>CM017797.1:3359242-8615036 GCA_008086715.1 Sitobion miscanthi
AGACCACGAGACTACTGCAGAAGTGGTTTCCATATCGGGTGCACAGGTTGTTTCAGGTGATTGATGAGTGATGTGTGTTTGCGAAGACCGAAAGTAAAAAAAAAAATTGTTTTTTTTTACAAATCTATGCGCCCGCGGTTCGTATAGGTTTTTCATGTCTACGTATGGGTTAGACGTACATTATTTTAAAAGGGACGCCAAACAACGAATATAAGAACAAGTAACAACTTCAGATGCAACTCGCACAAACACGATTATTAGTGAGCTCGGATGAAACGAAAATAAATAAATACACCGCGTTACTCTCATACCGCACTGTTTTCATTGCACACACACACACACACACACACACACACACGTTCACACAGACATATAATACGCGTATAAAGATATTTGTACGTATTTTTGTATCATATAAACCGTTTCAATTTTTTACTCGGGTTTCATATGGTATTTTATATTTATTTTTTATACCGTCTAATTAAAACGGGCCAAATTGTTTGCTTTGTGATCGCGCGCCGGTGTGAGTTTTAAACGCTGAGCGGACACAAGTGAAAACAAAAAAAATCGCCGCTGCCGCCGCCGCCGCGGAATGCGTTTTTTCGCCGCTTCCAAAAACACGCACCGATATAGTAAATATATATATATATAAAGAAAGGTATAGAAGGCGTATCTCATATATCTATGACTATATATATATAACTATCTACCCATGTACATACACGTATATATATATATATACATGCACCTACGTCCTACACCCTTCCGCGCCGCGCGCGGCGAACATGTTTTTGTCACACGGACATTCTTTCGCGGACGCGTCCGTGTGCGGAATTCAAAAAACGCTTCACCAGAGACCGAGCCGCGGTCAAGACGTATATCTCACGCGGGGTATGATATTATTATATATTTTATACATATATATATATAAGCATTATTTTATGTTATGCGCGTACTGCAGAGGGCGGCGGCGGCGGAGCATTTCGATAATTTTCTTACTATTTTTTTTTTTCTGTCGTCTTCATCTCCTCTTTTCGGCTCGCCGCATGGTGTTAATGGGTCCTCCGATGCGACCCGCACCACCGCCACCGCCCGAAATTCCACCGCGCTTGCGCGCCTTTTCCGCGGCCCGCGCGGTCGCGACCGGCCCGAAGCTCGCGCGGAGTCTGTCTCGGACCGTTTATCATCTCCTCCGTCACGTCCGCGTCGCAGTCCACAGCACGCGTTTACCTCTGTGCGCAACGCGTACAATGCATTGCGATCGCAATATAACATTACAACCAACAGCGGTGCAAAGCTCCGGTCGTCACGATGACGGTCGCCCGCGCCTATACAACCGCCGCACCGACTCGTGTGCCGCGCGCACATTACAAACGCATATTATTATTATTATTATTATTATTGTACGGTCGCTGCGAAAACCCTCCTCGGTGGACACTGCGGCAACGGCGCCGGCAGGAGATAAATCATACGTGTTTTATATAGGAACGGTCGAGGAGACGATGACAACTCGTGTGCGTGTGTGTGCGCGAGCGAGGGAGAACGGGCCAAGTGATGCATGGAGACACGGTGCGTTCATACGCACAATGGCATGTGATAATATTATATTATACAAAGCGAGGCTCCGGCGTGTTATGAAGTACACGCACACACACGCAGATAATATATTATATTATATGGATCGAGAAACTGAGTCAGAGAGAGAGAGAGGAGACGTTGATATAGAGTGGTGTGGTCCATTCGTGTATGATGCTGTGTGTATATACACGACGCGTGCGATGCTGCAGAAAACGGCCTGTGCACAGAACAAATCATAAATAGCCGCCTTACGTCGAGGACCACACCGAGAAGAGAGACATTCCTATGCGATCTTAGCGCGTGCGTGTGTGTCACATCGTACACGTCGCAGCCTCACTGCAACAGTTGTCTGCAGCTCACCTCCGTATTATATAGAATCGTCCATTATATATACACATAGATATATACCTAGTTATAGGTAGCTGGTATGGGCTGCGATGGACACGAGCGCGTATGATGTTGGCTCCGTTTCGGACCGCTAGCAAATACCGTTATGACATTTTTATATGTTATATTTTATGACGATGAATACGCTCGCGTTTGCGGACGACGGCTGACTGGACCGAGCCAGACAGAACTGGGCGAAAGAAAGAGAGAGAGAGAATATCAATTATAATATATGCTGCGTCCGGCGTAGGGCTGCTGTACAGCTAAACATTATAATATTATGACGTACGATGCGACGACTTTGGCACGACGTACGCTTTTGTGAAACTAAACCGCCGAGAAGAGTTGTAACTTGTGTGTATAATAAGTGTAGGCACGTAGACTTGTCAAAAACAATATATATTATATGCGTCGTGTTCGCAGTGTGCAAAAGACCGCTGTAGCGTCAAAATCGCAACATCGTATTTAAATGTGTCTCGTTCGAAACGCCGCTAGAAAGACCAAAAATACCGATCTGTTCATTTTTTTTTTCCGTTCCTCGGTGGTATGATAATATACTATTAATTCGTACGCGCATGCGTATAATATTGTAAAAATTATATGACGTGGAAACACCGCCTATCCGCTTTTGATCTCAGTCTGCTGTACAGCCGTTGCGCCGTTATTGCGATAATATTAAATATATTATACTGCACTTGTCGTGCTGCTACTGCTGCATGTGAATTAAATGCATAATAAATGCAGGTGTAGATATTAAACGTATACGATATGATATGCAAAACATTTCGTTCACAATATTATTATAATATATTATACGATATACCACAAGGCACTATATTATAGGAATTGCAAATCATTTGCATTGCAATATTATCGTCATGTACCCGGTATCCTTCAGGTGTGCGACAAGTGCTGCAGCGTTGCAGCGACGACAAATGGGCTTTGATAAAAAAAAAAAAATTGACGTAACTTATAAATTATTAAAATTAGAATGGCGGCGGCGAATAAAATAGCATCGGGCGACCATTTGTAATTTATATTTCGGCACATTCTCGCGCGCGGTTACTACGGCATGATAACGATTGAAATCGTGTGAACGGGCGTCGTACGAATGGTATAAATTTGAACTCAACAAAAAATTTCACCACCCTTAGACTGCAGACCCGGCCGCAACTAGACGCTACCTTATATTATTCCGTTTGGACGATTGAGAGAAATTGACGAAAAGAAAAGAAAATCGAAAAACAATAAAATGATCTATACGCGACGTCAAAGGCAGCAGCAGCAGTATACGAGCAAGATACGGCCGACGAACAAGAACAAATAGAGCGTAGTGTATGATAATATATTATTATAATATTATAATATATAATACCTACGCCGCCGTGTGCACCTATGGCGTTCGATTCATGAGAAGATTCGATTCAATGGCCGAGGGAGTGGCGGGATTTTTTTCCATTTCGACCACGCGCGATCGCGTATCATATAGGCATGTAAAGGTGTATTAATGTATTATATAGGTATGTTTGTATTATTGTAATGGGCAGTCCGAGATGAGCTGCCGCGCGTTATGTAAATTATCGGCAAAGAGAATGAAAACGAAATAATATAACGGCTACCGGACAAAAGCCGCCGCCGCCGCCGCGCGTAATACCCCCGCTCGCACATACACATATTATTATATATGTTATAAAAATATATAAATAAATAAAAGGACGTATTATTTTATACATATAAATATAATACCGTTTAATGTACATGGTAAAAAATAAATGGAAA
This sequence comes from Sitobion miscanthi, assembly GCA_008086715.1. Taxonomy (NCBI): domain Eukaryota; kingdom Metazoa; phylum Arthropoda; class Insecta; order Hemiptera; family Aphididae; genus Sitobion; species Sitobion miscanthi. The sequence continues at coordinate 3,362,987 of CM017797.1, forward strand.
GCCGCAGACTGTCAACAGTGCGCACAGCACATTATAATATATATATATATATATATATAGTACCTACCCCCCCATTATAATCTCTTCGTATCCGTGATCTTTTTTTGTTTTTTTTTTTTTTTTTATCGTATTTATATAAACTGCGCCATAATAAAATAACATATATACCTACTAGAAACACATACCGACCGTTGTTTTTGGTCGATTGGACCTCATTAAAACGCCACCGCCGCCGCTACCTGCAGTAGGTATATATAGGTAGTCGATTTATTTGTTCTGGTATAATTAAACGCCGTGTCGTTACCGCGAGAAGGGCGCCCGCCCCCGCCCCCGCAACGTAGATCCGTCGGCACCGCTTCGACGAGAACGGTTTTTCCTTCTCTCCTCCTTTTTTTCGTTTTAATTAAATCGGATTTATTCGTATTCTGATCCGGTGGACGTGAGCGCGGTTACATATTATATACATTATACGGTTATAGCCCGCGGTGACCCGACGGCCTGGGAATAGCCTCACACATTTCCTGTGGTATACACCTAGCTAGGATATCCTATATGGGATACCCATTATAATAATATATATCAGCTACCGGGACACGTCACACACGGTCGATCGTGCTTATAGCGGAAAAACAGACATTGCGAAATGTGTGAACAATATAATACGAATCATAATGTTACGACGTCCATTGGTGAGTGTTTGTTTTCGCTCTGACAGCGCTCTCTCGCTCGTCTGCATGACCTGCCCAGCGCATTATGTGACATGAATATTCCATATACCTTGGTATGTCATAATAGTTCTTTGGTCGGTATTAGTTATTACAAAACGGTTTTACGGTTGAACTGCCACTGAAACCACCGTCACAAGGCCCGCCCACAGCCAACCAGATCCAATACACGCAAAGCCCCCAATTCGGGAAGAAAAGGCCCCTAGGCCGCACCAGGGAGCCGCAAAAACTGAAGAGCGAAGTCCATGCCATCCGCAGAAACCCCCCTTCCCCACGGGGTACAAAGGCGGTGGTCCGCGAAACAGCACGCTGCCACTCAGGGCAACCTGACGGGAAAGGACCCCCCCCGGTCTGTAAGATAACGAAATCATATGCCGGGGCCCCAGAGTCCATAACAGCAGAGACAAGGACCCACAAAAATAACCGTAATGTGCCCCAGCCCAAAGCCAGGTACAACAGGGAACGCAGGGGGAAAGTCCAACCCCTGCTTCAAGTAACCGAGGGAATATCGTCGCCCGTCGCCGCCAGAGAGGGCCATGAAACCGGGAAACGATGATAAAGGGCAACCAGCATCCAAGGAAAGTGTCCTAACACATGGATGCTGGAAAACCCGCCCCATCCTCGTAGAGACACGTGCTAAGGAGCGAAACCCTACCACACCCTGCCAAGCGTCCAAGTATGAGAGGACCCCACCCCCCGGTTGGGATGTACCGCTGGGGCTATAACTACAGAGCCGCGGCATTATTGTAAATGGTGTGCCACCCAACGGAAGTACCCCCCTACCCACCCTTTGTGTATAAGGCACCCTATTGTGAATGAGGCCTCCACAACCCGGGGGTGCTATGATATCCCTTTTCTTATTTTTAATAGGTAGTGTATACTCAATACACCTACCTTCCTACTTATAAAGCATTGCAAATCATTGTTTAAATTTTAAAAAATTTTTTTTTATATTCACATTCACTATAACATGATAGCTGTAGAGTAGAGTTTATAATTTAAAGTATTTCCATAATATCCTAACATTTGTGTGCACCTAAAAACACTGAGTTTTTAAAAACACTATTCTATCTACGTCCTGGCGGTATATAAGTTTGTCTGACATAATAGTTACATTAGGGTCTACCTCGGATACAAAAGAGTAGAGGACACAATTTACGTAATTACCTATTTTATTCTTCACAGGGAAACGCGTTCCCTCGCGTGTATATATTGCTCTAGTGTCACAGACAAGCTGTGCCATCTCCGACAATGAAATCCGCACTTCTTCATATCTCCGGATCGCAAAAGTTCAGTTCCTGGAATATTGATATTAGATGACATTATAAAATAAGGTCCTAGCTGCTAGCTTAAGAACCGGTGAATGAAATATTGGTACGTTTGGAAGTCGCTGTTCGTCTCAGACAATTGTTCCTTTGCATAATTATTTGTACTATAACCTAACCGTCCTTACCCGATGGACGATGGAATTTTCACACAAACTCTTTAAAAAAACATTTATTTGTTTATACAGAACACAACAATGCAGTAGGTTTAAATTCAAATTTAATAATAATGATATGGTTTTGTTACTTAGTATCACGCATTTAAATTTATTACTACAATTACTTGGTTTATTTTAACAAATTCTAAGTTTAAAAAATAATAAATAAATCCAAAAATAGTTTTATTATCCCAAATATTTTAAAACATAACATGGCTTGTCAAAAAATAAATAAAAAAACCATTAAGAAATACCTGTCCTATTAATTATATATAAAATAACAATAACTAAATACTGTGGTATTATTACTAATGCACTAAATCGATAGGCGTGTCTAAATTTATAAAACCAAAACACCGCTTTTTAACTTATCATACTACTTCTAGATGTTTTTTTGAATAACTTGTATGGTACACACAAAATTACAAATCATTGAAAAAACCACATTTAAATAACATTCAAATCTTATTAATCGTAAATTTTAGTAAAATATCATTTTTCGTGTTTTTTTTAAACATTTTCACGCTTATTTTTATCATATCACTATCCAATCCTTATTTATAGGCAAATGCAAAAACACCAAAAAACCAAATGTTTGGAAGCATATTTTATTTTTTAATTTTGCGACTTGGCCCTTAATCGTTTATAAGTGGATAATTTTATTTTGTTTTTGTGTACGCATTAAAGTAAAACCTAAAATTATTCCATTTCCGAAAAAAACTGTTCCGAAGTGTTAACCGATAACATCTTGACGAATTAAAACCGCTTCTCAAACCGATAGAACCGCTAATCACCATTTGGTAACCGAAGTAACAATTACCACTAATTCTAAACAATCCCCAAAATAACCGAACCACTTACACTAACATTTTTTTGAGTACGCCTACCGTACCCGATAATCCGTCATTTTTCATAAGCCAGCGGTTTTTTCATGCCCTGTAAATACACTCTAAATTTTTAAATGCAATTTCCGCGTAATTTACTCAAACCTACAGTCTACTTAACTTCTAGTAAAATAGATAAAATTATAGCAATATAAGAAAATATACTTAGTAGTTGTTTAGTTGACGGACATCTTCATCTCGCTATAATTTTTTTTGGTATAGATTGGTTTTTGTTCATTGAATTAAATTTAATACATTAACCCCTTTAAAATGGTATTTAATAAGTTGTGTTATGTTCATTAGCATTGTCCTGCACGTGATACAATGTCAGTATCATTATATGAGATTCCTATTTTTTTTTGTATTTTTGGATGCGACATATCACCACTTCCAAATCCTAAATTTGAACAAGAAGTTTTTAGTTATCACATAAAATGTTTCATACTAATGTTGAACTCCGTAAAATGGTTTACAAAATAATAAGGTGGAAAATATTGCTGGATCTAGTGTTAAAAAATTTCTGAGAGAGGGTCATTTTTTTACAAATAGATATGCATTGCTGATTTGATAAATATTAATTACTAACAGTTTAAAATCACATATGTCCATATCTCCAACTCCGATTTTTTTAATAAAGTCAATAACTCAAAAACAACCCATCTTAAATTTTTTTGACACATTTGGTGTGGGGGGGGGGGGATTAGTGGGGCATGGGGGTTGGTGGGGGGGGTGGGGGGGGGGGGGGGATGGGGGGGGGGGGGGGGGGGTTTGGGGGTGTGACAGGGGGGGGGGGGGTGGGGGGGGGGTTTTGTGTTGGGGGGTGGGGGGTCGTTTGGGGTGTGGTTGTGGGGGTGGTGTTTGGGGGAGTGGTAGGGGTGTTGGGGGGGGGGGGGGGGTGAGTTGGATTTTTGGTGTGTGGTGTTTGGGTGGGGGGTGGGGGGGGGGTTGTTTGGTGGGGGGGGTTGTTTGGGTTGGGGGGGGGGGGGTGGGGGGGGGGGGTGGTGGTGGAGATGGGGGGTTTTGGGGTTGGGGGGGTGGGGGTGGAGTGGATGCCTTTAAACTTTTAAAACATACCCTTAAACATAATTTACAGTAGAAAAGCGAAAAAAACTTATTTTGTACCTGAGAATACGCTTAAAGTATACAAAAAATTTTATGTTCTAAATAAATGTAAATATGGAAAATAATGTGTCTAGATTTCAAAATTTTCAATTATAAAAAAAGGTGGGCAATGGGTGTTACTCTCTGCAGTACCCTAGGTTACAGTGTGGGTTTACTTGTGATATATGGTTTAAATTTGAATTCATGATATAATACATTGTATAGAAAAACGATTTTCCTGAGCAAAGACATGGTCATAAACAGCCTTCGAATTTACTAAGTAATATTGATGAATATATGATTTGTTAATGAAGTTAATATTATTTCTAGCTATTTACGTGGAACCTTGTTTTTCAATTTATCAATCCTAGATATAAAAGTTGAACACTTTTATAAATGTTTCTAACTACAAAATAATTATCAATTAAAATTTTATATATTTTCTCAAATTCTAACATGTAATGCTTATAAAAAAAATTGTTATATTATAATAGGCAATATTTTACATCATATTTAATAATCAACTTTATAGTTGGATATTATAATTATGATTACTATTTAGTCTATTTTCTAAAATTATCACTCTAAATTACATTTTGTTTTTGGTGAATTAATTTAAGTAACATATCTTTCTATATTCAATTTTATGTTATTACATAGTTATTTAGTACATATTATAAGCACCCATACCCTACAGGCTACAGCGATAAAACAAACGTATCAAACATACATACATAAGATTATTCCAGGCCTGTAAACTGAAAATAATAATTTAGTAAACAAAAAAAACCTGAGAGGACCAGAACCTTCAAATAGGTTAACAACTGATAAACTAGATTACTTTGCTATAGACTTTTTCATTACACTTGTAACTGGCTTCCCCTATTATTCAGAACTATACAACAACATCATTGTTAAAGTAAATCACGGATGTTTTAGTTTGATCAGTACAAATTAATTAAAAGTTAGGTCATATACCTACATAGAAAAACAAATCTAAAAGATGAGAGGTATGATTCTGAATTTTATATACTCAGGGTGGAATAAATGGCACATTTTCCTGAGTAAATTATTTTTAACTATTATATTACTTAGATGCATCCTAAGAAAAAATAAACATATAATCATTTTTCAGATATCTAGGCTTTGTTTATCATATTTGTGGAGCTAGTAAAGGTGTCACCTATATATATACCTAACAACTACACTTGCAATTTGCATTACACAAAGTAATTTGAATATATAAGGTGATTATACATTTCATTATTTCCCACTTTCCCTATTTTTTTTAATTTGATAGTACAGAATAAATGTATGAAATTTTAATAAACAAAAAGTGTTACTTGAAACATGATTTACTAAATACCAAAAAAATAACAATTTTCCCAAAAATTTTTAAGTTTCAAATTGGAATTCTCAGTAGTATCTTTTTCAAACTTTTTTAAGGACAATATTTTTGTGTTGTAAGTAGTATGGATACGGTCTAGTCCGACTGTATTTTATATTATGTCCTTTCGAGATCGAAATGATACAAAATATTTAGCATTTTCGTCGCATATTTGAAATTCACACACTTGTAAAGTAAATATATGTTTGTTGCAGATAGGAACATAATAATATATATTTTAATTCTGTTAGAAACCTCATGAGGAACACTGTATGGAATAATCAAGCATTTTAAACTCGCAAACAACACTGTATATAACATAATTGAACATTTTATCATCATGTCTATACAAATAGGTTAAAGTAAATATTTTGTGAACATTTTAAGTCTCTTTGGTTCCCTATATTTTATTTTGATTGGTCCCAAACTGTCCAACAAAATACAAACTAGTTTCGAGTAAATATTGCCGTTTTAATAAGAAATTATTTTATATTTTTTTTCGTTTCCTGATCATTTGTAAAATACCTGGGGGAAATTCTTTCTTCTCCACTCTTTCCACGGTACCAACAGTACCGAGCTATTTCAAAGTAGATTTTCACACATGCTATCAGCAAATCTCTCTCAAACGTATGATTTTTCTTGACTGTAACCAAGTGTCTCAGTTTTTTAAACCACGAATTATTTAAATTTAAAAATTTCAATCAATCATACACCACATAATAATATTATAATTAATCCTCCAGAATTAATTACTTACGTGTACATATCACAACAAGCCACACACATTTAAGATACATGTACCTGTGTAAGTAATATCAAAGATTAAGTTTCCGTAAGACATATGGTACTTATTATTTTATACTTAATATTATAATGTCATTAATAATGAAATCTTCCACGTTATTACGTGATAAATTCCACGATAATTTTATTGCTATGGATAATTACATTAGATTCTGTCAAAAACAAATCCAAAATACATAGGAATCGCATCTTTAACAAGTCTGGGCTTTTTCAAACATATCTGAAAAATATAATTTTGTATGAATATTCTATAGATCTTAATAAATAATATTATTTTACTTACGTATACTTCCTAAAACCTACCCCAGATTCCCAGTATCAACTACATCCTCTCTTCTTGAGTGGTAACCGCCATCTTTAGATTAGTTTTAAAACATCTAAACTTGTTCCCACTCTCACCCTTAAAGGAGGAATTTTAGGAACACCAACAAACTAGTTTTTAAATAATCCTATTGGAAATTTAAGGGTACACAACATGCCATTTTATTATTATAATATAAAAAAAAAAACAGCAAAAATATAGCATTATAATTGATTCATTAAAATTAATATTACATAGTAAAATATCAATGATAATTACTATGTTTAAACGTGCTTATATTTTTATATCATGTTCTGCCATGTTAGGTTTAAAATACAGTTTGAGGTGGGTAAAAGTCGTCTGCATAGTCTCATTAATCTCCACCAAAGCGCTATTATTAAAACAGCTGATTGCTAGATTCATATTGATGGTCGTCGAATAAACCATTATACCGTTGTCGATGGGCAACCATACCATCTTAAATCGTGCTTCAAACTGAATCAGAAAAATCTCTTATCAAATTTTCGACAACTGCCATTATCCCGTTAACAATATTTAAGTTTGACCACATTCAATGGCACAACATAGTATAGAATATAGATATTTAAACCACAAGACAGTAATGACTTACAGTATAATGTCTATGATTTAAACGATTTTTAAATTTATTTCTATTTTACATTATGTATATATAAATAAGTATTTAGTAGTTGTACATAATATTGTAACAATTTCTTTAAAATTATATAATCGGTTATTCTCCAATCTTCATAAATGGAACCATTAGATCCCTATGATAATCCCATAAAATGTATTTTTGTTTGCCACTTTCATCACACCGCTGGACCAAAAATTTTGTGTCAGGTAAATATTACTTAATATTTTATTCATCTAGGGTAAAAAATGTTTTATAAATAATATTTCTAAATTTCTTAGGTACTTATTTTTGTTAAAATTGTATTAGCACATTAATAACAAGAACCTTATAGTATAATATGTGTATGTTCAGTTGGTTGTAGCAGAATGTGAAAATTTAGTTGATTACTATTTACTTGTAACAATTTTCATGAGTTAAAAACAATTCCTCATAAAAATATTTATTATTTAAATGTTGTGTCTGATAGGTGCCAAAGGATTTTATGAGCAAGGATACATTTGAGACAGTCAGTGTCTACATGATACCAAAAGGCCAACTTCAAAAATTTATAATTACTATGTAAGTAGTTAATTGAAATATATTTGAATTGTTTTTAAAGGTACCATGCCATAATGTTGCGTAAAAAATATTATAATATAGTATAATTTTAACTTACTAATATTCAATTGAAAGTTGGCATTATTGTTTTAATATGTGTGTTTTGTGGCGCTGAATGAAATTAAAATGGGAAGTTCAAATGTTTTGATTGATCCACCCACCCCTTCAAACTACTGTGTAACGGCCTTGACTAATTATTTTACCCTCTCGATTTTTAAGGCAGTTCAATTGAACTACCTGAAGTACGTGTTTGGTGCCACTAATTGTGTTGAATTGTTGCCATCCATCAATCTGGGTTTTTATTAATGCCTTAAACAAAGTTAAGAAGAAAGCTTAAATAGTTTCGAAATAATACAATATACTGCTTGCTTTGAACCAATAAAAAATACAATGATTCTAAAATTTAACTGAAAAGAAATTGTGATGATTTTGAAAAAAGATCATTGACAATAATTATATACAAGGAATATTCCATCACTTTCAATATAAGTTATATAACAACATTTTTACTGCAACATTATGATGGTATACCATTTTTAAAACTAATTTTAAAGTATTTCTAATTTGAATACTTTGTTCTAGAACAACAAAGGACAACAAAATTTTGGGTTATCCAATACAAATTAATGACCAAAAATATCTTCGTAATGCATACTATTTTAATTTGTGCTTTGTTTGTGATCATAATTCTCATACATTACATTATGAACCTATTGTAAAAAAATTATCTTCTTTTTTGGTATGTGCCTTTATCTTAAGTTTTATTCAGGACTAGCAAATGAAAACAAGTCATATTAATTGGTCCCCCCCCCCCCCAGCGATAGATAAATCACAATACCAGGTGATTCTTTTATCATTGAACACTATTTATTTGAAAAAGTATAAATTTTAAAATCTATTTTACATGATTTCTATTCGTTAAAAACACAAAATTTTTAAATATTATACAGTAGGACTTAGCATTATCTGAACCTCTATTATCTAAACAAATATCAAATGCAATATACGTATCCAAACATCAATAAGTGTTGTTGTAATTGTTCACGTAATTATGTAGACAAGTATAATAAATTAATGTATGTAATAATTCAATATTAATAATAATTTATTTTTTTAATTTTTATATTTATTCTTCAAGAAGATAATGGGCACCACTGAACATGTTCGTGTGGGGGCCCAATAATAATATATAAATATCAATATATCTAATAATATTATGCAATATGTATGTATTAAAATATTAAATATATATATCGGGTCCCAGTATTCGAACTTTCACGTTTCGGAACTTGGTGCAGTCCCAATTAGTTCGGATAATCAAGGTTTTACTGTATATATTTTTAAATATTTTTTATCCTTAACATTTTTTACTTTTTTGAATGACTACATACAGTTATCATTTTATATTCCAAAGCAGAATATTTTTCTATGTATTTTGGTACTATCAAATTTAGAATGAGTAGTTTATGAGTTATAACTTATAGGTAAGTATTTAAAGTTGAGATGAGTGAAGTGTAACGCGGTTACCCCTCAAAATGTTGATCCACTACTCCGCTCATTAATATTTGCTTCCAACCCTTAAACTACTCATTCTAAATTCAATTTTTATGTATTAAAATACTTAGAAAAATATTCTGCTTTCAAAGTTGTTATTAAAACTGTCCCTTAACTATAAATGCATTATTCATTTGTGCTGGTTCTTAATATAGAACTCATATTTTAATAAGTAACAAAATACTAATTTTTACTATGTTCTGCAGTTAAACTTAGAAATAGAAGATAATTTTCTTTCTAAAAGTGACCAATCGGAAAAGACTCAAGAAGAATTATTATGTCTTATGAGTAAAGTAATGGATGATTTAAACCTGTACAAAAGATGTACATTGATAGGTAATACTATTCAGTATTTATACAATTTTTTAACTTTATTAAAATACTTATTTTTGGAAGTTTGTTTTTGTATTTTTTCACTTCATAGATTTTACTAAATACTAAATAGGATTCATCATAAGTATGAAGTGACATGGTTGGCAGGGTAGCCATAGATAAAATAAGTATACAATTTAAGTTATATTGAAACAACTATTCAGGAAGGACAGTATGCTGTAACATACTGCTTCTTAGCAAATTTTTTATTCTTGCATTGATGAAAATCTACGTTCACATGTTGCTTAACTCCTGGCGATAGCTAATGCAGCTTGATACAATTAGAATGCAAGATAAGAAAAAAACCTGATAATACATTTTTAAAAGATAAAATTATATTTGTTAAAACTAGGCAGGATTTTTAAATTATAAAGACAAGGAACTTGGTATACTTAAATTAAAGTTGAGGGTACTTCAAAGATTCTGCACTTCTGTAGTTGCATCATTGACCACTATGCGTACCCATCAACTGATATATTTTTTCCAAATCAAACATTAACGGTTAATTTAGAATCACTATAACAATCGTATTGTTCTACATATTAATGCCTAGGTTAATATATACTAATATATTCCCATAAAATCATGGACACAAAAAAAAATGTCTACAGGCAACAGTGACCCTAATTACGCTTTGCACACTTATGGGATTAATCATATTAGCATTGATAAACGTGAAAGTATCTCTCATATTACTAATTATGATTTTTATAGCACGGCAGTCAATTATTTATTTAAATGTAATTGAAGTTTCACGTAATCCACCTACTCCATTGGATTTTGATGTTCCGTTACCAGTATCTGAAATAGATCCTTTAGATGAACAGTGGGATTTAACTACTAGACAAGTAAGTGTATTCCTCACATTGCAATGTGTTATATTGATTGTTGTAAAAGTTATGGAATTAAATATTATAAATCCCTGTGGTTTTCAGGTGGCTCCTTTTATTGATGGAGTAAATCATGTATGCAAAATTTCCGAACTTTCTAAATTGGATATTGAAGTGGTTGCTGCATGTATTCAAAATTTAGTGTAATATATTAAAATTATTTCATATTATTTGTAACACTTAACAATTATTCAGCTGTTCAGTTGACACAACGTATTAGAATATTTTGTTTTAATTTGTTATTTTAATTTTTTTAGGTATTGTAATGCTGTTTCATTAGTAGACCTATTTCGTTATAGTAACATGTATGTATGTACTACTAAAATAGGACAACTTGCAAGGAATAAAAGTCGTTATGATGAAGCAATTAGTGCTATCTCACGACCTAGTTAGTTAATTTAAAAATTTGAATTGCTGTTAAATGTATGTTAATAACTATATTCTATTGTAGCTGGGCCAAAAGCCACATTCAAGGATATATTTACTGTGTTCTCTGCAATGAGACAAGGATCACGGTTTATTGATGTCTGTTTAAGGTTTAATCCAGTCTCAATAAATATTGATGAAAGAAATTTAGTACTCTATGGTCTTGCTAACGGCTACATTCGCCAGTTGAGAAAGGTAAATTACATATTTTATTTAATATTCTAACTCATAAGAAATACAATAGAATCCGCTTGTTAGGAATACGGATAATTAATACAATCGCATTATTGAATCAATTAGAGCCAATTTCGACGACAACATCCGGTAATTTGGCGTTACCCAATGTACTGACTAAATAAACATTATCTTGTGTTGTTATGATCGATACCAAATTTCACTTATCCAATTATAATTTTGCTTATTTTATTAAAGCACACACAGAGCAGGGGGAAGCCTTTTTAATTGCGGTTTATAACTCATTGTGCCAGTATGAACAGAGGAAAACAATATTAATAAATATATATTTTACATTACATAACTATTTTTTTTTCATTGTATCTACTTTTTTTTTAAATTATACATTTTTTTCATAATAAGTAAAACCAATCGCTTATTAGAAATAATAAATTAATTTTCAACTTCACTTTGCTCCAAAAGTGTTCCTAATAAGCTGCTTCTATTGTACATTTTATCTTGAAACTAATTGTGTGTTATGAGTTCAGTGGTAGGTATTTGTTATTTTACTTGATTGTCATAATTTTAAGGTTAGTGATATATTATAAGAACATATTTTAACTTTTTTTTCTTTAAATAATCAATTTTTAATTAAGTATTAAAAACTGCCAATCTTGAAATACATGCACAGAATTATCGTTCAGATGCAATGATTTTATCTTTGTAACAAATTTATTTTGTTTTAGTATCCTGTGGTATTAAAAGAAAAAGATGTTGAAAAAACATATATGGGGAGCTACTATAATGGCCTAAACTCACTCAATATAATTAGCTGTTTTACAAGCTCAGATGTTTATCATTTGGATGAAGAAATTGAAAGGGATATAAGAATAGTATCAGTATGGAAATAACTTTAAACTATATAACTATTATGTTGAAAATATGTTAAGTAAAAAAAAAAGAATTTTCATTGTAAATAGAAATTAAATGTATATAATATTATTGTAAATTATTTATTATTGTTTGGTATACTCAAAAAAATATAAGAAAATTGAATTCATTATTTTTTACGTTTACATTGATCAAACATATTTATTCAATGATGTATTGATGTCTACAACATACAAATATAATATAAAATGTGAATTTGTTTATCAGTTGGCAGTCATACAGTATAATAAATTCAATGCTTAACAAAATTCACTTAAAAATTGAAGATAATGTTGTAATTAAATGTATGAACATATTTAGTTATTTAAACTGTAAGCTGCACCAAAATTAAATTAAAATATATTTGTCATTTTGAAAATTGGACACCTATGATGTATCTTTGTAACAATTTTGATTTTAAACATTATATATTTAATATATATTATACATATATACACATGTAACACACATTATGAAAAAAAAATATTACAGCTTATTCATTTTTTTTTTTGTTAACACATCAGAGGTCTTTGGATCTAAACATTAAATTTAGATTCTATTTTTTTAACACAATTAACTTAAAAAAAGAGTGTAATCGTCAAATAAAACATCCAATATTATATATGAAAGAAAGTATAAAATACATACTACAAAATTCCAAGTAAATGTAAAAAATTGGTAGTATATGAAATTTGTACTGTATAAAATAATTAATAATTGATTATGGGCACTTGCGATCAATTTGACTTTTACCTCCTTCTTTGAATTCTTGATGACTAATCCACATTTGTTGAAAAGTTCCAATAGATGCTAATATTGAACCACCAATCCAAGCACCAAATCTCCTTTCAGTGGATCCATTAGGTGCTATCAATTTCAATCTCATGCTAGCTGGTATACGAGCTGAAAGATCTCTGTTTAATCTTTCGGGGAAACCCTTAGGATTTATAAATGCCAGTAATTAATTATGTTTTCCAATTTAATTCTCAATTCAATCAATAATTTACTTGTAAAAACGAATTTCCTCCAGTGACAATAACATTATTGTATAAGGCTGGCCTTACATCCACATCACACATTCCAACACTTGTGGTAACAATATGACTCACGCCCAACATAGAACCACCCATACTAGCACTCGGATCAAATAAAGCTTCTGGTATTTTGAATCTTTCATTGCCAAATTCCTAAATATAAAATAATGTATGAATTGTTAGTGTAAGCTAATTGTACTGCATTTTATTTTTACAATACTCTGAACAAACATTGATTAACAAATTATCTTAGTTATAGTTTATAAATCTGACTTTTATGAGTACTGAGAAGGTACACAAAAATATCGAGTTTTAAATCCAAACGTATACAACTTTAAGTTTGGTATAAATACAGTTCAGCTCTCAAGCGTTTTAAGGATATTTCTCTCCAAAATGCGTGTTTTGCATGCTTAATTTGTAAGTTATGGACAAAACATTTTTTTTGTTTTAATTTTTTAATTTCAAGATGCAGATAGTACGGTGTGGTCACTTCCGATCTCTGATTAGGTATTAGCCACCAGGAGCGCTAAGAAGGCCGATTCTTTAAATAATTCTGAGTAGCGGTATACGCATTAAAACTTAGGAATGAATGTAGCTTATTTCCCAAGCAATTTTTTGGAATTTCTTTGAGTATTATTATGCTTAATATGTTCTCAATGCTCTACATCGTAAAATTTACTAAATTAAAACAATTTTTTTTTTTAAATCCCAAGTGTGGGGGGTAATTGTCTGTCACCTTTTCCATAAATCTGCACCTGTGTTTTGCCACTCCTGGTAAAAAGAATATTTAGAATATGGCTTAAACTTTTTGTTTTCAGCTCAATTAAAAATTTAAAATATTTGTGTTTAAAGAGAACACCGCACACATGCTTTTTAAAATGTTTAATATAGGCAATTACTCTACTAATAACTCATAAATCATTACTTGATTGTAGCCATTAGGAAACTCAAAATGAGAAGTCGGAAGAGCTGAAATTATTCTCTCATCATATGGACCTTCAGATACTTGCAATATAGAATGCTTTAAGTCTTGGATAACTGCTTTGCACATATAATTATGCCACGAAGTTGTTACTTCAGGGAGTGTATGTTTCTTTGTCCATACTGGCTTGTCTTTTTCTTTAACCTGTTCTTTCTGTGCAACCATATAATGTGGAACTACTTCAATTTCATTATCCTGTAAAAGAGGAAATCAAAAAATAAATCAAAAATATGAAACAAATGCTGTCATATTATAATATACTTACTTTTAGGAACTGTCTACATTGCATACTAATGAAGTCTCCACCTAATGGCGATTTGACAATAGCACTAGGTATAACATAACCATCATGTACAGGGATGGCAGAAGTATGTGTTGCTCCGCTGTCTACCACAATACCAGTAGAACGACCACAAGAGAATGCAGCTAATACAGCATTTTTTCCAAGAAAAGTAGCCGGCACATTATACTTTTCAAACATTAATTCTACCAATTTCTCTCTTTTAGATCTGATATTCAATGGTGACTCGGTAAATAATACCGGATGATATTGTGATTCTGTTTGTAAGCATTTTGAGTAAGAGTAATCCAATATTTTCTCAAATAAATCCCAATCATCGATCATGCCATCTTTCATATAGCTTACAACTTCCATACCTAAAAAGAGAATACTTTATTAAGAAATATAATTACTTAATAATTTATAAGTATTTATATCAATGCACTATCAAGTACCTTTCCGAGGGACACACAATGAGTTAACGTCGATGAAATGTTTGGTGTTTTCATTGATGCGATTGCTTTGTTTAGCACCAGGTTCTAACATACTAGTGTCCGCTGTACCATCGCTCGAGACACCGACCACTGCTGGTATTTCTGCTTTCGGTGTGTCTTCTTGGGCATAACCGATTCGAAATGATTGCGACCCCAAGTCGAACACCAAAGCCCCTATTTCGTCTCCGCCATATAGCATGCCGCTATTCATGTTTAATGAATGTTGTACTACAGCAAATTTTAACAATTAATGATTTTTACTTGAATATTACACTGAGTCTGGACTAAATTATTGAAGTCTCATACCGCGTTGAGAACTAAGATGTATAAAGCAAAATACTAAATACCCCGCTAAATACCTATATCAGTACATAATGTTACTATGATGATCAATTATGTAAATCAGTGATAGATTAGTATATAGAACAGAAGCCAGTAGTTACTAGTTTGTTGTGGGAGACAGATAATACGAGACGCCGGTTTTTGTTTATACTTTGCAGTGCAACCAAATATAAAGCGTGAGATGGAATCGATTTGAGCGCCAGATGCCACTGCCCATTCTGGTTTATCATATTTCAAGTAGTTTTTTTTGAAATGTTTTGGCGGGATTCTATGTATATGAACATGGACTAGATACTAGACCAGTGGGTTCCCAACCTATGGTCCGCGGACTATTGGTGGTCCACAAGACATTTTTTGTGGTCCGTGAGCCGTTATAATAAATATAATAATATAAATATGTACATTTTTTTACAATAGTAATTTTCGTGTTAAATTGTTAAAAGTTTTAAACTTTTATCTAAAATTTATAAACATTATTATAAGCCTGCTATAAGAAATAAAATGATTCTTATTTAAAAGTAAAATAAGGTCTAAAATTGAGGTGGTCCATGACGCATCGAAACTTCTCCAAGTGGTCCTTAGTGTCAAAAAGGTTGGGAACCACTGTACTAGACAATATCATAAATTGATATACGTATTATGTAAATATGTTTATGATAGACAAGGGACATAACCATAGGCGCAAATTGACTAACTTTTTTTGAGGGGGACTCAAGCCCCCCTCCCCATAGGTCATATTGCTTAGTACCACAGAATATAAAAATTAGTACAAATTACTAGATTTTGAACTGGGGGGGACTTAGTCCTTCTATTTGTGCCAATAGACATAACTATAACTAAATATACAATATATTTAGGCATTTAGCCATGGACATAACATATTAAAACTAGATCACACGTATTAAAAATATTCATGAGAATACACGCACACAGTTTTTTAATTAAACATAGTATGGCAAAAATCATAGTCAACTAGCAATATCACCAGTCACAATGAAAATATCATAAGTATCAATTTCGCTTATCGAGCAAGCAGCAATTATTAGAAACACAATTTGAAAATAATCTACATTTCATTTCTTAAGATCATGCAGTTTTTTTGACCGTATATTAATAGGTGATGCCTGGTTATGAACTTTGAACAATCATATATTACTGACATCATATCGTATAGTGATAAGAGTTGTATTTAAGTATAGTTTATCACTTAATTAGAAGGTACCTAGCCACCTAGGTTGGATTATGTAAATATTTCGTATTTTTGAAACAATAAACAAAAATCTAAAAGCACTGTCTTTTTGACCGTGAAACGTGTGCTCTAGGGTTAACATATTTAATGAGGACATAACACCATAACTACATGAGGTTGATCACATAATATTTAGAAATAATTATAAATGTGATGTAGCAACGTAATTGATTTGTTTTACGTATGTCACAATAGACAAAAAAAAAAGCAGAAGTGAAAAATTGACTACAAAAATACTTAATATTCCAAAATAGAAGTTATAACAAGTTAACCTTTAAGAGCAATAACATCAAAGTGTAATAATTATCAATCATTCTTTAATAGAATAAATAACTATAGCAGATTATAAAAATAACCTTGTATTCATTTTTTAAATAAAAATTCTTTTTCAGACTTGTCAATTTTACAGTTATTTCATTGGTGATCAGTTTTTTATGAATTATTGTTACCTTCAATGGAGTACTGGGTCACAATAATATTCATAGCAACTTACTGATCCAATCTAACTAAATAAATATAAAAATCATAATTGTTTATTTACAGGAATATTTTATAATTAATTGACGTTTTTTAATAATAAATAAATGGTAACAATTTATTCTTGTAATTTTGTTCATGTTTACAAAAAAATTTCCAAATTCAATTTATACGGCCCATTCAGTAAATATTGCAAACAATATTATTAGACATCATAAAATAATGATGCTAATGGGTAACGTATAATAAATGCAAATAAACTGCAAACAAACTGAAAAAAAAAAATGTAACTTATGTGTACTTATAGTATTGTTATAATCAAAACTCACTTGAACGATTAACAATGTTATAGTCAATGTTTTCTCATTAGTTGGTCCCATTTTAAGTAGACATAGATTAATAAGAGTTAGATTATTACATTTAATAATTCCATCAGCTTTCTCTTCAATATGAATAATATTAAAAATTGAAAATACTTTCAAACACATTTTTCCAATAGATGAAATATTATTATGATTGCACTCAGCATAACTTGGTGATAGTGTTCCATATTTGTCCAATCTACAAGTCCAAAATTTTTATTTGTTTTATTAATTAATGCCTAATGGGTGTATTGTACAAAGTGCGGCAAAAAGAACTCCCTGATTGAAAAGGTTTATCGATATCATTGTTAATATTTATCAGATACAGCTCGTTCAGCATTCTATGGGAAATTTTTTCTAGCCAAATTGTTTCTTTATACAGCCGCATTGGCCAGATTTAAACCTATGTTATTTTTTTTAAAAAGGCTATCTTAAGACTTCAAGTATACTGAAGTCTCAAGGAGATAATAACCCAGGAAGTCAATGCCATCTCACCTGAAATAACCCATAGGGCCATAGACAACCACCAAGAGACTGCGTGGTCCACCAATAATAGTTGTAATTTATAAATAAAATATGTTTTTAGATATTTAATTTGGTTTGATTTATATTAGCTTCACAAATCACAGATTTTTTTGTCACAAGCTGTATTATTAATATTTATTTCATACCTTGGAATACGATGCCTTGGACAGTTTATGAAATGGAATAACTGGGGAATTGAGTACAAAAAATTGAATATTTGTGGTAGGAAAAACAATAACATAGTTTTGCTAAAATGACCAAGAATCCCAACTACTGCAAAAGTCATACCAGCGAAATAACAATAAGTATCACCAACAAACACCTCGGAAGGATACCTGAAACATAAATACATTTTAGACTATGGCTACTAACAGAAATATTTATAACAGCTAATTGTTTACTTGCCAATTATATTTTAATAAGGCAAAAGTAACAGATATAAACGGTATTATAAAATGCAATGAAAATAAATGTGCTTGACCACAATCCCCAGATAGTTCAATTAAATTAAAAATTAAAATAGATATTGCAATAATGAGACTCTGTCCAGTTTCCAAACCATTTATTCCGGCTAATATATTAATAGCATTTGTACAAAATACAGCTAGCATACCCATGTACACATAGTAGAGTAAACCTGTAGAATTCATAAAATAAAACATTGAAACAAGTAAGTAACGACCAACATAAATACATCCAAATTAAAATGTAAGACTTACCTAAGTTCACAGATACTCCAAAAATATCTCTAAAAGGTTTGGGTACAATAATTGTAGTAGAGTTGAAATTTATGTAATAAACAACAAGTAAAGGTAAAGAAGCAATAGTTGGTAATAATAATTTATGTCGCCATCGTAAGTTCAGAACATCATCTGCAAATCCCAATAGCAGCATACAGCAAATTGACAACAAAGCGGCTAGCATTTCTACAAACTGAAAAAAATAATAAAACAACTGATTTCTTGAATTATTAAAAAAATTATTTCTAGGTATCATTTAAATATTTTAGTTAATAAGTAATTAAGATACATATTAACTCTCGCCTTACCTATGATAATTGTTTGAATAAACCCTAAAATATTGAAATATATTTTTTTAAATAATTTCAAACGACCAAACTGTTTTTATTTAAATGTCTAATATCAGAATATTTTATTTAAATAAAGAATGAAAAAATTACTTCACTGTGTGGAAATAGAGTTGTATCATTTTGTAACATGTGCCGCCCAAATATAACAGGTATCAATACAAAGATTGTGATCAGAAATGTACATCCTGTCACTACTCCAAAAGCTTCAGGTCTAAATCAAAATAATATCAGGTTATTGAAGTATTATTAATCATACAGATATTAAATATAAATAAAAATAGTTTTTAATAATAATGAATTAAAATCGTGTAAAAATATTAAATAAGTGTTACAAATTATATGTTATTTTGAACTTACATTTTATTCTCAGATTTTTTATTTAAATCTTTTCCGTATAAATTAGCACCAATAAACATAGATTTTAAATGTGGTATAATGTTATAAGTACAAAAAAAGGCAAATACGCTAAGTATAATATTAATAGAAATTATATAAAGAGTTTCCATGATTAAAATGTAAATTATAATAGTATTATGACTAAATATATTCACTAAACATTATCCAAGAAATAAAAATACACGTCATATGACATGTTACGTGTAAATTATAAAAGTAATAAATAATTTAATTTAAAATAGACTGTGATTATTGTTTATGATAATTCTTTAAATAAAAATATTTACTATTCAAAATCTTAATATCATATTAATCATATTAATATCTCACTATAATATTTACTTAAATAAAAAGTAATAAAAATTAAGACTAGATACCCGGGTGCCCGTGTGTGATAAGCACGATTTAAGATATAAGTATAATATTATCTTAAATCGTTGTGATAAGAGAAAATGGTTAGAGTGGTTATCATATTATCATGATTGTATAATGTTCATGGATGAATTTGATAATAGATGACAATGCGATTTTTCATGGTGTAGAATATAACACATAGTTTCGCGCTAATTTAGAAGCTAATAAAGAATTATTTTGTCAATATCAATCACATTTGTTCACGATTTATAAAAAAAATTTGTTTGTCATTCAGATGTAACCAGTCATTTTTTATATAGGTTAATCAGTTTCACAAGTCCAACACAAATTAACTATATTCTTTTTTGTTGTTTAAGGTAAGCCTCTATTAGTTTATGTTTAATAGGTAATTGTCTACTATTTTTCAAAGGCGGGTTTATTGCTGTCCGGGTTTTTAGTTGTTGTTTCGGTCGGGGAGATGTTGAAAAAATTAAATAAAACAGGCATAATGATAAATGACAATCTTATAATCTTCATATATTTAGACAATAGCATCCCAGAAACAAACAAACTACCGACAACGGTAATGAGTTTTCGGCGGTCGATAACTTAAAAATAAAATAAAACAAAAATATCATTGGCAAGAGATGTCTCATAGCGCAAGGGTAACCTACATGGCTACACCAGCTGTTTTCCAATTCTCCCTGCACAGTTCACACAGTGCCTGTCAGAATGAGACAAATCCAATGTCATCTTATATTTTATTTATACTCTGGAATCTGGATTAACTCTAGATTTTTACTGGATTAACCCGCCATATTATATTCTGCAAATATGCAATTAT
Organism: Sitobion miscanthi; assembly: GCA_008086715.1. Classification (NCBI taxonomy): domain Eukaryota; kingdom Metazoa; phylum Arthropoda; class Insecta; order Hemiptera; family Aphididae; genus Sitobion; species Sitobion miscanthi. The sequence goes on from CM017797.1 coordinate 3,383,702, forward strand.
GCTAATAGGTAGTATTTGCCACACTAATATTATTATAAGTTATTATTTATTACTTATAACTTATGTAATCTATTCTGTGTTATTACTATACAGCAGCGTTTCTTAAACTGTGTTCTGCGGAACCCCAGGGCTCCGCGAAACTTAGGTGCTTTTTTTCAAAATTTTAAATCGATCTCCATGTTAAATCATTCAATTTTTGTGTATTTCAAAAGATCAATATCCTTAATTGTCACAAAAGGCCGTGTTGGTACTTTTACCTTTTATAACCACAAATAATATGTGTGAAACGGGATTTACCACCTATGTACCAACAAAAACAAAATACCGCAACAGATTTGATGCCGAGCCTAAAATGAGAATACAACTTTCATAAATAAAGCCCAATATTAAGAATATTTGTAATAATAAAAAGCAAGCCTGGGCAAGTTAATGATAATTTTTAACTGAGTGAAGTTAAGTTGATGGAAAACATTTTAAAAAGTTTAAAGATAGCAGTTAAGGTAATTTTTTTTTAACTCAGTTAAGTTATAATTATTTTTTTTTTTTAATATCTATATAAATACCCAGCAGTAATATGGTTTAAAATAATAAAAATCATAAATATTATTGAACACAGGAAATAGCCAATAGCTTTTCTATACATAGAATTAAATTATTAGGTACTGAATTAACAGAATTATGTAGTAGATACCAAAAGCATACAAAATTGAAAATGCCGAAATAAATACAATCTTTTAATTTTTAAACAAATAAATAACTTATTTGTGGCGAAAATATTTTATAATATGTTCTTGAGAATTGTACATTTGTGATTTGTATCTATATCAATATAATTTTACTTATTTGTTATTACTTATTAGTATTTATTGATTATTATGATATATAATATATTATTATTATTATTACAATATGCCCGTTTGTCACAGTATGGTATGGTATATCTTTAATCTTTACATATACGATACACGTATATATTATAATATAATATATACCTAAATGGCTAAATGGCTTTGCTGTAACATGTATTTACTATTTAATTAAGTTATTTTTCTTGAAGAATTCTGATTAATGGAACAAAAAATTAATTTAACTATATTTATAATTTCCTATTCTAGTAAATGGTTATGCAATGTGCAACATCAATAATAATTTTTATTTTTATTATTTAATTATTTATAAATTAACTTAACTTGTTAAGTAGCTCATTATTTATTAAGTTTATATCAATTAAAATAAGTTAAGTTAAAAATTAAGTTAATGAAAATCAAATTTTAAAAAGTAAAATTAACTTAACTTTAACTTTTTAACTCATTTATGCCCAGGCTTGATAAAAATTAATTTCACTCATCTCATTAAAATTAAAATTTAGAAGTTCTGTTATTGTCTGTTATTCAAAATATTTTTCGAATTAAATACAGAATAGTGTGTACACATTATTAAATGAAATTATTATAATTTTTATTGCAAATAATTCTTACATAAAATGACACATTAAAACTAGTGAAACAAAGTATGGTTAGTATATGGTTCTAATTGTCAAGGTATAATAACTTACTGTTGAAAGCTAAATAAAAAAAACTAAAAAGCTAAAAAAAAGTAGAGTTCCACGGATAAAAATGTTTAAGAAACGCTGCTATACAATATAACAATATACTCAAATTATATAACTACACCGTATTTTCTCGTTTCTTAAAACATATTTTATAGGTATCATTATTCATTAAAAACTGAAATGACGTACCTGTATCTAATATGGTTCTAAATCTACAATATTCCTGTATAATAAATAATACTTAATCTATTAAATATTCTACAGGTGAAAATAAATTATAAAAATGAACGTGGTACATAAGAATAAAACAGGCACTCATCGAAAAACAACGGAGAATGATTTTCAAATAAGTAAATATTATCAATTCGTATAATATAAGTATTATATATTCCCAATAATGTGAATGTATGATCCATTGTTGTATTGAATAAGAAAAAAAACCGGCTACAATTCATTTGCACACATTAACCTTTTTTACAGCCCATTTGCGCACAAAAAGACAACTCATTTGCGCACAATTTACGAATAACAGAAACATTTTTTCAAAGAAATTTAACCATGTATCCGTATAACGCTCCTAACCTGCATTTCTCTAAATTTTTAAAGTGGTCATTACTCATTACTGTAGGTAAATGGTACATGGTGGAAAATTATTATAGGTATAACCTACTCATACAACATTTTTCTTCAGCCCAGCTTAGTACTATTTCTGTTTAATTATATTCTGGTGCCATACACTGGTGGGTTTAAAAATGTTTCCTGAGCTGTTTAATTTAGCATATATTTAACTTAGATCATTTTCACAATTTTAACGACTAAAAAAAAGGTAATTACTTTTACAATAAATTAAGTCATTTCATCTCCGAACTCTTTTCTTTCTGCTAATAAAATGATAACATTTATTCCTGGGAATGATTAGTAATATTGTTAACTATTATCGGATTCAAAAATAAATATAATTGATTTTTATTTTTTTTGGGATATCCTATTGGTTTGTTTTTGTAATACATTCAAAACCATTATTTTAATAACGTGTTATAGTGCGTTACTTCATAGAAATTACTTTTCAAAAGTGATTTTGTTACAATTGCGTTACTGAAAAAGTAATTGCGTTACAGTAACTTGTAATTTGCGTTACGTTCCTGCCCAACACTGGGTAAATATTTATTTATTTAAGGCTTCAACAACTGAAGTCATTAGCCTGTTACTGTGGGGAGGGTAAATGGTTGGCTTTGGGCGCGTGTGGCAAGGATTTTTAACTAAGAACCCGGCTGGTCACCCATCCAGAAACTAGTGGCACCAGCCGGTGCTTACTCTCAGATCATGTTTCGTGATCGATCGCAACCACCGCGCGAATTTAGGAAAAAAAAGCCCCGGAATAAAAAGCCTTGGACAACATTCATTGGAAAAAAAAGCCCCGTACCAACTAAATACATTTTTCTTTTTTATTATGATTTACATAATTAATTATAATTATAATATAATTATTACATTTATCAATGTACCTAACACTACTTTAATATAATATCTATAACCATAAAATATATAATATTCTAAAATACTAATTTAGTAACAATTGTTTTTCATTAATTATTTTATTATTAGGTATTTATCTAATTTAATATTTATTATACTAGACTATACATTTATTTTATTAAAAGGTAACTATAAAAAAAATTACATCTAGTATATGACATTAAACAATAACTAATTAAATCACAGTTAAAAAATAATATAGCATAAACCATAAATCAAAATATTTATAATAAATAGTTCAATAACATATTATATATTAATTTTAATTTATCGGTCTGGTCCAGTCCGGTCCTAGTCTTTGTTTAAATGTAACAGTCCGGTTCGGTCCGACCCTGGTCTCTGTTAAAAATAATCAGTTCGGTCCGGTCTATAAAAAAACGGACCGTGCAGAGTTCTGATTAGGCTCCTGATAATTAATAGTAGTTAAAAAATATTAATAGGCACACATTTTTTTGATAAGCATTTGAAGTTCGAATTTTGTCAAAATTTATCAAATTTGAAATGTAAATATTATTTTGTAGTTAAAAATATTTACAATTTTCAACTGTTATAGCTAATGATTAAAAATGTAAAACAAGGTTCCACGTAAATAGGTTAATAAATTACTTTATTCACTATAATATCATCTAATATACATAGTAATATATCATAGGCTGACTGACCGTCTTCGCTCAGGATCGTTTTTCGTATAAGTACAATGTTATTACATGATTGTATTCTAATTTAATACCATCCATTACAGTGATCCACTTATAACCTACTGTACAGCACAAAGTGACACCCACTTTGCTACCTTTTTTACACCACTTACCCACCTTTTTTATTTTTATTTTGTTATTATTGTACAACATATATGCTGTAGGTAGTATTACAGCAGTAATATGCAGTATTATTTTTCATTTACTTTTTCATTTTTTCTTCAAACAGGAAGACTTGGCCAATACAACTTATCACGGTATAAAACAAGTCAATTGCCCAACAATTTTACAATTAATACGAATCACCAATCGACAAGTTTGGTTATTGATAGCAGCGCAGTGCACTCTCGTTTGATGTGTAGGTCTGATTTAATGACGCCTGACAGCAGATATTTCAGAGTAAATGATGGTGGATTTCCTGCAGAAACTTCGGATATTGAATACACTCAGTCATTGTCAGTGCCTAGACAAACAATCCTAAGCGACAATTTTGATATTCCGAATACGGCGGTGGCCAATCACCGCATTTACGTACCAGAATACGATGTTAGTCAAAAACTTGAAGATTTTGTGGTCAATAGCACACCCCGTCAACTTATTAAGCCTAAATCTTTTGCAACGACACCAGCCTGTAGGTAATGAATAATGATGCTTAACGGTAGACTACCAAAAACTCCGAGGTAATAAAGTCCGAATCATAAAAAGTCCGGTACATATAATTTGGTAAAAGGAAAAATTAGATGTGATGCACAATCAAACGTTCTAATTTTATTAGTATTAATAATATAAGTTGTAACTCAATTTAATTTTTTTATAAATACATTATTTTTATGATGATAGTTAATTAAACTGAGAAATTATAATATTAGATTAAAACGGGGTACACAGTTTCACACAACACCGTGTCGTGTGAATCCGGCTTAAGACCTAGATAAAAATTATAAAAAATTAATTTTCTTTTTAAAATATATTATATTTTATATGACAATAGTTAATTAAACTGAGAAATAATTATAATTTATTTATATTATGTAAATTTGTTTTAAATATATTATTTTAAGTATTGTTATATACCGGACTTTTTTACCCCAGACTTTTAAAGCTTAGAACTTTTTTACTTCGGACTTTTTGAGAGCTGTTCATGCTTAACAGTTAACATATTCTGTAACATCTATTGTTGAATGTGGAAAATATGCTTCCACAGTATGTACGATAAGACACCTTCAAGACAATAAACTTGATGTGCGTGAAATTTCCCATTCCACTAAGATGAATTCATTAGAAATCATATAGTATTAAGTATTTTGCATATAATTTGCAAATAATTTCCTAAACTGATATATAATAATTAGCCCTCATTTAGCAAAAATTTGGACGACTAATTATAAATTGTCAACAAAACGTTTTGCTGGGGTTTACCTTATAAGGTACGTTTTCCCTGCAGTCTGTATGTGTCGTCTGATGCGGCCGTGCTGTTCCACTGTTTGACGCTGCAGGGAAACAGTATCTTTACAAACTATGAACTTGTGCTTACAAATACTTTAGATTGTGCAACAAAATTTAGCACAGTAAAAGTTCGAATAAATTACGTACGGCTTACTTTTATAAGGTGTAATTAAGGGAGAGATGACTTGAAAGTTTTTAATTTTCATTCAATATTTTGGCACAATGTAAAAATTCGGAAATGACAGCAACCAGGTTATGAAATAGTTAGCCACAATATAAATTTTTGCGGATAAGTTAAAACGACTGAACTTACAAATTGCTTTCTAATTATTGAGACAATGTAATTAAAAATGTTGAATTATGAATAGCAAGCTAAATGGATATTTGTTGTCTTTTATTTTACTAAAATAGCTTCGTATAATATATAGACATTTAGTAACTTCTATAAATTATAATATATTATAAAAGCTATTTTTTGAAATGGTGGTTGTTATACTTTTAGCGTTTCCGCGGTTTCAGCTGTTGTGCGAAACAAATCCCGTAATCCACCACTTGCAAAGAAAACTGATAGTAAAAGTGAAATGACAAACAGTGTTGTATTAGGTAAAACACATTTTATGTTCAACACTAAGTAGAAAGTTATGATAAAAAAGTATTTTCAAACCGTTTATAGTTTTAACTGAGGGAAGAGGTTCCGCTCAAGGTGAAATCGGATTGGCAGCAATTGATTTGAAAAGACCAGTATTGATCTTATGCCAAATTAGTGATACTCAAACGTATATGAACACAATTAATAAAATAAATATTTTTAATCCCGCGGAGGTATTTTTTTCAACAGTTATAAACTATTTATAATTAGTTGATTAAAAAAGTAGGTACAAAGTATTATTTGTATTTACGTGTTTGATAGATTTTAGTTCCACATACATTTATGGATCAGATGCAAGGTACAATGTTGTACAATACTATTAAAAGTCAGTTTCCATTAAGCACTATACTTACTGCATCTCGAAAACATTTTTCTGAATATGAAGGTAAACTTTACTTAAAAAATTCTATTATACCAGAATGCATTCCTACATTAGAACAGGTGTTGCCAAAGTGAGAAATATTTTTTTATTAAAGTCTACATATTATATTTTCTAATATTTGTTATACCTACCTATCACAATTTATTTTACAGATTTTACGCAGTTTCTGCTGCGGCAGCATTATTAAAACACATCGAGTTTAACCATAATGTGATTTTTTCTTCAAGTACACTGCGAATAGAATACGAAGGAGTTGAAAAGTCCATGTTTCTTGGTAAATTGTATTAATTTATTTTGTTATACATTTTTACCTTTGGGCGCTGAACGCTATTATAATATATTGTATTAATACTATTATAGTATAATACATATAGATACAAAGCCTGACTGCTTATATTAGTTTATGAAAAAATTTCTTAATACGTCGTTGGTTCCGGTTTCCTCACTGTAACTTTTATCTAATATATAACTACTGATTGATAAAGTTACACAACTTTGCAAATTTGATTTAATTATTCAATCTTGCAAAGCTTCATAGAGGAACCAGAATTTTATTTGAATTTTTACATTTCAGTTGCTGAATCTTATTTCTAGAGTCTAGACTAAACCTCGGTGACTTTACCTCGGTGTATGATATTATTACTAGAGTTCAAGGTTACCTTATGTGAAGCAAAATACTCAACATATATATATATATATATAAGCTCTTGAGATTTTTTGTATTACTTAAGGAGTGTTCTGTGAAGATACAATCTTCTATTTTTAAATGAGAACACTAATCAACTATAAATTATACAGTAGATCATTTTTCTGAAATGTTGACGTATGAAAATCAAAATTAGTACGAATGGTTTTTGAGTTATTTAACTTTGTGTTCTATAAGGATAAAAAGTCCATAGTAATGGGTTTATAAGGTATAGTCCATGGGATCTATAGTGATTTGAAAATTGTAGTTATTAATATAAATATTAATAGTTTGTAAAAATGGTCCATAAAGTATAATAAATATTCGATCTAATATACGTATATTTTATGTTTATATATATAAATACCTACTGTTTTCAATATGTCATGATAACTGATAAGAGTTAGGAATTTCATATCAAACCCATTGGCGATTGCTGTTGAGTATATTAATTTTTAAAAATATTGTAGAAGTTAAAACATATACATTTTTGGTTTTACATATGTAGATGCAAATACGGCTTTGAGATTAGAACTAGTATTAAATAGTTCATTAAATTCCAAAAATACACTGTTTGACGTTTTAAACCGGTGTGCTACTATTGGAGGTCAAAGAAGACTCCGATCTTCTATCCTTCAGCCATCTAGCGATATTCTGTTGATACATAATCGCCAAGAAGCTGTAGAAGAAATTTTAAGCAGCCCAGAACAAAACTTTATTTTACTTCGAGTAATTAATTACTATAATTACAATATTCATTTAAAAAAAAAATATATATTATCATTTATCATTAATAACATCAGTATATAAGTAAGTATTTACACATTATTATGATTACGACATTTTTATTTTAGAACGTAATCCAAAAATTCACTGACGTCGAACAATTATATTGGTTATGTACAAAAGTTTCTAAAAATACTCAACAGTTATCTAAATTACAAGGAAATTATACATTGTTATTAAAAACTACATTAGAAGCATTACCAGCTCTTGTGGATATTTTAGAACCATTCAAATCTGAATATATTTCCTTAATACGCAAGGTTTGTTTGGGATTAAATTAAAAAAAGACAAATGGATTTTATAACGAATATTACTGTCCTTTTTTTAGACATTATCAAATTCTGGATATTCAAAAATGTTAGAAATAATTGAGATTACTATAAATAAAGAGTCTACTAGATCAAAAGGATTTTCACAATCTCAGTTTCAAAGATGTTTTGCTGTTAAATCAAATTTAAATCCTTTACTAGACGTTGCTCGTACCATTTATAGTGAATTAATTGAAGAATTTCATGGTATTTATATAGCAGTATACAAAGGTTGAAAAATTATTGGTGGGAGATGTTATGGGGGGGGGGGAGAGCTGAAAATACCTAAATCCTATTAAAAAGTAAGTAACCGCTGTCCGCTATGTCGAGTGTATTTCGTTATTAAGTAAGTCACTGTAATCTATATTGTATTACATTTGAATTCAATGGTACCTAAATCATATACCTACGAAAAACGATTCTGAGCGAAAATGGTCTGTTATATGCTATATTACTAAGTATATTTTATGATTTATTTAGGTATATTTCTACAATACTACAGTAATTTATTTATTTATTGGTTCTCAAAAAGAGTTAAACTAATATTACCGATCAATATTATATTAATATAATTATTTTATGAAAATTTAAAGTATCTATGGGTATTCGCTTTTGAGTTACATCAAAAACCAAAATCGATTTTACTTATAAAAGGTTTTTGCATGAACAATTCCCGTCTTTCCTTAATTTTCTCTTGTTTTTGTTCGGATTTTTTGATTTTTTAAATTAACTACTTTTACTAAGAAAATAATCTATGTAATACTTTTATAATAGGTATATTTTGGAAATATGTACAAGGAAAAAAATTCCAATTGATTTTTGTATTCGTTTTTAGAGGGGATAAGCTGCCAAAACCTTCTTCCGATTACCACGCCAATGCCCAATACTAAATATTGAATATATTATACTATTGATGTATCGTTTGTATATAAATACAATTTACTGTTTTAGATAAAGTAAAACTTTTAGGTGGACAATTAGAAACGGAATATTTGATTCCACAAAATTCATGTAAAAGAGGTTTTCATGTTCAGGTTGAATTAAAGAATATTAAAAATTTCAATGTCAAACATCCTCCGAGTATTTGTAAAAATGTAAGTTAATTGCTTAATATTGTGTTAAATAAATAAATAATTTTAACATAATATAGGTACCTAACTAATCAGTTACAATAATTAAATAATAAATTCTTATTACCTACAAATATTATATTATGTGTACCAAATACCAAATTAATTGTCTTTCCAGTATACTTATACCAACGAATTAAATGTTTGTAGGTTGAATGCGTAAAAAATATTGTAAAATTTACAACAGAAGATTTATTAGTACTAAACATCCGTCTTACTCAAGCGTTAAATGAAGTGGAAATATTGACTAATGCGTAAGCTAAATGAGCTTATAATTTTAAATGTTAACATTTTTACTTTAATCGAATTAAAATGTATAAATATTTATTTTATTTAGAATATTAAATGAAATGTTAAAAGAGCTAAGAAAGTATATTAGTTGTATATATGATTTGTGTAATGGTATTGCCGATTTAGACCTAATATTTTCATTCGCCCAATATAGTATGCGTTCTGGATTAACTAGACCAAAATTTGGACAGTACATGGATATCAAAAGTTCTAGACATCCAATATTAGATATTATTAATTCGGTTGTAACAGTTGATAACGATATTGTAAGTTTTAACAAAAATTAAATAAATTACTGTACAAAATATATAGAAGTTAAATAAGAGAAAATTAATAATTAAATATAAAATATTAATATTTTTATATTAAATAAAATATACGAGTAAAGTACGTGTTTCAAAGTATTTAATCTTTATAGTGAAGAAAAAAAACTAGGTTCGACGACCGACGTACGTAGTATTATTGATTATAAATAGTATAATAGTGATTATAATAGTATTTATAATCAATGGTCGTACATATCTTTAAATTTTGATGAAAATTCATGTAATTCTAGATTTTATTTATGATTGTAGTTTGCTTCAACTGATAAGAATTTAAACATCATAACTGGACCTAATATGGGCGGGAAAAGCATTTATATACGTCAAGTGGCATTATTACAAATTATTGCTCAGGTAGGTTAAGACAAAAAATGATTTAAACTTTAAAGTAATCAGTCCATTTTAATAAACTTAAAATTCCAGATCGGATGTTTTGTACCTGCAAAATTTGCTCAATTTCGTATATGCGATCGATTGTTTACGAGAATTGGTTTTGGAGACAGCATAGAATCGAATGCGTCCACTTGGGTTTTAGAGGTATTTATTATATCTTTAATATTCATTATATATTTTAATGTAAAATTAAACGAATTAATTTTGCATAACGATGGAAGGTTAGGAATAAGAAAATACAAATAAATAAGGGAACACTAATTGTAGTAACCTTATACGAGTCATACATACAATATATCCCAACATTTTTGTATTTTGTGTCATTCCATATTTATTTATATAGTCTACAGGCACGGATCTAAATGATTTTAACAAGGGGTGTTCAAAAAAAAAAAAAAATATGGTTACACCTTTCTATTTTAGATTACTTAATTATTAATACAAATTTGTTTTATTGGTGATTTAGGCCTTAGACGCGCCTGTAATAAGTTGTAACTTGTATTGTTTAACTATAATTATTAATTAACTTGTACTTTCACTTCCTTTGCTTAATACAACAACTTTAGTGTTTTTACTTAGATAACATATTTGTAATTTATGTGTATGTGTTTATGCCATGTATATTGTATATATTATGTATATATTTAATTGTAGAGTGTAGTCACACTTGTCAGTTATGCTTGTTTGATATTATGAATATCTAGTATCAGTGTTTATAATATTATATCTGTGGATATTGGCATATTTCATTATATGACATAAATCAAAACTATTTTAATATTAATTATTAAGCAATTAAAAGAAATATCATGTTTTTGGTTATTATAGTGTCTTAGCCTAACGAGTTAGTATGGTCGACGGTCGCATCATGTTATTTTATCTTGATACCTGATAATTATTACATAGGCATTAAAAATAAATACATATCTTAGCTTTGTTATAATAATAATTTAAGGCAGACAATTATATTTAGGTATCTATGTAGGAATAAACAAATATTAATAATAGTATTATTGATTAAATATTATATTATGTATATTCGTATAATGTACAATTATTATACAACACTATATACAATATAAATTACTAATGATGAGACGTCCGAAAATAATAACGCTTGATTTCCACTATTACGTCTTTTCTATATTTACATATATATATAATTATTATACCATTTAGAGATAACGAGAGTCACAGGTGTGACGGTCAGTCTAAGGAGACGTACTGTCACTGTGAGAGCTCAGACTCTAAAACAAAGGTGAGGGAATGTTTTGGGGAAAACGGACGGTTTCAACCACCGTATGGATGGAGTCAGTATACCTCGGCGCGTGACACACAAGAAGCGGCTTCTTAGGTTAGGTTAGGTACTTGGCGGTGGTCGTGGAAACCGGCGGAGTGCGGTGACTGCTTGGCCCCTGAGATTCCGTGCTGCGGGTGCTCACCGTCAGAACGACGTGTACCCGGCTGCTTCTCCTGCGGAGACCCTGGTCCTCTTGGTGTATTATAATGTCGTCTACTAAACTGACGGCGCGTTACCGCTGGGCACTTGTCGCCGATTGGGTACGGTGGTCGTTGATTGACGGCTCGGCAGCGGCGGTCTTACGCTTCGGCCGGCGTTCGTCGTTTGGCTCTTTATCGGCGGTCAGCGGCGGCTTTATGGATCGGCTAAATCGTCGGGTCTTCTAGTCTCTGGTTCCTCGTTCCTTCGTTTTTGAGTTGTTGACTGTTTTGAAGGTTGAAGGTAGACTGTCGCTCGGTTTAGTAAAACGTCCGGTATATATACTAGTTCCCGTATAGTAAACGCTCGTGTTGCCGCCGTTGCTGTTGTGCTTCTGTCTTGTACGGGAAGTGATGTTGTCTGCGTAGTTTTGGGGTTATGGGTATGGGGATGGTTTGTTTGACGCGTCTCGGCCTCCCCTTTGTAGCCCTTGTCTGTTTCGGATGTAGAATAACTTTGGGACTCTGTAATCAGGGCGTAAAGTAATTCTACCGGGTCGTGCTATTATGCTGAGCTCTGATTGGTGGTCCTGAAAAGGACCGTTTTGAGCGTCCGACGGTGTACTGGTACAATGAGTAATGAGTTATGAGTAAGTTCCAAAAACTGGCTAAATTTTTCTATAAAAATATATTTAAATAAAGTTTTTGTGTAAATAATTTATACAGAGTGATTATTTTAACGGTTAATAATATTTTAATATTCATTAGTTTATTATAGTTCATACTTATTAGTTATTACTTATTACCATTCCATATATATTACCAGAAATTGTTTTTTAAATCTATAAACTAATTAAAAGGAGACCATAAGTGATTATATTATTATGGGTTAATAATTTTGTTATTTACATATTATGTAAGCCCAATGGCCTATGTTGCCGAGGGTTCTTTTTAAATAAAAAAAAAAAAAAATTTTGTTATTAAAAACTATACTGGTAAATACTAAATTGTTTAGTTTAATAATAAATGAGTATGTAACTTCGAAGAAATAAATAAAATATTTAAATACAGTTTATAATTTTAATGTCGTCTATTAAAGTAATATTGTTGTAATTGTTGTAATTATATTTTTGATATCATGCTAAACATTAATTATTTTATAATTCCATGAAATGTAATCATTTATTATGGAATTGCGATGAGAATTTTAGACTTATTTTCCTATAATATTTGATATGAAACTGTATTTTTTATAGATAAAAGAATTAAATGGCATACTTCCTTCACTGACAAAACATAGTTTAGTAATTATTGATGAATTATGTCGAGCTACTTCTTGCGAAGAAGGATCAACTTTAGCATGGGCAATTTGTGAACACATAATGCAATCCTGTGCTTTTATATTTTTTGCTACACACAGTACTTTGATAACAAAACTTCAAGATTTATACTGCAATGTATTAAAGTAATAACAGTTATACATTTTCATATTAATTAAATCAAATTTTTGATGAATAGTATCAAATAGTCGGATACGCAATATGTAAAATTGTAAGAAAAAATAATGATTTTTTCATACTTCTTCCGTCTCGATTCGATGTTCCATCTGGTCCTCTGTTAAAAATGTTGACACTTACTTTGAGGATACGCTTTCCATATCCAATACGTCAGTTAAAATCGAGTGATATCTATACCAACTTGAAGTTCAATCGTCAATCGTCTCTATTCTTTTTTTGAACATGACTAATGGTAACATTTGTTCACAATGTTTAAGCTCACTCAGGGCTCACCCGAGAACTTGTAATTTGCACCAAATACCAAAATATAGATAAAATGTAATAATTTGCACGTAATTTGCATGTACCTGTAATTTGCAGTCCCTCACTTGGCCAGTTTTATACAATAATGTAGGTACATCTATTTAATTGCTTACTAAAATACTGGAAGTTATCTATAGTTAATTTTGGTGTAATAATATTAGGTACCAATAATCTGGATATTTGTTGAACAACCCGCGTATTCTATACTTCTATATTCATCTATTGAAATAATAGAATGACTGTTTTGTATTTTTATAATATTCTAGTTATCATATGGAGGCATTACCGGCGAGAGATTCTTCAAATGGATTGACTTATACGTATAAATTATGCTCGGGAGCAACGGATGTTGATGACTATGGATTAACCTTGGCTAGAGATGTAAAAATGCCAGAACATTTAATTGAACATGCTACAGAAATTGGAAAGTGTCTACGTCAAACAAGAACAGTAAGTTAAGTAGTTTTATTGCATTCAATACAATACAGTTCTAATGTTTTAGTGTATTTAAAAACTTAATACATCGTAAATAGAATTAAAAGGTAAAGAATTCACAATAAATTATAAATTTAGCTTATTTATTCTATGTATCTCTAATATTTTCTATAGACCATTATAATGTATTAAAATAAAATCATCTGTTTAATTCTAATAAATGACATACCTAGGTTAATATTAAATTTATTCCGATGATACAAAATAGAATCTAAACTTCATCAAATAAAATAAAATAGTCACATTCAAATTTCAAGCAAAAGTGATTTAGATATTTTAATTATTGAGTGTTAGATGTAGTCTTATAACGTTACTACAGTTAACGATAAAAAAGTCCGTGGTGAAAAAGTCCGGTACATATAATTAGGAAAAATAATACGATGTGATGCACGATCAAACGTTCCAATTTTATTAGTATTAACTATTAATAATATAAACTAACTGAAATTTTTTTTTAAATATATTATTTTTAAGACGATTGTTAACTCGACTGAGAAATCATAATATTAGAACAAGACCAAGATAAAAATTATAAAAATTAAATTTTTTTTTTAAATATACTATATTTTATATGACGGTAGTTAATTAAACTCAGAAATCTTTATACTGTATTATGTATATTTATGTACTTAATAACTTTTTTTAAAATATTATTTTTGGGAATTTGCTGACATGAGTATATTTCTTAAATTATTTTCTAATCATATAATTTTCATAATTTTTGTCATAAGTTTAAGTAGCATCATTTTTTATTTTTTTTTTGTCAGGTCTTCCTGTTACACTGTATTACCGTACTTTTTCCGTGATTCGTGCATAGTAGTCGTATTTATCACGGATTAATAATAATTAATTAACGAGATAACGGATCCTTGCCATCATGAGATAAAAGCAGCTACTATTTCGATTGCAATATGCAGATAGGCAATATATTGTATATTTTAAATCGAATGTATTATTAATATTATTTAATATATTTGATAAAAATAAATTAACAAAACAAATTTTGATTTTCGTAATAGACTAAGGGGGTAAGTGTATCTTTATTTGAGTAATATACATACAAGTTTAAAAGTCGTATTACTACGATTCTGTTGATATAAATTATAATATGACCACTGACTGTAAGAACCCATTCATTTTTACGAAATAATGTGGAGCAAAAAATAAAACTGTTACGACTGTTAAGACTGACTGTTCTAGACAAAAGTGAATGAGTATTTTAGATGGTTCCTGCACTAGTTCCCAAACAGTTATTCTTAGATACCAAAATTATACATTTTATATCATAACGTGTGAATATGTTAAGTACACAAAAATGGTAATCAAAAAATTTTAGATCGTAATTATTAATATAATATTATTGTAATTGTATGGTCCTCACGTATAGGCGTTACCAGAAAATCCATCAAATGAAGCAGACCTAATTTTGGATACTTGTATTCAAAAGCTGTTAAGCATGAAAGATACAGAATGTCTCGATATATCCAACTTTCAGTCGGTATTATCAGAAATGATGAATAATTTAAAAGAAAATAGAAGAAAAAATATTGACCCATGGATGGAATGTTTTGACTCCGATGAGGAAATGTATACGCAAAGATTAAGTGATTATAACACAACATCGTCAACAAATAATTCAATATAATGAACAGAAATTTGTAGGTATATTTAAAAAATTTAAAGTAATATGGTTTAAAAATATCTTAATATTATTATACATTAAACTGTTAAAGTAGTAAGAAAACTGTTAAGTTCTAATTAAAAATAATATAAATATTATATAGGTATTTATATAATATAGAATACAGCGGTAGATAATATCTTGTTGCATTGTTATTTCAAATAAACTTGATAGAAATTACTTATTAGGTAATTACTATCACTTACTACCAAAAAAAATAAATATTTTTATATAATTTTAATGTATTTATTAAATGCATGTGTTAAATGCGTGACTCGCGTAAGCTCTTTGTGTAGGTATGAACAATATGTAGGTAATTGATAGGTGAACAATAACAAAAGTCTTAATTTTCATCGCACATTCTCCATTAATCACAATATGTGTACTGAACATCATAAAATTCAATTAATTTTAACATTATTTCTTTTTATGACAACCTCAATTACATGTATCCACTCTAGTAGGTAACTTTTAATTAGTATGATCTTCAATCACACTAGGTAGGACGGTAGGTATTGAATGCATAAATGCATGTTCTATTCATGTATCTACATAATATTATCTATGGATTGTAGTTCATGTAAACTGAAGTTGTGTGCATTGTGCATACAATTTATGATACTAGTAATAAAATTATAAATAAAAAAATTCCCATTATTTTTTATCATCTATTTCAGCGGTTCTTAATCTTTTGTATACCACGGACCCCTGATGAAATATTTCTAGAAATCGCGGACTCCCTTACCAATTTTTTTTGAATACCTTTTTTTAACTCTACAAAAGCGCACGATATAGTGGAAACCCAGCTTTAGTTTAGTGATTTTAATTTAAATAAACTTGGATACCTATTAGTTTTTTTTACGCAATTTTCATGAATTATGAATATAATGTTAACCTAACCTACTTGTTTCTATAGATCCTCGATGTATAATTTGAATAACAACGAAAATATTGTTATATAATATTATATTAACATTTAATATTTTAATATCATTCACTTGACACTAAGCTCGGTAGCTATTATAATATATAAAATGCCTAAATGCATGAAAAGTTATTTTTCGATTGGTTATTGTGTAGCCATATTCCCACATAGCATTCTATATTCTTTTCAAATGTTATGAATATACTATTTAGAATTTGTATATTTTCCATGTTTATCCTTCAATAGGCTAAATATATACATAGCATATAATTATTATATCAATATGTCTCGCTTGAGATGTACTATGAATATGCTAATAGAATCTATGAGCATATTTATTAGATATCTACGGAAAAGATTGGAAAATATTCATGGAATATGGCATTGGTATTTACACAGATACTCATTTGATATCCAAGAAGAGATCTGCCAAGATATTTATTAGATATCTAAGGAATAGACAATTAGATCATTAAAGTATATACAATATACTGCCAGTTTTCCGCAACAATATAACTTTCATAAATATAACTAACATACCTACATAAATAAAACATTTATAACTAACCTTTATAATTTATATAGTGCAATGTACCTAAATAAGTTTTATAATATGACAAAAAATCCATAATATATCAAATATCAATAAAAAAATTTATTAAATTACCAATTAATAATATATAAAAAGCAATAATTATAGTTTATTATAATAATATTTTAATCTTATACAAGTATATCTTATACCTAATACATATTATACCAAATATAAATTAAAAAAAAGTAATTTTAATATTTTATACAATATTATAAGTATATAAGGTTTGAATTATAAAAAATGTATTATAAAATAATTAGAATTGAAACTTTAAGTTACCTAACCATTAACAATGTATATTATAATATATAAACCAATAGTTGTATTATAATATGTTAATATTATACATTTATACTTAAATTTCAAAATAGAAAAAATAAAATAATCTTTAATAAATGATCGGTAAAATATTAAATAAGTAAAATACCTAATACATATTATACCGAATATCAATAAACATTTTAATTTCATACAATATTATATATTAAGATTTAAAAATGTATAAAAAAAATAATAGTTACATAGTAAGCGTGAAAATTTAAGTTTACCATTAACAATACATATTAAAAAAATTACATTATTTTAATTGATCGTTTAGTTATAAAAAACATATTATTTGGTACTATTATCTTCATTAGTTGATGGGATTATTTTTTTTTTTACGTTCTTTAGCCTTTGCTAACCATGTTCCAGCAATAACTTCTATTTCTTTATCTGATTGATCTTTATATTTTATTTTAACTGCACCTTTAATTACAATAATATTTTTACTACTTAATATGTAAGAAATCATGAAATTGAGCATAATGTATACATTTTGGCAACAAAATTTGAATAAAGAAATCTCAAATGTTTGTGTAACAAATAATAAAAACTACCTAATTATTCATAAAATTAAATTAAATACTGTACATTTTCAATTTATTGATTTAATATTGAATGCCGTTTTAAAATTCCTAAGAAAAATATGTTTTGCTTTTAAATCTGAATTTTTTACCAACCATAATTTACAAGAGCATTAATAAATTACTTTTTATCAAATCTGCTAATCCAGTAGTTGCAAAACTAAATTTTTTTTGTCGCCCAAACCAACTAAATTCTTCAGCTACTTCATCAGTCATAATTTTTTTAAGAATGCGCCTTAAAAGTTCTCCTAAAGATGTTCCACCAATAAGTGACATGTTTTTCACCTGAAACAAACTGTATTATTGTTGTTATATATTTTGTACATTTTAACACCTTATTTACTACTCAAACACTATTCATTCAGATATTACAGCAATATTAATAATTAGTAGCAGAGAAGTAACTGAACTATAAATTAATATTTATTAAATACCACAAAATCTGGCAAAACTCACCAATGCATTATATACATCGATTTTCGTAGATTTTAGTACTTTTACCTCGTTATCTAATTTATTTAAAACATCTAAAGAAGTTGCAGGAAATTGAGAGTATATGATATCTTCTTCTTTGTTTTTGGCTGTGTAATTATCAATATCAGTAGGTATAGTGTTGATATTATTGACCATCATTTGAATGTTTTGTAAGTAATTTAATTGTTCTTTTAGGTGTAAACCCATTGTTATAAGTAACCTTGATGAATCTTGATGCCATTTGTCAATTACTGAAAATACAAATAATATTATGTACCTAAGGGGATTATTAAATAGGTGCATTCATTATTTTTCTGTTTAAGAGCCATCAATCTACTGATTTGATAGTATAAGAATTTTATGAATTTTCTTAGATACACCTTTATTTTATACTCTAAATTTCAATACATTTTTTGATTGGTTATTGTGTAGCCATATTATTGTGACTTTCTGTCGTTATCATTTCAATCGTTTTTTTCTAATTTTAATAAAGTTAAATGTATTATATAATTTTGACGGTTGACCCAGTAATTAATTATATAACTTTTTTTATAAGTGTATCTAATCAAACGCGGGATTTGGCAGCCTTCATTCGTGATGCGTATAATTTCAATATGTCGTCATCTTGAGTGTTTGTGTGATTTACCTACTAATAAATTACTGAATGATGTACAATATATTACATATTACTATATTAGTTAAGTTCTAATTTATTTATTTCACTATGGTAATATATGGTACATTTCGCTATTTCACAAATCTACATAACTTTATTAAAAGTATGTAATTATTTATGATGCGTTTATATTATACAGATCAGTAGATCAGAATGGTTGCACTGAGAGGTGTTAATAATACAAACTACATTTGTTTTTGTGGTGGGGGTACATTTTTCAACCTCCCCACACAAACATGACCAAATTACTCCGCCGAAGCGGACTATATTTTATATTTTATAATATGCATCCAGTGGTCAAAGTCTACATAATAATACGTGACATTAAAACGGTATAAGTGCACTGCATTATAATAGATTACTTATTGACTTTTATAGCCTATAAGTATTAATACCATATTATGTCCATATTCTATAGTTGTGATAATAGCGTTGGCAATACTGTGCACCAGAAGTTAAGCAAATTTCACAATCATTAACAAACAAATTTAACATTTAAAAAATATTTTTTACACAATTTGAAAATGACATTTTTGAAAAATTTTATTTTACCATTTTTTTAAAAAAAATTTTATTTCTATAACAATATATATTTTAACTTCTTATTTCAAAATTCAATATTTTTTTGAGAATTTCCATGTTTAAATTTAAATTTCGAACTAATTAGTAGTTACTTAATTATAATTATAACTTTTTTCATGGTTGTTTTGCGCAATCGTCAAAATTAAAAAGAGACCAACTACAGACACAAATTTGTTACATGTACGACAAATTCCAATCTGTAATTTTATGTTGCACATTTTTGCATATTTTGGTGTTTTTGAGATATATTTATTTATTTATGGTTTTTTTTTGCACATTTTTTCAATAATGTTTATTATCAGGATGACGGTCGATAATCCATAACGGCACCCGTACAACGAGTGCATATCACGTAGTATGTACATAAAAATAATTTACAAATTGATTAACAAATAATATAAGTTCATAATGTTCATCAAGCAATTAATTTAATTACTATATTTCTAATCATTAAAAATAAAAGGTGAAACTATCTTAAGATATACAATATTTTTTATTCATTTGGGAATATTCTGAAATATATTTAAATTAGGTGATTTTATTTTATTAATATTTATTAATTAAACATTTAAAAAAAATGTAAGTATATATTTTTAGAGCATATTTTAGGTTTTTTAAGTGCATACACATGATACGTGCTTGTATATCTAGTGAGGCTATAGCTCTGCCCTATGCCTAGTTAGTAGTTACTACTAATTAACTACTCTTCTGAAATTCGATTTTTAGAAGTATTAAAATTCTCAGAAAATTTTCACGCTTTGGAATATAAAAATTGAAATTAAAAACGTTTGCTGCCATTTAAAAAAGTAAAAATATAATTTTGTTTTCTAAGGACTTTACATTTATCCAAAATTAATATTACCAAAAACGATAGTACTTTTCGAGAAATTGAATGTTTACATATTTTAAAAGATTTACCCTTTATAATATACAATTATTAAAGCACCTGTGTAGTATTGTATGATGCAAATTACAATTAATACGCTACTGTATAAACCTATTATACTAGTATAGGTACACTTACAATAAAATTATACCTATACCGTTAGGCGTTATTATTATACAACAATATTACATATTGTAATCATTATCGTGCCTTCTCACACACGGCGCTTATTCTCACTCACACCCACTCCCACCCACCGGTCCGATACGGCGACTGCGCGGGATCCACCGCGTGTGTGATTCGGGACGAAACCGGCGACGGCCGGCGTCTTGGACTCGACCTCGTTACGCGGTCGATCCTACGCGATACGGAACGACTGTTCTCGAATTCCGTTCGCGCGCGGTCGCCTTCCCCACCCATCCCGGCGGACAGACGAGCGCTCACAGCAGCTGCCACCGCGCCACAACCGATTACGATTTTCGGAATTGAATTATTTAATAACTGTTATTATTCCGAAATCGATTAGCCGGTACACAGAAAACTCTACGAACCGCTGCCGAGCCCCACTACGACAATAATATTTCGCCGTCCGGCCGCCACCGACCAACTACTTCTACCGTGGACCACGGAGACCAAACGATTTTTGAGCAGTACCGCGTGCAGCAATCCTACACGTGCGACGCCGTCCGCACACGACAGGTAGGTAGTACACGTTATTATTGGTACACGCGGAGTGAGGTTTTCTACTCGTTAATCGACATATGCGATATTGCTATATAGTGTATTCTATATCGTATTCGACGTTTGTCGACAGTCGTACGCCGTCAACCGTTTACGCGATACCTGTCGTTAGTAGTTACTTGTACCAACGTACCGTTAACCCGCCGGCTGTGCTGTGATAATAATAATACTACCTATTATAATATTATAGAATATTATTTTGTTATTGGTACGGAATAACGTGCGCACCACTGCACCGCCCGTCCATACGCAGCCGCCGAATATTGCGAATCCGTAAGGAGATTTTTTTTAAATTCAATGAATATTACTTAATTATTTTCCTTCGTATTTTATATTGATGAATGATATTCATATTTGAGGGGCCCTCTGTGCGCTTATGTTTACACGTATCATATATAATATACTAAATTATTGAAAATATTCGACACTTAACAGTGAGGATTAGGTTATAGGCGCCGATGTTTTTGTAAAAAAATGTGGTCGGGCAATTTCAAAACTTTGCGGCCTCAATAACTTAATTATTTAATATAGAGGCACCCTAATATACCCTAATATGGCTTGAATATACTCATGCTCATAATAAAGTTATGATGTAAATAAAATGTGTAGATAAAAATATTTTTCAAAAAAGAGATCGGGCATTGGATCTAGCCATGGACTTCGGGCTTCGTCGCCACTGGTTATTAATGAGTAATGACAATTTACTAGCAAAATCGTTTTACTTAGAAGGTGCTACACCCGCATGCGTTGTTTCTGTCTTATAAATGTAAAATAGCAAATTGTAAGTTCTGTATAATCTATTTAACTCTGAGGACGCCACACTCGCATGTGTTTTCTCCGTCTAACAAACGCGTAACATACCAAATTTACGCTCAGAAATTCAAGTTTTATGCCGTTAGCTTGAAAATTAGAGTGAATCGACCTATTATGAAACATAATGGTAAGAATATTATCTATGTTTTGTTGGAAGTATTTTTACGATAATTCAGTTTTCAAATAAGTTATAGCGTGTATAATAAATGTATACTAAAAATGTTCATAACTCACTTAAAAATTGAATTATCGTAAAAAATCTTCTAATAAAACACAGATAATGTTCTTACCATCAAGTTTTGTAATAGGTCGATTAACTCTAATTTTTAAGCTAACGGCATAAAACTTGAATTTCTAAGCGTGAATTTGGTATGTTTCGCGTTTGTAAGACGGAGACAACACATGCGGGTGTGGCGTTCTCTTAAAGCAAATGTGAGTATTTTAAAATGGTGAATTGTTTAAGTTGTTTAAAATACTCATAACTTGCTTAAAAATTAAATTATAAAAAAAAAACCTATGAGGTTCACTAGAGAATATTCTTATTTCTAAATTTAATAATAGGTCAATTTGCTCCAATATTAATCATAGCAGAGTTAAATGGATTATTCGTATTTTGCCATGTTACGTGTTTGTAAGACAGAGACAGCGCATAGCGTTCTCAAACAATATTCATTAATTTGATAAATAATAAAAAAATTCTGAACACGGAATACGGTGATAGTGGAATTTTTTTTTGTGTTTTGTAGTAATCTTATTTACTTTGCCAATTTTTAGACCTCTCTTAAACTATTTAATTTTTACTCTAAATTTTTCAATAAGTAGCTTGTACTAGTCAAGGTATAACCCGGGTCGAGGAGTATGTAAGTAAGTGAGCGGGTAAGGATAAGTAACGGGGGTAAACAAGGGGAGATATCCTATGACCTGCAATGTGATGTGTGCTGGTTTTGTGTGTATAATGTGTAATACTAAAATGCATAATGGTATTGACTATTGCGAGTATTGACGTATTTCCCTTTATACTCTTTGTACTGCATTCTTGTATTTTTAGTATTTACGCATGTCATCTGTATAACAAGAAGTACATATTATTTAAATTGTTGAAACATAACTTATATTATATATTATAAGTGTATGGTTGAAAACCTATGGACATGCAGAAGTTCATAATGGACTATAATATTATGTCTAGTCTATATTAGGTACCGATACGGCGATACGTTTTATAATATTATCTACATTTTCAAAATGTTTATACATGCCATCATAAATAGTGTATAGTAGTGATGACAAACCAATTATGTTAATAGTGAAAATACGTAATAATAATTGAATTAACAATTAATAAATAGTTAAGTTACAGAGAAATAATGATCATCGTTATTAATTTAGATCAGGAAGTCAGGTTATAAGTTAAATTAAAAGGGAAATTATTAGTGTGGTGGTGGTGGTGGAGGTGATTATGGTCAGATAAGAGTAGATATCTTAAAGGAATGGAAGAAGGGAATAGGTAAGAATCTTATATCGAAGAGGGAAAGACTGTCGGTGAAATGTGCACGTCTTACGTGGGGTAAGTGTTGAATGATTTAGTGCATAAGAATAGGAAATTAACAGATTATGGCCGACTATCCGAGCCATAGGTAAACGTGAGAATGCGACTATTGTGTGGGAGGAAAGCGAAAAGTATTTAAGTTCTAATAATATATTACTAGTTCAGTAAAATATTAACCATAATCTATAGTTAATTTCTTGAATTATATTTTCAAGTATTATTAATAGGAAAATGCTAATTGTGTAACAAAAAAAAATTATTATAGGTACCTATTACATATATTTACCCCAAAAAAATATCCAAAAAACACTTACTATGAATCTATTTTTGTTTAAAACGTTCCTAAATAATGATATATTTTCCCGTTAAATATATAAGACACGCAAATTAGTTGCCAATGTAGCCTTATTCAGGTTTTCAATTGAATTCGATAGACGATAATATTCATTAACTAAGTTTGTCATCAAAATGATAGCTTTGACTTTGTTTGAACAACTTAAGTGTTTGAGTGACCGACAACATGATAATATTGTTGTCCTATATAAATTTTAATACAGAGTTTATTCTCGTCTCGTTAACTTAACAGTCAGGTTATACCGTGTATGCATTTTTCGAATATTGAACTTGCAGTTTGTAGTCCGATGTGTAATAATTGTTAATTATCCATCTTAATTTAACGACTAAATTAAATTTGACAACCTCTTATTAATACACTTTTTTTTATCACTATCAAGGTTAAATAAATATTATATTGACTAACTATGGCGTATCTCAATGATAATTAATAAATGGTCGATGTTTAATGAGCATCAGGCGACAAACGATGTTCGTACAACCATTTATTAAATATTTAATATACACATATTATGTATATCTAATCAATGATACAACATAATTTGAACATATTATTATTTGATTAATTAAATTTGAAATTATAAATGAGTATTGCTAAAATTGAAATTAGTCATAGAATATTTATATTTAACTACTATTTATATATTCTAATGTAGTGTAAAACGTGTAGGTATATTCAATATTGTCTTTGATATGATTAATATAAATTTGAATGACAATATTGGTTGGATACTTTGGGTACGTTCAAATTTATAAAAATATAAATTGTAATTTCAGTGATTTTCTTCCCCGTATATATAGATACCCAGGGTTGGACAGTACAATTATATCTTGTATTTTCTATCTCAATACAATTTATGAAGAATCAAGTATCTTGTATCGCTATACATTTTTAGTAAATGTATCGATCATTTTATAAAAGAATTTTATCGAAGGATACTTAATACAATTCTAATTTTTACTATCAAAATTAATATTTAATATTAAATAAAGTATCTATTATTTTAATATCTTAATATAACATATATATTTCTTCTGTCCGTGTGTAAGTATTAAAACTCCTACTAAACGGCTGCACAGATTTTAATGAAATTATTTGTGTGTGCTTCATCGAGTCCTTGAAGGTTTTAGTTCACAATTGGACCCGGTAGACCCAACCCGGGGAGGTGCTCAATCAGGGATTTTGAGATTACGATAGCAATTTTCGTTTTTAAATGATTGCTATTGGTTATAGAAGAAATAATTAGTAGAAGTTAGTACCTATTTATTTATTATTTGTTTCCATTGGTTATTTGGGCAGACCAGATTCAAGTATGCATCAAATTGAATGTTCGCACATTGCCTACCAGGGTGGCTGAGTTGCACTTAATGCAGCGAGTTAAACCAAAAAAGAAGTTGAACAATCACAATTTTTTTAAGAGTTTAATTTTTTACTGGCAACGAAGTGCGCGGAGTTTAATGTAATTTAATATTTATTGTACGAATACAAATTCAGGTAAGTTTACTAGCCACAGGTGATTTTCTGTAAGCTGAAGGTTATTGGAAATTATTTTTCAACCCATTACCGATTAATCATAATACATAAATCTGTGACACACACACATTGAATGGGACTTAACGTCTTTACTGTACGTCTGTACCTCATTAGATAATATTTTTATTATTTTCTTTGCCGTTTCCACTATTCAACGAAGTGGCCATTCCCACAATAATAAATATAATTTTTAAAAACCCTATGACTAATTTTATTTAAATGTATCGAGTATCTTAGTGTCTAGTATCGCGGTACTGTTTTCTAATTATCTTGCCCAATCCTGTTTATAGTATATACTTATACATTTTAACTAACGTTTAATTGTCTACACCAGCAGTCCCCACTAGGATTTAGGAAAGGGCCAAATATTATTTTTGAAAATTACTTGCGGGCCGCATGTAGTAAATTTTAATTTTCGGTCAATATTTGACCGAAGGCGTAATTTTTTCCCGGGACCCGTGTGTAAAGATTCCTAGTTCCTAGTTATATTTTGAATAATAGTAATTACAAGGTATAAAATTAAAAAAATATTATTTTGATATAAGTATTTTATTTTATTTACTCGAGTTTAAAATGTTGGATTTCAGAATGTAAAATTCAGTTTTAGTGCGGGCCGCACAAAATTTGTTATAGGGCCACATGCGGCTATGGGTACCGCTGGTCTTCACTGTATAATTAGTAATTACAATTGCCTATTATTTAGGTATTGTTTAGAATTATATCTACCGAGTACCGACTACTAGCTATCTGTGTTTATCAGTAGACATCGAGTATGTATAAATAATATATTATTTTGGTATAAATAATTATAATTATCATCAAAATATAGCTATAAAAAGAAAATTTTATATTGGGTTGCAATTTACCAGCAATGGTAAATTAATTGTCTTTGACTTGTTCAATTAGTCTGAAAATAAATGTATCATTTTGATTTTTTACTAAATCTACTTACAGTGGAACAGAAATCATTTTTAATTAGGTATAATAGTTATGAACGTATGATACGTGTATTATAGAATTTATTGTCAGTTGTCACTCTAAATAATTCGAATTGATATGTTTTAATTTAACATATTATTTGTTTTCCTAAAATAAGATAGTATATTATTAGTTATTAGTTATTACATAGTTATATATTACATACTATGCATGTACACTTGTTTACTAATTGAAACTTCTATTACAATCTTATTGTTGATTTGTAAATATAATTTACAAGTGTCTTTCACTTTTTAAGAGGTTATTTACTTATATAATGTTATAGTTATTTTATGTGTTATTATTAAATTATAATAATGCTCATTTAATACAACATATAGCAGTGGCGTGCGGTGATATTTTATGTTAGGTAAGCGCTAAAATAAATTTCAAGTTAAAGCAAAAAAAGGTATTTTATTGATAAAAAATAAAAATTACAATCTAAAATTTATTTATAGATAAAATCCATTCGTCTTTCTTGTTTTAAAAATTCGTTAATAACTTTATTATACAATTTTGGATGATTTTTTTTTTGTGCAGGAGTTCCTTTTCGATTGAAATTATTGATAATGAACTAAGTCTTTCTTGCCCTTGTGTAGATCTTTGATACGATTTAATAAGTATATTGATAACTTAAATAATCCGATATGCATCGTAAGATATTGGAATTCCGTTTTTAAAAATATCGATAAGCGCTCGGCATAGCGCTTTCAACCATCACGTAAAAACGCGTATATCCCCTCCTACCATAACTAGTCATTCCTTTAAATAACGATATGGGAAAGGCAATCTAAAATACTAGCGCTTCTGTAGAGAATTGCCTATACGAAAAAAAATTTAATTTCTTTCAAAATTTTATACATTTTTTTAAATTGAACACAAAAATAAGAATTAATAAATATTTGTAATTTTAATGTAAACAAATTGTCATTTAACATTAGAAATATTAATCTTTTTATTTTTTCCTTTTTGGCTGGGCATGCGCCGCTTACCTAGCTTGTCCTGACCGCACGCCACTGAATGTGTTTATTTTATCCTTGTTATCCTTATTGAAGAACCACAAGAAAATGCTTTTTATTTTAGACAAGTTAACTCTTTGAATATTTTTTTAGTTATTTTTCTTTTGGTAAATATTTTTATACATACTATTATATTTGTATCCACTTTTATTGTGTTTTGCAAAAATATAATGAAAATGGTACCTAGGTATATTGTGTAGCAAGGGTGGTAAGTGAGCTATTTCAGCCACGACGTGGCATGGGCTACTGACTGACATCGCACGAGCCGTCGATCCACACATAATTTTTTTGTAACACCTCTGCTGCTTCCGAAACCGCCTGTAAATCGATATTGTGGTGAACCATAATTATTAACTGTTCTTGCATAATTCTCACCTTCTCAGTATCTAAATTTACCAAATTGTTGCACAAAACAGCGTGGGAGTAACCTACTTACCAGTTAGTATTTGATATATTAGACAAAATGTATCGATACGTTCATGAATATTAATTCGATTAGGACGATAAAATGTGATTTTCCAACGCTTCAACCGACATCGAAAATTAAAATGTCTGTCCAGGCGTGACAAGAACTTAAATTTATATACCTAAGTATGTAAACATGTCAAATTCATTAAGGTTTTATTATTTATAGGCAGCATGACTGATACAATAAAAGATCTTTGGCGCGAGGCAGATGCAGTTTGTTTCGACGTGGATTCTACAGTTATTCAAGAGGAAGCAATTGACGAAGTTGCTAAATTTTGCAATAAAGGATCGGAGGTTCAAAAATTGTAAGAATATTGTTCATTAAATTTAAAAAAATTTGATCTCTTTATTGGCATAAATATTTAGAAAATTATTTATTGTAAGGGGATTTGATGATGCGGTGATACATATTCTGTCTTTGTCTAACACACGTGCGCAACATATATAGGCATTTAGGCGTGTTTTATTTCTACTGTACCGAGTAATCTAGTGAACTGATAAGAATTCTGATGAAAGATTTGAATTTGTTGTCAAGTCTAATTAAAATTGAAAATTCCATATTTTTGATTTTACCTCTCGTAAATCCTAAAAGTTAAATTTAAAATGTATAAATTAAAAGATTGTCATATTGTTTCCATTTTTGAAGAAGTGAAAATCGAAAATGTAGGAAAGTCTAAGTAGACAATTTACATCTGCTTTCAGAGTTCTTATCACTTCACTAGAACAATGATCTGTACGTTGGAAATAGAACAAGACTAAATTCCTATATGTTGCGCATGACTTGTTAAACAAAGACAGAAAATCACCGCTTACCAATCCTCTTATTATAAAATTTAATATGCAAAGTGGTACCATAATAATTAATATTAGGTTCTATATTATAATTATTTTCGTGCTTTTTTAAATGATGTCTTTGATATTAATACTAACCGTTGTCAATGGTAATCAAGCTGAACTCTTGCACTCATAAATCATCATTATTATATATGTATTAAAAATATGTTAATAGTCTCATCTCTTTGCGTGTACTAATATTTTATTGTTTAATTAGGTTTTGATTACTAGTAATTGATTAAAATTTAATTGGATAATTAGGTATCTATATATCATCGTTTATCGGGTAGATGTTTAATTAATTTGTTACATACATGTCTTTAAAAATCATACGATGATATTATGTACACACTACAAAATAAATTACATCAAATTAATCAATAAGAAGCCTATCTGCATACATGATAAATCATTTAAAAATTATAGGCACCTTAAAGTTTCAAGGTTAAGAAGCCACATAAAAGTTTTGGGTTTCATCATTCATTTTATTTATTATATAGGTATAAAAGGCATAATCACCTACGTCATATATTGCTAAATAGGTACCGGTACGAGATTTACCTTTAAGTATTTACAGGGTCGTTCAAATTTTACATTTCCAAAATATCGTAGATTAGGTAGGTATATTAATTTTTCTAAGATTGTAAATAACTATCACTGTTTTCATAAAGTTTACAATTCGAATGTATCGCTGAAATCGGTTTTATTATGTTAAAACGGCTATGAGGCAAAAATATAAGAAATGTTTACAACACATTTAAATACTCAAATACGCCATAACGGCATAACGTATAAAAAACCATCTGTTTATTTTCATTTTAGATTCTGAATGGAACGATGACTGTATTGATTTGTGTTTTTTTAATTTTTTTTTTGTGTCTGTTATCACGGTTTGGGGCAGTAAAACTGCTTCGATTTTCTTCAACAGTATCTTGTTTGATGGGAAAGTAAATTTTGTTGATGCATTCGGGAGTTCACATTTTAAAAATCTCAATAGTTTTCAAAAGCGCCGGGAAAAACAACATAAAATTAAGGAAAAACGAGAATTTTTACGCAAAATCGGTTTTCCACAAAATCAATATTGGTTTTTGGTCTAACCCTAAAACAAATGAACGTATATACATGGAATTTTCACTTGTCGTTTATATTTTGAATTTTCAAAATATTTTGATTTGTTTTGAACTTTTTAGGAATATTTTCTGTTTCCAATTTTATTAGTATTTTTTTCCATGGATGTCAATAAAACTTTATTTGTTGGGTAAAAAAGCTTGAAAATTTAATACAAGGCTCCTACTATATTGTTACAATGATATTTGAAAAATATTGAAAATCATTAGTCACAGTTTTTATTTATAAAGTTCAAATCTTGACAAAATACGGAAAAATTATTTTGAGTTGATAATTCATAAAAATTTTTTATTTTAAATCTAAGGTTTGAAAATGTATTACAAGATTATCCATAAGTTTGTCTACCTTTATCAAAAAAAAAGTCTACAAGAAAGTCACATTAAATTTTTATGAGCGTTTGAAATTCATATTTTTACAACATTTGATAATTACTCGATTTCTCATGTAACGATTTTCTTATTTTGTTGTAATTAAAAAAACGTCTGACTATAGATACTTGAAAATTTCACTGAATGTTGATATTAGCATTTTCTATACACGATAAAATTTTGAAAATAATTTGACTCTTTTTGAGCTGTGTACGGACATTGTCAGTTTTCAATTTTTTTAGTTTTTTTTTCTGTAAATATCAATAAAATTTTATTTGTTGGGTAAAAAAGCGTGAAAATTTAATATAAGGCTCCTGATATATCATTATAATAGCAGTAGTAATAGTAATATATATAGGAACGATTTTTTTTTTATAAGGATTTAAAGTTCAAATGTTGACAAAATTTATAAAATTTATAATTTAATAATTATTTTGTAGTTAACCATTTATAAAATGTTCAACTTTTATAGCTAAGGATTGAAAATTGAAAACAAGGTTCCACGTAAATAGTTTATATATAAATGTATCTTGTATCGAGTATTTAAATACTTTGTTGACTTGTATCTAGTATTTTTTTATGATAAAGATACTAGATACCTACATTCAAAAAATATGTTTCATATTTCATTTATATAACAATTTTCCTAATTGCCCAATAAGTAATAATATGTTAGATAATAATTTATTAGATTAAAATAACTTTGGTGTCTGGCGATAATGTTATATCAGCAATGAGGTTAAGAAAATAAGTAAAAATAAGAATTCAATAAATAGTTGTTGTACCGTATAACATATGATAAACAATTTAGATATATTCAGATTTACAAAAATAACAAGCATCTTGTTGCCAAGTGTTTGGAAAAGTGTTTGGAAAATCTATAATTTGTGTTACATTATCAGTATTCATTTGCTACGAAAATCACGAATAATTGCTAATATCTACGGTATAAAAGTTAAAGTCGAATTTTCGAGTAATATATTTATTCCACGTACCTACCTACATCATATCAGTATGTCAAATATTGCCGTTCAAGACAAGAAGTCTTCGGATATCAAGTTGCTATCCAAGACTGAAACGATGCATATGGTTTTTGACGAGCTTCGGTCGTATAGACCAAAACCGCTCGAGAGTTGTGTTTTGCGTAGATTGCCGCTGCTCAATAGATATATATCGCTACCGAATATGGATTTGCGTGCAAATTGCGCGGCCGAAGCACCTACAAAGGTCGGTTGGATATCCATGCCCAACTTGATGATACCGGCTGTCGACGATCACCGGTCGAATATGCTGAAACCGTCGGACAGCAGCGATGTCCTTGGTCTCCCGGTGAACGAGAGATCTGTGTCTTTACCTAATGTGGCCGTGTGTGATAATTCCTCAGGCGATGCTCACGAAATTGAATTGTCGTTCGGTACGTCCGCGAATTGCCCGTTTCGATGGATTCGCCATCACGTGCCGAATCGTTTGTTCTGGCGTTGATGCCACCTGATACCGCAGAAGATTATGACTACTGGATCAAAACGCCATTATCCGTCTCGTCGCCGTTGCCACTGGTAGAAGCCGGAGTAACGGGTACGGTAACCAGCAGTGGCAGCGATGACGCGGAGACGAACCTGGTGGTAACAACGGTCACGCCTAGACGTCCGCGCCGTTCACTTTGGAACCGGACGAAGCGGTTCGTCAGACGTATGTTCTGTTGTGGTAAGATCGACCGCGCAGACGGATAATATGGTTTTATTATGAAAGTATTTGGGCACCAGACGTATGTAAAATGTACATTGTATCTGTAAATTTACTTGAATAAAATATTATGTCATGTTATATAATATTTGGTTTTTATTTGATAATATTAATAGTATGTCAACACGCTTGTGTAAAGTTAATTAATGCGGCTTGTGGAAATTCTTGGTATTTTGTTCAGGTATACTTACGGTTTTTTTTTCAACCAATGTAAAATCTCACTAGCAACTTTTCTGATAGGAAAGTGAATCTAGTTGGTAAATAGGTTATGTATAAATTACTTTATTCACAATAATATCATCAAATATACGTGGTAATGTCATAGGCTGACTGACCGTTTTCGCTCAGAATCGTTTTTCTTATACAATGATATTACATCATTGAATTCAAATTGAACACCATCCATTACAGTGACCCACTTGTAACCTACTGTACAGCATTTGTCGCCATTTGCCCACCTTTTAAAAAGTTTTTGCTGTTCTATTCAACACTAAAAAAACGTAGTCTCGTAGATGTGGTATACAATAGAATAACGATAAACGAAGAAAACCGTTGTATGAGAATAATTTATTAATTTACTGGTATTCACCAATATTTACGAACGTCTAATTTCAAAATTTTGTAAAAAATAAAATTGACTTTCCGGTTATCTTTTTTTTGTGGTTAAATGTACGTAAACTTAGAGGAATCGTGTATTAAATTTACAAAGCTTATATGAATAGACAATTTTTTATGAATTTCAAACTCGAAATAATTTGCCATATTTTGTGATTTTTATGAAATTTATCAACATTTTTACTTCAGATTCTCATAATTAATCATTATTGTGGATTCCCGCTCAACTTTTTTTAATGTCCACTAACATCAACTAATGAGAAACGTTTTTTTTTATTAAATTTCTCATTATTTCCATACTGTTGAATTATAAACATTGAAATTACATACTCAATTCACATCTTTATTTATTGCATGATACCACAGAACAATGTGGGCACTAACTTAACCTATATTATATTGTGTTTGTAATTTGTATGTCTATTAATATTAATATGAACTTCGTATTTCAGGACAAGCAGTGCAATGTCAGGTAAGATGGACTTTAGAGAAGCACTTTCAGCTCGACTTCAGATAATCAAACCATCGCTGCAACAAATTCGAAATTTCATCAAAGACCGTCCATTCAATTTGACCCCAGGCATTAAGTAAATTAAATCAATTAAATATATATAAAAAAAAAAAATTAAACGATTGTATGGTTTAGGCTTATTTTTTTTCATTGAATTTGTACGGTTAGTCAAGATTAGCCACTTTAAAGTTAATCATTTATTGAGTATTAAATGATAATATTTATCATCTATAGGGAACTTGTTGGATTATTGCAACAGAAGAACATTCCCGTGTACTTGATATCTGGCGGATTCCGAGGCCTCATCGGACCAATAGCTATCGAACTAAGCATTCCACTACAACACATCTACGCCAATAAATTAAAGTTTTTTTTGAACGGTGAGAATAATATGTACACATGATAACATATTCTATTTAAATATGAACAAACACACATAAATAATTTGATATCTAAGAAAAAAATATGAAATATGTTTTTGATTTAGATTTTTTTGAGTAATATTGAAACTTTTATATTTTGAAATAAATTATATGAATTGTGCATATAAAGTTTAGTTAAAGAATTTTCATGTTATTTAATTTATCATATTCACTGTTTCATTGTATTGATTGTTATTTTGTATTGCGTTTCTACGTTGCATAATTTTTTTACGTTTAATTTATCATATTCTCATTCATGGGTTCCACGTTTTTATATGCATACCTACTGTTATATCACTTATATATCAATATTTTGTATATTTACTGTTATTTTATTCATATGATGTATCTACAACAAATACATATTGTTTTATTTTGTCAGTGATTACAATGTACCTATACATTACATTTTACCATTTTTGACGCTTTTAATCCATATAAAATACTTAAGTACCTATGTAAATTAAAATTCTTATATAACAAATTTAATATCCTTCAAATAAATTACACATGTTTATAGCTTGATGGATTCTATAATCGTGATTATTACGTAGAATCATAATTTTTTTTATGGTCAAGACGAACATTATGTATATTATAATATTTGTATTTGTAGGAGACTATGCAGGATTTGACGAAAAAGAACCTACATCAAAGAATGGCGGTAAAGCTGAAGTCATACAAATGTTAAAAGAAAAATACGGTTATACAAAATTGTTTATGATTGGAGATGGAATTACTGATTTAGAAGCATCTCCGCCAGCTGACGCATTCATTGGTGAATTTCCAAATTATTATATTACATTAAACAGAGAAAAGTTAAAATAATATCACTGGCCCACCGATATTAATGTTTGATTTGTTCTTTAACATTCTGTTGTTTTTTTTTTTGTTCAAACTTTATATTGTATTTTCCAACAAATACCATTATTTATCTTAATTTTATTTGTTGATTTATCAGTATTGTGAAATTATTTTGTTTAGGGTTTGGCGGCAATGTTGTCCGAGAAGAAGTAAAGTCGAAGTCAAAATGGTACATTGAAAGTTTTCAAGAGCTTATCGATACTCTCCAGTGATTTTTCAAAAGACTTCACAATTTGTTATAATAATAAATTATAACTGTTAAGTTTTGTGTCTGAATAACTATGTACCTTTAGAAATATATGAGACGACAAGTACTGCGGGAGCTGTACTCACTAATCCCTAAGGGTACTTACTTATTAATTTTACTCTTATAACTTGGAGATAACAAACACAACAGTTATACTTAATTATTTTATATATGAACCTTATGTGATTGTTTTATATTTTTATTTTTAATGAATAATTTATACCTAACATCTAGAACATACAGTTTAATAAAATATTAACTTATCTATGGATGTATTTTACGTATTTATTGAAAACCATACATACTATAAATAGCTTCTTAATGTCTTGTTCTTCTATTTAACCATTAACCTATAATATTATTGGTTTAATATTATGAAAATTTATTTACCAAATCTTTATTGCATAATGTTAGGTTGGTCCTTATTTGTATAGCTGTAGAAAAAAAATGTAATCCATTTTTTACTATGACAAAGTAATTTTGATTCAATTTGGTGATTGTAGCTCATAAGCAATTAAATAGGGCAAAAAATTCAGAGTAAAAATCAACCCATTGCCGATATGCATAATATTATATATTTTCATATACTAGATTGAATCTTTTTTTCTAAACAATAATTATTATAAAAAATATTTTACTTCCATTTTTCGTCTCAGGTGGCGGTAAACAGGTAACCCCAAATAATATTACACGGCGTTGTAGATAGGCCATAAAGGGTACATCATTGTCGACGGTTCATATTGTATTTGAATCTGATGAGCAAGTGTCATCAATGTAACTCGGCGAAAGTTAACAAGTAAATAGGTATTTGGGAAAAATTAGTATTTAAACATTGTGTACTCTATGTGTGTCACCGCATCGTAAAATGATTAAAGTCTTTGTTTGTTCGCT
Organism: Sitobion miscanthi; assembly: GCA_008086715.1. NCBI lineage: Eukaryota > Metazoa > Arthropoda > Insecta > Hemiptera > Aphididae > Sitobion > Sitobion miscanthi. The sequence goes on from CM017797.1 coordinate 3,419,436, forward strand.
GGTAATTACTAATCACGCTTATTTATTCCTATTTATTTGTATACAATGTATACTATACATCTATACGTGTATTTTCAACAATTCTTTCTTTATAAACGTTCTTTTTAATTTATTCCACACTTATTATTATACACTTCGTTATTAACCGAAGTTATTGAAGTTTACAAATACAATATTTAAAGTGTTTGGACAATAATTCATTATGGACTACGTGTCAATTTAATATATCGTATAAATATATATGTAACACTACAAGTTATAACACATGATTTGTTTAATTTATGTTTGTGATCGGTGCTTTGAACACTCGTTATTTTTTAGAACGTCATAATTTAAATATTTAAAATAATCTACCTAATCAATTATGTCCGTATTGAACTGTATTATAAAATACATTTAATAGATTCCAAGGGCGGATTGGGGAAACATTTTAGTGCGGGAAAATATTGTAAATAGACTGGCGCACAGCTTTTGTTAACTTCTTGATGGAAATATTTTTTTATATTAACTGATTTGTTTTTGAATTGTACACACAATGTTTTGAAATGTATTTATCTACTAGTAATATACCATACCATACTGCGGTATACGGGCATATTGTAATAATAATTACAAATGTACAGTTCTCAAGAACATATTATAAAATATTTTCGCCATAAATAAGTTATTTATTTCTTTATAAATCAAAAGATTGTATTTATTTCAGTATTTTAAATTTCGTATGGTTTTGGTACCTACTACATAATTCTATTAATTCAGTACCTAATAATTTAATTCTATGTATAGAAAAGCTATTGGCCATTTCATGTCTTCAATAATATATATGATTTTTATTATTTTAAACTATATCACTAGGTATTTATATAGATATTAAAAAAAAAAATAATAATAACTTAACTTAATAAGTTAACTGAAAATGTTCATATAACTTTTAACTTAACTGATTTAAAAAAAAATTAGGTTAACTGTTAACTTTAAACTTTTTAAAATGTTTTCCATCAACTTAACTTAACTTAGTTAAAAATTATCATTAATTTGCCCAGGCTTGCTTATTTCAGTTTTATTCGTTATTGTTTTTTCTAGTAAGAGGGTGCTTCACAAATTGTAAGTCATTTTATTTTAATTGTGGTTTTCATAAGCAAATGAGAAAAAGTGAAGGTTATGAAATATATGTCAACCAAAAATAAGTAGTAAAAATATTTTATTAAAATACAATTAATTATGGGCTTTAAACTTTTAATACCAACTCATTTCATTAAATAGTATATTCAATAAATAAAATATAATTATATAAAATTACTCGCTGATCCCCTGCACTTCGTTGCCCGTTAAATGTATCAACTCTATATGACTCAAACTTTGTTCAATTCGTTATTTAATATTCGGTGTATGGTGCTCAAAATTTCAAAACTTTTCCGTTGCCCGAGATAAAAATTCTGATTCGCAGCAGTACATTATTAGGTAGGTACGGACTCCGCCATGCTGTTTGTACATAAGTGTATGATTTAACTCTAAAATATCAAAGCTATACCAAGTTTTTTGTTTTTACTTAATTCCACCTACGATCGATTAATATAATCAATTTATACAAAATCCTATCCTAACCTAACCGTATACTAAAATCTGATGAATAAAAAAATACAAATTTAACCCTTTGAAAATTAACCTATCTTCTTCCCAGAGGTCTAATCTACCCACAAACATTAGTTTATATATATATATATCTAACTATTCTAACTATATAAATACAGAGACTATAACTATATAGACTAAACTCTAGAACTACTTATCAGATCTTTTTATTTATTAGTGAATTATTACATATATTATATATACTGTATATTGTCAAATAATAATAATAAAAATCAACAAACATGCCCGATTAACCAATAGCAACCTAAAATTTTCTCTCATATAAAAAAAAAATCAAGAAAATCTGATAAGTAGTTCCAGAGTTCAGCCTGTACAGGAATTTTCATTTCACGTTTTTATAGTTTGATATTATATTATAATTTATATTTAAAAAGTAAAGCAAATGATACGAAACAATACAAACTGTGTATTATGCCAACATTGAAGATCGGCGATCGAGGCGGAAAAGAAATAGCAGACCAAATAACGGGATCGATATTCCGGAAGCTGGTCGCGGTTTGTGTGCAGGACTTGCCGCTGGTCGTCGGAAAAACGGTTCGACGTAAACGCCGAGCGTACATCATGCCTTTGATTTCGTTGAGTCGGCCAATGGATTTATACGGGGGATTCTTGAGCCGTGCAAAATGTTACGGCGCCATGGCCGCAAAAAGACTACAGACTACGTATTATGCCGACATTCAAGCGGCGATCGAGACGGAAAAGAAAGTGCCGGCCGATTTGGTGAAACAATTTACGGGGTCGATAATCCGGAAGCTGGTCACGGCTTGTGTGCGGGACTTGCCGCTGGTCGGTTGTGCACAAGACTTGCCGCTTCAGAATTCGCCTTTTAAAATAGTGGACCCGGTAGTCACCGATATAACGGCACAAAATGGACGCCGATCAATGGCTTCGACTTCGGCCAGTCGATCCGTGGATTCAGACGATGAGGGCTGCACGAGCCGTGCAGAATTTAACGGCGTCGCGGCCGTGAATCATATCGAGACATATTATCATTCCATGCCGAATATTGCGGCAATCGAATTTGAAAGCGATGTGCCGTCCGGTTCGAGGAGTCGAATGGCGGAGTCCGAAATCGATGAGGAGGTGCCACCAGCCACTAGTATGCAATTAACGGATTCGGTGCAGGTCACTAGAAAAAAGGTAAAACAAAGACGCCGGACGATTTGGTCTCGCACCAAAAAATTTCCGGGGCGTATGTTGTGCTGCAGTACAGCTACTGCAGATTTGATAATTATTGTAAATTGTAATTATTAAAAATTAGATTACCTATGTATTATGTTCATGTATTATACCTACACGAAATTGCTTTGGTTACAAATAATATATGTTTATGTTGAATAATTCAATATCGGTTTCTATTTTATGTATTATTAATAATGAACACCAAAATACAATTTAAAAAAAAGAGGGGCAAATGATCCAGTGCCTGTGATTGATGTGTTAAATTTGAATTCAATGATATAAAAAAATTGAATACGAAAAACGGTTCTGACTTCTGAGTGAAGACGATCTGCCATCCTAATGACAATATTACTAAGTATATTTTATGATATTACTGCTGTTAAGATAATTTATTTTACTATTAGACAATAGCAGGGCTGCATTTAAGGGGAGGGCTTTGGGTACAACTGCCTCGGGCGCCAGTATTTTGGGGGCGCCAAAATTTTGTGGTCAGAAATTTGTTTACTTGTGAGTTATTAAAATGTTAATTTTAATTATTTTAATAACAGTATTATATAATATAATTTAGTATAATAGTAAAATATATTATATAGTATTATGCTGTTTGGAATTTATTTTTTAAACAACCAATGTATTAATATCAATTTAGCTATCAGCGATCGATAATTATTAATATATCTAAAAACAGTTTCCAAATTTGTTGTGGTTATGTCAATAGACATCAGTTATTTATACATTATAATAACAGCGTATTTTGCTATCGTGTGGGGCGTGCCATTTTACAACACAATATTATTACGTACCTTCCAGGGTTTAAATATACTTAATGGTACCTACCAGATAGTTATTAGTCAACAAATTCGAGCGTTTCGAACTACAGTAATTGTGAATGATGCCAATGTGATTACTGATTACGTATTATTTCTGTTAGTTGTCACTATTCAGCGCTGTTGAGTGCTAAATGTTGAGTATTTATCATAGACATATTAATAAATGGACTGCGCTTTCCTCACCCCCCATCATTCCGAATCTGAAATGTAAATTGTGTGAGTGAGATAGAAACTGTTGGGGGCAATCGTGAAAGAAATAATAATTATATTTCATTCATGCCATGAAATTATTGTAATTTATAGATTATAAAACCGATAAGTAGTGATAACCATCATTGATATTTGATAATGTCATAAATAATATCATGGAATAATTTGAGTATTCAATTATTTCCCCCATGCTTGCCCCCAACAGTTTTTTTCTCTCTCATCAATGTCGGTTTCATGATTTCTCTCTCTAAGCGCAGTCCATTTATTTATATGTCTATGGTATTTATTTATTATTATATTTGTTTTATACTTTTATATTATTTTAATTATGGCTGGTAAAAAAAAGCTAAGTGGTAGTCAAAATCGTAAAAAAACTCTGTTAAAATACAAAAAACAACTTAATTTCGTTAACAAATGCAAAAAAATTCTAGACTTGTTTGGTGAAAAAACCTCAACAGTTGAATGTAAATAAAGGTACACTATATGTCTTATGTCTATACAACATAAATTATACTTAAAGTTACAATATAAGTTATAACTACCTATGTATTAATCAGAGTTACCTAACCTAACCTAATCAAAATGTGCAAAAATAAATAGTTTAAAATATTTAAAACCTTAAACCAATAAACCATTTACAATTAACATAATAAACTCGATTAATCATAAAAAAATGATTTGATAGGCATGTTTTCTTACATTGATGTATCTCTGAGAATGCAGTTATACACACCTGTTAGTAATTCAGTCAAAATTTTATGTATCTACGGTCATTTGTTTAAGATTTGCACCAAAAACCAAAATCGATTTTTTCATAAACAGATTTTGCGTACAAATTCCCGTTTTTCCTTAATTTTTCTTTTGTTTTTCACGGTGCTTTTAAAAACTACCGGGACATTTTTACTTTTGACCTCCCAAAGTACCAACTAGATTCACTTTCCTATCAGAAAAGATACTGTTCAAGAAAATCTAAGAATTTTTACTGTCTAAAAGGTGATGACAGACACAAAAATAAAAAAAACACACATCATTGTAAAATCAATACATTCATCGCTCCGCTCAGAATCTAAAATATAAATTTGGTATAAATTATAATATACATTTTAAACTTTTAAAGGATTGTAAATACAGACAGAATTTATCATTTTGGATTTCTTTGATCTAAACTAAAAATTTACTTCTCTTTTTTTTTATACACATTTGTTTGGATCATATTATATTTATTATAAAAATCATGTAAAAACATGTGCAAATTTAAAAATAAAATTTAAAATTTAAATAAAAAAAACTTCAAAATGCCACCAAATGCCACAAAAACTAACTATCTTGGTACATATAATTCATAAATATGTTTTATATTCCCTGCCTATATGAAAGAAAACATGTCACAAAAATACTTTATCACTAATAGGATAGTGAGACAAAAAATTTTAAAAAGGAAAATATTTTACCCTCCCCTCGACAAATTTCTACGGACTTGCAACAATATCCCCAATGTAAACAAGTTTGAAGTTTTGATATTGTGCAACAATGATTCGTTTTTAACTATTATTTCGTAAATATGTAATTTAAATTGAACTGTCAAAAGTCCAATCACATAAAAAAAATGACCTATTTAATATTATAATTTATTAACAAATTATTAAAAACAATGTTTTAATTGATTAATATATTTTGTGATGTCTACTATTAGATATATGTTATATTTATTCTACAGGGGTATTTAGGTTACAGTATAGATACACAGCACAGTGCATACTATATACTTGCATCCACAAATATAATTAGTACCTCCCTACCTGCCCAGATAAATTGTGTCTAACTGTGCGCACAAGATCGGTGTTTTTTTATTTTATACATCTTTATCAAAAATTGTATTTAAGAGTGATTAAATACTCAAAAAAAAAAAAATTTAAAACAGCTTATTTCGTAGGGGGCAGTCCATCGGGAAAACTCCTGAATTCCTAGTGGGCCAATCCGCCTCTGAATTAGATACTTATAATCTTAAATTTATGTTTTCGAACACTGTAATACAGTGGCGTATACAAGGGTGGCGTAAGGGGTCAGATCATGGCCTTTTTTTGTTTGAAATTTTTAAAACAGTGTTACCTACTTTAAAACTATCTTTTTTTTTATACATGGTAATAGGCACACTGGTTAGAAATAATCAAATGCTTAATAATATGTAGTTTATTTGAATTTTAATAATTTAGTTTAATGATATGGTTATGTTTGTTTAACATTTAAAATTGAAAGTTTGTATATCCGTAACAATCGTATATTATGCTAGTTATTTGTCCCATAGCGGCCATTAGTGATAGAATATTAATTGTAACTGATAACAAATATAATTAGGCTCAAATTAGTATTTACTTAAAGAGGGTCGTGAGGTGACTGACTTTATTTTCGACCTATTTAAGGTTGAGAAACGAAGGTATAGGTTTAGTGTACACTGTATACCAATAATAATATGTCAAATGCGCGCTATAAATAATTCAAACCCGTAAAGTGTATACCTATTGTATATTGACAGGTTGCGGTTCCCAGTTGTGAAGTATAAAAGCAAATGGTAATGACTTTTTGAAGGTATAATATGTATATTTAAGTATGCCGTTTTCGGCAGTGTCCGACAACGGTGTAAATGGGCTGCGAGGGTCGAGAAAATCAATATAGATGTTTCAAAACAACTGTATAATGTGCACCTACCATAATATATATTTTACATGGTGTACGACCCTAGGAGTAGGTCCTTTAATATGATGATTAATTTTTTTTTGAGCACCTATTTTATTATTATTATACAACAGTATACTGTACACACCTAAATAGCTTTAAAACGGCGAAAGTGAACGAACGTTTTTCGTGAACACGCTAACCGTTGTCAACTACAAATTATACAAGCAGTGAGGCCGGGGCTGTACACGGCGTATTCCGCCGCGTTTCGCACGCCGCGTTTTCCGTCGAATTAAAAACGCATTGGTTTAAATCGGAACAGCTATACATGAAGGGCGTAATACGCCGCGTTTTCCGCGGTGGCAAAAACGCCGGTCGGCTTGCGTTTTCCGCGGTGGCAAAAAACGCCGGTCGGCTTGCGTTTTCCGCCGCGGTGGGAAACGCGGCGTATTACGCCCTTTGTGTATAGCTGCTCCGATTTAAACCAATGCGTTTTTAATTCGACGGACAACGCTGCGGAATACGCCGTGTATAGCCCCGGCCTAATAGCACCTCTATATTATGTACCATTTATAATATATCAGTGGTTCCCAAAACCCAAACCGCTGTTGTGCTTGACCAGACGACACCAAAGAATTGCTCTTTTATTTTTATTTAGGCATAAACAAAATCGAACCGTCTACGTCTAAGAATACACAGAAAGCGGAACCTTCCGTAACCATAATAGTCAATAATATACCGAAAAGGGATCTCCGATCCAATTTAACTTTTAGCCGCGGCTCAATGCTATAACTGCGAACCACTGCAATATATTATACTGTATACCCATAGTCGTTTTACAGCACGGTTAAGTTTACTGCATTAGTGACGTAATTAATTCAAACGTCATCGTACTTTTATACTAATATTATGATCGTTAGTGGTTGTCACGCAGTGAAAGGATCAAACCTTTGAAGCCTCGATTATTTATATAATAGGATTAATTACAAGCGTATAATAATTATATAATATGATGGATCTATAAATGTCGACGTCACTGCGGAGTCCTCATAATACGGTATTGGCATATATATATTCTCTGGAAATCATTAATAGATATTTATTTTTTTTAAAACCTATTTTTAGATTTTTAACGATTGGTTTGACAAACCGTACGGTTAGTTCGAGGACAATAAAATTGTTCAACAGACCCGTTACGAGAGCCTATAATACCTATTATATTATATTTTTCTTCTTCTTGGGCATATTTACGGGCCATTTCAGTCCATTGCCGCAATCAACAATCACCTTCACTAATTGTTCTCCATTTCTACTCCGGACAGTACTATACTCTGTTCAAGTTGAGAAACGTAGTCTGCGGCGACCGGTTTTTGTCGGGCCGCAGTCAGGCAACACCCATTTGTCATCCCCGTCCAGTCAATTATCTGCCGTGTAGTATTGCCCCTGCTCACAAGTCGGCCGTCGACTGTACATAGGTTTCTCATAACTTGAACAGAGTATAATAATAATACGTCTTTGACGATCCTATTTTTCCAGTCTCATTATTGCCTGGGCCGTTTATATTATAATCGGTGCAATATATTGTGACTGCAGCGGCCGGTTCACGCGCATCATCCGTTTTTTTTTATCGATCACGCGAAATTAAATTAAAATAAAAATAAAAAAATAAACGAGGTTACGATAAACACTTGAAGCGTAATCCCACAGAGTTCAAGGTGTATGATATTATATTGTACTTATGTATAGGAACGTATAATGTACGTCGTGTGTGCGAGAGGTTAAATTAATTACTATAGGTACGTGCGTATGTATATACAGTATAGACATATAATATAATATATATAGATAGAACATGCGAATCCTTATAATATAATAATATAATATATACGACCACGCCGAACACCCTCGCCGTGACCTTCCCCGTCCGCAAGTATGTATATATATATATATAACGACGACAATGCTTAGATATATGTGTATTGTATTCCGCGGGTTTGGCGCCGAAACAAATCGCAACGTTTTAATAATAGACATTATGATGTAGAAGCTATGACGAAAAACTCAAAAAAATACGCCTGATACATTGAATCGAGGCTTAAAAATATATCATTGCACCTTTACGTACACTGCAGTGCATATTTTCGTTTTTGACTAGGAATAAAAACATTTCGTCCATCGCCATTTTTGCGACACTTCAATTTACGGCATATCGCGCGAATCAATCATAATTAATTAATAATTTAGGCTACCTATCGAGTATTTTTCTATCGATCCCGATTTAATATCGAATTCCGGCCAACTGAATTAACGCGTTCAGGTGTTTGACACGCATGCGCGATTATCGATTGATTCGATGGTCCGTCACCGTCACCGATGGTATATGGATAACTGTTGTAGACATCACCATGACCACTAACTTGGTGCTGTGCAGGTACTTGCATATGTATATTATAATGCAACCGTTAAACATAAACTTAAACGGTTTTCGTCTGCTCGTGTATGACTTTTAAACGTCTATTTATAAATCATGGTCGAGTATACGCTACGCTTGAACTTTATGAAACGAGCACCGGGTCGCATATTCACATGTTTTTAGTATATGGTGTGTGTGTGTGTGTGTGTTGGTATACGGTTTTCGCTATGTGCGTTTGTTGCTGCAGGTAAGACGCGATTTTGTCAGACTATTTTTGTACGACGTTTAGCGACTTTGCTACGGTACATTCGAGCCAATCATCGGCAAGATCAGAGTTCAGTCTGTATATACAGTGTATATGTAACGGTTTTCGCGCGTAAAATCAGGATCGGCTGAGTTGATCCGCGAGCTCCCGTTTCCCTGCCTAAATAGCTGTTTTCCTAAACAGACGCAGTTGACAAATCGAATAGAGCAAACAAAATGTTTGTACGACCACCGACGTCACTTCAGAACACACAACAGTATACGTCTTTGTCGTCCACTCCGGACTCCGTGTTAATACGACGTTTGCGAGACGGAAAAATGCAGACAAACAAAAAAAAAAACACTTGACCTTAAGGTATACACGAGTGGTGGCTATCTTTAAAATAGTATGTATGGCTGAGGACATTTCTTAGGGCCCATCTACCTATGCAAAGGCTATAGGATTCAGTTGTAAAAAACTGGATACACATCATCCTCGTGTTAACCACTATAGGTAGCACACAAAGTATTATACAAATACATCACCAATATTCAATCAGAGGGTCATATATACTTCCATTTTTTTTCTATTAAGTTTAAATGGTAATTAAAAGATAATTTTACCAATAGTTTATGAAAATTTGTCTGACAATTTAATACTTTACTTTACAGTTTACACTAATAGTTTACTGTATAAAAAATGTTCAAGATTCTATTTCGATGATGGTTCTTTGTTCTGGGGTTCAAAAGTCAAAATTGCCCAGTAGTTTTAAAAAACAATAAAACAAAATGGGAAAAACTTGGTAAAACCATAATTTGACAAAATTGATTTTTTTTCACTAAAATGAATACAAACTGTGCAGGGCTCGACATTTTCAGCGAATGTATTTACAAATTGACAAATGCAAAACATGCAATTATTTTCTGAAGCATCCGCCGTAATTGGATTTTTATTTATATTGTTCTGTGGGCTATGTACCTATTACATATTTACTTTACATCAATACCACTAAAACACACTATTTTAGGCACTGCTCTAAACGAAAATATTACAAAATATATTATAGTTTTTCGAAGAAAATACTGTTTATACTTTATCCAATTAACTATTAAGTATTAATATGCCTATTATATAGAAGTGAATTTATAGTTGCATTAGAAACCGTGGCCAATTTCTTTGTATACACGAAGACTTTAAGCATCCAGCTTCAAAATTCTAAGCTAAATTTATTAAGTTCATTGATAAATGTAAAAAATGCAATTGATATTTTTGAAGACACGCTTAAAAATCCAAATACAGCATAATATTATTGTATTAAACATTTAATTTTATATCAAAATACAGCTCAAAGGTCGCAAATGCTGTTGATGAATTAAAAGTTAAAGTTTAAGAGTTTTTCAAACCCTATACGTATAGAATGGTTTATAAATTAACCAGCACACGTTTTTGAAGAATTAAAATCTAGAATCATTGCGGTACATTTTTTCTAAAGTTACGCCGCACTCGAACCGGCTGATAAAAAAGTTTGTCCACACTGCGGAAATTATATTAAACGCTACAATAATGTTCTACGCTCGATATTTGTAGGTACTCGCCTCGAGGTTGTATTATATTATTATATACATTATCAGTTATAACTTATAAGTATACCTAATGTAGAATTATCAGCGGTTTGCAACCAGCGAAAAGCAAAATCTTAAATTCGCGTCGGAGTGTATACTATCTGCAGTGTTGTATACTTGTAGTACCTACATGTGTCGTACTTGTAGTATTAATGTACTATAGTTGGACGTCGGCGATGTACACGCGTTAATTTGGGGCGACCGCGGGTGGGTGGGTATATTATATTATTATAATATACATTGTCAGTTACAACTTATATAAGTATACGCAGAGTAGAATTATTAGCGGTTAGCAACCACCATAATAAAAATAAATCTTAAATTCGCGTCGGGGCGTACTATACCTGCAGTGTTGTACACTTGTGGTATACTATAGTTAGACGTCGGCGACACTCGGAGGTACGCGCATTAATTTGGCGACCGCGGATACGCGCGCACCACGGACGGCGAAAAGTTCGTCCGTGCGCCCAGTCATGTTCGCGGGGTGGTCGGATTAGTATATAATAATATTATAATATAGTCGTCCGCTGACGGCCGCGGCAACGGTGCACGTTTGAATCGAGAAATGGAGAAGTATAAAAATATTAAAAGCGTTTGATTTTTTTTTTCGATTTTTCTTCAATTCTTTTCTTCTCGCTTTCAATCATTCCAGTGTTTTCTCGTTTTCGTTAAGACGGTGTTTTTTTTGTTTTTTTTTTTTGTCACGTCTATTGTCATACCAGCTACAGTTACTCGTCCGCCACAGCAACACAACATAACATATCATATTCATCGCATCGCTCTGCGTACGTATATTATAAGTATATTGATATTATTATAGATACAGATTGATTATAATCGTCATACACCGAATGCAATGTATTATATTTGTATTATAGTATTCATAGTAGGTATAGGCACCTACTTATACAGCAGTGAAACCTGTCTACTTAATTAGCTATCTAAATATTTTATAATAACAAAAGCGTCGACATTATACAATTATATTACTATCGGGTTTCGACCTCCTCTATGCAGACCATTAATTTGTTGTCACCTTGTAGATTTAAAACTTATTGAAATGTGTTAAACTTCATACAGCGTACATTTTAATACATTTTACTTAGCCTAATCATTTATCATGATAAATTAGAAATTGTACCTAACGAAAAAATGTTTTACCTAATATTCTTATTTTTTGTACACAAACATAATGTAGGTATATTACAATTTAAATTGTCTAATAATTATTATCGATTATTCTTGAATATAATAAGTATAGTAGCATTTATATCGACGGAATAGATAAATAAAGATTTTAATTCCTACCAGTTTAGATTATACGCCAAATAATGGGAGGCCACATTGGCAATCATTGCAAGATAAATAGTTAAAACAATAATAGTAATAAATAGTAATAAATAATTACAATTTTAGCCGTGACAGTAATTACTCGACACTCGTAAAGTATAATTTGGCACTGTGGGTTGACAAATTTAATAGTTTCTCGAGAAGATGCAAAATTACTTTCAAACAATTCATATATAATCATAAGATCATAATATATTATATTGTACTATATAGAGTGTACTGCATGTTCTGCACGTTAATAATTTTTTATTCATCGCTCTTTGTTTCGATTATAAAACAATATATTGACACAGACACGCACAGCTGGACGCCCTGTATACGTCAAAGATATTGTTTAGTGAACGGCTTTTCTTTGATTTTTAGTCAATAATAACTGGTTGATATGATTATACATCAATCGCTGCCTATATAAATTACTTATATTGGTAATTCATTTACTATACTTCATACGTCAAATAAACCACACATTCGACACTCGCACATATTAAATTAAGAGACAAAAGTTAAAATACCATATTTAATAATAGCTGTTAAAAATGTAAAATTAAATTGGTTCCAAAAAAAAAACTCATCCAAAAAAGTACCAGTTCGACATTTAATAACTGTTATTGAAATTGATACAGAGTATAAAAATTATAAAAGACCGATTGGAAAGGTCATTATAATTTTAAAGTGCGCTTAATTAAAATACTCAAGGCTTTGTCATAAAATACCAATTATTTAGACTGGAAAACGTCTACTCTATCTCAATTGTCCGATTTGATATTATGTACCCAGTTGTACAGTGCGTACGCATCTTGTGGTGTATATTGCTCAAATACTGCTTTAGTACTTATTACTTTCACCACAATTTGAATAAAATAAAAAGTACTATAACTATTCATTAAACTACCACTTTTATACGCACAACAATCTGAGTATAGAAAATTTTTATAGATATTATACACAAATTATCTGAACGAACTAATCAAAAATGTCGTAAAAGACCGATGTTTTACCTATTGCTCGCGTGACAAAAGTTCATTTAAGAAATTATTTTATACATTTATGCGGAAATCAAAATAATCAAATAGGTATGTAGGTATACTTTTATCCACTGCTTGTTGAAAATCTAACTAAATATTTTATAATATTTACATGATATTTAATTATTTGTAACACTTATTATGCCATATCTCAAGCTCATAACATTATCATAAATAAAATTAAAATTATGCTCGCTACAATTTAATATTAGAATATTAGATATTACTTAATATTAGTAATACAATATATTATTAATAATTTTCAATTACATTTAAAATTCCAATAAATATTCAATATGTTACTCTAATAATTTACACATTATATTTTGATACAAAAACTAAAATGTCACTAGCTAATTAGTAAATCGGTAAGTATGCAAGTCATAAAAAGTTATCGAAAAAAAAGTAAATATTTTCTTACTGTGAACTTTAACATTTGAAACATTTATGTTCAACCTTGATTTTGCTTAAACTGTATAGTCTGTAAGTAATTGGGAACACATTTTTATATTATGATTATAGCTTAAAGTATAAATGTATAATGTCTAAATTATAAAACAAATCAAATTAGGTAATCTATATAATATATACGGTGACTGAAAATATGCGTCGTTACAATAATATTTTGTATAGATAGGTACTTAAGAATATGTAAATTCAAATATAGGTACCTAGGTACCTAATAAAAATATAAAAATAAACTGCACCGATTGACTTTTTGTTGAAAAAATATGTGTTAATTTAAATATATGTTAAATTGTTTACCTACTTATTTAGTACATTATTATGGTGACAATATATAGAATATTATCATTAGTTACCTAAGCGATAATATTATTATTCATGTCAAACTCATGATAGAATAATGTTTTAACTTCTCATTCACCTTGAAAGTAAAATGTGGGCGTAGGTAGTTTATTTCATATTTCATGATGGATAATACAACTACCCTATTTTCTGTAACTATTATTAATGACAAAAAAAAAACGATTTCATTATACTTTATAGTTATTATATTATATATTATTTACAGATTAAAACAAATTTAATTTTTCATTTGCATCAAAATTACAACCCTATAAGCAAGTTGAACATTGCATAGGTATTTACTGTTAAATTTTGTACAATATACAATATTACATGATATTATTACACCATAAAAAAATTTATTTTATTTTACTGAAGTAAAATTAATATTTAAAATAAGATTAATTAAATATTTATTAGGTAGTAATTACTATTAGGTTAACACAACAACTTTAGAATAATCTTAGGCTCTAGTCGTGCACTTATATAATTTTATTTATTAATTGAAAATTGAAAAAGCGAATTTATAAATGATAAATCTTTTGATTTTGTGACTTTAATAATATGTTCCTAAATATGCTAAGCCTTGGTAATAATTTAGCTAACTAGTTGAAACTTTGAATTCTTCAATCATATTAGTAGAGCAATCAGTAATAATGTTTTTCTCGTTTTCTCGTTTTTACTTAATAAAATAAAATATTTAATTAAAAATATTTGTAACCATATGTATATTGGTTATTTTAGATAAATCTGCTATTAGTTTAATAATTTAATATATTACTATCACTTAAATATATAAATATTTATTTTTAAAATAAATAAATAAACATTGTGTAACGTCTTAAAAATGATTACAGTATGTTAGACGTAGAAGAAAAATGTAGTAAACTGAGCATAACATATGAACAGCCAACATCATCACCACAGTCACCTCAGAGGGAACAGCGAGAGGAATGGGGTAACAAACTTGACTTTTTGTTCTCATGTATTAGCGTATCTGTTGGCTTAGGAAACGTGTGGAGATTTCCATACTTATGCTACAAACATGGAGGAGGTAAGTCATTGATCACTTACATTTTTTTAAAACTATATAAGTTTGTTATGTTTATTTATCGTTATTCTATCATTCCGAAGTATTTATTTATCTTTTAAAGCAAAAGACTCAGATATCACTAGTGGACTTATAGGAAGCACCTCTGTATTATGTATACATCTAACGTCAAATGCGTATTATCATTTATATTGCAATATAACAGTATAATAAAAGGGTAGTACAATTCAAGAACATTTTTATCCGTTTATTTTGTCGTGCTACATAGCCTTATAGTTTAAAATATTTATACTAATTAATTTTAAAATACGTAAACATATTTTTGTATGTTTTTAACATAATAAATAACAATAATAATAATAAGTAATAACATATGCTAATACAAATTAAAATTAAAACAAACGTTATTAATTATAACTTTAGATACATTTTGTAATTGAATCTGCACGTGGATTGCAATCACATTTCTATTGTCAGTTTAAAACTGACTAAACGTAGATATTGTGTATTATGTTATTCTAGTGCTGGTATACAGCATAGCAATCTTGATCCATAAAACGTAAGATTTATTTACAATAGAAAACAGTGCCATCGTCCGTCACGTATCGTTTGGTTGGATTAGACATTTTACGGTTTAACTTTTTTAATATTATGTACGGTTTGACAATTAAACGTTTCTATTTTAAAAATTAAAACATTGATAAGCTACACTGGCAATACGAAATGTGGAGTAGGTTAGTGGTCACTGCCTAAGGTATACTTACACTATAAAATGTTATTTATTTTTAGTTGTTTAAGCAACATTTTCTCACATAAAAAAAAATGTTTTAAATATTATAACAAACTAAAATAATATATAAATATAGTTACAGTTAATATTATAATATGTTCTATGTTATAAAATAATAGAAGACAAACGGAAATTTTACTGAATTTTTCAAAATACATGAAAGATTCTTTCAGCATTCCAACAAAATAGATTTTTAGTGGCAATCAGTTTATAGATGAACATGGGTAGTGTCTTTTGAAGGGGCTTCAACGATGACGTGATAGCTTTATATTTTTTTAATAAATCAATATTCTGGTCCTCCTAGAAAAAAAATATTTAATTTAATTCAATGAGTATTTAATTTTTTTATAATTATCTAATTATTATGGCAGCATATAATATTAAAAGATTTCGTATCAAACGGTTTTCACTTTTTACGAAATTAGCAATGTATTTTTCTGTACAAAACCTAATATTATATAGATTCTGAAATATTATTTCATCATAACTATTCAATATTTTTACTAATGGTACGATTCAAAATATTTTAGGGGCATTTTTGGTGACTTACCTTATAGCCATGGTATTTTGTGGAATACCGATTTTTTTTCAAGAAGTGGCTATCGGACAGTATTTGGGTTCTGGTGGGATGACGTTGGTTGGAAAGCTATGTCCAATACTTTCTGGTAAAAATTGTATTTCATTACCCAATAATAAAAGTATTTTTATAATTCAATATTTATTCTAGCCGTTTTACTTTTAATTAATATTACAAGCGCTTTAATATGAATTAATATATGTTGTATAGGCACTGGTTATGCAACGATGACTATAGTTTTCTTACTGGATGTGTACTATTGCGTTATTGTTGCATGGACATTTTTTTATTTGGCAAGTTGCTTCATATCATTTCCGACTTTACCGTGGGAAAGTTGTAGTAAGATTTATTAAATAATTCAACTGAAATAGTATATTGACAACTTGGTACTTACTTGTTTCAGACAATTGGTGGAATACAGACAATTGTTTGAAACCAAATAGTGTTAATATGACTCATGAGTACTTTAGTACGAATACAATAAAACGTATGTTTAATACATCGTTGACGCTCAATCGAAATATAGACTCATGGAATCAAATGTATTTCAATAAAACATATGTACTGCAAGATAATGTTTTCAAAAACAATGGTCAGCTTACGGAATTCTGTCACACTATTAAGTCATTATCGTATGCTGACATTCCATTGAACTTCACTGACATTGAAACAAACAGTTCGTCTGTCCTTCATCCAGAACAAGGTGTCGACTTTTTGAACCAACTTCGAAATTGTTTTAATGTGACTACTGTGACACCAGCCGAAGAGTATTGGGAGTGCGTGAAGTGCATCAAAATGTTCAATTTTGCCAAATTTTCATGGGTTGGGATATTGTTGTAGGAGAAGAGTGCTCATGCTGACAAGTGGTATTGAAAATATTGGAGGAATGCAATGGGAACTATTGTGCTTATTAGGACTATCGTGGATCTTAATTTATATCATCTTGGGCAAAGGTCTTAGTCAGAGTGGAAAGGTAATAAACTAATAACTAATAAGTAATAAGTAATAGCTATAATAATCAATTTAAATAACCTTCTGAAATGTCTAACTCCGTGTACTATTTTAATGATAAATAGATAGTGTGGTTCATAGCAATGTTTCCATACTTAATAATGGGAGCATTACTAATTAGAGCAGTAACGCTGGAAGGAGCTGGTGAAGGTATCAGGTATTTAGTCACTCCAAGATGGGAGAGTCTCATGAATTCAGACACTTGGATAGAAGGAACAACACAAATTTTCTTTGGCTATAGTGTCGGTGTAGGCACTTTACCAGCTCTAGGATCATTCAACCGATTTCATCACAATTGTTATAGGTACGAATATGTTATCACAAAATGTATAATGATACGAATGTCTATTATTTTATAGGGATGCAGTTTTAACATGTGTTATTAACACGCTCACGTCTATCATACCCAGTGTAATTACATTCAGTATATTAGGTTTTATTGCTGCTTCCCAGGGAGCTACGGTTAACGATGTCGTGGAAAGTGGACCGGGTTTGGTATTTATAACTTATCCGCAAGTGGTGCTTCAGTTACCTGGGGCGAGGATATGGGCAGTCGTATTCTTCGTCATGCTTGCTGTAGGTATGGCTGCTTAATTACTTGAGTATATTTTCGTACGACTCAATACATATATATAAATCCATTCGGATTTTTCGCATTTAGATGATTGGTATTGATAGTGAGTTCTGCAATGTCGAATCGTTTATAACTGGACTGACGGATAAGTGGCCTAAGTACTTACACGCTAAACGAAAAACTTTCACATTGTTGGTGTGTGCAGGTATGTTTGTGTTGAGTTCGTCCATGGTGACTAACGTAAGTATAAACCAACAACGAAACTGTAATTTATTGTATTATAATGATTTAACTACAAATTATATTATATTATATTGCTAAGACGATTATTCAAAAAATATATGAAATATTTATTTATACTTTCCAGGGCGGAATGTATATATTTCAATTAATGGATACATATTCGGCATCGGGAATATCGTTGCTTTGGGTGTGTTTCTTTCAGACCATAGCCATTTCATGGTTTTTCGGAGCTGATAGATTTCGTGAGTGCGTCAATCAGATGCTCGGATTTCGACCAAATTTGTTCTGGTACATCTGTTGGGTGTATCTTGCACCTCTCGTCATGATCGTAAGACTTAACTATATTCTGTTTGAGTTAAAATTATGATATAAAATCTAAATTTAATATTTTACAGACAGTATTTATATTTTTCATCGTCAATTATGAACCGGTGAAGTATGGGAACCACTATACATATCCATGGTGGGGCGAAGGATTAGGAATAACAATATCGTTGATTTCCATGGTCTGGATACCACTATATGCTATATACTATCTAATGACAGAATCGGGGACTTTAAAACAAGTAAAAATGTTAAATATACATATAAAAAATATTTATTATAAACATATAAGTATGTTTTGTTCAGTTATACAATTGTGTTTTTAGAAGCTCCAACGAGGTTTTACGCCTATCCCAGAAGTCAAATCCAGAATTACGATAAAAAAAGAAACTAAAAACATCATTGATAAAAGAATCAATAATATACAATTAATGGAACGCAGTGCATTGGTATACTGTGACAATAATGATAGTAAAACTATATAAAAAACCAATTTTAGTAAACTATATAGTGTTTAATGTTCCATTATTTTTACATGAAAGCAGTATTGTATTGGTTTATTAATTCAAATAGTTAACTCTAAAACAAATGTCTATATTTTTGACATATATAGAATTTTATTTTATATGTAAAAGTCGATTTATATAAGATAATTAGTGTCTTGTAAGTTTTTTATATTGATTAAATTATAAAAACTATTTATATGATTTATATTACATAATATAGTGCAGATTGCAGGTGCATTATACAATAGTGTTTAATTTCTTAGGGTAAATTATTGTTCGTTGTATTGGTAAAAAATAAATTGTTTAGGTTTCATACAGTATTGTATGTTGTTATGCCGATTTTTCTTCGCAAAATGCTAATATAATAAATAACTCACAAGTATATACTTTTATACATAAAAAATATTTAAGCTGACTGCTACTATAATAGGCTACTGTTAAAATAAATAAACTACTTATATAACGGTAAAATATACTGATATGACGCGTTATTCAGTGTATTGTATATAGTATATACCTATCATTATTCTATCAATCTACTTATAATTAATGATGGACAATGGACGATGGCCATTCATAAAACTTCCATAGGTTAACTTAGTTAATTAATAAAATAACTTGTACAAAAGTAAATGATAATTATAATAGTATAATAAATTAGTCGTTCCTGTGTCACAGACTATACTATTACAGCATAATATTATTTCTGTATTATTGTTACAATGAACACTATACGAATAATTCATTATAATATTCTAAAAGTTATAACGCACTTTTCTTATATATAATAATATGGTGCATATCTATGGTCATGTCAAATATCGCTGCATTTGCATTACAGAATACATCGGCCAAAGTCGAGATTTGCTCACCGGTTCGACCGCGACGGACTGAGAAATGGCCCGACTTGCAAAATCGTGTTGGTAAGTCGCGGTAATTTCTCACCGTACCGGCGACCAGTCAATACAGTTCAATGCCGAACATGCGGTACAGACGGCTTCGGCATCACATATCGGGTTGCCGTCTGTCGCCTCGATGTAGGAGGCGGTATCTATCGATCGATTCACCGTCTGCCGCATCGATGTAGGAGACTCGGTGCAAACGGTTTCGGTTGAGCCGTTAATTGGCCCGACCGAAATGGTCGTGGCAAATTATGCTAGTCCAAAGTTCCGTAATTATATTTCGTTGGTCAACACGGCAATAATGACTCCCGTTGGCACCGAAGTCAAGATCGAGACGCTGCCCGCCACGTCACCGCTGCGGGTTTTGTCCGCCAAAGCGGACGTGAAGCAGTCAAGCTGCGCGCGATCTTGCAGATCCGCCGAGACGCCATTCTAGCTCGACGCCGAACATTGCAGCGCGGTTTACTTCAGCCGACGTCCACGAGTACGTCCCAGTGCGAGTTTCGATCGAGACGTCTGAGTTTGAAAACAGCCGGACTAGACCTCACGTGCACGCGAGTTTGCCGCATGAGCTTGCAGTAATCCTCCGCCGGTGTAATGCCGGACAAGCCCGGTAACCGCCGAGCGCCGTTGAATGTGGAAACGGACGAAGCGACTCGTCCGACGCTTATTTTTTCGAGCTTGATATATAGGTAAAAATCCCCCCAAAAAATGAACTCCGCTCAATCGGGTACCACAGAATCGGGTTGCACACGCTATAGTTGAAAAAAAAGTTATACCTAGATTAAAAGATTGTTATACTGTAAATCCTTTTATGATTTACACAAATAAACGTTTTTGGTATGTTACTAGATATTACCAATTAATATTGGTTTTTATTTGATATTATTATATTGTTGATTATTATTTATTATTAATAAACGCGTCAACACGCTATTGTAGACAATTAATTTATGCGGCTAGTGAAAATCGTGACTATATTGTACGGGTGTAGTTTCGGTTTTTTTTTGTAATCGGTGTAAAGTTTCTCTTTACCGACATTCAGAGAAAAAACTAAAAAAAAATCGATAAGGTCAAATATCTATAAATAACTCAAAAATTTTTTAAATATTTTTAAAATGTTAACCGTGTACAAGAAATGCTACATAAACATTTGGTGAAAATTCTAGGTATACATACGGTTAATGATTATTCGTTTTTGAGTTACACCCCATAAGCGAAATTTGGGGGTGACTTGGTAGGGCTTACTTAGCCGCTTCAAAAATTTGTATTTTAATTGAAGTACTAAATCCATCAATAGTTATCTAATCTACGTAATCCAGTAAAGTTATTTAAAGAAATTATTTTCTTAAATGTAAACAACGATTCAATGGTTCGTGTTTTTTCCATAGTAGATATCGGATCCACTCACAGAATATAATATGGGTTTAACTATAGTATTACAAATCAGTAATTATTAATTATAATTCATTACTGATAAGTGATAACATTTAAATTTGTTTAGAATGTAGTCGATACACGCAATAGTAGTGTTTTTTTTTATAAATTTGCAATTTTGAATGAACTGTTACAGTTATAAATATTATATATAAAATTTTTTTCATTTCAGTAATAGCCAATAGGTATTAATGTATAAATGTACTATGATATATTAAATGTAGGAAAGTGGGTTTGGAAAAATGATAAATATATTATGTTAAGTATACTCTGTTACTGCAGTGGTCCCCAAGTGCCCAACCTTTTTTTACTGAAGTTTTTTTTTCAATTTTGATTTAATACTTGAGCAGGCTGGTTAATAAATGATCGTAGGCCGTAGGTGGTCATCACTGTTATATTACTTAAACTATAAAGTCATATTTTAAAGGTAATTGAACAGAGGGTACGGGGGCAGAGCCTCCCCCCCCTTCCTACTGGTCTGTTTCATCTAAATATGTAAAGCACCTCCAAGCAAAAAACTGAAATTTCACCTATAATTTTATAATTCTTTAGTTAAATAGTTAGTGTTACAGTATTTTGTTTTTTTAGCTTTTTAACAATTGATAATAAATTATTACCTATCTTGGTATTATACTATTATAGTAATAGTGATTACTGAATATAGTGAATCTTGTGAATCTTAGGCCTTCGACTCGTAATTCTCGGAAAACAGGTAATGTTTTTCGTTACACTGGAGGTGATGGTGACTGATGAGACTCATAATTAGTTATAAAATACGTAGCTATGTCGAAATTTCGTTGAACCGCAGACAACTTCTAATGCTACTTGCTAATGATGAATTAAATCTAGACTAAAATAAATAATAACATAATATTATAATATATTATACAAATAAAAGTTATTTTTAAAAGCTCAAAATTCAAAATACATTGTCAATATGTTTATTAATTGTTCATAATATGGTAGGTACCTAGATAGGATTTATGAACCTAGGAAAAAAAGTAAATAATCAATAAATACAGTATAGGTACAATATTATAGGTACCAATGTACCATTGTAAAAACAATAGTATAATCTATATTTAATCTAACCAGTTCCATAAAATATAATAATAACAAAATACAAAGTACAATCGTACACGAATAAGTATTTCGGGACTTTTATCACGTGAGTACATGACCTCTTATTTTCCTATAATTATGGTACTTTTTTTACCGGAACTTTTTCCACAGACTGGCAACTATATACAATACAACTCAATAGAAGACTGGGCAAGTCAAGTAATTTTTTTTAACTCTAAGTTATTTGAAAAAAAGAAAAATGCAAGTTAAGAATTGCTTTCCTGTTTTTTAAACTTGTAAAATTTACAAGTTAACAAGAAAATGTAACTTAGTAAATTAAGAGTAACTTAACTTTAACTTTTTAACTTATTAATACCCAGCCTTGATACAATTACCAAATTTACAATATGCTGCCAGCTAGGTGTAACCATAATAACATACTGGAAATAGCTTTTTAGAGGTGTGATAAAGTCAATAATTCAAATATTACAAAAATACAAACTCACCTATGTATATTTTATTTCGCTATTATGACAACTTGTAAGGTTTTATTGTTTCCGATGACAGTAACACGTTCAACACAGTATACGACATCTTAACAATCTAAAATGAAATGTTTAAAAAAGAAATTAAATGCAATTTAAATTATATTTAAGAATCTTGGTTCAGTTCCTAAATTTAGTTTTTAGTTATATTATCTCTCCCTCATACATAACAAATCACACCCTTCACACCGATCTCCGTCAAAAAACCGTCCAAGAAGAAGCGTTTTCATGATTGTCTCATAACCCACACAAATCCTATAATCCGTGAATTAGCATTGAACGAAATTCTTGGTAATCCTTATCTACGTCTAAAAAGAAAATGATGCAGAGATCTCCTGAACAACTAAAAAAATGAGGAAAAAGAAAAAAAAAATGAACGGTTAAAAAATAGTTAGTCAAGTCAATAGGAAGTGTCACTACTGGGTGGATTCTTTCATCAATCCCATTCATGTTAATGTAATATTTTAGCCCATATTCTTATTGTGCCCCCAAGGTATCAGATTGTATATTTCATTTAAAAAAAAAAAAAAAAAGAAGTTATATTATAATATATATTTATATATTAGATTCTTGTACACTTAAAAATATTTTTAAAAAAGTTATAAAATAAAACTAAAAACGGTTATTTACTGTTATTTCTAGTCATTTTCTTATCATTACACCTTTAAAAAAAATAAAAATTGTTAGGTATGTGCTTTGTTATTTATGTTAAATAGTACACAACTGATTAAATAAGCTATTATAGTAGTATAATAGATTAAATAACACTATAAATAGGCAACGCCAATTCAATCATTTTTATATAGCTATAATAGCTCATTATTTTAATTTGGATTTGAGTGATTTGACTCACTAGTGGCCCATGATTGAATGCAAGATACACGATAGTAGATACTATAGATGCTTATTTAATCTATGGTACTATCGAATAGTGGTTGTAAACAAATACCTATATACTCAATTTGTTAGTAGGTACGACCATAGATTACTGTATCAAGCAGAAGCTAGAAATATAGATACTGGTTTTACAATAGTTTTTTTTTACTTTTTATGTCATTATTTATGGTATTAAGATTAAGCTATTCGTATTGACTAATTATTATTTATATAATTATTGTAGGTATAATAATTAATTACGTATAATTTAATACTTTTTACTTTTTGTAGCACCGACAGCCACAGACTTATCTTCTAATCAATATTTCAGTTCATAAACAAATAAAATTGTTATAAATTATCATTATTGAATATTCAGTATTTGCAACCAGATATTTTTCAACTTCATAAACTTGTGACGTTGTGACTTGTACTATTACACGAGTAGTTAAGTACTTATATGGCTATATCTACATTTAACATTATAATAGATGTTTCTATTAAACATACTAATGATTTATTATTTATTACACTTGAAAATTAATTATAACCCTAATATTCTTATAACTATTTGAATAAAGTAAAACATATTTAATACATTTTAATGATTTTTATAGAATTCTATATAGATAGAGTTTATAGAATATAGCCATATATGTACATATCTATATTCATATTAATTGTCGTTTTAGATTATAGTTGTATTCTAAAGGAAACATCATCATGTTATTCATAATATAAAGTTATTACCTATTTTATAATACATCATTTATTCACTTACCTTAAGAAGTAAATTTAAATTGATGGTAAAAATGTAACCAACAGTACATTTTAACGGTATTGTAACTCTTGTCATCATTATTAAAATAGAGCTTTTAAACGATTTGTTTACATAAAAAAATGCATTATCAAAAAGGACACGTAATATTTTATCGTGCTAAAAAATATTTTAAAAATGTAATAGGTACATTTTCAAAAAGTACATTGCATATTTTTAAAATTTAAAATATTATACTTACTAAATCCATAAGCACACTTCCATAATAAGTATATATTGTAATATTTATAACAGCTGCTGCACTGCTTGCTATACATATTGATAATATTACTTGATTAATATAACCCTAAAAAAGATAATTATATTTGTAATTATTATTATTGCATTAGGTACTTACTTACGTAATTTATTTAAAAAATATTTATTTTTTATGTTTACATTTAAAATTTGTTTTATACTTCGATAAATTGGTCGAATTGTATATATTTTTTTAACAAATGCGATTGAGAAGTTGTATTAACTTAAAAAAGACCGGTTGGGCAGTACTTGTTTTTTTGGGCGACGCTAAGGGATAAAATACCGCTTGTTTTTTAAAAATATTTAGCGTACCTTTTCTAATTATATTCTAATCAATAAAAAAATGCTTGCCAAGTCAGGGATCGGCATGTAAACTTTCTTGATTTTTAATTTTTGGAAATTTATTAACTTATATCTCACCCAAGCGGTATAACAATCTGAATCCAGAAAAATGTCGGTGTGAACATCCCCACAAATATCATTTTCATTGTCATTTAGTGAGATAGATCTCCGAAACCGGAGAGCAGATTTCGTTGTTTCGGGTCTTGTTAGATTCGCATTGTTTAGGAGAAGTGCAGTGAAGATTTTCAGAACTTTATCTTTAATAGTTAATTCACTACAGAACATTAAAAAAATTAAAACAAATTTTATTCGGCGTTTTTTGATGTTTTTCAGCTTTACAGCTTTGTAGTGAATTAACGATTGGAGATAAGGTTCTGAAAATCTTCACTGCACTTCTCCTATCCAATGTGAATCTAACAAGACCCCAAAAAACAAAACCGTTCTCCAGTTTCGGAAATCTACCTCGCTAAATGAAAATCTAGCGAAAAATAACTATTTTTTTATCTGTGAAAAATTAAATAATTTTTTTAAAAACATTTTTATTCCACATTTATTATCTACTTGATAATTCATTTTAATGAGTTATCTACCAACTTTCTAGCTTTCATAGTTTAGGAGAAAAGTTAAAAAATAGATTTTTTGAGACTGTTCACGCCGACGTTTTTGTGAATTCAAGTGGTGATATCGCTTGAGTGTGATATCAAATCCCTCTCATTAATATTTTATATTATAGCTAGCTAAATTACCCACTTACTTATCATTACTGAGTTACATATTTATTATTTTCCTATTTAACACTATTTAACTTGAAGTTTCCAAAATTCAGACTTTTTTCATTTCAATTACCATTCTTACTTGATTAAAAATCAAGAAAGTAAAATTTAATATTCGGGTATGCGGTTTTTTTTTCATTCCCTTTCTATTTTTTTCAATTTGCAAGCTCTGGGGTTGGGTAATAAAATCTGTCTATTACCTTTACCCAAATAGTCC
This sequence comes from Sitobion miscanthi, assembly GCA_008086715.1. Lineage (NCBI taxonomy): Eukaryota > Metazoa > Arthropoda > Insecta > Hemiptera > Aphididae > Sitobion > Sitobion miscanthi. Next base: position 3,445,750 of record CM017797.1, read on the forward strand.
TGATTATATAAAGTTCATAAAAAATATCATAAAGTGTGGTCCACAGGTTTATAATATTATCTTCTGAACATGATTTGTTACCATCAATTGATTTTCAAGAAACTATACTGACTTTTACTCGTGACAAATCAAGAAAAAAATGTTTCAAATAAGAGTACTTAATAATATGTATTATTCATAATGTATAAATTATTTGTATGAAGTATTTAATTAAAAAATATATGAAATAAGTTGAATATAAAAAACTTATGGACATTTTAATTTAAATTTTTAAATATTATATCATGTGTAATAATTACAATTATTGCTTTTAAATGTTTTTCATCTATATAACATCTAAACAATTAAAAATACTTTAGGTTATTCATTGTGTTACATTGTGGGTGCCTTAATGGGGCCCATTTTAACAATTTGTCCCAGGGCCCATTATTCTATAAATCCGGTCCTGAGTGTAGACTTCTCGTCGTATATTTATTTAATTTATTTAAAAAAAATAATGTTAATTAAAAATGTTGGTCTTGCATGTTATATTTTATGAATACTCACCCGAATGGCTTGAATAACAAAAGAAGTAGTCAAACCAAAATATATAGCATTGAATGACATTGACAGTAATATCGGTTTTGAAAATACTTTCTTCATTGTATTAAAATATCTGAAATTAATAAAAATAACAGTGTATAATCCGTCCATTTACAGTTTATAATTTCTGAGTGAAGAATGTATTGGTTTAAAAATGATGTTTAGATGTTTTATGTGTGGTTATTATGTCTGACGAACCTTTAGGAACAGTAAAAATGCTCAATATAGTTGGTACTGTGGGAGGACAAAGGTAAAAATTCCCTGTACTTTTCAGAACAATATTAAGAAATTAAGAAAAAACCGGCATGTTTACGCAAAACCAGTATTAAACAAAATCATTTTGGTTTTTTGTTCTAATTCAAAAATGAAAACTGTAGAGAACTTCAGTATTCAGTAAATACTAAATATTAATATTAGCATTAAACATTTAAACATGATATCATTTTCAAAATGTTTTGGTTTTTATTGTGCTATTTATAGATAAAATAAAAAAAAATTGAAATTTTTGGAAATCTTCCACATTTTTTACTTTATTTTAGATTTATCAAATTTTTGTTCGCGAGTAAAGAAGCTTGAAAATTGAATACAAAATCTCACATACATATATAAATGTTCTTATGTCCATTAAAAAGTATTGAAATTGAAAATACGTAGGTACAATTTTTTTTATATATGCGTTTGATTAATATTGACAAAATTCGTCAAAATCACGAATGTATAGATGTATAGATACGAGTAGGTTACACATTACATACACATTACACACATATAATATTATTATTACTCGTTTGCGTATCATATAAGTTCTATTTTCAAGAAGGTATATAATCATAACGGAAATAAATAGCTTATTCGACAACAAAATCAAGATCGATCAGTCATCAATATAACATACAATTTTCCAACTCACAATAATAACTTTTGATGTTGAATGATCGCATATTTAAATTTTTGTTCGTCGTTGTCCACAACAGCTTCTCTGGTCGTTTGTACAATGGTCTCTAACCTGTGTTTCAAAACGCCCACGTAATATATGAACGTCGTGTTTATAAAACAAAGTTCGACGTGTGCTATGTACACGGATATCGCGTACACCAAGTATTTGCATGCGTAGATTACGAGATTGTGGGTGTGTATCGGTAACACGTCCAAGAAAGGAAACGTGAAGGGATCTCCGATGCGTACCGAATCGTAAAGAATCGTATACGTGACCGGGATAATGACAAAAATGTTCGAAGCTATCAGGTGGTATTTCGTTATTATGTTTATCTTCGACTGGTAACTGTCCGGTATCCCCAACCGTCTCGAGTACTTGTGCATCTCGCGGATGTGATTTTGATGGTAGAGCCGAAAAGTGATGTTCAGCAGTATCACGCACTCGATCAACATGCATAAGAGTGTGAAAAGCAGAATGGTCATGCTCTGTTCGAAATGCACGATCGACACGGACGCAGCGATGAAGTAATAGAACGTGATAAAAAATTCGAAGTACGTCAAGTAAAGCATTAACTTGCTGTCGGTGCACCCAGTCATTAGCAAGAACATGTTGATGGTGTCTATGCGTTGCATCGCTGAAAGCCTTAACTGCTGCACTGTGGTACCACAGGATATGGACATTTCTTTTTATACGGGCCCGTATATCTACAAATAATAATAAAATATAACATTATTAATACAAATACTAGGTATAATGCGATTAATAATAAAATACTATAGACACAACTAACCCTAAATAATATATATAGAATGTTTGTGCGTGTCAAATTAAAAACTATAATTATTTCATAAAAATTTTAACGGTCTTGGTTTTCGTATACCTATAAAAGTGTGTTAAAATATGACGTGAATATACACGATAAATTGATAATATATAACAAAAAGAGGTAAAATAAATAAGAGGTAAAAACATGACGGTGACTAATAAATATTTAGTTGATTATTGGTCGCAATAAGTTTTTTATTTTATAAAAAAATAAACAAATGATATATACCCATAATTTTCTATATGGCGGCTACGCATCTTGATATCAAGTCACACATGCTAATTGTCGATCGTGTATGTATGTCGATTAAAGATATAAGTTTAAAAAAGTAATCTTCTAGACAATTTTAATTTATATGAATTATGAGCTCGTATTTTAAAATTTGACAGCATATCAATCAACAAAATATTATAAATATTAAATCTACTATTGATATAGGTATTACGTTTGTAAGTGTTTGCCTTTATCTTTAGTGAGATGCTGAAGGGATCCTGTAATTCCGAGATAATAAAATAACAATATTGTGTAAATAGTCATATACTTAGTTGGCTAGTTACGTACTGTTATATGATAATGTATGTGGCTTACATCCCTTCCAATTCACCGACGGCCATCACCATATTCTGAAGGAAAAATGGGCGTACATGAAACACAAACTTATAAGTTATAATTATCCATCGCTACTAACGGTGTATTTTAATAATTAATTTTCAATCGTTCGTATATAAATAAAGTATATCTTTTATAATAATAGCACTGTATATATATATTATATTGAACGCCTACATCTGACTTAGCGTGCTGCAAATATTAGCGCCGAAGGTAAATTTTGATTTTTTTTTTTATAATAACACACCTGCCTAATTAAATTTATGACCTATATATTACACATACAGGGTGATTCATTAAGCGTAGAACACTCACTATCTCAAAAGTATTAATGTTTTTGAAAATATTTTTTTACATAGTTTCAAGTTGTTAAAAAATAACGTTTTTATTTAAAAAAATCATATTTTTAAATATTTTTTATCTTTATATTTTTTTAAGTTTTTTACTTTTTTGAATGACTACATAGAGTTTTAATTTCATTTTCCAAAGCAGAATATTTTTTTAAGTATTTTGATACATAAAAATCGAATTTAGGATGAGTAGTTTATGAGTTATAAGTATTTAAAGTTTAGACAAGCGGAATAGTAGACAAACATTTTGCGGGGTAACCCCATACCACTCCACTCCACCCATCTAAACTTTAAATACTTATAACTCATAAACTACTTGCCCTAAATTCGGTTTTTATGAATGAAAAAACTTAGAAAATATTCTGCTTTGGAATATGAAATTAAAACTCTATGCTGTCATCCAAAAACGTAAACAACTTAAAAAAAATATGAGGATAAAAAATATTTAAAAATATGATTTTTTTAAATTAAAAACATTATTTTTTAACAACTTGAAACTATGTAAAAAAATATTTTCAAAAACATTAATACTTTTTAAGATAATGAGTGTTTTACGCTTAATGAATCACCCTGTATAAGAAAATATTTAGTTTTCTGCTTGATTACAAAAATTAATTTAGTAGTTTACATTAATATTATTTTCTTAAATAATCCACTTCAAGTGGACCCACCTTAAATACAATTTATTAGATCATAGAACGTATTTATTATAATCTGTAAGTTATTAAATTATTTATTTTGGATAAAACCGTTTTACTTTATGGTTTTTTAAATATTGATATTTATTTTTTAGGGATCAAATTGCAGGAGTCATATACATAACAAATAGTGCTATTTTTAACGAGAAAAATAAATATCATCATGAATTTACATATTGCAGTAGACAACTACTTACTACTACAAGTAGACATTTAACAACATTCTCTACAGTGCATATACACAATGTAAAAACTTTATTAAAGAATTTTTATATAATTTATATATCATATGGATAATTTAAATTTAACTCATTTTGCCATTTTGACTAAGAATGGTTTGAGTTGCCAAAAATAAATATTATACAATGATCGAGTCTCCGACCTATAAGTGAATTACATTCATTATATGAAATAACTGAAAATAATAAATATTTATCACAGACGTAAGTATTTGTAAGTATTTGGACTGTTTGATGCAGTTTCCTTTTAATGCATGTTATTTTTCTTGGCCATTTTTTAAACGAGTTTTGGAATAATTTCGATAATGTGTCTTCTCATAATCTAATTATGGTTTACAGGTTTCCTCATTCCCACACTGGCAGTTTTGTGTTTCACTAACGTCCTATTTATGTAGTAGGTGTTGGCATCTGCCTTTCTCAATAGTAAATCGAGAGCCCTCGGCAGATTGAAATCCAGACGTATAATATTTGTTGGTTGTTTGCCTGTTCTAGTATTCTTCTACTACTCAGTATTCTTCACGTCCGAAGGTCTCTACATAGTTATAACTGTTTCCCTAAATATCTTCTGCTAGAAAGCGCATATCCTCTAGCTGTTTGGTTTCAAAATATAGGTTACTATATAAAACGATTTCAATTAATGTGAGTATTCCATATTCGTCATGTTGAAATTAATTAACTTGGGTGTACCTCGGTAGTTTTTAAATTTTTTCATTATTCTGTTGGCACTTGCTCTCCGCCTGCATCAATTGATCCAATCTTTGAATGCACTATACCCGTGTGCATTATAAATTATATGAATAGATAATATAAGAATAAATAGACGGTTTCTATATTAACAAAATAAGGGGTTTAAGAAAGTGCAGGATAAGAAACAGTCTGTTTTTATGTTATTATAGTGATCTCAATCCACTCTCCAGCATGATGCTTTATTATTATTTTTATTTGTTATATAATTGATAAGACACCTTGAAACTCATAAACCTTATACTTAGTTAAAGGTCTATGTCAAAACCTCAAGATATCAAAATTTTCATTCCCGCGTTATAAATTATGGTGGCTTATCCATTCTTATATTATATCTATATAACAAAATGCATATTATTTCATTTTCCTCTGTGACTACCTTTGTACAGTGTGCAGTCCTAGTACAGCATTTAGCAGCATTGTACACACGAGCCAAAGCAATAGTGCTAAGCCTATTCTGTGCCCTACATTTCCTGTAGCTCGTTCCAGTTAATTCATCCATTGCATTGTTTGATGTAAGTCGTTAGTAGGTACTCGTTACCCATGCAGTCGTGCCATTTCTGTTCACTTCTAGTTCCATTCCTTGTATTTTTAGTAATTATTCTCTGGTAGCGTTTTATTAATAAAAACTCCTTCTTAAAAATTATAAGGGTATTTTAAAAGTAATTTTTTTTAAATAAATGTGTAAACGTAAACTATAATTGACAATTCTTGACTTTATTATATAAAATCCAACTTCTCAATACGAGATGGCGTGCTAAGGCGTAAATAATAAGAAGTATAACATGAAGAGCCTGATTTACAGGATTTCCGGGCTGGTGACAAGATGCCTCACAAAAAATCATTATAATTATCCCATAAAAAAATTAAAATTGGAAGTGGAGGCAAGGATACTAGTCAGTCACTAAGTTAATATTCCAAATCGGGATATGGTAATTGGTAAGGTATGCAGAGTTCTATTTATTCTATACACAGCACAGTGATCAATTCACAATTCAAAATGTCAATTTTTATTTTGTTAATTTTTAATTTTTCCCTAAATCCCGCCTTTTAAAAAAAACAAGGATAATGTAAGTCTTTTTTATCATATCATACGGACGATAACAGATATTGTTATTATGATAACGTGAATCACGAATCTCGATTCTAGATATTCAATTTTAAATTAATATTTTGTACTTCTGTAATTTATGAGTCATATTTATATTATACAGTTATAAGTTATAATATTTATTGTTTAATATAATATATTAATATGTTATATTATATAAGTCTCATAAAATAATAATATCTTTATTTTATACTTTACCTATATTATAGTGGTAGAGGAACTAACTAAGTTATAATTGAAACAAAATGGTTGTAAGAGCGTATAATGAAGAACTAGCATATCTAGAGAAAAAATCTCCATATAAATGGGAAATAAAGAAAGGATTTCAACCAAATATGAGGGTAAGTATATGGATTTTTTTAAAAAGTTTTTGGTTTTAATTAGAAAATGTTCATTTTTATAGGTTGAAGGGGTATTTTATGTTAATAAATTTTTGGAAAAACTAATGTTGGAAGAGTTACAAAATGCATGTCGACCAGGAATGATTGGTGGATTTTTACCTGGAGTTAAACAAATTGCTAATGTGGCTGCGTTACCTGGCATTGTTCATAAATCTATAGGGCTTCCAGATGTACACTCTGGTTATGGATTTGCTATAGGTTGGCTTAGAGTAATTTTTTACTAAATATGTAAGAAAGTACAGTGTACTCTCAATTTATCCGCGTAATAGAGTGGCTTAGCATTCACAGATAAGCAAATTCCACGGATAAACCGCTAAATTCAAAACAAAAATTCAATAATTAAATTATTAAAAAATTATAATTATGTAAATATTGTAATGTTATATATTATATAATATGAAATATTTAAGAAAAATTAAATGAGAACCCCTTTTATTTTTATTTTTTGGGTTAACTGATAAGTTGATAACGTAGGTTGTACGTTAATTGCATTTGATCATGTACATGGTTCATTCTCCAGAGCAGATAATCGAGAGTACACTGTAGTTGAATTTCCAAATGATTCTTACTGGGCTTTTTATATAGTATTATACATACAATTTATAATAATTATTAATGACAATTTATTTCACTTATAGATATGCATCATTTTTATCGTTCTTTATAATTTTCATTTTGTTTTTAGGAAATATGGCTGCATTTGATATGGATGATCCTCAATCTATTGTTTCACCTGGTGGTGTAGGATTTGACATTAATTGTGGTGTACGATTACTCCGGACAAACTTATTTGAAAAAGATGTCCAGCCTGTCAAAGTAATACTATAAATTATAATACTAATTTAATTTTTACCATCAAAATATTATCATTTGTAATATTACCCCAATTTATATTTAGGAACAATTAGCTCAAAGCATGTTTGATCATATTCCTGTTGGGGTAGGATCAAAAGGAATTATACCGATGAATGCAAACGACTTAGAAGAAGCACTTGAAATGGGGATGGATTGGTCTCTAAGAGAAGGTAAATATCAGGTTATGTAAATTAAAATTTGAAATATTATTTAAAAAAAATTATATTTATATCAGGTTATGCATGGGCTGAAGACAAAGAACATTGTGAAGAAAATGGTAGAATGTTGAATGCAGATTCGTCTAAAGTTAGCATGAGGGCTAGAAAAAGAGGTTTACCACAGGTAAATTCTTAATTAAGAATATTGCATAGTTAAACCAGCATGTCAAACTCAAAGTATTAACTGAGCTAAATATATTGAATAGATTTATATGTGGGCTGCACATAAAAATGTATTAAAAAAAATAATATTTTATTCATTACTTACAGTACTATACAATATTTATCCGATTACAATTTATCAGAAGATAAGATAGAAAAGTAACATAATGTATATCTATCTCTAACATAGTCCTGACACTAAATGACAGTTATAGATTCTAAGTAGAGCAATAAATGTATTGATTTTACAATGATGTGTTTTTTATTTGAAATAAAGTCAAATTAAATTTTTATGAGCGTTTGAAGTTCATATTTTTACAAGATTGGATATTCACTTGATTTCTCATGTAGCGGTTAGGTTATTTTAATTCAAAAACAAAAAACTGTAGACACTAGGAATTTATATCATGTTTATTTAATCAATTCTTATACTTGATAAAATTTGAAAATACTTTGGTTCAATTTGAGCTGTTTACAGACGTTTTCAATTTTTTTAGTTTTATTTTTATAAATGTTAATACAATTTTTTTCGTTAAGTCAAAAAGCTGGAAAATTTAATATAAGGCTCCTGATACATTGTTACTTTAGTAGTTGAAAAATATTAAAAATACATACGCACACATTTTTTTACAAGCATTTATATTTCAAATTTTTAATTTAAATTTAAAAATGATTTTGTAGTTAGAAATGTATAAATTGTTAAACTTTTATAGCTAAGGATTAAAAAATCTTAAACAAGGTTCTATGTAAATAGATTAATAAATTACTTTATTCACAATACTTAGTAATATATCATAGAATGACTGACAGTCTTCACTTAGAATCGTTTTTTGTGTACAATGATATTATATCATTACGATTGTCCATTAATATTAGTATTTAGTAGCTATAAAAAAATGCCCATGTTTGAGATGCCTGGTTCAAGTGCTAAACAAAATTATTGTTTTGAATTTTGAATATTTATATGCTTTTTTACAGTTAGGAACATTAGGAGCAGGTAATCACTACGCAGAAATACAAGTAGTTGATGAAGTTTATGATAAATGGGCAGCAAAGAAAATGGGAATTGAAAATATTGGTCAAGTATGTGTTATGATACATTCTGGAAGTCGCGGTTTTGGGCACCAAGTGGCAACTGGTATTATATATTTTATTATATTGTGATATAAGATGTGGGTAAAATTGAATTTTTAGCTCAATATAAATTTCTCTTATATTAAAAATATAAATTTATAAAAGACTTTCTTGCTTAGTATTTTTAGTGATAAATAAAATTCTAAGTGGATAATTCTCCGTACATAATAAACCACTCAGCTTTTGTCTAATAAATCTTAATATGTTGCGAGTCATCTCTGTAAATCCATTGTTCAGTACATTTATATGTGCATATTTTTTATGTCTATAGCACAGATTAAAATGCTTTTCCATATTTTTCTAGTGGTCATATGATATTCAATGTAAGCACATTATATTGTGTTCTATGACGTTTTTTAAATTTTATAAAATGATGTGTATTTTTACAATTTAATTAATTTTTAGGTTATATTTTCATGATTTTACGTAAATTATTATTTCTTTTTTAGGAAATAATTTAGTGTCTTAATCTCTTAAAGCAATAAAACATAAATTCAACTTTGGTTGACAGTTGTCGACCAATTTTAATTTCTATAAATGTTTAATTTTACATTATAAGATCAAGCAGTTTCAGCTACAATGGTGTAGAAGTTACAGCTTATAATTTTTTATACTTGCATACATTATATGAACATTTTGGTGTGCATATTTTAACTTTTTAATGCATTTTCTTTGTTCAATTAAAAGGCATTTTTAATGAATATTTACTGGGTTTCAGTATATCTAAATCCAGGCTCTTAGAACAGTTTTGATTTAAAAAAATATTTATTTACAAGTATTGAACTAAAAAGTGAAACTGATATTTTCAAAACTTATATAGAAAATACATGGCCATAAATGATTATTGATAAATAAATACATTTGAATAGTATATTAGTTAAAAATTTATAAAAATAAACCAAATAGTAAATAGTATGATTTTATTAGAAAGAAAAATGTATTTAAGACTTTCTTTACTTAAGATGCTTTACTGGAGATGGAAAAGGCTATGGCACGGGACAAAATTGAAGTTAACGACAGACAATTAGCTTGTGCTCGTATCAATTCCAATGAAGGTCAAAATTATTTAAAATCCATGTCAGCTGCTGCAAATTTTGCTTGGGTGAATCGAAGTTCAATGACATTTTTAGCACGACAAGTATGTATAATGACAATATTATAAATTTGTTTATAAATAATTAATTAGTATTTCTTTTTTTAAAGGCTTTTGCAAAACAATTCAAATTGACTCCAGATGATTTAGACATGCACGTCATATATGATGTATCTCATAATATTGCAAAAATGGAACAACATTATATTGATGGAAAACCTAAACACTTATTGGTGCACAGAAAGGTATTTAGAACATAGGTTTATAGAAGTTATTAATTACTGTATTTTAATATGCTATTTGTTCAATATTATTTAATTCATTATTTCAGGGATCGACAAGAGCATTTCCGCCTTATCATCCTCTTATTCCAGTTGACTACCAACTAACCGGTCAACCAGTATTGATCGGTGGAACTATGGGTACCTGTTCATATGTGTTGACTGGTACTGAACAGGGTATGAACGAAACATTTGGGTCTACATGCCACGGAGCTGTAAGTGGTTTTTTTTTATTCAATTTGTTACTTGTTTAATTTTAATATAATTAATGAAATGTTTTTTTTATTCCAGGGACGTGCATTGTCGAGAGCTAAATCTCGTAGGAATATAGACTATAATGAAGTATTAGAAAAATTGCAACAACAAGGGATTGCCATTCGAGTGGCTTCACCTAAATTGGTAATGGAAGAAGCACCTGAATCGTATAAAAATGTCACTGATGTAGTGGACACTTGTCATGAGGCAGGGATTAGTAAAAAGACCGTAAAGTTAAGACCAATTGCTGTTATCAAAGGATAAAAATAAGTTTTCTTTTACCTCTATAATTTTTAAATTACACCTAATTACATGTATATTTTGTATTATATATTCATAAACAACATTCATATTATCTAAATGTTTTATCTGCATCTATTGCCATTTACTATTGGCTATAATGCTAATTAAGTGCTACAATATTCCTACAATTTTGTTCAGGCATTATTCTAGTAACTATTAGTTATGAATATTAAGCTATACATCTCATTCTATTTGAATTGCTTGATAAAATAAGTAATCATTTAAATATACAGTTAAATTGAAATTTAAACTTCAAATGTATATAAAAAAATTGTGCCAATGTATTTTTGATATTTTTAAATTGCTATACAACGACTAATTAGTTCATTGTGCGTTTAACCACGTTCAAGCTTTTTGGTCAGGAAACAAATTTGTCATAAATGTAAATAATATTAACAAAATTATAAAATATATATTATGTCTAGTAAATGGTAATTTAAATATTTGTTCCTAATTTCAAGTTTCTATGATTATTCATTTTTGAATTAAAACTAAAAAAACAAAATCGATTTAGGTATTTCCATACTCTGAATTTTTTGGTTCTTTTTTTGATATTACTGGGATTTTTGACCTACCCGAAGTACCAATCAGATCCAGAAATTGCTTCCAGAAACTAACCTCAAAGTTGAAGTTTAAAGTTCATTTTCTGCACCAAAACATGATAACGGATACTACATTTATTTATTTTTTACTCGGAAGTCTACAAGTTTTATATTATATTTATTTCTATGATTCAACTAACTACTTGTGATCTGTATATTTAATAGTTTATTGTTATTAATACCATATTGTCCACATTATAATACATATCTGATATTTTATGATGTAGTTTGACTGTCTGCGACTCTGAAGGTCTGAACGAACAATTTTACGATATCGTAATACTATATCCATTATCCAGTACCCAGTTTGTATGCTGTAGTGACGTAATGTTGAATTAAATAAGGTTTACATGAGTTCAATACATTTTTTGGTTTTTTTTACTTACTTTTGTTAAATATACAGGTAAATTTAATTTTCATGGCCTCCATAAACTACCCGAATGTAGCCTTCCTAAACTATTAATTGATGAAATGATAACTGCTATTTTTAATTTTGGATACATTCATACACATATATTACTTTTTTTTTTTTTTTATTAGGTTTAAGGCTTCGACGACTGAGGTCATTAGCCTGTAAGGTTGGTGGGGTTGGTACTGTAGGGTTGGACGGTTGGTACGGTCGGTTAGGAACAATATTACTTTTATAAATGCTGTAAGTTGTTATTTGTTAGGTATACTTATTAAAACCGATATATAGGTATCAGGTAGGTACTATTTAAAAATTAATCCCCATGCGATTAGGTGAAACAGGCGTACCATTTAAATACGCATATAAATAAGTATTTTAATATATTTTTTGTCACGCCTGCACCGAAAGTTTAGTTTTTGATGACGGTTGAAGCGTTGGAAAGCGATGTTTTTCCGTCCAGCGGGCGGTAAAGTGGGAATCTCCAAAAGTACCGGGCGGTAAATTGGAATTCCCCAAAAGTACCGGGCGGTAAAATGGAAATACCCAAGAGTACTGAGCTCAGACTTCACGGGTATTCTCTGAACAGACACTAAAATCTATACTACAGTCCTTTTAAAACATAAACTTTTGGTTACATCTTGTGTTCATAATATTATTATAACCTCCTTGCATGACGCGTAAACATTTTTCTTTCATGAAATTGTTTTCGTATAATAATTTGGTTGATGCATAAATCCCCGCATAATGCATTACTTTTGCATTGATTACATTTTTTTACTCTTATTTTATTTTAATATAATAATTATAAATTTATACTGAAATCTATACCACGGTCGTCTGTTCTTTTGGTTACATCTCATAATCATATTATAACTTCCATGCGTGACGCTTAAAATAAATGAAACCAAATCGTTTCTTTCATGAAATATATTGTTGTCGTATAATTATTAATTATAGTCTAGTTGTTGCATAGATCCCTGCATTACTTTTGCCGTTATCCGTGAATGCAGAGGCGTGTCAAAAAATAGTATGTGTGGCTCGTACGAGAAGGCAATTTCAGTCTTGGGCGAAATGCGGCCCTCGCCCGTGACTGAAATAGCTCCCTTCCCGCCCTTGCCACACTGCAATTACTATTCCAATAAGTGTTTACTGTTTAGAATTTAAACACAAATAGGTTACATTCAAAAATTATTTCAAACACTTGTGAGAGTTCTTCAGGACCAGAATATTTGTCTCTGTGAGTTTTATTTTGTTACATAAACAGTTTATTTTTTATTCCCATAAATAAATTAAAAAATTTTACAACAAATATTAAATTATAATAGGTACTAAATACTAATAATATTCATGTAGTGTCATTTGAACTCCTCGATCACATATTATAGATGTTCTGTGATAAAAGACAGACTGAAGCTAGGTACCTAGCATTTTTTTATAACAAATTATTCATTTCATTTAGAGGGGGGGGGGAGTCCAGGGGCACTGGATACATGGAATATCTATTAGTAAGAGTTTCGTTTTATCCGTTGAAACCCATTGTTGTTATTTGATGATCGAAGTGTTCAGACTCGTAAGTCTTTTAAATATTCATCAATTGTTTTTTTTATAAAAAACTTACCTAGATACTGATAAAAACGCGTTTTTTCGACGTACCTACTTTAGCTTTGACTTTGGCAACAATACGATTGTGCACTAGAAGTTAGCAGATAAGTAGTAACAATAAATATCATCTATTTATGACTACGAATATATGTTAGGTATCTACAATATGATTTATGAACTATACACAATTCAGATCTATGTTCATTATAAATATTAAAAAGTGTACTGTGAATGATTGCGTTAAAAAGTTCAAAATTGTATTATAAAAAAGTAAAAAATCTAATCTGTGTAAAGAAAATTCGTTTTATTTAATGGTAATATTTTCAAAACTCATATCGTTCATAATTTAAAATGTGCATTAGAATCGATTACTAACCACATGACATTATTAATGGTATAAAAAATAAAGTAGGTAAAAGTTGTATGTTAAATTTAACATGAAATACACATATTATTGAATATTTTCAGTTATGCGTGTACTGTACAGGTTAAAATGAGTTGTACCTACCTGTTGAGTGTACCATAGAATAGCTGGTGTATGGCAATGTGTAAGTGGTATGTTACAGTGACAGTATATTATAATTTAAATAATATTTAAATCGTTATTTGTAAAAAACAACTTAGGGTATAATTGTGAACAAAAATCACTGGTATACAATCATGAATTATTATATTTGCTATTTTTAACAGTTTCCGGGAAGACAATAATAGGTGGTATTTGAGGGGCTTTGCATTCTATTAAAGTAGCCATTTCTTTTAAGTTGTCTTTCGATGCAATTGGCAGCTCACCAAATTCATTTGATTTGGGCTTTATTGATCTGTTCAGTTTCTAAAAAAAAAAATGCGTAGAATGAAAACTGCAGGTCTGCGTTATAAAATTAATTCATATAATTTTTTTCTTCAACAAATTATATTATAATAATAGACTTTGTAGTTGTTCAACTTACTTGGTAAAATGTCATTCCTTCGGAATGTAGGAACGTATAAATAGACATGATGGGTATACATGTCAATGAGATCATAACCATGGACCACCCTATCATGTGGACCCAAGTGGGAAAGCTCCGAGTGCCATTCATATAGGTCGGTGGCTCATAGTCTGTTAAACTGAAAGCCCATACAAACTAATAAAACGAGAAAAAAACAGACGTTAAATCAAATTATTATTCAGACATTTAACTATGGTCATATAGGTATTATTTTATCGGTATTTATTAGAAATTAAGTTTTGATATTATGTGCATTTCGTTTTTGACTTTGATGTAATATCAGAAAAGGCCAAATGGAAAATTATCCTTTTAAAATGAAGAATAATTTTTTAGAATGGAGAGGGTTGTGGGGGTCTTATGGTGACTTTAGGTACCTATGTATATTGGCATTGTATAACGAACGATAATAAGATGATATAATAGGTACTTACCAATAGTGAAAGAGGAGTAGTAATGTACCAACTGAATTTGAAAAACCACAACGGTTTTGTTCCCGTGATTCTTTCAATGTCCGCTACAATTTTGTTACCACCATACATCCAGGACACTGCTACCACTTCGAAAAAAGCAATGTAAATCACCGACCACGTAGAAGTGTAATAGTCGATTATTTGGAACAAATATGTACCACCCTGTGAACAGCACGTAAAGCAAATCGACGAAACGATCGATATAATTCAGTTGGTCGTGTTTGCAATTTGCAGTACTAGTACAAATACGCGTTAATAGTGAACAACTAAATTTTAATGATGCCTTTCAGACCTGTGTGACAAGTGGAAGTCCGAGTAGAAACGAAGCAAAGCAGACAACCAAGACCAATAGTTCGTGGCAGATTAGATATTTTTTGACGGCGCGTGGAAATCCATCTTGTATGGACGTCACGATGACTTCGACGATGGCAAACTGAAATGAAATAAATAAGTGTAACTACCAGCAAACAAACCAAGAATTCAATTATTTTACGAGGCGGTGACGTAGGCATACGTAACCTGGATACTTATTGTTAAGCAAAAGTTATAGAGGAAACTTCTGCGTGAGTTGTCACCCACAACCCCCCTATTATTTGGACACAGGTTTTTTGAAACCCCTTTAGTCCCCTGGGGGATTACGATTCATCAAGTTCGTTGACGAGATTACATTACGTTTGCAGATGTTTTAACAGAAGTTAGGTACATATATTCTACAAGGATATGCGTAGGCATGCAATCGCAGGGCATTATTATAATGAATGCTTATGCTAAATTACCTCGCTGTTCAGGGCCAGACAAAACATCATGAAGAACAGTAACATTGACAGGTAGGTGGAGTACGGCATACTGGATAACACTTTCGTGAACAGGATGAACACGATTCCTGGTCCTACTCAAAACAATATAAAATAGGTGAAGAAATTAATTGTTTATATTATAAAATATTATTATTGGTAATGAGTCACTTATTGCAAGGATAGTTAGTTGCTAAATTAGACAGCAGATATTACGCGTCTTCTTAACAGTACCTATCGACGTGCATTGTATAAACAATGAGCTTATATTTCAATAACCAATTGTCTTCTCGTCACAATAATATATTTTGTGATTTAATAGTGTTTCGCGTTTTTAAGTATCTTTATGCATTTATATGTCATGATATTTTTTGAGTAAGTATACTTTTATGTGCTTAGATAGCACTGCACAACAAACGAAAATACCTACTTAAGTTATTGCTATTACTAATTAATTATTATTAATTTTATTATCATAGTGCCATTTACCATCCGGTAGGACGTCTTCCACAGGCTTTCCGTATTCCTTGGCCATGCTACCCAAAGTGGCGAACGTGAATAGTCCCACGGCAAAACTCGATACGCCGTTTATGAGTGATATGGTCACCGTGTCCACCATTATGTTGTTGTTGTAACGGTTGTACGAAGAGAACGAAATTACCAGACCGAAGGCGATACCGATGGAGCTTAGGTTTTGACCCACGGCGCTCACCCAAACCTAAGTAGGTAGTATAAAATATATAATATTGTCGTAAATTCAAAATGTGAACAAATCAAACTGTTCGAATTCTGTGTTGAATAGAATAATAGGTATTCTTTTTGACGTGAATTCGGGGATAAGACAAAAAATAAAAATAAAATAATGAAATAGAATAACTCTGTTTTGTGTACCTATATAGGTAGTAGACATGAAAATGTCGAGTTCTCTATTGACATAATATAATATAATGATAATACAATTTATGGATTATCTAATTGAATTAATGGTATGTATTTACAGAGAACTATGATTTTAGTACTAATATTACCTAAGTATAAATAACTTTATTAGCTTCCTATAAAATATAACGTATTTCTTGGTAAATAGTATGCATATCAATAACTGTATTCACTATTGTGTAATACAAATCATAATACGATTACATTTATTGCGATTTTGAAATATTATAAATTATCGATAGAAGTTTATGGGCCATGTGCCAGGTGCCTATGTAGTATGTAATGTACTTTACTTTAATATTTAAATTTGATTTCAATAAAAAATAATTATTAGTTAAGTCAAAGTAATTTACAAAAGTTGTAAAAATGTAGAATAAAACCTTTAAAACACCTATGTTAAATTTACTTACAAATAACGTGTGTTCATTAAAAAAATCATCAGCTTGTACGCCGGATAGTAAATATTTTGCTTAAATGTCACGTTAAAATATTATGTAAATTCAACGAAATTTTAACTTAAAGCTGTGAAAATATATTAAAATAATGCTACGTAAAGTTTGACTGCGAAGTACGAGTCCTTGAGAATTTAAATATACATAGGTAAACACGCATTAAAGTTCTAAAGATGTGTTGTTATTTGTCAGTTGTTTATGATAATTTATTATACGTGTGATAATTCATGTATTAATTTGCTTTCATACTAAGTTATTTTTTGACATATTGTATCGATGAGAATTCAAAAAATGTTGAAATATTATATAATAATTTTTTTCATAGTTTAAAACGTTAATTGGAAATTCTTATAATTTTCTCTTAATATACCTATTGAATTCCTAATAAAATTACACTAAAGAGAATGCAATTAGATACATATTATATTTTTATTTAATAAAAATATTGATTCTAATATTACGTATATATGTAAATATGCCACATGGTTATATAACGTAGATACCTAATAGGTATATTGTATACTAATATAGTATTTTTTATGCTGCTATGTGTGTGTCGTGTGGTTCATGTATATATTATATTGTTTGTAAAATAGTAAAGTTAAGGTGTTAAGATTAATGAAAAGTAAAATTGATTACGTTAACAAAATGAATATTATAGTATTGTTAAATTGATTTTTTTTTAAAGTGGTTTGTATCTAAAATTCTTATAGAATATATTATTATACTTACAAATGTTGCTTTAATCTAGATATGATAAACTCTAAACATCTCAAGTTTCAAGGATGACTTGTCTACCAACATATTAATATATAATATTATTACCGGATAGGCATAATATATAGTAATCATATTATACATAACACATATTATGTTTAATACCAGGTTATCTAGTCTAATTTATAATTGCTTATTAAATAGCTGGTATAAATATACCACATTTGTGTTATTTATCACGCATTCGGATTAATAATAATAACTTGTAAATTATTTACTCGGGTCTTATCATGGACGTCTGAATTTTAAGGTCGCAATTCGATGCAAAATATTCAATGTTTACACATACACTCAAATCAAAACATCAAACATAATGCGTAGGTAGGTAATGTTCACGAGATAACAAACATCGACAAACATTTATCTATATCTTCATATTCACACGAAGAAAATAATACTGCACTTAAAATGCATTTGAGTATTACAATACAGCATAGTATATTTACTATATTTTTGGTTTACGAGCTTTATAAACTGTTAAACTATGTATAAAAAAAACAGTTTTCAATTATACAGGTACATTTTTATGGCAATCGTAATTTTAAGTTACCTACAATGTTTAAAAGAACATTGGACACTTCAACTCGTGGTATATAGGTACCCATAGTTTGTCTAATTTGTTTCGTCACGGTCGTAATAATATTGTATGCTGTGGCAATTGTTTCGAAGTTATTTAAAATTGTATTTGTTTCATTTGACTTGGAAAACTGTTTACTAATCATTTACCTAACATCGTGTTTGAAAATGCATATTATTATAATCTATCTGAGTATACCATTTTACCTAAATTTAATTTCCTAGTAACTAAAAATCACGGACGTTTTTAGATGACAATCTGACGTGGGGAACAATAATATTTTACGGGTAGAATAATAAAATATAAGACGATTGACGTCTTCTATGATGATAATCATAATAATAAAAGCGTGTTTGACGTACTCGAACAATTTAGGAGTGCATATTATACAAAGACTACTTATATATAGTAATGTTAACAAACTCGACGATTGAAAGAACTGCTTAAACGAGAAATGAACTATCGACGACGGACAGTAAAATAAAGTTCATCCAATGGGTTTAGCGCATGAAAACAATTTTCCTCACGTCGTCGTAGTTATGCCATAATTAATTTATATCACAATATTGCAAATATTACTATGATAACTTATATTATAACCTGACCTTGTCGTCTGACTGCGTGAGGTGGAATGACGTGAGTAGTGAGTACGTTTACGTATAGGATATACAAGCGCATGCATACGAACATAATATGGGTAGTTTGGGTGGTTTAGTGCCTTATAGTAGTTATACCCATATCATCGAAATACGCCAACTTTATCCTGAATTTTTGTTCACTTTGTATGGCGACAATAACGTTTAAACTGGTATTAAACTGGTAATAAAAAAATAATAAAACAAGCAGGACATTATAATATACGTAATAAATACACAGGACTTATTATGATGGTTGGATTTGTTGTGAGGAGAGGGGGGGGGTTCCGATAAAAACCATAATATTATATAATATTGATGGGGCAATATTGTACGGAATGATTGTGCGCCGACACACCATGGTCCGTGATCGGGTTTTTTTAGTGACCTATACCTACTATATACGTCATATTTGCGGTCATCGTGGTCGTATATAATACTAAAAACATACCGTACTTGTCGTGAATTAATATCCCACCGTTTATCAAACATATAATATACAAAACATTTTTTGAAAATCGTATTTTTATTACACGATTTGAAGTCATTATTACAACACCACATTTTTTTAATGACAATTATATTTTTTATCGTTATGATTTTTTTTTAAGTATTTCATTTTTTTCATAGGACAACCATCATATTATCATTTTAATGTCATATTCCTAAGCAGAATATTTTTTTGAGAATTTTTATGAATAAAAGTCAAAATTATTTTTATATGTTGTTTTGTAATGATTTCATTTTATGCAAAAAAATATTTTCAAAAACGTAAATATAGGTTGGTGTGCATAATAATTTACGAAACAACGAGTATTTATTATTTTAAAAGAATCACTCTACGTTGCGTGTTCGACACTAACCTTCGAGTCCCACAACAGTTCCCAGCGGAGCTTGAACAGGAAATATTCGATACCGATGTCGGCGCCGTCCAGCATCAGTGACCGGATCAGCAGTACGGCCAGCATGGCGAACGGCAGAGTGGCGGTCAGGTGCAGCACGCGGCCGGACGATTCGGTGCTCTTCCACAGCTTGAAGTACACGACGGTGGACACGACGAACATGCAGACGGCCAACTCCCAGCGGACGTTGCCCAACGTATTCGGGTCCTTTGCGATCTGCAGCATTTTCAAGCTATACGATGCGATAAAAAATATTATAGAAAAAACAACACTCAAAGTATCAAAATCGGGTTTTTTAGGAAATATCTATTTGGACGTCGCTATAACCGGTAGTTAGTACTTAATTCATATATCATATATTTTTGGGGAAGGTTAATACTCCCCCGAGGCCACCTGTGCATATTGGTTTTGGAACGACGTCATTATACGATTTAGTATACCTTGATCATTCGAAAAACGTAACTATCTATAAATCAGATGTATCTATGTTGAAGACCCTCGAAATCGTTAAAAAATACAATGATATTTTTATGTATATAACTATATGTGTATTTTAAGTCTCATGGGCCTCCACACGAGCTTGCTCAGTGAGGCCCATTATACATTGTACTCTATATTATGTACTATGTTATTTATGTAATATTCTTGTATTTTGTAATTAAATAAATAATAATAATTATAACCGTGTATAGGTCGGTAGGTACATGGTACACAATCAAAACTAAAAACATTTAAATTCCGCGACATATTTTACAATAATTATCATCGTTTGGAAACTAAAATGGAATTCTTTATAGTCATTTTATCATAAACAATAAAAATATTCATGGTCACCGTGAAGAAAGGAGGAAATAGAACGAGCATGATGATGACTATTACAATATGATCTTGCGAATTTTATAGAGTCAAATCGAATTACTAGCAAGTATTATTCATACTCAACAGTTGGGTTTTTGTTAATTTACCGATGATTAATATTAATGAGTCTATGATTAATCTATATAACAGGGGTTTTCCACTCCTACAAAATGGCAATGCTATACAATATATACCTATATGAACGGCACGAGCTACGCACGTTAAGTCATTACCCCCAACCACCTCACAGCAGTATTTAAACCTGTGATTAACAATAATCAATCATCAGTCAATGTTTGATTTCCTGCCAAAACCGGTAACATCGTTTGAGCTGTTGCCCGAGTGATATTATAATAATCCAGCGAACTATAAAATATGATTTTCAACACTCTATAGTGTCTCAATATAAATTCGGTTAGTTTTTAGTTGCTTACGAAGCGTAAACGTTGATCATTATTACTATATTTATAATGTTATAAACACTTTAATCTGAATTGTATTATATCAATATAATATTATATTATAAGATATTCATGTTTTACAATAGTGGTCGTCGAGGACGGATAGTCAAGCAGAGTATTATTTTTTTAGTATTTTTTTTTCATACACATTGTATAATGTACGTCATAATGCCATATTGAATGTGACGATCGAAACATGATAAAGTGTTATAATTTATAATTATTTGCAGTTCGATTGCGTGAGGTGTTAAGTATAGGTATTATATTTTATCTATTATATGCTATAATAATAGGTATACGTATGTAATAACTTTATCTTATCCAATACAAATCATTTTTTTCTTACGTTATTTTTATAATAAAATTATATTAAGTTGTACTATTACTTGTAAAACTCTTCGGCGGGACTTCTGCCGTCCAAAGGCCTAGTGGTGTTATCGCCTGTCATCCAACAGCGGTCAGTGTTCCACCGGTTGTTGCAGTGCGCCCATGGAGGCTGGTCCTGTATCGCTGTGAAGAAATAGTACAGAGTGTATGCAATGATCACGTTGTAATAGACGGATACGAAAAATGACGTCACCACGCTGGATAAACCGACGCCTATAAAAAAAAAGAAAATCAGAAATCGGAACATAATGCATAATGTTAGTCATCGTCAGTTGACACTTGGCGCGTTGAGATTTGTATATATTATCGCAATGATGACCATACGTTTAGTTGCTTATATTTCGACAAATCGAATTTATATGCTGGAAAATAACGACCTGGGGATATAATAATGTGTTGGCATTTATTATGTTTTTACATTCAAACGCTTCTTAGGTTAGACTTCAGATGATAGTTTCACGAGGTTAGCACCTTTGAAAATTTGAAATCCTGAATATTTTATTTATATTGGTGTTTGAAAATTAAAATAATTGGCCCTTTAATGTATAAACAGTTGCAAGTTTAATAATTCATTTTTTTTTATTTCTCCGTGTTAGTTTTTTATGCAACTAAAATATTATGATTTATATAAGTCACGGATAACAACGTATTATTATTTATTATACTATTAATTTTATACTATCAGTATTCATTTATAAATTAATAAATAGTATTCACCACCATTATACTTGTTTCTAAAGTTTGATTATTCTCTTTTATTTTATAATAAATATTTATTTTTTTATTAGAAAACAAATGAAAATAAATAATATATTAATATCATACAAATGTATGAATGGAGACATATGTGTGTATATTTACTGTATACTGTATAGTACCTACTTTTATAGGGTGCTTTTCATGTTTTTCCTCGTCCGGTCTCACCCTTAAATAATATTTAGCTATTTAGGTACAATCCCCCACATCCATTAGAATAAGCATATAAGCGTATATTACAAACTTAAATTGTATAATAATTACTAGGTATTTAAAAATATTTAATTTAACGGATTTTTAAGTTTCTTACACAAAAACATAAGTTCATATTTTTTTAATCTTCAGATTTAAGTTTAACTGGAAATACCTCAGTAAGTTAATAGTAAATATAGCTTTCAGAAAAAATGTATTGATTGAGTCACGAAGATGAATATGAATGCTAGTTGCTAATGTAAGCCGAACCAAGATGGACTATTTCCACTGAGGTCTTATTACGAGGCACACACATGCTAATGTTCAAATTGTTTTCCGTTAAAATATGCTAATACAACTAATACCTACATGGGTAATTATTATGTATTGAAATATTCATTAGCAGATAATATTCTCAAGTATTAGATTAATATTTAATGTATAATATACTTTTTATTCTTTTAATACACTAGTATATTATGTTAGCTAAAAACATTGATCCAATATATTTTTAATTTGGCCTTTATTTCAAATAATGTAATTATTTACTTTTATATATTAAAACAAGTCTTATGCCCGTATACATACCTAGTCAATGTATGTGTCATATTATAAAACATATTAAACTATGTCTTATGTGGCACACAAATTGACAATGCATACGGACATTAGGGGCCTATTCAGCCATGCAAAATATTATCATTCATAATATTTCGTATTAAATTTCATCATACGTTATTAAATGTCTACAAAATAATAAAATTTATAAAAAGCACCGATACTGAAGTTGAGTGGTTCCATGGGAATGAGGAAAGTGTCTTTATTTTTGAGTTTGAAAGTAATCATAATTGATACAGCGAAGTTTATCTGACACGAACAAATAGATAAGATTGGCCCAAAATATGTGATTATTAATATATTTTGTTAAGGATTGTTGTTAACATTTAAAAATTAAAGATACATATATATAATATATATGTATAATAGATCCAAATCACAATAAAAATTAAAATTAAGATAATTGACTTACCTTTTAGAATTGGACAGAGTTTTGATATTGCACTAATTGGTCCTCGTTTAGTAAACTGTCCAATAGCCAATTCTAAATACAGTAATGGTATTCCACAAAATATCATCACCAAAAAATATGGTATCAAAAATATACCTAAAAATAATCGTTGATATATAATAATTATGATAATATTACAAATGCATAAATCTATAACAAAAAAATATATTTATGATATGTATCTATATAAGTTGCAACTAAAATTTATGCCATGGAGACATGGGGTTAACAAAATTAAAACATCAATATGGTAAATTAAGTAACAATTTTCATTCACAACAAAGTATAGAAGCATTTCCTTTCGATTTAGAACATTTAAATTTTTTCTATACCATTAATTATTGTTTTGTCACCATTATAATTCGTTTAAGTGACTTTTTAATTTTTAATATTTCTTTAATTTAATTGATCAATAAAGTTCTTTGTTGTGTTTTGTTTGTTTGTTTGTTTATTTGTTTGTTTTTTTTTTTTTTGTATAAATATTGTCGACATTGACATTTAATTCGGCTGTAAATTTAAAACAATAAAACCCGCAATAGTGAAGCCCCCGCCGTCATGAATTAATGGCTCCCTCGGCCTATGATAAATTGGCTTCTTCCTATTAAACTTTTAGTGCAATCATTTCACGATAAAATGTCAGTAATTTTAATTTTAAGTTTCCTGGTATGAATCGTAAATTAATTGACAGAAACTTAGACAGCTTACCTCCGCCACTTTTGTGGCAGTGATATGGAAACCGCCACATGTTTCCTAGGCCCACCGAACAGCCCAGACATGCTAAAATGAATTGGAGTTTGTTGCGCCAATAGTGAGTCCGGGTCCTGGACCGGAAGTCGGATAACGACTCGGCAAGTGACCTGGAGCAACTGCTGCATTCTGTAAAATCACCGTCGTCTTTCTCAATGAATCTGGAAAACACATTAGAACAAAATATTATTTTAGTTAATCAAAATGTATGTAAAACTATATTAATTCGAGTCAACATAATAGGTATATCATATAAGAATTACATCGATAAAATGCATTTTAAAAATCATTTATATTCTTCTTATAAAATCAACTAAAGACTTATGTTAACATTTGAAAAAATTAAAATACACTTAATTTAAGTAAAATGTATAAAAGTCGGTCAGTAGTGTATTGTTATAACCGCACATGCTGAGATATATTCGATATTTATAATACGTTTCGGTTATTAAATATTCTTAAAAAAACTTCAAGGAAAAAAATGTAAGAAGAAAAAATTAAAAAGAAAAAAAACAATATATTCTTCACCTATAATCACAAATGAGATTGAATTTAATATAATTATGAATTTATAAATTGTTTAGGTATAACATTATACAGTTAATATACAATTGTATACTCAAGTACTAGATAGGTTATGGGTACAATTTTTGATCGTAAAGAAAATATATTTTATATTTAAACGTGGAATGTAAATTACTATACTTGATACAGTAGTAGGTATTATGAGTAATAATAACGTTAACCAAAATTATAGTTATGAAATATATGTTTAGTAATTATTGGTTGTTATTTTAAAATTGATATGTTTGGTAAGTAAAAGTTAAGGTGAACTAATCTTTTTTTCATAATATAGTCAAAAGCAGAACTTATGTAACATAATATACAATTACCTATTAAAAAATATATATAATTGTGTATCGAATAGACCGGATCGTCTATTAAAAACTATAAAATTATACTTGTTTACCGGGTAATTTGGATTTAATGTTTTATACAGCAATAATGCTATAAAAAGAAACGTTATTAACAAAGGAAAAAAACAGTACAAATTTAAATAATTCTCATCTACTTACATCAAAGTATAATAATGATGTCGTACCTATAAGTACCTAACTAATTTTTACATTTTATAATTATTCAAAATTAAATATGATCGGCAAGCACTTCAAAATAACATTAAAAACCCTACATTATTTATAGTAGTGAATGAATTATATTTTATAATTTGTAACAGGTATATATTTGTATCGGTATTTTATACCGCAATAATGCTCTTAAAAATTGACATAAAATTATTTTTTCAATGCTTCATTAGGTACTTACCTAATTTATAATTTACAATATATTTAATAAAAATTTATTTTAAAAAAAACCGAAATTTGATTAATTAATTTGATCAATTGACAATTGACAATTTGTATAGAAAAACTAGAAAAACCTATTAAATTAAACACGAAGAAAAACAATTTAATGAATTATCTTTAGATAATATTATAAACTAGTTCAATTTAAAGTAGTAAGTCCAAAGTCATATAATGTACAAATATGCAATAAAACTAACAAAACGACTGAAAAAAGCTATACAATTGTCGAAAAATGAAAAAACATCCAAATGTGCAACAAACTGCAAAATAAAAGTTTCACTGTTGAAGTATCTGTTTTAAGAAACAAACTATGTACATACTTGGAAAGTATTATCTAAGATTACCAATAAAAGATGCACATTGAATTGAAATTTGGGTCCTAATAATTACTCATTAGTCTATAGATATTGTCATCGTGTTACCTATATATTGTTGATTCGTTTATAAATTTTCTTAACTAAGGCAGAGTAATGAGTGCATCATAATACTGCTAAACTGAGTTCAATGCCATGAAACTTAAAATCATTTCTATACATCATCGTAATATTGGAAAACATTTTTCTCTACTTAATCATTGAAAAAAAATTTATTTATTTACAACGAAATAAACATAGCTATAAATCCCTTTTTTTTTGCGATTTTATTTAAATTATTATTTATTAGTTATTAGTTATTACCTATGGCCTATAAACTATAATAATAATTGGTGAAAATTAACATGTAATTATACAGAGAAGGAGTTTCCAAAAAGTATTTCAACTTTCAAATCAATAATAATCGTCATTTAATTAAAAGTTTTTTAATTGGGAGGGGGGGAATGTACGTATGCGTCATTTCTATATGCGTTTCAGTACTGCATAGTTAAAAACAAGAACACATAAATACATTTCAATACATTAATTCAAAATATCATTCATTGAAATCAATAATAAATTGCAGTGATGTAAATCCAACTAGGGGATATGCTGCAACATTTTGCAGATTACTTAAAAACGAATAACAATAAATTAATTAAAACAATAAACAAATGCTTTTAATATATTATTATAACGACTACGCACCGGAATATAACCTAACCCGACAGGATGAAATCGGTGTGTAACAATGTTATCAATTATCATATACAATATATATATAATATAGTAAGATAACTAATAATTAGCATGTCCGTTCAAAATAATGTATTATTCCGATTAGTATTAATTTCGCATTAACTTTACAATTACCTAACGTAAAACTTTATATTATTATGATGGTTAAAAAAAAGTGTACGTACCTACATAATAAATTAATAACAATTATTATATGCATATATTAAATATATTAATTACGTCAGAGAACTAATTTTTTAGTTTAAAGTCGAATAGTAGATCCAATATCAACGATTTATAAAACCGGCATGATTCGCAGTCTGTATTATACAAAATGATGCCGCGATATTATTGTACTATATTATAATATACACAATATTCATTATATAGTGAATAATGAATATTATATATTAATAATTATACTAATCAGTGTCCAATGTCTCGTATACATGTGTGTACGCGAGACATTGATATCCGCGCAAACATCATCAATAGGATATTTTACTTAACTCTAATGGACGGATAAAAATTACCAATGTATCTTTAAATTGGCAATAATACGATTGAGCTTGGGACGAATGAAACCGAATCTTGGAAGGCGCATAACGGGTTAAATAGTATGATAATAAATTGTATAGCTATACGGTAGGCACGTGGTATTCGTGCAGATTCATTTTGCAGATTATGTTTAATTGTGTCCGAGTAAACTGTAGAACGAACATAATACCTTTGATCTCTCGGGTCGGCCAATGATGCGGCGGCGCGGCGTTCCTATTCGGTTGTTTTTTTTTCTTTCACATACCGAAATGCGATTAACGTTTAATCGATATTATTAATATAAACATAATATAATATTATTATTATAGTTATTATAAAAACACATAAATTATTACAACTGCAGGTACACAGGTAGGTATTATACGCGCCCACATTCAAACGGAGGTGTCACATTGCGGTTTAATTGCGATTCAACCCGCCGTACTGTAGAATTCGATCGCACCTAATATAGCGTGTACGTACGTTCTCCCCGACGTAAATACCTTACAACCTCTATCACGTCATTATTGCTGTTATAAAAGTATGCAATATAATTCACCTGCCTCGGCGAACCACCCTGACCGATGTAATTTTGTGTGCAATAATATGAAACATGATTTAGGTGCTTGTGTGTGTTTGTGTGTGTGTGTATATTGCGCTTAACTGATTTATTGAGGTCTGTGTCAATGAGTAAAGGTGAGTTGTAGTTATCCGTTATAATATTGCCTGCATTATTGTGCACGCTGCTCCGGGTAAAAGCAGGTGGTCGTAACCACATAATATTATTTTACCTTATTGTTCGAAGCAAGCAACCTAAGGCTGGCGAGTTAAGAACATGACAATTTATTAAAAAAACATCGCAAGTTGATTTCGATTATATTAATATATACACGAGTAACTTATTTCTGTTATTCACTTTTGACTTAATGCATATACTATTATCGCGTTAATTTTCTATCTGTATAGAGTGAACTGTAAGTTTTTATGCAATCGTTAATACGCATTAGATTGAGTTGATTCGCGAGTTAGATGCATATAAATACATTTGTACTTTATGTGGAATTTTAGTATATACGATTTATGTAAAATAAAATCCATAAAGATACTTTCTCCTATATATTTTTTATTAACGGCTCAAATCTTAAATAAATAACATCTAAATTCAATTAGAAATTATGCGATTATATTATTTTTATGATTAGAAAATAATATCAAGTCTTAACTTTTGATTAAGTTAACATCTAGGTGTGTGAGGTGTTCCTATATATTCCTATATATATTTTGCTTGATGACTTCTGACATCAGTTCGTCGGCCATCGTTGCGGCGGCGGAGACTTGAATATAGAGTAGGTACTCTTGGTCGATGAGACCTATATCTACAGGCAATAAGCATCACGCAACACCGATTTTCCGAAAAGACTTGTTCAGTATAAGTGTACCTATAACATAGGTAGTCGCTTTTCGAGCGTGTGATAAGCCAGTCGGACACAAAACGCTTCCGTGACGATGGTCATTATTATAGCACGTCTACGTTTCGGGTCCTCATAATACCATACAAATTCATAATTTTGTATCGCATGTATATCAGAACAATACGATGATAGTATAATAATTATTGTGTTATACGTTGGGCGTGGAGTCGATTACGACGAGAGGGCGAGGGATAAATACGCCGCGAGTGGCTGTATAGGTCGGTACGCATTACATAGTTACACGATGCTTTCCTAAATCTCTGACTGCACGAACATTATAATACTGGGCTGTATAGTTTTTGTATACAGGGCGATTCACCAAGAATGCTTAAACCTCCATTTTTTCTCTCAAATATTCGAATTTATTGATTTTTGGAACTTAAAATATACTTGAGGGAACATTTATTATACTACTATAAGGAATGTCCTAGCGCACTTATTCAAATGAAAATCCCCTTATTCAAATCGTTAATTTGACGAAGTTTTTGACATTTAGGTATTTAAATCCAAATTCAGACGAGTTGGTTTATTGAGTAATTCAATATTATAAAACAAGGGTTATAATATTATTATATTTATTTTATACTTTTGTAGAACCATTTTTAAGGTTTATGAGATCCTTAATATGTACAATTAAATAACTCAGAAACCACTCGTTCAAATTATAAATTATTCAGCCCTAAATAGTATATGTATAGATATACTTTTTATCGTGAATGTCACAGCATTTCCGTTTTTTACACTCAAAAAAATGACCACCCGAATGAACTGTGTACTTTAGTGTAGGCTTTAGTGTACGTAATAAAATTATATAATATCTCGTACGAGCGCGCACGAATTGTGACGCATATTACGTATACGCATCACAATATATATTAATAATTATTCTAGACTGTCGTTATTATGTTATTATTATTATTATTATCATCATACAGTGTTTATGAGTTTTATTGACGGTGTACTCGCGCACTGATGTTGGGCGTACCTACCTAACTCGTATAACATTTTAAAATATTATATAACATGGAGGTCCCTATGAGTATACTCGATCGCAGTCCACTATATAGTCCAGATAAATACAATAATAAATAATAATAATAATATAAATGTTAGTATTACAAGTGTCTGCGAAGTGCTCGGTTTCAGTGGCCCTCATATAATATAATATAAATTATAATATGTCGTATAATACACGAGGGCATATTCGAATATTATTATTGATTCAGTGACGTTTCCATAATTTTTTGAAAGTTTATTGAGTCGTTGAGTACTCGAGTGCGTCTGATCATTCCCGACCATGGAAATTTTAAATTTAACTGATGATGAATATATAAGAAGGGGAGAAGTGTGTCAATGATCACCAAATAAATTTAAATAATTTTGTTTTGTTTGTAAATTCTTTGCAAATTCAAGAAGAACTAATAAGTTAAACAAGTTTAACAAGTAAACTAGGTGCTTACTCACCAATTAAGTTGGCGATGCGTAATATTATTTGTAGAAGCTATAATTCTAAAGTGAACCCTCAACCCACTAAGACCAGATTCAAACTTTATCATCAGTTGAGTGAAAAAACACCCCTGAGACCACCATTCCAGGATTAAAGAGTTCTTTTTTTATTTGTAAATTGTTTGAAAGTATGATAAACAGAACAGATGGGTAGTCGAGGACAACATTGAATTTCAATGCTGTATATAAACGAGTTAAACGAGATAAAAATTCAAAGTTAATTTAAACCTTTAGCGTAAATGTATGCATTTAATTTTTATTAACTATTGATTTATATTAACTTTAGGGACAATGAGTTATTTTCGATCCAATCCAAGTTACGTTCAACATTGAATATAAGATAAATTATAACATTATTATTGATAATACATAGGTGCCTCCTAATAGGAAACTCAAAATGTAATTTCTTAAATTCAATTCTTGTTACCATTTACCACGTAGGTACAATAGGTGCATATATACTATACCTACGACGCACAGCCTATATCTACGATATATTACGACACTAATAATAACTCGCGGAACGTTTTAGTGACTAGTCTAGCGAGACTTAGTCGGAGACCGCTTAAACTAAAATCGGTTGGTAGGTAACAATAACAATAATAATAATAAAAAGAAGAAAAATAATTAAATACCCGCACTCGCACGTTTTCGATGATGGATGATGATGCCACGATGGCGAATATATTTTTATGCCCCTGAGGCTGTCAATTATTAGTTATTACTTGGGATACAAACAGAATAATATGTAATATATATATATTATGCATATACTCGACATTTATTATTATATGATTATTATTATTATTACCGTCGTACACTGCACCCGCGCGTGGATCTATTCAACACGTCTAACGGGATGACTGAGCGCGAACTTTTTGTGTCGGCTATGGAATTCAATACATTCAAATTCGATTCGTATTGTATCGCGCGCGTCGAATATACATTGGCGATGTAGCGAGCTATTATTTTTGCGTACACCGGCCCCGATTGTGTGTATCGGTGTGGTGGATATGATACGTAAGAAAATATGGCCAGACTACACGTCATATATATATATATATATATATATATAGCGACTGTGTGTATATAATAAATAATAATATGACCTAACCTCTTGCCGAAACGATTGACTCCGTGCGCGATTCCGGATGCAGACGTGGCCGATCTATTCAATTTCATATATAATAATAATTATTATTATTATTATTATATTATACTCGGCCGCAATGTCTGACGGCGCGTGTGTGGGCGCATTCGTTCGAGATATGTTAATAAATATTATGTTATGTATAATATTATTGTACGTAGACTCCATGC
This sequence comes from Sitobion miscanthi, assembly GCA_008086715.1. Taxonomy (NCBI): domain Eukaryota; kingdom Metazoa; phylum Arthropoda; class Insecta; order Hemiptera; family Aphididae; genus Sitobion; species Sitobion miscanthi. Next base: position 3,477,459 of record CM017797.1, read on the forward strand.
AGAGTCTGCAAAGATCCTACGAGCGCGAAATAACCGCGTGATGTCAATATTAATAATACAAACGACTTTTTGTTCTTCGTCCTGAGTACCGCGCTTTGCCTCGCAAGCGATTTGGCGTTTGACGAAAAAAAAAAGGAATAGGAAAATTAACAAGACTATATAAGTGCAGTGTACACCACAAACCAGGTATATATTGTAAATTATAATATTTCATACGTAGTACTATAGATATTACACCAGTTTTTACAACATATCTAAATATTAGATTACTATATATTAGACCAATATGTAAATTTTCATTTTTAAGTATTAGGGATGTCTATCAAATATTACCCATTCGTTTTCCCTATCGTAATGGGTGTATATAGATATATGTTTAATATACAATATACATATAGCTGAATAATAGGTCAAAAGTATATTCACTTTTTGGGACACTCTATACGTACATAGTATTTTAAATTATAAATACATATTATATATTTTTTTACTACACAACATTTTTTAAGATATACAAATAAATAAAAAATTACGCTACCTACCTCAATTATTAAATTTTTAATTCCTTATAAAATTAAAAAAAATGTGTTATAAAATAATCAAACAATTAATTAAGGCCAATGACGATATAAAATGTAGTAAGTACCTACCCACATTGTTGAATAATATTTGTTCTTCAGAAATTAGTGTTATTTTAATATATTACAAGTATTAAAGGTCTTTAAAAAAATCGAACTCTAATTAACCTATATATATTTTATCGAACACACTATAATATTATATGCCATGAATACTACTTATAACTTATAATTGTCCAATGCCAAATTCAATTAAAACAATAAATCAAAAAAAACAATTTTTTTATGTGATTATAATATTATATAATTTTGTGCTTAACCTTTTCAATATTTTAAATATATATACAATTTTATACTTTATTAATATGGATAATATTATATATTATATATATATAAGATAGAATTTTTTGAATCCTTGAAATTTCAATATAAATAATTTTTAGTGCAACAAAAAATTGTATACAAAAACGTCCATATATTCCACATGACAAATTTCCATTGATGAAATATTCTGTTCGACCAAATATTTTTAAGAACCATAAATTATAACCATATTAAAACCAAATATATGTAATTCTATTTAGTTAATTTCTCTATACCTAGTAAGAGTATTTGTCCTCACGAGAATTCGTGATATGCTGCAGGTTTCACTGTGTAATCAAAATCTTTTTATCTTGTAATTAATCTTTTTAAAATATATTTTATTAAAGAAGTGTTTTTTTTTTAAAAAATCAGCGAAATGTTATCCTTTTAATGAACAAGGTGATAAACTATTGCACACGTGTAAACTATTGATTGACATAATAGGCTGGTATCTAAATACGTGAATTTAAATGATTCACACCCAGTGTACAAAATTATCACATAAGAATATTATTTTACAGATGAATACCTACCTAATTGTTGTTGTTTGTTTAAAACACTAGATTTGTTGTCATTTGCAGTCAATGTAATTTAAATTCATAAATACTATACATTACTTATATCAATAGTAAAATACCCATGTTTTAGCGAATAAAAAAAATTCCGAACATTTACTTTTTAACTACTTCTTTGAGTATGACGTTTAATTTTAATAGAACGGTGACATTTGTTGCAGAAGCACCTTGTATGCCTATGCTATATTATGTTTATACACATAAGTATTAAATACTAACCTAATACTCTGTTAATGAACGAGATTGTAAAAAGATACTTCCGTTCAGCAAATCATATTTGAAAACAATTCTGTACCTATTTAGAAAAAAATGAATACACATAATTATAGCTTATTAATGAATAGAACTAAAATAAATAACAATTATTTCGTGACCACTGGCGGAGCTGCCTAGGCCACTGGTCACATTTTGAACTTGTACGATTGTGTTTTCATAATTATAGCTTATTTGGCCCCCGGATACATTTAATCGAAAAGAAAGAACTTAATTACACTTGGAAACAAGCTTGTCCAGGTTTTAGATCCGGATCATCTGCCGCCCCTCCATTAAAAATCGCCTGTACACCACGTATAATATATATATACATGTCGTGCATATTCGCAATTTCTAACCTTGGATTGTCCACCGTGATAATGACATCTTTATACATCCGTTTTTTGAAAAAAAAAATAATAAATAAATAATAATATAGTGCCTATAGTTGATGGCAAACGTAAATTATAATCGACAAAAGGCTGCAGAAAACATATCTCGTTGACAAGGTCCGCGTTATTATTATTATTATTATTAATATTATTATATCGCAGTAAGTTCAAGGTGATTACTGGCATTGACCGCTGTTAAACGCGGTTATAAATCGACTGATATGATTACGGTTACGGTTGATCTTTTCGGATGCAAGCCTAAATATTAGGTAGTAGGTAATAAACTATTAACTTTATTAGTTACTAATCACTATAGCTGCAGTTTGCAATTACCTTGAACACAATATATAGAAACATACAAATTGTAAATATGCATACAGCCCGACGTGTCATCATGCCCAACTAGTTATCTATGACCAAAACTCGAGTTATATTGATGCGACTATACGAGTGATACCTACTACGAGCTGATAATATTGCCCAGTAATTGGTTTTTACAATTTACGATTACAACGTTGAATATAGATAAAAAAAATGTTTTAATTTTAATTTTATATGAAGGAATATATTATTATATTAACGAAGTCGTAGGCAGGTATTATAAAATAATGTTTCATTGTATTACAGTCCTTTAATCAATTAGTTATAGCTTTTACTTGTTACAGCCTCACAAATAAGTAATAACAATGCATTGGTTTCAATTAGTTCCAATGATTTATGTCCCATGGAAAATTAAAATATTATGTTGGAGCACCATTTGCATAGTTAGGTACGTAATGATTATTATAACTGTGATTAAACTTTAGAAAACAAAGAGCGGGTATTTTATAAAGATAAATGATAAGTAGTATAATATTATAGGTAATAATAAAAATTATTTAAAAAAAATGTGGGTACCTACTACCTACTAATTAATATAAAATAACAATTTAAAAATGAAAACTATCCAATGGCCGCAGATTTTTAACGTAGGTAGATAATTTAAAATATGTTCATTCAAAATTAATGTAATTAGTATACCTAATATACAATCTCTCAGACTCAAATCGTTTTAAGACTCTAAAAGTCCAAAATACCGAATGCATAAAATTGATATTCGACAAGTCCAATAATGTAAAAGTATAGACATTTTTTTTAGTATGTATTTGATTTCTTCAAATTAATCGAAAAAACCTATAAATTTATAAAGTACCTATACTTTATGTGTCTATAATATTATGTGTGGATGCAAATAGTAAATTATTCATAAATTATTTGTGATACAGTTTTAACGCTTTACTCGCACACACACGTTTCACTATTTTTTCACCTATTTTTTAGTTCACTAGTATACGTCTATAATAATATAAATCTGTACAGGTAAATAGTAACTGAAAAATGTAGACTCGATAGAACTCATCGGAGACTTTCATTGCGAGTTCCACGAAAACGGTCGATGCTCTGAACCAGTTGTAATTAAAATCAATCGCATAATCTGGTCCTGTCATTAAAATCGGTTTGTAAACCGTAACGTTTACAGTCCCACATGTAAATCATGTTACACATTGTCGATTTTTTGTATTCGCAAACAACAATATTTACATATAGGTGTACGTGATATACAAATATTATAATAGTACCTATACAACGACGTTCACCACATATAATAATAAAATATCCACATAACGATAAAATAGAATAAACTATTTTGTTATATGATTGTTGGAGACTCTGGCCGATACGACGATAAGACAAAAAAAAAAAAACGACAACGAGGTGGCAATAAAAGTGTTGGTACGCGCCAATGTATGGTATAACGTGCGCACAAGTCGTGCGCATTAGTTCGTTATTGTTATCTGCTGTACCGCAGGGGGATGGCGTAGAGAGACGCGTTTTACGTGCAGGTAGGTATGTATTATATTTTTTTTATTGAAAACGGGAGTATTGACTTATGAAAATGCCTATCCTGTTTTTTATTCGACACGGCGATGTATTGTATCAAATCATTTTTAACATTACGTCGTGTAATCAGTTTGTACACGTACATCCGCGGGAAACCATCGGGGGCTGAAAGATAGGGCACTCCCCCCCCTACCTCGGAAAAATCACGAACTCATAATTTAACAAACGTTCATCGCGAAAGGGTGATAGGATAGTTTCATGCGAGTTGTCAATATTACCCAAAATACCGAGTTTGGAATGTAACGAAGAAATTTGCAGTTTTTATTTACCGATATCGATATGCACAATATTTACACATTTATTATAATTGATTGAATATTCGGTTCAATAATTATTTTACTTTTACTGTATTATATGCATTTGGTATGATATAACGACACAAAAATTATTATTAATACATAGCATAATATATTTATGTTGAAATAATATTAAAACTTTATTTAGCTTACATTTTGAGATATTTTTTATTTTGACCACACCTCTAATATTTCACCTATGGGTAATGCCCCTGACTCCCGTATTTATCTGCAATATAAGTCATGAGATTACGCGAATATCTACTGTAACAGGCACGGTGCAATGTCATAGGTGTCTAAGTGTATTTCGCACCTATACTCGCGATCGATCTATATAATATTATGGTATATTATGTTGGCATCTATGCGGTCGCAGCACTTGTACATGTGCGTATTTTATGTTTATAATTCGCAAATAATAGGTTAGGTTTATTATTACTTTACTACGCGGCGGCTATTGTATTTTATGACTACAAAAATATCATATAATAATACTGCACGCATACGTATAATATACCTACGCGTGTATAACAACTAATTTGCGGGAATTATATTATTATGTACAATGTAAGTGTAACAACAATTTTTGATAGAAAAAAAACATGCATGTTTCATTGCCTACGAAAAAAAAAAAATAATAATAACGAGTGTAATTTTTATAGACATTTGTATTTTTTTCTAGATTTACGACTGCTTAAAAGTCTGAATTTTTAACTATCAAAACATTGATAGTTTTTTTCTACGAACAATAGATGGTATTGTATGTACAGATCTACCCATGACACCTTAATAGCTACCCATATCGTAAAGTATAGGTAAAATCTATACAGCCTAAATCGTCATAGCGAATATTTGTCAACAATAAGACGGACAATGTTTTAACCAAATTTAGGTAGTCAGCTGGTAGTCATAAGACATATTTAAATAACTTTTATTTAAACACATCAAAAACTTGGTTTTTAATAATTCTTTTATACTATTTAGAAAAAATAAAACGTTGGAAACAAAATATCTTAAAAATGTATTTAATTTATTTTAGTTTTCCATAACTACTGCGATGCTTGTATGCTAAATTTTAGGGATGGAATTATGTTACTCTCAATCCTCTCCAGTTAGGGCGTATAGATATAACACTATCTCAATTTATCGTAGAATAATTATCCGAAGATGTGTACAAGTGGAATTGGAGGGGGCGATTTTCTGTTTTTGTTTAACACACGTGGAACATGAGAAATTGTTTAGGATTTAGGGGAATAAATTAAAAAATGTGGGAAAGTCGATCTCAATAGTAGACATGATGAAAAATTAAAATCTGTTTTTAGAATTATTATCGCTTCACTAGTTCAATCGATACGTTGGAATGAAAACACATCTAAATTCCTATGTTCCATCACGTGTGTTGACATATTCACAGAAAATCACCGTTTCCAATCTCCTTAAGAATTTTATGTCTCGTAGGTAGTAAAACAGCTTGCACTCTGTTTCAATTAATGTTAAGAGGTATTTCAGACATATATTATTAATTTTATTAATAACCGGGTTCGTTGAAAAACAAAACTTATGTGTATGTAAATATATATGTAGGTATGAAAAACAAATTGTCAGTAGGTATAATTCAATAAAGTCCGTTTGATCCATAATGTCTTATAGATAAATGTGAGAATTTGAAATATTTAAATATATTAAAATGATTTTATAATATGCAATATATTCTACAATATTTTATATTTGGACTGTTTTCGAAAAATTTTAAATAATATTACATTGATACAGTTTTTTATTAAGTACCTAAAGCGTATGTTTGTCATTTAGAACAAACATTATACTTATTCTGTTAATGTTTATTTCAAATAAAATTACACTGTTTGAATGGAACAAGTAACAACAGCAGGTGTAGGTTTTATATATTTATATAGCTACATAGGTAAATATTATATACTATATTATGATCTTTAGAACTATTTACCTTGTCAGACAAACATACACAATACAGAGCAACGGTTGAACACTGAACTCGTTTATTGGACATAGGCGTAACTGTATAAGCAAAACCCACGATAGCCTAACACAACAATGATAATCATAATGATATATATGTATATACAATTAATGGTGTCGTCAATTTTTTTTTATCTATCTATAGATACGGTTATTTTCTGATGACCAGTCTCTTAGGATTTTTTTATTCGACGCGTGTAGTGCGATTGTGCGTACATATACTTACATAATTCTATAGCATATTTTTCACATGTACCTACCTAGTCGAGATTAGTACAATGTAGTAATGTAGACATTTGCAATTTGGACGATAACATTTAAATGCAAACGAATTGATACACCGATTTTAATGAAACTATTCTAATGGATTTATTTTCGTACACAACCAGTAACCGCTACCTATAATATAGTACCAATTACATATATGAAAAATTATTTTCACACACGCAAAATAATAGACACTGTATACAACGATGGTAACTGCGGAAACGAGCAAATCTTCGTAAATCATAAATAATAGGTAATAATAATATGAATACGAATGAGATACCCATTGGTACATATATTATAATATGTGCACGTGACGAAAACCACCTGACTGGACCATTTTAGCACTTTATACGAGCACTATAAACGGGTGCAAATCAAAATGATTTTCGAAGATTTACCATAACGTATAATTAATAATTACCATTGGTATGTGGTCGTCTGAACACGATTTACTATAATATTATACTAATGTAGTGTCTATATATATCAATATATCATTAAAGTATTAGTATACAATTTCTTCTCATAATATACATATATAAGACGGTTTTCTTTTCGTTTTTTTTTCCTGCATAACAATTATGTTGACCGATCGCGGTAAGTAGGTACTCGGCGCACAAGAACATCGCAAAAAAAAAACTGGTTGGCGAAATAGTTTTGATACGCATAATAATTACCACCGGCCGGTTGCCGTGCCCAGGGCTCGTCCAGAATGCCATTATAATGGGCGTGCATAAGTCGTGCAAATAACGATAGATATACACACTATATAGAGACTAGCCCACACGAGTGCCGTTGTATAAATAATATAATAACGGAAGAAAAAGCCAAATAATAATTATAACGACAAAGAAAGAGTGAGAGAGACTGCAGATAGTGATACAGGCCAGGATCAAGGGAGGGGAAACCGGGGTTTCGTCGTCAGTCGCAATATTTTCTTAATTTTTTTGTTGTGTAAATTTTGCACATCGATGTATTTTGCTTTTTATATCAATTGACAGATAAGTGATGGATCGGCTGTATAAGTGGCGAAACAGATCAAAGGATCTTTGGTTATCTTTATTATCGAAAACGAGATGAGTAAATTGCAAACATTATACAGTAGTTTCACGTGAACATCGATTTAAAATGCTTATAATCCAAATAACATTTTCGAAATAATTAGAAGTGTTAGAACTTAGAAAGTTCGTACTATGTTTTTGTATATAATATTATAATAAAGCTTGTACTTATTACGTTTTCAGATCATGATACTAACAATTAACAATTTTATTACCTAAAATCTTCAAAAAGTCTTCTGCAATTTCGAAAATTCGTAAAATGTTCATAATTTTTGTATAGAAGAAATTGTTTGGATTACAAAATATCTACTTTTAATATTAAACCAAGGGCATTATTTTGTAATATTTTTCTGTATAGGTATATAGGGCCTATATACTATAGGCTGTATTAAATTTAAATTGTTTTATGACTCAAATTATTTGAATATTATTTGATAGCAAACACATTAAATACCTAATATCTTTAAATAAATTTATTATAAATGTAAATTAATTGAATAATTATTTACCGATGATCATTAAAAAAAATTACCACATGAATCATTTATTGTTTGTTGTTGTATGATATTTTCTGTGTAAATATAGATACCTACTAATTTACCCATAGGTAAATATGTAATGCAACCGATATAAAATTAATCTCTTTTTTTAAGGGCGTTTACTATCAATATAATGAAATATTTAAGTTAAGTCTCAGTTATTTCAACGAACACTGGCGTATCATTTTATTATCCCTCACGGACGTGTTAAAATTCTTAGATCCGCAGAAAGAGGGAGGGATTAAAATATTAAAAGTATAATAATATCAACCGTAAAGGTTTGATGGTATATATTACGTTTGAGGGCTGGCCAAGTTGAGCAGTTCCGCGGGCGACGTGGGCACCTTGGCGATGGTCAGCTTCCGGCCGTCCGTCGAACCCATGCCGATGGACGCCAGTGACCGGACTGACACGGCGTCCGACCACGACCGGAGCGGCGACGCGTCCCGGTGCTGGTTGTGTGCCGACGCGTGCACCGAGTTGTGGTTCGCCGAGCCGATGGCCATCGCGGCCGCGGAAGGCGAGCCGGGCACGCCGAGCGACCGCAGGCTGGGCGACAGAGCCCCGGCCGACATGGGCGACAACGTCTGCGGCTGGCCACGGCACGAACCGCTCCGCGACACCGGATGCCGGCGGCCCCTTCCCACGGCACCACCACCCGCACACCCGCCGTCGCTACTGTCGCTTCCGCTGCTGCAGACCGCCGTCGTCACGTACTTCCGCCGCGGCTCTTGTTCAGCGGTCGTACCGCCGATTTCTGCTGGAAAACCCAAAATCGTAAATATCATATAGGTACGTATTATATCGTGCATCTATATTGGATATAAGTCGTCATTTTCGCTGTCATAGTTTATAATTTAGGCACAGGTACCCACTCCGTCCAGCGAGAGAACACTGCACAGCGGTCCGATTAATTTCGGTTCTTCCGCGCATCCCCTGCCGCACGCGAGGCCACAGTGGAACCGGTCTCGAAGCCAGCGGGTGTCGCGTGGGGATGCGCAGAGTCGGCGTGTTCTGTCGCCGGACAGAGTATAATACAGTCAATAGTCTATCTTGGAAAATGTATATAGCGCGTGTGCTTCGTTGCTGAATAATGCTAGCATGATATTATTTCTATTTATTTGGAGCCAATTTTTGAACTCAGGAGGAGTGGTAGTCGTTCAAGTTAAAGAAGTACTAAGTTGTAATTCGGGTATTGATAAGTATTGCTCATAGAAAGTCATAATTATAGTTCAATGCCTAAATATTTTTCGAATTGGTTTGAATCCCGTTTTGAACCGAAAAAGAATTAGCCATGGTTGGACATCGCTGGGCAAATTGTCGGTAATTGGTATACTCATTGGCGTAAATCAGGGTAAAGGGACTTAGGTAGGGCCTCCCCATACAAAATCAACCGAGCCCCGTTAAAAACGATTGGAAAATAATTTTAATATTTTAGATTTATATGAATCTTATCTGTAGAAAATGGTGATAAGGACTAAGCATAGAAAGATTCGCAATAAAAATGATATGGCTAAATATTAAAATAAATATATTTTTACTGAAAAAAACAGCCTTATTATCCATAAATAATTTGTGATGTCAATGCAATTTGCAACCACTCTGTATAATAGGTACTCTAAAATTACATTTTTTATGATTTTGAAGTAAACAGAAGTATGAAGTAACAGAATAATTTCCAAATGTTAATGGTTTTAAAACCTACCTATTCACCCAAAAATTATTAGCCCGCCCTTCCCCAAATAATTTATAACTAATAAGTGAAAACATTTTGAAAACTTTGATACAATCTGCGATGACATATGTGCGTAAAACACTTCTTGCCGGAATTTTATTACGAATAAATGTATGGGGTGACCCATCATGCACACCCCACTTAGATAATTTATTGTATTTATTCGAATTTTAGTTTTTGGAATTTTTGAGTATACTTAAAGACCATATTATGTTTAAATACATATATTTTTTGTTCCATTCAAGAGATTTTCCGTGTCATACAAACTTATTTTTTAATGATGATTGATGGGAGTGGTATACATTCAGTTTATTGCTGTAAATTGTTATTCAGATTTTATTGAAAATGTGGACGCGTCTAAATTGGATTTCAAACGAATATTAAACTTAATGTACCTACAAAGGATAAAAAAAAATAGTACATCACCTAAATAGTCCTTAATAATGATTCTATATAAAATATAAAATGTATGTGATTTTTAGTCTCATTCTTATTATAATTGAAAAATCTTTACTAATTATGAAATTATGAACCATTAATAATAATTAATAATTATTACTAGATACTCATAACTTTCAAATTACCATAGTCCCCATAATATGTTCTAAACGTGTTATCATAGACAAATATCCTGAGTACATACTTAAAGTTTAATAGCTCATAAATTACTCGAACAAATATCGATTGGTATACATAACATTTAAAAAAAATCTTTTTCTTAACATTTTACAATAAAATAGGTGGTTCTCATATTATAACCAAAGAACACTTCTTAAATATACTTAAAAATCAGAGTTTGAATAAATTCATTATTGAGGGAACAAATGGGGCAGAGGATGCTTGGTGAATCACTGAATGTATTACCATGCTTGGTAATACTTGATATTATATTTAATTACATTATGTATTATAATATACGTCATGTTCCAAATAATTAAATAAGTACCTACGTTGAATAAATAATGTGTACTATAGTCTATGGATAAATATAATTTATCCTCTAGAATTAAATAAGAAAATATCCACACTCAATTTTATAATTTGGTCTGTAATTATATGGACAGTTTTCTTGTATCGTATATTATTTCACCATACATATAGTATATAGTAATAGTATAATAACTATAAAGATAGTTTTTTTTTTACTCTACTTAAAAAGTTATTAACTTAAATCAATATCCTGGTAATACTTATAAAATATAAATATATATTACATTTATATTTTATACTCTTGTACGGTTGCGTAAAACTTTTAGGTAACTGACTACCTATTATATCTATTTATAGTATATTATATACGTTTTAAATTCTGTATACATACCTATAGATTAGTTATAGATATAGGTTTGTAGGTTCGTTAATGTTTTATGCAACCGCAAACCGGACATTAATGTTTTAGAAAAATCTACATTTTATGGAGAAGATGAATGAAGAGTATCTTATTATTCTTATTTCATAAAAGTTCCTTCTACACATAAAATAAACATATATACGATATTATTTTACTGTTATTACATTTTCTAGAAACGTATAAAAAAACATTTGTGTGTTAACAGTAAATATATGATATTATTAAAATATAAAGTATTTATGCATAACAAATAACAAATAAAAAATGATACCTAAACAATTTAATACCTAACCTAACCTAACGTAACATGCATTATTTCATTCAATTAGGTACATTGATTTAGTTACTAACAAATTTAAATATCGTATTAAGGGCACACCAGTATAATTTTTTTCTGTCTTACACTAGCGTATTATGGTTAGTACGTAATACTTTTTGTCTTTCCGTTTTTCACTCATTGAGATTACATTGTTGAAATTAAGGTACATTATATTGTAATTTATAATGTATTATAACAATATTATTATAAAAAGAATAACATTATTTGTGTTTTGTCAGGAATCATTTTTAATATTTTATCATTATGAAAGTTATTAATAATTATAATCAACTAAACAATTAAAAACTAAATACTTATAATTTTCTCAAAAATCAAATTATCAAAAAAGTATGTAACAAAACACAGATAACATTAATTTTATAATTGTATTGTTATAACTTATAATAGGTAATGATACTTTAATTTTAATAATGTAATCAATTTTTCCAAGTTTTCACTAATCTTTTTTTAAATATATTCTATGTGTTTAAGACAAAAAAAATGTTTACAGATGCCTCTAAGATGCCTCAGATGCTCAAGAGTTAGCGAAGAACCAAAATAGGCTTTATTCATTTTGTAAATGCCACATAATTAAATAATTGTTTTTATTTTTATGTGTACCTAACTTATTGTTTGCGAAAAAAAATTACGTTTTTTCTGATTACAATGAAACACCGGTCAATTATTGTTCAACGTCAAAACGTTATTTCATTGCAAAAGTGTGAATGAACTGAAATTCAAACACTGCCTGTTTTACTTTTAAAATAAATTTGATAAAACAGTTCATTGAACTAAAATATAAGTACCAAAGCCTAACTGTGTACCTATTACAATATTGTATATTATTATGTGTGGTTGATGATTTGGTATACCAGAAATGTCACAATGCGTGTGCTACAGCTACGTATGTGTCACAAATCACAATACACGCTACCTTCATTAAACAACGTAACGAAATTACCTCGTGATTATAAATTTATAAACATGATGGGTGATGGGTACCTATGCTACTTATCTTTACGGTTAGCGAAAAGTGTCGGCGTGGAAATTAAATAATAGAGGAAAAACTAATCGACAGAGATCAGAGAAAAAAAATATTAATAATTGTGTTGTATAATATTATATAAGTATGTATCGACTATCGATGTATAAATATAAAATATTGTAATATTATATTACTGCACCGGTGCAGTTCGAGACGGTCATATCGCGGATTCGCGCGCTGCGTATGGGCACCTGTAGCCACTTATCTTTACAATATTAGCGAAAAGTGTCGGCGTGGAAATGAAATAATAGAGGAGAGACTTTACTAATCGGCAGAGATTACAGAAAAAAAATATTAATAACGCTGTCATATAATATCATATAAGTATGTATCCGACTATCGACGTATGATTAATAATATACAATATCACACTGCACCGGTGCAGTTCGAGACGGTCATGTCATCGGATTCGCGCGCTGCACTCGTCTCGTCCTACCTTTGGCAAATTTCGGTCGGGGTTCCGTGCCGCCAATGGGCGGTATGAATATTTTCGTATGGACTTCCGGGCTCCATTTCCGGTCGGCGGTGGTGTCGACCACGTTGTTGTTGATGTTCCGTTTGAGACCGGCAGACATGGCTGCAGCTATTTAGGCGTATACGCGTAACGATTACACGTTGCCCGCCAGTAGGTGAGAGTACTATATTATTATACGCGTACGATAATTATTATCGTCTTATCGTACCGAACACGACGGCGGTATGAAATTGCGATCGTCGTTGAATATTGTTATAATATCGGCTGGATCGTCGGCACCCCCGGTTCGATGGTCGCGATTCGATTCACTCGTCCGGCGTGCGGCGAGGACATGACGTCTCCCGGGGTTGTACGCTCCGGCGTATACAATAATAATATTGTACTGTGTATTTGCAGCGGACGATGGTGTTTTTGTATCGCACTTATTTGTTTCTCGATACGGTAAATCTGACGTTCAAAAAAATAAAAATGAAAAATAACGTCTACAATGTCGTCATCGCCGGTGTGCTCGATGTTGACGCGAGGTACGACGATTGGCGCGATGTACGCCGGACTGCACGGACGGATCGACGTGCGATCGACACTCGGGAGACGCGCGCGAGTGCTCGTTCCCCCACCCACCGTCACGCGGTATAGAATATAATATTATTATTATTATTTATATTATATTTCGCGTAATCGCGCGAGCTCCGGTTTTCATTGACGCCGTCGTCGTCGTATCGATTATTGGTTATTTGACGGCGCGCAACCGGTTGCCGGGGAAGGAAAAAACTGTTTTTTTTTTTTAGTGCGTTTCGATTTTTCAATTCGAAAATCTTCCGGCCCTCGAGCTCCCCGGATATATTTCCTGCGGGCGGTCACGTCACAATTATTTCGATATAATATTATTATTATTGTAGAAAGTGTATCCCGCGCGGGAATCGCTGGTCAAACGACGCCGCGAAATGCGAAATGCTGTACAGCGTCTGCTGCAGTCGTCCGAATCATTAATTACGATCATCACGGTTCTTCGGAGCACAGACAACGCAACCGTATACCTTTATATTATTATTAACACAGAGAGTATTCCTGAGGAATAGGAACCTCGATATATACGACATAATATTATTAATCGTTTATGTCGTTTATGTCGGCACGATAATCATAGTTCGTGGTCACAAATTTCCAATAGTAACCTTACCTACCTACGCCGTAAATGTCACGACATTTGAATAAAATAATATGCAAAAGTTCAAAACTATAAACGGGTTGAGTACAACCCGTAATATTTATACATTGTGAAACAATATTTTTGAAAGTTCTTTTTACTGTTTTAATAAAAACGTGTTTTTTTAATTCCTTATTGCAAAGTAGAATATTTTTTAGGATACGAATTTTGGACGAAAAGTATGTGAGTTATAAGTATTTTATAGTATTGATGATGAGCGGAAGTGGCTCAGGGGCACCTCCCAAAATGTTGGTCCACTACTCCGCTCATTAACTCAACTAATTAACTATACCCATTCGAAATTAAATGTTGATGTATCTAAATACCTACTCCAAATAATATCTTGCTTAGGTATAAAAATTTAAAATGTTCCTATGTTGTCTTTCAAAAAAATTAAAACTTCAAAAATAATAACGATAAAAAATTATAATTTTTTTTTCAAAAACGCTGTTTTGTAACGACTTATAGTGTACCGTGTCGTTATTGAATAGGTCTCCGTAATAATGGATGTTTTAATTTGAACTCAATGATAAATACTGTGCTCCAAAACGACAAAACGTGATGACAGACACAAAACATCAAAAACGACAAAAAAAATACCATCTTTGCAGTATAACGAGTGTATTACATTCCTCGCTACATTCAGAATCTAAAATAATGAAAATCAACTCACATAATGAGTGTTCACTGTTAAATGAACAATCCTGTACAGTTTACCTACATAGGTGTAAATATGATAATATTATAATATTTTAAATAGGTATGTCGTGTGTGCATTTTAAAAGTATGGGGGGGGGGGGGCTGCGGTAAGCACTATATTACAGGCGGAAATTTCTCTCCTTGCACAATTCATAATAAAACATTTTTATAGTGAGTACCTATAGGTATAATACTGTATACACATAATATATGTTGTGTGATTATACTGTATAATTATCGAACTTTGCACGCGAAGTCATTCAGTCTAAAACACCGCGGAAACCACTTCATATACCAATAATGGCAAATATTATATTATTGGTACACGGGATTTCATTTGAATACATTCATTAAAATTATTAATCTAATTATATCCATAATAATATATTGCATAACTTCAGATCCGGCCGTGGTTAACACTTAGGTTGTTTCGTGAGTAGGTAATACAATTATTATTAGTTTGATTATACCTAAAGCCTAAATAATATAGTAAAAATATTTAAAATCCAATAGGCGATATCGCCATATTGGGTTTGATCGTGGTTTTATTTCAATAATCGCAAAATATTTAACTATTCGACATGAGAAAATATTATAATCTTGTGTTTTTCTATCTTAACGAAAAATAATAAATAATAAATATTAATTACACTGTTTCTATTTTATTTTATAATGTAGTATTTTTAGATGTATTTTTTTTAAACATTGTTTTTGTTACATTATTAGTTTTAAATTCAGAGTGATCCTGTTTTTGTTATCAAGAATTAACCGTTGAACCGAATTGTTATTAATATGATCAGTCTTGCAGTGGACGAATAACTATGTAGGTTCACTCTGAAGATGGACACTGAAACGTTAGTTAGGTTAGTCATTAAACGAAACTTATATGGATATATTTTAACTTCATTATGTTTTTAAGCATACCTATTTTTTATTACATTTAAGACAAAAATTATTTAAAGTATAACAAGAAATAAACCAATAATATACCTGTTATAAAATAACAATAATTATTAGTATATTTTTATTAGCAACAAAACATGAGTGAAAATAAATTACAGATTGGTAATTTAAAATAATTACCAATATCCATGTAGACTGCAATAGAAATTCAAAAATCAAAAGTATGTATACTTCTTATTAAAAATATAGTATTTTTTTATTAGAATAGTGATTCACAATTTTATTCACATATTTTAGATAAAAAACAGTCAGTTGTATAACACTGAAGATATAAATAAGTCGTCAGCACAAGTTTTAAACTGGAATGTACTGAAATATTATAACACGATGGGTTTTTACTTAATGCTGTAATAAATTATATTTTATTTTATTTTGCAAACAATTAGGTCATTTCTTATTTTCTTACCTTGTAACCGATAACATAAAATACATATTAGCATTTTATATTGCCTACACGAATGAGATGAATTTATTACAATGTTATCTCAAAATATATTTGTTTGTAAAAATTATCATTTTTTTTCAGTTTAGTTACCTTTTCATAGACAAATATTGCAAAATTTTTATTTTTTCAGATAAGGTGTTTTCTTATAATGCTAAACGTATATTGTATATAATATATAGAGTAATTTAAATTAGATAAGCGTATGTGTATGCTTACCTACATACATTTTACAATGGACTATATTTGAATATTTCATAAAACAAATTGTTTTATTCATAAAATTAAACTAAATGATTAAATATTATTTAAATTTAAATATGTATCCTTAAATGTAAAACTGTAATTTTTCCAAACTGATACTATCGTGTCTTAGATGTTAAGCGGAGCGATGAATGATTTTTTTCCAAATTTGAATATGGATTGTATTGTTGCGTATCATTAAATTTTTATTTTGAATTTAAACACGGTAATTTAAAATTTTTCAATACATTTTAATTAGGTGCATACGTAATGAATTCATCAAATTTATATTATAGATTGTATTCTTAAAACCTGTTCTTCAGACACGGACAAATGCGATATTATATACATATTATGCGGTATTCACTGCACTTGCATTAGTGCTCAACAATTAATCGTACATCACATCGTTTAATATACAACAAGACACTTGGTCTGTGAGCAGTTTTAATTCGTTAAGATTTCGAAACTTTCGTTTTATTTTGTTGAAAATATAAAAAAAAAAAAAATTTATAGTATTTTGCAGCTGTGAATTATTTGTGCATTTTTAATTAGAGTCTATAGGCTTAATTATATTTTTATATATTTACTTTTATTCTATTTCTATATACAATTTTGCTGTATCAAGTCAAACCTTGTACCAATAACTGCAAGCACATGTACTCATTATACCTACAAATTTATTATTCCCAGATCGTGTATACTTAACTGATTGTAAAAATAAAATTATTCAGGTAAGGAGGTACTAGTTTGAACTAAAAATAATTGTAGGCACTATCTAAGCTTTATAAAATCTGTAGCTTGTTCCTAAGTTATGTACCAACAATTTTACCACTTGTAATTAAATATTTTCTTGATGGCGTTATTTTAATACTAAGAAACCAACTAGGTACTCTATATCTATTAAAATTAATAAGCTAGTGTATATACTTTGACATTATATACTAACAACACCAGTAAAACAAATAATAATAAAAATTTATCAATGGAAAACGAAATATAAATAAAAATATTATCTATTTGTCTAGTAATCATCTCCTATAACGGTGTATTTTTTTTCCCGAAAGTAGTATATTATAATATAGTGTGGTTAAAGTCTATTGAGTTAATTATGTAGTTTGTGTTTTACTCTAAAATTACTCAAAAAAACAAAAAATATCGAACAACTAATGTTTTTTTAGAATTTGTTCAGAATATTACACTTCATAAATTACATAGTTTGTGGCTTACTGTTGTAGTGGTGGTGCGTGGTGGTCGGTCGCCGTTACTAATGTGTTCTCCGACGGTCAAACATCGTCCAGCGTCGCTGGCTCCCGCATGGAAGACCACCCGGGTTCTTGGCGACGAATTCTTGCCCCACACAAAAACGTAAGTTCCAACACCCCCCCCCCACCTTACCACACACATAATGTCTCTGCATGTTGCCGGAATTCAAAAAAAAAAAAAAAAAATACATAATCAAATATTGATAGTGATTTTTGTTTGTGTATAATTAATAGAATCAATAGCCACGTGCCAAATGTTTATAACTAGGGGCCGGAATTATATTCTTTTAAAATAGCCATAATAAGATGCTAATATTCTCTTAAAAAGTTGAAAATATCTTCTAATATTCTTTAAAATTCATAATAA
Source organism: Sitobion miscanthi (assembly GCA_008086715.1). Taxonomy (NCBI): domain Eukaryota; kingdom Metazoa; phylum Arthropoda; class Insecta; order Hemiptera; family Aphididae; genus Sitobion; species Sitobion miscanthi. Next base: position 3,495,835 of record CM017797.1, read on the forward strand.
AATATGCAAAAAATATGCTCTTTATTAAAATGTTCTCTTGAACTAAAAATATGCATTTATATGCAAAATAATTAAGCAAATAATACAAACTAATATAAATAAATACATAATATGCAAAATAATACAAAAACCTGATATAAGTAGGTACTTACATAATGAAAAATACTACATGTTAAGAAAAGTTTGATTAAATTATCAATAAAAATATTTAATATTCAATTATTTTAAATTTTCAACTAAGAAAATGTTTAAAAACAGTTGACAACTATATTTTGTTCCATGTGCTCTGGTGTCATATTTGTACGACGGTCGGTTAAAATGTTTTTATATGTGCTAATTTATATTATTTACGCCACTGCAACAAAAAATATCGAACATCTACAAAAATGAATTATTCTCTAATATTCTTTATTATACGAAATATTCCCAAGTATGCAAAAAAACTTTTGTCATTAACTCACCTGTTTCATGATTTGTAAATATTTCGAACCCCCGTCTGACTGCATGGACTAAAAAAAAATATGCAAAACAATATAATTCCAGCCCCTAGTTATAACCAATAAATAATTACTACCCATTATAGTCTATGGTTTATACACTTGTATACAGTCTTTACTCTGTAGTAATTGTTGACACATTACATTATTTGATTGTATTTAGACAATGTTGTCAATACGTTTACTTATTTACTTATAGGTATATGTTACAACAGAATACTGTAGATTCCAATAATACAGAGTAATTTACAAAGTATTTAAATTAAGTTCATAGGCACTCAACTATTTAGCATATTATTTAAAATTATCAATGTATAAGTAGATAAGCATTAAAAACTATATTTAATTTAAGTATATAAGTAGAAGATTTTGTTGCTCATTTTTAAAACTATACTTAGTACTAACTTTTAACTAGGCTATAGGCTAATATTGTGGAAGTGCTTCACTAAGCGTTGGGGAATGGGGAAAATGGGAAATATTCAAGTCCATATTTGGTAGGGGCCTTTGGGAAGGCGGTTTGGGGTATTAGCTCCCTCGTAGGGTTTTCATACATAATTAATTGGATTTCTGAAGCTCAATTTAATTATCATATAACTTTTAAGTTATAATAGGTATAACTACTATTTACTACTCTGCGAGAGACTAAATACAGTTGAATAATATTTTTGTATATTATTATATAATTGTGTGAGTACGAATTCTGTTGGCGTTTTGTATACAATTTAATACACATATTGCAATACTAAAATACACTATATCATAATATAGAATTAGAGAAATATGTGTCATAAGCTTTTGTAAATTTATATTGGCTGTACTTGGTCATAGAGGGCAAAATTAATTAGGTCAAAAACTTAAGTTTGGGACCAGCCCCAATCGCCCCCTCTAGATACATTCCTGGTTATTAGTTATAATTTATAACTATTGTTTCGTAAAAAAAAGACTTCTCATTTGTTTAATAAAACTATTTTATTTAATAAAATTATCACTCATCATGTATAATATATGGATAAAATTCTTATCTAGATGTGTTAAAATAATTTATATTATATGGTTTTTTTTTTAAACAAAAGTTAGTTTATTTTTTAAAACTCTGTTTAAAAAAATATAAGATTCGATTTTAGACCCCTCACAAAAATGTGTTCCAGTTACGGCCTTGATTTCGACCACATATTGTTGAACAAAAACACTACGCAGCCAATAGAAATTTGGAAGACGACGACGCTAAGATAGACATAAAAGAAAATAATAATAATAATATGAGAAACCAAAATGTTGACGGACGTAAAACCCGTTTGTGGTCGATGGATGAAACGATACAGAGTGAAAGAGTAAAAAGGAAGCGCGAGGGAGATAGGGCGAGTGAGTGAGAGAGAGTTAGAAGGGGGCGAGTGAGAGTGGGGAGAGAGACAGAGTGAGTGTGAGTGAGAGGGACCGAGAAAAAGCGAGTGAGAACACCACAATCCCTTCGGTCCGAGCACAGCTGAGGTCTCGGAGCGGGGAGCCTCCTCTGTCTAAAACTCGAAACGTCCGGGTGGAACGTGACGTTGACTAGGCGGAGGCGGCGGTGGCCGGTACAACAAAAACGAAGCAGTGGCAGGACAGGCGCGCATTTATTATTATTATTACTACACAGCTGTCATAAACCATGTCAAAACGTGGCAGTTACGTCACTCTGCCACAAATCGTAGGTTTTCGGTACCAGGAGCGCAGGCGGTGGACCGCGGCTGAGCGACTCCGAGCTCGCGCTCACATTGTTAACCGGCATCTGCCGCCGCCAACGATCGATGCGTGGCGCGGCGCGAGCGGCGGCGGCGATCTCCGATTTCTACAGACGACACACGGGTGAAGCAGAAAGATCGAGGGACGGGACGAAATGCGTGTTCATCGTCTGATTTCGGTGGAATAAACGAAAATTATAGAATCGACGACAGTAATTGCGGCGTAAACTATCGCAATGGTGCTTTTTTTTCGCGACGACACCCTTACTTAAATCCAAATAAATAGCGACACACTTAGATCGTAGGGAACAAAAATACTTAAATAGATAACATAAAAATCCTGAATAACTTTTTTTTGGCGACACAAGATCTCAGAACTATCGTAACGTGTACCGTCGTAACATTCGTACATCGAACAACGTTACATCGTTGCCATACGATTCGTCGCATCGTTGGTCGCGCGAGCAAACTGTTGCGAGCCGTACGTGGCGTCCCGTACCAGGATACCATTCGTTAGACGGGCGCGTTACGAGGGCCGCGCGCCGCGCCGCCGACACCGGTCCTGCCGGCGCGCACGACACAACGATCCGAGGGGTCCATCTATTTAAAAAAAAAAATTAAGTAACGCGCAATACCTCCGCGCCACGCCTCGCTCCCAGAAACCAGTCCGGCAGACCCGTCCGTCGACGTGCATTCAGGTCCGGTGCCGGCGGCGCTGTTCGAAGTACTTCACAAAGCGATGACGACGGGTAGCGTCGTGTTCCGGCCGATGCCCGTCGTTTTCGGTGTCTACTCACTCTGTTCGCTGTTCACTGTTCGCAGTCGTGGTCGTCTGGAGTCGACTGTCCGTACCATACATAACGAAGTGACGGTCCGAATGTGCGTCTATGATTTACCTGAACAGGCTGATCGTAGCTAAACATTACCATATTTTAACGCCTTACCGACCGATCAGCAGAGGCTCAGAGTGTTCCATCATCATGCTTCGATCGATTACGGAAAAAATTTCATCAAACCAATGAGATTTACCGATGACATTCGAATGTGCGCTAGCCAGAAGAAAGACGACGGGACGAGAACGAATTCAAACCGCTCGTCGTATGGCGCGCGGTATAGGATCCTGGTCGGCCGGCGTCACGGCGCCGTCCAAAACGGGCCCGCGCGAATCGCGGCGGGAAAATTCGGTCGTCACGCCGCCGTCGCCGTGCCACGTGCGCTCAAAGCAGAGTTCGGCCCGTCGCTATCCCATCCGCGACGTCGTCGGCAATCAGATTTCGGAAATCGCCAAGTACTGACTCGAGTCCGACGACAAAATGTGGATTTTAAGCTTCGTCACCATAATTACAGCACGGACGTGTCATACAATATTGCGTTTCGTGACGTTGTTGTCCGTAACGGTAATACAAATTTTTAACGCAATTTTCGACATTCGTAAGGAATTAGCACGACATTTTCACATTTAACGCCGTATTCGTTTTAAATTTTTCGATGCATTTCTTCGTCTACTCTGTAATTTTTTTAGCGAACATTCATACTCGGACGCTTCGAGTGGTATTGTTATATATTACAGTAAAGTTATCGGCACAAATCGTTTAAATGATGTACAATGTCATAGTAGCATATCGTTGCAAATATTGCAATATCATCAAGTGCATATGCGGTGCACATTTAAAATTGTATTTCGTACGTGGGACTCGTATTGTTATACAATATGGCAATCATTTGCTCAGTATTTTTTTATCGCATACAAATCCTCTATTCGATTGATTATCTAGTAATAATCACAGTGATACCCATCGTTATTATAACAATATTGTTATTTACACGACGTGAGAGTGTCACAGTGTAAACGGTGTACCGGAAAATTTCTTTTAATTTAATGAACGGACGTGGACGGGCGTGCGCGATGGCGACGGCCGCGGGGACCGACCGAGTTGCCGCGTACGCGTTTTATGGCGAGCGGTCCGCACGAGCGCTATCGACGCATGATCCCCTGGTATAAAGACCGCCAAATATTCACCGACAGCGAGGACGTCCGGCCGATTCGGCGGCGACGACGCCGAGAACGCCATCTGTGCGGGGACGCCATTCAACCGCCGCATTATGCCGCTAGATGGCGCCGCGCGTTCCGAAACAAATTAAATTTATTAATCAAAAATAACAGTTTATCAAGCAATAACTTACAGTAGGTATTTCACCAATTCTGTGGTAACACGTCTATAATAGTTTAAATAATAATAAATACAAAAAAAAATAATTATTCTATTGCTACTCCCCTCGAAACATAGGTGATAATAATAATATCGTATTGTTCATATAGGTACCTTCATATGCCCAACAACCATAAATGACATGCTTAGCATACGGATAAGAACGAAACTAAACAGTTTTCATCAGAATTAAATTTCATACAATCGAAATAACCAAAATCGTATTGATGAAAATTGTATTTAACGACAAGCATATTTTTTAACATTTAGGAAATTGTGTACCGTATTGTATTGTACTATTGTTGTAATAATTGTAATTTTCATATTAAATGTACAGTACCTACCTAAGCACCCCTGCTGGGATCGTATGTAGGTAGTAAGTACCTAAGTCCAGTTTTTTTAAGTACTTGCATACTTGTATTTAAATACTTTATTGGTGTTTCAAATCATTTTTGAGAACTGTATAAGTATACTAAATAAGTACTATTTTTACCGTTGTATTTCAACGAACAATAATTTTTGTTTATTGTATTACATTTTTAAAAACTGGTCTTAAATATTATTTTGTAATGCTTCTAAGGTTTTTTATGATTTTATTAAATTCGCAGATCACACAATACATGAAATTCATACCTTGCTGAAGCTTAACTTGACAATATAATAAGTATGTGACATATCTGAAATGTTGAAACCAATTAAAGAATGTACTTGTTAATTATTTCAATTAAATACTTATTAATCATTTTAAGTGTACTTTTAGGATGAATGTAAACACGTTTTGATATAGGTGCCACAAAAGAGGTATTTGTAAAGTATTTTTAATACTTTTAAAATGTATTTTAGTATTTGTATTCATATTCAAATATAGGTGCTTACTTTTAAAATACAGTATTCGAATACGTAATTCAAATTTAAATGACACAAAGTATCTATATACGTATTTTGAATACATTTTATAAGTATTCTTAGCAAGACTGTACTTACCGGACCTATATTAGAAACTTAATTTTGAGGATAAGTTTAGTTATCTACCTTAAACTTTACATTTTTTTTTACATAAAGTACGCCAGAAGCTAGTATAATTAAAATACCTATAATAATTATGTGGTTTAACAATGGTGCTTATTTAAAAACGCTTCGAGATGAGTGGCCAACAACCGGTCTCTGCAGTAGCCTGTCCGGTACTTTTGAATATTGGCCATAGTATGAAATTATATTTCACTTAAAGAATTTTAAAAATATCCTGTCAATTATTCGCGAATTAAGATATTTCATTTATTTAGGTTTCTAGACATAATAGTACCTGTTTATTATAGCGCATAGCCTATAGGTACTATAGGTTATACCAATAATTATTTTTAAACTGTGTATGGAATTAAAGTTTATTCTTAAAAATACGTTTAGAAATCGGTAATTTAGCACGGTCGAAGAGTGGCCTTTCCCAACTTGTTTTGTTATATATTATTGTGTTTACGTAATATATTTGCACAAATCCGTTGGAGGCCTATCTAGAAGATGATTTCTTGCCGCAGTGTCCAGCCTGCTGCCTCCCTTACCTCGGGTTTTTATTTTCGGCCAGTAAGTTATTAATTTCGTGTTTGCAGCTTTTCCCAAATTGTTTAATGCTAATGCACGTTTTTCATCACTTGTACAAGGTATCTTGAAAATGTATCGAAATAATCGTTTTTAAATACCTAATCAAAATTTGAACGAGCCCGATTTAAAATGTATACCTAACATGTTAGTTCGCAAGGTCGCTACGATACTATACCGTTTGATGACGTGTAACGTATCCTATAAAAATTAATATCGAAATGTTGCACGTCGTTCGAGGGTGCTTTTGCTCAGTCAATGCTCCCCTCTCTGGAAATCCGATGGATGGTGCACCGCAACCGCATACGATCCACATAAACAGACGATATGTTGACGATTTTACAAAAATATCAGTTAGGTATACGTACTGCGTGCAATGACGTTTACGGCGTGTCATGTGCATAAACCGTGAGTATAAAAATATATAAAATACACGACAATGATCAGAAGCGACGACAACGCCGACAAGTCGACAATAATTAATGCAAAATATATACTTGGTACTTACGCTATTATGGTAAATGTACCGATGAGATTTTTATAATATGATTGATGTACAGTTATTTTTAAGATAATAATATTGTGAATGCGCCGGGTTGTAATTTTATATATTATCTAGATCCAACTATATCCAAGGTAATAATATATATATTATGGAACCGATGATACGAGTAGAAGGTATGGAACGCGACATATACCTATGTAGAACGTCACGCATGCTGCAGCTGCAGGTACTCTGTTTATATTAAAATATATCATTGTTTATATCATTCTATTTATTTACTCGCATGTGGCATTATAATATGTTTATTCTATCGTTAATTAAGCAGCACATAAATTGATTGGTATAACGAGGTAACGTCGAGACGGACTAAAAACACCATAACATTATAATGCGTATATATACCAACTGTACCATACATACACGAACGACCCGATCTGACCTGACGTCGGTACCTAAATATAACCACCGTTTTGACTTGTCTGGTCAGCTTAGATCTAAATCGTATGTATATAATAAGTATATATATATACACGTATATGTGACACGACACGTTTATATTATATTATACAGGGTGAATATTTTATTAGCCAACAAATTATCGTCTTGATGGGTTTTATGTAGATAAAAATCAAGGAAAGTATAAAAAATTACATTTTTTTCTCCAAAAACTTGTCGTCACGAGCGTATAATGTTTTAGTGCGGTTACCTACTCCGCGAACTCGCAGTAAAACACATTATTTCGAAGGAATAAACTCGACAACCGACTGGGACAGCGAGGATCGTCTTCTATACATATATACATACACTGTTAAAATGAATCACCCTATATATGCATATAACTTATTGGTATCGCACGTATATATATATATATACTCTGATACCTTCGTGCTTAACTACGATTTAAAAAGCGACGAGATGCACTCGCCGATTGCGCGTAAATAATTTAATGTCTTCAGCTGCAGACGATGGATGCAAGTGCAGACTTACAGTTGTTGTGAACTGCCCATATGTATGTATAGAAGGTGTTAACGCACATTTATCCCGCATATATGTACAACATAATATGCATATAGGTAATAATATATTATTTACAGCTCGTTTCCTTTTACCATTTATAGGAATGCGCACCTATATCCAACACGCCGTTTTGAGTGTTGTCGTAGTCTATAAATACACTTTTGAACTTTGATTGATATATCATAATATTATACAATTTATTATGTAGGTGTGTCATAGAATTTTACGGTAGGTCCTTAATTTTTTAGCATTTTGCTAGACAACGCCGCGGTATATTATCAAAAAGGGACGAATAATTATATGATGTATACCTATGCAATGCGTCCCATTATATTGCATTGATGCGTGTAGGTACATATTATTATTATGTACGATGTGGATGAACGATTGTAATAAATAATAATATATAATTACCATTAATGTATAATATTATTACTGGAAGGTATATATTTGTAATTTTTGAACGAGTAATATTATCAATAACATAGGTACCGGTAGTAAATTAAAAATCAAAACATATCTATGTATATACCTTAACGTGAAACACGGGGTAGGTAGGTGGTAAATAAATAATCCCTCAGGCCTTGGTAACTATTATTGTGGGTTGGATTACGATAGCGAGTAGGTGTACATCGTGTATTATATTTGAAGAACCTACACGGCTGTACCTGTTGTTGTTGTAGACATCTTAAATCTCAATTGAACGTTTATATATATATATATATATATTTTATTTAGAATGTCGCTACTGTAGTGTACAGCTCATTTATACATCTAAATATATATAACACATCGACCATAACTCATATAATACATACTATATAGTGCAATACTTATTTACTGTCGTCGTGAAAATCGAAACTTAAATTTAGATAATATTACGTGATGCCTTTAATATTGTACCTAATAGTATACCTACATATAGTACATAATATGTGGCAATAAAAATTAATTAACCTTTACAAAATAGTTTATAGCAAAAATAGGTATACATATACAAACAATTCAAATTGGAAGTCGTATAAGTCCGAAAAGGCGAGCAATTAAAGATATTGGACACAAAACCGTTCTGATGATAGACATTGGGTTTGCTTGATAATATAGACTATAGGGGGTGATATTTTGTTGCATAAAGAAGGCTTCACTATGATCCCTCAACAATTTGGTATTTTGATGCCATTGGTATATATTATAATATTTTAAATTTATGGAACAACCTTCGGACAAATTACAATTGTAATACATACCTACCTGGTTGACTTTTACATAATTTTTATTCATCAAACACTAAAAGCATTTTTCAACTTTCCTGACATTTCTGGAAGGCTGTAGCCCCCTCAGTCCTCCTGGCTACGCTACTACTGCTTGCGCAGTGCATAAATAATAATAATAATTAGTGTATCGCGTATGTAACAACTTTTAAATGTTTTTTTCGTGATATACCATAATAATATACAAATCATATAGGTACTGATATATATACAAACTGCAGTAATGGTATATAATATTACGTATGTTTATATTTAGATATATCGTAAGTACCTACACGTTTGTATATAATGTGTAGGTACCTATATAATATTTTGATTTATGGCGTAATGAATGGTGACTTACTAAATTTAAATAATTCACAATATAATTGAAATCCTACGCTTCGAAACTTAAAATGTAAAAGTAAAAGGTTTGATTACCTATCATTCATCACTCATTAGAACTTAAAAGACAGAAGTGAATGTTAAGTATAGGTAATTCCACTTTTTACTACAGTTTATTTCATTTTAAAATATATTTTATAACATGTCAAGTAATCTATTGACTAATTTGAAACGTATTATGAAGGCACTTATTAGATTGTACGTAAAATCAAATTTATACACATCATACACGTAATGATATATAAATATGTAATAATGATATTCTATAAAATTTAAATAATATTATTAATAATATATTATTTTCATTGTTTCAAATATTTACTAAATCTAGAAAGAAAAGTTTTAAATCGACGTAGGAATTACTAACATATTATAATATAGTGTATAAATTTTAAATACATTTTCAATTTTAGTTTCTCTGGCTTCTCTGTCACCAAAAAGAAGTTATTTATATTATGTATATATGTTTAAATTGTTTGCATTAGGTTGAACCATAAAATATAAAGGAATTACAAGCAATTAAACTATGGAAAATAAAGCCTGTGATGCTTTCAATAAAAGAGTATAATCTCATGTACTATTGAACACGCACTAAGAACATGCAATAAAAAAAATTACTGCCTTACGAAAAAGAAGTACTTCTGATCACCATAAATATAATGTTTATTGTATAAAAATGCAACATAGACCTATAGACTACTGCAGTATGCATATTATAGATTACAAATTAGAGACATATAGTACACAGGTACCTACATGGTTATTAGAATGGTTCAACGAGGTTATTTTAAATTAAATGCATAGGGAGTTCGGAGTTAAACATTTCATTATTTTTGTAAAAATGTAATAAAGCGTACTATAAGAACGATACCTAACCATTAAGAAGTCCTGTGGAATTATTACTGGTCCTGTCATTTGTAATTATACTGTAGACAGGCATCTAACAATAACTGTCTACTTGTCTACATTGTTTGTTTATGAATGTAAGATTGGTTCTAATTAAAAAATGATTGTATATTTGTATACATATAATCATGTGTACTTGTAAAAAACTTTAAAAGTAGTTTTTTAGTAATTAACATTTAATACACTCTTGAATCTTGAATCTTCACATAATAGGTACGCATAAACATAAACATTATTGTAGGCACGAGCAGACCTCTTTTTCTGTATAATATATGTAGAACGCCATCACCAAAGATGCTCCTAACGTTATTTTAAATGTTAAAAATGTTGGTAGAATGATTGTTAAATCAATTCAATTTTTTATTTTAACCATTCCATGAAGAAGCCAAACGCTTTTATAAAATATTCCACAACCGTCTTTCCTCCCACTCTAACCCTTTAATTAAAAACCTTTCCTCCCTCACGATCTCAGGCAGCCTTCTCAGACATTTAAAACGCAAATGGTGCAGTGATCGTTACGATTTTAACTTAAAAAATAAAAAAAAACATGTCTAAATAAATAAATAAATGTTATAACATTAAATATCAACAATAAAGTGTTATCATAGGGTGGATTCTTTACTCGATATTTTCCATACTCATGTTATCGTGTTATGTTTGTATCTGTCTTGTACCTTATATTATATACTTATTAAGTCAACTGATATAGATTGTATATTTTGACTTGCAATAAATGAAAAGAATGTATTTTTAATTTTAGTGCTCCAAGTCTTTTAGTCTTTTAATAGTTCATTCGGGTCTGTTTAGACTAAAAGTTCCACCGTTCGATGACTTAAAATTCCACACGACCACCCTTATTATCAAGTAATCGGCGTCATCTTGTCTACTTCTATTAATCACACGTCTTTTTTTATTTTATTTTCGTGTGTTTGAGGTGCTTGAACACAAAAATGTATAATGTTTTTTTATTTATCCTAGCTGCAGACGCCTATCAACATTTTACTGAATACTGCTCATTGTAATTTATCAGGTAATTTGATTATATTTTTGGACATGGATTACTTTGGACTGTTATAAAATATTAACATATTATGAAATATATTATGTAATATACAATTTCATTTCCTATTACAAGTATTAGTAAAAATAGATTTTATAGTAGAATATTAGCTCATTCATAATATTGTATTCACATTAGTGATAATAAATTTAAATTGAATATAGCCGGAGACTGCCATCTGTTTGAGTTATTATTCTCAAATATTAATTATTGGAAAAACAGGTTTTTCGATTGTTGTTGTATTTGCAGTATTAATAGTTTGTACTTTTGTGTCTAAGTTAGTAATAATAAAAAAACATCTTTCAAAAATCACGATACCAAACAATAAATTGTGAGCATTGGTAAAAAAATTACGTGTACATAAAATGTAATTAAAATCTAAAAAAAGAATACCTACATCATTTAAAATTAATTTTACTACCTATGCGATTCAAATATTGTAAGTTGTAAAAAAATACGTGTTCAGAAAATGTAATTAAAATCTAAAGAAAAATACCTTTACATCATTCAAAATAAACTATGCAATCGAAATACTATAAATTGTAAAATATTTCCTAGCTTTACCTCAGCCCTCGCCTTATACTCCAACTCCAAGGAATTATTATAATTAGGTGCAAATTGTTTATATGTATAAGCATGTTTACAAGTCGGGATTCGTTCACTTGTAAAAAATGAATACCTTATTACTAACAAAATTATAAACATTGATAAAACATAATTAATAATATGTTATTAAATATAAAATATCTGTATAGCGGTGAACATGAAATGTATCGAGTTTGTTATACATACGTATAATATAATATTATAATATATAATATATATCTGTTTATTAGAAATCAGCTTCTCAAATATACCTATTGGATATTATATAATAAGATATTTTAAGCGAAGCCTGTTGAATGTAAACATGTTAGTATATAGTTATAGTAGTTATATTTTGTAACTATTTTCATAGTTTTTTTATTTCTGTCAATGTTTTTAGATCCTGAGCGCAGCGTATAGCGACGAATGTTTTGGTTTTATTGACGTGTGTGTGTGTGTTATTTTTTTGTCATCACATTTTGGAGCATTAAAAATTCTTCAATCTTCAACTTTGAGGGGGCTTTCATGTATTTTGTATCTAATTGCTATTTAAGGGGGTAAAAAGTAAAAATGTCCTCATACTTTTCTTAATAATCAGGTATAAACCTAAAGAAAAAACAGGAACATAATTTTTCATAAAATCGCTATTTGTTAAGTACTTTGTTAATACTTTTTAATAAGTTTTAAATTTTAATCGTAGAAACTTAAGCAATCCACTATAACTTAAATTATTATTTCTTATACACGATGGAATTATAAGGACTATATAAGCTATGGACATTTGAAATGTATGAATTTTTTTTCATAAGTGTTGATACTTTTTAGGTATATATACCTAATTATTCTTGGTAAAAACTATAAAATCAATTACAAGATACCCGATGAGTTGTTCTTAGAGCAATGTAAAAATATATCAAAAATAAATAGACACTTTCTATTTAAGTTTTGAAAATTCAAATTTTTACGAAATAGCAGGATACTTTCCCATTTAAATGAAGGATAGTGATTTTTCTTCTAAGCTTTAATTTTTTTCTTTGTGGTTCAGAAAACATTAAATGTAGTGGAGTTGAAATTTTTTACAATTACGTATTTCATTATTTTTAGACGCAAAGATATTTTCAAAATACTTTGACTATTGAAGATTTAACACATACATATCCATTACAGTGACTTACTAAATTACAACGTACACTATATAGGTACCTCTACAAGGTACACATCAGAGAGACATCTCCGTTATTTTTTTCTATAGGAATTTTTAAAAGGTATTTTTTTAATTTCCTTAAAACGTACTCTAAGCGAAATGAAAATCTACCGAAACTCGAATACTCGAAACATTAAGATTACAACACAGTAAATTTAAATATTATTAATGCACTAAAATATAGAAGGACATGAAAACCGCATTATGCGAAACAAGAAACCAATTGGAAATGTAATCAGGAAATGCACATTGCGAAAATTTGGTTGCAACAATTTTTCCTTGAAAATTCAGAAAAACAGTGTTATTTTAATAAAATAATGGATCTTTTAATTTTGTGCAGAGTAATTTTTAGTTCTTGACACACATAAATAATGTTTCAAATCGTTTTTAAGTAAGTATGTAGGTACTCCTGCTAACATAACAGGTACCTACTAATTAGTAATTACTATAGTATACTACTAGCTATTATTACCTATGTAATTAATAATAAACAAATTAAATAATTATTTATCAAAGGAAATCATCTAACTATTTACCATGACTATAATGTTATAGATGATGCATCAGTGGTGGATCCAGGGGGGGCAGGGGCCTCCCCCCCAGACCTCTTCAACAGACAACAGGCTCCTCTTTTTACTTACAGAAATATTTTTAAAGTGTGTAATGTATTTATGGATTAGAAGTAATTTTTTTAGGAGGCTCCTCCCAAAATTATACCCTGGATCCGCCACTGTGATGCATGGCATCTAATTTAGATACGTTATACCTTGATAATTTATATTCGGGCTATAAAATCGTTTATTACCTAATTTCGAATAATTCATCATGATATTAAGATGTTTTCATAAATTGTATAGTTAAATGTTATATTTTATTACCTTTTATGATTTCTTTTGAAATGATTAATATAATACCATTGATTATACGTTTTATAGACTGCTCAATTGGTTTTCTCAATTAGATATTGTATTGTTATAAAAGTCTTATTTTGCAATATTTAAAATTGATTAATTTAATACATTTGTTTATAAATACTATTGTCTGGTGATAGCTCAATGAACACTATGAAAAATTGTTTAAGTTTTTTTTATGTTCAATAGATTTAATTCTTGTTGCAGTATTTAAATTTATTCGAACCTTCAGAAGTTTTAGTGCCACTGTGACGGCATATAATATGTATACGATTTTAGGTTATAGTCACCTATACTATGTGGAATTAGGCCGTAAATTGATATTTACATAATATTATTATGTTTTAAAAAATTGGTAAATAAATTATAAGATTGGGTATTCAGTTACAATATTTCTTTACAATATATATATTTAATTATCATTGCCTACGTTAGTCTTATTTCGTAAAAAACCATTTTGTTATATTGGTAACCATGAACGGTTTCTGGTTTCAGTTTATTATATTTAATGAAAGTTATAAAATATTATTTTATCGATTCTTGAAAAATAAAATCCGTATACTACCATACTATTGTATTATTTTTAAGACATTAAAGACAATACGTTCGTACGCTGCGGCAACACGGGTAAAAGGTCATAGTGGGTTAACAATTGTCCCAACAGAAGTTGCCAACAAAATACAAAAGCATAATTTTCTTTGTATTTTTTTTTTAAAAAAAAAAAGTAATAAAAAATTCTAGAAACCGAACGATTCGATCGGAGCTACAGTATAATCTTTGTCGTACCTATAGGCACATTGCAGACCTCCACGTTCCACGAGTAACATAATTGGGTACCACCGTTGCGCTCGAGTGACTATAATATGAACTTACATAGTTTCAGCTATAACACCGGTATATACGATCATACAGGTAGTATACAGGCATGTGGCTAGTAAATATGGTGTACGTACGTGATTCTTATTACTTAAATGCTTATTATATATATATCGACTTAATGATGTGGCGTTAGGTTGTGTAGCGCGTAGGTTTTTTGACGGTAATTATTATTAAGTATATAAATTATACATATATAATAATATTATACACTATTAATGCTCATCATATTATATATTCGCGTTTACGGTATACCTAATACCTATGTAAAGGTCATAGTAATGCAGGCACGTCGGACGTTGAGTAGGTATATAATAATAACATAACGCATGTACCTATTAATGATGTGATGAGCGCATTGTGAAAAATTGGAAAGATAAATCGTCCGCGAAGAGTCCGAAAAATAACGCCTGGCATTGGGTATTTCCTATATTATATTATGTATTAATTCTTATTCAATATAATATATTGGGCAGCATAATATTTAGAGTATGTGATGGTAATCAATATTATTGCCGGGTCGAGTTGTTGTTTTGTTCAACACTTAATTACCTCGATAGTATTATTACATTTATATTTATATGAGTTATGATTTCCAAGTCTCCAATAAAGTCATATTTTAAGCAACGCGTTTAAACACCTGTAGCTGCAAAACATATATAAAATGTATTCTATAAATAAATAAGTGTCCTCTTTCAACCTTGAGTGTTTTTCTTCACTCGTATTATATCTAGGTAGGAAAAAACCGCACAGTTAATTTGTATATAAAATACATATCCTTGAATCTTGACTAATCTAAATCAACTTTCAATATTTTATAATTGACGGTTGAAAACAATAATGAACCTCTAACCAGCATTAGTACCTACCAATGTATAACAGCGCTTTGCAACGCTAAATTAATTCTGGAACATATTATTCTACCAATTAATGCTTCTACTATGGCGTTAATAATAATATACTTTATAATTCAAGATCAGTATACCAGTGGGCAGTGAACCGACGAAGATAATTTTTTTTTGAAATTTGCATTGTGCTTTCAAGTCGATATAGGAACGCATAGTATATGTACCTATAGGAACATAATATCTAAACATTTTATGCAGTTAAGTTAATATTATACTGATATACTGACAAACCTTAGAACATTTTTCTAAAACGTGTGCCTTCACAGTTATGTATCAATGATAATTTATTATAGTATTTCTTCGGATAAAAACTAATAACAAAAATTTCGTTAAAATAATTAAATAAATGTATTCTCAAACGAATAGCATCATATTATGTTTTTCTGAAATATTTTATCATGCCATAAAACAATATATTATTTAGGAAGGTAGATGTTATATAAATAAGTTAAACGAATAAAGGGAAATCGTCAGAAAAGAGATAAATCATTTCCAACATCCCAGCTGTATATAAGAATGTGTTTGTTATGTTATGGAAAATGAAACACTGTTTAGGAGGCACCTACATGAAATAATAAGATGACGAATAATTTATTTTAATTCTTGAAACTTAATATACGTTAAAAAAATGACTCAAAAACGATGGTAAAATTGTATGGAATTAATATTATTTAAAATTTTTATGGGCTTCATAAAATCTTAGTAAAATTTGACTGTATACTACAAAAGTACTTTTGGAGATTTGTGATTTTCTAAAGAACAAGTTTCCATTTTCAGCGTATGTAGTTTACGAATTTACGTTTAAAAACAATTATTACCTACCTACAACTTACAACATTTTATTTTTTTATTAAAGGAATTTATATATCGATTAATAATTCAAATTTAATCACACCCAACCACCTTATTTGTCATGTGAATACTATAGATAGTTTAAACAACACAATTATAGTATAACTTTAACCGTTTGCCGGTGAATATTCCAAACAATTGATAGTATATATATATGCCATATGGATTATGATACATTCAAAGTATAAATCAATCTAAATTTGAATATAGACAAATACCTATAATAATACATATTATTTTATTCAACTATGTAAATTACAATTTCTATATCCTGAGAATAAAGACTAAATTATATTATTGCATCAAACGATTTAATAATAGTACATTTTAGATTAGTTCTAATTAAAAAATATATAAGACCCTATATAGATGTTAAAATTATTAATAATTTAGCCTTGTATTAATTTGTTAATTTATTATTGTAGAATACTGATAAAAACAAACCTGGGACATCCCTCTGATGTGCCTTTAGCAGTTTTCGAGTGTACATCGATCATCATCATTGAGTACCTAACCTTTAAGTTACTGTAATTAATCAATTAATGTGTTAGTTTTGAATTCAATAATAAATCATTGCATTCGAAAAACGGTTCTGAGTGCAGACTGTGCATAAAAAACAGTCTGTACATTTGTTACCGGCTCTGTAATTTACCGGGCCTGTAAGGTTTTAATAACTGTGTAAACTATGCTAGTGTTGCATAAAGAAATATTAAATTATTGATAACCGTGGTTACCAAATAAATTAAACCATAATAAACCATGTGATTTTCTTATCATTATAATAATTTTACCGATCTGTAAGTAGTAACAGATGCAAAATCTTATCTGCAGTTTACAGGTCCAGTAGCCGATAATTTACAGAGCCGGTAACTTTACCGAGAGTTCAAGCAACACCTAATTTTATTTACAGAGCCGTTAACGCACTTACAGATCTGTAAGTCGTTACAGAACGTTTATGCAACCTGGCCATAGTATTTCATCTTTATAAGATAAGTAAGTCGGTTTAAATTTTTTTTAAATTTCATTGACTGTAGACAATTATAGTTTTGGTAACAGTGGAATGTCCAATTTTCCACGTTATATATGTTTTGAATTTTGTTGGATAACAAAACATTAAAAATCATTTAAGAAACCTCGGTACGGCTATATTTAAGGGGCAACATTTAGGCAATTTCTAATTTCACTTTAGCCGCCTGGGATCTATGTGTTAGTTGTAAATTTTAGTGTGAGTGAAATTCTATTGTACGTACATGCACAAGTAAATAACTCTATAATAACAATATAAAATTCATTATACGAATTTTACAACTACTTACTTATTGTTTTGACAAAATTAAAGTTAGTTAACGTTATCTGATTTTAATGCTGAAAAAATATTTGAATTCAGCAGAAAAATGTCTGTAGATCGTACAAAACGTTTATTTTTATTTTAATTTTAAGCTTATATTTTAAATTTTTCGTAAATCATAGGGAAGTTAAGTATTAAAAGAATAAATTAACAGAAGCATGATTAACAAAATCTAACCCTATTTCAGTTTTAATGATATCACTTATTAATTATCACAGCAGCTTATCGTGGCTTGGCGATTGTTACGGTTTTTATTTATATGTTTTGTCTGGTACCTAATAAATAATACCTATCATTAATAAAAAGAACAAATCATTTTTTTATTGCTCTTTTCTATATTTTGGGGGTATATCATATTCATTTTTAGTGCAATATATAAATAGCAAGCTCTGTTAATAATATTTAAATCAATAAGTACAAATAATAATTATTATATTGGTAAATTTCTATTAATTCACGTATTTTAAATAAACAGGTAGTAAACAAAAACCTCATAAAAACAGTAATAATTACTATTATATTGTCTGTGTAGATAATCATGGCGTATACAAGTTGTATTAAAAACGGTCCATAAATAAAATTATCTTTATAATTTAATTGATTTTAAAATATTTGTATTTATTATAACATCAGTGTACGTTTAAATATTGACGGTTGGATGGTAAAATCTTCAAACTGCAAAAGAAAAGTATAATTTACTGATTGTACTATATAAGACCGTTTTGTTAAATAATATCGTTTTGATGGTTATATGACCTCCGAGTACCCCTTTGAAAAGTGTATTTATGTACTCCGTAATTGTAATAAAATATATATTAGGTAACTATGCATATAACATGACTGTACTATTGAACCTTCATCGGAACAAAATAGAAATATACTTTCAATTAAATGATTTCTAAGGTTGATAGCATATTTTTCTAGTTGATTATATATTATTACGTGAAATGTTACTAATTATTTTCATCGGTAAGCAAAATCCAAATTATTATTGTTATTTTTTTAACATTATATTAATTAACGATATCTTTAAAATTCTATTTGTTTTTAAATATTTACATAACATGGTATAAATTATAAATATAGGTATTGGAAAATCGTGATAAGCAACGGTAAATTACTTCATATTCTATAGTATTCACAATCACGGTTATAATAATGCGTTCACGCGTAAATTATTGACCCATAGGTAGGTACCTATAATGTTAAACCTATTAAATTTTATATTATACTATATTAAACCACAGTATATTTCTTTGTTTCATTCGTATTATTACTATTGTTACACAAAAGAAAGTATAAATGAGTACTAGGTGTACGTATAAATAATACATAAAGTCAAAGCATACATTATTGTGTGCTCCTCCATTAATCAACCGTAGTTTGTAACTTATATCATCGTATATTATATTTAATATTTAAACAGTTTCAAGTACAATTGATAAAATATAACCAATATCAGTTTAAAACTAGTTAAGTATACATATCGAAGTAATAGTATCATTTCGAATAAAGTAACGTTGTATCATAATTTGAATTATTTTACGTTGTTTAAATTAAATAAAAATATAAAATTCTTGAAATTGAAGTTATTTAACCAATATTTTATAATTATACCGAATTAATGTATTTCATTGATTTACCTATATATTTGTATAGACTATTTTGAACAAATTTATTGTGAGTGAGATCAAAAGTCAAGAGTAAAAAGTTTGCACTCTGTGTACTATCTGAGATCCATTCATAGATGTGAGATGAGAGATGAAAGTGGTCGTCCGTGGGTTGAAATGACTGGTTATTTGTTAAACTGACAACATAGTATTAGTATATTAGGTAGATACCCATATAAATTGTAAATCATTTTGCTGTCTAAATTTAACGATAAAACTAGGAAAATATATTTTACTAATTTTTTATCTTAACCTATAGTTTATAGACAGTTATGGAAAAGAAGTTAAATCATATTATCTATCAGTACATAGGATTTAATGTAGTGACATTAACTACAAAATGTAATGAGTATCAAATTTTATGTTGAAGAAATTTTATTAAACACGTCTTGCAGAATATGTAAAATTCCCAAGTTTTGATGCTAATTTGTTTCGTCATAAATGTGCATAATGGTTAAGTGCCGTAGTTTTGTAACGATAAATGATAATCCGGCTTCTATCGCGTGATAAACCTGACTATAATTTAAATTATAATCCTAGCAGTTTAAATTATCTACCTACAAAACTTTACACTAAAATCTTAATCCACAAACCTTGTTTTTAAATATTTATTTATCTCTCAGCCATCATATTAGTTTAATGTTATTTGTAAAAATATTTATGTATACAGCAACGTACGTATTATTATATACGTGTATTAACATTGATTAAAATAAAATAAAATGTATCGATAAAACGTCGTCTTATGAAAATTGTTCAAGTTGCTATTGAATTTTAATTAATCTACAGTAATTGGTAAGCTATTTTTTAATCTACACTTACACACGCTCGAATGCGTATCTATATGTTATAAATAGAACCTAACCAATTTAACTATTATGCCAGATCACTTGGGTTGGTCGGGTGGACTTTTCCGCCTTGCAGGTCTTTTTTATCAACTACCCATTTTTTGTGTTTTTCCCGTATTATCAGAACTCAATTCGAATTAAGATTCGTATTACGTTTATTATGTATGGTACAATAATGGTGTGGTACAATGTCTGGTCATTGTTGGCCGGAGATTTGAGTACATATCATCCAAGACGCGATGTCGAGAGACGAGAATGCCTTTGTATAATATGTATAGGTATACCTGCAGCTACC
This sequence comes from Sitobion miscanthi, assembly GCA_008086715.1. Taxonomy (NCBI): domain Eukaryota; kingdom Metazoa; phylum Arthropoda; class Insecta; order Hemiptera; family Aphididae; genus Sitobion; species Sitobion miscanthi. The sequence continues at coordinate 3,516,496 of CM017797.1, forward strand.
TATATAAAGGGACGAGTGATGGTTAATCGTTACATGCTCTACGAACATTAGGTTTATATTATAATTTATAATATTAGACAATATTAATTGTACGACTTCATCGTAGTATGATTAATCATTATATTGTACTATTAATCTGTGTAAAGGGTTTTTTCTTAATAGTTTTGACATCATATTATGAAGTACTGTATAGTTGTACTGGGTACCTCCTACCTACTTACTGTAAATAACAATAGATTCATATAGGATATATCCAATAACGTGTGGATAGTAATATGCATTTTTAGGCTCATAAACCACAGTCCACAGCCAGTACCTAAAGCACTTATACTTATAAGTATATTACTATATGTCTATTACAATATACTCGTATATACATTATGCATACGTACATTATTCATTTTTGAATGTCATGACGTGTTCACAACCACTATTGCGGTTATCCTATACAGTCTTACACGCATACGATATAATACGAATATATGATTTGATGTGAGTAGGTAACATACAAAAAAAAACACATCATGCCTACCTTCGACGCATTATTATTATTATTATTATTATATTATTATTATTATTATTATTATCAGCGTTATTGCAATTCATTTGACGGCGTTTATTTCATATGGCGGACTACCAGTTAGAAGCGGACAGTTGTTATTATTATACATGTCAACGTCGAATCGGTCCCCAGTCATTTGTCATCAAAGAATAACCTTATAGGCGAAGAGAACTGGTTTTTTTTTTTATGCGAGCGACATGAAAACAATTTAAAACCCGTCGAAAACGATCGCACTATTTTCGAACGCGTACGCGACAATCTTGTATGTACCTAATTATTTTAAATTTTATCTCCCGAAGTAGCATTTTATTATAACCGGCAGTAACCACTTATACATGTATAATATGTAAATATTATACTTAGACGCGTTGACATCAAGATTATTTTCGTTTTACATCTAAATGTCCTGCATTATGGTACTTTGCATAGGTAGGTAATATATTATAATCGTGTCCCGCACAGAGGTGGCGTTGTATTATAAAGTAAACGCGTGTAAGGTATACGCATTATATTATTATTTTGTCCGTTTAAAAATTAACCTTTTAAGATATAGAATTATATGGGTTGTGTAGTTACACGTATCTCACGCTGAGAACGTTTATTCGTGGTTACATGTGACACATAATTTATATTATATTGTATTGACATATTATATAGTTATTGTACAATATGGTCATGTACTCGTGTGTAATGAACTAGAATGTGCCACCGTAAAGAGTGGACAATAACCCCGTCACGAAATAACCTATTGGCTATTGCCTTTTGGTTAAACCACTTTTAAACCTATACAACCTGAGTACCTCACCCTAAAATGTCCATTAACTTTTTTTATGTATACGTTTATGTTTTAAAAACTACATTTTTATATAGTTTGTTAATATGGGTACCTCCACAATCCTGTCACAACATATATTATATTACCTATATTTTATAAAATTGTAAATGATTCTATAACAACACAACTATTATAATAATGATTTATATTTAACTATATATTATATATCTAGGTGCCTAATAGCTTAAAAAAAAAAAACAATAAGCAATAGGTATACATATATTGTGTATTATTTTCTGTTGGAAATCGAATTTTGATTGCAATAACTGCATATACCTATATTATGTTCTTAAGACTAAGTATAGGTGTAACCGTTCATTCCGGAAGTGCCTACATGTATATATATATATATACTATAATCAACGTTTGCATCAATGAATCCTGGGCGGGGTTGTTTCGCAAAAAGGTGCAATATTTCAAATGCGTGTGCCGTGGGATTGTCATTGTACGCGGCGGCGCGAGGCGTCCGATAATCGCACTCATCGCATTACATTATAGTCGTTTTATAAGTGTGCGAGCAAGAACCGATTATTATCATATTATAAGATGTAGGTGATATTATCGAGATGGGTTGGGTTCACGTAGTAGCTCTCTCTTTAATATTTTGCATATCCCGCAAGACTAGCGCATCGCCACATTTGATAACGATATAACGATTTATCATGATACTTTGGGACTTTTCGGTTTGGTTTTTACAAACTTATTTTTATAATATTGTTTTCAGCGTCCGGGAAACAAGAATGGTGTTATTATCTATACGGGTATATTATGCAGCGTTCAGTGAATTTTCTTGGCGGCGGCAATCGTCTTGTCGCGTCTGACCCACGTGGGCAGCGATATTGCTGCTCCCACCTACGTAATTAAGTATTAAATTATTATTATATATATACTTGTGTGCGTACTGCGTATGTATATATATACGCCACATATGTATAGTTGGTCTCGTGTAGGTGCGACATGTGACGAGAACAATAGGGCGACAAGGCGCCAGATGGTGCGGGACAGGAGGTTTTTATAATTTTCCTCTGCGTCATTGTTACATGGCTTTCCGGATTTATAGAAATATATAATGACAACGTCAGGAGAAAAATTAAAAACGCCTTTAAACGCAGTAATTATAAGTATAGTTAAAAGAAAGAAACCAGAAAATAACGTTCACTTTAATATGGTAATAAAAGTAAGTCTTCGGAGCTTCGATATACTTCTTGGCATCAGTGGGTATAGGTACTACAGTATACACTTATGAGTAGGCACTTAAAGTAAGCATAATATAAAATGTTGAACGCACCGAATTTTCTATGTGTGTATAGTGACTCGCATGTTTATTGATGCATATTTACATTTTGATGTACATTTAGAGGTACACATCTCTATTATATTTTGTCATTGTCTCGTTTGCGTAAATTTTATAGTCAATTTGGGTCGTGTTTGCAGTTGTCATATAGTTTTCATATAGGTGTTATATAAATCATACAGCGGCAGGTATGAGCATTGAACGTGCGGTATATCTAAAGGCGCCGAATGTGTCATAACTCATTTACACATAAATACATAATAGGTAAAAATCAACTTTTGCCGCCAATAGACAACATAATGACAACATGAATGTCTATAATTGCATATATGATATACCTGATATACTCTATAGAATATCCATCGTACAAGTCACTATATTATGAGTATATAATATTATATTAAACTAAATTAGTTAAATATCTATTTACATGTATCGTTTAAATATAGTTTCTATCTTGTAATTTTATAATAGTTGTTATGACATATAAACTAAATTTTTTATAGAAATATACGTTATGTTTACCTCGGGGGTTTTACCCTAGGTAAAACGATACTGCGCAGTATACAATATTATGTAAAACAATGCTATATCTAAATTAAAATATTCAGTAGATATTTGTTTATACTTTTATACAATGTACGTAAAGTGCGTTGTATAATTATAGGCGCATATATACAATATTGACATATATTTTATGAGCGTATACCCCATAACCGCGACCTTGGTCACAGACACAATTCTCGGGATGGGTTGGCCGTTGAGGGTTACGCACAACATATGACAACAATACACGCATTACCTACGTATATCATGTTTATTTTTTACATTACTCCTGACGTATAGGGCGGGGGGAGAGTGAGCAACAGATGATTGACATACTGTTATTATAGGGTAAAATGGATGAAAACCGCGTTACCTAATTGTATCGGGTGTTGCGCTCACATGTGTAATATCATTATAATTATTATTATTATTATTATAAAACCTCGCGACGGCGAAATAATAATAATAATAACAATAATAACAATAAATAATGACAATAATTGCGAGAGTATGCGCAATCCCTCGCGTGCGTGGGCGCAACAGTGTTTGACGCGCGCGTTTGCCGCCTCGGCGGTCGTACTACACTCGTCGTCGTCGTCGCGGCGCGTACACTCGCCTCTGTGGGAAGACCTCCCAGAGGCGTCGTCCTACGCGCGGATAGGTTCAACGCGCGTCCTTCGCGGTCGGCCTCGTAACCGTTTGCGCCGAAATCGCGCGCGCTGCTGCTCCCGGATATCGTCCGTCGACCGGGCGGCGTCGATCGGCCACTTCCCGTGCCCGCGCCCCGAGGACCGTTGCAGAGGAGGTGCGTCTGTCTTGCGCCGTAGGTATACTTAACCACGTGCAACATTTATATATATTATGCGATGGGAGACGGAGAGACCGACGACGACGAGTCTTACCGACCAAGCATGGCTTCGACGACTATTATTAAAATTGCAGTCGACGAGGGCGACGAGCCGTCACGCGTTCACCCTACGCGAAAAATCTAAAACGAGCACTACGCTATTATAATTTTTTTTTTTTTTTTTCATTCCTCTTTAAAATATTGTATATATAAACGACGTTTTTCGTCATCATTGTCATCATTGTACTCAAATATATTATTATGTTTTACACAAAAATGCGATTAGTAATGGTGTCTATTTGTGTAAACTATAGATATTGCAGTAAGTATCTATATATATACTGGAAATACGCGCGTTTAAGGTTCCCGACGAGGAAAACACTATAAATTGTTATTCCCACCGAAAAATATTATACCAGATGGCTATTATACCTATATACCATTGATTATAAAAAAATAAACTATTTATCTTTTCTAGTGCTCACATATTATAATATTATGATGAGTTTTAGAACGCCCTTACCGCGGACACCATCGTACGTCATGCAAAATGACAAATGAAATATTATACAATATTATAATATACAAATTATGTTTAGAATTATAGCTGTGCATAAATAATAATACTACCCATCGTTTACAAATTTAAATTATTATATAGGTACCTATATACCCATTCATCACATATTATAATACATTAGCAGCTGGCTCGATGTGCGAAAACGTATGAATAAAATATGTAAATATTGTACATTTTTTATACTGATTAATTATTGTAAACCTAAACGCTCAAAAAATATCAGTTCTATCGTATATTATAATATAGTGGAAATACATCTTGTTTTAACGTTCGGCTAATAGCTAATGTGTATAGGTAGGTACCTAATATGTTTGTGTGTTAGCGAGGATATCAATTAATAGTTTATTTCAGGTGAACATTTTAAATTATTACTATGAACAACCGGACAGTCATCACGCAGGCTACATCATACCTAATTATTTATTAGCGATACATAATGAAACAATATATCATCCACTATAAAATACATATATACTATGTAGGTACCTACAGGTAATCTGGTAATGCATCTCATGATCTACACAACTATATGATTGAACTCGTTCTTCAATTTTAATTAAGAATAACCTTCTTCGTGTGTTCTAAATGCGTATACCTACATAATATACAACAATATAACGTAATGATATTTCCTACATAGGAATCAAGCTAGAGTCAACGATAGTTGCAGTATGTGGTGTATTAGATTTAGTAATCAATCTTTTTCTCAACTATCCATGAGCGACATCGTGTAATCGACAACCATATGCTATAGATATTTAATTTTAACGAGCTAACGAATATTATGTTTTTTTTAAATAAAAATAAAATCTACGATTATGTTATTATTCTTCATTTTGTTTGAGTAGGTATATCTAATAATGCTGAAATTGATGCATCAATTAATTTTTTTCAGTATTTTGTAGATATTCACAATTCAGATTTTAGTTGAATCTCGTTAATTAATCGTTTTTCTGTGCATTATATTTTGCTATTTTAAATGAATATTTTATGATATTTAAAGAAATATAGATTTATACGTTTAATATACATTAATCCATTACTTTTTATGTGTCTTAAAATCACATTCTTGATTATGGACATTAAAGTAATATTCCTAAAACATATATAATTAGTTAAATATTATTGTAGTAGTATTCTATGTAATATTTTTTTTGTGATTATTAACGGCGATAGAAGCTTAGAATAATTAGTTGTATTATAAGTTAAAAGTTTTATAACAAACCTACTTACTTGTGGTAAAATATTCAGAATGTATATTTAATATTATTGATCAAAATATATATAAACTATACAAATGGCAATCAATTTAGTCACATTTCAACGAAGCTTTACCACTATGTTGAGGCATATTAAAAAAGTGCTAAGAACTTAAATGGTTTAAAATGGATTCAAAAGTTTATCCTTAATATTGAGAAATAGTAGTCACTTGTCAAGAAGTGTTGATTATGAAAACATAATTAAAAATATTGTTGGAAAAATACTTACAATAATAATTTTATTGTGATATTTTTAATACTATATAGAACAAAAGATTAAAAATATTTTAGGTAAGTATACCTACATATAGGTAATGAAAGAATTAAAATATTACAAAATTATATTAGATTTTCTAGATGATTAAGGGTGTTTAGGGCATAGTTCCTCATGTCTTACATGTATGTTAAAATATTAGCCTTCCCTCCCCGCAAAATTTTAATGGATTCAAGCCAACCAAACAAACGCGACCAGAATTTCTTATTCGCATTGCACAACTTCACTATATTATATATAGTACTACAGTATGTATACGCACTCGTTGAACAACGACGCAAAAACTGTTAAAAAACCAATGATCACGGCCCTTTTTTTAAGACTAACTTACTACTAGAGTTGACAGATAGAAAATAATAAAAATCTATTCGCTGATACCTACCTACATCGTATTGAAGTCGCAATTCCACCATCACTGTGTCGAGTACATATTTACGACGTTTTTCGTGGGTTTGGTATATTATGACTGACACCTATTGGTAACAGTTGTTTTACGTGGGGTAAACGCTTTAACCATACATCGACCTAGTTGGAATATCTCAACTTAACGGTAACCTGTGGTATCTATTGGTCGATCAGACGAATTGACCGACCGGGGAGAAGTGTAATAGCGCCTTAACAGTATCTTGGACAAACTTACTGTGTGGTAGAAGCTATACCGGGTATATAGTCACTGTATACTGTATAACATCACTGGATTTTCCCGAGACAGCCGCTACTCCGTAGTCCTTATCACTGCTGATTTGACCGCGGTAGCCAGCAGACCACAGACTTAGAATTTCACCGGTTTTTGCCACCGTCTACAAAGTTACCATCTAAAACCACGTTATCAAGACTTCGGCTATAAATTTATGAACTATTATCTTATACGATCGTGTAATAATATAATTTTTGATGCCACGATCCCTCCGTAATAGTATTCAGCAGTGTATTTTCCGAGTTATATGAAAAATAAAGAACTAAATACAGTGTAATTTGAAATTGGGCATACACAGACGTATATATAAAAAGGCTCTTGTCACAGCCAACACAGCTATACTATGAAGCTACAATTAGGTATTAAATTTTATAACTATTCTATTTAATATATGACACTTTAAAAAAATAACATATTATTTGTATGTACCTATGTACCTATAAATTTTATTAAAAACGTACCTACTTATGTCGCCGTTCAGTTGTCGATTTAGTAAGTCTTACCAACATAAATAATGCACTAATGCGGTTGGTACATTGATGACACATCTTGGTATATGAAGAGTGTGTAAATAAGGGTATATATGAAATTGCCAACAGAAAAAAAGAATGAGAAAAATCATTTTAGTAAAACGTGGGTTAATAACATTATATTTTAAGCTTAGCAATGTTTTATGTAACATAATATGCATGATATGCTTAAAAATATATTATGCAGTTATATGTAGGTTGCGTAATATGAATATTGTATACTTTAAAACTAGTAACTACCTACCTTAGTACCTATAGAAAATAGAATTGTTATCTAGAATCTGGTTTGTCAAATGACATCTTAATTAGTTGACCTGCTGTTCTTGTACAATACAAATCCTCACTCAATCTTATTGATTATTCTACTTTTTATTTTTTTATATTTTATTGAGAATAATGTAATGTATAATAAATTTAATAAAAACATGGAAAACTAATTATGTATCATGGCTATACTATATAATATGTATGTACCTATTATTCAATATAAAATGGTAATTAAAATAAAATTGAATAATATATTTTATATTCTTAAGTAGCTATTTGATTTTTAAAACATAATGATTGTTTAATATATACATATATTTTACAAAGTAATAAATTATAGTATATAGACGGAAATATGTTGTATTATGTATTAGTGTATCAGATTATCTATATGTTCATCAACAATTATAATATTATATGTTAAGTACCTATAATTTATAAATCTATATACGACATACATAATACATATAACGGTATATACGGTATACTATATAATATTTGCTATAATATTATTTTCTGATTTTTTTTTTTACTATTTCAAACTCAGGAGGTCCGACTTCACGGGACTTCGGAAATCCGGATACTTATCGAGGTGGAATATTGATTGCTTGGATAAATTGTTCGCTTTTTAGAAGAAAATGTCTAAGTTCTGTTCCTGACTGTACTCGTTTCATAAATAATAGACTCACAGGTTAGATACACAATTCAAACTACAATCGAGACTTAACATATCAATATTTTACATTAATTTTTTTATATAAATGCAAATGTTTATTTTATGTTATATTATAATACAGTTAAATTAAATAAAAGTCTGAGTTTTTTTAACTTATTTCTACATATTTCTACATAATATATCATATTATTATTACAAATATTGTTATTATTATTATTATTATTATTTACATGTTGATGAGGAATATGCAAACCTTAATACAATATAAATTTAACCTTGTAATTAAAATATTAATGATTATTACATAACTATTAAAAAAAAAATTGTCATTGGCCGCTATTTACAATTTAGATCACTTCAGGTTGACAGTTGTTATAGTCGTGAGTGAAAGTAAATTAATTGGGACGTGTGTCTGTTAGTTTAATAATACATCGTTTGTATAATTATGCTACTATGATTTGTAGAGTTTTAGTGCTCTGTGAAAAGGTGACATTTAAGTTTAATAATATGATAGATTTCTGTATCATAACTTAAAGTTGTCAGACACTTAAATGTATGTTTATTCTAGGTAAAATAAAGTATAGTAAAATACATCTAGAATATAAAATTTAAAGTTGATACACCTAAATGGTTAAATCAATAAATACTACAACGATCAGATACATTGTAAGATAAAATATTTCTGATAATATCAAAAACTTCTTTGAAGTTTGAATGGTCGTAAGGTTTTATGAAAGTACTATTTACAATTTATAGGTACATACACATTAGAGATTTATATGATATAGGGAGGTACTAAAAAGTGCAAAATCTAATTTATCATATAACTCATATCAGAATAAATAATATTAGGTACAGTTTTATAATAATTATAAAATATTTTTAAAAGCTTATAAAACGTAATGTACAATATTCTTAAATTCAATAAAAAAATATAAAAATTATGCACTTTTTACATTTCTAAATGTACTTGTGCGAATAAAGTATTTTATATCGTGTAAAAATACCACAATGGAAAACTGGTGTTATTGTGATCACCTGCAGCACACGCATCGTTCATAGAATTGCATTTTCTTCTGAAGACCGGTCCTATATTTTTATTTAAATATCACAACAATTTATATAGAATGTTGAATCAATGCCTGTTTTCTTCTATTGTTATTTGTTTGTTTAACTCAACTTTTTGTTTTATTACATTCTTAGTGCATATAGAGCTTATAAGAGCAAAAGATAATCTCGTTTTTTATTTTTTTTGAAATAATGAAAAGCTGTTTATAGACAATGAGTTGTTTGTTTCACTACGATCAAGTTCATGAAACATAATATTTACTTTTCACTTTTTACTTATTAAAGTAATTATTAATATGACGTATATAATCTGGTACAATGAAATTTAATTTAACTTCAAAGAGTCAAGTAAAGTTAAGTTACCAACCTATTACATATCATTGATTATAATGTCTAACTGGCTCTACGATTAAAGATTAGAACGGCCAACTATATAAACCGACGTGATGTATATAAGTAAAATATATATATACATGTGTTGGTTATTATTATTTATTTAAAATAATCTCTGAGGGTTGTTATTAACTGACTATCGCGTTAGAAGTTTATGAGACTTACATGTTATGTCTACACGATTGTCCGTTTGTTGTACAAATATAAAACGTCTGTATATTATATTTTATGTAAACGAAGATTTAAAACCTTAGATTATTGCACTGTTTAAATATACTTTATAGGTAGGTACCTACCTCGGTAAACTATTGGTTGCATTACGCCAGCATATAGGTACTGGCGGTACAGTGGTTGTTTTTTGTTCGGCCGTCTGAATATGTTATTTACCTAATCATAAATCTGTCTGCATTTGTACTACGGAGGATTATTGTCTTTAAATATGGCCATTGCTATATGGGTTTAAATGTTTTTTTCTTTTTTTTATCGATGTATGCGAATACAATAAAACTTATATATTATGTGTTGACGGATGTCCAGGTGATTATTGGTTTTCCATTACTTCATAATATATAATGTACACGATATTATATTCACTTGGTATTCCTCACGTAACGCTGTCTCTCATTTCCTGTATAATATACCTACATATATCATTTATTTAATATAAATATGATGTGTGTATATTGTCCATATCGTACACCTTGGGAACTCGTCGGACGGCACCCCATACGTGATCCTGCATACAGTACCTACCTACGTACAATGGATTCGGAAATCGTTTTTATTTCAGGAATATTTATTGCTTGGGTTTAAGTCAGATTTTTGGGATTTCAGGACATTACTTAACGTTCATATAGTACCGTCGTATTATTACAATCGCAATGATGAAATACTCGGGTGAATTATAGGTCTACACAACCAGAATGGAAACAATATAAAAAAAAAAATGGCTTAAAACGGACATATTTTATTTAAACGTTATTATATTTGTATTCGGTGTTGTGAAATATTACCATGAACGAATAAAATTAAATATTATAATTCAACTTTGTTACTTTTGTGTTTAATGGAACGTATTTGATATACAAATAAAATATATGATAGTATAATAGCAAAATTTGGGAAGTTTGAAATATATTATATAGTAGGTACCTTCCTATACCAACGTCCTACGCGTAGTATAAATTGTCAATAAAATGAATTACACATTATCATTTTAAAAATTTTCTTATTAAATTATATACGATAGCTATACAATTATACAAAACCATTTAGATGAAGAAGTTAGATTAATAGTAATGCATTTTATATTTATTTTGATACAAAAAACTGATAAATGGTATAGCTGGTGGCGTATAGCAGTATATAATATTATACACTTATAGTTACCTATAATTCTTATTATTTCATATCTATATAATATTTATATTATGTTTTAAACTTTAAAGATCTTATAATTTATGAATTTATAAATTTACATTTATTGAAGTACCTGCCTATATTACAAATATATACGTGAGTGCAAAATATGTGACAGTAATAGTTTAAAAAAAATTGAAGGAAAATCTATATCTAGTTATTTTTGAGAAATCGTTTGCATATCACGCAATAATATAAACGAAAAAATAAATTAAATCAAGCATTAAGTTATTAGATACACTATAATTTTATAAGAAACCTTTAAAAAATAATGATCTTAATATTTGTCAATATAATATTATTATCATTGAAATAATATGCATTATAGTTTTTCATAATAATACAATATGATACAATTATCAATATTGATTAAAAGTTTTAGTTTAATATTGCAATGAATTTTTGATTTTAATTTAAAAATATTTTATTAATAAAATACACACTGATGTTTTTACTGTAGTCATTTATTTGGATTAAGGTACAAATTAATATTTATTATTATTAATTCTTAACACTGAAACATAATATTGTTTTACATCAATAATTTAGTATTGAAAACATATTTTTCCTTTAGTTAGCAGTAATTAACATTATTATTTAAATGTCTGAGTTTATAGTTTAAGTATAGGAATATTTTCAAAATAAATCATTTTATGTAAGTACATTCAAGTACTTACTAGGTACCTTTGGAGTAGGTCCACCCTCAATTTAAACATTCAATAATAAAATCGATGACTATGAAATTTGAAAATCAAGTAAAGTTTAAAAAAATGTAATCCGTATTGTTATTTTGTATTGAAAACCTTTAAAATTTCGTCGCACCCACCGGTCGCCTTTTAACTTAATAAGCACTATAAACACGGGTCCATCGAATTTTACTAATTTATAAAAAAATATTAAAAGTAGATGCTCGAAATTAAACACATTTAAAAACAAAATAAAGTTGTTTGGGCTAACTTAATTAAAATACTACTTATATGTTGTACTGTTATAGCTTGGCTATATGTAAGGTGTACGGATTTGAATTGGCAGTACCTAGTGTTGTATAAATAGTAGGTACCCATCGTTAGTATTATTATTATAAGTAATAAAATATCATTAAAACAGTAATAACCAGGGCATGTAACGGAACATATTTTCATTTCCGTTCGTGATGTTACGTTAAGGTTCGTACGTTGATTTTACAAAGTTATGTTCCGCATAGAGATATTAATAATGTAACATAATATTTAGATACTATTAAGTATTCATCATTTTTGACGGTATCCGAAACGGTATAATATGCAACCTTATGCAAGTAAATATTAATGTGGGTGCATTGACCAATTCCCCGAAACACTGCAAATACCCACTACATTATGATTAATTGTCTGAGAAAATATCTTATATCCTGCAATGTTGTTAAGTTATATATGTATAATATAATAGCAACTAGAGTAAAATAATACTAGTTTATGATTTGGTAATAGTAAAGTAAACGAGAAAGGGAAAAATCCGGTAAAGATGAGAAACATAATGTAGTATAAAAGTGTTAGGCTCATGCTCAAAAATCTGTATTGTAAAAAATGAACTTAGTTTCAGTCATAAATAATCATGTCTGCTTATGCATACAAATATAAATGATAATCTTAATAATAAAAATATATTTTATAATAATAGTATACATTCAGAATACTAGTCGTAGTGATAGAAATAAAATACTTGAAATTTGTGTTCAAGGTTGAATATGCGTGTAAATATTAATATAACTACCGATCGACGATCATATATATATAATATTGTGAAAGAATTTTTCAATATTTCTGAATTCAGGTTTCTCTAAGAATTTTCCCTTTTATGGAACAGAATAAATAAGAAAAAAAATAAAAATACTGACTCGTATTTGCGTTTATATTTTTTCCAGGAAAATCTCTATTCATCTAATAGGTTATACGATACGAAACATTTTTTTTCAGATAAAATCACATCAATTTCGTTAAAACTGACAATCGTCACAAATATTATATTCAAGTATAATATTAGTAACATTGGTGTGCGAGCAGGTGTACAGTTTAAGAAGAGATAGCCTCACAGTAATAAATGTATTATATATAATTATAATCGTATAGTATTTACTACCATATAGCTGGTAACTATACCTAATATGACGATTTCAGACGTGATCCATTGGTGACAATTTCTCATCGTGTGGCAATATTACCACTGATGCGACGTGTACAGCAGAGACGGACAATTTTCGGAGCTATCTATAGACCACGCCGCGTGGGATTCGCGAGACAAAGGTTCAATTAATCAGATTTATAATTTTATGCTATACACACACACGCAGGCCCACATGTCGCATTAAAAATAATAATAATAATAAAAAAAAAGTTATATAATATTTATTGGTCATTATTGCGCCAGCGTCGGTGGGTGAACCAGTTTGCCGGTGCGCGGATCTTCCTAAACGGAGAGAACTCTATAAGGAAGAACTGCCTTGGTCGTCGTGTGATTCACCCGTTCATCGCCCTCGCTGAATAAAAAAAAAAAATAATAAAATATTTATAAAAAATAAATTTACAACGACCTTTGCAGCCGAGCACGGAATCGAACTCTGCACGCGTGGGGGCGAAGAACATGCACGGCAGGTACCACATGTATTGTCATGGCGTGTATAGACGAAGAATGGAAAATACACACGCGAGACCGAATGAATCATTTGCAGATCGACCGATTCGCCGACTACCCATGTACGTATATTATAATATTTTTGCTGAAATTCAATGGTTCGGACCGAGTATAAGAACTCTGCCGTCGTGTATTTCGATTGGAAAACAAATTACAAAAAGCCGGACGGGGCACTGCAGCAGAGACCACGGATGTTGGACACTCGTTTCGCTACATAGTTATAACGTTTGTTCCCCCCCCCGGTGTGTTATGAATTATGATAGGTATTAAGCCTTAAAACGATTTCAGAATTTTAAATATACGATCCTGAGTGTGATTTTGTGATATAACAGCACTTGCTGACGACTTGAAGTTTCTTCAAAACTCGTAGTCAGCCCTTGCTCTCGGAGAAATTGTATTAGGACAATTATTAAAAATCGCTTCTTCAAAGAACTAATTAATATACTCGATATAATACGGTAACATGGTTACATTTACACGAATTCATTTTTAAGACACTATTCTAACCGAAAAAGTGTTTACAAAATGTATTAATCGTCTCTTACAAAATTTAAGATTAGAATGCATTCTAGACATCAAGCTTATAATATCCAAAATTGTTTATAAAATAAAATTTTAAATAAAAACCCCGTCTACTTATATTAAGATACATATTTGTTAGGTAACACACGAGGCTATACATAGTACACCATATGTTTCAACTGTTTCACAAAAACATGCAATCCGTAGTCCTAAATTTTTTATGGCACGAAGTGAAACTTTCATAACAATAGGTCAAACAATGAAAATGCCCATAAAAGTGCATTCATAAAAGTTAAATATTGTAAGATTGACCACAATGTTATATAAACATCCACATTTCATTTTTTAATCGATTTTTCACAATAAAAAACAATGATAATATTATAACAATTGAAATTAATGAATTCGTATGATTTATTTATGCTACATATTTTGCTTTTAAGTAAATTTAATAGAATACGACTTACTGGATGGGCTAACGTATATTTTTGTTTTATTTTAATACTTATACGGAAAAACGTGAAAAATTCGTCACCCAATTGACACTGCAACACAGTATTGCAAAATGTATATTTTTTACATTACAAAAATTAATTTGGGTAACCATAATTAGATAGATACCACCTACTTCCCTAACAGATCCCAAACTAACAATTTGGTAAGTTCTATATCTTATAACAAGTATAACAAGAGGTACTATTATAATTAATGTACAAAGTTAATTTCTTAAATATTGTTACTTTATTGTTATTTTAGTATTTATTAACTATTAATTGTAAAATATTTCTATACTTTCATAATATTATAAGTAAATAGGTAATAATATATTCACATCAATTATAGCAGTTTTAAAATTATGATGATTTAGGTTTTATTTTTATATTTTAGTCATCATAATAAGTATAATATATTATTAAAGTCTATAAATTATAATTTTTACATCGTATATAATAATATAATGATTGTATGTAAAATATTAATTACAATCACCTATCATAGGAAAGATATAATATAATAACCATAAACGTGTCAATATGCGCATATGTTTATTTTTTATATAAATTAATATTAATATATGCGAGATCGATATCAAAACAGTATATCTGAAATAATCTTTGGATTCAAGAATATCAAAAATTTCCAATAATTACAAAGAGAATATCATTATTATTACTTACATTTTTTTTTTTCATGCGGCCGTGAATATTCTATTACACGCATTGCCCTTTGTTAGCACGATATCATAGAATTGAAACGTGAGCTTATTACTAAATTTACTATCCACAAATAATTTTCACTTTTCAAACATATAAAATATTATTCTCTTGTAGCATTGTTTGTCGTCGAACGTTTGTTTTAACCTTTACAATAATTATAAGCCGTAGGTACGTAGGTTATGCTATAAAGAATATTATACACATTCGTTCGTCATGTTTGAATAGTGGCATCATATTATGACTGCTTTAATGTCTAATATTATTAAATGCTGTCGATGACAAAGATGTCAAGGCCTGTATAGGCGTACAATAAAATATTTATGTTTAAAATATTCACAATAATTATTAAACGGTTCAAAACTTTTTTTAAATAATATTATTATCTTGAGTATATAAGGACCGAAGTCGACATAATTTTAAATAAGAACGATCGCGGTCTCATCAGACTTGCACTGAAATACTATGTGTATAAGTATATTATATAATTCTCATCGGTTTCTAATTGTTGCTGTCACTTGTGCCACTGAAAATGAACGTTTGTGAATCCTGTCACAAACCATTGACCATCATCATGTTCTATTATATTATGTACAATTTATTCCTTATTTGTTTAGTATTCTTGTTCGGTGTCATAACGTCAAGTCATTATAACACTAAGAACTGCAGGATCTTGTATTATTAACTTTTATAATATTTTGTATTAATCTATATGCTTAAATTGCTGGATAACTAGTCATTAGGTACTGAGTATTAAGTGCGCATTGAGTGAAATGTCTTATAATACAAACATAAGTAGCATGTGATTACAGTTTAGTATATTTTAAAGTGAGAATCTGGTGTTTATTGCACGATCATAACTAAGACATATTATGTTATAAATTGATCGTTTATTGCATATTATGCGCAACTATTTAGAAACAAAATTTTTTGGTATTAAGAGAATAGGACAATTATAGTACCAGCATAAAATTAAATATTAATACAAATTTTCCAGCAAGCCTTTAATCTCCATAAATTTTCTTTTTGAGGGGGAAGGGGTTAGTGGGGGAGCTAAATCTATATTTTCGAATTAAGCCACTCAAGCCCTCCTAAATGCGACACTCTAGTTGTTCGACAGCCTTAGCCACTATGCTGTGTTTAGGTTGAAACTGAATTCATTAGGCAAGAATTTGTGTCTTAAAAACGTTAACTTTGTATTGTGTCAGCGCGTAGAAAGTATGACTTGTTGGGGAGGCCCTATGATGGTTTTTTATTCCATTTCTATTGAACTTTAATTTTGTTGTTTCATTAATAATTGTATTGTGGTCATGTTCATTAGCTATCAAGAGAAGAAATTGTTTTGTAATTGAGTAACTTTTGTACGCCGATAAGGCTAAGGTCTTAATCATACACATTGTATTTTTACTACTTATATGCATTTTCTCGAAATATCTTAAATAACTAATTAGTAATTAATATCAGTAATCATCTATTTATTTAAGTATGGGTACTATTTATCAATTAATATTAATTTTATTTTTAATGTAGCAAAATATATTATTTTAAGTTAACTAAGATAAATATCCTGTTAATATCCCAACCATCTAAGTTGCCATGTTAAAACTTAAAAATGATTCGTTTTAATGAACAAACGGACAAGTATACAATAATTGAACACTGAAACTGAGCAATTATTATAAAATGTAAGCGGGTTTCATAAAAGAGAAAATCATTTATGACTTTAATTTTACTATCAAGTATCAACATAGTCGATTATAATGACATAATTTAATACAAATGATTTTCATCATTATCATTTATGTACAGTAAACATAATAACTATGTTATTGCAAGTGAAATAATTCTAATTAACTAATTATCGTGAGCAAATCTTTATAAAAACAAGTGTAATACACGTAGGTACATATGAAATGACATTATAAAAGGGTGTGACGATAATATGAGGAGAAATTAGTAATATGAAACGGTATTTTACAGGTGTTAATATAATTTATAATGTTGCATAATTTAAATATCATGTTTATGTAAACTTATTTTTATGATATTATTTACAAGGTAGTGTGATTACTAAAATGCCAGTATCTTCGTGAAAAGCTCCAGTCATATACTATATTGTAGGTATTGTTATATTATTTGAAGTTTTCATTTAATAAAACATTGTGATTGTCTATATGTCTATTAACAATGAATATATGTCATAATAGAAACCACGCAGAGTCAAAGCGTTTCATACATTTTTACTGATTGTTTTGAATTAATGCACTACCTTAATTGACGTTTAAAGCAGATAGGCAAGTAAACAGCAGGAACTAATGTACTAATATACTAAGTACTGTACCAAGTACTTTATTAGCTTGAAAATAAAAATTTAAACATATTTTTACACAACAAATTTGGTTATACAATTATTTTAAGTTTTTTTTATGAAATTTAAAATGTATAATATACATATTATATGTATCTAATTTAAAGATAGGTTTTTTTACTGGGTCTATTATAAATTAAATTAATCATTATGCCTATCATACATAATATTTCCGAAAAATAACTTTAAGAGTTAAAATATTTCAATAAAATACTACCTATTTAGTATTATATTAATTGCTAAAAAATAAAAATCTTCCAAAATATATTATGTTTATGGATATTTTAAAATTACTTATACAAACCTACATTTAAGTGTTGTTAAGATACTTGTCTTATTATTAGTGAATCAATAAAAAAAAAACTGTAAATAAGTGCTACAGTGAAAAGTTGAATATTATGTAATTTTGACTCTGCAGATCAAAAAATAATATTGCACCACTTGCACCACACTTATTGTTACCACGTTGCATTTTATAAAAAAATCAGTAATTACATCTAACTCATCTAAGTATGTTTGTGCTAGACACCATAAGTACAATTTAACTGATAAACTTTTTAGTGACGTAAATAATTAGTAATAGTTTATGCTGTTTCATTGCATATAATAATATGGTTTATAATAATATTATTTTTGTCATAATTTTACATTGTACATATTATTATGATTTGCAGTGATATGGCATTGTGAATCAATCTAATGCTGTAGTAACTAAAAAATGGAAATAATATATCTTATTTTTGAATCGTAATATTTTTTTTGTCCATTGTAATAGTAGTTCTATATACTTTAATGAACACCAAGAGATGCCGACCACTGTCGGATATCTATACTTTAGGTATGAAGAAACATTTTAGTGTAATTATATGTTATTCGAAGTGACTATTAAACCGTATCATACTGTAATTTAGAATCTAGCATAAAGGACGTGGACATTTCAATAGTAAGTGATAATACATTAACTAACAATTTCATTTAACTATGCGGTACCTATATATGTATGGTATATTGTATTCATTTTTATTGTGGGTTTATTACTTATTGCATCATTAATATATACACAAACGTTAATATGTTACGTCTCATTCAGCACGTATTGTTACAATATTGAGAAGTGAATTGATCATCTTATTGAACTTTGAAATTGAGATTCGTCGGTATATATCACAGTCCTATAAAAGCAAATTTAGGTACTAGGTGATATTATGTCGAAATGTTTGACATATTATAACGCCAAGTTTAAAATTCGGAATTTAAACTAAATAAGATAGTAAACATTCTTAGTACATAAATTTGATAAATATTTTAACGTTAGTATAATATATTTTAATTTAATTTAAACGAGAGACTGAGGTCTTACAAAATTAAAAACTCATTATGTCTTAACTCTTAAAATACATAATATTTTTAATGTTATGACTATTATAATGAGTTAAGACATTCATTCAATCTTCATTTGAGTATAAATTAACTTAAAAGAGAAGATGTAATTAATGGGTTTGATTAATCATTTTTTGTGCAAAATATTAATAAGTTATGACTATGACTCAATTACTGAAATAGACACCTGCTTATAATTTATTAGCATCAACTTAAAGATAAAATTGATTTAAGGATAAATAAATAACTAATTATAACTATTATCCTAATAGTTTATAATAAATAATATATTAAGTAAATGCTTTTTATGTTAAAAATTAAAATTAGCCTTCAAAGTTGTACACATCATTACGTCATATTAATAATTATTTAAATTAGACAAATGTCGTAATTACGCATTTATTCTTTATTTCGCATGAAAAAACTTCCTATCCATG
This sequence comes from Sitobion miscanthi, assembly GCA_008086715.1. Taxonomy (NCBI): domain Eukaryota; kingdom Metazoa; phylum Arthropoda; class Insecta; order Hemiptera; family Aphididae; genus Sitobion; species Sitobion miscanthi. The sequence continues at coordinate 3,536,334 of CM017797.1, forward strand.
ATCAATCATAAAATCAAATCATAATACATCATTACATCAATTGTACGTATATACCTACTTATACTTTATCTCAGCACCTGATCAAAAACAATTAATATATATTATTAGTTCAGATTAGAGCTATTTCTCTTTTAAATTATAGCCTTAAAGGTTAATTGTACCAGTTCTTGAATTTGTATTCACTTTATTGAATATTCAGTTCAAAAATGTATTACCATTTACCATTATTATATTACGCTACGTATAGCATTTATTTTATAGCTCCTTATTAAATACAATTTACCAATAATTAATTTCCATGATATTATATCCATTACAGTATAATATTATATAGATATACTCGTAATTAAGTGTAACATATACGAGATACATACCCACATTATTGAGACGTACAAATATTTACTGTAAACCCGGAAAATCGATTGATATATTTTAATATTCGAATGAAGCCACAATATGGGTTGATATGCAGTAACGTTAAGTACTTTTGGAATGAGTAGGTCGAGATTGAGTCGTATTAGAGTTGTATTTGCATTGCGATGATATTATGATATAATGAACGTAAAAAATATGATTTGAGATATCAGTATCCTTCGTATTATTGCTGCAGGAACAAGTTAAAATTCTCCAAACGAGAGGAACGCTCCCCGAATGACGGCGATTATATTATATCTACTGACTCCGTCTCATTTAAATGAAATATATTTAGATAAAAGTATTACCGGGTATTTTGGTCACGGTATGTTTAAGACGAAAACTTAAGTAAAATCATGTAGAATTTGAGTGTCTCAACTTTTTTTTTGGGTTATTTTAAAATAATTGAAACATAATATGTTAAGTATATTTTATTATTATAAACTTAAATTTATTTTTATTTAATATGAAATAAAAATGTCAACGATTTTAATGTTAATTACATGTTCAAAATTGTTTTCAAAATAATATCATAGGTACCTATAAAGTATCAACATATAGCATAATATTATAAATCTATTTTAAATCAAAACTCATCTAAACCTATCATTACTTATTTTAAAAATCAAAACAAAATTATCAAGAAAAAAATAACTAAACAAATTATAGTATATCTAGAACTAATTTATAAGTTCAATAATAGCCATTTCATCAACTTTTGGCTCTCAACATTTGTCCTTCTATATATGGACCCGTAAAGGTGCAATCTTGTTATAAACAATTTCAGAAATTCAAATAATATTGTGTACAGATATTTACTTGTTTTCTTGTACTACAATTAAACTTCCTCAATAACGATAATAATAATTGCCAATAACAATATTTTTATTATTTTATCAAATTATAATTTACTTGCGTTTAAGTCCCTAATACCTATATAACTATTATAATATAAAGTTTATTAGTTTTAGTAGATGTATAAGTACGTGGGTGAATAATAATATGATTTTTTAGGTGTTATGAAAAAAAGATACTTTATAATCGATAATTTACTAAAGTTAAATGTTAAATAAAAATATATTATTTTATTTCATAGTTAATAATATTATTTAATCTATCCGGTTATTTTTTATAACCCTAGACGCGTATGCTATATTGCTATCCGACCAGAATTATGGACAAGACTTATAAGTAGAATAATTATTGTTTCCATCGTTTATAACCTTCCGAATTCTATAAATCATTTATACAAATTCGTAAACCATAACATTTTCAAAACGATTTTTTTGAAAATAATAAATTGCTTGCTTAACTTAATATTTATTTTATTTCAATGTATACCGCGGTACAAGCAAAATCATCGCTCAAATACACTAATTTTCAAAATCGTTCGGATGAACATTATCTAGACTATATTATATTCATACTAATATTATTATAGTAGGTATACACCGTCTGTATATTGGATATAAAATTACGACGAGTTGCTTGACCCCTGGGCTGCCAAACGATACAGCATACCAATCAGTGTATATACCTACCTACTAAGTATACCGCGCACGATGACCATTATAAACACACACACAGTGAATTCGATCAAATGGTAAACAGTTATTATAAGTTTATTTCCATGTAAAAATGATTTAAACGTTTACAATATAATGGACGTGCGCCGTGCAGTACCTATATATACGACAAAGACTTTTTTCAAAGCGCGATTTATTACTTTTAATAACGCACAGAAAAGTAATAGAAATAATATAACAAACCTCCGTGATCATCTTATAAACAATCAATATAATAGTTCACTTTTTAACGGGTAGACAATTTAATAACAATATAATAATGGCACTCGGATAACAAATAACGCCAGTGAACTGCAGTGCATATCCATATCCTGTGCTTGTAAAACGTATTGGTGTAATAATGATTATACGATGTGTATTTTTTTATCGGTCACCTTTTCGAAATCGTTATAATTATTTTTTAATTGAACAACGACATATTATGTTTAGCTACAATCGCTAAAATACAACTAACACAACTAACAGTATGCAGAAACACGCACTAATCTGAAGCTTGTAACTCAACTTGTTTGTAGAAATAAAGTTCGTTCAATGTAAAATAGCTAACCTAAATTGTTTGATTTCTGTAGGTATACAGGAATGGGTATATTATAAAAGAAAAAGCACTCGGGACAGAAAAAGAGTTTTTTTCGAATCGGACTGGCTTTTAAAAAGGTTATGTTTAAACTGCGTAGGTACTCGTTCCGTTCATTGCATAAAACCTATTTATTAATGAACGTCGGTAAGAATAATTTGAATTTGAATACAATTATCGAAAGTTTATAATTTTTATTATAATATATAATTACAATTTAAAAAAAATAATATTAAAATATGTAGGTAGGTACTCAGTTTTATTTATAAATGAATAAATGATTTACGTCGTGCACCTACTATATAAAGTCGTTTTAAAATACTTAATTGATCGACACATGTATACAGTTATCAACTAAAATGTAAATTTATAAAAATATTTTGTACGGAATGAGCGGATCTAGTGCAATCCTAACATTAATTTTTTTTGAACCCGAGTGCAGTTCGAACATTTTGGTTTGGGTGAGGAGTGAGGACTGAGGAGTGCAGTTGACAATGCCCAATGCCCAATGCCCATTATAACTTAAAAGAGTTAAGTGTTGGGCGCGTGTGGTAGGTCCGGTAGGTAAAAGGTGTGTTGCATTATATATCGCTCGTAATGGAAAGTATAAGATTAGGATGGCGATTAGAGTTACAAATACATCGATTATTAAATATTATAAAACAGCATTATTGTGGACTATATTATCGAATTATTCGGATCGATGCGGATATAATCTGTATAAGAAAACACCGACTCGAGTTTATTACGTCATAGGGTTTAATTCTATATTATATTATGTGGGCTGGTAGTCTTTCATGGTCATGATATAATAAAATATTAAACAAATAATACATAATATAATACGTATTCGAAGTATACGTGGAACAATCGAAATGTGTCCTTTTTATTTCTGTAATAGCAAAATATCTACACAACTGCGGGTTTTTTATTATCATTCTATTATCATTAACATTTCGATAACCACATTTCGATAGTTTTCGTTATTATATTATACGATTAAAACATAAGTAATATTATATAGGTAGGTACTTATGTGCATACCGAGACAAATATAGGATATACGCAGAACTGCACGATATTACCTATTGTGATGTATAAGTATTATCAATAATCATAAGATGAAATAAAAAATGACTCCCACTCGACAACCTTCTCGAGTTTTATGCGTTTGTAGGATTGGTTAACTGCATCAAGTGTTTTAAGGACTGCGTATCTGCAGCGGTGTAGGTACTGTGCAAATCGCCATGGCTGCCACGGCCGTTTTTATAACGTGATTTTAATAATAAATACCTACCGTGTTTTTTTATCCGCGTTTTGAACAGCATAGTATATAAATATGCGACGTGGGAGTGTTCGTTTAGGAAGGTACCATAAAAAAAAATAAAAAAAAAATAAAACACCGGCCTAAACCGTTATCAAAAATGTTCAAAGAGAGCCGGGTAGGTATACTATATAGCTGTGCACACGAATTAAAAGTGGACGTGCTCCTATCGTTTTTGACATGCTCTTAGTTTTTTTCTATCGTCACACAATCTGCTGTAATCTGCGAAGATCATGTGTAAAGAACCGTTACTCGTTACGCGTGTTCATCTATTTTTTTTCCACACAGTTTGAGTATGTACAACACTTTTTTACACCTCACACGTTAAGCATTTGCACGGATTAATGATTATAATAATATTATTATTATACAAACGAACGTGAACAAAAAACCGAATGTTTTACTAGGTATTTAAATTATGTATATAATTGGACGCATCGTGTACGTATAAACTATAATTTGTTCGCCACTGATTCAAAAATATTTTGAATCAAAATTTACTACATCGACCCTATCGTGTTGCACTGCTGCAGTAGGAGCTGTACCTATATGAATAATAATTAATATCACATATGGGTTTTATTGGACGATACACGTATACGTATAGAGTAAAGTGACAGCTGTGACCTAAAGCATATCAACTATACAATTTTTAGTGAATAATATATTATGTTTACCTTTTAAATTTAAATTCATGCAGTTATCTAGCGTTCTAGAAAGTTGGAAATTAATTGTTTATTATAATATAGTATAGGTACTGTTTGGGTGTATGTCCCCTAAACTCAGCTATAACACATCTCGTAACCATATGGTCGTCAATTTTTTTTACAAATTGCATTACAGTCAAATTTGCATATAATTTTAATTTAAATAAAATATTTTGGGCTAATGATGCCAAATCATATTCCCAACTTCCAAGAACGGTAACTTTCACAGTGATATTATACGGATGGTGTGTAGGATATCCGCTTTGAATATAACATATGTATAAAATATTATTTGATATGTGCCGATAAGTGGGTGGTTAATTTTAACATTTGAACTTCATATTATTACATTTATTTTTAAATCAAATTGTTAGTTTAATCTTTTGTTATATCAAAAACTATTAATACGTGTTTGAAAATATATTTTTACATCATTTTAAATCGTTGCAAAACAACGTTTTTGAAAAATGATTTTTTATGGTTATTATTTTTCAAGTTTTATAAAGTATTTTCTCAAATATTATTAGTTTTTAAAATAATGAGTGTTCTTTGATAAAACAATGATCCGTGGTATGTATTATATATATATGTATTATGTATTTATGTATGAGTATTAGTTAATAGTTTCCCTGTGCCGCCACTACTACCAGGGAAAGCAGGGCAAAGCCCTGCCAAAGTGCCAAAGGGCTCAAGTTTATTTTTCAAGGGAGGCCCATAATGGGTGGATCCTATTATTTTTTTCCTGGTTTTTGATTTTGTAAAAATGTATTTTGAATTGAAATAGGAATTTATAATAATTAGTAGTAATGTGGTAAACATAGACATTATGCTTAAATAACAATTTAGGCACAAGCTATATGAAAAGTCTGTGGTATAAGTATAAGGTCTTTGACGGCAAATCAATTTAATTTCATAAATTTATTCTGTGATAAAAGATTAATGACGAAAAAATCACCGATCATCTTGGCGTTGGCTACACTGAGTACTCAGTTTGTCTTATAAACCAAAGTAAGCACCACAAAAGTGCAAAATAAAAATAGAATAAAAATATCTCTTTTGTTAGCATTTAGGTACCTACATACAAAATAATTATTCACCAATTATCTTCCTAACTAACCTTTATGTTTATAGTTCTATGTATTTTAAATTATTTCACATTTATAATCACGAAGTTAGTTACTAGGTACTTTTCATTTAATAGTTTGCATTGCTAATAAATAAATACTTTTATTAATCATTGGTGTTAATACTTTAATAGTTGACTTATAAGTTATTTTAATAATATTTACTATGTCAAAATATCTCAGTGGTTCAGCAAAAAGGAAAATGATAATAAAAAAAGATGAAGAAATAAAGAAGTTGAGAGGTTCATTAAATATGTTTATAGCAAAAAACAATTTGGATAATGCTGGTAAGTGGTAAATATATATTATTAAATACTGGGTGGTTGTTAAAATTCCTGAAGCTAAGATTTTCTTAAAACTAAGGTCGTTTATTAAAAACTTAGTTTACTATTTACACATTTACCCAGTGATAATATTACATTCTGCACACAACTGTAAATAATATGATGTGAATATGTGATATTTTTTAAATATTTTATTTGACAAGTGTGCTAAAAATATAATTATTAAAACAAATGAAAATACTGATGTGGAATTGTTTGGGAAATGTGATGATACTGAGCCAGACATATTTGATAAACCAGGTAGGAACCTAAATTAAACTTTTCAAAATTATTAAAATGTAAAAATGTAAACTATACAAACAACTATGAGGATAAGCACATCATATTTAATAGGTAGAATAATTTATAATTATATTGATATTTATTACTTAGTGATTCAAGTATAGTTTTAGCATACTTTTTTTGTTTATAATTTGCAATTTCCATTTGTTGTTTAATTTATTATATAATATAAGTATTTTTACCAATTGTTGACATAATAATATTATGTCAACTTAAAGATCGCTTTAAAGGTTTACATAACGTTTGTAGCATTTTCAATTTTTTGAAACCTCAAACACTTTTAGGACCAGATGAAATTACTATTAAAGGATTATATGACTTTATACAAATGTATCAATCTGATATAAGGTCAGATTTAATGAGTCAACTGCCATCAATCAAAGAAATTTTAAAAAATAAAAATTTGATTAGTATCCAAGCACCGGCCTCATTTATTCTCGAAAACGACTTTGCTACGAGTTACTCTGATATATTAGGAGCATGTATAATTTACTTGACATTGCCAGTAACGGTTGCAACAGCAGAAACGTCTATTTCAAAACTTAAGATAATAAAAAGCTATTTAAGGAATTAAATTGGACATGAACAACTGTCCAATATTTCAGTTTTAAATATCGAACAGCGTCGTACAAGAGAAATTGATATGTATAAAATATTAACAAATTTTTCAAATATGAAAGCAAGAAAAATGAAATTTGATTAAGGATGAATTAATGTATTGTTAAGTTTATTAAAACTATTTAAATATACAATATAAATTATATAAATACAGATATTATTTCCACAGATACATAGAATACAATAGTTATACAAAATAATAATAATTTATCATACTTTTAATTTTATCAAAAAAAAAATGTCTAGCAGCATTTTATATTATTATGTACCCTCTATAGTTATAGGGCTCGAAATTCAATTTTGGCCTAGGGTCCTAAGTAACTAAGTTGTGACACTGTAGTTGCCTATAGTAAAATTGATTTGATCAGGATAAAAACAATATAGGTATTATACAATATGTCTTGGTGGTCTAGGTACCGATTTAAATCAATAAACAGTATTAAACACAAAAAAAATAAACTGAAATACTGAAGTACCTTTACCTAGTGTTGTTTATGAATTTAGCAAAACGTTTGATTTTTTTCAATGATGTCAATTATAAATTTTTTTCTTATAAAAGACAGTATAGGTACCTATTATGTGAAGGTCAAAACAATAATTTAACATATTATAAAAAAAATAATACTAACTGGAATCATTATGACTCAGGGACAGTTCTAGTAACCAGTTTGATCAATGAATAGAACACAAGACTTATATTTTATTATTTTTCCTGTCAATGAACCATCATTATATGATACAAAACAAGCTGTAAATATTATTAAAGCACTTTTAAATTGAAGAGATGTTTACACATTTTCTGTACAACATTCCATTTGGGTTGAAATAACGCATAATCGTTTGAACTCTAAATATAACATTTAACATGAACTGGCCGTTAAACGAAATTAGTTTTATGAACTCGTGAACAGTTCTAAAATGAACATGTAATCATATTCACCATGAAAATTACAATTTACCTAATGCCTATTATACACAGGTAGTAATTATAGACGTGCAAAATTTTGATCTATTAAAAATACTCAGTAAATATCTACGATCTATTACGTACATTAAACTATACTAAATATAGGTAGGTACACCGAAACAAATGTTATGTAGTGATATACCTATGCGTTAAATAATTTAGCTTAAAATAAATGTTGACATTTGTGGCACAACTAAATCTGGTTTTAAGAAAATATTAACAATTGTACAGTAATATCAACAAAACACCTATAATTTAAGTGTATATGTATAATATATTTGATATTATATAATACATATATATACAATGATTATAAATTTGGTTATTTAAATAAGTATACACTATACTTAGGTATACATATAATAAAAAGTGAAAACGCTTTTATAATGGTTATACATTTTGTTTTTTTGTATTTAATTTATTCTATGAATAATATATTCTATATTAATACTATTTTATTCTAATATTTTATATTTATATTTTGTATATGTTATAATTACGTTGTATTTACAATCTAAAGTCTGATAATTATCAGAAATAAATTACATCAGATTATATACTCAATGATTATATAGTACTTATATAAAAGTAGGTGAATATAATGTAGATACCTAAATTAAATTTAAAATTTGAAGTTTTTTTAAATGTATTAGTAACTTTACCATTGAATGCGTTGAACATTGGTTGTTATTATTAATTGATAAGCTACATGTTTTGAGATTGAAATTATATTTAATTTAATAAGTTTTTTTCAATTATTATGACTAAATATCACAATACTATAGAATTTAAACAAAATTCTCTTATTATTGAAAGTAGTTAAATTTCGTTATTTTTCATTCATAAAAGTATTTATATTATTATATATAGGTATACCGTATAAGTCATAAACAAATTATAGTAATTATATATACATATACAGAGTGTAACAGGAAAACCTGAAATATGAAATATAACTTTGCTTCTAATCAATATTAAAATTTTTTTTTATATATAATTTATAGTCACTTGCGCTACACGTATAATATAAAGAAATATATTTTTATTTTTTAATGCTGAAAATAAAAAAAATTAATTTAATTAAAAGCTTTTTGGAAAAATTCAAAACAGCCATTTTGTAAATCTTATTATAAGAACAATTTTGATGGTAAAAACATTTATCTAAGTCAAATAGTTTATTTTTAGAATTTTTTTAAATATCAATATTTTTGTGAGTAAATTAATTTAGAAGATAAAAACTCAAAATATTATTTTTGGGAATTCCTGACATGATTATGTTTCTTAAATTATTTATTAATCATAGTTTTCACAATTTTAGTCATACATTTAAGTAGCATCATATTTTTTTGTCTGTTTTTTTGTTACGCCCTGTATATTGTCATGTATCTTATTTTCGTAGAGTAAACATCTGGCTTATAAAGTTGTATGCACTTGTTTATATTAAGGGAAAGTCATAATATTAGGTGCCAAAAACATCAAATCATTACAAATGGAAAGTAAAATGAATAGAGATTGTTACCGTGCAGACGTGCAGTGTACCAGCCACATAGAATAATTTATTATCATTGTTCATTTTATGAACTTTAACGATATCTCATGACTATTAAGTTTTATACGATTAGTTTTGTTTTTATGCTTACCTACCTGGCTATATACCTATAATATTGTCGAGTGTATAGACCACCCAATGATTCCTATCCTAATGGTTGTATAAAGTATATAATTTAATTGATTGTTGTTAAATTATTTACGATGATAGAAATATATTGTATTTATTATTGCGTGTACCTACTTAAACTTAAACGCATACGAAGGCCGTAGTAGGTACCTATCTATGATACGCTATCCGTCCCGGCTCAACTCGATTCGTCTGCAGTGTATATCTCGTGATAATCGCAGACAATCAGTAAAAACGACTGCGGATGACCAATGGAAGTTAATTTCTGCTATAGGAACTCTTCAACGGTCATTGTCTTTAATGTGAGATCACGTCGGCTAAGTTCTAAGAAACGTGTAAAGATGCTTCTGCGTTATATATATTTATACACATTTATAAAAAAAAAAAGGCTTCGAAACAAAATATGGAAGAAGAGTGAAGGGGAAAAACAAACTGTTAAAAGAGTGAAAACTAACAGGGCAAATAAACGCGCGGTGTGAGCCAAGAGATGTGTTTGTACGGAGTGCCGCACGGATGAAACGTCTGCGAGAAGGTGAATATAAGTGTATAATACTAGATATATGTGTGTATCGTATTGTCTGGTTAAGACATTCCTCTTATGTATTATATTATAGTGGGCAACCGTATGCAGTTTACACTTGCGGTGACATTGTGTAATGGATGTGGAGATTTCAAGTTCACTCCGCAGTATATTATGCAACGATCCGTGTGAAGTAAATCGAGGATCGAATGCTTCGGTTTAACGAATAAATTGTATAATTTAAAAATAAACGAACGAGTTATAAAATAGTTAGAAATACCACATACCTATAACCTAACTCAACTGTGAATATATATATTTTGTTTATAGCTTTACATGCATAATTTACACAATATGAACATTATATTATGCGTATTGTTCATGTGAGCTGACATTTTTTTTAAAATTTCGATAGTTCTCATTTATATAGGTATAATATTTATATATATTTTAGATCATTATTGATCTTAGTGCATATCTGATTTGTGTGATGTTTTTTTAAGTATAAAAATTACATTTTCAAACTAAATGACTATTGCACTATAGAAATTGTCGATGATCAGACTTTAAGTTAGAATTTTCCAACCAAATTACTTGATTTCAAATTTTACTTGAAAAACTTTAGATATTTTATAAGTTAATTTTTCTTAAATGTTTACACATAGTTTTTTTGTTATTGTTACCGACTCATATCTTTTTTATTTTATTTATTGAATATGTAAACTATAAACGCTAACCTTTTATAACAAATATAACATATTATAATATATCTTAATACTACTTATATTATTAGTATATACTTTTACGAGTTTATGAATAATTTTTCTCATAATAACTAATAATACTACTTTCTTTTTTTAATTGATTAATTTTTCTATATACTAATATGTATGACTATGCCGACAATATTTGGATACTTTCCTAACAAATATTGGTAAGTTGTTTAAATATACTGTGATTTGTAATATGACAATTCAAAGAGTTATTACTTTAATGATCTTCGTTAGTTGTAATTAAAAAGATAGTCTGCATTAATCCCATTTACTATGTAAAATATTATTATTTATATCAAGATTATACATTTATATATTTTTATATTTTATACACATAATAATATATAGGTAACACGCACTAAAGATGTGTAAGAAATAGGAATGACGATACAAACTTACAACTTATAATTTATAAATATTGTGTTACAAAAATTTCAAATAAATATATTTTACCTATTGGAAAGGCATTCCCAAATACAGGGAAATTATTATTTACTTAAAATAATACTCAGAGAGCATAAGTCCTTTACAATTTTTACTATTTACAGTACTCTATTGTTATTTAAAGTTGGATAGTTGAACCAATAAATGTATATACAATTACCAATATTGTACATATCGTATATTTATTGGTTCATGTACAATATTGGTTATTGCATATACATTTACGAATCAATCAAAATAAATTGACTCAGAAATAAACTAGGTGTTTTGTACGAGGTCAGTAATAGCTAGAAGATCAATGACGAGTTGTTCAAAAAGGAAAGTTGACCTGAGGTTATGGGAAACCACAGTTTTGGCGGATATATGAAGAGAGGGAAATTTGTTTAATTTTATAAATTAATATATTATTATGTCTGTATGGTAATATTTCACATGTTGCACAAACTTAATGTAGGTTTTATGGTTAATAATAAGCCCATTTATCTAACATTAGTCCAGTAGTAAAAATGTAAAATCATTTGAAATGGAAAATTTTGTTTTTAATTTGTATATAAGTACGGAAGTTTGCCAGGTATAGTAAAATATAATATTTGAGAATTTATCTGGATAAACATCGTGTTTTCTGATTGCGCCGATGACTGCGAGCGAACTTCCGACGATAGGTCGTCTACACAAAACGCTGGTATAGGTATGATTATCATTTAGGTAATCGCGATATTTTCCGTTTGTCAGTCATTGGAAAATAGTCTTTACCGATTATTTTCTCGGTCAAATCGCTCGTTGTTGTCTATAAGTGGTCGTACATTAATGTTGTGCAAGTGCGACGAAATTCCGGCCAACGAGTATTGATAGTTTATTTACTTGTCACCCATTATCCAAGTATCTATGGTGTAACTAAACTTGATAATTGGTTTTTCATTAATGCTCCAATATGCCATCATAATTTACTTTTATATTATGATGTACCTATAAAATAATATAATATTACTATAGCTGATCCCGCGCACTTCGTTGCCCGTAAAAGTTACAACTTTAAAAAAAAATGTGATTGTTCAACTCCTTTTGGGTGCAACTCAGCCTTCCTGGTAGGCAATCCGTGACTACGTCGGATCGCGGACAATGTGAAACAGCTTAATATCAAGTAGGAAATGTGCAAAAATTTGATTTGATGCATGCTTGCACCTGATTTGCCCGATTAATCAATGGCAACCATGGACCAAATAATAAACATTAAGTTCTACTAATTATTTCTCCTATAACTAATAGCAACTATTTGTAAACAAAAATGTCCACCGTAAATTTCGAAATCTCTGTTTGAGCACCTCCTCGGGTTGGACCTAGGAGGGTAAAAATACTTTACGACCTATTCTCACACTTACCAAATGTACAAAAAAAATTTCTAATTAAGAGTAAAACATTTCCAGTTGGTTGCTTTAGTTATTTATAACTTATAAGCTTTCAAGTTCCAATTTCTTCGATTTCTAGGTATACATTATAGTCGATAAGAACGATAATAAATTAAATTAGAATTATAAAAGAAAAATAAAGAATATTTACGTACCTAATATTGTACCTATATGTATATTGGTACGACCCGATGAAATGTTAAAATTAACCTGTCTAAAAGCTGGCACAGTCGAAAAAAAATTTAAATTACACCTCCGGTCTACCTATATGATAGGTACCACTTACATTTTGTCTATATTCTATTTAGATATATTTATATATATACAATACAGTTTGCGTTATCGTTTTTATTTTAGATTCGGGTTCACAGACTATGAGTGATTTTCAATTAGTCTTTCCTAAAATTATATAGGAACATACTTATTAATATTAATTCATAATACAGTTATTAGTTTCTTAAATATTGCTTTGTAAGATTAACCCGACCTTGTTTTGTATATATTTATTGTATCGTATAACGTATTTGATTGTGAAAAAGTAATATTGGATAAACTTTCCTAATACTAATTTGAAAATATTGACTTCAAAAATTGCATACTAACATAAATGAGGATAATTGACAATTGACATAAATTATTTGTTAAAATGGTAATAATAATGCAAAATTAACAATAATCGAATAAACCTAAAACGCGTATACTGAATTAAAAACAAAAATATACGTTATTGTCATATAAGAATTTTGAATTTTTTGTTTTAAATTGATCATATACGGTTATGCCTAACCTATCGATGCTATTATTATTTATTATTTATTACGATCATATTATTATCTACATATGCGTCCATCGATATGAACTCATCGCTCGTCGTGTGGCACATCGTGTCTTACGTCTGCAAAAATATGACAAAAACAGCAGTGTACACTTGTAGGAAAACAAAACGACAATGGGAAAAAAAGGGGAAAAAACCAGGACGCGCGCGCGTTCCGTACGGCTTCGAAAAGCCCATCTGTTCGGTTACAGTGGTTGCGTCCGGCGGACACGTGACGTCACCGCGCCAGCAACAGGCGGAGGGCATCAACACGCGAAGGTGGTATACGTTATAATAGCGGCCACCTCTTGTCTGTCCGTCTACCGGCGGGTTCTTTTCAGTCTTGCACGACAACCCGCGAGTTCCACATTACCGGCGGTAGTGGACATCGGGTTTTATTCTCCCGATATTTAACACGTTCTGCGTGTTTGTTCGTTAGTTCGTTTGTTTTTTTTTTCTAATAATTTTTAAAAATAATACACTAACAAAATTTAAAAGAAAAAAATATTTAATAAATATAATCATAGTTTTTAAATCACTTAAATTTTTTTACTAATTTTTTTTTTCTAAAACCGTATTGTGTAGTGCATCGAGTAAAAGTGATACGTTATATTAATATAACTACAATCGTTTATATATATTTTGTGTTCGCGTTTATTCGCACTGTGTGATACAATATCATGTACATCGAACACACGTGACAGAAAATGCCAAATTACGGTATGTACTTCCTCTCTGTAGAGATGGATTTAAAAAAAGATATTTAGTTATAGTTAACTTTTTCAGCCATATATTATAAGTAACTTTTTTTTAGATAGTTAATTTTTATAAAAAATTATGATACGTTTCATATTGTTTAGGTTCCTAAACTGTTATTATATCGCAGACATATAATACAAATTCAATATTTGGGATCTAGGTAATGATAATAAATTACGTTTAATATAGGTACTTAAATAACTGTCGCAACACACAGTAAACACTTAACAACGACTACTTATGACTTTATTTTGCAGAATATACCATATAGAATATATTCTTGAAATAGTTTCCAATCACTTTTATATTTTATACATTTTACAAGTTGTCTATATCTTAATAATATTTAGTACATATTTATTTACGAGTATACGAATCAGAATGTGAACAAAATAATAAAATTCGGTCCTTGCGGTTCATAATTTAATATTTTAATTTAATATGCAATTAATTTTTGTATCATACGAAATTTTTACAACTATAAATGTATAAATTCTATTCAATTTTTAACGCCGTAGCAGGTAGCTGCCTATTTCGTCTGACGACACCACTACTGACACAAACCTATAACTTAGCTACGTGACTTTTTGTGAAGTGCAATAATGCCTGTACTATCTGAACACTCTGAACAATTATTGTGGTGTATTGCATACAATTTTATTATGTGTACAGTGCACACGCAAATGAAAACATTTTGAACGTCTTAAAGTTTAATTTTCAATGCACTAAAATTTGATTTATTTTATGGGAAATAAAAAAAGTGAAAATATCATCTTTAAATAATGTTTTTTTCTTCTAAAAACGCAATCGTGATGAATAACTGTGGACAGAAAAGTGTAAGTTTTTATTAGCGTTGTCCCAATGACTTTCTAAAACGTAAACTAATCCAAACACGGTTCGAAAGTGATATATTATACACTGCATCTACATAAATTAAGTTGACAAGTTTGCCTACACATTCGGTATTGTCATTAAAATTAGTATTTGTACATGTAAAGTCTTAATTTTCGTTTGTATATTATAGTCTTACACTATTTTTTAAATCGTCGGTTTATTTCCAACTGATATCTCGGGCCTTCTACGAACATGTTTTTATTTTTGGGGGGAAAACTTTTCTTTCAAACATGCCATGCCGGAGTAAAAACACTTTCGTCACGGTTTGCTACACGCAATGCAGCCCCCTATGTTAAAAGTAAACGTGACTGTATAAGCAACAGTTGGACGGGTTGTGTCAAATGTTTGAAAACAATTAAATAATTTATGCGCGTTTAAGCCTTCGTATACTTAAGGAAATTTTCAAAACAGTTTAGAAAAATTAGCCAAACACTTATGTTAGCTGTAGGGTACAGGAAAAAACCACGAAGGTTTTCGCCCCCGCGTTTACCTACTAGGTATAATAATGTATTAGTATGTTGAATAAAATTTGTTTTTATTGTTTATATTGCCTTGGAATTAAATTTCAACCGAGTAATAAATGTATTACATTTTGAATATAAACGTATTGCACAGTATTATTTAGAATTCATAACTAGGTACAGAATTAACTTGATACAGAAAAATAATAACTTGTTTTTATAATGCATTTTTACATACATAATAATGAATTAATAATAGTTTTCACTGGTTCATTACATTTTGTATGAATTTAAATGATTATTATACTCATAATTTATATTACTTAATTTATTAAAATCTATTATAATAAATATGTATGTAAAATAATACAATATTTAAAATGTATTATATATAAAAAAAAAACTACAATTAGTTACTAATAATGGATGTTATGGTACTGTTTTTAAATAAATTACAAAACTTGTATACAATTTTTAAAACATAACCGACTTAAAGAAATTGTAATTATTTTTTATTAAGATGAAACATTTTTATATTTAGTGTTTATTATATCCTTTTTTATAAACGCGTACTGAAATTATATCATGCGCTATCAACTTGTTTCAGGCATATATGTACACTGTGCAGTGTGCACTGTACACACAAATTTTACACGACAGGTGTTAACCAGGGGGTCCTAGATTAACCACAAAACAGACCATTACATTAGAACATATTTTTTTCCAGTAACAATGTAACATTGACAACACTTATGTTTCGATGAAACATAATATTAAAAAGGTTATCTGACAAATAATTGTATGATGAAGCGTTACTGGATAATATATAAAAGCCAGAAATCTATAAATTATTATAAGCGCGTACAATAATAATAATAATAATAATAATTCCGGAAATTGTTTTAAATGTACGCTTCATTGACTGTGTACACATCGGGTTCCTATAGCTGTGCAATGCCCCTGCTTTTTTAGAAGCATGTAATGGTATTTATCCATTATAATTAAAATTAACGATGTTTTATTATTTTTCAATTATTTCGACCACATCCTTTCATGATGACCGATTTGGGGTACTACACATTTTCGCAAAATCATTGCACAGGAAACGAGGTATGAAGATTGACCAAGGGTCTTTTAGGCTCGATATTATTGTTGCATCACTCCGGGGGGTAATCCGATTGAAGATTTTATATACACGCCCATTTATAAATTAAATTTGCTAACAAATAAAATCGGAATTCAATGAAAATGATATATGATTTAATAACTGGTCAAATTTGTCTAACGAAATATTAGGGATGGTAAATAAATAAAAAATACACCACAAGTAAAACATAAACAAATAATATCTATTCTAAATTAGGTATATTATTCGTTTAATTTAAAATTCTGTATAAACTTATACTGGTTATAACTTATAAAATATGTAAGTATATGCTATATGATTATTTTACCAATTATAATTTTTCAGCGTTTATTTTGGTATTTTAATTATCATAACTCATAATAATATTACTTAGTATAAAATTGTATTTTTGTAATACATTGATAGTTCCATATATTATATAAAATTAATAAGTGTAGCCATGTAGGCCAATTTTTAAAACTACAAGAGGTACCGTTATGACGTACTTATCAAATTTATCATAATAATATGTAAAAAACATATTTCTTTTATGCATTCAGTATTCTAGTTTAATTCAATACGTGAGCACACTAGTAAAAATGGTCAATTATTTTTATATAAAAACTAACTTTTTTTCGTCTTTTAAAAATGAAAATAACGGTGATTATGTACGTTGGTGATAGATAATAATAACAATAATGATAATAATAATATATTTTTACGTTTAGTGTTATTTTTACATAGTCTATACACCTAATAAAATAATTTATCTGTGAAAAACGATACATTCACTTCTGATCGTTGAACTACTCGTACAAGTTAATTAAAATAATATATTATATAACAATTAGTCATCTAATTAAAAGCCAAATTATATTTTTATTAGACAATCAATATTTGTGTTAGAATTTTAAAAAATCTATTAAAAATTGTTTTAATTCATGATTAAGGTATACAGTTAATATAGACGATAATAAATAGTAAATTAAGTGTATAAAGAAATACTATTCTTAATTATTTCAATTGAAAAATTTTTTTTTTATCTATGGTATTATATAATAATTTTAATGTTACAAAATATTTTTATATCAGCTAATCTTAAAAAATATATTTTGAAAATATTTTACTAGATAAATAATATAACTGTTATTACATTGCATAGTATTTATTAATACTATTTTAAGGATTAAGGAGATATTTTATGCATTCACTAAAATAAATAATTTATTTTATTTGTAAAACAAAAGTTATATTTAATAATCATAAATCAATTAGGTACACAATTTGTTTTATAGACCTATCACAAGACTAGTTAAAGTTTACTATTCATTAAAAAATCATCTGATATAATTAAATTGAAAAACAACTGAGTTGGAGATAAATGCCTATTAGAATATACGCCGTATAGCCGTATGCATCCTTCTCTAAACCTCTATAACAATATTACTATAAATCACATGTGATATATTATAATAATTATGTTTATGAATCAAAGTCGTTTTTTATCGAACTACCTATGTGTATTATAATATTCTTGATTTTATTTTAATTTTAAATTACTTTTCCCGCGAACTCCTAATAATTTATTTACGATCAGTCTATTACATAATATCACATATTATTATTATTATTATTATTATGAATTATGATTATCATCATTCATTATTGTCCAACGAGCGCTCAGGAACCGTCATAAAGTTATTGTAACGCGCTATCCTCTAGCTGTACATACCAATGTATATAACATGCCTATAATGTGCATTCGCTTCGTCCGGGAGACTCTGCGACGGCCGAGCGGAATATTATATTATCGGCGCGTGTATGACTTATACCTACCTACCGGGTAATAAAAACTAAAAACTAAAAAAAAAATGAAGATGAAAATAAAAATCTCATTTCACGGTGGTGCAAACTTTGACGATCGTCGGAGAAAAAAAATAATAATATGTCGACCGAATAATAATGTTATAATATTATTATACATATCGAGCGCCAAGGACGTGCGGCGTATTATACACCTTTAACAACCTATACCTCTGTAAAATAATATACCATATTATGTTAAAAAAAATCCTCCGCTTAGATCCGCGACGACGAGGATGGGAGGGAGGGTCAAAGGGGACACGTTATAGTTTTGCCCTTCTCCTACCACCTGGGGGCCGCCTGGTGTCAATCGGTTGATTTGATTTTTGCATAGTCACGGCGCCGCGTTACACATATTATTATTATATATTATATTATTAACATTATTATTATACACGCGCACGCGTTGCAGACAACGCCGCCGAGCAACCGCGGCAGTCGATTATACTTAGACACGTCCGTCTATGCCTTGCCTCCACCACCACCGGCATATCTGCGAATTTCGTTGAAAAATTATTCGATATAGGTACTTGCAGATACATTAGATATTATACTCGTGTTATTATCGAGTCTTGAAACCGTGGTTTCTGGTATACCTCGTGATTGTTTTTCGGTTCTATATGGTTTCGGTTTGGGCTTATTTAAAATAGAAATATAATTAAGGGTTAGTACTACCTAATAGAGCCAAAAAGTCAAGGTTCTATAAAAAAATGATTTTTCAAATAAAATTGTATTTGATTTAAACGCAGCAAACTTATACTTTGTGACTAATGGCATCATATAAGAGATAACCTAAATATTATAACATAAGAAAAAATATTTAGAAAAGTTGAACATATTTCATATATTCATAGTTGGGCATTCGTAATAACATTAGGTACCTATAATACTTATATTATGTGTCGGCGGACGGAGGTATCTACCGGCTAATGATATTTTCTTTATACACAGACTTCTATAGAAAGTATTCTCGTTAGATTTTGTAATCAACGATATCTATTGCAGGGGTTGTAAAGAGTTTTCACGGCTATAGAACACCTTCGTCATTATTATTATTATTATTTGTCGAGATAATTAAAAATTGTATCTCTCTTAGAATTCAGTTGTATCAAGACGACCGCATCATAATAATATTATATATACATATAATATATATTTTATTGTTTGGACTTATATATAACCCATTGAATATTAATATCAATTGTTCGCGTCCTCGTTTAAGGGTTGGGCGTCAATCGTTCCATCATTCACGGTCATATACGCTCGATAGTTTCATTTTTTAATTTAAATTTTTTTTCTACCAAGACGGTCGTTAGCTATTGTTGTGACATAATCTCCGATTTGATAAACTTTCGAGTAGGTATATTTATACGTTTTATAGGTTTTTCTGCATTCTTTGATTGCGTTATTTTTAAAAAGAATAAAATTACGCATCAAAACTTGCGCTAAACAATATTACGCAATTGCGCCCTTGAAGTAAATATAAATAAGAACACAAAATGGACGTTATTATATTATTACAAGCGAATAGATATCATATTATTTACCTTTGTCTGTTATTTGTTTTGTTACACTTAAGTAATCGGCTGGTCCGAAGTTTTTCGATTGTTCGATGTGACACCTATAGGTGTACCTACCTTAAAAAATAGAATATATAAATTTAATTCAAATAATCGCAAATTATAATAATATATTACATAGGTATTAACTATAAACGTTTCAAACGGACTATTTAATTGAACATCGTTGATGAGGGCCCCACATATTATTATAATATACCAATAGCCATAGCGTATTATTCAACCTCCATTATTGACCATTACAATAGTGTATGCCTATAATATAGTATATTATACATATATTATAGTAGGTACTATAATATCGTGGCAATGCGGTCGGCGTTTGGTGTTACACTATACAGACTTATATATTATAATATAAATAATATTATTGTCTACACATATTTATTGCGCTTTATACCTTTGATATGTTTTATTTACGTGTCGGCCCGCCCCCGTGCGCACGGCGTGATTTAGGGCGAAATCGTTTTCACCGCAAAAACCGGGTGGGTGAGCAACGAAGGTGGGGGGTTTGATTAATATTGTTTTGGCCGTTCCGTCAAACTGCGGTCGGACCGTGTGTTGTTCTGCAATAGTATGCACACTGTTTCATAACGATTCCGTACAAGGAAAGTACAAGTTTATACGGCGTTTATATTATTATATTATATTGTAACACGCTGGCCGTCTGCAAGATTGAATAATAATAATAATAACACGAAGAGCTAACTCCAGCACGTACATATAATATACTTTTTTTTTATGTAATACCTCAAAACTTGCATATTATTCTGATGGTTTTTCGATATTTTTTACGTGCAACTATCGCGTTTCCTTTTCGAGTGTACCAAAAAAATACCACGCCACTGTATAAATTTAATGCCATCGTATAATCGCTTCTGCTGCAGGTGGCGTATTCGTTTAGTGAATTTTAATTACGACGATCCACCGGGACCTTTCACGTCTGTGAGATTTTTTCAACATGTAGGATTGTCTTACCAAATAATATACGTATTTTTTTAAATATATTATATTTGCATCCCGTCTGAAACTCGGGTGCGCTACAAAGCTACTTAGCCACACATGTAACATAAATGTAATTTTATGCAAACACGGCAAGCGACCTCGGCGAAGATGTAATGTACGTACATCGAGTAATCGAATGACACATGGAATATAAATAGTCAACAACCTTCGAAGTCTGCATTGTTTCCTATCAATTCGTTTAGGCTTTCGACCAAACTGTATTAACAAAATGCCGAATTTAGATTAATTCGTTTTTTTTTTTGTATTGCAAATGTAAGAATTACGTTATGCCATTTGAATTCCACCGGGTGAAGGCCAGTGTATAAATCTCAAATAATATTGTTCGTCACAATGCTCTGTTTTACTTTCTTTCCGTAACAAGGAACGCGCGCGCGTGTATAGAGCAAACGTTTAGATATAGGTACAACGACAACAACGAAAAAATGAATAAAATAAACCAGTGTGTGGGAGAGCAGAATTGAAAGTGAAATATTTTTCTAAACAAGTCGTGGCGACCTTTTTTGATCTGGTCAACCACTTTTTTCTTAAACACTAACTAGATCCGAACATATTTTTTATGTATACACTACTACACGCTATTCGTATACATACGTTAAATAATTATATCATTATTGATGAATATGGTATAACGACTGAACGCATTGCCACATGTTTCTGGAATTATATTCTTATTGCGATTGTAGCGGCGGTCATTTGTCATTTTTTATATTTCATTCTATAAGTATATTGTCCAGCGACCGAAACACGAATTGTAGTATATTTGCGATGAAAAAATAGGGAGCTTATCGAAAGTGCATATTGATATTATGCGTTTATTTGATTGTATAATAATATACTTACCTAGGTACCTTATAATATAAAAATATAGTTGTTCAAATTAATATAAGACCAAAACGATAATAATTCACTTTCGCTCTGTCCGAGATCAGTGATGCACGAAATGTCCGTTTACACGATCCAATGATCTGTTACGCAACCGTTAGAGAATTATCGAAATAATTATGGATGTGCGAATAGTATATTCTGTTTTCGACATATATTTTAGTATACTATGTTAGCTGTTACCTAGTTATTGAATTTTTTAAACGGTTTGCCCTATACGGTACACACTTAAAACAAATTATCACACGCACGCGGAGTTTACAAAAATGAACAAAAATGAAAAGGGATAAACATTCTGTTTTACTTTTTAACTAGACGGTTAGCATGTGGTTTTTTTATGACCAGTAATATGATACACATCAGTTGTTGTGGAGAAGATCACCTTGAGATGAATTCATAAGTAGTAATAGGGTCTCCCAGACGGGTTAATACAATTATACAAAATATTTGGTACAGCGAAAACTTGACGAAGTGTACATACAAATATTATGACTGAGAAGAGAATTCGACTCTCTCCTCATGACTGATGATGTTATACCATATTTGGCTTTGCCCAATTTCGATGTTTCCTTTTACTTGAGAGCTTACCGAAAATGGGAATCGGAAATCCGTGAACAGGTTGGTGATTGAACTGTAGAAATTAAAATTTGACAACTTCAAAATCCTTTTAAAACCGTAAAGCCTTTTTTATTTTAAAGAAATACTATTTTAATGTCAATTAGAGAATGCGACAATTATATATATTAAAAATCAAAAATTATACTGTTTTTAAATAAACTAATTTTTAGAATAATAATTCAAGTTAACATTTAAATTGTATAATTTGAATGTTTATCAAATAACTTTTATTTTAATACCTTGAAATGCGCATTCAAAAATATATATTTAAACGTAAGCTTAGTAAATAAATAAATACAAATGGTGTAAGTAGGTACATGTATTTTTTTTTTATTACACATTAATAATATGTACAAATATTTAATTACAGATACTTACAAACTGGAATTTAATTTGCAACTAAAAAAAAAAATCTTTAAAATTGTTTTTTAGAACTCGTTATCCTTATATTAATGTTCATATTTGTGCAACGTTATGCAACGACATTGTTTGTTAAAAGCCCCAATTACCATTGAGTCATTTGACATTGGATAAATAATCATTTTTCTCACAAAATACTAAACTCAAGTTGACGAAGTTATTAACGTTTATAATGTGACACACAAATCAGCTGCAATATATCAACATGAGTTTACGACTTCATTATAATATATAGAGTTTTAAAAAGCCAAAAAAAATTACGGTCCTGCTTTAGTCGACTTTAGGTAGGTATGTCATGGACGCAAGACACGCGTAGTTTTTACGACAACATCGCGATCGAATCAGGATAATTGTTTGATTCCTACGCCTATGGCATAATACAATATTATGTAGGTACTATTATAATTTATAATACATACACATATAGGTAGAGTAAAATATGTAAGTGCAGCGAGCATAATTAATGCGCGTAATAATTTTCATCCGGATTACAACTATTATATATTCCAGTCCTTGAACACTCGAGACTCGTAAGATAATACGAGGCTCGCTGAGAAATTTGCACACGAGGCGTAGGTATTGTGTGCTAAAGAAAAAATTGTATTAAATCAACGTGTAGGTTAGACTTATAAAAGATCGGCGCCATCGTGTTTACATGCACGCGACCCACTGCGCTGCAGGTGCTTTCAGCTGCAGCAACAGTCGTATCGGTGAATCGATCTGCACACAAATTTCGAGTGACGCAATATATTATTATAATATGGACATGATGGGTAAACAATTATTTGAAATTCGAAACGCTGAGAATTTACCGGAACGGAAATTTTAAAAAATGCATTAGTACTATCGTCGCACGGCGCGGCAACTGGTTCGCCGCGGCCTTGCGCCCGGAGACCGCGCCCGCTGCCGCACACTTCTCGAGAAACTTTCCAACCCAATACGCGGCATGATAGGTATTAATGATTATGGCATGTAGGTATATCGGTGGGTCGGATAACGCAAAAAATAATACAATATAATAATATATTTGAGTATAATATTTGCGCGTGCACCTATTTAATATAGTCTTACCTACTTTCTATATTAATTCGCGTTTCAAATTATAATATTATAATAATTTATATATTATTATCGTCTTATAATAATTACACTGCCGGCGCCGAAAACAAACGTCAACGGAGATAGGTCGACACATTTTGTCTTGTAATATACGTAGGTATAGGTATATATACGCGTCTATCCCGAGAAGGTATTTATATTAATTATAGGTGCCCCTCCCATCAATACTCGGCACGTCATATTATTACGTTACTGCGGTGATTGACTATGTAAGCATAATATTATATATTTACGTGTCGCGTCGTTAACCCGCGAAAAGACATTGTGCGTCCGTTCACGGTGGACCTCATCTTCGCGCTTCACGACTGGTCGGATTCTCGACCTTGCGGAAAACCGCAATTTTTCGTTCAAAATAATCATATAATGACAATAATAGTACCGAATTACTATGAATCCGCGTAATGAGGATACTGAGGGCTGTCCGTTAAGATCCGTCCAAAACTACAGTATATATGTGTTTAAAGATGTATCGTACATATAGGTCGGTCTAGGTAGTAGGTACTATTATTAACAAATTACATGGGTAATGACTTATGACACATTATGTGCAGAAAACTTAGGGGCAGCGCTCACCAAAGTAATAATAGGTATAGTAAAGTATCTAAGTACTTTATTTGTACGACGACGATTTTTCTGAAACTATATGGGGGGATTTATTCGCAAATATTTGTACGACGTGAAAAATATAATAAAAACGGCGTGAACGCAATTATTTTAAATATTGCATTTAACTACGATTGATGGTTCAAAATGTATCTGCCGACAAAATGCAATTCATATCGTGCAAGCGCCCATCGAGATGGATGCAATGTCGAAACTTTCCCGAGATGCGTTATTTGGATTCTCCTTATACCTTCACCAAAAAAAAAACCGATTAGAACCCGAGGTCTTGCATACAGTAAGAATTATTTCATATTATATGTTACCCTTTAAGCTGTACACGCTGTAACGTATACAATATCTACATCGAAACAGTGCACATGCAGCTAGGCGTATATACATATGCAGGTCACTCATTTTTCATATGGACCACTGTTGCACCTGCCCTCGTGTTTCTCGGCCTCTTTGACCTTTGTGCGCATACCGATTGTCAACCTCACGGCGGTAGTTCCACACGCTGCACTACCTCATGCAGTGCGCGCAACACCTCCGCCTCCATATAGGCACCCGGCGATAAATCTCGAAATACCTTGACTTTGCCGGTCACGTGTGATTGCTGTGATGTAGTAGCGGTGGTCTCGTAACACGCAGCGAGGACTTGGCTGTACATATCAGTAGAAAAACACGCGTATAATATATATAAGTAGCTATCCTGCAGGTTCTTATCGGCTGTCGAAAACGACGTGTTCCGTAAACGGTTTTCGTTGTCGGCTGCTGTGCGCTGCTGCAGTCCACCAGAAGTCTTGAAGAAAAACGAATGATTTTTTTTTTTCGTTTTTCCATCACAATTACGTATACTAACCATCTCAACTATATACGCCGCCGCGGTATCTTATATATTATTCAGAGTGTCGTCGACCGCGGCCAACTGCAGTATCCATGCCGTCAATTCATCACCGAATTAAAGATACGGTTATTCTCTCAATTGAGTTTCTGTGATTAATCTAATACGTACGGCGACGTAATAATAATAATAATAGGATTTATACTGTATAGCGACCGCAATTGGTTTAAAATTGAACGAGCGGTGATTTCCTACCGCTGACAGACAAATCCACGGTTTTTTTCCTATATTTCTTTTAGATTTCCCAAACAATAGGGGAAAAAACTGTCGTCTGATTGTCGTAATAGTAGATACCTAATTACGGTGGATAAAAAATATTTATGTACATAAATATATATATATATATATATATATTCGGTCGATTTGACGACTAGAAACGTTCAAGGACACCAATGTCGGCAGTCATCAACAGTAGTGTACTCTACGCCACCAAGAGTACGACTCCACTCGCTCATATACCTGGTATATACTAGATAGTATATAGCCTGCAGTGACTGCATACCTGATGAAGTGAATCCAAATGCAGGTCTTTGACATTGTTGAAACCGCACGAGAGACATCCGCCTACTAGTTTTTATACAAACACGCGGTTACCGAGCGCTGCACGATACGCGTATATACTTACCTATGTGTATATATAATATTATATGTACACCGACGGAAAATCGTCTGCGACACAAACAAATAATAAATACAATAAAGCATTTTCTGTGCCCCGTCGATATGTAAATACGCCTAGCCGGATGTGATCTGTATACGATAAGGTCGGTCGTCGGAGACCACCGAGCGAACGTCGCCTGGCTCGGCTCCCCTACGGGCTACGCAGGTGGTTGGTACGTCTTGTACATTATAATACAACCGAGAGAAATATAGATACACACTCGCATATACATCGGCAGGGATGAAAAGATCGCAAGAAATCGCAAGAAATAAAAACAGCAATAAAAAGAATTAACTCGATAATTTAATAGTGCAGTATATTATACATGAACTAATGTTCCTAGGTATTCCTATTACGCAAACTACATATTAGCGAACTATTGCCCGCTGCGATCAACCACCAGACTGGATCTCCTCATTTTTTTCATTTTAGAATAAAAAAGAATTCATCACATACATAACTATATATATTATATTGCACATGAATAAACTACACACGTTTTATATGACTTTTAGACACTTTATCATTATAGCATATATAGTCTATGGTATGCGTATACTTAAACATAGAAATGTGGGAAAATTCCGTTCTGCCTCTTAGTGCAAAGTGCAATATAATGAAATGTCTGTAGGTACGTATACTACTACGTACACCCAACTTTACGGTATATTTTACAATATTTGAATCTAAAATGTTTCTACTTATGAGACTCACGTTTATTTTATTGCATACTGCCTACGCTATATAATATTTTTTTTAAAAACGATTAGTATTACTTCCGCGCCTTTTCAGCGTTGTAAGTAGAATACTCATTAAGTTTTCAAATTTATTCATATAATTTTATTTTTGATATTTTTGTAAAAATTTGTATTATTCACAACAACAGTAAGCTATATCTACTAAGACAAAAAATTAATATTGACATTCACAATAATGTTTTTAAACACATTTTGTCTATACATATTATATCTACACATTATATATTATAATAACCTGACGTTGAATATCCAACGATAATGTGATAATTGTAAGGGCCAATTGTTTATTTTATTTTAATTTAGAGGCTTAGAGCTACGTGTGCCTACGTATATATACAGTTACTATTATAAGTATTATTCAAATGTGTACTAGTGTTTATGATGTGTGTAATATTATTATGTGTATGTATACATGCGTTTAAGAATAGTTATAACAAACGGACAATTGTTTTCAAAAGTATCTACCTAGCCAATAGAAAGTGAAAAAAATAACACTATGATAATATATGGGTGTATGCGCAGCAGTGAAAGATTTCGTGGGTGATACGAAGGCGTGTTTCGTATTTGGCATGACAGTTATTCCTACCCTCCCCTTCTCACAAATTGGCCCAGATTTAAAAAAAGTTTGCATGTAGGTACAATACGCTACCATAAGCGTTAATCACGAAGTGGTTTTTCATTGAAATTATATTAAAATTTTAAATTGGAAAGTGTAGTAATTATCAAAATGACTTGTCACGACACATACGTTTTGTATAATATTTAACTCGTTAAACGATTGCAATGTACTGATTAAAATGTGTGATTGGCAACCGGATAAGCTGTTCAACGATCAATAATCATTAATGAACTACCTATTAATGTAGAATTTGTATCGCTGATTATCGTGTATGATTATTATTAAATAACCGGTGAAACTATTATTACATTGAGACGTCACTATGATAAAGTCTTATTTGTTTTGTTTTTTTTTTTTGCAGTGAAAATGAAATGCATCCTGCCTGCAGTGTTATGGCTGTGGCAACTCCTAAGTTTGGTAAGTAACAATCCAATATCATATAACCAATATTCTTCTAGATTCTGACTTATGTCATTATTAGCCACAAAAAAATATATCATTTCATTTTAAATTATAGACTGTTTCAAATTACAAATAATTGATAGTCGAACAGTAAAAGATAGTACTTATAGGTATATATTTTACCTATATAGATACCCATATAGTATTAATATAATTTTCAAGCTGAAAACTATCAATTAAATTCAAAATTTTCAGTAAATCGCCTTCCTTTATGTTATATTAGCCTAACTTTGTACTCGACTTTCATTTTCGATCAAATGTCCAATCATCATAATATCGAAACCGAGGGGAAAGTATTGAAATTACTATTATGCTAGTATTAAATAGTGATTGAAACCGGTTTGAATATTAAAAAAGAAATGATTCATCAATGTACAAAATCTTACTTAATGTTTGCACAAATAAGTGATCGCTATGAACTCTACCTATACCTTGATTTTTCTTACCACTCGACCACAATGATTCTTCTATACACACATGATCTATTTATTATTTTATAATTTTGAATTATCTCGCAAGTCAATACTGATGAATACGAATAAATCTCATTATAATGCCACCAAGATTACATTTTAAAAGTAATCACGGAAGCACATTTTCAATGGTAGGTAGCGATATTGTGTGTGTTTTTTTTTAAATTAATAATAATTTTAATGGAAATTTTACTGATGGAAAGTCACGAAATACAAGTTTGATAATAAAGATTTTTAATTTTGAGCGAAGGTCGATGTTAATCACCTGTTTTTTGACGTTCATCGTTAGGCTAAACAATGTGTATTTTAATAAAAGCGTTCTTGAGATATATAGACTGGAAGGTTGTGCATACATTTTACACCATGTTTTCATAATTTTTATAATTTATTTTATCCTTCAAGCAAAAAGGGAGACGGCTCAACAATAGTATTTTATTTCATTATAAAAGTTTGATGTTATAATTGAACACTGCAAATACACGGTTTTCATTATTATCAAAATAAAATGGATATATTATTTATAATGTAATACGTATTAAGTATGCGTAAATACGCTTCTAGCGGTTATTTCCATATATGAATTTCACAGATATTTTTTATGTAGGTATGTGTTTAAAATGTTTTAAACAAATCTACAACTATTTTTTTTTAGATAAATGTAAATTATTTATGACATAGTAATTTAGGAAAGACAAACCTATTTGCTGTTCAGTGACCTGTAATTCGTGGGTAGATCCACCAGACACCTATACATTTATAATTTACATTTGAGATTTGCATAATTTGTATGATTCATTTTTTCGGTTCTTTTATCACCGCCAATTCTGTTGTAACATATTATATTGAAATACGTTATGGTTAACACTTAAACCATGACGTATGACATAGAAGCGTTCGGTGAGGTTGAGTATTTTTCGGAGCCGAGGTTTGCTAAACTGTGAATTTGAATTTTATAGTTACATTTTGATATTATTGTTGCATCAATTTTAGTTTTCTCTCTGCCATATTGATTCTTGACGTAAATGTCTGGACAAAATATCATTGGTCGTACACTGAACCTACAAAAGAGTTATTTTTTTTTATAAATTACCTATAGTTTTAACTTTGATACGTAATATAATATAATATGTGAATACACATTTGTCCTCATAATAATAAAGAATACAATGTTGTATTCATTTCACGTTATCGGTGGTCTATACCATAAAAATATGATCGAATAACCGGAATACGTATAATAGTATCTATGTATTGAATCGATATAATGATGAAAAATTAATTTTTCCATAATTTCTTGTATGATATATTACCGCAGTATATTATTGTATATTTTATATAGACTACACTGACCATTATTGTGTGCAGTATAAAGCTGTAGTCTCCGTGTAGGATATATCGCCAGACAAGCGAAAGGAATAACTGGTTTCCTTCGTCTCGCACTCGGCTCGAGTCGAGATCACCAGTAGAGGTAGGTTCCTTCCTTTATATATTGTTTGAAGAAAACTAGTTATGTGAGCATAATATCTAAGCTCGTGAATATGGTTTTTCAATGCTCTGCTGCGAATACCATAGAATTATATTAACGTTTCAACGGGCCGTTTGCAAAATCTATTAGTAGGTATACAAACATAATATATAACTATTATTTATATCGGTGCGATTTAATCTTTTTATCGATTCTGTATAATACTAACCATATTATATTTTAATGATTTAATTTTGGCCGATCATTAAAATTTACAACTAGGAAAATATATACTACCTATACCTACTATACAACTATTGAATTATGTGTTGTATTCGACTTTTGTTGTCCTATTACTACCGCGTTACGCTACGCGTTATGTCTTATTTATTATACATAAAAGGTGTATTTTTTTTTAACTCACGATTCTTATATACAGCGGTCCATCGATGGTCTTTTGAAACTAATTGTAACTAGATGTTGTCACTGCGATTGTTGCTGTGCATACCACATATTATTATTACTATTATTATACAAAGTGCGTACGCGGGTGCACACTGCACATATATACATAATATGATAAATAATATATATATATATATATTGTATCGACTATATACACACATTACACACAATATCGAACTTGGTACCGGCTCGAACACGGGGCACGAGCAGTCATTCACCCTTAGGTCGTGATTTCAAGTCTCTAAAGTGCTCTCGGACGATTATATTAATCGTGATCGCATTAAAATCGCCGCGTCGACGGAAACGTAGGTATATATGTGGACGTTTTACGCCGGATCTCGAGATCGGAACACTGCAAACACACACACACAAATTGTATATAAAATAAACTAATATACCTTCGAGAGATAGCCCAAACATAATATAATATAGAGCTATGCACGGACAATCGTCCGTTTGTCGAGCGGGACACCGCGAGTTGGCACAGTGTGCAACAGGCGTGAATAAATCGATTAGTTCGGCGTGAAAACAATATAACTAGTGACGCGCGCGTTACCGTACACTGCACGAGATATACATAATTCGACCGTCAAGTTCAAGGAATAAATTATTTATATTTTTTTTTACGGGCACTGCATAAATATATACGGAAAATAATGTTATAGCCGCCAAGTTCAAGATTTCCGGCCGGTATAGTGTCAGCATGTTTTTGGAAAAGCGTATGTGGTTGATCAATAATAATCGATTTTAGTCCGGTACACCGCTCATATAATGTGCCATTATGGGTACGTGTTTTGATAGCGGAAAAAGCGCGAGTTTTGAATAGACGAAAGATTACGTCCATCGAACATACTCGACTTAGACGATATGTCGATATCATATATACATGGGTGGGCGTACAGGAAGGAACGAGCTAGCTTCTATTCTAGCTTCTTGCATATCCTACAGCTCCTTCTTCTTTTTATCAAAATACAATCTAATTTAATATCGATTGAAATATTACAGACAATTTTATATTTTGAACCACGACTGATATTATTAATAATAATTTGACCACGGATTGCGCTACCAAAAATTCTGCCCAACCTCAAGGTCTGCGCTCACCTAGGAAATATTATAGGTTTGTATGTACAATTAGCCGTTTTCATTCATCCAGAGTGCAAATTACTAATTAGTGGAAGTGACTTTACGAATACGGTGCAAGATATAATTGAAAACGGAATGGTGCACTGAATGGAACTCGATTTAATTAGTACGAAACGTTATGTTGTCTTCAAGTGCAAAAAAACACTAAGAGTCTACTAACCTTATACCCGTAGGTAAATGACATGAGCACATGACGCTCCGGTTTGGTAAATAATATTATTATTCATACCGTGCCGGACTTCAAGTACAGCACGCTGTTAATTTATTCGATTTAAGGGCACTCGTTTCATCACCTGAGTTAAACGAATATTTAAAAAAAAACACATTGGAGATATTTTTTCCACGATTTTGGATGGTACTAAAAACCTTGAAAAACACCGTCGGACTGCTACGAAATATTCCAAAACATATAAACTTAGCAAAGAATCCGTGTCTAACGACAACCTTTACAGCGAAACGTTCGTGGGCAGCCGTGGTCACTGAAAATAAATAACAGGTTACCACGCCGATTATGAACCATTCATCGCGCTTATTATATTAGAACGTGTGATGTGCAGTTTGCGACTTGGCCGCATAATCATCATTATAATCCCAAGTTCGGCAATCTGAGAGTAAATGATGATTTCAAAATAATTCGATTAACTAGGTATACGCTCTCATCGGATCGAATTTTTCGTAATATGATTATAATATACATGTAGATATATAATATTATTATGAATTTTGTTCTACTCGAAAAAATATCCGTTGAACGAACAAAAAGAACCTTCGCCCGGAGTACCTAACTATTTATATTATTATTATGATGCGTTTAACTCAACCGCGCATAAAATACATTATTGTAATAATAACGACGTGCATTACTATCCTCACCCAGCGTGCGTTATTTACGTAGTTAATGGTCGCCGGTAATGTATATATTACATGTATATGATGCGGTAAGTGCCATCTCACACAGAGATATGATCCTCAGGGGTGCTGCGAGACAATAGAATGCCCCAGTGCTTGTATATCATCCGACGAGACCTTAGTGTAATTATTATATACGTACGTTGACGTAAAGAAATAGGAAAATAGGTATATGCGTTATATATGTACACAATATGTTATAGGTGCATATATATATCTACCTAATAATATCTTGCGCACGCGCACGTCCACGTCATTATTATGATCGAAAACAAATACCCCGATGGTCATACCTGCCATAGCCTCAAAGTATATAATATATATTATATTATAATATTATAATGATGAGGCGCATTGTATATTCACTGCGGATTGTACACGATGGTCAGTGTAGGTATATGTGGTGTAACGAGTCCGCGTCCCTCCCGCCCACAGACGCCTATCCGATTCGTACGTACCTATATACGTATAATATGTACAGTGAGGTGTACGTTCGAAAAATTGAATTCGTTCTATAATGAAAATATTAAATTATAATAATAATAATAATATATCGACGCGGTGCAATGGCGTCTGCGGCTGTTAACGTTGATCGATTTAGTCATGCGACACTCTGTATAGGTACGCGTTATACTATAGTATAATATTATAAAGATTCGGCGGCATTCCAGCGAGCCATTGTACGCGAGGCGATAATATAATATAATATTATACTTATAGACTATATACTGCCTATTGTGGGGCGTCTGTTATTTTGTTTGTGTATTTTATTTTCCCATTTCGACGAGTGGCCAATAAATTAACAACCCACACAAAGCCGGAGGTGTAAAGTTCAGAACCGGTTGGGTGGCGATTTTTTTATTTTTTTTGCACGACGGAAGTCTCTCAACACCGCTCTATTCTCGTCGTTGTCGTCGTCGTCGTTATTATATTATATTGGGTATGTTATTGTTGTGCGTTAACGAGATTATATTATGTATACATAAAACATCGACCAGGGTAAAAAAAAAAATCGTTTGGTAGTTCATTAACGGACGGCTACCACATTATAAACCTCGCCGTCGTCGCCTTGTCCGGGAATCATTTAAATTAGATACCTAGGTAGTTGTTACTTACTGGCGTTACTGCAGTACACGCGTGCCAATAATTATTTTTCACGTTCGACTCGCTTTGAATTTATTTTCCTGTATGGAATAATATTCGATAAATCGGTCAAAAATCACGCGAAAACTATACGTACATTCTTGTATTATACTGCAGCCATAGAATCTGACGATTTTGTGGTTTTTTTCTACAATATAATTATTGAATATTTTTTCATATATTTTTCAGAGTGTTGGGTTTATAATAATTACACACGTCTGTTTGTTAACCTTGCAGCGGTGTGTGTAATATAACAATGTAATGTTATTCTTACATCATATGGGTAGGTGCATAAACATTTTTCGGCGATGGCTAAGTGATTTCGTGTAAGACGCCATAAGCATCGCCTTCTCGAGCGCTGCGCACGTCTTATAATATTATCCGTGTACACCGATCGACGTTTAATTACGATGGAAAAAAATTACCACCACAGCGTTCGGAACGCATAAATTATTATTATTATCATCATTATCGGGTCTATTAGAGGGTAATCGATATTGTGAACGATATTTTTTACATTCCTACACACACACACGACATACTCTTTAGTGCAGCGGTATGCAGTACTGTGTGTGTACCTGCACTACCTGTTGCACTCGTACAACATACCGCCATACAGCGTATATGCTATCGTGGCTCGGAGGAAGATTACTTTGACAACGTGCACCGCCCCCTGTATTTATTTGGTCGTGATATTATGTTTCCAGTTTTTCTTTTCCCCCTTTTGTTCTTAAACACACGATCTACCTAGGGGTATCATACTATTATGCATACATATTATTACACTGTATGCGCGGGATTGTCTTCGTGTCTCAGTTATATATTATTATATTGTATGACGTGTTTACGTAGTCCGCGACCCAGCCGATGTTTGCTCAGGAATAACGATTTTTAACGTTCCTGCGGGGTCGATGAACCCGTCTTCGACAAATTGCAGGCTGTTCTTCTCGAAATACGCGTCCTCCGTGTGCGAACTGCTGCGTAAGTCGCGAGCCGACGATCGGCCCGGAGCACTGTTTCGACTGCACACGCGAGTGAAGCTATAAATTATAATTTTATTTCGTTTATTTTATTACTTTGTTTTTCCTTCTTTATTTTTTTGGCAAACGTTTCCGTCGACGTTCAAAGTAGCGGTCGCAATGTCCTCACCCAATATTTAATCTTCACACCACCAATATATCATATATCCATATTTATTCTATTTAAAATTATTGGTCGGATCGTGACGATTTGTTTATCTACTCATCTCGTCGGACGCGGTCTATTCGAGTTCCTCAATCCTCACAGTTCAATACACTTCGTTGAATAATTAATGTCCCTGCAGTATGACTCAAGATTTGTATACTATTATTCGATGATTTCGTTCATTTTGATTGCGTATATTATAATATAGCCAATGAATACACTATGTGAGCCACAATATGTAAAAACTCGGTTCTTACATTGTGAGCACCAGGACTAAGTATGCTCCAAACTGCACTGCAGTAGCGATAGGGTGTTTTTTTTCTTAATAGGTAGGTGCCTACACGATTACGCACATTATTATAGGCATAAAACAATAGCCGAGCATAAAATAATTTACCGCGTTCACTAAATTGGTATAAGAGCAACGTGCAGCCTATTAAAGCTTTCCTTCGGCATTCTCAGGTCGATGACGTAAAAAATACCGGTTTCTGCGAGCCATATTGCGGAGTCGCTTGTGATAACTATACGTGCGGTCAGCTTTTTTTTTTTATTTTTGTTTTTCCGCCCACTAATGCTCACGACCACGGTTCGGCTCATGTGTGGTTGTAAATAAATTAACCGAACGCCGCGCACGGAGATCTATATATTATATTTAAATTCAGGAACAAATACGCGTCTATACGCCTGCCTATTTATCGTTCAAATAGAAGAATAAAATAATATATTGTGCCATTTCTTATACGTCATTTTTACCTACGACTACTTATGGGCGCTTATAAAATATAATAAACAATTAAATACAATATTCTACCCATCTCTCGTCTGCGATCGACGAACCTACCTCATTGTCGATACGTCGATACGGAAGGAAGTCCGTGAAAGACAATAATCGTACATTGTACGCGGGGTATAATATTATACGAATGCACGTCGTAGTGTTTGCGCGCGCGTGTGTGTGTGTTTGAGTGTTTGTTTGTGACGTGTGAGTGTGTGAATAATTTCGAAACGTACATTATAGGGTTAGCGCTGGAAACTATTGGGTGCTATGGTAAATAACAATGTAATGATAGTTTATGCCGGACCCAGCCTTATAGTCGTAGTCGTGCACTTTAAAACCACGCGCGTTAGGTTTTTGTTTCCGTCTGTGTATTCAATTAATATGAATCACCGGTGAAAGTGTTTATAGTTATGAACACAAACGCCGGACTGTCCAAAGACCCCCGCGATCCGATAATATATATATATATGATATTCGGTTAATATACACACCTGCGCAGTAGGTATACATATTACCGCGTAATTGAAATGGAAATCGAGTTTATTTTTTAGCAAGACAGAGTTATTAATTTTAACGAAAACCCGACGCTGAATCCTCGGAACCCATAAATGGTTTTGAGCGTAATAATGTATAGGTATAACCTTTATAGTTGGACAATCTGTTTTGTATTATAGTTGATATCAAATTATGATTGTACGATGATGGGTTAAACATGCGTATATTATTAAAATCAAATCTTGTATTTAAAAAAAAAATAATGTTACTGTATAATATTAAAGTAGTATATTTTGAATTTTTTTTTTTCGTTTAATACATTGATAGTTATAGTTATATTCAAAATAAGTACAACACGCATATATATTTGTACATTAAAAAGTGATAAAAAAAATGTTTATTAGCATCGAAATCAAGTAATAAAAAATATGTTTTTATACACTCCATTAATACCAAAACTTGATTCTACCTAATAATATAAGATTAGGTACTATTTAAATTATAGTATAGCAATGACTTAAACATAATATTATACAATTTTCTAAAATACTCAACTTTTTTGTTCTACGATTTAGAGAAGTAGGTATATGTATATAAATACCAAACTAAAAACATCATCTATATTCTATATAACTATATTACATATGGTACCCAATACCTATAATGGTATAGTATCTTACTTTTGTGTTCAATTTATTGTTTGGTGTCATATTTATTTAATTCGTTTAAAAGCAAAAGAATAATGCTGAATCATATCATTGTACCTACATATTTTTATCTTCGATCATAAATATGTTTCAACTTTAAATTATGAAAAATGAACCGAATATATGTGTGATGTACTTCTATATGTATCAAAAACCATAAAATAATCTTTGTTATTCTGGAGTAACAGCGGTTTTCTCGTGATGTTATCGATCCTACAAATTTACAGTACCTTTTATAGATGTCATAAATCGAGTGATCGATTTATACGAAAATTGTTAACAGAAAAAAAGGTCGTAAAAGAACTGCAATTGTAACTGATGGAATCGATTTGTCGGGATCCCCGTGGTGATCACTGGCCATTTGGCGATTTTTATCACGCGAACCAGAGAGAATACCTATATCAATATGTGCGCGCAATTTGATTCTGGGAAAAGTCAACAACTACGCGTAGTTCTCAACGCGCATTATCGCGTCAAATTTGATATACGTCGCCGGGCATAATATACTATGGCGCAGTACCTACAAGAGTAATAACAAAACAAAATAATAACAATAATAATAATAATAATAATAATATAAAAAAAACTATTTAAAGATCGCCTGGACACAATAGCGATGTTAGTTCCACTCGTGGACGTTATATGTGACGCAACAAACGCGGGGACTGCTGCAATATCAAGGGCGTGATCGATTTTTACGGTGGTGCACGCGTTCGCGTCCTTCCCGCGATTTATAATGTAATCGTATTATAGCAGCGATCGCGGTGTGGATCCGCGTGTAACGAATCATAGGAGGAAAAAAACTCTCGTAAAGCGCGAAAAAGAAAGAATATAATACACATCGCAACACTATAATATTATACTCTGCAACTGTTGTGATTAACGCGTCGATCTTCCGGACTGTCCAAATCGGGACGGACGAGAGGGTTCACTTTCGCTCGTCCGTATTTGGCAAAACGGGTCACATTGCTACAAATTCACATACACGAGACCGACACACGCTGTCGTTTTTCGAGTATGGGAATTATTTTTCATATACGTCATAATCGCGCGCATGTAACGCGATCCATAATAGCGTTAATCGTTATTGTTTCACCAGCGGGACAAACATAATAATAAATAATATCAGCAGCAGCTTTCCTCGCGGTCCGACATGAAACGACCGAGAAAAGGAAGATTACAGTACGCATTATACGCCGCACTTGTCTTTGCTGCAGACTGCAGTCACACGCGCGTCGTCTTAATTTCTCTTTTCGGTCGTCGTCGCGACAACACCGCCGCCGTGTTACACAACCGCGATTTATACGTTGGATTTTGGCCTTGAATATCGTAAGTCTCGTTGTAATATTCGGATCCTACGTACGATATATATCTAGAGCGTATATTATAATATTATGGTATATATATCGCACCGAGCCACAATGCACCACATTTCCACTGTGCATTATAATGTATATTATATTGTCTTTCTATCTGTGCGTGTGTGTGTGTGTATGTGTCAGTCTTTCGTCTGCAGCACTATACAGATGCGGAGAAATATATAATCGTCGGCGGTAACGCGTTTTCACTATGTGACATTCACCCAGAAATTTTGAAATTATGTAACCTGCAGCAGACGGCACGGTGGCGTCTTCGTGGGTGCATACTAATGTATTCAAACTATACTCGCGCGGCCGATACCGACGCGAGCGCACTCACGTGTGTGTGTGTGTGTGTGTACATATGCGAAACACTCGAAATAATAATGTTATTATTACGTCCTTGGGCCGACTTGAGTTCCCATATAAGGGTAAGCTATAGCGGTTTCTCCGGTAACCCACGCCATGCCGGAGCGGACGACCTCATGATAATATTTCGTAATGTTGCATGAGAATATAATCGTACCGAACCCGCAAAGATTCCATACGAAAGCTGTTGTGGATTCTAAGAACACTGGTGAAATCACACAAATATAGGTTTTATAGTCGAAAATAGACGAAGGCGTCTGAAAAGGAATCATCTTATACGCGGTACCAGTTATATATTAGCCGTGCGTTTAAGTCTCCGAATCTCATAAATCAGAATAATATATATTATCTATAATATATGCGAGGTGCTCTCAAAAATCTATACATATTAAGAAGGTGTACCATAATATATCTATATAGTATTGTATGTGCCCACGGAAAAACTAGGTATAGCGTCGTCGTGGTTTTACGTTACGGTACAGTCACGGGAAATCTTCTTACACATAACTATTGCGACACGAAATTCCAAAATCGGAAACAATATAATCGATCAGTACACCTGGTCGCTGGTGCATTGCCCATTAACGGTCAGAGCCCAGTGCCCTCGGTAATTCTTTTTTTCTCCAATGTTTCCTGCATGCTGTAGCTGTAAGTACATATATAGTCCAAACGGACAGTGCTTGGTCATCACTATGACCATCATGATTATCTGACAAAAAGTACTGGTTGATGTCTTTTTTTACGACCGTGGTGGGCCGATCAGGCTAATAAAAAAAGTAATGTATAACGGTCACAATACGAATCACGATGTAAGAATTCACTTACAGTTCCATTCAGTACTTAAATTCAATAGAAACTAATTTTTTCCATCGGAAGCGGCCAAAGACATTCGTCTTCTGTTTCGATTTATTTTATTTTTTAACGGTCACAACGCTTATATTGTATGCGATGAATAGTGATCGATTGTTTCCACTATACACTTTGAGATTAAAATATTGATATTTTCTCTGAAAGTGACGAGTACCTATGGTATGTAACTTCAGAAGTTTGATTTGAGTTAAGTGTATAAAGCGTACGCACTATTCCTATATGTATATGTTGTTTGTTTGTATTTCTTATTATTTTATAACCGGTTAAATAAACAATTTGATGGTTGAAAATCA
This sequence comes from Sitobion miscanthi, assembly GCA_008086715.1. Lineage (NCBI taxonomy): Eukaryota > Metazoa > Arthropoda > Insecta > Hemiptera > Aphididae > Sitobion > Sitobion miscanthi. Next base: position 3,576,317 of record CM017797.1, read on the forward strand.
CGTAGACAAGAGGTAGTAGCTAGGTGGGACCTAAAATTAATAGATAATAATATAGTACTACAAATAAAATGTGAGAATATGATTATTCATATACACAATGTAAATACTATACAGAGATGTAGGTATATATTATTTTAGATTTACACGCGTGGATAAGACCGTGATACTGCCATTTAATTGAATGCGCATAATTTGCGTGAATATAATTTGGGGATAAAAAGAAACAGAAAACGCAGTAGAGTCATGGCGGGTAACCTAAGGTTAAGGGCATAGGAGTCTCGGATGGCTTCTCGGAAGTCATAACCTTGTAGTTAAAAGGAAGACGATATAACGACATCAGCTCAGATAATGGCTACTGCGTGAACCTAAACGAAACCAACAAACCATGCAATCGTTGATGGAGCGTTACGTTTTAGTCTGTACATCGTTGTTGATCTGCTGTTCTGAAAATTGACATTTTTCATAATAGACAAAACAAACCAACTGTACCCTATACATGAAAATCGGAAAAAAATTAATATTTAGTTAATCATTAATTATAATATGTAATGTACTTATTAATTATTATAATAGTTTACTGAAAAATGAAAACGTTAACATGACTATTATTATAAATATAAATTTCCAGCAATATGAATAAAATATTAAAATACAATAATTACTATATCTGTATTAAAATCAATTTGTAAGTAATAAATTAACTTATAAAATAAACTATTTTATAAAAATCAATAATCAAACATCAACAAGTTTGTAATATTTTGTGTTAACAGTTTAAAATATGTGTATATTTTTTAAAAATATTATTTCGATTTTACTTTTATAATACGATTTGTTACTGTCACATTATAAGTTTTCGGTAGTTAGAGCAAGCTATATGGGAGCGTCAATGTTACACTTAGATATTATATTATTATTGTAAACTTCATTGAATAGCATATTATTCAAACTACTACAAATCTCAGGGTTAACAGCGCCACATGATATCTTTTTGAATTGAAATATAGGGCACGTTATAGTCTTAGGCGATAATTATAACTAGTATTAAAAAAATGATCATCAATAGTGACTAGTGAGCCAGTTATATTAATACAGTTAATTATCCGAATAGTTGTATGCATAATATACAGTATAGGTATACACATTCAAATAAAAGTCCGCTGCAAGGTAAATATTATTTATAAAGATATTTCCTTCCGTTCAATTACTCATTTCATAAATTCATATGAATTGAATGCGTGTGTATACGGCACACTATGAACCTACTATATATAGCACAGTAATAGTTTCGTAATAACTTATGTAGTTGATATTTTAAAAATGATTTATATGTCTATATAATATTATATAGTAATGTATATGTTTGGGCCGTAGATAGAGAAATCCGTATGACTAAACCAATGACTTTTACTAGGATGTTTGAATTTTAAAAATGTATAAATATTTCGATATTTCAATGACTTCTGTTATAACTGACTATATTATTTAAAAAAAAGTACACGTTGATTAATGTTTTGAATTGTTTTATTACAGGTAAATGCTCAAGGCGGAATTGGATTTGGAATAAAAAGAGAGATATTCTTTTTGAACTTGGAAGACGGATACTTTGGATGTCAAGTGAACGAGTCTACGACGGTATTGCAGTTGTATGAGCTTTCTAGGCTATGCGATGGCAAACAAGACTGTTACAAAGGGTCCGATGAACTGAGACGAGAACTCAAGTGCACGAGTAAGTCAAAAGTTGTTTTATTTCGTTGTTTTTATAATAATTTTTATTCAACAATCGATTAGTTTACAATAAGACAAAAATTACGAATCTATACCTATGCGTAGGTGAAACCGGATATTTTTTAGTCAGTATTCGATATTATTTTTCGTTACTCAGCTATAGTGCCTGCGGAGATACACTTTACATATTATTACTTTTAACGCGTTTGCGTTTTTAACCGCAAGTCAATTCCGTCGTTTCAGTCGCTATTATATTATACTGTATATAGTATCGATCGCGTATAGCAAATTAAAAACCTTGGAGATATCGAGTCGGTGCTCGAGATCTATAACTTTCACGACCCTTGACATGCAACCACTGCAGGCCCTGTAGCGCGTGCAGTCTACAAATATTGTAACACACGCGACTTACGGGCGACGGTCTTTCTTTCGACATTGGCGCTCGTAAATATCCTCTACACGCACTATATTGGCCATTATACAAAATATAGCTGCTGCAGTAATACATAATAGGTATTCATATTTATGATATTATTATGTGTATGTGTAGGAATCACGAAATCAACCACACGCGTAATGTCCGATAAAGTCGATCATAATATTTTCTATCTTTCTTATTGTCGCAATAACAATCGCCCGTCATCGTTATGACTTATGAGCCAAGTGCTCGAGCAGAAATGGAAAACTATACGACCGACATGCACCAAAACCGTATCATTAATAAATATGTGGTTTTGACAACCGACCGCGTGCGATTTAAAAAAATTTTAAGTAGGTATACGTAATGAGTATTCGAAGAGGCAAAAGTGTACGTACTATTTTATTTCGTTCGAGTGTAGGTACACTAAGCGGGCCGAGGATCGAACGTGTGTAGTGGATTTAGCCATTTTTCAGACTTTTCGGTGAAACAAAAAAAACGTACACCGACTTCCGGTTACACATATGACGTACCCATGTCAATACCTTCATAATAATATGCGATAAACGCACTCTATTGTTTTACACTCGAAGCGGTTAAATCGTCAAATCCGTCCGATCGTACGTGCTGTGTGCATGCAGTCGTCGGTACAATATAATATTATAATACGAGTTATAACACCTACCCGGTACCTATATTATATTACATAATAATATTAAATATTAATAATAATTAATACGATATGAAATAAATATAATACGCGCGCAGTCACTGCAACAGGTACACGCGTATTATACCTAAACATTACTGCACCACGCCACAGCGTCGTCCGCGGCGTAGGAGAAAAAAAAGCACCGGGCCAAGTCAACCTGCAGTGCAGTGCGGCACAATATAAGTATATTGTATACTTGCAGCGTACTTGCCTCCTATGTATACATATTATTATTATGTGTACGTCGGACACACAATACATACGTAATAATAATATATAATGGCGGGTTGTTGATGTATAATATGCATGTGCGCACACCTACCCGAAACGGCCGTCGTCGTCGTCGTATTCGTCATCACACCGCCGCCGCCGCCGCCGTCGTCGTCGTCGTCGTCGGGGACGTGCCGTGGGTCTTTTAATAATCAGCCGGCTGCAGCACGCTGTTTGAATAATCAAACGCCGCCCGTACGCGAGTGTGTAAAATAATGGAGAAAAAATGACGTGTCGACGTAACACCGCGTGAAATAAAACAGGATTAATCGTACGCCATACCATCATTGGTGGTCGACGACTCGAGATCTCGAATTAAATAAGGAAATGCAACTAGACCTATGCGTGTGTTGTCATCATCGCGGTAATACGCGTCGTACATTATTTCATATACGTTTACGCGAGCTTATCGAGTTTCCGGTGATGCCTATACCTTTGCAGGCGTTTGGACAATAATATTGTAGACGGTAATGTGCTGAAAATACTAAACGCTGAAGATAACAGATCCAATAATAATATTTATTATGGTTTTTTAAATTTAATTTGCTCGATGTTAACGGACAACGGTGCTATAATCATTATCAGAATTAGAATTTCGGGCAAGCCTTAACGCTCCAACAAAGTTGTTCGACCACAAATAAAATTATAGGTACATTTTATTTGTAACCCGCTCCGACAAACTCCACTTTATCAAAAACGACATATAACAAATGATCAGTTACAAAAACATAAATTTGTACACTAATTTAATGAACCGTTTTTAAATATAATATCGCTTGATATTTGATATTATACGATATTGATAATAATATGCATAGAAACGAATCGCATGGTGAAATTCAAATGTAATTTATACATATTATAAACAAATAACTAATAATAAATATTCACTATTTACTCGTATTTCAGTATATCTACCTATTTTGTCATACACACAATAATTACAATTTACAAGTCGTGTTTCCATAATAGCTACATATAGGTAGTACATTACGGTGTTTAAGTAGTGAAACATTTTTTCGAACATTTGAATATTGAGTAATAATAATAATATCTGATATTCGTAAACGGAGGAGAGGTTATTTTCCATATCGGTACCAGTAAATTGTTCTTATACAACCAATAATGTTTGTATTGGATACGCGAATAGTAAACATATATCATGAAAAAAAAATTGTTCGCTAAAATGTCGACTGGATCACTACTCAGTTACAAAACTCATAATTTGATACGGCGTTCCGCAAAATGAGAGTAAAAATTGATTTGTCATTGAAATCGAGGAAAAAAATTGAAAAAAATAAATACGTGTTTTGCGACCATGACAGTGTATATCGTTCCGTTTAAAGACGGCGGATATCGCGCCCACCGTACAGGAAAAATGACACACGACAACGTTCTAGTATGATATATAATAGACATATCGGTATTACCTGTATACGAAAAACCGCAAGTTGTCTCTACAGGGTCGAAAAATACACTACTCGAACTGATATAATGATCCAGTACCGCCATTTAACCGCATCATAATATAATATATTATTTAGGTATGCAGGTATGCTACAGATTTTTATATTTACGCGACTTTAACGAACGATTTCGCATCATATTATGCGACGAGTTATATCGCTGTTCCTCGTGACTTCTAAATAAAAAAATCACCACAAACGGACTAGCGTGCCTATAAAGTTACCACTTATATATTTTACTCGGATCATAATCAATATAATATACAGCATACCCTATACATAGTACAATTTACTATGATATTATATACCTATAGGTGGTACTTATATGATATTATGCTGTATTGTAGTGTATAAAAACGTTCGTTCGTTTTTCAACATTTTTTCGATCCGTCCGATCTTCAGATGCTCTCAGATGTGTCTCGAGGGATGTCATCGTCCGAAAGGCCCTATGGCTGCAACGTACCACCCACAATACACGTAATCTGTTTCAATTGTTGTTATTATAGTAAGTTACATTAACAGACAAACAACGCCGACAATAATGACAAGATAGGGATAACCGCCCCCAAACATTATGAAAGATGTCGAAGTAATTTTTTTCTACTCACCGCTCTAATGTTTCTTTACAGGTAATTTTTATTGTTAAAAATCCAACCCCATACGGTATTTCTTTCCGACTTCCATTTAATTATCCCACGAGGACCTTCCACGTTTTTAAATACGGGTTACATACATATTAAATAATTATTATTACTATTATTGTTATATTTCGGTAAAACTAGAATGTGATATACAGTAACACGAACATGGCCGCTGCAGAGCAATGTGCATCGTAATAATAATTTTACTCGAATAATTCACGGTTACACGCGCGGCGTACAACATTTTGTTTGTTCGTGTACACACACGAGAAAAAAATTATGTATAGGTACATAATATAATAATACATACAATTTCTGTATTGTCACAGCTCGTAGATGATGATATTTATCGTATATACAAAACGTAATTTGCATAACGCGGTTCAATGTTGAGTGTTGACAGATCACTTAAGTGGGTAAATCGAATTTGTTACGTTATTATGGACCCGTAACGATATTAATTTTCAAGATAATAATAATAATAAAAACGATGGTGCAGGTTGTTACATATTGTTATAAGGAAAAAAGTATGAAATATTGAAAATAAATATTGTCGTCGAACGAATATAATTCTCTTTCCGGTTCATCATCTCAGCGGGAAAAATAAGTACTTACCTATAATAACATAATATCCTTCGATTATGTCAATATATTATTATAGTCACAGCAAAAATCTTTAAACCTGCGCAGTGGGTATTAATTTTATTCTCACTTAACTATAACAAATACATATACAACTACAGATATTCGACAATAATAAATGATTATTATATTATAAAATAGCGTGGTATGACGGAAAAATCTTTTATATTAACTCTGTCAGTAGTCAGTACCGTTAAGTTTTGTGAAAAATAACGAAATTAATGTTTCGGTATTTGTCTCTTATCTATATATATATTCTTTCACGCAACACGTGGTGACTAAAACTTTAAACGGGAACAGTGATAAACAGTCGTGATTAAAAATGAGTCGAGACAAAATTATAAAACGTAGCTGCAGTGAGCCGCAGTAAATCATTCTGAAAACCAATACGGAAGATTATATAGATTATAGATCACAAAAATTCCAATAACTAATAAGTAAATATACCAGATTTAGTCTCAAGTACATTTCCGTTGTTCGCATCCACGATAGCGTGAATATATTATGCTGTTTTAAAATGTGACAATATACATCGCACCAAGTATTTATAATAATATTATGCATATTATATCACGTACATGAATATATTATTATCTTCGATTAGGAAATCGCTAATTTTTCGTCTCTAGCAAACCGTTAAGAGTCGCGTGCCACGATCAATTAACAGACGTAAAACGTTAAGGCCAAGGCCCTATAATAATAGACGGTCATTGGTATAGCTCGCTGACCGCTGTCATCCCGCGCCGACGAAATCCGTTCGCTCGCACGTACCCACGGAAATAATATATTATATTATTATACCTTATTCCTCTATATTAGGTATATCGTATATTACATTATATTACTTACACGTGCGAGATGTGTATGCGAAACGGAAGTTACGTAGGCGAAACGGCGTAATGATAATAATAATAACAACAGGTAGTATTGATATGCGAGCGAGCAACACGCCAACGGAACTCGGGCCGGTAAACGCCTGTCCGTGCGGTTTTTTTTATTCCTCCGAATTCCCGTTGGCCGACCGATGACGAACTACAGTCTTCGGGGAGAGGTCATCGACGTATAACATCTTCTTCACTTCGCACCCGCTCGCACATTTAAGTCAGTCGAGTGTGCATAGGTATTTTAATTATTACCGTCGCTGCGTATACGTAATATTATTATAATAACATAATAATATTCAAATATAGGTGAAAAACGACGCGATGATGATATTATTATATTCGTCCCGCGAGATTGCAGGTCGACCGAGCGCAGTAATGTGCATAATTTCGTACCCGCGTGCCCGGTGCGTTTCCATTAGGCGGAGATCGGTCACGAATTTTTTTCCAAGCGTATAAAACAACACACAAATGTCCGGGCAAGATCGGATCCGACGGGGCCGTTAATTGTGCACCGACGCTGAAACTCGAAAGAGCATAATATAATATAATATATTTTCCAACATCCAGCAGAATATTATCCGCAATGGGAAAATAAAAATAAATAATAAATCGTGCGCTCCGAAGAATGTTATAATATATTACATATAGGTACCCACTTATATGCCTATACGGTTTATATGTATAGGAAGGTATAATAATAATATAATATATAATATTATTATATTATATAGTGACCGTTGGGTGAACGACCTTAAAATAACCAATGCCGCTGCTATGTCGCTTCGATTCACTTTTCTTCCACGCGTCGCACTATGTAATAATTGGGAGTCCATTTAGAGCATCCGTTTCTTTCTGCAGCGCGCCCGCGTGTGAGTGTGTTTATTTTGCGGCGCTCGTATTATTATTATTATTATTATTGCTCCATAACTGTAAAGCGTCTTTGTTTTTTACCCGGCTATTTGGCAGCGTATATAATACATATATATCTAAAATAATATATATAATATTAAAAAAAAAAATATATAATAATACGTAACACGTAGCAGAATGTACATACGTTTTCCGTTGTTTTGTGTTTCTCGCACGAAGGCTCATGAGAATCATCGTTATTATTTTCCGCAAATACCGGAGGCCCATAAATTGCTATTACGCACAAACAACAATATATTATATGTTATTTATACGCGGGACGTATAATTTGAAATTCCAAACAGTACATTTGTATTTTAATAAGTACACACATTCGTGCAATATAGACGCGATAAAGTGGTTCAAACGTGGTATTTACGAATTTTTTTTTTTTAAGAATATACCTACACGCGGTACACAAATACCTATAATTTTAAAGGTGTAGAACTGTGGAAGATGGAAAAAAATTCAAAAGTAATAATAGCTTAATATACTTCATAGAAATTGTCGATGTCAGGTATGATAATTTTTCAAATTTTTATCTGGCAGTTGCTGACATCAGTGTTAGAAATACTTTCTTCCAAGGCCACCAAGAAAATTGAATAAAATTAATTTTAATTAGATGAAACGTATCTGCACACTGCAGTGCTGCTGCGGACTGTGCCAAAAACCAGAATTACGGGATCTTTACTCGTCTTATTGTAAACTGCAAGTAACACAATACCTACATAAGGGTACAAATTTCGCGTGATGAAATTTGATATCTTCCGCAAATCGTTTGTTTTTTGCATTCAAGTCGTTATCTCCCGGATCGGAATAATATAGGAATCGAATGAAAAAAATTATAACACGGCGGCTACGTCTGCTTAAATCGAAGACTGCGGTGACAATAATGGTGTTTATGGCTTTGTGCACACTGTCGCACGTACACACAATATAATATACATTCGGAATAACTATATATATATATATATATAACATGTATGGTATATACCTACCGCGAAAGCTGACCTGCAGTGTGAATGTGCATGGACGTATTTTATATTACATTCGATCTTCGATTATTTTTATGCGTGCGCGTACACCTCATATACGCCTATATGGCCGTAATAATAATATGACCGTATTGCCGCGGCCTTCGGACAAACGATTTACATTTTAAAATAACTAGCGACGTTTACTATTGTTTCAGACGACTGCGAGGCTAAAGAAGGAACGCCCTGTCAGAACGGCGCGTGTCTCGACTCCCTTTGCCATTGTAACGACGGATACGGTGGATGTTCGTGTCAAGTGCCAGGTATGCATATAATACACATATACCATTACCATTATACCATAACGATGCGTATATACGGTATAATAATATTCTCAGCCCGTAACCGGCCGACCGGGCGATTGCGGAAATGTGTCCCCCGGACGTCTCTTGAAACGGCGTTCGACGGACACGTCTTATTGCCCATCGCATGACGTCCGAGCAGTGATAATAATAATGTTATTAAATATAATGTGCGTTATTGTTTACAGACGAGAACGAATGCAAGTACAGGCCGTGCGACGTGTTCGCCCACTGCACCAACTCGCTGGGCAGCTTCACGTGTTCCTGTTTTCCAGGATACGTCGGCGACGGGTTTCACTGCCAAGGTATGAGATATAGTTATTAATATACTCCTCGAAAATCGTTTATCGAGCCCCCGTAATAATATAATACGATAATGTACGCACGCGTACAAGTACTCTCGCACGTAATCGCGGCGCCGTGTACAATAATTATATATATATATACCAGATACCAGCTATATATATATCAGATACCTATATGTATCGTATAATTTACACGAAGCCGTGATCCGGCAATATCCGCGGCCCCAGATAGGTTCTCGCGGATCGCGGTGTAAATGGCATCGACCTTGCTGCCCGGGCTGTTTATCCATTCCGCCGGCCGCCGCCGTCTCCCAGTCCGTTGTTATAATATTGTGTATACATAATATAACACTGCAGATATACCGTTACATTTCAAGACTGGCGAAACCGGATTATTATTATTATTATTATGATTTTTCTTAGGCCCCGTGTTCCAGTAGCTTTTTTTATCCTCTCATTGTTATTCATTATGTATATATTATATTATACTAGCTGTAATAATTTTGCGGAACCACCGACACCGACTTCGTATAATATTATCGTAACGCTTGCGCGCTCTTCAATGTTTACGAAGCCTTTTTCTACAACAATATCATAATATTGTATATAATATGCTATCAAAACGTAGACGTTCAAAGTCTTAACGTCAAGTCGGACCCACCCAGAACTAACCGGGAAAATATTTTATACTCTTCGTCGGAGTCGACGAGAACCACCCGCCCCCGAGCTCAATATAATAATCGGCTAAGACATAATATATTCAAATTGTACGTTTGATTTGAATTCGTATAGATATCAACGAATGCGAGGATCCAGCCATCGCTAGTAGATGCGTGCAAAACGCCGAATGCTGTAACTTGCCGTCTCATTTCTTGTGCAAATGCAAGCCCGGATACGTCGGCGACGGCGAAGTCGAGTGCAAAGGTAAGTCGTTTACGACGAACTGTCATTTTTGATGGGTATGCGTTTGACGTATAGGTATGGTGTCACGTGTATGGGTATAATATACCCCACGGGTTTAGGCCAATCATTCGAAACAATATTTCGCTATTGTCAAAACATTCGGAACGGACCTGACAACCGAAAAATTGCAAGACAGTCGTCGACCTTGCTGTCGTTTCCCATCAATCACAAGGAATTCAACGACCGATATGAAAAGAACAGGACAATCGTATTGTCGGTTAACGTTCCTATAGTAATATTCCTCGTGGGTGCTGTTAGCGTGTCTAAATTTTTCCGCGATAGTTCCAATTCATTAATGTCTTCACCTCGTAAATCCGGCGGTACCTCAGTATCAACACCAATCCGTGTCATTTCTTATTTACTTTAAATTGATGTGTTTACCTTTTACTCTACTCCGTATTCTTATATATGGCTCTCACAACAATATTTGAATATTATTAATAATATTATTGTATACGATATCGTGGGATTATTTATCGATAATACAAATAATTTGTATTGATTATCGAAACAAAAACAAATTCATATGCATAATATTTTGCATGCCTATACAATAATCTCATTACTATAAGACTGGCTATATAAACACTAAATCCGACAAGTACATTTGCGTCGATTGGATGAACGATATGAATTCACACTTGTACTTCAATACTTGAATACATATCGTAATATACTTCAATGATCACTATTTCCAATGGCGTTTTCCTATAATATAGTTTCATGATATTGCTGCAGAAACGCCACATAGTATGCAAACCGTCTGCAGCGTAATAACACAATACCTTCATTAAAATATTTTATTATTATAATAATAATATGACCTTTACACGTACGTTTAAGCCCCTCATACTATTAATAACGTTATCATTTTGCAGACATCGACGAGTGTTTGAGACCGGACGCTTGCGGCAATAACGCGATTTGCAGGAACACGCCGGGAAACTACACGTGCGACTGTCAACCAGGATTTGTGGGCAACCCGTACGACGGGGTAATTATATATTCAAATATTATTATTATATTATAATCAGCTAATACACTTAATAATTTGCCGCACAGTTCAACGGACCCGCACGCCATAAGTCTGTTATGATATTATGTATTTTATAATAACCGTCTCGTTATTGAAACATATTAATATTATTAAGTTTTCGTGACGTACAACAATCTGATTGATGAAAGATGTGTTTAAAAAAAAATCTGTTTACACGAACTCGTGCCAAATTTGTTGTTTTTATTTCACTCCATTACTCTAGTGGTAACGAGTTTTTTTTTTAATCAATTCGCACACTCCTTCCAAACGACGTTAACGGTGAAAAATTATAAGGCACAGCCTGCACTATACAACAACTATAAATCTAATTATTACACGATTATCGATCACACATATATCATAGCCTACGTAGTGCAGTAATAATAATTATTACTTCTTCAATGGCGGTTCTCTTATATTTAACGTCTGCTGCTGAAGTAACATATAGGTGATGTCACTATTTTTATTATCTTGATATCGTCGATTTAGTCGCGAGACGTAATAGCAGATATTACATACGCAAACTGAACGGTCATGCCATATAAGGATGCGAAGGAATCGTATTTTTTTATGTTTCTTTATAGCATACCATTAAACGTTGGTTGTAATAACGACCGTTAAAAACTATATACAATTAATTCGTGACTAATTAAATCATGTCTAATTATCTCGATGTAACAAACTTTACACTTAACATCTTAACTTAATACCTACCTACTGCAGGCTAATTAGAAAAAAAAGAATATTTGTTGACGTTTTAAATGAAGAGTTCAAAATAATTATAATTATTTATTAATATTATTATTCTTGACGCCTCTTGCTAGCAACATTAAACAATAATTGACCACAATTAACAAATACCTGGGTTAACCATTAATCAGTTAACTGTCTTGTATTTAAAAATATATATATTTTTATCAGATTATCTCAATAACAAATCGTTATGAATACCGTTACATAATGGCTACAAAATGCTATACCGTTTAATTATAATATTAAATCGTTATGTTTTAGTAGATATAGGTACACGCGTTAATTCATACATACCGAAAAAAAATTAATTTATTATAATTTAAAATTGAGCTCGATTTTTTACACAATTATTAATTTTAACGATAAAATCCCATCTAGGAGGATATCTCGGGTTACGCGTATTTTATTTGACATGACTTTTTCGAATAATATAGTCTGCTGTTGTTCTGGAAAAAATAACTCTGCGACAATAATTTAAATCTATACGATAACATCTTGTATTAATGTTTTTTTTTTCTTTCTATAAACAGTGTGTGGACGTAAACGAGTGTAGTTTGCCAAATGTTTGCGGTCCCGGTTCTCTGTGCACAAACTTTCCGGGCGGACACCACTGTGAATGTCCGGAAGGGTACACGGGCGATGCGTACGGCGCCGGATGTCACGACGTGGACGAATGTTCGCGGTCGCCCTGCGGCAAAGACGCGCAGTGCCACAACAACGAAGGCAGTTTCCGGTGTTCCTGTCCACCGGGATTCGTGGGCGACCCGTTCCACTCTTGTAAAGGTATGCGACGATCACACGCGGCTCGTCTCCAGATCATAATATTGTATATAATATATAAAACGTGTAACCCATTGATGATTAACAATCTCAAACCCTGCGCAGCGTATTTGTTGATCAATATTATTTTTGTTTTAAATCAAAGTCCGGAACAACGGACAGTTCTCTGCAAACACCAAGTAAACCGAGTTTTGGAACAGAAGTATACAGTCTGTCGACCGAACGCAATCTCTCTCGCAAAAAAAAACAGACAACATATGTTTGCTGCTTAACTTCACTCGTAATATGTTCGCGCGTCGTAAATACCTGTATACCGATGTCAAAACTGCACTCGAGCGGAATTCGCTTCTCTTTTAGTTGTTTAAAGTCTATATACCTATCATCTGCGTATCGTCGACAAATGCGTGCATAACAAAAAAAAAAAAAAAAAATTAAAAAAATGGAAAAAAATATTTGACACCTACTACCACCTAATCTCAATAATATTATTATTGCGACACTGTGTACATAATAACATAGACCGTCTCTAACACCTGCTTCTCCTAACGTATAATTATATTGTTGTGTATTACATCGACACCGTACCCCGCCTTGGCCGGAAACGCAGACGTGGACGAGTGCGAGTCTTCTCCGTGCGGCCCCAACGCCGTGTGCGCGAACGCGGCCGGCAACTACACGTGCTCCTGCGCGACCGGATATGCCGCGTCCGCGGAGGAAATGAGAGACGGAAGTGGATGCGCGGACATCAACGAGTGCGTGGCGCCATCCAGCCCGTGCGGGATCAACGCCAAATGCACGAACGTCCCCGGATCGTACACCTGCCAGTGTCCGCCCGGGTTCACCGGGTCCGCGATAGATCATTGCCAAAGTTAGTTCGCTCATGCTTGCCGATCATCCCCCGATCGGCGCTTTAAACTATTTATAACGATACTATTCATATCGCTGCTCGTCGGGTTGCTGTCGCACGCTCCGGACATTTGCATGGCGCGCTTTTGTTTTTATCTCGTATTTTATTATTTATGATTATTGTTGATGTTGTTGTTGTCGTCGAATGTCGTCTTGTATGCAGACATTGCGTGTGGGTCAATACTCTTGAGTCTCTCTGTCTATCTCTTTGTATACATTATTATATTATTACAAAATGTTTACTTTTCGAATGCATTTTATAAAAAAACCTTTCCTTTCTAGATTCTATATTTCACATCGTTTTTCCGTTCTAGTCGGAAATTCGTTGTCGTTCGTCTTACTTATTATTTATACTTATTTTTATACGAGTATTTAGCAGCATGCGCCGATATTTTGGAGGTAAAACCATTCTTTTTTGATTACTATTGTGTGTGGCACGAATGCATCAAGATCCTTCGGTATGTATCAATTTTTATTATTGTTTTGGACGATTTCTTGACTTACTGTGTAGTTATACTTATCTGTATTGCATTCTCTTTTTTTCTTTATTTATATTTATTCCAAACATTTTAATAATACTGTCAATGTGTTCGCGATAGACGTCAACGAATGCGAGCATGCGCCGTGCGGTAACAATACTATTTGCACGGATACTGTCGGAAGTTTCGTCTGTTCTTGTAAAGAAGACTACACAGGCGACCCAATGAAAGGATGTCATGGTATTAATTTCTATTCTTAACGTTGGTTTACTTATTTTAGTCTTACCAAATTGATTATGTTTAGATATCAACGAATGTGAAATCTTTAGCAAGCCATGTGGTCCTAACGCAGTCTGTGAGAATACCAGCCCCGGATTTAATTGTCTTTGCCCGCAAGGATATTCTGGCAAACCGGACCCAAAAGTGGCCTGCGAACAAGTACACTATAATTTTTCAGTTTTGGTTTTAGTATACATTATTCATTTTTCGATTTAATTTTACCGTAGGTTGACGTGACAGTTTTATGTAAATCCAACTTTGATTGTACCACTAATGCTGAGTGCACTGAAGGTCAATGTTTTTGTAAGAACGGGTTCGACGCGAAAGGATCAGTGTGTGTAGACATTGATGAATGTCTTGCTGAACCATGTGGACCATATTCGATGTGTTCAAACACCCCCGGCGGATTCCATTGTCAATGTCAAACAGGATACGTGGGTGCTCCACCGAGAATTCAGTGCAAAGGTACGTCTCAATTTATTTTTTTTCGTTGATTTTAAAATTAATATATTTTAATTTTATTAAAATATTAAAGCTCCTTGTGAAGACGTCAAATGTGGAACACACGCTTTTTGCAAACCTAACGGTCAAGAAGCGTACTGTATATGTGAAGAGGGATGGACATACAACCCAAATGATTTATCTTTAGGATGTGTTGGTAAGACTCGCTGAAAAGTTTTTCTAACTTTGTACCTATATATTATATTATATGCTTTGGAAAAAAATATATACTAACTGTATAAAAAATGTAATTTAAGATATCGATGAATGTGACAAAGTCAATGGACCGTTTGGACGGTGCGGAGGAAATACGTTATGTACAAATACACCGGGAAGTTTTGGGTGTCAATGTAAACCCGGGTTTACTGGAAATGCATTCAAACAGTGCACTGGTATATATTATATAATATAGTCTTATTTTGTTTAAATATTTTTACTATTGTTATTTAACATCTATTCACAGATATAAACGAATGTACTGACACCAACAGTTGTGGAAAAGATGCTCTATGTATTAATTTACCTGGGTCATTTGATTGCGTTTGTCCCGGAGGTTCCATACCCGAACCAGATCCGTTTATTAAGTGTACCAAAGCTATAAACTGCACGGCTGATAACCAATGTCCAGGAAATTCTGTTTGCAGTAATCAAAAGCGTTGTTTCTGTCCAGAGCCAAACGTCGGTGACGATTGTAGACGTAAGAATATACCTATAGCCTACGATATAATATTATCAAAATATAACATACTAAGAAAAATATTTTAATATTTAGACCCATGTGAAGATGTACAATGTGGTCCCAATTCTGAGTGTATGTTACTCAACAAGGATGCTCAATGTCTATGTTCGGCTGGATACACAGGAAATTCAAACACAGGATGTACAGATATTGACGAATGCAAGGGTAATCCTTGTGGCCCAGGAGCAGTGTGTAACAACGAACCGGGATCGTTTTCTTGTCAATGTCCCGGTGGAATAAGCGGAGACCCGTTCAGAGAAGGATGTTCTCAAGCGAAAAGTCCTACACAATGCAGTGAAAAGTCTCCTTGTCCGGGATCTGAGATATGTGTTCAAGATGAATTTGTTGGTGAGAGTGTTTGTATATGTCAAAGAGGTTACATAAGGGACCCAAAAACAGGCAAATGCAGAGATGCCAACGAATGTACGGAACTTAGAGACAAACCTGCCTGTGGAGTTAATGCCGTATGTAAGAATCTTCCTGGCAGTTACGAGTGCCAGTGTCCTCCAGGCTTCAACGGGAACCCTTTTTCAAGCTGTGAAGGTAATTAACGAAATTTAATGTCATACAAATATATTTTTATATGATTTATATATTTATTTGTTTAGAATGCAATTCATTAGAATGTCAGTGTAGACCACCGTATCAAATTGTTAACGGGGAATGCACATTGGCCGGTTGTAATAAAGGAAAATGTCCAGCCGGCGCTGAGTGTATGTCTATTGCTGGCGGAGTAAGCTATTGTGCTTGTCCAAAAGGATATAGACCTAGAGAAGATGGATCATGTTATGGTATTTATTCATTTAATTACAATTAGTTAAATTTATTAGATATTGACTTTGAAATACATTTTTAGATGTTGACGAATGCGAAGAAAAAATACATTCATGTGGATACGGTGCAGAATGTATTAATAAGCCCGGCACACATGAATGTTTATGTCCCGATGGTTATAGTGGAGATCCACACCATGGATGTTCTCGTAGTCAAAAGAAATGTATAAAAGACTCAGATTGCTTATTAAACGAAAATTGTATTCAACCAGGAGTTTGCGTTTGTCCCGTACCATACTATACCGATGTTCTCGACAATAATCGTTGCAAAAGTATGAATTTATAAATTATTATCAAATAGTCTTTATTTTTATTTTATTAACCATAAATCATATTAGGTCCTTGTGATCGATTTCCATGTGGCGTGAATGCACAATGCACGCCAAGTGATCCTCCAAAATGCTTGTGTCTACCTGGATATAAAGGAGATCCTTTGCATGGTTGTGAGGATGTCGACGAATGTAAAGATAACCCGTGTGCCCTAGGATCACAATGCATTAATGAAAAAGGCCATTACAAATGTATTTGTCCACTCGGTACAAATGGTGATCCTTACTCTGTTGGATGTGAGTGATTTTGTTTGATATCTAAGAAAATATTCTCAGTCAAATAATAATATTCTTTTATCTATGTTTTCTAGGTTTAGGAAAAGAAGCACCAGAGTCTGAATGTTCAACGGACGACGAATGCGTCGCTCAATTAGCATGTGTCAAAGGAACTTGTACAAACCCTTGTAGTCTTTTACCTTGTGGTCAAAATGCTTACTGTGAATCTGAAAAACATGCTGCATGGTGTAGATGTAGTGCTGGTTATGTAGAATCTATATTTGGTGAATGCGTGTCACGTAAGTGTCTAGTGGAATTTTCTTACAATTAAAAATCAATTTAAAAAAAAACCTATATTTTATTTCTACTATTTTATTGCAGCGTGTGACGGATATATTTGTGGCCACGGTGCACAATGTATAGTGTCGGCACAAGGACCTACATGCAAATGTTTGGAAGGTTCTATTGGGAATCCATTTGCTGGAGGCTCTTGTGAGCCTGATGCTTGTTCAAGCACCAGCCTTTGTGTCGCACCTAACATTTGCGTTGCTGGACGATGCAAAGAGAAATGTCAAGATCATTTCTGTGGTATTGGGGCTAGTTGTAACCACGAAACTAACGATTGTATTTGTAATCCATTGTTCATTGGGGATCCAAATTACTTGTGCATGCCTCGTAAGTATCAATAAGATAATTAAGTATTTATAATTTTTCCGAAAAAATTACAATTATATATGCTAATCAAATCTTTTAAAAAATCTTGTTTTTTCTTCAAAGAAAAGGAATAAAAAATTTAATACTTAATGAGCTTGTTTCAATTATTACTCAGTATGTAACGTGTATGAGGATTTTATCGTTTTTTTATCTATGTATAATAAATTATGGACCTATATATTTCTAGTTACAAAATTCCTTGAATTGAATTAATCATAATAGTATTTAATTGCATATTAATATAAAATTGTACCTTGTCTATAACTCTCTATATATCTAACTAAAGTTTTCTAACTCAATTGTTAGGTATTATAAAAAAAATTATAAAATAAATTTTAATTCGGAAATTTTATTTTTAAAAATTGTACTAAATAAATATTTGTTTTTCATTTTTAGCTATCACAATGCCTTCGTGTTATCCTGGATGTGGAATTAACGCGCATTGTGAATATGATATGTTGAACGAAAATAAATGTGTTTGCAATTCTGGATTCATTGGAAATCCATATCATGAATGTGATTCTCAATCTAAAAAATCTTGTTCAAATATGACATGTGGAACTGGTGCATTGTGTAAAGAAAAACTAAATTCTATTGAATGTAACTGTCCATCAGGATTTAAAGGAAATCCCTATGTTCAATGTGTCGGTAAGTACTCGAACGATTAAATTTAATTAAATCAAATATTTAATAAATTTAATAATTCTAATTCTAAAACTTTTATTCTTAGATATTGACGAATGTTTGATTTCGGCTTGCGGTAACAATGCGGTTTGTATCAACACAATTGGAAGTTATGATTGTAGATGCATTGAAGGTTATGTGGGAAATCCATTTTTAGAATGTTCAGCTAAGACACCACAAATTTGCCACGACCCATTAACTTGTCAATGTTCAAAAAATGTCCCATGCCCAATCGGGTAATTAAAAATTATTTTAAATTTGATTTATTGTATAATAAGAGCATTATAATTTAGGTTATGTATGTTGTATACAATTCAAAATATAAAATGTATTAATTTGTAGAAGTTGATTGATATTTTGTTAATCATTTATTTTATTATTATAGATTTGCTTGTAAACATGGAAAATGTGAAAACCAATGTGATAATATCAAGTGTGGTGTTAGAGCAGGATGTGTATTTGGGAAATGTGTATGCCCACCAGGGTTGATTGGCGATCCTTACAATTTTAAAACCGGGTGTAAAGCTCAAGGCCAATGTACAAACGATGGCGATTGCAAAGATACAGAAATATGTTTCCATATAAATAAAGAAGCAAGGAAATGTGTTGATGGCTGTAGTAAATTACAGTGTGGACCCAATGCAGTTTGTGTAACAGAAGGTCATCGATCGTCGTGCATTTGTACCGAAGGATATTTTGGAAATCCTGGAGACTTATACCAAGGTTGTAAACTCGAAAGGGTGGCACCTAAAGGAGAATGTAGAACAGACAAAGACTGCAATTCGACCAGCAAAGTATGTTCCATAATATCAGATGGGATATCTTCTTGTGTTAGTGCATGTACTCGAGTAGCATGTGGGCCAGATGAGATTTGTTTACTGGAAAAAAATGGTGCACCCGTTTGTTCATGTCGTCCGGAGTTTGTATGGAATCCAGTTATATCCAAGTGTGAACAGCCTTCGTTGCCCGACTGCTCAGTTGACGTTGATTGTAAAGATAATGAATCATGTAAACCAGATGCTTTGGGAGTATTAAAATGCATATCAGTATGTATTGAACTAACGTGCCCATTCAATTCAATATGTGTAGCTAGTAATCATGAAGGTAGCTGTCAATGTATGCCAGGGTATGTAGGAAACACAAATGACCGAAATGGTTGTCACCCTGCAAAGAAAAATAGTTGCCAACAAGACGTTGAATGTTTACCGACCGAAGCTTGCTTGGAAGATCCAGCAAACAAATTAAAATCATGCAAACCAGTGTGTGATCATACCGTATGTGGCCAAAATTCTATTTGCGTAGCAAATAATCATGTAGCTCAATGCCAATGTCCTCCTGGTACATTTACTGGTGACCCATATGACTTAAAGGGTTGCCAAGAAGTTTCATGTGTATATAATGATGATTGTCCACAAACACAAGTTTGCAACAGACAATCACATTCATGCATGAATGTATGTGATAAAGATACCTGCGGGACTAACTCAGTGTGTCTCGCTGATGGACATAAGTCAGTATGCCAATGCCCACCTGGTTTTAAACCTAATCCTGTTCCTGAAATATCTTGTGAAGCCACAGAAGTATGTGATGCATCTACGTGTCATTTTACTGCCATATGTGAATCTAATCCTAATTCAGGATACATATGTAAATGTCCACCTGGCCATATTGGAGATGCTTATACGGAAGGATGTAGAGAAGAAGGATTATGTCCAAATGGAAATATCGATTGTCCGTTGTTAAGTGTCTGCCAATCAGGTAGATGTGTGAATCCGTGTGAAAAATCTTGTGGAATAAATACAATATGCAACATCATTGAAAGAAAACCCATATGTTCGTGTCCCGATAATTTTGAACCTATTCATGGTGAACCAAAAATTGGATGTGTCAGATCAGTTACTAAGTGCTTTAACGATTTAGAATGCAAAGGTGGTGTTTGTTCGAATGGAGAGTGCAAAGGTTAGTAATTATACTCTAATTAAATTTTAGTTAGATACTAATAAGTACTTTTGTTTTTATTTATTCAAAAATAGTGGTTTGCCGAAACATCGATGACTGCTCTTCCGGTGAAAGATGTGTACAAAACAAATGCGAAATTCCGTGCGCTGGACATTCTCAATGTATGTCACCACAAGCGTGTATAAATGGAGTTTGTACACTTGGGTGTCGAAGTAATAAGGATTGTTTAAGCAATGAGTCATGCATAAATGCAAAATGTCAAAGTAATGATTATTTTAATTTGCATTATTAATTTTAAATGTTATGCTTAATAAATAAAAATATATTACATAAAACTTACAATATTTTAGATCCATGTAAACGTGATGGTGTGTGTGGAATAAATTCAAAATGCAGCACTATTGATCATAACGTTATTTGCACCTGTAACAAAGGATTCCAACCAAATCCTGTTCCAGAAGAGTCATGTGTACGATCGAACAGTATATGCCATAATAATTTCCAATGTGGATTAGGCCAAGAGTGCAGTGGAAACATATGCAAGGTTGTATGCTTGAGTGGAATGGATTGTGCCGAAGGAGAACGGTGCTCAAGTAACAAATGTGAAAAAGTTTGTTTTACTGCGAGTAATTGTTTGACTGGAGAAGTTTGTGTGGAAGGAATCTGCAGACAAGGGTGTTCTTTAGATTCAGATTGTGATGTTAGTCAAATCTGTATTGGCAACAAGTGCAGGTATAAATATTTTATTTAACACATTTTGTCGTTTTTTTTTTCATAAAATTAAATCAAATTCTTTTATAGATGTGGTAGTGGTTACGAAAGCTCACCCACTGGTTGTAAGGATGTCGATGAATGTACGCAAAATCCATGCCATCCAAGTGCTAAATGCTTAAATACACCAGGATCTTTTCAATGTTCATGTTCTGGTGGTAAAGTAGGAGATCCTTACACTGAACCTGGTTGTAATAAACCAAATGAGTGTAAAAATCATGAAAACTGTGCTTCAAATTTGGCTTGTGTAAAAGGAAAATGCACAGAACTATGTAAAGATGCATGTGGAAATAATGCATTATGTAATATGGTTGAGCATGTGCCAGCATGTACTTGTCCATCAGGATATTTAGGAGATGCTTTTGATAAAAATGTTGGATGCTTCAAAGTTGAGTGTCTGGCAAATGAAGATTGTCCAAATGACAAAATGTGTCAAATCAATAACAACAAATGTACAAGTAAGTGAATGATTTAAATAGTTTTACATTATTTTCATGTATATAAATAATAATATATAATTAATTAATTAGGCCCATGTGATTTATTAAACTGTGGTCATGGAAATTGTAAGGCAAACAAACATAAAGGCATATGTACTTGTTATAATGGATATGAATTAAAAAATGATAAATGTCAAGATGTTGACGAATGCAAGCAAAGCCCATGTCATAAAACAGCAAGATGCGAAAATACACCTGGATCATTTACGTGTGTCTGTCCTGACGGCCTGTTGGGTAATCCAAATGCCGAAGGATGTCATAATCCAAACAGCTGTACTGCTAACAGCGATTGTCCAGAAAGTGCAATTTGTCACCAAAATCAATGCAAGAATCCATGTGAAGATAACAAAGTATGTGGTCGTAATGCAGTTTGTTCAGTTCAGCGTCATGAAATCCAATGTCAATGTCCTTTAAAAACACAGGGTGATCCAAAGGTTTGTACGACTTTAATTATTTATAAATTTAAATAATTTAAATTTAATAAGTATAATATATATTTTATCTGCAGGTGGAGTGCTTGAATATTGAATGTTCAAATAACAATGATTGTACTTCAGGAAAAGCTTGCGTAAATTCCAAATGTGTGAATCCGTGTTCTGTACCAAAAGTTTGTGGAGATAATACAGATTGTAGTATACAAAATGATGCTGCTATGTGTAACTGTAAAGCCGGGTACACAGGTGACCCTCATTTGGGCTGTACGTCAATATTATACTGTGCGTCTAATAGTCAATGTCCCACTACTACTAAATGTAATAATGGGATATGTACAGGTAAAACACTAAATCAAATACTATTTTTTAATGAATTTATTTTTATTTAGTATCATTTTGTATTGTATAGTGGAATGTAACTTGGCAAGAGATTGTGTTGGAATGAGCTTTGTATCGGAAATATATGTCAACCAACCTGTCACGGTAATACTAGTTGTCCAGAATTTCAATATTGTCAAAACAATATCTGTGTTCAAGAGTTGCGTTGCTTTACAAATAATGATTGTGAAAATACACAAATTTGTAAGACAAATACGATTGGCCAGGTAATAATGAAAAATAAAAATTTTGTTATACAATAAATACATATATTACAATAATATATGGATTTAATATTTTTTTCAATTGTAGACCCAGTGTATTGACGTATGTGAAGAAGTGATTTGTGGAAGACATGCTGAGTGCTCAGCGGTTGACCATCAACCAGTATGTAATTGTGAGCCTGGTTACCATGGAAATCCACATATTGGTTGCCACAAAATCGAATGCTACGAAAACGAAGACTGTACAAATGATAAAATATGTGAAGATCATATATGTAAAATATCATGTCTTGCAAATAACCCATGTGGACCAAATGCTTTGTGCTCCGCGGAAAATCACCAACAAGTATGCAATATAATATAAATAAACATATTTTATTCTTGTAAAATAATGATTGCTTATGTGGATATTTTATTAATTTAATGGAAAATCTGTTTTTAGGTTTGTTATTGTCAACCAGGATATACAGGAGATCCGTATTTCGGTTGTGATGTATTGGATTTGTGTGAAGCAGCACCTTGTGGACCAGGAGCTAGGTGTGATAACTCTAGGGGTTCCTTCAAATGTCTCTGCCCACTTGGAACTGTAGGAGATCCGTACAAAGATGGTTGTCATTCACCAGTTGAATGTCAAATAGACGAAGACTGCCCACCAGCAGCACACTGTGTTCAAACTAATGGTATTCCCAAGTGTCAAGACAATTGTGAAAAAGTCAAATGTGGTCCGAATGCTGAGTGTGGAACATCAGCACATTATGGATCCTGCATATGTCACCCAGGATATCAAGGAGATCCAAATGATTTAAATATTGGATGTAGACCAAGGGCTGTAGCGTGTACTTCTAATCAACAATGTCCGAGTAATACATACTGTTACAATGGGGCTTGTAAATGTAAGTTTACTGATTTACTGGTGTGAAATAAAATTGGACGATACATAAAATGTAAATTTATTTCATAGCATCTTGTCAGTCGGATGCAGAATGTGGTCTTTCTGAGCAATGTTTACAAGGCCAGTGTAATAATCCATGTGAACGACAAGGCTCATGTGGGTTGAATTCCCATTGTAATGTAATCAATCACGTTAAACACTGTTCATGTCCCGCTGGATTTACTGGTGGCAGTGAAATTGAATGTGTTCGAAGTATGTAATTTAAAACGTAAAATTGTAAAATATTTCTATTGTGTTTTATTTTTTTTTTTTTATAGTTCCTGTTGCTTGCGAGATAAATGAAAATTGTTATCCAAATAGTACATGCCATCAATCTGTTTGTCAACCCGATTGTCAAGCCGACAACCATTGTGCATTAAATGAAAAATGTTTTAAAAATCATTGTGCATGTAAGTCAAGCATATGAAATTAAAATAAACAGTAAAAAATAATTATCATATTTATTATAAACTAATAAAATATTTTGTGCATTATTTAGTAACTTGCAGAGTAGATAACGACTGCTTTTTAGGACATATATGTCTGAACAACATGTGTTTATTTGGATGCAAGTCTAACGAAGATTGCGCTTCCGTTGAGTCTTGCAGAGATAATGTGTGCACAAATCCATGTGTGGCGATGCCCTGTGGACCTAATGCCATCTGTACGGTTGCTAATCAAAGGGCCATGTGTTCTTGTCGAGTTGGATTTGTCCCCAATCCAACAGCTAAAGTTGCATGTGTAAGAACACCAGCTGAACCATGTAACGAAAATCAAGAATGCCCGGCGGGTTACTCATGTAATGATAATTCCTGTCAACCCGTGTGTTCTTCTGACGCCAGTTGTCACGGAAATGAAAAATGCGATATGTCAGTGTCTATATGTAAACCGTTGTGCCGAAAAGACGATGATTGTCGAAGTGGAGAAATTTGTAATGGATTAGTGTGCAACGTTGGCTGTAGAAGTGACACTGACTGTCCACATGACAGATCTTGTATTAACAACAAGTGCAGAGGTAAAATCAAAATATTAACATCTTATCTACTATCATGTAATACTTACACAAAAAAACACAATTTGATTTTAGATATGTGTGAATCCCCGACTGCATGTGGTGTAAACGCATTATGTTCAATTTCAAACCACCAAAAACAATGTAGCTGCCCTTTACTGCTCGAAGGTGATCCTCTGTTCGCTTGTAGATATCCGATGATAAGCTGCAAAGGAAACAGTGATTGTAGTTCAGGCCAAACTTGCTATACATCTACTTGTCAAGCAGTGTGCCGAACGTAAATATCTATATAATTAATCAGCACACACTAATCGCCATAAACAATAGACCTAATGTTTAATAATGCACAAAATTATATAGGGACTTGGAGTGCTTATCTGATGAACGGTGTCATAACGGAATTTGCAAGGCAGTGTGTAATTCAGACTCTAAATGTAGTCCTAATCAGATATGCGAAAACCGTTTGTGTGTTGGAGGTTGTCACAGCGATACTTCATGTCCCGATGATCAAGCGTGTATCGACAAACAATGTAGAGGTAAGACATAATGTGGTTAAAATATAGAGTAGTACTGTTTACAATTTTTTTATAATCGAATATTAATAACTAAAATATAAAATAAACGAAACATCTTAATTGTCTAGATCCTTGTGACGGCGCTACTACTTGTGGCCCGTGTGCCGAATGTAAAGTCATTAATCACGGAGTGCAGTGTAGTTGCATGGCTGGGTTTAACGGAAACCCATTAATCGGATGCGCCAAGTCCATTTTAAAATGCGATGGAACGTGTCCCTGTGATTTGGAAACAGGATATTGCATAAAACGGTGTACAGCTAATAAAGACTGTTCGTGTGGAGAAATATGTAACAAAGATACGTGTACAACGAAATGCAGTTCCAGCACGAATTGTCCAACAGTAATTATTGGCTTAACGAATAATTTCAATTAGATAAATATTTTAAACATGTCAACTTTTATTAATTTCTTTAGGGTCATATATGTTCTGATGGACTATGCGCCGTCGGATGTCGTTCTAATGCAGATTGTGCTAATGACCGGTCTTGTCAAAATGGCAAATGCAAAAATCCTTGTGACGTCGTGTCGGCGGGGATACCGTGTGGAAACAATTCGGAATGTCATGTCAACGATCATAGAGCTGTTTGTATGTGTCCCGACGGGTTCCAGGGAGAACCAAATATTGAATGTGTTAGGTATACTTGTGACAAGGATGACGACTGTGAGACGAACAAAAAATGCGGTTCAGACAAAGTTTGTAGAAATCCGTGTTTGGAGCAAGGTGCCTGCGGATCAAATGCACAATGTAGAGTTACGAATAGAATGGCTTATTGTACGTGCCCGCTTGGATATTATGGAAATGCTCAACTTGAATGCAAGCCAGGTAAATATAATTTAATAATAATAATCTCGTAGAATATTTAGGCAAAGTAAAAGTGATTTTTTTTTTAATAAACTTATATCGCGGTCGTTCACATCATCATATTGTATCGTATTCATTAATGCTTACCAAATTTTTAAAAATCATTAATTTAATGCATATCAAATCAAAGTCCAATTAAAAAGTAAAAGTTTATCATTTATGTTTTACTTTTTATGTAGTATAATCATAGTGATTTACACTGATCACGGTTATACCAACTTTTGTAATTATATTACAATCAAAATATTATTACCGATGATTATATTTTATCATTAGATTTAAATGCTTGGTATATTTATCGATTATGAAGTGAAATTAAATTTTTAAACTATCGAACATTCATGAAAATATAAAATTATTGGTTGTATCATAATTGATTTTTTAACACATCGTTTAGGTATGCTTTTACTTTATTAAAATCGAATATAGATATATAAATTTAATATCTAATGACGACTCACATATTTTAAAAAACTTAGATGCCGCATGTAGGTATACTAACCTAACTCGAAATCGTATGATATTAAATTAAAGGTCGTAAAACACATTTCATAGGTACCGAATTCGTATTTAACGAGTGTATTATTATAGTATGTTTTAACAAAATCTCTAACAATATTTCAACCCGGGATCGCTTACAGGAACGGCGGATAAGTGCGCATCGAACCCTTGTGGACAGAACAGCCGGTGCAAAGATATTGCCGGCGGTTACGAGTGTCTCTGTCCTCCTGGATGTACGGGTGACCCTGGCAAGCGGTGCGTGTGCGAGCAAGCCCTACAGCGATCGGACCCTTGCAAAAGTGTCGTGTGCGGAAAACACGCGCTCTGTCAACCGCTGAACGATCAGGACGCCAAATGTTATTGCCCGACCGAATATCCCGCGGGAAATCCATACGTGCAATGTGAGATCACTCGCAGGATGACACTGCCATTTGACAGAAACAAAAAATTCAAAATAGAACGCAAAAAAATTTACAACATTTCTTTTTTTCAATCCAGGTGAAATGAAAAAATTGCCCTCTGACTGCCGGACAAACGGCTGCGGCAAGGGTGCAGGCTGTCAGGCGATAGACAGTGCGGGATCGACGGTATACGTGTGCCAGTGTCCGCCCGGCACGACGGGTTCTCCGCAAAAAGAGTGCTCCCAAGGTAAGTCGTGTTTATTGTATCATAATATTACAGTATCGGTTCGACGATCCTCGATATCATAACTCGACATTATGTATGTTATAATATTTAGGTACTACGACATATTATGATGTATAGCCTCGAATATTATAATGATATATACCGTTTTTATGATGATAATTTTATGATTATTATATAATTTTGGACATATTACTGCTGCAGTTGTTTTATATATAATATTATGCATACGATGTACATAATATTATTATTATTATATAGGTATATTATACGACTCGAACATCCGACGAAATGTATGAATGAAATTTGTAGATATTGTTATTATAGACAAATATGCATGGTTTTTTTTTGTTCTTTTAAATAGATACAGCTTTTGTACATATTATATTATTATATTGTTTATTATCACTTGTCCACGTATTATAATGGTTTGTAATATTGTATTATATTATGCTCTGGACTTTAATTCTAAATAGTACACTATTGAGTTAACCGTGGAAGTATGAGCAGTTTCCCCCAATCTGGAATTTCCATTATAATAATTGATTAAAATATTATTATTCCACTCCGATTGAGAATACCTTCATCATGTATTTAAACCATATTTTCTTGATATGATCACGACCCCCTTCGCTACATATTTTAGTATGATTAATTGAACTTGATGTACAGCAGTCGATGTTCAGATTGGAGGGAACTGTGAAAGTGTTATATACTCACACGTTTAACCTAAACAATTGTAATTTATTGTGCACGAAGCGTGATTTGCTTAAAACCTATATTACATTGTAATTGAAAGTCACTATTTGTTTCTTGAAACGGTTTACTGCTTGGGCATATTATATTTTCAATGGCATGTTGTGAGAATAAATTCTTTCACAGTTCTTTCCATCACTTTATAGTATTTGTATATTTTAAATAATATGATAAGTTGGCTTAATGTTATCACTGATTATTAAAAGTATATATTTCGTTCTTCGATAAACTAAGAAAAAATGACAGTATTTTTTTTTATATATTTCATAATAAAAGTAGATTTCTTAATAATTATTATTACTATACTTTATTATTCTTATTCCTTTGTATAATTTTAGGAAATTTGACCTTTGACGAAAATATATATTTAATGACTCATTAGTTTAATTGGCTATTACGGTTCATTAGTCTTCAATTCGAAAACGTTTTATTATTAACGATATTCATTTTATTGTATAATCAGAACCATTCAACCTGATCTAACCAGGTTACGAAATGTAGGACATATTATTGCAGAAAATGATTAACATTTTACCGTAGGTAAATATTGAATTCTTTTCGTCATAAGTTCATAAGTAATCATAACTCTATACTTTTGATTTTTGATAATAGTATTAAGCCAGCTTACTACACATTACACACACACGCTCACACCAAACACATACACATCCAGGCATCTATGTACATAAAATACAGGGCCGTATTTAGAGGGAAGGAACGTCATGGTGGTGGTTTAATATGTTTTTATAATTTGATCAGGCCGTCAGGGAACAGTTTTATATCACCTTTGACAATATTTTAGGAAGAAAATATAAGTAGGTACTTTAATTATATTTTAAAAACGATAACAATATTTTACGGTCAAACAAGTTTTTCTTGTTTTGCAATGTTTTGGGCCTCTTCATCACTGTAAAAAACAGCTCGCTGGTGAAAATGATGTTGAATGTGAATGACAATTTATAATACTATATATACCTAGCCGTAATCTAGGTACTTTAATATAGTTGATCTAGTCAAACTTGTAACTATATAGTGATATGTATGTATAATTATCTATAATCATGGGGTGGGGGAGGGATGTGGCTTCGACGTGATGACGTCATCGGGATAATGCTAAATACGGCCCTGAAAATGTAACATATTAATATCTACCTATGTATAATAGTATATTATAATGATATAAGCTAGGACGTAGTGTGTATATATATTCTGACAAAAAACTGTTATTTTTTTTTATGACGCGTTACTATCGCCAGTGGTCGAATGCGCCGACGACGGTCAGTGTACAAACGAAAAGACGTGCATCGACGGACGTTGCGTCGACGCGTGTAGCGTGAGAGACACCTGCGGCTTGAACGCTCTATGCCGGCCGGTGTTGCACAGGGCCCAATGCGCGTGCCCGGACTGTTACGTGGGCGACCCGGCGGTGGGATGCGCGCCGGACCCGGGCAGCTGTGTACAGCGCGCCGGCGACGGGCCGACCGCGGCGTCACGGTGCGCCGTGGACGCGGACTGCCCATCGTCTCGGGCGTGTAGCCCGGTGGACGGTGCGTGTCGTGACCCATGCGACGCGCTATCGTGCGAACTGCCCCGGGCCTGCGTGGTCCGCAACCATCGGGCCCGGTGTGCTTGCAAGCACGGTTTCGCCGTCAGCGAGCTGGGCGAGTTGTCGTGCGCGCCCGCCGAGCGCGAGTGTCGGGCCGATGCCGACTGCGCACCGCACCTCCGGTGCACGGGACAAGGCCGGTGCCAGAGCCCGTGCGACGGTGGTGCCGGTGGTACGGGCGGTCCGTGTCCGGCCGACAAACGGTGCCTGGTACTCGACCACCGGGCCGTGTGCGTGTGCGCCGACAACTGTGCGCCAACCGCGTCCATGTGCCTCCGGGACGCCGGTTGCCCGGAGCACGAGGCGTGCGTCAACTTTGCGTGCGTCGACCCGTGCGCGAACGTCACGTGTCCCGCGGACGCCCCGTGTGGCGTGGACGGGCACCGGGCCGTGTGCAAATTCTGTCCGGCCGGTTACAGTGCCGATTCAAAGTCGGGATGTCTGAAAGGTAAATGTACAAAAAAACACAACGACACGCAAACGCTGTTGCCAATATATATATTTAAGTACATCATCATTCGCAACCGACGGGGGGGTGGAGGAGGTTGTGTTGTGCGTATTCATTCCCCGACAGACTGACGACTATGGACCCATCGTTACGGATTTTTTTAACCGTATCCTATCTTGGTGTCGCCCCCAACATTTTTAATCTTCGGTCTGATTTAATAATAAAATGTTGTGTGCCTGACAATGCTTTTCAATGTTTTAATCACAAACTTTTAGTGAGGCGTATCTTGTCGAAAATTGGATTTAGTTTGTATTTAAGGGGGTCCAAAGTAGACATTTTCAAGAGCATTTCAAAACAATCAGGAAATAAAATTAATTACGAAAAACCAATTTTCATATAATCTTACAAAATCGATTGTATTTTTTTATTGTTGTTCAAAAATGAATAACCGTAGTTTTCGAAAGTTTGTAGAGGCAAGACAGTAAAAAAAACAGGGTTTAGTGTTTAACATGATTATCATCAATGTTCATCGGAAATAAATATGTCTTAAAGATATTATAGCACAACACTCCCTCCCCGCATGTCCTGCAACCCCGCCAACGTGGTATCGTACTTTACCACGGCATACCATTACCGGCTAGCATGCTATCTGCAGTTGACGCATGCTGCAATGGCGAAGATCGAGTTGAATATCAAAGGGCTTGTGGTTATTTTTTCTCATTTAGTGAAGCTTTAAGTTCAATCATGACGAGCAAATTTTAAATTTTTTGAGAGTGGCGTGTAAGCGCCACCACTATAAAGAGGTACTATACACTCGATCTCCGCTTCCCCCCCCCCCTCGATATCCTATTTAGCGCTTTTGCCACGCGCAGCTCACTGCCCGTCGTCGTCCGCGTCCATTTGTAGAGTCTGCTACTTAGGCGATACATAATTTTGTATTATTTATATTCTCTGTACGATTATACTTTAATAAATGTACGGTCGAACCTCGTTCGGCGCATGCGCGACGACGGCGTGACGCGTGCCTTCTATAATATAAAATCATTTATATTTAGTATATTTTAGATTATAATTAATTTGTATTATTTTTTTCACGAGTGGTTTCCGCGCCTTTTGAACCGCGAGCACGCACATTCTCCACACTTGTACGCACTTATAAACACGACTTAATAACGTCGTTGCGACCGCGTGCATGTTCCGCTTTGACACTCGTGATTAAAATGTCGTGCATGAGGTGCGGTGCGTCGAAGTCTCCGGCACGGCTACATACCTTTAGTACCTATATAATATATATATTATATATGTATATACATAATTTATTATTCACGTGTATCTCGGTCTGTGAATACATACGAATAAATACTATATAATAGTATTATGTTATAATAAATAGCACGCGCGGCGACCTACAAACACTATTCGGCGGACTCGTCGTTGCGGTTTGTGTGCAATAATAAAATCGAAAACAAATTTTTCCGCGAAAAATTAAAAAGCTCGCTTATAGCTAATAATGTGTACATTCAACAATGGAACGCCGCCGCGGAAGATTGCGTAAGGTCGTGGAAGACCGCCGCGGCATATACATACACACGCTAGTATTATTTCACCGCTTACACGCCCGACGCGCGTCCTTCCCACAGATATTAAAATAAACATCATCACGAACGTAAAAAAAATTTAAACCAGACGTATACGGCTCTGACTCACTAATTGTAGAATATAATAACTTTCACTGGGGCTGCGCACTGTACGGCGAAAATAGTTATAATAGTAATAATTTATGCAAAGTAAAATGCGCGCAAACCTATTATATATATCATATATACATATTTATAATATATTCAGAAAGAGAATAGCAACACACACACACACACACACACACACATACAGTTTTACGACCGCGCTACGGTTGGTTAAGCCGCCGTGAAAGTAAAGTCGTTCCACCACATAATACATAATATACATACATACCTAGGTATCTTTATTATTATTATTATTATTATTATTATTATTATTGTTGTTGTGAAGTCGGAGCGCGGCCGGCACAGGTTTAAATCCACACGCCGGCTATTTACATTTGCGAGCGGCGCGCGGCGGCGGAGATCTTCGCGCGGCGCGCCACCGATCCCCACCGCCGCGGTCGCCGAAGCGTTTTTATCTTTCGTATTATTTTTTTAATAGTAATAATAATTGACGTCTATCTCTCCCCCTTTCGCCTTTTGCCCGCGACAGGTACGTTCCGCGGCGGTTCGCGTAGTCCTAGGCGCGCGCGCGCGATCGACATTTGATTGGCCGCTGTAATTTTTTTCTTTTATTTCAGCTCTCCGGAGGAATATGCATGTCGCCCACCTACACTGTTGTACCTGTATACGCTCTGCTGCAGTGCGCCGGGAACGTTCGCCGGAGACGATACCTGTATACATTTCTTCTTAGCGCTCTCTGTTGCTTCACTTTAAACCGTCGCAGTGTATAATAATTGTTATTAAATACTGCCTCCGTTCGCTCGAATCGTTGTAATAATATTATTATTATTCGCTTTCGACCACGTTTTCGCATCGAACGCGTTACAGCCCGTAAAGTGTTTGATGTGGTAAAAATGATGTGTTTGACTCTGTTGTGTCATGGTATTACTTAAGCGATTATTGTTTTACCATGTTGTTTTCGTGTTACTGTTGAGTTCAAGAGTATCGGCTCGACGAAATGGTGATTGGTGTTATTGTTATACTTTAAATCATATTATAATAAGCTTGTTTGACGGTGATGGTTTTAATACTGCGCAGACAATATTATTTGTTTACTTGCAAACATGACTCTAAGACTCGTTTTTAGAATCATGTCCGCAACACTTTAACGATGTCTGACGCGCTAACAAAAAAGCTTATTTATTACGATAACAATATATTATCGTCGTTAAGGCCGGAAAATCGATCGAACGAAATCCGAACGAATCCGATCTATGTCTGGCGTTCCTTAAACTGTACTTAACTCAATTTATAAACACGCAATGTCGTTTGGCGATTTCAGTGGTCGGATGCTCCGCGCACTACGAATGTCCATCCGGACAAGCATGTATTGCGAATCAGTGCCAAAACCCGTGTCAACACAACAATCCATGTAATTCACAACAAGACTGTCAAGTACAAGACCATCAACCAGTTTGCTTGAAACGTAAGTGCCACAATCGCCGTTATTATATATGCTAATTGCAGATAATTATATTGTCGTCTCCTTATAATGCGCCTTGACCTGTATAAATTTAGTTAAATTTACGAAACATTTCTAAAATATTTTATCATTATTATTATTTATTACTCCGTTTGCTAAAATCAGACTACAGACTTCATCAATATATCACCCACTAGTTATATAGGTCATATTTCCAAGGTCAAACTGTCAATCAGATAATTTATAAGTCGAGATTTCTGAAATGATTATATGGTCACGTTTTTTTTCCTTTTTCATACTCTCTAATTTAATTTATTATAATACAATTATTTAGTTTAAATGTTTATATTTTATATCAAGAACAAAATAACTGCCAACACTATTTGGTTAGCGAACTGAATATTCCATGATTTCACAATCATTATATTATTATTGTCGCGGGTGTAACGCTTAATAAACACAACGAAATAACTCGGTTTATTTTTTTCATGTTGGTCAGGATTGCCTTATATTTGTGTTTTCGATTTTCTTCATACATCATAAGATAATGTCATATTGAAATATGTAGGTACTTTAACCACCAAATTTCCATTCACTAAATTCAATTTTACGCGGTGTTTAGCTTTGTGCACTATATTTACGCGCAGCGTAGGTACCAAATATATATGTATATATGTTTATAGAAATACATTATATTATATTATGAAACTCATAAAGTGCACACGGCATAGTCTTCCGCTTCAATTTAATTTAACTTTTTTTTAATAGCAGTATAAAAACCACAATTTAAATTATTTAAATTATATTTATAGTGTGCCAATGCCAAAAGAACGTTCACTGTCAAAACGGTTACGTGTGTGATGGATGCAACTGTGTGCTATCGAGTAAGATATTCTATCTCTGTAGAACGGCCAAATAATCTTTTCAAAATTATTTAAACATTTTTTTTAATGTTTACTTTATTTTAAATTTGGAATTTATCATATTTTTTCATGTATAGGTCAAGATCCTGTTGCGATCCCGGGGTGCGACCATTGCCCGACAGGTGTACCATGTGATACGGTAACTGGAGCTTGCGCTAAAGGTATGTGCGATTATTTAATCCAAATAGGATAATATTTAGATAATAGATGTGTTGCTGTTTTTAAAACCTCCTCAGTCCTTCCTTATATAATTACGACTTCAAGACATCTGATGCAGATTCAAGCATCGAAACATCATTCACGATACTTGCTTCTTTACTTTCTCTTTAATTGCTTGACCCTATGTGTACAAAGTCTTTATATTTCCTATATAGTTGTCTTATGTAAATAAATATTCGTCATTTTTATTATCATGTAAATATTATGTGAATATACGTGTCAGATAGCAACACATCTCAATGTTATTTTTAACGAAAGTGAATACGTAGAATAAGCGTTTGTTTGTATTTTATACACTCGAAACTCGAAAGTAACATTTTGAATGTCGTTGATGTAATTGTAAAAAAAGTTCAATGATGGATAGACTTGTGGGAATTTTGGGGGGAATGTGACGCAAAAGCACAGACTGCAGCATGGGGAACATTATATTATACTATCATAGTTACATATATTATATAAAATACAAAAATATACAGAGGACTATATCGCATGTGTATTTAAATTTATACAAATTATAATACAGTAAGTAGAATTGTTTAGTTTTGAACAACTTTAGATATTATACGTACCTAATCGGTTGTCGAGTAGAAATTATTGTAGAACGGGCTGCATGAGTTATCAATATTCTTGTTTTCTATTAAATGCTTTACACATATCAAACATACACGAAAAATGTAGTATATTACTATTATAATAATAAATTTAATATAAAATATCATATCGAATCAATAAATCTCCGCTATGACGAGAGGATTTAATTTATTTTCGTATTGTTATACACTTATGCCATTGTAATAATATTATAGTTATTAGTTATTTAGTCGATTTCACCATATGCACGAAAGTTCGTGTACCTACTAAATGTATGCATTTCGCTCTTTCACATTAATGATCATTAAGAATGTGTACCTAATTTATGTAGAGTATAATTATTTTGTTTTTATCATATTACATATTATCATAAATAATATATTATATTATATTATAGTAGGTTAATGCTGTCAATTTTATTAGTTATAGACATTTATATATTTCATCATTATTTATACCACTGATACCTGCAGTGATACTATACACAATACATACACACATACACACACATACACACACACATACACACAGTATACACTCAGATTATTATACACATTATTCGCTTGTTTATTTAACTGTCGTGTGCATGCAATGGTGACCAGAGCTTTATTAACAACGGAGAAACCTCCACAAGTCTGAATGAAATTAATAATACATTTTTTTTTTAAATACTGCAAAAGCGCCTCTATGTCATAACAGAGAGAACAGACGCTTATGTAGTTCCGGAACAAAATATATTGTTAACTTTCGTTTGTGTCAATACAATTTCGTAATTTTGACAAACAAATGAAATGTGACAATATTATTGTGTTTTTATGTAAAAAGCTTTCACTTTGAAGTCTACTTTTAATCTTTTAACAGTTACTAACTATTTTTGTTTTTAATGTGTGTTGTTCCCGCTTTTGTACAAAACACAGTAGACTCGTTACCGCAATCCACTGTTACAAACGTCACAACTAACGATGTACTAATATCTAGCCTAAGCACAGAAAACTCTAATGTATTGACCGAAATTACTACCATCCCTGAATTCGATACAACCGATAAAGCTGACCGATTTTTGACAACCGAAATTAATCAAATAATAATAAGTTCTTCGGTACCAACGAAAATGTTTAAAGGCGACGACTTACATTTTGATAAAAACGATATGCTCGATATAACTACGATTGAGCCGATAACTGCTGATAGCGTTACAATTACCGATCCTTCAATAAAATTATTTGAAGAGTACACTACTAAAAACACGTTCAATTTACCGGACGAACGGCAAGAAAACGAAAACAATGTTAGTTCGACTAGTAACACTGTTTGGATCGATTCAGATGAAAAAACGACACCTGTAACTACGACTGATATAAATGAAGATAATGAAACAAATACAACTATATTTCAGAGCATAACATCAGAATCCAACTTTCAAATAAGTACTGTTTCTAATTTAATAAATAACAGTGATAATGTTGGTGAAAACTCGACCCAGCATTCTATATTAAAAACAGGCGAAATAACAAATAAATCTGATCGCGTAACATCAAAACCTAACCTTAAAATAAGCACTGTTCCTAATTTAATAAATAATGGCGAAAATTTCATTGAAATATCGACTCAATATTTTATACCAAAAACAGTTGAAATGACAACAATGTATGAAAATAATGTAGAAGCGATAAATATTAACGATGGCACAGAATCCATTTTAACGACCACTGCAATCAATGCTCAGACATCAACAACCGAAAACACTATGGATTCAGCTCAAATAAAGCAAGATTCGTTTAAAACAACTACCTTAATTCCTATAGAAAACGAAACAAAATCATTCAACGGCTATTTTGACGACAATTTATCGTTGACCACTGATGTTGATTTTGACCCAAATTCAATCACAGAAAGTGTCACTAAGTCACAAAATAAAATAAATAATCAAACAACCGAGTTTTCGGAAGATTTGACAGGAACGACCACAGTCAGTATGTCTAGTATATTTTTCTCAACTACAGCACCTGATGAATTTAAAACTAGTACTACCGATGATTTGATAAATGAAATAAACACGACTACCAAAATGTGATTCAGGGTTACGATTCAAATATGATAGAAAATACGACGAAAAATACTAAGAAAAATCTTACAGTGCTTAATAATGATAACAATAATAATGTGCAAATTACTTCAACAATGTTTGATAATGATAATATATACACAAGTACGGATAAAAGTATATTATTATTCAATAAAAATGAATCTACAGAGAGCTCAACCAACCTCATAATCTCCCATACTTCCAACGACACATTAAATGTCGATACTGAACAAACGGTTTTGGAAACTACAACAAGTTCAAATTTTATACCAAATACTGTTCAAAGTATGAGCGAAAATCCTGAATTGACGACATATGTTATACCCAGTACAGTTCAAAGTATGAATGAAAATCCTGAATTGACGACAAATGTTATACCCAGTACTGTTCAAAGTATGAGCGAAAATTCTGAATTGACGACAAATGTTATACCCAGTACTTTCCAAAGTATGAATGAAAATCCTGAATTGACGACAAATGTTATACCCAGTACTGTTCAAAGTATGAATGAAAATCCTGAATTGACGACAAATGTTATACCTAGTACTGTTCAAAGTATGAATGAAAATCCTGAATTGACGACAAATTTTATACCCAGTACTGTTCAAAGTATGAGCGAAAATCCTGAATTGACGACAAATGTTATACCCAGTACAGTTCAAAGTATGAATGAAAATCCTGAATTGACGACAAATGTTATACCCAGTACTGTTCAAAGTATAAGTAAAAATCCTGAATTGACGACAAATTTTATACCCAGTACTGTTCAAAGTATGAGCGAAAATCCTGAATTGACGACAAATGTTATACCCAGTACAGTTCAAAGTATGAATGAAAATCCTGAATTGACGACAAATGTTATACCCAGTACTGTTCAAAGTATAAGTAAAAATCCTGAATTGACGACAAATGTTATACCCAGTACTGTTCAAAGTATGAATGAAAATCCTGAATTGACGACAAATGTTATACCTAGTACTGTTCAAAGTATGAATGAAAATCCTGAATTGACGACAAATGTTATACCCAATACTGTTCAAAATATGAGCGAAAATCCTGAATTGACGACAAATTTTATACCCAGTACTGTTCAAAGTATGAATGAAAATCCTGAATTGACGACAAATGTTATACCAAATACTGTTCAAAGTATGAGCGAAAATCCTGAATTGACGACAGATGTTATACCCAGTACAGTTCAAAGTATGAATGAAAATCCTGAATTGACGACAAATTTTATGCCCAGTACTGTTCAAAGTATGAGCGAAAATTCTGAATTGACGACAAATGTTATACCCAGTACTGTTCAAAGTATAAGTAAAAATCCTGAATTGACGACACATTTTATACCCAGTACTGTTCAAAGTATGAGCGAAAATCCTGAATTGACGACAAATGTTATACCCAATACTGTTCAAAGTATGAGCGAAAATCCTGAATTGACGACAAATGTTATACCTAGTACTGTTCAAAGTATGAATGAAAATCCTGAATTGACGACAAATTTTATACCCAGTACTGTTCAAAGTATGAGCGAAAATCCTGAATTTACGACAAATGTTATACCTAGTACTGTTCAAAGTATGAGCGAGAATCCTGAATTGACGACAAATGTTATACCCAGTTCTGTTCAAAGTATGAGCAAAAATCCTGAACTGACGACCGAAACTTCAAACGAATCTATGAATTCCAGAACAATTTATTTTGATGAAGAAAATGAAATAAAAAATAATTTACAAGGTACAACGAAGTCATACTCAGAAATGAGTACAGAATATGATAAAAACAACGTAGAAAACATCTCAACAGAAAGTGTTGTAATTTTTACACGACTACAGTTCCCACTGAATTAGATAACAATTTGCAAGTTGATAATATTTCTTCAATTTTAGAAACTACTACGTCAAATGTACTTTCTGTGTCTATTAGTACAATAGACAATCAAGAAGGTACAACATTAGTTACATTAAACGAATTTGTAAGCTCCAAATTTAATGACACAACTGATTTAAATTCGAATGAAGATACAACAACAAAGTCTTACATGTTAGCAACTAATTATAATTCTTCAAACGAGGTTACTGAACAATTTGATGAAAACGATCAAGAACTCACCACAAAAAGTTCAGAAAAAATTGTTGAAGTTTTTACCAGAAATACAACTGACATATTTGATGAAGAAAAAGAACTTCTCTATACAACTAATAATCCTACTACCCCTTCAGTGACTACGATCGAAGACGTAAGAATCGAAACCGATAAAACATTAGACGACGAAACTACAACTATTTCCAAGACAATAATTAATGGAATTGGAACGACATCTATAAATTTAATAAACAAAGACATAAAAACTACGACGGTTGATGCGACCAATAAAAATATAGAAAACGATTTTACACTTGTTAGTACAATAGAAACGACTCTCCGCCCGATGACAATTAGTTCAAATGCAGAAATCATAACTTCAAATAATCAAATTGATGAGTACACAACCGTGAACAGCATCATGTCCAATAGCTCAACCGATGAAAATACTCAACGACCTATACCAACAGACGATATTGAAGCGGCAACCACCGTGACGGCACTTAATCATCAAGTGACAAATGAATCAGTCGAGAATCCATCTAATTTGACTGGTATAGATGACGAAGTGATGACTAGTTCTCCCGAATTCACTACTACTCAGATCGTTGAGTCGTCAATAATTCCCGGATCAGTAAATATAAACGATAGTAATGTGTCCCAAGGCGTTATAAAAAAATGGGAAACGTTGTTCGGTGGTTCGGGAAGTGTAAGTGTACCGCCCGTAAGCGAATCTACAACCGTTGTGGGAACCCGTCTTACGACAGTAATTAACGGTATGGAAGATACCGTATTAAATACAGAACCAACCGAAACAATTGTTTCGAAAGAAATTTTTTCGGAAAACCACCGTGTAACAAACGATTCTGTAAACAACGACGTGGCTAATAGTATAGGATACGATTTAACAACGACCGTTCGAACACGTGGGAAAAATGAAAGTGTTATAACATCGACTAGCGCCGCGGATAGAGATGATACAATCTCTACGAACGAAATGTATACAATGGATAATGAGGTAACCACTGCATCAGATTTTGAAAGAAAAAATGATTCTATTGTTTCAACACAAATTTATGGAGACCGAACCGATAACATTTTAACTGGCGGCGATCGAACAACACAACAAATTATGACGTTCGATTCAGTAAATAATACGTTGTTCGAAACGACCACTACAACACCTATGGCAACGGATAGTGCGATATTTACATCTAAGGATACGGGTTTCAAATATACAAATCGAGAAACCACCACGGTCACAATTATGACCATGGCTGATTGGATTAAAACTAAGAGTACCACTCCGAAAGCATCTTATAATGAAATCGATACCGAGAAAAACGTAGAAAACAATTTATTTAACTCTCCGACAGAATCTAACACACCCGAAAATGGTGATGCTGTTATGACAGATATTCCACTGGGGCCGTTGGAAAAGACAAGCAACGGAGACCAAGTCGAAACGTCTTCGATCATATCAATAAATGACGCCACCACTATGATAAATTTCTTTACGACTTCTATAGAAGTGCTTGTGTCGAGCTTAAATACTGAAAACGATTCGACAACTATTGCTGATAATACAATCGCCTCTACTGATGCAGTTACAAATGCATTTACAGAAAATTACGAGACCACGACATTTACGGGCTCAAACAAAAGTGGTTTGGGTAAAACGTCTTTAAATCCGCACGAAATTACGTACGACTCAACGACAATTCGCGGATACACGGACGTGACGCCCGAGTTTAACGACACCACCGATAGCCCCACGGAAAGATATACCGTTTTACCGACCGAAGAGACTACGTTTAATTTTCCAACAGATTCCCCTTACAACACTGATTTTATTAACGAATCGACGTCCCGCGATACCGACCTAGACACGACGGACTTGAATGATAATAATAATAATATGTTGACTACAACCGAATACACTATAACGTCTAAGAGCATTGAAATCGAAGATGTTACTGCAATACCCGCAAACCACAACCAAACGAATATAAACAACAGCTACTCTGTACAACAAATAATAACCACAGCAACCAGAAAATGGTGTTGGAACGATACCGATTGTGACGCCGGCCACAAGTGTTTGGCAGCCAAGTGTCTACCAACAGGTGAAAGCCGCGTAAATAACTGTCCGCCCGGAATCATCACGTTACAGTGTCTTAAAGGTATAATTTACACTTAATACTAAAAAAAATTCCGCTTTTATATTAATTTGTGTTTCAGCATGTTTTGTATTTTAATTAGTATATTATGTAGGTATACGGAGTCCGTAACTGAATTGTGATCGTTATTTTTATTATTTGTTTGTCATGTTGTTGTTATTATTAGAGAAGAATCGGACAGCAACGTTAACATTTTTTTTTACGTGCACGTACCACATGTAAATATTAGTCGGTCCGACAAATTAATTAAATCAGTCAGTGCTTTAGCGTTTACATAGGATCTGTGTGATCAAAAAAAGTCATTAATTTAATAAGTGAAACGTATTTACGTTTCTAATGTCTGAGGACTCTAGGATTAGGTTACTTTCACAGAAATGATAGTAATCGAAGCATGACTTAATGAAATAGCCTCTGTATACGATACCATCGAATCATAGTTTAAATGTTCGTCAATTTAAATTAGATTTTCCAGTTTTTATTAATTCCTCGGTGCTTGTGCAATTCACATGATATATAATATCATAGTATCTAAAGTTTTAACCATTTCTTACAAATAGTAATACATTTAATAAGTTAAAAACATAACCATATATTATAAAAATGAAATAAACACAACCAAAAAACAAATTAATCGAAACTGGAATCTCCGAGTTAAATACTGATAAACTCTGATTCATTAAATGTTTAACTACGCAACGATCGATGATTGTTAATAATAATGCATGTAACAATAATATGTAAATAACACTAATCGTGTACATATATATATAATACCATACAGCACCAGGTACCGCGAAAAAGCCGCAAGTATGCGAATCCGACACGGAATGTCTGGACTCGGAAGCTTGTTACATGGGACAGTGTGAGAATCTGTGTAGTTTTTCGACGGTATGTGCTCCAAATGCCAAATGCCACGTGATAAAACACAGACCCGTTTGTTCGTGTCCCCCAGGATACGAAGGAAACCCGGCCACAAAGTGTTATCAACCTAAACTGTGTAAGACTAATCACATCACTAATTTCATATTTTCATATAAATATATTTATGTGTTAATTAAATATTAATGATTAACATGATTTACCAATTTAATAATAATATTAATAATTATAATATAATTAATCATTAATATTGTACAAAAAAAACTACACACACAAAAGACACAACCATTGTAAGATCATATAATTATTGTAGATGTATATATTATTAACTGTACAAATAGGGACTACTTTTTTTCACGTAAAAGAGTTGATAGCATCGTGTAATATAATATAATATAGTTCACGTATAGCGTTGTATCATATAAACGCGGGGTTATCATATACATGTAAATACATATACATAAATCTTTATAATATACCCACTACTGTACCGCCCTTCTTGGGTACAGTCTAATTTTTTTTTTATTTTTTATTTTAACGGTTGAAAATTCTTCTTCTTATCTATATTTTATTTTTATTTTTACCCCGCTCCGAATTTAGTAACCTGCAATACGAACAACGATTGTACGAACGGCGAAGTTTGCATCCAGCAAATTTGCCAAAACCAGTGCAACGTTCATAACCCGTGCGCTCAAAACGCAGCGTGCATTAACACCGCTCATGGAGTCGATTGTAGCTGCGTAGAAGGATTTCAAGGCAACGGATTTGTAGGATGTCTGCCAGGTCAGTTGCAATCCATATTAAATTTAAATTTATTGGTCAATAATTTAGTACCATTGCAAACTGGTGATTTATTTTTTCATTCAATAACACTCGTTATGTTTGATTAAAATGATATCAAATGTATCATTATTAAAAACATGTATTATTTTAGGTAGGTATTATATTATGTATATCTGCAGGTTAGGAATAAATATTTTAATTACGACTTAACTTGCCCAGGTTAAACAAAATTATTAATTATAATTATTATACCAATAAATAAACTAATAATTGTTGTACGATTATTTTGTAATTAAAATTATTATATTTATTGAAAGTTAAAACAAAATAATCCAAAAAACTACACTGCTACTTCATAATAATTATATCACACATTCATAGTAAGACTGTGTTACTATAGCCTATTATAGTGCACTATAAGCTTATAAAATTAATTAGTTAATTTATGTTTATTTATTTTTTAATTTAAGTATAACAGTATATTCGATTTGAATAATATTATTATTGTTATGGGTGCTATTCAATAACGTTAAGAATATTATTGTACAGCATCGTGTGTATACTGATTTAAGGGGATCAAAAATAGTTAATTTTACACCTGTATAATTTGTTCACGATAATGATCAAATTATATAATAACAGTTTTGAATCTTAAGTTTACTTTTGTGTCAATTTTTTTCCCTTTTAATTGGAACGTTTACCTCGCCTAATAAGTTTTATGATCCTAACATTTCAGTACTTTAAAACAACTATTTATTTATTTTATGGAATTAAAATCTATTTATAGAAATGCTATGCTATATATAGGCATTCGGTATGATAGATAAAAAGTATAAACTTTTTGCAAATAACAAATGTCAATGTAATATAGTGCAGTGCGTGTTGAAGTTACCTATGCATTATAACAAGTGTTGCAAGCGCATTAAATTTATTGATTAAATTATTCATAATTATTTATATTTTATATCATTTAATTGCAGTACGCTCATATTATGTAGCTAAAAATCCTATATCATTTAATTCCTTATAAATAGAAGCGTAATTTAATTTTTTTATTTTTTCTTACTATATTATCGATTGAGGTTAAAAATCTATTTTTTTTAATCCATCAATATGTGGTTTACAAGAAAATACACGTACACCTTGCGTCTACACATTTTGATCGTGTGGTCTACACAATATTTTTTAACGTAAAACTGCTTTATAAGTTTGAACTATTGTTTTTACGATCACTTACGAACATTTACAT
This sequence comes from Sitobion miscanthi, assembly GCA_008086715.1. Taxonomy (NCBI): domain Eukaryota; kingdom Metazoa; phylum Arthropoda; class Insecta; order Hemiptera; family Aphididae; genus Sitobion; species Sitobion miscanthi. Next base: position 3,620,605 of record CM017797.1, read on the forward strand.
TGCTTGAATATTTTTTAGTTCGATCATACAAGCCCATTTGCCAATACAACGAAGACTGTCCGCCAGATAAATTATGTGATCGATTAAATCGCGTATGTATAAATCCGTGTGCTGAAGACTCTTGTGGTGAAAATGCTGAGTGTTATCCTGTAAACCACGGTACAGAATGCAGATGTTTACAAGGCCATCAAGGAAATCCATACATCTCGTGTGCATCAGGTATATTAACGATATTTCTTAAAATAAATTATAATACCTGCTATAGCTTCATACATAATTATATAAATATCCATGATAATTTTTTACCTTAAATTTATTATTAGTCACCGGATGTCGGTCGAATAATGAATGCTCAACTAATGAAGCGTGCATCAATGGAAAATGCTCTAACCCATGTCGATGTGGTCCAAATGCTGTCTGCGACGTTGTAAACCATAAGGCAACATGCAAGTGTCTTGCAGGCTACAACGGAAATCCACTATTAGGGTGTCAAGGTAATTACTGAATATCATTATTTTAGCATTACAAATAGTACTTTTATTTTTTTTTAATTTTACTTTCATTAATCAAAATAAATGGTGATGTATACTCGTATTTAATACAATTTTAGTACCTCAAAATCCATGCGATCCAAATCCTTGTGGAATGCACGCTCTTTGCGAAATCGACAATGGAAATCCAATTTGCTACTGTCCGAAAGGAATGACAGGAAATCCATTTAAAAGTTGCAGTAAGTTGAAATTAAAAACTTATCACTGAGTGCATAAACTAATTAATTTTAGTGTATCACAAATTAAACAATTAAATAACTCTACATTTTTAGCACTCGTACATATTTATAATAATTACTTTATAAATTATCTTTAATTTTAGTTCCTGAAGGTGATGAATGCTCACCAAATCCATGTGGTCCCTATTCTGGATGCAGAGTAGTTCAAGGTTCTGCAGTTTGTTTCTGTTTATCTGAGTATGAAGGGGATCCTCCCATCACACCTTGCCGTTTACCAACCAATCCTTGTACACCTTCTCCATGTGGACCTAACACTCAATGTACATTGTTGGATAATGGATTTGCCAAATGTACATGTTTACCAGGATACATTGAGAGTCCAAACACAATACGTGGATGCGTAGAGAAGAAGAATCCATGTGAACCAAACCCATGTGGACAAAGCGCCGTATGTGATCCAAACAGGCAACCATCATGTTTCTGCCCAGAGCCATTAATTGGAAATCCATATAAGTTTTGTGGTGGTATGTATTAAAGTACCATAAAATATTTTCTCATCAAAAATTAAATTTGGAATTTTCTACGAAATTATTTTTAGAATCACTGAAAACCTTATGTCAGCCGGGACCTTGTGGTGCAAATGCAGATTGTTATGTAACTGGAAGCAATGAACAGTGTTATTGTAAAAATGGCTATTCAGGAAACCCTTACGATGGTTGTATTTCAATTCCAACGAGCCCGTGTGAACCAAATCCATGTGGAAAATATGCATACTGCAAAATTTCATCAGAAGGTAGTGTATCAATATTTTTATATTTACTGCAGTAAACATTTTATATTAATATGTTAAAACTTTTTAACTTTTAAATAGGAAAACCATTATGTTCCTGTCCTGATGGTATGGGTGGAGACCCACTAACAGGATGTAAAGGTCCGGAATGTACAACTAATGATGATTGTCCATGGGATAAATCATGCTTAGGCTACAAATGTAATAATCCATGTCCAGGAGCGTGTGGAGTAGGCGCTTCATGCAAAGTTGAAAAACATCGCCCTGTATGTACATGTAATCGTGGACTAACTGGAAATCCATTCTTCCGCTGTTATCAAATAAGTAAGTTGTTAAAACTATAGTTAATAAAAAAAAAGTATAGTGTTATAACTGATAATGAAATATTAAATAATAATGTTTGTTTATTTATTAATTTAAGGTTCGGATCCAGCTCCAACTGGAAATCCATGTTTACCTAACCCATGTGGAATTAATACTGAATGTAAAATCCAAAATCGTAAACCTGTATGTACATGCCTAACAAATTTCGTTGGAGATCCTAAGACTGGATGTCAGCCTGAGTGTGTTTTAAATACTGATTGTAAGAATCATCAAGCTTGTATTGATTACCGATGTCGAGATCCATGTGCATTTGGAAACATTTGTGGTCTTGGAGCAGTATGCCAATGCAAAGATCATACACCGCTTTGTTCTTGTAGAGAAGGTTTTGTTGGAGATCCATTCCTCCAATGTTTACCAAAACGTAAGAATTAAATACATTAAATATAATAAACATTTTTATTATGTTAAACAACGTACATAACCACTGTATTTAAACAATTTTTCAAAATTTACAACTGTTTGGGATTTTTAGCTGATGACGAGCCATTTAAAAATATGACTCTGCCTTGTGCACCTTCACCATGTGATCCATATTCTTCATGTAATGTGTATGGTGGTCAAATAGCAATGTGTGATCCCTGCTCTTCAATTGAACAACAATGGAATCCACAATGTCATCCTCAATGTTTATACAACTCTGATTGCCCATTCAATTTAGCTTGTGTGGGACAAAAATGTATTGATCCTTGTCCAGGATCCTGTGGTATTCAAGCTGAATGTACTGTTGTGTATCATAATCCAATTTGTTCATGCCAATCGGGACTAATAGGAAATCCGTACGAACATTGTACTACTCCAAAACAAAGTATGACAAACTGTGATAAGTTTAAAATCTAGAGTTTCTGTAAGCTATAATTTATTGATTTATTTTTATAGATGATGTGGCTAAGCCTATTTCATGCGACCAAGTGCAATGTGGAGCAAATGCTGTTTGCAAAAAATCAAATGGAATGACTATTTGTGTTTGCCGTCAACAATATTATGGAAACCCGTACTTATCATGCCGGCCCGAATGTGTTATAAATACTGATTGTGGTCAAACATTATCTTGTATTAATAACAAATGCGTTAATCCTTGCTTGGGCGTATGTGGCGTTAACGCGCAATGCCAAGTAGTTAATCATTTCCCTGTATGTTTCTGTCAACAAGATTATTCAGGAGATCCTTTCGTTAGCTGTTATCAAGCTGCTAGACCAAGTAAATAATATTTGATAATTTACTGTTAATGAGTAGAAACTTAATAAATTACCTATAGTATATTTTAATATATATTGTAATTTAATATATACGTAATCTTTTTTTAGATTATCCACCAATAATGGGCCCAGCAGATAATGCTTGTGACCCCTCTCCGTGCGGTTCTAACAGTCGCTGTCATATTTCGGAACAAGGATTTGCAACATGTTCGTGCTTACCAGGATATCGTGGCTCTCCACCAGTATGTAAACCAGAGTGTGTAGTAAGTGCGGAATGCCCTCAAACTCAAGCTTGCTTAAATCAAAAATGCGTTGACCCATGTCCTGGTACATGTGGTGTTGGAGCTAATTGTCATTCTATTTGCCATAATCCGATCTGTAGTTGTCCACCAGGACACGTCGGTGATCCTTTCGTTAGCTGTTATTTACCACTTGGTTTGTATTCAATTTTAATGTATTCATATTATTAAAGTTCTATTTATATTATTAATCATGTTACCCATAGGTGAAGAAACTCCTAAAGTACCTGGAAATCCTTGTGAACCTACACCATGTGGTCCAAATTCGATTTGTGAAATTAAAAAAGGTCATCCAGTTTGTTCATGTTCTCCGAATTATATTGGAAGTCCACCATATTGCCGTCCAGAATGTATAATGAATCACGAATGTCCACATAACAAAGCATGCATTCAAGAAAAATGTCAAAACCCGTGCACAAAGTCATGCGGCTTGAATGCTAAATGTGATGTTGTTAATCACACGCCATTCTGTACCTGTGTATCAGGTTATGAAGGAGATGCATTTATAAGCTGTACTAGAATTCCACCAAGTAAGTGTGACTTTAAAAAGTATGCTTATAATTTAATTATATTAGATTTATTTGAGACTCAGGGGTGAGATGCTTACAATATGTTATATGCAAACTCATAAAATAGAATTTTTAATATTTAAAAGTGTATAATAAGAACTTCTTAATTTCTTCGTTAAGTTGCAATTAATGATTTTTTTTGAGAGAGAGAACTTTCATGGTATTATGTAATAGATAACATATAATATAATATGTTATGTATATATTATTTTTGTATTTATTTATTTTTTTGTTAAGCTTAAACTTAGAATACCACTATATATCAATATAAACTAATCCTATTTTTTAATAATATTTTAGCAGTGTTACCTGAAATTCCAAGAGATCCATGTAACCCTTCACCATGTGGTGATAATACTCAATGTTTTAGTGAAAATAATGGAGTCTCAAAATGTGTTTGCATACCACCTTATATCGGCAACCCTTACTCTGGTGGTTGTAGGCCAGAATGTTTGATGAATAGCGATTGTATGTCAAACTTGGCATGTTTGGCTAGCCATTGTCGAGATCCGTGCCCAGGTGTATGTGGTCTCAATGCTCAATGTAATGTTGTTAGTCATATACCAGTTTGTACTTGTTTCCCCGGATACATCGGAGATCCATTCCAATCTTGTAGAATAGAACCAATTAATCGTGAGTTGAATATATTTTAACATTAGATTTTTGAATTAATTTAAATATAATGTTATCTTGTGTTTTTTGTAGCACCAACTCCCCAAAATCCTTGTGAACCTTCACCTTGTGGTCCAAATAGTCAATGTCGTACTCAAGGTTATAATGCAGTTTGCTCATGTATACAAGGTTTTATCGGAACCCCTCCTTCTTGTCGACCAGAATGCGTTGTAAGTGCTGAATGCCCAGTAGATAAGGCATGTATAGCACAAAAGTGTTCAGATCCTTGTCCTGGAACATGTGGATTACATGCTCGGTGCAATGTAATTAATCACAATCCCATTTGTACTTGTCCACCGAAATTCGTGGGCGATCCATTTGTGAGGTGTATTCAAGAAGGTAAGTTTTTCTAAAATAACTAGAATATTATTATTATTAAGATTTATTAATCAACTATAATTCTACAGAACCTAAAACTCCTCCAGTCGTTTACCAAGATCCTTGTTTCCCGTCACCATGTGGTGCTAATTCTGAATGTAGAGAACATGATAGTAGACCTGTCTGTTCATGTTTACCGGGAATGCTTGGAGCTCCACCAAACTGTCGACCAGAATGCTTAATTCACGCTGACTGTCCAACTAGATTAGCTTGTCTGCAGAGTAAATGTCGAGATCCTTGTACCGGATCTTGTGGTTTCAATTCTAGATGTACTGTAATCAACCATCAACCAGTGTGTTCATGTGAACCGGGCTACCAAGGTGATCCATTTAATGGATGTAATGCTGTTGCAGGTATGTTTGAATTTATAAATCATACTATTATTATTATATTTTTATTAAAACTAAATAGTCATAATGAAGATTTATTTATAAACCGAATAACATTTGTTATAAGTTACTATTATTATTAACTTAGTAGGTATACCACTAATAGCTTATAGTTAATTAAGAGTTACAACATAAATTAATATTATTGAAATTACTTAACAAACGAACTACAACAGTTGGACTACTATACAATTAAGGTTGTTTTTGTGATTATTATTATTAATAGCGAAACCAAAAGGAAAACCACGCCTGTCTTGTTATGGTACTACTTGCGGCCATAACGCAATATGTAAGAGCAATATTAACAATGTAACTTGCATTTGTAAGAATAATTATCTCGGGGACCCATACATTGGATGCCGTCCTCGTTGTACACTCAGCGCAGAATGTCCTAGATCATTTGCTTGTGTTAATTCTGAATGCATCGATCCGTGCAAAAACGCATGTGGCCTGCGCGCTCGTTGTCGAGTAGTCAACCATAGCCCAATTTGCTTTTGTCCAAATGGCATGACTGGCAATCCACTAACAATATGCAACAAGATATCAAATTGTAAGCATGCTTTCTTCCAACCCACTGTCGTTAATATTAATTTTACATTCATAAATGTTTTCTTAATATTCTATGTAAACAATAATATTAAAATAAAGTTATATTCTAAAAATTTTCTAGATAATTTGTTTTATTAGAAAAGTATATAATCTATACATATAGGTACAGTTATGTGCAATAAATATGTTATATATTTTTATACTTATTTTATTTAACTTTAAATACTTCATGACTTCATGAGGTATACTTCATTAGAAAACATTTATGTGAACATTTTACTATTTCTACTAATAATATACTAATAATCTAATTATAGCTCCTAATATTCCTCATAAGCCAAATTCGCTTTGCATGCCAAATCTCTGTGGGCCATTCAGTAATTGCTCAATAATCAAAAACCACGTTGTGTGTTTATGCCAGTATGGTTATACTGGTACGCCACCCAACTGCAAACCAGACTGTGTGATTAGCTCAGAATGTGCACCAAATAAAGCTTGTGTTAATCAACGGTGCACAGACCCTTGTTCAGGTTTATGTGCACCCAATTCCCATTGCCGAGTAATTAATCATAAAGCTATATGTGTTTGTAAACCTGGTTTTAGTGGCGATCCTATGAAACGGTGTCTCAAAACAGAAAGTAAGCTCCAAATCCTAGGATATTTCTAATAATAATTTATATTTGCTTTTAACACCAAAAAATGCATGTATCATCTAGAATGCTCGGACAATAACACTAATCCATGTGATAAGAACCCGTGTGGACCTTATTCGGTCTGCCGTTCTTATGACAAACAACCCGTATGTTCTTGTCAAGCTGGGTACATGGGTTTACCGCCAAATTGTCGCCCGGAATGTACTTTAAATGCAGATTGTAATCGCACAAAGGTGTGTGTTAATAACCGCTGTACTAACCCATGCCCGGGTAGCTGTGCGCCTCAAGCATTATGCAGTGTGGTCAATCACAGACCTTTGTGCATGTGCCCGGAAGGATTTACTGGAGATCCTTTTAAAATATGTTCATTACCATGTAAGACTCAAATTCGCAATTTAATTATGTTAGATTTTTTAAGTACATTAAGTTAGTATAAATTCAAAGGAGTATAACTAATTGGTACTAATCAATGTTAATTTTAACATTAATCGGACTCTTCTTTTCATTAAGGTAAGTTAATGCATGTTTATAATAGTCTATGTATTGTTTGCTTTGGTGATCAGATTATTAGATGGAGCTTTTATGAATATTTTTGCGTGTTGTATTGCATTAGAATGTAGAGTATTTATAATCGTTTTTTAGCTTTCGATTATACGCCTGTAACTCCTTGCAACCCTTCACCGTGTGGAGCAAACGCTGTATGTAAAGAATCAAATGGTGCCGGTTCTTGTTCATGTATCCCAGAATATTTTGGCGATCCGTACTCTGGATGTCGACCAGAATGTGTAAACAATCTCGATTGCGCGTGGAATAAAGCATGCATCAATTACAAATGTATAGATCCTTGTATTGGTGCTTGTGGTTTATATGCTGAATGCAAGGTCAGCAATCATGCTCCGACTTGCTATTGTTTGCAAGGGTACACCGGAAGTGCTTTATTATCATGTCATAAAATTGAGTTTGATCCAAGTAAGAGTTGTATATATTGCTATTGCTTTCCCTTAGATTCTCTTTTTATACTTATTTTATTACATAGCATGTGAAGTTGATTTGGTTATTACGAAAAACCCTTGCATGAAATCGCCTTGTGGGCAATACAGTCAGTGTCGAGCTGTAAATGGCCATGCAGTATGCTCTTGTTTACCTGGATACTTTGGAAATCCTCCAAATTGTCATCCAGAGTGCATAACTAGTTCAGATTGTCCACAAGATAAATCATGTGTAAATCAAATCTGTTCAGACCCATGTCCAGGCACATGTGGTTACAACGCACAATGTCGAGTTGTAAATCATAGTCCGATATGTAGTTGCTATTCAGGTTATTATGGTGATCCATTTGTTCGTTGTGCTATTATTGAAAGTAAGAATGCCGTAGTTATGCTTTTAGTTGCTTTATATGTAGCATATAATTGATTTGATGCATGGGGTATGTTTAGAGCCTTCGCCACCAGAACAGGATAGACTACCACAGAACCCTTGTGTTCCATCACCTTGTGGTCCAAATTCTATATGTCATCCCAAAGATTATACTCCTACCTGTTCTTGTTTACCAAACTATATTGGTCGACCTCCTTGCTGTAGACCAGAATGCACAATAAATGCCGAATGCTTTGGCAATTTGGCTTGTGTTAATGAAAGGTGTATAGATCCTTGTCCCGGTTCCTGTGGTATCAACGCCTTTTGTAAAGTGATTTCCCATAATCCTGTATGTAAATGCAATGACGGGTATACCGGTGATCCATTTATAGCCTGCCGACCAACACCAATTTCATGTAAGGATTAATATTAAAATATTATTATGCAACTTGTTATGGTATTTATTAAGATATTAAGTTACTTGAGCTATCGTTGATTAAATCAATAGATCACAAATACACCATACACACAAATTGCAACACAAATTTTCCCATTTTAGTACCACCGCCAGCAGATGTGCCAAGTGATCCGTGTAACCCATCACCATGTGGGGCAAATGCTATTTGCAAAGAAAGAAATAATGCTGGATCTTGTACATGTATTCCTGAATATACAGGGGATCCTTATACAGGATGTAGACCAGAGTGCGTGCTAAATAGTGAATGTCCTAGAGACAGAGCTTGCATAAACAATAAGTGTCGTGACCCATGTCCAGGAATGTGTGGTTTATATGCTGAATGCAGAGTAATCAACCATTCTCCTTCATGTGCTTGTCTTCCAGGATATACTGGCAATCCATTGTCTGCTTGTCAACTTCTCCCAGTTGCCAGTAAGATTTCTTCCCTTACTATCTACTTATTAGCTTGTTTTTATTTTGCATGCATTGGTATTTTAAACCGTGTCTTCATTCTTATCTGTCTCTATTGTACGTTGCATGTTTTTCTTTGTGCTATGCCCACTTTTAGGCCCAGATCTACCACCTAAAAACCCTTGCATACCTTCACCTTGTGGCCCGTACAGTCAATGCAGGACAGTAAATGACCATGCCGTTTGTTCATGTCAAACAAATTATATCGGTACACCCCCAGCTTGTCGTCCAGAATGTATGGTTAGTTCTGAATGTGCTCAAGATAAGGCATGTGTCAATCAAAAATGCGTAGACCCATGTCCCGGAACCTGCGGCCTCAATGCGCGGTGTCAAGTTGTCAACCACAATCCTATATGTAGCTGTTCAGCTGGATATACTGGTGATCCATTTGTCCGGTGTTTACAAGAAAGTTCGTACTAATAAAAAAAATTTATAGAAAAATATAACTTAATAATCTATAATACTTTTAATATTTTTTTAGAACCAACATATTACGATGAACCATTAATTCCAACTAATCCGTGCGTTCCATCTCCATGTGGACCTAATTCTTTATGCCGCGATCACAGTGGAACTCCTGCGTGTTCATGTTTGTCTAATTATATTGGTCGGCCACCAAATTGCCGCCCAGAATGTACAATTAATGCTGAATGCCCTGGAAATCTCGCTTGTGTTAACGAAAAATGTCGAGATCCTTGTCCTGGCTCATGTGGAATATATGCAACATGTAATACAGTAAAACATGTACCTCAGTGTGTTTGTCAAAATGGATACACTGGAGATCCATTTAGTGGATGTTCACTCATACAACAAAGTAAGACAACTATTTATTGGTATAACGTTTAAAAATATATTTATATATTATGTATATTATGTTTTTATATTTGACAATTTTTTAGTTCCAACTGAAGGGCCTAAGATGCCTTGCAACCCATCGCCATGTGGAGCAAATGCAGTATGTAAAGAACGAAATGGTGCTGGCTCTTGTTCGTGCTTACCGGAATATTTTGGAGATCCATACACTGGATGTAGGCCAGAATGTGTGACCAATTCTGATTGTGATCGTAGTAAATCTTGTATGAACAATAAATGTCGCGATCCATGCCCAGGAGTCTGTGGTTTGAATGCAGAATGCAGAGTTATTAACCACTCGCCATCTTGCTATTGCCCAGTGGGTTATACTGGAGATCCAACGTTATCTTGCTACATTCAACCATTACGTATGTATAATATTATCTAGTTGTATTTTTCATTAATACTCATTTTATCACTCATTCTATATTTATAAATAATATTAAATTTTTATTTTTAGTTGATCCAGAACCACCCACAAACCCATGTATCCCTTCACCGTGTGGCCCTTACAGTCAATGCAGACCTGTCAATAATCATGCTGTATGTTCATGCCAAACAGATTACATTGGAACACCACCATCATGTCGGCCAGAGTGTATGGTGAGCTCTGAATGTCCCCAAGATAAAGCATGTGTTAGAAAGAAATGTATAGACCCATGCCCTGGTACATGTGGATCAAATGGAAGATGTCAAGTAGTCAATCATAATCCAATTTGCAGTTGTCCTCCCGGTTATAATGGAGATCCATTTATAAGGTGTTTCAAAGAACGTACGTATTTCTTATTCAACTCAAAGTGTACATTAAATGTTTTGAAAACAATATTTATATAAATATGTATGTTATACATAGAACCTCCACCAGCTGATATACCAACTAATCCGTGTGTGCCATCGCCATGTGGTCCAAATTCTGTATGTCGTGAAATTGGTCACACCCCAGCATGTTCATGTTTGGATAGTTACATTGGACGTCCGCCTAATTGTCGACCAGAATGTACCATCAATGCTGAATGCCCAGGGAATTTAGCATGTTCAAAAGAAAGATGTAAAGACCCATGTCCTGGTTCATGTGGAATATATGCCACGTGTGTAACGATTAACCATAGTCCACAATGTAACTGTGAACCAGGATATACAGGAGATCCATTTGCTGGATGTTCATTAATACAACAAGGTATGTTTATTTTATACAAATCAAATTATAATAATATCTTATTTTTGATATTTTTTTAATTATGTTTTAAATTTTAGTTGTTCCAACTGAAGGACCTAAAATGCCCTGTAACCCATCACCATGTGGAGCAAACGCTATATGCAAAGAACGTAATGGAGCAGGATCTTGTATATGTTTACCAGAATATTTTGGTGACCCTTACACGGGATGTAGACCAGAATGTGTGACTAATTCAGAATGTGATAGGAGTAAAGCATGTGTAAATAATAAATGCCGTGATCCTTGTCCTGGTACTTGCGGACTTAATGCAGAATGTAGTGTCATCAATCATGCACCATCGTGTACATGTTTCCCAGGTTATACTGGCAATCCTATTACCGCATGTCATATGCCACCACCAAGTAAGATTTATATAATTTGTCTAAAATATTAAATATAAGCATTATAACTTTTATATTTTATTTATAGTGGATGAAATACCTAAAAATCCATGTGAACCATCACCATGTGGGCCTTATAGCGTATGTAGAACTGTGAATGACCATGCAGTATGTTCTTGTCAAACTAACTATATTGGTACTCCTCCGGGTTGTCGTCCAGAATGTGTAGTTAGTTCGGAATGTCCTCAAAACAGAGCTTGTATTAATCAAAAATGTTCAGACCCTTGTATTGGAATATGTGGTATAGGCGCCAGGTGCCAAGTCATAAATCACAATCCGATTTGCAGTTGTCCAAATGGTTTAATTGGCGACCCATTTGTTCAATGCAAATCAGAACGTAAGTTTATATATATCTAAAACTATACTAATAAAAAACAATTTTAATAAATGATTTCTAAATAATTTAAATTATTTTGTAAAATTATAAAATAATTAACCTAAATGTAATTTAAAAATAAATATTTTTATTTATTAAATTGTAAATTACTTATGTATTTAAAACAAAAATTATTTATCAATCAACCATAAAATGGCCTTATAATGTAATTATTATTTTTTTTTTTTATTATAGCACGACCAACTCAGCCACCACCTAGTGGAAATCCTTGTGTTCCATCCCCATGTGGTCTAAATTCAATATGCCGTGAAGTTGGTTCAACACCAGCATGCTCTTGTCTGCCAAACTATATAGGAAGACCACCAAACTGTCGCCCAGAATGTTCGATAAATGCAGAATGTCCAGGAAATCTTGCTTGCTTAAACGAACGATGCAAAGATCCGTGTCCTGGTTCTTGTGGGGTACACGCAACTTGTGTAACACGTAATCATAGACCACAGTGTACTTGTGAAACTGGATATACTGGAGATCCATTTGCTGGATGTTCCATAGTTCAACAAAGTAATATAAACATATATAATAACTGGTAGAATGTCTCTATTTAAATAACTCTTCATGATTTATATTTGATATAGTTCCTCCTACTGAAGGACCGAGGGACCCATGTAATCCGTCTCCATGTGGAGCTAATGCTATTTGTCGAGAAAAGAACGGCGCCGGTTCTTGTGTTTGTCTCCCTGAATATTTCGGTGATCCGTACACGGGATGTAGACCTGAATGTGTTACAAATGCAGATTGTGATCGTACAAAAGCATGCGCAAATAACAAATGTAAGGATCCATGTCCTGGAACATGTGGCCTTAACGCAGAATGTAAAGTTCTAAACCATGCACCTTCGTGCAGTTGTATACCTGGATACACTGGTGATCCGTTGAGCATATGCCATGTTATACCCATAAGTAAGAATAGAATTTATTTTCCTATGAATGCTAATTATCATATATAAATATTTTGTTATGACTTAATTTTTTTAGCTGAAGCTACGCCGATAGATCCTTGTGTTCCATCACCATGTGGACCTAACAGTCAATGTAGAGAACTAAACGATCATGCCGTTTGTTCTTGTTTAAGTTCTTTTATCGGTACACCCCCATCTTGTCGTCCTGAATGCGTTGTCAGTTCAGAGTGTAGTCAAAACAAAGCTTGTGTTAATCAAAAATGTAGCGACCCCTGCATTGGTACTTGCGGCCTGAATACAAGGTGTCAAGTAGTAAATCACAATCCCATTTGTAGCTGTTCCCCCGGATATACGGGCGATCCTTTTGCTTCTTGCAATAAAATACAACGTAAGAATTGTATAGTGAATGTTTGGTACTTTTTACTTGAAAATCTTTTGCATTTCTTTATTCTATTGCATGAAAAATATGATATATGTGATTTCTTGTATTACTGTCTGAAACTCTGTTGCATGTTTTTCTTTTTTTCTTTTTCTCACTTTAGCCACAACCACTCCTTCACCGCCTACAGCCCCTTGCTCTCCGTCACCTTGCGGACCTCACTCTCAATGTAGAGTGGTGAGCAATACAGCTGCATGTTCTTGTTTGCAAAACTACATTGGTCGGCCACCCAATTGTAGGCCTGAGTGTGTTATTAGCGCGGAATGTTCAAGTAACTTGGCATGCATCAATGAAAAATGCTCTGATCCATGTCCAGGATCATGTGGACAATATGCTCATTGTAGAGTCATCAATCACCACCCAGTTTGTACTTGTTTACCTGGGTACACTGGCGATGCGCTTACATATTGCCAACTGTTACCTACCTGTAAGAACAAAGACTACTACTATGTACACGTTATACTTACGACATATATTATAAACTCAACGATAGATTAGTTATAATTTTAATAATACTTTAAATAAATAGAATATTTTTACGAGTATTTGTTTCAATGCATGTAGACCAACATATTTTTATTGACTTGTATAGCTACCGAAAGATCACCAGAAGCTGTAGATCCTTGTTATCCTTCACCGTGTGGTCCAAATTCAGATTGTGTCAACCGAAATGGAGTAGCTGCTTGTACGTGCTCTACAGGATTCTTCGGTGATCCTTACACAGGATGCCGAAGAGAATGTGAAAACAACGACGATTGTAATTTGGCTTTGGCTTGCATTGGTTATAAATGCATAGATCCTTGTCCGGGAACATGTGGTTCTGAGGCATTATGTACAGTTGTAAAACATATACCTATTTGCTCTTGTCCACCATCTTTTACTGGTGATCCATTTACTTCTTGTCGTCCGATACCAGTTATCCGTTAGTATTTTTTTTTAATAATAAAACTGTATTTTAGAGCTAATAAAATATATTATATTTATAATTATACTATTGTAACTACAGCAACACAAAGAGAACCGATTGACCCATGTCATCCATCCCCGTGTGGACCTAACAGCCAGTGTCGTAAAATTAACGATCAAGCCGTTTGTTCTTGTTTGCCAAATTATATGGGTAGTCCACCAGTATGTAGACCTGAATGTGTTGTCAGTTCAGAATGTCCTTTAGACAAAGCTTGTACAAATCAAAAATGTTTGGATCCTTGTCCAAATACTTGCGGAATACAAGCCTTGTGTACTGTGAGAAATCATAACCCAATTTGTGCATGCCCAGCTGGATATTCTGGAGATCCGTTCTCACATTGTGCCTTAATACGTAAGAATAAAAAATAAACTATAACTAAATGAGATAATTTTTATAATGTGTTTTCAGCTACTACGCCAACACCTCCAGTAACCGAACGTCCAGCATCGTGTTATCCAACACCTTGTGGACCTAATTCACAATGCCAGATACAAAATGGAATCCCTGTATGCTCATGTCTACCTGACTTCATTGGCTCACCACCTTCATGCAGACCTGAATGTGTTATAAGTGCTGAATGCCCAAGTCAATTGGCTTGTATGAACCAAAAATGCCGTGATCCATGTATAGGTTCATGTGGATTAAATGCAAATTGCCACGTACTAAATCATATTCCAATTTGTACTTGTAATAATGGACTGACAGGAGATCCATTCGACTTTTGTACACAAATACAAATAAGTATGTAAAATATTATTAGGTTTAAACTAGATATTAAATTCTTATTAATATATATTTATATTTTCATAAAAGCTACCGAGAGACCATTAGCATCTGATCCTTGTAATCCATCACCTTGTGGGCCAAATGCGATCTGCAAAGGAAATGGAAATTGCGAGTGCTTGCCAGAATATACAGGAAACCCATATGAGAATTGTCGTCCAGAGTGTGTGTTAAACACCGAATGTTCTAGAGACAAGGCATGTATGAGAAATAAATGTAGCGATCCATGTATTGGAACTTGTGGTCAAGGTGCAAATTGTGATGTAGTGAATCACATTCCAATTTGTTCATGCCCGACCAAATATTCAGGAGATCCGTTCACAATCTGTCGACCTGTTCAGATGGTAAAAATCAACAGTTTAATCTTATGCATAGTTGTTTAAAATCATAATTTTTTTTTTAATTTATTAAGATGTTCCTGTATCAAGTGACCCGTGTAGTCCATCACCGTGTGGTGCTTATAGCCAATGTCGAAACTCAGATAATCATGCAGTGTGTTCTTGTTTACCAAATTACATTGGTGCACCACCATCATGCCGCCCAGAATGTACTGTCAGCTCTGAATGTAATCCAGACAAAGCATGTGTAAACATGAAATGTATCAACCCGTGTATAGGAGCTTGTGGTTCTGGAGCTAGATGTGAAGTAATTAATCATAGTCCAATCTGCAGTTGTAGAGAAGGACAAACTGGAGATCCATTCCGAAGCTGTTATACGATACCAAGTAAATACTAACAAATTATTTATTCATTATTTAACATAAATTGTATTTGTTTATTAACATTTTCAGAACCAGTTATTCCACCTCAAAACGATCCACCAAAACTTCCCTGTGTCCCTTCACCGTGTGGTCCAAATTCTCAATGTATAGCTTCGGGAAATAACCCATCATGTTCATGTTTACCATCTTATATTGGTGCTCCACCAAATTGTCGACCAGAATGTATAATAAACCCAGATTGTCCATCAACTCTTGCTTGCATTAACAACAAATGTAGAGATCCGTGTCCAGGATCTTGCGGAAGTGATGCCCATTGCCAAGTTGTTAATCATGCAGTTTCGTGTCTATGTCCCTCTGGATTTACAGGAAATCCATTTGTTCAATGTATTTATCAACAAGGTATGTTACTATTGCATCAATAGATTTAGTTAAATTATTACTAAATTTCTTTTACATATTTAGAAAATTTAAATCCATGTGAACCATCTCCATGTGGTTCAAATGCAATTTGTAAACAACAAGATGGTGCCGGATCTTGTTCTTGCATTAATGATTATTATGGAAACCCATATGAGGGTTGCCGACCTGAATGTGTTCACAGTTCGGACTGTCCAACAAATAAGGCATGTATTGGAAATAAATGTGTGGATCCCTGTCCCGGTGTTTGTGGAGTAGATGCTGTTTGCACGGTTATTAGTCATGTTCCAACTTGCAACTGTATATCTGGGTATATAGGAAATCCATTCACGTACTGCCAACCTCAACCTCCAAGTAAAATATTTATTTTTTAACTTTTGATAAATAATATTTTTAAATTGTTAAATATTTATATTACTAGCAACTCAAGCAACAGTGTATGACCCTTGTCATCCATCACCTTGCGGTCCTAACAGCCAATGTAAAAATGTAAACCAACAAGGAGTATGTTCTTGTCAAATAGAATACCAAGGAACTCCACCAAATTGTAGACCAGAGTGTGTGGTAAACAACGAATGTCCATCGAATAGAGCTTGTCATAAATTCAAATGCACAGACCCTTGTCCTGGAACGTGTGGACTAAATGCTCGTTGTGAAGTTATTAATCACAGTCCAATTTGCACATGTTCACCTGGTTTAATTGGAGATCCTTTCACAAGATGTTATCCACAACCAGGTTAGATATTAATTTATAATCTTAATTTTATATTTAGAATACAAAACCTATAACTGTTGTACTCAGTTTGTATTTAAAGTTTGTCTATATAGTATATATGAATAATAATTGTATATATGAATAAAATACTTAATTTACTGTTTATCACACAGTGAAACCACTAGATGAACCGGTGATACCTACAAATCCTTGTATTCCATCACCATGTGGACCGAATTCTGAATGTAGACCAGTTGGAAATCAACCATCATGTTCGTGTCGAACAAATTACGTCGGTGCTCCGCCAAATTGTCGACCCGAATGTTCCGTTAATTCTGACTGTCCTTCCATGTTATCTTGTATATCAGATAAATGTAGAGATCCATGTTATGGATCTTGTGGTTTAAATACAGACTGTAGAGTTCAAAATCATATACCAACTTGTACATGTATCTCTGGACACAACGGTGATCCATTTACGCAATGTATTCCAATAATAGGTATAATAATAATTTACTTATAGTTCTCAATATATTTGATTATTTACTATTATAATTTTAAAATATTATTTTTAGAACAACCAACACTAGCCACGCCTACCGATCCATGCAATCCATCACCGTGTGGATCCAATACTCAATGTTACAATGGAGTTTGTAAATGTCTGACCAACTATTTTGGAGATCCATTAATAGGTTGTCGGCCTGAGTGTACAATGAACACGGATTGTCCTAGGAATAAAGCATGTTTAAACCAAAAGTGTCAGGATCCTTGTCCAGGCACTTGTGGTCAAGGTGCCATATGTGATGTCATTAACCATATTCCAACCTGCAGTTGCCCAATCGGTACAGCTGGCGACGCATTTGTTATTTGTAGACCCATTAAAGTTCAAGGTATAAATCAAATTATATTAACAAAAAAAAAAAATTATAATTACATAAATGTTCTTATAGACGAACCATCTAGAGACCCATGTAATCCTTCTCCATGTGGGCCAAACAGCGTTTGTCGTGTAGTAGAAGGACATGCTGTCTGTTCCTGTCAAAATAGTATGATCGGTTCACCACCTTCTTGTCGACCAGAATGTGTTGTTAGTGCAGAGTGTCCTTTAACTCAAGCATGTCTCATGAGCAAATGCCGTGATCCATGTCCTGGAACTTGTGGCCACCTTGCTAATTGTAAAGTAGTAAATCATAGTCCTATTTGTACTTGCCCACCACAGCATAGTGGAGATCCATTTAGGAGTTGTTATCCTGTTCAAGGTAATATATTTATTGAAGATAATATTTAAATTTCATATTTAAAATACTATATTAACTTATTCCAGAAATAAGACCCACACCATCAGCTGATCCAATTAATGTTTGTGTCCCATCACCGTGTGGACCCAATTCTGAGTGTAGAGATCGTGGAGGAGCACCGGCGTGCTCGTGCTTGTCAAATTATGTTGGAACGCCACCATCGTGCAGACCGGAATGTACAATTAATCCAGAATGTCCTAGCCATTTATCATGTATTAATCAAAAGTGTACAGACCCTTGCCCTGGTTCATGTGGCTCAAATGCTGCATGTTCTGTGATTAATCACACTCCCATGTGTTCTTGCAATAATGGATTTACTGGAGATCCGTTTACATATTGTCAATCAGTCCCGGGTAAGATTTTAACATATATGCATGAATATGCTTTGCACATTTGAGTTTAAACACGCAATATTATTTAAATGAACAAATTTATTTTATAATGCTTGCTTCATTAACATATGTTTTTAGTATCTATTGATGTATTTTTGATTCATGGTTTATATCGAAAAATTAAAAATAACAATATAAGTACACAGTAACTTAAATTAATATTTCACAAATAACTTATCATAGCCCGTATTAAAATTTTAAAACATTAATAATAAAAATCATGACTTTGACACTATCACTTGATAAGCATTTTTTTTTCAATAACATATTAAAATATTTTCCCATTTATTAATAAAGCTAATGTATAATAAAATGTCTAAAAAATTACTACCATTATTAATACTTTCCCCCAATCAACGGTTGAGCAGATTAGTTTTAATGAGTCATATAATCATTTACCTGTCATTTTATAAAAATACATTTAACTAGAATATATCACCCCTCTCTACGCCCCCCCACCACCCAAAAAAAAAAAAAAAAACAATACATAAACATTACATCATAAAATTATATAATCATAAATATAATGTAATGAAAATATAAGCATTAAAGTAAATCATACATGAACATTAATGTAGTCTTAAAATGGATGGCATGCTGTCATTGAATTTTAATCGAGGATAATAATATTATGTTTTACTTAATTTCTTTAAAAAATGTTTGCTTAGTGCATGAACAAATTTTTAAAAGAATGAATGTTTGAAATCAAGAGTATATATATTGCATCTTGTGAGCATGATAAGAGTTCTATTTAATAATTTTAAGTTAAATTGTATATACATTTCTTAAGCTTTGAATGTTAAATTTTAAATCTATATAGTATGTACTATGACTTTTGTTCTGAAGTCAAATAATTTTGTATGCACTAAATTTTGATTCAAGTATTTGAGTACGCCTTAAAATGTATATAAGGTTACTTATTTATGTTTGCATGTAATTTAGGATTGTTTGAAAATACTTTTCATGACATTTTGTTGCAAAAGTAATATTCAGTAGTATTCAAAAAAACATATTTATCTATATTTAAGCTAGAGACGTTGAGTTTACCTGATATGTATTTAGTTAATTAATAATACTTAATTGTATTTATTTATAAGTAAATAGAATAATAATTAATATTTAGTATCTCAAGTTAAATATGTTTAGTTAGTTACTAATTAAATTTAAGATCGGTAAGTCATTTTTAGTACATAAGCTATAAAATTAACTAATGTTTTCAGAATATATAGAGGTAAGAAAATCTTATCGAGTTGTTTATACCTTAAGTATTACGATGCCATGATAATTATTGTTTTAGACCTAACATAGGTAATTCTTTCCAAAACGATGTTGATTATATTATCTGCTCAATTTTTGAATAGCTATCACTAATCATGTAACAGATGTAAAAGAAGAGTTAGAGCTTACTAAATAATTGTATAACAATAAACTTATATTAAATGGTGAGTACTACTAATAGAGTTATTTAATACCTCCTTGTGGCTTTATCTCCAGATAATAATATTATTTTTGAAATTATAATTATAGTGTTACCAGTATACCAAGAACCTCTAAACCCATGCATTCCTTCCCCCTGTGGAATGAACGCTATATGCAAAGAGTATAATGGTGCTGGTTCGTGTAGTTGTTTACCAGAATATAATGGAAATCCATATGAAGGCTGTAGGCCAGAATGTGTTATAAACTCTGACTGCACACCTCAAAAAGCTTGTGTGAAAAATAAATGTCAAAATCCGTGCGCTGGAACTTGTGGTCAAAACGCAGAATGCTACGTGACTAATCATTTGCCATCTTGTACTTGTATACCAGGTTTTACTGGTGATCCATATAAGTACTGCATCCTAGCTCCACCACCACAACGTATGTATTATAATTAGGTGTATAAGTGTATTATATTTGTATATAGGGAATAAATCATACTAATTATAATATTTATGTAGAACCACAAGCGGATCCAATTAATCCCTGTGTTCCATCACCATGTGGACCAAACAGTCAATGTAAGGAAATAAATTACCAAGCAGTTTGTTCATGCTTACAATCATATGTGGGAAGTCCTCCAAACTGTAGACCAGAGTGTGTTGTCAACTCAGAATGTGGCAAACCCAAAGCGTGCCGAAATTTTAAATGCGTTGACCCTTGTTTAAATGCTTGTGGGTCTAATTCAAAATGTAAAGTAATAAATCATAGCCCCATATGTTCGTGCAAAGAAGGATTTACTGGTGATCCATTTTCAAGCTGTTATGCTATACAATGTAAGTTTAACTTTTCTTTATTATTTTTACAACATGATATTTATTAATCAAATAACTTAAATTTTAACAGACTTGCCATCACCACCAATACAAAATGAACCAATCAACCCATGTATACCATCACCATGTGGATTATACTCATATTGTAAAGATTCCAATGGATATCCTTCTTGTTCTTGCCAAGAAAATTATATTGGTTCTCCGCCAAATTGTAGACCCGAATGTACAATAAACGAAGAATGTCCAAAAGATAAGGCTTGTATGAAACAAAAA
The DNA here is from genome assembly GCA_008086715.1 of Sitobion miscanthi. Classification (NCBI taxonomy): domain Eukaryota; kingdom Metazoa; phylum Arthropoda; class Insecta; order Hemiptera; family Aphididae; genus Sitobion; species Sitobion miscanthi. The sequence continues at coordinate 3,641,525 of CM017797.1, forward strand.
TGCCAAGACCCATGTCCAGGATCATGTGGAGTTAATGCTAATTGTAACGTTTATAATCATAACCCAATATGCTCGTGTATTGAAGGATATACAGGAGATCCGTTTACCAGTTGCTATATAAAACCAACATCTCGTAAGTAATTTTTTCACTTTAGACTGTAGACTGTATGATTAGGTGTATCAAAGCATTAATAATAAATTTTAATAATTTTAATTCATAGCTCCTAAGCCACAATATGATGATCCATGTAACCCGTCCCCATGTGGATCAAATGCATTATGTAATAATGGTGTGTGCTCTTGCTTGAGTGAATATCAAGGCGATCCATACTCTGGCTGTCGTCCAGAATGTATTTTAAATACAGATTGTCCCATTATTAAAGCGTGCATCAATAATAAATGTAAAAATCCATGCCAAGGAACATGTGGCTTAAATGCAATTTGTAATGTTTACAATCATATTCCGATGTGTACGTGTCCCCAAGGCATGAATGGAAATGCATTTATTCAATGCATACCTATCCAAGGTAAAAAAAATATACCATTCGACTCGAAAAAATATAGTCACGTAGTTTAAATATTATGTTTATTCAATAACATAATTATAAATACAAATATATTTATATAATTTCAGCATCCGTTGAAGTTATCAACCCATGTGCTCCATCTCCTTGTGGACCAAATAGCCAATGTAAACAAGTGAATGGTGTAGCGGTGTGTTCATGCATATCTGGATACTTGGGTGCACCACCTTTATGTAGACCTGAATGTACAATAAATTCTGACTGTGGTCTAAACGAAGCTTGTTCAAATCAAAAGTGTCGAAATCCATGTCCTAGTATTTGTGGAATAAGTGCAAAATGCCAAGTCATAAATCATAATCCAATTTGTAGTTGTCCACCAGGATTAATTGGTGATCCATTTACAAGATGTTATAATAAACGTATGTAATTAAAAAAGATAAAATATATTTTTATTAATTAAAAGAATATTATTAATAATTACATTTAAAATGTAGCAGCCGATTTACCACAATACGTTGGTAATCCTTGCGTTCCGTCTCCTTGTGGACCGAATTCGCAGTGTAAGGTTCAAGGTGAATCGCCATCATGCTCATGCTTACCTAATTTCATCGGATCACCTCCAAATTGCAAGCCGGAATGTATTACCAATAGCGAGTGCTCATATAATTTAGCTTGTGCTAATATGAAATGTAAAGATCCTTGTCCAGGATCGTGTGCTCCAAATGCTGAATGCCATGTAGTAAGCCATTCGCCAATATGCAAATGTCCAATTGGATACGTAGGAGATCCGTTCACACAATGCATTATACAACAAGGTAAAATCATAGTATAAAATAATTATTATCTTCTTAAATTAATTATACTTTTCTATTCAGCTGATCCATTACCACAAGAGTATTTAAATCCATGTGTACCATCCCCCTGTGGAACAAATGCAATTTGTAAAGAACAAAATGGAGCTGGATCGTGTACGTGCTTGCCGGAATACTATGGAAATCCATATGAAGGGTGTAGACCGGAATGTGTTTTGAATACAGACTGTGCGTCAAACAAAGCATGCTCTAATTACAAGTGTAAAAATCCATGTCCAGGAACATGTGGTCAAAATGCAGAATGTCAAGTAGTTAATCATTTGCCCATGTGTTCTTGCTATCAAGGATATACTGGTGATCCATTTAGATACTGTCATCAAATACCTCCCCCACAACGTATGTTAATATAATTATCATTTGTAACTAAATTAATATACTTATATATATATCTGATTATTTTTAATAGAAACTGAAATCGAACCAATTAATCCATGTTCACCTTCTCCATGTGGGCCAAATAGTCAATGTCGGGAAATTAACCATCAAGCTGTTTGCTCATGCCTTCCGACGTACGTAGGGAGCCCGCCTGGATGTAGACCAGAATGTGTAACAAATTCAGAGTGTGCTTCGAGTAAAGCATGCATAAAACAGAAGTGTTCGAATCCTTGTCCAGAACCATGTGGACAAAATTCAAACTGCAAAGTTATCAACCACAGTCCTGTGTGTTCGTGTATCAATGGTTATACTGGAGATCCATTTATTCGCTGTTATCAAATACCTCCACCTCCACCACAATTTGATCCAGTTTATGTAAACCCTTGTGTTCCATCACCATGTGGTCCTTATTCTCAATGTAGAGAACAGAATGGCTATCCATCATGTTCATGTTTAGCTGAATACATAGGAAGTCCTCCAAATTGCCGTTATGAATGTACAATTAATGCAGAATGCCCCAGAGACAAGGCGTGTATGAAGCAAAAATGTCAAGATCCGTGCCCTGGGTCATGTGGTGTAAACGCTTTATGCAATGTAGTAAACCATACACCAATTTGCTTGTGTCCTGATAACTATGAAGGCAATCCTTTTGAAAATTGCAGACCAAAACCCATAGATGGTAAATTTCAATACATCATAATTTTTAATTTAATTAAACTTAAACTAATCAAATTATATAGTTCCAGAACCAGTGTATTCAGATCCATGTAATCCATCGCCTTGTGGTCCTAATTCTGATTGCTATAATGGTGTTTGTAAATGTAAACCTGAATTCCAAGGTGATCCATACTCTGGGTGCAGACCTGAATGTGTACTAAATAACGATTGTCCCAGAAACAAAGCATGCATAAAAAATAAATGCAAAGACCCATGCCCTGGAACCTGTGGAACGAATGCTATCTGTGAAGTTTATAATCATATACCAATGTGTAGATGTCCTGATGGAATGTATGGAAATGCTTTTATTAATTGTTTAGTACAACAAGGTGAGTTTAAAAATAAATATGAAACATACAGTTTGAGTTTCTATAATTCATTCTTATTTAAAAGATGTTATCCCGGTAACAAATGTAAATCCATGCTATCCAACTCCATGTGGACCTAACAGTCAATGCCGAGAAATAAATGGACAAGCCGTATGTTCGTGTACAATTGGCTATTTAGGAGTACCACCATCATGTAGACCAGAATGTACAATAAATTCTGATTGTAACTTAAACGAAGCATGTTCAAACCAAAAATGTCATGATCCATGCCGTGGTGTTTGTGGAATAGGAGCGATCTGCCGTGTATATAACCATAAACCTATCTGTAGTTGTCCTCCAGGACAGACAGGAAATCCATTTTCTAATTGCCGTCCAATACGTAAATAAAAAATTATAATAATTTTATTTAGCTTTATTAAATTATTTGCTAATCTGTCTCCAAATATTTTATTAACTATGTATTTATATAACTGCTTTTTGATTTTTTTTTAAGCGGTTCAAGACCCGATACCTGTAGAACATCCATGTGTTCCTTCTCCGTGTGGACCCAATTCGCAATGCCAAGTTAAAGGACAGTCGCCTTCGTGTTCTTGTTTACCTGAATTTATTGGTTCACCACCGAACTGCAAACCCGAATGCATAAGTAATGGAGAATGTCCATATAATTTAGCATGTAAAAATATGAAATGTAAAGATCCTTGTCCTGGTACCTGTGGACAAAACGCACAATGTAACGTAGTAAGTCACTCTCCTCAGTGTACCTGCTATCCAGGGTATATTGGAGATCCTTTCACTCAATGCACAATACAACAAGGTAAATATAAAATATAAATATGAGCATTAAAATTGTTATTTTATAAAATTTTTATTAGAAAATCATATATTTATTATTGTTGTTATGTGTTTATTAAATTACAGCAGAACCAATAGAAGAGACCCTGAACCCTTGTATTCCATCACCTTGTGGAGCTAATGCTATTTGCAAAGAGCGAAATGGCGCTGGATCCTGTAGTTGTTTACAAGAGTATTTTGGAAATCCTTATGAACTCTGTAGACCCGAGTGTACAGTCAACACTGATTGCCCATCGAATAAAGCTTGTATGGGAAATAAATGCTTAGATCCATGTCCAGGAACATGTGCCCAATCCGCAATTTGTCACGTTTACAACCATTCACCGACATGCTCGTGTAATTATGGATACACAGGAGATCCATATAAATATTGCAGTATAATTCCAACTCCACGTAAGTTATTTCAATATGTATTATTATTTGTATTTGTTTTTTTATCGTAGTATAATATTATAGAATTCATTTTTATTCCTCATACTTAAGTATACCTAACACATTCATTTCATTCCTAGAGGTTACACGTACAATAATGATTTACTATAACTTTTTGATAACTTTTAGCAATCCAAAATGAACCAATAAACCCGTGTTCACCTTCTCCGTGTGGACCACACAGTCAATGTCGAGAAGTCAACTTCCAAGCCGTATGTTCATGTTTATCGAACTATATTGGAAGTCCGCCAAATTGTCGTCCTGAATGTCTCATCAGTCAGGATTGTTCACAAAATCTTGCATGCATAAATCAACACTGTATCGATCCTTGCATTGGACAATGTGGTCAAAATACACAATGTAAGACTATCAAACATCGACCAATATGTACTTGTAGCCCTGGATATACTGGAGACCCGTTCTCCAGATGTTATCTAATTCCACCGTTACCACCACCACCACAAGATGAACCAATACCAACAAATCCTTGTGTGCCGTCTCCATGTGGTCCATATTCTGAGTGTAGAAACTACGGAAATTATCCTTCATGTAGTTGTCAACCACAATACACGGGAAGTCCGCCAAATTGTAGGCCAGAGTGTACGATCAATGCAGAATGTCCAAGCAATAATGCGTGCATGAAAGAGAAATGTCGAGATCCATGTCCTGGCTCATGTGGAATTGGATCAGTTTGTAACGTATTGAATCACGTTCCTATTTGTCAATGTCCTGATGGATTCACTGGTGATCCATTTGTGAGTTGTTATCTGAAACCCCAAGCTCCTATTGCTGACGTAGAAACAGACCCATGTAGTCCATCTCCGTGTGGTACAAACGCAATATGTAATAATGGACTTTGTACATGTCTTCCTGAATACCACGGAGATCCATATACTGGATGTAGACCAGAATGTGTTCTTAATGACGAATGCTCAAGAGATAAAGCTTGTATCCGAAATAAATGTATAAATCCATGTCCAGGGACGTGTGGCTACAATGCCATATGTGAAGTATATAATCATATACCCATGTGTCGATGTTCAGAAGGATTAGCAGGTGATGCCTTTACTCAATGTCAACCAATATTACAAGGTATGTGAACGTATATATATTATAATATATTCGTATGTTATTAAATATTAATACAACTATAAGAATATTGAATGTTTCGAATTTCATTTAACCATTTTTTTAATTTTTAGATCCAATTATTAATCAGCCATGTAATCCATCACCTTGTGGACCCAACAGTCAATGTAGGGAAATAAACAATCAAGCAGTATGTTCTTGTATCGTGGGATATGTGGGTAGCCCACCATCGTGTAGACCAGAATGCACAATTAATGCGGATTGCTATTTGACCGAAGCTTGTTCAAACCAAAAGTGTAGAAATCCTTGTATAGGAACGTGTGGTGTTGGAGCTAAATGCCAGGTTATAAATCATAAGCCTATATGTAGCTGTCCACCAAGCATGACTGGTGATCCATTTGTACGCTGCCATGCCATATGTAAGTTAATACAATTTCAATACTTATGTAACGTCTCCTCTTCACCTATCGCTCTTACCACTCTTTAGGTGTCTTTCTGTTTATATAAACGAGGTCTCGGAGACTTGACCTCAGTGTGTGATATTATTAGTAGGAAACAGGGTTACCTTATGTGAAGCAAAGTACTAGACGTATATATATATATATCTGTTATTAGATATTAATATATTATTATTACTACAACATCGAATCTTATAATATATCGAACATCAAATAATATGTATTAGGTATACTTATAAATTATAACTGAGGGTTACCGATCGGGCCATGGTGTGTAGTGGGTGCCGATATCCAGTGTGGGTTGAGCTAGTCGTCCACGGGACCACTTCAGATAGTTTTCACCCATCGACCTCCACTATCGGCCATCCTCTATGACTCTTCATTCTCGACCATCAAACTACCGACTTCCGACTCTAAACTGCCTCCATCGACACCTAACTATCGCCTGCCAGGAGTCCCGTTCGGTTATAACCACAACGCGTGCTAAACATAAGCATAATATATATCGCATACATATATACACATTTTCCATTACTAACACTCAGCATATTAGCTGTGCACAACGTAGGGAGTAATATACGATGTCGATGTCATTACACTACAAAAATATAATGAGTTATATTAAATTTCTATAATTCTAAAATGTTTTCTGTGATATAATTGTTTTATATTGATTTTCAGTGGCACTTCCTGAACCTGTGGGTAACCCATGTATACCATCTCCTTGTGGACCTAATTCACAATGCCAAGTAAAAGGAGATACTCCATCTTGTTCATGTTTACCCGAATTTATCGGATCGCCTCCAAATTGCAAACCAGAATGCATTAGCAATAGTGAATGCTCCTATAACAAAGCATGTATCTATATGAAATGTAAAGATCCGTGTCCAGGATCTTGTGGTCAAAATGCTATATGTCAAGTAGTTAGTCATGTGCCTAGATGTTCATGTTTATCTGGTTATGTTGGTGATCCATTTATACAATGTTATATTCAACAAGGTAAATAAAACTATATAATATTATTGATTGATTTATTGAAAAGACCTGAATTGTTTTGAGAAATATTCTTTAATGTTGTCATTTTATCTAGCTGACCCAGTACCCACTGAGTATTTATCTCCATGTGAACCTTCTCCGTGTGGTACTAATGCTGTTTGTAAAGAACAAAACGGCGCTGGTTCATGTAGTTGTCTCCCTGGATTTGAAGGAAATCCTTATGATGGATGCAGATATGAATGCACACTTACACAGACTGCCCATCTAATAAAGCATGTATTCGAAATAAGTGCCAAAATCCTTGTCCTGGATCTTGTGGACCAAACGCAGAATGTTTAGTAATAAATCACCTTCCTATGTGCACATGTTATAATGGTTACACAGGAGATCCTTTCAAATACTGTAATTTGATTCCTCCTCAAAGTAAGGAAAATGTTTTAATTAATTCAATGTAGTACTTATTCTATTATATAATTAATATATAATATTATTTTATATTTAGTTGTACAATCTGAGCCCTATGCTCCTTGTGTTCCATCACCATGTGGACCTAATAGTCAATGTAAAGAAATAAATGGACAAGCAGTTTGTTCATGTCTTCCTACGTATCATGGAAGTCCTCCTGGTTGTAGACCTGAATGTGTATTGAGTTCTGAATGCAGTGATATTCATGCATGCGTTAATCAAAAATGTGTCAACCCATGTCCTGGACCGTGTGGTTCAAATGCTATTTGCAAAGTTATAAAACATAACGCAATATGTTCCTGTCAACTCGGGTATCAAGGCGATCCCTTCTCCCGTTGTTATTTAATTCCACCACCACCGCCACCACAACAAGATGAAGTTATTTACTTAAACCCGTGTGTTCCATCCCCATGTGGTTTATATTCAGAATGTAGAGATATTGGTGGTGTACCATCATGTTCATGTTTATCACAATATTTCGGTAGTCCACCAAATTGTAGACCTGAATGTGTGATAAATAATGACTGTCGAAGCAATTTAGCATGTATTCGAGAGAAATGTCAAGATCCATGTCCAGGATCTTGTGGTATTGATGCATACTGCAACGTTATAAATCACACTCCGAATTGTGTATGCCGAGAAGGTTTCATTGGAGATCCCTTCACATCGTGCTATATAAAACCAATACAAAACAGTAAGTGACTTAAAAAAAAACCAAATTTAAGTATCAAATATCACGTGACAATGTTTTAGTTCCAGAACCTGTTGAAAAAGACCCATGTTATCCATCTCCATGTGGACCAAACGCAATATGTAATAATGGCCAATGTTCATGTATTAATGAATACTTTGGAGATCCATACTCAGGTTGTAGACCAGAATGTGTAATTAACAATGACTGCCCAAGAGACAAGGCTTGTGTTCGTAATAAATGTATGAACCCGTGTAAAGACACCTGTGGTGAAAATGCTATATGTGATGTTTATAACCATATACCAATGTGCCGCTGTCCAGAAGGAACAGAAGGAAATGCATTTATTAGATGTTCGGCATTACAACAAGGTAAAATAATTTCACATCAGATTCAATGAATTTAACTAATACAAATTTTGATTAAATTAATTTTAGCGCCAATCGATATTCATCCTTGTTATCCATCACCATGTGGACCAAACAGTCACTGTAAAGAAATAAATAGTCAAGCTGTATGCTCTTGTATCATTGGATATTTGGGAGTTCCACCATCATGTCGACCTGAATGTACTGTAAACTCAGATTGTAATAGTAATAAAGCTTGTTCTAATCAAAAATGCATTGACCCGTGTATTGGAGTATGTGGTGTAAACTCAAAATGCCAGGTTATCAACCACAGCCCCATTTGTAGTTGTGCACCCAATTTTATGGGAAACCCATTTGTTCGATGTTACCCAAAACGTAAGTGCATTTAATTAAATATTTATTATGGTATAACTATTAAAATTATATTAATTTATTATAGCTGCTGATATCCCTCAACCTGTTGGAAATCCTTGTATTCCATCGCCTTGTGGACCAAACTCTCAATGCAAAGTGCAAGGTGAATCGCCATCATGTTCTTGTTTACCTGAATTTATTGGCTCACCTCCAAATTGTAAACCTGAATGTGTAAGTAATAGTGAATGTCCAATTCACTTATCCTGCATAAACATGAAATGCAAAAATCCTTGCATTGGAGCCTGTGCTCCAAGTGCTGAATGTAGAGTAATAAGTCATACACCAAGATGTACATGCCCTGTTGGACATATTGGAAATCCGTATACTGAATGTACATTAATTCAAGGTAAATTGAACTAAATATTGCTTTTATTTTTTACTAGGATATGTATAATATACGTAATCACTCATTTTTAGCTGATCCTATCCCACAAGAATATTTAAATCCTTGTGAGCCATCTCCGTGTGGCATAAATGCCATTTGTAAAGAACAAAACGGAGCCGGATCTTGTTCTTGTCTACCTGAATACTTTGGAAATCCATACGAAGGATGTAAGCCTGAATGTATTGTAAATGCTGAATGTCAGTCCAACAAAGCATGTATTAGTAATAAATGTAAAGATCCATGCCCTGGAACATGTGCTCAAAATGCTGAATGTCAAGTCATTAATCATTCACCGACATGCACATGTTATAATGGGTATACCGGTGACCCATTCCGATACTGCCATATCATACCACCACAACGTAATTAATACTTTAGTAGAAATTAATTCGCTATAATTAATATACGATTAATATTAAATATTGTATTTTTTATAAATTTAGAAACTGAAGTACAGCCTATTTATCCATGTACACCATCTCCTTGTGGGCCAAATAGTCAATGTCGAGAAATAAATCAACAAGCAGTTTGTTCATGTTTACCAAACTATGTAGGAAGTCCTCCCGGATGTCGCCCAGAATGTGTATTGAACGCAGAATGTTCAGCAAGTCTCGCTTGTATTAATCAAAAATGTAAAAACCCATGTGAAGATCGGTGTGCACAAAATGCCAACTGCAGGGTGTTCAACCATAGTCCTGTGTGTTCATGCACTCCTGGATATACTGGAGATCCATTTTCACATTGTCATGCTATACCCCCTCCACCACCACCAACACAAAACGAACCTATTTATACAAACCCATGCATACCGTCACCATGTGGAGCCTATGCTATATGTCAAGACAACGGAGGTACTCCATCATGCTCCTGCTTGGCTCAATACATTGGATCACCACCAAACTGTAGACCAGAATGCATTATGCATTCTGAATGTCCTAGTAATGAAGCTTGTATTAGAGAAAAATGCCAAGACCCATGTCCGGGATCCTGTGGCTGGGGTGCTCAATGTAATGTAATTAACCACACACCTATGTGTACTTGTCCAGAGGGATATGAAGGAAATCCGTTTACGAAGTGTGACATTAAGCCAGGTAATTGATAATATTTATATATTATGTCTAAATCGTTATTTTAATATATTATTTTTATTAGTAATTCAAGCTCCAGTCTACTCAGATCCATGTAATCCATCACCTTGTGGTCCAAATGCTCAGTGTAATAATGGCGTATGCACATGCTTAAGTGAATACCAAGGAGATCCATACACTGGATGTAGACCTGAATGTGTTCTAAATAATGATTGTCCACGAAACAAAGCATGTATAAAAAATAAATGTGTAGATCCTTGTCCTGGAATTTGTGGGCAAAATGCTATTTGTGATGTTTATAATCATATACCGATGTGTCGTTGTCCAGAAGGAATGCAAGGCAATGCTTTTGTTTTTTGTAGTCCAAAACAAAACGGTATGTATTTACAGTTAAATATTTTTTTCACGAAATAATAAATATACATTTTTTCGTTTAGAACCAGAGATATATGAGCCATGTAAACCATCCCCTTGTGGACCATTTAGTCAATGTAGGGAAGTGAATAAACAAGCAGTATGTTCGTGTGTTACGGGATACACTGGATTACCACCATTATGCCGTCCTGAATGTATTTCAAGTTCAGACTGTAGACAAAATCAAGCATGTTCCAATCAAAAATGTATAGACCCGTGTCCAGGAACTTGTGGTATAAATGCTAAATGCCAAGTTATAAGCCATAGTCCTATATGTAGCTGTCCAACGGGATATACTGGAAATGCCTTTATGAATTGCTATCAAATTCGTAAGTATAAAATACATAACATTAATATATAAGACAATAATAATTTATTATAAATAGTTACTTTTCACTATTATAATTATTTTATTTATATACATATGTTTCGAGTTATCAGCTTTAAATAAACAATTAAATAACAATGTTTAATTTAGCTGCTGATATACCATTAATAGTGGGCAATCCATGTGTCCCAACACCGTGTGGACCTAATTCACAATGTCAAGTAAAAGGAGACACGCCTTCTTGTTCGTGTTTGCCTGAGTTCATCGGATCACCTCCAAATTGCAAACCAGAATGTGTCACTAATAGTGAATGTTCCTATAACAAAGCATGTATGAATATGAAATGTAAAGATCCTTGTCCAGGATCATGCGCAGTCAATGCTATATGTCAAGTTTTAAGTCACGCTCCTACTTGTCATTGTCAACAAGGTTATGTTGGAAATCCATTTACATTCTGTTCAGTTCAACAAGGTATAATATCATAAAATTATTTCTTCAAATTAATCTACTTCCTGTGTATTAATTATAATTTATTTTATAGCAGATCCTATACCTCAAGAATATATTAATCCATGCGTACCTTCACCATGTGGTGTAAATGCAGTATGTAAAGAACAAAACGGAGCAGGATCGTGTACTTGCTTACCAGAATATATAGGCAATCCTTATGAAAGTTGTAGACCAGAATGTACAATTAATTCTGATTGCGTTTCCAATAAAGCATGTATGATGAATAAGTGTAGAGATCCGTGTCCAGGAACATGCGGTCAAAATGCAGAATGTCATGTGGTTAACCATTTACCAGTCTGTACTTGTTTAAATGGTTATAATGGTGACCCATTCAAATATTGTTCAGTTATTGTAACACCACAAGGTATTTATTTTTAGTTTAAGTTACGTATTAAAATAAAATGAGTTAATTATATAGATAAATGGGTTAAACTATATTGATTATCAATAAAAATATTCTGCAATTCTAATATTATATAAAATATTTAAAATTATGAGAAAAATTATTTTGTGAGAACAAAAATGTATAAATCATATCTTATTGTTAAGTTGACTGAGATATAAGATGAAGTTATCTAAGATATTTTGTAATTGACTGATGTCAAAATTAATCCAATATCGTTAGTATTCAGTTAATTATTGATTCTAATTTTTGAGGGATGAAACTGTTAAATTCATTAACTCTTTTTAGTATACAAAATATAGTAATATTTGTCTTTGATAAGTAAATTTTATGGAAGTATATAAAACCACTGTATTTCTATTTTAGTAATATTAAATTTAATTATGAGTATTTTATTGAAATTATATTGTGACTTTTTTACTTACTTTTAGATGCTCCAATAGAACCGATAAACCCATGTTATCCGTCACCCTGTGGACCGAATAGTCAATGTAAATCCATCAATAACCAAGCAATATGTTCATGTTTACCTACATTCATTGGAAGTCCCCCTGGGTGTAGACCAGAATGTGTAATAAGTTCAGAATGTAAAAGTTATGAAGCGTGTACAAACCAAAAGTGTTCTGACCCATGCAGTGATATTTGTGGAAAAAATGCTGATTGCAAAGTCATAAATCATAGTCCAATTTGTACTTGTCGACCTAAATTCACTGGAGATCCATTCACTCACTGTTTCCCAATACCATGTAATTACTACTTTATTTTCATTCTAATATCTTTATATTTACGTAATACATATTTTTAGTACCACTGCCTCAATATGTGCCTACTGAATATGTAAACCCATGCATACCATCACCTTGTGGTCCCTATTCACAATGCTATGATAACCAAGGAGTTCCATCATGCAGTTGCCTTTCTCAATACACCGGAAGCCCACCAAATTGTAGACCAGAGTGTGTTATGAATTCAGAATGCCCATCTAACAAAGCATGTATAAGCGAACATTGTAGAGATCCATGTCCTGGATCATGTGGTTACAATGCTGAATGTAATGTCCTGAATCATACACCAATGTGTGTCTGTCCATACGGCATGATTGGTGATCCTTTTACTAGTTGTTACTCTAAACCACCAGAAAGTAAGTGATTGTAATTAAATTTACACATTAATATTTTATAGAACATCGAAATACAATTTTTTTTTAATATTTTAGATGTTCCGGTTGTACACAGTGATCCGTGTAATCCATCACCTTGTGGTCCAAATGCTCAGTGTAATAATGGCGTATGCACATGCTTAAGTGAATACCAAGGAGATCCATACACTGGATGTAGACCTGAATGTGTTCTAAATAATGACTGTCCACAAAAAGAAGCTTGTATAAAAAATAAATGTAAAGATCCTTGTCCTGGAATTTGTGGACAAAATGCTATTTGTGATGTATATAATCATATACCAATGTGTCGATGCCCTGACAAAACTTCTGGAAATGCTTTCCTTCAATGCAAGCCAGTTGAAAGTAATATACCAATTATTTAATATTAAATCAATACAATAATTAATTAAGTATTTATTTATGTAGTTCAAGCTCAAGTTTATCCATGCAATCCTTCACCTTGTGGATCTAATAGTCAATGTAGAGAAATTAATAATCATGCTGTATGTTCATGTATATCAAATTACATTGGGTCGCCTCCTTTGTGTAGACCAGAATGTACTACTAATTCTGATTGTAATCAAAATGAAGCTTGTAGTAATCAAAAGTGTAAAGATCCATGTCCTGGAACATGTGGAATAGGGGCTAAATGTCAAGTTATTAACCATAGTCCAATATGCAATTGTCCATCAGGATATACAGGAAATTCTTTTGTCCACTGCCATCCAATCCGTAAGAATAATAATTAACTGAAACAATATTCTAGTATTCATTGTTATAAATAATTATACATATTTAGAAGCGGCCCCAGTTGAAGTGTTCAATGAAAACCCTTGCGTACCATCACCATGTGGATTCAATGCTCAATGTCAAGATGTTGGAGGTCAACCATCATGCTCTTGTTTGCCTCAGTTTATCGGTTCTCCCCCAAATTGTAAACCAGAATGTATAATCAATAGTGAATGTCCATATCACTTAGCATGTAAAAACATGAAATGCCGAGATCCATGTCCAGGAGCATGTGGCCAGAATACAGAATGCAAAGTTATTAGTCACGCTCCGCAATGTTATTGTTTATCTGGTTATACTGGAAATCCAATAATACAATGCAATATACAACATGCTGAACCGGTTCTTCAAGAATATTTCAATCCATGCCAACCATCACCTTGTGGTTCAAATGCAGTATGCAAAGAGCAAAACGGTGCTGGTTCATGCACGTGTTTACCAGAATACTTTGGTGATCCATATAGAGGATGCATGCCTGAATGTGTGGTTAATTCAGACTGCCCACAAAATGAAGCCTGCAGAAGGAATAAATGTGAAAATCCTTGCCCAGGACTATGTGGTCAAAACGCAGAATGTCAGACAATTAACCATGTGCCCATGTGTACATGTTCCAATGGATATACTGGGGATCCATTCAAATATTGTTCATTTATACCACCTCAACGTAATTAAATTATTTTTTACTAATTATCTTTTCAATAAATAGATAGGTCATTATTTTTAGTGGTAATTATTTTTAATTTTAGAAACTCCAATTGAACCAACTAATCCATGCAGTCCATCGCCTTGTGGACCAAATAGCCAATGCAGAGAACTCAATGGTCAAGCAATATGTTCATGTCTTCCAGAATTTATTGGAAGTCCTCCTAGTTGTCGACCAGAATGTGTAATAAGTACTGAATGTAATCGTGATAAAGCATGTATAGGACAAAAATGTAAAGATCCATGCCCCGGAATGTGTGGTCATAATGCCAACTGTCAAACTATTAACCATAGTCCTATTTGTACATGTACTTCAGGATACACTGGAAATCCATTTTCTCAATGCTATCAACTACCAAGTAAATAAATAACTTTAGTAACTTTATTTATTATTAGAAAAAAATTGAACCTTGAACTCATAAAATACTTTGTTCAAATACAAATTATATATTTAATTATTTTTCAGAACCTCAAATACAGCAAACTCCACCAGAACCATTGAATCCATGTATTCCAAATCCTTGTGGATCATATTCAATATGCCACGACCAAGGAGGTTATCCATCGTGTTCCTGTTTATCTCAGTACATAGGCACTCCACCAAATTGTAGACCCGAGTGTGTTATCAGTGCTGAATGTCCAAGCAATAAAGCTTGTATGAATGAAAAGTGTAAAGATCCATGCCCTGGTTCTTGTGGGGTTGGAGCTATTTGTACTGTGAACAATCATACACCTAATTGTTACTGTCCAAGTGGATATACAGGAGACCCATTCAATTCATGTATGCTTAAACCACCACAAAATGGTTAGTATCTTGTGACATAAATATTAAATAAATATTTCATTGTAAATTACACATTTACTCAAAAACATTTTTATATTGCTAAAATAATTGTATAATTACTAGATCCAGAAATACCAAATATTGATCCGTGCTACCCATCACCATGTGGTTCAAACGCGAATTGTAACGATGGCAAATGCACTTGTTTACCAGAATATCAAGGAGATCCTTATGTTGGATGTAGACCTGAATGTATAATAAACGATGAATGTCCTAGAAATAAAGCTTGCATTAGAAATAAATGCAAAGATCCATGTCCAGGAACTTGTGCTCATAATGCAATTTGTGATGTGTATAACCATATTCCAATGTGTAGGTGCCCCGAAGGAATGTCTGGAAATGCTTTTATAGACTGTCAACCACAGCAAGGTAATAAATAACACAATATATATATAGCTTGATATTTTTAAATTTTTATTAACATCCATTTGTTTATTTTTAGTTTCTGTGGTACATGACTACTGTAATCCTTCGCCATGTGGTCCAAACAGTATTTGTCAAGAAATAAATCAACAAAGTATGTGTTCTTGTATAACTGGATACATCGGATCTCCACCAACTTGTCGTCCAGAATGCACAGTTAATTCCGATTGCATTTTGAGTAAAGCTTGTAGTAATCAAAAATGTCGAGATCCTTGCCCTGGAACATGTGGAATAAGTGCAAAATGTCATGTTGTTAATCATAATCCAATATGCAGCTGTCCTCCTGGTTTTACAGGCAATGCATTTGTGCAATGCAGTCAAATACGTAAGTTATTAATATTAATGTGATGATGTTTATGATACATGATGTCGTATAGATAATTAATATTGAATGATTATAAAAACAAATTTAGCGGTTATTGAAGATGAACCAGTTCGAAACCCATGTGTTCCTTCGCCTTGTGGTCCATATTCTCAATGTCAAGTTCAAGGAACGTCTCCATCGTGTTCTTGTTTGCCTGAATATATTGGATCACCACCAAATTGTCGACCTGAATGTGTTAGTAACAGTGAATGTTCGTATAATTTGGCTTGTATAAATATGAAATGTAAAGATCCATGTCCTGGATTATGTGGAGAAAATGCCTTATGTCGTGTTATCAGCCATTCTCCAATGTGTTACTGCATACATGGTTATACTGGAAATCCAATGGTTCAATGTGTGGTTCAACAAGGTATTTTTCATAAAATATAGAAATTCATTAGTTAATAATATATTTAATCGATAATTATGTATTCCAGATGCAGTTGTAATAAGAGATGATCCACATCCTTGCACTCCATCTCCCTGTGGAGCAAATGCCCAATGTAGAGAACAAAATAATGCGGGCTCGTGTAGCTGTTTACCTGGATATTTTGGAAATCCGTATGAAGGTTGTAGACCAGAGTGTATTGTTAATACAGATTGCTCTCCGAGTAAAGCTTGTATACAATACAAGTGTCAAAATCCTTGTCCCGGAAATTGTGGTTTGAATGCAGATTGTCAAGTGGTTTACCATGTTGCATCATGCGTTTGTAATCCAGGTTACACGGGTAACCCATACCAATCCTGTAATTTTATAACTCCACAAAGTAAGTTTGTTATTTTATTTGTATTTATTTAACCATAGTAGTTCCATTTCAACAAATGAAAAAAATATATTATACTCCTTGTTACAAGCTGGTGAAAAATCCATGAAAATATATCTTTAGATTCTGAGTGGATAACATTTGATAAAGTAATTTGTTAACAATATTAAAATCTAATTTACTCTTCTTAAAATATCGGGAAAATGGAAATTATTATACCTAATTATAAGATTTTGATAAAAATGGGTTTTATATTTTTGTTGTTATTCAAAAAATATTCATCGTTGATACACATAAAACATTTAGTTATTACTTGTACAATCATTTTCTATAGTAAATCAATTAATACAAAATACTCATACTTTTTACATTGTAAGTTGTTATCTTTTTTTGATTTTCGTTGTTAAAATTTTCTTGGTTAAAAAACTTAAAATTATAATAAAGGAATCCCATTAGTTATGAAATAATTTTTTATTCTTTTGATAACCGTATAAATAAAATATATTTCTTTGATTTTAGTTACTCAAATGGAACCAATATACCCGTGTATTCCATCACCATGTGGTCCGAATAGTCAATGCAGAGAATTAAATAATCAAGCTGTATGTTCTTGTTTACCATCCTTTATCGGAAGTCCACCTATGTGTCGTCCTGAATGTACAACTAGTGCAGAATGCCCAACAAATTTAGCATGTGTAAACAAGAAATGTGTAGATCCTTGTCCAGGAGTATGTGGACAAAGTGCTAATTGCAGAGTTGTAAATCACAGTCCATTGTGCATATGCAATTCAGGATTCACAGGAGATCCATTTTCTATTTGCTATCCAATACAAAGTATTTACCTCAATATAATTATTTTTTTATTATAATAAAATTTATAAAATAAATAATTATTTATATAGATTCTCCAGAACCACAACCTCAGCCACCGATAAACCCGTGCATACCATCACCATGTGGTGCCTATTCCCAGTGTCAAAATTACGGAGGTTCTCCTTCGTGTACATGTCTCCCATCGTATATAGGATCTCCACCAAATTGTAAACCAGAGTGCACAATTAATGCTGATTGTCCAAGTAATGTGGCGTGTATTAGAGAGAAATGTAGAGATCCGTGTCCAGGTTCTTGTGGATTGAATGCCCATTGCCAAGTGTTAAACCACATTCCTATGTGCATTTGTCCAGAAGGCTATTCTGGAGATCCATTTATGAGCTGTTACATCAAACCAGAACGTGAGTATCATACAAATTATAAATTTAGTATAATTTTTATTCCTACATAATTATAAATTTATATTTTTCACAAATAAGATAAAATATAAAATTTTTTATCAATTTAGCACCAATTCAACAAGCCTCGGATCCTTGTAATCCTTCTCCATGTGGATCAAATGCTTTGTGCAATAATGGCATTTGTACGTGCATTTCTGAATACCAAGGAGATCCCTATAGCATATGCAGACCAGAATGTGTCCTTAACAATGAATGCCCTCAAAATAAAGCATGCATACGAAATAAATGTATGGATCCTTGTCCAGGAACCTGTGGTCAAAATGCGTTGTGTGATGTTTATAATCACATACCAATGTGCAGATGTCCTCAAGGAATGAATGGAAATGCATTTATTGAATGTTTAACATATCAAGGTATTAAAAAAAAAAAATGATAAAATATTTATTTTAAAATACTAATATTTTTTATCTATTCATAAAGCTCCAATTGAAACAAACCCATGCCAACCATCTCCATGTGGTCCCAACAGTCAATGTAGAGAAGTTAATGGCTATTCAATGTGTTCTTGCCTTAATGGATATTTTGGAACACCACCATCTTGTCATCCTGAATGTTCCATTGATTCTGATTGTAGTCAAAATAGGGCATGTTCAAATCAAAAATGCCGCGACCCGTGTCCAGGGGCTTGTGGAGAGAATGCTCAATGCCACACTATAAGTCATAGACCACATTGTACATGTCCTCCAGGTTTCACCGGAAACGCATTTTCTAGATGCTATGTACAACAATGTAAGATAAATATTTAATTTTTAGTAAGGATTTATAATTAAATTCATATTTAACTGTTTATTTAGTACCACCAGAACCAATACGAAATCCATGTGTACCTTCGCCTTGTGGCCCAAATTCTCAATGCCAAGTTAATGGAAATTCTCCATCATGTTCATGTGCACTTGACTATATTGGCTCACCGCCAAACTGTCGACCAGAATGTATCAGTAATAATGAATGTGCTTATCATCTTGCCTGTATCAATATGAAATGTAAAGACCCTTGTCCCGGTTCGTGTGCTTCAAATGCTATATGCAAAGTAATTAGTCACACTCCGAGATGTAGCTGTCCACCTGGTTATAATGGTGATCCATTCACACAATGCATAATAAAACAAGGTAAATATATAAATAGTTTTAAATTGAATACAACGCTATCGTCAACTGTATACTATATATACATGAATTTTTTATAGCGGAACCAATTCAAGAAATAATAAATCCTTGTAGACCATCACCTTGTGGTCCCAATGCGTTATGTAAAGAACAAAATAATGCTGGTTCCTGCATCTGTCTACCTGAATATTATGGAAATCCTTACGAAGGATGTCGACCTGAGTGTATGGTTAATACAGACTGTAATGCTAACAAAGCATGCATGTCAAACAAATGTAAAGACCCATGTCCAGGAACTTGTGGCAGTAATGCTAAATGTCAAACTATTAACCACATACCAATGTGCACTTGTTTACCTGGTTATGTTGGAGATCCATTTAAATACTGTCAAATTATACAACCACAACGTAAGTGGAATTAATAAAGCATTATGACAAATAACGTTTTTTAACTAAAAATTGTAATAAAATCTGTTATGTGTAGAAGTTGAAATTGTACCAAGTTATCCATGCATCCCATCTCCATGTGGTCCAAACAGTTTGTGTAAAGAGAATAACGGACAAGCAATTTGCTCGTGTTTACCATCCTATATAGGAACTCCGCCTGGATGTAGACCCGAATGTGTCACTAACGCTGAATGTGTGCAAAACAAAGCATGTATAAATCAAAAATGTGTAGATCCTTGTCCGGGAACATGTGGACAAAATGCGTACTGCCAAACAATAAACCATCATCCAATATGTAAATGTAGTTCTGGTTACACGGGTAATCCATCTACATACTGTTCCTTAATACAACGTAAGTCCATCATATAATAACAATGATTGATTTATAAATTAAAATTTCGACTACATGATATAGAAGTCGTTTTTAGCATATAAAATATTGTATCATATTATTTATTTATTCAATTTAATTTCATATAAATATTATATGTACTGGGTCCCACTAAGAAAACTCATGTTAATATAACGTTAAAACGTTTAGAATATAAAATATATCTTATAATAGCTTAGTTAGTTAAATTTAAATTAAAAAAATTAATACTTATGAAATGTTAAGACATTTAATAGTTGATTATTAATTACAGTATAAAGTAATTAAAATAAATGTATTTAACTTACATGATAAAATCAGTTATTGAAAAAAATTAATTGAAAAATCTACTGACAGTATCATAGTATTTTGAGTGAAGTGTTTTTCCACATGGCATCTATATAATAAATTCTTATACAATATAATTATATCAAGTGGTCAGTGGATAAACTATTAGTTCCTTTAGACTTATTATTAAAAATGTATATCAGACAATTAATAAATATTTTCTAATTATTTTTCAGCTGTACCTCAAGACACGCCTGTTATTGTTAACCCTTGTTCGCCTTCACCTTGTGGTCCTTACTCGCAATGTGTAGCATATGGCAACTCGCCATCTTGTTCGTGTTCACCGACATATGTTGGTAGTCCACCAAACTGTAGACCTGAATGTATTGTTCATGCCGAGTGTCCAAGCAATATGGCTTGCATGCGAGAAAAATGCAGAGATCCATGTCCAGGGTCTTGTGGTTTAGGATCACAGTGCAATGTAATTAACCATGTACCAATTTGTACATGCCCAGCTGGTTATATAGGGGATCCATTTGTCAGCTGTTATATAAAACCAAGCCCACGTTAGTCTAAAATTAGTCTAAAAATATCTTTCAGTAAATTTAAACATCATACTTATAAATATTTTTGTATGTTTAGCTCCAAAGCCACAATATACAGACCCATGTTATCCATCTCCATGTGGACCAAGTGCTACATGTAATAATGGAATTTGTTCATGTATACTCGGTTATCAAGGTGACCCCTACCGTGGTTGTCGACCGGAATGTGTTTTAAATGAAGATTGTGCTAAAGATAAAGCATGTGTGAAAAACAAATGCGTCAATCCATGTATAGGCACTTGTGGAAACAATGCAATTTGTGAAGTTTATAATCATATACCAATGTGCCATTGTCCATCTGGAATGACTGGAAATGCATTTATTACATGTCATCAAATAGTACTGCAGGAACCAGTGATACAAAATCCATGTTCGCCTTCACCATGTGGTCCAAATAGTCAATGTCGAGATGTAAACAATCAACCGATTTGTACATGTTTACCTACTTTCTTTGGATACCCTCCCAATTGTCGACCTGAATGTACTGTTAATTCGGATTGTTCTATGAACACTGCTTGTTTAAATCAACGTTGTAGAGACCCGTGCCCGGGAACTTGTGGTATGAATGCAGAATGCCAAGTCATAAATCATAATGCAATATGTAGTTGTCCACTACATTTAACAGGAGATCCATTTTCGAAATGCTACTATCCGGGTAAATAAAACATTAACTAACTTCAAGTTTTAAATAAAGTCTTTAGTATTATTTGAACGCGGAATATATAATTATTATATAAATTATTTTATTACAGTTGTATCAAAACCACAACAAGATCCGATTAATCCTTGCGTACCAAGCCCATGTGGACCTTACTCAGAATGTCGTGTAACTTTGAACACTTATACATGCACATGTTTACCAAACTACCAAGGATCACCTCCACAGTGTCGTCCAGAGTGTATTTCGAATAGCGATTGTAGTTATAATTTAGCATGTATCAATATGAAATGCAAGGACCCGTGTGTTGGTTCGTGTGGTTTAAATACTGAATGTCATGTATTTAACCATATACCTCAATGCACTTGTCTTCAAGGATTTGTTGGAAATCCTTTCGTATCATGTCATATTCATCAAGCACAGCGTAAGGATGATTTGTGTTTCTATCCCACCGTCAATTATAATTTGTTTTTAATAACTAATTTTATCTACAACAGCAAACTCCAAAACTACGTCGATAATACTTTATTTTACGCTAAAATTATTTATTTTAAGTTAGATTTTAAGTTAAGATATTTACTAGTCATAAGTATATTTTTAAATCTCCACATCTCAACTAATACAATTCAGCGTCGTCTCTAGTTTAGTTTTATTTGAATATTTTAAGTAATGGTTTGTAAGATATTTGAAAAATGCATGTTTATAAATTGTTTTGCATGGTTTTGTTGCACGTTTATTATGTATTTGCATGGTAGTTATTTGTTTTATACTCAAGTATGAACGAATACCGACATGATACGTAATATATGTAAATTTTTTTTACTCATAAAACCTAATTATCTAAATTATAGCTGTTCAACCAACACCAACATCACCATCGGATCCTTGTTACCCCTCACCGTGTGGACCTAATGCTAGATGTCGTGTTGAAAACCAGAATGCCATTTGTGAATGTTTACCAGAATATCAAGGAAATCCGTACGAGTCTTGTAGACCAGAATGTCTTGTTAGCTCTGATTGCACCATGAACAAGGCTTGTATTAGAAACAAATGCCAAGACCCATGTCCTGGTACATGTGGCATATCTGCTATATGTTTTGTGTCAAATCATATACCAATATGTTCATGCCCAGAAAGTTTAACTGGTGATCCTTTCCAAATGTGTCACCCAATACCAGTTAGAGGTAATAATTTCTTAAATTCCTAAGAATAATATTTGATCCTTTATGTCGTTTATTTTAATTTAAATTTACACTAAATAGTACATATTATTATAACTTTTATGTTAATATGATTATTTTATTAATTTATTTTATAAATAATTGTGTAGATCCAATTCCATCTGATCCATGTGTTCCGTCACCTTGTGGACCAAATACTCGTTGCCGCATAATGAATGGCGCTGCTATCTGTGAGTGTTTACAAGGATATGAAGGATCTCCATCAACAAGTGGATGCAGGCCTGAATGCGTGATTAGTCCTGATTGTCCTCGTAATAGAGCTTGCGTTAACAATAAATGTGTTGACCCGTGTATTGGAGTATGTGGGTATGATGCAATTTGTCAAACTATTAACCACAGTCCGGTTTGTTCTTGTCCACCGCCCACTATTGGAGATCCATTTGTTGAATGTAAACAACAACCAGGTAAATTTTGGTTTTTATTCAGATTTACGTATTATTAATATAATTTATTTACATATAAATATTACAACACCTATATTTCCTAACAGCTTTGCCAAGTGATCCATGTAACCCGTCCCCGTGCGGTAGCAATGGTCAGTGTAGAGTAATCGGAAAAGTTGCATCTTGTGTTTACCCGGAATGTATTATTAACCAAGATTGTCCAAGAGATAAGGCTTGTTTCACACAGAAATGCCAAGACCCGTGTAGAGATGTTTGTGGATTAAACGCTATTTGTCAAGTAGTAAATCACAATGCTCTATGCTCATGTCCACCAGGATACTATGGAGAACCTAAACAGCAGTGCATAATACAACGAACACCAGGTAAAAAAATAAAACCAAATATAATATATTATTATTTCATTTGAAAAAATATTAAATTTTATTTTTACACAAAAAAATAGAAATAATATGTGATACTGGTTCTTATCTCATAATATAAAAAAATACTAATTATTTGTAAAAGTAGTATCATAAATCGTTATGCATTAACATAACCAATAAAATCATTGAAAAATAAAAATATCAAATAACTAATAATAATAAATACAATAAGTATACAAATTGTTTTTTTTAACAAGCGATATATTTCATCTTATGCTAATCATACTTATTTTTATACAAAGCAATAATTTTTATACATATAAAATAGTAAATCCCATAGGTTTTTACACCAAAATTGAAGAAATCTCTTTTTCCAAATTTTTTTTACTTATGTTTATTATTTTTCGATTTTAAATAATTTTTACTAATATTTTAATTGTGTTTTATTAATTATGGTGTATACAAAACTATGAATGAAATTGACACTTTTAAATTCTTAATAATGCAAATATATTAAAAATTCTCTAGAATGGCATTGTTTTAAGTTTTTGCATTTTTTTCTTGACATTTTTATCATGGTCCTAAGGTCCTAATGGTCCCTAATGGTTTCATTGGATTAAGACTTCTAATTATTGATATGGATGACTAATTAATTATGTTAATATCATTATTTTTTAGAACCTAAACCAGAATGTACTACTGATGGAGAATGTTCCAACGACAAAGCCTGTATAAATTATGTTTGTAAAGACCCGTGTCAAGAATCGCCAACTACTTGCGCGAGAAATGCATTATGCTATGTTCAGAAACACAGATCAGTGTGTGTGTGCAGAGATGGAATGACTGGAAATGCTCAAATACAATGTGTAGAAAGTAAGCTTGATCAACAAAATATGCTTGTCTACAAATCTAAATTTAATTTTTATGACTTTTTCAGTTGGTTGTCGTGCTGATACCGATTGTCCACCAGAAAAATCATGTGTTAATGGAGATTGCGTTGACCCGTGTGCTTACACTCATTGTGGTATCAACGCACTTTGTCGAACTGATGGGTACCACAGAGCTAGATGTTATTGCCCTCCCGCATATGAAGGAGATCCATTTGTAGAATGTAGAAGACCTGAATGCGTGGTTGATTCAGACTGTCCGTCAACATTAGCTTGTAGAAATCAACATTGTCAAAGTCCGTGTGATTGTGCTCCAACTGCGTTGTGTAACGTGGCTAACCATATTGCTGCATGTAGATGTCCACCGGGTTACATAGGAAATCCTCATACTTCTTGTACTTTAAGTATGTAGTATAGTATATCAAATAGCTTTGTATTTTCATCGTTGTATATAATATGTATAATATACATATTGTTGATTTCGATCACTTTTTTAAATACTATTATTATTATTAGCTCCACTCGCTATTCCACCTCAATGCACGATGGACTCGGACTGTGCTAGTAAGTTGGCCTGTTTCAACGGAGATTGCAAAAACCCATGTTTCGAGATAAAACCATGTGGGCCAAATGCTGAGTGTATTGTAGTAGATACGTTACCTCATAGAACTATGTCATGTCAGTGTATTCCAGGCTATGTTGGCGATGCCGACATCCAATGTAAACTAGGTAATAAAAATTGTTTTCAAAATGAATTTAAGTTTATAAATATATCACAAACTAATTATATACACCAAATTAAATTTCAGCCAATAACATTGATACCATATATAATAGCATTACTAATTAATACTCCATTTTATGTGATTTCAGATTATAGCTGCTTATTTATTTCCTATAAAATATCCTCTTTTATATACCTATTTTAAGTGACACATCAGAGTTCATATGAAAATATAATACAATTTAAATATATGTGCAAACATGTTTTGTCAATCCCTTCACTTCCATTAGCTTTATTTCTGTTGTATATACATAAATTATATAGATTGACTTCATGTTGCATAAACCTTTCTATTATTACAGACCAAAATAATAAAATTATATATATATAATTTACTAAGTATGTTTTATTATAGGTGCCCCATCATCGGTAGGTTGTATCTCTAATGACGATTGCCAACCGACAGATTTGTGCTTAAACCGTCAATGTGTTAATCCATGCACTGTATCTAACCCTTGTTCATCTACTGCAATATGCACAATCAATAATCACAAAGCCGTTTGTAAATGTCCAGACGGTCTTTCTGGTGATCCATTCATCAGTTGTTACAAAGGTAGGGGAATTTACAATTACCGTATACAGTTAAACATCTATCAATTAAAATGTATGAAACTCCAATGTAATTTTTAAATTTAAACATCTTACAGTACCACTGGCTACACCAGAATGTACAACAGATTCTGAATGCCCAAGTTCTAAAATATGTGCCAATCAATATTGCCAAGACCCGTGTCAAATATCTAAACCATGTGACACTACTGCTGAATGTGTTACAATTAACCATCGACCAATTTGTAATTGTCCAAATGGATGGGCAGGAAATCCTCAAATTCAGTGTTATAAACGTAATATATATTATTATTTTGAAATTATTAATCCCAATGATAAGTGATAACCATCTGTATAATTACGCCTTTTTCTGTATGTTCCAGCTGGTTGCAAGACCGATAGCGATTGTGTTTATGATAAAGCATGCATCAACAGCAATTGTTTGAACCCATGTTCTACTCAGAGTTGTGGACATGGAGCTGATTGTATTGTACAAGCCCACAAAGCTCATTGCATTTGTCCGGCAGGTACACAAGGTTCACCAATGGTATCTTGCGTATCAGTAGTGTGCCAATATAATGAAGACTGTGCAGATCATGAAGCATGCGACAGATTAAACAGAAGATGCAGGCCTGTCTGTGAACAAGACACTTGTGCTGAGCAGGCAACATGTTTAGCCCAAGCTCACCAACCAACATGCACATGTCTGAATGGCTTCCAAGGCAATCCTTACATTGAATGCATAGGTAAGTTAAACATAAATGCCTCTATTATGTTTTCAGTCTTTGATAAACTTTAATTTTTGTTTTTAATTTAATATAGAATCAAGAGTACCATCAATAACTCCTGAGTGTACAACTGATTCTGACTGTCCATCACAACATGCTTGTGTAAATCAAAGATGTCAAAATCCTTGTACCATTTCTGTACTCTGTTCGCCAGATCAAGAGTGCCATGTTCAAGATACAGTTCCATACAGAACAATTATGTGTCAATGTAGATCAGACACTGTAGCCACTATAGATGGCGGCTGCAAACCAATAGGTAAACTTTTTGTGAAACCATAAAAATCACTCACCTAACTAACTACTTCTTCAATTAAAGTAATTAGTAAATTAAGTATATACTTGATATTTTTTAATCAATTAGTAATTATTTTGATATTTTATTTACATCAAATTAACAACTACATTTATTTAAATGCGTACTATTTTTTAAACGAAAAAAATAAAAATATACTAAACATTTTTTTTCAGTTTCCATTACTCCTCAATGTAAAAGCGATCAAGAATGTCCATTATCAGAAAGATGTGTAAATCAAGGATGTGTAGAAGCATGTCGAATTGACCCATGTGGTATAAACGCACAATGTATCTCACAAAACCATCAAGCTGCGTGTTCGTGTCCACCAGGATATACAGGAAACCCACACACAGAATGCTCACTTCGTAAGGATTAACATATATAAAACAAAATATGCAAAGTTATTGTTTATTTATAATTTATTACTAACATTATACACATCATTATAGAACAATCGATTCCAATACTACCACCTTCGCCAGAATGTACGAAAAACGATGACTGTGCATCAGACACAACTTGCATCAACCAAAGATGTGTTAGTCCGTGCACTTTAGGAGACAGTTGTGGCCGTGGGTCATTCTGTCATTCACAAAACCACCAACCCGTTTGCAGATGTCCCAACGGTTACACCGGAGACCCTCGTATAGCGTGCACTCCACGTAAAGATTATATTTTTTATACATATTTTTTATTCCTACGAATTACAATATATTTATCTATATTTATATTTTATGTTGATAGCATCGTCAGTACCAACCGTACAATGTATATCGAGCACTGATTGTCCTGCAGAAGAATCGTGTATTAACAGAATGTGTGTGAGTCCATGTAATTGTGGACCCAACTCGGACTGCAAAGTTAATAATCACTATCCTAGTTGTATTTGTAAACCTGGGTATTATGGAAATCCCCAACAAGGCTGCATAAAAAGTAAATACACTTTTTCAAATAGTCAATAAAACTATACTTAACACATAGTTTCATTATTCAATTAATTTGTTTTTTAAATATGACATTAACAAAGAATATTTGACAACATGATAATAATAATATATCTTTGAAATTTTCAGTGGGATGTATATCAGACGATCAATGTGCTTACGATAAACAATGTTACAATGGTGAATGTGTTCCACCGTGTTTGTTGAGTGATCCTTGTGCACCAACAGCAAAATGTTACGGTGACAATCACCGTGCTGCGTGCCAATGTCCACCGGGTTACTTCGGAAATCCATTTGATAAATGTGAAAGAACTGAATGTACATACGATGTAGACTGTCCGTCAGATCGCATGTGCTTTGACCAGCATTGTATAAATCCGTGTACAGAACAACACGGCACTCCGTGCGCATCAAACGCCATCTGCTCTGTCAGAAACCATGCCGCGGCGTGTAGATGTCCAGAAAACTTCCCAATGGGAGATCCAAATACTTACTGTGAACGTTTACCACCACCTTTGTTCGGTGAACCAGAATGCAAAATTGACGTGGACTGTTCCAGTCGTCTTGCATGTATCAGAGAAAAATGTGTGAATCCGTGTCATGAAATCAAACCGTGTTCAAATAGTGCCACGTGTGCTGTCTTGGACAGTGTACCAGTTAGAACAATGACATGTACATGTTCCGAAGGATGGGTGCTTAACGAAGGTGGAGAATGCAGACAAGGTTGGATTTTATTTCTAATGTCTACATATATTTTTTTTTTCTAAACATTTTTTTCTAAAATACTTGTTTTTTGTAGTTGTTGTTTCCTCACCACCGGGATGTACTACAAACGACGAATGTCCATCTAACGAAGCATGCCTTAACCGACAATGCCGTAATCCTTGTAATTGTGGTACAAACGCTCAATGTTTCGTTCAAAATCACCATCCGGTTTGTTCTTGCTTGGAAGGTTATGATGGAAATCCAAACTTTGCTTGCAGAATAGGTACGTGTATATTACTGGCGGTTTTATTATAATATTAAACGCGTTAGACTATTGTCTGTCAGACAATCCACATTCTATTATGGGCAATACTAAAAAAAATCGTTGACTTTTAAATCATGGTATAATACAACACCCTTATTAATCATTTTCGCATCTTATTTTTGTGTGTACAGTGGGATGTAAGAGGAATTCTGAATGTGAATCCGGCAAGGCCTGCATCAACGGCCACTGTCTAAATCCGTGCATAGTAGAAGATCCATGCGGCCCGAACGCCGAATGTTTCACGGTTGCCAGCCGCCCCGAGTGTCGGTGCAAGAGCGGTTATCGGGGAAACCCGTATGACCGGTGCCTGGTGATCGGTTGTCGCAGCAACAACGACTGTCCCAACGACCGATCGTGCATCAACGGCCAATGTATAAACCCGTGCGTATACGAACACCCGTGTTCGTCGCAAGCCGAGTGCAAAGTACAAAACCATTTCGCCCTGTGTCGATGTCCTCCGGGAATGGCGGGCAACCCGTACGTGGCCTGCAGACAGGAAGTACAACCAGAGTGCAAGGAAGACGCTGACTGTCCGTCGCTGTTGGCCTGCTTCGACAGTGTGTGCCGTAACCCGTGCACCGCGCTGGAACCGTGCAAACGGCCAGCCGAGTGCGTGGTAATCGATTCGCTGCCGGTCAGGACCATGATCTGCGAATGTCCCAGCGGTTACGTGAGCAGCGGCAGCGGTACATGCAAGATCACGCCACCGATGACGGCCGTAGCCTGTACCGCAGACACGCAATGCCCGTCTGACAGGGCTTGTCTGAACGGCAGGTGCATAGATCCGTGCAACTGCGGCCCGAACTCCGAGTGTAGAGTGTGGGACCATAAGCCGGTATGCTCTTGTCTGGCTGGATTTGACGGCAGCCCGGAGATCGATTGTTCGAGAGGTACGACCACACACGTCTTTTATTTTATTCACTATAACTTTTATGATATTAAATCATTTTTATAATTCTTCAAAAAGCATAGCAAATAATACAGACCTAATAAACAAGAAATGATAACAGATAAAATTATTTACTATAAACGTATAACTATTAACAAAATAATTCCTGAACTATGGCTATCAACGTAATATATAGTTTATTAGACATCATAGTTTTCCATGTCAGGTATATCTATATCAGGATATGTATTAAAAAAATGTCATTATTCATAATGAGTGAAAATTTCAATTTTAAAATATTTCAATTTCGGACACCAGCATACACATGCATACTGTGTCCGTGATCTGAGTCATTGAAGTCCAACCAATTTAGCTATTTGTGGACTTCTTTAACAGTGATTGTGATACGTAGTAAAAATGTGTACCATGATGGTGAGATGGAACCCATCGATTTATAATTTGTATTACTCTGTCACACCTGCCCCGCCGTAAACTTCCCTTAACTATAATTAAAAAACTGTTTCCATACTTTCAGCCGGATGTCGAAGCGAATCTGACTGTTCTGGTCAACACACCTGCGTCAACCGTATCTGCGTAGCTGTGTGCGCCGCGGACGGTAGCAGTTGCGGCACCGCGTCTGAATGTTATGGCATCAACCATCAAGCCGTGTGCGAATGTCCGCCCGGAATGACCGGAAACCCGCAGATAGCCTGCGTGGTCGCCGGCTGTCGGTCGGACACGGATTGTCCTAGCGACAAGGCGTGCATAAATACCAAATGTATCGATCCGTGCACCAGAAATAATCCATGCGTGAAGCCAGCCGAGTGTACGGTGTACAACCACCGCACAGATTGCGCTTGTCCACCAGGTTACGTTGGAAACGCCGGAACTACTTGCAAACAAAGTACGTATCCAAAGGACGTCAGAGCGTCAGAGCTCGAAACGGGAATTAATTTTTAAAACCTTTTTTCTTTAGTCGAAACCGGATGTCAAAGCGATTCCGAATGTCCATCACAGACGGGTTGCATTAACAAATTGTGCGTGAGCCCGTGCGACGTTTCTTCGCCGTGTGGAACAAACTCTAAATGCAAAGTCCTCGACACCTTCCCGATAAGAACAATGACATGTGAATGTCTACCGGGTACACAAGGAAATGCAGCCATACGATGTGACGAAGGTAATATGTTTTTTCAATTGTCAGTTACATTACCATAGTAAAACCCTGTCAAAGGTCAAACTGACCAAATAAGTTCTAAATAAATCTATTGAGGTTCTAAAAATAAAACTTACTATAATTTTTATAGAAACTGATTTGTATCCAATATTATAGCCGGTAAATATCTAAAATCAAGACTTGCATTTGAAGAAAAAATTTAATTTTACTTAATTTAGAATAAAAACAATTTACAACTTTAGTGTTTATCGTTATTTAAAATTGTAATAACAATAATATCTATTGGATACTACCGTATCCCGTAATGGTCAGGATAAGGGATAAAATTTTTGAATTGTTTACAAAGGTAAAAATAAATCACGTTTAATAATATTCTATGTTTCGTTAGCCATTGTGTTTTATTTTTGTTTAATTTTTTCGTTCATCGTTTAAATCAGATTCAATTATATTTAAAAATGTAATCATATTTACTTTTTTGTCGTGTATTAGATACGTTATAATATAACCATAACATTTGCAAGCCCTTTGTCTAAATGTTTCGTCATAGTATTACGCTGTAACAAAATAATAACGTCTGTATTTATTATATTTCAGTTTCAAAATGTCCAATTGATAAAGGCTACGTGAGGAATGATGAAGGAGAATGCGTGTGTCCTCCAGGTACAGCCTTGAACCAAGAAGACGAATGCCGTAGGTGCGTAGTCGAATTGGGATACAAGATCGACGAACGCGGCCATTGTGTATGCGCTCTGGACAGAGGATTGATCATTGATGAGAGAGGACGTTGCATATGTCCGACCGAACACGGTTACAGTTTGAACATCTATGGACAATGCGTACCGAGTATGTAGTCAAACATTATGCTGTGATGATGATAATAACGTTTTTTTTTATTAATATCACCGCCACGTTTTTTTTTACTTAATTGAAACTATAAAAAAAATGTTTTCAGAAAACACAACACAACTCAGGACGGACTTCCCGAGACCAGACATGGTAGTCACGTGTCTGTCGGACGGAGTCCAAGTGGAAATTCATATTACTGAAAAAGGATTTAACGGAGTGCTTTATGTGAAGGGCCACAGTAAGAACGAACAGTGTAGACGAGTAGTATCGATGGCGCAAGACTCGTCACCCAAAACGGAAATATTCAAAGTCAACTTTGGAAACTGTGGACTTATACACATCAACGTAAGTTTAATAACGATAGGTGTTTATTTGTATTTTTTAGTCTCGGGCGTGTCGTAATATACAAATATTATGCGTGATTGCGTCACTGGCGATAAAAGCTACTGATTTTATAATTATTATAGTCCTAAACTAATGCTAACATTTATTGCGCACAACAGGGCCAGGCTAGTTTTGTGCTGGTCATACAGAAACATCCGAAATTGGTGACTTACAAAGCTCAAGCCTATCACATACGATGTGTGTACAACACCGGAGAACAGAACGTCACGCTTGGCTTTAACGTGTCCATGTTGACCACGGCTGGTACGATAGCGAACACCGGACCACCACCTACGTGTCTGATGAAGATTGTCACGCACACCGGACAAGAAATCGATTCAGCCGAAATAGGCGACAACCTAATGCTACAAGTAGACGTCCAGCCGTCGAGTAAGTGTGAAAACGATATATAAAATATGTTTAAAGATGAATATCGGACGCACGGTCACGTGTCGGTCACATGTGTACCGACTATCGACTAAACCAAGATACAGCTATTAAATTGTATAATATATGTATTTAATTATAGAACATCTACTCCCGTATAAAATACACATAATAAAAATATCAGTTATAATTTCCTGTTACCATTGAAAAATATTTGAAACGTCTAACTAATGCTTAGACTTTAGTGGCACCCATTGTTACACTGCCATTTCCGTCACCAGTGACAATTAACCTATAATGATAAATCCTTTTATTGTAGGCATCTACGGAGGATACGCCAGGAGCTGTGTGGCGAAAACGATTGAAGACAATGTAGAGAACGAGTACATTGTAACTGACGAAAATGGGTGCGCGACCGACCCGACGATATTCGGCGAGTGGGACTACAACGCGGACACCCAATCTTTGTTGGCCGGTTTCAACGCGTTTAAATTCCCAAGTTCCGACAACATACGATTCCAGTGTAACATACGCGTGTGCTTCGGCAAATGCCAACCGGTAAGTACTACTGTTAGGTGTAGGTAAAAATACATGACATTTTCCACCAACAGTATCCATCGTTTCGACATATAATTATTTTGTATAAGATTTGTAAGTGATTGGAACGTTTAGGTACCTATATACTTATTCGATGAAATCGTACATAAATTGTGTCATATTAAAGATAATGTTTTGGATGGTGTAGTTATTCAGCCCACCCTTCATTTATTATTTTTTAGTCTAGCACTTATTTTACTTAGGCAATTTTTAAAATTATTAACATTAATTATTTCAAATCACCATAGCCCTTATATCAGTAAATCACTATGGCTATTAATTTTATAGTACTATAGTAGATAGGCAATGGTTAATAACTTAGAAACTACTCGTTTAAATTTCGATTTATTTGCATCAACATTTTGGAAAAAAAAATATCTTGTGCTTAATAATTTATAGAAAAAAATGCAGTTATCATTCGTAAAAAAGAAGTTATTATCTCCATAGGGCATTTCTTTAACAGTCTAAAAAATCTGATTTTTTTTAAAATATAGTCTGTGTGTGCTATCTATAATTCTATATGATATGAGTACTTAAAAATTCCAAATCAGAGTATGAATAAGTTCATAATTAAATAGTGAGCATGCACTTGTATAATGATAAATGGATTAAATCATATACCTAATTATCAATACGGTAAATCGTCTGAAGGCTGCACCGGCTGCAGGCGTAATGAGATGACAATGATACAAATGTTTCTTCATAACCTATTCAGTATTACCTAGTTACATACCGACGACGAGACGACGTGGTAGGGCGAAACAATATAACGATTTATGCACACGCTCGGCAATCCCCACTGTCATTATTATACACCGCGTCTAATAGGACTATATTAGGAGGTAGGTGTGTAAATATCGTGCCTTGATGTTTAGTCATACACAATTTTGATATCGCCGAACACGATTTCCAACCAAAATTATAAATTTATTGCACCGGCGAATCAAGAACTAGGTTCAGGAAGATTCTTTGTCTAAAACATTTCGATATTTCCCGTCGTTTTTTCATCGAATGTCTAAATTGTTTGTCTCGAGCACACATGATTTAATATAGTTAGTAAATTGACGTAACAAAAGAAGTGTAAGGATGAATTTTGGGAGGAGTAAGCAAATCTCAGCTTTGCTCCTTCCTATATACGTTAAAACGTTTTCGTGTATTAACTCGTCGAACTGTCTTTGATTGCAGGTGAATTGCCGCGGCTACAACGCGTTCGGAAGACGCAGAAGACGTGAAATATCCAAGAACGACAACGGTCCCGACGACGATGCACTTGAGTCTGCCCAGCGAGGACAGCTGAGAGAAGAGATCACCATCGAGTCGAACGCCATTTTAACGTTCGAACGCAGGGAAGAACGACTGATGGATCCGACTGAAGGTACGTTGTCCAATAATTGCATTCGGATATTATAGCTATGTACTACACCAAATATACTATTAATATGATATACCTACTTCATCGTTGGGCAGAGAAACGATTATAATATTTTCCTCAAAAACGAAACCGCTGATTTCATTGACGTCTTCGACGATAAGCGTTGATATCCGATTACGTCTGACCCACTCTCGTTCGCTTTTACTTTCTCCGGCCTGGCCTATTACCTTTATAGGACGTAGATAATAGGTATTATATTCATAACTCATAATATTATATCATAGACAGATAAGAGCGTGCGATAGACGGTGCATGCGCCACAATTTTTTCTTGGCCCGAGAATCAGGACAAAAATATTATTGCAATAATATAATACCTAATAATAATAATATAATAATCATATTATATGAATAAGAAGAATATTCTGAACCAATTGTATACCATTTTATATTGTAATATTTGTGTTTTCACATTTAATTTTAAAATGCAAAATCAAATTTTTCTAAGACTACTTGAGAACAACAGTTGTTGCCCCTTTTTGAATCTACTGACTTTTTCAGAAAATGTCGATGGATACTTGGTGAAAGTTTCGGCTTAAGAATAGTGTTCAACAGACCGTTGAAAATATTATTACAACACTAAAAATAAACATAAATTGTAATCCAATGTTTACCATTAACCTATATAATTCAGTATAATGTAAAACAGTATAAAGATGGGCCTTGCATAACAAATATTGAAAATTTTAGTAAAAAACAAAAAAATATAGGTCACAATCTTTTTTTATGCTGTAGGTATCTGTGGTTTAAATCTGCGTATGACTTAATTCGTTATAGAACGAACGCTATACCCTTATGAGATATACCTTTACTAATACATAATAAATATATGTATATATATATATTGGTATACCTTCGTACATTATACATATATATATATTAATTTTATAGATGCTTATACATTGCGCGATTAAATAAAATCAGTAAATTTGTATTAGTAGGCATGTCTGGAAAGACATATTATCTATTCCTTTGGGTCTTCACTTATTTTCCGCTATATATGCTTACTCGGGGGGGGGGGCATACCTATTTAATTGATAAACATTGTGGGAGGTTGGAGGGAGGGCTTATCTGCCATGAATATTTGTCTGACGATAGATAATGCGGTGATAAATAAATTTATTTGTGTCTGCTAGTACTAAAATTGTTCGTTTTTTTGTCACCCCTCCCCTTCTAGCTCCAATCATTCAGCCCGCCGAGGACATTTGTGTGTCAGTCATCGGACTCATCGTGGCCCTTGTCATCACCGCCCTGCTAGCGCTGGTGGCCGTGGCCGTGGCTGTTTCGTGTTGGCTGATGGCCTACAGGAGAACGCCGAACGTCAACGGCCCACTGCCGCATCCGACCCAAGTGCCGAATCCGATGTTCATGAATCATGATCGGACGTCTTCCGAACCGTCTCCGGATTACCTGACTTGATGAAAACAACGAAGACTAAGACGACGACGATTTTTGTTTTTCCGTCGTCGTTTACGCGATTACCTATATAACTTCCATTATTTTATAAAAAAAAAATGTCTCACCTTACCACCCCCTCCCCCACATAACAGTCGGGTAGTAAGTGCCTAACACATTTTATTATTATATTATTATTATTATTTTATAAATACCTATACACTGTTTTACGACTGTTAATCGTTTGCCATGTTTTGCGCTCGACAAAAGTCTCACGGGCCTTTAATTAGCTGCAGACACTCGCCGTTCATATTATAAATAATAAATATCATACATTTAATAATTAGTACACATCGTGATGATAACATAATATTATAAACTTTGGGCTGGGAAAACGTAACGAAAAGGGGATCTATCTGTAACGACTATATTCGTAACTGTAACGAGACGACGAGTGTTCCCCGATTAAAGGCCTTTCTGTGAACTAGACGCGATATAATTAGTCAAAACTACTCAATTAAAACGTAAATAATTATTTCTAACGTACATAATATTATTATTCATGTTTTAATTGTTGTATGGACATCTCTTCCGAACGCTTACATTGCGCGTTTCGTAGCTTAATTAAATAGGTATCTCACGCACAGACATAAGTCATTATTAAAAAAATATATATTATACATTTATTAGAATATTCACAATCCGATGACGTGTTGTGCGATACATTTCTTCGATTGGGTGACGTTTGAAGTAGTAAGCTTTCGGAAGACTTGTTCACTTTTAGTTTTAAGGTATATATGTGAGTGTATGTAATATATTAGAATTAAATTTGTAAAATCGTTTAACATTTTAATCGAATGTTGTGTATGAAAGTGTGATATATGAATAACTATTAATTTATTAACAAAATAAATAATTTAAAAAAAAAAAATTAACTTCCTAAATAAACATTATTTTCAGTCATTAGAAAATCGTTAAAAATGACTAATTTTATATATATATATTACTCCTACTTAAATCAAAACTGTTAAGTATTCTTTTCAAGTCATTAATTAACAAATTTAGGCTTTAGATTAAATTTATATATTGTAGTACCTAACTAGCTGTAAGTACCATTTAAGATTGTCTTTTATTGAATTAAAATACTATAACATTTTAACTTAATATTTCAGTATTTCATTTTAAAAAAAAAAACATCATAATATGTAACAGTTATTTTTTTTTTTAGAAATTTAAAATTAGATATTTAGAATACAATACTGTGTGATAATTATGAAAATAATAATTAAACGAATATTATGCTTTTTTAAACTTATTCGTTATCATTTTTGTCCCTTCAAATTGTGGTTCTTAACCGGTGTGTCGCGATTTACTGCTATGTTTGGTTGTATGTAACTGATGTATTTGTAATCACGCTGTATAACGAAAGGCGGTCTGATCAATGCGTTCGATATGGGTTCGAATTCGCTCATTCATTCGTGTTCATTTTCAAACAATAATTGTCAGCGATGAGCAATTTCATAATATTCATTGGCAATAACATTGTTCTATGATTCTATCTTGTCCGTGAATGATACGGCTATCCAGCTATCCTTAGATAATACATACTTAGATATAAAGCTATGAAACAAGGTAAAAAAAAACGAAAATATCCCTCGACTTGTTATGCAACACCACCTCAAGACGTTGGTCGCAGGGTAATTCTGTTATAGTATATCCTTATCCTTTATAAACGGTTTTCGAGGAAGTAATTTCCTGATAAAAATATTCAATGGTATTATTGTTTCAAAAAAATAACATTCTGAAAATAATAATTCCATTAAATAAAAGTCTTGTCGAAAATATAATATGTCATCAAATGAATTTTCCTGAAAATTAATCTCCCGTTTTTTACGGCCCTACACATATCATTAGATATAGGCACATTAGAATAATACAAATTACATACTGGACTAATCACACATTCACAAAAGTTATTCCTTGATGAATTCTGTCCTGAATTTAGTACAGAATGGTACGAGTGCCACGCCGTCCCGGTAATATTATTATCCTGATCTTTACGCGGGCCCTTAACGTGTCATGTGCAACAAGTCAGCAACGATCATTGAGAACCACTGACATTTTCTTATCGCAGAATCGCCTTATTGTAATAAGTGCCCGCAGCCCGCATAATAATCGTCAAACTAAGGTTATACCGCCTAATTTTATATAAGTCGATTATTGTTAATCTAATATTACCATTTATCTATCCTGTGATATTACTAACCTTTAACTATAGATAATACATATTAGATATACATCTATGCTTTTAACATTCCAGCCTCCATAAAACGTGATTCTATTATATATGCACGGTTTAAGATATACCCAACTATATCTTAAACCGTATACATAATATGTATTTTTTTTTCTCCCTCTCTCTCCTTTTCCCCTTAATACTATCTTATATTCAAAATTTAATTGGAATTTTTGTCCGTCATAAACAATATTATTGTTATGTATGTGGCGTACACATTACACATTGCGTGCTGCCGTGCTCCTCAGTCCATACCATACAGTCCAGTGGCTAACAAGTATTCTGCTTTTACATGGCTAATATAATTTAAATTAAAAATTGGTGCACCATGTTACGTGGAAAATTTTTTTTGTTATGTGTTACAAGTTGTTTATTTTTTTTTAAATTTAAAACTGTTTGTGGATTTTCAAGATACTATCACTATGTTACGGGATGTCCTAAAACATTAATTGATATTAAAGGTAAGGTCAGTTAAAATTACAGTGCATACTCTATGGCAGTGGCGTAATTATAATATGCTGGCACTATAGGCATGTGCCTACAGCGGCAAATTTTGAGCGGTGGAAAATTTCTTAAGTTTGTACTACTTGTACTTGTACGTTTTCTGTTAGAACTATTATTTTAGTTGTTTAGGGTGACAATTTCCCACAGGCCTAGTGCCTACGGGAAACATGTAAATACGCCACTGCTCTTTGGTTAAAATTAATTAATAAACCCTGTGTCTAGAGCACGTCTGGGCGCCCAGTCATACTGTAGGAAACCGATACAAGTTTATCTTTATGTATGTAAAAAATTTTAGTTCATCTGTCTTCACTTCATCATCTGAGATGTGTTTTATATGTTTTAAAATTTATAGTTAAATAATAGTACAATAATATTCTAATAATGAAGCTGGGAGATACATTTACCTCATTCGAAGCATTTGAAAGTTGTTTCACTGTCTATTTCCACGCTAGACGTCTTTGTAGAAAAACTTTTCCTTGTTTTGGACTGTGTGCGATTGAAAAGGGACAAAAATGCTTTAAAATTGGTTCAAAAACGGCCAACTCAAAAAAATTCAATTCCAGAGCTACAACAGTTTTATAGTTTATTAACACCATATGCATTCAATTCTTTAAAAACACAATTTAAATGTGCAGCTGAAACTGATGTACTTGAGTAAACAACAGAAAATAATTGTAGTTGTCTTTTTTATAACTCTATGAGATTATCGTGTTGTCATGTATTTAATTTTAGGAAAAAACAGTCTATCTTGGTATGACGATAGTTCATGTGATTAAAGGTGGACTAGGAATTTGTATTACCAAAACCAAAGGGTGTTTTCAAGAATGTTGAGGTCATAAATACTGACAATGACAATACTACAATGACAACTTTGTACAAAAAAAAAGAAAATTCCCACAACTCATGAGAAGTTTCGTAAAGTATCGATAATAGGAGCAAAGATTGCTGACTTAGTTTCGAGATAATCAAATATTCACTACCACCAAAAAATTGAACAGTTGGAATTTGTTTTTAACACTTGGTTAAAAGGGCAAGAATTATCATTACACATATTAGGTAATTATGCAACGTTATTTGATCTATATGATAATCTCTGGATAATTGTAATGGCCTTCAACATTAATAATCTTCATAAAATTTGATAATTAGATACTATGAATGTGGTTGAAAAAGAGTTCTGTGAAAATAACAATGTTGAGGATAAATGTAGAATTCTAGGTAATTATTTTCCAAACCTAATGGAAAACAAAACAAATATTATAATATAATATGTGTTAATTTGATAATAACAACACTTTATAAGTGCAGCCAATAATGCAGATGTCATTGATGTCATGAAAAATATACATGCTACCTCAAAAATTTATAACAGTTAAGGTAATTTAACAGAGATACAAATATTTTATAAAAATACTTAAGTACTTAAACTGTTTAGGTATAAAATTCTCAAGGAACTTGAATGATACAATAAAGAAAAAGAGGATAAAGCATAAGATTTTGTTTTGAATATAATTTTAAGGATAATTATTTTGTATGTATTACCTATCTAATAACTATATATTATCGGTTATTCGTACAACCGATTAATATCTGTGATTTATTATATTATTCAAATTATAAGGATAAACCTAATGATATATCAATTATAAACGTTTATACATTTACAATATTCTATTATCTATCCGGGCGCCTAGTACTCTAGACACAGCGATTAATAAACATTATAGTTATGAGTTGGGTACATATAGGTATTCATAACATATTTTAGACTTATTTATCGTAAGAAGGAAAAAAAATTAAAATGTACGCCCATAAAAAACCTGGTTATTTATTTTTAACCATAGAAAAGTAATTAATTAATTAACTAACTTAAATA
This sequence comes from Sitobion miscanthi, assembly GCA_008086715.1. Classification (NCBI taxonomy): domain Eukaryota; kingdom Metazoa; phylum Arthropoda; class Insecta; order Hemiptera; family Aphididae; genus Sitobion; species Sitobion miscanthi. The sequence continues at coordinate 3,682,108 of CM017797.1, forward strand.
ATTATAAAGAATGTTCAATCATGATTTAACTGCAATACTACATGGGTATTTCAATTTCTGATTGATAATCAATTTTGATTTCACTGCATAGTGCTGAAAAATGTTTTAAATTAAAAAATCAAATAGGATCTATTTCATAAACTATTTATACTAAGTCATTGTAGGTAACACATAAGAGAATACTTGGAGAATTTATTTATTAATTTTCATTAATTCTACAATGCAGATAGCACATAGGATATTTTTTTCATAAATAGCTAAATTTTTTCTGAATCCATGTATACCAATACCTAAAATCTTAATTTGGCGAGGAGCTTATTTTGTGTCAACCACAAAATACTAAAAATGTAATCTCAAATTAAGATTCTCTTATTAATTTATTAAGTATAATTAACTTACTAGTAGTTAGTGTTAACTTTATATATTTGTATCTATACAATAGTTTTATATTATTCCTTTTATAGATTTTGAACGTGACCTGGAAGAAAGTTTTTTTGGGCAACATATTGCATCAAAAACTGTAGTATCTGCTTTGGCAGGTAACTTACATCGTAGTAAATATAACAAAAAACCATTGGTAATGTGTTTTCATGGTTCCAGTGGTACTGGTAAAAATTATTTATCTGATTTAATTGCTAGTCATATGTTCTATTGGGAAAAAGTAAAAAATTTACGATATCATGTTATTCATGGACGATCTGATTTTCCTATGACATCACAAATAGAGCATTATAAGGTAACCATTTCCTTTAACACATTAAATATTGACATACCATGTATACTTTTCCATGTCATACCTAATTTGTATATATTTGAAAAAAACATTAAAAAAATATATAAAAATATGTTTACTGTATCAAAAAAATGGTTCTTATTCCCGCAACGCAACTGCTCTCTTTTTAGTACATTATTGTGTACCACCACAGAAAAGTTAATAATTTAAATATAAAAGTATACAAAATAACTGCCAGGAGTTAGGATATTTATGTAGGTGCAGTTTCCCTAGGATCCAAGTGTTGCTCGGGCAACACCTTATATATGGGTGGGTATTGATAGATGAAAAAATAGGTCATTTTATAGGTCGGTATAACAGTATTATGAGGGGTAAGTCTCCTAAAATTATTTGAGCAACACCAATTTTTTTATGATACACGCCACTGTGTAGGTATATTCTGAATGTCTTTGTATGTAAAATAATTTCATTGATTATAAAGACTACCTATACAGGGTGATTTTTTAAGTATGCTCACCCTACTATTATTCTTAAATTATGCATACATTCATATTTTGATTTTTGAAATTTTAAAATACACTTTTAGAAGATATTTTTGAATCATTGAACATTTTGTTCCATTAAGGAAGATTCTGTGCCAATACAAACTTTTTTTTTTCAAATAGGAACCCCCCTTTATCAATTTTAATTATTAAGCAGATATTTTTTTTCAGAATTTTTATATATCAAAATCAAAATTCAAACAAATAGTTTTTGATTTATATAACTTAGTGTCCAGTGCACTAAGAATAATAATATGATATGGTAATGGCCAATGGGTCAATTAGCTATGGGGGCATAGACAATTTACTAAAATTAGTAATTACTATTGATCTATCAACATACAATAGATTTTGTATCGCTTAATCAATAATAATTTGTTTTAATTATCGTAATCCCATCTCAAAGTTTAGATTAGTAATCTTTATTTCTGTATACAATTTAAGTATTTTGATTTTTTCACTGTAATTTAATATTATTTTTAAATTTTTACTTTTGAATATTTATGAGATATTTTGAAAAGTACCTACTGTAATTAATTTCAGTTACATTTATATTATCTTATACATTATTATGATTTAGGTATTCTTTTTATCTTCTGAGCGTAGCAATGAATGTATTTTATTATCGTGTTTTTTTAGTATCTTATATTCTGATGTCACATTGAGGAGTAAAAATTAAGTAGGTAATGAATTAGTAAATTTGATATAATTCATACATTTTTGACAAAATCAATTTAATTTTATCAGACATATTATAATTTTCAAAATATAGTTAAGCTATTCAAAGATATTTAAATTTTATATTTTTAGTTTTTTTCTATAACATTTTGTTTCCGTGTCAAAAAGATTGAAAAATTTATCAAGTTTTCCATAAGTTGTTCTTACAGCAATTTAAAAAGTTATGAGGTCAAGTGTTAGATATTTTCAATAATAATGAACGTTAAAAGTTTAAATTTTGATGAAATTTAATTGTTTTACTCTTATTAAATACTCAAATGTTTATATCTAATATTCTGTATTAATATTTCAGAAAAAACTTCATTCTGATGTGATATCTGCTATAAAATCATGTGATACAAATGTATTCGTTTTTGATGAAGTCCATTATATACCCATGGGTATATTGGACATACTAGCACCTATTCTTGAAAACAATGACGTGTCCATCGATTCTAGGTAATTTATTAGTTCATTTTTTTATAGGGTGTGATGCTATTGTTTAGTTATTTAATACATTTCAAAAATGAAAATTGTGCATGAAGTTTTTATCACTATCAATGTTGAATCTAAAAGAAAATCATTATTCATATGAAAGCCGAAAGGTGCTTTTTTTGAGCAAAAATGGCAATATAATTGGACAGCATAAATGTGTGTTAATACATGAGTATTTAAGTTAAATGATTGATTTCAAATTTTAAAAAGAACCATAAATAATAATTGTTTTATTAATATTACAGGAATTCAATTTTTATATTTTTAACTAATGCAGGTAGTGATTATATTATACAAAAGTCTTTAGATAATTTGACTAACGGATTTTCTAGAAAAAATATGAAAGTTGAAGATTTTGATACTACTTTACTAAAATCTGCTTTCAATGAAAAAGGTAAAACTTGAGTTTATCATTATTTACAATAGTTATAACTTAATAAAAGTTAACTAAATTGTTTTAGATTCTAAGCGGAGGGATGAATATATTGATTTTACAATGATGTGTTTTTATTTATTTGTTTTTTGTGTTTCAATTTTATTCAAAATCATATTTTCTGGTAGAAAAGTGAATCTAGTTGGTACTTTGGGAGGTTATTGTGTAAAGGAACCAATTTTGGTCGGCACGCGGCATGATCTCTCGTAGGACAGAGTATAGTTGAAATATTTATTGGCATAAGACAATTTCTAGTTCTATTAGATTTTTTTTAATAATATTGTCAATCAAATAATTTGTGCTCGGTCAAAAAACTTGAATTTGTAATACATCATTCCTCAGAAGTTGTTGTTAGTGGCAATTAAAAAAAAGGTGGGTAAGTGGATGTCGCTCTGCTGTATAGTAGATTTCAAGTGAGTCACTTTATAATGGATGGTATTAAATTAGAATTCAATGATATAATATCATTGTATAGGATAAACGATTCTGAGCGAAGACGTGAAATAAAGTGAATAAATTAATTTATATTTAACCTATTTACGTGGAACCTTGTTTTAAATTTTCAATCCTTAGCTATAAAAGTTGAGCATTTTATACATTTTTAACTACAGAATAAATATTAAATTTGATAAATTTTTTCAAAATTCCAACGGTAAATGCTTATAAAAAAAATTGTACCTATGTATTTTTAATATTTTTTAACTTCCATTTAAGCTATATATCAGGAGCCTTGTATTACATTTTCACACTTCTTTACCCCACAATAAAATTTTATTGACAATTATAGAAAAAAAAAATCAAAATAATTTAAAACATTGCTCGTAAACAGCTCAAAAAGAGTCAAAATATGATAGTGTATAGAAAATGAGAATATAAATATTTAGTGAAATTTTCATGTATCTACTGTTATTCGTTTTTGAATTACAACAAAATAACACTACATGAGAAATCAAGTGAATATCCAATATTATAAAAATATGAACTTCAATCGCTCATAAAAATTTAATTTGATTTGCTTGTGGACATTTTTTTTTTTGATAAAGGTAGACAAATTTATGAATAATCTTGCATTATATTTTCAAATCTTAAATTTAAAAAGATAAAAGTTTTATGAATTCTTAACTCAAAATAATTTGCTAATTTTCATGATTTTTCCGTATTTTCTCAAGATTTGAATTTCAATGCTTATAATAAAAACTGTGACTTGGGATTTTTAATATTTTTTAAATCTCATTGTAACTATATAGTAGGAACTTTGTATTAAATTTGCAAGTTTTTTACACAACAAATAAAGTTTTATTGACATAAATCGAAAAAAAAACCATAAAAAAGTTGGAAACTGAGTATATCCGTAAACAGCTCAAAATATTTTGAAAATTTTTTCATGTAAAGAAAAGGCTGATATAAACATTCAGTGAAAATTTCATGTATTTACGATCATTTGTTTTAGAGTAACACCAAAAGCCAAAATCCGATTTTGCTTAAAAATTCCCGTTTTTCCTTAATTTTTATTTTGTTTTCCGGGCGCTTTGGAAAACTATTGGAAATTTTAAATTTTCGCCTCCCAAAGGTACAAACTAGATTCACTTTGCCGTTGAACAAGATACTGGAGTTGAAAATTGAAGCATTATTACGACTACTAATCTTGTATACAGACACAAAATAAAAAAACCCACATTGTAAAACCAATACATTCATCGCTTCGCTCAGGATCTAAAAGTTGAGCGTAAATCCACAATATTTTTACGTTTGAAGTTAAAATTTTGACAAAATTCATTAAAATCACAAACATTGGAAAATTAATTCTAATTAGAAATTCATAAAAATATTCCAATTTATATCTAATTTAATACTAGATGTGCCCCTTAAGAGGACGTAATACCTGCATGTGTTAGCTCCGTCTCACAAGTGCGTACCATACCACCATACCAAGTTTTACGCTCAACAGAATACGTGAGCTCCATTAGTTGAAAAATTAGATTGAATTGAACTCTTATAAACTCTAATATTAGGTTCACTTTCTAGGCAACCTCATGGGCTTTTTATTATATTTTAATTTTAAAGCGAGTTATGAGTATTTTAAGTCTTTAAGATGTACAAACATTTTATAATTTTAAAATACTCATAACTCGCTTTAAAATTAAAATATAGTAAAAAGCCCTTGAGGTTTCCTAGATAATAATCTTACTTTTAAATTTAATAAGAGGTCAATTCACTCCAATTTTTAAATTAACTGAGCTACACGTGTTCTGCTGAGCGTACAGTTTGCTATGTTACGCACTTCTAAAATGAAGATGACACAATGAGGAGGGTATCACACGTCTATTTAAGTTTTCCTACATTTTACATAAAAAAAACTTGACCGAAAAGTCAAATTAAATTTTTACGGCCATTTGAACATTGAAACATTGGACAATGAACAACGATTTTCTTATTTTGTTACGTTATTCAAAAACTATAATAATAGTAGATACTTGAAATTTACACTAAATGTTTATTTTATCATTTCCTATACTTGATAAAACTTTTAAAATATTTTGAATTGTTCACGGACATTTTAAATTTTCAATTCTTTTAGTTTCTTTTTCTATAAATGTCAATAAAATATTATTCGTTAAGTCAAAATACTTGAAACACTCTCCATGATATTACATTCAAAATTTTTCTGGTTCCGTAATTTTACGTTCCACAAAATTATGGTTTGAAGTTTGAACTACTAAATTTTGTTATTTTACGTTCCACAGTATTACGTTCTGTATTTTTTATCACTCCGGTCAATTATTTTTTGTATAATTACGGCCCCTCCCCAATAAACACATGCATACATTTTTTTTATTTGTGAACATTATATGTTACATTTAATGTGAACATTTTATAACTTAAATTTAAATAAAAGACATGATTTAGGGATTATTTTATATGCACATTTTTAAATGGTTAAATATAATGATATGTTAATTTAATAGGAGGATTGAAGAGAAGTTCATTAATAGATTCCCATATTATTGATTTTTATGTTCCATTTTTACCACTCGAAAAAATTCATGTGCAACAGTGTATAGAGGCAGAGTTGCAACATCTAGAAAAACATTTGGATTCTGAAACAAAAAGGTAATTTAATAATCACTGAATAATATTATACTTATACCTACAGAGTATTTCTGAAATGGATGAGGTCACTAGCATATGCATACCTACTCACTGTGCTGGCCCAATGAAGATTTTTTTGCAAAATTCTCATACGAATCAAGGCGTCACATCAGTCTTGTGCTTGTTGCGCGTTTTTCACCCTCAAAGTATGGCTCAAACCACTGACTAAAAAAAAGTAGTGTGACACATCGATTTGTATGAAAATTGAGATCACTTTGAAATAAACAATGGTGATGTGATAATTATATGCGGTCATTTAACATGATTAATGAACACATAGGTGTGATACATTTGTTTACACTATATACTTTAATGTTTCATAAACTTGAACAAATGACTAATATAAAACACAAATAGGGCAAAGGATCTGAAAGTTAAAAATATAAAAATAGTATGTACCTACGTTAGAACTATTTATTATTATACTTTGGGAAAAATTAGTGGTTACTACTTGCTTCCAATAATTATTATGTAATGAATACAATTTATTTAATATGCTTTTTAGTTCTTACAATAGTTACAACTTACAATATATTTATACTATATAATATATTCTATATAGATTCTATTATTAAGATAAAAATTTCTCAACTTAGGTATGCTATTTAGCTGCTGGCGTCCCCAACTTTTTTCAACTTGCGGGCCACATTAGAACTTCATGTCTATACTGCGGGAGGAATATACTTCACGGTTTTTTTGTTCATTCTTATAAATACAGTAAATATAATTTTATCTTTGTTCACTAAATAATTCTACCTTCCACGCTAGTCGCTAGTTAACAATTTTTTTTGGCCATATAAAACTACAAATATACTATATACACAATTGTAAGATATTTCATGATTCTTAAAAGCTTATTAAAATAAAATTTTTTTTTAATTATAATTTTAATTGTCATTTATACTACCTACATAGACAAATTTTTTATTTTATTAAATTTTCATGGACTGGTTGAAATACTTATATAGTACCTGCTACATAATAATTAATGATTATATAAAGTCGACTCTTGATAATTCAAGCATTTGAAAATTTGAAACTTTCGGTAATTCTAAGTAAGTAATTGCTCGTTCCCTAAAAATCTTGCAGTAATTTAAATGAAAATAATGCGTTTAAGTAAACTCGGTAATTCGTAGTAAAATTTTAGGAAAAACTACCCGTTAACTCGCGAAGTGTATTCGCCAAAATGTATTTCTTATTTTTATAGAATTAGTACATAGGTAGGTATGACATTTTTTTTCATACCTTGGTAATTCAAATTGTTTTTTGCCTTCTTTATACTTCAAAACCCTCGGCAATTCAAAATTTTTCATAAGTCCCACCAACTTTGAATTGTTGAGAGGTTCCCGTATAAGTTAAAAATGCTTATAATAAGTAATGACACAGTTTTTTTACAATATGACTACCAAAGTAGAAAAAAAAATGTTTGGTAAGTTGAAATATAAATTATGAACACTACTAATTGGTATGTTGAAACATAAATATGTGGACACAACTTTAATATAAACTTTAACTTCACAAAATTATAAATGTTTTAATTAAATATCTATATTCCTTAATAGGTATATAGTACATAAAATAAAATATTGTTCACAGTCTTCATAAACTTAAATATCAATACATTTTCAGTTGATTAAATTTATGTGAAATTATTAAAATGTATAATGGTACATTTTTAAGACTTATTACAGATAACAATAAATAACCATGTATGGCATTGATTATGTGTAAAATATGCTTAATATATTATTCATTTTTTTTTCAGTCAAATATTACAAATGGTTACATTTGGTCCCAAGCCTGAAAAGATATTTTCTACTATGGGTTGTAAAAGAATTAAAGCATGGGTTTCAACTAAAACATATAATAATTAAATTGGATATTTTTAAAGAACACTGTGAGTGTTCTTGTACATAAACATTTGGAAAAAAACTAATCTGAAAATAAGTATTTATTGAAATATATATTTTATAACGTTGTATAATCATCAAAAAAATATATTAATATAATAAAGTCAACAAATTTTTGTTTCCAATTTGTCCTTTTCACCATCCTTTTTGATCCCCTCAAAATGTTTAGTGTACACCTTTCTTTTAATGGCAACTGGTTTGATTCAGTAGGAGAAAATATACTTTGCTAGGGCAAATATTCAACAAAATGGCAATTTCGATTTGATATGTCCAACCTGTACAAATAATAATTAAATACAATTATTATGAATGTATTATTTGTAAGCTATTTTATTAAGATAAATCTACACACCCCATATAAAATGTTCACTCAAACTGTTTACTTCATACAATTTTTTTTATAGAAACCACTTAAAGGCTTTTTATTATAACAATCAATGATCTTGAAAAATACATTTCAAAGGTGTACATAAATATTAATAAATATTTTGGTAACTACATACAAAAGCATGTTTGGGTTATCACTCCCTTTGGAAAGGCCCTGGTCTTAGTCTAATATTTTATACTAAGTCTATATGGTAAATAATAAATAGTGCAAATAATAAAAATTCAAGTAACTCACTTAAAAACTGAATTATTATAAAAACATCTCAATCAAACACATATTATAATGTTCTTATCACTAAGTCTCATAATAGGTCGATTCATTCTATTTTTTAAACTAATGCAGTAAATGTGAACTGCTGAGCAACAGCAAATGTGTGTGAAGCGTATTTTATTAATTTCAAATAATTTTCATTGTTAGTTGATATTTGATAATATAAAATGTTCACAAAAACTATATTCTATAATGCACTAATAACCCATATGTAACACACTAATAGCGGCTAATGACCAATGCAGTCAAAGCCTTGTATTTTTTATAATAATAAAAAAAACGTCTTTAAGAATAATAGAGGGTTGTAAATGGAATCATTCTCGAGCATATAAATCGGTTTTGGTAGAAGTTTAACATTTATAAAAAAAATAAATAGAATATGTAAACACAGTAACCACTGCCGGTTATATCATTTCAGAATTTGTTTAGTCTACACCAGGGATGGCGAACCTGTGTCACGCGTGTCACGGAGTGACACGCGCGCATTATTACGGTGACACGCCAATTTAAAATATAATTCATAATTTTTACTTCACTTTCCAAAAAAATTATTTACATTTTCGATGTCTAGAACCAACCTTTCAATTTTTAATAAATCCACATACAATTACATATGATGAACTTGATCTATCTTTTTTTGAATGGCTAAATATAATCATGTTTATATGTTTAATTAATTATTTTTTAAGCAAAAAAAAGGTCTGACACGCGAGGCAAATAAAATCAAACCAAACATTTTGATTTGACACGCAGTTATCAAAAGGTTCGCCATCCCTGGTCTACACAGTGGCGGCGCCAGATATTTTTTATTGGGGGAAATTTTTTTTCTGGTTGTGTATTTATGTATATTTATTTATTTATCACTACTCCTCAATCACCCACTAATTTACTTATATCTTATATTCAAAAAGTATTGCTAAAAGTGTTTTGGATATATCTTAATATATATAAATCTCGTGTCACAATGTTTGTCCTCAATGGACTCCTAAACCACTTAACCGATTTTAATGAAATTTTTACAATGTGTGTAATTTGGCCGAACTTAAAACAAATTTAACCCTTTGTAAATTAACCTATCTTCTTACCAGAGGTCTAATCTACCCAAGAACATTAATTTATATATATATATCTAACTATATAAATACAGAGACTATAACTATATAGACTAAACTCTGGAACTACTTATCAGATCTTCTTGTATATTATATTATATATATGTATATTGACAAAAAATAATAATACAAATCAACAAACATGACCGATTAACCAATAGCAACCTAAAATTTTCTTTCATATAAACCTTCTTCGTGAAATACTCTTTCGTTTAAAAAAATCAAAATCAAAAAGATCTGATAAGTAGTTCCAGAGTTTAGCCTGTACAGAGATTTTCATTTCACGTTTTTATAGTTTGTTACTATATTATAATTATATTTAAAAAGTAAAGCAAATAGTTTTTTTTTATTATTATCATTAAAAACCCATGGCAACCATTTATAAAGAAAAATTGTCATCTGAATTCTCAAAATTCCCGTATTAGCACCTCCCGGGATTAATCCTTTCCCTTTTAAAATTAGCCTATCTTTTAAGTTCGGCCAAATTACACACATTGTAAAAATTTCATTAAAATCGGTTAAGTGGTTTAGGAGTCCATTGAGGACAAACATTGTGACACGAGATTTATATATATTAAGATATATATATATATAAATTAATGTTCTTGGGTAGATTAGACCTCTGGTAAGAAGATAGGTTAATTTACAAAGGGTTAAATTTGTTTTTTTTTATTCATCGGTACGGTAAGATTAGGATAGGATTTTGTATAGGTAAATTGATTATATTAATCCATCGTAGGTAGAATTAAGTAAAACGAACAAACTTGGTATAACTTTGATACTTTAGAGTTAAATCATACACTTACGTACTAACAGCACGGCAGGGTCCGCGATCTACCACAGGTAGATTGCCTACCTGATTTAATGTACTGCTGCGAATCAGAATTTTTATTCTGGGCAACGGAAAAGTTAAGATAAATTTTGAACACCATACACCGAATATTAAATAACGAATTGAACAAAGTTTGAGTCATACAGAGTTGATACATTTAACGGGCAACGAAGTGCACGGGATTAGCTAGTATACTATATTTCTAAATAATCAAAAAAAAAAAAATATTAAATTATTAATTAACGAAATATCTTTATTTACTTACATGTTTTATATAAACTTGTAAGTTGTAATAAGGTTATATGAATTGACCTACAAATGTGTTTTATGCACATTTATATTTTATGTTCATTGCAATTAAACAAATACAAAGAGGGCTTTTTTTAAGTATCTAAATAGCAACATATTGGTAGGTATTACCTATTAAAATAAAAATGAATAAATTCAATTTATTATGTTAGCATTATTTATTTTATTTTATTATTATGATTATATCTAAACATATTAACATCAACATACCATTAGTTATTAGTATTAAATTAATATAAATAATTACAAATTATTGGGATAGTATTATTTATTTTATAAAATGCTCAATATAAAATGCATTTTCAGATTAGATTAAAATGTTCAACATTAAATTATAGGGGGGTTACTTGACCACCCTGGTCCCTGAGTACACAATATATACAAAATACCCAGGGACAATTTGAAAGTGAATGTTTGTTATATTCCGTTCTCACTATGGTTCTTAAAATATATAAACGTATGGAATCCAGCTACATATTAAATTAAAATAATAAAATATCATTTTTCATTACTAATATTAATTTATTACTTATGTATGTGTAAAAAAATTTTCAAATTTGTTGGTAGAGTATTGTCGTTAACAATATATAAAGCTTTTATGCAATAACATGTAGGTACATATTGAACCGCAATATAGAAATGTACCAAATTATTTAAAACAAATGTTGAGTGTGTGCTTAAATTATCTCAACAGAACCTCACAATAATACTAAAGTCTTGATATATATTTGTGTACTAAGCAAATTATTTACTAACTGATTTACATATTTTGAATTATGGATTTACACATTTTCTATTTCAATTAGACAGTTTGCCACAAGCTTAGTGTAGTTTTTGTATATAATACCTCCAATTAAGTGTTATTATTTTAATTTCCAGTAAAAGAAAAATGTCTTTAATCATATTATAAACACAATTTAAAAACCATTTTTAATTAAAAATATACCTTATAGATATATCTTAATTCCTGAAAACCAAGCGTCATCATCAAAATACAATATTCTTTTTAATCTAATATATTTTATTAAAAACAGATATTTTCATATAATAGTATAATATATGTAGTAAGTATTAAAATTGTTTACAAATTGTAATCAGAAGAAAAATAATAATACATTTAAAATAGAAATTATTTGAATCTTAACACATTCAAATCCAACCACTGAACTGTAAATATGGAACACGCATTGTATATAATTTATGCATTGAAAAATGTACCCTTATTGGAGGCCGTCGTCTGTTATTTTGATTCCATTATTAGATACATTTTCATTGAAATCAATAGTAAGACAAGTTTGTAGGTTCTTAGACCTTATTGCGTTCCATATTTATAGTACAGAGAATTCAACTTACAGAAAATATTTATGGCAATGCATTTCATATAAACATGATTATAATAATTTTTTTCACGTAAAATTATAAATCGCTAAATATATTCCTTGGTGGCTCCCACGTACTGTTAGGTCTTGTACTCACATTGGGCAACTGTCTTTCTACTTCATGAGTATCATTTGTACTGTAGCTATGATAGGATCGATCAATGGGATCAGCATTATCCAACAAGTATGATTTCATGTTGTCTTTCCGAGATGGCGGAACTCCTAATAATTTATTATTGATCATTAACATTTTATGTTATAGTAATATTATGTCAGTAATTCCCAACATGGGCGGTACTGCCCCGTTGTGGACTTTTTAATTTTTAGGGGGGCGTTAAATTTAAGAATTTAGTATATAATAATACAGGGGGGAGGGGAATCTAAAAAGGCCGTCGAGTAAAAAAAGGTTGGGAATCATTGTATTATGTTATACATACTTTCTTCGACCTCCTCATTTGCATTTGGTAGAGACCTTTCTCTATATTTACGACGCATTTCGTTACCTCGAATTTTACGCTCACGCCTTTCTTTTTCTGAAGTCAAAACAAATAGTTAAAATATGTACTAATAGCTTTCAGTATGACATTATTCAATCTACCTCGAACCACTAACAAACGCCCTTCTTGAATGTAATCGGTAACCAAATCATCATCTTCTAAAAACTGAGGAAATCCTAATATGGACAATATTCTTGTTCCAACATTAAAATAAGTTGCTAAACATACAGCAAGTATAAGGGTTGGAAAGTATACATTGAAACCATCACTGATAATTGTAATAACATCCATATGTCCCATTATCTAAAGTAAAATTAACTCAAGTTAAAAAAAAGTTTCAAATTATTGGTATTCAGTCAAAAAAGCTAATGAAAAACTGTGAGCATATCAACCTAAGTGACATAAACTAATAAGAGCAAAAACAAAATAAGTAAGCATATTTCTTAGTTATAAGTAAAAAAAAAATGAAGTATTAATAGTCTGAAAAAAGGAATTTTTCATTATTTTAACATGTTGACTGTTATGACGTGACCAGTGGCAGTCATTTGTAATTCTTAAATTGTATACATTTTTAACCATAGTGGCCATAGTTGGTCGGGGTAGCAGTAATCATTCTTTTTATATATATATTTTTTAATATTTTTTCAAATACAATAGTCCATACTAATTTGTGAATGACACTCAAAAATATGGTTGGCGTACCGATAATACATATTTGAGTGATAAGTGGCGATCACATAGCAATCAACATGTTAATACAATATGTTACATTTTTAAACATTACAAGACTGTTATTAAGTTAGACAAATGTGTATTAAAGCATTACTAATATTTTTCTATTATTGTCTTCTTGCTTGTTTTAAAATTAAACATAATTATCATTTATTTTTGCTTTAACATTTGATTATTACCCACATGATTAATTTTTACTATTTTAGTCTATATCCAAATGGAATAACAAATTTCTACCTGAGTATAATCAGTTTCGAGAATACGACTCTTTATCACATGACTATCCATGTGAATAAGTCCAAGGAAATTTAAACACATCGGTGATGTTAGACGACTCAATAACCTAAAATGGTAATATTTTATGATTACAATTCAAATAAATTCAACTAGGAAAATACTTACAATCCAAAAAAAATTAAGCTGCTTTCAGTTGTTTGATGGTTTGGTGCTAGGTAGTATATGTTAAGCAATTTTATCTTAAATATTGTTGAATATGTACAATATGCCAAATAAGCAATGGACAATGTAGATAACACCTGGTAAAAACAATTTGGTAGAAATTAAAAATCAACATTTACACACAATTTCAAATGAAAGTTATTTTTTACTTTACCTGTATCATAACATAATCATTGTTTTGTTTTGCCATATTGACCATGAGAGCAAAAATAGAGAGCACTGGTTGTTTTTTGAAAAATGTCATTTCAGACCACACAATAACAACTGATAGCATGCCAGTAATCACCGATAAAACTTGAAGCATCATAGGGTGTAAACGACACCACCAATACCACTCTAAAAAATAAAAAATTTAATATTATGTATAAAATAGACACAATTAAATATGGATTTGATTATAATAAGTTACCCATATCTTGAAATTGCTTTTGGTATAAAACAATTATAATACATAGATAAATTTAAAAATAAATTTAATATGAGAAAAAAATAATAATTAACAAATTAATTTAAATTCACCAATCGTTGATGTATCTGCATAACTATTTAATTTTGAAGGTTTATTGAACATTTTTTTAAACTTTCGTTCTCTAGATGTCATGTTTGAATTAATGTCTTCTAAAAAAATTGCTTTTTCGAGCATTAAGCTGCCCTGTGTTTCAGTACGATGATACATATGCACAGCAATAATCAACTATAACAATACATATTAATATAAGATCAATTATTATATCTTTATTTTATATGCATTGAATTAATTGTTGAAGGTATAATAACTTTTGGTTAAAACTAATAAAAGAAAAAAAGAATTCTATAATGTAACTATTAAATTATAAAACAAAAACTTTTTTTTCATACAAATATCTTTAATTTAAGACTGATAACAAAATAGATACGTAAATCTGATATCACTAGAAATTGTACAAGGTACATCATTGATGTCTCATACAACTCATAAGTAACCATAGCAACAATATTTATAATATATCACTCATTATAATATTTTCTTGAATATTTTACTCAAATGTAATCATAAGTTAGAAAAATGAGTAAATTAAGCAAGTCTCAGATTATTATTCACAGGGAGAAATCTGTTAATTATCAGTTGAAAGATTGTCAATGGATTCACAACTCAGCCAAGTTCACAGCTGTTGGTGGCAAACCAAACTTGAAAGGTGTTATAAATATTTATGCATTGGATGATAATGACATTCAAACTATTCAAGAGTATGAGAAATCAGTTGCCATTGAATGTGCTACTTTTCAATCAAGTTCTAGCAATAAAAGGCACTTGGCAGTTGGAAACTATGAAGGTGACTTAGAGATTGTGGACTTGGAGTATTCAGCTAAGTCACTATATTCTGTAAAAGCTCATCAAGGTCTTATATATTGTATTGATGGTATTGGTGGACTTGGAATTGGATGCGGAGCTCCTGAATTAGTGACAGGTATTATAATACTCATATTATATATATTGTTTATTATGAACTTAAACTGTATTTTTGCTGATTAATGAAAATAACTGTTTAAGGTGGAAAGGATGGTTCAGTGAAAATATGGGATCCAAGAGAAAAACTACCAGTTGCAAAAATGGAAACTGCGATCGGTGCTACAAAGCGAGATTGTTGGACAGTGGCATTTGGAAATGCTTACAATTCAGAAGAACGAATTGTTTGTGCCGGTTATGATAATGGTGACATAAAAATGTTAGACTTAAGAGCAATGGCATTACGCTGGGAAACCAATGTATCAAATGGAGTTTGCAGTTTAGAATTTGACAGAAGAGACATTAAAATGAATAAACTTATAGCCACAACAATTGAATCACATTTTTATGTATTCGATATAAAAGTTCAACATCCTACAAAAGGTTTTGGTTACATAAAAAATAATGTACACAAACATACCATTTGGACTGTCAGACATCTACCACAACATAGAGAAATTTTTACCACTACTGGAGGAAACGGTTCAATATACTTGTGGAAATATATGTATCCTGAAGACAGATATAAAACTGAATCTGATGGTGACAAGATAACAAATCCAGGAAAATTACAATTGATTCAAAATCAGTTAATATCAACACAACCAATCAATAATTTTCGATGGTGTCCCAGCAAATTAGGTCTAGCATTGTGTACATCATTCGATCAAAACATTAGGCTATTAATTCTCACAAAACTTAACTTGTATTAAGCTCATTATTATCATTATTTATAAATTTATAATATAATATTTCTTTCTTGTATTACTTGTTTATGAAGTCGAGTTAGCATGCCAATCGAAGGTGTTATATGATTCCTTGAATTAGACCGCACATTTTTCAAAAAATCTCTTTGATCCTCGGGAACTTTTTTTAAAATTATTTGAAAACAATCATACAACGGATCATTTGGACTCATACTGATACTAACACTTTTAATCGACTAATTTAAGAATTCCAAATATTAGTTTGTTTTTCGTATTTAATATAAAATAATATAATAATATATAGGTAATAAGTACTTCAAGAACATCTTCTAAAGCTCCTTCGGATTCTAACTTTTCTGTATTGAGTTTTGACAGTTTGAAGTATACTTTTCTCAATGTATAATCAATTTGACTAGACCGCCATAATTCTCTTGGAATGTCCACTAATGCAATACCTAACAATAATATTAATAGAAACAATCCCCATGTATTGCTAGCAGATGATGCGATAGCTTTTAATTTTTGCCTAAAAGAAATAAAAATGATAATATTTTAATATAAATAACAAAAAAATATTTTCTAAAATGTTGAAATAGCTAAAATTTAACAGAGTTCTACATTACTCTTATTAATGTTTAAGTAAAGTTAAAAAAAACTTGCTAGGATCCCAAGGAAATTGAAATTAATATTTGTAAGACAAATATGCAAACGACCTATTTTTTTAAAAATAATTTATAGTCTGTATAACATTTTAAATTGTTTTAATATAAACATAAATTATTGATAATTTTAAATTAAAATACTTTCATAACCTTATATTTAAATCATATTATAATAAATACTAATTATTTTTGTAGTTTACATAATATTGTTATTATTTATTATTCCGTATTATCTAAAATTTGTAAAAAGATTATATACATACCAATCTAAATGCACTCCTGGCTTAAGAGCAATGTAAACCATAAGTATTGTAACAATTAATAATAATGTACTATAATAGAGTGTATTGCTTTTAATAGCATTTTTTAATTTGTCCTTCAATGTAAATTCTCCAGACTTCACATAGTATTGCATAACTGGCATAATAAACCTAAACATATACAAATTTAAATAATTATTAACTAAACATATTATACATTTAACATATTGCAAGCATAATATTATAAAAACCAAGCATTAAATATAAAAAATAAATTGTAAAAATAGAATTACAGTATAAGAGAATTCAATAGAATTCAAGACACTTTGAAGTGTTTTGGAGTAATACTTATAATTTTTAACTCTTGTAACTGTTTAGAGGAAATCAGTGAAAGATCAACTATTATCTGTATCTAACACTGACAAACTAGGTATAACAAAACTGCTCTTAAAATGTTTTAAGTAGTCAATCTGTTTGAATTGATTAACTTATTACAAAATTTATTAATGAGGTAATTCCAGTATCATGTTCAAGCTTTATCAATAACAAAATTGTTTTCAAATAATTTAAATACTATAAAAACTTAGTGTACAGCAGAAGTTTCATACTTCAATAATATTTTTTGTAATAGGTGAAGCTTACCTAATTTAAAAAAATTAGCTAAAATACAAAAATTGCTTAGATTATTATTGCTATACTGATTATATAATAATAATAAATATTACGTACAAATCCTCTCAGTCATACTAATACATTACATTGTTTTATTAATAAAAATGATAATAATAATTACTATTATAATTAATAATGTCAAATATGTTATTTTTTTCAGTAAAAACGCATTGGTTTAATTATTTTCAAAAATATATATCAACCCTTAATGGTTTAATCATTTTTAAGGTAATAACAACATTTCACAATGAATATTTTTAATGTGTATCAAGCAAGTATCAAAGATTTTAAATTATTAAATGTTCAGCATACCTATCAAGAATTTACTGAATCTTATGAACTACACAACTACATACCATGTTAGAAATTGGGAAGTCCAATAAACAACTCTCCACATTTTTGGTAGAGTAGATTCTGGCACATAACTCCAGGGTTTATTACAGGCTGATAATTCATGACTAGAATTTGTAGTATTATCGTTATGGTTATGCCCATCTTGAACACATTTACGATAAGCTGCCTGGAATTCAAAATAATGATTATGTATTAAATATGTTAATGTCAAGTCCCTATATAAATATTGTATACAAATACATCATTCAGTCAGATTAATATTTTCATTAAGTTATAGATATCAAAATTGAATGAATATTTTTTTAATTTAAATGTAAGTTAACACTGAAATATTAAGTTTTTAATAATCTAATAACTTACTAAAGATATATCAATGGGAAGAACGAAGATGATTAAAAGAGAAAAATACCAAGCAATGAGCACGGCTGTTGTAACAACAATATTTTGAGTTTTCCAATTGCCATAGCGGTTAAGTAGCACCGTAGTTAAAATAAAAGCAAATATAACTTCAGCGCTAAATATTCCCACAGTCATATTGAAACTTATTTAATCATCTATTTGACAACTTGTTTTCTGCTTCGGATTGCATCTTTTGTAATTTTTCCAATGTCATAGATTTCAATGGCATTAATTTGGGTTTACATAGTATCAGTTGCAGAGATTCCCTGTGATGCAATAATCCAACTTTTGGTACAAAATGTTTTATCGATATGGAGTTCTTTAAAGATGTCGTATTACTTTCCACTGGTGGTTCAGGAGATGTTTTGTCATCCTGCATACCAGCTAAAATTCAAACACAAATGTATCATATAATTATAATGCTTTTAACATTTTATTCACTTTTGGACTGTTTTGATCAAAAATAATTTAGTGGTCTGTTCAAAGTTCAACCAAAATTTGTCAATATGCATAACTTAAATCATGGGTGATCTCTTAAGAGTGTATAATTAAGTTGTTAATTTATTTGTTGGATACTCTTGAAATACTACAGAAGAATGTGAAAAATATTCTTATCACAATTCATACTACTATATAGTGCAGTGTACAACGAGTTGATGAGCTTTTTTACTACTCCTAATTTTGAAAAAAAAAACAGCATTTAAAGTGGTTCATAGTGTCCACTCTTGAGAATTACTACTTTTAATCGGTTTTAAAAAAATATCTTCTACTTACCGAATTATAACGATTAACAAACTGAATCAGTTAACAGTCGACTAACACTATAAATCAGGTAGGTAGGCATTAAGTGTGTGACTAGCTGGGACTGGTTCCAATTACTTAGGTCCTCTTCAGTTGGAAGTACTAGAATAAATTATTTTTTTTAATCGTTTAATTTCGTAAATACTAAATAAATAACAATGAACTTTTGAAAAAAAAAATTACAATCGTCCGTCGTACACATTCGGGATCGGGTTGAACAGACAACAAATAACAATAATATCAAAAAACAATGATAAAATATTATAACGTTCTTATCTATAGACAAATGTTGTACCACCCACCCGGAAACCTGTTAAAATACTAAAGTTATTGGGAACCCGTTTTGTTTGTTTTCCGAATGACGCGTTTGAGTGTTTGACGTTTTAAATGATTTGAAAGCTTATGTATAATTGCTAACGTGTCCTAAACACCCAAGTCGTACACTCAATTACTCCAACATATATAGTAATATTACTATTTAGCGCGGTTTAAGATATAATGGCTACACAACTCCTATATTAAATTGCTCATAACCATTACTATGTAGTAGTTCGTAATGGATAGTATAATAGATACCAGGGCTCAAACTGTCGTGTGTTATGACCATTATTACTATTATATCTTAGTCCGTGGTTATGACCAAATCGGGCGACTGGTCTCCGGGCGGCGTGATAACGTTATCAATCAAATATTTCATATCAATATTACAAATTATTTCATTCAAATTTCATAGCAAATTGTACTGAAATTGACAAAAGTCAAATATCACAGAACAATAATTATACTAGTTTAACAGAACCTAGTATACTACTGATTGATGTTAAAGTATAAAACACTGTTTTATTTTGTCTAATTCGTTTAAAGTCTACATACTTCATCTTACTTGACGTACTTAATCGATAGTTGTTCTATGTTATACATTTTTATTTTCTAAATAGAATTATGGAGTTAGACGTGCATCGTAAGTTCTTACAGTATTTAGAATTAACATAGTTACGGACTATGGTAGTACATAGACAGTGGCGGACTGGACGACCGGGATAGCGGGAAATTTACCGGTGGGCCGCTGCTCGTATAAAATATATATTTATTAATATTATTGTGAAATTATAAATTAAAATATTAACTAAATCTAATAAGTATGTAATATTAAACATAAAAACCCAGATGTGCTTTTAAAATATAATTTATATACTAATGCATATAATTGCTTGACCGTGGCTTATCAATAATTATTGACATTACCATGTACTCAAGTAAGTATACAGTTAGAATGTTCCAATAATTTGTAAGTATTTTATTTTAAAGATCTAACCAAATTTCTATTTAGATTATTAATATAGGTAGCATGCGAAAGATCATATTCTCTGTATTAAAAATAATTAAAACTCGTCTGAGAAATTCAATGAGTGAAGAAAAATTGGACGCATTTATAATGATGGCATTTGAAAATAATGCTTTATTTAGTATTGATAATGATGATATTATTAATACCTATGTTAAAAACTAAAAGTGATTTATTAATTGATAAATTTTCTTATTAAAATCAAATTGATTGTAGTTTAAATTACATACATAAAAATTACTTGAGATATACTTTAACTAACAGATGTACAATAGTTATTTTATTTTGTTTTATATCAATTAATTAAAATATTTAAAAATTTAAAAGCTAAGCTATATTAAAAAAAGGGCCGTTAGTATACTGAGGGCCTCTAAAATTATGGTTTTCCCAGGCTATTATTTTCTCCCAGTCCGCCACTGTACATAGAACATTTAAATTTCTGTGGTAAATCAATATCTACTTATAATATTATAATTTAAATTTACAGAAATAGCAGATCAAGAGAATAAGAAAAAGATAAAGAAAAGCCATAACTATTGCGATGTTTATGGATGTAAAAGTTTTTATTTAACTGATGGGTGTATAAGTTTCCATCGATTGCCAAATTCAAACGAACCAAAAATATTATGTAAAAATAGTCTTGGGGTTGAAGAATTGGTAAATCGTCGCAGCATTTGGGCTGTCAAGTTAAAGCTATCTAAAGAAGCATTAACAAAAAAGCAATTACTAGTGTGTTCAAAACACTTTACTCCAAATGATTACTTGCCAGGTATGTTATTATGTACCTAATCAATTTTTGAAATATTTGACCACTTGTTATATTTAGTTAATAAGTTTTATTAAAACTAATTGATAATCTAGGATTCAATAGAATACGTCCACGTCTTAGGCCTTTTGCAGTTCCTTCTCTAAATTTACCCAAATCTTCAGTAATACTGTCTTCACCAAAAAAGAGATTATCTCCAAAAAAAAAAGTATCTCAAGACCAAATTGAGGATGAAGTAAGAAATTAGTTTATTTTTATACCCACCATAGAGGTTTACATATTTTCTAATCTGATTTTTAGTGCAATGATGAGAATTTGAACATTAGCTCTTCAACATCAATTCAAATGGACGATGATAGTTTGAAATCCAACCAGACCAATGATTTAACAGTTGCCAATAATATTATCAATGAACTTAAAACTATTCAAGACAACGAAACACAAGTGTCAAGTGATGACCTTGTAGCTCCATTGTGTTCTTTAAGAGGATTCAATAGAATACGTCAACGTCTTAGGCCCTCAGTGATACTGTCTTCACCAAAAAAGAGATCATCTCCAAAAAAAAGAGTATCTCAAGACCAAATTGAGGATGAAGTAAGAAATTAATTTATTATTATACCCACCATAGAGGTTTACATATTTTCTAATCTGATTTTTAGTGTCATGATGAGAATTTGAACCTTAGCTCTTCAACATCAATTCAAATGGACGATGATAGTTTGAATTCCAACCAGACCAATGATTTAACAGTTGCCAATAATATTACCAATCAACTTAAAACTACACAAGACAACGGAACACAAGTGTCGAGTGGTGACCTTTTAACTCCATTAATTTCTTTAATAGATAACAAAAAAAAATTAATTACCATGACAGGAATTTGTTCTTTTAATGTTTTAAATGAAATAATTGATTTACACAAACAATATTTTTCTGATAAAAGAACACACAGACTTAATTTAAAAGAGCGTATTATAATGGTATTTTTAAAATTAAAACTAGGTCTATCATTTGCTACTCTAAGTATCTTATTTAATGATGTAACATCTGAAACTTGTCGTTTAACCTATAATTTAATGATCCCCCAACTTGCCCAAATAATGCACTCTTTAGTTTATTGCTCTAAAATAAAAATGCGACCACCTTTTTTAAAAAATCCAACACAATTTAGTAAAGATGATGCTCCATTATCTCAAATAATTGCCAAAGCCATGTCATTGGTGAGAGACAAAAGTTTTGAAAAAATCATTAAAATTTCAAAACAAAACATGTCTAATAAACTGTCACAAATTATTGCAGCTCACAATAAAAGTACTAAAATTACACCAGATATGGTTGTTGAAGTTAATGGTAATTGGTTGGTTAATTCCGAGACAGATATACATACTCAATATAGAGTCGAAAAAACAACATTATCATGTGATTGTCTATTACGTTGTAATGTCTGTAAAATATGTTTACACACTTATACATGTACTTGCACGAATAATGTTATTTATTTTAACATTTGTAAACATATTCATGCATGTGCTAAACAACAGACTGTAACAGATTCAGAAACAGTACAAAATCAAAACCAGTCTTTTCCATTACCATGTGATTTAGCTGTTGATAATGGATTTTTACAAAAACAAGAAAAATTGAAGCAAAATGAAAATATAAAGAAAAACAACGAAGAAATTAAACACAAACTGGAAATGATACTTGGTATGCATAGGCGAACAAATATGAATGAAGTTGATCAAATGTATATTATTAAACAGTGCGATAATATATTGACAGCATTAGGAAAAGAAACAGATTTTAAGAAAACATCAAACTTACAATTGACAAAGAAAAGAAAAATTGAACCGCAAGCAAGATTTTTTGCAAATCAACATCCAACTCTACCATCAATTGAGGATACACAAATTAGAGGGTCATTAAAAAATTCAACTGAAGTTTTAACTATAAGTACTGCACCAATGTTTGATCATTCTTACTTTTAAACAATATTTAATTTAAATTTAAACATTAATTACTGTTCTGTCATTTGAATTATTTTTTGATTTATTTTATTTGACATATATATGACGATTTACAACATGACAATTTTAAACTTACAATTTTTTAAAACGTATAACTTATTTGAAATTATTATTATTATAACTGTTGACTTATAATTTATGTTTGTATTGACAATTTTTTAAAACGTATAACTAATTTGAAATTGTTATTATAACTGTAAATTGTAGTTTTTTTTATTTTAAGCTAAGACATTCCTAGCCTAAGGCTATCTATATCCAGAGATATTTGACAATATACTTATTAGTTTTAACAGGTATTAACATGATAATTAAAAATATTTTTAAGTACTAAAGATAATTAACAATTGATAATTTAAGATATACAGAAGTAGCAATGTGATTAATAATTTTCTAATATTTACATATTCAAAATAATTTAATAACTATAATAATGAAGAGGTCGTAGAGAGATCTGGAAGAAGCACATGTGTAGAGTAAAGATTTGGGTGTTGAGAAGTGGCTTAGTGTAGGAGGTCGTGGGGACGACCTTGTTTTATTCGACAATGAGTTTGGTGAGTGAAAAGATTATAGTGAATTGCACCTGACGAGTTTGGAAGTGAGCAGTGAAAAATAATTTGCTTGGTTTTTATATGATCTTTGATCTCTTGGATTTGAAAGTCTTTGTGGAGATTTGCATTTCTGACAAACCATTTGCAACTATTCTGAGGATTTTGTTTTGGACAGTTGTAAACTGTAGTAATTTATGTTTGTATTGACAATTTTTTTAAATTTTAAAACTTATTTTAAATTATTATTCTTATTATTGTATTGTGACAAGTTTTTAAAACTTAGCTAAAAATTATAAAATGTTCAATTTGTGTAGCTAAGGATTGAAAATTTAAAACAAAGATTCTCATAAATAGTTCATACTGTAACCAAACAATGTGAACAATATATAAATACACACTTATTTTTTACATACATTTTAAGTTCAAATTTGCAAGAAATTATACTTATTGTAAAACGAATTACAATATGAATAAAAATTATTATTATTATAGTGATTGTTGTTTAAATTGACGTAAATGTAAGTGTAAAAAAAGTTTAGATTTTTTCTCATATATTTTCAAACTTACTTTTATATTGACCATTAGTAAGCTGTAGGTAAGTATAATAAAAATTAATATTTAAAATATTTAAAAATGTGATACAATAATATGTGAATACAGTGACGTTCAAGTACGCATCTAGCTTTTCCAAAAACGCAAAATAAGCCTAACTGCGCTTTAGATTAAGCCCTGTTCTGTAAGATGCAATCAAAGTATTTTAAGTATGCAACGAATAATGAACCTACTTACCCACATTATATTCAAATATTATATTGACCAATGTCAAATGTATTTTAGTATCCTGTTGTTACTCGACGGTGCCGTAAACTGTAGCTTAGTTTTGAAGTTCGCTCGGAAATCCTTTTTAAGGGGCCTCGCTATAGCATTGATTTAAGGAGGACCATTTAGGCAATTTCTAATCTCGTCGTCGCCACCCGAGGTCTATGTATTAGTCGTAAATGATTTTTAGGGTGTGTGGCATCTATGAGGGTCAATTGTAGCAATACTGTGGGGCGAGGGCTCTCGCACACACATATGTCAGTTTGTTATATTGTGATCATGAAAAAAGTTTATTTTTCACTCAAACATACGATTATCTAATTCCAACAATACACCGCAACGATTACCTCGATTGGCATTCTGAAAAATATTCTATTTATCCACAACATGTACGAGAGTCGAGGGAATTTTAAAATTGTATTTAGTTAATTAAATATTTTAGTTGGAAATTCTGAATTTTTCACAATTTTTATTGCAATTTAAATTACAAAAATTAAAAATGTGACTCGATCGTTCCCTTGTTATGTTACGGAAAATCCGAATATTTTTTCAGAATGAAAATCGTGATAATTGTCGACACGTATTGTTGGAATTAGAAACAGTAGTTTTTGACAAAAAAAAGACATGGTAGTGAGGCCCCTTAATCGTTATTTAAATACATAGTATAGGACATAGGTGCAGTTTATGGCATCAAAATAATCGGCTTTCTTTTAAATATCTAAGTAACATAAACGTCGTTTCAAAAACTTTTTTCAATCCCATAACCCTTTGACAGTTAAAACTAACATTTTCAAAAATTTTTCACTTGACGGTGCCGTAACCTATCTTGATTAGTTTTGAAGTTTGCTCAGAAAAGTAAAATTTGTATTAAAAAGTCATCAACAGGTACCTATGCCGACAACACCTTAGTTCGAAAAAAGTAACATTTTCCAAATTTTTTTTCCTTCCAACGTATAAATCGCCATTTAAACAAATAGTAAAGCGCTGATCAAGACGTCAAAATAAGCTATTTCCTTTACAAAATCTAAATAACATAAACGGACTTGTACCACGGACTAAGTTAATATTATAAGGTACCTATATACATAGAAAAGTAAGTAATTCCTATATATTAGTCCGTCACATGAACATTGGAGTTCTCCATACATAGATAAAAGAAAATGTGAGTATAAATATAAATAAAATATAAATATGAAATTATAAATAACTATAATTTGTTATGTTGGTTTAAAATTATTTATGTACAGACATCAACCTAAATATGGACGACCAGTGGCACCAAAATAAATATTTACCTATGACAATTGTTATAATAAATTGTTTTAGTAGGTAGGGGTTCATCTTTCTCATTCTATAGTTATTTTATGAAAATTTGTTTAATATGTTAATTTGCTACTTTTCATAAGAATTTACGGTTTTTAACCATTAATAAAATTTTATCATAATATTTGGCTAAACAAAAAGGTAATTTAATTTTTGAAAATTCGCCCAGGGGGGGCCTTGGGTGCTATATGGATCTGCTACTGTAATGAAAGTATTAAATTTAAATTCAATGATAAACAATCATTGTACATTTGTATCCATACGAAAAACGATTCTGAGAAAAGACCCAAACAGTCAGCCTATATTATAAAAATATTTTTAAATTACAAAAGTCAATCGTATTTTTCCGTGTTTAAATATCTAATTTTGTCAACATTTGGACTCACAGCATCTATTAAAAATTGTGTTTAAATAATTTTTGGATTTTTTGTGACAAAATAATCATTAAAAAATTAATACATCCATCACTCTGAACCTAAAATTACCAACCGTATAACTAAAAATATAACTGTTTTTTATGATCACGATTTAATGATCTGCCGTTTAGTGAAACAAAATAAAAACGTTCCAATATAGCAAAAGGAAATAAAATACCTATATAGGTTTTATATAAAAAATATTTAATAAATATACAGGGTGATTCGCCAAGCATACTCAGTTCTCACCCTCATTTTTCATTTCATAATAAATCCATTCAATTCTACAATTATAGCGTTTTGCCATTTATTAATATTACATAAAATTGAAACCAATTGAATTATTCAACGCAGACATTTATTTTGATCAATCATTACAATACATTTGCAGGTTAGTTAATTTTTACATAAACATAACAATTCTATATTCAATACAATTTTAATATTTTTTTCGTAAATTTACAGCACTTGATCAATAATCGGGTTGATTAATTTTTACACAAACATAAGATAATCATTTTATAAACAATAATATTTTGACATTTCAACAAGAGTCGTAGGTGGTACCTATATAATATGGTACATAAACTATGTATACCTACAACAGCAACAGAAATTTATCGGCACTACGCACATCCGCAGCACAATACACGCCTGACATTTTTTTTAACGCGCGACCACATCGAACGGCGTCCTGGCTTCACCATTTTTCACGTTATTACCGCCGTTTTTTACTTTAACGAGTGGCATCGCCACACAGGGCCCCGTCAGGATCTCAAACTCTGCGGTTTCTAGTGCAGCTGCGTCGTCACACGGCGCTCGGATCTCCTTTTCAGTGGATGTTTGCCATAATCCGACCTTCGGCGCTCATGAGTCTTTTGGCTTCCTTTGTCGCCTAGCGAAACCGCCATTTGTGCTGATTGTATGATTCCGGCTTAAATATGCTGTAATTCTGCGGGCCGAATGCCAGATATTCAGGGCGGTTAGAGGGGCCCCCGTTCTATTTTCCTAATTTCATCCTATTTTCGATTAAAATATAACGATATAAGCGCCGTTGGAGACGTATCTTGATCGATTTGACGTAGTTTATATTGTTTTATAATGATGTATTAGGCAAGCCTGGGCATAAACGCGTTAAAAAGTTATAAGTTTAATTGATATAAACTTAATAAATAACGAGTTACTTTTAATCAGATTCAAGTCAAGTTAATTTATAAATAATTAAATTATAAATAAAATTATTATTGAAATCTGATCCATATTGTGTATACATTTACTAGAATAGTAGAATAGGAAATAAAATTTAATAAAATTTAATTCTCGTTCCATTAATCAGAATTGTTCAATAAAAATAACTTAATTAATTATATATAGGTGTACCACTATATCTCGGCATACGGGCATAGGTAGTGTACAAATAACAATATTAAATAGTAAATACTAAATACTAATAACTAATAAGTAATAACAAATAAATATATATATATATATATATATTAATTCGTGCTAATAATTAATACATAATACGATCTGATATGAGTAAAACTGTAAAAGCCAAAAGGTACAACGCATAAATCACAAATGTACAATTTACAAGTTACAAGAATATAATATTATAATATATTTTCGTCATAAAGACATAAATAACCAAATAAGTTATTAATTCTGTTATGGGTTATGCTCATATTATGTATTTATAATGTTTGTATTTATAAACATAAATTGTTATTTGTAATCATTAGATAAAAATATTAAATATTAAAATAGTTCTTGGTCGTTCATATTGCGTTCGCCGTTCTTATAGCACGCACGACTTACCTAAGTATTAAATAATAAATATTAAATATTGTGTACTAGTTTACATATAACCATGTGATTATCTGTGAAGTACGTTTATTATTTTTTGATTCAATATTTTAATTACTTAATTTTTGCAATTCCATCAATACCTACTGACTATATACTCAGTACCTTCAGTCTACACTATAATAGAAGATTTCTTAAACTCGTTGGTAAGTATTTCATTATTATTTTGTATTTTATTAAGTTGATTTTAAATTTCTAATAATATATATATAGTATAAAGTAATAACCATCTAATATCATCTCATTAGATATTCAGAATAATTATAGTTACAATTGTTTAATTTATATTTTATTTTTCAGTTGAAATAATAAATTGTCATTTGTCAAATGTCTAATGATGTGTGAACAACAATCCACCAGTGAAGTAGTGAATATAAGAACAGCCGATAATAAACCAAGATGGTCATATATTAGTCAATATTTTGAACAACTTAATGATACATCTACCAAAAACTTGATTTTTAAGTGCCTTCTTTGTGGCCCTAAAGAGAAACGAATTTCCACATCAAATTCTTCAAACTCAAATTTGAAAACTCATTAAAGTATGTAAATTTTTATTTAAGACACATAACAGTGTAATAATATACTATGGTAGTAACTTCATGATAAAGATTATAATATTTTTGATATGAAAAGTACCTAATTCATAGTTAGTACATAGAGCAGTTTTGAATTAAGGGGAAACGAGTGAACCTCTAATTTACTAGACCTCTTAGTACCTCGATTTTGGTTTTTGGTGTAATTCTAAAACAAATGACCGTAGGTACATGAAATTTTCACTGGTTGTTTATAATTGCATTTCCTATACACCATAACATTTTCCAAGTATTTTGACTTATTTTGAGCTGTTTACGGACATTGTCAGTTGCCATTTTTTTTAGTTTTTTTGTCTATAAATATCAATAAAATTTTATCTGTTGAGTAAAAATGCTTGAAAATTTAATAGAAGGCTCCTAGGTTATTGTTTCAAAGGCAGATGAAAAAAATTAAAAATCCTTAGTCCCAGTTTTTATTTACAAGCATTTAAAGTTCAAATCTTGACAAAATACGGAAAAATCACGAAAATTAGCAAATTATTTTGAGTTGAGAATTCATAAAAATTTTTCTTTTTAAATCTTAGATTAGAAAATGTTATACGAGATTATCCATAAGTTTGTCTACCTTTATCTAAAAAAAAATGTCTACAAGAAAGTCAAATTAAATTTTTATGAGCGTTTGAAATTCATATTTTTACAATATTTGATATTCACTTGATATCTCATGTAACGATTTTCTTATTTTGTTGTAATTAAAAAACGTATGACTGTAGATACTTGACAATTTCAGTGAATGTTCATATTAGCAAATTCTATACACGATAAAATTTTGAAAATAATTTGACTCTTTTTGAGCTGTTTATGGACATTATCAGTTTTCAATTTTATTAGTTTTTTTTTTCTATAAATATCAATACAATTTTATTTGTTGGGTAAAAAAGCGTGAAAATTTAATATGAGGCTCCTGATATTTCATTTTAATAGTAGTTGAAAAATATTTAAAATACATAAGAACAATTTTTTTTTATAAACATTTAAAGTTCATATTTTGACAACATTTATCAAATTTATAATTTAATAATTATTTTGTAGTTAAAAATTTATAAAATATTTAACTTTTATAGCTAAGGATTGAAAATTAAAAACCAGGCTCCACTTAATAGGTTATATATAAATTACTTAATTCACAATAATATCATCAAATATACTTGGTAATATCATAGGCTGACTGACCGTTTTCGCTCTGAATCGTTTTTCTTATACAATGATATTATATCATTGAATTCAAATTTAACTCCATCCATTACAGTGACCCATTTGTAAACTTCTGTACAGCAGAGCGACACCCACTTACCCACTTTTTTTTATTTGATTATATTTTACTAGTATAAAAAATTGAAAATTCATAGGATTAGTTTCTACTTTTGGTGTTTATTTTTCTATCTAAATTACCTAGGTATATCTATATTATTTAATATATTTGTTATATCACTATAAAGTATAAACTACTTAATATAATCAACAATAATCTTTAGTGCCTAGTAATTGAAACATTTTACATATTTTTACTGCAATACTTTATAATAGGTAATAATCCCAACAAAAACCTAACGGTGAAAAAAGTCCAAGTTCCAAACTCCCTCCCAAAAAAGGCTGCCTAGCAAAGTAGTGAGATCTACATTGTGGCCAAGTCAGCTATTTTTAATTCATAACCTCACTGCACTCCTACATTAAATAGTAACACTCCTCTTTTATTTGTATTGTTTAACACTTGGCCGCTATAAATTAGACTTGACCGCAATGTAGATACCACTATGATTCGCTGTTTTTTTTTTAAAAATAAATCCAAAACTTTTTCTTTTTTCTGAGTTCTCTTCTTCCCATCACCCACATAAGTCATAAGTGAGAACATGCGATAATGATATTTTATGCTTGCCAAGTGTTAAACAATACAAATAAAAGAGGAATGTTACTTTTTAATGTAGGAATGCTCTATAGAGAGCATAGATTACTCTATGGTCCCAGCCATAGACCTATTAAGAAATGGACTGCGCGTTCCCTATAATACCCATAGGTGTCCCGCGCAATACAGTTTTTGCTATGTTGTACTTTTGTAAGACGGAGACAACCCAATATGTGGGTGTGACGTCTTCTTCATAATTTTTATCGTTGTCGGTTGTCGTATCCTGCTGTTCACACGCACTGCCATGCGTGATTAGTGATTACTAAATCTTATGCACCCTTATCCTGGTTTGTGGTCCTTCTACCTTATTTCTAAGAATTGTTTTCTCCTACGGTTAATTACACTCATAAACCCGCTTATTTGGTATAGTAAACTTGTTTAGTATTATTATATAGTAACATGTATGCGATCTCATCTTCATATTCTAAGAATTGTGAATACTACTTGCTCCTATTATAAGTAATAATACTATCGCGGAGCCCAGATCGTCGAGCACCTCGACCACTTGACCGAAAAAGTTGACAAGCTCGCGTACGAGGTTCACACCTTGCAGTTCCGCCTCTCGTCACCACGGGACGTTGCTGTCATCCAACCCCAACCACAGTCGCGCAAACTGTCCACGGAGGTGCAGGCTGTCTCAGTGTCTCGCCGCGGCCGCTCTCACGACAGCCGTCAGCATCGCTTCGACAAACCGCCACGGACAGGATAGTGTTCCTAATACATCCGTTACGAGCACAGCGCGCTATAATGCAGTGCCCCGTGCACCTTTGATCCTGGTGATGACCTGCGACGTAACATCCACGTAACCCGTTCGCTCTGCTACACCTAAATTCACTTCCACCAACTTCTAAATTCAAAATTCAATTGACTTCATCCTCCAACAATTTCAATAGTCATCTGCCATCAACATATTCCGTCAATCCAATTCACCTTCCGACAACTCAAATTAAATTCGCCTTCACTCAAGATCGACGCCAGCTTCATATTCAATTCAATGTCATCCGCACACAGTCGTGCTTTTCAAAAAATTTTCCTTGTTCGTTGCGTTTTCGTAATGTATTGTTCTATGCCCTAAGCCCTAAGGTACTATTCATATTCGTAAACATTTTTCTCCTCAGGGGGGGTTTGTGGTGAGCCATCACCACAATACTCCCTCTCTTCGGTCGCACTGCCGTTGATTGGCATCACCGCCCGACTTGCCACTACGCCGAACGGCGTATCGACCGGTCGAGCCTACGCCCGCTCTACTCTCTGTCTCTCTCTCTCGTAGTCTCGTTCAATAATGTACTACGGTGAAACAGCGTCCTGTGTGACTCTTCGTAACGTCCGCCATCTTCGCCGTTCACCGTCACGTGTAATCTCCGTGAACGAGGCTACAACAGTACGACGCCACCACTACGAGATTTTCATTGACCGCTCAACGAAGGCACACCGTGCGGACATTGCATTTTATCTGACGCGATCTGTAATTAATTATGAGTGATAAAAAAACATTGAACAATTCTTCGAACTCTGACCATGAAACAGAGGAACCTGTTATAAAAAAAAACAAAAATAGTAATAGTTCTGTTGAATCAGTTCCAAATACAAATCTGCCTAGTGTATCAACTACAGGTAAAATACACATTTAATATAAATCAATTTATTTTACTATTTTTACTTACTTTTAAATTTTAATTGTATCTGTCTTGTAACATTTTTTTTTCGTATTACCTACTTATAATAATGACGAATTTGAAAATAACAAAAATTGTTCAAAAAGGGGGGAGGCTAAGGGGCTTTAGCCAGGTTGCAGCCTCTGCGTCAAAGTTCTGGACACGCCTATGTCACATTTACTCACACAAATAAAAAAAAAAAAATCCTAGGGTAATCTAAAATGATACATTTTTTGAAACATTCATGAAACCGTGCCCCATTTTATTTCCCCCTTGAGCATATAAATCAGAATTATACATTTGAATTTAGATTTTTTTTTCTAATGTATTTACCTTTGTGATTGAACTAAAACATCCTTGATTTACTTGAATAATAATACTGTTGTATGGTTTGAAAGTAGGGGAAGTAGGTTGCCCAAGTTATGAAAAGTCTATAGCATAGTAATCTAGTTCATTAGTTATCCAAAATTCTTGAGACCTCGGCATTATTTTTTAATGTTATTTAATTATTATTTTCAGTTTCAACCTAGAATAATGTTATTATTTACGTTCTATACTTTTTTATTCGCTGTATCTGCTATAATATTTACTATTTTATCTAATAACATAAAATAATATAAAAAGTTAAGTTAATTCCAAATAAAATGTAAATTTATATTAATTTTTTTAAATAGTTAACATACCTACTAATTATATTTATATTATCCAATATTAATGTTTTCTTTAATAAATATATAAGACATTGTCTATACATATATTTTCATAATTCTTTAAATTTCTCAACATAACTAGATACCTACAACTTGCACTCATTATTATTAATTTAATTGCTAGGAGTAATATAATCATTTACTAAGTTTACCCTTGGTATTCGTTTTAATCTTTTAGTTAATTTATTGCTGTTATTTTTTCAATGTGATTATAGGTGTATTCATAACTCGTTATAAAACAATTGCCTAAATAATAAATAATACTTATTTTAATTATTATATTTATAGTTTCATTTTAACTATTCGTTTTTGTTTTTATTTCTAGACTTACCTGGTATGAGGAGAAGTGACGGGAGTAGAATAATTGCAATAGACACTTTTAACTTGGATGATATCCCAGAATTGACTACTGAGTACCCTGATTTAACTGGGGTCGAAGAAGAAACTTTTTATTTTGAAATTGTCGAAGACGAGGTTGAAGAAGATAATACACCAGAGGAAACATCTGAGAGGGCTACGACAAACATTGCTTCAACAAGTTCAACCACTGATGATGAAATAAGTTATTCGACTGATATAACTTCGTTTCATCAGATAAACCTAGTCGAGGTTATTAAATCAATGGTTGAAGAGTCCGATGAATCTGAATTAGAATTTGAATCTGAAGATGAAGCTGAATAATATGTCAAAAGTCAATATGAATGCATTTTTGACCGTGATAAGTTAAATTTTAATGTAACTAACTTACACATAAATATTATATAATATTATATTTATTATTTATACATGATTTTATTTTAATTGTTAACCTACTGACATCCATTATATGCAATCTGAAATAGGGACAGCATTTTTTTTTTATATTAGTTATAATAATGACGAATTTGAAAATAACAAAAATTGTTCATAAAGGGGGATGCTGAGGGGCTTTAGCCAGGTTGTCAAAGGTCTGGACACGCCTATGGGTCATAGTAATAGACTTACGTCTATAGTAATAAGGTAGGCTCTCTTATTATTTATATAGCGCCATAGCGGGACGCCAGTCCTTAACAATCACTAGAACCAATTTTCTGTTGTTAACTTCAATATTATATTTGACTTATCATCAAATTTAAAGGTAAGAACATTATCTGTGTTCTCTTGTTAGCTTGTTAACGATATTTTAATATTCAAGTGACTCATGAGCATTTTTATATTTTAATATTTTATATAGGTACTCATGGGTCATAACTCGTTATTAAAAAACAAAATATTGTTAAGCAAAGGACATGGAGACTTGAGAGAACACGTATTATAATGTTCTTACCTTTATTTTTAATAATAGGTCAATTCACAGGAATTCACGCAAACATTACAAAATTGGTTCTTGGTACTGAACTCAAATTTGGTACGTCTTATGTTGGTAAGACGGAGGCAACACAGTGGACAGACTAGGATGTGGCTTTACTCTAACCAGCCCGCCTAGCTTCTCGGGAAAAAAAGTTATTTCCCTCGTTATGGCATTGGCAAAAGCCAAAAGGTGCGCTAAGTAAAAATTATTTCTTGTATTCTTCGATTTTAGGTTTATTATAATGAGTATTTATTAATGTGCTCAGTGCACACTTACGACCAACTAATCATAACGAACTCGGTAAAACTGGGGCACCATTAAGTGTAGAGCCTTAGTAAAACTAAAGTAATATCATTTCGTTACGACTATAATTGAAATCGAAATGTACATAAATTACTAAATTCAAAGACACATAATGGATAGGCCACAGATCATAGACCTATAAAAAAATGGACTGCGCGTTGCCTATAGTACCCATAGGTTTAATATTTAAGCCATAGGTTTGACGATCTGAACACTTATCTCACTATCTGAGACAGGCTATAATTTACCCCGAATGTGGTAGAAACAATAAAATAGTTTATTTTTCGAAGGCTTGATGAGAATTATTTTAATCGATAAGAGTGATAAACAAAAATTATAAATTGATTTGGTACTTCTCAAGTTGTAGACTTTAACTTCGAAGAAAAACATATTTCACTATTAGAGTACATCATTACGCAAAACTTATAAGCCAACCAAAAGAAGGAATTAGATCTTATTTAACAAAAACAATACATTTTAAGAACCAATAAAATAGTATTAACATAACGATGACTACCTATATTTTAACTATTTATTAGTCTGAATACATTGATGTAAAAACTCGACCTAATTACTGATTTTTTTTTTAATTTTTCAACTATATGTAAATGTAACTATATTTTAAAGCGACACTAGTTATAGTACATAGCTAGTCATACTACATATTATATTGTTTATGATGAGCAACATGGAATTGTAAATTGTAATTTATTTTAATCATTGTATTATAATATCACGCATTGAATTAATTTATACCTACTTAATGCACATTTATCTTGTTATTAAAGTATGACTTTTATTTAATTTACAACAGACATTTTTTCGGTTTTTTTTTTTGATAATTCACCATCTTAAAACCTTGATTTAGGTGATAAAAGTTGTGGAAACAATGAATAACTAAAAAAAAATCATGTCTATTTTATACAAACATTTGAAAATGGTAAAAAATTCAAAATTCAAAATTTGTCATTATTGTGAATTATGATACTTATATCACGATTAGATTCCCTTGAAACAATTAGTGATTGCTACTTTTTCTTCCATATTCGGGGTAAATCGTAGTCTATCTTTTTTACTCAACGATCAAACTGGTTTTCTCTCTCAAGGCGCAGTCCATTTCTTAATAGCTACCAGCTCGTCCCAGCCCGCCCCTTCGGGACACAACTGTCCTCATCAACCTCGAACTATGGTCTAGAATATATCTTAAATCATGGTGGCTGCACTGATTAAAAATAAAAATATTATCATCGACACCAAAATAAAAAGGCGGTAAATGAAGAATGAAGATAACTTATTAATTTCCACCAAAGCGTTTATTCGTATAATATTATATTTTTCAATTGATATTCAGGTATTTTTTTTATTTGTATACCGATTGTATCATTTCATATTTGTTTATTTGTGTATCTTATTTGTCAAGAAAAATCAAGAGTTATTGGGCCGCTATTGATTTGTCGGATATGAAAGTATTGCAATTCTAAACAGGTATGTCGTATGTAAAATCATGATGTAAAATATTATTGCCATTCGGCATCCACCATGTATCATAGTGTTTTACTCCTGAAAATATTAATATTACATTATGTTTTTTTACCATGAAAATATACCTTTGCAAAATAATGAAAATTAAATCATTATTTTTAAATAGACAGTGGGTGTTTGATATCTTTTTTTTTTTTATTACAATAATTTATTAAGCAATCTGTATTTATTTATTTACAATAAGTATTGATGGTGTTATAATATATTCAGAATAAGATTGAACCACTCGGCCGACCAAAACACGTTTTTTCCGCGCATTCCTACCACTATCCGAACATCAGTAAGAGCGTTAGCACAATCGCCTAACACTCTAAGACAGCTGGCGATGACTGTCGGCCAAATGTCAATCACAGAACGCATAGTTATTGCTAGTGGTCAGGCACTGTTCGGCAGTTCAGTCTGCATTCGCAAAAGCGGTTCAATCTTATTCTGAATAGAATATAACATCATCAATTATACTTATTGTAAATAAATAAAAATATATTTAATGGTTTGTGGTCTTGGGCTAAGAATCCATCCATTCATTCTGGGGTCACCTGGGATGTTTTGAAGTAAATGGATGAGAGATTAAAGGATGTTTGACATCTAATAAATATTAAATATTTGCATTTTATATTTATTTTAATATTAAGTAGTACCTATTTAGTGCATTAGAATTTTATTTTTTTTATTACCTATTTACGAGACATAAGTTATCCACATACCACAACATAAAATAGTTTATGCGGTGAGAGAAATTAGCGTTCAATATTACTCTCATCACAAGTAGTGGGTATATTCAAATTTACAGAAAATGCTTATTGAAGAGGTATCTAATTATTTGTATTTTGTACATCATTTTATTGTGAAATATTATTAATTTAATAAAAAATATTGTTATTTAGTAGGTCTGTAACATTAGTTTAGTAGTTTACTATAGATTCTGTATAGTACTACTATGTAATACTTGTGTACTATAGCTATTACAATAGTAACACAGATTGAGAATTTATACTTCAAACATGGTTTTAACATTTACATATTGGTGTATAATCTATGCTATAAAATTTTTGTTTAAACCAACAAGGGAATAGGAGAATTAATATGTCCCATTATAATAGTTTATTATAATTATAAATTATTGGTATTAAAAAATGTTGATGCCGGGGGCAGTTGCCCCTTTGCCCCCCCCCCCGTTAAACATGACTGTATTGTATCTCACACTTATATTTTTATTTTATTTGTTTTTAGATAGCAAATTTCTTGATAAGATGGACAATTTATCATATTCATCCCCAATTGAATGGGAGAGTGAACCTTTTGAAGAAGAAAAACATAAATGGTTTGTAAAACAACATATCATATTTTTAATTGATGCTTCAAAACCAATGCTCAATACTTATAATAACACAACTTTTTTTGCAACAAGTATTGCACTTTGCAAAAAAGTAGTTCTGAAACTTATTAGAGAGAACAGAAATGATAAAATAGGTATATTGATATACGGTACAAACGATGATAATAAAAAATGTCCCAAGTATATTAATGTGTTATCCGAACCAATAAAACCTAACATTCAATTAATTAAAAAGCTTGATGATGTGCTAACTGGTAAACTCATTCAAACTGGACAATGTCTTTTGTCACCACTATCAGACGCGGTATGGTATAGTAACTATCTTATAAAAAAATGTAGTGAAAATCAAAGCCATAGTACTATAATGCTCATTACATGCAATGACCAACCTGACATAGGGGATTCTAAAAAACAATTCCATCTAAGAACAAGAATTGATGATGTTATTAAAAATAATATTGATTTTAAGCTTATACCTATTGGTGCAACATTTGACATGAACCTTTTCTATGAAGGTCTGCTTAAGAGGTTTAACAGTATCTCCAAACCCATCAATGGGTTAGAAAGTATAGATGATATTATGTTGGAAATCAATGACAAATTGAAACATGGTAGAAGTGTATCAAAAATAAAATTCTTTATTAATAATGACTTTTATATATCTACTGCATTGTACAAATTTTATACAAAATTAAAAATGCCTTCAAAAGTAAAGCTGGACAGAAAGACTAATAAACCTTTGACTAGTAATACTCAAGTATTTACACTAGACACTAATGAATTAATGTATAAATCTGATCAGGCTAAATATTTAGAATTAGGAAATGAAAAAATAATATTTAAAAACGAAGACCTAACAATTCTGAAAAGTGGTATTATAGAACCTGGTATTAGATTACTTGGTTTTACAAATAAAGAAAATATTATGATATTGTACCATTTTAAAACTTCCATCTTTCTTCGCCCTAATAATGATGTAGTTGAAAGTAGCACTCGTATGTTTAATACTCTTCTTGAATGCTGCTTGGAAGAAAATAAATGTATAATGTGCTTCTTAAAAATTAGGAATGGAGGAAGAGTTCATTTAACCGTCCTGATACCTCAAGCGGAAATTATGAATGAACCGGGTACTCAAAATCATCCATCAGGATTTCATGTAATATTTTTGCCATTTCTTGAATGTTTGAAACCAGTAAAACCAATGGAACCGACAAAAGTCTATGAGTCGTTAACAGATACACAAATCTCAATAGGTATGAAAATATGTGAAAGCATGCCCATCAATTATTATCCAGCACTGATTAAGAACCCTAAAATAAACGTTCATTGGGCAATGTTGGAATCTATGGCATTGGAATCAGAATTACCAGACATTTTAGATGAAACTCTTCCAGCAAATCATGTTTTTGATAAAAGTTTGAGTATAATAAAAAATGATATACATGGAGAGCTTTTCTCGAGTAGTCGTAATCTACCAAAGCCAAATAAAAAAACCAATTTTGGTAGTCAACATGTAAGTGGAAAAGAAAGAAAAAGAAAAAACTTGCAGTGATAAGAAGTCAAAACCGTATCGATCAGGAAAGTTCGAAACATTACAACAGTAGGGTAAAAATTTTTTTTTGTTACCTAATTACAGTGATTATAATATAATACAGTTAAGATATCATTATGTATAAATGTATAGGTAAGTTTTTTGATAGGTTCTTTTAAAATTTGTGTATAATATAAACTATTAATGTAAAAAATTATTTTTATTTGTTTTATTGAATATTTAAAAAGTTAATTACTTATTTCCAACCAGAAGCCTTGCGTTGGTAAAAAATCATTATTTTTGAAATATCATGTTTCATATTATGTATAATTTTTTTTTAGTAAAATGTATGTCATAATTATTAATTACATACCCATTATAAATATTTAAAACGAACAAATATGGTATAAATACAAAAAAATGATTCTGTCATGATGGTTTATCCTTTTAAAATATAATTTCTTGATTTATAAACAGTACTTACAGTACCAGTCGCATTTATTTGTTAGAGTTTGTTAAAAATATCACTGTTCTAGTAAACTGATCCTAAATCTGTCAAATATACAATGGCATCACTGGCGTAAATGAAAAACACTCGCAAATCTCTTCTCTTCATATTTTAACTCTGCCTTCTCTCCACTAATGAATAATACTAAAGTATAAAGTATAGATATTCCCTATTTTGATCTTCCTAGTAACTGCTATTTTAGTGTGCACGATATGTTTACTACCTTATCCTTACTGAAAGATGTTAAATCTGTCTTTTATATTATAAAAAAAATGTTTTTCTCTTGGATGTTTAACTTTAAAACTATATGCTGTAATTGGGAGCAATACAGAGTGTACAGGAAGACCATACAAATTAAATAACTTGTTGTAATCAATATTTTTTTTTATATATAATTTGTAAATAATTGTGTTATACATATCATTTGACATTTTTTCAATACTGAAAATTAAAAATTAAATATGATAAATCTTTTTTTGAAAATTCAAAATAGCCAATTTGTAAACTGGTTTTTAAAAACATTTTTATTGTGAAAATATTTATTTAAGTCATGTAGTTAATTTTTAAAAATTTCATTATTTTTTATTAAGTAAAGTTGATCTAGTTGTAAAAAATATTTTAAATTCAAAAAGTATAAGCGCACGAGTTAATAGATTATTTCATTTGTCAGGTCTTCCTGTTACACCTTTTATATAAATAATATATATTTTGTTCAATGAACCGCACAATGGACAGTTAATCAATATAAAAACTTCCAACTTTCTTCTAATAAAACGTTGCTCCCTAAGTTTAGGTTTTAATAATAGTTACTCAATGTCCATAATGTTAAATTACAGGTATTAAACGAATTATAAACTAACACATTGTCATTCGTCAGTATATTTAATTTAATAAATACAAATTACACAAACATGGGTAAAATATTATTGCCAAATATACTGTTAATATGTAATGACAAAAATATACAATACATATTTTACTCCTTCATATATTACTTAACAATCATTCAAGTATCAATTTTATAACAACAATAAAGTTTGAAAAAGCGAACAATAAATAAAATTAATGGAATAATGATTATTATAAATAATGTAAATGCGATATTACTTTAATAATTTACATAATAATAAGTTAAACACAATAATTGTATAGTATGTAGTTAAAAAACAAAAGAGCACATAATATTATAACCAATTCAATTGATTAAGGTTATTTAAATAAAGGTAAATTCTTATTTTCTTTACTAGTTGCTAATTATAAATGTAAATTTGTAGGTCAATAACAGTTATTTTGTGCTCGTTTGATAGTAAAATATTTGCACTCACATATAAACACAAACAATTAATATAAATGACAATTATGGTTATTTAAAACTATTTTTTATTGCTATTATTTCTAATAAAATTGAAAATGGTAAAAGTAAAAAATATAGTA
This sequence comes from Sitobion miscanthi, assembly GCA_008086715.1. NCBI lineage: Eukaryota > Metazoa > Arthropoda > Insecta > Hemiptera > Aphididae > Sitobion > Sitobion miscanthi. The sequence continues at coordinate 3,723,365 of CM017797.1, forward strand.
GACACACATGAAAAAATCTTCAAATCATTTTATTTTATTTTTTTACCGATAATGAAATAGTTTTAGAAAATAAAAACTTGCCAGTACATCTAATATTTTGTACAAATTTTTTCATACTATTAGGTAAGTAATTTATCTTATCAAGTACAAAATATTGTATGGTTTATAATTTTTATTAATGAATTAATATAGGAATAAAAATAATTATTATTTTAGCATTTATACCAATAATTTGTATGTGTACAATTATTTTACTTAAGATGAATAAATACTACAAACATTCATTACAAACATTTTTTGAAAGTTAATAGTTAGTGTTGTTCTTAATTGTCCGGCTTTGTACTTAATTATTTAATTAAATTTAACTTTGGCTTGAAACCAGATGTGTTGAAACAATTGTAAAACAATTATATCAAACAAAATTCATGTTCAATGGAATATTACAAAACACAGATTAAATAAGAATAATTTATATTCAAATTACAATAAAAAGTATTAATTTGCGCGATGCGCTAAAATCAGTTTTTAAACATTCATTTGTATATCAACAATATAAATTGAATAGCATTTGTAAGCTCTAAGACATATAACAAAAGTTATCTAGATTTTTATTTAGTTAATAATAATAAACAAATATATAAAATGATAGGCCTCTGAGAACACATTAAAGTAATCAGTACGAATCGTCAAAATACAATTTGGTCGCTAAATATATACAGGGTGTAACAGAATTAGATGATAAATATAATTTATCTTGAAATCAATTTAGTTCTGATCAATATTACATCTTTTTTTTAAACAATTAACAATTATTTCCATATAATATCTAAATTACAAATATTTTTTTACAAATAATTGATAAGAATAAAAGTTATTACATAGTTATTAAATTACACCTGTCAGTGTTTTCTGTAACTCCTGTATATTATATATATTAGGACATTTTAATTTTGTTGTTTTGACTAAACAATATGTTTTAGCAGTGATTTTATAATGAATAATTTTACTATCACATAACTTACTGAATGTTTCATTTTTAAAATTAAATTTCAAAGTTTTATAAGAATATTCCTTAAAAAATACCATTCATTTTAATGTTAAATAATAACAAAATTGTTTACAATGAGCAAAACTAATAGATACGTGAAAACGGTCAAGTATTAAGCTTGGAAGATATATTGAATTAATAAAAATAAATGTACTTATATATTAAACAATAGCAAAAATTATTTACAAAATGGTTTCAAAGGAACGTAATCACTCAATTGAACTTTATTAAATGTTTAATCGACTTTATTTTCAAAAATAGGTCACTTACGGTATTAATAGCACAATTTTTAATTTATTTTTTTGTGTGAAACAGAAAATATTGAATTTTAAATTTTAAAATGTGTGTAATATCAATAAGTTTTAATCATTAATAACTCCTGAATTCAGCTAACAATACAATTTTACATCCCATGATGTTTACATTGATTTAATTTCTAAACGACATCGAATAAAATATTAGTAAATATACTGTATAAGTACCATGAATATTATCACAAATGACAGGGAATGGGGGAAATGGCCGGATGGGAACAAAAAAATGTACAATTAAAATTCTAGCTAAATATTTTTTTATCATAATGCAGTGATTGCCTTTAAATGATCACATTAGTAATATTAAATATTTCAAAACTAACAATATTTAATTTTGTCACTCAAAAGGAAAATATGTTTTGGGGCAAATACTTTATAAGGCTAATATCTGATTATGTAACAACAATTTGATAAAAATCAAATAATATAAATTAAATATTAAATTTATAATAATAATAATACATACAATTTTAACTACATAATAAGTCTTACTTAATACTAAGATGAATATTTTAAACTTAAGGGTAGGATTATATATTGTAAAGAACTGTAAAGAAGCGAGAAATATATCAAATATCGAAATGCAATATAAGTTCAAAATTTAGAAGAATAAGAGTTTAAGCACTGTAAGGAATTAAAAACATATAGAATCCATATTTTGCCTACACATTTTGTTTGAAATTCACAGTTTCAGCAAAGATCATTTGTTTTAAAGTTTCTCTGGGTAGATCATCTAACTCTGTAGCAAATCTAAATGGTTCTTCTGCAACAGGCTATAAAATGTAAAAATAATTAAATAATTTTTCATAATAATAATTTATATAAAAACAAATAATTAAAAGTTAATAAATACAAATTAACACATTTGCTGCATGTATACATGTTATGGTGTTTAACGATTGGAAGTTTATAAAAAAAATCATAAAAAATAGAAAAATTAAAATATTAATCTACAACTTAACAACTTTCACGTTACTTATGAATTAAAAATTATATTAGACGCTAATAAAAAACGAATATTTTAATAGTAACACTGATTAAATTATAATGCATTTAATAACGAGTTACATGACAGCAATTGGTATCATTTAGTACATGCTAACAATGCAAATATTTAGTGTATTTGCAGTGAACATGTCAAAATAAATTGAACATCAAAAAGTGATTTACATCTGTTTAACTAGAACTTCTGAGTAAGAAAGTTCTCAAAAATTATTTTCAAAAGTATTTCAAAAATTTAAAGCACCTAAATCAAAATTTAACCATTTCTTAATTTTTCTATTGATAAATTATTATATCAATATTTGTTTGTTCCTTTCTGCTGATTTATTTTAGAAATAACATACAGGTAACATCTTGATTATTTTATCAGTGGACTCAATAGCAGAAAAAAAACAATAGTACCACGAAAAACATCTACTTTGCAAAATATGTTTGAAAAATAAAATATCTATACAAAGCCCAAAAAAAAGGCTAGGAGTAAATCTCTTAGCCATTGGTATACTAGCTATAGTCCGCGCAACGAAAACTGGCCGGTGACCGCCGAAACCCGCCCGCCATGAACGTGCCGTTAGCCGCGGGTTCTCAAACTACGTGTCGCCGCTGCGATGTTATACAATAGGCGCACGCGGTGTGTGTATATATTATATCACGTATTGAAATTATGTTTTATACTGATAATTTTTTAAACCATTTTCTCTCATGATTGGTATAATAATTAATTAATATATACCAAGTGAACAAATAATTTTAAAAAAACGTGGCAATTAGCTTAATAACCACTTATTGACAATTGCCACTAGAGTCGCACCAGTCACCGGCCAGTTTTCGTTGCGCGGACTATAGTATTGATTTTAAAGAAGAACATAATTTGTAAATAAAAATGTCATACCTCATCAGCAGGGTCATAATACTGTTCAAGATACGGATGTGCCAGGGCCTCTTCAACTGTGATTCTATTATGAGGGTTAAATGTCAGCATTTTATCTAGCAAGTCCAAAGCTTTTGGATCAGCTGTTGGGTAAAGTTTTGAAAATGCTATTTTTGGTTTGAAGGGCAACGATTGTAAATAACTCCGAGCCTATACAAACAAAAACAAAAAAAAAAACATAATTTCATTAATTATTTAAGAATCATACAACATTTGGAAGTTAATCACATACTTTATCATTAATAATACACAATAAATCGACTGCAGTTGGTGAACCAAGTATTCCCAATATATGATTTAACTGGTCTAAGTAATGTTTACCAGGAAATATTGGTCTGTTGGAAAGCATTTCAGCTAAAATACAACCAACTGACCACATATCTATTGATTTTGTATATCCCTAGAAAATCATTAAAAATGTAATATTTTTTTTTTCATTATTTTATTTTTTTTAATCAGTTATAATAAATTTTTACTTTGGAATTCAACATAATTTCAGGAGCACGATACCACCTAGTGGCTACATATTCTGTAAGAAATCCAGTGTGATCATGATCAGGATCTGCAACTCTTGCAAGACCAAAATCACATATCTAAAATAAATAATTACATACATTATCTCAAAAAACGTTGAATACAATTGCTTTAAACCATGTATTAAAGCTTATGAAACAATATAATACAAAATATTTTTAGATGATTCAAATATTCTAAATAAATAATATAATAATATATACTTTGAGATCACACGTTGTGTTGAGAAGCAGGTTACTAGGTTTGAGATCACGGTGGAGGACATTTGCTGAATGTATATATTTAAGCCCTCGAAGAATTTGATAAAGGAAATAACAAATGTGATCATTGCTCAGTCTCTGAAATATATCCAAGAAGACAAATTATCAATTCCTTCACTCATAATAATCATAAAATATCTTCTCTTGGAGAATAAAAGAATTTATATGTTTTTCTTAACAGTTCTACAGTTTTATTTTTTGGGGCACAACAAATATAATTATAAATATATATTATTAATTATTTCAATTCACCTGAGTTTTTAAAAGCTTATACAAATCAGTCTCCATCAAGCATTGAACAATATAAACATCTTTCATTTGTTCAATAGTTTCCGCTCGTAAGATATTTCTTATATCAATTATCTATAAATAATAACAAAAAAAAATGTAAACAAATGAGTAATAATATAGAATATGATTTATCATACTAACATTTTCGTGTTTAAATCTAGTTAATATTTTAATTTCTCGCAATGTCCGTTGACAATATGTTTGATGTTCGAATGGAGAGATTTTTTTTATGGCAACTTTGCAATTTGTCTCATTGTCAAATGCCGACCTGTAAAGTTTATTTAAAATATGTAATTAAAAAATATATAGATATTTTTAGTAAAAACAAACACAAGTTATAAACATAAACCTTAATATTTTCATCATAAATTCAATAACAATTTAATTTGGAAACAAAGTTTATAGAGAAAATTTTAATTATCGAAACAAAACATTTCACTGTTGTATATTTATTACTGTAAAAGTAAAAATTACATAAATGTAGTTGTTAAAATCTCAAAAACAAATCTTGGTCTTGCTTTTAAATATTGAACCACTTATTATCAACATTCTTTCTAGAATAATATTCATTATTGACTTGAAATATTCAGTTTATTTACTTATTTTTGCAATTATAAACTCAGAGATCCTTAAATGTTTGATTAAGAATGGACTCCATTAACAATGGTAAATAATATGAAAGACAACCACTGGTCGATTTTTATTTATTGATCTTCTAATGTTGACAGTTTAACAATAAACTTTTGTGATGACGGAGACAAAAAAAGTTATAGAATGTTTGTGCAAACATAACTGGAAATTTACTTTGTTTTTTATTAAACTATTGCAAGTAATTATGGATTAAACAAAAAATGTTTAGGCAATTTATTAATATAACATAGGTATATATACTAACATACATACCTAACTGATTTAGCTACCTTTAGAAAAAAAATTGAATGCATCATTAAAACTATTATTGTAGACACAATTTCAACAATAATAAAAAAATTAAACATGGAATTTTCTATTCTTTATTTTAATTTGAATAATACTACCTATCTATTCTATCTATTAAGCAATATCAATATATAATGTTATATATTATTCTAATCCAAATAAAATATTCACTATATGTAACTGGTACATACTAAATTGTATTTACTCTCATACTATTAATTAATGAAAAGAATGAAAAATAATTGTATTTTTTTTTTGTTTAATATTGTATTTAAATTAAATGTAAAATAAAATATAAATAATTAAACATTTCATACTACTTAGTCAGAAACTTGGAAATAACATATTTTATGAACTTTATTATCGCGGTAAAAAGTTTTGTAAACTTAAATGGATGAAATATAATATGATAAATATAAAAAAAAATAGGGAAGTTGCTTTGCTGTATAGATTTCAAATTTACACCATCACTGTAATGGATGAGTACAATTTTAATTCTATGATAAATCATTTCTTACAAAAATAAATGTTTCTGAGTGAAGACTGTGTAGAAAACAATATCATGTCTAAAAAATTACATATAGTATAAATATTTGGTTAATATTTTAAGTCTTTATGGTTATAAATTTTTGAATAATAACAAAAATACAAAATATAGGTATTTTGTCAAAACCTGATTAGGTGCAGTGGCGTCCAGACAGGTTAGCAAGTACTACGACTGCATATGTTCTCAAAGGGGGTGGGTGTAAATTATTAGTATCGCAGGAACGTTTTTAAATTTATAATAGAAAGTATAGTTTGTAATTATAATCTATTATTTTCATAATAATGAAGGAAGTTGATTTAACATTACAATTTTAAATTAATACAACAAGTTATTTTTTCCTAGTAACATATAATGAGGTTGAGGGCAGGCCCGGCTCAAAGGGTAGGCGACATTAGTCCATGCCTAGGGTGGCACTTAAGCAGCACTTTAGTAAGAGGGTGGCATTTTCAAAATACTGATAATATTATATTGTTAGGGGCGGCAAAATTTGATTTTGCCTAGTTCACTATTTTTGTTTGAGGCAGCCCTGTTTAAGGGTTGACATTTTAAATGACGGATATGTTTTCAATCTTAAACTATTAGGTAGCTAATTAGAAATATTAGAAATATTGAAAATATTTAATCTGAAACATATTATAGTTGTATCTACAAAATATTTATATTTTTTTTTTTTGATATACTATTAACATAGCAAGTAAATACACCAAACATAAAAATAGCAAATACATAAGCTCTGTTATATAAACTATAATATGGTGTCCGATATATACTTAAAAGTGCTTCTAAGTAAATAAATAATAATGCAAACTGTCTAATATAAGTTTTATCCAATATCCACGTTATTTTGAAGTGAATTCTAAATCTGAATTAATTAGGTACAATGTAAACATCCAACCACTAAAAAGGATATTAATTAACATGTAGGTAGACGTTTGAGATAAATTGTCCACAAATATGTGTGCAACTCAATAGAACGGGTATTCTTCATAGGACGGTAGATTTTTACAGGCACTTCAGAGTTAGCTTGACACCACTGTGTTGACTTGTACTTACACGACCATTCCGTAAGCTCCCTCGCCGATGTACGACAGATTCGTGTACCTCGGACCGACGTCAAATATCTGTCCCCTGACCATCTCCGGGTTCGACTGGCCACCGCCGACAGCATTGTCGGATGACATAATATCCACAGCACCCTGTGGGCAAGTCAACGTACACCGTTAGAAGAAAAATACATTACGGTACGCGGAATAATCGTTGTCCGGACGTCGGACCAGGGGCAGTCGTGGACTCACTTGTAAAGGTAGTACGACGAAAAGCTCGCAGCGCACAAGACGTAAGCTGCTCAAAAGCCAATTTGCGCGTCTGTCAACGTGTGCGTGTGTGTGTACTGCGGGTCTGTGTGTCCGCGCGCGCGCTACGCTCAACACTCGCGTATGTATGGGAATGGGTGCGTGTGCGAGTGTGCCTGCGTATGGGTATGTGAGTGTGGGTACGTGTGTGTGCGCGCGTGTGTGTCAGACTTCCGTGTGTACGTGAATGCGTGTGTGTGTGTTAATGTGATATCCACGTTTGATTGGACATCGAGAGATAACACGCTACCAGGACTTTGACGTCACTCCCCGAACGATTGGTTCTCAAAATCGTCGGTCACTCGTGATAACGATACGTTTTAATATCTCCGATGGATCTTCCCAAGATAAAAAGTTCGGGTCCTTGTTCTAATCATTTACTTATACGTTTTATCAGATTCTTGAATGCCTCATCACGTCTTGTTTATGTGGCTTGTAAATTAAAACTTATAAGTGTAGGAACCATGATAGACTTATAGATTTCTGTGAGTTAGTTCTTATAAGTAACATAAAGTAACTTCTTTAGTTAGACTAAACAAATAATATTTGATAGAAGGAATATTATAACTAAAAAAATCTTAGTAATTTTAATATTTAATTTGTAAAATTAATATTTTATCCTTGGTAGATAATATTTATGTTTCAACTTTCAAGTACCAAACTTATGTATTTATTAAACTGTAGCATTTATGATGCATTATATGCCTAAGCAGGAGTATGATAACATGTTTCTGGGTAAGGAAAATAAAATAAACAACATTAGTTTTTTTTTCAAACATTTTAAAACTAAACTTCTTTTATAATAAAATGTTCAATTAAAATGTAATGTTTATCCTTTTGAACTTAAAATTTATATTCATTAAAAAAAGAACATGCTATATTTTTCTATGATGATTATAATTTACAAAACAGTTATTGCTTAAAATTAATTTACTTATGCTGGGTTGCATAAACAATTTATTAAATTTAATGGGCCAATCTTGGGCCACTAAATTTTTTGGAGAGGCTAAGCCCCCCCCCCATATTGACTATATTGACCTTAAAATGTTATCAAGATTAATTAAAAAATAAAAATTGTAAATAAAAGACATATTATATTTGTATTTGTTGTGAAACTTAGCTCCCCCCATACAAAATTCATGGCTACGCTCCGTGGGTCTGGTTGCACCACAAACCTAGGAACCTAATAAAGTCTATGTGTTGCACTGCCTTTGCGCCATAAACTAAAATAATAATTTTTGTATATTATATATTGATCCCCCCGCCGTAAATATGTCACTGTACCACGTTAGATAAATGTTTAACAGTGCCCGAGCGGATTAAGGCGTCGGCTGCGACCAGTTTTCGGACTTATCTAGATAATTAATTGTTCATCTTTTATCTTATATAGATAAATAGTTACAAGGTATCTAAACGTTTATCTTAGATAATTTTTTTACTCAGCTAAATAAATTCATCCAGATACATTTTTTATTGATAAAAATCACGAAATTGTACAAACGCATTTTAAATATTTATACAGATTCTCAAACCAAGTATATGGTTTATAAATAATGTAATTATTTTTATTTATATCATTATTATTATTATGTTTCTAGACTACTCTAATACCCAACTAAAATATACCTAAATTTAAAACCCATTTAAAAAAAATTGTATCTTTTTTTATCTAGATAAATGAGTTAGGTTATTTTTTATATCTATCTAAATATATTTGAGTCATTATCTTTATCTAGATAAAACTATCACATACAACCACGGCTATAGCACAATATAGTAGCAACAGTGGCAGATTTTCAACATTTTTCTGGGGGGGGGTCCTAAAAAATAATATGTATTTCAAATATATTACTTTCATTAACTAATCAACACAGTAAAGGTCGTCTTGTTGAGAAAAATTAGCGCATTTACAATTTATTCCTTAATGTTTAAATTCAAAGTAATTTTATACACTTGGTTCAAAAATTTATATTTTAAAAAGATAACCGAGAATCGTGATTACAATCGTTAGTAGCTGGATCCTTATTCATCACATCATGCCTGAATAAATTAGTCAACAAGTCAAGCATAGTAGTCCGCAGACCACAAAATAGATGAAATTTCATCTACTCTGTGGGCAGACCACTTCCTATTGGAAAATGAGAACCACTGTAAAGACTGCTGAATGTTATTGTTATTACCATTCAATCCATGTTTTTATAAAATATGTAATATTACTATATTAAACACGAAAAGTTGTTTTATTGATAAACTAAAATGTATAATAAGTATTTATAGTCAATGATAATATCAAGTATTTTGTTTTAAAATATATGAGGCAAATTCAACAAACATGAATACATAATATATTAATTAACATATACCTAAAAATTAATAATAAATATTTAATACTATAACATTGTTAAATATGAAATAAAATTTAAAAATATAAAAACTTTATAACATACAATACAGCTACAAGCTTAAAGAAGAAAAATCAAAATTGTAATATTTATAAAATGTTTAAGATAATATTTGGCACATAAAAGTAACATAAAGGAATAATCATACAACATTGTTGCAAGCATATTTAGTATTTTGATTAATACTCAACATAGTGAATAAGCAAACTATTATATTTTAGTATCAAATATAATATATTATTCAGACAATTCTGGATATTTTAAATAAATTTCCTTAATAATACAAACATCTTGGTCTTTTGTGCACGAACTATCATCAACAAGAATTTCTTGAAGGCAATTATTTAAATCTGATAATTTATGTCTGCGTTCCAAGTATTCTGTATTAAAAATCACATTCTTACAAAGTTCCAAGTATGAAGTACGAGCCTAGACATAATAAAACAAAGCAGCTATAAATTATTGAATGACATATATTATGTAGTTAAAAAAGGAAAATTTGTTCAATTCATTACCATTTCATCAGATGGAATATTCAATAATTGACGTATAATAATATCAATTAAAACTTCAATATCATTAACATAAAACAGTTTAGCAGTTTTTGAGTCAGCAAGAATGTCATTTAACATTTTTTCTACAGAGTTTTTTGGTTTTTTCTTCAGTTTTAAAACCTGTACTGGATCTTCTATTAAAATGTATATTGTAATAAAGGTTAATGTTTATCTTAGATCATATACAATGGATAGTCATACGAACAATTTGTGAAGCCAACATAACTGTAGGACCTCAGTGATATGCGCATGCGCATGGTCTCTTATCATAAATGTTTGGCACTGAGTGCTGCAGACGCTCAATTAAGATAAACATGTAGAAAAACAGATTGATATAAAATAACTAGTTGCGCAAGCATAGATGCCACAGGTCCTATAGTATGTTGGCTTCAACTCATTTTATACGCGTAATATGTTATGACTCCATCCATTGTATATGATCTAAGATGTTTATAATTTATCTGTCACTAGAAAATCATTGAACTAACTTTCAGTATTAAGTAAAATCAACAAATTTTCAGTAAGTACTTTAGCATTGTCTCTTTGGGCCAGCCCTTTTAAAGTTATGTTTGATTCAATTTTAGAAAACTGAAGATTATAAGACAACAATAAGTTGATCATGCATTCAGTCTTTTTTTCATCATTCGAAGATTTCAGTTCATTGTCCTCTATATCACTTAGTATTTTGGTAACAAAGTCCACATTCATATATTCTGAAAAATTAAAACCAAAATCATTTGTTGAAAGCTTTGGAGATGTATCTTAATTAAATGTTGTACCAAAGCATGAAATTGGTAAAGTCTCTCCAACTGATAAAATGAGTGTTAGAAATTCAGCGAGAATGACTTGCTTGTTTAAATCTTCTTTGTTGTTTTGCATATCTCTAAACATAATATTTGATTTGAATTTTATCATTAATTAGTATACAAAGTGTGTAGTAAATGTACAATCTAATGTTTTAGATTCTTATTTCCACAATGTGGGCAATATTATTTAAGAAAATAATGAAGTGCTAGGTGTATACAAGTAAAAAATAATCAATAATTTTTGGGACCTGAATTGAGAGGTCAGGTACTTATGGTTATAGCTAGCTAATAAGTTTTTTTTAATTCCATAAACATTCAAACAAATTTGTCCAATAGACAAGGTGTCTAATATTATACTATAATATATTAATGAAACTAAAATAATTAATTGTATATGTATTATATTTTAATATATTTATATAGTATGTATTCAAATTATAATAATTAATATTAGTTATTGGAATAATGTGAATGTAAACATTTAAAATAGAAAAATAGAGTTTTAATAATCAGATGTTCTGATAGAAATAATAAATAATAACAATTAATAACAGACATTGCGACAATGTTGTTTTCTGATCAAATATCATATTGGTAACCTATTAAGTTTATAGTACTCGCCACTCTGATTTAAATACAATTATTATGAGAAAACTATCAACATTGGTGTTTTTATGATACATTAATTTTTCTACAATTTACGAGCATTTTTACATGTTCATAACTTACATACAAATTAAAATATCATAAAATAACCAACGTAGCAACACAGGTTACGTTCTTAACTAAAAGTTTGATAAACTAAATGCAAATGTACTATGCTTATATAAGTTTGAAGAGAAAACCGATAGTTAGCTGACATTTACTTATAGAGGTACCTATTATTAAAATTGAAAACTGAATAATTCAATAACCGCTATTAATTATTGATTAAAATTAAACTTATGCATGATTATCAATATTAAATTATTTGTGTAAATTTAAAATATTTACTATAAAAAACAAAAAAGTACCTTGCTAATTCCATTGGTAGTATGGAATTTATTATAATATCAACAACAACAAAATTAAGTTTGCATAATTCTGAAAATATGTTAAGCAAATGTTTTTGAATCACCCATCGTAATTCCATTTGATAATATTCTAATAAATTATTAATTGATGTATATTGGTCGATTTTTAAAACATGATTAATGACCATTGGATCTGCATTTTTCTATAAAAAAAAAATAAAAATAATTATTACAAAAGAGTTTACGCTGTTTATTTTGTAATTGTGATTGGAATTAATTCTAGCGTTTCACATCATTCCAAATTTATGTTTAAAAATATATTATAAAGGAAAAAATGCTATCCTAATTTAAATTTTAAATCCTTTTATATACTGATACCAAAGTCGATTTACTATATATATATTTAATAATACTGTAATAAAGAGTAGATTTTTAAATAAAATAAAAAAATATTTAATTTGTATCATTTAGGAGAGTTTCAACAATGTTTAGTACTTAATCTACTTTAAAATAATAGGTTAATTGAAAAAAAAAACTATATTCAGTATTATAATAACATTTGCTGTGATATAATTTATAATTGTAACAAATTATCATAAATTAATTAATTCGTACAAATACTTAATCAAATAGGTATAATACATTATAGGCACCTACAAATGTTAAATAATTTTGTTTAATTTACAACTGATATAATTTACTATTTAATATAATAAGAATAATGTATTACCAAGATGCTCGTGAGCTCAATTAAACATTCTTCAATTTGAACATGATCATCAAATATTTGCCATGATCGTTGTTGTGAATCTTCTTTAGCAGCTGTTAAGTATTCCAATAACTGTTGCATGCATTTTCCATCTTTAGTATTTTCCAAACATTCTACTGGTAATGTTGCACTTGTAGGAGGAAAAGTATCAATAATATCGCGTACACTATTGAGACTAGACTTTGCTGATTCATCAACTAGATCAGACAAATATTGAATCACAACAGAAACAGCTATTTGAGAAAAGTTGTATGACAATCCTGTATGATTTCTTACCTAAAACAGCAAAAATGTTATATATTTATATATAATAATTAAAAATGTCTAAAAAGATTTTTAAAAATATGATATAATTTATTATGTACAGCTTAAACTATTAACTAACAACAGTTACTATACATTATTGTATTACACACAATACTTTCTAATAACTTTGGCTTAAGTTCAATGAATTTGCATTTTTTTTTTTTTTGGGGGGGGGGGGGGGAAATGCTTGACAATAACTTAAAAGTTTTAACATTTGTATCAATAAATATAAGTATTGATATTTGTTTTTTTTAACAAATGTTAGATAGACTTCAAAAATCTTATAATTCTAAGAGATTTATTTCATATTAATTTATATTATATAGAACATTATAATATTTAATATTAAGTTCATACTTGCTGCACTACTTCATAAATATCTGGAATAGTTATCTCTTTTGGTTTTTTTGAAACATTTACACTATTTCCAGTTTCATTTAATGTTTGTTCATATGTTTCCGATTGATTACCCTGAAAGCGTAATACAAAACTTGTGTTTATATATTTCATTATATACAATTATATAATATAGGTTAGTAGGTAGGTAGGTACCTACATTACTTAACTATTTAAATATAAAAGTATAGTCAAAATAATAATACCTTATCAACAGTTTTGCACTGTATTGGCGTATCCAGTGTATTAAAGGAAGATTTCTGTTTAAATTTTTTTTGTCGCCTCAATAATGATTCATATAGCTTAAATTTATCAGAAAAATTATCATTCACATCAAGTTTTTGTTGAACTGCCAAAAGACAATTCTCTAAGAATTTTAATACATGAGTATCCTTTACCTGATAAAATTTAAATGATAAATTAAACATAATTAACAATAATTAGGTAATTAACAATAATTGAATTTACTTACATAAATGGTTTTAACATAATTATATGGTACGTATCCTAAATCACCAGTATGGTTGATAACTAAACACCAACTCTTTTTATCAGCAACATCTCGGTAAATGAAAAACTCATCATTAATTTTGAAATCTAGTGTTCTCTCTGATGAAGTATCTTTATAATCATACAATGCTTGAAGCATCTCATAATCTAATAAATATAATAAATTAATATAATGACATTTATATAGTCATTAAGTTTGTTATGAAACTAGGTAGGTCTAAGAAACTAAAATAAATGCAAACTATTTATTGTCTCTACAAAAAACTTATAAGTGAAAATGTTACTATATCATTTAATTATCCATAAAGACTGGAAATATACAATATTAATTATGTAGCTGTATAGTGACATTTTATGCAGCATATTATAAATAATAATACAAAATTACCCAACATTGAAAAGAAAAATGTCGGTAAAAACAATCAAAACAATATATTATCATGCATTTATATAGAGAAGCATATTGAGTTGTTATCGAAACAGAACACAATAAAAGTATAGTGGGAATAATATTTATTAATTAAGATTTTGTCTATAGCTTACTGCTTTCTGATGTATCGTTCATATTTATCCTCGACGAAATATAATATTATAAATCATTAAATTCTTAAGGGTTATGCTGATGATAGTTAGGCCCGGATAAAATTTTTTTTTAGTAATAATAAAAAATATATATTATTTACTCGCACTAAACATTATTGTTCATTTGACATGGACATAATGTCATATTGTATTAAGTACCTACTACCATTTAGATAACCGGAATACCGAATAACAGACAGATTATGAGAACTGAGTTTTTCAAAAATGATTAAAACCGCAGATAAGATATATGATAATTATTGAAAAATTGTAATCTGCGGGAACATCGTGACTGTAATAAGTAATAACTAATAAACGACAATATGAAGATGATATTATGGGTGTTAACTATTAAGTTGTAAAGTGAGTACAGACAAACCATTGAACTATATAATAACTATATATAATAACAATAAATTATAATATATAAATTATTACATAGTTCAATAGTACACTGCACGATTATAAAGTTCTTTATAATCGTGGTGCACTGGTGCCGACTACAAAGCTGCTGGTGACCGGTGGGACGCACAATGAACATAGATAAGTATAATCACGGGACAATAATCGAAGCGCAGCTCAGCCGGGCTCACCAGCTGCTCACAGGGCGCTAATTGTGCCAATTATCACTAGCCACTAGGTCATCGCCACGGACTGTTTACTGTCTGGAATGTCAGTAATGTCACATTAATATTTTATGAACGTTTGATATTCACCAGGAAATTAACCATTTATTTTTTTTCTTGTTATTTAAAAATTTAAAACGAATAACTGTATTAGAATTTTTATTCCGCTTCATGAAATGCATTTGCCTGTGAGCGCCAAACCATTTCCCAACCAAAATTTTTTTTTTTCATTAATTTTACCGTAGTTGATTTTTTTTATTTTGACCATCGGTAACCAAACTTTAACTTATGTCCTTAACTGATAAGAGTTTACACCGATTCATTCTTTTTCTGTAGTATGCAATCTAATGATTGGTTTCATTCTTCGTGATCATTCAGTTCGTGACTGATTCATTAATATGGGTTAAATTTGAATTTTAGGATGAATTTTTTCATACAAAAAAAACATAGTTTCAAATTTTTTACTTCCGTACACAAATAGTAATTTGAACTAAGTTTTCTACATTTTATATAATTTAAAATTAGTCTAAACGATACGCACTATGTGAATACTTCAAGTTCTTCCTAATTATATAAAAAAAATAGTCTATTCTTAACGTTAATTAACACTTAAATAGTATTTTTGAATTATTTTAATGATATTTTGTAAATATTGATTTAATTTAAAAAATGTTCATAGACTTACGACTTAGTCATCCTATCGATTTTTCGTTGTGCACAGATTTCGTATTTGACTGTATACATAATATCAGAAACATCTATCATATAATATATACCTTAACTCCGTTCGCCGTATGAGTGTGGTTACTTCACGCATACGACTGACGCCAAAGAGCGTGAATTTGGGTGGTTGTGGTGATTGCGGTGATTGCGGTGATTGCGGTGGTTGCTAACCTAACCACATTCTCTCGGCGAACGGAGTTTGTTGTATACCTGTGATGATATAAAAATAATATTATGTAATTATGGACACTATATTGAACACTGGAGTAATATGTACCTACTTTGCCTATACAATACGCCGGGCAACACTTTATGTTTGCGCGAAGTATATTATAGAACAATAAATTATATGACTAATTGTATAGGTATTATATATTATTCTATAACCTAGATTATAGGTATAAGCATGTAGGTACATATTTTACAATAATTATATAGTTTATTGTATTTTTGATTATAATTTAATTATAAACTTCAATATCTTACAGTAAAACATCTGATGAATGATTACAGAATGCATATCAAATGCAGAAGAAAGAGAATAACTTCATATACCGACAAATCTATATGAAATAATCGGACTCGACTGTTAGCCAGAAAACATCATATCATTCCTCAGGCCTCAGCAGCATCAAAATGGTCAATGGAGTTATACATTAAGGGGAACCACAAACAAATAGTTACAATTTATAAGTCATAAGGTCCTCCCTATATTATTTTAATCAAATTGTTACCAAAAACTAGTAAATTATAACGTATAAATCTAATGTCCCCTGTCACCGACGCTAAAGATCAATTAAAAAAAACTTCAATAAGACAATATACAAAGGTTGTTCTCGTGGTTATGACTTACTGATAGATCTAATACAACTATATGAACTATAACAAGTTCTATGAGAAGAAGTTTTTAGATATTTAGAATTTTCGTTTACAAATTACATTTATTTCAAAGCGTAAGTCATCATCAGTTTCATTGATGGTCAACTTTCAATACCTTATAAATTATATATATTTACAAACTTAAAATCTGTCCTACATGCTACAGGATAATAGTCAGAAATAAATATTTTAAGCAAAATTCAGCATTATTTCATGGTACATTAGCTGATTAAAATGAAATTAACGTAAATACCTATAGGTACCTAATTAAAAAGTTAGGTAGGCAGGTTCCAAGTATACTAATAAGTAATAATAATATAAATAAATTATAGAATCACCTAATGCTGATCAGAGGGGAAACCAGTGGGGACCCACCCACAGAAATATGTTGAGTATACTGGTATACTTGTATAATATTTATATCATTTTGAAACATATTTAGTTGTAACGTATATAATAATGCTTATTTAAATATTTAATATAGGTATGAGTACCTACATTTTTTTTCCAATATAGGTACATGAGGTATCTTTAAATAGAAGGTAAACAAAATAATTATTATCTTGAAGATTTGGTTTTCGTTTCCGTCAAATCATTTTTCTTCCAAAATTATAGTTTGAGATTTGAGAACCAAAAGTCATTCTGGTTTTTGTTGTTATTGTTTTATTGTATTGTTTTATTTCCGTAAGGCTAAAACAGTACTTTCCATAATTTATTCCGCTAATATCTATAGCTGTGATTTCCACCCACAGTGCGGCACTGCAGTCCAATTTCAATGATGGACGATGGTATTTACTATTTACAGAACAACCTGCAATTATTGAAAATCACTCCATACACATTTTAACGATCAGTTCTACAAATTACAATTTTGTGCAATGTTTAATGAGTATGGCTTATCTGCTTATTGCATATTAGTACAGACTAAAAGACTATATATATAAGCTTATATAACACCCCTATTATATATATATTATTTTATTATCTTTAAATAGCTACCCGTATTGGCGTACATATTCGTATAAATATAGTTATATTAATTATTATATAATAATATACACATCGTACAGTGGTTGAATATACTATCATATAATTATTTTATTTTCCAGTTATCATTTCTAAATTTACTGTTCGTCCGTGTAGACTGCAAAGTACTATATTTTTATACAACATAATACAGACTATCGCAGCTTCGTTATTTTAGATTCTAAGCGTCAGGCGAATCGATGAATGTAATGATTTTACAATGTGTTTTTAAAAAAAAATTTCATTTTAGTTTGTAGGTACATGGGAAAGTGAATCTAGTTGGTGCATTCGGGAGATCAAAATTTAAATTTCTCAGTAGATTTTAAAAACGCTGTTAAAAGCAAAAAAAAATTAAGGAAAAACGGGAATTTTTACGCAAAATTGGCTTTCGACAAAATTGATTTTGGTTTTTGGAGTAACTCTAAAACAAATTACCGTAGATACATGCATTTTTCACTGAATGTTTATATTAACATTTTATATACACCATAAAACTTTTAAAATATTTTGACTTGTTTTGAGTGTTTAAGGATATTTTCAGTTTCCAATTTGTTTAGGTTTTTTTTTCTATAAATATCAATACAATTTTATTCGTTGGGTAAAAAAAGCTTGAAAATGTAAACAAGGTTCCTAATATATTGTTACAATGGCAGTTGAAAAATATTAAAAATACAGTTACAATTTTTTTTTATTATATATTATATATAGCATTTAAAGTTCAAATTATCACAAAATACGTAAATTATTTTGAGTTAAAAATTTTTATTTTCAAATCTAAGAATTTTAAATTTAATACAAGATTACTCATAAGTTTGTTCATGCCATCGACCCATGATTCCCATACTTGAAAAGTGTTTACCGAAATGAATCTCTATAATCAGTATCAAAATTAAATTAAAGTATTTATTAAACAGCTGGAGACTTAATCACTAGCGTTTATATCACAGACATATTAATGGACTGCGCTTTCCTCACCCCACATCTATCCGAATCTGAAATGTAAATTGTGTGAGTGAAACTTTTGGGGGCAATCATGAAAGAAATAATAATTATATTTCATTCAAGACATGAAATTGTGATAACCATCATTGATTTTTGATAATGTCATAAATGATATCATGGAATAATTTGAGTATTCAATTATTTCCTCCATGCTTGCCTTCAATATAATATTATCATTATTATATTGTGATTAAATATTAATTTCTGTAATCTGTCGGCATTCTGCAATCTGTGAATTATGATCCACTGATTCTAATGTAATTTAAATTTACGCTAATTCAAATTTGTGATTTTGTTATATCTGTGTTTTTATCTGTCAGTAAGAAACGATCAAGAAATTGTATTCGTCTTCCACGAATTATGGTAAGTCAATAATCACAGGCCTGATTGTGAATTAATACATTTTTAGTTTAATTAACACTAGTTCTAACCAACATTTTAAATATAACAATCGTATTATAATTTATAACTCATGGTTTTCGGTAGGTATTCAGTTTTTCAATTAGAAACTAACACTTTTAAAATAAGTTCCATTTTTAACATTCAATTACTACCTATATTTGAAATATTAATATTAATAGAAGCGTAAAAAAGAAACCAATACTACTTTTCTTCTTAATTCTTTAAAATATCGTATGTATTTCTATATTAAAAGATCATATGTTGTAGAATTGTACACTGCACATCACATTCAAATAATGCATCAATAAAAATAACTGAGAATATTTCAAAGCCTGCTCGGATTTATTCTATGATTTTGTGATCAGAAATTTTGTTTTTTAGTCCGTAATCCTGCATACAGATGTTGGTGATATAAAAATTGAAGTATTCTGTGAAGAATGTCCAAAAACTGCAGAGGTAATTATTGAAATATGTATAGGTATATTATATTTTTTATATTTCATGATATTTATTTAATTCTTTATTTATTGTTTGTGATTAGAACTTCTTGGCATTATGTGCCAGTGACTATTACAATGGGTGTTTGTTTCACCGTAACATCAAAGGATTCATTGTACAAACTGGTGATCCAACACATACAGGCAAAGGAGGTTCATCAATTTGGGGTCGAAAGTTTGAAGATGAGTTCAAAGAAAATTTAAAAGTAATATATTTTAATTTTAAAGTAATTTACTATCATAAAAAATCATGGTGTTTGTTTAGTAGGTGACCTACTAAGACGATTAATTATATTATGTACTGACAATATACGGGTACTGATCTATTAACGGACAAAATACATATCTTAATTTTTAACTGATGTACAAAAAGTATAGATATTGCTAAATACTTTTTATAATAAAATACAATTTTATGAAATTTTTTGAATAATTTTGACTTTGCGATAGGTATTTAATATTCATACCTTTTTTTTTATATTTTGACATTATTAAATGTAATCCTGTATTATTTTATATTTGTATTACTAAATTATTATTAATAATAAAATAACATGAATTTATGATTTTTACTTAGAATAAAAATACTAAATGAATATACCTGATATGGTAACGTGGTCCGGTAGGTCACATACTATAAACAAATACCTAAATGATAATTAATAATCAATAATATTTTATTAAAATCTTAGCATAAAGAACGAGGAACTGTATCAATGGCTAACAATGGACCTAATACTAATAGTAGCCAATTTTTCTTGACATATGCTGCTCAACCCAATCTGGATTTAAAATACACAGTTTTTGGAAGGTAATACAACATTTAATAAAAAGTTGTTTTGATATTTAATCTAATATTATTGTTGTTTTTTTTTTTTTAGGGTGATCGATGGATTTGAAGCTTTAGATGAGCTAGAAAAATTGCCAGTAAATTCAAAAAATTTTAAACCTTTGACTGATGTGAAAATACAATATGTTTCAATTCATGCAAATCCCTTGGCATCATAAATATTTTATTAAAACAAATCTAAAAATTAAAGTGTACATAATTATAAATACAATTATTTTTTAATACAAATTTTGTGAGTAAAGTTTTTACAATTAACTAAACGGACTGATTAGGTAGGTACATCAATTGTGTACAACTAAAACTTAAGTTCACAGTCTACTCTATCTACCCGGTATGCTGATTTGTTTCCATAACTGAAAGTACTAGTTATTATTAAGTGTTAAGTGTGTAATAAAAAATTGTTTAACATTATAAACAAGGTGCAAAGCTTTTGTATATAAAAATGGTACAGAACTACAGAAGTAATTAAAAGTAATTTTTTTCAACTTAAAATGTTCACTAAATATTGTTATTAGTATTTTCTAATTATTATGATACAATTTATTTTAGACTTTTTTTAAACTATTTCTAGGCATAAAGGTTATGTTAGCAATGCAGTGGTATTGCACTGGTAGCGATTAAATAAGTGTCACAATTTACAGCCACCTCCACAGTGTATGACTTTATTATCCTTAAGACAACATTTTTTGCTTGGTCAAACATTTCAAAATTTAATACAAGGTTCCTCATAAGTTTTTATAATGGCAGTTCAAAGAACAAAGTTTCTCATAAGTAGTTCATATTGTAGCTAAAAAGTCTAAGAAATATATTAACACTGATTTGTTGTAAATATTTTAAGTTTAAATTTGACAAAATTAGGCATTTTTGTTATTTTGTTGTAATTTAAAAATATTATTAGTGGGTACTTGAAACTTTTAAAGTACCTATATTATATATTACCTATATATTGTACATACAGGGCATATATTGCCTATTGTGTTTGAAATATTGTATCTGTTGTGTCACCGTATTATTTTAGTGCTTGTCTATTGTTACAACTAGGGGATTGTAGGGTGGATGGGGGTCAAACCCCCTATAGGCCTTTATTAAAATTTTATAAAATAGTGTTCTTAGCCGTATATTAACAAATTCTCATCAAACAAATAACCGTAAATACTTGACATTTTCAATTGTTTTTATTTTTTTCTAATTAATGTCATTCAAATTTTTTCGTTGGGTCAAAAACTTAGGTTAGGTTAGATTTCAACCTAATTTAAATTTTTTTAATAACAGTTTAACCAATATACTTAAGAACAATTTTTTTATAAGCATTGAAAGTCTAAAATTTGATAAAATTTGTGAATGTCTCAAAAATTTGTAAATAATTTTTTGTTACAAATTTCTAAAATGTTCAGCTTTTATAGGTAAGGACTTAAAATTTCAAATAAGTTACCTATACTTAATACTCATAACTAGTTAGCTGACTGACAGGCATAAGCAGAACACGGAAATCTATTAAAAAAAGTTGGAGGGTTACGATTTTTCTGTTGAACCAAATCTGTGGGGGCAATGCCCCCATATCCCCTCATAAATCATTCTTAACAAGTTTTTATTTATTAATCAAATATTTAAAATTAAATGGCTGTCCAATTATTATTTTTTAGATTCTAACATAATGATGTGTTTTTTTTTATTGTTATTTATATTTTTTTTATCTATGTACACGAAACGTAGTCGTAATAATCCTTCGATTTTCATCTTCAGTACCTTTGTCCTTTACTTTCAATTTTAGTCTTATCGATGATATGGCTAAATAGGCTATACTGAAAATCGTAATTTGGTTACAGTTTAAACAAATAAACGTTTTTGTTATAAATTAATTTATGCGGCTTGTGAAAATCGCGACATACATTATATCGTACAGGTATAAATGTATAATTTCAGTTTTGTTGTAATCTGAGTAAAAAATCTCATGAGGAACCCTCTATTGAATTTTTTATTACCATTTTTGTTTTTCCCGGCACTTTTGAAAAGTACTGGGAATTCATTTTGATCTCTCAAAACTTCCAAATAGAACCAATTTACTATCAGAAACCACCATCATAGTTGAAAATCAAAGCATTATTTTGACAACTTACCTGGGAATTTCTTACTTTTGACCTCCTAAATTACAACTAGATTCATTTTTCTATACTAGAAAATATAGGGTAGTTCTGTTGTAGAATGTAGAAAATCGATGAATTCTTACTAACCTAAAAGAATATGATAGACAAAAAAAAAACACACTTCGTTCAGATTTTTAAACAAAAAATATACAATATATTATCTTGTATCCTAATATTATTCTTTATCCTCTATGTACCTTTATCTACGGTTGCCTGTAGTTGCCACAGTTAATATTTACCGTTTTAGCGACCAAAATTCAGGGAAAAAATGCTTAACTTAGATAGGCATGGTAGACCTATCAATTATTATAGGTATAATAATAATAGTTCTAAATTTCTAATAAAACCTTACAACGACACGTGATCATATAGTTTTACGATTGAAATTCGTCTAAAAAATACCTTAGTTCATATAATATTTCGTATAATCACTTAGGTCTTAGATACGAGTTTCCAGAAAAATTTACATAATATACTCACTGCAATATAGGCAGCTGTATATATATTTACATTTCGATAACGAGCTGGTAAATAGTTTATAATAATATGTTTGGCATAAAATATTGGTAGGTGTTAGGTTAGGTTAGGTTAGTCGCTTATTGTCGCGTTTCTTAACAATTGTTCCGAATAGCTATTGATTTTTTTTTTATCATAATAATAATATATTCGCTTAGTTTGACGGGTTTTTTATTTTCCGCCCGCGCCTCGTCACGATCCGTGTTCAACAGTGTGTCAGTGTTCTTACATTCTCTACCAGTGGTTCCCAATCGGTGGTCCGCGTGGGGCCCACCAGAGGTCCACGTATTGATGTTAGGGTACCCGCGGTTGTGTACTACTTGTAGTGATTTTTCATTTTTATTTTATTTTAGTGAAAGTGTCGAATTCGTAGTCGTTTGAAGTTCCGGGTATTTTTGGACTATTACAAAACCCGATTTACCGCGAAAAAGGCAGATATTTAATTTATTCAAATCGAAAAGTAAGTATACTTACAAAAGAGGGGGGTCCCTGTCCCCGGACCAATTCAAGTTTTAGCTAGGGGTTGGCCGTGGCTTCATATTATACTAGTTGGGAACCACTGTTCGGTATACAGTCGTGTGCCGCGTTACACTCGAACTCGGTTCAGCGCAGGTGTATACTCGTAAGTACCTACCTACCTACCTACACATCAGCACGACCATAGCTTCAAACTTTTACAAGCCATCCCCGGGGGAGTGTTTAACGCTAAAAACATTTTCACCAATCATAATAATAATTTAGAATATTATTATGATTATTATCATTGTACGAATCGTGGTGTCGGTCGGGTATATATGATCATCATCGTCGGCGTCTTTCCCGGGTGCAGCGAATTATGTGTACGCGCCGCTGTTTCTCTAATTAAAAACATCACTGGTAGCGTTATATACATTTGTTCGTTTTTATTCGTCCCCGTGGGACGGTTCCGGTCGACGTTCTGCCACTCCATCAGCAGACTTTAATTCCAGGCGTATATGTAATACATTGTACAGGGTGGTTCTCTGTTAAAACACAAACCGCGTCGCTGTGTCCCGCAGTAATAACTGTTGAAAATAATACAAATATTTAGCCACACTAATAAGTATCGACTTGGGGAAAAAATCTCAAATTTTTTATAGACGGTAGTCTTTTTTTTTTTTTACGAACATTTTAAATAAAATATATCAAATATCGAAACTCTAGTATAGCGACTATCCGAGAACCACCCTGTATGTGTACATATTTTATTTTATTCAATTATCTCGTGCCAGTGCGCCACCGAGTACCTATGGACGAGTATATAGGTATGGTAGGTATATATTATAGTATAGAGGTGTTCACCATCCATAGTCGCCCTCGACCATTGGACACAATAATATTTATTATTGTTTACCATTCATTTCCGGACTAAAATGCATTTTTTGGTCGTATAATAAAGTTTTAAGTTTGTAAAAATATGTAAACTCGAATAGTCGAAACCCAGCTGCGTATGTGTAGGTATATATTTATACTTAAAATTCGTCGTACCTGTTTACAGTGTTTCAAGCTTTTCATTTTCTTAAATGTACTTTTTAAGCCACCTCTGTAAGTTGTGGGGCTTAAAAATGTAAATCCTTACACTGTCGACCCGCCGCGAGAAATGAGCACTGTTATGCGGACAACGATTTTTTATAATACAATTTCCGTCCAATATTGAATTATTTAACGCTACGTTCATCCTGAGTTCGTTATATTTAATTGGAGTCAGGTCTTTTATTACCTGGTGCTTATTAAATAAGATATTATTATTATATTATTATGGTAGTTTGAAAGTTCTGAACATGTTTTAATTTATCCGTAGATACTGTGCACCATAATAATATAATATATATTTATATCTATACCCATCTAATTAAATTTGAAATTTAATATAATGAATTCTAATGTTCGATACCTATTTAGATTTATTAATAAATTTTAGATTTAATAAATCTTGCAGGACTTGAGTAAACATTTCAATTTGATTTTGATCCTTAATCTAGTGTGATAAAAATTTAAAAAAAATATAATTATATCCGTTCATATAATTTCTTTTAAAATGTAGTAATATCTCACTTGACATAATATATATTTATATGAGAATTGTGTAGGATTCTTTCTAGTTTCTGTTTCAATAATAGATAGGTCGTAGGTACAATAATATATATACCTACTCAATGATTATACCAAGTATAAAACATAAAATTGTTATATGGAAATTTTAACTAAGTACTGTGGAGTATAGGTACTTACTAAATAATATTTTTGACAAACTGAAAAATATATTTGATAAAATAAATTTACATCTTACAAGACTTATAGTTAATTACACTTCGAAAATAAATAATTAACTTTTTAATGTACTTAATAACCAAATTCTTCCTACTTTCAAACTATTGTTGTTATACGCTTGGATCCTGGACATTTTTAATAAATAAAAAATACAATATATTTTTAAATAATATAAACTTAAAATTATATGATGATATTTATATTTATTCATATCCACCAAGTTGGCACCGGTGCTTAATGCTACATCAATATTTTACTACAAATTTGCTACATTTTACTACGCCATTTTATAATTGTCTTGGGAAACAAACATCCCAGTGTCTCAGTATACCTACTATCTTGACACCTCAAAAACCAAAATGGGTATCAAACTATTAACATTTCCGATAATAGTAATAGGATTATCGTTTATAAGACGTAATTGTGTATACACTGTACAAAACGTTCAAAATATCTGAACAATTTTTATAAAATACGAGTATACCCTTGGTTTTTTTGAACCTTGTTATTTATGCAACTACCACGTAGGTCATTTTAAAATTTTTTTCTTTACAAAAAGTACATTAATATGATAATAAACCTGGGAGGTTGAATTCACATTAGGGGGCTTAGCCCTCCTCCCCCAAGCCCCACCCTATTTGCGCCTATGCAATTATTATTGCATTGTATTATATATTTATGATATTTATATTATATACGGTACAAATCACATATATAGTAATTATTATAGTGGTCACTGGTCTGCAGATATTACTACAAGTTTATAACAATTATAATTGTTGTTCATGTGACCATATATAGATAAGTATTATGTACCCATAGATTATAGTAGATGTAATTTCCGGTACAGATGTTTATTAACGTTTAGCCGAAACGAAAGTAACTATAGGTACACTCTACAGGTGCTTGGTATATACATAATTAATGACGAATTTTCGAAATTAATAACAATAGATGTTCATTTGCATGATCTAATACAGTAATACCTATAGTTCGAACTATTGGATCTAATTTCGAAGACAGCTGTATAATAATGTGTAGAAAAGCGCATACTTTATCATTATATATTATTTTACAATAAACAATGTTTTTATTTATGACAATAATTAAAGCATGATAGCTACTAATCAAGTTTAAAAATATTATCTGAATTTTAATTTTAATCTTTCCTAAAAGCTCCACTAATAGTTAGGTGTTTACAGATTACCATTAGAAACAGCATACCTACCTAACTAATATTACAATTATTTATAAACATACTCTATTCAACTAGCTCTATCTTTATTATAAATCACATTAATTATAACTGTAAGATTATGTCCAATATCGCAATTTTAGGTTTAAACTAAGTTAAATTAAAGTTAAGTTCAATATGAGTTTTTTTTTTAAAGTTAAGTTCCAGTCAAGTAAAAGTTAAGTTCCATATAGGTTTTTCATTAAAGTTAAGTTCTAGACAAATTAAAGTTAAGTTCGTGATGAGTTATTTATCAAAGTTAAGTTCAATATGAGTTTTTTTATTAAAGTTAAGTTCCAGTCAAGTAAAAGTTAAGTTCCATATAGGTTTCTCATTAAAGTTAAGTTCCACTCGAATTAAAGTTAAGTTCTAGACAAATTAAAGTTAAGTTCAATATGAGTTTTTTTTTTAAAGTTAAGTTCCAGTCAAGTAAAAGTTAAGTTCCATATAGGTTTCTCATTAAAGTTAAGTTCCACTCGAATTAAAGTTAAGTTCTAGACAAATTAAAGTTAAGTTCAATATGAGTTTTTTTTTAAAGTTAAGTTCCAGTCAAGTAAAAGTTAAGTTCCATTCAAGTTAAATTAAAGTTAAGTTCCACTCGAATTAAAGGTAAGTTCTAGACAAATTAAAGTTAAGTTCAATATGAGTTTTTTTTTTAAAGTTAAGTTCCAGTCAAGTAAAAGTTAAGTTCCATATAGGTTTCTCATTAAAGTTAAGTTCCACTCGAACTTAACTTTAATTCGAGTGGAACTTAACTTTAATGAGAAACCTATATGGAACTTAACTTTAATTCGAGTGGAACTTAACTTTAATGAGAAACCTATATGGAACTTAACTTTTACTTGACTGGAACTTAACTTAAAAAAAACTCATATTGAACTTAACTTTAATTTGTCTAGAACTTAACTTTAATTCGAGTGGAACTTAACTTTAATGAGAAACCTATATGGAACTTAACTTTTACTTGACTGGAACT
This sequence comes from Sitobion miscanthi, assembly GCA_008086715.1. Taxonomy (NCBI): domain Eukaryota; kingdom Metazoa; phylum Arthropoda; class Insecta; order Hemiptera; family Aphididae; genus Sitobion; species Sitobion miscanthi. The sequence goes on from CM017797.1 coordinate 3,751,082, forward strand.
TAACTTTAAAAAAAAAAACTCATATTGAACTTAACTTTAATTTGTCTAGAACTTAACTTTAATTCGAGTGGAACTTAACTTTAATGAGAAACCTATATGGAACTTAACTTTTACTTGACTGGAACTTAACTTTAATAAAAAAACTCATATTGAACTTAACTTTGATAAATAACTCATCACGAACTTAACTTTAATTTGTCTAGAACTTAACTTTAATGAGAAACCTATATGGAACTTAATTTTTACTTGACTGGAACTTAACTTTAATAAAAAAACTCATATTGAACTTAACTTTAATTTGTTTAGAACTTAACTTTAATTTAACTTAGTTTAAACCTAAAGTTACGATATTGGACATAATCTTACAGTTATAATTAATGTGATTTATAATAAAGATAGAGCTAGTTGAATAGAGTATGTTTATAAATAATTGTAATATTAGTTAGGTAGGTATGCTGTTTCTAATGGTAATCTGTAAACACCTAACTATTAGTGGAGCTTTTAGGAAAGATTAAAATTAAAATTCAGATAATATTTTTAAACTTGATTGCTAATAGAAAAAAAGATTTTATTACAGAAAAACGAAAATAATTCATTACATTTTTATTTTTATAAATGTTCGAAATGACCTCCATTATTTGCAACACAGAGTTGATGTTTTTCGACCCAAGCGTTCTTAACATTTCCTAATGTCTCCCTTAAGATATTTTGAATATTTTGTTCAATTTTATGACCAAGATCAGGCAATGAACAAGACGGATACACAAGATTTTTCAAATAACGCCATAAAAAAAAATCCAAAAATTCATAAAAATAAAGAAAGAACACAAGATAATAATTTTAATGATAATTTACCAAATTGCGATATGCGTAGGTATTATTATTATAAATCGCATTAATTATAACTGTAAGATTATGTCCAATATCGTAACTTTAGGTTCACTTCATGATAATTAAAATACTTAAAAATAGGTAACCAGTTTCACTGTTCAGCAAACGATATGACACGGCTATTTTTATTTCTATTCAAATCTAAACTTTAATTAGGAATGTAAAAGTATTGTCGTGTGCTGAAATTAGATACTTCATTATTGAAATGTGAAACAATAATTGATTTTTTTACTACAATTATTCAAAGACATAACTTGCTCTAACTTGGTCAATTTTTATTTAATTTTAGTATTTTTTTTTTTTGAATTGTTTTAAAAATATGTTCAACAAAATGGCTATCTTAAAAATTTTAAATTCTTAAATGCGTAAAAAATATTTTTGAAAATTTTTGAGTTTAAAAAAAAAAATGAATTTTATGCCATTCAATCAGAATTTTCATACTTAGTACTGTAAAAAAAACCACGTTTAAATATAGTGATTTTACATGGAGATATTAAGGGTGATACGGGACTTTTGGGACATACAGTATACTTTCAAAATTAACGATTGTTTATAGAAATTACTTTTTAACAATGTATTTAACAGAACTACTGTAGAAGTATGCAATATATTATTACACGAGTACATAAAATTCACTTTATATTCGGTAGAATTTATATATTTGAGTATGGTATTATAGCACATTATGTGTAAAGGGGTACATATAATTGGTGAAATATCGTCCAATTAAAAGTAAATGAGACAGAGGTACAGGACTACAGGAGGTCGAAGGGTAAATAGTTGGGCATGTAGCTTTTAACTAAAACGGAGTTAGTTAAACGGATTAACTTAAGCACTTTAACAAGGGATTTCATTTTCATTATAGATTTTAAACTTCCTGCGGAGTAAGTATAGGTACTATATGATTGGATTCTATAGAGATAATGCCTTGCTAATTAACTGTATAATATAATAATCTTAATTTTTTTTACCAAACCAAATTATGTATTAATATTAATATGAATAATTATTACTAATAATTTCAATTTCTATACCTAAAAAATAAAAACAAATTTTAAGAAACCTCTATAGACGTATATGTCATTGTTATCATTATACAAATAATATATTCTATAACTTTTGTAAATAGGTAGAGTTTGCTTTAATTTTCAAGCAATACTTCCTGCGCAGTTACCACTCACCAGATTGTATAAGTAGGTATAATATCTTCAATTTCGATATAAAATATTGTAATATTTTATATTTATGACACGATACCTACTATTAAACTTTTTGAAATTTCACCTGTTAACCATTATTTAAACTACTATGATGTGGTTTAATAATATATTGTATAGGTATCTATACTGGCTATAGCCTATAGTGTATACGTACCGGTACATAATAATATATTAATATCTATTTATATGTATATAATATAAATATTATAATATAGAAGCCCATTTTTTGTATAATATCATGTAAGTTCGCGCATATCTCGAAAAGTACTCAATGGACTTTACTATTTTAGTACAGTTTTTGCCAAGTCTCGGAGAAAATTTTAATGTATAATACCTTAAAAAAAATGAATTGGATTGCCACAGTTGAATATTGTCCATTTCACGAGTCATGGTTCGAATTAGTATTTACTATATAGTTCACAAAGCGATAGACACACCGACGACCGACGTGAGCTGAGAACTGAGGTAGGTAAACATGATATATCTAAATAGCACTATACCTATATATAATATATATTATATTTTTTTACTGGCTAAGTCAGATTATTCGGCTAATAATGGGTGTTAGTTTATCTGATGTTAATATACTCAAATTCTACTGGACCGTTTTTAATAAAAGTTATATCAAAAGAGTTTTGGGAGGTGCTTACGCTTATTTTTTTAACCCCTTAGGTAGCCTAGGGGTGCTCAGTGCTCACACAGGAATATTTTTTCAGCTCACGAAGAAAGAATATTTTTTTGTTTATTTTAATGGTTGCGCCATTGGGTAGGTTATTACAATTATAACTAGTAGAAATATACTGGCATAACAATTTTCTTTTTTATAAATATTGAAATATATACATAAAAATCTAATCTTTGGCATGGACAGCTAATATTATATATTTTTTCGAAATATCTACGTTATAGTTTATAAACACAACAAAATAAATAGTGGTATTATACTATCGTAAAGCGTAGATGAAGTACGCCAAATATGGAATACCATTTTTCCTTTGCTATGGTTATAATAATTATGTAAATCAAATACGACCAACGAGTCCTGACTTCTAATGGAAGTATATTATGATAACATGTTTTTACTGTCGATTTTTTACTTCTGTGACGGCCTCTCAATAAATTGGTTTCAAATGCCATTTAAGAGTTAATTTTTTATTAATGGTCATCTGAAACTGAATATTAAAAATTACATTTTTAAATTTATTAACTAAAATATAAAAAATTAATTTTTATATTTTATAAAATGTGTTATGTGTTATCCAAGTAAATGTAAAATAAGTCATGTATTGAGGAATAGCCAAGAGGTGGGTATTCCATAGAGTATTCTGGTATTCAATATTTTTATGTAACCAACATAATTTATATTAACTAATAATTAATAAAACAGTTTCAATTGTCAGTTTTGATACTTTTACAATACAAAAACAAAAACTTTTGGACTTAGGAGTTAAGAAAATAATACCCATTTTAAATAAAACTTAAAAGTATCACATAAATACAACGATTCCAAAAAATGTTTAAAGTTAATTGTAATACTTTGAATGTTAATGATTTATATAAAATAATAAGTACTCTTTTCATTACCTATTCGTATTAAATATTACGTTAGGCTTATAAGATCTTAAAATCCTTAAACTTAAATGCGTAGGTAATATAAATAAAAGTTTAGGTATTAGGAAGTTTAATATAATATTTATAATTTAAAAATAACATTTTATGATAACTGTTCCATATAATATAAGTTTAATACAATTATATATATAGGTACCAGACTACATTTTTATTTAATTCAAAAGATAACAACATAGGTACCTTGTATGGTTATTGAATCTATAGCTAGTTGGATTCTGGGGATCAAATGTCAAAGTTGTCCACTACTTTTAAAAATAATTGGTAAAAACAATAAAACAATTTCGGAAAAACTGGAATTTTCACGCAACATACCAGTTTTTGACGAAATAGATTTTCTTTTTTTTAAACTCATAAATGATTATTTCACTGTGGAGATTCGACATTTTCACCAAATTTTCATATATGCAATTAATAGACATGAAATAATTTTTAAAATATTTTGGATCTAATTGTGTTAATTATATAAGGATCATAAGTTTTTACATTTTTTTGTTTTTTTTCTTTCGTATTGTATTGTGTTGTACTGTATTGTGTTGGGTACTTGAGTGGTTAGATTAATAATTATCTATTTATTAAACAATGATTCATTTAATACAATTTTTTTGACTCTGAGTGTAGCGATGAATGTATTGATTTAACAATGATGTGTGTTTTTTTAGAAGGAATCTAGTTGGTACTTTAGGGGGATCAAAAGTGAAAATTTCCCAGTGGTTTTCAAAAGCGCTGAGAAAACTAAAAAAAATTGGAAAAACGGGAATCTTTACGTTTTTGACAAAATCGATTTTGGTTTTAGTTCTAATTCTAAAAAAAATAACTGTAGATACATGAAATTTTAACAGAATGTTTATATTACCAGTATCTATACATCATAACATTTTCAAAATATTTTGAATCGTTTTGAGTTGTTTCCGGAAATTTTCAATTTTCAAGTTTTTTCTTTTTTTTTCTATAATAGTCAATAAAATTTTATTTGTTGGGTCAAAAAGCGTGAAAATTTAATACAAGGCTTTTGATATATCGTTACAGCAGCAGTTTAAAAATATCAAAAATGCATAGACACAATTTTTTTTATAAGTATTTAAAGTTTGAATTTTGACAACATTTTTCAAATTTAAAATTCATAAAAAGTTAAACTTTTATAGCTAAGGTTTAAAATTTTAAAACAAGATTCCACATAAGTAAAAGTTAATGTGAAACCAAAAAATTTAAAAAATATAAAAACACTTTTTTTATAGTTATTTTATTCTCAAATTTAGAAGAAATTAGATATTTAAACGAAGGAAAATGATTTTAGTTTTGCGTTATACTTTTAAATAATTATTTGTGGGTACTTGAACTTCTAAAGTATATTATTGTACACATATATGATAATAATCAAATAATAATAATTCAACTTAACCTGCTATCATATTAACAATAATTAATAACAATATAAATATAATATAAAATACCCTAGGCTGCCTGGCTGCTTATATAAACCGTCTCCGCTCAGAATCGTTTTTCATATACAATGATATTATATCATTGAATTCAAATTCAACACCATCCATTACAGTCACTTGTAACTTGTAACCTACTGTACAGCAGAGCAACATCTTTTTAAAATATTATATTACAGTACGCAGTGCCTGATTTACCAATTTATGGGCCCAGAACAATTTACAACTTTGGGCCCCAAATTGTCCATCTCTATTTTCTTCAATGCTAAAATAAAATATATGCATAATGTATATTTAAATTATTGCTGTAGGTATGTAAGAAGTTGCCTATATATATGAGTAGTTGGATCATAGAATAAAATTGTACTGTTAAAAATTTGATTATTTAATATACAAGAACACTGAACACTTTCAATGATCAGTCTGATTTTCAAAATTTCATCATCCCGGCATCCCTGGCCAGTGGCATATTTACGGGGGAGGGGGGGTCCATGGGGTCTGGACATTGGCTCCATAAATACGTATCTAAAGTTTAATATATTTTTATATTCTGTGCAAATATAAGTTGGAATACAAATGTTATTTTTTTACGTAATCAGGAAAAAAAATGTTATCATAAATTATTATGTTAGGTCGACACGTCGTCTTGTCGTCTAAGTTGAAAATCGAAAAGAGTATATTATCTTCGGCTGTTATCAGTTTACCAGGCCACTTGGGGGAACAACTACAGAGAAGTTAAAATTGACCTCTTCTGTTTTGTAGAAAAACCTGCCGCGGTTATTGATGGTTGATCTATTTACAGAATATGATAATATATGAGTCAAAATGATCGTAATTAATGATTACTTTTGTTATTGGTTTTGGTACTGAACAGTAAATGACCCTTTTTACTCTATTTTGCGTTTTGTATGTTAATTTTGTGTTATGTTAAAATGTCTAAAATAACAACATTTACTTGGTACTTGGTAGTAGTGAGACTGTATTTTTTACTTTATTCGCGTGTGGTTTGTATTAATGATGGAAATAATGTTGGCTTATGTAATGTGCTTGGCCTGATCAACATTTTTGCTGTGCTGTTATAATGAAAAATGAACACTCACAAATTACATTAACTGACACATATATAAGTATAGATAACTTAATTACTACGCCTAATGACATTTGTTTATTTATCAATCGTTCCCTAAGTGACGAAGAGAAAATTCTGGTAAGAATAAATCATATTTCATTCTGACTTTCTTTTAGAATAATATAACCTGACCTAACCTATTATTAATCTACAAATTGTTTATGCTTTAAATAGATTTCATTTGACTTACTTATTAAATTAATATTGTGGGTAGGCAAATATAATATTATGTTATTCATTTTTAGATTTTAAAATAAATAATTAACAAAATGGATATATGTTAATTCATTGTAATAAATTGAATTTCTATACAAAAATATAAAATATGGTAAATTTATTTAATAAAGAGTAGGTAATTGGGGAATTATCCCCGTGGAATCCCCACGGATCTGTATTATGAAAATTGTCTGGACCCTCCCCATGACAAATTCCTAAATCACACCACTGTCCCTGGCAGCCACCATTGCCTATCTATTGTAGCTATTGTATCTATTGTGGACGGTACCTATAATATTAATGATATTATACTTGTCTAAATAAATGTTAAAATTCTAAATACTGACTCAAAACTTGAAAGGCATTACTCATCTAGGCATCTCGCATTTCTAATAATTGGTAAATTATATTATCTGCGTTTAAGTTTTTTTCTTAGGAAACTTAAAATTATTTTGAATTTGTATTCTATTACCTATACCTGCAGCTGGCTGAATCTAATCGCTATTTTTTGGGCAATGACTGTTATAGTAATTTTATAATAGGCAGGTATAGTTCATATTAATAAATAAAATATAATTTATAATAAAGCATTCCATAGTCGTAAATAGCGTTAAAATCTTACTTTGATAATATCGAATAAGCTTAAAATAAAATGTAGAAAATGTTTGGGGGGTTTAGCCCCTAAAGCCCCCCCCCTATTTGCGCCTATGAAGCATTCGTTAAACAGCCCACTTAACATTTTCCTAAAATGGGACCAGAACAGTAATAAATGTATATTATATTATGTACATATTATAATTATATTACATTATAGAGTAATTATATTACCATGTGGCATAAGGTAATCAAATTATATGCATAATTTAATAATTAATAATTAAGTATCAAATTAGGAAATTCATTAACGCCATTAATCTGTTTTAATTTAGTAAATACATTATTTTTTTTATCATTATCCTCCCGTCTAATTATCGTGACCATAATTTATTTTCAATTTCGAAGTCAATAAAATTAAAACTATAATTTAAGCAATTAAATAATTAAATTATGCTATCTTTATGGGGACATTTGTGTTAATAATTATTTTAAATAGATATATAGGTCGTTGGTACTTGGTAGTTGGTAGTTACTAGATTTAGTAGATACCTACAAAAAACAACATATATTATTATATATTCTATTAAATATTTAAATGAATTAAACAATAATACAATAGGGAGAGAAGGAAAACAAAAATTGGAAATAAAATAACTACATAGGTATCTAACTTTCCAGAATACCAGCTATTAACGAATATTGGATACCGTGTCTGGATATTCAGCCACGGCTGCAGCCAGTGTACAAACTACATAAAGTACAAACCGGCTCGGCCCACACATCCGAATCGGTGCGCGCGCCGGTCACACTGTGCCCGGCTACGTTGTCGTCGGGGAATTTTTTTCTTTCACCGCCGTAACATAATACACCATTATTACACACATATATTGTATTGTTATTTATTTATTATTATTTTTTCATTATCACCTTATCATGACCTGTTGATCGGGGTACCATACGCAAAACTTCGGGCCGTTTTATCGTTGTTATTATTGTTTATTATTGCTATTGTAAATTGTAATGTTATTGTCGGCGACCGTCTCGAATACAAATTCCGGCGGTTGTCGGTTATATTTAAAAACGAAAAAAAAAGAAATCGTAGGTAGGCAAATATAATTTTTTCCCGTATAAAAATCTTACGTCGCGATATTGTTTTTGCGATCCGTTCCGTTTTCCGTTCAATCCGTTTACCAGCAAGAACAAAATACAATTGTGACGTGTTTTCGCGTCGGCTGTACACGTCCTATAGACATACTCATGTGAACTCTATGGTCAAAGTATGGTGAGTGCATATTTGTCGTACGATTCGAAAGCAATACTCTTCTTTTACATCTCGTACATCCTATTATTGTCATTTATCATAATGGTATGGTATATTGATAGTTTATTCGGTATTTAGCTCGCGGATGATAATATGGCCGATGACTGTGCGGATAATGAAGAACAGAGACCGGTTGCTGCAGCCGGCTCATCTTATATGCTGGTGAGTACCTACTTGCAATTATTTTTCATTGTGTGAACAGCGAAATCCACTATTAAAAATGTGTTACTCGTTATGTTTATGGTTTAGATGATTTAGAATAGTCTATTTTACATATTTATCATATAAAAAATAATACTTGAAATTTGTGTTTCAATGATAATATGTTTTCCGTAGTTTAAATTTATTTCTTTCATGTACCTAAATCTAAAAAAAACCCATCAATATAATTGTAATTGATATTGATAGTAATTGTATTACTTGCGCTCTGGTTTTACCTTGCTATTTTCATATTATACTATAACATAAAAATACACTTACACATAGTATGTATTATTTGTTAGGTAGCTATTACTTTGTTGGTAAGTAATAAACTATTTTGATAAACTTGAATTTAATGATAGAGTTATTACTTAGTATACTTCTAAAGACTTGCTACATACAAAATTATAACTATTATTGATAAAGAAATGATTACTGATTTGTTTGTCTTATAAATTGAGTAATGACATATTATTCATATGTAATAACTATAATGTTAATGAATAATGATTTATGTCATAAAATATTTTGTTTAGTTAGGTACCTATATTATCTTTAATAGCCACATTTAGATACCTACTTATTTTATTTAATACATTTCTGAAGTATTTAAAAATGCTGAAATAATTATAGATTTTAAGTGGATTATATTTATAATTCGAACATTTTTTTTAAAATTAAATTTGAATTTGACTATTTTCAATAACCAGATTATCTTAGATATCATTACTATAGTTACTTATTATCCAATAGGTAACTAATAATTGATAATAAGTTTGTTTTAAATTATTTGGTGTTACTATGTCAGTCGTTAGATAATAGATAATGTGATAATATTTATAATATTTATAACAGGTTCACAAAATTATTTGTTTTATATTTTATTATTGATCAAGAAATACATTGGTAGTTTACTGTGGCTATTTACATACAAGATTTTCAAGGAAGAAATTTGAGTATATTGATATTATCGGTTCAAAATCAAGCGTTTAAGAAGGTAAAGGTGCGATCTACTAATGAAACCTCAGATCTCTATTAGACTCTGACATTAGCATGAGTTGGTTCATAAATAGTATAATACTACGTATCAAATTTTTCTTCTTGAAAATCTTTATACTGTTGACTTATTGACATTTTTTTTTGTACACTTAAAATTTTTCTATTTTTTTAATTATATTGCTTCATTATCAATGTCATTTGATTTTTTAATGAAAAAAAAATAATCATACTTATATAAATACCTACATAGAGTGCAAGGAGCGCAAAGCTTATTGTAGGGAAAAGCAAAACAGCACTCAATAGTTACATATTTATAACTGTTGGTTAATATTATAGGTATTTAAATTCTTAGATTACATTTTCATTATACTTTTTTTTTATGTACAGTATAGTTAAATAAGAGGACATAAAATCTAAATATTGTAAAAGTATGCTCTAATAAGGAAAAAACTTAAAATATTAAAAAATATACTAAATAAAATTTGGGATCTTTTTTGAATTCTTATATCTATTTATTTAGGCAGGGGTGTTCCCATAGGGCATAGGGTATATTACATAATACACACCGCATACTCTCAAGATATTTTTACAAAATTATGGCTGTATACGATGCTATACGGTAGTATTTTGGTACTTAATGGCTAAGTAATTTAGTATATTCTTAAAAAAAAAATAATGGAATTACATCTGTATATAGGTAGTGTTTATTTTACCTTGCAATTTATTTAACTATCTAAGAAAAATATACTAATTCTAAAATTCCCTAACCTGAATAATGAACAATATACAAGTATATTATGTAGATTATGTCATTAGGTAATTCCATTTTTTCAATAATAATTAATTTTAGGTTTTAAAATTATTATTTTCATTTTGTTATTTAAACACTTGTTTTAAAACAAATCTTCACCATTTTTGGATAATTAAATGCAGTAACTACCTATGTCAAAAAAAAAATAAGTGCTTAACATTTGTATTCTGTTGTATTTATTTTTAAATTTATAAGTGTACAATAAAAGTACATTTTTATACTGAACAATGATAAAGGTATTGTTTTATAATTCTTAAATTACCTATTTGTTATAAAAATGGTCTATAAGTCAAAAAAATCATATTTAAATTTAAAATATTAATTAAGTAGGTGGATACTTACAAAGTTACAACCTAAGTAAATAAAAAAGTTGCGAGTTGAATAATATCATATGAAGCTAAAATGGTGTAACTGTGTAAGTATTAAGTATAGTATTTACATTTTATCAAAGAAAATATGTTAAAACGATTGAATAAATTCATTTTTCCTATAGTTGAATCATAACATGTTAGGTATATTTATGTTAATAGTTTAGTTAAAATTAAAACAGTTGTTAAAGATTTATTAGGTAATTTATACAATTTGTAAAATTGCAGATAGTATAAGATATAGCATGTATTAGGTAGGCATAATATTATAATTTGAACTCACGTTATCATTAATATTTATATTAATTTTTAACATTAAAACATTAAATATTATTCGTGATCACAATTCACAATTCTCAGATAAATTCAAGATTAATTTCAAGAACTATGATTCAATTTTGTTAAAATTAAAAAGATGACGAATTCCGTTTATAACTCATGACGTTTTCATTTTAGTTAGTACGTGTTAATACTTTGGTCTTTGATAGTATGCCAGTATTTCTAGAAGTATATTTCTAAAACTATATAAATCCAGTTACGTTCATAGCAGTTGTACTTGTCCCCCCCTTATTTAATTAATTCGAAATTGAGGTTTTTGAATCATTTTAATGATAAGTTTTTCATCGTAAATTTGGACGAAATTCAAGAATTTATTTAAAACGTGACATACTGTAAACTTCCTTGATATTTATATATCTACACAGTTATGTAAAATATAAATGTTTTCGAACAAAATATTTTTAAAGCATAGTTGTTTTTAAGAAACCCGAATCGTTAATCAAGGCGTTTTTGTTATGAGTACCAATGTAAACAAAACTAATATTTAAATAAAAACAATTTTTTTTTTTTTAAATAGGTAACTTGAGTAAAATTTAACATTAAATACACAATTATATTATACTGTATGCACATCTTAATTTTTTTCATTTGTCCTTCACAAAATTATAAATAGTTCAGTATTGTATTTTATGACTTAACAATGCATTATATTTTCCACGTATGATTTTTAGGCAATTATGTACATTTCGTAAAAGCCGAAAGGCAAATGTACCTATAATATGGAAAAAATTTGTATTTATCAATTTATATATCATCAGCTGTTTGATTACTGTACGACGCACGTGAGTAATTTGTTTGATTGCATGGTTAATGTTAACCACAGTCCACAACGGTTATTAATATTCCAAAAAGGGTAGGCTTTTTTTCTCATTTACTTACTATTCATTTAAGGTTGACCGGACAGCTTGCCGTAATCGATGTTTAAACGCCATTTCTATGTAAATTAACATCTGTGTATAATCCGACATCTGATCCAGGCCGTTACGCATATTTATTTTTTATTATCAATTTAGGTACTTAGCCTTTACTCGAATACTAAAATAATTAATATGCTACTGATGTATAATAATTATGTTTTACTAATTTTGTTTATAAAACATTTTAAAATTGCTGAAAAGAATTGAATCCAGTTTTTGTAATACCTATTACCTACCTAAATATTATACTCAAATTATTTAGTAAGTAAGAATTGATGTTGTTCTTTGTGGTTGTTTAAGCTCGATTCATTTTTAAGTGTTCCGGTCGTTTAAAACCAATAATGATTCTAGAATAGATTTTTTTAACGTTGTAGATTGTACACACTATTCGTCTATGTATATAATATGTCTATTTGTCACTATAAATATATCATGTAGTTGTGGTACGGGCGTTATAACTAAGACTTACGAGACTTATAAATCGTACGACGTACGTACATCGACTGCTGGTAAGAATGTAAGATAAGTAATTCTGTATAATAAGTAATTTTGTACCCATAATATTATTGGTCTTTAGGTTGTTTTTATCTATAAAAAAAAATTGTTTATTTCGCTCACATGATAAATTTATTTATATTTTTAGATAAAATTTAAAATGTATTGTTGGTTTTTGAATTTAAGTTTAATGAACAATTATTTTTTAAATGATAAAAGAAGAGTTTACAATTTTTAATTAACTACGGTAAGGCCAAATGTGTGAGTACTTAGTTGTAAAACAAGTGAAGGGACTAAAGAGTTCTTCCATTCTTTTAAAAACATTTTTTTAAATTGTATCCATTGTTTGATGAATTAAAATTAAAACATGTTTCATATAATTATTTAAAGAACAGTTATCAGGTTCAGTAATATTATATTATTCTTTGAAGTTCGAAAAAAAATTAAATTCAAGAATATTATTTTATTATCTATTTGGCAATTAGGCACATATAATATATTTGGTGAAAAACAATGATTTGTTATTTTTTTTTAATTTACGTGGACAACTTACAGCTTTACATTTTTAAAAAACACATATAATTCGAATTTCTATTGTATAAGCTATAATATAATAATACCTTTAATGGTTTTGAATAAAACTGTGTGACTTTCGCAGAGAAAATTATTGTTTTATATTATACTAATATTTAAATAAATATTAGGTACCACAAAGTTTTTAATAATTATGTTTAATTAATTTTCGGGGTTATAAAGTAACTGTTTTTATTTAATATTATAGTTAGGTAATTCAATTATATTCTTTAATTACTTTAAGTAGGGCTCGGAAGTTATATCACTAAAAAATATACTTTTTCGCGCTTTAATTTGCACTTAAAAACGTCAAAATATGCGCTATAAATAGCATTAAAAATTGGGATATGCAAAATTACATTTTAAAAACCACATTAAAATTTTTTTCATTTTTATTCTTTATAATACTTTTTATATCATACCATTTATGTAAGTATAGTAATATAGTAGTATAATAATGGTATAATATATTATGTACCAATGGTACATATAAGATGACCAGGAATAAGGTACTGGCTGTTTCTTTATTAAAAAAATAATTCACTTCAATATACAAGCGTTTTCGGTAAATTTCCAATAATTTGAATTCCCATTTAAGACTTAATCTGTGAGCAAATATCAAAATAATTCAACAAAATGTGCATGATTCCATTAATTTATAAGAATATACCTAAAAGTAGCAAAAATTGGAAATTTGCAAAAATTAGCAAATTGAAATTTTTTTTCAAAAAAATGTGCAATAAATTTTATTTTACTTTGGATGTTCTAAGATTTATGTATGTATTTGCTAGAACTTTTGAGCCCTGCTTAAAAACACTCATTTCATGTCTATTCAAATAAAATTATCTTGTACAACTTTTTATATCCATGTTTCAATATTCGTTGAAGAACTAGTTATGCTTAAATAATAGTTGCATATACAAATCTAAAAATGTTTGTTTTTATACTTGTAGCGAATAAGTTATACGAGATAAATGCGGCGTAATGAGATAAGGCGCACATATTTTCATCTATACATTCTTCGAAAGTTTCTTGTATAGGGATTTATAGTTAGAAAATAATCTAGAATTATAATAAGGTTTATAATAAAAATTTGATTATACGATGCAATTATGATTATTATAATGCAGTTAGGTGTATCCATATAAAAGACAACCATACTACAAAAGTGACGCCTGGGGCGATAGCTTAAGATTGCTCACTCTCACAGCCCCCTAAATTTGTCTATGCGTTTAGTTTTAGTCTCTGGCACAGTTATAAGTAATTTTAATGATTTAAAAAAAATTTGTTTAAATATTGTTAAAATGTATAAGCTTGATTTTCAAAATGTTTTGGTAGAAATTATGTACCTATAATGTTATATTATCTTCAAACGTTGAATAACGTATTATAACGTCATATAGGTAAATACATTTTTCAAAATTATCTACTGTACATTGAATAATCTTAATTATAGACTAATATTGCATTTATGAAACCTGGTATACATTTTTTAATTTATACGTCTCTATAGGTAGGTAAAAAATATGTTACGGTATAAACTATAATTAGGTACACACATCGGTTAAACCTATAGTATACCTAGGTATTATAGGTATTAAGTTGTATTGCTTTATTATTAGATCATTGGATATAGAGGTAATGTACTAATAATGTACAAAGGTAAACATCTTAGATTTATACATCTAAGACTAATGTTCACCGAAAATAATATGTTTTGATTTTGTGACTTTTAAGACCCTAATAATTAATTATATTTTCTTGGAATTTTTTTTAATTGTTTAAGTAATTTAAAAATAAGTATGAAGTATGAATACTTAATTTCTACATTCTATTATTCTACATGAAAATAATTTGTCTATAGCATTTATAGTCGTTTGCGCTTAGTGAAGAAACGTTTGAAAATAATACAATTATAATTATTGAATTGAGCATTTATATATACAATTTACACGACTCGACATTTATAAGGCTATGAAGTGGTGCTCATATATTTGTAACACATGTTAGAAACATTTTGCAGCGTCTGAAGATAAATCCATCGGTTTTTTAAATTTGATTTACCCCTTTGAGAAGACTGAAAGTGTGGGCAATTTCGATGTGAAATATTGTTGAATTTCTTCATATAAAAGGGGAAACGGTGTGTGAAGACAAATTGGGCTTACCTTCGAACTGGAAAGGAGCAATACGTTTTGTCCAGGTTTCGCTAATATTGCCTCTTTCCTCTCTGATCATTCCCTTCGTCGTCAGTTGGTTCATAATATACAAAACGACCTGCGTTTGCTAATAGCGATTTATAAAGTTCCAGTTGTACGAATTTATCCCTTGAATTCAGACGGAATCCATTTCGAGTGCATACCGTTAGGTCATCGGTCTTTGGCTACGTGTTTTTCCCCCTTTTTTCGTCTGTGAAAATATACAGTCACCAAGCGAGTGGTACTCGAAAATAACGACCTTTTTGAGAGCACACAAAAGCATCTTATGGTGGTTTAGTTTAGAGTGTTGACTGAAGAGTCATAATTAAATTAAACATTTAGTTTAAAATTATGTTAAATAGGTGCAACAATTTTATCAAGAAAAATATTTAAATAATATAGTAAGCCATCGTAGAAAACATATTATATTTGTGATAAATAGCGATTAGTATTAATTAGTTTATACAATTTAAAATGTTTTATTTTTGAATTATACTAAAACACTTAATAAATCTATGTACACATAATAGTTTACAGTCTATATAGTTATGTATACGATCACATGTAAGTACTACAAAATGCACGTGCATTTATGGCAATTTTTTAATTTTTAAAAATATGATAATTTAAATACTATCAATCAACGTAAATATATATTTAAAATGTGCTGATAAAATATTTTATATTCTATATAATAAATTAAATATGGAATATGTTTTTTTTAATTCTATAATACTAAAATCATATTTTAAGTTCATATCATTTGTACAAATTGTACAACATTATTACATTAAAATGTCTGGTATAGTTTTCTGTAGTTTTTTTTCGTTTAAATAAGTATATTTTAATTTATAAACAATTACCTTGTTTCATTTTTCATTAATCTAGCAAATGTGATTTATTATAATACATTAAATGTATTTTTATTTTAAATACATAGTTTAAAGCTTATGTAATTGTTAAATAATATCTATACTTATGTATTAATTAATTAATAATACAAATAAAAATAATTAATTTTAATTGACAATCCTTCAATTTTAAGACCGCATATATTGCGCACATTTTAGACTATTTGGGGTAAAGATATTAATACATAAATAAAATATAATTGTATGACATACATCAGGCGCATACTGTTTATTATTTCATACACTGTAATCACATTATGTATTATAGTACTTACAAAGCATAATAATTATTATTACAGGCTTAATGTTTTATTCTTTTAATAATGGAGGAGAGAGGGATGAACTATTGTTGTAATATTTCTATAATGATGAGTCGACTTACGAGGGGAAAAACCAAATCATTATTTGTATCTTATTTAAAAAGGGAGGCGAAGGACTATCGTTTTCAAAATATTCGTACAAACATTATACTCTACCGTCTACATAGCCTGAAGGTCCAAATACATCAACCTACCCTCGGAGACATTAAAAAAAAAAAACTAAAATATATTTTCCCATTTTGTAGAAGTATTTTCAAGTAATGTTTGATGTACTGTTATTATTTGTCATTTATTGTACTAGATTGGAGCCAGAATCTCCGTTAAAGTATATTGTTTATTCTTTTGTCAGATGTTCGTTCAAACAATATCCAGGTTCATTTATAGAACAAAATCCTAGTATAATAATGCTTTGTTAAATTTTGATAACTAACACCTATTGATTATTGTAATTTAAAGAAAGTGACATACTTATTTATTAATCAAAGAAACAAAATAATGTATGCGCACTTAGTAATAAAGTTCAAATTGTTCTTGAACAGCAATTAAAATACGGCGAAACTTTCATATAACGAACAGCAATTTAGCAAAATTTTCTGTATAACGAAATATTTTTGAGAACCAAACAAAATTTGAATCAAATATATTTAATTATATTTAACGAATCTTTTGTTGTTGCGCACGAGACTTCGTAGTATGAAAGTTTTACCATAGGGTTTTAGAAAATACATGGTCATAATTTTTTTTATAAGCGTTTGACAAAATATTCCAAAACGACGACAATTTTTCAAAGTTAATAATTCGTAAAATTTGAATTTTAATACTTAAAGGCTTGTAAATTAATAGCAAGATTCCACAAAAGTGGTTCTTACTGGAATTAAAACATAAAACTTTGCGTCAAGCCACATCTAAAAAAACATTAAAATCTCTCTAATCATTAAAATAACATAAATTATATTTTATAATAGATTTTTTTACTCAGGTGTTATGCAATATATATGGTTTTCACGTATTTAATATTAATATAAAAATAAATCTTGGTCGTGATGTATGATTTATGTGCTGTGGCTGTTATGCCGTTATTGTTTATATGTATATGTATAATGTTTATGTATGTATAAATATATATAAGTGTGTGTGTCAGATTTTTTGCAGGTGCAATATCACGTAGTATATGCGAAAGTATTCCGTTTATTCAATTCTCTTTTGGTCCGCCTTAAGATAACTTCCGTGATCTTAGCATATTTTTCGCGTTTAACCCGAAACGAGGTATCATAACCGTCGCCCTTGCTTCTCTCCGATATTTACATATTTTCCTACCCCCTATGTACTTATACATATATATGAAATAATGTGTAGGTAACTGCAGTGGTGGTGGTATTCTTTATGATTTCTCTCACACCAAAACAAATCTCTTCCGCACAT
Organism: Sitobion miscanthi; assembly: GCA_008086715.1. NCBI lineage: Eukaryota > Metazoa > Arthropoda > Insecta > Hemiptera > Aphididae > Sitobion > Sitobion miscanthi. The sequence goes on from CM017797.1 coordinate 3,769,078, forward strand.
CCACGGTTATTGTAATATTCCATCAACAACAGCCCGGGTTAGGTACTGCCGAGAAAGGATTTCGTTGATTTTGTTTCGCATTTACATAAACGACTCTCCGCTCCGTATCCCTCGTTAAAACAAAAATTCTGAAAATAATTTTGCAAACAAACTTTGTTTATGGAAATAAAATTATTTTCTCCGTAAACGGACGAGTATTTTTTTTAGTTTTTTTACTATACTGTTAATAATAAACAAACAATTTATTCAACTGTGAATGTATTGATCAAACTTATAAAATAATAAAATAGGACAAGATAAAAAGGTATAGGTCACTTATCTCTCTTCGCTTGCCGCACATGATAGATTGTATATTATTAATATATATTTAAAAGCAAATGATAATTTGTCATGATGCAAAAAAAATTTCTAGTGGAGCTCTGTAAAAACCGTTCTTAGATATTGATATTTATTTATTATTTTTCACAATGTAATTAAAGTCTTTCTTACAGTACAAAAAAAAACAATGATCCTAAAAATAGATAAAATTTTAATCCAATGGATAGAGATAATTTAAACTTTTAAAACTTTTATGCTTATTAAAAATGGGACCAACAAAAAAACCCGAAGGTTATTAATAATTTAATAAGGTTTAATTACAAATGAGGTGTATATATCTATATGAATTGTTGCAAAATGAAACTAAATGTTATTGGCTTTATAATAATGATTATAATTTTTTTGCGTTGTAAATAATATACATTTGTTCATAGTAATATATTATAATATATTAGCTATATTATTATATATTTTCTTACTTAAAAGTTTCGATTATTGTCTTGTTCAGTTTTCAGTAAAATTAATTTTTTTTATTAAATTACATATTTTATTATAATCGTGTCTTAGGTTTAGATATATGAAATTCACAACATTAATCATAATATTATATTATTTTATTTAAGTATATTCATACATTTTTTTCAAAAAATTATTAAACTGTTTACCTATTAAAAGAACTATTTTTAATGTCTGGATAGGTGTATTGGACGAATGTATTGTTAAACTGAATTCCAAAGTTTATAGAAAAACCACTATTTGGACAAATTGTATTTACAATGTCGTTAATTAAACTGTCTAGTTCATTTCAAAATTGCAGCAGAAAACTACTGACATTAATGAAAACTGCAATCTCGACAATGCACATGGAACACGTAATTGAATCGTATATTGTGTACCTATATTCTTTCCCCCAATAATAGTGTTTTTTTTGCACATCACGTGAATTACGTTTTTGTGACGTACTGCAGCAAAAGCCTTTTTCTCCCTGTCTCTCCCAAGAGTCGATCATGTGTAGCTTTCACATTCTGTTTTTTATTTTTATATTCAGGACTCGTGTAAAGTTACACCGGGGGCTTGAAAGCCGAATGACACGCGATCCGGTTTGAACATTTTTTTTCTTAGACAAGCAGCTTAAACCGTCGGTGACAATTTCTCTTTGCGTGACACCCGGCATTTCCAAGAAAAATCGATCGAGTAGTCTTGTCCTACATGTAAATAAATAATTGTATTCTACTGATTGGATTATCCGACATTTTTACTGTCATACACATCTGTACAGTAAAATATGAAATCAACGAAGTTTTAAAATGTTTGATTTATGTGTTTTTTGTATTTTGTAATAATAGTTATAATGGTTTATTGATGCACAAAAAGAGCACTGAAAATAAATATTTATATAATGCTTATTTAAGATAAACAATCTGAAATTTAAATATAGTTAATTATTGATAGATTAAATGGTATTCGTTCTATTAATGGTAAATTTAAATAAACATATTTTTATATGCTTACCTATTCTATAAAAAAAAAACTGCTTGATTTTTAATAATTAGAAACCAATTATTGGTGGTCAGTAAACTTTATTTAACCAGCCAATTTATTATAAAATATTCTTAAGTTAGTAAAATTGCAAATATTTCTTGTTGGTTTTAATTATACAATTATTATTGCAAATTAATCTGACCTAATAATCACCAATAGTCCTGTTTAATATTATCAATGCAAAAGAAAATAACGTTACCCTATTAAGAGAAGTTATAAAATGATAAAATCGTTTAGAATTGTTTTATGTATCGAAAAACTAATATTATTCCTTAATAAATAACTTTTCCAATTTAGTAAAGTTGCTATATGAACAATTTTTTGCTACTAAATATATATATATATCATTATTAGGTATATATATATATATTATATGGTATTCAAGTATTCTCTGTAGATAGTACAAATAACAATAATATATGTGTATAATTAAAGTTCAAATAAGTATTAGTTATATGTATGAAGATACAATCAGTAAATGGTTGATATTTAATTTAGAAAACTATAATTAGTTAAATTAAATAGAAATGTGAAAATACCATTATTTATGTCCTACAACACAAAAAAAAATTAAATTCTAATTATTAAGAAAGCTCATTTTATAATTTAAACAATGTAGGTATAATATAGTGATATACGTCATACGTCATAAATTATATATCATATAAATATCATTTTTAATTAATAATATTTATTTATTATATGAATCTGAGGAATTCATTCAATATTTTAATGTAAGTTATTTTGTAATTTAGTTACCATTGTCTTATATTAGCTAAAAAATAAATAATTGCCGATAAATTTTGATTAGAAATTTCAAAATATTTACATTAGTTAATATTGAAATATCTGAGAAGCATCTTATAAAAGTTTTTAATTCTAAAGTTATAAATGATTAAATTACAAAGTGTCAGAATAATTAGGAAATAAATATATCTATGATCTATCAATATATATTTTTGTTCATTAAAAATGAATAGTTTTATTAGTATTTTTACTTCCATTTTTTTGTTTGATATTTTAAATAATATTTTTGTCATGCTTTTTAATAGTCGAAAACACCACTGCATAAAATGTTATTAGTTATTGCAAATTATTGTTCCGGTGTATTATGATGTGTTTAATTAATTCAACAAACATAAATCGTTGATCATGTGTTTTTACAGTTATAGACTGGTTTAGATTTAAGAGTATTTAATTTTTATACAACTCACAAAGTCTGTACTGTTAAGTTTCAAGTGGAATATTCGAAGAATGTATTATTTAGTAAGTTCAGTGAAATTTAAGTATTGTGTTTAGTTTTATTATTATAATCACCGTGGTTATAATCAATGGTTGTTGGAATTTTATAATTGAAAAACATAAAACGTTTCATTAGAATTGAATAGAACCAACATTAGTTGTACATAATAATGATGACAAACAAAATGTATGTTTAGGACCATATAATATTTGTTTGTAAAAGCTGTAATTTTTTTTTACAATATAGAAAAACAAAAGGGTACTTATATAAAAAGTAATTCATACACAATATCATCAGTATTATATTATACCGTATGCAGTATTTTCCCAGTTACCATGACTACTCTTTGCTGTAAACATTAGAGCACTTAATTCTTGATGTTTTTCTTATACTTTTTCGCTTTACATTTATGTTACAGTTGTTGAGTGCCGTTGCCAATGATCTGGACTACATGCTTACGGACCTTTACGATTCGCCACCCACCACGTTAAACAGGTAAGATAATATTATATTTGAGAGATAGAAGGTATCTATAAATAAATTATTTTGCTTATCAAAAAATAAATCATCTCGGTGATAAATTTTTTAAACTCTAGTACTCGACGAAGTATGAAAATATGATTATATTGCGTTCGGTTCGATCCGTGTTATTGAAATAATATTGTATACATGTATGCATGCACGTACTGTGTATTTAACTCACGTTCGATAGATATTAAATTGTGTTAGCTGTCGTCGTTGTCATTGTGGCCGCAGATGAAACATGTTTGTAGCTGCCGACGGTTGCTATTCCGTTCGTCGTGCACGTACGCTTCTGTGAGTGGTATACTTATCCGAAATAATAATAATTTATCGATAGGTAGGTAGGTACGACGGTGACGACGGCGTTAAACTGAGTTTAAGGGTATGGCGGTGGTTTGACGTGTGTAAACAATGTATAAGTGATGGCATTCGTTACGCCTATTTTGTTTGCGAAAATTAAAGTGACGAGAAGCGTGTTTGAAGCTACCATTTTCCCAGACTGGTCGTATTTAATTAAAAAAATCGACAAATTTTTGCTCTATTTGGTTATTCGTCCAAATTGTATCACTTGTTGTAAGTCATATCGCGTACAGTTGCGTACTAATTATACATAATATTATTATACCTACCTACTGTAGCAATGGTTTTATTTTAACAAACAATTGACGTACCTATATGTTTCGACTTTTTATTTATGTGTACATATCAATGGCATTCGATAAATTGTTAACAGGTTTTAAACATTATTCCTACCGATTTCGCTGAAGGGACATTCCAAATGTTTTCTTTATTCATGCTCATTTATACAGTTTGTTTGTTCCGGAAAACCGATTTATCGTTTTATTCTGATTCAAATATACCTCCCTAACATCTAGCGCCTTAGTACCAGAAACGAATTATTCCCAGCACACGGGATATAGTGTCCGTCCGGTTCGAATGCTGTTATTTAGGGTGTATAAGATCTATATTTTTCGGACCCTCCATAAATATTGTTGAGCTTTCAACAAAAGCTTTTTTCCGTTTTATTTTCCGGAGTAGATTTATGTAATAAATAAAATAAACACATTTACATTTAGATCTAAATATTTAAATTATTTTTTTAAGGTTTACCATTATGTTGCTAATATTTTTTTTATAAAAATGTTATTGCACCTAATGTGGTAGTTGCATCAAAATGTTCAAAATTCAATGTTTTCCAATCTAATCTTCAAACTTAGCTTCACTATGTTAAAACTATTATAACGGAAAGTTACTCATTTTATTTTCAAAATACATAAGAGATAAATTTAGTTCTTGGATTTTGCATTTACATTTATAAGATTTTAATGTCTTTTATATGCCAACAAATTTAATTGGATAACAATTGTTCATCCCTAAATCGTACTTAACAAGAAAAATGTAATTTATATACTATAAATAGTATATACTTGAATACTTAACATATACATACATTCTATGCGTGTATACTATATATAGTATATAGGTACATTGAACATTCTAAAGTATAAACATAAATATAATTAAAATAGTTAATCGAAGCAGACTCATTCATGATATGGCAATATTTTTGAGGCAGTTGAATTATTTATTTGGGAAAAGTTGTTTGCATTTATTTAATTGTAAGATATCGTCCATTTTTATTTATTTTGTTATGGGTTACATTTCACATTTAATTCTCAGTTGGAGCTTTAAAAACTGTGCAAATAATGGCAACATTTTTGTAGGAAAACTATACATATAGAGGGGAGCTCGTGTGCTTTTTAGGCCGTTTGTATTCAGAGAACACCACCCTCCAGATGGGGCTTGACCCATGTTATGGAAAAATTATTATTTTGTTCGTGTAATCGTATCATAACTAAAATATCTTAATGCCAACAATATCGACAACGTATATAGCTGTTTTGCGTTGAAATCTAACAGAAATAGGTATTAACATGATTAAAGATTTTTTTAAAGTTATATAGTTTGTAGATTTTGATGCTATTTATAATATGACTGAAGCCAAAAATATTATACATTTATTACTATTATACTATAAGTAATTTTCGGATGTTATATTAACTCATACTTCTATTGGCATTAATCTTTAATTGAGAAAACTTGACTATTTGTAAAAATGTGTGATATACTGATATATGTGTCTTATGTGTATACAATACAATCATCTAATATCCAATATTATTATAGAAGTAAAGTTTTGAGTGATATTTGTGTTCTGTTATTTTAATATTAGCTTGTAGAAGTTCTTTACTAATTGTATTATTTTACACAAAGTGTACAATTTATTATTTTAGTCTTAATGTTTATTCAAGTGATGTTTAATTTTAAAATTGTTAAAAAACAAACAGTTTAACACGTTATTTGTGGGCACCAAAGTTGCATTTATACGTATACTGAAAAATGCAGTATATAGAAAAAATACTCGTTTTAAATTATTTTTCCCATATGCACGTTAATGGTCCATATTTTTGAAAATTCAACTTCCCCTCTAGTTCAAAACCTAAACCCTTGTTTTATGTACCGTAAGAGATAAGCATTCCGTTGTTGTATGTCCTCCTCAGTGATTTATGCTGTTAAAATAATTGTTGTTTTTGGTTATGATTCCGCCGTAGTCTGCATTCCGTGATCACATTCCTGGGGCATCCCTTTTGTTAATCCGAAACTAATAACGACAGTGGCCAGCCGAGGGCGGTTACAACTAAAGCTTTTAGGTTGGCCACAACACTATCATTGCGAAATGTAAAAGGGAGAGAGTGAAACAGGATGATTTTTCCCCTTTTCACTGCAGAAAGTATGAAAAAACTCTCACTGTTCCTTGAGTGTCTGGACCATAATATACCCTTGAAGCCGCAAATTCATGTTACTCTTCGGTTTATGTCACACGTACCTACTGTTTTGAAATGAGATACCATAACTATAAGGTTATTTTTACAATTGGATTTTCTTCTTTAGTCTTCCAATTTGCCGTTAAACAATGATTACATTGTAAAAATTGTCCAACACGAACTCGTCGAAGTCTTTTACAAATATAACGGTTATTATTTTAGTATAGTGTTAGTACATGGTATAACCTTCTGATAAAGCTTTTGTAAAATCCAACCATCCACATTTGACAATAATAATAATTTACAATACAATATGCTGTTGCGTGTATGTTTTCTGAAGGTTTGATTTTTCATTTGTTATTTACTTTGAGTATGATATACTTACGTGATATTAGATACAGTTAGTTTTTTTGGTATATACTACATATATTTTTAAGAAGTAATCTAACAATACTAATAATACGAATTCTATAAAACAAATGTAGACTGTAAGTATATTATTTGTTTTTTTAAATAAAAGTCAGATTGCCTTACGTTATTAATATAAGCTTAGTTGTAGAGCATACCTATACCTAAGGTTTTATTTTTAAATTCGATATATGTATATTTATTTGTATTATTAGAGCACATACATATTATATTGTTTTGACGTTAATTTGTATTGTATTTTATAAATAGTTTTAACATAATGAATTAATCTAGATTTACGACCAATGAAATAACTTTGCGATACATAAAAGCGTTATCTATCTTTAATATTATAAATTATTTTATTAATTTTATTTATGCGCATCCTTGATATTTTTGTTTCTTGCCAACCTAACATAATATCTTACTCTGTTCATAAGTGAAGTGTTATTGCCTACCTAAAACGCCGTCTTTATATATCATGTTCTATAGTCCAATCTGATTTGTAGAATTTTCTATATGTCCAAAACTATTAAATAAACCCGTTTTTCTTATAAGTTAAAAATAAATTACTGGACAAAAGTTCCAACTTTCCTTACAGTCAAATATAATTTCAGATTTCATAAAAGCCGATCTGTCCAATAACTCTGACAACTTTATATTTTATTACATTTGTTCAGGTCATTTATCATTGCACAGGATATAAGAAGTATTCCATCACAAGTGACATATTACCCAGAACCATTAGTTGGTATTAATTTTGATTCCACGTCACTACTTTGATAAGTTAGGGTTTCTGAAAAAATATATATACTTAAAAATAGCAGATCGATGTAAGAGAAAAATCTTTTTTGAGGTATATTTACGATTTTGAAATGGAGAGTTTTTATTTTTTTACCCAAAGCCAAAGAGGGTTGTTCTCAAAGATTTTCATTCAGACGCACAGCTGTCACATTCCCATATTAACGTTTCATCTGTTTGCCGCAAGCGACTGAAATCAAAAGGCGGAAACGGAAGTAAATAGAAATGGAAAATGCAAAGAAATAGCCGTTTTACATACTCATATATTCATTTTTTTTATGTAAACAAATAGAAAAATTATATCTCAGTGAATATATCTTAGTTGTCTTATCAATCTGTATATATAATATATAGACGATATAAAAATAATGTTCAGCATAATTTCGTTGTACATCACATATACTATACATACCTTGAGTAATATTTCATTAATTTTGTTGATAAATGAAATTTTATTTTGTTAGTTATACTCATAAATTATATTGTTTTCATTAGTTGCTTATTTTGTTATGAAAATAAAAAAAAAGTGAAAGTATTTTCATTTTTCGTTGTCAGATCATTTTATATTTAATAAACATGTTAGGTTTGTATACACATTTTAAAATCCATAGTAGGTATTAATTGATTGTAAATACTTGTCATTTATTTTTTGTTTTATATAAAAGAAAAAAAATATTAAAATTACAAAGTAGTTTTTTTTTGCATATAGCTACAATTGTTTAAAATTGCATAGGTACCTATAAAATAATAAAAATGACTATTTAAATTGTGAACGAGGTCCTCCATTGTTTTCACTACAGCAAGGTGCTACGCGTCGGGTAGCGCTTCTCGAGTTTTTTTTATGTTAGGACGATTTACTATCCCGAGTTCTTTCGTACATTTTTGCCTAGGCCTTAGACCTTTCCAGCTCCCTAGGGACTGCAGGGATAGTTCCGTGTAAATAACAACCTAGCTGGTCATTCTTATTTGTTTCTATTACGGGGCTTAAACGCGTCCATACGACATTTTTGCGGCCACAATAAAACGCATACCGGACTTGATCATAAATCGCTTTTATGGGAATTCCCATGGCGAATTTGCAGGGGAGAAGACCTATATACTTTTTCACTATTTGGAGCTTCAGAAAACTGAAAAGTTGAACAATTGTTATTGAAAGCATATAAAGTCGAACGTTAAACTAAAAAGAAAGCCTATGCAGTCGTTTCAATGTTATTTTATTTCAAGTTTTTTTTTATCATAATTTATGTTTTGACAAATATTATTCATTTTTAAATCAGAACTTATATTATTGATAAATGGTTGTATATAAAATAATTTATACTATTGTCTTGGACGATTTTTTTTTTGGTTAGTTTTGACCAACAAACTATTATTTGTACACGTTTAGCCTGTAATGTACTTATCTGAAGTATTTAAATTAATTTAATATATTTTTGGATAAAATATTTTTATTTCTAATAAAGTTGAACGTGTAAAGTGTATTATATCCTCAAAGATTAAATTAATTCAAAGTTCAAAACTCGTATGGTTCTCATGAATTAAATATATGTTAAAAGAAATATGTTCTTTGTTATACCTAGTTGAAAATGGTTGCACAAGTTTTAATTTTGAAAGTACTGCAGTATATCTACGCGTGTATCCATTAGCTAATTTACAGAGACATAAAATAAAATAAAAGTAAATCTAATTCAGTGTAATAACTTAAATATTTTTTTTTAAATAATACAATGTATATTAAAAGCAATTGTTGTGTATCGTCCAAATAAATTTCTATTATTATAAATATTTTTAGTTATCAAAATATAAAAAAAAATCAATTTGAATTCTTCTAGTTTTTTATAATTTTATTTCTATTATGGATTAGTGATTACTCATACCAAAAGACATTACCGACGTCTAACGAACAGTCATAGGTAATCAATGAGATGTATGTGATGTGTTGGTTTAAATTAGTCATAGATGGGCCTAACCTTCACGCAGGCACCTATATTTTATAATTTCGATAATTATAAAATAGTATATATAATAATTAGTAGTATAAGTTGGATAATTATTAAATGTTTATATTTTTAAGTTTGCATAGCTAAGTTTGCATACTTAGGTCTTAAGTGGTTTAAAATAATATTTTTTATAAGTTATATTTTAACATACAATTTTCGAACGACATTTACATTTTTTATATTAGTGTCTTAATACCATCAATAGTTATCAAATATTGAAATAGTTGCTTATATTAATTTAATATGGAAAGGATTATTTTGTTAAGTTTGTGGTCTCCAATCATATTAAACTTAAAATTTTTGTTTATTACATGTTAATTATTTGTTAATTATTCACCAACGGTATTTGGAAAATTTTCCAGTTCTTATAATAAAACTCAAAATCTAAGTTTTCATTTAAATATTTTTTTTCAAAGATATTATTTTTTGAGTCAAACTTTTTCTGTCTACTCTCTATAATAGATAACTGCATTTTATTGCATACGCTCTACACAGTAAAATAGAGTTATTGCCGTCTTAGTTGGACTTCCAAAAAAACAGTAATACCCTATAAAAAATTTAAAAAAAGTTGGAAAATTGAGTTACTGCCTTATTCGTTGAGCATGTCATATTGATTAAATTACTCTACATATCTCGTTCTTTTAATATTTAATAATATATTATTAAAAATCATTAAACTTAGACTAGTATGAGTGGATTTTATGATTTGAGCTCTAAGTTTGTAGATCTTCAGTATGAAGTATTTATAGAAATTCATACACCCTCACCTTGAACTCATTATAGTTTGGATATAATTGGATTTTTTAAGCCATAAATTATCTTGATAGGTTTTTGTCATGTATGTATGGTATATTTTTTTTTACAAAAATGGCAAAAACATAAATAAAAATTATAATACCTATTAATATGTCAAATAATAATTTCTCTTTTTATATATTTATATCCTCTAGCACGTCGGAGGAAGTCGATGTATTTTATGTTCGGGTCCAGTTGCAACCGACGTGTTCTCTAAATCTTTATCACTATATACACATGCAAACAATAATGAATTGTTATTGTAATTGCGGTTCATACCTACGCATTGATGTTGTGAGGGTGGCAGTGGAGGTGCCCCTGTCATCAAGATGTTAATTTATGGCTTCATTACGAACATCCCGTGCCTTCCCCTCTTGTATGTGCGATAAATTTTACAATGCGTGTAATATAACATTTTTGAACCATAATCCGACAGACGAGTATGTGGTGGTGGTATAGAGGGGTGACCATTATTATATTTCATTCGAATATTGGAGGGGAGCAACAAAATATCGATGGGATTATTGCCTTAGAATGTTGTTTTAACGGGCGCTCAGTTGGATCATAAAACCGTGCCTGTGGACAATTAGCTACCGCAGCAGCCCCGATTATGACCGGTCATTTCGCATAAATCTACTAATAATTATTATATATTCTATGCCTATTTTACTTCACCCTGATTCCTTGCAGAAGGTCCAACGCTGGGGTTATGTGTCTAGACTCGTAATTGGCTTATTATATCAGTTTAACAGATTTTCCTAAACTACGTCAAAGCCCATTAAGAACAACAACGATAGGATTCCGCAAAAGCTTTTATAGGCAAAATTATACGTCGTTGAGTCGTTCTTTATTTTTCCCAGTTGAACTTTGATAATTAAATGGGTGAAATGAGTGCAGTTCAAACTTGAAAATAGTTTCTCTCAAAATTGAAACTGTTTCGAATTAAAAAATTTATGTTTTCAATTATTTGAAGTTCAAACTGTTTATAGAATATACGTAACCTAACCTAACCTGTATTGGCTGTAAGTATTCGTCTTATTAAACATACATCTATTATAAATTTATCTATTTGTTTCTATGATTATTAATCAAACTATATGTAGTTCTGCTACGGTTTGTGTTATCGACAAGAACAATTGAATGATAAAATGGCTGTAAATCTAACAATCTACCGATTAAGTACTGTTTACTTGACACTTGTTGACCCTTCAACTATCACTAGGTATGCTAAGTATCAACGGGATACAAGGAAAAGTAATGACATATAACCAACAATTATATCTTAGTTTTATGAATTCAATAAGTTATTTCAATGAGCAAGACTAAAAATACTAGACTTAGTGTTTTTCTTAAAATAGCCCATTTACTTTTTTTAATTATTGGCTATTACAGTAATATATAATTTTCCTTTTTACACATTGTTCCATAATTGTAAAAACAGTGGCAGTGTGTATACTGTATAGCATAAAATATGTTATTATGTTTTTGTTTTAAATATCTACATTAAAAGCCTTCCCAGAATGAAATTAAATGTGATGTAAAGAGATCTGTATGTGTATTTGTATTTATAAATATGTGCGTGAGATTTAATTCAAACTAATCGTAAATAATAATGATATAAATTATGTGAATAATATTGTACGTAATAACTGAGAATTATTTACTTATTTGTGTAAGTTTCATTTATGATTTTTTTATCGTGGAAGTATGATATATTTATGCTATTTAAAGAAACAGTTAGTTGGCAACATAGTTCTAAATTAATCAGTAAATCTGCAAAAATCTCACTTACTCTGAAATATACTTACTTTAAAATCCTAGAGAAAGAACGGAAACGGACACAAACTTCATTAACACTTTATTACTAGTGACGAAACCTCAGTTGGACATTTACCAAATAAAAAAAATAAACTTGATTTATGTGTGCACGACGATTAAACTACAGAAAACGAATACTTATAGATTTTCGTTCAGTTAATATTGGATTAATGTATGTACCGGAGAGTTTTTTTTATTTATTTATTAGTAGATAAAGTTTACAGCATTATCGTTGGTATACCTGCAGGTGTGGGTATTAATATTTTCATGTTTTTATCAAATGGATGGAGGTACTTAATACTTATATAGGTGTATAAATTAAAACGAATATCATGGATGTAGCTATAAATAATAATAATAAAAAAAGATATCATAATAAAACGAATTAATGTATTAAGGGTACATTTCCACGTGCTATATTTATTATAGCTACTGCACAAGGTAACACGTAAACAACATCTAGTCAAGTGCTTTTGGCTATCATACGTTTAAGTAAACATCGTTATCAATGTCTAGCGGTGCATCTCTCGTACCTACCTTTCGACCATCTTGGACACTTTTGCTGCCGTTATGTCGGCACTTAAATAAATTGAGGTTTCCGAAAAGGTTTCTAACTGAAAACACAGTCATAAAACCTTTTGAATATTTCCGACATCATTTTTTACAGTCACTTAGTATAGCAATTCAAATATAGACATCAAACTACCAGTACATTTTAAACTGTAATAAAAGTGATCGTACCTATACTCCGTACACACCTGATCCCCGCGATGCTAAAAAAAAAACTCTTACCCGCTCGTATTTCATTATGCTAAAGTGCGAAGGAATTACCCCCCAACCAGCGTAAATCATACAATATACTACCATTGTTTATTATTACGACAAAGACTTTTTCGGGGTTAAAACTGGTGGCTTATAGGACTTAGCGTTGTAAGATGTGTTTCTTTAAACTTTTGACAACACATAAATAACTAGGTTTTCAATCCAACTTTTATCAACACGCTTGTATACCGCTGGGGCGGTGGAAAGGAGCGTGAGCCGTGAACTTCTCGCATACTGCGGTGTATTACCAGCGCGATGAATTTGATTAATGTACAATCGTGAGTGTGGCGTGTGCGTGAGTATGTCTTAAAAATAGAGATAAAATATAATATATAATAATAACAATAACAAGATCGTGTGATTTTCCCGTTGCACGTTTAACTAGTCATTGGATCGGCTTAACTAAAAGTGTTATTCACTCATATTGAAAATTTCAATTCCATAACTCCTCGCGTGTATATGTGTCGTTTTGGTAAAGGTATCTACTATATTTTTATATTTCGTTATTATATTCCAATATAATTTTTTACCAACACAGTATTTAACATTTTTTTTTCTGTCAAATAAAATGTTATTACGGTTGTACGCAAACGCATAGTTTGCTTTTTCGTTTAAGTAATTAAAATTAATTATAATAATTACATTTAAAGGTTTAGTTTCTTTAGCGTAAAATTTACTAAGTGGTTTTATTAATTATATAATTAGATACTGCCAAATAATAAATATACCTCAAATAATATTTCTGTAGGTACCCCAGTTATAAGTCTTAGTTAATATGTGAATTAAATTCATCTTGAATTAATTTGTTATCCGATTAACTCATGTAAATTAATTTAAAAAAATGTACAAAATAATATATGTAATTCATATTATTAAAATAATGAAATTTCTTTACAATTTATCTGTCGTGTAGAAGTGATTGAATTTTATATTTAAATTTTTTTGAGAGCTTTTCACAGTATTCCAGAATCATTAAATTACTCACCTTGTGTTCATTTATTTGATACAAATAACTATTATCTGTTAAATTTCATTAGTATTAAACTATTAACAACATTAATTATATTATACTTTCCTAAATTATAAATAATTTATGAACAGATATTAATTTTTAATACTCAATTAACGAGTAAGATTACTACAATTAATACAGTTAGATACACAATACTTTGGGTGCTATCAATTTTTGAATTTTAATATATCAGAATTAAATTAAGCATAATACTGATTGTGATAAATTATTCTACTCTTAAAATAGCTTCCAAATAAAATAATAAATTCGTTGTAATCAAAATGAATACCACGTGTGGTCCTATTTTCTTTATAGTATGAGTGTATGACATTTGAAAGTGTACAAAACATAAAAGCTCAATAAGTATATATTAATAAAAATAAATATTTTATAAAAGTTTGTATAAAGTCTTAGGGTTCATATTTTATATATCATATTAAATTTATTTACTATTTATTTTTGGATGAATTGATAATAAAATGTTCAACATACATTCTATGCTAAAAATACAGTAAATACCTACTTAAAATATTGTCGAATAAAAAATTAAAAGTTCTTAGTATAGGAGGAGGTATGGCGTTGAATGAATAAAAACAACGGATATGATTTACGCTTCTATTTAATTCTTATATTTGAATAACGTTTAGGAGAACGCACAAAGGGCTTTTGGCCAAACTTTGGTTATAAGTTATAACATTGTGTTCTATTTAACCACACTGCACATTTTCTCATAAATCTAAAGCCCATTATCACCCAGTGCCATTATGCGGCTAGTTCGTAATTAAAATTTCCTATACGTTCCTAACACAATGTTGTAAATCGCGTTTTATCGGCCTCAGCCCTTTCCGTCGAAATATTCAAAACAAGGAAGATATTCGTGTTACTCGCTCCCCTGCATGCCCGTTTCCTGAAAATTATACACAACACACACACACACGAGGCGTAATGCAATACCCGCGGTGTGCCATATTATACAAAACCCATGTATATTCTCCCCTACTCCCACTCGGTTTCTACTTAAGAGTCTATATACCCTGCATGTTAATGGAAATCGCACTATCGAAAGCTTTTTCAACCCACTCACCCACCCCATTCGGCTGTACGTATAAGTGTTGGGTGTTTAAGTATCGAAATCCCTCGAACATTGTACGGCGGTATTCCCGTTGTGTTTAAACGCCCGAGACAGTTTTATGTCGCGACACATAGGCCGCAGCCATCCGTTCGCGACGAATACCACATAACGTCTAATACGACTAATACCATATACGACCGTCGTCTTTAATGGTGTTATGATATCTTGATATTAATTTAGTATCAGTATTTAATAGTATCATATATTAGTATATTATAATATCTTCACGTCTTGCTTACGATGACGGCTTAACTCATAAATAGGTCTGATTTAAAATAGTCACACATTAAACGTCAGTGTGTCTGTTATTTTGTGATAGGTTTACTCGTACAACAATTGCTTATCGTTTAAGTGTACGTCACTATATTCCATTCAATTTATAGCTAGTTGAATGGTTATAATATATTATACACGCACACTTATACTTTTCTTTCAAATTTATAGTTGTAAGATATAATGATAATGCGTAAGTGCGATCGTAAGTTCATGTGAAATATGTTTAGAGCAGCGCATGTAAATTCAATATTAATATTCGTATATTTTTATCTTAGCATTGCATTGTAAGCATTATGATTTCAATAATTTTATTAAGTAATAATATATACGTATGTTCCGTTTTTGTTTTTATTTTTTGATAATTTTTTACTAGTTAATTTTTAAATAAAAACACTATTTTAGTCATTTTATAGCGAGTCTGATTCATTTTTGAGTATAGTTTTAAATGTACGATATCTACCGCATAAAATATAAACACGATATAACTCTTTATCTTTACTTAAATTATTAATATACAAAACGAATTTTACAAATGTATTTTTTAGGGATGCTAAAAACCACACTTATCTTCTAAAGTACTTTTTGCAAAGTAATTTTATATTTATAGGCGTGGAAAGTTAAAGGGATCCGTATGTGCGTAAATTTTTTTTCGGGCAATATTATAGGTAGGTACATTACGTATAGGAAGTGAACGTCTATAACATTGCGCGCCTGCTGTTTTTGAGTTGTAACTACCATTAATCGCGACGGGGGGTGGGGGATGTTGAAAAAGTTGCCAGGGATGCACCTACACCTCTGCCCTCACCTGGATACGACCCAATATCGTTTGAAGTTTTCTCATTTCGCAAAGAGTCCCCTGGAATACCCTAGACCCCACGCAGAGCATCGTTTTATTTATAGGCTTCTACAGTATGGTTTTTAATTTCTTCTATACCCCCTTATAGTAGGCAGTGTAATAAAGACCTTGGTGGATTTTATTTAACAATGGCATTTTCGTTTTAATAAAAATAATTATATTTTTCATTTTTTTTTACAATAAAAGTATAAAAATAATTGAAATTATTGTTAGATTAACATGTACCTATAATGGCATTTTTCATTTCAATCAACGTTTATTAGAAAATAATTGAATTCGGCCATTTACAAAAATAAAATATAAGTCAACCATGAACGTAAATGATAATAGTTTCAAAATAATTTGTATTTTATTATATTAAATATATATATATTTTATATATCTACATGATTCGGTATGGTTAGTGTATGAGTTTTTAATCATTATAACTTTATTGTGTTATTCTGTTATTGTTGTATAATATTATTTAAATGCAATTTTGTTTTTACTCTATTATTATAGTTATAAGTATAAGATTTGGAAAAACATATAAAATGGTATCATAGAAAAATTAATTTAAAATTTAAAAGTAGGTACTATTTAGTTTTAAATGAGGAATTTAGTTAGCAATCTAATCCTCACATTTTGTGCCACAAATGTTATTTGTAAGTCGTTATAGCTTTTTGAATTACGGCAGCTAACCCATCGTTTTATAAATTCTCTGGAGACGGGAATTTAAGAGTCTTCTTTCCTGTTCGTATATAAAGCCGTTATCGGAAGTAAATAACACACTTTTTTGCTTTCGGAAACCGAGTGGATGGCTAAGTGTCGGATGTCTCGCACATAATGAAACCCCAGAGAGTAATACTCTAAGGATTCAGTCCATTATTATATATTTATGACTATAGCGTGGGTGACTGTCCGAATATATCTGATCAGACACGGTGGAAGGCATTTTGAGATTGCATTTTATTCGTATTTTATATGCTCTACGCCCAGCAGACGTGATGGGCCAGAAACCACCATGCCACATTTTGAAAATAAGTAATTTTCTTCTTGCTAGTACACTATACCCGACTACATGTCTAAACGATAAAGATGTATTTTCAAAATTTAATTCAGTGTTTGATTCTGACTTGTTTAAAATATCGAAGGATTGTAAATCAAAGTTATGACACTGTTTGTTACTAGTCGTTCAAACGTTCAATAAAACTACTATGGCTTTGATTGCTTTAAAGCCCACGTATCATTCAAAACTTGATATCCTTAATATTTTTTTATTATGTTCTAAATTATGCGGTGGACTCATTGACGATGGCAGTTTAATTTATTATTCATGGTTTTTTATTCAAGATAATATTTTGATTTAGGCTCGATTTGCAAATATTTTCACATTTTTATCCTACACATTATGCACTTTAAATTCAAACGTTACGTAGATGTGTGTGTGAACACAGAACAGTATTATGATTTCGGTTTGAGTGTCCCCCAATAGTATAGCAGTACACGTGTCAGACCGCAGCAACCACACGCGTCGTCAAACGCACATGACACTCCTTAAAAAAAAAAAAAAATAATGAAATACGCTAAACTGTAAATTATAATTCAGTTTTACGACTGCTGTACATTCATTAATGGGAAAAAAATAACTGCCAAGTATTATGACGTGTATTAGGCTCATCTACAGTGCTGTAAATATAATTATACAAGTATTGTTGATAAACATATGTTTGCAGGCACAAAAATTGCATTCCGAATTATTTACATCAAAACCCGTTAAAACGTCGTATACCGTTACCACGAATTGATTATCGCTCTCGTAAATTCGATTGATTCAATTGAAATCGTATTTAAAATTGAGAAATTGAACAAATTCAAATGGAATTTTAAGATTATAAAAAAAACACAACTACATACACTGCACAGTGCACATATTTTAACGATAAAAAGAGGGTGTCGGAGAATAGGAGGATCGTAATCGCAAACAAACCGGTTTATTTGGTCTGTTATTACTTCTAACGCAAATCGTTTCTTGTTGTTTAAAAATAATAAAAACACAAATGGTAAACGTATCGACGTTATTACGCATTGCGTGCTAGTAACAGGAGGGCACACGAACGAACTTACATAAATCTGAATTTCAAAAAGGGTGACTCCACCCCATAAGTCGATCCCGATGACCCTTTTGCATACACAATAAGTACGCAGTAAGTACACACTACACATCTAACGCCATGGATTTAGAAGGTTAGATTTTGTATGAAAACGTTAAAGTTGGGAGCATATATATTTTATTATTAATTCATTCTTTGCATATATTAAAATAAAATATAAATTATTTTATAATTATATTTGAGTAAAAGAACACGCTGGTGTATTTATATTATATTTGTCTATAGTTTTAAAATAATTGTTCAACTGTTGACGGCGTTTTATATCATTATGCACTATGAATTATAGTGTATGTTAATTACATATGGATGCATAACATAATATTATGTTTATTGTTCACTATAATCCGAATTAAACATCTATTTAACTGAATTAAATAGTACAAGTTTATATAATATAATGACAGATTAATAATTTAAGTTCACATTTCAATAATTATCAGGTAAAAATTATTTTGAGATTGGCAATAGATTTACTCATATAGCTGGTTAAACATAACCTAAACCCACCCAATTTCTCATAATATTTGTATCCATACCTATATTCTCATTTTTAGGTCATATCCTTATTGAAATAAAAATGTTTGTACCTTTTAAATATCTAAATACGTATATTAACTACCTAGCTATACCAGTATATATGATTGTATATTATTGTATTGATATTGCAAAAACGTTGAAAATAAGTCTATAAGTACTTAGCAATAAAGTGAAATAGGAAAACTCCGTAATTAGTCCATTATAGGTACATATTTGATTAAATTGTCATTGATCTGGTGACAGTAAATCGTTTAGATAAATTAAAATTAAAGCTATGTATAGTTAGTCATAACTCATAAGCTATGATATTTAAAAAAAAATGGTGTAATAACGTTTAGTGCATTTGATTTTTTAAATAAATATATTTCCATTAATTTGAATGTTGCCCATTTTTCACAATTGTAATAGTTAAATTATACACGCATTTAATTTTTGATTTATTGTCTTAAAACAACCAAATCGTGATAAAGGTTATAACTTTATAAGTTTTGCGATTTTTTACAAACCAGCAAGCATTTTATTACGATGTATGGTTGAGACTTAATTAATGCGCAAAAGATATTTTAGTATGACTAATTTAAATATTTCTGGAATTAATCTGCGAATGTAGTGAATGGTTTTAAATATAGTACCGGGTGGTGTTATAATCCATGATATTAAGAATGTTAATATATTATGTAAAACGTTTCGTTTCATCATATATATTAAAATAAATGATTAACTGTGGCCTGAAATTACCAATAAAAGTTACTTATCATATACATAATATACAAGGTGTCCCGTGAGGATATACCCATTAGCCGTAGAGCGGGACTTGCCGCCCTGACAAAAACTGGTTTTTAAAATATTAAAAATCATGAGATTTATGAAAAATTTTGAAAAATCAAAATGTTCACAAAAATAAACTCTTTACCTAAAATGGCTCTTCAATTGTTTCAAAAATAAAAAAATAACTTTTTAAATTTTTTTACAAACAAATGTAATTAAATAAAAAATAAAATATGTCTAATTTAAAATAAATATAAATAGTCCTTTTCTTCGTGAGTCTAATAAAAAAAACAGATTTATGATATATTTATTATCTCAGGAGATATCGGCTATGGGTAAATCCTCGCGGGACTCTGTATATTATATATGTATATTGCCTACTTTTAGTACTTGACTGCTGGCAAAACCACCCATTATTATAGAAAGTTTTCACTATTTTAGCTGCAATCAACAATTAGGTATATAATATTAGAGTTAATTTGTTTCTATGACTTTCTTACTTTTATAGTTTTTGAATTTATCATGTAATAATAATTATTAATTTACGTATAACTAGCGTTAAGAACTATTCATTACTGATTAATTATTAATTGTTCTTCTAATGTTCCAACGACTTGATAGAAGTGCGTTCATACTGCGTTCGTGATCTTCACCAAGTATATCCTCTTCAACTAGCATATTAGTTTCACTGTAATGAACCAGTTCATAAGTTCATAATCAGTTCATATTTATTATTGAATATATTGTTGAAATAATTTATTATCACTGTTAAAATTTTTTAACCCCAGCTAATACCTAATATATAAAACATTAATTATTTGTTTTCAATTTAAAATACAGTATATCACACCGCAAACATCATCATAATAATATACCTATTGTACTACGAAACAGCAGAATATGTAAAAAGTAGTCGATATTCCCATTCAATGCAAGATATTATTATTATCTTTTTTACCAACAGCATTTTACTATAATAACCTCTATTGTTATAATAATTTCGACGACGGATGTATTTATTATACACATTATATAAACACACCAATGTATATAGTATAAAACTACAGTAAGTGCTCGGAGCCTTAAGAACTTTAAGTTCACTGTATTCCCAACCGTCCCCATCCTCTCCATTGTGGTTCTACAAAACATCCGACTCACGACGCGTTTATTCCCATACTATATATATTATTATATATAGGCACGTGTGTCGCATTGTTATTAAAATCGTCATTCATTATACCTGCATAGGGCACACGCCTTATTGTCGAGTTCATAGCGGACATTTCAACGGCAGTGAAAAAAAAAAAAAAATTATAAACAAAACTAACTAAAAAACCCGCATAACACTGCAGGACCTCTGGGTCGCCGCCGTCGTGCCATAAACGCCGCGATCGCGCGACAGCAACCGCCGCGGCACGACGCACGTGTACACATACTTACAAGACATGACACATAAGTGTACATACTTGTATACTTACGGTATTATTATTATTATTATTATTATTATTCGGGTGATTATCCGGTTATTGTGCCACCTGTATGCGAGTGTCGGCCTGTACGCTCGCGGTGTGTTCATCGTCAGCTCCCCCGGGTGATATCGCGCCGTAATACATCGGTATAAGGTATCTGGTATAGACCTCTTCGGCCGCAACTGTTATACACCTATAATATTATTATTATTGTAATAGATTATACGCCGATCTTCGTCATCCGACGTCGAGCACGCATAATGAATATGGTACGCACGGTGGTTATTTATATTATTACTCTTTTGGAAGGGGGTGCGTGCGTTCGAGTTGTCGTGTGTGTGCATGTGTGTGTTGGGGGGGGACTGGTGGGCGGGCGGCGCGCGCCTACGTATGCATTATACACTACTAGAAGGGCCTCGCGTGTATCGATCGGTCGGTCAACCGGTTAGTCGGTGCGTGCGTGTGTTCCGCGGCGTATTATACACTTTGATATTATACGCACTCTCGTGTGCCGTGGTGTATATATACATATTGTTATTGTAATAGTTAATATTATTATATATTATAAATACGCAGTGTCCGTGTGTCGGCCGTGTGTCGCGTGTGTGCCCGTCGTATATAGACGCCTCGAAGTGCTCGAGCGCGCGCGGTGTGTGTGTGTGTGTTGTCGTGTACCCGTTGTTCGTTTAGTGGTGTTTTGGTCGAATAATTTTTTTTGGTTTTTTTTTGTGTCGTGAGTTTTTGCGGTCCGTCGTCGATCTAGGATAAAAATGGTAATCGATGTCAATTATAGCACATACGGTCGAGTACGAAACGGGTAATACGCAATGAATAAAAAAAAAAAAAAATCGTTAAATTTTAAACACTGCTGGTCGCTATTACTTTCTCTCAATTTTTTTTTCATTCTTTTACAGTGGACACTCGATGATTGCGATTTTCCGTATACATTGTGAATCAATATTGCCAAGATATTAATCATTTTTTTTTTTTAATAATAATTTTTCTCATTACCGGTTTTAATTTAAATTTATTTATTTAATCTTAAGTTCATCACTTATTGCAGCTTTATCAAAATTATAAAGCTCCAATAACTGACAATTAGTGTTTTTATCGATGAACATAATTGCCGTTTTCTTTTTCGTCCAATACACATCATTAGATCGGATGTTTTCAAAAAGTTATTGCAACTGGTTTTAAAATTACATTCACTGTATACTGCGTGATACGTGATTAGAACATTTTACTTGAATCCGCTTTATTTTCCTACTTATTTAATGACTACACAAAACAAAATGCTATTCGAAATTATTTACACACGTCACTGGTTCATCGCAGGTCGACTAACATTTAAAATGCATGTAGATACTCGGTAAAACGTCGAAGTAAAATGAAGTAAAAACATCGTCGTCGGTATATTTGTACTATCATTTTTCTTCACCAAGTTACTTAGTACAAACTACAAACCAATATTTATCTGTTCTAGTGTTCTAAGTCAAATATGACCGTTCGCTTAGGGTCCGGCGTCGAGACGTGTTAGGTCTTTGTCTTCACGAAAAACATATATGATGTTTATTGTTTATACTGATAAGCCATTATCTCACGTATTGTGTCTCTTCAACCCGCCATAAACTTTAAACCGTTTCGATACCGACCGCAATGCATTAAAACCGTATACACCACCCGTCGTTTGTTGTGTACAAAATCGACGTTTATATTTTACATAAATATATATATGCCTTATCTGTGTGTATACTAAATGTGTGTTTGTGTATCCTACGCAGCACCCATGAAGGCGATACTACCATGCTGATAACCCGTTACACTTCTGTGTTAATAAAGAGCACAGGAAATACTATGGTATCTCCCACGTACGTGCCTCCTCATAGGTGAGTCAACTTTTCGATTTCCATTCGTAGGTATATATTATGACGCCTGATATCTGTTATAACTTATGTAAGCCTAACAACACCGTACCGAACCGTGTTTCCGTGCAGTTACAAAGAAACTGATTATAATATAGTGGTATCATCCACTTCAATCGAAATAATAACAATTCGACGGTTATTGATATATGCACGCCGTTTGAATAATAATTGTTGAAATGTAACATCTGTACCAATAATTATTTTGTAACGAAATGTATAATATTTAAAATGCAGATTTGATTCTCTTTCATATTGAAAAGCGTATATATTTTAATATTGCACTTGTACGGTTTGCAAGAAACTTGCTATTTCACGAACTAAAATAATTTTATATAAAAAGTATAGCATATATTTAGAGCTCGTCGTTAATCGTTATAATTTCGAACCAATTATGACGTATAAAATCATCGATTTAAACGCAGGTGAGAATTACATCCGAAAACAAGACAGTAATTAGGTAATTGTGTTTATTCTGGAGGTAATTGAAAATTAAATTTCAATTTTGACATAATATAAACACATTGCGTACAATTCTCATCGAAATGCAGCACAGCTCGTGCGGTTTTTTCATTGGCTACTTTTCACGCACCGGTGGCTGTTTGCGGCGGCGCCTCGCTCGGATGAAAAGGCCCACACGTGCATGTATATCATATTATCGTATAATATTTTATATATATATATTATAGTAATAATTTATACAGTCTCGTGTCCGTAACAGATGTTCCGTCGCCGTCGTCGGTCAGCGACAGGGCTGGGCAAAATGCGGGAGATTAAGCTGCGCGCCCTATTGTTCGCGTGCTCGCCCTGCACAACACCGAACACCTAATTAATCAACTACACCTCGTACAGGCGGTTCATACATATATGTACACATAGAATATTATTTAATATCGCGTTTGTGGGGAACAGTGTGCTCGGCCAAAATGAATTTTCCGAAACATTTTCCGAACTCCCGCGTCCCCTCGCCCTGCACTTGACCACTATATTATGGATACAGTACCTATATACGGCGTTGGCGTGTTGAAATTCAACAAAAATGATAATAAATAAGCCGACGTGTTCGTAAACCACGGACTGCTGCGATGATTGCGTATGTAGGAATTCGGGCTATGCAAGAGACACATTCGAAATTAAACCCAGACATCATCGTTCATCGAGTGTAGAGACCTGCAGTGGAATCCCACGAAATCGTTGTGGCGATGGTCACGTGCAGTAACGAAGTCGCACATGTTATATTGTGGCAGACTCCTAGCTAGGCCTTGCTGCAGGTTTTGCGTTCAACGAGAATATCGTCATCGTTGTTTCGGTAATAACGGTGACAAAACCAGCTATTGAATGCAAACATTTTAATATTATTACTATTATTTTCTATTATCATAATTTGCATCATTTCAGTGCAAGAAATCAACATACATCAACATGGGTACATTATTCTGCATGTATAACATTAATGTCCTTTTCAAGGACAATAATCTATTAATATTCATATTTGCATTAAAACATTTGGTCACCAAGTTTTGTCGGGAGAATATTGATGGCATTTAAAATGAACTGTTGTTCGTAATGTGAAATTTGATTATTCGTTTAAAATTTTACTTCATACGTACTTGACATATATGTATTACAATTTACAACACTTTAAAGACACTAAATATAATAAAGTACATTAATCTACTTGCGTCATTGTTGCTATTGTTAGAACCAAATATAAACTAGTCTATATAGTAACAATAATTAGGCTTCTGTAATCAATGTTTTGAAAGGCGCTATAGTATAGCAAGGTCGACTCAAGTTGTATACAGAGTAATATGCCGTAGGCGGGTTAAGTGTCGACGTAGACGTTTATTTTTCTCTTACCTCTTTATACATATATTTGCTAAAGTCTGTTAGCCATGTAATTGTTTTGTGTGTCTTGGGATCTGAGCTTCCGGTTTCGTCTCGTAGTTTTCAAAAACAACTTTATTGTACGATTAGAAATAAAAATAAGATGTCACTATATTATTATAATGTGCAAAGAGTACAAACGGGGTTTCATTGTTAATCTGGAAAGTGGATACAACATAATATTATAATATTATTCTGTATTATTATGATATGATGGCTATCATTGTATACCTCAAAACAGTCGAAACCTGTATATAGGTACTCGCAATCTAATAATTACTATATGTAAATCCCGTGACAATGAATGGGATAATGAACTGTCTGTATAGGGTAACAGTTGTAGGAGGAACCTTAAAAATGGTTTGACTCTTATGGATTTTTTTTTTTTATTTGAGTGCCCCGGTCATTGTCGTCGTGTAAACCGTATGCCGATATGGTGCAACCATCTTGACAATAAACTGCAGTTAGCGTTCTCGCGTTGCTGCCGATCTTGATTGTACGCATTCATTGTTGTGGTGTATAAGCTTCGACGTGCGTAAACCTCATGCATGCGTTCAGGAAATTAGGTCGTTGACAAAGACGTTCTCCCGTGCTGACAATCTCCAGGATTGGCTATTGTTTTTTTTTCTCCGAGTTACGAGTAATATATACTTACTTGCTTACGTTATATTGTGTTCTTGAACGGTATCCGGTCCGGTCCGGCGGTGCAGGTTAGGTTATTTTTTTATGTGATGTTATTGGTTGTTCCGACAAAATTCGATATTTGACAGGTACATATCTGTGGTTTAGTGCATGAATCACACTACCACTAATCGAGGTCGGCTAGTTACACAAATTTGTCATTTCCCACGATATACATATTCTCGGTTTATTGTAGTTAAGATGCAGCAGACGTATGTGCACATAGATACATACTTATAGGTACCTATTATTTACGTGATGAAAAAAAAATGAGTTTTTTCCCAAAAAAGAATTGCCACTTAAGGCAGTTAAACTATTTCAGAACTGGCTGACTACAATAGTATGGCAATAACATACGTAACAATAAGCAATAACCATGTTCTGTTTTCAACTAACGTTTTTTCGAAAATATAATACAAATACGCAGTATTAAAACTAAATATTCAGCTATTTGCTATGTCCCATGTGAAACTCTGTTAAATTTATAATTTTGGCTGACATATTATCTTAACTGTGCATATAATATATTATATATTATGCAATGTGTCGATTTTATTTAAATATTATTTTTATAATTTAACCAGGACGAATGTTTAGTTAAGCAAAATGAATTAGGCGGCGGTATTCGAGATTTATATTTTCTAAGTCTAATCAAATTAGTTATTTGGTTGTTAAATATATATAATCACACACCTTTTCAAAACCTTAGGTTAAGCCTTAAGGTTATAACCTCAAGATTAATATTAACTTTTGATTTTTTCTAGACTATCACTTCTAAATAAAACTATGTAATTATTGCCTTGTAATGAAAATTAAATGAAAATATTGATATGAATATTTACGCAATAACAATTGATTGTATTCGTCTATTTAAATTGTATTGATATTACATAAATTATCGATGTAATTGTCCATGTTTAATGAGCTCTAGTTATTGTGCGTTGTTAATTATTGTATAATAGGTATGCACTGGAACACTGGCCTATAACAGGTCATTTTATTTAACATTGGATGGGCTATTATCAATAAACTCGATTAATTGTTGTTCTATATTATATTTTAATTTAGTAGTGATTTTATAAACAATCCGTTACCTAAACGGATGTAATTTTTCCTTTAATTATCCATTATCTATGCATACACAGTATACACATCTAAAATAAAAATAACAATTAGGATACTGCGTTTTTATTATGTGCACAGTACACGAATTACAAAGCTGCAGGACAATAGCGTTATCAAAAATAATAAACGGCTGTGGCTGTGGTTTCTTAGTCCTTGAAAACGGCGGAAGCAGACGCGCGAAGTCGGTTTTTGCCATCGTGCGATGTCTTATAATAATATGCGTCTATACTGATGATCTCATATTTAATAGGATAGGACGTAATATAATTTATTTTCTCACTCTCTCTCTTTGTCCGTCTCTGTCCGCACAATGACAATCTCTCAATCACGTTCGTTGGTCTTTTGACTTAGTCATTATTTCAATGTAATAAGATGTATACGATTTTTTATTTTGTTATGTTCATTTTTTATTTTTTTTTGTAACACGAGTTTGCATAATATTCCATCAGTTCAACTTATAGGTAATGTTACGTTACGCACGCGGTTCGTGAGCTGATTTTATAATAATCGAAGCGCATTACCCAGTAGTATAGTGGTAGTATATAGTCATTATATCCGATTGCCGTCGAGTATGTAAATCATCATCGCAGGTACCTCTCCTCCAGACATCCTCTCGACACAGAAAACCTGTTTTTTATGGTTTTGTATTTTTTTTTTGTGCGATTCGAAAGTAACGTAATACAAAATTGAACCATTTAAAACAATACTTGCAGACTTCGACGATTCGGCAACTCGCTGTTATATAAATGTATTATCATATCATGATGCATTGTGCTGCAGAACTATACGAATAATTGAGCCCTATTTGAAATCTTACACATTTTTAGGGAAATAATTCTTGATTGTAGTTATAAAATAAAACTTCACTTATAAACTTTATTTCACAGGTCTACTTAAGTTGTTAAGTAATACTTAGTACTTGAAGTAGCCAGCCGTAGCCATCAACGCCGTTAACTACCGTCCGGTTCGAAATAATTGCTTATTGTGTCACTATTTAGTGTCATCGTAATGAAATACCAATTAAATGACTGAAACCTAAACGACTAAAAGCACAGTTCACTGTTGAATAAATATGTTTGTAGCTATATAAACAATAACAAAATATTTATACTTTATTAATTGGTGATACACAGTTTCTATTAGTCCAAAAATAGAATTATTAGGCAGATGCATCTTCCTATACGTATGTATCGAATAGACTCATCAGTTGTAATGTTATGATTCAATACGTTCTTTCCAATATAAATTCGGGATGGTACAGGTAAAACAGATTTCCTAAACAAAAACTTTGCTACCCAAAGTTGTACAGACCATTACCTTTTTTTAATTGCTTTTATTTTATTAGATTTATGTCTGAATACGCCTATCTATAATTTTACCTTACAAGTTTTCCATTATATTGTTATTATCGTGTAACTATCAGATAAATTAAAATTATAACGTACAATTATTGAATTAATATTGTAATGTTATAAAAAATTATTAAACTTGTTTAATAAATAATTTTTAAAATACAAGTCCATAATTTATGAGTTGGTAGTTATTATTATTAAGTCCGCGGTGAATTGGACAGTAACACGTATGTACGTGATCACAGGTCACGTAATTTGTTATTTTAATTAATGCGCAATAAAATTTTAAATAATTTAAATAATTTATTGTATTCGGTATTCACTATTCATTGACCCGTTGAACTTGGTCCGTTAAATTTCGATTCCGCAAACAATTTTCGTATACTTGGTTCGTTTAACGTTTGTTTTTTCGACAAAAGATATTACTACTAACCAAACGAATTGTAACACATTTCCGTTTTTTAGTTAGATGTTGTATTTTTACACTCCGCCACCACTAACCGACGTGCGTGGGTCGTTGTGAGTATTTTTTTCTCTCCTTATTTGTTGGTCCCCTAAGAGACCATCTGTAACCGAGATGGGCCCGTGCCCGGAGTACTCAAATATTCAGGCGATTTTTTCCCCGTTTAAAAGCAATCACTAGCAACCGGCAGGTCAACCGAACCAGACTTGAATACCTAAACAGATGCATCAACATGTGCCCAGGGGGAATAAATGGTATTGGATGTGTTATTCGTGCGCCCCGTGTAAACGACGGATGATTTAAAATGTCACTGTGCCGATTGCTTCTGTCAATGTGTGTGCTTGTAGCCTCACCTTTCACGGTTGGATTTATTTATTTATTTATTATTATTTTTTATTTTACTCACTACGTTGAATATTTCATCAATCAAAAGTCGAGATTAAAAGGTCAGGTAAACCGCCTGACGCCGGTAACCCGTAGGTCGCGTGTGTGATTGAAAAGTGTGTCTAAGAATATACAAATCGTAAACGAAGAAAAAAAGTAACTGTAGTTCCAGTTATTTATTCTTCTACAACGTCACGCACTGCAGCTGTGATTAATATTTGACTTGAAACGGTTTTAAAGCTTTAAATGTGTTTGCATCGAATATGTATTTATTTTTTATTTTTTAACTTTTGCTTTGATTTCGTAACGTTTGCTAATTGTCTATAATTAGCACCTTTGCGTACACGTATATTATTCATCAATATGCAGTAGCGTCAATTACTGGTTAATGATAATAATAATCCTACGGGGATTTAGCTGCAAAACGTGATATTTCATCTCTGATTGTACATTCTACGTAAACCGGTGACGTGTAATGTATTAAATTTGTAATTCAAACATTTACATACCCGTAAATCAAGATGCGTATATAATATGTATATATGTTATGAAATAACAAATGTATAAATTATAATACAATGGTTCTCGCTTTAATATGCATTATTTCGTTTATAAGTGTTACGATATTGAGAACATAATTAGTTACGCGTTCGTCTTATTCAAAATAATGTTAAGTCGACATGAGTGATAGACCCTAGCTACATACGAATAAATCTGTTTTTGCTGGAAAATTGCAGAACTTTACGCATAGTATAATTTATGAGTACCTGCAATTCACATATATATGCATGTATACCTGCGGTATATACGCTGGTGATGGTTAGTAATTTTTCATAAGCGACTTACAATTTTATTTTATTATTACCGTTATCATTTTAAATTTTTTACTACACCGAACCGAAGACCGAATTTTACCGAATATACTACTATATTTTTTATTTCACTCTGTTTGGACTCGGAATTTCGAAATCTGTTCCATTCTCGGCGTTGATCTATATATATATACGTTTCAAATGGAAAATAAAAAAAAAAACGATTTATTCCTACCGTATTATAATTTCATATATTACTCTGTTATGCATATGGTTGTGATATTTGTGCATAATATGCCATCAAACGATCACATATTGTGTTGTGGACACATAAATAACCTTGGTTACGGCACAAAAATATTACGGACGAGAAGGTGATATTGTGTCTATATTAATAATAACCTGTACTTTGCAATCCTAATCGGTGTCGATTAATATTATTTTACTGCACCGACGACCTTTACAGCCATATCGTTCACGCGCACACAATATCGCCGCGAACGTATGTACAACAATATTATATATAGTGCACGACGCGTTCGCTGAGTTTGGCGTAATATATTTTTGTGGTCGAGGGACTTAGTGCGTTTTGATGTTAGCGAAAGTTTGTTCCGACCACTATTTTGGCGTATCGCCGCCCTTTGGCTTCAGTTCCAATTCGCATAATGTCTTCGAGCGTATATCTTCGTCCGATCTCGAATACTATCCTCCTTTCCCGGACTCGGGAAACGGAGCTGGCGGCCATAATTAATATTATAAACTGCGATACGTACGATTCCTTTGTTATAATTTGTATATTATTATTCGAAATTGAATTATACGTACGATAAATTACGGTTGGAAACTTTACAAGACATATTACGAATGCAAAACGTTCATCGTGTCATTAAATATGTGTTTTGCAGTTTTACTGAAGAAGAAGAAGTTACACCTATATATTATACTGTTAAGAGTTCGTTGGTCTTATAAATAAACGCGTGCGCGCGCATACACACACACGGCGTATACCGCAAAAAATTGTATTATCCTATTAGATTTTATTATTATAATAGTCTGTTACCTATATAGATTGGGACATAAAGATTTCGGTTTGTTAAACATTAAATATGGAATTATTGCAGACCTGTAAACAGATTGATGTAATAATATTAGGCTTTGAAATTCAAATAATAGGTACGATTTTATTTTTATGTTATGTGTATGTATATGCTGTGGTAGCGATCCATTTAACGTAATCGAAGACGAATATTTGTGTTATACTTTCGAGCATATTTTGTGGTTTAAACGTCTAAAATATTAAACGCATAAAATAAAAAAACTCAAACGTATTTTCTCATACATTCCTATTCCATTTGACTTCGATTTGAATTTATTAAAAGATATATAATATATTATACCTACGCATAATGTGTAGATTTTCATAATTTAAACCATTTTCAAGCGTTCCACCAATAATTTCATCTGCTCTATAATAGTGGTTCCGTGTTTTTTTTTGTTTTTGTTATTATACAGGTACGTTGGAATTTCATTGTAATGAGATGAAAAAACGTATTTGACATTTTTTTTACCTATAATATAGGTACACTAATTTCCGTAACAACTATAACATTCTCGGATGACCTTACACCGATAATAATAATCCGTGAAAATATTTTGTTTTCTATATGCCATAAAGCTTGGCATCCGTGGTATATTCTATAAAACTATATTGTAACTATATATAACTGTATTGTTATTCAAAAGCAAAATTATATATATAAACCCGAATTTGAATAAAATAATATTTTTAAATAAAAAAGTCTATATAATAATATGTTTCTTCAAATGTTTTCTAGGGCGTTTTTCTTCTCTCTGTAGGTTACACCTTACGGTTTATATCCTATATAAAACGTACATTTTATAACAATTTTCATTATATAACTTATGAGTTATGATAATTTCAAGGTTTCAAAGTTGGAGAAATATGTATGGTATGTGCTATTGCGAGAATCGATTTATTCGTAATACGTTGGGAGAAAATGGTGAATGAATCAAACACTTGGACAAACTAAATTTGTTGAATTATTTTAAATAAGATATATTCGAAATAGTTTTGATGTTTTCTCTCAAGTCTTTGTATATTTCTTGTATGCCTGCCTATTCACCTATTAATAGCGTTGTACTAATTTTATACAGATTATTAATAGTTGTTGTACAAAAAAAAATTATATTAAATTACCATTCAAGTGGTTTGTAAATAAATTCTATTATACTGCTGTGCATTGTCAAAATATGATTTAGTTAAATATTTTTAATATTTTTGGTAAACCTTGAACGTTTTTTCAATTTTACAACACCGATTGTCTCATAGAAAGTTTTGAACGTACCTTCGGTTTATCCTGTTTTTTTTGTTAAAATGTAAAATCAAAATTCTCTGCCCCGAGAACAGCATCATCACTGCTACCTACCGTACATTTCTAATTCAGCTGTCACTAATTACTCAGTTTCACCGTAACTATTACGTCTTTTGTGAACAGTACGATGTTGAAATGTACTTCGTTTGAAACAAAAACTCATATTATGTATCATAATGCCCTATGGAAATGGAAAACAATGTAGGTACCTCTATTCCGTTTCACCATCATTTCCTGTCGTCGTACTCGAGGCAGTTTCGGGAAAACTGTGTTTATATGCACTATGGTGATTTTGTCCTTGGGAAAATATATAGCAAACAATGTAATTCGAATAGATTGTCAACGGTTTTTTTTTACGGTATCGAATCTTCATCGTAGTTTATAACAATAGTAATTCACTAATGGTCTTAAAATATAAAAGTGTGTTTATAATAACAAATACTTTTGTATGTATTGGAATAAGGGTTACCAATGTATAGCGTCATAAAATAATTTAAAAAAAACGATGACAAAAATAGTGAAATGATATATATTATTGTTAGAAAAACGTTGATTTAACGACTTAAAAATACGTCAATAGTTGTTCTTTAAATAATGTGTGTCTTACGGATCACCCGGTATATTAGAAGTTGCCTATTTAAAATGGAATTACGTACCTACATAGTTTTAAATCATAAAATGTTTATGACTTTATGTTCTCGAAATGTTTGTGGGTACTACCACGTTAATTATTATACGTGTTCTGATTTTGTCAAAAGAAATCTGAATGTTTACGTTAAGTGCAAACGCCGTAAAATTATTCTTTAACGATTGCGGGGCCTCTGGAACTGGAAATGCTATTCAAGACAAATGTGCATATAATTTAGTAATTTCACGGAGTACGGTTTCCGTCAAAGCCCACCCACAATAATGACTGTGTATTGTGTTCAAATATCACTGTTGGAACGCAACTATAGCAAATATGAGTTGACAATATCGCGTGTATTTGTTTGGCCATTTGGGCGTCAGTTTTCGATCCGGTTTCAGTTTTGGGTATACCGTCTGTAGCGTTTTCAGAGTAATTTTAAAAAAGCAATTCCTATTTTCTGCTAAATTAGGGTATTTGTGGAAATGGTTTCATCGTTTGCGTTACTACCTTTTTCGTCTATTATTTGTATGTAATACATTTTACTTGCTATATTATTATACTACTAAAATAATTGTTTCCGTTTTTCGTTTATGAAGTTTGACAAACTTATTTGATTTGTTCCGTATGCAAACACTATACTATAATAGTCTTACACGTATAATACATATTTTATCGATCGCTACCTACATTGAAACTATTCTTATTTCGTGCATATTTAACCAAAAAATTGAAAATACATACTATAATATTATTTATCATTATTATTTATTTGTATTATTATT
Organism: Sitobion miscanthi; assembly: GCA_008086715.1. Classification (NCBI taxonomy): domain Eukaryota; kingdom Metazoa; phylum Arthropoda; class Insecta; order Hemiptera; family Aphididae; genus Sitobion; species Sitobion miscanthi. The sequence continues at coordinate 3,802,804 of CM017797.1, forward strand.
TATTACTATTGAACAAAATAAACTAATATACTCATAATATAATATTATAATCTATATCGGCTGGGACTTGATTCGTTGATCCATAAACTATATTTATTTTTATAGCTACTATTAACTATGTTCTGCATTTCACATTTATACTACATTTGTATATTAGATGTATAACAGTTTTGAAAAAAAAAATATGTAAAATTATTAAGTCTATAAACTATATATTATAGTGCAATAATTTTAAAAACGAACGAGTGAGAAAATATGAAAACGACCTGCGTGTGTGCATAATGTATGTTCGTATCCGTAGATTTAGCCTGTTACAACGAGTAATATCGCACGTATAACGTATAAAGGCTTCTACAAAACAAAATTAAAAGTAAATATTTACGGTACAAACAGAAATTCATTATTTAAGTAAACGGCGGGAATGGGCTGTACCTACTCGACGAGCGCGACAAGCACGTACAGGTGGAAACTGCAGCGGGCTATAATAATATGCCCCTTTATTTGCCTATAATAAAATAAAACAAAAATCAATTTTAAAATTGAATTGAATCTCTCTATCGTATAGGTTATACCTACCTACCGTACGCATTAACGGATTGTAAATGACAAAACTGTGTCTCAATCGAATTGAATAATATTAATAAACGTCCTGTGATGTGTGTGTCGATAACAAAATATACGTTTACCATGTCCGCGATGATGTTTTCATTTCGATGTACATAATATATTATTACTATCGCCGTGTATCGGTTTAAATGTAAAACAGAACGATGTGGCTTTATCGAAACCCTTTCGACCCGTTGAACGTTGAGCGGGAGCGTACTTGTCACGGTGTGGATGATTTGTGCGCATTTCAAAAATCATTAACGGCCCCGCTACCGGAAATTCGATTTCGGATTGGAAATCCAAAACCACCGACTAGGGGCGGGCTGGAGAGGAGGATCGCACGCGCGGGCGATTTCAATTTTCACACTCACAAATAACACAAACACACACGCCCGCGTAGTGATAGAACATGGTCTACGGATTTAACCGAGTTTTAATGGTTTTCCGACGTGTAAACATAAGGCGTCCGCGATAAATCTCGCGTTTTCAATCATATTTTTTTTTAGTGTCGAGAAGACGAGACGCGCATAACTCTCGACCGGCGGGTGGCAGCGGATATCACAATGGGACGCGCTCTTATATAATATATTATAATGTTTCTTAATCTCGTTACGATGACACGGCGGCGGCGGTGCCGGCCGTTCCACGCACAATCGCGCTCCGGTTGCCCGGAGACGCCCGGTATATAAATGGATTTCAATGTCGTTGAATTAATAATCGGATTCCATAAATCACCGTTTTTTTTTTTTTTTACTTAACGTCGACGATGGGATGTCGGTGTCTAGTATTGTTGTTGCGACGCGATGTTCGGCTTCTTACGCGCACCGAATACATATGACCGTTCAGCGCGTCCGTCCGAGACGTTGGCTTTATATTTATGTTTCTTTCTGGTTGGTGCGGGGGGGGAAGGGGTAGGTAGGGTCGAACTGCACGCTCGCCTCTAACAGATACTATTGTCACTGTACAAGTGTATGATAATAAACTCCGAATTTTAACAATACATAAAATAAAATCCCATATATATCGTATGCGGAGCCGAGCGTGCGTTGGGCGAAAACAATTGTTGAAACGTCTCCCTGATCAGACTTGTTTCCTCGGACAAACCATGTATATAATATAATGTAGCTTGTATGTCCGCTGTCGGCGTTCGAATCAAAAATTTTCGTACCACCCTTCTCCGGATTGTCGTTAAGTTCTTATTTGCCCTGCGGCTATTTTCAGTACGATTCCAATACGATAATAATGTGTATTTATCTTATATCTATACCATTCTGAAGTGGATTTCCCTGATATCTCCAACAAAATATTATATCTTTTATTTCGACCGTATTTACCTACAAACTCTAATGCCACATTTCATCATAAATTATTGTTTGATGCAAATAATGATCCAATGATCATTAATAATTTAACATTGGATTCGTGAAACTTAAATTATTACGTGGATTTCGAAATTTATGTAGTTCAGTACCTATACCTATACTGTCCAAAAATGTTATTAAATAAAATAGGTCAATAGTCTATTCGTTTTAAGTCCGTTGTTATTATAACATAATATTATATTCTGCCGGATAGGTACTGAAAGATAATGGGTTTCATAATTCAACAAAATATGTCTGAAAGTTAGCCTAACAACAGGATTATAAAATCAATCCATCAAATAATTAGTATAAAGTAATTAAATATATTTTTAATTAATATAATTTATTATAATATTATATTATATTATATAATCTGTGGTACTATGTCACGAACATTAGGTACCTAGGTATATTGTTTTTAATACTTATACAATATAGGTTCATTATATACATAATGTATAACACGATTGTTTTACAATTTTTTTTCATATTTGATCTATATTAAGAATTTTCTTATATTTTCTTATATTTACTATTGTGTTTTCATTAACATTTTTTTACATAATATTATACAGAGATTTTTAGATTTATATTATACCCATTAGTTGTGATCGAATGCCGTTTAGTAATTGGCATATTTAAAAATGCATTAATAATTATAATAAAAGATTTAATGAGATGGTTATTGGTATTGGTATTCCCAACGGGGAAATCTTTTAAAACAATTTGTAAGTTTATAAGTTAACTCCCCAAAACTTTAAATAAGACATCATTAAAATTAAAATACAAATTACTTTTAGCATAAGGTTTTTACAAAGATTTAAATAATCTAAAAAATAACTTTATGTAAATAATTCTATTAGTGTAAATGTGTAATACTATAATACTATGGCTATGTTTTTCTTTGTCTTAAATTAATTTTATCATATCATTTTTTTTTTTACATTAAGTGAAACTTTTTCATACACTCAGATATAGAAACAATAAATAATGATTATCGACTACCTACTCCTCCAAAATCATATTAGGTATATTCGACAAAAACATTTTTTTCAGATGTACCTATTTAGTGAATACTGTATTATGATATTTTTCGTAACGTAATTTCGTTATAAGGTGACACATCGTGTCAAAAATAATTAAATTTGCTGGTTTTGGTTGTAATAATAAACCAACAAACTGGTGACGAAAGTTTAATATTACCATCATTTCGTGGAAACTAATGAGATCCTAATGTTTGCGAGCTTTCATAAAACAATAGATTTCTCAAAGGACCTGCAGAAGATTTGAGACGAAGACTCATTTTCACGGTCGGGATTTATGGGAGTGGGGATCACGTGAGCCCACTTAAGTCGTCTTTTTTTAATTGTCGGCTGTTCCTTACAATATACATTCTGCGTTTCCCCCGGGATCAGCTGTGTAAACGGTCTTTATTTTAATTCTGCGTAAAATATTTCATTTTTGCCGTATTGCAGTTGCAAACAAAAACTCCGATCCCCTATATCGTATCCATAGCAGCGGGGACAATAACAAATTTGACCCGGCTCTTTGTGTGTATTGCACGTAAAAATAATGAAATTATATTTTAGGCGAAAGGTGTTATTAATATTTTTTTATTGTTATAATTTTTAACAGTATAAATGTTCGGTTATTTTGGTGTTTTATGTGTCAAAAATATGTTACTATATTATTATATTGCTATTAGTTATGATGACCTACCTACGATACGGATACGCTGTCGCTGTCGTCACTGTGTACTATATGTTATAAATTATAATCCATTGATTCGTTTTCATACAAACTATACAATATATTATGTAGCTCTAATTTTTTTGTGATCATGACAAGTGTTATTTATTTACAAATAATATTTTAATGTTAGTGAAAATATTATTTTTTTGCTGTTATACCTATATAACTTTTCAATATTATTACTATTTTTTTTTTTGGAAAAATATTTAATATCCGTACAATGTATTTCACCTAAATGTTACATTAAGTTTTGTGAGTTATTGGTATTTTACTCTCCCTAAAAACATTTCTTTATGGTTTTCTCGTAGATATTGTATTACACTAACTATAGCGATCTCCTAGGAATTTCTGTGGAGTCCAATAAGTATTATTGGCCTATGGCCAGGTCTCGATAGTCATTCAAAGATTACGCATGTGACTTGTATCGCATCACGCACTCTTAACTTTTCCCGTATTATTATTCTCGACAACCACTTTAGAGAACGGATATTATTCTTTCAATTTTCAATTTTTACTATAGTTTTTTTTTCGACAAGAAAATCAAATCACGGGTCCGACAAATCGTTTTTAAACGTACATACTTTTTTGTCCCATGATGAAGGAAAAATAAATCAAACAGTATTGAATAGATTTTTTATGGACAATTTATTCTATTGTGTAACTAACATTAAAATCGACCTTTTTCCTTGCTATATGGACGTATTTTGGCCGCAGATTGATTCCACAGGAACAAAATTCCTCTTGAACGTTGCTCGCCGACTAAAATTGCCTTACCGTCCAAACATTTCCCTAGTGACCGGCAAGCAATTATGGCATTCCCAGATGATTATTTAGCAGCTCGCTTTTATAAAAATCGAGTGTGGTTATATCATACATACCGCCCTGATTTTTATCTGAAATAATAATTTTCCACGTGGAAAGTTTGTTCGCGAGAGTTTTATTTTTATGTATGTTTCCCTGCCACCACACAGTGCACACGTTCTCCCCCAACCGTATTCACTACCACAGCATCGCTTTGTTCAGAATATTGTCTGCTTTTGTTAAGTTTCCGTGTATGTGCCTTATTTATTCGCACTGCTGTCTATATCGATGCAACGTAAAACTTTGTAAACTCTGCTTATAACATATTACTAACATATTATTATGGTTTTTGTATGTAACTTATTTGTCTCGATCCACGGTGGCTTGTAAAAATTGTTTGAGCGCACATTTTCAAACATAAATCGCATGAAAAATAATATAAAACGTACACCTTTGTGTATCACGATTTATGATTACAGTGAACGTTTTTAATATCATATCAGCGCGTTTTATTAAATTGTCGAATCGTTTCAAATATATACTACTATATGTCTATATGGTATATGTTTGAGAATGTTTACGCCACATGTTGTGAAAAATCAAGTCACATATTTATTTCGCGTTTATGAATAATATTAGCTGACACAGCACAGCAATCAATGCGTACAATACAGTTGTTGTATACGTGATAATACCTATAATTGTTTCATCGCGCTAAGAAATAAATTAAAATATGAAATATGTGATTAATAATTATAATTATAACAATAGAGAAATTATTTTTAATTTTTTTCCTTTAGATTTAAATCGACTACGTATCTACGTCGTAGATATAATATTATTAATTTAAACTCGCCGGGTTCTATGATAATATAGTTATCAATTTTCCTATATATAAGCGAAGTTATATTTTAACGCTGTCCGGAATTTTTTTGCCTATTTGTCAAAACTCATTCTCGCCTCTATCGAAGAGAAAATAAAACAAATTAGAATTCAAGTTGATTAATCTATACACACATATATATATAATAAATTGAATAGCGTTCATACTATATTGATGTTTATTAATTTGCATATAGTCAATGATAACAAAAATAGCACTCATAGATTAAACGGAAACGAGGCGTGTACAACATTGAGAGAAAAGCACGTAGGCCGTCGTCAATTATTATTATTAATTTTGGTTTTTTTTTTTTTTTAATCTTTACCGTCATTCGGTATATTAATGGTATTCGTATACCATAAAATATCTATACCAAACCATACATTACGACCTTAATCCACGGTCGCTTATTGCGCGCGTGTTTCGCACGGTCAAATGGATAATAATATGATTTCGAACAAAACTGTTTTAAGCCGTCGGACATTTTTCGCCGGATTAAAAGCTTCGGCACAGGCTCGGGATCATATTGTGGCGCGCGCGATGCCGTTGAATCGTTGAAAGGTTTGGTCGGGGGCGGGAAAAAAAAACATATTAATGACTCGTGTGTTTCAACACATCATCGTGTGTGCGTTGGTACACGCGGGTCGTTCGTATGTATATATACGGAGAGAGATTATTTACCGTGGACCGAGTGAGAAGGGAGTGATAGGGATAGTATGCCGTATTTATATGTGCAACGTAATCCGACAAACAGAGGGCTTTCGACCGTCTGTGTATAGTTGTAGCCGACTGTATAGTTGTAGTGTACATATCATAATGTACACGCTCGGTTATTGTTGTAGACAAAACGCTCGTCCGATAGTGAATGATCGCAAAATGTTCATTTCGGCTGCAGCGCCCCCGTTTCGCGACGGCGCTGGCAAAAGGCGATACGCGCGTTTTCCGAGATAAAACGACGTTTTGCTAATTATTTCCGCTTTGATAAAGTTTCTCTTTGATATATTATTATATGGCATTCAAAACGATGGCGTACGCACTGTATAAAGGCACACTATATATACGTCGGCGAGACTGCAGTGTTGTGCATCTGTGCGTTCGCGCGCCCACAGATAACTATTTTTCCCGAAAGCCTTAAAAGCTTTTCGTCCCCGGCTTTTGCGTCCCGTCTTGTTGTTGTTGGCGGCGTGGAAGTCCGACGACGGGCGAAGTAACGGCCGGTAAGAAATAGAATATAGCGTCGCGGGGAGTGAATGTTATTTTAATAGACCCCACGTTTGACTAATGCCACTTGACTTTAATTGCGTTTGTATATAAGAGTACGACGACCGACGTTGTCTCGTGCACGGTTTTAGTGTTTGTTCGGAAAACAAGAATAGTCGTTGCCCGTCGACCTGCCGTATGGTATATACTATAATTATTATAATTTATTGTATATCCATACACGATCGGGGGGTATGGGGACATATAAAGATATCGATTAACCGCGAGTGTGAAATCGAAGACCCGACACCACAAACAAAACGGTTGCAATAATTACAATATCATAAGACCGCGCACAGTTTACACGAACAACAAACAGCATAATAATATGATAATAATATCGCGTACCAAAATTCGTATCGAATACGATTCATTGTATTACACGTTATAGCTGTTGTATATACGATATTACGGACTTGTGGTGCGTACATTATTACGTGTTATGCGAAATTATTATGAACACACATTTCGTTAATGGTTCAGTGGTTTTCGTTATACTTCACCCCGCGCGTTTTGCCGGTGACATGCATTACTTTTATCTGATGAAATTCTATATATATATTATACGGCGCGGTGCATACGTATATTGTGCACGTATGTAGGTGTACACTTTCACCCCAAGTCGTCGTCCGGAAATGTTTATCAATAGCTGCCGTCTGCGTGACCACAGTCGATTTAGATGGTGCGACGACGATATAATAATACGAGCACATAAAGACGTGTCGTCGTCGGCACACCCCTTCACCGTCATCACTGATGCATCAAGGGTGTGTATGTTCATCGGACTACCGACTACGACTGCTGCACGCGGGGAAAAGCTTCCGCGGTGTAAATCAATTGAAATATATTGTATATATATCGCCCGTGTCGTCCTCGTTTATTGTTTCGTAGTGCGCGATTTTCGACAGACTATTATTATTAGGTATTATATTATTATATAATTGTAGTGTTTGACGCGCGTCAACCGATTTCTACTGCGGGAGGGCGTAAAACGTATAATAATATATAATTTAATCGCGCGATTAGCGACGATGGCGGTATTCGACGATCGTGTGTCGGCCGGTCGCGGGGTTGACATTGGGTCTCCTGAAACACACTACGATATTATTATATCGATAGATTAATCGACTTGCGTGCGTGTAGGAATGCACTCCAGACGACCACAACAATAATAATTAAACATCACCGAAATTCGTGTGTATATAGCAGACCGTATTTCACAAAACCTACACGCACCGCATCGAGCAAATGTTTTGTTTTTATCCAATTGGTCTTGAGCCAATACGTCGGATATTATAATATTATCAAAATAATTCGTGTGACACATGACGAATATCGAATAATGTATTTTAACCGAATTGAATGTGTCACTGTCCCCTATATGTGGGTCCAATTGTGGTTAATTAGACGACCGTTCTGGGACTTAATATCATGTCCCCTCCGAGAAGACGTCCAAAACCCGATGACGATGGTTTTATCGTCTAAGTGCCTTTTTGTGTATTTTTCGTCACAAAGTTAGTACGGTCAAGTTTTCGATGTGTCGATGAAACTTGTTCCCAATTGACCAACTTTGAATTTTGTTCAGTGTTTTATCCATGCATGATATATTCTCAAAAAACCTAATAAAAAGTTCAAATAGGTTGAATTAATTTACAAACATAATAATAGTTATAAACTTATAACTTATAAGGACAAATAATATAATAATCTTTATATTTAAATAATAGACGGATGTATCATCAAACTTCTTGGATAAATTATTAATTTATTCAACCTGTAGACTGTAGTGATTTAATAAACTAGTTACTAATATTATAATGTATACTGTATACTTACTGCATGTATACATACTATTATATCTATTTAGTACCTATCATTAATGGTACAACTTAAATAATTAGCTCTTCATTGAATTTCGTAATTTATTAATTAAACATAACATGTGCTTATTTAATAATTTATCTATAATATCAAAATAAATACAAGTACCTAGGTAAATAATAAATTGTGTTCTTCTATTATTTTAGTCCAAACATGCAATAAATGTGTGTTTAATATTTTTTGTACATTTATTTGAAAATCTTTTGGTTCGTTAAACTAATTTCGTATAGTGAAAAATCGTAACAATCATATGGAACCGGAACCAGAGTTACTTTGTTGATTCGTTTCCTCCTGTCCGGCTGATATGTTCTATTTGCACGATTTTGTTAAGTCCCACGTGGGACGTGTCTGCCCTAGCGTTTCGTACCGATCTCTTTGGCAATAAAAGTCAATTTAGAACGAACCCTTAGAAATTATCGAAAAATCCCCTACAATTTGATAAAATTCGAACTGAGGGATCCTTAATGACTCCACAATGCCTCAACTGGCTCACGAAATATGACATTAACCTTGCCATTTTTAAAATAGTTATAACTACGATGTTACGAGAGTAGTGTTCAAATACTACTATAAACTATATTACGATAGTTATTTGCTCATAAAAAAATAAAATAACGTCATGATTTATTCGTATTATTTCCCTCTCATTGCAGAGGTAGCTTTTATATCATTGCTAGGTACCAAGATCCACCCATACTTTGTGATATCTTATCTAATCAAATATCATTGAAATTAATTTTATAGTGTTCATTATGTATATATTATCATTTATCAATATAAAATATAATGTATGATTTAGTAATGTGCTGTATTTCTTATTCATATTTTATATGTATTATATAATATACCAATAATAATTTATTTATAATCGGGTGATAGTAGATATAAATGATTTGTGTTAAATGTTAAAGCACCGAAACTAATTTTGTTCAAGCATAGTTGAGATTTTACTCAACTTTACTGAATTCCAGCTTGATAAATTAATGAATTAGTTCACATGTGCATTGTGCGTGTACAATAATTTTGTAAAGTGGTATTTATATCAAGTTTAAAAACATTTCTTTAAAACGCATCGACACGGTGCCTTACTATTATGTACCTATATATGCGATTATAATAATATAATAATTTGCTGAATAATATAATGTAATCATAATAATAAGCCAACGGGGTTTTTTATTTATATGTTATAATATATCAATGCCATTACTGCAGTCGTTTGGGCGATAACAAGGTAATTAACCGATTCGTTTACCCGGGTCATCGAGGACTAAGGACCTAACCTAACCTAAGCTAAGGAGAGCAAAATATTATAGTAAAATTGATACCATAAATATCGTGGGCATAATTTGTGGAGGCGAGAAATATATTATATACGTCTACGTGTGTGTTTAACATCAGAGGTATGTCTACAATTCGACATTTTGCATTATTTGTATACAGCGTGACGTACTTATAGATGAAGAACCTCTCTCTGGTATACCTATAATATAGCTCTAAGCTGCTACTTACTCAAGTTTGTTCGATAAACAGTTCGGTGTAAAGGATGAAAAAGGTCAGACGAAATGCACCGGTTATCGTCGTTCAGTGAAACGATTGATTCGGTGCACTTTGGAGCGTAGAAAAAAAAGGGTTGTAGGCGGAAGAGAGGCGGCGCTGCTGCCGTTCTCGCTGATTTTTCTCGCACGACGACGGCGACTCCGCCGCCGGTCCGTTCGACGCGCGTCAGTCGCGCTCGTACGTCTCTGGCCGACGGTCGTGCTTCTCGCACACTCTCGTAGCTCTCGCGTCGTCCCGCTATCGTGTGTGTTTCTGTGAGAGCGTTTACGTCATTTTTCTGTGTGTGTGTGTGTGTAATTACGCTGTGATTGGGATTTCAAATTATGGTAAATAAATGTTATTTACGGTTGTTATAATTCGTATCCTAATATGCCTATCGAAATTTCCTAAAGCACCATCGTCACCGCGACACACTGACCACTGAATAAAAATTCACTCATTAAATATCGGTTTTATTCCATCACTTCCAAAAAAAGTCATCTGTATCGTTGTTGTTCAAACCATTAGCTCAGCCCACACACGGGGCACACTTAAACACACGCTCACGTGTATATTATAATATATAATATTACGTGTGTGCTGCAATAATGCCCGCCGACGGCGACTACTCGATTTAGCATTCCTTGACCCTAATGTGGTATTTCTGCCGTTCGCCTCGTGTGTCACGTCTTTCGGAATTATTTGCCCGTATCCTTTTTCCACGCAGGATCCACGGTTCACCGGATCTGACGATGGTAAAAACTGTAACAAAAAAAAAAAAAAAACACGAAACAATCGATTTGTTCTGTGCCCGGTCAGTGTTGTCGTGGTCGTTTTTCGTCATTATTTTAATATTCTATTCTTGTGTTTTGTCCCCGTCACAATATAAATTTCGGACTTCTGATCAATCTGTTTTTAAACACCGCGGTTTTCCAGCTTGCTCTGTAGACCATCGGTATGCCGTCGCCAAGCATCGAACACCTGTGCAACGGCGCATCCACGTTTCTGTCGCCGACGTCCGACCGCGGTCTATTGACATCTCTGAATCACAGTTTGAGTTTTGTGAAACTCAATCGCCGGTCCGTGTCGCCGACTTCGCTTAAGCCGTTAAACTGCAGCCGTCGATATGCAGAAATCGGCAAGAAAAGATTGTTTTTTAGGTGAGGAAAAATTGTTTTGTATTTTTCAAAAAAAAAAAAAAATACATATTTAGTCGATTGAAACATAATATTATGAATAAAAACAACGTGTAGATTTATATTGAAGATTTAAACAAAAATTACCAGACATGGGATTGTTTAATCACGCGCATTTATACGTTTTGAAGACGTACTAGCTGTTTGGTGTAATGTTTGGTATATTATATAATTGTTTGTTGGTATAAATGTATAATGTTCTCTACTTTACGGTTGCCATCAGGTATACTTTAAAATGTAACGTTTTATTATTAGTAGTGCGCCTAGAGAATGTTTAACCATTTCTAAAAAAAAATATACACTTTCATATTCCACAAGTCACAACACCCATTAAAAGTATATACATAAAAAAATAACAAATACACATGGTTTGTAGTGGTTATACTATATGTTGAAGTTTGTGTATAATATTATGACATATATTTATTTTATATAATGAATATTACATTTTCATGGAGTAGCTAAACATTTTTAAAAAAATACAACATAATATAGAATCCGAAAAGCTATATATATATATATATATATATATAGTTATATTTAGCTATACTTCTATATATTTTCCTTTTAAATTGGTTGTCAAATTTATTAATTACATTTTTCTCTTATAATCCTGATTTCCAAACATTTTACTTAGCTATACGGTATGAAGTTTTCCCAATTCGAGATGTATAAAATATTTTTAATTTCCTTGGAACTCTATCATAATATTGAATACAAGTATAGATACAACTTATACAATTTTCAGGAAAGTTTATTGAAAAATTACTCTTTATTTATAAGAAAAAGTTAATCGAAAAATTGCTCTTTCTTTAAAAGAAAAAGTTTTCTCAAATATAGAACGTTTTAAAAACTTTTAATAAACTTTAATTACCATTCAATTTATCTTATAAAATAAAAGTATTTTATAAAATAACCGAACAAAAACAATTTGCTATTATAAATTTAAATAAATTTAAATTGCATCAAATATATAGTTATATCTATGTATATACAATATACATTATACCTACCTATAGTTTATATTATACAATATACATAATACATATATATATATTTTATAAATTGACTACGAGTAACCATGAAATTGAATGATACGCCGATAATAATAACTATCACTGAATACTTTTAAATTGGTGACAGTAAATTATTAAAATAACTTTATAAGTACTGATGTATGAAAAACCGGGTGTTTTGAAGAAAAATAGTATCAATAAATTGCAGTTATAAACTTCATTAATAATTTTTCAGGAAAGTTATCCACAGTATAATTGAACACAATATTGGACATTTTTTAATAGATTTCAAACTTTCACATAATTGGATTTTAAGTCTGAATCGACAGACCGTCGCCTTATCAACATACAATATGTATTTTTTGTTGTTAAGTACTCTGCATTGTTCATTCAAAAGTTTCCGTTCGTTTCAGTCGATTAATCCGATTACCAGATTTCTCTGTCCTTTCATTTTTACGCCAACATAAAGGGCATTTTCATATTCTTTAAAGAAAAAATATTATATTTTCTTTTTTGTTCTCCCTCTTTTGATGAACACACAAATGTTTAGTCCTTTCGATGTAGATTTGAAGCTGAAACACTTCAGTCGAGATTTGAATCGAAAAAAAAATAAGGGACCGACAAATCGGTTATCGTTAAAAGCATGCTGAAACAATGGTGCCCTAACGATTGAAATTATTTCCTCCCCTTTTCGGGAAGAAGTTTTATCACGAAACGAACTGTCCCACATACCGTTATGCTTAATTAAATCCAATTCCCGCTCGTCTTTGAAAGGATGTCCGCCTGTCCATTAAAACCCGCTTGTAAGACACTTATAAAGTCAAATTTGAGTGTTCACTGTACGCAGCCTGTTAGACAGAGGTTTCTCTGCCGAATTTTTAGTTTAATCTACAAAAGAAGGACCCTTGATTTAAATTATTCTCTTAAATCGACCCAAACAATTTTCTTTTTATAAATCCTACGATTTATTATTATTATTATTGTTATTAATAAAAGTACTTACTTTAATCGGGATTAATAAAAAAATAATGCGATTTGGTCGAATAAGGAAATGTTTAGTTATCAGTAAACAAAAAATAAAAATTTATAATTAAATATTATTATCATATAACATGATTATTTTACTTTCATTGAGGAAATAATTTATAATAATGGTTAGGTAGTTTATAATAATACACTGCGTGTAATTCTAATTAAATATAAATATCTGTATTTGTGTATTGTTTATTATGTAGGTATTTTAAAACAATTGTTATGATAATAAACATTTAGAAGAATTTTAGAAAAGTCTATATGTTACTACTAAATTATAGATATACATACTTAGTGTTATAAAAGAAAATATAAACCAAACTTTTCAATGAAATCAACTTGGTAATAAAATGTAATATAGCGTTTATCCGAATCATAAAGTTTATTTTATATTTAATGAATGTGAAAAACATTTTTAAAGTACCGAATAGTTTAAGATTATTATTAGATAAATCAAATAAATACATTCACATTGTATTAACAACTGTTTTGTGTGAACTGCGGATTATGGTAACTGTCCATATTATTCACGGCTACTATTTCCAGGTCTTGCCGTCTGGGATTAAAACTTAATTTGTTTTTGATATTTTTTAGGTTTAGAATTATTTTTGTTTAATGTCTAAACGACGAAAATTTGTTTTTTTCCGATCAGTTTCTTATAAATATATCTCTATGCGTGTTTGTTTTAATGGGCTAACGCGAATATCTTGATGCGTTTCCTCGTATTTGCGTCTAGATGCTCCCTTTGGGTCTGTGAATATTTCATGAATTTCCTCTCCGGTTGATTAGACCGCGTACTCGGCTTCCTCGACATGCATAATACATGTCCAGGCCTGCTCGTGTTTGGCCCAGTTGATCGTCAAAAAAAAAAAATAATAATAATAAATAAAATAAAATACACAGTAAGCCGCAAAGGTCTCGGACGTCAATTGTGTAGTAGGGTATGAATGTACACGAGGGTTACACAAAATGTCACCTGATCCCAGGGGCTGAGGTAAATTTGTGTAGAAACCAACCGATATATTATTATAATATACACTCACGTGGTACGGCTAGAACTCGCTTGTATTCCCATCTTACATGTTATAATAATATTATTATGATATTGGTCAAATTTATAGATCGACAACCTGTTTTTGCGTAATATATAATCTATATGCGCTATGCTGTGTATAAAACTTGTTTTAATATTTGTTTGGCTGACCGTGAATTCGTTTTGTGAAGGATGATGAAAATGATTACAAGACGTTGACCCACACATTGTAATATTGTATTAATTTTGATCAATAGAAAATTATACATTTGTACCAGTTTTTTTTTTTATAATCAAAACATCCTATTTTTTTTTGTTCTACTCATTCATCATAATATTATCTTAAAGTTTAAAAATGATGAATGTGTGCGTACATTATATTGATGGATTATACGTCTTAATGCCATGAAGTTAGATTTGATTCTACTCAGTACTATATACCTATATACTCTAGCTAATTACTGTTCGAATTGGTTTTGATTAAGGTTCTAAGCAGATTTAAAATGTTGTGAATTTACGTATTATTTTGGAAAATATATTAGTGAAGTACCATAATCTTATAATGTATTCGCTAACAAAGTAAAGCATTCACGTTTTTAATTAAAGGATTCATTTTTGAATCAAATTTCGGCAATTTATGGATTTTAACTGACAATCTGTTCAGAATCATTTTGTCACTTTAAAAATTAAAATTATGTATTTTCCATTGCATATTTATTAATTGAACATAGCCATTAATAATGATAATATTATTGAGCAACTTAAATAATGCTCATTCCGTGTTAGTTTATTATACCCTACATTATATTATTTTGTGTCTACATTGATGACTATCAGTTTAGAAGTGTTTTTATAGGCATTTGATTTATTTTCTCTGTTAAGAGAATTCTCTAATGTACCTTAGTTTTATCATTTGTAAATTTGTTTCGTATTACTTATAGCAGAATATACTATATAGTATATACAACAACTATTTTTTTGATTTTTAGTGGATTTTAATATTTTTATTTACCAAATGTTTACTATATAGGTAGTATATAATATATATATATGATATTTTATACTCATGTCTTTTTTATGATTTCTTATATATATATTTTTTAATTTGCACGTGTAAGTTACGTGAACATTTTATAATTTATAATTTTTAATTAACAACTATGACCTAATAGACAATAGTTATTTATATTCGGTAAATGTTAGTATTATATATTAATCTAAAGAATAAAACAAAATAAGTAGGTACGTCAATAATTTGTTTTTTAAAATTATTTTTAGGGTTTTTTTAGAGCTTATATATCAGAAGTCTTATTATCTGCAAGTTTTCTATCAAAAGCTTTTATGTACCAAAAATATTTATTATTACTCAAAATCCTACTTAGTTCAAGTGGCTTTATTTTGGTTAGTATAATTAGATAAGGCATCTCTCCTTTGATGGTCTTACCCGATGTTTTGCCTCAAAAGAACGAACGAATGAAATGAATAAAATTAATTTATACGGTATATACTTAGCGATGAAATTCTATGTTATGCAATCATAAGGTTTTTCTGAATGCATATAAAAATCATCGTATTCAAATTGGAGAGATTCTAAAAGGGTGTTACGAACTCGTGGTGTAACTGAAATGACTCATTCGGTACAAAGGGTGATTGCAAGAAGTGTAATTTTTTTTTGTCCACGTACATACAGTGTGTATAAACTAAAACACACACTAGGGTAGTAGGGATTCGCAGACAGTTTCCATGGCGACCACGCGTCTGTCTGTGACATTCTAGTATTAAAACTGCAAGGGAACCGACAATGGGGCCACCCGGCTGTCCTTTTATCAGATATAATAATCCTTTATTACCTTATGACTTCATAATACTGGGCAAGCAACTACCAATAAATTGGCTTCCGTTCGGTAGAACACACTGTAAAAATATAACGTATACCCTTTTCTCGGGTATACATGTTTTTTTTGAAAGACGATTCCTTGGTAAATTCAGTGGCCCGGATTATTGGATTTGACATGGAAACATGCCCCGCAGGGATTTCATCTTTACCTCTGTTGAATTTAAAAAGTAATAACAGTTTAAAACTTTAGACACGTTTATTTTTTTTTTTTAAAACAGTGAAAATTCTCTCGGGAAGAGTAGGCAATTAACACATTTATTTGTTTTCAGACGTATTTGTTTCTTTTATTAAAAAATAAATGATAACTCTGTCAGCTGTCATATTGCAAAATTAAATTTTTTTTTGAAAAAACGTATATATAAATAAACAAAATTGTATATAAATGTATGTGCCAATGTCTGTATCAATATATTTATATTATACACAACGTTTACTCTAAAATTTGAAACAAACTAGCTATTGCGAAAATATCAGTTGAAACAATATTGTGTCTAAAAATGTGTATGGATTTAATCAATGTCTAACTCAATTATAATTAATATTTATTTTTTTTCTTATAACCCTAAAGCTATATACATTCCTGTCAATGAATTTCCCTTTAAAACGGACAGTTCAGAGAGGGGTTACAAAACTAATTATTTGCCTTTCGGGATGAAATTAATTGATATCTCTCTGAACCAGGTTTAATGCATCGGGTGCCGTTGGAATGATGATAATGTTAATATACTGACGCCCTCCATGAAAATAGCATTCCCGTCAATTATTCGTGATGGTGATGCTTTTCACGCCGTAGGTGTACTGGTTTATGTATATATGTATGATTATTATTTTAACCGTCGCCCTTTATCCGATCATTTTGGTATTATGTCTATTCATTTCTATAGGCGTTTAAAATACTATTACATTATTCATAAAATCTAAAATAGTTGATTTTATGATAATATATTAATGTGATTACAATATTTGAAACATATGATTTATTGACTATTGTACGTAAACTGTAGATACTGCAGTAGAGCGTTGAATACATATCTGAAATGCCACTCTGAATTTGTAACATAAATCATTGAACACCGTTTTCGAATATTACATCTAAATTACAGACCATTTTTTATGGTGAAAATTGTCCTATACACAATTATTATAATTTAAGACACGTAGATAGAATTGATCGAAACTAAACTAGAATACACATTTTGAGTTCCGATGAAGTATTACGATGGTTACATACTTACACCTATTGATTCTTTGTGATTTCTTCATTTGCTATAGATTTTTATTTGTTCTATAAAATATACAATATTGGAAATTCATATTATTATTTTGAATCCGAATATTTGTTACTATTATCGGACGTGCGTAAGTAATAACTATAAAATGTAAGTAACGTTAATGGCCAAGTCGTCGAAGCGAAATAAAGATCGATTAAACATAATAATAACACAATATATATTTCAGCTATACACCGGTGTTATATTAACAATAATAATATAAGTGAAAACTCACTACTGAAGTAAACGCGCTCTTATATTATATCGGTGAAACTGGAGTACTATTATGAATTATTGTTTAATTTTTTTTAATTGGTAATTATGTTAAATTTACTTAATACTATAGCTGCATACTTCAACTAATTAATGAACTTGGATACATTATAAAATTAAAGGACCACTAGATAAATATTGTTTTGTATATTTTTATAATATAAATTATTATTAAAATTGAAAATATATTATTTGTAGTCATCTTTTGTGAGTCGAAAAATAATTACTTTCTCAAGTACATCGGTTTGTTTCGTACTAAAGGCATCTGTGTGTAACATGTAATCCGATTATTTTGTCTCTGCTACAACATCTCAAGTCTAAATCACCATTGTTGGCTAAATATCATCCTCTACCTACCCTCTTTGAAAGCCACCGAACGCCCATGTCGGTCGATAAGAAGCTTTTTAAAGGGCTCTAATCCATTCCATAATGCGAATCCAGTCGTTTATCTTCAGTATATAAGCCCCATCAGCCTTCGGGTAGACCCGGAATATTCAAAATATATTCCCTACTTCATTCGGACTAAATATATTTTATAACCGTAGGTCCGTAGGTACCTATATAAGAGACACTTTTTTTTTTCACACACATCACTTAACTCGTTTAATAATAAATACGTAAACACGCTGTTTTCTTTTGGTCCGCAGAGTTTTTCATTCTGCTTATATAGATAATTGAAAAGTTGTTTGGTTTGATGTGGCTTCCCACCATTCCCACTCGTGTTGTCGCTCAAGTGCCATTATTACAAAACATAGGAGACCCGAAGTGACTTGTGAGCGGCGATAAACAAAGAACGTTGTTTCTATCCGGGTTACCATTTCGTCCGTTGTCATACACACAGTTACGCACACACGCACACGCTAATTGTGCCTTCGGTTGAAAGGGTTGTCTGGTAATAAACCCCCGCCAAAAAGGGCGGTCGAGGTTGCTTAATCCCTGCTTATCAAAACAGCACACTGCGACGTTATTAATTGTGTCTTGCTCCATTATGAACGTGGCTCTTATTTATTATAATAATTCATTAAATTTTCTTAGTTTAATGATCAAAGCACATACAAAATCTCTATATTTGTTTAAAAACAGAGATTTAGTAAAAAAAAAAATCATATTTTATATGAGTTCTGATTTCGAAGTTATACATGAGATAACCAACCATAAAAAGTCAGGCGTCTAATAATGTTGACGCCTGGCCTATGTAAAACGATAAAATCTAAATGGTTATTAGAGCAATTATATCCAGATACAAGTCCCCTCCCTTGGGATATAATAATATATATAAATTATATGGGTCTGTGTTTGATATTTTTATATTTTAGGGGAATAATATTTGCCCTATGCCGAAATTGGGTAAACTTGTCGAAACTTTATTATATTATATTTTGTAAGCGAAACAATAACTAGAACTTTGATAAATTAGATTACTATGTCACTGTATATTGTTGCTTTTATAGTTTATATATTTATTATACATGCAATTAATTTGAATCAATCTGCAGTATTGGTAGGAGTTATGACTTGAAAGATTTATGTTCAATTTATTATGTAAAATTATATAAATAGTCTATATTCCTCAAGGTGAAAATGTATAACAAACGTAGGTATATTAATATAAAATATTCATTTTCATTCCCAATGTATAGTGAAAGGAAGTTGTACCGCGATTTTGAAATAAATAAATTATAATATATAGACACATATAGGTACTTACTTCTATTTTAAATTGACACGTTTGTAGCATAACCATACGTCATATTATACAATATTATACACAATACCTATTTTAATTCTTCAAACTGTTTTATTAATGTTGATTTTTTGCTCTTTTTTTTTGCAGAGGTGATGCGTTTCTCGAATCTTACATCGACGGCCTGGCAAGATCTCAGGGCCCCGTGGTCAGCGGGACCGAGGACGAGGATCAAGATGGCAACCTGATCCGCGCTGAAGACAAGCAGTTTCAGGGCGGCGAAGAATTTCCCGACGGTCGAGAATTCAAGTTCAATAATTTGTCACAAGTGAGCTTTTTGTACACGTGCGAAATAAACATTATATCTACATGACTGGGATTAAACCAATAATAATAAATATTCGTATATACAAATATGATGGCGGGAAACCGTTTGTGTCGAGGAGTGAATAAGAGGGTTATTTTATGTGTGGTTGTAAATCGTATGATGTGCCCGCGCCAAAACAATTCGAAGACCGTAAAGTAATTTCGTGTTCGTTTTTGCTTATCCGTGAAAGCTATTAATGAAAAAGCTCGAGTCATAAATCGTCGGTCGTTTGTTATTAAGCTCTATAACCAAATGTATTGCCCGACGGTCACAAACGTTGAACAGGATAAATACTAAAAGCCAATTGAACGCGTCATTAACCGTACAGCAATAAAATGATGGCGATATAATATAAAATACTATAAGGGTTGTTCACTGTCGTCAACTCACACATTTTGTTTGCTTTAAGTATTCTCGCACTCGTTTTAACGATTTTAATAATATACCTAATTGCTTTAATGATAGCTAATAAAATAAAATATTACATAAACAACATAATATAATGTATCATACACATTATGTATACATTGTACATTGTATATATTATATTATACTGTTGACGGTGCACACATTTACTTATTTTTCGAATTATTACAATAAAAATATAAAATATTGTACATGGCGCTTTTCCAATCATAAAGTTACTCAAAAAATATAAACTGTATTATCTTTCTAGTCTACCGCCGGTAAGAATGGATTTATTATTTTTTATGTAATTTTTATTTTGCTATACATTATGCAACATAATTGAAACAGCGAGTTAACGAAACGTCGAAACCTGTGCATAAATTACCTCGGTATAATATAAAATATAATATGTTTCAATAAATTTAAGTAATGTCGTAAATATACTGACAGTTTTAGCTATTATAATAATAGACACTTTTATATACCCACTTAAATTATATTGAGTATATTTCATCATTGTATATTTCTTGAAAGCGCGCATTTATTATTATGCAAATCATTATAGTGGAGCTTTTTAAGGAAATATATTATTATGATTACAATAATCGGAATAACTTACTGTAATACACATAGCACAGCATAGGCACTACCTATAGTAAGTTCTACGAGGGTGTTGTTTTAAAAAATTAGGTAGGTACCGTATTTTGTCGTTTACCCAAAATCAGCATAGTGCAATTAAACTTTCTACGAAGTTCTCCTCGGCCCTGCCGTACATAACCGCACAGGCAAAGCGGCACAGAAATGGATTTAATAATTTCATTATCTCTCGTTGTGTATAATAATATATTCGAATTGGAGGGACCGCGCTCGCCCACCAGCATTTCATTTTCAAAAGCAATGCCAGTGTTTAAAACGAACCCTCGAGGTTTAATATATTTTTTTGTTTTGGTTTCGATAGATGAGAATTTCTTCGGCCCAAAAAACTTGGGTGGCTCGTTCGAAAAAAACAAACTAAAACCCACGGACGAATTAATGCATTATTATCGTCTTGTCTCTCCCCCTCCCCCACCACCGCCGTTTGCGGTCCTATTGTTCTACACACGTCATTATATGGTATTATGTGTGTTCATATATATATATATAAATGTTCGTCGCTCTATCGTACTCGACAAACGCGCCCCGTCCACATAGTGACTGAACAACACCTGCTGAATACCAATGAGACGTCGTGTTCGCGTTACTTGGTAATTTATCGATTTTGGTGAATATTTGATTCGCTCTCGGTTTATATATATATTATCACGCATATATTCCTCTTTTTCCTCCTCATCTTCTTCTTATTTTTTTCTTTTCTTTTGGACGCCGCTCCTTTTCTTTCTCCCCCTGCAAGTCCCCCGACGATATATATTTCGGAATTCCTATTATTATTATTTTTATTCGGATTCCCGGCAATCAGTCGCGCGCGGTGTCATGGTATTATACCAGCTATTTAATATTATTATGTATAATATCCCGTAAATCGAAATACAAATGAAACTATTTCTAAAACGCACATCGTCGATTACAGCCGCCGCTTACTCGTTCACTGCATAACGGCCGTGCAATGGCCTAACCTATACCCGTGTAATGGTCGATGATAATAGTAATAATAATACAATATTATTATTTTAGCCACATCGGTGTTTTTATGCCCAGCGGGTGGTCCGATGACGATTGTTGGTGTATATTAAACCGCATCATATGTCGTTGACGGCGAATATGTCGTCCGTTTCGAAGGTTACCATTTGATTTTCACCGCATTATTCGCTCGTCGTTTATCGTATTATTGTTTCTAACGTCCGTAAACATCAGCTGATGTGACGTCGTAACAATGTATTACGGTATAGTTTTGTAAAGTTTTCAAGACTTCCGGTTGATTTATTCGAATGAGTTAATATTAAGATAAATTACCTAGGCTCTGTATGCTAAATACGAATAACTTTGGACTTTTGTATTTAACATTATTTTGACTAGTCAGGTAAATCGGTAGGTACCGAAACTAATTATATAAAAAAGAAATGTTTGCATCTAGTTTTAATCTAAATTTATCAATATACCTATTATCGCATAATATGAATACTGCATATTTAATCTATACGTTATAATGATTTAATTTATTTCATTTCATCATAAAAGTACAAGTTTACGTGGTCTGGACATTAATTATCGATTATGTTGCGATGTATAAATTATGCATGTTATTTTAAACAAGTTAATAACATGAAAATATTGTATTGTTAACCTTGATTTATAATTAGATAAACCACTCGCCTGCCTTCCAGGTTCAGTAAATATTATTATTTTAAATGAGGTGAAAAAGTTTAAAAGCTTATATTTTAAAGAGGTGTGTTTCGAAAAGTTTCTCAAATAAATTAAATAGATTTAGTATTTCGAATTCCACTTTAATTTGATTTCATTTACTTTGACGAACAACATTAAAAATCAACGTAGCGGAATTTCACACAAAGTGTCCCTCATAGGTATAAGGCAAAATGTGTATAATTAAGTCATATCTTCACCGAATCGAAAATGGATAGGTAGGGAGCCTGGGGGCTATTACAAAAGGGGTATGTTGGGCAACAAATGTTTACCGAGTTCATCGCTTTATATGCGGAGAAGGAAATTATTGACTCGTCTTACGCGCACTGTCGCTTTTATATCCAAGATTTAATAAATCAGCATTTTTTTTACTGATATTCTCTATATAAATAAGATAATACCTTATAAAACGATTTTAATTGTTAAATATTTTTAACATTCATCTGTTCATTTGTTTATTCGATAACAACACAATTTTATAACAATCGATTTATTATTTCCTAGTTATGGTTCATTTTATTTGAATTGGACTACAATATTATTCTATATGCGGCGATAATGTAATCATCGCAGAGACCCGATGAAGATTTGATACTTCAATTTTTGTTGTTTAGTCGACTATTATAGACGAAACACGTCAACAAAACTGATAATTGATTTCGTATTTTGATTGATTGGACGCGACGTCTTTTCGTGTCCCGTTCGGTTGTTTGTCTCGAGGGGACATTATCGAACTATGTGCCAGCACGAGACTCTTCGTCGGGATGAAAATGTACGATTCGTCGTTATCTTTATTGCAGTAGACTTCGTGTCACAGCGTCAGTTATGATTGCGAAAAAAAATATTAAAAACTCATCACGTCGTAAAAAAATACCTAGTATTTACTTTTCTATGTATTTATTATTTAAAAAAAATATTTTTATAATTACGCCGCCGTCAGCAATTTCACTCTCAGAATTCACTACAACCGTAAACTGCAACTATATATATATATATATACTATTCGTATATCGTCGGAACGACGACGTCGTTGACTTCACTTCCCGCGTGGTTTTTTCATTTTTTCCCCCTCGTTCTTGTTTATCTTATTCATTTGGTTACAATAATACACTGTATTATGGAAAAAAATCACTTTGGATCAGAACTCCGTGGACGATGAATTCTCATCAATTCTCACTTTAGTCTAATATACGGTCAAAATAATATATATTTTATTTTTTCAAAGAACAAAACAGTCGGCCCCCAGTGCCCCGCTGAACGTGTTCGTGTAATATATGTGTTTATGTGTTATAATATATATTTATACTGACGATGAGGCTGCACGACAGCCCGCGGTCTCCGACACAGCCATCCGGCCCTCTGTATATATGGCTGCCCCAGAGTCGGACAATGATCGATATAACTACGTTGTATATAGGTTTAAAAATATCAAATATGTATATTATAATATTTGGCGAACGACCGAGCTCCATTCGTCAAAATTATAGTGCCGAGCACTGTGCGGTTCGACGATTTTTCTGACATTCGTGCATTAATCAGACGCGCGTTTTGTGTCACTAAAACAATGGTAACTATATAATATTTTATTAGGTATGTTGTAGGCACTTGCCGAGCTCCTCGCAATAAGTGGCGTGGCGTGTATAGTCTGTACCGAAAAACCACTATGAAAATTGTGACTTTCTCTGTCCGGGGAAAAAAAATTGTGGTTTTTAGACGTAACTAGTTTTTTTTCGATTCTATTTTGTTATTTGTTTTTGATAACCATTTAGTAGGTATAATCATTATTGTTATATTTTTGTGTCGTTACAAACGTGTTTCTTATTTTAAGAAAATATGCATCAAATTACGAACATCACAGGAAAATATTTTTAATTTGTATGCAAACTGTAGCACTTTATTTTAATTGTGCTGTATATATTTTGAAGAAAATATGATTACGATTTACGTGGAAAGGTTGGCCGGAACGTTAATAACAAATTATTATTTAAAACACAGGTACTCACGTCCAGGTAATAATAAGGTTATAATTATTAATTGGACTAGGTCAACTGTAAATATTGTTATTTTACGTTGAGATGTTTAAGATGAATAATACATAATAATGTAATACACTACAGCCACCTTGAAAGTTGAAAGCATAACATTATTGTTATCTATATAGTGGTATTATTATATTATATACATATATGTTTCATTATGTGGAATAAGAATATTTTAATTTGAACAAGTGATAACATAGTATGATTTATTAGTAGATAATTACCTACGTCGACGACATTATCATTTTTATACGAAAAACAATATCTACATTATACACAACACACAAAATGGGTAGGTAACTATCATAGTACATTAGTGCCCTAATCATTTATTGTGTTTGGAAATTAATATGATAAAAAAAATCATACTTTTTACTCATTAACCGAATAATATTTATTATCATTATACAGATACGTGTGATAAAATTACACACACCAATTTATATTTTTAATTGCGAAACTGTTTTTGAATCATTTTATACGTACCGCGTTTTCACAATTTTCCACCAGATGAATTGAAGAAGTATAAGCTCGTTAACAGCATATATATATAGCTATATAATATAATACAATATAATAATAGTAACGCAGTTGCTCGGATAATGTTTGTTGTTTTGTTAATAACTATTATTGTAATGCCTCGTTCGTATAAAATATTTTGTGCATCATTTCCTTGTGTCATTTTGCAATATTTTAACTGTGCAATGTTTCAAGCAGAATCGAATACGTTTTTTCCCCTTTGAATTTTTAGTGGCTATTCAAAATTAAATTATTACATTATTCACTAACCGCTGCAGGGTAACTGTGCACAGCGTACGATAATAATTAATGCGTCGTTCTAATTTCACGGATTCGGTACATTTTAGATTATTCGACGAAACTATATTGTTGAGATTGTTTTAATCCGGACAAGCAGTAACAAACTGTAGGTATAGCCACTGTACGTCAGCTCGGCCGTATAAATCGATCAGTAAAGAACTCTAAATCCGTAAACGGTAAAGAAGTGAGCGTGCACGTCCACTGACCCTCTTACGTCTGTTCTCTGATTATATCATTTAATGTGCTACTTTACCGACACGCACACAGTCTCGACTTAAAAGTTAATACTCATTAATTATTAATATTTATATATTATTTCAACTGCAGTACCGTCGTAACATTCTTATCGTCTTCCGACAAAATTGTCTGCTATCATTACACATTATTTTATTACATACCTATAATATCAGGTTATTATTGTCGTAACTATAATGTTATTGTGTTATAGAGTCGATGCCCGATGGTAGCTGGTAACGTAAATCATCATGTCTACGGTTTTGGTTTTTTATTAAAAATTTATTAACGACGAAACTTTGATCAACCACATAATATTGTTTTCCTACCGACGAGTATTGTTGCGTCATATATTCCAAAAGTTTTTAGTCTACTAAAAATGATTAAAGTAATAACTTATAGGCTAAAAAAAGCATAATAATATTATATATTATTGTTTTTAAGTTCACTCACAACATATACTATTGTAAATTGAACAGCAAAATTGTCAACCTACATATATTTTCTCTTTATAATATTATAATCTTAATTTTGTTCAGTTTTATTTTATAATTTTGAAATGTATGACCGAAAGTTTTTCAATTCCGTGTTTTTGGATTGATAAACTTTTCAGTAGCAACGCTTATAAAATGTGTTTTAGAAGCAGAAAATATATAAAGCGTATAATATATATATATATAAAAAATAGAAAGTCGTTAAAAAAAAAAAACCAATAGCTCGCAGCTCGCCACTCTCAGAATCTCGAACATCGGTATAAATCGACTACAGCCGTGAAACGTATATATTATATCGTGTTTCAGTGTCTACGGAAAATCTGGTCGGATTTTTTTTTTCTCTCTTATCCATTAACAATAATTATACTTTACGCCGCCGTTCGTTCGTTCGTTCGTTTAACTCGGACGTACCCGCGCAGCAGTACGTCATATGCTTCTGCGCATATTATACACGTAGGTATATAACGCATTATATTATTCTTCTTCTCCTGCAGTTATTATACGCATTCCGGCAACAATATGTCTAACGAGCCGGTACGCAAGTCAGTCGGCACAGTCGCGGCCGTTCGCGTCGGGATTTACTCGTTTATTTTTTATTCGCTTCTCTTACTTTGGCAAAGATTTCAATTAGAAAAAAAAAACCTCGGCCCACGGTCGGGTACTCCGGGTGAATGGACTCGGTAGGGTTACACACACACACACACACACACACACACACACACACACACACATATAAATAATGCGCCTCCGTGGCGTGCAGTACAATACTGGCCATGCACAACTGCAGCCGCGGTCTCTACGACTGTGCGTGGACGGTATTATTCGCTTTTGGTGTGTAGCACCGCACAAAAGCCAAACACTGGATGCGTGCGTATAAAATATTTTAGCCCGAGGAAAGTTTGCCGAAGTCCGCGTCTTTGGGGAAGGGCCCCCACACATAACACGGTATATTGCGCACTTATAACCTCCCCCGCGTGGTGTGTATACCTATTGTCGGACGGATGCTGCTGCTGCCGGGTCGGTCGCAAATAAAAGCCACCGCGGTCTCTCCCCTAGCAGCGATGTGTAAGAGCACGGGAAACCTTGAATTATCCCGCGGTTGTGCCGTAGACCGTGCCGTGCACGACACATCACCGGTGGTCGGGTTACTCTGCACACACGTATAATAATAATATGATATTATGACGTAAAGGTATAACGTCGGCGAATATTTTTCGCGTTCGGTAGAATTTGTCGGACGATAGCGAATCGATTTCGAAAATATACGAAACGTCCGAGCGTCTAATCAAACGACGACCGCTGCAATGATCGTTAATATATTAATTAAAATATACGCATCATCGCGTGATGCAAGTCTTATATCATATAAAATATAGTCATCGTCTCCGCCCTGCTGAAATCGAAAACGCTGCAGATTTATTCACGCATGTTATATATACGTTATATAATAATATATTGCTCGCACAGTGGTATATACGTATTATAATATATCGCACATGGTAAATTTCGGTTTTCTCAACTTTTCGCGGGAGGAATAGAAAACGTGTTTTGTCGCCAGAAATTTTGAAAGTTTGTATCCTCCTGAACAACTGCTGAACTCCGAGAACGTGTACTGCATGTTTCTGAAAAGTTTTTTTTACCAAAAATTCACGAGATTAGCCTCGATAGTGTAATATTTGAACTTTAGATTGCCCGTGATATTTTTACCAAAGGTTCATATTGACCTTGATGGTGCGTAATACTTAAACTGTAGATGGGCAGCAATGACATTTTGATTTTTCACAGCGACAATGTCGTGCTAACCTCAAAACTAATTGCACGGCCCCACGCTTGTCTCAAAAACACGAATCAGTAATACGCAAATTCAAATTTGATTAAATTGGCCATGATGGTTCTCAAGCGACGAGAGATTATACTATATATACCGACGATTTATGGTTTGAAACCGTATCGAAGTCGCAACGCAATAATATCACACGTTACGCGAATATTGTAATTATTTCATTCGGTCGACTATAAACGTTTTTGCCATTCGTCAGTATAATTGTCGTTACCTATAATAATAATAATAATAATTGTTGTAACGAAAACGAATTACGCCGATTTATCTTTGAAGTATTGTAGGTGGTATACACAATAAATACGTTTTTTTCTCTCACTTAAACTTTTGTATTCGACGTTATTAATGTCATTGTACTTTCCCTCCAAAGTACTCGCTAACTACACTCAAAGTCTTGAAAATGTAATAATTATTTCCCTGAATGTTGTATTTAATTGTATGCCATTGAAATATTATTATTTTATTTTTATTGTGCACATTTTTTTCTTTGTATATTTAATCACCCTTTTAAAAAGAAACTTGGACTTTTTACGCTCTTATTATCAAAACTCATAATATTTCATGTTTTTATTTATTTATTTCTATGGCTTTCTTCATATTGTTGTATTAATTTTAATTAAAATGGGGCATGGATAATACCATTTTTTATTAAACCTATATAATAATATACCGATCATGTATATTGTATACCTTCTCCATCGTCGCGCGTATGCAATATCTATCAAAGTTATATCGCTCTTGTCCGTTTACGGCTTGACAAACAATATCTCGTGGACTTATTACAAAATCATAGAATAGTATGTCCATTGTGATTGATACGTGAATCCGGATCGAAACCGAAATATTTTTTATTTTTTATTTTGTCTCCGTTCCATCGATCTCGAGTTCTAATTTATTAAAGTTCGTGTCAGTAGAATTCTTATTAAATTTTTTTCCACAAACACGAGCGAATTTACGGCGCAGTGCCAATGTTGCAGCAGCAGCCAGCAGTTGTTTACGTGTGTTGAAAAATCAATTTTTTCTCAGTCGGTTGTGTGCGTGCTAAGACAATAATTGGAACGTGCCGTCTTAAACGCCGCCGTTCACTTTTTTATTCACTGTATACCGCGAGCCACTAATTCCCAATTTTAAAAATATATTTATGCGGTCATACATATTAATCTACTGATGTCTACGAGGGCTCTCACGTACAGCACATAATTATTTTCACAATATAATAAACAATACAATACAATATGGCGTGGTAAATAACAACAACACTATTTATCATATGATATAGATAGTATTGGTTATCCACAACAAATTACGAATACTGCAGATAAAACAAGACCTACTTATAAAAACTAATTAAAAATGTAAGTTATGAATTTGAAAAACATACACTCGAGGGATACAAAACTTTTGTATCAAATAAATCAAAATTATTTAGCGAATTGCATTCTCAGGAGATACGATCAATGGGATTATTATAATTTACAACCGTAATAAATACAGTGGATTGAAATTGAGAATGCAGGACAAGACCGCGTAATAGGTATTGAGGGATATGAAAATTTAATGATTACAGAAAACAGTAACTTTGAAAGTTACAAGTTTGGACATACACCAATATAAACCTGCGTCTGGAGGCAAGGGATTCTAAATTATAAGTGTGGCCTGGGTAGTAGTTAGAGGCGTACTCAAGCAAGGGTCGTTAGCTTCAACATTTTGCTGTTTTTTATAGCCAATGAGGCGTACAAATCGTCTCTGGACACGCGTTCGAGTGATTCAATGAGACTAATCTGTGAAGGATTCCATAGAACTGAACATAACTCTAAAATGCGTCTAATTAGTGAGACGTACAATATTTTGAGACACGACAAGTTTTTGAATTCCTTAGAATTCCTGATTAAAAAACAATATGGCTTCTTAGAGCTTTTATAACCAACTTTATAAAATATGAGTGGAAAACAAAAAGGCTTGATTGGAATACAACTTCTCGAGATCACGAACAATATATATTAACTTCTTCGAGGCGATCATCAATGACACATTTAGATGTATTTTTTTTTAATTAAGTCGGTAAAGCACCAAAAACACAATTTAACGTTTTGTCAACGATAATCCTCTCTGAAAACAAAAAAAAACAATACCTTCTCTGTCGTCCGTCTGTAAATCGCTGGAAATTATACTACTGTATAATATTATATGCTAATGTAGTGCCGCCACCACTGCTGCAGACCAAGAATTTTTACTGTATCACCAATAAAAGGCACCAAAAACCCAATAACATGACATCACGTTTTGTCAACGATTATCCTCTCTGAAACCAAAAAAACTAAAAAAATTAATACGCATTTGCAAGTTCACGAAAAAACAAAATATGCATTAACCGACCTTCTCTATACCGCCTGTCTGTAAATCGCGGGAAGTTATATACTTCGCTGTATAATATTCTATACTAATGTAGTGCCGCCACCACTGCTGCAGACCAAGAATTTTACTGTATCACCAATAAAAGGCACCAAAAACCCAATAACATGACATCACGTTTTGTCAACGATAATCCTCTCTGAAAACAAAAAAAAACAATACCTTCTCTGTCGTCCGTCTGTAAATCGCTGGAAATTATACTACTGTATAATATTATATGCTAATGTAGTGCCACCACTGCTGCTACAGACCAAGCATTTTTACCGTATCGCCGATAAAAGGCACCAAAAGTACGATTTCACGTTTTTTCGACGATTATCCTCTCTGAAACCAAGAAAACAAAAAAAATTAATACGCATTTGCAGGTTCACGATAAAACAAAATATACACTAACCACCTTCTCTATACCGCCTGCCTGTAAATCGTGGTAAGTTATATGCTACACTGTATAATATTATACACTATAATGTAGTGCCACCACTGCCGCTGCAGACCAAGTATTACAAGTTTTACTGTATCACCAATAAAAGACACCAAAAACCCAATAACATGACGTCACGTTTTGTCAACGATTATCCTCTCTAAAACCAAAAAAACTAAAAAAATTAATACGCATTTGCAAGTTCACGAAAAAACAAAATATACACTAACCAACCTTCTCTATACCGCCTGTCTGTAAATCGCGGGAAGTTATATACTACACTGTATAATATTCTATACTAATGTAGTGCCGCCACTGCCACTGCAGACCAAGTATTTTTACTGTATCGCGTTTCACTATCGCCGTACATCGTTCCGTTTGTGTCGTGCGTAATACGCGGCCACCACTGACGCCGCGCCTCGCATTTCGTTATACGAGACGATTTTGTTATTCAGACATCTATACACATAATTATTACAAACAAAGTGCAATTAGAATTAATGTATTTGAACCCGACTCGAACGATGTCCCGGACGCGGAGTGGGGGCTAATAATAATTGCTCTGTGCGTGCAGTATATAAAGCTATAAAGTCTCTATACATTATGGAAATCGATATGGGCCGTCAGCAGTGTCACCTAATACGCGTGCAGTGTACCATTTTGCGTGTATACCTACCTATTTAATATTGTTATTATAGCCCATCACACCATAATATATATCCATATCGAATGCCTACGTCGTCCTTATATAGTTTGCGGGCCCCACCCACTTACTACGTTTGATGCCGAGCTTCGGGACCGTAAACAAATTCGGGCCCTCGTCTCACAAAAATTGGTTGGTCGCATCGTGTTTGAAATAGAATATTCATTATTCATAAACGGATCGCGAGGCAATTTGTGTTTATAGTACTTTACACATTTAATATGTGTGTTATAAATATAATACTGTTGTATATTTGTGCACAGAAAATCATTTTATTGGTTTGGTTAAAAACTAATAATGTTCAAGTATATTAATTATTACGAAACGTTTATGAACAACTGTATATATATATTTATATATATATGTTATAACACTACAGAGTGGTGATTCTTATAAAGGCGTAGTTATTCATCTTCTCGAAAGTATTAACTATTAGCGGTTTTGGAAATATGTTTGTAGCTACCTAATTTGATGTGGGTAATTAAAAAAACATTTAAAAGATGATTTAATTTTTAAGTAATTATGTTTTCAAGTTTTTATAAATTGAATGAAATGCATTATTGTTGAATAGGTACAAACAGCATTTTTATTTTCATATACAGGTTTTCTGAGAATTTCAATGTATAAAAATGAAATTTCATACTATAGTAGTAGTTAATGAGTCATAAAATATATTCAATGTTAGAATTTTAGATAAGCAGGGTTGTAGACCAACATATTGTGGGGTACCCCAGTACCACTCAACTCCGGTTACCTATCTAAAATTTTAAGTACTATTACTTATCGCTGATTAACTACTTGTTCGAAATTCGATTTTTATGTACCTATGTATTTGAATTCTCAGAAAACCCGGCTTTGGAATATGAAGTTAAAATGTATCCTGTCATAAAAAAAAAAGTAAAACCATAAAATTATTTAAAGTGTAAAATTTTTTCAAAAAAAATATTTGTAAAAAACCTTAATACTTTTAAAGATAATTAAGTTAATTGTTAAAAGAATCACCTTTTATACCTAATATAGGTATAATATATTATTATATTGTTAATACAAAAATATATTATTTGATTTCAACTCAAAAATTTCGGGACTGCACATAATTAATATTTTAGAACAACTATTCACAGAATATATTTTATCCAAATATACATTTAGATCGTGGATTCTATAGTAATTATTATGACTTTTATTGAGATTTTATATTTTTCGTCAGTTATTTTTTATTTTATTTTTTTTGATCCCATTTCATCAACTTTTGATTGAATAGAATTGTTATACACAACAAACGTGTATACCAATGGTGTAGTAGCCGTCGGGCATAGTGTTTTTTTCACATCATGAAGTGCAAATTAACACCAATATAATAACCATTAAAATCGGCGACCGGTTTTAAGAAGTCAGTGTTTTCGTACATTATATTAATATGATGGTTTTTTATTACAAATTGAGTTCACGTGTTTGTATTTACGCATATAATTATGATTAGCTGTTTAGCAGTCATAATATATTATTATTGTAACGTGCTTGACGACGATCCCGGCCCAGTGTGGTATGTAATATAATTAATAATAAACAATATTAGAATTTCTATGTCATATTTAATATATTATAGTGACAGCTGTCACACGCATTAGCTATATGTTAATATAATGGATAAAACGTTATTATTTTTATTATTTTAAATAAAATACGATTACCTGCATGTAGCTGCTGCTGTAGTGCAGCAAGACTTATAGTGAGACGTGATTATTATGGTCACCTATGCAACTCACGTGTAGAGGTTCGTTTAGGCGTACTATCTATACTTAGGTATATAAAATATATCGTATAGGAAATGGTTTTAAAAATTATACTATTCAACTGTATATAAGTAATATACATTACACACAAACAACCGTGACAAGTAGCGTGAGGCATTCTTTTCGGCAATTTAAAATATAATGTTAGGACCATGGTAACTCGTGTGATATTCGGTAAATTGCCACCCGCTGGCCGGCGGAAGGACATTTTAAATTTAAACAACGCACAGCGCACTTGTGGATGGATTCGAAACTGACTGTTTTTCAACGTAGGCACTGAACATTGATCGATTTAATTATGCTATGTTGATTCGGAAAATAAGTCTGGACTCTTTATTTTTTTGTCTTATTTCGACCCTCTTAAAAAATTTTGAAAAACACCCACTTATGAAAATTTGACTTAAAAATGTAAAAATATTTTATACGTTTTCGTTGTTTTCAACGAATAATTATTTACTTGTATGTTTTTCAGGTGTATAAATATAGAAACAGTTGTTCTTAGGATCCAAAGTAAACATAGTATATTATATTATATTATGACGTTTAAACAATCGGTTTTCAATATCAAAATGCATAAAATGTTTAATTTTTATAATTATAAGGCTGGAAAAATTAAAAAAAAATTAATTTAAATCGATCTTAATGGAATTAAAAAAATATATAATATCATCAAATTATCATGATAAATTATGGGTGAGAATTGTCCGCATACAGGTGGCAATTTCAGCTATCCCTAAAAACCGTCGGGCGGTAAATGCTCGGGTGGCAATATTGACCTAGATTCAGCGCATATTTTTGTGTATATTACAATACATTATGTGCATACGATGGTATACTGCAGCGTACACGGCCGGGTCATTTATTAATAATAAATTGCCGAATATATCAGGAACCGAACGCGCTTTTATGGATCGATAAAATATATAGTAATCGGCCGGCCACTATATGTGATGTCCGTCTTCATATTTTCGATGCGTCTTAGTCATATAGGCAGATACGTGACTGCACGTTTCGAGTGTGCAGTCGTCGAAGCTCAGTGTAATAAAAACGTTCATCGATGTAATATATTATGTTAGTCATCGTAATCTGGAATACCGCCCATCGTCGTCGACGAATATATTTTCATTCGCGTTCCGGTATTATTGTCGGTCGAAAACCTTCGGATTGTCCGCAATATTATTTCGTAACTTGTAATGGAATTTTTTATTTCGACGCCCTCTGATATCGTCCCCAAAAACCGTCATTTTTGTAACCTCCGTGTATTGAATTATACCGTCTTCGCAACAGCTTTAAAATAAGACAAAAAGAAAAAAATCCCATAAAGAGTTGGCAAAAGTTTTGTGTACGCGCTAATTGAAAACCCGTGTACGGCGGACGAACCGAAGAAAGTTACCACTCGCGTTATGACCGGAATTACCCACTCGCCCCCCCCCATACGGCCCCTCCCTGTCGCCCAGCCCATTCTATCGCCCTCATATATATATATATTATACGCTGTATACCTTATATACCGAGTCGACTATATAGAGTCTCGAGAGTCTTCGTGTGGACGTATGTGCACCTGTGTAGTGACGGTCTTCGGGGAGGGTGGGGGATGGAAGACATCTTTAATCAAGTGCATCCCGACCCGATGCCAAATCCAATCGTCGGAAAACCCTGCAGTCGTACGTATGTACGCGTGCGTTTGTTTGCCAAGCGCAATTAAGCTGATCGCTGTACCGTTCGAACGGAATTGGATCACCAAACCGATTTTATAGTTTTTAATTGAATCTGCGTGGTTACAATATTAAGTACTATGCTACTGTACGTATTATATAATCCATATAGCCGTCGTGGGCTCGACCGTATCGGCAAATTTTACCCGCACTTAGCCACAGCATCAATCTAGTATAGGGCGTATCGAATGTAGGCGTGTTGTCTAAAAAAGAGTGTATTTATTTCAAATTTTGTATATATTTTCCGCATATTATGCGGAACGAATTATGTTGGCGCATACCTTATAATGCATGGACAATTGCAGGATACTCCATTCGTTTTATCGAGTAAATATCTGATGGCTTTAGTGATTCTTTTTTTTTTTTATATATAATTTATAGGCTTATATAATCATTTAAATAATTTATTATTATTACTATTACAAATTGTACTTTTGTTTTAATTGTACTGTTTGTGCATAGTTTGAATACATTTTTCAAAATTGTGAACAATAAAATATTGTTTTATTATCTTGACTATATTATTTTGACTATCCACAAACTGTTGGTCTAGTGAACCACTCATCTAATACATAATAATATATCTAAAATAGATAACTATTAATATAAATAAAACAAATTCAAGTATAATATTATGTCGTTTGGGAAATCAAGAAATGAGATACAGTCAGATATCTAGAACAATTATAGTTAGAATGATATTAATTTGTGAATCCCGTGATACATCGCATGTGAAAATTAATTGCAATGTATAATATTTTTTATTTATAAT
Source organism: Sitobion miscanthi (assembly GCA_008086715.1). NCBI lineage: Eukaryota > Metazoa > Arthropoda > Insecta > Hemiptera > Aphididae > Sitobion > Sitobion miscanthi. The sequence goes on from CM017797.1 coordinate 3,838,667, forward strand.
GCTATTCGAATGGTTCTAACTACTTTTTCTGAAACTATTGTATAGACAGCTTACAAATGTTTTACGAAATTCTGACTTATTCGTGCGATGTTCAGTGTTGACGCGTTATTAGACTATCCATAATATTAACTATTTTTTTATAAATACAATATGATATTGAAATTAAATTATGTAAAATATATTGAAATAATATGCAATGATTTACAATAATCAACGCGTTCAATATTTATTCACCTCGAATTTCAAAACGTTATTGATGGTCAAAATGCATAAACGATAATATTGGACAATGAAAACATACGCAGAGAATATGTAATGAACCGATTTTATCTTACTAGAATTTCCTTTTGTATTTTTCGAGCGTACCTACCGATTTTTTTTTACTTCGTTGTAAATATTTATACGTAAAGAGATTGTTCTGTGCGAAATGTTGTTCTTCGACGTCCATTTGGCCGTACAAACTAACCGGATATACCGCGTACGCGTAAAATTAAAAATAAAATCAAAAGTAATTGGATGGTGATGTCACACGTTTTAGTCCTCAGCTATATATTGACTCGATTCTCTATTATTAGACCACTGCCGACCTTAACTAAACGGAGGAGAGCCTAAATGAACTTGGCGCCAACTTTACTCTGTGTAAGTGTATTGGGTTTCGTTTTTTAAGTGAAATGTTAAATTTTCCTCTGAAAATATATAATCTCTTTAGTGCGCACGTGGTAGTCGCGGTATTCACCAGCATTACATCGGTGCACTACATAGGTGCATGTTTTTTTTTTGTTATGAAAAAATCTTATTTTGCATTTTATCGCGTTGCAACTAATTTCCGGAGACGGGCAAGTCGGTGGCACTCGGTAGTTCTCATAAATCTTATTAGATAACGAACTTCAAGACGGAGTAAAGAATGAATTAAAAACAAAAAAAAAAACAATAGACATAATGAATGAGACAGCCTTTATAGTGGCCACGGGAATTCCCCTTTATTTGCATTACTCCTCGGGTACGTGTATAGTTTCATAAAAATATTTTTTTTTCCTCACTTGTCTCATCATTATTATTATTATTTTTTTATTTTAATGAAATCCTTACACGTTTTATGAGCACCGCGGTCCATATTAATCGTGCCCGGTTCTTTTTTCAACCGCTTTAATTGTATTGTTAATAATACCGAATTTATTGCCCGTGTTTACAGGACGAAGACGATTATGAAACCAGCAGTGGATCCGTGAGGTCTGGTTCGGGGGACGCGGCCAGTTGTGATATTGGATTACTCGAACGTCTCATACGCAGTCATCCGATATGGTTTCTGCCGGGAATTCAACGGGCCGGTGCTTTTCACTTGCTGCAAGGCAAAGACGACGGGGTGAGTGCATCAATTAAATATAACATGTCCCTGCATACCATTATTATTGCCCGATTGTTGTTACCGCGGTTGTCGCCGTCGTTGACCGTGGTAGTGGTCGTATCGTCTTTTATACGACCGCTGCGGTTTATAATAAACGAATAGAAATCATAGGTAGGTGGTATGCGTATTGTTTCAGAATTTCGTCGTGAGACAGTCCAGTCAGACGGGCACTATGGCCATATCCGTTCGTTTGCCCAGCGGCAAAGGTCCGTACATCGAACACTATCTCATACAAGCCACTGCCGACAACCGATTAGCTCTGGAGAGTTCAGACAATAAGTTTGACAGCATCCCCATGTTAATTGCTCATTACGCACAGTGCTGGTAAGATATTAATCGTTTGTAAGACCGTTGTTATTATGGTGTAAAAAATAAAAAAAAACACGTAAGACGCTTTATATTTTATTTACATAATTTCAGCGATGAACTTCCCGTGCAGCTTATGTTACCAAAAGCTATACAGGAAGCCAAAAATCGACAGCAACTCTCTTCGTTAGCGTTACTTGGTCAAGGTCGGTGGTTTTTCATTTGCCAATAATACGTTAGCTCTCGTTCGTTATTAATATGCAATACATGTTTTTCACAGAATTCTGGAGGTATCCTATGGCTAGTTCCAGGAGTTCTCCGACATTGGATATATCGCCAAATGACGAACCTACCAAGAGGACATTAAACACGTCTATTTCCAGTAGTGCTGCTCACAGTCAATCGAGTAGCCTTAGTAGTTTTAGTAGTGGTGAGATTTATATATTTGTATAATGATCTGTCATCCATGTATTTATTATAGTCTATAGATAAATTTTCGAAAAAAAATATATCTTGCTATAGGTAATTTTATTTATATATTATAATTATATATATTTTACTTTTATAAGTCTTTTACACTTTTTAAATGACAACACAATTTTGTCAATAATGTGTTATTATGATTTCAAGGCATTATTAAAAAAATTTTCAAAATCACAAGCATTTACAGATAAAATTACCGATTAGTGATATCAGCCTATACATCTATTTATTATATATTTATATAATATTATAATATGATTAGGCTGTACTGTGTACATATTAAATGTATAACATACGTAAAAATATAATATTAAATTTTATTTATAGGCAATAATAATCAAGAATCTGGTTTTACAGACAGTCACCTGTCTATTGAAGAATTATCAACTAGTCCAGTGGAAAGTATTCAACAAGCTAATGGGATTCTAACTACGTTTAAAAGTTCTTCAAAAGAAGGTAATCACTAATCATTTTAGACATTAGACATAATTCTCAAAAACGATCGTTTATTAATGCTGTAAACATTTTTAGGTACACCGTCCTCTTCCGATAACTTATCACCACCAATGAGTCTTGTGAGTGGTCGAACAAGACCCACGCCACCCAATACGTTAAACCTTAAATCTTCTAATAGTGCAATAGTAACTTCGGATGTTGTAAGCTCAACTCATATGGCTAAGACACCACCACCACCTCCTCCTCGTTGGGCCAAACCTGTAGCAGGACAACAAAATTTTACTGTAACTACTACTGTTACATTTAGTCTTCACAAAGAAACAACTCCTTCACCACTCATTCAAGTATCTTGTGGACAGTTATCAAAGTCAACAGATGACAGTGAAATCATGCCAGTGATCAAAAGTCCATTAGGTTCTGAAATAACATCTCCTATCTCAGACACAGGAGGTGGATTACGTTCCGGTCGCCGTACTAAAAGAAATAGAATAAAACAATCTAGACACTACAGAGAGAGTGATATATTAGAAACGCCTAATATTTATCATAGAAGTACTTTTGCAGATAAAGTTAGCGACTATGAAGACGTATGGGGTCCTGACTCGTCTTTGTCTACATTTAAAACTCCTTCTCAAAGCAATAGTGGTACTTATAAAAAAAATACTTCAGAAGTTCCTCCAGAGATGCCACCCGATATTTTGGAACAAACCACCAGTATTCCAACCATTCCTAAAAATACACTAGGTCTTGTTTTACCACTAAACCCAATTAACGATCTCCCATCTATCACTGACAGTACAACCAGTTTATTGTCACCTGGGTCACCAGAGACAAAATCACCCGTCCCTGAAGATGATACGGCTGAAGCTAAACAAAGCAGCCCTTTTTATGCCGAACCTGCGGATGCCATAAGACAAGTAAACTATTTAACCATTTATATTAAAAACTTAAATTAATACAACACTAATTCAATTTAAAATAATATATAGGCAGCTTTCCTACGTCGAAAGTCGAAACCTTCAACAAATAATTTCCGCAACCGCCATTCAGAGCCAAGTTTTCTTCACCAATGGCCAGCATTAGTCGGCTGTAGTCAATTAACTCGTATTGATTCTAAAGAAGAACTGCTATCTCCTAATGGTAATTACTCTACCAACCAAGCGTTCTCGTCGTCCGTTGACAATATACCATTGTTGAAAAACTCCAGAAGAGAACCCCTAAAAACTGGTAAGCCTGTAGAAACTCCACGTATTGGTCCACCAAAGCGTGGTCAAGATGGTTCATGGGCAGTAGATTCTAGTTGGGAGTTTATTGGCAATGAAAACGAAAATGCCAACTCATTAGATAACACAGAGCAAACAACAACCAGCCAACCCAATTGTCTAAGAGAATCTCCCGGACGCAAAGGACCTACAATACAAGAGATTATTTTGCAAAGGTAAATTAAATAAAGTCCATTTCCAGACCTTTTTTACGCTGTCCAAAACATTATATTTATGATATTAAACGATTATTGTTATAAATATTCTCAGGTTGCCACATTTGAGCTTGTACATCAAAGAACCCAGTTCAACGTCCCGAAACAATGATAATACTGAACTACCTGATCACCAATCTACCGATAGCGTGAACAACAATACTTTGAACTTAAGTGGCTTCAGCAATCTGTCTCTTTTATCTCAGAATAGCGATGATGATACTAAAGTAAATTAAATGCTAATTTTAAATGTGTATAGTTATCTATAATATATTTGTTATTTAATTATATTTGTTTTTACATTACAGACGGAATTTTCTGAGCCATGGGATAGTTCAAGGTGGGAACATTTGTTACCTGTTGCCAATAAAGAACAAAATCAAGCACATTTAAAGCCAGTTAATCGCAACAAAAGTTTCTCTGAACGTTTGGATCCACTTTTAGGTAAGATGGATGAACATAATTTTACTAATATAATAATTGTATTAAGCATAACTTAAAATATGTTACTTTGAGTAATATATTTCATTACCATTTAATTACTATTAATATAAATTATCATTCCGTATGCCACTTTGTACTTCAGACTGAATGTTGTAATACTACTATTAATGTTTTTTTGCATCATTTTATTTAAATTTTAAGTTTATATCATAATTGGGTTTAAACATTTTAGAAAATAAAAATGATGTTTCAAAACTATATTTTAATGCGAGTTTAGTGGTGAGATGTTCAAACAATGTCCATAAGTTGTTATGCATAATAAGACAATAAGTTTGCCTAATTTACATGTTTTTCTACACATTTTTATTCAAAACGTGTAGTGCACACAACATAAAAATACGGGTTTTCGAACATTCTTTGTCTCTCTATCTATCTATCTATCTATCTGTCATCACTATTTGAGATCCGTTGTGTTTCGGTATTGAACAAAAACGGCTCCACATTTTCGACTGATAATCGCATAATAATTACATAATAATTAATAAATAAATTTGTACTCTTTCCATGTTGTAAGTGAGAGGGGGGTGGGGTTTGAATGAGTCTACCGGCCTGGAATGAATTATCTAGTAATTAGTAAAAATACGAGCATGGTACATAATATTATATTATATCAGGTACATTATAATGTAATAAAACGAGGTCGCCAGTGGAATGGCTAATACCTGACCAATATACATTCGGTACATAGGTACATTTTTAGGTAATTACTAATTACATTTAACTGCTCGGAAAAATCGACCAACGCTATTTTGTACCTTGTTCGACGAATAAAACGCATAAGTCCTACAATATTCCAAATAATAATACGATTTGTTTCCTTGTTTTTCCCACGAAGAACACGTTAAACGTTTTCACACACACGCATGACGTGTCCATCACTATTGTAACACTTCACATACTTCTCACTATTTCATAATTTCCAAAAATGTTGACTACCTGTTAGACATAGGTATATGATGATAATATTATATAACATTACGTGTTGTATAACCTGTAGGCAGGGTTTGGAACATGCATTTAACCAAACAAATTAATTCTCATTCACATTAATTAAGAAGTTAAGTATTAAAAAGTATGCATTCGCGTTTACATTTACTAAACGTGCTGTGGTCATGGATACTTCATATACTCATGTCTTATTAATTCAATAGATTTACGAATATTATTTTTATTTTTTTTCAATGTATAAATAAAAGATGTAAAACATCTATCTAATATTTTTAGTCAGAGAACGAATTATAGCGTTAAATTTGCATTCATATTCATTAGTAAAATTAATAAATTTCCAATCATAATTCATTGTGTACAATTTGAGTATACCACAATATATATTCATAACCTTGGCTTTAGGTATAATCGTTGATTCCACAACAAATGTATGTACCATGTACCTAGTATATAAATGCATAGAACATTTTTTTTACGAGATATCTTTGACTATCCAACCCCGAACCTTCAATTTTACATAGGTAATATTATGTCGTCTTCACTATATAGAAGAAAATTTTAAATAAATACAAAAAATATAGATTTAAAAAGCGTTGTTCGTATTGCAGACGGGTTTTGGTTACACCGAGCGTAGTGTATATAAATCGTTCGTGATCTCGCGAGATGATGATTAAACACCCGAGAGTCATTAAAATCCCGATAAAACGAGTTTATACTGCCGACAGCCGACCGTATTCGTCCGCGACGTATACAATTGATAGTAATTAAATATTCAAACAACGAGTTACAGTCGAGTCGAGTGCGCAATATAATAATGTCTCCAAAATAACGGCTGGTAAAAGTCAAGATCATTTTTTTCAACGCACCTATTTATAACGATTATAAAGAAAACGGACGTTTATATAATTTTTTTTCACCGCGTAAGATTATAGGTAATTACTCGTTTTTCGAGAAACAAGGTTGTACGTGGGTGATTTATAATATTGTAATGTTTGTAGCAGATTTAATAATACCTGCGGAAATTTAATAAAATATAATATTTAATATACTTTTACGAAGGTCTCGATGTGTTGTATTAAAAACCCGCGACGGAGGTAGCCCACATGTTTATTTCTATCTTGTCACTGAAAAAAAAAAAAAACGATGAAAGAATTATTTGTGCGCCCCACGCCTCAACCGTGACATCGATTTTAAAAATGAAAAGCATTTTTAATCGACGGTATAATTGTATACCAATAAAAATCAATCTTAATTTATATATTGTTATAAAAATACTTGAATAGTATACAACCTATTTTCGTCATTTAGATTTATTATGCAACAGGTCGACTCGTGGTTCCTACGTTGGATGTAGTAGTCCATATGCGCCACGAGTGTTACTGACATATGGGCCCAAAATAAAAAATTAACATTACATGCTGATTTATAGCCCATGCAGCGCTGCCGTCAGTTATCGTTTAAGAAGAATTCGAAAAAAGTTAATAGTTTCCGAAAAAACAATCGTCTAGTGTTGATAGAATCGTTCCGTAGGATTTTATTATTACATATTTTCATAGGCTTATATATTATTATCAGCACATTATAGTTCATTATACAAGCTCGTTAGTGTGTTTTGTTACATTTGTACCCATATATACTAAATATTAGAAATATCTATAAATAAGATCCTATAATATTCCAAACTTGTAATAAAAAAAAAACTCTGCATAGGTACATATTATATATTTTATAATTTATAATGCATATTACCTGTTCAGATTACATTTATTAATGTACCTAGGTAGGTACATATAAATATATAATTCTATATATCGTCCAATAAGTTAACATTTCAGTTTCATCAGTTTCCGATTAATGGTTATGCTTGTGATTTATGAATGTCTTGAACTTCGTTTTTAAATGATCGGTTTTGACCTACGCATTAGTTTTTTTTTTTAACAAACCAAGAAACCAGATTTCTACTTACATAATATTTAAAACAACAAAAACTAATCAAGATTGGTTTTTACTTGAATTACCTAGGTAGTTATATTAAATTCCATTTTTATTTAGTACCTATAGACCATAGTACCCACTCGTGCGTTGATGCAACTGATACACAAATTACATACCTTTACAGTTCATAATCTATATCTACAAGTACATATATCAGAATTCATAACATTATATTTATCGATCAAGATTTTACAATTTCGATTAGCTCGAGAAAACATGAAATAATATTTTAGATTTTATAGTTGCCCAATAAATTGCGACGTTGCACAATTTTTCAATTGTTTTTTATCGGGTGCGCAAATGGGTTGTTGCTATAAATTGATTCAGAGAAAAATTGTTTGCACCGCCTACGTTGAACTATAATATATATAGGCTGGTGATTGGTATTTTTTTTTTCTCTCATTCTCATACCTACTTAGAGAGTTGCGTGTTACGAAATAATGTATATAATTATTATTATTCTGTATATGAATATTCCGTTCGATTTTCCCACTATAAAATCGAACGACCCGACAACTTAGTGTCGTCCAGCGGAGACTATACCGTATAGCAGTGTTTCTCAACCTTTTTACTGTGGCGATTCCTTTTTTGAATTTAAATTTTTTAGCGATCCCCTTATACGTATATTTTTTGTTATATACTCGCATAGAATATAGATTTTTACTAATAATCAATAGTAAAAGTACTGTACATTGTACACAACGTAAACCTATACGGCGTGAAGTATTAACTGTGGTGTTTACGTTATTCTGTAGCAGTTCCACGGATCCAAGCATTGGCACGAAGCCGCTTGATGGCCCAAACCGGCACTGGTTCTTCGACCCGCGAGTACGCTCTACAGCTGGCCGCGGACAAGACCACCGTGTTTGCCCGGTCCATCGACAATTTCGTGTGCTGCACGGTCGAGTCCAAGGAGACCAACCCGTCGGTGGTGATGAGAAACGTGCGGCAGTTCATGTCGGGCATGAAGAACTACCTGTTGAAACACGGCGAAAAGGAATTCCAAAAAGTGGTGGAAAAGGAGCGGAGCCAGGTACTATATATTGTACACTTTGTAATTTGATATTCTATAAAATATGTTATGTATGATAAAACCAGGTGTCCACTATTTATTTACTTTTATTTTTGACGGGGGGGACTTGAAAGCAGTTTAAGCCGTTTAACGTAATTATTACGCTAATTCGAGCTGTGTATCTTATCTACACGAATAAAACAACCATAGTTAACCGAACGTAGTGTTCTTAAATTTCTCATTGAAATAAAGAAATCGCACTCACATGTCCTACATGTTTATCAAAACACGCACTATAACGTTCGACTACCTTTTTTTTTATTGTTGTTATTATTATCATAAATTATTTTTTAATTACCTCATGCCGTCCACAGTTGAAACCTACCGAATTCTTGAACCTTGACGTGATCCTGGAAGGCGTGATGAACAGGCTGGTGCTCAAGGAACTCCGGGAACACGTTTACAGCCTTCTGGTCGACGAGTACGTCAATAACGGCTCGATCCCGTCCATGGTCGAAAACATACATTACGCCAAGTCTAAGAGTATTCAAGACTTTGCTGTCCGAGTAAGTATATTTACGAATCAGCCGTTAATTATTTTAATTAGGTCATTAAAATATAAAGCCAACTGTTGCATGACCATGATCGAGCTTTGGGGACCTCGACACGCACTATAAATACAATGCGATATGGCATTGTGGTACTTATAAAATCAAAGCTTGGTATTAAAAATTGAATACACAGTTATTATGATTGTAGACTCTGAACGACGAATGTAATAAATTTCTCATAAAATGCTCATGATGTAACCAAAAAATCTAAAAGATATACTGAATTATTAATAGTAATATAAATTACTTTAACAGAAATAATATCATAAAATATACTTAGTAATATAGGCTGACAGACCTGAGTTTTCGTAGAGATACAATTCTTTTATATCATTAAATTTAAATTTAACACATCCATTATAGTGACCCACTCGACACCTAATATAATAGCAGAGTGATGATCGCTTTTTTATTATAACTGTATACTAAGATTAATGAAAAACAGTTTAGTAATACTTCAGAATTTTTGGGTTATTACTTTCTTACTTTTTGAAAAAAAAAGTAATATATTATTGAATTGGATTCTATTATTATTTCTATAGATTGAACATACTTTTCAATCAAATATGTACTTAAAATTATAGGTCTAACACAACATATAATTATTAGTTATAATTTTAATAACAAAAAATTAATTTCAACAGTTATGTACTTACTTTATGTATACTGTATTAAAATAAGTCAGCTAAACTGTAAAATGTGTTAATAATTTTTATTTTATTATAGGAAAGTTTAATACCACCCAATGAGAACGATTTGAAGAAAATATCGGAATGTTTCAAACGTCTCCAGGATGCATTTCTGCCATTAGAAAAACTGGAACATCTGTTATCAGCCATTGCTTTAATATTTAATGCTGTAAGATAATTTATAAACCTAAGTTTCTACCATTTTAATCTAATCAAATTAAATTATTCAGGTTAAAATGCAAAACCGAAATGCAGATGCATGTCTAGGCGCTGATGACTTCCTACCACTGCTCGTATGGGTGCTTGTTCAATGCAACGTCCTTACAGCTGAACTGGAGGCAGAATACATGTGGGGACTGTTGCACCCATCGTTGATACCCGGCGAGGGAGGATACTATCTGACTGCACTGTGCGGGGCTGTGCATGTTTTGAAGAGCTACAAGTCGTCCATGGAAGCAAATACTATTAATGGCGTGAAGACATTGGGCTCTGACAATACAGTATGCAACACCAAAATTGTCCGCTTTATATAAAAAACATTTACTCATTTGTCTTTCTTTAGTTGAGTTATGATCCACTGAATGAACTTAAATCTGTTCTCAAAGTTGTTGTACCCGATGAAACCAATGGATCGCTGTTGACTAAGACATTACCTGTTAGACCACACATGACTACACGTGACGTCTGCAAAATCATTGCACATAAGCTGCGCATAACCAATCCACAAGATTATTCTCTGTTCAAATTAATTGATGGTCAAGGTAACAATAATTAAGAATAAAAGCTGTTTAGTTACTATTATTTTGTTAGTCATCTTGATAATATATAATAATATTTTGTTTACAGAATTTTTGTTATCTGAAACCGACTGTCCACAAGACATTAAAAGTTCGACAACAGCCTGTGGCAGTCATTGTCTATTTGCGTATAAACGAATTGATGCAAAAATAGCTTGGCCCCATTCACCTTCTCCCTAGGCCATAAAACTAGATTTAAAAAAAAAAAATTGATTATTATTGTTTATTTATTTTTGTGTTTGTTTTCTTTATATATTTTTTTGAGAATATTTTATACTATTGTATAACATTTTTCTTTGTGATTAGACTTTTAACCTGTGAACAATATCTTGCGCCGACCATTATCCTAAATGCTAGTCATAAAATTTGTGTGTAAGTCTGCGTAAACTTAAACATGTAAATAATGTAGTGAACACAGAATAACACACATTATTATAATAATCATAAGTATATTATTATTTAGACATTATGTTCTTTTTTGATCATGTCTAAAAACGTTTTTTTTAAATTATTTTAATATTTATAAAACCTTTTTTTCAAAGATATTTTATTATTTGTATGTTTTTTAAACTTACTTAGTTTATAAAAAAAAAATATTTCGGCTCAATGACTGATAAGCTTGATACTTTGTATTTATGCTAAAAAAAATAATTTTTTTTATTGTATGTGTACAATCTACTAAAAATGACATAAGATCTGAAAATTTATTATTTTTTTTTTTGGTTTTTATACTTCAACTAACTGCATCTAAAATATATTTTTTACTTTAAATATTTTAAAAATTATTTGTATTTTAATATGTAAACTAATCCCATTCATTTGATATTATATAATGTTAAAATATTAACAACATTAATGTAAAAATTAGTTAACGGTTGCTTTGTCATCTCGTTTATGTTGTAAAATATTCAATCATATAATATTCTTATGTAGTTAACAAATAATTGGTATTAATGACTTCTCAAAGTGAAGCAATTGGTTTTTATTTTTTACATACAATGCTATTATTATAATTTTTCATTTAATCATGTGGTGATTTTTATTGCGTTCTTAGCGTAATGTAAAACCATATAAAGGAACATAAATTTTTCTTATTTCTAACAATCAAAAATGTTTTCATTCATGACAAAACACCATGGATCTGGATAATATAACGACAACCTTAAATACAATACAAAAAATAATAAATATACAACAATCAACAATGATACAGTCATTCTGACAATGAATGGTATTGTCATATTTATTATTTATCCCTGGAAATAAAATTATATTAAGTATCGTAATTATTCATTTATTAAAGTGACTGTAAGTTGCAAAATATTATACACATTACCCAATATTAAATATTTAAACTTTAAAGTCGCTCAGTATATTGATACTTACTTCAGTGTTCAATATGAATAATATTAGTAAACATCAGGTACTTTGTTGAAAATGAGGAAATGATTTTTAGAAGCAAAATTCAAGTGATAACACTGGTTGGATCGGTGGAAAAAAGGACGCAGTGTGTTAGATATTAAAAGCTATGATAATAACAAATATTTAATTTTAGATTTTGAGCAATTACTAGAATCAAAATTCTGGGGTAACAAACAATAATTATCTACGAACAATTTGCATTCGGTTTATTTTGCTAATATCCGTGATCCCATACTTTTGAATACAGCTAGTTTTATGTACCTACCTCTACAATTTCAGTATTGTTAATATTTAAACACAAATTTCAATTTTAAAATTAAAATATACATTTTATATAGAACTGCACTTGTTAGGGCAAGTACTGGTTTAAAATTCATTTTTTATCTTTCATACTTTTTGCACTCTTATAAAAAAATAATTCAAAGTGTTGAACTAGTTATCAAATAAACCGACCTTCTTATTCGTAATTTAGCCAAACTCATCCAAATTAATTTTAATTAGTCAACTAATATAGTACCTATTTCTTGGGAATGACCAAAGTACTACACTATCATGCACGGTTGATGGTCCTATGCCCTATGGTATGTTCTAGAATCTAGATATTTTTAAAGGTATATAACAATAATATATTATGAAAAACATATTATACAGTTTTATTTTTAGATTCTGAGCGGAGCGATGAATGTATTGATTTTACAACGATGTGTGTTTTTTAATACATTTTTTTTATATTTGTGTCCCTCATCATCTTTTTGAATAGTAAAAATGCTTGGATTTTGTTCAACAGCATCTTTTCTGATAGGAAAGTGAATCTAAGTAATTCTTAATGGTTTTCTAAAGCGCAGGGAAAAACAAAATCGATTTTGGTTTTTTGTGTAACTCTAAAAAAAATTACTGTAGAATGTAGATACATGACATTTTGACTGAATGTTTATAATAGCATTTTATAAGCACCATCACATTTTCAAAATATTTTAACTTGTTTTGAGCTGTTAATGGTCATTTTCAGTTTCCAATTTTAGATTCTGAGCGGAGTGAGCTTAACAATGGTGTTTTTTTTTTATCATGTATACAAAATTTCTACCAGAAGGAGTGCTTCGATTTCAATTGGATCAAGATGGTACTTTAGAGAGGTCATTTTCCGACTTTTTCAATACTTATTTAATGCCACGGAAAAAACTACCGACAAATTACGAAAAACCGCTAAATATGGGGTTTTTATTTCTAGCGCTTTGCTGATGACCATAGCAACGAATAAAAAATAATTGTGCCTATGTATTTTTAATATTTTTCAACTGCTATTGTAACAATATATCAAGAGCCTTGCATTAAATTTTCACGCTTTTTTACTCAACAAATAAAATTTTATTGATATTTATAGAAAAAAAAAAACTAAAAAAATGTAAAACGACAATGCCTGTATACAAGCCAAAAAGAGTCAAAATATTTTGAAAATTTGATTATGTATAGAAAATGAAAATATAAACATTCAGTAAAATTGTCATGTATCCACAGTTATTTGTTTTTGTATAACAATAAAATAACATAACCGCTACATGAGAAATCGAGTGAATATCAAATGTTGTAAAAATATGAATTTCAAACACTCATAAAAATTTAATTTAATTTGTAGACATTTTTTTTTTTTGATAAAGGTAGATTAACTTATGAATAATCTTGTATTACATTTTCAAATCTTAGATTTAAAAAGAAAAATCGTGACTAAGGATTTTTAATATTTTTCAAATGTCATTGTAACAATATAGTAGGAGCCTTGTATTAAATTTTTAAGCTTTTTTCCCAACAAATAAAGTTTTATTGACATTCATGGAAAAAAATACTAATAAAAGTGGAAACACAAAACGTTCCTTAACAGTTTAAAACAAATCAAAATATTTGAAAATTTTAACGTGTATAGAAAATACAAATACAAACAATCAGTGAAAATTTAATTTATGTTCATTTGTTTTAGAGTAACACCAAAAGCCAAAATCGATTTTCTCGAAAACAGATTTTGCGTAAAAATACCCGTTTTTCCTTAATTTTTATTTTGTTTTTCCCGGCGCTTTTGAAAACAATTGAGAATTTAACCTTCCGAATGCACCAACAATATTCACTTTCCCATCTAACAAGGTACTGAAGTTAAAAATCGAAACATTATTTCGACTACTTATTATGTACACAGACACAAAAAAAATTTAAAAAAAACACACATCATTGTAAAATCAATACCACTTAAAACCTAAAATGCAGATTGACAAACCGTCTCCGCTTAGAATCGTTTTTCTTATTTAATGAAATTATATCGAATTCAAGTTTAATATAATCCATTATGGGTATATTGACCCACTTGTAACCTACTGTACAGCAGAGCGACATCCACTCACCCGCTTTGTTTTTTAAGGTAAATTTTACTTCTGATTACGATACTTCTGATTATACTAGATAAAATTAATGCAGTTTAAAAACGAAAAAAAATGAAAATAATTAACTAAGTATACGAAAAAAAACTTTTAAAAAAATTAAGGATGTCTATGAATAACTTAAAATGAAAAAAAAAAGTAAGTGAAAATACTAATTTCAATGTTAAAAACTAATTAAATTGCCTCAACATTTCGATTTCTTTCTAGGAGTGTGTAAAAAATGAGCGTCCGGGTATACGTTGCGAGCTCCGTGTACCAGGGTCTCACGCGCTACTCGCTACCGTTCTTAGATTTCGGTGCCAGTGATTGCGACGGACGGCGGCGGCGGTGGCGGCATTATAGAGGCTCTCTAGTTGTTGTAGCCACTCGTTCGGCGGCCATCACGATCACAGCATACGCTCCTGGTACATGTGTTCCGAACGGCCTCCGTCATGGTTTCTATAACGTCTCAGCAACGTTCCTACAACGTCAATTAATGAAACAGCCGAGTAAAATACAAACCATCACGCGTCGTTTTCAGCAAAATTTCTATCATCCAAATTACGCTCATTACGATAACTGACAAGTCAACTATAGATAAATTCAAATAAAATTTATAAGTGGGTAAAGCGTAGGAGTCTCGTAAGGACGTGTTCAATTTGAATTATGATGAATTTTGTCGAAAAACTTAAAAAAAAATCTTTAACAAAAATCGTGCCTAAATATTTCTTTTATTACTTTCTTGATTTTTAATCAAGTAAGTATGGCAAATGAAATGAAAAAAGGTGGGTAAGCGGATGTCGCTCTGCTGTACAGTAGGTTACAATTAAAGTGGATTACTGAAATGGATGGTGTTAAATTTGAATTCAATGATATAATATCATTGTATAAGAAAAACGATTCTGAGCGAAAAAGATCAGTCAGCCTATGATATTACCAAGTATATTTGATGATATTATTGTGAATAAAGTAATTTATATATAACCTATTTACGTGGAGCCTTGTTATCAATTTTCAATCCTTAGCTATAAAAGTTGAACATTTTATACATTTTTAACTACAAAATAATTATTAAATTATAAATTTGATAAATTTTGTCAAAATTTGAACTTTAAATGCTTATAAAAAAAAATTGTGCCTATGTATTTATAATATTTTTCAAGTGCTATTGTAACAATATATGAGCCTTGCATTAAATGTTCACACTTTTTTACCCAACAAATACAATTTTATTGATATTAAATATTTATAGAAAAAAAAAACTAAAAAAATTGAAAACTGACAATGTCTGTAAACACCTCAAAAAGAGTCAAATTATTTTCAAAATGCTAATATAAACATGCAGTGAAATTTTCAAGTATCTACAGTCATTCGCTTTTTAATTACAACAAAATAAGAAAATCGTATATTAATGCAGATTTTACTAAACTTCATAATTAAAAACTGATGATTTGACTATGAACATTTTCAGAAAAAAAGCTATCCATTAAAAAATATAATAGTTGCCATTTGAAAAAATAAAGTAGATTTTACTATTGGTACACCTGCGTGTTTAAAAATTTTGAAATTGTATTAAAAAAATTGCCTGTTAAAAATAAAGAAACACGTCTATTTTCGTTTTAACGAAATTCCATGTTATCGATCCATAATCGTTAAAAAAACCCCGCGAAAAATGACATAAGATACACTCTGTATATTAATACAATACATATTATAAATTTAACGTATAAACATTGATTTATTTATTTTTAAATTTTGTAATTTTCATCTGCATGAAATTCGTCCGGACCACACCTCCACGCAACTGGTCAGTTCGCCTCTGTGCACGGTACAAGTTTATAACAATTGAACAGGAAAAGGAAAGTCTTAAAAAATGCATGGTAGATTTACAAGCATAATTTTTTATGCTTTCGCAGCTAATGCTTGCAGATCTAACATGCATTTTTTAAAAATTGTCTTTTCCTTTTCATCTTTTATAGACTTAATAACGTTTTCTACGATCCAGTTTACCATGGTTTTATGTTGTACCGTGCGTGTCAGGTCAGCCAAAACCACTTGATAATCCAAACGTCTTTTTACCTTTGAATATATAAAATATGATATAGATACTAAATACAATACTTTTTTTACAATAAAATACCTGGTTGTAGGCTTGAATAGCTCGTTCACGATAAACAGCTTCTAACTGAATAGCTACATTCTCTAGTTTTGCTTGTATTACGTGTTTTTCGGCTTCAGTTCTACATACTTCAATTTTTTGGCCTTCAATGATTTTTTTTAAACTGTCGATTTCACTTTTTCGACTGGCATTACAAGACGCTTCATATTCCTAAATGAAATAAGGTATATTAGTCATATAGTTTTCATTAAGAATTTAATAAAAATAATTACAATCAATGCATACATGAATTTCTTTATCAAGGAAATTAGCAAAAGACGCTCTGAATTTTTTCCAACCAACATAAAACAAACCGATTGTAGCTAATACATAGGGGAACTCATGGTCGACTACCCATATTTCTTTACTTAATGCAAAAGTTGTAATACCAGCAGCAAGAACATATGGACCTAGAGAACAATTTTATTTTC
Source organism: Sitobion miscanthi (assembly GCA_008086715.1). Lineage (NCBI taxonomy): Eukaryota > Metazoa > Arthropoda > Insecta > Hemiptera > Aphididae > Sitobion > Sitobion miscanthi. Next base: position 3,855,763 of record CM017797.1, read on the forward strand.
ATGAAATTATAGAACAATTTTGATAACATTTACAAAAAAAATATCAAAAAATAAATAGTTTTGAACAAATAAAAATGTTTAGTCACCTAATGATGTATATCAGCAAAATAATTAAAAATATTGTGTTATTATGAATATTTTAAAAGTTTTGGTATTAGGTATTAATATTAAATTTAGATTCATGTTAATCGTATAATATATTATGCAGTCAAATGATGTATATGTTCCGTATGGCACTAACTTTATTATTCTAAAATGGGTATCCAACACTTTTATTGCCCACGACGTTTATTTGTATCATCAGGTTTGATTATAATTTGGTTAACTTTAAGTAACAAACTTATTATATCCATCAGTGTCATTGAATATATTATGCTATACAGAATATGACGTGTAAATTAATCGTATAGGTATCTAGGTTTTTCTATTTTTTTCTTAGCTACCTAATTAGTTTTTTCATACAAACGATGCACAGAAAACTTTTTAATGATTAAGACAAATTAGCAAGAGATAATAATGTAGAAATAATAATATGATTCTTTAGAATTATTTTTTAAATACCTACCTGCAGAAATTAACTAAAAACAAATCACAGGAAAATTGTCCAAAAGTCTTACAGTATATAAAAGTCTTTGTTTATTATATTTCAGTTACACAAATAATAAGTTTTAAGTGTACATACTATGACTTTGATTTGATTTTCATGATACTTTAGATTTTAATTGAATCAATGCATAGGTATATAATGGTTTTACAGTGAAGTAAAACACATACTGTAAAGCAGTGGTTTTCTACTTGCACACATTTTTGTTTTTCATAATATGCTACTATTTTAAGTAATTGTAATTATTTTACAACTATTATATTGTTTTCACCATATCAAGATAAAATAGGATAGTTTCTTCACAAAAACATTGTTTTCTTATATTATGTGTTAATAGAGGACATCACACCTATTACCCGCATTGTGTTATCTTCGTATTACTTAGCTAATTTGTATTCAGCAGATTCAATTGTATGTTTTTGGCCTTTAAATTAGTGTGAATTGTTAATTGATCTAATATAGGTACCCGTTAACTAACTTAATGTTAATATTTTATTATTATCAGTGTTTGCGCGTTGGATTTTTAAAATATTTTAATTTTTAAATAAGTTATGAGTATGCAAAAATACTATAGGGAAAAATGTACAACATCTAAGTAATGGGGTAACGTTTTGTATTATTACCTGTGACTCCAGTCTTTTCGTAAAATGCTTCAAACCACCTTTCGGGCACGAACAAATATCTAGTTTTAGGTGGATCTTCTAACCTCACCATTCTTGGAAAATTCACCAGGTCACGTTCAGGACCATTAAATGGATTCGGTTGAGGTAGGCCATTGGGTTTTGGGAATCCCGGCACAATAATTGGTTCATTAGTGCCAGCGACTGCCGGTTTGGTTTGAGTGGTTTGAGTGGTGCACACAGCACTAGTACTCAGTGGTGCTGCTCGGAACAGTTCTGTAAAAACCACATTTCAAATAAAACCATTTTTGAATATGTTCAAGACTCAAGTTCAAATTTTGACAAAATGTATCCAATTAAAATTTTAAAAATTTTGTAGTTAAAATGTATAAAATGTTCAACTATTGTAGCTAAGGATTGATAATTTAAAAGAAGTTTCCATACGTAAGTAGTTAATTCTGTAATTCTGTAAAATCCAGACTGATAAACCATCCCCGCTCAGAATCGTTTTTCTTATTCAATGATATTATTATATCATTGAATTTAAATTTAATACGATTGACATTATACATTGTCCCACTTGTAACCTACTGTACACCAGAGCGACATCCACTTACCCGCTTTTTTAAATATTTATAAAATATTAATAGTTCAAATTTGGACGAAATTACATATTAAATAACCAAGAATAACAATTTTAGTTATTTTTTTGTGATTTTATAATATTAATTCAACTTACTGGCTACCGTATTAATAAAAAAAATAGTAAAAATAACAAAATATAAAATATCCTAGACTGACAAACTGTTTCCGCTCAGAATCGTTTTTCGTAAACAATGATATTATATCATTGAATTCAAATGTAATACCATCCATTACAGCGACCCACTTGTAATATACTGTTCAGCAGAGTACCTAACATCCACTTAGCCGTTTTTTTAAATTTGTTATTGTATTACTTTAACGGTGATCGACCATTGGACTACGAATATTGTTACAAACCAGTGGATGAACGGATGTTCATTCATTAGATTTCATAAAAATGTCCTCTAACCAGTGAATGAACACCAATTTTATTTGAAAAAGTGGTTATAATTCTGAAGGAGCTGCATAGACGCAATTTGGACAGTTGATCAAGGGGGGCTAAATTTATAAAATCAATACAGACCCTCATAATTTTTTTATTAGGTCGATTTAAGAATGTATATATTTAGAAACTTAGGGGGGGGGAGCTTAAATAAAACTAGGAGGGGCTAATCCCCCCCTAGACCCCCCCCAAATTGCGCCTATGAGGAGCTGTGAAGTATAGTGAATCTGCCTTTGCCAGGAGTCAACAATGATTCACACTGTACTTTGCAGCTTCTTCAGAAATATAACCGCGTGAGATGGTAGCTTTTAAATAATCTACCATTCGGCGATTATATGGGAACAAACTAGTAGTGGCTCCAATTTCTTTACCCATATTACAGATGATGGTATCTATGCCTTTCTAAATATGGTAATACCTATGATTAATACAATAATTGATACTCTACACTTAGCGTAGGTATTTAAAGCCGTTTACCCGGTTAAATGAAACCGAGATTGGCAATCCACTTGCGGTGGATAGTAATAAGTACATTTTTTTCTTCTTATGTGTAAACTATTTCAAGCAGAAATAAACAATTATTATTTTAATATTATTAATAGTGGGAAAGCCACACTAAAATTACCTGTGACTTCTAATCTAATACTCGCGTGACCAGCAAGATCCGAAAACATTTGTGCAAAATGTGTTTCTGATTGTTCAAAAACTGTGGATTTTTATATTTGCACTTTTTAAAGATACAACCCGACTAATAATATCTGTATTTAACGATTAGCTATTATAATCTATTTGTTTATTGTTTCGTTTTGCTTCTGTTAAGATATCCTCAATTGTTTTTATTTTTGTCAAAATTGGTAAAAAGTAATTTTTTAGTATTTACCTATAAAAACCTCAACTTCACACTTATAAATATAATATAGCTGATACTCAATTTTGCATTTTTATTTAATAGTTTATGGGCTTATACGACAAAATATAATACAATATATGATAATTATATATATAATCTATCACAAAAACCATAATATTATTTGTAACCGATATTGACAACTTTATAATACAAACAAAAATATATTTATTATATTAAAGTTTCGTGAGTAGAATCTATATAAATGTGTGAACTGAGGTGAGTCATCTTATAGCGACCTGTATGGGTCGAAAAACAAAGCTACAAAGCCTCCCCAAGTCTCAAGGAATCTATTGGTATAACTTTTATTCAAAACGTTCAAGTAGTTATTGAGTCTGTAGAGAACAAAGGAAAAAACATTAATTCTTGTTGAATATATAGATGTTACGGTCAAAAGCCGAAATCGGGCAAACCTCAGAAATGCCCGGGCAAAACGCGAACTGCCCACAATCCTTGGGCAAATTGTCATATTTCGGCTTTTGACCGGGCATACCTAGTTATGACCAACCTCATTTGGGCAAAAACCGTAGCGTCTTAAATAACTTAACTAATATTAAATACAAATAAATAATAATCATAAAATATTGTACAGATATAATTGAATACCTTAAATAATAATAAAAATATAATGATATTAGTACTCGTATAAAAATAAACATGTTTACATTTGCATCGTCTCGTAGTAGGTACACTTAGTTTTGCAAGAACAATAAATAAACCCTTGTCCTCCAGTTAATGAATTTTGAGTACTAGCAGTTCTAGTGTATTTTCGATATTCGGTAATCACTGATACATATAATTGTACTATTGACACTACGGTTTTGCCATTACGATAAAAGTCAGTATACGGTTTTGCCCAAATGAGGTTTTATAAGAGTACCAATATTATTATGTTTATTTTTATATGAGTACTTAATATCATTATATTTTTATTATTATTAAGTGTATTCAATTATATCTGTACAATATTTTATGATTATATTTATTTGTATTTAATATTAGTTAAGTTATTTAAGACGCTACGGTTTTTGCCCAAATGAGGTTGGTCATAACTAGGTATGCCCGGTCAAAAGCCGAAATATGACAATTTGCCCAAGGATTGTGGGCAGTTCGCGTTTTGCCCGGGCATTTCTGAGGTTTGCCCGATTTCGGCTTTTGACCGTAACATAGACATGTTTACCTGTGCGTGATATATTATCTACTCCTGGACCGTGATTTTCAATTGCAGCACCCGTACTTCCTTTGATTTTCAAAATATCCGCCATTTTAAGGATGACATCATTTGGTGTAGTCATACCTTTCAATTTTCCAGGCATATACGGAATAAAGTAGCTATAAATATAACAATAATATCTATCAATAATCTACAGGTAGGTAGGTAATTATAATATAATGAGTCTTTTTATATTAAAACAAGATTCAACTTAACTATATTGTCTCTAATATTTCAAGAGTTAAATTTCAAAATTAAAAAAAATAAATCACCTATATGGCTATATGACTTAATTAAATTCATATTATTATTAAGATTGTTAATTTATCTATTCAGCATATTATAAATATTGAGTGCTATATTTTAAGTATTTTGTCATGGTTGGGGGATTTTATCTATCAGTAGGACCTCGGACCTCGGGGTAAGAATATTTTTACCAATTACCAGTACACCCGGTGGGTCAGTCGATAACTACGATTACTCGTACAATTTAAATCGATAACATTCCTCTTTTTGTTCTGTAAAATTATCTTGGGTAGGTCCGTAAAACCGTATAAATGACAAATTTCAAATGGTTGTAAATTATATCATTAAAATAAAAAAGTTTCCTTTATTTTACATTTGTTTTCTTCAGTATGCAAAAATATATATTTTGATCGCAAAAAGAAAATTTAAAAAAATAAATTGCCTAGTAGAGTATACCTTGCTTTAATTTCTTTATCTAGTCATCTAGACCACGGACAGTGGTGTCATTCATAGGAGGCAAGGTGAGCAATTTCCACTGTATTATTGTAAAACCAGCTAATTTTTTGGGATGGTTGTTGATGAGAAAACATAACTAAGTATAATATTTCTAATTTTAAGGAAAAATAATATTGTGAACATATAAGCACTAGAAAATTATTTTCACAATAATTATAATTAATATTTTTTTAGTTCAAATATACAGTAGACGCCGCTTATAAGACTCACGGATATAAGGTTCAGTCGCTTATTAGACTCAAAATCGTCTGGAACGGTCCGGAAGTATCCAAATACATTAAAAAAAAATCGGTTATAAGACTCAAATTTCGTAAAATAAATAGTAGAAAATAAACTTTTTTGGTTATAATTTAGAAATAAATTGGTATTGAAAAATTAAATAATATTCGTGTGGAATAATATTACTGATGTGACTATTCGAAATTGTTTTCGTCACGGAGGCTTCGTCAAAACTGAGGAAGAGGAAGAAGAAGAAGATGACCATAGTAAAGACCTCGCTGACAAAACATATGAGGATTGGATGGATATAGATCGTGATCTCCAAACTTCTGAAGAGTATTCGGAGGACCAAATTTGTCAGTCTATTATAAATGAAATCACCAATAACAACGATGAAGAGAATGACGAAAGCGATAAAGAAGAAGTCGACATCTTAGTTAAACCACCATCAAATAAAGAGGTTCTGGAGGCTTTAGACGTGATAAGGAGAGCTGTCCATCACCGTGGTAATAATTTTAATATACAATACGAATACGAACAGTATATTTTCGGAATATTAGAAGAAAATAAAAAACAAACTAAAATTACAAATTTTTTTCAAAAATAATTTTTATAGGTAATATGTATTTACGTTTAATTATTTTAGTTTTTTTTATCGGGATTATTAAATTTATTCAATAATAAAGTATGTAATATGTAATATGTGTTAATGAATTAAAATCAAAGCAAAATATGTAGTAAAATAAAATTTATAAATACGTAATTAATTTTTTTTTTCCACTTCGCCTATAAGGTTCATTCGGTTATAAGACTCACTTTGTGCTGGTCCCAAAGTGAGTCTTATAAGCGGCGTCTACTGTAATATAGACACATGTAGGTCTTCTAATACAGTGGAAATTCTAAAAACAAAATGATAACTCTTAAATTTATCCATGATTTCGAAAAAACCTCTATAATAATAAAAGATATTTGAAATGCTTCGATTTTTTAATTACGTTTTAGCTGTCAAGTTTTGTATTGTAATTTAATTATTTGTTCCATCCCTCTAGGTTCTGGAGTCCAGAAAAATATATGATAACGCCATTGAAGTAAGTAGATTCCATAATTATTTAGCACCCTTGCGCCTTTTTTACTTAAGATGTAAGGCTACTTTTGCCTAAGGTACATATTATAATGTTATTCAAGATTATAAATATTTCGAGATAAAAACAGTAAGTGGAAATTAGCTTTCGTGAAAAACTATCTGATTTTTTTATTCAATTATAACATGAGCTGGTCAATACTTTTACCTACACCTATTAAAAACTGAAATAACACCACTGAGCACGCACTAAGATGGAATACACCTCACAGGGCCATATTATCGCTTATATAGGCACTATAGAGCACTGTACCTGGTGCCCACGGATAAATTGAGACCAAGACATTTTTAATAATAGTTGTAATTTAATTGAAAAAATTATTTGTGACATAAATTCTCCATATTTAAGTGCTTATAGCCCCCCCCCCTTCCTCTAAATAACTTAATCCAAGCCTGCATCTAGTACGTGGTCGATAGACATATTAGGTATAATTATGTGATCAAAATGAGATAGGAGTAATTTTATTTGTAATTAAAAAACAATATATAGTTACACGTACTTATCTTTCATAATGGTCAAGCTTGACTTCAACTTTTTGTGGTGCGAAATGTTTTTTTCAAATATGCTCATGGTTGGTACTTTCCTGATTGAGCTTAGCACAGCTTGAGATTTGTGGAACATCGAATTCCAGAACATCATATTCAATCGATTGAAAAAACGTAAAGATTACACTCTTTTTATAAACAAACAAAATATATTGATTCACAGCGGACTATAGATATCAATACAATGATGATATAACCAAATAAACTTAGATCAATAAATTGTAAAAAAATTATATATCCATGGTTACGAAAAATATTATAATTTATAAAATGTTTTGATATTATTTTTAATATAAATGTAAATGTTTTTTTTTTTTTAACTCGTCAACTATGGCCATTAGCTGTTTTTACGTTATTTTTAGGGTTAGGAACAGTTGGTTGTCGTAGTCTTAAATATACTATTTATAAACTAATATGATCGACAAATAAATTATAAGATTTTATCATAATAAGATTGTAGACGATGGTTGTTCGTGAATCATGAATTTATTTAGGTACTAATTGTTACAGTCCAGTCGATATCCACTTTTTACCTGGAAAGTATTCCGAAGTTAATGAAATTTGTACAGATTGTCTAGGGGTACTCTCGGATAGGATGTCTATCCTAAGTTTTCGACCACGAGGACCCTGTGCTAACTTAGGGGGGGGGGGGAGGTGCAGAAATCCCAAAACTTTCACACGACTTTTTTAAGTTTATCACTTATATCTCGTAAACCAATCATATTTTGTGGTCTACAGTTGTTAACAAAATTTTAGACTACTAAATTTTCTAAAATTTGGTTGATAATACTTCTTTTCAAACTAAAAATCAATCGAGATACAGCCGATCAAAGTTGGACAAAGTTTCTCAAAATTTAAAATTTCTGAAAAACGAAGGTTTTGGTTCCATAACTATTTAGTACCATAATTCTCATGTTAATTATGTCAATCACTCATCAACATTAACATCTAAAAAACACCTATGAACCTCCCTCCTCACGCCTTCACCAACACCAAACATGAAGATGCTATGTTGTAAAGTTATGCTTTTATTTAAATACATTTTATACTTTTACCACTTTAATTCTTAATTACTAAACTTTGTTAAAAATAAAATTAAAATTTTACCATTTTTTATTGCATATAAATCCTAGCATTCAATTATTAAACGTTACTATGGTACGTTTTTATGAGATAAGCAGTTCTTATGTACATGTCTGTGAATTTGATGTCCTGCTTAATTTTATAATATAATAATGGTGAAACACGGCACGTTGGATAGGCAATATAGGTACATTAGGTACTATGTCGAAGAGCAATACGTCAATGCATTACAACGTTCAATACTATTTTAATGTGCCATACTTCGTATTTGTTTCAGACGCATAACTCGTAAATTAATAAATTAGTATAAATAATTAATGATCATAGGTAAAATAATGTCACGACAGATTGATTGAACAGTTGTTTCTTACGAAGTTCCTTTCTACATCATGCTTGGGAATAAGTTGGGGGCTAACACCGCATAGGTAGGGATAACTGTATCGATGGTACCAACATTTATTTGGGGTAAAAACAGATTTTGTCGATTCTATATTATAATTTAATATAGTAGGTACCTAGGTGGTAGGTTAGATAAAATCAATTTTTTCATTCGATTTCTTTACATCGTTTGGCCAACTAAAATATTAAAAAAGTCCGGATGGCCAACTGGGGTAAGATATCCCCCGTCCCCCAAGGCCCAGACCATCTTTAATTTCCCCCTTAGTGCTGTAACTGGTATTAATCAGAACATTAGTCTCTCGAACAAATAGTTTAAACACTAGAATACAGTAACGTAACGGTTGTGAAATGTATATAAGTATAGCATATTAATATAGTATCAAATAACTACCTATTTATATATTATTGCAAAACCCTATAATACAGATGATATTTATATGAGATTTTGCGTAATGTTACTTTTATTTAGGTAAATATGAACAAAAAATAAGAATTATACTGATACATTTCTTGGTGATGCAATGTGTAAGTATACTAAACAACTCCCAAGCATCCACAACATTGTTTAGTCAATTGGACGAAAAAAGTTTTGGGTTAGTGCTTAGACAAGAATACAAAATCATAGTTCACTAGTTATTTGCTAATACAAATTAAATTATATAGTAGGTACTTATAATATTATTATAATGCATTTAAAGAATACAATTTAATAAAACTTAAAACTATCTATAGATAATGTAGCTTTTGATTTTTGAATACAATAATAAAAATTATATAATACAAAAACTAAAAATGTTAGGCTGGTAGAGATGTTTAATATTTGAATAATGCATGCCTACTTGATCTATGATTTAACTATTCTCATAAACCAAGATGTTCAACGGTAAAGATTTATGTATTCAATTGGATCTTCAAGTTTACTAAATCAAATAATTTTGTTATTTTAAAGAGCTTCAGAAATCAACACTAGGTTTAACATTTCTGAATTCAATGTAATTTTAAAACGTAAACATTGAAAACAGAAGTGTTTACTAGTATTAATCAGAACATTAGCCTCTCGAAAAAATCCCCCACCCCTGACAACATATCAAATACTCTTAGTGCTGACTTGTTTACTTAAGGATGAATGCAATCAATACTTATTTCACATGTTAATGAATAACTATCAAATATTTTATTCACAGATAAGGCATTCAAAAACATGTAAAACACGCATGATTAAAACACAAGTATTTCTTATAATAACACATTAACATAAAAAAACAAAAACTGAAAATTAACTAAATTGAATATAATTGTATAAACTCTGCATATTATTAAAGTAGCTTACTCTCATTCGTCAACATTCCAAATGTCACAAAATTGAGGCCTTTCTTTTTAAATTCCTTTTAATAAGTTAATATTTTATATAAAAATGAATTAGCTGTAAAGTTTCAGGTAGAAGTACCATATCAATGCAAATGTTTATGTTGAAAAATTTTTGTACAATTTTTGTAGATTCACATATTCAAAAGGAAGCATCGGTAGAAGATAGACTGCAAAATACAAACACATAATTAGCATAAATATAAAAATACAATGATGCATGATGTCCAAATTAATTATTTTGATAGTTTATCATTCAAAAAGTTGCCTACCCACATACTATGATCCATATTTTAATGCTTAAATTAACTGCACGCGCCGACTTAGAATAACAGAAAATTATATTTATAAAACTGTCATCCGAAACCATGCGAAACATATATGGATAGAAAAAAAAGTGGTAATTCCTCATTGGTTATGGGATGGACGAGAACTATTCAGACGATTTGGTCTTGAGTCGGAGAGATCGTTCAAATTTGCAGATTGTATGACGTAAACTATGAACTATGACGTATAAACTATGCATAAGTCATTCTCATAAACCAAGTCATACAAATTTGCAAAGGTTAATGAGTAAAATACGTACCGATGCAGATGGATCTTCAAGTTTAAAAAATCAAATTATTTTGATATTTTGAGAAGCTACAGTAATCAACACTTGGAGCTACTAATTGGAACCACAGTAATTTTAAAATATTTACAAACAATGACCTCAGAAAGGAGCTCCAAGTATTAATTAGAACATAAGTCCATCGAAAACATATTGAGGCGGCGACGGCGGTTCTGTTCGTCGCTACAGTCCTGCTGCAGCTTGTGGTATGATGGTGATGGCAGGTGTAATTTTACAACTAGGGAGGTAGGGTTAAAAAGTTTTGTTAGGTGGGCCTTAGTTCTCCCCCCCCCCCTTCCAGAATTTCGACTCTAGTTGCGCCTAAGGGCAGGTGACACAGAATGTACCTACACAACCCATTTGGTTTAAATTTAAATACAGTCACTTTATTATGTAAAGCATTTAAGCATAGATATTGGTGGCAATGGTACTTTCATCGTAAGGTATGTAGAAAAAAGTCAATTAAATGTTTTATGAATTCACTATGGTTTAGAGTTTAGAGGACAGTCTGATAATAAATTATTAAAGTAGCAAACTAAAATTGATAATTTAAATATAAACATTTTTAGAAAAAAAATTTTTTTTTTATTTTTCGAAATTTCATATCATTGAACATAATATCATAATCGATGAAAAAAACCTGCGTACAATGACTGAAATTATAGTATTATTTTGTACGAGAGGGACAATCTGAATGTGAGAAAGTTTAACAATTATTCTTAATCATCTAATTTACAATAAATCAATATTACTCACCGAATAGGTTTTTGATATAATCACACTGTGATGTAAAAATTTCTATCAATGAATATCCAATACAATTTCTGGTATAAATCACACGACGATGCAAATATTGATAGCGACAAATTTCCATTCTAAAGGACGCTTTGCTAGAAGATGGACTGCAAAATATAATCACATAGTTAGTTTGAATTTAATAGTACCCATAAAGTTATATGATAAACAAAAATGAAACTTTCCTGAATGCTGATGTAATCGATTATTTCAATTAACATACGCAGCATTTGACTGCATTACATATGCTCCCAATCTTCAAGAGTTCTAGAAGAACAAAAGCACAATATGTATAAGTAAACATGACAAATTGAATGGAGTTATCTGATGTATCTATACTCCGTGATTAAAATTGTACAACATGTTACTTACGTTTATAGTTTTAGGAATTTCACATTTATATGTAAGAAGTGGTTAAAGTCAAAAAATACTTGTTGATTATGTTTGTAAATCATATGTAAATAATACGTACAGATATTGAATTACAGACTGTAAAATAAAATCATAAAATAAGGTGAATAATAATAGGTATACAAATACTACATTTTTAATAAGAACCTTAATGTTTCATAACTGTGTGATTCTCTAGGATTTGATTATGCTGAAGAATTACGTACGGCAGAACGAGAACACAATATTACAATTAAAAATAGATTGGATATTTCCAGTATATTTGCTTTCAGTTACATTTGTAATTTGTATTATCAGATATATAGGGGTGTAATGTTAAATCATGATAACATTCTTTCATTAAGATTTTGGAATACAATTGAATAAATATTGAAAATATCAATACTACCTAGTGTAATTTATAAAAATATATCATACAACAATTGTTTACATTTTCAGTAGAGATAATTAATATTTATAGAGAATATAATTGTTTCAAGTATTCATTATTTCATTAATTTGACATGGAACATTAAATACATTCTACACACTTAAATTTAGTGTTCTGAAAGATTTTCAGTTTGGTTTCAATTTTTATATCTATAAATATTTAAAATTTAAAATATTAGGTGTAATAAATCAAGATGAATCACCCATAAAGTTTTTGGAAGATATCACACAATTATAATATAAAATAACAATTAAAAATTATGACTATATGCCACAGTTTATACATTTAAACAATATTAATATAAAGAGTTAGCTAAGTATATGAAATACTATAATCTAATTATGATGATATTATATAAATTTCGAACATTACAAAAAATTATATAAGTCTGCATGATGTATGAAAGAAAATAATATTTGAGTAATTATTTACATTTTTACAAACTTAACTATCCATCTTACTATAAAAAATAAATTACAATAAGTTAGTAGTCATAATTTTAAGATTGTATTTTCAATCACTTATATACTATTTATATTACTATCTATATATTAAGTTTATTGATCAATAAATATTATTTATACCAAAAAATACTAAGGAATAGGTACAATATTTTAAATTTGAATCATCGTCTATAGAATACTTAATCGTGTATTTTACCTAAATGTTATAACTGAAATTAGCTCCGTGCGCTATCTTGTCAATTTGAGTACCTATGAATGTATTCAATACATATTTAGCAAGTTATCAGGCAAATATGAAATAAAATCACAGATTTGACTTCCGATAATTTGAAAAAAATACATGAATAGTAACAAAAGTAGGTAAGTAATTCTTATTTGGTTATACACCAACATTAACACATGTAATTAATGAAACACAGTATCATTATACATAGTTTCTTGTACGGTAGTTAAACTGTTGTCGTTTAACGAATGGACTGATATAATTGAAAGATATAGGTAACCATACATTTCTATATGAGGAATATATATTTTTAATAACCATATAATTGATAGCATAAATAGCTGCACAATATCAAAATTTCATAAAGATAGAAAAGATCATTGAATTTTTGGATTTAAAATGTTTTTTCAACTGGATCAACATAACTTAACAAAAATTAAAACATTTCAAAGAATTGTATGAAAATACAGCTTTTTAAAGCACTAAATGCAAAATGCATGGGATTTTTCAAATGCATGTTTATATTATGTTATTATAATTATATCGAGAGAATATTATAATAAAAATGTTAAATTAATAAAATAGTTATCAAATATCAAAATAACTCACTATTATCATGGTTGGAATGACATCAGACTTGAATGAAATATCAGTTTTTTAGCAAATAATGTCCATTATGTATGTGTATCTTTATATAATATTAACGATGCATCTCCACATGGTCTGTAAAATATGAATATATAGTTAGTTCAAATATGATGAAAAGCACTGAATGCAAAATATTTGGCACATTTTAAATACCTGTTTATATTTTATTATAATTAATCAAGATGATTTAAATTAACTTAACTTAACTACTTAGGTATAAGTTTTCAGGTAGAAATCACACGACGCTGCAAATGTTGATGTTGACGAATTTCCCTACAAATTTTGTAGTTTTACAAACTTAATCAAAACGACGCATCTCTAAACGTTGGACTGCAACATATAAACAAATAATTAGTTTAAATATGAAAATACAAAGCTGCATGATGTCCAAATTAAATATTTAGATACTTCATTATTCAAAAACTCGTACGTTTCCCCCCCCCCCCCCAAGGAAAATCTATAAACAAACTACAGATATTTAGCACGTTATTTGAACGAATTCACACACCTAGTTTGAAAATTCACACGACCTTCCTTCCCCTCGAAAAACAAAAATTTATGGAGGGGGGACTGGCAAAACGTTTCTTTGACTGTTCCAAGTCGTCCTGCGCAATTTGTAAGTATCTGTAAGCACGAATTTAAAATTTGTAAGTCATTCCTCCCTAATTTATTCCTAAAAAGAAGTTGGTCGAAAATTAATAAAAAAAGCCTAGTTAAATTAAAAAAATATCTTAATAGGATGAAAAATTTAAATAGAATAAAAAATCAGCTAAATAAAAATTGATATTAAATAAAATTTAATTTCAATAAAAAAAGGTTAGTAAAATTAAAAAACTAAAGTAGAAAAAATATCTTAATAGGATAACAAATCTTATATTATTATTTTTATATATTGATCTTATTTTTTTTAAATTTAACTAGGCTCCTTTTATTCATATTTGATATTTTATCATACATACATTTTTTATTCTATTTAGGTTTTTTAGGTATAAAAAAATATCTGAAAAACCTATAAAGCATAAAAAATCGTCGAATAAATATGTTTATTTAATAAAAAATCAAATATTAATTAAAGGAGCCAAGTTAAATTTAAAAAAATATAAGATCAATATATAAAAATTAATAAAAGGTGTGTAAGTGAATGTCGCTCTGCTATACAGTAAGTTACAAGTGGGTCACTGTAATGGATGGTGGTATCATTGTATAAGAAAAACGATTCTGAGCGAAAACGGTCAGTCAGCCTATAATATTACCAAGTATATTTGATAATATTATTGTGTATAAAGTAATTTATATATTATTACCTATTTATGTAGAACCTTGTTTTCAATTTTCAATCCTTAGCTATAAAAGTTAAACATTTTATACATTTTTAACTACAAAATAATTATTAAATTATAAATTTGATAAATTTGAACTTTAAATGCTTATAAAAAAAATGTGACTATGTATTTTTAATATTTTTCAACTGCTATTAGAACGAAATATCAGGAGCCTTATATTAAATGTTCACGCTTTTTTACTCAACAAATAAAATTTTATTGATATTTACAGAAAAAAAAACTAAAAAAATTGAAATCTGACCATGTCCGTAAACAGCTCAAAAAGAGTCATATTATTTTCAAAATTTTATCGTGTATAGAAAATGCTAATATAAACATTCAGTGAAAGTTTCAAGTATCTACGGTCATTTGATTTTGAGTTGTACCAAAAACCAAAATCGATTTTCTCGAAAACAGATTTTGCGTAAAAATTCCCGTTTTTCCTTAATTTTGATTTTGTTTTTCACGGCGCTTTTGAAAACTTCTTAGAAAATTTTACTTTTGACCACCCAAAGTACCAACTAGATTCACTTTCTTAGTTACTTAGTTACTATTGAAGAAAATCCAATCACTTTTACTGTCCTTAAAGGTGATGACAGATACAAAAAAAAAATCACACATCATTATAAAATCAATACATTCATCGCTCAGAATCTAAAATAATAATATAATATTAATATAAGATTTTTTTTTATCATATTAAGATATTTTTAGATTTTGAGTGAAGCGATGAATATATTGATTTTACAATGATGTGTGTTGTTTTTTTATATTTTTGTCTGTCATCACCTTTAAGGACAGTAAAAGTGATTGGATTTTCTTCAATAGTAACTTTTCTGATAGGAAAGTGAATCTACTATGTTGATGTCAGTGAACGTCTCTATTGATGGTGTATTTTTGTATATATATTTCATAATATTCAACTATGCAACCTCTATTTGATGGTCTGAAAAATATTAACACATAATTGGTATAAAGATATATATTCAGCTTTGTAAAGCTCTGAATGCACAATATATAGCAAAACCATTTCGAGTCTTTGTTTATATTTTATTATAATAAGTAAAGATAATTTACCTACAATGTTTCAGGTAGAATCAGATACAAGATAACTCACCTATAAGGATCACACGGAGATGTATAAGTTATGAATTCAAACATAAGTATTTCTTTTGGTTATGGGATGAGTGAGAAATTTTCAGACGATCTTGTCTTCAGTTGCTGTCTTGAGTTAAAATGTATTCAATACATACTTTTAAAGTTAAAGTAATGATGATTTTTATTTAGTCACATAAAATACAAAAACTTTAAAAATAAGGATGAATTTAAACATAAGACGTAATTCTTATTTGGTTATAGGATGAGAGAGAAGTGCTCAGACAAGATCATAGATGTTAGCTAATAAAAATAAAAATTATATAGGTAGTAGTAATTATATCATGTTCATTAGTACATATGACTAGAAGACAAACAGTAAAATATAAACAAATAATTAATTAAATACCTTATAGTATAAGATTGTATGATTAACAAAAAAAAGTCTTTCCTGAATTCTGTTGCAATCAAATATTTCAATGAACATACACAGCATTTCGTCAGCATTACAATTTTAAGAAAAACATTATGTTATTTGTTTGTTTTTTAAATAATCATATTATATAATCATAATCGTCAAAAAAATCAGCATACAATGAATTAAATTATAGAAAATAAATACCATCTTTATAAAAATGATGTACAAACACTGAATTTAAAAAATGTTAGCAATTTCTTAATAAAATAATTATTGAATTTATAATAAGACAAGACGACTCACCTATTAAGAAATTGGTGAAATAACAGTGGGAGGTAAAAGTTTCCATCAGTGAATGTCTGTTATGTATTTGAATATTTACATAATATGTCCCTCGATGTAATGGACGTCTGTTAGGTATGAGTATATTTTTATACTCTTTTATGATGAACCTCCACACGATAAACTGTAAAATATTAAAACATTATTAGTTATATTATAGAAATACAGTAAAGCACTAGATACAAGGTATTTATCAACATTTTTAAATACCTATTTATATGTTATTCAAATAAATCAAGAGGACTTATCTAATGTGTTTCAGGTAGAAATCACAAGATGATGCAAATATTGATGTTGACAAATATCTGCAGATAAATTGTAGCTTTACATATGTAAAAAATTTTAGCAATTTCTTAATAAAATAATTATCAAATTTATAATAAAACCAGACTTCTCACCTATTACGTGATTGCTAAAATAAGTAAGTATAGCAATTATTCTTAATAATAAAATTTATAATAAATCAATATTACTTACCTAATAGGTTTTTTATATAATCATGATGTGATGTAAAAATTTCCATTAGTGAATATCCTATAAATTTTCAGGTATGAATCACAAAACGATGGTAATGTTGATGCAAACAAATTTCCATTCAAAAGAACGCTTTGCTAGAAGATGGACTGCAAAATATAATCACATAATTAGTTTGAATTTAATATTATAGGATTTTATGCTAAACAAAAATAAATCTTTCCTGAATCCTGATGTATTAGATTATTTCAATGAACATACGCATCATTTTACTGCATTACATATGCTCCCAATCTTCAAGGTATCTAGAAGAACAAAAGCACAAAATATTTAAATAAACATATCAAATTCAACGGAGTTATCTGATGTGTCTATACTCCATGATTGTTCAATTACGAAGACAGAACGAGAACACAATATTACAATTAAAATTTGAGGATTTTTTCAGTATTTGCTTTCAGTTACATTTGTACTATTATATATATAGGGATGTAATGTTAAATCAAGATGACTTACTGATTCTGTGATAGCTTTAATCTCATGGTCATGTAATATCCTTCATTAAAATTATGCAATACAATTGAAAAAATATTGAAAATATAGATATTAGTGTTATTTATAAATATATATCATACAACAATTAATAAAGTTTTCAATGGTGAGATCTATAATATTTATAGAGAATATATTTGTTCCAAGTATTCATTAATTTGACGTAGTACATAAAATACATTCTACATTCTGAAATTTAGTGTTTTGAAATTTTTTCAGTTTGTTTCCAATTTTTGAGTTGCGATCATTAATATTTATAGAAAGTATATTTGTCCTTATTTTTAATATTTCCAAAATATGGACAACATATACTTAGAACAAAGATCAATTTCGTGTTTAATGCTTACAAACTAAAACATCTATACATTTTAAAAAAATTTGAATATTAGGTATAATAATCCAAAGAGTTGAGTGGCAATTTTTAATATTTATAGAAAATAAACATAGGTACATATTTTTCAATTTTTCAAATATGAACTATGTTTACCTTCTACAAAGATCAATTTCTTGTTCTGAAATATTTGTTCCAAGTATTCATTAATTTGACGTAGTACATAAAATACATTCTACATTCTGAAATTTAGTGTTTTGAAAGATTTTCAGTTTGTTTCCAATTTTTGAGTTGCGATCATTAATATTTATAGTAAGTATATTTGTCCTCATTTTTAATATTTCCAAAATATGGACAACATATACTTAGAACAAAGATCAATTTCGTGTTTAATGCTTACAAACTAAAACATCTATACATTTTAAAAAAATTTGAATATTAGGTATAATAATCCAAAGAGTTGAGTGGCAATTTTTAATATTTATAGAAAATAAACATAGGTACATATTTTTCAATTTTTCAAATATGAACTATGTTTACCTTCTACAAAGATCAATTTCTTGTTCTGAAATATTTGTTCCAAGTATTCATTAATTTGACATAGTACATAAAATACATTCTACACACTTAAATTTAGTGTTCTGAAAGATTTTCAGTTTGGTTCCAATTTTTGAGTTGCGATCATTAATATTTATAGAAAGCATATTTGTCCTTATTTTTTAATATTTCCAAAATATGGACAACATATACTTAGAACAAAGATAAATTTCGTGTTTAATGCTTACAAACTAAAATATCTATACATTTAAAAAAAATTTGAATATTAGGTATAATAATCCAAAGAGTTGAGGGGCGATTTTTAATATTTATAGAAAATAAACATGGTACATATTTTTCAATTTTTCAAATATGAACTATATTTAATTTCTACAAAGATCAATTTCTTGTCCTGAAATATCTCAAAGACTGCTTATCCAATATACCTACAAACAAAAGCAAAACACATAATATTATAAAATCAATATATTTCGTTATACTATTAAATAGTATATTTAATATTGTAAAATAATTTTTTCTTAACAATCACCAAGCCATAATTACTTTCATAAATTCAATTAGTGATTTTGTTAATTGTTCTATTTATTCATTTGTACAATCATTTCAATTACTCATTAATCAAACTCAGCATCATATTATAGAAATTACAATAAGGTAAATAAACTGTTATTGTCCTGAAACAAATAGACTGAAATAAACTGTAAAATATTAACACAGAAATATAAAAATACAGCTTTATAAAGTACTGAATGCAAAATATAAAGCAAATTTTCAATTACCTGTTTATTCGCTATTTCAATAAATCAAGATGACTTACCTCTATAGTTTCAGATAGGAATCACATGAAGATGCAAAAATTTATGTTGACAAATATCTATACAGTTTATGTAGCATTACGTCATATTCAAAAGGACACATTGCTAGAAGATGGACAATATCAACACATAAATCTTTCCTGAATCCTGATGTAATAGATTATTTCAATCAACATATCCAGCATTCGATCAGCTTTATACTTGCTCCTATCTAATCTTCATCAGTTCTAGAAAAACAAAGGCACAATAAGTATAAATAAACATGAAAAAAAGAAAGGAGTTAGCTGATGTGTCCATACTCCATGATGAAAATTGTACAATACGCAACTAACCTTCATGTTTATAATATAGACACAGGAATTTCACTTTTTTATGTAGGAAGTGATCAAAGTCGAAAAATCATAGCTGGTATGTGATACGTACAGATGTCAAATGACAGACTGTAAAATAAAACAAAAAAATAAATGCATAATAATCTACCAATAATGTAATATGTATACGTACCTACAAATTTAAATCATCGCGTGTAACATTTCAACATATTTTTTAAATTGCATTTGGTTGTTAATTACTCCAAAAGCTTTTTAACAAGATACTGTATATTCTATATTTTAATGCTGAAACTAACTCCATGAAACGACTTGAAGTAAAAGTGTATTCAATACCTGTTTTTATGGTATACAGAGTGATATCTTTTAAAATATATGCACAGATATCACTTATATATAACCAAAAAAACAAGAAAGACAATTTAAACAAAAGTAATAATTTTTTGTTAGACTATTGTATAATAGGTATACATTAAAATAATAAACTGAGCACTGAAAATTAGCAGTCTTAAAGAATATTTATCAAACTCAGTATCATATTATATATAGAGAGATTAAAATATAGGGTAGCTATACTGTTGACCTATAACAAATAGATGGTATTATTTGAAAGACATAATTCTACATCAGCAATAAATATTTATAATAATCATATAATCGATACCATATATAGCTGAACAACCTTACAATGGACAAAATATCTATATTTTAAAGCTGAAACTAACTCCATGCGCCGACTAAGTAAAAGTGCATTCAATACCTGTTTTTATGGTACAGAGAGTGATATCTTTTAAATATGCACAGATATCACTCATGTATAAGCCATAAAAACAAGGAAGATAATATAAGCAAAAGTAATCATTTTTTTGTTGGACTTTTGTATAATATACAACGGTAATATGCAAACAAAAAACTCAAACAGTACTAATTAAAATATAGGAATATGTTAACTAACATAATAAAAGAAACTAAAGTAAAATATTAACAAATAAATAGAATAAATATGAAAATACAAAGCTGCACATCATGCAAATTAGTTATTTTGATAGTTAATTATTCAAAATGTTGCTTACCCAGATACTTTGATCCAAATTTTAGTGCTTAAATTAACTGCATACGCCGACATGAGTAAAAGTGTATTCAATACTTATTTTCATGGCATACAGCATTATATCATTTAAATATGCACAGATTTATCAATATATTATCATAAAAATAAGTTCGATAATTTAAACAAAAGTAAGTAATCACTTTTTGTTTAGATTTTTGTATAATGTACATTAAAATAATAAACTGAGCACTGAAAATTAGCACACTTAAAGAATATTAATCAAACTCAGTGTCATATTATATATATATAGATTATAATATAGGGTATTTATACTAATGACCTATATCAAATAGACAGTATTATTTGAAAGACATAATTCTACATCCACAATAAATATTTTTAATGATCATATAATTGATACCATATATAGCTGAACAACCTCAAAATGTCATAAAGTTAGAAAATATTGTAGATTAGACAGAACTAGAATTCCAAATTTATTTTTTAAAAATGCAGGACATTTTAAATCATGCTTACTATATTTGTTATTTACATAGGTGTTAATTAAGGTGACGGCCGGAGGGTTGAAAGCATAGCTCCTCAAAATTAAAAAGATATAATTTGACATTCACTATGATGTCTGTGAAACCAAATGAAACAATTATATATTGTTAAGTATTCATCAATACAATTTTATAAATATGAATGATAATTCATAACATTTTACCATATAGGTATTTTTTACTTGAGTAATAGTGTATTCAATAACTGCTTTATGTTATCATTTAAATAAGCACAGACATCATACATGTATAGCCATAAAAATAAGGACGATAAGTTTAAACAAAAGTAAATGTTTTGTTAGAGGATAGCGAAGAAAATAAAAATAATACAAATACAGGTAACAACAGAAAAATCATTTTCAGAAAATGATATGTGAATGTTTCAAAAAATTTGTCCTTAAAAAATAAGTTTTTTTTTTCGAAATTCAATATTATTGATCTATAGTATTTGAGAGGGACAAGCACTGAATGTGTAAAAATTGAGCAATTTCTTACTAAAATATAGTTATCAAATATTATAATAAATCAAGAAGACTCACCCCAAGAAGGTTTTGGATGACAACTAGTGGGATCACACTGGGGTGTAAAAGTTGATGTAAGTTAATGCCCGTAATATACTTATGTATGTGTATATTTGCATAATATCCAACGATGTATGATGCATCACTATACACGATGGACTGGAACATAATATTAACACGTAATTAGTTTAAATATGGAAATACAGTTAGTAAAGCACTGAGTGACAAATATATAGTACATTTTAAACATCAGCTTATATTATATTATTATAATAAATCAAGATGACTTATCTATAATGTTTCAGGTGGAAATCACACGACAATGCAAATGTTGATGTTGACAAATGTCCGTACAATTTTTGTAGCTTAACATATTCAAATGAACATATCGCTAGTAGATGGGCTGCAAAATATAAACAAATAATTAGTTTAAATATAATAGAATAAGATTGTAAAATGAACAAAAAAAAATCTTTCCTGAATCCTGATTTAGTCAATTATTTCAATAAACATACACAGCATTTGATCAGAAGATGCACCTCTATACTTTGCTCTGTAACATATTAACAAATAACTTGTATAAATATGAAAATACAAAGCTGCATTATGTCCAAATTAATTTTGATAGTAAATTATTCAAAAAGTTGCTTACCCTGATACTATGATCAAAATTCTAATGCTTCAATCAACTGTACATGCTGACTTGAGTAAAAGTGTAATCAATACGTATTTATATTGAATATAGCATTATATCATTTAAATATGCACAGATATAATGATTACATTGAATAAAAATAAGAACAATAAATTAACTGTATGCGCCGACATTTTTTCTTTTTCTCATAGACCAATATATTTCTCAAGGTTAATGAGTTAATGATGTATGCAGATGACTCTTCATGTTTCCAAAATCAAAAACATTTGTTTTTTTGAAAAGTTGCAGAGTTCAACACTCATAATTCATCATTTCTGAAGTCAGTCTGATTTTAAAACATTAATAAGAATTGAAAACAGAAATGCTGAAAATGGTATTTGTTAGAACATAAGATCTTGTCTGAAGTTGGTAGAGATCATTAATATTCACCAAGATGATATTTTGGCCAATGAATTAAATATTATCATAGACCAACACATACAACTTTGCAAAGATTAATGAGTTAATGATGTTTTGAGATAGATCTTCAAGTTTACAAAATCAAATCATTTTATTTGATTGTTGATTATTCCAAAAATTTTCTACTAAGATACTGTATAATCTATATTTTAATGCCGAAACTAATTCCAAACGCCGACTTGAGTAATAGTGTTCAATACCTATTTATATGGTTAACAGCATTAAATCATTTAAATATTCACAGATTTAAAGCAGTTAAGCCAGAAAAACAAGTACAATAATATAAACATAATTAGGTAATCATTTTTTGTTTAGATTTTTGTTTAAATACATTCCTATTCTATAAAATAACATAATAAACTGAACACTGAAAATTAGCAGACTTATAAAATAAATAAAGACATAATTCTACATCAGCAATACATATTTTTTATTTATTCTTATATGTTTATACGCCTGCCTAATAAACTAAACACCGAAATATAACACACTTAAACAACTTATCATTTACATTTGTATACATAGTTTAATAAGGGTGAATATTACTTAATAGATTCTTTGTTACATCAAATCTTAAGAGGATGTAACATCATTTTACTTAAATTACAGACTACAGTTTTATAAATATTGGACATGTCGATAGGTATTAGTGTTTCAAATGTAAAATTATATAATACAACTATTAAAAATTATGAGTATAGCTGTATAGGTCATTAATATTCACAAGAAATTTAAATTCTACTTGTATTCATTATTTCAACAATAAAGAAGATAAACTTCCTGCAAAGATCAATTTCTTGTTCTGGAGGATCTCAAGTTTCTAAATATCTAATACTTAAAACACAGGAAACATATTAAGAATATAACATCAAGAAGTAGACTTCTATTTTCTATAGGTTGGTAATTGGTTGACACATACGTTGTACATTGATTGATCATTTGTTTGTAAAAATTAGTGGTGCTAAATGCTAATAACATTAAACCTTTTATAGTAGAATCTTGTATCACGGATCATTATAGTACTTTATTAATAGACATGGAAAATATAAAATATAATGAAGAAATAACTAATATAAAACCAATTATTAATATCAATAATTAATTACATTAAGAATAGGGACAAAATATGTAAAATGCTTACTATTTTTGTAATTTACATAGGTGTTTATTAAGGTGATAGCCAGAGGGTTGAAGATATAGCCCCTCAAAATTCAAAAGTTATAATTTGACCATCACCGTGATGTCGTGAAACCAAATGAATCAATTATATATTGTTAAGTATACATTAATACAATTTTATAAATTTCAATGATCATTTATAACATTTAACCATGCATTATCATATATTTACCACAAAAATTATGATTGTTAATTATTCAAAAAGTTGGCAATTGCCTACTGAGATACAAATATAATACCTGCATTTTAATGATAAAATTAACTCCATGTGCCAACTTGAGTAGAAATATATTCAATACTTATTTTAAAGCTGTTGCCAGAAATATAATTTTTAATCCATAATATAACTGGACAAGAGCTTTAAAACAAGAATGAATTTAAACAAAAGTAATTCTTGTTTGCTTATACATCAACATAATAAACTTAACCGAACAATAACTCGCTTAAACAACCTATCATTTACATTTCTATTGACAGTTTAATAAGGTTAAATATTACTTTATAGTTTCTATGTTACATCAAATCTTAGAGGATGTATCATTATTTAATTAAAATTACGGAATATAATTGTATTAATGTTGGAAATATCGATAGGTACTATAGTGTTTTAAATGTAAAAATATATAATACAATTATTACAAATTATAAGTATAGCTGTATAGGTCATTAATATTCACAGGAAGTTTAAAATTCCTAAGTATTCATTATTTCAACAATAAAAAAGATAAACTTCCTGCAAAGATCAATTTCTTGTTCTGAAGAATCTCAAGGTTCTTAATATCAAATACTTAAAATAAAGGACACATATTAAGATTATAACATTAAGAAGTAGACTTCTATTTTCTAGACGTTGGTAATTGGTAAACACTTGATTTCTACAAATATTTTTGAAAAAAAAAAATATTATTACTTGTGTCGCATACCTACATAACATTTTTTTTTCAAATCTAGTAGTAGAGGATCAGAGATTAAAATCAAGAATAAATTGGAAAAATTGAAATTATTTATACAATTTTAAATTTAAAATTTAAAATTTTTCATAAAATATTAATAAATCTTATAAAGATACAAATAACTAAAGATATTATTAATGTATATATTTAATTAGATTTATTTATTTATGCCTGTATTCATATGAAGAATCTATTACTCTCCGACACTCAAAGATTTGAGCATTAAGCACTGTAATATCAAAAACTATGATTTGCCGTAACAGGGCTTAATAGTTTCCGAAAATTGTTTCAAACGTTTCTAAGTTCAGTATATACTAGTACAGTATAGTCACGTATTTTTTGGGGAAAAATTGAAATAAAAAGGGTATTCGGTAAAGTAGACTTATACCAATCCTATTTTTAAATATATTTTATTAGAAAATGAGCTGGATTACTCTCATTTAGCATGAAGAATCAGTCTCTGAAGTTAGAATTTGCAGCGCGGCCCTATATGATATAGACTCTTTAGTATAGACTATGTAGAGTATAGAATATATAGAAGTATAGAGTAAGTATAGATGATTGTGATAGTACCATATACAGAGCTGTGTTGAAGGGGGGCAAAGGGGGCAATTGAAACGCCTTTATTTGCGCTTAATATGCTACCTGTGGCCCCGTAAACCATTTTTGCCCCGGGGCACTGAATTGCTTGACACGACTCTGACCATATACAAGATACTAGCCTTTCTTTATAAAATAAACTATAATTTAGTGGGCACTTTGTCGGAAGCATCATCTGATTTTTCTGGTTGTTTAGAATTTAAGTACCTCCATACTCACCAAAGAAAAACATTTTTTTTAGAAAATAATAAGATATACAGATTTTGCGTGTTGATTTTATTCATTTACTAATCAGATACATCAAGTGGAAGTAAATTATAAACTTTTATTTAAGTTTCAAAGCGCATTATCAAATATTATTGAATAGGTAACTAATAGGTAACCTAACCTTTCTTATTAAATAGGTACAAAAAACGTAACGTTAGTAATTTAAATTATTCACTTTTATTGTATTATATATAAGAACTTAGACTATTATAAATGTGTAAACATTAACTGTTCAAAAATAAAAATAAATTTGTTATCGGTGCATAAATATACCACAAATAGTTTTATAAAGTTTGGTAAAGTTTTATAAATTGCATATCTCGCCAAATGTGTTGAACAAATTGTATAGTTATGTTAAAATAGTAATACATAATAATATTATGTTGGTTAAAATTCACTATTTGGTAAATTAGTAAGTGGGCCGGTATACTTTGTATTTTCCTGGGCCGAAATTTCTCCCCAAATCGCCCCTGAGCTCACCTCCTCCCTGTGCACCCTGGGTAACTCTAAGTGAACTGGCATGCATTCGGGATGCGTAAAAAATATATGAACTTTTTCTTGGGACATTAAAAAAGGGTAATTTCGGGATGCACTCAAGAAACTCCCGTAATAAGAGATATTATGTTATTGGGCGTAGAATTATTTTTTGACTTCATGTGTCCAGGAAAAATTATATTTTCTAGTAACGGGTCGATTAAACAAGAAAAGAGATTAGGATGGATAGATGCTGATCCTATACCAAAATCAAATACAAACACCGGTCGGGATGCGAATATTACATTAATGAGTCAAGTCGTAATAAATAATTTGGCGTTTAGAAACAATATCGAATGACACAAAAAAATTATGACGATTTACGAGTGTTTTCCTCATCGGCATAACTAGGGGGGCTAAGGGGTCTTAGCCCTCCCGTATTAGTATTTAGCCCCCCTAAAAGGTTTTACCTTTCAGCCCCTCCTTATAGGCTCGTAGTTTAAACCCAAATCCTTACAAAGAAAAAAATTGTTTGAAATAATTAATAGGTAATGATTATTATATTATAATAATATAAAATATAATATAATATACGAGGATGTACAAAGTATGAATTTATCGTACTATTGGTTATAGTTTTCGTGGAAGAAATATACGTGTTGTTTATAGCTTAACTGCTTATTGCATATTAGCTTCAAGCTTATATTATAACGCCCCTATGGGCTATGGCCCATCATAATATTATATATTAGACTCTGAGCGAAGCAATGAATGTATTGATTTTACAATGATGTGTGTTTATTTTTAGTTTTTTTTTGTGTCTGTCATCACCTTTTAAAACAGTAAAAGTGCTAGGATTTTCTTCAATAGAAACTTTTTTGATAAGAAAGTGAATGTAGTTGGTATTTTGGGGGATCAAAAGTAAAAATTTCCCAGTACTTTTCAAAAGCGACGTGAAAAACAAAATAAAAATTAAGGAAAAATGGGAATTTTTACGCAAAATCGGTTTTTGACAAAATCGAATTTTAGTTTTTGGTGTAATTTTAAAACAAATGAACGTATATACATGCATTTTTCACTGGTTGTTTATATTTGCATTTTCTATTTACGATAAAATTTTCAAAATATTTTTATTTGTTTGGAACTGTTTTGAAGCATTGTCTGGTTTCCATTTTTTTTAGTTTTTTTTTCTATGATTGTCAATAAAATTTTATCTGTTGGGTAAAAAAGCTTGAAAATTTAATACAAGGCTCCTACTATATTGTTAAAATGAAATTTAACAGTCACAGTTTTTATTTATAAGCATTTAAAGTTCAAATATTGACAAAATACGAAAAAATCACGAAAATTAGCAAATTATTTTGAGTTGAAAATTCATAAAAATTTTTCTTTTTCAATCTAAGATTTGACAATGTAATACACAATTTTCAATAAGTTAATCTACCTTTATTACAAAAAAAATGTCTACAAGCAAATCAAATTAAATTTTTATGAGCGTTTGAAATTCATATTTTTACAACATTTGATATTCACTCGATTTCTCATGTAACGATCTTCTTATTTTGTTGTAATTAAAAAACGTATAACTATAGATACTTGAAAATTTCACTGAATGTTTATATTAGCATTTTCTATACACGATAAAATTTTGAAAATAATTTGACTCTTTTTGAGCTGTTTATGGACATTGTCAGTTTTCAATTTTTTTAGTTTTTTTTTCTATAAATATCAATAAAAATGTATTTGTTGAGTAAAAAAGCGTGAAAATTTAATGCAAGGCTCCTGATATATTGTTACAATAGCAGTTGAAAAATATTAAAAATATATGGGCACATTTTTTTTTATAAGCATTTAAAGTTCAAATTTTGACTTAATTTACCAAATTTAAAGTTTAATAATTATTTTGTAGTTAAAAATTTATAAAATGTTCAATTTTTATAGTTATAGATAGACAATTTAAAACAAGATTCCACGTAAATAGGTCATATATAAATTACTTAATTCACAATAATATCATCAAATATACTTGGTAATATCATAGGCTGACTGATCGTTTTCGCTCATAATCGTTTTTCTTATACAATGATATTATATCATTGAATATGTATTTTTTAAAAACTTTCGCGATGAATTCTTACAAAAATGTTATTAAAAAATAATACAGCGTAAATTGTGTAATGCTTTTTATAAATAGTTAATTATAATATATTTATTCTATTATTTAAAAATCATTGTCAACTTAATATGAAAACGACTAAAATGGCTTTGATCGAAACAGGAAAGGTTGATTTTGCGCGAAACAGGCCGCGCTCATAATTAGATTTACAAATTATCTATTTTTAATTTTTCCAAAAAAAAAATATTTATCAAATTTTTTAATTTTTATTCAGTATTGAAAAATAAAACAAATTTTAAAATATTTTACGTTTAACGCAAGAAAGTAAGATATAAGTTATATGCCTGTATATAAAAAAAAATTAAAAATATTGTTCAGATCAAAAGTTATTTCATCTGACAGGTATTCCTCCTATACACCCTATATATAGTACCTATGTGAGCCACGAAGCAAGTCTTAATATATTGGTAATAATAAACACTAGCTACATTAGCTCAGTAAATTAAATATTTTATAATTAATTTTAATAATAAGGTATTAGGCATTTAGGTACTTACCAACTCGTATCAGCTGAACGAATTACCTTACGCTGACCGCATGAGGTGACCGGATGTGAAGGCTGATACCCGCGATGCTGCCTGGCGCCTGCTAACAGATAATCGAAGGAAGAAGTTTAGTTATGAATGGACAGTAGGTGCGATGTGCTGCAAGATTACTGAGATATCGCGTTTGAAACGAAATTGTGTTGTGCATACGGAGTTAACGATAGCACGCCAGCAATAAATG
The DNA here is from genome assembly GCA_008086715.1 of Sitobion miscanthi. Taxonomy (NCBI): domain Eukaryota; kingdom Metazoa; phylum Arthropoda; class Insecta; order Hemiptera; family Aphididae; genus Sitobion; species Sitobion miscanthi. Next base: position 3,885,150 of record CM017797.1, read on the forward strand.
ACGAACCGAGGAAAGACCAAAGTCCGAGAAGTTCACTAATATTCTTAACACCCCGAGTTCGGTTTATATAAAAAAAATTAAGTTAAGTTTAATCCGAAGTTACTTTTCTTTCCGAATATCAAGCGATGATGCACCGACGAGGAGAACCATTAGACCTACGGTCAACAAATTACGGACCCAACAACGCGTAAGGTACGCAAGCAATCTATCGAATACGACCGAGTAAAACGTAAGTGACCACGGACGCGTAAACGAACACGCAGACACGAATATTTCGAACGCGGACTGCACCAACCGCTATGCCGATGAGTAGGTAATGTTGCTGGCGGTGCAGTGCTGCTCACCGTAGACGAACATTTTCAGCGACCGCAACTCGTGTGGTGGTAACAACCCCCCCCCCCCTCTCAACCTCACAAATGCACAAGATCTGGTTCCTGGAAGCCGGCAGCCCACGCCCACTAACGCATTTACCGCTCAAACCTGCACGTCGTCGACAACTCGCGCTGCATTTTACCATTTTCACTATGTACCACGCACTGCAGACAGCGTTTTATAACAACATATTATATATGTACATAATATACATAATATTATTATAGGTACATGATATATATTATATTATAATAATATAGATAATCAGCCCTACACAATGATAGCAGCTCAAATCCTAAGAAGCCTCTAAACAGTAAACACAGAACGGAACCGTAACCGTGCACCGCAATACTAGGTATAAATGTATAATATGTCAAGTCGAAATTTCTCTACAGCTACAATATCGCTTTATCGATAGTATAAATATTTAACAACCGAAACATCTGGAAGATAAAACTACATCGAAACCCAAAATCAGAGATTTAATTTATGTTTCCGGCAATGCTGGGTAATAAGTAGGTACCTACTGGTCACTTAAGAGGATTGGATACCGATGTAAAAGTGTAGTGATGGAGACCAAAAAGCAAGTCAACTGCAGTGTGGGACTTTGGTTGGTCGGAATTTGTTTCTGAGAGCTGCTCTGAAATTGTTGTCTACTAGTAATCGATCGGGGCATTTCTTTCTTTCGGTTATTAAGAGGTATGAATAGTATAGAAAAATTTAAATTTTGAAAAGTTAAAGGTCTTAAAAATATAGATTTTTGCTATTTCTAAACGATATAATGGACGTTCTATCGGGTATAATGGAAAAAACGCATATTCAGATATATTGTCACAATTCAATTTTATATAATAAGTATTTTTACTCTAAAACCAAAATTTCGTGACTTCTACTCGGATTGCGTAAACACGTATTTTGTCTATGGTGGTACGTGTGTAAGACGGGTACAACACATGCGGGTGTGACGTCTTCTTAATAGGATTCTACACAGATATATTTGTTGTCTCGGTCCTACAAGTGCTTAACATGGCATACTTACACAGAACATGTTTAGCTCCGTTAGTTAGAAAATTTGAACGAATCGATCTATAATGAAACTTGATGGCAAGAACATTATTTGACATCCATACATCCATACAGAATGGTATTTTAACCATGGTTGGAATATACAAGATAATTGCATACCCCTTCTCAATCAAATATTTGATGATAAAGACAAAAATGGCACCGTAAAGGGAGCCAATAATAACCATGTATGTAAGCGTGGGATTTTGAATTTGTTAGCTTTTGTCGGCGAATTTTTGATGATAAGAAAAATTTAAATTTGTGATATCCCGTTACGCAGCCATGTTGTTTCTTATGATAACAATCCGAGTCAATAAGCAATAATCTGTACATATCAACCATGATTTTAACCAAAAAAAATTCGAAAAATCGAAACCTACCTTTTTTCCCGCATCGAAATTCTCGAATGGTATTTTATCCGAAAGTCCGTAAACCCTAAACCTTTTTTGACTGGTAATTTAGACAGCACGTAAATTAAACCGTCGTAAATAAATTTTTTGTCACGCCTACACCGAAAGTTTGGTTTTCGATAACGGTTGAAGCATTGGAAAGCGTCATTTTTCTGTCCAGCGGGCGGTAAAGTGGAAATCCCAAAAAGTGCTGCGCGACGCGTATATATATACCCTGCACAAACAATCACTGAAATCTATACCACGGTCGTCGGTTCCTTACAAAATATAAACGTTTGGTTACATCTCATAATCATATTATAATCTCCATGCATGACACGCTTAAAATAAATAATGAAACCAAATCGTTTCTTTCATGAAATATATTGTTGTCGTATAATTATAGTGTGATTGTTGCATATCTATAGACCCCTGCATTACCTTTGCCGTTATCGATGAATGCAGAGGCGTGACAAAAAATAGTAAGTGTGGCTCGTGCGGTAAGGCAATTTATAGTATATTATACTATTTATAGTATAGTACTATTAGATTACATGGCGTTGTAATGTATAGCAATAGCTGTATCTTAGTTATAGGTATAAAATATAATATATGGAAAAAGCGCCTTAAAATAACAAAATTTTTATATTTTTTATTTCGGGAACAATAACCGCCGGGAAAAAAGTTTCAGGTTTTCGGGCAAAATACATTCGAGAAAAATTTTATTGGGGAATTTCGATTTGGGAACAACGGCGGGTACCAATTTTTTTCATTTTAATATAATATGGAAACCAATTTGATTCTTGTACCTACCTATACTATTTAAATATGAATCTAGAAAAAAATCCCCGGAAATAAAATCCACAAAGCTATACCTAACACTATACTTAAAAAAATAATAATTAAGAATAATAAAAATATATAAAATTTGAATGATAATTACCTATTATATTATTATAATATTGATAAATAGGTACGTATTATACTATATGATATTGCTATATAAATATTTATTTATTTATAAATGGATAGGTATACCCTTTGGTAATAAAAATTAAAAGTACAGGAAGTTGAATCTCAATTTGACAAATATTATACTAAAATTAAATTATATTATTATATTATAAATAAGTTAATATTTTTAAAATTAATCGTACTCTGATTTATGAATCCTAACATCTTAAATGATTTTTTTATAATTTAAAGTAATAACTAATAACATTATCTAAACGAAAAAAAGTAATAACATCACAAGTATTTATATTTAGTGAGAGGTAATTTTGACGACTATACCTATATAAGTAAGACATTTGTTTAGATTTTACTGTAAAGTTAACGTAGGTTAGTCAAATAGTCAATTATATTATATAGCCTACCCCAAAAATTATTTCTATATACGCCACTGGAGAGAATTGACTTCTTATAAAATTTAAAGTTAAAATTATTATCTAGGCAATATCATAAAGGTTTTATATTATATTTTAAAGCGAGTTATGAGAATTTTATGATGTACAATTATATATAAGTATTTGCTTTGGGGATTTTAGATTTTATTCTGAGGATTTTTTTCCGATTACCTTAAATATAGAATCGGAAACTTAAACGATGGGTATTACTGAATTAGTCGTGGTTCAATATTGTAGTAGTTTACCAATTATTGATAATTTGTTAATTAAATTATAAAAACGTAAAATTATTTACTCTCATTTTTTTTCAAGAAATTTTATAAAATAATTCAGGAACTTTGCCCGTATTTAATTTAAAATATTTATAATTTTACTTTCGGAAAATGATATATTTAAACATTTGGGTATATTTAATAATTTTAAATTCGTGAAAATTAGGTAAGTTTCTCGTCATTTTAAACGTATAAAACGACTAAAAATACAAAAACTAAACTATACAATATTGAAACAATTCGACACGTTCAAATACCTAAAATCAGGGCTTGAAACCGATAATATTTAATACCGATTGCGAATACCGGTTAAAACGGTTAAAAACCGAAATCATTACCTAAACCGAAATCCAAATCGAAAAATAACTAATAAGTACCGGTTATCAAAATCGAAATCGAAATCGGAAAAAATATTTACGGTTTCATGCCCTGCTTAAAACTATAATTTATAATAAAATACATGCGTACCTATTAGATGTCCATTCGAGTTGTTGACATTCAATTCGTTGAGTGTGAAAATCGTTTCCATCGTCAATCGTTTGCCACGGATGCGGCGGCAGAGTGGCGTGGTTGCTATCCGTGGTAACCGGTCGCTGTGTGATTGCAAGAGATGCACGGTAGTACTGTGTGATACGCGGTGTTTTGTAGAACCGTCCACGTGGTAGTCGACAGCTTGACTTCAGTGATCGGACGAGAGCTGGTGTATTCGACGTTGCACGATGGCCGCTGACCGAATGAGTTGTCCGGTTGTCGTTCAGACGGTAAATGAACGAGAGAGCGTCTGCCGGCAGCCAGCACTCGTCCGCGTTGGCTTGTCTTCCCGTCCCACCTAACCGAAAGTATGTTGTAGTGGAAACATAGAATATATTACAGTCTTCTGTCCCCCTCCTTGGATATATATTAAAACGTTCGGTGATTGGCTAAACGTGTATAGCATATATATGTATGGACACACCCATTTTTGCCTCTATGAATTCGATGTTAACATCTCCCCCGAACTACTTTCACGATCCACACACTCCTTAAATTATATTTTTTCGGCAATCGTCGCTGTATTGGTTATTGTTAAAATATTACCTACACATTTTGTGAAGCGTAAAAGAAAATAATTCATTATATATTTTTTTGATAGTTTATATTATATCTAAAATCAAGATTTCAAAGATGTTTAAACGCAGATAATGAGTAAGACATTCCATTTATAAATTATTATTTATTATGTTCGGGCAGTGAGAGGTATATTTTATACCAGCCGGAGAAAATAGTAAAGGGACGGGTTTTTTTTTTTTTGATTTTAAACGACTTATATTTTTTTCGTAGTTATTTGAGGTGGTCCAAAACCCTATGTTTAGGTACCATCACTATATTATATCCAGCGCCACGGTCGTGGTGCGAGCTAAGTAAAACAAAAATAATATCTGCAAGACGGTGTGTGTTCAGTATATTATCGAAGCAGAAGTTGCTTATTTAAACTGTGTAAAATACGGGAAAATTTGTAATACGACTTAACTAATTTTCTGATGCTTCAGTTAACTCCTAGTTAACTCCAAAACATCAGAAATATTGTGTAGAACGTGATTTTATAAAAATCATCAACATCGTACGTTTAGAAATTAAGTTATAAATGAAAAAGTGCGAACTTTTTAATGGACATTTATATTAAATTCAGAATCACGGTAGTCATCGTCGTAATACGTAGCATTGCCAATGTTTGTTCTCTAGTCGTATAAAAATATTTTCATGCATTCTTATTTTTAATAGATTATTATTTATTAAAAGGTTTATTAGGTTTATTTATTAAGTTACAAAACTAAAAAAATTATAAACTAAATTGCAGGTGTCTGGCCGCAAGGTCCTCATAAAAACACGAGGTCCCGGGCAAGGGCTTTGATCGACATCTCCCCCCCTCGTCATGACGGCACTGAAAAATATGCAGACATTTAATGAACCGGTAACGAAGAAATGAATAATATTTTATTTACAGGTATGATCATATACATATTATATGTTATTAGAATTAATTACTGACATATATTTTTAAGAAGACATCTAACGAAAATGCGTATTATAATCTATAAAGACAAAAGGTCAATAATCAGTTGAACGATTCAAATGTTTATATGAAAATATCTATAATATCTCTATACACGTCATAGTTCATAGATCATAAAACAAAACCCATCAAAGTCAAATAATTTTTAACAAAAGTTTTATTAATCACTAACACATTTTAGTTGAGAAAATGATATTGGTATTTACCGACGACATCTGAATACATAAAAATGGTATTTATTTAAAACTAAAATTATAATATTGGGTACGCATTACTCGAATGCATATAGCTTTATTGAAGACAGACATAAGATACTGATTTTTTTATCGGTACCTACCTAATTTATAAGTATGTTCATGTTTTTCAAATCGATAAATATTAGTTGATATAAAATAATTTGTTCAGATAACACTAATAGCTTTTCGATGTAGAAAATTAAATAGTGATTTTAAAATTATTTTATTATGTTTGTGATATTTAATTTAAGGAATTTTAGGCCAAACTAAATAATCTGTGGTTGACTCTTAATCAAAAAACGTATGAATTTTTAATTAGTAACTGTAGTTACATTGACCCACGAGTCAGTCATTACTCATTATCATATATAAATTTCGGTAAATTGTGACAACACGTGTCATTATCAAAAATAGATACCTATCCTTAATACCTACATAATAATATAATATGCTAACTGTTAAGGATGACGCAATTATTATTTCACTAAAACTGTCTACACTCTACAAAGTACCTAATAATACGTTAGGCAGTAATTCTACCTGACTTATCAGTTTTAACACATTTTGTATTTAAATGATAAAATCAAAATTTAAAAATTACCTACCTGTGTGTTTTTCTAATACACAAACACACGTCATACCTGGGAAAACGTCTAAAATAATTTTTACACTACATAGTTTAAAAAGAGTGTAATTACTGCCTAAAAAACATGTCTGATGTCTGAACAGTCTCTGTTATAACATAATATAACAGTTGTTAATATTGTTATTAATACTCTATAGTCTAGACTCTAGACAGAATTATGTACCTATAAAAACCTATATTAAAAACCTATTAAATACTTAAATAAAAAAATGTAGATAAAAAAATGTTCAATCGTTCAAAAAGGTAAAAATTGAATATAAGATTCCTCTCTAGAACAAATAGTGTAATTTAAAAAAACTTGAGTATAAATTGTTGAAAAAGTTGAAGTTAGCATTTTGACAAAATTCGTCAAAATCACGAAAAATTGCAAATGATTTTGAGTTAAAAATTCACAAAAAAAGTAGCGTGTAATTATATGAAAGTAAAACGACTTCACCGACTTTTATTCAGAAATTATATAAGTATTGGTAAAGTGAGTTAAGTATATGTATAACATATAAACCTATTTCAAATTCATCATTATTTCGAAACTATTATAAATTATTGTAATTTCACTATATGTCTATATATTATCATATTGTAATAGCACTTATTGTCTGTATATTTGAAATAAATAAAATGCGTGCCTAATATAGTTTCATAACTTTGTATAGATAATTAATATGATATGAATAATAATTATTTAAATTTAATATTAAATATGGGTGTCCGTTTTATGTTAATTGATATTAGAAATGCGTGGACAGGTAGGCGACAGTGCGACACCCATTTAATGTCACGTTACATACGGCTGTCGAAATCGCACATAAATAAAACTGGTTTTGATAACCAATAGCAATGAACCCGTAAACTAGTTGCAAAATTACAATATGACATTTCTGTTAATTCTGAATTTATCACTGAAAATAACATTAGGGACCTACCTTTATAGTTTTATTGAATCTAGGAAAAAAAATTCCCAAAGCTATACCTAACCGTACTGTTGGGTGCAGCCGTCAAAAATAATAATTAATAATAATAAAGATATATATTATTTGAATGACAATTGTTATTATATTATTTTAACTATTATAATATTGATAAATAGGTACATAATATTATATTATATATGATATTGCTATATAAATATTTATTTATTTATAAGTGGATAGGTATACTCTTTGGTAATAAAAATTAAAAGTACAGTAAGTTGAACCTCAATTTGACAATTATTATACAGAAATTAAATAATATTATATTATAAATGAGTCTATATTTTTTAAATTAATTATATTCCTGTTTATGAATTCTAACATCTTAAATTATATTTTAACTTAAGTATAAATTAAAGTAATATACTACTATTATCAATTTTATAATTAAAAGTAATAACTAATAACAATATTTAGACGAAAATAGTAATAACATCGCAATTATTTATATTTAGTGGGAGGTAATTTCGACGAATGTATAAGTAACAAATTTGTTTCGATATTACTGTAAAATTAATAATAATAATAATAGTCAATCATAAAATATAGCCCACGCCAAAAGTTATTTCAATATACTAGGTCCTGTTCGACCCCTCCCCCACCCGTCATGTAATCACTGAAAAATATGCAGACATTTAATGAATTGGTAACGAAGAAATGAATAATATTTTATCTATTTAATCCTATACTCAGTATATGTTATTAGTATTAATTAATGAAATATATTTTTAAGAAGTCAATTTATAATACTCGTTAACGGAAACGCGTGTTATAATCCATAAAGAGAAAGGTCAATAGTGAGTTTTACGATTACAACGTTTAATGAACTTATCTATAAATTATAGTCTATCTCTATACACTTCATAGTTCATAGGTCGTATTCATATTTTAGTCGTAAGCACTACAATACAATATTATAAAACCATTTATAATCACTCAGAACAAAACCTATCGGCTACCAAAGTCTAATACATTTTAACAAAAGCTTTACTAATAACTAACACATTTTGGTAGAGAAAATAATATTAGTATGTACCGGCAACATCTTAATACATAAAAATAGTTATTTTATTCAATATGATAAACATAAAATATTTTGTTTAAATAATAAAATCAAAATTTAAAAATTACCTACCTGTGTGTTTTTCTAATACACACAACACACGTCATACCTGGGAAAACGTCTAAAATAATTTTGACACTACATAGTTTAAAAAGAGTGTAATTACTGCCTAAAAAACATGTCTGATGTCTAAACAGTCTCTGTTATAACATAATATAACAGTTGTTAATATTGTTATCAATACTCTATAGTCTAGACTCTAGACAGAATTATGTACCTATAAAAACCTATATTAAAAACCTATTAAATACTTAATAAAAAAATGTATATAAAAATATGTTCACTCGTTCAAAAAACTTAAAAATTGAATACAAGATTCCTCTTTAGTTGTTAATAGTGTAATTTAAAAAAATTGAACTTAAATTAATAATAGTTTTTAGCAATTGAAGTTAGCATTTTGACAAAATTCGTCTAAATCTTGAAAAATTGCAAAATAATTTTGAGTTAAAAATTCATAAAAATAATAGTGTCTGCGTGTGATTAAATATATGAACGTAAAACGATTTCACGAACTTTTATTCAGAAATTATAAAAGTATTAGTATAGTTAGTTAAGTGGGTTAACTATATAATATAAATACCTATTTCAAATTCATCATTATTTTGATACTAATATATTTTTTTATCTCGTAAATCTCGCTGTAAGTATTTAAAATGCCGAAGATGAGTTTTTATTCGCATTTAAGCATGTAATTTCACTATACGTCTATATAATATAATATTGTAATATACTGACCGTATATTTGAAATAAATAAATAAATAAAATGCGTACCTAATATAGTTTTATAACTTTGTATAAAATAATTAATATGTAATCTAAGTTTTGATATGAATAATAATTATTTAAATTTAATATTAAATAGGGATGTCCGTTTTATGTTGATTGATATTTGAAATGCGTGGCCATTTAAGCCGACTCCCATTTAATGTCATACGGCTTCGGTAATCGCACAGAAATAAAACTGGTTTTGATAGCCAATAGCAACGCGACCCGTACACTAGTCGCAAAATTGCATTATTAAATTTCTGTTAATTCTGAATTTATCACTGACAATTACTTTAGCTACCTAACCTACCTTATATAGTTTTATTGTTTAGTACATATTTATACTTAAATATAGGAACATAATGGAATGACTTGAACGTATTGTTTGATTCTCGTATTGAAAAAATTTGTGTTAACTATGGCGCTAGATTGGAATTTGACAAACATTTCTTGCGGCGCCATGGAATTGACCATCACTAATAATTATAGGCGTTGGCTTTATCGACGGAGACACTATTAAAAATTAATTAATATTAGAAAGATATGAAAATAATCGACAACTATTTGACGAGTCACATATTCTACGAAAAAGCATGGTATAGTTTTTATATTTTATACGATAAATAACTAAATAGTCATTTTTTCAACATTTGGATATAAATATTAATTATTTTTAATCAACTTTAAAAATGCGTGCTTAGGAAGGGTACTGGGATTTAGGTTGTAAAATAAAATATTTTTGAATAATTAATAATAATAATTAAAGTAAAAATTGAATATTAGAACATAATATCATTCTAAAATAGTGATTATTGTTTTGTAGACTTGTTATGGTATCGCCAGATAATCGACGCTAACACACTATATAATCTAACACGCTGGAAATACGTCGTACAAATAATATACGATAATAAGTCTTCGACGTAGCGAATAATCGTATTTTTAATATATAAAAATTATAATATTTCATACAAAATATAATTTGATAAATGTATTATCAGAACATTATGGCCTATGGGTAATCTTAATTCTTAGGTATTATAGTCGTTAAATGTTAAATACATTCCGTATATGATTGGTTGCATTCAATTTAATGATACACATTTTTTTTTCGATAGCAGCATCCGTTTCAAACTAATTAATATTTGTATTGATAAGATTGTCTGTTTGGGGGATCAATGTTCATACTACGAAATTCAATTTTTATCTAAATACCTACGTTCCACAGTCTGTGAGGTAATAAATACATAAGTACTATACCGACGAAATGAGTTTCAATTAAATACAGTTACGAAATAATATGTAAGAACCTACGGTTTAATTTCCAAACGCATATATACGTTTTTGAATAAATACGAAAGTAAATATACAGTCTTCATTTCTGATACATTTTAGTATCGTTTCCAATTTAATTTAGGCATTCATTATTTACATTTATGTTTTTATTAAAAACGTACGAAATATTTTTAGTATATTTAGTATAGTTATTTGATAACTGGTAAATATCAACGAAAAGTACTTTTTCTGGGATGACGTAAAAACAATATGGGTTATAGATATAATAAAATATACTCTTACACGTTTAAACTACTTAAAAATGATGCTAATCTGCAATAGAGTAGGTATATTATAGTTACTATAACTGTAATTAATTGGTAGCTAGACTACATTTTTGAAAGATATATGCGTACAGTTTTATGGATGGTAGTATACTATACAACAGTACATTAAAATATAATAAAATATTTAATTAAACGTAATACATACATTATTATGTACGTAGGTACTTACCTATTTGTTTTGTAGTTAACTTCAGTTAGTATTATTCGAGGTATTATACCTACGTATCTTTAGCCGTAGTATACTATATTCCGTGGTCCACAGAAATATAGAATCCAGAGGACCAGAGCACAATTACGGATTAAAGATTCTTAAAGTTAGTTATACTTCTTAGTTTATGATGGTGATACAGAGACAGCACGAATGATCAGCAATTTTATTAAAAACCAAAATTATTTTAAATGGGAATAATATTCCAATACCAACATTTTACAACAAGTTAATACATAAAATATAATATAAATACTATTAGAATTATTTTTTAAAGATATTAGCTAGCCATAAACTATAAAACTGAATTCTTATTGACAACAGTTTTCTTGTATTGAATTTCAATAACATTTTTGAATAAATCCATTTTTGATTTTAGGACTATATAATATTTATGAATTAATGACGATTATAAAATATAATGTATTTACAAATACATGATTTGAACATATATTTCGGTAAATAAATAGAATAATTATTCGAGAAAATCGTAATCAATATAATAATATATTAACCACATGTATAATATATAAAATTAATCTAAAATGTCTGATAATATTTTTTTTTTCTGGTTGAGACTTCGACAACTGATGTCATTAGCCTGTGGAACTGTGGGGGAGGGTACAACTGTAGTGGTTTTGAACACGAGTGTGCTTGTTTTGGCAGAATTTTGATGTGGGCACCCGTATTGTAGGTACGTATCGAACGATCCGTACACGGTACTCGTTAAAGTATCTTTGTGTTAAAGTAGCTTCATCGTACCTACCGCTCTCAAGGGTAAAATATTTTCGGTCTTACAGGGGTGGCCATTATAATATATGTTCACAAAACGTGTTTTAAAAACGTTAAGAAAAAATATAAAAATCTTTTAGAAATAAGAAATAAGTGAAATCGATTTATAAATATAATGTAATAACTAATAAGAAAAAAATGCATATATATATACATACAAGTCATATATAGCGTCTGAACGGGTCTTCTCGGTACATGATATATGAACAACACATGCAGACATTTGAAATCGGTTGGGTCGGATGAACCCCCGGGCGGCGACCATATCGCGTCGAAAAATAAGTCGAAACTTCTAGAAAAAATTAACAATACATCGAAACTACGAGAAAACCATATAAATTATGTTACTGTCCCGCCGGTCGGGTACAGCATGTGATTGTGCAGGTGACAGTTGATGAGGGTCTGGTGCAGATGGTGGGACGACGAGCCTCGGAAGGGCGGACGGACGGACCCAACCGACGGGTGGTCGAATACACATGTACATCGGCTTAAAAGATAAAACTGCATTCCTCAGAAAAAAAATAAACATCACAAGATTATTTCACACAACAATAAATATAAAAACGGTTAGGGTGGACTGCATACGCGTATAGAATATAAGTAGGCGTCCAAGGTCGATACGATAAATGTTGTGGAATAATGGTTGCAAGCCGAAATCGTAAATTCCTTGCAGTGCGATGTGCGGTGTTCCAAAGGCGACAAACCTGTCCCTCGACCCCTTTGTACACGTTTACAGCAGACAGTGGAGTGCGGCATGCCCCCCCACCCACCCACCCACCTCACGATGGTCACCGGTGGTCCTTTGAACGGAGGCCGCCAACTGTGAGATACAAACGAATTCAAAGCGATGATAGATCAGTTTCCCTAAAACTATGTACTACGGTAGTGTGTGTGATGGTCTTACTGGCGGACTTCACCTTTTGGCTGTATACACAGCTACGTCATAATATCTACATAATAATATTATGACAACTTAGCTCGTACAATGTATACCGATTGTGGTCCACCACCCCGAGAATGCTGCAGAGAGAAGCAAAAAAGAAAAACTCGTAACTCTGCCTCATTTGGAATACCTATTATACCTACTGAAATTTATAAAAAAAAATAATCAACCAAATCGGTCCATCTGTTTTAGAGTGATGTAGACAGATTTTTATTTTATAAGAATTTGAATGTATTATCATACATTGATATGGAGTGGTAAAAAAAGTGCAATACCTACTAAAATATTACAGTAGATAGAATATAAAGTTTGTTGTATAAACAAATATGTTAATAATGATTGATGATAAGCGTTATAAGTATATATAAGTATAATTTGATTATTATTTGATATTATACTAATTGTAGTCGGGGAATTCACTTTAGTACATGTCTGTAGGAATGCAGTACTATAGTAGGAGGTTTCGAGATTCGGGGGTACCTTGTCATCAATTAGTAGATCAATGGAATGCTAACAACACAAAATCGGTTCTGCTGAATACACATTTTCTATGTTATACGTTTGTACGTCGAAGAAAATACATGCGGACGGGTGTGACGTCCTCTTTCAACTTCGATATTCAGCTTGTAAAGTGTAAACAGTGCAAATCTAAACTATACGCTATAATAAACATTAATACGTCATAATTACCACGCTTATGTATATGCATAAAATGCAATCATTAATGCAAATTACATTAATTTCAATCGGTTTCGGTTTATATAATTATTAATATATAATTCGTATTATATATTATATCATATTTTCTTTCGTATTAGGCTCTTGCTTTATATTTATAAATTATAAACGATTACACGCCTATAGGCTATGGGCAGTGGCGCAGGAACTGTTTTTCATGAGAGGGAGGGGGCAAAACATTAAACACCTAACAATTATTATACATTTATTTGTGATTTATAACAGAAAACCTTTCTTATAATATTTTATTTTTTTGATATTGATATAGTATATAATATATGATAATAGTATAATATAATTATATAAATATAAACATAATCGTGCACACGGGGTAGTCATGGTAGGCACTTGACTACTCTGGGAACTCCCCCGGCTCCCTCAATATTCAATATTATTATTGTGATAATTGATAGTCAATCATAAAATAACTTTTAACTATGGTAAATTATAGGGGGTACTGTTGATGGACAGTTTCCCCCCCACAATACATTCAAGTCATATTTTACTCATGTCACAAATTTACTTATTGTACAAATTGTGTAGATTGTAAATATGCTTTTCAAATAAATATAAAAAAAAAAAAAAAACTATGGTAAATGAAGTTAAATTAGTTTTTATAACTTAGCTGTGAATATGAATATTATATATACGTAATATTATGTGCGTGTGTTAATGTTTTATATGTACTTATATGTATATGACTACCCTGCCAGAAATTCTACTCGATGTTATGAATATAAATACATTACATTTATATATTGAAACAAAACATAAAACATATTTACTTTATATCTGAAGTTATATTCAAAAGTAACAATATATAAATTAATTAAGTATAAAAAAATGTATCTACTTTATATTTTAAGTTATATTTTAAAAAAAGTAACAAAACAACTGAGGGGTCTATTGCCCCCTCTGCCCCCCTTCTCCGACGCAACTGGCTATAGGTACCTATTACAGTTATGATATTGTGGTATAATAATATTATTTGCCTGATTGGACGAATTCGACCCTCCAGTATCACTGCCTAAATTCTGGAAATTATTTGAGTCGCATAAACCATTTTTGAGCAATATTTTACCGTTTACCTATATTTCATTTGAAAAAATGAAATGAAATACTCTTATGAACAAAAAAAATAAAAATACCAATACGCACAAAATACGACGACAAATTAGTACGCCATTTCGATAATAATATATTATAACTGTATAAAAATTGCAAATAGAACACGTAAATTGGCACCGAACTTGACACGTTGATGTTTTGATATTCCTCGTCGTTATTACAATAATCGTGACAACCGTAATTATAAAGCCGAAAAGGCCTGAATACGGCACAGTTCGATTAAAAACCGCGACACATTTTGTTCCCCCCGATAAAGTATATGGTTGCATCATAGGTTCGACAACTCCGAAGGATTTCTTATAATATAGGCGACCACTACGATTTTGGGAGATCCTCTGTCGCAATCATTTAAACGTTGGCTGTCGTCCCGTTTTTTATAGTGTTTGATTATATTTTTCGACAGGCTGCAGCTATAATAGGTATGGGAAATACTAAAATATAACATTAGATTTGTATTAAATATTATTTTGTATAAACTATTTAACAATTTATTCGATTAGGTATATTGACGTTCGTATCTACGTTTTACACAATACATATTACTAGGGCCCGGAAGTTCATGCACAAAAAACTATCAAAATATGCATGCAAAATGCGCTTAAAATCTATAAAATATGCATTTAAAAAAAAAAAAAACTCAAGTTATTTTCGTTTTTGGTAAAAAAAAAATAATTAAAATATGGGAAAAAAACAAGCAAAATGTATTTATTAATTAATATGGTATATTATGTTATATTTACTTTAGGAATTACAATTTACAACCAGTGACTTTGACAGGTTTTCAAATACAAATGAACGGCGATTATCAGCCAACATATTTTTGTAAAGAGAAGAAATTGGAGCATACTTGAAATGTATGAAATCTGAAATCTGAAGTATTTAATAATTGATATTCGAGAATATAACAATTGCCGTTTATCGTTTTAATACTATTTAGCTAGAAGTATAACTGGCTTATCGCCTATCATGAATTATCGCATGGACTTCCCTAGTAATTACATAATATTAAATTATTTAAGTATTACCTGTATAATTTTAAACAGGTTTTTATACTCAAAGACCGAAATTTCTATAAAATATCAATGAAAAAAAAAAAAATATCAAAAGTAAAATGCAATAAAATGCAGTAAAATGCAATTTTTTTAAATATGCATATTATGTAAAAAACCTCAAAATATGTGAAAATATGCAAACTAAAATTTCATTTTTGAACTCATCAGGTTGTGATTCAAATTTGTAGTTTATCCAGCAACTTTTTGATGCACTTATTATGTTATTTTATGATTTATTAATTATGTAACAGTTTCCGTCGCGTTTAGTGTTTGAAAGTTTAAACACAGACTATATTGTGTGTTTTAAATATTTCTTGGGACATAATATACCTATAATATTCGTGAAACGTTTATACTGCATGTCTGTAGTCAATGTTCATTATACTCTATATAAACGACAACGAGTTTTTTGTTATTAGTATTTAGTATATGTTTTAACGATTTTTAGTCGTTAAATCTGTAAGTTGTACCAATATTGATTTTTACACTGAACAATATAAAAATAATAAGAAACAATAATTTTTTGTGTTCACGTGTTTTTATTGAACTAAAACAAATAAGTAATATTATTAAAATAATATTATAAAAAGGGGGAAAATTTTGAAAAAAAAGTTATGTTTATATTTATACGAAAAAAAGGGGGGGAAGAGGTCAAAAAATTAAGTTTATAAAACAGACCGAAGTAACAATTGTAGAATTAAACGATGAAAAATGTAAAGTAAAGAAAAAAAAAACGACGACGGACAGGAGACACAAAAAACGAGGAGGTGGGGGATACGAGATGGCTATTCGGTGCAGATTTGCAGTTTTGGGCTACTGGTCACCTCTGCAACGTTCTCGCGACCGGTCCCGCGGGTTGACGGATATCGCTCGTCAACGACGACCGAGCGCACAACGCCCGCGAACCCGTCGCGCCGTGGGTGATCGGAGAACGTGCGCGGGTGACATACCGCCGGGCACCGTCCGTGCTCTTTCTCGTACCCCCTCGCCTCCTTGCGTCGCCGTCATCCTGTCCGCCGTTTTCCTACCCGAGCGTGGGCTACCGACGGGCTTGTCGGCCGCAACAGCACAGCGCGCGGAAAACGCGCTTCACGCGCTTCCACCCCGTCGAAAACATGTTTCGACGACGAGAAGCGCGTTTACCCGTTGCTGCTGCCTCGACAACGTCCGGCACGGCATCCTCTTGCACTCCGATCGCATCATCTAGCTCGGGTACCGCCGCACAACCATCGTCGCGGTCTGATAATTCCGTGATTACCGCCGCTTCGTCGCAAGACGCCGAATTTCGGGCCAAGACGTACGTCATTGGTCCCACGAAAATTATCAGTACACGATCGTAATCGTCGAGGACGTCTTCGTAATACAAAAAATTTCCGTATACCATGCTCTCTAAAATTTCCTCCAAATTTTCCATCATTATGGCAAATAATATTTCCTCCGTGTTCTGATTGATGGTGAGAGCCATTTTCTGGATATTATTCTGTGATCTTCTAACGAATTAATTCTTTTTTTGATTTTGTATTGTGGTTTTCTCCACAACGTTTTTGAACCTAACGCAAGGTTGGAAAAATAATATTACAATAAGATATATTAATTGTATCGATTGAAATATAATTGAATATATTTATGTAAAGGCAATAATAATAAATCGGCAGATAGGTTTCGTGTCGAAGTACAAACTGATTAATCGGACGTATGAATAAACATCCAAACGCTTAATTCCATGACAACAAAATAATATAATATTGTTCAAAATTAAAAATATATTATACGGCCATTTATTTCCAAAGATATCGCATAATAATATGTACATTAAATTTTTAAACATTATTCATGTTAACATGAATACTTCTATTGTAAAGGTAATGTAATAATTGGAATACCTTTATATAGCTTTAAATATCTTGATAAAGAACCTTTATTGCACGTCACAATAATTTGTTTCTAATCACAAAAAATAATTTTTATCCAAATATTTGAAATATTTGAGTATTTAAAATAATGCCATTACTCATTAGGTTACTCTAATATGGAATTCAAACTAATAATTAATTTATTGACACTCAATCGAGACATCAAGTTCCTACTAGTCAGCTTGCAACATAAGTACGCAAGTCAATTTTCAAAATATTTAGATTCATTCTATGCTATTTGCATACCACAAACCGTATTTACTATAAATTTACTAGGTAATGATAACATCTAGTAATATTGCATAAAATAATAGCTATAAGGTTTGAACATTTTATCTATTTATAACAAATTTAAAATTTAAATGCTGGTAAAAAAAACTGTGCATATTTTTAATATTTGTCAAATGCTATTGTAAAAATATATCAGGAGCATTATATTAAATTTTCACGCTTTTTGGGCCAGTATTGATATTAATAGAAAAAAAAACTAAAAAAATTGAAATTTGAAATTGTCCGTAAACAGCTCAAAACGAGTCAAAATATTTTCAAAATTGTATCAAGTATAGGAATTGATGAAATTCAAATATGATATAAATTTCAAGTATCTACAGTTATTTATTTTTGTATTACAGTAAAATAAGAAAATCACTATATGCAAAATCGAGTAAATATCCAATGTTGTAAAAATTTGAATTTTAAACGCTCAGAGTAGAGAACTTTCGAATTACGCTTCCAGTAGAGATTTTTTTTATAAAATTAGACAAATGTATGAAGAATCTTACATTCAATTTTCAAATCTTAGTTTTAAAAAGAAAATTTTTTATGAATTTCTAACACTCAAATTAATTTGAACATTTTTGTGATTTTTAAGTATTTTGTCGAAATTTAAATGCTTATAAAAAAAAATTATGACTGGATTTTTCAAATTTCATTATAACAATAATATATGAGACTTGTATTAAATTTTCAAGATTTTTTACCTTACAAATTAAATTTTATTGAAATTCATAGAAAAAAAAGGTGGGTAAGTGGATATCGCTCTGCTGTACAGTAGGTTACAAGTGGGTCACTGTAATGAATGGTGTTAAATTTGAATTCAGTGATATAATATCATAATTGTATAAGAAAAACGAATTTTGTCGAAATTTTAACTTTAAATGCTTATAAAAAAAAATTGTGCCTATGTATTTATAATATTTTTCAAGTGCTATTGTAACAATATATGAGCCTTGCATTAAATTTTCACGCTTTTTTACCCAACAAATAAAATTTTATTGATATTTATAGAAAAAAAAACTAAAAAAATTGAAAACTGGCAATGTCCGTAAACAGCTCAAAAAGAGTCAAATTATTTTCAAAATTTTATCGTGTATAGAAAATGCTAATATAAACATTCAGTGAAATTTTCAAGTATCTACAGTCATTCGTTTTTTAATTACAATAAAATAAGAAAATCGTTACATGAGAAATCGAGTGAATAACAAATGTTGTAAAAATATGAATTTCAAACGCTCATAAAAATTTAATTTGATTTGCTTGTAGATATTTTTTTTTTTGATAAAGGTAGACAAACTCAGTGGTGCGCAACCTTTTTTGATCCACGACTCCCCAAAATAATTTATTTTTAATACGACCCCCCCTTCCTACCAACATTATATAAGTGTGTAATTTAAATTTACTTTATATATAGTATATCATACTTTCTGAAGCTAATCTTACTAAACAAATAACACATTTTGGCTCACCTTTTTCAGCATCGAAAGTGAATCCAAACTTGATGTAACTGTCTTGGTATTTACGGTCTTTTTATTAACTTTTCGACTGGTTTTTACATCTGACGACATTTCCGATACCTTACGAACTTTAATTTCTATAGCACTTTCATCATCACTATTCATCGGTCGTTTAATTAAAAATTTATCCATATCGTTTTAGTTTATATATTATAAAATATCAAAATATTAAAAATGTTAGTTTAAAATAATACAAAATACAAATAATTATTACAAGCTATATAAAATTATAAGCATTAATACGATCAACTCAACGGCTCGTACATGACTATCGGACTATTTCATAATAACCGTAAGATTAAATAAAATTACTGATTAAATTCAATTTAAAAATAACCCATATACTGCGTGGTTCAATAGAACTTGTTATCGCAACATTAAGATATGACATAATATGATATAATATGACATATTATGATTGACACAGCCATCAACGGTACAAAATAATTTTACTTTGTATAAAACTATAAAATAATATACAATATACATAGTATAAAACTTTTTCATTTGGTGATTACTGGCGACCCCCTAATACAATTTCGCCAGGTTGCGCACCACTGGACAAACTTATGGGTAATCTTGTTTTACATTTTTAAATCTTAGGTTTAAAAAGAAAAATTTTTATGAATTCTCAACTCAAAATAATTTGCTAATTTTCGTGATTTTTCCGTATTTTGTCAAAATTTGAACTTTAAATGCTTATAAATAAAAATGTGACTAAGGATTTTTAATTTTTTTCATCTGCCTTTGAAACAATAGTCTAGGAGCCTTCTATTCAATTTTCAATTTTTTTTACTCAACAGATAAAATTTAATTGATATTTATAGAAAAAAAACTAAAAAAAATGGAAACTGACAATGTCCGTAAACAGCTCAAAATAATTCAAAATATTTGGAAAATGTTATGGTGTATAGAAAATGGAAATATAAACAACCGGTGAAAATTGCATGTATCTACAGTCATTTGTTTTAAAGTTACAACAAAAACCAAATTCAATTTTGTGAAAAATCGATTTTGCGTAAAAATTCCCGTTTTTCCTTAATTTTTCTTTTGTTTTTCTTGGCGCTTTTGAAAATTACTAGGAATTTTAAATTTTGGCCTCCCCAATGCACCAAAGATATTCGCTTTCCAATCGAAAAAAATACTGAAGTTGAAAATCGAAGTATTATTTCGACTACTTATCGTGTACACAGACACACAAAAAAAAAAAAATTAAAAAAAAAAAAAATATAAAAACACACATCATTGTAAAATCAATACATTCATCGGTTCCACTCAGAATCTAAAACTAAAATATTTGAAACTGAATATGTCTGTATACAGTTCAAAACCAATTGAAATATTTTGAAAATTGTATCGTGTATAGATATTGATAATATAAACATTCAGTGAACATGTCATATATTTACAGTAATTTATTTTAGAGGTATACCAAAATCCAAAATCGATATATAAATACTGATCTCTGTAATTTAAAATGGATTTTTAGTGTATTCTGTAATGTTTCTGTGAAACGTCTATGACAGAACAAATACAAATGTATATTATATCGGCAGGTAGGACAAACATCAGTGGCGGCAGACAGGCGTCGAACCGCCAAGGGTAGGTTTCGTATTTTGTTATCCAGGTATACGCATTAAGATAATAAATCTATTCGGCGCCGACCGGGTACCTACCTAAAAACAGGATATTGAACGGGCCCTTTGTGTGTGTGTATGTGCATTTTGAGTGTATGTAAGTGTTTCTTATTTGCTTAAGGTTTCTAGACATAAGTCTAAAATACGTTATGTCCCCATCATATTAGACCCGTCCGTCCTGTTAGTTACAGCTGTTGGCATTATGATATTTAATTATTGTATAAGTGCAGTTTAATATAGATTCATATTATCCAAAATATACTACCAATATATTAAGATCGCCGAATTCTTTTAAAATTGTACTAAATTTATTTTACTTCAATGGCGGACATTCCCCCCCCCCCCCCGATAAATTTTTGTTGCGGACATTCCCCCCCCCGTTTTTTTTTTTATTTTTAATTATTTACATTTGAGCATAAAATTATTATTTTTGACACATATTTTTTAGCTTTTGTTCATATTTATTTTTTTTATTTTTGTAAAACCTGTACGTTTACTAAAAAATCTTTAATCTTAATTTAAATTAAAAAATAATAAATAATATTTAAAAGAAGTTAGGTAAAAATATAGTTTTAAATAAAAGTAAAATAGTAGTATTTTTTGGCCAATTGTATTAGCTATTAATTATATTAATAAATATTGAACACCCCAAAGGGTAAAAGTACAGTATAAGTTTAAATTAAAAATATCGCTGAATTAACAATTAAATACAATAATCAAATTAAACATCTAGTTTAGAATTATAAACACAGGATTTTATCTTAATACAGGAGTCGGAAAAAAATCAAAATTATATATTATTTATACAATCTTTTTTTCTTTTTTTGTCAGATTTTTTGACCAGCTGTATTGTACTATATTTTATTATTTAGACAATCTTTTATTTGAATCTATATTTTTACTTAACTTGTTTTAATTATTATTTATTATTTTTTTATTGTAATTAAGATTAAAGATGTTTTAGTTAACGTACAGTTTTTATAAAAATAAAAAAAAAATATGAACAAAAGCTAAAAAATAATAATTTTATATTCAAAGGTAAATAATAAAAAATAATAAAAAACGGAGGGTAATTGTCTAGATACCATTTTAATTATTGGTTTGTATTAGCATCATACAGAGTGAGTCGACCGAGTGATCTAACTTACTTCTCAAACTAACTTGTTTATTGTGTTAAATTTATGTTGTATATTTTATTAAATGTACCTATAATACAGTACTATAATTGCAATGGGTTCTTGTGAAATATTGCGATTGTTATAATACAATTATTTTTTTTTATTATTGCAATAAAATGTTTTTTTTTATTTATATGTCCGACTCGAACAAGAGAACCATTCAAGCCTTCCAAAATATCTGTTGTCGTCTAATTACAGGAGCACCCTGGTATGTCTCCAATAACATTATAAACTCCGATCTCAAAATCCGCTCTGTCAACGATACAGCCACTCTATATTACAAACGCTTCCACGCAAAACTCCAATCCAACCCTAACCAACTCATCAAGGACCTTGCTACACCAGCACTACCCGGAAATCCAACTAGACGACTCAAGCGGAACTGGTGCCGCGACTTAAAAATTTTATAAATTGCTTAAATTAAATGTCATTGTATTAAATTTGTAAATACTTTTGTAAAGCTACTAGGTGTTTCTAATGAGAGATTTCCTACCATGCCATCATTAGTTCATAGTTTCATTCTTTTCACCATAATTATTACTTATTGTACACCCCTGTATAGATTGTAATATTTCTAAATAAAGTCAATAAATAAAAAAAAAAAAAAATGTTCGACGTAAAATCCAAAATCCAAATGTCGAATGTGGAAATTAGTAAAATTCTAAATTTCTTTTAAATTTTTAAGCATTTCGGTGTAAACCTAATATGTAACAGAATAAATATAGTATCATTGTATTATTGTATCATAGTATCATAATATTGACCTTAATAGTAAGTATTGTTATTAACACCGTTATCTCAGCACTGCAAAGTTTGAAACTGAATATCAAAATTATCCAGTATTATGTACTTTATTTTGTAAAATTTTTGTACAACCAAAATTAAATTTTGTACACCTCCCCTAATACGAGACAACGCGATTTTCCCATGTCCGTGCTGAGGTAACGTTAACCCAGCTCTGCCCATGACCAATTATTATCCAATCAACATTTTTGATGAAAACCGACGTTTTTTTAATTATTTTAAATTTTTTAAATTTTTTAAAATTATATACAAATGACAAATGACAATTATTGACAATGTAAAAGGCAGATTGCAACTATACTTGTATACTTAATAATATTAATAAGTAATACATAATATATAATATGTTATTGAACTATTTATTATATATATTTTGATTTATGGTTTATATTATATGATTTTTTAACTGTGATATAATAAGTTATTGTTTAATGACATATACTAGATGTCATTTTTTTTATAGTTACCTTTTAATAAAATAAATGTATTGTCTAGTATAATAAATATTAAATTAGATACATATCTAATATTATAATAATTAATGAAAATCAATTGTTACTAAACTAGTATTTTAGAATATTATATATTTTATGGTTATAGATGTTATATTAAAGAAGTTTTAGGTACATTGATAAATGTAATGATTATATTATGATTATATTTAATTATGGAAATCGTAATAAAAAAGAATGATGTATTTAGTAATACTTTTTTTCCTAGATTCATATTTTTACGCCACGAAAATTTCTAGACGGCAGACCCAGAGACTAAGTAGATAATGGATTTGTAGTTCCGTAATTTCATAACTGTTGATTATAATTTTTACTATAATTCTAAGCTAAAAAAAAGTCTTATTCTAGAAATATTTTATACTGTTAATATCGTATTTCATAAGCATAGTATTATAGTTCATGCAGACATACAGTGAAAAATGCTCAGGGAGAGGATAAAAGGGCCATTGAGTACTACAGACGATGGTAGGGCGATAATGAACAAGTAACATAGGTATTGTTATTTTCAGGTACATATTTTTTCTTATATATTTAACGAAATTATAAAAATGTATGTACTAAGCTACAATGGAATGTCTTTAAATCGCTTTTACATTTGATATACGATAACCTTATGTTTACTGCTGCCTGGGAACATTTCTGAAAATGTTCATTTCCATTTATAACATGTTTTTTTTTTGTGTATTATGCTGGTTTCTTTGAAATGTCTGTGACTAAAATACTAAATACAATTTAACATATAGATGGGCCAACGATAGGTACTAAAGTGGCGACGCTCTGGCGGGCGGCAGCGACTCGGTATGACAAGGGCCGATAATAAATTATTATTATAGTGGCCGAAAACGTTATAGAACTGATCTTAATGTATCCTGTCTTTAGATTAATATTATATAGCTGGGAGTGAAATTTCTTTAATGTATTATAAAAGGTATTATATATATTGTAATGTATGGTTGAATACACCCTCTTATCGGTATTCGGTTTATTTTCTTGGGTTCATCCTTTATAATTGCATTCCAGGATCTTGACCTTCGGCACAATAATATACATTATACACAATATGTAGACGGCGTGCGGACCCTCGTCGCCTATAGTTTACCAAACACATTGTTACGAATATCCGACACCCTGCGGACGACCGCACGCGTTGATACTCAAAGAAATAGGTACAGACGAAAATTTTATGATACTAAGAATATTGGTGTGCTTAAGATGATGATGTGATATAAAATTGTATATATCTTTTTATTTTATACAATATATTATAAATTATAATATGTGTTTTCAAACGTTGTGTGGATACGATTTTATTATTATTATTTTTAACAAGATGTAATGATAAGTATAATATATTCGTTAGTTTTGAAATTAATTATTATTATTCTCCTGTCTAACGAAAATAAGACTATAATAATATAGGTATACATTTCCAAAGATTTATCTACGTGCATCAACGACGACAATAATATTATATAACACAGCTTTTAAATCTAAAACCACTTTTATCGTTCCATCGCTATAGATAGCCGAGTGGCGAGTACTACATATTATAATATTAATATTTTTTTTTATAATAAGATGTTTAGAAATTATATACGCATAGGACAATGATGATAATAATAATAACTAGGTAATTTGTCATTAAGATTGCAAAAAGATGTCTTTTTTAATATGTACAAATTAAAATTTTGGAATATACATGTTAACACGTTTGTAAATTAATAAAATGTAAGGAACTAGAAAATACAAATAAAATTAATAATAATAATTAAATGAACGTAGGTATACGAGTTTAAAAATGTAAAAATAAAGATTTTTTTTACGATTGATCTAAATGTTACAATATTATATTCTAGTCAATTAATCTTCAAGAGTTTTTAGAAGAATAAAAGCTCAATAATATGTATATAAAGAACATGACAAATTGAATTTAGGTATCTAATGTATCTAATATCTATACTCCGTGATTACAATTATACAACATGCTACTAACGTTTATAGTTTTAGGAATTTCACATTTTTATGTAGGAAGTGGTCAAAAATACTTGTTGATTATGACATTATGTTTGTAAATCGTATGTAATAGCGGCAAGTGCCACTAGTGGGTGGCTTCTTATCAAGTACTCATGTATTATAGCCTTTATCAAATATGCCTATTGTGTATCAACTGTACAGATTATATATAATATTATTGTGTAAAATAAAAAAAAAAAAAATATGTAATAATGATACGTACAGATGTTAAATGACAGACAGTGAATTAAACCATAAAATAAGGTGAATAATAATATACAAATAATAGATATATTTTGAACAGGAACCTTAATGTCTCATAAATGTGTGCTTCTTTAGGATTTGAATATGTTGATTGTTCAGTTACATAAGACAGAACTCAATATTAAAATTAAAAATAGAGGATATTTACAGTAGGTATTTGTTTTCAGTTACATTTTTATTAGCTGCAGATATATAGGGATATATGTGAAATCAAGATGACTTACTGATTCTGTGTTAGATTAAATCTTACGGGACATAGGCGTGTTTACGGGTATGGTCAACCTGCAGCCATGGACAGACCTGCGAAATTAGGTGCCCTCCATCAGTGGCGTCCACAGGGGGGGGGGGCTAACGGGCTGAAGCCCCCCCCCCCACCATTGCCGTATTATTATGACTAAAAAAATAAATATTTATCAAGTTTCAACTGTCAATTATTATAGCAAGCAAGACGTAAATTTCATATACGTCTTACCAGAATGAATTCATTTTTGAAAAAAATTTTATTTGCATACCAATTTTCCTAAAATTATCTGTTATTTTTCAGTAAGAGTATGAACTACTTGTATGAAAGACTGTATTAAATTGTCTAGCCTTAGCTATACACAATTGATATTTTATAAGTTTTGAACTACAAATTAACTGTGGTTTTGACGAAAATTGAACTTTAAATGCTTATAAAAAATAACGATGATGCCTATATTTTAGCTATAATAAAAACTTACGTATTACATTTTTAAGCTTTTTGACCGGATAAACAATTTTTTATTGACATTTATAAAAAATAAATTATATCTGATAAAAGCATAATTTAAGATAGAATAAACCGTGGATAAAAGTAATTATTAATAAGAATCACATTTTTTTTATCTGCGCTAAGAATCAAATATGATAACTATTTGACGAATCTGACTATCTGAGTATTTAATAAGCTATACAGTATGTACGGACAATTGTAATTGTACTAAAATTTAATGTCAACAAAATAAAGGATTCACAATTTTTATTTTAGATTCTGAGCGGAGAGAAGAAGCTAGTGGTTTTACAATGGTGTTTATTTTATATTTTAATTTTTTTTTTATCCTGTATACAAAATTTCTAACAAAAGGAGTGCTTCGATTTCAACATATAGTACCTTATCTTTTAGCAAATTAGATCAAAATGGTAATTTAGAGAGGTCATTTTTCGATTTTCACAAATAGTTATTTAATGCCACAGGAAAAACTACCGATAAATTACGAAAACCGGCTGAAAATGGGATTTTAATTTCTAACGCGCTTTGTTTATCACCAGAGCAACGAATAAAAAATAATAATAATATAATAATATTAATTCAACTAACAGGCTATAATAATTAATAATAACAATATAAAAAAAATCCAGACTGACACACCGTCGCCGCTCAAAATCGTTTTTCTTATACAATGATATTATATCATTGAATTCAAGTTTAATACAATCCATTAAACACTGACCCACTCTTAACCTACTGTACAGCAGACCGACATCCACTTACCTGTTTTTTTTTGTGTGTCTGTGTACACGAATAGTAGTTGAAAAAATGCTTCGACTTCAGTAACTTGTTTCATGGGAAAGTGAATCTAGTTAGTCGTTAGTGCATTTGGAGATCAAAATTAAAAATTCCTAGTAGTTTTTAAAAACTCCGAAAAAAAACAAAAAAAATGTAATGAAAACACAGAATTTTTACGCAAATTCGGTTTACGACAAAATCAATTTTAGTTTTTGGTGTAACTCTAAAACAAATTACTGTAGATAGGTACATGAAATTTACACTGGTTGTTTATACTAGCATTTTCTATACACGATAACATTTTGATTATATTTTGATTTTTTTTTGAGCTGTTAACGGACATTATCAATTTTTAATTTTTTTATTAGTTTAACTGTAAATAAAATGTTTTTTTAGGTAAAAAATCGTTGAAATTAAATACAAAGCTCAAGATGTATTGTTAAAATAGTAGTTGAAAAATAATAAAAAATATCTACAAAGGCAAAATTTTTATATTTTTTATAATCATTTCCCAGACATAATTTTGAAATGATAATATTATAATTACGAATAATAGTTCGATTTTTTACAACATTTAACAAAATTTAAATTTAAAAATGATTTTGTAGTTAAAAATTTATAAAATGTTCAACTTTTATACTAAGGATTAAAAATGTAAAAAAATATGTTCCGCGTAAGTAGGTTAATTTGTTACCAAAAAATATTAAATATATAAAAACGCAGTTTTATGTATAGTTATTTTATGATCAATTTTGGACGAAATTACATAATATTATCAAATAACCAAGAATAACGATTTTAGTTATTTTGTTGAAATTTTATAATATTAATTTAACTTACCGGCTACCGCATTAATTACAATATAAATCTCATTTAAAATATCCACACTGACCAACCGTCACCGCTAAGAATCCTTTTTCGTATACAATGATATTAGGTATATCATTGCATTCAAATGTAATACCATCCATTATACAGTGCGCCCACTTGTCATCTTCTGTACAGCAGAGTGACATCCACTTAGCTACCTTTTTATTTTTATATACATTTTTGTATATTTTATTTTTAAGACATCTTTTCTTGGCCATACCTGCAAACGAATCCTAGACATGCCTATGTCACGGGGATGTAACATCTTTCCATTAAAATTTTGGAATACAATTGAATAAATATCGATACTATAGTGCCATTTATAAAAATATATCATACAAAAATTATTTTAATTTTCAATAGCGAGATCATTAATATTCATAAAGAATATATTTGTTCCAAGTATTCTTAATTTGACATTGAACACAAAATACATTCTACACACTTGCATTTGGTGTTCTGAAAGATTTTCAGTTTGGTTCCTATTTTGAGTTTCAATCATTAATATTTATAGAAAATATATTTGTCCAAATTTTTTTAATATTTCCAAAATTATGAACAATATATACTTTCTACAAAGATCAACTTCGTGTTTAACGCATACAAACTAAAATATCTAAGACTATTAAAAAATTTCAAATATTAAGTATTATAAATCAAGATCATTCATCCAAAATGTTTTTGGATAATATCACACAATCGTATAAAACAATAATTAAAAATGATAATGGGGATTTTTCTCAGAGACTCAAGCACATACCGATGCAAAGATTAATGACCAATTCAGTTGGATCTTCCATTTTACAAAATCAAAATAGTTTGTGATTTTGAGAAACTGCAGAAATCCATACTTTGTGTACCCTGCATAGGTGCAAACAGACCACTAAACCGTGGGGTCTATAATATTTCATATTTTAAAAATATATCATTTATTGTATTTCACTATAATAATTATCTGTGTCTTGAAATCTTTTCAACTTCCTTGGAGAACTATTTCCCGATACAAGATTTTCATAGTACGTGTCTCGCACGGCTTGAATTTTTTTGAGATTCGCAATGAGTCTTTTTTTAAATTACGAGATCATCCATATCGACTATCGTGACCACCTTATCGTGTACTAATAATAACAATAACTTAGACTAATAAAAATAACATTTCTATACCACACGCCATACGGCGAGACAATGTTACAGATAAGTAAATTGCCGTATCGCCGAAACGGTCACTCGCCGGAATGGACATCGTCGAATTAACATATCGCCGAAACATCCGCGCCGAAATGTTCTATTCCCCTTTTTCAGCCCTCTTGTTAAACGAATAGCATACTAACTGAATCAATGTACGGTTTTAAAGCATTACCAAACTATTAACTTAGGAAAAGGCAACTGGTATTAATAAGAAATGAGTCCATGGAACACTTAGCTTATACATTAGTACATTACACAAAATCATAATTAAAATTAATTATAGTTCTAAAAAGACTATATATCACAATATATAAATTTAAACAATATTAATACAAGGAGTTAGCTAAATACCTATATGAGATAGGTACTATAATCTAAATATGATGATATTATATCAATTTCGAAAATTATATAAGTCTGCATGACGTACAAAAGAAAATAATATATGAATAATTATATAAATTTTTACAAACTAAACTATCCATCTAACTTTAAAAAAAAAAAATTACAATAAGTTGGTAGTCATAATTTTAGGTTTACATTTTCAATCACTTTAACTATATTATACTAAATATATTGTTATCTATATATTAAGGTACCAAACCTGGATCGACCAATAAATATTATTTATAGCAAAAAATACTAAGGAATACAGATTCTCCACTGATTGTGATAAAGTTAAGCAGTTTCTTAATAAAATAGTTATTAATTATTAAGTTTAACAAATCAAAATAATTCACCTATTAAGGTTTGAATGACATCACACTTGAATGAAATGTTGATGTAAGCAAATAATGTCTACCTGCAGTAGTGCCGAATGAGATTAAAACTGACAGTTCAAAAAGTTCGATTGAAATACCCCTTCAAACACTGTGAAACTGGCTCCACTAATTATATAAAAATAATTTAACAACTTATCTGTGTTTAATAAAATTATAGCAAAAATACTAAGGATTATGATCTATTATTTTACTCAATACCCACCCATTATTAAGGCAGTTCAATTGAACTACTTGAAGTACGTTTTTGGCGCTACTGCTGTCCGCTTTATATGTGTATATTTTTATAATTTTCAACGATACATCTCCACACAGTAGCCAGTAAAATATGAACACATAGTTAGTTGAAATTTGAAAAGCACTGAATGCAAAATACATAGAACATTTTAAATATCTGTTTATATGTTATCATAATTAATCAAGATGGCTCGACTACCTAGGTATAAAAATTCAGGTCAAAATCACACAACAATGCAAATGTAGATTTTAATAGATTTCCATACAAATTGTGTAGCTTTAGATAATCAAAAAGACGCATAGCTCCTAGCAAGTTGGACTGTAATCTTTATTTTTCGAGATAGCTATGAAGTAATTTTAAAAAGCTGCAGAAATCAACACTTGTTCAACATTTCTGAATTCAATGTAATTTTAAAACATAAACATTGAAGACAAAAGTGTGCGAACTAGTATTAATCAGCGTATTAGTTTCCTAAACAAATAGCTTAAACACTAGAATACTGTAGCCCAACAGTTGTCGCATATTTATGTTATTGTAAATCCCTAATACAGATGATATTTATATTATATGAGCTCTTTGCTAATGTTACTTTTATTTAAGTAGATATTAATAATAAAAATAAGAATTATACTGATACATTTCTTGGTGAAATAATGTGAAAGTAAATCAAAGAACTCCCAAGCATCCACAACATCGTTTAATCAATTAGACGTAAAAAGTTTTGATTTAGATTTCAGATATGAAATAATTATTCTCTTAAACAAAGTTGTACATCAGCAAAGATTTATGTATTCAGTTGGATCCTCAAGTTTACTAAATCAAATAATTTGAAGTTTAACATTTCTGAATTCAATGTAATTTTAAACATAAATATTGAAAAACAGAAGTGTTTACTAGTATTAATCAAAATATTAGCCTCTTGAACAAATCCTCCACCGTTGACAACATACCAAATACTTCTTGTGCCAACGTGTTTACTTGAGGATGAATGCATTCAATACTTATTTCACATGTTAATGTTTTGCTATCAAATATTTTATTCACAGATAAGGCATTCAAAAACATGCGAAACAAATATGATTGAAACACAAATACTTCTTATAATAACACAATACCATAAAAAAAACAAACGCTGAAAATTAACTAACTTTAATATAATTAAATAAACTCAGCAGATTATTAAAGTAGCTTACTCTCCTCCGTGAAAATTCCAAATGGGACAAAATTGAGGCCTCCCAAGCATCCACTACATCGTTTAATCAATTAAACGTAAAAAGTTTTGATTTAGATTTCAAATATGAAATAATTATTCTCTTAAACAAAGTTGTACATCAGCAAAGATTTATGTATTCAGTTGAATCTCTAAGTTTACTAAATCAAATAATTTTGGTATTTTGAAGAGTTTCAGAAATCAACATAAGGTTTAACATTTCTGAATTCAATGTAATTTTAAAACATAAATATTGAAAAACAGAAGTGTTTACTAGTATTAATCAAAACATTAGCCTCTTGAACAAATCCTCCACCGCTGACAACATACCATACTTCTTGTGCCGACGTGTTTACTTGAGGATGAATGCATTCAATACTTATTTCACATGTTAATGAATTACTATCAAATATTTTATTCACAGATAAGGCATTCAAAAACATGCAAAACAAATATGATTGAAACACAAGTACTTCTTATAATAACACATTACCATAAAAAAAACAAACGCTGAAAATTATAAAAATTATGAAAATGGTACTATATTTTTTAATTTAATCACAGCAAAAAAGTTTGAAAAGAAAGCTTTAATAGATACTTAATTATTCAAAAAGTTTCCTAACAAGATCCATCTAAATTTTAATGCTTAAAATACTCGTTGTGCCGACTAGATTACTTGAGTATAAATGTATCCAATAAATTCTTAACATGTTCACGGGTACCTATCAAATCATTTTATTCACAGATATGTCACCCGAAACATGTTAAGACATATATGAATTGAAACATAAATATTTCATGATTGGGTATACATCAACATTGGTGTGATATCAGCATGATAAAACAAATGCTGTTAGTTAATTATGTTAATCCATAATCTTCGATACACCTCTACACAATGGCCTGTAAAATAATAAGAACACATAATTAGTATGAATATGAAAATAATAATAAATCAAATACAGCTATTTAAAGCATTGAATTCAAAATATACAGCAAATTTTCAAATATCTATGTGATAATTATAAATCAAGATGACTTAACTATAACTTTTCAATTAGAAACTACACGATGATGCAAATGTTGCAAATGTTGACTTACTAATTATGTGATAGCTTTAATCTCATGGACATGTAATATCCTTTCATTAAAATCATTCAATACAATTGAATAAATATTGGAAATATCAATACTTGTGACTTTTATAAAAATATGTTAAACGACAATAAATTATTAAAATTTTCAGTAGAGTTCATCAATATTTATAGAGATTATATTTGTTCCAAGTATTCATTAATTTGACATAGAACAAAAATTGTATTCTACACGCTTAAATTTGGTGTTCTGTAACATTTTCAGTTTTATTACAATTTTTGAGTTGCGATTATTAATATTTATAGAAAGTAAACATAAGTAGGTATTTTCCTTATTTCAAATACAAACTACCTTCTACAATGATCAATTTCTTGTTCTGAAATATCTCAAAGACTGCTTATCCAATATACCTACATACAAAAGCAAAACACAAAATATCATTAAATCAATATATTACTTTAATACTTTATGTTAATAAATGGTATATTTAATGTTATAAAATTATTTTTTGGATGACATCACACAATTATGTAAAACAATAATTAAAAATGATCACTATATACCAGGGATGGGCTACTAAATGCTACTAAAAGGCCAATTTTGAATGTGTGAATATCTAGCGGGCCAGAAACATAGGAAGCAAAAAAAAATACCTAATGTTAACTATACCTCTATAAAGAATATAATATTATTTACATTTGATAGTTGAATACAAGATAAGAATTTATATCTATGATAAACATATATCGATTTTAATAATTTTATAAATATAATAAAAAAAAATACAGAAAAATCTTAACATTTTATATTTTTATAAACTAAGTTGAAATGTAATATGGGCCAGTGAAAAATGGTACGTGGGCCACCAGTTGCCCATTTCTGCTAACCTGCTAATCACTGCTCCAACCTAACCACAATATACAATATTTATATAAAGATTTAGCTAAGTACATAAGATACTATTAATAACCATATCGGACATTATATAAATAGCTCACTTAATGAGATACTAAAATCGAAATATGATAATATATAAATTTCAAAAATTGCCAAAAATTATATAAGTCTGCATGATGTACAAAAGAAAATAATATATGAGTAACTATCTAAATTTTTACAAACTAAACTATCCATCTAACTATAAAAAATAAATTACAATAAGTTAGTAGTCATAATTTTAAGGCAATATTTTCAATCACTTAAACTATACATATATACTACAGATATCGTTATCTATAAATTAACTTTATCAACCAAAAAATATTATTTAAAGTAAAAATTACTAAGGAATAGTTATTAAGTACAATATTTTAAATTTGAATCAACGTTTAAAACGATTTACCAAATATTCTATAGGTTCTTAATTTTTCAAAAAGTTTCCTTACAAGATTTATCTAAATTTTAATACGGAAAATACTCGTTGTGCCAACTAGACTACTCGAGTATAAATATATTCAATAAATTCTAACATGTTCACGAGTTACAATCAAATCATTCTATTCACAGATATGTCACCCGAAAACATGTTAAACTTATATGAATTGAAACATAAGTATTTCATAATGCTAACGCTGGTAGTTAATTATGTTAATCCATAATCTTTGATGCACATTTACACGATAGCCTGTAAAATAAAAACACATAATTAGTATAAATAAGAAATTAATGAATCAAATACAGCTTTTTAAAGCACTGAATACAAAATACAAAGTTTCAAATATCTATGTTATAATAATTATAAATCAAGATGACTTAGCTATAATTTTTCAAGTAGAAATTACACGATGATGCAAATGTTGATTTTAACATTTTGATTTTCCATTCAAATTGTGTAGCTTTACATAGTCAAAAGGATGCATCGCTAGAAATTTGACTGCAATATATAAATACATATCAAGTTCAAATATAATAGTATGAGATTGTATGGTAAACAGAAATAAATCTTTACTGAATTCTGATGTAATTGATTATTTCAATGAACATATGCCACATTTGACTGCTTTACACATGCTCCTAATTACTTCTCGCCATTGCCACACAATATACTATTGAATTCAGCAGAAAAAAGTCTGTAGATCGTACGAGACATTTTCCGTTTTTTAAAATTAATTGTAATTATGATTCGAAAAAGTTGATATTTTCTATTACAGTTCACAATAATATAAAATTTAGTTTTTACATAGTGCTTCGTAGGATCTATAGACAATTTTCTGGTAAGTTTGAAAACAAAATCAGACAACGTTAACTAACTTTGATTTTGTCAATACTTTAGGTCTTTTGGCTAAAATTGACGCCAGTAGCGAGGCTCCTTAAGAAAATATTTATCAAATATTATAATAAATAAAGATGACTCACCTATAAGATTTTGAATGACATCACACTGGGAGGTAAAAGTTTCTGTCAGCGAATGTCCATTACTTATTTTTACATTAAAATAATATTTAACGATGACCTGTAAAATATAAACACATAATAAGTATAAACATGAAAATATGGAGCTCTGCATGATACATAAAAAATAAAATAATATACGAATATATTACTATACTTATACCTAGACACCTAATCATTGTTATAAAGTAATCGCGATAACCCAAACCTCAATAACTCAAAAAAATTCACAACTCTAATTGTGTTTTATTCCCCTAGAAAATGTTTCCCCTATAACTGAATCCATGTATGGTTTTAAAATACTAACTTAAGCAACACATAGCTTATACTTTACTACATTACACAACATCATAATTAAAAATAATTATAGGTAGCTCTAAAAATACTAAAAAAAAGGTGTGTTTTAATATCTTTAACAAGTGACTTTTTATACATAAATTTCAAAATGTTTAATCACGCAGTGAAAACATCCAGCAAAATCAACTTTATTTTTTAAAATGGTAACAATTAAACATTTTTATGGATTTGGGTAAAGATTTTTTTCTCAAATTGTTGATAGTCAAACAAAATATGGTTTATTAACTACCTATGGTCCTCTAAAGTTTAGAAGATGCATTAATACTTTTAATTTAAATAACAGATATTAATAGATAATTTCTTCATTGAACTAACTTTTTATACACTTAAATTGGTAACTTAATGACAAACTAAAAAAAAAAATATATTCAATTTTGAGATAAATAACTAGAAAATAATAAGCAAACATAGTTTATCACTTTAATTTTAACAAATAATAATAAAAGTATTATGATTATAATCATAATTAATTAATCACACAAAATTTGTTTACCTATAACGACAGTATTGTCACTAAACAAAATTTGATTTATTCAAATTTATGTTTTTGTCAGAAAATAAAATGTGATATGATAAATGTTAAGTACCTAATTAATATGGCACAAATTTTATATAATCTACAAATTTAATTCTAAAACGCTCATAAAAAGGCCTAATCTACCTAATCATCTAATGAGACCTAACCTAGCATGGAAACCTACCTAATTTATAATTTACTTTAAACTTAAAATAATTTAATAAACCTTTATTATAAAAAAGAAATTGAAATTCGAAATAATGTATGAAAATTGTATGAATAAATTTATTCAATTGATGTGGTACCGATGACTCTAGACATACTAAAACATAAACAAATACACGTTTATTCTAACAAAATAAAAGTTTCAATTTTGAAGTATGCATTATCTGATTTATGAAACAAATTATATACTTGGACAGAAGTGTCTAAGATCACCCAAAAAACGATGCTCTTTGCATTGAAATCAGAGCCCTAGTGTAATTAATTAATTATGATAATAATGATAAATAACAATAACATACCTTATTTTTATGATTGTGTGTTACAATAAAAATGTAAAAATTGCAATTTCTTAATAAAATAGTTATCAAATATCATAAAAAATCAAGTTGACTCACCTAGAAAGTTTTGGATGATATCGAACTGGGATGTAAAAGTGAATTTCCGTTTTGTATGTGTATATTTGCATAATATTCAACAATGTACGATGACCTGTAAAATATTAACAAATATTTAGATTAAAAATAAATTATGTAAAGCACTGAATTCAAACATACTAAGACATGAACAAATATGTATTTGCACTAATAAAATTATCAAAAAATGCAAAATAAAAGTTTGTATGAAATTTTACATTGTAACATATTATAGTAACATATAGTTTCTGGTAGAAATCACACAATGATGCAAATGTTGATGTTGACATATTTCCATTCATTTTTTATAGCATTACATATTCAAAAGGCCGCATAGCAAGATGATGGACTGCAAAATATAAACACATAATTAGTTTAGATATAATAGGTCCATTTGTCTTGATATATTTACATAATATTTAACGATGCACCTCTTTAACATGGCCTGCAAAATATTAACACAAAATTGGTATACACATGAAAACAAAAGATCGAATGATGTACAAAAAAAAATAAATAAATGAGTACTGAGTAGTTATCTACCCATTTACAAATTAAACTATACAATAACTATAAAAAAAAAAAATACAAGAAGTTAATAGTCACAATTTAACTGTTATTAATTTTTCCAATAATTTAAACTTATAGTCATTATAAGTAAAATATATATAAAGGCATAAAGAGTTAATGGACGAATAAACAAAAAATACAATGGAATACAATTTTATACTGCATTTGAATCATCATCAAAAACAATATGTTTTTGTATATTTAACATGGTTGTTAATTAATTAAAAAGTGTCTTCACCTCTGATCAATCCAATTTTTAACTATGAAAAATCTTCTGACACCGAATTTACTACTTGAGTATAAATTTATTCAATACCCACTTTGCATTTTTACGAATGACAGTCAATTTTGCTTATGGAACTGTCATCCGAAAACATGCAAAACATATATGAATAGAAACAAAAGTGGTAATCCTTATTTGGTTATGGGATGGGTGAAAAATGTTCAGACGATCCTGTCTTGAATCGGTAGAGATCTTTAATATTTGCAGGATGTATGAAGTGGACCATGCATAAATTGTTCTCATAGACCAAATCATACAAACCTGCAAGGGTTAATGATTAAATTAAATATGCAGATGGATATTTAAGTTTAAAAAATCAAATTATTTTGATATTTTCAGAAGCTACAGTAATCAATAGGGCAGTGAAGTTATTGCATTAAAAAACACACTAAATTGATTGCATTATTGCATTAAAATATATTAAAAATTGCACTTATAAATTTAAAAATTGCATTGAAAAAATTTAAAAAAATTTAATTATAATCAATAAAATTAAATATATTAATACATAATAATAATAAAAATTAAATATGAATATTGCTTACATTATTGCATTGCACTACAAATGATTTTTTTAAGTTTTCAAAATCGAATGATCGTCTGTTATCGCACAACAAATTTTTGTATCGGGAGAAACTTCTTTCTACGTCAGTAGTTGTTATTGGCGCGTACTTGAAATAGATTAAATCGTTGTTGGTCAAGTCTTCTGGCATTTTACAAAAGAGAATACTGCCATCAGAAGAAAATATAGCGTCACCAAATTCTGATACGTAATTTTTTAAAATGGCTGATTTAATCGGTTTGACTTTTGGCATTTTAACGGACGAAATAGATGCGACAAAGTATAACGAACGACTACAGTACGTGCCACAAAAACGTGCGGATGATTTTTGACGATAATAAAATAAATAGACGATAATATATGTTATTGAGGGACAAGTTTTTATCTTAACGACCAAAATGCGATAATCGCTCTATAGAAATAATAAGTAGGTATTACAACAAATATAGAAATTTGTTCACTGCTACGTTTAGTTACTTTTATTTTATATATTAAGTTATATAATCTTAAATGTAAACGAAAATTATCAAAAATAGTTAAAATTGCAGTAAAATTAAAAAAATCACCAAAATTGCATTTATTGCAATATAATTTTTTTTGGTTTAAATTAAGAGTTTAATGAAACATATTTTAAGCTCACTCAGCAATAAATATAACCATTTAAAAAAAAACATGCAAATGCAACAACTTTACTGCCCTAGTAATCAACAATTGGAGCTCCATTCCTGAAATCGAAGTAATTTTAAAATATTTACAAAGAACAATCTCAGGAAGGAGCTTCTAGTATTAAATAAAACATAAGTCTATCAAACACATACTGAGGCTGTGACAGCAGGGTTGTCGCTATAGTCCTGCCGCAACTTGTAGTGTGGTGTGGATGGAAGGTGCAGTGGCACAACTATGGGGATTAGGGTTAGGTACATTTTGAACAAGAACCTTAATGTCTCATAAATGTGTGCTTCTCTAGGATTTGAATATGTTGATTTGTTCTGTTACAAAAGACAGAACACAATATTAAAATTAAAAATAGAAATTTATTTCCAGTATTTGCTTTCAGTTAAATTTGTATTATCAGATATATAGGGATATAATGTTAAATCAAGACGACTTACTGGTTCTGTGATAGCTTAAATCTCATGGGCATGTAAAAACTTTTCATTAAAATTTCGCAATACAATTGAATAAATATTGGATAAATTTACACTAGTGTCTTTTAAAAATATATGTTAAAGAACACTCATTCAAATTTTCAGTTGAGATCATTAATGTTTATAGAAAATATATTTGTTCACAGTTTTAATATTTCCAAATTATGAACAATATATACTTTCTACAAAGATCAATTTCGTGTTTAATGCTTATAAACTAAAATATCTATAACTATTAAACAAAATTCAAATTTCAGGTATAATAAATCAAGATGATTCACCCATAAAGTTTTTGGATGACATCACTCATTCAAATTTTCAGCAGAGATCATTAATGTTTATAGAAAATATATTTGCTCACAGTTTTAATATTTCCAAATTATGAACAATATATACTTTCTACAAAGATCAATTTTGTGTTTCATGCTTATAAACTAAAATATCTGTAACTATTAAACAAAATTCAAACATTAGTTATAATAAATCAAGATGATTCAACCATAAAGTTTTTGGATCTAAATATAATCTAATTATGATGGTAAATACATTTCGAACATTATCTGTGATAGCTTAAATCTCATGGGTAAAAACTTTTCACTAAAATTTCGCAATACAAGTGAATAAATATTGGAAATATCTATACTAGTGTCTTTTAAAAATATATGTTAAAGAACAATCATTTAAATTTTCAGTAGAGATCATTAATGTTTATAGAAAATATATTTGTTCATACTTTTAATATTTCCAAATTATGAACAATATATACTTTCTACAAAGATCAATTTCATGTTTAACACTTATAAACTAAATTATCTGTGACTATTAAATAAAATTCAAACATCAGTTATAATAAATCAAGATGATTCACCCATAAAGTTTTTGGATGACATCACACAATTATATGCAACAATCATTAAAAATGATGACCTTATGCCCCAATATATAAATTTAAACAATATTAATATGAAAAAAACCATTTCAAACATTATATAAATATATATATGGCTAACCTAATGAGATACTATAATCTAAATATGATGGTAAATACATTTCGAACATTACACAAATTTATATAAGTCTATTATATGAGTAATTATCTACATTTTTACAGTTTATACTATTTATCTAACTTTAAATAAATAAATTATAATAAGTTAGTAGTCATAATTTTAAGGTTACAATTTCCATCGCTTAAACTATATTATATATAAATATGGTAGTCTATATATAAAGTTCATCGATCAATAAATATTATACATAGCAAAAAATACTATGAGTACCTATGAATGTATTCAATACATATTTAGCAAGTTGTCGGGCATATATGAAATAAGTTAGACTGTGGTGTAACGAATAGACTGAATTAATTTAAATAATATCATTGTATAAGAAAAACGATTCTGAGCGAAAATGGTCAGTCAGCATATGCTATTACTAAGTATATTTGATGATATTATTGTGAATAAAGTTATTTATATATTTACCTATCCGAACGTGGACCGTTGTTTTAAATTTTCAATACTTAGCTATAAACGTTGGATATTTTATAAATTTTAAACTACAAAATAATTATTAAATTTTAAATTTGATAAATTTTGTCAAAATTCAAACTTTAAATGCTTATAAAAAAATTGTGCGTATGTATTTTTAATATTTTTCAACTGCTATTGTACAATACATCAGGAGCCTTGCATTAAATTTTCACGCTTTTTTACTCAATAAATAACATTTTAATTATATTTATAGAAAAAATAATTTAAAAAAGGTGGGTAAGTGGGTGTCGCTCTGCTGTACAGAAGTTTACAAATGGGTCACTGTAATGAATGATGTTAAATTTGAATTCAATGATATAATATCATTGTATAAGAAAAACGATTCTGAGCGAAAACGGTCAGTCAGCCTATGATATTACCAAGTATATTTGATGATATTATTGTGAATAAAGTAATTTATATATAACCTATTAAGTGGAGCCTTGTTTTTAATTTTCAATCTTTAGCTATAAAAGTTGAACATTTTATAAATTTTTAACTACAAAATAATTATTAAATTATAAATTTTAACTTTAAATGCTTATAAAAAAAAATTGTGCCTATGTATTTATAATATTTTTCAAGTACTATTGTAACAATATATGAGCCTTACATTAAATTTTCACGCTTTTTTACCCAACAAATAAAATTGTATTGATATTTATAGAAAAAAAAACTAAAAAAACTGAAATCTGACCATGTCCGTAAACAGCTCAAAAAGAGTCAAATTATTTTCAAAATTTTATCGTGTATAGAAAAAGTAAATATAAACAACCAGTAAAGTTTTCAAGTATCTACAGTCATTCGTTTTTTAATTACAATAAAATAATCTTAGATTTAAAAAGAAAAATGTTCATGATTTCTCAACTCAAAATAATTTGATAATTTTCGTGATTTTTCCGTATTTTGTCAAGATTTGAATTTTAAATGCTTATAAACAAAAACGGTGACTAAGGATTTTTAATATTTTTTAAACGTCATTCTAACAATATAGTAGGAGCCTTGTATTATTTTTACGTAACAAATAAAGTTTAATTGACATTCATAGAAAAAAAGACTAATACAATTGGAAACCAGAAAACTTTTCTAAACAGTTCAAAATAAATAAAAATATTTTGAAAATTTAATCGTATATAGAAAATGCAAATATAAACAACCAGTGAAAATTTCATGTATACACGTTCATTTGCTTAAGAGTACCACCAAAATTCTCGAAAACAGATTTTACGTAAAAATTCCCGTTTTTCTTTAATTTTTTATTCTGTTTTTCTCGGCGCTTTTGAAAACTACAGAGAAATTTTTACTTTTGACCCTTCAATGTACCAACTAGATTCACTTTCCTATCAAAGCATTTTAATTATATTGGTAACTATATATAGTACAAGAATCTTTGGTTCAGACATTTTTAAGGTGCCCCTCTGCGGACTAAGTCTGCGCACGCCTATGTACAGTCATCGTTCCATTCAGAATCTAAAATGGAGACTACACGTGTAGGCATCTGTATAAAATAGTTAACAAATATTATAATAAATCAAAATAACTCACCTATTAGGGGTTGGATGACATCACACTTGAATTAAATGTTGTTGTAAGCAAATAATGTCCGTTATGTATGTGTATCTTTACTTAATTTTCAACGATGCACCTCCACACGGTGGCCTGTAAAATATGAACACATAGTTAGTTAAATATAATAGTATAAGATCGTATATTTAACAAAAAAAGTCTTCCCAGAATCCTAATGTAATTAAATATTTCAATGAACATACGCTGTATTTGATCTGCACAACATATTATGCCATTATTTACATGACTTAAACGAGATAGCCAATCACTGAAAGTGATAAAGATGAGAAATTTCTTTATAAAATAGTCATCAAATTATATTATCATAAATCAAGATCTATTAATAAGATAGTATTATACCATATAAATATATATATAGCAAACTTAATGAGATACTATAATCTAAATATGATGATAATATATAAATTTCGAAAATTACAAAAAATTATGTCTGGATGATGTACAAAATAAAATAATATATATTTCCAATAAATATTTTTTACAGCAAAAAATACTAAGGAATACAGATTCTCCACTAATTGTGAAAAAGTTAAGCACTTTTGTGTAGCTTTAGATAATCAAAAAGACGCATAGCTCCTAGCAAGTTGGACTGTAATCTTTATTTTTCGAGATAGCTATGAAGTAATTTTAAAAAGCTGCAGAAATCAACACTTGTTCAACATTTCTGAATTCAATGTAATTTTAAAACATAAACATTGAAGACAAAAGTGTGCGAACTAGTATTAATCAGCGTATTAGTTTCCTAAACAAATAGCTTAAACACTAGAATACTGTAGCCCAACAGTTGTCGCATATTTATGTTATTGTAAATCCCTAATACAGATGATATTTATATTATATGAGCTCTTTGCTAATGTTACTTTTATTTAAGTAGATATTAATAATAAAAAATAAGAATTATACTGATACATTTCTTGGTGAAATAATGTGAAAGTAAATCAAAGAACTCCCAAGCATCCACAACATCGTTTAATCAATTAGACGTAAAAAGTTTTGATTTAGATTTCAGATATGAAATAATTATTCTCTTAAACAAAGTTGTACATCAGCAAAGATTTATGTATTCAGTTGGATCCTCAAGTTTACTAAATCAAATAATTTGAGGTTTAACATTTCTGAATTCAATGTAATTTTAAAACATAAATATTGAAAAACAGAAGTGTTTACTAGTATTAACCAAAATATTAGCCTCTTGAACAAATCCTCCACCATTGACAACATACCAAATACTTCTTGTGCCGACGTGTTTCCTTGAGGATGAATGCATTCATACTTATTTCACATGTTAATGTTTTGCTATCAAATATTTTATTCACAGATAAGGCATTCAAAAACATGCGAAACAAATATGATTGAAACACAAATACTTCTTATAATAACACAATACCATAAAAAAAACAAACGCTGAAAATTAACTAACTTTAATATAATTAAATAAACTCAGCAGATTATTAAAGTAGCTTACTCTCCTCCGTGAAAATTCCAAATGGGACAAAATTGAGGCCTTTCTTAAGAAAATAGTTATCAAAATTTATAATAATTCAAGATGAATCACCCATAAGGTTTTGGATGACATTATACAATTATATAGAACAATAATTAAAAATGACGAGTTGTTATATAGATCATTATTATTTGTAGTAGGAAAGCTTGGTCTTCACATAAATTATTTTTATAAACACAATCTGTCAAACTACCAATATTAATAACCTATTCAGATTCTGGAGTATATTTTATTCAATATTTTTAACATGAAAAGCTATACTTTCTAGAAGTGGCGAATTAACAGAGGGAAGATCAGGGAAGATCCCCCCCCTAACATTACATATTATATGCAAAAGTTTTCGGAGTCCTAATTTAAGTCCCATAACTTTTTGGGGCTGGGCTACTGGATACAATCATATCCAATCTTCCCCCAAGCCAAAATCATAAATACGCCACTGCTTTCTAGTTTCTACAAAGATCAGATACGTGTTCTAACTGCTTATCGTGAATATATAAAAAAAAAGCACATTGTAAAATCAATACATACATCAGAGCACACAGAATCTTAACTGTAATATTTAATTAATGAATATAACATTTGCATATACAATAATATTGTATTGAAATTCTCCGAATGTGAATAAATTGAGAACATTCCTGATAGTTATCAAATAGCATGTGCATTGAGTACTTCTAAAAGAAAGCTTGTATAAGCTGTGAAAATAAACACTTATCCAGCATTTCTGATAAAAATGTAATTTAAAAAATATGAATTTCCAACAACTATAAGGCAGATGATGTTTACATTGTAATCCATATTAGCTTTCATGTAATTTTAGTTACAATTATTTATAAACAAAAAAAATAAGAATTATACATAATAATTCTTTTTTGATTCACTAGCTATGTCATTACATCTCCCAAGCATCCACAAATCACAATATCTGGCAGATTCTTCACTGATAGTGAAAAATTTAAGCATTTTCTTTATAAAATCGTTATCAAATATTATAATTAATCAAAATAACTCACCTATCAG
This sequence comes from Sitobion miscanthi, assembly GCA_008086715.1. Classification (NCBI taxonomy): domain Eukaryota; kingdom Metazoa; phylum Arthropoda; class Insecta; order Hemiptera; family Aphididae; genus Sitobion; species Sitobion miscanthi. The sequence goes on from CM017797.1 coordinate 3,930,063, forward strand.
GGTTTGAATGACATAAGACTTGGATGAAAAATTGATGTAAGCAAATAATGCCCGTTATTTTTGTGTATCTTTACATAATTTTGAACGATGCACCTCCATACAGTGGCCTGTATAATATGAACACATAGTTAGTTAAAATATGGAAATGCAAATTTGAAAAACACTGAATGAAAAATACATAGGACAATTTAAATATCTGTTTTTATGTTACTATATTTAATGAAGATGGCTTAACTATCTAGGCATAAAGTTTCAAATCGAAATCACACAACAATGCAAATGTAGATTCAAACAAATTTACATACAAATTTTGTAGCTTTACAAAATCAAAAGGACGCATTGCTAAACGTTGGACTGCAAAATATAAATAAATAATTAGTTTAAATATAATAGTTTAAGATCATATGATAAACAAAATTAATATTTCTTGAATCCTGATATAATCGATTATTTCAATGAACATATGCAGAATTTGATCAGTAATATATGCTCCCATCTAATCTTCATGAGTTCATGTATAACAAAAGCACAATATATGTGTAAATAAACATGAACCATTGAAAAGAGTTAGCTGATGTGTCTATACTTCATGATTAAAATTGTAAAATTGTTTAATTTAATGTTATAGATGAAATTAGCTCTGTGCGCCATCTTGTCAATTTGAGTACCTATGAATGTATTCAATACATATTTAGCAAATTATCGGGGCATTTATGAAATAAAATCACAGATTTGGCTTCTGAAAACTTGAAAAAAAAATATATGAATAGAAACAAATTTTTCAAATGCCTGTTTATATTGGGTTATCATAACTATATCTTTGATCTAGAGACGCAAAACATTAAATTACCTATTATTTTCCATAAAAATTACACAGTGTCTGGCAGATTCCCCAATGATTGTGAAAAAGTTCAGCACTTTCTTAATAAAATATTTATCAAATATTAAAATAAATCAAAATAACTCACTTATCAGGGTTTGAATGACAGCAAACTCGAATGAAATATTGGTTTTTTAGGAAACAATGTCAGTTATGTATGTGTATCTTTATATAATATTCAATAATGTATCTCCACACGGTGGCCTGCAAAATATGAACACATAGTTCGTTCAAATATGAAAAGCACTGAATGTAAAATATATAGCACATTTTAAATACTTGTTTATATATTATTATTATTAATATAGATGATTTAACTTAACTTAACTACCTAGGTATAAGTTTCCAGGTAGAAATTACACGATGTTGCATATGTTGATTTTAACAAATGTCCATTCAAATTGTGTAGCTTTATATAGTCAAAAGGATGCATTTCTAGAAGTTTGACTGCAAAATATAAATACATATCTGTTTAAATATAATAGTATAAGATTTTATGGTAAACAAAAATAAATCTTTCCTGAATCCTGATGTAATCGGTTATTCCAATGAACATAGCATCATTTGATCAGTAATCAGCATTTCATATGTTCCCTATCTTCTCTAGTTTTAAAAGAACAAAAGCTGGGTATAAATAAATTAAAAGGAAAAATTGAAAGGAGTTGAAGATTCTATACTATAATATCCAATAACATAAAAGGGGGGGGGTACAAACCAATAACGTCTATCCTGAACCAAATGGCGCTATAGATACTACTAGATACTCTACAGATAAAAACGAAATAGCTGAAAAATTTAGAGAAATAATTGAGACAATCTCATGTCATAAAACAACACAAGTAAAGCCTGTGGATACTCGACTACAGTAGAACAAGTGCATTATTACTGTCTAGCTATTATTAATACCTATTATTCCAGGGAATAAGAGACAAGAGTAAATGTTTAAACCTAATATAATATTGTTCACATAAATAAAGTGAATAAACAACCAAGCTCAAATATTTAAATATAATACATTAAAAAGTCATGACTAATTAAAAAAGTTTGTTATGAGTCACTACTATACTTACTCACTTCTAATTAAAAAAATTTTTTTAGGTAGATAGGTACTTATAACATATTTTTTTTGTATACACCTCAACAGTATAGAACAAGTGATTAATAAACTATTGACAACGATGGAAGATATAGAAATGGCCATCAAAATACTAAAACATGGTAAAAACCAAAGTGCCAATAGTTTTTTTATGAAATATTTTTTTTTAATGAAAAACCGATGAATATTGACAATTATCACTATTAAACTTAATCAAACAATTATATTTATAAATTTAAATTTAAAATAAACATCAAATTTGCCTAAATAGTATTATATGAGAGGGACAATCACTGAATGTGAAAATGTTGAGCAATTTCTTAATGAAATAGTTATCAAATACTATAGTAAATCAAGATGACTTACCTAAATATAAGGTTTTTAGATGACATCACACTGTGCACTGTGATGAAAAAGTTGATTCCAGTAAATTTACCTTAAGTATTTGTATATTTACATTTCATGAATGCACCTCTACATGATGGTCTGTAAAGTATTAACAAATAATTAGAATAAATATAAATATACAGCTTTGTAAAGCACTGAATGCAAAATATATAGCAAATTTTTAAGTACCCGTTTATACGTTATTATAATTATAAATCAAGATGATTTGCCTATAACGTTTCAGTTTGAAATAATAAAAGAGTATTTATCTAAATGTTTACAAACTAAACTAGGTATCTAATTTAAAAAAAAATAATACAATTAGTTAATAGTCATAATTTGAAAGGTACATTTTTCAATTGATTTAACTTGTTATTATTATAATATATATATAAAGTTTATCAACAAATAAATATTATTTATAGCAAAGAATACAATGGAATACAATTTTATAAATTTAAATCATCTATAACCATAGACCTCATATTAATAGACGGATCAAGGGTGTAGTTTGTATGGTCTAGCCAGGCTGAGCTGCTCAACAGGACCCGCTGTCTTACGCACATGCCTAGTAGATGATATAATAAATTGTGTATGACTGTATACAATATATATATACATATCATTGTAACACAAATTACTAAGGACCGTACTATCCAACTCTGTATAATAAGGTCTATATCTATAACATGTTACTGCATATCTATAGAAATATATTCAATACATACCACGGGCTAAGATATAATGGACTGGCATATTATATATCCATGATACATAATTATTTCTTAAGCTGACATGTGTTATCATTTGTATTTATAGATAGAACTAATAAAAACTTTAAAAAGAAGGATGAATTTAAGCAAAAACAATTCTTATTTGTTATGGGTGAGTGAGAAATGTTTAGACTAGCTGATTTCAAGTAAAAATGAAATTATATAAATATAATTGTAATAAATTTAAAGAATACAATTTAATAAATCTTGAAATAATCTATACTATAGTGTATTAATACAATTATTAATGTTATATAAAACAATTATTAAAAATGATGAGTTGGTAGAGATCATTAATATTTGCAGAATGTATACTTGGTACTTGATCTATTAATTAATTATTTTCAAGGACCAAGATGCAGGAATGCAAAGATTAATGTATTCAGAGGGATCTTCAAGTTTAAGAAATCAAAACATTTTATTATGTGTATTAGTGCAGAAATCAACACTTGTTGCAGCCTCACTGAATCTAATGTAGTTTTAAAACATTTACAAACCCATTAAACATAAAAAGAAACATAATCTATACATTCATTGCTCCGCATATAAACTAAAATATAATATTTAAGAAAATAAACCTATTATATAAATTTAATTTTAGAATAAATATAATATTTGCATAAACAGTATTGTACGATTAAAACGACAACTAAATGTGAATAACTTCAGCACTTTACCGCTTTCTTAAGGGGCTTCGCTACGGTCATTATTTAAGGGGAAACATTTAGGGAATTTCTAATTTTGTCATAGCCACCGGGATCTATGAGTTAGTTGTAAATGATTATTAGTGTGAGTGAAATTAAATGCGGGTATCCTCTCTCGTACGCCCATGTACATGTCAATAACTCGATATCATTTTCACTACACGAATTTTACAAAAACATACATTTGTTTTGACAAAATTAAAGTTAGTTAACGTTGTCTGATTTTAATACTGAAAAAATATTTTTGTCACGCCTGCAACGAAAGTTTGGTTTTTGATAGCGGTTAAGGCGTTGGAAAGAGTCATTTTTCCGTCCAGCGGGCGGTAAAGTGGAAATCCCCAAAAGTGCTGCGCGCACATTTCACGCGCAACGCGCGTATACCCTGCACAGTCACTGAAATCAATACCACGGTCGTCGGTTCCTTACAAATTATAAACTTTTGGTAACATCTCATAATCATATTATATAACCTCCATGCGTGACGCTTAAAATAAATAATGAAACCAAATCGTTTCTTTCATGAAATATATTGTTGTCGTATAACTATAGTCTAGTTGTTGCGTAGATCCTTGCATTACCTTTACGTTATCGATGAATGCAGAGGCGTGACGAAAAATAGTATGTGAGGCTCGCGCGGGAAGGCAATTTGAGTCTTGGGCGAAATAGCTCACTTCCCGCCTTGCCACACTTATTGAATTCAGCAGAAAAATAGTCGTAAGAGACGTATTCCGTTTTTTAATATTTATTTTAATTATGATTTGAAAAAGTTTATATTTTAAAGTTTTCAATTACAGTTAAAAATAATATAAAATTTAGTTTTTACATAATGCTTCGTAGGGTCTATAGACAATTTTCTGGTGAGTTCGAAATCAAAATCGGACAACGTTAACCAACTTCAATTTTGTCAATACTTTAAGATTTTTCAGCTAAAATTGACGGCACGCGGCAGTAGAGAGGCCCCTTAAGAAAATATTTATCAAATATTATAATATATAAAGATGACTCACCCATACGATTTTGAATGACATCACACTGGGAGGTAAAAGTTTCTGTCAGCGAACGTCCATTATTTATTTATACATTAACATTATATTTAACGATAATAATAACATAATAATTAACATCAACATTGGTGTGATATCAGCATGATAAAACAAATACTGATAGTTAATTCATAATCTTCGATGCACCTTTAAACGATGATCTGTAAAATATAAACACATAACTAGTATAGACATGAAAATACGGAGCTCTGCATGATACATAAAAAATAAAATAATATACGAATAAATTACTAAACTTATACCTAGACACCTAGTCATTGTAATACAGTAATCGCGATAGCCCAAGCCTCAATAACTTGAAAAAAATTGACAACTCTAATTGTGTTTTATTCCTCTAGAAAATGTTTCCCTATAAATTAGTTAGATATATCAAATAATATATATCTAAAAGTGAGTATTTATCCCCCTTCAATTTCGAATTATCAAGACTTGGCTGTACATAAAAAGCTAGTAGACGAATACATAAAACGAATGCCATTACAGTTTTATAAATTTGAATCATTGTCTATAACAGCTAGCGTATGTTTCATTTGGTCGTTAATTATTCAAAAAGTCTGAAATACTTCTAATTTCTTCCCAAAAAATAATATTATTAAATAAGTAGCTTGTTCTCTTCCGTCATTCGTCAACTATCTGAATGTGAACAAATTGAAGCATTTCTTAATAAAATAGTTAACAAATTTTATAATAAATCAAGATGAATCACCTATAATTCGCATGATTATTCTCAGAGACTCATGCACAAAACGATTAAAAAATTAATGACCAATTCAGATGTATCTTGAAGTTTAAAATCAAATTATTATTTTGTATTATTGAGAAGCTGCTGAAATAAATACTTGTTGCACCTTGACTGAATCCATGTATGATTAATATGGCACAAATTTTATATAATCTACAAATTTAATTCTAAAACGCTCATAAAAAGGCCTAATCTACTTAATCGTCTAATGAGACCTAACCTAGCATGAAAACCTACCTAATTTATAATTTACTTTAAACTTAAAATAATTTAATAAACCTTTATTATAAAAAAGAAATTGAAATTCGAAATAATGTATGAAAATTGTATGAATAAATTTATTCGATTGATGTGGTACCGATGACTCTAGACATACTAAAACATAAACAAATACACGTTTATTCTAACAAAATAAAAGTTTCAATTTTGAAGTATGCATTATCTGATTTATGAAACAAATTATATACTTGGACAGAAGTGTCTAAGATCACCCAAAAAACGATGCTCTTTGCATTGAAATCAGAGCCCTAGTGTAATTAATTAATTATGATAATAATGATAAATAACAATAACATACCTTATTTTTATGATTGTGTGTTACAATAAAAATGTAAAAATTGCAATTTCTTAATAAAATAGTTATCAAATATCATAAAAAATCAAGTTGACTCACCTAGAAAGTTTTGGATGATATCAAACTGGGATGTAAAAGTGAATTTCCGTTTTGTATGTGTATATTTGCATAATATTCAACAATGTACGATGACCTGTAAAATATTAACAAATATTTAGATTAAAAATAAATTATGTAAAGCACTGAATTCAAACATACTAAGACATGAACAAATATGTATTTGCACTAATAAAATTATCAAAAAATGCAAAATAAAAGTTTGTATGAAATTTTACATTGTAACATATAGTAACATATAGTTTCTGGTAGAAATCACACAATGATGCAAATGTTGATGTTGACATATTTCCATTCATTTTTTATAGCATTACATATTCAAAAGGCCGCATAGCAAGATGATGGACTGCAAAATATAAACACATAATTAGTTATTGGCACAACTATGGGGATTAGGGTTAGGTACATTTTGAACAAGTACCTTAATGTCTCATAAATGTGTGCTTCTCTAGGATTTGAATATGTTGATTTGTTCTGTTACAAAAGACAGAACACAATATTAAAATTAAAAATAGAAGATATTTCCAGTATTTGCTTTCAGTTATATTTATATTATCAGATATATAGGGATATAATGTTAAATCAAGACGACTTACTGGTTCTGTGATAGCTTAAATCTCATGGGCATGTAAAAACTTTTCATTAAAATTTCGCAATACAATTGAATAAATATTGGAAATATCTATACTAGTGTCTTTTAAAAATATATGTTAAAGAACAATCATTCAAATTTTCAGTAGAGATCATTAATGTTTATAGAAAATATATTTGTTCACAGTTTTAATATTTCCAAATTATGAACAATATATACTTTCTACAAAGATCAATTTCGTGTTTAATGCTTATAAACTAAAATATCTATAACTATTAAACAAAATTCAAATTTCAGGTATAATAAATAAGATGATTCACCCATTCAAATTTTCAGCAGAGATCATTAATGTTTATAGAAAATATATTTGCTCACAGTTTTAATATTTCCAAATTATGAACAATATATACTTTCTACAAAGATCAATTTTGTGTTTCATGCTTATAAACTAAAATATCTGTAACTATTAAAAAAAATTCAAACATTAGTTATAATAAATCAAGATGATTCACCCATAAAGTTTTTGGATCTAAATATAATTTAATTATGATGGTAAATACATTTCGAACATTATCTGTGATAGCTTAAATCTCATGGGTATGTAAAAACTTTTCATTAAAATTTCGCAATACAAGTGAATAAATATTGGAAATATTTATACTAGTGTCTTTTATAAATATATGTTAAAGAACAATCATTTAAATTTTCAGTAGAGATCATTAATGTTTATAGAAAATATATTTGTTCATACTTTTAATATTTCCAAATTATGAACAATATATACTTTCTACAAAGATCAATTTCATGTTTAACACTTATAAACTAAATTATCTGTGACTATTAAATAAAATTCAAACATCAGTTATATTAAATCAAGATGATTCACCCATAAAGTTTTTGGATGACATCACACAATTATATGCAACAATCATTAAAAATGATGACCTTATGCCCCAATATATAAATTTAAACAATATTAATATGAAAAAAAACCATATTAAACATTATATAAATATATATAGCTAACCTAATGAGATACTATAATCTAAATATGATGGTAAATACATTTCGAACATTACACAAATTTATATAAGTCTATTATATGAGTAATTATCTACATTTTTACAGTTTATACTATTTATCTAACTTTAAATAAATAAATTATAATAAGTAAGTAGTCATAATTTTAAGGTTACAATTTCCATTGCTTAAACTATATTATATATAAATATGGTAGTCCATATATAAAGTTCATCGACCAATAAATATTATACATAGCAAAAAATACTATGAGTATCTATGAATGTATTCAATACATATTTAGCAAGTTGTCGGGCATATATGAAATAAGTTAGACTGTGGTTTGATAATATAAATAGCTGAACAATATAAAAATGTCGTAAAAAAAGAAATAAAACGTTGAATTTTTGGATTTAAAATGTTTATTTAACATACCAAAAATTATTAGATTTCAAAGAATTGTAAACAATTAACTATAAAACTTAAATAATTGTTTTTAGAATCTAAGTTTTCCTAAATGCCAGTTTTATATATTAGATTTTTCAAAAAAAAAATCATTTCAGATTTAACATATTTTTATTTTCAGTATTAAAATAAAAAAGGTGAACAAGTGGATGTCGTTTTACTGTACAGTAGATTTAAAGTAGGTCACTGTAATGGATGATGTTAAATTTAAATTCAATGATATAATATCATTGAAAAGAAAAAAGATTTTGAGCGAAAATAGTCAGTCAGCCTATGATATTACTAAGTATATTTGATGATTATTATTGTGAATAAAGTTATTTATATATTTACCTATTTAGGACTCTTGTTTTAAATTTTCAATCCTTAGCCCAATAGTAGAACATTTTATAAATTTTTATGAATTCTCAACTCAAAATTATTTAATTTTTCCGTATTTTGTCAAGATTTGAACTTAAATTTTTATATTTTTCAAATATCATTGTTACAATTTAGTAGGAGCCTTGTATTAAATTTTCAAGCTTTTTTACCCAGCAAATAAAGTTTTATAGACATCCATAGAAAAAAATACTAATAAAATTGGAAACTGAAAATGTTTTTTAACTGTCCTAAAAGGTGATGATGGACACCAAAATTAAAAAACACAATCACTGTAAAATCAATACAGTCATCGTTCCATTCAGAATCTAAAATGGAGACTACACGTGTAGGCATCTGTATAAAATAGTTAACAAATATTATAATAAATCAAAATAACTCACTTATTAGGGGTTGGATGACATCACACTTGAATTAAATGTTGTTGTAAGCAAATAATGTCCGTTATGTATGTGTATCTTTACTTAATTTTCAACGATGCACCTCCACACGGTGGCCTGTAAAATATGAACACATAATTAGATATAATAGTATAAGATTAAGAGGACGTGTCACGAAAAAAAATCACTCGAAATATTCCTTTAAAATATTGTTTGCGTGTTCCAATAACATGGGTTACTGAGTGGTTTTATCATAAAAACACCTATGAACTAAATTGTACAGAAGATATTTATCTGGAATCCGTAAGAAGCCCGATTTTTGAAATTTTCATTTCTAAGTCCTAAAAATAACTTTTGAAAAATTAAAAAAAGTTTAATATTAATCATGATATATTATATTATCACGATGTTTTAAAGACATCAAAAATCGGGCTTCTTACGGAACCAGATAAAAATCTCTTCTACAATTTTGTTCATTAGGTGTTTTCACAATAAAACCACTCAGTAACCCATCTTCTTGGAACGCGCAAAGTATGTTTTATAAGAAAACCGCAGAAAATTACGCTCGTCAAGTGCTGCGACCGTAAGCAGTGGCATCGTTCGATACTATAGGTGTTCATACTACCACCCCGCGCGCGATAACGGCAGTATCACACCAATGTTATATCCAATATATCCTGTGATCGCACAATGGTCAAAACAGGTTTTCCATCACAGCCGAGCGCCCGTACATAGTTTATAAATAACCAGATAAGAAAATGATTATTATATTTGTGACGAATATTATTTAATTTGGGACGATTTTATATTTTGTACTCTATCCGAATTCTATACAGATAAAAATAGCAAATAATGTCCGTAATGTATGTGTATCGTTACTTAATTTTCAACGATGCACCTCCGCACGGTGGCTTATAAAATATGAACACATAGTTAGTTAAATATAATAGTATAAGATCGTATATTTAACAAAAAAAGTCTTCCCAGAATCCTGATATAATTAAATATTTCAATGAACATACGCTGTATTTGATCTGCATGACATATTATGCCCTTATTTACATGACTTAAACGAGAGGGTCAATCACTGAAAATGAAAAAGATGAGAAATATCTTTATAAAATAGTCATTAAATATTATAATAAATCAAGATCTATTATTAAGATACTATTAATTACCATATCGGACATTATATAAATATATACATCTAACTTAATGAGATACTATGATCTAAATATGATGATATATAAATTTCGAAAATTACAAACAATTTTAAAAGTCATGCAGACTGTACAAAATAAAATAATATATGAGTAATCATCTTAATTTTTACAAACTAAACTATCCATCTAACTATAAAAAATAAATTAAAATAAGTTAGTAGTAATAATTTTAAGGCTATATTTTCAATTACTTAATCTATACATAATATATACTATAGATATTGTAACTTATATATTAAGTTTATCAACCAAAAAATATTATTTATAGTAAAAATTACCAAGGAATAGGTACAACATTTTAAATATGAATCATCGTTTAAAACAAATTCTACAGGGTTCTTAATTTTTCAAAAAGTTTCCTAACAAGATTTATCTAAATTTTAATGCGGAAAATACTCGTCGTGCCGACTAGATTACTTGAGTATAAATGTATTTAATAAATTCTAACATGTTCATGAGTCCCAATCAAATCATTTTATTCACAATATGTCACCCGAAAACATGTCATATCAAATTATATTATAATAAATCAAGATCTATTAATAAGATACTATTAATTACCATATAAATATATATTTAGCTAACTTAATAAGATACTATAATCTAAATATGATGATATATAAATTTCGAAAATTACAAAAAATTATGTCTGCATGATATACAAAATAAAATATTATTTATTTCCAATAAATATTATTTACAGCAAAAAATACTAAGGAATACAGATTCTCCACTGATTGTGAAAAAGTTAAGCACTTTTGTGTAGCTTTAGATAATAAAAAAAAACATCGCTAAGAGTTGGACTGTAATCTTTATTTTTCAGGATAGGTATGAAGTTATTTTAAAAAGCTGCAGAAATCAACACTTGTTCAACATTTCTGAATTCAATGTAATTTTAAAACATAATCATTGAAGACAAAAATGTGGGAACTTGTATTAATCAGCGTATCGTCTCCTAAACAAATAGCTTAAACACTATAATACTGTAGCGCAACAGTTGTCGCCTATTTATATTATTGTAAATCCCTAATACAGATGATATTTATATTATATCAGCTTTTGCGCAATGTTACATTTATTTAGGTAGATATTAATAATAAAAAATAAGAATTATACTGATACATTTCTTGGTGAAGTAATGTGAAAGTAAATCAAAGAACTCCCAAGCATCCACAACATTGTTTAGTCAATTAGACATAAAAAGTTTTGATTTAGTTTTCAGACATGTGTTTACTAGTATAAATCAAAACATTAGCTTCTTGAACAAATCCTCCACCGCTGACAACATACCAAATACTTCTTGTGCCGACTTGCTTACTTGAGGATGAATGCATTCAATACTTATTTCACATGTTAATGATTCGCTATCAAATATTTTATACACAGATAAGGCATTCAAAAACATGCGAAACAAATATGATTGAAACACAAGTATTTCTTATAATAACACATCAACATAAAAAAAAAACAAAAGCTGAAAATTAACTAACTTTAATTTAATTAAATAAACTCAGCATATTATTAAAGTAGCTCACTCTCTTCCGTCAACATTCCAAATGCGACAAAATTGAGGCCTTTCTTATAAGAAAATAGTTATCAAAATATATAATAAATCAAAATGAATCGCCCAAAAGGTTTTGGATGACATTATACAATTATATAAAACAATAATTAAAAATGACAAGTAGTTATATAGATCATTATTATTTGTAGTATGAAAACTTAGTCTTCACATAAATTATTTTCATAAATACAAGCTTTCAAACTATTAATATTAAAACCTATTCCCATTCTGGAATACTATTTTATTCAATATTTCCAACATGAAAAACTATACTTTCTAGTAGTAGTGTATTTACAGAGGGTAGATCGAGTAGATCAATCCCCCTCCCCCTAATCTTACATATAATATGCAAAAGTTTTCGTAGTCCTAATTTAAGACCCATAACTTTTTGGGGCCGGGCTACTGGATAAAATCATATCCCATCTTCCCCCCAAGCCAAAATCATAAATATGCCACTGCTTTCTAGTTTCTACAAAGATCAGATACGTGTTCTAACTGCTTATCGTGAATATATATAAAAAAAGCACATTGTAAAATCAATACATACATCAGAGCACACAGAATCTTAACTGTAATATTTAATTAATGAATATAACATTATTTTGCATATACACATGTGAATAAATTGAGAACATTCCTGATAGTTATAAAATAGCATGTGCACTCATGTACCACTAGAAAAAACTTGTAAAAGTTGGAAAATTCAACACTTATTCAGCATTTCTGATAAAAATGTAATTTAAAAAATATAAATTTCCAACACCTATAAGGCAGATGATGTTTACATTGTAATCCATATTAGCTTTCATGTAATTTTAGTTACAATTATTTATAAACAAAAAAAATAAGAATTATACATAATAATTCTTTTTTGATTCACTAGCTATGTCATAACATCTCCCAAGCATCCACAAATCACAATATCTGGCAGATTCTTCACTGATAGTGAAAAATTTAAGCATTTTCTTTATAAAATTGTTATCAAATATTATAATTAATCAAAATAACTCACCTATCAGGGTTTGATTGACATAAGACTTGGATGAAAAATTGATGTAAGCAAATAATGCCCGTTATTTATGTGTATCTTTACATAATTTTGAACGATGCACCTCCATACAGTGGCCTGTATAATATGAACACATAGTTAGTTAAAATATGGAAATGCAAATTTGAAAAATACATAGGACAATTTAAAAATCTGTTTTTATGTTATTAAAATTAATGAAGATAGCTTAACTACCTAGGTATAAACTTTCAGATCGAAATCACAGAACAATGCAAGTGTAGATTTTAACAAATTTTTAAAACTAAACTACTTTAAAATAAAACTACAATAAGTTAATAGTCATAATATTTAATAGGTTATTTTTCAATTATTTTAAAACTGTAATAATTGTTATTTATAAAATATATATAAAGGTATATAGCTAATCGACAAATAAATATTATTGAATATAAACGTATTCAATACCCATTTTGCATTTTTAAGAAGGTCAATCAATTATATTTATAAAAGTGACATCCGAAAATATGCAAAACATATATGAATCGAAACATAAGTATTTCTTATGGGTTATAGGATGAGTGAGAAATGTTCAGACAAGGTCATAGATGTTCGTTAATAAAAATATGTATTATACAGTAGGTACTTATATCATGTTCAATAGGACACATCACTAGAAGATAGACTGTAAAATATAAACACAAAATTAGTTAAATAATAGTATAACATCGTATATGGTTTCAATAAACATACAATCATTTTGTCAGCATTACATATTATGCCCACATTGCCTCTAATTTACATGACTTAAACGGGACAGCCAATCACTTAAAGAGAAAAATATATGATATTTTTTTATAAAATATTTAGGTATCAAATATTATAATAAATCAAAATCACTCACTTATTCTGTTTAGGAAATAATCACACAGGGATGTAAAATTTGCAGTCTGCGAAAGTCTGTTATGTATTTGTATATTTACACAATATACATTGATGTATCTTTAACAAGATGCCTTGTGAAAAATCAACACGTTATCAGTTTAAATATGTTTATATAAAGTTGCATTATGTACAAAAAAATAATAATATATGAGTAGTTATCTAAACAATTACAAACTTAACTACCTATCCAATAAGTTTAAAAAAAAACGATAAATTAACTATAAGTCATAATTTAACAGGATAAGTTTTCAGTCATTTAAACTTTAGTCATTGAGCGATTTCTTTGTCAAATAATTATCAAATATTATAATAAATCAATATATCTCACCTAGAAGGTTTTGGATGACATCAAAGTTTCAGGTACAATGCAAATGTTGATGTTGACAAATTTTTGTACAATTTTTGTAGATTTACATATTCAATACGAAGCATAGCTAGAAAATGGACTACAAAATATAAACACACAATTAGTTTAAATATAATAGTATAAGTTTTTAAAATGAAGAAAAATAGATCTTTCCTGAATCCTGATGTAATCGATTATTTAATAAACACACGCTGCATTTGATCAGAAGATGTACCTCTAAACATTGACCTGTAAAATATTAACAAATAATAAATTAGTATAAATATAAAATTACAAAGCTGCATGATGTCCAAATTAATTATTTTGATACTAAATTATTCAAAAAGTTGCTTACCCAGATACTACAAACAAAACTCTAATGCTTAAATTAACTGCATGCTCCGACTTAAGTTGAAATGTTTCAATGCATATTTCTATGAATATCCCAATATTGTATCATTTTTATAAATCGATATCCAATACAGAATTTTCATAAATTATGGATGAATTTAAAGACAAGTTCTTCTTTATAATAATTAATTATAGTTACAAATAAAATTAAAAAAATTATATAAAAAAATAATTAAAAATTATGAGTAAGTAGATATCATTAATATTTGAAGATAATATATCTGATGTGTGAATTGATTTTTCTCATACACCAAGATATACTACTCTACAAAGGTTAATGAGATAATGATGTATGCAGATGGATCTTCATGTTACCAAAATCAAATAATTTTGATATTTCGAGAAACTACAGTAATCAACACTTGTAGCTCTTTTCCTGTAATTATTATAATCTTATAGTAATATAAACAATACTAACCTAACCTCAGGAAAGAGCGACGAGTATTAATTATAACATAAGTCTATCGAACATATAGCTAATGCATCAGGATTCAGATGTAGTAAATTATTTCAATAAACATACGCAGCATTTGATCAGAAGATGCACCTCTACACATTGACCTGGAAAATATTAACAAATAATTAGTATAAATATGAAAATACAATGCTTCATGATGCCCAAATTAATTAATTATTTTAATAGTTAATTATTCAAAAAGTGGCCTACCCTGATACTAAGATCCATATTTTAATGCTTAAATTAACTGGGTGCGTCCAATAATAATATACAAATAATACATTTTGAATAGGAACCTAATTGTTTCATAAATGTCTACTTCTCCAGGTTTTGAATATGTTGACTGTTCAGTTTGTAAGATAGAACACAATATTAAAATTAAAAAATCAAAACTAATGTAGATTTGACCAATCTAAACATATATTTTGTTGATTTTAATACTTTTAAAATATATATATGAATCTCGTATTATAAAATAAATCTTTAGGTGGCCGCAGTTAATGTAAAAAAAGTGGTTTTAAGACCACCAAGCCAAACAAAACTGAAGGAATTTGAATAGACGGATTTCAATTTTAAAAGCTGATTTTCATTGATTACCAAGTTTACTATGTTTCCATCGATATGTCTTGAGTCAGTAGAGATCTTTAAAATTTGCAAATTGTATGACATGGATTATGTATAAATTATTCTCATAGACCAAGTAATACAAATCTGCAAAGGTTAATAAGTAAATTATGTATGCAGATGAATCTTCAAGTTTGAAAAATCAAATTTTTTTGATATTCTGAGAAGTTACAGTAATCAACACTTGCGGCTCCCAACTGTTGTCATTAAAATATTTACAAATAATGACATCAGGAAGGAGCTCCAAGTATTAATTAGAACAAAGTCCATCGAACACATATTGAGGCGGCGACAGCGGTGTTGTTTGTTGCTACAGTCCTGCATCAACTCGTGGTATGGTAGGGATGGCAGGTGCAGTGGCAGTGGCATAACTAGGGTGGAAGGGTAATTAGTTTTGTTAGGGGGCCTTAGACTTCCCTTCCACCCCAGAAATTTGAACCCTAGTTGCGCCTATGGGCGGGAGACACAGAATGTACCTACACAGCGCATTGGATTTTAAATGACGAGTTGTTAAATAAATTATCATTATTGGTAGGATGAAAGCTTGGTCTTTGCATAAATTATTTTCATAAATACAAGTTGTCAAACTACCAAAATTGATAATCAATCTAGATTCTAGAATACAATTTTACTCAATATTTCCAACATGGAAAGCTATACTTTCTAGTAGTAGCGTATTTACAGAGGGTAGAGTATGAGGATCAATATCCCCATGGGCTGGGCTACTGGATAGAATCATAATCCCCCCTCCATAGTAAAAATCCTAAATACGCCACTGCTTTCTGTTTTCTACAAAGATCAGATACGTATTCTAAAAGCTTATCTTAAATACAAAAAAAAAAAAAGTATATTGTAAAATTAATACATACATCAGAGTGCACAGAATCTTAATTGTAATATTTAATAAATAATTTGTAATAAAAATATAAAGCTATTTGACAAATTAATATTATTTATAAGTTCTAACAAAGAATAAAATGTAATAGAACTTTATAAATTTGAATCATTGTTTATAACATACTACCGAATACTCTATATGGTACTATATTATTTAATTTAATCACAGTAAAAAGGTTTTAAAACACTGCTCTAAATGGTAGGTACTTAATTATTCAAAAAGTTTCCTAACAAGATTCATCTTAATTTTAATGCTAAAAATACTCGTTGTGCCGACTAGATTACTAAAGTAAAAAATGTATCCAATAAATTTTAACATGTTCATGAGTACCTATCAAATCATTTTATTTACAGATATCAGATATGTCATAACATAAAACATGTTAAATTGAATTCAAACATAAATATTTCATATTTGGTTATAGATCAATATAATAAAACAAACAATTTAAAATGTATTATCTAAAATATATTAATTTAATTTTAAAATAAATATAATATTTGCATATACAATATTGTACGAGTAAGATGACAACTAAAAGTGAATAACTTGATCACTTTCTTAAGAAATAAATTTATCAATTATTATAATAAATCAAGAAGACTTACCTATAATATATTGAATGACCTCACACTGGGATGTAAAAGTTGCTGTTGGAGATGAATGTCCACTATTTATTTGTATATTAACATAATTTTCAACGATGCACCTTTACACGATGGCCTGCAAAATAAAACCACATAGTTAGTTAAATATAATAGTATAAAATGGTATGTTTAACAAAAATAAGTCTTCCCTGAATCCTGATGTAATTAAATATTTCAATGAACATACGCTGCATTAGATCTGCATTATATATTATTATGCCATTATTGCCACCCATTTACATGACTTAAAGGAGAGGGCCAATCACTAAAAGTGAAAAAGACGAGAAATTTGTTTATAAAATAGTTATCAAATATTATAATAAATCAAGATCTCTTACTATTAGGTTTTGGATAAAATCACTCAGGGATGTAAAAGTTTCAGTCGGCGAATGTTCGTTATGTATTTGTATATTTACATAATATACATTTGATGTATCTTTACAAGATGCCCTGAAAAAAATGAACACATGAGTAGTATAAATATGTACATATAAAGCTCCAAGCTACTATAACATTATAATATCCATGGTGTACAAAAAATAATAATATATGAATAGTTATATACATTTTTCAAACTAAACTATCCAATAACTTTAAAATTAACTTAATTATTCAAAAAATGTCCAAACGAGATCTTTCTAAATGTGAAAGCTGAAAAAATCTCCGTGCATAGCGCAGTATGAATGTGTTCAAATTCAATACACATTTTACACATTATCGGAGTAGTATCAAATTTATTAGTATGCCTCCACAGGCGTGTAAAGCTTATATGAATCAAAACAAATGTAATTCTTATTTGCTTATACATCAACATAATAAACTAAATACTGAAAATTAACATTTATTTAATTACATAACCTAGGTAGGAAAAACTTTAAAAATAAGGCTGAATTTAAGCATAAGTAATTCTTATTTGGTTACGGGATAAGTGAGAAATGTTCTGACAAAATCGGGTAATTGCTAATAAAAATATAAATTATAAATTAGGTACTTATAATATAGTTGTGATACATTTGAAAAATACAATTTAATAAATCGTGAAATTATCTATGCTATAGTGTCTGAATAAAATTATAAAAATTATATTAAACAATAATCAAAAATGATAAGTTGGTAGATATCGTTAATGTTTGCAGAATGTATACTTGATTTAACAATTAATTAATCACATAAACCAAGACATATAGATGTGCATAAGATAATAAATTATTGAGTTAATGACGTATTCAGTTGGATCTTCAAATTTACAAAATCAAATCATTTTGATACTTTGAGAAGTTACAGTAATCAACACTTGTGGCTTCCAACTGTTGTCATTATAATTTTATAATATTTACAAATAATGATATCAGGAGAAAGCTACTTGTATTAATTAGAAAATAAGTCCATCAAACACATAGCTAATGCATAAAGTACATTACACAAAATATTAATTAAAATTAACTATGGTTTCAAAAAGATTGAATATCACCATATAAAAAACTAATATAAATTAATGGAGTTAACTATAAACCTATAAGATATTATTAATTACCATAATGTACACCATTGTAATTAATTGGCATTACCAATTATAGTTTTTAAAATCAATACACAAAATCAATGACTTTAACGAGGATAGAATGGGCTGGCCATGTATAGCAGGCCGATGGAAATATCTTGAAAGGAGCATTGACATATATGGCAAGAGGAAAGAGACTAAGAGGAAGACCACGGAAAAGATGGAAGGACAGCGTCAAAGAATTATTAGAAGAAATTGGAGTGGACTGGGAGCAGGCATATGATAGAGAGCGATGGAAGGAAGTAGTTTGGCGGCCAAGAGTTTAAATGGCTCGTAAAAGTCTGAAAAAAAAAAAGGTTGTATGATTAACAAAAATTAAACTTTCCTTAATTCTTGTGTAATCAATTATTTTAATTAACATATGTTTCCATTGAAGTGAGTTTGTCTTGAGTCAGTAGAGATCTTTAAAATTTGCAGATTGTATGACAAGGAAGATGTATAAATTATTCTCATAGACCAAGTCATACAAATCCGCAAAGGTTAATAAAAAAATTACGTATGCAGATGGATCTTCAAGTTTAAAAAATCAAATTTTTTTGATATTTTAAAAGCTACAGTAATCAACACTTGGAGCTCCATTCCTGAAATTAAAGTAATTTTAAAATATTTACATACTACGATTTCAGGAAGGAGCTCCTAGTATTAATTAAAACGTATGTCCATAGAACACATATTGAGGCGGCGATGGCGGCGCTTTTCGTCGTTACAGTCCTGCCGCAACTTGTGGTATGGTAGAGATGGCAGGTGCAGTGGCGCAACTAGAGAGGTAGGATAAAAAGTTTTGTTATATGGGCCTTAGTCTCCCCCCCAGGACTTTGAACCCTAGTTGCACCTATGATTAACGCCTGTTAGGCAATTTTACAAAGGTAAAAGTAATTTTTGAAACACTTATTATTATAATAGTTTTTTTTTTTTAAACAATTGTTTCGATAACGCAGAATGTACCTACACACCAAATTTGGTTTAAATTTAAATACAGTAACTTTATTATGTAAAGCATTTAAGCATAAAGATATATAAATATATTGGTGGCAATGGTACGTTTGTCGTAAGTTGCGTAGAAAATAAGTCAATTAAGTGTATTATGAATGCTTTAGAGCAGCGGTTCTCAACCTGTGGTACGCGTACCACTAGTGGTACGTGGAGAGCTAATAGGTGGTACGCGAAAAAACCTCCCTTATTATGAAGAAAATTGGGACGAAACATTATTAACATTAAATATTATTTATTTTATTTGGTGGTGCGGAGGCCGTTTGTAATCGTAGCAATTATTAAGATAGCGATAATCTCTTTAATATAGGACATAGGTAACCTAATAGAAATAGATAAACTTTATCCGATAAACGGATAAAGCGTATTCTTATTTCACAATAATGCGTTTACCTTAGTTTCGTAAATTCTTTCAGTTAGAGTGCCATACGAGTTGTTTGCATCAATAGTATATTTTATATTAGTTTTTTGTATTTTTTTGTCACGTAAAATTAGGTAAAAATGAAAAGATTGCAAAACGCGGAAGCTCAAATACTAAAAACAGAGAACACAGGCGAATCGTAAATAATATGACGATAGTCACTTACGATTCGGAATCGTTGTAAAATTTGGTTCTGGAAATTCTATACATATAAAATAAATGTATACCTACATTATAAATAAGCAAAAAAACGGTCAGGCGGTACGTAAAAATGTTCGAACCGTGTAAGTGGTACGCGAATATAAAAAGGTTGAGAACCGCTGCTTTAGAGTTTAGAGAACGGTTTGATAATAAAGTAGCAAAATAATAAATCAATTTTACTCACCTATTAGATATTTGATATAATCGCGCTATTATGTCAAAATTGCCGTCAGCGTATGTCTTATAAAATTTCAGGTAGAAATCACACGACGATGCAAATATTGATAGCGACAAATTTCCGTTCAAAAGAACACTTTGCTAGAAGATGGACTGCAAAATATAATCACATAATTAGTTTGAATTTAATAGTATAATGTTGTTTGATAAACAAAAATGAAACTTTCCTGAATGCTGATGTAATCGATTATTTCAATTAACATACGCAGCATTTGACTGCATTACATATGCTCCCAATCTTCAAGAGTTCTAGAAGAACAAAAGCACAATATGTATAAGTAAACATGACAAATTGAATGGAGTTATCTGATGTATCTATACTCCGTGATTAAAATTGTACAACATGCTACTTACGTGTATAGTTTTAGGAATTTAACATTTGTATGTAGTAAGTGGTCAAAGTCAAAAAATACTTGTTGATTATTTTTGTAAATCATATGTAAATAATACGTACAGATATTGAATTACAGACTGTAAAATAAAATCATAAAATAAGGTGAATATTATATAAATACTACATTTTTAATAAGAATCTTAATGTTTCATAAATGTGTGATTCTCCAGGATTTGAATATGCTGAAGAATTACGTACGACAGAACGAGAACACAATATTACAATTAAAAATAGAGGATATTTCCAGTATTTGCTTTCAGTTACATTTGTATTATCAGATATATAGGGATGTAATGTTAAATCAAGATGACTTACTGATTCTGTGATAGCTTTAATCTCATGGGCATCCATAATTTTATTGTGTAAATAAGTAAATAATTACTTATAAATAATAATCAATTTAATAAATCAAGATCACTCACCTGTTAGATTTAGGAAATCATAGGGATGTAAAAGTTGTCAGTGAATGTCCGTTATGTATTTTTATATTTACATAATATTGAACGATGCACCTTTACACGATGGTCCTGTAAACAATTAAAATTTAATTAGTATAAATATGAATATATAAGTTTACTTTATGAAAATTATACCTGAGTAATTATCTACATTTTTACAAACTAAAATCAAATAAAGTTATAAATAAAAAACTACATGTAGTTAGTAGTCATAATTTAAAGGATACATTTTCAATCACTTAAACTTAGCTATTGTATAACATGTACTACATAAATAGTATATTTTATAATAAAAAATACAAAAGACTATAATTTTATAAATTTGAATCATCATCTATGTATAATTTTATTGTATATCTTATAAAGTTGTAAATTATTCAAAAAATTTACTAACAAGAACTATCTAAATGTTAATTCTGAATTAAACTTGCGCAATCTTGTGTATAAATTGAGGATGATTGTGTTCAATATATATTTATCAAGTGCACGGGTCGATATCAAATAAATTAAACAGATATGAATCCGAAAACTTGAGAAACATATATTTTGAATCAAAACAAATGTACTTCTTATTTGGTTATACATCAACATAATAAACTAAACACTGAAAATAAACAAACTTAAATACAATTAATCAAATACTGCAAAATATATTATGTAGAAACCTTTTAAAAAAAATATTTACATTTTAACATACTTTTATTTCTATTTTTAGTACTAATAATAAAAAAGTAGGAATGTGGATAACGCTCTTTTGTCACTAGGTGTCTAGAGAGTCACCATAATAGTATAATGGACGTGTTAAATTTGAATCCAATGATATAAAATCATTGTTCATGAAAAACGATTCTGACAGGCGCGGATTCAGAGACTTACCAGGGGGGGGGGCTTTTTTGTTTAGCTATCACTGAATTAATGAGGGGGCTTAGAAAGTACCCTAACCTGGAATGCAAGTTTGTCAATAAATAATAACCTCTTATATACTTAAACTTAAACATTGTTATGACTTATGATTACTGACCAATAATGGTATTTTCTAACAAAATTTAAATTTCAACAAAATAACTAAAATTGTTATTCTTGGTTTTCATATGTAATTTGATCAACATTATAACCTTAAATGCTTATAAAAAAAATCTTGGCCATATATTTTTAATATTTTTATACTAATATAGTCATATTGTAACAATGCATGAGAAGTCTATATATAAATAATCAAGATTTTTGCCCAACAAATAAAATGTTATAGATATTCATAGCAAAAAAAAACTAAAAAATTGAAAATGTCCGTAAACAGCTCAAAACGAGTCAAACTATTTTTAAAATGTTTTCAAGTGTATAAAATTATAAAATAAATTTTTGCTGCAAATTTCAAAAAGATATTTAATGTTAATCGTATTTGAATTACAACTAAATAAAAAATCGGCCCCTGAGAAATCAAGTGAATATTCAATATTGTAAATATTGGAACTTCAAACCTCATAAAAATTTAATTTGACTTTCTAGAAGACATTTTGATAAACTCATATAAAGCTAGACAACCTTATGAGGAATCTTGAGACTGTGTTATGTTTTTAATTCTTTGGTATAAAAAAATAATTATTATGAATTTCCAAATCAAAATAATTTTTCAAATTATCGTGATTTTTAGGAATTTTGTTAAAATTTGATCTTCAGACGCTCATAAAAAACTATTGTGGAATTACTCTCAATTTTTTGACATAGCACAATTTTTTCTATCGACCTTAATTTAAATAAAACTAATAATAATCAAAAATTGCATATGCCTATAAATAGCACAACTTGAGTCAACATTTTATGGAGTATAAAAAATGCTAATATAAACATTCTGTGAAAATTGCATGTACCTATCTATGGTAAATCATTTTAGAATTACACCAAAAACCGATATCAGATTCTAAGAAAAATTTCCGTTTTCCTTTGATTTTTTCTGCACTTTTAAAAACTACTGATAATTTTAAAATTGAACTGTTGCTGAAAATCAAAGCATTATTTGGAGTTTGGACCACTTATCGTAAAGAAGGACACAAAAAATAAATTTTAAAAAAAACACATCATTATAAATCAATACATATGTACATCACTCCGCCCAGAATCTAAAATTAATTACAACAAAACAATTACAAATGTAATATGTATGATGTTACAATGACATTTTTGTTTTCTCCGTCTTACAAGTGCGTAACATAGCAAATTATACGCTCAGCAGAACACGTTTATCTCTGTTCGTTTAAAAATTAGAGTGAATTGGCCTGTTATCTAATTTAGAAGTAAGAATTATCTTGGAAATGGCGTAGGCTTTTCATTATATTTTAATTTTAAGGCGAGTTATGAGTATTTTAAGGTGTACAAACAATTTACAATTTTAAAGTACCTACTCAGATAATAGTCTTACCTTTAAATTTTTTAAGAACACAATTCGCTTTAATTTTTTAACTAACGAAGATAAGTGTGTTCTGCTGAGCGTAAAAGTTGGTATGTTACGCACTTGTAAAACAGATACAACAAATATCACTGTAAAAATGTCCCCTTCATGAATTCACTAATTGTAGAGGACTGTTATAAATATAAAGCTAGGAAACTAAAATAATTTTAATCAATTATTGATAATTTAACTATCAAATTTTTCAGAAAAAACATTTTTGAATTGTTTTAAAAAACCCCACGTATAATAGCTAACATATATTTAAAAAAAATGTAATTTGCACAAACAATATTATACATTGTACTTAAGAACAATCGCTGAATGTGAATGAAAAAGTTGACCACTTTCTTAATAGTTCATTAAATAGTTATCAAATATTGTAATAAATTAAGATAACTCACCTAGAAGGTTTTGGATGTCACACAGGGGATGTAAAAGTTGATATCGGTAAATGTCTGTTATGTATTTGTATATTTCTAAAATATTCAAAGATGCACATCTATACGTGTCACTTTTCCCTGTAAAATATTAACGCATAATTAGTTTAGTTATGAAAATACAGCTTTTTAAAGCACTAAATGCAAAATCCATAGCAAATTTTCAAATGAATGTTTATATGTTATTATTATAAATCAAGATGGTTTACCTATAACCAATATAGTTTCAGATAGAAGACACGTAAAATTCAGTAGAATTGCTGAAGCTTAACACATTCAAAAGGACACTTCACTAGAAGGACTGCAAAATAAAACCACATAGTTAGTTAAATATAATAGTATAAGATCGTATGTTTTACAAAAATAAGTCTTCCCTGAATCCTGATGTAATTAAATATTTCAATGAACATACGCTGCATTAGATCTGCATTACATATTATTATGCCATTATTGCCACCCATTTATATGACTTAAAGGAGTGGGCCAATCACTAAAAGTGAAAAAGACGAGAAATTTTTTTATAAAATAATTATCAAATATTATAATAAATCAAGATCTCTTACCTATTAGGTTTTGGAAATCATCACACAGGGATGTAAAAGTTTCAGTCGGCGAATGTTCGTAATGTATTTGTATATTTACATAATATACATTTGATGTATCTTTACTAGATGCCCTGTAAAAAATAAAAACATAATTAGTATAAATATGTACAAATAAAGTTGCATAATGTACAAAAAAATAATAATATATGAAAAGTTATCTAATTTTTACTACCTAACCATCCAAGAACTATAAAAAAAAATGATAGTGATCATTTAAAGGGTAAGTTTTCAATCTCTGTCAAACAGAAAGAGTTATTTTCAAATCGCGTGATTTTGTAATTTGTTACAACGCGGCGTTATTCACGCTTGTGAAAGCCCCACGCCGACAAGCCATTTACCGCTTTAACGCGCGTTAAAAGACGTTCTGTTTGACAGAGCCTTTAAACTTTTAGTTATTGTAATACATATTAAAGTTTATTGACAAATAAATATTATTCATACCAAAAAATACAAATGTAGTAATACAATTTTATAAATTTGTTTCATTGTCTATGTAATATTTAATCGTATATTTTATATGTTTGTTAATTATTTAAAAAGTTTTCTAACGAGATACTATAATCTAAATTTGAATGCTAAAATGAACTCCGGGTGTCATCTTGTTTACTTGAGTATGAATGTGTTCAAATTCAATAAATACGTTATAGGTTATCGGAGTAGTATCAAATTTATTAGTATGACTCCAAAAACGTGCAGTGTATTTATGAATCAAACAAATGTAATTCTTATTTACTTGTAGATTAATATATTGGACTAAACACTGAAAATTAACAAACATAAATATTATAAATCTCAAACTCAGCAATATATATACTTTATAGTATTTAGTAGTGTTAGACTGTTGTCCTGTAACGGATGTCACTTAAACTTATAGTCATTGTAGTGTTAGAAATTGTTAGATAATAGAAATAAAGCTAATCGAAAAAAATATATTTTATAGCAAAGAATTCAAAGGAATAAAGTTTTATAAATTTAAATCTTCTTTAAAATTTTACTGTTTATTTTATATAGTTATTTTATTACTTATTCAAAAAATGTCCAACCGATGTACTATTATTATCTGAATTTGAATGCTGAAACCAACTTCATACGCAGTCTTGAGTCTCAATACATATTTTTAAAGTTAACGCATTTTATAATTTTTATTTAGTTACATAACTTGAGAAAACTTTAAAAATAAGAATGAATTTAAGCATAAGTAATTCTTCTTTGGGTACGGGATGAGTGAGAAATGTTCAGGCAGGATCAGCTAATTACTTGTAAAAATATAAATTATACAGTAGGTACTTATAATAAAATTTTAATACATTTAAGGAATACAATTTAATAAATCTTGAAATTATCAATTATGTAGTAATGTAGTGTCAAAATAAAATTATAAAATTAAATAAAACAATAATTAAAAATGATGAGTAGGTAAGGATCATTAATAATTGAAGGTTGTATATTTTATCCATAAATTAAATACAATCATGGATACAAATATACACCCTACAAAGGTTAATGAGTCAATGACGTATTCAGCTGGATCTTCAAGTTTACAAAATTAAAATATTTTTATATTTCGAGAAGCTAATGTAAAAATCTTGTAGCTATTTTCCTGTGATTGGTGTAATTTTATAATATTTACAAATAATGACCTTAGGAAGGAACGACTAATTTTAATTATAACATAAGTCTATAGAACACATAGCTAATGCGTTAGTACATTACACAAAATATTAATTAAAATACTAGGGTTTAAAGAAAATAAATATTAAAATATATAAAACTAAACTAATATTAATGAAAGAAGTTAGCTAAATACAAAAGATATTTTAGTACATTATAGTAATGAACAGGTACTGCCATTTCTATTTTTCGTAATGTCATAATTTTATGTTAACGTATTGTTTCATTTTAATTCAGTATAATATAATCCACAAACATTTTAAAAACAAATATGAAAAATTAAATATCAGTAATTATTACTGGTCAAGGGTGAGAATTATTCATAGATGTTTGGTAATAAAAATAAACATTATACAGTAGGTACTTATAATATAGATGTTATGAATTTAAATAATACAATTTAATAAATCTTTAAATTATCTATTATGTATTTATGTAACAACAAAATTAAATTATAAAAATTAAATATTGACTGTTTTGTAGGCACTTTAATAATTATATTATACATGAGGGGCAATCATTGAATGTGATAAAGCTGAGTAATTTCTTAATCAAATAATTATGAAATATTATAATAAGTCAAGATGATTCACTCAAAAGGTTTTGAATGGCATCAATTTTGGATATAAAAGTGAATTTCCATTTTGTTTAAATTTGTATAATATTCAATGATGCACGATGCGCCAATACACAATAGTCCCATAAAATGTTAACACGCACTTAATTAATTTAGATATAAACAAAATAGCTTTTAAAAGAACTGACTATATAGTAAATTTTCAAATTCCTTTTTGTTAGTTATTATTATGGATAAAAATGACTTACCTATAAAATTTCAGGTAGAAATCACATGATAATGCAAATGTTGTTGTTGACAAATTTCCATAGAATTTTTGTAGCTTAACATATTCAAATGGACATATCACTAGAAGATGGACTGCAAAATATAAACACACAATTAGTTTTAATATATTAGTATAAGATTGTATGATGAACAAAAATAAATCTTTCCTGAATCCTGATGTAATTGATTATTTAATAAACACACGCTGCATTTGATCAGAAGATGTACCTCTAAACATTGACCTGTAAAATATTAACAAATAATAAATTAGTATAAATATAAAATTACAAAGCTGCATGATGTCCAAATTAATTATTTTGATACTAAATTATTCAAAAAGTTGCTTACCCAGATACTACAAACAAAACTCTAATGCTTAAATTAACTGCATGCTCCGACTTAAGTTGAAATGTTTCAATGCATATTTCTATGAATATCCCAATATGGTATCATTTTTATAAATCGATATCCAATACAGAATTTTCATAAAATATAGATGAATTTAATGACAAGTTCTTCTTTATAATAATTAATTATAGTTACAAATAAAATTAAAAAAAATATATAAAAAAATAATTAAAAATGATGAGTAAGTAGATATCATTAATATTTGAAGATAATATATCTGATGTGTGAATTGATTTTTCTCATACACCAAGATATACTACTCTGCAAAGGTCAATGAGATAATGATGTATGCAGATGGATCTTCATGTTACCAAAATCAAATAATTTTGATATTTCGAGAAACTACAGTAATCAACACTTGTAGCTCTTTTCCTGTAATTATTATAATCTTATAGTAATATAAACAATACTAACCTAACCTCAGGAAAGAGCGACGAGTATTAATTATAACATAAGTCTATCGAACATATAGCTAATGCATTAGTACATTACACAAAATCATACTTAAAATAAGCTATGGTTTTAAAAAAAATAAATATCAAAATATATAAAATTAAAATATTATACTGTTTTGTAGGCACTTTCCTAATTGATATTGTACAAGAGGTGTAATCATTGAATGTGAAAAAGTTGAGAAATTTCTTAATCAAATAATTATCAAACATTATAATAAATTAAGTTGACTAACCCAGAAGGTTTTGAAGAACATCAAACTGGGATGTAAAAGTGAATTTTGTACGTATATATTTGCATAATATTCAAAAATGCACCTCTACACAATTGGACTGTACAATTTAATACATACTTAATTAGTTTAGATATGAAAAAAAACAGCTTTTAAAAGAACTGACTACATAGGAAATTTTCAAATGCCTTTTTATGCGTTATTACTATAGATAAAGATGACTTACCTGTAAAGTTTCAGATGGAGATTACAGGACAATGCAAATGTTGTGGTTGACAAATGTCTGTACACTTTTATAGCTTAACATATTCAAATAGACATATAGCTAGAAGATGGACTGCAAAATATAAACAAATAATTAGTTTAAATATAATAGAATAAGATTGTAAGATAAACAAAAATAAATCTTTCCTGAATCCTGATTTAGTCAATTATTTCAATAAACATACACAGCATTTGATCAGAAGATGCACCTCTAAACTTCGGTCTGTAACATATTAACAAATAACTAATATATAAAAATACATAGCTGCATTATGTCCACGTTTTTTATTTTGATGGTAAATTATTCAAAAAGTTGTTTACTCAGATACTATGATCAAAATTCTAATGCTTCAATCGACTGCACACGTTGACTTGAGTAAAAGTGTATTCAATACCTGTTTTTATGGTATAACAGAGTGATATAATTTAAATATACACAGATATCACTACTGCATAGTCATAAAAACAAGGTTGATAATCATTCATCAAAAGTTATCATTTTTTTACTAGACTTTTGTTTAATAAACTTACATTAACATAATAAACTGTAAACTACAGTAATCAACACTTGTAGCTCTTTTCCTGTTGTCAGTGTAATTACCTACAATTACCTAACAATTACCTAAGGAAAGAGTGACAAATATTAATTATAACATAGGTCTATTGAACATATAGCTAATGCATTACATAAAATTAAAATTAAGTATGGGTTAAAAAAAAATAAATATTAAAATATATAAATATATAATATACTACATGAAAGTAATTAACAGGTACCTACTACCATTTATAGTTTTCGTAATTTCATAATTTTATATTAACGTATTATATAATATTTATTCAGTAGTATTACCCTCAAAAACTTTAAAACAAGTATGAAAAATCAAATAAATAGTAAAATAATTACATAATAATCTACCAATAATATATTATGAATATGACCCTACAAATTTGAATCATTGACTAAAACATTTTACCAATTTTTTCAAATTTTACTTGATTGTTGATTATTCCAAAAATGTTCTACTAAGATTACTGTATAATCTATATTTTAATGCTGAAACTCACTCCATGTGCCAACTTGAGTAAAAGTATTCAATACCTGTTTATATGGTTAACCACATTAAATCATTTAAATATGCACAGATTTAATGTATGTTTAGCCATAAAAACAAGTACGATAATATGAACATAATTAGGTAATCATTTTTTGTTTAAATTTGTGTTTAATATATATTAACATAATAAACTGAACACTGAAAATTAGCAGAATTAAAGACATAATTCTACATCCGCAATAAATATTTTTAATAATCATTTAATCGATACCATATATAGCTGAACAACCCAAAATGTCATAAAGTTAGAAAATATCGTTGATTGGACAGAACTAGGATCCCAAATTTATTTTTTAAAAATTGCAGGACATTTTAAATCATGCCTACTGGCTACTATATTTTTAATTTACATAGGTGTTAATTAAAGTTCAAAATTCAAAAGATATAATTTGATAATCACTGTGGTGTCTGTGAAACCAAATGAAACAATTATATATTGTTAAGTATTCATCAATACAATTTTATAAATATAAATGATCATTCATAACATTTTATCATATATTTTTTATGATTGTTAATTATTCAAAAAATTGCCTACCAAGATGGTAATATGATATCTGACTGTAGTAGAAATATATTCAATACTTATTTTGAAGCTGTTGCCAATTTTATGATTTTTAATCCAACATATCACTGGCAACAGCTTCAAAACATGGATGAATTTAAACAAAACTATTCTTATTTGTTTATACATCAATATAAAAAACTGAACACCAAAAATAGGTAATAGTGTTTTAAATGTAAAATTATATAATACAATAGTTACAAATTATGAGTATAGCTGTATAGGTCATTAATATTCACAGGAAATTTAAATTCTCCTTGTATTTATTATTTCAACAATAAAGAAGATAAAATTCCTGCAAAGATCAATTTCTTGTTCTGGAGGATCTTAAGTTTCTAAATATCTAATACTTAAAACACAGGAAACATATTAAGAATATAACATCAAGAAGTCTTCTATTTTCTATAAGTTGGTAATTGGTACACACATATGTCCTACAATGATTGATCATTTGTTTGTAAAAATTAGTGGTACTAAATGCTAATAACATTAAACCTTTTATAGTAGAATCTTGTATCACGGATCATTATAGTACTTTATTAATAGACATGGAAAGTATAAAAATATAATGAAGAAATAACCAATATAAAACGAATTATAAATATCAACAATTAATTACATTAATTAAGAATAGGGACAAAATAGGTAAAATGACAGCAAAAATACCTAATATAGGCATTTTTTAAATTATTACAAAAAATACAAAAATAAACTATCTACTTTTATTAGATGCTCAAAAACAAGTACTATAAAAAAAAGTTACAGATTACACCATAACAGTACTAAAAATGTATGGAATATAATTGACGAGATAAATAATAAAAATGTTAAAAAAAACCAATTTCACAAATAATTCACAAAAATGATTTGTTTGATACAAACACTGATAAAAATGTGCCAATATATTTAATAATTATTTTGAAGCTGTGGGAGAAAAAATAACAAATCAAATTCAAAATGATAACAAAATGATAATTAGGATCAAGAATTTAAAAATCATAAAAATAATGGTGAAAATACAACGGAAAATAATTTAAAATATACCAAATTTACTTATAAAGAGATATTGCTAATAATGAATACACTAAAATAAGATTCAACTCCAGGATTTGATTCCATTTCTTAGAATTTACTATTATAAATTTCAGACTACCTATGTTGTAAAGTTGTTTACTCACTAAATTAATTTAAGTTTCTAAAAGGTATATTCCCACGTATATATATAAAAAAATCCGTTTTATGCCCAATATATAAAGCAGGTGATGCGAGAGAATTGAATAATTGCTGACCAATTTTTTTAATATCTACCACAGCTAAAGTTATTGAAAAATGTACTAAGATGCAATTAAACCGGTTCACTTTTGATAAAAAAACTGTAATTGATAAACTATTTAAATTTAGAGACAATATGGGTTGCCAAGATGCTATTTCATATTTTTCGAATTTAATCTACGAATCTTTAGACAAAAGTAAAAGATGCGTAGGTATGTGTATTCTCAAATATAGCAGAAGCTTTTGTTTCAATAGAACACAACTTACTCCTAAAAAATTAAAAACAATATTAGGATACAACGCTCTTTGGTTGTGATTCAAATCATACCTCTCAAATAGATCTCAATCAACAAAAATTAATAGTGAGATAAGTGATCCGTGTACAGTAAAATATTGTATACCGCAAGAGACAGTATTAGGTCCAATATTTATGTAAATGATTTATTAAATTTAAATATAAATGTCAATATACCAGCTTTTGCATATGATATGGTTTTATTTTTGAGAGGGAAACTTGGACAGAAGTGGAAAAAAAGCAAACTCGGGACTATTATTGGTTAATAATTGGTGTGCCGAAAATAGCTTAATTTTAAACAAAGAAAAATCAGTATTTATTCTCTTTGCCTTGTCTAGTTCTAACAAGCCCGAAAAAATTACAATTAAATTACATAACAATAACTGTAAAAAAAATAATATAACTGACATATTTAATTCAAATTGTAGGTATTTTTCTAGAGTTATTTCAGGTATAATATTTGATGAGCACCTAAAATGGAAACCGCATGTTGAAATGGTAAATAATGCGTATACGGAAATGTTTTTTATTTTTAAAGAATTACGAAACATCCTAGATAATCCTGGTCTGAAAATGGTGTACTTTGCATTAGTCCAATCCATATTAATGTATGGTCTGATTGAATGGGGATCAGCTTTTATTAATGTATTAGAACATTTAGAACCATTAAGGATAACTCAAAGAATGCTAATAAGAGACCTAATGAAAAATTATTATATTATTCAAAATTGCAGTACAAATGATTTATTTATTAAATTGAAAATATTAACATTAGAACAATTGTATGAAAAATTATAAATCATTAAAGTGTTCACAAAAAAACTGATTATGAATGCCATAATATATATAAAACAAGAGGAGAGAACAATGGCAATTTAAGATTAAATTAAACCTAACCAAATACCACATTAATGGCAAATTATTATATAAATAAAGGTATTAAATTATTTAAATAACTCCCAACTGACATTAAACAAATGTATACCTAATATAAATAAATTTAAATTAGCGATTAAAAATATATACATGTAATTGTTTAACTAGGGTCTCATTATTATAAATTGTATATAGTTATTCTGTTTTATTATGTTGGACAAATTAAAATGTGAATAATTATGTAATAGACTCCCTACTTCCGCCAAAAGCTTTGCTAACAGGGAGTAGGTATCAACGTAATATGGAAAATTGTAAATATTTGTATGTGTATGTGTATCATAAGTTGAAATAAATAAATATCAAATATCAAATAAATGTTTAACTCTACAGGCTCAACCACTCAATCAGTTGAATTTGAAGTTTTCGCCACATCATAAAATATATAATCAATAAATAAATATTATTAATATTGAAAATTAAATTTAAATATCGATATATTTGAAATATTGCTTAAAATGTGCATATTTATTATTTATTGTTATTAAAATATAAAGTATATAAATTAAAATTAGATCTATAAAAATAAAACTTTTCATACACATTTTATGCACAATATTGTTAATTATTTATACAATTATTTGGTGTGTTTATAATTTTATTTAATCTACCCTTGAATACTTTCTCAGTTCTCTAAATTTCAATTAAAGTATTTATTTTCTATACGATACCTATGCATAAGCATAATCTAATATACTTATCCTCGGATAACCCATGTAAGGTACCCCGACTAAATATCGCCGGTAAAATATCGCGTGACCAAAATATCGCAACTAATATATCGTGAAACCATGCACTTCCATCCACTTGGATTGGTACTAAAAAACGAGGGCGAAGATATCCTCCGTTATTTCCTATACCTCTTTGGAATGTATATGAGGCAATACAAAGTGATTGGGATAAAACAAACAACATTTGTGAAGGATTTAACAACGGATTTGCTCATTTATTTTCTGCTCAACATCCTTCAATCTATACATTTATAAATGGTTTGAGACGTCAACAAAACCTAACGGAAATTAAAATAAATCAAAGTAAGTGGAAAATCCAAATACACCAAATCAAAAAAACAAGAGGGCTGAACGAGTAAAGAAAGTAGTAGCAGATTATCTTCAAGGTATTTCATTGAATATATACTTCCATAAATAATTAATATACATATTTAATTTTTATCATTTTTATCAATTCTACTTATATATTAATATAACATTATTATATGCTTGAAATATATAATTTATATAATTAAATTACTGCTATATTTCATGCTGGCGATATTTATTCCATGTAATATAATGGTTTCGCGATATTTTGTCGGTGATACCCCATATAATACAGGTACAAGGACAAAAATTAAAAATAATCTATTATTAAATATTAAATCAGTAAAAATGTGTAAGGATTGATTGTCAAGTATAAAAAGGTGGGTAAGTGGATGTCGCTCTGCTGTACAGTAGGTTACAAGTGGGTCACTGTAATGGATGGTGTTAAATTTGAATTCAATGATATAATATCATTGTATAAGAAAAACGATTCTGAGCGAAAACGGTCAGTCAGCCTATGATATTACCAAGTATATTTGATGAAATTATTGTGAATTAAGTAATTTATATATAACCTATTAAGTGGAGCCTTGTTTTCAATTTTCAATCCTTATAGTTATAAAAGTTGAACATTTTATACATTTTAGGTTCTGAGCGAAGGGATGAATGTATTCAAAATAAACTCAAATTTTATTAGCATTTTTATACACCATACAATTTTAAAAATAATTTGACTTTTTTTGAGCTGTTTACGGATATTGTCAGTCTTCAATTTTTTTAGTTTTTTTTTTCTATAAATATCAATAAAATTTTATTTTTTGGGTGAAAAAGCGTGAAAATTTAATATAACGCTCATGATATATCATTCTAATGGCAATTGAAAAATATTAAAAATACATGGGCAAAATCATTTTTTAATAAGCATTTAAAGTTCAAATTTTGACAAAATTTATCAAATTTATAATCATTTATAATTTTGTAGTTAAAAAGGTGGGTAAGTGAACTT
Organism: Sitobion miscanthi; assembly: GCA_008086715.1. Taxonomy (NCBI): domain Eukaryota; kingdom Metazoa; phylum Arthropoda; class Insecta; order Hemiptera; family Aphididae; genus Sitobion; species Sitobion miscanthi. The sequence goes on from CM017797.1 coordinate 3,965,207, forward strand.
TAAATGCTTATTAAAAAATAATTTTGCCCATGTATTTTTAATATTTTTCAATTGCCATTAGAATGATATATCATGAGCGTTATATTATATTTTCACGCTTTTTCACCCAAAAAATAAAATTTTATTGATATTTACAGAAAAAAAAACTCAAGAAATTGAAAACTGACAATGTACGTAAACAGCTCAAAAAGAGTCAAATTATTTTCAAAATTTACTATAGAAAATGCTAATATGAACATTCAGTGAAATTTTCAAGTATCTACAGTTATACATTTTTTAATTACAACAAAATAAGAAAATCGTTACACGAGAAATCGAGTGAATATCAAATGTTGTAAAAATATAAATTTCAAACGCTCATAAAAATTTAATTTGACTTTCTTGTAGACATTTTTTTTTTTGATAAAGGTAGGCAAACTTATGGATAATCTTGTATTACATTTTCAAATTTTAGATTTAAAAAAAAAAATTTTTATGAATTCTCAACTCAAAATAATTTGCTAATTTTCGTGATTTTTCCGTATTTTGTCAAGATATGAACTTTAAATGCTTATAAATAAAAACCCTGACAAAGGATTCTTAATTTTTTTCATCTGCCTTTGAAACAATAACCTAGAGGGCCGTCTAATAAATTTTCAAGCTTTTTTAACCAACAAATACAATTTTATTGATATTTATAGAAAAAAAAACTAAAAAAATTGAAGACTGACAATGTCCGTAAACAGCTCAAAAAGAGTCAAATTATTTTTAAAATTGTATGGTGTATAGAAAATGCTAATAAAACATTCAATGACATTTTCAAGTATCTACGGTCATTTGTTTTTGAGTTTCACCGAAAACCAAAATTTTAAAAACAGATTTTGCGTAAAAATTCCCGTTTTCCCTTAATTTTTCTTTTGTTTTTCACGGCGCATTTGAAAACTACTGGGACATTTTTACTTTTGACCCCCTAAAGTATCAACTAGATTCACTTTCCTATCAGGAAAGTTACTATTGAAGAAAATCCAAGCACATTTACTGTCCTAAAAGGTGATGACAGACACAAAAAAAAAATAAAAAAAAAAAACACACATCATTGTAAAATCAATACATTCATCCCTTCGCTCAGAATCTAAAATAAAAAGGGCGGTACTGATTCAGTCTCATACTAGTGCTACATTTAAATTCGATCAAAAACAGCAAATAAAATAAAAATAATACGACAACAGGCAACAACAGAAAAATCATTTTCAGAAAATGATTTGTGAATGTTTTGAAAAATTTGTCCTTAAAAAAATACGTTTTTATTTTGTTTTTCGAAATTCTATATTATCGATCTATAATTATTAAATATCCCTTTCGTTCAATGACATTCATTTTAAAATAAATAAACAATCAGCATAAACAATATTGTATGAGAGGGACAATCACCGAAAGCGTAAAAATTGAGCAATTTCTTACTAAAATTTAATTAATAAATATTATAATAAATCATGAAGACTCACCCAAAGAAGATTTTGGACAACAATGGGATCACACTGGGGTGTAAAAGTCGATCCTAAGTGAATGTCCGTTATGTACGTGTATATTTACATATTATTCAACGATGCACCACTATACACGATGGCCTGGAACATAATATTCACACGTGATTAGTTTAAATATGAAAATACAGCTTTATAAAGCACTGAATATCAAATATATAGAACATTTTAAACACTGGTTTATATTATATTATTATAATAAATTAAAATGACTTATCTATAAAGTTTCAGGTGGAAATCATACGACAATGCAAATGTTGATGTTGACAAATGTCCATACAATTTTTGTAGCTTAACATTTTCAAATGAACATATCGCTAGTAGTTGGGCTGCAAAATATAAACAAATAATTAGTTTAAATATTATAGAATAAGATTGTAAGATGAACAAAAAAAAATCTTTCCTGAATCCTGATTTCGTCAATTATTTCCATAAACATTCACATAATATAATCAGAAGATGCACCTCTAACGTTGCGCTGTAAAATATTAACAAATAATTAGTAAAAATATGAAAATACAAAGCTATATGGTAGTTAATTATTCAAAAAGTTGGCTACCCCAATACTATGGTCCAAATTTTAATGATAAAATTAACTGCACGTGATGACATGAGTAAAAGTGTACTGAATACCTATTTTCACGCATACAACATTATATAATTTAAATATGCACAGATATTATGCCTGTATAGGTCATAAAAACAAGGACGATAATTTTTACAATAATTATTATAAATAATAATATTTGCACATTATTTTTTTAGATTTTGCATAATATATGTACATTAAAATAATAAACTGAGCACTGAAAATTAGCACACCTAATCGATACCATATATCTCTAAATGAGCAACCTTAAAATGGATAAAATGTTTACAATTTAAAGCCGAAACTAACTCCATGCGCCGACTTGAGTTGAAATGTTCCAATGCATATTATTAAAGTTTCCAAAATGCTATCATTTTTATAAACCAATAGCAACTTTGAAAACTTTAAGAACCATGGATGAATTTAAACACAGGTAATTTTTATTAATAATAATTAATAATATTCACTAATTCAACTTAAAAAATTATATAAAATAATAATTAAAAATTACGAGTAAGTCATTAGGTTGAATATTTTGGGCAATGAATGAAATATGATCATGAACCTAGATATGCAACCTGCAAAGGTTAAAGAGTTAAAGACGTATACAACTGGATGTTCAAGTTTACAAAATCAAATTAATTTGTTATTTTAAAAAATTGCGGAGTTAATACACAAAATTTCTGATTTCAATCTTATTTTAAAATTTAAACATATTGCATGAGTGTTTATTGATTCATTGATCTGTGAATTGATTTTTCTCATAGACCAACATATACAACTCTATAAAGATTAATTAGGAAATAAGTTCATCAAACACATAGCCAATGCATTAGTAGTTAGTAAATTACACAAAATAATAATCAAAATTAACTATGATTTAAAAAAAATAAATATCACAAAATAAAAAATTAAACTAATATTAATGAAAGGTGTTAGCTAAGTATATAAGATACATTACGGCAGTCTCAGGGAACACCAAAACCCCGCAAGAGATGGAAGCGGACCGAATACCCGCATAATGATGCTGGAAAAAACATATAGTCGATGAAATACACACGAAAAAAATCAGGGTAAATACCAACTACAATCGGCACACCGTGATCAGTAGGTAGAGATCATTAGTATTTATAGGTTGTATAAAGATATCTATGAATTAAATACTTACATGGATATAGATATACAACCTGCAAAGGCTAATGAGTAAATGACGTATTCAGCTGGATCTTCTTAAAAAAAATGAATAAACTATATATTTTGTAGACTGTTTTGTAGGCACTTTCATAATTGATATTGTACGAAAGGGGCAATCATTGAATTTGATAAAATTGAGCAAATAAATATCAAATATTATAATAAATCAAGATGACTCACCCAGAAGGTTTTGGATGGCATTAAACTGGGATGTAAAGTGAATTTCCATTTTATTTATATTTGTATAATATTCAACGATGCACGATGCACCATTATACAACGGGCCGGTAAAATTTTAACACATACTTAATTAGTTTAGATATGAAAAAACAGCTTTTAAAATAACTGACTACATAGAAAATTTTCAAATGCATTTTTATAAGTTATTATTATAGAAAAAGATGACTTACCTGTTAAGCTTCAGGTGGAAATCATATAACAATGCAAATGTTGTTGTTGACAAATTTCCGTAAAATGTTTGTAGCTTAGCATATTCAAATGGACATATCGCTAGTAGAATATAAATAAATAATTAGTTTAAATATAATAATAGAAGATTGTATGATGAACAAAAATAAATCTTTCCTGAATCCTGAATTAGTAAATTATTTCAATAAACCTACACAGCATTTGATCAGAAGATGCACCTCTATACTTTGCTCTGTAAAATATTAACAAATAAATAGTATAAATATGAAAATATAAATCGGCATGATGTCCAAATTAATTATTTTGATAGTAAATTATTCAAAAAGTCACTTACCCAGATAGTATAATCAAAATTCTAATGCTTAAATTAACTGCACACGCTGACTTGAGTAAAAGTATATTCAATACCTATTTTCATGGCATATATAGCATTTAATCATTTAAATATGCACAGATATAATGCTTATATAGTCCATGAAAATAAGGACGATAATAGATGATTTAAACTTGAGTTGAAATGTTTCAATGTATATTTCTATAAAGATTCCAGATTAGTATCATTTTTATAAATCGATAACCAATACAGAATCTTTATGAAACAAGGATGAATTTAAACACAAGTAATTCTTATTTATAATATTAAATTCTATTTACAAATAAAACTAAAAAAATTATATAAAATAATAAATAATTATTCAATACTCAAAATTCATCATTTCTAAATTCCATCTTATTTTAAAATGTAAACATGTTGCTACAGTCAGCAGAGATCATTAATATTCACGGAGAGGATATTTTGTGTAATGAATTAAATATTATCAAAGATCATCATATACAACTCTGCAAAGGTTAATGAATAATGAGTTAAAGATGTATTCAGATGGATATCCAACTTAACAAATTCAAATAATTTTGATATTTCAAGAAACTACAATAATCAACAGCTGTAGCTCTTTTCCTGTAGTCAATATAATTGTATAAGATTATAAGCAACTACCTCAGAAAGGAGCGACAAGTATTAATTAGAACATAGGTCTACCAAACATAAAGCTAATGCATTAGTACATTACACAAAATCATAATTAAAATTAACCATGGTTTAAAAAAAAATCATTAAAAAAATATATAAATGTATAATATACTACATTATAGAAATTAACCCTATGTATCTACTGCCATTTATAGTTTTTGTAATTTCATGATTTTATGTTAACGTATTATATAAATTTTATTCAGTAGTATTACCCTCAAAAACTTAAGTATTAAAAATTAAACATATAATAAAATAATTACATAATGATCTTCCAATAATATATTATGTATATGACCCTACAAATTTGAATAATCAACTATTACATTTTACCAAATTTTTTAATTTTTTTCGATTGTTGATTATTTCAAAAATTTTTTACTAAGATATACTGTATAATCTATATTTTAATGCTGAAATTTACTCCATGCGCCAACTTGAATAAATGTTCAATACCTGTTTATATGGTCACCAGTTTTAAATCATTTAAATATGCACAGATTTAATACATGTTCACCATAAAAACAAGTAGGATAATATAAACAAAGTTAGGTAATCATTTTTTGTTTAGATTTTTGTTTAATATACATTAACTTAATAAACTGAGAACTGAAAATTAGCAGACATATAGAATAAATAAAGACATAATTCTACATCAGCAATAAATATTTTTAGTTATCATGTAATCAATACCATATATTATAGCTGAACAACCTCAAAATGTCATAAAGTTAGAAAATATCGTAGATTGGACATAGGATCCCACATTTATTTTTTAAAATTGCAGGACATTTTAAATCATGCCTACTGGCTACTATATTTTTAATTTACATAGGTGTTAATTAAGGTTCAAAATTCAAAAGATATAATTTGACAATCACTGTGGTGTCTGTGAAACCAAATGAAACAATTATATATTGTTAAGTATTCATCAATACAATTTTATAAATATAAATGATTATTCATAACATTTTACCATATATTTTTTATGATAGTTAATTATTCAAAAACTTGCCTACCCAGATACTTGAATCCAAATTTTAGTGCTTAAATTAACAGCATGCGCCAACTTAAGTAAAAGTGTATTCAATACCTATATTCATGGCATACAGCATTATACCATTTAAATATGCACAGATATAATGACAATATTATCATAAAAATAAGGACGATAATTTAAAGAAAAGTAAGTAATCATGTTTTGTTTAGACTTTTGTATAATGTATATTAAAATAATAAACTGAGCACTGAAAATTAGCGCACTTAAAGAATATTAATCAAACTCAGTATCATATTATATATATATATGTATAAATTATAATATTGGGTATTTAAACTGATGATTTGCAACAAATAGACGGTATTATTTGAAAGACATAATTCTACATTAGCAATAAATATTTATAATAATCATATAATCGATACCATATTTATTTGTACAACATTAAAATGGACAAATGGACAAAATGTTTATATTTTAATGCCAAAACTGACTTCATGCGCCGACTTAAGTAAAAGTGTATTTAATACCTGTTTATATACATCCTATTTTTAAATTGTAAATAAGCAATGAAAACAAAAATAATGTAAATGGTTTTATTAGAACATAAGATCTTGTCCTAAGTCGGTGGAGATCATTAATATTTGCAGAGTGTACACTGAAACTGTGAATTGATTTTTCTCATAGACCCACATTCACAACTCTTATGGTAATTAACAGGTACCTACTGCCATTTATAGTTTTTTTCATTTCATAATTTTATATTATCATATTATATAATTTTAATTCAGTAATATTACCCACAAAAACTTAAAAAAAAAGTATGGAAAATCAAATAAAAATCAAATAAATGCATAATAATCTACCAATAATATATTATATTGTACTTCCCTACAAATTGGAATCATCGACTATAATATTTTAACATATTTTTAATATTTTATTTGTTTGTTAATAATTATTCCAAAAATTTTTCTATCAAGATACTGCATAATCTATATTTTAATCCTAAAACTAATTCCATGGCCTGACTTGAGTAAAAGTGTATTCAATACCTGCTTTTATGGTATATAGTATGCTATCATTTAAATAAGCACAGATATCATACATGTATAGCCATAAAAACAAGGACAATGATTTTAAACATAAGTAAATTTTTTGTTAGAGGATAGCGAAGAAAATAAAAATAATACAAATACGGGTAACAACAGACAAATCATTTTCAGAAAATGATTTGTGAATGTTTCAAAAAATTTGTCCTTAAAAAATAAGTTTTTTTTTTCGAAATTCGATATAATTGATCTATAGCTATTAAAAAAAAACCCACGTACAATGACATTCATTTTAAAATAAATATACCATTAGCATAAACAATATTATATGAGAGGGAAAATCACTGAATGCGTAAAAATTGAGCAATTTCTTACTAAAATATAGTTATCAAATATTATAATAAATCAAGAAGACTCACCCCAAGAAGGTTTTGGATGACAACTAGTGGGATCACACTGGGGTGTAAAAGTTGATGTAAGTTAATGCCCGTAATATACTTATGTCTGTGTATATTTGCATAACATCCAATGATGCACGATGCACCACAATACACAACCTGTAAAATTTTAACACACTTAATTAGTTTAGATATGAAAAAAACAGCTTTTAAAAGAACTGTCTACATAGGAAATTTTCAAATGCCATTTTATACGTTATTATTATAGATAAAGATGACTTACCTGTAAAGTATCAGATGGAGATTACACGACAATGCAAATGTTGTGGTTGATAAATGTCTGTACACTTTTATAGCTTAACATATTCAGATGGACGTATCGCTACAAGATTGACTGCAAAATATAAACACTAAATTAGTTTAAATATATTAGAATAAGATTGTAAGATGAACAAAAATAAATCTTTCCTGAATCCTAATTTAGTCAATTATTTCAATAAACATACACAGCATTTGATCAGAAGATGCACCTCTATACTTTGCTCTGTAACATATTAACAAATAATTAGTATATAAAAATACAAAGTTGCATTATGTCCAATTTAATTTTGATGGTAAATTATTCAAAAAGTTGCTTACCCTGATACTATGATCAAAATTCTAATGCTTCAATCGACTACACACGCTGACTTGAGTAAAAGTATATTCAATACCTATTTTCATGGCATATAGCATTTAATCATTTAAATATGCACAGATATAATGCTTATATAGACCATAAAAATAAGGACGATAATCGATGATTTAAACTAATATAGGTACATATGTTGCTTGAGTTAGTAGAGATCATTAATATTTAAAAAGTAGATATCTGATCTATGAATTGATTTTTCTCATAGGCCACGATATACTACTCTGCAAAGGTTAATGAGTTAATGATGTATGCAGATGGCTCTTCATGTTTCCAAAATCAAAAAAATTTGTTATTTTGAAAAGTTGCAGAGTTCAATACTCAATATTCATCATTTCTGAATTCATTTATTTTTTTAAATGTTAATAAACAATGAAAACAGAAATGTTAAAAATGGTATTTATTAGAAAATAAGATCTTGTCTGAAGTTAGTAGAGATCATTAATATTCACCGAGTCGATATATAGGGGAATGTATTAAATATTATCATAAACCAACATATACAACTCTGCAAAGGTTAATGAGTTAATGATGTTTTGAAATGGATCTTCAAGTTTACAAAATCAAATCATTTTGATATTTCGAGAAGCTACGGTAATCTAATCAACACTTGTAGCTCTTTTCCTGTTGTCAGTTGCAACTGCCCACAAAAGAGTGACAAGTATTAATTATAACATAGGTCTATCGAACATATAGCTAATGCATTAGTATATTACACAAAATGATAATTAAAATTAAGTATGATTTAAAAAAAAATATATAAATGTATATTATAATTAATTATAGTAATTAACAGGTAACTACTGCCATTTATAGTTTTCGTAATTTCATAATTTTATATTAACATATTATATAATTTTTATTCAGTAGTATTACCCTTAAAGACTTAAGTATTAAAAATTAAGCATATAATAAAATAATTACATAATGATCTTCCAATAATATATTATGTATATGACCCTACAAATTTAAATAATCAACTATTACATTTTACCAAATTTTTTAAATTTTATTTGATTGTTGATTATTCCAAAAATGTTCTACTAAGATACTTTACAATCTATATTTTAATGCTGAAACTCACTCCATACGCCGACTTGAGTAAAAGTATTCAATACCTGTTTACATGGTTAACCACATTAAATCATTTATATATGCACAGATTTAATGTATGTTAAGCAATAAAAACAAGTACAATAATATGAACATAATTAGGTAATTATTTTTTGTTTAATATATATTAACATAATAAACTGAACACTGAAAATTAGCAGAATTAAAGACATAATTCTACATCCGCGATAAATATTTTTAATAATCATTTAATCGATATCATATATAGCTGAACAACCTCAAAATGTCATAAAGTTAGAAAATATTGTAGATTGGACAAAACTAGAATCCCACATTTATTTTATAAAAATTGCAGGACATTTTAAATCATGCCTACTGGCTACTATATTTGTAATTTACATAGGTGTTAATTAAGGTTCAAAATTCAAAAGATATAATTTAACAATCACTGTGATGTCTGTGAAACCAAATGAAACAATTATATATTGTTAAGTATTCATCAATACAATTTTATAAATATGAATGATAATTCATAACATTTTACCATATAGGTATTTTTTACTTGAGTAATAGTGTATTCAATAACTGCTTTATGTTATCATTTAAATAAGCACAGACATCATACATGTATAGCCATAAAAACAAGGACGATAAGTTTAAACAAAAGTAAATGTTTTGTTAGAGGATAGCAAAGAAAATAAAAATAATACAAATACGAGTAACAACAGAAAAATTATTTTCAGAAAATGATATGTGAATGTTTCAAAAAATTTGTCCTTAAAAAATAAGTTTTTTTTTTCGAAATTCAATATTATTGATCTATAGTATTTGAGAGGGACAAGCACTGAATGTGTAAAAATTGAGCAATTTCTTACTAAAATATAGTTATCAAATATTATAATAAATCAAGAAGACTCACCCCAAGAAGGTTTTGGATGACAACTAGTGGGATCACACTGTGGTGTAAAAGTTGATGTAAATTAATGCCCGTAATATACTTATGTATGTGTATATTTGCATAATATCCAACGATGTATGATGCACCACTATACACGATGGACTGGAACATAATATTAACACGTAATTAGTTTAAATATGGAAATACAGTTAGTAAAGCACTGAGTGACAAATATATAGTACATTTTAAACATCAGTTTATATTATATTATTATAATAAATCAAGATGACTTATCTATAATGTTTCAGGTGAAAATCACACGACAATGCAAATGTTGATGTTGACAAATGTCCGTACAATTTTTGTAGCTTAACATATTCAAATGAACATATCGCTAGTAGATGGGCTGCAAAATATAAACAAATAATTAGTTTAAATATAATAGAATAAGATTGTAAAATGAACAAAAAAAAATCTTTCCTGAATCCTGATTTAGTCAATTATTTCAATAAACATACACAGCATTTGATCAGAAGATGCACCTCTAAACTTCGGTCTGTAACATATTAACAAATAACTAATATATAAAAATACATAGCTGCATTATGTCCAAGTTTTTTATTTTGATGGTAAATTATTCAAAAAGTTGCTTACCCTGATACTATGATCAAAATTCTAATGCTTCAATCAACTGCACATGCTGACTTGAGTAAAAGTGTATTCAATACCTATTTATATTGAATATAGCATTATATCATTTAAATATACACATATATAATGACTATATTGCAATAAAAATAAGAACGATAAATTAACTGTATGCTCCAACATTTTTTCTTTTTCTCATAGACCAATATATTTCTCAAGGTTAATGAGTTAATGATGTATGCAGATGACTCTTCATGTTTCCAAAATCAAAAACATTTGTTTTTTTGAAAAGTTGCAGAGTTCAACACTCATAGTTCATCATTTCTGAAGTCAGTCTGATTTTAAAACATTAATAAGAATTGAAAACAGAAATGCTGAAAATGGTATTTGTTAGAACATAAGATCTTGTCTGAAGTTGGTAGAGATCATTAATATTCACCAAGATGATATTTTGGCCAATGAATTAAATATTATCATAGACCAACACATACAACTTTGCAAAGATTAATGAGTTAATGATGTTTTGAGATATATCTTCAAGTTTACAAAATCAAATCATTTTATTTGATTGTTGATTATTCCAAAAATTTTCTACTAAGATACTGTATAATCTATATTTTAATGCCGAAACTAACTCCAAACGTCGACTTGAGTTATAGTGTTCAATACCTATTTATATGGTTAACAGCATTAAATCATTTAAATATTCACAGATTTAAAGCAGTTAAGCCAGAAAAACAAGTACAATAATATAAACATAATTAGGTAATCATTTTTTGTTTAGATTTTTGTTTAAATACATTCCTATTCTATAAAATAACATAATAAACTGAACACTGAAAATTAGCAGACTTATAAAATAAATAAAGACATAATTCTACATCAGCAATACATATTTTTTATTTATTCTTATATGTTTATACGCCTGCCTAATAAACTGAACACCGAAATATAACACACTTAAACAACTTATCATTTACATTTGTATACATAGTTTAATAAGGGTGAATATTACTTTATAGATTCTTTGTTACATCAAATCTTAAGAGGATGTAACATAATTTTACTTAAATTACAGAATACAGTTTTATAAATATTGGACATGTCGATAGGTATTAGTGTTTCAAATGTAAAATTATATAATACAACTATTAAAAATTATGAGTATAGCTGTATAGGTCATTAATATTCACAGAAAGTTTAAATTCTATTTGTATTCATTATTGCAACAATAAAGAAGATAAACTTCCTGCAAAGTTCAATTTCTTGTTCTGAAGGATCTCAAAAGGATCTTAAAAAAAAATACAAAATAAAATATCCTAAAAGAAGACTCAAAATAGTAGATACCACACAAAATATTTATACAATAACATGAATGTACTACCAATAAAAAAAATATTTTATAAAGTTACATTACATAATTAGAAATAACCTTACTTTTAAAACTGAACATGGACATAATAGTAGACAAAGATCTATTATATTATTAATTATGCAAAAAAAATTAATACAATACACATACTTGTATATTGGTCCAAAAATGTACATTATTCAACCATTAGAAATTAAACACAGCAACTATTTTAGTGTACTTCAAAAAAAAATAACACTTTGGATATTACATGACAAACTTATTTAATAATATAATTTAGTTATTTTAGATTCTGAGCGAAGCGATGAATGTATTGATTTTACAATGGTGTATGTTTTTTTTTTTTTTTTTATTTATTTATTTTTTTTTTTTTTTGGTCTGTCATCACCTTTTAGGACAGTAAAAGTGCTTGGACTTTCTTCAATAGTAACTTTTCTGATAGGAAAGTAAATCTAGTTGGTCCTTTGGGGGGTCAAAAGTAAAAATTTCCCAGTAATTTTCAAAAACGCCGTGAAAAACAAAAGAAAAATTAAGGAAAAACGGAATTTTTACGCAAAATCTGTTTTCGAAAAAATCGATTTGGGTTTTTGGTGTAACTCTAAAACAAATGAGCATAGATACATGAAATTTTGACTGAATGTATATATTAGCATTTTCTATACACCATAACATTTTCCAAATATTTTGACTTATTTTGAGCTGTTTATGGACATTTTCAGTTTCCATTTTTTTTCTTCAAATATCAATAAAATTTTATTTGTTCGGTAAAAATCTTGAAAATTTAATACAAGGCTCCTACTATATTGTTACAATGATATTTAAAAAATATTAAAAATCCTTAGTCACAGTTTTTATTTATAAGCATTTAAAGTTCAAATATTGACAAAATACGAAAAAATTACGAAAATTAGAAAATTATTTTGAGTTGAGAATTCATAAAAATTTTTCTTTTTCAATCTAAGATTTGAAAATGTAATACAAGATTATCCATAAGTTTATCTGACCGTTTTCGCTCAGAATCGTTTTTCGTATACAATGATATTATATCATTGAATCCAAATTTAACACCATCCATTACAGTGACCCATTTGTAAACTTCTGTACAGCAGAGCGACACCCACTTGTCCACCTTTTTCATGATATAAATTTAAGAACATTTTTATTTTATAATTGCTACCTACTAAAATTGGGTATTTTACTTTTTTGATAACTGTTTTCAACCTTCAATGCATTATGAAATAAATATTTCGGGGATAAAAATGGGCTACACCAAAATCAATGGGCCCGGGGACCTTACCCCTCCTGGACCCCCTCCCATCATCGATCCGGGTTTGCCACACGTAATACGACGATACATTAAAATTCGATCAAGACAGCGAGGAAAATAAAAATAATACGACGACAACGGGCAACCACAAAGTATGACAATAGCAACGATAACCAGACATACCTAGGTACTGGTCAGAGCACAACCTACAGTCGTAACGGCCGCGACCGAGTCCGATAGCAAACTAATAACGTTTAATATCGACCGCCGTCATAATATTATCATAGTGTTTAACAAAATATAGTAACACGGGTAATGCAATATTATAATATTGCTGTGCTCTATTATAGACTCTAGATCACGAAACAGTTTTGTCACAGAATATAACGGACACAAACCCTTCGATTAGGCCGAAACAAAATAGAGGGCGACGTCTCCGGTACAGGTCAGTAACACTGTAGAAGTGCACACTATAATACGCCCACGGCGACACTGAAGATAAGAGCCCACTGCAAAAGCGATTACGAAAAAAACCATATCGTACTTAATATTATTACCCAGATTAACTAATGACATACTGGCTCAGGTCACTGACACGAAACGTATAATAATATATACCTACCAGTAAACGTAGAATTATAGCCGACAAAAGATTACTTATTCGGGGATATCCCGAGTGCGTCCCGTTTTTAATTTTTACCTTTTTTTTTCACAGTCAAGTGCGAATTAAAACCGAACTCATAAATTAAAATTATATCGCCGATCTCCCGAAAATAAATACTAAATGGATTTATTTAAAAAAAAATGTTTGAATTACCATTACTAAATGAATAAAATGTAGACGAATGTTTTTACATTTAATATTACGATTTTATATTTCTAATGGTGGAACATGAAAAACGACAAAAACTCTACAATTTATGGATTATTTAATAGAAAAATATATAGATTCTGGAGCTAAATTTCCTATTTCTATTTGGCCTGAAATGACTAATACGCAGTTCTGAGAGGGCAATAAATGCTTGTGAAAGTTTTCATTCCAAGTACAATTCTTTATTTTATACACACCACCTAAATATAGTATATACATTTTTGGAATTATTAAAAAGTTTAAATTGACACTAAAATATCAATTTAGCGAATCAGAAAAACGGTCATACGTACAACAAGAAAACCCAAACGAAGTTCATGCAAGACAATTTCATACCTACATTGAAGTCGATATGTAAATTAATTTTAAATTTATGAAATAATATTAGGAGTAGATTTTATTTAAATAGTGACATTTAAACACCAGTCTATAATTTATATAGATACACAAAAAAAAATTTAAAAAAATAATTAGTACGCTCATTCAAACTCAATGGTGTAATGCCAAAATACAAAAATAATAACATAAAGAAAATCACAAAATATTTTTGGGGTGTAAGCCGGTCCACCTCCTCGTTGTGCACCCGGGTAGCTTTAAATTAACTGGCATGCATTTGGGATGCGTACAAAAAATGACCTTTTTTTCTTGGGACACACTTGGGTCATTAAAAAGAGTCATTTCGGGATGCGTTCGAGAAACTCCCATAATGGAATTATTTTTCGACTTCATGTGTCCCGGAAAAATAATATTTGCTAGTAACGGGCCGATTATACAAGAAATGAGATTAGGATGGATAGTTGCTGGTCCTATACCAAAATCAAATATAAACACCGATAGGGATGGAATATTACGTTAATGAGCCAAGTTAGTTCAAAAACGATACCGAATGACACGAACAAATTATGACGAGTGTTTTCCTATTGTTTACGTTGTATTAAAATTCGTGTCAAAAGACTTAAAATTATTTATCCTGTTCAACCCAAAGAACTACGAAAAGCCGAAATCGTTGTTATCGAAATAACAAAACCATACTAGGTACTGGTCAAGTGAAATAAGTAATAACTAGGTTGTTCTATGTTCACGTCACGGACACGTGCTCTGCAAGGGACTGGTTTAATTTATTGGTACGTATTTAATAAATAATAATATAACCTATTGAAATTATGCTTTACTGTTTAATATTGTACATAGGTAGTTAGTTCATATTTTGTGATTAAACTATTATAATATTATAATGTAAGTAGGTATAATGTTTTGAAATAACTTTATAATATTGGTTACATGATTTCGGATTTGGTATATGTAATATATATTTTGTATCTATACCAGTTTTATATGAAAAATGTACGTGGTAAACATTTGTATCTATACCATTTTTAAACGAAAAATATAATATGTAAGAAATATTTGTATCTGTAGAAGTTTTACACGGAAAATATACGTGTTAAATGTTTATATTATATATTTATATGTTTATTTATATATTTATTGTATATATTCTGACCTTATACGAAAAATAATTATGGTTTGTTTGAATCTATACGTAGGTTATACGAGCAATAAGCGTATAGAGTTAATGTTTATTAAGGCCTAAAGGTATTATATTAAATATTAATAATATTAAAATAATATAATAATATTATACTCTATAATATTCGTGAAATATCTGTCTTTTGACCCAAAAATATACCACAACTAAACTATTCTCAAACTAAATACAAACGTATAATACATTGTATGTCCGTATAAATGTTTACCCATAAGTAATCACGCAGCAATGTGATCTAGATGACTGAAAAATTATGCCGAATGAAATATCTCATTTGAAACGAAATTGTGTTGTGTATTCGGGATAACGACAGCACGCTATAGCAATAAATGACGAACCGAGAAAAGACCAATGTTAGAGAAGTTCACTAATTACGCTAAGTTTAGTTCATATAAAAAAAATGAAGTTAAGGTTAATCCAAAGTTACTTTTCTTTCCGAATCAAGCAATGACGAACCGATGAGGGGAACATTAGACCTACGCTCAATAAATTCCGGACCTAACAGGTAAGGACTTACGGACCGAGTAAAACGTACGTGACCACAGACGCGTAAACGAACACAGACACAAATTTCGAACGCGCGGACTGAACGAACCGCTATGAAGAGTAATATTGCTGGTGGTGCAGCGGTGCTCACTGTAGTCAAACAATTAATTTATATCTCTGGCAATGGTGGGTAGTAACTTAAGGGGATTCCATACCGTGATTTTCTGTTTTTATCTAACATCACACGCGTGACATAGGATTTTAGACGGATTCTTTGCCAAACATATGCCAATATTGATCTAAAATGAAGCGATAAGAATTCTAAAAACAGATGTGAATTTGTCATCAAGTCTTCTTGCAATCGACTTTTCCACGATTTTGATTTTGGCTTCTCCAAAACATGAAATACAAAAATGTTTAAATACTCTCTTTTAATATGATTTTTTATGGTTTCTGGGGATAACATAAAAAATTTGGGAAAGTCGATTTCAAGTAGACTTTCCGACGAATTCAAATCTGTTTTCAGAATTCTTATCGTTTCATTAGATCAATTGGTATGTTTGGCAAAAAACACGTCTAAAATACTTTGTTGCGCGTGTGTTAGACAAAGACGGAAAATCATGTGTTGTCCCCGTATCACATACGCGTACGAAATAGAATAAAAGGATAGTGTTTACGCAGTCTGAGTAGAACTCGCTCAATTTTAGTGTTAGAATAAAAACACATATTAGAAAATTAAAATATGACATTATTTTGGAGAGCAAGACGTCGAGTTTAAAAAAAAAAAAAAATATAAAGGTATTATAAAAATGTTGAAACTTTTGCTATTTCTAAACGGTACTATGAACGTTCTATCGGGTAAATAGGAAAAAACGCAACGACTTTCATTCACATATATTGTCACAATTCAATTTTATAATAGGTATTTTTACTCTAGAACTAAAATTACGAGAGTTCTACTCAGACTGTGTAAACGCGTTTTGTCTTTACCGTACGTGTTTAAGACGGAGACAACACATACGGGTGTGAGATCCTCTTAATAGGACGCTACACAGATAATTTGTTGTCTCAGTCATACAATAAGTGCGTAACATGGCAAATTTACGCTCAGCAGAACAAGTTTAGCTCCGTTAGTTTAAAAATTTTAACGAATCAGGTCTATAATGAAACTTGATGGCAAGAACGTTATTTGAATTTGTATGGTGTTTTTTTTACTATTATTCGGTTTTTAAGTGAGTTATACAAAAAAATTACTTGATACTTTATATTGTTCTGTCTTATATATTAGTTATATGTATTTTAGAACAGTTATAACTCGAAAACGGTCACTGTAGATGGTCGAACGGAACGAGAATAATTTTGTTGAGATATATTTATATATTATTATACTAAATTTTCAATTTTGTATAGGTACCTACCTAGAACGGTATATGGGTATTGAAGGTATACATAAATGAGTCGCGCTAATCTAACGCTTATGATTAAGTTAATAATAATTGTTATGTATTAATAATATTCCATCTAAATATTCTCTACAAATATAAAGTAGTCTCAAAAACAAAAAAAAATAATCTAACCTGAAATGTACAAAACGATGGGGCTTGACCGCGTGACATTAAAGCTAGTGATGGGCACAACTAGTATTGACTATCAATTGTCTATCGATAGTTTGAAAAACTACCGAGTGATTTTTCAATTGAATAGATATTTTTATATATCGATTGTTTTTAAAACCATCGAATGAATTCCTCGATAGTTTTCATTCGTTAGTGGTACCGACTTGTTTTGACTATCGATTGTCTATCGATAGTTTGAAAAACTACCGAGTGATTTTTCGATTAACCCATGGAATGAATTAATTATTGATAATATTTGATAATTGATAAGCGCTAACTGTGTATTATCTGGTTCAACATTTCACACATTCGTCGTTCAAACGATGGTAAAAAAATGTCGATAGTTCGATTAGTTTTCAGTAGTTCGATTAGTTTTCAATAGTTCGATAGTTTTTCGATAGTTCGAGGGTTCGATAGTTTTTCGATGGTCGATTATTATTGGTCATGTATTTTGAAATCAAAATTATTCGATGGTTTTATAAAATAATCGAATAGTTAGATAGTTAAAACTATCGAGTACCTCGATAGTTTTCACTCGGTTGCGCCCATCACTAATTAAAGCGGCCAAATATAGGCGCCGACACTCAATATATTGTTATTTGTTATATTAATAATTATTTAAATAATTTATGTAATTTATGTAATGTAATTTAAAAGTAGACATTTTTTTTTTAATTGGACCATTAATTATTATAAATTTAATTAATTTTTAAGGTTACCGGTATTTTTCCCGAATGAACTTTTTCCAGAATGGTATTTTAACCAAAAAAATCCGAAAAATCGAAACCTAGCTTTTTTCCCGAACCCATTTTTCCCGAATCGAAATTCTCGAATGGTTTTTTTCCGAAAGTCCGTAAACCCTAATCCTTTTGACTGGTAATTTAGACAGCACGTAAATAAAACCACCGTAAATAAATTTTAGATATATAGGCACATGTCGTTGTAATGTATGACAATAGCTGTATTTTAGTTATAGGTATAAAATATAATATACGGAAAAAGCCCCTTAAAATAACAACATTTTTTATTTCGGAAACAATAATCGTCGGGAAAAATAGTTTCAGGTTTTCGGGCAAAATACCATTCGTGAAAAATTTTATTCGATTCGGGAACAACGGCGGGTACCAATTTTTTATATTGACTATAATAAGTTAGGTTAGTATAAATATTTTATAAAATATTTTATATGAACCTAATCATTTTAATATAATATAGAAACTAATTTTATTCATGTACCTACCTATTCTATTTAAATATGATCTAGAAAAAAAAATCCCCGGAAAAAAAATCCCCAAAGCTATACCTAATCATACTGTTGGATACAGCTGCAGCTGTCAAAAATAATAATTAATAATAATAAAAATAAAAAATATATAAAATTTGAATGATAATTACCTATTATATTATTATAATACTGATAAATAGGTACATATTATATTATACGATATTGCTATATAAATATTTATTTATTTATTTATAAATGGATAGGTATACCCTTTGGTAATAAAAATTAAAAATACAGGAAGTTGAATCTCAATTTGACAAATATTATACTAAAATTAAATAATATTATTATATTATAAATGAGTTAATATTTTTAAAATTAATCGTACTCCGATTTATGAATCTAAAGCCGAGTACACACTTGTAACATTTGCGCGTAACATTCTTTGATGCGGCCAAATTTACCGACAACTGGTGGAACGGTGTTACGGCCACAAGTGTGTACGCGGCTTAACATCTTAAATGATTTTTTTATAATTAAAAGTAATAACTAATAACATTATCTAGACGAAAAAAAGTAAAAACACCGCAAGTATTTATATTTAGCGGGAGGTAATTTTGAAGAATATACTTATATAAGTAAGAAATTTGTTTAGATTTTACTGTAAAATTAAAGTAGCTAGTCAATTATATTATATAGCCTACCCCAAAAATTATTTTTATATACGTCACTGGAGATAATTGACTTCTTATAAAATTTTAAGTTAAGATTATCATCTAAGCAATATCATAGGCTTTATATTATATTTTAATTTTAAAGCGAATTATGAAAATTTTATGATGTGCAATTATATATAAGTATTTGCTTTGGGGATTTTAGATTTTATTTCTGAGGATTTTTTTTCCGATTACCTTAAATATAGAGTTGGAGACTTAAACGATGGGTATTACTGAATTAGTCGTGGTTCAATATTGTAGCAGTTTACCAACTATCCCTACTTATTGATATTTTGTTCATTAAATTATAAAAACGTAAAATTATTTACTCTCAATTTTTTTTAAGAAATTTTATGAAATATTTCAGGAACTCTGCCTGTGTTTTTATATTTAATTTAAAATTTTACTTTCGGAAAATTATATACAAAAATTTGGGTATCTATATTAATTTTAAATTTGTGAAAATTAGGTAAGTTACTCGTAAATTTAAATTTATAAAATTACTAAAAATACGAAAATTAAACTATACAATATTGAAACAATTCGACACGTTCAAATACCTAAATCAGGGCTTGAAACCGATAATATTTGTTACCGATTGCGATTACCGGTTAAAACTGTTAAAAACCGAAATCATAACCGAAACCGTAAACTAAATCGAAAAAAAAATAAATACCGGTTATCAAAACCGAAATAGAAATAGGAAAAAATATTTACGGTTTCAAGCCCTTCTTAAAATTATAATTTATAATATTATAATACATGCGTACCAATTAGACGGACATTCGAGTTTTTTGAATCCATTGAGTGTGAAAATTGTTTTCTTCATCATTCGTCGCAGCAAGAGAAGTCCGAAGATCCAAAACGCGTTCCGTAGACTGACTGAAAGTAATTTTATGTTGAGTGGAAGCAGAGTTTTTAATTTTCTGTCCCCCTCCTTGGGTATATTGATATAGATTGTGATTGGCTAAACAAGTTTAGCATGGCCACACCCATTATTGCCTCTCTACAAATTCGATGTATACATTAGAACGTACATCTCCGCCGAACTACTCTCTCACACACCTTAAATTATATTTTCCCCGCTATCGCTGCCGCATTTTGCTGTATTGCCGGTTATTGTTATAATATTATAATATTATACATTTTGGGGAGTGTAAAAAAATATTATTCATTATGTACATTTTGGTTAGTACTTATCTAAAATCAAGATGTCAAAGACGGTTAAACGCAGATAATGCGTACGTCATTCCATTTATATATATTATTTAATCTATATTCAGTCAGCGAGAGGTACATTACTTACTCCATTAGGCGAAAATTGCAAAGGGACCGTTTTTTTTGTTGATTTTAAACGACTTATATTTGTTTCGTAATTATTTTAAACCCTGCCCGGATTCAAGTGGGCAAAGGGAATTAATTATACTGCACACGCATTTATTTATACGTAACATTAACACTAAAAAACTATTCTTACACATTTTATTCGTTTGATAGGTACCTACCACTTCTTATCATTTAAGAGATACCTATCTAATCCTACGGCGTAAGTACGCAATATACGCGATGACGGCTGCCGATAATACGAACCGATCCGTATTTTCAGCGACAAATAGTGATCACATAGTGTGCATTTGCACGAACACTATAATATTGCAAACAGTAGACATAGGTAGTAATCTAGATGATATTTCATTATCTAATCATAAAACCCCAACCTGTTCGAAATCGAATGATTTTATTTTCACGACGTCGCGCAGTCCGTAATTACTATACCTACACTGTATGCGTAGGTACATCGAGATTTTCAGTTCTACGCGGTCATTTACATATTCACTGGCCTAAAATTACGTCAAAAATTGTTACGCGTACCTATATAGTGGCTAATCGTATTTTCAACGTACATTCATTTTCACCCATACTCACATGAAAAGCCCAAAGTCTATACGGTCCACCGGGATTTTCTCGGTATCTCCAGTAGCACGCTACTTTATTAATTGTAACGATTGACGTGGCGTCGGTTAGGTTATGGCTTAGATAGCGAAATACTAAGGCGCGCTAAACATTTCCGGTTTAAAAATTATCATTATTTTGTCGCTACCTACAATCTAATTGGTGATTATTAAAATATCAATTATTATGATTATATTTGTTGATTTATATTATGGTAATGATTTAGTGTATTAGTGAAGTTTTTGTCCTGGGTCCTGTCCAGTGACCGAATGTCAAATCGGTACAAACTATACAAACACTAGTTTTCAATAAGAACATTTTTAAAAATTTAGCGAAAATTTAGCGACAGTGGTAGGGAGCTACTTTTTTGGGGGAGTAGCTGTAGCGTTAGCGTGCTAAAAAAAACTAGTAGCGTCTCGGCCACTGGCTATCTCGTCTAACCAATCCGGTCCTGCGTTAAACTATGTCACATATTATTATATTATTATCAACACATAAACTGACTATGGATACGGACGTATTACTAAATACAATAATTATTATCGTATTTTGCTAATTCCGTGTGCGTATAAGTAACAAAACCATTATTCTTAGAAATTCAAAATAATAATTAGCTCCAACTTGGGCGATTTTCATTAAATTTAAATATTTTTTTTTGAACTACTTAAAAAATACGATCAAAAAAATTGCTATCATGGAAATTTAAAAAAACCTTATGCGCCTAAAAAATATTTTTTGAATTTTTAAAAAAAAATTCGAATATTATATGTTATTCAATCAGAATTTCCATACTTATCACTGTAAAAAAAGGCATTTAGGTATATTGATTTTCCACAGAGTTACTAAGGGTAATACAGGACTTTTGGGACACACTGTATACCTACATATTTAACCTTTTCCGTCGTGTAGAAACTAACATACGTACCTGGTTTTTACTGTGTAGAAACTTAGACTAACGTAATAAATATGTAATTGTTTACCTGCTACTCTCTTGTAGGAACTTACTATATTCCCATAGTATAAGAGTATCCACACAGTAGACGTATCGACGTAGGTATGTACTTATTTTTCGATTTATAGAACATCGATTGAACAATTAATTTCCACACTCTTCAAAAAAAAAATTCATTCGAATATTTACTTTTTAATTTCATATTATTTATTTTTATTATATAGGTACGCTGGCATGCTGCAAATATACAATAAATGTTCGTGATTTCTATTCGATATTTATTACTTATAAGTCTAACATAAAAATGAATAACCGATACCTATAATTGACATAATACCTCTTTTATATTTACTAACCCAATTTAATAATACCTATGTTTAAGGGTCTCAGTGCCAGTTTCTCAAATTTATCACAATTCTATAAAATTTGAAAATTAAATTTTATATTTTAGTTTCCACCTCAATTGTAAGACATTTCCACTAATTACTACCCGATACCTATTTAGAAGGCCCCCCCCCGGGTTGATAAGGTGGATTATATCGAAAAAAATGACTTTACGGGAATAACTCTCAAGCTTCGTAGAATTGTCGGATTTTGATGACTGTTTTTTTATCTGAAAGAAGAAGACTTATCCTACAGACCGCATCGATCTCTGATTTGGTAATTTATTTCAAATATTTGTATAAAAAATTTTATAAAAAAATGCTTTTTATCTTGTATTTTTTTAGACATATTATAAAGTTTAAGAATAAAATATTGAAAAACAGAGATTGATGCGGGCTGTAGAATATTTCCCTACAACAATTAAAAAAAAAAATTATGAAATTTGGTTGATTTTACAACAAACCGGTATCGTTATTCCCGCCGAGTGTAATTTTGAGGACAAAATGGCATCGGCACCGGGCGCCTCAACTAAAACGGTTACTGCAATACTAAAAATGCACGGAATTACTACTTAGGTGTCTTATTAATTATTTGTCAACATACAATATTATATAAATATCAAATGACAATAATATCCTTTGGATTTTGAAGTATGGATATATGTTTGTAAAATAAATAACAGAATATAGTATTTTACAAGCATGGCAACGAGAATCATAAAATATTGGGAATTCAACGACGCATAAGTAATAATTATTATCAATACAGGAAAATGTAATATATATAGTTTTAAGCACTTAAATGATTTTTTTATTTGTACTTAAAAACTAATACTTAACTTATTTTTATAACTTTCATTAAAAATAATTCATTGCCGTGGCGTTAGGATTTGGTAGGTCTCTGGTCAAAATATACTAATAAATTGCTATAGGTTCAAATTATTTTATTTACTTAAATACTTTCTAATTACACGAATAATATTATATTCAATATAGTTACGAACAATTTAACGAATACGCACGATCGAAATTTTTACTTCGGTAAAACCATACAAATTACTAAAATTATATTAACTAATCATTCTCATCAGTCTTAACTGTCTTAAGAAAAACGGCCTATAATTTTCATTTATAGGTATAAAACATGCGTACCTATACTCGTATTATGTATATTTTTGGTGGGAATAATAATTATAATTTGTGACTATTTGTAACTACCTACAATATTTTTCTTGATTTACTTACAGTAGAAGAGGCTCTATAGAGTCATTCATATATGAATGTACCTATATTATAATATGTTATGTTTATTTTAAGCTGTGGCCCTGTGGGTGAACCATTTTCCACTGATTACAAAAAAATCGTAAATGAGATATGATTATCGCTTATAATGGGTTGTATTTTATTGAACATTTTGTAAAGGTTCGCAAAAACATGCAGTACTGTGGCCAAAATTTGACGTAGGATTTGACGGTGGCAAGGAAAACAATTTAATGAACCTAATATTTAAGTTTTTATATATTTAAATGTAGCTCCTGCAGGTTGGACCCCTGGCCGAGAGGTCCTCATAAAAACACTAGGCCCTGTTCGACCCCTCCCCCACCCGTCATGTCATCACTGAAAAATATGCAGACATTTAATGAATTGGTAACGAAGAAATGAATAATATTTTATCTATATAATCCTATACTCAGTATATGTTATTAGTATTAATTAATGAAATATATTTTTAAGAAGTCAATTTATAATACTCGTTAACGGAAACGCGTGTTATAAT
The DNA here is from genome assembly GCA_008086715.1 of Sitobion miscanthi. NCBI lineage: Eukaryota > Metazoa > Arthropoda > Insecta > Hemiptera > Aphididae > Sitobion > Sitobion miscanthi. Next base: position 3,989,900 of record CM017797.1, read on the forward strand.
CTATAAAGAGAAAGGTCAATAGTGAGTTTTACGATTACAACGTTTAGTGAACTTATCTATAATATTATAGTCTATCTCTGTACATTTCATAGTTCATAGGTCGTATTCATGTTGTAGTCGTTAGCACTACAATACAATATTATAAAATCTTTTATAACCACTCAAAACAAAACCTATCGGCTACCAAAGTCTAATGATTTTTAACAAAAGCTTTACTAATAACTAACACATTTTGGTAGAGAAAATAATATTGGTGTTTACCGACAACATCTTAATACATAAAAATGCTATTTATTTAAAATTAAAATTATAATATTAGGTACACATAACTCGAACACATTTTTATATCAGCACCTAATTGATATGTTTTTCGAATCCAATGGCTTTTTGATGACGAAAATTAAATATTGATTTTGACATTATTGTATTGTGTTTGTGATATATATTCAATTTAAGGAATTTTAAGGCCAAATAAAATAATCTATCGTTGACTCTATATCAAATAATGCATGACTTTTACATTAGTAACTTAAGTTACTTTGACCCATGAGTCAGTCATGAGTCATAATCATATATAAATTCCGGAAATTTGTGACAACACGTAGTGCCATTAGCAACAATAGATCTTTGTACCTACATAATATGCCAACTGTTAAGGACGCAGTTATTATTTCACTAAAACTGTCTACACTCTACAAAGTTCCTAGTACGTTAGACAGTAATTCTGGACTACGTGACTTATCAGTTATTTTATTCAATAGGTTTATCATAAAATATTGTGTTTAGATAATAAAATCAAAATTTAAAAATGACCGCTACTTGTGTATTTTTCTAGTGCACACAACACACGGCATAGTTCAAAAAGAGTATAATGACTGCTTAAAAAACATGTCTAGACTGCCTCTGTTATAACATAATAATATAACAGTTGTTAATATTTTTATCAATACTCTAAAGTCTAGACTCTAGACAAAATTATGTACTTTTAAAAACCTATACCTATTAAAAACCTATTAAATGTAGATAAAAAAATGATCGCTCGTTCAAAAAACTTGAGCATAAATTAACAATAGTTTTTATCAACTGAAGTTAGCATTTGGACAGAATTCTTCAAACCAAGAAAAATTGATATTAAGTGAAAAATTCACAAAAAAAAAAAAAATGTGTGTATGATTAATAATTATATGAACGTAAAATGAATGCCGACTTTTATTCAGAAATTATATAAGTATTGGTAAAGTGAGTTAAGTATATGTAGAACATATAAACCTATTTCAAATTCATCGTTATTTCGAAACTAATATAAATTGTTGTAATTTTACTATATGTCTATTTATTATCATATTGTAATAGCACTTACTGTCCGTATATTTGAAATAAATAAAATACGTACCTAATATAGTTTTTTATAACTTTGTATAGATAATTAATATGTAGTGTGAATGTTGATATGAATAATAATTATTTAAATTTAATATTAAATAGGGGTGTCCGTTTTATGTTAATTGATATTAGAAATGCGTGGACGGGTAGGCGACACCCATTTAATGTCATGTTATGTACGGCTGCCGAAATCGCACGTATAAATTAAACTGGTTTTGATAGCCAATAGCAACGAGACCCTATGCTGGTTGCAAAATTAAATTTTGAAATTTCTGTTAATTCTGAATTTATCACTGAAAATAACATTAGGTACCTACCTATATAGTTTGATTGTATTGTAAATATTTATACTTAAATATAGTAACATAATGGAATGACTTGAACGTGATCTCTGATTCTCATATTGACAAATTTGTATTTAATTATCAAACTGCTAGATGACCGCAGACAGCATTAAAAACGAATTGATAATTTACATACATCAAAGTTCAATGTGATTTTTGTATTTATTTATTTTTTATTTATGTTGCGAATGGTTACATTATATTATAATATAGTGTAATAACGTAGAAATTAGATAAATATAAAAACGACTCCTGTCGATAATTATATTAAAATTAGATGATAAAACAGGAAAATTATGCTATTGCCTTCCTCCAGGTGTTCGGAGGGCTCTCGAGATCGTGAATTCGAAAATTGATCAAATACACCGTGCAATATAATTTCATGTAAAAAGCAGCACTCATAATGTATTAACTGCAATCAATATAAAATATTATATTAAATGCCTTACCCGATTCGCAGTTGTTTGTAGATTGTGTTATAGGAGTTTTAGGTTTTAGATGTAACAAAGTAATACTTCAAATGCACAAACTGAAAAAGAACAAACGCACTAATTATGGCTTATCATAAGAAGTCCAGATTGTCGTTCGTTGAAATCGGTTTTTGAGACTTGAGAGGTTGTAACTCTGGTGGTTGGTGCTCATGCACTGATTTTTAGGGGCGACAAGGATATGCTGACCAGAGAGTGGTAGGCGGCTTTTTCAAAAGGTTATCGTGAGCCTCGGAACTAGATTATTCCTTGGCGGCAGATACCCTTTTTGCCTTTCCTTCTCTCTGGCAGTCTGGCGGCATATAATAAAGTCACAAACCCTACATTTTACCGTTATAAGTGCGTGCCGATTTCTTAATCCGTAGACATATACGGATCGTCTCTTTTTGTCGTATATAATGGTTTTATTGGATGTGACCGATTTCTACAAACGACAGTCTGGCCGTTATTTATTATTCTATAAGATTTTAGTATATTTATTATAATGGTGTGTGAGCATATCATTACAATAGTTATAGTAGATGTTAGGAGAAATCGGTATTTTTTTCTATATACATAGATAGGTTAACCTATAGTTAATACCTAACCTAAAAATGTCTACATTTCAATCAATTATTTTCGAAATTGGAACGGTTTGTCAGCTTATGAAAAAAATGTGGGTCTTATATTTGAGTCTAATCAGAGTTTACTGTACTGAGTATGAATGTGAAATAAAAGTAGACAGTATAGGTATATGTTAATACTATAAGTTATTACACGATAGTATATTATAATTAAAATAATATTTAGAGACAGTCTATTTTACAAACGTAACCCAGTTTAATATTGTTCGTATCGTTATTATTACAAGATAAACTGCATCAGATTAATGTGATAATAATAGTTATGAAATAAAAAATAGTTTGAGAATATTATAATAATAATTACTTCCATTTCAACCAGGTGCCTATGTATAGAATTTATTCGTATCTATCTAATAGATACCTCGAGAAGTAGTAGTTATAAACTTGTTAGACAATAGACTCATACATACATACATACATATGGAAACTATCTTACCAGAGTAAAACAAGATAACTATTCAAGAATGAGCTCCATCACCGGATAAAAGGTACCTACTATTCATTATTGAATATAGCACAAAAAAACTGTGTGGGTACATTGTAACTTGTAAGTCATTTCTGATCATAATATTATAATATAATAATTTGTACATACGATGCGTAGCTGTTGTACATGATCAGAACGAGAAAATATGTTATCATATAACATATTGAACAATAGAAGGGTATAAAAATAATTAAAAGTAGGTACATAAGTAAAGTTGTACATTGTTTAAAAAAGTTTAAAAAAATCAAAATGTCATAATGTATCATATTATATTTTTGTTATTATATGAGTAAATAATTTGATATTATACAGTTACAGTATATTTAAAGTATAGCAATATATTTAAAACTGTGTACCTACTTGTATTACCATTTATCCATTTTAATGTTATACTTTTAAACATAATATAGGAAATACAAAATACAAATTAATTTATCTCGGTAATAAATGTAGTGCAATGTCATATATTGTTAAAGTTTAAATTACTCACTTTTAAGTTATTTCCACAATTTCACACTAACTGCATTTTATAAGTATTAATTAGTTATACAACCTCAAAAATGAATTATGTTAAGAAAATTACATTAGAAATCCAATTTTTATTCATGATGAATTCATGTTCAGAAAATGTGGCAGTACAACATGTGACACGTCATAAAACATGCATTCCTAATATTAAAATAAAATAATCATTAATCATTTAAATATTTAGACTATTTATATATTGCTTATTTATCATATAAATTATCGAATATAGATAGCTAGTGTTATCGCGCACATAAGAATTTATCGAGAATCTATTTTTCTATATTAATATTATAAAGAGGGAAGATTCGTTTGTTTGTAATGAATAAACTCAAAAAATTTTTCACCAATGGAAAGCTACATTCTTTGTGAGTGTCATAGGCATAAATTTAGTCCGATAATGTTAATAAATAATTAGTTATTGTCAATAATTAAAATAAACGTGTAAATTGTATACCTAATACCTAACACAGCTTGGTGGCCGAAGGGTTTCAAGCTACCTGCAACCTGACCACGTACCGGCGTTTTGTCGACTACACGGTTTTAAATTTTTTATATCAATTCCGCCGGCTATATACTCCGCCAGAATATCAGTTGGATAAAAAGGTCCAATGTAAAGTCCGCCAGTTTTATTTTTTTACCTATAATGGGTGTATGGAAACCCCGCCAGTGTTAAGGCCTTGCTTACGTAAATCTGAATAATATACCTCAACTAAATAGTCTCAAAAATTGAAAATGAAAAAAAAAATGGTGTTAGATTATAACTATAAATAGTTATAATAATAGACTATTAGACTTATATTAGGCTTAATGGATAGAAAATCGACAAATTGTATCACATAATTTTAGTTGACAGTTCAAAATATAGTTAGTCGTAACATAATATTACCTATAACGTCATAATAATATAACATACCTACATATTTTTTGATTATTACAATTATTCATCATGATTTTTTTAACATAATATTGGCCATTGCAGTCTGTATGATTTGTTTGGACAGTAGTTATTTTTATTTTTAAATAGTAAACATATATTTTTCGGCATTTACGCATACCTAACTATTATTTAATAAGGATGGTTATTATTAAAAAATTATGATTTTTTGTTTAATAATAATTGGTATATTATATTAATTAAAATACTGTGAATACCTATGTAAAAAGTAATTTTTCAGGAACGGATCCCAGACATATTTTTTTTATAATTCTACAGATCCTGATATTATTATATTTAAAATCTGTATGATAATATAATATATTCACGGTGGACAGTTATTCCAATAGGAATATCGCCTTACTTCGTTACGTTTACTACCTAAGTGTTCATAGGGAAGTTGAAATAAACACTTTTTTTATAAATGAAGAATAAAGTATAATATTTTATTAAAATAGTATTTGTGCTGTAAAAAAAATGTTGCCCCTCCCCCTCCCAGATCTTTGCTCTGGATCAGTGCCTGTTATTTTAGAGAGTATTTCATTAGTGAATTACTAGATAGGAATTTGACAAACATTTCTTCTGGCGCCGTGAAATTGACCTTCACTAATAATCATGGGCGTTGGCTTAATCGATCGGAGACATCGTTAAAAATGAATAAATATTAGAAGAATATAAAATAATCGACACCCATTAATGACGATAGTCACATTCCCTGCGGAAAAGCATAGCATAGACTTAGCGAATAATCATATTTTTTGTATATTAATAAATAATATTATAATGTTAGGTACATACAAAATATTATTTGATAAATGTATGATCAGAACATTATAGCCTATGGGTAATCTTAATTCTAAGTTACAATAGTCGTTAAATATCAAATGCATTCCGTTTAATTGGTTATATTAAAGTTAATGATATACATTTTTTTTTCGATAACAACATCCGTTTCATACATAATAGTATTTGTATTGATAAGATTGTGTCTTCGGTGTACCAATGTTAACTTTTCACCCGAATATCTACGTTTCTCAGTCTGTGAGCTAATATATGTGTACTATTCCGACGAATTAAGTTTCAATTAAATACAGTTACGAAATAATACATGGAACCAAAGGTTTAATTTCCAAACGCATTCGTTTTCGAGTAGATAAATACTTTTAAACGAAATACGTTTCCACTAAATTTTTGACACATCTTATTATAATTTCTAATTTCATATAGCCATCCATTATTTAAATTTATATTTTTTATTCTCATTTTATTGGGCCAGCGTGGTGCTAAGCCATAAACATAAAATATTGAACGATTGTAAATGCGTTATTTATTGTCTTTATTTTTTTACTCATAAACTTCTACGGTTATTGGCGTTTTTCTATGTACATAATATTAAAATTGTATACAAATTATGTTAAATAATATGATACATGGATGTATAAGTTATTGACTATTGTAGTTACTTGTAATGTACAATTATATCATATAAATACATTATTAATAGGTACAATATTACCTATAATAACCTATATTATATTACTTTTTATTACTACTGTACTAACTTCATTATCAAGCAACTAATACTATACCATTTTGTTTTATAATATAAAATCACTCAAATTCATACATACCATGCGTGGCCTCACGGCAGTCAGTATTTATTAGGTAAATACTAGGCGATCATTGGCATATATATAAATATTATACATTAATATAAGAAATTACTATCTTGTATGTTACTTGGTCTTGTGTTTATTTTGCATAACTTCGCAAATTTGGAATTTTAAGGATTTTCTTATTTTTTAATGCAACGTTCATACATAACTCATGGATTTTCAATGCATTTAATTCACAGCCTTGTAAAGAAAAATCTTAGAGGTTGGTTGTTCATTTTTGGCACTACCAATATCTATTGAGTTGGTAAGTACCTATGTTCATATTTGGTTGACCAAAGTAACGTAGTAGATATTAGTTAATAATTATCATTCGTTTGTGAAAAATTATTTTATATACCTACGCAACAAAATTAATTTAATTGGGAATAATATTCCAATACCAACATTTTACAACAAGCTAATATATAAAATATGTTATTAAAATATTCAATCGCGTGACCTATAATAATTATTAAAATTATACTTGTAATATGTACCTATATGCATAATGTAAATACTATTAGAATTATTTTTTAAAAGCATTTTAAAAATATTAGCCATAAACTATAAAACTGAAATTCTATGAACAACAGTTTTCTTATAATATTATTGAATTTCAATAACATTTTTGATTTCAGGACTATAATATAATATATATATATAAATTAACAACGATTATAAAATATAATTTTTTTACAAATACATAGTTTGAACATATTTTGATACATAAATTGAATAAATATTCGCAAAAATCGTAATTAATATGGTAATATATTAATCACATATGTAATGTATAAAATTAATCTAAAATGTGCCTACAAATACATTATTATAAGCTAACAAAAAAACACTGATTACATTGTAATGTGTCATTATATATTATGAATGGCGTACAAAGTACAAACTTTATAAATCAATATTATATGTAAACAGCAGTATGGAACAACGTTTGAACTTATTATAATAATATAATGTTAATTTTTAATGTATAATATAATAAATAGTAATACAATAAATAAATGTATTTATACATATATATTCAAAGCATATATAATAAAGGTATACGTGATTATATTATACGTGTCATCATAGGAGCACATAAGCCTTAGGACACCTAGGTGCTTAGCACCCCCAATTTATTTCAGTAGTTCACCAATCATTTATAAATCATTGTGATTTATTGGTTCGTTACTTGTTTTTTCCATACCAAATATTGAAAAACTGTTCAGGAATTTATGATTAAAACAGTATTGTGTGAAAGCAAGTTTCAAAGTTTCAGTTTTTGTCAAAACATTAAAGGACTCAAAGAACACAAAAAAAAATGTTCGTTAAATTTTTTTTAAATTTTATACTATTGTAGCTACAGTTATATTAAATGATTTGGCGAAAATCCGTTTTTCGTTAAACGGCGCGTCATGGCCTTTTAAATATAAAATAAAAATTCAAATATATTTCTCTTAAGATTTTTATTTAATTTGGTTATTACTTGGTTTTTACTAATATATTTATTTAATCTGCGGGCCACGTTTAAATGAATAAATTCGAAATGACAAATATTATTAAGAGGATGCTACCCGCATGTGTGGTCTCTGTTTTACAAATGTAAAACATAGTAAAAACGGCTTAGCGCGGATAAGAACCACTCGGACTATAGTTCAATTTATGCAACCAAATGTTTCTTTTAGAAAGAGGATAACATTGACTGTGCTACATTGTTTTTAATTTTTTGATATCACAAATAAAAAAAAAGTTCTTAAAGTATAAAGTATAAAAATTAATTAGTTTTGAGTTTTTCAAACATAAATAACTTCTTTTTTTTTAGTTCTGATATCGGAAATATAAAAACAATATTGCACAGTAATTGTTCTAATTTTTATAGTGTGGAAATTTGGTTGATTAGCTTAGAGTACAGCCTGAGAAAAACCCGTGAAAAACAGTTTTTCCTATGTTTTACATTTGAAATACGGAGACAACACATGTAGGTGTACCTAGTGTCTTCTATAACAGTCATACAGATTATTTGATTCATTGCTATTTACATATCATTGTATACAAATTTAAAACTAACGTAATGCAGTTTATTATAGTATTAGGATCTTTGTAACATAAATTATTCCAGCACCTTCTAAATTCACACACAATGTGCGCCTATGCGTGTCACCTTAAATGTTGATTAAAGTTTATAGGACTAAATAAAGGTAGTTAGGTACCGGGGTCGAAGCAATGCGAAAGTATTTCTACTTGGTGACTAGATAATATAGGTATGTGAACGTGAAAAATACGTATAATTAAAATTAAAGTAAACGGTGAATGTGAATAAGGTGATCAATTATTATTCGAATATCTTAAATTTTAGACTCGTTGGGAAAAATTATATTTTTAATATAACCTACGTCATATTTTAATAAGAAAAATACAACCACTTAATAATAATAAAAATTAACAGTTATAATAATTATAATAATAGTAATATAGTCTCATTATTTGTTGAAAGTCAAAAAAAAATCAATGTACCCGAGATCAACTTTATATGTTTATATTGGTGAACGTGATGAACGTTTGGACGACTAGACACGCTGTCTAAAATTTATAATGCAATATATTTAATGTGTATAATATAAGAATAAAATACAAAACTATATTATATAATGTTAACAATAATTAAAATAATTTATACATAAAATAGTATTAATATACTCGTATTATCGATGGTTCAAGTATAATAATAATAAATTACAACATTATATATTATAATCCAACCTAATCAGACGTAGTTATGTATAATATTATAATGTAGTTCCTACTATGAATTAAATTATTATAATATATAATAAGGCTCTTTTCGTGGCGGCGATAGGTCACACACGTGATACAACTAAGCGTCTCGGTCGTACATAATATAATATATTTGGTATAAGGTTGATAGTCTGTTATTCCGAGAATCACAATTTATTATAATAATTAACCGATAAAATAGTTCTCCAACAACGATGCACGCACACATGACATGTCTCTGAAATTTATAATCAGACGTGGTAATAGGAGAAAGCAAATTAATGAGTTTCCTTTCATTATCCTAATGTCAGATCATGTACAGACATTTTCAATTAGGTGGTTTTATTACAGTCCAAAGTCGTTTTATTTTACTGCTTTTTTCAGGAACGATGGTAACATAATAGTACACTGATAGTGAATATATTAAACATCAAATATGCTGATATATTTATACAGACAATTATATTCTTGACATGGTAAAATCGTTATTCGTCGGTATCTATATATTATAATACCCGTCTCGCTGCACATTCTCATAGTTTTAGACATCAGTATGTTGTGCAATACGCGTAGTAGGACGCATTATGGAAATTAACTGTATAATATCTTCTGCCGTTGAACGCCAAACTAAGTATAAGTAATTAAATTTTTTTACTGTCCCGACTAATTTGAATGTCTTATAAATCACGATTAATGAGATGAAAAATTCATATGTGTTTATTTGAAATGTCGATTGCTCATTGCGAATGATTGAATTTTGTAAGTGAAGTGGAGCTGGCCCTCAAAAATTTGCGAAAACACCGATGCATGATTTCCCCTTGGTCTAGTCATTTGGAACGCCGATAGGAAATACAACACATTATGCTTCACATAAGTCATCTAATTAGTTTTTTAAGCTTGTGCCACAAAATATATGATTTTAAACCGTGAAAAACGTAGAGAATTATAAAATAGTTTGTTCGTGTAATGCATATATTATGAAGTGTGTACTCTCAGAGAGTAGCCAAACAAAATTCCTATATAAATTATAATACACTGGTGGTGTTTAAAACACGTGCTTTTAGGACTCGAATGAAAAAGATAACGTTAGAATAATTCACCGTACCACTGTCAAGGGTAAATTATTTATGGTTTACAGGGGTGGCCATTATAAAACGTGTTTTAAAAACGTTGAGGAATATATAAAAACCTTTGGTGCCGAGAAATAAGTAAAATCAATTTATAAGATATATAATATAACAACAAAAAAATACATATATGTATACACTATAGTCATATAAAGTGTCTAAATCGGTCGTATCGGCCCATGATATATGAACCAAATGCAGACATTTTAAATCAGTTGGGTCAGACGGAGATAACTCCCGGCGGGTGATCGTATCGTGTCGAAAAATATGTTGAAACTTATTTGAACAAAATAACAATATCGAAACTATACAACCAAATGGTCAAAAACCCAAGACCATATAAATCGTATATGTTAGTGTCGTGCCGGCCGGGTACTTTGTGTGATCGTGACAGTTGATGAGGGTCCGCAGGTGCAGATGGTGGGAAGAGCCGGGTGGACGGACGGACCTAACCGACGGGGAGTCAAATACACATGTTATCGGCTTAAAAGAAAAAAAAACCACATTCCACATTCCACATTCCACAGAAAAAAATAAACACGAGATTTTTATTTCGTATGACCATAAATATATAAACGGTTAGGGTGGATTGTACGCGTATAGAATATAATTGGCGTCTAAGGTCGAACTATCAGATATTATATAATGTTGTAGAATAATGGTTGCAAGCCGAAATCGTAAATTCCTAATGGGATGAGTGGTAGTGAAAAGGTGTGCCTTGTCCTCGACCCTTGAATACGTTTACAACAGACAGTGGAGTGCAGCATACCCTCCCACCTACCTCAATATGATTATCGGTGGGCCTCTGAACGGTGGCTACAAACTAAGATATAGACAAATTCAAAACGAGGATATATTTTTTTTCCCTAAAACTATGTACAATGATAGTGTGATGGTCTTACAGGCGGACTTCACCTTTTGACTACCCGGCTACAAGACATCGTTATAATATTTAATATACACGCAGTGGGGGCTAGTGGTAAAATATGGTGCACTGCAATGCAAGTGAACAAAACAAAAAATAAATGTTTATTTATGTATAATAAACTATGAATTCCAATGTTGTATTACTTATTAATTATTATGAATAAAGTTGATAGTTTAAAAAATATTTGTAACAGTTTTATCAGTTTTTGGCGTTGCCAAGTGTGCATATTCGATAATTTTGTGGAGCCCAAATTCGTTGTGCACCAGTCGATTTTACAAATATTATATGCATCCACACTTTTGCCGATTGCGTATCGGAACACAATAAATTTATGCACCTATTTTTATCGTGCCACGCCGTAAAAAACAGTATTGACGCACTACATTTCTTAAAAATGTTTGTGCACCATCCAACGAGCCACCACATGGTAATACACGATATAGTTTGTTCGAAAAATCTAATAGTTACCATAATGGTAATATAATGCGGATGTGATTCATGGTAAAACATTTTATCAATCCACTGTCTGCCAAATTTTGAATCGAACGGTTTTCAATATATTATTCCTTTTTCAATACCTATTATTGTAATTTTTAATGACTATACCTAAATATTATTCATCACGATATTTTTTATCATAATATATAGTGTTTTAAAGTTAACGTTGTTTATTGTTATCGTTTAATATTATTATTAGGGGCGATGTTTATAAATACTACAACCTCTATTGCATGTAACCGCTTTGTGGTAACCAGTCTATAACATGATCTTCGATCTCACTTACAAATACAATACGTCATACTGTCCAACGCATACATTATCTACACGCGCCGTACACATTTTGAGAGAGACATCTCGCACGCCCGCCGATCGTGTCGTGACGACGAGTCCTCTCTATACATCTCGGTAAGTCGACGGGTCGTGTCATCACCGTCGCCCCGACGAGTTCCTCCTTGCCGCCGACGCCGCGAACGACGCCGAGCTGCCGAACTGCGACAGCTGCAATCCGTTGGCCGTCTGCGCAGACGCCGTGCCGCTGCTGTGCGTCCGCGTGCTGGTGCTGACGGCGGTGCCAAAGTTGTTGGGCTGGCACGACGACGAGAAGCTCGGGTACCGGTGCGGCTCGCGGACGCCGAAAGCTCGGACGAACCGCTTGCGAGCCGGCTCGGGCGCTCGAGCCAGGAGCAAGTTGAGCACCGAACGCTTCCAGCAGAATATGAAGAACACGAACACGCCGCGGAGTGAGTTTATGGCGTCCGTGGCGTACCAGTAGTAAGCGGGCGCCTCGACCGCCCACGAGATCACTTCGAAAACGAACGTCACGCCCATCAGGCAGAACAGCTTTAAGTACAGCGACAACCTGCGAACACGACACGGTGATGACGACAAATCAATACAAAACTGTCAATAAAAAAATCAATACTGTGTTTCAATGCGTCTCGAGTCAATCCGGGGTGTGGGTGCATATAAACGCATTTTTGATTCGCATTAAACCGATGCGCATTTATTATTTATTATTCGATTCGTCAAATCGAATTAACTCTGACTCTTACCGCTTTAATGCGAGTTCATTTTTTCGCGGGAAAAATTGTATAATTGTTTTGGTCATGGAATACAAAGTATAAAACATGGACTAAAGAACATTCGCATCAACTTAAAATTTTTTATTCAACATCTAAACTTGATATTTTAGGTGCATATAAACGTGATATCCGCAAGTGGGTGCGCGTTTAATGCGGGTGGGGCTTAGGGGCTTAGGGAGCTGTTTGGGTACCATTTCCTGGGGGGGAAAAGTTCAGTGCCCCGATGGGCTAACATTCAACCGACATACGACTATGCGAGTAGAAAATATCTATCACTATTGCCCGGTTTTATTTGATATATAGACATACACGTATAAATGTATATAGTATTATAGTATTATATATAGTAATATATTTATTATATAGGTAATAGTATTTTTACCCAAACTGTTTTAATCGAGGTAACCAATTAAAATCAGTTTTTAAATTCAAATTTAATTAGGAGTCACATTTGTTTATACATTTTAATTATCAATAATAAAACAATCGTATATTAAACATTTTTTAAGTATTAAAGTCATTAATATTCTATATCATACACAATTTTTTTTTTCATAAATGCCCTTTAATGTTAATTTAAAAACCAGATAACATTATGTTGTTTTAGTAAAATATGTGAATTTATATATTATATTTAAATATATATATGACGTAATAACAGAATATAAAAATTTGGTTTTTATCTTAAGTTTTTTTTTCCGTTTACTCGGTAAATGATTACACGGACAAAAAAAATACTAATCCACAATATATGGATCGAAAATGTTTTGAAATCTATTTTACATAAATTACGATAACATATCAAATCTTTAACCCCCTATAATACTGAACTCGTGTAATTTTAAACGGGTTTTTAGAGTAGGTATTGTGAATGTTCCTCTGAAACTTCCAGACAGAATAAATACAAATCAATATATAGGCATATATAAATGCATTGAACAAACATGAGTGGCGGCAGACTGGCCAAGGGTAGGGTATAAATCTATTCGGCGCCGACCGGTACCTAAAAACAGGATTTTGAACGGGCCCTTTGTGTGTGTGTGTGTGTGTGTGTGTATGTGTGTGTGCGTGTGTTGAACTCTGTGTCAGATATTTTATTTAGAAAATGTTTATTATACATTTATTTTAAGTAATATTTTTACTCGATTTGTTTTAAACATTATTAAGTGTTTCTTATTTATTTAAGGATTTTAGACTTAAGTTTAGAAAAATAGAAAACCTATGTCCTCGTCAAGTCCGTCCGTCCTGTTAGTTACTAGTGATTAGTTACAACTATTGATATTAAGATATTTATTATTCATTAATATTCGTAGTTACTGTAGTACGTAGTTACGATTGTTCATTTGTTCGTACTAAAATATTAAATTACGATAGTTGATATTAAGGAAATTACTTATTGTGTAAGTTTTTAATATAGATTCATATTATTAAATATTATTTTTGACAGCTGTACCCAACAGTACGGTTAGGTATAGCTTTGGGAATTTTTTCCCAGTGATATTTTTCCTAAATTCGACTTGGCAATGCATTGTTATTTATAGGTTTTTATGATTATACGAACAGCACATTATCAGGTAGGCATTTACCAGCTGCGATAGATCGCGGACATCGCGTGGTGCGTACGTAAATGCATAATAATTATAATCTCTAAAGTAAATGCAAAAAATCGGTCCACCGAAACCGTGGTTCGAACTATACACATTCTGTAGGTACTAAAATAGACAATAAACTATTTTATTATGCCCTACATTTTATAGACGAAATTTAATTTTATCAAAAAATACTTAGGATGCAATTTACCTACGTCAAAAAAGTTGAAGCACAACTTATTAGTTATTAGTAATAAGTAATAATATAAGTAATAACTTACTAATTATTAGTAGGTGCTTAGTACATATAGTTTACACAGTTTATGGGTAGGAATATACCGTTCGTATGCATTCGACAATTATTTGTATGTTATATATTTTACCAGCTGTCATTGAATATGTTTTAATGTTATTTAACATATCGTTGATGACACGGTAATACAACGTATTTCGATTTTATAATAATCTAGAGTTGTTACCACGTGTTAATCATGGTTGGTGTTGGAATAAAACGGCTGAAAACCTCTTCTAAACAAAAACCAAAATCGAGATACGTTGTATTGCCGAGTCATCAACGATATGAATTATTGAGTTATTAAAACTTAGAAAGGCTTATAAAAATAAACTATTATGGTGTTTTTAACACTTAAGAAATTGTTTATTGTATATCTTCTGTAACCTATTAAAATTATATATATATACCTATAGATGTTAGATATATAACATTTTATGAAAACTCTAAAAGAAAAGTTGTTAAATAAATATTTCAAAGAAAAAAATGAGTCATTTCCCGCACTATTTAAAACTGGCATTACATTTTTACAACAAATACATTATCGATAGCTGAAAAATTATTATTCTAGAATTATTTTACACAGAAATTACAGTTAAAAATTCCCAAGGAGAGGTCAAAGGGGCCATTGAGTACTACAGACGATGGCAGGGTGATAACGAAGAAGTAACATATGTATTGTTATTTTCAAGTGTAGGCATATTTTTTTCTTCTATTTAATGAAATGATAAATATGTATATACCAAGCCAAAATGGAGGCATTGGAAAGAAATCGCTTTTACATGTGATGTACGATAACCTTATTGTCTGCTGTCCGGGACCTTTTCTAAAAACGTTCATTTCTATTTGTATAATCAGTTTTTTTGTGTATTATGTTAGTTTCTTTGAACTGTCTGTGACTAAATACAATTTAACGTATAGATGGGTCGACGATATGGGTACCTATTATTAAAAGTGGCGACACTCTGGCGGGCGGCAGCAACTCCGTATGACAAGGGTCAATAATAAATTATTATTATAGTGGCCGAAAACGTTATAGAACTGGTCCTAATGTATCCTGTCTTTGGAATAATACTATATTGTTGGGAGTGAAATTTCTTTAACGTATTATAAAAGGTATTATATATAATTATATATATAGGTAGTTGAAAGCCTATATATTTTCTTAGGTTTATACTTTATTATTGCATTCCAGGAACCTGTGACCTTCTGCATGTACACAAGTTGTAGACGGCGTGCGGTCCCTCCTATAGTTTACCAAGCACATTGTTATGAATATCCAACACCCTGCGGACGACCGCACAAGAGGTATGTTACACCAGCACCACAACCTAAAATATTTTGTGTTTTGAGAGATTGAGTTTGCGACTTGCGTCGTATTGCCGCATAAACCCAATTTTAAAAAATTTACTATAATAGTTTTATCTACTTTAAAAAAACTAGAATGTACATCAAAATTATAACCACATAAATAGATATAGTTTCTTGAACATAAAAAAACACTTAAGGTAAAAAAAAAATAAGAAAAATATTATCTTTAATGATTGAAATCGTTGAGTAAATCTATACCCTTTTACAAGTAAAACATACGCCGCCGTATCGACTTAGGCTCTGTGACGTAAAATGTATATTTCAAACGTCTGTGCCTATCTCATTGCATAATATTATTGTTAAAGCGTGAGACCCACGCATTAAATCTAAGCAAACTGGTTTTTAGTAAAGTGATGTACCTTAACATAAAACATATCATCGCATAGGTAATAATTAATATACAAATCGTGTGTTGACCAAAAAAATATTTATATAATTCCGCTACTCGACGGGTAGCGAATCAAATCAAACAATTACTACACCTAGTAAAATTGTTTAATAAATTAAATCGTAAGGTACAATTTTACTATTGAAAAAAAAACATGATTTTGGTGATTTGTTTTCTATGTGCAAATAGTATTATGTAAATAATACACCTATAAATAATAATTACATTGTGCATTATATGTTTTATGTGCGAACGTCATAAATTACATATTTTGTGATTCAATAACTAATAATAATATTTTTTGCAAGAATCCGTTTCAAACCTACCTATATGTTTTAAGAAAAAATGAAATAGAATAATTGTTGGTTGGATCGCATTCACCCCCACTGCAACTGCGCTGAGCACTGGTATTTCTCAATATACAAAGAATAACAAATTTTCAAACATAATTACCTCATATCATTGTGATTATTTTGGCGATTCAATACTTTAGAAGTACCCCTTCGGATGAACACAATTCTAAAAGCAGTGAATAAGAACAGTATAAAATTGGTCGACAGAAGTAACCCAATTGGTAAATAAAAGAATACGCCGACTGATAACTTATCTGAAAAACAAAAATCAATAATTAAAAACAAAACCTATCAATACCCATAAAAAACCGCACTTGGTTAACAATATTAAACAAAAGTAGATACACGACTTTTGATCAAATTATAGTTATTATCATATAAAATCGTATTTTTTTAAGTCATTCATTATTTTTATATAGGTAGAAATACTAAATAGTGTTATGCTTACAGAAGCACTAATGCTTATTACTTACTAGAAAACCAGCAATCATAATTTCCAAAATTTGGTTTATAACTACTATCGCCAAATAATTTGGTGAATTCTGCCAAAGCTGTCAAAATTGTGATTCCAATGCTACAACCCCACGCATAAGCTGAATAAATGACATATTTTTTTTTCTCATTTTCAATTTTATTTGAAGACAAGAGAAGCCTGAATCCACTGTAATAAAACGTAAATGTATGTATAATTTATTGATAATGTTATTTACATTTTGTATAATCAATAAAAATATTACCGACCTAAATGTCCATGCAATGTCTGCACACATGACGTTTAGCCAGAAAAAAGCTGCAAGGAATGAAAATTGTATGACAAAACCTAAAAACAAAAAAATTGTATCAATTTTACTAAATATTGTATTTATCAAAATTACTACTATTATAATATTACGTCATTATAGCTCAATTATTTCATAAGAAAAACAATAAATTAGTACCTTATACATATTTAGTATCAGCCATTAGAGAACTTGTTTTTATATTTTTGGTTAGATGTTACTTTTAAAATTAATTAATCCCAGACAAAAAGCGTTGTTACTGATAATAATACAATTTAACTTCTAAATACCGTAATGATACTATGCTCATTAGTGCATATCATATATTAATATATTCTATAAACGTATAACATTTAAATTTAAGAAAGTTAATTATAATCATTTGAGGATCAGACATAAGATAAACTTATACACATATTCAATAATTATAATTATTATTATTAGGTACTATCATAATATTATTTTTTTAGATTAAACACACGCCACGCGTATCAATCATTTGTTTCGTCATTCTAAATTTAAATGTGAATTAATTATAATATAAGCTTAAATACTAATTATCACTATAATAAAATTGGACTTGAAATAAAAAATATACGAATAAACGTAGGTACCTACTTATATTTTTTAATTTGCAATATTTTAAACAAACTTGGATAACAGAAGGTATGTTATTATTAATTAACGGTAAATTCAAATTTAATTAACACTTATGCCGAGTTGCATAAAAAATTTATTCATTTAATGGTTTACTAAAATGTAACGGTTCAATCATGGGCCACTATAGATATTATGTTTAAGGGACCATAAGTTCACCGTTGATTCTAATGTCTAAGTGAGTGTTTTATTAAACCCAGCATGGCAGCATTAATCATTTTATTATCTACTCATGTAAAAGTTTTCTTCAATACTTACAACCAAAATAATAATTTTATACAATTTTTAAGGGTATTGATTTGTTAATTTT
This sequence comes from Sitobion miscanthi, assembly GCA_008086715.1. Taxonomy (NCBI): domain Eukaryota; kingdom Metazoa; phylum Arthropoda; class Insecta; order Hemiptera; family Aphididae; genus Sitobion; species Sitobion miscanthi. The sequence continues at coordinate 4,008,494 of CM017797.1, forward strand.
TTGATTTTCAACTTCAGTATCTTTTCCGGTGGAAAAGAGAATCTTGTTGGTGAATTCGGGAAATAAAAATAAAATTCCCAGTAATTTTAATAAGCACTGGGAAAAATAAAAATAAATTAAGGAAAAACGTGAATTTTTTCCCAAAATCAGTTTTGGTTATTGGTGTAGGTAACTCTAAAAAAATTACCATGGATATATGAAATGTTCACTAAATGTTTATATTAGCGATTTTCTGTACCATTAAATTTTCAAAAATTATTTACTCATGTTGAGCTGTTTATAGGCATATGGAATTTTTGATTGTTAATAGTTTTTTTTCATTAATGTCGATAAAAAAAATTTGTTTAGGTCAATAATCTTGGAAATGTAATGCAAAGTTCCTTGTAAGTAGTTGTTAGTGAAAAGTAAAAAATGTTGTACGTAAATCCATAATAATTTTTTATGAATGTCTGAAGTTCGAATTTTGAAAATTTCCAAATTATAAATATCTTACATTTGAAAAATTAATATAAGATTTGTCATAATCAGGGCTAGGATTTGTATGCAATAAAAAATTGTAATATATGCATTTTATTTTTATTATATTGAAAATATTTAGGCATGATTTTTTTTTATAAGCATTTAAAGTTCGCATATTGATAAAATTCATCAAATTAAAAATTAATAAATTACTTTGTAGTTAAATATGTATAAAATATTCAATTTTTATAGCTAAAGATTAAAAATTTTAAACAAGGTTTCACGTTTATTAGTTAATTCAGTAAACAAAAATATCTAAAAAATATTTTAGCTTATTTTTTTTTATAATTATTTTAAGTTCAAATTTGGATGAAACTAAATTTAAAATTTAAAATATTATTCGTGGGTGCTTAGAACTTCTAAAGCATATTATTGTATAATACTAGCTGACCCTGTGCACTTCGTTGCAATTAAAAATTACAACTCTTTAAAAAATTGTGATTGTTTAAATCCTTTTGAAATGTAACTCGCAGCATAATATGATAATGTATAAATAATATTAATTAAACTTATTACCGTATTAATTATAACAATATATGCCTAAATATATGTAATATAAAATATACTAGGCTGACAAACCGTTTTTCGTATACAATGATGTTATATCATTGAATTAAAATTTGACACCATCTATTACGGTAACCCACTAGTAACCCACAGCAGAGCGTCACCAGGTTTTTTTTTAATTATGTAAAAATATTTTTGAATTTATAGATATGTTAATATAATAATCAAACATAAATATGTATGAAGCATAATAAAACCGAGATATTATTGCATTGTAAAATGTAAAAGGACGTATAATGTATAAAGGTAACGTCAAACTATGGGCATACGACGAGTAGGAACAATAATATTATAGTAATGAAATACTAAATTTATATAATTATTGGTGCGGCCCGAAGAAAGGCAATATTTTAGCCGAAAAAAAGGTTGGGTATCACTGGCCTACATAATTTTACGGGTTGTTTAAAAACCAATAATCAAACTGTTCTAAGATCACTTATTATGTACTATTTGTTATATATTTTTTTCAATTCGTTATATACCTATTTATTATGGATGGTGGCGAGATAACATATCTGAGTTACAAATTTAATAAATTAATAATACGTCATAAATCATAAAATTTAACATCGCATTGCATTTCAATTACACATATTTACCATGTATTATTATTTAATAAGCATGATAAATTTAATTTTCTTTAATTTTCTCCTGTTGGTTTCAAGGTTCATAAATATAAAATATCACCTTAACGTTCTGATACTAAAATTATTACATGGTTATTTTCAATTTCATTTATCAAATTAAAATTATTCTTCAACGTCATGATTTTACACGTCCTTATTATGACTACACAAATTATATCCTATAAAACCATTATTATTATAGTTTTTGTTATTTTACCACTGAATTCATTTTTTTAATTCAATTCCTTGTTCTTACTAAACAAATTTAAAATTCTTAATAAATTTTATTTCCAAAAATTTAAATGTAGTACCTATTCAAACGATTATTACTTTTAAAACAGATTCGAATAATGATTATTACAATGTACATTATTTACCTAAAAGATAATAATTATTACAATATAAATAATTTACTGTTCGTAATAACATTAATTATAATATAATAAGAACATTTTTTTAAATAAAATATAAATATATGTAAAAAGGTGGGCAAGTGGGTGTCGCCCTGCTGTACAGTAGGTTACAAGTGAGTCACTGTAATGAATTGTGTTAAATACTTTTCTGAGCAAAGCCTATGATATTACTAAGTATATTATTTTGATGATATTATTGTGAATAAAGTAATATATAGTGTAACCCATTTACGTGGAACATTGTTTTAAATTTTCAATCCTTAGCTATAAAAATTTAGCATTTTATAAATTTTTAACTTCAAAATAGTTTTAAATTTTGTCGAAATTTGAACTTTAAATGTTTATAAAAAAAATTGTGCATATATATTTTTAATATTTTTCAACTGCTAAAGTAACAATAAATCAGCAGCCTTGTATTCAATTTTCACGTTTTTTGGCCCAACAAGAACAATTTTATTGACATTTGTAGAAAAAAAATGTTATGGTGTATAGAAAATGAGTAGTTACCTACCTATATAAACATTCAGTAAAATTCTCATGTATCTACAGTTATTCGTTTTCAAATTACAACAAAATAAGAAAATCGCTATATGAGAAATCGAGTAATATGCAATGTTTCAAAAATATCAACTTCAAACGCTCATAACAATTTAATTTAACTTTCTTGTACACATTTTTTTTTTTATAAAGATATACAAACTTATGAGGAATCTTGTATTCCATTATCATATCTTAGATTTTAAAACAAAAATGTTTATTAATTCAGAATTTCTAGCTCAAAATAATTTGCACATTTTTGTCATTTTTACGTATTTTTTCAAGATGTACCTTCAACTTTTAAATGCTAATAAAAAAAATTGTGACTATTGATTTTTAATATTTTTCAAATGCCATTGTAACAATATATTAGGAATCTTGAATTAAATTTTCAAGATTTTTTATTCAACAAATACAATTTTATTGACATTCATAGAAATAAAAACTAAAAAAATATAAAACTGAAAATGTCCGTAAACAGTTCAAAATAAATCAAAATTTTTTTAAATTTTATCGTGTATATAAAATACTAATATAAACAACCAGTGAAAATGTCATGTATTGACAATCATTTGTTTTAGAGTTTTACCAAAAACCGAAATTTTGTCGGAAAAATTTCCATTTCTTCTTAATTTTTCTTTAGTTTTTCCCTGCCCTTTTGAAAACTACTGGGAATTTTTTATATTTGACCTTCCAAAATACTAACTACACTCACTTTCCTATTAGAAAAGATACTGTAAGAAAATCTAATCATTTATACTGTCAAAAAAAAAACACAAACATCATTGTAAAATCGCTCCGCTCAGAATCTAAAATAATATTATAATTATGTACCTACCTAATAAAAATATATAGTATAGACTATAGGTGGTATCTAATTGTATTATAATAATATGAATATCATAATGTTGGAGAGTGTTTATTTGTTAAAAATGCACCTACCCACGAGAGTACTATAACAATACTATCTAGCTATTATCAGTACCTATTATTCCTAATATAATATTATTCAGATAAATAAGTCAAATAAACACCCTAGCTCAAAATATATACAAAAATAATACACCAAAAAGTAATAATTAAAAAAGTTTGTTATGAGTGACTACTATACCTACAACACACTTCTAATTAAATTAATTTATTAGGTAGATAAGTACTTATAACATAATATTTTATAACTTATTGTTTACGTTACACAGTTGTAATCAATTTTTTTGTTTAAAGTTTCTATTTAACTTGTTTATGTGCTTCTTGACCATGTGCATTACTCGTCTCCTTTTTATCATGACCTACTACCAAGTATAAGTACATTTTTGTACACAACCAAGCAAGCCATGAAAAATATTAAGATACATGGGCACTTAGCAAAGAAGTATAAAATTTATTAAAATTTTCGTCAGCCCGGCTAGCTCAGTCGGTAGAGCACGAGACTCTTAATCTCGGGGTCGTGGGTTCGAGCCCCACGTTGGGCGAAATATTTTTTTCTAATTTTCTATATTAAATATTCTATAATATTATGATTATTGAGTTTTATTAATGATCAGATACGCAAATAACTAGGTAACACCGGTTTGTATGTTTTTAATTACCTGTTTTTTTTGTTTAATTTAATAAAGTTTAGTTCTGGTTTAGGAAACAATATACAATTACTACTGACTAATGATATTTCAAATATTCGTAGAAATGTATATAATAAAAAAAATCAAATATCACCCACCACTTCCCAAAGGATATTCGAGTACATCAAGTTCTAATAAATTTGAATATTACGACTAACAAAAATGAAAAGTTTTTGATAAGAAAACCAATATGATTATACGTATTATACCTAACCACCTAAGGTTCTGAATTTGAAATATTTCACTTGACATTTTTCAATTGAAATATTTCCATATATGAAAACTTCACTCTTCATGAAATATTTCAATGAAATTATGAAAAAATATTTTTTTTCTTTTAAACGTGTTCGGTTATAGATGATTAGAAATAATCTATTGATTACACACTTAGAAATAAAAAAAATATATTATTTTTATTGATTTATTATTTCATATTTGTATATTCTATATAATGTAGTACTGAAAAATATTCCTGGCATTATTTTGAGAGAAAAAACATTTTTTATATGAGTTTTATAATATTGTTGTATGCGGAGCCTCAACGACCCAAAAGATAATGGTTTTGAAATAAAGCTGAAGTCAATTTCAACAGTGAATAAAATAATAGTGTATTTTCAATAATTATAAAGTGTTACAAAGTCGTATAAGTGTGTCGTGTGTGTATTTGGCTGAATGATGTGAAGGTGCTCTAGACTCTTTTATTTAATACTTAGATCATATTTTGTATGTTGTAAAAGGTCACGACTCACGACTACCTACTAAGAGTACCTATAGTTTATATCCAAAGATTGTTAATATAATATAAGAGATAATTATAATATAGTTTAACATAATATGCATTCGCAGAGTCTATATGGCTATCAAAAATATGTTATGATATTCAGTTGGTTTATGAGTTTGTAACTTAAGAGTTAAAAAGCAATGTTTAAATTTGTTATGTTATTTATTTGTTAAACAAATTATAAATTATATGTAAATATGTTAAATATTTTCTTTGTTCCATAAACCTACTTTTAAAAATGTTCACTTGGAAGCTGATGACTTTTAGTTATAATAAACATTTTATTTTATTTTTCATGGAAATGAAATATTTCATGAATTTTTTATGAAATTTTGAGTCCCTAATTATACATTTAATAAAACGATAAACGTATAATATAACGGTTATCGTATCGATATGTATATAGGTAGTATATATAGAAGGTATATAAAATAAATTACCGCCGTTTGTATAGTGTAACATTTTTTTTTGTTACAGTTTAAATATCAACTTTTATAAAAAGGTTCATTTTGCCGCAGTTTACCATCTCCCTATAAAATATAGTGTATGTACATTAATTTAAATCATTAAATTATAAGAATGACAGAATAAAGACAATAATAATATAGTAAGGTACCTATGTATATAAATAAAGAATAATAGTTATAATTGCAGTCCTAGGTACGAAATTGTTGGTTGTTGTTAGAAATTGACAACATTTTAATTAATGGTGCACTTTTAGCAAAGTTAGTTCGGTAGGCTGGTATGTTAAAAAAAATCTTTGAGTCTGATATTACCGATGGTATACGGATGCCAAGTCGTTCTAATAGGTTAGAGGCATCAATTGTCTCATTTATTAAAGAATAAACCCCGAATAAAGCAATACAGCTAGAGATGTTCAGTAAACGATTTTTTAACTATTACTCGAGTAATTCACTCAGAGCCGTAACAAGGGCTTAGTCAGAACAATGCATACTAATGTTATATTATTAATAATACCTATACATTTTATTTAGAATATCTACCAAATAGTTAAACCATATACTATTATAATAGCTAGTATTAACAAAAATAATATGACGTTATTATATTATGCATTTATGCCGAGTGCCCGAGTGATACTATGATATTATATCAAAAGCTATTAGTACTCTAAAATGGGTTTTTATTTTTGTTTATAGTGTATAGTCAACATTATAGTTTTTAAAATTAATTTGCCTTACTATTAAATATTATAGGTGCATATTAAAGTTAAAAAAAAGGTTTCCAAATTTCTTATTTGAATATTTTATACTTCCGCCAATATATTAATATTTATAGGTAGGTAATTAATCGTAATTCAATATTTAATAATTTTATAAATTTATATAGTAATTCTACGGTGAGTTGTTTAATATTATAATATTATAAAAAATTAAATTAATTTACTTAGTTCTTATATTAATATATTAATAAAAGTTATAAGTTTGTAACTTAGGTGTTAATACAAAATAATTATTTGTAAAAATATATATATCTAGGTAGTGTACAAGATGTTTACCATTTGTTGGTTTTTTCGATCAAATTTGAATCTAAATAATGGAAAAACATATAGTTTATTGACACATTAAAAAAAACACTTAAATAAATTATATACCTATATCTTATTTGGAGTTAAGTAAAAACAAATAATATTAGTCTAAATTATCCTTACACCGAGAATCTATTTTATTTTATATTATTTTTTATTTATTTTAAACCTACGGCCTTGTTTATTGTAATAAGCAAAGGTGAGATAATATTTTCGGTAGAGTAATATGGACAACTGGTTGCAGACAGTGATATATTTTAATCTTTAAGTAAGGTAAATATTTAAACATAAATTTCAAGTCAGGGTATTCATTTCTTAAATTAAATTTTAAGTATTTCTTATTTTATTTTATCATATTAATCATCAATAAGAAAAAGGCGGGTAAGTGGTTGTCACTCTGCTGTACAGTAGATTACAAGTGTGAGGTGGGTCACTGTAATGGATAGTGTTAAATTTGAATTCAATGATATAATATCATTGTATAAGAAAAACGATTCTGAGCGAAAACGGTCAGTCAGCCTATGATATTACCTAGTATATTTGGTGATATTGTGAATAAAGTAATTTATATATAACCTATTTACGTGGAACCTTGTTTTAAATTTTCAATTCTTAGCTATAAAAGTTGAACATTTTATACATTTTTAAATACAATATAATTATTAAATTTTAAATTTGACAAATTTTGTCGAAATTCAAATTTAAAATGCTTAAAAAAAAAATTGTGCCTTTGTATTTATAATATTTTTCAAGTGCTATTGTAACAATATATGAGCCTTACATCAAATGTTCACATTTTTTTACCCAACAAATAAAATTTTATTGATATTTATAGTAAAAAAACTAAAAAAATTGAAAACTGACAATGCCCGTAAACACCTCAAAAAGAGTCAAATTATTTTCAAAATGTTAATATAAACATGCAGTGAAATTTTCAAGTATCTACAGTCATTCGTTTTTTAATTACAACAAAATAAGAAAATCATTACATGAAAAATCGAGTGAATATATCAAATGTTGTAAAAATATGAATTTCAAACGCTCATAAAAATTTAATTTGACTTTCTTCTATAATTTTTTTTTTTTTTTTTTGATAAAGGTAGACAAACTTATGAAGAATCTTGTATTGAATTTTAAATTCTTAGATTTCAAAAGAAAATTTTTTATGAATTTCTAACTCAAAATAATTTGCAAATTTTCGTCATTTTTACGTATTTTGTCAATATTTGTACTTTAAATGCTTATAAAAAAAAATTGTGACTATAGATTTTTAATTTTTTTCATCTGCCTTTGAAACAATATACCAGAAACCTTCTATTAAATTTTCAAGCTTTTTTAACCAACAAATATAATTTAATTGATATTTATAGAAAAAAAAAGATTTAAAAAAATAGAAACTGAAAATGTCCGTAAACAGCTCAAAATAAGTCAAAATATTTGGAAATTGTTATGGTGTATAGAAAATGCTAATATGAACATACAGTAAAAATTGCACGTATCAACGGTCATTTGTTTTAGACAAAAAACTAAAATCGATTTAGTTAAAAATCAATTTTGCGTAAAAATTCCTGTTTTTCCTTAATTTTTCTCTTGTTTTTCACGACGCTTTTGAAAACTACTTTTGACCCCCTCAAAATACCAACTAGATTCACTTTCCTATCAGAAAAGATACTGTTGAAGAAAATCCAAGGACTTTTACTGTCTTAAAAGGTGATGACAGACGTAAAAAAAATAAAAAAATAACACACATCATTGTTAAATCAATACATTCATCGTTCCACTCAGAATCTAAATTAAATTTATAAAGACAGAAATTCATAGATTTTTATATAATTTGTAATTTAATTTTATAAAATAGTAAATTTTTGTTCATCATATTATTGTAAAGTAGTTGAAGTGAGTTGTAAACAAAACGACTGTCTAACTTGAATACGAATATTTCGAAAAAACAAAACAAATAACATTTGTGTACCGTGTATAAAACGAAAAGTCTCCAAATAGCCAAATATTTCTTAATCTTTGTTTCGTATGGAGCTGTACATGCCTACCAAATACTAAATCACGTACGTATACATGAATATAGTGCGTATGAAATATGAACGAAAATAAATATTTTCTAAATAAAATATCTAACAAGGTATACCTACACTCGCACATACATAAGCGCGTACCCTCGCAAACACAAAGGAGGACCCGTTTTAAAATCCTGTCTTTAGGTATCGGCGCCGAAGAGATTTAAGATAAAAACGCGTAAATAACAAAACCCAAGATACCCATGGCGTGGTGGGTTGCTGCCAGTCTGCCGCCACACAAGTAAGTGTCTACCTGCCTATATTATATACATTTTTATATAACAATGGGCGTTTCAAAGAAACACTAATACAACATACAAAAAAAATCCATTTACCCTAACCCCTCGTTGAACACGCCCGTGCATTTATATATAAATCTTGCCAAGTCGTGTTAAATATCAAAGGTGATATGAGATTCAGGTTCAAGGCGACAGAATTCATTACATGAAATTGTACTTTGCATTTAATAATAATATTATATTATGTTTTGGCATATTTAACATAATCAAGTATTGTTCACAGCTACAAAGCATTTAAAATCATTAAATTTAAATGTTTTAAAGTTATTGTTAACACAATGTTAATAATTTTAATGTAAGTTGTAAGTAGTTTCCATGTATATGTACGTACTAATTTCCTTAATATATCTTATCAAAAACCAAATCTATTTTCATAAAATGTTTAAATAACAAATATAGGGATTTTTTAAGTTTTGTTTATAAATCAAGTAAATAAATTGACATAATTTTTTTCTTAATATTATGAATCATTATAATAAGGTGAGGTTTTTTACTGCACGTTTAAGTGTGTATCTGAGCATTTTTTGGAGCCTTTAGTTGCAAACATTATATTCAGGGTTTCTCAGAATACGAAATAACAAGCCCTGCAGATTTTAAGTAACGATAACCATAATTTACCGGCAATGACGCACGCACAATTGTTGAACATTCGGCGGACGAGCGTGGTGGCTGCGAGCGTGGCGTATGACACGAACAAGCAGACGGTGTGCGCCATCAGGTTGCCCGAGTGGACGGTGACGCGGAGCTCGGGCAGCACAGCGTATATGAGCAGCGTGGCGGCCAGGAAAATCGTGCCGACCACGAAGTAGGTGCCGTACAGTATTTCGCGGAACTTGAGCGGTCCGGCGGCGTCCGCGACACCGGCGGCGAGTCGACACGCGAGCATCACACCCGTGTACGTGGGCGGCGTCGTCTTCGTGCCGGCCTGCATCGCGTCCACGCAGTAGTCGTCGCGCTCGATGGGCAACAGGCCGCCGTCCACCTGCACGCGGCCGTCCGGCAGCAGAACGTAGCCCGTTTGCTTTTTCGGTATCTCGGTCTCCTGTTTTTTTGCGTCCTCGCTTCCGTTTATCCTGTCCGCACTAAGCAGGTACCAGCCACGGGAACCACAGTTCGGCGGCTTCAAGCCGAAGAAGTAGAGGTCCTTACCTGCGGACGAGATAAGTGCGTTATACGCTTTGCGTACATGGGCGGGACCATTTACCCCTAAAAATGAAGTAAGCACCGTTTACCTCTGCTGCTCATTTTCTTCCAGAAAAATACAATAGTATAGGTACCTGGTACCTACTTACTTTCCGCTTTCCTCCACACATTTTAAACTATAGTATCTTGTCCTCTTTCCTCCAAATATTTAAATCATTTATTACCCCTACCTAATTTATTAAATATTACAATTATTTATTTGTTTTATATATGCATGAAATTATGACACATACCTATTATTTGATTTGTAATTTTATACATAAGCATTTATATACCACTCCTGATATTAATAATATATTATATAGGTATAAGTAATTATGTTTTAATTTAAAACTATGATAGTTCTAAATTATTATGAACAATTAATACTTTACTATATTTTATCGCAATAATTTTTAATTTTAGTTTATTTACCATTTGATGTTTACCCATACATAGATTGATATATAGATCAATATTATCGCAGAAAATATTTTGTAGACCACGTCATATATTACCAAAATGCATATAATATTATGTACCTACTACCTAAATGTTATGCTTACCGTATGTTCCATAAGTCCAGACAGTCCAGTATCAACACTCACCCTGATTATTACTGTAGCAAATCAATATGTCAAAATGCGGGTTTTTCAACATTTATCTTAAAATAATGTGTGGCATTAAATTGAAATTTGTATTGATTACAGTTAAAAATATTGCATTTAAATATATAGATGTGTCAGATCTCACAAGATATTTTGGCTGGTATAGGGCTTTTGGGCATATACAGTTGAAGTGTATTCAATTTGCACCAAAATCTAAATATTTACAACATATTATGTAAATGTTTTAAACTGTGTTTGTAATTTGCACCAAAAATAAACTATAATTAATTTTTCTTGCGATAGTACCCACGTAAAAGTTTCGATAGTTGAGTATAATATATTGAGATATGAGCAGCTAAAGACCCGTTTATAAATTCTAAAAGATTATTTCATTTACATATTTACACCTTTCCACGGTAGGTCAATATTAACTTGAAATCACAATAACAACAACCTATATAACAACAATATATGACAAACATATTATAATAATTGCATTGTTTTAGGTAAAAATATTATTTAAATCCATTATAATTTCCTTAACAAGATGTATAATTTAAAGTAAAACTGTGTAAGTTTAAGTACAATTCTTCAAAAATTTAAAAACCATTAAAACACTTTTTGACAACGTAATATAGTATACTAGGTATACTAAAAAAAATAATAATAATAAAATAATAATCTGTTATTATTACATATAGGACTAAGACCGTATTATAATAACTGTGTAAATAAAAATATAAAAAGGCATAAATAAAAGTATTTAAGTAAATATCAATCAAATTATGTAGGTGCTTTATAAAAACAGCTCTATAAAACGAATGTATATTAATGAATTCTTTAGAATTTGAATGTTGTAAAGATAAACAACTATTGATAAAAAAAAAAACAATATAATAGTATTGTCAAGCTAAAATTGTTTTTCATACCACTGTGGGTCAACGAGGTTACCTACGAATAATCAAATCACTTGACAATCAAATACTCGATAATCGAATACATAGATAATCATTTAGTACAAATTACAAACACTATATTTTTTGGCTACGCAGCAGTGATGCAAATTACATATTATGTTTATCTCGGTGCAAATTACAAACTCTCCACAGTAAAACCTTTGGACTAATATCCGTAAATTATCCAAACTAATTGGGACCGTATACCTAGTTAGAAAAACCAAAAATTCGGATACTGGACATTTTTTAATACAACATATGTAAATACATATATTGATACATGTATATTATATATTTAATATGTTCATATTACAAAAATCATACATATAACATTATACGATATAATATATAATTTTTATTATTGTTGAAGATATTATATATAATTTATATACATATATATTGAGTATAGGTACATTATTACATTATACGAGCACCACAAGTCACACAACGCGTATAATTGACGTTCGGATACGTCAATTATTATTGCAGTTCAGAGGGTTCGTATAACGAAGGTTCGGATAATCAAGGGTCTAGTTTACCGTATAACATAGTGTAGGTACATAATATCATTTATATGCGTGACAAAAGCTATATCTACCCTTTCAGGGATCTCGTTTGTATAAGAATTATAACACCATTATATATACGATTAATATAGAGTATTATAAATTATAATACTAATATTGTCGTTATCATATAACCACCGCCACGAAAATTGGCTTGCCTACTTAAATGTTTGCACCACTATAAAAAAAAAAACAAACGAAATAACTCAAACGGTGCAACAGTGATAGTGTAATATCGACAAAACGACTAAGGAACACTCACGCCGCAGTTTCGTCCCGTCTGCGAGTTTTATTTGTATGGCGGCGGTGGCGTTGTCCACGGACTGCATTTTCCGGCACCCGATGACGTCGCTCTTGTTGTGCTTCTGGTACACGAGCATAAGACCTTTTCCACAGCACTTCGGCACGCACGTCATCCTCGTGCACGGCCGGCACACCAGCGCCACGTACGTGTACGTGACATGCGTTTCGGGGGCGGCGGTGGACGAGTTTCCCAAGCGGCTCCCGTCCTTGACGGTCGTCGTAGCGGCGGTGGTCGTGGTCGATGTGGTCGATTTGTGGCTGTTATTGTTGTTCGGCGTGATGCTGTCCACCAGTGACACGCGGTCGATGCAGTACTCGGTGCTAGTGAACGTCAGCCGCTCGTAAGCGCCGGCCGACCGGTTTTCCTGTCCGAACATGACCAGCCGCCCGTCGTCCAGCACCGCCACGTCGTCGTCGATGACGGTCATCTCCCGGGAGGCCATTTCGCAAGGCATGGTGCCATCCACGTCGAACGACCCGTCGTCCGGTTCGAACTTGTCCGACAGATTTGAGGCCTGCAGGAACTCCATGTAGGGTGGTATCCACCTGCGGAGGCACATACAAATCGGACATGAATTTTCAGTTTTCAATATATAGTCAAGCGAGTCCGAAATATAGAATATTCCAATTATACTGTACCAAGTATAAACCTAACATAATATTATGACCTAACCTACCCGGGAATTCGGAATACATATTTTATAATTTTTTATAATTTCGAAAAAATCAATCGATTTATTAAAATTAAAATTAATTAATTTCTATTATATTTATTGACATTTTTTTATAAGATCGAAATTTTTAAATAACTACTTATATATAAAATATTAATTTTGGCGCAAATAATTATGTCATTTTTGCACCTTTGGTATTTCTGTCATATGTTGGGTATAACAAGTATATAATATTAGATTGGCGCTATGTCCTACACATTTTGGCGCAAAACATATGTAATTTTTGTACCTTTGGCGCTTATGTCATATAACCGCTGCTGATGTAGACGGAAAGACTATAAGAGAGCGAATTCTCCGGGTCCAGTGGTCGTGATGAAGTCGTAGTGGTCGTACTGTACCTACTCCAAAATTTGTTACACTTTTTTTACATTTTTCCCTCTCGAAATTGTTAACTTAACAGGTAGTTGAGCAAATGATTAGTTTTCAAATAAGTTTGTTTCGCACAAAAATCGAGAAAAGAGAATACAACCTAACTTGTCAATAGTTAAAAAATTGAAATCCACTTAAGACAATGTTAATTGCTTACACAACACATGATGAAAAATATTTCGTATACTTATTTAAGCATTACCGACCATGGTATAGAGCTGCTGTTAGAGACGGACAACGCGAAGTCTTCTGGTACGGTGGCCGCGGCTGAGTCGTTTGACGACGACCAAGTGTACGACTCGCGCTGGTTCTGGTCATTGGTCACGAAGCCCGTGCACGAGAACGTGTCGATCGCCAAAATCATGTCCCTGGGACAGCATTTCATCACCTTGGCACCGACGATGATGGCTGCCGACCAGCACATCCACGCTACAATCCATACGGTCACGTACGCTCGTGCCATCATTACACTATGGCGAAGATATAGATCCGAACCAAAAACAGCGGATCACGTTCGTGCGGTTTCTTTCGACCACTCTCGCGCCCTTTTGCTGCCGCTGCACCATAATTACTGGAAAACAAAAATGCTTGAGTAAAAAAAAATTTTAATTAATCCTAGGTGGCTACGTCAAAAAAAAATATTATTTTTCATTGTTGTTTTAAAATAAATCATAAACTTTTTATAAAAAGACAGGAACTTGAAATTATACATACAATATAGCAACAGGCCGACCATACACTAACATGATTATAACATGAAAAATACAATTTCAAATATTTTAATAGAAATAATAAGAAATAGGTATTTACGCTTTTTCCAAAAATAGATCATATATCGTCGGCCTAATTCGCAATTATCTTAACTCCGAAAATACGATTTTGGGATTATTTATGATTAAAATTAAGAAAAAAAAAACTGCATAGTATGATAAAGTTGTAACTGAAATTGTAACATTTTATCCTCCATGAAATCGATAATTAGAAATTGTCGAATCTCCGATGTAATGATTTTAACAAACTAGAAAAAGTCATAACTTCATATTATTATCATGGTAAAATTGATGGAGATAGGACATTTGCGAATTTATTGAGAGATGTGATAGGACATTTGCCGACGGAATGTTTTCCTTTTTCTGAAAACTAGTCAATATGGAGTTATGTGATTTGTGAATTAGGCGGACGGTATAATAGACTAACACAATTAGCAATAGGGGGTAATACATCGAGATACAGTGAAATATCGATCATAAATTTTGAAAATTTAGATTAAAAACTGCTGACGCTCACGTGGCTGGGTGATACATTTTAGTGATTCCTTGCTCACCGACAGTCAGTATTAATCCTATTTTATTTAAATTACAATAAATACCTGAAAATACAAATACATAAAATTATTAATTTAAGTTATTACAAGGAATAATAATAATAATGATTTGGGCAAGTAGGTAACCATATAAAGTTCACTCTGCTGTACAGTATAGTTGTTGAGTGTATATTTAATGAGTAGGCCACTATAATGGATGTGTTAAATTTGAATACAATGATAAATTATTGCATTCGAAAAACGATTATAAGCGGAAACCGTCTGCTCATCAATATTAACAATACTTAATTTTAATTTTTTTTTTAAGAGGGGGGGCTACAGTGGTCTTTGTATATTTTATTATGTATTTATATTGATACCATAGTAATTAATTTCACTATGAGTAGTACGGTAGGTTGAATTATTATTTTCCCAAAACATTGCATTTACATTAATAATTATAATGGTAAATAAATTAAGTAATGTATTATGAATAATATCATTTATTATAATAATTATTATTGTTAACATAAAATTGTCAGAGTATAAATAGAGGATATTTCTTATGGGAGGATATCTATTGGGAAAAAATCGTTATATTTCATTTATACATCCAATAATTATTGCTATCTATTTTGGATGATTTAATTTTCTATCAAAACCACTTATGGGAAACCTTGTATTATAATTTTAAACTATTTCACCAAAAACTGTATCAGCTTATCACGAAATTTATTCGACAATTTCAAATTTCTATTGTATAACTACTCAAAAAGAGCTAAAATATTTTGAAAATGATATTTATAATAATATAATATCGCATATTGTATAATATTGTAATGTTATAAATTCCAATATAATATGCGATGTTTTTGGCAAAAATATATTGAACGTAACGTATTTCAAAATTCCAATTAGAAAATTAAATTACTTACCTATAGTACTTAATATAAATAAATTATACAATATCTTTGTAAATATAGAGCCTGACCGTCTCCGCTAAAAATCGTTTTTGGTGTATGATGAGTACAACAATTTAACATTAAATTAAAATTTAACTCATCCATTAGAGTGACCTAATCATTGGAAATATATAGGTTAACCTACTCTAAACTACAATATGGCCGAGCCAGTTCGCCGTTTTTTTTTTGTATAATATATAATGTGTATATTATGGATAACAAAAGTAATTTTGACGCATAGGTATTCGAATCATTACTATATTGACACAGAGGGTATTGTAATTTTTTTTTTACAATTTACATCTGGTTTCGATTATAATTATGTCAATTATTTTGAATATAAAACAACCAACGAGCCGTATCAATTGTAACAAACAACAAATGCACACTACAAAACATGACATGCATATTTTATCATAGATTATGCAATATGCAAGTCTCCCAGGACTAGAGACTTGATGCGTCGCAATACATATTTCTAATAAATTATAAATATTAACACGTTATTGCTGTAATAAATTGGGACACGGGTGTGGGTATACCTACCTTATTGCACCATAACAATGTTAAATAAATGGAAATTTGTTCGTTTACCATACACCGCAGTGATATTATTTTATTGTAAATATTATTAAATAGATAGATACATATTATATTTTTAATACATTGACGGGGGGAAAGGCGTAACTATAATATGAATATTTAACTACAAAGTAATTTCCGATAAAATATTATCGAATTACCAAATGCACGTTATTACCATAATACTTTCTATGGCTCTATGCATATATTATAGATAAGTTAGGTTAGAGGTTGGTAACCAAAACCAACTAATACGAGACTCGTTAAACAAATACATAATATGTTTATATATTAACTGAGCTAAAAACCACGTCAGTAAAATTGTTACAATTGGCCAAATTTTGCAGGTTAAACGATACATATCGAATATGGCGTGTCGTAATCATCTTATACTCTAATGCGGACTAATTAGTTCATTTATAATTCATGTACTTATAACTAACATATACCTATACATATATATATTAGGTATATACATAACATAAGCACGTTGTGAAACGAAATTCTTTTTGAAACTCACCCGTACATAAAAAAAAAATCGGCTAATATATAGTAATATAGTGTGGTTTATACGGTTTTGAGAAATAAAAATCGAAAAACAATATCGATAACCTATGCATGCGATGTCAGTATAAAACGTATATTTATTATTTTCAAAGGCATTAATTTTATCCAAACGGATGGAACAACTATTTGAAACATGACTGCATTAATTATACATTATAAATAAAAGTGTTTAAAATGTTTGTATTAAACCGAAATAAAACAAGAACCAAATATAAATAATAAGTACCAATGTTTCGACACGTGTTTGTAAAAAATAAAAAAGTATTGATTTTGGAATTTGGTGCTCTCATATTATTTATCTCCGTTCGATTATATAATTCTGAATATACCATACATGGTACATAAACTATTCGTTTTTACTTTTAGCAAAATATAATATATCGTAGGGGTCACCGAATAATTTCTACATGGGTCCGTTTTGGAACTTACCTGTAGACTTCCCACGGTCTAAAACACATTTAAATACCCAATGACTTTTTTCACAGGTTAACAATTAATAACAATCACACCAAATCGTAATAAACGTACTTTGGAAATTTTTAAGGCTCATTCAAACAGAGAGGGGGCTGTCATGGTATACGGGTTTTTTTTGACACACAATAACGCAGCGGCGCGAGCGTCTAACGTTAGGTACATACGTTAGGTTAGGTCTATAACGTTAGGTACCTATCAGTCAACTTCTCAGAATTATTTTTTGCTTCTATTGGCTTTCAACGTAACTATCGGTGAAGGAGACGCGTATATAATATATATTATATTATGTATACCATACTCGCAATTTTTATTCGTCATTTTTATTATAAAAATGTAATGTAAAAACTACAATAAACATTTCATAATTACGCATCCATTATAGGGTCCGTAAAAAATGGAATCTAGGAAAAAAAAGCCCCGGAAAAAAAAGCCCCGGTAAAAAAAGCCCCGGACAACATTCATTGGAAAAAAAAGCCCCGTCATAAGAAAAAAAAGCCCCGTACCAACTAAATACATTATTCTTTTTTATTATGATTTACATAATTAAATATAATCATAATATAATCATTACATTTCTCAATGTACCTAACACTTCTTTAATATAATTTTATTTTATTAAAAGGTAACTTTAAAAAAAATTACATCTAGTATATCGTATATGACATTAAACAATAACTAATTATATCACAGTTAAAAAATTATATAACATAAACCATAAATCAAAATATATATATTAATTAGTTCAATAACATATTATTTATTATGTATTACTTATTAATTATTACAAAGTATACAAGACTAGCTGCAATCTGCATTTTACATTGTTAATAATTGTCATTTATACATAATTAAAAAAATGTTAAAAGGTAAATAATTGTCATGTGTCATTTGTATATAATTTTAAAAAATTTAAAATAATTAAAAAAATGTTAAAAGGTAAATAATTTTCATTTGTCATTTGTATATAATTTAAAAAAATTTAAAATAAAAATAAAATGTACACTATAATGAAAATGCGTTATGTGTTTAATTAGTACGGGGCTTTTTTTTCCTATAGGTGGGGCTTTTTTTACCGTGTTTTGAAATCGGGGCTTTTTTTTCCGGGGCTTTTTTTTCCAGGGCTTTTTTTTCCGAATACCAAAAAATGTGCAGGCTGTGGTCCGGATGCGGACCGAGGTCCACCAGTTGGTGACCCCTGATAATATATCGTATAGTAAAAAAATTATTCGTTGAAAATAAAAACGAACCACAGCATTATTACCCTCATCAGTCATCAATAATATAGTTACGTATATTATATTATGATCGTAATTTTTAAATAAAACTAGGTAAGCTTATTAGTTTTTTGATATAACATTATAACAATGTGTAAAACGTGTGTATTTAAGCGAACGCTTAATATTTTATATGCATGAATATAAATTATTATTCAAAAAATAATGTGGCTGATAAACAAACATAATGAATCTTATCTATAGAACAACACATTTCTATATTACAACAGTTATTAACACAGTTTATGATGTTAACAATATATTATTCCGAAAATCAAAGTACAAATCCGCCCATTATTATAGAATCAGTTTGAGTCATTGGAAACATTTATTAATTTTTTTATCTGGTTGATTATTTGAGAATGACGGCATAATAATATAATAGTAATAAATTATTTAAATTAAGTTTGATTGATATAGCTACTAGTAGGAATAAAATTATTAGTGATCGGAGTATAAAATGTGTTGAAAATTATAATTCTATCATCTTATATGATGAAAATGAGATCACCAATGAATTTTATTATTATTTTTGTAATGTGGGTACAAATATTTCTGATAGGTAAGATAATTGGAGTAATTATAGTTATATTAATTTAAGCCACACTAATGTTTAGGCAATTTATATTTTTATAGCGCAACTCCATTTGATATTATTTAACCGATTTGCTTGTTTTTATAATTTATTTATTACGTATTGTCCTATTATTTTAACGTAGATATCTATAATAATTAAATCGTTAAATTTTGTTACAAAAAACCATTTAAATATAACGTGTTATCGACTATTTTCTATGTAACTACCTAGTTGATAAGTAACTCAATAATTTTTAGGTCCACAATATTGTGAATGCTTATTGAAGCAATAAAATGGATCATAAGTTTGTACCAAGAATCACACTAAACTACGTAGGTACCTATATTATTTCAAAAAAGGACCATTTAAGTATTTTCAAGAAAAATTACAAAGAAATGTGTGACGAATCCAGCACAATAGTATCGTTCGCTCTACCTCCGAAGACGGTTCTCCCGAATATAAAAATGTCCCTTTTATATTATATATGTGCACCTCAGCAGGGTGCTGCTGTCACATCCATTTTGGCCATAATAATTTATGACATTTCGTAGTGGTAGATACATGCTTGTAAATTCTACAGCTGGTTTTTTTTTATTCGGCCATTCAAATTATTTTTAAAGAAATTACGACGCATTTGAAGGGATATTTTTTTCCCACATTAACTTATCTAACTATTTTAGACTTACTTGTATGCATGTATTATAAACACAAAAATTGTGATTTTATGGTCTGAATACCACGGAATTTACCAAAGTTTATTTTTGTAAAAATCAATACCATCAATTAAAACTGTGTTGATAAAATATTAACTTAGCACTCATCAAAAAAAAATAATAATAAACAAATTAGTTTGATATTTTTGACAAATATTTTGTATACCTAAATTCGCTGAATAAGGTCGATATATGCGTTATCCTGCACTGATCCTGATGCCAATATGGGCATGACTAGGAAAAAGGAAGACTTTGACGGTAGGGAGACCCCATCAAACTACTTGGACAAAAACATTTTATAGATTCCCAAAACAAGAATCAATTTTATTTTACGTTTAAATATACAAAGGTATATGTCACATTGTACATTGCACCTACTATTCGCATATTATACCATATTACCATACATTAGTATATTATATTTATATTCATCAAATCGTGATTCGTGAACCTATCTACGATTTTGTAAGATACAGTTTTGCCATGTAGTTCGGACGATTACCTATATATCGATATTGTTATTTGTTATCGCCAAAGACCATGCACGTGCGTCCACAAGAATGCGAGTACCTATACCTATATTGTGTGTGTTGGTATACCAACTACCTATAAACTGTAACCTATGCATCTTATGTACATATGTATATTCAATTAAACATTAATTATACATAACATGTTATTATAATAAACTAGACCCCGTCGCATGAGTGAGTGTGTGAGCGTGCATGGGCGCGTACATTCAAATTCACGGTCATACCGTCGGACATAAGACATTTATTGTTACTTTTTACGAATGTAATTTATTCGACGTGTATGTCTATAGGCTTTTCGAGCGGGCGGCTGCCGCGGAATAACAAACAGCGCCTTAGTGGATTTACCTAGTTTTGTTTGTTTTTTTCACTCAGTATACACTTGCATATATAACACACACACATATACACATATATAATACACACACATACACCTATATATAATACACACACATACACACATATATAACCACTGTCCGGTTGAATACGACCATTAATTTGCACGACCGTACGCGCATAATACACGCTTGTACAAACACAATAGTGACGTAATCCGTAAAACGTTTGACACACGCGAAATCCGAGTCAAATTTCGCGGCGGATAAACGGGCGCAACGCCTCCACCGTCAATAGACGTGGTAAAGCTGGATTTCTATTCCGATCACAAAAAGCTGCAATTTTCGGACACCGAGAACCGTCGCTGACCGTCGCAAAGTATCAGCTTACGCCACCGCAGAAAAGTCCCCCCCCCCCCCGATAGGATGATAGCAATATCAGCAGGGCCAGTTTTTCCTTACCTAATCTAATAGGTATAATAGGCAGATGAACATTTTCCAATTATTGGAACGAATTTTGATAAAAAAAAAAAATAATAATAATAATTCGATAACTAGTTATGTGTTTATTACAGGTGGGTATAGGCACGTCTTGAAAACTAAATTAAATGTTCTCATTATTTATTTCCATAAAAATTTTCTAAGATATATCAAGCAATAATTTAAAAGAATCTTCTTTAAACACTCCTTAAAAACCAGTATCGTGTGATTCAAGTTCAAGAAGAGGTCCATTAAAAAAGTGATCGCTTTGAAATATGGTCCTAAATGTTTATCGTTAAAAATAATCTATGTAAAATAGACATGTATACAGTAAAAAAAAAACCATTTAACAAAAAAAAACTTCAATTATACGCCGTCATGCTTTATTTAATGAATTGAATTAAAATATTAATACTTAAATCAAAGTAGGTAGGTTACCTATATAAACTAATTATTCTAGTTATGATAAGTCTTGTGTAACAATACAAGCTGCAATGCTGCATAAACAGGTGTGAAACGAAAACGTACTGAACGAGTCAAACGTGTGTATTACAATATTTGTATGTAAAGAACATGCCTACCTACTTGTTTTGCGTTTATTCTTCTCGAAAAGTCGAAGAACACAATAATTAAGCATACACGATACACCTAACCCGTCTACGTTCGTTTTTTATAAGGTAGGTACGTCAGTTTTTGTTAAAAATGTTCACACTAACAATGGAATTATTTTATAATAACCGGAAAATCATTATTTTCGTGAAAATTCTTCTATTCCTACCCATATTTAGTTAGAAAACTAACGCGACATTCATAACCAGATATTATGCGTGTGGACGTGTGGTATACTAGTGGTATTCAATATTTTAATATTATTAACAACGATTCGAGAAGAACACATGTGTTATATAACTAGATTTTATAATAATTTTCTACATGAAGTATCTAAATTATCTAAATTAAGTTATAAGTAACTATATGTATGATATGCTGAATGTATCGGTACAGTACAGTATAGGTACTTATGATAATTGTATAACAGTATTAACAGTAGAGCATAACATATTAAAGTTGATTTTCGTAAACTTGACGAATTGCGTCGAGATTAAAAAAAAGCTAAATATTAAAATGTATAAAAAGTAAAATCACTAGAGTAATCTTGAATTTTCAATTGCACGTTGCACGGTTAATAAAACGAATTTATAATACATAGGTGTCTAGATACCATAGTACTAAATAATATAATAATATATAGGTAGATAATATTGTAATAATATAATATTGTAGGCTATGGTAACCAGTAGGTATGCAACCGTACCTATGTTCTTATATACCAATATAAACCGGTTATATAAATAGGAAATGCATAAAACCACTTAATTAATAGTCAAAAATCGTATCGTGTGAAATAAACAATTTGTGATCAAGTCAAATTTTATACCGACAGGGAAATAATACGATGTGTAACCAAATGTACAATATGTACACGGTCAAGGAGATAATCTTGAAAACAGATTTAGTAAACTGCATATTTAACAGAGGTAATAAGGTCGTAATATAATATGAATTGTTCAGGGTCGGTAACTGAAAACACCAAGTAAACACAATGTATTATAATTAAATACTAAATTATCGTCCAAAACAATGTAAATTTATAAAAATAAAAATGTTTGATGAAAAGATTTTAAATAATACACAGTCACTCATAAACAAGATATGATAATCCTAATGTAATATTATATTATACTACCTACGTATATGATTCATTATCAAAATATTATACCCAATAGCATACATATATATAGATAGTAAATGAAAAAAGTATCAAATTTATTAATCATTAGCCTGTGCGCGGTTACATTGATTGTGTAACTATATTATTATGTCACTACTATAATACGAATTATCATCAAAGCTACCGACTAGTAAAGCTTTATTGCCTACAAAATACAATAGGTATCAACCACACGGACCACACGGAAAATCACGAATCAACGTCGAACATAATAACATCTCGTTCACAACCATGAATAACCGGATCACATATTATTGTACCTACTCTAAAGTTTATATTTTAACGTACACAATATTATAATATTCATTATTGGTATATAAGGTAATGTTATTGTTACTACTACCTTGTGCGCGAAACAGAGTGGTTATCGCGAGCTGTTCGTCGCCGGCGATTTACTCATTCGTCGACTGTCGGCGAAGGGGTCGCGCGTTAACGATAATATTATTATTTTACGATAGAAATAATTATTTATTATGATAACAGTCGTGTGCGCTAACCACTGGTTCGGACTGTGTTTTCTAGGCAGAACCGACGGTGCTTGTAAACGATAATATTATGTTTTAATATCATATAAAACGCCGAAAGTGTTCTCTCTGCGGTTGACGCTAAACACCGGCACCGATCGTCGTCGGATCACTGACGCGGCCGTGACTGGCGAATTCGCCTCCCGATACCGCGTCCGTTTAAACTTAACCAGGCCCCGCCTACCGGTCCAGATAGAACTTAAGACCGGCGACGGATAGTAGGTAGTATCGTGCAGTTATCGTTATGTTGTCATGTTTTGAATATAATAATAATATTATTATCGACGGTATTGTTATCATTATTTTTATACCTGTTTTCATACTCATCATCCCGACGTCGGGTATTTATATATACCTAGGTAGTATCTGTACGACGCAATCTCTTTGGCGCTGCGGTGTTATTTGCGGCTGGTCAGTTCTCGATTGCATATTTCGAGTTGGATCACACAACGGCGATAAGAGTGGTCTTAAGTCCCACGGTTTTAGTGCACAGACAATGTGATTTCAATAACTTATTCGTTCACAAATACAGTGCGCAGACGATCACCATAATAAGGTTATGTATTAAAATTTTTAAAATGGAAGGGGACGTGAAAATGTGTACGTTTTTCCACCATGTAGTATTATATTTGTTCGCCTAAATCATTTTCATTTTTCATAATTATATATATGTCTACTTATATACATGAACTGTCAGGTGGAATTCAAATGTTTATCGTTATATGATTACCCATAGCTGCAGTAGGTAATATACATTGTAATCACTGCTGATTGCTGAGTGGATTTCGTGTTTTGATATGACGGTGTAGATTGACCTTGTGCAAGTCGTGGCGTCGCAAACATATGTAATATATATATTATAATATACGTTATATTAAATTCAGAATAATTACGCAGCTCAGAAATGTATCAAGAAATAATTTAACGATGGGAATATTGTATCCTAACATTCGATTATTTGTGTAACCGAGCGAGGATTATTAGCCACACGTGTTCATCAAATATTTTTTCATTTTGATAACTACAGATAACCGGCATAGCGGCTATAACCATAATTATAACTCTGAGCCTCTTTGGGCACTCTACGCCATATTATGATATTACCGTTTACCAACATAGTACGTCCTATCCTGTATGTATATAGCCGTTAGGCATTATATATCACTATCGAGTATTATTTATTACTATAGCCGGGATACCACTGAACCGTGTAGATGTGTTGAAACTATTGAAAAAAAAAAACATCAAAATATTAAACGAAGACGCCTTCAAATATTACCTATAGATTAATAACACGTTGATTATATATTTTTATATATTGTATTATTATATTAGGTACCTTAGATTCTTGATCTATTTTATTATGATGCAATTTTTTCGGATTCTGGGTGCACGTGTGTGAACAATAGGAATGTATTTGATTTACTATGATTTTCAATACATATTATAGAACAATTTTTTTCAAACAGATATTTTAAGTATTATTATTTATTTGTTGCTTGATCAGTGGTCACCTCTTCACATTCCTCCAGATTGTCACTACTCCGTGCAGTGCACCTCTACATATTATTATTTATTCTACTATGATAAAAATACACATACATACATACTCGTAGTATCTGTAATATATCATATTATATTACATGTATCATAAAAGTGAAATAATTTAAAAATTTTCTTGTTAATATTAAAAACGTCATCAAATAAAATAAAATAATTTGATTTTCTTATTATATAGTTTTATTTATGTATATTATACACAATCAATATGTAGTTTTTACTGATAATACTGTAAGCTTAAAACACTATATAGGTATATAAATAAATATATAGTATAATATTATGTTATTTGCAATATACATAATATACATGAAATAATTAATAATTAACAAACTGTCAGATATAAGTAATGTAGATAATTAATAGAATGGGCCTACGCACTAGAAATTAATTTTATCGGTCATAGCCCGATGATAGGTATTGTACATAATATTATTATCATCGTTACCTATGATGAAAAATGTGACGTTATCAAAAATATCAGTGCATAATCCGCCCTATGACACGAAACTTAAAACATCGTAGTAAAATAATTATTCAACGACCCAAGACTACAGCCGTATAAATAAGCACGTGTTTTTTTTTTACTGCATCACACCGGTGCTTTTATACAAAATAGTAAATACCTACCATCAGTGGCGGCTCCAGGGAGGGGGGGAAGGACCCCTGCTTACCATGCCGGTTACCGGTGTGACGGGTTCCAATATGTAATAAACGTATTATAACAAAACCAGTGAATATCACCGTATTGTACAGTCATGACTACAAAAATTGAAAAACATGTGAGCTCTGCACTCCTAAGTAGTTTTTTGTGACATTCAAAAGGACCAGCTAATTCATGAATCGTGGTTTTAAGTAAGATAACACGACTTTTTGTTGAAAATAAAAATTATAAAATACTGTTATGTTTGTTTCAGATAAGGAATGAGTTACCTATATTGTAATGGCCTACACAAACTGATGAATACAATTTAAAATAACATATTATGCAGTACGCCACTTGACAACAAAATTATTATTCTAAATATTAACATCGTATATGTGCGGGAATTGGAAGACTGTATTTTTATAATCACTTTACTTAAATTGATGTAATATGTTATAATATGTTTTATATACGCATACACTATGACCCACGTGGGTATAAAAAATTTAAAAATAAATCATTATTATTACGTTCTAAACTAACAAAAAAAAAAACAATACAATTGTCTAATATGTTTAGCATGACGTAACCTACAGCAGTACATAGCAATATATTATTTTGAACTAGAGTAGACGTCTTTATTGCAGATGATTTCCAAAAATAAATTGAAATAAAATATATGTTATATTATACTTAAAAGTTAACACGTCATGTATAGCGAAATAAAATTAAATGATTGATTAATTTAACGCTTTAGTTAGGTAGATATTAGGGAATGTAAATTATAGGTAGTTAGTTCGTAAACAGTAAATCTGTCTTATTTAACCTTTATACATTTATGCGCTTGGAACGGGCGTTCTATTATACTTCATTAGTTTACGTATAGGCAACCAAACTTACTACAACTATTAAGTAATTGTATTATGTTATATTGCCAGTACATTACAATTAAACTCAATAAACCTACGCACATACCTACCTGTCTATCTATTACATGTAGACATATTATATCATAAAATAATTTATAGATTTATCTCTATTTTTCTAGCTACTAGAACTTGGTGATACCGCAGTAGGTATATGTCGCATTCACTTAGTGTAATCGTATTTGTCATATAATTGATATTCATTTCATTAACTACCATCATAACGTGTAAATTAAATATAAGTTTATGAAATGGACATCTATTTCATAAAATGGAAACTCTTATTTTACACTGTGTAATATTTTAATATTAATTACATTATAAGAAACTTTTTGTGAAATCGAAATAATAACATTGACACGATTGCACGAATATAATATTTTTAAACTGTAGGTATTAAGATGCTAAGTAGGTACTGACGTACTGTAGAACTGTACTACTTTGATATTATATTGTAACACTTTTCATGTTATCGATCAATAATCGTATCAATAATAATATGAGTGAGATACCCACAACCTACGATCAGGTCCGGCTCAAGGGGTAGGCGACATAGCGCCTAAGGTGGCACTTAAGCAGCACTTTAGTAAGAGAGTTGCATTTTCAAAATACTGATAATATTATAAAACCACGGCGTTCTGGAAAAGTTCTATATTATATCATTTTTATTTTTATATGATACCAGTACGTCCTCTCACTTGATACGAGCAATCATTATTATAAAACCGTTTATGTAATAATAATTTTATGTAAAATGAAATTTTATGAATTTTATGAAATATTAAATACTTAGGTACTACGTAGACAATCCTGGGAAAAAAAACCACCTACCAAAAAATGAGGTACTGCATTCTGTAAATTATAAATAATGTCTATAGTTTATAATTATCAACAGTTATCGATTCTGGACGAAAAAGTTGGCAAAAAAATTACCAATATCATATTAAATAACACTTTGTCTAGACATTCGTTTGTGAACGCCAATCGACAGTCAATATCATATTATGTATTAAATGGTAAATGCATAGCTAACTGTACAAAAAATAAAAAACCCATAAATCATAATCAATTTTTTTATAGCTACGAGTAAATAAATTATGATCTATTAGTTGACATCTACAGTAGATGTTAAATATAAAAAGGTATATATATTTAGGTAGTATCGTAATTGATATATGACGGACAGCTTTTGGGAAAGGTATCCGATAATAATCTTTTTTTTATAATTTACTAGCAACCTATATATTATACTCTTCATAGTTTACCTTTTGTGACATAACATTTTATGTGTATTAAAAGTCAAATTTAGAACGTATGCCCGTAATATATTATATTCCCCGCATATTTTGTTGGACAAATACATGTCGTGACTTATTTTATTACATGGGATATTAAGATAAATTTTTAGGTATAGGTACATATTCCGTGCACTATATCCACATAATATAGCACGTCATACAGCATAGAGTAAAAATAAAAAACTATTAATCCAGTTAATTTATTTAAATAAATATTATTTATATATATACACTATATATACATATTACACACAGTATATATAATATTTTAGGCATATACTAATAATCTTGATAAATAACACCGTAACGTCATCATATCTCTATATATATAAAAATGTATAACAATTCATCAATTGAGAATGACTGGGCCGATTTGGCTAAATTTTTTTTTAAGATGTTCGTAATTGCCAGGAGAAGGTTCTTACGAAAGAAAATTTTGGAAAAATCCAATTTTTTTTAACGTGAAAAATATTATTTGATAATATCGAATATTAATCGATTATATCGATTTAAATAATATTGTGTGTTTCATAATTACTATGGAAATCAAATAAATAAATAATAAAAGTAGAAAAAAGGAGGGATACTTGAATGGTTTAGATTCACAATTGGACCCGGTAGGCTCAACCCGGGGATGTGCTCAAACAGGGATTTTGAGATTTACGATGGACACTTTGGTTTTTAAATCGTTGCTATTGGTTATAACTTATAGGAGAAATAATTAGTAGAAATGAGTATTTATTATATTCCTATTGGTTGCCAAAGGTTAATCGGGCAGATCAGGTACAAGCATGCATATCAAATCGCACAAATTTTTGCACATACAGGCACAGCCACTCATCGGCGTTGTCCGCGATCCGACGTAGTCGGATTGCCTACCAAGGTGGCTGAGTTGCACTTACTAAAGCGAATTACACACAAAATGAGTTAAACGATCAAAATTCTTTTAATAGTTGTCATATTTTACGGGCAACAAAGTGCGTGGGATCAGCTAGTATATGATAATATAATAATAATAATTATAATAATTTTAATTGAATCAATGCATATTTTTAATAGGTACTACAAACAATTGACGATTTATTGTTCAAATAACACTGTGGCTCAAATTCGATCATCGAGATATATACTATACCCGTGCAAAGTCAGACTTTGATACTTTACAGTAAAAATTGTATCTTACATGTATAGTATAACAATTTGACCATAACCCTATATGATATAATTATATGTACTCAGTATTTCATGACCAGCAACGTTTATAAATGTTAAGTTTGTGTCACAACAAAATGTGTACGTCCCCTATAATAGTTATCTATTAAGCACAATAATATATTGGCCATCATCGCACATCCAGCACACGGTTAACGACCAATTGAAGTTCATTACCAACTATCGTGATGTAATATGCCACCTCGAAGTCCGAACAAATAACTCTCATTAATTAAAGCCATAATGAATCACACCGAGATGACTAATCGAATTCATTTTAAGAAGTATATAGATGAAGAACAGATAATGTTTAATTACGACACTATAGTTAAAGTATTAAATTTCATACCAAAACGGACGCAGAACACTGTCCGAAAATAAAAAACGACATTAAAGTAACAATTCTAAGTAGTAAGTACAACATACTTATCTAGAAACATCGATATACGTATTACGTACACAGATAATGTTGAAAAGTAATGATATAATAAATTGGCCACTTGACCCCCTTACCAATTATTTAAATGAAAGAATCGGGGAAATCGATCATATTATATAGTAAGTAGGTGTCGACTGTCGAGTGTACCTCGTCATTGAATAGTTAGATCACAGTGATGGGTGTGTTAAATTTGAATTCAATGATAAATCATTACATACGAAAAACAATTCTAAGCAGTGACGGTCTGTACATTATGTTACGTTTCTTATTTCGTAAAAATTTTAACTTTAAATGCTTATAATAAAATCGTCACTAAGTATTTTCGATATTTTTCAAATTCTTTATGAATATCTTACGAGAAACATTGTATTAAATTGTCAAGCTTTTTATGCCCAAACAACATTTTTTTCTTATATTATAATAGAATAAATCAAAAATAAACTAAAAAAAAGAAAATTTAAAATGTGTAAAAGTAGCACAAAAAGTCATAAACGTTTTTAAACTTTTTAAAGTTATAACGTGTCTACTGTCTAGTAAATGCTTAATATAAATACTTAGTAAGAATGTGAAGACTCTACATTTATTTATTTTTGAATTATCATACAAATAAACAGTTTTGAATTTTGATTTTGTCAAAAAATTGTTTAGCGTAAAAATTCTTGTTTTGTTATTGTATTTCCTGATAATTTGGAAATAACTGATAGTTTTACCAGAAACCACCCTCGAAGTAAAATATCGATGCATTTCTCTGCTATTAAACGTGTACACACACAAAATTAAAAAAAATAGCTATTCACACATCATTGTAAAACCAATACATTCATTCTTGCGCAACCTAACCTAACCTGGGAGAATTAAGTAATTACTGAAGTAACTTTTTCTCAAACCACCACGTCTTACTATGTTGTACGTTTTTACATCTCATTAGCTAATTTTAATAATAATCTTTAATCCTTTTTTTCAGACTTATTTTCAGTTTAATTCGCTATTTTTTTTTCTAGTAAGAGTGTGCTTCATAAATTGTAAGTCATTTTATTTTAACTGTGGCCCTCATAAGTAAATGAGAAAAAGTTAAGGTTATAAAATATATGTCAACCAAAAATAATATATAGGTAGCAAAAATAATACAATATATTAAAATATAATTAAAATACAATTAATTATGGGCTTTAAACGTTTACTACCTACTCATTTCATTAAATAGTATATTTAATAAATAAAATATAGTTATATAAAATAATTTCAAAAAACATATGTCTAGATTTATAGTAACATTGTATTGCTTTCTTTCAATTTTACTATAATATTATAACATGACGTGTATAACGTTTATTAAAAAGATAGAAACATAAATTCTCCATATTTTAATATGATATGTTTATTTTTTACAAATACAGTTAAAATATTTAACCAACCAAGTGTATTTTTAATTTTTTACTCTAATTTAAAATGTCGTTAAACATTAATATATTTTTTGAATATAGAGGCAGCTCTTGGATACGCATTGTTACATCATATTTCACACAACATATCCAAACGTTGTATATGTCTGTTGACTAATTTTTATTGGCCTTTAGGCCCGTTCAGACCAAAGAAAAATTTTATTCCGGTTTTAAGAAACTCAACATACAGGAATACAGAATAGATTCACTCTGTCAAACGTGTGCAATAGTAAGGATATAAGACTAAAACTGATAACGACATGTTTGCAAATTATTTTTTGCTTCCAAAACCAAAGTCCAATGTCATAAATATAAACGTCAATTGCCCTTAAAAAGAAAAAATATGGGGGTGAACATGCTTGGTAAATCGTCTTGTATACCCAGTATTTAATTTTTTTGCCAGTTTTATTTACTTGCAAAATTTGAATTGAAATGTATTCCGTACATAGTAACCATAATATTTAAATATATATAGTTTCCATGAGAACGATCAACTATACTATTAAAATAACATTGGTCTCTCACTTCATATTTGATTGTTTAATTATTGAGTTTACAGTTATTTGCCTTTGTCTCTTTAAAATATTTATAATGTCAACAGATACTCTAAACCAGTTGGTATTGGACGACGTTAGTTCCACAAGCAGTACAATGGTGGTTGCGAGAAAAACAGTTAGACGTAAACGCCCAGCATATATCACGCCTTTGGTTCTGTTAAAACGACCGACGGATTTGTTCGAGGGCTTCTCAACCCGGGCTAAATATTACGGGGCCATGGCCGCTAAACGGTTACAAGCCATATATTATTCCGACATTGAAGCGGCGATTGATGCGGAAAATAAATCGCCAACCGATTTAGTAGACCAATAACCGTATCGATATTCCAGAAGCTGGTCGAGGCTGGGGAGCAGGACTTGCCGCTGGTCATCGGCAAAAACGTTCGGCCTAAGCGCCGAGCGTACATCGGCCCTTTGATGTCTTTGAGCCGGACTAAATATTTCGGTGCAATGGCCGCAAAAAGATTGCAGAGTAAATATTATGCTAACCTTCAAGCGGCGATAGATGCGGAAAAGAAAGTGGTGCCGACCGATTTGGTGAAAGAATTTACGGAATCGATAGTCCAGAAGCTGGTCGCCGCGGCTTGTCTTCAGGACGTTCCGCTAGCCAGTTGTATACAAGACTTACCACTCCAGAATTCGCATTTAACAAAAGTGGACGCTTTGACTTCGGCCAGTCGATCCGTAGATAATATAATATCATACGATGAGGGCTGCCGTGCAGAATTAAACGGTGTCGAGGCCATGAATCATGTGACATATTACAATTCGATGCCGAATATTGCGGCAAGCGAATTTGGAAGCGATGTGCCGTCCGGCTCGAGGAGTCCGGATTCGGTGCCGGTCACTGGGAAAGTATTAAAACAAAAACGCCGAACGATTTGGTCTCGCACAAAAAAATTTTTATTGCGTATGTTGTGCTGTAGCACACCTACTGCTGATTAAATAATTATAGTAAATTGTAATTATTAAGATTATCTATGTATTATGTCCATGTATTGTTAATAATGTAAATGTAAATTGTAAATTTGTATAAAAATTAGATTACCTATGTTTATGTATTATACCTACACGAAATTCCATTAATTCCAAATAATATGTATTTATATTGTATAATTCAATACCAGTTTCTATTTTAAGTATTATTAACTATAAACACCAAACAACAATTGAAAAAAATGACGAACAAGTGATCCAGTCTCTGGGATTGATGTGATAAATTTGTGTTCAATTATATAAAAACATTGAATATGAAAAACGGTCTGACTTATGAGCGAAGACGATCTGCCATCCTAATGACAATATTACCAGGTATATTTTATGATATTACTACTGTTAAGATAATTTATTTTACTATTAGACAATAGTACAATACGTAAAGTAGATTACAGTAATTTTTTCCAAAAAAATTGCATTTGAAAATGTCCTTGTGTGTATACAGCAAAATAATATATACATTAATAGTTTCAAGTGGGTTGACACCCACAGTAAAATGTTTTCATTATAACAAAATAACTAAAATCATTATTCGTCATTAAAATAACTAATTTTATCAACATTTTAACTACCTACACTTATGAAAAAAAAATCATGCAAACATATTTTTAATATTTTTCTTCTATTATTAAAATAACTACTTAGAAGAGCCTTGTATTAAATTTTCAAATCTTAGATATAAATAAAAATTATTTTATTAATATCTAACTCATAATAGATTGCAAGTTTTCATAATTTTGACGAATTTTGTCACTCATAAAAAAATATTGTGGATTTACGCTCAACTTTTTTTTTTAATTTCCACTAATAACGACAACCTTTGAGTTTTATTTTAAGTTTTTTGACGGAGCCCCGCTTGTATCTATTTTAGAAAACAATTCTCACTAATCAATCTATTTTGAATCGCTGTTTGATAAGACGCCTGCTATGAGCTATGTAGGAAAAGTTTAACGATAAAAACGATTAAGTTTTGAAATAGTTCAACTTTATCTAAGTAAAAAAAAATTTTTTAAATTTACAAAATGATACACGTATTCAAAAATTGCTTGAGCTATAAAATGGTAATTTCAAAATATTACATAAATCATTAATCAATAACGTAGTAAACTGTAACTTATAATCAAGTATACAATCATAATAATATGACAAACACAACTCTTAAATTAAATGATTGTAATTTGTGTACCCAATTCACTTTAAACTATGTTAAGTTGCCTATCGATAGAACACACAGTAATCTAAAAATAATTATCACAACCTACAATAAATTAATTATAAACTTAAATTCACTTAAAAACGATAAATTGGTATTTTTTTATACCTAGTATTGTAAATTGTTTTAAAATGTAAACTTAACGTGTTTTATAAAATACGTTTTTCTTAAAATATTATATTGTTCTAGTTTATTCATCATCTTGTTCAAGTCGGTGATTCACATACATCATTTGGTTGTTCAATATTTCATTCTGCTCAAGAAAATCATCACGGATATCGACCAAGTCATTGTAAAGTTCATCTAGTTAATAAAATAATAAAAATAATAATTACATAAATTCTTAACTTTTGTAGGTACTATCGAGTGCATGGGAGCTGATCATTACCGTTGAAAAAACTATGTGATTTTCCTGACCCTCCTACCTCCGCTGGTAATTCATTTCTCGATATGTAATTAAATATATCATCTGAACCGACTGGATGAAGTATTATCTGAAAATTATCACATAAAGTTTTATTAATTAACTAGATAAACCGCTACCTACCTCCTATAAGTAATAAATGATAATATAGTTATAAATTATAAGTTATATCAATACAAAACTATTAAAACTGTTGAACTCTGCTGTTGCACTCAACACTTGATTTTTCATATTATGCTGTTCTTACAGTAATTCAAAAATAATATGTTTAGAAAATACAAGGTTTTAATTTTTATCTTTATTTTAGCCTACAATACTACAGAGAAATAATCGCTATGGTTAGGTAGAAAAATGTAGGCATATAGGCCGTTTTGTACACGCTATACAGTAATGCAATAGAAGGTCACTTAACCTGCAATCTTAAGTTACATGGCTGATTTTTTAATCGAAAAATATCTATTATTTCAAAAAATATTACAGCTTTTTTAATATAAATTTCTTACATAATTTCAAGTCATTAAAAAACAACAATTTTGAAACAAAATTATATTTTTTACTATTATATCTGTATAATATAATTATATTAATAGGTATAATATAATAATTTATATTATTATACCTGCATCGTAATTGTTTTTCAATTTGTTGCACGTTTAATGACATACATGTAGAATGCTATATTCTAAACAAAATATTTTTTGAGTATTTCGATGTATTAAAAATTAAAATTGAATTAGTAATAATATTAGTTATAACTTTATAAGTCGTAAACCGTGGTTAATCGCCTTTTTTAATTAATTCCACAGGGTTTAACAATAGAACCGAGAATCCGACCGAATGAGTTTCTAACCGTCGTTATAAAGTATACACGTGAGTAAATCATTATCATCTGGATTTTTACTATTTCGATAAATCGATTATTAATTTGAACGAGCCACGCTCGAATTAATAGACAGTAACATTCCTTTGGAAACACTTAGCAATTCTAAATTCCGTAGTTTACTGAAACCAATCAAAACACATCAGACAAATCGAATTTACTGAAAACTTACATTGCTGAAGTTTACTATGGGATGTCTTAGAAGCAAATTAGAAACTCATTGGAAAAAAACTGATTTCAATTCCGGCAGATGAAGCCACAAACTCGCGTGGGCGTTTCATCGAAAATTTATTTATTGGGAAATTAACGGTATTGCTTCCAAAGTGCGAATCGTTCAACTGTGGCTGGATTCGTAAATCATAGTATCACTTCATTATTTAATAATTATTTAGGATAAAACGTATTTTTATTTTATCAATAATTATTAGTAGATATAGGTAGATAGTTCTTTTCTAGTTATCTAATTATATATATATTCATATTTTTTAATGAACATAATCATTCATCATTCATAATCAAATTTCAAAACCATTCTTTTTTCATTTCAATTTTTTGTGCATATTTTTATTTTATCAATAATTGTTAGTAGACATAGGTAGATAGATCTTTTCTAGTTGTCTAATTATATATATATTCATATTTTTTAATGAACATAATCATTCATCATTCATCATTCATAATCAAATTTCAAAACCATTCTTTTTTCATTTCAATTTTTTGTGCATATTTTAACATTATTTATGCAATTACGAGTATAATTCTGAATATTTGAATACATATTATTATAATAGTATGTTTACTTCGTACAATACGTAGTCCTTCAAAATATTGATTCATAAATCTGCTCAACTAAACTTAAAATGAATTAATTTTTTTAATATCATTTTATTTATTAATATCAAAAAAATATTTTTACTTAGGTCGTAGGTACAATAATTAAATGTAACACAGAATTCGTAGGTACAGAATAAAACTTATTCTACCAAAAATAAAACAACCGATAGAAGGGGGAAATCGCCACGACATAGAAACCCTTGTATCGTCTATACATGCTATAATTTTATGTATTAGCGTAATTCCTCATTTAATTTCAATTGTAACTTGTACGTTAAAATATGGATTTCAATAGATAGTTATTTCTTGGTCCTATAACATGCTATTAGATAGGCAAATTAAATAAGGTATTATAATTTATAATACGATAAAATATAGATAGCAATTACAATGTTTTCTAGAGTTCAATTTTTTTACATGCATTATGTCTTATCAAATATTACGATGTACACGTCCCTTTATTGTATATTAAAATTGTATTTACCTTTTCTATTAATTCTTGATTAGCGAATCGTGTTACCATTTTCATTATCATTTGAGTGGCCGATCCTGCATTCAAAACATGTACAGCTTTTAAACGAACTGGTAGACCAACCTACAAATATCATAAATGTATTAATTTACGTGCATTTTTATATTTTGTAATAACTGATGGCTTACAAGTTATAATAATTCGCTTTGTCGATAAGTTCATATACATAAATACACATTTCTTGATGATTTTTACATTTTTAGATCTTTCCGTGTGCGCATGCGCAATAAAACTTGCATTTTTTCAAACGGCAACAGGTGTTTTGAATAGCAAATTCAGATACACCGAATTTTTTAAGTCGATTTGGTCCTTTTTACCATAGCTCTAAAATCAAAATTGACCAAATGGCAACCAGTCAAAGTTTCGATTAAAATTATTGAATTTTTCAACAATCATACTAGAATACTTAATAATTTAAATAGAAACTTTAATAATAGAAGTTATGAGAAATAAATCATATCAGTTTGTTTAATCTTTTCTTAGTAAATGAACTAACATTTATGTCTAATTAAGGTTAATTAATTTCTCAAAATTAAATTTAAATGATTTAATAATATCTGCAAACCTACGGAAACAAAAAAAATACTTAAAATTTCATAATAATTCAAAAAATTCTAGTATGATTGTTGAAAAATTCAATAATTTTAATCGAAACTTTGACTGGATGCCATTTAGTCAATTTTGATTTTAGAGCTATGTTTCGATTAAAATTATTGAAATTTTCAACAATCATATTAGAATTTTTTGAATTATTATGACATTTTAAGTATTTTTTTTGTTTCCGTAGGTTTGCAGATATTATTAAATCATTTAAATTTAATTTTGAGAAATTAATTAACCTCAATTAGACATAAATGTTAGTTCATTTACTAAGAAAAGATTAAACAAACTGATATGATTTATTTCTCATGACTTCTATTATTAAAGTTTCTATTTAAATTATTAAGTATTCTAGTATGATTGTTGAAAAATTCAATAATTTTAATCGAAACTTTGACTGGTTGCCATTTGGTCAATTTTGATTTTAGAGCTATGGTAAAAAGGACCAAATCGACTTAAAAAAATTTGGTCTATCCGAATTTGCTATTCAAAATACCTATTGCCGTTTAAAAAATGAAAGTTTTATTGCGCATGCGCACACGGAAAGATCTAAAAATGTAAAAATCATCAAGAAATGTGTATTTATGTATTCCCTATCCCCACCGGAAAACCACATATTAATCCGATGTCACTGGACAGAATTATTTAGTGTTACTTTTAAAAGGAATCACACTGTATATAGGCGCGTTTGTTGTAGTGCATGTAATCTGCCTGATATGAAATCACAATAATTATCGTCCTCCTGAACAATTACGAAAATACCAAATCTGTGCGCTAGACTATCGATATGGTCATATGGTTGTAATTAAGTACTTTTTTATACATAAAAGGATAAAGCATATATTATATTTTAAAACAACTAGTAAATCATTTTTAAAAATATGTATAATTATAAAATACTAGTAAATAGTTTTTTATAATCTTCAACTTTGAAAAACTTCTTTCAGCTGTGGCTGATTTCACAGGTATTATTAATATAATTCTTAATGCAATACAAGTATTTAGAAAAGAACCCATAATTTTTTTAAGTAATGACAAAATTTGTAATGCCATTTTACTGTCATCAATAATGTTTCTTAGAATTGTTAGTTCTTCGTACAACTCAATACCATCAATATCCTTTGAATCACCATCAGAAAGAATATTTTGCAGATCTTGCCATTTTTCATCAAATCTTCATTATTCATATTTTTTAATTGTCCAATTTCATAAAATTGGAAAAATCGTTCATTCATTGAATTTAGTGCTTGATCATTTACTGTATTAAAAAAGTCCTTCGTCAAACACCGATAAGATAATGTAACAGGCGATTTTTACCCCCGGATATTTTTACCCCCCCCACGGTAAAAATATCCTAGGTTGATTTTACCCCCGGTAAAAATATACTAGGTTAATTTTACCCCCGGCAAAAAAATACTAGGATATATTTCCCCCGGTAAAATTGTTGGAAAGGGGGGTAAAAATATACCAGGATATTATTACCCCCCCGGTAAAATTGTTCGACAGGGAGGTAAAAATATCCTAGTATATTTTAACCCCCCCCCCCGGTAATAATATTCTAGCTTATAATTCACGATATTTTTAAAATATACTAGGATATATTTACCTCCCATTGAATTTTTGCAGTAGATTATTTTTATCCCCACGGTAATAATGTGCTTTTAAGGGGGCTAAAAAATCCTAGCATATAATTGACGATATTTTTAAAATAAACTAGGATATATTAACCACCCACGTAGGATAACTTAAAACTAAAAATTCAAAACTCATATTAATTTATTGTAAACGTTTACAATAAATTAATATGAGTAATATATTTGCGAATTAAGAACGTTTAAATATTCGCTCAACTATTTACTATTAGGCAATTTATCAAAACATGTCATTAAAACGAAATTTTATCTTAAGTTAACGATAACCAATAACCGATAATACAATAGTCAATATATTAAATTGGACCTTTCTGAACTTAACATAATTTTATATTATAATCAGTTATCGGTTAATGGTTTTCGTTAGCTAAAGAAAAATTATCTTATTGACGACTGGTTTTTACATTTGCAGGTTTTAAATTTCCTAGTACAAGAAAGTTGAACGAATATTTAAACACTTATCATAAGTCGCAAACGGATTAGTTACATAAATTAAATACTATAAACGTTAAATTTATTTTTTCCAAAATCTGTATAAATTGGCTATTTTAAATTTTTAGTTTTAAGTTATCCTACGTGGGTGGTTAATATATCCTAGTATATTTTAAAAATATCATTAATTATATGCTAGGATATTTTTACCCCTCTTAAAAGCACATTACTACCGTGGGGGTAAAAATAATCTACTATAAAAATTCGCATAAGAGATAAATATAAAAATTCTTTATACAATTTATCTATAAAAATTCAATGGGATGTAAATATATCCTAGTATATTTTAAAAATATCGTCAATTATATGCTAGGATATTTTTAGCCCCCTTAAAAGCACATTATTACCGTGGGGATAAAAATAATCTACTGCAAAAATTCAATGGGAGGTAAATATATCCTAGTATATTTTAAAAATATCGTTAATTATAAGCTAGGATATTATTACCGGGGGGGGGGGGGGGGGGGTAAAAATAACCTAGTTTATTTTTGCCCCCCTGCTTAACAATTTTACCGGGGGGGGGAGATATTTTTACCTCCCTGTCGAACAATTTTACCGGGGAAAATATATCATAGTATTTTTTTGCCGGGGGTAAAATTAACCTAGAATATTTTGACCGTGGGGGGGGGTAAAAATATCCGGGGGTAAAAATCGCCTGTTACATTATCTTATTGGTGTTTGACGGAGGACTTTTTTAATATAGTAAATGATCAAGCACTAAATTCAATGAATGAACGATTTTTCCAATTTTATGAAATTGGACAATTAAAAATATGAATAATGAAGATTTGATGAAAAATGGCAAAGATCATTTTCAAATACTATGATGCCCATAAATTATGCTATTTTTATAAGCAATTTACGATAGTCCCAAATGTTCTTCCTGGTCCTTATTTCCGTATTGTAGATAAATATAATCACTTGAAATTAGTTTACTATTACTCAAATTAATCAACTAGGAATTTTTCATTTAAATAAAAAAAAATATTCAGTTATATTATGTAAACCACAACAAACGCAATTACCGGAATTATGATACTGCGATATATATAGTACCTTTACGATAAGCCGGCTTTAATATTATCGTTGATCACTGTCGACAACTTATCATTATCGTTATTATAGGTACCCTACTTATTACTCTACTAAATAGCGATAAATGGTATATATATTTTACCCACGATTTAAGATAGTATAGTTGCCCTTCGACCACGGTAAAATGGCTTATCCGACGACCATAAATTTGAATCTAGCAATCAGCTGTTTTTAATACTATAGCGCTTTTAGTGGAGATAATTAAGACTATGCAGACTACTTTTACCACCTAAAACTGTATATTTAAACCTAACATGGCAGAACTGATATATAATTAATATAATAATACTTTAAACAGTTTAAACATATTAATTATCATTTGATATTTTACTTTGTTAATATAATTTAATAATCAATTATATTGCTATAATTTTGTTTATTTTGTATATTATAAAGATGTGTGTACCTATTTATGTCCTTATAAGGATTTAAAAATTAGTTTGTTTGGTGTTCCTAAAACTTTTCCTTTAAGGGATGAGTGGGAAAAAGTTTTAGATGTTAGTTTTAAAACTAATTCTAAGGTATGCCGTTACCACTTCAAGAAACAGGATGTAGTTGATACTTGGGAATCTGGTGCAGGATTTAGCAAGTATACAATAAGTAAAATAATATTATTTATTAATATTATAGAATATTCATACAAATTCATATTTTTCAGATATGTTTGAAAAAGCCCAGACTAGTTAAAGATGCGATTCCTATAAATTTGGATTTGTTGTTTGCAGCATCTAATGTAATTATCCATGGTACTAAAATTATCATTTAAAAAATAACGTGAATATTACATTATTAATTACATTATAATATTAATATAAAATAATAATGTGCCAATGTCTTACGGAACTTTGATGTGACTGTTATACAGGTACACGTGCAAGATGAATTAAATCCAACCGAAATATCACAAAAAAGTATATTATTATTAATAAACATTTTTGTTAACTTTATTATTTGTGTTCTTGGATATTGTTTTTATTAAAACTATTGTAATTATTTAATTAGAATCCAATCAGTGGATAACATTTATAAAAACTTGCGTCATCAAGGAACATACTACACAGATACCATTAATATGTCGTATTCGTATGATTTAAACAGTCGCGCAAATTACGAGTTTACGACACTATTTTACTCACATGGAGCGCTGCTATAGTAAAAAAAGTAAGATTCACTGTACTGGCTTTCTTATCACAAGTCGATGGGCAACCATACAATCTTAAATCGTGCTTTTACCTACTTAAAAATATATAACCATCGATTGTAGATTTCAATGCGTTATTGCGATCAAATATCCACATAATAACAGTATTGATTAAATATTTAATCAATGATAATAATATAAAATTATAAAACATATAATAACAATTCGTAAATATTACATAATATAGGGTAATTAATGAACCAGTTATGTTTAGGTTATAAATCTATACACTATAATAATAACATTTTCAAATACCTAAAAAAATTAACTAAGGATTTTTAGTTTCGTGAAAACGGTTTTTCTGGAATATGGATTCGATAAAACGTATGATAACCAATAACCATCCACAAATATAATATTGTCATTTGCATTTTACAATTATTATAGCCAATTGGTGCAAACCGTATCAAATATGTAATCATATTTTAATCATATGATATAATATTATTATGATCTTATTAAAAGGCAGCATACATTATCTGAGTATATTTTTTAATGGTAAGTTCCTATTTTTTTTTTCCAATGTCAGCAAGTCACTTTATTTAGAAACTAGTTGGGTGACATTCTATAAGCGTGGTCTTCTCGACTTCGTTTTAATATGATATGTAAGCGTTTAAGGTCGTTACGGACCAATCAAATGCATGGAAAAAGTCAAGAGGCACATGATATCACTTACATAACATATAGTTCCAGTTTAAAGGTGGCCTGGTGGGAGGACACGACATCGGGGCCCACATACGTATTCAATTCGTACAGTTGTAGACTTAAAAGATTCATTTTAGTAGTCGTTTGTATTGTTTAGAGTGAAGAATATTACATTTTAAGATATCCCTATTATAAAAAAAAAAGGTGAACAAGTGGGTGCTGCTCTTCTGTATATTAGGTATCGTGTAGGTAACTGTAATTTATGTTTTAAATTTAAATTATAGTATACAGAAAATGATTCTGAGCGAATACGCGTCTTGGCCAGCCTATATTATTAAATATATTTTTTGATATTATTGCTATTAAACTATTTTATTTTACTATTAGATAATATTATATAGTAATAAAGTATAGATTGAATTGGGTTTTTCCGAAAAAAATACATTTGAAAATGCCATTGTGTATACTGTATGTATATAAACTTTACAAATATTAAAAATATAATATTTTCAATGTTCATGATTTTAATGATATATATTGTCAAAATTCTAACTTAAGACTCTCAAAATGTTTTTAATTACATCAATAACAACTTATAAGGAACCTTGTATTTTAATTTTTAAATATTTTGCTTGGTTTGACCAAGTGAAAAATTATTCATCACAATAATTGATAAAAGAACCGAAAATTTTAAACAGCTCAAAAAGAGTCATAATATTTTTAAATTGGCATTCTTGTTAATAAATATTTTGAGAACATTTTAAGTATCTACGGTTATTAGTTTTTTAATAACATCTAACGATAGTAATGTCTGAAACAAAAAATACCTTAGTGGAACAATGAAGGAAAAAACAATTTTATTCTACAGATTTCAGGAATAAGGATATAAAAACCATTCATTGGGTCCCACAATCTATTAATCACCCTACACCCCTAGAGCTAGAGGTCGGGCTCGATAATCAATGGTTCTAAGTACGTTTTAAATTTAAATTTAACCTACTATATGATATAGTTATAGCTTGGTACTACTGTACATAATATTATATGATGTTTATATTATTATTGCCATAATTGTTATAATGACTATAGTTCAAATTTCGACTTACCTCCAAGAATTTCAACATTTTACCAGCAATTCCAATGGGTATTTTAACAATATGGCGCCAGTTCAACCCTTTGGAATCTACTACGATAACCATTCCGTCACACGTACCGTACTTCAAAAGCGTATAGTTCATCCACATAACGAGGTATTTGAAAAGTGCCAAGTATTCAAACATTTCGGGGTTCGTGTCTTGAAACATCATGAATAG
This sequence comes from Sitobion miscanthi, assembly GCA_008086715.1. Lineage (NCBI taxonomy): Eukaryota > Metazoa > Arthropoda > Insecta > Hemiptera > Aphididae > Sitobion > Sitobion miscanthi. The sequence goes on from CM017797.1 coordinate 4,052,264, forward strand.
AACTCGATCATTTTTGTCCGTGTTAGCAGTAGGCATTTGACCAATGCTCCTATACAAATTAAAAAAATAAAACTAAATGTATTTGTGTAGGTATAGGTATAATATACGTATCTCGTCACGCTTACAAATTATTTAGCCACAAAAACACCGGATATTTCTTATCAATAAATTTACAATCTCATCACACGTATTATTATAATCCTATAGGGATTATCTAAAAGCTTATATTTCAAAATTTGAAAAATTGACGCCAATACTAAAAATTATTCTCCTCGCTCTGCCAGAGTTCAATATCTTGATTTTATATTCACTCGATAGACATTTCTAAAATGTACGAGGTAATAATTATGTTACTAAAAATACATTCTTACGCCAACTGTTCTTTATAAAAATGAGAGAATAATAATATTATGGCCGTGGGTTATATTGAACTATGTACAATAGGTACATGTATTATTATCTCGAACACTCGAGTACATAGTTTGTTTCATGAATTATATGTTTGAGAACAATTCATTGTAATATACAAGAAGATTTTGTTTATTTACAATAATCGTTTTCTCAGTTAAAATTGTTGTGATGTTTTAAAAGAAAAATGTTTTATTATACAATTCTTGAATTTACGATATTATGATATTATGTAATACTATAATTACTCTAAGAAAATCGAGATTATTTTTTTATATAATATTATTATATTATCATCAACGTGATTTACAATTGTTTAATTAGATATTTAAAATTAAATAAATAATAATTTTGAAAACTGTACAATGAAAAAATGTAAATGAAAAAAAAATATCTAAAACGTAGAAAATATCACTTTATTAGAGAGTTATATAATACCTTTCTGTCTATTGTAGACTTTAATTATAGCAACATGGGTACTATTTTTTTACTAACTTACATATATATAACCTACTACCTACGCTGTACTGGTAAATGATTAGCATCGAGGTTGTCAACTCAATACATATAGTAGTATTACATATATCATTATTCTTAAAAGGACGCTAATAAGCAAACAAACAAACGCATAAACAGTAAATTATTTCATAAAAATCGAATCCTAAATGATAATATTATTATGCGAATACAAAGATAAATACTTAAGCAATTTGGACCAACCAACGTGTTATGTATACCAATCGAATACCTAATAATTATTTCTACCTCGGCCAAAGACTAAATACATGTTCTTAAATTAATTACTAAGCAGCACGCATTGACAGTACACATTAACATAACTAAAAATAAATCTTTTCAAACAAATATAGTTAAAACATTTACAAGTACCGAACCTATGCTAAGATACACAAATGTGATTTGTCAAAACCTTATCATCACGCATACGTCCACCGTATCATTAAACTTAATAAAATTTAAATTTTCTCGGTGGTTTCTTTTTCTTTAAAATGTCAGCCATTAAGTTGACAATACACAGTTGAAGTACACTTAATACGTACACCAAATAGGTATCACTGTTTACCTCTTGGTTTGAACTTTAAATTTTACACTCATGACTCACCGATTTCAAGTAATCGTTTCGCGACTCAAGGCCATAATTTACAGGTACTTGTTTTATTATAAGGAAATTATCTATCATGCAATTTCCTATATAAATACTGCAAAATTAAGGGCGTCGAAAAAAATATTAATGGCTTAATAAAAAAAATTGTGTTTTGTATCTAACATGATAATGATGAGGACATTTATATTAACTCTCCTACTGTCCTACTTAATAAACAACATTAAAACTATGTTTTAATAAATAAAAATAATATAGGTACTGCAGACTGCAGTAATTCAAAATCATAGAACGCTTATTTAAATGTTTGTTTTTTATTAAAATTAGAATAATATTGACTTGGTATTAAATAATACATATTCAGACCGTTGATATAAAAATAACAAATTTCCAAATGTCTATCCAAACAATAAAAGTTGCATATATTAAAAAACACTTTCCAAGACATTCCTTTTAGTTTTAACAATTTGTTTATTAATTGCGAAAAATGACACTTTTAACCCCTTAGCTTTAAGGCCTAAAGGCTTAGATGCAATATCTATGTCGAATTTCCCTATTTAAATATGTGTGAATAATGTAAATTATCTCTTTCTCATAATAAAAAACAACACATAATGGTACACCAATAGGTTCAGGCTCCATTTAGTATCTAAAAGTATTTTTTTTTATATATAATGAAGAGGGTAGGGGAAATTATAGTAGTTAGATCGCACGCCTCAGCCCTTGGATTTGAATAGACTGATATTATTTTCTCTATGGCTAATTTACAATAATAATAATAGGCAGGTAATGTTCGATTAACCTTCCAATTCAGAACAATATACCTATTATTATTAAGGCTGAGATTTCAATGCACTTTGCATTGCTTTCCGAAAGCTACGCGATGCTCGTTTACTTACATATACGTTTCATGTATTTTTAAATCAGAATAAGAAGTTTTAATTTTGCATTTTTTTAAAAGTTTTCAAACATTACTAGAGTTTTGGGGAATTTTTGAGCCCAAAATTTTAATTTGAAATTAAATTTTAAGATTTTTATATGCTTTTACATAATTTTCATATGGATTTAACAAACTGTAAAGTAGGTTTGTATTATAATAATATTATCGAAAAATAGTAATGTGAATGTCATACCCTAGATCAGAGGTCGGCAACCGGCATCGCGCGGGCCACATGTGGTCGCAAGTAAAATTTATAATTTATATAAAAAATTTCGAACTAAGATATAGTATGGACTGGAATATTCGTGTTAAAACATTGTTTGTTTGTAGATAGGTACCATGTTAAATTAATAAACCTAACAGTTATGAACTTAAATAAACTAAATTTGATATTATGATACATTTTTGCTTAAAATAAATTATGGTACCTATAGGTATTCAAATTGTAGCTCGTGAAAAATATTATATTTATTTTTCGGCCCTTGACATCAAAAAGGTTTCCGACCCCTGTCCTAGGGCATAAATAACGAGTAACGGTCTAATGGCAGTCTAATCTGTTGAAGCAATAAACCCAACGATATCGTTCAGTACGAGTTTTACTGTCATAACATGTGTAAGTACTTAATTATTTTCTATAGTTTGTATTTAATTATTTTAGTTGATTGCCCTTAATTATAGATTAATACAATTAAAAATTCCAAAAGTAAAATATTCATCGGAGAGTCGAAATAATTGTCTTTCCGGATTAAAGAAGTTCAAAACAATCAGTTCTGTCCGTAAAACATTTTTACAGTTCTTTAAAATGTATATTATCATTTATACCAAAATTATTAAAAATTAAAAATATTTTAGTGTATTGTTTAGAATTTTTAGGAATTTTCGGGGTTTTTATGGCATTAAAATCCTAGCTCTAATTATAATACTATTTGCACAACCAAAAAATTTCCAAATAGTAAATAATAATTAAGCCAATCGTAGTTGAATTACTTACAAGCAATTATAACTCAATTCTATATCATCATCTAATGGGTCCAATTCACAAAATACTTGTGGAATCCTGAAGTGAAATCGGTAACATCTCTGAACGGTCTTTTTGGCTAATTCTATATCAAAATTACAGCTGTGTAGAAATGCCAAATATTTTTTGTCTGAAAAAAAAAACATTTATCATAAGTCAATTTACTAAATAATTTAATCATAGTCATATGTAATGACTACGGATACAAAATGAATGTTCGATGAAGCTATATTATAATTATAATTATATTCTGTTTGCGAATTTCAAAGCTATAAAAATACTTTTTAATAATACATTTTTCAGAAAGTAAATATCATTATCTGTGTTTAGGTACCTACTATAGATATTTATGTAAGCACCTACTTAGTAATATTCCTAATCAACGAATAATACACACAGTTTTTTGAGTTAAAAATAACAACAATTAAATTCTACATTATCAATATTCAACTACATACCTACGTAAAATATCTAAAAAAAAATGTGATCTTTTAAAAATAATAGAATATATTTCAGTATAATTTAGCAAACATAATATTGTATAATAGATAACCTAATCATTCTAGAAAAAAAAGCAAAAAATAGTTTAAATAAAACTAATAAAATACCTAACAAACCTATTTAAAATTTTAAAATTAAGGAAATAGGTATATGTTAAATATACCATTAATTTACGCGGCTAACCACTAACCATGACATACACGGGTGAATTAATTATACCATAAAATTTAAAAATTTAAATCACTTTGAAAAGACCTTTAATAGAACATAGTTCATAAAAATTTTTATGTCGTTGTCTATATTGCTATTAGATTATGTAAATTTATGTAAAAGCACTATTTATACAACATTTGAGAACATAATATTGATCTGTTTAATTTTGGTACTTATAATTAGGTACTTATAATTATGAAATACCTAGACCATGTTTGCTGTTACAAGCGTTGTCAAGCTCCACAAAGACCATAGCCTAAGGTTAGAATAAAAAATTTTAACATTTTATTGAAGTGGAAATCAACTTTATTTTTTCTAAACATTACCGGTTCTATTTAGATAAGATACCTACTACTAAATATACGTCGTGTGGTTTTGCATGGGAACGTTAAAAGTTGCATGCACCTATTGTGTTTTAAAAATACCAAAATATCCTAAATTATTATTTTTTAAATAAAATTATAAAAATTATAAATAATAATATTTATAAAAACTATTTTATATATACATTTTTGTCATAACATTTTTACTTTTTATGTTATTCTTATTATAACTATTTATAACATGTTATTAAAATTTGTATTTTTCTCTAAAATATTATGCTCTAAAAAATAATTAAATAACTGCAGTACAATTATACAAATTCAGTGTGTATATCAGTATGTAGCTAGTATTTGTTATTCATCAACTATTATAGGTAATCTAAATATAGTTTTTTTGGAAATTAAACAACGAAAGTCAAATTACTATCAAAGCAAACGTACCCCTAAAAAAAAATCACTAGATTATCAGAAAAAATGTATAAATAAATATAATAAAAAAAAAAAACAATTATGAAGTTTCAAATATTTTTGTCCAAACTTAGAAGCAATAATAGACTTACGTTAAATTCACTTATGCGTCGATAACTTTTAATATAATATAATAATTGTCTATTAATCATTACCTATACCTTATTCATTATTCTGGTGCGAATTCAATTTATTATTAAGGACAGCTTCGTGAGGTGTTGTCCGTTAAAAGTAATTTATCATATTGTGCGCAATCATAAATTATAGATTATACTTACTATTATAGACCGTAACTAGCAAGCAACTAATCGGTATTATTAATTTCACATTCGTTGCTAAATTCAATTTACGTTTCAAAATCTATTAATTTTTTTTCATATATTTTTGAACATTTAAGTGCATATTTAAGATTTTCTAGCGCATATTTGGTTAGTGTTTAATGCATACAAATGCGCGCTCTAGTTGTCAGTTATTACTGATTTGTCGAGCGTAGAATTTTACGTTCCTTAGAGACAAAAAAAAAAAAATGATTTTTACGGAGCAATATGCGGAAACAAATCTTCACCGATCCGGCGATCTACCATAGGAAAGAAAAAAATAAATTGAGTGCCGCCGGTAACCTATACAAATACTAATCCACAAATAACAATTTACAATAATATATTATATGCGAGTATACATATTATATAAATTGATACACACGTCTACACTGTAGATCACAAGTGACCTCACACCCTTTTGACACGAGAAAAAAAACCAATTAATAATTTACAACAAAAATGGGTGGTTCTCATTTGGAAAAATATAAGTTTAGAACACTTTTTAAATTGCATAAATATCTAAGTATTCGAAAACATGGTCCCTCCAAATATTCGATGACCATTTCACCATCGGAGTATTCATTCTTCATGACGATCTAACCTTTTTTTGGTGATTTGATATAGAAGCCCCCCCCCAAAAAAAAAAAAACCCTGGCTAGCATCTAAGTAGGTACTTACAAATTCTGAAAAATCAGCATTTCAGTAAATCAATTGTCGAATGAAAAATAAGGCGAGGGGGTGGGTTAGGAACATGCTTGGCGAATCGCCCCGTTTATTATTCAGGTAGGTACTAACCCGATATAGGCGGTAAATCGTCGTCGTCTTCTAAGCTATCCTTTAACTTCTGGATATTGTCGACCGTGAGCTCCGGATATTTGCTCTGCTCTATTCGCAGGTATTCGCCGAACGGCGTCGACGAGGAATACGTCATGTCGATGAGTCCTCGATACGTAGGCTAAAATATAGTCACACTGTGTGACACATGTAGCAATTGTGACCGATAGTCACGAAATAAAATGCAACAATTTGTTTGCTATCTGCAGTCGTGGGTACTCATGGGATTGGCACGTGTCCCGCCAATACTCGAACGATTTATTATTTTTTGCCGATTTCACGTGAACGGTGCGGCGCGCAAACCGTCCGTGGTATATTATTGCAGATCGTGTCGGGTGTATTAAAATAATAATAATGATAAAATTATCGTTTCGTAAACCGTACGTATCCTAGTCAGTCGAACGACCAAGCCACTCTGCGAGTCAATCTTCGACCAGTTTATTGGCAGTAGGTAGTTATATGTAGATATACGTAGGTATATATCGTAATATAATAATAATATATACTATGCACCAACTTGGAGAAGGGCAAGGTCAACGTGAACGCCGCCACGAGCAAGAGAAACAATGGATCCCATTCAATGCGTATAACGTACGTAATACATATATAGGTACCTTGTTTATCGAACGAGTATATTATATTTTATTAAAAGTGTTGCGTCAATTTTTTTTCAATATCATTTTTTAGGTTCAGTTAGCTACCTAATCGTATTACAATGATGTTTATTTTTATGTGTGTGCGTCTTAACACACTTTTTACAGTAAAAAAAAAACGCTTCAACTTTGAGGGTGATATCTGGAGGAAAATTAGAGTCAGTACTACGGGGGTAAAAAGTGAACAATTCCGCGTACTTTTCTTAATATTTGGAAAAACATCAGTATTTAAATAAGCATTTCAACACTTTTAACTTTATAACAAACTATATATTATTTTATTTTTATACTTAAATATTATCCTCTGCCAAAAAGCTTAAAAATATAATACAAGATTCATCACAAGTTTGACTTGCATCGATTTAAAAATATCGAAAAAATTGAATATTATGCACAATTTTCTTTTATAATCGCTTGACAAATTCAAATTTTAATAAAGTTGGATATTTAAATGAAAAGTAATAATTTTAGTTATTTTGCGATAATTTAAAATAAATTATTTGTATGACTTTACACTATTTAGTATTTATCCTATGATATATTATTATTTACTGTACCCAATACATTTTTCAAAGTTTTTGGATTAATAATAAGGCATATAATATAGTAGGTACGAAGTTACGAACCTTTTCACTCGCCATTATACGTATACTTTTCAGCACTAAAATATTAAAGTATTAGGTCTTTATCTATTTTTTCAATATTACGCAAATAAGTATGATTTTAAACAGTATAATTCATACTATCCATATATGTATATTATTGACAGGGATTATAATGATTTATTTTCAAATATTTTTAGATTTTTTTTTAATATGCACTCGATGACTCATTATACACACGTTCTGACTGTCAAACACAATATAACATTATAAATATAAACATTTCAAATTCTAGATAGTATAAAAATGTAATAAACAAATGGTAGGTAAAACCGATGAGAAAATACTTGGTAATTATCACAAAATAATTAATATACATGTTTAAAAATCGATTTAGTTAATTCCATATAAATTCAATGCTTAAGAAAAGTACATTTAGTAATTATTTATCATAAGTATTTTAGAAAATTCATTAATTATTTATATTTAGTTAACCAAATCGTACCAAATTAGATCGAATATATTATTAGCTCAATACCATTAATAATGTATTATTAATATTAAATAATATATACCTAAATAGGTAGTTACCTAATGAGTAAATAGATTTTGGTAAAAATTTGATGATCATTTAAGTTGATTTGATTAATATCATTTTTATTTATGTTTTTATAATGTTTATACATATTTAATAAAAACAAATACATTCATATCACCAAGTACCTTTATCATAAAACAAACATACATATACTTGAAATTGAACGTATTGTAGTACAGTAGGTATAAGTCTTACTTATCAAGGAAAACTACTTATTTCAGTTATATTTCGTCGATATGGGTTTGCGTTCTAAATATTCTTTTATTTTGTAATTGTATATATATATATTATGTGAATATACTATATGCATTGTACATATATTTATGTAGGTAGTGGGTACCTATAATAAATTGCAGAACCAGAATTATATAATATATACATTAAATAGAGTCCATCAGTGTTTATCAACCTTTTTACTGTGGCGATCCCCTTTTTTAATTTCAATATTTTAGAAACCTCCCTATATATATTTTTTTTATATAGATACTCGCATAGAATATAGATTATTATAAATAATCAATACTAAAAGTACTGTACATTGTACACGACATAAAATACATTATACGTCATGTAATATTATAATTATTTTTGATTAAAAAAAAAACATATTAAACGTTAAATTTTAATTCATACGCGACCCTAAATAATAAGATGACGACCCCCAGGTTGAGCAACACTGAAATAGACTATACATAAGTAATTGTTGTTATTGATCAGAACTACATCGGCAAACTGAGGCTATTAAATTAATGTTATATGGATATTTACATGATCGGTTTTCATATTATACTATACCTACTTAATAGTACTTTTTTTGCAATGATTATTTTTTTCCTCCAGTGTTTAAACAGAAATCAAAGTTTTAATTTCCCATGAACACGAAATCAATGTTTATTAAAAACATTAAAAACCAGAGGATAGGATACAAAGTAAAACTAAAAAATTTAAAATAGTCTGTGAAAAAAATTGCAAATACAATAAATAGTGATGCCAGAGTTGGTGGTCACTGGTCGAAACGCAGCCTGCAGTTAACGGACGTGGTAAGAAGACAATTATCGAATTCCATGATAAAGAAAATAAGTACAACGAAGCATAGAATAAAAATCAAATATTATACACTTTTTTTGAGCACCTCTGCAATAAAAAGTCGCACACAATCTTATCATATAAAAATAATATTCTACAATAGTCACGCCGGTAAACTGGCAATTACAATCAAAACCACAATCCTACATCGTTGATATTAGATAATAACGATAAATTATGATTTATGGTTTGTGAAGCATATAAAAACGTTGATACAATATTGTTGGCTTTAGCAGGCGTTATTATGTATAACATTTGACAAAAATATGGATATTGAAACGTAAAATAACGATTTTTCCTCCAACGACTTTAGTTATTCTGTTGTAATTTAAACAAATATTAATTACAAACAATCCAATATTATAGATTTTAAAACTGAAGTAGGTATTTATTATATAATTTCTGCACACAATTACATTTTGTAAATATTTATACTAGTTGAGTGCCCATGAACAGTTAAACATTACAATATTAACATTTTATGGTAATTTGATAATAGTTTTATTCATATATCTTAATCGGGGATAAAACCAAAACCATACAATTGTAAATCCTATTATGTTCGATTATCATTTGACATTTATACAGAATCTTTTACTACTATTTGCTTATTTAAATTGGACGAAACCAGAAACACACGTAATATAAAAGGACAAGTGAAATATTAGGTACTTTAAACACGTTTTATTTATCTACATGTAAATATCTCATTATTGGTCGGTGATATAATACAATTTTGCAATTTAAATTAAATTCAATGTGTTAACCTAGGAATTAATTTATACAGATTCACTGTGCGAGTACCTAACAATTAAATATATACATAATCTGAAATATATCGTGATAAACCTAAAAAAAGTAATCGTTAATGCGAATTACTATGTTTAAATAGGTAGGTATAGGTACTTCGTTTTAAAACCACACATGAATTTTAAAATCAAAAGATTGTCGTTATCTACTCGTTAGCCTCATCATTAGTTTTCAATATTGTAAACCAAAATCAGTCTTAAATATATTTTTTTTTATTATTAAAAATGAATTAGATAAAATATCTATACAAGTTTAGGTACATTAAATGGCGGAGTGAAATATGGGTAAGCACATTGTAGTGCCAACCGACAGGTTAAAATCATTTTTTTTTAAAACTTCTTTTATATTTTTATGCGTTTGTTTTAAACATGGCAACCATTACCTTTTTCACCTAATTCAAAAACCATAACACTCATTAGTCATTATACTATTACAACAGTATAAATATTCAATTATCACCTTTAATTGAGCTAATAAGACGTACTATATGACTAGTTTTTATGAATAAATTAATTCAGTTTTTATGTGAAAGGTATCAAATCTTGTTAAACGAGTATGTTATTCAAGGCTGAGAGCTTACAAGTTTTTATCATAATTAAGATTTTTCATACTTTATTTTAATTGCTATTACCTTCATGTAAATTTTGGTATTGGGTTTGATATTTTAGAACTATAAAATACATTATAACATTGTATTATACACAAATTTTAACTTCAAAGCTAATGTTAATTTTAATAAACACTTGCTAAATTAGTCAAATATTTTTCAATGATTTTCACATGTATAAATATTTAATTCACGCTTTTACTTTAGTGATTATTTTATTATTTTAACCGCTATAATTATAGTAAGTTATTGTTTATTTAAAATATAATATTATATATTTGTATTGTACATATAATATATTATATTAATACGTTAATATATAGTTAAGTCGTAAGTACCTATTAAAGTGTAAAACGTTTATATGGGTATATTAATTTTGTAATTATTAGGTACGTCTAAATGTATAATTACGGTAGTAATTATCATTTATGTATAAACCTTTGGACGTTAATTATATCAGTATAGAATTTTGAATTATTAAAGATATAGTGACATTGTGTCAATGATATTTTTTTCGAAAAATGTATATATTAAAGAAAATTATAATTTTTTATTTGGGAGTTTAAAGACTTAATTATAACTCTTTTATTAAGCATAGGTGATCGGTTTTTTTTCAATAATTATTATTATCTTACAAGATAATTATACGATCTGCGCATATTATGTTATGCAATAAGTAAAAGTGATAAATATATAGAATACATTTGCCATTTGAAATGCGTGAGATGAGAAAGACACTCCCAACAATGAATATTATTATTTTGAGATGAAGAAGGAATCATCTTAAAAAATGACCTCATACCATTGTAATTTTAGGTGACTATTAAGTACATTGGGCTACGTAAATCATAAATGTTTTGAGAAGAGCGAGCGCAAACTAATCAGTAATCGGCTTGAGCGCAAGAGATCTTTTGCGTGGTGTTTTAGCATTTATAAATAAAAGTTTCTATACTGTACCTAATAAGTATATTTGCATTTCAAGATATTCACATATCTATATAATGTTTCATCGGAGACGTAAAATGGAGTTTTTAATATTGTTCATAGAATTGAACTATTACTATTTGAACTATTTGAATTTGATATTTTTGCAGTAACTCATGAAACATATCATGAAAAAATGGACAGTTAATTTAACAGATTAACACTAATATATTTCTATTTTCCACCAAGCTCATTATAACCAGAGACGATTAGAGAGGAAAATTAGTTGCCCCGGGCTCCACGGTTCAGAAATGTATTCAAAGCTCCGTTGGTATATAATTTTATAAAATTAAACAATAATAATAACATTATTTGTAAAAAATACAAGTCTCTAAGATAATTCCTTTTTAAATAACAACCCAAAAACCAAATTTGTATTGCATAAGGATTTCTGTTTCTTCATTAGGTGTTCTCTGCAATTATTATTAATTGCTGGGAATTTTCTTCTTTTTACACCTAACCTTATTACTAGATACAATTTTCTGCCAGAAACCACTCTCAATATTAAAGATTTCAGTGTCATAAGACGTCTGAAAAAAAATCATTATTGTAAAACCAACCATTAAGAATATAATAGGTACAACACATTGTGTAGGTAACAAAAATTAAGAATTTTACGTGGATGAACTCAATTGTTCAAAAACATTTTGGTACAAATATTCGAATATAAAAAAACATATATTCTTCTAGTATTAGGTACCTATACTTATTGATTTTGTTTTCAAGATTTAATCATCGAACATAAAATGTTTTCTTTAAACATTTTACTACAAATTTTCACACGAGTAACAGTAACTCATAACTCTTTAAACACTGATAACTTTTTTTTTTTATTATTACTATTTCAACAATACAATCATATAAATATATTAAATAAATATAAAAATTTAAATTATTAAAAATGTATACACTTGTCAATTATTATCAATCATAAAATGTAACTACATTTTATAATATCTCCTTTAAATAGGTATATCAAATTATAACTATAACTTTAACATGCACAAATATTTGATAAATGTATTGTTTTAAACAAAAAGTATTGAAGAACTGTTGAAAAATTTATGTTTGTATGCCCCCATTATAAATATATTAAATTGATTGAAGTTCTATAATTTTAACTAAAATTTATGTTAAAATACCCTAATATATATATTTTATCTACTCCACATCATGTATCATGTACGATTTTATTGTTAGTGCATTGTGCATTATATAAAATAAATATGATTTCATAGTTGAACTATTACTTTATAGAGACATAATATAATCACGAGCAGAGAGCATTTGATTGTACGTTTCTTCTGCAAACACAAAACAAATTGATTAAATACAAAAAAAAAAGTTTTTCCATAATTCTGATTCATATATGAACGTATTGTTGTGAATTACCGCAATATTCATAATGTGATTTTCCATTGCCCCCCATTTCTTGCGGCATTATATCGATGGGTACGAGATCAAAAATTTCTGTCGAACCCTCTGGAAGTACTTTCAACTAAAACACAAAACATAATCCGCAGCATAAACATATTAATATTTTATCTAAATTTGTATTTTTGAGAGAATGAAATATAAAACTAAAAAGAAGGCAAGTGTTTCAGATTTAATATATAAACTATTTAAGCTGCCATTCTGATTTGTTTTGTTCTGTTCTGGGTCCTCTTCACGTGCTTCAGATTTCATTTTTCTGCCTTGTCAATGCCGCAATTAATGCTGTGTATGTTTAACAGATTGTAATATCATTTATATAGATAAAATACTAAATAAAAATCATTAATATTGGATTGTCGATTTATTTTTAATTTCTCATATAAAGTAGGGAACTTGTAGGTATTTGATAATTACTGAAGTGCCAATAAAGAATTAAACATCGAAACAGTTTTCATTCAGTGGAAAGTAAATATGTATATCATTATCTTCTTAAAGAATAAATGAAAATTAAAAATAATATATTATAATTTATAATAAATAAAATATAATGAAATATAATAAATATATTGAATATTATTCAAACTAATTGTTTTTGGACTTGTCCCGTATGAATAAAATAAAAATAAAATAAATACGACTTTAATATGACTTACCAGGTTCATGAGACCACTCTTCATAAACGGTCTTATTATGTTAAACAGCATACTAATTATATTTCCAGCATTTAAAACATGCACTTCTTTAAGTCGCACTGGCAATGCTTCCTAGAAAAACATAAAACAAAATTTAAGTTAAAACTTTGCTGTTTTTTTCCATTAACATATGTATCTGATTGTCGCTAATATTTTTTATTACTATATTAGTATATTATATTAAACACGTCATCTTACAGAAAACCCACGCATCATATTATAATATAGGCACCTATACTTATTCAAATCAATCGAAACCGATAACAATATTTCAAAACTAATAAAACAATAGGATATTAAGTTTTAGTTTTAGTTTTAAAATAATATGAATTAATTTTTATCATTTATTTAATCTGTACGTGTGTAGATACGATATAAAAAAAGTATGCATAAATAATATTCGAAATATTAACTGGTGGTGAATGGAACCTGGTGGGAATGACATGCAGGTATTAAGTAATATTACAACTAAATTATGTTTAACATAATACAATATTTTGTATGAATTATAAATTGTGCAACAGAGGTTAAAGGTTATATTATATTTAACTGTATAAACTATGTCGTAGTTTAGGTTAGAGTCGTACTTACTACGGTGTACCAGTTATAAGTGTACAACCTTAAGATTTTCAGATTTGTATTATGATTTATGATGAATAATTAATATTCATAAATTATATTATAAATAATTTTGACCTGCTATAATATTATCGACACTTAGCCTAGCTCATAGGCATTATAATATATTATATACGACCAGTGTCCTGCAGTGCACCAATTTGCAGAATAATCGTGGTAATGATCATATAATATTGTTTTTTTACGATCAATATAACCTGTAATATGTTAGAAGTTGGAATGATCCAATTGTTTTCGTTAAATACACACTTGTACGAATCCGAGTAATTTTTTCATTGTATTCATCGGCGTCTTGGTGATATGCCGCCAACATACACCTTTGCTGTTCATTGTTAATACCAACCCGTCAAATGTGCCACTTGTAACCATTAAATATTCCAACATCATAAAAAAGTATCTACAACAGCGCACGTAGTCGTATGCTTGAGGGTCGGTAATTTTGAAATTTGTGTAAAGGATGCGCTCTTGTTTGCCGGTACTTGGATTTGACACTATCGAAATGCTCCTATATGTAAAACCAAAAAAAAAACCAAAAATCAATGTCCCTAAATTGCACAGGTATGTATATGAAAGGACAGTTTAAAGTTATAATTAATATGTTCGAGCCAGTATCGTGACTCGTGAGCTCTGCAGACAACGTTACAGTAATATAAGTGTATTATTAACGTAATAGTTACGTTTTTTAAAGGTGATAAAAAAATTTTAATTCTTCATTCTCATTTCAATATCCGGTGAAAATAAAAATATTTTTGAAGTTCAGAAATCGATCGTTGTAAGTTCAAAAATCAAAATTAAAGTGTTAAACGGTTATCCAATTTTATTACAAGTTAAAACTTGTAAAAGTAAAATGCAATAATTCTCTATATAGGTACTTCATACATTTACTTATATGCAGTTATTTTGGACGAGTGATTCGATGTAATTGTTGTGTCATTGACACCTTTGATTATAAAATAATAGGAATTTTTAACTGCGTGTAACTCTAATATCAATATCACTATAACTATTATTAGATTGTATTGTAAGTAATTTTTATATCTTGCCCCAGGTGGGATTTTATCCTCCTGGAGAGCCTGTTTTATGGAACACTAGATTTAATTTTAAGAGTTATAAAGTCAACGGATAATTATGATTTATAATTTACCTAAATGTCAATTGTATTTTCGGTTTAAATATTATGCGGTTCTCTAAAAATACCTAAAATACTTAATAGGTATTAGGTAGGTATTGACAATAGTCGTGTAGTACTATAATAGTACCTACTTACATGCTGTCGAATACCTGTTTCATGTCTTCAGACGATGGATCGTAATTTTCAAAAATTTGTGGCAGTTCTTTGCGGTACTTGTAATTAGCGACGATTGTCTTGTACGCCACGTCCACGTCGAAGTAACTACTGTGGAGGAACATGACGAATAATTTGTCTACAAAAAACAACAAACAACCGGGTTAGGGGATAGGGAAACGTAAATGTGTGGAGACTTATATATATAATTATAACTTATATCGAATTCGATACCTATATTACAGTGCTAGACTTGGGGGTACGCAGGGGGACGGAATACCCCAACTAATTTTTCAGAAATTTTAGCGTACCCCCTACTATTATTTTTAAAGGTAACGCACGGTACGCTTCATCATTCTGATAAACGAGATACCATTATCATAATTTGTCTTATGGATTATTTCATAACCGCGGATCTATAAATTATAATGCCTACTTATATTTTTTTTATTTTTTTGAATTAATTATTTATAAATATTTTTCATACGATTTAAAGAAGGTTATTAGTGGATGTGGGGGCATAGCCCTCGCGGCTCAATAACGTTTAACAATTGATGGGGAAGCTCTTTTTTTAAAAGTAAACAGAGTCCCCCTATTTTCATTTTTCCAAGTCTAGCCACTGCATGCATAAATTATATATTTATATATCAATATCATAATTCATATATTAGGTATGTATTATTATTAAATTCCATAACGTACACAACGATTATTTAAGGTTACCCCAAAAAGTTATTCTATAAAACCGTACCTCGTATAGGAGGTAAATCAATATTTTCTTTCACCCGCTCTTTTAGCGCTTCGATGTCTTTTAAATTTAATTCCGGATATTTTTCTTGTTCTGACTTCAAAAATTCTTCGTAACTCGTTTCTGGTTTGTACATTTTGTCGGACCTTGAACAGTAATAACAAATTACGTAGTAAGTATTTGGTTACCTATAGTCTTGGATAAGTATAATACCATTATTCATAACTCATAATTAGTATTAAAATAAAACTATTTTTATAATTTCTCAACTGAATAGTTAATAGTTATATACAATTTAGTTGAGACATTTTTATAGTTGTTTAGCATAATAAATTGATATACTATAAACTAAGCATTCTATACACCACACAGCTGCTGACACACATTTCAGTAGTAGCACCAAACTAAGGTGAACCTAACAATTTTCCTACTGACGTCTGACGTGTTATGAAGGTTAGAGAGACTTTGGAACTGGAAATTATAATTAAAAACACATAGCACATTAACATGCCGACAAGAAATCATCGTGCCTATATAATACTATAGACTGTATACAGTTATAATAGTATAATATTATTATTATATAATTATTAAAATAAAAAAACATTATAATGCATTTGATTGTCCTCTTTTCATTTTTATGTAGTATAGGTAAAAACATTAATATTCATTTATAAATATCAAATAAAAATGAATTTATGCTTTTAGAAATTTGAATAAAGGCAAAAATTGTTACAATTTTCAATAGGTACATTATGAACGTTTTAATGTTATACGCAATTTATTATGATATATTAATATTGTAAAATGTATTATTGCATTATATAGGTACAATGTACCTGGTGCATAAGTAAGACACTTAATACACACGCTATCTATAGCTACCAATATAACTGTATATTAAGTTATAACATATAACTGAGTAACTGACAAACATAAAATTACATGTATACATTTTACACTTTTTGCATTTTTCGGCTCCGTCCAAATTATTATAGGTAGGTAAGTGCTTTATAAAATTTGCACATTGCAATGATATTCGCCATCAACATGAACGAACTCGAAGAAACAATAATTAATAACTGTTTTAAAATCATACAGCAAAATACTAATTAAAATATATAGATTGAATTATTTTTATTTGTTAAAAACCTTTTGCAGAAGTGCTCATACCTTATACTATAACAAAAGGCTTGTATCGTAATCAGATCACCCGACTACGTCAAAACATATATACGGCATAATGCATAAAATGTACATAAATATTTATTTAAATCATAATAATCATATCATTTATCATATATAATATTATGTTGTATTAATATTACACACGTTAAACACTGCGAGTTAAGTTATAATGTTTTATACATCATTATATTATTTTTTTCAACTTATTCTAATCTTATACTAATACTTAAAGTGCCCATGTCCCGTTTTGGATGGAACAATCCCGTTTTCGAGCTATGTGTCGATATGTGACATTGCGTTCTATCAAAAAAGATTTGGACTGTAAATCCCCAAGAGTAAAAATGAAATAATAATAATTAATTTGAGTCTTTGTCACGGCCACCGCATCGACCAATATATTATACTATATTATGATGTAATACATATTATACATTATGTTTAGATCATCTAAATTAGATGTACAGTCACTCAGTATATTCCAAGTCAACATCGCGGGGTAGAAGTATTTACAAACTTCCATTATGCTAAAGTTCTTTCACACACAAATTTGAAATATTTGTATGATTGCAAATCATCAGTAATACTTTATACTTATAGTATTTATACACGTTTTTAACAGTTTATTGCTGAAAATATGTAACATACGACTAATCCTCCTCATAACTTTTAACGTAAACAAGAACTTACTTTTTAATTTCAATAAGAAATTTTAGGTGTATGGAACACTAAGTATATTTATATTATAAATGTATGCGGTGTGTTCAATAATAAAAGTACCTAATTCGAAATATTTTAAACGCAAGGCCTTGAAATTTAATTCGTGTTTTTTTTTACTGCATAATATGTTCATGCAACTTCTTGTTACACGAATTTTTAAAAAAATTAAATTTTTGCCTTTTTCCTTTGAATGTGTAGCAAAACGATATTATTTCGAATGTTCGTCACACTTTTTAGTTCCAATTTGAAATATATTATTTTTTTAAACAACTATGCCTGATCGCGAGTAAGTTAAAGTATCATTTTATGTCCGAATAACCGATTATCTAATTTAAACAGTCCACTTACGATTTAAAAATTGTGAAATTGTATCAACTATAACAAGAATAACTTTGAACAATTCACTTATACTTGTGTAAAAAAGTATACTGCAAACACGATACAAAATAAGTGTATAACATTTAAATACGTTTAACAATTAATATTGATTTTCGTAGATAATTTATTACGTGGTCAACAACCTCATAATTGATAAAATGTAAAAAGCAATTCATCTTTGGTACCTAATATTATTATTTAGCCATTTAGGAGTTCTAATAGCCGTTTAAACGGATCATTTGATTGCCGAGTCCACATCACTGAAAATTATACTTCAACACACTAGAAACTGCAAACTTAAAGGTTTTTAAATTTGGACTAATTATTATTAGACGAATTCGAATTGGCTACATTCATAAATAATGAAAAAATGAATATAAATCAATGCAAATAATAAAAAAAAAAACTCTTTCTGCTAATAAAGCTGAGATAATATTTTAAAAATATAAAAAGATTATAAATTAATTAATATTGAACGTTTACGGTTATTCATCATTTATCTGTATATATAGGTATTATTTAAATTATTGACGATTATAATACTGTGCAGTTTGCATTCGTCCTCTGCTCAGTCCAATGATGTCACATGCAAGCGAACGAGCCTGCAGATAAACGGATCAATATGTTTGCAAAAAAAAAAAAAATACGCACGGATTTGTGAGATTTATAAAAGTACTAACTGTTAATCTATAAGTATAAGTACTAATCTAAATTTTCTTCATATACTACACAGACGAATATAAGAATAATATAATACATACTTTATTGCATATTTATCTGTATGAGCCACAAGAGTATAAGACACCTATTCCTGCAATAATAACATCGAATAGAATTGAATTTTGTATCGCCAACATAATTATAGGCATATGATGCCATATATAGTTACAATTGCCGGTGTAAATGTACGGTCTTAATTTTGTTATTGTTTATAAATGATATATTTCCGGGTAAGTTGCAGTACTTATCATAAGTACGTTTTGAAATCAAGATTTGTGAATAATATAATAAAAAACATAAAAAATACTTAAACCGGTTAGTGGTATGTAACTTAAGGAGGTATACCGATTATAATAATAATATCGAATAATAATTTCCGGTTTCATGATTAGTACAAAATACAATTGGCAATCCGTCGTACGGATCCGTAAGTTTTTCGTAATTTATATAATTATGAAAATAGGAATAACATTTATGAGGCTCAGGGTCACGGTCTGTATAATATGCGTAGAGACACGTTGGGCCTCCTATATGTAGTTTGAAACGTTTAAAAGGTTATAGATTTGGATTAAGAAATAAAGGTAGGTATTAAAATAACTCGTTATCAAATCTTCTGAATTTTTAATCAACACAGCATTTTTTTTACCCTGATGGTATACGTGTGAGGTGAAATCAACACATATTTAAATTTAAAAAAATTAATTTCCGTGTAATAATCATAAAAAAATAATTGCACTAAAACTTTAAATAGTTAATATAATTTAAATTACTTTACAAATATCGAAAAACTGCTGTGAATTTTGCAAGGCCTGCCTAATTTTGGATCTCAATTATTAAAATAAAATAAATCATTAGAAATCAAATTATGTCTCCTGCATGGCTGCATGACACGCTTTGGGACGTGTTTCAGTTACATGAAATATTATAATATAAAGAAGCCAATAGTTGTAATGAAATCATGACAATAATAAATAAAAAATTATTATTATTATTATTCCTGACTCTAATTTTTAGCGGTTTTTTTCGTATTTTTAACGGGCATCAAAGTGCACAAGACCATAATAACAAATAAAAACGTAATTATTGTCAAAAACGCGCCAAACTCGTGTAATAATAGTTAGAACAAACGCAATTTTTCACACACTTTTTATGATGTAATATGCAGAAACCTGACACCTGAAGCCTTAACCGCAAAACAACCTTAATTCAATAGGTACGTATTATAAACGCTTACCAAAATATCTGCGAAGTCAAAAAGAGTATCGTTTTGAAGGTATAAAAATGTGTTTTTAATTTCCTTAAATCATGCTATAATGAAATTACGTCCTATTTATTGATTTAATTTCTTAATTTAAGGACACTACAGTTAAAACTTAAAACTGTCAGGTATATCGTACTTCATACAATCGCCATCGTCAATCGTAAGTTTACAGTAGAGTCCGATTATTACGATTTACGATGCAGTATAAAACGATATTCCGAATAAAACGGTTTACAGCCGTAAGTACGTAGGTACTTGGTTGGTTTAATCACGTTTTAAACATCACGTGTTGTGGTATGTTTTTATCATCCGGATATTAAAACGAAGTTAGGATATAACCATCTATTTCTCAAGGCCCTTTTGAAGATCGTTATAGGCTGATTCTACTGTATAAATTGTTTATAAAGTATTATAGTTGTTTAGAATATATTTATCTAGTAGGTATATATAGAGGGAGATTTTTTACTGGAAATAAAAATTGTGAATCCACATAAGTGAAATCCACTCATTATTATGTAAACTATTTATGGTTTTTTATTAAATAATGTAAAGACAAAACCAAACAAAAATTATACATTAATTTTATTGTTATCATTTTACCATATTGCCAATCAACAATAAACAAAATGTTAACGAAATGCCATAATTTATGTTTTTCCACCGCAATGTACCCCAAAAACCTATCGAAGATATGATTTTCTTTGCAGAGGAAAACTATCTACCTACTAGCATGCTACTTATAATATATACAAATGTAATTTTTTTTTTAAGTTGTTTTACTTTTTTGAAAGAAACCATACACTTTTAATTTCTTATTCCAAAGCAGAATATTTGTCTGTGAATTTTAATGCATACAAATCAAATTTTGGAAGAATAGTTCATTAGCCACATTGATCGGAGTAGTGGACCAACATTATATGGGGTAACTCTTGTACTACAATTATTCCATTCTGTTCATATAAACTTTAAATATTTAAAAATTAAATATCTACTCATTCGAAATATAATTTGTACCATCAACATTTTCAGAAAAATATTTTGCTTCACGATATGAAAATAAAAATGTAGATATATTATTGTCATTTGAAAAAGTTCAAAAATATACATTTTAATTTTAAAAATATTATTTCATGATCACTTCAAATCGTGTGCAACAAAAATACAAAAAAAAAACTCTTATAACTGTTAAAATAATCACCCAGTGGCGAGTGGCCAGTATATATTATTGTATAAGTATGCAAAGGTTTTTTTTTTATTGAACCCACAACAACAAAGATTATCACATATACAATAGTGTCAGCTCAGACTATTCAATACGACATATTATGTACCTTTAATGTATATATGCACCATTCATCAATCCGTGAATAAAATTATAATCTTATTGTCGTTGGCATTCGGTGGTCGACCGTACATGTTCACATGCCAGACGTATATTATTGGTATATGGTATATCAATACATTATTATGATGTTGTGTATTGTGTATAGCCATCATATAATAGATACATATTCCTATTAGTCTTGTACTAGTTGCACTGCATACTACTGTAAATAATACTATACAATTAGAGAACATATATAGGTACACGTTTTTTTACCTACGTATGTATTGACTATAGAGGACGTCAACAGGCGCTCTACGTCCTCCGTGAAAAACTCCATTTTCGCCTCCACAATAATTATTGTAATGTTTGAATGTCGTGAACCTGTGTCAATGATACGACGACAATATCGAATGTGTAGGTAATGTAGTTTATGTGTATGTCGTACGTGTGTGACGTGTGTTTGTTATGACTTATCATAATGTTGATTGCTTCAACTGTCTTTCGCGCGAGATGCATAGTAAAAACGAGTTTATGAAGATTTTACATACTTAGTCATAGAAATAGACTGGACAATAATATAATACTATATCATAGTTGTGTTGCAGATGAATCGCCTATCGTTATGTATTATTGGTTTTATGAATTGAAGAAGACGGTATTTTTAAAAATGTTTTTCGTAGCCTTATTTTGTCATTATACATTACTACAGATAGTAGGTACCAAATAAGTAAGTAAGTACATACTTTTAAATTTTTTTTTTTCGATACATTTTTGTCAGCAGCTCAGCAGTACAAGAAGAAACTTTTGTGTTGGTTCATTCATTTTTTTAATGAATATTTTAATACTATATAATTAATCATTAACGACATATCTTCATGAAAATGTGATAAACAGCATTAGTATGATTTTGTGACGTACTTACTTAAATAATATTACTTATTGTAATAATTATATAATTTATAGAAAAAACCACAATACAACGATACTAATAAGTAATGACTGTAGATTCATATTCTTTTTTTTTTTAATCTAATTATAGGTATAGCATACCTATAGAATAATTATAGATCTTTAATATTATACGTAGATACCTATAATACTATACATTACACATACCAAGTACCTACCTACTTAATAATAGTCGTGATTATAGCAGACGCAATACAGTACCAGCTATATTATATTCGATTCGGACATTCTTCAACTTGCAATGACGTCAAATAATTGTTTGTCAGGATTTAAACTTTTTTATTTAACAGGAAAATACTAATATTATATAACTATAATTAGGTACTAATAATATCGCCAGACGTCAATAGATAATGAATAACAACTTTTATAATCAATGGATATAATTATTACACGGTGTATCAAAATTAAAAAATATAATAAACTGATGACTAGTGGTGCAATACATACGTTTTGCATGAAGGGAGGTCTGATTCTTTTATCTTTAACAACAAAATAATTATTCAATTATAAATTTTGTCAAAATTTGAACTTTAAATGCTTATAAAAAAAATTGTGCCTAGATATTTTTAATATTTTTCAACTGCTATTAGAACGATATATCAGGAGCCTTATATTAAATTTTCACACTTTTTTACCTAATAAATACAATTTTATTGATATTTATAGAAAAAAAAAACTAAAAAAATTGAAAACTGACCATGTCCGTAAACAGCTCAAAAAGAGTCAAAATTTTATCGTGTATAGAAAATGCTAATATAAACATTCAGTAAAATTTTCAAGTATCTACGGTCATTTGTTTTTGAGTGGCACCCAAAATCAAAATCGATTTTCTCGAAAACAGATTTTGCGTAAAAATTCCCGTTTTTCCTTAATTTTTCTTTTGTTTTTCACGTCGCTTTTGAAAACTACTGGGAAATTTTTACTTTTGACCACCCAAAGTACCAACTAGATTCACTTTCCTATCAGAAAAGTTACTGTTGAAGAAAATCCTAGCACTTTAACTGTCCTAAAAGGTGATGACAGACACAAAAAAAACATATCATTGTAAAATCAATATATTCATCGCTTCGCTCAGAGTTTAAAAGTTTCAATTTGATTTTTTTATAACTGTATAGTGTTCATTGTTGGTATAAATTTAATTATTTTAAATACCTACCTAATTGAAGATTTAACTTAGAGTAATTGTGTATAGGTTAATATTTTAAACAAATATTTGACATAGGTTGTTTGTATAAATAAAAAAATCAGTTTAAGAAGAGCAGGCCAAGGATACCTAACTATAGGCCCTAGAGCAGTATTTACTATTTAGGTATATTATATTTTTCTAGATTGAGTGTTCAAAAAATTCAATCAGACAGTTGATTTCAATAAATAATTTAGATAAAGCCACAAATATAAAACCAATACGTATGAGACACGGATGTGAGTGATAGATTATAATTATAGATAGGAATAACTAAATAATAATGATAGTAATTATAAGCTCTTCTGAATAATTCATGTTGGTACCTATTATAAGTAGGTGCTAGTAGTAAATATTTGATATGAAATCGTGATTAGCAGGCCATAACGCGATTATTTCATATTAATTGTTTGTTGTTGGTAAATAAAAACTATCAATTGTCAAATAGTCAACACTCGTGTGTCCGGCAAAATTAAGTTTCTCGGGGCGTCAGACATCTAAACTGCAAAGTCCTTGACTTTTCACACGTCATAGACTTCAGCCAGTCAGATGGAGGAAAATTATATGGTTAACTAATGGCAGTGGTACGTGGAAACTACTAATCTACAACTACACAGGTCCACAAATAGTCTACGGTAAACAATAAAACAACCTGTGCCAGTTCACATGTAAAATGTACGACTTTAATTGGAAAATAAATTTTAATTAAATTAAAATTGTCTTCAAAGGAATCACTTAAATAGTGAGTTGAATACTTTTTGTTTTAACAAACGTAATTAAGGCTAGGGACTCAAAAGAAATTATGCATTGTTCTTTACATTTAATTAACGAATAAAATATAAGCATTTCGATGAAACTATGACGTATGTGGTTTGTTCAATATAATTTGTCACAGAGTGCCCCCCCTCCCATTAGCCTTTTTTCTATTGATTTCTGATCAACACAGAAAAAACAGTTGAATTTATTGTTAAAATAAAAATTCATGTTTTTCAATATTTTTTTTCTGAGTGATTTTTATTTCATTTGAATTAATAACTTGTGGTTATCATATAACTTCTTTTCAACTTCAATACAAGTAACAATACATTATTGGGAAGAACATGATTTTTAAGTTTTAATTGAATAAAAAATAATATTTTCTAAAATTTAACATGTATGACTTGTAAATCATTTTAGTATTACGGGTCAATGCGTGTGATGTGTAAGAACCTATATTTTTCCAAACTGCAGATATTTTAATGTTATCTTATCATCGTAGTATCATAGTATTACATGATTAGAAAAATACATGTATATACTAATAATTTAGCTATTTTAACTCATTTGTGTTTTTGTGTTCATAATATTTTATATTGTCGAACTTTTTTTCGAGACTTAATATTATGTTTTGGTTAAAAAAAGGTTAGAGGCCCGGGCAGCGATCGCTGCCTATAGCTACCTTGACCAGACCAACATTATTATGATAATACATTTAATAAAATAGTAATATAATATAATATGTAACCAACTTTTTTTTATATTTTTGAAACTATTTATATAAAGTATAAACAAAACATTATTCGATTTTTGTGAGCCAAAACTAAATTCATGTGTGAGGAGTTTCCCTATATTCACACATAGGAGTTGAAAAAAGAATCTATAAAGACCAGCTAAGTAAAATTTCTCATAAGTTGTTATAATAATACTTAATGGTATTAGGCTATGTATAAGATAGACACATAGGCACAATTATTTTTTATAAGCATTTAAAGTTCAAAATTTAAAATTTGACAAAATTCGTCGAAATATTGAAAGTTTGTAAATTATTTTGTCGTTACAAATTTATAAAATTTTCAGTTTTTATAGCTAAGAATAGAAAATTTAATCCGAGGTGTCTCATTAGTAATTTATACTCTCACCCAAAAATATATAAAACACAGTTTTTTATTGCAATGCTATTTTAAGTTTAAATTTGGACTAACTTAGATATTTAAACGAAGAATAACGATCTTAGTAATTTGTTATTTAGCTGAAAATTTAAAATGTTATTTTAGTATAAATACGATAACTGAAAGACCGTCTCCGCTCAGAATCTTTTTTTGTATACAATGATATTATATCAATTAGATACGCACTTCCCTACCAGAAAATATATTGAGATTGAAAATAAAAATAAAAAATGTTTTAGATAGGTAAAAAAAAACACACACACAGACATCTTGTAAAATCGATACATTTAATCGCTCCGTTCAGAATCTAAACACATTAGATGTGTACTAATTAAGATGCGGTCATCGCTGTGGGTCAATATTCGTTGATGTAAGTGAGAAATACCTATCAAATGACAAATACCTACTAGGTATTTGTAAAAATGTAAAACTATTATTTTTATAATTCTATTATAAATGCGATGATGTTTGGCGTATACTGCGTAACAAGTTTGTGATTAATTTATAGAGATCCAGTTTGAAATCTATTACACTGTTCGTGACAATCAACAAGTAACAAGTCTTATAATACCTAATAATGAATTAGTTGTTTGACATATTATATATTACTATATTAGACCGTAATGTTTGATGCGTAACATTCCACGTTTACAACAAGCAAGTAATATATTACCAAAAAATGACGACAATATTTTAATAAAATAATATTTTTTATTAGTTTGAATTATTTTATTTACCTTTTATTTACGATGATGCCGACAAAATATAGGAATAGGTACCTACGCGTACCCACGCGATAACAGACCAGCAAACAAACACTTTTCAACACTGCTAAAACGTTTATGCACTACTCACAATCAACCGCAGTGTGTAAAAGGCCGTTTTAGAGATAAACATAATAATATGGCTTAATGTATTCGACAATCTTCGATCATAATATACCATCGTGTTGTACCAACAGTGGACTTTGAGCTGACGGGAATAAAAAAGTATGTCACTATTAAACAGCTTTTGCTTTTTATACACAATATTGATATTGTTATACAGATTATATACATTAAAATAAACATAGGTACTTATTATACATATATATATATACGCACCGATCGAAAATTATGTAAGAAAACAATGTAGGCAACGTATTTAGGTACCTAAAATGAACATTGAACACTAACACAAAAATCGTATTTCACGAAATTCATAGTTATCAACACGTCATGTTATATATTATTCCACCAAAACCTCTGTCATTCTGAGACGAATTCTCGACGTGTTTAAGTAATATTAACAACTGTTCCTATAAAATGTGAAAATAATAATAAATCGGTATTGTAGATTTACAACAATTATT
Organism: Sitobion miscanthi; assembly: GCA_008086715.1. NCBI lineage: Eukaryota > Metazoa > Arthropoda > Insecta > Hemiptera > Aphididae > Sitobion > Sitobion miscanthi. The sequence continues at coordinate 4,079,572 of CM017797.1, forward strand.
GTGGGACTAATAAGCTAATTCTGTATGTACTCAAAACAATAATCAGCGCATTTTAAACGCGTCTTGTTGAACATTTAGTTTTGTTATTTTTATAGCTATTCCAACTATAGCACCTTATTATTTAAAGTCTAACACGCGTGTATTATTGTATCAAATCTTTTCATAATCTTATATTATATAATTAGGATTAAGATTCATTTTTAAACAGTTATTCAGAACTAGTTTTTTTGCAGATCAATCAAAAATTACAATGATTGCTAATATGTTACAGAAAGTAAGATTTCAAAGTATATAATTTAAATAATATTAATAATAGGTACCTACTATTTCCATGTGCAATGTGTAATACTAAAACTTGTAACATAATTATAATTTGTTTAAAAACAAATTGTATAAAATCTAAAGCAGGCATGATATCATTAGAGATTTGAACAAGATTTACTTTTTAATAAAAAGTAGCACAGTCTCCAACTAGAATATTGACTAGGGAATTACGATACCTGGTGAATATAGAAACGATGCGGGCAAGTTTTGTCATGGTCAACGAATTATGTTATCGAAAACCAAACAAACATTTCTAATTTCATTTCATTTCATTGATAACACGTTTTACAAAGTTGTCATTGTTGTTTCAAAAATTAACAAAAAAAAGTCAGGGAACTCGGTCGAAGTTTTTTTTAAATAATTTAATTCACTGCATTTGGTGTGCTAATTTGAATTTATTATTTCAAGGTTAAACCATCATTGTATATTTGTGTATTTGTATAGTTACATATTTCAATATTTGTATACTTGTATACGAAAAACAAGATTGAACAGAGACGGTGCCACTAATTCCAAGGAGGGATTAAAGTGGAGGTGACTCGGTCAGATAGCCCCCCTACCTCTAACGGTGGTTAAAAATCCCCTTTAACAGATTAGGATTAACATTATTCAGGGTTAAAAGTGGGATGAGTATGTTTACATAATCACTATTTATACATTACATAACCTATGTATATATACATTATACATTAGACATTGCACATACAATTATATATGGAACGCTTAAAACTATATGGAGTCAGTAGTCCCCCTGAAATTTTTTCTTACTTTAAGCCCTAATTCTATAGATACTTTATAATTTATTTATTTTACTATCAGTAATTTATTTTTCTATCTGTAACACGCTAGCCTGAAATGTTGAATTAATTTTTTCTAAAAGACATTGCATGGTATATCATAATATCATATATTAATGTTATTAGATTCTAAATCAATACCGACGTACCTACTGTAGATATACCTATGGTTTTAATAGGTTTGTGGTATAAATAACTAAGCATTTGTCTAAATACTTTGAAAAATGTATTACGTAACGACAAAAAGTTTTCAGTCTCTGCGATTAATATAATTTAAATCGCAACAAAATCTATAGAGGAAAAATCGATTTGTTTATATTTGACTAGGTACACAAAATACAAATGCATATAATAAAAATTGTGGCCATAAATTTTCGATATTTTTGAAGTTCTGTAAAATAAACTTATAAAGATGTTTACACTATTTTAAAACATATCGATATCAAAAATGTCATAAACTCGTGATAGGTTTGAAGACCTTACTGTAGCAACAACAATAAAACATCTCCATTTGGTCAAAATTAGTTTTTGATTGCACGTTATTAAGAAAAGAAAACTGAGTCGTTTGGTTCAACAACCAGACAAATCCGATCGTTAAATACGGAAATATCATATAAATGGAGACGTCTGGTTTTTATTTAATAGTGCAGCAACAATCAGACATATCCAATTACCTATATAATATAATATTATAAAAATGGAGGCGTCTGAATTTTATTCTATACACCTACATGCAACAACCAAACATCTCCAAGATTTATATTTTGGTTTTGAGTTCATACAAATTTAACTTTAACAATATTTTTACTGGCCACTACTCATACAAATTAAAGTCGGATCTAAATATATTTTTTTTTAATTTTTAAAATATTTGTAAGTGCTTCCTAAAAAAAATGTTGAGAATCGGGAATGTCTTATTGTCGCTCCCAAGTCTTAATTTGTTAATGATATCGATGATACTATAATAGCAGTAATTAGATAGATATCTAATGAAAAAACACGTTGGATTTATACAAAGTATACCTATATAATTACCACAGGTATACTGTGTACCTACATCCCTACAGTGACTACTCAATTTAAGTAGGTGGTTATATAATCTTCAGAAAAACTCAACCTGACCTTAGTGTCACGGTCAAATTTACTATTTACTGTTTTTTTACTGTTTACTTCCCTGCACCTTCTCTTCACCAACGTTCAGCATCATTTATATAATTTAGTTATTAAATTATTTTCATTTTTAAAAATGATCAATAATAACACATCACTTAAGTTGATTTATTTTATACCTGCTTGTACTTATGTCATAATAACACCACTATAATAACCCATTACACGGTGTGTATTTGTTTATTTATTAATAAACAGAAAATATCGCTTTATCTATATCGCATTTTAATATTAATGACCTATAGTATAATGTGCTTAATATACATAAATGTTGATGTGTAATAGAGTTGTTAGGGCAGACAGAAATGTGTTTTCTCAGAGCAACGCTAATAAACATTGCAAGTTCAAACCAATACTCAAAAGTTTAAACACAATAAAAGTGTGTTAATAAATAAAATATGTAATTACATAAAATAAACACTTACAGTATAATTTATGAGCTGAAAATACAATAAAATATATTATAATTTACATTATTAGATACTATGGTAAACACATCGATAGAAATAATAAATAGTATATTTAATACATATATGGGCTGTATAAAATAGCTTATATTATAATATTGTGCGTGCTCGATTAAATATGTGCAAAAAATCGAGGACATTTAATGTCAATAAAATAATAATAAATTATCTTTATTAGGCACTTAAATATTAAACCAAAAATATTATTATGTAATATTTTCTAAAATCAGTAATTCATTTATTTGTATAGGTATTCATGATTGGTAAATGTGTAACCAGCAATTGAATAATCACGTCACACGAACACTATTACGGATATAGACTATAGAATATAGAGTATACAGGTAAAAGACAAAACTATTTTAAAGAAACGCGCATTAAATAACGATCTCACAAATTTTATATAAATTTAAAAAAAAAACTCATTTAGTTTAACTTCACTATTTAGTATTTCTTAGAATTCCATGCTAAACACATTATAATAATATAGTCAACGGCGTCAACTCGGCGTGAAACCGCATTGAAACAGCTTATAATAAATTCTTTCTGTTCCAGAGTGAAATACAAGTTCAGGAATTTTCAGACTCCAGCACTCCGGGATTGTTATACAGATTTACAATGTTGAATACCTATACATAATCTAATCTATTAATATATTATTTTATACCTATCTAATTATTTAAATATTATTATAATATTATACCATATGTGACATGTGCAAATTTATGTATATTATATAATCTTATTATTGGTATCGGATGTACACAATGCCAGATTAAAATATATTCATAAAAGGCATACAACTATTTACACAATATTTCATTTTTATGTCCTTCAAAAGTAAAATACAAAATATTATATAAGTACCTATTACTAATTAAAATGCAAAACAATTAAAACTGTCCATTGTAGCTATAAGTCATATGGAACAATTGTATTTTTTTTTAAATATATTCGTTGTACGACATTGTGGTTGCATTAATATTTGCCTTTCAATAAAACTCACATTTTTATGACTGTTTGGTTTCTCTTGACCGAATCGTCATAATCGCGGTTTCAGCCCGAGTTTCTTTAAAAATCATAATTATTACCAAGTGAATACGTGAATGTGACGTCTTGTAGAATTGCGAATTATGAGTTTTGTGAATATTTTCAAACGCTTTTGTCGTTTTGATGTATAGTTGATCTGAAAAATCACAAAAATTGAATTAAGTATAAATAACAAATAATAATCGTACAAACGTAAGTTACCTGCGTAATATTCGAGTATTTCATAAGAAGCGTAATATGTGGTATTGCGGTGGTGCCTGCAGACCGAAAAATTGACAACGTTGCATTCGTTTTTACTGTGCTCAATCGGGTTGTTAATAAATAGGGACAGTGTTCAATCGGGCTCCAGGACCACAAATATATTATGTGAACAGAATAAAAACAGATCAAATCGTATAGTCTACCCGCACCTACTCGTATATAATTAAAGCGGTTTTTTTAGTAGTAATTTTGAACGACAATTTATAAATAATTCATAATTATGATATTTTGCAAAAAAATTCAAATTTAACTCAATAATCATATACCTATTTAGCGAAGGGTTTTAATTATTTTTAATTTCTTGCATAAAAATGAATATTAATTTTTTTAAATCAAAATAATAGATATTGTCGTTACTGCAGGTTTCCAAAACAAAAAGAGTGGGCAAGTAGGCGGGTCTCGTCATTGAGCAAGTCACCGTACATTTTTAATGCATGTGTTAAACTAGAATTCGATGATAAGTCGATGCATTCAAAAAAACGATTATTTTGAACAGAGATGGTCCGTCGGCTTATATATTACTAAATATATGGGTGTAACATGATTGCGCCGTGTTATCTTTTTATAAGCAAAAAACACAACACTATTAGGTGTTGTCCTTTTGACAATTTTACAATGTTATGCTGTTTAAAAATGCAGTCGGTCTTGGTTAACTAGATGCTGAAGTTCGAGGTACAATAATTTTAATCACGTCAAAAATTTAATTTTTCCGTCAGTCCTGTGCCGGTAAAATTGAAAAGGAAAATTGATAAAAGGACACTTACACCTATATTTTATAGAGCGAAAACACGTTGCGTTTTTTTGCAGATGAAGAGATAAGATAGGAGCAATCATTTTGTACCAAAATATTATATTTTATTGTACAATAAATTAGATTTTAAACGGAGCGATGAATGTATTGATTTTACAATTATGTATTGATGTGTGATTTTTTTTGTCAGTAAACATTTTTTTTTTAGAAGAAAGAATGCTTCGTTTTCAACTTCAGTTTCTTTTCTGTTGGAAAACGAATCTAGTTGGTACTTTTGAAGGGTTATAATTGAAAATCCCCAGTAGTTTTCAAAAGCTTTGAGAAACCCGAAAAAAAAATTAAGGAAAAACGGTGCAAAATGCAAAGCCTACCTAATCGACAAATCGGTCTTGCTTATTTTAACCGTAGATACATGGGATTTTCATCGAATTTTTATATTAGCATTTTCTGTACATTTTCATAATATTTTGACACTTTTTGAGCTATTTATGAGCAATGGAAATGTTCGATTTTTATTAATGTCGATAACAAAATGTTGACTCCGTTAAAATAACTGAAAATTGAATACAAGGTTATAAATAAGTTTTATTGTTTAGAAAAAATTAAAAAAAAGTTGAGCGTAAATCCACAGTAATTTTCTGAGGTCAAAAGTAAGAATTTTAACAAAATACTTCAAAATCATGAAAATCTACAAATTATAATTAATAATTATATATTTAGTATATATTTGAGCTATAGGAATTCATAAAAAATTTCTATTTATATAAATATACATGGGTAATATATAAAATTAGAAAATTTAATACAAGATTCCATATAAGTTTTCTTACTTTTAACAAAAAAAAAGTTTACCAGAAAGTCAAATTAATTTTTTATGAATATTTTAAATTCAAATTTTTTGACATTATGGATCTGTAAATTAACAAATACTCACCGAACTATTTTTTTTTATTTTGTTATATGTAATTCATAAATGAATGACCACAGAGACTTGGAATTTTCACCGTGTGTTTATTTAATCATTTTCTGTCAAATATTTTGACTAATTTTGAACTATTTATACAAACATGACATTTTAAATTTGGTTAGTTTTTTTTCTATAAATATCGATAAATTTTAGGTTAAAAAGCTTACCAATATAATACAAGGTCTCTCATAATTTTTTGCCTACAATAGCAGTTGGAAAGATACATGGGCATGATTTTTTTATTATAAGCATTTTAAGTTCAAATTTTGACAAGTTTAAATTTAAATTATATTATAATTAATTGTTGTTAAAAATGTATAAGATGTTCGATTTTTATAACTAAGGATTGAAAATGTATAACATTTTTTGTAACCAAAAAATTAAAAAAATATATTTACAGTATTTTCATAGATATTTTTAAGTTCATATTTCAAGTTTAAACAAAAAATAATGATTTTAGTTATTTTGTTGTAATTTAATAACTATGTTCGTGGGTGGGTACCTATTTGAAAATATAGGTACAATGATTTTATATCATTGAATTCAAATTTAACACATCTATTACAGTGACCCCTTTAGAGATTTTAAAATATCGAAAATACATCAATTATATACATCATATTCTTTTTAATTACTTTTGAAATTCAAATTTGATGACATTGGATACCTGTTAAATTTAAAAATAATTAATTAAAATGTCTGATATCACAATAATTGTTATACAATATCAGACTCTACAAACGATATATGTTTGATGTGTTCATTCTTGATATTATTTATTTGCAACGATAAACATATATTTCTATAGTTGAACAGAACACATCATAATCCTGAAACAATTAATAATATTTTTAGTAGAATAAATTACTTAGATTAATTTTATGTTTGAAATTCACTAGGTACGTTCATTACATTTTCTTAACAGCTAAGCTCTAATTTATAAGCACTGGCGCCAATCCCTAAGATGATGTATCTATTGAGATCGCCACCACTATTAATTAAAATTATCAATATCATTAATCGTGGACGCCATGTAAGCTTCGGGTGGATGATGGTTGGTGTTATCTACCTATAACCTGGCACCCATTAAGTCTTAACTATTATTTTTATGATTCTCCTATTCTACAGTCTTAAGATTACAATAGTAATAAGTAATAACTAATAAGCTAATATACCTACTAGTCAGATCATATTTTCAAATTTCGATCATAGCTTATATAATTATATAGCAATCATTTGTACGTTTCAATGTTTCATAATATGATTATCAACACATTGAGATTGAGTAAGTATCCACATTCAGTACTTTGATACTTATAAATTTAACGCAATAACAATACAAGTTAAGAACTTGCACATTATTTTTATGTAATACCAATTTAATTTTTAACAGCAATAATAAATAAAAGGTTTTTTTATGTGATTTAATAATTGAATGCAAAAATGTTGAACCAAAGAAGGTCTGAAGGAGTGTGGACCGCACAGGTTTATAATTGGAAATTTAGATATTATCCTACCACCGGCCATACCTTCAACATAGGTATTAATTAGGTCATGTACTCATGCTTCATAAGCTAAAAAAAATTACAATAGTTCACCATAGATACACAGAAATAAGTTATAAACTATAATAAACTATACTAGGCATATTTTATATGATAATTTATAATACCTACGACCTACTTGTGTTTATAATAATTAGTGATGTACGAAGTACAATGACTTTTTTGATAAGTCCATACTAAATACTGTGTATACTGTTTCAGTTTGTCTAAAATAAATATGTCAAAGAGAAATAACATATCAAGCAATTCCTTTACGGAGTCAAAAGTATAGACTTCGTTTTCTCATATTAATTGTTTTTTTTTTCTTTTGTGGAGGGATAGAATGTAATTTATGCATGACCTGACCTCATAATTGATGACCTCCTATTGGCTCTACCCAGATAAAAATTCTGTAATGTACTAGTTATTCAATATAATTAAAGCACATTAATTAGGATTTGGATAAAATATGAATAGTATTAAGTTCCTACAATAAAATACAATTCAGTTAATATAAAATGTTCATATATTATATTTTGTTCTACAATTGTAACTAACTCGGTTCATTCATTTTTACTCATAAAACCAATAATCTTTGTTTTGTTTTTTCTTAACTTTTGTACAAGGTAATAATATAATCATAATCGATTTTCTGCGTATTTAGCACAAATGAAATCTTGTTTTTTAAATATAATTTAAACTTACAATTTAAGTCGGGTATAAATGTATAATAATAGTGATATATAAATATTATTAAACCTTAACTCTCTATATAACAGCGTAATTGATAGGCTACACATACACACATACATATATATGTAAATATATATGTATATAATGTATATAATAATTATTTATATTTAATTTACTATATAATATTAATATTTTTTTATTTAGTTTATAATAATCAAGAAAAGCGCACCAGAAAAAAAATAATGATAAAGAAAGATAAACAAAAATTAAACAGTGAAAAATGTTGGAAATAATAAATTCTTTAATTATAATATAAAAAGAAAAAAAATAATAATGATTGTCAGTGGTATTATTATTTTCTTTTTTTTATACGTCTAAAACAAGATTTTAGTTTTACGTTCATACAATAAAAATAAACTGTGGTAAGCGACACAAGACGAAAACAAATTAATAATAATAATTAAAATTAATATAAGTCATACAATGTAAAAAATAAAAAACAAATTGGTGTTCATAATTGTCACGGTACTACAGACTAATTGACTCAACAATATTATATATTTATATATAAAAAAAATTATTATTCTCTTAGGTTTCATTTAAAACCAAAAAAACACTTTACATAACAAATTTATGGTTAATATTTTTTTTTTGCTTGGTATTACACATTTAAAAAATATTCTTCATTTTGTTGTATAAAAATAAAAAATTGGGCACCGAATAATAATTGAAAACAATATGAAATTAACTGTCAAACACACACACAGACATACACTCAATTTTTATTGCATTTGTATTAATATTAAAAATTGTTTTGGACATTTTTACAAGAAAAAAATCATAAACAGGCTGAATACTAGTGGCATAGCACACGGAAAATTTTTTTTTTACTTACAGTGTAATAATTTGATGATTATTATTTATTATTGTTAAAGAATGAAAAATGTTTTTAGTGTGTTTAGCCACTGGTTGAACATTCAGTCTTGGTATTTTAGAATATCAATCGGCAACTACAAATTACTATTAATACAACAGAAAATAGTTTGAATAATATATTATATGTGCATACATACATAAATTATATATTTTTTTTGTTTAATAATTTTTTTTTAAATTTTATGTCAACAACACAATAATAATAATAATAATAATAATAATAATAATAGTAATAATAATTTTACAGACCAAACTGGTTATAATTTAAACAATTCTAAATGTATAATATATATATATATATTTATATATAATAATGATAATTATTATTTGTTCAAAAGCATATTATTATTTACAATAAATAAATAATTTAAATTTTTGGGCGCATTTTTTTAAAAATAACCACAAGTTATTATTATATTTGCTTTTTATAGAATACATAATCATTAGAAAACCATCACAAGGCGATTCCTTATTGAAACCTTAAACAAACTCATAGCCTGTATGGTAAAATTGCTGTTATGGCAACAAAAACAAAAAAAAACAACAAGAAAATAAAAAAGAAGAAAATCATCAGGGAGCCACTCGCTTTGGAAACGTATGCAAGAATAACTAGTTGAGATCAAACGAGGTTGTTCCCCCCATGGGTATTTTTTCATCTTTTTTTAGATTTTCAATATTGTTTCACATAATTAAGTATTTTCAATTTTTGCTGACCATCATTTGGTAACTTGGGTTAATTATTTTGGTCGCATGTTCACAAATAAGATAACGACCTGTTTAATGTGCAAGGTAATTGAATAATAACTACTCGGTACCTCTTTCAAAACACACATTACAATTAATTTATTATAATATTACACCAGGTAAAGGAAAATATTGATGACAATAAATGTACTGTTGACATCCCATCAAACAATACTTTAACTCATTGAGTGGTAACAATAGTTTATTGTATGTAAGTTGTAGAGTAGAAACAGAGTGAGAAAGAAAAAGAGAAGTAGGAACAAAATGTCATATTTGACATTTACCTTTCTAAATAGTTATAAAATACAATATAAATAATATGTCTTTCAAGTTTTTAGGCTAATAGTGTTATTTTATACAGCCTCTGTAGCTTTGCCTTTGCACTGGGACTACATACTTTGTATTGGTTATCAAAAATGATTGTTCAATCATATACAAAATTATTATTGACATTTTTTAAAAATTATATTTAAGAATTAAATTTTATTTATCAAAAATAACCTTAAACATTTTTAAAAAGATGGTAAATTTTGATTTAAGCTACATAGGCAATAGTGTAACTTTCAAAACAATGTGATCAAGTTCATAGTTAATATCACAGGCATTAAATATCGATCTAGGTCAAGGTGTCAATGTCTAATGCGGTACTATAAAAATGTTTAATGAGCATCAAGGAAATCAAAGTTGAAATCACCAAACGTCTGTTGCTTGTTGTTAAAACCATTCTTACTATCATTAGCGAGTGGCTGATCGAGGAAATCAAAATTGAAATCACTGGGACTAAATGAGTTACGGGACGGTAATCCATTGTTAGTGTTTAGCATAGTTGTTGGATTTGCAACGGGTGCAGGTTGCATTGCTGTGTTTGCCTGCTGGTACTGCTGCTGATGTGGGTTTGCTCCGTAGCCAGAAGCCATGTTACGTTGATACGGATTTCCAGTATTCATTGTTGCTTGCTGTTGTTGCTGTTGGGTGAATGACTGTTGTTGCTGCTGTGCTGCTCGCATCATGGACGGGTGCTGCTGAGGTTGAGGCTGTTGTTGTTGATGATGATGTTGTGGATGTTGTGGATGTTGAGAGTGTTGTGGGTGTTGTGGATGTGGTGAATGCTGAGGTTGTTGTTGTTGTTGAGGTTGTTGAGGAACCATCTGTGCATTAGAAGTCATACGACTCTGGCCACCTCCGCCCATTTTAACATTCATTGCTTGGGACATCTGAAGATTTACCGACATCTGAAAACATAGTTAAGATTAAATATATTTTTAATCAAGGTTATCAAAGGTATAAAAATTTAGTTCTAGGGACGGGATATAGATATAATAGTAACATTAATTACTTGATTATTTTGTGACTGCATACTAATATTGGCATGTTGTTGCTGTGTCATAGTTTGCTGTCCATTACCCATTCTAGCAGACATGTGCTGCATTTGTCCAGCCATCAAGTGAACGTTATTCGGCCCTGTTTGGCAAGTATTTATATTTGGATTAGCACCATAACCTGCACCAATATTGTTTACTGGAGTGTTTCCAGGTTGGTTTAAATTGCCAACTACAAAAAAAGTACGAGTATTAGAAAAGACAAATAATATAAATAATATTATTGACTAGTATCGACAACATTAATATATTAGTTTAGGTAATTACTTGAAGCTTGGGTAACTGTGGGTCTAAATTGATGTTGTTGGTGCTGGTGAGGTTGTGGTTGTTGTTGTTGTTGTTGATGTGGTTGTTGTTGTTGGTGCTGCTGTTGTTGATGTTGGTGTTGTTGTTGCTGTTGTTGTTGCTGCTGATGTTGCTGTTGTTGTTGCCTTGCTGCTAACAGTTGTTGCCAATCACTGTCAAATGCTTCTGAACTTGGTGTGACATTTGGTGGTCGTTGAAGATTCCCTGAGCCAGGGTACATCATATTTCTCTGAACTGATGACATACTACGATCGTAGCCACCAGCCATTGGACCGCCACCGCCAGTATTAGCCATTTGTGATCGTAGCATAGGTCCTAAAATGAAATTAAATCTTTAACTTATATTAATACACATTATAAAAAATAAAGTGTTTTCTTACCCGAAGGTGGAATAGGTTGTTGTTGTATAGGTCGTCTAGATTGAGCACCTTGTGGTAAAGACTGACGGGCTGATGGCATGTATCCTTGTGCAGGAAACTGGGTTTGGCACATACCCATATTTTGGGCGACGTTTAGTTTGTATTCAGGAGGAGGTGGTCGACATCCTCCAGGACCCATCATATTCATCTGGTTCTAAATACGTATAAGAATGTAAATTAAATTGAATACAAGTTACGTTTAGAACGTAATAAATTATAAAAATAATCAATGTATACATACAGGTGTCCTGTTCATGTGCTGAGGTAACATATTATGATGTTCATTATTCATATTGGGCTGCTGTACATTAGTTGGTGGTCGAATATTAGTTGGACTGGCTCCTGCACTGAGCAATCTAGCACGCTGTTGTGAGAATGTCATACTCTGTGACTGGGTCATATGCATATAGGACTGTTGTCTGTTGTCTCCACAGTTGGTGTTATAGTATTGCTGTATGGGCGCACCACAATTTGGTGCTGTTGTCGAAGCGACTGAAGCGCTGGTCATAAGTCTGTCTTGGATGGCCTGCCCTTGACCAAAAGCCTACAAAAAATAACATAATATTAGTTTCTCAAAAAGGACATCATGACACAGGTTATGTGTAAAACCACCTGTTATAACAACAACTAAAATCATTAATGTAATTTATATTACAAACGAACATTTGGATCAACGATTGGAATGGTAAATTCCATTTTTAACACCAATCACCTAATGTTGATTTTGCACGTCTCGACGAACAGCTATTGAACATATTTTCAAAAATGATAACTTGAAAACGAAACCAAAATATGATGAACAATAGCCACACTATCACAATTTCGTTTAATAGCTAAAAAAAAAATCTATTATGTGTCAATATTGTCCAAACTTTATTCAAATTTCATGAGTCAATAGTTTTGAATCGCAACAATGTCTTGTTGAAACACACAAGGATAACAGTGTCAAACGTTTTGGTGTACGGTGTACCTAATAGAAGTTTACCATTCGTCCGTAAATAATTGAACGGGGCGAGGTTTAATGGTCCTCTTATAATTAGTTTTCATTTTAAACTAATCGTATGCTATGTGTGTGCGTTATTAAAAATAAAATAAGACTAATAATAACAAGGCTCTAAATTACGCCACGTACCACGTACGTAAACGCTATTACTGAAACAATATTGTTATTTGTTTCAGTGATTATTATTTATTACTCAACAAAAACAATAATTTTATTACATTATGCGTATAACGTTATAATATTCAACCTAAACAAACGGCGTTCGAAATAAGAAAATACAATAAAATATAATAATAATATATTGAATTACCTATTATATTATTACTATTATAATACGCAACGACCGAATTGCAATAATCATTGGGCGAAAGACAATATAATATTGTACTATGTTATATAAGGGGAAAAAATGGAAAGAAATGTTTCCGGTTTGTATTTTAACTAGAACGCGGGCAATGGTAACAATAATGTTATAACGGAGGGGCGGTAAAGGAGAGCGAACGACGACGAACACCACTACCACCAGAGGTCCTTAATAATCCGTTTTCGATCCAAAACGCGCGCGCGCGCGCTTTTTTAATGAAACCGATCGCCGCCGCACCGCATCAAGGACAGGAATAGAAAATTATTATTTTTTTGTATTGCACACCTGTGAGAATTAATAAAAGATGGAAAAAAAATAATAATTATCTGTATGGGTTTCGATATTGAGCCGCCGGATAATTATTATCCTTGAATGTCGCTGTTAATTTATGTCAACGGACGAGCGGTGTTGGAGTTATAGGTAGGAACGACGATTTTCGACCGACAGTTTTATAAAATTATTTTTTTTAATCGCGTGTATAATTTTTTTTTATTCCTGAACGCAACAGCAAATGGTAGTCGCGTTATTATAATAAATAAATGCAGGAAGTCGACATTGTCTTGCATAATAAGCCATCGACGGCTGTGGAGGTGGTGGTGGTGGTGGAGGCGGTGGCGGTGGTGACTGGTGGTGATGGCAGTGACGGTACCCGCGCGCGTATACACCGCGAGCGCATAATAACGCGCGCGTTACAAATATTACACTGTTGCCAACACACACACACCCGCCGCCGCCGCCTCCGCCGCCACTCGGATGACACTTGGATTTAATTAAAAAACCATTATGCACACGGACACGGCCCCCGCGCGAGTCTTGTCATATACGTAGTACATACGCATGTTAAACTGGGTTTTTGATAGGCTTATAACGCACACACGTGTCGGCGACACGGCGGCCGTTGGACCAGAAGTTTTTTCTTTGGTAATATTAATTTTTTAACGGCCAAACTATTTAGGCCAAAATAATTAAGCTAATAATCCTAATCGAACGAGGGACTATAAAGAGCGAGGTGCGACGGGAGAGAGAGAGAGAAAACGAAGTACCGTGTTGCCGAGCGCCCCCTCCCACATCACATCACTACGTTCTCTCCTTCCATCACTGGTGTCGAAGTCACGATGACGGCGACATCGATGCGAGTAGACATTAGCACGGCCGAAACGTGAACTATTTTTTTTCTCTCGCGCGCGTTGAATAACTGCTGTTACTTCATCCGAGAGGAGAAAGCCGACACAGGAAGTGGACTAGAAGTAAAAAATAATACACACAGACCACATAGCGTACACACGAATAACATCGCATGATTCGCCCGTACGCGACGGCATTGCCTCGTGTGCCCGAGATACACAACACCGCGTACACCAATATACTTTGGAAAACATTATTGAATATATATATGGTCAGCTCCGGAGTGAGATGTGTGTACGACAGGAGCGGATGTGGGAGAGAGGCGAAAAGAGAGAAACGCATGCGGATTGAAGAGGTACAGGACGAATACACACAACGCTTCGCCCACTCGAACCTCCGCGATGTTATATCGATAATAATATGACTTTCGAGTGGATAACACAGCACAACACACCGTACACGAACAAAACAATATTATTATATAACGTACACATGGACCACCACTCGAACGAAAAGTATACCTAATAGAATTATACGACGACGACAAAATATGATCTTAATCGTTTTCGTAGTGGACAGAACTACAGAAATACCATATTATTATAGTTTACGCCCCATAATATTATGTACTAAATCTAGACGGCGTTAAAGGGTTAACGAAAAATGTGTGGAGCGGGTCCCGAGGCCGACGCGAAATTGATAGAGTTAGCACCGAAATAATAATGTCGACAAATATTATAATATTGAGAAAATATTGCTATATAAAAATTGTTAAGAAGACATAGTGTTGTCTTCGTCTTACAAACGTTGGGTTCAACAGTTCCAATTTTGTGTAAAAACTAAAAACATTTAAAATAGAGAATTAGCTATTATCAAATTTTTGAAGGTAGTTTTTTTATAGGTTTTTATGATATTGTTATTTTAAAGCGAATTACGAGTGTGTAAAATATTACAATTTAAAAAACTCATAACTCGCTTAAATATTAAAAATTCGTGAAAACGTTTATGATAAAACACAGATACCCAATGTTTCTACCTTTAAGACTGATAATAGAATAATCGCTATATTATAAAAGTTTACAGTGCAAAATTTAAACTATACTGAACACAAATTTGCCATGTGGAACATTTCAATTTGTAAGACAGAGATAACACCGTGCGGCGTCATCTTAATTAATTATCCATACTTCAGAAGAACGTTTATTACCTGTTGTTGGCCTTGTTGACTGACGTGAACTTGTTGGGACTGGGACATTTGGAACGAGCTGGCCACCACGTCTGGACTGGCGGCGTTGGGCTGCTGCGGGGAGAGGACGCCAGCCGAAGCTGCGCCCGGCGACGGCGTTATCCTGCGAGCCGCCGACACGGGATACTGAGGACTTCCATGTCCGTTATACTGGTTGTATCGGGACTGGGGCGACTGGAGGGGTTGCTGTTGCTGCTGTTGGGACGCGGGCGGCGGTGGCAGCTGTTGTTGCTTCTGTAGTCGCTGCGCCGCAACCGTCGGTTGCTGCTGCTGCTGCTGCTGTTGTTGTTGTTGTTGCTGTTGCTGTTGCTGTTGCTGTTGGGGTTGTTGCTGCTGTTGTTGCTTCATCCTCGGCTTTGGTTGTTCCTGAGGATGGTAATAGTTGTTGTTCTCCTGCTGTTGCTTTTCCTGCTGTTGTTGCTGCTGGTGGTACATGGAGTTAACGGGTGACATCATGTTGTAACCGTTCGGGTTAGGAGTGCCCACGGGAGTGCTGGGCGAGTGTATAAAGTCAGGCACGGAACCGGGTGATTGGTAAGGGAAATCGTACCCGCACTTGTCTGGCCTCTGCTGCTGGTTGTTGTGCTGTTCAGCCAACTGTTTTAGCGTCTCGGCGGCCACACAATTCGAATAATTATTGTTTCCACCGCCGCCACCTCGCTGTTGCTGCTGCTGATGTTGCTGCTGCTGTTGTTGGTGTTGCTGCTGTTGGTGTACCTGCTGCTGCTGATGGTGTTGGTCATACGGTGACTTAACCGGTGGCGTGCACCTGGCATCAGGTTCTGTCTTTATGGGCCGTTTGTCGCACAGGTCCACCTGGTTAAAGTCGGCCGGCGTGATGCCCTCGCTGTTAAGATCCGATATGATCTCGGTCAGCGTGTCCGTGTCGACGGCCAATATGGGTTCGTTGGTGTCGTTGTTGATGAAAGACAGGTCGTTTAGGTCACCATCGCCCGGGAAGTCCATCAGGTCCGGTTGCTCTTGCTTGCACTCGTGCATCGTGTGATCAGTTGGTGGACCGGGCGCCCCCGCTGCACTACCAGGTGGAATTCCACCGCCGCCAGACGCGGTGGGCACCGTACCACCACCCGCACCAGGGCCCCCGCCTGCCGACTGTTTCGTGGTAACGTCGCTCTGCACTGACGTGTTGACCGACGTCAGCGTCAGGTTGGTGGAGATCTGAGCATTATGCTGGTGTTCGCTGGTGCTAAACTCAAGTTCCTGCACGATTTTCACGCTGAACTTGGCATTATTACTCGCGTCGTTTTTGGCATGGGGAGACTGTTGTTGCTGTTGTTGCTGCTGCTGCTGTTGTTGTTGCTGCTGCTGCTGCTGCTGCTGTTGCTGCTGCTGAGGGCCGCCACCGACTCCATTGTTACCGCACGGAGGAATAGGTACGCACTTGGGAGGTGCTGGCATACCATCGTGATATACGCCGTCTGACCCATCCATATCTTCACTGGAAGGTCTCTTGATGCCGAATTTCTGCAAAAAAAAGAAAAAATAATTTAAAAACCGATTACAATTTACAGCTCGTATATATTGCACATAATTAGTGTGTGCGCGCGCGCGTGTATTGTTCAGACAAAATACTGTACGGTGATAAAAGTTCGAAAGTTTTTTTCTTGTTATTTGGCAGTTCCGGAACGTGACACAAAGGACATGTATAAATATATTACTATTATTCTATTATACTATAATAGCGTAATAATACTACTTTCACCGTGAACGGTCGTCGTCGGGGGAGTGAAGACGACGACGTATCGTTCTCTATACGAATGTAATAATTGCATATTCATATGCATATAATATACAAAACCTAAAACCCGTAATTAATCCATCAATGTTTTAGTCGTCGAGATATTTAAATATAAATACATATATATATTTATATTGTGACCGAAAAGCGAGATTTAATTAATGATTGAGGCGAGTTATGCAAAACGCCAAAGAATGTTGGCCTACTTTTTGTCACTTGCCTATGTATACTGTTCCCGCGCAATCGTGTACACAATGTTATTAGGTACCTATATAGTGTTTCAGTCGAATGTCGAAACGCCGGTGTGGCAAATGGACACTATCGTACACAACAGTTAGGTATACCAGACATAACACTTGGCTCACATTTTAGGACACGTATTATTCTAGTGTAAATGTTAAATTTTTTTTCCCGATACGAGTTTAACCGCTAGTTAACTATGTTTGGATAGACATTATTGAACTACTGGGCAAACACACCAGAAGACGATTGTCTTATAATTATACTAATAGCGTACCGGTAGCACCAGAGCTGTTAAACGGTCATCAACCTGCACCGGGACAGTGAGGCGGCGGTGGTGGCGACGGCGGTGGCCGCTGCTTGCATACAATTTTTTTTCTAGTAAGTCAATTTCTTACGGTTGCCCTCATATATCTGACCGAGAAATACAAGACACGAAAAATCCTGATAAAACAATGAAAATCTACAATTTTGCTTTTGTTAGATATTCGAAAATACTAACATTTTGGAATGAGAAAAAATGTTAAGCATATTTTAATATTTATAGTACGTATGTGAAAATAAAATTATTCTACAGTCGTCTGGTGTCGATTAAACGGAGTGTGACTTAATTAATATCGATCATAACTTTGGCGGGAACTTCCTTGCGCGTTAACATATTTCGGCACCATGAATGGTTTTTCAAACAAACCGCGGTACAGTCAGTCGTATCAGCACAGGACTTAATCGGAATTATCAGGTACTTATATACTTATAGGCAATATATTATAACTGATAATTCTGATTAAGTCTTTCTCTCTTACACACAATTTTATATATTTATCGAAAACATAAGTAGGTCATACACGGTAAGAATTCGCATATTCATTCGGACACTGCACATACACGCTAAGTATGACCGTTACCTCGCTGGAAGGTTCGTTTTTTTATTTCTAGCGTGTATATAATAATATCATAACACTGTGTTATTATAAATACACGTTCAGCATGTGTAATAGTCGTCGCGAATGACACACACACACACACACCATATACTATATTATAGTGTATATTATATATATAATATATATATATATGTGTGTGTAAATATATATTATATACATACACACTATATTATGTACATATACAACATAGTAACGCCGCGCAGAGGGTTAATCAATACCGGTCGACGGAGGCGGCGGAGCTTTCCGTCTTTATGTATATACGGCGGCGGTGGCGTCGTCGCCGTCGTCCGTCCGTTCGTCCAACCCCACTCACCCCGCGAGCGACCGCGCGTGTGCATATATATTTTATATATATATATATAGGCCTGACGGGGCCAAATCCCGTTCACGTATATAATATTTTGCTACAACGAATATCGAAACGAATTTAATTTCCCGTCTCCCGTAATAACCAAGTCCCCGCCATTCCCGTCAGCCGTTGAGACGATCTAACATCGATCGACGGACCGAAAACGATCGACGTGTCGCACGATTTATCAATATTTTTTCCGGTCTCCTCGGGGGATCGATAACGTCTTGTATGTATACCAGATACATTTTATTATATAGTATTATACAACACACGATTACGCGACGGAGACGCCATTTCATTGGTGCGCTAATGGATTTTCTATCGACATGTTTTCGCGGAAAATCCATTTAAATTAAAAAAAAAAACGACGCGTGCCTTACAGTTTATACTTTATACATGCGGCACCACACGTGTGGCGTCATGTGGTCCGTCCGTCCGGCGTCGTCGTCGTTTTTCGCGGGACAGCGCAAGCGTCTTATGCGCATCGGCCGTGTGTCGACGTCTCCTATAACCACCGCCGCCACCGCACCACCACTACCACCACCGTCGTTACCACCACTACACCCACGCGACGCCACATATCGCTGCCGAGACAACCACCCTGCCGCCGGACCGACCGTAACTGTTGCCTACACGGCGCGCCGTCCAATTACGCATATTGACGCCGCTGCCGCCGCCGCCGCCACCACTCATTCAACGACGGCGTCGGGCAAGAGAGACTGCGTCAGGGAGAGGACACGCTGGCGCACTAGGCATCGGTTTGCTTTCGCGCGACCGTGAAACGTCCACATTAAAACACTTCGATAAAAGTCGAAATCAATTTATGCCATAATATGGTGATAGGGAGTAGAGCAAAAATGAATGACGAAAAAAGAGATCGGAGAAATTTGACGTGTCTAGTCGGAAAACGGGTCTTTATCAATTATGTTCTTTGTTTTATTCCAAGCGCGGAAGCAGGATACTTTTCAGTCGTTCAAAATTGTGATTACTATCATCGATGGCTAATTTTTCTATTCTGATTTCTTGACGAGGCGGTAGCTTATACAAAGCAGCTTCACACACAATGCGCGGACTTCACTGCACAGTATTATATTTATAGCACCCGCCTACACCGGGAGAGTCGAGATCACACATGTACGTCGTCCAAATGACGCGATAAGTGGACGCAATTGAAGTATTTTAAACAAAAAATCAATATAAATAAAAAAAATCTATAAATTGTAAAAAAAAATCAGGCGCCAATAACATCTCAAACATCTACCAAATTATGAAACTCAACTTTTATCAAAGGAAGAAAAAAATATTGGATTTAATTACGTAAATGCAGCTAGAGATTAATAAAAATATAACATTTATCTATTGACAAAATGTAACAAATCAATTAACGCGTACTTGTGCCTGATGAGCGGCAAGCTAATAGTTAATATTATAAAGTTATACCCGCAGACTAAATCATTTTAAAACACCATAACTTAAGTCTTTACCATAAGTGAACGTTAATAAAAAAATATATATTCACTCAACGTATACTATGATGTTATATTATAATGAGCCATTTGGTTATAAATGGATATTCTTTAGAATTGTCATTTCTTTAATTGCCTACGACAAAACTTCTTTCTATTCGGGTGATATAAAATTAAAAGTCTTGGCAAGTGCTGTTCATGACAGTATTTGAAATTAATTGACCATCATTACAATAAGAAAAAAACTTAAATAAAATGAAATGAACAAATTGAAATAAAAGGGTAAAAGAAGAGAATCTGAAGAAAATAATTTCAGTGAAAAAGTTAGTTTTACCATAGTAACGTCGTTCATCAAATTAAATATTAATGTTTATTCAAGTTTACTCGAACTACGTACACCACACGAAAAATATTACCTACTAAATTGTAACATAAACACGCAGTGGTTAAAATTGAAATTTTCTTCTAAAAATGTCGATATTCACACAACAGTCAATACTATATAATTATTATAGAGATTATTGTAAAGGCGTCAATGTTATTTGACTACCTCGGGTATATTTGCTTTCCAATTGGTATTGACCAGTTATGTGTAATTCGAATCGTGCTATATGAATACCAAATATGAAATATAAAATAGATGTCTGCTAAATGCTAATCGAATTGGTGGGTGTACCTACAGAAATATAAAAGCAAAAATACATTAGCGAAACTTTTGAATAATTTTGACTTTTTAATTTTTATTTATTTCTCTTTTATCAATATAATATAATAATAATAACTACTGTTACTAAGACAATTTATACTAAGTACAGACATTAAAAAGTCTCCAAAACTAACAATTTCAATTGGTTTATAATGAAAGTTAATTAAATTTTACAGATATGTGAACAACTTATTTTTAAAATCCAAAATATAAACCTATACAAATTAAAAAGTACTTGATTAAATATTATGGTTGAAAAAAAATACTGTACACGATATCAAGATCAAATAACTAGAAAATAGCTATAATATTCGACTAATCTAAACTAAAAAAAATAAACCTACAACGGTAACTGAGGCAGCAGCAGCAACGTCGGCGATAAATAGAAATGGGATTAAGATTAACACAGGAGAAAGGTACCTGCGCAATATGCTCAATGTGCATACGAGACGATATAAATTTCTTAGTAGGTACATACCGTTAACTTATTTCTGGTCGCTAAAATCTGATACGATTATACGAATAATATCTTAGTTGATAATATATTTGCATATAATATTATTCAAGAATCAAGATTGTAAAAATTAATATTAAGTAGTTAATTATAAATAATAATTATTGACTACCCACAAACAACTACATTCGTGGAAAACCTTAATACTTTTTTACTCCATAATATCATAATATTCAAATATTTTATAATGCGATACGAAACTAGGAAACTTGGTGTCGAGACTTTTAAAATATATACTATATAGATTATAGGTATTTACAATCATATTGGTCAGCGATTATTATTAGCGTTTTGCCATTTTCGCGGGATTATATTTTCGTACACGCTGTTTATCTAATGCATAGATGTTTATAAAAAAAAAAGCTTCATTCGTTACCGTCTATAGAACCGAGGAAAAATGAGAACTGATGCCAGTTAATTATTTTAAACTACGACTGAATATTATATATCGATAGTTTCCTAAACACAATTTGCATGTAATATCGATTACATTATAGAAGTACTTATAGAAAACCGCGCGTATCAGACCGCAATTTAAATCTTAAGAGCTAAAGGGGATTTATCGAGGCTACTTTTAATCCTCTACAACATTCTTAATGTTTCTATATACGTTTTAAAATAATTGTTTCATACTCCCGCGCATGTTGTTTTCCACGCCAATGCGTAACTACTACATAATAATAATCGAGTTACGACAGATAAAACCATTCCTTAAATAGTAACACTTGAGTAGTGTTAAAACTTGGTGTGTACATAAGATACTCTTTATGGAAATCTTCACAATTTTCGTGTGTATAAGAATAATTCGTCGACTATCGTAGTGTTGTGTAAATGAAATTTACAATTAAACGATATCACTTGATAATATTATATTTGTGGGGATGACGAGAACGGGGATAGTAAGTACACTACTAAACTGGTAAAGTAGGTATCATCGAGAGGGACCGCCGCTGCCGCGCCACCGAGTGGCTTTTCGCGTTCAACAGTGAGGGGAGTGCGCGCTCGAAAATGTATTATATACATTATACAGACAAGTACAAAGGTTAACACAATAATTGTATCTCTCAAACGGGTACCAATAACAGCTACCACGGATTGGCCAATCGGGAAAATTTAAATACAAGCACAACAATATGTACGACCACGTAATATTTGTTTTCTGCTCGAAAGTCAAACAGACGTAATATTTTTTTTTACATTCTGCATCGACGTCATCATTCAGACTTACAATACCTATTTAAGTCCTATATAACATTATATACATTATTATAATATTATTTGAACGAGAATCGTACGCAAAATTACAAAATTCGTTATTTTCTCTTCCAAACACCGTGCAGTTATTGTCTTTTAACCTCGGACTGTTTAAACACAGTTGCGACACTTCCCCACCACCCCCACGTGCCTTGATCGTCGCACAGTTTCGTGTATAATGTTATGAGTGTGTCGCAACCTCGGCCGCAGCGCGCAACGTAATTTCATTTCATTTTTTAAATCCATAGTAATTTATATTATGCGCGCACACTTGTGTACATATATTAGTACGCCGCAATATTTATAATATGATATTATTAAATTATTTCAAATCGAAATTTGGCGAAACGGTACACTAGGGCGGGGAAAAAACGGAATTACACTTTTTTTAGCGTGTATTGCGTCCGAAAAACGAGAAAATAATCATCGACTGGTGGCACCTGTCTTGTGGAAATTTATTATTTACATGCACGGCGATTGCAACATTATTGATATTATTATTATTTCTTCTTCTAGAAATTTCATATTATTATTACTATTATTATTATTACGAGGGCTTGTTGAATGCACGGTGCACACTGCACACGCAGACACGCTGCACACGCAGACGGACGGACGGACAGAAAACGATGGCGGTGACGAATAACAATAAAAACGAACGCCGCGTTATTGTATTATATTGAAGGGGATGTGTGTGGCGGAGAGTGAGCTGCAGCTGCGGATATTCAATATTGGCACCCTTTGACCCCCACCTATTAACGAGGATAATATGTGTGCACACAGAGTGCTGCCGACGACGACGACGGGTTGCCACGCGCACGATCGCTCTGTATACCGTGTGTCGGTCCCCTTCCCGTCGGGTACAATATACGGAGAGAGCGCCGCGCGCGCACGCATACAACACTGCTACGGGTACAGTACGCGCGCCATAAAATACGACTATAATATATTATAATAATAATAATAATAATAATAACTCACACACACATACACATACGCGCGCCCGTACGCATAATAATATATTATAACGACGACAAAGGGAATACACATACACATGCGCACGCGCAGATATTATATAGTACACCTCTTCACCACCAAAGTCCGAAGAGGGTACCTATATGATATTATACTATTATTTTATTTTACACGGTAAAACCACACACCGACGGTGGAGAAGAGAAACATTCCGTCGTATTTTGTTATTTACCCGTACGACAGCCGCATACCTGAGATGCAGACGTATAGTATAATTATTTCGTCGTCTACCTTCGTTTTTCAACCCGACGACGACGGTTTGAGTATGACGTAAATCGACAGATTTCGAAGTATATTTTAATGTTACGGATCGTTTCGATATACCTGTAACGCGCGGTGCGAGGGATACGGACGACTTGTGTAATAGTTGTGTGCGTTTACTCTTCTGTGCTAGAACACAATATTATTATTGTTATATTGGGACAGAGATTATAGTATAATGGCGTATAGTCCTAAAAAAGCACAAATTACGAGAGCACTCAATGCACTTAAACCCATAACAAGGACTAAAAATGAGCACCAAAAATTGTTTTCTAGTGGCTTACCTAATTACCAACAAAAATAAGCATTTAAAATCAGAACGTTAAATAAGACGCGGACAATACCAAAGTCGATACCTACTACATGTACATACGTCGTACACTCAAATAATATAAGAAGAACTAACTGTCGTATTGATTAACGTTGTTAAAAAGAAAATGTGCAAAAATAGTTAAAAAATAAATACATATTATGCCTCAAAAATCAAAAAATACCCAAAGATGCAAAAATATGCAACATAAAATTACGGCTATGTCTCGACATGAAAGACATTTGTTTCTAGTTGGATTTTTTACAGATAGTGCAAAACAAATATGCAAATGCTAGAAATCCCGTGCCCTAATTATTATCATTATATTTATATGCATAACAATAATACGTAATGCAGCGATAAACGGCAAGCCACTGGCTAGCATTAGGTGGGAAAAATAAAATTAAAACCATTTTCGATTCGTTGCAAGTCGTATTATAATAGTTAATAGTTATTGTTATTTATTTATTCTCGAACGCGATCGCCCGCTTTATTTACGCGCACGATGACGGCAGCGACGCACGCGACGTCATCGGGAGTACAACACAACAACGACGGTCGTTCGGCAAACAACTCCGCGGCGGCGGCATCATCGCGAAACACCGTTATCGCCGCGCAAATATGTTTATATGTATATATATAATATACATGTGATACACCGGCCCCGTGGAAATCTTCGGAAACGCACTGAATACTGATAAACGTTCGAAAAAGACTAACGCAATTATTATGATGTTATATAATTAATATAAAAATACACACTGCAATATAAGATTGTTATAAATGATTGCTTTAAATGATTCTAACCTCTATTGAAGCCAATATTAATATAAAATAATATATAATATTAGTTAAAAATAGAACAGAAATAAACGAACACGTTGCCGACACGAAATGTGTGACGTAGTTGTGTTAAAATGTAATAATTATAATTTATAAGATTAAAAAAATATATAGGTACATATTATATATATTGTTACCTACGAAATCGTGAAAATTAATTTTTAGAATCAGACGTCTCTTCCGGGCAACTGTTCAGTTTTGCTTTCTCCGAAAACAACTGTTCTTTAAGTGCTATACATCCGTTAATACTACACCGTTAATAATAATAATAGTGATAGCCTTTCTAGAAACAATTCGTACGGAAAATTAGTTTATCACCAACGAATATGAAGACTCGTCGTCCGTCAAGACATATATTTAAAATAATGATTTACTTTAACGAATATTCTGTCACCCACTTGTTTATCATGTCCTACCACTGCATTTTAGGTGGATTCGTCTAGACGCTTCACTACAAAAAATGTACTTATTTACCTACAATCCCAATTGCATGCGTACCTCATAAGATGCATTTTATATATTATATTTTAATCTTTCGTAGAGTTCAAATAATTCAATAAACTATAAAACGATTAAACATATTTAATTAACGAAAAAAAAAGTTCGTGATAATAATATCATATGAGAATATAAATGGTTTATTATACAGTTTAAATTAATATTCTATACAATTTAAATTATTATTTATTAGGTAGTAATAAATAGTTAATCATTATAATCAAAATAAATTTTATTGAAGATTTAAGACACGAAAACGAGACAAAGTTCAGTTTAAAATATCTAACCAAAATATTAATTTGATTTTAACATTGAATTTAAATTTTAAAAGGATGTTACCCGTACATTTGTTGTCTCCGTATTACACACGCAGGACATAGCAAATTGTTGTTCACTAGTTTCAATAGTGTGCTGTTAGTTTTGATACTAGAGTGAATTGAGCTATTATAAAACTTTTAGGTAGGAACATTATCTGTGCTTGAGCGTTGCCGATTTCTTGAAATTTTCATTTTCAAGCAAGATATGGGTATGTGAAATATCAAAATTAAAAATTCTCATATCTCGCTTTAAAATTAAAATATCGAATAAAAGCCAACGCTTAAGCACAGATAATGTTATTAACTAAAAAATTGATAATAGGTCAAATCACTCTAATATCAAAACTAACATCACACTATTGAAACTAGTGAACGAAAATGTGTTATGACATAGTGTACTTACATGAGTGTAAGACGGATACAACAAATACAGACAACAAATAGCATCCTTTTAAAGGAATATATTCAATGACACCTACTGGACACGAGTTATATATTTATATTGTTAATTAATATTAAGACGTTAGTAAAACGACATTTAATCCAAACTTTAATGGAACAAATAAACGACATGGCACACGATTGCAGAATATAATAAAAAGAGTGGCGTTTAAAATGCATACGATCCATCTTTCTACGTGTAGTGTTTTGTCGAGTATTCATAGGATACGCGCAATAGAATAAAAAACAATTTTGTTCTTGGAAAAAATATTTTTTTAATTATTTTTGTTTGAAAAATGTCCATAATATTATCTATATAGTCAATAAATGTTGATTTTATACGGATTACTGAAATGTTGTCATGCTAAAAACAAATTCCTTGTAGGTATAACGGTGAAATATTATAAAATATAAATATTTTTTTCATGCAATTGGTCACCAACCGAGCGTTAAATGATTTTTGTTAAGTAGAATCTATTTTTATCAATTTGATTCAAAAAATGAAAACATTGAGAAATTAAAGTCCACAGAAAAATATATTTACATTTTCTGAAATACAAAACTACGTTTTGAGTCGAATAAACTTTAAAAGTCAATTGTATATCATACTCATTGATTGGAAACAAAATATTTGCATAATAATAAACTGTGAGCATATATTTTCTATACGTTAAAAAAAGATTTTACCCTACATTCCCGCCCCGAAGTAAACTCATTTGTTTTGGATTCTTTTTAAAGATATTTTATATTACTCATCGGCCATTCAAAATTTCAATTTGTTCAGTAAAAATGAATTCGAAACATCTCGTATTATATATATATATATATAAAAATATACGTAATAACCACTACAACCTCGGTCTCCGTCACAGAGTTCACATCATTTCCCCCCTCCAGACTGTACATTATTATCATCAAACAAACCAACAATTTAATTTATGGATCTCCACAAACACACACCGCATAGATAATGTTATATATGTGTATAGCTGATAAGACAACGGTGACAACATTTTTCTTTGTCGAAGTCACGTTTACGTTTCCGATTAGATTACACACACCGGGGATGGAGGGTATCCGCCAACGGGTCGAGAGGAGGAAGAGGAAGAACAGCAGCAGCGGCAAGTAAGCATCCTACTCTTGTGAATCCGTTTTCAAGGATCACTATAAAAATAAATCACTATACATTTTTGTGAAAAAAAACCGATAAGTCTAATGACGCCAACGATAATATTATTATCGATCGGGGCCGGTTGCTGGCAACAATCCGTGTTTACGAGAACACAAGACGTATGAACGAGTGTGTCGGATTTTGTTGTAATAATAACACCACAACTACGGTGGCGATACACACACCGTAAAAACTCAAAACGAGCAATTTCTTTCTATTTCAATCTCGTCATCGTCACCTTTGAAGAAGTAAAGTATATAAGTTCACCGATGATGTGGAGACAAAAAAAAAGAAAAAAACGTCCGAAAGAGGACAACAATAATTGCGCGATGTAACAAAATTACCGATGAAGAAAGATTGCATCGTCTAGTGTCCCGAATTGGGTAACGAAGACGAGCCTATGTCATAATTGAACAACGCCCGCGTTCCGGCCGACGTCGTTGGTGATACGTTTTCGTGTACTACACTTATCTGCGACGGCATATTGATAATAATATTTCGTGTATATATAATATTGTGAACTATCGAGGTTACGCGCAAAAATCGAAGGAAAATAACCTAACTAATTTTTTATTCGAGATGTATTTTTGTCTCATTATTACCAGTGGAATTTTCGTCGACGTAGGTGAGGAGGGACATAGAACTCGCGGGATTCTTTTGCCGCCGGGGCAGTCTCGCACGGGCCAGACGAGACAATAATATTGAAGCTGCACGCCTCGTAATGTGCGCGCCGCCCGCGTATAATATGTGGTTCGTCCCCGCCAGTCTTCTCCCTCTGCCACCATAGCTTGGCGTTCACTGCAGCGGTGAAGAGAGATTCTCATCCGGTGACGATGCTTAAGAGACGGAGGAGAATACACGACGACGACGACAAAGCGACGGCGAGGGAGTATAATAGCGGCAGAGAGAGGAGAGCATAAGAGACGGACGGATGAAAAAAAAAGCAGGTGTTTGACCCGTAAAACATTGACCAATGAACACCAACAAGTGAGAGAGGTGAGAAGGTACACAATTTGACCCTCCCCACTTCCACTGCCGCCGCAACCAATGCCACCGGTGCAGCGAAAAGGACATACCACACCGGTGTACACTACGGAGGCGATTGCGTACGTGTGTGTGTGTGTTTGAGTGTGTGGACAAGCCGCGTCGTGTACAGGAGGAGTGCGGTGGCAACAACATCGGCGCACATCCTGTGGCACATATT
Organism: Sitobion miscanthi; assembly: GCA_008086715.1. Taxonomy (NCBI): domain Eukaryota; kingdom Metazoa; phylum Arthropoda; class Insecta; order Hemiptera; family Aphididae; genus Sitobion; species Sitobion miscanthi. The sequence goes on from CM017797.1 coordinate 4,108,433, forward strand.
ATTACGATCACGAGCAATCGGCTGGCGCGATCGACTCCCAAGTACACAATATATTATATTATAATATTATACACCGCGACGCTCTACCTACCTACTGCACAACCGATACGACACGAGCGCGCAGTACGGCAAACAACTACACACGACGATAATATTAATATAATGATTGTGTACTCATTCCCGAAACGCGACTCCAGCCAGGGTCTATTGACAAGAAACCGAGAAGGCCGAAAAATCACAAAAACCCGAGCACCGCGCATACCACAACCACCGACGTCGGTGGTGGTCGACGTCATCGAAAGAGGGTGGCGTGTATTCGGGGTTGTAAATAGGTAACGATGAGGGAGTTTATAAATAGCGCCATACAGACGTACAGTTGAGAACCACTGGAACAATATTACATTATATGATGGTGTACACACACACATCACATATTATTATGTATAATAGTAATAGTAATAATAATAATAATAAATCGTACGCGCGCTATACCGAAGCGGACACGGCTGCCGTGGAGGGGTTACGCAAAGAAGTAGACAGTGTGTGTGTGTGTAGTCTGGTGCCCGCGTGTAATAGCGGCGGCAGAGTGACGGACGGTCGGAGAGAGAGTGATGGAGCGAGCCGAACGCGCGCGCGGAGGGTATATAATACCGATCCAAAAAACAAAACTGTGCCTGCACTGCGGCGAGGCACGAGCGCTATTCGTACAGTGTTACCGCGGGCCGCGAACCCGATGACCGTGCACGTGCGGGCGGCGAGTATCAACGACAACGCCGGCCGTTATGCGTACCCGATAATATTATATTATACAATATTATTATATTGAAAAATATAATAATATTATAATATAACAATATCGTACGATATTATGGTGCGGTAATATTCTCCGGTCGCACGCGCAGGTGGTCCGGACGCGACGACGGTGCCCACCGTCGTACGTATTATTACGATGATGATATTACGTGCGTGCGTACGAGACGATTTTTTTTTTGTTCGTGACCACTACGACACCCACCACCACCGGAGCATTATATTATTATTATTACGTATATGGTATATAATATAATATTTGATGTGTGTTATTATGTAAAGAGCATGAAATTTTTTCTTTTTAAGAAGAGCTCTGGTTGCTCAAACGTCCGGCGCACACAAACACACACACACACACGATGAGACCAATTAAATGAATGAGTAATAAAAAAAATAAAAAATAATATAATAATAATAAACGACCCGCAATGAAGAGGAATGCGTGTGTGTGTGTGTGTGTGTCTGCTGTTGATGAGCTTCGCTCGGACAACGACGTATTATTGGAAGGTAAAATTCCAAGGATCGCTCGCGATCTCAGACCCAGGGTCACAATACGCTCGCGCGCGCGTGTGTGTGTGACACGGTTGCCAGTATATAATAAATGCACGGAGTAGTAGTGTTTAAAAATACTCGACGCTTTTTATTGGAACCATATTTTTTCGCGAACGCAAAAAAATTGCGCCGATGAATTATTGTAAAAATATTTTGTGACACATAATAATATTATGTCGATGGATGGTTGAAGACGAGGGCAGAGAGTAGCCAAGAGACGACGACTGGTTTTTAAAAGCTTCATAGCTGCGCTCGATCGACGATAGTTACTATAGTTTACGAGCTTTAGAAATGTATTTAACGTCAAAATTATGAAACATAATATTATATTACAATATTGACTATTATTATTATTATTATTAAAACGCATTCGTTATTATAAGCTGTCCACGAGTCTTGACGACTAGTGCGCAAAGTATTCACTCCAAGGACGACAATTATTTAGGTATGCGACGTGCCTTACGTTAAAACAAACATCTAGACGCATATACACATACGACGTATGTTTCGAGAGTGGCGACACATACACGTCATGGTAAAAACCACTGGCATCGATAGAATTTTCAGAAAAAACGATAAAATATTTGTTTTCAAGTACATTATAATATTATATTGTCGTCGAACACAAAATCCATCCACTGTACGTTACAACATATTAAATTGCTGTAATCAGCTGCAGATGACGTTACCGGGCAAGGCTTATGGACTGTGTACGCAAAAACGCTGTTCGACCACCAGCGATCATCACTCGTTTCGGATAACACATCTGCTGGCGTTATCAGTAGGTGTCACTTTAGGGTTTATTACGGATATACGGAATGTCATATAATAGGCCAAATAAATAATAACATTTATTAGTTATTACCATCGATATTCGAAAGAAAATGGACGATAACGTCGACCTTATCATACATTTCGCATTATTGTATATATTTTAAATAATTTAAGAACAAAATATGAGGTACGTGTGTGCCACACGCTGCTGTAGACCGTTCTTCTCGTAAGTATTTTCCAACACATTAACGATTTATCGAAAATCGCTTATCTTCTTAGGTTTTTAATTTATTTATGTCCGTATTGATGACCATTAATCAAACATGCGCACCGTATGTACCACAGATCCATCTCTCTTCTCTAGACCTCCACGGGCACAACATAACCCGACACCAAAGAGAGCCGTTTTCCTTTTCAATTTTTATTCCTCTCGTCCGGATCAAAGATCACTTCGTACATAAATATTGTATTATATGCACTTATAGTGAGAAGTGACACAGAATTGTATACACTCTTTTGTAGCGCGTGCGACTTTTAACCTTGTCCGGATTATCGATAACGGCCTTCAATAAGATAACAGCAATAATATATAATATGTAATAATATACACAACTACTCATTTATCACCATGCACATACGTACGTGAGCTATTCTCGGAGACTTCACGGCAGACGAATCGTTACTATTTTAAGCGTTGGTTTACTTATTTATATAGTTAGTGATGTTCTGAAATATTCTATAAAAGATATTGGTAAAACTACGGATCTTTGAAAATTTCCTGTTATTTTTTTTTTTGAACACCAAAAATGTTAAGAACTATGGAGGTAGAGGAGTAAAATCAAAACCTAGTGACTCCCTCTAAATAAACTTGTCGTCCAAACTCGACGGCGAAAACGCGTCTCCAAATGGCAAATACAATTAACTATAATATTATTATACTCGTACGACACACAACAGACGGACGACACATCGCCGGCGGAATATATTAGTAGAAAACAAACGAACAAAATAAAAAATAACCGGACACACTGCAGTATATACCTGTTTGATTATGCATGCTACAGTTTTGGGGTGAACACAAGTTCAAGGTCTTGAGTACACACACATTATATTATCTTGTCTACACACAAAAAAACCTACAAACATCACAATGCGAAGAGACACGGTATACCGATGAGTGCGTAACAACGCCGGGTAGCCATAAAACACACAGAGAGGGAGGCGCACACATGAGCGATATGATGCACGGTATACCTAAGCGTATAGTTACATGTCAACGTGAATATTATATGGCCGAGGTAACCGGTGCACCGGAAATCGACCGTTCCCCTCAAACACGACCATATAACATATATGTATATATTATAAGTATTACAATGCCAAGGTGTTTTACGATCCATCTGAATCATATAATAATGATAATACTCGTCGACGACGACGTTTTTAAACAAATAACAATGATAAATATAATTTTTCAAAGACTGTATTCGGCCATTTCTACGCTCTCGCTAACCCCCGCCGGTGGTTGTTACAACGGAGGAGAGTGTATGACACACGCATTCGACGCCGACAAGATCGGAGAGGTCGTCGAAACACCCGTGGATAGTAGTCATAATAATCGACGAAACATTTTCAGGGGCGACATACGGCGGCGACGACGACGGCGGCTGTTAGGAGAGGCGACCGAACGCGATCGCATCTGTCCCCTGTCTCGGCCGCCGGTCCTCCAACATGCACACGCACACACTATACGCAACACCAAGCTTACTTACTTACTCACTTACTTACGGCTGTAGTATACCAAAACAAAAATCGATTAATTTATTAAATAAAAGGGGGAAGAAGTCCTCTGGAAACGAAACAGTCCGTAAGCTTATTGCTTAAATAACATTTTCACTACGATGATTATGATATTATTATACACAACACGTTAAAATCTATCTGAAGTCGATTTCAATGCCAAAAAAACAACAAGACGTGAATAGACCGAATTTTTGTGAACTTCTATAATCGTACACAGGGCCGTCTCGTTTACACGATTATCAAAATCCCAGCAGCAGACGAGTGCCAGTGCGAATTTATCGATTTTTGTAGACGTCAAACGTTGACTAAACCGCTAACTGCTAAGTACATTTCACAAGATCGATCAATACCAGTCACATAGAATATATATTATGAGCGTATTAAAAATAAAACGGAACAGTCGAGGAAACAAACGTTATAATTTATAAACGTTTACAGTCTACTGATAACGTCATTTTACGCAACGCGTAATAATATCGACCTACAAACGTATAACGCGGAACACCTGTGCACGGCGAGACTAACTAGTAACTATATTGCTATATAACGATCAATTTAACTAACAATTTTTTTCTCATTACACCGCGTCGATCTACGGTTAAGATGTTTCATAAATATTTTTCCTAGTTTGTATTATAGTTTGGCTAAACATTATCAAATCGAGGTGTACACACGCGTCGAGGAGTAAACCACCACCACAGCGATGATAGCCTACGAGTCGCGGACCGGTGTATAGATACCGTTATCGCGGTCGTGCGTTGCTGATGCGACGCAACAACGTTATCGAATTATCCCGCCAATTGGTTACTATTATAGGTTTACTCATTTTACTCGCATACCCATGTATGTTGTTATAATATGTATAACTTACAACAAACACCCACACATACAAACACACATTATAAGTGCCGCAGTGGCGCGTCGTAGGATAGCGGTGTAGGGCGGGGTTGAAGGGTGAACGCGGCGGTATTGGCGGCGACATCGCGGACACGCGCGTCCACAGTGTGCGCGCGACGGTGGCGTATACGTACGTCAAAATCACGGTGGCGGCAGAGAGTATGGCCGTACGGGGGCGGCAGCGGCGGCCACCCGCGCGCGCCGGCCACCGATATTACATGAGCGGAACAACACGCTACGGTGGTGGTAGGGGTGACGCTGAACGGGTGTAGGAGAGAGAGAATGAGAGATCGGTATCGATTCGCTGGCATCACCTCCCTCGCCGCCGCGTCACCCCGCCGCCACCTCACCTTTGGCCGAGACCACCACCGCCGCCTCGCCGCCGTACGAATAATCCAGAGGGTTAAACACCCTTGAAACAAACAAATAACCACCACCGACGCTGCCGGGATGACAAATACGCACATGTGTATAATACCGACGCAGTGCGATTTTTTCAAAAAGAATTTTTTTTATGTTTAATTATAACTGTTCATAAGTAATGCATAATGTAGAAAATGTAAGTCATGACCACGCTCCAAGGACCGGCGCCCACATAAGCAACCCATCCGCCCTAGACTAAGTATACAGTATCGCTCTGTCTCCCGAAGACCACTTAACTTTCTAGTAGAGGCGTAATATTTTTGTAAACGATCGATTTTCACCGGAATCGTTATATTATGATGCACGCGATATTGCGCTAAATCGTTTGTTCAAAATTATCGTTACATAACACACTTATTTCGTGAACATTTTATTTTTAAGAATAGCCATTTCTTTACGTTTACGCGTGAATCCTGCTAAAAAATATTCATAGTCAAGTCGATTATAACTTACAATTTATAACAACATTCTACCGTGTGGATCACATTGTGATATGATGTAGTTATTCGAAAATCAAAAAAGTATTCATTATTATTTAAGTTTTTTTGACTTCCTTAAAACAATATCAACACAGTGTTTTTGACATTCGAACAGTCTCACCTCTAAGACCTCTCACCGCCCTATTACAGAACATACGAATTCTCATAACGAGATTATTTTTATATTAAGGGTTTTGTATAGACAGAACCAGTGCGGTTATGGATAGTTATGCCAACCCTAAGTTGAAAGACTTTTCACACTTATACGTCCGCCTGAAATAGCCGTAGTAATACGTTTAGCGTTTCCAAACGGGTGCCCACGAATAGAAAATCTTGGGAATGCTGCTAAATGATAACGATTTAAAATTTAAAAACAAAATAATAGAAACCTTTATGTGGCAATAATAGCATCGTGGGGGGTCATTAACGTGTGCTAAGAGGAACACGTGCTCACAGAAAGCACACGGGAAAGAGGAAAAACTTGTAGGTGATTGATGAGGCGTTTATTTCTAAGCGTTTCAATTTCACGTAGGACGGTATCAATTTAAAAGGAATAATAGCAGTGTTATTGACAATTTCGTTGTTTAAATCGTTATTGCTCTTCTGTTGTTGTACCGATTTAGACTTTCACACGGAATATAACGGCCAACACCAACACATCATTCGACAAATAAACGCACGGATTATATCATGACGTCTACTCTTCAACCATCCCAAGGTAACTAGTTATACAATGGTGTTTCAGAAACGAGCACAAGTACAATAACAATATAATAGCCAATTATCGAATATCAGTCTTTAATTATTGAGTAGGCAAACCGAAGGAAAACGCAATATTTTCTAATGTTATGCAACGATGTTAAAATAAAAATCGAATAACAACGCATTGAGGGGCATCGACCACCGCCACCACTACCTACGGGTAGTCGAAAATAACAGTAATAACTAATAATAACAAGAATATTTAACCTATAATATTGCATTTAAAATAATGAAATTGGCGACAGATGATATTATATAAGAATGCTGCAAGTTAAAGAATCAGTGGAAAAATTATAAAAAAAATCAGTATAAACACGGATAATAATTATTATCAGAAATAAAATACGTGCGGAATGAAGTGACTCGGGGGTGGGGCAATGGGGTGGCGTCGTCGGGGCGCAACTTGTTGCCGTAATTCTGGCGCGTTACGGACGTTCTCGCATCGACGCTCGAAAAAACCGAAAATCCTCAAGGTACAAAAATTGGGGGGGGAGGCACGGAAAACACGTTGCTCTCATTCCAGTACCGCCACATATTCGTGTCCACGCATCTCCGTCAACTTGCTCCGCGCGCGCGACCGGTGTCGCGTGGGCGCGCACCTCTTACGTTGCGCGGCCGCCGCTGACGGCCACTTGCGAGCGTTGCGCGCGTCAACGCGTTCCCACACCGGTCGCGGTGCAGTGGTGTGTGCGTGCGAAGAAGTCGTCGTGTGCCGTCGGTTTTATTACGAACCGATTATTACACCACCGCCGCGGCGCCGCCGCGTTACTAGTGCTGCGGTTGCGGGCGAAGTAACGGCGGCGGTTACGGTTGGTCGTCCGCGGTGGGAGGGGGGCACATGTCAATCACAAGCAACGGGATCGCTCGCACGCAATGCATTTCGCCCGTTCGCCGCTGCCGTTAACCGGTTACCTCGCGCGATCGTCGCGCACAATTATTATATTATACAAAATACGTTTCGCGAGTCGTCCGGCCTTGGACTTTTGACTTTGCCACTTTTTTTTTTCCTCGAATTGAAAACTTCTATTCTCCTCTACTCGGGCGCGCGCGCGCCAAAGCATCGGTTTTGTATTTCGCACCACATTGGAAGATCGAATTTAAAATGATTATAATATTATTGTATAATATGATAATTGAATCTATGATAATAAATACAATATTATTGTATAGGTAATAATATGTACACTGCGGAGACGTTTCCCAGAAATAGAAAAACCCTCGATAAAAATGTGTTGGACGAACACACACGGTGATAAAATTACTACAGCCGATAAGGAAATTACCTGTTATTAAATTTAAGTATAAATTGTTATTAAATATGCGTTGGCGCAAATGTGTTTATGAGCCACCTGCAAGGATGATATTATTATTGCGTGTTTCCTACGATAACAATGGACTAGCGGCGCGACGGTCTTATCGCTAAATAATAATATCGGAATCGAAGGACTGCCGTTAATAAAAACGACGTCGCTGCGCACGTAACCTACAAATGTAGAGATTTATTAACGTGAACTTACGTAAATTTTTGTTATTCGTTTGCAGTTTTAACTGTATTATAACATAATAGTTATTGTATTATTTATCTTGTACACAAATAATACAATGTTTTGTCGTTGTATATTGTATGCGGTCAGATAAACCGAATTCAAATCCAAAAGAGAAAGGGATCGACGTTTGTTCCGTTTGTCAGGTTTATGGTGTTTCTCGATTAGGAAATAATTTATTAATAAAGTACGAAGTTACCGAACGATACGCCATCTGGATGTGAACGTTCGAGTCACAAGTGTAACTCTGACGCCCGCTCCCTTTCTCTCTCCTCTCGCGTAAACAACAACAGCAAATTCGCGTTCGGGTTTTCCAATGATTGTAATGTTTATTTATTACCATTATCATTTTCTCGAAACCAAACACTTTTCACAAATTTAACAAAGTAAATCATTAATGTTTTACTATTAGCCGTCCAAGGGCAATATTTAAAACGCACAGATAAACTGAATTTCACGTATAGCCATACACGTATATATTATTATTATAGTGTACGTAATAATAGTCACCACTACTCTGCCTATTCCATACCGTTAAACAATCACATTAAATTATTGTATTCCGATATAAATGTATAATATTATTATGTATTACGTACAAATCATACCTATCTCGATGTTAATTTCTTGGTTGATTTTTTTTTTGTCGTAAGTTGTTATCTAAAAAAAAATATTCAAATTGCGCAAACAGTGCGCGACGACGACATCGAGAATTATAATTATTTTGTTTGCAGATAAGCTATTGTGAAAAATGTACTGACGAGCAATTTAATATCAAATACATATATATATTGTATGTTATTTAAAAAAAAGAGATTGTTAAGCACCAGATGATAAAAATAAAATACAAATTTCCATTCGAACGAATATTACACACGATGCAGCAACGCGCGCATGTCCATTTGTTTTACTCTAAGATTGTGATTTCGTCCGAGCTCATAGTTTCCTTTCACCGGTAAGTAACTGTACGGGGCTCAGTTACGGGAGCATTGTTATCCTAACTGGGCCATCTCCACGTGAAATACTTTACTGCACTTACTTCTTGTTTTTCTTTTTTCATATGATTTGTCCAAATTTTGCAGGACACTAAACGAACGTTTAATGACATTAAATTGGTAACCAATGTTTAAAAGGCTGTACATCAAGAGATGTAAATGAAAATTATGTAAATACTAGATACATTAAAAAACCGGGAGAGTTTACTTTTCCGATAAATATTGGTTTTTACATCGGTTGTGATATGAATATTAAATAAATTTAATCACGGAGAAACTAAGAATGCCACAGTAACTGTATTTGCAAAATCAAATTTTCGCAATTTCAAATTAAGAATTCAGGAAACTGGCCATGAAATTATACAGTTCATCGATGATTTCATAATAAACAAATAAAGTAGTTTCTTTCTGACAAAAAAAAATGTTAGTGCTTCAACAAATACTTCATACGTTTTGTTCTACTCATTAAAATCACTAAATATACAATTTTTTTTCTTCACTGGATGTACCTATTATGCGTTAAAACAGGAAAAAACTCTGAGAAATAGCCAAGTATAAACTTTATACTCAAACTCAAAATCAATACATACAGCACGAAGATAAAATGCAACACTTGAAGAATATAACTTGTCTGATTGATTTTGCATAAAAAAGCAAACATCAATAAAGTTGATAAACACCATCACTTCATTTTTTTTAAATTAGTTACATATTATTCAATGGTTACATTTTTCCTTGCCTAGTTCGTTGACTATCAATAATTCAATTTTATTTTTTTTGTCTGAGTACTAGGGTAATTGACCTCAAAAACCAATGTATACTATTTTTCAGTCAAAAAATAATTTTTGCTTATACTTGGGCAAATATTCTTAACTAATTTAATATTAATATAAATTGTAATTTTAATTTCAATAGTACTAAAAATCCCTATGGTTCTCTTATTGTTTTTTGCATGCAAATATATATTATCATGGATCAATAATTATTATTATGAATTGATAGGTACTACAGTGCAATTTAGGATTAAATTAAATTGTATTTGATTTTAATACCGTATGATGAAAAATATAGAAATGCTATATTTTTAGATAAGAATTTTATCTGTACTCTTAGCACAACATCAATCATCAAGTCCCCAGAATATACCAACATCAGCAATTATCAACCTTGAAATTGTTGATTATGAAACACTTATAAACAACCGGATGAACACTTTCTGTATCCAGAAAATAATAGTTATTTATTAAGTTTAGGTTACTAACCTAACCTAATCTACCTTAGGTAGCTAAAAATATTAGAAAATGTTGATAAAATAGCATGTGAAAAATATACTAATAGAAGGCTAGACCAAAATTAAGGATGTACCTCGTACCTAGATAAGTACTGTGCTTAACAAATATGAATAAAATTAACACAACATTTTAAAAATGACAGTTAAATAAATATTTAAGAAATAAGATAATGAAATTCGCCTAAACCTAACTAAAAATATTTAAGAAAATGTGTATAAACTTACCGGCATAGTATTGCCATTTTCCATTGGTTTTTTGTCATTCTTTTTAACATTCCTCTTGGTCTTTGTTTCCATGTATTTCTGTTTGAGCATTAATGTTTCTTGTACATTTTGCTGTTCTGCGAATGCGTTGTTATAGCGCGGAACGCAGTCTTGGTTATGTCTCCTGTACCCTTCCATTCGTCTTTTTAATCTGTCAATAACTGCTTGTCGCTTATGGACAACGACATCGGCCATGCCGGGGGCGGCGGATTGTTGCTGCAACACACCACAGCCGCCCCCTAACAATGCACCTTGGTCCAATCCTTCAGGACCGCAATTCAGGTGGTAGCTCGCCAGTTTAGTAGAATGAATTTGATCAGCTACTCACATTTGCACTAGAACCCACAAAATCAAAATTGTAAGCAAATCAACTATATATTATTAAATAGACTTGTAATACCTAAAATTATTATTTAAAAAATACTTTTGGAAAAAATATTAAAATATATTTTCTATTACTTAATTATTTAATACCAAGATTTATTTTTAGAATTTCAAATGCTTAATAGTGATAAGAAAGTTGTGACAAGAAACTTGTAAATAAATATTGATGGCCGGTGGTTATCTGTTATGGTGAACAATTTGTTGAAGAAACTAAGCTAGATTACAGACTATTCAACAGGTATGAACACTCAATAGTGAATAATAAACAGCAATGTAACAAAAAATGTTAAATATAAAATACCAAATCAAGATCTTTGAAAGATGATGAGTAACATAAACAACAACTGATAACAATGTACCAGCAACTAGTTACTACCTGGACAATTTATGATATAGTCTATATTTTACGAAATTTGAGCAATACGAGAAGTGTTGTCAACTAATGATTGGGTAGAGTGAAAATATTTAAATTGACCGTTAAAAGGAATCAAAATACCGATACGCACTCGTCAAAACTAAAAGTGGTCCAGTGGACAGTCGTCGATGATTGCGTCCGTGTTCACGTCAGGTTGACGTACATTGTGATCGGTCTTGGATTGTTCAATGGTCGCAATGATTAATAAAAAACCAATCACCGAGTGCCAAGCACACACTCAACACATACACTATCGTTACAGAGATCGAACTTAACCGATCTAAGTTGTCTGTACAGGTTGTCGTCGGTATCGCCACCGATAAACTGTCATTATTATTGTTATATTACGATTATTAAGCAAAAATCGTTACGTCCACACAGTCGGTATACGCACCAGGATCAAAAAATTCAAATAAATACAAATCGCAGAACGTGTATTAGATCGAATTCGCGATGAAAATCAACAAATCGCTTGTGCATAAAGAGGACGGCGGAGCAACACACGGTGTGCCGAATCGAGACGCGTCATACGACTGCCGCCATTGTTTTCAGTTAGGAAACGGACGGACCATGCCGCCGCCGCCGATCAACACATATATACATGTCGAGCAGTGTTACCACCCGTCGGCGGCGACCGTACGATACCGTATATCATACGGGTTGATATCCGCGCTTGTCGCATATAAATTGCGTTGTATGAACTATGAAAGATGCGTTGAAACGACGTGATTATAAATATTCTTGTATCACGGCATTTACGGCAATACGACAAAAACCGAAAAATAATCGTCGGCATAAGGTCCGTCGTGTCCGCTTCGAACGCCGTCGTTGAAAAAAAAAAAACCGTACGCGAAATTCGAACGGCGAACGATGTCGGTAATTTTTCGTCGCCGTTTTTATCGTAGCTCGTGGCGGCCGATAACGTTTGGAATCTCTTGTCGGCGGCGGCGGTGGCGCGGCGGTGGTGATGGTGAATGGTGAATGGCGGTGGTAGCGGTGGTGTCGTGTGTACGGCACGGCACTACGGCATCGGCGACGACGACGACGGGCAACCGGAAATTTCACCAAGTTCACCGCCACCGCCGCCACCGCCACCGAACGGTCCCAAGTCGATCGTGCGCGCGGTGCAAACGCACACACACATCGGTGCGACGATGGTCGTTGGTGGGTAGGACGAATCATCGGCGGCGAAGGGGAAAACGGTTTTCGACGTTCTGCAGTGGAATATAATAATAATATTATAAATTATTATAATATATATAAAATAATATTACAGGAAAGTAAAAAAAAAACCGATCTGGTTTCGAGACCGCGTTTTTGTGCGCAACATTATACGCGTACGATTATAGTTGTACCTCAAAATAATAAATCTCAAAAAATATGTATTTTATTTTATCGTTACCTATATACATCAATGCATCTTTAGGTATAAATTATAACGTTAAAAGCGATATCGATATCGTTTTTTACTGTTTTAAGTGGCATTTCGGTTCTATAGTACAACTAGAACGGTAGGTAATGATTTTATGGAAAACGGTACGTCACCGCCGATTGGTGGTCACTTGCTCGGAAGTTGCTTCGCGGAAATCACTGTTTGTGTAAATGTGTACCTTGAGTTTATTTTTCCGAAGTAGAACGTTTTCCATTCATTTTCTGTAATTATTATTCGTTGTTCCCTTTATCGAAGCAAAAGTATGCGTGCGGCGCCTCATATGCGCAACCCGTTCAAAACGAAAGGGATTTGATCTAAACGTAACGAAACGAGTGTTATGTGTTTTACCAAATCGTGTACATCCGAACGGACTTATGTCTATTATTACTCTTATTGCATAACTATTACCAGGTTAGGTACTTGTTTATATACCGGCGATTGACGAACACTCAACTATTTCAAATTGTACACATTACAAATTATCATTCGCAAATTTATTATACACAAAATTTAATAAATAAACTAGGACCTTTCTCGATAATTTGCATCAGATATATTTGTAATTTGTAATCGAACAAAATTAAGTATTGTACCTATCATTTTGTTTTTTAAATGTTTGAAACACAACTAAGGACAAGGCCGTATTATGTACTCAACCTTGGACTTATAAAATATCATGCATTTTTTTATCATAATTTAAAATAAAATGCATTCATGAATACTATTTTTGCAGTAAAAATTTATTAAAAAATTGTATTCCTTATCGTAAGCGGTAGGCATCTACCTATATATTTTCCAATAGTACGATTATATAACTTTAAAGTAATTGAATAATTAATGTCTGTTAAATTGGTAAACCATTTATTAAACTTCATCAGCACACTTATTTATTCGAAATAAGTAATAAACGTGCACCATTTCACCTTTGCGTTTATTCTGAAAAACATTTGTTATTAAAATTTTACGAAGAAATATTATGTGATTTATACATAGGTAATAATATTTAAATGATGACACGATTTTTTTAATCTCTCAATAATAAAAAAAAATTGTGAAAATGATATTATATTGTACCAGAAAAAAAATATATTAAATACTAGTAGGGTGATCTTACTTACTCCAATACTCCCCATATTCACTGTGTTCTTCAATATAAAAAAAGCAAGCTACGCGAATATTCAAATATTTTAAAGGTATCTCAACCATTTCGTGAAATATATTTCTTCATAATTAAGAAAAAGGATCAACACGAAATTTTAAGGATTAAAACTTCATGCTTAATATCATGCTCAATTGTTTAACGCAAATAATCAAGAAATACATTAAAACAGTTCCATATATACCCAATGGTACCTACTGTAAAAACAATCTTTAGTTAATAAGACTGAATAATTATGTAAAATAATTAGAAATAAAGTTATTATACAATTTAATAGTGAGCTTAATGCAAAGCAAATATAATAAATAATAATAATACACCTATAATAATATTGTTGTATTCATAATTGTTTTATTCAAATGGCATTACCTATATGAAAATTATGATTCAGCTTCAACAGCTGAACATTTCACGATTGACTTAATATGATGTAGGTATAATTTAATAAAAACCAAATTACTGGAAATGGCAAACAAAATCAAAAAATTATAGTCATAGGTAGTAAAATTTACAACAAGTTATAAGTTGAACCTATTTTATATTTTATATTAATTTTGTAAACTGGAAGGCTGTACATTGAGGTTTTATTTATTTTTATTTTTATTTTTATCCTTATTATTAGTTAAAAATAGTATAGCTCAACAAATATTTAATTAACGTTTTTAATTATTATAATTTAATTATGTTCGTACTTTTACTAGATATTTATAAATTAAAAATGACAATCCAGTTAATATCACTAATATCAGCAAAAAATTAATTAACCTTGGGTTACAACTCATAACAAAATTCCAAGTAAATGTTTGTATAATTAAAATACATGTTGGTAACCTATATGGCGATATACCTATATTTATTGTTTTAACTTTAAGACCAAGTAATGTTAAATCGAAATTATATTTATTATTTATCTTTACAAGTTCTTTTATATACTTTTAATACTTAATAATAGAAAATAAACTTCAATTATAACCTTATATAATTAATTAAAGGTTCTTGGAAACATGTGAAGACCTAAAACAAAAATAATAGTACGAAAATAATTCTGAAATTTCTTAGCCATAATTATTATAATTATAATTGTTATAATAATTAAAAATCCAATCAAATTTATAATTTACTAAAACAAATTATTATAAATATTAAAATAATATAAGAACAATTTATGTATTCGCTGCATACTGCATATAAGTATAGGTAATAGATATAGTTGTACAGGAATACCGGGAAAGTATTATTAGGAAACTAGTTACTCGGCGTCATCAATTTAAAATGTAAAAAAAGTCAAGTACAGAAGTTACAAACTATTAAATGGTCCTAGATTAAAAAAAAACTTTAATTCATGACTAAATTCATATAGTTTTGCTCATAATCATAATATTATGCTGCTTATTTAAAATATTATCTTGAGTATATATTATAAGAGTTATTAATTGTATTAAAATTTTAAACTTCAAAACCAAGTTTACTGTTGATTGTTTCATTTCTTTTTTTTACTAAAACAGCATAAACTGTAATAAAATGCAAGCAGAGCAGTATTTAAATCACTTTAGATTTGCTTATAATTGGTTGTTTATTAATATTTTATTGCGTAGATTAGTATATAAGAAGACCCAAGTCTCAAACCTCATAATATATAATATTATAATTAAGCCCCATTTTTAAAAATACTTATGTATGTTATGCTTAAAATATTAAAATTATAAGTTATATCTAGGGTTTGAGACTAACTACACAAAAATCTTTAAAATATGCGATCAAAATTAAAAAACATACTTGAAAATATAAAACTAAATTTTTTTTATTTGAAAAAATCCCATTTACATATAAAAATGTTAAAATAATTTATAATTGATGAATTAATAATTGGCTTGCTTAACCTGATCTAACTATATGCATAATATGTATTGATTTATACGACTATTATTTGTTATTTTAGGCATTTTTAAACAATCAAAATGAAATAACGTATAGTTGAAAAAAAAAACCTTTTAATGAGTTTGCCACGGATCACGCACCGGACTCGGATACGAATAACGATCGCCGCGTTACACAAACAAGTATGACTGTATGAGCACTGATTTTTATGTCTTGGTATAATATAGTCGTATATATACTTTAAATTTATACTTTTAAACATACAAAAGCTCCAGCGTACTTCACCGAATGCAGCCGACTGATGTAGTGGAAACCAGTGTTCGGATTAGAAAAGCAGTATTTTATCTAGATAAAGATAAAGATAATGCAACTCTAATGTATCTAGATAGATATAAAAGATAACTTACCTCATATTTATCTAGATAAAAAACAAAGATACAATTTTTTTTTAAATGGGTTTTAAATTTAGGTATATTTTAGTTGGGCATCAGGAACATAATAATAATAATGATGTAAATTAAAATAATTACATTATTTATAAACCATAAACTTTGTTTGAGAATCTGTATAAATATTTAAAAATGCGTTTGTTCAATTTCGTGATTTTTATCAATAAATAATGTATCTAAATGAATTTATTTAGATTAGTAAAAAAAATTATCTAAGGTCAACGTATAGATACCTTGTAACTATTTATCTAGATAAGATAAAAGATGAACAAACAATTATCTAGATAAGTCCGAACATTGGTGGAAACCCACCTTTAGATTGGTAATCTACCTGTGTCGGATTGCAGAAAAGGCACTCGGTGTATTTAAACGTGATAATGTGGTTTAAGCAATACTCTGAACTTTCCTGATGCTACTATGAGAACAACTTCTGACATTTTCATAAAATCGGTCGAGTAGTTTTTGAGTATAAGCTACAAGCATACGGTCTGTAACCAATGGCAACCTATATTATATAAGCAAAAAAAATATTAGATTTCGTCAGCTAAAACGAAATTCATGTGTGAATTGTGCCACCCTAAAGCAATCTATAAGGGTTAAAAATCGAAACTATAAATATACACCGAGTCCCGAAGAATGTGTGAGCAAAATTTGATGAAAATTGGTTCAGTTGTTTCCAAGGCTATTAGCCCTTTGGTTGCCTAAACGTATGTATTCATTTATGTATATATATATATATAGATTGTTAAACAAAACTTTCTGCATCGATGTCAGCAAATGTGTTTAATATATTTTCTGTGTCAATTTCATTAGCCAAATCTCTATCGATGTTTATACTTTATGATACTTATTGGTGAAACGATGCTGTACCATACTGCTTCTGAGCCAATTTTATAATCTTCGCAACGATGAAATACTAAGTTCACATGTTGGCGAACTCTCGAGTCCCGGGGATAGGTAATGCAGAATAATACATTACTAATATAATACGATTAGAAATGCAAGATAGGAAAAAAAATGTGAACTGATAATAAATTCTTCGAGAATAAAATTACTTTTATTAAAACAATGTAGCTGGTATTAGAAATTATAATGACAATAGGAACCTGGGGTGTTCAAATTAAATTTAAGGGTGGAATTACTATAATTGTGTCATTGGATTTGGCTTACGGTTCAGCAGTGATGTATTTGAAGTAAAATAAAATAATTAAGTACTATTGAATGAAAATATGAAATAAACTACAAAACGAATAATATTATAATTAATCATTATTGAAATTTTGTTTTTAATATTTAGAAGTTCGGTATTGATAAATATATATTTATTTTAGGATTACTTTATAGAGTATGGACTTATAATATGGATAAAATAAATAAATCGTATATGTAAAATGAAACGAATATAATTTTGTTGAAAAATTAAGTTCTAAATAAAAAAAAGGATGTCAGCGCAAAATGTATTTTCTCTCCTTAAGACCCACGCGGAACATAGATAAAATGCAATAAACTCGATATGTAAACGTAAAATCTTTTTATAATTTTGAATAATCATAAAAGCAAAATCACCTATTACAAAAATTATAGAGGATAATATTTTTGAAGGTTTGTGACACATCGGTTTTATATTTTATTATTATTTGGATTTATATTTCAATATTTGACTTAAAAAAAAAATTTTAAATAATTGAAATGGAACAATATTTAGACAAATCGAAATAACCTTAAAAGTATTACTCTATAATTTGTCTAATGGGTGATTTACTCTAAAAAAGTAAGTTTAGGTACTTACTCAAAACATAAAAAAAATTGATTTGGCGGGAATGCGTTTTGTCTATGTTTCGCGCAGGCCAGAGAGAGAAAATAAACAATGACTAACATTGACTTTGAGTCACTTTCAAACCATGTCAATTCATGTACGCCTTCTTGTGAACATATTTTCATGGATTGCCAAGTTGTGTTATAATTTTATTCCTAATTGTAATTAGTAATGACTACTACTATAGTAAGTAAGTAAGTAATGATTAATAAATAACGAAGGCAATAGGATAAAAAATTATATTAAATCTCGAATATAAAAATCTAAAGTATATACCAACCTATAAAATAAATTAATATCTATAAAAACAGTACACTTATTTAAGTTGTTTTGTATCAT
The DNA here is from genome assembly GCA_008086715.1 of Sitobion miscanthi. Classification (NCBI taxonomy): domain Eukaryota; kingdom Metazoa; phylum Arthropoda; class Insecta; order Hemiptera; family Aphididae; genus Sitobion; species Sitobion miscanthi. The sequence continues at coordinate 4,126,899 of CM017797.1, forward strand.
AATCAAATGCTATATGAACTTTTGATTTATTACTTAAGACTTAAGAGCACATATTGTGTTGTCTCCGTGTTACAAACGTATCATATACCAAATTTGCTTCATCAAAACCAATTTTCTGTTGTAAGCTTTAATATTAGGGTATAATACATAAATATGATATAAATGACCATTTATTAAACTTGACTATATATTTTACTCGAGTCTTTTCAAATCATAACTCAATACATGTGAACAGTGAATATTTTGTAAAAATTCTGTACTTAATTTTGTTTTTTGTTGTTTATAAATAAAAACTATGATAAATAATTTAGTTTTTTTTTTACTAAGATAACCCTCGGCATTGTGGCCATTGGTAAAAAAAATAATATTTTTTTTTTTTGTAGAATATATAAAAGTATTACATAATAATAAAAATGGTTAAATAACAACAAATTACTAGATAATATGAGCTTAAGCTTTAAGATAGTATTATTCTGACGCTTAAATTAGTTTGTCCAATCTTGTCTCCTGGGGGAAAACATATTAAGCCTGGTGATGGAAGAACCAAGTATGTCGTATACTCATATTGTTAAAATGTCGTCAGATAATTGATTGAGGTTCCTTGCTTCAAGATATGCATTACATTCGGTAAGAATGTGTTTTATTGTGAGTTTGACCCCGCGAGTCATATACTCATGGCTCCTCTCGGGACATTAGGTAGCCATGGGTTATTCTGATGGGACCTATTCTTAGCCTGTTGATGATGGTTTCCTTTGTCCTATCAGCCTGATTGTTAGGACTAGTGAAGATTAGTTAATTTTATTTAAATAAATAATTAATTACCTAATTCGTGTCATCAAGTTTTTCACATAAGTAAATAACTATAGTTATCGAAATGATTTTTTTTTACTCGGTGGTTTAATTGTTTTAATTTTTATTTCTATGTATAAGTCGTAGCAATTTCGTTAAATCGGACTTCTCAAAAAACTGTCAATTTCATGAAATGGAAACGTCTTTTTCACACTTGGTAAAATACAAAAATATTTCACTAAGCGTTAATATTTTCATTAAATAATCACTCTAGTTATGTAATTTTTTCTTAATCAGGTCATTCAGTTTGTGAAATAAAACATTTACCATACAAAATTAATATTAATATTAATATCATTCAATAAATTTAAGTTGTATTTATATAAAGATACGTTAAATTAAACAAATAATATATTTATAAATATTTAAGTCATATCAAATGAACAAAAAAAAACACAATTATTTTTAAAAAAGAAATGTATACAAGTATAAGTACACTGTATACAGTAATCTATTTTAATTTGTATATTATATTTAAAGCATTTTATGCAAGGTGATGTTTACGGTTGTGACATTTTATACTATGTAGTAGTGTAGTACAATAGTACAATACCTACACGCACATCGTTTGGATTGAAATAGACTCTTACACAAGCAACTTAGGAACCCCTAACCTCCTAATATAACTTGAACAATATCACCAAAATGTATATACCAACTATAATATAATATGCTTGAATACGATATTTGATCAACATCAATATAAAATCAACACATTTCAGAAATCCAGGTGAATGTAGAGATATTATTGAATTATTAATAATCAATACCTATAACTATTTGCGTGAAACTATTTAAAGTCGTAAAGTTGTATCGGGAGATCAGGGGTTCCTAAATTGTATATATAAAAGTGCTTGCAAAACAAAAAAAAGTGACCATTTTATGAAATATTTTTGTATTTCACTAAGTGTGAAAAATTGGTTTACACTTCATGAAATGGACAACTTTGCATAAAAAGATCAATTTAACAGGTTGTGACATAAACATTATAAAATCAAATTTTAATTTATTAAATCAAATAAATTTTATGATGACTTAATTTTTTTTTGACCTGTTTATCCAATAGTAATTCACTTAAAAATACCTATTTAGCCCATATAGGAATCAACTTCTCGGATTTGAAGACCTCGGTAGTCGACATCCTTTTAGGAAGCCTTCATATGGACGTAAATAAGTTACATACTTATATAATTTATGTTATCATATTATTTAATTGTTGATATAAATGAACGGGACAATTAATGATACATTGAGTGATTATCAAATAATTTTTCCATTTTTGAATTCGTAGAAAACGATAACACCATTTTCTGATTAACAATAACAAATATAACTATAATAATTATTATTATAGTCTCTACCAAAAATGTGAGTAGGTACTTTTACATTTGTGAGGTGTCATTATGTGTCAACATTAAATATTCACTGGCCGTTGCGCTGCGTCCAAACATCATAATGATGCTTGATAATACCGATAATTGTTTTTGACGTACAATAATTCGTTGACCACCATTGATATTACTACTATGACTTTTGACGTACAATTCCCGACCCACGTGTATATTTATAAAAAAAAATTAAAGCATTTATAGTAACGCATTCGACATAATATTGTTACCTACCATCACTGAACCGTGTAGAGTTCAGTGCCTACCATCAACCGTACACTTCGATCGCGAACCTCTATATTTTACAGCAAGTAGTGGCTAGAACACCGATTATTTATTTGAAAGGTATATTAAATACGTTACCTAATACAATAGTAAAACTATACTATACTATTATAATATATGTAAATTTAAATTAAATACATTTTTCTGTATTTAGACGCTGTTAAATAATATTACAAAACCGTGGTACCTCAAATTCGCGGGAGTCTCTGTGCTGAAGTCCTCGACCCTGGATACAGCAGGCCTGAGAAGAGGCGAGGCACTATATTATATGCATTATATTTTTACAAACATTGATTTGTAAGGGTCGATAAGGGGAGCTGTCTCACATATCATCCAAGAAAGTCGATCCTCGCGAATAATATTTTCGAATTACAGCAGACTAGTCAACATTTTTACTATTCGTTTAAATATCTAAATTCGTCAATATATAAAATAATAACTATTGCAAATGATCATAATAAAAAATTGCTTTTATGTAGGTATCTTTAATTTTTTTAAATATACCAACACACTATGAGAAACCTTGAATTAAATATGTCCAAGTTAAATTTTCTGTGGAAAATTGCCGCCCTCAAATGCGAGAAAATAAAATAAAAAAATCTGTCAATTTTTGTGTTCTATTTAAAACGTTTTGCAGCTTTTTACTTTTTGACTTGGCAATTTTTTTTTATATCGACCACCGCTTAACCGTTTTCCATTCGTACTCATATCCACAAAATGAATGGGATATTTTAAAAAAATGACAACGGTTTACATTCAAGTAAAAACGACACAGCTGCAGCGGGTACGCACTCGGAACTATGCAGTTCTGCCGGGTACTGATTTCTCGACAAAATATTCGTAGAACAGCAGCGCCGAATGTCGATATTATTAGATTATACTATTAATGGCATGAATACTCCCGATAAACGGCAATCATAGACCTATAAACTAATGGACAGGCGGACAGCGCTCAGAGAGAGACGTCAGGTGTACAATACAGAGAGAGCGAGAAGAAAATAGTATAATGTATACCTATACAGTTCCCTGTGCGGGCTCCTTGGAGGAGCCTCATTCATTACTTCCTAACACTATGGGCAGGGCGTAGTGGAGTGTGCTGTACATTTTAGTTTATAGGTCTATGACGGCGATAAGAAACTTTAAAAATAATACATTTCTTGTCGGCTGTTGCGGCTATACGTATTATAGTTTAAAATAACAATAAGAGAATATAATCAGTCTATCGCCGAGTGTCAATACCATCAATATCGAAAAAAAATTAAATCCCTTGAAAAATTTGCCGCCGTAAGCACGTGGCCTGCATATAAATACGCCACTGAATGTGTGTCAGAGAAAAAATGTTTTTATCGTAATTAAAATAAATTGAAAATCTAAAATATCTATAAATAGCTCGAGCCAAAATATTTTGAAAATTTTAAGTATCTACGAGTTTTGTTTTTGAATTGCTAAGAAATAAGAAAATCAATTTTGTCAAAAACTTGTTTCACTCAAGAATTCCAGTTTTCCTCAATTGTTTTTGTTGTTCCTTGTCATTATGAAAAGTATTGGGACATTTTTAATTTTTGACTTTCTAATGTACCTTCTATATTGATTTACTTCCTTATAGAAAATATATTGATGATGAAAATCTCTCAGAATCTTAAATGAATAACATTTTTTTTTTTGATAATAAAACGTGCTAAGAGATTCGGCATTATACCCCTTGTGTTTAAGCTGAATACAAATCAAATTATACAATTTATTATTATTTTATATGCATTGTCTTAACGTCTTTATGATATATTTACAGATATATAATAATAATTACACAAAAGAGTAAAAGACACTAAAGTAAATTATAAAAACTTTTAATTTTATACTGTTTTATATTAGAGGTAGGTACCTACACAAATAATAATTAAGTTCCGCGCGTTTCTTTTTGAGGATACCTAATTCAACTAGGTACGATAATTTAAAGAACTAAATTTGTATTTTTGTTTGCTCACAAATGACCTAAATTACATTATTTAATTATTATCATTATAATGTATACAACTGTGCAAGTTTATTTCTATGATTATTATTATTATTACAATTCTAGAATAATACTGCCATTGTCCATTTGTAATATTAAATGAACGTCTCGATTTTTAACGTAAGCCTGCAACTCGCAATTACACGAATGCGATAAATTGCATTTTTTATTTTACTTTACCGGCTATGTCCGAGCTGAGTATATATCTCTGTATCTACACAGAGTACCTACATTATAATGTTCTAGAAAAATGTTTTATTGGCGTTTTAACGATACCCGGACAGTCGGTCCGTATTATAACGATGCATATCAAATATAAATAATACGGTTATAATTTCACACGCATATAAGTGCATAACTACAACGCGCCAATACTATATGGACCAACTCGTTGAACACGGTGTTTGTCAATTGGTGGAATTGAATTTCAAGTAAATCGACACCATTGGAGTAGGTATAGGTTATAAAGGTATATACAATAAATTATGGAGATATGTTAATATTATTAACATTTCGAAATAATCACCACAGCTCAAAATATGCGATGTGCAAGTACAAACAACGGAGGTGTACTCGGTGCGCAAAAAACTAGGGGTTTAAACGAATTAACCACAATCGTGATACAAAATATTATAATAATTAATATATGTATGTCAAGAAAAAAAAAATATGCAAAGAGTTGTATTATTATAATATACATCGTACATGCATTACGAAGAAAAAATTAATTAAATTCGTCATATATATATATATAATGCCTATATAATATTATGATGGCCCAACAACATTCAATTGTACTTTGTTTTTTTTTTTTTTAAATTATTATTATAATAAAGACGATTTACATAATATCAATTATAAACGTCGTATGCCCGAATGACTGTCGACGGCTACGTAATAATTATTGGTTTTAATTACGCACAACGTTCGTTTGCGTGAATGTCATCGTGTAATAATGTAATATTATTATTATCATTATTATTATAATATTATCGGCGAGCGGACGTCATCGAGGAAAACCATCACGCGACACACGTTACTCGGAATTCATACGGTGCGCATTTACTCCGCCAAAAACGCACGCGCACGCACGGCACGGTGTCGCACGCAGCAACCTACGGCAGCCAACTCGGGGCCACCACGCGCCGGATTGTCGCGGCCGAATGAGACATGGGCCGAACACGACGTAATCCGTGTCGTACATAGAGTCGAATGCGTAATATCGTCGACTTGACGCAGTCGACGCGTTACCAACATTTTATTACCTATGTTAGAAGGAACGCGGCGCCGCACCGGTGTAGTGTTGACCAGGTTTTACCGATGTCATTATTAGGTTAACAGCAGTCCATCGGCCGCGTCGTTTGAGGGATGACCGCAGGCGGCGTGTGGATTTGGACATGTCTTGTAAAAAACGCCTTCTTTCGAATCAAATCAAATCGCCGACATGACGGTGTTTTAATAATAATATGATATTGAGTGTTTTTTATTAAATACGTTTTTGCTGTGGTCCATCAATTATTGTCCAACTGTACCTGCTAAGAGCAAATTGATAACAGTTGTAGTCAGTATGATAACAAGTGATACCTATATATATTTTACTATAAAGAATAAAATATAATAATGATACGATAAAACTGTTCATGGCACAAGGTTTACTGTACAGAAAACTAACTAAAAGGTCCTAACCGCGTTAAATCGTGATAAAAGGTAATCGCAAAAATTTATAATTTGTCATCAATAAATAAAAATAAAATCTAAAAATTTCATTCCAATAGTTGTTAGCATTTTAAATATTATCGCATACTTAGCCTACAACTACAGGTAGGTAGGTTTATAATATACAATAAACCATAACTATATGTCTATATCGAGTATATTGTGGCTTGGTAATGATTTGCCTACTATAACATTTCGGCACCTACAATATTAAAAAACTGAAAAGACACGCTTGGTTCACACTACATCGTGTCATGTTTCATGTATTTAATACATAGGTAATAAAATGTCGGTAACATGTTACCTACAAATGAAACATCTTATTCAACTCTAGACTATGAAAAGCACACAACTACCAGGTTTGCTCGTTTTTTTTCTGTCGTGTACAAAATACGACGTATTTTCGACAAACGTCGCACACTATATTATGATCGTCTTCGCCGGCCACAACACTAAAATATCATTAATATTATTATATTATGTTACAATAATACACATACACACACGCGCGAGAATTTCCGACACACAAACAGTTCCGAAAACAGTAGCGAAAAACAAAACAATTCACGGTCTTAGCTCGAGCGGTGAGGACGTGAGGTCATTTCAATACGGTATATAGTATTGTATAGGTATATTATGCGTTTCAATGCAAATAAAACCGAGTCAAACGAGGTTGGTTAAAATCGATAACACAATATAACACCATACAATGATTATACTATATTATGCGTCGTCGTTGCTGGCGATGGATACAATACTTAATAACATTTCCACGCGTGTAAATAAAATATAATATACGTTCATAAACAAGGCCCGAGACGAGTCGTATATGACGTGTGATGTGTTTTACAGCCCGAGACTCGTTCGCGTATTATTAATTATTATTTGACTATACCTACAGCGCACGGCATGTACCACGACCATATACGTATATAATATGGTAGAATACAATATAAAGGTAGGTACACGGAACGTCTTTCGAGCTTAAATCCTGGGTCCTCACTACGGCGAGTAAGTACACTAAATGTATGGCGTAGAGTGGAATATATTATATTCAACTTGGAGGTAACGTGTTACCAACATTTCGTTACCTATGTAACACGACACTACACGGTGGTGTTTGAACCCGTGCACCCAGCCTTACATTTTTACGGCGAGTTGGTGAGTCAAAGCAGGTATACCTATCTTAGCGGCCTGCAAAGCGTCCGCAACAAGAAACCCGAAATAGTAAAATATGCTAAACAGGCGTTGGTATTGTGAATAAGAAGCCATCCATTATTCGTTACACATTAGTGGCACAAGTGCACAACAGTTATTGAGAAGTTGGATACAGTTTTTTTTTTAAAAATGATGGAACTAAAAAATGCAGAACATTAAACTAAAATGAAAATATAACTTAGATACGGAGCTCGATACTTTGTAACATAAATCCAAGAATCTATATCAATATCTTGGACAAACGTAAATCACAAACAATATCATTGTATATTATGGAATATGGATCCCCATTCCCCACACTTGTATTAAACGTTTGATAGCTGAGAAATGTAGTGCTAACATGGTAAGATGTAATAAACAAGGTACCCAATGACAAACATGCATTCAATAACCCGTCGACTCAAAAAATAACTTTTTAAATATATATCTCAACAATTATTCCAAAATGTAGCATTGCTATGCCCTAAAAGTGACTACTTGCAATGCTACTTATAGTAACATAATAAATCACTCAGAGAAAAGAAATCACACCACCAATTCTTTAGCTAGGTAACCCTTTTTAGTAATCACATTGCAGATATCCCTCAGCCTCATTACGACATTAAGCCATCCCGAAGAAGCAGAGACGATATGCAAATATGCAATTCTCTAAACAGCCCCCTTCCAATATCACTACTGATAAAGTCGAGTACGCACGCATAAATTAAAAATCAAATATAAATGATGAAATGGATTTTCAAAAAAATGGAAACCAAAAACAGAAAGCCAATAACATTTTAAAACAAGTGTCTCGCAAATCCATTCTATTTCGAATTTTAATTTACAACACAATGCTAAGGTTATCATATATCATAATATATTACTGAAATACGGCAATACCTATGGAAGTTTTCTGTCATAACAATGATACCCGAACGTTTCATGCCGTGTCACTCTCATATTGCCACGAATGACGAATACTGTTCCGGCCGACTATATTAGGTACCTACGATTATTATTATTTTAAATCGTGAATGTGACAACAATACGCATCATAATATGCACGTTTCCCAGCCACCAATACGGTTATACGAACATATTATTATAAATACAATACATAATACATATATCACCTATAGGTACTATAAATATATTAATGATAATCGGTGCCGTGCTAACTTTCATTGGTGCCCCAGGACAATAATATTTGGCACCCCTATTAAACACACATAATTATTTAAACATTAGCCACCCTTAAATGTTACAACTTTTTTCAGCATAGGACACTTTGCCTTCCCCCCCCCCCCCCTTGGCATGGCTCTGATGATAATGCATATAGGCCTCAGAGATCAGAGTGATCTCTATATAATAATAAAGGTTCTGTTTCTGCAGTGTTACAGAGATGTGTGTTAAGATTAGTAATCTCGGCCAAATTATTCCGGTGATGGAGCATAATATAATACTCATCAGCTCGTAATATACTTATACACATCAATAATTGAATATATATATATGCATTATTGATGTACATAATTGAATATAATATATAATGTGTTGTACCTATACACATTGTACATTTTAATATATTTCATGTATACGAGGTCGCGGTTATACGGTAAAACTCTGGTAAGTCATAAAAACGCATGTCGTCGCGTTTCGCACTCACACACATATTATATACAAACAAGCTGATAAATAGAATACTAAAAAACACTGTAAATAAACGATAACGATTGAGTTTGGACTTTAAAGGGCCCGATTCACGATAAATCGTATTGTATCGATATAATATTATTGACCTTGTATTGAATGAATTAAAACCTTATGGAACAAGTTCAGTGTAAAACTCGAGACATCAGAAGGCGTCTGGACCTACGGACTTGGATCCAACACAACAACAGAAAAAGAGTCTTACGACCCAGACTATCACGGTAAGTATCCTGTAATACTCCTAAAACTCTCATGACGACGAACAGACACTTGCGCAAAAAAATCTATTGCATTTTTATACATAATATATTATCTATTAAGTATAATAAATACTGCAGAGACAATTTTTCAGTCTTTTTCGGATATGCGAGCCATTATAGGCAGGCCAATAATTTTACAATTTTACCGGGCCAGTCAATAATTAAAATAGGTATACCTACATAATTGCTGGTACGTAAATATCGTATACCAGATACCTACGCCATAATATGCATCGTGAATATTATGTGTTGGAAATTATTTTTTCATGACACCACAGTGATTAACTGGTGTTGGTAACATTTGGCTCGCAAACCGCCAATATAAATTATTGTTATTATTATTATTATTATATAATCTGTGATATTGATATTCGTTATTATTTTGTTTTGATAACGATTGCCTACGTTAATAATCGAATATTTTGTTTGGTAATATTATTGCGCATTTGCGTACTACAGAGAAACGCGAACGGAAAACACTTGTGACATTATCAATTAATCGTTCCCGTCAGCGTATCTATGTACAATATTATATCGTATTTTCATACCAAACCCACAAAGTAGGAATCTATTTTTTCTCTATAATATTCATTATTCAATACTGTAATCATAGGCATCACGACATTATCATAATATTATGATAATCGCCCCCTCCCCCCACCGCGGCAACCACTAGAATTATCGGGAAAATCGTTAGCAATCGTGGCGGTGACGAACTCGAGTCATAATATATAGGTACACAAGAGTATAATGCACTGTAATATTACTGTTATTTTAATATAATTTTAGTACGTGGGAAATTACGTGTACAACTATATATACCTGGCCTGCGTTATGGTAATCGTTCCAACAGGTCATTAATAATATAACCGCGGCCAAGCAGAATTTCTATACAATTTACAACATTTTACGAAGGCTCGACGAAACTACGCGTCTAATTAGCGTGCGATTCCAATGAAGTGAATACGAAAAATAAAAATAGAGAAATATACTAAAGATACGAGCGAACTGAACGATATCAAACAAGAATAATAAGAATAATTACTGCCGCCAACCACGGCTCTATCTGGGTTTACAATCATAATACGTATATCATAATATGATAATATCATATTATAATTTATATTATAGATTATAGGTACCGATATTATATAGTTATTACGACGTACGCAATTTCATCAGTGCTCATTTGATCCGATATAATATGTGTGCTGTTATTTAGTCACTAGGTCGGTCATTAATCGATTCGTTAAAAATATAATATACACTCAATAATATGACGTATCATATTAATTATTTATTTATTTATTATTATTTTAACCGTCTGGTAATTTTTTTTTTTACATAAATATGTTCAGTTTGTAATTAATTTCATTGACGACAGCTAGCCTAATATAATATTTTATAATTAAATTAACATTGGAAGACATGCTGTGAAATATAAATAATAAATATAAGTAGGTAAACCAATTGAACCTAACCTAACCATAATAATATAAACGAAAACTAAAATTTTAACTAAAATTATAATATAGGAGAGTGTTACAACAAGAAAACGATTAATTAAAACGTATGTATAGAGTTTAGCATTATGATATGGTTGTGAAACATGGACGTCAAACAAAAATAGCGAAAACGTGCTAGATGTTGTAGACTGTAGGGATATTGTGCTGGAGAAAAATGGACAGAAATGCGAAAACGAACGTGAAAATGAACTTTGCTAAACAGAAAGACATCGAGACGATGGCATATGATAGGTTATATACGTTTAGACACAACGATGCGAACTTCTCACTAGAAGATATGATTCTACGATAGAAGGGAAACATGTAGAAGAGGAAGGCCAAGAACATGTTATATGTATAAATATACGTGTCAAATAATCAAACATGCAAGAGTGGACTCGTACAGAAACTTAAGGATAAGTGCATATGCAAGGGATTTCGATGGGATCGTTTTATTGTAAGGCAATCTGCGGATTGAAAATTGAAAAAATAAAATTTCATAATATTATGTACGATGTATAGGTACTATATTATTATATTTTTTACGGACACATACGACATTCTACGACAAACAGAACACTGACAAGATACGCGCCAAATGCATTTTCACAGTTCGTACGGATGGTCTTATATAGATCTTTAGTAGACGTGATATTATTTACAACATTGTAAGCGATTAAAACAACATACAGAAAAGAAACAAGTGACAAGAGCGTAATGTTTCTGTACATTTTGGAAATCATTTAAGTCAATGCCATCCTATTATTCGCACAATTGATAATAATATAATATTATTATTACTTTGTGCGTTGGTAAAATACTAAAATAACGTTTGGTAAAATAACAAACGATATGGAAATGATGTTGCATAAAACTCGAAAAATAAGAGAACAAGGCCTTCGTTTCGTTGGTGTCAAAATAGTAAACAAGAATTACTAAAGATAATGACGACGGACGAAAAACGATTAGGACGCTACAACAACTATTATACGAGTACTGTGATTGCTCATTATTATTTTCTAAAATCTTTTGAAAATAATTAAAATACACGTATCAATGAATTAATTGTTTTGAAAATTGTTTGTTTAATGACTGGTCCTTGGTATGAACGGCGAAGCTGGGAAAATGTATAATTATAAATTAAAATACACGTTTTTAAGTATATTGCTTGATTTGAATATTTATAAAAAATATTGTTATAATCAATAAAAATAGTCAAATTAAGTAAGCTTTCCACTTAAAATAAAATACAGGTATAAATCCCTATATAAAATCAAAATAATTAAAACGCATAAAAATATAATATATAATTAAATCATTTAAATCTACGTGTAAAAATTAAACATACATTATACATTAATTAGTAAACATTTAAATTTCAAACATGTATTTATACATTAATAAATTATAACTTATAATTAATTGTAACTAATCTATTTCTTCGATCTAGAATATTTAAATGCTTAAGAATTATATATTCCTATACCGGCTAATACTGCTATGTCTTACATTTTTCCATTTTTCCAGCTGATTTAGCTTACATTGAAAAACTAATATTTATACCTATTGCATAGGCAGTATAGGTAGTACCTACAATGTAGGTCCTACATAATACGAACAGTACGTTATGTCGTTATGTACTGTGTCTTATAATCCAATGCGTTACGCTGCATATATATTTTAATAAGTTTGTTGATGATAGTGATACGATATTAGTATATCATTATTTGTTAGACGTTTTTACCAACAAATAACAAAATTATCTTTTTACCCATCTCATATTACTGCAAATCAATAAACATTCGGACTTGACACACGAGAATGAATAAAAACTAAAATTGCATAATACTATATAAGCATAACCTCCTAAATATTTCTATTAATAACAATAGTTTATTATAATATTTTAAAATTAAGTCTATATTGTTTTAGTTACTTACATATAGCGGTAGTTGGTACGCCTGCAAAGTACAAAGGGTTGTTATAAAGGAACTGATATATCATCTTTTTTAAAAAAATGGTAACCAAACGATAAAAGTAATCCTAAATGAACATATTATGTTTATTGTTCTTATGACTATTATTATTATTATTATTGTTGTTGTTTTTTTTTTTAGGGTAAACTGATGACCTATTTGAATAATTTCCATAATAATGCGGATGTGGTTAAGCCAACATTAAAAAAAAAATAACGCTGACATTATAATATACTGCTCACATAGTCATATCTCAAATGAGTTTATTACTACAGGACTTAAACATAATATTATTCCCGTTTTAAATTAACTCATAAATCCTTCCACTTATTATATTATAGGTGTGTATGAGTATGGTTTATAACAGGGGGACAGAATTTAAACATCCGTTTCAGTATACATTTTCTTTAAGACTGTTCAACGTTTTATTAAGGATTTAAGATTTGTATTTTGTAGTTATCATTTATGAATTCATTAGACGGATTTACCAAATAATGACTATAATAAACTCAAAAATTATTTCGTGTAGAAGAAATTCAATAAAAACTTTTATATTTATTTAAATCTTTTTTTTTCAAACACTATACAATTGTAGTGATGCTTGTTTTAAGCTTGAGATGCAATTATATTTAGAGAACGCTACATATGCATACAAATATCATAGTTATTTATGTTAATAACAAATACCTACATGGCGAAAACAAAACAAACTTTAATATAAATTACAATTTTAGTTCAAATAATAATTAATGAGTAATGACTAATAATTTAATTTTTAAAAAGTCTTCTTCTAAACTCAAATTGCATTACTCTGTAAAATTGTTCAACAATTAAAATTGCTATCCAAAACAAAAATATAATTGAGCATATTTTATAAAATAAAAAAATCATACACCCACAATTAATAATGTTACAGACAGAATAATTTAAATAAATATTTAAGAAATTGGATATATTTTAATAGGACATGAATACAGTATATAATAGATAAATAATAGATGGGAGAACAACTTCAAAAAAAAAGTATCTAAATACAAGGTATTATGATGTATTTATATATACATCAATTTTTACTTCTAAGTATATTAGATACAAGGTTATTTATTCTACATTTTCGAAAAGAGACAAGAGATACTTTTAAATTTTGAACAGACCAATGAATATATAGGTGTTACCATGTTTTTTTAGTTTTTTTAATGAATTAGTTTTATATAGTGAATAGTGATGTATGTGTTTTTTAAATTTTGATGTCTGATTGACAAAACTTATTTTGTTATAATAAACTTCAAAAATGATTAATTGCAGACTTGATTTTTTCACCGAACATTTATAATAGCATTTTCTAGACATTATTTCGTTTATTTTTGTGCTATTTCATATATTTTATAGACGATATTTTAAATTTTCTACTTTTTTAGTTTTCTTTTCGATTTATAAATGATAAGTAGTGGTAAAACTTTCGTTTGTGAGTAAAAAAAAAAATTGAAAATTGAATACAATAGCTTAGGTACTCATAAGTTTTTATTGCAATTGATAAATATTAAATACTGAAAATACATATAGTTACATTTTTGTCTATAATAGCGTTTAAATTTAATATTTTTATGAAATTCGCGTCAAAATCTAGAAAATATTTATGTAGTTTAGTAGTTATAAAACTTCATACAATTATCAATTTTAATAACTTAACTTGTAAATAGAATAGGTTTTCTTACATCGACTTAAAAATCTTAAAGATACATTCAATTTTTTTTTAGATATTTAAAACTCAAACTTTTATGAAATTTGGTAATCAAACGAAAAATAACGATTATACCTAACCTACGATTAGTTATTTTTATGTTATGAAAAAAATATAATTTGTATAGAATTAAAACTTTTTATCATTACGTGTATTAATTTTTACTATACACAATACAATTTAGTAAGTAAAATTGTAATATACTTCAATATTATTTATTTATATTAGTATTAAAGTTACCAACTATACCAACTAAAACCAACATAATAACAATATCATTTTTTAAAAAAAACGTATAACCGGTATAATTTTAGAAGTAATCTTTATTTTTGAAGAGTTAAAAATTAAAAACATGAACGTAATATATATTATATGACATAGGTAGATTTGACAAATTTCATTTTTAATATTAAATAACAAAATATCATAGAGACTGAGGTGTGAAAGTCATTAAAATGTACATGTTTAAAAATTAAAAATGTACGTATCATAATATCAATTGATTGTTTTATAAATTATTTTAGTGATACTTGAAATTACATTTCGTATAGTAGGTAGCTTAGGTACCTATTGATTTTGTTGAATGGATTTAATTATAAAAACATAAACCTGTTAAATACATTATATTATGATATAGTATGGTACCTACAGTACATATTATTATATGCACCGACTAACCTTATAAATAATTTAGTAAAATATTAACTAAGAACATTACATAATATGAGTACAGGGCCGCGTTTAAGATCCCACATGACCCTTATTCTGAAATAAGGAATTTGATGAAAAAAATATTAACTGAATGTATATAAAACACAACCTATTGTTACAGACATTGAATAAAGAAACCATACGCATTGAATAGTGCTGTCTGCGGGAGAGCAGGACTCATATACCTATAACCACTGCAACCCTATCCATATGCGATACCATTACCTACCATCGAGAGCAGGTGTATTGAGGTCACTATATACAATAACGACCCTGTTTTTCTTCTTATGAAAATAAGAATTTGCTCTCAAATTGTATTTACAAATAAAATGTTTAAAAATAAGTAGTGTCCAAATATCCGTTTTTTATGCGTAATTCAAGAACGAGTTTCTTTTCATTAATTTAAAACCATAGGTATATAGGTTATATCATTAATTCGGTGTAGTCATGAATGATAGGTATAATTATAATTTTGTTTTAACACGACAAGAAAACGACGTTTGATAAAAAAAACCTGCATAACATGTGAATATGAACCATTTGTTCGAAACTAAAAACAGTTTCCTAGTAATGAAATAGTCATTTTGTTAACATGCCTGTTCTTTTTTCATATCAATAATAATATTCAATTCACAACCACAAACAATAACATAAAAATGTTTTTTTTTTTTAATTTTTTATAATTCAAAAGTAATATTTTTTCTAACTTAACCTTATGTTAATGTTAGATTGGAAGACACTTATTCAGTTATCTCATGTGCAATGTACATCGATGTAGGAACTACTAAATTTTTTGTCGTATTTTCACCATATATCAGTGGCGTGGCTAACGGTAATTTCAGAGGAGTGGGTAGCCAGTGGGTCCCCTAGAAAATTTAATATGATATTGTCAATAGGTAGTCAATAACGATCTGAAATATAATTTGTAATATTATATTAATACATTATTATACATAAATACTTGGGATATTTGTAACTGGCCTCTGGAAAATTTTTAGTTCACCACGCCACTGACCCTATTCAACGTTGTGATAATATCATTTAATTTTATGATGTGACTAATAACTAATAACTAATAAGCATAATATATATATAACAACAACTATAGGTAGTTGTCAATATGATTTTTTTGAACGTAATTTAAGGATGTTCTATTATTCTAAAGTAATGAGAAATTCAGTTATATAAGAAATATAGATTTCATTGAATCAATAATTATTTAATTACTTTTAGATTAATATACGCTCACTAGCCTCACTGCACACTATCTTACGTCCTTATAGTCGACAAACTTGATTTTAATTTATAATATAATCACATGAAAATAATTATATCAAAAACGTTTGAGGTTTGAGCTATATAATATTATATTGTTGTATAACGCTTTACGCATGTGTGATGTGTTAATGATAATCATATTATGTGAAAAAAACAAGATATTCTAACATGTCTTTTATTGAATAAAAACATTTCGTCTTCCGACATATTTTTTTTTTAAAAAGCATTTACTGCTTACAAAAAAAAAATAGTTTCGATTTAATAATATTTAATACATTTATAGGTACATTACATAATATTTCAAAAAATGTACATCAATAAAAATAAACATAGCTAGGTAACTTTTATTTTATATAATTCGTTATTATCCTAAACCCGAATACTTCCGCTGGAAAAATGTACATATTATTAAAAAAATGACAATAATAACATTTCCAAAAAAAGGTACATAATTGCACTATGTTTTGATATTATTTAAGCGTTTAGTATCTATTAATGCATTTTTTTTCAATCGCAAATTAACAATTTGAATACTGTTCCAAAACCTAATTATAGAAGTGGAGGTCATCATAGTTTTGAATAGATGGGTACGGTCGTTAAGGACATTTTATCAAATTGTGTATTGTTGTATTATTCCAATAGAATTATTAATAATAACTAATAAGCTTAATGATTACAATCAGGTACCTAATCAGTCATTGTCTCATTTTAAATGAAATAATACATTTTGTTTAAAATGTTTATTCGTGCGTTTTGAAGTGAACAATTGCCAGATATTTAAAATTATTGCTTAGATAGATTTAAAATTCAGAGTGAACGAACACATCTCAGATACTGTTCAAAGACTCAGTGCTGTACAAAAGTAGATACAACTATACAAGTATACAACTGATATAATATTACGTATTCTTTATATATTTTGATTAAATAACATTTGATTATAAATCATATTTTCAATATTCATGGTTAATAAATATTACAATAATAGCACCTACCTAGTACCTACCTATAGCCACCAAGGTACTAAAATAAGTAATAACCGACATATTATTCATGAATACGGTATTATAATTCAGGTATAGGTATACAAGGCAGACGGAATACAATGCAGAGTATATATACTGCGGTATAATATTGTAATTATTAACAATTATTAATTACGTTTGAGCCCGATGACAGGTGTTTTTAAAAATAAAAAATTGTTTTACGTTTGTGTTTCACCGAGCATTATATTTACCGTCGTCCATTGCGATAAAATATTATATTATATTACTCCCATAAAATATTATGAAAGTGGCGTACCTACGGCATAGCATGTGGCGACCGACAGGCGTAATAATAATAATAATAATAATATTATTATTGTAGCTATATACAGTTAGTAACGTCCGTTTGCTCTCACAGAGCGCGCCGTATTATCGCTTCTGCGCTCGCGGTAGGAAAAGTTTTTTACCTTTTTTTTATGCTTCGATCGGTGTCCGGTGGGTAGTTATGAATAACGATATCGTGTACGATGTACAACGAACGACGTCACAATATTATTACAATGTAAGTGCCCGTTTTGGCTGCGACACGGTCCGCGGAAAGACAAATTTTCGATAAAATCAAAAGTCGTTTGCCGCAGCCGTCCGCGCGTAGGCGCTCCTACTGCACATCGGTTTATTCGGATCGGCGGTATTAAATAATAATAATAATATAGTGTAATAATATCCACGGGACGGTGCTATAATAAATAATAGCGTATTATAGTCTAAAATATATGTGTTATAGGTACAAACCGTACCACATACCACAATATACCTACGTCATACCCTAAGCACACATCAGTGCTGTAGTTGTGCCGTCGTCGATTCGTCGAGTTCCTGCCGTTTCGGGTACAGTCGACGGAAATGAAAAATATTCCAACACCATTATAATATTATTATTATTAAGCATGTCGGCGTTGTCGTCAAACATTTTAAATCGTATTAATGGGAGAAATGTCGTTTCGCGAGAATTAGAAAAAACGAAATAATTCCTGTTTTACAATAATAATAATAATGTAATAACTAATAAATAATAATAGCGTTCAATGTACGATATTATTATTGTTCACTAGTGTTATTATGTTACGTTATTAGTATAGGTACTGTAATATCAGTTTCCACGAATAATGTTAGTCATTCTCTGCGTTTTGTAATGTTTGTATAATAGGCGCCGCCCAGGTTCTTCTCGGTGATATAAGGAATACACGTGTTATCATGCGGTATCCGACGATTTTCGACCCTTTGCAGGGAGCGGAAGTCATCAATATTCTAGTTTCTACAGTTCGATATAGTCCGTCGTTATCTATAATTATTTGTCACGAATAATAATATTATTAGATGTTATACTTGACGAAAAAAATGATCAAAATACATCGGTCGAGTCGTCGCAGGTGGTATAGGTACCTACCACGTGGAAACGAGAAAATCAAAAATCCCAGGAAAAATATGCAACAGACTGTAACCGCGGGTAATAAAAATCAACTGAAAATAATATCATATGGAAAAACCTCTCCAGAGGTCAGACTGTCGAATAAAACGAAATAATATGTACGCGAACAACACGATATTATGATATAGGTACCTAAATACATTAACATATTATTATTCATTGCGTACGATCCGACGATAGTTTAACACATCGCATCTACATAAATACGAGTATAGTCGTGCGTAAATGCGTAATAATAGACTTAAATGACATGCTGAAAATTGAGATTTCCATCACTGCAATAAGCAGAGTGTGACGTACACGTCGTGGTTATTACAGTTTATTACATATTTAGTATATATTTTACAACCGCCGCCTGTGCACACATGACGGACAATTATTACGACACATCACACATCACACACATAATAATAATAATATTATACACAGTGTAACCCGGTTGGGGGAGGGGGACAATAATAAGTAAGAATAATTTATATTGTACGGTTTGCGCCGCGACGATGCCAATATATGCCATGCCGACTATCGCGGTAATGATCGAGTGGCAGAGATTCCACCGATTTTTATTGATTTAGGTCGATCGTCGACGAGCCGATAGAAATTATTCAAATATTTGGTCTGCGGGATTTGGGACGGACCGAAAATTCACGATATTATTTTTATTATTAAAATATTAGTAATATTATGACGAACTATTTTATTACCGACATAGTACAACCGTCGAGGACGTAAATCTGTAACATTGCACGAAGAGAACGATCGGCCAACTATAATACATATTGTATGCGTTACGTCGCTTCGGGCGCACGCGCCTACACGTCGTGGTAATGCGGTAGTCGCCTACCATATAAGTATAGATTATGTAAAGTATTTAAATGTGTTGACTATATACTATGACGTACGAGTCTGTATTGGTTTCAACAGATTTCGAGTTTTTGACCGGCAACGTTATAGACACGATCGATATTATCGTTACGGTTTAGAAAATATAATATCGATAAATTATTATAAATTGTCCGCCGAAACAGGAGAAAAAATGTCTCCCCCGAACCGTGTGACCCGCGGTCCGAGCCGGAGTGATACACACGACAACAATAGTTAATAACAGAAATTAGTTAACATTTAAAAACGTCTTATGACTCAAACGGTGAATCATGGTACACGGGTAATAAAGGAATGGGTCGGCACGAGTCGAACAGGAAATGCGACGTGTCGATCTAAAACTAAAACAAATGCAAGCAAAGGCGGCTCTATTGGTGGAATGGCGGCCGACTGAGGTAAATTATCAACCTAACGATTTTTAACTCGTGGCTTCTATGGTTACCGTGCCGCGATGGCTCACCTCGGCTTCTTAAAATTCAATCACTAAAAATGTACCTATAGAGCTGATAATAGCTTATCCATTCCTTCGTTATCTATACGGAATCGATGGATTCGAAAAAGCTGCCAAACAAATCCGTTGTGACGGGTTGTCCGAGTGGTCGTATAGAGCGAAACGACACGATGCCCGCTATCGTGTAATAATTATTATAGTCCTCTAAAGTAGGTAACGGTTACCTTATAGCCTATGATGGTAGCTACACGGTTATACCACGTTTTCATTATACACATATTATATGCCTATTATTATTTTTATTATTGTTTTTTAAAATTATTTTCATATTATATTCATATATACTTGCATATTAATACATTATTGCGTGTACGTATAAGGCTAAAGTATTTGACTTGTCTTCCGTCACCGCCGTACATATTCTCATTATTATTATAGACGTCAAAACGTTATCGAAATACTACGTCATCGCGATCCGTTGCAGAGGTTAATGAATCGTTATTATATTACGACGTAGGTGCCTACTACCTATTAATGACTATAGACGTATTATTTTTTTTCAGACGGACAGGTAGTTATATGATGGACAACTGACTGTAGAAACTATAATACTGTATGATGTTTTCCATAGGTCGTTTGTTGAAGTCGATTTTGGAATTTGAATAGTGACGGATATTAATTCTTACTCGAAAATTCGTTATCTGCAAATTATTGTATACAATATTTTAACGATATATCATAATATATTTTAAAATCGTATAATAAAGTTGACTATCGGAATTGGAAACAACGTTGAACGTAGGAATAAAGATTTCAACATTATTGGTATTCGGTCGATGTAGCCACTAGAAGAATAGGAAAAAATATCACTTAAAGAGATTCGAAAGATTATTTTCATTCTAACGTATTGAATGGCGAACGCTAATCGATCTAATTACCCGAAATGGATTTCTTAAATAATATAGGATTCCTCGTCTTGTTTTGTTTAGATCTTATACTAAAGCAATAACAATTTAAACAACTTTATTTATCGAAATTTGATAAAAATGTTGTACCCATACTTTTTGTATAGTATTCAACAACTATAACTAGGCTTTTTCGGATAAAAAATTAAAAAAGTTGTTTATTGGATCTAAAGTAATATCAAGACTTTTAAATCCATTTTCGACGTAAAAATTCATAATATATTTTATGTTAATATACAAGGCTTGAAAGTGTAATACAAGTTTCTTCAACTTGATCTTACTAGTTACTGAAATTAAAAAAAAAAAAAGTTTAACGTAAAGCCACATGACATCCTTGTCGTAGTAGGTATATTGTGGGTGGTAATTGTCCGCTGCAGGTGGCAACTGTGTCCGCTATCCCTGAAATCCGACGGGTGGCAAATGGTCGCGGGTGGCAATTGACCTAGATTCAACATTATTATGCGAAAAAGTTTCGTCGATGGTATTAGTATTATTATGGTATTACTCGATACTCGCGAGTTTCCCGAGAACGTCCCGAAATGATTCTCATTTAATGTTCCGAGTACGTCCCAAGAATTTTTTGACGTGGCCAGAGTGCGTTCCAGTTCATTTGGAGTCACCTATAGGGTGCACCACGAGACACGGGGAGGTGAACTTGGCTGAAATCCTTGGTTATTACTGTTATTTATTTTATTATTTTGGCTTGAGCCCATTTTTACAAGTTAGGGCGAGTGTACTAATATTTTATATTAATTGTTTACATTTGAACTATCATAGACGATCGTCATTTGTCGGACCGGTATCTTAAAAGTTTTTAGCCGATTAGTTTATCTAAAATAACTTACCTCTATATACAGACCACAGCTGCGGACCGAGAACGCGCTTGGGCCATTCAATATGATTTGTCGATAAGATTCACTCGAGCTATGAAAAAGGTAAAATTTAAAAACGAGATCACTATCTCCCGATATTCCGATAGTAATTTCTAATCTAGGTACCTAACCTACCTATAGCAGGAGTCGGCAATAGGTGGCCCGTGGAGGTGAAATGACTGAACCGTCAAGAATCTTTTTTTTAATGCTGGTGTTCCGCTCATAATAGATATATTTTGATCTATCTTTATGTGGTATTTTGATGTATTTTTGCTCCACATATATATGTGAAACTTCGTCTTCCAAAATGACGTTTTTTTAAAGAATAAATATCGTTCAAGATTTACTGTTCACCGCCTTCAAAACACTCTGCGCATTAGTTGTTCTCCAAGAGCAGGTACACAATTTAAAAAACTGGCGAATATTGTATTATAATTTGCTTTAAACAGCTTGAACTGTATTTTTGACACGAAAATAAACCCATTATACGTATTAACTAATATTTAAGTTTTTTCTGAACCCTCGAATATAGCATCGCGTAACACTGTACAGGTATGCAACACCGAACCGTACCTGTTCAAACAATACACTATATAGGTAACAATAAATTTCATAAATGTTCGTAATCAATAGTCATTATCAACATGTGTCGTAAATACACGGCGACATTAAAAAAAAATATTGTTGTTATTCGGGCGAATAATTCAAAACGAACACATCCGCGTTGTGACAGTATATTTTGTTGCGGTTGGCGCAATATTATAATATATATATACGGAACATCCGTGTGGCATTTCTGGACTGATTGACAAATGCTTCTCGTATTTGAAAAGTGCTCGAGTTCACGTTTGAAATTGTAGCTGCGGCATAAATTACAATTGTGTAGAAATCGCCACACGCGAAATCCTGCAGGAAAAAAAAAATTAATAAATCATTGTTTAAAACAAAAATAATACGACCCATTTCACGTTATCTCGTCTATAGATTTATATATAAAAAAAACTACTATTGCGGGCGGGATTGTTCGGTCCGGAGATCGGGGCAAAAAATAATAATTTAAAATTATTGTGAAAAAAAATACGAATAAAATGCATATATGTGTACGTATAATAATATGTACATTGATGCTGAGGTTTGGAAACGACTGGACGCAAATCCATCGAATGTCACAACAGCATGTCGTCGCGATGAAACTTATACGATTCGCCTCTCATATATTATATTATTATAAGTATACAACTATATTGCTTGTACACCTGACGGCATGTCGTACTTTACGGCGAGATTTCAATTCAAGGTTATATTGTAAAATATTTGAAATAATATAATATGCAGTGCAACGTTAATACTGCTACATATAATGTTTATTGAACACCTCTGCAGAGATGTGCGGTAGCATCGTGCCCGCCGGAGATGATGTCGACAAAATTTTATCTTGCCTTTACAAAATTGTACACTAAAAAGTACATGATACTGTCGACTTTTGGTATTGAAATTCGAAAGTGGCAGCAGTGCTGGAGAAACGGAGCTATGTCGACTGCCTGTTGACTAATTGTTACACGACCTGTTATCGCACAAAATATAAATTATCAATTTACGCGGGTAGGTATTATGTTTTCCGAGCGTATTTTAGATATCATTCGACGATATATTGTGCGTGGAACGAAAAACATATTCTACTGAATCAACGAAAATCTGAGTTAAAACAACTAGATATATATTGTTGACACAAAGCGGCTATGGTGGCGATCGAATGGTTTTGTCACGGGGATCGTGCAGGCCGATTTTTCGCACGCACTTTTCGATTAAAAATACAATTTATGCGGTCTTTACACCGGTAGACACTTATTTTGGTTTTAATATGTTTGCGTCATCCCGGACTGGACATCGAAACAGCCTCTACCGATAGAAAAGATTATTCGCGATTTACGGAATTCCGATATGTTTTGACCATCGGAGTGACCATCGCGGTCGTCGGGCGGTCGTAGAAGAGTAAAAAATATTTGTTCGCCCAAACTAGTTCTCGCAGATTATAGCGAATTGAACGCCGAAGAAAATCTCCTTGTACGGTATAATCGCACAACAATATTGTCGGTACAAACATATTATTATACATAGAACTCTCAACTCGCCCACCGCTTTTAAGATCTAAAACGCCAACGTCAATTCCTTTATCGTTTGTTCTTCACCACCGATGTTCGTCGGTTCAAATAGGTTGGTAATTCACACAACATAGCTGGTATAGTTATTACAGTACTTAGGATTTATATCAAATTATAATATTATTATTATTTATTATTATATTAGTTATTGGTGTTGATATTAGACTTAATTCGATATTATCCGGTGGCCAATGGCCTTGATTAGGTCCTACACATGTAGGTACTACTACAGTGGTCGTAGTTATTGTTGGTTACGGGGGGGGGGGGGGAGGAGGTGTGTGATGAACATTTTTACTTTATTAATATTTTAATTTTCCACACGACCACTTATTTTATCAAAAACAATGCATTCCCCTTTAAAAAATTATACTTAAGCGCATTGTAGTAGTTTTGATCAAAATGGCATAATAACAATATTATTGTTATCTTGACTTACCTAGTAAATAATACATTTTATTATAACATTTTTATTACAATCTAATTCTATATTTTTACCCATTATCAAATTGAAAGTACTATGTAACCTAAGTACCTAACCTGTAATTAATAATGTAACATAGGTGTTTTAAATAATTTCCTATTATTTGTCTTATTGTTGTGTAATTTTTTTTAAGATAATATAATAAATAATAACATATTATAGGTTTAAAATGTATTTGTATAATTTATTGTAATTTATAATTTGTTTGTGTATTTAAGTATTAAATAACAATGAATTAAAATTGATTTTCGACATCAGCTATACTTTTGTGATAGGAAAGTGAATCTAGCTGGTACACTTGAGAGGTATTTTTAGCAAGCGTCGGGAAAAAAAATAGTCATATTTACGTAAAACCAATTTTTGAAAAATTAAAAATACCAACATCCGTAGACACTTGAAATTTTCACTAAATGTTAAAATTACTATTTTCCATAGATGGCAAAATGTCCAAATTAGTTTGTCTCTTTTTGAGCTATTTATAGTCTTGAGAAATTTTTTGAAATGTTGTTAATTTGTTTCAAATTATTATTGATAAAAACTTCATCATTTAAGAAAAAAGCTTGAAAATTTAATGTGAGGTTCCTCATAAGTTTCTTTAGTGGAAGTTCAAAAGTATTAAAGATACATAGTCACGATTATTTTGTATATGTATTTAAAGTTTAAATTTTGACAAAATTCATCGATTCGAAAATGTTTTAAATTATTTTTGCAGTTAGAAATGCATAAGAGTTTTTCTTTCCTCTAGCTAACATTCGAAATTTTAATAGAAGATTCACCCCAAATTGTTTTACCTTTTTACTTTTTTATAACATGCTTATCCACACTTGTACGTAATTTTCTGTACATATTGAATATTTTTCTTTTCTAAATGATATAAAAAAAGTACATTTATTTACAGTCGATTAAAAAAAAAAACGTTCAAAATACCTAAAAGTGTGTGTTATTATAAAAGTGAGATGTATGAAAATTATGGATTTACTTCAAAGTGTACATGACTGTAAATAATAAATATATGTTGTACTATTTATTGTTTTCAAGACAAACTAACAAGTATAGATGAGTACAAAGTTAAGTTTTGTGTAACGTGTGACCTTTTAAGTATATTTTTGTCTGCAAGTAGTTAATTATTTATTTAGTGGATGTCAGCACACTGTTTGTTTTCTCTCCTTGGTTCACACTTAATATGGACAAAAGACATTCACTCAAAATCATTTTTTTTTTGTTTTTGAGTTATCTTAGAGTAAAATCGCCCAGTACATAAAATTATGGAGAATATTTTTTTTGAGGATACCTCTAACACATCGGTTTGTCTAAATATTATCTCAATACAATTGAATAACCATTTAAATTTCACAAAAACATTTTTAAAGTCAAATAATAATAATAAAATATAAGTGTATACGACCAAAGTGCCAAAACCCTCAAAAATATTATCTTCTGTATAATTTTTGTAATAGGTGATTTTGCTCTACAATTGCTCAAAAATCATAGAAAAAAAAAACGATTTTACGCGAATAAATTTTATCTATGTTGCACGTGATGGTCCGAGAAAGAAAGCAAATATTGTACTGAGATCCTCTAAGTGGTAATACTTTGAATGTATACTACCATTGATTATT
This sequence comes from Sitobion miscanthi, assembly GCA_008086715.1. Taxonomy (NCBI): domain Eukaryota; kingdom Metazoa; phylum Arthropoda; class Insecta; order Hemiptera; family Aphididae; genus Sitobion; species Sitobion miscanthi. The sequence goes on from CM017797.1 coordinate 4,153,436, forward strand.
ATTATATTTTTACATCACTGATCATATAAGTGTTGCTCAAATTCTAGTAAGTTTTTAAGAAAACAAAAAAAAAAAAAATTCAACTGCGCGTTTGTGTTTTACATTGTCTGGTATATATTATAAAATTAGTGAATGTCAGATTGTGCAACAAAAATGTTTTATAATTTCATCCGACTAAAAGTTGATACCTGTTTAGCTTATAATGTATGTATACCGTGTAGGTAACTGCTAATTATTTATTATCATTTTAAAATCGAGAATATAACCCAACTGCAGTATAAACGCTTTCTATGTCAAAGTGCGTAGAACTAATGATATATACACTATGTTACATTGTTATATAATATAAAACTGGCGTTCTAACAAAACACTGATATCTGACGTGGTAAAATATTTTAATGTATTAAAGTTTTTCGAAACTAGTAATGTATTATTTATTAATCCATTATACCGGCATGCATAAAATTATTATTGTGATTGATAAAAATCAAACTATAAATAACAAATACGAATTTCCGTGTTTCGGTAAGTGTGTAACAATATATTTTTGCAAATTCATACATTGTTAGGTATTCGTTATGTACAGTGTACACCTATACATTCAGTCATTCGCACTTATGTAACGATGTGCCCCACAATACGAATGTCTACAAATTAAAAAATGGTCGAACTATGCACATGCCATTTTCATAATATTACCACCTAAAAGTTTGAATTAGTAAATATTCGTGGGAGGTGTAAGTATATACTGTATACTTACTATACAAACACACGTGTTAAAGATTTGGTCGTTAAGTAATAAGTTTTACAATTCGAAAATCTCTTTGTCTATATTTAATTCTCAGTACTGAATCGTTGCGGTCCTATACTTATACGTTTTACGCGTCTTACATAACTTAATACTAATTCGATATTCCAACAATATTGCTAAAGAAAAGGAAAAAATTAAATATTTTGTATACATACAGATTTACATATCCAGACCTATATATAACTAATAAAACTTTTATTCTTAAAGAATGGTCACTTGTAATGTCTATAATAGTTAATAATATGCTCAAAAAGCATGTTAATATAGTAGGTGGGTATCAAGTCTTACCGTCCAAAAGTGTCCAGCTAAATTACAAAAAAAAAAAAAAATAAATTCAACGGCGCGTTTGTGTCTTACATTGTCTGGTATATATTATAAAATTAGTGAATGTCAGATTGTGTAACAAAAATGTTTTATAATTTCATCCGACTAAAAGTTGATACCTGTTTAGCTTATAATGTATGTATACCGTGTAGGTAACTGCTAATTATTTATTATCATTTTAAAATCGAGAATATAACCCAACTGCAGTATAAACGCTTTCTATGTCAAAGTGCGTAGAACTAATGATATATACACTATGTTACATTGTTATATAATATAAAACTGGCGTTCTAACAAAACACTGATATCTGACGTAGTGAAATATTTTAATGTATTAAAGTTTTTCGAAACTAGTAATGTATTATTTATTAATCCATTATACCGGCATGCATAAAATTATTATTGTGATTGATAAAAATCAAACTATAAATAACAAATACGAATTTCCGTGTTTCGGTAAGTGTGTAACAATATATTTTTGCAAATTCATACATTGTTAGGTATTCGTTATGTACAGTGTACACCTATGCATTCAGTCATTCGCACTTATGTAACGATGTGCCCCACAATACGAATGTCTACAAATTAAAAAATGGTCGAATTATGCACATGCCATTTTCATAATATTACCACCTAAAAGTTTGAATTAGTAAATATTCGTGGGAGGTGTAAGTATATACTGTATACTTACTATACAAACACACGTGTCAGAGATTTGGTCGTTAAGTAATAAGTTTTACAATTAGAAAATCTCTTTGTCTATATTTAATTCTCAGTACTGAATCGTTGCGGTCCTATACTTATACATTTTACGCGTCTTACATAACTTAATAGTAATTCAATATTCCAACAATATTGCTAAAGAAAACAAAAAATTAAATATTTTGTATACATACAGATTTACATATCCAGACCTATACATAACTAATAAAACTTTTATTCTTAAAGAATGGTCACTTGTAATGTCTAATAGTTAATAATATGCTCAAAAAGCATGTTAATATAGTAGGTGGGTATCAAGTCCTACCGTCCAAAAGTGTCCAGCTAAATTACAAAAAAAAAAAAATATACTATCTAATTAGATTCATTTCGAAACTATATATTTTGTAATAATGTTCATGACAGTAGTATTTTACACATCGCCACATACTACTACAAATACCATCGTGTTTAATTTATTATTTGGCATTGAAAATATCAAGTATATGAAAACAACCCATTTCTATTGTTATTAAAAAAAAAAAATACTGATATTGCAATAATAGTGAAATTTACTACCTAACTATAAATATGTTTGTCATGCCTCACAATATTCAAATTCGTTATTGATGTGTACACTATTTTCTATATATTTTTGGATAAGTCAAAGTGTGTGTTATAATAACAGTATTAATATTATATTACTGTCATTGTTATACTTATAACGCATATAGATAACTGTACATAGGTAAATTTTCTATCGCGTTGTTAGTGTCTATTGAATAACTATAATAGTGTTGTGTATAATTGTTTTACACGTTTATGTATAATGTGTTATATAAATGTAATTACTTAAAATTAACCTACTTAATTTTCAACAGGCAAAACACCAAACGTGTTTTTCAATTAACTTGCACCGTAATTCCGTAGGTACTAGTAACTTTTGAATTTATACATGTCCTTCCTAGACAAGTATGAAAATTTAAAAGTTAAATGTTTGTTTAAGATTCTGAGCGGAGCAATGAATGTATTGATTTTACAATGACGTGTTTTTTTTTTGTGTCTGCGGATACATTTTAAAGTAGAAATAATGCTTCAACTTCAATATATTTTCTCAAGGTCAATATAGCTGGTCCTTGGGAGGGGAGGGGGGAGAGTCAAAGGTACAAATTATCCAATTTCTTTCTTAATTATTTCTTAACAATTAGGCAAACAAAAAATACTGGGGAAACGGTTAACCACTCTGCTGTATAAAAACTATAACAAGTGTAGAGTTTAACTCGTCATTGAGTAAGTCACAGTAATGTAGGTATATATGTTAAATTTGAACTCAATGATAAATCATTGCATATAGGTACTAAAAACGACTTTGAGTGAAGGTGTGTTAGCTTACATTATTAATTTAATTTGTATTGTTCATAAAGTTATTCATTTTACTATTAGTAATACGGTATTTTGAAATAATTGAAAATTGAAAACGGAAAAGCTGAAAACTGCAATACAGTTAAAAATGTCATTGTGTGCATAAAATATAATAATAATAATAATAATATATTAATAATAAAAATCAAGTACCTACCCACGAATAATACTTTCGAATTTCAACAAAATAACTGAAATCATTCTTCTTCGTTTGATTGATATCAAATAATAAATAACTTTGTACGCAATTTTCAAACTTTTTGACGGAACAACCATTTTTTGTATCGATATTTATAGAAAAATACAAAATAAATATTTACTATTTAAGAAATGTCCTGTGTAGGTACATTGGTATATAAACTTTAATAAAAAAAAAAAACAAAATGTTATTATGTTATATCAATGGTTTGTGTTCAAATTTTAACAATTTTTTTTTTACAAATTGTATTCAAAATATATTTTCTATTTTTGATCTTTTTTAATTTACCATGAAAATAATTTACGTAAATATATATGTTGTCGGTACGTCATCTGCTCATACGTGTCAATAATATTCACAAGTGTATTTTATAATAATCAAAGATTGGCATTCGTAGAATCAATTTTTATTTTAAGAATTTACATTGTTTCTTACATATTGTAATAGTACGGGCCATGAAAACGTGAGGACGATCCTAGCGCCCTCAGTGGCGTTTTTTTCGGTAGGGTTATCTTAACTACGCGCTAGAATCATTCGCACGTTTACGTCTTCTGTACCATAGTATTGAAAATCAAAAGAACTGATGTCAATGAAAACATCGACAAACTCTAAAATATAGACAATTTACCTAGCATAATCGTATCCACTTTGTACACATTGTACACCTGTACAATTTAAAACTGACAAAGGATCTTAAACGAATGAAAAAAATATAATAATCGATCCATCGATAACAAAAGTGAAATCAATCATCCTTCTTTTCAATCGATAATGCAGTGTACCTGATTATATTTATACACATTGCTTGTTTTATATTTTGACGTTTTACTGATATTTATTAGTGTTGGTTTAAAAAGTTACGAAAATGGCTGTAAGAAATTTGAACCGGCTAAGACTCTGGGTACCAAACGTTCTCTGTACATATCATGTAAACGTATTTGATTGTTCTTGACATAAAAGCTTTGAGTTTGGCTAGTGGTAAATTAAAACTGACTGCATTTCTGCATATTATGTTGATCGATTTTCAATACCGATTTTAAATATATCAGTGGCGTTTCTACACACAAGATCGATACATTTTTAAGGTGGAGCAGCATAATGTAATTGTATACATTATATACATGTATTATTTTGCAAAAACGAGATCATGGGCGGGGGGAAATGCTTGTATTGAACTCCTCCCCAGAATACGCTCCTGGATGTACAGCGGATATATTATCATTATAATGGCAAATTTTAGGACGCGTGCGCAAACGCGCCCGTCTGCAAAGTATAAAAAAAAAATAGAAGTTCGTCAATCGGCATACTTTTACGAGCATAATTTAGTGTTTTACCAAGGTCTTAATTGGATTTTATAATGTTTCTAGGTGCCTTCGCTCGATTTACGTAATCATTTCGGCACAACGGCGCTTAACGCAGGTGTGTTATTGCTTTGAAATTAAATGTGACAATTATTGCATTCGATAAACAATCCCGTGTGAAACTAGGTTAGGTTAGTTATTCACAAGCTGTTCAGAGTAAAAGCAGATACGCTCGATTATATGTACATATCCCTGTTACGATTATTTCAGTTTTACTCAAAAATAAATTATATTCAAAATTATGCGCAATCCTGAAATGATGCTCCCCGACGAGTCCCTGTTATAGAATCTAAAATATAGGTTATTGCTGTTGGGCGGAGAGAGGGTGCACAGTGCACACTCAAATTCCATTATTGACGTCCACCGCGCCGGGTTGTAGTATAGAAATGATTTTTTTTTTAAACGATAGTTCAAACTAATGTTTGCTCAAATTTCAAACAAAAAACCAAAATTTGATCATACGGTATGGCTTCACGACTTCCTCGAGAATCTACAATGCATGTACGATAAATTGGTTTTAACTCTCTCCGTTCTCATAGTATTTAACAACATAATCGAGAAAGTCCTATTATAAACGCGAATGATAATATGTGTGCATCTGAGAAACGGTATTGCTTTCAACCGGAAGCCTAACCTCGATATCTAGACACTATTATTAATATAATTTACATACATTGTCTCTATTGACAACCATGTTCAAAATAGTCTTTATGGAGTACCTACAAATATATCACTACGCGACCGGCGACCAACAGTTAATACTATATATTTTATGATTTTCCACAGTGAATAGAAGTTTGGTGTTATTGTTATTTAAAAATGTATAATAATAGATGTATTATAAAAGTTGTTACTAATTAGTAATTACCAACCTTGGTGTGTCTGGTAATAAACTCAATTGTGATTTCCGCTTAGCGGTTGTCCTTCTTCATATATTCCGAGTAAAATGATTAATTATTGCCCAAACGTCTAAAATGCGGCATTGTTTGTTATTCGATCCATTGAGTTTTCCACGGATCAATAAAAAAAAAATTATAAAGAAAACGTCGAATATCAATAATAAATCGAAACGCCACCGTCGGTAGTTTATTAGTCATCGATCCAACGAACGATCCGTCTACATTCGTTTTTTTTCGACAAAATTTAGATCAAACTTCGGGGTAAATGTGGATACTTAGCTTTATAAATATATATGCATGTATTCTAAACTTTGGATAAACGTTGCCAAAAAACAAATTCAATTACATATAGTAATACAATAGTATGTAGGTTAATTGCGTTCACGTCCTTCCAAAGTACCTAATCGAGTATAAAAAAATGTATGTTATACTAAGCATTATAGAATATACTTATAGCCTATAGGGGGAACTGTAGCAGAGTTAATTTGCTCACTGTGTATACAAACACAATTCAGAAGTACCTGTGTACAGTAAACCAAACCACAAATATTTTATGTGAAAATACGCATCACACTTGTCTATATAGTTGCCTACAATTTTCGGAATGCGTTTTAAGTCGTTCATACTTTTATTTATGACGTATATATATATAATACGTATTCAAATCAATTAACAAGAAACGGCAGTCACAAATACGTCTTTTTTCCACCATTGTCACATGACATATAATTGTAAAAAAATATTCGGAGCTCGAAGAAAAATGTCCACCGCAGAACCAATCGATTGCACCAGTGATTTACAACGAAAACCATCGTCCAAAGTAATAATAATTGTTGATCAGAGCCAGGTCTACTATATTATCATACTATTCTAAACGGTTGATTCTTAAAAAGTCCTGTCACCAGTAATACTTACCTAGTTTAGATAACCTTTGAAGTTTAAGATGTTCAGAATATATAATGCTCGATTTGTATAACTCGGCAATGTTGTTTTTTAGCGTCGCGGACTTCTTCCCAGTTTATTCGGATTTTTTCCCCCTAATATCATGGCCTAATCATATTATGATAGGCATACCAGATACCTGATATAGGTACAATATACTTGGTAAGCACTGAGCACTGCCTACTTCTGACTAGTTCCGATTAACGTGTAAACAGTGGTGACGAACAGATGTAGATACTAATGGTAATTTCAAAAATCCCATGTGTAGGAGAAACCTATTGATGAGAAATATAATAAAGCAATATTCACAGATGACATTGAACGGCGGCGTTTGTCTTTTGTGTAATATATTTTTATTATTTACATGTTTAAATGAACTAGTCGTGCCTCATGCCTATGTAGACAACACGATTTGCAACCAAATATTAATAATCATAAAGCATTTCGTCAGCATATTTTTTAAACTAACCTAACGGTTGGTTTCAAATAAGGTGTAGCTATATAGGTAATACTGTAATAGCTATATAGTATTATAGGTATATAATATTATATGTTTAACAGAATAGATATTACGATCTATTATGTTTCTTAAACAAAATAATATTTTGAGGCATCACGTACCTAGTCCTATGCCATTTTTCCCAACACATTTCAGTCTTAAAACGTCGCAATTATCGACATTACATAACATATAATCTGTATAATTACTGTGCAAACAAAACGCATACGCATTTGTATTTCACAGTTGTTCATAAAAAGTGTTTTAGCATAAATTAATGTAAGTTTAAGTCGATTAGGTATATCATTATATAACTGCCTGTGCAAATGTATTATTTCTATTACGTTTTGTAGTGTGTGCTACTGTGTCTAGTGTCTACTCAACGAATAGTGTGTAATTTACAACATTAAACATTTAATATAAGTATTATATTATGTGCAATGGCACAGACTTAAAATTAAATAGGGACGCAAATTATAGGTGTTACAAACCACTGACAATATTCCAATATTCGCCTTAGCACAGACCCCTAACCATCGTACATTATGGCTGTAATATATCATATCAATATAATAGGTAAAATAGGTATCTACGATCATCACCTGCTCTAAAATGCAAGGGTATCAACTGAACCTTTTTGTTAGCACTATACATAGGGTACTGTGGTACCTAAATGTAATGTTGACATTTAACACATTGTACTAAACAGTTGGGTATGCAAACTTAAGTAATAAGTATTAACCGTGCCGTTTATAGTTGGTATAAAAGTAAAATAAATAAAATTTGATAAAATTCCAAGCATGAAATCTGATTCAACTGACAATTTATAATTTTTCATGTTACTACAACTGGAAATTATAATAAACCTTACTTATTTTCATTTGATCAAATACGTTCAACTTTTTTATAACACTGATCAATATTTATACACACGGCGAATCTATTTTAAACATTTTATAATCGACTGAAGCAACATTTTGAGTTACATTTATAGAAAATGAGGTTGAAATATAATATTTATTATGAATTCTGAGAAAGAGAATCAATCGGCAAATTTCAATTTACTCAAAAGTCAAAAAGTCAACAATTTTTGAACGAAACTATTGATCGTGTACACGCCGACACACAGTGCATATAAATTATAAGTTAAAGTTTATAATGTTTAAATTAATATAGCCATACAAACAGGTATCTCGTTAGTATTATTATAACATATGTAAACATTTTAAATTGATATAATTATAATTCGATACAGAAAGAAAACAAAATCTTTCCACTAATCAAACTCTGCTATAGAGTTGGAACCAAGAAAGAAATTTATTAGATACTAATCGTTAGGTGATTCGAGATGTGAATAAAAAAAAACTAGACGGAATCGCATAACAGGTACATAGCTCACCTTGGCTCAGAATAGTGGTGTATTCTAAGCTACGTTTGAAATTTAAAACATTTTTGATGGTACCTAGCTATAGGTACGTAAAATGGTGTTTTGAGTGGAGTTCTGTTAATATGGCACTTATTTGTTGAGATTTTTTCAACAAATATCAATAGTCGGATTATATAGTTATGGTTTTTTTTTTAAAAAAACTTTCGAGAAAGTCGAAAAAATACATTTTTAAGTACCGTATAGATCAGGGTGAAAAAATTGATTTAAATGTATTTATTGATAGATTTAATGATAAAAACAATAGAACTAAATATTGACGTGACCTCGAAATATTTCGCGCGCGATTTTGGGCACGTGTACCATAGATTTGCCATCCCTGATGAAAATTCTAGGTACCAATAGTAGTTAAAACTTTAGATTTCTAAAAGTGTACACTGTACACAGAAACTAAATAAATAACGAACTGCCGTAAAACAAACACATTTCTCTCCTTCCTCAGAATCTAAAAGGAGAATTTATTATATCCCAAAATAAATTAATAAGCGCATGTAATTATTATAGTTATGGAATTCTGATCTTTAACGACATCGTAGATATTAAAAAAATGCTTATTGTAATATTGGCATATCACATTAGGAGTACTGCGTAAATGTATACAATATATCTACATAAACACATAATTTCATTTCAGACCGTATGGATGTTGGATATCCACCAACTGTGTTAACATCACAAATTACGTCACTGGCTCACGGCTAAAATCTTGTTCAAAGTGGGTGGGTGAAAATCATCATAACTTATTAATCGCCGCCGTTAGGTTGCAATAATTGAATTATTGTTACTTTTTCATGGACTCCTATTTCGGCTAGTTTATGGATCGTATATTTAAAATGTTTGCAGATGAAAATTATCCATGTAAATCATTTTTTGTACCTAACATTAAAATTGTAATAAATTGTCAGTTTTTATTTGGTGAATTTATCTCGAATTTTCAAATAAATTAAAAACATATTACTTATTATTTTTATTAATTTAAATGGTTTAAGTCGTTTAAGAATTAATTCCTAATTTATGAACTAATCAATGATGGTAACTCAACATTTGATTTATAATTTGTTTCTCTAGCCAGAAGTGTGTTCTGTATCAACAACAATGGTAGTAAAATAAGAGACACAAAAATATAATTACAAAAAAGCTCAGTCAACCGGTAATAGATGATAATCAGCATAATCACAATTTTACCAACGGTGGTCTCAAAGGGGACGATGATTCATATATTCTACACACCAAAACTTTTTGTACAGTATAAATAACACAAGGGAAGAAAATCATTGAGCCCTTTGCGCTCAAAAGAGTAAATTTAAGTAAGTACCTATAGCCGGGCTGAAAGTATTATTATACGTAATTGAAAGAACTTCAAATCACAGGAGCTACCATATACCTAATTGGTACCAAAGTTTGTAATTTTTTCCATAGTAATTTGCGAGTACGTATCATGTAAAAGTTCCTCTGATGGATATTAATAAAAAAAACTTTAATTCAATTTTGACAATAATATGATTTGGCTAGCGACGCACAGTGTTACAACTGTCTACTGGCACGTACTTTGTAGGTGAGAATGTTTAGGACGTTTCAAACAAATTATGTGTAAGCTCATAATTTGTTAAGGGTTTAAGTTGGTGATTTGTCGGGGAGGTAAGAAAAAAGAAATAAAAAATATGACTTGGGCGCAAAATAAGCAAATATAATACGCCACTTGTATTAATAATATATCTAGAACTAATAGGTGGGCACCTATACTTAATACGGGAAAAACTGAAAAGTCAATACCCCATACACACTTCATTACTCTTTATAAGTTTTATTATTTTATTATTTTTTCTATGATGTGAACTGATATTTGTGATATTTTGTATTTTATTTTGTCAGTTGTCAGAACTCAAATTATATATATTATAATCGGACACATATCATTATATTTCATTATTAGGTTGTGTATACTTTGTATAAAATAGGTAAATTACCATGTTTGGTTACGTTGTAATCGATATAAGAAGCAAATTCAGAAATAATAATGGAATTAGTTACTTATATAATTTAATAATATATTATGCTTAATGTTTCTGCACCTTAGGGATTTAATCTAAAATTGATTTTCCTGCAGGTTAAGCATAAGTATCTCCATTTAAATTTAACATTAATTATTGAGTTTGGATCAAGTATAGTAGTATGAGTAATATATAATAATATATTAATATGTACATTTAAATCCGCGTTTTCAATATATTTTCATAAATTATTCAATCCTTTAATACCGATTATATTATATTATAGACGTTTGTGAAGTTCAAGATTCAAAGTTATAAAAACTATTAGCATTTGATTATTTGAAGATATATGATATGATATAAATTATAAGGTAATAAATAATTCACACTACAATAATAATATATATTATTTATCATTTGTCAATGGACTATTATAATGAAGTGTACAGTGCACGTGCCTACTGATTTACCAATACTCAGCGCCATCTATCTAACAATAGATGTTCGAACGAATTATTTCATAAGTTCAGAAATCCTGCAACAGCTGATATTCAGTATCTTATAAGTAATAATAATTCATTTTTTAATTCATTATAAAACTATAAACCAAATACCTAGCAATGTTTATAATATAATATAATATTTTATTCATTTAATTCATTTATTTTGTATTATACTTATTTTATATTTAGATACATTTTGTATCTATCATAGCTAGGTATTATACTTGGTTACCTAAAATAAAAAATATATTAATGTATTTACTGTAATACCGGACATTGTTTCATTATAAATATAGAATAATATTATGCTTTATTTAGGATCAACAGGTTTTCAAAAGAAATAATATGGGTTTTGTTCAAAAATGATTTGTTAAAATATTATTTTTGAATGTCTTTAGTTATTAAAAATGAAATTGGTAAAATAACAAGAGAACGTGTTACAACCGCATTTGTTGTCACCATTTTACCAACGTACAGAAACTTAGAAGAACCAGTTAGGTTTAATATTATAATAGTGAATTTGCCTACGATGAAATTAAAGGTAAGAACATTATTTTTGTTTCAATTTTTATTTAAATTTTTAAACGAGTTATGAAATTATAGTGAGTTTATAGTATTTATGAGTAGTGAGTATTTATGTAAAATATTGCAATTTAAAAATGACAATAAAATTTGTTTAAAAATTATGATGTCATACAAACATAGATAATATTCTTACCTTTAAATTTGGTAATAGGTCAACCCGGTCAACGTACTCTATTAAACCTAACTGCACAAAATTGGTTCTGCTGAACGGAAATTTGCTGTGTTGACATATTGTATGTTTGTAAGACGGAGACAATAACACGTCATGTGCGTATGATGTCATTTTAGATAATACTATATACATAATTGATAAAAATAAATAGTTATTCAAACGTTTATAATTTATATGTATTTATTCACTATTCAGAGATGATAAAAGAATTCCACACATTCAGCCATAATATTATACTTCCCTGCACAGGTCATCTATTAAAGGGTATTCACTGCATGTCTACTCACCATACCCTTAAAAAAAAGTTCTAAAAGTAGAAATACATCTCCTATCCTCTTATCACTTCTGCCTATCCCAGTTACCCCCCCTCACTCCCATAAATACTAGCAAGATCATTACCTAAGTTATAATATTATAATTTGTTACATAAATGATTCTATTCATCGAATGAGCATGCTGACCACTATTGCACAATCACTATAAAATATGTACCTATGTAAAATAAACATACAAATATTGAAATATACAATAACTATAAGATTACGATAAAGGAAGTATTTGTTTAATCATAATAATATGTCATATATACCGTATACCCATTATACCTACATACTTTTAAAATGTTTAACACTTTTACAATGGGTTTATTGTTTATAATACTGTAGTTATAGTGTAGGTATACAACAAACAAAAACTTGAAAAATAATAAAAACAAAACTCAATTTCTTTTTAACTTATTTTTTACATTAACTATAGGGAGTTAATAAAGTAAAACATACCATAGATGTATACAACAATTAGATAGTCGTCTTTATACTACCAAGATTAAAGACTGTCTTTAGTCATGACCAATGTTGAGGTAGACCGCCATTTATAAAGCAGGCAATGTTTACATTTATTTGTATACATATATACTGAGATAATATTATTTTATAAACATTGCCTGCTTTGTAAATGGTGGCCGACTTCAATGATAAGAAGGAGACAGCTACCTATCTAGTTGTTCTATATTATATCAATTAAAAATACTGACATATTAGACCTTGGTTCTCCTTAAAAATTATACAATTTACAATGACAAATTTACTTATTAAAGCTTTTTAATGGAAAAGTAATTTTGTTTCTTAAAAAATAATATTTTAATAATTTATACAAGTTATGTATATTATATATTATAAACATCTACAACATTTTCGTATCCATAATTTACCATTTATTCTAGTGAACATGCGGTTAGCAAAATGATTTGTGTGCTCACTGCACTGGACTGTGTATCTAGAAAATCTCCTTAAAAAATGGCTTATAGTTCACACATGTATGCAATATTATATGTACCTGTAATATATACTTAAGGGACATTTTTTTTTGAAAACTGCGACAACACGTCATGTTGCTTTATTACAGGCCACGGGGTCATGCCACGGAGAGAAGGGTAATTATATAAATCGTTTCCTTATAGAATACATTATGTAGAATCACATCAATAATTATTAAGGGCTATGATAATCTACTTTCCATCGCACGACTCTGCGCGTCGTATTGAACATCAATCGCATTTTTTGAAACTTTTCGGATTGATACCTATGTAATATGTTTGAAATCGTGACCCAATGCTGTCGGATCGTTATATATTATTACATAATACATACACACTGGACGGAGTCACCATTATATTGTAGAAAATTAGTATTCATAGTATACCTACGGGCATCATTATTATAGCTATATGAATAGTATATTATTATTAGTATACACCAATTATACATGGATGTCAACAGCCACAGGACCTGCAGCAGGGACATGATCAGAAGTTACTGCAGGAGTGTATAGGTGCTGCAGGAGTCATGTCGTCGTTACAATGCCTAAGTATCTTGTCCTTGTGCATATGACATAGGTTATAGGTGGAACTTGTGTGTAGGTACACTTCCGATATTCCGTTTGTGGTCGCGATCACCGTCGAATCGGGTTACTAGGTCGGGCGGCGGCCATCTAATACACGGCGGCCCTCGTAGTAAAAATAATAATATATTGTAATTTATATTTTACGTCTTCTGGTGCTGCTCGTTTTAGCAGCGCGGCGTCTCGGCGTGGTAAATCGTTTCGACCTAGTTCGGCATCGACCCCGACGACGCGACACGATACCGTCCGTTTTCCGGCACATCTACCTAGGTATATAATATTTTATACAACATAATATACTTAGGCGCGTAAAGTATATAGGTAGTTAAAATATTACAATTTACAATATTGTGTTCAAACGAAATTGCGTCGTTCGAAATAGGTACTATAAAAACTGTCATGAACGAAATAATACATAGGTTATTTTTTTTTTAACCGGAGAAACGGTCGTATAATATTTTTTTGTCATCATTTTGTCCACCGTCCGTATTATAAATATATTATTATAATTTTCAAGTTAAACCGACAAAATGTGAACAGGAAAAAAAGTATGAGTTTTTCAAAAGTTGTTTTCTTCGAGGTGAACCCGATTTTTTTCATGACATTTTAGTTGAAATTAAACGACAACAATCGATTTACCAATTTTGTTTTAATTGTAATAGTTATGAACGCGTGTGAAAACATCGATTTTTTAAAGCTTGTCAATTCCAAGCGGTGAATACTGAGTTTAATTTATAATTTACAACAGATAACGCAAGGTTATCAGTAATTAGTAATTACCTATTGTTAGTTGTTGTTGGTACTGTGTAATGATAAAATATGTTATTGTAAATTCGTATATTATACAGGTAACGTACAACAGTTATTATCACATTTTATGTCAAAAATCAAAAAAAAAGTTTATAATTTAACTTAAAACTATTACTGTTTCGAGGCTATACTCAAGGTAACTTTCTATTTTTGTAAAACTAATTCGAAAAATGTTAAAACAAATAATAGGACGATTCAAAAACAAAACAAATCATCAATATACCTATATAATAATATATATAGGCATATATGCCTTTATGTTAGTTAGTTGCACTTCGATAAATTTCTTTTAGCATCGAAAAACAGAGAAATGGTGCTGCCCATTTCCCATAGTTTTATCAGCCTTCGACACAGATATAAGTTATATCATATAACTAAATTTCGGGACACCAATACAATTTTCATAATTTTTTTTTTCAGTATTTGTAATTATAAATTGCATTTTAAACATAATATATACCACATTATAGAGATTTGTTATATGAAGTATGTCAATGGATACATTTGTATTAAAAAAAAAAAAAAACGTCTTTTAAGGTTATTATAGTTATATACTTATAAAGAACCTTCAAGTAAGCTGACCTACAGTTTAAATATATCAAACTTGTTAAAATTATAAAAAATATTAATTAGGAAATTGGTTGATCAAGTATAGATTTCAAATTAAAACTCGCTAATAACTATAAATACTCAATAACAACCGACAACGATACCTACTGTATTAACTTGTGGTTTTTTTTATTTTTTGAATATCCACAATTCATGATTTACAAAGTGTTCTGATTTTCTGAAACTTTGGTAACAATAAATAACAATAGTTTGATGCAGGTGGTAGGCACTGAGTGTGTAAAAAAACATTTAAAAAATAAGAAATTAATATCTACATAAAATATGACTTATTAATGTATTTGTTCTCTTTACAGTAACACAGATAATGTTTTCATAATATAACTAATTATGCTGAATCTAAAATAAATATATTTTTATTGTTTATGATATTTTGTTATTATTATAGTACTAAGTGCATCCTAAAAGAATGTTCTCGGTGAACGATGGATATGAAGTATTATCTATATGATCTATCTTAACATTTACAAAACACGAATTTGACTATATATGCAATACCCCACACACATTGAACACGATGTGTATACATACTTTTTCAGCAATTCAGTAACCATTCTGTAATAGTACCTATTTAAAAAAAAAATTGAAACGATATTTTATTTGCTTGTTTGAAGAAGACAAAGTTTGCAATAATATTAAAGAAAAATTAATACTAACAATATTAAATATAATGTTCTGCTGTAAAATTTACAATATTACACAAATGGTAAATTATTATACGCGAGTATAGGTACCTAACATTCTTAAACTATCGATGTCTTATTGCTTTTCAATAGGAATTTGAATATTAAGTAACCTTATTGTTTATTTTTCGTTTCCCATTCAGTTATTATGACAGTATGTTGAACACTACTGCTCAATAACTAAAAAACAAAATATTAATTTTCAAATAGAAAATTAATTCATTTTAACGAAAAATTATAATATACTGTAATAGTCTGTAAACAAACAAAATCAATACGCAATAATTTATAGTATTGGTAAGATTTTTAGATTTTTAATCATAAAGTATACAATGAAGAATGATATAGTGTATATAGTTATTTTCTTACTAAAGTTATTAAAACACAATATTTCAAAGCTTACAATTATGTAAAATAATATTATATTTTGTTGAACAAAAAAAAAGTTGTTTATCTTATTATTTATTATATATATTGTGTACAATGCGTACCTACCTACACAAGATAATTGTGAAGTCACTATAATTAACTAAGTAGTTTATTTAGATAAAATACAACTTGATCGTTTTAGAGTACATCCAGTCCTTAAATACCATGTTATAATATTATATTTCTTGTGCATTATAGACTATAGGTAAGTGGTAACTGGTAATAACTTTGATCATGTGTTTTAATGAACAATTATTTCACCAATATTTACACGGTATAAGATAACAATAAGAATATATTTGTAATTGTTTTAATTTTAATACTTACATTTTGGGTTTGTCTTTATAACTATGTACAAAAGCTATACAATAAATCAGTTAAATATTTCATATGGGATTTATAATATTATTATAGTAAATACATATATTATAACATATTAAATGTAGTATTACTAATTTAAATTTGTAATACAATAAGTATATTGTTGAAATGTAAAAATACTTAAAATAGAAAAGGTTAGCGAGATAATTCGTGTTTTTGAATTATGGATGAGAAGGGGGCTCGTGTATATTTGATAAAACAGTAATAACAGATAACATAACAATTTGAATTTTTTTTTTGTACTCAGCATTTTGATAGATTATGAAATTGAAGCCAACACGAGTGGAAAAAATTCAAAATATTTATGTTTCATAACGTTATTTTTAATGTGTATAATATTATGTAAATAGTAAATGTTAAGTGACTAAGGTGTTTAGATACGCAACATAATGTACACGATCGACTAAATCTCATTCGTAAACCTTAGTTATGTACAGACAAAATCTTAACATTTTTTGTCAACAACCACATATTACATACGCCCAAAATGTTTGCAAATATAATGGTATTTTTATATATATATATTTTTACAATACAACATAGTAAGTAATATAAAGTATAATATTAATAGTCTTTAGTTAATCTTAATGGTAACAAAAATAATATTTATCGTGATAATATTTTAGGTACCTTAAGTATTGGCGAAAATTCTGTATGCTAAAAAAAATTATAACGTATAATAATAATTTATTAACACCGAATAGTATTTAAATTCGATTTTACGTAAACCGAAGATATTCTATAATAAAACGCAGAAAATAGCGTATAAGTATAACTTGCATAATTTATCAAAGACGATAAAATAATAATCATAATGATAATAATAATAAAAAATAACCTGCTTAATTTGAAGGTAATAGTATATACAATATACACTAGTTAAATAGAAGTATATGTATATTATATACATAAAGATAAAATATTACATAGATTTATTATTTTTACTCAAACGTTCTGTGGAAACGAAAAGTAAAATATATTCTTATAAAACAATGTTTCTACTATGTAACATCGATCGTTGGACAAATTTTGTACCGGACAATAGGTTGAAAAATATTATTATCCGTCGACTATTATGTCCAGTACAACGGTGAACTCAGCAGTTTGTAGAACGCCGACAGTAATTTTCTCAGTGGTTGCCACTGGATTCTGGTATCTTTGGCAAGGTGGTGGTCATCATTTTGCAAATATCGTTAATGCTGATTGTTCCTTTTTCTTCCAGATCCTTCCAGTATTGATAGTTGCTCCTCATGTAGTACAACATCTCTGGCATGTCTATGAACGCTGGAAAATACAATAACAGGTATTCTAATAACTATTGAACTATAGAAATATTCATTCAAATAATCAAATCTACTCGTAAATGAAAATAGAGGAGATGGGGTGCTCAGGCCGCCCAAAAAATGTTGGACAAATAACAATTGAGAAATCAATTAAATGATTAAAAAAAAAATGTTTTTTTTCTTTATTTTGATAGCTATTCTGAATCTTTTCACTGTAATAGTCAATATAATATAACATTAAACATAATAAACAATTATGCGTCTATTGACAGTCTAGTTACCAACTTAGATAAAATATATCAGAAAGCCTTAGTATAGCAATTTATTGCAGTAGACAATTTCCTTAAAATTAATTTTAACGACAGTACTTGTTTTATTGATTATTATAAAGTAGTAAAATATAATATTTTAAATCCATTATATAATTTCTAAGAATTATTGAATATTGATGTTGATGCTATAAAATGTGATTGCGCCTATGTACTTACAGTCCCACGTCTCAAACATATCGTTTATGATGTAGTCCATGAAGCCGATTTGCGATTTTGGTATGGAACACGACACTCTGTCAAACATTGGCATTACCACTGGCAAATGATTGAGTTTCTCTTCGTCAGTCTGAAATCAAAAATTAACACACATTAGAAAGATTTTTAATTTTTATAAAGTGATGCATTAAAAAAAAGTATTTAAGATAACGTTTTTTTTTTACCACCAACCTTTGTATATTCTTTAAATTGTTTATACAAAAAAAATAGGGTGGTAAAGGGTGCCATTATTTTCTAATAATATTTCAATATTTATTTATATTAGGTACCTACTACTTACTATATTAGTATAATAATAACAACATTAATTATATTATTATAATTATTATAATAATGTATCATAATATTATTATATTATTCGTATTGCTAATAATAAGCCAATACCGACGTACCTACTCCAGAACAGTTGTATGTGAATAGGATTGTGGTATATTATATTTTAAATGGTTCAAAATTAATCTCAATATATTATATTATATACTTATGTTTTTACCAAGAAAAAATTGTTCTATTAAAATTTATAAAAAAATAACTTTAAATTAATTAAACATACATACATAATAAATGTATACGAGGATATAATATTATATTTCAGCTCATGTTTGAAAAAAATTAGAATTGCATTTTTTAAATGCATCAATCATACTTGTAGGGGAGGAGAGGGGTGCGAATTTATAAACACTTTCTAGGAAATTTATGGCTACACACTTAAAATTCGTGCTACACATTTGCATTTTCGTATTGCACGCTATTTTGCGATATTTTGTCATACAGTGCGCACAAAAACAGAGGTTGGGATTTATCGTGTTGGTAGGTACGTTCCAATTTACTTGGGTACAATATAGGTACCTATATGTTATTATATTTAAATACTTTGTTTTTACACAAAATATTCTCTATAAATAAGAATATATTTTTAACATATAAGAAGCGTTCTCATACTTGATTAAAGTATTCCTCGGCTATCCGTTTGGCCCATTCCACGCACATCTTTAATGGTCTAGTCGGATTGGACACGTCTGCGCATTTGATTAACATTCTCTTCACCAGATTTATTTCCTCGGCACTGGTAGGCATTATAGCCTCAGGACTTACTTCGCTAGGAGTCTAACATGATTTCATCGTATTAGCGTTTCATTATCGTAAAGGCATATAATTCAGTTGTTAAATATGACGTTGGTAGTGTTATTGGTTCTACTTACTAATCCATCGACGGGCGCTTCGTCGAGTGTCGATGGTTTGTTACAGACGCTCACGAATTTGGCTAAATGTTCGAAATGTTTTGTCATCTCGGTGGCCAATATCATGTCGATAATGTTCTGCCTCACCACTTTATACGTGTCTTTTTCCAGACCTAAATGCATTTTTATTTTTCTGAGTAAACTAAATTTGGACATAAGCCAAAATACGTACCTTTAAAAATGTTCAACCGTTCGTCCTTGGTAGTGAGCTTAAACGTTAAAGCAGCGTGGTGCGATTCCAAAACGCTTATGTCGTTGTACAGGATAGCCAAATCGTTTTGGGAATTACATAAGAACGCGCTAATGAAAAAATAATATATCATCACATTGCCAAATGGTTTAAGTTTGGTTTTGGTGTGGTCTAACCTCGATTTTCCGGGATGATCGATGTCGTGTGTGATTGCGGCGATCAGACAGCATGCCTCGTCCAATTGATCTAAAAGCCTCTTTATGCGATCTTTTTCCAAAAACATGGCGGTCGCTTGAAGAACATCAGCGGCGTGTGTAGAGTTGTGGTAAGTATTTTTAGCGTGATAATGACCCTCAATCACAGTTAACCAAGCGTGCAATGTTCGTTCATCACAACCTAATGTTTTGTGTACTTCAAAGTGTGTCAGTAGATTCATTCCCAGATGTACCAAAGGCCTAAAAGTAAGAATAACTAATGTTTTTTTTTTTTATTTAAATTGAAAATAAAGTACAAAAAAATGTTATTGATACCTACTGTATGTTTATAGAAAAAAATAAATATAATACGACAATTATGATGAACCTAGCAAAAATATTAGGTATTTGGTTGCATGCTACTTGTATCGCTAACATAAAATATACTAAAAAGAAAAAGTTTTATTTATTATTTATTCATTAAATGGGGGGTGGTGGCGAGGGGGCTTTATTGTTATATTTTACAGCAATTGAGTTTTAAACATTTTAAAAAATTTCGATTTGTAAATAGTAGATGATTAACGAATGAATTTTATGAAAATGTTGGCCAAAATAGTTATCAATCATCAAACATTATGGTAATTAAAAACATTTAAGTATCCATCACCTTTTCATAGTAAGTTCTTCAAGCTTAAACACGTTGAAATCCCAATACAGAGACATGTCTAAGAGTTCTTTGATTTGAGGAGTTACACTTGTCATAAAATTCATTTTAGCAATACCCAAACCGTAAGGCTGGCTCTTAACAGTTGCTGAATCATTAGAGCTTCTTCGAGTGGATGTCACGTGCACAGGCCCTTGCTAAAATAAAATAAAACATCATTATATTATCTAGTATTATATATTTACAATGAATGTTAACATAGTTATTATTTTGTCGAAAAACAGTACCGTAATAAGAGCTCCGATTAAATCTGACGTAACTGGATCATCGTATTTGATATTTTCGGTTTTTAAATGTGACGAGTATAGTTCAGTGACACGCAATATATCAACGACCTATAATATTATATCATTTGTATTTTTTATTGTACGTCAATAATAAAGCGTCATCAATCTAAAACCTGTACCTTATCCAAAATTTGTACGACTTGGTCGTTTGAGTTTTCTTGAGCGGTACATATCAATGATATTACTTTCGTGATTGGCGCTTCAAGTGGCAAGTTATGTAGTTTTGCCAAACTTTGTCTTCGAGCTGACTGTGCGCCTATTATAGAAAAATCTAATAAATTAAGTTAAGAATTGATAAAAATTGATTTCACAAATTTAGCGATCGTTTTTAGATTCTGAGCGGAGCGATGAATGTATTGATTTTAAAATTATGTGCATTTTTTTTTGTTTTTGAAGAATTTTGAAAATTTGAAAATTAGACTTTATAAATTTATATAATATTTAATATTTATCCCTAAAATTTGAAAATGTATTACAAGATTTCACTTAAATTGGTAATACTGTAGCAAAAGAATCTAAAAAATATGTGTTCAACTTTGGACAACATTTTATATTTTAACGAAGAACTATAACGATTTTAAGTACATTGTTGTAATTTAAAAACATTATTATTGGGCAATCGATAATTTCAATATATATTATTATAATTTATACACAATACACATAATAACATTTTAATATGCAATGTTTTCGAAAAAAATTAACCTAATCTACTGTATTAAGGGGCCTTGCTACAGTCATTATTTAAAGGGCAACATTTAGGCAATTTCTAATCTTGTCATAGCCGCCCGTGATGTTTAGTTTGTCTATGTTTGTTGTTAATGTAGTTGTAAATGATTATTAGTGTGAGTGAAATTAAATGCGGGTATCGTCTCTCGTACGCGCATGCACATGTAAATAATTCGACAACCATATAAATTTCACTACACGAATTTTACAAAAACACACATTTGTTTTGACAAAATAAAAGTTAGTTAACGTAGTCTGATTTTGATTCTGAAAAAATATTTGAATCAGCAGAAAAATGTCTGTAGATTGTACGAAACATTTTCCGTTTTTAATATTAATTTTAATTTTAATTATGATTCGAAAAAGTTTATATTTTCAAGTTTTCAATTACAGTTCACAATAATATAAAATTTAGTTTTTACCAAGTGCTTCGTAGGCTCTATAGACAATTTTATAGTGAGTTCAAATTTTTTCTCAGAATCAAAATCGGACAACGTTAACTAACTTAAATTTTTTCAATACTTTAAGTCTTTTCAGCTAAAATTGACGGCAGTAGCAAGGCCCCTTAAATAGTAAAATAAACAACTACAGTAGAAATTTTAAACATACTCATATGCTGACGGACCGTCTTCGCTCAGAATCGTTTTTTCGCTTGTAATGATTTATTATTGAATTCAAGATTGACATACTTATTACCTACAGTGACTTATTCAATGACGAGGTACACTCTACACCTAACGTATAGCAGAGCGAGTACGTACTTCCCCTTTTTTGTAAATATTTTGTATAAAGGTGGATACATATTATATTATTTTAAGTGTAATTATTTTAGTTGTAATTTTAAATACTCACACACGCATATATTTATGTATAACAAACCACGAACGTATGAGTTTATTATTATATTATTTGTATTTGTTTTAATGCAATTATTGAAATCGTAAAATTATGATTGGCGGCGTTGAAAACAGGCAATCAAAATTACACCATTGACATCTGTGTATTTTTCAGATTGTTCTCCTCATAGTTATAACAATTTCTTTCAAAATTCTAACAAATTTTAATCTTTCAATTATTATGATTTAACTTTTCGAAAAGCGTGTTGATAAAATACCAAGAAAAAATGATATACATTAGATTTGGACATTTCAAAAACGATTTTAATAGTCCATTGTACGAAATGGAATTTACAAAAAATGTAATTGACTGGAAAGATAATAAAACTTGGTTTTTATAAATGATATGTAATCAGAAATAATACAACTTTTATAATAATGGACCCAGCTAACTCCATATTGACTACATTTCGATGAAATATCTAAAGCAAATATGATTCTATATAATTACCTAAATATAAAACACCTATTTTATAGTGTTATTTTTTAGAAACGGTGTAATAATTAATTGAGTAGTAATTACTGCCAGGAAATTAATTTAATTTAATTTGTTTGAATTTTAACATTTATATGGTAAGTTTATATAGCGTTCTTCAATTATGTTTTTTGATGTACCTTTCCAAAAGGTCACAATAAGTATTATATAAATTATGGATCGATTAAATATATATTTAACTCTAAACAGAAATGCTTTAAAATGTAATTTTAGCCTATTACACGGGTACAGTGTTTGGTCATAATCAAGGGGTTTTGTGTAAAAAGGGTTCAGACGACATTTATGTGTAAATTTAATTAATGATAGTTGAACATGATAAAAGTTGTTTCAAACCATGTGCGATTTATGTGTAGGTACTGTGAATGCAATATATTTACCTGGTAGTTTTAAACAGAATTATAAAATATACACTTGTAGGTATAACATGATTATTTAGTCATATATTTATCTACTTCAAATTAACAATAAATATTATTACTTTAACCCACCGAATTCATGTTATTCATATTATTTTTAGTTCATAATAATTTAGTTGAATAATATATTACATTTATACAAATGTTTTAATGACAGGAGTAACGAAAGTTCTTGTGCAGAGATTTACGCAAAGTCTCCGTAAAATTGTTATTAATTATCACGAAACAGACGGAATTATTTCTATAAAAGTTAAAGTTTATGTTATTAATCTATATAGCAGAGTTTCTGGTCGACTGATTTTCGTGAATTCATGTAAAGGGGAGTTCGTTTTAAAATATTAAATTAGATAACGCCATGTATAATAATGATGATTAAATAGTATTTTAGATTTTGAATTAAGCTGGGAGGTTAATGGTTGTACAAAATAATGTTGAATTTCTTGTTGATGTTTTTTTTTAGTTTATATTTTGTACCAGAAACCCTTCAGGCTCAAGAGTTAAGGATAATGTAAAGTTAGTGTTTAATGTAGTTGCAAATTGAGTATAATTTTAACTTCATAAAACTAACATAAAAATCGTACATCATTTTTGAACTTAAACTTAAAACTTTACAAACAAACGTGATACATGGATAGACTTAAAAAAACAAATAATTTTTAGCATGTTTTAACTTTTTATAATATCAATAGCTGTATTAATCGACTCAACTCTGGTTAAAATTAATCTATCCATCAATCGTTTTTTGTTTTTACAATATAAGCTGTGAAAACCCGTTAAATTCGATTCATCCGTTTAGGAGCCTTTCTGGGATAAACAGACATGCAGACAGACAGACAGATAGACAGACTGCCAATCTCTGTGAGTGTATTTTAATGTTACATTTAATCGTGTATGTCTGAAAATCAATATTTGAATACTTAGAAATATTGTGATACGCAAAATAAGAAAAAAAATATCAATAACAAAGAGTCAAATTTACAAATATGTTGGGCAACAATTTTATTTGTTTCAAACTTTTAGTAGTGCCTACCCGGGGCTAAGTAAATTGGGTCCGTGATAATTTGGGTACAGTTTGAAAGCGGTAAGTTGAGTAAAAAAAGTAGTTGGTAATTTAGGTCCCGGCAAAAAACCCACTTACCTACCTGTTTAGCCCGATCATTTAAGTTTTAACCAAGAACATAATATTATAATAAACACATATATTTTAATTTATGCCATTTATATAATTTATAACATTTTTTAATTTATAGTTTATACCATAAGCTTTTTTATTCATACAATTTATACCAAGAACATAATATTATGTAATATAAAATAATATAATATAATTATAAAATTTGACTCCTAATGAAGATGATTATTAGATATTAAAAAAAATGGAATGAACATTCTAGCATTTTATTTTCGGGACTCAATTTACATAGTACCTTTTTTTCCGGGACTCAACTTAACTACTACCTTTTTTTCCAGGACCCAATTTACCGACATAAGGTCATTTGGGACCCAATTTATTAATCCCGGCTTACCCTAGAACAGGAGACAAATAGGTAATTAACCTTGTGAAATGCAAGGTTTTTTCTAATACATCCTCACCTATATTAACTTAAATTTTCCATGGAATAAAAATAATAATTATAACCAATCATAGTAACTAATTAATTTTCTGTAACTTATGGGAACCCACTATATAAATTAAAAAAATATTAGATGTTCGTGAAGCTAAACTAAATTCATGTGAGTCATTCTACAGCAACCTATAGGAGTTGAAAAAATAAGCTTAAAAGTAAAAACCCCCTTCGAGTTTCAAGGTATCTATTGATATAAATTTTATTGAAATCGATCCAATAATTATTCTGAGATAATTATTTTGTAAAAAAACTCATATCACATTTATAAAGGTACAGTCACTCCAATTTTTTTTCATAATTATTTTTTTTACCCTAATCAATGGTAAATATTATTACACATAAATGATATACAAAATATATTGGATTTCCGTTTCCCGAAATAATATCCCTGTGTGAACCTATCTTTAAAATGGGAGTTTACTTTTAATATTTTCTTAGTACACCACTACATTGTGGTACGAAGGTACCATGACAATGTCAAGTCTCTTGCTATCATAGTCTTGGCTGTACGTTGAATAGTCAGTCAGGATAACTTCTTTTAAATATACAAATTATTAATCAGAAGGCTTAAATAATGTCTTTGAAAACGTTTGCGTATAAATTTATCGTTTTGAAAAAGTCACTTTCATACCTTATAATTTATAAACCATAATGTATAGATTTAATTATTTACCATCGCTGTTAATAGACTTAAGGTCATATGATCCTTTACGAATGGATGGTACACTTCCTCTTGGAAAGCCATGTACATCTACAATACTTTCTTGTATGTATATGTAATTCGTAGTTTCTCTGAAAACCAATACCGTTTAATGAGCACTTATGAGTTATTCAAATAAAACCAAAGAATTACAGTTTGTTCTGTTTTTAATGATATCTATACCGATACGTAATATGAAAACCGTATTTATTCAATTCTACCAATTTTTTATTTTGAGAAAATAGATAAAAATTACAGTAAAGTTAACATTATTTACAAGGACTTATTAAATATATTTTAAATTTGTTATGAAATATGATCAAATTAATACAAGAAATATAAATTATGTTTCGTAGTAATATACAAAAAGTATTTACGTATAGTATAATATTTATTAATTAAAACAGAATAATAGAAATTGTTTTCCTTTTTGAATTGACTTTCTTTAATTTTTTTTTTCTTATTTGGAAAGTTATAATAAGTTTTATTTATTTAAGGACTATTTGCTTGAGTTTTTGATTGAAAAATCCTTAATTTTGAAAATGCACTTTGAGTCATTTTTAACACTTTAAATTTGCAAACTTACTTGCCAAACGGTCGAAACGGGGAAGCCCGGCAATGGAGGTACACGTGTTCGCCGCTCTTGCACTTCCACGATACTTTACCATCCCATTCGATGTTTTTCTCTAGCTTTTTGGTAATTTGGTCGATATCACCCAGCTGGTGGAATACAGCCAGCGGTTTGTTTATCACGTCTTCGGCGGCATATCCCAAAATCACCGAGCCCGACTTATTCATGTACTGCAAGGTTAAACATCGGCATTATGACGTGATATATTGGTATGAAACGGTTAGAGAAACAGTAAAATAACTGTAATAACATCCTTTATATATGCAAACAGTTGTGTACATATAATTTGTAATAGTAAATGGAGAATTAACCTAGAACGGTTCTATCGGGATAAGGTTTTCCTGATTGGATTTTGAATTTGTTTCGTTGGCGTGGTATTAGCGATAAAAAAAGAAAAATAGCGTTTTCCATTTACGATACAAAATAACGATGGACCACAAAATAGATATTGACCATTGTATACTAGAATGCAATATTTCAGGTTTAAATCCATTTAGATTTGAAAAGAAAATTGTTTAAAACACTATAATATAACTAAACACTTAATAATGATTTTACATTATAGATATATTTTAAATGACAACATGTAAATTAAATATTCAAAATTCAAATAGTATACTATTCACCACTTATTAAACGATACTTTGTCGTTTTGAAATTAAAATAATGTTACACTGTACTATGGCACAAGACAAATATATTATATAACTAGTAGGTATACTTACAAAGTAGCAGCATAATAATTACGAACAATTATTTTAATTTTTGTGCAATAAATAAGAAGTGCTATAATTAGTAATTTAATAATTAATACTATATATTTTTTTTAAATAGAAATTTTGTTCGTTGACGTAGTTTACCTTACAAATTAGAAGGCACTATAACAGTTTTTATTTTTGTTTGGTAAAAATTATTTGTTATTTATGTCGTTGATAATTAATACAAAAAACACTTTATATTTATAAAGATTTAAGAGTATGATTATTTTTGATCAGGACATGACGCGTATTTAGCGTTAATCAATTTCGAGTAAATTATAATATATTATAAGTAGTTATAATTTTATAGGTCGGGTATAAAATTAAGCGTGATACCTACATTTATTACTATTTTTTTCTTTTCTGTCGATATTATTATTCGAAAAATATGAATTTCTGGGTGTATTATTTTTATGATATTAGTTTATCTTTCAAGATGACAGTGGTAATTTTTTTTACTAAAACTTGTTGTCGAGACAAAACTTAATTGAAAATTAAATTGTTTTTTAAATTATTTGTGCGTACAGTTCTGAATATTATATAATTACATTTCAGAATTTAATACGATGTAGGTATACTGACCATATTTTAGTTTATGTTTATATTAATAATAATGAAACAGTTTATATACTGGAAAAACTATGACAGGATATCGACAACTGACAAGAAGTAAAATAGTATAAAATTAGGTTTTAAATTTGAAAAATGTTAATAGGTACATTATGTACTATATTCAATTCACCTACATAGTAGATAGATAAACATAACTTCTACCAACAATGTTGTGTATGCATCAATAATTACCCGAGGGGAAAAGAAAATGGAACGGAAAAAAAATATTACATTTTTACATAGTTACCTATTCACTACGGCAGCACAATATAATATAAGAAATAATAATCTTATGAAAACTTAACGAATGTTTTATAATAAAAGGTTTTAAATAAAATACAATTCTGGTAATTGTTATTTTTTATTATTTTAAATTAACTAATACAATCTTTATTCAAAAATGACTTATAAAAGCTTGATTATTTTTAGTCTTAATAACATATAAATAATAATATAATATTGTGCTATATTTTAAAATATACATTTTACATGTAAATTGGTATACCTATTACCTACCTACGCAACTACCAAAGTGTACACAATTCAGGTGTCTATATTTATTATTTAATTATACAGTAGGTAATTAATAATTTGTTTAAGTTAATATTATGAAGAGATAATGAGTATTTTATGTACTTAGGTCTTATGAGAAAATATAAAATAGTCAAGTTTATATTGGTTCTACTATAATATATAATATGGCATTTGACACGTATATTTTTTTATGTAAACCAGATAAATAGATAAAAGAAATTGTAGATAGGAACTTTAATATTGAAAATAATATGTTAAGTGGTTGTCTGAAATCGAAATAAAATCAGTTTGGTAACTCTACCTAATCAGATTTTCGAAATATTTAGTATTTACACAATGTATTATGGCTCATTGAATCTTACCATAAGTCAAAAGTTCAAACAAGAATACATGCAACATTATTATTATTATCATTATTTTTCTTTTTGACACCAGTTCAGAACAAATTGGTGGAAATTGGATTTTTTCCTTGAGTACAAAAGTGGTCGTACTACTTCAATATCGAAAGGAGTACAAACAAAATCGTTGAACCTTCTCGAAAACGTTAAAGTAAATACTGCTAACAGTTTGGTAAATTCTTTTATTATTTCATCAAATAAAATTGGTTTAAATATATAAACTTTTGTGCTACTAGTTAGTAAAATATCTGGTTACAATTTTATTTTCTAATACATTCAATATTTATGTTATTTAAATTTAAAGGGTATTCTATTATAGTTTATTTTTTCGAAATTGATTATTAAAATAAATTGAACACAAATCATTATTTGTATTTTACATTTTTCCAGCTCTTATTAAAAAATGTTGAATGTTGTTAAAAAGTTTTTGAGCATTCATATTGTGTAATGTGTATGTACATAATGTGACTACATTTTTTGCGTTTATAAACTTTAGAAAAATACTATTCTTCAAATAAAATTGGGTTAACTGGGAGAAGTTTGTATAATATTTTATATAGCATAATACTATGAATAAATCATAATATTGTAAATGTAGGTAATACACATTGAAACGTGAATTTACCTAACATAAATTTAAAATGAATAACAATAATATACACAATATTTCCTTTAAATGTTATAATAATGTATTTTTTACCAAGCATATAAGCAGGTGTCAATTAGTTGAGTCAACATTTCATAAATCTATATTTTGACTCGTGAGAATACTATTTTATATACAAATTACTTATACTTATACACTTATAAAATATTAATTAAACGAGAGTGGGTAGTCATAATATTTTAACTTTGGTTGGTTAGTTATGTCTTTTGTTTGAATCATTTTATTATTATTTGAATAAAATAAAAAATATTTATTTTGTGGCCGTAAAAATGTATTATTATGGGTGTCAATTGGAGTTTTCCTCATTTTACAAAATGGATTTTAAAACGTTACTATTACAACAGCCCGGAAATGTTAAAGAGCAAAGTGTTTTTGTAATGCGGTCATTGGGAGCTTGGATGAGGTAATTTAATTTAGTGGTTTTATCTAAAGCCTCTCCCACCCAAATCGTTTTTTATTCGTCCACATTTCTCGTTTTACCTACAACAACACTGATCCAAAAGCAAACAAACAAGTTATGCACCCAAGGGATGTTATGTACGTCGTCGGCATATTTACCGAAGCAACAAAGTTATTGATCATTTGCAAAGCTCAAGAGAGAGAGAGAGAATAGAAGGGTTTGAAGTTCTAAAAAATTAATCTTTCAATTCGATGAATGTTTACTTGAATGTTGTGTTTGAGGTCGGTAATGATGACGAGGTCTTTGGTCTTGTCCAGTGCAGCTAAAACTGCGTCTTGCTGTGCTAACATTGATCGCATCGCCACATCTTCTTTTTCTAGCTGCTGCAACTCTTTGATCCATACGTTTTTGTTGCATGTTTCTACTATTATCTGTAATAAGGTTTTTGTTACTACATTTAATCAAACGTAATGTTATACCTAAATACGTACTCGTATATACATTATACAAATATAATCATAATCTTATATATTATACATAAAACATCATAACATATTAATCAAATAATACGAAACATTGAATTATGAATATTTTACGTATAAAATATAATCAATAGCTGTAGACAATAGCTGGTTATCATTTTTAAAATTATAAAACCTCCAGACATATTTATTATAGTAATATTAAGTATTAAATTAGAAGAAGGTAAAACAGAATGGTTGCTCTATACAAATCTTAAACTTTTAAACCGTAATATTGTCATACAATAGTATTACTTAGTTTTAAATAATTACAATAATAGTTTTAAACAAAGATAATTTTTTTTTAGGTATAAAATAGAATGTTCGTATACTAAGAAAATAAATAATTTCAGTTTGATGATACTAATATAGTAATATTACATTTAGGTACTGCAGGATAGGTATTTCAATATTTAGAAACTTCCTTTAAATTTAAGGTTTAACCTTTGAAATAACTTTTCTTGGTTGATATTTGTTTTATCATTGTATCAGACAACGAAAAGAAACAAAATTAAATGAAGGTTTCTGATTGTTACGAGTTATCTTTGCTTCTTTGAAAGGTTCAAAATTACCATAATATTTTCTTCTCGGGTCAGCAGTTAGAATACCTAAAATATCTGAAGCCGTTAAATTTATTATAAATTTAATTTTTATTCATAAGTAAATTAATAAAACTTGGGAAGTATATATTGTGACATAAATCACTAAATAAGTATACAACTAGGTAAAACTTAAAAGGATTTTTTTTAACTTAATATAGTAAGAAGTATAGTAAGAAGAAATGATTTTAGTGTATAATAATCTACATAATTATTAAAGTATTAATGAAAAATTAAAAAAAAAAAATTTAAGTCTGAGAACGATCTATAGTATATGTATGCAATTGTATTAATTTAAAATAACGCAAATACTTAATAAATTATAGCATAGATCACACTAATATATAGAAAATATGATTCACTACAAATTTCCGTTTTTTATTTCATTATTTATGGCACACATCCTTTTTCAGTATTTCTTTTTCCCAGTCAATAAATTAACCTTCGAAAATCACTGGGCGTATCAATAATAGCTTTTAAAATATATTGAAGTACAGAAATATAGAGCCCTAAGTATAGAACTTTAACAAAACAATTTAATTTAGCTTATAAAATAATGAAGTAATTACATATAAAAATATCCGAATGACGAAGGAGATAATTAAAAGAATTTTCATAATATTATTAATTAGTTAAATATTGCTATTTCTTATTAGAAAGAAACAAACAAATCGATACTTTATAATTAATTTAAATCAATTGAAATAACAATTTCTTACTGACAAAAAAAAAAAAAATCTGAAAAAGAAAAAAATTTTGGATCATAATTCTAAAAACGATATCTAGAATAATTAATGATATTTAACTAAACCGAACACTAAACAGTGTATTTGTTGAAAACTTTTTGAACTTTTAAATTTAATACAGGTTATTTCAATATCAAAAGTTATTGTGATTTATAATGATATAATTATTTTTGGTTTTAGAGACCAGTTGGTTCTGTTAATGAACAAATTAAAGTTATGAATGAAATTTATTTCAAAATACTCAATAGTAAAAATATTATATAGCTGTGTTACAAATCGCAGGACGTAAGTCATTTTACTATGTATGAAATGTTTTTCGAGCTTATAGAAATTTTTACAAAAATATGTAATGAAAATCTTTGAAATATTTTATAATTTATTATGAAAATAGAAATTAAAACCAACCAGATTTTTTAAATGTTTTGTGTATGACCCAATTACTATATTAACCAAATTATTTGGCTGGATGATAATTTTTATCTCTGTTCAATCTACATATACAATAAAATAAAAAAATAATCCAAGTGAAAAGCTAATAAAGAGCATTCCCAGAGGTTATTGATACAACATAAAATATTTAATTAAAATGTTATTTGCTTTTATGAGTTTAACTACTTTAATACTGTAAATATAATTAAAGCATGACAAAGATATAAAAGTAAAATCATATAAACATTTAAAAGCAGTAAGTATCTAAATAAAATAATATTTTTGTACTTTACATTTTAAAATATTAAGATTATTTTAAATCTCTTAACCATTGATATATTATAATATTTTATATATTAAATTCCTTTTAAAACTAATGTAAAATATAATAATATTGTAATTTGTAGCAAACTAAAGAGAACTAAAGATGTTTTTAAAAGGAAAAATTAGGCAATTTTACACAAAATACAAAATAAAAAATAGTAGTAATAATTAATAATAAAGAAATCATTTGAATTTAAATTTATTGGTAAAGTATAACAACGAATAATAAATAATAACATATATATATAGGTATATGAGATTATATTTTAAGAAAAGAAAAATAATAACCCTTACGTCTTATCGTACGCATATAAAACAACATACGATATAATATTATCATGATTAAATTAAAGAAGATTATGCAAAATTATTTTGTTGAGTATTTAAAAATGGGGTTTCTATAAGCAAGGTTTTTATTTTTATCGTGTACAATTAAATTTAACAATCGAATGAATAAAAATAAAAAATAACACCTACCTTATTAAATCCACTGGTTAAAATGGACGTAACGTCTTTTTCGTTTCTCAACACAAGGCTGAAAAAAAAACAAATACGTTATACTTTATCAACCAATGAGGTTTCGCATCATTGCCCATCGAATTACAGTATAAGTGTAAAGAAATTGATTACCTTTTCCTTACTAAAGCGACAAGTACAACGTGAGCATTCCTTTTAATCGAACGTAACGACCTAGGGACAATAAAAAAAAAAAACACTCAATCAATACTTATAGTACCTATACTTACCTATTTAAAATTAACACAAGGAAATATTAAATTCCTAATACAAATATTTATTGTTTATACATAATATGTATACTTTATATTTTCCAGTAAAAAAATAACGTTATTAAAATCGAACAGAAGTTTTTTAACTGGTACGTAGCCC
Organism: Sitobion miscanthi; assembly: GCA_008086715.1. Lineage (NCBI taxonomy): Eukaryota > Metazoa > Arthropoda > Insecta > Hemiptera > Aphididae > Sitobion > Sitobion miscanthi. The sequence goes on from CM017797.1 coordinate 4,186,955, forward strand.
AGTGTATATATTAAGTGGTATAAAGTTACTTGTTTTAAGATGGATGGACAATTTAAAATGCAGAAACTTTTAACCCCATAAAAAATTCATAATTTATCTATATGTATCATAATGTAACATCAATGTTTTACACTCTTTATGGCTGTATGAGCTGATTAAAATATTTTCGGTATAATATGTCAAATGTAGGTAGGTATACATTTGAAATGTAGAAAACTTTCAGCGAATTCTGTTGGTTTTACATCGTATTGCATTGAAAATGTTATTCAACTTCGATCAACTAACGAAGAAGCAAAAATCAGTTTTACAACCCCCCCCCTCCCGCATCATAAAAAAAAAATCGTACATCTTCAAAATTCCACATAAGTAGTTGTCGTGTTACATAATATATATATATATATATATATATATATATTGGTAACCAATTAAAAAAGTTAGCCAGAAAAATGTATACAGAATTTAATAAAATAAATAACGCTTGAATATAAATTATATCAAATTGTTTAAATTGAAAATAGAGCAAATGGTCTATTAAAATACACATTTAATGTAGTATTTAAATAATAAAAAAAACACTTGAAGCTTTTAAGCATGTATTTATTTTAAGTGAGGTTAAAGTAATAATAATTATTATACTATAAATATAGCAACTGCATTTAAGTTGTTCTTGTTTGTTTACGTCTTATTATACTACCATACTAATAAATGCGTAAAAGAGATTTATCGTTGGTCGGCTGATATTTTTACAAACGCTTAGGGTACAATGGAGCGAAAAATACGATTAAAATCATTTACTCTGTGGCGAATGAACCGCAAAACTTGTCGTAACATAATGCTAGTATATTTGGATCATTAGGCACACTAGTAAAAAGTGAATCAAATGTCTGCTCGAGGATGTTGGGCTGCCCCAAGTGTTCTTTATCTACCGTGACAAGCATAAACTTAAGGCCAGCACACCGCCTCTTTCGATTTCCGTGCCACGATAACACTCCCCTAGATTCCTTTTTAGGCTGTCTTCACTTTCGACAGAAATTTATTCCAGTGAAATTCGGTCCTTTGTTAATTTATTATATTCAGTACATTAGTAGCACCCTAAAAGTGTTTTTTAACACATATTTAATATTCAAGTATTAAATAAATACATTGTATAATATTTCCTACAGGATAAAACTGATTTATTTAATTAATTACCGAATTATACATTAAAATAATGATTTTCCGTATAGGATCACTTATATTTATATGAATTATTATTCAGAAGAATGTGATTTAAACAAATTGCCGCAGTAAGTTTATTTTAACATAATATATGAGAAAACAGGAGTTTAATATTTTCTAGTACAATTTTTTTTATTTAAATAGTTAGATAATGTTAAACTTTAAAAGTATTATACGCTAAAAGAATCGACAAATAATTTATAGAAAATCATTTGCTCAAATTGTATTTACTATCAATGTTTATATTTTATTACATTTTGCAAATAAAATCTCTTTCAATAATTATTAATGGTTTGTTTTATATCAAAAACTAGTTAAAAAAAATATATATATACCTATATTTATCATATACTTGAAAATGAACACAAAAAACAACAATTTTTTCATAATTATAATTGTAAATAGAATAAATTATTAATAGCGTGGATAAAATATAGATACATATTTGTCATTATCATCTACATAATCCAAACACAATAATAGTACTGTTAACTAAATCACTCACATGGGGCTTAAGATTAACAGTCAGGTCAATGTCAACAGAGAATTAACAAAGATTCGAGATTTAAGGGATCTGTAGCCCCAAGCTGTTCTTTTAGAATAACCACAGGGATGCTAAATACAGAGACTTCTTATACTCGTCCCTCAACTGACTATTCCATTTCTGAACTAAACTTAAAGTAAATAAACACACCAAATATTAACTTATAATATAGCCCAGAGGTATAGTTTATCGTGAGAGAAGTTTTAGACATCGAAGTAGAAACGTGTTAAGACATTTCAATACTAATTTACACCAATAAAATATTTACTATCAATAGTGGTACTACACAAAATATTAATTTTTAAATAAGATATAAATATTAAAATATATTATATTTTTTTGTATGCTTGTATTTTGAGTGAACGAGTTCTATCGAATACATGGATCCTATTATTAGTTATTGCGTTTTTTGTTTTTTATTTTACACATTCAACAGTTTTGGTATCTTTTTAAATAAAATGAAAACGTTTTAAAATTATTTTATTGTCAAATTGATTTTCTGTTTTCGTAGTTTACATTAGACGTGTTTTCATAAAGCCCAATTAAGTATATTTATATTATATGGATATTAAGTTTATTTTTAATTTTAGTAGACACTAATTTGCATAAAACCCTCTTATAATTTTAATTTATCCATAAGCCTTTATTTAAAATACTACTATAAAGTTTTGTTAAAGGTTATGTCAAGTTTTTTTTTTCAACTGGAACATAATAATATGATTATGATTATATCATTATTTTTGTTCAAAATGATTTCAGCCACGCCAGATTAAAGAATAAAATATATAATTCTTGTGGTAATAGGAGAGGCACCGAAAATTCAGGATAAGTCTGAAGTAGAATATAAGTTATATTATATAGTTAAGACTATAAAGGCGAGTAAAATGGGTTGCTATTTTCAAGAAAGAAACGGACAATAAAAAAAGGATGTAGCATAATATGCCACATTTGATTGTTATGTAAGGTAAATTAAGCGGGCGATGGGGAGGGATTGGGAGAAAATTATGATCAAGACTATTTAAGACTAGGAGAAATATCGCGTTCCTAAGTGCCATAGTTTTAGGTTAGGTTAGGCATAAAAACCTAATTAAGATGTTTAAAACGTTATCTAGTTATGCAAACATTTAACTTGATTTTCAAATAAAAGCTTTTATGAACAATTATTTTTAAATATAATAATATAATAGTTTTTGGTAAAGTATTTTTCTTAAGAAGTTTAAATATATACTTCATAAATGTTTTTACTTGAAAATTTAAAGTACCTAATCAAAATATTATACTTATTACATAAATAAAAACGAGATAAATAGTAAATAGACGTTAATTATGCTTTAATATAATATTTTGTTAAATAAATATAAAATTAGGTACCTAATTTGTAGATTTTACTGTTTTTTGGTAAACATTAAATAAAAGATATCGCTATATTATAATAAATTAATTAATAGTTTTAACTGTTCGTCTTATATTTATTATTTAGTATTCAATAATTTTACTGCTATATAATAGAGTAAATTATTGAATATCCATCAACATTTTATTTTAATGTTTCATTGCTTTTAGTTTTTACTACAGCAATTATTTTATATAACATTTATTAAGTGAATTTAATACCTACAGTATAAACTACATAGAAAATAATGAGAAAATTTGAAAACTTATTATATTTTCACTGGGGTTAGGAATAAGTCCCTAACATCTTAGAACAGAGTTGAGATCTAACTTCTGAGGCTCATTTTCATTAAGTTCACTTGAGTGGTTTTTCAATTTACACTACATCTTTTGCTAAATGTAACTAACCCTTCTTACAAATTAAATTACTAGATAGAACAATATCAGTGTTCAAAATAGTTTGAACAACGAATAGTGTCTTAATTTATTCACAGAACCCTTGATTATTATATAATATTGTTTTTGGGCTGAGGTAGAGCTATTATTATTTTTCCATACAAATATTATTCCACGGTGTACAGTTTTAAATTTAAATTAATTAAATACAAAAAAGTCATGGTTCCTGTTGTGTATTTTTGGATTGTGAGTAGAGCTTTTGAGGTCATACTTTGATATTTTTTGTGTGACACATTTTTTAAGAATTCTTTTCTTTCAGTTTTATTTATTATTTTTTTACATTAGAAATTGGAACAAAGACATCATTTGTCGTAGTTTTTAAGAATACATCCAAAAAAACTGCACGTAAACAAAAAAGCAAGTACACCTGTTAAAAAAAATAATTTTGGAACTATATAAATTGTATTATTATTTTTATATTCAAAATTTAATTAATAAAAAATATTTCGAAAAGGTAAGAGAAGCGAGACGGATCAGCATTAAAGGAATTATACTGACATTTGACACAATAGCTGGTATTACATTTTTTTTTGTATATTTAAAATTCAATTTTTCTAAATGTATATCTTAATTATATATTCAAGAGCTATAAATATTATAAATCATGTAAAATGTAAATTGAATCACATACTCATATTGGAAATTGTTTTATTTAACTTAAGAAGTATGTATTTTTATACCTACAAATAATATTTTAAATCAAGTATATTTAATTTTAGTTTGATACCTAAATAACTAATCACTATAATTAACAAGTTTAACATGTTGATACACTTCTTATAACTACATAGCTTTTAAAGCTCTCTTAATCATTAACAATAATTTAAACAATAAAACACGAAAAAAATTAAATATATATGCATATAATTATCTCTAGTTAAACAATTAGATTCATGAATATTTAGATATAAGAAATATTTATAACAAAATATCTCTATGTACCTTCTAATTTTTCTGACTGATATTGTATTTTCAATAATTTATTCCTAAATAAAATTAAAACTTATACAGCCTAGTGGGAATTAAATTATAACTTGAAAAGTTATTCTGTGCGACTGTGCGGTATTTGATAAAAATAAATTAATACTTAAACAAATTAATACAATTACGATTGTAACTCATAAGTCACGACACATAAATTAATAGGTAACTTAAAATAGTCGATTAATTAGAATATTTAAATAAATAAATAGTAGGTAGGTACCTTGTAGTATATTGGAATTGTAAAAAATTGTACTTATTATTTCATCATTATTTATAATTTACATTATTTATTATAATATTTATAAGATTAAAAAATAAAAAATATTATTATGTAGGTAACAAAAAAAATGTTATATTGCCTTACATAATATATATTTATGAATTACCACAATCCAAAACAAATTAACGCAAATTTATGGTTCGATTAAAAGTTGTGAATTTATAATGTATAAATTAAAAAAGCATAACAAAATTGTTTAAACAACAAGAGGAGTATATGGAGTATAGGTATTGATACTAGCTTAAATAAAATAACCGCACTCAAAAACATTGATTTTCTGTCATCTTGTAGTTAACGTTCGTTTTTTTGATATAAAGCTTATTGTAGCCATAAATTATACACATCAATGTAGATAAGTATCGAAATAGTTAAAACTGAAGTAAAATTAAAAATCAGAATTATCTTTAACTCATAATATATTCATATATTTTATGAACAATTGTTTCCAATTTATAGCCAATATAATTTGTACTTATTTTTATACTATATATTATACAAATTATGCAACTTTATTTGTATAAAAAATAATTTTGAAAACCGATAATGTAATGGTACCTATCTGGACCATTAAAAAATATCTTAAATATTTAAAATAAATTATACCAATATCATATAAATTAAAATATATGCATTGCGTTAACTTAATTTTCAGCTTTATACCGTTTATTATATTCGCGTGAGCGTATTTAAAATAACAGTGGCCGAAATATCTCAGTAAATACATGACAAAAGTTCGAAATTAGTATTTTCATCCATCCATTTGGATCGTCGGCCATATTTCATTCCATTGGGTTGTCCGGATTTCGGAAAATCGTACACGCATTGTCGGGATGGTTCATATGTATTATAATATTGATAATGCGTGTACGTGTATAACATTATACAGTCATAGTATAATATAGTTATACTGTGTAGTGGCATTAAAGTGCACTACAAATAGGTAACGATAGATGGACCTGATCATTTATTCTTCCCGTAGGTGCTTCATCATCGCATTACCACAACGACGGAGGGTGGGATATATTAGTCTTCTAGAACGTGTAGAAGCTGTGTGATTTTGTAATAAATAACCGAAGAGTTCGAAAGTTTCAGACGTGCCATAATTAAAAACATACCGATGACGTGAGTTATGTCGATTGAAACGACGGCGGCACAGGATCATTATATAATACCCTCCCCCGATCGCTTTGGAAGACGAGGTCGTGAGTCGTGACACGCACAAAAAGCCGATCGCAGGCAATATTATTGTCGATAGCCTTTCAATAAATTCATAATAGTCCTTTGTCTAAAATGAGTTCCAAGTCGCTATCAATGGTTGTCATCATCATTATGTTGTACTACCTAATAAGTAATAGGAATAAGAATAAGAATAAGAATAAGGGTCTTCTGTTACGAATTAATTTCGTGACCAGGCCGAGGAGGGAGAAACCGAGTGAACGAGAGGGACAGAACAGATAGAGACAGACTGATATATAGTGTGGGAGGGTAGAGAATTGGCTTCTGTATACTGTCATTGGGATTTTGATAAATTATCAGACACCTCTAGTATAGTCTTCTAAAACAGCACTAGCAATCATCACAGCAGCGCTAGGTTCGATACCCCGGTTCTGTCATAAGCAACGATTAAAGCAGGTAATTATATTCTCATTTGAGACGACGTTGAAGGCTGTTGAATGGAAGGATTTAATTAGTGATCAGATCCATCCGAAGATAAGTTTTCGTCTTGTTTTCGATATTGCTATTATAGAGCAGTAGGTGGTACTCGTGCAATTTGTTTTCATATTTATAGAAACGTTCAACCACAATTTTCTATTTACTTTTATTTCTTCGACTGAGTTATATTTAGAAGTCACTACATCGATTGATTCAATAGAAATTGTCTATCTGTCATTTACCTAAGCGAGCTAGCACACGATATTATTGACTGGTTAAAGATATTTTACTGATTTGAAAAGCAAAAGCTGTCGTTGACATTGGCTGTCGGAAGATGACTTACGTATATATTACTGTATTATCCAGTGTTTCCCAGAGATATATAAAACGGTTTTAACTTATTACTGTTCACTGCTGGTGAATCGCCCATCTCGACTTTAATTATTAAAACCCAGATGGGCGATCCATCGGGAGGAAACAGTAATAAGTAATAACTAATAAGTTACTTTTTTTTCTTACGTGTAACCGACTGCAAGCAGAAATAAACAAATATGCGAAACGAATGATTTTAAAATTTTAATATTATAATAATATAAGGGTAAGCTACCCTAAAATAACCGGTTCAGTTTATGATCTAAACCTTTCTTGAGTCGTAAAAATCAGTCGAGTATTTTTTGATTCTACAAGCCTTATCAGCTACTTCGCATACTTAGTATATATAATAGCTGTTACCCGCTTCTATAATATTAATCTTATGACAAAGATCCCAAATAATATGTGTGCACAATTAGCTGTCGATTTATCAAAAACTGCAGATTTGCATCTACGTTATTTAGATATAACCCAACTAAAAATATCCGTATTAGCAGACTACCTGTAAATCATCAACTATCAATCTATCATTTCCGTTTTTCTTCAGTTAAAATATTTTTAATTGTTCTTTTTTATCTGTAACCAATGGCTACCCTAAATCTAAATACAAAAATATTTATTTTTCGTTAGTAGGTAGAAAGAAAATTCATATGTGAGCCGCCCCATAGCGACCTATAGGGGTTAAAAACCAAATCTACAAACTTTCCCTGTGTCTCAAGGAATCTATTGACATAACTTTTATTGAAAATGATTCAATAGTTTTTGAGTACGAAGAGAATAAAAAAGAACATGTTATATATATTATTATAGATTATTAAATTATATAATATAACGCCCCTTCGCCCCCCTCCCTTTGTATCCGCCACTGAACATAACTAGATTTTCTTTTTATAATCTTGTTTGTAATTTCAAATATCTAAATGTAATGATCATGTGTATGATCTATAAACAATTTTCCATCATTTAAAGCAAAATCCAGTATGAGAAAAATAAGATATTTTCCAAACATATTTTAGTTTAGTCCAATTATTATCTCTTTTTGAACTCAAATGTGTTTGCTGATGAATGATGATGAATAAATAAAATAAATTTAATAAAACAATACAACGAATAATAAATTATTTAAACGCGTTAATAAATTTATTTTCCAACTATTTCACAAGCATATTGATTTCAACCAGACGTTGATATCTGATATACTATTAAAATCATACAGTATTATTTTTCAATTTTACTAAGAATTTACTATAATATATTACACGTTTCGATAATCAGTGAAATGTGAAAAACAATCATAAGCTAAACCTACACATCAAACGATTTCAGGTATTTTATAGACTACAAACAATTATTATTTATCAAAAAATTTATATTATTATATATATATATATATATATATATTTGAATAATATAAGTAACAATTAATATGAGTAGGTAACTAACCTAATGTTAGGCCATCTTTGTTTATTTTTTATAATGCATGTAACTTTATAGTATTGATATTTTTTAATGTATACAAGTAAAACAATTATTAATAGATTATAGGTGAAATGAAAATATATTTAGTTTTCGAATTAATATCTTAAATAAAAAACTGTAAGTCAACGATATAGCTACCCCAAGTCACCAATCACATTTATTTTAAGCTAACACATTTCTTTGAAACATTATTTTACCCATGGGCGTTCTTACGGGGGTGGAGGATCCATGGTGTTTTTTAGAGATAAATTTCCTTCCCCCCCTAGGGCCCACTTGGCAATTAATTTGTATATCCCCCTACCCAATGAGAACCCCGAGAATGTCACTGATTGTACCTGTATTAAATATTAGAATAGATCTAATGTAAAAATAAAATAATTAATCTATCCAAATATCTACACTAGGTTTTACCTAGTGCCTAACTATTAAAACCGTCTGCCGTTTTATAGCGTGAAATAGACCAGTGTAATAGTAACGGTGTTATTCTAGGTTAACCATAATATATTTCATAAGGCTTATTAATTAATAATAACAACAGTTTTTTATGACGAAAATAAAAATGTATCCTTTTTTCTCGAATACCAGCGCCCCACAACTCATAGCCATTTTCTTATGAAATATGAAAACGAAAAAACGACATATGTACAAAGTTTGCCAATAGTTTTTTGAACTTAATAGTCATCTTGTTTACCTATTAAATATTATAGGTAGGTATTCATTGTTTTTTCAATATATTAAATTATTGAATAACCTATGTGTTATTAGTAGGTAAACTAGTTTAAAAATTTTAAATACCTCTAAGGCTTGTTTAGTACTTGAAAGTTGAGAGTGAAACACAAAACCACTTCTGTATAAAAATTTCAACGGATCGACATTATACGTTAACCGCAAAAATTATCGTAGAAAAATATATGAATGTATATTATGTTCGGGTTTACACAATTAAAAAAATGAAAGTGGGAGGCCCCACGATGCTTATCCGAGTTTCGCCTATGACTAAACTAACGATTATAAAAATTAAATTGAAATTCATAGAAAACATAATAAAACACAGGAAATTCGATATGTATTTTGCAAAATATTTATTTAATAATATCTTACACACCAAAACATTGATTGTAACAGATTATGAAAATAGGTTTTTATTTTATAAATGTTACGATATAAATAATTTAATATAATAGGTAAAAATTGGTAATATTTGAACTTCTATAAGGTAATTATTATTAAGTCCATAGAATTTATTTTAAATCTAGTTATTAATTTTTTGAATTCAATTGTAGTCAAGTACATATTTTACATTTGTAGCTTTAAGTTATACACGATGTTAAAAATATTAGATTGAATTGCAGTCAAATATACAAATTGATAGAAAAAAATAAGAGACGTAATAACATTTTCTTCCGTGATAAAAGTTAATATTATTATTTTATGTCAACTTTATAGTTACTTACATAATTTTTAATTAAATATCCAATTAAATAAATACCACTGCACTATAAAACATATAGAATACATTTTTCAATTAACAACAATAAGTTAAGGTTTTTTTTATTCATATTTAATACATACTAGAAACTATATTATGATTATAATTTAAATTTAAACTATACTTTAGTTTACATACCTATATACTGAATTATTTATCGTTGATCGTTTTACAATTTTCAAATTTAATATTCTTACGTCTTACCAACTCTTTAATTTAATTATAGAATATATAAAATATACACTACGGTTAAATAACTGTATTTTGTATAAGGTTTTTCTTTAAAATTATACGTATATACAATATACAGTTTATTTCATTATTATTTTATTAAAGTGAAAATTAATTTGTTTTCTATTTAAGGTAATTTTTAACAACAATTTTTTTTAAATGATGATTTTCAACTAAATTTTTCATGACAAAATAACTATTTACATTTTATCAACAAATAAAATATCATAATTGTGAAATTAATATTATAGCAAAGATATTTTAGTATAATATATTTATTAAATTATACTTAATTAGGTTTTTAAGAGTAAATAGTTCAGAGAAATAAGTTCTTATGGTCAAAGAAAGCAATAAATGTAAGTTTACATCGGCCGGAACTAACATTTAAATTTCAATTCCTTATGAAAGTGCATTTGCTTGTTACTCTTACTACGAAATTACTTATTAATAACTTGTAGAATGGTATTGAAATGTTTTCATAAATAGTACATTCTTAAGTTGCGATAGAAAATATCAAAATTAAAAGCACTCAAAGAAGAAATATTCGTTATTTTGAATTCATTGGTACTACAACCAATAAATTATATTAAATTAAATTTTAAATGTATAAATATTTATCAAAGAATATTAATGAATAGCGATACATTTAACAACAGATTATCAAGTAAATTAATGTAGATTTCAAAGTTTTAAAATAACTAAATAAATATTTAATATATGTTTGATGTAGTATGCACTTATACTTATAGTGAAATGATTTTAAGGATTAAATAATTATTAAAGCTTATATTAATTTGAATATTTTGTACAATGGTGAAGATTTAGATATAATAACTTTTGGAAATATTTCTTTACTAAAAATGCTATAAGTACTCTAATTTAAATTCAAACAGTGTTATTCATCGTTGAAGATGAAGTATTTATTGACTTTGGATTTGTTGTAATATTTTTCATTTAGATTTTCGTATTGAAAACTATTTTTTAGATTTTTCATTAGGTTGTCTATGTTATAAATTGTTCATGTGTCAGCTATAAACAAGATGTACCCTAACAAAGAATATTGGAAAAAGGTTATAAATTGGGACCGAAATTGCATGATTTAGAGATGGTCTTAAGACGTGACAAACCTTGTAGGTAAAGTCAGAGATGGTGTTAACATTTTCTGAATTTCACCAAAGTGACTACAAGTTCCAAAAATATATACAAAAAAAAGGACCAAATGCCATGATACACGATTATTAGGAATTCCTCTGCATCATATTTCTTAACATTGCAATTTCACAGCCTTCTTGACATTTCCAAATAAAATAATAATATTAGTTTCAATATATTTGTAGTTGACTTCACAATAATAGATTATAGTTTCGATATAATTATTATTCTTTAGTAAGGATATCAAATTATTATCCACAAAGTGTAAATTCTGCTGCAAGCGCAGATAGTATATGATTTAGTATTACACAAGGTGGTTTACCACGCTTAATTAAACAATTTCTATTTATTCAAACTAATAAGGGATGAAAACTATATTTTAAGGAATTATAATATTGATTAAAATGTAAATATTTGTGAATTTAAATTCAACATGTTGCTTGAAAACAATAAGTTTAGATATTTTTAAAATGCAAAATATTTTATGATTAATTCAAATGTTAATGTGTTTATTATTATAGCATAATATGTATTATATTTTTTTCAGGTATACGGAATAACATACATATGTTGTAGTTATTAAATATTTTAACAAATTATAATTTAGTATATATAAGTACAGTCTATTTAACTAAACATTATTAAACAAAACTTATTTTATACATTGGATTTATTATGTACCTACCTAACTTCATTGCAGTTTCAACAAATTGAAGTTTGCAGTATGTTTTGTGTATTGTGTGATAAATTTTATAATTGTTTACCGACATCAAAGTTGAAGATTAGAGCAAATATTCTGCTCTAAAATGTGATGACAGACAGAAAAAAAGATATTACACACGTCATTTTAAAACCAATACCTACATTCCTCGCTCCGCTGAGAATCTATAATGAAGTGGGTAGGTGTCAATAATATATTTATAATAGATATGGAAGATATTAAAATAATATAAACAAAAAAACGGATAAAACACAATCATTTCTGACTATAATGAATCAAATACAATACCTTCAATATTATTTATTTTTTTTATTGATAATAATTGTTAACGAAAAATGAATCTGTATTAAATTAAAATATTAACATCTATCAATATTCAATAAATATTTGTCATAGAAATTAGGATTAATACATTTCTTACATTAAGTTAGAGTCATTCAAACATCTTTCTTCGTTTGGACTACAATACTATACAATCTATTTAAAATTTAAATGAGGTAGACATATTAATTTGTATTATACAACATTATTTGAAACAACAAACACGGTTGAGTGAAAGTGAACAGTAATTTTGGCGTTCATGTATAACAGTGGTTCAACTCGTCTCTCTCATTTCTTCAAAATGTTTTTATACGCTTGTAAATTGTTTTATTTGTTATAAAAGAAAACATATTTATAAATAAATTATTCCTCGTTATATTGAATATTATTTTACAAAATGATGCATTCCTACTATAACCAATACGTTTATTATTTTTATTTGTTGGCTTATATATTTTGTATTTTAATGATAGGTCATTTATATCCAATACATTATGTTTATCAAATATTTTACTGATGCGTGCATTGAATAATAAGAAAATAAAGACAAATAAGATTAAAAAAATTATTTCAGTGATTGTTATCAAAATTAAATTTAAATACTATAGTATATACGTTTGATATTTTATATCATAACTTGTAAGTTATAGTTATACTTATAAGTTATAATTATTACAAACGATTGTATTTATCTGATGAAATTCAATAATATTATTTTTTTTACGAAGAGTCAGATTTAATCTGTTTATATTTAATTATTTCAACAACCATTGTTTAAGCTTTAAAGACTTAATTTTTATGTAGGTTTATTAAATGACACGCCAAGTCATATTTTTCAAAGTACAACTTTAATTATATTATGCATTGTACTTTTACCCGTTTGATTAAAAATTAAATTTCTTATTTAGAATCATCTTAATTAATATATGATAATATATTTTAATACCGTTATGTTCAATTCTAATAAACTTAGACTAATTAAGACTAATTTCTACAAAAAATGACAAAGGTTTTTGCGTAAAATTAGTTATGCTTATTTAAATATCTACATTTCTTCAAACATTGTGGGTGTAACCAAAGATATATAATGCTAATAATTTTCACATACCTTGCTATTTGATGCGCGTCTACAGTCTTGTCATTTTGAAATCTGCAGTCAACAAATGCTACTGCTGGCACTCCGTTACCCTTGTGAAAACACTCTAACGCTTCTTCCGTACTAGTAACACGGTTTATAGTCCAATCAAGATTTCTGGCTGTAGTTGCTATGGATTGCCATACCGAATCATCTTTAGATGTCACTACCAGTATCTATTTAAATATTATAAATCACATTTTTATGTTTAAATATAGAATAAACATATCAAACATATCAAATGTTGGCTTATTGTTAAATTAACATAAGGTTAATACAACATAATATTGTTTTATGAATAACTCTGGGTCAATTGATACACATACACACACGTTACTATCTACATAAAGTTGGATTCAGAATATCAGAATAATAGATACAAGAGATCGGGCACCATTCCAAACCCCTATGATGGTAAAAGCTACTAAGGTACCTACAAAAGAACTATCTATAAAGGAAAGCCATATTCCTATCGAATCGCAATAGAGTATTTTTTTGTAATATATCGAGTAAAAGTATGAATAATCAATTTAGCTCAAGTAAAAAAATATATAAAAACTCCGAATATTAAAGAAGATCTATCAAGAGCCATATTTTCTGGACTTAACTTTGGACTATGATATGGTTTGGGCTAGGGGTATTTTTCTTAAAATAGCTTAAGACGTTAAATGCAAAGCCACCCTACTCTGGAGAAAATCCTATTCAACCGAAAATTCAGAGTAACACATGGCGAGCCGATACAAAACTTAACAAGTAGTATCTATAAGGATAAACCAAAGACACGCAAAAACATCATTGCTAAGCTATCAACCACAAGTTGGGGCTGTCACACAAATGTGCTTCATACTTCCGCTCTAGTTTTAGATGTACAGTGTTAGTGTAGCAAAATACTGTGCGACCGTATAGGCCAGAAATGCGCACTGCAAGAAAGCCGATTTATAGAAAAACTACATCATGAGATTCATCGAAAGTACTGTCAGTCAGATCAACCCAATTAGAGTGATTGCCACATACTGATAGGTTCTATTTAATATTGACACTTTAAATCTACGCAGTCAAGCCCAACCTGAATCAATGTTTTTGAAATTATGTCACTCTCCTAACCTACCAATACAAAAGGATATACCTATCTAATAAACCCGCCCATCTAAGAGACTAAAATCCAAAAATTCTATATTATAGAGCTTTGTACTCTTAAATGAGACAACAGAAGAGATATGTGGGCAAACAAATGGACAAACATCTGAAATCATTAACTCATTAGAGTTCAAACTATAACTTTAAGCAATAGAAAAATATTAATAAAGTGATCAATAATATGAAAAAAAAAAAATAGAAAAAAGTTGAAAAATAGAACTGAAGTGTAATAAAATTTTTATTTTAATTTCGCTTTTTTATATTGTGATCATTTAAATTGTATATCTCGTCACTTTTTAAAAATATCAGTAGGTACTATAATAATCTGTTCTTTCGTGAAAGCTAGCTAATACAATTGTAAATAAAGTGGGCTACTAGTAATTTAATTTATTTTTAAATCAATCATCAGTTATAAGCTTATTTTTTGTCATTTATGATGTTTTTAAATTTATACTAAGTAAGATAAAGATGGCACGGATGCAAAATATTCGTGAGTTTTAAAAATCGCACGTGGAAAGTTTTTATGTTTGAATATGTTAGTATAATATGATACCTACACAATACATAATAGTTTAATACACGATAGATCATATGCATTTGACTACTATAGAGTATAGACGAACATACGGAACTGTTTCGGGATAATATATAAAATAAAATAGATAGTATTGTTGTACTCAAGTTATGGTTTATTCTTAACTTCTAATCACGAGGTTTAGAATAAAATAATTTTAAGCCACCATTAACAGCTTACTATAATATTTATAATTCATTTTTGCATTTAATTTGTTAAAGATAAATCTAAGATACTATCTGTATACCCGACTTCACCCGGGGAAAAAAATGAAAAAAATATAAAATTTAGCGTTCACGTGCAATTTGGTGTCCGTGTAATTTGCTTTGTGAACTATTTCGAGTAAGATGCTCAATCCACCCTTGTCGGATTGGATATCGCGATCGGTATATTTTCGAATGTGGTTCAAGCTGTACTAAAATATAAACTACAAACCCACGGTCTCCCGGGTTAAAATTATATCTACCTATCGTTACATCTATCGTTATCCCTTTTTCCATTACATAATACAATACCTGTGAAAACCCCATCAAAATGGATTCATCCGTTTCGAAGCCTTATTCCCTGACAAACATACATCCAAAATAATGTATCTGTGCACGTTTCATGCGATATTACATTTAATCGTGTACATTTAAAAAACACAGCGTATACATCAATCTGAATACTTTGAGTTTTTGATACGACTGATACGCAGTATAAATTTTACAAAAAAATACTAAATAGGTAACCTAATATTGTAAAATAGTCAATTTTCAAAAGCTTTGCGGAAAACGGTGTTTTTTGTTGTATCGTTAGTAGAATGTATAGGTACGTACAAAATAATATATTTATGTATAGAACAGGTGACATATAATTTATCGTGAAAAAAGAAGGTATTTTCAAGTAAATCCCCATCAACTATATTTTTTATCAAGTTCTATAAAAAAAAATAAATACATCCAATCATAATAACTATTTTTTTTTTCTGTAACTAATGGTAACCCTATATGTTTATAAACAAAAAAATGTTTTGATTTTCATGAATCGAAATAAAATTCATGTGCAAGTCAACATTTATGGATTAAATTCAGTGATTTACTATGAACCAAGTTACTCAAGGATTGTATGACTTTCTATTAGTAAAATAACTGTTGGAATCGGTTCAGTATCTGCCTAGTTATAGAGATAACCCACTATATAAACAAATAAATATTACCTGTTTATAATATAGGACCTAGGTATCTGGTACGTAGATATAGGTAGATATCAATTATATTATGGTACCTATATTATATATTTATATCAATATTTTATTACCTACTTAATATTAAATTTTAATTGAAATTTAATGTTATTACGTCATACCTTTTTTAACGAAGAATTTGAACGGAGATCTTGAATATATTTTGAGCAACCAAACATGAAGTTGTTAAAATTGTCAGGTGACTAAACAAATATAACAACAAAAGTATTATTTTAAATTTCATCTTTATGATTATTCAATTAGTTAAAATGGAAATGTAGGAATTACTTGAAATAAATATTTATACGATTTATCATTGGGAATGGTATAAAGCTATTTTCTTATGAGTATAACAGTGCAATATTTGTTTTCTCTCTCAGACACACGCACAACATAGATTAAACGCTTTCACCTAAAATCGTTTTTATGTTTTTTGAGCTATCTTATACATTTGAGGGTATGACATATCGGTTTTATATTTTATTATTATTTTGCTTTGTATTCGACTTTTAAAATAAAAAAAAAAATGAATTAACTATTCCGCGTAAATGCGTTTTTTCTATGTTACGCGTGGGCCAGAGAGAGAAAACAAACTGGGCGCTAACATCCTCATAATGACATATCGAACTGTCTGAATATTGCCAAAAAACAATTTAAACATCAAACATTTTTTTTTTACTTTAAAAATCAATATAATTATATTAAAAATGCAATGAAGTTGTGCAATTTAAAAGTGAAGGAAATGACTCAATAATCTTAAAAACGGTTTCATATGATATAAAATACGGTTAAATGCATTGAGATGTAAATACATAAGTGAATTAAAAACAAATGGCTTAAATCATAATTAAGAGTATATAATATATATATTATTAAAAACAAGTACTTCTAAATTAATAGTTATTTCTATTTTCTAATGGTATAATATGCACTTTATAATAATAATCATGCACTATCTTAATAATTAGTACTCAAATTATTTTAAAACGATGCAAATAGTCTGAATATTTTAGATACCTGTTAATACTTGTTTAAGACTGTACAAAAAGGAAAAATATGTATATTTTTATTAGAATATTAATTTTAAAAAAACGTCCGGAGAAGTCGATTTGCTGTAAGGTTAGTTTTTGGGTATTCCTCGTCATGTGGGTCGTCACTGTAATCGATGTATTTGTTTGGATTCAATGATGAATCACAATCCTTAGAAATATATGTTATTCTTAGGATATTTTATCTTATGTTATTTCTTTTAACTATTATAAGTCAATACTTCAGGTATAGTACAGTATAATGAACAAAATATTGAACTATAAAATACTCGCCACACACCAATTATTAGCTAAATGCTGTTTAACTATATAACTCGACATAAGATATAACTGAATTAAAATTATAGGCACAAAAGTAGTCATTGTTATAACCAGTGATAAATTCGATAATCTATACGATTATTGCCATCTATATAGTATTATAGTCTAAAGCTAAATTATCAACAATTTTGTTTAATGATGTTAGCATAATGGCTTTTTTTTGTATCTATAGTTTGAACTCATAATCCCTTCTGATTATATGGAAATGTTTATTCATTTAAAAGAACAGTCTTATGGTTTGGAACAGAACAACTAATCGTGTGAAATACAATAGGTATTAACGCAAGTACAAAGACCTGGTAGAATTAAAATACAACAATTTCAAAAATTTAATATGTCATCTATGATAAGATAATAATAATAAATTATTTATCTATAAATAAATAAGCGATAATAAGTAAACTTTCTTCTATAATTTCCAACTTCAACTTTAATGATATTATTATGCCTCTTATATTTTTGAAATTTAATTGAATATAATATTAATATATTATTATACAATAATATCATCTTATATTTAAAATAATTTTAAATATAAAAAACTGGATAATGGCTGTATTAATATTTGTTTAATTTGAATATGAAATATAGTATAATATTTTAAAATTATTTATGACGATCGATTATCCTGGTGACCAATAATATATCAGCGATTATTGGTCCCATTATTGTTCATTAACAGATATCTGTTTTAAGTCCCTATGATTAATATTTTCAAAAAAAAAAGTTGTGTGAATATTCCTGTTTTTCCATAATTTTTTTTTAAATTTACCTGATTATTTTGAAAAGTAGTGGGTACATTTTTCTTTTGAACACAAAAGAACTAACTAAGTTACATCAACTAAGTACCAAAAATCACCCTAAAAGTTGAAGCATTTTACTGCTCCTAAAAATTAAATATCAAAAAAAATTAAGCACATTATTGTAAAGTTGATAAATATATTCTCTCAACTCAGTATCGAATATTGTTTTCTCATTTATATTTTAAACTGTAGATTATTATTTCATACGCAGGAATGAAGATATAATTGTAGTTTGTGGTGGTTTCGAAAAGATAACGTTTTTGGACGGGCTTTTTTCTGATGGGTACACTAATTGATTTATAGTAGTTAAAATCTGTTCGAATTTATATCGGTATTTAGTTGCGGAAACCCGAATAGAAGGCAACAAATCCCAATCTACGTCAGCAATTAAGAGAAAAAAATCAGTACGATTAAATTCGATACTCAAAGTAATTCGATTAATAATATATATATATATTTTTTTTTTGTAAAAAGAAAACCAACGGATAATCGTTATATTGCTTGAAGCTTATAATTTATAATCATTTAATGATTTATGAACAGATGATAAAACAATTATGACTTTTGATTGGCTTTAAATATACACAGAAATATTTAACATAATATAGGTATTTTACAAAATGTATGAGTTTGTATAAATTAATTATTTTAAATATAATTATATAAACATATAATACAAAGTTGTATTACAATTTAACTTTATATTTTTTTAATATTTTTATTACCAACACTATCAGTGTTCATGTCTAGAATAAATAAGTTCATAATTTAATTTTTAAGTGTATTTAAAAGCAGTTTTTTTTATCAATTATCTAGTAATTTTATTGGTTATTATCATTTTTTTTTTCAAAGAGTACCTAGTTTCAATACCTCCCTGTGTTTCACATCATTACCTTTTTTCCCCATTTTTGGTCAGAGGGCGGTTTTTGTAATTCAATATTTTACTTTTCCGTCGAAACTTTTTATAATCTTAATATATTTATCATTGTGAAATTTATTTCACAGTAATTTTGAAAATACTGTAACCCCTTATTTTAAGTTTTTATCAGGGGTCACTGTATGCCTTTAGTGTAGTTGAATGTACAAGTTTTCTGGTTAGGCAATTAGAATTATTTTTTTTTTTTATTATTTGTTCCATATATCTCCCCAAGTGTCACCACTTTGACTATTTTTACATTTTGTATCTGAATTATTTACATTGTGTATTGATAGCAAACGTGTTCAAATAATTTGAGTTTATTTCAAAAAGCGACCGATGGCCGATGCATAGCAACATAATATGATATAAAAAATAATACACGGTGTGTATCTAACCAATCTAGGTTGGGAAAACCCGATAATTTATGCGTGTCATAAAGAGATTGATAATGGGGTCTTAAAATAAAGTTAAGAAATTTGTGAAGGAGTAGGTATTTATTTTTATTTTTATTTTATTTATTTGTGTATATATAATAATATATAATGCTATGTAAATAGAAAAATTATAAATAGTAAATAGAAAAAATATGCAAATAAATAAACGGTGTAAGTCAAGTAACTCTGTTAGACTAAAATAAAAAAATATTATTTTTAGAAGATAATCAATCAACAAGTTTTAGGTAACTTGAATCAAAATTTTACTGTACAGCATAGCAGAATTGATACGATCTAAACTTTTTTAAGTTATTTGATGTCATTTTAGTAAGTTCCTATTGAGTATTGTTCTAAAAATGATTTGTTCACATTTTCAATGTATTTAAATACCAATAAAAGTGTTTGTGAAATAATTATTAAGATTTAATGCATAACAGTTTTTAGTACATAAACAAGTAAGAGGAAATTATTGTTCTGATCGAATTCGCATTATTTGACATGGTAAAAATTGATATTTTATGTAGAGTTTGTAACGTTGACAGATGATGAATAATATTAAAATGTACTCATTATTTTTTAACAGGTTTTATATTTACTTGTGCTAGTGGCGAATCACTCCGGTTTATTGGTGAATATGCATCTACTGTGTCCCTTGACAAGTCAGACGCAGAACCACTTCTTCGACAACAGTTGTCCCACATTTCTGGCAGGATATCCTGTAACTAAAAAAATATATTTAAAAACATTACAAATAAAAACTATTATCATTCGAAGTCTTAAGCTAAGTTAAATAATAAATTGCAATTTGCAAGTGTTACGGACAAATATATTTTAGTACATATTAATTTATTTTAATTTTAATTGGTTTTCTATCGGTTGAACAGTAATTTTCAAAGTTATGTATAATTGCACCAAACTTATGATTACATTTTCAAGATGTTTCTATTATTTGTTCAACATTTAATCAAAAAAACGAACTCGCATCTTTAGACTGCATTTTTCACCTTCTCAAATCTATTTAAGAGCTTATTATTACTATACGTGAAAAATACATTTATTCGTTTTAAGGTAGGTACCATAATGTCATTAAAAAAATAGAATTTATAGAATAATTATATAAAGTTAGTACCTATATATTGTTTAAAAATATAACAATATTTTTATTTAGTAAAACAAATTACTTAGCGTAAAATATATTTTTTTCAAGAAGCCTTTTTAAAAATATTGTTAATTATTGTGGAACATAGTGCTCATTCAATATTTAAATAATGTTTGAGTGATAACAAAACTCGTTAGAAACTTCAAAGTTCTGTTCAAGGCAATATGACTTTCAGTTATTTAAGATTGATTAACTTATACTTATACTTATACTACTACTTAGACGCAATAGAATAACTAATTGAAATGATGTATTGGTTTAATTAATTGAATCAAAATAAAATAATAAAATAATTTTAACATGTTCAAGTAAACGACTTAATACAAATAAATAAATTTAGTAGATGCATGAAATAGTATAGATAAAATATTATAATATTAATATATAAATTAATACTATATTTTTATACTTCTGATAAAATAATATTAAAATGTTTTTGTTCATGTATTGATGTCGACGTAAGTAACTTTGAAATAAAATACATAAAAAAAAAAATGAACCATATAGACTATACTTATAAAATAAAATGTATTCTGATTTAATTTTAAAATAAATATGTTGATATTTGACACGTTCATAAAAACCTAAAAAATATAATATGAGAAGATATCAAATTTCAAAGAATATAATTAACAAAAATAATAGCTGTTATTTGCTATTTGCTAGACTAGAATACCTATGTCACATTCTATGTACAAAGTAATACAAGTAAAGTTCAATTCAATCATATTACCCTTTATAGTTTATGCATAGATGAAAGGTAAGTTTGTTAGATGTTATTTAATAACCAATAATGAACAAGAACTTATAAACAATTCATTTTTAAATCCAATTTTAATTTATATAAAATAAATATAATATTATTAAAATAATATTCTTGAATCAATGGTATTATGTACATATATATTAATAATAATAATAATAATAATAACGCCGAGACTTAAACACTAATAATAATAATAAATAATAAAAACTAAAAGTTGATAAACAATAAAATAACTGGTTAGTGGTTAGTATATAAGACGCAGGTACCTACTTATTAAATATTATAAAAATGGATTATAATTAACCTCTTATTTTTTACTTCATAGTATTGACATAAAACCAAATGTATCGTATAATATAGTAGGTATATCAATATTTAATATTGTTTAAAAATAAGTACAATAAAACAATGTTACACACTTTGTTTGAAATAAATTTGTATATGTACCCACCCATTGGTTACACTCACTTCTTATTGTCCTTAATAGAATGGTCATAATATCTAAAATGTTGATACGGATAAGTCACGTTTCAAAACTAATAAAGTGCATTATGAAGAAGATAATTCAAGTTTTATCTACAGGTATGTGATTACGATACCAATATGGTGAGGAATGGACGGACTATAAGTTTCCCAGAGGAGGTAAAAACGTATTACAAAAAATCCACAAGGGAAATTGAGAACTTGGTACATTATTGTTCCGACATCATAGATACGTTGTTGACTCCAATAGTCCAATAAAATACATTGATACAGTCTAAAATTAATCTCGTTTAAAATCATTAAATTTTATTTAGATTGATAATCTTGAAAAATAGTACAAGCCTTTTTCAAAATCGATTCAATTATACTAATGAAAGAAGTTTTATTTTATATAGATACCTGTATACTTTAAGTAATAGCTTCAAATCAACCATAAAAGTTGAACACTTACCTATTTAAATATTATTAGATAATATTACACATAATTGTACCTAAAAATAAAATGTGAGCTTATTTTATTTATAACTAGATGTTCAACTCCTTTTGGGTGTAACTCGCTGCAGTAAGTGCGCCTCAGCCACTTTGGTAGACAATGTGCGAAAAATCGATTTGATGCATGCTTGCATAGCTGCATTGCAATCAATACTCAAACAAAATAAATACTAATTTCAACTTATTATTTCTCCTACAACCAATAGCAACCATTTATAAACACATATGTCCATCATAAATCTCAAAACCCCTGTTTGCGCACCTCCCCGGATTGGAACTACCTGGTCCAATTGGGAATCCAAATAATCTAAGGAACCACTCAAACACACACAAAAAAATTCATCAAAATCGGTCTAGCCGTTTAGGAATGCATAAAGGACAGACAGACAGACAAACATTTATTTTCATATATATAGATAACCTAAAAAAAAGGAATTTAATTTTGTTAACATTTTAATGTTATTTATAAATTTGCCTCAAATTAATACATATTATGACAAAGTTAACAAAGTAATAATATTAATGATTTTAATTTAAAATGCTTTCTTTATAAGACCTGAAGAGAAAAGAAAATCAATAGCGAGATAGGTATCTCCTATCTACGAATAAAAACAAAAATTCAATCAATTTCTCAACTTGTTGAAATTAAATTGACTGATCTCGAAACACTATTTGATTTTTAAGAGCTTGTTAAATATTTTAGGATTAGTTATTAATTTAATAATGGACTTTATGCAACCCGGCATTATGAGAGTATTAAATTGCTCAATCATTTGATTTGCATATTTATATTCTAATTAACAATGTATCTACCATTTGACATTCGGTCTTTCACCCATCCCCCCTTTTAGATATCTAAGAAATGTTTTATTTTGATTTGGATAATTTTCGATAATGTCTTCATTGATTATAATAACATGGATTGAGTAAATAAAAATGATAAAACATAATTGGTAAAATAAAATATATACCTATAATCAATAGATAAAACTAAAAAGGTTACAAATTGTAAATTGGCGATATTAAATTTACTGTAATAGGTAAGTACAAAATATTGATAGTTTTGATAAAATTAAGTTCATATTTAGAAAACAGTTTCGAAACGTATTTTTCATAGTGATATTTAAATGCTTGATTTTCATACATTTGAAAATATAAATTATTCAGTTGAGAAAATTAACCGTAGTGTTCTGAAATAAGCATTCAAGCTAAAACTCAAACTACAACTTAAAAACTGAAACATTTTCAGTTATTTTATGTATTCAATATTTATATATTTAAAACATAAATAAAGTTAAAGCAGAATCAAACAAATTGAATTACACTAAACAAATAAAAGTTTGTTTTTCTAAAACAAAGAGTCCGATGCTTAGAATAATTTATTTTGAATTTGAAATCATAAAATAATATAAATATATCTTTTTGTTTGTTAAACTATTTCATTGAATAAATAGTACCCCTATATATAAACACGATTTGTGTACGATACGAATATTACTAAACAACTAAATATATACACTATTAACAGTATAACATTGTTTTTAATTATTTTTCAAACTTGATAACTGCTCTAATAAATAGAATAGTTTATCCAATGTTATATTTTAATATTTAACGAAGTGAAATGTATATTTTAAATAAATCAATGTAAGTACTCGTACTATAAAACGTATAAATACTGTCTCGTTTTTGTGTACAAGCAATAGAAATACAATATTTTTACCATAATATTTGTAACCTTTAAGCTTTTTTTGGTTTTTTTCCATTACTATACAAATAGCAAGATACATACATAAAATATGTATACGACATACCTATATTCATTTATTTGTAAGCTTATATTATTGTCGCCTGTTGAATACCAAAACTTCGTAACTTTTAGGAGTTTATACAATATGATTTTTTTCCAGGAATAGGTTAGGTAATACATTTCTATCACTATGTTTTATTTTTATTCATAGTTATTATAAAAATTTTACATTCAATTGAACAATAAACATTTTAAGTGTGTAGTTTTCAATAATCTACAATTAATACAATAGAAATATAATATTATTAATAATACGCTAGAATAATTAAGAATTATCCGGAAAAAATTCTATTAAAATATATATATTAACTGGTGTATAGAAAAATGTAGAAAATTAACAACACTTACTCTACTTCTATTAGATATGCCGTTATCCCTCACTGGATGTTCCGCATTCCATACTTCTGTGTTGGCTACAAACAATTTCAAAAAAAAAGATAAAAACAAAATTTAAACCACATCATATTATTTTAACTAAATAGTTAATACTATATTTAAGTTCTATCCACACTAGATCATTTAAACAATTTTCAAAATGTTTTCTTGATAGTTTATGTTATCTACCATACAAAATTACAAATATTTAGTTTGTACCTTTGTATTCATCAAATATAACTTAATGGACATTATGACTGTGTTAAACAATTAAACGATTGCTTACCATGGTAATCGAATTATTTCTAACACAAAATATACCAAGACAATATTTATAAAGTGAAAATATTATTATATAAAAATATAGTTAAAATAAATTGTAATATTGGAAACAATGGTTAGGTTAGGTGTACTACATTAGTAGGTATCTAAACGAGAAACTTAAAGTATAGGACCATAAAATATATTTTGAATTAGAATAATAATATAGAAATAGCAATATGTAACGATAAATGTGTTTTACAGTACCTATACTTATAGTTCAAATTAATAAACATAATTTAAGCATTTAACCTTTTCGATCGTTCACTAAGTACCGTATTACAATATTATGGTTTTAATAAATTGTATACGTCAACATAATAATTACTTGTTTAAATTTCTGAGCAGAGCAGAGCCGCTTGTTATTTTCTTTTAGATCAGTAAAAATGATTCAATAATCAACTTTGAGGATAATTCTGGTTATCTAGTTGGTATTTTAGGGATTAAAGAATAAAAAGTCACCTGCAATATAGGTAATTTTAATTGGAAAATACGGAAATATTTACGCAAAACCAGTTTTTGGCGGTAAAAATTTAGTTTATTTTTAATAACCATAGACTTGAAATGTTCACCCAGTAATAATATAAGCATTTTACTAGACATGATATTGTAACGGTTATCGTCATCGACATCGTACATTACTCCCTACGTTGAGCATGGCTAATATGCTGAGTGTTAGTAATTGCAAATGTGTATATATATATGTATGAAATATATATTATGCTGACGCGATTTTTAGCTCACATCGTGTAAATAACCGACCTGGACGCCTGGTGACAGATAGTTATGAGAGAGTCTACAGTTAGGTAGTCGATAGAGTTTATGGTCGGCGGTCGATAGTGGAACTCGAGGGCTGACAACGACCTGAAGAGGACCCGTGGACGACCGCCTCAACCCACATTTGGACATCGGCACCCACGTCACAACCCGGAGTTATAATTTATAAGTATACTTTCGATGTTGTAACTTATAGTAGATAATAATAATATACATTAATATTCAATAACAGATATACATTATACATATATATATTACGTTGAGTACTTTGCTTCACATAAGGTAACCCTGATCCCTAGTAATAATATCACACACCGAGGTCGAGTCTCCGAGACCTCGTTAATATAAACAGAACGAGACCTGAACGGGTAAGAGCCCAGGTGAAGAGGAGACATTACAATATAATTTTCAAAATATTTTAAATTTTATTGTTTATAACCTATTGTCTATATGTTCAACTGTTTGAGTTTTTTTTCGATTTATGAATGATGACATTTTTATTTGTTTGTTGGTAAAAAAGTTTGAAAATGTAATACAAAGTTCCTTAAAGTTATGATTATTACTGAAATTATTCAAAACGTTTTTAATTTTAATACCTAAGACTAGGTACTGGAATTCAAAAGAGTTAAGCGTGAAGTCACGTAGATTTTTATGAGCTTTTGAAGTTTAAATGTTGGTTAAATTTAGTAGATATTTAAACGTAAAATAACAAAATTCGTCGCAATTTTTAAGTTACGATAAATAATATGTGAAAAGGAACATAATACCTCGAGAAACTAAAGGGAATTCCGAGATAGTGATCTAGGATAATAGTTTCTCTGGGAGTGATTAAACCAAGAAGAATGTCATTGATAAATATGAATAGAAACATTTTAAGTCAATAACAATAACATTATAATATAACATGCGATATTTTTTTTAAATAAGTTCATCTTACCATATTACTAGATGCAGTATAAACATAATATAATACAATATCCTTAGACCATGACCTGACTATCTTTCAGAATCGTTTTACGTATGCAATGATTTATCACTGAATTCAAATTTAACGCATCCATTACAGTGACCTACTCAATGACGAGGTACACTCGATGCATACCATATAGAAGAGCTATTTCCCCGGTTTTTACATTTAAAACATTAAATAAGCTAGATACACAATACATCTCGTACAATACAAAGAAAATATAGAAAAGGCACAATGGTCACAATAATAATTGTTGTAATTTAGAAATCAGGTGAATAAAATGGTGCTCGTGATAAAATGTATATTGATTAAATAAAAATGAATTAAAACTTTAATTGGAAAGATACCTATGTAGTATGCCAGTATGTGATATACAAAATAAATGTAAACTTAACTTTTCAGTGATATTAAAAATTAAAATACTGTCTTGTAAACAATACTATTATTTTGTAATCGTAATACGAATTTGAATATATTTTCAAAAAATGAATTCTGAATACATATTCAAATGCTAGAAAAAGTATTCAAATACCTACTATTGGTATATATATAATTTTTTTTCCCGCTAATATTTTTCAGTTTTGGAATGGTTGAAAATCGACGTGGTTCAATAATATTTCATTCAAAGAGAAAATCCATCGTTCATAGCTTATAATGTGCCCATAATTTAATAGAAAAATTTGTTTTGTCACAAATATAAAATATTTTTTGAGTTAAACAAAAAGTATTTTTAGTAAATAAAAATTACAAAAATAACTATTCAGTATACGTATCAGAAACATTTTTTCAAAAAGTATTTAATTTTATCGTATAGTATTCGAGCAAAAAAAAAATACTTGAATACTTTTATTTGAATATATTTATTCAAATACTTTAAAAGACTGTCAATATGCAATATACATTTTCTAGAAGCCGACGTTATGGCGTTAATAAACACTCATCATGACTATAAAATACCATAAATAACTCATAAGATTCAGTAACATATTTAAGATAAAATTAAAAGTAATTTATTTTTAAGCGTAAATTACTTATAATGTTATTAATAAATAAGGTTAAAGTTACTCATTTGACAAAATATTATTTTCAATCAAATTTTTAGGTTAAAATTTAATATTTTGCATCTCCTAAAGATTTAGGTTATTTTAACAATACATATTATATTGTATTATATTAATAAATCAATAAACTGTACACTGTACAGACAATATTCTTAACATTAAAGTTTAATGATTAAACATTAAACGATTATTCATCAGCAAATAACAAAATGTTTTTCAATGTAAAATATTACAAAAGTTACTATTAGAATCAAAAAGTATAGAGTAATAATGTCGATAAAGCCTATGGATTATAAAGCATGGGTACAAGACAAAATAATTTAAGAAATTTAAAAACCTAATAGATATTATGTCTGCTTGAAATATAATACGCGTTAGTATAATATAAAAGGTATGTCAAATTGTCTGACATTATCACATTCACAATTTACTATCCACATAAATCTTACTACTGACCATTACTGCAGAAATAAATAAGTGTAAGATTAGTTTTTTTTTTTTAGACAATTTTGATCTGGTTATATTTGTATACTAGCAAACACCTAAGCATAAAGTATGTTTGTGAACACGCAATACTATTTATAATTCACTAAAAAACTACACAAATCATAATAATAATAATAAAACCGATCATATACCTACTATTTTATAAGAGTTTAAAAACAAAATTATTTTGTTATAATTATACAAAAATCAACGCTGAAAACCACATAAAAATGTATTATACTCCAAAGCACCATCTGCCAATTTTACAACCACAGTATACACTGTCAGTACCACGCGAAAAGTTACACGCGTTTCTCCATTGTGATAACCTCACCCAAATAACTAACTTTACACCAAACATTGTGATTATCTAACAAAATACACTCTGTGTTAATGTGTGCGATGGGTCTTCATCCTGCCGACACTGTATGCGATTCTCTATACTACCACCATTGA
Organism: Sitobion miscanthi; assembly: GCA_008086715.1. Lineage (NCBI taxonomy): Eukaryota > Metazoa > Arthropoda > Insecta > Hemiptera > Aphididae > Sitobion > Sitobion miscanthi. Next base: position 4,216,000 of record CM017797.1, read on the forward strand.
CAGCACCCATTCTCGGAAAAATACGAATTTCTTATCGGTAGTTAGTATAGTATTGTATATTTATACTGATGATATGGTCCCTTAACTGCAATTTTAATCATTGAGATACTACGAATTTTTATACTTTTAAAGAGCTGTAGAGAGTAAGACTTATGTATGCAAAAAAATGGACAACGGTGAATTTCGCCAAAGATGTTAATTTTGAGATTCATTTTACGTGTGAGATAAATATCTAATTAGTAGGATATACATTACAATTAGTGGTTAATAGTGCAGGGAAACTATTTTCATTTCTTGGCTAATTTTAATTTCAGTATTAAAGTAGTACGTATATCTGTTACAATATGATACAGCCAACTTTGATGAAATTTTTAGTTATCAAGGAAAACGTATAGATTATAATCATTAAAATCGAATAAAAATATTGTTGTTCTGGCAAACTTTCAAACGGTGAAGAAAAATGGAGATGTATACTAAAAAACGTGAACGCCACAATAAAAAGCAGAACAGAAAAATGTCTTACTATTAAAAATATTTGAATAAATTACTAGAGCGACGAAAATTGAACGCAATAATACGACGCAACTAATCCACCACAGTATAATATAATTGTATATAACATACGTGAAAGATGAATAGAATGTAAAAATTTTATAATTCTACAACTCGACACATCTCGTTGGATTTTTTTCGTCAATCTCATACAATTTACCTATTGATGTGAAGATCAAACTGTTGCATTATTTGCTACCTAAGTACCCATACATTATTACATTATCGGCGGGCGTGATAAATTTTTTCCTCGCAATTTACTGTTGTAAAAATTATTCCAGGCAATTTACAATCACTCCCTCAAAAAACCACCCGGTTGTAGTTATATATGTGTCATATAGTAGAAAAGGTAGAAATTAAACGTGTAACAAAATCCTGAATTCACAACTGTTAATATCACCCACGCTATGCGTGTTTGTCGAAAATAGAACAAACATTATCGTAGCCATAATACTAAAAACGCGAAATCTCGTTTTGGGGGGGGGGGGAAGAATTAGCAGCGCACGTTTTGTTTTAAGCCTATCCGACTGACGGCACATCACGTACTCGACACCAGCTACCCGCAAGCACCTACCCAGTTTGCCATATTTCGATAAAAAAAAATAAATAATGGCAATATCAATATTATTATTATAATATTCTGATAATGCAATTAGAATTTTAAAGAGATTAATTATATTGTGATTTCACTAAAAAATTTAAAAACATACAAGTGTTTGAAGATGAATATTGCATTGCATTTGTACATACACGTGATATCCATATATATTTCATTGAGAGCAAATGGACATTATTATGAAAAGTTACAATATCTACTTTTTACGAATCTACATATTTTATTATATTACTTTTCATAATAAAATACCTACAAACATATAAAAAAAAAATGTCGTTACAGAGAAACAAGACTCTTAATAAATCATATAAAGGAAGGTTTTTAAGTCCAACCCACTACAAAACATGATTCAAACTTTAACCATAAGTACTAATGCGACTTATATCTTGTCCAAATCAGCTACACGCTATAAATAAATTTACATTTCATAATAATTTAACGTAAACCTATATTCCGTTGTTGTATAATATGTACAACGAAAGTCTAATGACAGTTCATATTATAGTAGGTATACTTCGGATGTTAAAAATACTTTTATGGATTATTTTTCGAAGTGTAAACAATTTCTACAAATTGTATCGTTGTAAAAAAACTAAAGAAATATTATTATAACCGAAGATATAATTTGTTTGATGTAAAATGTGATACGTTGACACGTTATGTGTACTTTTCACTTGGACATAATACGTATTAAATTCTTGAACATGAAAATGGTAACTACAGGTAAAGAAAATGCAACCTACTTAGACGTATATAAGCTCAGCATTATTGTGTTTAACTTTTAATTACCTATTCAATATATACTTACAAGTGACGCCCGCAGATAAATAGCTCAGTCGGTGCATATTACTTTTAGTGTCAGTATTAGCCACGGGTGACAACCCCCGCTCCCGCCCCACCAAAAAAGACCACTATGTTAAGTTCAAATCTTTACACAGAATAATATTATAATAATAATGTTCTAAGCACTAAGTAATATAATTTAATAATATAGAAATCATACAATTGTAATGTTTTTTTTAAATTATAAGGGTTTATAATTTGTTTTAATTAGGTACCTACCTATACAAGATTACATTATTATGTTCAATATAATTAATTATTAATTGTAGTATAAAACAGTTAATTATGTAGGTATAACAGCATATTATTTAAGAAATAAAACATAACTTAATACTGATATATTAATTTGATTATAAGTAGGGCTGTAAAAATTTTGTATAAAATCAATTTGTGTTATTATTGTGATATATATATATATGAGTCATGCCTGTTTTATTACAGAATTTTAATTAGCAAGCTATTTAAAGCTTTATTTAAGCTTAAAATTTTTTTTTCTTCTTTAGATGAATGCATTTTATCATAGTATTTTATAATATTACATTATTAAATCATATTCACATATGATGTTAGTATGTTACACATGGTACCTATATGTTTCCGTAATCGCATGACTGTATGAAGTAATGGTTCTTAGCATATTGGCCATTGTCATTAGAAACTTATTAAAAAGGAATTTGAATAATTTTAAAAGGTCCAAATTATTAATTTATTTCTCCAATAGTATATTTGCATTAACTTCTTCTCTCGAATATCCTCGATTCCTGCTACTACAATTGTAAAAGATCCATCAATAATTAGATTGCTATATTTTTATCATATAAAAAACTTGCGTTACCAATAATAACCATTGTTTATAAGTTATGCCTATTGCCTAATTATATTAAGAGGCCCTACACCCCTATGTTGTCTTCGTCTCAAAAATGTAATACATAATAAAACTCTTTTGCGTGACTGAGAACCACTCAGGCTGTAGTCCAAGCCAAACCAAGCAACCAAATGTTTACACTATAAAGAAGAAAACATTTTTAATGTGTAATATTGTTTTTATTTTTTCGATATCAGAACTAAAAAAAAAGTTATTAAAATTTGAAAATAATACATTTTAAACAATAATAACTTTTTTCATATTTGTGATATCGAAAAATTAAAAACAACGTTACACAGTTACTATTCTCTTCTTTTTAGTTTGAACATTTGGTTGCTTAACTTGGATTATAGACTGAACGGTTCTTACCCACGCAAGACAGTTTTTGCTATATTTTAAATTTGTAAGACGGAGACTACACATGCGGGTGAAGCGTCCTCATAATTAAATAATATTTAGACATATTTCTTAATAAGCCACATATTAAAACAATAATAAGTATCTATAAGTGTTTTCAAGAGTTAAACGGAAAAACAAAGAGTTGTGTATCTACTTTGAAAATTCCCAGGGATGAAATTTGTGAATTTTTGAAAAGCATTATACTATAATATTTACAATAGAACAATTAAAATGTTTAAATTTTAGTTTTTCAAATGACTCAAAAAGTTAGAGATATTAAATCCACATATTTACATTTTAAATGAAGTTGTTCAAACGCAATTGTCTGTGTACAATATTAATTGAGTATGAATTCCTCTTAATAAGAAAAAATATACAACACACAAAAAATACTCTTCATTAATTAATATTTCAGGATAAGTAATATTATTTATTATAACACCATAGTATACCTTCGAAATTCAACAGATATTAAAAGTAAATGAAAAAACTACAAATTACAATAAAAGTTATTTGTCAATTTCGATTTATAATTTTATAATGTTTATTTTATAACTCATAAAATTTACAAAAAGAACAAAAAATTAAAAATAAACACTTAACAATTCGAATATTTACAAAATATGTATACGAATGGACACAACGAGAAATTAAATAATAATAAATTCTTTTTAAGTTGGTTCATTTCACAACATATCATATGATAATCAATAGAAAAGTAATACATCTTATCTTCTATTATTTAATAACTAACAAGAATAGCGTTGTCTTGTTAAAAAAATATTAGGACAAACTGTTTTTCAGTTACTTATCTGTATTACATTAGAATGAGAGTTTAAAGGCCACAATAAATATTATGATTGCAAGCTATTTATCTTAGAAAATGTAGAAAATGTAAATACTAAATTATAACGCTTAAATCATATTTTTAAAGCTGAAGATGCGGTCAACTTTTGAAATATATTGAAATAAGCATATAACTCAATATTCAATAAAATATATCGCAATAAAAAAAATATAGCATCGTAACTAAAGTTGTTGTTTAAAAACGTACTTAGATACATTTTTTCGAATGTTATTATCATTAATTTAATTTATAAGTCTTTTACTTATACATATATTATTAATGTAGGTATATTTATAAAATATTTAATATTATCATTTATGCATTATAAATGTAATATAAAAAGACATTACCTTTATTCAATAAAAAAATACCTACAAACTTTAGCACACCATGCAATTTTTTTTGTATAAAATCTTAAACGTATACGTACACCTATTTCTGTTAAAAATATATTTTGATTTTTTGATTTTTTGAATTACTATACACAAACTATTACAATTAAAAATATATATCAGTATATAATATTATATTACATATCAGTATCATATGTAATGACTAATGCTAGATAAATAAACATGTTTGTTTAAAAAAAACTAGCTACTCATAAATGGTACTTCTTAGGCTTTTATTTAATACAAAAATATATTTGACATTTCCGATTTTTTAATACATTGAGAATATTCCTGGATAAGTGGAGTTCCAGGGAAAAGATTAAAAATTCACGACCTAGTTCCTTTCAACACTCCTTGTTTTCGTTGTTACCTGTTGTGGCAACTGCATTATAAACTACCTATGTATTATTTTTTATCTTTCTCTCTTCAACCGTTTAATAAGTCGGTCAATGTGATTTACCCGGTCCAAGGTCATTTCAGTGTCTTAGTTGCGTCACAACAAACTATATTATATATTTATATTATACATACAGAATGGTTCACTTCATTCAATACATTTGATTGTATAAAATATCTAAATTATTTTTAAAATAGCAAGTCACATAACATTTTATATCAATATAATGTTCCAACATGATGATTCGTACGATTTCAAATATTTATAAATAAAATTTAAAGAAAAATATTCTGTTTTAGAATTAAAAAAAACCCATGATGAGCTCTTATTTAATAATTAAGAGCCGTTTTTAAAATGTATGAAAAAAATTCATTAAATATTTAAAGTTATTTAAAAAAAAATTTTTGTTCACATTAAAAAGTATACAATTGAAAGTATTTAAAAAATATTATGTTTGATATCATTTAATTGGGGTATTACATGTTAAATGGATCATCCTATACGCTGTAAATTTACTTTATTTATATATAATACGAATGTACATACTATACATGCGACTATATATATTATATGTTGGTATGGTTACTATAGTCATATCTTGTCTATGGACTAATTCATCATGTGGATTATCGTATGTCCCCCTACCATCCTAGTATGTGTAAAGGATTAACCACGCGATAATCCACAAACATGTTCCATGTGAAGGCAATACTGTATACTGTCTCACTGATCGCGAATGAAACGCTAATTAGGCTTTAAGTCCACGCGTCTTGTACACATGATATTAGATTCGAAAGCGTATAAACTCCCTTATCTCGTACTTCCCAAACCCCTAGGTAATATGGAAGATGTTACACATTTTTGGAGCCAATTTTAATAACATTTCAACAATACAAATTGGTCAATGTAAGATTAAAGGTTTGATAAAAATGTAGTTATAGTCTTCTGAATAACACTTAAATCTAAAAGAAAAATCATACCAAATTGATTTGCAAAAATTGTCATTGTTTTACCATAAACATTCAAAATTACAAAAATATCTTTAAATAGACTAAAGCAGTGATGATGAGGACTAACTTTTTTGTAAGCTAAGGGCAAAAAAAATTTTTGAAGGGAAAAGAATTTTAAACTTTTCCTTTAAGACTTTAGTTAATATAACTAAGTTGATATTGGTGATAACTGATGACAGGATGGATAATGATAACTATTAGTGTTCGCGCAAAACGATAAATACGATTATTTCTAAATTATTAAACGACGAAATAACGCCTCAACATATTTCCATATACGAAATTGACAATAAGCAATAGGAAAAGAAAAAATATTCGTTCATATTATTTATTTCACATATACGTTAAATTTGTTTTTCAATTTTTATTTTATACGTTCGTGAGCTGGTTAATAAATGTTTGAGGGCCACAATGTTAGTTGGGCACCCCTGGACTAAAGTTTAAAATTCAGTAGGCAATTAATCATCTATACCTTATAAAAATATATAAGCTATATGAAACATTAGGAATATTCCTTGTTATCATGAGTTTATTGACTTCACCCATTTCTATCTTCACTCTAAATCTAACAAATATGACTTTTATAACAAGCAACATTTAAATTACCTACTTATTCATTAATAGTATTAGTACCTATACCTAAGTAATTTCAAATATTTATATTTTTTAATACCTTATAATGTATATGATATCTTATAGATTATCTAACATCATATTATGTGAAATATATGTTTTTGAATTAAAACTTTTGTGAATATTGATAAAGTTTAATATTTATTTTAGGTCAGTAACGATGAAGCTTGTAGATTTGTATAATATACTTTAAGCTTAAAAAGTTATTTGTACAATGCAATTAAAAGTAGGTAATATATTAATAATATTAATTTATTATTAAATGTAATTTATTTTTTATGTATAAGATGGGGATTTTTCAAATAGGTATATTAAATATATAAAGGTCCAAACAATAATCATCTCGTTATTGTAAAAACACTAATTAATTGTCTTTATTATGTTAAATTCCAAGATTAATTTATCTTGTAGTCGTGTTCATTATCTATTATTAACTACTTTTCAGTTTAAGGCAAACGTAATACAATCATACAATAAAATATAAATACTTCAAAATAAATATACATCTGTTTAAATTAAAAATATATATATTATAAACTATAAATTATGAATAATAATTTGAATTACTTGTAAGTAACTAATATCATTAAATTACAACTACAATGAAAAATAAAATTTACATATCGAGTACGTTAAGACCATGAATAATTCAACCTGTCTTCAGACATTTTTCAGTTTTAAAATTGTTGTTTTTAAACACAAATAATTATAAATTATAATAGAAAAAATAATCTTTGTAAGTTTAACAAAAAGTATATGCAAGTATTTAAAATTAACTACCTATAAATTTAACAATTTTCAAAAAGTGAATCTCTGAACATAAAAAAAAAGAATTGCAAAAAATATATAAATTAGATAGGATAAAATGAATGTTATTAATATTTATTCTCATATTATTGATTAGGTACATTTATGGAATTGTTAAGGAAAAACATTTTGACACTTTTATAAAGTCTGTTGTACATTTATAATATGTTGTGCATTATTAAAATGTTTTGTCTTGTAGGATCCTTTGGCAGCATTTAGTAGCTATTAGGTTCAACTTAGGGCCCGTTTTACAATTATAGTTTAAACCTCGGTTACGCCTTACCCACTGATTTTACCAGCCGAATTCGGTGGTTTAACCTTAGTTTAACGATTGTAAAACGGGTCCTTACAGTTCATGTTTAGTGAGTATAATAATTGGATAATGCTTTACACGTTGGCATATTTTTAATTTTTAATATTCTTTAAAAACTATAAATATTCATAGTTTAAAATGTACCTAAGTCATTCTTATTGTAAAATTATTTATTTCTTTTAAACTATATTAGCAATAGTTTCTGCCAGTATAAATTAATTTAAGCACATATTAAGTTAAACATTATGACGATAGTATTGTTTAAGTTACTTTATCTTTTTAACTATAAAATACCTAGGTACCTACCTATATATTTTATTATATTAGTAGTAATTTAGTACTCGCATGTTTCTGTATAATATTATTTCCTGCACATTAAATACACTACATTATATTATGCTGTTGTAGTTTGCATTTGGATTTTTTAGATGTTAAATATAAAATATGTTTAATGTATATAGCCATAAAGGTACCTAATATTTATAGAAGTAATAGTAATAAATACCTGTTTGATCATGTAAAAGTCGGTCCAATGTAACAGTATTATTTTTTTCAATTGCTCTGTGCCGATACTTGAAGACGTCTTTGCTACTAGACGCGCAACCCATGTGCACCCCATTCGCTCTTTCATTCACCAGCCATTATTTTGATCACCATCAGGATGGCATGCTTAACTAATCTTCAAAATTCTCCATTCGGCAAATGACGGACAGAGCTATAAATAAAATCACCATGATAAAGTATGATTCAAACTAGCTGCAGTGATTTAATTATAATATACATAATTAGTGAGAGGTATACATCTTTAATTCTGTAGATTGTTTATTTAACAGATAAAGTGGTTGAAATTAATTAATCCAGTAAAATAGCGAATTATTTTATGTTTCTAGTACCTAATTGTTATTTTTATTTAAAAATCACAAAAGTTATTGTTTATTAGATATCTACGATCAATATTTTCAATCACAAAGCAATGCTTAAAATAAGTTAGGTAGTAAAGTAAGTAAAGTAAAAATGTAAGATATTTTTAGTTGATTATAGTTGAAAACTATGTTTTGTAGACCGCAAAGTTGTATACAAGTGTAGCTAAGTACAAAAATAAAAATAATTCATCACATTTTTACTAAGCATAATTTATTGGCATGGGTTTTCCCTCCTCAAAGTGGGCTATGCGGAAATGAATAAGTAAACTTAATGGCCAACGAAACTACCTCATCTCATTATTCAACAAAAATAAACTTAACTGCAACATCAGAGACACTCAATTTTTCTAAAAGCAAAACAAATGGAATTGTGTGCAGACAAAATTGAATTACATGCCTATTTATTTCAAATAAACTCAGAAAAATAAAATTCTACACAAAAAAAAAATTATAAATTCCATTCTGGCATTAAAAGAATATAGAAAGTAAGTACGTAATTACAACCCAGGTGAAAATATGAAAGACTCAACCCTCACTCTTGCAGTCATACCTTATCAACAAAGAATCAGCACCAAAATGCTGCGAAGATTTTCATTCAGATGCAAAATCTATTCTTGCACGCAAAAAAAATCATATAACCAAGTAAATAGTAATCAACTGCCATAAATACACAGAATCACATAAAATCATCAACAATTCATTTCCAGTACACCAAGAATCCAATAAATAAAATACCTAAGCATTTGTAAAATTTTTATAAAATAAACTTGATGCCAAAAATTGTAAACATTTTTATTAGATGTTATGAATTCAATTTATCTTTAAGAAAAAGTAGGATCATTAACCTATCAACGTTCAACATAAATTATCTATCTCTATGATAATATTATAAACGTATTGGTATTATATCTTTTTAATGTATATCTATTAAATAACTTACTAATAAATGTAATACTAAATATATATGAACTCTATATTTTGGTTGAAAAATAACAAACCAAGTTTAAACTAAAAACCTGAAATAATATAAAAAATAGAATGTTATATTATTATTAGATTCTGAGCGGAGTGAGGGATCTAGTGGTTTTACAATGGTGTTTATTTTAATTTTATTTTTATCCTGTATACAAAATTTCTACCAGAAGGAGAGCTGCGATTTTTGCATGTAATATCTTATATTTTAGCAAATTGGATCAAGATGGTACTTTTGAGAGGTCATTTTTCGATTTTTTCAATAGTTATTTAATGACACAGGAAAAACCACAGATAAATTACAAAAAACCACTAAAAATGGGATTTTAATTTTTAACGCTTTGTTTATCACCATAGAAACGATTAAAAATAAAAATAACGATTTTAGTTATTTTGTTATAATATTTGTTGTAATTTATAATATTAATTCAACTTAACAGGCTATAATAAAATGTAAAATATCCAGACTGACAAACCGTCTCCCCTCAGAATCGTTTTTCATATACAATGATATGGTATCATTGAATTCAAATTTAATACAATCCATTATACAGTGACCCACTTGTAACCTACTGTACAGCAGAGCGACATCCACTTACCTGATTTTTATTATATTAAATTATAAATTATTATTGAGTGAAAATATAGATAGGAAAAAATCATGAAAAGAAATTTAAACGTATTTTTACAGAGTGTTTAAATATCTACTATATAATAAAAACATAATAGTGTATAGGTATAGTATTTATTTTTTATTCAACATGACAAATCAAAAGACGAATGATAGCAAGGACTTCCGATTACTAAAACCATTTATCTTGACTTTATAAAATCGGCAAATACTATTATGAAAAGACATGTTGTAACACAACAGCTATAACTTTTCCATGACTCCGTGTAGGTAGGTACACTGTAGTACACATAAACAAGCAGTATAATCCTACTCGTATGAATACCACTTTAATAAAACCAAGATATTAAAGACCATGACCTATAGTTAGGTTATTACCTATTTTTTTGTAATTACTAGGTAGTTAACATTGTGTTTTGATCAAGAGTGAAGATAATATCTAGGAACAAATTAAATACTTCTTAATACAAAAACAAATTAATTCACATCAACATATGTAGCTAGTAAAATAAAAACGCTGTGAATAATATAAATAATAATAATAATGATATTATTTCAATTGATTCTCAAAAATAAATAGTTATAAATAAATGTAATTAAATAATTTTAACCTATTTAATTTTATTCTGAATTCTAAAATAACTGAAATACAAATTTGATTCAAGACACATTACCATTGTAAATAAGAAATTTTATTTTTGATGACCGTGTATAAAATTATATAATGCATATTATAATAAATATTTTGCATATTTTTATTCTACATTTTTTTTTTAAAATCACGGATTTGGAGTACCTATTATTAATTTAAAACAGTATATTTTTGTAAGATATTAATAAAAGTATGATATTTATAACAACTTTAATTTTCATAATATGGCGTATACCTAGTATGCAACATTTCACGTATGTTATTAATTAATACCGTTCAAGTCATAATTGTAAATTTATTTTATTAAAGTTATTTTGTATATTTAGAAATAGTTGGAGCATACATATGTGCCTACTTTTTAGCGCATAAATATCTACATTTGGTTCCTTTTTTAGTACTTTAAATCATATTACTTCCACCAACTCCATTGATACTTATAGGTATAGGAAACAATTTAATACATTTTAATTAAGTTTAATCCCTAGGATCCTTTCCGGTAGAAGTTGAACTTAGTTCACTCACTGGATTTCTTACAAGGTTGTGGTTTTTCGGTGTATTTTCGTGAATTTTTTATAAAACTATATGGAGGAATCCCAAAAATTACCCCTCGGAACATCTGTGTCTAATTTAATTTTAGAGAGGCTATATCGAACTTTTGGTACACACTTTTTAGCCGTAATAGTGATTACACAGCTTTTCTTGGAAACCAAAATTAATATAACTTGACTAATTAATACGATTTGATAAACAATTACCTAAGTTGAACATAGGTAGTTGCAAATACAATACAAACACGTATATTGTATATTTTACATACCTATATAAATGTATGAATACAATAATAGAATGTTAGGTAATACAGAACAATATTTATTGTTGGTTCAACTAACTTAATGCACACACGAAATGTATTTATAAAACAATTAACAGACATGTTTTCATTTCATTATTTATATTTATATAACTTTTATATATTTTAAATATTAAAAATACTAAATATTTAAGTTATGAGTTTAAAAACTCTTTAAGGTACTTTTTTCCCTTTGCCTTTTTTTTATCATTCGTATAATATGATGAACAGGGCAATATTAACTATATTCATTAAAATTGAAACTTCACCAAAACATTTTTAAGTTAAGTAATGAAGTAGGTAGGTATTACAACACTACACAAATAGTGAGGTGTTTTAAATTCTGACCAATTCCAACATAACATTCATATGTTATATTAGGTTATAACCTAAGTAGGTACCTATATGTGTTTCACGACTTTGACGTGTGGGTTTATTTATTATGTTCTTAATTTATGTTATCACAGTAGATCTAACAGAGGTCTACGGTGTCCCTATAATATATTACTATTAAAGTCAGATCCGTTGATATAGACATTACTAGTAAAACACGAATATTACTATCATATAAAGGGAAGTATTTTAAATTTAAACATGAGCTGAATACATTATTAAATAAGTACGTGATATTACGTGCACAAGTATTTCATAACGACAGTTATTATTAACAATGATGATAGCCACCATATTATTATGATGAATATACCATTACGTAGGTATATATTATTCGATTTAGTCTGTCTATATTTAGATATAGGTAACGTCGACGGTAAAGATCAAGATTGAACTGCAGAAACGTTATATATCGTTAATATTTATCACATAATATTATGCACTATAAAATGTTTGTTAAGATTTCATTTATTTGCAAACGTCAAAAACAATATATTATGTCACATAAATTATAATAATATCTATTAAAAATGAAAAATGAAAAATATTTTGTTTTATTAAAAATTAAAAATGTATTAGGTATATAAGTAAGAAATAGCAATTGAATTATGTTTTTGAGCATATATTATGATATGTTATTTCTATATTATGATTATCAGTCGACAACAACTATAATAAATAATAATTATTTATTTCTAATTTGAAAATCAAGATTCAACAACAGTAAAGTTGCAGTCATGCAATGCATTTAAAACGACCGTTGTTAAGCATTGTTTAGGTACACAATATAATCATGATTTATAGATATAAAGTTCAAAAAGATTAACCTTTATATTTATATGAGCATAATTAACTATTCAATTTAGATTAAAGTCAAAAAAAAATATTAAGTACCTATCATTTAAACTGAATAATGTTTAAGTAATTAATATTATGTTTATTCTTAAAACCATATAGCTCTTATATTGTATAAGCGTGTAAAGTTCATTTTACAAAATTCTTCAAAATCACGAAAATTTTCAAATTATTTTGTAGGTAAAATACAAATAACTTTTATTTTTAATTTCTAAGGTTAGAAAATATAATATAAAATTTCTTATAAATTTATGTCTTATGAACACCTAAAAATCACAAAAATAAAACTGCACAATTTTTAAGTTTATATGTCAGTGAAATATTATATATAGATGTTATTTATTTAATTGTTATTTTTTTTTGTACTTCCAAAAATATCATTCATAGGGAATTGGATTTTTTTGCTTCTACGTATATTATTATTTCTTTGATACAATGAAATTTTCAAAATCATTAGATTCATTTTTACATAAATCTACTCACACCGGTCTACGGGACATCGTCAATAACAGTTAGTTTTTGGCAAAAATGAGTTCAACCTACCGTATTACTAATAGAAAAATAAATTACTATAATAGCAATAAAAATATGAAACTATTTATGTATAATAAAATATCATTAGAAATTGAAGCCGATGCAGAGTTGTTTTTTGACATTTATATAGGTTTATTACTGAATTCTAATTTAACCGTTATAGTGATCACTCCTACCGAATCACTCGTATTGCAGAAGCACAAATTTCTCGATTTTTTTTATTGTTATACCTACTATTTTAAGCACGAATAAGCATGAATGTTGGTAATAAATATTTTATATTAAATATTTATAAAACATTATAGAATATATATAATATCCTTAATAATTTCGGTTAGTGTGTGTAGATTTAGGTACCTACTAAATTCTCAAGATGTACCTATCAACAGTTATTTTATAACAATACTGAAAAATATTTTCTCTCATTTATCAGCATATAAAAATATTTTATTAATCTCGAATCTTAAAGCAATTAATTGCAGTAACATGCATTATTGCAGTATTATATCATTATAACTATTTTATTTTTTGGAGAATAAACCTAGGCAGCTATGGAGGCCCATGGAGATAACATTATTATTTTATGTATTGCGTATTTATATAATAGACATTATAGAAAATTCCCAGGTTATCTAAGTGCACTAAAATCATTAATAAAACAATGACCACAAATAGGTATGTTCTAAAAGGATAGGAAATAAATTGTAATTTATGATAGTGACTTATGGGCCACTACCTATAATCAACAAAAGTAATACCTCTCAGAGACAATAAAATAAAAAAAAAATAAAACAACTACTAGGTACATAATATTATGTTATATAAATTATAATTATAAAGTGAGATCAGAGGTGAGACCATTATATTTACATTTAAATATTTAATCTAGCATATATATATTATAATATATTATAGTGTATATCGTATATATTTTAGGGACACAATTTAATACTTACATTATCCACGTACCCAAATTAAATTGTGTATCAATGTTGTAAATTGTGTACGGTAATACGGTAAGACTATAAAGCAGACTTTAGTGAGAATAGACCACATTAATATTTGTTATCGTCGTATTTCGCTTATCTATATGGATAATGTTTTAACACAATATATCAAAAACATATTTCAATGTTTGAAAATATTCATTCAATTGAAAGCGGATATATGGATGAAACATATTTGCATTTGTTTTATTTACAAATGTGAAAAAAATGAATTCATATTTTAACCAAAATATAAAATTTATATTATTCTCATCTTATAATATTTTTGATCAATATAAACTTTTGTATATTATTTTTGAGAAAATGTACAATGCACTACTGCATTATATACCATTAAATAAAATATAAACAATGATAGACTTTATAGATTAATAATACTCTTTCGACTTTCATTTTTTGCAATTTTCAAAGTGTATATAAACTAGAGACAATAGTTTTTAAAAATAGGATTGGTAATTTTAATTAATAGAGTCGTAATTATCACTGTATAAATCCTTAAAAAAATATTTAACAATTACGAATTAAACTTAGATACTAATTAATTAGCCACTATGGCGGGTCTTACTCAACTTAATGAAAATTAAATAGTACAATAGTATTTAAACATATACAGGGTTTTAATTTAAAACAGTTTAAAAAATGGCCTCGATATTTAGAAGAACGGAGAAGAAATACGTTATTATTATTACATTACATCGGTCTTTTAAACTTTAAATGATTTTAGCTAAACTAATTATTGTTTTCTTACTATGCATAGGTACATATTTTCAAAAAAATAATTTTGTGTAAATTTAAGCAAAAAACATAGTTACTGTTTGATTTAGTTGGAAAAGTTTAGTTGTTTGATAAATACAACTAAAAACTGAGAAAATATTAAAAATATGCATAATACCTAATTTTTAGAGTTGTAGCTAATGTTTAAATACTGTACATTCAATAAATAATTTGAAATAATAAAGGTAAAAGAAAATAATTGTATGTGTTATAATTTACATGTATTTTACCATAATTATACTTATGTCAGAAAAATGCATTCTATAAGAAAAAGAAAACGGAGTTCACTTTTCAATGTTTGGTACCATAATTTTAAATAGTTTCTTATTTTTTCTCTCTTGTAGTTTTTTTTTGCTATTATTATTATTTGTGATACTCACGGGAAAATTAATATGGTGCTTGCTAAAAACAATTTCATTTGACGATCGTATTTTTATAATATAAAAAAACTATAAGATCGATACTAGATATTTAAAGAATGTGTATATTAATGTAATATTATATCCCCAATTTTACCCATTGTTGTAATCATCGTCAAATTGTTAAGTATATAACATTATAATTTATAATATTATATTATTTAAATCTAAATTAGATGTTCTATCATAACTAGTAACATTTTAAAAGACTTGATTATTAACTAAAAGAAGAGTGAATTGAAGTGTTTAATCTTTTTTATAACTATTTTACTTAATAGTACTTAATGCTTATATTAATTAGTTTATTATATGCACATTTTCACTTAATTAGATAAAAATTAATATTACTGAAATAACAATTCAAGAATTAGTTAGTACGCTCAACCAAATTTTTAATTTAACTAGTTTGTTCAAACTCTGAATTAGAATTGGAATATATTACTATATGAACATATTTTCAAACACTTAAATTAATTATTTTATTTAAGGACAATTCTGTGGTAAAACAAATTTATTTGTTTAAAATGTACATACTGTACATTGTTGAGCAGATGATTTTTTTAGTATATTTGTGTGTATAAATCGAAATTTCAATGAATAGTTTCTGAGTAATTAAACTTTTAACCCTAAAAGTCCATGATAATAGGTTTAAAATATATGAGGGGGCGGCTATGGTGATTTGAAAATAAAATCAATTAATATCAACAGATTAAAAGTATCTGCTAGACTAAATGTCTAAATATGACATATTATATTTATTATATTTGATGTAAATCTATTATTTAGGACTATTATCCTTAATACATGTCTGATAAATTATAAATACTACTCCCCAAATTTTAATTTAAATACATTGACATTTTCACAAAATTATTTGTTTAAAAATGCATAGTAACTAAGTGTGGTTGACATTTGAAAAAAGAATTTTGTATAGCCGCAGTATACTATCCTTAATTGATATACAAAATCTAAATATCTGAGAATATGGTTTTTGAGCATATTATACTAAGAATTGTAACAATTAAAATTGCATGATTAATGAATATAAAGGTGGATACAACATAAGCATGCTTGGTAAATCACTTTGTAGTCTGCAGTAAATATTTATATTTTATAAAGTATTGTGGCCCATCGATTTATGACCAGTTAGTTATTTTGATATTATTTGTATACAAATTAGCTTTTTAACTATATAAAACTCATTACGATTCATTTCACAAACGTTAAAATAGGAAATTATCCAGTCATAATAACATGTATATTGTTAACATTCATATAATTGTTTAATTAACAGAATAACCTATAAAGCATTTACATATTTAAATTTATTGCTTTCTGACAAATTAATAATCGTTTAAATTGGCTTAAATTTTTTTATCAATAACATACGGGCTGAAATAATTGTTAAATATGTATATCGTATAGCCATACAATAAGCACTTGATCTAAATTTTAAATACCATGAAATAAAAAACATAACACGTCATACACACAAGCAGACACATATTGCAACATTTACGTAAATATTAATAGGTACAGAACTATAATTTGAGTAATAAGTATAATTCAAAATTAATAGATACAATATATTATTATATATTTTTCCGGATTGACCAAAGAACTTTGTATCGCCACGGAACACGTCTTGTTGAATAACATAAAAGATTTAAATATTCGAAAATTAAGTATACTTATTATTATGTACCTAAATATAAAATAGGTTCTCTTCCATTGACCAATTTCCTCTACCAAATTACATATCAATGCAATAAATGAATAGTAAATGTTCTCAAAATAAAATACCGAAGATTAAAATGTGTAGATTCCTAAACATTTTAGAATCATAATATATTAAATATGACATACTCTTTAAACAAAAAAAAAAATGTAAGAATTTTAGTAATAATTTGTTTTGGGGCTAAATACATGGCTGGTATAAGTTATCGTTACGATACCACAAATGATTCATTGACCTCTAGCGTTCAATCAAGAGCAATCATGTTATAAATAATTCGGGACACAATTGTATTACATTACTTACTGTTTACTATACACATTACATAATATTATGTATATACTTATAAATATATATTTATTTAAATAGTTATTGTCGTTATTTATAATACTCTTTAGTCTTTGACATGTGCCGCTTTATATATGAATACCTAACATAGGTATTTACATAGTATAAATTTGATAATTAATAATAGCATTTTATTATTTACCTATACTAAATGCAAGGATAAATTGTACCAAATATCGTTTATACAACAACAAATTAAACATAATATATATAGCCCATGTCGACGAAGCAACAAAACGATCAATAAATAAAAAAATAAATATAATATAATTTTTGAATTCAAGACATAACAAATTCGAGTGATCTCATTAAAAATAATAGTAAATGAAAAAAAGACACTCCCATTGGAGGAGCTTTGACATATTATATAGAATAGCTATTTAATATTTACATATCTATTATTATATCATTATATAATGTATAACAATGACGTACTCATGTACTTATATACATACTTGTAAGCAGGCTACAACACCACAGCCTTTTTAGTATTTTTTTTTTGTTATTAATCGAACTATATTAATTGTATAGATGCAAGCCTTTTAATTAGAGGATCAATTTGATTTGGATACCTATTTAATTTGAATCGTTTATAATACGCTTTAAGTATAACATTTTGGACTAGAGAGATGGTAAGGAGTTATTTGATACATGAAAAATTGCTTTGGTTATAGCTAGACGAGTTTTGAATCGAAAAATTAAATACGGTTGGTGTTTGAATATGTTTAGATTGTTTTAGTATTAAGCGTCTCCCAATTGCTCACTAAATAAATAAAGCACAGATCGGATTGTTTTTTTTAGATAACAAGCCACTACACAAACAGTACCTAGCCTACCCACCATCAGTAATCGGTTGTTTTTTAGAGATAAAATTACATTTCTGGTATACTGAAGGTGTCAACAACACAATGTAATAAGAGCCAAAAACGTGTAGTATACTACAGCTATAGTATTCAAAGCAAATTTAAATCATTAGAAAATCTGTCGATATCATAAAATGTGTTTTAACATTAATTGTTGTTATAATACAGGGAATGTCGGTCAACCTGAACTTACCAAAAAACTGAAAATGTCTAAAATATTAATAATGAATTACAAAATTCAGGTAATATTAATATCACATATCTTATCAAAATGACAAAACATGAGTTGGTACTATAATATGTACAGTGTACATAACCACATAGGTGACCTTTTATGCCGACAACTTGTTGGTTGTTATGTATAAAATATTCAATAGAACATTTAAAAACATTGTCTTATCATTTCTTAGCTTACATTTAACCATAATACATTTTAAATTAAAATAGAAAATACAT
Source organism: Sitobion miscanthi (assembly GCA_008086715.1). NCBI lineage: Eukaryota > Metazoa > Arthropoda > Insecta > Hemiptera > Aphididae > Sitobion > Sitobion miscanthi. The sequence goes on from CM017797.1 coordinate 4,235,086, forward strand.
ACGTACAGGGTTTTCTGTTCACAATAAACACTTATTGCCTCAAATAAATGAACAATTTTTTTAATATATTTATTAAGTTGGTACTTACATAAGTAATTTTAAGTCATTACAAAACTAATTTTGTCATTACAATTTTTAAGTTTTTACTTTTTTGAGTGACACTAATTTTTATGTTACCCATATTCAGGAGTTGAATATTATTTTTACCAGAATTGTAATTTCAAATTTTGAACGATTATTAATTAGTTATTACTTGTAACTTATAAGCTTATAAATACTTATTTAAAGTTTAGATGATTGATTATAGTAAACAACCATTTTGTAAGGTACCTACTGGCTGCTACACAACTTCACTAAACTTTAAATACCTATGTCCTATAAATAATTAACTAGGTACATTTCATTCTAAATTTCTTTGAAAAATATTATGTTTCAGAAAATGAATTAAAAAATATATGTTGTCAATAAAAAATGTAAAAAACTTAAAAAATAGAACAATTATTAATGTAATTTTGTTCTTAAAAATTTTGATTTGTAATAGCCAAATATACTGGCATTTAAATAAACTTACAATGTACACATAAACTCCACTATCTTGAAGTATAACTAAAATTAAATAAAATTTACAGTAAGATAGGTACCGATTATTTTTAACAATATTAATTTACGACAAATATGTATTACTATTATTTACTAGCTACTACAAACAATAAATATCACTTAATTTTTATTTTTTATATAGAAATGGGTTATCAATTTATGATATGTAATATTATTTGAATTATCGTATTTAATAACTTGTAAGTATCGCCATCAAAAAGTCAAATTATACTTAATAAAAAAAATCAATTTCATTAAGCAATATGAAAAGAGGAAGTCACTCTGTTATATCGGACGGTTCCTACCTCGTAATCAAGTAGATCACGTCTGATCACTATTATGGATTTGTTAAAATATTCTAATTCGATGATGAATCATTAACATATTATTTGAAATAGATGCCGTTCCAATGATATTTCATAGTTAATTTATATTACTTTAAGTAATTATTGTTCCCTTAAGTATTAGTAAAACGATAGGTTACAACTCATTTTTACTAAAAAAAATATAATAGATAGGTTTATTATATTATTATAATACATTTATAATACATATTAGGTATATCATGTATTAGTGTAATTAATTTATATGCCATACTAACGGATTGTAGAACGGTGTGGTTAGGTCCGTGGTCCGTGGTATTAATAACTTAAAATTAATAATTAGAAAATGGAATTGTGTATACTAAGTAATAATAATATGCGTAGTAACGAAAAATGTCAAGTCCCAACGAATAATATTTTTTGAATTACACACAACAAATTAATAAAACTTGTTACTAGATTCTGAGCAGAGCAATGAATTTATTGATTTACGATGATGGTTTTTTTTGCATCTTAAAAGAGTAAAAGACATATTTTTAGTAGAGAAAATGCTTTGACCATCAATTTTGAAAGAAGTTTCTGGTAGAAAATTGGATTTAGTTGGTACTTTTAGGAGGTCAAAATTGAAAATTCTCAGTACCTACTTTATAAAATAATCGGTGTGGTGTTGGTGACACTGTATCATTCGTCTCTTGTTTTCTTGATAAGTTATAGTGTAATTTTTTGTAATAACCATATGGCATATACACAAGATGGTGTAAAGTGTAATACTCTTTTCATGTATGATGTTTTATATTTAATAAAGAATAAATAATTAGCTCTAATAAATAGTGTTTTCTAATTCAATAAATAATGAACTAGTAAACACAAAAATCGGGATAAACAAAAAATAAATACGAACATTTGTTAAAAATTAAAATTCTAATATTCGTATTAAAATAATTATTTAATGACCTCGGTTTCCAAAAAGATGGACTTCTTCGGATCGTTTTTCATCGTAAACAATGATAGAATTCAAAATCAACACATTCAATACAGTGCAGCCTACCATATCAATGACGAGGTACACTTGAGTCCTACTGTACTGCAGAGTGGTTACCTATTACATCCCCTCTTTTTTTGATTAAATATAATTTAACTTGAAATGTCTATAAAATAAAATTGTACAATTATGTATTTTTGATAATTTTAGATTGCTGTAAAAACAAATTATGAGTAACTTTAAATTATACAAGTTTTAGCTTATTCTAATTTAAAATTGAATGCATTTTTAACTAGGTATAAAATTATTTGAACATTTTTGTGATCTATTGAGTTTTATCAAAATTTGAACTCAATGTTTTATATTGCTTAAAATAAGTAAAATATTTCAATACCTAAAATTAGCTCAAAAAAATGAGAGACAAAATATTTTACTATAGGTACCATGTCTAAAAAATGATAATATAAATATTTACTGAACATTTTAGGCAAATAAGAATATTCATTTTTGAATTAAGTACAACTAGAAATCGATGTTGTCGAAAACTAGGTTTACGTAAATATTATATACTTCAATTGTCCGTATATTTTTTAAAGGTTTTCATGATTATTGAGAAAAGTACGAATAATATTTTACTTTTGACCCTCCAAAGCAACTAGATCCATTTTAAAGATCAAAGCATTTTGTCTACTATGAAATATGTCTTCACACACACACTCATAAATCTAAAACCTGAAAAGAGTATATCAATTTATTGAAGTACGCAAGTACGTTATATACTATGTAATATACTATATATATAGTGGACACTAATATTTATTTTATTTTTTTATTTATTATTAATTACGCCCAAGATGAGCAATTCTACTAAGTACTATGTAAGAGAACCCTAGGAGGGACTGTCCACTAAATTCTAATAAAACTATTATTTTAAGAAGTATTTCGAGCTATGTCTTATTGATTATTTGACAATAATTGTTATTAGTTAATTAAACTGCGTAATAATATAATATATGGTCTTCCTTTCCAACTCTAATGTTTCTATTCAAAATTAAACTTCATTATCTAGATACTACACAAAATAATACTGAAGTTATAAAATAAAATGTTTAATTAGAACAGGTGGAACCTTCCTTACTCCATAGTCACATTTATAGTAATATATGAAAATCAAAATAAATGTACCCATCCATATTTCAATATTTGCCAATTACTACCAGTCTTATAATTGTTCGGACTATAAAAACTTCCTCTCAACATTTAAATTTAAATTGCAACAATTAGTCAGTTTAAATATTACTATCACAATTATATAATACGATTTATCTATAGTATGTTTGTCATTTTGGAAATGCTGACAATAAAAGAAAATAGAATGATTTACGATAATTTATTTAACTATACCATCATATTCTGTGCTTAATATTTTTAAATAAATGTAATGTATTCCAACACTTATTAATTATTTAAAAGTGGAAATTATATGATTAATTGCATGCAATCAATCAACTATATTTTAGGTCTATTTGCATCTCGATTTTAATTAAATTAAGAGACTTTTTGACCGTTAATATTGCAAAATGTGAAATACAATAGAATTTTATCATTGGCATCTCTATTGTGGTCACCTACCTATAGGTACTTCTATCGTTATATGCCCCATTAAAACTATACCTTGCAATTTAATAACGTCAATATTTATATTATGGACTACTTAATAATTAATAGAAAAATTATCCTTCGTTATACAAACGTTCATTTTGACACACTAAATTTTATAGTTGCTAAAAACTATAGAACATTGTAATTTGTCGTTTCCATATTTACAATGTGATTCCTGCTGAATCGAGATTTTTTTTATTGGTAGGTACAAATTATTATAATATTAAACAAGTGAAATATTATAAGTTATAATGATATTAAATGTTTATTGTTTAATGTAAAATTGTTATAGCAGTTATAGAACCCTCCTCTATAACATTGGATAAAATAATGAGTATAAAATAAATCATTAATTTAAAGTTAAATCAGAACGAATACAAACTTTTAATAACTAAGTTTATAGGTAGATACTGCTGCTGTATTGATAATTAAGAAATATAGAATGAGTCATTGTCTGAATGACAGAATATTTATAGTGCCTATATGTAATAGAAATAGATGCAATATTTATCTCGCAATATACAACCAAAGATTTTGAACAGAGTTCAGAGATTATGATCAGAAAAATATCAAGATTTTGTAAGAAAATAGTGTTTTTGATATTTCTTCATAACGTTCTTTTATAATATATTTATATATGAACCATAGAAACTACACGGAAGTTACAAAAACTACCACAGTAAATCACTTACAAATTATAATCCATATTCAATTTAAATCCATGTACAATAATTAATTTAATTTTTATAAAATTTAAAATTTTTTTAATTAGAATGTAATGATTTACAAACAATTAAATTATAGTAACCTATTATTATGGTAATTGAACAGTGATTGAACATGATTTTCATCGATTTTTTTCACGGTTTTATTAAATATACAGTAAACTATTCAGTTTATTTCTGCAGTGACGGATCAGAATTCTAAATTATTAAGATATTCATATTTAGTGCAATAAAATTACTAAGTAATTGTACCGAAACTTTTTTTTTTAGTTAAACAGCACATTTTTTTTTACGAATCTTCTAATTATAATAAAATTAAAATATTATTTATGCCTACGTTTCATTAAATAGAGAACTTTTGGAGTATTTGTATTATTTACCACAACTAACAAGTGTTTTCTTGAGAAAACAAACTATATAATATTTTAAAAACCAATATATATATATAGTTTTCTCGTTGATGGTCTCGATCAAAATCTAAAATAACCCATGTTAACTTTCGTATGTAATTTAAATCGAAAAATACTGAAATTAAATTATATTATGAACCAACGGATGAAATATAAAATATAAAGCCTACTGCAGAGTGCAGGGCGGGCGTTAAGAGCACTTGCCTCGTCACAATAAGATAGGGTTGTATAATTAATCATCACAATCATAATAATTGCAAAAACGATTTTAAATATAGAACATTATTTAAACAAAAATACATGTTTGTCATTTTTTAAATTTTAAATGTAAATAAAATAACATCTTTAGAAAATATGTTTGTAGTTCATTAGTAAATAATATACCTATAGGTAAGTAGGTGTAAGTAAAATTTGATTAAAATGAAATCATTATACCTATTATAATATGTATTAGAATGTAAATAATAGATAATAAGTACCTAGGTGAATATACCAAATAATATGTCTAATCAAATATTATTCAATAGTAATTTAATAGAAAACCAGAAAGGAAGGAATTATAGAAGGAATTAATCTTCTTAATATAGAAATTGTATGTTAAGCATTTAATTAAAATTATTGCTATGAGGTATAGGTATTATTCTGGGTATATATTTCTACGTATTTCTATTATTGGATTTTTTTTAACGATTTGTTTAATGTTTTGAGCCAACATTAAATGTTTTATTACCAAAAAATAAGATTTGGGAATTAAAACACGTCATGGATATTAAAAGCTATGAATAAAGTTTTGAGTTTTAAAACTATTGGTGTTTTATACTAATACAGTAATATCATCATCGAGTAAAAGGAATACATATGGATACGACTCTACAGATAGTGATCATCTTGAACTATTTGTTTGAACCCAAAGTTGTGTAAAGTACTAATTGCCAGGAAATTCAAGTCAGATTTAACATGAGTTTATGATAGGTAATCAAATCAAAAATTTAAGATCAAAAAGATTTGTAAACCGTGTTTTCCATCAAAAAAATTTATAATTTATAAACTGATTCAACTCCGGGGCCACATTTACCTTCCTGTGATTGGATAATAGCCAATGTAAATTTTAGAGCACTGTGTGAATAGCAATTGTGTATATTATCTTAATTTTTCTTTATTTATATTTTGTTGGTAAACATGGTATCAATAAATGCACATATTATATTTATTGTGCAATGTAGGATCTACTTTTTTGGTAAAGAGAAACGTATGAAAATACAAGAACTTGCAATAAAATGCAATAATACCTATAGTAATAAATAATATGGTCAGAGTAATTAGTAACACATTTTTTGAATTGAGTATTTTTTATATTTTTTGTTCTTTAATCAACATTATTAATGAACACTGCTTATATGTCATATAGCAATATACTAGGATTAAGGATGTGTATTTAATATCAAAAAAATATTGGAGAAAAATGGGTGGTACAAATATTGCCTTTTAGAATTGCAAAAAAAACATAATAAGGCTCTAATAATAGTTATATATATCTGACTTAAGACACTATTCTAAAAAGTTCCGAGTAAATATAAAATAATATTTTTGCTGGTAACATTATTCAAATTTGACAAAAAAAAAATTTTCGAATTCAAAAACTAAAATTTCTAATTAAACTAACTAAAGACTAAACCTTTTTGGTATACATATTATATTATACATGTATTCGTAGACTGTACATATGAACAGACTATATACCAAAAATCTAAAACTAGGTTCACGGTGTAACAAGCAGATACCAAAGTACAACATTTATATAGTAAGTACTCAAAAAAATTAATAATTGATTAGGTACCTAAGTAAATAACGCGACGACACTACGTGTTTAATATATCCAATAGCCGCGAGTATGACAGTATACTATATTGTATATATTATACTAAATTGCATACGGTCTATGACTTAATAATATAATAACTCAATACGATTAGTAAAATATAATATTTTAGTCTACGTAATCGTATTGGACACGATAAAATCAGTGTTTTGAAATATTAGGTATATAATATTATCATTGTATTTTTTCAAGCTAAAAAAAATTATAAGAATGAAAAAAAAATGTACAGTAATAATATTAAATACATCATACGAATTGAAATTCTGGACTTACTGAGGTTTTCATTATCCGCGTGCAGACGAATGTTATCCGCATAGAGGGCGACGGTTAGGCGTAAGTTTAGGCAGGTAGGTTAGGTATATGTCACTGTGCCTGTTAAATAAATATTATGTGTGGTAAATTTGACGGTGTTGCACAGGGAAGACGGGGCCCACGATAACGGATAAATAAATCGCTTCGAATCGGGTGCGGGGAGGGAAAGATGAAAAAAAAAACAAAACGGTTAAATTTATCACAAAGGGCGTCGGTTGAAACTTTGGCGCGCGCGAACTTGCGACGACGAGGCACGTTCACTCGACGGATTCGCGGCGGCGGCGGCAAACACACACTCACACAAGTACCACTGACACATGCGGTCGCGAAACGCGTACTCAGAGAAAGAGACTCGCATACACGACGCACGCGATCGTCCGTCCGCCGGTCACCGGTGATCTGCGCGCGCGGTCACGTAACGCGCGTCGTTTACACGTACGATATTGTATCGTAATAGCGGTCGCGCGCCGGCCGGCGACGACGGCTTCCGCGGAACAGCAGACCGCCCGCGCGTCCGACGGTGGCGCGCCCGCGGCGGCGGCGCAAAGCTCGCGTAGCCGACGACGTCGCCGGCCAGCCGAGACACTCCGAGCAGGCTGTTCGCGACCACAAATTTGGCGGGAAATCCTGACCCTCCCCCCCTCACTTACTAAGTCCGCGACCAGGGTCAACTCCACCGTCACCGTTATGTACCACCGAAAGAATCCTGTGCTTGACTTTGAGGGGAAGGGGCGTAGGAGGACCGAGTACCTCAACGCAATATTATGTTCAGATATTTTAGCGTACCCCTACTTTTTTTTCGATTCTGGACGTACGTTACTTTATTTAGGATTTTTTTACAAAAAGTTAATACATTAAAAAAAAAACTGTTTACAAAATGTGTAAAAGTAGGTATTATTGATATTTGATTGAGTGATACATGATAATTATGTAATAATTACGTACAATATTTGGGTATAAACTATAAAATAATAACTGATAATAGTTGCAGACGTTGTACTGTCGTAGATGGACATGGGCAGAGATCGGGAAAGATTTACGAGGACTTAGTCCACCCCAAAAGTCTGTTAAGCCCCTTCCATTTTTAGCTGTGTGGGATTGACCCCCCCCCCACTCCTATTAATGTTAATAATGGTAGCCCTCTAAAATTTGAATGGATTTCCGCCTATGTTTAATGGATCCATAACCTTTTAAGCACGGACGTTAAAAGACAAGAAAACTAGGAATATTTGTCCTAAAAGGCCATTGCCTTTATAAGACAGTAAGATATAAGGTAGGTATAAAATATGAAAGATAGAATATTTATGGAGTTTATCAAAATAAGATAAATAAAATTGTTTGTTTATATATAATATTAAATGCTCCTATTCAGTTAATTCAGTCAAAAGGCTGTGTATCTCCTGCGGAATCAGCTTAGTCTTTACAATATGTTTCTTCTTTCTTGTTATAATTCGAATTCAGGAATTATTTTACACAAAAAATATACACATTAGATATAATATTATATTATATCATATATTTATTTTTATTTTTTATTTTGTAAATATAAACGACAGTCGGCTTTTTATATGCTTAAGGGTCCCGGTGACAGTTTGTCAAATTTTCCACAATTCTATAAAATTTGAAAATTAAATTTTATATTTTAGTTGCTACCTCAATTATAAAACTTTCCCACTAATCTACTACCCAATACTTATTTAGGGGGGAGGGGGTTGATAGAGTGTATTATATCGAAAAAAATTACTTTACGGGAATAACTCTCAAACTTTGTAGAATTGTCGGATTTTGGTGACTATTTTTTGATCTAAAAGAAGAAGACTTCTTACAGCCCGCATCGATCTCTGATTTTGTATTTTATTTCAAATAATTGTATTAAAAAATTAGTAAAAAATGCTTTTTATCTTGTAATTTTTTAGAAATATTATAAAGTTTGAGAACAAAATATTGAAAAACAGAGATCGATGCGGGCTGTAGAATATTTCCCTCCAACAATTAAAAAAAAAATTATGAAATTTGGTTGATTCTACAAATTACAAGGCGGTATCGTTATTCCCACAGAGTGTATTTTTTAGGACAAAATGGCATCGGTACCGGACACCTTCATGAAATATTGAATAATACAAAATACAGGAATATAGAGTTAATAAGTATTACGAACAACTATAACTGAATTTAAATATTCAAAACTATAGGTAAGTACCTACCTACTTCGTTATTGATATATTTTTTAAGAATACTAATATTACCTCAAATGCCTGCAAAAGTACCTACCTAATTACCTACCTACGCTCGCTATGATTGAAACCTTTAAAGTATACTTGAGTGTAATTAGTTATGAAATGATTGCTGGTTCATGGTATTATGTTTAAGGGTATAATAAAGGAGGTAGGGGTGAACTGTGAAGCCCTCATGGTTATTGGTTATATTAAGTATATTAATTAGCTGGGAATGCAAATTTCTTTTGTGTCATCAGAGTTCCTCTACTATATTTATGTTCCAAGTCAAGCACTGCATGTATAAAACTGTGTGATTATGTTTTTATTCCTGTGAAAATATCTGCGGAGACCGAATACTGCAAAAAATCTCTACAATTTGATCAATTCGATTTTCACCTTTGATGTCGACCATTAAAATATTATAATATTATTTATATTACACTGTACACGCGTCGCGGTCATTGTCTCAGTGCTGCGTAACACTTATCGCGAGTCGTGACATCGCAAAAACAGGTGTGCACAATAGTCACTAATAATAATATATTATAATATTATTACCATATTATTATATTTACGTTCGGGGGATCGTTCGATTTGGAAGTATTTTCTCTCGAAATTCAATTATTTAAATGACGCTATTTATTGTGTGTGCCCACTGTTCAGACTTCAGAGAAGACAATATAATTTTATCTATATCGTGGTAGTATGTATAATGTATGCTGTATATTTATTATAGGTAGTGCTCCGCCAACCGTCATTATTGTACATAAAGCTGTTGTTGTTTTATCCGTTTTTTATTTGTTCATTCCCTTTTGACTTTGAACGCAATTGATGAAAATGTGGTTTTGAAAAACAAGATTGTTTTATTATTATTATTATTATTATTATTATGTGGTTTGAAACTATTTAATTTAAACCTTTGTAGTTTGTATATAAAACGCGACGACGCTGTTCAGAGTTGTTTTAAGACGCGTTTATTGAACGGGTGTGGGCCAAGGTCGAATTTTTTCAAACCCACATATTAAAACATATTTTACAAAATGGTATTTTTACTTAAGATATTGTATAGAAAATAAATAAAATTATCTTTAACTTTTTGATATGATTTCTTAACAATTTGAAACGTGGATTTTTTAAATATTTTAGACGTTTACAAAACAAAATCACTGAACAACATATCGATATCATTGAAGTGTTACATAGATATGTTTCAACTTTCAACAACTGTACAAAACACAAATGCCCCTCCAAAGTCCTGACTATAAGTAAACTTGACATAGTAATAGAATAGAGAGAGATTTATTTATAAAGGTATTTGATCATACATCTAAATAAGGAACGACATGTTTAAATAAAATTCGATAATTTCCATAGATCTCGAAGTCAAAGATGTTCCTATAGATCGCTCCACCAATATTAACAATTTTAAAGTGATGAGAGCAATAAAAACACTATTATCAAACAATTTACATTATTAAATCATTGTGACACTGTATGGTCTGTATGCTATATATTCACCTTAATAATATTAGCGCTATACGATTGGTGATAACTGATAAGTAATAACTAACAACTATATAGGTAATATCTTAAAAATTTAAAAACATTTTATTCTGTAGGTATCATATGATAATTAAATAATATGTTCAATTTATATTTTATAGGAGTAAAACAGATAGTAAAATTAATAATAAAAAACGCTTTCATTTTGAAATTAGCAACAATATAGTAAGTATATGATATATTATAATATAATATGGTACAAAAAACGGTTTACTTTAAATAGTTTAAAATGTTTAACTTTGATATCTATTATAGTCTATGAATTATCTATACTTAGGATTATTTATAACTTCATCATAGATCCTGTCATACTGAAATATTGGAAATTAAAATTATAATTTCAAAATCGATTTATTTTGAATCCTAGTTTTAAATACTAGGGACAATAATCATATAGAAAACACCTCCACGCCGTTATTACTATAGTAAATGAATATTACTACAAAATATTCTTCAGGCCATCTATCCGCTATTGAGCACGTGCGTTTGCTTCAAATAGTATAATATTGTATTATAGACGACTGCCACCGTGGTCTTAGTCGCACCCAACCATCTACATTCGTACAGGTGTTTCGGACAACGATTTCCAAAGTTCAATGATTTGTGCAGTGGTGTGATCTTCGGAATTTCCGGACTGTCTATTGATAGAAGTCCACCACGATGCCCACTGATTGGCCGTATTTAATGTTTCCGGAACGTTCACAAACGTTTATAAATAATAATTATTATAAACTGATATGTTAATATACATATTTAACAGTAATGATGCCCCATATTCAATTTTCAAGACTAATTTATTATAGAAATACAGTTTAAATAAACAAAATTTAAATAAATACTCATATATTATGATTCAAACTTGTTTTCTAAAAGTTATGGTTATACTTGTTGAAGACTGAAGTTATATTTACATTTAATTAATACATACCTTTTACGTTGTGTATATATTGATTAATATTGCGTGTTGAGATTTAGTAAACAACATACAGTAGAAATCATACTATAGTAAGTGGGGACTGCGTAGTTTGGCCGCATTGGTTGTACAAAACGATACACAAAAATAACAGGAAATTCAGCTGGGACTTGAGATTTTCTGCGTATTAACCGATATGATCATATATTATACTGTATCCTTTTCTTTGTTGAATTTTTTTTTATAACATAATTTAACAATATGTACAAAATATATTTTTGCGATGGATTATAGATGACTCAACGTCGTATCTGAGAGGGATTCCAGACCCCCTGGACCCCCCTCCCTTTACGTACTTATACCAATTGTAATCGGTCATTTTCTGGGTTGATAGGTATACCAATTATTGCGCTCGGTAATTTTTAGGGTAATATTAATTTTATTTAATAGCACATATATATTATATACATAACAATATTTTTATTGAAGTATAATGAACATAAACATTAATAATATACATATATAATATAATATAAGTATTATAATTACTAAGCATAATATGTATGTATGTATATTATAGTATATAATATACATAAATATATAATTATAACTTAACAAATCACTATTATAATTTTATTTTATATTCAGTTTATTTTTAGTGTATTATTAAAAGTATTCATATTATGTAAATATAAAACTATTTTTCAGACATAATAAAAATGATTTATTTGTCAATTTTTTCTATTGTTGTATAATAAACGTCAATAATTGTTAGTATACATAATTCATAATATACCTAATATATTATATAAACATACCTAAAGTATATGCAACGCAATTATTGGTATACTAACCTAAAATCTAAACAGCGCAATTGCAATTGGTAGGTATACTGACCTTAAAATACAAATTTTGTTTTAGGCGTAACCAATCGCTAAAAAAAGTATAATTATAATTGAATTTTTCTTATCCATATAAAATTCAAATACTACTCATTCACTCACTCACTCATTGATAAGCTACATCTCAAAACTGCAAAACGTAAGTACAAACCTGAAATTTGGAATAGTGGTTCCTATAATGCTTTAGATGTGCAATACGAAAGGATTTTCTAATATTCGCATTTTAAAGAGGAGGTAAAACAGGGATCTAAAGATTCGCAGTGGAAATTGAAACTTATTTTTGTTTATAAATAGTTGCCATTGGTTGCAGTTTATAATAGTAATAGTAGAGTTTAGTATTTTTTTTTTTTTAAATATAAATGGTCGTTATTGGTTACTTGGGAGATCAGGTGCAAGCATGTATTAAATTGTTGCGTTTATGACATCACATAAAGAAACTATATCTTAAAACCAAATGTACGTGTGTGCCTTATACCTACTCGAAAACTACAGAATTGAATTTGACGAAAATCTCGGAGATCGTTTTTAGAGATGTTAGAAAAGTTAAGAGAGTAAGTAGCTTAAGCCATGTTAAAAATATAGGTCAAGGGCTAAATCCAATCCGCGACTTGTGGTTGCCCATCTAGGTCGAATTATTTCACAGAGCTATAGGCATACTAATGCCGATTTGTCTGTGAACTGAGGTAAGTAGACTAAAACTGCAGAGATACACTCAAACCGAGATACACATAAATAGCGTATATATAGGATTTTCTACAAGAAAAAACTGCACACGGGCGAACCTGGGATATTCAGCTACCTAGTTCATTATAACATTATTATATTATAGGTCTATACCCAGGCCCGGATAGGCCACTCAATATATGAGTCGGTTATGAGTTTCTAGCCGTAATTTTATTCTTATATGATAATGAGGAATTAGTTAGTACAGACATTAGTAGAAAGTAAATTTTAAATTATTAAATCGTATATACATTACGTTCTGTAGCTGTAGTCAAACATTAGAAATCATAGAACTCGGTGGGATGGTAGGTGTACTTTATACTTATCCGGCGCTAACTATACCTACCAATAATTTAGATTTGTATAAAAATATAGTCATCTCAACGTACCCTGTAGTATCCTGTACGACTGTACCTACATACTTCATACCGTTATAGTATAATAAATGACGTAGATAGATAAGATATCAATAGGCAAATACAAAATCAACCATAGCTGTTTTATCGGACGAAATTTAGCCATAAATATAATCCCAAATCTGGGACTGAATTTGTAACTCCTCCTCTGTGTAGTTCCAATATTTATAATTTTTTTTATGGAGGTACAATTTACAATATTTACATACTTTCAATCATCACTTATGATTTATAAAGCATATTCATATCTTTTTATGCTAATTTTTACATTTATTAAATTCTTTTTTATACAATTTATTCACTAAAAATCAACGAATTTGGCATAACATGACTATTTCACCAAGGTTTAAGTTGGATTTTGCAAATTTCACTAAGTATACACGCAACACGCATAATATTATTATGATAATAATATTTAAATAGGTACAATATGCTCAAAATAACGCCAATATACAAAGTAAATATTCAGTGAAACTAATGAATAGCTATACGCCTATATTATTACCATATCGGCCCCACAAAGAGCCTGAGAATAATAATATAGGTTGCATGATATCTGTCTTACCTTAACGATGCGGTCTTATCCTAAGGAAGACGATCGACGGTTTTCGCACTTTCGTTGGACCGAAAATTCTGCCGTTTGCAAAATGTATAATAGTACATATTGATATTATATTGATTTTAAACACGATACTATACGCGTACATAAAAGATATATAACACTCGTTGGCAACTTCATCGCACTGCATATATCCGCACAGTTAATATTATGCACGTATTAAAATTAATATTTAATTTGCTTATTAAAATTATCGCAGTCGACAACGCAAAAACGGTTTGATCGAGAACGAGAATCGTTTAAAATCAGACGACGCTGAAATAACACGAATGGTGCGCGCGGTTCTCCATTAAGACTGACCGATGACGGGAATTATCGCTCGCGAGTATTCACCGAATTCAATGTGGCGTGAGGACTACCGTGGTTGCCCAATGAATTTAAACCACGGTCGGGGTGACAGACTTAATACCGCGGTCACAGTATCTACCCTGCACACACTAACGAGTTTACATAACTCACGAGCGGGAAATCGCGATATATTTACCGTTGGTCAGTTTCAATGATGGAAATCGCCGTCGACTGATCCTCAATAATTCCCAATCAAATAGCTTTCACGTCACCGTTCGAGAAGGCGGAAAGCGTTGTGTCGTTAGACGACATTTCGGCGAAACGAGTCTTGCAAATATTAAAATATATTCGCAAGCCACAATATCACTTTCGTGCTACGCGTCGTCCGTTTCCCGAGAAGCTGCAGGTAACGTACACGTTTCAAGGTATCCATATAATATTATATTCACAGGTTCCTTTTACTGCTGCATGGCCGCCTCTACGACTGTCACTAAGAATTGTATGTCGATACGTAGGGTACCTACATAGTCGTTGCACATAACGACTTACGGAGTAGTTCGTGTATAGCTTTGCAAGTATATTCTATAGGTGTTTGTTGAATACGAATAAAACCTCGATTCGCGCGATCACAGAGTTGGATTTTAATGCCGGAAAAAAATCTAGTCTATAAATGCTGTGTCTCATAAGTTATTACGATACAAGAGTAACCTCTCAGGCGGCGGCAATGGACGTGACTAAAGCGCGTGCCGAGTGCCACACTCTCACGAAGCGGATACGAAAGTTCGACGACGTTCGACAGATTTGCCTAGCGGACGTGGTGCTGACCGAACCCAATGAAAATCGGTGGCCATCTGAGGTTGCTATTATACTTGAGACGGAGTTGTGGAATATTTTTTTCCCGGCATTAAAATACTATTGCAGATGATCGCGCGAACAAAGGTTTTATTTGGATTCTACAAACCTATAAAATAATGTACACTTACACAACCATATACACGCACTACCCGGTACACTATATCTATGTGAAACTGTAGGTACGTCAGCCCACTTCAAAATTCAGAACTCAGATATATGCATAGTTTAAGCATTGGTATAATAATATGAAAATATTGGGACTCATAAATAGGCGATCACTATATTATTATGTATGCGTATGATAAACATGACTTCCAGAGACGAATTTGGGTCCTAAGAGGAAGCGGCGATAACACGGTCATTTGTCCCCGATATTTGCTGGAATTTCACACACTCTCACATTTTTATAACTGTTCGATGCCTAGTAATAAAACCGTATTATTTGTTTGTTTGAAATGAACGGATTATATTACCAATATTGGCAATTAATATATTAATTGCATATACTTCTCCGTGCGCATTTTCTACTCACTACTCAGGTTCTAACTGCGTGGTAATATTGATAATAATTAATAACGATAAAGTATAATAATAATGATCGTTTTATGGAATCGTTTCGATAATAATAATTACACACTTATTAATCGCTCCGACGAGAAAATATATACATACCAATATAGATAATAATTCGCTAATGACAAAATATTTTTATTTTTAGTAAATTGTCCAAAGGAAACTTGAGCACTATTAAAATAATTGAAGTTTTTTTTTTTTTACTTTTATATACAATAATTTCTATCTTATCGGCCTATAATTCTTATAGTTATTTTTTAGAACCATCAATCTATTTTTGAGAATTGTTTACGTGCTAGATTCTATATTATTTTGTAGACATTTTGCGTAATTTTATAGTAATTATACTGTTCCGAGAAAGGTTGTACAACAGTTTACTAATCAATATAACAAATTATATTAAATATGGGTAGGTAATTGTAATTTTGAAAATTTAATATTTATAGGTATTTTTTTTTATGTTTCCGATAAATGACAATGTCATTCGTTTAGGTTAACTTATGACGTGAAATCAAAAACATTACTATGGACAATATTATGTCCATGGTTTGGAAGGTGGCTGATCATAGGTTGGTGTTACAATATTGAATATGCGACTACAATTTAGGGACCTAAGAATTAAGATTGTTCAGTAAGCTCTTTATAACACTAATTTCTGATCACTCTGTTTGTATAACTATTTAGATATATTAATTTAGTTTCCATAAAATATCCAATGGCCAATGTCCAACTTATATAATAAATTACGTACATAATTTGTTAGACTATACTCAAATACTCAATAACTGGTACTATAATAACTACATAATCACTTGGTCACCTTATGTAGGTACATCAGACCTTCAAGCTAGAAACACTTGAAGTACAAATTTAAAATACATAAAACAACTATTTCTTATTCCAATTTATTCTTAGTTAAGTCTAAACAACGAAATACGAATAAATGTTTAATTTATGATTAAAAAAAAATGTTATTGCTGCAAAAACCGGTACATGTATAGAATTATAATAACAGATCATAACCTTAGAAAAAAAGGAAATAGGAACCAGGAAAATAATACACAGCATAACAAACATCTTATGAGTAATATGAACCAAAATGCATGTAAAATTATATAAATAGCGTATTTATTTATAATTTATTACATGAATACCGGATCGCTCAAAAAATTGATTAATTTAATGGTTCACTAAAATGTAACGTATACCAATCATGGGACACTAAATCATGTTTAAGGGACCATTAGCTCACCACTAATTCATTAAAATATGCTTAGTGATTGTTCATGAAACTCAGTATAAGTATATATTAGCATGCATATTATATAATTATGAATATCATAATATGCTGGTTGCTACTAATATATTGGCCTACTTTTACAAACCAACTATTATTTATGTTTACATTATGATGGTTTACATGGTGTGTTATTAAAAATTTACAAATCACTTCCAAAATATATGATGAACGCTTTTTTTGAGTAACATAGTTGTTATTTTCTTCTCGAATAAATTAAATGTAATTATGTCAATTATGTACCAAGTCATTATAGGTACTCGGATTGACGGTGATAGAATTTCTAAAATGTTTATCAATAAATTATTTTTTGATTAACAAACCAAAAAACATTAAAGGTGGTTTAGATCACCATAATGTGGAACCTATACCGAAAAACAACAGGTTACGCTTCGAGATAACACATCCAAAAACTGTTAATAACATAACAATATAATATATTATGTTACATTATATTTATTTATAAATTATATATTACACTTTATTATTATACTATGTAAGTACTGTTCATGACTTTATATACTATTATAGACCACCATATAGTTGGATAAATTTTAATAACACGTATGTTCGGTACACGTATAAACAATATATTATATGTGCACCATCACTTGAAATATCTATCTCCCTCTTTATATTTAGTTTTTTGTCATTTTTATTTTATACAAAAAATCATCAAAACCATAACGATATATTACACTTGGAATCAATTGTAGATTCTGAGTGGAACGATAAATATTGACTTTCCCTACTTTTTGGAGCAGTATTTATATTTCAATCTTAAATGTTGAGTACGGTTTCTGGTAGAAATATGAATCTAGTTGGTATATTTTGAGAAATTTAAAGTAAAATATTTTCAGAATTTACAAAAATAATTGATAAAAACAAAAATGGTAATTTTTAACTAAATCCAGTGTTCGACAAAATCTGTGGACAAAATAATTGTAGAGTTGAATTTTTTACCAAATATTTATTCTATCATTTTCTAGACATGATATAATTTAAAAAAATATTTAAGTTCTTTTCGGACGATTTATAAACATTAGAAATGTTTAGTATCTTTCGATTTATGTGTGATGTAATTATAGGCTTGATAAACTTGAGAAGGTTATACAAGGTTCCTCATAACACGTTCTTATCGTAATAAAAATTATCAAAAATACATGGTCACGATCTTTTATTATAAACATTTAAATTACAATTTTTTTTAATTTGGCAGATTCATAAAAATAATATTTAAATTATTTTAAAGTTAAAAATGTATAAAACTATTAATTATAACAGGTTTCAATAATATAAAATCATTGTAGGTATACGAATACTATTCTGGAGTTCTGGACGAATACAATTTGTCGGTTTATATTACTTTTATAATAATATTGATATATTAAAGTAATTTATTTTACTATTAGATATTAGTAATGCAGTATCTAGGTTGAATTAATGTTTGTTAAAAATATTGCATTTGAAAATTACTTTAAAAGTGTCAAGTACCCAAAAATAAGATTTTTAAATTACAACAAAATAACTAAAATCGTTGTTCTTTGTATAAAATAAACTGTGCTTATATTTTTTTTTTTGATTTTGTGGTTTAAGTCTGAACTATAAAACTATGACATTCTTAACTGTAAAATAATTTGCAAATTTTTGAGATTTTGATGAGTTCTGTAAAAATTTGAACTTTAATTGTTTATATATTGTTAATATTTTTCAACTGCTATTCCAACAACTTATGAAGAATCATGTACTGAAATTTATAGAAAAAAACTAAAAAAATTTGAAAATTGTAAACGATGCATAGGTATAACTCAAAATATTTAAAAAAAATTATCATGTATAGAAAATTATCAAAACAATTACATAGGTAAACATTTAGAGAAAATGTCAAATACCTATCTAAGGTGATAAGTTTTTCAATTACAACAATAAATAAGAAAATCGTTATATGAAAAATCGAGTAAATATCCAATGTCGTAATGTTTTGTTTTTTTTGTTCAAAGTAAGAAAACCTATGGGAAATGTTGTGTTAAATTTTCAAATCCTAAATGTTAATAGAATATTTTTAATGAAATTCCAACTCCAAATAGTTTTTAAATGTTCTTGATTTTTATAAATGTTAACAAATTTCAACTTCATACGTTCATAAAAAATTACTGTGGATTTTTCGACTCTCAATCTATTTTAATTTTTAAAAACAACATATGAGGAACTTTGTACTAGAAATAGTGTTATGACAGAGCAAAAAATGTACTACCGATAATAATTTTAAAAAAACTAATAAAAATTAACATTTTCTAATGCCTATAAATAGCTTAAAAAGAATTAAAATATTTTTAAAACTGTATAGTTTATATAAAATATAATGCAATAAAAATTTCATGTATCTAAATACAGTTTTTTTTTTTAGAGTTGCCTATACCAAAACACAATATTTTGTCAAAAACTAGTTTTGCTTAAAACCTCAGTTTTTCATTAATGTTTTATCTTGTTTTCCTTTAGGTTTTTTTTCTTTTCTGTACTGCCCCAAAAGGTGATGACAGAACAAAACACATACATCATTGTAAATTCAATACGTCCATCGGTCTTCTATCTTAGTTTAAAACAATTTTACTATAGCCACTAATTTAAGATTGTTTTACGTTATAATATTATTTTTGTATATTATAAATTAATATATTATTAGTTATTACTATTTTATTCATTTATTACTGTGGCTATTAGCTGTTTTGTTGTTTATATAGTGGGGGGGACGGTTGGAACGGTTGGAATGGTTGGTTGAAATACGTTTTTGGGTTTGGCAGAATTTAAAGTTGGGCATCCGTAGATTTCTTGAGGGGGATGGCGGCATCTCTATCCAGACACCGTGACTGCCCGAAGAAAAATGCCACCCGTGACCGGGTTTGAACCGGCTTCGGTGCGTGTCGCAACCGACGCCTTAGGCCGCTCGGCCACTCTGTCCCACTACTAATTATTATACAAATTTCTAAATTAAAATAAGATTGTTATAAAAATATCTTGAATAAACTAATTCAATTTATTCATTTTGATGTTATTTTTGTTATTAATCTAAATAACTTTAGAGTACCAGAAAAAATAATATTAAAATGTATATTTAAGATAAATTTTTTCTCAATGTAACATTAATTTAAAGTAAAAATAAATGTTGAGTGTAAAAATATTTATAATCTTACAACTTAATATGCTAATTAAGATTTTAAATTGATAGCTTGTTTGCTCGTAATATATATTATATATTCACTGAAGTCTATACGATTTTTCTCTTTTTACTTTTTCATTTCTTTTTATTAAACATGAAACTTTGTTCCTTAAATTATTTTCCTAAGCGATGTATAAAGTATTGAAGTATAATATAGTTTATTGTGGACATTAACAAAAGATCAATATTAAAGTATAAATTTAAAAATAAATTACAATGTCCTATTGTGTTTACCAGAAAAAGTTCTAACTGTTCTAAGTATAAAAATACTTAAACAAAAAGTTTATAAAAATCAGTTAAGCAAAGTGCAAAGTAGGTTCCAATAAAATAATCTTAAATTTTAGATTGAAAACAATATTATAAATATAATTAAATAAAATGATCTTTTGAAAATTGTTGAATATTACCTAACTACTCATATTTACTTTACAATAATATATCTAAATATTGTAAGAAACGTTGTCAAAAGGTGCAATAATTTTATATTATTTGATATAAACAAAAAGGTGTGTTATAATAAGTATATTCCAATGAGAGTTTCATCATTACTCAAATAAATTCTGCAAAGTCGGATACAAATAGTTACAATGAGTATAATAAGTAAAAATCAAAATCAAAATCAAAATTTCATTAAATTGACAAGGACTATGATAGAAATCAATAAAAAAAAGTAACAAAAGAGTTAAAAATATAAAAATTTGATTACAAATTTAAATATTAAGGTTAGAAATATTTTGAAAGGGGGAGGGGGTGGATTTAACTCGATACACGTAAAATTATATTTCAAGAAATCAAACTATAATGACGAACAAGATAAAATTACAAATTAATCTGTATATCGAATATATAATTACCAATTTATTGGCATACCTACCTAATTGGCCATTTGCTATGGCAAAATATAATATAATATAATTGATAATGAATTCAAATTCATTACCCTCGTTACAAATTAATTGGCAAACTTTTCAGTGCTACTGGTATCTTATCTCTGTCATAATACTGTTCGGCTGTTCTTTGTGAATTTTAATGAAATTATAATTATAACAGTTATTATTACTTATTATTATTACCGTTTTTGTTTAATCGAATTTATAATCACTGGGTCCATATGAATATGATTGTAAATAATATATGTCTAAAATGTAACAATAGGTATATGATTTGTATAACACATTTACACATGTATACAGGGTGATGATTCATCAAGCATGTTTACCACCATATTTTCCTTTAATAAACAATTTTTGAAACAATGATTTTTGGAATTTTAAATGTAGATACTACTGTTGATTAAGGTCATATTTTCAAATTCTTGAGATTTTTTGTACTGTTTGACAGAAGTGTTCTATGGCGAATGAAACTTACTTTTTTCAAATAAAAACCCCCCTTTTTACCCTAAATAATTTAGTGGATAATTTTTTTTGAAAATGTTTAGAAAGGTGCCTTATTCAAAATTTGAACGAGCAATTTCTAAGTTATTTAAATGTTAAATGCTTAAGATAAAAGTCCTTAAAAATGATATTACAAAAATAAATAATATATGTCATATTGGATCTTGTATACTTGGACCATTTTAAAAATTATATATTTTGATAGATTAATATACATAAATTACTAAAATTGTTAAATCCCCACAGCCCTCATATCTTCATAAATTTTTATCATGGACCTATCAACCGTTTTTATTTTAATACGTCAAGATTTTTAGAAAAATTATCCAATAAATAATTTACAGTAGAAATGCGAGGTTCTCAAAAATGAAAATAACTGGTAAAAAAATTCTTAACAATTTAAAATCAATATGATCTTTGAATGAACCTATTTAAAAACACCAAAGATCAGATTTTGAATAACTGCATTATTGAAGTAAAATGGGGCTGAGCATAATTGGTAAATCGCTCTGTATATAAATTTGATATGTAGTCAGATAGCATCTAGCTGACTCCATATTTCGATTTCTATGCATACAATCAAGTACCTATCTACCCTTAATTCACATCACTCATTATCTCCTTCGTCTGTCTCATATTTCGTATCATTGTACAATAAGTTATGTTAGGTTCTTTACACGCGAAGCCTACACTACTAAGTAGGCACAGCCATAGTTAATTCAAAGTAATAAATTGCAAAGAGTAAAGTTAATCCATATTTAATTTAAATTTATAATTATTAATTTCTCTCTTCAAATTCTTATTGGTCGGATATTCTTCCCTTTTACACGATTGCACGTCAGCAATCTCCTGTCTCCGTGCTGAAACAATCCACCTGAAAATGTTATCACTTATCTGCAATTACAAAAAATATATTTTTTTTCTTTAGTTTAGTATCCTACGTCAATCATTGTGGATTTAATCTGTTTATGGCCAATTTGTTATTACCATCACTTTTTTTTTATAAAAGTTTTGTTAAGTATTACTCCCTTCTATTTTTTAAATCCACTACAAAGAAAGTAGTTATTTATGATCTTTGTCGAGTCTTAAATGACTGTCCTCTCTCCGTTGAACTGCATGCATTCATCACTCTTTAAAAATCACTCAATATTCCCTTTATATTCGTTCATTTTTAGATACCTATATTGCATTTTTGGTTCATCATACAAATTACTAACGTTCAGATTACGTAACGTACCTATCGGCTATCACAGTATCAGATATTTTATTCCGACAATGCGGACTTATTTGTCATAAACATTTAATATTTATTTGTTTTATTAATTTATAAATCTGAATAGGTACCTATTGTTCGTTTTTGTTTACCAGAACTTATATTTTCAATCTCTAAATTTGAACTTTCTGTACGTTTGTAATGTATAATTGAAGCATATTTTCTAACTTAAGTTATAAGCATTATTATCACAACGAAAAATTAGGCTTATTTATGTATACAATATAGTTTAGTGTATAGTGTATGGATGATATTCGATGAATAATATTATGATGTGTGAATATATGCAAATCTGTTTAATGTCATATATGAGATGAATATCGACCGTGTTGAATACTAAAGGATGATAATAATATATTATATACTCATCAAAATGCCATCGGGTTCTTTTCAAAACACACTGGTGGTTCTTATTAACGTTATGAACTTAAAGATGTATGATAGGAATAGTGACGTGATGAAGGAAATTTACACAAATTAACAAAAACCAAATGTAACAAATTAAATTAGAACTCGCGCACGCAGTTTTATTTGCTTATGTTAACTAATTTGCAGGCTAACACAATTAACATGGCGATAAAATCCTCTAAAAATATAGAGTATGACTACATCAGTACATCATATATAGGGTGTTATAAAAAGTAACGTCGTGTCATCAAATTAATAACTTACAAAAATAATTTAACATAAATGTAACAACGAGTATACAACTTTATTTGAAAGGTTAGGTTAGATTAGGTCAGAAGAATAACGTCCAACTACAAGTAAACACCCATTTATTTTATGTCTGTTGATATTTTTGGCCAATAAAGTTTGTTTCAGTTTCAAATATTATATTATAATCTATATAAGTGTATAATATCTTTGAAAAGAAATAACAATACTCAAATTGATTTTGTATCACTCGAATGCAAAAACAACACATTGTTCGAATACATACCTAGTATGTTTATAATATATATTATTAAATATGATATCGTAAATGGATGTATATAGGTGCCTAATACTATGACTTAGGAAAAAATATATAAATAAAGATTTTTAATCTCAAACATTAAGTTTACCAAATAAATTTATGTCCATAAATTGTCTGTCTTATACTTGTAAGTTGAGCCCTTGGTATAAATCGACTAAATCTTGGTAATCCTATATTGCACCCGTGGCACGCCCGGCACGCCCTGCAGCGTGAATACGTTTATTTCGGCGGTAATAGCTCAAGATTAAAATGACAAGTCAAAATAAATTATTAAATAGACAAATTTCCTTCGTTAAAAAAAATTATATACAGTAAAAACATGTTTATTTCCATACAGTCTAAATAGGTTTAGGTATAGGCGCTACTATCTATAGTCATCGTATTTACGTTTAAAGAATATAATATTATAATATACATGTAGGTATGCCAAATAATATTAATAATAAACACGATAATAATCACAACAATAATAATACTAGAGACCTCTAGTATATTATATTATATAGAATAGGTATTTATTTATTTATAATGCTATTACCGTAATAATAATATGTGGGAGTGCAACCTTATAACATAAAGCTGCAGAATATGTGGAATGATAATATCGTTATGGGGAACTCAAGAGCAGCGGTGACAGTTTGTATGCATACAGTACAGACTTACTAATGTGTTTTATATCGATTGACAAAAATGAAATGTGAATGGCATGATAATAATAACAACAATAATAATAATAATAATAATAATTTATTCGTGTTTCAGCAGGTACCTAGGTAGTTTTTACAAACATGAATTAATTGTAATCGATTGGACTGCACAGTTTCGTTTTTAAATCCGGTTAAATCATAACCGGGTCATTAGTGAAGTTGTGATGGCCTAATGAAAATTAAATAATAATATATAAGTATTCTTAAAGTGACCGTCCGAGAAATTATTATTATTATTTATGTAGAAGAGGTACTTGAGGTGTGTTGCTCTTACACAAAGCTCGTTTATATCGTGTACCTTCGACCTACCTATAATATTATATAGTGGTCATTATAGAGTCTAGAGGAAAGTTATCTGTGATTTAAAATAGTAGACATTTAAAACTGGATCTTCTGTGATCATATATTATCTTAAAAAAATACACAATGACAGCATAAAGACAAAATTGATTAAGCATTGGTATTCACGCTGTATAGGTAGTCATAATAATTACCATAATAAAAATACTCATGCCTATGACATCTACTACTACTACTTGGTGTATGAGAGACTACAAGAGGTGTATTATTACGTAGATATATTAAGCTCTAAAAAACCAATGAAAAATGTAATAATAAAACTCGCTGTAATAAAATATGGACGTGTGTATACTAAAATTTTCTCAACGATTTATTCGATACCTAGTCAATCATTTTTTTTATTATATTTTAAGTATTGCATTATAGTTTTAATATTCCAAAAATTTAAATAAATGCAGAGGTAAATAATAATAAAAACAATTTGAATTTAAATATTATGAATATTCATTTGTTTCATTATTTGTTAGTTGTATTATATGTTTTGATTACTTTTCATACTTTCTCTTTGGTCACCCACTAATAATTTATAATGCATGCGTATTGTGCAATTTTAGTATTTTGATATAAAAAGTATTGTATAATGGAATTTATCATTAATTTAAAACGTGTGGAGCTGTAGACCGTATACTAGATGCATTTATATTTTCATGGTATATGGTGTATACTCGACTTACTTAAAATAATAATGCAATACGCATTAGGAAATATTATATTCCACACAAGTAAGTAACGTTGCAATTTCGACAACTTTTAAATATATTTTTATTTAAATAAATGAATAGGTACAATCACTTTAATTTGAACACCATGTTTATTCGCATATAACTATATGAAAACTAAAATTGAACTTACAGAATGCATTTAATTGTTCCGACTGTTGTAATATAAAAAATAAAATGAAAGTAACATATGTTTTCACATGCCATATATAGTCAATTGTCTTATTATATATATAAATATATATACATTAGAATATATGGGTACCACGGTACCCATATAATGTTATAATATGTTGCAAGTAGATAGGTATGTTACGTCAATATTCATGAATATTTTTTAGTTTCCTTAAAAAAATTAGCAATCACAGAAAACTATAGTATAATCAATAATCTAGAATGTTTAATTATTACTGTTAATTATAACAAATTTTAGAAAACATTTATTAGTTAAAACGAATCAGACAGTGCTAAATTTTTATTGGAAATATGTAAGTACCTAATATGGATGTTTATTTAAATTTAATATGATATTATAATAAAGTATGTATTGCATATTATAAAAAAAGCGTGAGATACCTCTACGGAGTTCAGTGGACATTTAAAAGTTCTATAAATTGTAGATCAGTACAATGGAAAAATGAAAAAAATCATTAAATTATAAAAAAAAAAGATTTTGAGTAAATTTAACTTAACTAAAAATGTTCAAAATTTGGTTAAAATATAAGCGATATTCACAGTTAGATCTTACATCGTCGTTTTAAATTTTGACCTATGAATGTATTGAATTCACAGTGATGTGATTTTTTATTTTTCATTTGTTTTGTGACTGTCATCACATTTTGTAGTAGAAAAAAGGCTTTTATCTTAAAATGTTAACGTAGTTTTTGGGGGGTTGAAAAGTAGGAAATTTGTAAGTAGTACCATTCTTAATAAATGGCTGCAAAGCCGCAAAGGCGGAAAACAGGCATGTTAATGTGCAGCACTATGCATGTAGTTATCAACAAAATCGACTCTGTTGTAATTCAAAAAAAGAATAACTATTTACTGTAATGACTATAGTGACTTGACATTTTCGACAAATATTTATGTAAGCACTTTGTAAAATTGATTTCTTAGTAAAAATGCTTTAAAATGTAATACAAGTTTCCTCATAAGTATTGAAAATATATATGCAACATTTTTTATAGGCATTTGACGTTAATTTTTTACGAAATTGAAAAGAATAAAAGAAATAACGATTTTAGTTATATTGTATTAATTGAACAAATTGTAAATATAAAACCTTGAAACATTCTACAATAATTTGTTTAACCAATTTCTACACACAATGAAAATAATATTTTATTAATAATATCCAAAATATTTGGACTGATTTGAAACTATTAATATCACGAATTCACTCACATCATTCTACAGTACCTCTACGTAAGTAAATTTACTTATAAATGAATAACAATAATATAATATGATATAACAATATAATAATATAATATACATATAAAGAAATATACCAAATATATGCAATTTTTTTACGGCAAAATTAGTTTAAATATACGGTATTACTAATAGAAGAGTTACTCATAATAATTTGAAAAAATTATAAAATATCCTTACAAAATAATATACACCGTCTCCGCTCAGAATCATTTTTCTTATTATACAATGAGTTATCGTTGGATTCAAATTTAACACATCCATTAAAGTACCCTACTTATATAATGAGGTACGCTTGGAAACTTGAAACCTTCTGTACATCAGAGTAAATTACAGAGATTTTTTTTGCTGTTTTCGTAAAAAAAAATGGAAATATAATTTATTTGAATATTGAATACATTATTATTTATACCTACTTCAAACCTAAATGTTTAAAGGTTTTTTCTTGGATTTATCGATCTTTTACTATATCTAAATTTCCACAAAAACTACGAGGATTTCGCAAAATTATCTTTCTAATGTAGGTATCAACTTCTTAATGGACGAAAAAGAAACTTTTAGAGAAATGTTAGCATTTAAAACCGAGAAAATACACATCCTTATAAAACTAATAATCCCATACCTTCTAAAAATCTAAAATAAAAGTTAATTTTTACAATAGTAATATATATTAATTAATTGTAATTATTATTATTTTTTTTTACATGGGAAAAATAAGGCCTAATAAACTATAAATAGTCAAAACATGTGTGACAGTTGTTTTCTATTCTAGTAATAAAGGTATATGTATTTGATACAAATAGATTGTTATATTTCTTGTATAATGTATAAAAACTCTGTTTAAAATTATAAATAATAATTATATTAATTATCTATCAAGTGGATTTATACGTTAAATGTTAAACTAAGGATTTGAAGGCTCCATAGATAATAGTTAGTGGATAATATTATCAATACACATTATCATTACTTAATACACACAGAAATGTTATTATGTTAACAGCATAGACGCCGAGAGTATCATCGAGATGTATAGAATCATTGAACTATGTAGGTGCCGGTCGGTAACCAAGACTATGGAGCTAAGTAGTCTAGACCCCCCGCAAAAAAAAAAAATTATTTAAAAAAGTGGTAAAATCACTCTGACTTTGAACATAAAAGAAATATTAGTGTGTACAAGTATATAATAACTAATAAGTATATTAAAAAAACTTGGGCTTAAAAACTCTGAGATTTGTTTTTATTTATGGTCTTGTAAGTACCTATATGATATCATTTCGTATTCCTTTTATAAATGAGCATCAGATCCACACCTGTTTGAGCCGTATAGGTACACCAAGATCAAGAAAAATAATATTTTGTATACATTAAAGTTTGTGCTTTATAGTAAATATATGCGCGATGAATAGTTTGTAGTTGTAATAAAATTAAAATTGTCTAAAATGCCAACCACTGGAACAGATTCTGTAACATATATTATAATATAATGATTCCAACTAATTCCATGATGATTGATGATAGTGACGAAAAATGTAGAGGTTTTCTAAATCGGTCAGTTTTTTAACGCACGCCAATACTTATATCCTACCATTTTCATCACCTTATTTCAAGACTAAATTCAGAATTGAGATTAAATCCCACCAATTGACGATACATAATGAAAGGTGTTTTCAGTAAATCGTTTTTGCAGTTGGAAATGATTTCTTTTCACACTGTACATAACAATTATAATATCCCATAGTATCTACCTACTACATCCGTTTAAACATTGCGAATTCCAGTAGGTAGATATATCGTATGTATAGATAGGTTAGGTACAATTAACACTCCTACCGCGTCCGACTTGGCCACTATATTACACTGCCTTGACGTGGTTTTAATCATATTTCCATTACGTCATCATTGCGTTACCGTCTTTCTATTCATTGCGCCTTATTAACTTTAATATTATTATTGTTATGATTGTTATCTACTCCTTTAAAATATTATGTATAGGTACACTGCAGTATAACGTCATAATCTAGACAGAGTCGAATGATATTTCGACGTCACATACATTACTGAATCTAAAACCCTATAAAACCGTATAGAACATAATATTGTTACAATCTTCAATCTTGTATACTCGTGTTATACGAGGATACAGTATACGAGCGATTTGGTGCACTTAAATTTCGAACGAAGTTGCCGGTATAAAATTACTACGTAATATTATACGTACGCTGCAGTTAGTTCCTATAATATATTGTACGGCATATACACACGATAATGCTCCTTTATTTTATAGTCGTGACGTTTTCGTATTTGTATCACAATATATTTTATATTATTATTATATTATCATCATGTACAACACAGGTCTATCGAAAATTACTTTTCTTTTGTTACAACTATATGGGCCTTTGCACGTTATATTCCACGGTTCATAAAAACATAATATAAGCACGGCGTAAGGTATGCCTATACACATGTGTGAATAATATATACTAAGCCGCGTCCACACTATATAGTGAGAATTTATTTACGTTTTGCGTACAATTTTCCACACCCGCGATCCATTTGCTCATGGGTTAGGTTTTTTGAAAATGTGGATACATCTAATTCCAAATTTGAACAAATAGGTAGTTTATGAGTTCCTAAAATATTTATGTTAAACATTAAGGGTAATACTATTAATACCTAATCCTTTTGTGATTAATGGTCTAAAACTGTTTACATCAAATATAAAATACATATTTAATATTTAGACTAGTAAATTGTATACACTGACAATGTTTATAAAATACTAATGTATTTGTATTGATTACATAATTTTCAAATCATCATTTTAATCCTTTTAGCATGGACTCAATTATTAATTGTTATCATTTGGTCATAAAGTTTAATGATATTATACACATAAACATCAACTGTTAAACATTTTAAAGTAAAAAAGGCGCAGGTAGTCTCATCATTTTAATATTGAAAAAAAGAAGCCTGTGTGACTGTGTCACTACAAAAATACAGAACACTCTTTAATTGGGCAGAAGAATCTAATAGTATAGTATAGGTACTTAGAAATTTAAAAAACCAGAATTCGAATAAACTCATATTATCAAAGGAAAAATGAGAACGAGAATACTTGGTGAATCCACCCAGTATAGTGTACCTATATAAATGATGTTGAATCGACCATCCACGTGCCCATTGTTCAAATATATTCGCATACCTACATAGGTATATATTAAAGTGTACCTAGTGCATTAACCCGATTGCGCTTCGGTCCTTCTGCGAGAGTCTTTTTTTGTCGTCGTTTTCGTTTTGTTTAGTTTAGGTCCTCTGTGTAATCTCAACGTTACATAGTGCGGCAGGTAGGTACACACACACACACAAAACTCGCTGCACAGCTATACTCGACACGGTTTTATTATATTTATTTACACTACAACTATAGCGTCAAGCACCGCGTGCGAAATCCCACGCGTTCTTATCAAACAAATCGATCGTTACGACTTGCGAGTTACAACCGTATCCTCTTGTAATTACACTTATATCGTATACACATCGTACTATATACGTCGCATACCTGGGGCCAGTCACAACACTATACGTCGGGCACAATGCACATAATATTATGTATATAAATATATCATTGTGCTCGAATTAAATGACAAATTAACATTGAAATAATTAATTACGAATGCCATACATCGTTTGGTAAAGGTACGCCTGTATATTAATACGGTTGGCAGTGTATTATATTTTACCGTATGTCCGTATGGCGGGTAGGTATACAGTGCATATAACAAGTGTATCACGCACAGCCATAATATTATTACATATTATTTATTTATTTATCGTAGTTTGACCGACTAAAAACCGATGCGCACGTGATCCGACGTCGACTTTCATCCATATTATGCACGTATTGTTTTGAAAAATTCCACAAGTATTATTGAGAACGATTCGTGTATATATAAATATATATATATATACATATACAAGCACTTTATATACCAAACTATAAGTGTACCGTCGACGATCGTTCGTGTGTATAAACAAACTACCGAGTGTTAACCGTAAATCCCTATAGCTCATACTCGATACGATGCCACGACGGCCCTGCAGTGAAAATACCTATATAGATTAGGTACGCGAATTCACCTATATATATATATGGCAAGTCATTGATGCAGGTGCGTACTTATATGTATATAGTGTATAATATTATATAGGTACCTACTAAATTACTATCTATATATATGCGGGAATGCGTATAATATACAGTTTAAGAAAATAGGATTATTATCCAAACGTCGTCACGTTTATCTGAGGTTGGCCTATTTACAAAAACAGAGCGTCGTGTCTCACTGTCGTCGTATGTTAGTCGTCTCCGTCAACATCAGCTGCTCTTTATACCTATCGAAATTAATATATTTTTGAAAACTATTACCTTATAATATAGAGAGTAAAATTGTATTATGATTTCACGTAGGTATTTTTAGTTTACCCGAACGCTAAACTTTAAACAAAAAAAAATGCAAATGTTTATTTTTGCGCTACTTAAAAATCTGAGATAGCAACATTGAATTGGTAATTAGAGATAATTTATGTAAATATTATAAAAGTTGAATTATTAATTTCCTTTAAGTGTTCAAATAATGAGAGATAAGTCTTAAAGTACAGGCAATAAAATGGTAGAGCAATTTACACATATATAGTATAGAGGCTATGATATTATAGACTGGCTACGGGTGTACGAGGACAAGCACAGCGTGGAACTCTGTATAATATGATATAAATTTAAGTTTTTATAGTAATTTGTCATTCTATATGATATATTGCATACACTCTACATCGCATTGCACCATTGTACATATATACATGAATATTTAATATCGAACACACATTTCCTGTGTATTCCTGTGAAGATCGAATCTATACTATATATACTTTCCAATTATTTTTGTCTTCGTACATTTGAAAAGTTACTTTCACAACATTAGATATTATACTTCTATATCGAGAATAACCAACATACAGCGCTAACGACACATTTTATAGCATAAACTTATGTGTGTTTTTATATTTTTATTATTTTTATTATTCTGATAGAGCCTCAGCTGCAGCTACCAGCTATACTGTATTATGTTATGTGTATATTTACTATTACTATTAATTCGTGTTAAATAGTCAGAATTATAATATATCTATCTAAAAAAAAAGTTTTCCTAGCATAGATGCTCATATTCGTCTAGTATATACTACAAACTATTTTGTAGGCTTGTCATTATACCATAATTTTGTAACATTTATCGTCGTCGTCTCTGAGCATTTTAAATTTTACCACAGTAATAACCTCGATGGCTCGTTTATAACTATATAATAGTTATAACGCAGTGTTTAAATGGCAACTTATTATTTCATTGTGATACGCATATCGAATACCATAAAAAATGTTAATTATTCGATTATATTTTACACCCATAAAATCGTTTACCCTTATACAGTCGCATTGATCAAAATCCCTATTATGTAAATTGGATCGTTTTAAGTCTTCTATTATAGATATATCTATCTATTTAGATAGCTCGAGGATTTAGATGTGATAAATGTGTTTGACGTAAATGGTTTTTTATAATTTTGGTATCAACAATTAAATTTCTGAGCAATTATTTCCACACAATTGTACAACGACAATCTGCGCCAGCTCCTTTCTTATTCATTATATTCATGACATTTTGAAAGCATAAAATACTGTATATTGCGTGCCAGATAAAATATCGCAATGGCCTCGATGGGATTGACGATTAACTTACGAATTTCAAATAAAACTTTTAGATAAATTGTTTGAAACTTAAAAGAAGGTAGTACAATTTATGAACAAAAAAGAAAAACTCAAAAACGTCATACATTTTAAATGCACTGATTATGCGTATAATAAAATACCATTGTAAAGTATTAAGCCCATATATATAAACCATGATAATATATATTATTTTAAAATGCGTATTTATATGCAAATAATTGTAATTATTGAACGTATGGAATTATATTCGTTCATAAGCGGAGCTGATTATAAGCTCATTAAAAGTGAAATTAATATTTTCTGGCATAATTAGTTCTTGCGCACTTAAACTATAATTTATTTGTATACAATTATGGACAAAATATAGTGTATGATACCAACTAATATTTAAAATAATTAAATAAATATAAAAAAATACAAATATACGTATTTCAACTAGGTAGATATTTTCTGCAAATATTTTCATATCTTGTATATTCTTGTGAAGTATAAAAAGAAATACTTATATATACCATGTATACCTACTTATGTTCAATTTGTTAAAATATTACCTTTATTTCTCATTTTAAAACAGTTATTTTACTGTCTAGATTCTAGATGATTGGTCAAAAAAATTATATTCCATGATAAAAATTAAATTAGAAATTTGTCATATTATACTGAACACAATATTAATTAAAAATACTGTAGCTTTTGTGAATGTTAAATTACCAGATTTTAAACTTGTATTTTTGACACAGTTAAGTAGCAATAGTAAGTGTTTGATAAGTTAGGTGTATTTTACATATACATACTATGGGTAATTATAACATTAAAACAAATGTTTAACACTTAAATACAATTATAATAAATTGTATTTACAAGCACAAATTGATGTTAAACTATCGCAGGTATACAGGTAGGTACATAAAGTACCTACTACCTAATAACACAAATATTTAAAAATGTATTTGATTAACACTTCGCAGAATATTACAATTCTAATCTATAAATTCAACGCGTATTTTTTTTTTTACTCGACATGCAAGAGAAATAACCGATTTCAGGCAGCGGACATTTTACAGTCATTAATTTCAAAACAAAGTGGTCGATATTTTATTGACGTGCTTTAATAATAATGGTAGTAGACTGTATAAACGTTAATAGTACCTATTAACATTTTATTGATTGGACAATTTTGGTCGAATAACTTTAATTGAAAAGCCATTGAAAAGAGATTCGCAATAATTACAAGACTTTGTTTCAGGCTTAGCGTACACCCGAATTAAAAAAATAATAAATAAACCATTTGTAACGAGCAACGATCATAACTAATGCACTTTTTGGTGATACGAATAATTTAACAGAAATTAATGTATAGAATGTCAGAATAGACACAACGCGTCGAAATCTGTTGAGTATTGACTGTACTATATACATAACATGGCACCTACAATTATTACAGTAATATATTATGTAAAATGTAAACATCATTGTTATTTACTATTATTTATTGTTCATTATACTATAAAATTATGTTAAACCATAGACGTGCCGCGTGCGTAGAGTTTCAAGAGAAAATTTTTACCAGTCCATTTTTTTACAAATGGCCCACAGAACTATTCGATTGTAATTTATAATCTTTATATATAAATTTTAAAAAATATTATATTTTATAAAAAAACTACTATGCTATTAGGCATATGATATATTATGTACATTTCACCCGTTTAATATACCATAACTATGACGTGATATACCATATACCTACTATAATAGTTACCCATATACCCAGCACCTAAGCTCTGATTTACTTATTCATCGGTCCAATGAGATAGGTATCACATTTTGGGTCCTTAATCGTCTACCCCTATACAGTACATATTAGTTACCTCCCAAAATACACGAATTACCTCCCATGCTTATCCTAAATAAAAAGGTTAATATACACTATATAGTTGCCTCCGATGATCAGCTAGTTCGTGATTATAATATACAAGTTGCCTGTTGCCTCCCACAAATGTTCACACTAGTTGCCTACTATTGCGCCAATGCGTCCCATATAATAGTGGTTCATAAACTTCACTAAGATATACCACGTAAATAGATGGAAATAATATATAAACACTTAAACAGTAAACATTGTACATAATAATATTATACTGTGTTGTGTTATAATTTTAAAAATTAAGTTTACATAGTAATAATACATGTATTTAATATAATATAAATTAATATAGGTAAATATATAATATTGCATAATAATAAACACTGGTCATTGGCAATTGGCATATAGATATTTTTCTATTTTGCTGTATTAAACATTGTCCTTTTAATTAGGTATAGGAAGAACTTCATTCTCAAAAATAATTACATTTTTCAATACATTTTTTAGAAACCTACTTAGAGGTTATGTGTTCAATTAAAAAATATCATCCTTAGGTATATATTATATACATTCATACAAATAATACACAACTATTAAAAATAATAATTTAATTATTCAACAAAAAACATTTGTTAATATACCTACTTAAAAATATAAATATATTTATAAAATATTTGAATCGTTTAGGAAACACATACACGATTAATACCTGTCCATTAGGAGGTAATTAGTACTAGATCATTTATTAGTTTACGATAAAATTTAGGGTACTTATAAAAATTATAGACCTTTTTAAGTTCGGAGGCAACTATTATGTGCCAGAATGCAATACTATATAATTTAATTAATGCACAACATACTTAAACAGTCATTTTGGATTTAAATTTTAGACTAGATAGGTATGGGTCGTTGAATCGTAAAATAAAATATTGTTCTTTGTTTATAATTTAATAGTTGAAATAATATAATGTGTCTACACATTTTTAATACAAATCGTTATAACCTCGCAATCTATAAGGCAGACGGCCCTAGTCTGTATTGACCGGGCTATTCGGAGGCAACAAGTGCACACCCTTTTTATTGTACCTATATACGCACACGCCTATGTGCTAGTTTATAATCCATATTATATCAATCAATTATAATTTATCTTGATTAAATTAACAAATTAAACTGATAACGAACAATATTATATTGACAATGGTTTTCGGAGTAAATGAAAAAAACTATGACTAGGTATATAAAAATTTAAATTTAGTTTTTGATCGAGACAATCTTATTTGGGTTACATATTTTGTATGTTCACTGTGCATAATATTGACGCGTTATCGTATTAAACGTTTAATAAATACCTCAAGTACCTTAAAGTATACATATGGGCCATACTTGAAAGTATAGAGGTGGTCATTTCCTTGAAGCATCAAACGGTGGAGTATATCAGATAGGCTACATCCGTTATTGTCCAGACCGGTAGTTTACGCTATAGACACTCAATCCCAGAAGCAGAGTAAGCTAACTTTAACTGAAACTTAACATATCTGCAATCCGCTTCACACGTATACCTATAATGCACGTGGTGTTTCCTCCGGAACTTTCGGAAATTATCGACAGCTCGGGCGAGCGTGAAAAGATCGGAGAGTCTCTATATAATAGGTATTATAATAGCGGTATAATAAAATGTATAATCGCTATAGGTACGTCGCGTCTCCGTCAAAAGTAAATTAACGTCACCAAAGTGTCAGACCCGTCAAAAATTCTTAAAACGGCCGTAACACAAAAGGACATTTTGTGTGTATAGCTTTGGTAACGTTATTCATATAAATATATATATCGGTAACATGTACGTAATATATACCTATCCTTACTCTATGACAAAGTTCACCAATTGGCGGCTCGCGGACAAATTTTATCTGGCCAGCAGACAGTAAAAAAAAAAGTAAAAATCGTAAATGTTATAAGTAGGTACGTTCCATGTAGTGTGTAATTTATACATTTTTTCATTGGTTTTAACTAACGTCGGCAATTTTGATGGCCCTTGAACAATTTCCAAATTTGCCTAATGTGCGCGGCCCTTCAGAAATATTAATGAGTGACCCTTGCTCTATGGCAGGGATCGGCAATAGACGGCCCGCGGGCCAAAGCCGGCACGTGTAAGGGAAATAACTGGACCGCCAAGAATATATTTTTTTTTAATGCTAATCTCCACACATAATAGATATTTGATCTATTTTTATGTTGTATTTGTATGTATTTTGACTCCACATGTATACATGATATGGGGAACTTCGTTTACGTTTTTAAAGAATAAATATCGTTCATAATTAACGGGAATCTCCACATTGAAAACACTCTGCGCATTAGTTGTTTTCCAAGAGTATCAAATTTTTAAAAAAAACTGGTCAATATTATATTATATTGAATAATTTGCTTTAAATAGCTTAGACTGTATTTTCAACACGAAAATAAACACATTAGGTATATTAACTAGGTATAGGTACTACTTTTTCTGGCCGTTGAAATTTTTTTTTTCAAATTATGTTTAAGAATTTAATTGCCGACCCCAGCTCTATGGTATAAATCCTATACCTATACAACGATATACTGTATGTACCTATTTAATGTATATATTTATATCGCTGCCACAGTACTATATATATTGTATTCGTTGTACAATACACATATGGCGGGCAATAGATGATACAGAATATATAGATACTATATATAGCATAGGTATGTGCATCTACTCAATATATATACACTCACACAATACAAACGAATACATATAATTCGACGCATATTTTTATAAACGTATAATATTATATATTGTTGCTGGTGTTGGTCGCGGTAAAGTTATACCCGGTCAAAAAAAAAATAAAAAAATAAAAAACGAGTTAAAAAAAAACGACGTTTATGCGTGTGTGAACTTGTCAAGGTTGTTTTGGAGTGAAAAATAATAACGAACAAACAAAGTTTCGTGCTCGAAAAACATGCGCTTGAAAAAAAAAAATACCATTTATCCATTACTTGTACATATTATAATATACATATATATATGTAATAAAAAAACAAAAAAAAACTCGGTCATGAAATCTCACGCACGTACGACGTACATATATATATACATAGTATATACATATATAGTATATACATTATACACACACGTTATATATATATATATATATGTACATTATACAATATTATCGTACACAAAGTGACCGGTCGCGACGGCCGATTTGTGTGTGCTTACGCCGTCGCGTATATACATACATAATATTATATATTTTAATGGTCGTCGTGTGCGTCGGGTCCGATCGATAATAATCGCGTTGAATGGTTAGGAGGTGCTCAAAAATGTTGCCGTTTACCCGCTGTGATTTTGACGTCAGCACGAATCGCTTGTATAGGGGAAGTACCTACACTATATATATATGTACTATGGTGGTATCTATCTATGTATATATATATATATTATGTATAGGTACAATACGAACGGCGGCGGGCGAGGACACTATACTCAGCTGCGATACATATATATATATATATATATATATTGTACGTAATATCTGCACCGACAAAATATATGTTTAGAATAATAATATAATATTTTATATAGTACGACTGCGGTGATGTATCATAATATTATTGAACACGACGTCGTACAGGGGTGGACGAAATAATTTTTGTCGGACGTCATGATATCGGCGGTTTGTATGGAAAAGTATTTAGCGCTCGAAAAACAATACATTTTTATAGTATATAACTGGCTCTAAAAGCAGTATATATTGCAGGGCAACGGGTGCTTTCGGTTAACGATGATATATACAATAACAACATATTATTGTATCATAATATAAACAATATATTATTATAGTATATAAATAATACATAATATATATCATATTATATTCATATCCAACAACGCGGAACGTCTTCTGTGGAGGTCCCTCGAGAATAGCATACGCTGGAAAAATACAGAATGACAGAGGTATAAATAATGTAGGTACTATTGTAACACCGGTACCTATATATATAGTATATTATTTATATAATAATATGTGTATAACGCATTATAAGCACGGGAAGCAGTTTAAATTATTTTCCTCGCGCCAAGACGAGTATTATCAAGTGATAAAAGATTTTTTTTTTTATGACTATATAATAATGTATTTTTTATTTATGCACAGTTCACTGGAAAGTGGAAACATGACGAGTTGGTCCTTTTAAAGTTTTAATTATTCATCAGACTATTATAGAGAATGACCGCAAAATGCAGATGTAAAAATGTATTTACACCTTTACATTTTATGCCGTGTTCACATTATACAATGAAAATCTAAGTATAGGTACCTGCAATAAATTGTGTGTAGGCAGATAACACGAACTTATGTCTTCATACGGTATTATACGTACAGTCGCAGCAAGGTACCTACGTAAACAAATGGAAATCTTCGATATCTTTGGTGCGATGAAAATTGCCCGATGCAATTAATCTTATACGAGATTATAGCTGGGTTGTTGTCCGATATATTATTATACGGTATACATTCTACTTTTGGAGTATTAAAATCGGTACACGTCAATTATTTTGAACGTAACCTATTTTGTCGTATGTGATATAAGACTCAGCGCCAACAGTTTCCAAGCGCATCGCACCTGCCAAACTGCTGCAACAATACCTTATTGTAACTTTTTATTAGTGCCTAGGTTAGGCTTTTCCCTACGGCCAACGGGCTAAACCCAAATGAAATTCTTCGTGCTGGTCACGGAAATCGGGCGAAAACCCGTAAAATTGTAAAATAGGTAGTGTAATAATTTTTTTGTTTCACTACTGTAAATGTTCAACGAAATTTCGTCCGGATCCGTGTTTACTGGATGATGCACACAATTTTAGGCTCTGCCCTTCTGCCTCTACACGGGCATATTTGCCGCGTAGGTATATATATATACGAGTAACGAGTATACACAATATATAATCCGACTTTATGATATCGCAGGCTTTATATAAATAATTATAATTAAATAACACACCGAATGCGGTAGGTATTTATTATGTGAAACATAATGTTTCCATAATTTAATGTAAATCCTAAATCGGCGGATTACGCAACGTCGAGTTTCTACGATAGTTATTAAAATTAACGACCTAATAACGCATTTATATATTATATTATTATCTAAAACTAAAGAATTTCCAATGTAGGTATACATACACAACATAATAATAATATAATGTAATATATAATAGTATATTATAGCGTGTATAATATTATTAAAAAAGAAACAATCACGCTGTCCGCGGTAATGGTATAGGTACGTTATTATTATATTATTATGGAGTGTGCGGCTGACCATGTGTGTCCGTTTGTTATTTTAACGAACTCAAAATGAACATAAAGGCTTGCATCGACAGTCGTATATACCTAAACCGATGATTGTGAAACGACAATAATATTATATATAGGTAGCTAGGTTAGGTATTATATATAGCTGCAGGTATAGGTTAGGCACATACACGACACGCCGTTAAGTATGATGACTTGTTAGTGTAGTCGTTATATTATTATTATTATTATTTTATCCGATTTAAACGTTTCCGACGTTATTGGAAAAAAAAAAAATGAAATCGCACGTCATTGCCGTGTGCCTACAACACACATGACATGTACGAAAACAATAATATTATTATTATTAATAAAAGAAAACTATACAGCAGGTGCGTGTGATACGCCCAACGTCTTTCTTAGGCGTACTTACGAGCGATTCGCGATTTAATTGTACACACATATTTTATTGTCGTATTCAGGGGCAAGACTACTGCACCGAGAGACGCGAATAGATCATCGCGTGCACCAAATATAGTCG
Source organism: Sitobion miscanthi (assembly GCA_008086715.1). NCBI lineage: Eukaryota > Metazoa > Arthropoda > Insecta > Hemiptera > Aphididae > Sitobion > Sitobion miscanthi. The sequence continues at coordinate 4,275,941 of CM017797.1, forward strand.
TAACACTACACCGTGTTATATTGTATTATAAGACAAGTACTATATAGGTACATACTTACACATACAGTGGCGTATATACAAATTATTTTCACTATGGGCCAATTTTGGCAATTTATCACTGGTCGAGCATAGCGCGATTAACATAGCCATATAACTATACAATATATTAAGGGAGCTGTGAGGTTATAATTATGACGTATGCAATACGGATGAAAATTGCGCAATTTAATTTTATAATTATTATGGAAAGTTAATTTTTTAATTCTTTTTTAAAAAATATTGACAATTTCGTATATATATATTTTAATGTTATCTTATACTGTCGTCAAAGCATAATCCTGACAATCATTTCCTTGTTGATGTCTCAAAAACGATTTTAATCAACCGGCTAAATTAATCGTGATGAAAAACGCTGATAACAGTGTAGATATGCATGAAATGCTTTGATTGAACCTGTAATTTCACTATGGGCTCTGGCCTAGGGGGCCGCCTTCCCCTTATATAGGTATACGCCACTGTACCATACGTGGAAATTGATCCGATCGCTGTAAATGATTTTCAGTTTTGATTTTAATGGATTTTGAACAGGTAACTATAACTTGTATACAATTGTTAGATTTTTGAGTTTCGTTTCAAATTGTACATCAACAAAATTATTGATTTATCAAAAGTATAGCTGGTATAGGACTATAGGTATAGGTAATGGTGTAATACACACTCATAAAATATTATAAAGAACGCTATATGTGTACAGATAGTTTTTATTCATTGTTCCAGAGCTCAAATTGGGGTGGGAGGGCGCAGGGGAACAGAGCTCCCTTGCTAATTTTATTTTTGTTTTGCGTACCCCTACTATTTTTCTTTACTCGGACGGGGGGACGGTAAAAACTTATGTCCGAAATAATTTTTATTAAAATGTAGATTTCAATTGATGTCAATTATATAACAAGTTTTACTATTTTTCATAGCAAAATTATTTTTCATATTAGTTTATTAATTAATTATATCTAATATCACCCTGTGGTGTGCCTATATAGTTAGTAGTTCACAGATCTATAGATCATATACAACAGTCAACAATACAAGTATATTACCTAAGGCACATAAGCTGATGTGTGCTAGTATACTATCTTAAATCGTGTTCCGAATGAAATGTTATCAGTTTCGGTTAAGGTTAAGAATCATTATTCATTTATCGGTGTTTTTGAATTTTTGAATTTTTTTATATTTATCAAAATATGTGGTCTCTTTTGAATCAAAAACAATAGTTATTGATCTTATTATCTATTTAGTATATTGAATAAACAGCTAGATTATTATTAATTTATTTTTCTGCTGTAACAATGTAAGATACATATATTGGTATCAAAATGTATCATACCTATTTGGAATTCAAAATGTGTTGTTGAAAAGTGGTATTCACTATTCAAAATGTATGTAAGGTAGGAGCGTGGGGATGTGGGGGGCAAGGCCCCCCACGGATCTGTCTTGAGTAATACCGCCCTTGGAACGCAGTTTTTAAAACGTTGGATTGAGCTCCTCTACTTAATTTTTACCAATTCGAGCACTGGAATGTTAATATAACATTGATTAGGTACCTATTATATTATATATATGAATATTTTTTAATGGTTTATGATAAATTATTGTTCTGTATATATTATTATACACAACAAACCTACAATAATAGCATACCTAATTCATAGCACACATTGGCAGCTGTGTATTTTGGTAGTTGAGCACTGATATTTTGTGAATTGGTAATTTTTCGAAAAGTTTTACTCAATTATCGATAAACTTTCGTAAAACTCGCAGAAAAGAACAAACAAATTTATATGTTTGTAGCTATATGAAATGGGTAATAACTAAAGTATATTATTTTAGTACATTTTCTAGATCATAATATTACGCATAGGTATACGTCATATTATTCTGTCATAGTGTCATAATATGTGTGAGAGATACGTGGCACGTTACTAAATGCCAACAAGCATATTATTATAAATATGTTTAGGTTAAAATTGACTAGTTTTGGGTAAATTGAGTTCCGCGTCGAGTGTGTTCCAACCGAACCTAACTGTGTTAGTGTTTACACTGTTGAGGGACCCACGACCCAACAAGTTCATATTATAATTATTATATTTTATGTGTAGTAGATATTACGTTTTTTAAATTTTTTGATTTGTGATGTGTGGATTTTATATGAATATAGTTACTGTAATAATTGCAATGATACATTACGATAGACAACAAATGTATTGTAGCACTGACATAAAAATAAACGGAGCCATGTTTTTGCGATCGCGTTTGTATACATTATGAAATATATAAATAGACCGAACGCACAAGATTTATCGAAAGTCGAAAATAATCCTCCAGATCCCCTCCCCGTCGACACACGCAGAAATACAACGCGACATGGGAATAAATCGGTTGGTGGACGGCCAAAGGCAAAAAATGTAACGTCCAAACAGCAGCTCTGGGTATAATATAACATATCATGCAAGATAAATGATAAATAATCTTATATACCTACCTCCGATATGATACCAGAAATTGGGCGACAACACTATTGCCTTTTATTTTTTATTGTCATGTCGATGTAATTGATGTATATATTTTATTTCGAATTGCTTAGCCGTTCCTCCATTTTTCAAAATCATCTCCACCCGCAGGGTACATCGTACATCTCAAACAACTAAGTCTGCTATAGAGTACCTATAGTCACCATACTACGACAATATCGTAGATAATGTAGATAACAATACGTCGGTATTGATATTACCTATATAATGTATCGACAAAACGTAATTTTTACTTATAATTTTGTAAACAGAAAGTGCGAATCATCTAAATATCTGGCATGCCTAATTATTAGGCACCTATTGGTTTAATAAGTAATTCTTTCATAATAAACATATTTAAATATTTAAAAAAAATTACTAAAGAATATTCTGAAAAACGTCTGGAACGATAATAATATTAAAAATTGGTTTAGTGCGCCGCCGCGGCAACCATGACTGAAAACGTTTATATCAGAATATTTCAGATACAATTTGTGGCTTCTCCGTGAGCCGTTCACATCGGATGCAGCCTAAATGCCTAATGCCATAGTTGATTATAACTACATGCACGAGACATACTTTAAAATAGGCACCAACCTTAGTACCTACCTACACCATCATATTTCTTATTTTTATACGATTAACTAAAGACCATCGAACGATTATTTAACGCGCCTATTTCAAAAAGTTTTTTTAAGTCTTGTGTGCCTACTGTGCCGATAGTATCTATTGCACAGTGCACATCACATAATACGACAGGTTTCTATATTCTACTTTCTACATTTCTAAACAACGACGGTCGTGTTGGAAATTGACATGTAGGTATTCGCCATTCGTATTGGACATCGGTGTATGAATATAACTGCAGTGCATTCCGACAAAGAATCTATGAATTAAGTGTTGGTATTGATATGCATTGTGCGGTCTTACTTTGATGGAATTTCGATACTTAAAAATCGAATTTCTAACGAGTAGTATAGTTATAATAGTGAGACCAAATCCACAAGTTTATTTTTATTGTTTTTAAATATCAACGCCGTTGTACTTTTAATACATTTACTAGATTTACTAATACATTCAAAGAGATTGTTCAATTCTAATATAAAAATAAAAGTATTTAAAGATGAAATTAAAATGGATCAACGAGTTTCGGGTTTACTTTGTGCCACAGAATCGCCGGCCGACGATGTATCATGGACACGTTAATGTTATTATAAAATATCGTAAGATGTTTTGGAAAATCATGTCTCAATGCACATACAGAGCATTAGAGGAACCACAGTTCCAAATTTCAAGTTCATACGTTTTGCTATTTTTGATCTAAATATCGATGTTGGCTCTGCGAAAGTATTTATTATTACACAAAAATAAATGAAAATTACAGTAGTTACACTTTGAATTCATCATTTCATTCAATGATAACAAAATTTTAATATTGTTGAAAATGTTATTCCAAGTCGAAAAAACTGACAAAAACACGTGCAGCATCTACCGTGTACTTCCACATACGATATGGATTTTATCATTTTTCACTTCTTCCATACGTATCTATGTCCACCAAATCGAGGTTTGGGGATTGCATTGACCCGGTGGGACAATCTTTTTAAATCTAAGCCGTAGCACACGGGTGGAGTCAGTAGTCAGCTCTGACGATGATCGGATAGGTAGGTCTAGAATCTCTGCATTGGCAATCGGAAAAAAAATCCCCAAAAACAAAAAAGCCTATCTATTTCCTAGATAATATTACCTTTAAATTTTAAAATAGGTCAATTCACTCTAATTTTTAAACTAACGTGATCTGCTGAGCGTAAAATTGTTTGTTTTTAATAAGTATTATATATTTAATAAATATATTAATTGTACAAAGTGTATGTGCCATATTTCTTCTAATTTATTATAATATAGCTGATGGAGGGAGACTATACGTCTATACCCTCCACTGTAGGCTATAGCCTAACTTATCATTCGGGGAACCACTATTATGAATTTCAAATTCGTACATTAGGTATGTAGATTTTAAGATGTAGCGATGAATGAGTGACTGAATGGTATTTGGCTTTTTTTATATATAGACAACGATAATTTAATTAAAAGTTTACAGTAATACCATTGATTATAAATACTATTGAACACTATAGTATTTATAATCAATGGTAATACATTTAAAAATTATTAATAACTAAAATACCTAGGTAGTATATTATATTATCTTTTTATCTAAAAACTCTCAACACTGTAACTGATTAAATTACTAATTATTCTTATATTCGAGTTATAACAATATGATTTGGGACATTACGCGTCGCATGATAGCTTAAACAATATGTAGCTATACATGAAAAATAAATTCATAACTAATGTACTACTTGTTCAAAATTCGATTTCCCTGTATCAAAGTAGTTATTCCAAAAATTGTTCAAGATATACTAAAATGCATATTCGGAGAATGAAATAAAAATGTATGGTCTTTCACCTATTCGTATTAAGGATTTGTTGTAAAACCATTGAACGCATTGAAATTAAGTTAAATAGTACTGTTTTCTAACTTTTAATTATCGTGGGTACATTCTTATCAGTTATAACAAAGGGGTTCAATGCATTTTGCACTTTTTTTTTATTAATTTATAAATATTATTATCTATAATTAATAATTTATAATACTTGCAATAACCAAATCATTATAATTATTAGAGTTATAAATCCAAACATGTTAAAAATATGTCACTGATTCAACTTTACAAATTTATCAATGTAAAATATTAATAAAATAATATTTTAGCATCTTAGCGCCTTAGCACACAAAGATTAATGGTAACGGTTTATACACTGCATGGAATTTGTACCATGAGACCAAACTATAACTGTCTTTGCAAAAATAATGTTTTTGTTAAAAAGTGTGATCATGAACTTTTCTACCAATAATTATTGAAAGTGAAATAAATCTAACTAAAAGACAATAACACTAAACCTAACCAACTAAATTTTCTGTTATAAGACTAAAATGTAAGAAATATAGGTTATACAGTCCTGTTGTCACTTTCTGTTTTTTAGGGGGGGGGGAGGTCGGTTATAAGGTTTTACAGCATAGGCATGAGGAAGTGTAGGCAGCAATCTCTTAAGAGGATGTCATAATCGCAAGTGTTGTCTCTATCTTACTAAGCATTAATTACTAGAATGAATTGACTAATTAAGTATTATCAAACTTGAAATAGGTATTGTAAGAACATTATCAGTGTCCAGTCACTTTTGATGTGAATTATGAGCATTTGTAATTAATTACAATATATTTATAATTATGGTTCATTTAAAAAATAAAAATGTAAATACAAACGAGAGAACACAGATAACGTTCTTACATTTAAGTTTAATAATAAGTAAATTCATTCCAATATTCAAGCAAACAACACACAATTGGAACTTACAGACTTACATTTTAGTATATTACGAGTTAGTAAGAGAACACATCCTCTTGATTAAATGTACTCTTTTAGCTAAAAATGATTCAACACGTTAACCATTTAATTACTTGGAACGTTTTTCGATATCAGTAGAAGAGGTACAATTGTATTCCAACAGATTATAGACAGTTAATAAATTGTCATGTACTCTGAGAATATAAATAATAATTAAAACAACAACTTTATTTGAGCAAATAATGTATTAATATGGATGTTTTGTAATAATTATATTGAATAGTCAATAATGAAATGTTTATGTATTAGTTATCCAGTTTTAATTAAAGCAGGTAAGTAGTAATTTACGATTCATAGACAATACTATTGCAGTAGTTATCATTAATATATTATGGAGAAAAAAAATTATCAGAAAATGAAATTAAAATGTTTTTATTAGATCAAGTTTACAAGTATGGTTCTGGAAACTCAAAAGTCACATCCCTGCCGGTCAGCTTTCGGTATACAGATGCAAAAGTATCCACCTGTAAAAAATAAAATAAAATAATGTTATTTAGAAAAATATTGTTGGGTGAAAGATTATATATTATTGTCTATTCATTTGTTGGGCTAAATTGTATAAAATTATACTGCACAAGGATAATGAACCACGTCAATGATATGGTACAGACATACCAATTCGTAGGATTTTTCACACCGGTTTGAGCAAGGAAATTGTAAGCAAGTTTTAGAGAAATACTTAATGTAACGTCAATAGACTTAATAATCAATAAAATATTCACTGATATATTTACAATACATTAACATATTTTAATATTTGTCTGGTTAGACGCTAATTGTATCAATGTTAATCATACATTAGTAACACACAGACGAAATGAAATATAATATTAACCTGTTTACCTTTATTAAGATATTAAAGAATAAGTATCAATGACTAGTAGAACAAATATTATTTTTTTTCAATGTGATTTGTAAATTAATTATTTCAACTATAAACAGATTAGAATAAACACAGAAAATATAAAACTACTTTAGTATAGCACGTGGCTAGAACTTAACAGTTATGTAGAACTGTAAAGAGGGATGTAGTGCATATTTGACTTGGCATGTTTTATGTAAGTGTAGGTTAAAAATGGATCAAATCTTCCAAAGACTAAGAGGATAAAAAAATCATTCCTAATCATTTTATATAGCACATTGATAGAACTCGACAATTATGGAAAATTGTAAAGAGCGCTGTAGTGCATTTTAACATATTTTAATTCTTCCGTAGATTTTGAAATGTAGGTTAAAAATGGATAAATCTTCCTAAAACTAAGGGGATAAAAAAATCATTCCCAATCATTTCATATAGCACATGGATAGAACTCGACAATTATGGAAAATTGTAAAGAGCGCTGTAGTGCATTTTAACATATTTTTATTCTTCCGTAGATTTTGAAATGTAGGTTAAAAATGGATCAATCTTCCAAAGACTAAGAGGATAAAAAAATCATTCCTAATCATTTCATATAGCACATGGATAGAACTCGACAATTATGGAAAATTGTAAAGAGCGCTGTAGTGCATTTTAACATATTTTAATTCTTCCGTAGATTTTGAAATGTAGGTTAAAAATGGATAAATCTTCCTAAAACTAAGGGGATAAAAAAATCATTCCCAATCATTTCATATAGCACATGGATAGAACTCGACAATTATGGAGAATTGTAAAGAGCGCTGTAGTGCATTTTAACATATTTTTATTCTTCCGTAGATTTTGAAATGTAGATTAAAAATGGAAAATCTTCCTAAGACTAAGAGGATTAAAAAATCATTCCTAATCATTTCATATAGCACATGGATAGAACTCGACAATTATGGAAAATTGTAAAGAGCGCTGTAGTGCATCTTAACATATTTTTCTTCTTCATATATTTTAAATGTAGGTTAAAAATGGATAAAATCTTCAAAAGGATTAGAAGAATATAAAAATCATTTCAAATCAATATAATATAGCACATGGATAGAACTCGACAATTATGGAGAACTGTAAAGAGCGCTGTAGTGCATTTAAGAATTAAAACTATTTGCACTCTGCATCAAGTTTAAATAATGGAACAATTTATTATAAAAATAAATACAATCTTCATTTTTTAAATTAAAATATTAAGTATGGTAAGTTTAAGTAGTTGATGTCATTAAATAATGACCAATGTATTTGAAAAAAGATAATGATTAACACGTTGACCGCCACACGTATATTTCTATTCTGGTGCCACAAGCCGTGTATCTGCAGATAAAATACGCGGGACAATATAAGCAATAAAAGTAAATTAAAAAAGCAGGAAACAGAAATAAACTGCAAAGAATTGACTTTTTGTATGGCCGTGATGATACATAGTGGTGTGCCTCTATAGCTGAATTATTTTTAAGCAAATTTTCAATATGCACTAGTGATGATCAAGGGTCGGCGGTGAACATGTTAAAATTATGATAAATTAATTAAAAAAATTTATTTTGTATAAATCATATTTGTTGAGCTTTCATAAAAAAACAATGCTAACAAAAAAAATATATAGGTATATACATATATATATATTGAGTTATCTATATTATCTTTATTATGATTTATGACTAATTATTCACTTAAATTATTTGTTTGTCACCTAGGTTAAAATTAATTTTATTTTAAAAGTAAAAAACACAAGATTTTACAAAAAAATAAAGAAATAAACTTTTTTAGAATATTCTATTTAGTAATTTATACATAAGAGTAGAACAAATCAATTACCTTGTGCTCTATATTGGTTTGTTGAGTTTTGTCTAAATGAACTTTCATCATTTGTTTTCCATCTAATTTCACCCTGATACGTTTACCAACAATTTCTGCTGGAAAGACTAAATCATCAAGGATTGCATCGTAGACCCAAGTTAAAGTTCGACTGAAAAATATTAATTTGATATTAATACACCAATAAAACAATTAATAGTAGAATTTAACAATAATAATTATATAATATTGTTATGTCGATATAATAATAATAATACATTTTGTATTATTATTTATAATATAAAAATTATTGAAAACATGTTTTAATTTATGTCCGCTTAGACGCTATATGTATCAATTAAATATACATTAGTAACACGCAGACTAGAATACATAATATATTTTTTATTATGTCAAATATACCTTCTTGGACGCTTTTGATTGCTCTTTGTCCTTGTTTTCCTAGTTGGTTTTGGCAATATTCTTCGATCACCAATAAACACAACATGCTTGCCACTAAACTTCTTCTCAAGTTCTCTAACTAAGCGAGCTTGAATTTTTTGGAATTGAGCTCGTTGCGGCATGGGCACATAGATAATGACGCTCTAAAAAAAAATAAAAATGTAGAGAAATAATTACGTTACCAATCATTTAATTTTAATTTTATGCAAATAAAATGTGTGGTTATAGTAGATAAAGACTGTAGTATATATATATACAACAGTTATCAAAGACCAATACTTTAATATGGCATCAGTGTGGACCATTGTGGACGAGTACAAGAACACAACGAATTTGATGATGCGTAAAAAATAGATAGCTGGATATGAAACATGATTGTAAGAAAATTTTCCGTGTATGTAAGTGGCTTTTTTTATGATAGCTCAATTTTATAGCAAGTTTTGCATTTATATGATAGCGTAAATTAAAAATGCTCTTAAACTTTCTTAAAAACTAAATTATCGTACAAACCTACATATATATATAAACACTGATAATGTTCTTAACATCGAGTTTTATAAGATTCAAATGAAATAAATGTGATCAGCTGAACGTAAATTTGATATATTACACACTTGTAAGACAAAGACAACGAATACCCTTGGAATATCCTCTTAAAGATTAAATGTTATTATAATAGATCAGAAGAGCTGAACGTTTTCAACAATGTGAAAATACTTGTCAAAATAGGGATATTTTATTATACTGGTAAGTAACATAAGTTTGTTTTAAATTTAAGTAAACCCTACATTTTGATGACTTAATAGAAAGATAATTAATAGGTACATAATTAAAATTTAAAAAATGTATTTCAGGAAAATTAACTTACATTAAATTATAACATAGGTATTCTAACTGTAGAACATGACAAACATAATACTATGGTCAGATCCAGAGTTTGGTAAATTCAACAGTTTCATTTAGCTCCTCAACTACTTTTTTTCATTCAGTATATTTCCTATGACTGGCCAACTTGAGCCGGTAGCATTGTAAAATCGTAGACTTCATGGTGTGGCAGCGTCTCGACCTTTGCGTTTGTTCTGCAAGTAAATACAATTTAGAAAACAAGCTATACAGTATAGGCAAAACGCAAAAATCTAAACGCTGCCAAAAAAGTAAATAAATAAATATTTGTATCTATAGATGAAGGGATGAAGGAAGAAAAAAAAAAATGACAGAACAAATGTATAATCCTTACTAACAAGGGTGGCCAATAAAATGTTGTTAGAACATGGGTAATATAGTACAAACATACAATGATTAAATAATTAATGAACCTACACACGTTTCATAAGTAAAAAAATAACATTTGGAACACGATGGCAGGAAAGTACATACTTATATCAGATGAGCATAATTTAAAATTTAACTGTCAATCGTGTCGACGAGAAGGCAAAAATTCAATGGACGTCAAAAGAAAAAATACCGTGAAACACAAGAACGGGGAAGAGAGCATTTTTTCCACAGCACCCCCCCTCTCCCCCTACCACCAGTAAGTACCTTCGACCAACACTTTGTGATCGGTAGCTCACCTTTTTGCCGAACAGCTCGATCTCCTTGGCTTTGGTGATGTATAGCTCACGGAGTTGGGCCTTCAGGTCGCTGTTGTTCTGCAACTCGAGCAGGGCCTGGGCAATGGACAGCTCAAACTGGTCGGGCTCCGAGTTTCCCTTCTTGACGATTTTGGATTGCGCTGGAACAGGCATCTACCAAAACACACGAAAGGCGTGTTATTATTAAAAATGTTCATCCGATCGAATCGGACGATCAGCCGCCCGGAAAAGGTAACGCTCTCGCCAATACCGCCGGGAAACGGCCGAAATGATAGAATTACGTACCTTGGGTGTGATTTCCGAGCGCTAGTCCGACGACTGGATAAAGGCGAAAAACGTAAAAGAAATTAACGAAACGTCCCGGTAACCGAATGGTGAATGGCGGGCGTAATAAGGCGATGGTGAGCGTGAGACGTGCCGCAGTGTTACGTGTACGGTACGGTGTATATCCCCTCCACAACTATCGTGACGGGCATGTAGCAAATACCATGGATTATTTACTTGTAGACATAGATCGGACGACCGTCGCCGGTACGGTACCTACAGTGTTCCCAGACGCACGGTAATTCACGTCCTCTCGTCCACATTCTACGACAGTTGTACTCACTGTACAAGCAGGGACGACGCAACATGTCATAGCGTATAATAATATTAATAATATATCATTGTACGTCTATGCAATTTATATATAAATCTTAAATCGTGTAAGTGATGGATATTGTACATTGGTGATCTATATCACTATGTTTATATTATTTTTATATTAACATAATAATAACTAATAATTATGTAATTATGCAAAATTTGTACATTTTAGACCAACCTAAATAATATGATATCTACTACTTATATAGGCAGGTATAGCCGTTTAAGGAATATTAAAGTGAAAAACTTGTTCTTCATAAAAAAATCAGCATTAATATTATAGTTTATCTTTGTTCCCTGTAGAAAAATCTCTGCGGAAGACAATAATTGCCGCTATGGTCTTAGAAGAGATCCTCCGAGGATTGTGGTCATCAGTATTCCATCAGTGAGATCACGGATTGAGATTATAATGAGACACATTGAGACTATACGAGTGTCGAGTATACCTAAGGTGGGCTAAGTGTTTTGTTTTTTTTTTATTTAGAAAACTAAATTTACGATTTACTTTTTTTGTTTCTAAATGACAGTTATGTAAGGCATAAAAATATTTATTTTACGAAGATATAATTCATTAATTTATAAGTTGCATTTTTATAATATGTTAGATAATAATCAATAACCTATACGCAGACTTGGGTAGTATTCGGAATACTTTTTGAATAATTTTTTTCTTATATAGGTATACTCTTATATATTACTAATTATTACTTACTAATTATATTATAATTTAAATATAATTTACAAATAATAGATAGCCAGTCAGCCAGATAGGTGTGTATTATCAAGATTATAATAATGTTCGTTTATGAACACAGAATTTAAAAAATAATATTTTCGATATTGAAATCTAAATCTACTAAAAAAAATATTCGAAAAATATTTGGAATACTTTTTGTGAAGTATTTCAAATACTTGGTAATATTATTATCATAAAGTATTCTGAATACTTTTTTTTAATTTTTAATGCGGACATTCCCCCCTCCATATTTTTAAAAATGTATTGAAATACTTATGAAATTATTAATTTTTTTGTAAAATGTCTAATTTTGTCTTAAGACAATAAATTTCCATATATTTCTATAAATATAATAAATATGGTACCTTTAGACAATTATAATTATTTTTACTATTAGTAGGTATACGTAACGCAGTAGGTCGAATTAATTTTGTTGAAAAAATTGCATCTGAAAATGTAATTTTATGTAATGCGTAATAATATAATAATACACGAATACACCTGCTTTAAAAGTTTCAAGTACTGAAGTAACAACAGGCCTTAATTAATATTTTTAAAATACTAAAATTGTTATCCTTTCGTAAAAAAGATCTAATTCCATCCAAATTTGAAATTAAAATGTCTAAAAAAAACCGTATTTATATATATTTTTAGATATTTTGGTTACTGTATAAACCTAGAAAATCAGATCGTTGTATCTGAATTTCGTTATATCCGGATTCCGGATGATAAAAACATACTGCACGTGATATAAGCATAGAACCAATTACTATTATGAAATACCTTCTTAAATCTATTTCATTTTCAATCCTTGGTTATAAAAAGACAATTTTTATTACACTCAAAGTTAACATCAAGACAAAAATTGGTGCGTACTGTGTAATGACAATTAATAAAACTTTGCGGTTGAAATGTCAGGTGCAGCACAGACCGTGCAGAGGCTGCACCCGTAGGACCTATGATAATATATATTCTGTCATCAGTGCCAGTATCAATGAAAACGCCAATCGTTGCTATCTTCGCAGACTATTGACGATTCTAATAATTATGTCAATGAACAAAAAAAAACTAACAATAGAGCATAGACGAACGAGTTGTTAAACAGTTGGCACTGTATACTACTTTACTACTATAGTATATATAACATGTACCTATAATGTACTCGCATATTTTCCGCTTTCGTTTTGTCCGTTAGGTTATCTGTATAAAATATCTCGAAACATTAAGTTCGAAGCGAGACCAACGAAGACGGATGAAGAAAGCTGCAGTTACATAAGTGGCAGTGTATATACTGTATACCTACTTCACTCTAGAATCCAAAAGGTTTCACTGGAAGAGTTGATGTTAGACGTAAGTTTGTTTTCATATTCGGTCGGGACTATAATATTATGTACTTTTAAGTCTAAGAATAAATATTTATTTGCCACGGACAATCTGCTACCCGCGGGCATAAACGCAACTGTTTGGGGGGGTGGGCTTAGCCCCCCCCCCCCCCAAAAAAAAAAAACTTGCAATAGCCCCCTCAAAATAAATTATTCAATTCTTTCCTAAAATATTAACAAATCTTTAAAAATTAAACTCTATTTCTTATTTATTTATTTTTAGGAAAAAAATGTAATTAGTTAATTTTTTTAATTTTTATTTAAGGGGCCTTGCGCCCTTGCTACTGCCGTCAATTTTAGCTAAAAAGACCTAAAGTATTGACAAAATTAAAGTTAGTTAACGTTGTCCGATTTTGATTCTGAAAAAAAATTTGAACTCACTAGAATATTGTCTATAGATCCTACGAAGAACTTTGTAAAAACTAAATTTTATATTATTGTGAACTGTAATTGAAAACTTGAAAATATAAACTTTTTCGAATCATAATTAAAATTAAAACTAATATTAGAAACGTAAAATGTTTCGAATGATCTACAGATATTTTTCTGCTGAATTCAAATATTTTTTCAGAATCAAAATCAGACTACGTTAACTAACTTTTATTTTGTCGAAACAAATGTATGTTTTTGTAAAATTCGTGTAGTGAAATTTATATGGTTATCGAGTTATTGACATGTGCATGCGCGTACGAAAGACGATACCCGCATTTAATTTCACTCACACTAATTATCATTTACTACTAACTCATAGATCATTTTTTTTAGTTTTTTTTTCTATAAATATCAATAAAATTTTATCTGTTGAGTAAAAAAGCTTGAAAATTTAATAAAAGGCTCCTGGGTTATTGTTTCAAAGGTAGATGAAAAAAATTAAAAATCCTTAGTCAGGGTTTTTATTCATAAGCATTTAAAGTTCAAATCTTGATAAAATACGGAAAAATCACGAAAATTAGCAAATTATTTTGAGTTGAGAATTCATAAAAATTTTTATTATGTAAATTTATTTTACATATTCATAATCGATATATTTGTATTTTTATGTTTATTTGTGGCCTGTGGGATAGCAATACGTATGAACTATGACATTTTTTTTTTTATTTTTTTTTTTTGGCCATCGCCCCTTGTAAATGTTAATTATGTTAAATTATCGTATTATTGTTGTGTGCTGTACTAAATAAGGAATTTTTATTCCGTAAATTAATTAATAAATAAATCCAAATTTCGGGTCTTCGCTTACAATAAAACCTAACTCGTAAAAGGCAAGTTTACAAGTTATGTCATATTATTGCACAAGTTTGAACAAAACTATCCTACTGCCGTAATTTTAAACATTTCAACTAATACAGAATAAAATCGCTAAACTTAGTTCATAGGTCTATGCTCCAGCGACTACCTCTCATTTTTGCCACTAGATGACGCTAATATAAACGATTTTTGGTTTTACGTATTAATTATTATTATTATTTATTATAGAGTTTATAATTATACCTTTTACTAAATTCAATGCTCAGCATCATAGTATAACTAGAACTAGCAAACCTAATGATTATAAGGGTGAATAACACAATCCGTGTTTTTAACCTAGTTTGAGCATACACAACATTGGTCTATTGGCAGTAATTGAGATTTGAGGAGTGGGAGGGCAAGGTCTCCTGAAAATAATAATCTAGAGGACTCAGCCATCTCAAACATTTAAGTGATCACCAGACACCCACTATGTTAATGTTCAATTGAATGTTACCTGTGGGTGCAAAAATTTAAAAAAAACTGGTTTGAACTTTAAAATTCAACTTGGACTACCTACTTCTTTATATACAATATCTAATATTTTTAAGCAAGATTTAAGCTTAAAAAAGATCTTGAGAGTGAGTGCTCAATGCCTCAATGCTATATATAACAGATTATAAAAGATATATTTTTTGATGGATTCAGTAGATTCTTGATATACTTTGGGTTTGGTCCATTTAATATATGTCTGACCGTTTAAAGACAACAAGTTAAAACCACAATTATCAATTGTGATTATCTAGATTAACTGTAATTGTGCTTACTAAATACTAGATAATAGTCTATATAAGAAATATAAAGGCTCTATACTACATAATAATAATAATAAGTACCAATCTAAAATTAACTTTATATTTTATTTTAATCAATATGATTCATTTATATTAAAAGTAGAACCAAATGTATGGATCAATAATTCATTAAAATATAATGTAATTTATAGCAGTTGGAACTTACAAAAATAACTAATAAAATTGAGTAGTTTTTGAAACAATGTTAAATATTTATAGACCACTTGATAACATTTTGTTAATAAAATTCAATAAATACAAAATTTTAAATAATAACTACAAATTGTTATTTGAGTGTAAATAACTAATCTAAAACTATTAGGAATATTAACATAGAAGTTATTTCTTCAGGCCACTATCTAAAAATATAACAACAAATAATACAAATAGTTGAACAGGTATTAATAAGTTTGTGAAGTTTTGACTCTCTCATTTGCATTTATATCATTTATTTGGATATAAATTGATAAATTATTACAAGACAGTAGTCGATTCTTATTGGACTCACTTCATAACCAATGTATGAGTCCATTAACTAAATGAGCTCTAAGAATAAAAGATATACATTTAATGTATTTTAAATGTATGTTGTCATTCATTGTGCATACAATCATAGGTCAATAAGCCATATAAAAAAATACACAATTTAGTTAACAAATAGAACTGAGATTTTGATGTGTTTTCTTTTATTTGGGATAGGTAAGTAAAAATTGGTATTTATTAGGCGATATTGGTTATTTTAATATCCATTATTCATCCACACAAAAATATTGATCATACATTTTATTAAAAAGTATAGATTGATACTTGTATAACAATTTATTATATCTTATAAGTAGATGTTCTCAATCTTTTTATAATCGCATACTACCTGAACAGTTTAAAAATTTTTATGTACTACTTGACCAAAAAAATTTTTTTTTTGCTTATCAAAATATATGTGTTATATTACATGTATGGCATTTTATTTTATTTGAAACTATACTCTATTCAGGATAATAGCAGTACCGAGCTTCTCCCACCAAGTTAACCATCAGGTTCAGAATTTTAAACAAAGCCATGCCCATGCGCACAGTCGGCCGCCCAGTACCATTCTCATCCTGAATAAAGTATAAAAAAATTAAAATATAGGTAATATAAGCATTTAATGCATAAAAAGAAAATTAAATATGCAAGATTATTATATATATTATTTTTGATATCAAATAAGCCAAATAATATTTCATGTGAATGAGATGATTCCTTAGCATACCACCTATTAGCTATCCGCATACTACAGATTGAGAAACACTGTTATAGGGTATATAATCCTCATGGAAACATTCATATAATTTAAACTGACTGTTTAGAAAAAATTATAAAAGTATGAATTAAATAATATTAGTGGTTTGATAAAATGTAAATCATGTACACAACAGTGTAAGAGAAGAACTCCTTTTATTGTGACTAAAAACCTTAATATTATACCAGAAAAAAAGTATTTACATAAAATTCAGTGTTACAAGCTACGATTCTTCATTTTTGTATTTGCCTCTCCAAGATTTAGGCAATGGCACAACTGCTGGACACGGAACTTGTCCAAAAATTTCACACATACAATGTTTTTCACACATATATCCAAAATTGGCAATATTATCTTTTTTTTCTTTTGCCATGGCTTCCATGTAGAGTGTTTCTTTTGGTTTTCCAAGAACTTGTAAAACATGGTCATGAATTCGATCTTTGTCACGATTATCAACGTCAATTAACAAATCTTTACCATCACTCATGAAACATCTAAATAAATAAATATATAATATTATATACTCATAACTTAATGGGTTAAGTATAAATGTTAATGTGTGAAAATATGCTTAGGTATACCTTATGAATGGTGTTGGTGTCATATTCTTAAGAGTCATCACTTGAACGTCAGGATTTTTAAATTGAATTTGAGGGAGGTGCCAAAATACAAAATCTCGGGTGCCACGATGATTTTCACCCAAAGTGTTGTAGTGAATTGATACAATTTTAATTCGGTCTTTGAACACTATCTTACCAGCTTCCAAATATTGTATGGTTCTCCGGATCGGAGCAGCGCCTTTCATGAACGGCATGGTTTAAATGTATAATATTACTCGACGATTTAAAACAAATTATAATCATTTAATTTAATAACACATATTATTTAACAGTATTTTTGCTAATACCTAATTGCCATGCTACTCATTTTTCATTTGATTGTATATCACTATAATATAAATGATTGTGATTGTGATTATTAAAAAAAAAGAAAGATAAGGTTATCACTGAGAATGTGCTATAAAATATGGCGGTAACAAAAAATTCAAATTTAAAATGATAATAATAATTTCAGTGTTCAGTGTTTTTACTAACATGTATTTCAAATTAATTTTTTTCAGTAGATAATAATTTTGGCGTAACTAACCTAACTTTTTTTTTTACAAGTATGATAAAATAATTCATATTAACTAAAATAGTGGGGAGCCTTCCAGCAACTCCTGCGTGCGCTCATGTAAATATTTAAAAGTTAAACGAGTTGAGAAGTTGACTAACATTTTTATAAATCTAAATTCTTTAACAAATGTCTATTATACTTAGGAGTTAAGAATATAAAATTTAAAATTTATACAATATATATGTTATAACTCAAAAAAGTAAATAAATATAAAAAAAAAAGGTGGGTAAGTGGATGTCACTCTGCTGTACAGTAGATTACAAGTGGGTCACTGTAATGGATGGTGTTAAATTTGAACTCATGATATAATATCATTGCATAAGAAAAACGATTCTGAGCGAAAACGGTCAGTCAGCCTATGATATTACCAAGTATATTTGATGATATTATATATAACCTATTTACGTGGAGCCTTGTTTTAAATTTTCAATCCTTAGCTATAAAAGTTGAACATTTAATAATTTTTTAACTACAAAATAATTATTAAATTTTAAATTTGATAAATTTTGTCAAAATTCGAACTTTAAATACTTATAAAAAAAATTGTGCATATATATTTTTAATATTTTTCAACTGCTATTGTAATAATATATTAGGAGCCGTGCATTAAATTTTCAAGCTTTTTTACCCAACAAATAAAATTTTATTGATATTTATAGAAAAAAAATTGAAAACCGACAATGTCCATAAACAGCCTAAATCGAGTCAAAATATTTTTCGTTTTTTAATTACAACTAAATAAGAAAATCGTGACATGAGAAATCGAGTGAGAATATCAAATGTTGTAAAAATATGAATTTATTAAAACACTCATAAAATTTTAATTTGAGTTTCTTGTGGACATTTTTTTTTTTTTGATAAAGGTAAACAAACTTATGAGGAATTTTGTATTACATTTTAAAATCTTAGATTTAAAAAGAAAATTTTTCATGAATTTTTACCTCATTTGCTAATTTTCGTGATTTTTCCGTTTTTTTTGAAGATTTGAAATTTAAATACTTATAAATTATGACTAAGGATTTTTAATATTTTTCAAATGTCATTGTAACAACATAGTAGGAGTTTTGTATTACATTTTCAAGCTTTTTTACGCAACAAATAAAATATTATTGACATAATTCATAGAAAAAAAAACTTAAATAAGTTGGAAACTAAGTATATCCGTAAATAGCTCAAAGCAAGTCAAAATATTTTGAAAATTATTTCATGAAAAGGATAATATAAATATAAACATTCTGTCAAAATTTCATGTTCCTACGGTTATTTGTTTTAGAGTTGCACTAAAAACCAAAAAAACCATTTTCTCGAAAACAAAAATTCCCGTTTTTCCTTAATTTTTCTTTTGTTTTTCACGTCGTTTTTGAAAACTACTGGGAAATTTTTACTTTTGACCCCCCAAAGTACCAACTAGATTCACTTTTCTATTAGAAAAGATTCTGTTGAAGAAAATCCAAGCATTTTTACTGTCCTAATAGGTAATGACGGACACTAAAATAAAAAAAAAAATTAAAAAAAACACACTTCATTATAAAATCAATACATTTATCGCTCCACTCAGAATCTAAGTGTCAGAATCATTAAGTGTCCATAAGACCATACGTGAACCATGATGAATCTTATCTATAGTACTAGATAGATCGATAATGGATTATATAAATAATCCTATAATACTATTGCCACTATTATAATTTAATCATTAATAATGATAGTAAATAATTCTATTTATAACAGTGACCAATGTTTTCCAATTGCTATTTGCTTGTATTTATCGTTTACATAAGTGCACCCTGCCACCCTCCATTCATTAACAATTAACCGCTCGAATAGACAACAGTGAACGTGTGAATTCGTATAAGTTTGGCTCTCAAAACAGGTCATTTTCAAGTAAATTGTATTCCAATTATGATTGGCTTGAATATAGCGTCAGGAAAAATTTGGTGTTTTGTTATTTTTGTCGAATATTTGGCTTAGGAAATTTCTTTTCAGCCTTAAGAAAAATTAAAACTCGGCCTAGGATATCAATGGGTCAACAGAGATTAACAGATTTGTCAATATTGTATATTGAAAAAGACTTGACCAATCAAATTTATGTAAATGAAGTGATACATATTTTTGCTAAAACTGAAAGGAGAATGATATTAGAGTAAAGTGTAAAATTAAATTAAATTTAAAAAATAAATGTTTACATATTAGTTATTGTGCTTATTAATTAATTCTTAATTAAATAATAATATACTTTCCAAAGTATTATAGTCAATACTAAATATGTAATTGTTGAATGGGTATTGTATGAGTTCTAGCCTTTGATTATCTATAACCATATAATAATATGACAAAAATAATAGAAGGTCTTCAGCACCCCCAGTTTTTTCATTGAAACCCCTGAATTCGTTTGTCGGGGGTTTTTTTCTGCAATTCACTGTCTCTATAGTCTATACTTTAGTTCAGTGCACATTCATTAAAATGATGTATAGTAATCTTACTAATATACCGACATAAATCGTTTCCTTCAAACAAATACAGGCATACAGCTAATTATATTTACCATATTTATTATAAGCAATATAAAATAATTGCAAAGTTTAGATAAAAATTAGATGATTACATTTTTTCTCACAAAAAAAAGTAAGAAATACAGTTTAATTTTTAAAGATTTATTAATATTTTAGGAAACAATGAATAATTTATTTTGCTGGGGCTTTTACAATTTTTTTTTGTTGCGCTTATGGTTACCATAATACATGTGAGGGAATATTATGTATTGTGAGTTGTGACAGTATGTAAAATATGAATGACGTAATAATAGGTACATATGTTAGGTATGTTTGATTTTTTAGACTAGGTATCTGGTATACTAGGTAGTTCTTGTTATTTTCATTGAATATAATATTGTTAGGCATTTATTTGCATTAAAAAGAATACCTTAAATCCTAAAATTGTAAAATACAAAAATGATTTTCAGTAAAATTATGTTCAATTAAGCTATCCTCGAAATCCGGTTATTGTAATCCAATGATTCGAGAGCAATTGATGACACATGTGATACAGTTGTCCCAAATCCACGGTCTTCTTGATTTTTTCCTGAAATGTAAGTATGCAAAGTTTAATAAATATTATTAAATAGGTTCTTACTAAGTGACTAATAAGTACCTACCTACTTTTAAATTATGTTATGTATCATGGTAAGTACCTGTAGTGTATATATGATACTTCTGATTTATATCATATAATATGATAATTTAAGTTCAAAAATATAATATTTGATGTCATAAATGTTTTATTTATATTATTACACACCAGTATATACTACATTACTATCTACTCTATGAATATATTATCTATGGTACCGATATACCTACTATTCTAGGAATTAGGATGATGCTTATATATATATATATAGTTTCTATGAAATGCTGCAGCTGTATTCCATTACATATAACAATATGTATGTAAAAAGATAAGTAATTCAGACAAACCAAAATTATTAATAAATAATAATACTATTAAACTGTATAATATACTATTAGTACTTACATAATATTATTCTTGTTATATTTCAAAATAATATCTTAAATCAATATGGTTAATCGTAATGCAAAATAATTTGTACATCAATGTATAGATCATATTATTATAATAAAAATGAGAAAATTATTTTAATAATAATATATTTTTTTTAATATATTTGTTAATTTAATGAAAATTTACAATCTATACATGTGAATACAATAAGTAAATTAGTGGAAATGTGGAATACAATATGAGACGGTGAGAATAAAGAACATTGAGTAGGTGTTTCACTTTAGAAATGTCTGAACATGAGTTGAATAATATTTAAATAAATATGTAAATTCATATAAATGTTGTCCTAATTCGTATAAACAATAAAGGTACATCCTACTAATGTATTATACATTGTCAATATAGACAAAATAATCACATACAATATACATAATTAAATTAATTATAAATAATATGGACTCTAACAAAAAGATATTAGTGTATTAATAGGTAGTTACCTATATATTTAAATATAGTAACGTAAAGTCAAAAATGAATTAAATTAAATCACATGACATCAAAGTTCATAGGTATCGCTCACGTAGGGAAAATTAATTTCATCAGCTGAACGGTATAATTTAGTATACACGAGCCATCAAAACATAGGTACTGTTAATAAATTTGATCGAAATTTTCAAGCTTTTTTACTCAACAGATAAAATTGTATTGATATTTATAGAAAAAAAAACTAAAAAAAATGGAAACTGACAATGTCCGTAAACAGCTCAAAATAAGTCAAAATATTTGGAAAATATTATGGTGTATAGAAAATGAAAATATAAACAACCAGTGAAAATTTCATGTATCTACGGTCATTTGTTTTAAAGTTACAACAAAAACCAAATTCAATTTTGTGAAAAATCGATTTTACGTAAAAAGTCCCGTTTTCCTTAATTTTTCTTTTGTTTTTCTTGGCGCTTTTGAAAATTACTGAGAATTATAAATTTTGACCTCTTCAATACACCAACGATATTCACTTTCCAATCGAAAAAGATACTGAAGTTGAAAATCGAAGCATTATTTCGACTACTTATCGTGTATACAGACACAAAAAAAAAATAAAAAAAAAAATATAAAAACACACATCATTGTAAAATCAATACATTCATCGTTCCACTCAGAATCTAAAAACATTAAACATGGAGGAATAATATCTTGTTTTTATAACAAAATGTGTTTAGTGTATTCGCACAATTCGCATGCAAGCCCGGATTAAGATACTTCATGATCTCTCTACGTGAAAAATTACCCATAATATTAATATCATATTATATCCATTTTAATCACTTTTTTTTTCGAAAATTCTCTTTCTATGTTATAATGATTTATTTTTTGTATAACATTATTGCTTGGATAGGTATCAAACATTACCAATATTATCAAGAGAGCAAGTCTTGATTACCGGGTCTGAATTCATTGTAATTTTTTTCGAATTTTGAAGAAGTTTTTCAGAAAAACAATTTAAACTTGTAATAGTTCAATTTATTTATATGAATTTGTTTTTATTTTTGAGTTTTTTAAAGTGTAAAATAATTATTGAAAAGCCAAAAAATAAAATTAATAATATTATTATGAATACAAAATCCCAAGAAACAAACAATAATAGAGCATCTATGTAATATCAATGCTTTGTTTTTTAGAACTATTTTCTTCTAAATAAATTCAATATTATTTTTAATTTTTATCTTAAGCGATACTGAAAAGAAAATGTACCTATTGCAGAATTTGAAGCTCCTAAAAACCATCCAATATCTTAAGGCACTCTCCCTTAACCCGGGCTTATTGTTCGCATGCCAGTTGATGATGTCAAGTTACCGTGTGGCTGTAGACGTTTCGATATGGATCTCAAAACAGGTACTCGTTTAGTAGCTTTTTCACAACATCCAACACTTAGAACTGATTCAAATGCTTTTCTGTACTGTTTATTCATTATGACGTATATGATTGGATTGACGCATGCTGACGCGTAAACCATAATATATGCAATCAAGAGAAGAGCTAAATTAAATAGAAAATATTATATTTAGTTATGCATATAAATACATAATATTATTATTTTTAGATGCAGACATGCAGTTTAATTTATATTTTGATAATTTTTAGTATTAAAGTAATATTGCATTTAAAAAAATATCTATTTTTGTTAAATGGTGTTTCATACTTTATACCTACTCATGTAGGCTCATGTAACCTTTGAATAGTTTGTACATTGTGCATTTTTATTATGTACTACTTAGGTACAATATATATATATGAGTTTCAACCATGGGTCATTCCAAATATGGTATTATATCTAATAGACGTTGTGACGAAACGTCTCGTAATTATGGGTGTGTGGGTACAGGGGAATGCTAATGTGAGTGGGGTTTACTATCTACGCTATGAGACGCGTCTCGCCGTTCGTAATTACCTCAGTCCTCAATATTTATTATCGACGTCGCCGTCACATTGTCACGCTATCGTACTTGTTTCTTAATATTTTATTGTTTTATATTGTAATTTATTCTCATATGGCTGATGATTTAATTAATGCCATTTTGAACGATGGAATTATTAACACTAATCATACGACAAAAATAATGTGTACATTTGTTGTTATTTCAAATTATCATTCAGGAAAGTGTAACATTTTAATTTTTTTAATATAATATTTCAGTTTGTTTTTAGTTTTTAAACATTTATTTCTTGCCGTATAAAAAAAGGGGGGGGAGTCTAGGCGTATTTATGGCATTTTTTCCCGTGTCTCCCGAACCAAAAACCTCACGCCTCGCTACTGAACATACCTAATAATTACTTATATCTCCACACAGAATAATAATGCAATTAAAATTTAATTTTACTTTATTTAATTTGATCGTTCTTTACATTATTTCATTAAACCCATAAGTTGCATATTTGTGTAGATAAGTAACCTCTAAATATGCATCTATTGAAATCTTTTATCAATATTGTATGTTTAATACTTATAAGATACTTAAATAGACATATACAGAGTGAAACAGATAGAGTTGATTCTTGGAATAACTTTTGTTCTAATCAATATTTAAAATTTTTTTAATATTTAATTTATAGCCACTTGCGCTACACGTGTAATAAAAAATTTAAATTTAATTAAAATTTTTTTGAATAAATTCAAAATGCCAATTTGTGAATCTGATTACAAGAATGATTTGAATGGTAAAAACATTTATCTAAGTCAAGTAGTTTATTTTTTAGAATTTTTTTAAATACCAACATTTTTTTTGATTAAATAAATTTGGTACGCAATAATTTTTTTAAAAATATTATTTTTGGAAATTTGCTAACATGGGTATATTTCTTAAAGTATTTACCAATCATGTAATTTTAACAATTTTTGTCATACGCTTAAGTAGCATCAATTTTTTTTTGTCAATTCTTTTTGTTTCACCCTGTATAGTATAATATATAGGTATTATACTCACAGAAATTTTATAGATTTATATATATATATTCGTAAAAAAATTTGAAAATTTGTTTGATATTATTCACTGTGGTACAGGATATAAATATAATTTTATATAGTTCCAATTAAGATTGCGGTAGAGTGAACAGAAAATCCAAATAAGTACACGAAATGATATTGCAATCAAATTTATATTGTGTTATGTATTTTGTTTTAACTATTTACCTGGGTATTGGACATCTGGATCTGAGGTTTTTGTGATTGTAATTGGTAAATAGCAAAGTACAAATGATAAAAATATAGCCAACACCATTTTAGTTATCCTCCATTCACTGAGTTTTCTTTTTATTGACTGCATATTTGTAACTGTTGGATCACTTTGGGTGGATAATTGATGTTTTCGCATTCGTTGTTCTGACCTGTGAATAAATATTAATTTCATTTCATTATTAATAATAATAATAATAATTATTATTATTATAAATTGAATGTTATGTACAAGCACCGAAAAAATACATGAATAAATTAAATAGGAGAAATGTCTACTGTGGTATTATAATAATAAATAAATAAACAATATTTTTGAGTTTTTTCTTTCAATATAACTAAAGTTTGCTTAGATTTGTATTTGTTTAAAAATGCGAAAATGTATTATAATTTATAAAGTTTTAGGTTATTTTACTATGAGGAAAAAATATCCAATGCTTTAAAAATTATTTTAAGAAATTTAAAATTTGAATATCGACAGTTGTGTAACAATGTTATTTTTAAAAAATATTTACTGTTTTAAGCATTAAGTATAGCTTGATAAAATAATAAAAGTTACATATTATATAAATATTTAATACTTATATAATATATCTAATATCGGTAGTAATATATTCATAATATGATCATTAATTTATTCGAAATGTTCAAAGTTTTAAAATTATTTAGCTGTGACACAAGTAAACAACATAATAAAATACATATATTCATATAAATAGAATCACAACAATAATGTCTAGGTATTTATTTTTTATGTATTATCTTATCTCATAGTATAAAAAAAATTGAACAACCTTTGTTTTGGTTTATTGTATGAAAGTTAATTTATATTTGAATTTACTTACTTACGGACAACCCAAAATATACTAGTATAACAGCAAACAATTACAATACACGGTATGATGAACCCAGTGATAAAAAGTGCAAATTTCGAAGATCGACCAGATTCATCCGATATTATTGAACATGAACCCAACTTTGGATCATTTTCAAATTTACCTTAAAAAAATATAATTATAAAATATTACAATTTAGGTAGGCAACTTATAATATTATCAAATACATACCCCATTTACCTAAAAGGGTAGGTACCAGCATGCCAAACGAAATAATTAGACAAAGTATTATCATGGAAGTTATCCATATTGGACGATATACTATACTATATAAGCTTGAATGAACGATCATTATGTACCTAAATTAAATATTTTTTTATTGAATGCATACTAAGCAACAAGTGTAAAAACTAATATTTAGTTTGCAACTTATATAGATTGAATTATTTTAGCAGTAAACACTCATTATCTCGAACCATATTTACTTTTAAAAAAATATTTTTTTACATAATCTATATATATAAAAATAAGTGTACATTTTGAATACATTTTATAACTCAAGATCCACCAAACAGATTTTGTTAAAAATGTCAGGATATATTAAGATTGATATTTAGATGGTTTATGTGAAGTTTGTACGCTGTGCGATAAATGGTTCTGGAGTTATGGCCTCTTAAGTACATACCTGGCGACATGGCCAAAAACAACAACAACGTCTATATAATAATACTGAATTGTATATTGCTTGCTATTGATTACGGGCATGTTTGTTGATTTGTATTATTATTTTTTGTCAATATATATATATATAGGTATATCTTCTAACTATATAAATGTGAAATGAAAATCTTTGTACAGGGAAACTCTGGAACTACTTATCAGATCTTCATGATTTTTTTTTTTAAACGAAAGAGTATATCTCGGAGAAGGTTTCTATGAAAGAAAGTTTTGGGAAAATCTACCGGAAAAGTAGGAAATTTGGATGTCAAAAATACAACAGTGACGTCATCTGCCCAGAAAAAAATAAACTAAATAATAAAAAATTTAGTTTATTGTTGCAGATTAAAATAATAATAGAGTATTATTTTATATTGGTGTCTATTGGTTAATTGGGCATGTTTGTTGATTAACTGTTGCGAACCAGAATTTTAATTCTAGACAACGGAAAAGTTAAGATTAATTTTGAACACCATATACCGAATATTAAATAACGAATTGAGCAAAGTTTGAGTCGTATATAGTTTGTACATTTAACGGGCAACGAAGTGCACGGGTTCAGCTAGTTTTATTATAATTAATTAAAAAACAAAATATTTGAAGAAAAACAATTTTCCTTTGTTTTGTATTTTTCTGTCATTTTTTAAGTTTTAACTTTTTTGAATGATAACATATATTTTTAATTTTATACTCCGAACATAATATTTTTCAAAGCTGTTAATTATTTAAAGGTTAATAAGTTATATTTAAAGTTTTGATGAGTGGAGTGACACGCAGCTAGAGGGATATATCGCAATAAACTAAATCTCAGTTATATAATGTTATTTTAAATTTTTAATATTGCCTAAAAATGCATATGATATATTATATTAATTATTAAAATAATTTAGTGTACTAGGTATTCAAAAGATATTAAATTATATTTGCCTCCACATATGATCGCGATTAATGAAAATTCCTTGTTGTTAACAATGGCTATAATTGTCTGTTTCTAGTACCTACTTGCACGTTTATTCATATATGTTATCATTATTCATTGCTTTTAGGTATAGTTCAATATTGTTACAAAATGTGTAGATTATGTATTATACTGTCAGTCTTAGATTATATTAGTGGTTCAGACTGATTCTGTCTTCATCTGTATCGTCTACGCACGGTTCCTAAGCTTTCGATGTGAGCAACCTTTTGCCACGTTGTATTTTATCATAGTTATTATCACAAGTCCCTTAGCGATCATATAACATTCCCGCACCCCAGTAACGTAAACATTTCGTCATCGGCCCGTATCATTATCCAAAAAATTGTTTCTTGCTGGCTTTATCATATGGGTCACAACTAACCTAATCTCCAATATTCCAATCTTCGAGAACGAGAGTTATACCGTTTCTGATCTAGAATATTGACTAATTAAATTTATTAAATTATTATAAATTGAAGTAATTATAATGGTAATATGTGTCTAAACCAATATATATTAATTTATTTCCATTTTTGCTTAATAAAAACCATAGTAAAAAAACAGTACTAAAAATAATTCCGTTATTTAATTTAAAATAATATAAGTAATTTAATTTTTTTCTTAAATTGTAAGAATTGTAGAAAAAATGCTCTGATCATAAACTTTGATGCCCGATGTATGTTTTTGGAAGCAAATTGTATTTTTAGTGGTCGAAATTGAAAATGCTCAGTGCTTTTTAAAATAATTGGAAAAAAAAAATGAAAATGTATTAAAATTGTTTTGTAACCAGCTTGGATTGTATTTGATAAATTAAAATTTTTTTTTTCTATAATAATGTCAATAAAAAATTATTTACCCGATCAAAAAGTTTAAAAATGTAATACATAAGTTTTTATTATAGCTAAATTATTAACATAGGCATCATTGGTTATTTTTTATAAGCATTTAAAGTTCATATTTCGTCAAAACCACAGTTAATTTGTAGTTCAAAACTTATAATATATTAGTTGTGTATAGCTAAGGCTGGACAATTTAATACAAAATCTTTCATACAAGTAGTTCATACTTTTACCGAAAAATTACAGATAATTTTAGGAAAATTGGTAGGTATGCAAATACAATGTTTTTTCAAAAATGAATTCATTCTGGTAAGACGTATATGAAATTTACGTCTTGCTTACTATAGTTGACAGTTGAAACTTGATAAATATTTATTTTTTTTAAGTAATAATAATATGGGCAATGGGGGGCTTCAGCCCGTTAGCCCCCCCCCCGGCGGACGCCACTGATAAGTCATAATTCATATTAAGTCATTCCACACAGATGAGTGTCAACATTGAGTTTATGTATAATTATGTACCTATTATACATATTGTCTAGATTATTTAAAATCTATGTATGAATGAATTAATTGTACCTACTAATAATTATAATCAAAACTATGATCGGTAATGCTAACAATTATTACATCAATCTTAACTAAAAGTTCATTAAAAAAACTAATAGGAATGGTAGTTGACTTGTCAAAAATTAGTTTGTGTTAACAATAAATAGTTTAAGGTTTAATCTAATTTTTTTTTACACATTTTACGTATATATTTCGTTGGGTGATAGTATTTATTAAAGTATTTTTGTACACAGTAAATTATATATTTGGAAATTTGTAATACATAGCATTTTTTATTAGGACTTAAAATATACTTAAATAAATAATAAAATATTTTATTATTTAAAAAAATATAAAGTTGCTTGCATTAGTTTATATTGAACAAATGGTTAAAAAAAAATTATTTTACATAAGTAAAAACTTATTAAATTTAAAATAATCAACATTTAGATGTTAATATATACCTAATACTAATTTACTTACCTATTTATTGTTATCATAGTAATAAATAGCAGTGATATACCGATATTTCCGTATTGGAAAAATGGTACCATTGAACATAGTATTGGGTATTGTACCCAATTAATATTTAAGAATCTTGAAGCATTGAATGGCAATACGGCTATGCAGAATAACAAATCAGCTGCACCTAAACTGTAGAAATAAACAAAGCGACTGATCTATTAAAATAATTAGTTAACGTATAAGGATTAAATAGTACTATTTATATTATATAATTAGAGAAAAATATTATAATAGTGAAATGACAATAATTACTCATAAACAAATTAATAATTAAAATAAAAAGTATGTGTACAAAAGATTATTAAAGAAAAATATGACATGAACGAAACAAGGAGAACGGAAAACACTCTATTATAGTATTATTTATACACCTATATTAAGTCACAGTTTTTCATATCAAACAATAAACACTATTAAATTATGAGCATAAAATTAAATAAGAATAATAATAAACGTAACATAACAATAATGATGAAGTTTAAATATTACAAATGTCCAAAGTTTGGATTACTGACTAATATTATAAAACTGTAAATGCATTCGAATAAGTGTAAATAATTGTTTATTTATTACTATACGAAATATAATGGATGTACGATACCAAACAATAATAAAAAGGCATTGAATATTAATTCAATTTATTTACGTAGGTATCTCTAAAAAAGTTGTCCAAAAAATATCATAAAACACATTTTTTTTTTGCAAAATAAAATAGGTATCTCCATGACTATAATATGCATCGAAGTTATGATGAACAAACATATCTATCATTAAGTTGCAGTGGCGTAGACATGATTTCTGAAAGGGGGAGGGGATGAAAAAAGAAAACGACATGGGTAAATGGGATGGAAATATTGGAAAATCCCCCCACTCCTTTAAAACTTTTTACTGGTAAACTTATTACGTGGTAAAATATTTAACAATAAGGAACAATGAACAATTTGAATTATTGAAATTCACATCAAATACAATATGGAAAATTATCAACTCCAAAGACAATGGGAGGGGATTTGACCTCCACGTCCCCCCTTGTAACGCTATTGATAACTTAAGGTGTATTCATTATGTGGCATAGAAACTTAAGATGTATAATATTGTATTACTAATAAATATATTTACAGAGCAGTTTTATAGTTGTTTGAAAATAGGAGATATATAAATGAACATTATGGTACCAGTTTACTGGCAAGCTGGTTCTAGATATTTGAAATATAATTTATGAATTATAATATTTTTTATTTTTATTTTAAGTTCTTGCGTAAAAATGAATTTTGTATTTTTAATAATACCTAATATAATATATTATACTATATTTTGTACACTATTATTAATTTTGTTTGAAAACACTGGTTTGGTATAGTACTATAGTGGTTTATATACTTTATAGTTTATATGTATACAATATTTCTTAATAAACTATTTTTCTTCTGAATTGATTGAATTATTCCTTAATGATTAAATCCATATATTAGGTATTAATTGATAGTTATTAATTTTCATATATTACCTGATAATAAATGCAGAAGCTACATTTCGAATCCGTGGACTTTTTAGTATTACTAATATAGTTAAACTATTACCTACAATTCCAATGCACATAATAAGCAACGTTATGAACGCCGCTGCGTACCTAATTGTTTGATTCTCTTTTAGCCATCTGAAAAAATATACCTAATAATTATACACATGATGAATGGTAGTAAATAACAATAGTGAATATATACTGACGGTTCGAATCCCATTGATTGATCTGAGCTTGACATTGTAATTAATTATAATCACTTAATAAAGTACTCAATAAAAATATATATGATTTTCATAATTTTCCAACTACAACAAAAATGAAGTACTCAATAAAAATGTATACAATTTTCATAATTTTCAAACTAAAACAAAAATGAAGTTATATTATTTCTTAGGGCAATAATTAACTGATGTGCATATACCTAATGCGTATTTTTATTTACTATTCACAATTTTTTACCAACTGATAAGAAAATACAATACTGTTTTTTTAATAACAATAATAATTGTTATAAAAAAGATCCTAATACATTTTTGGTACATTTGAAAATTACATTTGTTCGGTATAGGATAGGTACTAAAAGGATTTTTAAAATTTAAATTTAAATTAAAACATTAATGTAAGTACGTTTTAGTCAAATAAAATCGACTTTTGTATTTAATAATTTTCTATTTTTATGAAAATATTAAAAATTCTCAAATGTATAATAATAATTTGAAATTATTAAATTTCGATTAGTGATAAATGTTGCACGCGCGTCAATTCATCATATTACATTTATCATGCGACAATTTAAATCGTGGATAAATTCATCATCAATTTAGTTCATCGCTTATAATAATATTATCGCTAAAAAATATTGAATAGGTATATACTATAATCATTGTATAATAGGTACGTTCAAAAAACGATTTTAAGTAACGGAAACACCTTGTCGGAGTTATGTGTTACCTAGCCTATATTTTTAAGGCTATTTTATGATGTATTCATATTAATATTAGTTATTTATTTTTCTACTTGAAAAATATGATGTTTGACTTATTATTGGTAAGGTTTTGCATATATTATGTTATAATATCTTAATACCGACTTACCGTAGAATGGTATAAACTGATTCGAGGTAGGTTAAATTATTATTCTAAATATTTTGAAAATGTATTGTGTAGAAAATAATAATATACCTAATGACAAAATGTTTTAAGTCTCTAAGTTTTATATTTTTAAATTACAACAACAAAACTAAAATCGTTACTTTTGTTTGAATACCCATTTTTTTTAAAATTGAACTTTAAACACTTAAAAAAATTGTGCCGATGCAAATAACGATATTTTTAAATTCTATAAGAATAACGACTATGTATTAAATTGTCAAACTCTTTGACTGAAATACGATATTTTTATTAACATACATTGTAAGCAACTTAAAAATATTGACGATACATCTATAAAGACTAAAAAAAAGCCAAACTATAGGAAATGATAAAATAAATGTGTAGACAATTTCACGTCCTTACGGTTATTCTTTCTAAATTATATCGGAATAAAAATAAAATCTATGTCGTCAAAAACTGATGTCTCATAAATATTCTAGTTTTTTGTTAGTTTTTCCTAAAGTATTAAGAAAAGTACATGGAGTTTCCGACTTCTGATTCCCTAGTACCAACTAGAACAAACTCATCGAGACCACCATTTTCGTTGAATATTGAAGTATTTTCTCTACTCCAAACAGTGTCATCAGAAAAATTCCATCGTGGAAAAACTGTTTTTGTTGCATTAGGTGAAGCCATTTAAAAGTCAATCGTATACGATTTACAACCTAGATAATTTTCAAAATGTTCAATGCACTTGGCATGTTTGTATAATCAGTTGTATTTATCAGTTAATAAAATAACAATTGTAAGTATTTTACTATTTAATTTAGTGTATTATTATTTATCATTACAGTAGATTAAATAATTTTGGTTTAATAAAATAATAAACTTAAGTTGTGTGAGTAA
This sequence comes from Sitobion miscanthi, assembly GCA_008086715.1. Taxonomy (NCBI): domain Eukaryota; kingdom Metazoa; phylum Arthropoda; class Insecta; order Hemiptera; family Aphididae; genus Sitobion; species Sitobion miscanthi. The sequence continues at coordinate 4,309,223 of CM017797.1, forward strand.
CGACTCAGGAGAAAAGTTATCACGATGAACTTCCTCGCGATAAATTGTCACGTGACAAATTTACGGGACACCTGTTTTTTTTTAGTCCAACTATACAATGCTATCTATTTAGTATTTGTAGTATTTACCTATCATTAATTTGCCATTAAAATAAAAACTGTTAATTAATATTATTGTTTATTTTCTTTCAGTTGATAATAATTAAGTAAGTATATAAGTAATGTGAACCAATATTGGCAATACCATACATGTATTTACATTAGAACAACGAACCTATATTTTAATTGTGGACCAAAACCTATAGTTATTTTAGACAGAATAAAACTCTTATAGTAATATTTAGTTTATGATAAAAATAAATTGTAAGCGGAATATTAAAAATAGACTTTAGAATCAAGTAAGTACCTACTATATGATAGACAATCAAATTGTTTCGTTATTAATTCACTATAGGACAGTGGTTTATAATATTAATTTTTTTCACTATAAAAATGATTCTGATTGGAATTTCCTTTCTATTTTAAAATATGGGTTCAAATAATTGATACTTACAGTCATTTATTATAGACAAATTAATATATTAGGAGTACTATATGTAATATTTAATTTTCATTGTGAATTAAAATAACAAAACATCAATAATTTAAATCACAGTCACATAATCAGTGGTGTAGCACCCCCCCCCCCCCCCCCCCGAAATGTTGAGAAAATTTTAAAAACTATTTTAATAGTCTATGATAGTCGCTCAAAAAGTCTTAAATTGTATTTAAAATATTTAAAAATGTACCATAAGTATTAACACTTTTCAGCTATCTATCTGTGCTAGAACGTATTTAATGTGTAAAAGTGTAAAAGTTGATCAGCCCCCGCCGAAAAAAAATCCTGGCTAGGCTACTGCGCACAATACATAACATTGAAAAATATGGATTTTTATAAATGTGAATAAAAAAAAAAATTTAATAAATAATCATCTTTTTGTGATAAAATCTTTTGATTTACTACATGTGAAAAATGCCTTATGCATGGGTATTATTTAAAACTAAAATCTACTTAACTTACATCTACATTTTAAAATTGTATAAGTCTATAAAATATATTTATTTAGTTATGTTGTATTGATTAGTACGACAATATACGTTTGGTTATTGTGCATGCGAATACATAATGACGTATAATATTAAATATTATTGTACGTAAATTATTAAATATTATATTGTTATATTATTTTACCAAGTACATTACTTACATAATTTAATAAAGCTTGTAAAGTATTCCGAATCTTGAATAATTTATACACATTCACATTTGAAAAAGACAATTTTGACGAACTTTTGATAAACATTTTATAGACATTTAGGTACAAACGTTCACACTGTTATGTCCACATTTCAGCTATGTGTGAACATGCTCGACACCAGAAATGATCTTTATAATAGTCATTTATTTCATCAGTTTTAATCGACGTTTAAACATGCGGGCAATGTTCAGTTTTCAATAAGACTATTAGGAGGGGTCTATACGTAAAAAAAACCATTCTCCCCACATATTGAACCGGTCACAGTTTTGGGCGCAACACAGTTCACAGGGAAATATGGACCTATAAATATATGTTCCATTTAATATTTTTGAGTAATTGTTATCGCATGCTAAAATACGATACTTAATAGAGTGGTTGTACGATTTTTCCTCAATTTGTCAAACATATTAAAATACAATACAATGCAAATTAATAAGAAATATGTTTAAAGGTAGGTGTATTAAAAATCAGCCGATAATTTAAATTTGAATTTTGAAAAATAATTTTACCAAATTTGTATACAAATATTTATTACTTATTTTATTACGAATTATATATATATATATATTATTGTTTTGATTAATACGTTGTAATATTTATATATATACATATACAGGTAGGTATTCCGTGTTTTACATTATCATATCATTATAAAAATTTTAAAAACTAAAATAATCATAATATATATATAGTTTATTCACTATATTATATAAGTAATACATTAGGTATATAATATACTATTTTAATGATAAATTACAATTTTACATTAGTTTATAATTATAATTGAAACGATCATTGCAACTTATACATTTTAAACTTTAAGTTGTAGAGCTAATGTTAGTATAATTTTTCGAACCACTGTTTTTATTTTGGTCAATTATAAAGGTTCATCCATGAATAAAGTAGGTTATGAAATAGGTTAGGGTGTCTCGTTAATTTGTTGATGGGTTCACTTACTTTGGACAGTGAGGAGTGGCGCAGAGGTGACAAATTCAATGTGGGAAAAATATTATGCAAAGGGATATTACACACACACACACACACATAAACACATATAATATATATATATATGTTATTTGTGGCGGATGACATCTAGAGGACATAATATTGTCGAGAAACAGTCTTAATTTTATTAAAGTAGCTATTTGATAAAATATAATGACAATGATTAATAAATAATTAAGTCTTATATAAAATATTGTTTGTGTATATTTGACACATTAATGTTAATTTTCTAGTCTTACTTAACAAACACAACACGGATTAAGTTAAAATTGTTTCATTTACATAAATAATATTCGTTCAAAAACGTATTTTTTTGTATTTAAGGAACAACAACAATATGTGCTGATGTAATAAACAGAAATACATTTTTAAATTAAAATTATATTTTATTTTAAACATTATAATAAATAATACTACACATAACTATGTTTGAAAAAGTAGTATAGATTTAAATTATTATAATAATATACGCATTTATGTTCCCAAATCACACATGTTACAATGTTACGTAGGTACCTATAGTATGATCAATTTTATTTCATAATCTTTTTACATTAAGTATAATAGAATATAATTTGGCTTTTAATAGAAATAAGCTACAGTATTTCCAGTTTATTTGGCAATATAGTTAGCATGTCATGAACAATTTTGGATTAAAAAAAAAAATAATAATAATAATAATTTTCATTTAATCCATCGGTACAAGGTACAATATTCCACAAATTTATATAAAATGTCTTTTATAGGGAAACCAAAGATAATCAGTTGTCAGTTGTTAACAATAGAATATTGATTTACATAGTTTTGTAGACATTATTTTTATATAACATTTTTAAATAATTATTCAATTTTCAAAAGTTACAATTGAAAGCAATTTAATATGTTCATGTTGATTGCGAGTATGACATATTAAATTAATGTAAGTTCTATGCGTACCTACTACCTAGATACAGAAATTCAATTTTTAAATTATTAAATTATCCAAGGTTCAAAGTCTGTGAACAAAAACATATTTAATTTCAGGTTCTTACAAATGTTATTGGTTTTACAACGTATGGTTTTTTTCTGATATTGTGTCTGTTATTACCTTTTGAATAGTAAAAATACTTCAATGTTCAAACTTGAGGGTGACGTTCAGGAAAAATCTAAAAACGGGTATTATTACGCAAAACAAGTTTTTGACAAAATCGACTTTTTTCTATTGTTTTAATTCAAAATTGAATAATTGTAGAGGCTTTAATTAAACATCAGATATTTGTATTGGAATCGCTTAAACATGATTTAAGTATTGATTGTATTATACCAGTATGTGAGCGACATTTTTCCGTTTATCTTATATCTGATTTCTATAGGTAATTTCTAATTAGTAATTGCGATAACGAACATTCAGTGTAAATATACGAGTAATATAATAATTTTTGTCTGTAAATTTCTATAATACATAACATTTTACTTTTTGTGCTACCGTGTACGGATTGTATATTTACTTTTAATAAAACATAATATATTAGAATAAATACTGTACAAAAACATTTTATTTTCTTAGTCACTAAAAATGTTCGTAGGCCCTAGGCACAGTGCCTACCTATATAGTGCCTATACGCTAATATGGCCCTGATTGTTAGTGATTTAAAATTATAACATTTTATCAGGTTGATGCTTGATCAGGTTGTGAGTTGTTATGTAGAAGACTTGTTTGCTCTAAAACCAGAAGGTAACAAGATACTCACTGAACTTTTTGACTACATTTGTGCCAGTTACTTAGATGACTCACACTTTTCCCCGGACCTGTGGGCTGATATGTAGAGTACTGGCGATCGCACCACGTAATGCTAAGTTCAGGTCTGCTCATCGTAACATTTTAAATTTCATGGAAATTTTGAAGCAGATACAGATTTACACGGATAAAGCTCCATGGCACGAATATTAGTAATAAACTAAAAATCAGCAAAAAATTTGTAGTGTTATTCAAAAATTTATTTATTAATTAAAACAAGGGAAAATTATCAGAGCAAAGTATGTAAAAAAAATTCTTTCAAGTTAAAACCACAAGATTTTTAGTTTTTGATTTTTAAAATTTTTTTTAAATTAATACATTTTTTGAATTCAACACTATTTTTAAAAGTCAACATAATTTTTTCATTTTAAACGCCAACAACATATTTAACTTGGCCTACAGAGAATTTCTTCTCCACTGTTGCCAGTTCTTAGCCTGTAAATGTGAAGGAAAATGTTGTTGATTGGGAGCCGATACGTCCATACCACTGGCATCAGGTTGGAACCGATACGGCCATCTTCAAATGAAAGGAGGGAGCCGATGCGGATATTTCCGATTTAAGTTAAAAAGTATTTTGCATCTTTTTGCGCACATGCCATTTAACATTTTTTACTTTTTTAGGTTTTATTAAATTTATGTATGTGACATTTTTGTTTTTAGTAAAAAGTTTGAGCTTTTATAAAAGGTTCTTCATTAGTGGCGTGTACCCCAATAAAGAAATATAAAAAATAAACTTTCTCAAATTTTTTTAAAAGCATTAAAGTTTATAAAAATCACGAAAATGTACAAATTATTTTGTAGTTAACAATTTATAAAGTTTTCCATTTTAATGCCTTAAAAATTTGAAGCAAGGTTCCTTATAAGTTAATCTTACAGACAACTTAAAAACTTAAAAATACAAATACTTCCACAATTTTTTTATAGACATTTTAATTTTCAAGTTAATTTTAAACGAATTGGATATTTAAATTTATAAAAATAAAAATAAATAATTTTAGTTTTTTGTTGTAATTAGTTATAATTAATAGGGAATTGTATATTATTATGAAATGTTCAACTATTTAGATTAATTTCAAGTTATGTATTTATACCAATAACCCATTCACACCGTTCTACGGAATACGCGGTACGTTTTAGTATTGACTTAGTTCATAATTGTAATATTATAATAATTATTAATAGCAATAATGATATTCTTAGAAATATAGACTAACTGCATTGAATCCAAATTTAATACATTCATTAAAGGGATCTATACTTAATGAGGAAGTACCCTTTACACTTACTATATACTAGAGGGACTTCCGCGAACTTTTTTCAAAATTATTATACTTAATATTATTAAAAAAATAAGTCTATTTAAATTATAGAACACTTACAAAGTGTTGAAGTGTTGTCTTAGCGAGTGACTGAATTTGTTGCACTTACATCTAGCCATATACAATTATAACTGCTGCACGTATGCAATATTACATTTACAGATCGTAAATAATGTAATATAATATTATGATATAATATAAAATAAAGATAAACTTTTTTTTTTTTTTTATATATTTAAACATGTTGGATATAATAATAATATATCGTGTTTGAATAAAAATTATAACACTAACCTTAGTTTGGTTTTTTCATCGTCGTCTTTTAACGGGTTTAGTCTAGTAATCTTATTTTCACACGGTTTATTCATTATAGAACCATAACATTGAATTTTTCGTATGTGCAAACGGCATAAAAACTAAGCTATCACTTACGCAGTTAAGTCTAATAGGCAATAAACTGCGGTGATCCAACATTAGTATACAGTTGACGAAACGTAAAATACAACAGGGATTTCCCCTACCATTGTTATACCATTCATACTATACGTTGTCAACGGGCCATAATTTGTATGATACGTTATATATTATTATAATACACAATAACAGTGTTTATTTCAAAAACAAACCATTAACTATTTGCTTTTTAAACTAATGGATTTTTCGGAGCCCGAAGGGAGGCTATCAGAGAAAAACAATATCTATATGTCAATATTCGATTAAATATTATATTACACATCATTTAATAATAACCAATGGATTTATTAAAAAACCGTTCTCCCTTATAATTTGCAAACACCGATTGAGTACATAATATTATGATTCCTATAATATAGCTTAACTCTGGTCGCAGTAATAGTAAGGTACCCCATAATATTTTATGTTTTATTAATATAATATTTGTTAAGCTATATAATGATTTATGGATATCCTTTGCATTTATAAGATTTTTTTTTATTTCATATACGAACTGAGTAGGTAATATTGTGTTATTTTCAAGATTTTCTGAGGCTTTAGTAGTTTTAATATTTTAAATTTTAGATTAATGGGCGGAGCCATGGATGTATTGATTTTTCAATGATGACTGATGAGTGTTTTTTTATTTTTTATTTTACTTTAATATCTGTACATTGTATACACGTTTTGTCGAAGAAAAATGATTCGGTATTCACTTTTAAGAGTGGTTTCCGGTAACACATTAGATCTAGTTGATGCTTTTATAACTCAAACAAGATACAATTTCGATACAAGAGTTTTCATAAGTTTATTTACTAAAAATTTAAAAAAAAAAAATTATTCTGGAGTTACAACTATTTTTATAATATAAAGTTACTCATAAGTAATTCTTACTGAAATCCAAAAATTTTAAAACTATATTGACAAAATATTTTTTATGGACTTTTGGAGCTTTGACGAATATAGTCAAATAGACATATAGAATTATCGATTATAGTTATTATGTTGTAATTCAAAAACATTTGTGTGAATTTGACATTTATAGATTGTTATCTATTGTCGTGTTTTAGTATTTTATTATACGCAATGGCATTTTAAAATGTTTTAAGTTAATTGTATGCTATTGCCTATTTAATATTTAAACCGTTTTCCTAATAGTGAAATAAATTACTATAATGCAATATAAATATATGATAAAATGTACCTATATAGTAATATAAGTTAGAATCGTTTTTCGTATGCAATTATTCATCATTGCATTCAAATTTAACACACCCATTATAGTAACTTACTCAATAACGAGATATACAATCGACTTCAACTGCACAGCAGACTTATTTGCACACTTAAAAAAAATTTTATTAGAAAATGTTTTAATAATTGTGTACCTATATTAATATTTATGATCATAATATTATAGAAATAGTACTTTGATTTAGTCAAAGGTGAAATTCCTTTGTCTATATATCAGCTCAAATCAATCATTCTATGACCATAATAACACGTACCTTTCATATTTTATTTAACTACTAGAACATTTATCTGTAGTTTATTAAACATTTTACATGTTCGGTGCCGTGTTCGCTTCAATTACATAGTGTATTATGTAGGTACCTAGGTTCTAGGTACTCTATTTAGTAATATTTACACATCACTACTTATTAAATATTGTGACTTTTGTACAGTTAAAATATTATAAAAACGCAATGAAGTAACTAGTAAGTAACAAGTATAATATTTTACCTATTATTTAGTGTTTGGCCATTTATTTTATTATTAGGTAGTAGGTACCTATAGAATAAGTAAAAAATATAACAAATGGACCGTAATATGTTTTCTGTCACTTTCGGCACATTTAACGTTTAGTTGTCCTGTGTGAAGTAGCTGGTTAAACTAATTTCACTGTAATTGATTATTCCTAACTAAGTATAAATTTATAGTTGTTGGTTTAAAGTCAATAGCATTATGTTTTCGACTAGTTGATTCTAATTGTTTTCACCATTAACTTACTATTATATAAGTGTGTTTATGTCTGCTGATCGTTTTCAAAAACAAAACTTAACCAGAACATAATTATTTAGTGACGGTGAAGCTAGGTTAATTACACAGAACCTCCTATTACGATTAATTACGCACTGTCGACTTAGAAAACGATTTTCTCACAAATGTCACATACACAAACTTTGTTATAGCTTATATAATTCATCTATGCCTGAGGGACTAAAGAGTTTATTAAACAGTGCAATTTATTTATCAAGTATATATTGTATATATTATATTTTATATTTATTATAAATTGTATAAATATTTCGCAAAAAAATACGATTCCATTTAAAAATTACAATTTTATAAGTCCATTGTAATTATACTTAACATTTTTTGCACGCCTATAATTTATAGCTGATGCTTGTGATGGAGTACATATTATTAATATTATCTCGATTCATAGTAAAACTAATTATTTTTAATGCATTACACACTATATACTTATACAGTTATACACCACAGCATACGGATGGTGTCCGGGCGTTTTGACAACGCGTGACGAGGGGATCATAATTTATTAAATTTGTTTGATCACTAAAAAAAAATGTTAAGCACTCAACTAAATAGTAAAGAAAAACTTGTAAACATAGCATTATAATAAAATATATAATGGTACCAATAATAATAATAATAATAATAATAATAATAACAATCATTATGAAATGGTAAGAGTTTTAAATTAATATGCAGTTAACTATTATTGTATTAATGTGTATAATTTATAAGTTACAACACAGGTTAATTGTGATTGAAAGTTATAAATTCGATGTCACGATTTTTAGTACACGTTTTGAAGGGAAAAGTTTCCCTTGTAATAGTATAATATATGTATGAGTGCCCGAGAGATGCACATCGCCTGCAGTGATACTGTCGTCTGTGATCTGTCAGACGTACGATGTATGAATATTTTGCCACCCATCATATCCAAAGTGATGATGATTTCTGATGTAAATATATGCCTCCAAATAATTATAAATTACATTTTGAAATGTACAAATCACCAAAACTGCTTGAAATATAATAGTAATTTATTTTCCTCTTATTTATAAATATAATTAGAATTTATTAAAATGTTTCAAATAGTGAAAAATATAAATATTTCTGAAAGATAAACGCAGCTTATGATGAAAACGTTGTGACAATATTGTCCACTGTACTTCTACTGTTTCACGTCACGAAACACCTCGGTGATATACACTATACATAGCAGTGGCGTAGACAATGGGAGGGACGTGGGAGTCAGATCCCCCCATTGGCTTTTTATTACCTTAGCAAAAAATTTTGAGAGGGTGGGGGATTTTCCAATTTTCCCCTCCCATTTAGCTATGTCGTTTTCTTTTTTTGATCCCCCCCCCTTTCAGAAATCATGTCTACGCCACTGATACATAGTGAACTGCATTGTCATAACGTTTTCACCATATTCCGCCTGCGTAAAAAAAAGTGGTCATTCTCATTTAGAATAGAGTATAAAATTACAAATCACCAAAAATCGGCATTTGTTATTATTATTTTACTATGAATAATCACCGAGACAGTGCTCTGTGATGTACCTATTTATAGACTTATAGTGTATTATTATATGTAATTACATTTCAATCAGAACATATAATATAATAAGGTAGAATTCAAATAAAAATCGTTTTGGGCAAAGGCTGTTACCTATTAAAAATTACAAATTTATCTTGACGGTTATTATGCTTGATAGTTGTTTTTGAATTCAAAATGACCGCAAAAAATCCTTAATACTTCAAACTGTTTATACAAACAAGTTAAGAAATTGTAATAATAATAAACATTGTCCTTGACATCATTAATTACTTATGTAACCCCAGATTTAAAATTTGAAGGTTTTAAAACCACTAACTCAATATACTTTGGTTCGGTTTAAATTTTTTGAAACTAATGTTACCATTAAATAATATTTTTATGGATCGTCGATTTAAAAAAACCAGGCAATGTGTATGGTACGTTTTGAGTGTAAGTACTTTGTCATTGAGTAGAAGTCAGTGAGATGGGCATGTTAAATTTGAATTGAATTATAAATCTTCAAAATGCTGTTCTGAGCGGAGACGGTGGTTAATTTCTATCTCTAAAGATATGTTATAATTTATTTGTATTAGGTACCTACTATAATAGTGAGTAGTTAATTTTTTTATTAGTAATATAGTAAGTTGAGCAATTGTTTCCCAACAAAATTACCTATATTACACAATAATAACTATAAGTATTAACTTATAAGGTCATTACCGTATACAATACCGTAATAGTGTGAATGGGTGGGTGGGGTAATTTTGTGTTATTAGTTTAAAATTAATTTAAATATTTTATATTATTGAATTGCGTATAGAAAATAATAAATTAACTAATGGCGAAAAGTTTCAACTTTCGACATTTAATATTTTTGAATTAAAAATAAATGTTTATTTCCAATTTCTAGGTGTATAAAGTTAGTGGAAAAATCGAACTTCAAGTAATTCAGCTACGTTAAGTTAGTGGCCTCCAGTCTTCGCGTAACTTTTTACTGAGCTTGGAACAATTTTGAAAATTGTACCGTTAAATAGAACTAATTCAAATCCAACGAAATGATTTTTTAGCAGGGATTTATTGTTTATTTTTTTCTTGCACCATAAACAAAAATGTATGCCTATGTATTTTTGATATAATTAAATTGCTAGAAAAACAACTTATGAGAAATTTTGATTTCAATTCAAAGGCTATTTTGAAAATATATCAACATTTAACATTCTATTTAAAAATTAATAAAAGCCAAAATATCTATAAATAAATTAGTTTTCTCAAATATTTGGAAAATGTCATTGTGTATAGGAAGATAATAATGAAATGTTTAAAATTTCTACTGTTTATGTTTTTGATAATTTAATCATACATTTAGTGCTAATAAAGTGATCTTTTGATGTTATTATGAGTTGTTCAATAATGTATACCTACCTTACCATTAAATAATTAAAATCAGAGATTGTGATTTCAAAAACCTACAATCTATGCTCTTTGTACAATTAAAGTATTATATTTATATACTTAATACTATTATGGGGTTTATTTTATAGTTTATTGTATGTGTCTAATAAATATGTTGATATTTTAGTTTCAGGATACCATCATATACTTCATTCTAAATTTATTTTAAAATTACAATTTTTACAACAGTGTATTATTGATAAAAATATTTTTTAAATAATTTTAAATTTTCTAAAATACATATTTTATGATTTATAAAATCCTGATAAATAATTCGATTTGAATTAATTGGTAATTATTATAATAAGTAGGTGATTATATTAATAAATTTGCTGTTTTCAGGATGTTATGAGTATACAAGGACTTATTAATTTCAACAATATATTGTAGTATTTTTTATTTGAATACAGTTTTATCGAACAATATTATCTTATTCCCTTTTCCATGAAAATATTTAGGATAAAATGTTTTTCCAGTATTTTACGTTTTAGATGTTTAATCATTTGAGAATTATCCTTAAGAGGGCGCTACACCCGTATGCGTTCTCTCTATCTTACAAACGCATACCTAATATGGAAAATTGTACGCTCAGCAGATAACAACCGCTCTGTTGGCTTAAAAATTAGAGTGACCTCTTATACAATTTAAAAGTAAGATTATTATCTAGTGAACCTCAAAGGTTTATTTTAGATTTTAATTTTAAAGCAAGTTATGAGTATTTTAAAACACACAATTAATTTACAATTTTAAAATACTCATAACTTGCTTTAAAATTAAAATCTAAAAAAAAAAACCTATGAGGTTCATTAGATAATAATCTTACCTTTAAATTTTACGAGAAGTCAATTCACTCTAATTTTTAAACTTACAGAGCGAAACGTTATCTGCTGAGCGTACAATTTGCTACGTTTGCGTTTGTAAGATAGAGCTGAGAACGCATGCGGGTGTAGCGCACCCTTAAGCCACCTATTAACATTTAAGATTTATCTAATATTTTGACAAAACTAAAATATTGGAAATAGTTACAAATTAAATGATAAAATCTCAAATTGTAAAATATTTGAATACTTCCATAAAAAAAAAAAAATGTCTTAATATATAGATAGTTGTCCTCAATAATCTTACTATGGACATGTTATAATTATTATCAATTGGTTATGTAGTCGAGACTCGAGGAAGAATTTATCATTGTTATAACGTTATGTGTCAATAACTTAGATTGATTATGAAATTAAGGTTTAAATATCTTGAGACGGTTGTTTAATACGAATAAGTAAATTAATATTATTTTCAGCATTACTAAACGTTGATTAAACGAAGATAATAGTATCATAGATGCTCTTGTTTTATATGTATAGGTAATAAATAAGATCACTCTAACTTTTTTGTTTTCTTATATTTTCAACAGACCATTCACGTCCTTTTTACTCCACTAACACTTCGTAGTATGTGTGCTCGGCCGTTATTGGGGTGCGCAAACGCCACATTTGCCGGTAGGGGGGTCTTTGCCCTCTGTTACAGAAAACGTCGAGCAATCCCTACGACCACATGGTAGTCACGCCGCAGCCGTCGAGGTTCAAACGTCATTCGCCGAGGCTCTGTCTTAAAAACTTGTACATCAATCGCGATGTTTTACCTTGGTACTGTTCTCATATTAAATTATTACGATAATTGTTTTAATATTACAATTAAACTTTTCATGAAAAGTCATACATTATTTTGTATTCTATCTACAACATTTACTGAATCTAAAGTACAATAAATTTTCATAAGTGCAATAAAATTTAATATACCTCTCATAAGTCCCACGACGTAAGTCAATAGCTCCATTATGCATGTTATAAGAATTTATAGTTAAATTATCAAACGATTTTGATTTCTATCTGTAAATAAGTATTTATCGCATATATTTTCTGAAATGTGTTTGCATAAAAATTCAAAACCATGATTTATCGTTATTTTATTACGTTTATATTTAAACAACACCTATGGCGATCCTGAAATTGTAAAATTAAATTTTATTAGGCAATAAATAAATTGTGTCATAATTTATAATACCTATTTTTAATATATTTACTAAATTATTAGAATTGCAAAATCGTTTTATAAAGGTTTTTTTTTAAATTTTATCTTAACAATTGTAATAATACAATGTCTAATAATAAATAAGCTAAGGTTAATTATTTTAATACATCTACTTTACTTCAATTATACATACAAGGTTGTAAAAATATTGTGGTAATGTCATACGAGACGTATTAAAAACAGTTATTGTATAATATTCAGATGTAGGTATTATTTTACTTCGATTTTAAATTGTTCTTATTAGTTCTATCTCTGGGAAATATTGGCTAAAATAAAATCTCATTTTATAATATTAAATTTCACATTTGTACACAAAATATATTATTTTTTAAATTGATGAAAAACGAAAATAATAAATTAAAATCGAAATGTTCAATATTGAATTATATCAAATAATTAAATTAATTTCTTTGTTATGTATTATATTATTTATGTTTATATTCATGTCAAATTTTATACTCAGTAATATTTTGAAATTTTAAAATTGGTATATTATGAACTAAACGTTTAAAAATTAAATATTAAATATCATAAAATCCCCAAAGAATGTAAAAAGAAATATTAATTTAAATATAATAGATAAAATAATATAGAACAAAAATGATTAGATTATATAAATCAAGAATAAAATTAAAAATTAATTTGAACTAAAACTTCCTGAAATTAAGATCCATAACTATATTTATTTTCAGTATTTTATTCATAAAACCGGTAAATTTATTATTAGAATAAGTGTGATAATTTTTTGATTATATTGTAGGTATATGAGAGGAGAGTAAACTTAACATTTCTTAATTATTTGTCATCATACGTGATTTTAGCGAAGTAAATCTGTATAATTGATTGAATTATGAATTATATTTTCCAATAGTATAGTATAGTATATTTATAATGCATTAAAATATATTTTAATTATGCCATGCGTGCAGTAACAGATGATCTAGGTACTTTGTAATTGTTAGTGTAGCAGATGATCTATCTTTTAGTTTTAAGTGTAGCAGGTTATCTATCTTTTAATTTTAAGTGTAGCTTGAGATCTTTAAAATTTTATAAATATTTCGAAACGGTTACTTACACGTTTCTCATGTAGTTGACCAAAGTTGATTTATTCTTACATTTTAAGTTACTCTATTAACTTATTGGATATTAAATAAATACTGAATTTACGTCGAATACCGATAATTATTTGTGATCATGAACAGGGAATCTCGATGTTAATGTAGTCTATGAAATTGAAGTTTAAGTTAGTTTTACTGGCGGGTCAATGGCAAGCAACATAGTATTTTTTTAATGAATTATTATTAGACGATTTGATTTAATTTTACGATTTCAACTACCTATACTATAAAATAAATTTGAATAATAATTAATAATAAATTGTATGTATTGGAAATTTTTGGCGGATCACGTCTCAATATATTAAATTGGAAAAAAATCATCAATCCCGTAGTAAATCACCTGCTACACGCGTATGCCATTTTTTTTTATAAATATTCCAATGCATAGTATTGGAGTAATTTTATATTCTTCAAGGAGAACGAAAGTAATATTGTTTTTGGTTTTTCGAAGATTTGTATTTTTTATAATAATAAAACATTATACATCTGTATACACTAATTAGGATAGAAGTAGACGTGCTCTAAAAATTTCATATTATATCACCTCTGAGCTTTGATGCTTTGTGTATTTAAAATTGGGCACAGGTGGTTCTTTTAACAAATAATTTTTGTAATTTTCTTTTAGCATAATTGGAAAATTCAAAAAAATTATTTAAATTTACGAAAGATTACGTATAACGATCTATTTAATTTTAATAAAACTGAGTTAGTTTTTTATTTAATTTCAACGAACAACCATCCCATAGATTTTCGAAAACAGGTTAATTTTGATTAAATTATATAGTATGGTAAAGTTTTTAAACAAATTTTGACCATTATGTGCTTAATGTTGTTATAAAGATAAAATATTTTTGGTTAATGAGGTTTTGATTTTGAATAATTTGTAATTTGAGTTCGAATACTTAATAATTTAATACGAGGTTATAAATAATATACTATCATTCTCACTAAAATGAACACTAATTGTATTATATTCGTTAAGCTACAAGAAACTAAACGATATATTTTGATTTGAAGTAATTTAACTCACTGCATAAAATTATACATCTAACATAATATTATGTAAAATTAAATTGATTGAGTGTATATTTAAAAAAAAAACAAAGCAATATTGCTTATATAGCACCTACCTATATAAGATAGTGAGTAAAATTAAATGAAATTGTTATTCTTTTGTGACATGTAACAAAAATTACTTAAAGCCTTTTAATAATCGTTAACTGTACACAACTTTAGGTATTATAACAGTATTTAATGTCCAACAAATCTTCGCGGATTTTATTGAGGTCCTCCGAGGCCCTGCCAAGGTGTACCTGTAATCTGTGGGCTGTGAGTATACTCAAGCATTTTCTTCTTTATTGTGACGCAGTAGGTAGGTATTTAAAAAATGTCCATAATGCATAAATGTATACATTAATTTATTATTATAAAATGTGATGACGATTTTCCGTATGCGATTGGTAGATACGTTGAAACATTCGCAGTTGACACAAGCTGATCTAAATAATTAGTGGACGTAGAGTACCTATATGTATAATATAGAAAATTAGAAAACCCATTTAAAGTAGGTATAAAAATAGTTTAAAGTTGAAATATAATTTTTAAGGAAAATTTAGAATGGCTCATGATTCGAGACTTTTATATGATAATATAGTAATAGGGTTCAGTGCAACAATCAGACAAGTCCACTTTTACCAATTGTTCAGGATAAGCAAAATAAAATTCTCCTTCATGGGCAGGAAATAATTCTTTTTGCGATGTCTTTGGAAATAATAAAGCGATTTGTCTTATTGTTCTACCAAAATATAGATATTTCTTCCATGAATAATATTCCATGAAAAATTTATTTTTGATGTAAATGGACTAGTCTGGTTGTTGCACTGAACCCTAATAATTATTATTACTAATTATTAACCAACTATAATTTGAAAGTCTATTCGTTCTTAATGTACTATAAATAAATATCATTCTTAAACGCAGTATGTTTAACTTTAAACGAAAATGTTTTGTTTGTATAAATAAGAAATCCAAAAATCGTCAAATAAAATACATATATAATATGACGTTTCAATCAGTATGTGATGTAATTTACATTTTTTCTATATTTTTAATTTAATATTTCAATGAGTTTATGATTTAAGTGCAGTGCTATAGTACAAAATACGTTTGCTATCAAAACAAATCCACATCCATCATTTAGGTACCACAATATTATAATACCGTTTATTACTTATTGGTATGGCAGTAAACTCAAACATAATAATCGATGTGCGTAAGTTTATATTATATTTAGAAAATTGAATCTAAGTTTCATATTTTATTTTTCTGATATAATAATTATATTTTTACCTACCTTGTCATTGCCATTTATCACCATATCTAAGCGAGTGTTAAATATTTTAATATTAAATGCGTGTAGGCAATTAATTACATTTCCCTCGTATAATAATGTTTTTGATTGCAGGGTTACATTTTTTTCATCTTTCCGTTGAAAAAAATAATCCATGCGATGATATAATATTATACTGAATGCAAATCTATTGTGGTTTGCTTTTGTACAGATAGTTTTTAATATTATGCATAATAATATGTATACCTAGTACAGTATGTAAAATGTAAATTATTCAGAGTGTAGTGATGAAAATTAATTATATAATGTAAATGAGATACACTGCAATTGATAATAGTGAAAAAAATCAATTTGCAGTTGGTTTACCTAGAATTTTATATTGGTTTAAATTATTTGAACTTTGTTTGATCACAAAATCCGTGACATTATAGTATATATATATATTATTATTGGTCACGGATATCGTTATTTACCATTAATATTAGATAATACTAATTATTACGGTTAAATTAATAATTATGACAAAGTGTATAATATTATGTGTATATTATTGTATAATATGTGCATTGTATGTGTAGTGTGTACTCTTCTGATGATACTCGCACTTTATTTGATCATTAAAAAAAAGTTGTTATTATTAAAGTGATGAACATTTTAATCATAATTAAAATACATTAGTAATTGTGTGTACGTGTAGGTAGGTATCTCATTTTCACACCATGTTCCGCCAAAAACTTTCAATTTACATTTTCATTTCATTTAGTAAATATATATGTATATATTTAAAAACATTTTCTGAATGTAAGTACATATAATGTTTAAAATTATTTTTTGGAAATCGAGCATATTATAATTTCTGTTATTTTAAAGTAGGTATATATACTTACTATATCTAATCTATATTTACTAGATATTAGTGAATGATAATACATGCAATATTAAATATAATATAAACATAATAGCTTGTATTGGATTGATATTTTTTTTCAAACATTTTAGATTCTTAGCTTAAGTCAGTTAGTCCTTAGCTTTTTTGAATGTTAAATTACGTGTTTTACATTTTTTTTTTTGAAATCATTTTTTTACGCAGTAATATTTTCCCGAAAGGTGTAGAATTTTCTCTTTGTCGATTGTAATTTGGATATAAGTTTTTAGGATTTCAAACTTCCGAGTAGTTCAAACTACCGTAAGAACATTAAGAATTTTAGTTGTTACGATTATGTGTATACATTTTTTTTAAATTTGTAGATATTATATTATAGCTTGATTGGAAATCGGTATTAGTTTGTAGTTTGTACAAGGATTTACAACATTATTTGTAAAAAACAACCAAATTTACCAGAGAATTATACTGTATAGTTACTCCTTATTCGTTCTATATTTAATTTCATTATATTATTCTAATCCAAAATAATTTTATCATTGTCGAGACTTAAATTTTTAATGTATAATATTTATAACTGAAAATATTTTATTCGAATAATTTTAAAAATATAGTGTTCTTACAATATTTTAATTTTCTTATTATTGAAAATATTGTTTTTCGTCTCATAACGTTTGGTTTGTGTGTTTTTTTTTACAGGTGCAACAATGAAACCTTATCGCTTGCTAAATATTATGTCCTAACGACTTCGATTTAAACCCGCAATGATCAGAGACTGGGCTATGCATTGGTTTTACACAAAGAATGGTCTAACAGACAAAAACCGAAGTGTGCTGGATGTTTATCGGCAGGAGAATGTGTCGGAAGTTGCTAACATCCACGACTGGCAAAATGAATTGGAGACAGAACTGTTTCAAGGGTATTCGCCTGCCCTATTAACGTTCGCTAGTATATGCTGTGTGGTGTATATGATGGTTGGCGTACCTGGAAATCTCATCACCATCATCGCCTTGTTTAGATGCAAAAAGGTGAGTGGATTTTGAGTACTAATAGTTGAGTCTATACAATTTATTATTTTCAAGTAATTAACTTGAAACTTTATCCTTTTTTCTTTTTATACATTTTGATTAAAAATTTTTTTTTTGTGAATTTCACTAGGCTTATAAATATAATATAATTATTTTATTTTATAGTTATAAGGATAACATATAAATATATAATAATGTAGGTACTTTGGATTCATGGTTTTATTATGCAGTATAATTGATTACATTATACTATTATATAGTATGTATACAACATAGTTACATACGTAACTGTGAATATGAATAAGGATGATGTGTCAAACATAAAACACTAAATAGGTATTTCAGAATACACTATAACGTTTTTGAACAACTGTTTTGTTATCATAAAAATTTTTAAAAAAAGTATTGAAACGATAAAAAATAGTATTTTACGTTAAATGGATTATCCTGCAGTATAGCAATATTTTATTCATGGATATATAACGCATATGTGTAGGACGTAGGTTTATTATATAATATATCTTATTATACTTATACATCAAAAATTTAACGAGGCATTTAGGTACCTACATTCAAATTATATATAAAAAATATTTTTATATGAATAAAGAAGTAAATTATTTCAATCGGCTTGTTAATTATCCTTTGCACAATATTGCATACCGGATTTTTGTCTCGGTTTATATTTAGAGATTTATTAGAGAATAGTTATTTTAAATATGTCAACGCTGTAGTCGGATATAACGGTCGTGGATTGATTTATCGATACAAATTGTTCATATTATTGCAGTGTAATTTTATTATATTTTTAAAATTAAAATAAAAGTACGATTTAAAATTGCATTAGAATATAAATCATATCAAATACATTTAAATAAAGTATAATTTATCGGTAACACAAATAAGGAAATGCAATTTTTATCGTCTCTATAAACCTTTTTAAAACAGTAATAAAACTTAAACACTTTATACAAATAGTCGGGATTGAATTGCATTCCTAATAAATCACAAAGAGTAAACGAATAAAAATATATTTAAAGTTTGTCATTTGAAAATTACTTCAATAGTTATAAGTTTATAACTTATAAATGTTATAAATTTCAATATAGGTATCTATGTCTAAACGGTTGAAATTCTACACGGGGATGGTTTTTGTCGACTGGAATATTATTGACAAAGAAATTCGTCGAATTTCTATTAACATTCAGCGTACCATAAACAACAATATCGCAATAACACTAATAATGATAATAATACAAATTTAATCATATTATGGACTTAACAGTTCGGACGACTGCTACTGTAGTATAATATAATATATAATTATAATTTCAATATTATTTATAGAACAGTAGGAAGTACTCTCACCTATTGTTATATTATAATATTACGTTCTGCGTAGATCATAGGGGAATCTAATAACTTCAGTAATAAATATTATGAACGGGTGGAGTAGGGTGGTTATTAAATACTCGGTTACGTCTTCTCAGAAGTAAGAAAGCGGTCGTCAGTCGTGGGACGATTTGAATCGGTTCGAGTCGCTGTCGCGGGTCGTCGTCGTCGGTTCCGTTCTAGACCGGAAGCCGATGATGCCGCTACAACCGTAGTAGAACGTGTACACGGTTTTGCTATTAAATGCATAGTGCATAAGATTTCGTAAGCGAAAGTAGCGAAAGGGGTGGACACGATCTGCCGTGGTGGCTGTACAAGTCGGCTCTTGAAATTTATATAGACTGTAATATATGTACATATATATAATTGTATTCCTATTGGAAGTATAGGTGATTTCGTTTTTTTTTTTTGGTTGTCTATTACAGCTCAATGGTATTTAGTCAGATATTTATTATATTTATGCGTAGGGTTGTAGGTATGTATTCAATAATGTGTACTTAATATGCCCACCGCAGTTACGAATATCATATCTATAATAACAGACAATCGACGAGTTTTCCTGGTTAGAATAAGATCATAATATTATAGGAAATTATAGTTAGGATGTACTATGCAAATAATTGAAGTTATAATAAGGATCTCGTGGAAATTTATGAAAAGGTATTGTTAAATGCAAATGGAACATATTATTATTTATCTGCACGATTATTGGAATAGTTGTAAAAAAAAATAATATATATATTTTTTTTTCTATAAATTTACAATATTAATATAGTACATGATTCAATAGTTGTATCCGTCATACATTAAGTAATTCACTTAATTTATCATATTTTAGTAGGTATAGAGGTAAATTTAATTAATATTTTTAGATACTGTTTGGTTAGGTACTCTGACGTCGACTCTTTTTTTTTATTCAATAATCATTTTAAACGATTGCCGGACATTTTACTACCATTTACCTTAGTTCGTTTTTGAATGGATTTTTTATATCGCCCTGATTTTCATGTATAATTTTATTCAATGTTATGTGAAGTTACTTTATGCTGAGTGATTCCAGTACTGAAGATTATAGCGATAAGAGTATTAACTGTGTACAGTTTAAAACAAGTACAAAAAACGAACCTTGTGTTATGTTTAGTCATAATGTGTCATTGTAAATGACAAATTTATAAAGTTTTACATATAAGAACACTTGGGAATCACTTGATAATCTAATTAAGTCATACTATGTTTAGAGTACTCTTCACTTTCTTGTATACTATAGTGTAGATTGGATTACATTTTCTATCAAACCGTAACACACAGTAAAAACTCATAAAAGTGTCTATTGAAAATAACGCGTAATACCGAAGCAAATTTAATTTACGGATGTACACAATCGACAAATAGTGGTGGTGATTCGTAACAGTCAACTATTGTGCTAAATAAAATATTAAAGACGCAGAATCATTTAAAACTATACTTTAATATGTAAGCACACAATATAATATAATATTTAGGTACCTTTATAATAATGACTCATTGTACATCCAATGTAAATAATAAATAAAATTCAGTGATTACGATTACGGTTTTAAGCCATAATATTGTTCTGTTATAACTTATAGATAAAGGATTTAACTTATTTAGTTAACTTGTAACACTCATTGTATAGCTATTTTTAATGAATACAATATATAAATAGATACCCGAGATACGTAGTTCGACTCAGTACGAGTACCAGGTAGAAAACAATACAACTAACAATTTCCACACATATCATAATGTTTAACAAAATATTCATTATAAATGTATCACTGAACACAGAAATAAATATTAAAGTTTCCATTCTTGGGAGTGGGAAATGTTTTAACCAATTTCAATCTTAAAGTTTGAATATAAGTTATAACATAATATAGATTTCTGACACGAAAGAAAATCTCTGGGTGACAAGAATACATTGCTAAGTTATAATCTCAACAAATATAAACATAATATATAAAACTTGCACAGATCATTCAAAAAATGTAAATTATTTGCATGATACTATTTAATTTTATTTAGATAATGGGACATCGAATAATTTTTATTAAATGTAGGTATCTACTGAATGTTCTTTAAATGATTAGTTCATTGTTTATTTTACTGTTTTGGAGATTATTAAAGTAAATAACAAATTTGTAAATATTGTATATTATAATGGTGCATTTTATTAGAAATTTAAAACTACTATTGTATTTGTTTTTCAATATTTCGATTCTTTTAAGTTGCCAAAAGTTAAATAAATTATTTTACTTTAAAATTAGAAATGTCAGTTTTTGATTGTTTATTCTTTAGTGAATATATTGTATTGAATGCGATATTGTTAATACAATAGTATTTTCGTTGGAAAATTACTTTCAAATAATTAATAAAGTATTTTAAAAACTGTTGAATTGAAAAAACTATAATTGTATAATAATAAAAATAAACTACAATAAAAGGGAAGTTTAATTAATTCAGTCAAACAATAAAAATAATATAAGTACTTTTAATACTTTAGATGTAGAAAAATGTCCAAATTCTTATAGCTGTTGAGAATATTGTGGAATATTGTAGTATGAATTCGTTATTCGGTGTATTTATAATTAATTCAATAGGCTGTCATATTAGAATTATGTTTGATTAGTTGACTAGCCACTATGTAACCGCAATGTGAAGTTTTTAGAACTCCTGTGGGTCGTGTATTGTATGCAGGAGGTTAAACATTTTATGGAAAATTCTTTTGAAACCTTTGGTAAGACAACTAGAGGGTAGGTACAACTATTTGTTATAAATTCTAAATTTCTATGTAATGTAAAATAATATTTAGTACCAGTTAATTTTTACTATATTCCTTGAAATGATAACGCTATTTAACTAAAATTATAAGAATAAAACACTATAGAAAACGTTATTAGTAAAATGTAATTATTAAAAGTACTGAAAAATCTTACTTTATAAGCTATAATACCTATATGTTGTAATGCATGCATTATATACATGACTCACATAGTTGTGTGATAGACTCACATTATTGTTTTTCCCTCGTGTTATTTTATTTTAAAATTTGAAAAAAATGATAAATTATTCAGAATGGAAATCGATTAACCATAATATTTATAAAATATCGTATGATTTTAAAATAATAAGTAATAATAAGTTCATAATTTTGACAGACTCCATGAGCACTCTAGCTAGTCTTAGTAATATTAATAACAATAATGTTATAACTAATAAAATATTAACTTGACTAATAAATTTAACGATAACCTAATCTTCGCATGGATCCCCGGGCACTGCGGAATACCTGGTAATGAAGAGCCGACTTACTTGCCAAGGAAAAAGCCAATAACCCACTCCAACTAACGTGTGGAATATAAATCCGACAAAGATACTAAAAAAATTATATACAACCAAATCAAAAAATCTGGCAAAAAGAATGGCTCAAAATGAATAGTAAATTAAATGAGATAAAAAGAACCATCGAAAAATGGAATAACCCTAGTCACTCAAAAGAAGAGAGGAAGTCGTACTTAATCGCCTCAGAATAGGCCATACGCATCACAACATGGCCACCTCATGAAAAAAGAGCCACCAAAATATGATGCTTACATGCGGAATTACAACTTCAATCAAACATATCATCACCGAATGCAGAGACAAAAGAGGCAAGCGAAAAAACTCAACATACTCGAACACCTTCACGACGCACTGGGCCTGACGAAAAATCCATCCAAAATAATTTTATTTTAAAAGAAAATAACTGTACAATTAATTTAATTTAATCTAAGTCTTCATTGATGTAAAAATAAGCCAATGGTCACGTTTGAGGCTTTTCTCTTAATTAAAAAAAAAAAAAAATAATAAGTATTTATAAAAGTAATTTATGAATATTTTTTTTTTCAATTGATTGAATATATATTAAATACGAAAATACCAGCTTGTATTAATACGTAAAATAAAAAAATATTAAATCTGCATGAATAAAATATAAAAATTAAAAATAATTAGTATAAAACTAATACATTTCATCGTAAATAAAATTTCAACCAAACTGTGTGACAGCTGGATGATTTAGATCATGATTTAGATGTACCTACACTTATTAGTTATAACAATATAATAATATCGATCTCGTGCTTGAAATCCCAACCGGAAATGTATTATTATAATGCGTATAACTAAATATATAATTATATACTCGTTGAGCCATATTACTCGCATAAATCTCGTTTTTATCATCACTCTGGCGATGCATGCGGCGCTGTATTTAGAAAAATTTAGTTGAAGTGACCGGAACTCACCTCGGTGGCGGTGCAGTTGGATGTACCGGACACATGGACGACGATAAACTTTCGGTATTATATTATATTACATATTATACACCCGAAGACGAGACCTAGACCCGTCATATAAACAACGCAATATGGCCGACAGTAATTCGCAGCCGGGGCTATCGTGCACACACTGACACATACACTGACACTCACACACACACACACCACACACACACACACACACACACACACACACACACACACACACACACACACACACACACACACACCCATATGCACATACACCACATTATCGCCTTATACGACGGGGTAGTAGTCATTACCATACATGCGTATGTGTGTGTTACAACAAAGTTTCAGTCTGGAAGAGGAGTGTTTGATTTGTATTCAGCGTTAAATCCGATGAAAAAAAAAACGGTCGTCGGTAATGGTTTCTTTTTTGGATTCGTCGTAAATATCGCACTGAGTATATTATAGTCTGTAATAGATATAAATATGTGCGAACATTTCATAAGCTGAGCTACATAAAAGTATAAAACATACCGAATATGTACCCCAGAAAATGTAAATTATATACATAATATATTATGTATAAATGTATAATATTGTATATTATATGTGTGTGGAAATACGTATATAATATTATGATATAGTAAAATACGTTTTAAATTTTTTTCTGACAGTTATATGCTAACGTCGACGCGGTCAGTTTCCCCTAATATTGTTATTATCGTTGTTTAATAACATTACGGCGCTAGGAAATCGCTGATAAAATGTACAGATATTTTTATCGAAATGTATTGAACTATCAAATCAAAACGATGATTTTTCGACAATAATGATGCAATTTTTTTAAAATTTTATCATGCGATAAAACCGTTTTGTACCTTGTGTACTTACATAGTACAATTTATAATAAACATACATATTATACATTTTATAAAATGAAAGGAAGTTTGATGATTGATGAAAATAGTAAAGAAATATGTCAGCAAAGGAGGTTTAATTACTCTAGTGTGTAGAGTCTACACCGTTAGCGTAAAGATTGATTACTAAATGCTTTTAATAGATTATTTATTTTTTTTTTGGAACAATATTTCGTGTTCAATTTGAATTGATATTTTAAATACTGACATTAAGATTACACAGATAATTGTTACTTAATGATCTTAAATTAAGGTAGATAACAACATGAACAATTATTATTTTAATTAATTTCTAAAAGTAAATAGTAACACATGTGTTAAGGTTCATATGGAGCGGCAACGGTGCAACGTGAACTATTTTACACTGAAATGCACAATTTAACTCCTAATTTCCCTTTCATCAGCCGCATGATTTTTTTTTTCTTAGTGGCTTGACTGGTCACCTCGTTAGTAGTGTAAAATGTCATTTAAATTTTATATATTTAATAATAAGATTCATTTTATCTAATATTATTGGTAGGTACGTCATATTTAATTTGATTAATTTAATGTATACACATTACATATAATTTGTATACCTACTATTAGTCCGAAAATATATTGCACTTTATTTATTAAAAGTTAATACAAATTATATACGATTCATATTATTTATATTTATTTATTATTTTCAAAAATATATTTTTTTAATAAACAAATACCTACGTGGTTTAGACAGATTGATAAAACTGTTTTTGAATAAAGCATGATAAACTTTTATAACATTATTAACGTTAACTGAAAACTTTTTAATAAATTTAGTAGGTATTTAATAAAGCTAGATTCACTTTTGTTCAATAATTAAGCATTTTCATATACACAAACCCTATTTTATACGTAAGCTCGTAAAATTTAATTATTATTATTAAATAAACTATTCGAATAATAATAACTATAAACAAATATAAGTAATGAATTTATGAAAAAAAGTGTAAATTTCCAAACACATTCAAACAAATGTGATTTATTACGTATTTCACCAATTTTACGATGGACATTTAGAGTTATAAATATCATCAACTTTAATAATAACACTTTGTTGTAGGTATTCAAATTCGTAGCATCATATTTATTTCTCACGAAATCATTTTTATTCCCACATGCTGTACTGTACCACATGTTTCCTAAACATTATTTTTTTATTAGAAAGGATCTTAAAAAAATAAATAAAAACGTTTTTAATTCATAAACATTAGGTAAAACGATTAATTTCATCGCAAGCTGTTGTTATAAAGTAACGATGCTTTTAGGCATATAAAATTTTTAAGAAGTAACCGTAGTAATTATTATTTATTGAATTATTCGGAGTTTTGTAATGTATCAGTTTTTAAAATATGGTTAACCTTTTATTTTAAAAATGGGAAATTGTCGGTGTTCAATTTATATGAACCAATATTTCCATATTGTAATATTAATATTTATTTTATTTTGGATCTATATCTATTATACCTATTATATATTATACTCATTCGATGGTTCACAATACCATTAAATCAACTGCATATTTTAGTTCTCTACAAATTAGTATCCTTCTATATTCCTTAGGTACACTTTAGGATATTAGTATTTTTTAATGAATTTCATATGGCAGTTATCATAGAATACTTTACCAAGTATATAAACGATAAACCGATCAGTGGTCAATGGTCATGTATATTAAAAACCACACATATCCACATAGCTTCCTCACACAAATACAATATATAGGAAAAGGTAAGTAGGTACCTATATTGTTTATTATTCTCAGATATTTATTTTGTATGTCTTATGTAGCTTCGACTATGACATTTTCGAACATATTTATGTATTATATATTATCCACTCTGCAATATTTACGGAAAAATTAAAAAATTAATACAAATCAAACAGTTACTTTTTTCGACTCAAACTCTGTAACACACACACACACACACACATCTATATTTTATCTAAATATTTATTAAAATTAATTGCATTGATTGCTTTTATGTGTGTTGTGGTACTTCTGGTTGTTATTCTTCCATGGTAGATAAACGTAAATAGTATAACGCCTATATTATAATATATACACAAGAAGCCTCTTTATGCTCATTATATGCTTAATGCTTATTATAATCACGGATAATAATATCAAGTATGGCTAGTGTATTGTTATCGAAATGGTATAGAGTTTCGTATTATCATGTAGCTTAAAATAAGATGTTTCTAGTTTAGCTATAGTTTTATATTGTCAGTCAACTATTGTTATTTCTGTATTTAGGATCATAATGATCATATAAAGTAGCTTCGACTTATACATATATATATATATTATCTACTATCTTATATAATACCATTATCTTATATATATATTATATATTATACATTTGAGTTTCGTTTAGGTGGAGGGGGTGAAGGGGTTGTAAATGATCGCTCTTCTTTTGACTCAGAGCGAAAAGAGGAATGTGTTGGTTTTACAATGTAACATCGAAAAGATTTGAAGAAAGTTAGTGAAATAGAAAGTATCTGCTCAGTATTTATTTTTTGAAATGGGATAATATTTAAGTAAAATTCGTTTTAATGTGTTGACATTTGTTAAAATTACTAACATAAAATAGTTTTCAAAAATTAACTGTACAATTTGTACATAAATCACTATTAGCTATTTATGTTAAGCCATACAATCATATTGGTAAATTTAAACTCACAGTTTGTGATTTATGGTGATTTAAATAATTTATTTTTCTTGCCTGCAGTAATGCAAATTACATAATATTTTTTCTTAAACTTAGAGCACAGTTATTTATTCTATTTCTAGATTAAAAAATATAATACATTAGGTATGGAAATGTGTTGTACAATTTATGGTAATAAAATATTAGTTCGTCACATTCTTCTTTGCTGTCAGCTTGTATTTACGGTTTTTACGTTAACACATTTATCAGGAGATATTTAGGAGAGGAAATTGCACTTAGCTCTCATTAAACGATGATTTGGTACAGTTGTATGTCATTTTCCGGTTATTCAGATTGCAAAATAGTGGTAATCCATTGCGACCGGACTCAACGACAAAGAAAAGACTGCGGTTAACGACTGAGATAGCTATGGGTGTATAGTACCACGATATAATAATATATCATAATATCGTTTTGGTTTCTTTTATTTTTCTATAATGGCGGCGTTTTTAACAATGAATATTGACATAGTCCCCGCCGATTTTATGAGCCAAGAAAAAAAAATTGTCTCCACCACCCGATATCAATAACACAAATATCAATTTAGAATATCGCTTTTCCAAAAACACATTCATATAAGCCGCAGTTGCCGAGATAGAGAGGAATTTTTTAACGATTGTCGAGTATAATATACACAACATTTCATTCTACTCTGTTTTAAAATAATTCCTGATTTTACAAACCATTAAAGAAGACAATAGAAATAAATTCGAACGTTTAGTAAAATGTCCCTAACATGTTTCATGGTATATTTTTTATTGTGATGTATATATTTTGCTAAAATTTTTAAAATTAAATTATTTATCAGAATGTTTTTAAGGGATTTGGAGGTGGTATGAATTAGTAACTAGGTACTATATTATTTATTCAATATAAATAAATAAAGAATAATAGGTAATAATGAATATTTAGTTGTTCGTTCTCCAAAAGGACATGGTTAAAAAATATAATGCTGCGTAATTACATATGATTTATAATAGATACATTTTTTCTAATCAAAAGAAATATTAGATTCAGTTCAATAATAGTTTATATACTTTTAATAGTATTTATTTTATGATACATTTTACCTTTTTTTAAAATTTCATTAAGAATATTTATCTATAGTGCCATATTTTAAATTTGTTATGTATCATTGGACATTAATTAATACAATTTTTTTTTCTGATTCAAAATATTCTTGCGTGAAGAGTAAAAAAAGTACCTAAGTACCTATTCATGAGTAAACGTAAATAAATCTCGATTGTCATTGAAATGTACTAGGTAGTTATTATTAGTAAAAATTTAAAATTGTATGTTGCATTTTATTAACTGATTTGTCGGATGTGTGATAATGGCCGTATAACTCTTGGCCCCCATCGTTTGTTTAAACTTATTTTATTCTGGAATGTTTATTCGAGAAATTAATTTTTGTGTCTTCCATTATTAGTTTATTATTGTTATAAATTATCGTTACCTACATATTAACAGTAGTGCTGCATTAATACAATGTATAATGTGCTGAAGTTTGTTCTTAGAAGTGAAGATCTTTAACATTTCAAACTAAGCGATTTCTAAAATATTCTGGTCACGATTTCCGGCAAAATTAACAGAACCCTATGCTATTTGAGGTGTAAATTACTAATTTGACAAACGTCTATTATATAAAAACAAACACTATTGTCTAGTTAATTTGTTTCATAATAATGTACCTGTATATGTACTCGTAATTTATTTTACAATATATTTTCATTTTACTGCAACCAATAATTAAAAAAAGTTAATGAATAGTTTCAAAATACATTAGTAATTAATATTATTAAAAAATAATTTGTTCCAAAGTATTTCTGTAAAAACATAAAATATTTGATTTCTTAAAAACAACAGAATGTTGTAAAATTAAGAATACAAATTTATTATCAAAATAAAAAGAATATAATATAATATATTTCATTAGCTTCAAATTATTAATTTAAAATTATTTGTGTATAATTGTTAAATTTAATCACTGAAAAGTTTTCAAACTAGAAGTTATATTATTTTAAAGTATAGGTACAATTGTATTTTTATTCTAGATCCGAGAAGAAAGTTCTATGCTTTGAAATGCAATAAAAATGAATTAGTTGTTTTTATCATTTTTATTATAAATTATTTGAACAGATATAATATTGTCTCTTTATATTATTGTATTTGTTGTTATTATATTATTAATGAAAGTAGAAAAGAATTTCTTGATTTAATGATTATTACGAAACTTTTGTTATAAAATCTGCAATTATATGCATAGTTTAGTAAATTTACAAAATAATAACATAAATGTTCACAATAAGTCAACCGGAGAATTTTTACAAAACGTATTCATGCAAAATTATCTGAATAAAAAAAAATATATTACATTACATTGTATTATAATATTTGATAAGCTATTGCGTTAACATAATACATATATTGCCTTTGTATTAAAACTGTTTAAATAATTTTGTGTAAATATAATCGTGTTTTGTTCTTACTTAACAAACTATGAAAATTGTTACTTAAATATTAATATATTATACTTACCTAAAGATATGATGGATTAATATTGTATTTAGAAATTGGCTTAAAACATTTTAAATTAAGACCATTTGAATAATTTTGAATACGTATTATCGTGTTTTGTTTCTACCCAGTAAACTGTGAAAATGGCTTATTTAAATTAAATAACACCCATGTTAATAAGAGATTAGGTATATTTTGTTTTGTCTTAACATTTTTAACGATAAAATGATTTATTGTCAAATAAATGTAAATTATTTGAACGATGTCTTATGTTTGTAAGGTTTGTCATTTCAGAATATTGTTTATAGGTAAGGTAGATTACCGTGAGTGTCATTATATGTAATAAATGAGTGCTCACATCAAAGCTTATCATGCAAATATTACTGAGAGCGTCACTAATTGATACGCTCTAACATCAAAGATTATCACGAAAATATTCTATATTTCTTATTATTTGTTCATTAACGTAATTAATTAATAATAGTATGTATAAATTTCCCTAAAAGTCATAACACATATTATAGTAATTATTCCATTTTGGTATATCGAAAATGAAGAAAAAAAATTAAAGGTATAATAATATATATTTTTTGTTACAAAAACCATATCATTAATATTATTTAAAGCATTAAAATTATTAAAATTTTTTAGTTCTGGTTTTGATTAATTTATTTTTAAATTTTAATATATTTAATTTAATGACGAAGCGATAATATTATGTTATGCATAAATTAAAATTAGTATTTATTACACAAAAGTTGGTCATAATTTTAAAATAAATTTTAAATTACATACATTTGTGTTTGTACTGAACAGACAAGGCTAAGATATCAACTTTTCTGTAGAACACTAAGAATGCATATTTTATTAGATTTTATCACATCTTCATACAATTTATTCGTAGAAAAATAATACAAATTGGGTTAGAAAGTCGACCTTTTCTGGAGACTAATCTATTTATCAGTTGTTCTAAATCCTACAGAGGTTTACTAAATATTGATCCTGGACGGAAGACATTTTTAAATGTTAACTACAGATAATTCAACATACGATAAGCGCCAGAAATTAGAGCTGTACAGTTAATTGTATCTTCTAGCTGTTAGAGGTATTACTCTTAATCTACTGGTTACCTATGGTTTTAACTTTTAACGAAACAACTTATAAATAAATTACATACATACAAACGTCACTAACGTGCAGTAGGCTATTAAATTTTGTCATACCAATGTTCAGGACATGTATAAATCACGGACCTTAACCGAGACTTTCGATTTCTCTAAGCCTCGAGCTTATATTCAAGTGTGATTTATGATAAAAAATAATACCTTAAAAGTTTTGGCAAATTTGTTGATATTCTACTACCATTTTTCTCATATATTAAGGTGCTGAATGGTCGATATTCGATTCCAACATTAATTCTAATTATGCTTTTTATAAATAGAATATAGTATATATATATTTTTTTAAAACTAAGTAATTAATTCATTTTTGTGGGCGTAAAATAGTGTTTTAAATTATCTCCGTTTATAAAGGTTAGTTAACTGTATTGCTTATTATAAATATGAAATTTGTAAGTTTTCTGTAGTATACATTGTTTATTTCAACCGGTCATAGTCTTACGTCACAGTGGCGTAGCCAAGATTATGACATGAAAGAGAGGGGTTGATTATAAATTGAACCAAATTTTTTTACAGTCTTCGACATATATTGGGGGAAAAAATTTCAATTGATAGGGGGGGGGGGGGGGTTAAACACCCAACCACTCTGGCTACGCTACCGGTCTTAGATATTGTTGGCTTGTAAAAAAAATTAAAAACTTTAAATAATTTTATATAATTTTATTTTCAAACAAACACTTTCTTTGGAAGTGCGCATATTATCTACTGTATAATATTATACTAAACCTTTTCTTAGCATAACTATAATAACTACAAACAATTTTTACACGGGTACCCATTTCATAAATATTCATATTAGCTTGTATATTTTTTAATAATATGGTAAGCAACATAATATTATGGTTGTGATTATGATAATTATTTAATCTCATTTTTTTTACTGATGATTCACCTTTTTAGGACATATTATGATGGTAAATCGTTAAAAATAATAATATAAAATTTAGGGATAGTTAATATTTCCATTGTTGATTCATAGGATGACTCTTTTCATTTTATTAAACTTGATTTATGTACACCAGTACACGGTTTCTCACAGATTAACATATTATCATATTTAATCCATTAATGAATAATACATTTTGATTTTCTGATATCTTTTTAATGCTAAAAACCGTATTCATAATATACTTGTCGTCGATACGAAGTAAAAAAAAATGGTTTAAAGTCAGTAAAATACTAAAAGATGAAAATAAAGAGTAAGGTGATAAACAGTAGATACGAATTCAATGACGAAAAACGTTGAATGGTAAATAACTTTCGTCGTTTGTCTTGTCATCGGAACACAATTTCTACTTGTTATACAGTATTTCTCTTTTGTCCCACAGTATAGGTACCCGCTTCGTTGTTGACGAGGAACAACTATCTATTTTTATTCATTTAGAGATAAGATAATTGATACGTTGATTTGTCAAAGAGATCCGGTGCAGAGCTCTACAAATTCTCGATTTTTATTGAAGTTTTATGGCTTCAAAGAGCATAGTTATGTCTATTGTTCCGGTGTGAAGATCTAACATAAAACCCAAATTCTTGTACCCGCTTTAATGCATTAATATAATTATTTTTCCATTTGTACACCTATTATCATCACTTCTCTCAGTACCAATTTTTTCTTTTATTGAATAATAATATCGTTAACGCATGCCAGTTCTATCTATTTTTTTATGTTACGAGCAATTGCGTATATTATGTGAAAAATAATTAATCGTTTTTGCATATTATTTGTTATTTCAATAAAACGCAGAAAAAAATCAATTACAATTTATTCCACACTCATCTAATATAATCATCGATGTTATAAATTTATGAAAAAAGAACGTTGAACCTTTAGTAGGTACATTTAAAACTGTTTACAATTATTATCAATTATACAACATTTTTCTTGTTAACCTCTCAAATAATATTAAATTGTGTTTTCGCAATATATATTTTTTTTTTACCATGTAATAAAAAGTTATTGCCATAGACATACATTTTAGGTATAATATATGGTAATCGAACTATAAATAGTTATTTTTATGAGTGTAATTTATGTACATAAATACATTCCTCTTTTAGAAAATAAGATGATTTTAGTAATAATATAATATTATTTAACAATAAATATAATAAAAATTATTTAATTTATTACAGTACCTATACCTATATAGTTTTTATGGTTTTTGAGTATAAACAATGTAGCACGTCTATAGTAAGATACAATATGGAAATTATACTACCTACCAGCAAGTTTTAATAATTTTGGTAAAATATATTATTCTAGGTGTAATAATAATGTTAATGTCAGGCAATACCAAACACTTGCATTACATAATATACTGATACAAAGTCCTAAGTAAATACTTTTAAAAAAATATGAGTTATTATAAATCTCTAATATTTCATTGTATACATAATTAAAAATTATACATTATAGTACATTATAATGATATGCATTTTTGGTATTACACTATTACAGTAAGCAAATCAATTATGTTGTAAGTACCTTATATTCGTATTCTTGGATATGAAGTTGAATAACATTCATTTTTCAGTTAACATATTATGTATTAAGGTTATTGAACTTCAAATGGAAAAAAATAAAAAAAATTGTGATCGCTTTGCTCTCTTTCACATATTATAATCAACAATGTATTTTAAACATTACATATTTATATTTTATTATAAATATTTTATTTGAATTATATTTCAATGTACCTGAAAGTGTTACAAATACTCAACGCATACAAATTAAAAATAAATTAACTGAATATTAACATGGTTTATTAACGAATAAAATATAATATAACAGACAAAATATTCATAAAAAAATGAATATGGAACATATTTTTAATAAAGCATAATATGGGTGAATAAACTTTATTGTTAACCTTGGACTTATGGCTTATGCTTTGGAATGATAGAACGTGATTTCTCTGTGTCATGGGGGCATTAGACTGTCGACAAATAACATTTCTGAGTCCAATTACTACACACACTACACAAAGATACATATTGAAGCATTGTTGTATCGTGTTGATCATAAATTCAAAATCATATTAATTTTCAATGAGAATTTGTGTATTGTTTGATTTAGTATAAGCTGATGTATTATAACAACAGAATACATATTCATAATGTATTTGAAATAAATTCAATATGTATAGGTACTACATATATATGTAGGTATAAGATATTTTGTAGAAGATTGATGCGTTAAAAGATTGTGTATAGGACATAGGTATTATGATTTCAAATCTATAATTTTTTTGTTTTTATTGTTCATCGGTTATAAATTATCATTTATCGATAAATTTCTAAATTTGCTTTTATTAGTAAATAATTTAACAAAGCTATCGCATGAACCCTCGTCTGGCACTGTAACACAATTTGTAAATAAATTTAAAAAAAGACACAAAAGACACAATAAAAGATTAAACAAATAAAAAAATAACAACTGCCAGGCACTAGAGTTTGTCAAGGGTGTGGGGAGGCAAATGTTATAGTGTTTTCTTCACAAATCAAATGACTAGACAATACAGTATACGCAGGCTAAAAGCAAATAAATAAAAGTATTAAGACAGATTGTTGTAGTTATTGTTTTTTTTTTTAGGTATATATAAGTCCCTCCACTTTCTTTTACCTAAAGCGGATTTTCAACCTTAAAAAAAATGCTTTTTACGAAACCATACTTAAATGAAACAGAGAAAGTATAAACTTAAGTATCAATATTAGTCAACATTTTTTTGAAGAAACAACTTTTTGTATAATATTGTAATTAAATAGTATTTAATTAATTAAATATTATTTTGCACTTAGAAAATAACAAAAATATTTATGTTTAAACTTTGTATGCATCATTAAAGTTTTTATATCCAAACAAAAACATAAGTAGAAATTATTAATGTAATTCAAAAGTTTTTACAAGTTGTAAATTGAAACGTTTTCTGATATTTATATCGTGTTATAAAATAGATTCGTGGTAATTAAATTTATTTTTAATTAGGTACCTAAGTATGTTTTTTGCAAATTTTTCTTTTTTTATATGTATATATTTTTTCATCTCTATACACATACCATATATATTTTATTTCAGTTCTCATTCAATATTATACGTCAGGGATATACATATACTGCAGTTATCTTGAACTAACTATAGTGAAATATGTATCACAATACTGAAGAATATTTGGTGGATTAATCACTTGTATATAATACACATTGTAATCAATATTAAAAATATTTTGTTTAACTTATACGTAGGTCTATACATTAAATATCACAACGATATTCGTATAGTATAGATATTTTTAATATACTAAAGGTTTGGTAAAAAACTTATTTGACGTTATTTTTTAACCTATCACATTTATCACGTACGGGCCACAAGCGTATATAGCATAATAGACATATACTCAGTGGCGCCATTTGAGTTTGTTTTAATAAGGGAGCCAAAATTTAGTAAGCCAATTTTTTCATTGTAAAATAATACATGTAGCTATTCTCTGTATGGCGCATGTATGGAGTTGAATTTATTATTTTAATGAATCAAAAATTAGAAAGTTAAAAGTTGGTCAGCTTTTGTCATGCATTCCAATAATATACATTTATAAATATGAACATATATATACGTAATTATACATTAACTCAATACATATTATATTACACGCATTATGGTTTTCATAATACATTATAACATTTATTCATCACTAATCGGCCGTTATACATTTTAAAAACTGGCCAATTATAAGACACAGAGAAAATAAGGGTGTGAACAAATACACCGTGCCACCCTTCAAATGTTGCCCCTAGACATATCTATTTTCATGGTGAATAAGGAGGGGCTCGTGACTTGGGGTTCAAACATTATCTCTAATTGCTATACGACACGAGTACAACTAAACCGATTAACAATCATCATTTAGTACAGTTACTAAGAGCAGTTTTAATAATTGGAAATATAATAATTAGAATAGTCATCAGAAACGTTGACATATTAAGGTTATACATTTGTATGAATTGAGCTCCGAGACAAATATCACACGTATCATTTATGATTGATCAAAAACTACTGTTATCTGTGCGTTTGAAATCTTTTAAAGCTTCTTTTTGTAACTATTTAAAATGTAAGAATAAATAAGAACAAATAAAAAAAAAAACTAGGAAAGTTGCTCTGCTGTCTAGTAGGTTTCCAGTGTATATAATAAGACGTAAATATATTTGATTGAGTCTTCAATTGCAACTTAATAGGTACTGTATTATATTTTTAAGATTTTTGACCAAGAAAAAATATTATTTTTGCTTGAAAAGAGGATTGAGCGTAGAAAATTATCATCGTAATATAGTGGAATGTTTCGTTTTCCACTTATGCTAATATTTAATTTGCAAGCTTCTTTTGACTCACAAACAAAAATTTTACTAACACATACCAAAAAAACATCCAAACTATTAAAATTTTTTTATAATATCTAGAAAATACTTATATAAATATTTACTCAAAATTTCATGTCTCTAGGGTTATAAACAAAAAAAAAAATTATTTTCTTGAAAACTTATATTAGGTAAATAAACTTGTTTTTTGATACATTTTTTTTAGTTTTACTCGTTTATTTTGAAAAATACTGGGAAGTTTAACTTTGAACTCCCACTATATATAGTACAAGACAACACCCTCCAAGTTGAATCTTTGTACTGTTCCTAAAATTAATATATAAGATACACAAAAGAAACCTATACATATAAATAGGACATAGACACATATTTGTTAAACCTAAAAGTTAATTGCTCTACTCAGAATCTAAAAATTTATTTATATAATTCATGTCCTCTAGTCATGTTTGAATGAACAAAATGTGACGAAAAATTTCAACAATCAACATAATAATTATCATTTTTATTTAAAATGTTCATAATTTTTGATTTACCATATTTATTATATATTTATATTATATAAATCACTAGCAAGTAAATCAAGAAATATAATCCTATTAAAAACAAAAAACAATAAAACAAGTCTTATGCGTTAGCTGTACATTATCACTAAAACTTTTGTGAATAACAACTTAAAGGAAGTATATTTTAAGACTAGTGTCATAATAATTAGAATTTCCAGTGCAGATGTGGGTGGGAGTATCAATTATTTAATTTTCTGTATACGTATAAACAGTATGTTATTCCGAAAGTTATTTAACTTTTACGGTTAGTTGCATGTTTCGGTCAACTTCGTATATTTTTCATCATTGTTTTCATTAAAAAAGGCAACCTCCTACGTTGTAGACTGATCGTCCTTGTGAATTGTATTTATAATTATAATATGTGTCACTGATTACCCATAATATGCACCGAATATGCTAACAATGAATTATTATATTGTATACCTAGTATGTGTACAATATGCTAACAATGAATTATTATATTGTATACCTAGTGTATACGAGTAACCGTTTACTGTTTTATCTTGTGTGTATTTTTTTTTTTATCGAATGGTGGTAAAAAAAAATTTAAAAAAATGTTTTATCCACTTTTAAGAACGGATAGAATAAATTATTAAATAACTCCCCAGCGTATATTTCCGTAGCCATAGATTCCTTCTCTTTTAGTTTATCCTTTGGAACGCTTGGTATGCAGTTGCTACCATTTAATTTTATTAAACGTGTTTTACTTTTTTGTGGCAAATATAAAATGAAAAAGTTTTTGGAGACCCAATGAGCTGTTCGTGAAGTATTTACAAGGTGTTTCATTTAATAATTTCTCTAGAAATTGTATTTAATTAGTTTTCTTCAACTTCACTTTTCCAATTAATACTATAAGCATTTCAACAATATTAATTAAAAAAATATAAACTAAAATATATATAGTTTAAATTCAAACACAATATTATAGTTGAAATTACTATTTATTTCTTAGTAGAAGAATGATGAACAATTATTACATTTTAATTAATTTAGAATAGTATTTTAACGTCGGTTAAATACGTCATGTATTTTGATTGTTAAATGTATTACATTTCCTTAATTTAATTTGTGAATAGGTTATACACATCTATAACATCATGATTCTTACGGCTTATATAGGCCATCTCTCAAACCCAGTAGTTAAAATCAGTTGTCTGAAATAAAATATAAAAACCAATACCAATACCATTTAAACTAAATTCTAACATAAACCTAAATATTATTATTTATAAACTAGCTAATCCCGTGCACCTCGTTGCCCGTTAAAAATTCCAACTCTATGTGATTCAAACTTTCTTCAGTTCGCGTTATTTAATATTCGCGGTGTGTGGTGTTCTAAACTTAAAAGTTATCATCAATCATCTTGAATCTCAAAATACTTGTGCAAGCACCACGTTAAAATGTGAATTTTGGAAGATGCTTTTTCAGAGCACACTCACATGGTGGTCCGAAAATGGTACCGTAAAAATTGCAAGCCTCGAGCTAACGTTATTTAGGCTCGACGTTGATCAGTCAGTGAGTCAGTCAGGTTCGATTACATTATATTATAACTATCCCACCTGAGACACGCTTGTGATTACTGATTATGCGAACAGTATGTTTTAAGACCCCGCGAGGTGAGTACGTAATTACGAATGTTTTATTAACACGTTATTTATGATGTGCATGTGTAGGTTCCCGGGACAACGGTCGTAAAATTATCGTTAGGAATACCATTTTTACTAAGTTATATGGTTCTGACCAAATTTGATATGCAGGTCTAAAATTATATTCAATCATAACAAATAACTTACAATAAACAAAAATATTTTATTATTTTATTATTACTACATTTTAGTTTATTTTTTTACTTGTTTGCTGGACAGCGGCGCCAATGTTGTATTTTGACATCCACATTTCCTACTTTTCTGGTGGATTCTCCTAAAATTTTCTTTCATACAAACCTTGTCCTGACAATTACGAACACAACAGAAAAAAATCAGCGAAATCGGTAAAGGCGTTCTCAAGTTATGGTGTGACCAGGGGAAATATGGATTCATTTTTATATTTAATATAGATTTATATTATTGAGCATAAAAGTTATACAGCATTTAAAAGATTTTTTCAGTTTTTCTGACTAGTCAGAATTTTATGTTACAATATTTATTTTGACGATAATGATATGAAATGGTTTCTTTGCTTTTTGTGTCATTTGTGTCATTTTTAATTTAAATTATTTGGTAAATAACCATAAATATATATGGTAATTGATAAGGAATAAGTTATGTAGGTATACGTATGGTTTTGTTTAATTACAAAAAAAGCCATAAAAAAAAGTTTAGAAGTATTAAAACACATAAAAGTTACTTAGTGCCAAAAAAAAGTAACAGCTTGAAACACGCTGAATTAAAACTTTCGATTCGAAGAAATTAGTGATCAATTTATAACGATAAAACTGGTATTCTACGGGCAGGGCCAACAAAATAGTATTTTTGATAGAACTCTTTGCAGAAAACGAGTTGATACACTGTTTGGAACTTGGAAGTTGAAATAAATATTTTATTATACCTAATTTAATTATTTCATCGACGGACGCATACGAAAATATGTAGGTAATTGGTAAAATGTTATTTTAGGTAATCAGTCAATGGTCGGTGACAATTAATATCTAGTGTACCTAATCACAGTGTTGAATCAGTAGGTATTGAGAAACAATAGTGCACTTATTTATTAGTTTTATTTTTACTCAAAGGATTTCCCACGGCAGCCTACGTTCTGGTGTTATGCAGTAATAGCAGGATTTTCATTTTCTTTCGATTGTTTGAAATGACTAAAAATCCAGAGTTCGGAGAGGAATTTCGTGTCGAAGAAAATCCCGATATAAATCCGTTCACTTCCGGGGTGGTGTGTAGGGGCGAGTTATAGCAGTAGTGGTAGTTAGTTGGTAGTAAAAGGTCTACCTATAGTACCTATACCCGTAGGTATGTATATCATATGGCGTATTTTAAACACGTAGGTATATGGCACGGGACGCGTCCGGTAGGTAATTTGACAGCAACAAAATAAATCGACTCGGATACGTATAATAAACCTACGCAGGCCACGCGCGTACATAGGTATGACGGATAAATAGAAAAGCCGGTGGAGAAAATTTCTTTACGCTTTCGCTTTTCACCGGCAACGGGCAGACAGCTCTTAAGCCTCGGCGGATCGAGCGCGCTCCCAATGATTATAAATTATTTCACGTCATACCATTAAGATTAATCGAAAATCCGTCAATATGTTTCAATATACCGTTTATTTATTTTTATTATTGTCCGTATCATTTTGATTTGGGCTCGGTGACATTATTATAGTACCTCAATGGGTTTGGTACTTGTATATTGGTACAAATAATCGCCGCGGTGGCGGAGGATGAACGAATATATAGCTATATATATATTATATAATGGTGCTCAGAGTTCATTACACAATATAATATGTATAGTACAATGCCAGGTGGACGTGCTTAGGTATATAACACTTGCATGTATAATATTATATATATTATTATGTTCGCAGAGAAACTCGACAAAACGTTTAAAGTATGAATTGTGGGATGTAAGGGTTTATGACAATAGTAAAGAATGTGATCGTTTCGAGAATTATGAGCGTCGCTTTGTTACGAACGACGGGCTGCGAATGCGGAAAGAGGGTATTCGATGATGAATTGAGACCCATTTAGAAACATATTAAGAATAGTTTCGGTGTTTAAAGTAGGTTAAGGAGTATTGATGATTTCACTACGAGCTGCTCTACTGCAGTCCTGCGGGATTGACTATAATATGATAAAACCGTTTTCAAGTGTACCATGTCCGTCGGCCGCAAATCCCAATATTGCTAAAAGCTGATGTGCATCCATTCGTCGTATACGATTTATCGTGTGACAATTTATCGTCGTTACTAGTTAATTCATCGTGGATAACTTTATCATCAGTCTAGTTTATCGTTTATTCAAAACAATTTTAAATCATAGTTTAAATTAAGATTTTAGACATTAAAATATCAAATATAGGTATGACATACTTTGTAATTGGATGGTCCGTGAGTTAAAGGTTGGATAAGTAAAATTAAGTCCATTTAACCATTTTTTAATTATTACAGTGTCTTGTGAAAAAATTTGATCCGCGTAGATTTTATTTTTGAAATAATAAATTCGTTTTTTTACCTTAAATGATCTATAAAGAATGAAAAATCCGTTACTGTCGGTAGAGTTCCTAAAAAAAAAAATGTTTTGATTTATTCCATTTTATTCACCCACCGTCCAATCTATCGTCAGTCTTGTCGATTAAGTATGATTTATCAAAAAAATTCTTAAATAATAAAAGTATACTTTTTAAAATATACACATCGTATTTTACTGTATTCAAGATATAATGTGAAAAATAAATAATTTCTTTAAAAAGAAAAGAGAACTTTCAGGGATAGTTTTGTTATCATCTATAATTTGCACATAGTCATTAATTTGTAATGGATTTGGTGGGCTATTCTTTACTAAAATGCAAACC
Source organism: Sitobion miscanthi (assembly GCA_008086715.1). Taxonomy (NCBI): domain Eukaryota; kingdom Metazoa; phylum Arthropoda; class Insecta; order Hemiptera; family Aphididae; genus Sitobion; species Sitobion miscanthi. The sequence goes on from CM017797.1 coordinate 4,351,068, forward strand.
TTTGGTATATCCCATGTCAATGCTTTGGTTGGAGGTAATTGGATTGCTGCTGCAATAGAATCTAAAAATTTTTCAATTATTTATCGATGAATATCGAAATATATACCTATTATTATTATATTAATGCATTATTAAATTTAATATCCTAACTTATCTGATATGACGTAATTCCCATCAAATCGTGTGTCGTACTCTGTGAATTGCTTGATGTTAAATCTTTTATCGTGTTCACTGCTTTCATTGGTTCAATCAATTGAATCCGAATCTGCAGATAAAAGGTTGTGGTCTTAACTCTTTTGCTCCTATAATGTTACCTATTGTAATACTTTCTATACGGCACAACAATTAACAGAATAAATATGATTATACATATTGTAAATGAGGTTTAATATTAAAACCAGACGATTTTATGAAGGACATAATATTGAAGATAACGGGAAGATAACGACATTATAGGAGAAATGACTATCAGGAGAGGAACGATAACTTAATAATGACATACACGATAAGAGAATCGTTCCATAGTGATGGGCAATAAAAGTGAATGTGTTCAAGATCACAAGTTAACAGCGTATTTATTATATTTAATTTTCCTTGCACTTCCATTATTGTCTTGTTTACACCTTAACTATCAAAAATAAACATAAATCCACGATATAATAGCATATTTTTTTTCACCATTTTACTGAAAGCGAAGTTGGACATTTTAAAAATTTTGCTTAAAGAAAACTCTAATAATAGCTAATAAAGTAAAATTGTGCCAGTCACGAGGAGAGTAAGTTATTATGTTAAAATATTGTCACATGATAAATTTGATACGATGAATTATAACACTTCAGTGTTTGCAGGAATACATGTAAATAATAGTTAAATTGTAAGTGTAAATTAAAATATTAAAATGTTATCTGCTGATTTATATACTTATTACATATTAGTACAGTAATTTAAGGGCGATTCATTAAAAAGTTACTTTGTTCAATGACTGTTAATTAATGTCACTTTGGATTTTCCAACGACATATAAAATTACACAGTAAAATTACATTGTCTTCAAACTAAAAATTTGATTTAAAGTATATATATATATATACATATATAATATTTATTCATCTATGTCGTAAAACCCTTCGCTGATTGAGGGTCTCTTCGTGGTTATCACAGTGTTAACACTCTTTAGCAACAAACAATGTTTTTTCTTATAAATATTTAAATACATGCTTCGACGTCGAGGTCGTTGACTTCTTGCGCGTTATAGCACTTAACTATCAGATTATTAATCTGATGGTTCGTACTATAATATGTAATATATTGTTTAATATTATTTGTTTTCTTTAAACATACAATATGGATTAGTGAGTTTAGGTACATAATAAATTAATAAATAAAAAATAAAGTGCATAATATTTTGAATAAAATTTGTAGTTTGTATATTTTTTTTATTTTATGCACATATAGAGTTGGGCTGCTATAAGTTTTGATTAAGTTTATGATTTTAAATATTTTTTACTTTTGTTCTGCTTGTATTACAGGACCTCACTCAGATGTCCTGGAATTTTTTTTTATCCGGTTGTCAGTGCATTTCCTGCATTCTCATATATTATGTGCTCAATAAGATCTGTCACTTGTTTCGTATTTTTGTTCTTTTTCTTTTCACATAAGATTTGATGTGTACGCTAGCTATGAGTTATGTGTATTTAAGTCTGTGAAAAGTACATAGAGGCGACCGATTATAAAAAATAAATAAATATGAGTTATGTTATTAGAGTTTTACCTGATTTTTATCAAGTATATACCAATCATTTACTTACAATAAAACGTTCATACCCACGAGGTTTAATATAAATTGTAGACATTATGCCTCGAACGATTTGTAAATTCGTCTGTCTATTGTGTCTTTATGTAAATGTCTCTAATTTTTTTTTATTGATTCTGGTTGATCGCATTATTCTTTAAATCTTTTTAAAATGTATTCGGTTATTGTTAAAAGTTATTGGGTTAGGTTAGACAATAAATAACATTATTCCATTAAAATGTTGGTATACATAGCCCATATTCATTAATATGTCTTATAAAGCGTTAAACTATTATATCAATATTTATTGATAAATATATATAACATAAGGAAACATTATTTTAATTTTAGTTAACCGTGAATATTAATAAAAACATAATTATTTGTTTATTAATTTCAAAATATAATATTGAATATTTTGAGAAACGCTTAGGTATATATAATGCTGGTGCGATATATAAAATGTATACATATTATTTAATCAATTTCAAATAATACATTTAAAATTTATTTTATGCTTAATATTTGAAAGAATTTTTATAAATTTGCATATTATAGGTTATAGTAATCATACTTATTTAATTATTTAATTTTGTATGTATAAATATTGTATTAATTGCAGAAGACCTCATGGTTTTAAATTAAATTCATAAAATCGTTGCATCATTTTGCCACAACATTAAAAAATAACGGTTTTATTTTGGGGAACACTGTCAAAATTTTATTTTGTTAAAAATAATATACTACGAAAAATGGCGGATGCTATATAAATTTATTAGGACTTTACCAGAGGTTTTAAGTGCAAGACCATATTGTTTTTATGCTATTTGTTATTCATGCCGTTCCCAGAGAACTTCGGAAAGACTACTACTTTCTTTAAAACTCAATACAACAACAATAAAATACAAATAAATAAATCTATCCTTTATAAATTGCTTTTAAGTTGTAATTGTGTGAACATTAAATTCACTTCAAGTGTGAGTTATTTAATAGATATTAGTCAATCTGATTTATAAATTACTGGGATTGATCGTTATATCTTTGTTTATCATCGTCATCGAACTTTCAAGATTTACATAATAATACATAGGTAATACTATTAGGTATATTACTTAATACTTATTTTCAAAAATATATTCGTTCAATTTTATTTAGAAAAGAGCTTAGCTTTCTAAACGTCCAAAACTGCATTTAAGTCGTTTTAAAACATCTTTTATAGCAGTCTGCTATGTTTGTATCTTCGTTATACAAATAGGATGCATTTATTAAGGGAGGTAGGTTCTAATTTAAAGGAAATACTTTATACAGTTGTTACAATGTTTTACGATGCATCATTTTTTTTTTTTTATCAAACCCCATGGTTACAAAGTCCATAGGGTTGGTTAGGTTACAATCGACTCCGAAAGATGTACTTTTTTCTTCACTATGGTTTTAATGAGAAATACTGATATGCAAAAAGGTTTCTATAAAACTAATTTAGTTTAAGTAGGTATAGTGCAAAATAATATCATTATTTTTAACAAGTGGTATATTATCTTTTACATAAATAAAAACATTTTTCAAAAACAAATCATGACAATACATTAAAATCCTGTATAATATTATGTAGGTAGGAAGTATGTTTATAAATAGAATAAAAGGTGATAAAAGTTCTCGTTTTTTTGAAATATAAAGCATTTTTAAAATGAGTTAAAATACTAGAAATCTCCTATCTACACCTAGCTATTATTATTCTTTTAAAATGAAATGTACAATTACATTAAATTATTCACAACTCAATAATTTGTTGTATTTATTCGCGTATAGTCACTATCTTGTTTATTAATTCACCATTTATAGAAATGTATACAATTTATAATGAATTGCATATCAATTATTATGGATGCTCCTTTTGTATAAAACGTTTGTTATTTTAATTTAATGATCCAGAAGAGTATAATTTTATATAATTTTGAATTTAATTACAAATAAAATGTTACATTATATTATAGAATTCTCATTGATTTAATAATCGTCAATAGGTTTTAAGATAGTTATTAGAAGATTAATGAGACATTTAACTAATATTTTTATTTCTTGAACCCTCGTTGGGATTAACACATTATCGTTATTTTTTTCGTCAACAACATAATACTTATATATTTTACAGTTTGGTTAGTTAAGAGTTGGCTATTCGCCATATTGTAACGGTATTACATTAAAAGTTCTAATTCAAATTAAATATCTACTTAAATAGTACGGTATGATCTTAGCTTAGGTATATATATATATAGGTCATAATATCATCGTATTATTTTTTAGTTAACCTCAAGTTTTTAAATATTTGCAGTTATCACTATATAGGTACGATTTTGGTTTGGTACGTAGTAGATACTAGGTACATACCAAAAAATAATATTATTTTAAAAATTATTATGTTATTACGTATAATATTTATGTAATGTGTGTGATAACTAAATATTTATATTGACCACAATATTTAAACTTTGGACGGAAACTACGTATTGCGCAGTGATATATAGCACTTGCTGAGATAAGGTATACACTTTGAACTAAACATGGCCCCTTCCCATTTACAACGAAAACGCGTATTATTTAATATAATAAGAGCAGGTCATATTTACTTTCGATGTATAACACATTTCAGTAGCTATCCAAAATATTCTCTTTTTGAAGTTAAAATAAATTTATGTTTGCGTAACAAGCCATAAATTAGTTATTCATATAATTTTATTAAATATAAAAGCTGTGGATTCCACTTGTACTCGTATGATATAAAAACCCATTTACAAAATAAACAAAAGTCTTGCGTTTTTCATAATGTCACGGTCATGACGAATATAGCCTATTTTATACTATGCTATTTATCTTAAAGCTTCATACCATTCATTTATGTACCTACCTACGTTATATTATATTTTATTCACTTGGACGTTTGCTATTTTAAAAGGTTAAACGTACGAACAAATAAATAAAAACACGCAATTCTAATACAATTTATGATGTATCAGATATTTTGATTCTGAACATAATCCAACTGAAAGTATTTGTGTAGGTTTTACAATATTTACTATTGCAAAATAAATTATAAATATTGCACCTTTATATAATTGATCAATACAATAATTCATCGCTGAGAAACATTATTATTTAAAATTAAGGCAAACGTGGTCTGCGTGAAAAAAAATTAAAACAAAAGTTGGTCACATCAATCAACTATTTTATCGATTATTAAATTATATTTATAGTCTGAAAAGTTTAATAAAATTCAAATATTTCTTTTTTTCTTCCAAATGCCGTGTATTGTATAACTTTCGATGAATAAAAACTTGCTTCATTTATCATAACAATTTTGATCTTTTATCATAATTTTTAGCTTAAACAAAATAATCAGTTAAGACAAAACAAAATAAAATAATACATCATCTCCGCCACCATCAAATTCGTCGTTGCGTTGCCACCAATCTACTTGCCAAATTTAATATCTCTTAACCGATTCCATAATATCGTATTAGTCAACCATTTATCCATAGTTATGTAATCCATATTTATTGTTTATACGAATAAACATAGTATGCAACATATTTATTACATTGATCCAATAACTATTGCCGCCAATTGTTATTATATATAAAAAAAATAAAAAACAAATAATAATATTTCGATTAGTAATTTACTTTTGGATTAGATATAGGTAATTTATTTGAAAAATGATTTATGTATATACCTTTTAAATACTTATATTACAGTTAAATACAATAATTATATGTAATACTATCTATGTATAAAGTATAAAAAAGTAATATTTGTTTTCATTTACCTACTCATAAATATAATAGTAAGTAATTATATACAGCCTGCAAAGTAGGAACTCGACTATGACTTTAATTGTCTCATTAATACTATACGCAGGGTTATAAGTTAAAAATAATAACAATATTAATTTATTAAATTATTAACCATAAACATAATAATGGGTTTATAACTATTTTTTTCTAGCAAAAAGATAATATTTTGAATTCTAAATTGTTAATAGTTAAGCAAAAGTTGAAGTAAAACGACAGAATTAGAGTAAAAAAAAAAACAAATGATGACATTTTGTGCGGAGGGATCAAAATTGTTGGTACACTATTTATTTATTTACTTCTAAATCATTGTAGTTTTATCTCCATTGTTTAAATTTTTACTGCAAATAAAAAACAAAAATCTATCAGCTAGTCCAACTTAATTCACAACTCTGCACATTTACTAACAAATAATTTACATTTTATGGTGGGTGTTCTCTTTGAATGGTCGGATTTAAATCGATGGGGTTTTATTGAAAAGGACATGATAGCTATTTTATATATAAATGTAGATATATAATACAGAAATGCTACTGAAAAAATGCAGTTAATTAAATATGTTTCAGTTTTTTTTTGTTATCAAATGGAAAAGTAATTTTATGAAGTTCAATTACAAACAATCATATACTCGTAGGTAGAAGGAAATAATATCTGCTGTTAAAGTATAATGTATATCATGTTTTATTTTTAGACGTTGGAAAATTGTATTATATTTTATTTTTAAAATTTTGAAGTACAATATCAAATGACTTGACTTTTGTATTTGTCAATGTAAATGTAACAATTGTGTCCGAATTTAAAGATAATTATAAAAAATCTCAACGTGACACTTTTTCACTAGATACGTATACAGGTATACCATTGATTTAAAAATTGTAATCTCAAAAATGGAAATATAAATTTTTTTAATTAGTGAAGCACGTGTAATCAATAATCATTAGGTAATGATCCAATACCTACAGGCTAAAGTCTTTTATTAGACGGTGACAACAATAAGACAGCAATAACAACAGTATAGTAGAGTTTAATAATATCATTTAATTAAGATTTACTGACGGGTGCATCATAATATTATACACTTTAAAAATTAAAAATTGCATTTTTACCGTGTATATACAAGTTAATTTTTCTGGCTCTATTAAGTAAATTATTGTGTACTGCAGTTGTAGTGAGGTAAGCTACGCAAATTTAACTTATTTAACGAAATACCCACGATAACATTATTAAAGATCTGCATACCGATCACCTGTTATAATTGTTCAACTCTAGAACCGCATGCCATCCTATTGAGTACTAATACAATTTCGTGCCTTATTTAGTTTTAATTATCCAACTCTAGGTCTGCGAGCAGTAGTGTGCAGCAGACCGCCATCATCGTCAAGTATCGGGTCGGGTGGCACGAGACGATTTGGGGTAGTGGTTATAGCGATGTGGTAGGGTCGGTGGGACATGTACGCTCACTCACTGCATATTATTATATATATATACACACCGATATAGGCTGCAGAGCCATTGCACTCGAGGGCCGACGACCGTTGACAGTTTAATAAGCCTTTTACGCAAAGGCCTTGTAGAAAGCGTGCTAGGCGATAAGGTGACGGGAATGAGAGGGAATGGTCTCTAATAGAATTATTTCACGTTATGAAATGGCGATGGACTGGAGGGGACAACACACGAATTCGAGAAAATATACGTCATTATTGCGTTGAGCACCCCGAAGATTTATCACACCGCCGTTGCGGGAGACCGTTTATCAAAAAAAGAAAAAAGAAAAAATGGAAATAAATAAAGAGAAAAAAAATTATAGTCCCTTATGGCCAAGACTTATTTTGTGGTTTTTGTGAGTATTTGTGTATTATAGGCAGCGTGGGTGTATTAGTGACACTATACATAAAGACATACTATCGTGATGAAACGCGAGTATAAGTATATTATAGCAATAATAATTGATCAACAAATTATGAATATTGTATAATATAATATAATATACATTATACACTACGCATTCACTGGTGAAAATCAGTGCTGTTAGTTACATTACGATTGACTGTATCTACCTATACAGGAATCCGAAAAACTATCATTGATCTTGATACCATATAGGCGTATTAAAAATACCTATTTACGCGATTAGTATACTAATTTGCCTACTTGTGACCTACCTAATTAATCGGGTTGTAAGTATTATGACGCATACAAATCTGATCAAAGTTGCTAAAAAATAACACAGACAATTAATACAAAACCTCTTAAGCTCAGAGAACTCTTAAAATATTTACTCAAGACAATTCATACTTTATTTTTGAATTAAAAATGCTTTTAGTTCGTGACTGTGTTGTTACCGATGTTTTATTTAAAAAGAATTATAATTATTTATGGGTTTACGTGGTCATTCATTTTGATTGTACAGAGTACTTTTAAAATACGCAAATCAATAAAAATGCCATTAAATGTCACGAAAAATGCAAAATTAAAGTTTCAAATTTAAATAATATAATACATGATTTGAATTTAGACGGAGAAAATTATTTTGTATAATTTAAAACTAGGGAGCTTTTTTCCTGCTAGCTAACTCCATCGGATGTATTATCTTAAATGCTTTTTATATTTCGATACTCATAACTGTCAATTTTATTTTTAATTATTATTTTATTTTTCCATTATAAAACACTGAATAATATTTGAAAAACATTTTATATACTAGAGAGAAATTATTTTGATGGAAATTCGTCAGCTTTAATATGCTTTAACAACTAACAAGGTATTATAGTTTCATCAAAATCAAATTTATAGGTATAACTTAAAAAGTTAAGAAAACTTTATTACTACTTTGCTGCTGTTAATTTACCGTTTCTAGAAGTATATTCCCAGTGCGTATTGGCTAATGTCAAATTAGCTTAATATGTCACGACGGTGTGTAACAATTTATTTGATGTATAAGTTATTGGGCTATAGTTTATAGTGTTGTTTGAAAGTGTTTAAACAATCATGTACACAATACACGTCGATAATCGTCAAAATTAATTTGTTAAAATATATTATAATAGAAGTTGTGGGGTGGGTCTATTGAAAACTGTACTGGTAAACTGGATATTGCTATAGGCGGTCGGGGACTTATTGATACAATACAACTGTGTGTCATACGTATAAATTGCCGTAAATATTAAACATTACAATGGCGACGGCAGTGTTCGGTCTGTATCCAATACTGAAGATGACAACGTTGTTGCCAAAATACGTATCCATTTAATCTGCGCGTTCTTTCTTTTTCGGATTTCTGGATTTTTGAATTTCAGATTGAACCCTATAGAGAAAGCTGGGCTATTCGCCAACGCCCACTTTCTAAGCCTATATATATGTGCTACGAGAAACTGTTTCTGAGACAATACAAAGTTATATTATAGTCTGTACGGCTGGGCGATCAGTGAATCCCGTCCGATCGTGATTCAATTTCGACCCTCCTGGTGTGATGGCAGTTTATCGGTGTCATGGAACGACACTACGGACGCCGAAGATATGGGTTTTTTTCCACACAAATGAGATGTAGATGAGATGAAAAAAATAACATTTATCGAGTTCGTAAAAAAAAAGAAAAAATGCTACCAACCATTGTACTTATTACTATATACATGCTGCAAAAGTTTTTATTGTAAGTACATAATATTTTGAACGTATTGATGATAATGATTCGTTCGAACCATAATAAAATTCTCAAACAACTTTTTCGGCCGCTTAAGTTTTCAAACTGATAATCTTGTATACACAACGAAACAATCCCTTCAAGTGTAGTTCTGGGACGTTAAAACGTGAAAACTTCAAAACTTATTGTTTTTGAAATCTAGTCAAAGTTGTGATGTGGGAATTTCGTTACATCAAGAACATTATAGTTATCTGTTGATATAAATTGGAAAATTATTATATTTTGCTAGAACGTTTATTTTATATCTGATAATAATAATTTTTACTTTTGAAGAATGATAAAATCGTAATAATTTTCATTGTTAATACTTATGTTGGTGTTGGTATACGTTGAAACTCATTGTATTAATTTAGTATTATAGTGTTCAATAAAATATTGACGCTTGTTTGTTTTAAAAATCATACTTTTATAATTTATTTATTTCATCGTCAGATGTACATTTTGATGTTAAATAAGTACATCTAATAACTTTTTGAACTTAAATTCCAAGTTACCTTCATTTCTTAAAATAAGTGATATTTAGTTGGTTACCAACTACTTTTTTTTTATTTGGATGTAAATATTAAACGCTAATCAAAACATTGATGACGGATGACGTTTGATCAATGTTTATATATAAAAAAATTATGGATAAAAGAATATATAAATTTTAACTATTAATTTTAACTAACTAAGTCTTCGTTTTTTAATATAATTATTTACTAAAAACTGAATGCATTTGATAAAATAAAATGAATTAAATTATCTCTTCGTACATATTTTGTTTGGTCATATAATAACGGTGGTATAAATTGTTATTTATTCGATGCATACAATGTTGTTCTGGCTTGTACTGTTGAACTATGTTGTACAATCGCCAGTACCCATTTCAAATCCGATTATAAATCGATATTTTATTAATTAAGAAAATAAATGAGACAATCGATCTGGAGAGTCTATTTTGTTTTATTTGAATGTACATCGCTTTCGGGCGACATGCCAGACGACGCGGCACCACTAGAGGCACTTTGGTAAATATAAAATATAATTATTTAGTCGAATTCCGTACGAATGCCTCTTAATCTGTCAACTATTTTTTTTTTAACCATAACTGAAAATTAAAAATTATTCATAATGATATTTTCTGAAATTATTTAACCAAATCGAATTTGGCTAAAATAATTGTTTGGTTTAAGACGCATTTTATTGTTTTGACTTGGGTGAAAATGTGACTTATGTTTGAAAATTATAATGTTTGTATACAAAGTAGTTACGTAAATTGTAAATTATTCGACTGACAAAACAAATACAAGAAACATTTTTTACAATAAATTATACTATACTTTAATGAAACGATATATTTCATCCGAAAAATATCGAGGGAATTAATTTTAGCATTATATAATATATTAATAATTAATCAATGATGTAAAATTTGAATTTTTTACCGTCACAAAATATATACTGTCAGAAAAATAATTTTTTCAGCTACATTGTTTGTGTAAATTGTAAGACTCATACATTATTATTTATTACTCTGTCCCACCAACTGTCACTTGTAAGTAGTCACCTGCTGAGTGCAACTCATAATTTCTGTCCGTGCGCAAAAATAGGTCTATTTAGCGCCTACTATACAGTGTTATGTATTATATCACAGCTATTGTTGGATTTTAACCCTGACTCTTGTAAATGGACATAGCGAGAAATTTATGTCAACGGAAATCGCTCGCACTGCGAATAGTTTGAATGGCAAACCGTTTTCTGAAAGAGCTAATTATTCACTCTTGGAATATGTACCTATACCTACCTCTAACCCGCGTGTTCCGCCTGACTCTATACAGCCAGTATTCTGAAATCAATGGCGGTGTTCACATGAATTTCGCACAGTTCTCGTGTTTGCACCTACCATCATTCATCAAACTGTGTTCAAGTCACATGACGTCATATGCTTGCTATACTATAAATACGCAGTACCTACGAATAATGTACGGTTTTATTCGATCTTCGTGATTGGGTTGGAAAGCTCTGTAGAAAACGGTAACATTGTTCACTATATACTTAATAACTTGGCCGTGGCTGACAATAGCACTATAACAATACAATGCGGTTTAATGACTCCAGCTGTTGGTTAGGCCGATTTCCCATTATATATACCGACGTTAATACTGGCGCGAAGTATTCGGTTTGATTTTTCGTAGCCAACAATATAATACTTTCAATACAACAGTTCAATATTTCGTGAAATCTAACGTACCGCAGTCTGTTAGCCAAAGGTAATTGAGCGAGTCGAATAGCCGAATAATCTGTAGTTTCAAACAACTTTCCGTTATTGATAGCTGAAAATCAAAAATAGTCTTCACTTTCATAACTTGTAATTCGGTTGTAAGATTAAGTTGTTTGAACTTTGTCCAAATCCTGTGTCGATTCAGTTGAATATATTCTACGATTTATTTTGACTTCTCCTAGATCATATTGCAGCATGTTCACATGATGTTTGATGCAAGTCGACGCACATTCGTAAAACTTTACCACCATTAGAGCATGTGATTCCATTATTGCTTAATAAATCCCAAAACAATATATACGCAGGGAGTAGGATTCTGAGAGGCCTCTCTCATCCATCATCGGTGTTTGTCATTCTTTTGTTCTGATAGCTTGTGTGGTGTTAAGTTTGACGCTAGAGATAGAGTTTTCTAATAATGCATTTGACCACTTTAACATAGTATGCTATTATGTAATGCAATGTGTGTAATAATCGTGTACGATTTCCATCAACCAAATTTTGTGGCAATTTTGGTAAGTGCAACAGGAAGGAAGTCTATTAGGTATAATCTCTCCGATCGAACTTTTGCCATTATTGCTCGTTGAAAAATGAAAATATAGTCATATAGTTTCTACGATAGTTGGCAGGTGCAACAACTAACAAGGTAATATCTTATTTTGTCTCGTGTAGCGTTGTCAAACACAGTGTCAATCACATCGTAACACTGTCACTTGTTTGTTCTATCATGTGAAACTCTATGCATATTTTCGTTATTCAAACCACCATCAGTTCCACGTTCTATGACAGTTCTGATAGATTCTGATTGGTAGTACAGGAAGTTGTGAATCCGTAATATTTTGGAACCGGAAATATCATGGTAATAATCTATTTCTGTGGTTACGACATTAATGTAGGCGTAGGTGCAGTGCAAAATAAATGTAGATAAGTACATAGGTTGAAAGCAGGAAAAACATTAATTATATATAGAAGTTTAATAATTTTAATTATCCTTCTAATTACTGAAAAACAAAAGTTTGTCCACTTAAAACATTTTTAGTCAATTATTCAATACTTTTGTATTAGTCCAAATGTGATTCCATTCCTAAAGTGTATATTTTATATAAAAATTTAAATCACAAGTGAAAATATCGGTAAGATAAAGGCGTGTCACCGGTATATCTTAACCAATGTTGATACGGATTATCAAACGCGAACTCAACAGTTTATTAATTATTACATTAAAATAATGATAACTGCATTGCATAATTATAACTTATAACTAGGAGATATAATTTTAATTAGAGACTATATAGAATCTAAAAGTGGTACATAAGTTTTATTATCTTTCATCTTCGGTTGCCTTTTTGATGTATTGGTATCACCCTTTTTATTTGACCCATTTTAAAAAGTTATGTTTTTATCTTTACTTTATTGATGAATCGATGTATAAAAATTTTCAAACAGATGAAAAAACATGTACGCATAATATAATTTATGCGTTATTTTAGAACACAAACTTAAGATGTACCATATTTATCACTCAGAAATCGAAAGTAGAAACATTTTTTAGTAAAACGCAAAACACCGAAAATACTTTCACGATATTTGTCAGAATATAAAATTAAACGTAATTTTGTCGTAGCAAAGAGAAATGCGTCGGGAAAATAAAAATTTGTTTCGTATAAATATATATATATATAAATTAACATACAAAAACGTGTGCAAGGAATCGATAATAATTCTTACTAGTAAGCGTTTGAATGTACCTATACAATGCATAATAATATTATATCATTATATATATTCTAGACAGTGTGTACAGTGTGTTGTGAACTTTGATATTTTATAATGTGCATCGGTACACACTACACAGTATAATATACAAGTAAAAGGTATATAACGTCACGTGGTTCACCGTTCTGTGTAATACCGTTGCAGAAGCAGGGCACGTGCAGTATGCATACCGTATATGTTCAAAAATAACAAAATATGTAATATCACGGAAAATATTTTATATGCTCCGATAGTTTGGTGCCCACATATTATAGAAATATCATACAGATAAGTACCTAAACCAGTCAGAAATTAGAGTACCGTAAGAATAAGTTTTAAGTATCACCGATGTTTATCGATTTTGTATAAAATACATTATGTATTTAAGTTATTTTTTAAAAAGTAGGTAGTTTATTTATTATTTATTAAGTTTTACCTTTATACAGTTTATTACTTATCATTCACCTTGTCTATCCCTTAGTTTACTTTCACCACTCGTTGAATATACATTTATGTATACAATATAATATATAACAATTTTTATTAAATACTCCTACGCTCTACACTCTTTATTTGTGTTGGTGTTTTCCGTATAATGTTACAAGTTAATCCCGAAATATATAAATATATATATTTGTTTTTCAAATACTCATATTTTGTGATTTATATTGGTAATAAATAAAACAATGATACATTAGAAATGTTTTATTTTTAAATTGCTTAAAATAAATAGTTTATTTCAATTACTGATTAATGACCAATAACAACGTTTTTATTTAGTTTATAATTAGTGTGTTTACTTTTGTAATTTAAACAATTAAAAAAATAAAACAAATACACTTACTATTTCTATTTTTGTATGATACTAATAAACATTACAATTTATCGGATTTAATAATTTTACTAAATATTATCAATGAACACTTTTTGATTTTCTAGGATTTTAGAGTTGGTCCATAATATAGTTCTCTGAAAATATAATTAAGGGATATTTCACCCACTGCTGTTGATCCCAGGGAGTTAAAATTGAATTGAACTCATTTAGGTTTGGCGACAAAACAGTTTATTAAAATTGTTGTAACCCTTTTATTTAACTTTTCTGCCCCTGTAGTGCAGGGAATTGAAAAGTCTACTTAACAATACATATATATATATAAATAGAATTATCATATTTTATAAAATAGAATTTCAAATTGTTAAAGCTTAACATTATACTCTACCGTATCACTAACAAGATTTACAATTGTAAAATTATTTAAATTTAATAGTGAAAATAACTTATTATTTGTACATTTAATATTACAAGTAATTATTTTTAATTGAAAATGTTAACTATATATTTTTCAAAAGTTTTAATTGTTTATAATTTATAAATGTAATAATTTTGTTATCTTGTTTTTTTGTTTTAGTATTAAGTAATAACTTTAAATGAAAGTGTAAACAACTAGTAACTACTATCGGAAAATTAAATATTTTATAAGCCATAAACAATTTTAAACACTTAGCTTAGTTTAAAAAAATATTAAAACCAAAAAGTTTAGCTAATTTTTTTGCTGAATGAATCAAAAACTTTATCCGTCGTAAACTCGTAACATCTGAAATACGATAAATTCATAAGTTCAAAAACTAAGCAAATTACTAATTTAACTAATTGTGTTAGAGGAAAATATTCAAAATTCATTATACTTTTTTACGTCTTTTAAAACTTCTTTTTATCTTAATATTCATTTTATTGATACTTATAAAGTATAGTTAATTATTTACAAAACGAAAAAAATTTGTTATGAACATTGTTATGATTTATTGAGTGTAGACGTGATTTCGATATATTTAAGAAAACAACATGATATCTTTAGAAGGTTTAATTCAATTTTGTGTACGTTTTTTTATATCGAATACAATCAAGTCCATATGACCATATGTCCAGACGGTCCAGTGTCCACGGATGCGAACATACTATGTATATTTATTTGAATAAACAGTAAATACAGTTGGCAAATAATATAAAAAACGTTTGGCGATAAAAAAATATCTTTAGAGTTAAAAAGTCAACATTCTTTTCCAGTGAACGTCAAAATTCTAGAGCTTTGAATTGCGCAGAGCGCTACCGGAATAAAACGGACGATTTTATCACCTTATTTTCCTATTCAATAAATAGACAATTGCAATTCTATTCCAATAACTAATGTATACACAATCGATTGATGCGACTGTTTTCTGTTTTAAACAATTAGTGTTTTCAATAACACATAGGTACACAACGGAGAACATTAAACTACTAAAACAATTGTTTTTATTGTGTGTCGAAAACATTAATAATACGTTTTACCGTAAAATATATTACCGTCTAGTTAACGTGGAGATTTTCTTGAATCTACAATATCTAACATTAACATATAATAATATTAACAGTTAGTAGGTACCTTTTTGTCATGACGGGTATTCTGAGAAACAGCTCTACGTGCAAAATATGACTTACTCATGTGGTTATGACTTATAAAGATTCAAATTTAGCTTCCAATGTGAATTTAGATTCTGTATTGTGTTTCCCGCAAAGTCCTGTATTAACTATTATGTACATGTAATCTGTTTAAAAACATTCTATGCACGTTTCAATTATTCTGGTTACAATCATATTCATTAGCAGAGTACGGTATTGTCAGTATTTATAATAATATATATTTGAATTTTAACAAAAATATTATATTTCTATTAACGCGACACATACGTCATGTATGATTGTTTATGACTAGCTAGGTATACATAAATATAAATATATGTATCAACTAAAATTAATTATTATATTATATTGGTCTTTCTGCCACGCAAAGAGCATAATTAAGTTTTTACTCATCAATAAATGCGCAAAAGAAAAATAATGATATTCCGATAGATACTTACGCAGTTTTAGTTTAATAGTGATATAAAATGATTATTATTGTTAATTTAAAGTTATAATCATAACTAGTAATGCGTATTAATTTCGTGTGATTCTTATTCTTATTAAATAAAGTTATTAGCGTTTTATAACTAATAAATAATAATAAATTATTAAAATAAATTTGTGAGGATGGATCTTCTTTATACTTTTATGTTACGTTTTTGTCTGTATAAAATGATGTTCAACATAAAATAAGATGTTTGTTTTACTTTGACAAGTTTTTGAACTCAAAAGTTTTTTGCTTAAATCTTTTTATAAAACGTTAAGTACAATTTGTATACGTTTTTATTAAAATCACAATAATGTAAATTTTTAAGTTGACACCTATTTTAAATAGAATCTTGACCATTGTACAAAAAATATTATTTAAATTATTTAAAAAATGTTATTCCAATCACAATAAATTAATCAGTTTTCAAATTTAACCGTACAAACCAGTCTAACCACGGACCATTTAGTTTCACCTTACTTCGTTATCACTTATCGCCACGGGACTTAGATTTAATGGACTAGTATCGTCAAGGCGAAGGTGGTATAGAGAAGATATAGTTAGATAATGTATCTTTTCCTTCCGTAGTATTTAAATGTTCCTTGCATAATTGAAAATATGGAACTATCGACTTGGTGGTTTAAATTGTATATAAATTAAAATATATTCACATACATAATTCACTTCTACAAATATTGTGTAAATGTGAGAAATTCGTCGATTTGTCATTAAAGTATTTTCACATTTGTCTGACTGGTATACAACTCTATCAATTAATTTGTAAAACTACTTCATAAAACAGTTTAATAAACTATGTTAAAGGAATAGATTTCGTTAATAACCATTAATCATACACTTCATTCAAGATCCCCTGCACTTATTTCTTCCACCCTATTTGTGTTGCATTGATATCAATTAATTAGAACCTTGGAGTCCAAAGTTGTTTAGTTATGGATAATAAGACAAATTTGATTTTTTTTTTCAACTTTTTGAATAAATGCCTAAGAATATAAAATCAAGGATATAAAAAAAACAATACTTTCGAAAATCATCTTTTTTCTTTTACAATATGTGATGTAGGTACTTATATTGCATTTCATAAAAGAAATAGTCTTTTGTTTTTATAGTGATCAGATTTTGTTTCTGATATCAAAACATAAAACGTAATAACCTGAAATAATAATAAAAAAAAATACACACCTATTATCCCTCTGCAGGTGAATTGGATCGTTGGAGTAAAAAATTCATCGCTGAATAGCGAATAGTCGTTTTCTGAAAATTTGACGCAATCGCGTTATTTTGACGCATACAAGATTCTTATATGTTTCACATCAGCTGTAGATTGATTTCACCTGACAATCAAATGATCGGAGATGATACTATATATATTATATATATAATAACTGATTGTACCAATCAATTCATTTAAGGCGACAACCTATGCTATAACAGTGGATTTGATCGACACCTCCCCATAAACCCCCCCCCCCCCCCATATCCATAGTTCGGAGTATATTGGACGTGTGTTGGGCTGAGCAGAAAGTAGCTAGACCACAAAAAACCATATTAATCGTCTTGACAACCACTGTCAAAGATTGTTCTATCTCGTACGACCATTTCAGTGTATATACATTATATTATATATAGAGTACATCAGTTAACGTGTATTTAGGTGCCTACACTATATTATTATTATTATATTGTTTTTGATGGAACTATTTATGGTCGACAAACTTTGCAGGCCACGCTCGATCTGATACGTTCGACTACTGTTCGAGACCGAAATTGTGGCTTTTTCGGGACGACACGCGGTTTCAACGGTATCGAATGCCAAACGAAGACGCTCGCGCGATTTATGATTTACCAAATCGTTTTTCATACGCGTCTCGAAACCAATAAAAACTTTTCAACGTGACCTTCCGTTTGCCGAGCTGTTTTATTTACCAACTTATTCCAAATAAATCATCGGATCCTGATATAATATATTGTGGCCACGTGCATGTCAAAACCTCGATATACTATATTATATAATATGTATAGTATACACTCGCCTGCAGCACTCTCACAGTCGTATTAAACGGTCATCATGAATTGTTTTAATTGTGTCGACCATTGTTTTGTAACGGCCCTCGTACAGCGCCTAATTAAAAAGAATATCGTACATTTATTTTTATGAATTCGATCTAAATTGCATTCCGAGTGAGCGCATAGCCAGTTGAAATGTGTGTTTTATTAAACTTTTTTTACATTTTACATATATACACTCCACACCGCGGGCCGCACATACATTTATAATACGCTTTTACACTTATATACTTACGGACATTTTTTTTTCCCCGTCGAGCGCCCTATTTCGTCCATTAACGCTATACTACGACGGATGTTATTGACAATTACGAAAATAGTTTATATTCCTCTTTAATGTCCGTTTATTTTTCACAGTTTCGTACAGCAATAAAGTGGACCCCAAACCGCTTCTTTCCGTTCGCCAGTTGGCCAGTAGACGCCTAACCACTATATTCTATATATACGAAATAATATTGTCCATAACAATTTCGCATTGGCGTATCCTGAAGACACTCGAAAACTACTTCGGTATAAACTGCACCATGCTTTTGTGCTGGCTCGCATCGTGTGGTGTCCGAAAGGCAATCCCATGATATTCACCACACCCCTACCACAACAACCGATAAATACTAGTTTACGATTTGGCGGTTATATTTTCCTACTCAAATGATGAATAGCGATTTTAACACACCATTTACCCCTTTCTTCCACCCGGGGCGGAAGAACGCATCTACCCACCGATGTTTGTAGGTTAATCGATTTGGAATTATTTCTTCTGTAAAGAATAATATCATAGATTAATATATTATACGAAAACGCTGACCATCGAATAATATATCCGAACAAAATCGATGAGCCATTTTCATAACAAGTATTTATTATTTACTCGTGTTGCAAATAATATAATATACGATGCATTATACTGCATTATTATTTAATACAATATCTATAATGCATTGAAATGTATTTAGTGGTTTACTAGCCTATAAAATTAGCATAATGTCAATGTATAGCGTTAGGGAAATATAGTACTATTAGAATAATGTGTATGCTATAACATACATATATACATAAGTAGTTATAATATAGTGCAGTGTTTTTTTAAACATTTATATAAAAAAGAAAATAGTGTTTTTAAATTATTTTTTTTCGTGACTAACGAATTATTTACTGGTATAACATTAGGTTTATATTTGTAGTTGAATTAATTTCAGGTTTTTGGTCTTAAGAATCAAATTGTATTGTTTTTAATTAATAATTAATTACACGAAAAGAAAAATAGTTAGCGAGGTTTTGGAGACAATATAAATTATAAGGGAAAGAGTTGAGCTAAATGTTGTACCCACTGAACTGTTTATCTCCAGACTGATAATTAGGAAATTTATTTGACAAAAATTAACGCATTATTTGTTCTTTTAAATAATTTATCGACCTTTTGAATCTATATGTCTTTTGGTTATTGCATGCTAATTAATTCATATTTTATACAAACGTTTGAGACTTCAAACCACAATTATTATTTTTCTGTTGTTGGGGATTACTTATTTTATAAAACAATGTTTGTGTTGACGAATTCCTTTAAAAACAAGTATTTTTTTGAATTAAAATTGATATACAATTAACCAATTAACTGTTTGATTAATATGTCATAGTAAATACTACTTAATGTAAGTTTGGTATATTAAAATATTCAAATTAATTTAACTTCTAGAAATTGTACATTTTTATTTGATTTGAATGATTAGGTACTCAAAAACTAATATTTTTGTACACAAATGTTTTTGAAAATAAATCTTTGAAAATGTCAAATTTATACATTCAGAATTTATATTTTCCCTTTAAGTTTCTCCAAGCAATCATAAAAATAAAAAAAAATAATAATAATAAACAATATTAATATAAAGTAAATTAAATATTTATAGCTTTGAATAGTTTTTAAAACAAAGAAGTATACAAATAATAGACTTTTAGGTAGGTGATAATAACACAGATTATTATAATTCACCCGACATCAATAAACTTTTAAATATTCTACTTTAATTTCACGCGAAAATCGTGAAAATGTTTATCTTTTATCTTTTTATACACAAACATTTTAAGTGTTGGTAACAATATTACAATGCCATAGTCAGATAGGTAGCCAAAATAAAAAAAAAATTATAAAATATTACGAATTGATATGGATTTAATAAATGTTCGCCGTGAGCGTGGTTAAAAAATAAGTAAAATTTCTCAGCGCAATGAAATATCGCTTATTATGAATTTAATGTGTTCAAACATTACAGGAGCATAAATAATATTCTTTTGGCCGGTCGTTAACCGCTCCTGAAAATGTCCATTAAAAAAAGATTTCAGAAACGCCTCCCGGAAAAGAGCTTCATTTTTCCAACCACCGGCTCCTTCGGTTTTTACAGTTACTGCGGTTTTTATTGTTAATACTTTTCGCGTTGGCCATGGCTCGTGTGACCGGTGCCGATTGCTGTTATAAAGCGTCCCTGAGCGCATGCGCTTTGCGAATACACACACACACACACACACATTTCGATAAGTTTAATCATATTTGGGTCAACGCGGACGACCGCGTTCTCTACGTCTATAGCTCGACATGTTAGTTCGGGAATCCGATCTCAAACTACGACGGAGTTACTGCTATACGAAACCATCGGATTTGATTAGATTAGATTAAAAATATATATCGACATAAAACCTTTTGTAAATAACCTCTGACAGGTAACATTATACACAACAGTAAAAATATCAACCTGCAATTGTCTTATACTTAGTTAATATTATTAATAATTTGTGTGTACAAACCATAGTGCTATGACCGTCAATTGTAGCGGACTATACAACTTTATAGATAATATAATATATATTATAATTGTGCACAACCGTTCACAGAAGCAACCACAACATCGGGACAAGCGTTTAATAGGTATTATAGCGCCGGACACAGTATAGACTTCACAGTTATATAATTCGTTGGTCCAAACCGGAGTAAAATTAACCCAACATTGCACCGCACCGGGATATGCACCATGTCAGTGATAGGTTTATGGTGCAAACATCCCGGCGCGTTTTTTCACACCGGTTGGAGTGACAGAATTTCTAGATAGTTACACACTATATTGACACTTGACATTGTGACATTGTGTGATTGTTAGGTCAGATTTTTTGACATTTATAATTAATGAATTGAATTACGTATTAAATATGCATACATAAATTATATGCTATTGGCATATATTATTAAGTATTTTGTTGACATCGCAAGTAGTCCAATTCTGTTTGCAACGGTTTGCATAGATTAAGGACTGTAATATTACTAAATTATACATTTCGTTGGTAGTATATTTCATTAGTTGTTTATTTAATTATTGCCACCTACTCAAAAACTTCAAATTCAGCGCTGATATATTATTTGACTCGTATAAATGAGATAAGACAACTTTATTAAAATTAGTAAATTCGTTTTTAAATTTTACATAAAATTTTTCTATTCAGTGTCTTAGACCTCTGCAGGTATATAGCTATAAATTCTGTTGTTTGATAATAAAAAGATTATAGATATTATGCAATAAAATTAAACTGTTTTTTTAGCTTTACCTGGCGTGTATTCTTATTTAATTTTTTAAAAGGAATATTGATAAAATAAAACTAATTAAAATTGTACAATAAGAGCATTGAATCTCTATCAAATTATTATTTTTTTAACTACCTATAACTACCTAATTTATCATGAACATTGAATCTTTTTTTTTTATTTTTGTAGTTTTTGATGACAATACTATTTTCTTATGAAATAAGTATCTATTGACTATCGTTAATCCTCATTACACACAGCACACGCATCTATTGAAACAAAATATATGCACTTTACCAGGCACAATTTTGTTTGTAGTTTTTATTTTTTAAATTGGTAGTTTTCTTATGCTGATTACGAATATGCAAAACAATCTGCAGATACAATAAATTAGATTAAAACTTTCAGCAGTTTAAAGTTCACGATTTGTATTATGCAGCCACGTGGTAGACAATATTGGATATCAGGTTAGTACGTAGAACGAACGCGTATTCCTCAATTTTCAACGAAAAACCACTCTCAATAATATCGTCATCGTGATCGGAGGAGTCATTGATCTCGAAAGTAGTCGTGTAACCCAACGGGTAAAACATTATTGCTAATAAAAGTATGACAAGTACCTATAGTCGCTCCCTACGCCAGTAATGTATTTACGGGAGGGGGGGGGGGGTCCTAGGAGTCTGGACACCCCTCCCCCCCCATTAACTCGTGTCTCGTACATGTTAGATGTTGTGTTTTTACATGATTAAGAAAACAAATTTTATCATAAGGTACAAAGGATTTTGTAAAAAAAATTCGAAGCTTCAGTTATTAATATCGTGATTTTTTTTTTTTGTTCTGAGATTGCTACCGAAAATGGTTTAAAAATACCGAGTTCATTTTTTAATTCAAATATTTAGTAGTTTTGAATATTGCCACTCCAGAGAGATATTTTTCAACCTTAAAATCCTCAAACCTTTAGGAAATATTTTTATAAAAGTTATAAGTTATAACATAACTAGATTAGATTCTGAGCGGAGTGATAAAGCTAGTGGTTTTACAATAGTGTTTATTATTTTTATCCTGTATACAAAATTTCTGCCAGAAGGAGTGCTTCGATTTCAATACAAGTACCTTATCTTTTAGCAAATTGGATCAAGATGGTACTTTAGGGAGGTCATTTTTTGATTTTCTCATTAGTTATTTAATGCCACGGGAAAAACCACCGAAAAAATACGAAAAACCACCTAAAAATGGGATTTTAATTTCTAACGCTTTGTTTATCACCATAGAAACGAATAAAAAAAAAATATTCCAATATTAATTCAACTTACAGGCTAAAATAAATAATAACAATATAAAATATCGAGACTGACAAACCGTCCTCGCTCAGAATTATTTTTCTTATACAATGATATTATTATTTCATTGAATTCAAGTTTAATACAATCCATTATACATTGACCCACTTATAACCTACTGTACTGAAGAGCAACATCCACTTACCCGCTTTTTTAAAATTTGTTTAGTATATATTATTATTTAATAATTAAAAACTCAAACATTTTATATCGTATTATAAATATGGTATATTTATTTAATAAAGAGTAATTGGGTGGTATATAGGGCTTTGCACCCGCGGCTCTGTTTTCTGAAAATTATCTGGACCTTCCCCATGACAAATTCCTAAATACGCCATTGTCCTACGCCTACCGGTTCCGGTCGCAAACTTCAAGATCTCACGGACAGTTCGCCTGAAGGGGCGAAACCCTCTTAATACCACCAAAAAACCAAAATTAAAATTTTACATCATGTGTGTGAGCGTAATT
Organism: Sitobion miscanthi; assembly: GCA_008086715.1. Taxonomy (NCBI): domain Eukaryota; kingdom Metazoa; phylum Arthropoda; class Insecta; order Hemiptera; family Aphididae; genus Sitobion; species Sitobion miscanthi. Next base: position 4,374,807 of record CM017797.1, read on the forward strand.
TGCCTTGGAATTATTTTGAGCCATTGGTATACCTGCGAGGTTATATAGGATAGTCATATCGTGGTAATGATATGCGAGTATATCGAGTTTGAATCTCGTATGAGAAAAATGATATTTTGCAATTTTTTTCGTAACGTAACGTTTTTTTGTAACGCAACATTTTTCGATTTTGATTCTATGTGCCAAAGCAAAGACATAAAACGTCAAAAATAAAAACACTAAGACACATATAAAGTTCTTCCCTAGCGTTGGCTGTCTAAAAAAACTTCATATTGTCAACAGATAAACAAAATATCATGTTCAAGTAAAGCCTAATGAAATAGTATAATCAATTTTCAATTAGGTATATTACCTTTACTAGTAGTATATTATATTATTATATTATTAATACTATTATAATCTACAATCGTATTATCACAATCTCGTACTCGATAATAATAATATATTAATAGGCATGTAATTTTTATGTGTTCAATTATATTGACAAACCTGTAAATATTTGAATTTGTGGAAACAATAAACAATAAATACAAAATAAAATACTAAACGTACTCTTTAGTAAAAAAAAATTAAAATTAAAATGTTGAATTGAATATCTCGGTATAGTTTTAATGATAGGTACCTAACATGTATATAATTTTATCACATTTCCAGATTTCCTCGGGGAACAATCTAGTCATTTTTTTTTCCTGACAATTTATTATGTCTTTAAGATAACGTTACGTTACATAGCTCATAATAACAGTAAAGATATAAGACTCCAATGTCGTTAACGAGTTCTTCATTGCCTGAGGCTGGAGAAAAATGCGGGTCTATTGACCTATATTATTGAGTTATGGCTGATTGGAGTATTGAAGATCTTGTGGAATCCCAATAATACAATGGTATACCTTAATGACTTTTAAAGTTGTTTGATTGAGTACCACATTGCATATGGAAGGCACTTACATACATATGTGGGACGAGTTTGAAACTCTCGACGAAACTTTAGTTCTCCTTGAGAAGTCATGTGCGAATTTTTTTTAATAGGCTATTCACTCGTGTAATTTTTTTTTTTAAGAATTTATTAGATTTCTAATAAGTTTCAACAAAATCCAATTATTGAAGTACATTATGTTTTTTTTTTATCAAAACTTTCAAACTCACTTACGCGTGGAAGTGTGGTACTGTTCAATTTTGACACTTGGTGTGACATCACTTCTAAGTTCTGACCCAGTTTATTCGAAACAAAGTCTATACTTTTGATAGTAAAACAATAAGTGTAAATTATGATATGATTCAGATTAATCAGTTATTGATATCAACCAGATAGTTAATTCAAGATGCTGTGTATATTTTTGAATTTGATGTAAATATATTAAAATTAGTAATATCGCCCTGTTTGATACCTCAACCTTTTATATAAATATTATTTAACATAATAATTATTATAAAATATGATAAATAGGTACTTATATATAGTTATTATCGTATACCATCTTTGGCAGTCATATCTTATATCATAGATTTTATACAGCGTTCGTGTATAGCTTTCGATTAACTAATGACAATTTATTAATCATATTAATCTATAAGATGATTTATTATACCTAATATATATATACTGTAATATAGCTTATAGGTATAGTATAACAATTAGCCACGTTGAACTCTTTTTATCATAAATGATACCTAATTAATTATATAAAGACACATTTACAGTACATTTGGACTTCAATTTTCTTTTGTAAACATGACTTTCAAAACAAGTAACAAACATTTCATAATAATATTTATTTGACCATCTTATTAGTTTGTTATCTGTAAATCTGATATATTAATATTATAGTTATTACAGATTGTCATAAAATTTTTAATTCATAATCGAAGATAAAAGGTACCTGTCTATATGCATTATATTACAAATATAATTTATGATAAACCCTAATACCATTACCATGATGACATTTGGATTCCATAACTAAACCATTCTGTGGTATTTGTCAGAAATCGGAACGGACAGGTTAAGTTATGATAATCCTACGTTTGTATACAAAATATGAACGTGGCAACCAGTGAAATTCATTATTCTTTGTATGTGTATAATTCCTAATCTAAAAACGATTTAATGGCAATTTATGAAACGAAGCTGTGTGATATCATCACCCGTTTAATGTTTACTAGTTGATTCGTATACTATGTAATATTATGAATACCTAAATAGGCGACAAGAATTTTCGTTAAGCAATATGCTTACTGTTCGTATTTTTTATTTTATTATTCATAATATTGCTTATTTGAGTGACTGAAACGTTCAAAATTATTAAATTGATACATTTTAGCGACTTTTAAATGATTTGTGACTTAAACGTAAACGAACGGTGCATGCGAGTAAAAGAGAATAAGTCAAAAATGACTACTATTTAGGAAATTAAAACATATCTCATTAAAGATGAGCAAAAATAAAAAATTTCAATGACGTAAACTATAGGTACTTACGTATAACATTCTTTTCTACAATATTGGTTATTACAATCGAAAAATGTTCACATTGACTTATTCTATTTTACCCTCGGTGCATCGCATTATCTATCCATATGACTTACGAGTAATGACTATATATTATACATATTAATTTATTGCAGTTTGTTTTTATTATTTAGACGTAATATAATAAATAATTCTATTATATTTTTACTGACCTACCTAAAGTGTTGTTTAAGAAATTAATTAATATCGTCCATTATCCCCTTCGCTGTAGAGTGTTTGTCAAAATAACTTTTTTAAGGGAAAAAAACATTCAACCTGTATAGTGTACACGTATTGAAAGAAACAAGGCAATCATTGGTGCACGTGACTTGAAATTTAAAAAAAATATATATTTATATATATATTTTAGCACCGCGTACAGATTGCTGAAGAACGTGTTTTAACCTGTTATAGAAATGGTTTTCAATAAAACTTGAAACACTTTATACGTTTCTCTTTTATTTTATTCCAAGTAAGCCTTATAGCTATACGGGATGTATTTCATTTGGAAAATATACGTAACAAATACAAGAAAGTAAAGCATCGCAATAATAAAACACTGTAATAGACAAGGGTAAATTATTTATGTCTTTAAGCACCCCCCCTCCCCCCATCACCCGTTTTTAATTAAAATATACATTTACTGTAATAATTTCATCACTGAAATTTAGGGAAACAAAACCGAAAAGTTAACAATATTATATATTATTATGTACCTATACTATAATTTAGTATATTATTATTATGTGAAGACTAGTTAATATTATGAAGTATTATATTATATTTATATGGCGTATATTCATAATAAAATATTTAATGTTCATATCGACACGGCCGACAATAAAACGAGTTGGTCGCTTTGGCATAGAAGTGTTGAGAAGAAAAATAGTGCAGAGAAAAAGTTTCTTCTGGCATATTATATATATTGTGTGTGTGTGTGCGTGTGCGTGTGTTTGAGGACTTATCGTTTTTCAGTTCTTTTTTCCTGCGTCAACGTTCTTATATGACTTGTCGTTAAAAATGAAATAACATTAAACTGTTTTAGTTTTTATTCATTTTTTATTGTGAATTGTACTTTTGTGCATATTGCAATATACAGGACTGTTTCGGGGTATTGATAAGTTTGTGCACATAAAAACGCGTGTTAAAAAAAAAAAATAACAATAATAATAATAAAAAAAAACACGATACGCACTAATGCTGCTTGTATAACTTATGGTCTATATCGCGTATCGCGTCGGTCTGGAATTATTATTGTTATAAGTTTCGTATTCATATTATGTTGTGATTATAATATATATATATATTGTATATATGCGTATAATATGTGTACACTGTACAGTATAGTATTATATAAACTGCAATAAATGTGAATTTATCGCACTGCAGACTATATCGTACACGCCGAATAATGCTTTGTTGTTGTTGTTGTTGTTATTTTTTTATCGTAATTGGTCGGTAGGTTTAATGGCCGTGTTATAGGGTCATTTGTAGACAATAAAATATTTTAATATCTGAAAAAAACATCGGCCGCGTGTATTTCTGGTACGGACGACGAATTTTCCGTTACAATATATTATAATATTATGCTTCACGTTGTAATACGCCGGTGCCGATCGTGGCTAATGTGTCAATTAATCGAAGCATTATTTGCAATAGGGTCACCCACCAACACTATATTATAGTCGAACCCAGCTTATACTTTATGTAAAATATATATTGTCTAGAGAAATAGCATCCCCGTGGCATATTAAAAGATTAATCTAAAGGGTAAAAGGCACAGGTATAGACTAACCTTAAAACTCGTATAGTGCGTAGTATATATTTTATATATCTATAATATAATATATATTATATATATATATATATATGTATTTGTGATATGTAGAGGTAATTTATATATACGCTGTAAGCGGCTTTCGACTGACGAAATAATCGTGCGTCTAAAATATAAACTATTTTGGTTACATCAAAGTGGACTGCGATTTAGCACGGGCGGGTGAAAGTACCCACATAACATTATTATCGTTTTCGCAGTCTTTTCTTACTTTTTATTTTTAGATTCCGAGAGAAGCGATAAATGTATTGATTTTACGACGAAGTGAGAATTTTTTTGTGTCGAAGACAATTTTTCTACTTGGTTTTTCAACTTTGAGGGTGGTTTTTAATAGCAAACTGGGAATGATTGGCACGATGGTTGGTCAAAAGCATAAATTCCTTGTAACTTTCTGAATAATTGAAAAAAATAAGAAAAACTGGATTTTTTACGCAAAACTAGTTTTTGACTAAATCAATTTTGTTCTCTTGGTTTAACTCAAAAATAAATAACATTATGTAATTGAAATGTTCACCAAATGTTTATGTTTGCGTTTTATATACACGATACAATGTTAAATCTTTTTTAGGCTATATATTTAGACATTTGACCTTTTCGATTTTGTATTAGTTTTTTTTTTTTAAATTTAATGAGGATGACAAAGTTTTGCTCGGTCAATAAGTCATTATAGTATTCTGTATCTATTGCATAATGCAACCAAATAATTTAAAAATATCATAAAATATACTTAGTAATTATAGGCTGACAGACCGTATTTTCCTCAGAAACGTAATTCGTACTCAATGATTTGTCATAATATAGGTAATGACCTTAATTACACAATACCTACTATGCAGCAGAGCGGATACCTACTTTCTACTTTTTTATTACGACCCGTGTGTGGTTCTTCATAATATGAAGATGAAACCATATTATATAGATACTTGCAAAATACGAATTATCTAGACGTGTGCACTCCGCCGTCGGCGATTGCTGCAATTTACGTACAAAAGTTTCAGTACGTTTCAGCAGTACCCAAATTTACCGTATAAAAGTTTCGTACTTATTCCAGTTTCCGAATTGACCGAAGTACATAAATCTTGGAAAAATATATATATTATACTCTACTTCTATTTGCATAAATAAATCATGATTACAGTCGCAGGGGAAAACATTATGTTGAGAGGATGTTTTTAGTGAACCAAAAGGAAAATACTTAACTTTCGTAGGTACTGTATTAAGTACAATAAAAAAAATCATCACACTACGATACGATTAATGGGTCTTTTTTTTGTTTTATCAATCTGCAGTATAAGTTACTTTACAACGTATTAATGGCTAGAAGCCTAGAAAGGCTAGCGTAAAACACAACATTTATTATAAATTTATATATAACGAGTAAAGTGTTTTCTAGAAACTACAAAGTCGTATTTAATATTATATTTTATCATTTATTATCTGTTAAATAAATTAACAAACAATTACTTTAAACTATATTTCATATGAACTCTCTGTATAATAAAATGACAAAATTCTTGAAGCTACACATTTCAATTTCATTCTAGCGAGTCACAACAACTGTCTTAAAACTTTCTTTGACTTAAAAGACTCATAAGTGTTTCTTAGGACTTAAAAGACATGGGAAATTTCAAAATACGATCTATAATACACCCAACCGAGCGTTAAACGTATATTTGCTTCATAGACACAAAAGTTGGTTTTATGGAGTATTCAATTTTACAATAAGACGAGGAAGTTAATAAAAAAAAATTGATCAATATTAATTTTTCTTTTGACTTTTTAATACTAATAATATTATATATAGTAAAATTCCATTGTTTTTAACATGAGAAAATATTAAATATTACCTAACGAATTTTTTTTTTAAGATTTAATTTTTATGCAATTTTATCAGCATCTAATGCTGATGTATGACGTAGTCTAAATGCAGTTAATTATTTCATGTAAAACTGTCAGATACTGGTATTAGTAATTAATCCACTATAACGGGACTAAACCTTTCAAAAACTTTTAGAAATCCCTTTGGATTTTTTTAATATTATATACCTATACTTAATACCTTATTCGAAGTAACAAAATTAAGTGTAAATAGTTTGAAATACTTATTTGCATTAAACAAAAACTCTACTTAGAATAAATTCAATAAAGTCTCCAATTTCGCATAAATTATTTATTATTGAATGGTAAGACAATTTTAAGTTTCAAACCTATTTAGATTCTGTTTTGTAGCTGGGGCAATTGTTCAACTGTTGTTTGTTATTACTTATTATAGAAATTTAAGTGTAACAGTATACAAATACATAAAACTTAAAAAAGTACTTGGTCGTAATATGTTTTTTATAACTTTCATGAACAGTTGTTGAAGAATTTGTATTTACATTTTAAATCATTATCTGTAATATTTGGATAGGTGCAGAGTATGTAATTATGCTGTTATAATTTTACTGTGTAACAACAGTTTATGGACAGTTTACTACAGTTACTGTACAATATTTGTGTTAATTTGCTAGTAATAACTCAACTATTTATGGTATTTACCATAAATAATATTTTATCGAATTGCTGATAAATATTTACTAATAGCTCAATCGCGGATATCAGTGCATTTCTGTAGATGCCACTATTCCATTTGTTTTAACGTCGTAGTAAATAATAAACAAAAAAGAAGAATAATATAATACTTAATTAATTATTATACTACTTATTAGTGTATTATAAAATGTATAATGTGAATACTTAATACAAAATTGTATACAGGGACAAGTGTATGCATTTTACTATGCAAGCTATGGGTAATAGCTGGATTGAATAAGCTTTTTATAAAAACATTTTAATTAATTTTCAACTTTTAAATCTTTTTAGGGAGACATCCCCTTCTTGCTAATTCTCTTAATGTGGGCGTCTCATTCTACTTTTCCAAAAGTCTAAATCTCACCCTCAGCACTTCAGATAATCCGTATTTTTGTACGCATACTTTTTAATGATTTTCAATTAAACAATTTATCTAATAGAAGTGTTTTGATTTTGCTTACAGTAATAATATGACCAATCGTATTTTAACCAACCAAGTGTTATTTGAACCGTGATTGAAATGTACTTTCAGACATCTAGTTGCCCGTCCTAAATACCGTGTGATCATAATTATTATTATTATCATACGATTGATATACGAGTTAAAAAAATATTACAATAACGTAGCGATTCAAGCCCGATCGGGAAAATGAGAGTACCATCACAAGTATATAATACACCACCGATGGTACGAAAAACAAAGGGAAAGTCTGGTCGATAAGATCGTCACCGCAGACATACGTGGTGCGTTTTATTATGTATCTTACGAAAAAAAGATTATTGGACCCAGAAGTCGGAACTCAATATAAAATCCTCTGCCGTTGACCGCGCCGCGACCTCGGGCAAGCTGCTGCTGTGCAATATGTGTGTGCAATTACATCCGATTTTGGCACTGCAAGCCGACTTGAGTGTGTGTGTGCGTGTGTGTGCAATTACATCCGATTTCGACTGCAAGCTTGTTGTGTGTCCGAGTGAGCGTATGATCGTGTACCGCCATTGCCGGTGGCGGCAATAATATTATCGCGAACGGACACACACATAGTGGTCGTCGTACATTGTTTATGCATTGCGCGTTTCGAAGAGGACGGCGAGCGGTGGATTGCAAGTTTTTTTGCCGTCCCCGACCCGTACGCACATAATATAATATAATACGTAGTAGTAATTTTGCGTATATTAATAGCCCCGGCCGGATTCCATCAGTTTAATTGAAATTTACTACACACACATATTATGTTATACACGCGCGTTCAGTAGACTCTGTGACGGTTGTTGTTTACTGCGGTCCCGCACACATCAGCACCGATGTAGGTATTACCCAGTGGCGTATTTAGGAATCATTCATTGTAGATAAAAGAATCGTTATCTGGGGGGTCCAGATGATTTTCCTAAAATCATCACGATATCGGAAATGTCGGAAAAACGACATTTTTTTTACAGACCACTAGAAATTAAAAAAATATGGAGAATTTTAAAACTACAAAGTTCTGAAAAACATGAGGTTTCTGGAAAACTAAAAAAAAATGTTAAATAGTTTTTCGAAAATTTTAATCACTATAATTATATTATTAATTATTACTACTGATAACTACTATGAATAAATTATTTTATTTTTGTTATTACGTATAATATTACAAAATTTAACATAGTTGTGTGTATCAAATTCCTGCAATAGGGATTGTGCCTGAATCCCAAGGACCCCCCCCCCCTGCAAATACAACACTGTCAATACATCCCTATACTCTTGTATTCGATATAGATTTCATCAACCACGTCCACAAATACTCGGTCAAAGGTTGTTTTTGGTGGGTGGTGGACGCGCGGTGATTTCTTTAATATTATGTTGGGCGGTGCGTGCCTTGACGCATACCGAACTTCGCGCGGTATAAAGCAAAACTTCATTATTGAATCTTCATTTTTGAGGGGGTGGATTCCGTTTTAAACCTCAAAAGAAGTGCTGTGAGTCAAACATTATACCTTTGTATTTGCATTGGTGTTACGTACCACGTCTCGCACACTCTGAAAACTCCCATTCACTATTATGCCTTGTCAAACCATGATACAAACACAATCGGGATGAAAACTTTTCAAAGATTTCATATTATATTAGCCGTCACGGTTACAGCATTAATTTATTCTTGTTTAACCATAGGTAGTCATGACCGAAAATAACGAATGTATTCACGCAACCAGAAAAGCGTTTACCGGTAGATAAATCACATATGATATATTAATTACACCTACCTAATGTGCTCGTTATGCCACGAATCTAATCTTTTGATAGATTGGTATTCAATTGGAATGTATCGTCTACATGATGTTATCTTAAGAAGATTTTTTTAAAACGTTAAGATAACGAGCTTCGCTTTTTATTATTGATGACTAATAAAAAATATCTCTGGTGGTTTTGAAAATGTTTTAATTTTTAATTAAATTCTATTAATAGATATTATACAAGCTAATTGCTCTTTGTAATCAGTCAAAAGTAGATCGTACAAATGAAATGTTTAAGAATTTTAAAATCATTAAATTGAATGCAGTTTGAATAATTCAGAAAATTCTTGTAATTCTTAATGAGTCTCTGTGCGTGCGTTTTTAAATTACCAGATGTTTATTTTTGTAGAGTACACGCGTTTGTTACGAACGTAGTCTGTTTTAGACACGAACGTCTTTTCTTTATTTTTCTCAATAAATTAAATTCAATGACCTTTATTTCAGAAATATATTTTAATCTATGGTATTTTCTCTAAATAGCAAATTGGTCATCTAACAATATTGCATTCTGTAAAAGTGCACCATTCTTATACAGATATATATCGTTATATACTATTATATCCGGTACGTTTTTCATTTAATAGCGTATTCATGGCTTCAAAATGTGCGAATCAACCACTGAACAAATTAATGTGCAATGATAGTGTATATATTTTTAAAACCTTTTGTTTATCCGTGTCAGTTCGACGCACAACTTCCCGTATGTTTGCTAGTGGTATAACTTTAAATGGATAGGGGATTCCGTACTAGAAGGGCGTCAAAAATGGGCTTTTCTGTTCCAAAAACAAATGATATTGACCACTCGAGTGTAAATACGCAACTCGCAAACTTCTCTCACACGTCTAAAATATCTGTAGGCCGAACGTAATTTAAGAACCATACTAACAGTAAAGGTAAATATCATCAATATCAATCTAAACCTAATGCACTATAAATATGTAATGGTGAATTTAATACATTCCCATGATTAACTAGTATTAAATTTGCTGTCTTTATTTTTTCAACACGTCCATTTTTATAGTACAATTTATTTTAAGGATATTAAAAAATATATCCACTCAAGTTATATTAATGATTTCCCAATAAGTAGGTAGGAGGTAGTAATATTTCAATTATTATTTTATAACATATAAAACTGTATTAGTATTCATATTGATAATATGATATCTAGTTTGGTTTATCTCAATTGGTTACATTATTGTTATTACTTATTATCATGTTTTTATTTTATTACCAACATCGTTGCAGAATGAACACAACTTCGTATACTGATTGTAGGCGTATATACATACAATATTCTCGTCATGAGATTGAGCTTGTTATTAATAATGTGAATGTCCTAAAGAAAATCCATACAAATGTATATACAGTATAATATCGATACAGAAAATAATATATTATACATAATGTATATAGTATATATACGTGCAGTGTGTCTGTAGATCATATATATTTTGTTCGTTCTTTGGTAATGTATTCGACCAAATATGTCTATCTTCGTTATTTATTATTATTTATTGTATATCTCTGTTTTTGATCACTAAATAAAAAAAATGTTTGGTATTATTGTACATTTTTACACATAGTACAAGCCTAATACACTTCGGAACACAAAATTAGGTTTATTAATGACGTGTTGAATTTGAAATTCAGATGATGGATTTCAATGTTAACATTTTAATTTGAATCATTAATAATATTAATTAATCATACATTTTTTATTCAAAATGATTGTCAATATAATCGTTTTTCACGGAGGATTGAAAAAAAAAATGCTAAATAATACGTTATTTTGGTTTTTATCTTTTAATTATTAATGAATATAGTTTTATAATAACTCTTTCATGCTGTTATAAAAAGTGAAAACCTTTTCTTTTTTTAAGCATCATGATTCATGTTTAAAATAATGTATTTTTCTCTCAATTAATTAGTTGTAACATCAATGGTGCAAGATTTAAAATTCTAAGTTTTAAATATAATAAACTTAATTTTCACATGAATATTTTATAAGTGCACATCCATATCTTATCACCTGACACCTATACAATTAATATACAATAATACGACTTAATAAAATGTTAAGTTATGAAAATGCTTACTTTCGAATAAATACATTTTGCTCTTATCTCCATCTGGGCGATTCAATCAAAAAAAATAAAAATAATATCATCATCTAAAAATCATCCACTCAAAACGTTTAAACAAATTATGATATCAATTCCCGTATAATATTATGCGGGTAGCTAAAATAATAACATGGTATTTATGTTTGTATATTTTACCATTAATTTATTTATTCTTACAAAACCAACTGTATAACATTTGAAATTCCTAATGCCTACGAGACCTTGAGTCACATCTCCCCCCCTCCCCCAACAAAAAAAACCGACCTGCTATATAGTAAAAAATATATCACTGTCCTATTATAAATGTTGTAATTATTGTTTGTAACGAAAAAACTACTAAAAGTATAACATAACTAGCGTATTTATTTTAATTAATCGTGGTATCCCATAGGTAGAATTTGCGTAGTAAATTTATCTTATCAAAAACCGGATAGAACATTTAGTACTACGCTACGAGTGGTAGTTGTTGTTGTTGTTGTTGTTGTAATCGTACCAGAATATTATTGTTACACTGATGAATTTATTGTTCCGCAGAGGATCGGGACATTTGAAACAATTAAACGTCCGCAATTTGTGTCAGCTGAAAACGTCGCGTTCATTCGCCTAAATACGGCCCGTCGTCGGTCGTGCTCGGCCATGTTCGTTTTCGATCCTGAAAAATATTTCATAATATTATATTATATTCACGGAAAAAACACTGTGCCGTAGAATAAAATTAACGAAATTCCACTGGTGCCCGAGTATATATATATAGTGATAATAACCGTGCACGTATGTATATAATCGGTGCTACAGTCAGTGCACCGTCCACGGCATAATATTATATTATGTATATTGTTGTGTACAGTATATATTGTGGTCGGTACAGGTAAGTCGTTTAGAACAAACCTAGGTACGACGGCGGCGCGTGTTTGTTTAAAAACGTTCTCATATTATGTGCTCGCCTGTGTACATCGCATATTGTATATTATATATACCATAATATAGGTACCTCACGCGGATTATAATATTTTTGCAATTGTGGAAACCGACGCGCCGTCCCATTTCACCTGCGCGGTTATCGCGCACTGCAAGGGTGCCGCTCGTAAATTCGCGATATCGTGTAATAATAATTGTAGTAATAACATCGTAATGATTAGCTTTCGGTGTGTACTGCAGTCTATTACATAATGCGATAGTCCACAACTGCGGTTGTTTGCATGTAAATTTCGTTACAATAAAGACGCCGGACGGGTTGAATTTACGACGCGTATCTACATGTATAATATTATACGCTATATTATAATATAATATATAATATGGTGTAAAGGTCGTGCTGCAACGGCGACGGTAATGAGCGCCCGTGTACACAGGGTGCACCGTCTATATATATACTGTAGTACTACGAATAATGCAAATCGTGTGAAATTAATCAGAATTTAACGGCTACAGTGGTGGCCGACGGGGACGGTTGCGGCAGCGGAAGGGTTGACGTTTTAGAAACGCACAATGATTATATCATCCCGTCGGGGTGTGTGTGTGTGTGTGTGTGTGTGGTAATTATACCGTGGTAGCAGGTATTATTATAAACGTATCGTACTTCAATATGTCATCACGAATCTCGACACAGTGCCGACGACGACGGTGACGACGTAATTCGAAATGCATTATCGCGCGGCAGCTATACGCATTATTATTATACAAGTTTTTTTTTTCTTTCCGTCGAGTTTTTCCCCTCCGAATCGTCACTCTTGTATATAAATAGGAAATTCGGCCAAATGTATCCATCATCATCTGAGAATTAATCGCCGTCTGGTCAGTGGTTCGTTTCGGGCCTGGGAACGGGGGAGGGGTGAAGCACACAGCATCTATTCGGTCCAAGATTAATGTTCACTCGACAGTGTTATCAATCGGATATAAAACATCACGGCCCTAATGTTGCGGGTGGCACTTGTTTTTTTTTTCTTATGTGAGTGTTATATATGGGTGAAAAAAACCATGGAAAATCTCTGAAACAAAATGTATATTTATAAGACTGAAATAAAACGTGTTCGTAGCCCGACATCATTCGCTGTTAATTTATTACAACCGATGTACGCAACAATATATTAATTTCCCTAAATATAATAATTGTACCCTATATTAAATACATAAAATATTAATTTTTTACGGAGAGCTTTTGTTTTTCAAAAATGGTGTACATTAATGTCTTTTGCACGGATATTACATATTATAATATTTTATCAATTTCAATGGATAAAATGATTTCGATCATAAAACTTTACATACTAATATCATTGTCGCAAAGCGTGGTCAACGGCTTTATGCGCTGAAAAGGAATAAAATATTTATACAATTTGCTCAATGATATTTTAGTTTTATGATTTTATGCAAATGTGTTAAGCCTACAATCTGCATATACCAAAAGCAAATAAAGTCTTGACAATTCTCGAATTGTAAGCATTTCTCTATTAAATTTTCTTCAGGTGCTACCGTATTATATTTAGTCCATTTTATTGTTATTGAAAAATGTATTAAGAAATGTATATCCTTATAATATTATCTGGGTTTACTGTTTACGTCATCAGAGTTCACCAAAAGCTGAAGAATTTGACCTATATTTTGTTATAAAGCTACACAGTAGACAGAAATTGTTGTTAACCAAGCAGCGTGTACGATTAATGCGTTTCAGCGATTGGAAGTGCATATAAAGCTGTTTGTGGGTGGCGAAATCGAATTGATTACTCCGTCATTAAATTTGTTCGATTTGTTCAGCGTACACAATATGACAATTAACGAACCTGACGTTTTACAACTTTAACGTAAATTATGTTTCGGCTTTATTCCTGCAATAAATAACAAAATCAATTGTAAATTAGGTACAATACTGTTTCATTGTATCACTATATTATATACTTATACCTGAGTACATTTTTTTTTTTTAATAAGTAATTTACAATTTACACATTATATTAACAGTAATTTAATTTCGATTAAATCCGAGAGAAATAATATTGACGATTTGAACTCATTGTAGACACAAAAGTTTACGATTTGAACTTATATAATTCATTATAATATACGAATACAAAAGTAGCATAATAGGTATACTATAGTGTAATGCACGTTACACATTTTAGTGTACGAATAAGTAATAAATTCTGACAAGGGGGTATTAATATTGTATTCTACTCCGCAAGACCAAAGAGGGTTGGCAAAAAAACAAACAAACAAACTAAGAGTATTTTTAACTGCAACGATTATACCGTGTGTATAATAATAATAATAATAATATGACGTGCATCTACACGTATAATATGGAGTCTGTGAACCGATTTTGAGGTCGAAGCGGTTTGTGGTGGTGGTGGTGGAGATGGCGATGGTAGGGACGGCTAGTACGTGTAAGTCGTTTAAAGGAATGCAATTCAAACGTCTCGTCGTCATCATCGGTGGCGGAGTAGTCATAGTGCATATCGTCTATATATATGAGTGTGTGAGTGTAATATACACTCTGTGTTGGGGTGATGAGGGCAAAACGATTAACTCGGTCGCGAACGAAATTGTAAAACTTTAAACGTACGCAGTGTTATATTATTGTGTATATATATACATGTATAAATGTAGGAGAATCGTGTTCGGAACTAAGACCGTCTACTACTACCACCACCACCACCACCATAACCACTATGTAGGCGGTGGCGTCGGATCTTACGCGTATCTCGCGGGTATATTATAAACGCCACTGTCGTCGCGTCGTTTTCTCAATGGGTTTTCGGTCCCCACCAGGGGCAGCGGACGATGCGCAAAAATCGCTCCGTCCAGTATTTTGTCGACTATAGTTTTCCGGTCAAATAAATCGTGTTCCATCCAAAGAGTGAACGACAGACTCTAATACGTACTCCATTTGATGTACTATGCTGCACGTAGGTATATATGTATACTATAGGTACACAATATATTATATTCTTTAAAACACCGTCTTAGACATAGAATGACAATAATAGTAATAATAATATATCAACACATATTATTACCTAATAAAAAAAAAAACGTGCTTATATATTAGGATATTATATTATGTTCGACAGGTTTGAAAGCGTAAAAAAGTAAATCTAGTTTTTTTTTAACACTTTTTTGACGAAAATATTGGTTATTGTGAATAGTATATTATGATAGTATTTGGGTTTTGAATCCGACGATGGTCTTGAGTGTTATGCTTATAACTTATGGGTATCTATTCGAAAGTATTTGTTTGAAAAAAGTTGGTATATAGGTACCTTTATCACATGTTTGGATAATAGAGAATATATCAATATATGAATAAGCACTTATTATCAACTAAAAATTTTCAAATGTTTTAGGTACATTCATACAAATTTATGATAGAAAAAAAAATGAGATGAAATCGATACCAACACCTTTTTACATTGTTGTCTATGTCTCATTGTTACATTTTTATTTCATCGGAAATATGTTAATTTATATTACCTTTTCTTTAATACTTAAATAAATTATTCAAATTCTAAACAATTGAATTAATAGTAAATTATACTATTCACTTTATTTCTAGGTTTTATTACTCCCAAGTCCCAATTAAAATAATTATTCAAGTAAATAATTCTCTGCCGTTAATTGTTTTTTTATCGAATTTTTCAAACATTTGGTTGATAAAAAATGTGTACTTCAATTTAATATTGTTATATATTATTATTTATTATTTTTACTAAAAATACTTCATTAAGTTATTAGTAAGGCTTAAATCGCATATTTATTTTTCTTATTATTTCAGTTGCTACAGTTTTTATTTTTTCCTTTTGTAAAAATATAGCTAAAATATAATTGTATATGGTAAATTGATATATACCTATATAATATAATTTATTTTATTTTATACATCAGAATTTGATATATTTTTACGAATAAAGGAATAGTTTTGAATGCTTAAAATGTATCAACCTTTTGGATTGAATTTAAAATCTTATGTCACTGTGTACAAAAACGTTCTTAATTTTAATAGTCCTTATAGTAGTATTATAATTAATTTATATGAATATATACCAAAATGTATCTATATAACTTATTTTACACAATAATTCGATTTATGTAAAATATGAACACAAACAATTCTAATATACTTCAAATAAAATTAACCTAGTTTTTATTATGATTATGCTATAATGCTATATACTATATACAGTTACACGAAACACAAGAAAACTTCGTCATAGTAATAAATGATTGCAATTTTAATATTTTTAATTGAATTTATTGGAACTAAAAAGTCAATACCTATACGTAATATTATACAAACACGCGTTTTATAAATATTCGATTTTCATATTCTCAAAAATAATTATTTATTTTACGATAGATTACGATACAATTTAAATATAATATTATATTAACAATTATTATATACATATTAATAGTATAAGGTATATACATATAGGTATTTTAATATTGTTATGAACATATAAAATGTTAATATTATTTGTATTACCTTCAGTGGACACTCACATAGGTACTGGTGTAAGCCAGCCAGCAACTATCTCAGTGAACCACGCAAAATGTGCCTATATAAAAATGCATATACATAATCCTACATTATTACCTATATAAAAGATTCCTTAATAAGCCATAATTTGGTTGAGAACTTGAAATTTGTTCAAATATTTATTACTAAAATTTAGAGCAATATTATGGTGCATGGAGGTTGATGGTCTCAATATTAAACTTTGTAAACGGATTTGAATTTAACAACCTATTTTCTTGGATTTGTAGGAAATTGAATTTTATTTAATCTAAGCCATATCTGAAAAAATAGTTTAGTCACAAAAATAATCCTAGAGGTTCATTGGTCACGGAAAAATGTAACAGGAATAATCGATAATATGTCATTTGATTTTTTTCTTCTCAAAACTACGACTTCGTAACTTCGTTCGGTTCGGTGAAAATCGTAAAAGTCCTTTGCGGCGCGACCGACAAGTGCCTCCCCTAACCCTATGGCGCTCGTGTACACAACGCAATACATATAGCAGTACAAATAATAATGCAATTCGTGTTGCCCACATGAGGGTTCATTATTGTATATTTGTTGTATGGAGGGTACATGATTAAATAATAATATATTATAACACACGCGCACCCTCGCCCCTGAGCTCTACTGTTGCATACGATAGAAAAATAATATATTAATGCTGTTGCACAATGATATTTTTTTTATCGATATCTATTTATTTTTTCCCATTTTTGATTGATGTAATTTCTCAATATGATGATATGTCAACTTTAAAACCAAAATGTTTCCATAATATCATAATACAAATCTCTTTTCAGACCAGAAATATACACTAATTTATATCACTCGTTTTGTTTAAAACCAACGACGAACCAATACAATCTTAACGGTTTGTATCTGTAATATTTTCTATGCATAGTATAATATAGTTTAGACTTTAGAGCAGTGGTCTTCAATCGATGGGTCGCGGCCTAATTTTGGTCCACGAGCTTTAGAATTGAGTTGTGATATACTAAAATTATTAAAAATAATATACATATACCATGTATTATGTATAGTAAATATTCTTTTCGTTCTCGTTCAACTATAAAAATCAAATAAAAATAATACTAAAAATTAAATTTTTTATTTTAATTTTCACATAATTAAACAGTATTTATCAATTACCTATTTTTTCTGAAACATATGGCTTGTAAAATAAATAATACATAATAACTTAGATGGTTTTGGATGCACTAAGGTTAAATACCACTGCTATAATTGACTATAGATAGAAATTGACTAAATGGAGGTAATTATAATTAATACGTGTAAATAATTATTTAACACTACGATCACTTACTTGTTGTTTGCCACTGTCCCGATATCAATGATTAAATTTGATATCGGAAATTACTACAAATTTCCTCCGTTATAATTATGTTATAGTTATATAAATACTATCTCTTAATTTAAAAAAAAAATATTTCGTACCTACTTAAATCTTTCGCATATATAGTATCGATACTAATAATTATAGGTAATATTATATTGCCAACTCACAAAAGACTAAACCTAAAAAATGTAGTGTAAAAAAATTTCAAAACAACGAGTTTTAATATTTTTAAGTATATATTTTAAATATTTTAAATTACAGATATTAAATTTCAAGACACAAAGGGGGCAACCATAGGGTCATGTGGGCGATGCGTCTAGATGGGTCGGCGTGGGCTGACGGAAGGCTGGCGAGCAAAGCACCAGAGGACATAGTTTAATATTATATTATCATATAATCGTAATATAACTTCGCGTAAACCACTCATTTCTAAACTATACTAGATTAGGAACTCTGGATAAAACGAATACAAAATAATTGAAGATCGCTCGCCATGTTTTGGAAGGGAAAAATGTCCATGGAGTGTGGTATTATCATAGAAATTATGGAGTAAAACATGACAAATTAAATAGGTATGTCAGCAATATTACGGGTTTAGAAACAAATCGCGCATCCACCCTCCGCCCAGCTTTGTACTGTGACGTAGGCATTTCTCCAGTTCTCATTGGTCCACCGCCGCCCCTGCCGCAAATAGCCTCCGCCGCCGAAGACTCCACCACTACTCCACCGCTCAGCCTGTTGGAGAAATGCTACGTCACAGACATGCGTATCACAAGTTGCTGACATACCTATTTAATTTATCATGGAGTAAAATCACTACTACCGCACATAGACCTATTAACTAATGGACAGCGTTTAAGAGAGAGAAACCAGTGGACGAGATGGGAAAGAGAAAGAACTATGCGTTTGGGCATATCATGGAGGACCATTTACATTAAGTTTTTTCATCCATACGTATTAAAATATTATAGCCATGATATAATTATAGAATACATGTTAGGACACATGGCTGAAAAAACTTAGTGCAAATAGTCCTCCATGATATCACAGAATAGAAAATGCCCAAACGCATAGTTCTTTCTCTCTCACTCTATATCGTCCCCATGAACTATAGGCAGGGGGGTGTGTTAGGCGCAGTCCATTAGTTTATAGGTCTGTGCTACCGCAGATGAAAAACTACGGCTCTCGTTTATTTTTCCATGACGCTGGCTGCTCCGGCGCATCCGTGGTGGGGGGGGAATGTGACGAAAAGTTCGGCACCGGAAAAACCCTCGCAAAATGGATACGTTTTCGCAACGGAATAATATTATGTGTACGCGTAACGTATACATTTACACATATAATTCGATGTGCAACGACGCGCGTAAACCCGTCCGTCCGCCTCTCAGTCATCGTCGCGTCAACTTACTGTCAACGACACACGACGTCTCCGGACCAACATATTATTATTATTGTATGATTTACTGTGCAAAATAATTTCGCCGTCGTTGTCCTGTGATGGTAGCAATAATAACCGTCGTGTGTATTATAATAAACCGTCAATCGTTCGTAGGTATAATATTGCCAATTATTTTTTCGGGTTTGTCGTTTTTTTCGCGAGAGAATACATACTACCGTGCGTCCGTGCTATTATCTAATGCAAATCGTTCGCGAACCGTTTCGGACGTTTTCCGCTCGTGCAATGTAATAATATTACATTAATATACTTTTTATCGTTATAATATGTACAATAATATTATGTAGGCTGTGCGCGCGTGTTTGTATTACCTCTTGTGTGTACGTTCCTGAATGGCTGAATACCTCCACCGATTCCTGCATAACATAGTATAGTATCATATGCACGCCGAAACCATGGTACATGAGTCAAAGGTAGGTAAGTCGTCCACACACAATAATATATTATAATGTTTAGTAACTTTCTCGTTTCTATTAATACAATAATACTTATTTCGACGATTTTTTTACGTTACCGATTACCGGGTTATTGTACGTTCGGCTTAGAAAGTATAGAGATAAAATAAGATGTACGAAACCCGGAGATTAGAGTTGCATGCATGCATGTATATAATATATACATACGATATTATACCTATAAGCGGACATCCACCCGTCTCGTCGAAGTGGCTTCGGAACGTAACTTTCGGCAGTAGTTATTTACATCTGCGCGCGCGAACAGTACGAATTCATAACCACAACCGAATACCTATTTCCGATAAATTTATACTTACGACGAATCATAATCATGCACACACATGATCGCCGCAAACCACATTACAATTTATAGGTATACCTTTGCTGCGAAAGCAGTTAATTACTGAAAGTGGTGCGGAATTAAACGTGGATCGTGCAAATGGGTTGTTTTACGAGAGTCCGATACTAAGTGGACGTGTATTTGGGGTATTGAGTACCTTATACTATGTACATTGTTCCCGTTTTAAAACACTCTTATCGCATGTAACAATATTATGTATAATACAGTCGTGTACCGTGCTCACGATTATAATCGCAGTGGGTAAAAGTCGCCACTTGTCATTCTGACAAGTCAATGGCGATAAATAAACCGAAATAGAAATGTTGATACACTATGACTGCAGCAGCAATCCTTTGAATATCCACCCACGTGATACTTGACATATACCCTACCTAATGTATTACGTATAGTATACTGTCAAATACTAGGGCACTGTTATTATTTCTTATGTATTATTATGTTTTAGTTTTTTGTTATTAATAGGTACCTATCTATGTGCACAGCATATTCATAATATATGTGTATATGTTTCTAAAAAGTTATATACATTTTTTTCAAACTTCTCTATCCAAGTACTCACAAGCCTTGTATATATTGTTTATAATGTGTTGTGTATGTGTATTTTACGAATAATTCTTGACGTCACAATATAGGTACGTTCAAAATTAATCTTTGACAAGGAATTCGGGGGAATTGATAAACTAATTTAAAGTTTTAATGTGAAATTTAAATCATACTCTTTTGTATTACGGAAACAATGTATATAATATATATGTATGTCAAATACATACTTAAACTGAAACATGAAATTAAATTTCCTTTTCATAATTGTTTTATAAAAAATTAATTATATAATATATCTGTGTACTGTTTTAGTTGTAATGGTTAAAATATCCTAAGAGTATTATTACAGTAACTAAAAGTAAGAATAAACATAAGTATGATGATTTAATTTTGTTTTTTCTCTTCCAAGATTATAAAGTTATTTTTCGATTGAAATTTGCTAAAAATTAAATTAAAATTTTTTTTAAAATTGATTTTCAAACATTGCTTCGCAAAATCTTGTCGTTGAATTTAGATTAGGTAATTGTAAAAGTTTCGACAATTATTTGATAATAGTTTATGAGACTGTACTTTTAATGGGATTTTTTTTCTATTTATTCATGTATACACGTTTTATAGTCGGAAAAAAATGCTTCAACTTTGAAGGTGGCAAATTGGATCTACGTTGAACTTTAGGGGGTAAAAATTTAAAATTCCCATGGTTTTCACAATTTTTGTAAAAAGCAAAAAAAAAAATGAAAGGAAAACGGGAATTTTTATACAAAGCCAGTTTTTATTATTAAATAACAGATAACCGTAATATCTCTGGTAATTTTCACCAAGTGTATATTTTAGCATTTTTTATACATGGTAAAATAGTTTGAATCTATTTGAGCTATTCACAGCTGACATCTCCTTTTTTTTTCTTTTTTCAGTATATATGTCGATAAGAAATTGTTCACTTGGTCAAAATGCTTAAAAATTTTTTAATTTAAGGTTCCTTGTGTGTTTTTATTACTAAAATAATTTTTAAAAATGTTAAGAGTAATTTCACAATTATATTTTATGAGCGACTGAAGTTTACATTTTGATGAAATTGGATATTCACTACTCACAAATAATATAACGATTTTTCGTCAAATGATTTTAGTTTTTTTTTATTCTAATTTGAAAAGTATTAATTGAAACTTGAAACATCCACTGTAAGATAAATTATCATTTTCTATATTCAATGAAATTTTCAAACTATTTGGACTTAATTTAAGCTATTTATTAAACCTATATTGATAAGTACCTAGCTAATGCATTTAACATAGTAACCTTATTTTAATTTATATGTGTCTATTATCCAAAATGTTCACTTAAAGATTAATAACTAACGTGTTGTGAAAAGTATTTTCAAACTTAATATTTACATTTACCTTATAAGGTTTGAGAACAGTATTATGGTACTTGTTCAGTTTATTATTATCGACTCAGTACCGACTTCGTATTGTCAATTAATCTTAAAATGCTATTGTAATACCTCCTTTTTTATTATTTTGTGCTGAAAGCGATGGATCACTTCCACAATAGTTATTATTACTCTAGGACATTTTGTACAAAGTCATTGGATGTTCTTGGATGTTCACTGTGCAGGTAGTGGCATAGCCTCTGGTCTGAGGACTGCAGTCCTCCCCAAAAATTCAGGACAATTTAAAAATTTTCCTTCAGTATTTTGTGAATATATTACGTGAAATTTGACAGTGTATTTAAACTGTAATTTTTATAAAAGTTTCTGCTAAAGTCTAAAATGTTATATACCCACGATATCAGCATACATAACTTATGAGAGATTCTAGTTATTTCTCCTCTATTATATCAATTATCAGCACCCCCCTCACAAAGTAAATCTTAGCTACGCCACTACGTGTAGAACTCACTCTCAGCCCTCAGGACCTTTCACTTTAAAGAGCCTTGCGTCGTACAATAAATTCAGATGTTTATATCTTAAATGTAAGCAAATATTTATGGTCATTTTGAACTGTGTTTATTATTAGTTGTATTAATATAATACAAATTTCAATTTTGTACAGATTTCGAATTTTGAAACCGATTTTATTATTTTAAACTTCTCACTAGTAATGTCATACAAATATCTTGAATATTTAGTTTGAAATTATAAACTTTTGCATTGCTATATTATTATTATTGTTTATTTTATGCCAATTGGCTATTTTAGATATTACAAGAGGTAGTTATTAATACAAATAAAAATGAGAAAATAATATAGGTAGGTAATGCTAAGTACATAATATATTATAGATACGTTAAGTGAAAGTGGTTGCGTGGCTTAAAAATCAATTATTATTAGCAGCTCTGGTCGTTTAATGGAGAGAATGGTTTTGCTCAATGGAAGTTTACGTTTTGGTACATAGAATTGGGAATAATTTCTAGAGATGTAAGGAAGGACTCTAAGGGGTATAGCAGAAATGAGTTCGAGAACGCCGAGAGAGCCATTTAGTAATGGAATTTTAAATATAACACTCAATAGAAATAAAAGTAATTAAAACGTTATCAATGTAAACAATACAATAATAACGTATTTATATTTTCCATAAATTACAACTACGTTTACCTCTGAATTCTGATGATTAAACACAATGTCAGTGTGTATTCACAACTTTGGAATCAATATTTTTTTTTCAATATTGCTGGTATCAACTGTTATTTAAGATATGAAATTATTAATAATTAATATGTAGGGACCTAATTTTACTAAATACGGGAATTCTTTTTTGAGGCTTACATTAATCATTTTATTTTTATAATTTGATTAAAGTTATTTTATTACTTTTCGAAGTACCTAATTTTCCCAAACTGAGAAATTACATACAATAATTGTTTATGTTAATTTTAATCCAGTGAGACGTTTCCATTATACATATTTTTATTAAAATAAATATCGTATAACCTATAAAACACGTGTATTTTATAATTACTAGTTATTAATTTATATCATAGCTACTATGTATAGGCGTGACTAGACTTCATCGGCAGGGGCAGCCTAGCTAATGATCGGCGCTACCTTATTAGTGAATCGAAAATAGCCCTACACCCAAAGCCATATTTTTTAAGCCTCCCCCTCCACATCGAAACATTTATATAATTTTAAAAAAAGTCTAAATTATCCATTTACAATAATAATCTACAGTAACTTCAGAAATATTCGAGGAAATATTAATTATCTACGATCATACA
Organism: Sitobion miscanthi; assembly: GCA_008086715.1. Classification (NCBI taxonomy): domain Eukaryota; kingdom Metazoa; phylum Arthropoda; class Insecta; order Hemiptera; family Aphididae; genus Sitobion; species Sitobion miscanthi. The sequence continues at coordinate 4,399,026 of CM017797.1, forward strand.
AATGCATATATTGGATTACACCACCTAGATACAAATCAAACATAATACTAAACATAATACAATAATATCAATGATACCTAGATGCGTACCGTTCTGTCGTCGTCTGTCTCAAGTCTTTATAGTAGGTTTTTCCGATTTCCTAAGTCAGGAAATCAATTTGACAATGCATGTTAAATAAAGATATTATCTACCTAATTTTGTTGAACATATCTTTGTAAGTAAATGGTAATTATAACGATACCTACACACAAAAAAATCAAGTTTTAAAAAATAAATAAATGTTATGACCCTTCTGATTTAAAACTCGGTTGACCGGCACCTTCAAAAAATTGTGGGGGCAGTCCAGGCACTCAAAGCTGCCACCATAGACACGCCTATGATACCAGCTTATAATGTTTATTTCTAAGATCAGATTTTAAATGATTAAAAAATAAACTTTAATTAAATTACAAATTTTAAGATCAATTAGTCAATGTGATTTGATTATAATGTATCTTAACAGGACATCAAATGCCGGACATCTGTCAGGAGAGAGAGACCGCCATCCCTCGACCGGGTATACCGGATACCTGCGGGTGCCCAAATCAAAAAATGCTAATACTATACATATAATAATATATCCAAAACAAACACACACGTATAAACAAATCCTCAGTACCATCCCCCACAATACCACGAGGTAATGACCTTAGTAGTTGAAGCCTGCTTAACCCTAATAAAAAAAAAGTATGATATTCTGATATGATGCTCATAAAGTATTGAATGATAGTGAAAGATAATAATATACACGTGTTATTTAATAATTATTTTATTGCCATGATTCATTTAAATTGGATTGTGTTGAATTTCCGGTCGTTGCGACGACAGTGATAATGATGCGTTTCCGACCAGTCTGATTTTTTTTAAGCTCGAGGCCTGTTTCCGCCACATTGAACAATAACACTATAATAATATTATAATTATTTATGGATTTAAATATTTAATCATCACATTGAATTTTTTCCTCAGATATACCTAACCATTTTGTTTCCATGTGAATATATTAAACAGCTAATTAAGAAATGGATTGTTATTGTATATTTATAATCTCGTTTATAATATTAATACCTTTAAATAAAATAATACGTCAGCAATCAATAGTTAAACTATTTTTTTTTCAATTCATAATTTATTTATGTAATTTTATTACTAAAATATTTGCAATAATAGGTATTTGTTATTTATACAAGTTCAATTATTATAGAAATGTATTTTATCCAAGTCAGGGAGTCGCGTTGTGAAAATAAATGAGTTGGTGTTAAACAAATACAAATATTCATACATTTTTAGATTCTGAACGAAGCGATGAATGTATTGATTTTACAATGATGTGTGTTTTTTTTTTGTGTCTGTCATCACCTTTTGGGACAGTAAAAGTGCTTGGATTTTCTTCAATAGTAACTTTTCTGATAGGAAAGTGAATCTAGTTGGTACTTTGGGGTCAAAATTAAAAATTTCCCAGTAGTTTTCAAAAGCGCCGTGAAAAACAAAAGAAAAATTAAGGAAAAACGGGAATTTTTACGCAAAATCTGTTTTCGTGAAAATCGATTTTGGTTTTTGGTGTAACTCTAAAACAAATGAGCGTAGGTACATGAAATTTTGACTGAATGTATATATTAGCATTTTCTATACATCATAACATTTCCAAATATTTTAACTTATTTTGAGCTGTTTACGGACGTTTTCAGTTCTCAATTTTTTAGTTTTTTATCAATATAATTTTATTTGTTGGGTAGAAAAGCGTAAACATTTTATGCAAGGCTCCTGATATATTGTTACAATAGCGGTTGAAAAATATTGAAAATACATAGGCACAATTTTTTTTTATAAGCATTTAAAGTTCAAATTTTGACAAAATGTATCAAATTTAGAATTTAATAATTATTTTGTAGTTAAAAATTTATAAAATGTTCAACTTTTGTAACTAAGGATTGAAAATTTAAAACAAGGCTCCACTTAATAGGTTATATATAAATTACTTTATTCACAATAATATCATCTAATATACTTCGTAATATCATAGGCTGACTAACCGTTTTCGCTCAGAATCATTTTTCTTATACAATGATATTATGTCATTGAAGTCAAATTTAACACCATCCATTACAGTGACCCATTTGTAAACTTCTGTACAGCAGAGCGACACCCACTTGCCCACCTTTTTTTTTTTAATCCTCTTTATCGGAACGGATTCAATTGTTGTCCGTAAGAAATTAGGGCTTAGGCTTGGTTGTAGACGTTTATTTTTTACTTTGGTAGACCTAGGTTATAGTAATTGACCATTTGATTGGAAGTTTCCCAACGATACGGAAGATCCCTAATTAAAAATCCTTAATTTATTCTTAACATGGCATTTGATATTAACATACGATATTTTACGCCGTAAATACGGTAAACGTTTAGTTAATTTCTATTTTATTGTTGTTAGTTAATAATTGCCGTTCTTATGTGATCTTAGCTGATGCAAAAGTAATCTTATTATATTGCTATACCCAAAGCAATATACCAACCTACGTCCTACATGTATTTAAATGCATAGATAACCCACCAGAATTATTTTTTTATAATAAATGATATAAATGTATTGTTAGTAACTTTATAAGCACCTATTTAACATATATGTATATAATATAATGACATATTGTAAGCACATTTTTTCAAAAATAAAAATGTAAATGTGCTTTCTTGATAAAAAAAATGTTCCTCTTGTTTCAAATTGTTATTTTGCCAATGCAAAGAAAAAGAGATTCGATTTAAGATAGTGTTAAGAGCTTTCACAAAAACTACGTTTTATTAGATCTATGCGCAATGTACATGAATACTTATTTCTTTCTCGTAAAAACAACAACAGTAATGCATTAGGTACCTAAAGAAATAGCATTTTCAGCACATGAATAATCTACAGAAATTTACATTGTTAAATTAATATGTCACACTGCTAATACTTACACGCGTATTTTACTTTAAAAAAAAATATTTTACTTTTAACTATAAACTCACTTACCATTCAATGTAATTTGAATACATTTCTTCGATAACTGAAGATTAGGGAATGATAAATAAACAAGGAATTTAAGTCCCCTATAAATACTGTTAAAAAAAAATGTGATAATATGTGGTACAATATATTATTACGGTTTTAAATTTAAGCTCTATGTTCCTGTACATTATGCATATTATAATAATAAAATCCACTTTAAATGACAGATTTATCGAATTATTATTGTGGATACTCCGGTGTTAATTTATTCAACAAAATTCATATAACTTGAAATGTTGTCCTAAAACATAACAAATTGGATGAGAATAAAATTAAGAATTACCTAAATTATAAAAAAAAAACGCTATGAGTAAATTAAATTACAAAATGTACTGAATCTTATGCATAAAAACTAATATAATATGGACATTTAATTAATTAATTGTGTTATGAATAACATTTATTTTATATCAACTGTCATTAGTAATAATTAACGAATAAACAAATCAACAACGTGACGATGGTAATGTTAAATGTTAATAAGAAAATATATCTACTTAACAAAATACTTACGAGTGTGTTAATATGGAAGGTTTTTTTCATTTTCTTACTTACGTGCGAAATTACGTAAAACCATTTGGGAAATCTTGTTTTATTCAAAGAAAAAAAAAATGAATTCAAGAAAAGTTTGTTATGATTTTAATAAATATCATAATAAACTTAGTTAGAGGGTTAATTAAAAATGTAAATACGTATAAGCAACTTCAGCTGCCGTCACTTGTCGAAAATAACGCTTATATTATTTGTAAGTACTATACTACTATAGGTATATTGTATATGTAGATATAGATACATGGTATACTGTTCTTTTATTGTGCGTTTTCTGATCGACGACCACCTGGTTGGTTTTTTTTCAAAGCTCTCTTGGTGGTCATTTGTCGCAAAAAGAACATTTGAAAGAGCAAATGTTTTTGTGTTGAGGGATAAATGCTCACTATTAAAGCTGTCTCCAGCTTTATAAACGGTTCTTTATTACATATCAGAAGTTGAAATATAATTTTTTTTCCTGTTATGGAATAAGTCTCACGAAAATAACATAATCCCATTGGTCAGTTTACGTATAACTTTTTCCGCGCATTTAAAATAGTCTAAACTAGTATTTTTTTAAATATATATTTTAATTTTAGTAACAAGTATCAAACACTATTTAACTTGTTTGCATAATGATTATTGTATACTATTTTGTACATCGAATAGCCATAACCATTATGTGTTTTTAAAATATATAACTTTATACTCGCTAACATAATATACATTATCCTGTACCAATGTATTTTTATTAGTGAATTAGGATTTATATAATCGTAAAAGAAGCCAATGGACGCGTATAATTTTATATTTTCCATACTTAATATTTTCTTTTTGTTTTATACCACTAATACCATTAATGCCCTAAATAAAATATTCATCCCATAGGGTTTTCGATTCATTTACATTTCTAATATAAAGTTTAAACAAGTTTCTAATGTAAATGCGTATAGGCATGAGAGGAAAAAGAATAACAATGATACTTTTCTCATGTAGAACCTGGTAGAACCCATAAAATAATATAGAATTCGTATTTTAATGATGCATTTTTTTAAAGCATGGTTCATAAATTTGCCTTAAGGGTATCATTCTCTGCAATTACAACGATTTAAATCTTAATTTTACAATTTACTGGTTCCGTAGCATAAGCAGTATTAATGGTAAATATTTTACATAATCCTAAATAGGTAAAAATTATTCTGTTTTGATTACTTTTTAAAGCATTATAAAATTATCTGTTACATACACACTGCACTATAGGGTAATTGGAATCTAACTCTGGTTGGTCATTTAATTCTGGAAACATAACATAGTTTTAAAAGTTCCTCATTATGTTTGTTTTTACTTTATCCTAGCATATTCATTTTAAACACCAATCTTAAGTTATATTATTTTTTAGTACGTTAGTAATACAATTTTAATATATATATATAGTTTATACTTTATAGATATAATATATTATATATTAAAAGTGATGTATCTTAAATACTTACGGAATTAAATTTCCAACTAGAATTATTGAGAACGCCATAAACTCTGTGTAAACAGATCTACCGTTTTTATTACGTTATAAAATATATTATATTTAATAACTATATTATGTCACAAGTCGTTCTGGCTATATATAAAGTTTAAGGTCTTCTAAAAATTCCACTGTGTCATATTAGAGGTATATTAATTCCATAGTAGAAATTTTCTACTATGGAATTTGTATTTATGAGGAAAATTATTTTTGACCTAAAGCTTAATGCTATTGCAGTTACAATAAGTCAATCTCCTTTTGGCAAGGCTACGATTATAACACTATGAGAAAATTCTGATTAATTTATATTAATTTACTTAAATTAGGTATTTAAAAATGTGTCATTTTCACTATATTGACAATACTACTTGGTATCAGGTATGGTTATGAATATTGATATAAAATACGATAATATACCTTGTACATTTATTATATGATAATTAACAATAATAATTGTATAATTTTTAAATTTGATAAATTTATAAAATTCAAATCAGTATAATTCACATAACCTTTATATTTTGTATTATAAAACAAATAAAATAGATACTTATATCTTTTAATATCATACAAATACTTAAACATAGGTAATCCTTGATTATAATACCATAATTTGATTTCAAAACTCAACACCTTGCTGACGTGCTTACAAATATTTAAACTTTAAGATTTACAACATTTGTCTGCATGCGTTTCAGTTATCAAATGACCAAATGGTCATATCTAGCCACAACTAAATTTCTTTATTTTTCTCAGTTGTATACTTATACTGATGACATGCAATACAGAGCGTGGGGTAATTTTCTGACCTTTTTGGAGTTTGGCCAACTTACTTGACATGAAAAGTTACCAACTATATTATTATGTAACAGTAAATAACGAATGCCGTTTTAGTTATTGTAGCAATTTTCAGTTCTCTAAATACCACCGAGTGTCCAATACCGAGCCTTTAATAAACCACAATTATAAATTACTGTTCTAGTTATTTTTTATGAATATAATTATCATTATATTCTTAAATTTAAATACTAATGAACAAATATAATGTATTAACACGTTACATTTTTTAATATTATTCAAATTAACTTTGTAAATACACCTGGAAACTATTTTTTTTTATTAAGTCATTACTAACTTCTTATAATATAATCTATATTCAAGTTTGAATATTATTTTATTAATATTCAAAAAACAAAATTTGAATTAAATAATTACATTTTTTATAAGTTATTAAAATACAAATTATTCCAGATTACATTCAAACATACAAACCTCTACATTTTTTTTAAACTCGAAAAAGTACGATTAATAAACTTAATAAATGATACGAACTACTTCAAACGTTGCGCCAACAATATGACAGCACCATACTTAAATTTGTTTCCTTATTTAATTAACGTTGTTCACTAACTCAAACATTTAAATAATATATACATGTATTTATATATTGAGATAATTCAGTTTTTAGTTTATAAATCAAGTTAAAAATATGTTATAATATGTCTTAGGTAAATTAGTTAAGGTTTGAGGTTTGGTTTGTACCTATATGTGTATATTATTATTTATTAGGTACAGTTTAACGCGTGTATTAATATTTTAATAAATTGAAAAAACAATTGTAACTATTTGTAAGTATATCTACTATTGTTTTTATGTTCTTCCTTAATATTATCTTAGGTAATAATATTAAGTTAGATACATAAACATCGCACTGAAAAAGTATTTTTGTTTTAAAGATGTCTTTTTGATTTTTCTAATCATCGAGTTTTGTAAAGTCAAAGGTTATGTGACGCATGATTATTTTTTTATTTTAGTCACGAATTTTGTTTTAAACAAAAAACACACGTTCTGCGTTCTTTTATGGTGTATTATTTTACAGTTCTCTAAACAGACAGAAATAAACAGAAATTACATTTAAACAAAAACATCGAAGGGCCCCAACACTACTCGTTATAATCTTAATCCCTAAAGCGTTTATATTCTCTCATTATTTGTATTGTATTTAGACATAAAAATAGTACCTATATGATATATCAATGCCAGATTTTTAAAAAAAAATACAGTTTTTATCGAGGTTTTTATCCAAAACTCCCAAAATGTAGAAACATTTTATGTATTATCCTATTGCATAAGTTGAATTTCAAACACAATACATAACTCTAAATACAATTGTCAATTATTTTAGAAAGTAGAAACTAATGAAAATTGTATAAATAAATAATGATATAAATAAGTATTGATAAATGTATCTGTGATTGATTATTTTAAAATATAAGAATAGTCTATTTTAAATATAATATATATTGTTACACTTTAGAAATAAATATTTAATACCGTAACTGTTTCATTGTTTTTGAATATTAAATGAGAGTTAAATATTTAAAAAAAAACATATCCCTAAATTTAAATTATTGTTATACATTTAAGTATTTTTAATAGTAATAATTTATATATTTGTTTTTTTTTCAGGTAAGAAAAGTTGCATAGCCTTTTTGTCTGTAAGTTTTATATTTTATATTTTAGTTGTACTAGACTATAGAAATGTATAGGTACAATATGAATTACTTTGTGAAGATTATATTGTAATCAATTATAATATATGAAATTGAGCCCAAAGTGTAAAATTAATATTATTTAGATGATTAAATAATACCAAAAAATCAATATTTTCTTTATTCGTTTAAATTGTAGTTTTATTTTAACGTGGTAGCTGAATGAAAAGTCATAATGAATACGATTTATGTTGTTTGTACAATCTACTTGATGATAGTCCTGATAGATTTTAGTCCTATCATAATACCTACGTGGGAAAAGTAAACATTATAACAATTTCGGATGACTGTACATCAACATCACGATTAAAATGCTCTCATAATAGTTTTTAGTAGTAGTATTATGTTGATGAATGTTTAGCGAACTCAATTTATTCATCCGTAATCTTCGAATGTAATTGTTGTAAACCTTTAGGGATTCTGTAAAGTGTGTATAAAATAAATCTTAAAAACATACAATATTATACACGAAACAGTAATTTTGTAAATTCTTTCTATCGCGTATTTGATAAAGTTTATATGAATTGTTTAATTTATATGTTCAGAACAGGTCAAATATTTCGTTTAGCATACAGTTAAATAATAACTTAACGTAGTCATTCACTTTGTATATAAGTAGCTTACCCGACAAGTTATCAAACTCATCAATAGCGAAACCTATTTCACTAAGTTATTTGCAATACTTTACATCCTTTAGCTTTTTCTCTCTCTCTCACACACACACACACGCTCTCTCACTGTCTGTATATGTCTGTCACAGATAACTATCGACATACAGGGATATCTTACAATGTTACGTGCATTAGATAAACAGTAAGTTTGTAAAAATCATTATCAAACAAACTTACCAAACATACAATTTTGTTTCGTACCTATAAACTACTTAATATACATTCATAAAAAACGTACAAAAATCTAGAAACCTACATACACACTCGGTGAACCTTATAGATAATCTTGTATTATATTTTAAAATCTTAGATTTAAAAAGAAAAATTTTCATGAATTCTCAACTCAAAATAATTTGCTAATTTTCGTGATTTTTCCGTATTTTGTCAAGATTTGAACTTTAAATGCTTATAAATGAAAACCCTGACTAAGGATTTTTAGTATTTTTCAAATATCATTGTAACAATATAGTAGGCGCCTTGTATTAAATTTTCAAGACTTTTTACCCAACAAATTGTATTGTTATTTGTAGAAAAAAAAACTAAAAAAAAATTGAAAATGTTATGGTGTCTAGAAAAAGTTAATTTGTTTTAGAGTTACACCAAAAACCAAAATCCAAGCACTTTTACTGTCCTAAAATGTGATGACTAAAGACCAGATTTATATGTTTTAACATATCGTTACTGGGTCTATGCAGTCTTATGAGAGTAAAAAATGTGGACGATTCGTTGGATTCCGAATGCATAGAAAAAAGTTATTTTTGCATATTTGAGAATATTTCATGGGTTAGAGAATATTTAACCTATTTAGCATATTTTGGAATATTTCGTAAATTGTGATGAAAAATTTGTATTTATTTTGAATTTTTAACATTACGGTACCCGGAAAAAAATTTTTGAATATTTACAATTGCTTTTATTATTTCCAACTCTTACTAAATGCAATAGTATTCCTTTAGAATACGTAACTTTTAATACCTAATTAATACCTCACTATTAAAATAATATTTAAAAAAAAAATTTTTAAATGCATATTTAGGCAAATAATGTTGTTTATTGATTATTTTTGCATATTTTTTAAATTTTTAAGAGAATATAATGAGAATATTTGAAGGTTTTTTAGAGAATATTAGCATCATATTTTAGGTATTTTAAGAGAATATAAATCCGGTCTTTAGTGATGACAGACACAAAAAAAGATAAAAAAAACACACATCATTGTAAAATTAATGCATTCATCGCTTCGCTCAGAATCTAAAAAAGAATCAATATATTAATTGACAGGTAACCTATTTAGATAAATAGATATTGTATATTGTGATATATATGTATTTCAATAACAGCAAACAGTATATTATTTGATTTTGAGTTTACTTCCTTATAAATTAAATCATTAATTTTGTTATCGTTCAAATCATAACTTAAATAAATTTCTGTAGTGTAATATTAACCATCATTCTAACTATTTTTGACACATGGTCATAGTAGAATTTTCGGAACATTGATTATTATTCTACAATGACTATAAGTAATAGTCCGTACTTCATTTCATAGCATTTCATTTACGGTAACTTTTAGATTGAATAAAAACAAACGACTCGTAACGTCATTTAATACTGTGTGCACTGCCAGCAATAATTGCATTTAAATGGGTCTCCAAAATTATTTTGGCCATTCAGCAATTAAGTCTTCGGATTCATAAATTATTTGAATAAAAAATTAATTTATAGTTAATTTATAGTTAGCAAAATTTTGATTTTTACATTATACTTTGTGCGAACCTTATTCTATAATGTTTTGGCCTTAGTTAAATTATTTATCTAGTACCTACCTATAATATAGTAATTTAGTCCATGAAACTGTATATTAGGTTTTAACGAAACATGAAATAATAATGTAATAATGTAATCACTCTAAATATTAAAAAAAATGATCATTCTGTGTATAGAAAATAATAATTGTCTACTATTAAGTTTTTTATACCTATTAAAACAAAACAACTAAAATCGTTATCATTGTATAAATGTAAACTTTAAATCCTCGTTTAAATCTTATAAAATGTATTGTTACTATATATTTTCGATATTTTTAATTGTTATAAAAGAAACTTATGATAAAGCTTATATCCAATTTTCAAGCTGTTTGACCGTACTTGAAACATTAATCAAAAACTAAAAAAGTCAAAAACTTAAAATATCTTTAATAGCTCAAAAAGAGAAATTTCTAAAATGTCATCATTTCTATTCTATTCGAAAATACCAATGAAATTAGAAGGTGAAAAGTTCAAATCTCTATAGTGATTCTTTTTTGAAATAAATCAAAATAAATAATATCTTTTTGTGTGAAAATGTAAATTTTTCCATTTTCTTGCAATTTTTGGTAGTTTTTTTACCAATAGTACAAGAGTTTTTTTCCTTTTTATCACTCCTTTTCCACAATTTGTTCAAATATACCATCTAGATCAAATATTTTACCATAAACCCCTTCAATGTTGAAGAATGAAGAAGATGTTCTCAAAAAGATCCAACCTCCGATCAAAACCTAATGTGATACGCTATATCGATATTCCTATTTTAGTAATTTTGATGACATATCTAAACTCGATTTAGTCAAAAACTGGTGATGCGTAAATATTACTGTTTTTCTATCATTATTTTTTAGGTTTTCCGATTATATTGAAATTGAGGTGCAAACTAGATCTAATTTGCTATAAAAAACTTCCCTCAATATAAGAATAATCTTGATGTATTTTTTTCTCGTACATAAAATATCTTTAGACATAAAAAAAATACATCATTTTAAAACGCTTCATTAAGAATCTAAACTAAAATATTGAACAGACCAGTATTCTATTGTTTTGCATTAAAATTTCACTATTTATACTTTTAATTATTTATATTAATTTACACTTTTTTTTAATCTTATTAGAAGTAATACTCTGATTTATATGAAATATAAACTGTTATTTATTACACACAAATACAAACATTATAGTGATACACAGCTATTAAATATATCATTTTCCAAACATAATAATTTACGGAATTTCTTTTAGTGAAAACTAAGGTTGATTTTCACTTGCATAAAAATATACTATCCTTATGGTATCGGTTTATTTACTATTGTATTGCACAATGGATACAGTTAAATGCATTATATCGTATAGTTAAAACATACAAGAAATCTATTCAATATCACTAAACCCACTTATTTTAAACTATATAATGAAATAAAAGTGGCTATACATGTTAGGGACTCATTCCTTTATTTTTCATAGAGTTAATATTTATTGTAATGTATACGTAACCGAGATAATAGAAACCATAATTTGTTATTCGTTAAGACAGTTAAATTACTAAGAAAAATTAAGCTAATAGACATATTCAATTCCAGATAAATTATTACTATCTTTAATTGAAAAAAATGGTATAATATCACACATCATTTATTAATAACAGTTAATAAAATTCAAATTTACAATTTTTATTTGGTTGTATTATAAATTATAATCCGTTTTTAATGAAATATAAAACATTTTTTCGATATATTTTATTTAGCATAGAGTTAGTATTTATTTTGTTATTTTTATATTTAATGAATCGTATATTATATAAATCATAATTTTAGTTTGATATTTTATTTAAAATATACATTATTTTAATTAAACATTTGGGAACGTTAATGGATTATTAAAAAATGTCCGTTTTCATTATATTATAATATAGTAGTATAGTACGGTAAATAACAATAACGAATTTAACGCAAGTTCACTAAATTAAAAACAATAATAAAATGTATTAAAAGTAATTTATTTTAAAGTATAGAACACATTAGGTCTATATTTCATAGTAACTAAACAAATTAAACGTGTCTTAGCAGCTAACATATACATAAATTAAAATAGAACTATATTTTAAGGAAGTATTCAAATACTTTTTTTTTTAAACACTTTAAATATATTTGTTTGTATTTGTTAATTTCTGAAATTATTTTCTATTTATCTTTCCTGTATTTAATGGATCTGTAGTGGAATTATAATCCTTTATGTCATCAAAACTACAACTAATTTTAAAAATAACTAGTAACTACTTGTTAAACTGTTTTAAACCTTTGCCAAGGTAATATTTATACAAATATTTTGTACGTGTGTTGTTTGTACTTTGTACTATATAATATCTACTGCTAATTACTATTATGTCACTTTATTGCTCGAATATCCAAAATCTACACATACATTATCTTCCATTATTTACTTTAACATAAATTTATCTGTGATAAAATCAAAATTTACGGTTAATTACATTTTATTGTGATTTTTATACACCTCTAGTAACTATAAGTATCGTTTAACAATGTTGTCTACACGAAGAAGGAATTGATTTGTATTACAGTACATTATATAAGAGTACTTAAAACTGATTTTTGTTCCATACCCATAAACATTTAAAATCGTGAACCGGACCGTTTTTATTTATTATTTCTGACATCTACAAACGAAGTACTAACACTTATGTGTATTCGTCAAAAAGCTTAGTTAGCTCGATAAAGTAAAAAAACAACTGTATATCTATTGTATGTATAATATATATATATTGTTACGTAAGTACATAGAATAATAATTGTACTATTGATAACAACCACCCATGTATTTCACATACGGAAATGTTCTTGCCATCATCGTGTGGACAATAAATTATTACCAATGTTATATTTTGCGGGAGTTTCATCAATATGTATGAAGTTATTAGTTTCGGATCAATGTGCACACATGCTGACAGCACACCGGTTTTTATTCACTACTTCCACTATTTTACTACCATGGCTTTGTGAATGTGCCGTATAAGTGTCTATGACCGAGTCTTGTTTGCCCAGTATATATTTCCTTTTTTCTTCTTTAATGCAATAGACGTGTATTTGTGTATTATACAATTTTTATTTCATTACTTCGTAGTTCGTATACATATCGATGTTGTGGATATCACGATGAAATCAACAATAGACCTCTATTCAAACAGTCAAGGAGTTAACCAAAAAAAAAAAAAATAATAAAAAACTCTACCTAGTTTATTTGTTTTACTCTGATCTCTATTTTTATAAAACAATGGTTTGGAAATATAAAAAGTAAATATAAAGATTTGAATAATACATTATTTACAAAAAATATTTTCACATTTTTATGAAAAAGATATTTTGCATGTAGAATAAAACCATATAGTCATCTGTAGAAGAAATACCAGGAACATTTACCTCCGTAAACGATTAAATATATTGGGTATAAAACTAAGGATCGTACACAGTCCACAGAGACATTGCTTTGAAACGTTTAGTAACAAGTAACAATTAAAAACATGAATAAAGAAGTCAATATTTCACTAAATTTACCATTTTCTAGGTTTTTTTTTAATTAATAAACGTTTAGAAACTATACAACAAAAAGTAAAAATATAGATATTATTATGCAAATATGTAATAGAAATCAGTTATACAACCAATTATTCAATCGTTTCAAATTACTTAGAAATATGAAATTTTATTAGTTCTGTGGAAATTGGTCGTTATAATAAAGAAGTAAAAGAAATCATTTTATTCGATGTCAATAATAAAATCAGAAATATTTTTAGTTAATTATTTATATTCAAGTACTAATTTATTCATATTTTGAATTTTATTAATTATGGACGTCCATACGAGGAATAATTTGGCAGATAAGTGATACTTTTGTTTTTAAAATATTGACAATTTTTTTATATTTATTCAATATTAATATTATTGAATTAACCCACTTTCGTGTTGTTTAAATTGATATATATTGCATGATTTGTTATAAAAATATATTGTGTGTTTTGTTCAAATTAAAATATCAGTGGAATTATTAACTTTCCGATTTAGATTTTTCTAAATAGGTACTTGCATCATGGCTTATCAATACAGTATACAGGTTTTATCACACATTTTACATTATTTAAATTCACTAACTTCAGATGTCTATAAATTGTATTTTATTAGAAATAAATACGAATTAGTTTTCATGCATTTAACATAGGTACTAAAAAGTACTAAAAGTAGTACCTGCTTGATGGTATCAAAAATAAGTAATAAGGCTCATCAATTTAAATTTACGAATAAAATATATTTAGCCAATCGACTTTTATCGAATCACCTTTTCGATTTAAATACATAATATTTACATGCCATATGATGACCTCATCATGGCCGTCTGCCCATTGGCAACGGCTTCCTGGAATACCCGCTTACATTCTAAGCATTTCAAATGAATTTGGCAAACACGTTATTATTATTGTTATTGCACTCCGATCCAATTGGTTGACCAAACACTGTGGCATTCTGTCGATTACTTAAATAGATCGTATTATAATAATTGTCGTTAGCTTTTACGTACAATTTCAACTAAATATTGTACATTATTATACTCATCTGATAGGAACGGTGTATACGATAGTGTTGTATTATTATAGTGGTCGTATATAATAACAGTGATGGTATTTTGAAGATTTTAACCCAGATAGAGATAGCGTTTTACTTAAAACGTAATGGTATCTATATACCTAATACTTATACGAGGCAGGTAGAACCAACTCGGTGAGTCCGAGGTCCGGAGAATCGTTGCATCAGCACCATATTATAGCGACCCAAAAAAAGATGGCAAATGACGCACGGTCATGAAATATGTAAATCGATATGAATGATATCAGAAGTTACGCGGAAAGAACAGTGGACGGTATAGTGTGGAAGCTATAAGGGTGGAATATGATAGTAAAGCACATCGGACTCGATCAATGGACAATCGCCGTTGCCGACGCCGCTTGCCGTTAATGATAGTTTGGCCAACAACGGTTATTATCGACGACGAAGGCGGTGGCGGCGACGGCGGGCCGGCTGCTATCAAACACGTCTACGCATATTTTATCACGACAACGGAAATTGAACCTCCGTGAGCACCCCCTGTCCTGTAACGCGGCCCGTTCCGTGACCGTACTGTTTTGAAAATGTCTACCCCAAGAAATAAGTATACATTTATATTCGGCGAACTGTTTTCTATTTTAAACGTAGGTATACGTTTTTTCGTCTGGTTTGTTATCCGTATTCCGTGGCGATATAGTTGTGTAGTAACCTTGTTTGACGACAAAGCCTCCGTTATCACAGTCATATATTTTATTGTGAATTCTATAGACCAGAGATTTATCCCGTTGGCTGTATAATAATATATAATATATATATAATGTTTGTGTGGTGCACCCACACAAACATTTTTATTCGATTTTTGTGGACGAGGAAAAAGTTCGATAGAATAAATCGGTACGATTCATACGAAATTGGAAAAACTAAAGAAGAGGTACGAATCCTCCTCAGTGCACTCGTATAAAATATTGTCGGTAAAAGCGGTACCGGAAACTTATACTCGTTTTCTTTCATAACCCCAAATGCAAATATTATATACATATTGTGAGGAAACTCATACAGCATACGGCTATTCGTGCAATACACACAAGGAGGTTACTATGGTTACTATGAATATGGGCACAGACATTTTATGATTTGAATATATATATATTAATTTAATACATTATTACTGTTATACTGAAAAATGCACTTTATCAAACTAATTTAAATTTGTGTTCTAATACTTTCTGTATGTATTAATAAATCATAAATATTTAATTTATTTTATATTTTTGATAAAACTATTTTTATAATACATACATTTTGAATTTAAAATAATTTAGAACAAATAAATAAACATTATAATTCAACAAATAAAAAGTTGGCTATTTCACTAGAAAATAAATATATAATAAATAATAATACATCAATTTATATAAAGTCAAATTAAAAAAAAAAAGAATGGTTTAATTATTTGTGTTACTTACTGCATGCTTTTGTATTTATTTAAAATTGTATTATAATTTATTTAAAAAATGTACTCAATATAAAACAGTGTCAAATCCCATGTCGTACAACAATATTCTAAATCATTAAACGGTCAATCAAATAAAATATATTTAATGTAAGTACCTATATCATTGCATACCTACCACTTACCAGTAATATATTTATATCATAGTAAAAGCCAAAACGATATAATATTTAAGTATCTGACTCAAACGTATTGTTTATGACTATGACTAACCACAAAAACTTAGAACTTTGTTAAAAATGTTTTATAATCTAAATAAACCACAAAGTAACATATTTGGCTAATTAACATTAACCACTGGTATTTGTAATAATATGTTTTATGTAAAATATGTTTATGCGTTAAAATAAAAGTTTAAAGTTTATAGAGTGTAAACCGTTTTTAATGTTCAAAGATGGCTTATTGGATAAATAAACAATATTAAAATAATATAAAATAATGCAAACAATAGATCGGATAAAGATGTTTAAATTAATCGATTACTGACAAAAAATTTTTATTTTTATTTTGAAATGGGTGTATATTTTACTCAATTTCTATTTATAAATTATAATAAAAAATATATAAATAATATTATATCCAAAAATGCGTGCTATTTTATTATTTTATTTATTTATTGACTCCCTTAAGAAAAATATTATGAAATTGTCAATGTTTTTTGAATATTTGTGAACAACATACTATTTATGAGTTAGTTTAGATTATTCACCTCTGGCAATATAATAAACGGAAAAAAGTGCAGGCAATGTTCGTAGCACTATCAAGCAATAATAAAAACTGCCTCTATAAAGCTATGTTTGTTTGCAACTTTTGTCATAAAATGTTAATGCCTCACTTTTTAATGGCATTCTAGTTAACCATTTTATTATACCATTGTTTGTATTGTATTCTTAACGTGTGACTTCCACAAAAATATTATGACAGTGATATTTACATGGTAACACATCTTCTTACATTTAAAATAATTGATAATTTTATTCATGATGTAAAAAAAATGTTTATATTTACTTTGTAATACTTATGCACATAGCCAGTCTACTAAAAAACTTTATAGATAAAAAAAAAACCTCAGAATCGATAAACTCATACTTTTTTGTTACATATAACATGTAAAAGTATAAATTTACAATTCAACAATTAAAAATGTTGAATTGTTAGATGTAATAATATTTCCCATGTGAAAGTAGTAAATAATATAAAAACAAAATATAACCGTTCCAAATGTACGGTCGTGTACCAAATAGCATTCTAACATATTGTGTATCTTCCGCAATTCAGTATTCTGTTAACTAATAAAACGCATATTAATACTTTTTAAAATTTATTACGAGACTCAAGCATATTATTATTGAATGGACTTGACTGTAACAAAATGATAATATGGCTTCGTTTATAGAACAATAAAATAAATACCAATACCACCATTCATAAGCCATAAACGTCGAACCTTTAAAAGTTATATTATTGTATTACATTATAAAAGATAAAAGCCGTAGGGTTTAACATTTTAAAGTTTGTCTACGTCATGACTATGTTTATATTATGCCATTGGCAATATAACCTAAATATTAGAATTCTCAATTTGACAGTTTATCTCTCCGTTAAATACTTATATAAGGTTGAGTGTTGATTGATTGTAGTTTCGACGGATCCAACACAGCCGGCAGGAATAATCCTAAATTGAACAAACTTCATACTCTACAATACGAGTGTATTGGTTGTCGCGAGTGTCAAAATATATTTTAGTTTATATCGAAGTGATTTGTAAGCTGGTGTAGGTTCGCTAAAGGCTCTGCTAATATGTACTTAAGTTCCTGTCAAAATATTTCGACGTTGATCATTAATGTATAATTTGATCTTAAGCGTTGAATATAGTGGTTCATAATTCAAATTAAACCTTTAATCATTGTAATATACATGTTTTTGAAAAGCCTGTAAAGTTGTCGTATATACGCATATCGTTTAACTTCTTTACAAATACTTATATTTATCCTTACTTCATGATATTAAATCGATGTATTGATTAAGTTATATTTTAAGATGATCAATTTTTAATGTAATAAACTGTGCCTATATTATTTTCTTTGTATAATGCATATAAAAAAATTTGAAAACTTCTGATATTTTGTTTACAAAATGTATAACTTTTTAATTTTGGATGTTAAGACATTTTTACTAATTCTAGAAAAATCCTTTTTTAATGAAAGCACATGGAAAAAGACTAATCCTGAGCACCAAAAAATAATAAGAGTTTGCTACCCAATATATCTCAAAATATTTCATACTTGTATTTTACGGAATAAATAATTTTAGCAACTTATCTAATATTTATCTCATAAATGTTTTAAGAATTCGGTATCAATTTTTAAACATAAATGTAACTTGAGAGAAACTACGTATTTTTTATTACCTAAACGGCTAAACATTATTTGCATAGTCACCCTTATCAGAATTTTTCGATATAAAATAAACCAGGATCATCAAATAATGATTAATATAAATTTTTCTCAAATAAAATTTTATAAAAAAAAAATAAATATTTGATCAAAATTCTTGAAATAAAATCTCTATTATTAAATGAATAAATGTTGATTAAATTACATTTATATCAATCGTTTAGTACGTTTGCAACATTATATTTGTATTTTTTCAATTAAAAACGTTGCATCACAACTTTGAAAAGACTCATTTTAATATTCTACTGCTTATAAAAATAATATATATATATTTTTATGCACATATTATATTGCTTGAATAACAATTAAAATTAATAACAGGACTTTTTTTTTAAATTAAAAAATGATTTCTTCGCAGTTTTATGTGATTTTTGATTCTATCATAATTCATAATACACTATTGTTTAATTATTTTTTATTTACAAAATTGTATTATGTATTTTTTATAATTTTAACGAATAATAATTTTACAACTTTGTACAGTAGGCATATAGTTACATATATTTGAATTTGTGCACAGATTTAAATAATACAATATTCACACAAAATATGTATTCATGTAATTATACGTTGAAAATAAATTGTAATGAAATACAATTATTTGGAGACCGTTGTAAATCTAAATTATATACCTAACCATTTATATGTTTATAACATAATACTTTATTCGCATAAATATGTGTACTTAAAAATCTATTGTTAAAATAATACATTTGTTAAAACATTTATCTTGACGCCATTTTCTCAAAGATTAAAATATGTAAGTTTCTCCAAGTACAAATAAATGTCTCACATTTTATATCATAAATTTTGTGAATTTAAAATAATTACTCAGTATTATTAATTTTACGTTAAAAAAATATTTTTCATTTAAACTTTACTTGTACTTTGTATGTACAAAAAAATGGTTTGAAATGGTTTAATAAAAAGAAAATGTAGCATATTCAAATTCAAAGGAGTGTAAGTATGAATTTTTAAAATTATAATAATATGTAGGCTGATATAAATGACTATTGTTGAAAATTCCCGTAAATATTTAATCATACCATTGGCATATGATATTTAATGAGTTTTTTTTTATTATTTATCTACAAGGCTGGGCAAGTTAATGATTTTTTTTAACTCAATTAAGTTAAGTTAATATGTACCAATCACAAAAAGTTAAAAGTTAATTCAACCATAGGTTAACTTAGTTAGATTAAAAGTTAATACGCACTTTTTGTTAATTTTTTATCAAGTTAAAAAAAAGTTAATTTGTTTATACAATGCTAGCGTACTTAATTTTTTTCCAACCCAAAACTAAATTATAGGATATAGTGTTAATACTTTATACAGTATTTTCATATATGTTAGATTCGAATGATATACATTTTTAACTTTAAACAATTTACAATATATATTTTTTGACATGAAAACGAAATAAACTAAAATAGTGAAATATTATAAAATTGAAAACAAAATAAATTAACTTAACTTACTTCTTAAAATAAAAATTAACTCGTTAATTTCACGTTAATTAAAAAAGAAATTTAGTAAGTTAACAGTTTGGTTGATGAAAATCCAAAAGTAACTAGTTAAGTTAAAATTAAATTAACTTTTAAACTTAATTTTAACTTTTAAACTCGTTAATGCCAGGCCTTATTTATTTATATAGCTTCCAGTACTAGACTATAACAACAGCTCGACAATTACATAATACATACACATATGGGGAAAATATTACACGATAATATATAAATATCTTACATGATAGCAATAGTATAACATTTTTTATAAGTTATAATAATATCTTATAATTCATCACCATAGTGAATTATTGAGTAGTACAAAATTACGTGGAAAAATTAAATACATATGAATGTACGATTGTAATAATAATTGTGTATACGATTTACAAAGACATGCGATTTAGTATTAAAATTATGAACATATGTTATTTTTTTTTTTTATTCACGTCCATAATAGTTACATAATATTATTACCATAATATAAAAATGTATTATAGCGTGATTATTACAAAAAACATATTATATGGAACGTAATGGTCAAGTAAATGTACGAGTATTGGGGGCATATCTACACGTTTCAAGGTGCAGTTTGCCATTCACTTCATCCTCTTCTCGCCGTGCATTGCGCATTTATAGGTATTACGAATATACGTGAATTTGTATATTGTCTATTCATAGTGTATATATGAATACAAGTTCGTGGAGGGTTTATCTGCATAACCTCGTTAATTCGGAATCGCGTAAACGTGTGCGGAATGGTAACGGCTTTGGCGGCGCGAGGCAGTATCGGCAATGGGGATGAGGATTAAACGGGAGGGTGGTCCTAAAAAAACAACGGCGGCGGTGGTGGTGTAAATTATAGTTATCGTATTATTTTTGCCGAGGAAACAAAAATAATGTGGAATACGGATAAAAATACAAAAATAAATACACACCCTTTCAAAAATATTGTCGTTTTTCCTCGGGGGAATTTCTCGCCACCGTATTAAGCATATGGGTGTTTATTATTATTATAATATATATGTACAATATATTTTATAGGGCCTAGTGCTTTTGTGTCATTCTACTCTTCCTTGCCACCCGCCATCATTTATATGCCTCCAAAGAGCAATATCGATATGGTATTTCTTATTTTTTGAAAATGCAATGCCAACATAATATAAACGAGAGAATATTTTTATTATTTTTACTATCCTCCTGAGTTGTTGTGGTTGTAGTGTAATTGTTTCCGAACACATCATCTTGTAATAATAATAATATTATACTCGTTTGCGGTGTTCCCGCGTGGCATCCGTGTACCACAATTGCCTACACACAGTGCCGTGTTACCGCTCCAAAAACGTACGAAACGCTTCACTGTTTATGTGCGTGTGTGGTAGGTGCACCTAGACGCCATTTTTAAAAATGTTTTACTAGACATTTTAATGGTTGTTAGTAGACACTACGCGACCGGAATATGGAATTAAAATTCATTTACGTTGGTGCCTTCATTGTGCCGCGATTATGCACTAATAATGTGTAGTAGGTACCTACGGTCGTCCCTTAACGAGCAACATAAAATTAAACCTGGAGATGATAATAATAATGTTCATTTTGGATAATTTTGAGCAATTTCATGTGAACAATTTTGTTTTCTTAGGAATTAAAAAAATATTAAACACATAATATTATCATAGCAAAAGAAGTAAACCATTTTGAACTGTTATAATTTTTATAAGAATCCAACAGTTAGTAATTAAAAACAGTGTGTCAAATACATTCTAAATTATTACGGAGTTCGATTATACTATTAACAATTTTCAACACATATTTTTCTGATCATACAATTTATTTTTAACACGTAGCATTTATTATTATATTTGTATATCACTTTTATCGATTTCAACTGTACCTTACTTCTCATATGCATATTTAGTATTATATAATGTACAACTACTGAAGCGTTATTACGTATTATAATAATTTTTATTCAATTAATCTATTGTATTGCTTATTGAATTATTAATTATTTTTAATTATTTTTGATCAATTGAAAAAAATATATTACCAATAACTTAATCTATAAAATAATTAATATTTTATACATTTTAACTTCAAATTATCATAAAGTATGATTCATTATTTAATAGTCAATGCTTATATTATAATGCAATAGTTTATTATGTCATTTGAAATATAATCAAATCTGAGATCAGATCTCAACAATTTAAAATTTAAATTATTGTTTTTTAGAATATTAGCTTCAAGTTATCAGATTAAAAACCAATTAATGAACTTTTTAACAATGTTTTGTTCAATCGATTGTTGTTAAATAGACTTAGTCATCCTGAATAGCTTTTTAATTTGCTTTAAAGCGATGTAATAATTTTGTAAAAGTTGATAGTTATGTCAAGTAAAAACCTTCGAAATATTTGAACATATTATTTTATATTTATTTCCTTAAAGTTTTGTTTGCGTTTTGAATGTGCTTGATAATTTATTTGCATTTGTTTCAGTTAAATTGGAAAATTATGATTTATAGACTTTTTTAAGAATTTTAATCAAACTAATATCAAATAAATTATTAATATTACTTCACCGCAATTCAACGATAATGACAAAATTTTATGATTTTTATCCTTTCTCATAATTTTAGGAAGACAAGACGAATGTCGATAAAAATAATTGTTGAATAAAATATATTTTAAAATAACACATTTACTTAAGATTTTATTTAAAACCATTTGCAGTATAATTACCAGAACACTCAGAATTCTTAAATAATTATTAGAATATTTGACATATTATATATCATACAATCAAAACATACGATTATTCCAATTTATTTCTTTAAATTTTGTTTAGAAGTGGCTTATGTAATTATAATTTATATTTTACTGTGAAATGTATTCAAACATACAATGCTGTTTTTCTCTAAGAGTTGAATGGTCATCATTTTGATTTACACTCTTCTAGTATGGATATACGTTAAAGCGTTTTAAAATATCTATTCTTAAAATTCTGACTACCTATTTAGTATTCATTAAATAATATTATGTTCTATTTTTATATTTCAATTGTATATACTTACTTATTATACATAATTATTGTTTTGAGCCATGTTAAGCTTCAAAGCTTATCAACAGTATATTCAATATAGGTAGTCACAAGAATAAATACCATTAATACCATTAATGTTTTATAGACTATAATATGTTTTCATTCAATAACGGTGCTAGAGTTTTATAATATTGATGTATAACTTTTGAATACAACGGATAAAACCGTAATATTTCATATTAAGTTGTTCAATGAGCAAATTTACACGAAAATATGAAAAGTTGAAAAACTTTTTTGTACATATTATATATAGCCATATAGGTGCATGATACATCATGTATAAATCTTTTGATATTTATTTGTTTTTATACAGTTCTTAGAGGCATATGACGGATTCCAATCAAATAATTATATCATTTGATTTTAGAACCAAGATTTTATTTCATATATTCTTCAAAATTCAATAACTTTTGTATAGTTTAGTAAAATTAGTTGCCTGTTCCTTGTAAACTGTCATGTTTGAACGTATTTCGCAATTAGGTATTTTTATTCAATATTTCTAAATTATAATCTAATAATAAAACGTCTTATATTTTATAGAATTTTAAAGTGAGCTCAAATCCGACCAAATTACATATTTTTAATAACACCATTTTGAATTTTAAATAGAAACTAAATTACATTTTTAATATCCTGTATATTAATCTTGACAAATAATTTCAAATATTACCTACAATCTGTGTAAATAGTAAACACAGTTATTTATTTTTATATTTTGCAAGACAATTTACAAGAAAAATTAACTATACTTTTATTTTTTCCATACTTCTTTTAAACAATACTTATGATGGAAATGTAGTACTGTAGTTCATATACTTAAGTTTGTAGTACCTACTACATTTTTACGATCTCTATACACCATTTGTTAATTATGAAGAGTAGGTTAATAATAATAAAAAAAATATAAATTATAGCAACAGCGAGTAATAAGCTTAAGTTAATAAATGCATAATGTGTGAGAAAAATATTGACATTTAGATTATTTTTAAGATGCAGTGCTTAGAATGATTATAATTAATAAGGTTAATGTTAATTTTTAGATCTTTGCATAACATAATAGCGGTATTAATGTGCATTTATAACCAAAATATTTATAATATCTATACAAAGGTATATTAACATTTTTCTTAAATATAGAATGAAATTCATGTTTACATTTTGAAATAATGCTTCTATATTTATAATTTATATACAAGTAATAACAAACATTTTTTAGAGAACTTATCAAAATTATAAACATTTAGTTCACGGTAAACAAAATCAGTACTTCTAGTATAAGGGTATCATATTTGTATCTCCAACTATCAATAATATAAGAGATAAGTGACTGAATAAGTGAAATACATACTAATCTCAACTTGCTTTTATCAAGTACATATCATAAGTTTCAAAAGATGTAAAAGAATTAACAAATAAGTTGAACTAGATTGGCATTATGTTTTTTTTTAAATTTTAATAAAGAATCAATATACAATCTTAAGTGTTTTATGTAATTAAAATGTTTAATACATGAGCAATTTGATTTAACGAATGATCAAAGAATTTCAAAATTGTTGGTTACCTTATAATATAGTAAACAAAATTATTTACAGCTAAATAAGTTATTACAGCCAGAAATAAGCTAAAAAATAAATTCATTGAGTCTTCATATTTAAAATCCATACATTTTTTACGACAATATAGTTTAGTTTAATCAGCGTGAGGAATTAAATATAGTTTAGATTCATACGATTTTATTTATAACTTATTATAATTGTATTTTTAGATGTTTTACCGTACTATAATAATATATGAAAAACTTTACTTTTTATAACATTCATATTCTAAAAATTCTCAAAATACCTTCACATTTATTATATAAACAGGTCTTACATCGATAATTGTAGGTCAATTACCAATGAGGGAGCGTTGCAGTTTGGGTCAGTGCCAGCTAATAAAATGTCCCACGTGTAAATACGCCGTAATTTATTTAACATGATTTAATCTAAAAACACCACAACCAGTAAACGTAATTGTCTTATAATAATACAAAATATATTATATTTTACTGTTTTTCAATAGAAAAAAATAAAATAATCTGATATAGGATTATCAAATTATTACGTATACAACCTGGAGCAATACGTCCTAAAACTTTATGAATAAATTATGTCAATGCTACAAAATTATTTATGACTACTAATTAAATCGTATCTTATCTTGTCTGGTTTTTACAAAATCGGTTTTCAACGATTAATAATTAAGCCAATCAGTGCACAAAGGCTTTATTTTGTCAATAAAGTTTAATTTTTTTTTTATTCAAGTCAAAAGCTTGGTACATTTTATTTACTAATTGTTGGCAACATTATACTACGTTCTATAGTAATATTTTAATAATGATAATTATTATTATTATTCATTATCACGAAAAAAAGTATTGAGGAGATAAAGAATAATCTTACCCTTTCCCGGACAAGAGTTTAATGGCAGTCATCTTTTTTGTCTTACTGGAGTCACTGAAGAAAATAATAATAATTAAAATTTAGCATCAGCCATTTAAGAGTTGCCGGCGGTTATGCCAGATGGCGGACTCTCCAGAATTTTCCATCATTAAATCGTAGTCACCTGTTCTGTGTAATACAATTTCAGTAAAACTGTTAAGACACATCGAACACTTTCTAATAAAAATTTATTATATCAAATAATTACTAATAGTAGGTATAAAATATAAATTTTATCTCATTTATTATTTAAAGAAAAGGCTTCAACATTCGTGCAAGGTTATTAGCCGGTTAATTGGTTTATACATTTCTAATACTTAGAAATAAAACTATTATTGTTGGTATTTGTTATAAAATATTCATTGAAAAATCTAAAAAAATTGCTAATTTTCAGATAGTTAAATATAATTTATCTAAATCAAATACTACGATCATATATATTTTAATAAACTATTATTTATTTTATTACTGTCAAGAATTTTAATTTTAATTTGTATAAGTATTGTTTATGAAACAATATCATATAAAAGTCCGGTTTGTATAGTTAATCACATGGTATAAAAATATATTATTTTAAATAAATACGTACATTATTATTCACTATGTTGTGATAAATCAAACGCGTCTAAAACATAATTTTAGTTCAGTAAAACTTAAACATAACATTAAATACATTTAATTAGTAAAAACTTTACTGAATTATTTAATAAAAATTTGTTTTCCACGGGCCTAGATAATAATTAACTACTAATTGAATTTACTGACGCATATTATTTAATATTTCACTAAGATTTAAAGTTTAAACTATTAATTTCGTAGGTATTTAACTATATGAAAATGTTCCTGTTTGATGATACATATTATTACACATCATATATTATTAATGTTATTTATTCTAAAAATTGTACCGCCGAAATCTATGTATTCTAAACTATTAATAAAGTCTTTACGCTAACATAAAATCAATATTATAATTTTAGTGTGGTTATAGTTTAATTAGTATGTTAATAATTTTAAATATAAATTAATAACTATGATACAAATAAAATAAATTAATTAAATAGTTATTTTTTTGAATTTATTTTCCAATAAACCGTTCAATTGTAAATGTTGAATGTTAATATAGTTTGATGCACCTAGCTCAGATTGTATAATTCACGTTTTAATATAAAGCGTTTAAATACATATCGGAGTAATATTGGTAGTGGCCCTTAACGACGATAAAATAATATGTTAAACACAATCAAATCTAGTACCTATGTTTTAAAAGAAATTGTAATGTAATTCAATTATGTACTCTGTTTAATGTATCCGCAACTCTATATTTAAGAATTCGGTTTATCGATCATAAAAAAATATATTGTTCATGTTAAAATGTAATTTTTTGGACTTCTTGACGCAATACTTAAGTAAATTTCGAATTTTTTTTTTCTAATACTTATACCTAGAAGTACTATAAGTAAATATACCGTAAAAAACAAAAAAAAAAAATGACTTTAAGATTCATTTAGGTTTTAATGTTTTGATGGATTCTTAAAGACTAATGCAAAGGTGTCAAGGTTTAAATTATTTCTCTCCCTTCAATAAAAAAAAAACTGTTAGCTTCTCAATTGTCAAACTATAATAGATATAAGCTTTTAGCTAAAAAAAAAATCACCCGGGTTATGTTTGACATTTCATACTGCACTATATATAATAAATATAAAGAACTGACAGCCTTCCCAAATCATTTTGAGGATTATTTGGGTTAGGCTTAACTCGTAACTCAATGATCTTTAATATCGATATTTTTAAATTTATGAGATTTTTCCTTGCTAGGATTCTAAATGTTTAACTGACGTTGGTATAACAACCACATACACCGAAGAACAAAGCAAAATATACGAAAGCCGTACCAGAAATCGCGAGAACCCGAATTTTTTATCTGGTGGAAAATGCCATTTTAATTTATGTGATAGTTAAAAAAACATATATTGTTTACTTTATCTTTATTAGGTATATACAATTTCCAATTATTCACTTATAATATCTATTGAGCAATAAATATCCAACAGGAAAAATGCATATTCTCTCCACATTAAAATACACATAATTGAAAAAATACATACCAGATGTTATATTTTTTACTTTAAAATATTAATTTTTATAATTTTTATGGAATATCATAGGTAAAATAATTAAATACATATTATTTGTTATTGTTATTTGGCCTCAATAAAGTATACGTAATATAATAAATATTACGATTTAACAATAGTTTTTCTAGATTTAAATTATCACTATAGATATAATTATATCAATATAAACCACCACTAATTTCATATTTTTTTAATAAACAAAGAATTGTATTTTTTTCAATACGAAATAAATTACTTGTTACCTATTTTGTGACCCAAATTGTAGTTTTGATTATTTTTCATTCAATCATTTATATATATTTTTCTAAATGTAATGTCTGTATGAAACAGGTCAACAGCGAAATGGTTTTTTATTACTAAGAAGTCTTATTCTACCATTAACTTTTATTTTTACACTATAAACATACTTCAATGATATTTCTTTTTAGTAACCCTTCATATTATTTCGTTTTATTATACTTAATTATTTGTTTGTTTTAACTCCATGTACTAGATCACCGTAATTTGTAATTCATTAACATCAATCGACATACTTGAAAGTTGTATCAACTTTGTTTATTATAAATACCTAGATCTTTACATTTTAAAAATAACTTATATGAATATTAAAATATTATATAATTAAACCTTAGATCATATACAGTGGGTGGAGCTATGTGTGTATTTCTCGTATACCGAGTTGTGTCCAACATAACCCCCCACTACCCATTTAATTGCAAGGTACGAGTTATTGCGCATGCGTTACGCCTATGCCGCTTTACATTCCATCCCCACCACCCATTTGATTTCAAGGTACAACGAGTTATTACGCATGCGTTTCGCCAACAATCACTATAAAATAACTAATAAGTGGGGGGTTATGTTGGACACAGCAAATGATGAAAGTAGCTCTATCCATTGTATATGATCTAAGAATTAAACAAAGTGTTTTCCATGATAATGCAATATTGGTCCGTTTCATTTATTTACCATCAGTTTTTTTTTTTCACAAAAAGCAGATGTTTTAAAAATATGAAACCCTAGACTACACGTTTATAATTTTATCAAAGCTTTGAAATAATAGACATTTTCTAAATGTAAATTAAAATTTTCTAAGAGAAACATTATTCATCACCACTGTAGTTATTTTTTTTGTTGACCAACGAATATATTTTGAAACAAAAAAAATTAACAATTAGTGTGATTAATGCATGGGTCTTTTCATATTTTTGAAAAATTAATTCATTTGTTATCAAAATGTTTTTAATTTACTAAGCTCTTTTTTTCTCAAAAAAGAGTAAGCGTCCATTTTATTAAACCTAAGTTAATTTTTCCCTTTAATTTATAGTATAACATGAGGATTATTTTTTCTATCTTTTAACGTCTAAAAAGTGTTTTTATTATTGTCATAATGTGTTATGAGAGAAAAAATGAAATTTAAACTTTTTGCTTGTTGAAAAAGTTGAAAATTAAATCCTACACACGTATTTTTGTATTCGTTATTCGAATAGAACAGAAAAATGGCATATATAGTCAAACTATCTTTAACCGTAACTCACAAATAAAAACACTCGATAATGTATGAGCTTAATGTTTGCACCGTTTCGGTCTTCTTGTCGCTCAACCGTATCATGAAACTATCTCAGTTGCACAATATTTATGTTCAATAAGTTTTACCGTAAACTTTAACGCATATAAAGCCACATTCAAGTATATATTATACTCTGGTAGTTTTAGATATCGTCAATAGAATATTTGTATCTTATAAACAAAAGTCATAGAAAAGTAGCCAGTACATAAATTGTAGTTATACCGATTAAATAATGATGATTGTCAAATTTATTTGAATAACTCGAAATAATTGTTATCTTCTGAAAATTCGATATTAAAAATTATTCTTATAAGTACAACACTTTTACAATTATCGGTATGCCACTTTTAGCGAATTAAATAATGGATGAGTTAAAAATATGATTACATTCAAATAAGAAGCCAATAACCATTTGATGATATAATAATAACCTAATCTGTTCAATATTATTAATAATATATGTGTACTGTGTAGTTCTCTACCGTAATCTGTAATAAATCATTTACAGAATGCAATTCTATGAAAATTATTCAAAATTACATTTTTTTACTTTTGTTTTACAGTTCAATATAACGTTATAGCAAACATACAAGTTTTGTATAAATCTTTACTCAAAATTTAAAAATAAAAATGTTTGGATAATTTTATTTGTTAATTAAAATGTTATGGTTATACACACGTTGGTTAACGAAATTATCAAAAATGTAACAGCGCTCTTTTTAAAAACCTATTGTTTATCAATCGATATTTTTAGATTAAAATTAATTTGTGAATGTCGTAATATATTAAAACAAATATATAGTAAAGTGCACTGTACAAATCATTAATAGTTAAATTTTTTAATGTAAATACTATTGCAATTTTAGGTACCGTTAAACAAAAATCTAGAGTAGATACCAATTGTTACTGAGTCGTAAAAAACCACAATATTTGAAATGTTTTATGCTCGATATATTTGATAGTAATTTATTGAACGGTTTATCCATTTCTTTTGTTTAGTATAACATTTCTGTTCGGAAAATGTGAAATACGCAGTATATAATGTGTGTTGTACCTATATATGGGTATATACATTAAGTATACATAAAGACAATTTACGTAATCATACAATATATACTACGTGTCATGCATCAACTGTTTTTATTCGCTTAAATTAGATTTAATATAACTGTATTTTATGGAATTTGATAGATTTAAGTTATTTCATCAAATTTATAAATGTGTGTGTATATTTAATATTCAATTTATAATGCATAATAAATCGATAATTTAATACTTTTGAAACCGTAGTATTTTTCTGTATTATATTCTAATGTATTATTTATAGCGTTGAAATTTGTTACAAATTATTCTGCGTTTAGAATATTGGTCGTCTAAATAAAATACGCACTAAATATAATTGAATAAAAATATTTTAGAATAGTGACGGGAAAAAAAGTATTACAAAACATGTAATAAGGATTCTATTTCATAGCGATTAGAATCTAATGTGATGAATGGCATACAAATGTGTATATAATATATATATATACAATACTCATTTAAGAGTGGTATTGTGATGTAGTTATTACATGGTTTCCAAACCAGCTTATTATTTGAAAACCTAACTATACATAGCTCACGCATCTTAGAACATTCCGCCATTTATAACCCCGAGAGATTTCAATCGAAATTAAAATTTGGCCAAAACGGTTGTACGCGTAATTGTTTTTCCGCTAGACACAATAATAATATTACGTGCTACAGCTGACAGTTCGATAAGCTGTATACCGTGTAAATCTTTTGGGCATACACTCGCACTCGAACAACGATTTCGATTGTTGTAGGCCGTAGTGGTGATCGCCGTTGGCGGCCCGTCACACGAAGGCTTATTTACGTATATACTTTTTTTTTGTCTGTCACTTTATTGCCTACATAGTATTGACAATCTTGACTATGTGGTATATTTGTGTGCAGTGCAGTAACTGCAATTTTTGACTCCAGACCCGGAAGCGCCGCGTTAAGTGAATAAAGAAAGAAAAACATAAATAAAGAAAAACCCAGGAAAAACCAAAACAAATATTATGCGGTCGACCATAATCGTAGCAAAGGGGTTTCTTCAAAACCAATACGCTGGAGTTAAATGGCAAATCGAATTTTCGGATATTCCCGTGGTGTGCGAACCATTATTATTATATGTAAACAGGAAGTAGAGATTTAAGCCTTGCAGCTCCATACCATTTATTCGTCTCTAACTATGGCGGTGGTGGTGGTGGGGTGGTTGCGGTGGCGGAGCAGTGGCGCAGTGGTGGCGTTGGCGACGGAGAACCATATAAATATATAATGGCCAATTCGTCTAAACTATAATGTATACACCAACGACGTCGTAGCCGCAGCAGTGGCCCGGCACTAGCAGACAAAGACACACTGCAGTATAATACAGGACTGTTGCTGGTTGGCATTATATTATATAGGGAGGCCTCGCTGCGTGGATTATTTTGCCGTTGGCAAACACGAACCGAGCTTAAAATGGGGTTTTCAGCCGTGAGATAAGCGCGACATGACGGCCGTTTAGGTCTAACCAAGTGAAATTTTATAGGCTGAAATGATAGCCATAATATACAGAACTACGTATGTTGCTCTGGATTTTGGTGCTATTTATAGGCGTATCCGAGAGTCTATGTATCGTGTACACTGCAGCAAAATATTACGTATACTGCTTTAACATCGGAAACATATATTGTAGTTTTCTGTCCTTTAGTAAACCCGCTGTATACACGTATCACACGTACTGCGGCCATTTACAATAATAGTTTGTGTATAATAGTGATCATAATGTAAACCGACAAACTGTCGATGGTAAAAACGAGTATAATATACACGTACGAATATCGTTCGTATAAAGGTGAACAACCTAAATGGCTAAATCTGATGTTTACAGTAAATATATCTCAACAAACAATAGCAATGCATTTAGCATTATGGGAATATATGACTTTGCACAAACAACCGAACAAATTTCATTGATTCAACAATTTTGTACGATGATTTAAAGCCACGTACACACTTGTAACATTTTCTGTTACGCCGTAACACCGTTCCACCAGTTGTCGGTAAATTTGGCCGCATCAAAGGATGTTACGCGCAAATGTTACAAGTGTGTACGCGACTTAACATAGTTAAATGTAATTTTAGATTCCGAACGAAGCGTGTGATGCCTTATTGGTTTTACAACCAATATGTGATTTTTCTTCTATTATTATGTGCATGAACACGTTTCGCTCTTAAAGTTTCAATTGGTGAGTTTTTGGATCAAAACTCTTATCTAGTTAGTTGTTTAGAAACAAATATGTTTTTGATTTTAACCGTATTTTTAGGTAGGTGGTGCTCAGTAAAGGGAAAATATATCGAAATATTGCAAACAAAATGTAAAATTATGGCAATAAACTAATAAATTATAGTCAATATTAATAGTATATTTATTTTATCGTATAACTATCTTAATTTAATCTAACTCGTATTTTCACCATTTCATATTTTAATATTGAATACTTGTGAAAAAATCACATTTATTAAATTATTAAAAAACTTAAACCATTCAAAAATAAACTATATATACGCACTTCATAAAATATTACAATAATTATTATGTTTACAGATAAAATTAATTACCTGTGAAGGAATTAAAATAACTTTTTTCTTATTAATTTTATATAATTGATTATACACTAAAACTTCAACTTAATCACTTTAATGGAACCACAAAATTCCATTGATTTATTGTACAATAGTTTGTTAAGAACTATTTCTTCTATATGTTTTATTGTAGGTACTCAAAGGGACCTTTCAATAAATTCATAAATTTGTTTCAGTTTAAAACATAGATCATAATTAGTATATAATAACATATTAGAGTAGTTAATAGTTTTATGTCCCTGTGAGTCGATGACCGCCATTTTATCAGAAACGAAATTCAGTACAAAATATATATTTATTACAACATAAACAACTGCAAATATCGTTTAAAAAGAATACTCTATAGCTTTGGGCAAAATAATGAAGAAACGTCTAAAGGGATCTACGGTGAATTTTTTTCCAATGTTATGTTCCCAAGTGACTCATAAACCAATAAGTCAATTCAACAAGATTTGTTACAACTTGGTCTTAATCAAAACTAATATTTTTTTTAGTGTAATAGTTACGCCGATTTTATTAACGTAATTTCAATAAAACTTACATAGTATCTAGGTTAAACTTAGTTTAACAACACTGTAATAAATCGACAAATCATATATCAATGAAAAAGTCAAAGCACGTTGATAAACGTTCGTCCTTTAAATGTAAATGTACTTTAAATAAAACAAAACTATACTATAAATAGTATTATATTATTATATTTACATACATATTATACATTATTTAAGATTTAGGTAATATTGTGGTTACATATGGTTTTCATATTCTGTTGTTATTTTATTTTCATTAAATTATATATTTTCTATAATTTTCTATGAACAGATTACTATATATTTGTAATACTAATTTCCCATTTGGGAACAGAATCTTTGTTGATATTTTTGTTAAGTAAATTGCAAAACCATTTATCGAAAATTGTCATCCTAAACTTGAAGTGATTGGTGGGAGCCCATAAGTGATAAATTATAAATCGATAACTGACAATTTTCTGTACCAGTTACATAATATGTTTTGATCAATATGCCTTTTTTTAAATTAGATAATCAATTTAGTAAAATTTGGTATAGTATTATACAATCGTTTTTTCATTAAAATAATTTTTTAAACCATTTTCTTTTGTAATTATATATAAATTAGTTTAATAATTAATTAATAATGAACTGCACTAATACAATAAAGTCATTAATAATTATGCCATTCTTATAATTTTACAATAATCTAAGATTTAGGTATTTATTTTGAAATTTATCAATACTATAGTACCTGTATAAACTTTAGTAAAAAATATAAAAATATATACTATACGTTTATTAGCTATATACTTTATATACTTGTTTGGTTATTTGTCAACAAGCATATTTTATTTTGTGTTCAGAAATAACTTCAGTAGAAAATACACAGAGTTGAACCATCTTTGTTTTTATGGTTCTGTAGAACGAATCTACTAGAATTTGGGTATTATTATTTTGTCTGAAACGTTTTTACCCTTATATTTTATTCACCAGAAAATATATATTGCATTGTATATATGAATATAGAAAATAGAAACAGGGTGTGTATTATTGCCTGGTTGGGGTTTTCTAAAAGACCTTTACTAGGGAGTAATAACTAATAAGTATCTAAAAACTTAAAATGTTCAAATAACTTTCAGATATGACACCTAATTTATAAATACATCTAACCGAAAACCAATAAGTCGCTTCTCGTTTAAATGGTAAAATGCCTAAGTCTAAATCTTAAATTTGATAAATCGACAACATAATTATTAATCATACAATACTATCGTTTCCGTTTAAACATGACATTAAATTATACGATGCAAATTTTAATAACAATAGGATTATTTCATTTAAATCGTCAATGTTGTTACAAACTGTATGTGATCTTGGTAGGTATCGAAATTTCTTCTGGTATGAAATGGAATTTTTATATTACATCTGTTTTAGACAAGTTGAGAAAAATGATTCATGTATGTTGATACTATGAGATTCTATCATTTCAGGATATTAAAACAGCATATATTTAGTACTTGTTGAATCTTTAATTATGCATGTATGGTTGGGGTGGGACCTGTGATAATGCTCTCACGTGGTTCAAATTTTCCAAAATAAGCGTGTACATCAGAATCATGTGTAAAAAAGATACTAAATATACAACTAAAAAATAGTTTGAAAGGTTTAATGTCTTGAAAAAACAAGCTTATAAAAAAAACTTATACTTTAAAACAAATACCTACCATATATCTTAAAAACCATAACTTATTGTTCCATTTGATCCATGAAGTAAACAATGCATTAAACAATTATTCGTCAGTTTGGCCTAATAAAACTGCCTGCTGAAAAGTTTTCGAATTCGTATGGACCCAGTTATTCAATATGATGCTTACATATGTAAACATGCTAACTTACTAGCCAACATGCAACTTTCACTATTCAAAAAGCATATCTCACGCTGGCTATTTTATGATTATGACTCTATTAAAACATATATATATCAATTTTTTTTTGTTCACCATATTATTTTTAAAACCAAATTCACCAAATTTACTCAATGTCAAATGTCAAGTATCAAATATTTTTTTTATATGTTCTTATTACTACTTAACATTGCTATTAGGTATTTCTGTTACCTATAGTAATAATTATTCAAAATTATTTTAAA
This sequence comes from Sitobion miscanthi, assembly GCA_008086715.1. NCBI lineage: Eukaryota > Metazoa > Arthropoda > Insecta > Hemiptera > Aphididae > Sitobion > Sitobion miscanthi. The sequence continues at coordinate 4,434,898 of CM017797.1, forward strand.
ATACTTACCTACTTCAAAATAGTCATTTAATTTAAAATGTTGGATAACACGGACCTCCACATGATATATATATGTGAGCCAGTAGAGTTCAGACGTCCAGTAATTTTATTTGGACAAAACAGTTAACATTTTATCTCTACATACTTCCCTACTTTAAAGATTCTATCAATCGTAAAATTAAAACAAATAGTTTTAAAAAAATATCAAAGTTGCATTCGTTTATACTTAAAAAAATTTTAAATTAAGTATCCGAAAAACAATGTTTTCTCTAACTTGATTAGAGTGCTTGACTATATCAGATTTTAGATTTTTTTCTATACCGAATAGAAAATTATGAATATCTCCAAGTACGACATTCGTCTACGATGAATAATTCAAGACTATGTTTTCTTTTCTTAGTTATTATTTACGATACCTACCTACATCCCAATCACAATAATATTATTATTTTTACCACGGCAAATAATTCTCGGTTAAGATAAAAAAAAAAAAAATAAATATTTCCACAGATAATACAAAGCTTCAATACCTAACAACGTTTTTTTTTTCACATAAGTAGTATACATTTGATGAGGATGGTATATATTATGTATTCCTATTATTAGATACCTATTATTTTACAAACTGAAAAAGACCCGACGACGCGACGGTCACTACCACCACCACCAACATTTACGACGACGTAAAAAAAATAAATTTATTTAACGAGCATAATATTTCGCACACCTTTGGTGCAAAAGAATGGATACCCCGTTCAGTGGTCTGTCAATTACGGGAAGCGCCAATTTATTAATCAGCATGATTAACGACCGCCTAGTTGGACGTCATATTATTTGGACGGAGATACGGTCTTGTATACCTTTTCGGCGTCCGTCGACATACCGAACGGCGGAGTGTGTATTATTATATAGTAGCGATGAAAGAATAAAGATATGTCTAGACTGGCAATTAATCACTTCTAATAGATATTATATTTTCATTTATATAATATCCGTTTCCATTTGCTTCGACCAAAAACCGAACTATAGATACCTAAGAGCATTCAAAAAAATTGACACATTTTAATTGAATCGTTTTGTCATCTATGCGTATTATAATTTGTTATTATGAATATAAATTATTTTTTTTTTTATCCTACATAGTTTCATAGTTTATTTTATAATCCTAACAAGCTTTATAAATTAAAAATAATTGTTTGAAAATAAAATGAGCCAAAGTGAATCGTTATAAATATAGTGAAAAATCAAATAGTAAACTATACTAACTACATAGTATCAATCAGATTATTTATACATTATATCATTAATTTATTATAATAGAAAATAACTAACTTTCACTTATAAATCGTTACTTTTAAAGTTTCTAATGACTATTGACTAAAAATAAGTTTCAAACTTTCATCTAAAAAAAAAATTGTTCATTCATTAAAATTTAAACTTATCCAGTGGATCGTGTTTGGCATAATATAAAAACCCATAAAGTATTTAGTTTCAGTTAATAATTTAATGCAAACAGTAATCTAAATTTTAATAATTATTAAAATACTGAAAAAATTAAAACTTAAACTATAATAACACAATTTAAATATGCACTATTTTCTTAACATTTACCTAATAAATTTATTCCTAACATTCATTTTTTAAAGTTTTAACAATTGTAATAAGTGCCCCATTGATATTCAAATGTTTTACTAACATACATTTTCCCCTATTATTATACAAGTATAACTATTATACCTACTATATTAATCATTAAAATGTAAAAGTACCTATACATTATTTTAATTCTTTCATAAACTAAAAATACTACTTACAAATATTATTTTTTTTTGTGTTCGAAAAGTTTATCAATAATGCTTTTCTTTATACTCTTGTATTTTCGTATGTATCATTAAAATATGTCAAGGTAAAATAATATTATCTGGTTATTCAAAATAAAATACAATTTTCAATGACAATCTTTTATCGTTTATGGTTTTTATTTTACAAATATTCAGTAATGTTTTTTTTTTTTTGTGAATAATAATGCGCTTATAGGTGATGGTTATAATGCGTTGAATAGCATTTTTACTGTGGCAATGTGGCATCGTAATATAATCTAACAATGTTGTATTGGTGTGGTGTGTTTTTATTTATATTACCTGCGATATTTCACCATTTCCAATCTAACACTGTTTCTCTGGGGGTTTAAACGCAGCTGTGTCTTGTATTCGAGTGTGTTGCATGTATTGAAATTGTCTTATTATGCCAAACCATTAAAAAAGTGATGGATTGCTTACGTTTAGTGCGAATTTTGAGACAATATATTTTATTTTCATCCAAGTTTGATGTTTGAAATGGAATTTCACTTGTCTATATTAAGTTAATTTGTCGTTTACCCACATGGTTCAATATGATACGTAGGTAACCTATATATAATTCAATAAAGTTATACCTACCTACCATCAATTTTGGCGTAATTCAAATATAGGTATTCCTAATGAAAGAGCTCTTTGCAGCAATGTCCTTTTCTTTTGTTATATAGGTTCCTAATATAATCGTATCTTGTTACAACAAATTTTATTTTATTGTTTAACATAGCAAAAATAAAAGAACAAATTAGTTTTTAACGTTTATTTAAATGGAAGTTACGTATTACCACTTACCTACAATATCATACCTGAAAATAACTACAGAAATTTGAATCAAATCAATAATTTATATTATAATTTTGTTCCATTAATTTCATATTTAAATGTAATTATATAATAAATTAATTAATAATTTAATATACATTATTAAACTGTAGTATGTAATTTATTTTTCCCTAAAAATTAAACACAAATTATTATATATAATAATTATTAATTCGATTCTGAGTGGAGTGAAGAATATATTGATTTTCTAATGATTCATATGTCTATTTTTTTAATTTACATTCTGCGATTTTATTAATAATATATTTTATTTTTAGTAATTGACAATATGGTTGTGCTAAATTAAAAAAAAATTGACCAACAAAAAATACAGAAATAAAATCATATGACAGTATTGGTGCAAAAAATTGATTAATTCAATAACTAATTTTTTTTAACGATTTAAAATCTATACAGTTACAAATATAATAAATACATTTTATCCTTAGATTGGTAGATTATAAGAGGTTAACATTTATGGACAGGCGCCAGGCACTCAGCAGTGCAACCCGTCTAGTATAATTGTGTGTTTTTTAAACATTTTTATATCTCAATAGGTTTGTATGCCACTGTCTTTTGAGTCTTCTAGGCACTTTACCGGGAGGTGAGATGGAGGAAGTAACAAATTAAAGTTTGATTATATGTATACCTAGTAAACATTCGTATAATCATGCATGAGTCTTATTTACTATTTACTCCTGGTGTGCGGTAGTATCATTATGTTACACTAATTAGATGCCACAATACCTGACGATAAATCTCTGTGATACGGTAGTTTAATCCATTGACTGGTCCTGATGAGTTGTCATATGATTTCATTTATAATTTAAAATCGATAGTTTCCCCTAGTTTTTAGTTTCTTTTCTGACGTTTATTAGGTGTTATTAGCTAGGGGTGTTTTCCCACATGTAGAACTAGAACTCTGACCCTACATTTTGAAGAATAAAATGTAAGACTTGTTTTTACTCCTTAACACGTTTCTTAACTTTTTGAGTACCTACCTACTTGGTTTTAAAAATACAAGATCAACACTTATCAAATATATATATTAAATTCTAATTTCTAAAAATGAAATAACTAGTTATAATAATATTAAAACTGGTTTTATTGTTTCTCAGGGTGGATATATTGGACATTTCAAAACTCAAACTATAAATAAATGTTGAATATATACTCTTCTTCTTTCTCAATTTAGTTGTACATTTTTTATGTCGATTTCCATTTTACTATAGTTTTTCAGCTTCAAATCTAATTTAAAAAACTGATCACCTTTTTTCACTACTAATCGCTGATTAAATATGTACACATGTGAAATTTAAACATGAAAATCTATATTTTATGTTATCATGATCCCATAATAACTAAATATTAAAATTATCAAATATTAACTTCTAAAAAGTTTCCAAAATTTTAATTTTTATGTATTTGAAATTTAAATAAATTAAGCCTAAACCTTTATTTAATCATAATAATATTAAGAAAAATAAATATAATAAATCATAGATATTAAAAAAATGATTTAAAAAAAACATTATGTCTTTTCCATAAAATATTATACTAAATAAATTTATTATCAGTCTTCAAAAATAAAAAGTACAAAATTACGAATCACTGATTTTCGATATTGACCAGTATTTTAGTGACTAGCCGTCATCGTCATTGTGTATTATTCAATAACAACATTGAATTTCAATATTATTATATATTTTTTATCCAAACGAACAATAACAACGTCATCGCCCATAAGATATTCTCGAGGCGATTGTTCCCTATTAACATCATCCCTGATACTCACCACTGACCATATCATATTATTCTACAAAGTATACGTGCGCAATAACAATGTATAAACACAACAATAACATTGAAAGTAGGTCATGGCTAAAGGTCAATTAAAACTATTTTTTAACAATGGACCTAACCATTATCTGACCATTATTTGGCTAAATGTATTATTTATTCCAACGATGTTCTATTATAGAGTAAACAAATAAACGTCTTCGACCATAAATTTAAAAAAATTATTTTTATTTGAGTTCATGTATATTATAATATACATGTCTATCTATATACCAACGCAATAATTTGACGAAGAAGTTCTAAAATGGCACTTCCAGATGTTTTGATTCGATAAATAAGGGTAATAAATAACAAGTTTTCATATTGTAAACGTTCTATAAATTACACTCGTGGTGAATAACAAAAGCTCGTAAATAAATTGGATTCCATTATATATTTATATTAAATCGATTAATTATATTTTTTCTAAATATATTTTGTATTTCTATATTTTACTTATATGACTTAAAATATATTTATTTACGACAGGTTTTTACATAAATGCTTGAAATTCGTTTTTTTTTATCAAATTTTTTTATTAATTTCAAGGGAATATTTTCTACTACGCTATTCGGTCGTATGATTCGGTGGTAGATAAAATTTTACATCACCTTCAGACTTCAGTACACATTATAGTTTTTACTTTTCAACATCAATCGACAAGTGCCTTTATTTAATATGTACAGTGTACACTATTGTCAAAATAAATTTGTAAAATCAATTTAAAATTTAAGATATCCACAAACGTTTTAATCTACTTTAGCCCCATCAAGTATTAATCCTTCACAATATAAATAGTCTGTCTGCAAATAATATAAAACGGCTTTATTCACAGTAGTAATCACGATTTGCACTGTAAATTTAATTTATCCCTTTGGTCCCGAGTGTTTCTAGTAGATATATTAGCAATAGTAATAATATATATATGTATATTATACCTATATATATATATATATATATATATATATGTTATACCTATATTGTTATATAAATTATTATTGTTTTAGGACATAGTAATCATATTACACCAACATTTCAATACTCTGGATAAAATAACGATATCTTTGTCAATATAGTGTTTAAAATATTGAGAATCATAAAATAAAGATAAAGTAGCAAAAAATAAGTTTATAAATGTATAATATTTTGTAAGTCCTATTATATGACTTTACGTAGGTAGTCAATAGTTATATTTATATAATTTATATAAATGGGCCTGGAACTATAGATCTTAGAAGAGAACTTATATACGGATTACAGTGTTATGCCGATTATGTTATGAATTTGAGTGGATTGCGGAAAGGGACATACTTGATTCCAACATTAAAACCATCCGTAGACTGCAGATAAAAACAGCAGTAACCTTTTCAAAATATTGGCCACCGAAAATAAAAAGGTCCAAAAAGTGTGGTAAACTTAGTATTGTTTGTTTTAATCTTTAGTAGGAATTTGTGTGCATTTAAACGTTTCGTATAAAATGGTGAAATATAATGAATCTCCAACTACACGAATGAGAGATACCGCTTTTCTACTTCAGGCACCGATCTTCCTTCATATCCGTACACCGAACTATATCGTACATAATATAACGAGAATTCCCAGTTTTTACTTTTTCCTAATGACTACATAAATATTTGTAATTCTCTAATATTGTAAAATATATCTAATTATTTTCTCCGTACATATAAATGTTTCGTATTTTTAATTTTTTTATTTAAAATAACCGTATAAAGTGGATTCATAAAATTCATTTAAATAGTAAAAAATGTTTATTAAATTGTGTTGATATTATATTCGTGGATTAGAACCTTAGATTTTTATTATGTATTCAACAAGTATACGTCTTTCAGATTTCAGTCACGTTTTGGAAAAAAAAAATGTTTAATTCTACCTCAATAAACAAACCGTTTTATAAATTAAGTATAACAATTTCAATTATCTTTTAATGAAAACAATTTTCCAAAGCGTTCTCAGTGTACATATTGTATTTATGTTTCTATCAACGTCAGATACAAAATTCTTTAATATTAGTATATTAATATTGAATTTGAAATATTAATGGATAGCAGAAACAATTTACAACATAACTGAATAATGTTACACATAATTCTCTATCTAATAAGACTAGACCATAGACAAATAAATTTAGTTTAGCCCTGTTAATGTTGGAAATAGAATTGCTTCATTAAACAAATAGTAAACATCTGAATATTTAATGATCAATATCGAATGAACTCGAGAATAGGTTCTTTATTTTCACAAGATGTTATATATAATATATATATATACATATAATTTATCTAAATGTAAACGAATTTAATCAGAATTTAAATAATTGTCTCCTTCATTTGTCACATAAACAATAAATCTAAACTAGATAATTGACTTGAAATTAAACATGTTTCTATATGGAACTATTTATGTCTAAACGTCTTCTAGGAAAATACTGTATAGACTTACATTTTATGAAACTATAATGAATAGATATATGGGTCATCACTAATCATAAATTTAAAATTACATTTTCAACTAAATTTAGAATTTATAATACTATAGCTACATTGCATATTGTAAATTTGTAAATAATTAAATTAGAATAAATAAACTTAAATAAAATAAAAACGGTTTCTATTCAAACGTATTCTCTTTAGAACGACATGGGTCAACTTAGAACATAATATAAGTGACACATTTTAATTATTTTTGTATTATGTTATTTTTTTAATTTTACTAATAAGTCACTGCCCACTGGCGCTGAAATGTATATTAGGTACATTATGTAACGTAATAGTATAATATAATGCATTGGCTTTGTATTTTAATTAATATAAATGTGGTACCTAAATCCAAAAACCTATCTATAATCTCAAGTCAACCAACCTTGTTTATTTTATCTTAATAAATTACGTAGTAAAGTATTACGTAGAGTCGTAGACTATTTATGTAAATATAATAAATTGTATTCGGAACAAACAAGTATATAAACAACACAAGTAATATCCGGTTCAAGAGAATGAAGTTCAAAAGTTTTTATGTTTTAAGTGTAGCCACGGTGAAAAACGGTATACCTCCTATACGTATAAGATTTTTAGAAAAAGTATTTCATGAACTCGTGGCAAGTAATTTCTCTCCTTCAACTCGTTCCAAATCAAACAAATCGGCAAACTCTGGAATTTCGGGAATCTTTATTCTCTGGGTAACTTTTCATTGCAGGACAATAAACCTACATGGAACAAAGTTGTTTTCGTAATTTTTTTTTTTGTGTGTCTTTATATAACAGCGCTGCGCCGTCGCGTGTTCGAAATTATGGAAATAGACGCCGTCTGTTTCCGACCGACCGAAACTAACACCCCTTTGATATCCGGACAAGTCGCCTGATTTACCTGTCACAACATTTACAATATATACCATATCAATCGGGCTCGATTTATTATAATTTATAATATTTTGTGTGTGCGCGCGGTGGACTAAAAATAAAGTTATAGAACCATACAATAATAATATAATATGGGTACTATTATAACCCGGATATCGTATATATATAATAATAATAATTGCGCGTAATTGCCATCGATAAAACGCCGCCGCGCCGTAATGAACAAACCGTGCCTTTTACGCGATTGCAGTGAGCTCGAATGTGACCATCGAATAAAAACATTAAAAAAAACATAACAAACCGGCATTGAATAACGCACTAATTAATAATATACACGCGCCGCCGTGTACAATTATTATTATTATTATTATTATTATTATTATGACGGTGGGACAATAATAATAATAATAATAACGGGAAATGTTCGGTCCCGGGCGGTTTGCAGGCAGGTAGACTCGATATGTGTACAGAGTATATTATTATATTATTATTATTGTGTCGTTGCAGCCGCCGCCGTTATTTGCGATGCGCGTGTCTCACCGGCGCCTGCACGCGGCGCTCCGTCGTCGTTCGTTTATTGTAGCGCGCGAAAGTTTGCTCACGTCACCCCCGAAATGTTTCATGGCAAGTACGCCCCCACACACGCGACCGCCGCCGCCGCCGCCTCCCCCACCCTTGTTCGGCGCCACGTGCTCGCCGCAACTCTTCCCGCGCCACGTCACCGCGGTATATCTCCGGCCCGATCCCTCAGAAATTCGAAACCGGAAATGGCGGAACACCTGTGCGCCGGAAGTATAAGACTCTCTTCGTGCCACGGTGGCTGTCCGTTCGCTATGTACTATACGATATATATATATATATTATATTGTACACACACAGAATGCTGTGTTTAGTATTTTTGCACTCCCGCGAGCGTGTATACAACCGATGCCACCCCAAATATCAATATTGTACAATTATTCCGTCCCTGATCGATGGGGCTAGAATTTCGGTGACGTTTCCCGCATATACATTTTCCCTATTTTTAATATTCTATTTTTGACGTAATTTATTAAAACCATTCAACAAATAAAAGCAAAATTTTTATTTCGATTAAATTATAAAATAATTAACCTTTGACGACCGGCGTGGGGTAGATATTTACCCCAGTTTTATTTAATACCTATGCTAGAATTTATTTTATAGCTTTTCCCCACTCAATTTAATCGTTTAGTCAACATAACCGTTCAATCACAAAAATGTACAAGTATCGTTTTTTTTTTATTTTTACACCTGTTTAACACATAAATTTAAAAAAATTAACAAATTTGTATACAATTACTAATATATGTTTTTCAATAATTATAGAAAATAATTCTATAATTTCTAATACCTGTATAATAATAAACACATAGGTAGTAATTAAAAACATTTAATTAAAACACCTATTATACCCCGCGCTCGAAACTATGTGGTCAGAATTCTGATACTATACGCTCATCAGTCATCGCGCTAAAGGATAACAATAAAAACATTTGAAAATTGTAAATATTTTTTCATACTTCTATGTAGTTCATATATAATATTTAGTCTAACGGCCTCGAATAGTTCAACCGCTGTGTATTCACACGTCGTATTTGAAACTGATCAGTTTAATTTTGCTATGTCTTTCGCCCCCTCGATGACGATTTTACCCTTTTTACCCGATATATTAACGGGCTTCCACTGCAAATACTTTCTTATGGCTTGCCATTCGATTATATTTTTTTTCTTGTCTCGTAAGCGAATGATCAGATTCCGTGATACCTTCATTATATAATGTCGTGAAAAGAAAAACGGTCCACTCTGTGGAAACGACTAATAAATGACGAGTTGTCGAATTAGTCGCATCGTTTACTTACACCGATAACAGGTTCATCAATTACTGTCGTGTAACTGATCGCTTTTACGTATCGAATCATTTAACACCAATAGCTCACGAATTCGTAATACTTCGTCGACCTCGAATTTACAATAATAATATATGTTTTTAGTTGTATGAACACTGTATTATGAACTAGTTACGTCACTACAGTGTTATTTGATGGTTCAATAATATGTTTTTTGTATAGGTTAGATCTTAGGTATTGAAAATGTATATTCAGTAGTAATTTATATTGTCATCGAATAAGGTAAACATTAAAAATATTATATAGTTAATACCTTACGAAATATTAATTATATAAATTGTGTAAACTGCAAGTCTTTTAAACTTGTATTTAAACACCTATATGTTCTTCGAAAAATACTAAATATTTTAACTTCCTGATCAAACTCAAACAAATATTGTCAAAAAATGCATAGGTTAACCAAACAGGCTACTGTATATTAACTTTTAAAAAATAAAATGCATTAAAAATATTACTATAACTATATTCAGTAGAAAAAAATGTAATTCGTTTAGTTCTTCCAACTCATATTGTTAAATTTGTTTGTTTTTCAAAAAGTTTAGGTAATCTCACGTACGTTTTAATAAAATAAATAGTCAATCTCGTGTTCTTTAAATTTCATAAATAATAACCCATATGAATGCGGGTATTATTTTATTTGTAAAATATATAGTTTATTAAGTTGGAAAACAGTTTTAAGTGTCAGTTTTATTTATTTACCTCATAAATCTGAACGGTAAGTTGTTTAAATTGGATCATAAACACAAGACTCGAGACCATCTCTCAAAACACTAAATATTAAACATTCATTTTATCTTATTTCACTATATTTTATATATTTTATAATGTAAAAAATTTAATTTTATCATTGCAACAATTATGTATTTATTTTAATTACAATCGTACTACATTACCATTCCAGTATTTAGTAATTAATATAATATTTACAGTTTAAAAATAAGTAATTTAACTTAAGTTCTGGTAGTTTTTATGAGTCTATTATGATATTTTAATATAAAATTGACAGTTTTGTATGCGTACTTTACGCTCGAGTCTACAGTATAGTATAAGCCATAAGGGTAGTATTGTGACATAATACATTTTATTATAGATGCAATTATGGAATCCTCTTTCAAGTTTTCACCCTTATACGCAAGTATAATTATGGAATTATGCCACAGACAATAAATTATACTTACGTGAATAATGTAGATAATATGTAGTATTTTACCCATCACTAAACGCCGCGCCGTTGTATGTTTTACAAATCTAATTATTTTCATAATTTCACTATACACTTTGCTTATTGCTTATTTGTATGTACACTGCAATGTGCACATATAAATGCGTTACACTGTTGTTTCTAACTGTGTGGCAACTGCACCCGTACATGTCGTTGCGACGTATACGACAAACGTACAACTTTCCTATCCCATACTATTTAGTGTAATATTATAATCGAATTGATGAAAACGATCTATACAGATGACACACTATGTCACTATATAATCAACAATACACAACTCTGAATCGTTTTTAATCATTTTGACTAAGGTGATGTGAGACGAAATCCCGATCTCATCAACCGCGAATGTTGATCTCCACCAGACATAGGTTTTGATATATTTTGTTCGACGGCGTGTTGTATAGGCAAAATGGATACGTAGGCACGTAGCAATAACCAACTGCGTAATCTATACTCTATATTATTTTTTTGTGGATATAATTTCCACTCGAATTTCCATGTCTCATTGTATATTTGCTTATTAGTTGTATTAATTAATATCATTTGTAGGTAACGGACCAGAGTAAAATCTTGGAATACATGTTTTTTTGTCTTATTAATTGTATGTTATTTTTATGTGTCTTTCTAGTTGTACTATATTTGAACTACATTATAAAAGTTATTAATATTTTAATATTGGAAAAAACCATACACAATAGATGAAAACACCATTAAAAATGATATAATATAAAATTATAATTTCTAACACGCTTTTGATACTAACTATGTAAACAGAAAGTAAATAATTTGTCTTAAATAATTAATCATGATTCGTAATTTTAAATTTTTACTTATGTGAAAACACTAAGAAATATCACCCAATTTCAAAATTCACAATGTAAAATTTTAATTATAATTTTATTAACGAATCAATAAATTTATACTTACACATCATACTAGTTATGTGATTTCAATAAAGCCCTTTAAAAATAATAGTTAATTCGCTATAACAGTTAGTTACAGTAAATAAGAATTTTTCTATATCCCAATAAAAATTTTCCTTATTTTACTACCACTCAGTAATAATATTTAAGTATTTGCAATATTACAATTTCTATACATATTATTTCAGTTTTTTTTTTACATTTACAAGAATTTGGCATCAAAGACGAGTTATTAGAAAATTAAACTATATTATATACATTATATACCTATTTCAGTTTTATAATTCTGACTAATCGTAAATCATATTTAATTAGGTAGTTGTAAAAACATATAAAATTGTATGTTACTATAAAAATTGAAGAGCTCACAGCAACGATCAAGCAAGTTCACATTTGACCATTGTTCAGGAGAAGGAAAAATCAATTTATTAAATTTATATTTATATTCAAGTATTTACTTATTATTAGGTACAAAAAAAAAATGACTTAAAACTAGTAACCAGTAAAAGTGTTTTGTCAGCACGAATAATATTTAATTATTGAATAATTCTTTGAACTGATTTTAACAGCATGAAGTATAATACTGTTCATGTTCATTATTATGGAATGGACTTGCATATACTTTTTGAAGCAAAAAATATATGATAACAATATGTTAACTACAAAAACCAGGTAAGTCCCAACTTGTCTTATTTTTCTCTACAAAACATTAAAAGAGATAAGTTCATCCATTTGCACGTTATCTCCGTAAACAACGATTGGACATATCCTATTTTTTAACAGAATTATCCAAGATGATATTATGGCACATACAAAACAATCAAAAAATTATTTTCGTGAAAATTGGACTTGCCTGGTTGTTGCAGTGAGCCCTTCAATTGCTTAAAATATTTTTATTTTGTTTCAAAAAGAAAGAAAGTATTTATGTAAATCGTAAATGTAAATACCAAAAAAAGTATTTATATTTTATATTTAGTTAAAAAAATATTTAATTTGGTAATTTTATTGTTATTAGTAATACACAATAATAGGAATGATAATATTATTTGTTAAATATGGTGTAAAAATATATATTTTTGTTTTTTTTTCGTACATTCTAAATTTAAATTAATGTTAAAATTTAAAAGTAATTTAATTTAATCATCCATAAGTGGATGGTTACTGGAAAAATAAAGTTTTCTTCATCCCAACTAAATTACAGATATGGTAGTATATTATATTACAAATTTATATTATTACAATATATGATATTTCTTTATTTTAAATATAGTATAAGTTTAATTAAACAAACAAAATTATTATTAACATAATATAAATAAAAATGTTTATCGAAAAGATCATTGGCGACCATTTTTATTTATAACTATGACTGGAAATATTATATTTTAAATACAAATTCAAAGAATTGTGCACTTTTACCTATAGCTTGTTGGCATCACTATAATTGTATTTATTAACGATACATTTATTTATTTGTTTATCAAACCGACTCTATTGATGCTGTTAGTTTGTATTAAATAAATATATAACTGCGCGGAACTACGACACACTTATATTCTATAGCCATTTAATTGGATTACGTCGGATTCAATTAAATTGGCTTGGAAATGGCAAAAAGAGATTTATACGAATTTTCTAGGAGTTCTATGGACAAATACTGTTGACAAAATTAATAACCGAAAGGGTCAAAAAATGGGCCTTGTTTTTGTGGCAAGATGGGACTGGGTGAACAGAATAATTGTTTAATTGAAGCAGTGGTATGAAAGCTAACCGGAAGAGACGTTTTGAAACAGCATAAAACAACAAACACTGCCAACGCCAGGCTTAATTAAGTCATACCATCAATACGAAGCAAAATTCCATACGAATTTCGTTATTACATTTTTTTCTCGTTATTATAGCTCTGCAAACTTATAACTTTGGTTTAACGGACCAAATAAACGTTTAGTTAGAAAAATAAACCAAAACTTAAAAGCTATCTTTATTATTTTCTCTTTCTATTTATAATATATTTAGAAATGTGAGATTGTGTTACAGGAAATTTCGACGTAAAAATTAATCTACAACGATTAAATGAAGTAATATTTATAATTTTTTTGTGAGTAGTTTTTACGATTTCAATCAACAGATCTAGTAAAAAAAAAACAGCCTCTTTTTAGAATTTTATAGGTGCATTAAAATTTGATAAAAAAAATATACACTTATACAATATAGTCAATATATTATAAACTTTAATCTACTTATTCTTATTTATATATTTGCTTCATATTATATTTTAAAATTTATTTCATATAATTTTTTGGAATACCTTAGAATATCTCATTTATAATTAAATAAACTAAAAAAAATTTGACATTCTTATACCATCACTGCCTTTATTTGTATAATAAATACTTGAAGCAACTTGTCATTAATACATACATAAATAAATATTTCAAATATCTGTAAAGCACTCCCAAAATCATTGCTGCCGAGGGTAACTTTTTTTTCGGTTTTGCTAAAAAATTCCTGTTTTTCTCTACACTTACATGAACGCTTAAACTGCTGAGAAAGTACTAACTGGATGCTCTTTCTACCAGAAAAGGAGCTGAAGTAATAAATTGAAGCATTTTAGTGTCCCAATGGGCGATGACAGACAACAAAAACCAGAACATTATAAAATCAATACATTTATCGCTCCACTCAAAATCTAAAAAAATAATAATAAATAATTATTTTACATAAATTTAAATAATTTTAGTTGATAAAAATTTATATAAGGTGATTTATTTATAACTTTGAATCAAAAATTTTTTTTTTTAATTTTGAAAAAGTATATTAAAATCTATATAATTGGTATAGCTTTACAGTAAGGGAATTTGTTATTTTTTAATTGCATGTACTTCAGAAGACTGAGATTAAATGACATACAAACAATTCAACTATTTTCCTAAATAGGGTTAAATTATATTTTGTTATGGAAAATTGAGTCGAATAACTTATATAATCAATATTTTAAACTAATTAATGTTAAATAATACATTTTTACTCATTCAATTCATTCAACTCGCTTGAAATATTTCATTCAACGACAGTTAGGTACTATAATGGCGTGATTATAGAACAATAGTATTATTTAATTACACTTTAAAGAAAGTAATCATAAGTCACATTAATAAAGTACTGGTAAAATATTATACATTGGCTATATATTAGGCGTTATATTATTTGTTATAAAATTGAATCATAATTATTTTTTTATCTTATATTATCTAGAATTTAACTCTGTTTCATTGATAATTTGGTATTCTTATACAAAATATATTAAATCGACTAGTACTCGTGTTTACATACCCCTATTAGTTATAAAATATTTGATATATTAATAATGCTGTGTTGTGTGCATACATACGCATGAGTCTGACAAACCGATTTATTTCAAATGACCCTAATAACTCTTGGTAAATCCGGTTGACAAAAATATGTACGACAGATAAAAATCGGTTGAACGACCTTTGACTGACTATATATACTATAATCCAGAAACTAATAATATATGTTTTATGAAATAAGGTAGGCTTTAGTGATATGTAGTTGAAGATCAAAAGACTTATTTGTCATTACACGAAATATGCAAACCGTGCTCGGTGAATTTTTGTTATTCTGTGCAGGGTACTTCATTGTGTTTGAGTTATTTTTTTTTTAGTCTAAGGCCTATACTTCTCTTGTCTTTGGAAATGATATTAGTTTCTCACCCTTGGGCCAAAAAAAATGTTTCCAGCATTGCTGAAGTGGATGGGTGAGGGGGGAGGACACTCGGCGCAGTACGCTATAAAACAGATGACTCTTTTGGACGTAGGTTTTTCTTAAAAATAAATTATTATTATAGCATATGCTTGGGAAATGGAGATGAAATCGACAAACTTTATTTAGGTGGTCACGCATTGACCCCGCTGTGTGATGTTGGCGAGGATAAATGGCCAGCCGTTAGCCCATAGGCCGCGATATCCGAGTATTGAAAAATGACCGTTTTCACATTGTGGGATCCCCTAAAGGGTGAAGTCTTCGTTCAACCGTTTATATACATATAATATATACACCGACGGTTGTACCATTAATACAAGACCTTCGTTTTTATTTCTCGTTTTGAAACCGCAGCTCCCGCATATACTTACATGTGATTGAACCGTATTTTTAGAAAATATTATTGTACGACATCATTTTATATCAAAGTGTTTGAAGTAGACGATGTTCTTCATTGATGACACCAGAACGACTCTGCAAAACCTATACACTATGGTATATAATAGCTACATTAATATTGCTGCAACAGTGTAGCGATAATATGTATTAGAATCATATTATATACGCCCAGCACAAACAGTATAGGTCCAGTGGTGGATTTAAGAAAAAAGACTCAGTCCACAAGCATAAGAAAAGACACAATAAAATAACTACTCAGGGTTACGGCAACATTTTTATTTTTTAATAAATATTTTGATTTCAGTTAACTTAATTAACTTCAAATGAATTACTATATATATTTATATCTATAAAAATAAACATTAAATTGTAATTAAATAGCTATATTTTAAGTAAAATAATGTATGATAAAAATTGTGTAGATAAATACCTAAAAAAAATATAAAAACTACTTGTTTGTAAGCTTCTTCTTGCTTTCTGTTATTATTGTAAATTATCAAATAAGCAATCAAAATTGTAACTATGAAGTTTTAATTTAAGTGAAATATTATTATTGAATGAATACAAATAATCTTTAAATACTACTTGGTTGTAAACTTTGTTAAGAATTCTCCCTGCTTTATTTTCTTGTAAATTATCTAACATTTGTAATATTTACAACCATAGACGATTTAAGTATGTATAAAAATAAATGCTTGCATAATATAGATAGTCAATAGTATGAATTTGGGATGTAGTTATTAGTTATTACTTATTACTAGAATATATATTATATGCACCATAAACACAAAGGTGGATGTAAGAGTCGGACCCCCTAGGCCTATTTTTAAATTTTATAAAATAGTGTTCGTAAATATAATTATTACAAAAATAAAATTTGACCGACCGACCATCGCCAATAAGAATAACGTTGCAACGATGACGCGTATGTCCGTGCGGCTAATAATACATAATTAATGCACAAAAAATAAATAAAATTTTGTGCTATGATTGTTTGTGGTTTTGAAATAATATGCATTAAATATGTGTTTTGTCATATATTATTTTAATGTGCAGGTAACACTTATAAAGGTTTAAAATTGTTTTTTCTGACCCCCTCCTCCCTGCCCCGTACAAAAAATGACGTATACCCATATAACAACACATCATTCCAGGAATTATATTAGATCGGATCATGTTCCGTTCCGTTTTTGATGTAGTTAAGAAAAAATATTGTGAGGGGCTGAGTCACACGGGCCAAGTCGGCGAATGTCTATATATTTGCTCCGTTAAATCCGGCACTGAGTACGTCGTTTGTTTATGTTATCGAACACCGCACGAAAATCACTGAAGTTGTTATTCGACGAGATGAAATGAGAACCACTCGGGAAGGCCAATTGGCTCGAATAATTTGTTGTGCTGCATATTTTATTTTGATGTACGGTAATACATTCCACAACAGGTTCCGTAAATCTGATGCGATCAATTTAAATGACAATATGATTTGCTGCCCCGTATAAATTGTACATACTTGCTATAGGTACTTTCAGAGCTTTCCAAATAAATGAGCGTACTGAAGAAAAATACGATTCAGACCGAACACATTCATGAGCTTATATATCCATCGCCACAAATCATATTATTATTAATATGTCTGTGTTCATAAATGTACATACACAAACCGTTATTATTCTCGGTTTTATTATTTTTTATTTCAATAAAGATATAGGTACCCACGTACTGGTAGCATTAGCCACTATATATGTATTATATTATATATATTATATATGTACGAGCGCATCGTTTGAATAAAATATTACAATTTTAAACATTTGTTTAAAAAAATATACGTTGAAATTGTTATTTACGAAAAATTAAGTGTGATAAAAGTATTTTTCAGTCAAACCAGACTTACTTTTTGCAAACAAATATGACGTTCTTGAGGTCTTAACGTAAAGGTGTACACGACAATAAAAATGGATTTAATGTTTATTTATTATAGTAAAATATATAGGTACATAAAAAATACATTTCTGAAAAAATCCTATGCAAAAAAAACTATAATATTAAAAGAGATATGCGAAATTTAAAATAACCGTGTGCGACGACGGCCTATCTCATAGTTCATACGCATAATATTATACATAAATGTTCGGTTCACACCCAATGATTTACACTTTTCACACAACCCTAAATTTTTTTTTTATTCGAAGCGTGTTTTAGTCTTTGTGCCTCGAGGACATAAAAGAATCAAAATTTAATAAAATGTTCTGTTTTATTTATTTAGTACCTTTCAACAGTGGTTTCTGATATTTCCCAGCTACCCCAGAAACAAACAACCATTATAATAACTATTATATAAAAATATTATAGAAATGTTATATTTACGAAACTCGCTCTCCAAATATTTCAAATACTGTTGAAATTCGATCCTTTATCGAAAAAAATTATGGTTAAGATAAGAAAAAAACGAGGATAATATTCAAATAGAAGCGTTTAACTGCTGTCGGTCGCCCGGTGAACAGGTCCGAAGACGTCACACGGCTTATTTTCGATTTACGATAGGCTACAATACCATGTTTAACGTCAGTAAAAATCAAAACACTAGTCGCCGCAGTGCTCTATTTTTCTAGGAACTAACTGATGTATTTAAATATTCAAATTCTAAGGAACCTTATTTGATCGTGCTGTGAGGGCGTGTGGCCCTTTGAAACGATATTTTATTACACGTAAAATGCGCATAAGTCATACACAGAGCGTTTGTAATTCGATCGGATATGATGACAATGTATACATTTTATTTATAAATGGTAACATCGTAGTATGTGTCACTCCAGTCAATACCGTAAAAACGACAATAATATTATATCATATTATCATTATGTCATGTACACACGCACCTAAGTGTTAGTGTTTGTATAATTTCTATAAAAAAAAATATCCTATATAATCCGATATACTTACCTAATACGATACACAGACATCAAAGTACCTCCGTGTTGTTATTATCGTGCTTGCGCGTAAAATTTTGTTAAGGACTTAAATAAATAAATAGGTACCTAATTATATACAATTCAAACGAAAATTGTAATAATTTTATATTGTTGAATTTATATTTAATTGAGTATCTTAGTTACAACACATACACACACACACACACACACACACCACACACACACACAACACACACACACACACACACACACACATCGGCGAGTGCAGTCCAGAACTCAATCACGTTTTAACAGAATTTGATTTATGTTTTTATTTTAACAAGTTTTCAAATTGTTGAATATTTTTCTGTTCATAATAAATGTCTATATACTGAGTATTAATTCTGAATTTTCATATTAATATTTGATTATAAAATGTATATTTATAATATTTCTGCAAATCATATTGTTTTTACAAAACATGGCTGAGATTCTCGAGTGTATCTTATAGTTCTGGGTAATATTTTTGATTGAAACCAAAAATGAATAATTAATTTGAAGTTAATTTACCACAAAGTCATTAGCCAGTTTTTTCATCCACTATAATCTTTTATCTTTGGAAAATTTTAATACAATTATTCTTGTCTGGTTATTTTTAGTGTTTTTGCATTTTATTATTAAAAAATTGACATCATTTTTCAAAAAAGTAGACATTTTTAGTGGTTTTACAGTTCGTTGCCAATTCTTTATTCTTTTATATTAATTTTATTAAAATACTGCTTTAAAATAAATAATAAAAAAGGAATGTATAAAATATTTATATAATAATTCAACTATAAATTAGGTTGGCATTCATTTTTATGAAATATAATACTTTGAATCATAAAATGTAAATATTTTATTAAAAACTAACTTTTAAAAAAAAAAGGATGCTTCGTAGAACAAGCTGTATAATAAAATTATTATGAAAATGTCGTAAATTATTCTTAAAAATATTAAGAGTGTGATAAAAAAAATGAATACCTAATAATAATTTTGCTCAGTAAATTTCTTTGATATAGTATATTCTTTTGTCTCAAAATAAATAACGAATTCTAATTACGGCATCTCGATACATTCGTTCTCTATTATTACGATTTTCATATCCAAAGTTATATTTTTTGTTCATATAAAATTTAATTTAATCTAAGCAACAAACTTTCTTGTAAACTATCAATCATTTTTTTACACCTCAAAGTTGGTTTACAGGTGTGTTTTACTGTTTTACATGTAATCTTGTTAACCTGTATTCTCATCATTTAAATATAAAATTACATAAAATAATCATAATTAAAAAAAAAAAATTCCAACATTTATTTTGTGTATAATATTTTATTTTATAGTACTTACATTTATATTTTAAATTGTTTACTTCTTAAACAATTAAACAATTACATTACATATTTAAAAACACGATCTTAAATTAACCCTATCCTGTGTGCTTTATTTTATAAACGGCAAACTCAAGTCGGGCTGAACTTAAATTTTGTTAAATTAATACTATATTAAAGGTTCTCTTTTGAAAATGAAACTTTCGGGCATTCTGGAATACCTCTGTTTTGGAAGTCAAAGTTTGTCACTATGTTTGATGGTTCTAACTAATCGTTCTAACATTCCAAAACTACTGAAAATAAGTATAACTTTGTATTGCAAATTGCATAATTTAAAATTCCGTTAATGGATATGGATAATAACATGATAAAAATTAAGAATTTTTCCTACGATTATAATACTTTTTCTTTAAAAATATTAATTACCATGACGTATTATTGTGTTATTTATCTAATTTTGACAGTACCTATTTAATGACAATAGCCTAATAATTATGTTTATAATAAAATTTACCTAAATGTCAATTAGGTTCAAAAATTAAACATTATATCGGGCATTATATAATATTGTTAACTAAATCATGTTAGAAAATCTCAAAATTATATTTTTTACTGTGAAATATATAAATCATAAACATATCACACATAAAAACATTTAAATATTCACATTAAAACAGTGTTAAAAAAAATACATATATATTTAAAACATTCATTTTGTGACCTTATTTTCCCTACGATATAAATACTTATAATATATGATAGTGTGCACACCTGACTCCAAAGGGACCTAAAAGGCTTCATTAAAAATAATAATTAAATTTATACAGCAATTAAATTGTAAATTAAATAATTTACAAGTTTTGGATAATGTATACAGTAATAATATAAACTTATTAAAACGATCTAAAAGGAATCTAGATATTAATGATTGATTCATTACTTTTTCAAACGTTTGAAAGTAGTAGAAACGAATTTTAGTATAACACGAAATCACAATTTATATTTTAATAAAAAAATATTAAAATAACAAACGAAATAAAAACCTTATGGTTAAACCTTTATACAATGTTCTCTATATAATATACAATAATCAGATATAAATACTTGGTAACATTTATTATAATTTTCAAACTAAATAAGTCGTATTATACGTATATTACATTTAGTTCAGAACTGTAATATATCCTGTTTCCTTTGATTGCCATTATATGTAAATAAACCTTTCCCGGATTCAGACTCTCCCGTTATATATTATGACCAGTTTAAATTAAAATTTAATTATTACATATTTCCTGCACGGTCTAACAATTATCAAACTAATCAAAATATACTATGCGTGATAGATGCAAATACGGGTGCAAATATTTTTATGATACTTACGGCATATTATACAATGTACATTCTATGCAAATAAATCTTCACAATAATGTTTTACTTTTTAATTTTATGATTTCAAAACCATTGAATTTTAAATATTTATCGATCCATATAACAGGTTAAACAATTAACGATGGCAAAAATTAAATCGATATAAACTGTAAAGTCTACAGTATAGGTATTTTTTATGTATATATCGGTTGAATTTTGCCTCATAATATTTTCAATTTAAATCCTTAAACGTAAGTCTCATTATTGATACGTAGGTAAGTCTTTTTTTGAAATAAACTAGTAAATAAGTAAAGTTATCTGGTACACCTTATATAATATTTTTATTATAAATAATCAATCAACGAATGTCTCTCACTTAACCATTAAGATATGTATCTCAGCGAGTATTTGGGGGCAAATCATCATAAATACTTATTATAATATTTCAATATTACCTTTCAGATATTTAGTTGAATATATAAAATCAATTTTTTTTCCCTTAAATTAGCTTAATTATGATTTTTGAATTTGTTTCTTTCATGAGTGAAATTCTAATGATACTTAAATAAAGTATTTATAATAGCATATATTTGTGCTTTATATATACAGAGTAAAGAAATCAATTTCTTACAATAACTTATTTCAGGAAAAACGAAAACTTTTATCTCAGTAATTCAATTTCTGATCTTGACAGCGATGTTGATACAGTCATGAAACTCCAAACGGTCTAAACAGTATTGTTATGATTGAATGAAAAAAAAAATCATTTCTGTAATAATTTCCATAGTATAATATATGTAAAATATTTTTACTGTTAACTAATATCTATTCTATTGTACTGCGACAAAATGTTTTTCCTTCTTTATCATTTAATGTGGAATCATTATAGATAATAGAAATGTGTTTTCCATGAAATAATAATTATTATTAACTATTACAAAACTTAGTCAACACTCATATTATAGTATTATACATAAACGATTTAGTTAGGTATACATTTTCAAAGTACTTGATCACTTACATACTCAAAATCAACAAATTTAACTCTAACTACTAATTAGTGATTATGTCTTACTATATTACTTACATACAATTTTTAAAATAACGTAATAATTTTACTAAATCTCTTGTTTTATCACTGTGATATTCTAAATCACATAATGGGTTCTGAAATTATGAATTTATGTGTTAATACTTAATAATGACTCAATGTCAATGATAATCCTAATGTCCGTCCTACAGTTTAATTTTTATCATTAATATTAATTTGGTCTATTCTTTACACATACATGTGAGCTTGTTTATCATTCTCGAGTATAGGTATTCTGTGGAATTATATAATTCAATATCTTTCTCTAAATTGACTGTTTTGAATTCCAAAATTCATCACCGATATACATACAACAATAACAATACATGTTTAATTAATCCAGTGTATATATGTGCTGAACTATATGTTTTAATTTAAAACATTTGAATTTCATTTTATATATATTGAAATGATTATAAATGGTCCGTAAAATCCATTGTAGGTTTTACTTGAAAAAACTGTCGGCTTTAACAATGCCGTAGAAAACCTTTTTATTCGGAACTTTACCCTCTATCTGATCGAAAGTTCATCCACTTGGAAATAACCAATTTTTTATAAACTAGGGTATATGGACATTTCATTCTAACCCAAGTAGGTATACAAAATTAAGAACGACGAGTGATCCAGTCTAAAAATAAAAACCAAATATAATAAAAAAAAAATAACAATAATATTATGTCTGATGATTAATGAATGACTAATTTTCACTAATATTCTATAAATTTATGTTTAAACTTTAAGTTACTTATAGAAAAGTAAAACTAATGATTTAAATTAATATGACATTAATATTATTATTATACTCTAATTATGATATTTCTATTAGCTTCTAATAAATACTAATAAACTATTATATGGAGGTCTGGTATGGCTCAGTGGTTGGCCTCAATCACTAACGTGTTCTTTACCATCGGCCGACGTCGGTATAGTGCCCGGATGTGTGACCACCCGGATTTTAGTGACGAATCTTCGCCTCACATACCCGTGTTCCTCAACCACCTACAAAATGTTATTGCCATAGTTGCCGAACAATAAAAAAAAAAAATACTATTAGGTATAGGTACAAACAATGAAATTAAATATAATTAATTAAAATAGCATCATAAGAATAAACACTTATTACCGTGAATCGCATTTAAAAACAGTAATTTTCAATTGCATCGATGATGAATATAATGATATTAAATCTATGATCATATATTTTATGTCTAAAAAAATAAGGAGAATAACCTAAATTCAAATTTTTAACTTGCATAACATAAATATTAAATAGGTATATATTGATTAATTTGTTACAGAATATTGCATACGATTTTAATTATTTTTACCTATTTAAATTAAACTGTTAAGAACAAGATGATAATATAATTTAAAAAGTTAATATCTATTAATATGTTTAGTTCTAAATTTCTATTTGAAAATTAAAAGTAATTATAATTTAAATTTTCGTTAAAACCGCTAACCTTTAAAAACATGTTCTATTTATATCAAATTATTCTACTAACAATTATTATACATACTGAACCAATTTTCATTTTTTTTCTGTATGTTTTCAATAGAATGTGCTATGAAGTAATAACAACTTTAAATTGTCACACAACTCATGTCAAGTATTTCGAGATGAAAATCGGCATCGTTATGAAAACTGTTTTTTTACTTTGAAAAAAATAAAATATATAATCTTATGAGATTTATGTCACGTGGCCGAGCCTTTATAGCTGTGTACAAAGACATTTAGCGATACTGTTTACTATTGTTATTATAATGCTGTGAATATTGCTAGGTTATTTTTAGAATTCATATACATACGTTTATTATTTTTTTTGCGTCTGTTAATATTATTTTTCCCAAACCAAATATTCGTGGGCCGTTGCATTTAAACTACTCGTAAATATATTTATTGTTTATACAGAATATATGCGTAAGCTTGATTTTGTTGTCTGTGCAATAGAAAGATTTGTGTAAAAATTGTTGTTTGTCCCGAAAAACGACGAAACGTGACAGTATTACAAAATGACCATCATCCTGAGACCCGAACAGTAAATACATTTTTTTCTTCCATCTCCTCGCTTCTTTATCTCACCATATATATGTATATATTATGTGTGTGTATGTGTGAGTGTCTGTTATACTTCTTATTCTTTCGTTGGACGAATTATACGCATAAAAATACAAAGGCCAACCAACGCACAGCGGTCGCGGCGGGTACGTGACCTTCGTGACAGGGCACGCTGTGTACGTTCATGAATTGGCGCCGCCACAGCCTCCGGAGCGAACAAAAATATTGTTGGGGTATAAATGCGATATAATATATATATATATATATATAAATACTGTTATTTTTTTCCGTCGTTATGGTCGCCTTCTTACTTACAACCCTCGTCCTCAACCTCTGTGAAAGTTAATTGATTTCGCCCACGAATAAAAAGCAATAATATAGCTGCGGATCTGGGGCGCGAATTTCGGCATTTTATTACGTAGTATTGTTCCAGTAAAATTTAACGTTTATTATTTCGAGTAACGAATAGTAAAGGTATTGCGCGAAAACCGATGGACGTATACAAAGAAACCCTGTGCGGTATTTTTGGTATTCACGCACTGAAAACAAACGGACAATGAATGAAAGTTCCGTTAATACATCACGAGAAATTAAAAGGTAACCGGTGCAACACAAAACCATTATCATAAATGTGCTATACATTTATTTAAAATAAATATTTAATAAATTTTCCCTTTTCCAACTCGCACAGTTATTTTTTTTTAATCGTTATTCAAAACTAAATTGCTGTTTTTTTACGTATTTATTAGTCTGAGGATAAGTTTTTTGTTGTTGTTAAGTGCCAGTAAATTACTATGCACCGTTTAATCAATACGAACAACCATCGGTATACTAATTTTTTTTCCGTCACAGATTTTCAAGCTTCTAACTTTGTTACGGATTTAATTGCATTGTACGTGTATTGGATTACGTGAAAGTGTGCATTGTTATTAGGCAATAATTTAATCTGAATCCATCTATATTCTAAATAAACTAATATTATTTAAAGATTAATGATCGTTTGTGAAAATGTTAATATTATTAATTATTGGGCAACACTGTAAAAAAAATATTTTTGATAAAAGATACAGTTAAGTACATATTTTAATATTTTAATCCAAAACATTTTAAAATATAAATAATTTATTCTTAGAAATTTTTGAAAAAAAACTAAGTCGTATAAGTTTTAAAATTATACAATCAACACCTACATAATATATTACTTATAAGTTATAACTCGGATAACTAGTTATAACTTATAAATTCTACGGATCTCACATTATAATAATAGCTTTAAAAATATATGTTTTTGTGACACGCATGTCATTCTCGCGGAATTCAAACAAAATAAAAAAGAAATGAGAGAAATTAATTTATAATATAAAAGTACATATACGAAGGATCCATATGCATATAGGTACGTATACAAAAACCGTAAATAACTTATAAAAAAAAATTATTTATCATGTCAAATTAACATTTTATATATTCATGATGGAATTTTTTTTAAACTTTAAATGGATTTTACCATCTACCACTAGAAATGAACTGTTTTATGATAGAGTTTGTAATTGAAAATTACAAGTCTATTGTTACAATACTCGCATCTAAATGGTTTTTGTTGTAGCATAATTTAGATTTGAGCAAATCTATGACTATTGAATATTGATGTTTTATTAAACAACATTTTATAGATTTTCCGCTTGCACTTTTTCTTGTCTTCGAAAAGTTTTACGTAGTCCCTATAAAAACTAGAAAATCTGATTTGGATAGTATTTTGAAGAAATCATTTTTCGATTTTCTCAATGTTTCTATAAAAGTAAGGTAAAACTATCGAACAATATTTGAGAAATTTAAACGACAACACTTTTAAAGAAATATTAAAAATCCCAGTCTTAAGTCCACTTAGAATTGATTTTCAAATGCGTTGATTTATTTTCGCTTTCGAATATAATATACGGATCACACACTACTATCCTGCGTTAAAGTTACGAAGCTAGGTAAGTGTCCAATACTCCAATAACAATTATTATTACTGTATCTTTTCTGAAATTTAAATTTTTACAACTCTAATTTATAATAAATACAATTGGTACTGAAATAAATTCGAAAAAAAAAACTCATATACCTACGTATTAAAATAATGTGTATATTTGTATGAAATTTAAAAACATGTAGGTTATTTGAAAATGTTAAAACAGTCCACAATAATAATAATCAAAATTGAATTGTTATATCAATACTAATATAATATACTATTTGGTAATAGATATTACCTACTACCTATATCATAGGCGTGTTTAGACTTGGTGGCCGAGGGGGAACAACAAATTATTAAATTGTAAAACCTATTCATTTTTAGACATGAAAAAATATTTGTTTTTTAATTATGATCAAAAAGTATAATCATTGTCAAAACAATAAAAATACTTTTTTCCCATCCATTATACAAGGTAAACAATATACAAATTGTAAAACTATTAACTAATCAGTATTAAATATTTTGAGTTTCTGACAAAATTTAAATTATTTTAACAAGCCGTAAAATAACTAAAAACATTTTTGAAATGATAATCGGTAATTGGATATTTTTAACTGATAAAATGATGAAAATAATATTATATGATAGTATAATCACTAATTAATAAATACGTAACTAAAAAAATTACAATTAATCAAAATCCATATGTCCTGCGGAGTACACACCACACGACTTTTTTTTATCCTGGCATGATTTTGTTGGAGGGGGCAGTGCCCATCTGGCCCCTTCCGTAAACACGCCTATAACCTATATATTTTTTTCCTAGTTTCAGCAGTCGAGTATTTTTATGATATATTTTTAAAAACAATAATTCTGAAAAAAAGAATTATTATTGATTTTTAGATTAAATTATGATTATTTTTATTTTATCAAATCGTGTACTTGGCCTTTTAATAGTGGTCACTTTAGTACTTTACCCTTATTCCTGTTTTTAACTACTGTAATTCTATAAAACATAACTGCTCCAGTAGTATTTGTGTGTGTGTGTATTATTTTATGAACAGACGTAAAAAAAGATACTGTAGCACCGATAAAATAAAATGGCTGTCAAATAACTATAATACACACAGTGACATTACTACTCTTATCAGACATTCAAATAAATCCATTTGAATGATGAGATTGAAAAACTTTAGAATATGTCTTTATTCTGCAACTAAATTTTATTTAACGATGCTTAAAGGTAACTTTACGAAACTGATATTAATTTTGATTTTAAATTGTCCTATGTTTAGTATATTGCTTAAATTATTGCATTATTTAAGGACTCGAGAGTTTTAACTATCACTACGTGTCGATGTAATCTAAAGTACGTACACACGTAAATAGCTTTTTAGTAATAGCTGGCAGTAAACAAATAACGTAAAATGTAAAACTTTTTAGTGCCATTTATACATTTTTTTTTACTCAAAGTGCTTTATAATTACCAGCAATATTTATTTTTTGTCTAAGTATTAATTTTATTTTACTTGTACTTGGTGATGCATAATTTATCCAGGCCCTAAAATGAATAATGTATTCCAACGACCATATTCTTAAGAAAACTTGGTCGTACTAAAAATGATTTCATAATCTTAAATAATTTGAATATTATTTAAAGGACATTCACCACTAGCCTTGAATTTTTAGAGAATCGGTAATTTAACTTTTGTATCGTATTATTTCTGGGTATCATTTCGTATATTAATTGACATTTTTAATTTCTACTTAACTGTTCACTCAATCAAATTGTATTCATTTATTATATATAATATTATTTCACTAAATAATTTAAATTTTAAATTTTTTTTTTGAAACAATTTTAATTATTAAAAATACAAAAATATTTTTTTCTAAAAATAAAAATCTAATTATACGTTAAACAAACACCATACCATAAATGAATAAAAATATTGCTTACCATAATATATGTATTAGCCAGATGTCCAGAAACATTTACGTATATACGTATCTATATGTATAAAAATAAATGTTTGTCCGTCTGTCCTTTATGCATTCCTAAACCGTTCATCTAATTGCGATGAAATTTGGTACAGAGATAGATTAGATCACGGGGAAGAATTTAGGCTACATTTTGTCGTGAACAAAGGTAAATAAAAGGTCTAACCCAGGGAGGTTCTCAAACAGGGATTTTGAGATTTACGATGGATATTTTTGATTATAAATGGTTGCTATTGGTTTTAGTAATAATAATTATTATTATTAATTTGATAAGCCTGTGTATTTTAGTACAGACTCTCTAGTTCGAACCACGTTTTCGGTGGACAAATTTTTTTCATTGTTTACACTGTTTTTTTTTTTTTTTACTTTTTATTTTTCTTCTTTATCTATACATACGAACGTTTGGTTTTTTTTTATTCATCGGATTTTAGTATTAATCGTTAATTTTGGTTAGGTTAGGATAGGATTTTGTATTAGTTGATTGTATTAATTCACCGTAAGTTTAATTAAGTAAAAACGACAAACTTGGTATAACTGTGATACTTTAGGGTTTAGAATATAAACTTACGTACGCACCGCACAGGTCCACGATCTACAGCAGATACATTGCCTAGATGATAATATACTGCTCGCATTATCACAAGCGAAAATCACGGGCAACGCCAGTCGGGTGCCTATAAATTAAAATATAAAATCATTTACACTTAAAAAAACATTGCTTCCACAGCGTGTTACACCCAAAAGCAGTTGAAAAATGACAATTTTTTTCCGAGCAACGCCGGGTAGGTACCTAATTTAGCTAGTAATATAATATATGTAATAAAAACAAATACTAAAAAATAAAATTAAACAAGTGGTGAGAGTTTAAATATATCTACAATCTACATATTACCTTATAAATAAATTTAGTTTAAATGTTCAAAAAATCAGACAGCAGTACAAAAGATTAATCGAAATTGATATTACTTAGAATAAAATTCGGAAGTATTATCTGTTTCTTATTTCAAATAATATTGTAACCTAGATACCCAAAAATAATACAACCCTGTTTTTTTTTTTAAATAAATTCTATACTATGCAATATGCATATAACTTTTACATAATAGAAATACAAATGTAATGTTTTGAATACAATATATAGTTTACATGGAATTTATTTTATTGTATTCCATTATTTATGCCATGTCTATAATAATGTAACACATATAAAAAATAAAAATAATAATAATTCCAATTTCCATTATACCATTGCTAGTTTATACAGTTTATTTGTAATTACAAATTAGTAATATCGTTACAAAATATAATATTAGATAGGAGAATAATGATACAAATTATTATGTTTTAGAAAGTAGAACAATGTATTTATATAAAACAAACTTTTATAATAAAAACGTTTTCCTCGAAAGGTATTGTACTTAACTTTTAAGCTGTCTCGTCACGCCTTAATAGTTATTACAGTTATAATTTGTTTTTAATGAATCTTTCGTGTGCATTCAGTGGTTTTGTATTTTATCATCTTTTACTATGATCCTGAGATCTATATAACCTTTGTTTTATACAGCCTGTCAACAGTTACGTCGTTTGTAATAACCTTTACTATATTATGGGCCCACCGAGTGTCATTTATTAAATAAATTGATATTAATAAACTTAAGCTTTCTACTGGGTTCAGCAATTAATGAGTTTGCATTGTGCGTCGGCATCAGACGTTATAGCTGCACACGATTATTCCCTGGTGGTGGCAAAGACAAGTCGATTCAAGTAAGATAATAGGTTTATTACACAAAACCTAGACACCGAAGTTTACCAAATCACTCATTATCGCAGCAAAAAAAACGGTAGACAATACAAATGTGCAATATGTGTGACTAACTGAGATACCTATTGATTACTTATATACTTACCAAAATAATTCTATTTGAGTTAACTGTAAACCATTAGTAAAATTATCTTATTTTAGATTATAAATTATAATATATTATGTAAAGTACATTGCGGCGTAAAAACAGAGCTTATAATAATTATTATCAATCGCATTTGTTATTTTTTTTTTTTTATATATTGTTTGCACATCACGATATACTTAAATTAAGTTAGGGTAGGTATATGATATACGTGGCACAATTAATCGTTTTAATGTTCATAGCTTTTTAATAATCCAAAATGTTATTTTATCATTATGAATTCAACATCATCCGATTATAGTATCACGTACTGCAAGCCTAAATAAATTCGCGTGACTGCGGGAGTAGACACTCTGTCGTGTCATAAATCCTGTTATTCTGTGATGCAAACACAACAATGAAAATGTAAAATGTCAATAATTGTGAGTCGAAAAATAAAAATAAAACCTTACGCGTAAAACACTCGTCCTCACTCGGTGAATCACCGCGACAATGTCCATTGTCCAGCGAATGTTATTTGTGCACACAATCCACAATCAGACTATTCAAACCAGTAAACTGCATCCGGACAAATGCATCATTGATAGTATAATACATGCATATGCTTTTTTTTCATTATTTATGTTTCTTTTCCGTACGCGTTCCCATTATGCGTGACAATGTTAAAAGGTTGAACTTTTTTGTGCATAGATTTTCCGCGGTTTCTTCTCGAGAAAATTTAAACTAAAACATTCTATTGTCAATGCATTACTATTCACTACATAATATATGGTATATTTTAAATAATAATCCAAACGTCTTTGAAACAAAGATAAATGAGCGTTCGTTTAGGGTGTGAACCGATGCTCGGCCCGCCCTGATCTACTGAAATCGTATAAGATAAATTTAGATAAAAAAAATAATAATTCCAATTGTCTAAAGAGAAGTTCCACCGGGACCTATAATAATATCTGACGAATGGAGATTATACCACAGTCTAAAAGGTATTGACTAGCTATATTAATTTAACCACAAATATATACAGAACATTTTCTAAATCCTGTAATGTGGCTAATATTCAAACAATTTAATGTTTATGGTCAACATTAAAACACTAGATCTTAATAAAAATGCATGGAACCAATGAAAATTTATTACCACGCCATTCAAATGAAGTTAGCCCTGATCAATAAAAATAACTACATTTTCAGTAGGTTTTTTTAATTTTAAAAAAATTTCTAAAGATAATTGTACTCTTATTAGGGTGAGAAGATGTCATCAAATTTGATAAAAGTAATAATATAATATTTTATTCGTATATTAGTATACTGTATCAACTTTTATGATCTATTAAATTCAAACATTCTAAGATGAATATCATCACAATACAGTTAAAAGTAATTTTATCGTTTTAAAGAGAATTCCAAGTTCTTCATTGCCAAAGGAAAAAGCGAAAAAATGTACTACATTTTCATAAGTTCAAAACTTAGAATATCGAATATGAATTGTATATTGGAAAGAAAAATACTATATAAAAATTCAAACCTACAAATACATATTTGTTTATTTATCAAAAAATAATGTTACTGTTATTTGTCTGTCACTGCCTCATCAAGTCACATTTTATAGACGACTGAACCGGAATGTATAAGTTTAATAAAGTCACGTGCCATTTTTATCAAATCAAAATTAACTTTTGTAAGCTATACATTTTTTCTGAAAAACTTACATCAGCTCAATTTTTCACGTCACTTGTGTTTATTATTTAATCTCGATAAAATGTGATTGATATAGATTGTATTATTAACAAAATTACAAATTTGGTACCGATATTGATCAGTTGTGTGATTCAATCGGCGAAGTATAATATATTTTATAGATTTACTTCACATTTTCTAAACCAAATTTTCAATAAAAAAAAGTCACACTGAAGATGCATATACATATAGTATGTGTTCTGTCGAATAAACAGTCACAAAATCCATTGTGTTATTTTTTTCGGGAAAAAAAAATATGAAAAGTAATTCTTGTGTGAGTAATTCGCATTTGCGTCCAACTGCATGCTCTCAACTTTATAATATTGGGATAGGACGTGTATATGATATATAGTTTATTGAAGATTTCTTTATCCCCCATCTCATTTAATGGATACTTTTTTTTCATTTTATGTCATTTAACGTGTCAGCCAAAAACGATAATTCAATTTTTCGGACGTCATCTCTACTAGTTGCTTATCTTTCGCAGACCCCTCCGCTTGTTTGTTGCCAGATACGTTCTGGTAACCACATTATACTTACAAGTTACAATCGATTGGTTTTCATGTTATTCTTTTTCTAATTATTTAATCTGTCATTACTCATTATATACATCATAAAATCGTTCTTACGAAACCATATTTTATAATTGAAAATATAATGTCATATTCTATAAATATATACCTATAGTAATAATTAATTAATTTAAATTATTAATTTAATTATAGATACCTATATGATAATATAATGTAAACTACGTCTGTTACATGTATTCTGTGTCCAAACATTTTAACGTCCGTAAATGTTAAGATTTTTTTTGTTAATTAACTAACACAACTTAATGATTGTATGTTTCAGGTGCGTAACGCAACAGCAGTATTCATCATCAATCTCAGCGTGTCAGATTTGAGTTTTTGTTGCTTCAACTTACCACTGGCTGCCTCTACATTCTGGTATAGATCGTGGAT
Source organism: Sitobion miscanthi (assembly GCA_008086715.1). Classification (NCBI taxonomy): domain Eukaryota; kingdom Metazoa; phylum Arthropoda; class Insecta; order Hemiptera; family Aphididae; genus Sitobion; species Sitobion miscanthi. Next base: position 4,468,413 of record CM017797.1, read on the forward strand.
ACACGGCCAATTGCTTTGCCGCCTCTTCCCGTTAGTCAGATACGGTTTATTAGCCGTGTCCTTATTTACCATACTGGCTATAACCATCAATCGATACATCATGATTGGACATCCGTCGCTTTACCCAAAGTAAATGAATATTACTATTTTGTATAATGACTATTTATTTTTTTAAATCAATCTTATTACTGTTTTTTCCATTTCATATTTCAAACGACTTTTCCAAAAACAATAGTAATTACTATCTACTAAAAATTTAAAAAAGAAACAAATATAATAAAGTACTTATATGAATATAATTTTGTCTAATTATCCCTATTTTAGTTGTATTAGTAACAGATATTGATTTAAATCGTAGTATAAATTATTTAACTTATCATTTATAAATGTATTATTAACAATAAACTGTATATTATATTCGTAATTTAATTGTATATTAAACGTTGAACAGCTAAATCAATTTATTAAATTAAATTACACATTTTTCATTTTTTCATTTTACTTAGTGGGATGAATTAACTTAAAAATATTATTGTTATCAGGATTTGTCTTTAATTTAAGAAGATACACTGAAAATTACTTGTCACTTGTTTGATAGAAGGTTTCATGAATATATTGGAAATTTTTTTGACTTAAGCTGTCATCGTCATGAACACTTTTTAGTTTAAAAAAAAATAGTATAATACATAAAATGTAAAATATTTTTTAAGCTCGGAGTTGTTCGAGGAACCGGGTGCAGTATGACTGTCATACGATATTAATTTTGTATTTCGTGAATTTAATTCAAAATAATAATTTTAATATACAAATAACAACATTACATATATATGACATTTTGACACAAAAAAGTATATTAGACAGCTGATGCCATCATAATTTTACTGTTATTTTCTATATTTGCATTTCATATAAAAGTTTTCAATACGAAAATTATTGTTTGCTTTCCAAATCCATTATTCTAAATGGTTTTGTAACTTGCAAATATGGATACTTATTGTGCATTTAATTGGTTTACAGGTTGTATAAGAAATTCTATTTGGGCGTTATGGTGACGGTGACTTGGGTCGGTGGTTTTGGGTTACTGATTCCCACATGGCTTGGAAAATGGGGCCAATTCGGTTTAGATGTGACCGTTGGCTCGTGCTCCATACTTCCAGACTCTGTTGGTCGGTCGCCAAAGGAAATCCTGTTCATGGGTGCATTCGTGGTGCCTTGCTTGTCTATTGTGGTGTGTTACGCTCGGATTTTCTATATCGTCCGAAAAACAGCCCTCAAGTCACGGGCTACGGTGACAACTAACCCACGCCACACGATGAATACTAAGCCGTCGGACGCTACACCCTATTACACTCTCAAGACCCGCTTCAAGGTGCCCGAGATATCAACAGACTCGGCCATCGGATCCAGTACAGCTACCGGCACGTGCTCCACTACTGATTCGAAGGAACAAAACTTCCTTTCCCCACATGACATTATCGCCGATCCTAGTTCGTCCGGACTCGAAGAGAGTTATTCACCGATATCTTTCTCTGATCGCAGGAGTTCCAGACGACGCGACCGTTCGCCATCGTCCGCCCTCAATGCCACCATTACTCAAGTCGTATCAGCGGTAGGTCTATTGGATACAATTGCATACATTTGGTAATAGTCATAACTTCTATAGCTCTACTAATAACTACACGAATGAAAAAATAGATTGTTTCATAAGATAATAACAGAATTATTAATATCCTGTCTTTATTTTAACACCATAAAAAATATAATGAACTGTATCTAGTAGAAATAAATATAAAACTATAAGTTACATGCATGAAAAATAAATTATATGACGTTATTATCAGTTGTCTTATTTTGTATTAAATTACTTATCATTAATATTGTAACTATATTTCGTTACAAACTAGATTTATTTTGATATTACCAATAATACAATTTTAATTTAATATATTCAATGAAAATCAATTAATAATAGTTGCGATTATTCTTTTTTGAAAATATAATAATTAATGACCTACTTTCTTAATATGACTCTTTGATTAAATTTTATAGCTTTAAGATTTATTACAATCATTAGCCAACATAATTGTCTACAAATGTCTTTAAACGTTAATATAACAATATTGTTGGACAGGTGTTTCAGACAAAAGAGGACTCCTCTCCGAGGACACGCAAACAGAGCACCATTGGCGTTGACAGGATGTCGTCGAAAGACAAGAAGCTGCTAAAAATGATCCTTGTAATATTTGCATCATTTGTCACATGCTACTTGCCGATCACCATTAGCAAAACATCACACGAACTGGACGACTTGCACGTGCTAAACATAACCGCATATGTCCTAATATATTTGACCACGTGCATCAATCCAATCATTTACGTAGTCATGAGCTCCGAGTACCGTCAAGCGTACAAGAACCTGTTGATGTGCAAAAGTTCGCTGGAACAACAACAGACCCACAGAGGAGTGACTAAAAAACTGTCCGGTCCATAAGCATAAGTTTACAGTTAGATTAAATTAAGAATATTTATAAGATGTAAAGCGTACATGGTAAGATTATTAATTTAGAGATTAATCCTAATAACTATATACCGTTTTTATGTTTATAACAATTACGTTCGTTGGTATACTATTAGTACCCATCGTGTCGATCAATATTATCACTGCCTCGATAATTTTGTTACTACAATAAAACAATTACTAGACGATTATAGGACGATTATAGGACAATTATAGGACATAAACGTACGTTTTGTGGTTTGCATCGAAAGTTTAGCTCCAAAGTTACTCTTCAATAAAGATAAAACAAACCAAACGTATTTTTACTAACAGTCACATTTCGCCATATGCGTAAAACTATAAAGTGAATACTTACAATAAAATACGTTAAAAGAGTAACGTAATCGTACACATACGAACGCATTATTTCACAAGAAACTGACCCTTAGAAAGTTACACATTTTGTAAAATATACCCGACACCCGTGTACAAGTATAAACTTAGGTGATATTCATTCAGCGTTAATCGGTCAATACCTCTAAATGTTAAGATAATCGTATAACTTATATTTACACTATTTTTTATTAGTCACAAAATCATCCTTCATCCCTCTTCTATATGCGTACCTAACAGTGTACCATAATCTTGTGGATTTAAAATGATAACTCATCGTTTTTATACTATACTTATAATATTAATGTACAGCCGTACAAGTAATTAAAAGAACGAATATAACGTCGTTATATAATATTCCTTTTTGGAACTAAATAATTTAAGCTATTGACTGATTTACATTAAAATTATCGCTCTATATATATAATATAATATAATATGTGTCTATGAAAACCGTGTTAGTAGTCAAAATTCAAACTTCTTATACTACGATTAATCAAAACTTTATAAATACATAATTCAATAAACGTACGTTACTTGTAATTACCATAAATTAAGTTCTATTATTAGACGAATTACTTAGATCGGTATTTCATTAGTTACGTTTTCTTGTAAATTAACTCGTAAATATATTTGACATAAATAAATTATCCCGATTCATATGTATAATCAAATCTAACTTGTAAAAGTGTTTTTCGCTACTTAATAGTTAATGGGAATCGATTTATAGTTTTAAGATATATTGTAACTAGAACGACAAATCATCAGGATTAGACCATTTCGAAATTGATTAATATTTTATGGAATTGTATAACTTGTTAAGGAGAAGTCCGCATTATTGAAGCATTAAATAAGCGTCGAAAATTGTCCTGTAAACAGTGGTGGCATAGGTTAGGTTTGTAGGTACGCCGATTGTCGTCATTCGATAGCATCGATGATCCTATATGACTACATGATATATACCTATTTGATGTATCCAGTATCCACAACTTGTCGACGAGCGTTAAATTAATTAAAATCTAATTTTGAAACTAAAACTTGGTCGATCGACCCTTTTCTTTCTGTACAGTACAACGCGTACATTACCGTCTACACGAGTAGATAATGAATGTATATGGCGATAATATGACAAACATATTATTATCAAAATTACTAACAAAAAAACGCAGGTCGTACGGTCGTCGACTCCAACGCGTGTGCGACAAACGTAATAATATAATTGATGTTCTGTGTTGTGTTATCGTCTCGTACGCGTTTTTTCACGTCTAAATTCCTATAGTAAGTACGTACTTCTTCTGCAGTCAGACTTGTATACTGTTCGTATGACGGTGACATATCGTCTCACATCGCCTTGCCGCGCACCGCAATATACTAATATTGATGAGGACAATAATTATTATTATTATAATATTGCCGTTTGTTTTTTCTATATCACTGCCCCGGACTACTACTGAACCCCTCGGATAGAGATACGACTGTCAAGTGACACACTCGTCGCCACCTACCTACCAGCTATGCTACCGCCCATGTTTAATATTATGTTATTGTGCGAGAGCCGATCGGCGATCACGAGTTTGAAATATCCGTTCCGTCTGTGTACGTTAATCCGACTCGAATTCACGGGTGGTATTTTTTTCCCCCGGAGCTTTTTGCAGGCTCCGGATCGAACCGACCGATTGAGCAGCTATAGTCGTGTTATATCGTGTATCGAAATAATAATATTATCATACCAGAACGATAATACGCGCACATATAGGCGTGTCGTTGCAGAGATTTGCACGTAGATTAAACGGTTCCAGTACGGTGTATAATATTATATATGTTATGTAATTTAGTGTAGGCGCTTTTCTCGTTTTGTATTGTTCGGTTTTTTTTTTACGTTTAAATGCACGAGTATTATTTTTCCGCTTGCACGAATGCCGCAACGTTATATAGCATAATCCCCGTGATTTATATAATATACCCACTGCTGTAGTGTGTGCAAAGAAACAAAACGCTACGCGTGTTTATTATTATTACCGACATTATTACCCTATGGGTTGTACCTTATAATAATGTCATATTTAGGATAACGTTTTATCGTCGAGGTGCTTATTATGTACATATATTATATATCGTGTATAGTATAGGTATATAAACTATAGATTGGTGGGTGTGCGTTATGCCTGTATGTATATGGGTGCGCGTAATACACGAGACTGTATATGTGACTAAAGTAGACTGAGTATATATTACTAGTTATCGCGTGTTTAAGACTATGGTTATAAAAATAAATAAGTATAAATGCTCAAGTGTGAAATTGTGTGTGTGTGCGTGTTGACCTGTATGTTGTTGTTGTTGTATTTTTGTGCGTCTGTGATTGATAAACGTAATAATATTATTCGTTGTAAAATATTACAAATGATTAATAGAATAACGTTTTGGAACACCTGTGGAGCTGGAAGTGAACAAAAATTACCGCCGCCGCCAAAGTACGTCCACGTGACGCCTCCGTCGGCCACCGTTTCTAAACGAGCGCGTCTCGTGATAAAACCTCCCTGTTTCATATGCAAGTCATCTGGTTTGATTGCACACGATTCAATTGGCTGTGGCCTGTGGATCAGTGTCCCAACACAAGACAATACACACAAAGCCTCCGGAAATCATGTACAAGTATATTATATTACTGCAATTCAGTGGTGGTGTGAACTTTTTTTCCTATAAAGCAAATACCTTAAATAAATACCCGCGCAAAATTTTCACACATTTTAAAATCTGGTCGTATGTGACTATGCGAGTATAATAATCAAAAACTAGTCTGGCCATCTGGGTGTTAGAGACTGGAGTCATTAGGGTACCCACCCCACTTTTTCATAAGGCAGCTGCCTCATAAAGTAGCTATCATGCCGCCACTACTACAATTATAATAGGCTGGAGATAGACTTTGTGGGAGTTCTGATGAAACAGCCACTCGACTTTTACACACGATCAGACAAATTTTGTCATTTTCCTGTAGGATTATATTTTTAGAAATACAGTGGTTAAATCAAACTTATTTAACTCGAAATCTCTAATTTTTCCCCAGTCCCTAGATTTCCTATAATTGTATTATATCCTTGAATAATTTAAATTCTTGAATAACCCGAACGCTCTGACCGATTCTTCAACTTCGAATTAACCACGTTCGACTGTGACATACATTATACGTTTTTCCAATTTGTGTAGAATTTACTCATATAATATTATAATGGTAGTATTTTCCTAGTAAGAATTTATAATATTACTAGCTGATTCCGTGCACTACGTTACCCGTTAAATGTACAAACTGTATATGACTCAAACTTTGTTCAATGCCTTATTTAATATTCGGTGAATGATGTTCTAGATTCATCTTGACTTTTTTGTTGCCCGTAATAAAAATTCTCATTTGCAGCAGTATATTATCAGGTAGGCAATCTACCTGCGGTAGATCGCGGACCCTGTGCTGTTTATACGTAAGTGTATGATTTAACTCTAAAGTATCAAAGTTTTACCAAATTTGTCGTTTTTACTTAATCCCACCCACGGTGGATTAACCACCGATACATATTATAATATCAAATCACAGCGTACAAAAAAAATCGATGCATTGAATGAATACACTGATTTTATGGCAACCAAAAAATATTATTATAATAGCTTTAAAACCCATAGCAACCATTTATAAATAAAAATTTCCATCGTAAATCTCTAAATCCCCGTTTGAGCACATCCCCTGGTTGAACCTAAGGGGATGATTTGAGAATCCAAACCATCTGAGGCGTCACCCAAACGCATACACAAAAATTCATTCAAATCGGTCCTGCCGTTCTCGAGTTTTAGCGAAACTAACGAACAGCAATTCATTTTTATATATTAGAATAGATATTACTTAGTTTTTTTTTTTTTTTTGTAGGAACTCGCTTATGGATAGTACCTTTTACCGGCTACAATGGTTAGTTTGGAAACTTACATTCGCCCTACTGACCTATCGGAGCTATAAGCTAATGGCTACCCCTTAAAATCGCTACCGTAACACGATTGACCGTGATTTTACTCATCTTCACGACCATACACAGACGCCGTTTAATAATCCTCATCCTCCTCTTCATTATTAATTCTGACTCGGTAGTATTAACGCCGTGCTCCTTGTTGTGTGTACGTCAAATCATTATTGTTATAGGTATTGTTATAGATATATGCACGCAGCAACGAAACAGTATTATTTCAGCTGTTTGTCAACGTCGAGTGTAGGTATATAATATTAAGCAGTGACGCGTGAAATCCTTCGTCAAGGCGAGATTATCAACGTATATATATATACGTTTGAACGAGGGAGTAGATTATTTATCTATAGGTGCTTAAGTATAGGTAGATATAGGGGATTACGTGAGGTTCGCATTATTAGAACCGAAACGGATTTGACCGAGGGCAAAGATAACATACACGTTTTGTACATGATATCATAATATTATAAATCGTCTCGGGCCGCGGCGCATTGTGGTTCGTAAAAACCGACGATTTCCGCCTCGTATAGGTATAATGCCACTCCGGCAACAACACCGCTGCCGCCGAGTCGGAAACGCCGTTTTCGGACATAAACAACGACCCGTTTACTTATTTATTCTTTTTCTTTTTTTTCTCAATCACTTCCGGTCCGAACCGCGTTTTCCTATCTCCCGCGTATAACATAATATACCGCCTTATCCGTTTCCGTCGGCACGGTATAATGAAAATAGATTTCCGCTGCACGGAATCCCGCGAACCACTATATTCGCAGACGCGCGTGTGACGGACACATTTCAGACCTACGCCAATTGTGCGCCGACACACCACTCTGCGGTTTGAATTGAAAACAAAAACTAACAAATACACTCACCACGCACCTTTGAGTATTCGAATCGCGTCCGAAAATAGGGTCGACATCAAAGGCCCAGTGACTCTGGCCTGTAATTTCGCACGACTGAAGATTCGCGTTTTTATTCGTATATAATACGACTATGCGTTATCGCTGCGACGCGGAATACCGTCACGATATTTTTGCATATATATATATATTTTATATATATATATATATGCGATATACGTCACATATTATTCATGAAATCGAAAAACAGTATATTTTTTTGTAAAGAATAAAATTACTTTCCTTTTTCGACAAATGTTTTTCCGAATAAATTATTTTCGAATTCACCATCGGTTCAGCGACGAAATAAAACTGTTAAATTCGTAACTGCGTGTGTCTATTTACTAGTATACTCAGGCGATAAATATGTTTAACAGAAATTTATTTATTTTACGACACAAAAATTATTACGAAACGTACAAAAAATAATGCAATACCTTCCGTTTTCACGACCAATTATACTCGCCATAGTCACAACTCGCAACCAACGAAATTAAACATCGCCGCCACCATACCTCTACGCGGCTTTCGTACAGATATTTATGATTAATACTCGGCGAGGTTTCACCGGAATTCGCGTGCGCTATATATTATGTCTTTCACGATCCGTAGTCTTCTCCTCTCTCCCTCCTCTCTCTCTCTCTCTCTCTCTCTCCCTCTCTTTCTCACTAACACACTCTCTTTCATTCTGTCTGTATTATATTGTCCGTCATCTCTCACTTCGAAACAATAATCGTCGTTCCCGGCGCGCAAGCACTGAATGGCACCCTCGAATAATCACATCAATCATTTCCGACAGAGCTAATAACAGTCACCACACTCGTTTTCGAAAGAATTGTCTACCAAATACCAACTCATATATTATCCATATATATATATAGGATGATTCACCAAGCATTCTCGCCCCCTTTTAATCACCCAATAAAGAATTTATTTAAATTCTTTTGGTTTTTGGAAATTTTAAGTACACCACAGAATATACAATAATATTATCAAACGTTTGGATATTTTATATCATTTAAGAAGTGTCATGTACTCATGTGGCGATGCAAATATGATAATTATTGAGAAAATTATTTTTCATAATTCTTAGTTACTAATATTTAATTTGGTACTCTAGTACGCAGTAGTTTCACACAATTTTAAAAATTATAACTCGTTAATGTATTAATGTTGGGTAATGGCTATAATTTGCAAACCTTCATAGTTCCCATATAAACATATAGGCTAAAATCATCGACTATATTACCCTTAGTACATTAAGTTTAATAACTCAAAAACTTCTTATTAAAATTAAAATTTATATACATCAACATTTTCAAATAAAAATCATCTATCTAACAATTTTATTGTCAGTAAAAATGCGTATCAGTCATTTGAAAAAAAGTTAGGACACAGAACACTTACATACAAATCTAAAGTGCCTAAAAATATAGTTTTTGATAGTGTATAGAATCATGAAAATATGGTCTTTGAGTATATAGGATCGTAAAAATTCCAAAAATCAGATTTGTAATGAACGCATAACTATTAGCTAAGTGCAGAAATCGGGACAAACACTGAGCATGATTGATGAATCATCTTGTTTAGTATTATTAATTATTATCATCGTGCACAATGGATATCATTTTGTGTTTATATTCTATCGACCAAAACAGTGCCATGTTGGCATTAACGTGGTAAATACCAGAATTACTAAAAACCGCAATTTCGTCGATAGGTACGATTGGCCGAATTGGGACCACGCCGGTGAGTTCGTCGATCATGATTTTCAAGTAAAATATATAAACGCTGTCGGGGGTTACTATATGTAAATAAGTAACGTCCGCGATTCCGATGCTGAAAAGTCGAACGGTATCTAATAAAACCGATGTGCGGTCACTGGTCAAGACGCGATATTTGTTGCGGGTACCTATCGACGAAAAGCGCGCATATATTATGTCTGTCACGCAACGGTATATTTTCCGCTACGATCCATGGAAATGGTTCACCCAGGCCTCCGGGAGGAAATTAAATGTTTCAACGTTCTCGTCGTCTGGCGGGACTTGAAAATATATATATAATTTCATATTTTTTTTAACCAAGAGTGGCGTTTTTCTCATAATCCTAATCTTCTCTCTCTCTCTCTCTCTCTCAATGATGGTTGGTCGCACGTTGTAATTAGTGGGCGAAAAATGGGTCGAACTGATGGCTCTGATCTTCTAGAAACAAGAAATCTCCCCGAAGGCCGGAGGCGGTGGCCTGTCGTGCATGCGTATATATTACGTATATTTACTATCATAATAATAATTATTATTATTACACGGCTTTGGCGCTCGGCGGCGGAAGCGACGAAATCGCGTCGAGACCGTTTTGTTCTGCGAAATTAAATTCGGCGTTTCCGTACGGGCCAGGAGTGTGCTTGTGTGTGTCGGTGGGCGCGCGTGCGTTCGCGTATTTGGCCGACAGCGAAAACTTTTAAATTAGTCGATTCGCCGAGACTGCGCTTCCGGTTAAAAGCTTTTGCCAGAGATCTCCCCTCACGCACTCACTACACACACACAGAGTATATAGCGCGTTTTAATGTACGTGAAAAGAATTCAATGTTTGTCTGTGTGTGTGTATGTGTGTGCGGGCGCGCGTGTTTGTTTGAATGAGTGTATTTTTTTCCAGCTTCTTTATTTTTTTATTTTCGCAAAGAAATTTTTATATTATTATATGCACTGTCGTCAAAACGGCTTTAGCTTGTTCTATATTATATATAAAAATAATATTAATCTATAAATATATATACTTACGCGTTATTAAATATTTCGTTGCGTTTTTATTTTTTGTTGTCGCAATATTACGAAAAAATTTACATGTTGTATGCACAGCGTTTAATGATTTTAGCTTTTTTCATTTAGCGCTTGTCTGCGTTGAATTTGGTTTTTTTTTTATTTTTGAAACGGTTCAAACGTCCTAGCGTTGAACGCGATTTTCGATCGTATGTCGCGTCTTATCACGAGATGGTGCTATGTTGATAGTATTATATTGTTATTGGTAACGTAATGTAGATCGTCCGCGCGACTACGTTCGCTAAGTCTGAATGGGAATTTAATGCGCTTAAGTTTTGACAGTATTTTAATTAAGTTGTTTTAAAACGTAAATTCCATTGCACTTTGTGTGTATTTGTGTGTGTGTGTATATATATATATATTAAGTATATATTTGCTATTATAATTATTATTATTCATTATTTAAGCTTTTTGGAGGTTATTTTATTTTGGTATTTTATACGGAACGCTTGCTGCAGTATGATTCTGTTTTAAAATAGCAAATTGCATATCATTTTAGGAAAAATATAACGGCCAACGAATATCTATATTGAGTATTGACCCAGTGTGATTATTATGATATCCATATATTCTATGCGTTAACCTATATATTATATTTATTGATATAGATATATAATATTTCGGAACTAAACTGACCCAGGAAACATGTAAACATGGAAAATTATTTTGGAACATAAACATATATTGATATCGAATATTATTAAGTAGGACAGTTATTATTTATTGAATATAGGTAATGGTTTGATTATAACATTGACATTTACATAAAAACAATTTGGACGATTTTTCAAAGTAATATACATTTGTAACGGGATGCACAGTTTTATATATTGTAATATATACTAATATTATGTATTAATGTATTATGTTTAGGTCGAAATAACTTTTCTACTATTTTCTACATTTTTAACCTAAATAATATACTTTAATCAAAAATTGTACTTGTGTAGTACCTAGCGTATTATTTAAGCAAACAAAACGATTTGTTATATACACAACTGTGTAGTCCAATTATTATACTGATTCAATTATGATTTTTTTCTCGAAAGAAATCGGTTTCATCAAACACTTTTGTTTTTTAATATTGTAATAGGATTTTTAATGTACATTGTAAATTTTATATACATGCATAATTCAATATTATATTAAACACTACTTATATATATACATAATTTTGCTACAATACGTTGAAACTCTGTAAAAATAATAAATTATTATATATAAATATATTGGCGGGTAAATTATATTATTATTATTATTGATGTTTTAAATTTAGTAGAACATCTCGCGTATTTTTTTTCCTATGTACGAAAACGTTTTTATTTTTTTATCACGAAGTATAGTAGACATAATAGGTTTATGTGGATAGCTATGGATGCGTAAACGTAGTAATACGATGGAATTTGAGAAAAGTCTAACGATTTATCTCGTACATCGGGACACATTACATTATATAATATATTCGAATTTCGATCCTCTCACGTCATAAAATAAAATATTCAAGCTAAAACTCAATTTTTTACTTTGCATATGAATTCACATTTGTTTTCTAATACCTTTTGGAAGACATGTGCGCAACCAGGGGGGCCAAATAAAATAGTTTACTAAGAATATTGTATATTTATGTTATCTACTAATCTAGACTATAATATGGTCAACTAACAACAATGTATGATAGTTCGAATTATGATTACACAGCTATCTGAAGAACATTTGAAACATCAAACGAAACATATTGACCTACCCTTGAAAAAAGTTGGTTGTGCACAGAGACACGTGAGTTTCATATGGTATTGTGTTCCTAAAACGTCATTATAATACGTATTATATATTGTGTATGGCGGTTTTTTCATAAAAATGAAAGTGAATTAACATAAAAAACTAAATTCTTTCACGTTAACTCCTTACTCGGTTTTAAACAACCGTTTTTTTAATTTTATTTCGAGCACATTATTTTTCAATGATCCTTTCGTCAATGAATATAGGTAGATATAGTGTAAGATTATGACAGTTTCAAATAGCCAATGTCTTTTTATACCTAGGCTCCCCTTGTTGTATATACCCTAGATATTGATTCCCGTATAGTCGTGTATTATATTTTAAAAAGGTTTCTAATAGTTATTAGAAATCTATAAATGTCCTTGTGAAGTTATTATTCAGTGTCATAGTTCTATATTGTATGCACGAGTCAAATTTTCTAAAATTTGTTTATCATACGCACGTATTATACAAATCGTGTAATTAATAGCACGGACAATATTTCATCTATTATAGTTGTACATATTTCAAAAAATTGACTTCGCACTGATTGTAACAGTTTAAAAATCATTTTTCTTTTACAGTACTACGCATCACTGTACAACAGCCTATAAAACTATTATTAAGCGATCACACGTCAAATTGTCAAGACAGGTGGAGTGCGGTCGACTACCAGTTAGATCTTTTTTTAATATATTTAATTAACTCTGTTCGAACACGTAAAATATACGCCAAGTCATAATTTTCAAAAAATGTCGATGATTTTTTTTTGTAATTTTCTTTTAACAGTATACAATTGTTTAGAAATACAACTCGGGGGTGCGGCCCCAGGGCCCCCCTGGAGCCGCCCCTGCGTATGATCTATACGAAATCTTTACATTCGACGGAGCACACTTTAGGAACCGCTGACGTTTACGATCTCGTGTATTTTTTCAATATTCTAAGCCGAAATAGACAACAATAATTAAAATACCTACCTCACGTAATAATCCACAACAGGCGTAAAAGACTTCGGCCGTAGGTATAATATAATATTTAATGCGGACATGTCTCTGCTCGTAAAAAAAGCTCAGTTATCTATATTGGAGTTTTGCAACTATGGGTTTTAAAATAGTTTTGTAGGTTTAAGTTTTACTACAACAAGTATATTATATAGTGTCCGCTTTGATGCGCGTATATTTAAATTCCTATTTCGCATTTTCATAATATTTCGATTTAATTTTTAGTTCAAAGGGTGATTTTTTTTTGCACGTGTACACTTGATGCGTTTACCTGTTATTCATGTATGGTGTATGAATGTATAATCAAGTTTAACGCACATAGATGTGGTCACAATAGTGTTTTTTGAAAAAAAAATTAATAATTTTAACTTCATAGTTTATTTAAACGTGCAATATTATTATAACACGGGCAGTTGGTGTTTTAAATATCCCCATGTAAAAACCAATTTTGTTGTACTCTCACTAAACTTATGTGGGCTTAATAATTTGTTTGATTCGGTGAACGCGAAAAAAAAACGATGTAATATTATAATAATTATGTAAATAATATTAAAGTATAACATCAAGTGTTCCGATCTGAGCTTAAAGTTTTTGTTTGATTAAAAATGAAATTTTGTACAACGTCAATTTTTCATCAGATTTTTTTTTGTTCTTTAATTATCACTGTACCGTAATAAAAATACGAGACAAACACTCTACATAATAAATATTATTACTACATTACCATAGTCCACTATAAATTATAATATTATCATAGTTATTATAATAATTATAAAATTTTAACCACAAGTTAGTTTTATTTACGCAGTAATTTATACAGATTATAAATTTGGTAGAGTTGCTAATTACTTTATATCGCGTAAATAGGTTTTCAATTTCAGACATTATTACGGGAATTTATAGACGTCGAGTACAGTAGGTATGCAAATGTACTTTACATAATATTATTAATTACTGAAACGTGTATAATGTAATAATGTATTATGTTTATTATTATATAATAAATAGGTAGGTATTTTATGTGTGTAGGTTTATCAAAAGAAATCGTTTCGTCCCTTAATTATAGGCTATAGTAACCATATTTTTTTAAGATGACAAACGCGCAAATAATAAGAAAAAAAAGAAAAAAAAAGCATAAAATATAATATTATTTTCGGCATCGACTTCTACACGTCACGGAGAGACGTGTGTGCAGTCGGTTATTGACTGAGGTATCATACAAGGTTTGAATCGGACTCGTCTGCGATATAAAAATATAAACTATTGTCTATAATGTAACAATGTGTATAGGTATATATAATTATAATATGCGATATGTATATAATAACAAGTTTTTACGTGGATATTATCATGTACGGTATGCGATTACACGTACCTATGATAGTGACTGTATATATAAACTGTACATTATAATATATACTTACCTAATTCAATATTTGTATAACCGTTTTTAATATGTATAATATCATAATGTGTAATGTGTTTAGGTATATTATACAAGTTTATGAGTTGTAGTGTTTTTAATATACATTAAACGTACACTATACAACACACATATATATATATATATTATGGCAGTGTATCTAAAGGGCAATGGACAGGGAAAAAATATACAGGACAATGGCGCGTTGTCCGCAATTACATTGGTTCGTCCACTCGTCCCGCCGCCAAAAGACCTTTTTCCGGAAAAGTAAAAGAGAAGCAATCCTCTGACCAGTGGAAAAAAGCGAGTAAAAAATAGTTTCGGTAAAAAAAAAAAGAAATGTAGGTATACTATCTGCACGGTCCGACTAGTCACGGTATTTATGGTTCTAGATTAAGTCCAAGTACGTGTAGGTGTGAGTGTGAGTGTGTCTTGTTTTTTTCCAATATATTTTTACACGTGCGTGTAAAACCACTCGAAATCATATAATGGCTGTGTGGCGAAGGTCGACTCGACGACAAATTCGCTTGATCCCGCGCGTGTGTTCTCAAGTTTCTCCATGGTATACTGATTACTGGTACATATTATACCAGTATACTTTTATATAGGTACCTATCTATTTCGAGTGTCTCGGACCACATCACCACCACAAGCTGCAAAACTTTGATATTTTTCACGAAATTCTGAAAACTAAAAACCGTGATTGGCAGTTTAGATTGAAATCGAATAAATAAAGGTCATCCGGCCGCGGGTGAAAATCGATTTGCCGAGTTATTTTCGTCTATGCTGCGGCGGTGACACGACTGTTATATATCCTATATTATATTACTCGGTAAACAAAATTAATAATAAATTGTTTTTTATTTTATCCGTGAAAATAATATAAAGTCGTCGTTATGCGCAGCTCTGACATCAAAACGCCATCGGCTTCCGGCGACAATCAATTAACGCCACCGACTCGTCTGCACACAACAGGTCGCGCGGAGTTTCGTAAACGTTCGCAGAAAAAAAAAGGTTGGCCAAAAGCTTGTTGTTGTATACAATATATTATAATGCTCGAACAATGCCCGTCAACCGGCGGAAGGTCTGTTACAAAAAAAAAAACAGCTCGATTTAGCCTCCTATCGAAGCGATTTTCTTTTCTGCACCGTATAAAACCCCGAGAAACTCGTTAGACCCGACGACGGTGTCCGCGCGCGGCTCAGATACCTTTTATACATAAATAAATGGGTGTAAAACGTATATAGTGTACGACGTGTGTGTATGTATATATATATTTTTTTTTTTTTATCGCAAAGACCCACGTCAATCGAACGCATCCGCGAAGATAGTATAATAATGGGCGGGGTAGTTGTCTGAGAATGAGTGGAAGTCTTAAGGGGGTGTAGGTATATGATGATGGGTGATCGTCGTAGAAGGATAGGTCGTCGAAGAAAGATGGGTATAGTCGTCGGTGAACGAGTAGAGGTGTAGTGTGTATGCCCACACTCGTGCCCGTCAATATTCGCCTGTCCGGAAACCCGTACATCACCACCGACCCGCGTTCGTGACCAGTGTTTGTATACTTTGTAGATACATTTCGTACCTATATTTTATTTATCTCGTCCAGATAATTTTTGAAAAATCATCAATTATCTTATAAAAAATATGTAAAGTAAATACTGTCATCGTTTAAAATTATCCAAGTCTATGTTTATTATCTATGTTTGTTTTTTTTTTTTTAATAATTTCTCAATAACCTACCTATGTATAGTTAACATGATATATTTTGTATGTTTTTATAAGGTAAAATCATATTATCATATATTTACTGTTGTGTGGTTTATGATGACGTAACTACCTTATTATATGGTATAATATATGATTTTTTCGTAATATTATAAAAATTATGTAACACAATATACAATATAAATGTAAACTAAAAATAACTAATTTATTTCAATGTATTAATAAAATTTTGTATAATCAGCTACAGTTGTTTTATATTACAATATTACCAGTGAGTTATAATTTGAATTACCCATAAAAAAATTATTCCAACTATAGATATGTAATTGTACTTCAAAATATCTATTATATCAGATTGTCTTATCTAAATAACTATTTAATTATCCAGGTACTTCAGCAAAAGGGTTTTTTCATACCCGGAAATTTTGTGGTTTTTTATGGTTGTCAATTATTACAAATAATAGTTAAGTCACTAGTGAGAATAGATTTAATTCCGTAATTTTTATTTTTATTATACCTATGCGGCTATACCTATGATACACTTTAGGCACTATTATAACCCTATTATAAGAAAAATGTATTGTAAGTTTTGTTGAAACTATTGGCGTATATCATGTTTGTAGAAAAAAAATATTTATTACTTTCAATACATGGTTTTCAAAAAATAAAAACCCCCAAGAAACTTTTTTTGCCTACGTGTCTCTACTTCCCTGCCTATGCCTATAACACGACCTGTCAATGACCAAGCCACGTCCTATAGCTATGTAATAGTTCACCATAAGACATCATATATTGATATTAATTTAATATCTCGACCAGTGGCGTCATTAGGAATTTGTCCTGGGGGGGGGGGGGGGGATATACATTTTTTTATATATAAAATATTACATTTTCAAGTACATTGGTGAGTATATAATATTATGAAAGGCTGTAGCCTGTAAGCGCAAAATATGACCCAAAAGCGCAAAAATAAATATCCCATAAGCGCAAAGAAAATTACGTTTTTAATAACCCATAAGCGCAAAGAAAATTACGTTTTTAATAACCCATAAGCGCAAATTAATTTTATAAAAAAAGTGTATTTTATTAAAATCATGTAGTTATTAATACTATGTTATTCGTGATTATAAAATAAATTTAAAAAATGTTAATTACATATTAGTAGTAAATATTAATTAGTATAAAAACACCCACAATCAAGTTAATCAATTTAATTATAATGTTTTATAATTAAGAAATTACATAAGAAAAAAAAATTTTATTTAATTAGTATAATATTATAAATAGTACTTTAATATTAAATTTTAAATTTGAAGCCTACAGTTTTTAAGTAATCCAATCTTGAAATTTTTTTCTATGCATAAGTTCCATATTTTTATATTGGAGTTGACTTTAGAGCTGCGTTCTGTAGTATTTCGTCCATTTGATTGCGTTTTTAAGTAAACTTCACTGTTGTTGTATTTTTGAATATATAATAAAAATACTATGTTGTACACCTATTTAATTTAATTTATAAATTAATAATTTTAAAATGAAACCTATAGTGTAACAAGTACAATATTATACCATCAGGTAATACAATTTATTTTTGCGCTTTTATACCATTACCAAGGTACCAAAGCGCAAATTCGTTTTGCGCTTTTGGTCTATCGAACAAAATAGACAATTTGCGCTTTTGGGCTTCCACCGTTATGAAGACTCTGGGGAGGGATCTATCGCCCTCGTCGCCCACCCCATCACCTCCTAAAATACGCCCCTGATAACGACGTGTAAATCTTTCTTATTATACACGATATTTTATTATAATTAATATGTTTTATATAAAACGTCAACTCCATAATATTGCCATATCGTTAATAGGTACATACCTCTACGCGATATTATTATTATCGTTGTACAACTAATACAGAAATTATTATTATTCAATTATTGTGATCAATCAATGCAATATTAACAAGTTGACTGCCCCACCGATTTCACTGATCTTGCCACGAACGCCTTGAGTGTCATACATGCACTCGGTGGTTAGGTTAGGTGGTCTATGAACCCTCAACCCTGGCTGAGTAGGTATCATAATATATGATAGGTACTCAAGAGTCAAAATGAAATTGGCAATTGTAAGTAAAATATTAATTGGGCAATAATTTAAAGTTTTAGGTGTACCTATCGGCTATCACCATTGATTACAAATACTATTTATAATCAATGCTATCACATATAAATGATCAGAAGGGCACAACTGCACAAGGCAGAGTCAACTTGATAATATTATATCAAAATTATGGGATCTGCAGCGTGAGCGGTGTGTTTGTATATATTACTGCCAACGTAGGTAGTTAGTTCAGACATCATATTGACAGTAGCTATAGGAAAATAATATGATTCCTGGGTACGTTATGTATTCATTATATTTTATTGAGAACATATTATTAGATTAATAACTTTGTCTTGATTAATCAGACAATGGTGACATGTTGTACTTTGAGACGGGGTACAGTCAATTGGTCGTATGACATTGATCGTTTGGAAAATTAGTCATTTGAAATAATTGGTCGTTTTCAAAATAATATGTACATATCATGGACGTAGCACCCCATAACTTTTGTAGTCCCCTCGTGGTGTTTATTTTAATTTTTTACATTTTATCCGAAATTATAGTTTTAAATGTTTTTATATTTTTCTGGTCCTATGTAGCCCCACAGATAATTATACCAAACTACGCCCATGGTTCATATATAATGTAAAAATAATAATTTGTTTTAATTTTCGAAACTGCTGTAGGTAAGTACTAAGTATGTAGGTACTATACTACTATTTAACTAGAAATATTTGAAATTATATCAAACTAATATCAAAAAAATTAATCTTTCGCGGGTTATTAAAATGTCTATAAGAATTAATAATTTGAAATAAATTTTAACTTGGTAATTTTAACTTTTTTTTTTTACAAAATACTTTTGACATAGGTAATATTGTTCTTTAAAAAAAAAACGGGCAAGTGTGTACCGATCTGCTGTACTGTAGGTAGTGTAATGAGATGTAACGGATGGATTCAATTTTAATTCAATGATATAAAATCATTGTATACGAAAAACGATTTTGAGCAAAGACGATCTATCAGCCTAAAATATGAAAATCATATATATTATAAAACATCACTATAAAATCAATACATTCATCGCTCAGAATCGTGTATAGGTATATTAGCTCTGAAAAATTCGTCAAAACTACAGCTCTAGTTTTCAAATTCTAAAAAACGATTTACAATTCATTTGCTAATTATTGGCATTGGTTTGGAACGGATTGGACAAAGTGTAGAGAGAATATCTAATTGTTAAAATAATTAGGTATTTTTATTTATCTATTAAAGTAAAGTATCAATTATACAATTAGCACTATAGACTCTCCACAGTCAACTGAAACGCGTGCACACATGTATGACAGTCTACAGTCTGATAATAAATTATGTACAAATAAATTATAATGTAGTAATAATTATTACTATTACCTATATAAATTCTTCTAATTACAGTAAGTCATACATTTCTAATACTCAGATAATTACCTTTAAATTGTAATTTACCATGTATTATTTTTTGTTTCAAGCATACTTAATTAGCTGTTGTAGACCTGTTAATTTTGTCTTTGATTACGTGGTCAATAATGATAATTTCTGGCAATCACAAAAATTATTATTTTTTATCTAAAAGATAGTGACATTGCAGTCTGCCTTAGTTATAGGCATTCAATATAAACGACTAATGTTAGTGATCAATATAATATGAAAAATAGTCAGAGTTAATACAGACGAGACAGACTAACCATTTTTAATAATAATTATTAAAAATGATAAATTATTTACCTGAACACTTATCATCGTTGACGGTAACATGATATACTAACGTGTTACGTATAAATAATATTGTTTTTCCAGGTCGCTCGATAATCACATAGTTTTTTTTTTCAAATCGTATATAGGTAGCCATCCGGAAAAGATTTTCGTGTAGGTATGCACACGGTTAATACGATGGCGTGCATTTCGTCTACTAGAAAGGAGGGGAAAGAATTCGAAGGAGTTGACCGCCATCCAACCTCTTATGCGTCGTGCTTCGACCTTTTTTTTTAAATTCCTATATACAAATATACCTTTAGTTGTTTGTTTTACGACGATGTGAGTGTTTTTATTTTTTTCGATCCATATGCTTTTCGGTGCCGTTGAATTGCTCCAAATTACTCGGGAGGTCGTTGTTATTTGTTTTTCTTGGCAATTAAAATAAAAACCCATTTGGAGAACGTAATCACGTCCATTTCAAATGATGACCGTTTTTGCGTTACTGAGCTCTTGTCGTTCAAAAATCTTTTTTTTCTACTCGTACGATGATTATATATTATAGCCTATCGGCAATAATATGTTTACCTATATTTACTGTATTCTTTTTGTTACGATGGTCGATTTCCACAATAACACGTTAAAAAAAATTATGTTTATACCTACATTTTATAGTGACATAAAAATATACAATGCCTATAACATTCAATTTTATTCAACGACCTATTTTTTATTGTTGATTGACTTCGCAAAATGGTCGTTAACACGGTAGGTAAATGACGTGTCTGCCTATACACTAGAACATATAAATGTATAATATATATATATAAACACATTTGAAATTAAAACGTGTGACCATTAGGGACCGAACGTCATGAGGCCGCCAACCACGAGCCGGGAATAACCCGAAGAGCCGAATAAGCTAGATTTTTAGAACTAGTTAGGAACATAATATGGAAACAAATAGCAATAGTAATCACATAACTAATAAGTATAAGACACACAACACAATATTGGGTAGAGAAAACAATGACGTACTTACCTATATTGAAATAAAACAGCGTATAGGTTAGCCTGCGTCAATTTATTTATTTCAAAAATATATGTATGATACATAAATATTCTAAATAAATAGTTCATTTTAATTATATTCACAAATAAAACGTCTGTAAGTTATACAAGCGGAAGTTTGATAAAATAACAAGATACAATTTTTAATAAAATCATAACAATACAATATTATCTTAACTGTCACATGTATATTGCTAACGTATAATGTTTCGCATCTCTTTCCAATTAATGGATGCATAAAATAATATTATAATATATAAGTTCTTAAAAAATAGGGGGTTACCAAAATCTAAAAAACTGAAAATTGTTGTATCCAAAAAATGGAAATAAATACACTATAATATAACAATGACGGTAAACGGAAAGGTCGATTTTGGCGGAAAACGGCCACTTGACTAATATTCGAAAGTTCTATGAAATAAGTATAATATATGCAGAGCATGATTCGAATCGGATCGAGTGCAATTATTTGATCGTAAGTGACGCGTACCTATACCTACCCTATTCCAACCCGAGTGCAATTCGAAAATTCTGTTTTAGGTATAAATATAGTATAGAAAAGTGCATTTCGACAATCTCTAAAACTCGACCTACCCGTGTAATTATTATATAGGATTAAGGCATATATATATATGCATGTGTAACGCGTATATAATATTATGAGGTAACAGTTTTAATTTGGATAATATTATTGTTGTTATTACCGCAGTACCATACCTACTTGCACCCGTCGCATAGTCCACCGCCAAAGCCTACAATATCCTTTTTGCAATTACACCATATTATATACTCGTGGCAAAGGATTAAGAGCAGCCGCTCCGGAGCCGAATTTATATACGCCCACCGAACCTCCTCTGCTGCCCCCGGCGCGGCGACTAAATGACGGCACAACGCTGTGCACGAGGACGGGACGACCGCGGTAATCCGCCGCCGCCGCCGCAAACTTTTTTCCGGTCGACCTTTGCGCGCACGGTTCGACCGTTACAATAATTAAACGTCTCTTTTTTTTTTCTTTCGTCCCTCCCCCCGGCCCCCGTCACATCCTCCTCCTCGTCTTCGCCTCAGACTGTATACCTACCCACGCGACCATTAAATCCGGTGACCTTCCGGCCGGGCACGTTTATCCCGCCTCGACCAGCTCCTCCGAGTGATTTTTCGCACAGTCATTTATCATCGTCAACGCCGTCGTCATTAGCATCACATCGTCGTATGGGCGGCGCGATAAACCGCTCTCTCGCGAACTTATACACTCATCTCAAACTTGTATCATATACGGTCCTCTTGCTGGTTTTTCATTTCGTGTCGGACGACGATGTGCCGGCACGTTACCTCTCCTCTCCCCCCGCCCCCCCCCACTGATACGGGGATTGTTGATCTGCACTCGCCGCCACTCAGCGGTGGATCCGGAAGGAGGGCAAAGGGGGCATTTGCCCCCCCCCCCAATCGCTGTGGTTTTCCTTTGTTGTACCTACACTGTGTTTAGCCAATTTCGGAACTCTTTGTACTTTGTCCTTGTTATACCAGTCCTGTACAACATCTCGGTCCGCGGTACCTACCTCAATGTTAGAGGACGTCACACCCGCGCACGTGCAGTTGCCCCTCCGTCTTACAAAATATGTACAACAAGGCAAAACCGTTTTGCACGGCACGACTTTTCCCGCACCACATTTGATGAAAAACCACCAAATGTTCACAACACGTAAATAGAAGACCTTTGTCCGTGCAACAGCGTGCCTTTTTTTTTTCTGACAGCACTATCCGATCATTTTTTACAAGCAAACGAAAAAACAAAATGTTTAGGAGCAAATAACTTTTATCGTATTTATACGCGCTGTCTAAAATATGGGCACGCCGTTGCGTAGATAATTTTACTAATATCCTATGATGTTTTCAGCAATTTTAGAGCCACTAAATACTACGCAAACACAGAGAGATAAAATTCGTCCCGCGCCAAACGGTTTTTGCTTTGTCGCACATTTATAACAATTGTAAGACGGAGACGACACGTGACGTCCGCTTAAAGCAGTGTACAGTTGCTGTATAATATTATGTGGACCATTCGATGACATTCCACTATAAAGGTCAGTGTCTACATCTACGTAGTAACTATATCAAAAATTGTATTTTAACTAATAGATGAAAATATTATTCTATATATAATGGTACACCGAACTCGATTTTTGATTATTTACTCACTACCCGACACGGCGGTGCTTTGCGCTATTGACCCCCGCGCGGTGCAAGTGTTTATAATTTGACTCTAAAATATCAGAGTTATGCAGAGGTGGTCATCAACTCGTTAAATAGTTAAAGTCGAAGTCGAAAAGTAAATTTCTTTTCACTTTTTAACTTGACCAGTTAATTATTTTTGTCTTTAACTTATTCAGTTGAAATGTTTATTGTTGTAACTTAACTTTTTATAGTTCGTTATCGTTGTCGTGCAGTTCAGTTAATTTTCTTTTCGATTCGTGCGTAATCAACTGCACAATTCTCTTATCGATTTTGGTCATTTATTTTCGAATCATATATTATAAAAATCTAATTTTTTACATAGCGTGTTAAACGTCTTGGTAAACGTTTGTGAAGGTATACTGTGGCCGTTTATGACTAAAAAATATTGTACCTTGAAAAAAATTAACTTTTTTTTCACTGAGATAAGTTAATTTTCTATCTTAATTTTAAACTTATCTAGCTAGTTGAACTATATTTTTTGTCAACTTTTAACTTAACTGAAGGCAATTTAATTGAATTAACTTAACTTGCCGCAGTTAACTATTTTCATTAACTTGCCCACCTTTGAAGTTATGCAAATATACAATCAATTATAATACAAGATCCTCACTTAACGTAATGTCCGATTAATAAAAAAACCAAATATATTCGTATAATATATTGTGCAGATAAAGAAGAAAAATAAAAATGTTTAAGACAGGAAAAAAAACAATGTAAAAACTAAAAACAATGCAACTAACAATAACAAGAATTATTATTATTAAAACAATAACAACCATTTGAAAACAAAATTTTCAAATTTCAATATAATAATATTATAATCGAACTTGACGTGTGCGATGATTGTATTATACTTCGGTAGGCACACAAAGTGAACGGCCACATTGTGAAAAAAAATTAGACGATGTAAAATTGGAACAAGTATAGCCATTACATGAAAAAGTGACCATTTCGTGAAATATTTTCGAATTTCGCGAAGTGTAAATAACTCGTTTTCCATTTCATGAAATGATAATTTTTCGCGAAATGGTTACGACTGTAATAGGTGTAGGTAGTGAAATTACGATCGCATATTATGTACATAATTACGGTGTTTTGGATGAGCAATTTGGGTGTTAAGTACGACACGATTATTGTTTTCCCAGAATAGGCAAGTACAAAATATGATGTAATCGGTTTTGAAAAATATTATTTTTCGTATACCTGCTATACAATAGTGTTTTGCCGTTTTGGTAGCTACTATAAAAAAAGCTTCAATCTTCAGATTTTAAGAGTGGGCTGTGGTGACTAGTGAGTCTCCCCCCTCAGAATCATATTTCCTAAGCAATGATTTATCAATTTATCATTGAATTCAAACATAACAAATCCATTACAGCGCAATACTCAATTACGATGTACTTACATTCAAAACTTTCTATACAGCAGAGCGATTTCTCTGGTTCGTTTTTGTTTTTGGTTAATAGATGGCGACATTTTATTGTTGATATAATATTGTTTGCAAGTGCAAACCCTATATTGAAATCATCATGCATTTGTTTTTTTTTTATTCAAATATTATTTATTAATTAATAATTTGTAGAACCATGGTCAAAATACAATATTAATCGTGTAGGCATATGATGTACCTTTTTTTTTTTTTTTTTTTATAAATTATGGCATTTATTGAAAATTACAATCTGTACATTATATACAATAAGTAAATATGATATAAGAATAATATAAAATGACTTTGAGTGACATGAAGGAAGACTCGCAGTCGAGTCACCTTTTACAATGAATTAAAAAAAAAGAAAAATTTTTTTTATGACTTATATAATGTGTTTTATGTATTTTAATGGTTAAGCAGATCTCTGCACCAGTTGCGTTTGAGACGTCTTGTGGGGTTGTCTGGAAGAGTTTTTGAGGCCAGTTGATAGATGAGGTGGTTTGGTTCATGGAGAGATTCCCATGAAATCTTCTATAGAAATTGGTGGCTGTGTCGTGGACGGTTTTGATTTGGAGGTCATTATGGAGTAATTTGTTCGTTACGTACCATGGAGCTTTGGCAATGATACGTAGACAAATTGATTGGAATGCTTGGATCGTGTTTGCATTTGATTTTTTGGTTGGGCCCCATAGTACGATGCCGTAGGTCCATAAGGGTCGGAGGAGGCACCTATAATCTATTATTTTATTTTACACAAGTATAGAATTCAAACACTTGATATATAAATGATAGTTTTTTTAGTATAACAAAATGTGAAATTGTACCTACGAATTTATCATTTATACCTTAAAAAAATGTATCACTTATACTATAAATGTATACAAATTACAATAGTAATGCCGTGTATAACTCTATCATAACTAGTTTTAATATTTGTGACAGGCACTTAGTAATAAAAACAGTTTTCTCAGTAAAAATAGTGTAAAAATAATTTTATTATAATACTAATAATTATATTTGAGAACAACAAGATATTATTTACATAGCAAATTTATTTCAAGTATTATATTTTAATTTATATTTAATTGATTTCAATGATTAAAAGAAATCACTACATGATCAACCATGTGTGTTGGAAAAAGGTCACAACGGCGTCTTAAACAATTAAATTACAATAATTTCAATTTCATTTAAAACAATCACTCATTTAAAAAAAATTAAAGGTTAATATAAGGTAGGTAGTTTGAGTTACAAAGTACAATTATTTACATTTCTTTCATTAATATATTTCTTAAATTATTTTTGCATTACAGTAAAAATAAGGATGTTTCTTTTAATTATCATTAATTGGTTTTTTTCTTTAAACAATACCATTTACAGTTTAACAATCAAAACCATTTTATTAAAATTACTTTCTCGGTTTTTAGATCCAGTTCTTGGTCCATATGAAAATCAATCTTTCCAGGTCATTAATATTAGACTTCTATGCAGTCTGTATACTAAATAATCCTTCATTGCCTACAAGGCATTAATAAAAGTAATCGGTCAAAAAACAATTTTTAACTCTCTTTAGTAATTTGTTTTTCATTTTTGGTATTTTTTGTCATTTTTTTTATCATCATAATAAACACAGTTGTCTCCATCATTTTTGTTTCCATAGACCAAGAATCTTAAAAACCATTTTTAAATAAAAACTAAATAAAATATTATGGAAAATGATTTTGGTTGTTTCACAGTAGCAGGTTTACATTTTTTTTTTTTAATAAATTTTTTATAGACATTAGAAGAATAAACCAAAACAATTTTATACTAAATGTCAACATCATGAAAGTAGAACTAATTATGTTTTGTTTAAGACTCATGTATAACAAATTATCCTATTTAATGTATGAAAGCCGCAGGTGGAATATTAGCTTTTAGGTCTGAAAAACATAAAGCCGCTTTAGCATAATCCCAACCATTTTCTACTAAACACCTGTATAAAAAAAATAAATAAATAAAATATTAAAAACACAAAAAACACAAAAAACTTAAATAAACTATTAAACTTAACTAGAGGACTAAAAATATTGGAAAACAATTTTTAAGGTAAGTTTGATATTAAATATATTTTATGCTGTTATCAAATTGTAAACATAAGATGAAGACATTTCACAAATCATAACAAACAAAAAGCATTACTTCCACTTTCAATATAGTAATGTAAGCATATATAAGCAAGACCTAAATATAGATAATGACTTACTTTTCAGCCCATTCATTATTCATTCCAGACTCATTTGAAAAACTCTTAATCATAGTCAATTTATCGGGATTAGCATTAGTATCCCTCATCAAATTTACAGGCCCTTCAGTCGACAATTGATTTACAGGCAAGGAAGCAGGAGTTGAAGGTGTAGGAAATGCTGTTGTTGAAGGTGATATTGTGTTGAACATAGGAAATGAGGCATTTGACTGCTGTTGAGAGTCTGGTTGGAAATTTTCTGTTGCTGCAGGCGCCATTTGTTGGATCTGTGGAGTAGATGTCTGCATGCCTCCTTGATAAGGTGATGGTTGCTGTGGATTAATAGGAGGCGTCATTGATGAAGGCTGATAAGATGAAAATGTGGATTGCTGATAAGATGGTGGTGGGTAGCTGGGTGTGGGAGGCTGTTGATAAGATGATGATGATTCCATGCCAGCCATTTCATCTGTATCCTCCATAAACATTGTTCCATTTTGGTTAGTGTTGCCATTTGAGTTATTTTTTTTGGATGACACTGGTTTTGGTTTGAAAACATGGAACCGTTTTGAAGACTCCTGAAATGCAAAATGTTTGTATAATTCCATATACTTAAAAATGAAGCAAAACACAAATTCACTTACTAATAATAACTCATCAGTGACTGTTGTTACAAATAACATATCGCTAATTATACTCCAACCACTCCCAATCGGCACTATACAGAATGTTCTGCAGAATGATCGATATACGTGTCTATAGTTGGTTTCTTTAAAATCTTCAGCAAACACACCGTTCACTACAATCTGAACCATAGCAGCCTAAAATAAAAAAAATTTATAACTGAAAAAAAAATAATTTAAAAAACAATATACTAACAGTTGCCAATGGTACATCAACTATGAATGAACCAATATCATGCTTGGTTTTAGGTAACTTGTCTAAAAAGTTTATTATGTCTTGTTTGCCTTTATGTAAATACCGACGTCTTCCTTGTCTGTTTCGGTCAGATTTCAAAAAATTTCTGCTTTCAGGTAGATACTGTGATAAGCTACCTTTAACACTAAAATTAAATACAATTAGTTAACAGAATTGTGATTAATGGGTTTTCATATATACACCTACTTTTTAAATAGAAAACAACTGGATAACGTGAATATGGCATTTTCATGGTAAGCTTCCGATACCATTTGTCTAGACACTTGGTTATCGTATAGTACATAATATTGAGTGAGAAATGATTCTACTAAAGTCGTTACTGGATTTGGCAGTTCAGGATTATGGCCTTCTGGTATTGGATAACTGTTACCCAAGTTAATTGGCATTTTAAACTTGGATCCAATAATCGCACTGTACCGAGACGGCAGTTCTGAGTTATCCTGAAAACAATTAAATAACATTGCCCTACATCCTAAACATCAGTTCAATTTAATAAATATTAACAGCATTTATAACTTGAAAAGATAGTTGATAAAATACTATTTTCTTTTTTTTACTTGTTTTCAAGTTCTAAATTTGCATATGCTTAGTAAGGTAATAAACTAAAATTCTAAATATTTTTTTCACTCCTAATTTGTAACATAAATTTTTTTCAGATTATATGTTTCAAAATATGGTAAATATATTTGTTTAAATACAATCAAGCAATAATATTTATTATTATAATTATAGCTAAACCTTCCATCCAACTAACATTTGGAATTTAGTCTTTAATTTAACGCATAAATACAACATTGAAGTATTTCACTATTTTCCAATAAAACTACTATTACACATATATAAAATACATGCTATTATTGTATAGTAATTATGTTGAAATTGTGTATAACGTCCACGTTTAATCAAACGACCATCAATTACGGTCTCAATGTGCATTTCTTTTTCAAATTTGTTTATCATTGCAAGACTCGTGATGTAATATTGATTTGAAATTTAAACCAGGTAAGATGTACTTACTTTAGACACCTTACCTTACAATACACCAAAAATAATCATAATACTGTTAAGCTAGTACTATAAAATTATCGGTCTTGTGGTTCCTCGCTAACACTTAGCGTACAAATGGAATAAGATAAAACAGATGACACTTACCAACTTGTTTAGCATGGGAAAAAATTGTTGTACATCCCTAAAACATGTATAGTATGAATATATGTTAAGTGGTATTAAATCTGAAGCATAAAAAAATGTGCATACCGTTTGTAACGCTCTTTGTCCTCTGTATTGCACACAGGATTTCTGGACAAGTTCAGCTCATGAATAGTGTAACCTGAGAGACACCTTAGCTCTTTTAAATCAGAAAACTGCAATAAAAATTATTTGTGAATATCGGTCCAATAAAAAAAAAAAAAGAACATATTACTTTGTTGCCAGCTAAATCCAACACTTTCAGTTCAGGGAACAATCTACGTATCCATATAAGACCTTCACCTAAATATATGTGATTATTTTCAAGACTTAAACCGTACAAGTCATGCTTGGTATGTTGAGCAACCATGTTGAGTGCTGCCAGAAGAACAGCTGGTCGATTTAATGGTACAAATAATTGATTATTGGTAAACACTAAAACAAAAATAAACATTTTTTTTTCCATATTTCTTTTAAAACTATTATCTTAAGGGTGTTGGTGCGGTTTTTCTGATTTTCCGAAATTCCATAAAATTTGAAAATTATAATTTATATTTAATTATAATACTTTTCCACTAAGCTACAAATAGCTATTTAAAGGTGGGGTTGATAAAATGTATTATATTAACAAAAATGACTTGACAAGAAAAACTCTCACGACCCTGTAAAAGAATATTCGGATTTCATTAATTATTTATTTATTTAAAAGATAACATTTTTTGGATTGGATCAAAGGCAATTTTCATTTAGAAAAATATGTTTAAAAAAAGAACAAATATTGAGCATTATTCAAATTCATATTTTAGCTTCTATAATTATAATTTTGAAAATCAGGCTTTAATCCGACCTGCAAAATGTTCTACTTTTAAATAAAAAAAAAGTTAACAAAATCTGACTATTCTATGGGGCGTGAGTTTTTCCTGTAAAGCATGTTTTTGTACTAAAAACCGTACCGGCTACGATGCCCTTAATATCAAATAAACTTTTACATACGTGAACAAGCATAGAATTGTGACAAATCTAAACTCTTGGTACTAGGATTGTAACGAGTCGCCATGGCTTCTATCATTTTTTCTCTCACTTCACTGGATACTGGTGTGAATGATATAGGACCACGTGGAGGCAAATATATACACACCTTTATAACTAACTAAGTACGAATATTCATGTTAAAAACATTTTTAAAACTCAATCATGTGCCTACAACAAACAACTGAACAATTTAAACTTACTTTTCGATCATCTCTTTGTGTTATCTTATAACTAGTGTTATGCAATGTTTTAGCAACTTTAAAATCATCAACAAGAAATCTTAAAGCATTATCAAAATATTGTTTCTGTAAAATAAACATTGATTATTTTCATACATTCTAAAATTATACAAATAACATAGAAATATCATACATTGTATGGATAAAATACTACAGGTGTGATATAAGTTTGTATTATTTTAAGGACTTCATCACAATCTTCAACATTTGGCACCTTAAAAACCAGAATAAATACAATTTAAACATGTACAATAAATAATTATTAGCTAGATATATTGAAAATTAGAACTTACAAATACTGAATACCATCCAGTACTACTTTCTTTCAAAGCCCATGACAAGTTTCTGAAATTACCATTACCACCACGGCCATGATTTCTTTCAGGAAAAGATCTATTAAATGTTAATATTTATAGGCATATTAATAAATTTTAGAAATAGTAACAACTAACAAAAATAAAATACATACCGTCGACCAGTATTATTTCTAGATGGACCATTTCGATTAGGAAATTCACTATCCAGTTGATCACGAACCAAATCAGTTTTACTTTCCCAACTTTTACGAAAATGATTACCTCCACGTTGATTTGCTTTGAATGTCACCTTTTTATTAAAAGCATGACGATCTGAGTATCCACCACCTCCTCGACTAGTGCTAGGTCTTGAAGTTCGATCATCATGATCATTACTCCGTTCACTGCCTAAAATTTAGAAATCTTATATTAGCAGTGATAGGAAAAAACGCGATCATATGAACCCATTAATTTTGTGTGAACTTCATATGAATGTGTTTAATTTTTAAGAAATGGATTTTAGCCTTTTTGGCTTGTTTATTGACGATTGACACAATAAATGTCTTAGATAAAATGTATAACTTATCTATAACTTATATTTTATACTAGATAGTAAGTACACATTGAAATAAAACAATTTACTGTATTTTATACATTTTTATTTACAAAATTTACAGTGCAAGGCATTATTAGGTACAATATAAGATTAAAATATCATACAAACATTAACAGGAATTAGATACTTAATATCCAAACATTATGAAAAGTGATTTATTAGTAGAGCCCGGATTTATTTGCATTTAAAAGTGCCAAATATGATGCAAATATGCAAGGAAAAAGTGGCTAAATATGCGATTAGGTATTTGCATTATGTTATACAATATACATTAGAAAATGTGATTTTTAAAAAAACCCTCACTTTTACACCAAGAAAAGTAAGTACTAGATATTCTATCAAAAATAAAAAAATATTTAAATAATTAAAATTTTAATACTTTAAAATCAAAGTGCAATATATTTTTATAATCTTCATTTTTTCTTAATCAAATATTTACAGATTAGTTAAAATACAATGTCTAAAACTCTCAGAAAACTTTAAAAAAGGCAATCAAAATAAAAAAACTAAAATCATCTGTAAATATTATAATTAAAAAAAAGTTGTAAAGTTGAGGTTTTGCCTTGTTTGTGGCAAATGTTGAAGTAGCAACATAGTAGGTATGCCAGAACAAGAGTGTATGTTATTTATTGTTGTTGATGTCTTATCTATACGTGCTCCGATCTCATGAAGTATTGCAAACATGAAAATATTTTAACAATATTCTTCTAGGAGACACTTAACGATTTTGTTCTCCTTTAAAATTACTAAAATGTATTTATCTTCAATAATAATAGCTAATTTACTAAAAACCCATTAAATATGCATGTTATGAACTATTTATGAACAAAAATGCAATAATCCTTTATAATTGCAAAATATGCAATATAAAATTTGGTGTGAATTCGGTGTAATATGAACCGTGGACATTTTAAAACCCCTTATACGTGCATACACTTAGTACAAACATGCACTAGAAATACTAAGAATACTTATATTTTTTCAGAAACAAAAAAAACAACACATTTTTTTTAAGAAAGGTAAAAGTTGGTGGGTATTTGAACGTTTCCCCCGTTAATTTTAGCTGTATGGGAAATTTCCCCCCTAGACCGAGACACTTGCCAATTTATCAAAATTGATAAATAAGGTACCTAAAATGTACATTATATAAAATGCAATATATTTTAGTATAGCGAGACGGCAGCATCGTAATTGAATGAAGTACGTTAATGGTAAATAATAAGTTGACCAAATGCTTATTAGGTCGTAGACGTTTTCTGAGCACCGTCCCCCCCTTCCACATCAAAAACTAGCACACCATAAAAGCGTCGATTTGTACTATATACTCACGTGGATTGGCGTTATGGAACCTGCCATTGCTGTTACGTCCTCGTGATCTACCAGCCATCGCGTTCGGCAAGTCGTACAAAATCTACAATTACGGAGATTACGCACTATAGTCCCGTTCGCGACTAAACAGTAAACAACTGAACAACACTTGAACAGTCACGTCAGTACGTCACAGTGTCGCAGTCGCACAGGCGCAGCGCACAAAAAAGAGAAAACGTGATTAGAGCGTATTAATTGCATAGATATTAAAGAATGGATGGGCCGTGGCTACATTAATAAAATAGAGGGAAGTGTGCCGGAATTGGGAAGAGAGAAAGACTGTTTTTTATCATTGCCTCTCATTCTGCCAGAGGCCTTATCATAAATGATATGCAATAATTATATATATACATATTTGTGTTAAGAGCTCTATAACCTCAAAATATTTTCATGTTCGTTCCCGTATGATAAGCACAACATTTAATGGCCTATCCGTTATTTAATATCTATAATTAATTGCCACCAGCACGGACTAAGATATATCTACAACCACAGAATATATGAAATATAAATATATTCCGTGCTACAACCGTGGTGGTATATTAACTTAGTTAAAAGGTCTATGGTAGTAACTACAGTAGTTGGTGATTGCCACTTGAGATGCGATAAGGACGATAAGGTGAAAATAATATTAACGCTCCAAGCACGATTGGCTATCGTGGCTCCAAGTGAGAAAAATTAACTCCAGTGTAGCCATAATGCATGAATAATCAATAATTATTGTATTGTCTTTGAATTTAGTAATTTATACATTTCGATTTCAGTTACAAGACTCGTAACGAAATGATATTACCTTAGTTTTACTAAGGCTCTACACGTAATAGTGCCCCAGTTTTACCGACTTCGTAGTTCGTAAATAATTCATAGATAATTTTCTTATATTATCTAGGAGACAATTGGTTGGTCACAAGTGTGCACTGAGCACATTAATAAATACTCATAATAATAAACATAAAACCGAATACAAGAAATAATTTTTATTTTGCGCACCTATTGGCTTTTGCCAATGTCATAACGAGGGAAATAACTTTTTTCCCGAGAAGCTAGGCGGGCTGGTTAGAGTAAAGCCACATCCTAGTCTGTCCACTGTGTTGCCTCCGTCTTACCAACATAAGACGTACCAAATTTGAGTTCAGTACCAAGAACCAATTTTGTAATGTTTGCGTGAATTCCTGTGAATTGACCTATTATTAAAAATAAAGGTAAGAACATTATAATACGTGTTCTCTCAAGTCTCCATGTCCTTTGCTTAACAATATTTTGTTTTTTAATAACGAGTTATGACCCATGAGTACCTATATAAAATATTAAAATATAAAAATGCTCATGAGTCACTTGAATATTAAAATATCGTTAACAAGCTAACAAGAGAACACAGATAATGTTCTTACCTTTAAATTTGATGATAAGTCAAATATAATATTGAAGTTAACAACAGAAAATTGGTTCTAGTGATTGTTAAGGACTGGCGTCCCGCTATGGCGCTATATAAATAATAAGAGAGCCTACCTTATTACTATAGACGTAAGTCTATTACTATGACCCATAGGCGTGTCCAGACCTTTGACAACCTGGCTAAAGCCCCTCAGCATCCCCCTTTATGAACAATTTTTGTTATTTTCAAATTCGTCATTATTATAACTAATATAAAAAAAAAATGCTGTCCCTATTTCAGATTGCATATAATGGATGTCAGTAGGTTAACAATTAAAATAAAATCATGTATAAATAATAAATATAATATTATATAATATTTATGTGTAAGTTAGTTACATTAAAATTTAACTTATCACGGTCAAAAATGCATTCATATTGACTTTTGACATATTATTCAGCTTCATCTTCAGATTCAAATTCTAATTCAGATTCATCGGAAACTTCAACCATTGATTTAATAACCTCGACTAGGTTTATCTGATGAAACGAAGTTATATCAGTCGAATAACTTATTTCATCATCAGTGGTTGAACTTGTTGAAGCAATGTTTGTCGTAGCCCTCTCAGATGTTTCCTCTGGTGTATTATCTTCTTCAACCTCATCTTCTTCTCCCTCGTCTTCGACAATTTTAAAATAAAAAGTTTCTTCTTCGACCCCAGTTAAATCAGGGTACTCAGTAGTCAATTCTGGGATATCATCCAAGTTAAAAGTGTCTGTCCAGGTTGTAACTGAAAATAATAATTAAATAACATTAAAAAATAATGCCGAGGTCTCAAGAATTTTGGATAACTAATGAACTAGATTACTATGCTATAGACTTTTCATAACTTGGGCAACCTACTTCCCCTACTTTCAAATTCAAACTATACAACAATATCATTTTTCAAGTAAATCAAGGATGTTTTGGTTCGATCATAAAAGTAAATAGATTAGAAAAAAAAAAATCTAAATTCAAATGTATGATTCTGATTTATATGCTCGAGGGGGAATAAAAAGGGGCACGGTTTCATGAATGTTTCAAAAAATGTATCATTTTAGATTACCCTAGGATTCTTTTTATCCATTTGTGTGAGTAAATGTGACATAGGCGTGTCCAGAACTTTGACGCAGAGGCTGCAACCTGGCTAAAGCCTCTTAGCCTCCCTCCTTTTTGAACAATTTTTGTTATTTTCAAATTCATCATTATTATAAGTAGGTAATACGGAAAAAAAATGTTACAAGACAGATACAATTAAAATTTAAAAGTAAGTAAAAATAGTAAAATAAATTGATTTTTATTAAATGTATATTTTACCTGTAGTTGATACACTAGGCAGATTTGTATCTGGAACTGATTCAACTGAACTATTACTATTTTTGTTTTTTTTTATAACAGGTTCCTCTGTTTCATGGTCAGAGTTCGAAGAATTGTCCAATGTCCTTTTATCACTCATTATTAATTACAAATCGCGTCAGACAAAATGCAATGTCCGCACGGTGTGCCTTCGTCGAGTGATCGACGAAATACTCGTAGTGGTGGCGTCGTACTAGTCGTATTGTCGTAGCCTCGTTCGCGGAGATTACACGTGACGGTGAACGGCGAAGGTAAGATGGCGGACGTTACGAAGAGTCACACAGGGCGTTGTTCCACTACAGAACTTTATTGAACGTGACTACGAGAGAGACGGAGGGTAGAGCGAGCGCAGCCGCGCAGACTCGACCTGACGACCTGTCGATACGCCGTTCGGCGTCGTGGCAAGTCGGGCGGTGATGCCAACCAACGGCAGTACGACCGAAGAGAGGGAGTATAGTGGTGATGGTGAGCCACAATACCCCCCCTGAGAAGAAAAATGTTTACGAATATGAATAGTACCTTGGGGCTTAGGGCATAGAACAATACATTACGAAAACACAACGAACAAGGAACATTTTTTGAAAGGCATGACTGTGTGCGGATGACATTGAATTGAATGTGAAGCTGGCGTCATGTTGAGTGAAGGCGAATTTAATTTAAGTTGTCGGAAGGTGGATTGACGGAATGTTGACGGCAGATGAATATTGAAATTGTTGGAGGATGAAGTCAATTGAATTTTGAATTTAGAAGTTGGTGGAAGTGAATTTAGGTGTATCAGAGCGAACGGGTTACGTGGATGTTACGTCGCAGGTCATCACCAGGATCAAAGGTGCACGGGGCACGGCATTATAGCGCGCTGTGCTCGTAACGGATGTATTAGTAACACCATCCTGTCCGTGACGCCCGGCCCGGCGGTTTGTCGGAGCGAGAGACGACCGACGGCTGTCGTGAGAGCGGCCGCGGCGAGACACTGAGACAGCCTGCACCTCCGTGGACAGTTTGCGCGACTGGGGTTGGATGACAGCAACGTCCCGTGGGGACGAGAGGCGGACTGCAAGGTGTGAACCCCGTACGCGAGCTTGTTCACTTTTTCGGTCAAGTGGTCGAGCTGGGCTTCGCGATAGTATTATCACGCATAATGGGAGCAAGCAGTATTCATAGTTCTTGGAATATGAAGATGAAATCGCATACAATGTCATGTTACTATATAATTATACTTTACAAGTTTACTATACCAAATAAGCGGGTTCATGAGTGTAATTAACCGTAGGAGAAAACAATTCTTAGAAATAAGATAGGAGGACCTCAAACCAAGAAGGGTGCATAAGTGGGCGGATTTAGTAATCTCGCATGGCAGTGCGTGTGAACAGCAGGATACGACAACCGACAACGATAAAAATTATGAAGAGGACGTCACATCCACATATTGTGTTGTCTCCGTCTTACAAAAGTACAAGATAGCAAAAACTGTATTGCGCGATACAGCTTTACACCCTATGTATACATTACCAAATTACCAAAATTCCGCAACGCATAGAGAAGAACTTTATCTGTGTTTTAATTTTTTTGATAGCACTAACCGTCTTACCAATCATTCTTAATAATTACCTAAATGGAAAAAACAAAATAAAATCTTGTGTTCTCAAACTGATAACTTTAAACGTAATTATGTTATCCAAATAATAAAAACAGAGCGACACAGATAAGTTCTTCCCTATGCGTGGATGTTGTGAAATTTTAGTAATTATACTATAAGTACGAAGTGAGTAAAAATTTCCCACGCAAAACAGTTTTTGCTATGTTGTAGGTACATTTGTAAGACGAAGACAACACATGCGGATGAAACGTCCTCTTATTTCAAATAATATCATAATATAGAGCATTATAAGGCTGACGGTATTTTCGGTATTTCGGTATACTAGTATTTTAAATCGTTTTTGAAAATTACAACAAAATAAAAAAATCGCTACGAGAGAAATCGAGGAAATATCCAATGTTGTAAAAATATGAACTTCAAACGTTCATAAAAATTGAATGTTATTTTCATGTAGACAACTTATGAGGATACTTATATTACATTTTTAAATTGAGATTTAAAAAGAACAATTTTTATGATTTCTTAACTCAAAATAATTTGCTCATTTTCGTGTTTTTTCAGTATTTTGTGAAGATTTGAACTTTAAACGCTTATAAAAGAAACTGTGACTAATGGTTTATAATATTTTTTTAAATGTCATTGTAACAATATAGTATTAGGAGCTTTGTATCAAATTTTCAAACTTTTTTACCCAACAAATAAAGTTTTATTGACATTCATAAAAAAAGATTAAAAAAGTTGGAAACTGAGTATATACGTAAAAAGCTCAAAACAAGTGAAAATGTCATGTATTTACGATAATTTGTTTTAGAGTTACCAAAAGTCAAAACTGATTTTGCGTAAAAAAATCCCGTTTTTCCTCCTGGTGTACCAACTAGATTCACTTTCCCATCGAACAAGATACTAATGTTGAAAATCGAAGAATTATTTCAACTACTAATTGAAAACAAATATAGCGCCGACCTTAACTTAATCTAGCCTGCACCCTGAGCAAACGCTTATGGTTGGCTTGTTGTGTTAGGTTTAGATTATACTTTAAATAATTATTTGTATCCAAATAATAGTTTAATGAGTAAAGTGAGTTTTATCTTATATTTAACTTAAAATTCAAATTAATACCTACATTGGAAATTCATGTATTGTAGCAATGTGGCTTCAGTATATACCTAATCCAAACTTTAAACATAAGCTATTAACTTAGTTTATAGTAACATTTATGGATCAAACTACTGATATTTTAAATAGATGGCATGTTTGAATATAAAGGTATAATATTAAAAACACATTAAGTATTATTATATAATAATTAAATTAAAAAGATCAACAAATATATTTAAACTTCTTTTTTATGTAATACAATATATAAAATAATAATTTAAACTTAATCAGTGTTCATATGCTATTGAAGGAATACTAGATTTTAGTTTTGAATAACACAATGTAGCTTTGGCAAAATCCCAATTATTATCTGACAAGCACCTAGAAAAAAAGATTTAAAAAAATTAAAAATATGTAGTACAATACCTTAACGAGTTTACAAAATGGAATTTGAGAAAAATTATTTTAGTTAGATTTTTCTTAGGAATGTGGATAATCAAAACTAAATGTATTTCAATAGGTAGTCGAACAATATTATATATAGTATATATCAAATTAATAAACATAAGACATGTATTTTACTTTTTTGACCATTTATTGTTCATTCCTGTCTCATTTGAAAACCTCTTGATCATTAACAATTCGTTATTAGTATTGTCAATATTACTGGTAGAATTTAAATGCATTTTAGTAGATGTTGTGAAGTATTCTGACTCTATTGGTTTTGTGTTGCTTACAGGAAATGATAATTTAGAATTGGACATGGGACATGATGAATTTAACTCTTGAGAGTTTAATAGGAAACCAATTGTTGATGCTGCAGGAGGATTCTGTTGCTGGTGAGATGACTGTAAGTTCTGTATGACAGATGTCTGAAAACTTGTTTGACAAGCTGAGGCTTGCTGTGGATTCCTAGGCAATGACAATGGAGGGAGTTCTTCAGATAAAACAGATGCTGATGGTGGACATTTGGGTATGGATGTCTTGAAACCTAAAGTTGACAATACATCAGGCAATGTATCCTGTATTGTTGTTTGTAAACTGGTTCTATTATAAGTATTATTCGTCATCGTTGGCTTAAAAATATAGAAGCGCTTTGTTGATTCCTAAAAATGCACATTTATACAATAAACATTGTTACAAAAATTAGACCAAAAACAATTTACTTACTGCCATTAACTCGGAGGAGACTAATGTTACAAGCATCATGTCACTTAATATAACCCAACCATTTACAGCCGGCACTAAACTGAATGTCCTACAAAACGATCGAAATACTTGATAATTGTGGTTTTCATTATATTCTTCGGCAAACACACCGTTCACTACAACCTGTATTATTGTAGACTTTTGAAAAAAAAAAAAATAAATAGTTTTAAAACTAAACTAAAACAAAAACTTAAAGACTTACACTTGCAAATGGTACATCAATAATGAATGAGCCAAAGTCGTGTTTTGTTTTGGGTAACTTTTCTAAAATGCTTAATACATTTGCTTTACCTTTGTGTATAAAACTATTTATATTTTTGCTAAGGCCGGATATCAACAAATTTCGACTTTTTGGCAGGTAATCCGCTAGACTACCCTGGTTACTGAAATTCATAATAATATGTACAATTAAAATATTACAGTCCTGAATAATTTATGCAATAGATTTTTCAAACATATACCAGGTTTTTAGTAAACAACTAGATAATGAAAACGTCGCTTTTTCATGGTAGGCGTCTAATACCATTTGTCTGGACATTTTATCATCATACTGTTCATAGTATTTTGTTAGGAATAATTCTACTAGAGTAATTAATGGATTTGATTGTATCAAGTTGCAGCCATACTGTAGTATTGGGTAACTATTTCCCAGGTTAATTGGCATTTTCAACTTAGTACCAACAATGGCCAAAGAAGGCAAATTTAAGTTATCCTGAAAAAAAGGAATAATATTACTCATCTGCGTACACACCCAAATTAAATATAAACATAATTATAAGATTTATTTACCAGTGTTTTTTTTGTACATTCATTTTTTTTTTATATATAATATGTAAAGTCAAGATTCAAGCCTAGTAGATAGTTTTTTTTATGAATATCTCAGATTATAACTTGACAATACTTTCAGTCGAGCCGGGCCCGCTACGACTAAATATGACTGTATTATTATTAATAGTAAAATAATTTACAATGACATAAATATAAAAATATCATAAAATATACTTGGTAGTATAGGGGTCAGACCATCTTCATCGATAAGAATCATTTTTTAAATGCAAAGTTAATACAAACATTAGATTGACAAACTCAAAGACGAGGTATAACATCTACTGTACAGCAAAGTTACTACTTTCCCCCTATTTTTGATATTTTGCTATAAAAGTAATTATTTTATTATTAGTAATACAGTAGATAAATTTAATTTTTAGCCTAAAATATATATTATATTTATATAATTTATGATTGTTTTCAACTTTTGAGTTATCACCACCTTTCCGAAGATCAGTGAGTGTAGGATCAGGGCTGTCATTTGAGAGTGGTGTGGCGGGTGTCTAACCCCCCCCCCCACACTCATGATTTTTCAATAATTAGTCAGCAAATTTGACACTAAGTTGTCAGCAATTTGGCATCGTCAATATTTTAATAGTATTTTTTTTATTTTCAAAATATATTTGTATAAAACTATAAGATGACGAGACTACACCGACACTTCGATTACACAAAATTCTAAAAATAAACAAGTTTATCTACTTAGTGTATTGCGTGACTGTACAACACGTAATTACGTAACCCATTACCCGTAGCTCGTAGGTATTCTATAGACTTATTCTTGGTATTATAAAATATTATTTTATTATTTTTGAAATTTGGACTTTTGCAATCGATAGTTGTCAGTTGTCGTCTATTCGACTTATTCGTCTGAGGTAAGTGGTAACATGTCTAACATCGTGTTCTGTAGCTGCTAGACATAAACTTTTTTTTTATTATTTTAAAATTATGTGATTATTTTTTTCATATCATTCAAATAATTTTGCATTTTGCTATTTTATTAATCATGAATTTTAATAATAAAAATGAAAAAAATTCCGGCAAACGAAAGCAGATTAAATTAGAGTGTTTGGAATGTGGTAAAACATTTGATAATGATTACAAACAAAAACACGAAAAAAACATACATAATGGTAAAAAAGTCGAGACTAAACATTTTGGTGCTCCTGAAAGCCCATTTGAAGCTTCTAAATCAAATTCAAAACTAGTAAGTAAAAATATTGGTACTTAGAATAAATAATACCAACTATCAGTATTAAGTTATTAATAATTA
Source organism: Sitobion miscanthi (assembly GCA_008086715.1). Classification (NCBI taxonomy): domain Eukaryota; kingdom Metazoa; phylum Arthropoda; class Insecta; order Hemiptera; family Aphididae; genus Sitobion; species Sitobion miscanthi. The sequence continues at coordinate 4,510,164 of CM017797.1, forward strand.
ATATATTGTATGAATATTTTATGTAAGTAGATATAGGTCACTATACTTTTTTACCTACTAAGGGGCTAATGCACCTAATTCATTTTTTTATGCTCTTATTTATTAGATTCAAAATACTCAGAACCACTGGAAAAAAGTTGTTTCACAAATATTATTTTGAACCATCTTCCACCAAAAGTATTTCAAAATTTATCAGTAGCCAGTAGGTATGAAATTCTTAGCTGTATAATTATCACAAATTATTTTATGAGATACGTATGGACTACGAATAATATATTTTTATCTCCCTACTAATTATTATGAAAATTGTAATTTTTCTAAGATATATTTACTGTGTTTTTAGCCACCAGAATTACTTGATATGCCATTCCTTGATGTTACCAATAAAATACCAACAATGTCTACTGCTATAGATGTTAACATTGAGTGCTCTGAAGAATGTGTAAGTAGTATTAATTAATAAAAATAAATTAACCTAAGTTATGCTATAAATATTGATATAAACAAACTCCCACCAAAGGTATTTTAAAATGAATCAGTAGGTATGAAATTCTTAGCTGTAAAATGATCATAAATTATTTTATAAGATATGAATAATATATTTATTATATTTTCAATTTTATCTTCCTACTAGTTCTGATAATTATAATTATCCTAAGATATATTTATTAAATATTGATTTATTGTATTTTTAGCCACCAGAATCACTTGACATGTTGTATATCCTTGATGTTACCAATGAAACACCAACAACATCTACTGCTATAGATGTTAAAATTGATTGTTCTGAGGAATTTGTGAGTAGTATTAATTAATAAAAATAAATAAACTATCTAAGAGAAACTAAATTATTATAAGCACATTATTTTATAACCAATTGTAAAAACTTTTAAAATTATTTATTGATTAAATGTAATTTGACAATAAGTGTTGAACTATGTATTTGATATTTTAATTTCTAACGTACAAACTGACCTATTTTTTTTATATATTTTATTATTGATGTTAAATTACTAATGTTTATTAATATATGTTCACAGATTTCTACTAATCAACTATCAGATGACATTTCAAAAAATAATCAGGAATTTGATGAAAATTCATGGTTATTGTGTGCTGGTCATATTGAAGACATTGTGTTAAATTTAGTTGAATGCAGAGCATTATTGACAAAATTAAAATCAGATTCTACACCTAATCCAATAATATTCCTTTTAGAAAGTCAGCATATTATCAGCAATATAATTTCAAAGTGTGAACTACTTTTAAGAACTTCAAAAATAATTTCACAACATGTCTCTAATTTATTTGATGATCAACTAAACCAACATTCCAATCAACTTATTGAACATGATCCAGGTAAAAGAGGGCCAGCTATTATTTCATTTCAAAGACAGTATCTTATAACAGTTGGCCCACACTAGCCAAAACTTATAAAATACCCAATTAATAATAATAATAATATTGATAAAGTAAAACAATAAAGTTTTAATTCATCTTGGTATAATGAATATCCAAAATTAGGGTATAGTTTAGCAACAGACGCTGTGTATTGTTTTGTTGGTTCTTTATTTCCTAAAGCAGCAGGAAAAATGTTTTCCGATACTGCTTGGGTGGATGAAAGTGTTAGAACATGGCACAAAATGAAGAGTAAAGGAAAATCTAAGCTAGGTAAATTAGAACAACATTTCACTTCATTATCTCATAAAGCTTCCCTAGGTGATTATTGCAGTTTTATGAAGAACATAAATCACATAGATGTAATTATGAATAGAGCAAAAAGAAATGAATTAATTACATTGGAACATGAAAGAGTTTAAAAATGAAAAATTTTTTTGAGTCGGCAAATTGATAGGCTACACCCTTCCATGAATTTTAGTTCGGGACGACCCTGTGTAAGTTCAAAGTATCAAAAGGCAATTGCATAATATTAATCAAAAACATGTTTTGATAATGAGTGTATATAAAATATAGTAATATATGCAGTACTTTCAAGTCCCCATGAATATTTTAGAGTTACAGCAAAACGATTAAAATTGTTATTCTTCCTTCAAATATCTAATTTTATCCAGATTTGAATTTCAAATACTTAAAGAAAAAAGTTGTGCTTATATGTTTTATATATTTTATAAACTTTTTAGTTTTAGAATAAACTTATTAAGAGGAAAATATTTTTATTTTCAGATCTATAGTATATAATCTATAAATACTTTAAATTGTTATTTTTAGATGAGTAAGTTACTCAAATTCAAATGCTACATAGGCACTAAAAAAGCACATGGTTGGATCATATTTAGGATTTTGAACCAAGTGATATGTGTTAACCTTAATCATATTATTCTTATATGATAAAAATTGTCATAAATATTGTTAAGGTAGTTCTATTAAACACAGTTTAATAGTTGTTTGCGTATAAGAAGTTTAATAAGATGTAATACCATCGACTTTGAACTTACCAACTTGATTAACATAGGAAATAGTTTTTGAACATCCCTGAAACAATAATAACAACATATTATTATTTGTAAGATATACCTATGTGTAAGCAGGTATAAATGGGACATATTAATCCACAACAACAAAACAGTAATACTAGGCAGTGATCTACTCTTTATTTTTAAGTTATCATTTTCAAAAATTAAAAAATAATGTTCATAATTAGTATTTCTAAAATAATTTTACTTTTTACATTTGATGTTCTACCATTACAACTTTACAGTGCTAGGGTATACTATATACATATCATTATGGCGGTGAGGTCTTAGGACTTTACATCGCTGGGGTATTAATATTATATTATCATTAAGTCTAAAAGGAATCAGACATAAAAATGTGAAGTATGTCATCATACATTTAAGTATTGATTATAAATACTATAGATTGCTCACAATCCGGTTTTTTGGTGTCAAAATATTTACTCCCAGCGACTACAACATTACCCATCATTACTTTAACCTGCCTATTATGTTCCTGGTACAAAACACATATTCTAAAAACGTAACTAAAAAGAATTTACTGAATGGGTGATATAACCCTCTTAACCCCCGATTCTATGCTTATATAAATGCACATGTATATTGTATAAGCATGGTAAAGATCATTTTTAAATTTTATTCATATTAAAAGTTGATGTATCACAATTTAAGTCAATAGTTTAATCAACCAACAAAAATGTTGCGTTTATTGTTAAAAATAAAATAATCGCCTTTATTTATATTTGCTCACCGTCTGTAACACTCTTTGTCCATTGAATTGCATACTGGATTTCTGGACAAATTGAGCACTTCAATTGTATAACCCAAGAGACTCCTTAGTTCATTTAAATCAGACAACTGCAACAGTTAACAGTCATTTTAGCATATGTCCTATAAAAATAAAAAAAATATGAAACCCATTACTTTGTTATCAGCTAAATCCAACATTTTTAGTTCAGGGAACAATCTACGTATCCATGTAAGCCCTTCACCTAAATATATGTAATTTTTGGCAAGATTCAAACAGCACAAGTCATGCTTGGTATATTGAGCCGCCATATTAAGTGCTGCCAAAAGAACGGCTGGTCGATTTAATGGTACAAATAGTTGATTATTGGTAAACACTAAAACAAAAATAAACATTTTTTTTAAACAATAAATAACTTAATGTAAAACAAACTTTTACATACGTGAACAAGCATAAAATTGCGACAAATCTAAAATCTTTGTACTAGGATTGTAACGAGTTACCATGGCCTCCATCATTTTCTCTCTTACTTCACTAGATATTGGTGTGAATGATATAAGGTTTCGTTTAGGTATATATGGTAATACCTTAATAATTAACTAAATACAATTATTTTATGTTAAAATATATTATTTTTAAAACTCAATCACATATCTATAACTTACTTTTCGATCATCTCTTTGTGTTATCTTGTAGCTAGTATTGTGCAATGCTATAGCAACTTTATAATCATCAACAAGAAATCTTAATGAATTATCAGAATATTGTTTCTATAAAATTAAAATATATATATTGAGTATTAAACTGTATTACAAGTATTATATGAATAGAAATATGAGAAATTAATATTAAAATAGCATAGGTACATTGTATGGATGAAATGATACTGGTGATATATGGATTTTAATTTTTTTCAATACTTCATCAAATTCTTCAGCATTTGTCACCTTGAAAACCAAAACAGCTATTATTCAAACATATTGTACAATAGGTATATTAAAAATTAAAACTTACATTTATTGAATACCAACCAGTTATACTTTCTGTTACAGTGCATGATGAGTTTTTGAATTTGCTATAACCACCACGGCTATGATCCCTTTCAAGAAAAAATATAAAATTCAATTTTAATAATCATGCGTATTTTTTATATACCTATTATATTAATATATTAATACTTAAAACTTTATTACCTTTGATGAATATTATTTCTAGATTGTCTATTATATTTTGAAAGTTCAACATCCAATTGATTTTGAACTAAGCCAGTTTTACTATCTAAGTTTTTCCAAATAGTTTTATCTCCACGGTTGTATGGTTTGAATGAAACATTTTGATTATAAGATTGACGATATGGGTAGCATTCACTTCTTTGAATAATGTTAGGCTTTGAAGTACAATCATTTTTATGTTCATTATCTAAAAATTAGTGTCATACATTGCATAAATAGTTATATTTATACTTGTCCTCGTTAAGACACAAATAATATAACTTATTAGTGTTATTATTATTTTTATTATAAATCTCCGTTAATTTCCTAATGAATGATGAATCCAATTATATATATATATATCAGTGGTTCTCAAATTTTTTAAGACGGTGACCCAATTTTTTTCCCCGAAAATCTATCGCGACCCACATGGTTTATTTACAAGATTAAAAATTAGTTCTAAAAACAAAATTTGAGTAGCTACTATTATTATAACTTGTTACTTTATTAATTTATAAACTATAATGAATATAATATTGGTAGGTTTATAATGAATACATTTCCTAGAATCTATAATATATGTAATTCAATAAACTTCTTGCGACCCACCAAGAATTGACTCAAGACTCACAGTTTGAGAAATGCTGATCTATATAGTACCTATCTACTTCAGTATCTACTATAGTTACACTTAGTAATGTTAAACAGAACTAACAATAAAACATACGGTTCATAACATACAAACACAATATTATCGTCAATTAATAATAATATTATATGTATTAAAGGTTTTTTTTTAAATAAATACCAAATCATATTTATTTTCCTATAATTTATAGGCCTAATAATACCTAATTCTATATAACGGACTACATACAATGAAACTTCCATATTACAGTCTAATGGAGCATACAAAAAAAAATTTGTATTACAGAGAATTTCGTTAAATATAATTGAATAAATTTGGTTCTGATTGGGTTTTGTTCTCAAAAATATTTCGTTAAACAGAAGTTTCGCTATATTTCCGTATAATCTGTGATTCCCAAAAACACGTAGCCACAAATGCAGATAACATACTCAAGACTTTTCCCAGCATAGGATATTTTGTCAGTTTTATCAACTTATGCGTAATTGGCTGTTATTTTTACCAAGATTAACGAGCTTTAATTAGATATAAAATAATGTTCCATAATAAAATTTAGTTGAATCAGAAGTGCAATGATGGGGGAAGGGTATATGGCGATTTAGCCCCTCAAAAATATTCCTTATTGATATAGCTGATATAAGACGCCTATGGGTTATTTTAAATTAATAGTTTTGTTAGGTAGGCTGTAACCCCCCCCCCCCACAAATAGATGTATTGTTTTATTAAATATTATTATGATGTAAAATTATATACAATACATATATATATGGTTATAGAATATACCTATATCCAAAAAAGGTTAGGTTACCTATATACAAATATTAAATTATAAAATGTACACTATAATGAAAATGCATTATATATTTAGTTAGTATGGGGCTTTTTTTTTCCGAATACCACATATTATAAATGCAGGAATATAGCAAAAATTGGATATTTACATGCATGTCTATTGAACAAATCGTTAATTGTAATTACCTAGGTTTAAACTATTAATTGGGAGCAAACCAAAAAAATCAGCAGCTTCTTTTGAAATTTTAAAATTCAAGCTAAATCTATAAGTATGAATAATGATCAGACTATTATTATAGTTCATTTTATCTGTTTGTGTAGAGATATCAACTAATCAATCTCATTAATAATAATAATAATAAAATAGGTATATCGAATGTTTTGTACTTTTGTTTTCAACAAATAACAAATTGTCAAAACTGGATACGCCAGTTGCCAGTGAGCCTACTGATTTCCACGCACGAAGAAGTAGGTAAAATATTTATTTTTTTTGAAATTAAACATGTATAAGTAGTAAATTTAATTTAGTAATATACTATCATAAATAAATAGGTGTGGCTTGGCACAGCGTGTTGGTTGCTGCCAGTCGAGCAATACGATTGAAAGTAAGTAACGCCCGCTGCTACCAGTTCCTGGATGGGTGATCACCCGGGTTCGTAGTAGTAAAACCTTGCTACATATAAGTTCCTAACCAACCGTACTAACAGTTCCAACCTTACTGTACCAACCCTACCAACCTTACAGGCTAATGAAGTCAGTCTTCAGACTTATTTTAATAGAAAAAAAATGAATATGTATAATAAATAAAGTAGTAAATCAACAAAAAAACATCAAAAGTCGACATTTTAATGAATGTTTAAAAATAACTTAACAATAATTGTTAATACTGTTTATTGTAGATTTTTCTGTGTCAATCTCGATGTTAATAAATTATGTTCGATAGAATTAAGTATATCTATAGGTATAATGAGTATTATTATTTCCTAATATTTGTTTTATAATTTCTCTCCGCCAATTAGTTGGGTACCTATATTTATTTATAGGTATATAAATGTATACAATTCTAAAATGGGAACTGGTATCACTATTTAAATATTTATATTTTAGTATTTACTGTTATTTAAATTCAACGAACAAGAGCAAATCACAACAATAATATTGATAGGCACTGCATAATGTGTTATGACTTATGATGTTAGTTTATGACGTATTATTACCTATAACTTTTAAGTTATAATTTACATTACATTCTGTTTAGGTTTTGAGCGTTTTTCCATGTTTTCAGATGTGTTTTTTTAGGGGCTATAAAACAAATCGGAATAAATTCATAAATTGAGTACACTGGAACCCAGTGACTGGATACAGATTACGAAAAATATTTTTATAAAACTAGTAGCAAACAAAATCTCGTTAATTTAAATTACGAAGCGGCGAGAAACGAGTATCTATACGTAAAGCCAAAATCGTTGAAAAATCGATCTTAAGACTACGAAAATGTCAATTATTTTTCAAAATTCTTATCGCTTCACTAGATCATCCAGCGGTTCATTGGAAAAAAGGCACGCTTAAATTACCATCAGCACGTGTGTTACACTAAGACAGCAAATCTGCACGCCTCTTCACATTTCACAAGAATATTATAGTAGTCTTATAAAAGAAACAACAACGATTTCAAAAGATCAAAACTGCACAAGGTGGAGATCGACCCCATAACCTAAACCTTCGTTTTTCCCGTAACAACGTCTGCATAGGAAAGTGCATATCACTCTCATATGACCTGACTTACCTAACACATCAAATAAACTCTGAGGCGGCCGGCTCTCGATTACCCCCTTTGCCACGCCGCTGTGCTTGGTCTGTTAAACTCAATACTTACGTGAACGGACGTCGTTGTTCGAAAACGGTTCGCCGAGGTCGGTATAAAACCCTCTGCGGCGGTCGGTATCGTGTCGGTTGCCGCGGGGGTCGGTATCATGTCGGTTGCCGCGGCGGTCGGTATCGTGTAGGTTGCCGCGGCGGTCGGTATCGTGTCGGCTGCCGCGGCGGTCGGTATCGTGTCGGTTGCCGCGACGGTCGGTATCGTGTCGGCTGCCACGGCGGTCGGTATAGGGTCGGCTGCGTCGGTCGATACCGCGCCGTCGACCACCGGCGATCGTTGGGTCGGCCATCACCGTCGTACCTAACTTCGACAGTGCACGAAATACGCACACGTGGAAAACGGGCTGCGAAAGTACGTAGGGCAACACATAAACACAGTATTGGCTATAGCATTAAACAATAAACTTGTTTTTCTATGTCACTATGAACGGTGGTATGGACGCAATGACGTATGGTAGCCGGTGCCCGGTAAAGTCACCCAGTACCGATACAACTATATAACTGCGGTAAACGCTCACCGCCGCACCGGTCACCGAGTCGAGCGAGGAGTCTATTGATAAGAATGTTATAAATAAACAATAATTGGTATTGCCATTTTGCCGTCTTGACGGAATTGTACAGGCGAGTGCAAGTCACGTGACAACTTATGATTAGTGGAGGGGGTGACGGTGACTCGCGATTTATATAATATTATACCTATATAGCAGCTGATCTCGCGCGCTTTGTTGCCCGTAAGAAATTACAACTTTTAAAAAAATTCCGATTGTTTTCAAACAATATTATTTTTCGACATGCAGCTATATATACCTAAGTAAAGGATAATTTTGAATTTTTTTCAAATATAATTTAGTATAAACTTTAAACTATTGGACTATATTACTGACGTTAGCACGTTCTACACAATAGTACATCTTATTATTTAGGAGGACGGCCCACCCGCATGTGTTGTATCTGTCTTACAAACGCGTAACATACCAAATACGCTCAGAAGTTTTATGCCGTCAATTTAAAAATTAGAGTGAATCGACCTATCATGAAACTTGATGGTAAGAACATTATCTGTTTTTTTTTTTTGAAGTTTTTTTAACGATGATTCAATTTTAAGTGAGCTATGCGAGCATTTTTAATTTACATTTATTATGCACGCATAACTCACTTAAAAACTGAATTATTGTAAAAAAAACTCCCGACAAAACACATACCTACAGTGTTCTTACCATCAAGTTTCATACTACGTCGATTCATCTAACGGCATAAAAATTGAATTTGTGAGCGTAAATTTGGTATGTTAACCGTTTGTAAGACGGAGACAACACATGCGGGTGTGGGGTCCTCTAAACTCATCTTAAGGCGAGTACATATCACTGAAGCATTTAGATGTGATGTAACAGAGTTAGTGCTCGCTTGAATATTACAATCTTACAATATTAGTTATTACACGACCAGTGTGTACGTTTATACCTTTAGGGTCGAGGCCCGAGAGGTACTGTGTATCGGTTGTTCGCCGGTCTATCCACCAATTATTCGCAATTAATTCACATCGTCTTGAAGACGTCTTCTATCAATTTACAAGTCGCTAGCGCATCATTTATTTTATTTCATTCTTTTTTAAAAAAAAAATAAGATTAAAAAGTGAAAGAAGATCGTGGCAAACAAATTTAATGAAGTCTCGGGACATATTATTTATGGTGGATCAGATTTATTAAATTGTCTTCAGGAACAGGAAATAAGTGGACAGTACAGAAATTTCATTAGAATGTCGTCTAATGATTTTGAATATTTAATAAATTTGATCGGTCCAAAAATTTCCGAAAAGCCATTGCACCCACTGGGATTTTTTTTATGAACAAAAAGTTTTTAATAATAAAATATAATCAGTGTATAATAATTTAAATATGTGACTACATATGTATTTATAACATTAATTTTAATTTTGCACTCACTGAGCTGATTTTCTGCGGGCGCCCCTGTGTGTAAGAAAGGTAAAGGTTGGCTGTTACGTTACGATTTTTGGCAACTGGTGAATCCTATCAAAGTTTGCAGTACCTTTTTAAATGTCAAAACAAGTTAATGGACAGATTGTTCCCGAGATATGCCAAGCAATTGTGGAAGCGTTAAAAGAAAATATACAGGCATTATACATGTTAAGTATATGATAATTTTGAATTATATTTTAACACTTTTTAAAGAATTTAACATAATTTAAAAACAAATCAAATATAAATAACTTTTTCCTGTTTAATTTTTATTCGTACTAATAATAAAAATAATATTGGTATACCAATTAAGTATACTTAATCAAATTTTTTTTTTTGCTTGATAATAATAATAAATTATTATAATGATAGTAAAATAATAAAATATTAAAATAATAAGTAATAATCATAATAATATTGATAATTAAGTCCCTTTTTTTTGTTTATTAATTATTATAGTTATAATGGTAATAATGGTAATAAAATTTAAAAAAATAATAATAACAAGTGTTAATAAAATATAAATACAATATAATTTGCAAATTTTTCTTGTTTAAATTTTACAGAATTTTACAGGATTATTCATAATATATTATCGTAATATAAAACAAAATATTATTTATATTATCATTAATATATTAAATTTGGCACTATATATTAATTTTTTCAATGATAACTGATAAGTATACATAATATACCTATTTGTATAATCAAATATTAATAATGTGGTAATTATAGATACTAATTAACTTTTAAAAAATATTCGTCGGTCATCATCGAGTAGGTCACTGTGGTGGATCGTGGATGCATTAAATTTGAAACACTAGTTAAAAAAATTACGCCTATGATAATTATTTTTAGAAAAACTTATGGAAACCTTATATTAAATTTTCAATTATTAGCTATAACCACAATTCGTGTTTTATGTACCTAAGCCTACGCTATTAGAACCGGAAAAAGCAGAGATTATTTTAATGGCTGTAGCACACCTATATAACTTTTTACGAAAAAGTATGAATTCGGTGAACATTTATTATTTATACACTGTAGAGTGGTACATTTGACAGAGAAGTTAGTGGACGGATAACTGAAGAAAATTGAAGATCAGAAAACAATAACAACAAGACATTTTACACCTACCATATTATTTAAAAAATAAAAAACTCGATCAGCTGCATGTTATATAATATATAACATTTAAGCTTTGAGTAGGTGTGCATAATTTATTTGAATTTAATGATATACCTATACCTATATCATTGCTGTATTATACATCGTATACGGCTATTATAAGGTATTGATAGTAGTGCTATACCTAAATTAAAATGTATAGGTAGATACCTACATAAGAAAATGATTCTAAGCGAAGGATAGACGGCCAACTTCAAATGTTTATCAAAAAACATTTTTTCCATATTTTTAAATTGCTGTAGGAAACAAAGAACAATGTGTAAAGAACTTTAAATGAAATGTTCAAGATTTTTAACTAAAAACAGACATTTATGAATAATATATTTAAAAAAAAGTGGGTAAGTGGATGTCGCTCTGCTGTACAGTAGGTTACATTTTTACAAGTGGGTCAATGTAAAACGGATTGTATTTAACTTGAATTCAATGATATAATATCATTGTATAAGAAAAACGATTCTGAGCGGAGATGATTTTTTATATTGTTATTATTTATTATAACCTAGCTGTAAGTTAAATTAATATTAAAATATTATTTTTTTTATTCGTTTATATGGTAATAAACAAAGCGGTTAGAAATTAAAATCCCATTTTTAGCGGTTTTTCGTAATTTGTCGGTGGTTTTTCTTAAAAATGGTATTATATTATAACTATTGAGAAAATCGAAAAATGACCTCCTTAAAGTACCATCTTGATCCAATTAGCTAAAAGATAAGGTATTATATATTGAAAAAAAATAAACACCATTGTAAAACCACCATTTCCTCGCTCCGCTCAAAATCTAAAATTTTTAATTAAAAGATTACAAATGTTATATTTTGCAAATAGTAAATTATTTCTAACATTTTAGATTCTGAGCGAAGCGATGAATGTATTAATTTTATAACGATGTGTGCGTTTTTAGATTCTGAGCGAAGCGATGAATGTATTTATTTTACAATGATGTGTGTTTTTTATTTTTTTTTTGTGTCTTTCATCACCTTTTAGGACAGTAATAGTGCTTGGATTTTCTTCAACAGTAACTTTTCTGATAGGACAGTGAATCTAGTTGGTACTATGGGGGGGGGGGGGTCAAAAGTAAAAATTTCCCAGTAGTTTTCAAAAGAGGCGTGAAAAATAAAACAAAAATTAAGGAAAAACGTTTTCGAGAAAATCGATTTTGGTTTTTGGTGCAACTCTAAAACAAATGACCGTAGCTACATGAAAATTTGACTGAATGTTTATATTAGCATTTTCTATACACCATAACATTTTCCAAATATATTGACTTATTTTAAACTGTTTACGAACATTTTCAGTTTCCGTATTTTTAGTTTCTTTTTCTATAAACATCAATACAATTTTATTTGTTGGTTAAAAAAGCTTGAAAATTTAATAAAAAAAAAATTAAAAATCCTTGGTCACAGTTTTTATTTATAACTTATAAATTATAAGCATTTAAAGTTTAAATCTTGACAAAATACGGAAAAATCACGAAAATTTGCAAATTATATTGAGTTAGAAATTCATAAAAATTTTTCTTTTTAAATCTAAGATTTGAAAATGTAATACAAGATTCTTCATAGGTTTGTCTACCTTTATCAAACAAAAAAATGTCTACAAGAAAGTCAAATTAAATGTTTATGAGCGTTTGAAATTCATATTTTTACAACATTTGTTATTCACTCGATTTCTCATGTAACGATTTTGCTATTCTGTTGTTATTAAAAAATGTATGACTGTAGATACTTCATTTTCTATACATAATAAAATTTTGAAAATAATTTGATTCTTTTTGAGCTATTTACAGACATGGTCGGTTTTCAATTTTTTTAGTTTTTTTTTTCTATAAATATCAATAAAATTGTATTTTTTGAGTAAAAAAGCGTGAAAATTTAATATAAGGCTCCTGATATATCTAATAGCAGTTGAAAAATTTTAAAAATACATAGGCACAATTTTTTTTTTATAAGCATTTAAAGTTCAAATTTTGACAGAATGTATCAAATTTATAATTTAATAATTATGTTGTAGTTAAAAATTTATAACATGTTCAACTTTTATAGCTAAGGATTGAAAACTGAAAACAAGGTTCCACGTAAATAGGTTATATATAAATTACTTTATTCACAATAATATCATCAAATATACTTGGTAATATATTCAGTGGTTAAAGTGGGAAAAATGTTGAGGGGGGACTAAAGTCACCGAAAATTGAGGAGCGTTCCCGAGTTCTTCCAAAGTCTATATCTAACCAAACTTTTTAAAGAAACCCCTTTTAAAAAAAAAAAGTACACCATAGGTTAGGTACCATCAAAAACAAAAAACGAAAACTTACCAACAAGTAACTATTAAATAATATTATTTATTAGTCATTATAGGTACTATAAATAGTTTATCATTATCACACTATCACAGCCAGTCTCTATATCACATCAATATTCGAGCATTAAATATTTAAATTTATGAATTATGATTTTATGAATTTTGATTTATGATTATGTTATATTATTATTGAGTGTCTCGCTGACCGGTATTGCCGCATTCCGCCATATGTATGTTTCTACCATAGATAATAAAGATATGGATAGGCCGAATCGCGGAAAAATGCCCACGGAAAAAAAGCCCAGAAATAGAAATAGAAATGTGAACACATGTATACTCTACTCCTAATGACCTAATTAGTAATTACCATATACCTATAACAAAATATAATAATATATTAATATATTATATATTATAATGAAATTAATTATTAATTGTTAATTGTATAAAATATAGATTGTAAATCAAATAAAAATATAAATATGAACACAATATTATGTATACGTCATAATTTATTGTGTTATAAGTTATAAGTCCAAAAACATTAATATATTTAGAGAGCAGATAATAATCATAAACGTCAGTCAATTTTCGATTGTAAAATTACAAAAATATAATAGCATAATATCGAAAAAGCATAATACAATAATAGTAGGTGCATAAATGCATAATAACATATTATTATATTTTGTTATAGCCTATAGATACATGGTAATTAGTAATGGTAAAAATAAAATACATATATATGTACATATTTTTGAATTTTTAAGACATTCAAATCTGCACCCTAGTAATTACTAATTAGGAGTAGAGTATACATGTGTTCATATTTCTATTTCTATTTCTGGGCTTTTTCTCCTTGGGCATTTTTTTTCGTGGGCTATTTTTCCGCCTACTGGATAGGCCACGGCTATGTTAAATATATTTGAGGCCGCGTTCCCGGAGGGGAGGCAATTGAGGCTCCTTTATCCATAGTCGTGGTTGATAGTCGATACTCGATATAGGTATACTTTATTTGGCCTCAATTGTTCCCCTCGAAGACCGCTGATAAGACCTTATGTCCTATCCATATCTTTATTATCTATGGATTACACACCACATTATTTTAGTCACTATAATTTATCATTTAATAATCGCTGATTGTACACGTCCTTATCATCAGAAACGTGGAAATTATTGGCGTGAAATAAAATACGTTTAAATTCGGTGATTAATCGATGTGTGTGTGCATAAGCCATTTAATAAATTACTAAAATTTAGGAGCGTCCCCCCGGACTTTGGAGACTTAAATTAAAGGGGACGCATAATCTTATCATAAATAAGAAGGGAGACTCCGTCACCCCCACTTTAACCACTGAATATATCATAGGCTGACAGACAGTTTTCGCTCAGAATCGTTTTTCTTATACAATGATATTATATCATTGAATTCAAATTTAACACCATCCATTACAGTGACCCACTTGTAACCTACTGTACAGCAGAGCGACATTCACTTACCCACCTTTTTTTTATTTTAATAGTTATTCAATGTTCCTCATAGGTTTTTCTCATACAAATTTAAAGAACAACAAATATATTAGCAGTTGTTATTTTTATTGGCATTTCAAGTTCAAATTTTGATAAAATTACAAAAAATGTATTTATTTGTTTTGTTGTAATTAAAAAATATTACTCGTCGGAATTTGAAACTTTTTGAAACTAAAACTATGGATATTATTATTTTCTATGGACATTGGAATTGGACAATATATTAACCAAATCTAACCCATTTATCCATGAATACATTCACCGAGTCTGGTGAATCCTATGGTACTTCGGTAATAACGGCTAGTAATATTATATGAAGTAATATTATAATATACTAGCTGATCCCGCGCACTTTGTTGCCCGTAAAATATAACAACTATTTAAAGAATTGTGATCGTTTAACTCATTTTGTGTGTAATTCGCTTTATTAAGTGCAACTCAGCCACCTTGGTAGGCAATCCGACTACGTCGGATCGCGGACAAGCCCGATGAGTGGCTGTGCCTGTATGTGCAAAAATTTGTGCGATTTGATATGCATGCTTGTACCTGATCTGCCCGATTAACCTTTGGCAACCAATAGGAATAATAAATACTCATTTCTACTTATTATTTCTCCTATAAGTTATAACCAATAGCAACGATTTAAAAACCAAAGTGTCCATCGTAAATCTCAAAATCCCTGTTTGAGCACATCCCGGGTTGAGCCTACCGGGTCCAATTGTGAATCTAAACCATTCAAGTACCACTCTTTTTTTTTTTTTATATTTATTTATTTATTGGTTTCCATAGTAATTATGAAACACACAATAATATTTAAATCGATATAATCGATTAATATTCGATATTATCAAATAATATTTTTCACGTTAAAAAAAATTGGATTTTTCCAAAAAATTTTTTCGTAAAAACCTTCTCCTAGAAATTACGAACAATTTAAAAAAAAATTGAGCCAAATCGGCCCAGCCGTTCTCAATTGATGAATTGTTATACATTTTTGGCTCCATTTTTATATATATAGATATGGGGTCTGGTCTTATAAAAATTAGTTCAAACTATCGTATTACCATTGATTATAATTAATATACTATATTGGTGTATACCTATATGGTATTACTTATGGAAAAATGAACTACTAATAGCAATATAAAATATAATAAATATATCTTTTAAAATATTAACTAACGGTCTGTCTCAGCTCAGAATCATTTTTCATCATTTACAATTATATCCTATTCCAAAAGAAAATATTCAGCGCAACAACTAGTTTTCGGTCGGTCATAAACCAGTTAGGTTATTAAGTATAACAGGATCGTCAAGTAACATCATCTTTGGAATTTGGACTTACCATAAGTGGTTAATTCAGAATTCAGCACTATTGTAACCATCAGTTAACATGCGCAAAACTGAGTATTTTTTTTTGGAATGGTGCACAAAGCCAATAAACTACAATATGTTATCATAAATATCATAATAAAATACTATTTCAATTCTGTATATTGTCCCTTATTAAGTTTTACTATATTATTGTGGTAAAACTAACAATATAGGTCGTGTTTGTGAAATGTTAATGTTCCATTTCTCTGTTAAACCATTACACTTCATGTTTTATTACACCACACATCTTAATACATTACTATTATAGTATTATTTATATTTTTTTATTTACACAACCCCTATTAGTACCTAATATACTTTTAGGCTTTTAGCATACAAATTTATGATGCACAAAATATATAAAACTTAACAAATGATGTATTAAGGTCAATGATATGTCGAACTAAAAAATAATTAAAATCCATAAATACATTTAATTTAAATACAAAAAATACAGTTATGTACAGAATTTCAGTCGACCCACTCATGGGAAACTGAAAAAAAATTACAGCTTAAATATTGAAAAAAAATGTTTATTAACAAGCTATTGTCAGCTATGGAATTATACCTTTATTCTCAATTGACCTGACAGAGTCAAGTATCTTCTATTAGTTCAATTTGTCAGTTTTTACATGTATATTTGGAACTTTGATAACAAATATTAGTACATTATATATTTTATATTTATATACATATTAATTTTACACTTATTAATACTTCTTAAATAGTAAAAATTATTAATCACTTAAATAAAAAATACAGTAAATAGTTAAAAGTACATTTATCCCTAACGTGATTTATTTTTATTTATGTATTGTAAAATTTGTTTTGCTTGGTTCGCACACATGAAGCTTGATACAACTTCTGGTGTTAATAATGATTGAATATATTTTGTGTATGTTGAACGGGATATATGACCTGAAATCATTATGAATAAAATATTTTATTCAAGTAGGTAACATTACATTTAAAAAAATCAATTTTAACTCTCTTCACCAGCAATCACAATCTCAAATTAATTACTAAATCATCCATAAAATGTTTATTTTAACCAAAGTGAATTTAAACAGTTATTGTTTTGTGCCTAGATTATGATGAATAAATTATTATTCTGTGTAAAATGTATGGTTATGATCCAGTAATAAATTCATTAAAAATAAACATGTTTGGTATTTCATTGAATTAGACAAAAATATGCTATTTTCATCAGAAAATATTTGAAATTAAATTAAAGTATAATAGGTAATTAGTATAATTTTAGTCAACAAGAATGATAAATCAATTACAAAGGTAATTATAATATGTTTAATCTTATTTTCTAATATTTCTGAATTAGTCATAATGAATAATACTGTACATTAAACTGGGAGTTCAATTCTTTCAATGATAATATATTTGGTTAAAAAATGATATATTAATATTTACTATAAATAAGAAACCAGAACTTGATAGTAATAAAGGCACAATAGTGCTATTCGGTAAGTGTTCATATCCACTAGTGAACATTGATACACACAATAAAGATATATTATGTCCACATTTATACTTTGATTACTAAATTGCAAAAACAATAAAATTTGGAATAGAATTTTCAACAATATAAAATGTAAATTCTATCATACAAACCGTGTTCCTGTTTAAAACTAATCCACAACTGAGAAATATTAGGTTGGCCTAGATTTTTCTTGGCACATTTGAAAATCTAATGAAAAAAACAAGAAAATATATTAACATTATTTTAAACTCGTATCAGTTATCAGCCAGATTTAAAATAGTCAACTCACATTAGGCGACTTCAAGATGCTAAAGAAATGCTCTTCTATCGCAACTTGTGTTTCATTGGATATAGCCAATCGATTACTATGTTTACCACGGCCGTCAACTGGTGTATTATGCCCTACTGTCATCTTCATACACAATGTTCTTACCAGCGATGGAGTTGTGTCATGCAGGATAACAAATGCGCTTTTGCACACGGTTTGATTCACTCCGTGATGCTTAACTGCATATTGGAAATATTTTGAAGACTTAATAATTTTGGTGGCGTTTATCTTGTTTCTGTTGATGGAGATCATCGCGAACAGATAAATGTTCTTTTCAAATTTTTGCAGCAGTGACATATCCGCCTTCAAACGTGTCTTAAACTCGTCATCAAACATCAACAGGCATTTGTTTGTACAGCAACTATCTCTAGATTTGGTCTTGGGCGATGGCGTATTGTCGTACTCCACGTCCGTGTCATCGTCTTCCTGATCATCCGAGGCATAGTAATCGAGATTCTCCGCAGTGGCCATTTTCACGTCCGAGGAAATCCTTGCTAGAAGGCGCATGATAGATTATATATATTATTTGCCATGAGAAGCCGAAGCGAAGCAAAACGACAAGAAACTGACTAAATAAAAAAATCTTCGGACAACTTCACTGTTCCAGGACCGATTTCACCAATAATCGCGGTAAACTTACTTTAATCATTGATAACCAGAGATTTTGGATTTCACCATACGGTTAAGCGTAATCGCTGCGTAATCACGATTAAGAACTAACCGCCCAATTTCAGCCGATTAGTGTTAGCCACGGACTAAGATATTATATATTAGTCCGTGGTGTTAGCTAATATTACACGATTAAAGAAGTTCCTATTTAATATAACCTATGCATTTATATCTTATACAATTAAAGAACTTCAAGTTAAAATATGTACCTAATAGGTATATTTAATAACGAAATTATAGCTCTTAAATATATTTATTATTGTCATTATTGTTTACAAAAATGTTCTATGTAATATTATTAATTGGTATTTATATACAGTTCTGTAAAGTATTTGAGAAAAAGTATTCAAATACTTTTTTAAGTATTGAATAACTTTTTAAATACTTTCAGCATGAGGTATTTTGAATGGTATTTTAAAGATTTTTTTTTTGTATTAAATACTTGTTTGTATATTGAATACTTCGGTTTTTTATTTCGAACATTTTATTTTTATTCGAAATATTTGTTTGGAAAAATATTATTATCAACTAAAATAATAGAAAAATAGTTTTATTTAATTTTCTGTATTTCTATGTTAGCCGAAGCCCGAAGGCTTATAATAAATAATAATGTAATGTAATGAATAAATAATAAATAAAATAAAAATGATTTTAAACCTTCTGTGTCTATAGACTATATTACGATAATTAAAAACCTACTTTAAAAACCAAAAGTATTCCAAATAATTTTTTAAAATATTCTTAACAAGACTGTTTATATATTATATTATATTTATTAAATATTAAATAAATTTGAACGTCATAAAACTCGTTCAAATTCATTAAAAATATAAACGTCATTGTAGACTGACGTTCACGTATCGTTCAATAAATATGAACGTGCACGCGCCGCGAACAATGTTCTTTCCAAAAACCGCATAACAAAATATATTTACCTTACAGTTACAGTCTTAATAAATGACTATATAAAACAGCTGTTAATTATTAACTACTAGCGCTTGATGTCAACACTCAACCATAGACTTATAAACTAGTTTATGGGTCTTATAAACTTAGTTTATAGGTCTATCGTTTATGTACTCAACTTCATGTGTCGATATTTAGAACTAATTTTACACCTATATATATCTTTAATCGGTTAAGTATATTTTTGTAATACTGACGCTTGGAGCGCCACTGGTTAATTATTGGTAGTCATTTCATTCGGGTATGTGTAAATCAATCTGAAAGCCGTTTATTGTAGGACGATGTGCAACCTGTTACCTGTATATCTTTAATCGTGCAATAAACCAATAAGTTAATAGATACAATATAGTATAATGTGTATACAAATACTGTATAAAATTAAAAGGGCGTTTGTAGAAAAGAAAATGTTAAAAGGACTTATACCACTATTATTATATGTTTTTAGAAGGGTGTTTATAAAATTCAAATTGTTAAAAGGGCCTACACCACATTTTAGATTCTGAGCGAAGCAATGAATGTATTGATTTTATAATAATATGTTTTTTTTTAATTGTTTTATTTTGTGTCTGTCATCACCTTTTAGGAGAGTAAAAATGCTTGCAGTAACTTTTCTGATAGGAAAGTGTTTAAGTATTAGAATTACCTCTCCTAATAAAATGAACAAACCATCTCAACCTGTTTCTGAACTGTAAACAATCAGCAAAGGTGAATACAACAAAACATTTTTAATCAGGTAGAAGGAGAATAGAATGGTAGGTAATATTTTGTTAAACCACATTTGGTTATGAGTAGCACTATATAGCGTATATTTTATTTGTTATTTCAGATATTTAGTATTTATTACATGACATAAATATATTAATACAGAAACTTGAATATAATTTCATATATTTAGTATGAAATTGGGTACTGAAATAAAAATAAATAGTAGTCTTAAATGTTTATACAAAAAATTTATTTTTTTAAACATTGTTTACAGTTTGGTGTACAGTTAAGTTTAATTATTAGTTTCAAACAATATTATTCACTTGTCTAACATTTATGTTAATCCTTGTAACTTGCATAAAGCTCTTAAAAGGATCCTCCAACTCATTGTCATAGTTAAAATGTTGATCATTTTTAGGTAACAGCACTTTTGGTACACCATGGTAACATAACCGGCTTTCCTTGCTCATAACAATAACATCCCCTGACCTTAAAAGTATAGCTGATGGCTTGTCATCCAATGAACGTCCTCCAATAAGGAATATGGCACTTAAACCAAAACTGTAAGACACATAACCACATAGATATTATACATTCAGTTAATTTAACAGTGTAGAAAATTTTTGTATTTTTTGTTTTAACCTGATTGACAATAGTGGAGCACTTAGATTATACTCTGAGTGATCTGTATGTCCAGAGAGTGTTGATGATGGATGGTAAAAATTTACAATGCCTGCCTCTGCCATAAATTCATCAGGGAATTGTAATAAACTGATGATGGTTTTACTAAGCTTAAATAAGTCCATTGGAAATTCAGATTTTGCGGTTTCAGAATACACCTGATTTAAAATTGTATGATGAAAATTATTAATCTATTTTAATTTTGTAAATATTAATGTTTTATAAAAAGTGTTGCTTAGATTTTATTGAGAGGATGTCACACCCGCATGTGTTTTTTCCGTCTTACACATGTACAAAATAGACAAAACGCGTTTATGCAGTCAGTGTAGAACTCACTAAATTTTGGTGTTAAAATGAAAACACCTATTACAAAATTAAAATAAAAACAATACTTCAGAGGGCACGACGGTGAGTTTTTTTTGAAAAATTTAAACTTTGAAAAGTTAACACGTTCACGGACACCTCACTTTTTGATATAATTTATGTATCTACCTCAGAAATGCACTTTTTTATTACAGAACATGTTATATTTGGAATAATATTATTGTGTGCTAATGTTACGTGCCCAAATATATGAGTATACGTAATGGGTCAATCTTATTTCTAGTTTCGTATAATACCATTAAAAACAGTACTGTATGAGCAGTAATGCCCGATTTCGATGGTTTTGTAAATTACTGTTATAGCAGTAGTGACCAATTACATAAAAATTGAAAAAATTGAAATTACTGCTATAGCAGTAACTGTCCGTGAACGTGTTAAAGGTCATTTAAAAATGTTAAAATTTTTGCTATTTCTAAATGATATAATGAATATTATACTGGGAATAATGGAAATTTGCACCTTCATGCCCTCAGAAATATTGTCAGAATTCAATTTTTTAATAATGAATAGGTATTTTATTCTAGAACCAAAATTGAGCGAATTATACTCAGACTGTGTAAACGCGTTTTGTCTATGTTGTACGTGTGTAAGATGGAGACAACACATGTGGGTGTGAGATCCTCTTAAGTAATTTTTTTAGAAATTTGCTTTTAATTAAAATTTTATGAATTTGCTAAAAAAAACAATTTATGCATGAGAAAATGTAAAAAATATATAAATCTATTTAGAAACAAACTTTTGTATCCCAATTGTGGTGGTATCCAAGGGTGGCCCATCGTAATTGATCTCTAAGTTTCACATTTCCATTCCTAAAAATGAAAAAATATTATGAGTAACAATAAAATAAAATGTATTCAATTTAAATCTACCTAATCTAAATGAATAAATAAAATAAAATGATTTTTTGAGCTTTATTATTGTGCTGAAAAGACTAAAATAGTAAATAATACCTTTGTTGGCTTTATTATAAATTATCATTGATTTTATAATATACTAGATTTTATAATACCTATATTATAAAATCAATGCTATTATGCATATACGATTTTAATATTAACCATAATTCATAAATATAATTTACAGCTAACTTATTTGTTGTAGTCCACCAATCTTCTCCATCGCCAATGATATGGTGGGCATCAATATTTAATCGATTTGGCTTCTTTGTATAGTCTACAATGCACCGTTTTATCCAATATTTTTGACCAGTCAAAGTAAATGGATTTTTAATAAAAACCAAGCCTAGGTATGTCAAACAATAATACATATAATACTAAAAATTGATTTCAATAAAGATTTTTATATTTTACCAGGTACATTTAAAACATCATAACAATTCCAATCTGATAAATCACTCTTTAAACCAAGATCATCTAGTATTTCTTTATCATTGTTAAAAAATTCTGATGTTAATTTCTTAGGTTTCTAAAATAAAATAATAATTCTAAATACAAATTTTTTTTTAAGTTTTTACATTTTAGAAAATTAATAACTTACCATAATTTTGGTATTGACTTCATTTGCAAAATCTATAACATCTATTTGTTGTTCAAGTGAATTAATTTGCTTGTAAAACTTGAAACATTCTTTAAACATTTTAAAATTAAATTCACATATAATATAATATGATTTAACTTTTATATAAATATTCTTTTATTATTTAAATTTACATTTTTCGTCGTCAAAAGTCTTAACACTCAAAAGTAAAATAAATTTAGAAAATTAAAATTTTATATTTATTTTAAAATCCTGTATTCCTGTCAAGTGTCAGGTTTCAACAATATCGAAATTATCACGGCTGTGATAGTATCATAGAACAATCATATAGATAATCTAAGACCGTGGTATAAGGTCTTAAGCAATCCCAGTATTTCAAATAGATAACATGAAGTTAATCAGTAATCTGTGATAACTACTGATAATACGATATTATTTTAAAATTTGGCTCCAAATATTTCCCAATTATAGCCATCATTTAATTATTATAATGTTCTATCTGTGATATTAGCGACTAACCTAATACGCTAAAAAATCTGAGTTATGTGTACTGTTACAAAATTTAATTTAATTGTTATTTACTTATATCGTGTAGTAATAGCAAGTAGTTAGAATTGTATATCATATATACATATTATTATATTCTTATAATTCTTAGTTTCTGACTTTCTGTTCTATTCTCGATATTTAGTGTCGGAAATCAATTCAACGCATGGATGATCTAAAAATAATACAAATTATTATGACTTGGGTAAACAATATGTATTATATACATATACATAATGTATTGTTTATGTAGGTACTTAATAAGTCATAATTTAGAAGGTTCCTAATTATTTAGTAGAAACAGTAAATACCTACCAGTCCTACCTATATGTAATTTTATTTATGATTATAATTTTTAGAATGAAGAAAAATGGCTACCAGAACAGAAGATTTTGTTACAATAGCTAGTATTATAAAACGTGAAATTCAGAAACGCAAGAAACAAAAAAAACTCAAAGGTAAATTTTAATTTCTTTTATCCATTGAGGTTTCTATAGGCAGTTGTGATTGTTGGTGCCTGGTGTAATACTGCATATTATTCAAATTTTTTCTGTATTTTTTCTTTTTCACAATAATGGCAATTCTTAGATATTAATAGATAATGGTTCTGAATTAGATCAACAATTAGGCAAACATAGGTTACAAATAGGCATAATATGCAATGACAACAACAAGTATTTCAAGAAAGACCAAATAGGCCTAACAATTTAAACAAAAGTCTGTTGTTTTTGTTGCTATAATGTTATTATTTGATTAACAAATTATCTAATAAGTTTATCTCAATGTTTAGATGAGTTGATCAATTGTATTCTTATTTCTAATGCTTCAGCTGAAGATGAAACAGAACTGACATTGTAAGTATCTTTGACTGTTATTAAGAAATAATTTAGTATTTATTTTAAGTATAAAAATACCATCCCAGTTTTACACTAATAGTTGTTATGTATAGATTTAGTTAGTATGTATTTTTACATTGAATACCTGTTTTAATTATTGTTCATTGTTATAATTAATAAAATAAAATTACAATGAAGTGCTTAAGCTCATCATAGAAGTTTATGTAACATTAAAAATTGTTTTGTTGTTATTATTATTATTATAA
Source organism: Sitobion miscanthi (assembly GCA_008086715.1). Taxonomy (NCBI): domain Eukaryota; kingdom Metazoa; phylum Arthropoda; class Insecta; order Hemiptera; family Aphididae; genus Sitobion; species Sitobion miscanthi. Next base: position 4,534,658 of record CM017797.1, read on the forward strand.
AATAAATCAGATATTTAGGTTAAATTATATCTACTTTAAATTATTATTCTATCATACTTTAAAAAAACCTTTACATTTTCTCTTAATAATCCTTAAACTTGTCAAATATATTGAAAATATGATTTTTTTACATCAGATAATTATATATATGTTTATATTTACTAATTACTTAAATACAATTATTGCACTCATTTTCTCTGATAAATTATTTTAATTCAGTCACATATTTAATTATTTATTTATTCAGCCCAAACAATTACAATTGATATTTCTGTCATTTTTAGATTAAAAATATTTTTTCCTTCTATGAATTACTTACAACTCGATAAATTAACAAGTATGAATTTTATAAGATCAATAATACAATACACTTAATGAAAAGTAGACTGAATATTCTCAAATTAAAAAATTAATTTTTTCTACAAATCTGTTATGGATAAGTCTTTAACATTTTCCAACCCTGTGGAATAAGTGTTGCCTTTGTGCATCTTTAAATTAATTCGTAATATTATTTTTACGATCAGGTAGTTCATAATAATAAATAAGTTGCATGAAGTAGTGGTTCATAAATTTCACTAGAATATACCTACCATGTAAATAGATGCGTTTATGTATATATTAAAATAAACCTATTATAACGAATTATACAAATTTAAATGATAAAATATTATAAATAAATATAATATAATAATGATAAACATTAGGAAAAATTATTCTATTTTATTAAAGTACTGTGATTTTATTTTTAGTCTGAAAAGAATGTCATACTAAAATCATTGAGAATAATGTAATAACTAATATTGTTAAGGCGCCTGGTGCCAATGTAATTTTGTACACAAAAATACACTCTATATGGGAATAATGTTCCTGTTCTGATGAACATGTTCAGTGGGGCCCATTATCTTCTTGAAGAATAAATAAAAATAAAAATAATAAATAATATACCTACTTAGTATTATATACATTTTTACAAATAATATATAACTATTAAAAGTTAAAATATAATTAGTCAATAAAAAAAACATTTGGTAATACTGTAATGGGTATAATTTAAATTATAAATATATATATCTAATACTATTATAATATTTATACTAAAAATTTGAATCGTTAATGAACCACCTAATTTATTACTTGTACTATTTGGCCATTCACGATAAACTATATGGTATGTTGAGAGACAACTTTTATAATATTATACTCTAATAGTTTATTATAACCATATTTTATTGTAATGTTTATTGTAGATTAAAAAAAAAAAGAAAAAAAAAAAAAGAAGACAAAAAAAGGTTTGTAATCTCCAAAAAAAAAAAAAAAATTATATTTAAAACTAATACTATCTTAATCAGGTACAAAATAATAAAAATTAAAAACGATAAAGCTATACTGACGATACGAAAGCTTTATACTGAAACCTGTGATGACAACAACAAGCATTTGAATAAAGACAAAACAGGGTATTCTAATTTAAGCAAAGGTCCGTTATTTTTTCTATGATGATATTATTTCATTATTATTATTTAATGTGTTGGTTTCTATTTTTAGATGAATTCCCAAGAAATATTCCTATTGCTAATACTTCAGAAGGCGACTCTTTGTAAGTATCATTAATGGTATAAATTACTTTAAACAAACATATTTGTATTTATTGTACATTAAATAATAAGTTATTTAGTTAATTTTGTGCATTATTCACATTAAAACATTTTTGTTGTTGGATTTTAATCTTGTGACTGCTCTTTACACGTTTAAATAAAATTCTACTAAAATTTACAAACAAATAATGTATGTATTAATACATAAATGTAAATTAAAATATTTTTTATACGTAGTTTAATTGTATTTTATTGTTGTGCTCTTGTAGATTTAAAAAAAGAAAAAGAAAAAGAAGCGAGATAAAATAATGGTTTGTTTTGATAGTAAAATAAAATAATATTGAATACCTTTAAGACTGTTATGTTGTCTTTAGGTACGAAATGATAATAATTTCAAAAACGATATAGCTACATTGAAAGTAGAGAAGTTTTATACTGAGACCTGTGATGACAATTACAAACTTTGATTAATGACAAAACAGGGTATTCTAATTTAAGCAAAGGTCTGTTTTTTTTTTCTATGATGATATTATTTCATTATTATTATTTAATGTGTTGGTTTTTATTTTTAGATGAATTCCTAAGAAATATTCCTATTGCTAATACTTCAGAAAGCGACTCTTTGTAAGTATTATTAAAGTTTAAACTACTTTATACAATCATATTTTTATTTATTGTACATATATTTTAATATTTTTATACATGGTATAGTATTTTATTGTTATGCGCATTTTAGATTTAAAAAAAAGAAGAAGAAAAAGAAGGGAGATAAAAAAATGGTTTGTTTTAATATTAAATTTAAAAAAACATTGATACCTATTACTTAAAACACTGTTATGTTGTCTTAAGGTACAAAATGATGAAATTATGAAAAACGATATAGGTACATTGAAGGTAGATACGTTTTATAATGAGACCTGTGTTGACAATGACAAGCGTTTGTATAAAGACAAAATAATGGATTATAATTTCACATCAACATAGGTCTGTGTTTTTTGTTGCAATGATGTTAATGATCTATATTTTTATTTGAATATTATTTAATATATTTGTTTTATTTTTAGATAACTTGATAAGAAGGATTTCCATTGCTAATGCTTCAGAAGATGTCTTATTGTAAGTACCTATCAATGAAAGATTTAATTGATTTATACAATCATATTTTTATTTATTATAATTTAATGATAAGTTACATAATTAATTTTGTGCCTTATTTACATTAAACATTTTTTATTGGTGTGTCTTCTCTGATTTTAATCTTGTGGCTTCTCTTGAGCATATTTTAATTAATTTTTAACAAATTTATAAACATAAAATGCATGTATTTGGTTCCTGTTTATTAAAATATTGTTCATACGTGGTATTGCATTTTATTATTATGCACATTGTAGATTTAAAAAAAAAAAAAAGAAAAAAAAAAAAGAAGACAAAAAAAGGTTTGTAATCTCCAAAAAAAAAAAAAAAATTATATTTAAAACTAATACTATCTTAATCAGGTACAAAATAATAAAAATTAAAAACGATAAAGCTATACTGACGATACGAAAGCTTTATACTGAAACCTGTGATGACAACAACAAGCATTTGAATAAAGACAAAACAGGGTATTCTAATTTAAGCAAAGGTCCGTTATTTTTTCTATGATGATATTATTTCATTATTATTATTTAATGTGTTGGTTTCTATTTTTAGATGAATTCCCAAGAAATATTCCTATTGCTAATACTTCAGAAGGCGACTCTTTGTAAGTATCATTAATGGTATAAATTACTTTAAACAAACATATTTGTATTTATTGTACATTAAATAATAAGTTATTTAGTTAATTTTGTGCATTATTCACATTAAAACATTTTTGTTGTTGTGTAATCTCTGATTTTAATCTTGTGACTGCTCTTTACACGTTTAAATAAAATTCTACTAAAATTTACAAACAAATAATGTATGTATTAATACATAAATGTAAATTAAAATATTTTTTTATACGTAGTTTAATTGTATTTTATTGTTGTGCTCTTTGTAGATTTAAAAAAAAGAAAAAGAAAAAGAAGCGAGATAAAATAATGGTTTGTTTTGATAGTAAAATAAAATAATATTGAATACCTTTAAGACTGTTATGTTGTCTTTAGGTACGAAATGATAATAATTTCAAAAACGATATAGCTACATTGAAAGTAGAGAAGTTTTATACTGAGACCTGTGATGACAATTACAAACATTTGATTAATGACAAAACAGGGTATTCTAATTTAAGCAAAGGTCTGTTTTTTTTTCTATGATGATATTATTTCATTATTATTATTTAATGTGTTGGTTTTTATTTTTAGATGAATTCCTAAGAAATATTCCTATTGCTAATACTTCAGAAAGCGACTCTTTGTAAGTATTATTAAAGTTTAAACTACTTTATACAATCATATTTTTATTTATTGTACATATATTTTAATATTTTTTATACATGGTATAGTATTTTATTGTTATGCGCATTTTAGATTTAAAAAAAAAAAAAAAGAAGAAAAAGAAGAAGAAAAAGAAGGGAGATAAAAAAATGGTTTGTTTTAATATTAAATTTAAAAAACATTGATACCTATTACTTAAAACACTGTTATGTTGTCTTAAGGTACAAAATGATGAAATTATGAAAAACGATATAGGTACATTGAAGGTAGATACGTTTTATAATGAGACCTGTGTTGACAATGACAAGCGTTTGTATAAAGACAAAATAATGGATTATAATTTCAACATAGGTCTGTGTTTTTTGTTGCAATGATGTTAATGATCTATATTTTTATTTGAATATTATTAATATATTTGTTTTATTTTTAGATAACTTGATAAGAAGGATTTCCATTGCTAATGCTTCAGAAGATGTCTTATTGTAAGTACCTATCAATGAAAGATTTAATTGATTTATACAATCATATTTTTATTTATTGTACATATATTTTAATATTTTTATACATGGTATAGTATTTTATTGTTATGCGCATTTTAGATTTAAAAAAAAGAAGAAGAAAAAGAAGGGAGATAAAAAAATGGTTTGTTTTAATATTAAATTTAAAAAAACATTGATACCTATTACCTAAAACACTGTTATGTTGTCTTAAGGTACAAAATGATGAAATTATGAAAAACGATATAGGTACATTGAAGGTAGATACGTTTTATAATGAGACCTGTGTTGACAATGACAAGCGTTTGTATAAAGACAAAATAATGGATTATAATTTCAACATAGGTCTGTGTTTTTTGTTGCAATGATGTTAATGATCTATATTTTTATTTGAATATTATTTAATATATTTGTTTTATTTTTAGATAACTTGATAAGAAGGATTTCCATTGCTAATGCTTCAGAAGATGTCTTATTGTAAGTACCTATCAATGAAAGATTTAATTGATTTATACAATCATATTTTTATTTATTATAATTTAATGATAAGTTACATAATTAATTTTGTGCCTTATTTACATTAAACATTTTTTATTGGTGTGTCTTCTCTGATTTTAATCTTGTGGCTTCTCTTGAGCATATTTTAATTAATTTTTAACAAATTTATAAACATAAAATGCATGTATTTGGTTCCTGTTTATTAAAATATTGTTCATACGTGGTATTGCATTTTATTATTATGCACATTGTAGATTTAAAAAAAAGAAGAAAAAGAAGAGAGATAAAAAAATGGTATGTTTTGATATTAGAATAAAAAAAATTAGATATAAGATTTTTATGTTGTCTTTAGGTACAAAAAGATAAATATTTGAAAAACGATAAAGCTGCATTGAAAGTAGAACAATTTTATAATGATACCTGTGATGACAATGTCAAGTATTTAAATAAAATCAATATAAATGCTTCCAATTTAAATAAAGGTGCGTAATTTTTGTAACCATGATGTATAATTTTATTAAAATTTAATATGTTTATTAACATATTTAGACAATTCAACAATAAGGATTCAAATTGCAAATGCTTCAGAACATAATGAAGAATTGACATTGTAAGTATCTAAAAAAGTTAATTACTTATTAGTTATTAGTATTTAGTATCATTATTATTTAGCTTATGATTTATATAATATATAATATTTATTGTAGACATTAAACATTTTTTTTTCAATTTATACATTGATCTAAACTTATGTGTTAATTTATCATAAACAATACATTTTTGAATATATCATTTTCAGTTCCAAATTTAGACATTTGCTCCAATTATAAAAAATAATTTACGGCTCTGGAAAAATGGGAAATAGAAATGCATGAACTTTTTAGATTTTGAGCAAAGAATTTATATTTGCTTTTAATTAAATATTAGTTAATAATTGCATGTTTATTATTTTAGTTCATTGTTTAGTGAATAATTGTCTTTTTGGTTTAGGTTAAAAAGTCCATTAAAGAAGTCCAAGTTAAAGAAGAAAAAATCTAAGGTATTTATTGTTTTATTTTTAATTATTTATACTTTTTTGTAATTTATTAGAATTATAAGAAATATATGTCCAATGCTGATAGAGGCAGATTTTGAAAGCTATTGGTCATCTATAAGGCAGAGGACTTTTATCATTTGTATATTTTTTTTTGCACAGTCACAAAAATAGCTGTGTAGGACACAATCACGTTCATGCTTTAATCATTTTATTAATAATTTTTGGTTAAAGTTTTTATTTATTTATTTTCACAACCAAAATAATGTTGATCTCAATATTAATATGGTTGTTGGGTGTTCCCAGACACATGTTTTTCCTAGAAATACGTCTCGAGATTAAACATTTGATTATTTGAAACTGAAATATTTTGTCAATTATTTTTTAGAAGTTGAAATCCAATTGTATTCCATCCCATATGCTCATTGTAATTTATTACAGATTGTATATATTCAAATAAATGTTAAAAAAAAAGAATTTGAAGAAATTGATACATTAATTTGAAGAAGTATCTGAAAACCCATAAATTAAAATAATTCAATACTTATTGTAACTTACTACTTAAAATTTAAATAAAATATATTCATTAAAATGATAGGTATTTACAGAAAAAAATGTTTATTTTGTATTCAAAAATATTAAAATATTAAAAGAAATAAACATGCTGAGATTTATATTTGTATTTTTTAACATTTAATTTTAGATGGCAATAAAAGAAGATACTGAGTCGTCAAAATATAAATCTATACAAAAAAATTTTAAAAATATGGAAGACCTGAAAATATATGTATCTGAAGAGCAGTCAAATGAGATTCACAATGGTAAAATTTGCATCTTACAAATATCTTCCGAAATAAATGTTTTAGAAACTGCTATTATTGCCCATTAACACAACAAAAGTCCCATAAGATATTAACTATTTTTGGAATAATTAATAAATTTTAAATATTTAGTAGTATATCAATGCTCAAATTGTATTATATTATGCTGTCTACAAAAATTAGATTTGAGTAAAAAGTTTTGTTTAAAACATATTAAAAGTTTTAAGTAATTAACATATTCAATAGGACCTTACTTATCAAAATTATATAGGGTTAGGGTTTGACTAAAAATTGAAACAATATATTTTGAATGCATAAATTACTTATGAGAGAGAAATAAAAAGACTAATGGTAAAGAATAAAGTATAGATATTTATTCTAAAATATTTAATTTAATTTATATTATAAATAATTGTATTGTGTAGAGTTAAAAATGTTGTCTTATATTATACCTTTATTTCAATAAAATAGATCCTGCTATGATTACCACTCCTTATAATTCGAGAATTTTGAAAGTCCATGAAGAGGAGTACCCTGATTTGTGAGTATGAGAATAAGTAAAAATAGCTCATCATTTTTGTTTATAATAATTTGTGTAAATATAAACAAAATATTCTTTCTGTGTATGATAAATTTGTAATTCTTTATATAAAAAAATTTTATTGCAGTGAAAAATATAATTATTCTATTCTTGTGTAGATTTCAAAAATTATTCAAGAACAAAAAGAAAGATAAGAAAAAATCTATTAAGGTTGGTACTAGTTTTTTAATAGTTTATTATTATTTTTTTTTTTATCTAAGATATTTAATTAAATTTGATGTCCATTAATCATTATAGTCTATACAAGTAGTGAAGTATCTGTTAAAGAGTGATTCGGTGGAAAGGGAAAATTTTTAAATTATGAGGCTACAACAATTTTTAATAGAAATCAATAATATTGTGGCAACCTCCATTCTTTCCAGAAATCCATAGAATGGTTATTTGTCATCTAAATTCAAAATGTTGTCAATATTAAATATTAATTATAGCAGGTTCCTACATTGTATCCATAAATATTTTATAAATTTATCAATCATTAATATTTAGTACTTACAACCCATTACTTTTAGATTTTAATAAAATGTATAAATGTATAGGTACTTAGGTTAAGATGACTTATTATAAAATCACTACATTCAACTATACATCTTCATCGATTCTGAGCAAATTTGACATAGTTTTGCATAGGCGCAACTAGGAGGTTGCTTGTAGGTGCTTTAGCAACAACAATCTTTAATTCAGTAACTGTTATAAAACACTAAAAAATAATGTGATAAAAGAACAATTCCTTTTTTTATGTATTATTTTTTTTGACACGTTTTTACTAAAAAAAAAAAAAAGAGTGTTTCCTAACATAATTTATTTATTTCAAATTTCAGTTATAATTCCAATAAGTTCTGTTTTCTGTAACATGTAAACATATTTTTTTTAGTATGCAACACATTAAAAATTGGTTGAGGTCTGAGGACAAGTATGTTACAGCAACGGTTTACTGAATTGTCCATTTTAAATATTAAGTATTTCAAATAATATAAAAACAGATCAGTGTTGGATTACATACAGCACAAAAACAAAGAAAATAGGTTATTATCATTCCTTTGTAGTTTTGTAATGGTACTTTTTTTATACCTGTTATCCCCCTTTTAGAATATCTAATTATTATTTTGAATTAATGTTTTATAGGCCGATAAGAAATATTCGAAAAACGATTCCCTTCAATCAGTGGACATGGATGTGGAGACATATTATAATAGTAATAATTATATTGACGATGACGGCGAAAAGAAATTGGAATTGTTTGATTCTTTGGACGATCACACGTCAGAATATCGCACTATGACCGACACAGGTATGTATTATGGCCAATATTGTAATCAAACATATAACAACGTCAACGGTGTACACGGCCACGAAAATGTTCTCACTGGAAACACTCCTCTCCAGTGCGACGTTTGTTTTAAAACGGTTAGTTGTAAAACTAAATTGCATACACATAAAAGAACGCACACTGGGGAGAGGCCATATTCTTGCAACGTTTGTTGTCAATCATTTTCGCAAAAGTCAACATTGGTTTTACATATAAGAACGCACACTGGTGAGAAACCATATTCTTGTGACGTTTGTGGCCGATCATTTTCGCAAAAGTCAACATTGGTTTTACATATAAGAACGCACACTGGTGAGAAACCATATTCTTGTGACGTTTGTGGCCGATCATTTACGCAGCAAACAACTTTGGTTAGACATAAAAGAACGCACACCGGGGAGAGGCCATATTCTTGCGACGTTTGTGGCCGATCATTTACGCAGAAAACAAATTTGGTTTCACATAAAAGAACGCACACTGGTGAGAAACCATATTCTTGTGACGTTTGTGGCCTATCATTTACTCATCAAACAACTTTAGTTGGACATAAAAGAACGCACACCGGGGAGAGGCCATATACTTGCAACATTTGTGGCCGATTATTTTCTCATAAATCCACTTTGGTTCTACATTATAGAGTACACACAGGTGAAAGACCATACGAGTGCGGCCAGTGTGGAAAAAAGTTCTCAGCAAGCGGTGCTCGTTTAAAACATACACGAAGAGTTCATATCAAATGTTTTTAAACTCTTTATGAACGTTTGAATTCGTCTGCTCGGGCGTTCGGGACGAACAAAAAACAAAACCATAAAGTTCTCACTCTCAACGACGATCGTCCGTTAAGAATAAAACCTTGCGTAGTAACTACGTGCCTACTGGCGTCTGGCGTTATACTTTCATCGATCGTCCTCGAAATCGGTCGCCCCGGTAAATCTTCCTACACTTGAGTGCGACGCTTGTACCAACACGTACCTACATCATTTTATGTAAACTCTTTGAACGAAGATCGCAAGTCCGTAAGAAACATCGCACGTTTGACGTTTGTGGTATTTGCTTTTTCGTAGAAGCTACGCTATTCAACTATTTCAACCAAACTATACAAACAAACACTCTGAAAAACGTATATTGTTGCGATTTTTCAAAAAACTACTTAATTTGTTACAATTGTTATTATAAGTATATTAAAATCCAAAACCTTTTCGTGTGCAGTGTACAGTAATGGATGTATTGCTTCTATCAATGTAAATATTCTCTACTCTATAATTATTCTGTGAGCAGATAGCGAGCATAAGCTACTCAACTAATATTAGAAAATAATGCAATGTATATATTAGTTATAAGTTATAACTGTAGACTGTTGTTCAATTTGTGATTTCGTAACACATACTAAACATATTTAATAAGAACTAAATTCAGTTTGTAGAATTTATAAAATTAGGTTTTTATTGTGTAATTTTTTTTAATCTTTAGACGATACTTGAATAATATAAATTAAAAGTCGTAAAATATATTATAATAGTAGTTTTGTTTAAATTTTTTTTTATATTATTTCGAACGTTTTAATTTTACAATGATGTGTCAGTGCTATTTTAAATTTCCATACAAAAAAATGTATACAGTTCTTTGGTGGGTGTAAAGTAAAAATATTTGGTATAGTTTTCAAAATCATCAGGAAAAAAAATATTAAAAAAACAGGAAATTTTAAAAAACCTACTTTTGTTTGGTGTTATTGAAAAATGAATAACTGTAAATATTTATGTAGCCTCACGGTTAATAATTCAAAAAGTGTCCATGTATTTTGTAAATTTGAGTTTTTGGTTATAATATTAACTACTTGTGAAAAACCTTATTAATATATATTTTAGATTCTGAGCAGAGCCATGAATGTATTGATTTTACAATGATCTGTTTTTTAATTTTTTGTGTTTGTACACGATAAGTAGTCGAAATAATGATTCGATTTTACACTTCAGTGTCGTGTGCAATGGAAAAGTGAATCTAATTGGTGCATTTGTAAAGTCAAATTCCCAGAATTTTTCAAACCGCCAGAAAAAAAAAAGGAAAAATGGGAAGTTTGACGCAAAAACGGTTTTCGTTTTTGGTGTAAAAAAAGCTATAAAAAAAACATAATAACATAACATTTTCAAGCCTTTTGACATAGTTAAACAATTTTTATCTACAATAATTAAAAAAAAAAAATTTAATTTAAATATCTCATGTATTATATTTGCACAAAAAGTGTCCATATATTTTGAAAAGTTTATCGTATGGAAAATACAAGTATAATCATTGATGGAAATGTCCTAGTGTCTAGTATTTTTGAATTACAATAAAATATCAAAAATCTATTGATTGGAATTCATTAGTTTACTAATGATTAAACTATATTCTAAAAAAATATAATTCAAACGCTAATAAAAATTAATGTAATTTTTACTGCATCAAAAGTAAGACAGACAGACAGAAATAAAACACACATATTGCAAAATCTATACATTCTTTCGTTATATGTCTTGGTAGTTGGTTGAATATTTTAGACTGCTTATATTATCTTATTAATTTTATAAATAATATTTTTGAGGGAAGTAAAATTAATATTAGTACACAATATAGTAAAGATGTTTATTCTAAAATATTAAATTAAATTTCTATCATAAATTATTGTATTATGTTGTGTTGAAATATTTTATTATATTATTCCATTGTTTTACAGATTCTACTATGATTAACACTTCTTATAATTCAAGAATTTCAAAAGTCCGTGGTGAAGGGTACCTTGAATTGTGAGTATGATAATTGAGTAAAATTAGTTAAACTTTTTAGACTAAAATTGTATTGCAATGTTAAAAAATTAATTATTCTATTCTTTTGTAGATTTCATAAGTTATTAAAAAATAAAAAGAGGGAACAGAAAAAAGTTATTAAGGTTAGTATAATCTTTTAGTATTTTACTATTATTTTTTATACATATTAAAAATATTTAAATTTGATATGAATAAATCATTATGATTATACATATTATTATAACTGTGAATTACTTTCTTCAAAATCTTTTTTCTATGACATAAATGTAAGATCAGGGTGATAGAAGACAGAGGGAAGATGATTTAAATTATGAGGCTAAAACGAATTTCAATAGAGTCCTTTGTTATTAAGGCAAACCCTCCATTATCCCTAAAAATAAATCCATAGAATGCTAAATTATCATCATGTTCATCATTTTATCAATAGTAATTACTAATTAGTACCTATAGGTAAATTAATATTAATATTTTTATGTTTTAATTATTTATTAGGTACCTACACCCAAAACTCTTAGGATGACCCTTTTGGAGCGGTAAAAATGTCTTATTCATCAATTTTGTGGGTGTTTTATGGTAGTACATTTAAATCTTTTGGAACTTTCAGGGGAATATGTGAATTCAAATTTTTTATACCATGTGCTATTTATAGAGTTTTATATAATATGATAAACTTACTACTTAGTGCTTATTAATTAAACAGCTTGAAAATTTAATAAACAATTCTATGTCAGTTTATACTTAACCCAAATAAAAAAATTTACTGAAATAAACTAATCAACATTTCTTTGAATAGCGTTTAAAGTTCATTGAAAACAAAAAAAAATGATATATATTAAAATTTGTAAATTATTTTGTGGTAAAAATTTATAACGTTTTATGTTTTCCTAGCTTTAAATTTTATTGTACTATTTCGTGTATGTAATTTGAAAATATCTAATGTATTTAATCTGTTAATCTTTGATAGGCAGTAACGTCAAAGGAAATAATGTCACAGAAAAAAATGAATAAACGTAAACAATCGGCGTCAGATAAAGAATATTCAAAAAACGATTCCCCCCAACCAGTGGCCATGGTTATGGAAACATGATAGTAATGAATATATTGGTGAAGGCGGTGGAAAGAAATTAGAATTTTTTGATAATCAGGATGATTACACGTCGGAATATCGCACCATGACCGACACGGGCATATATTTTGCCCGATATTATAATCAAACATTTAACAACGTCAACGGTGTACAGTCACGAAAATGTTCTCACTGGAAACACTCCTCTCCAGTGTGACGTTCGTTTTAAAACGGTTAGTTGTAAATCTAAATTGCATATACATAAAAGAACGCACATTGGGAGAAACCATATGCTTGCAACGTTTGTGCAAATTTATTTTCGAAAAAAAAAAAACATCTGGTTAGACATAAAAGAACACACACTGGGGAGAACCCATATGCGTGCGACGTTTGTGGAAATTCATTTTCGTTGCATGGAAATTTAGTTGTACATAAAAGAACACATTCCGGAGAGAGGCCATATTCTTACAACGTTTGTTGTCAATCATTTTCGCATAAGTCAACATTGGTTGAACATTGTAGAATACACTCAGGTGACCATACGAGTGAAAAAAAATTCTCAACAAGCAGTAAGCGTATACAACATACACGTAGTGTTCATACCAAATGTTTTTAAATTTGTTACTATTAATGTCATTATGACGCATAACTCATAAACATCAAATCATAAATGATAACGTTCGATTATCAAGGTAAGGGACGAAAATTCATAAAAAGATATCACTACATCCTAATCGTTTCAATTCCTCTGCTTGGGCGTTGGTGACATACAAGAGTCAAACAATATACTTAACACTATTAACTACGATTATTTGTTGTGAATATGTAGTCCTTACTGGCGTCTAGCGTCATACTCTCATCGATCGTATCAAAATTGTTCGCACCAGAAATTAATTTATTGTGTTACATTTCAGAAATCTTAGCAAATAACTATGGTTATTTTTTAATTCGTTAACAAAACCCTATACTGTCTACAGTTTACGGTAATGGGCGTATTGCTTCCTCTCTCAATGTTAAACAGCAATTAAAATATTTTCATATCCAAAAGGAAATGGAGAGTATTAACTACTCGACTAAAATAGTAAAATTATTACACAATGTACATGTTAGTTATAGTTATAGATTGTAGTACCTACAGTTTTCTTTCAAAATACTATTAATCATACCAAATCTAAACAAAATTCAGTTACTATAGAATTGGGATTTAATTTTGTAGATGTAAGTTGGACAATTTATTGTATAATACAATTTAGAGATTTTGTGTATTTAAAAATAGTTTGTATTGATCTTTAAGTTTTATTCATTTAAAACTGTGTTTTTATTAATATATTCTAGAGATGAATAAAACTTTTTGTTCCCTTCCAAATCTAAACTTCAAAAGTCTATCAGAAAATCAAGTGTAAAATAAATATTGGAAGTATAAACATATATATTGGAAGTTGTATATCTATAATATATATTGAAAGAGTTGTGCATATAAAGATAGTTTAATAAACAAGTAAAATATTTTGAACATTGTATGAAGTACAGAAATTAAATACTAATATTAACATTCAATGAAAATTTCATGTAGGTGTACGGTTACGATTATTTGTTTTAGAGTTACACCAAAAACCAAAACCAAAAATTCCCGTTTTCCTTAAATTTTTATTTTTCCCGGTGCTTTTGATAACTCCTAGGAATTTTTTACTATGACCCCCCAACGTACCAACTAAATTCACTATCCTATTAAACAAGATACTAAAATAGAAAATCGATGATAATAACTTAATTATAAGAATACCTATAGGTACGCCACTATGGGTATTGTTGTAAAATTACAGGTAATTTATTTTTGGGTAGCTTACTTGAGTAAATAACCGTTAATATTACTTTTTAATGGTAATATTGGGAAATTTATTTTTCCATGTATAATTATCGGTAATTTATTTTTAGGTAACTTACTTGAGTAAATTACAGGTAATATTACTTTTTTTATGTTAATATTGGGAAATTTATATAAAATTATCTGTAATTTATTTTTGGGTAACTTACTTGAGTAAGTATTTTTCAACACCCAATTGAATAAAAAAGTAATATTAATTATTTATTATTAAAGCAATAAAATACCTAAATGGCTACAATCTATATAAATATTATTTCTCCTTATATGAAGTATTCAAATATTGTCTATACAAATATAGCCAATAGGCAATAATCAATATAGGTATTTATAATTCTTTATAAAATAATGTTAAACAAAAGTACAAAACTAAATAATATACTTTTATCTGGAAATAAAAAAACATATTTTTTGATAAAATACAAAATAAGTTTAATTTAATTCAATGGAAGTAACAAATTAAGTCAGTCTTAACTTTTAAAGTCTTAAGTTTTATTAGATCAAAAAAAATTATAACAATTTAATGTACACCTCAAAAAGCAATATTAAAAAATAAAAATAGGCAGTAACTTTCAGAATAAAATTAATATAGTGTAATAAAGTGTTTTTGTTTAAGCAAGTTTAAATTTCTATTATATATTTATATACTTTTGAACATAAAGGACATTTGACGAATTTGACTTTAATAGAGTATACTGGCGTCTGGCATACTGCCAAAGTGCTAAATGATAATTGATAATTGCTCTAATTTTAATATATAATTATTAATATGCTTATATTTTTCTTTATTAGTACCTAATCAGTAGGGCCGTAGCACTGCCTCCAAAGATCCTAATAAACCTAATAAATGTAACATGGTATATGTTGTATGAATATGATTCATAAAACTAAAAAAAAATAAAATACTCATAAAGTGGTTAAGTAATTTATATTTATTACTTTACCTATAAATTACTTACTTTAAGATAGTTTACTTAAGTAATATTACCAACTTACATCACTAACTACGGGTACCTATTTAAAGGTAATGAAATAATATAATATATAGATATATATAAATATATAATAGGGGAGTTATATAAGCTTGAAGCTAATATGCAATAAGCAGATAAGCTATACACATTACCAAGCAGCAAACCTGTTAATTTTAACTTTTTAAAAACTAATTTTTATTGATATAAACTTAAACGAGTTACGATAATTTATAAATAATTAAATAGGTATTAAATATAAATATAATACAATTATTATTGATAATATATATAGGTACCTATTGCGTAAACATTTACTTTTTATTATTTTAAACCATATGACTGACTAATGACTATTTATAAATTAAAAAATAAATAACTTAACTTAAGTTAATAAGTTATTGTAAGTTTCCATATAACTTTTAACTTAACTCAGTTAAAAAAAAAGTTATGATAACTATTAACTATAAAATTTTAAAACTATTTTTTATCAACTTAACGTAACCCAATAAAAAATTAAAATTAACTTTTCAGGCTTGCACATGACACAAACACATTTCTTTCGAGAAGGCTATGACCAATACTATACGATAAATTCCTACTTTGTACATCCACGTATATTATATATTATAATATTATTAATTATTTTACACATTTTAGATTCTGAGTGGAACGATGAATGTATTGATTTTACAATAATGTGTTTTTTTTTTTAAATTTTTTTTTGTGTCTGTCATCACCTTTTAGGACAGTAAAAATGCTTGAATGTTTGCTCAGAATAGTTTTTCTTATACAATGATATTATATCATTGAATTCAAATTTAACACCATCCATTACAGTGACCCACGTGTAACCTACTGTACAGCAGAGCGACATTCACTTACCCACCTTTTTTATGTTGATTACAAAGAAAATGTAAAATATATCAATACATATATACCTAGGTATAAATTAGTTACACTAAGTAGCAGTATGACAAATTAAATCTTATAAATTATATATTTATGTAACTATGTGTACGGTAATAATTTAGATAAAATATAATAATATGAGTTTTTTATAATGTTCAAAATTTCTTCAGCTTTCAAATCATTCAATTTTTTACAGACATTAATAAAAAAACATTTAAGCGGTCATTATAGATAATAAAGCCCGTAGACGATTTTTGATAGTATTTAATTTGCTAATTACTCGTTCACAATTAACCTGAGTTGCCGATAAGGTTAGTACATATTCCATGGTGGCATATAAATTAAAATAAGTAGGCATATGTAAATTAAACGAATGAAATAATTTAAAAACACAAATCAGACAATTTTCTCGGGCATATATAGCTTTTTCACCATGAATAGAAGAAACCAATAGCGTTTACAATCAGATCTTAAAAAAAAAAATGTTTTCATATAAATATTCTTAACACAGATATTTATAAATATACCTAGTATATCTAGCTGAATAACCTGGCGTTAACCTCAGAAAAAAATTGTGATTAATTAACTCCTTTTGGGTGTAATTCGCTGTGCACAGGAATGTGTATGGAAGCAAAATCATATTATATATTTTAATTTTTAGCCATCCCGCGTGGTTAACGGTGATGCGAACAGTATATTATCAGGTAGGCAATTTACACAGCGAGGTGGGTGATAAAATATAGCCTATATATATTAGTACAGCTTTCTAGTTGAAAAAAAATTTGTATACAGTGTACCTAAAATAGTATTTTAGTCACAGTTGATCATCCCGGATCTTTAGGAGTATTTAATATTTATATATTAATATATTTTCTGGGGTTATTTAATTTTATTTAGAAAAATTGTCGGCTATTATAGGTACACGATACTGCAATAGGTACTTGTACAACCGCATTCACAGTATAAAAAAAATGTTAACACATGCGTTCAGTTTATTTTGTTCTTAGTACAAAATTTGTAATTTTTTAATTAAGTTCTGTTTAATTTAGCAATTTTGTTTTTAAATTATGGATGATCATTCAGAAAGTAATAAAAAATAAAGTTATAATTATTACTTAGGAATTTATTTTAAAGAAAAATATCTAATTATATTATTTATTTAATAATAATTTCAATTTATATACTATCGTTTTCAGTTAGTTCAGAAAATGATTGTGGCAAGGTGTTTTTAATTCGAGATATAATTGAACTCATCATTCGAAAAAACAATTCTTTACAATGAAAATCAGTTACATCTATAAGAAGTAGAAAAGAAATATTTGAGTTCATACAACAAAAATGCGGTTGTAAATGGGATAGTAATTGTATATCATTACTAAACAATGAAATTGTAAATTTTTCTTTGGTATTATCAAGAAAATTGTTAAAATGTAATAGGAAACTTGATAAGTTTTATACGATTAATAATGTTTGGCTTAACACTACATTTGAAATGCCTCATTTAAAATCACAGTCTTCAATACCAAAAGATGCTAATTTTGGTCGTACCTACACCTAAAACATTTACTGAGTCATTTGAACGAATTAAATGTCGTAAAATGATTAATTCGATTGAGTCTTCGAATATGACTTTCCCAGAAATAATATACGCCTCAAATAGAAAAATGCAACAGAGTGGACAAAGAAGTGTGGTTCAGCTTTTTAAAAGTGCTACATTGTCACCAAATATAGTTTAAAAATTAAAAATGTGATTTAAAAATCAAAATCAACTGAAATTGATCCATTTACCGCTGACGGAGCTTTGGCTTTTTTTATTGAAAACGATTCAACGAAACAGCAATATATAAATATTAGGTTGTCTGCCAAAAACCGAAATGCTAATATTTATCTACCATATTCTTCAATTATAGAAGCAAAAAAACTATACAGTTATCCAGACAATTGCATTACTAACGATAATACACGTTTTCTGATAATAATAATTGTTTTACGCCGGTATCGTTTCCCGGCGCACTAATAAATTATGTTTTCAAATACCTAAGAACTTTCTCTATGACATGCATTTGTTCTACAAACAAAAAACATGCATAATTTTAAGTGGTACTCTTTCAGAATTTAAAAAATTTTGAAAATTTTTTTTTTTTTTACATTTTTTGTATGATAAAAAAAATAAAATACTCTTTTCGGTCTTTAATATTAGCCAAGGGATCTTACAGTTTGATATGAAAATATTATTTATTGAAAAATATATATTCTACGTCATGAAAGAATATGCAAGTAAAACTATAAAATTCGATGAAATACTGATAGAAATAAAGAAATTTTTTACTAAACATGTTACAGTTCTTTAGAATTTATACTTAGGAAATTGTAATTCGGGATTACTATTCAATAGTGTATACAGATAACAATTCCATTCAAAAAAAAAAACATTAAAATATAGACTTTTGGCCGCGTAAAATGACGTTTCAAACCACTGTGCCTGTGCGGCGGCTAAACGAGTTAACACGATCTAAGTTGAGATATTACTTTATCGATTGATTGTCGTTTATTGACGACGGTTAGGGATTAATAAGCTACAGCAAGTACTAAAATCTCAGATTGGGGGAACTGATATGGTTTTGTATTTCTGTTCATCCGCTAACACCATAGGTTAAGTATGGTCGTATCAACATGTATATAGTCCCAATTCCCAAGGTTCTATATTATACACAAGTATTAACTATTAAGTATAAGTAGTTAGAATTTAAAAGTCTGTGTGTAGTTATGACTAATGTATTTTGTGCACAATTTTTAAAAAAGTAAATGCAAATATACATGAAAGTCGATAAGGTATTGAATTTTCGGGTATTCACATTGTGATAGACACAGTCCGCCATCACACAAAACTTTGCGCCACCAGTCACCTCTCACCACGATGATTGATTAGGGACGCAATCCTCACGACCGTGTCCCGTTTATAATTTTGTATTTCTTAAAAGTTAAAACCAACATTTTTATTTTATACAAACATATTAAAATTTCTTATATTTTGGGCCACGTGTCCTTAATGCTAGCTCTCTGTCAAATCCGGTCCTGACAAGTAGAAACTTTACAATGAGGATATGATAATATATTAAAATGTTGTTTTTAAAACCATTTTTTGACGACGAATTAGTATAAATAATTATTAATTATATTTACTCAACCCCATAGGACTCGGTCACGCTATTCGGTCCGGCCAACGGGCAACGACCCGTGTCCATAATAATATACATCATGAGTGGGTGTAGATAATAAAATATTATACATTTATACCGCGTAGTGAGTAATACCATATTATTATATTTACGTAAACACGTAATAAACTAATGGCGGCGACCGCGAGGATTTCGCCGGATCGAACGGAATTTAGTAATTTTAATTTACTCATTTGATCATCAATCATAACTTATAAGTATTATTTTACTATAATATCTGCTCACTGTCTCTCTGATTCTCTCTCTCTCTCGTCTCTATACCACGGCTACAGATAGCATATAAATATATAATGGTTACACGATGACATGTCTACCTACTACCTAAAGTACCGCAGTAGTACCTACTACCATAGTCCAATTACCTGTTATGAGTCATGACAATATTAAATTCTTATTTAAATATGAAAAAGTTCAGTACTACACTGCTACTGTGCTATAGCCTATAGGCACTAATGTGCAATGTGCTATATACCGACAGCCGTAATTTCTACTAAGACTCAGTGGAGTTAGTATTACCACTAAATTCACTGACTTTTCACCTCACCCCTCACCTAACTTATAAACATGCATATACATGAATTATGAATACCTATCTATACAATTTGTTATAATATTATTATTTAAAATATAACTACCTACATTATTAAATATTAATTAATATTAAATTATACTTTATCTTATTTTTGTTTGTAATTTATTATTTAAAAATGTTATCATATAATATAGAGGTACCTGGTATCTTCCTAA
Organism: Sitobion miscanthi; assembly: GCA_008086715.1. NCBI lineage: Eukaryota > Metazoa > Arthropoda > Insecta > Hemiptera > Aphididae > Sitobion > Sitobion miscanthi. The sequence goes on from CM017797.1 coordinate 4,555,029, forward strand.
AATTATATTTTTTCTCCTCAGCAAAGCATGCATCAATTATAAGATGGTCACAATTTAAACTTTAAAGTAGACAATCGACTAGTGACAACAGATTCACTTCAATATTCAATATTTCTAAGCAAACGGGATTTGTTGGTAGGTAAGGTTACCCATGGTTGTCCATAATATAAGTAATATTTGTATTCTATTGAGGCAAGAAGTCAAGACGAAAAACTTTTAGTCAATTATTATAGTCGTAGTGCAGTAGGTACAGTTATAAACTGTCAATTACCAATTGGTGTAGACTGTACAAACATAATACATTCAGATTTCAGCTACTCTAAGTAACAACAGTCTCTGGTACACATCCGTTTGAGAATCTTTTCATATTAATATAAACATTTAACGCATATATTTTATATCATGTATATTATTATATATAGCCATATTGGAGAAATACATTTAATTTTTTAGTCTAAACATTAGTCAATGCTCAATGGTCAGCAATAAATATAGTTTAAAATATGCATATTCTGTTGAAAATGCTTTTTCGATATTTGCTATCCCCAAAATGTTGTCGTTCTAGTCCCGATCTGATAGAGCCTACATAATATAGTTTATTATTATTCTAAATACACTTAGACTAGTCAGACTATAGATACTTGACACAAATGAACGTGATTACAACGGCATACAAATAATATACTATCTATTGCTGTTATTACATCGTGTTTGAATCGGCTAGAAATCTCGATCGCGGTCTAAGGAACCCACACATCCCCAGTAGTAGGTGCCCAGGGGAGGGGGATCGCGTCCGCCCAAGAGCGCGCGCGCCACCGTCCGACTGTCCGAGTAGGTATTGATTTAAAATTAGCCCGCCGGAGCAGTAAGTTGTCTCGAAAGATGTGCCGTCGCCGAACGGGATCGGTATTCGCATTCGGCAGCGGTCGTCCCGCGCGCGCGCTCTCGGCAGTCGGTGGTCGTCCCTCGCACGCGCGCTCTCTCTCGACGGTCGTCCGCGGTGCGCCGCCACTTCACCACGCCAATCCCTTTGCCGCCGACTCGCGAGTCTGCTCCGGCGAGGCGAATAATATTATTATTGTTGTCGCTGCCGCCACTGCTCCCCGTCAGTCGTCACGGCCATTGTATATACACATTGCATAGGCGACGGCCGTCGTTCCGCGTACGCACTACGCGATTGCAATTATTTGCAGCACGGAACCAGGAACGCTCTCTCCCTCCCGACCGCCCACCCGCCCAGGACCGACCGACCGACAGCCAGCCAGCCGCACGACCGTCCCCCGCACGACGCGTTTGTCCGTCGTGTCCTTAATGAACGCAGTCACCACACACGGGCGTCATAGATGTTAATTGTCCTGTTAAAACCGATAGGGATACTATGTTCCTACATATTTAAAGCCATGGGACAAAGGTACGTACCTAATGCATAAATACGTCGCAAGATATTGTAATATAACATAATACAGTGTATCGACTATGCGTCCCACCTGTCCCATCAACACACTCACCCCAATGCCGTGGGGTTCATCCCCATTCCCCGTAAAACTTTGACCATAGATTATTATTATACGTACCTATATAAATACGCCTAGCAGATTATGTAGGTAGACGTGCCAATTGATGATACCTTTTTTATATAATTTTTTTGACATCCGCAGCCTGGTCATTGGTTCTGAGCGGTCTGCCAGACGGAAGAAACAAAAAACTGATGGCAACCTACCCGTTGACACGCCGACCGTGTCACTCACGGCGGCTTCCATGACAGACCTAGACAACATTACTCAGCACCAGATAGTGTACAAAAAAGTATAACTATCATTTTGTATCTCCCCCCCCTCCACTGGAGTCTTTTACACTCAAACCTCATATTTTCAGATGGAACAACTGATGGACCGTATGCAGGATGAGAACACCGGCATTCCTGTGCGTACAGTCAACAAGTTCAGAGCTAAAGTGCCTTCCGTGTTTACTGGTAAATTTCTAACACATTCATGTTATTTTACACTCCAGCCAATATTAATGAAAGGTACGGTTTATTTAAAGGAACTGATCTGATATTATGGATAATGAAGAATGTGGACGTTGATGATCAAGGTAAAAATTCAATTGGTTGTATAATAGGCAATGCAAATAAATGCAATAAGACATTACTTATATTATTATATTCATGCATTTTAGTTGAAGCATTATACTTTGCAAATCTATTGTCCTCTCATGGTTACTTGTTCCCAATTGATGATCATTTTCTGAATGTGAAGAATGATGGATCTTATTATCGTTTTCAAGTAAGTCATTTATGCCATTTAATTAACTGAATAGTGATCTTACAACTGTTGATGATAAATATAATAAATGTATACATTAACATTTAAAAGTAATTTAGGTACTTAGTTAATATTGAACATAAATAAACATTTATTATTAGCATTTTATTAGTAAAGATTAAAAGACATGGTGATTTTTTATGTTTCATGAATAATAAATTCAGGCTAATAAATAAAATTGAAAATATCGTACAAAATGGTACAATTGCACATCTAATTCGCTATGATATTATTGTTAACATTGAAATTCAAGCATTAACCTTTTAAGATCATAAAATATATAGTATTAAAATTGTATTGATCATATTGATATATTATTATGTCTACTTAAATTTAAATAAACCATAAATCTTATTAAAATGAGTTAAATTTTCAACATCAAATGTTATACCTTGAGAAAGAAATGTGTTTGATTTAATCTGTTTATACCAAAAAAAAAATATCTTATTTATTAGAATAAAAATACATGAAAATCGCAAAATTTAAAATTTGACTTAAATCATTTTGACCCGCCGCACCAAAGTACTATAGCTTAACATACAATAAATCATAATTATTAATTACTTACATTAAGCATAGGTTTACAACTATAGGCATACATTTTGATAAAAATGTAGATACATTTAAATTACTTATTATAATAATATATGATTAGGTAGTTAATATTAGTATATAATTAAGGCATTTATTTTAGTATGATGTATGACTTTTATTATTTTTAACTCTTATTGAAATATTTTCACTTATTTATTACAGACTCCTTATTATTGGCCATCAAATATATTTGACCCTGAAAATACTGACTATGGTAAGACTGTAAAATATGAATTTGTTGTCTATTTTATAAGAAATAACTCCTTTTAATTTTATTAATTCAGTTTCTGTTATTAATATTTTTGTTTTTTAAATAATGAGACACATTATTTTTAATGTAGATTAATAAAGTACTTTTATTTTTAGCTGTATATCTATGCAAAAGAACAATGCAAAACAAAACACGTTTAGAATTGGCTGATTATGAAGCTGAAAACTTAGCAAAACTCCAAAAAGTTTTATCTCGAAAATGGGAATTTGTATTCTTACAAGCAGAGGCTCAAAGTAAAGTAGACAAGAAACGAGACCGCATGGAAAGAAAAATATTAGATAGTCAAGAACGTGCATTTTGGGACGTACATAGACCAATGGTAATTACCAGAATTACTTTAAAGTTTTAAACAACACAACATAACATTTGAATTTATTTACAGCCTGGTACTATTATAACAACAGAAATTGACTATAGGAAATTAAAGAGATATAAAGAATTAGCTACTCTAGCTAATGGAGATATTGCTAACTTACTACTACCTATTCAGCTCCCAATAAAAACTAACATTGGTAAACCTACTATTGAATCTATAAAAAAAGATATAACTGCAATGCGGCTAAAGCTTGATCGTCGTAATATAAAACTGTCAAAAATTGCAGACACGTTAGTATTGATTCAATTCATATAATAATTGTAATATACAGTGCACTGACTATCCAAAATTTTTCTTTTAGATACATTACCTATTTTGAACAGTATGCAGAATATGATCCATTTTTTACACCTCCAGAATTTAGCAACCCTTGGTTATTAGATAATGTTGAAGTATGGGATTGTGACAAACATTCGTGCGTAATTTTATTGGTCGTTTAGTTTATTAGAAACAATTAAAATTTTAAAAATAGTTCTATGTTTTCATACAGGAAAGAAGTTACAGTGCGTCGAATAAAACGATGGGCATTTAGTTTAAAGGAGCTTCTAGCTGATCCTGCGGGAAAAGAACATTTTACAAAATTCCTGGAAAAAGAATTTAGTTGTGAAAATTTAAAGTAAGAATAAATGCCGTAATATATGTTTGATAATAGTTAATGAGTATAGAACAGTCCTTATAAATATTTTGTTTTCCTTAAAGATTTTGGGAAGCAGTACAAAATCTTAAGAAATTGCCACAACGTGAAGTACCTGAAGCTGCCGAAGAAATCTGGACAGAGTATTTAAGTGGTGATTCATTAAACATTGACTCTCAGTCGAGAGAATTAAGCCGAAAGAACATGTCCGCTCCTGATAGATGGGCATTTGATATTGCTGCCGTATGTAATCGCACATTTTCATTATGTAAGATTAAGAATGGAGTTCAAGACATGATAAACAGAAAATAGATCTTCCAATTTAGTTAGAAACTAGTTAGTGTAGAACTTTAAAAGTTTATATTATATGTTAACTGTTATTAATCAGGTTCATGTTTACCATTTAATGAAGAGTGACAGCTACCAGAGGTATATAAGATCAGAGATGTATAAAGAATATTTAAATACTTCCAAGAAAAAGGTAACCATTTTGAATTTTTTTTCCAATTTTTTCTTTTTATTTTATTATCTTGTAAGAATTTGATTTGATTTTTTACTATTTTCTAGACTTCCATGAAAGGCATTAGGTCTATAGTATCATTTTCTGGAAAAAGAGATATTTGCCCATCGTGATGGTATGCGTACTTACATTATTCAAAGTACCTTTTCAATACAGTTCAAATATTTGAAATATTATTTACTTTTTTTATATATAAATTATAAGCAATTAATTTTAATTTTTATAATTTAGGTGGTTAAATTATTATTTTTTATACAATATGCATTATTTGTAGGCATTTGCAACTTTTTGGTTCTATAATTACAAATTATTATAAACAATTATTGTTGTGAAATTGTTAACTATTAAGTTATTATTGTATGTTTGAGGCAATTTATGTTCCTATAAAATTGGTGACATTTTTTATACATATATTTTTGTTGTACAACTGTTACAAATTTTAATAAATATTATATATTTATTGTTTTTAATTGTATACATGTTTGTTTAAATTTTCTTTTATTATGAAATTTGTGTAGGTACTTAAGATATTGTTATTGATTAGTCAAATTGAAATTATTATTAATGTGTTGAATTGTATAAATTTTAGATCTACTTATACCTCGGTAATTAAGCAGAAGTCCATTAAACGTTAAACATGTTATTATTATGCATTATGTTTAATTTGTTGAAAATAATTATGTTTACGTCATCATTCTTTTTAACTGTAAAATGTAAATAAGTGTTTATCATAACCGCAGGATCAATAACATGAATAATACCAAAAAATTAACAGTTCAACATTTTGAAAACTATTATAATATATTAAATTCTATTAAGATTAATACAATAAAATGGTCATCTATGTAGTATAATACATATTACATAATGAACTGTGTATTGTACTGGGGCCCCCAAAATTATGGAAATCAATACATCATAATTCATAAATGGCATGAACATAATAGCATAGTACCTTGTGGAGATGATTTAAATATTGTTTTAGAATTATAATAGTATAAAGAATTATTTGGGCAACTAAATATTTATTTTAAATTGTATACATTGTAATTACTAATTAATTTTTTTTTTTATTAAAATAAGTAAGTATATTAATGGCATTTTTATATAAGAGTCCCAACAATTTTTTTTTTTACCAGAGCCGAGTCTGAGATCCAGCACTGTTCATAAATTAAAGAAAATACGTAATTTTTGGAAACACTTTTTATGGTTTAACTTGATTATATGTATGGTAAAGAGAAATAACCATTCTTTAATATTATTTCTTTAAAAATAGTATAAAATACCTATAGATTACATTTATAGTGTATAGGTGTAAGAAAAAAAACAGGTAAATAAGTGTATAATTATTATAATTAACTCAAATACATCAGTTTTATCAATTTTACAGTGGAAGTTGAGGAAACTAGTTAATTACTTACTAATCGAGTTCAGATGAGAAATTTGTAAAACAAGCAAATTGATTAGCAAGATTATTATTATGCTTTGGTTCAAATGAACACTTGTGGACATTAAGTAACTTCTTTGCTAGTTCCTCCATGATTTCCCCTGAAAAAGTTAACAGGAAATCATTTATTAACTGTAGTTGAAGACATGTTAAATCATAAAATAATTTCCGTAATGCTAACCTGTACACAATATAACATGTTGTTTTGTTAAAGATTTTGTAGTTTGCAATGATTTTGTCAAACATTCTTCAGAAAGAAATGGTGGGTCAACAACGACTAAATCAAAACTGTTCAATAGTTCTTCATCAAATTTCATTGGTTCATTATAATCATAGAAAACATAATTTGAACCATAAACACTAAACCTTTTGTCAAACTCAAATAGCTTAACTAAAAATGGAAAAGTTTAATTATAAGTACATTATACTGTGTGTCTGCAAAAACAGGGTAACTGTGTAATTAAATTACCTATATTATTCAGTACCCTATACATATTTTTAATTCAATTTGCGGGGCATGAAGACTATTGGATCATCAATCTTCCGCAGTCAGAATTCTAAAATATATATAGGGTACTGAGTAATGTAGGTAACCGAGTTATAGTATACCCAGTTTTTTCGGATACAAGATATACTACAATTATTGCACATACTTAACATTGTCGGTGACTTTTTCTTAAAGGTTTTATACAATGTAGGGCATGATATCAACGCTACACTACCATTTGGTCCAACCATTTTATGTACACATTCAACGATTTGTTCACATGTTTTTTCATCATACCAAAATTGGCTTAATTGCTGCAACAAACCACTACATTTATGTAACAAACAATAAATTAAAAAAACAAACAAACAATTCAGAATAAATTGCCATCTCACCCAATCTTCATCAAATTTTACATCCGTTCCATCTTTATCATCACAGTGAGATAACAATTTTTCGTTTTGTTCTTCATAAAACTCTTTTAAAGCTCTCTGCGCTTCGGCTGAAAGTTGTAATGCATCTAATTCATCGTCAGAGCTTGACATTTTTTTAAAAAAAAATTTAAGAACTTAACTTTAAGTAGGTAATATACAATTTTTGAAAATTAAAAATAACAATAGTTTTAAATCACTATTTAACGAGCGTGAGGTTAACAATTGACCGGACCCATATATTTGTCAAGGAAAAACCTTCTTTAGAATTAAATCAATCTGAATTATACAGAATTCAAAATTGCCAAGAAGTAAATCGTAGTCACCATAGTTACTAGCACAGAACAAGCGTACTGAATGCCGAATACCCGAAGCCCTGAAATAGTGAAATCTGAATGTGAATTGTTAGCTGATATCACTATATATCACGGACAAACGGACTAAGATATAATGGACAGGAAACGACATTGTCGGCGGGTGACGGCCCGCAACAGGTTCCTCTGTTATCATTAACACACATAATAGAATGTTTTCAGCGCTACCAGTGGTTTTATTTAGCGTCACATTTTGTATCTCAGTCCGTGTTTTATACAGATGGCGCTGTAAACTCTCAATTATGATCGCGACCCCCGCATTTGCCTCTTGTACATACTTTCGAGGCCACTGATAATCTGCTCGTTCCCAGTCCATTATTGGGAAGACAGATTAACACTGAGAGCGCCGTCGACGCCTATCGTACTGCTGGTTAGGTGGGTTCCCCCCTACGAGGAGTCGGGAGATGGTATGTATTTTCCCGACATTTCGCATATCTTTTGCTTTAAGTGAAGTGTATTTGAATGAATTTGATAATATTAGTATACATTGTACTTACCAACGTATACAGTTAACTATAAAAGTGTATAAAGTTTCGATACCAGAATTCATTTATTATAAAAAGTAAAATAACCAATATAAAACTATATCTATACACCCCGAATTGGAAGGTACAAATTGTTTCCACCAGAGTGCGTTTTGTTAATCTGTTTCCCCAATATCTTAGTCCGTGCACGGACACGATTTAAGATAGTGATATCAGCACTGTTCCGTCTTCCGTGATATCAGTAGAACCGATAGGTTATAGGTCCGTGCTCCACCCACATGTCCGGTGAATACTGAAAGCGATCACATTTAATTTTAGTTTTTTACTGGCCAAAGCCAAACAATTAAGCTCATAAGTCAAAATCAAGGTAGGCCGTACTGGACGTAGGTACACTACATCAACACACTTGCTCAAAAGTCAAAACTTTATATTATAATTACCTACTTTAAAATTACGAATTTGCGTTTTGTAATATTTATTATTTTATGTTCATGTTTCTAATAAATCCGTTTTCTTTGATACAGATCGAATAAATTCGTATAGGTGTCTTGTATGTCAAATGGATAAGGCTATATAAATATTAAATAATAATGATTGAGCCAGAATTGTTTAATTTCAAACCGCCTGTAAATAAACATGACTATGTACAAAAGCATTGGGATAAATTATTAGCAAATATAGACGAGTGTGGACTTACCCATTCTGTAAGTATTTTAATGGTTGCTTAGTTAATTTGTCTGATGTTAAAATTTCATGGAATATTATTTATGATTAATTCTAATATGTTTTAGATATCGGTAGTTTTGCCCGACACAATTTTCATTCCAAATTATATTGAAAACATATTTGCTGAAAATGGTCAATACTATCTAATAAAAAAAGTTACTTTATGCTCATTAATAGATCCTGGATTTATCACATCTTTTGTGAAAAATGGTATTATTATTTATTAATTATTATTGCATAACATGTAATGTATAGTGTTTTAGTAATAATATACCTACCTACAAACATCTACAATCTTGAAGTTTCATGTCATGGTATAAGTATTTTAAAATGTAGTTTTTAATGTGGTGTGGTTACAATATAATGAATGCATAATGCAACATATTCAATAGTGGTTTCAGAATTTATTTATTTAATGAACGTTAGTCCAATTAACATAACACAAAGTGTATTTACTGAATTTCCACTAGACAATAAAATATTTATAGGTGTACAAGACATATAATTTTGAGTGTAGAGTTTTATATAAAATAATTCTTTACTCCGAGTGTTAGGATTGTTTGTTTTTAAAACTATGTTGCTTAGGAGGGAAAAACCATCTATTTTATTATTAAGGAGTTTGAATAGGAAGGTTATATGAAACTATTTTTTCTATCCTTTAATGTTTTTAAATTTAAAAAGTTTAGAATGTTTTCATATCTAGAGTGAGGTGGTCACAATTATTGTAAATTAATAATTCTTAATTCTTTATTTTATACAATATAATCATAATTTTATTGTATAAACTAAGTTGTATTTTAATTATTAAGGAAATGTTTACGCTATATCTCTAAATACTCACATTGATGCTGAAGACTGTATTTCAATAACAAACAGAAATTTACTACAAATGTCTTTAATTCAATCTTCCTATCAGAATATGTGTCTACCAGCAAAAGACTCAAGTAATTTTAGTATTTCTATTGTATTTATAGGTATTAAATTAATATTTAACAAAGTTCTAAAATGTTATTAATTTTAGAAATTACATTGGATTTAAAAGAATTAAAATTCAGTAGTAAATCTTATCAACGTATCAAAGAGAGTTTTGAACGTTTTCAGACCAAGTTTGACATGCTTATTAGCTGGGAATCCAATAGTAAGCAATTTGTTAATTATATTAAATATGTATATTTTATCAAAATATATTTTAGATGATGATGTCTGTCCTTCATCAATAGCTTCATACTTTAACAAAAATGGATTTGACTGTCAAGGATGTATACCTCGATCAACTACAACTAGAAAATATAATATGACCATCCCAACAGGCATTGATAATTTTGGACTTTTAGATACTTGGTTATCATATTTTTCCTTAGACATAAATATGTGAGAATATATTTTTTTAAGAAATTTTGTTATTATTACTTATTATTAATAATAAATAACCACGATTAAAGATAGTATCTATAGCCGTGATAATAACAGACATATGGCACATATTTTATTTGTGCCACTATTGATGGTATTTAAGTTACCCAAACCAAATTCTGAATATTTATTACCCTGTTTTAGTAATCGAACCAGAGAAATAACATCTAAAATAATTTGATTTTATTGTTTAAATGTTTACATTTGTATACATTTTTTTAAATTTATATTTAATATTTATTCTTAGCTTGAATTCATGTAGTATAATGACATATAAACATTACAGATTTTTAAATTTTTAGCGATGATAGGATACCAAGTATTTTACCTGATGGAAAGTTAACAAAATCAAATTCTCGTAATGTTGGTCAAGTAACTCAAATTGTCTGGACAGGGTTTTTTGATAATCAAAAAGTAAAGCTCTTGTTAGAAAAGTTCAAGTAAATATTAGCTAACACTGTTATATATCTATATTACTGTTTAATTATTGATATAATATATTGCAGGGAATTTCAGGAAAAAGAAGGCAAAATATATTGGATGGCCATTCATTTGGAACCGTTTACAAATTCTCCATATCCTTACACTCATCGAACAATTGTATTAAACCCAGATAGTAAATATTTTATATCTTATTGCACAAAATGCAAAAAATGTTAAAAATTTGTTTTGAATTAAAAAGTATATATAATATATACATAAAGTGATATTAACTTTTTTTTATTTACTGTCTGGTTTGAGATATCACAGATACAAAGAGATATGTGTTGATGGAGTAACGTAAACAATAACATAATCAAGTACCATGTGTTGATAGGGTCCATAGTTTTCCACTAGTTGCCGATTGATGCCATATAGATTGAAGACGAAAATATAATACAACCAATCAAAAAACGACATTTGGCATATCACAGCAATATTAAAATGAAAATTGTTCTTTTCATCTTTATAATAACTGGATTATTATATTGTGTTATGTGCAGGAAAAGTTATAAATGGACCAAACGAACCAGTGCAAAACCAACTTTAGTAAGTATACTAAGTTTATACATTATTAAGAATGTAGGTATAAATTATACCTAGTTTTGATGTATTTGTTCTTTAACTGATAGACCGTGAAATTGTTTTAAAGACCCTAGTAAATTTATAGTTTAGAGTCTTCGCTCAGAATCGTTTTTCTTATACAATGATATTACATCATTGAATTCAAATTTAACACAATCCATTAGAGTGACTCACTTGTAACCTACTGTACAGCAGAGCGACACCCACTAACCCACCTTTTTTTCTGTATACTTTATCAATATTATTGTTACTGTGCATGATGCGCAAAGTTGGGCAAGAACTAGTTAATAAGTTAAAACTTAAAAGGTTAATTAATAGTTACTTTTTTTGATAATTTTTAACTTAACTACCTAGTTAAAAAAAATATAATATCAGAAAATACCACATCATATTTATTTTTTTTTTTTTTTTTATTTAATTAAGGCTTCAAATACAGAGTTTATTAGCCTACAATTAGGTTTTTTACATTAATAATTATACATAAAGTTTTTAAAAGCTTGTGGTTATGATGTGGTGTCGTTGATCCATTGCTTTATATGTTCGTGGTGAGGTAGGCCATCTTGATGAAGTTTGTGATGTTTTTTTCCTGTCCTGGTCCGAGTGCGTCTTTGAGTGAGGTGGTGTTTATGTTCGCTTTTGTTCTGGCGTTTTGGTAGATGGGACATTTTAAAAATATGTGATCACTGTTGCATGTTTCGCACATGGGTTTGGACTCCTTACGCATAAGGTAGGAGTGTGTGATTCTGGTGTGTCCGATACGTACTCTGGTAACCATGGTCTCTTCGCGTCGTGTAAGCTTGACAGATGGGTCCGGCCATTTAATAGTTGATGGTTTTATCTGTCTAAGTTTATTGTTTTGGTTGGTTTGTTTTTCCCATTGATTCTGCCATAGACTATAAAATTTCGATTTGAGGGCTCGGATTGCATCGTCGTATGTTACATGCGGGTATATTTTAGTGTCCGGGGAGCTAGCCGCTTTCATCGCCAGTTCGTCGGCGAGTTCATTGCCGGGGATGCCAATGTGAGATGGAACCCACATGAGTTTGATGGATTTGTCGGTTGAGTGGATAACGTTTTGAATGCATTGGGCGAGGTTGCATTTTGTATGTATGTTGGCTATTGAGGTGACTGCACTCATAGAATCACTTATGATGAGAATTTTATCGTGGTTTGAGGAGAGTGCGGTTGATGTAGCTTCGAGTATGGCGAAAGTTTCAGCTGTGTATATGCTGGAGAAGGGGTCTAGTTTATGGAGACTATTTTCATCCCTGTGGGTATAGCGAAACCGGTTTCGTATGTTGTTTTGGAGGCGTCTGTATAGACGTGGTAGTAATTTTTGAATTCGGTGTTTTATTATTTCGTAGAACGTATTGATGATCAGACTATGAGGTGTGTCGTATTTGTTGTTTTGATGAGTTCTATATTGGCTTCAATGTGGTTCGTGTTCCATGGAGGGATTTTTGAGAAAGTTTCTTTAGGTTTTATGTTGCTGATGTTGAAGGATATCTCTTCAAGGATGTCGTGGAGCTTTATATAAAGAGGTTTAGGAGGTGTTCGTGATAGGGGTTTGAGATTGTCCTTATTATGCCAGTTTGGGGAGTAGACATCTTCTTTTTGGCTGCGAACTTTGTAATAAGGTACTTATGTCTGATATACAATGGTAATTTATTGTTTACAGGTATACAATATATGATTTATAATTTATTATTTAAGGTATACAATCCAAATTGTTATTTTTTATTTAATAATAAATAAAGGTGTATTATTTATAATAATACCTAACCTGTTTGAGATTAAAATAATATTTTAACCATTACACCGATTCACCGTACACACCATTATTTTTTGTGCAATTGCAGTGAAAATAAATCGAGGAGTTATTTATCTTAAGAATATTATGAATAGTGTTATTTTTCCAATAGGTTTGTTTATAAATGGATTAGATGAATTGCTAACTTGTATAGAGTTAGGCGGTGGCAATCCCTTATCAAAAATTTTTCTAAGCGGATACAAAATAAGAGTATCCACTCTTCAATACCGACGCTGCATTTAACTTAACGTCGTGGGACGTTATATTATTCGAAAATATTAAATTTTCGAAGCTTTCGACTTTTTGTTTAATTTGCATGATATCTTCTTTTATTTCTTCTAAACTGGGTTCCTATGATAAAAAAAAATTATAATTTATAATAATTTTTACGTGTGTAAAGTAACTTGATGTTTATAGATTTATTAAGTATTTTTCCCTTATAAATACCAAATTATTATAAAATCATGTAAGTTTCATTAATCAGTTGTTGAACTAATAATTACAGTGGCGTATTTAGGTTTTTGTTGTCGTGGTGGGATATGATTTTATACAGTAGCTAGAGGTCTTCAAAATATTCCAAAAAATGTTGTAATTTAAATGATGTTAAAATTGTAAGAGTAAAAATAAAAAGCATTTTTTTTTTTTTTTTTTTTTAAAACTGCCTGATGGCTTTTTTTATTATAACGATCAATGATCTTTAACAATACATTTCAGAGGTATACATAAATATAAGATACTAATGAATAATATTTTGTAATATATATAAACAAAAACATGTTTGGGTTATCACTCCAATGGAGAGGCCCGGTCTTAGTCTAACATTTTATACTAAGTCATATGGTCTTCGGCGTTTGAGACGCCTTATGTCTTGAGAGTTGTCAAGTAGTTGAATTGCTGCTGGATTGGTGTGTTGATCTAGCCTTATCTCGTGTTTTCGGGCAAACTTTGTAATCTCGTCCTGGACTGAGGGCATCATCAGGTCTCGGTGGATAGTGTCATTTCTGTCGTACCGGTACGCTGCGACAATAGTACGGAGAGCAATGTTTTGACAGCGTTGAATAATCTCAATATTGGACTTACTGGCACAACCCCACAGTTGTATTCCATAGGTCCATATTGGTTTAATTATCGCTACGTACAAAAGACGTTTGCTTGTAAGGTCTAGTTCAGAGTGTCTTCCGATTAGCCAATAAAGTTTCCTCAATTTATCTTTAATTTGCAACTTTTCTGTCGAACGTGATGTTTCCAGTTCAATCGCGAGTCAATGTGCATTCCTAGATATTTTGCAGTATCGTTCTGTGGGATGATCTGTTGATCCAACATTACTGGACAATAAACACTTTTACGCAAAGTGTAATTTACGTGTACCGATTTGTCACTGTTAATTTTGATTTTCCAACGCTTAGTCCAGCTGGAGACGTTGTTAAGTGTTCGTTGAAGTTGATCAGTCGCAGTCTGCTGATCTTCATCAGTTGCCAATATTGCTGTGTCATCGGCAAACATGGCTGTCATTGAATAGTTGTTAACTGGAATGTCAGCTGTGTAAAGTAAGTACAAAATAGGTCCGAGGACACTTCCTTGGGGTACTCCAGCTGATATGTTTTTCCAGTCAGTTATTGCTTCTTCGTGAATAACTCTGAACTGACGTTCAGACAGATAGGACTCGATAAGTGCGCACCAAGTATGCGGCAATTGTTCGCGTAGCTTAATAAGTAATCCTTTGTGCCAAACTTTATCGAAGCTTGCGCAATATCGAGGAATACTCCACAGCAGTATTTTTTTCCTTCCAGTGCCTTGTTTATTATATTTGTGACACGATGGACCTGTTCAATTGTTGAGTGTTTACTCCGGAATCCGAACTGGTGTTCAGGAATAAGCTGTTTTGCTTCTATTATTGGTTTTAGACGCTTTAAAAGTAATTTTTCAAATAATTTAGATAAGCTTGGAAGAAGCGATATAGGTCTGTATGAAGTTACTTGTTCAGGAGGTTTTCCTGGTTTAAGTAGCATGATGACTTGAGCTCGTTTCCATTGTTTAGGAACGTATTCTGTACGCAGGATGGCATTATAGATGTGTGTTAGATGAATCATAGCCTTTTTGGGTAGTTCTTTCAGTATTTTCGGGTTTATTTGGTCGTAGCCCGGTGCTTTTTTTATATTGATATTCGTATCGATTTCTTTAGCAATTTCATATGGAGTAAAGTACTTAATCTTTTCGCGTATTTCGCTCAATGGTTGATTCTGTTCTATATCGAGTTCAGAAGCGATATTGTTCGGCTGAAATGCATGTTCCAGATGACGTGCATACATTTCAGCTTTGTCTTGGTCACAACGTGCCCATGATCCATCTTCCTTGCGAATTGGTGGTACATAGGCTCTAGGTCTTTTCATTTGTTTTGTAGCCTTCCATAACGAATAGTCAGAGTCTTTTGTTGCTGAAAGGTTACTCAAGTAAGATTTGAACGTTTCGTTTTTGACTTCTTTTTATTTTATCATGTAAAAGCCTACTAGCGCGGTTCCAAATAGTTTTATCCGATGGATCTCTCGTTCGGTGCCATTTTTTTCCTCGCTTTTCTCTTTTCTTTTACTAGTTCCCTGACTTCCATTGGGTAGGTGATTTCACAATTTCTTCGTGCTGGTATTTCAGGTGTTGCCAATTTTGCTGCCTTGACAACGTTGTTAGTTAGCTGTTCAATGGCGCTATCAATTTCAATTGGTGTTCTAAGTCTTACAGAGAGGGTAATCATTTCTTCTAGATTAGTTCTGAAGAGGTCCCAGTCTGTTTTTTTATTGGTGAGCGACCCTTGCTTTGTTTTTTTATAACATTTGAACTTAGAGTGAGAAGAACTGGTATGTGGTCCGACGTTAATTCTATGAGATCTATTATTTCGTCGACGTAATTAGAGGATATACCTTTCATTACAAAGAAATCTAATAAATCCGGAATCTTATATTGGTCAGTTGGCCAATACGTTGCTTTTCTTGTGGAAATGATTTCAGCATTGATATTGTTTGCAGCTTTTAATAGGCGCGTCCTTTTGGGGTGATAAGTCTCGAACCCCAATGAGTATGTTTGGAATTATAGTCTCCTCCAGCTATGAATCTAGCGCCCAAAGTATGGAAAAATTCAGTAAACTTAATTTCATCTGCACCCCCTTGCGGTGGACAGTAAATTGCAGTGACTATAAGGTTTATACCGTCATTTACGACAACGCTGGTAGCTTGAATATGGTTTTCAGAGTATTTGTCATGCTCATGATGCTTTATAGACTCTTTTATTATTACAGCTGAGCCTCCTCGAGCTTTACCACTGGGATGTAATGTAATATACGTTTGGTAGTTCCTAATCTTCAGAAAGGTCCGCGCTGTAAAGTGGATTTCTGATATAAGAGCTATATCGATGTTATCTCTGTGTAAGAGGTCTTCAAGTTCCTGTTTGCGCTGTACTAACCCATTGGCGTTCCAAGTTATGATCCGAAGTGTAGGGATCATTTATTTTTCTGTTTGGCATTTTTGGACTTGTTATGTATTGTTTCTAACTTATCCATTCTCGCTGTGATATTTGCTAGTGTTTGGTTTACATTGGTTAACGCAACTAGTATATCATTGAGCCTATGTTCATTGTTTTCCTTAGGTTGTTGTACAGACACTTGAGGTGCAATTTGGTTATTTTTTGAAGTACTTGGAGTACTAGCCATCTGTGCATATGAAATGTTTGTTGTCACAGGCTGAGCTGGTTTCTGTTGTATCCTTTGTACAGCGGTGACTTTTTTTGGGTGTGCTTTTTCTGTTGCTTTTTTATAAGCAGAGCATCCTTTCCAGTTGGCTGTGTGATTTTCATCACAGTTTGCACATTTTGCTTTTGACTTTTTAGGTTTAGAACAGTCTGTGGTTCTATGACCTTCGCCACACTTAACACATACAGCAGATCTGTGACAGTAGTTTTGTGTGTGCCCGAATGCTTGGCAATTTTTACACTGCGGTACTTCTTTATTCTTACGCGGAGGTTCTATTTTTATAACCTGATGGCATAGCAATTTTATGCTATATATGTCTTTATATTATTTTCCCTTGGTTGTAGGTCAACGAAAATAATGGTAAACGTATATGAGTCCATTCGCTGTTTTTGTTTTTTAGGATCGGATTTTTTCTTTATCTGAATATTGGTTATTTTTATTACTTCATGACCTTGGTCGTACAGTTCGCTTTTTATTATTCCCGGATCTGAGTCATGATTTATACCTCGTAGCACAACTCGAAATGGTTTTTTCACTTTTTAATTGATACCGATGGTATTCAACATTATTTTCTTCTAGCATTTTTATCGTGCTTCTAAATTGATTTTCATTTGTCGTCAATATTTTCGTCTCGTTGTTTGATATAATTTTGAATTTTTGTTCGTATCCGGCTGGTTCTTCGCACGTTAGTAGTTGTTTTAATTTATCAAAGTGTCTCACGCCTTTAATGGTTATTGGAGGAGGTTTATATACTTTTTGAGTATCACCACTAATTTGTTTTTTGATGTTTTTTTGTGTGGATTCTTTTGAACCTACGTTAACATCATTTGACACTGATACATTATGAAATGTATTTTTTAATTGTAACCTTTTAGTTTCCAATGACAGTTCGTCATTTTTTAATTGTAATAATTGTTGACTCGCCTGTAGTTCTGCTGCGACTTCGCGGCGGAGTTGTTCATAGTTTGCATTAATTCCGATATCGCATTTTGCATTTGTGCAAACGTCGGCTGTATATTATCCATGTTGGCCTGTATGGCAGTGCACGTCACGCGACGGTGGGAACCACCGGTACGCCGTTGCACGTGTGACCTACTTAGTTATATTATGTGAACACTTACCAATGTCCTGTCTGCGTGGTAAGCATTTTTGATGATACTTGAATTACTGAAAATAACACTACGCGTACGCACTATACCCGACTACCCGAGTGCGGAAACATACGTGTTGCTCGTTCAGCAAGCAAATCGCAACTAAAAAAAAAAAAAAGCATTTTTAAAAAAAAATTTTAAAATTTACTAGGGTCTTTAAAACAATTTCACGGTCTATCAGTTAAAGAACAAATACATCAAAACTAGGTATAATTTATACCTACATTCTTAATAATGTATAAACTTAGTATACTTACTAAAGTTGGTTTTGCACTGGTTCGTTTGGTCCATTTATAACTTTTCCTGCACATAACACAATACAATAATCCAGTTATTATAAAGATGAAAAGAACAATTTTCATTTTAATATTGCTGTGATATGCCAAATGTCGTTTTTTGATTGGTTGTATTATATTTTCGTCTTCAATCTAAAAAAAAAAATACGTAACCAGTTATAAATTACTTAAAAAACAAAATACATTTTACTTACGTTTATAATACAACAAAATTCTTTGTTTCTCATTTAATTTGAATACAATACGTAAAAAACTCAATAAGTTCTATATTCAATGGCAAACTAACAGACGACAATTATTGTTATTATAAATATTTGCAAGCCGAAAAGGTATGGTTACTATGTTGAAATATTTTTTGTTGTTAGCCAGTAATCAATAATTGGTATACAATAGCGGGTTACACTTATTAGAAAATAATAATAAAATGGAAGACATTTTTAAGTACTAATATTAAATTTATTTCATTCACATACATACATACACACACACATACACACACACACACATCGATAAAATGATTGATTATATATTTAAATATTATAGGAATGTAATATTAAAAGCCCTCCCCCGTCTACTTTATACACGAGTTTCAAAATGCCCTACTTCAAATTCGTACTATACATATTCCTATATGAGATGGGTGGTAGGTTTTGACACTTGTTTCTATCATTAAAACCATTCGACTTTACCTCCTTAAAAACAACGATGGGCACATAACTACTATTATCATAGTGCTAATAGGGTTGTGTTATGATGATTAAAGGAATAACATTGTAAATGTATGTAAACGCATACGAAAAATCTATATTTTCTTGACTCAATGTAGATCGTAATCTATTTTTAATTCTTTTTAAAGAAGAAAATGACCGTTTACTGGAACAATTTGTAACAGGCATTGTAAGAAAAATTTGAAGACACGTTTCCACGTTTTGAAATGCGTGCGATATTTGCATATCTTTAATGAATTTAAGTTGGGCAGCGGGATTTCTTGATATTTGATGAGAAGAAATTAAACTATGAAATTGTAACCATTCATCTGCAAAATTATAAGGATCCAAATCTAGTTTATTTGTGTACATTGATTGTAAATTTTTTATTTGGTTGATAATTTCCTTTCTATCAGGATTTTTATTGAATAAAAATCCAGATTTTTCTTCTACTTCAATTTAGGCCATTTTTCGTTTATTCAATTCAGCTTTTGTTATCGTCAATGTTGATTAAAGCCATCGTTTTCGCGAAATCCCCATTATACTTCATACCCACAAAAATATCCAAGTAAAATTGTGTTTTCCCAAAATATGATAAAAATGGTATATAATTAATTTTATAAGGTTGAAGAGTAAAGTTAGTGGGCCCCTCTTTCGAGTGGGCCCAGTGCAAATGTCCCATTTGTCCTTGCATAAATATGGCCCTGCTTTCTATTCATTATAGCTATAGGTCTGAGTATATCTATAATATTTTCATACTGTAGTATTAAGTTTTGAGAGTTTTATATACGAGCTTCATGTATAGGCAAATGTTTGATATAATAAAATAATAAACACTTTGAAAATAAATTTCACTATAAATATTAAATGATAGAATGATATTTATTTGTGTGCTGTGTAGTATACGATCGGAGACGTACTGTATGATTATTGATAATTGTAGTATTAGAGTCTAATAATTAGACGGTTATCGATTTCTAATATATTTAGGTAATGGTAACATTTTAGGCCATGGATTGGTAAAATATAACTTAATAATTTACCATGGTAAAAGATTGATCTAGATAATATTTTCAATTATTTTGGGATAGATTTAAAGCATTAAAATAATAGCTACTGATGAGGCCCTACACATACCGACTTTCTATACATTATAGCTATAGGTCTGAGTAAATCTAATGTATTTTAATATATATAACAGTATAGACGTTGGGGGGGGTGGGTGTTATACCTAGATATTAGGGGGAGGGGGGGGTTGGGTATAGATATGATGGGGGGGCCGGCATTTCATGGGAGGGGCAAGGACGGCCATGGATTGAAGGGGGGGATGCCGGGTATAGATAGGATGGGAAAGGCCGGTCATGGGTAGGAGGTGGTAAGGATGGGCAATGCCAGGCATGGATAGGAGGGGCATGGTCGGGTACGTACGTGTAGGTTGGATGGGGGGTGGGGCACGGTATGGTAGGGAGGGCACGGTTAGGGTTCGAGAGGGCACGTACGTGATAGATATCGATTAGAGGAGAAGGGGAATGGTGTAAGGTCGGGTACGTACGTGATAGACATCGATGGGATGGGGAGGGGTAAGGATAATAGAGGGAGGTTAGGTTAGGTTAGACACCTTTGTATGATATGCATGGTTGCGCACGTACGCGATAGCAGGCGCGCAGATATAACTATAGGCTAGGTGGGGTAGCCGGATTCGTCGATTTGCGGGGGGTACAGAACATACCAAAACACAGAGGTTAGGTTAGCCTAGGTTAGGTTTAGTTTAACCTAACCTGGGAGGGGTAATGGCCGGGCATGGTATGAGATGGATGAGAGGGGAGGGGGCACGGCCGAGCACGGTCGCAATAGGATATAACTATAGGCTGGGCGGGGTAGCCGGATTTGCGGGGAGCTAGAACCGACCAAAATATACTACTGTCCATAATCTTAAATGAAAAAACTATTCAAAATAATTAGAGGTAATTCATTTAAGAAGGATTATTCACAGGACACCAGATTATCAATAATCAAGTCTACACAAAAATTAAACTAGTCACATTATTAAAAAAAAAAAATTTAAGGTGTTGAGGTTGAGGGTGTTGGCGCCCGCAGGCAAATGCATTTTTGAAAACCAAAAAAAAATTTAGATCAAATTTTACTTTAGGAATACACATTACAAAGTACACACAAAAATGTCCAGAATTTTAAACAGAAAAACTATTCAAATTGATAGGTTGATAAATTAATTGATTAATTGATAGGGTGTTGGCGCCCGCAGGCAAATGCATTTTAGAAAATAAAAAAGAAATTTAGAAAAAATTAAATAGTAGGAACACACATTAAAGAGTTCAAACTAAGTAGTCCAAAATCTTAAATGAAAAAACTATTCAAAATAATTAGAGGTAATTCATTTAAGAAGGATTATTTACAGGGCACCAGATTATCAATAATCAAGTCTACACAAAAATTAAACTAGTCACATTATTAAAAAAAAAAATTGAAGGAGGGTCTTGGCGCCCGCAGGCAAATGCAGTTTAGAAAACCAAAAAAATATTTAGAAACAATTTTACTTTAGGAAGACACATTACAAAGTACACACAAAAATGTCCCGAATTTTAAACAAAAAAACTATTCAAAATGATAAGCTCACTAAAGAATGATAATACAGAGGGTATCAGGTTATCAATGTTTAAAAAATATCTACAAAAAATGCAACAATAGTTAAAAAAATTACGAATTAAATTGAAGCGATGTGTAAGCGCCCTCAGACAAATGCATTTTAGAAAACAACAAAAATTATAGAAAAATTTAAATAGTAAAACCACACATTAAAGAGTTCAAACTAAAATATCCAAAATCTTAAACAGTTTTTAAACGTTTTAAATTAAGATATGTATAAAAAAATCAAAAAAGTCAAATATATAAAAATTAAATTGAATGGTGAACGTGAGACAGCCTCTTTTCAAATTATATAGTATGTACACACGTACTCAGTGTACTCCTAGGTATAACCGGTTAATGTTGAAATATATTTATACAAATCAATCTATTAGAATTCAATGAATTGAAAAAAAAAATTGTTTGAGAAACCTGGGTGAAATAACACTAAACAAAAGAATACGCTGGAAGCTAAATACAACAGTACCTACCTAATAACTACATTCCAAAAATTAGGTATTGTTTACATTATAATAATACGAACAGTTATTATGATCAGAGATGTATTACCGTAATATATGTATTAGAAAATGTATAAAAATGAATGTAATTTATCAAGGATGTAAAATAATGTTTAATTTAAAATAATATTGTGTTTGGCTGGGTCTACAGTCAATATTAAATTACAAACTTTAAAAACTAAATGCAAATAAAAACATAGTCAGATATCTGTTTTAGTCTTTGTAAATATGTGCGGAAAAAAAGTATACTTAGTACAATGTAAAAATCTTGAGAATTCTTTGACAATAGGATACCAAAACACAAAACCATATTTTAAATTAAAACTATTGATTTTATACATTTTCTATTTACAAAAACTCATGAGTATTGAAAACATTATAAAATCCTAATAAAATAATATTTTTTTATATTTTATAATTTGTCGTGGTAAAAACATCATTATTTAATGTTGGCTGTATTTAAGTTTTTAATAACTATACTGGTACAACTCTAGCTGACAGTCTTTAAGACCGTATAAAACTATGATAATTAGTTGACGTCTAATTTCCTGTCATATCCTTACCTAACCGAACCAAATTAATAATATTTAAATATTTTCTTTCATTGTTATGTTTACAATATCGAATACCTTGATAGTTAGTAGAAAAAGATCTTCGCAAAGCTCACGACCAGTGTTGATAGTCGTCCATCATCACCATAGCTTCAACTAACCATAGGTTTACCTAACTAACCTTCTTATGACTTATTAGGACACTTTGAATAAAAAGATCCTGAGGTGCAAGTTGCCGAACTTAAGTGTTTGATTATCAAGTTGAACCTTTGATTGTTGACACCTTAATCCATGCGGATAGGCCACGTCTATGTTAAATACATTTGAGGCCACGTTCCCGGAGGGGAAGGCAGTTGAGGCTCCTTTATATTGATAGTCGATACTCGATATAGGTATACTTTATTTGGCCTCAATTGTTCCCCTCGAAGACCGCTGATAAGACCATTACGTCTTATCCAAATATTTATTATCTATGATGGAGCCATATCCAGCTCACTCTTGTCACACAATTTGAAGCACATAAAAGCGATCAACGAGTCTCTATTATCAGCATCTATCCTCTCACAACACACACTTGGAGACAACACATGCACATGAAAGGTTTTTTTTAGAACAATATTTTTAAAGATTTTTTTTAACTTCATGTTTTTTTAAAAATACCAGGATAATGTCGAGCATGGGAGCAACTTTATAACGTATTCAATTAATTTTATTTTGGATTTATTGAAACATGCTATGGAGGATGGTCCTGTTGGTCGTCCAGTGTCCGCAAATATATCAATTCATAGTATGAAATCCCAGCCATGTCCCCCATACTCTGATATTAAAAGCCCATCCCACCTTCATATTCTCTATGCAAAAAGTAAATTTAAGACAAATTTGTAAATCAATGCACAGTCTCTCTATTGCATTAATATTTGTCATTTCATTAATTTTCAGTATTTTGTATAATTAGATTGGGAAAACATAAGACAATATCATTTACACAAGACTGTGACTAACACAATCATACTTTGATAAAAGTATATGATATAAGTACCTTCTATATTTGAATTAATCGTTTTTTTTCCCGGTTAGGTTAGGTTAGGTATCTCTGATAAGCCGAAAACCATAAGAGAAAAACTATTAGATTCCAACAAAACAAAAAGCAAATCACTTGACCCATCCAAAAAAATAAAAAAATGCAACTCACTTGAAAATCTTCACACAAAACTCAATGAAGGGCTCAAACCCGTCGAAGATCTTTTTTCAAATAATACAGAAATTCCTATATCGTATTCACAATACATATACATTATGGAGAATTTCTCAAATAAATCTATAAACATACATGCTCTGTGCGAGGAAGTCAATGTTGACATCCACATACTCCAAAAAATAACTGAACAAGTCAAACCAATGGTAACCGATAGATACATAAAAACAAAGCTCTCCAAACTGCTAAACCTTTTATTCCAAACTCTTCCACTATTATAGTCAACCACAAAGCAGCTCCTCTTCAGTACACTCACTAAAAACATTATAATGACCAATCAAGATATAAATATAATTCAATGGAACCTTAATGGGTTCTTTAAAAAACGCAATAAACTAGAACTTATTATCAGATCACTTATTATCAAACACATCATGACCGAGTGTAACACCTACCGCGATGCAAGGAAAGACAATCATCTTCCTGAAGACATATTTGAAAGCCTCGGACCTAACCTACCAGTCTCCAATATAATAGCCTTCCTTCAACAGTCTGGTTTGCTCAAACTTATCTAATAACCATACACATTAAATAATTATTTTTTATTCTTTTGTTTTTTTTTTTTTTTGTTCTTTTGTTTTTGTTTTCTAACACATAACATGTAGTAACATTATTATAATATATTATATATCCCAATGGCCTTGCTGCCGAGGGTTTTTTGTTTAATAAAAAAAAAAAAAAAAAAAAAATATTTAAGCATACCTTTACCATCATAAAATATTAAAATCTAAAATAATAATTATGGTAAAATACTAAAATATATATTGTAAAATATGGGTGTATAATGTATACAAAATATAAAGATCAATAACATTATATTGTTATAAATACTTCGAGCAAACCTAAGATGTTACCCGGCGAATAGTATAGGCAAATAAGGAACGCGTATTAAACTGGTCGTGGTAAAACGAAGACAGCGTTTGGATTGTTCGAACTGGCGTATAATTTATTATTTATTATACATTGGGCCTTTTGTAGGTAGTAACGTATATGCTTCTACGTTACCGAGCTAACAGATTTTTCGTGACAACAAATATTTAATTCAAGTCTAAAAATTTAATTTAAGCCCCAAAATAATATGAAAACAAACTTACGCGTAAACATCGACTCTTCCGGTGAAACCTAGCTGTACTGCAACACACGCTGCCGCCGAAGAAACAATTATCTCCATCCGTATTGAAACTAGAAAGTTTGGAAATATTTTATGAAAATAACCTAAACGTTACAAAATGTGAAAGTTCATGTTATATTATGAAATTATACTGCTTAACGAACTGTCCGTCAATTGTTGGCTTATTTTATTTTTTTGTTCACTGCAATTATTAGAATAGTGAATCGTCACCGCCGACTGTCGGCAATTGGCGATTGCCATAGATGACATAAATATATTATAATATGATAAATCCATAGAACTTATCCTCAGTATGTACAGGATGTCCCACCGACATCTGACAAATTCCATAATACTTTTGCTATAAACAAAATTTTAAAGTTTTTTTTTTATATATAATTTATTGTCACTGCGCTACACGTATAATAAACAAAAAAATATTTTTATTTTTTATGACTGAAAATAAAAAATTTTAAATTTGATTTAAATATTTTTAGATCAATTCAAAATAGCCAATTTGTGAATCTGATTAAAATATAATAAAATAACTTAATAATATAATAACTTCTTTAAATATATTATTTTTGGGAATTTGCTGATGTGAGTATATTTCTTAAATTGTTTACTTATCACATAATATTAACAATTTTTGTCATACGTTTAAGTAGCATATAATTTATTTTTTTGTCAGATATTTCTGTTACATTCTGTATAATATGGTCTATTGATATAATATCATATGTTCTTTACAGAAAACTTTGAGATCTGTAATATATTCTGGTTTTCTATTTCAGGGGGGTTGTTCTGGAAAAGTGAAATCGATGAAAAAGATTGAAATAAGATAAAAATGTATATTTTTATGGTTTTGATTATGAAAGCTCTGAGATGATCGATATGAATTTCGTGAGAAATCTAGAGGTACTAGAAAACTAAGATGTGCGTGTTGAATGAAATAAACTAAAAATGTATTTTCACAACAATCGCTTAAAAATTAGTTTAATTCAAATAATGAGATGAACCTTATTAAATCATTTAAATTTTCCAGAACAAGCCCCCTTGGTCGCATGCCAATTTTAACCATATACTTACTAGACCTCAAGTTTATAGACATTCTATATAATGCATTTTCCTGCCGGTGGCCCTAGACACTGTTGGGGAAATTTTTATTTCTTTAGTAATTAAATAACGATATGAATAATTATAAGTTACGTAGGTATACTGTCCAATACTTGATACACTGATAACCTGGAACCTTATGAATAATCCTTATTTTATAAACTACCTTTAATTATTCTGAATATTTTTTTTCTGTTTAAGAGTTTGGGTGTTTTAGTTTGTAATTTGTATTTCTAAAGTAAAATTTTTTCCAAATTTAGTTTTTTTGGTTTTCTAAAATGCATTTTTCTGCGGATGCCAACACCTTCTTTTAATTTTTTTTTTTAGAAATGTGACTCTTGTTGAATTTTTGTGTAGACTTGAATATTGATAACCTGGTGCCATACAAATAGTCCTTCTCTAATGAACTAAATATTTTGAATAGTTTTTTCTGTTTAAGATTCTGCGCATTTTAGTTTGTAATTTGTATTCCTAAAGTACAATTTTTTCCAAATTTTGTTTTTTTGGTTTTCTAAAATGCATTTGCCTGCGGTCGTTGACACCTCCCTTCAATTTTTTTTTATGATTTTATCTTTAGGTATTGAATTTGTATACATTTTTTAAACATTGACAACCTGGTGCCCTATGAATAATCCATCATTAATTAACTAAATATTTTGAATGGTTTTTTTTGTTTAAGATTTCGAACATTTTAGTTTAATGTTTGTAATGCGTATTCCCACAATATAATTTATTTAAATTTTCTTTTGTTTTCTTAAATGCATTTGCCTGTACCTCCTTCAATATTTTTTTTTAGGAATGTAAAATTCGAATTTTTTGTATTGACTTGAATATTGATAACCTTGTGCCCTATGAATAATCCTTCTTTAATTAACTAAATATGTGAATAGTTTTTTTTTGTTTAAGATTCTGGATATTTTAGTTTGTAGTTTGTAATGTGTGTTCCCACATTAAGGAGTACTTATAGTCAACTGTCAACTGTCCATCCTGACCACCCATGTGAACGCTTATGAATAATATATTTATATACTCGTGTACCTATTGTAATAGTGTTAAACAGGAATATGAGTGTTCTTATGTCATTTAAAACACAACAATTATTATCAGTTTTATTTTTTTTGCATAAATGTACATTATATAATTATAATGCGTTGTAATCCTATTTATCTCTTGTTTACTTTAACACAATGCTTCAAAAGTTGTTATTTAATTATTGGTACAATATTTGTAAATTATTGAATTTAACTACACCTACTATAATTAGTAATAGTAATAAATCTGTGTATAATCTATTAAAATACAAATTAAATAATATCAAAGAGCTCGGTAGTCGAGTTCTAGTTGATAACTGATTTATGAATAAATGTAATTTTCGTTAGGTATAAAAGTAATAAATCCTTGAATACAACATTTAAAAATACAAACTCTGTACCTATAATAAAAATAATATTATTTATTGGTGGGTTTATATAATATCTGCAACGCTTAGGTCATAAGAATATTGTAGAACATTTTACTGCAAGATGCGTACCTTTTACTTTAGAAATGGTATTCGTCAGTGATAATTTGCAAACTGGGAATAATATATCATAAGCAGACTGAAATATGTGAACGTTGCATTGTTTCGAAGACTAAGTTTTGTAGCAGATTTTGATTCCGTCACAGGGTAGGTATGTATTTTCTTATTTTTCAGTAGGTTTCTTTTTATTATTTTTAATTGGTCAGGGCAGTTTTGCCCGAAACTTTTCAATTATTTGTATTGTAACTATACTGGTGTAACACTATTCTGGCTCTCAATAAAGCCGTGATAAAAATCAGAAATTTGGCCAGGTATGATATTTTTCGTAAGTTATTTTTTTGAGTAAGAGAGTCGCTCAATAATATTTAAATATTTTCACCTATAATCAAGTACGATGACTTGTATTACCAATATTATAAATAAATTGTAAACTCTGTAATAACCTTATAAATTGAATAGCTAATTTTAAAACATATATGTAAAATACTATCAGGCTAATAACCTTTGATGTTGAAGCCTTATTCTTTAAATAAAAAAAAAAAATGTTGTGTTTTATAAATCAGGTTGCAAATTTATTCTCATAGATTGCGCTAGCTCCTATTAAAGGTGAGAGGCGTAACATTTACTGACCGTACCCCTCATACCCGTCAACCTGTCGGTGTCCAGTCCTGTATATCTTAGTTCATGGTCCAGTCCTGTATATCTTAGTTCATGTGTTGGACACAGTAAATGATTAAAGTAGCTCCATCCATGATTGTATATGATCTAAGGTTATCACCTTCTCTTCTCTACATCTTGGTTCAACCTGTATATCTGAAATCGTGATTGACATTCATAGAAAAAAGACTGAAAAAAAAATGGCTTAGTTTATAGGTCTATGGTCTATGGTCACACTGTCACAACCATGTTGATAACGTTATTTATTATTTTATATTATCAATTGCATGATTAACCAACTAAGTTAGTATGATCAATCGTATTCAAATTTCAAATTTTCAAAATAAATACAAAATTACTAACACGATTGTGTAAAATTTATATGATATTTTATTGTTTTCTGTTTGTTAAAATTGTTCGTGCTATTAAAAATGCCTTTAATATTGATGGTTGGTTTACCGAGTAGTGGTAAAACGACGAGAGCTCGTGAAATTCAAAAATATTTTACGGAGCAACAGCACAAAGAAGTTATCTTAATATCGGATAACGAAATTATATCAAATATGAATATAGACAAGAATGTTTTGTATTTAGGTAGTTATAAATTAATTAATTTATAATAATAATAGCTGATCCTGTGCACTTTGTTGCCCGTTAAATGTATCAACTCTGTATGACTTAGCTTCGTTCAATTCGTTATTTAATATTCGGTGTATGGTGTTCAAAATTTATCTTAACCTATTTTCTTCCCAGAGGTCTAATCTACCCACAAACATTAATTTATATATATATAACTATATAAATACACAGACTAAACTCTGGAACTATTTATCAGATCTTCTTGTATATATTATATACATGTATATTGACAAAATATAATAATACAAATCAACAAACCCGATTAATATTTAAATAGTAAAGCAAATTGTTTTTTTTTTTTTTTTATTATTATATAACTTAAAAACCCATCATTGCTTATAGAGGCATAATAATAATACTGATTGAATATGTATATGTACAATAACAAATTGTCTATGTATGTAATAAATGGTTTGTTTGTTCTCGTGGCAACAAATTAAAATGATTCACTATAACTCTGGATTAAAATTTCTAGAACAAATCATTTTATACCACGTCACTCGTGGCAACGATTAATAAACAAAATTCCCGTTTGAGCACCTCCCGAGGTTGGTCCTCTCCCTTTTTAAATTAGCCTATCTTTTAAGTTGTACCCAATTACATAGTGTAAAAATTTCATCAAGATCGGTCCAGTAGTTTCAGAGTTTATCCCGGACAAACACGTGACATAATATTTTTAAATATATAATAAAGATAATACATCATTTTACATTATTGTTTTAGAATATGGATGGGTATTAGTAAATTATTAGATACCATTGACCAATGCTGGCATTGATTTTAAATTGTAAATTTGTTTTTTTCATCAGGTTTGCTGAATCTGTGACAAAATAAAATATTCTAAGATAATATGAGTCAGTAATTTGGATACTAAAAAATTGTATTAGTATTAATCAGTATTATAATTATATATTTTGTTGATTTGCAATATTTATGCATGTAAATAATTAAATGTAATAATATTTACAGAAATGAAGAAAGAAAAAGATCTCCGGTCAAAATTGCATTCTGATGCCTTAAAGTTAGTTTATGAATACTATATTATTTTGTATTTAATGTTATGAATAATGGTACATTAATTCAAGGAATTTGGTCTGTATTCATATAAACTGAATCAGTTAGTTATATTACTGTTCTGTGGTTATATTTATGTACCTATCTAATGATAATTTATAATACAAACTCAACTGTAGGAATTTTGGAGTTGTTATATTTTGATTGAGTCACAATAAAATACAATTCCAATTATCATTTACTCATTGTTGCTCAATCCCGCCATTATGTAATTATTTTTTTTTAACTGTTTGTAGGAGTTTAACAAAAGAAAATGTTGTAATATTGGATTCTGGAAATTTTATTAAAGGTATGTAAACTGTATAATGTTTATTTTGTATTTTTATTTATTTATAAATAATAATATTGTAAAGTCAAATGTTAGTAATTTTAAACTTTTAATTTATTAGGATTTAGATATGAATTGTATTGTTCTTCTAAAAGTTTGAGTACACCAAAGTGCTTAGTTGTGTGTGATATTTCAACTGAAAAAGCTTGGGAGCTAAATGAAAACAGAACTGAACATGAAAAATATGTAAGGAAAACATTTAATGATCTTGTTATGAGATATGAAGAACCAAATCATTCAAATAGGTTAGTTAAGTAAAATATTTTTAGTTATGTATATTAAATAGGATGAATATGTATTTAGATGGGATTCACCATTGATAAATTTACAATTGGATGACACTTTGCCTGCCGAAGAAATCCGAAAAGCAATTTTTGAAGTCGCTGCTCCTGTGCCAAATCAATCGACAATAAATGTAAGGACATAGTAATGTAGAACCCAATCTATAATATTAATAAACTATTTAATCGTTAATATTTTAAAATAACATTAATGTTTTGAAGCCAATTTCAACCCTAATTTTTAATAATATTTTCATCTAGTTTTATTATTCAGATAGCATTACGAATATTATAAAGTTTTTCATGTCAACTACCAAACATAAAACATTTCCATTTTAAGTATTTAGATAAATAATAAAATTAAATATTTTTAACTTATACTTCTTATTTTTTTAAAAATTAATCAACTACCCAGTTCTTAAATGTTGAAAAATTAAAGTTTAAACATTAAATATTAATCAGTTAACTATTATTATTTAATATTTATTAACTTTTTAATCAAGTAATTTTCTTAATAATGTTTAAAATTTTTTTTTAAATTACTTTAAAGTATTGTGTAATTATCAAAATTTGATTTTTCATACAAAATTGAATAGTTAAAGAAACTGCAACTTGTCATCAACCTTATGGTTCTGTTAGAATTATTTTAATTATGTTGTGGTATATTTTTATTTTTAACAGGCGCCATTAAATTCAAGTTCATATTTGTATGATTTAGATCAAAAAACACAAGAAGTAATTAACGTAAGTATACAATTATTTTAAGTAAATATTAGTAAACATTTAATCAAAAAATAAGTTAAGACAATTATTATAGTCCTTATATTAATTAATAATAGTTTTTTTTTTTGTTTCTCACTCTGTGTTTTACAGTCGATTATACAGTTGAAGAAACAAGGCGTGGAAGGAGAGAATATTGAATTAGTCAATTATGAAGGGAAATATCTGAACAAATTGGATAAGAGTATCTCATTAGTGCAGCTTGCAAAGTCTAGGAAACAGTTTTTATCGTATGCCAAAAGCCACGTTTCAGTTACAAATGACCAAACAAATATTGTTAATATGTTTATACAGTTCCTGAATAAGTCTGTTACTTGTTGAAAAAAATTATTATTATTATTTATTTATTCATTGGAGTGGGTAAGACTACAGGATTACAGAATTATGATGACATATTGGCATTTTGTTTTATATTTGCCTCCTCACTGTGAGGAGCATGGCATGCACAAAATGTATTCCAATAGAATGGATGAATCTATGTGAGGACGATTTTGGACCAAGTAATGTAGGTCGAGATTCACCACTTAAAGTTTTACTATGGTGTTTCACCCAAAATTTTAAATATTGAATTGACAACTGTATTAACTAATTTGTCTCACTTCTTTGACCTTATAGTAGATAACCTAACATAACTGCTTTGCAATTTATTTCAAATTTAATATGTTCATCCTAACACCTATTTTACATTACATTATATCATTGATTTTAATTAGTGTTCAGTATTTTAGTACTAAACTATTTATTATCAATAGTTATATTTGATTGATTGTATTGTTAATGAATAATAATTCTATAAACTACATATTTATTTATTCCATTTGCACTAAAGTCGTATACATTTGTAAGTTATAAACGTATAAGCTTATTATTTATTATTTTACAAATAGGTACTTGGAATATTTTTGCAGATATATTTTTGCATATATTATACTTTTAAACTAGCCCTATATTTTTGAGGGTGCACAAATTATAAAGAATTCCCAGACCTCCAGACCCACGCTCTATATACAGTGTATAATAGGAAGATCGGACAAAAAAAAAAAAAAATTACGCTACTTAAACATATGACAAAAATTGTGAAAAAATATTTTGAAAAAAAGTAATTACATTTTAAATTAATTTACTCAAAAAATATTGATATCTTAAAATATTCTAAAAATTAACTACTTGACTTAGATAAATGTTTTAACCATTCAAATTATTCTTATAATCAGATTTACAAATTAGATATTTTGAATTTTTCCAAAAAATTTAAATTAAATTTGAAATTTTTTTTTCAATATTAAAAAACAAAAATATTAATTTATGCATGAAAAAAAAATTTTAAATATTAATTTGAACAAAAGTTATATTTAAAGCTGGAAAATCTAGATTGTCAATTTCTTGAATTTTTTTTTTTTAAATAATATAGGTTCTATAGGTCTTATTATTTGTTTAAAATTATAAATAATTGAATAAATATAGGTATATTGAACTTTCATAAAATAACACCATGCCAGTTTTTTGAACAACACAATTTATTGAAATATTGTTGGTTATTTTACGCGCTTCCGCTTGTTTTATAAATTATAAGCAGGTAAACAATATAAACACGCCCAAATTCATGAATCATGGGCAGTTTCATCTTGCCAAAGATAAAGAGAAATATCGCTATTCTATTTTCTACTTTATTTTGTTGATTTATAAGAAAATATTATTAGGTATGATCATTGTTACACAAATAAGTAATAACTTATTACTTATAACGTAACTGTGACCTGTTCTATACTACATCAAATACCTACCTAAGCTAAAGGTTATTTCATAATATTATGTTATATTGTTATAACTGGGAATGTCAGAACATAATAATGAAGTATCCACTTATTATATTCCTCAATGTACAGTATGGTACAACATTTTTGTATTTATTGATAATTTTTACTTCAAAATAATAGATTAAGTCTTTTATATTTTGGGGGTGCACAAGTCCCCTGTGCACCCACCTAGTTGCGCCAATGCAATTATTATGATGTATAAGGATCTATTAACTGTTAATTTTAAATGCTTATAATATAGGTAATTAATCAAATTTCATGTCAAGTGTTAACTGACTAGGTACTTTTATAAACATTATTTCCGAATGTATTGTATTTAATTTCATCACACAATCCTGTCCAGTAAATGAAAAATCTGAATCTCGTAGCAAATTGTGTTATTTTTTATTACACAACATTGCTGGGGGAATATGACCCTCTGTTCCTACTTCCTATTATGTTGTCAGTAGTTTTAATTGAACTCATAAACATTAATTTCAGTGTAAGCCCATAGCCAAATACTTCAAAAATAAATTGTTCTAAACTAGTTGTTCATTGAAACAATATTTTAACTATAATATTTAATATAAGTACCTCCTTCAAAAAAAGTATCTACCTATATGACAAAATTCAAACTTTTAAGTTAGTAGATATTACGAGTAATTAAGTCACGGATCATTGCAAATTGTAGAATATACTGTAGATTAGATACTAGATAGGTACCTAATAAAGTGTTTGAAATCTGAATAATCCATTCATACAAAAATAATGAATGATGAATGCAACTTTTTAATATTTTCATGGGTTAATATTTTTTGAAGAGTTGTTTAAATACTCTATCTGAGTGTCGCCATGGGTGATTATAGGGTTTATTTTTACGGGGGTTTGACTTAGAACTTTGAAGTGATTTTTGCCGATTTCTAGGAACAACATTTTACGTCTAGAGACACTGGCGATTGGTATTTTATAGTGCCATATAGTGATTAAGTACGATTCTGACCGTTTTTGAGTAGTTCATTATGCCTAGGCAACTGTCGATACTCGCATGTGGTAGGTATGCCCGATTTTCTATGTGTGTGCAGTGTGCATGGGGGTTATATAAATGTGTGAGTATAGTAAGTGATCATTATTATAGTATCAGTGATAGTGTACAAAATAAATAAAATCATTATTTTTATTCGTGTCTATGGTGATAATCAAAGCGTTAGAAATTAAAATCCCATTTTTAGCGGTTTTTTTTATAATTTGTGGTTGGTTTTTCTCGTGGCATTAAATAACTATTGAGAAAATCGAAAAATGACCTCTCTTATGTACCATCTTGATCCAATTTGCTAAAAGATAAGATACTATGTTTAAATCGAAGCACTCCTAGTAAACATTTTGTACACAGAGTAAAAAAAAAAGGTGAGTTATTGGATGTCTCTCTGCTGTACAGTAGGTTACAAGTGGGTCACTGTAATAGTTTAATGGATGGTGTTAAATTTGAATTCAATGACATAATATAAAAATATAAGAAAAACGATTCTGAGCGAAAACGGTCAGTCAACCTAGGATATTACCAGTCTTGTTAAGAATACTTTTCAAATATATTCAGAATGCGTATTTAAATACTTGGTGTAATTTGTATTTAAAATACGTATTCAAATAATTTTTTTCAAAAGTATTTAAAAATAAATAAAAATACCTTTTAAAAGTATTCAAAATACTTACACAAATACTTTTTTTTAAAGTTAAATAAATGAATAATTAATTATCAATAATTAAATCAATTCAATAACAATCCTACTAACCAATTTTACCCACGCCATGAAGTACTATTAATGAATTGTTTCTTTAATCAAGCCAACCAATCCCTCTTATGTATCCCTCCATCTATTGTGCTTATTGTAAAAATATTTTATACAGATTGTACAAATTAAAATAAATACGATAAAAAAAAAGTTCAATATCATGAATACCAAAACTTGTATTTAAATTATAAACTACTACCACAGTACCACCCATTAAATAAGAAGAAAGATATTTAAAGGATCAAGATAAATGCCAATCCAACCAGTGGTGGTCAGTGTCTTGTACTCTTGTATGTATAAAATAGGAATGAGGAGCCGACTGCAGGGGTTTCAGTGTTTAGTTATTCTGTTATCTGCTTGTATTTTGGCGAAACCTTATTTATAAATTGTCAAAAGTTAGAAAAATTTTAAAATAATATTGTAGAAACAAAATTTAAAATAGTACAATCCAAAATATCAGTAATTAGAATTTGGATTAGACCACGAGAGTTAAAAAAGTATTTAGTATTCTAGAATAAAAATACAAATAAAAAGTGTTTTTTAAGTATTTAAAATATATTGGTCAAAAAGTATTTGAAATATAAAAAAAATATTTAAATACAAGTAGGTATGCGAATACTTAACAAGACTGGATATTACCAAGTATATTTGATGATATTATTGTGAATAAAGTAATTTATATATAACCTATTAACGTGGAGCCTTGTTTTAAATTTTCAATCCTTAGCTATAAAAGTTGAACATTTTGTACATTTTTAACTATAAAATAATTATTAAATTTTAAATTTAATAAATTTTGTCAAAAATTGAACTTTAAATGCTTACAAAAAAAAAATTGTGCCTATGTATTTTTAATATTTTTCGACTGCTATTGTAACAATATCAGTGGGTTAAGCGTAATCGAAGTGTAATCGACTTTTGTAATACGGGCCCTTTTTTATTAGTTAAATGACCCGAAGTCGGAAAAAAATGTTAATAACATAATGTGATAGTTATAAAATTATCAATTTTTATTTGGCGAATAATCATTAATCAATATTGAATTATTAAACATTTAAAATGTGGATACATATTTGAGTATTTGACCGACTGGTGCCATTATATTTACCCCCCTCTATATCACTACAAGAGTCCACATTGACGTCGCCGACGTAAGGTGGCGCTACATGACGTCCATTGACTGCGATCGCCGATCAGTATCAGTACACATACCTGTTGCAGGGTTATCAGTTATCACCGCAGTTGCCACTTGCCGAAGTGGTCTCCACGGTGGAAGACTAGTCTAAGATTAGTAGCTTAGTGTTGGCTTGCTGGTGTTGTAGTAAGTATTCCGTGATTTAAGTATTC
Organism: Sitobion miscanthi; assembly: GCA_008086715.1. NCBI lineage: Eukaryota > Metazoa > Arthropoda > Insecta > Hemiptera > Aphididae > Sitobion > Sitobion miscanthi. Next base: position 4,591,284 of record CM017797.1, read on the forward strand.
TTAAGAGTTAAGACATTTTTCTCAACATGTTATTGCGTCCTCTAATATTACACATCCACTGAATTCATATTTTCCTTCTGTCCGCAGTGTAACCATAACATATTATTATATTAAGCTACATACCAGTGACGTCTGTACATCATCGTCAGCAAACATGATCCGGTCCAACATGTTAAAAGTAATAATCTAGTTGATTTAATAATATTAAAATATATTATATAGCGTTAAAATGACTGCCAAATCATTTGTGGATATAAAAACCCTTCATGTTGAATGTGTTTATTACAATAAGTGGTTGTTGCTAGTAATTTGCCTGATGTACTTGTTTTAATTTCAAATATTACAAACTAGTTATACAAATTATTGATTTTTTTTTTATTGATAAAAATTGTATATTTACAATTTGTATTATAGAAAATACAATAAGGCTTGGGTAAAGTGTCCAATAACACTACTTTAACTATATATCATATATATTTTTTTTGTATTATGTAACTATTGAGTGGGTAATCATATTATATAGAATGAAAACTGAGATTGATTTGTTTAGAATTTTGATCAATTATTATTTATTACTATTTTATCAATTCATAAAATATTATTTCCAGCATAAAATACTTAAATAGTTTTTTTATTAAGTAATTAATTATTGTTAAGAGTCACTTAGTATTTTTTTTTTATTTTGCATTTGTTTCAATAAGTATTACTACAATTGTTTATGTTTATCATATTTATTATGCACATATCTTATGCTACTTGACATTTACCACTTAGTTATAAATTATTTACAGGTTTTAACGGATGTTATTGATTAATATTAAAGGATTTACATTTTCATGATAATATCTAACTTCAAATTGGTTTTTAGAACATGGTCCCTACTACCTAGTACTTACTACTAATGATATTATTATAAAATTGAATACTGAAAAAAGAAAATATTCATATTTCTATAACAATACCTTTATTTTAGGCTTCAGCTTACACATTTTTATTATTTCTATATTAATTGTAGGTACATACTATTGTACGAATGAGCTCTGCATACCTATATTTGAATAATGAATACTAAAGACATTAATATCATTATGTTATTTATCATTAGTGTAGGTAGTAATAAAAATAAATACATAATATTGTTAATTAAGTTCCTACCTATAATCTAAAATTGTTTTAATATTTTTAGGATTAATATAATTACTATATGTATTACACACATGGAAACAAGAAAAAAATTATCATACTCACATATTTTAGAACCTACCTAATTAGCTTATACTTAATAGTATATCACATGTAATCCTTTTTTATCTACAATAATTGTTCGAAATAGGTACCTATTTTTACAGTTATATTATTTATTTATCTTATCTAAGAGCAGAGGTTATATATCATTAAAAAACAAGTGAAAGACGTCAATATTAAAATCTAACAATAATAAATATCAAATTTATTTATAATTTATTTTAAACATTTAATTAATATTTGATAAATATATTTTTCAGAAAAATGTATTTCAACAAGCAATTCGGTTTAATGCAACATGCAGTGCCATTCCAAAAGTTCCAATGTACATAGATGGAAAGTTTGTGGAATCAAAAACAAATGATTGGATCGATGTACATAATCCTGCTACAAATGAAGTAATATTATTTACTTTATTAATATAATTATGAACAGTTATTCAAAAAATATAATAGTATAGCCTCGTTAATCCAGACCCAGATGTCTGGTTTAAACAAAATTAACTGAAACCCGAGAAACATGTTTCGAGCCGACTACTGATATCATTATGTATTGGTTCTTATACTAAAAATAACCATCTACATAGTTTGTTTACTAATTTTAAAAACGAAAAAAATAAATATGCACTTACAATCGAAATTACAATCGGTTTGAGAATTATTGACACATTTTTTTTGTACTGTTGGTCTGGATTTACAGAATGTCTAACGATGTCAGGATAAGCGAGGCTTTACTGTATTTCCATCATATTATTTTTTAATCAACTTTCTTAGGTTATTTCTAAAGTACCAAAATGTACACAAAGTGAAATGGAACACGCAGTAGAATCATCCAAAGCAGCTTATAAATCGTGGTCAAAAACTTCTGTGATGAGAAGACAACAAATCATGTTTCGTTATCAGGAAATCATCAAGGCTAATATGGTAAATTTATTTTGATAGTGTTAAGTATCATTTATTAATTTTAAATATTTTTAAATTTAATTTCAGAAAAAATTATCAGAGAATATAACCAAGGAACAAGGGAAAACATTGATTGATGCAGAAGGAGATGTAACTCGTGGACTGCGTAAGATTTATTATGTTTTATAAGCTTTTATATCATTGTAATACACCAATCGCAAGCAAAGAATTATGTCAGTTAAATGATTATGTTTATGTTTTACAGAGGTTGTTGAAAATTGTTGCAATTTTACCAGCTCAATCATGGGTGAATCATTACCATTAGTAGCTACTGATATGGATATACATTCCTATCGTGAGCCTCTTGGAGTGACGGCTGGTATTGCTCCATTCAATTTCCCTGCAATGATACCCTTATGGATGTTTCCTGTTGCTATTTCTTGTGGAAATACATTTGTTATCAAGGTTAATAAAAGTTTCTTAATCTGACATTAGCCAAGCAATATTTTTTTTTAAAGATTATTGACTGTTAAAAAAAATGTAAATCATTATTTAGTATGTTATAGGCAATAAAAAAAAGTTAATAACCCCTAAGTTTTTATTAGTTATATTATTGATTGTAATTATTATAATATTATAATACTTATAACTAATGGTAATATTTTAAATGAAAAAATATTAAAAATGTTTTTATAATTGTTATTAGCCTTCAGAAAGAGTACCTGGTAATTGCATGATGCTTGTTGAAATGTTGTCGGAAGCTGGCTGCCCACCTGGTGTTGTGAACATTATTCATGGCAGTGTAGACACAGTGAACTTCATCTGTGATGCACCAGACATTAAAGCAATTTCATTTGTTGGTGCAAACACTGCGGTAACTAGTAGTTATATAATATATAATAGCCTTTTACATTTGTCAAAGGTTATATTGAGTGCTAACATACTATTATATATTGTGTATAGGGTGAACATATTTACACTCGAGGTTCTAAAAATGGTAAAAGAGTACAAAGCAATATGGGTGCAAAAAATCATGGTGTAATAATGCCTGATGCAAACAAGACTAGCATGTTAAATTCATTAGTTGGAGCTGCATTTGGAGCAGCTGGACAACGGTGTATGGCATTAAGTACGGCTGTGTTTGTTGGTGATGCCAAGAATTGGCTTCCCGAATTGAAGAGTCGTGCTGAAAATTTAAATGTCAATGCTGGTAAGTAAATTGAAGGAATCTATGTATTAGTTTTTGTTTTAGTTACCATTTATTTATAATTGTTATAAATTCATTATAATTACATTTAAGGTCATGTTCCAAATACTGATGTTGGCCCAGTTATATCGCCAGAAGCAAAAAATAAAATCCACAGTTTAATCCAATCTGGTATTGATGAAGGAGCTAAAATTCTTTTGGACGGAAGAAACATAAGTGTGCCGGGCTATGAAAAAGGAAATTTTGTTGGACCAACTATTCTCACAGACGTGAAGGTAACAACCGATATTGCAATAACATTTATGATGAACTTAATCCATTATCACCCCACTTTTTTGAAAAAGTATTCCTGTGAAGAGGGTGTTTTCTTATAAAAAATTTAGGTTATTTGTTATTTTCTTGGTTGGATTTTTTTTTTAACTACCTATGTGTTGTTTTTTTCAATTTGTTGTACAATATAGCCACATATGAAATGTTATACAGAAGAAATATTTGGACCGGTGTTGGTGTGCTTGACTGCTGATACTTTGGATGAAGCGTTGAACATAATTAACTCAAATCCATATGGTAATGGTACAGCTATATTTACTACAAATGGAGCGACAGCTAGAAAGTTTACTCACGAAGTCCAATGTGGAAATGTAAGCGTATTGTAAATTTATTCTGGAATTGTATCTACATGTAATAATAATATATATATATTTATATTCCATTTAGGTTGGTGTAAATGTTCCTATCCCAGTTCCGTTGCCAATGTTTTCATTTACTGGTACACGAGGCTCATTTTTGGGACAAAATCATTTCTATGGCAAACAAGTATGTGTTATTTTTTTTGATTTAAAATTATACAGGAATGTGATGCATAACATTTTTCTCATATTATGATCTGTAATTTTATTTAAGGGTTACCACTTTTTTACGGAATTGAAAACAGTTACACAACTTTGGAAAGAATCTGATGCCACAGACACCAAAGCAGCTGTTTCTATGCCTGTGATGCGATAATTTTTAACATAAGTCTGATATTTTACAGAGTTTAATATATAATCTTGTTTTTGTTATTATAATTTTTAGTAAAAAAAAACGTAAAGTACAATTTTTGTAAAATATTTTGATGACAGTAATATGATGTCTAAACACACAAATTACCTAACAATACTAAATTACTAAGTTTTCTAGTATTATATATTCAAGGTGTATTAAATCGAAAAAAATGACTTCACTGGAATAACTCTCAGGCTTTGTAGAATTGTCGGATTTTGATGACTACTTTTTTATCTGAAAGAAGAAAACTTTCTACAGCCCACATCGATCTCTGGTTTTGTATTTTATTTCAATTAATTGTATTAAAAAATTTGTAGAAGATGCTTTTTATTTTGTATTTTTTTAGACATATTATAAAGTTTGAGAATAAAACATTGAAAAAACAAAGATCAGTACGGGCTGTAGAACATTTCCCTTTAGCAATTAAAAAAAAAAAATGAGATTTGGTTGATTCTACAAGACGGTATCGCTATTCCCGCAGAGTATATTTTTGAGGACAGAATGGCATCGGCACCGGGTGCCTTAAATAAATTCATCTTACCGGCTACCGTATTATATTAATAAATAATAATAATATAAAATATCCTTTGCTGACAAACCATCTCCGCTCAGAATTGTTTTTTATATACAATGATATTATATCATTGAATTCAAATTTGTTAACATCATCCATAACAAGGACCCACTTGTGACCTACTGTAAAGCAGAGTGACATCCAATTACCCACTTTTATATTAATTCAACTGTTATTATTGAATATAGGTACCTATATTAAAGTACATACTACTTGTTTTATGTTCACCTATACTGACTGAACCAACATTTTTTAAAACTATTTATTTTTTAGCAATAAATAATAAATGTTCCAAGTCACCTCACATGCAGTTCAAAGCCACCTGAACTCAAGCCCAGATTAAGACCTTCAGGGGCCCAGGGGCCAATACACGGTTGTGGGCCCCCATCAATAAAAACAATTTTTTTAAAATTATAAAAGTAGGTATACAATAAAACAAATTTAAACCTTTTTACTTAAATATGATAATAGTAATAATAAATGATAATATATGATAATTAATGAAAATAAAAATATTAAAAACATACATTTTTTTTAAATACATATTTACAAATAAAATTAAGTATTGTTTAAGTAAAAGTTTTTTTCTAGCTTTTTGAATAGCAAATATTTCTAATGTTTTATCGAAGCTTAAATTTTGAAGAACATCATTTTCTCTTGATAAAATCATTAATGATGACAAATTATCTTGTGTTTGTGAAGATCTATTTTTATTTTTAATTCTGGCTAACTTCAAAAATGCTCTCTCTGCATTACAATTAGCAACAGGAATGGTAAGATATATCCTTAAAGCAATATGAATGTTAGGGTAAATATTAATAACATTACATTCAGTTATCCATTCAAATATCTTGAGTACATCACTTCCATCAAATGTTGGTTTTAACTAATCCCAAAACTGCTTGAAATGTACTATTTCATACTTTATTGAATCATCAACATCATCTTTATATACACTAATGAATTTGTTAACACTTTCCTCAACATCAATAGTAGACTCACCATGTAGTCTAGTTAAGAATAAACAATTTTCAACTACTACACTATATGCATTTATTATTTTGTCCAGTTCTGAGCAAAATTTATCAACTATTACCTGATGTGTTTCAACCCGAAATTTATCAATACCACTAAGTGCAATTAAAGTTTTATTGTTACCATCAGGACATTTTTTTATAATTTTTCTTTTATTTTTATCTTTATATATGATACTTATTTGGGAGCAAAACTCTCCAGCCCTATGTTCATAGACCATGTTTGAATCCCTTAAACTTGAAACAACATTTTTCAAACTTTTCAACAAATTCACAGCTTTTAAAGTATCATTGCTTTTGCTTCGTAAATCAATAGATACTTTATTACAATGTTGTAATATGTCATTCCAAAATAGACACAAATAGCCCGTTTCTTTTTTCAACAACACCTTTGCAACCATGCTATAGGTGGTAAACACGGTCGGCGGCCCCCATCGTATGTTATTCAAACAAGAAAAAAATGTAAAGTAAAAATATTCTTGTAAGTACTATAAAAAGTGAAAATTATCACTCGATGTAATTTTAAACCGAGAAGACTATGGGCCTTTTACACACATGGGCCCCCCCCCCTGGCTCCCCTTAATCCAGGCTTGCCTGAACTGGAGGTATTATAAGTATACCTAAAGCCTCTTAGCCCCCTCCCTCGGATCCACATCAGTGGGTAATGGTAATTAACAGTGGTGGCGCCAGGTATTTTTTATTGAGGGGGTGATACAAGGGCAAATTATTTTCTGGAGGGGCATTTATGTATTGCTACTTGATTACCCACTAATTTGCTTATATCATATACTCAGAAAGTATTGCTAAAAATGTTTTGGGTTTTTCAGATTTTCAGATTAGATTAAAATGTTCTAAAGTAAATTATAGGGGGGGGGGGGAGGAGCAAAAGAGAGGCAAAATCAAATGTTGTAGTGGCACTTGCCCCAAGTGTAGCGCCGCCCCTGGTAATTAATTATAAGTCACTAGTTACAGACTGTGTTGAATAAAATTTATTATACATAATAAATTATAAGTAATCCATAAGTTTAATTTGGGATTATTTTTCCACGCTCTTCTGCGTCGTAAAATAAGCTTATACGATTCCACAGGGGCTCGTGAAATACAAATACGGCGCGTCGCATTCTGTATTGTTTTAAACATTTAAAGAGATTTAATCTTATAAGTTATAAAAACGTCTGTTTAAGGGTTTGCAAAATTATTATGATAATTTTGCGTTTTTATTGAGCTACCTAATCGTTTTTTTAATGTCACGGTAAAATTTATATCATTATAATTTACAATATAATATTATGTCTGTAGGTAGGTAGGTACATAATATAGTAATATACTTATAATACCTACATTAAAAAAATTATATTTTTCAGACCGCGTAGTTATTGAAATAATTGGGATAGTGCCAATGTTGATGAGAAATTCAAATGTATTTCGGTGTCTGGCATTGCCCACGCGTAAAATGAGTTCTTGGCTGTTTTTCGCTTATTGAGCAAGTCCGGCAAATTTTGAATGTAACATATTTACTACAATGACTATAGTCACGCGCGCCTATAATATTATATAAATATTATGTCTCGTTCAATGTCCTCATTGGTCAATGCAGTCTGATGTGTTTGCTGTAGGTATTTATCTGCACTCCCTGTGCGGGCCAACACAGTATTTATTTATGTTTGAGGTTCGTGGTGTATCGTTTTGTTTTATGTGTCTACACGCATAACGACATTGGAAAGTTTTTTTTATCGCGTCTAGACAAACGGCACCTATCCGCATACACAACGGACACAAATGTAATGTTTATCTGCACCGGAAGTCGGGAAATACAACAATGGATACCTACACCCATAGGCGCAAATTGTTTGGAGGGACTCAAGCCCGCTCCTCCCCATGGCCCATATTGCTTAGTACCACAGAATATAAAAATAAGTACTATTTACTAGATATTTTGAACTGGGGGGACAAATAAAAATATAAGTGGGTTGTGACTAGTGGGGTAACGTATACGTGCGATGTATACGCCCGCACTGCTATAAACTCTATATAGGAACAACGCGAAAGAGTGAAGTATATTATGTACTTTTGTTTTCTCATTTGCGATATACTCCCCCCCCCCTCGACATAAGTGGTGTTTAATATAGGCATTATATAAATATTGAACAGCTCGCTCTAACCCCTCGACCGATTTCGATGAGTTATTACTTTTTCTTTATTTTTATCGCGTAAGTAGACACTTACATTAATTTATCGGTAGAAGTTTCATAATTTTTAGTATAATATGGGTAGGTACTGTATTTGATGACGTTAGTGAGATCTGAGCGGGATAAGTATGAATCGCATATATATATGAATGCATAATAATAGTATATACATAAAATATAATAAATATTGTAATACTAGAAAGGTGGGACTGTTTCTCAAATTTAAAGATATTTAATGGCGAATAATGTAAAAAGTTTCTGATTACATCAACTGCACGTTTTCGACGAATGCCTGTAATAGGTAATCGAAAAACTTTGTACGAAACATTACTTTACACTTCATGGGATGGGTACTTCACGTTTCTTATATGACAAATTTCCAAAGCGAATTAAAATGTATTGATTTTTTTTACTGTTAACGCCCAGCCAATGTTGGAAAAGTGTTTTGAACTATGAACGATGGAAACTATATCGCGCTAGTAAGTATACCTACAGTGGCGGCGATCTATATTTCATGTTATGGGGAAAAAATGCTAGTGTTAGACCCATCACCTACTTAAAAAAAATGTTTAGCTCCTCTCGAATAATACATTATAATCACGATATACTGCCTTTAAATATTAAATACCACTAATGACCGATCATTTATTATCATACACCCACCCACCTGACCGACCCATAAATAGTTCTGGGGAATTTTCCCCAGTTGATACTCGTGTTCGCCGCCACTGCAGGTGCGGACTGGCTGGGATGCTGGGATGCTACATCACTTGTCTTAAAATATATTTGCTAATATATTATTTATTATATATTGAAAGACTCTAGACACCTAATGAACAGCAGATCGTTACCAACTTACGATTATTAGTGATCTATAAATTAATTGTACAATTTTGATTGAAAGATTGTAGTAACTTGGTTTTTATTTACGTTTTTAACGTACATACCTATATTCAATATTTAATATTTTTTAAAACAAAATAAAATATATAAATATTATATAAAAAAATCTACATGTTTTAAATTAGCCCCAAAAATGTTTGTTATTTGCCCTTTAAATTGTGTAGTATCCCGTGCCCTTTTTTACCAGACCACACCTGCGCCTCTGTACTCCTATTACATACGAGTATTTATTCATGCATGATTATTGTTTTATGTATTCCCAACCAACTTGCTGTAATCCTATCTATATGACAATATAATGTCGAAAGAAGTTTAAAAATACATTCATTGTGCTGCCACATTTATCTTATAAAGAAAAAACAATATTAATAAATATAATTATTGTATCGACTAAGTAGAAACGTTTTTTTGAGTCATTCATATTATTGTTCTCGAAGTCCAACGCGACTCGTATACCTACCTATAAACCGAAAATATCGTTTTAATAAAACCTATAGGTATGATCATATACGAACATTGTGAACATTATTTATATTATTACTAGGACTAGGATTTTAATATACTAAAAATTCTGAATACCTAATGCGCTAAAAAATTCACTAAATTATTTTGATATAAATGATAACACAAATTTGGTATAGGTACATGATGATATAAATTCTAAAGGATTTAAAAAAAAAAATTACGGACAAAATTGATCATTTTAGACTTCTTTAATCTCAAAAAACAATAATTTTCATTCATTATTCATTTTTTTTATAGGCTTAGATTATATATATTTTATTTGCCTTTATATAGTTATAGTTTGTTAAAACTTAATTTATATACATTATAGTCTTTTTTAATTGTCTGTTAATTACAGTTTTGGGTCACAATACTGTCCATGTACTATAACATATTTGTTTTTATTTTCACTTATAGAAAACAATAAACACAACCGAACTTTTATACATTTTTACAGTACCCAAGCACTGAAATGTGCAAAAAATAAGATGTGTGTACTGTGTATGATAATAGTGTTGGTATTATTTTTATATTTCATACAATTGTGTTTTGTAATCATTTTGTGTAGGTAACACGTTATTATATCCGAATGAATAATGAACAAAAACTTCTTTCTAAATGAACCATATGCCACACACATTACTGTTTTTTTTTTTTTTTTAGTATCTAACACTTTATAATATTATGTATAGGGTGAGATTTTTTTGGCACACCAGACATTTATAAAAACAATATTTGGTTATTTTATCAATAATCATTAAATATAATATCATACAGATACAATACGTGATAAATGGTTAGTCACAAGTTAAATGTGTATATAATTTAATGAAGCATTTTGTGTTTGCAGTTTTAATATTTTTGTTTTACTAATTTCCAATCATAATAAATTTAACGTCGAAAATATATATTATAAATGTAGATATATATATATGTATAAAGAAATCAATTATTAACACGATATACTCGATAAAAATATCTTAAGTCAGTATAATACAAGTACATGGCAAGTGGCATACTCTGTGGTGTTGAACGGGTATGGTAAACTACGCCTATGCCCAACATTTCATTTCAAATGTTATTATTCTTAAATTATACTCAACTACAAAGCTAACAAATATATTTTGTATGATTGTGTATTTGTGTCATAAATTTCATATACAACTAATATAACAATTAATATTATTAGTTGTATTTTTCATTGCGCACACTTTTAATAATTTTCCGGAAACGTTAAAGAGGATTTCTTCTGTTTATATCCATATATATTAAAACGTCGATTATCTTACAAGATATTTACATTAATTGCAAATTGTTTGATTCAATTTTTGATTTTCGCTCTATTTCGATTTTACTTTCAACCGTTTTTTTTTATCAAAATATGTTAAAGTCGTACGTAAAACATTTACCTATCATCGTTTATATTCTCTTAATTTATTTTTTACACTGAAGTGCGATACGTACATACGTTTGCGGTTTACATTTTGTGATTTTCCGCTAAAATAAAAACAAAAACCGTATCCTATATAGAATGTATGCTAATTTTTTACTACAGAAAATTACTTCTCATTTACATCACAGTGTGTCAGTGTGTTTATGTGTATGTGTGTACGTGTGTGTCTGGGTGTGACGAACATCGCCACCATTGCGATTCGAGTAGCTAAGAGGATTTGGCACATTTGGGACCAATATCAGTCACACGAAACCGATTCGACACTACCCCAAAAATATTACATAGCACAGTCGAAAATCAAAAAGATGACTATTGCCTGTAAACTGTGGTTATTGGCCGTGGTGTGTGTAGCGTTCTTACACCAGGATGGTCCCCAAGGAAACGGGGTGTTATGCGTAAAAAAAGCCGCCCCTTCAGACGAAGATAATTCACCTGAAGCTGGATCGTCTGATGAAGACGCTGGTCATGATTCCGACCGCGAAAGTGGTGATTCCTCCAGTGGTGGGGATTCCACTGTTAAAGATGATGATAATAGCGACCATGAAGAACATTCGAAACATGAAACTAATAAAAAATCTGGTAAAGGCAAGAATCGCCACCGTGACCACGATGACGATGATGGCGATGACGATGATGGACATGACAACGATGACGGAGAAGTTGGAGAGGAGGAAAAAGATGAAGATGATGAAGAATCTAAAGATGCTGGTCCCGACGAAGATGATGATAAAGAGCACCACAAGGATATCAAAAATAAGATAAATCATGACGATGAAATTGGGGAAGTACAAATATTTACGACGACCACCATCACAGGAAAACCAAAGGATATTCTAAAATTCCTCGACGCAGGTATTTAATTTGATTTTCGTTAGTTGAAGATAGTTTAATCAATTATTGTATTTAAGTAACTAGTAAGTACTCTTTTATTTTTGTACCCAATCTAAATATTTCATAAATCAAGTTTTTTATACCCATTGGGATTGAAGAATGTTATTTCACATTATTGAACGAATATACTTATAATAACTTATTTCATAGTATAATCAAATCAATCTCAAATAATTTTGAATCTATGAAAAATATGTACATATTAATATAGTTAAAATTAGAAGAACTAGTAAAACTAATTGAGTGCGATAGAGAAATAATGAAATAATGAAATACTATAGTATATTTATATAACCAAACGCGAATATTTTTGTATAAACTGAATAATTAACAATTTTCATTAATTTTCGGTAAGAATTTATTCGAAGTAAAACGTCGTACGAATTCCATTATAAAACTAATATTTAGGCAAATAAACAACGAGTTTGTTCGTTGAGATACATTTTATATTTGTTGTTTGTAATATTTTAATTTTTATTTTAGGTGTGAAGCCATATAAACCAGCTGCTTTGAATTTTAAAAAAAAATCAAATGCTAAACTTTTAAAAAAAATTGAAAACATCACTAAAAGTAATAAATCAAGCAAGAGCAAAAAAGATCCAAGTGAAGATTTGACGAACTACATGAATTACATTATTAAGGAGAGTTCAAAAAAAACAAAATCTATACAATCAGATCCAAATAAGGTAAGAATTTTAAATTATCATTTATGAGTCGTAAAATTTCTGATTTGAATTAACAATATTAGGTTTCCTCTCTTCGATATCTATTATATTTTAACTGGTGTGTGCAGGCATTAATATTATAACTTTAAAAAAAAATTATTTTAGACCTGTGTGGCTATGTCGAGGATTTTGCTTAGACAATTATATAGTTAGCATGTTGACACATATAGTTTGGTATGGTTTTGAATGTATTTAAAATATATATTGTCGTAAACACTTTAACAAATAAATTAGTAATTTCAATCTATAATTTATAACGATATGATACATATAGCATACATACATTATACATATATATCGCTGTAAATTCAAAGTTGGTGGTTAGGTATTGTAAATAATTATTCGAGGTAAGTGAAGTCAAGTGAACCCAAGATTGTTTAGTTGGAAGTTAATAGTTAACAAATAATACTTTTTAAGTTTATAATAGTTAGTATGGAAAATAATATTAAATTAACTCAGTTTAAAAAAAGATAGAAGTATGTAACAGTATATGCCAAGTGTACCTTGTCATTGCGTGAGTCACTGTAATGTATGTCTTAAATTTTAATTCATTGAACAATCATTGTATATGAAAAATGATTTTGATCGAAGACAGACAGCCTATATTACTCAGTATATTTTATGATTTAGAGTATGTTAGGTAATTAATTTGAAGGTTAGTATCATTTATAGTATTTCGAATTCGAAATATAGGTACCTAATACAGATATAGTGCAATTTTCTTAAATTTAATATATGTCCAATAGGCTCCATTTTACCGTGATCTAAAAAAAATTATTTCAAAAAACGATTTTAAAGATTTTTTGAAATTTTTAATGTAGATCATGGTAAAAAGGAGGCTATTGTCATTAATTAGGTAAATTAAAAATAACTGTACAGCAACATGTGCTTTATATTTCGAACTAGTGCTTCCTATTGACTTTATTGTATATAATATTATAATATATTTATTTTATATTGCTATTAGAGTAATTTATTTTACTGTTAAGTGTTAGTACGGTTGGTTGAATTATTTCTTGCCAAAACATTGTATTTATTATATTATTAATATTTAATTATTATAATAGTATGTTTATATCATATTATATTATTGTTACTACAATTGAGTCAACACTAACTTACCGTAGAACCCTGTGAATATGTTACATTTTCAAAAGCCTCAGGTAGTCAAAAAATTGAAAATTGTATACATCTTTATTTGAAATTTATAATATAAAATAATAGGAAGTATCACTAATTAAACATAACTAGTCAAGTTGAAGATTAAAAAAAATTATATTTTTAACTAGTCAAAAGCCCTCTTTTGGTTCCTTTAATCTGGTATTTTTTGAGTTAGTCAATATCTTCTATATATTATTCCAAAACAACACATTTTTTTGGTTCATACTGAATATTAGTATTAAATTTTAATCTAATGGTTTTTTTTTACAGGTATTAATTACTCTTGTGAAGGATGTTTTGTTGAAGTTATTGAAAAATATATAGTTTGAACCCCATGGCAAGTCTATCAGTGTACTTTACCACCAAAATGTGTTGGAAATCGAATTTGTGTACACGACTGCATCAGTACAGCTGTAATTAGTAGTTATTATATCTGTGCAAATTGTTTAAATATATCGTTAAGAACAATATGTTTTTTTTCAAGAGTCCAAGATTATTGTATTGACAGTTCTCCCATATTCATATACCTACATTAACATTTAAATATGTTTTATTGCATTAAAGTTTAATTTCCATAATTTGTATACTGCGTGCATAATAATAATATATATTATACTCTATGGCTGTAGTGAATGGAGAAAATGTTATAATTTACAAGAGTTATGTGGTTTTATACTATGAATACTCATAAAACGATATTATTATCGAGTTTGACATTTTATATCATAATTGTTTTGTAAAAAAATAATACTGATATATAAATTTCACACTATATACGTTATTTGATCAACCGTAAATGGTAAATATTAGAGCAAATAATATAAACATGTTTTCGTGGCCTTTGATTATTTTTGAAAAAAATTAAAGTCGTTCATGCTCATTCGTCGCAATAACATCACAAATTTTTCAAGGTTGATATAGCTTACTAAAATGACTGAAGGGCCTTTTTCAAAACTTGCCAAATAATTTATTGCGACGCACTGCCAAATTTTATATTTCTTAAATTATATTTTAATATGATACGAACTTTCTAATAGGTATATAAGACTATAATTTTAACGATCTATATTCATTGGTGTATTATTTTTTTTATTAGATAATCCGTTTTACGTAACAATAAAACGAATACATATTTACTTCTACAATCGTTTTACAAACTATCTTTCATCCATCGGTATAACAATCCATTGACCCACTGTTAATTTATCGGATACCAAATTACATTCAGGTACCTATAGGTAGTAGTAGGGCCTAGAATACATCTGATTTCAGGGGACACAATTTCAGGAAACAACCTGTGGGGGTTGTAACACCCAAAATTTCCCTCTTTCATATACCACTTACCTACACATTAATATTTGACACACATTTGTCATTCAGAGGACACACTTTGATTTTCAAGGGACACAGTATTTTAACCCCAGGGTAGTAGTAAAAATAAAAATAAGGGGGTAAGTGGATTTCGCTCTGCTGTATAGTAGGTTACAAGTGGGTCAATGTATAATGGATTGTATTCAACTTGAATTCAATGATATAATACCATTGTACCTATAAGAAAAACGATTCTGAGCGGAGACGGTTTATCAGTCTGGATTTTTAAATTTTTATTATTTATTATAGCCTTTAAATTGAATTAATATTATAATATTATAATTTTTTATTCGTTGCTACGGTGATAAACAAATCGTCAGAAATTAAAATCCCATTTTAAGCGGTTTTTCGTAATTTGTCAGTAGTTTTTACCGTGGCATTCAATAACTATTGAGAAAATCGAAAAATTACCTCTTTCCGGTAGAAATTTTGTATACATGATATGAAAAAAAATAAAAATAAACACCATTGTAAAACCACTAGCTTTCTCGCTCCGCTCAGAATCTTAAATAATCAATACACTAATATAAATTGTTTTCGCTTTAATAGTAATCTCTTTCATACATAATACACAAATAACAACAGTATAAAATAACATGTTTTTTCATGTACAATAGGGTTAAAAATTAGAAACAAATCAGTCGTACATTTAATCACGTACGTTAAATAGACTTAATTTCATGCAATAATCATCTGTTTTGAAAAAAATTAAATAAAACAATATAAAATACAATTTAAGAATGAGCCAAATTAGTTATTTTAGCATTTTATTTCGCTAAATTGCATTATTAATCAATACGTATAGTATTGTAATTACTCTGCATCAATAAAAAATTGCTCATTTTATAGTTCAATCTTAACAAAACTAAATTATTAAGTGAACAAAGTCATCCAAGTGGAAAAGTTATGGTCTAAAAACTTGATAAACATAATATTTGCATTGTCTGAGGGACAACAATTATTTTCTATATAAACCTATTCAACGTTTTTCATTCTATTTATTTGGTCTAAAACATCTAGAATTTAAAACTTAACAATAAATTATAATAAATATAATATTTAACACTTAGGTGTGTAATTTTTGCTAAACATGTCAAAAGATTCTATAAAAAAAAAAAAAAAAAATGTATTTGCGTGAAAAAGTTCCTTGACCAAAATTGGCCCCGCATCAAGTATCTACTAATACACCCATGGAATCTTTGGTCAGCTTTTCACACGCAATTAACCAGAATAAAAACGTTAGTAAATAACGTACGATTTATTATAATATTGTTATAATATATTATGAACTTCTTGAATAATAATAATATTGTCTTATTATAATATTATAGATTCATAAAATGTTGGAAATATTGAGTTTAGACGCATTAACATTGCTCAATAATATTGTACGGTATGTAATAGTTTTCAATATTACGCGTGGTTCGTATTATATCGATTTGTAGAAAATAAAGTATAACATTATCGCTCAAGGTCGGCCTCAAAGGAACTTGTAACACATCTATCCACGCAGAATACATTGTCGCATGTATAATAATAATTAATATAGTATTATAATAACAATAAAACATCTATAAAATGAATAAATAGAATATTTGTAAACCATTACCGTAAGAGTATCGTTACATTATAATATGTATATTATTTTAAAAATGGAAAGTGAAAAATTGGCCAAAGGACGATTTATTAAACGTATAGTGGAGATTGTTACAGAATCATCGTACGTAGGTGTACGACGACCGTCATCAGCTCATTTATTTTATGTTTTTTTTTTTAAAAGAATGGCAGTGCGTAAAATTTAACTGTTATTATTCAATTTATTACTATATATTTTTTTTATACAGAACTTTGTATTCAAAACACGATTTTTGTCGCCTATGGCCGAACACCTACGCTGTAGTTTGCACGTCTTTTTCGACTACAATATTCTGTAGAACTTGCACGCCGCACGGCGCAGCTAGTATATATATATATATATTATATTTTTAAAAAATGTTTTCATACATAGTATAACATAATTATAATAATTAGACGGGTACATAATATATGCGTAAATAACATACTTATTATAAAATATCGTTTCGAATTGAGTAAAATCGCAATGAATATAATAACAGTATATAAACAGTATTTCGTATAACAGTAAATTATAAATATTATCAATTATCATTACCACCTAACCGAATATTATTGAGACGGAAAACGACGACAGGGTCAGTCGTTCATTGCTCATATAGTACGATGGATGACGACGACGACGACGACGACGGTTCATTTGTTTTCGGCGTTTATTGGGTGTCGTTCAAGTCGTGTCGCTCCTGTTTCTGGTGACCGCGGGCCATGTTTCGTGTCCTCCGTGGAGGTGACAGTCACACCCACATCGGCTGTGGTCCGCGTTGGTGGACGACGATCGCCGACGGGGTCTCATGGACATGGGTAGAACGGTGATCTTCTTGGGCGACCTGGGCTTGAACGACGCCTCGCCGCCGCGCTTGAGATTGTCGTCGTCGTCGTCAAAGTCCACCCAGCGACCTCGCGAGCAGCTCATCGGCACGTTGACGCTGCGGGCTCGGCGACGCCTCGGGGGATCGGTAGTCGGTGTCTGGACGGTGGTTGCGGGTTTACTGAATCTTCCGGAAAATAAAAGAAGAAAATCTTGTAATTAGAGTGTCAAAATCGCTATTGTTACGTGATGCGCAGTTGTTAGATAGGTGTAATACATAAATAATAATTATATTAATATAACAGAGCTTAAAAAGGTTTAAAATATATCTGACAAAGTGTATTGACTCCGTAGTTAGATGTGACCATGACTTCTTATATTTAGAAAAAGTTTCTATTTTGTAATATTATATATTTCAATATTTGTAATCTGCATGAATAGGTAGGTGCGTATTTAGTGTGAAGGATGGAGACTCTAGCTTAAACTTTTTATACAAACATTCTTGCGCCTATAATTTTAATCCTATTGCTATATTATATTATTTTATTGTAGTACTGTACTACTCCATAGAAGCGTATCAATAAAGTCGGGCTCACAGTTTCGTCGTTTGCCCTCTATCGTATTCTAATTGGCCGTTGTATCTTGGTATCATTCACTAACCGCATGATCTACCAAATAGTTTCCAGAGTTGAGTCGATCTCAATTTTTGGACAGATGACGTAACTGTGAACCCGGTTTTAATCAGTCTCTATCCCGTGCAAAGGACCTGTAAATATTATAGGTGACATGACGTATGGGTTGTATTATAGGTACAGTCTTGTCTTGTCGTCCCGTCGGGCGCCCTCGGCGCTCTGAATCCTCGGAAAATGGGTGATGCTTGTCGTCGGACCGGAAATTATGACGTTTGCAAACATACACATATATATATATGACTTGTTTGGTAGGAATTTCATCGTTACTTATTATATGCACTCAATGGCGATGATGGGAAAACGGATTAATCGAGAATCGATCGTGCCGATAGACGTGGAGAAAGAATCAATGAAGACGGGGTTTACCTAAGACTGACTGACGGACGGCGGAAAATATTGCGATTACCCGCTAGCGAATATATATATAATACCGCCCACGTCCGCCGTGTTAAGATGGCGGCAAAGGTGGAAGAATTTATACCGCGTTCGGGGTTTCGAATCACGATTTACGTTGAATTGCGGTGAAGTGTGAAGTCGTCTTAAGCCAGAAATGATAGGTATTCACAGTGGAGTCAATAGTGTTTGGAATTTGGGGGGGGGGCTGAAGCTCAGGTTTATACTTGATACTCTTATGATGCTTTTAAATTATAGTAGTGAAATCGTTAGGTTTTTTTTTTTTGGGGGGGGGGAGGCTATAGAAACTCTAAGTGGGGCTAAGGGCTAATTAAAATAGTATTCGTTAATGTGAATTATTACCTGGTATAATGTAAAATTTATCAAGTTTCCGAAGGATAATAATATTTTTAAAATTTTTTTCTCACGGATTTCGCCCGTGATATATATAATATTATAATATGTATATTTATAGAGCGTCAGCCAGACTACCGTTGCACTAGTTTCAAAAATATATCATAATAAACATGCGCTGAGCTGAGTCGTGACCACGATGGTGCGGTACTGCTACACTCGTACGTGTACTTAAACATATCGATAAAAAAAACAAAATGATATTTAATATTTTAATCGTACCATCTGCGTCGAGCAACGAAATATAATATGTATAAAGCCGTAAATCCCAAAGCGTGGTTTTCGATCGTGTTTGCCCGTTTGCGGTCGTTTAATATAGCTGACGGGGCACACGAAAAGGCTTTATCGGATTTATTGTGATCGATTGTTATTTGTTATTATTATCCCAAAGTGTACACATAATATAAATAACACTAAAAATCCTCACCACTCGTACCCACTCCATGTCGACAGTTCAAAAGTTTAACGCGGACCATAAATTACGATCGAGTTCCGCGATGGCAATGAAAACGATTTCAAGCTAAGTTTTATTTTTGCTGTGCTGTGCTGTGCTGTGGTATCCTATGGTTTTATATCTACTGTAATGACTATAGGTATCGTCGAAAAAAATGATAGCTTCATTTCATTTTCGTTTAAAAGTCATAAGCAATACGGTGGATTAATTGTGTATTAATTTGAACGAATATAAATTATATGACGATGGATAGGTTGTAATTAAGTATTATAGAGTTTCTATATTAGATCTATACTTGTTTGAAAATCCAAAAATAATTTATTTATCCCAATATGTTTATTAAGTCGTTTGAAAGCATAGCTTGAACAATGTATATTTATAATATATTCAGTATAATATTATTATTTGAATTAAATAATATTCTAGTTTAAAATATGTTTAAAGCTTTAACGATGATTATTTCATGCTTTGGTAAAAATAAAATCTAAGACTTACGGAATCATCACTACTTGTAGGAGATACGATTACCTACGGATAATTAATAAAATGACAGGCTACATATAGGATATAAAGGATATACGTTCCTATTCGAAAACCTTTAGGTTTTAATAAATATAATAAGTAATTAAGTGCCTAAATAATTATCTACAACGTTAGTATTATGAGAAATTTCATTTAGTTAAAGTATTGCATATAAAATAGTGTTAAAGTTGTTCCATTAATTCAAATAGGTATATTCAAAAGGTGTTTACGCATAAATATTTTTATTTTAAGAATTTGTGGGAATGTAAATATTTTGATGTGGAAAATAATAACATAATTACGCTCTATATATGCATTATAATATTACGTTAAGAATTGTGTGTATAAAGGTTTTGAAAAGCTAACAAGGAAATTAAAAAAGACATATTATTTAAAAAAAAAATGATTTTATGCGTAGTATGAATGAAATAACTATCGTGTTAAAATAAACTAAATTAAATCATATTATTATTATATCAAACATATAATTAAAACTGAACTCATTCCAAGAAAACGTTCACATAAAGCTTTTTAACGCGAAAATGATGTTAGTCTACATAATCAAATTATATTTATGTGACGCGTACTGACATTGCTTAGGTATATAATTGTTTGGTTTTAATGCATTATTACTTTATTAATGTATTATTGGTTATGCGTTTATGCTATGTATATGCATATAGGTAAAACGGGTACATGCACACGTGCGTCAATGTCATAATATATTTTATTCGGTAGTCGAACCTCTTCGTACCTTTTTTTTTGTTAGAAAATTTTGGTTTACGATACGCTATTTTGTCAACGAGGAACCTTGTTTCTTCAAAACTAACGATTTTCTGGAAAATAAATTCATCCGTCTACATATTATATGTACTATATAAAATACTCCAGTAGATATATATATACATATATTGTACATTGTATTTACGCATATAATATTATGTGAGACTGCAGCTGACTCGGTTTCGCGTGGATTGACAAATGAATCGTATTCGGTATAATAATAATAAACAGGGCTCGGTTTGTATAATGTTATGTTTTTTGCACTGGTCAATAAACTACGAGCGTACATAATAATATGCTCTAAAAAGACTTAAATAATCTGTATAATACTATTACATGCAGTTATTATTTATTATAGATTATGCATATTTTTATGTTGAAAAGTTAAAAAAGTGCACAGTTATTAAAAATTGTAATAATATGGAAAAATACGTATAATAATAATCATAATTATTATGAAAAACAAATTTTTACTTTTATAAATAGTTAGTATTGCTTTTAACAATAAAAATAATTGTTAACTGTGTAGTATGATTCAAAATATATATGTTCATGGTGTGCCAATGCTCTATAATCTATATTTTTAAACGGGATTTCTTTCGTGTACTTGGTTGACTTTTTTTTTTGTCGATTTACTAATTAAATATTCGTACAATCTTTAAATCATGATAAAAATCTCTTAAATTTGGAAAAATTATGAAGTGTACATTTTTGGATTTCAGTGTTAGGTAGGTATAGGTAGTAGGTACCAACGTATTATGGTAGGAATTAGCATGGTTTCGTAGATTTTGAATAATATGCAGCTTTTAACAAAAAACTTCAAAAATGTCACTAAGTTGATGGTGTTCCGAGCCCTGATAATAAATAATAATGCGATCTCAATGGCACTTACTTCGGTAGTATGATCTGTATTTTGCTGGTGACAACCGGCGAGTCTTCGAACGCGGCTGCGATGGCATAAGTTCCTAGTCCCGAAGGTAAGTCGGTGGCACTGGGTGTGCTGCACCGCGGAGTCGGCCTATCCAACGAACAAGTCTTCGTCTCGGCGATCCGATGCTTGACGGGTATAATTGGCACGGCCACCGACCTGAGAGCGATATCAGGTTTATCACAAAATATTATAATATAAAGGCGTCGATTGTAAAGCAATGATAAATTACAACTATCGTATTGATATGCATGATCAATTAGAATTACTATGCTAAACTATCACCACCACCACTCGGCACTCACATATGTCTGTGCAGTTAACTTACAGTTTCCACCGTATTCCGGATATTTATAAGGAAATAACTACCAAATTTCAAAGGTTACAGTAGTCGGAAAAGTTAACGACTAAATCAGATTAACATACATCACGGACGTATCGATACGTTTTCTCTAATATGTATATGAAATATCAGTTGATGGTTGAGTTCCTCCCGTGCTGTTCTACGAAACAGTTTGGCACATCTAAATACCGTCACACCGAAGAGAGAGCAAGAAAAGTTTATTATAGATTACCTTAAAGTCAACAAAGATGGTTTTGGAGTTGGCCGAGGCGAAAAAAAATAGTATTCATGTGTGGCTCATGCAGGAAGGTAATTTCAGTCTTGGGAGAAATGCAGTCCTCACCTGCTACTTGTGCCACACGTCACCCACGAATAAAAAGCTCACTTCCCGCCACTTCCCGCCATTGCCAAACAGCATACTATTATCTTGATACACTTGTCAACCGTAGATATGAGGCTATCTAACTTTTCTTTCAAATCTTCTAACCAACAAGGTCAACTGTTCACCTCTTAATCACTAATTAACTTCCGCATACCAACTCTTAACATACATTATCGTAATCCCTTTTATGCCCACTAATTATGATTTATGGCTTAAATTGTCCAATCGTACATATGATGCGGTTTGCCAACGGAGGACCCCTAAGTTATTCTGTAGGTATTTACTTATAGTATGACATGTACTAATCAATAACTATAATATATTATAAAAATATTGAATACTTATATGTATAGTACAAATATAAATTACTTTTACATACCTTTCTAGCGGAAGTGTTGTCGGAACATGTGGCAATTCTTCTTCCATCGAATTTGGGTGGCTGAATAATTTCTTCTTCTCTTCTTCTGTGGCAGCAATCGAAAGCGACGACATCACTTCCGAATCTGGTGACGTATCGTTACTGTTGGCCGAGTGCACCGGATCTTGTGATCTGTTTAAGACAATTAAACGTATTTAGAATACATGTAGATATTATCTAATGATGTTATTTCAAGGCAAAAAACTTGTTCTTTATATTTTACAGTATTTCGAATAAAAATTATTTACCTACTGAATCCGGGTGATAATGACGACTCTTCGAGTTTCACTAAATTATTTGTAATTTTGCAATCACCAATTTCGTTACTGTTCCAAATGTCATCTTTGATGATTTGAATATTTTTAACGGTATCATCAACAACATTAACTTTGTCTATTGATTCTACTAGCACTTTGTTATGGTGCGTTACCAAATCGTCGAATAATTTTTTATTCGATACGGTTTCTACTTCTACTTGCTTAGGTTCATATGAAACGTGAACAACTGCCCTTGTGATATTTGAATCTGAATCGCTAACAACGAGTTCGTCAAAACTATCATTAGGAGAGTGCAATGGAATTATAACCGTATCCTTTTCTATCTGAAAATCATATTACCACTGTAACGTTTTATCATTCAAAAGTTTTTCAATCATTCGCCCGGCACTTACATCTTGATTAAATTTGAATTCTACGTTAGTGAATTTCGGATCAATATCAACAAACTCCGACACACTAGATCGTTTTGGAGATTTCTTGTTAATACTTCTAAAACTGCTAGCTCGGTGTAGAAGTGATCCCAACAGCGAACGACTTGATCCTCTACGGTCCTTAGATTTATCCATTGTACCTAAAGTACATATATTTTATAATTCCATCCCGGACTGAGAAATTTAGTTAAATGTTAGTAGATAGAAAATAACACACGGAAAACTAATTGGGATGGCGAACGAGTAGGTCTCTGTACGTCTTCAACGAGAGTGTCCTTCCTCTGTTGATTCTTTCGCATTTCAACACCCCAGGAGGACTTATATCCGATATACACCATCATATATTATACAAGTTTTTGAAAAAACCACTATGGAATTACTAAAATCTCTCCTAAGACTTATCAAATAACCGTTATAGTTATAAATTATGTATTATCATTTATATTGCTTAGTTTAATTTTTACATTTCAACTAGATCATGAGTTCTACGCGCCAATAGTCTAAACTGTATGGCCTAATCTAAATTATTTATATAATTATGTTTTAAGGACCTAAGCCTAAAGATCTACTTAGTGTAATTTTTATCAAATTAATATTTTTAATCGTTTAAGTTTAAGAAAATATATACATTGCATACCTATAAATTAAAACAAAAAATATTACTACTCTGAATTTTAAATATCTTTTTATGCTCATACTTTATGTTTATCACGTTTAGATTTATTACAACTTTATATTTTTTAGAAAATATGATCGAATTGAGTTAAATAAGAAACAAAAAATAAATTCTCTTATTTTTATGAAAATACTGATTTAGTTATGTGCCAAATTTTAGAAATTTAATTATTTTTTATGAAACAAGTTGATTAATAAAGTTGAAGTAAAATATATTTAATGTAAGTATTTACTTCTTAAAACTTTCCCATATAACATGAAATGTAGTGATTTTGAAAAAAAGATTATATTATTGAAATACCATGTTAGTTATGTTAATATTTTAACATTTCATGTTAGTATGGGACAATTATTATTTAGATGCTATATTAACAAGTGTAAATATAATAATTAGTTATCACGATCAGCTTATCAAAAAATATATTAATCTGTTATGCGCACTAAAAACAGCAGTTAAGAAAGCACTGGGTTATTATGATTCGTTTAATAGCTAAAAAAAAAGTAAGGCGCCGAACAAAACCGTTTTTGGGGCATTTTATTGGTTACCGGTTTTCGGTCTGGCTTCCTTGGAAGACTCGGAACGCCTCCTGAGGATCTGAGCTTGCGATGAAGAGACAGATTGTAGCTGACCTGAATCGTCGTCTTCGCTTTTAAGTGGTATGATTTTCACTAGATCGTCAGATTTAGGTCTTCCTGAATTTTTTATGACTATTTGTTCCGGTGGTGGACTTCCAGGTGTACAATGTACTTGGACTTTAATCATTTGTTGACTTTTTGCTGGTGGCGCAGGATCACATGTTCTTCTACCTGACGAATCATCGTCTGGTTCACTTATAAACTTTTGGAATTCATCTAGAATTCCTGGACTTATAGATCTACTACAGGAAACTTCATCTAGGTGTAAATCATTATCGTGTTTTCTCGGTGGTGGTGCTGGTAGTAAATCATCATTACCTTCAGGTTCTACAATGAATTTTTGGAACTCTTCGTAAATACTTGGTGAGATCGAACGAATGTTACTTGAAGTCGACAACGAAGGACTACCTTCAATAGGGTTTTTGTATGCTGTGTGAGGTAATGTTTTATGTATGATACCTTTTTCTTCGTCGTCTGGTTGTGCCATAAATTTATGAAATTCTTCGTGTATTGACGGAGATAACGATCTTCCAAGATTTGGACTATCTGTTAGCCCCGCCCCAACTACAGATTGTACTTCACGGCTCGTAATGGAAATAGCCGAACAACGATTTTTTGTTTCAAGTTTTGTAACATTTATATCTCCATCTTCTGGTTCAGAAATAAACTTTTGAAACTCTTCAAATATTGACGGTGACATGGATCTGGAAGAGCAATCTTGATCTATAGACTTTCTTTTTGTCATTTCAACGCTCATTTGTTTTCTTAACTTTACAGGTTGTATCGGAGCTCCATCAGCCTCTTCATCTGCGCTTGATATGAACTTTTTAAACTCTTCTCTGATTCCTGGCGAGCCTGATCTAATTGGTCTCCTTATTCTTTTAGAAGATTCAATAGTTGCCGGATCTCTATTGATAAAATCTACTAATGTCCGATTTGTAAATGGCTTTAATCGTTTTGGACTAGTAGGATTTACAGATTCTTGTTCGGTTGGATCAGGGTTTAATGGAATGTAAATTTGATTTTCTCCTGTAGTTATTTTTGGACGAGATGACTTCTCCATTGGTATAGCTGTTGGGACTTGTTTCGGTGCATTACCCTGAATTATTTCTATGTCGTCGTCATCGAGACTATCTAATGGAACAAATTTTTGTGTTTTGGGGTTATCTAGTACGACTTTAACTTTTGAAGTAGGCTTTGCTTTTGTTTTTCTTTCTTTTGATTCTTTTTCCATGGCAAGATCTTTTGTAACTTTTATTTCTTTAACCACTTGAATTTCTTTAACCTCTTTTATTTCTTTTGATTTAGTTTTCTTTACTTTTGCTTTAACTTGATCGTTTTTTATTTCTTTTTTGACAGATTCTACGTGCACTTTTTTTGGTCTTTGTTCTGTTTGAGTTTCAATGTCTGCTAATTTTGGTCTAACAGTTGGTTCACTTAGATCGTCGTCGTCGTCGTTGATAGGAATCAGTTGGCGATTGGCAAAGTGTTCTGGTGATTTTGGACCACAAAACGATGTTTCCAAAAGAACTCTATGTGGTGATGAACCTCTGGAAGCTCTGGAATAATTCGACGCAGCAGACAAACGTGATGCTGCAGAAGCTATGGAGGCAGTGGAGTGTACTGATCCTACTGAAGAAACTCGGCTACTACGACCACTAATGCACAGAAAACCGGATTCGCTAGCTGTATCTCTTCGATCAGCAGCAAAATCCGTATCCATAGTAGCGTCAGAAACCTGTAAATGAAACAATAGGTTTTTATTAAAAATTTTAGCTATATTAAAGATGTTAGCTACAAGCTAATTTAACAAGGCAAATTGTTTTATTGCTTTACTGTTATATATTAGTTTGATTATTGATTTTCATACTATAGATCGTATGTCAAAAATTAATTTGTATGACGTTCATTATTGAAAATTTAGTTAAAATTTATAAAGTAGTGAATATATATTTTGTATTTATTGTTTAAATTATTAACTACCTACGTAATAAAATATTGTATTCCTTTTCAGCTCTACTATAATCAATATATTTACAATTTTTTTTTTTAAATAATTTTTTTATTTTAAAATTCAGTATTTATAGTTAAATGATTTACAATTAATAGATTTGAGGTGTATATTATTAACTCCCTATACTATTGTTAAAAAAACATTTTATGATTTGAATAAGAAATATTTTTTACCCACTAGTGACATTTTATTGAATCCATATTTTTAATGTTTTGATAAAAAGTAAATCAAATACAGAGTAAAATGAGTTTGAATATTCAAATGTATATAGTATACAGAATAACAATAATAATTTAATTCAAAGTTAGTTCGATTTAATAGTTTAACTTGTTTGTAATCACAGAATAGGATTAATTTTTTATTAATGTTAAAATAATACCGCGTATTGTGGCTGCAGTTTTGACCGCCGCCTTCTGATTTCCGATTCAGTTAAGTCGTGAAAGTTTAATTCTTCAGTACTGCTATGGAGGTCAGGTATAATCTCTTCCGTATATCCTAGACCAGATTTAAGAGATTCAACGGATTTTCCGTCAGCGTCTAATACAAACAAATAACAATAAAAATAATTTAAAAAACATCATCTGATAAACAAAAATCAAATTACATATACCCAAATTTTGTACATCCCTATCACACGCTTTGGTTGATATTTAATTATATTAAACACGTTTTACTGCGTTTGTTAAACACGCAATGTTTACCCATACACACTGAAAAGGTTTTTGTAAAGCTAAAAAAGTAATATCTGGTAATTATATCTGTCAAACTCTTGTAGAGTATTCCGTTTAATTGGATATAATGTTTGCCAAGATTATATCATATAAACATTTAACCGGCTGATAAACGGGTCTGTTAAATGTCTAAAATTCGCACCCTTCTTCCTACCGCTGCAGCTGGTATACCATATTACTAGTATCCATTATTTTTAGCTATTACGTACTAAAACGTTTTATTATAAACCTTGCTTGAAATTCACTTTTGATTTCGACGGCCAAACGATATTTGAGTTTTGGCCGTAAACCAATATAAAAAGTTGAAATATACTCGAGCACCACATTCAAGTCTATCTCAGCGGAAATAGGATGAAGGAAAAAGGAGCTCCAAGCGGGCATAGGTCTTTTAATTGTAATCGTGGCAAAGTATGTACTGCAATGTACATACATACCTTTTACGGCGTCATCAAGGAACGCAAGGCGACGAATTCGCAAGACTAATAACCAAGATGGTGGGATGCGTTTAGACTAGCTATACGTTAAAAAAAATCAAATTTAAAATCACACTAGTTTAAAAATTATATTTAATTTCCATATACTAAATAATAAAAATTTTGAATGTTACTGTTATATTATAATATTAAATTAATTCATATTTGTGTAATATGTATCCTTGTTATCCCCCTATTTACCCACATATTAATGCATTAATTACTAAGTTTAGCCAAACTGACTTAACAAAAATATGTACCAAGAGAAAAAAAGATTTAGTATTGCTGGGTTATAGACTGTAAAAATATAGTCTCACGGCGTACCTATTATTTACAATATTACAATTTTTTTAGGTACTTCAACTCACCGACAAACAAGTCTCTCTCGGGACTACTGTCGTCGTGATGTGAAGAACTGCTGGCTCGAGAGATGTCTATCCTGGGGGTGTTTGGCATCGCCAAACATATCGTCTGTTGTCTTGACGCCTTGGCCGGCGTGTTCGGCACTTCCTCGATGTCTTCCAAACATTTGTTTTTGGCGTCAGCTTCCGGGCTGTCTAATAAATCTTCACTGAGATCTTCGGACGAGGCCAACGGAGGCAATTTCCTCACGTGTTCCGCACGCTTGTCCATGTCACGCTAGCGGCACGGTTGCCTGAAACCATCATTGCACAGGTATTTATATAACATTCATGAAATTGTATTATGAGACTAGTATTAGTCACGTTCAAGTTAATTGCTGTTTGTGTATATTGATTTACGACGTAAAAGAAAAAAACCGTTTATTATAGTTTCTTAATCGCGTCGAATCTTGCCCTTTAAAATACAAAAAGAAGTTACACCTATTTCGTATGTTATTTTATTTATTTATTGTTATATATATATATATATTAAAGGTGCGATGTTTCATACCAATCGAAATTCTACACATTTTTTTACTCAACATTAAAATCAACTGTGTTTTATTCCTACAGAAGCCATCATGTGATATGGTTGACGGCTGTATGTCTGTACATTTGTGGAAGACGGAAGTTAATAAATAGAATGAAGATATATTAATTATATTATTATTTATTACACATATGGGAGTGGCATCAATTACAGACATTTGTTCAACATAAATGTGCATTTGTTAAAGGTTATTTATTTATTATGGGTTATAGCGTACCAAGCGCGTACATATGTGTGTGTGTGTGTGTGTGTGTGTGTTGTAGCATCGCTTTATCGATCCGTGGGACATCAGAAAGTCCCGACGACCTACAAATCGGCCACATTTCATACGTTATACACATGTACCTGCTGACATTCAACGAATTCTCTTCGTCTTTGCACTGCGGTTAAAAATAACATCGAAATCGTGTCCAAGTCATAGAAGAAAGGTTTTTTTTTTCAAAGAAATATTTCAAGTTCGCGTTGACCTATATGGGATAGGTCTACCCAATCGCCACGAGTAGGTGTCAAAAACGAACGAAACGAACAATAATAATTTAGGATTGTTGACACACGAATAATGCAAATTTATACAAAAACATATTTTGTGTTAATAATGCACTTATATAAATGCACTTCAAAATAATGTCATTAAATGTATAAACGAAACACTCTAAAAAGATGTATTGGTGAATCCCCGAGTATTGAGGTCAAGTAGATTCAGTCACCTAATTGCACATATAAAATACGAATTGTACCTGGACCAACGGGTGGGGTGAAATCTAATACTCTTGCCTTTTATTTCACCTCTGCTAATAAAAATCAATAGCACCTGAAGTCTTATCTTGATTTCGATCGGAAGCCCTTCAATCGTTGTATTACTATTATATTAGCTGTTACACTTGTGTCTTGTATAATACATTTTTTGAACTCAATGTTTGTGAAGTTCAATTATTTCAAGATTGCTATTTAAAATGTGAGGTAAATATTATTTATTATTTAATTTCCCCAAAAATGCATTAGTTTATTTGAAAGTGTCTGTCTAAATAATAATTATGATTAGTTTTTATGCTTACATTATTTAAATCAATATAATTATTTTCAACATTAAATTTACAATATAGCCACAGTAGTATAATATACAGTATAACATTTTTAGAGATGCATATTTCTTCGCTAAAAGATAATTATTATTTGAAAGTACATACCTAAGTTATTAATTAATGTATAACACATAAGAGATTACAGTTGTAACTTGTAGAAGCATAATTAATAATTTACCGCATAAATAATGTTCTGTATAGGTATTGTAATATTGTAAGTTTAGGTATCTAATAGAGACTTGAGATATAGTTTCACTTAGAAATAGAACTATTAATGATCACTATTTTCAATATCCCGAAAATGTTACTTAGGTAATTAAATTAATAATTTATAATAAGATTTCTCAATTGAACTCCAAAAATGATATATCTATCTAAAATTACTAGTCGTATGGTTAATTAGAATTACTATTTCAAATGCGTCACTTTTAACGATCAATTAATGCAAAATTATACTTTACATTGGTCTACTAATCGGCTATTTATTAAGACAGTTATGGGACAACAAAATAAACATAACAATCATAAAAACAAAATAGGTATACAACTACTGGTATAATAAATATTTACATAAACTTTGAGATACTGTAAAATTATTCAACTTAAACTCGAAACGCGACAGTGTTGAAAATTTGAACAAATACAAATAAATAATATCATAACGTAAATGATAATACTAAAATCCTTTTAGATTACATTTTGTACACGATTCGTGATTTAAATAATATTTACATTGGTCAAAACAACAAAATATAAATATTTACATAAAATGTATATTTAAATGTGCTTTTGGGGTAGAGCATAATGCTCTTTGATACAAAAAAAGGCAGATAACCTATAGATATACGTTAACTGAGGATTATCATCATGTGTAATGTATTACGGAATTAAATTAATTAAATTATCCCGAATTGTTGAGTAGCATTTGTTTTAAAATGTTATAAGCCATAAGGTAATATAATATTTAAATGTATAAATAATCAATGCGTACGATTTTATTTGTGAGCCACTTTACATAGACCATAGACATAAATAAACATGACAGTGGCATGTCAACAAATTGTATGCATGATATATACACACTGGAATTGTCCGAGTGCTGAATAATTTATTGGCAAACGACCCTAATATTATATTATCTTTTATATTGAATGGAAAAGGGTTAAACCTAAGACATATACCTACAATAAAATAAAATATATCCGGTGTCGTCAGGTACGTAATTAAAATGAATGGTCTCGATGGAGGAAAGAATCCCGTTATGATTAATTATTAAACAATGTTTAACGTGAACTAAATGAAAAAATAATAATAGAACAGTACCTATTACGTTTTTTTAAAAATAATTTTCTTTGTTATTAAGAGGCATTTAATATTGTATCAATATAATTTTTCAAGTGGTTTGAACCTGCGAGTATTTACATAAACATCAGCCTTCTATTTGTACGATTAGTTTTTTAAGATTTATCGTTTGAACGCTGTATATCATTATACTCACACGAAGAATATTATAATGTACAAAACTAAAACGATACAATAATAACAGATTACCGTGCGTAATGTATTTTTCGTTCGAATTTCAGATTCGAGAAAAATTCAATTAAGATTTTTGGTCGTTAAAATATAATTTGTGTGCTCTATATTGTGAGTTACATTACGTTTAAAAACGTATCATCCCAGTGGTGTGGCCTTTATTAATTTGCGTTTCTCTTTCCTAAGCACGATACGATCATAACCATGGTATAATTATTTATATATTTTAAGCGCTGGGTAAAAGTAGAACTTTGAGCAAGATTATTCGATGGAGATACACTAAAAATATAAGTTTAACCGCTTCAGGACTTTTTATTTTATTTCACTAGAGCTGTGTAATTTTTATTACAAATTTGTGATCGTGAACTATTATAATATTATTATTATATTAACGAATAGGTACATGATTTTATGATAAAAAAAACCAAATAACAAACGTAGCACGCCCAGGGCTGTATTTAAGGGGACATCTGCCCCGGACGTCCAATTTTTGATAGATTTAGGAGCCAGGTACCAGTGTAATATTATATAGATAAAGTTTTTTTTTGTAAGAACTGGTAAGAATTGGTACCTATGTGGATTTTTTGCATTGCATGACCATGATACGGCCATATGGCGTAATTTACTAATTTTATCAATCAATGATAACTATTCAATTTTGTATTTTTTTTTATAGTTTAAAATCGTATGTTGTTACACATTTTGACAATAATTAAAACAATGTATCATCATTATCTGTGGGTTTAATAACATTTTCATAAATAATCAATTCTAACTAAACAATTAAAAAACGGGTTAATTGTTTTTATTTCTGTGGGGGCGTACAAATATTTACGACCCGCAAAAAGTGTAAATACAGCCCTGATCACGCTACGCGATATTTCCACTTCGGAGAAAATGTACGAATCATAAATATATATTAGTACCTACAAGTAACCATGAATTGTATATTATATATTATACCTATAGTGGGAACAAGGTAATTTTCACATTATATCCGTTTCTATGGCGATAGACAAAGCGTTACTCAAAATCCGTTAGAAAATAAAAATATCTGTACCCTGCAGCCCAAAAACATAATATTCATGTTAATGATATAAAATAATATTTTGTTACTGATACAATTTCGGGAAAACCGTATAGTGTTCCAAGTTACTACAAGCAGACTGCAGGTCTCGTTTATGCGCATTGAAACATCAATATCAATTTAATATTATGTTAAAATATGCAGTCGTGCGATCGCGCGTAGTGTCTACTCGTCATGCCCATCATCCATCTTCCGGCTGTATATTGTATATTATGTACCACGTTCAATACATATATAATAATACAGCTGATGCTGCCGTTTCGCGATTAGTTCGAGATACGTGCAGTACGTTCGGTTTAAAAGATATGACGGTCGCCGGGCAAAATCGGAGACCAGCGAAGGGTATCCCTCGGCCGCAACCACCCCCACCCAGTGGAAATTTAACACCCCCGTGGCGAAGGGTTGCGCGCGTATAGATTATATGGTTACCGGAGTGATAATATAGATCGCAGTCATTATAAGAGGACACCACACCCACGTCCGTAGTTTACTCCCGTGTCGAGACGTCTGTTTTCTATTTTAAAGGGAGTTATGAGCATTTTTAAATTGCTTTTTTTTTTTACATTTTTACATTTAACGCTTATAATTCGTTTTACACCTATAATATGTATCGTAAGACACTACCCATACGACAAAGACAATTTTGATATCTTTAAATTTTACACACGACATTGTAAGACACGGAGACAACAAATTTGCGGGTGTGGCATGGGTGCACAAAGATTATATTTTAAAAGAGAGAGGGATAGGGGAATAAAAATATTCTCAAAACGTCAGCTAAAATAAAAATGTTCTCAAAATGTCAGCTAAAATAAAAAACGTACGTACCTAAGTTGACAACACAATAACAGGGGTGTATAATAATTGTGTAATATACTTATTTCACGTATCCTAATAGTGCAGATTAAGAATAGACAAATGGTGTGCGCTGTCTAGGTAATTAGGTGATATCGTGGAAATATTTATGAAATATTATGTTCATATGTGTCCAAGGGAGGTGGACAAATGACCCGTTTTTACCTCCCTAATGGGCACCCTTGGGGTGTGGCGTCCCCTTAACGCGTGTGTATCATATTATATTATCTTCTATATTACGTATAATGTTAAAATATCGTTTCACCACCGTATTGTTTAATAATAGTTCCTCGCCACGGATGGACAATAATAACAATAATCATCCGTGCTTATTATCTTGCAACTGACACGTTGCCGATTTACACATTACATTATACTATTTAGCCACGCCCGCGGAATTAATATTACTCGTTTCCGAAATAATTTCCGCGTAGTCTTCCGAAATCTAATACCACCGATCCAAAACACCGTTTTCCGCGGCCGGGTGATAAATCGTCTTCAAATACAATACCTATATATATATATATATTATATTATACCATAATATCCTGCAGATTGTCATCGTCTATACGGGGATCGTCTGATTGCCGTCCATTGTGACCTCTTTTACATTTTCACATTCCGATTGCAGCCAGTTCGAATAGTAGGTAGAAATTAATGTTTTCAGTGGTTATTAAAGCTAAATCGATATCCCGATAGTGTCTTACATAGTTACATATTTCTTAATAAATATTACACAGTGTATTCACACGGACTTACAATATTTTGGCGCGGACGGTATATGGTTTCTATAGTCCATTAAAGAAAATAAACAGTGGACCAACTGTAAGATTGGAAAGCTAGTGGGATGCGGCTGTACGGTGGTAGGCACAAAAAGTAAAAAATGGAAAACCATAATCATTATAGTTTATTATATTATAGGGTCGTTAATTATGTCAGTATATCAGTACCTAATATTTTAAAAGTTCTGTTTGACGATACAAGAATTACATTTTTATTAAGATCCGTAACTATATGGGCTACTCGAATTCGGGTCACGATCGGGCATCTCATCGGCGGTCTATTATAGTAGCTTTCATCACCTCTGTATAGTCGTACAACGATTACGATCAGATCAAGGGGATAATGTAGGGGGAGGTACTAGCTCTGGTGCTCGTAGTCAGCAACACCTAATTTTCAGTTATTTTTAAAGCGGGCCCGTCATAAAGTTGAGACTCTGGGCCCGACGGAGCGTGTCATTCCGGCCTCGATAACAATAAATATATTGTGTTCTGCGAACAGATTTGTAACGTTTATAATAATATGTTTTTTAATAACCACAGCGAATTCCCGACGCTGAATCCATCGTCGTGGCCACATGTGCGTATAATATAGGTCGGCGTATCGTGCAAATCAGTCAGTGAACGACGTTTAAAAGAAAAATGGTTTAAAAAAAAAAAACACGATCGTATCGCCGTCATTCGCCGTCTCGCCGATACCGGATCGGATGGTATCGCGAACGCATTAATGTTTGGATGATAATGCGTTTCCCTCAGAATATTACTCTGCAATATTATATAAATTGTATTATTACAAAGCCGCCCGTCGTTGGGCGTCGTTTGTACACTGCACTTTGTAGTTCCCCTACAATTAGGTATATAATAAACACCTTTACCTATACCGTCTCTTTCCCGATTGAACAATCGGATAATATTTTACGCGCAAATATAATTTTATTATATAATAATATATATTTAGGCACGACACGTACAGTGCACGTGGCACCGATAAAATCGCACGGTGGAAATTTCTTTACACGCCTGACTTTATAAGTAGGTACGACTGACAATGGATATTATGGAAAACGAAAGTTTTCGGCTAGAAACGCGCAAGAGTGTTTTATTCATTATTCATATTTGCATACAAAGCTGGTGAATATAATTTATTTGTTTATACCTACGTATTTTGGCAGCGTTCAATCCGATAAATATAGGTACACCCATTCATGTCAAATGACGAAATTAATTACACGGACGTGGTTTTATAGCTATTTATGTCGTCATCGTTACAGTACGGGGTGTAATGGTATCGAAAACAATTAGCAAATAAGCTTTTTTAAAAGTATTTAAAGCCTTTTTTTTTATGTATAAATATATAATATACAACATATTATGCATCTATATTATAGGTGTAGGTTGTAGGTGTATATGATACGTCAACAAAGATTATACGATTTATACGATTAGCGTATCAGTGTATAGTTAATTTTAAATATTCGAAAGTTTCGTGACATTACGGACTTGTAAATTGTAATTTTTTTAAATGGTGATTATAGTTTGCACACTATATTATTATATAGAACATAATAAGCACATTTATAATAGTAGTTTAATTATATCTAAATGTTGGATTTCATAATAATTGGCTTTGGTTACTTGCATAAACATGTGATTTAGTGGTCGAAATGTTTACGTTGTTAAACTAATCATCTAGAATAATATTATAACGATAATTTATCAAAGGAGTATGGTAGTTTCATTTTGGGTTTTCTCAGCAAAGCAGTTATAGTAGATAGATACAGACGTCACTTTATGGTACATTATACAGAATCTAGTGTTTTATTTAAGGCGGGAAATTCATTTGATCTGTCATCTGTGCGTTGTTATTATTTTAAGACTTGGAGCAATTATTACGATATAATATAAACTTGCTAAAACCAATTTACCCGTATAGTAATAGCATTTGTAAAATACTAAAATATTATACCTAACACTTATTTTTATTTAATATTTTGAAGCTGAATAAATAGTCTTCTGCAGAATTATGACGGTACCCATATCAATGAATAATAAATATATCTAATCAATAATCTATGCTCTAAGCTTTTAAAATGTATAATAGTATAGGCTGATAATAATATAAATTAAAATATTTGTCATTAATCAAAATTTGTGTAGAGATTTAAAAAAAAATATCTGCTTCAGAATAAGAATTAAAAATAATAGTAGCTATTGTCTAAAAACCAAGTGAGATTAAAAAAAAGCTCATTTTGCAAAAATATAGTATAATAATTACTTTGAACTCAAGGCACACACGCATACACAATGTATATATGTAGTATGTATGTTTGTATGTACAAATAAAATATAAATAAAATCAACCGAGAAAAAAAGTATGTTCAATGGATCATTCGGTCGGGGTAAACTTGGGGTTGAATTCTATTCATTCGACGAGTGGATAATCCTATTTGCAAAAGCCAATTGAGTTGGAACATGTATTTTCGTTTAGTGACCACATTTAGTTACGTGTTATTGTGTATATAATATATAAAGCATTATTTTGACCTCATCATAACTGTTAGGTAGCAGTAAATAATTTGTAACATTTGGATTTCTAAATTAAACTATTAATTGGTAATTTTAAATTTATACATTGGTATAAATATACAGTAGTCAATATACATCGATATTGAAAATTCATAGTTACCTTCATAAAATGTTTGATTTGTTGAAGAAATCAAATTTAAAAAAAGGTTATAAAAGAATATAATATTTGAAGTGTCGATATAATTTGTTATGGTTTTTTCAAATACGGTTGAATCAAGTAAAAAGCATTTTATTTTTTATTATAGTCCAATAAATTTCACCTATTTTGTACAACTACTACTTTTGATGTTGTTATACCTGATTTCAGATTTACATTGACTGTACGCAAACCTTTTCAAACGGCTTAATAGTGACATTTATTAGTGTTTCATGCAAATCAATTTGTCTTAACCCTTAAGTAACCACCGCGAGTTTTCCACGCTTTGAATACTAACGAAAATCAAAGTACGGCTAAGTATTTGATGAACATATTAAACATACTACATACCACAATGTTTAGTACACATAACGCGTCATCGAGTGTGAAATAACTGTAAAGCGCGAACACCTAACAATTATTGTCAAATTATTAGTGTATTTAATTGAACCTGTATCGTTCACGTATTTAAATAGAATTTAAGATTTACTTAATAAAACATTTAAATTAAATTACAAAAATTATGACGCGAAGATAAATAGGGATTGTTACTCATTTATATTTGAAATCGCGTTAAAATCTCTTCGGCGGACTATGCCTATTATAAGTGGAATATCGTTTATGAACAATATTAATTACAGATCACGGAAACGATATACCTAATATCATAGACGCATTATTATAGTAGGTATCTTAATATAATATTGATATAAACAATGCACATAATTAATACATAACATTATTAGTTCGTCAGTGAGTTATATTGGAATATATTAAAAACAAAACAAAACCGAAAACTGCAATGAAAATTCTTTAAGAGATAAATTGAAGAGAGGAACATAATTTATTTTTTAGTGTTACCTATAGAAGCTATCAAGATATCTAGGGCCATCAAGAATCAGTATATTAAACGGAAAATGTACTAAGTACATTTTGTTGTATTATTTAAATATAATTATGAAGACTTTCGCTTAATCTAATGTATAGTTTAAACTTCATGCGTTCCAATAATTTCGGGCGGTCGATTGTGCATTGTTCAATATTACTTGAATAGGAATATTAATTTATTTTTGTATAGTAGGACTTTTATAGTTTGGGTTGATTAAAAAATCCTTCCACTTCTGTATAATCTGAATGTGGAATTCTTTCAACACTGCATTTTACGAAACAAACCTAGAGAAATTGTTTTGAATTATAGATTATAAAAAAATATTATATACATTACAGTATATTATTTACCATATGACATTACATATAGTACAGCTAATACATTATAGACACATACATGATTATTATCATCGTGTATAGTCCGAAACGATAATTTAACGGATCGTGTGTACAAGTTGTCAGATCGTCGTGTCAGCTGGTTATTACAAGTACACACTGGGGGGGCATAAGTCGACGTTGCCGACCATATCATCAGAATTTAACTTTATCAAACCTTTCGGCCGATGCAACATTATGGAATGACGTGGCCACCAGAGTCTCGTATAATACGCGATGTACACCCGAAGCAGTGTCAGCGGCGTCCCTAGACCCATTTTTGAAAAAGGACGGTGGGAAAACCAAAGGTAATATAATCTCACGGTTTTTGTTTTTGAATTGCTCATTTCAAAATATATAGTATTGTTCTTACCAATGTGTTTTAAGAGAATGTTGACTTAGATGTGTTTTCTTCGTATTACTAACGCACATGACATTGGAAATTGTGTCCATGTTTAGAATAATCCATTGTATTCTATAGTTTTTAATAGCCTTATGAATTGACCTGTTATACATGTGTTACAGCAACCGAAAGTAAGAATATTATTTTGGGCCCCCTGTATTATTTTTTTGATATTTTAATTAAAATGCAAGTTTCTAAGATTTTAGAGTAATTTATTAAAATGTAACCATTAAACTTATTATTAGTAATTATTATATTATGCGTAATTAGAAATATTACAGTTGTCTAAAAATTAACTATAAATAAATAAGTATATTTTTAAAAGCTACAAGATATGTGGAGTGACTGCCCCTTTGCCGCCCCCCCCCCTTCGAAGACGCCCCTGTGCAGTGTACTAGGTAGGTTCAGTATAACGGAAAAATAATTTATATGAATCTCAAAGCTCAAAGTGACGCGTAACGGTCGGCCGTAACTGCATTCGGACATTAAATAATTATGCGGTTAGAACGGTGGCTGCCGCAGTGTCTCTTAGGCAATTCATTACGTAATAATAATAGAGTCGTTGGGATCGATGAGGCGATAACCATTGGTCGCGGACAGGCGGTGGGGTCGTGTGCGAAAACATTTATTTTGATAGTGTGCCCCACCCCCTCCCAGCTGCTGACCGACGAAAATCGGAAAACCCGTAGGCAGTTATCCGTCGGGGAAGACGCCGCTACGCAGGTAAAACGGAAAAATAACATATCATCATCTCGTCACGGCAACGGTCTGACCTGACGACGATCGGACACGCATTTCCGTTTGCCCGGCCCAGCACCTACCGAAAACGAAAACGGCGGTATGGTGGACTGCAGCGTGCGCAGTGCAGTTAGGGGTGCCTAACGTACATCGCGTAGTATAAAATTATACGAACCACAATATCAAAACGTTGTTGTACAACAATAATAATAATAATAACAATAATTATATCGTAATATCATAATGAATAAATAAACGTAGCGTTTTACAGTATAATAAAAATAACGATATCATAATATAGGTCACGATTTGCATCCCCTACCGGTTGTCACGAGATCCGATGATGGAGGTGGCGGTGGCGGCGGCGGCGCGAAGGTGATGGTTGGTCGATCAGTGCGGTGACCTCAAGTTCGAAATAACGTGATGATAATAATACTGTCGTAAAACGACTTGGGCGGTAAAACAAACAACCACGCGAACGCGGCCCCTCGCCGCCGAAATCCGCATTATAATTTACGCGTAAACACGCGGTAACTGCAGTTATAGTAAATTTACGGAAGTAATGACAGTGTCGAAGATGTTCAGTGGCGTTGGCAGCTATTGAAATGTTTCGGAGGCAAGTCTGATATTCCGCCCGCCCACCCGACCGAAACCCGATAAAGACATTTATACCGTTATATTTTTAATTTGGTAAATATTATATTATACCTAACCGTTATATTTTTAACTTACACCTGTCGCAATGAAAATGTATACTTATAAAAATATACTATAATATAGTCAATACTAATTACTAAATTATTACCACTCGCCCGTCGGAAAAACTCGGAGACGTTATTGTCATAATATTATAAAATCGTACTATTGCTCGTATACGTACCAACGTCGTCGAATTGATGACGGGCGTCATGACGGCGGCGTCTGGCGCACGGCGTTTTTCCTCGGCGACGCCCCGACGGCGTGGTCTTCGGCCGTATTCGTAACGATATGATATTAGCAGTAATGACTATGATATGATTTATCGTATGGAAACGGCAATGTCGGAGTCAGCGGGGCACGGGCAGGATCGGCCGTACTGTACGGTCGTACGATATTACGACGTGTACCGCGTAGTGCGGCTGTCGGGCTTCAGTGCGATCCGTGCGAGCGCGCCTGTACCGCGGTATACGCGGTGGGCCCTTACGAATAAAATATACACGTACCGTACGAC
The DNA here is from genome assembly GCA_008086715.1 of Sitobion miscanthi. Lineage (NCBI taxonomy): Eukaryota > Metazoa > Arthropoda > Insecta > Hemiptera > Aphididae > Sitobion > Sitobion miscanthi. The sequence goes on from CM017797.1 coordinate 4,632,120, forward strand.
GACGACAACGATTACAGCCAACAGTGTGTGTACTAGGCCAGACACACGGAACGCGCCGATCCGCCGACTGCCGGTGCTGCCGGTGATGACGCTGTCGCTGTGCCGCCGGGCGGCGTTTGCGCGCTCCCAAATCCCTTCCCCGCGCACCCCTCCGCGCGCAATCACACACACACACACGTATTCGTACGACGATCGATTTGCGCACGCACCGTTCGGGGATCCCGGCACACGCACACGGACGCGCGGCGCGCAAAATCGTAAATAGCTATACCTACTACACACGGCGGTCGTCGTCTTCCGTCGCAGCGGCGGCGTATATTGTATAATATACAAAGCTATACGCGCGCGCGCGCGCGCTCGCGCGCCCCCGTTTGCTAGGTCGTACGGCGCGACCGGCGACTGCAGCAGCGTAAAGCGCCACCGCGTCGACCCACACCGTAAAATATATAATACGGTATTATATAGTAGCGTACGACCCACACGCACACGCACAACGGCGTTTGCGAGCGAGCGACTGTGTGCGTGTGCGTTGCGAGCGTCTAACGCCGAAATATCATTTATACGCTAACCCACCCACCCACACCCCGACACGGAACACCGCGCTTCTGTCGCCCACATGCCACGCGTAAGGGTAGGTTTTTTTTTTGTTCCCTTCCGTTTGTCTCCTCGGCGCGCGTTGGCGTGTGTGCGCGCCGGTCGGCCGGCGGGCGAGGGGTGTTTTTTCCCGAACGGCGGCCGCGCCCGCAGACGAGACGGTTTGATCAATTACCTACCCCGTGTGTCGATATATGTGTCGAGGTGTGGCCGCCCGCCGGCCGCTCCGTCCTACCCACCGGCGGCGGAATCTCTAGGCGAAAATCCACTAGAAGCGATACGCACGCTATCTATGACGTGTGTGCGTATCGTATGTATATATTATTATAACTAGGTTATACATTTATACCTACCAGGTCTTGTACCCATATATTGCGATATATTATGCGTGAAAACGCGAATTTCTCTCGCACCCATAAATCAAAACCCGGGTTTTCCCAGGGTACGTTTTTTGGACCGGCTTCAAAAAATAAGTGGCACGGTGGAACGAATCGTGGTATAATTAATGGTAAAAATAGAGTTTCGATTGTAGTACTATTGCGAATCCGGGCGCCGACAGAAAACTACGTTTTCCTGCAGGCGTTCGCGTAACGAGATTTCGTTAAATCGATTTTTATCAGTGAAATTTGTCGGTAAAAATTATATAATTGACTTTAGGATTTGGAACAACGAATTGTGAAACAATCAATGGTAAAGAAATAAATTTGAAGTTTGAAAATGTCGTGGCGCGCCAGGGATACACATTTTTTTTTTGGGCTTCCGTCATATTGTCACACCACCCTGCCAGAAAGGCAGTGGATTTTTGCAGTGTTATGTATTTTGGAATAAATCGAATTGGATTTACGGAAGTCTATATAGAAAATTGTTTGATCCAGTAGCTTAAAATGTTAGATGGTGTTTTGGTGTCAAACTGTCAGACCTGATTACATATTCTGCACGCTGCCACACTATCTGTCGTATACTCACTTTTTACTTCGACACTACCGAGGCGATAATTTATCGATATCCTTACTTATGCTGCAGTTGTACTTAGCCACTTGGGTACACGGATTAAAAAAAAAAAAAATGTGACTCAAATTATTATTAGTTTTATTACGATATAGATATGACTATAAGGGTGGTTAATGACCTTTCATTGTCATCGTACACCTCCTCTTCGACAAAGTTTTGTTCATTCGGAAATGAATGTTATTCACTTAAAATACCAAGCAGATTACTACAATTATTGCACGGAAAATAAATCCCCGTGTACGGTGGTTGCACGGAAAAAATTATAATATTAAAATTCATACCCGTAATTCGTTTGAATTATAATTACTTTTACAGTGCAGATGTTTTTGTTTTGGATTGTTCGGTGTAAAACGTGAAAAAATGGGTGTAAACCGAACAGCATTGAGTCCAGATTCGTGATATTATGTATCTGATTACCTGATTACCCGGTTACAATTGTGACGCGGTATACTACGCATATTTCGTCGCTTAGGGAGTGCGATGACAAAACAACCTCTCACGGGCTTTTATTAAGACAAATGTACTTATTTTCTGTATAGATTTGCTTATATTTCCCTACACAACGCAACGTACGTTTGCGCGGGATTTCGGCGTGACCTCGTAAACCATTATCCTTGATGGGTTTATACGTTTTGTCGATCGAACGTAATAAATGATATGATATTTTGTTATTACGCCCACACATTTGAATTTTCGTCCAGGAAACCTATAGCGATCGCGATTTGCGCATAATATACGTGTGCACTCTAAATTATAATCGGTAAATTATTATTATTATTGTACGGCACCACAACAGCAACTTGCGAGGAAAAATTAATATTTACGACGCGCAAAAACCAATCTCGTCGCGGATGAGCGTACAACATAATAATATATTATACTATACCTAATATTTGCCCAAAAACGTGTTTGCATTATAAACTTTTATACCCACCGAGTAAATCCATCATATTGTGTCTGAACGGTATTAAAATTGTTTTATACGCGCCCATACACTCGTTTACTATTTAATTCGATTCGATTAGTATTCCGCGTCGTCGTCTCTAATATTATACGCCTAACCCACCAATTAAATCTTAAGAGTTTAAACAATTCAACGCGAATATAATATAATATTATCCAACTATAAAATAACTGTTATACCATCCACTGACTCAGAAATTGCTAGCTTTTCATAAGCTATAGCTGCCCAATATAAGCCTTTATTATGGAGAATTAAATTTTTCTTGAAGAACAAGTATTATGTCATAAAGTATATGTTCTTCGGTAACTTTTATCTTAGATTTTCATTTTACTTTTAAATCCGTCCCAACAGTTTTATATCATACTGCAGCTTTTGCGTGATTAATGACTTAAAACTTTCAAATTTGTTGCAGTCGTATTATATATATTAGTAAACCATGCTCCGGAGCCAAACCTTTATTATATAGTTTCATAATTTGTTCTGCATAATGTACAAAATCAGGATTTAGGTGCCGACTTCACGTTATATTATGGACGCGATCTATATAGGTACAAAAAACGGTCTCATACGGTTTGGATAATTCAAACGAATAAAATCAATTATTTCGGTGTAAATGTTTGCGCACGTGTCGCACGTAACGTATAAATACGTATTAAATGTTTATAGCGAACACAATAACCGCCGTGGTAATGCAATGTACACGTATATACATGCACACGGAGTTGCGACTTCCTGAAATGACTTCAGCGGTGGACGATGGCGAGGAGGTGCGCGCGGCAAGTATACAATCGAAAGTCCGGGAAAGCAGAATGCTCGTAAAACCGGGTATCCGGTTTACCACAATATGTTGTTTGTAAAAACGATCTTGATGTGGTTGGGTATAAGTGTATGTATTATTGATCGCCACCCCGCCACGGTCCATTTCGAGATCAATAGCCACCGGCGTCGTCGGCGTAGGTTTCGGTGTCCAATTTAATAAGCCTAAAATGAAAAAGTCCCAGCGGCTCTTTACGGTCTGATAACATTCGCGGGTAACGAATATTGCAACTAACGATTAACGGTATTCGATGATTTTATAATATGACTATAATATAATATACCTACGACCTACATCGTGTTTGGTGTACGTAGTATGTGTATTTAGTTTTTATTGATTAACGTTTGACGACAATATGATTATCAATCACTAATTGTATACCTAGATACGTTCAATAATATAATATGTAGCCAGTTAAAATTTTTGGTCAAATAAGCTCGATAACGTTTTTACAAAATTAAAATGTATTGGCCATGTTAACAATATAACGGGTAATTTAGATCAAAAATTAAGATAAAACAGTAAACCAATCGTCTAAAAACCGAAAAAAAATACGCGTGTAATGTTGGAACGAAAAATCTAATTAAAACGAATATTGTTAATTTTCGAAGACGATTAACCTGCGCGTAATGACTCCGTCTAAAAAACGTACAGCATAGTAAATTTGCATTTAGCCAAATCGACTTTGTGTTGTTAGCTTTGATACTTAGAGTGAATTTACTTATTATCATCAAATTTAAAGGTATATGTGTTAAAGTACCTATTTTATTATCATCGAAAAGGCTTTTATTAATATTTAAATTTTTTTTCTTTTGTATAGTGAGTATTTTAAAATTGTAATATTATACACACTGAATTTTAAATTAAAATTAAAATATATTTTTTGGGGTATCATAGATAACATTCATACCTTTAAAGTTTATCATAATAATGTGTAGATTCACTTCAATATTAAATCCTACAATACAAAATCGGTTCTGCTGAACAGCTAAATGTAGATATGCTGTGTTAACGCCCACTTAACTATTTTCATTATTTATATGTTCTTGACAATGCACTATTGTCGTACAATTGAAATAACACTTCAGTGACGTTCTTCTTTGTTTTTATATTAATTAGTTCAATTATTATGTTAAGTATTGTTTTTTCTAATTATAGAGTCACAGCTGGTGAAACTCGTTTGATGGTTATTCGGGAATTCTATATACCGTGTCGGACATACAGAAATATACTAATTTATTCGATTAAATTAACACGCGCTTTTCGCGAACACCAGAGTTCACTCTTGCGTGCGTTTATTAATGTATATTATACAACACGGTAGTATTAGACGGTCCATCTAGGGATGGCCATTTGGCGGAAGCCATTGTCCCACAAACTGCTTTACGGTCAGTAAATCACTACAACAGACACGCAATAACTTTTCAAAAAACTTTTTTGGATTTGAAAAATGTCACGTTTCAACAACGGTCTTTGCTATTGAAGTACCACACAAATAAATTTGATGTTGAACTTTCAAATGTTTAATTGTGTAAGTATAGATTCTCGCCAGGATATGACTTTGTTGGTTCATATAAACGTACGACCTATTATTATGTATTTACACATTATACCTATTACACGGACAAAATAAAAATCCATAATAATACCAGATATTGAACATTTCAATATAAATATACAATTTACTACCAAAGTTTTATTACTTCTTCGAAACGAATAATTTTATTTAAAACGGTACGCGTAAAAAGTGTCGTTAAAAAATAATTTTTCAGTTTTTACGACAACGTCCGATTTGAATTTCATTTTCGATTTTAAAATATGTGCACATAAGTAAATTTTTTCTTTCTCCTAGAGAATGGGTGTGCTCGAGCTAAACTTATACTCAACGACCACGACTATAAAACCTAACAAATTATTGAACGATTTCCAGAATAGCTTTTTAAAAAAAAAACATCACAGAGCGTTGTTTATGACTTTTTTTTATCGGGTTTACATATTGAGGGCATTCGTATTTCAATACGGCTAAACGCTGTACAAGAACGTTTACTTTAAATATTTTTTTACAAACAGTACTTCCATGCTCCATTTTACATCAAATATAGGAAATAATACAGGTTCACAATTAGGGTAGAATACATTTAAATGTAATATTCCATACATGCGGTAATGATATTACCTAAAACCATTGTTCAATGTGCAGGGTTGCATTATGTTATTATGTTCTGTTTATTATTACCGATTATAGAATAACTAAAAGACATTGATTTGTCTAGAAAATTTGCTAAGAACTTAATAATACTATTATTTGAGTGGCTTTTAAATTTAATTTTAAGACTATAGGCTTTGTAAAATTTTTATATAATTTTAAGACCAATTTAATATGGAATTACATCGTTAATAAGTAAATAAATCGGTTGTTAATATATTATGCTAATTTACCTACTCGCGGACTCCCAATAAAACAGTGTATGTAGATTCTAGAGTTTTTACAATTTGTTCAGGACGGCGTTTTAGTGTACAACACGAATGAAAAAAACTGTATATTAGAGTTAATGCTGAGCTATACGAAAAAAAACGGTGAAAATACGTTTTATTAAAATGTAAGAACACTTTTAATATACCTAGTTTTTGATCGACTATTTAGTAAAAATCTGTTGAAGAGTAAAAAATATTACTATGTCTATACAATTTTTTAGTCTGGAAGATTTTTATCTTCTGCTCAACAGAATTTTTTTGTTCTTACAGAACAAATGTCAAATGTGTCCAAAATTACAACAAATATTATCGTACTTCACCCTTATAAATATTATTATTAAAAACGTCAAAAGAAATGTACCTTTGGAATTTTAAGAATAATATTGGAATGGATCCAGAATATAAAAATAATAATTTTATTTTCCAGTGGTTAAATTCTGGTGGAAAATATTTCGCAATAACTACTTTCTAAGTGGTGGTTTTATGGGTGTATTGCTCCTCATGGAGCGACTTCAGTTTTTTGTTTCTATTTCGAGTTTAGTACATTTTTTCAACCATAAACCATAACCAACTGTTAATAATTTAATAATACAAAAAAAAAAAAACACCACTTATTCATAACATTTGATAAGCTCCATAGAGGAAGATAATATAATATTCTGGCTCACTAAACAAGGCTATTAATTGTTCAGTTGCATCAATAGCTAAACGGCGAGTGTAATTGTTTTATTATAATATTATGCATATTATGATAGCAATGAACAATTTAATGTTCCTAAATGGTTTGTTCCATTATATGTTCATTGTTCATAGTAAAAAACCTGAATAAGCGTAGAAATTTATTGAAGTAGTGTGAAAATTGTAATGGCCAACCTAAAATAATTTGGAAAAGAGGCAAACACGAAAAAGATTTTATAATAATAAGTGACAGTACTACTGACAAATACATCTGTTTTTTTTATATATTAATGACGATTAAAACCCTATTTATTTAGAGCCAATATTTATGAAACTTAAAACATAGATAGAGAATTATTTAGTAAATATTTTGGTGAAAGGACATTTTTTTATAATTTATTAAATTTCAAATGAATGAATAAAATGTTGTATAGAACTGGACTTTGGGTGTTTAGTTTGGTTCAGAAATTTTAATTTGTAATACATTTTAATACGAACTATTCATTATGATCTAACATCTAAGATATGTAGGTATATGATAGTTTAAAAAATTTAATGTTTTAGTTGAGTAAAATATTTTATTTATTCTTTTCGGTTCGGTCGGTACTCAATTTTGTTAACATAAGAATATGGTCTTTAAAAAATTAAAATGATGTAACGGTAAGAAAAATGGTGGTGTAGGGGCAAGCTTTGTTTGCTACCAAATATTTGAGCTCCCCATCTCAAATATTTTATTGGATCACCACCCATGTAACAACCACTGACCGTTCTTTAAATAATATGTGGTAATGGGTATAGGTAAATAATTTCACAATTACTAAAATATAATAATATATTCTGATTATTGTTAATAATAGTTTAATACGTAGGTTGTATAGAAAAGCATAAAAACTCGTTATTTTGCTTAATTTTAATTAGATGGCATTTAAGTTGATTTAGTTTACAGTATATTACATATTTTAAAGCGTTAATGTTATAACTTTATTGTTTTTAGTATCCTTAATTTTCAGGTTTAATAAACTTTCTAGTTTCTATACCGCCTCTTATCTATAGTTTGCACGCTATGATGGTTTATGAGATATTGTTCACACGAAGTAATTATTTTGTACACAACATCTTATATTTACAAAATATTCAATGTAAAAGTAACTTATAGATCTCATTTTGTGTAGAATACTTATTTATGTATTTTGTTATTAACAATGTTACATCAGGACACCAGGTACAATAATACAATTGAATGTTTTTAACTAAACATTCTAATTATCTTGAAATGTTACAATAGATATAAATTAGAATTGAAGAGTGATAGTCATAGACAACAATTTTCGTTTCCTTAATATTAATAATATGTATCTATACATTTATTATACTTGGTTGATATTTTTAAAACATAACTTCAATCCTAAGATTATGAGTTAGGTACTTAATATATATTAATTTGTAATTCAGTACAGTGTTTTTATGTACTTAAATAAATTAAACTCAGAAGTTGCATTTGTATAACTATATAGCTATTACGTGCTACGTAATTGTATTGAGTTTATTATAATACTATAAGGTATATTACAATTAAAATAATATTATTGGGAAAAAATATTGATTTTCGTGTTTGAAAAATAGTGCAATGCGTTCCCCCACCACGTTTAGTGTATTGGAAGGTGGCTATTTTTATTTGATAGAATAAAATAACATACGATCTTGGGCCACAAATTGGCAAAGTGAATAAGCGTGGCAATGAAACGTCACAAATTTGGTCTAAATAATTCTGCATGCGATTTTTGAGCTGTGCATGGCATATTTTAGACATTTCAGAATCGCTACTGAGTGAAACGCCAAGTATAAATTGAAAATTTGTAGGGCTGGTATGACGTATGTAAGTATTGAAATATTTAAGGGACTGTAATAAATTACAATAATAATTTGTTTCATTTATTTAACCGGGCGTAGGCGTATTTTAGATTTTTAGCATAGCAATACATGCATTGATTTTACAATTATGTGTGTTTTATTTATATATTTTATTATTTTTATGTTAGTCATCACCTTTTGGAGCACTAAAAATTAGATAATATTCAACTTTTAAAGTGGTATAACGTAGTAAATCGGATCCCCAGTAGTTTTTATAATAATTGTGAAAAACGAAAAAAAGTTAATGAAAAATGGATGTTTACTTTAAACCTGTCTTCGATAAAATCGATTTAATTTTTTTGTACCTAATTCAAAAATTAATAACCATAGGCACTCAAGTCTTAGATTTTTCACTAATGTTTATACTTGTATTTTCTAGAGTGATATTTATTTCAAAATATTTTGGTTCTTATTGTGCTATTTATAGACACATATTATATACTTATAAAAATGTTTTACTTTTTTACTTTTTTATCGATATGTATATGATACATTTTTTTGTGAATAAAAAGCTCTACAATTTAATACAAGGTTCCTCGAAAACGGTTCCCGCAGTAATCTATGAATCTTAGTAACAGAAAAAGCAATTTTTTTTACAGATATTTTAAGTTCAAAATGTTGACAAAATATGATAATATTATAATTTGAGTTATTTTGTTGTGATTCAAGAAATATTATTCGTAAAGACTTGGAATTTTTTGCCGCTACGTTTATCATTGTTTACTATACTCAATGCTCTTTTCAAAATATTTTAATTAATTTTAAACTATATATATATACCATGAAACTATTCACACCGTTCAACGGTAGTAAGTCAGTTTTGACTACTTCACTTATAAGCAGTTTTGTAAAAAATACTTTTAAAAAGTATTTGAGTAAATACTCAAATACATTTTTTTTAAGTACTTCAAATACTACTCAAATACTTTAAAAAAGTATTTGAAATACTTTTGAAATACTTTTGGTTTTTAGAGTAGGTTCTTAATTATTATCGTAATATAGTCTATAGACACAGTAGGTTTATAATCATTTTTATTTTATTATTATTCATTCATTAAATAACATTATTATTTATTACAAACCTTCGGGCTTCGGCTAAATACAAGAAATACAGAATATTAAATAAAACTATTATTCTATTATTTTAGTTGACTATAATATTTTTCCAAACAAATATTTCCAATAAAAATAAAATGTTCGAAATAAAAAACCAAAGTATTCCATACAAACAAGTATTTAATACAAAAAAAGTATTTAAAATACCGTTCAAATACTTCATGCTAAAAGTATTTAAAAAGTTATTCAATACTTAAAAAAGTATTTGAATACTTTTTCTCAAATACTTTACAAGACTGCACCTTATAAGTTATCAGTTATTAACAATAAAATATTACTACTCCATTAGTATATTATAATATTATTATATGTAATTTGATTTCGACAAATCATTTTTTCAATTTAAATCTACCATACCTAATACAAACAGAAAAATAAAATACTATTCTCCGCTCAGATTAGTTTTTCGTTTCCAATGATTTATCATTTAACTCAAATTTAACACAATATTCAATACAGCGCAGACCAACTATTAGTAATGATGAGCTGGTATATTCGTACACAGCAGAGCGATTTTCCCAATTTTTAATGTCGTTTATTCACAAGTTACGAGGAGTTCCTACCAAAATTGGGCTTAGGTTTTGTGTTTATGGTACCTATATATATATATATATATATTGTTATACTAAAATTTGTATTGTGCGAAAGGTTACGTAAAATGCTTTTAAACAATATTAAATACCTACTCTTATAATTTCGTAATCACGTGGGTATATAATATAATCATAATTTCGAATGGGTTCTGAAAATCGTGTGTTATACGACTTATACGCTGTTTACACCACGGTTAAAGGTCGAATCGACTATACAGAATATATTTTTTTGTTTTTTGGTTTTGTTACCAACATTACCGTGTAACGATATCCGACGGACACACGTCATCGATACCCACTGCACGCAAAGGTTGGCTGACTACGCACGGGACGAAAATATAATACGAATGTGGTGTTTTTCCGACCTTAGAAACCGAAGCGCCTGACGGTATTTTTTATTCATCCCCCCTCCCCTTCCCACATCTTCCCGTAATTTGTCTCTCCTTCATGGTTGTATAACGCCGAACATCGATAACCGAGATCATATCGAATGGAAATACATATAAATATTAATACATTTACCTATATATATATTGTGTGTGTGTGTGTGCGTTCGTATCACATGGACGCCCACAGGCATTGCACCTGCGTAACTATAGGTACCTATATACAAGGCTGGGCAAGTTAACGATTTTTTTTAGCTCGTTAAGTTAAGTTATTTCAAAATAATAAAGTTAAGTTAAGTCAAAAGTTACTCGTATTTTTTTTTCGTTAACTCGTTCAGACTTAACTTAGTGTAAATTAAAATTTGCTAATTTGCAAAAATAAAAAATTCCAGACACATAATATAGTTTATTAGATAGTTTTTCTTTACGCTCAAGAAAATTTCTGGGGAAATTTAAAATGATACATCAAAGTAAAAACCCATTCAAAATTTGCGTTATTCTTTGGACGAAAATTAACTTAATTTCAATAATTTTGAAATAAAATTAACTTGAAGTTAACTCGTCAATCTTGAAAAAAGTAACTTATCAAGTTAAAAATTAATTTGAAAAAGAAAGTAACGAGTTAATTAACTTAACGTTGTAACTTTTAACTCGTTAATGCCCAGTCTTGCCTATATATGTGGTATGGACATCCCTATGCTTAATATACACGATAAACTGTGATCGAATAACCATTATCTGATTATATGAAATTATGGGTATGGTGGTTTATGATAAAGAACAATGTTTTCTCAGTCAAGGTACATTTTGTATTAATCCGCTATCTGCCAAATTTAAATTTAATAAATTCAATTGTTTCAATGTTATTTATTATTATTATTGCATTAACTATAATATTATCATCTATTAATTAACTTTTAAAATCGGTTTATATTATCAGCATTCTATAGTATTTCTTCACACTTGAACACAATGCATGTCCTATTCATTTATGTAATATTGTCTGTGACTATATTCCAGGTTGAGGCGGTGGAGTGAGGACGAAATACTGGTATGGCGGTTAAAAGGAAATGGTGAATCAGCGGCAGCGGTGATGGATGGGCGGAGAGTCTGAAAGCAGCGAATCACAGAATATCTAGTCCGTGTGATCAAGGTTGAGTGGGAATAGGAAACAGAGAGAGGCAGAAATCAGTTTGTTGCTCATGTCATGATAATAATAATATATACAATATAGGTAGGTACTTGCGGTGTTTTTTTATTTTTAAAATAAGGCATTGATTTTCTCCGTCAATGTGTGTGTGTATATATTTTCTATACAATTTGAAGTATAGGTACTTGTTATTATAAGTCTGAACATTATTGCAAATAAAAAAGAATTGTATTTTTCACGAAGATTTTAATAATTAACGAAGTCAAAACTTAAATCGTTGAAGTATATTTTTAGAATATGGGCGAAGTGCTGAGTGTATTGGTTTTATAATTATGTGTGTTTTAAACAAAACATTTTTTTTTTTGTGTCTGTCATCTAACCTTAGCAGCAAAAGTTCCTAAGTTTTCAACATTCAGCTTGGTTTCTGAATCTAATTCACCTAGGTAATTGGTACATTTGGTGATTTAAAATAAACTCCGTGAACTTTTATAAATTATCGATGTAAATTTCCTTGTAAAAAACCTCAAAATTCAAAAAACCAAAATTTGTTGACAAATACTAGTTTTTGGCCAAATAATTTTTGAAATTGTCTACTTTTATTACTTAGTTTTTTTTCGACTTTTGTCTGATACAATCAATTATTGTTGTATATAAAATAGGTTGTAAATTAAGTATAAGGTTCCTCATAAGTTCTTGATGAAATTAAAAAAATATCAAATATTCAGTCTTAATTTTTTTTTTTTTTATAATAATTTTTCAACTTTCATATTTTTACAAAATTTTTCAGTCATGAAATAAATGTCGTACTTCACACTGCCATTACAGTGACATACATAATAGAGGGATATAACTATGGAAACCTACTATACAGTAGAATGACTTCACTGGTTTTTTTTTAATTCATTACATTTATTTCATTTATTCGTTTTGATATCAAAATAATGAACGCGAAACCGGCAATAGCTTGTATAAATTATTTATAAATTATAAACTTTTATGTTTATAATATATAGAACGATTGGAGTTGCAGCAGTTGGGGATACCTAAATAGGTTAAGGTACTATATAGTTTTTTTCACATTTTCACTCGTCTAAAATGTAAATGCTTGTCAATGATTAAATTCTTATAATGTATTAGATATTGGGACATTATAGTATCAAGAAACACATTTTGACTCAGAATATGATAAAAATAAAGATTATCGTTTAAACATTTTAATGAAAAACTTTAAGTATCGCTATGGTAAAAAATGATCTTATTTTGCATACATTTGATAAAATGTGAATGTTTTTCGTTTAGGAAAATCATATTTACTTGTACATAATAAATATAATATTGATGTTATAGAAATGCAATATTATTGCAAGTTGTATTACTGCGACGACTTTAAAAATCGTAGTTCTCAATACATCGGTTAGGTTAGTTTTATTTGAAAAATAACAATTTAGTTAACGTTAAAAGGGGCCAAATTTTAGAGAAAAGTTTCCACAGAAAACTAACTGTTCGCAGATCTCGGAAAATACTTTTCCTTTGATGTTTACATTTCTTAAGTGACTCGCGTTGACCCAAAAACTTTCATTCAAAGAGAACATAAATATCGTCGACGACGATTCTAAATATTTTTCTCCAAACAAATTACACAGTTTATGTAATTCCTTTTCATCATCTTTGAGTTTTCTGAAATAAAACACAAGAACAATTGTGAGTGCTCTCATGATGTGCTTTTGTTAATAGTTAAACAAGTACAATATTGTTTTAGTCTTAAAATAATGTGTTTTTGCTACTTATTTTTTGTGAAAGTACCTGCCTTTATTATTCAAACTGAAAAAATAAAATAAAAATTTTGAGATCGTTTTTTTTATAGCAGGACTGAGTTTTACGTCTAGAGAATTTGAGATATTACTGGAATGTGGACTGTAGAGTGTAGAGGAAAAGGTAAACCTAAAACACAATTTCAAGATCTTTGGAAATCAGAGCATGTCCCTTGCGATTTACGAGTTACATTTGAAGTATATCTAATATCTATAGACCACATAATATAATAGTCATCGTAATGTTATCAGGTTCAGGGATTGAAATGACGGTGTATTTTGAACTAAAAACGACTTACAAAGTTACAAGCAATGGAAACCGAAAACGAACAGCAGTTTGCACTTTGGCAGGTGATATAGGACGATGGCTGTCAGTAGATGAGAGTTAGGAAAAGTTTGTTTGAAAATCGGTAAAAGTAAGCATTTTATAAATAATGCATGAAAATAATTAAATTACATCCAGTGTAGATACAACCAAACTGTATTTTATCAAAAATATTAGTTAAATGCAATGGAATGCGTAGGTAATATAATCATTATGCATTTTAAATGTTGGAAGATTAGATCTCAGTTAACTTTAGTCACATAGTTTTCTAAACTAAGAAGTGTTCATTAAAAAAAAACAAAAACAACACAAATGTTTAAAATGTTTTGGTGCAATAGTTTCCTATTTTTATTTATATAATTCAGAGTAAAAGTCTCGAAGTTTTTAAGTATAATTCGAACGACCTTGGATAATATGTCTCGCACGAAATGTTCGAATTTATAGTAATACTGTAACCTTTCGATAATCAATAAGTATTGTTTACAGAAATTATTTTTTATTTTTATTCGATTTATAGCTGGTAGCGTATTATAGTAAGTTATCGGCTGGAGTTGTAAAATCTAAATTATTATACGTATCCATCGAAGTAACAAATCTTTTCGTATTTTCACTCTGGTGGAAGTTCTACCGGTTGTTATTGATCTAATATCGTAATATGTTATAATATCGTTTAATCAGTAATTATATCAATGATATTATGTGATTAAAAATGATATTTTATGGTGATTAGCACCAGTGAAGAATATTATTCGTACTTCATGAGACCTATTGTGACATGTAGAGTACGTGACCTGGAAAAACAGGCGTACTCATGTGCAATGTACAATAGGTACATACGTTTAATGTGCATATTATAATGTGCTACAAAAAGGATCGTGTAAACCAGGCCGTTGGCTTGATAAACCATTTTTTTAACCATCGAGTATTTATATATAGAGCATTGTTCACAAAATGGGATTCGCGTTTCAAAAGCTTTTAAGTTCTAAAAAGTCACTAATGTTACAAACCCGGAATGTAATCGCGTGGCATATTTGAAAATTTACCTATAAGACTACATTTATTTTGTTCTTGTTATTTACATAATTTCATATTTAATTTTATCCACAAGAAATATATTTTTAAACATTTAAATACATTTTTTTTTTCAAAAGTATAGTTTAAATGTGAGTAAGTATTTAATATTTCATCGTAACGTCGAGTTTTTCATAAAATATGATAATATAATTTGTAAAATTGCTTAATAATTTGTTCAAGTTCGATTATAATGTAATGAGGATGTATCATGCATGCTTTATCTAGCTCAGGGTAATTTTGCTTAATTTAAAAATACAAAGTGATTTAAAAAAATAGAAAATAATTGTTGGCTAGTAAAAACACACGGTTTGCTAAATACATATATATATCGCAACTTATATTCTACCATACTAAAAATGTTGTTACATTTTAAATATTTGTTTGTAAAAAATAATTATTACTGTCGATCATATTTTTATCGATTACTACTAACTACCTATATGCGATATTTAAATTACGTTAAAAATGTCATATTTCAAAATTCATAAATGTTCAATAACGGAAATTTGCTGTGATAAAGTTTGGTGGGATTTTACTTGACAGCTGATGAAAAAAAAAGATATAACTTTAATACTTAAAATAAACCACTATCTATCTTTCCTCCATACAATTTATACAAGTGCATAATGTATTTACCTTTTAGTAAGTATGCATAAATCTATTATTTATTACTTAGTTTATACTAAGTATTTATACACAAATAAACTAAATAAATTATTATATCTATCGCGTTTTCGATGAAATAATTTCAATATAGTTTTTACATTGACAAGTGTTTACTAATATTGTGCAGTACTTAAACAATACTCTAAACTTTATACACATAACATATTTTATATTTTATAATTTGACAATAAATATAGGTTCAACAATTGATATGAATATTTTATAACCAAGCTCAGTAATTTTAGTTGCGATAAAATATAAGTTGCGATTTATATTACTTAATTGAAGATTCTTATAGATTTATGTCTAAATATATTTAATTT
This sequence comes from Sitobion miscanthi, assembly GCA_008086715.1. Classification (NCBI taxonomy): domain Eukaryota; kingdom Metazoa; phylum Arthropoda; class Insecta; order Hemiptera; family Aphididae; genus Sitobion; species Sitobion miscanthi. The sequence continues at coordinate 4,648,014 of CM017797.1, forward strand.
TTGTTAGTGATAAATCATTCTAATAATATTATTATTATCTATAAATTTCGAAATAAACACATAATCATTGTGTATATATCAATATAAAATTATACTTACTAAAACAAATTTGATTTTAATATTATTTTTTTTTTATTAATTAAACTCACGGGGGCACAGGCCATTAGGTGTTAATATATTATTATTGTATTTTATATATGGCTATGTAATTATATAAAATTGTTTTAAAAAATATATTTTATTTATATTTAATTGCTACCAGTTTAATAGATATTTTTCTCAGTATTACTTATACTTTATATTTTTATCTAATTTGTTACTTGTGTTGTTAGATAGTATAGGTAGTTGATAATAAACGCAATGTAATTTAACGATGTGGATTTTATTCGTGTAGTAATATCACAAAACGATGATCAATTATTATTTGTTTTTATTTTATTATGACAAGCCATTGGCTGGCAATCACTGAATAATTGTTACATTTAAGGCAGTAAAAAAGTGTAATAGTAAAATAATTAGTTGTTTATGTTTGGTGCATGTATTATAAGGTTTTTATTTTCACGGTATAAAAAAATGTATATATATTATATACTCAACAATAAGTATAATACTGGTTACTGTTTCTATTGAAATGTCTGAAATAAAATTAAAAAATTTGCCATAAATATAGGGGTAGTATAAATATAAAGGTAAAATATTATTGCAATACCAGCTAACGTTTAAGCACGAGAATTCATTCTAATTTATCCATAAATTTCTACATTATACAATACTCTTACACACACACGCACACACATAAATTAAGATTTTATGCGTACACGGTATTATGTTAGGTACTGTATATAAACGATACAAAATAATATATACAATGACTAATATAATCAGTTTTCAAAAAAAATACAATATTTTCATCCCTTTATGAAATGGACGGACATTTTTTTGACGCTAAGCTCCGCTAAAACTGTCACTTCAAACGCATTAAATTGTATCATTTTTTTCATTTTTTCATTTTTTCATTTTTTCGTCGCGTTCGTGTTTTATGCAAGCGCTATTTATTAAACTGATCTCGTGTAGGCAAGCCAACACCAGAAACGGTGAATTTTAAATGTTTTACACTTTTAACACAGCTGTACTATAATAGACGTCACGTGACGACATTTCTCATCGACCGGTGCGACGCGAATTGACCTGCACGCGTTATTTTAATTTTGTTTTTAATGAGATTAAACGGCGGTCGAAGTGCACCTTTGTATAATTTGCAGCACATGTGGGTTGTCTTTTTTGCGGACGGCGAAATCAAATTACGATGAAATGGACGAGCGTACCACGGACGACGGTTTCGAAATATAAATTGAAAATAAATTATCAATAATATGGTTTATTATTTACCACCACGTATATTAACTGTAGAAGGAGATTGAAACGGACGGGGAATGTTAGTTTTCCGCATTAGGTGTGCAGTACACCATGAACCGTTTTGGATGCGCTTGCCTATTATATATACACCTGGCTTTAAAGTCGGGCAATAAAGTGCGAGTCATTATGACTAGGGGGTGGGGGGAAGGGAGAGGGCGTTTATTTTATCGATTGTAATTTTGTAACATAAATCCATCGGATACTTGGCAAACCATCAATTCGGCGAGCGCCCGAATAAACTCTTAGTTTTTTGATTTCTACGGTTAGCCCCGTGATTTATTCATTGTAGGCCAATATATACACAACATATACATTCACAATCATACACATGCACACACGAAATATATTATATAAAACGTATTTTATGCATGTATTACAGTATTATTATAGTTGATTATGATTTCACGAGTGGTTAGTTTACTTTTAAGGTCAATAAATAAAAGTTTGGTCTGAAAAAACAAAAATGGGTGTTTTAATAATAAAATTATATTTTTAATAAAATGTACGATATGGGAGTAGAAGTATACAAATATATAAATGTAAAATGTTGTGTTTTAAGAGCTTTGAGCATAAACCATTTGATTTAACAGTTATTTTAGTATTGAACATAATAAAAATGAAAATATACCGTAATATAGGTACCTCCCACACAGATATCTTACGTACGTTTTGCCAGCCCCCCTCCCCTATCTAAAATCTAAAAACAAACTATACAGATATTTAGCACGTAATTCGCACAAATTCGTACGTTTAGTTTGAAAATTCGCATGACCTTCCCCTCGAAAAACAAAAAATTCATGGGGGGCGCTGGCAAAACGTTTTGCCAGCTCCCCCCCCCCGGAGGTCCAAATTAACATTTTCGCAATTTTTCTTCTGCAGATATTTAGCGCGTAATTCGCACGAATTCGCACGCCTAGTTTGAAAATTCGCACGACCTTCCTTCCCCCGAAAAACAAAAAAATCATGCGGGTACATACATTTATATAACTATTCTGTATTGTAAAGTATTCGAATACAAGTAATTTATAATAAAATACCTGTTAAAGTATTTTTTAAGTATTCTGAATACTTTTTAAGAGTATTCTCAACAGCTTGTCGATTCTGCGCTTGCATCTTTAAAGAGGACGTCTCACCAGCATGAGTTGTCTCCGTCTTTTCGTTCGCTAGTTTCAATGGGGTGCTGTCAGCTTTGATATTAGAGTGAGTTGACCTATAATCACACTTTTAGGTAACTCTTAGCATTACCTATCTATGTTCTCTTGTTGGTTTTAAATATTAATATTTGAAAATGCTCATAACTCACTTAAAAATTAAAATATCGTAAAAAAAAACCAACGATGGAACACGGATAATTTCAGCGACATCCTCTTAAGCTGGAATGACTCAAAAATTACATACACCGTGCATGGAGCTATTCAATTTAATATAACCTCATTGACATATCATAAAATTAATTTTATATTCTAGTTTTTCCATCAATGATAGTAGTTATATGTATCAGTTTATTTGTAGTTTGTTTTTTGACAGTTTAGTCTATATTTATTATTTTCATTAAACAATATATATACATACTCTATTTAAATTAAGAAACACACCGGCGTGCGGCGGTCACGGGCCAAATCGGGTTTCTTACGTGATTAAAACGTTACGTTATTTTAAATAAAGTATGCATATAATTATGATGTTAACAGTGTGGTAAAACTATTTTTAATTGTATTTATAAACGTTTATTATTTTTATTGAATCGAAATCTGATGATAATTTATTGTCATTTGGCATTTGGTGTCTGATGGTCGTACTCGACTAGGCCCGTGAACGTTTGTTAAATGTATTTATTTTATCATATTTGAAATTGCTTGCTGTTTTTACTTAAAATGGTTGGTTGAAAATGTGCAATTCCACTGGCGATTGCAGTTGATGCTATCATTTTGTTTTTAGACAGAGTAATTACTACTTCAAAGGATGGTGAACCACGTAAGTATTAAAGTATAGTTAATATATAATAAGTTAGCTTTGATAAAAATATTTTAAATTTTTGTACAGTTGTAGGTACCTAATGAATATTTCAATACATATAATTGTATTTTAGTAGTATTTAGATTATAGGGATATTTGAATCCTTAATGATAAAAGTCGTATCAAATGTTTTTGAATGCTTATAATGCTTATAAGTTATAACTTATAAGAGTATTACAAAATTTCAAACATACTTAATTTTCAGTCTTGAATGTTTAGTTCTTGGTTTTTTTATATAACTATGACATTATTCAAGTTAGGCCTTTTATAAATTCAAAAATTGATTTATTCTAGCTAAAATTATCAGTTTTGTACAACAGATTTAAATTTAATATACTATTGTTTAAATTTTCAATTACTTTTAACCACATATCTCTTCCTACTAATATTGAAGAGTTTTTAGAAACTCATATAACATGAAATCGAGGAGCTTCGTTAATTCGTTCAACGAATAGTGTTAAACAATTAGTTACTTCCAGCCCAACGAACCAAAACACTGTAAAAGTTATTATGGAGATTATATGTGAAAATAATGATGATGTTTGTGGAATTGCAGAAGATGACTTTTTGATAGTTCCAAAAGTATCGTGTCCTTTATGTAAAGCTGGTTCTCTTCCATTGAAAAGCGGTGGACATAAATGTTGCGTTTGTGGAGTTCCTGTCCATGCACTTTCTTCCTGTTCAAATAAAATAAATATATTGTCAAATATTTGTCAATATATTTATTTTATATTGTAGGTTTCATACTGTGACAGCAACAATTATTCAGAGAAAATTGATTCTAGCAATAACGAGTTTTTTAAATTTATTTCAAAAGTTATAAAATATGGAATAACGTCGGTAACATACTCTGAGCGTGCAGATTTAATAATTAACAAAACTAAACTGACATACAAAAGTTGGAATATGGTACAATGTTGGTTAAATGTGATACCACTATTATTAACATAGTCAAATCAATGTCTAAAGAGTTCCCGACACTAACGGAAAAAACTACATGTTCTTTAAACTGTAAAGTAACAGTGAACTCTTTGAAAGTAAAGACTTATTTATCATATCAGACGGAAAACGGAACAATAAAAAACTTGCAAGATTTTCTTGACAATAGTCTTCTATCTGTACATTCATCATGTCAATTTATGGAATCTGGAAATTGTTGTGAGGGATTTAAAGAGATTATGCCAGATATATCTGACATACATTTATTCATCGATGTCTTTTATTGGGAAGGTAAGTATTTTGACTAAAATAACCGATCAATTCTTATTGATTAAGGCGATAGACTTCATGCTTTTAGAAACCTTAAAATATGCATATACTTATGATACAAAAAAAATCACTAAATATAGTCTTAAATAAAATATGCAAAATCACATAAATATGCTTTTAAAATTTTTAAAATGTGCCATATATCAGAAACATATTTTTCTTAGTAATATTATTAATTTTTATAAAATATATAATTACGTAAGTTGGATACAAATTAAATGTATTTATTAAATCGATGTAAATTGATATTTATATATTCAAACTTCGAGTCACTTTAAGTTTGCCTAAAAAAAAACGAAAATTCCATTAACCAATTTTCTATTTATTTTTCTATAATTCATTTAAAAAGTACTAATTATTACCCAAAATAATAGTTGTACTAATACAACATTGTCTGATTAAAATTAATAAAAGCGTATCGACGTTTCGTATTTCACTTATAAAAAGTCCTGCAGGTGAAAAAAAGACAGTTCTTATAGGTATACCTACATAATTTTATTTATTTTTTACCAATTTAAGAAAAAAACTTAACTCTAGCTTAAAAATATAAATAAAATATGCGCTTAAAATGAGAATATAACAAAATATGCACTAACAATTGAAAAGTAGTTAAATATATAAAACAAACAAAAAAAAAAAAAACTGTATACATTCTCGACATTATGAAACGGATTCTATATCACTAAGCTATGTTTTTAATGCATATAATGAAACATGCGAACTAAAATAAGCATATAATAGGTATAATAATGTCATATTCATTTTTTTTAAATAGTACAATAAAAAATGTACGGACACATTTTTAGGATATGGAGTGGTTTCCAACAATCGTAGTTCAGAAACTACAGCACAAGTCAAAATGAGACTTTCTGACATCCCAAAACTCTTGGGTTACAACTACGTTACATATGAATTAAGATGAGTTATCAGTTTTCAACCGGCACACTCAAAGTTAAGGACGTCTTCTGGGTATTATAATGCATATGCTATTAAGGGAACGAAAAATTGGCAATTGGCAATAAGTTTTGCCAGCCCCCCCCCCCCCCATGAATTTTTTGTTTTTCGAGATGAAGGAAGGTCGTGCGAATTTTCAAACTAAGCGTGTGAATTCGAGCGAATTACGTGCTAAATATCTATATAGTTTGTTTTTAGATTTTAAATTGGGGGCTGGCAAAACGTACGTAGATATTTTAGACTTTTAAGATGTTTTCCGAAACAAAACAAAAAAAAAGTAATCGGACGTGTACGAGTTGTATGCGGTTTAAAATCGGTTCAAAATATAATATAATATAATATATGTACACTGCAAAGAGCTTATAATATTATTATACATTTCAGCGACAGTGATTCAAGCACCGCGGGTTTGATGATTATTTTAAAAGTATGCTAAGTAAATATCACGAGCGATAATAATGAAATTTGCAAGCAGTACGAAATTTTTGATATTTTTCGGTGATCAATCACTATCGTCATCGCACGTCCAATAGGTTATACAGGTACACACATAATAATGTCGTTATTATAATCTAAATCGAAATCATATTATTCCAATGATCGAGTGAAGTTTTTTTTTTTTTTATTCAGTTTGTGTTTTTTGGACGGTGCTGCAGTATATTATGTATGTAAAACGGTAAACTGTGTTCGACTATAAGTTCAAATCGCTCAGACTTTATTGCAATTCGTCCGGGTCTGGTTTCGGATCCACGCGTGACCGTCATATTGTCATAATACGGACGCACTAACGCAAAATCTAAATTCTCGTGGCCCGGGTACGTCACAGCGTTATACTTTTTCAACCTATGTTTCTGACCCCGTTCGGTCACTGGTGCCGCCGAGCAGAATTTCGTATTTAGACGTCGTTGATATACATATTATACAATATACTATACATATATACTTACACGGTGGCGGTACCAAAAAAAGTTTTTCCCGACGGATGGGGTGGGATCAATAGTTCGCCACCGTAACTGACGACGACATGAACCCTGCAAGAGAGGACGGAATATTGTTGTTCTTTATGCCGTTCAAACGGGGGTGGCCTGCAAACAACGTGGGCTCGACCGAAACCCTTTGGTATTATTAAAATAATGGTAATACCACGGATTCGTGTGATTACCTAACCTTTGTGTCAGAAATATATAATATCGCAGTTTCGCGTCTCTTTTTATTTTCAAGTACTCTTTCACCAGCTATGACTTTATTGCCGATCACATAGATGTACTTCTTCTCTATGCCACATAATGATTCTTTTAAATTAAGTGTGTTAGTAGTGCTTAGTTGCTATACAATATTACTATTAAGTTTATTCAATTTCCTTGGTTATATTTTTATTTTTTTATCATTTTTACCATTAATTGTTTTCATATTAGTATTATTCCATTACTAATAATAAGTAATATCGTACTATATTACTTTTCTAAAATGTTCTTATACCCGTTTACAATAAATAAATAAATTCCAAAAAGCGAACAAAGTACGATGGATGCGACGGTGATAAATTGATAAATATAAAATGAATAAACTTGGCAAACAAAAGCTTTTAAGCTTTATGCGTCAAAATGGTTTTCCTATGAATCTATCGAAGTGAATTCGATACCGAAAACAATATTTTTCGACTACAATTAATAATTATTACTATAGTCACCTGCGTTACATGCGTACCGTGGTATTAACGTATTATAGGTATTACTATTATTAAAGAACAATGGATGTATATTATAGTGGTTCAGCAGCGCCGGATCAGTTAACAAGTGTCACACTTGAGTGTACTATAATAACTATAATATCGTTTGACTGCAGTAATAATTTGATATCTGCAGCTTGTTATTGACGAGTATAAAATATAAGACATCGTATAATTATCATAACGCGCCCGGCCTAATCGGTGCTGTTAATTAAATCACTATTCGATTACAAAAAAATAATTATTGACAGCGACAAACCGCACGCATAAATCTCTATGTACACGATTTTTATAATATACTCAGGTATACAGGGCGTATCTGCCGAGGTATTAAGGTGCACGAGGTGTTTCAATGCCGAAATTATAAATAATATTATACTGTTGTAATAATTGCATTCGATACCAAACAATAATATAATATACAGCTCAATAATTATTATTCCATAACATCGCCTGCGTATTGCAATTCGATCGGTCACCACGCATCTATGTACGATATAATAATATAATATTATAATATTCGGCATGGTATGTTTGAATTTCGCCGGCTGCCGGCAAGGGGTTGTAGTTGTCGGTGGAACGTGGTCGACCGCGTGTACGTTAAACCCGAAATGGTGGACGAAAACTTTCATTTTTTTTATTCCACAGACGTTTTCTTTTTCGAAATTGTTTTTTTCCACGACAGTCGTTCGACGCATGCAAAGTCAATATTTATTAAATTATTTATTAATCCGGTTCCGGTTTTATAGGCTTGCGTGTTATTACATATATATATATATATTTTTTTTTACGAATGAAATGCGGAAAATTAATAAATAAATAAATAAACGAAAAGTCGTATCGCGCATATCGTCGACGGCACCGTTCGTATAATTTTATACGTGACATATTATATAATAATATAAAGACCCCGTTTCTCGGTCTTCGAAACGACGCTTTACCACGACAAAAAATCCATGTGATATAATAAATTATAATAATTGTATATGCCACCAATGTCGTATCTATAGCCCTATATATATGTAATTATGTGACCTGTAAAAACGGAACAAACAATTGAAGCCCGTCCGAGGAGGATAATCGATCTGATTTTTTTGTTGTGCTTCGAGATGGGTTTTGTTAGGACCTAGATTGGTTGTAATGAGTTGCCCCTCAGTGGGTATTAATACATAATGACTAAATTAACGACAGTTACAATCAATCAATATTATATGATATAGGTAGTTCTAAGGGGGAAAAAAATAACAATTCGTTGGAAATCGGGACAAAAGCGTGATGTTTAAGTTAAAATTGAAACATTCTACAGTAACACAGTGCCGATTCGATCACAAAATGTAGTTTAGGACACATGCTTGAAAATCTTTACTGTGCCAACGAAAGCGGGACTTCTGCTCATATTATAGTTTTGTACCAATATAATATTATAATTTGCATGGTAATTTTTGTGTACACATGTACATACTGCAATATTAATAATTGTGTACGTTTAATCATACCGTAGCGTTCGTGCTGATATAACGATCTCGCTGAAGCCATCTTAAATCGTAGTATTAATCAGAGAAATAATATTTATCAAGCCACTCGAACTGAAATAAAATCGACGCGAATTGATTACGAGACCGAGAAATCATATATCATAGTGTGACCCGATGAGGGACATCTAATACGTTTATATATATATATATATATATAAATGTCACCGTGATGTTATAAATTTAAGTATTATTATCAGAATTAGACGGTAAGTTCGCGGTCGTATATAATACGAAGACGGCGCCTATTGTATATTACATTATACGGCGTGCGTCGATAATATAATCTCGGCTATTATTATAATATCATAGGCATTAGAGTATTAGATTATTAAGGATGGGCGGTTTAATGATATTTTATCAACAGAGTTAAGTAAAAATTAAAATTAAATATTTAAACTTGATGGTTGTATAGAAACCGCAACAATTAACTTACAAACTTGTAGTACAAGGTTTGTGTTTACATTATACGTATTATTACAAATAGCCAATAGATAATTTAATATGAAACTTATAACGAAAATGTGTTATATTATTATCATTATTGCTTTATCTTTTGTATTATTATTATTTTTCTTAAATACCAGTATGGTATAAGAAATAATATATTTTTATTGAGAGACTCTGGCTAATGCACAACAGCGTGAGGTAAAAGTTCGATCATCAATGCCCAATTACTTTATAATATTTATTATCTAATTATTCTTTTAATAAACTTTATTTGGATTTTATTGAAAGTAACTCGTTGCTTGCTAAGTTAATATCAATACAAATCATTTATCAACTAAATCCGAACAAGTTAAAATTGACTTAACCTTAACTTGTTATCTCGTGTTTATGCCCATCATTGCTATTATACGCATGAAACATGAACAAATATATAAAATAATAATTAAATATTAAAATTAATTGATTAAAAGTTATAAGTATGTAACCATGCATCCGATATATTAATTATGTTATATCGTGTACCATATTCTATCAGATATGCGTCACATATATGCACAACAAACATTAATATTACATGTACGTTCGCGATATCGCATAATCCCCACCGGTTTTGTGATAACTCGACATTTGGTTGGTCCTGTATACACGGTGGCTTTAGTTTAATGCGTGGTTGTATCAGATGAAGATTATAAACTCGAATGAGAATGATTAGTGTCGATAAAATTCGTTGTTAAACGCGCATGTCATTTTATTTGTATCATTATTATTGTTATTACTATTACTATTATTATTATTATTATTATTATTATTATTATTATTCAAAGCGTCGCTGGTTGTCATATGAATATGATGTTTTAAATTTACCGTGCGCGTATATTATAATATATACGTGTATTTTTCGTCGTGTCGATTGTGTTAATTATTAAAAATAACGATATATATGGCTCTGGGTGCTTTCGATTATGTTGTGCTTATGGTCACGTTGCTCGTGTCCGCCGCGATCGGGGTGTATTACCGACTCACTGGTGGCAAACAGCAAACGACACAGGTAAAACATAATAATAATATGCACCAATCGTACATAACATTATAATATTTTGAGTAATGTTTTTGTCGTACGACCGTCGCGTTCTTTCTTTTGAACAACCAAAACGTATATTTAAATTATTTGAACGTATTGTCGCATGCCCGGAAAAATTGGACGATACATCGACTTTAATACAGCTATATAATATACGGGATGATTCACCAAGCATATCTATGATCCATCCACTGCGTTTTTCTTTTAATACTGAGTTTATAAAAATTATGATTTTTGGACATTTTAAGTATACTGAAGGACCATATTTTAAAATACATAGTTAGATTTTGTTGTCACACATTACATTGTTAAAGAGTTTTCACACGAATGTGGCGATACAGACTATTATTTTTTAAATGACAATCACCCTTTTTCCAATAAATTGTTAATCGGATGAATTGTTTTGAAAATAATGATGTACCTAAACCGAAATTCCATCTAGTAGTATTTGAGTTATTAAACTTTAAATACAAAGAAAAAAATCATCTGCTTCACAATTTTCAGTAGAAAAAGGGGATTCACATTTGAATACAAAAAGTTTGTACCACGACATTCCACGAGTCTTTAAATGGCAAAAAGTAGAAAATGTGTTTGAAAATATTATAGACTTGAATTATTTTTAAAAATGATCATACTCAGAATTTTTTATAAAAAAACGCATTGATTAAGGATATAAGCTGGTTGAGTGTGTTTGGGGAATCAATCCTGTGTGTGACTACATATTACCAGTATGGTGATTTATTTATCATAAATTATCACTTTGTAAATTTGATTATTAAACTAGTTAGGAAGCTCACTCTGCAAGTATGCTAAATTCGCCTAAATTCCTGTTTTTTAAACGTGTTTCTATACAACCCAATAAAATATAATTTGTTACCTATACAGTATTTATCTAAAGCAACTAAAGGAACGTAGGGACATCTTAATATCGAAAATCGTAACTATTTACTGGTCACTAACGGACGGACACAACGGGGATAAAAAGTGTTTTTAACTTATGTTTAGAAGCCCAAAATAAGTATCTATATTCCATACTTTATGATTACCACGTTTTACAACTGCATGGGAATTTAGAATATGGTAATTATCAGTTTGTTCACTGCGTGATTAATATGTTTATTTTTCAGTAGTATCATATCATATTGTGGTGTAAAATATCAGATAGGACATACGTAAAGCCAATAAACAAATCAATATGATATCAGTACATTTAGAAATTAATTCTTGGAAAACTACATTTTGTAATCTTATTAGTATTGGTAATTGAAATCAGTTATTTGCCATCCACAATGTTCAATCATCGGGCGTAAACAAATGATTAAATATGTAATAATAACTATAACATAATATTATCTATCGGTAAATTAAAATTTCACTTTTGATGGGATATAATAAACAAACATCATATATTCTCGAAGAACCACTATAGAATCGGATCTTTCGTCCACCAAAAACGCATTGGGTTCTTTAAACGAATACAAATTAATTTTATCAAATTTAAAATGTTTTCAAAATATATTTCAATAATAATATAGTTAATCCGATGTAATATGTTAGGTATTATTAAGCGACGCAGGTTTTTTTTGTCTGTGGGGCCAATGACCTTGGTTGTCCTGGCCTTTTCTTTATGTGTAAAAAAAATAAACAGTCGGTAGGGTAAAAACAATAAATACGAACAAATACAAAATAATCCGATACAAGAAATAAAACAAATTAATAATTAGAAAAAAAACATCTATACATTGTTAATCCCGGGTGCTCCGAAAAAAACAACAAACAATGGTTTGGCTGTAATTAATTGTTATTTTTTGTTCATTTACTAATGGATAGTGTCGCACGGATGATTTTAAATTACATATTTATCCGCAGTGCACGCAAATACACACACAACATATATATATATATAATACAATAATATACAATAATAATATTATAATATTATTCATGATATTTCTAGGAATACATGCTGGGAGACAAGAAATTGTCAATTATACCAGTGGGGTTTTCGTTGATGGCCAGTTTCATGTGTGCTACAGCCATGTTCGGGTTAAGCGCCGAAAACTACTTGAGAGGAACACAATTTATGGTCATTAATGCATGCAATATTATCGGCACACCTATTGTCGCCTATGTGTTCCTACCAGTATTCTATAAACTCGGATATTTATCCGTCTACCAGGTAAATCGGTATTGTGTAAAAATTAATTAAAGTTTTTTTTATTAACTACAATAAATAATAATAAGGAACACAATATTAATATTATACCATTATTAACCACACTGCTGCAGAACGCCTATTAAGTACTTAATAATGGGAGATTATAAATAATTATGTACCTAATCATTAAATACTTTAATGAGACTCCTGACAAATATTTTACATTTCACGTGGCCGTTTAATAATTCATAATTACTTTTCTCCCTTCATTTTTATTTATTTTTTTATTTTTAGTACCTACTTAGGTAGGTAGTTAAATTTTGCAAATACAAAAGATTCACAATTTAAATTGATATTAATTATGCTATGATAGTGTGTACTTATCAAAAGAAAAAAAAATCTTTTGAAATACGTATACACCGTGAAAAATAAAGACAGGAAACTAAATGTCTCTAAGATATGATTCCCCGATGTATTATGTAAGACACATTATTCTGGTAGCTTATATATTTTAGAAAATGTCTCTGTATTCTTATAATATGTAATGTCTATACTTAACTAAATAAATGCAATGCATTATTTATTTTGGTTTAAAGTTATTAAATATTTAATATCACGTTAAATAATGTAGGTTTCCGTGTTATTTTTGGAACACCCATTTTATTATTGATCATTGCTGAAATATAATATATTTACACGCCATTTTTTTCATAGCAGTTCGATTTTAGCCCTTTCGGACTTTTCCGCTAAACTTCGGTCCGGTAGTAATTTTCAACGGAATTCGCCGGCTCGAAGTTCGTGTAACTATGTACGAGGTAATGTTTCTTTTGCGCATTTCTTCCGACCCGTATAATTAAACGACGCAATTCAAGTATGTAGGTAGCTCAAATGAAAAACCGAATAATAAACAATAAGGAAACAACCCGTCCGTCACACATCACTATCATATAGTAGTGCATCGACGAGTGATATTCGGCGTTGGTGTGCACATTTATAATTTATTTTGATTTAATTTTCACATTAATTCTAATGTGAACACCTCAAACGACCTGCCGGCCAATATAATATAATAATATATTCCACAATCACGTGGCGTGCGAGGATATAACGTACAATAATTCACTGAACAATTTAAAATAATATATAGGTATATTGTCGGAATTCGAAAATAAATCGATATAAATCATATTATATAATGTTGCGCTGTTATTTCAGTATTTGGAAGAGCGTTTCGGCAAGTCGACCAGAATCTTCGCGTCTGTGGCGTTTAGCATCCAGACGGTGTTGAGGACTGCTCTGGTACTGTACGCGGCCTCGCTGGCTCTGAACGCTATCGCCGGATTTTCGCAGACAGTGTCCATGGCGGTCGTCGGCATTTTGTGCACGTTTTACTCGACCGTCGGCGGCATCAAAGCTGTAATCGTCACCGATTTGTTTCAGGTCAGCCCAGGGTCTTATATATATTGTATATACAGGTTATCGATTCAAAGCGATTTTTTCAGGTTTTTTTTCTCCCCCACCACTGCTCTAGTAGGTAATTAAATTACAACGATTTAACGACGGTGATAATATTATTGGAATGTTTCATTAATGTTGTAAAACAAAATCGTTGTGATGGTAAATGCACACGATAAACCCGATCCATCCGACCAACGTACTATACTGTCTGTACGTCTACTACACGAGTGCTCTCAACATTTCAGTAACCTAATGATTTATATTCTGATCTTTTTTCTATATAAATTCTGAATTGTACATAGATTGCAATTTTATACGATATAACCAAGGTTCCGCATTGACGACATTAAAATGTGTGTATTCGAAGATTCGATTGTAAATAACAAAACGTCAAAACTTCACGAGGTACAAAAGTTGAATGTTACTACGTTCATGTACGAATGGTGTATAGCCATTGCATATTACGATCAATAAGGCGCATGTTAAAACAAAATAGTTTTGAGCACATAAGTCAGGGGCTACGGCCATAACAGCTATTACACAGCAGCGATACCTACTCTCAGAATCAGCTTTTCAAATTGAATTAGATTTAGTTTTTACTTCATTGCTTCGTAATATCTGCCATGTTTTGAGTTAATTTGGTTTATAACGATAAGTGCAACATCAATATTAATATAGCAATAATCTCATTCAAATATCATATTGGAGTATATTTATGCAAATGACGGATCGTATTAAACAATATAATAGATGGTTTACAATTTCCATACACCTATACTCGTCTGATGAAATTATTTTCATATTATCAATGAAATGTAAATAATATGTAATACGATCACATGCTGAAGTACTTATTGAAATACAATTTAGTTGCTATAATTCAAATCCGATTACAGGAAAAGTTGTAATTCGACTCTGATATCTAAAATGTTATAAACAATATAATATACTACCTAATGTTCATGTTACATTTGTATGATACTCCCTATAAAATGTTATTTGACTTTGATCATATTAATAATAGTATAAAGAGTCTAAGAGTATAAACTCTATAATTAAAATCGATGACCTTTGATTGAAAATAACATTTTCTAAAACAATTTAAAAATATTGTTTCCCGACATTCATTCATTATTTTAAATATAATCTACTTCAACTATAATTATTAATGTTTGACCTATAGTATAAAGTTTTAAAAAATATTTCATTAAATGAATTTAAGAAAATAATGTATTGCACAAAAAAAACGAATAATTATTATATTTTCTATTCTTTTCCCAAAGTCCAAATTAAATTTTTAAATCATCATTATACAAATGGTTTTCTATTTTTGTAGCTTTGGAATGATGTAATAAGTAATTCTTGGTTCAATTTTGCTAATGACTTAACATACCAAATTATATAACAGGCTCAGAAGCCAGAGATTAATTTGTTCTAAAGTTTGTTCTCTATTACTAAATTACTTATTGTTGTAAACTTGTAAATTATGAACATTATACTATGTATAGAACTCGAGCTTACAAAAATATTTATTCCCAAGAAATTAATTTCCAGGCACGTGTCTTAGTTCAAAGTTTACATTGAATTTGTGCTTTAAATTAAACATACTTGAAAATCAAAACAGGATAGCATAACATCATCACTTTACTTGTACATTTATATAATAAGTTATTCCATCCTCAATTTCAAAATTTTAGATACTATATATACTTAAAATAATACATTATAAACCGTATTATAAATAATCTATCATTATAAAGAATTTTAACAGTCACAGGTGTAATAAAGCCAACGATGATTTAAATTTAATTATGTGTTTGTCTGTGGTGATAATGCTGAATATTAAAAGGTCTTAAGTTTGAAAAAAGGTTCGCCATTGTTAATTAAATTCTAAAATGACGATGTTGAGGGAAATACCGTATTACAAACAACTTGAGTAAAATGTTTTTTTGTTTTATAAAATATAATGTAATATTTTGAATTGGAAATGTATGAAGTTATTTGGCGTTCTAACTTTGTAATCATATTAATTGCCATTTATCGACTAACCTGGTTGTAAAAACAACAGTTAATTGACGAAATTTTTAAAAAACCGTCCATTATCCTCACAAATATGTAGTTATAACAATGGGACTAGGAATTTGTGCTAAATGTAAAACTGGAATGATATTAAAACAACACGTCCTAATTTAAACAGGCTTTACATTGTAATTCCTATGATGTAATTACGTTTTTCGATTTGCACAGTCCTTGCTCATGTTTGGATCCGTTTTCACCGTCATTGCGGTGGCAGCGGCAGAAGTCGGCGGTCTGTCAGAGATCTGGAGGATCGCTTACGATTACGGTCGCGTAGAACTGTTCAAGTGCGTTGAGACGAGTGGGTACACAGTGTGTGGGTGCGTTCCCCAATATTAATGTACACGGACGTTCCGACAGCTTTCAGATCGACCCGACGGTCAGGCACAGCTGGTGGTCACTGATGCTGGGTGGAATGTTCACGTACGTCTCGGTGTACGGTGTCAACCAGGTGCAGGTGCAACGTTACCTGACCATGAAGGACTACGGTACCGCGGTCAAAACCCTGTGGTTCTGTTGGCCAATAACCGCGTTCTTGTCGCTGTCTATGTGCTTCGCGGGCCTGGCCATATTCTCCAAGTACCGGGACTGTGACCCGATCAAGTTGGGACCCCTAGACCTTACTTTCAGTTATAGAATGGCTTACTGATAAGACGTTTGTATTCGCGTATGTTTGTGTGTATTCAGGGAGGGCAGAATAACTAGTGGCGATCAGCTGATGGCTCTGTTCGTGATGGATACGATGGCCAACATACCTGGATTAACCGGCCTGTTTTTGGCGGGTGTTTGCTCATCCGCTCTGTGCTCCGTGTCCGCAGCTCTCAACTCACTGGCAGCTGTCACGCTTGAGGACTACGTCATGGTAAAATTTGACATTAATTTTTTTCGTCTCCGAATTAATTAACTATTAGTGCTTGGAAGTAAAATAAACCAAAATATTGCATAAAAAGTGTGAAAAACAAAAAATCTGATCGATATAAAGTCCAAAATATACAATTAGATACACACTGTATGTGTACAAAACATTTTATCACGGGATGAAATATTTTTGTAATTTTAAGCTCTAAAAGCATCACATATATATATACATCGCTTGTACCTGCTGTATAATAGTAATTTTTTTTATCACACTTCACAGTGCTCATCCTAAAATATTATTATTATTATTAAAACAGTGTAAAGCTATAATATTACTGGAATGTGTTTCGGGTGTGTATAATTATATATAGCCACTGACGAACGTCGACATACCCGATGGCAAACGCGTGGTGTGGCTCAAAGTGCTTGTCGTCGTCTACGGGATTCTATCGATAGCGTTGGCGTTTTGTGCGCATTTCGTGGGACCACTGCTGCAGGCATCGATGACGATTTTGGGAATTATTGGAGGACCTATGTTGGCGGTGTTCACTCTGGGCATACTCATACCGTACGCAAACCAAAAGGTAACCATCAATCATCGTGTTTCGTTACTAACGCTCGTTCGTGACACACATTAATGTTAGAGACTCATTAAAATAATAAGCATGGCGATGAAAAAAAAAAAAATAGTACAGTGGACTGAAAATTGCATTCGCGTAGGTATATTTTATGGAGGAGGGGAAGAGGGAGGGGATGCAGTGCTTACGAAATGCCTGGGAAAGATTTAAAAATGAAGTTTTTGCGATACATTCCTATCTATTATAATGCTTTATTTATATAATTATTATCTGTTAACAATATTTTTTCTAGAAAAAAAGGACTAAAAGTTTACCTGACCTATAGTAGTATAACAATTACTTATAACCAACTATATTAGGTACCGAGTTATCAATGTATACCATTTTATTAGAAAGAAATAATATACGATAATTATTATAATGTACCCAATTTGTATTGTCACAGTTAGAGTTAAATATAAAAAATATCGTGACACATAATTTTAGGGTACCGATTTTCACTACCTACTTCGTCTGGTGCCGTTTGTTTATTAATATTATTTAATTTTAAGTTTGAAAAATGGATTTGGAAATTTATATCTTTTTAGAGTACGTTATACACTGCTGTACCTATATTATTTTAGTAAAACCATAAGGCATAAGTAATGTATCGTATGTATAAAATACCTGAAAACCTTTTCTTATCTAACTATATAAATGTGAAATGAAAATCCCCCTACAGGCTAAACTCTGTAACTGCTTATCAGATCTTCTTGAATCTATTTTTCTTGATTTTTTTTAAGAAAGAGTATATCATGGAGAAAGTTCTTATGAAAGAAAATTTTAGGAAAATCTACCTAAAAAGTAGGAAATCTGCATGTCAAAAATACAACAGTGGTGGCATCTTTCCAGAAAAAAATAAACTAAATGATAAAAAATGTAGTTATTATTGTTGCAGATTAAAATAAGAAGAGTGTATTATATATTGGTTACTATTAGTTGATCGGACATGTTTGTTGATTTTTATTATTATTTTTTGTCAATATATGTATGTATATATAAATTAATGTTTGTGGGTAGATTAGAGACCTCTGGAAATATTATGGGCTAAATTAAAAAGGGTTAAATTTGGTTTTTTTTATTCATAGGATTTTAGTACAGTTAGGTTAGGTTAGGATTTTGTATTAATTGATTATATGAATCCACGGTAGGTGGAATTAAGTAAAAACGACAAACTTGGTATAACTTTGATCTTTAGAATTAATTCATACAATTACGTAAAACAGCACGGGGTCCGAGGTCTACCGCAGGTAGATTACCTACCTTATAATATACTGCTGCGAATCAGAATTTTTATTCCGGGCAACAGAAAAGTTAAGATGAATTAAATACCAAATATTAAATAACGAATTGAATAAAGTTTAAGTCATATAGAGTTGGTACATTTAACGGGCAACAAAGTGTACGGGATCAGCTAGTATATTATTAAATCAACACATTTTAAACAACATTTGTAAATATTTTATACCTACAATAAATTAAATTATGGTTTTACTAAATGAGTAAATACCTACACTAAAAAATTATTTTCAAACTTAAAACTCTTAGTATAAATAAACGAACAATAAATTGTGAATGAATAAACAATTTTACGCTTTAGGATGACACTATTTTTTTTACATTTTCAGCATTACCAAGCACCATATTATGGTACTAAAAATGACAACAATAATAATTATGCGAGACATGATTTTAAGTTAGAAATATATATGTACGTTAACGTAGTGTAATTAGTTTTTTCGTTATAATTTATAAATTATAACCATCTGGGAATTAGAAGAAGTGCTAAGAAATTAAAAAATTTATAAATAGGAAACAACATTTTTTTACGGTTTTGTGTACTTACGTTCATCCATTAAACTTTTTTTAAACTCCCTCTAATTTATACAGTTTTTTACACTATTTTTTTCATAATTTTGTTACAATACTTTGTACCTTGTGGTATTGTATATTAGTTATTTTTACTAGCCCCCCCTAAAAAAAAAAAAAAACAATAATTATAAAACTGGACAATTGTATTAGTTTTGATGATATTTACCACCACTAACCAGAAATTATATAATATAATATTAACAATAATATGGTACATCAGTAAGTTTAGGAAATTGAGGTAACTTAAATAGTAGTGGGCGGTGATCTACCTTGCAATTTTATGCGCGGTAGTTGGTGATCTATCAAATTTTATAAATTGTTATGCGGCGTGTAGTAGCTGACGGCCACGATGTAAACATTCGTCGGCCACGCTTGCATTTTTCTTTGTTTTTGTCACACGCGATCGGTTTCAGTTACTATATTGTTGAAATTTCATTTATTTCGATAAACGATGGGAGCCAGAAGACCGAAGTAATGCTAACGCGGTTCCTTCTCTGGCTCTCGATTGACACTGAAAAAAAAAACGTTACTATATATTGTTATATCGGCACATAATGTCTATTTTGTGTACAGGGTGCTTTGGTGGGTCTGGTCGCGGGCCTCGTGTTTTCGTTCGTCTTGGGACTAGGAGGACCCAAACCGCCGGTGCACAATTTGCCCACCTACACAAACGGATGTTCGCCGGACTCGTTTCGTGACTTCGGTGTAAATGCTTCGTTTGCCGCCACTCTAGTTCTGCCGACGTCCAAGACCACATTAGAGTGAGTATCACTATGACGTATTATGTTTTATGTACGTTATGCACACTACAGTATAATACAATGGTTATAACGATATTTCATACATCATGAATTGAGTTTGAACGTTTGAGATTTGAATGGATCGCGTAATTTGAATAAAATAATCGTCCTCCGCATAAAATATTACCTATTTGTTCGGACCAAATGTACAGCCGATGTGTGTGGTTTCACTTATCATGTAAGAGGTATCGCCCACATAAAATAATTAAGTTTATTCGATTTAAACATATTATGCAGTGTGATCACGATTTAAGGTAGGTACCTAACACCAAACGTTTTGACCTGGTGACCATTCATTTTATTCGGAGTATTTTTATCCAACGTAGAGGAATTTATATTACATTTTATTTTTTTCAGTAGAAAACAATAAAAAAAAATTTAAGACATTTTTAAAATTAGAATTTCATCTAATTTTTTTAAACAAACTTGACCTACCAATTTTTTTCCATATTAAAAATGTAGTGATTAATAGGGGTCAAAAATCATAAGAAATCACACAAAGGTTTAATCCAAAAATCAAAAATTAAATATAAAATAACATGAATAATATTTAGAAAAATATTGCAGTTTTATTATTATTCACAATATTTATTTTTTTTACTGCATTCGAAATTCCTTGTAATTGCCTCTAATTTGCACTGATTCGTATGATTTCTAACCCATTCTCAATAAATATATATTATTCAGGTAGAAAAAAAAAACTAAATAAGTCAAAATATTGTCGAAAAATAATGTGATTCAAATTTGAGCTCTAAGCAAAAAAATGTTTATTTTACTACGCAATCGCGGATATAAAATTAAACATTTTAATTTGTCAAAATAAGTTCATTGTTAAGTATCCCTTTATGCAGTAAAAAACCTCGAATCAAATTATAAGTTATCTGATCGAGAGATTAACGAATGAGTGTTACTTACCTTAAATCGCGATCACACTGTATGAAGAAGTGGTTTAGCGAACAATATCGATATCAACCCCTTTCCTTGAATTTCGTACAGATAAGTACATGGATATTCGATACATATTATGTTACAATTTATCACCAATTATATAGTGAATATAGTAAGTATCTAAGTGCCTAGCCGAATATCATTTAATCATTTAATTATTCATGTTATTTTTATCATCGCATTTATACATATATTTATTTATTTTTGATTGTGCACGGGAATAATTGTAATATATTATTACATAATAACTATTAGAATAGGTACCTACATTACAACTTTTTTTATTATAAGTGTATAAAATCACCAATAAACATATTTTCAGTATCACGATATGATATCGATACTAAAGAACATAATATCACACAGGATAACTATTATCCATCTGCGTTTAAATTTTCACACGGAATAATATCCTGTATTAGAGTGTAATAAATTGAACATTATCGTTTCAGGATTCACGAAGAAAACTACATGTATTTGTATAGGATAAGTTACATGTATTACATAGTTATTGGTTTCGCAACTACCGTATTAGTGGCTATGGTGGCAAGCTTGTTCTTCGAATCGAATGCTAATACTCTTGATCCGAAACTATTTTTTTCGGCTAGTCCAAACGGCGTAGAAAGACAAGTTGAAACGAGACAAAAAAGACCGTCAACTGTTTCGAAAACCGTCACGTTTTCCATTAATTCGTGAAAAATATCATTGTTTATTATTATTATTATTATTATTACTAATATTAATAGACAACAGTTTGTTTGTTTATGATACATGTAAGTATTTTTGTTTGATTTTATCATTCTAACCAGAAAGTGAATTAATTATTTATATGTTTGTTGAGTATAGTTTATATCTACTTGTAATTTACATTTTTACTATAAAAATAGATTTCTATGATATTTTTGAATAAAAAATTGTTATAAAAGTATGTTTTTTTTTTATTATAACATACGATTGTAAACATAAATGTCACTTAGGAACATGAAAATTTGGATATTATGTGTAACAGCAGTGGGGTAAGGATGAGTTTATTTTTGCCCCCATTGTATGTCTGTGTTCATTTTCTTCGGGTGTCCTCGAGGTTTTTGATTATGACACAAAACATTGAATAAAATATTTAGACTAATAATAGTATAACATGACGTATACCACTACTTTTATTAAGCTTACATAGAGACTATACAATGTGAGTTTATATATTATAAAAAACTGTCTTTATATTATGCAATTAAATCATTACACGCTTTTTGTAATATTATATTATAATAAATCATTTAATTCCGAAATTGTTTTTAAACGTCATCGTATAATCTTAATTGACGTGGATTATGATTTGTGAGTTTATGACTACAGCAAGTGTTATCGTGTCGTCATACACATTTCGTTATGTATACAGCACGAGTGGCCAGTGTCAGTTTTATTCTCAATTTTAGTACTAAATATCCCGCGATGAGAGCTCTGGTGAATTATCACATCTGCAGCAGTGAGACAAAATAATATTGAAATTCAAATACTTATACCTATTAGTGTAAGGCTAAAATTATCATTGAATTAATGAATTCTTAGAAATCAATCAACAATACAATATATATCTTACAACAGCCATAAAAAAATTTTAATTTTAATTTAAAACCATTTGTATTATAGAATATGTACCCTGCAAGAAAAAGTTGTAACTACTGGTAAACAATAACATGTTATAGAGTCCCGGAATCATTTGTCAGTTGGCATAGGTGATATGCGCGAAAAAATGTGAAGCGATGGGTGTATTGATTTTACAATGATGTGGGTTTTATTTCTTTTGTCTGTATACACTATACATAATAATATATAGAAGAAAAAGTTTTGATTTCAGACTTCATCATCTCTGGTAGGACATTTAATCTAGTTGGTACATTATGGACGTCAATATTAAAAAGTCAAAAGTACTTTTTTTAATAATTGGGAAAAACAAAAAAAAAATAGGTCAAAATGGTAATATTTATCCGTTCTACCAGTTTTCAACCAACTCGATTTACTTATCTTGTTGCAATTAAAATAATGAACTACCGTAGATAGGTACTTGACATTTTCACTAATGTTAACATTTTTTATACATAGGTACTTTCAAAATATTTAGCATATTTTTGGGCAATTTATAGACATGTTGCATTTTATGATTTTTTGGGATTTTCGTCTATAAATGTTAATAAAAAAAAAGCTTTTTCAACAATTAGTTATTGTAGCTTTTTATTTTAGCACTTGAAGTTCAAACGTTGGCAAAATTCAAGTACATTTGAAAATTACTTTGTAGTTAAAAATGTATGAGATATTTAATTTTTATATCTAAGGGTTGAAAATGTTCTACATATTTCTCATAAATTTATACTGGAAACAAAAATTATAAAACACAATTTTTTTATTGTCATTTAAAGAAATTAGATTATTAAACGATGAATATTAAGGTTTAAGTTTTTTTTTTATAATTAAAAAAATATTTATGGTGGATATTTGAAACGTTTACATATATTATTAATTTTATATATAAAACAACGTCACAATTTTCAAAACATTACCATTAATTGTATGCAGCTTATTTATACCTCAAACCTATAATTTTCATTTTTCGGTATGTAGGTATTGACTCAAAAGTTAGTAACAATAATGTATGATATACATTTAATATATTATGTAGGAGATAATATTATAATATTAAATATTAATAATATAATAAAAACGATGCAACATAAATAAAGATTAGCAACAAAAAATAATAGCAACATAAATATTAAATATATCATAAAAATATATACTTATAATATATAAGTAGCATATTCTTCGATCAGAATCGTTTTTGTATGCAATTGCTGCTGAGTCATTGAATTCAAATTTAGCACATAGGTACATTACAGTGACTTATTCAATGGCGATGTATAATACTCGACACCTACTGTACAGCAGAGTGTTTACTTACTTTTTAAAAGTATTGGTCACTGGGTAAAATACACACGATTATTATAGATAGAAATAAAATAATATACAATAGATATTAGGTTCAAGATATCCCAATTTTTAATTTTAAATATAGATTTTTATATGAATTATAATATCATTAATTATTAACAGGTACCGGTACATAGAATATACCACCATAATTGCTATTTGATACTGTTCAAGGAAGCTTGGTTAATTTCATGTAATGATTACATAGCCAATATTTCGTATACCTACAGGCTACAACATTATGCGTTAACGGTATGTACATAATCGTCAATTCAGTGTATGGTCGAGTTAATGGAGATGTTACTTAACAGTAACATATTATACGAGTACCTACCTATATTAATTAAAGCATTAATTAATCAATGCAATTATTTTAATAAATGAAATATCGTCTAAATAGCAATCAAAAACAGTAAAATAAAACAATAAATTGGGTAGTTAAGGATCTATATAAAACAATATGCAATATAATAGTTAAGCTACATATGCAATGCTTGGCAAGTTAACGATTTTTTCAACTCGTTAAGTTATATGTTAATAAAAGAAAAAATAAGTTAATAGTTAAGTTAAAATGTACTCAGTTAGCTAATGAAATCATATTTATATTTAGAACATATAGTTGAGGAAATCTTATAAGCGTAGGTACCTATAAACTAAGGTTTAAGTTATTGATTTATATAGGTACGTTGTACGCATACATAATTTATGAACTTTAGCTATACAATTTAATAGTAAAACAAATAACTAACGATAACTTCGCCATTATAATATATTTCAGTAGGCACACTTAAAAATACTATATTAGATTGACAAGTTAAAAATCTACTTCTGTAACAAGTCAATATTATTTAAAAAACAGGTTAAAATAGTAAATCGATAAATACAATTTTAAATAATGAAGTTGTAAATAATAGAGTTGTTGGCACATATTTTTATGTTTATAAAAATTAATGAATACACGTTTAAACTATGACTACGGTGTAACCGTCGGAAATTATTAAATTAAAATTTAGATTTTAATTAAATTCTCTGTATATTTTCGAAGTTCATTTGAAAATTATGTATACCTACCTATTGTGTTACTTTTATCAACGTTTTCAATTTTCTCTCTGATGGATCAGAAGAAAAACCAATTAATGTATCCATAATCCAATTTAAATATATTGAATATAAAAACACCTATATATATTTAGGTGTAGGTATTATAACTTCGATAAAGTACCTATTATATATTACCATTGAAAACTAAGGACAAGAATATCCGAACAGTTTTTACATAATATTAGTAAATTTGGTAACGGTTTACAACGTCGAACAATATTGTAAGGAACAAAACGTTTGGTATCTGCAAATATCAAGTGAATAAATGTAAATTTACGACTTGCTAGTAGAAAACGTTTTTAGTTTGTAGATGCTGGAGAATATCAAATACACAATTATATAATACTGTGTAATAATATTAAAGGAAAAGATGAAATTGGACAGATACAACGCAGGGCCGTATATAGAATACCAGAAAAGGTAATAATAAAAAAAAGAAGGAACTGTTTTTGGATGTAAATACAACTGAGCCAAACTTGTATTTTTAAAATAAACTAATGCGGAAAACTGAAATTATTGAATATTAGGGGTTGTACTAACATTTCGTGACTGTGGCTTATTACAAAACGGCAGAATAAAATAAAAACTAACAACTTTTTCAATACCTATTGTAATCATCAGAATGGTTTCTGTTAGTTCAAAAGGTAACGGAATTGTCTATGAAACAGTTTTTTTTTCAAATTCATTTTTTTCTTATAAAATCCTTGACATAATAATATATTAATATTATAATTTGTAATGATTGTACTATTAAATATACCATTATATAGACTTTATAGGTATATGTTTTGAACACAATATTACAATATGATCTAGCTTACCTAGTGCTCTTAATAAATAATATGAAATTTATACAAAATGCATATGACCAAAAAAAAATTATATGATGAAATGTCATAAAGATTGTATGAACTATATTATACGGTGAATAAAAAAATAAAAGAATATTTAATTTTAAAATACACAAATTGTTTTTTTTTAATTTAAGTAACTTCTTTTTTAGGGAAGTAAAGCTTCAATTTTCAAGAAACTATTAAAACATATTATTATTACTATAAATGACTTCATTTTCATGACGTTTTAGGAGAATATTACTTAAAATAAAAATCTAAAATAAATTATTAAAGGTAATTAATAGGAAAAAAATTACAAAACTATAAATTTTATTTAATATTTCAATTCTCTAGTTAAATGTATTAATATTAACAAGTGGTTAAGATTTTTTTCTCATTAAAATAGAGGTAAATCCGTATTTATAATAATACATTTCTTATCTTTAGTCTTTATAATAAAGTTATGTTATTAAATATTATATAATACTATGATAATTAAAATAATTAAAAATAACACTATTAATTAAGTATTTAAAAAAAAAATTAGTTTATTGTGTTGCATGTTATGAATATATTATAACAAATTATTCAAACATATGTCATTATTTTTATGAAAGTACACTCGCGCTAAGCAAAATTGTATTTTGTTTTTTAGTTGAAACAAATGCACCATAGTACGTTATGTTATTCATTCAAAGTTTTAAGAAATATACCTGAAATCAAATAAAAATGAATTTCTACCAGAACTGCATCGTATTCTTTATAACTCATAAGTATGTTTTATGGATTCTGATATCACAACAAATTCTATACACATCTTCTGTTACTTCAAATCGTAAGCAAATTAAATTGATAAGGTATAATATTATTATTTATATTGTTGGATCAAAACTGTAGGTTCTTAAAATGTAATTATTAAAGCTGTTTATATTCAAAACATACTATAGACTTGTAAAACCAAAAATTGAGATATTATTAGCTTTTGATTATAAATTATATTTTAATAACATTTAAGTATATTTAACTCATTCAAATATAATTAACAATAAAATGGGCAGAAAATATAATTTATAAAATATTTTCTTAAACTTTAATCTTTAATTTATAATTTTTTTATTTGATTTGATTTTAATCATTTATTTCTAACACATACATTTATTAATAGGAATATATTTTATGAAAGATGGATAAATAAAGGAAAAACAATTACAATTGAAAATCTGAATAAAAACTAATAAACTGTAATAATATAATGTTCCGAACTGTCACACAAAAAACCTAATTGTGATTAATCATGATCCAAGACCTATATTTAATAAATTGAGTGTAAACAGTAATTAATAACATAAACGTCAATGAATAGTTTCAAAAATATGTTTTTAAATATTAGTTATATTTAAACTTTTAAATATAGCTAGGTACCTACGTATTTTATTGACTACAGTTTTATTTATAAATGTTTTTTGAATCTTTGTCTATTAGTATAAGCTTAACAAAACACCCTTTTTTTGAAATTTTTTAAATAAAAGACGTTTCATAATTAACTTAACTGATTATTTTAATAATTACAATTGTTATATATTAATAATCATAAGAGCTTTTATGCAGTTTATTTCGACCATTTTGGTATCAACTAATAAATATGTTAATCATCGAAAATGTTGAATTATATTTTATTTATATTAAACTTGCTTTTAATTAGTAATTAATATACTAATTATTTATATTTTTCGGTTTTTATACCCAGATTTTGACTACAAATTATCGAAAAGAAGTGATTTACCGTTCATGCAATATCATGGTACACCTGAAACTAAAGATGATATGGAAAAGAAGGACGCTATCGACACATATAATTTAGCTTTAACAAACAATATGGATGATATGGACGGTGACAAATATAGTTATAATAATAATAATAAGAATTTACATAGTGTAAAGATCCCATTTTATTGGGTAATTGATGTTGATGGCCGAAAGCATAAAAAAAAAAATCCTCATGCTCATTTACGAAAATCGAGAGATGTAAATTATAAAAAACCACATCACAAATCACCAGCAAAATCAAGTAAAAATAATGATCATGACTTGGATAACCATTTAAAAAATAAAGCAAAAAGAAGTAGATATAAAAAATTGCATGATAACAAACACAATAATGAAGAATTAGTAAAAAATTTAAATCACAAGTCAATGAAGAAATTAGACGATGAAACGAGTGAAATATTAAAAGATGAATCAAGACGTAGATTAAGTAAAGATCACCATGTTTTAACAAGTAAGAAATCTAAAAAAACATCATCTCATAAAATACACAAGAGATCAAGTAAAAGATTAACGGATACAACAATAGATAATATGTCAACGAAAGATTCAAATGAATTGAATAAAAAAGTGAGTAAAATAACCGGATCTAGCTTAGAAGATTCAAGTAATTCAGATATAGTCATACAAAATGTAGCTGAAATACATTCAAGTAAAAATTCAAATAAAAAAGCAGAAAATATATCAAAAAATCAACCAAAATTAGAAACACATAATAAGTTAGATGAACCTCATAATAATGTAAAGAATAAGAATCAAAATCATAGTTCAAGTAGTAAAATAAATAAACCAAGTAAAAAATTAAAAGAAACTCACACCAACCAATCAGACAAATATTCAAACAAGCATTTGAAACAAAAAAATAATAATAAATTAAAAGTAGGTTCAAATAGTGAATCAAATGAGGACTTAAGCGATTCAACAGATATTGAAGACAGCGATGACACAGATAAAAATGTTAATAATTTTAAAAATAAAAATCAGCAACAAAAAACAAATACTCAATCTGAAAAAAAACCAAAGAATAAATTAAAAAAAGCGACAGACAAAACCCACAGTGATTTAATAGACATGGCTACAAAAAAAAAATCAAGTAATAAAGCATGTAAAAGCTCAAGTAATAAATTAAAAAAAGAATCAAACAGTGGTGAATCAGGTGAAAAATTAAATGATTTAATAATCAATGAAGATAGTGATGTATCTAACAAACATAATAACCATAAAAAACAAATATCAAACAACAGAGTCGGCAAAACGTCAAATAATAAAGAAGCAAGTAACGAATCAGATGAGGAATTAAATAATTCAAAAAATAATGAATCTAATAAACATGGCAAGAGCTTAAAAAATAAGCAAAAGATACGGAAATCAAGTAATAAAGTCGGCGAAAGCTCAAGTAATAAATTAAGAGACGAATCAAGTGGTAATAAATCAGACAAGGAATTAAATGATTCAATTACTAATGAAAATAATGATGTATCCAACCAAAATAATAATAATTTAAAAAGCAACCATACAAAACAGAAATCAAATAACAAAGTCGGTAAAAATTCAAACAAGAAATTAAAACAAGAATCAAGTGGTGTATCAGATGTGGAATTAAATAATTCAATGCAAGATAAACATAGCGATGAATCTAATAAACATGATAATAGTTTAAAAAATAAACATCAACGTCAAAAATCAAATAGTAAAGTAAGTAAAAAGTCAAGTAATAAATTAAAAGAACAACCAAGTGATGAATCAGATGAGGATTTAAATGATTCAATAAACGACGAACACAGCGAGGAATCTAATAATTTTAAAAATAAACATCAACGTCAAAAATCAAATAGTAAAGTAAGTAAAAAGTCAAGTAATAAACTAAAAGAAGAACCAAGTGATGAATCAGATGAAGATTCAACAAATTCAACAAACAAGGAATCAAACAGTGAATTGAGTAATTCGCAGAAGAAACCTCGAAATAAGAAACATAGAAAAAAAGTGGAATCTAAAAAGGACAAGAAAGCTAAGACATCTAAAAACAATTCAGGTAATATATCAGATGGGAATACATACGACGCAACAAACAAGGAATCAACCGATGAGCCTGTTGTGGACAATCATGGCTTCTTAAATCAAAAATTAAGACAAAAATCAAACATTAAAATAAAGAAAAGAAATCATAAACCAAAACAATATTCGAGAAATAAATCAAATAAGGATTTACAAGAAGATAGTCAATCAGATGATTTAATAAATGTTACTCAACAAAATTATTACTCTAATCGTCATTTGAAATACAAGGATATATTGCCTGGAGAATCAAAAAACAAACCATTGTGAACCTTAAAAAATCAAGTAAAAATGAAAAACCCGGTACAATTTCATTATTGAAAAATAAGAAATACTAAAATTTAATATTTTAGGTTTAACAATGTTATAATTAAATTAAATTAAATTTAAGTTAAAAAAAATTTGAGACAACATTGTTATTTGTTTTATGTTTAATACATTCTCAGATTTTAAAACATAATAATATATATATATATACTTGATATACTTTTTGTTGTTAAAACTATCTCATATAGCGTTTTCAGGTCTACAATTAAAAACCTAGATATTTATAGTAATGAATGATATCAAAAACCACTAAATATTCAATTTAAAGTGTAATAATGTACAAATATAATTATGTAATAACATACTATTATTGTTTGTTAACTGTGTAGACTATGCCAAACGTATTAGTTTGATTTTTTGAGTAAATCTTAATTAAAATGGTTGGTTAGTAAAAAAATAAAAAATGAGAGATACCTTGCAAAATAGGTCGTAGGTATAGTTACTTATATTAGTTCTAAGAACAGAGCAGTATTTTTCAATAACTTAACATTTTCTTTTTTTGTTTAACAGTATTCGAAAAAACAAAAATTAAAAAACTTACATCAAGCATTTATATATTATTATACTACTATTATAACTACCAGTATAATATTATAACTACTGGATGATTTAATTAAACTTAGATAATTTGCAAAAATAAAAAAGTTTAATTTAATTTTGAAGAAATACTTTTATTATGAATACTACCAGATATTACCAGTTAGTACCTCTAAGCTATAGCACTAATTTAATAGTATGAAATTAAGTATCATATTTGCTGATAAATTTTTTTTAAATATTTTTAGGACACTTATAGTTTTGAATGTATGATTAAACTTAAAATTCCAAATACTATAAATCTGAGACATTTTAATATATCTTATTCATACTTACCTTCTCATAATATTATTAAAGTATTTAATATTATATATAATATAGTATCCATTAACCAGTAGCTGCATTGGCGGCGGCCCAGTGTTGAGCAAAAAAGTATATAATTAAAGCTCATAATGATAATATTATAAATCTATAATTTAAAAATCCTAAATATCATTTAATATATGTATTAATTGAGTTTGTCAATGGATCGATAAAATATAATTATAAATAAAAACGTATTTTATAACTAATAACAACAATAAAGATTGAAAATAAAATAAACACGCGTGATACGGGATAATAGTTACTGAATTTTACTCGTTTACCTGTAGGTTCAATTTCACTACCAAACTAATGTTTCACAATCAAATTTTATTTATTTTAACACCAATAAGGTAATAAAACATCATTCAATCCCTACATTTTAATGAATTCAATATAATATGTTCAAATGTAATAATTTGTAATATTACAAATGCAATTTTTAGAAACTTAAATCATTTAGTTTTTCACCAACCTTTATTTATTGCTGTGACTTATGAGGCAGTTTATACTATAAACGAGGATTTACCTATGTCACAGTTATATTATTACCACCATGCGGTAGGTAGGTATATAACTCTATGAATAT
This sequence comes from Sitobion miscanthi, assembly GCA_008086715.1. NCBI lineage: Eukaryota > Metazoa > Arthropoda > Insecta > Hemiptera > Aphididae > Sitobion > Sitobion miscanthi. The sequence continues at coordinate 4,679,859 of CM017797.1, forward strand.
TGTAAAGTAGGGGAGGGCAACTGACGGCCCGCGTACCATTTTTCTCTGGCTCGTGCTACATTTCAAATTAGTTTATTTATGAAAATATTAAATGGTTAGGATTTTTCTATATTTTATTTTATTATTTTTATCGTAAAACGTAGATATAATTTCTTATCTATAGTATTGAACTATTCAATTTAAATAATATTATGTTATTTATAGGGGCTAGTTAACAAATAGCTTCTTCTTTTTTTTGCTCTCTATGTTCTACTCTGGCCCGCTAGATTTTTGCACTTTCAAAATTGGCCCTCTATATAGTAAGCATTGAGTGGCCTCATCCCTGTTGTATAGGAATGGTCCAGAAAATGATTTACACAGGCTTTGATAATTTTGCAATGTTGTTACTTGCTGTAACCGAATGTAACGTGTACCTATAATTTTTAATTATTCATAAACCTATTTCACGATTTTATAATAAATACTTCGGGTTATATATGTTCAGAACAAAAAAAAACAAACAACAGCAATTAGTTGTAAAGTTATTTTTATATTTATAGTCTTAAATGTGTTTTATATAGTTATACACTGAATACTGAATATATTGTATACTCGTTCATACATAATATAATTATAAACACTTAATTAATGTTTCGTTATGTGTACTTATTATAACAAATATACTGAACTAAATAAAAAATATACTTTACAATAAAATGTCTCTTACACGTGATAGGAATCAAATGATTCGTATGATGATGATAATAATAATAATAATAATAATATAGATAGGTATAATAATAGTTAAATAATAACGAACATCCAAACATTTTAAAACACTAATAAAAAACAGAAACATTCAAACACAACATAAATAAAATACATAGGTGTTCGTACGCCGCAAACGAAATAACATGATGGAATAGATATAAATATTTGAAAAATTTAAATTTTCAATATATTCTTTATTGTTTTAATCGAACGCGTAAATAATTTTTTCAGTAACCGATCAAACTTAATACCGATAAGAACAACAAAATAATAATATTATACTCTAAACGGAACGTCTAAAATGTTTTATCACAATACATGTTTGAGGATACATTATGCTTGTACGTACTATAATAATAATAATAATAATAATTTAAATATAATATGTTAACATAAAATACGCCTTAAATATCGACTTTAACGCGGAATGTTGAGTTATCTTAATATGCACTCGGGAAAAATTTCTAAAAAGGTTATTTATTTAAAATTCACTACACCGTAATAATATTATAGCCGGCCGGTATTGGATAATGGATATAGTCCAACTAATACATAAGATACGGTCATTTGGTATTCCAAATAGATATTATACACGAGGGTACTTGTCTCAGCGTACCTAAATATTTTGATACGACGAGACGTACGGACATGCATTGCCCTTTCAATCTTAACTGTAACAATCAAAGCTATATAATAACAATAGTAATAGTTAATGTTTTGTAAAATATTATGTAGTGTTAATAGTTAATATTATTACAATAATAATATATATTTTCATTAATATTTTACGTCTTACATAGTAACAAATAACAAATAACATGTTCAAAAGTTTTCCATACCTTCATGATATGCAACAAAAACGATTAATACATTTCACAGTGGATCGTAAGACGTACAATTAAAAATAAAGTCGATATTGTATAACACACCACTGTACTTGGTAAAATAATTATTACGAATAGATATAATAATTCATATTGCTGATCGAAAGATATATTATTCTAAATCGTATAGTAAAACACCGCCTGGAATGTATATAAAATGAAAAGTTAAGACGAAAGAGAAACAAGTCGTCTTTGCGCGACCAGAATTTCAACTACAGTGACTTGAGTCGGTGAAGTTTAATAATAATGCGTTATTCCTACGACCAAAAAAACCGTTTTTATTTTTTTTTTTAATACGATTCTATGTAGATAAGTTAATAAATAGTTTCATCCTTAATTTTATTTAGTATTATAGCCATTTAACCACGCGTGGTCTGCATATCAGTGGACTAGTGGTAGTTGTGGATAACTGCAATGTTTTTTTCATTATGTTTTCAATAATAAATTACAATAGGGATGTATTTATAATATAATATTCCTATGGTAATTATTAGTATTTGTTTCAAATCTCTTCAGATAATAATATACGATCAGTAAACTGATTATTTAAGCCTATGACACGTATGTACAACGAATGTATTATATTATTATTAATATATAATTCGTAGTTGCTAAATTATTCATGTAAGTGTGTGGCTTATGATTTTACGGAGTATTTAATTAAACTATTTACACGAAAATAACAAGACCAAAAAACAAATAAGTAGGTAGTTGAAAAAAAAAAATAATAATAACAGTAATAATAATATACTAGGTAGGTATATAGATAATGAATAATTATTATTGTTCACGTATTATACACGGATATAATACTTGTTATGGATATTTTTGTAAACATAAATATAGATTTTTTTACGTATTATTGTTACCTACGTAAAACGTATGACATTATAATTATTATGGCACATGTACGACACGGGCAGAGTATGAAAAAAACAACACTTATTCGTTACAGCTAATACAAAAAGTCACTAGTAAAAATAATGAGAAACCCCAAGCATTTAAATGAGCGTAAAAAAATGTTTTAGGGAGATATCGTAAAACGATATCGACGTATATTATTGTCATCTTATAAACTCGATACCGTAAAAGCTCACTAATAAAAAAAATCTACTAAAAAAATGACTCATGAAAAGCGTTTAATTTTTCATTTGTACAGTACGGCAGAGTTATTAGATTTCACCGTTTGACGTTAAGTTGAAATATAAAATAATAGTTTATCTAATAAGTAGGTAGTCATTTATTTCAGCTTGCGCGTGGATTTGGATATTTTTATTAATGTGCTTTACGTGGAAATATCGTCTTAGAGTATTCGAAATACGTTATTGTCTAAACTAAATTTATTATGTACATTGTATAAAGTATGTATTATAATCTAACTTTAGAGGAAGAGATCACAATCTAAAATTGAATATCACCAAATGCTATAACATCATAACAATTATATAGCACTATCGAATTCACTATTTAAATGGTATATTTTTTATGAAGAAGAGTCGCTGTCAGAAGCAGCCTGCGGGGGCGGTGGTGGTTTTGCTTCCGACGAAGGTTGGGTGGCTCTGGGCATCGCAGTCGCCGCTAGGTATGGGTTTTCTTCGATCTGCCCGTGTATATGTTCGATTTCCACCCTGCAGAAAATTGGCAATGAATAATAATAATTATTATAATATAAATCAAACGATATTTTATTAGAATGCTCAAGACAATTGCCTAAATAACTAAGCACACCTAAATATTGTGCAATTTATTTCTGTCAGAAATGTAATAAAAAATATTTAATGCTTAAACAATTTACCTGTATTCATGTCTGGCCATCAGTCTCAGATATTTTTCAGGTGGTGAATCTTTTTCACTGTTTACAATCGATACCGACCGAACGGTGGTGTGCGACACCTGAGTGGTCGGCATTGTAAACTCAACATAGCAATATTTATCCAGTTCCTCGGGAACTTGATCATACGACGTTAAGGTCATGCGGCATACGAGGTTGTGCGTAGTGTACGCTCCTGAGAAGAAAGAAATGTCCGAGATTATTGGTCAGTACGTGTAGTGGTTGTATATATTGCAAACATTACCCTGTCCTTCTTTTGGCAATCTCGGCATTCTCCACACTACAGCCCTGTGGTGATGTTCGTACTTGGCCTCACCAGATGTTACTTCAATCAAATGAGGCTCGAGATTGTCCATTGTACCAAGAAATCGGTCGATGCCTTTCACTTTTCCCGTCCTTTTAGAATGATAAGTTAATAAACGATAAGCAAATAGTTTTTGAAATCATTTAATTATAATTTTACAAATACCTTCTATGTGCTGATTTTACAGATCCATATCTAAAATGCTTCTCTACTCTGAATAGATAAATCCAACATTCTGGTATGGGAAACTTTATGGCTACGTCTTCACAAGGCACTTGTCCCAATTTCCTGCTTGTGAACCCTGGCACGAGTACATCTCCTTTTAATTCCACCTACAATTATTGAACATGTGTATGTCAAAGTTATGTAAACACTAAAATTAAGTTATATTTTTGAATGTAATTAGGAAGGTACCTTATTTCCCGTTATGCACATTGTGGTTTTCAATTGTAATGGAAGTTCCCGGTTTTTTGGTGGTCTGACTCTAAATCTCATTAATTCGATGTAACAAGCGTCTGGAGGTTTAAACCTATTAATTTGAAACAATAAATAAAATATTTTAATTCATCAACAGTAAAATATTACTTTATAGTTCTTGTTCTCTCATATTCATCTTGTTGAACACAGTTGTGGAACTCAACCCCTTCCAATCGAATCCATTCTTCAGTAACTACCGGAATGATGTCGTGACGGCCAACTACTTCTTTGCCTTGTCGAACTAAATCATTTACACCCAACTCAACATCAGGCATTCCTAAAATATTATCATTAACAAATAGCAATATAATATAATTTTAACCTCGAAATTCATTCCAATACTCACCGCACATGAATGCTAGGAAAAACAAACGGACCCGTGCAATTTGTTTTAGTACCGATCCTTGTGAATTCTGGTCAACAAATAGTTCATCAATTGCAGTGATTTGCACATCTTCTACTTTATAATTCAATGCTCTATCACGATGAGCAGAAAGTTTAAATAAAGCTTCTTCGATACAAACACTAAACTGTTTCATGTCTTCAAAATTATGACTTCCCAATTTTAACAATGTCGTTGTCTGTATAATAATTATATAGGTAAGTATATACATACTATTATAAAATACATTAATATCGATAATGGTTGTTAATTACTTACTTGAGCTCCATGTTCTACGGGCAATCCTAATTTCTTCAAATCACTACCAAATTCTTTTACGCCTTGATAATCACCCTGAATAGCATAAGCTGCAAATTGACTCAGTTTGTTTGTTAACCTTTCGGCTTTTGTTACTTGACCTGGTCTAAATCCTGCTTTTTCTTTATAGAATATATATAATAGTTTCACAGTGAATATTTTACCATATTGATCATATTGTTGGGCTCCTAAAAATAATAAGGATTAATGATTATTATTTATAAATGTCGTTTATAATTACTCAATAATTACTTACCAATATCGGATACAGAATAACTTGGCTGTAATGGTAATTCTTGGAATGGATCTTTATCATCTTTAGTATTATACAATTGTAGGACAGGATTTTCCCCCTGGTATGTGATTTTAACAAATATTTTTTTCCAAAATCGGTGAGCAGTTATTTTTTTCTTGTTTGGTTGTCTTAATTCCATTGCCCAGCCGTCACCATCGTAATTGACTCTTGGAAATTCTTCAAGTGGTTGAGAGACATCTTCATCAAACAATGGACTTGGTGGTGTTTCTTGAGAATCAGTTCGTTGAGGAATAGGTTGAGGAGAGTATGTATCTAATAGAGTAAATTAATATAAAACATATTTTAATGTTACAAACATTATAGTTCATTGTTTTTCATTCTAATACCTTGGTTTTTATAGTTTGTTTCATTTGGCTCTTGATCAAATGGATTAAACCTAGAAGGCGTCCCTTCTTGAAATAAACTTGTAGGTACTTTAGGTGGAGGAGCTATTGAAGGCACGGCAGATTGATCGGTGTTGTCTGATTCTGTCTTAGGTCTGAAAATGTATAATTTAATAATTAAAGTTAAAACAATTGTATATATAATTTATATTATTGTAGGTACCTAATAAAAACATTGAAATCATTTTCATCTAAAGATTCTCCGGAATTGTTTCTGGTAACTTTAGCTGGCGTTGACTGTGGAGCAGCAGGAATTGATGTGTTGATAAGAATGAATCAAAGTTATCATCGTTTCCAAAACCCATTGTTGAATCATCAAACGCTCCTCCTGAGTCACTTCCAAATGCGTCAAATGCCATTCCAGATGCATTACCTTCAATTTGAGAATCGTCAAACTTTGCAGCAAATGCATCAAATGCATCGTGGTTTTCACTGCCTGTTGACACTGGGAATGGCTCAGACACAGTTGTAGTTACAGTCGGTTCTATGTTGTCTGATTGTTGTGGTTCTTGAACTTCAAACGGAGTAGTCGCTATTTGCTCGGACACTTCAAATACTGCATTAAATGAAGTTTCCTGAGTAGGTATTTCTTGGAAAGGCGATGGATCAGGTACTGGTGGTATTGGTTTTGTATCGTATGCATCAATATCTAAGTTATCTCCCATTCCATCTCCATCGGTAAATGAAGGAAATGATTCAGATGTTGGTAAAGTTGTGTTAACATAAAACGCATTAAAAGACAAATTTTCTTTCTCTGTCAACTCTAACGGTGAAAGATCTGTTGCCGATGGTGTCAATTTAGTATCATTCGATGGAGTATCAATTTCAATGTGATCAGAAGATTGTATTTGTTGTTGTGAATCAAAATCTAATCCATTTTTTTCCTCATCCCACTGAGCGTTTATTTCTTTAGGTATAGCAGGAATAATTTCTTCTTGTATTTTTTGGTCTGGGATTTCTTCAGTAGGTACTAAATTAGTTTCAGGTATATTTTTAAAAATGTCATCACAAGGTTTATCTTCAGGTTCATTGATTTCTTGAATTATATTTTCAGATTTACTTTCTAGAAGTGACTGATCACTTTGACTAGTTGGTTTTCTTGAAGGTAATATCGGTGCGAAATGACCTATATCTGACTTCCTACGATCGGCTATTTTACTTAAATCAGGCATAATTTTTCTGGATTCGGTAACGTCATGAGATAATCTTCTTACGGGAAGAATAAATTCATTTGAAGATTTTCTGGAAGGTGGTTTCGATCCTACAGTTAATGGTAGATTTTCAGGGATTGATGGAGTTCTATTTTTTACTAAACATTCTTCAGGCTGTATGCCTTCATGGATTGGAACATCTTCTAATAAATCATCCATGAGGAAATCAATTTTGGGGGGAAATTTGGGTCTTTCTGGTTTTGATCCTGAAGAAAGATCAATAATATTGGATTGTTGATCAAAAACACTTGACATTTGAGAGTTTATTGGAGGTTGAAGATCTTCACATCCTAATAGGTCAGCTGTTGGCGTTGGGCTTGGAGATAATAAGTCTCTCATTGGAATGGGACTAGGAGTCTTTGCTAATCTGTCTAATAAATGTAATGAAGTCGCATCCATCTCTCCTGTTACACTAAGAATAAGTTCTTTAGCTTCATGTGAAGGCGGAGGTGGTGGTGTTGGTCTTGGTGGTGGTCTTTTTGGTGGAGCCGGTCTTGGCGGTGGAGGTTTCATTTTGGATGCATCTTCTATTACAGTAGTTTGGGGGGTTTCATTAATACCCAGCAGGTCAACCACTGACTGAGCTGGTTCAGGATTTTGTGTGAATGCCAAAAAGGGATTTGTGTTGTCTGGAGTAGCATTTGATGCACCAAATGTTGAAAAAAAAGGATTATCATTATGAGATTCCGAATCTGTTGCTGTATTAGTTAAAAATGGATTAAAAGTATTATTTTCGTTGAAGGTAGATGTTGCGTCACCGATTAAAAATGGATTTGCCATATTTATTTATGTATAAATTCAGATTCTAATAATTTTATTTCCGTTTGACTTGGCGCAGCGTCGTTTGCAAATGAAGTGTCAAAAGGATCGATTTCTTCAGGAACAGCAATTTCTGGTTCAACAGGCGTGTGAAGTATGTGAGGTATGAATTCTTCTTCAGTCAGTATATCTGTACACTTAGGTTCAGTTTCCACTAATTCACTTTCTAACAATTTTAATTCTACCTGTCCAGGTGCGTGTTTCACATATGATGTGTCAAATGGATCAATTTCAAAATTGACTTCGTTTTGTTGGTCCTGTGGGTAATACGGAGTCAATGGTTTTGCTACATGTAGCTCACCGTGATGATCGTCAGTTAACAAATCTTTTTCTAAGGCAAATGTTACCTTTGGTATACTAACTCTCTTCTCTTTTAAATTTAGTTCAGCTGGTCGAACAATGTCTTCAGCTCTTGGATCAAAATCGTCGTCTTCTTCAATAATTATTTTTTTACAGAGAGCTTTAGAATCTTCTAATAATTCTTTTTCAAGTAATTTTAATTCTCCTTTTCCTGGTAACAAGCTTTCTGCAATAGATGTATCAAATGGATCAATGTGTGTAGTTTCAGATATCGGGTTATGGGGTTCAATCGGATTATGCCCAATAACTGATAAGTCTGTTGTACTTCCACCCAATAAATCTCTATGTTCAAGACTAAGTGGTCTAACAGTTTCAAAAAATTCTTTTTCCGCCAATTTATCGTTAGGTGGTTGGTTGGTTTGTTCCTCTTCAATGTTGAAATTGTTGACTGCAGGTACAAGATGATCTGCAAAAGATGTATCAAAAGGATCAACGTCTTCCGGTAAAGGAGATTTGGACAATGATTCAGCGGCTAATGCTGCAAACTCGTCATCAATATCGTCATCAAGCTGTAACTGTGTGTTTACAGTTTCAGATAAAATGAGTGGTGTATCAAACTCGTTGATAATTTGACTGATATCTTGTTCAGGAGTTTTTTTGTTTTCTTTTTTAATCGGCTGTGGTTTTACCTCAATAGGAGTAACTATTGTTAATGGTAATGCGTCAGTAGGCAAATCTGGATCGTCGTCAAGCAATGTTTTTATTGGTTTGTCATCAACAAGTTTTGCGATTGAACTGCTTTCGTCAAAACTCTCCAACAATAAATTTACAGGTTTAGGTCTTTTTCGGACAGCAGTTGACCTGAATACCTCAGGATTGATATCAACTTCCTTGCCGGAAAGAACTTCAACCGCACACCCAAGACTAATGTATCTTTTGTTCTTCTTAGATGGATTAGGTTGGATAACTTTGTCTACTATAGATGTATCAAATGGATCAAACTCAGTGCTTTCTTCAGTTGGACTTTCTGGAATGTAAGCAAGTTTTACTTCTCCACTTGTTATAACATCAACGTATGAAGTGTCAAATATATCATCACCATTATCTGATTCTTCTGATGACGACTCTTCTTCAACCTGTGCACAAGCCGCTGCTTCTTCTACTGCTTTAGCGGCTGTCTGAGCCTCTGATTCAGCTTTAAGTCGTTCTTCTTCTTTTAGTTTTGCCTTCTTTTCCGCTTCGAGTTTATCTTCAGCGGCTTTGAGTTCAGTCTGTGTAGGTTTTCTTTGAAAGAAACTGTTTGTCTTGATACGATCAAGATCTCCTTGTGTTTTTTTTAAGACATCATCGATTCCAGCAGTGATTGCTTTAAATTTCTGCCACTCTTCTTGGCCGTCTTTTTCACCTTCGGCTACTTTTCCTTCTTGATGTTCCCGGCGATATTTTTCAAGTTCTTCTTCGTTAAAAAGTTCTTCTTCTTTATGTTTATTTTTCTTGTTTTTCTTCTTTTTTTTTAGTCCCTTGTGTATTTTCAGCATGTTCTGTATGTGATTGGTTGATGATTCTAAACAAAAATGAAACACATTTTATTACCAGTTGTTATTATAATTATCCTAATATTATGTTTAGACAATAATTATTCTAAAAACATATAAAATATAATAAATTATATTGAATAGATATAAAACGACTACTTTAATGCGCAAAACGTTCAAATATGCATAGGTACTAAAAAAATTTGAATATCAAAAATGATATTGCGTTTGTTAGTATGCGGTAGTCTCAGACACAACTGAACCAACAGGCACTAAATTTTGCACATATATTCTTTTAAACTCGAGAAGTGTTTCGTTTTACAACACATCTAGTTTGTTAAAATCGGTTTTTTAATTTTTAGTGTTCCTATTGGTTAGGTGTAAAAAAATAATAAAATGGACTATATATATATAAAAATGTATTATAATATATTAATATGTAAATAAATTATTTACGCATTGTTTGTTGATTGAACTAAGATAATTTTTTTTATTAGATTTAATACTTCGACGACTGAGGTCATTAGCCTTTAAGGTTGGTAGGGTTGGTACGGTAAGGTTGGGGTGGTTAGTATGGTTGGTGAGAAACACGTGTTTGTGTGGCAAGGTTTTTGCGCACTACGAACCCTGCTGGTCACCCATCTGGGAACTAGTGGCAATAGCTGATGCTTACTCTCAACAATATTGTGTGATTGATTTCAGCCACTGTGTCACGCACACACCCCGAGCCATACTAAGATAATTTTTATGTTATAAAACATTATAATTTATAACCAAGAACGATAAATTAGGTTATTTTTTTGTTCTTTTTTTAATACATTAAACAAGCCAAGCATTTTAACATTAACGAATAATAGTTGGTCTTATGTTATTTTATAAGTATGCTCATTCAAAATTAATTACTTTGAAATGTTGTGTTTTATAATGTGTACCTATTGTATATTAAAAAAAAAAATATTTTCATTAGTTAATTGTACTTCAATAAGTATAACTATAATTTATATAAGTATGTACCTGCATATTCATGTGTTCTAAATATTTAAATATGATTAAATATTATAACTATAGGTATCCTATAAGGCTACAATTAGTTTAATATTCACACAATCATACATGACACTTCTATAATTTTTAAATATTATCTTATTAGGGTTCTATATTTTCATTATTCATCAAGTTGTGTAAATACAAATTAAAAGATAAGTGTACGTAGGCACTAATATTATATAATAGGTATATAATATTGGTACTTGGGTTTAAACTGTACGACAAAATCCGTTATGCCATAAAAATTAATCCTCTATATTAGAGTTTTTTTTTTCACACTTTACTTGTCACATAAAGGAACAGTACAGTTATAGTGATATCTGTAATAAACTATAAATTGTGTTAATCGCGTTCGTCATATTTCATAAATGTTACCTAATAGATAATAACCTACCTAGCTGTTTACAATATTTAAAGTGACTCCGTAAAAATCATTTATGTTATCAGAAATTTCATCGTTCAAAAATAATTGATTGATAAACTTATTACGAATGAAAATAGTCAAACGGATACAGTTACAGCTGATGATATTGCTGTTGAAGAGAAAGGTCCACGGACTCGAGGTGCATTTAAATGTGCCCGATTAAAATGTTACCTATAATAATATGTCAGTTCATTGATTATGAATATATAATCAATTGGTCAGATATAGCGTGCATGGACTGCAATAATCTATTACATTAATAATAATGCCGTGAACACTTTCCGGATAAACAAATAATATCACTATAGTCTACGTTATACATATTTTGGTGTAACATGCAAACATAAAGCATAATACCTTTATTGCGTCTGAAAAATTCGGCTCAGAAGTGGTAATAAATTAATACATGATATCAATATAAGTATTAAAACGTACCACGAGTGTTCACAAAATAGTAGTGTGTACAATAGCACGTTGTAACTTGCAGGCGATTGGGGGTCTGCGTGGGTACGGAGTATATATAAATAAAGATTAAAAATATGTTATGACGAGACTATATTATTACAGTCCGTATACGGATCATCTGTTTGTCTACACGGCAGTTTCGCGACCGACCGACCGACCGACCGAGTTTCCAAAAGTTTTTTTGCGCAAAATATGAGTTGCACGAATCATTGTGCCGCCGCGTATTAGCCCCGCGAGTGCTGACGGCGAAGACACTCCCCCCCCCCGGCTCCTCTCGTCGTGAACCTTGGCGCATATTACAAACAACTCACTCGAACGCGATAAACGATAATAATATGACAATATAACAATTATCGTTGCGTGCGCGAACAGTAAACACGCTTTACGTACCGTATGATATAAGAAAAATCGATCGGCGACCGCTTACATTTCGTAACTACGATTTCCTCTCGTCCTGTGCCGGCGGTGCGGGGTCGTATCGCGATTCTTAATCTTTATCGCTGCGGTTATATAGGGTAGGTGGGTACCCGGCGCGGAAAAAGAGGGATTTCGCCGGACGTAGAAAAAAAAAAACCACCCAAGTATAATCGTTCGAAACGTCACGTCGCCGTCGCGGACGGATGTGCGGTTTACGATGATGATGATGATATATTGTTATTATTATTATTATTATATAGTATCGATCATCCGTCGGACGCGCGACTAGCGGCACTGTCGTCACGCGTTGATCGCGATGACGTATCGTTTACGACATTATATTATTTGGTGTTATTAATGATAATATTTGTTATTGTGGACGAGAGGCGACGCGATGCCGCTGCTGTCGCTGCGGTACTGCTTTGTTCACCAATTGACCGATCTCACGACGGGATCCCAAAATAGAACACGTGGCGAATAGAGAAACGAAAAAAAATCACCGACAGGAGGGATAGTCGTAGTCGTGCGATATGTATATATATAGATGTTTTTTTTTTTATGAGAAATGTACCGCACGTGGACCGTGGTCGCCGGTCCAAACTCTAATAGACATAATAACAACATGTGCCCAATATTATATAATAGATAATAATATATATATATTATGTATTATAATACAATAATATTTTAATGTGTATTGCGCTGTGTAACGCGCTGGGTCGTTATAGGAGAATAATATTATACAAATTATTATTAAATTAGAACGTATCGTACCGTTATATCGACGTTATACGACAAATAATTATTACTGAACAGTTGTCGATTACGCGTCGCTCATAATATTATGTCTAATGTGCCGTAAAACGAACGTGCGATAATGTCCATATATGATAATACGGTATGATGTTATGTAGTTGTCGGTCTATGCGATGTGTGCATGTGTGTAATAAACGCGGTCGACAACGGCCAGTTGATTGATAATAACTTTTTATCATCATATTATAGCATTTTATTATTATGGTTTAATAATTATTATTGCTCCGGCGGGCGATGACGGTGGCGTGTGCTCGAAAGATAACGCGGATTTAACGACGACCGCTAAATCGGTGAAAACCTCGCTCGCCGGGCTATACCGTGGTAGGGAAATAAAAATTAAAACTGATAATTAAGAAAACTATTTACCGCCGCCGCCGCGCCGTCGTTGCTCGTTGACCGTTGTTATTATCATGGACAAAACAAGGTTTGTACCTAGGTATTACGATTGGCACCCATACCTACGAGAAATCGGCGAAAGTAAAGAAGAATTAAAATTATATTTTCCTCGGCTGTTAGGCGTTGTTCACCAGAAACGAAACACAAAATATACATCTCGTCCGATCCAACGACCACAACATTCGTTGGAAATAAGTTTTGTATTCAATTCGTACACGGATTTCAGCCTTAAAGGCTTATCGTCGACTGTAGGAAAATAGAATGTTCCGATAAGAAGTGTCTGCAGAAATAATATTGTATCAGTAAAGTTTCCCCGAAACGCAAAATTAAAAAAATAATTATTATTCCGGAAAATGTAAAATTAAATTCATAATAGTGTACTGTAGTTGTGCAACTCGTAGAATTTGATTAAATTCACAGCATTGCTAGTATTTTGTAAATAATAAATATTATAGTGGTGTATTATATTATTATTTCTTTTATATAAATTGCAGATACTATAATATTATGTAGTGTGTACTGAATTAGTACTATACTTATTCATATAATTGCTGCGATTTGTTCAAGTTAAAATATCATCAATTTTCATTTGTACATTGTATACTTCGTTATATCTAAATATAATAATTTATACGACGCATAGAGTGTACCCAAGTTAAAGAATCTTATTTTATTGAAGAGTAATAAAAATTATAATGCAATTATATACACAACAGAATCCTGAAAATATGCATTAAAAAAAAGATGCGTAGGTACTTCCAATCAATTGTAATTCGAAGTCGTCTCTTGGAGCTGTTTTCGAGAATGGGCGTGGGACATGGAAGAGCGAAAGGACCTGTCGCAAAGTTTGGTTTCAGATCAATCACTGCACGGTCGACGTTTGTAAGTGACAGATTGCAAAATAGCCAGTAAAAAATTGCCGGACGAGAACAACAAGAGTGGAGAAAAAATTAATCTTGGACTTCGGTGATGGTTTCCAACACGGGAATAAACGGGTTATTTTTTCGTTAACGGCTTTTTAACTTGTTTGCACAGTGGGACTTGACACATTGTTCTCTTTTATACACAAATATGATTAATTCAAGGAAGGTACTGAATCGTTCACGGTACATTGTTTAGTAAAAATATTGATATAAAATAATGTTCATGTAAATAATGATTTTCCGTGAACCTACACACAGGATGCCTGTTTTTTCTATATAAGATAAATAAATCTATATAAGATAAGAACAAAAAATTTGCTCGAAGAAGCTATTAGTTACAATTTGGACATCAAAACCAAGAGCAGTTTGAGACCACGGCTGGCCCAAGCTCTCAATACACATTATGCGTAATAAAAATTTTAATTGTATTAAATTCTTCAAGTGAGAATATCCAATATCATATTATTGTAATGCTATAATTGTTAACATTACCAACGCTGCCAATATGCACTAAATACATATTTGTTCAGAAACTTAAGAAAACTTTGGATATGATGAAACTTTTTAGATTAAAAATAATAATAGAAAATAACGAAATATAACGTTTGGTTTGGTGTAAGGTACAATATGATGATATCTCGTAAAACAATCTAAACCGACGAGTTTAAAACTTAGATTCTAATAATATTTTAGTATAACAATTATAAAAAATTATAAAAATGTAGTCAATACGGATCCGATTCTTATCTAAATACCGTAAAACACCGCCTTGGTAATAAATTAATAACATTGATACAATAAATAGTGCTATGTGAATCGACGACTCTGGAAAGTTACCGATCTGACGACCTGAACATCATCTCAGAATTTATTTTTATTTTTTTTTCTGACAAGTCGGGAAGCTTAGATTTATCTCTTTTCAATAGTAAAAGATGATTCGCTTAAGTACCTAACCCATTATACTAGTAGGCTGCAGTTGTAGCTACTAAGTAAGTCGGTAAGTATACACTGCGTGTGACGGATAATCGATTTCGTATACGATCGAAATAACAATAATAATACGATAACAGTATAATACGCTCGTTGTTATTATTATTCGAGCTGTCGATAACACTCGCGTACACTGATATGATCGTATTATAGTAGTCAATAGACCGAATGTTCGACGACATACGACAATATTATATTATGAAACCAATTATTATTCGTTTTTCTGGGCAATCGCTCACATCCAAAACGTAGTCATCCGTAGAAACCCAACGATCCGCATAATATTGTCCAAAAATACAATATATTATGATAAACCGTGGTAACATCGATGAATAATAAAGGCGCGTGAGGTAGGTACACATTGTTATTCGTTTTTGGCGGAGAACGACAATAATAAATCGTCATTTCAGTTAATATTCCACTCCTACACCCAACCCGTCCACACCACAAGCATAAACATAATATATAAATATTAAATAGACAATTTTCAGAAACTCAGAACGATTGTAGCGAGTATTTACTCGAGTTTAAATCCGGACGATTTAATCAAATACAAAGTGAAGGTCGTGAGTGTGTGTGTGTGTGCGCGCGCCGCGTCGTCTCGTTATATTATAATATCATGTATTTATATATATATAATATATATACGCAGGCCTTGCCCAGTGACCTATATACGGTCCGTGTAGGCATAGACGGCGGCGTCCTTTCCTCGCTGTTTTTTTTCTTCAGATTTTCCGAGTCTCGCAAACGCTCCTAACCCGCAGGCCGAATCCAAAACCGGAAAACCGTTTTTTATTTTCTCGTCAACCGCTGCATAGCCGCCCCGAGCAAACCGACGAGGGTCGTACTATGTACGCGACGAACAAATAGTACATAACAATAACAATAATGACAAAACAAATCTAAGCTACTCTATATTATAGACTATATTAATAACCGTGTAAGTACGACTCTTACTTGTGCCGTGGCATTTGCGGTGTACTGAACTCGGCCCAACGACATCGGGTCTCGCAGTGGGGGGAAAAAAATAACAGCCCCAAAAACGATGTCGAAACTCGAAAGCGGCGCCTCGCCGGGGATGACGGCGTCGAGGTTAGGTACGGTGAACGTGAAACCCAACGACCACGACGACGACGACGACGCCTTATTACGACGGCAAGAGACTCGCGGAAGACGGCCGTCGGTGAACACCTCTACATGAAATGGGGAACGTTGCGCGCGACGGTCGTCGAGCGCGGACGACGGCGACGAGCTTGGACGAGGGAACGCCGTGAATTTTATCGCGCGCACTGCCTGGTTTTCCCGACGGCGGCGGTCGATTTTTCCGCTCACGCGGCGACTTGCGCGGCGGCCGCTACGGGGCGCCTCCCGCGACCGAGCGCCACCCCCTCCTCTTCTGCCCACGCGTCGCCGCCGCGCCACCCGTTTCCCGCCGGCTTGTTCCATCGCCGCACATACAGCTGGATAGTGAGGGGGGTGGGGGTCATATCGATTGTCCTGCCCCGAAGAGAACAACGTGACGCAAGAGTAAAATATGTATGTTTGGCGTGTGAGGATATTGATTTTCGACCAGGTTTTCCGACCAACCGAGTGCGTGCGTGCGTGCGTGTGTGATGTTACGCACAAACGATGTAGAGTCCGTTCCGGAAAATATTTTTCCAAAAGCGAGTGTTGGCGGCGGTGTATTTATATAATATTATCACTGCAGCATAATGACCATGGTCCGTAATTATTACGCGTACAGTCATTGGCCAAACCCCCCCCCCTCCCCTCCCCCCGAAACGCACTTGTACTATATTATTGTTATTCGATTTCTGAGTCATTCGGACCATGCCCAGACCCTGCGCCGCAAATATAATATTATGTACACAACCGAACGACGTCGTTATCGTCACGAAACGTTTTGCGAAAATGTTTTGAATTAAAACGGCTCGAAGCCATCGTAATCCCCCAGACTATTAACGTTGTTTATAGTATTGTATATACAATCATTAACATTAAACAATTTCGTCCGGCGGGTTGGCCACGTTATATTGATCGCGAATGAGCAGAGCTGTGCCGCGACGTCGACATCAGTTGAGATTTAATTTGAAAGTTTCTCTTCGTCGTAATGACGGAGCGATTGGTCCACCGCTCGCTGGCAACTGATTTGTATTATTCCACGAGGGTGTGAACGCTATTTTATATTTTCATCGTGGCAAATGCCGAACTCGAAATGTTAACTCCGAAACATCAGTCGCAGAACAGCCGTTTTGCGGACGATATACCTAATCATTTTAGAGTTGTCCGTCGAGTAATTGATAGCCTTTCTTCACGTGTTCTTCTGGTATGCTTACATGAAATTATTGCAAATTACCGTCATCATTTCTGAAATGGCTTTTCACTTTTTTACTTTTTAAGACCGCCTTTCCCGAAAATGGATTTGATCGGAATTGATGTTTCTTAATAAATATGTTATTTATTACAATTGGTTACTAAACTGACAAACGATACAATATTATGTAATGAGTAATGATTAATAAAACTAGCCTGCTAGTGACAAAAACTAACTATAAACTATAAAACTAACTCAAGTTTACCCTGTTAATAATAAAATGTTATGTAACATTAGGAAACAAGCACAAATATAATATATTTGAGTGAAATCTGTAGCCGACTGTAGGTATATATACCGTAATAGTATAATATATAAATAAGCTGTTGATACTTTATTTTATGTGATTATTAAATTGGAGCTGTTAATTATGTAGACTATTTTATACTCTGTATAGCTTGTATATAAGGCAAGATAATATGTGGCCATCTGAATATGAATGTCACATCACAAAATATATTATTATTACCGACATAAAGATTTAATTTTATCATTTATCAGTTATCAGTTATCACAGCCTGTAAATAAATAAACTGTTTGAAATGATAAAATCATCGCGTCAAACTAATTAAATTATTATAGGTACACTGATTGATTTATGCTAATTAATTAATAAAATATACATGTATTATAGCAATAAAATACATTTGATAAAACCTTCGATCTAATTAGAACCTAACCTTGAATATTATATAGCTAAGTTCTAACTACTAATGTTATCTGTCCTGCGAAGTGAGATGGCTAAGTGTCTGTGAATTGGGTAGTAAAGGCAGATAAGTGTAGGTACGCATGATAATACTGACGATAAACTTAAATACCTAAAATAGATCAGGTGTTAAATTCATAATTATTTAACAAAAAATATGAGTTATTACTAATAATTGTAAGTAAATAATATAATATAAAATGTTTGTTGGATTAACATTTTATCTTTACTATTAAGTATTTTGTATTTGAATAAAAAATACTATATCATAGCTTATAATAAGCATATAGTATACTATTGTTGGTAATAAAAGCCTTATCATGTCATTGTAAAATAGTACATTCAACCTAAGTTGAATGTTATTATTTAAACTCCAAAAGTATTGAAAATTAATTTGAAATTATTGTAAATGCGATCTCGCACAGGGACAATATAATAATTATTTTATTATGAATCCATTGATGAATAGTTAAGTATACAATTACGAGATTTATGTTGTTAATAAATTAAAAACAGTATTAATTAAAAATTAACACAATAATGGTTTGCACAGTGTATATTTAAAATAACAAATTATACTTATGGAAATTTGAAACTATGAAATTTTCTATTTTTTATTTAAATTTGGTAATTAAATTATGCGCATAAAAAGGGATGTTGTAATAAGATTTTTATAAAACGTGGGTAATTATTAATAATAATCAAGCCATGGATAAAATGTATAGATATTCTGATATATAAATAATAATTAATTATGGTATATGGATCAATATATAAAATAATAAATCAACACAGTTAACAGTATAATTTTTACCTAATTTTATCAACAACTTTTTGGTAATAGTATAATATTGGTATAGCGTATTGGTGTAATGTTTTCATGTGGTGTCTATAATAACGAATAATTAACAAACGTATACCCAATATTAGTGATTGTGTGATTCAAATTGTTGGAATCAAAAATAAAACTAATGGAATTTGTTAATCTCAATATTGTAAAATCGAGTACAGATATGGTAAATACTGAAAAAATGTTATTATATATTATTTTGTAACCCAACACGAATACGAAATGCCTATCACGATACGAACCCTGGTTGTGCTATAGCTGGCACCACGGTTTTCTCGACAGCAAGTCGTAATGATATGCAATTTGCCAAAATATTACAACAAAAGGTAAGTGTTGGTGGCGGGACGTGATCACCGTGAGATGGTTTCTTAGTTATGTGATGTCCCAGCTGTTGGCCGGAGAAAAATCGCTTTTTGTTTCCGCAGAAACGTGAAATACATAGGGAATAGAGTCGATATGAGAATTTCTAGTCGCGCTCCTGCTCTTGCCTCAGCTACATTTCCACGTGTTAAAGTTGCGTGTGTTTATACTTTATATTAACAGTGTCGGTCCCAGACCAAAATCACAATACACCGACAGTTTAATAATATTATACCTAATATCGTCATCGATACACGAACCAATAGTGCACGTCCACCACACCAATTAAATGCGAAACATTATATTATGTACTATGCGTAATCACGATTTCTCAGTTTGCGTTTATGGGTCATTTGAGTGAAACGCTAATGGATTCGTTCTGACATTTTGAGATGGAGTTTTGGGTAGGTATCTGAAGTATTTTTTGTGAAAGTATTCAATACTATAATATACGAACAAAAAGCTTCGCGGTCGTCGCTGGGCGACGTGCTTATTAATAAATATTAATAATAATTATCGTAACGACATAAAGTATAATATTTCGCATTCACAAAGCCAATAGCTAACAATATTAAAACAAGTCAAACGATATTTGGAGTACATAATATTAATACTAGTATAATACTATATGTTTAGCATGTACATAATTACACTCTATAATCTATATATTATTCGTTAATTTGTTATCCTACAACGCATATTATTACGAGACTAGAAATTAAATTAAAAGGCGTATATCAATTCATAGTCCGCTGCTATATTAATAATATATTCTCTTTCAATATATGTCCCGCGGTTTATGTTAATAGTTTAATATATATAATTTTATGCTCGGTTGAATATTGTTTTAAATTATGGTTTTCACATTATTATATACGGGTGGAAAATCAATATATTATTTACATCCCAGCGCATAAAATTACATATATTTTATTACGCGATCCGAATAGACGTTTTGAATAATATAGAACATGCGAATAAAATACCAGTATAATTTTTTACATGAGAACCATTCCAAAAAACGCTCATCAATGTATTATGTCCTTTTACTAAAATGAAAAAGTCGATACCTGTTTTAGTTCTAATCAAACATACGGAAAACATCACGCCTTGCGGTTTTTAAAAATAAATTCAGAAATGTTTTCAAGCATGTGACAAGTTAACTCCAATAAGGCAATAATGTTAATATTCAATAATGTTCCCGATAATATTAAACTAAATGGTGTGTTATATACTTATATCTAAGTAAATAATATTATGTAATAGTATAACTAACGTGTTAATCGATAAAGTAAATGAAGTACGTTCTATAAGAAATAAATAACAAATATTTCACGTTGGTTTGATATTATAAATTACATGACGTTTTGTATTCGGTAACGAGTAAGCCATTATACGATCACTCACAAAGTATCACAACTTTTAATTAAAAAAATGTACATTTTAGAATATTCGGTAATAACTTTACAGCAGAATATAACAAATAATTTTCAAAATTAATCTATGTCCATGAAAACTAACAAAAGTTTTTAGTTACAATTATAAAATGTTCCTGAAATAAGAAAATAAAAAGCGTCCTATAAAGACAGTAAGGGTAATAAAGTGTATAAACATAAAACACGTTATAACTTATAAGTATATTATAAGAAATAGATAAAAAATTATTATCATTATATAGGTGTACTGCAGTGGCGTATATACGGGGTCATATCCCCCCTCAGGAGACCAAATTTAGTACACAATACAACATGTATATAAAATAATATGAATATACCTAATATGTGTATACTGAATGTCTAGGAACATAATAATAATAATGATATAAATAAAAATAATTACATTATTTATAAACCATAAACTTGGTTTGAGAATCTGTATAAATATTTAAAATGCGTTTATACAATTTCGCGATTTTTATCAATAAAAAATGTATCTAGATGAATAATTCATTATTTATTTAGATTAGTAAAAAAATTATCTAAGATGAACGTTTAGATAACTTTTAACTATTTATCTAGATAAGATAAAAGATGAATAAATAATTATCTAGATAAGTCCGAACACTGCTGAGGTGTAGTTACCTGCAGGTACCTACATTATAATGATATGATAAAATCATATATTGTAATATTATTTTATTATTATATTATTTGATAAATTTATAATACAATAATTTGTTCATATATCACGAGGATTGATAATAATTTGGTTGATATAAAAAAAGATTATAAATACAAATACATTTTTTTTTATGTTTAGGTATTTTGTTATTTACTAAAAAAATATTAATTGTTAAATTTTTGACATTTAGTATTTTACGTAAACAATGAAAAGGTGAAACTATCTGAAACAAACTACCTATAAGCTATTTTGACGTTACGTGACGAGCGTGACGAGTATGGATTATGGTATCTAAATGTCTTTCATTTTGCACTCCGCATTTATTTGACGTGTTAAGATGATTATCATATTTAACAAACACTATTAAACACACACTACAGACACTAAAGAGACTAATACTGAACGTAAAATACCTAACTCAAAAGTTTCATCAATTTTTCTTTTTTTTTTTGAAAACATGTTCACAGGTTTATACAAATTACAATTACACCTGTTAAATTATAACTTGATATTACATTATTATACATCCCAGTGCCAACAAGTACCCACCCACCCAATTTAGGTGGTTCATTTGAACCACCTAAAGTACGTACTCGGCGCCACTGACTACAACATTCTAGTAGAGTCTGAAAAAATTTGGTCCCACGACTCTGATCACATAAACTTTAAATACTAAACTACGGGTCTGAAATTTAGTTTATATAGATCTAAATAATCCAAAACATAAATTGCTTCAAAATATAAAAATAAAGTATCTTGTATTGTAATAGGTAGGTAACTATCAAAAAAAAAAAAACTAAAAAAAATCATACTTGAAATCTATGTATAATATTATACGTATATTGTAATAAATGTTCAAATGTTTATATAGTACATTATAAAAAATTAACTAAAGTTCAATATAATACATTATAACACGTGTTCAAATGTACATTTTACACCACATATTTTGTTACTTCACACAGTCTCTCTTCAATTTCAAATTTTTCTTCAAATTATCTACAAAATATAAATGTTTAGTAAATTGGAAGACTTGATTAAGTATTTAATCATTTATATAAAAGAGATGTGCCGGGTCGCTACATTACTATATCGAGGGGCCATGGTGCAAGTGACGTCCATAAATATCATAACATATATTATGTTAGAAATACAAACTTTATATTTCACTAACTGTTAATATTATGAAAAAATATTACGAAATGTACTATACTCATATTATATTATGATTGTATTAGATACAAACTCTTGAATTAAGAGTTATTTTTGAGGATTTATTAATTTCCTAAAAGGAAATGCCTCTAGGTTGCCTCAGTAGGTTGAGGGACCGTAGTTAAAGAGCCGTCCACCAATAAAGTACCGGGAAAAAAAACGATTAATTCAAATATAGAAGGTACTTATATCATATACTTTTATCAAAGTATGATTGTGTTAGTCACAGTCTTGTGTAAATGATATTGTCTTATGTTTTCCCAATCTAATTAAACAAAATATTGAAAATTAATGAAATCACAAATATTAATGCAATAGAGAGACTGTGCATTGATTTACAAATTTGTCTTAAATTTACTTTTTGCATAGAGAATATGAAGGTGGGATGGGCTTTTAATATCAGAGTATGGGGGACATGGCTGGGATTTCATACTATAAATTGATATATTTGCGGACACTGGACGACCAACAGGACCATCCTCCATAGCATGTTTCAATAAATCCAAAATAAAATTTATTGAATACGTTATAAAAATGCTCCCATGCTCGACATTATCCTGGTATTTTTTAAAAAACATGAAGTTAAAAAAATCTTTAAAAATATTGTTCTAAAAAAACCTTTCATGTGCATGTGTTGTCTCCAAGTGTGTGTTGTGAGAGGATAGATGCTGATAATAGAGACTCGTTGATCGCTTTTATGTGCTTCAAATTGTGTGACAAGAGTGAGCTGGATATGGCTCCATCATAGATAATAAATATATGAATAGGACATAATGGTCTTATCAGCGGTCTTCGAGGGGAACAATTGAGGCCAAATAAAGTATACCTATATCGAGTATCGACTATCAATATATAGGAGCCTCAAATGTATTTAACATAGACGTGGCCTATCCGCATGGATTAAGGTGTCAACAATCAAAGGTTCAACTTGATAATCAAACACTTAAGTTCGGCAACCTGCAACTCGGGATCTTTTATTCAAAGTGTCCTAATAAGTCATAAGAAGGTTAGTTAGGTTAACCTATGGTTAGTTGAAGCTATGGTGATGATGGATGACTATCAACACTGGTCGTGAGCTTTGCGAAGATCTTTTTCTACTAACTACCAAGGTATTCGATATTGTAAACATAACAATGAAAGAAAATATTTAAATATTATTAATTTGGTTCGGTTAGGTAAGGATAGGACAGGAAATTAGACGTTAACTAATTATCATAGTTTTATACGGTCTTAAAGACTGTCAGCTAGAGTTTTACCAGTATAGTTATTAAAAACTTAAATACAGCCAACATTAAATAATGATGTTTTTACCACGACAAATTATAAAATATAAAAAAATATTATTTTATTAGGATTTTATAATGTTTTCAATACTCATGAGTTTTTGTAAATAGGAAATGTATAAAATCAATAGTTTTAATTTAAAATATGGTTTTGTGTTTTGGTTAGGTCCCTAACCACTCCTAACCTAACCACTCCTGATATAGTATAAGGGGTAGTTATTATAATGATATACTTCCCTACACTTAGACATTAAATAGTTTACAATCACACGATTATAGATTTTTATATCAAATATTATAGAGTTACTTATTATCTCCCGACTCTCTGACGATTATGGTATGACCATTCATGATATGATATGATTACTCATTGTTTATAGTATATAGCTACTTACGAAATGGTACACCAAATCATTATGGTATGGTGTTAACACTAACGGAATGGTACTACCACTCATGGAGGAGGATTAAGGTTGATCTAATTCTACCCGAGTTAACTAGAAGGATAGACATGACGCTGATATATGTATACCATGGATAAAGGGTTGGAATGAAGTTAGATTAGTTAGGATTCTTAAGTTTGTGGGTAAATGGAGGCTGATATAGATCAAGTGAACTTGGGAGGGTTAGTTATGTGAATCATAGTGGTGGGTGAGAGCACTCACTTGACTATAATTTTTAATGGCGTTAAAAGTGGGTTTACTGGACTCAGGATGGTATCATTGAAGTCTTCCTCCCACGAACAATAGTTGTAAGCGACGAACAAGAGGCGTTGTATAACATAGATGGGAACCAGACGTTAAGTCTGGTGTTCAACGGGCGACGGGGCAGATCGTTTAACGTAACCTTTAAGTGATATGTATATATATAAAAAATAATTTATAATATCTAGTCCATCATATTGTATTTTCACTATAATAAATCATTGAGTCTTATAATTTAATCCGAATTGTTTTATAATTATTTATTAAAAATCTGAGTGAAATGAACGTATCCTATTATTCGCAACTGGACTCCTTCTGTTGAGCAATAATCAGTGCGTGTTCTTTATTTCGAGTCGTATAATTTTAAATATTATTTTGTGTCACCTAAAACTGCTACAGCATAGCCCAGGGACGGGTTAAGGAAAGTTAGTAAGGGATTATAGATTGACCGTCTTCGCTCAGAATCGTTTTTCTTATACAATGATATTACATCATTGAATTCAAATTTAACACAATCCATTAGAGTGACTCACTTGTAACCTACTGTATAGCAAAGCGACACCCACTAACCCACCTTTTTTCTGTATACTTTTATCAATATTATTGTTTACTGTGCATGATGCGCAAAGTTGGGCAAGAACTAGTTAATAAGTTAAAACTTAAAAGTTAATTAATAGTTACTTTTTTTGATAATTTTTAACTTAACTACCTAGTTAAAAAAAATATAATATCAGAAAATATCACATCATATTTTATTATTTTTTTTTTTTTTTTATTTAAATTAAGGCTTCAAATACAGAGTTTATTAGCCTACAATTAAGTTTTTTACATTAATAATTTATACATAAAGTTTAAAAGCTTGTGGTTATGATGTGGTGTCGTTGATCCATTGCTTTATATGTTCGTGGTGAGGTAGGCCATCTTGATGAAGTTTGTGATGTTTTTTTCTTGTCCTGGTCCGAGTGCGTCTTTGAGTGAGGTGGTGTTTATGTTCGCTTTTGTTCTGGCGTTTTGGTAGATGGGACATTTTAAGAATATGTGATGAACGGTGAGTTCACTGTTGCATGTTTCGCACATGGGTTTGGGCTCCTTACGCATAAGGTAGGAGTGTGTGATTCTGGTATGTCCGATACGTACTCTGGTAACCATGGTCTCTTCGCGTCGTGTAAGCTTGACAGGTGGGTCCGGCCATTTAATAGTTGATGGTTTTATCTGTCTAAGTTTATTGTTTTAGTTGGTTTGTTTTTCCCATTGATTCTGCCATAGACTATAAAATTTCGATTTGAGGGCTCGGATTGCATCGTCGTATGTTACATGCGGGTATATTTTAGTGTCCGGGGAGCTAGCCGCTTTCATCGCCAGTTCGTCGGCGAGTTCATTGCCGGGGATGCCAATGTGAGATGGAACCCACATGAGTTTGATGGATTTGTCGGTTGAGTGGATAACGTTTTGAATGCATTGGGCGAGGTTGCATTTTGTATGTATGTTGGCTATTGAGGTGACTGCACTCATAGAATCACTTATGATGAGAACTTTATCGTGGTTTGAGGAGAGTGCGGTTGATATAGCTTCGAGTATGGCGAAAGTTTCAGCTGTGTATATGCTGGAGAAGGGGTCTAGTTTATGGAGACTATTTTCATCCCTGTGGGTAATAGCGAAACCGGTTTCGTATGTTGTTTTGGAGGCGTCTGTATAGACGTGGTAGTAATTTTTGAATTCGGTGTTTATTATTTCGTAGAACGTATTGATGATCAGACTATGAGGTGTGTCGTATTTGTTGAGTTTGATGAGTTCTATATTGGCTTCAATGTGGTTCGTGTTCCATGGAGGGATTTTTGAGAAAGTTTCTTTAGGTTTTATGTTGCTGATGTTGAAGGATATCTCTTCAAGGATGTCGTGGAGCTTTATATAAAGAGGTTTTAGGAGGTGTTCGTGATAGGGGTTTGAGATTGTCCTTATTATGCCAGTTTGGGGAGTAGACATCTTTTTGGCTGCGAACTTTGTAATAAGGTACTTATGTCTGATATACAATGGTATTATTTATTGTTTACAGGTATACAATATGATTTATAATTTATTATTTAAAGGTATACAATCCAAATTGTTATTTTTTATTTAATAATAAATAAAAGGTATTATTTAATAATAATACCTAACCTGTTTGAGATTAAAAATAATATTTTAACCATTACACCGATTCACCGTTACACAATTGTTTTGTGCAATTGCAGTGAAAATAAATCGAGGAGTTATTTATCTTAAGAATATTATGAATAGTGTTATTTTTCCAATAGGTTTGGTTTATAAATGGATTAGATGAATTGCTAACTTGTATAGAGTTAGGCGGTGGCAATCCCTTATCAAAAAATTTTTCTAAAGCGGATACAAAATAAGAGTATCCACTCTTCGATACCGACGCTGCATTTAACTTAACGTCGTGGGACGTTATATTATTCGAAAATATCAAATTTTCGAAGCTTTCGACTTTTTGTTTAATTTGCATGATATCTTCTTTTATTTCTTCTAAACTGGGTTCCTATGATAAAAAAAAAAAAAAATTATAATTTATAATAATTTTTACGTGTGTAAAGTAACTTGATGTTTATTGTTATTATTAAGTATTTTTCCCTTATAAATACCAAATTATTATAAAATCATGTAAGTTTCATTAATCAGTTGTTGAACTAATAATTGCAGTGGCGTATTTAGGTTTTTGTTGTCGTGGTGGGATATGATTTTATACAGTAGCTAGAGGTCTTCAAAATATTCCAAAAAATGTTATAATTTAAATGATGTTAAAATTGTAATGGTAAAAATAAAAAGCATTTTTAAAAAACAATTTTAAAATTTACTAGGGTCTTTAAAATAATTTCACGGTCTATTAGTTAAAGAACAAATACATCAAAACTAGGTATAATTTATACCTACATTCTTAATAATGTATAAACTTAGTATACTTACTAAAGTTGGTTTTGCACTGGTTCGTTTGGTCCATTTATAACTTTTCCTGCACATAACACAATATAATAATCCAGTTATTATAAAGATGAAAAGAACAATTTTCATTTTAATATTGCTGTGATATGCCAAATGTCGTTTTTTGATTGGTTGTATTATATTTTCGTCTTCAATCTAAAAAAAAAAATACGTAACCAGTTATAAATTACTTAAAAAACAAAATACATTTTACTTACGTTTATAATACAACAAAATTCTTTGTTCATCATTTAATTTGAATACAATACGTAAAAAACTCAACAAGTTCTATATTCAATGGCAAACTAACAGACGACAATTATTGTTATTATAAATATTTGCAAGCCGAGAAGGTGTGGTTACTATGTTGAAATATTTTTTGTTGTTCGCCAGTAATCAATAATTGGTATACAATAGCGGGTTACACTTATTAGAAAATAATAATAAAATGGAAGACATTTTTAAGTACTAATATTAAATTTATTTCATTCACATACATACATACACACACACATACACACACACACACACACACACACACATCGATAAAATGATTGAGTATATATTTAAATATTATAGGAATGTAATATTAAAAGCCCTCCCCCGTCTACCTTTATACACGAGTTTCAAAATGCCCTACTTCAAAGTCGTACTATACTATTTTTCAAATGAGAACGCACCGGGCGGCGGACGAAAACCGGTCGAAACGCGCGCACGTCCTCCCCACTCCCAACAATTTCAGCTGTCGATAGTGGTACCACCTTGTATACACAGTGAGTTGTATTAACACAACACTTGACGGCCGCTCGTACGTGTAAAACGATATATTCTGTTTTTTTTATGCGCGCTCAGTCAATTTATTGCATTTTGGTTTCGATTTATGCGTTTAAATTATTTTTTTTGTCGAGCACCGTTTATTCAGCGAAACTATGGATGACCAGATAATTGTTACACCAACAAAGAAAAATCCAAAGGGAAAGGTTAGTATTATTGTGATTAATTATATTATAGAATAGTATATAATATATAACATGATATGTTTCTTGCAATGTAAATAATACTATTATTATCATACATTTATTTATTCCAGTTTGTTTCATCAAGTCAAAAACTTATGATTATCAACGCCTACAAGGTGGAGTTGAAAAACAATCCAAAAATTTCGATCAGGGAATGTCGGATAACTCTTTCCAAACAACTTGGCATTGGGCAACGAACAATTTCGAGCACTATAAGTGAGTATAATACCTCAAAAACTGTAACGTCTCCAAACAGAAAACGCTGTAAGAAATCGTTTAAAGACGCGTTCGACGATTTACATCGAAACACTGTGCGTCGTCATGTACATTCCTTTTGGTACAACAAAACGATTCCTACATTGGCCAAAATATACAGAGTTGTGAAAGACGACGATAGCTTACCTGATATTTCAGAAACAAATTTATATCGTCTTTTAAAAAACATGGATTTCGAATATACCAAACGAAGCCGAAATAGTGCCCTTGTTGAAAAAGACGAAATAGTTGTATGGCGTCAACGGTACCTGGAGGATATACAGAAATATCGTGAAGAAGGGAGACATCTGTACTATTTGGACGAGACTTGGGTCAATGCCGGAGAATGTACCAACAAGATATGGGTAGACAAGACCGTTAAATCGTCCCATGATGCTTTTGTTCGGGGCCTTACAACGGGAGCGAAAAATCCAACCGGGAAAGGCAAAAGACTCATTATTTTGCACATAGGATCGGAAGACGGATTTGTACCAGGTGGACTCCTTTGTTTTGAATCAAAAAAAAACACAAATGATTACCATGATGAGATGAATGGTGACACATTTTCAGAATGGATGCAAAATATATTACCGCGACTAAAAGAAAACTGTGTCATCATTATGGATAACGCATCATATCATTCTGTGAAGACGGATAAAATACCTTGCACCTCAACCAAAAAGGCGGACATAATTAAATGGTTGGAAGAAAAAGGTCAAGTAATCGACAAGCCAATGGTAATTCCTCGACTACTTGAAATGGTAAAGAAGATCAGACCAATGTACGAAAAATACGTTATAGACGAAATGGCCAAAGAACACAACCGCACCATCTTAAGACTCCCGCCATATCACTGTGAGCTAAATCCGATAGAGCTGGCTTGGTCATCAGTCAAACACCACGTCAAAATAAATAATACCAGCTACAAATTAGGTGATGTAAAAAACTTGTTGTTGGAAGGTATTGAACGTGTAAATGCCAATATGTGGAAAAATTTCATTAGTCATACCGAGAAAATTGAAAAAAAATTTTACGATATGGATTTCATTGTTGACGAAATGCTGTCCGCAGAAGTAGAACCTGTCATCATTAATATTGGTAATTCCTCTACCGAGTTCGAGTCTGATTAATTATATTTTTATGTTTTTTTTTAAATTTTGATTTTTTATTTGTAATACAAAAAAAAAATATTAAACAAATGGTTTTTTGTACTTGTTAAAATTATGTGTAATAATAAAACAAATATTAAATAAATGATTTTCTGTAATTTTTAAAATAGGTAGATTTATAAGAAATATACCGATAAATCATGAATAATAATAATCCGTAAGTGTTTACGTAAATGCGTATAAAAAAAATAATATTCTGTGGCGTACGATGGTATGATGCGATAGAAAATAATTAATACTTCAATTCTCTGTATGCACGGCGACGTCGATAAGAGCCGACCGATGGCGACTAATTGGAAAAGAATTACTAATTTTGTGGGAGTGGTGTGTGGTCCCGCCTCTGATAACGATGCGCGACGCGGTGCGTTCTCATTTGAAAAATAGTATAGTGCCAAAATTATGTGCAACAAGAAGAACACAATAGCTCAAAACGAACGAAACACCTTTCTCTTACCAAAGTTGCCAAAAGACTAACAGCAATGTGCAAAAACGACACAAAAGTATACACACATGCGCACTACACGACATTTGGTCAAACAACATGAAATCACTGCTAAAACTATGCGCAAAAAGAGTAATAACATAATATCCAACGAAAGAAACACATTCATCATATCAGATTTACCAAAAACCCAACGATGACATGCGAAAAGCACAATATAAATATGCGCGCATATGCAAATTACGTAACGAACACGAAAAATCAACTCCGACATTACGTAACAATCATGGAGTGGGGATAAGAAAATCGCCTCCTTATATAAACGCCACGCACACACACACACACTTCACTCGGACTCACTCTCGGACACTCGGAGACACACACGACTCGGACACTCGGCGTAACACGGAGACTCTACACAGATGACTACGTCAACGGCAAAACTACACAACACCGACCAACGACTACTTTAACACGAAATTAATCTTTTTCATCAGTTAACTTAATATTGCGTTTGTTTTAAACACCAGGTATGAATTCAATTTTGATATATTCACTTTATTGTCTTTCCACAAAAATACTGTTGTTTCAATCTTTTACACGCCCAGTGATCCTTTTATAATGTTAAGTTATGTGGACATCCATGTATCCATATTCTATAATGTTATACTCCGAAAGCTCTGATTTATATGTCAATACATCTACAATGTATGCCAAATTGGCAAAAATCTATTAAACTCAGTTCAATTGCTGCTTGTCAATTCATCGTCCCTCGTAGACGTTGGGCTTACAAAATATACTTGAAATCTAGCTCCCGAGCAAAGAACCTGGCAGGCTTATGCGCTGTGCAGATAGTTGTTTCCTCATGAAGCGACTAGATTTCAAGTATATAAGCAATTGAAATGCGTATTACACAAATAATAAAGAATACATAATAATACACTCCACTTCAATTACTGCTTGTCAATTCATCGTCTTTCGTAGACGTTGGGTTTACAAAATATACTTGAAATCTAGCTCCCGAGCAAAGAACCTGGCAGGCTTATGCGCTGTGCAGATAGTTGTTTCCTCATGAAGCGACTAGATTTCAAGTATATAAGCAATTGAAATGCGTGTTATCCAATTAGTAAATAAAACCAAATAATAAACTTCACTTATAATGTATAAGTATTGAAGTGTATGTTGTATAAATATTAAATAAATAAATATATAATAAATATAAGTTGATGACATCAATAAACGAGCTATCCTAAAATAATTCCTATTTTTCCACAACACCAATTCTATATCTAAGAAACCATTTCCACATAATTTATTCCATCGCAAGCATGATGAACCAACAGTGTATAATATGGAAATGTATACTTAACTGCAATAGGATATAGTAGTGTAAATCGTAAAGTATTAATAACGTGCATCGACTCATCCCAATCAGAGATGTACACATTCCAACAGGAGTACACCATATCTTATCTGGCATACCGAGAGGTAAGTGAATACATATTTACACGTATATACATATATTTGAATTAGAGAAATAACCAGTTCAGCATTCAATCTATATTACTTAGTGGTAGGATAAAAATTACGATAAGCGTACCGATTGATACACTTTCACATTTTACAATATAAGACCTCATTGTGCGCACTTTCGCCCGGCTGTCCACCACTTCGTTTTTTTCATCTCACCACAAAATGGCGCCCAACTTGGTAACGCTTCGTTTTTTTTATCTCACCACAATCCTACTTCAAAGTAGCACCCTGATAAGACACTTGATCTATAAAGATTGAACTGCCCAAAATGTTATCACAAAAACGTAGTAAAAACAAATATTATACAATACATTCTTCACTTTACGTAGGATCAATTAATTTAATTCATCCTTAATTACTCAATATTATTCAATAATATAGATCCTCCAGTCCTTCTCTCTCAAATCTCCTTTAAAGTTCCATCTCATCAATCTCGCTCAACGGCCCTCTTCTATGTCTCGCACGCCACCATCAACTATATGGCTAATGAGCCTTCAAGACGTCTAATGTCGTTTGCCAATGCAGACCCTGCCTTCGACGATTTGCTAAATTATCAATGTATATATTTACAACATAAGTTATTGTCATCAGATAAATGTATTCTGAATTAATGTATAGTTGTATAGCTTTAATGTTTTTTTTTCTCTCTTTTTTGTAAAGAATTCTGTTATCACAAATATGTATTGTTAATGTAAAAAAGGGCTAATCCCATATAACTAATAAAATAAAATATAATTTGCTTTAATTTTGTATAATATTGTTGTAAAAAAATATTTTAAGAATTTAACAAAGTCCTTAGATATTCGTATATGTCGATATCATATTATATTATAATAATATTACAATCGATAATAATCAATATTTCATCTCTTATTAGTTATTATACATATCTAGTTTACTACTTTAAAAAGATTTTCTCTAAATGGGCGTAAGGACTATAATCTTCCCTTTAAACTGGTAATATGTAAGAAATTAAGGAAATTAATCTTCTTCATCTTCATCTTCATCTTTTTCTTCTTTCTTCTTTTTCGTGGTATTTTTAGATTTTTTTGGTCTTTCTTCTTCTTCCTCTTCTTCTTTTTCGTCTTCATCTTTTTCTTCATCTCCTTCTTTGTCTTTTTCTTTTTCTTCATCATCATCTCCTTCTTCTTCATCGCTTTCTTCTTTCTTCCTTTTCGAGTCTTTTTCTTTAGATTCATTAGGTCTTTCTTCTTCTTCCTCTTCTTCTTTTTCGTCTTCATCTTTTTCTTCATCTCCTTCTTTGTCTTTTTCTTTTTCTTCATCATCATCTCCTTCTTCTTCATCGCTTTCTTCTTCTTCCTTTTCGAGTCTTTTTCTTTAGATTCATTAGGTCTTTCTTCTTCTTCCTCTTCTTCTTTTTCGTCTTCTTCTTTTTCTTCTTTCTTCTTTTTCGTGCTATTTTTAGATTTTTTTGGTTTTTCTTCTTCTTTTTCTTCTTCTTTTTCGTCTTCTTCTTTTTCTTCTTCTTCTGATTCTTCTTCTGCTTTCTTCTTCTTAGTACCTTTTTTTTTACCTACATTTTTTTTTTTACCTACATTTTTTTTTTTACTCTTCTTTTTTTTAGATTTTTTTGGTTTTTCTTCTTCTTCCTCTTCTTCTGCTTCTTCTTCTTCATCTTCTTCAATTCCATTGCCAATCTTCAATCTATTTGAAATCGATTTTAGTACATCTGGTAGAACTCCTTGATTTTGTCTCACATTTTTTAAATAATTAAATGTACTTGATATTGGCGATGTTATTGCTGAAGTTACTTTTTTGAAGAAATTTCCAAGTCTCTGTAATCTATTAGTCAATACATATTTCTGACCATTATGTATAACTTCATTCGGTAATCCTACGGTTACAGGATTTTTAACAGGATACATTCCTGTACCAAAATGAGGAAAAATATTTGAAACTCCTGAAACAATACTCATACATCAATAACTACTGATTAAAATATTAAATAAACAATAAAATATTAAAACATGTATATATATTGTAACCTTCAAAACTTAGATATACCAATTTATTTTATTCGAATTGAGTATTTATATATATTTATGGAGTTATTCATTTTACAGTGATTTTTAAGTTTTTTATGATATTTATTATTATTTTATAAATAATATTATTTACCATTCATTAACGGAACTCCCTGAGGTAACGATGACAATTTTGACTTTGAACTTCCAGATTGAGCAATTAATTGCTTTAACAGATTAGGATTGTTTTGAAGCACTGAAAAAATAAATTTTTTAAATGAAAGTATGTATTTATACACGCATTTTCCGGGAACCCAAAATAACCCCACCCCTTCCATTCAAATTTCACTATTAAACATTTTTCATACCATTACAACTATTCAGCTCAATACAAGAAATATATTTACTCAATAATATAATGATAGAAATGTACAGCGGTATAATGCTCAATGCTCAAAACTTGTTACAAAACTACAATATAAAAAAAATCCTACTCGGAGTTTAGATAATATTCTCACCTTTCAATTTCATAATATAGTTATGTTAATTATTCACTCTAATATTGAAAATTTGGTAAGTGGGTGTCACTCTGCTGTACAGTAGGTAACAAATGGGTGGCTATAATGGATTGTATTAAATTTTAATTCAATGATATAATATCATTGTATACGAAAACCGATTCTAAGCGAAGATGATTTGTCAGACTTTGATATTACTAAGTATATTTGATGATATTATTGTGATATTGGTAATTTATTTGACTATCAGGCATTAGTAAAATACCTAATAGGTTAAATTCTTTTTATTCCAAAAAAAATTATATTTAAAAATGTCAATATGTCTATAAAGTATAATAATATACTTACTCTAAAAGTTGCATATAGGTACACAC
This sequence comes from Sitobion miscanthi, assembly GCA_008086715.1. Taxonomy (NCBI): domain Eukaryota; kingdom Metazoa; phylum Arthropoda; class Insecta; order Hemiptera; family Aphididae; genus Sitobion; species Sitobion miscanthi. The sequence continues at coordinate 4,714,728 of CM017797.1, forward strand.
GAATAATATTTTTAAATTACAACTAAATAACTAAAATCGTTTTTCTTAGTTTCAATATGTAATTTCGTTCAAAATTTGAACTTAAAATGTCTGTAAAAATAACTGTGTTTATATATTTTTATACTTCTTCGTTACAGTTAAAAGTATTCATGAGAATCCTTGATTTAAATTTTCATAATTTATAATTTTTTAACTGCAATAAATGTTGAACATTTTCGACATTTTGATAAAAACACTGCATTAAATTCTCACGCTTTTTGACCCAACGAATAAAATTTTATTGAAATTTATAGAATAAAAACTAAAAAATGTCAAATATCAAATGTTTACAAATAACTCAAAAAGAGTCAAAATATTTTTAAAATTTTATCATGTATGGAAAATGATAAAAAAATATTTTATGAAAATTACAAGTACTTACGATTAATAGTTTATAAACTACGACAAAATATAAAAACGGTGTATGAAAATTTATTAATTTACGAGCGAATATCTAAAGTCTAACCTCAAATGCTCGTAAAAAATTAATTTGACTTTAAGTTAAACTTTTTTTTATTAAATATAAGAAAACTTAAGAAGAATATTGCATAATATTTTGAAAGCTTAGAAATAAATAGAAAATTTTTTATGTATTTCCAACACAAAATAATTTGCCAAATGTCGTGATTTTGTCAAATATTTATCTTCAAAAGATCATAAAAAAATACCGTGGATTTACGTTCAACTTTTTTTTAATTTCCACTTACAAAAACTTATGAGAAACGTTTTTTTTAATTTTCTAATATTTTGACCAAACAAAAAAAAAATTGTATCTATAGTAATTTATAAAATTAATATAACTTAACATTTCTTACACCTATAAATAGCTCAAAAACTATCGCAATATTTCTAAAATTGTATGGTGTATAGAAACTGCAAATTTTAACATTCTAAAGTTACACTAAAAACAAAATTGATTTTTTTTCAAAAACTGGTTTTGCGTAAAAATGTCTGTTTTCCCTTAATTATTTGTTAGTTTTTTTCCTGATGCTTTTGAAAACCATTGGGGATTTTTACTTTTGAACTCCCCAAAGTACCAACTAGATTCAATTTCCTATCAAAAAAGTGTTGTGGAAGAAAATTGAACTATTTTTACTGTACCAAAAGGTGATGACATACACAAAAAAACATATCATTGTAAAATCAATACATTCGTCGCTCGGCTCAGAATCTAAAACGACAGTGAATAATGAATTTATTATTTAGAACGTAAAATTAACGTAATTGAATGCGTTACTAAAAAAGAAACAATAGGTACATCATAAAGGGTATACCGTCCTCTAACAAATTAATATAATTAAAATTGTAATACCTATAGTTAGGTCCTAGTATTTATTATCAGACATCAGTGTTGTTATGGATTTTTTTTTTATCAATTATTATTTGGGTACAAAACATTATTTTAATACTACTAAAATATTAATTACCAAATAAGTGCTAGTTTTTACCTACATAAAACATGTTAATAAGACTATATAAGTACTATAAGTAATCTATTAGTTATGAAATATACTATACGTCTTACATAATATACTATCGTATGTAAGTAGTGCACTACTGGATATGGATACCAAATAAAAACTATTATTATTATAATTATAATTATTGGACCCTCTCAACCCCTTAACAAATTACTGGATACTTACTGGATACGCTTTATTGTATCATAGTATTTATTAGAAAACAATATTAATATTAATAAATAATAATACATCTTTTAATAATTATTGTCATTACATTTAAATTATATAGGTAATTATAATGTTGAAAATTATAATTTATAAACTGAAAAAATAATCACAATTATTTTTTTATAAGTCGTACCTTCAGTTAATTTGTCGTAGCTCTCTTCGGAAACTTTTAATGAAATAGCTTGAAGTGATTGAATGCTTGTCAAAAGAGCTATGTAATTTAATGGATCTAAAAACAAAATAACTGACTGTTATAAATTAAAACAATATTTAAATAAACTAATAAGTATAATTATTTTCGCTTAATGTTTCTTGTAATTTAAAAATTATACCAACTCAGTTATACCATAACGTCCATAACAAATATATTGGTCACACATTTTTTTTCTGTAGTCAATTATTATTAACTGTAATTCTTTATTTCTTAATTTATTTAATTCAACTAAATAAGAATTTATTTTTTCGTACTATAGATTATTATTATTATTGTTATAATACTGATTTTTTTTTTTTAGAATTGTCAAGAAAACTATTTGTAATTAAATATTAGATTACTATTTGTTCATAATATGTCTACGATATTATAATTTATGACGTAATATATTACTATAGTGCGCGAATCAAAGTATAAAAATATGTAAAATAAACCAATGATGCAATTATTTTTGAATAAACAAATATTATGTTTTTCAAATTCGAACATTATGACGTTGCGCTGCCTACTTATGATAAATTTCGAAATGTGGCTTCGTGTAATATTATAGAGTGAATACAATATGAAATATACGTAGACATTTATTAGACAATATTATTAATATATATTATGTTATGCTGATTGCTTGTATATCCTTATCTTGTAAAATGTGTCTTATTTAAATGATAAATTATTTTACTTACTCGGCGGAGAGAAACATTGTAGGAGCGGGCAGGTTAGAGTCCATAATAATGTCAAATAAATTATTTTGATTGACGTGCGTGTCATTGAAATGAGTACGTATTTGCTCTGTTTGGATACAAGTGTAACATTTAAGCAAAAAAGTTGATATTATTATCACTATTAATATTGAGTTTTGTTAAACACTAAAAATATAATTACCATAAGTTCAGGTTACATTTTCTAAATGCTTTATTTGTTATAAAATGTATTGCAGTAGCGCAATTAATGAAAAATGACGACAGCAGATGTGTGTTTACTGGGTTTTATGTCACACATAAAAAAGATCATTATGCCTTTACACTACACATTATAGAAAAGTATACATTTAAATCGATCATAGGTTATAACTTATAAGTATTAATCGTTTATTTTAAACATTTATTGGTGTATAGTTATCAATTTTTTACTATTATCATTATTATTTATTGCGTGTTGATTTAATGGTGACGGATCCGACGCGTTTTTAGTACAAATCTTGTATCATAAAAAAAACTTTCACAAGTCGTGAAATAGTTCGATTTTGATAATTATTTTTTATTTTATTGATTAATAATTAATGCAGGTTAGATTGGACTTCGATTTTTTAAAACAAATTCTTTATTTTTAGAAGTGTAATAATTATCTATATAATACGATACATTTTTAGGTATTTTTAGGTATTTTTTGGTATTTTTAAATTTATTTTTCTGACGTTGTTATAGTTAATTTAAAAATCAGAGTCTTATGAAACCTGAAAAAAATTTTAAATAAAAAAATATGATCAAAATTCGACTATTCAATAAAGCATTGCGTACTTGCGTCACCGCGCTATACCAACGTAGGTAACTAAAAGTCGCTAACCTTTCTGTCACTTAATAAATAGTTGGCTCCAACAGCCTTAAGTTAAACGCCGGTAAGCTCAAAATGTAAATAAAAATCAATAATCGAAGCAGTAAATTAAAAAAAAAAAAAAATTTAACCCTTGATGCAAGATAGGCTACAGAGATTATTTTGTCTCCGACACGTGAATATAACTTAAGTAAGAAAATAATTTGATGTACATCTCCACCAACGTAAAATGTATTGTTGCAGCCAATCTACTCAACCAAATATAATATATTCTCAACCGATTATTTATACTTACTGCTTTCGTATAGTATTTAGTTGATCGTTTATCCATTTTTATGTAATCTAAGTTTATAAAAGTAAATAATGGAAATCCATCCAAATGACCACTGTGACCAAAGTTTATGTTCAATAACAATTATAAAAACAAAATTATTATGGGTACATGAACTAATATATACATTTGTTGTATAATTAATGTGGTGTGATTTGGTAGGGATTGATATGTTATTCGTATTTCGCTCCAACGATAAAATAATATTCTTTCTATAACTCGCGGATCCACGATACTATATATATTTTTATTTAGCTAATCCCCGTTGGCTGTGGCAATTTGGTCTCAAAATTGCAATTTACTAGCATTACAAGCATACAAATCACATAATTTAAATTAGAGCTTATAAGTATATTTACTTTACAATACGTACAATTAAGTCTTAAATAATTTTGCATATACGTTGGATATTTCTTGTGAATAGTATTATAATGATTCGATGTGGCACTGGTCGAGGGATTCGGACCGAATTTATTGTGTACATTATTAATCCAACCTATCACACAGCCGATGTACCTTACCTAACAGTCTAAAATGCAACAACTACCGTCATCATTCATCTAGTTTCCGTTAGAGGCATACATTTGTATTAAATGCAAACATTATTGAATTTACATTTTAGATTATTTACCTGAACTCCACATATACTAATGCATGCAAATCATTGACTGTGTCGTTGAACATCGGCAAAATAAATATTTACCTTGAAAACCGAAACGATTATATAGTAATGTATACAATAATAAATTCGGCGAATTCACACATAGATAAACAACGTAGGTATATAATATAGTACCTAGGCCGATGAGTCGAAAAAATGTTTGTTGGTAGTAAAGGTAAAAACTATAATTAACGGTTAATTCAAAAAGTAGTACGGATGTAAAAAATGGTTACTGATGGTATATTATAATATTGAAAAATCGCCTCGTTTTGCTAATTTCAGTGCGATCCAATGTTCTACATATGTATATATTTTTTATTTATTTTTTTGTTACAATATTAATTTACTATACAATCTGTAAATTTATTTTTTACAATTATTCTTTTTATTCGTCGTTATTAAATTGCAAGCGATTATAAATTATTACATTAAAAACATTCCGAGCGAAGCTTCACGGCAGTTGACTGTATTATTTAAATTGTATATTTATATAGTGAAAATGAGACGACCATTCGCGATAATTCTCATCTCCATTGCTATTGCCGGTTTTTATATTACATTTTTTTCATTTTTCATTTTTTTTTTTTATAATATAATCCGCAATCAGTTAGGTACAGTTAATAAAACAATAAGTGAAAGTGACGAACGTTTTATTGCTCGAATGGCGGATTTAAGAAGTTTTTCAGTGAAGGCACTTTGACAGTTATTCATTTACATTTATTCCTATACACTTACAATAATATTATATACACATTTTTTTTTTTTCGTAAACTGATAATACCATAATATTATTATATTGTAGTGAAATGTAACGTTATAATAACTGAAATAATAAACCGACACATCCAGCTGCACGCAAGCTATTATTGTATTATTAATTTTAATTTGGAAGCAATTAATGACAATTGACGAATCGTTACAATAATTTCGAGAAGGTAACGCAACGTTTAGCCAAATATGGTCGGGATTTAGTCGGGAATAGATCTGATGTGGATTTCGCCATTTTGTCGTAATTTGGAAAACACAATGAATAACATAAAATAAATTATCTTTCAAGCAGATTAAAATGCTCAACTTGTATAATTTAATCGCTATTCATGGCATGTAATCGTCAATTCATAAAAGCACTTGTCAATTTACCTACAGTTGAAACTGCGTTTGAATTATATACATATTATGTATTATATGCACCATGTCACACAGTTTTGAACTCAATTATTATACCACTCCCCGGAGTGATCGTCGAGCCCACTACAATAATAAAATATATTTTAATATTATTAAATAATAATATACAAAGTGGACGGTGCACGTAGAGTTTGAGCTTTTTCCCGTTGTCATTCCGCGCTCTGGGAAAAATGGCCTTTCGGTCGAGACACAACGGCTCACTCTGTAGATGCGTAAATCACGTGATTCCTCGGCAACATGCGCACTGCCTCTGTGTTTTCATACAATTTTAAGGACAATGAGCGCACATCACCATCACCGAATAAACAAATTGATTCGCCTAAAAATGTCATTCCTCGCGTGCAGCCCAGACACGACGAAATGATCCGCAACAACAATATTCCACAATATATCGATTTGTCATCTACGTCACGACACTCGTGGCAAAAATTCAAAATAGTAAACAACTGCATTCAAACACATATTATTATATTATATTGATTATTGGTACATTGTTATAATATTATATCTAACGTGACGCTAAGATTATAACGATGAGTTTTTTACTTGGCACTGACTGTGGCGCCGAATACTCGGCCGAAAACCCATCCGTTTCGATGGAACCGTTGCATTTTTAAAAAATATTTTATCGATTGTAAATTACACTTCAGGGCCACTGATAAAACGCCTCAAATACCAAAAAACGATTAGCGGACGACAAATCACACAGAGCCCATAACATAGTATGAAAATACAAAATTAACATGGGTAACCAGAACGTCCAAAATACATACCAGACGGTTTACTCGTTTTTAACTTTGTGACGTTTCAAACCATCCGATACATTTAAGTGTCTTAAATGGCTTGCTGCAAAACCAGAAAAGTCCACATTTCAAAAATTTGCATATCCACAAAATAAAATAAAGAACAAAAAGTTCCACGAGTTGGTGCAACAACCAGATTAGTCCGTTAGTTCAAGTATAGTATATTTTATATTAAATGGACTTATCTGATTCTTGCTGCAAATAATTGTCACATTTTAACATAATAACTAATAAGTAATAAGAAGTATGTATACACTATAGAACTTGATAAATATCAAATAGTTTTGTTTTATTTAAAATAGTGTAGTTATACAAGTTATAATTTTGAATTTCAAGGAAAAACTAAGGACTTGAAATATATTTTTTTGTTTTGTTTCAGTAAATATCTAGACTCCACTGAATTTGAAATGAAGTTCTCAAAATTAAATATTTCACAAAAGTGGCTGATTATAGTTGAAATGTCGATTATAACTTATAAACTTAAAATTTGCAAATATAAACGGTGGAGACTTCTGGGATATAAAAATTGATGATTTAGTGATAGTAATATACTGTTTTCTTTTTGAATAAAAATATCCAACACAACAGCAGTAAAAATCTATATATCTGAAATTCTGAACCGTATAATACGATAATATTATGAAAAAAAAAACTTTTATCGTCCAATACATATTTTATTAGTGTAATGAGAGTTCAACAGATATCAAGTGTTACCTACAAAAGTCAAAAATTATATAAAATTCTAAAAATCTATTATTTTAATGAAAATATTTCCATTTTGGAATGTAATTATCAGTAAACACTATCGTTTTTAAAGGTTGTCTGTCTGTATCTCATTTTGTAAATTGTCAACATTTTTTTTACAAACAACGCACTTCTGATGACAACTACGAGTACTTGTGTTTTTTATGAAGAACCTTGAGTTATTAAATGTATTTTTAAAACAGGCATGACATTGTTTTTTATTCAGAAATTATTTTAATATTTTGCACCAAAAATATTATTTTTTATATTAACGTTCTACAATTTTTGAACCTTTCTACTTAACGTTATAGTTTAAAAATTAATGTGAAACATTTAAAAGAAAATAAATTATTAATTTAAAAAGTAAAATTATATTATTACATACCTATTATTTATGTACAAAATTTGTAATAATGTCCTAATATTAATTTGATACTTATTTTATTGTAAAATTGGTACCTATAAAAATACAAAAACATTTATTTTTCAACTATATTAATTATTATATTATTATTATATGATGATTGCAGTGTACTTAAGGTAATTAAAATTAATTTTCTCGCTATAACTCAACAAAAAAATTAAATTACATAACAATTATGAGTTATTCCGTTTTTTTCTATACAGCTAGACTAATATTAATATACTTACCTTATTTTAATAAATATTATAGTAGTTATATGTTATATTGAAAATATCAAACGTGTAATTTGTGCGTATATATTATACGTCTACGAGTGCAGATAAGAATTGGAATTAAATATTATAGCTAATTATTAGATGCCAGAGTTGCATGAATATCAAATTAATCGTATTAAGTAATTATATTTTATAATATTATAATAAACTTAAAAAAAATTGATCGTAAGAGTTATGGATACGTATATTGTAAGAGCCAAGATGCGTCTTATAGTTAATTCGAAGCATTTAAAAATCATTTTATACAAAATAAGTTACATATAATATATGTACCATACTATATACTATATTATAGTTCAATAGTTGTAATATTTAAATAATTTATAATATTGTATTATCTCAGATATGACCTCTATATGTTAAGCGTATTTAGATGTTAACAGTTTATGTACAATTAATTCCACGTTTGATAAAGGTTATCGATTTTTCATAAAGCACATAATTTAAACTTATTGAGTACAGTTGATCAGAGTCAATGAATTAAATTATTTTGTAACTATTTTCATCAATTAATAAAACTGATCGTAATTTTACTAAACAAAATAATAGTATTCATTTTAGCGGCAAAAGGAAAATAATGTTTTATTACATTTTTGTGAAATTTAAAAAAATATAATTTTTTTTAAAGCTTACAATATTGTTTTTATTCTTTGCAGTATTGTTATAAAATGATAGGTTTCTATTTTTAATTTACTTATAATTACTTAAATAAATCATCTAAACTTTTTTTATTAGTCTTCTTTTTCTTTTTATCTTCTTCATCGCTGTCACTATCATCATCGTCCTCGTCACTGTCTTCTTTCTTTTTACTGTTTTTAGCTTTTTTTTTGTTTCCTTTTACATTACTTTCCTCATCGCTTTCTTCGTCGCTTTCTTCGTCGCTTTCTTCGGCACTTCCTTCTTTGCTTCCTTCTTCGCTTTCTTCATCGCTTTCTTCATCACTTTTTTCTTCACTAGTTTTTTTTGTGCTTTTGTTTTGTTTTTTCTTAAACGGAATTGTAAAACCAAATTTATTTTGAATACCATTTTTATTATTATTTTTTATCAATGCATCTTTTAGTACTCTTATAGCTTTTAACTCTCTGGATATCGAAGGACAAAACACATTCAAAAATTTATCCCAGAAAAAATTTTTTATTCCTCTCCACGCCATGTGAAATGCATAACGACTTTTAGACACCTCGAGCATCTTCCGATTCTTATACCTTGTTTTTAATGCATTTACAACAACCGAATAAAGTTGTTTTGTCCCAAGGCGATTATCAAATGGCTTAACTTTTAAAGTATCTGAAATGTAGACATACAGTTCAAATATTGAATATAAATATATTATGTATTATGTAATGTTAGTAAGTATATTGGACATAAAATGAACTTCGATTTTAATTTGGTTAACTTCAACTTGTATAAATTAGATATGAACAGTCGATGACTCAGAAATACTTTATTCACTAACTCAAATATTTTTGAGTTAATGTAATTCGAAATTCGATTTAAAATTATTATTAACAATCATTGTGAATAAAACGTTAAATAATTTATAAATTATAGATCTATACTCTATAACGATAATTATGTTTATGTTAATTATTAATTAAATATAATTCTGTTACAATAAACCTAAGAGCATTATTTTAGTTTTATATTATTAAAAAATATTATAAATAGTCAATTGGGTAGTAATAATATGTAAATATCTGCAACGAGTTTCGCAAAAATTATTTGAAATTATTCAAACGACAAACACTCTTGTGGCCAATTCAATACTACAAGGTATAGGTATATCGAAGTTGTTGAATTATCGGAACATAGAAAAATATTCATAATTGTATTGTTATTTTTTGATTTCCATGCGAAATATTGCTACGTTATAATATGTAGATATAAACTCTATTACTAACCTCTAATGTATATTTTTTCTCCATTTGTTACGGACAAGAACTTTATGATGAAAATCAATAGAAATAAATAAACGCACCGTCCATCCATTGGTAAAAATATTTTTGTGCTTAAGATACGTTGTATAAAAAATATATCATACTTCAAAAATGAAATTAACCACCGTCGATGTTTTTTACTCGTTTGAACCCACGGTGGGTGGTTTTATTTTGGTAATTATTCTGCCAATTGTTTAGCAAGTAAATTTGTTGTCATATTGTTACAATTACGTAACGTACGCAAGTGGTAAAATAATATAATTGACGGTTTTTGTTTACGATAATAAACATAAGTTCACAGGTAATTGCATTTTTTTTTTCAAAATTACTTTTAATAAAAATACACATAGACTATTTTTAACGGTTTCACGTTAAACCTGCAGTAATTGGGCATGTGTTTTATGAACGGTTATTATATCCAATTGGACGATTTAGATCTCTACTTGTCTGAGTTTCAAGAAAACAATGGTTAAACTTGTACGCGAATCGGACTACCTCATTTTTAGCTTAGCCGAGTGGCTTGGAACGCAATTATTGCGATAGGTGTTGAACGATCAACGATGATCAAATACTTTTTGCATATTATATTAAACGGTTTCAGCAGTCGGCGCCTTCACTAATAATAACCCGCAATAAGCTCATATATCGTGTTCAAGACGAGCGATCGACGTCACGTAATCATCGTTATTCATAAATACTGTTACGAATTTAATATTATTGCATTCAGCGTTCATTATACATATATATATATAAATATGTATATTAAACCTAGTAGTTGACCGTAGACATGCCCTCAGGTTGCAGGATTATGTATTCGGTGTGCCTTTTTGGCATGGATTCCATTAAACGGAAACAGACCACCTAACCACACTATTATTTACGCATCCGCAACTCAATATAAATTATAGCACACCTTCGATTCCTAGAAGTCTTAAACTGGCTGATAATAAACGTATAAGTATTTTGGTTGATTAATTTTCTGGTCGTATTTTTGTAAATCGACTGGAAACATAATATTATAATAACATTTTTTTCCAAAATATTATCACGCCATCTATCGTAAATAGGTTAATAATATACTAGCTGGACACGTCAATGCGTTGCTATTGCTAGGTTTTTGTGATTATGTGAGCAGTGTATTACCAGGTTAGGTTAGGTGATGCGTACGTGAGTGTATAGTTTATCTCTAAAGTATCAAAAAATGGTTCACTGAGGCCGTGGTTCGCAATTTATACTTTCTGTACTAAAATACATAGGCTTATCGCATAACAATCAAATAATAATTATTATTATTGAAACCAATAGCAATAATTTACAAGTCTAATATATCTCTGTGTCAAATTTCATCGCAATCGGATGAACGGTTTAGGAATGCATAAAGGACATAGTAAGACACAACATTTTTTTGTCTTTTATATATATATAGATATATTATGCTAGTATTTAAACCTGAAACCACCAGTTTAAAAAAGAAATGTTTTATTTTATATATAATAATTAATATGACTACAAAACTCAAAAATTCTCAAATAAGACGATTGAAATAACTACTATCACGAGTTAATTGTTTATATTAAATAGGCTTGTGTAGGCTCCATGATTATTTTTATTACTATCATTAATTTAATAAGGTCTTTCGAGTGAATTTATTTTATTATTTCACAATTAAGTGGAGTTATTTAAATATATACGCCCAGTGAAAATAAATTGTAGGTACCTATAACTTTAATATTTACCATGCAAATACGATTTACAAACGAGCCAAGGTTAGCCGATAATACTGCCGGGGTAGGGCCGCTGACGAGCTTTACTATTTTTCAAACTTGTTAAATTGGAGTCTGTTGAAACATATCTATATATATAAAAATGGATCCATATTTCCCATGGTCATCGCATCACGCGTGAACGGCAGGACCGATTTCGCTAATTATTTTTTTGTTGTGTTCGTAATTTTCAGGAGAAGGTTCTTATGTAATACAATTTTAGGAAAATATACCGGAAAAGTATTAAATTTGGATGTCAAAAAATACAACAGCGGCGCCATCTGTCAAAAAAAAAAAATAAACTAAATAATAATATATTTTTGTTTATTGTAAGGTCACTTTTTATACATATAAAATCAAAATACCACTTAATCACTGATCGCTGACTACGCTGAAATTTGGAATAGAGGTTCTTCTCATATTTTTACCGTGCAATAAGAAAGGATTTCCAAAATTCGCATTTTAAAGAGGTGTTCAAACAGGGACATTGAAGTTTACATTGAACATTTTATTTTTATTTATTAACAGTTCCCATTGGTTACAGTAATACAGTCAACAGTAGAAATTATTTGTGTTTATTTATTATCGGTTGCCATTGGTTTTTTTGGCAGATCAAGTACAAGCCTGCATCAAATCGAATTATTGAAAATTTCCTACCAAGGTGATTGGTGAAAGAGTTACCCTTTGTTTGCGATCCGACATAGTCGGATTGCCTATCAGAGTGGCTGCAGAGTTGCAATTAATACAGGCTGTAGCATGTTACACCCAAAAGTAGATTTTTTTACTGCTAATGAAGTGCTATAAAAATTAATTTACCATTAATACCGCTAGAAACATTTCAATACGTTTTTATTAACCGTTTTTTATATTCACTTGCCGATCAGATTAAATGATAAAATTGAAATAAAATATTACACATATCATCGTCCGAAAACAAAATAAACAACCAATCACGGGCGAAGCTGTGAGTTAACCATATAAATGGTCTTAGTCGTAGAACACGAATAATGTCGTATATTGGTCGAATCCCAAAAACGGTTATTTTTCCGCATGGCAAAAAATCCAATTGATGTTCAATAATATTATAATAATATATTATATTTAACATTAATTCAATAATAAATGAATGATGACAACACGGCGTAATAGATAGGCAATTTAGCTACGTCATGTTCATTTTTTCGGTACTCTTTAGTTTCCCTCAATAATACGCACTGCATAAGTGGCAACAGTACATAATATGGAGATTGGAGTTGTTACGTTCGTGTGATCAGGTGATGTTATAATGATATATTATGAGGTATGGCGTTAATGAGTTTAAAATTTCTAACGTAGTTCAGTAGTAACAAGTGAGCGTAACTTTTGACTTAACCATAATATATTACGTGTACCAACTGTATAATATACCAGCTATAGGTTACTTGAAGAGTTTTTTTTACTGGAACTTACCTTAAAACATAACGAGTCATCTTACGACATCAAAGCAAATATAATACGTTACTTGAAAAAAAAAATCATTCTTTTACATAGATAAAAAATAATATTTTTTAATGGGATGTCAGCGTAATATTTGTTTTCTCTCTCGGACCCACATGCCATATAGATGAAACGCATTCGTGTAAAATAGTTTGTTTTATGTTTTTTGATTAATTTAAGAAAAAAAAAATGAAAAACTGTAAACAAATTAATCAAGTACACAATAAATATAATATAGTAATAATATTATAATTCATAATAATTATTAAATGTCATGTTTCTGGCAAAAATTAAATCAACGTTCCGTAATAATAGTAGTCAAATAAATCAATTTAATAGCAACATAAAAAAACATATCATGAATTAATATAGGTACATACTGCATGTAGTTATATGAGCTTACAGTCCGTATGCAATCAGAATCGTTCGCCGTAAGCAATGATTTATCTTTGAATTCAAATTTAACACATCCATAACAAAGATCTACTAAAATACAATGTAAACTCAACACTTACTGTACAGAAAAATGGTTACTTACTTTCCCCTTTTTTTAATATAAAATTAATTTACCATTTTGTACTGTTTGCGATATAATTATTATATAATTATTATATTTTATATCTAATGATTAAATGGGATGTCTTACTGAGTTCGAATAAAATTGTTTTGCTAACAAAAAATAAAACTGTTGACTATATTGTGTTGGTTAATTTACAGTCAATTTACTGACTTAAGCTATAAAAATCACAAAGTGACTGGCCCAGTTTCGGGATCTTATAAATACAGCTATATAATTAGGTAGGTACCTACATCGTACAAGTCTAAAAATAAATTCGATGACAAAATATGAGTCATTTTTTTAACGACACTGCAAAAGTCAATAGGATATATAGAGGACTACACAGTACACATGTCCATAGTATATTATATGTATATGTACTTGGGGTGGGGTTGAACGATAACGTCGGCGCTATAGCACATAATATTTTTATGATGACGAGACGTTCTATTTTTCTTTGTTCAAATCCAATTAACTGTAGTGTATATAGTATATAGGTACATACAGCATTCTCATCGATCGGTTTTGCTAGGAGAGAGGTCCAACAACCAATGACGATCGAAAAATATAGTTATTTATTTCGAATCGGCCATCAAAAATAGTTTTAAATTTAATCATGTTTTATATGTTCAAATATTAAAAACGTAAAGTAATACTAATATATATATATACTGTAGTATTATTATCACATATGCATATTATTATCTGATAATCTAGAGTACATTAATAATTAAATAATTATAAAGCAATCGAGTATTTTAATCATACAGACATTTTAGTATAATATACATTAGTCATTAGATAGCATTTATCGATTTTATGACGCATTAGCTATAATATAGTAGACACATTAGTGTATACATATTTTATGGAAAGTCTTTGAAACTATATTTATTAATAAATTAATTTTTTTCCTGAGGTATAAAAAGTCCACCTACCTCATATTATCCCTACTAGTATTTAAAAAAATAAACATATTTCAACTTTCAACATTTAATTTAAATAAATATTTTTATAATTAATTAATATTAGAACAGTAAAGTTATGTTTTCAAGTAATTTCAAACATAAGAGCATAAAATGCCAAAATAAAATTTAAAATATATTGTTATAAAAAGTATTAATTACAACTTTGACTTTAATATTATTTTTACTAAAGATAATAGTGCCTAATTGACGTTATCTAGAACAAAAATAAGTTCGTTATATTAATTTTATATACAGACTAGTTTTAATAAAAATATTTTGGAAAACCACAGATAATATTTTAACATAAAGCACATTATTTTTGTCAAAAGTTTTTTTCTTAACAAAAGTTAAAACCCGAAATATTTAAAATAAAAGTTTTATTTTTATATTCTTTGATGTATGAATCATATTAAGAATTTGTGGGTTGCGATTATCCAGCCTTTAGAGCATCCCCATAACAAAAAAGCGTATAGCATTAAGATAACGATAATGTCTGTCTCCTTTAAAATACTCTACTGTTAGGCTCTTTTGGGCCTTTACTAGATTATGGATCTCAGTACTCTAGAGTTTGGAACCCGTATCCTTCTTCTGACCATCTTATGATTGACCGTGTTTAGAGAATGTCTTGTCGTACTGCTCCCTTCATTCATAATATCCCCATGTCCGACTAATGACTACGCGACAATCAGTTAAGTGCTCGATTTATCTGGTCTTGCCGATCACAATATCACGGCCAAGCGTCAATTCCTCTCCAAAAGTTCCTTTCTAATTATATATTGATACCCTTCATTAGTTGTAATCACTAGATACTGCCTAATATACAACGTATATTACTATGGGTGTGGCAACCTCGTCCCTTCCGGCCATCGTTTGGTTTGGGCCATAGACCATATAGTAATATATACGTCGTAATAGTATTACTATACGCACTAGCAATATTATGATAACATAACATTTTGATGATAGTAATTTATTGCACTCGCTCGTCATATTAAATTACAAATATTTGAAATTTTTTTTGTTTGAAAAAACGTGTGTTTCTGTTCATTTGCAGAATGATAATTTTAATACTTTATTTTTTCATACATTGGCCGGAATCGTACGATCTCGCCCGGGCAAAGTGACGTACCCTGCTCTGATTCAAGTGGGCAAAGTGAATTAAATACTGCAGCGCGCTGCACACATTTATATCGAATGGTATTTGTACGTAACAGTAACACAACAATACTATTCTTACACATTTTTTCGTTTGATACCACACGACTTACGACTTATGAGAAAACTATCCAATTGTACGCAATATACGCGATGCCGGCTGCCGATAATACGAATCGATCCGTAATGCCGACGATAAAGTGATCACATAGACACGTCATAGTATACTGCGCATTTATACTTAACACTATAATTATTGCTAGATAATAAAACTATAAACATAATTGCACTATCAAGCACCTATCAACACTAGATATTTCAATATCTAATCATAAAACCCCCTTATTCGATTTTTTTCGAATGATTGTCATACCAATTCGCCATCTCTTATCCTCCCCTCCTGGTTTATTGTGTCTCCTGTCCGACGTATTTTTTCCCCTTAAATTTCCTTAAATTATATCAAATTGTTAACTTTGTAAATTTCAATTTTTTTTCTTTCTTGTTTTCCCTTTTTTATGAACATAATAATATAAAATATTAATGATAGCCAATGCGCTAATTTTTTCAAACAAAAAACTGTTTCCTTTTTTTAAAATAACTATTCAACTTTTCATGTTGTTTTGTTTAATTAATAAAAATATTTTTGTGAACACAAAAACATATTGTTTTTTTTTTCGTTTTTCTGAGTATATAAATCATGTGCGATTGTTACAGATTTAACGACTAAAAATCGTTAAATTATAATATATTTTAAATAAAAAGACTCGTTAGTCGATTATACAAATTATAATGAGAAACGACCTCGTAGACCTGCAGTAGTTTAAACGCTACACGGATATTAGAATATGTTCCAAGAAATATTTAAGCTATCAAACACTAAAGGCGACGAAAACTGCTGTATAAATCAAAAAATAACTCATTACACCGGCCGATACGGCATGGACAGTTATATCAATTATATGTATTGTGTATAACGTACGAACGTCAATATAGTCAAATAGTTTATACAAAATAATATTTAAAAAAAAAAATTTTATTTTACATAGTCGTACATAAAACTTAGTTGACATTTATAAAAAAAAAACTAAAAGAATTGAAAACTGAAAATGTCCGTAAATCGTTCAAAATAAGTCAAAATATTTTGAAAATGTTATCGTGTATATAAAATGCTAATGTAAAAATTCAGTGAAAACTTCACGTATCTACGATTGACAAAATAAAAAACCTATATTGAAAACCGCTTTTGCGTTTTTCCTTGCGATTTTGAAAACCATTGAAAATTTCGATCTCATAAAATTTAATTTTCACCTACTAGATGCACCAGCTAGATTCGCTTTCCCATCGAACAATATACTTTCGAATAAAATCGAAGCAGCATGATGTAACTGCCCAAAACGGTGATGACAGACACAAAAATAAAAATACACATATCATCATAGAATCAATACGTTCATCGCTCCGCTCAGAATCTAAAATTAAATAGAAATTATGATCCGAACGTAGTAAATGTGCACGTACAGTGCTTTAATACCTCAAACGGTTATATATTATAATATTCTATTCTAAGGAAGTGTATACCGAAAATCGGAAATGCATGAATTTATCGGCTGGTGCCGATGACGGCGAAAGCGATTCCTGCAACATCCGGTTCACGAATTCGTCTATTGAACATTTGATAAAACTTCCGGCGAACGTTCCGGAACTCGAAGATAGTGCACGTTGTCGTTTAACTATCGATCACATTATTCGTACAGGTGAGTGAAATTCAATATGCAATGTCTCTCGTTTTCTCGCGACTTGCACTGTCATCCGGTGCTGTATCTCTGACTGAAAATCAGAAAAAAATTACGATTGCTCCGAGGGTAGACAGTTATAAACTCATTAACGTGCAGGTATATTCCAGTAGGTGTCATGAACTTTGACTGAATATTGAAAATATTTTTATTTAGTGTTTGAAAATTTCGTGAAATTTAAAAACATGAAATATTAATTCGTTAAATATTTCAAATGTGTGAAATATTTCAGTATTTTAATGAATTTTGTTTTATTTTTAAATAACTTTTATATTTACATATAATTGTCATAAATTGCCTTCATAATTGTATGGTCGTACTTATATGTATACCTAACCTTTGGTATTATACATTTAAAATGGTGTTTGAAATTTTTAAATATTTTAATGTTTAAACGATACAAGCAGGTTAGATATTAGGATACATATTATACATATATATTGTATACCTGCCTACTGAATCCATACATTAGAATTTAGAACACTGAACATTGTGTTAAAAAAATAAATAAATTGTTTTTTTATTGGTGTTCAAAAAATTTCAATGTTTCACGTTTTTGTGAAATATTTCACCATATAGTGAAATATTTCATACTTCAAACACTATTTATACCTACGGTCATAATATACTTAATATACATGAAAATACTTAAGCTCAGCTTTTAATATAGAAATGTGGGTGTCAACAAAATATCCGTGGTTGCAAATAGGCACGACTGAATAGTTAGGGGCTCTCGTTGGTTCTGATAAGAGATGACTAAAACGTATAGACACGTCTTAAACTCTTCTCTTCTACTCTTAACTATTGCGCGCGGTATGCGTTTTTAATATTGACGGTAAATATATTTATTAGTTTTTTTTTTTGTAGTAAAAAATTCTCAACTCTCCGAACATTAGTTATTTTAAAAAGATTAAAAAAATTGACCGAGTGGGTTTATTCGCACAAGTATAATGCGATCGAAAATGGCATAAAATATAATATAGTAACGAATGTTACGATATCAATTATTTTATGTATCAGTAAAATAATATATGACTCAAACTCGCCTTGAAAAACAAAACAAAACTAATAATAACGAATAAAGCGGTAAAATGCATAACGCAACTCTCATAAATTACGGTAAAAAGTTCTATTAAACTTTTTAAGTCCAAACGTTAAAGTACCAACTGCGGTGAATTATTGTTCATAAAAAATGTTCATAACAATAATAATAATAAGTAGTAGTAGTTGCACACTTTCGTTTGTTTTATCGTTTGAACCTAAATCACCACATTTAAGTACGAAAACTATAATAAATCAAAATACGTCTGGAAAAAAAAAATATTTATATTACTAAAAATATTTTACAGGTGTTTTCACGCGACTTTCGTATCCCTTTCTAAGAAACAGTGGCTCTCCCACATCGGTCGCAAACTTCCTTACCGCTGTTAAATATTGTAAACATGATTGTGAGCGTATTGTCTATGGTCCCAGCTTACTTGACCATCAACAGACAACAAGTATTGTAAGTTTATTATGTCAATGTTATTGAAAATATTAATTAACGGAAAACATATTAATCGACACCTCATACCTATACATAGCATATTAAATTTGATAGTACATTACATAATTTTAGACGTGAGATATTACATAACCGATCGTTAAAATAATATATAAATAGCGTATATCTGCAGCATTTCTGAAAATTGCACATATGACAGAAAAATACATAACTGTGTAAGAACGTTTCGGCACGAGTGCACGACTGTGCTACAACCCAGCAGTCCTTATTTTTAAAATCAACTTTTTTGACGAAAAATAAAACATTTAAAAAACACGCCTGTTCAAATCGGATACGTTTGTTGAATTACGTCTAGTCACGGTAGTATTGAACTCTGATAAAATATGGTGTTGCTTTGTAAATATCATGATAATATAATAGGGGTTTACAAAAGACCTACAATAGTAGGTAAAGTGTAGGGTACTACCATTCATACTAATAAAGACGCAATGCGTTTTACTATGTTTCTAGTGTTGTTATTTTATGCAAACATTATTAAAATTCTCCTATTAAAATGTACAGGTGTCCTGCTTTGAGTGAAAATTATGGTCACGTCACCTATACAGTCACGTAGTTTACACTAGCTTAGTTCCCACTCCATTATTTTTCAAAATTCTAACGCGTCTTTTTTAAAGCCTCTGTATAATTATGTTACGAGAAAGTTGTAAACAATTTTAGGCATTCGGACCTGTCTGTTGTATTCGTGTGTACATTTTTTTCGTTGGCACATACGGTGTCTATCGATCGGCAATTCGACTTTGAGAGTTAAAAAATAAATAAACAGAAAACCACGGAAAACATTTTTTTTTTCTTATACCTAGGTATCTTATAACAATCTCATAAGTGATCTATATAACGTATTGTATTGTATCTACTTATCTACATGCACGCTGCATGAGTACCGTAATAATATGATTAAATAATTTATAATACAGAATATTATTGCACGTGTCTGCCGTGTTTCTGTCGAGTGGCTATAGGTCGTCGTGAAACCATTGACGGCCACCTTGTCCACTTGTTGTTTCCTGACCGGTGAAAAAACCTGCCAACAGGTAAAAATCGAAAACTATTTTTTTAAACCAAAAAGCTTCGTTGCACCACACAGGCAATTTAATAATATTAATTTTTTTAACGTTTATCGTGTAACAACGGCATTGATTGGATCGAGAACAATTTATTTGAACATTATCTTTTCTAAATCCTAGTGAAATTCGAACGTTTTAGTTTAGGAATGGAGTTTGACATTCCCCAGTTATCATGGTTATTAATAATTCTTTATTAAATTTAAAATTAATTTTCCAATATTCGCATAATATAGAAATATTGGTGGAGACTCGTTTGCGCACATACTAATATATTTTTTAAATTTACGAAAACTCGTTTGCGCACAAAATAGTAAACAATGAAAACCAGCTTTTAGGTACAGTTTTGGGTGTACAGGGTGTCTAAGCTGCCCGTTAACAAATATTGAAGTACCTTCAATATAGCCAATACACGGTCAATAATATTCTCAATATCGAATATCCAATAATAATATTGATCGTGTATGGCCCTCTTTATCAGACAGGAGTAGGACCGTATAGTCTTAAAGCATAACATAATTTCACATCAGTTTTCATCTATCAAAAATGGCATCGATGCTCGACAAGTACACGAGTCGTGTGGGACAAGCTTTAATCTTTATTATTGATATTATTGCTACATCTTACACTATTTTTGTTAAACGTTTCCGGTGATAACTGATAAACCTTGTAACTTATTACAAATCTCTTCTATACACTTTAGTTTAGTCTCTGATTGCGATTTACGGTGTAATAAAAATGGACGCTATTTGTTTAACACGGAGAGAAAAACGTTGTAAAATATTGAACAAATTCAAATTTCGAGAGTATAGGGAATTAAAAAATGGAAATTTCAATTATTGGTGTACTAATAAATTTTGTAATGCTAGTATTATTGTAAATAATAATAGCCAAATTGTCGGATCAATCTAACGCGGACCATAAACATGATGCATACTCAGATCAGGTTATTTCAAGAGAAATTGTAAGGAGCTCACTGAAAAGAAAAGCAGAAAATGATCTCCACACCCGTCCAAACAAATTAATACGCCAAGAACTAAAAAATACCGATGTTGCTGAGAACATGGAACATGGTGACTTGAAACTAAGCCGTCGTTCAATATATTATGTACGAAAAAAGCATTTTCCCATGCTACCATTAAACTTTGACGAGTCGTTAAAACAACTTTTAGAGATGAAACAAACGTTATCGCATAAATAAGTAATCAATTTTGTTTTTCAAGTGACGATAATTCTGTTATTTTATTTACTTGTAAGAATAATTTGGAAGTGCTTTATGATAATGAACAAGTATTTGGTGGCGGAATTTTACGTGTGCACCAAAACATTTCATGCAATTGTATACAATTCATGTTTACACAAATTATTATTATTTACCTTAAGTATATTGTTTTTTGAAAAATAAATAAGTATCAACATATGTGTCCATGTGGAAAACCATAATGAACTTGTCAATGCAGTTAATAGAAAAAAACTTAAGTGTAAAAACATTTCATGCAGATTTCGAAAAAGCTGCACATATTGCTGTTCTTCAGAGTTTTCCGCAGTATAAAATAATATGTTGTACATTCCATTTAGGACAAAGTTGGTACAGGCGTTTGAAAAAAAATAAAATATTACTAAAAGAATACTCGAAAAATGATTCGGAAATCGGAAGGTGGCTTAAATACTATTTTGGTTTACCTTACCTAAACTCTGATGAAGTCCCGGACGCATTTACGGAGCTAATTTCAATAGCTCCTAGTAATATAAGTATGGATTTTCCGGACTATATTTTAAAAAATTATATTGATTTTGGGCCAGAATTATGGGCTAATGAACCAGACGATAGCCCAAGAACAACGAACGGAACTGAAAACTTTACATGCACTTCAATAGTCAATGTTATACCCCACCCTCACATTCACCAAATTATTCAAATACTCATGGAAATTCAAGTCGACACTGATTTAAAAATAAATTCATTAAAACGTCCACGGAATTTATCGGGTTGGACTGACAAAACATTTTGAATCTATATGGTATATACGCATTATGAACATATTTTAATACATTTACAAATAGGTAGTATGGGTACTTTTATAAACGTTAAAT
Source organism: Sitobion miscanthi (assembly GCA_008086715.1). NCBI lineage: Eukaryota > Metazoa > Arthropoda > Insecta > Hemiptera > Aphididae > Sitobion > Sitobion miscanthi. Next base: position 4,737,019 of record CM017797.1, read on the forward strand.
TAACTGGCTATACCAAATACTCGATAAAGTATTTAGCGACACGACAATTCAAAATCTTCAAAAAATCTTATCGATTTGTACCGCTAATACGTATGTCGTGTAAAAATCAATTGAAAAGTAAACACAATAAAGACATTTTAAGTGAAAAATGCAAAAAAAGGCAATAAAAAAATACATTTATCATCTTACATATTTAATGACACGCATTTTTATATAAAAATTATTTCTCTCTTATTATTATTAAAAAAAAGCTTTGGCCTTCAAATTCGAACCTTACTGATTATAGTTTAGTATATTATAATAAGACGATTTAAAATAAAAGTACGATAAATAAACAACTACATTAAAACGTCTTCCTTGATTTTTTAATTTTGCAATTCTGTTAGCATTTAATCATTGTTTTTTATTTGCAATATTATTGTTTATTACCAACTTATAAGGCTTGTCCACGTTAGGCTTATTATTTTTTAATTAACTTTAGGTAGGTACTTACCTACATTAAAATACGACTAGGTTCGATTAGAACGCCCCCATTACACAATAAAAACTAAGGTACAACAATCTTCATAGCATCGATTTTAAAAGCATCGTTAAAATACACCAAAGTGCTTGTTTACTCATTTGGCTTTACAGCGTTTTGTCGAGTTTTATCCTAATGCACCCTTGTAGAGCTCTGTAATGAAACCCTCGTACACAATTATACCACCCCTTTTCTCACGAAATACCTACTCGACAAAAAAAACCTTTTTATACTATCCGGATTGTAATATATACGTTTTTGATATTACCTATTGTATAAAATGATGATTTCAATAATACTGCGAATGGGTTTTCAAGCTTAAACGATTTTAATATAAATTATTAATGGGCTCTTTTAGAGATTTTGAATTTGTTTTAAAAAATGTTTATGTAATAAAATTACATTACGATTACGTATTAACATTTTTATAACTTGACATCATGTTAAATTTTTTTTCTGATTTGTCTCAAACGATCTTAAACGGTAACTGACGGCAACGTTGCATGCGAAATGGGCATATTTGGGCTATAAATCAGGGGGTTAAGTTTTTTATTTTGGGCTCTGGGTGGAAATGGGCTGCAGCCATTGGAGATATATGTTTTGTACAAATTGCAGCATGTACATTCTACATAGTAGTATTCTACTGACAGTTTTCCCTGGTTTCCGTGCTCTACATTATAATATCGACCATAACATCGTATATGGGTAAAATCTCCGTGGAATACCGAATAATATCCGGATCGGAAGTACGCGAGTATAACGTACATCCGTTATAGAATATTTTTAGAAAAAATTGTTCAAAAACCAGAATATCCATGGCGCAAAGTAAAAATTTAAAAATGCAAAATACACCTGTCCATAGTATAGTCCATTATTTTTTAATTTCTATACACCTCCCAGATGAATATTTATGGCTGGATGTTTCTGGATTATCCAGTTCCGGTATTATTTTTCCAGATACTTGGGATGCACATCTATAATATTTAATAATATGATATAAGAACACTGTTGCAGTGCTTTGACATCTGATCTTCAGTTTAAGCTGTCTGAAAACTCTGTTACACTCGGTGCCCTTCAAATATCGTTTCAGAATTTATTATTATTATTTAAGTCGTTGATAGAGTAATGTACCGACTAAATCGACCGAAAAAGAATAATAAATTGTAACGGTTATAATGTATCAACTCTACAAAATTCAAAGGGCACAATTTCTATAATATATTGTATAATATTTTTTTTTTATTAATTACTTCAAAGTCAACTGAACTAACAACAAGCAATAGCAGATTAACATAAATTCACTGTCTTAGGACGACTGAAAAATATTTTGATGTTTCACAATGTTTAAAAATGTTTTATATTTCGATGGAATTTAAAATTATACTGTAACTTATTATTTATATGTTACTAGCTGATCCCGCGCACTTCGTTGCCCGTAAAAAAGACGATTCTTAAAATGAATTGTGATTGTTACAAAATGATTGTGTAACTCCTTTTGGGTGTAACTCGCTACAGTAAGTGAAATTCAGCCACCCTGGTAGGCAATATGAGAAAAATTTGATTTCATGCATGCCTGATGTGCCCGATTAACCTGCAATGGCAACCAATATACAAATAAAATAGTGATTTCTACTAATTATTTCTCGTCTAACAAATAGCAACCATTTATAAACAAAAGTTTCCATCGTAACACTCAAAATGCTTGTTTGAGCACCTCCCCGGGTTGAACTTACCCGGTCCACTTGTGAATCGAAATCATCTCGCGGGAACCACTCAAACATCACAACAAATTTCATCAAAATCGGTTCAGCCGTTTAGGGAGGCATATAGAGGACATACAGACAAACATTCATTTTTATATTCATAGATATTATTGTAATTATTTTTGGCCACCCAATTAATTTTTCCAAGACAAATTATACATTAAAACCTTACCCGTGACTCGTTCGATCTATTATAGTGGTAATCGTCTTAAAATCCGTTGAGTACTTACTACTTTCGAAATAATATACGCGTACATACAAAAAAAAGGGCTTCTATTTTATAATATACATAATATATGGATAGATAAATAGATAATACTATATAACTATAGGATTCATACAACGCCTATAACATAATAATTAATAATAAATGTTATTATACATTAGCAGAGTTGGGATTTTATAGCACTTAAAATTGCATAAATATGAGCTAAAAATATGCAATAAAAGCAACAAAATATGCAAAAAAGGAAATTTATTAATTAACAATTTTTAATCACTAACAAATTATTAAAGTTAGTTACTTAATGTTTGAAATAATTTAGTCACTCTGATTAGAATCCAATTAAATCGACTATACAACTCTTGTTCGTTGGTAATCGGCGATTAATAATAGTTGTAGACGCGTGTATTATATCTGATGTAGTTATCATTATTATTTGTACGTTTATCTATATTGTTATATTATATTATTATCTTATTTTCACCGATATCGGTTCGACCAAAATTCAATTATTATGTTACTTAAGTTAGTGTGTATTGTACCGTGTGCCCATGCACATATGCGTGTCACCGTGTCCTTCTCCACAAAGAAAATAAACTATGAATGCAACCAAAAAAAGTGTATATTTTAATATATAAATCAAATACTTAAATCCTATACAGTCCACTAAAACCGACGGCAACAATAGTAGATAGTAATTTAATAGCTGAAATCGACAAAAAAAAACCCAACAAAATCATCAGATAACAAAAAATAAGAATCAAATACCTAATACGAAATCATCGTAATAATTCGATCGACAAAAATCTAAAAAACACGTTTACTAAAAATATAATTTCAAAATATATGACCGATTTTGATTCAAAAACAGGTGAAAACGTCCAAAAAAAGCAAAATAAAATTTTCAATTTGAGTTCTCTGCATTATGAAACACATTTTTATCTTACTCTGCTATGTTTTAAGCATCCCATAAGAAATATGCAAATCCTATAAGAACCCAACCCTGATAATTATTTCAAAATAATATGTAATGTTTTAGTAATTGTACTAGTTTTGAGAATGGTAGCGCAATCTATATTAAACTATAATATGAGCTATAGAGTACTAAAAAACAATCCGCCAGAGAGCGCCACAGTCTTGTATCCAAAGTTATGTTCTATTATTATAGGTACAGTGCAACGTTGCAAGATATACTCGCAATATTATCCTATTTATTATTTATTCCTTAATAATGTGCTAGGGGTAAATTTAGAGAAATATATTAAAGCCAACAATGTTTTTATATGACTATACCGGTATCATCGTTGTATAATAATAATATTAATACGTGTGGTGTGGTCTCAGTGTCTCATTATTTAGTACAATAAATATAACAATACATTAACAATGTTTGTTCACTATATTATATGTATTACGGGACCGCAGTGGCGGAACGCGGAAAAAATGTTCTCTCAGAATGTTTTCAATCAACCCTGTGCAACATCCTGCAAGACTGTACACAAACCACTGTTGGCTCCACCACATCGGACTCGGTCAGAACTTTGAAATCTGTTTAACCGTGGCCGACGGTGCTCACGAATTACCGTTGTACAGGAAAAATGATCACTTCAATATTCGGCACGGAGGAAAAGCTTTTCCCGCAGCGTTGTTCACGCGTATCTTTGACTCGTCCGAATCCATTTAATTTAATGCATCCGAAGAAGTCATATGGTACACGAACGCCGTCTATATAGGTTTAACCGTCTTCACGACTACTACCGACTCTGTCGTCGCGACGTCAGAACAGACGACTGGCGCACTCGTGACAAATTAAATAGGTATGTCAGCGATATTACGGGTTTAGAAACGAATCGCGCGTCCACCCTCCGCCCAGCCATGTACTGTGACGTGGGCATTTCTCCAGTTCTCATTGGTCCACCGCCGCCCCTGCCGAAGACTCCACCACAACTCCACGGCTCCAGCCTGTTGGAGAAATGCTTACGTCACAGACATCTACGTATCACAAGTTGCTGACATACCTATTTAATTTGTCATGGGCGCACTGACTTCGGTCGGCATTTTCGACTTCTTGCAGTAGGGAGTACGGTGATTGTATTTCCTTTTTCGCGGCTCGTCACCTCAATAATATTTCGTCTGCAAAAGCTCCGTTTTTCCAGTCAAACGCTGCTGCTGTGCGCATAGTGCCGAGCAATTGCTGTTGTGGCCGGCGGCCGCTGTTTTATATTATACTGTACGGCCGCACAGGTGTCTATACCATCATCTACATCTCTCAAAATAAGTTTATATAAAAATAAACATTAGCCTATATAGTCGGTAATTAGGTGCTGTGAATAAATTGTAATGATTAACAGAAATAAATTTACGTTCATTGATTCTATTTTGTGTAATATCAATGAATGTCAAAACGCTATTGTAAAATCGAATACATTCAGCAAAATGAGGGTCGGACCTGAGTGTGCTTGGCTAATTATTTTTTTTTATATAAAACCTATAGGTATTTTATTTCCGATGGCTTAATTAGAACGTTTTTATTTTGTTTCACTGTAAACGGCAGATCGTTAAATCGTGATCATGAAAAATAGTTATAATTTTAGTTTGACTGTCAGTAATTTAAGATTTAGAGTGATGAATGTATTAAGTTTATAATTAGGTATGTATGTGTTTTTTTTGAGACCGAAAAATCTAAACATTATTTAAACACTGCAGTATAATGGATTGTATTAAACTTGAATACAATAATGATGTAATACCATTGTATAAGAAAAACGATTCTGAGCGGAAACGGTTAATCAGTCTGGATTTTTAAAATTTTTATTATTTATTATAGCCTTTAAGTTAAATTAATATTATAATATTATAATTTTTTATTCGTTGCTACGGTGATAAACAAAGCGTTAGAAATCAAAATCCCATTTTAAGCGGTGTTTCGTAATTTGTCGGTGAAAATCGAAGAATTACCTCTCTAAAGTACCATCTTGATCCAATTTTCTAAAAGATATAGTACTATATTATGTTGAAATCGAACCACTTCTTCTGGTAAAAATTTTGTATGATAAAAAATAATAATATTAAACATCATTGTAAAACTACTAGCTTCATCGCTCCACTCAGAATCTAAATATATTACTGTTAGGCTGACAGACAGTCTTCGCCCGTTTTTCGTATAGATACAATTATTTTATATCATTGAATTCAAATCTAATACTTCCATTTCAGTGATCCATACGATACTAAATCAACAGCAGAGTGGTACACACTTTCCAACATTTTATTTTAGGTTTTACAATGGTGTTTATTTTATTTTATTATTATTTTTTTTTTAATCTGTATACAAAATTTCTACCAGAAGGGGTGTGCTTCGATTTCAACATAATATATAGTATCTTATCTTTTAGAGAATTAGAGCGAAATGGTACTTTGTAGAGGAAATTTTTCGATTTTCTCAATAGTTATTTAATGCCAAGGGAAAAACCACCGACAAATTACGAAAAACCGCTAAATATTTTATGAAAAATACATGTATATAATTTGGATTCTTCAAATTTTATTAATAATCGATAATATTACTATGGTTATTATTATGGTTCCTGATAAATGTAATATTGTTTTAGTAATTTTACTAGTTTTGTAAATGATAGCGTAATCTATAGTAAACTGTACGAGCAATCGAGTTTTTTAAATCTGTCCGCCAGAGAGGGCCACAATGCTGTATTCAGTGGTACATTATTTTATTATGATAGGTAAAATGCACAGTGTTGGGTAAATTACTTTTAATAAATAATACAATTACGTTACTCGTTACATTCAGGCGCGGATCCAAGGGGGGGGGGGGGGCATGAGAGCGATGCCCCCCCATATATCACGAAACGAAAAAAAAAATCATCATATTTAAAAATTATATTTTTTTATAGCGACTATGAAAAAAAACTGTTTAGGCTGTTATTTCTTAGTTTTTATGTTCATCATAAATATTAAATAATAATATATTACTATATTGTTTTGCGGATCGTTGAATCGTTCTATTTATAATTCGGTAATTATAAAGGTACTATTAATAAAGTCATTGACATGTTTTCAAAAACCAACAGAAAATTAGATTTTGCTCTATAATTTTTATTTTTATTTCATATTTAATATTTTTTGATTGTTCTTAAATAAAGCATTTTCTTTTCAATGTACCTACCTACGTTTTTTATATTTGTAGTTAAAAGTTTATTTTTACAGTGTTAAGAAATATTTATATGGCAAATATGGTATCTAATAATTATAATATAATAGAATTATTAAATTGTATGTATTATATTATGTCCAAATAAAAAATGGCCCCCCCTAATAATTGATCTGGATCCGCGCCTGGTTACATTAAATATTTTTATTTAAATTACATTCGCGTTACTTACTTTACTTTTTCATTAAAAAAGTAGGGCGTTACAAAAAACATTACTTTTTATAAAAATCAATCACAAAATCAACCCATAATGGATAATAAGTAGGTATTGTTGGTACATTGTAAATGGCTTAATGTCGTACATGAACAATATACATATACATTTTATTTCCTGAGATCTTTAACAATATTGTTGATTATTATTTATTGTAAAAACTTTCGGGATCGTAAATAAATTTTATCGATTTTTAATAAATTTGTCTCGAATATCTTAACCCTTAGTTTTTGTCGTACATTCTACAATCATACATTATTTTAATAACTTGGAAAATAACGCATTACCAAGAAAATCTTGGTTCGTGTCAATAAATAAATGGACTGATAACAGAGAGATAGAGAGAGTTCGAGGGGCCCACATTGTTAGAAAAAGATGACATATACAACTTAGGTTAGGTTACCTACCATATTTTATACCCACGCATTAAAGAGAGAGAGAGAGATAGACAATAGTTCAACAGCAAAGATAACATTTTTTAGAAAAATATAGCACAGGTAACTCATACACCTTATGTATATTTCCTACTTTACAACCTATGGTAAGGTATGGGCTTGGATCATAAAATTATACTAATATGTAGGTATTTGATATAAGCGTATGGGGGACGCTCAGTTCATATATCAATAAGTCTAAGTACCATAGTATTATAATATTATTTTATTATGTTAGGTACCTACGTTGTTTCAAGAAGAAACTTTGCTAACACCTATACTGGTAGTTAAATTTTCCAAAGTAATGTGCTCTTGAGCCGCTCGAGGTAAACATGACAACTAACAGTGTTATTTAACCGCCGGTATCATCAATATCATTTAATCGAAAAGTTCAAATATTATTTTTCTAGCTTCCTAAAAATAGCATATCTACTCATTTATTATTGTCATTTGTCACTAATTATTGCCAGTAGCGCATTGCGTGTTCGGTAAATGTTTACCGCGTGCGCGTAAATATATTATAGAAAGTAGCTAGTAAATATTTTATGATATTTGTAAACATTGTAATTGTGATAAAATTTAATTATATTTAAATATAAAATGAATTTGTATTTGCCATATTATTTTGATGTATTTTGAATTTCAGAAAAAAAAATGAATTTGTTAAAATAAATTTATAATTTATATGTATAACGCACGCGTTCTAAACACTGGTCACTGATCAGACACTGGTCAACGTAAATAGCAACGCATAGGCGTCTTCAAAATTTTTTTTAGGGTAGAATTGAGACCTATCTATTTTATAACGTAGAGTTTGATCCCTTCATCAATAGCCTCCCACTAACACATTTTAATATTATTTATTAAAAGGACATGATTGATATTACTCGTACGTATATTTGTTCTATACCTATATTATATTGATAAATTATTAAATAATTAAGTTTTTTATTCACTTAAATTATAAATAGCAGTTGACTGACATAGTAAATGTAGTTGCCGTAATGCTGTTAGTAAAAATTATAAATTATAATTAGCCGTAATAGTTGTGCGGCTAAGCCTCCTCCGAGGTTTGCCGAAGGACATTGTAAATTAATTTTGGTTACACCTTAAACAAAATATGTATATTTATATTCAATCGGACTATTAGTATTAACGTCATTAAATTAAACACGCAATTTTGTTTAAAATACTATTTTTTACTCGGCTGATCAAATAATGGGTTCTCTAGTAAATAATCTGAAAAGTGGACTGAAAAATAATCGGGTTGTACAATAATTGGGCGTGCGAACTACGATTTTCAAATAAATTATCTCAGTTTACCCGTATCGTAAAAAAATGTTTTTGAACGTAATACACGACTGCACCTGCAGACATCGGCGGTGCTCTAGAAATCAAGTACAGCCTACCGTACTTGAAATGGCGTGGAATGTGCCGGAAGAAGTTGTTCCTGTATAGTAAAAGCAAATAATCTGATAAATTGAAGACAACTATTGTAGAGCTGCGTACACTTGTAGGAGGAGGTATCCGCAGACACTCCTTTCGACATTAACCGGACGGTGTGTTCACGCACTAACCCGACGACTCATTAAAGGTAATTCATTTACAAAAGCTTGGTGACAGACGACAGACATGCAGTGGATTCCTTCGAATTCAGCGGGTGTGAGCTACACCGTGACGCGGTTCCGTACCAACTCTCATTGGTGCCCCTAATAAACATACATATTCAAAAATTTGCTGCCCTTTAAAATGTTACGAGTTTGGCCGCCCAAGGGCATTTGCCCCGTTTACCACTCTCTTAGCACGTGACGTGTAAAACAATCTGCACGGTTACCAAACGATACCGCATGTAGTTGAATGTATTCAACTTTTGACCGTGCGGTTACATTTATGTGTGGGAAAATGATAAGTTATCGTTGATAACTAAAATAAAATTATATTATTTTATCATCAAGTACAATTCATATCATTGGTATTGCGTTTTGGATAAAAATACGAAATCACACGAAACGGTGTAGTGTGAACCCGGCTTAACGAGAATCAACATATACTATTGCGGTATACGGTAACTGGTAATCTAAACAGAGATGGAGTATAATTCTGATAAATTGAAGGGTTGCCTATATATTATTACAGAATAATATGTAATAAAGTAACCACTGCTACAAAGCATATAGTAAGAAAGTATCAGAAACCTCTGAGGGGTGTAGGGGCAAATGTAGTCCATGTACATGACTCAATGTGACACATTTTCTTTATTCCCTCCCTTAAGAGGACGCTATACACCCGCATGTGTTGTCGCCGTCTTACAAAATGCACAACATATAGCAAAAACGGTTTTGCGCGGGAAAGAACCGAGAAAGCTAGAGTCATAACTAAGAAACGAAATTTTCACCACTTTAAAAGGAGCACTTTGGCTTTGCAATATCGTTTTTATTCTTTTGATATCACTTGTACAAAAAAAGTTTTTAATATTTCCAAGCAGATTGTTTTTTTGTGTTTTTCAAACTTATTAATAATTTTTTTTGAAGTTCCGATATCGAAAAAATCAAAACGATATAGCCCAGAAAAATTTCTCCTTTTTATGTGGTGAATATTTCGTTTGTAATTTATGACTGTAGCCCTCTTCTCGGTTCTTGCTATGTCTTAGATTTATGTAAGACGGAGACAACAAATGCGGGTGTACCGTCCTCCGGAATAATTCCTAAATACGTCACCGACCACGGTATTGGTGGGAAACGGTACTCGCTTAATTTATATAATCTGGAAAAATTGAAGTACAGTACCTTCATTGCGCGTTGGAAATATAATGCGATGCATCGAATTCTTCTTGACAAAATAATTTTTTATGAGACGATCCGCCAAAATATGTAAAGACGTGGGAGCAAAAATATGGTATGTATATTTCATTAAAGTAACACAATTGCACAATAATACCCGTCCGATGGCACCGATGACGTCGGAAAAACGCGGCGACCAGGAAGACGTCTGAGCGATGGGCATACACGCCGTGATGTATAACATTCTTATTGTGGTGCGAAAACACAAAATACAATAATACCGATGTGGCGTAAAAGCAAGGCGGTGGAGGTGGAAGAAAAAAAGCAAATAAAAGAGAAGAAAAGGCCTAACGGCGCAGACGAGCAGCCGCCGCCGTCGCCACACGTATTTATATTATTATATTATTGTATGCGACTGTGCCTATATATATTATATTATTTCTAGTATACATTTTATGCGTTCGAAAGGGGAGTTTTGGGCGAGGGGAGGGAGCGCAGCCGAGTCCACGTCGTCGTCGGCGGCGTGTTTTACGTTCGATTGAATCAATTAGTTTTCAATCCCTTGTTTTTGCCCGACAACAACAAAAGGCTTACGGCGGCGGCGAAAAATAATACAATAATAATAACGAGACCGTTTCGTGTCCGTTTCCGTTGTCGTCACCGCCGCCGTCGCCGTCGACGTTTTCACATAATATATATACATAGGTGCACACGCAATCCAATGCCGCGTGGACAGTAATTGCTCATGTTGTTATTTCGCCGGAAAAGCGGTCCGTGACGATATCGTTACGAAGCTTATTCCGCCGCCGTCGCCACTGCCTCGTCCCTTTTGCCGAAACCCGCGCCAAGAAAATATTTTACGACGTGTTTGTGTGTTGTCTATATATATTATACACCACCGCGAGTACATAATAATAATATCGTATATATATAATATATACTATGTAATATGCACACCTAAACAAGTATATATATACACGACGATGACAATAGTATATATTGTATTGCGTAACGCCGTTACCTATATTATAGGTTAGGTTTATGATATCCTCCGTCGGATGATAGGTGCAGGGTACCTGCAGCTATGTGTCGTGTAGCTATACCGGGTAGGTGGTAGGTACCAGGTCTTATTATTACGGGGCAGAGGACTTTGCGAGATTCGTTTTGCGCTACAATAAAAAAAAAATCAGGTTAGTGCGGATGTCGCTCTGCTGTACAGTAAGTTACAAGTGGGTCAATGTGTAATGGATTGAGTTAGACTTGATTTCAATGATATAACATCATTGTATGAGAAAAACGATTCTGAGCGAAGACGGATTGTCTGTCTGGATTTTTTACGTTGTTAATACAATTAATTATTATAGCCTGCAGTTGGTTGAATTAATATTATTGTTATTTTTTATTCGTTGCTCTGGTGATAAACAAAGCGTTGTTTTACCCATTTTTAGCGGTTTTTCGTAATTTGTCGGTGGTTTTTTCCCGTGGCATTGAGAAAATCGAACAATGACCTCTCTAAAGTACCATCTACGTCCAATTTATTAAAATATAAGGCACTATATGTTGAAATCGTACAACTTCTTCTGGTAGAAACTTGCTACTGAGCTAATATCTCATAGTGAAATAAATTATATTAATCGCAATAATATCATAAAACATACGTAATATAGGCTGTCAGATAATATACTCACTCAGAATCGTTTTTTATATACAATGATTTTATATCTTTCAATTAAAATTTGACGCATCCATTATAGTAACTCCTTCTAGACACTATACTGTACAGCAGAGTGGTACCCACTTGCTCAACTTTTTGTATTTAAGTTATACAATTATGTTATGATGTTGAGTTGGCTTATGAGCTTGCAGTTTGCTGAAGAGCTCAATTTTGACTCAGCTGCGTCAACTTTCCAAAGGGGGTGGTACAGAATTCCATGCTAAGGCCCGACCTCTTGGCTCTTTCGACCACATTTTATTTATAATTATAACTTTGTTATGAGTTAGTAAGGGGATGTGGTAGTGCTGGTAAGTACTTAATTATGAAAATGCGTCATTTAAAATTTAAGTTCATTCCTCCACTGTGAGTTTGTATCTTAAGACTTGAAAGTTAAGAGGTTATGTTTAAATTTGTTATATTATAGATTTATATACAGCAAAATTCTACGTTCTTGTTATATGTTAAATAGCAATCGACATTTTCTTATGTCTATAAATAGCTGAAAAAGATTCAAAATATTTTATCGCGTATAGAAAATTCTAATACAATTATACACTCTGTGAAATGTTCAAGTAATTGCGATTGTCTGTTTTTGAGTTACATCAAAAATTAAAACCGATTTTGTCAAAACCTGATTTTGCGTAAATATTCCCGTGTTTCTTTGATTTTGTTTTTGTTTTTCCAAACGCTTATGAAAACTACCAGGAATTTTCAATGATGACCTCTAGAAGGCATAAACTAGATTCACTTTTCCACCAGAAATGATACTGGTTGAAAATCAAAACATTATTTTGATTACTTATCCTACAAAATATAGTGATAGGTACTACACAATTCAGCGATCTCTTACAAAATATAAAATTATAAGAGCATTATACTCTATTTTAAAATATGATTTGAATGGTTATTTTACCAATAATTCACATGAAAATGGTGTCCAACTAGCAAAATAATATGATAGAATTTAAAATGTTCTAAAAACCATTTTGAAAAAAGTCGATTTATTATATCCGTTTCGTTGATAATTGTTTTTTCTTTTCGTTTGATCTGAAAAATCATATTGTATTATGTATTAAAATATAATATCATCCAAAACAATAACGTCATAAAAATACTTGTATGTACATGATGGTGACTTGCGCAGGTATACCTACTATACTTCTATATATTATAATATACGTAATAGTATAACAATAATATATTTGATATTATACAAAAGACACTATTACTATTATAATAGGTACCGTAACCAGTAAGCGTATAACACAATATTCGTCCAGAAACATTATAGTGGTCTGAAGAAATATGTACCTATACAATATGATGTATACATACATAAAATATTATTATATGCATCTACGGAGATTAGAGATCACTGCGGGAAGCGTGTCATCCGGTTATAGAGTGTATTACGCGTATAATTAACGTAATACTTCCGGAGCACAGAATACACATGCCATGCTTATAAATAATAATATTTCTGAAACGAAATCGCTCTACGACAGTCAGCGAATTTAAGAATATACCTATTTATTTACTATAGCTGATCCCGTGCACTTTGCCGCCCGTAAAAATTGGCAACTCTCAAACAAATCGTGATTGTTCAACTCTTTTTGGGTGTAACTCGTTGCAGTGAGTGCAATTCAGCGTGCACCTTGATAGGCAATCTGACTTAAATAATAAAAAAAAAGTATCAGTTCCGAAGGACCGAATATAATACATATACCTACCTACCATATATATATAATATATCGTCTATATCTTCAATAATATTATTATAGATAGTCGTGTATAGTCAGTGTTGAGCCGAGGTAAATGTAATTTTATCTAGATAAAGATGAAAAATTTTTTTTTTCTAGATAAATTATTTTACATTGGATAATGGCACTCTCCGTAAGTTTGTAGCAATATAGAATAACTTAATAGTATGTTTTTCGAAAATGTCGATAGTTATTAGTAAATATTACCTACTTAACAAATTGCTTAATCGTCTGCCTATAAATTATAATAAATAAAATCCGTTTAATAAATTAAACGATCTGGATGAATTCGTCTAGATAACGGTGATTTTTTATCTCAGATAACCGCGTAAATTGATATTCTCTATTCATCTAGATAAACTCAACACTGTGTATGGTATAACATAATATGGTGTATATATGCGCAATAGGTGTAGAGACAGGTCATCGGATTGCCCGCTACAGACACATCCGCCGTGATGTATACAATATTATGCGTTTATATATCGCATAATATAACACATTATATACCTATAGCTGTTGTATATTACATTGTTATAAACCATATACATGTATAATATTATATATTGTTATACGAGTATGATATTATAGATATAGTATAGTGCGACTTGTTACAAAAGCTGGTCCTGCAGGATCAGGACGGACGGCGCGCTGTAGTAATTTGTAGATACACACACACGCACACACACACACACACACACACACACACACACACACACACACACACACACACACACACACTCGCGGCTATAATAGCTCCGACGTGGAAATGACGGCGCACGTTTCGGGCGGACGTGCCGCGTACAATACGATTTAAACGCGCGCAACAACACGAAGAGATCGCCGCCGCCGCCGCGGTCTTATGTATACCATCATTATTGTTATTATTATTTTCTATGAAAGTGCGCTACAATATAATATTGTATTATATATATATATATGTACGCAGCATTATGATATACGCACACGCGAGCTGATGTAATAATAAAGGCACCACTTGATTAGAGCAAATTGAACGAGTGTGTAGTGTACAAACGTCGTGCTCGTGCAGTATAACGTACGCGCGGTGTATATACAGATTATATACAGCGCGCACGAACCGTCCGGCTCCTACACGCGCGTCGAGTACAAAATAATACTTAGTGTGTGTGTGTGTGCGTGTGTGTGTGTGTGTGCGTGTGTGTGCGTGTGAGTTTCCGTCCACTAAAGCACGTACGAGCGGAGATAGACGTTTAAACGAAGAAAAAACCGCGGCCCGGCCGGCGAGAGGGCGACCGACCACTTCGTTAACACGACTACGACGACGACATAATAATAATAAATATAATCTCGTATATTATCAGGGCGCGTACACCGCTCTCGAGACACTTTACGCACCGGATATGCCGCGACGCCAATAATATTTTATATTATTATACGCGAGTACTGTCGTAGGTATAATAATAATAATTTTATACACATACCATGTCCGATACATCGTCGAACGTGAGCACGTGCATCTGTATGGAGAGAGAGAGACCACTGCGTAACAAGCGATCATTCGCAGACCGACCGTGTACCACCGCAAATGCGAATGCGTACCGATACGACTATATTATTATCGTGTGCACTGTGATCTAGGGCTGACGGTGTTGAAAATAATTTTCGGTATTACGGTATCGATTTCAACACCGGTTAGAAACGGTATACCGAAAAACCTAAATATTTTGGTATACCGAAATCCTGAAATTATACGGTATACCGAAAAACCAAAGTGATATGGTATACCAAAATACCGAAATGCATTGGACTGTTTACCATTTTTTCAAGGTTTTTACGGTATACCATTTTTTAAGGTTTTTTACGGTATACCGGAATACCCAAAATACCGCATTAACCCTACACTGATCGTTTATATAATAATAATAATAAGAAGAAGAAGATTTGGTCGACGACCTTTTTATTTTCCGTAGGGCCGATCGAAGAATACACGAATAATACAATATCGCTCGCATTGGCGAATCCAGAAGAGGGCTTAGGGGCCCAAGCCCTCGGACATATTATTTCTCCAATTTTCATAAGGAAATCGACATAAACATATTATTATTATTAAACATTGACCGTTTTGGAAAAGCGGCGGTATGAAAAGACGTTTGAATTTTGTTATATATTATTATAATCATTAATTTATTTATTACATTAAGGTTTTACTAATATTGGGGAAACGTTTTAAATCAAGAATAAAGTGTGTATTGTTATTGTATTTGGGTAGTAAAAAAATTGTTGCCCCCCCTCCCCAGATATTTTCTCTGGATCCGTGCCTGATCGCTCGACCACTGGTAGTTGGTGTTCGCGATACTCAATAATTTTACTTATATTACATAAAGTTTACTGTTTAGTATAAATAATATACCATTGGTAATAAATACTATTGTATATACCTAGTACAATACGCGTAACGTTATGACCATGCGGAAACCGTTATTGAAGCTCTCATCACAATGTTTGTCATATTTGATATTATTATAAAACACAGAAGTATTTCGTATCTGAATATCTAACGTCCGAAGTTCGTTTACTTTCGTCTGCCTATATCCCTCTGGGCTCTGGTACAGACCACCCGAATTCTACAAGACCGTTCTATTACGCCATAGCATCGAAAAAATGAAACACACGCTTAAACAAGTTTACGATACACGGTGTAACGATCAAATCGAAGAATTGAAGATATATTATGGATGAAGTTTATACTTTGTACATATCAAAATCGATATTTCCAAATTTAAACCATCGATTGATTTAAGACACTTCACGTAGATGTTATTCTTGAACAATTAATATTAATATTTAAATAGGGTACTACCTATATTAGACAATATATCAAATATCAATTGTAGGTATATAAGTTATCAGATAAATATCGTGAACTCTCTTTCAAACCCTCGACCACAGCCTCGGCTTATCGGTTGGTTGCGAAATTATTATTTTCCAATCTGTACCTTGATTTATTTTATTTTATTCATCATCGTTGTCCGTAAGATAATGCTTATTCAATGCACTATTACGAATTTATTTGCAAATATATATTATATTTTATTATTATTATTATCAATTATAATAATGCAATCGTATTGTGCAGTGAGGACTTCTATTCCCGCGCTCGTGTATTCAATTATTATTACGGGTACCTATAATAAGACGCTGGTGCACGCCAATAATTCGCACTCGTATAACGACGTAAATTTCGCAGTTATCGTCTAATGAATCATTACCGGATAACGATAAATTAAATTCAACTGACGGCGGCGGCCAATGTTATAACTATATATTACGAACATTTTTTTTTTCTCTATCAACGGGGCGGGTTCGCGTGTATTTCTTTCTCTGTATTTATTTATTATTATTTTTTTTTTTCCGTAGGCCGTCTGCAGGCGCACGCCGTGTATTTACGGAGCTATACAAACAATGATTTTGTTTCTGTTATTAATAATGGTGACCCGCTGCGTTGGATTTTTAGTTACACCAGTCATTATATTATCGCAGAGACACGCGTTTTCCGTACGTTAATACGGCGGGCGTTTTCCCGCCTCGCGGTAGGTGTTCCTCCGTAATGACAGGGCCGGATTGTTTTTTCTTTTTACTAGTTCCCTTTTTTTTTTCAAATTTTTTTTTATCTGATTGTACATTTTCGATGTACGTCGCCCTGTCCGTCAAAGCACACGATAGCCATACGTCTCAATTACCACTGCCCAACGTCATATTGTGTTCGTACAATAACAGTGTACACAACGATATTATGTGCGTCTGTTGCCGTACATAGTGCTGATTACACATTGTACAAGCATTAACGTCG
The DNA here is from genome assembly GCA_008086715.1 of Sitobion miscanthi. Taxonomy (NCBI): domain Eukaryota; kingdom Metazoa; phylum Arthropoda; class Insecta; order Hemiptera; family Aphididae; genus Sitobion; species Sitobion miscanthi. Next base: position 4,754,487 of record CM017797.1, read on the forward strand.
TTGTGTTTACGTTTATTGTGATTCAATGTGTCGAATAATAATAATATAACACTGTGTAGACATACCCGCATAATTATATAGGTACGACGATATTATTATTCTTAAGCTCGATTTTATTTTATTCCATAAAGAATAATATAGAAATCATAATAATTATTTAGACATAATATTATATAAGACGCCCTGTGGCCCTGTTGTATCGTTGTAAAGGTATATTATTATGTGGAAGAGGTAACGTTTTCGGGATTTGTCGAGGAGAACGGTCAAACGGTCAATTAAATTCAGTTCATCAACGGTCCGTTCAAGAATTAATGTTTTTCAATGCATTTTTTTGTTTTATTGACAAGAATTTAAACATCGTAATATTTACACTACCTACTTGTCAATTTAGTTATTATTTTTATTACTCTAGGTTGGAAAAATAAAAAAAAATTTAATTATTTATCAACAAGGTAGGTATATACATAATATAAATTTTGCTGCATGGGAGCCCTCACCGTATTCCACTACGTCTTGGTAATTTTGAAAATATTACTTTGTAGTTAATTTTTGACACATTAGTTAAATACTTGAATATATAATATATCATATATATGTTATATGCGATGTGCATACATTATTGATTTGATTTGAACAGACAATTAAAATCTTTTAGTCGTGAGCAAAATAAATATCGACACAAAATCACGGATAAATCGCATACAAAGCTATAAAGTCAAAGTTGTTTCGTTATTAAACAACAACTGTCGCATGAAAAACATAATAATACCTATACTGTAATAGGCACGTTCAATAATATTTATGTCAAACTATTCGGTAAAGTAAAAAAATGTCTACATAAGCACTACACGCGATTTGACAACATTTAAAGAATCCACGGTAAAATAATGTGGATACAGAGTTGAAAATCGATCATATAATATACAAGGTGGTTCACCATGTCAGTACATGTTCACTACCATCTTTAATAATGAATTTATTAAAATTTTTATTTTTGAAATGTTTAAGTATAGGTTAGGTACCCCTTACTATAATATAGTAATATAGACCATATTTGCATATACTATTTATGCCATTTAAAGATTGTACTGCGTCAATAGAAATACATTTTTCAAAATATTTAAAATCGCACTGTTTAACTGTACCTAAATAGTTAAGTAGACTATTTATTTTGCTAAATATGAATGTACCTATCTACTACCTATATAAATCCGAATTCCAACAAGTGGTACTGAATTATTTAACCGTATGTAGGTAGGTACTATATTATAGAAGGTAATAGTCATTGAAAATATTATCGGGACAATAATGATTTGAAAATATTGTTGTAATTAATATTAATATTAGCATTTTATGTTTGGACAAATCTTCTAAGTAGATTATGTACTATACTGAATATTATATCTATTTTATACATGATGTGAAACCTTAGGTAGTTTAAAGAATAAAAAAACATTACCATTTACCTTATTACTACATAAAGTACAATAACTCAGAAACTATGTGTAAATTTCAATTTAGATATATTAACATTTTCAAAGTAAACATAGTATTATGCTCAACATGCTAAAATTACAGTAAAAATAATAGTTATTATTTAAAGAATAGACGTTTGTATCACCCCAGGACACACTCTTTATTAAATAGTATAAAAAATATTTGAAAATATTATCGACAATAGAGTAATATATTATACATGCAGCATTTCCAAAATATGGATTATTATGGTTAGCATTTTTGGCAAATCACCTTGTACAATCTAACGTAGTTTCTATATAGGTACCTTATAGATTCCAGAATCATTGACGTCATCATTGTCAAAGCAATAAAATAGTATATACCTACCTATATAGCGGTGCCATACAATAATAATAATAATAATAATCATGGATGAGATGCGTACATATTATTATATTATATAAGACACTGCAGTGCTGAACTCTGCGCAGACATCAGAGAACAACCGTCGCTTTTCGCCGTCACAGCGGTAATTGACAGTTTTTCCTGTTTTCTCGAGAGAATTTAACAACCTGTCAGCGATATTCGGTTTGCGCGTTTCTTGCCGCTACGATGATTATAATAATAATAATAATAATAATAATATATACAAGAGGATGATGTAATATTATATATACATATTTAGTCACGTTTACTGTCAACCGGCCACACCACGACCAGAAAAATCGCGCTCGACGACGCGTCGTTATAATGATGATATTATGCCGCACCCCCGTCCGACGAGACTGTATATAATACGTCGCTAATGACTGCCGCGTGCTCCCGAAACGCGACACGACAGCCGTATGTGTTATACCACGACTGCGGCGGACTGCACGGTAGGTAGGTACACATAATAATAATAATAATATTGTTAAAAGTTACTGTACCTATAATATGTACAAATGTATACCGCTGCAGGGTGAACAAATTATAGAGGACAGTCTCCGGTTATTAAGAGACTGTTGGGGCCGAGACAATATTTTAATAATAACATTATATCACTGCAGTCATGTAGACTGGTATAATAAAGATAAGACGTCGCTCGGACGACTTTGTCGCGCTGTGCGCGAACACTTGTTTGTTAGTAACAGCTATAGCGTTGAAAAAATACGTTCAGAATACCACCCGAATACTATAAATAGTTTTAGAAGTATTTGAAATAATCTTCGAATGCAAAAAAAAACTATTCTATTTAGTTCTGATATAATTTGTTATAGGCAAAAATTTGTCGGTTGCATTTTAAAAACATGATTCGTTCAATAATCAAAATGCTGATCAGTCATGTTTGATTTTTTTTAGTGATACTTGCACCACAACAAACATTTGGTCCATCCATCCGGATAAAACGTAAATACTAAATAACAAGAAAGGTAAGTACACACTATAAACCCGGGAAAGTGTCTCAAGAGATTAGTGGATAAAATCATACCACCCCCCTCCCCCCCCAAAAAAACTTAAATACGCTACTGTCACAGATATAATTTCTTTTGCTGTTATATTGCATACGTATGAGAATATGAGGCAGTTTTCCCAACAAAAAAATCATAAAAATTAAAATTAAATCGCAATAAAAAAAAATCGTTAAGTTATATTCAACATAGAAGATAGTTCAAGGTACCTACTACACCTAACTTGTACTGTAAATATAAATACATTATAAAATATACTATGGTCAATTATCAAAGTAAAAGCTTCATAATAATTATTATTTATCATAAATTTATTTGTTAACTTAATTAATGATTGGTGACCAGTTTTTTTTTAAATTTGTAAAAATTATAAATTGTTCGATGCACTTTGCCACCTTGAGTCCGTGCCAGACCGTGCCACAGTCACCACTCATCACTGCTGCACTGCTACTCGATAGTCGATGACCGATGTAAATTGCAGTAAATAGTAAAATATAGAAAGATGGAACAGAAGCTGTATCAAAATAGCGTATTAAATAAGTACTAAAATGTTCTCTGTTTACGGTCACTATGATAAGCAATCAAACAGTCCCGACCTTATCTTCTGAGACTGTGTATCCCGGTAAACTGATTAGTGATCGATAACTGAACATAGATAATACCATTGCACCTACCTACAATTATTTATTTTTTAACTTTTAAAGTGATTCATACGGTTTTGTTTAAACTTTATGTATACAGGAATAGGTACATCAACGTTTTTTAAAAAAATTATTCTGTATCAGATTAATTATAATTAAAGGTTAACGTTTACATAGCAATTTCACCATCATATATGGCGCACAAAATAATTCAATAAAACACGTCTTTTAAAAATATTACTAAATAGACAATTTTAAAAAAAAGTTAAGTTATTCCCAATTTATGCGTGTGACTGTTATTGATATAATTAGTATACCTATAATTGCCCTGTAAATAAAATGCATTATTTAATTATTTCAAATTACAATCATCGGACATAAAAGATACAGTATCATAAAAACATTTTTGAAAATATATCTGGATCATCATCAATTATAGTCAGGTGCGAAATAATTCTAATACAAACGATGAAGCATATTGATTGTAAATTACTAAACTGATTTGTATTACCACTTATATCATTATAATGTTACGCGGTATTCATACTATTACCGCGGTAGAATAAAATACATTTGTACCTACAGTACCCCCCCTTGAATTTGACCCAATTTTTTGGACTCCCCCTTGAATAAATCCTGGTTGCGCCACTGTAGTTACCTACTGCATACCCCAGCTCATTTTTATTGCACGCATATACGTAGTGACATTTTTAAACAATACAGTATATACACCACGGAGAGTACTTAAATGTCGTTATCAATTATTACGTGCGTTGTGTATATATATATAGATACACTATACGCATAAACCATATTATCATACCGTTTAGGGACGAGACGTTCGTATATAGTGCGCGTTTGACCACCGTCTTCGCCTGCACCCCCTATATAATTATACATATTAAAATAATTATAGCTGACGCGAGTACCACGTATGTAATATACAGATTATAATATTATGTGCTATAGGATAATAATATATATGGTACATTAAGAGCGCGTCATCGTCACGAACGCGTCAAGTGAGTATATGTATATAACATACATTGGTTATTAAGTAAAATTGCATTTTAATTCCACCCGTTTACTGAAACGTTGTTGCTATTGTTGTCATATTGTTGTATAAAAACAATGGTACGGTGTATATACACAAATTGAGTCGGTGGTCGTTCGCGCTGCAGCTGCCACTGGAGATCGACGTGGACAAAATATATTATTGCACGCGGACGAGATAACATTAATGCAGTTCCCCGTACGAAACTCGATCGCGTTTTCATTCACTACAATATACAATATACATTTATGAAAATTATTTTAAACGTCCGATAAATGTCATATTAGGCGTACGGGTATTTTCTTTAGAGGTAAACGTTTGCAGTGACGTGCCAACGGGGAGAAAGTTAAGGGTTATATTCCCCCCGCAATGTCCGATAAATCCCCTTATTTGTGTCTTTGGTATTACCGCCACAATTCATTTTAATGTGTTATTAGGTATAACAGAACATTTCTGGGCACGCCACTGCACGTTTGAATTTTTTTAGCTTAAAACAATATTCATCACATATTAAAAACTATATAATCGGTCGTAAACTAAGTTTAATAGTTTAATACATAAATAATCAATACGATTTTCACACCTCATTGACTATATATTATATACAACGCAGCGACATTTTGAACTTAATGCCACCTTGAGTACACATTTAAGAACCATCCAGGCCAGTCTTAATTTAGAATCTAGCTTGCCGTCAGACGCAGGTTTATTGATGTATGTTTTATGTCCAAACTTGTAAACGACTTGATATCCTGTCCTATATGTTACTGCGATAATTACATTATTTTTATGTCCTCAATAGTCAATACCTACTGCGCTCTTGTCCTACACGAGTATCTTATAAAATACTCATAACTTGCTTTAAAATATTAAAATATAACAACAAGCGATAAGCCTATGAAACGCCCTAGATAATAATCTTACCTTTAAATTTTATGAGGTCATTTCACTCTTATTTTGGAAATTACAATGTAAAATGAATTAGGTATTTTGAACGTAAAATTTGACGTATTGTACTTTTGTAAGACAGAGACAACACAGGCGGGTGTCGCGTCCTCCTCTAATATTGTATCTCACACAGTGGCGTAGCCAAGATTTTTGAATGGGTAACGCCCAAGCAAAAAAAAACGGCAACCTGATAAACACAAAAAAATAAACACTATAACATTATAATATTGTCAATGTGGAACCAAATAAAAAGAGCACCTCTATATGGCAATTTTTCAACAGTTGTATACCTGCTGATTATTTGTAAAAATAAACTCCGAATTACGTTCAAAAATATATTTTTACATTGAAATTGGCAATATAATAGGTAAGCTGAATATTTTTGATTTATTCGATTCAAAAGTCTTATTATATTCCTCAAGTGGATGTTTTTCTCACATTATATATATAATATATATTTTTTTTTTAAAGTGTGAAAGCTGGTGGTTATTAGTTCGTTTGAATTAAGGGCCATTTTAGTGTAAGATTCGTGAAACGGACAGACTACAAGATAAATCTATGAGACACTTAAGACGGGATGGTCGAGAGGGAAGAGAGAAAGGGATGTTCAGCACGTCACATACGATGAACTTTTAAAGGTAAAAGTATAATATTATAATAACGCCCATATGCGTCATCATCGTCGTTGTTTGGTCGAAAATATAACATTTTCTGCGGGCGTAAGTGCATAATAATAATGACACAAAAAGCTCTTATCGCAAAAACGTGCTGGCATCGTCACCACCTCCCGATACACATACACATATATATATATAGATATCATGTACAACCTATAAATTATAATACATATATATATACATATAAACACATATGCACAGTATATAATATACGATATTGCCTCCGTAGCCGGTACGGGGCTGTTGTTTAACAGTCGAGTGTCTCGTCGCATGACAAGAGAGCAGTCTGTCACTAATAATAATAACGAAAAGCCGATCATGTTGATCCCAACATTGGAGTAATTGAGTGCCGGAGGACCGGGTCTATTATTACGGTCACGGATGCGTTCTCCTCCGCCGCCACAGCGTCTCCCATTGTTTAGCGCCGCGTCCCTTTCGCACCCGCCACACCAATATACATACACACTTTACAGCTTCTGTGTGTACTTTACACAAAGCTTTTTTTTTTTTTTATCATTCGCTTTTTTTTTGTTATTCTCTGCTCGCAGTAGTGGCCGTCGAGTCGTTTTGTTACGCGCTGCACACTATACGTATTATGTTGTAATACACGCGAGTGTATATTATAGAGAGGTACATGTTATTATTGTGCTACATATTATATATAGGTACATTATTGCGAACGTGCTACGGCGGATCCCGCAGATTAGGCACGAACCGCCCAAACGGACGGGGATCCGCCGCGACAAATAATAATAAATCCATTGTTTTTTTTTTTTTTGTTTTTTGTTTAGGGGGACGAGTGAGACGCTCTTTTTCTTATCACACTTAAAAATATTGTCGCGCGCGAATGTCGAGTTTCAATATCATCGGATAAAGTACGAACACGCGCCTGCGCTACTGCGAGCTGTATGTAAATTATATAAACCGAATTTCGGAACGGAGAGAAATTTAATTCTCCTCGTCGAATGATATTACATCAATAACAATGTTATTATATGGGGCACGAGAATAAACTATACTATACAGATTACTTATATAGTTATATGTATAGTGTATACCTACCTATATGACGCATATCATCGCGTTACAAACAATAATAACAATAACACAGTAGGTATATATTATAATACATATATAAGTACTGTTACGGCGAGTAAATTGCAGGCAATATCATAAAATGTTTGCCAATTGTTTTTTTTATTGAAACATATCGTCACGACTTTAATAACAATTTATTTAAATATCTTTTAATATGTACCTATATATAGTAGGTTTGTATAGTTTACGATATATTGTATATGTATAACAGACCTTCGACTTCAATTACGTTTATTGTTTTATGTACTTACTTTTAAGATTTTATTACATAATAGTAATAAATAATAATGATAGGGTCAACAGCACAGTGCCTCGTCTCACATTCACACATACATTATGACATTGTATATTGTTATGAAATTCACACTATGATTTCGAATCAAAAATTTGTTCTAACAATAAACGGTTCCCGAACATATACGTTTAAAAATAATTCCTTAAAATAGCTCCACAGTATTTTAATAATATAGGAATACAATTAAAACATCTTTATATAAGTCATAAGATCTTAAACGCATAGCAGATATTGTATAATGCTGAGAAACACTTTTTAATTTAATTGTATAGCACCTAAATATAGCGTTTTATAATATTTGTATTTTTTATACTAATAAATACTAATGTATTGCGTCGTCGATCGGAATATGAATGTGCTGAACAAGCCCCTTTCAGTCCGGGCCCCTGCCCTGGCCTGGAGCCTGGCAATCTTTGGCTGTACACAGAGTATATTAATGCCTTCAGAGCCTTTATTTTATAATTGTGTTGTAGTATTTTGTTTTAAATTTTATTCGAACACGGAAAGTGATCAGATCAGAAGTATTTGTTGAAATCGTTTTTGCACGGACATCGCAGAACAATCAGTAACAAATACAATGTATCACAATAATATATTTCCAAGTGATAGGTACTTGTGGGTGTGTTCGACTATAATATTGTGAGCTATCTCTGTAATATATAGATCTCTCTCTACAGCTATATTGGTAACACGGTAGATAATCCATCGTGGCAGGTACCGCTGCAACGTATAGTGTAGGAAAATTATTATATGTCACCGTGTGACGCATATGTATTTTGTATTGTATTGTTATGTAAGTCTTAATACGGTTGGAAGTATATAGTAGGCCTTTGTAAAAAAAAAAAAAAAATCTACCGCTCGGTTTCGGCGAACTGCACACCGAGCCGCCGCTATCTGCACCGCGGGGGCGACTACGGCGGCAGTATCGAATTAACTCGTTCCACATTATGGTAGGAAAAGAGAAGCGAAACGAAAAACGAATAATAATAATAACGAAATATAATATATAAAAATTTAGGTGTCGAAAACGAAAATCGAACGGCGCGACCTGCGAACACGCCCCGGAATACGCGCGAGACCGGCAGCGGTGCACGGAACGTTATTGTACCTGCACCGGTGGTACACTGCGCCTGCACAACGATACACTAAATAATAATAATAATATGTAATCATAAAATATAATACGAAAAAAACCGGCGGCGGCGTCGAATAACCCCTCGGGGTCGGCGCGGGAGACCGCCGTGGCCGGGGGCGGTGAAACAAATCCCCAAAAAGCGTTTACGCCGCATACGTTATACTTATGGCGCGATACACGCGCACACCGTAATAATATACAATTTATAAAATTTAACGCGCCCGTTGTGGGGGGGCACTCGCCGGGGCCGCCGCCGCCGCGCGGAACCGATTGACTTTGAGCGGCCGCCATTGTTCGCGCGTCACGAAAAACTCGCTCTTTCCGCGCACGGCGTGCGTGCGGCGCGTTCCGAGAACGTCGTCCAAGTCTTCGCTCCTCCTCCTTCGGCCCATATTATACTCGCCCGAGCATATTGTTATAACGTATATACCTACCTTGACGACGATATATATATTGTAATATGCGTCCTATATATGTGTGTGCGTGTTTTTATTTATTAGGTTTCCCTCCGCCCCGACGCGGCCCGTACGGTGTTACAACATAATAATATTTTATTATTATTATTATTCGTATAAAAATAATAACGCCCGCCCGTCAACGCGGTTCCAACCGTTTTTACTGCACCCGGTTACGTCGCGGCGGCCAAGACGATTATTATCATATTATTATTATTGTCGTGCCTAGCTGTAGGTGTCCTGCGTACGGCGGGCGTCACGGGTTCGACCCATAATAATTGATAATATGCGTGCGACGGCTACTTAATATATAATATATTTTAATAACGTGTGCCTATATAGGTGCAGCGCGGCGATGTCGCGTCGAAACTCGTTTATTTCCCTTTGATCGAAACCCTTTGAACGGCGAACCACCGGCAAACGCGTATCGTGGAGTTTATACCCATTACGCGCTCAAAACGAAATACCTTTTTCCATACCTGCCTGTGTATAACGCGATTGCGCTCAAAACGTTTTAGTATCGACAAACCGGTAATTTTCAGTGTGGATGGACCAATATAATTGCGCCACAATACGATATCCGTTGATAATTTGTGTGATTTTTTGGAATAATATTTATGGACCGCTTTACGTACATGATATGTATGATATGACGAACGCATTTTAGGCATTTAAACAATATTATTTGTTAACATATAAAATAATATTTTACCTGCTACATAACACTCGTGAGTTATATCACGAATATTAAATTGATAATATTTTTTTATGAAATGCAAATTCAATATAATAATATATACCTATAGTGGCAACTATTTAAACCGATTTCCATAGTTCCATTGCTCAGTGCAGGGCATCGGCAATATTGTGCAGGATTATGAAATAATTGTGTCGATAAAAATATAGCTAATATTAACAATTACCTATTAATAATGATTAAAAATTAAAACTTAACTTCGTCTAGGTATCATTCAAATACATACTATGTTGGTAATGACATTTCATAAAAATCCCGAAACTAGTATAGGTATACAGAAACTGGCTATTAACATTTTAAATGCAAGGATATTATTTTTAATAAAACAAAAATATTTAACAAGCCACTTATATTACAGTGATTATAATTGATCAATGCGTATACGTTTTAATTTAAAATTATTATATATATAAGGTATGATATAATTACATTATTTGTTAGTTTATGTATTATATTTCCATTTTGATGGAATTAAATTGGACAAAAACATAATTTTCATATACCCCAAGATAAAACCAAAGATAACAGGTAACAGCATAAGAGTTGTGAAATTGGAATACTCAGCATCATAAGGAGTGCTCATTTAACTATAAAAGCCATAACAAGGAGCGCAATTTTTACACCGATCCTAAAGTACCTAAGAATTTTGTTTTAGACTCAACACCCAACCAGTAATCCATGCCCGCACGTCACACCGCTATACTATAATATGTTATTATTATTATTACCGTGTAGTAGTGGTATTATATATTTATATGTATATAATATGTATATATGTCTCCGTGACGCGAAAACCGTGTCTGGACTGTAAAGAGTGTCAGCTGTGCACTGTGCTGGAGCGCCGACGAATCGAGAGTTTTCCACTAGAGTTGGTGCGAATAAATCTATATTCCAAGCGCAGAAAAGAAATCGGTGAAAAGTCTAAAAAAAAAACAACAGTAACGTGCGCCTATACATATTATGTTCTATTATATATTATATTTTACGATTCATGTCGCGAACCTCTGATTTCGGGTCCTTTCCACCGTCTGCACACATATTACTATTATGTCGGCGAAAATATTGTCCACGTTATTACATATTATACTACCTATACATACCTATATACGGTAATACATACCGACTCTTCTGTACGGGGTTCTGTGCAGTGTGCACGTCACACGTTCGCTGGAGTGTGTGACACATGTCCGCGCGGTGATCGCATGAATGCGATGATACGTTCTGGAGTTAATTTCTCGACGCGTTTCTAGGGGGGTCTCCGTCGCGCCGTTAAACGTGTCTGTCAGTCCGTTTCTCTTGTACATAAAATAATAACATGTATATAGGTATGGATATGTATCTGTGTGTACGCGTATGAAAATCATTTGCAGTACGACAAAAAAAAAAAATAATAATAATAATCTAAAATTCCACTTGTTAACCGGCTCTACATATAATAATATTATGTACCTATACGCACCAGGATATACGATCGTCTTTTGTCGAAGAATAATATTATAATGAAATCTAAAGAGTGATGGGGGGGGAGGTAAAGTGGATTTGTTTCTTTCATTTTTTTTTTTTTTTTGCTTACAAACACTTTTTTCCCCTCTTCCGATGCACACATATATACGCTATTATAATACATATAGGTATACGCGCGCTCTGCTGCTCGTCCGTCGGTCTTCTATCCACGCCCGCCGGCGACGATGAGGGACCACTTCGCCACCAGCCCCGCGCGTACCTAACCTATATGTATAGGCGAACCAATCATTATTTTGAGTAGCATCTTCACTGGAGTACTGGACACGATTGTTTTGTCCTTTGGCGCGTACGCGTCGTACCCGTGGCAGCCGCCGCAGCAGTCTATCGTCTCGAAACGGTCGTTAGCAAAAACGGCGGTGGCGACGACGACGACGACGACGAGCCTTTTCCCCGCGCGGACGACCGTTCCAGTCGAATGCGCTCTTACAGTTTATTTGTTGTTATACAGTTATTATTGTCACTATTATTATTATTATTGTGTATATAGCACAGACAAGCGTATGTCCATCGTTGCGTTCTAAATGCAAATCGGTCTGGCGAATATATAATTGGGTGCGAAAACTGCATCGTCGTCCGTTACATATATAATAGGTATAATAAAGTCCTTTAAGCACGCCGTGGCCATTACAGTAATACTGCGCATTTACACGCGCAGTGCATAAACATAGTATGACGTACTACATAGTAATAGTCTACAACATATTTTCTATATGCGTTTAATATATTATATTATACTTTATACAATGTAATATTAGTATAAAGATAAACTATAATAGTATAGTGTGTACCTAGTATATACATTATACATACCTGACATGGTCTCATGCGCTTTTGTTGTTTCGGGCACGTTTTGGACCACGTGTCTACCAACTTCATCACTATATTAGTATATAATGTGTACCTATAAAGAATTACGTTGCATCACTCAAACACTAGAAAATTCATCGATAAACTTTGTTAATTCCACTCACCCCGCTAATGACAACCCAGATGTGAGGTTTCCTAATATATGACTCCGGAGTTTTATTTTTGACCGATTTAGTGTCTTTGATTCTTTTAGTCATGATTTGGTAGTTGTGTTGAAGTTTAAGAATGATGTGTTCTGACTTACTCGTCGGTATGGCTATTGCTTTAAGTACGATGTTACACCTACAACAGACTTTTATAAGGTGTGAGCCTATTAAGATTTATTGAAAATTCCTGGAAAATTAGTTAGATAAAAAATAATAAATTCGTATTTTTGAGTCACCGGGAAATATAGGACGCGAATGAGATCTATTTGGGACAAACGTTTTTTTGGACATAATATTATGTTCGTGGTTTTTTTTTGAAAAATGTCATCAGAGAACAGTGTGGAGTTTCTGATAGTTTTATTTGAGATGAATGGTGGTGATAAAGAAATGATGCGTAGTGTGATATTTTATAAAATTTCTAATTTTGACCAGTTTGATTTAGAATAAATAGACCCCAAACTTCGCCACGGCCATAAATTAATACTTCCAGTATATAAGTACATTTGGTAGATTTGGAGTTTAGTTTTGGTAGGGATGTGTCTTGGTTTATTTAGAACTGGGTAAAACGCGCATTATGCAACGTACCAACGTTTATGCGAGTAGGTAGCTTCTTTGATTATACCTATATTTTGCGTGATACGATTGTACGTCGACAATCGCATTTTCTTCTCTGTCGAGCTATTTCCACAGTGTGACCTATAGTTGTAATAACAGTTTTAGTTTATGATTGATTTTATGTTCTTCTCTGTTGTGTGACGTGTATGTTGTCATATGTTGCACCGTTATAAGGCAATAATTATTTATTAGCTAGTTCACATTTTCACTGAAATACAACATAAGTGTAACGAGTGTATATACGATCTATTTTGTCGACATCTTTTTTCTGTAGTCTCATAAAATCGAGTGCACTTGCATTGGCATTTGGCATACAGAACAATTATATTTAAAAATATTATATATTAAGTTCACTTGAATGCGACGCGACGATGTGTGGCTATTTGTAATTGCAAAATAAATTGTGTTAGCAGTTGCAGGGTGCGTTTTTCATAATAACTCACTTCACAGTTGTCGTAAAAGTAAAATAAAAAAAATTATTTAAGTGCTTAACTTATCTACGATCAAGATTTTATTTACATAATGTTATTAATTGATTATATTTATGTCAACTGCATACAGCGCCTAATGACATTGTTTGTTATTTAGTTTTAAGTATTTCTATAGGGTATGAAATTGAAATAATAATTATATTCACCTTATACTGTTAACTCCAAACGCACAACATGCAATAATTCATAATGAATAGCTACTTGACGAGTCTGTCTTGACTCTTGAGTACGTACTTTACAATTATTTGGAAAATAGAACAAGCCCATCATATTATATTAATCGGAAAATATTTATACATTACACGATATATATATATATATAGTTGTGCAAGTATAAAACTCTAGTTATTATGGACGGCATAGATGGAATATAAACGGGACGATAAATTTTTTTACGATAACACGACGTTTCATCTATTCAAATGACAAATATTATCAAAAGCTTGAAAATTTGTTTCAAAAAATCTTTCATTTTAATCGTTAACATAAATGTCGATAAAACCAAGTGATATCGTGTACATCCTACATACAGATAGAAATTCATATTCCATATTCCATATTATAGACCCCCAGTAAAAAAAATATTCTATATTGTAGTGATTACAGTAGCTTGTGAATTATGCTTCGTGCACACAAGTACAAGAAAGTTTTAAGGCTCATAAAATACATTATATATAACGGGATCTTCAACCCGAACGGAAGTGCTGGTCCTAAAAACAACAATAATCTCGCAATAATATTTTCGTTATGCAGCCGAATGTTGTTCGATGGGTCGCGTTCTAGCTGCAGAAACGTCCTTCAATGCAGACTACAACTGCTGAGGTCTTATTGTGCGTAGATTTAATCTCCTGCTCGACACTTTAATAGCCATCAGCGTGTTTATTGCATTAGACATGTGGCACGTCGGACGTTAACACAATAATAATAATAATAATAATATATATCACATCGTTGCCGAGTATAATATAATATATATAATAATAATAATAATAATAATAATAATACGGTTCCCGTGAAATGCGGGTAAAACTGCGTGCTACAAAGTGAAAGTAATTATTATTATATTGTTGTTGCAGCGACGGCCTTTTGTAGCAGTAGATATTATTATATAGTTTATACGTCGTTGTATATATACATATAGGGGTGGAATCACGCTGTTCTTGTACATTTATGTTTAAAATATATATATATAAGTATAAATTCATATATTATGAACTGCCCCGGGGCCGAGCACGTCATATGGGCCTTACTTTATGTATATAATATAATATAATGACGGAAGTCGGACCGGCCGAGTAAATATTTTTATTGCAGATTGACAGACGGTTTTCATCGTATACTACCCGAATTTGGACCGCTAGCCCGCGATTTTGATCGATCAGACGAGCGCGGATTCGCTGTTATTATTAAAAAACAAACGATTTTCGTATCTAAAAAATGTTCTAGGATAATCGCTCTCGTTTCACTACCCCACCCTGTACACATCAGACTTGTATATTATATAGGTAAATGCAGTTTACGCGTCACGTATAATATTATGTTATACGCGCCAGAGGGTGGTGTCTCCGCGGGACTTATTTTTTTTACCCCGAAATCGTGGAAAAATCACTACGACATTTTTTTCGTTATTATCGGGTTTTTTTTTTATGGTACGAAACGCCAAACGAAACGGCTGATTTGTAAGAGGAATAAACAATGGCCCGATTTTGCTCCGGGCGAATACTTCGCGTGATCAGTTTATATCACATTATTATATTATGTTGACGAACATTACGCGCGACTGTTTTTATCCGCAGCTGGTCCGTTTTTGTTTTTTTTTTCGTCTCCTATAACCACGCTAACGATCCGCCGTTTATATAATAATAATATATAGTCCAAAAACCGCACGACACCGACTGGCTTCGAGAACAAAAAATCAATCCGAACCGATCGGTGTGAGAAATAATATGTAATTGCCGAAGCGCAGTCGTCCGCACTAAACGGTATTATATTATATTATTATTACCTATACGACTTTAACACGAGTACCTATACTTACCTACTTATACATATTAACGCGTGGCTAAGACTTTGAGTGCCGTTAAAAAATATTTTCTGAAACGTCGTAGTTCATCTATAATTATATCCCTACCTAATAAATAAACTATTATGTATGGAGTACCTATATAATATTGTATACTGTGTAATGTAGGTAACGTTAAAATATATTACCGACAATGATGATAATTCAGGAAATAATTTTAATACAATAAATAGTTTAGAAAACATATCGTATACATTTCTTTAGGAATGTCTGAAATGCTTTAAGTTGTTAGCCATTGACTTAAATGTATCGTTTAATACACTATTGCCTTGTCGTATTAGAAATTGACGTGATTATAAACATTAAATTTTATAGGAATATTGTGCAAATTGTCTAAACTATTGCGGCGCAGACACATATATATATATATATATGCGGCGCAGATATATATATATAGTAATAACTCGTTTCTATACAATTATATACTTACGATTATAAGATCTTTGATGAGATGAAGTCTGGACTCGACTGCAGTGACATAATATTTAAATTTTTTTAATATGCATATTCTTCAGCAGGCCACAAATCCTGCCTGGAATCTATTTATTTTTCCATATTGGAGTTCAACTGTTGTTGCCTAGTCATTCATAACAGTACTTAATTGAAGGGTGGAAATCCAAAACTTTCTGTTGCCAAAATGTATAAAGTCGAATCAGACATCGATTCTTAACAAAAACAAATCGATTTGCAAAGTCAGAATATAAGTAAAAAATACTATTTTCTAGTAATATCAGCATGCATAAATATCTAGTTAATCTAAAAAATAACTTTTGCCTCGAATACAAATAGTACATAAATAATCAAACAAATATGAG
This sequence comes from Sitobion miscanthi, assembly GCA_008086715.1. Classification (NCBI taxonomy): domain Eukaryota; kingdom Metazoa; phylum Arthropoda; class Insecta; order Hemiptera; family Aphididae; genus Sitobion; species Sitobion miscanthi. Next base: position 4,770,997 of record CM017797.1, read on the forward strand.
ATTAAGCTTTTTTCAAATTTAGGTTAAAATGTGATATTTCTTTTTTCTTTACTCGAAAGTCACCAATCATTAAGCATAAAAAAAACGAATTTTTTCCATTAAGAAATTCATTCTAAAACGTAATAAAATTTGTATATTATTTTACGCTAAATCGTACTATTTCCTGTGTCGTAAGTATACATATGAAAAATAAAATAACTAATCCAAAACGTACAAGTCATAAAATCAATTGAATGATATTAAGTTTTGAATACATTTTAAAATATCAATTATATATAGTTTATACAATATACATATACATAAAAAATAGTATATTTTTTTGTTAGGTATAACTCATTACACATTACATTTATTGTTGGTGAAGTAGAGGAGATATAGAAATTCGTTTCTCCTGAGAAAAATCAGTATTTTGGCAATAGTTGGTTTTGGATTTCCACCCCTCAATTAGTTATCATTATTGCGCGGAAGATAATATGATATAAATATTTGTATACACCGTATTTGAAATTCGGTGATGTACGTAAATACATCAATGCTCGTTTATTGAATTAAATTGTGTACAGTTTATTCTCATGCACCAAGATATATTGTAATAATAAATCATTTTAACTAATGGAATAATATTTCTGTTTCTCGATTCCTGATTATTGCGATTTAGTGCAGCACGTTCGTCCATTATCCCTCGAAGACATCGAAACGCGTTGCATTTGTATTAGATAGGTAGGTACCTATAATATGTTATAATATAGATAAATCGTATATTTTGTTCAGTGTAGTTTATTGTACGTAGATCGCAATAAAAAATAATGATCAATATAATAATATGCATGATAGGTATTATGCCATTATTATTAATAACTGCAGTAAAGGTACTCCTAATTATCGCTATATGCTGCAGTGGTCCGTAAAAAATGTTATAGTGTAATACGGTACATACAAAAGACTAAAAATATTAAGTTGCATTAAATTTATAAAATATATTGCGTATCAATGTCGGCAATTGGCAAGCGTCGTTTAACTTTGCGACATAAATTTGACGACAGTCTAGGTAGTATACATATAGCTGTGCGGCTGCTCGTCGTCGTATTATAATTTATAAATTCTCGAAACGGAATCTGGACCCGCCGACTACCAACAGCGACCACAGCGATGTATGCGAGACGTGCGTTATGTTTACTTAAGCTGCTTGGATTCGAAAACTGTGGTGTAAAGACACTCGGAACGCCGTATAGGACGTATTACCATATTATTTTATTGTTATGTGTAGGTACACATTGTTTGGGACGGTTTTCGGATAGCCCAAATTATTGCTATCACGGGATAAAAGTGAAAAGAAAAATATTATTACTGTAGAGTTTCGATTTTGCCGGGTACGTCCGTAAATAAATATAATATTGTGATATGTCGACCCACCGCAACGCGTGGGCACATACGGCACGGGGTAAACACCGCACCCGGGCGAGGGCGATGACAATGACAATATGTAATATTATAACGTACGCGCACTGTGTAGAGCGTTTTTAGAAAGCCGACTCCGTGTCGGAAATTCGGCCAAGACGCATTTCTGCACCGATTCGCGAGTGAAGATTTACGACGGCTCACTCGGTATATACGCGACACACAACACATGACACTATACAATACCATAATATGATTATTATACCATATGTCCATGTATATGCGGTATAAATGTGTGCGGGGGGAGGGAGGGGGAGACTTCGGTACTTGTAATTCTCGTAGAAAGCGAGTGCGTATTTATGTGTATGTGTGTGTGTGTGTGCGGGGCACAAAAGGAGACGTCATATCGTTCGGCGCGTTCATTGTGTTATTAATTTGTCCGCAATAAAAACGCACTTTCTCTCGGCCACCCGCCGCCCGGAAAACAAAAGCGGGTTACAAATTTTTGAACGGGGGCGAAAGTGAAACGATTTGTACCCCCGCGGTCGTTTGTCAGATTTCGGCCCGGAAAATCGCCGTGCCCCGGCGACCGCGCGCGCCGCAACCACGACACGGTGGTGGTATGATGTGTACGCGCATTATACCCTACCTAAACCGAGCCCACCCACCCACCCACCCACCCGCTTACCGACACATGCCTATAGTATCTACTACATAATCACGTGCGGTGCGCGTTATACCAATAAATATATAGATATGTCATGTGTAGGTAGGTACGTAAGGAGAAGCACGTCAGGTGCAGCTAATAAGCCCGTCCACTGTACCTATGTGTTATATAATAATATATTATTATTATATTATATACACGACGGAGACACACCTGCGACGGTTGTGCCCGACGCGAATGTTACTTTTATATATACATAGGCGTAGTATGCCTCCAACAATAATATAATAATGTAGAAGTACCACATGTACCGTGAATACGACTAGCGATTTGTGCCCCGTGACGACGATATTGTCTGATTTAATGATGTCGCATATCGAGATTTTCGCCAAGCACATCATGCGACACAACACATATATTATACGGGTGCTCACATATAAGCACTTTATTATTGATATAATATGTACATGGATAATATAGGTACACTGCACCGGTGCAACCATCAACAACGCAGCCCCCGAGCGGAAAAAAAAACTATAACGAGAATATACAGTATGATGGCTCAGTTACGATTTTATAATATACGAACACATGCATGATATTAGAAGATAGAGGGTCGATCACCAGACATGCTCACCTCAGTGCTTTCTTTTGATAATGAATTTTGGAACTCTGAAAATAGGTAGATATATGATTAATAATTGCTATATTTTAAAATTCTTAGATTTTCTATACCATTTAGGTGGAATGTCCTTTAGAGCGATACCGTAAACTTTTTTCAAATGAGAATCAACCTTTTGTCCGGTAAATTATTAATCGGATGACTTTTTTAAAAATGTTGGTGTATCTAAAACACAATTCGAACGAGTAGTTTTTGCGTTTATTAACATATTGTGTAATAAGGATAATTATAGGTCCGCGATAATGGGTTTGGAGTAGATATAGGGGCTACGATGATTTAAGAACTTAAGTAATTAATTAATATTAATCTATCAACATTTGTAAAAAGGTCCAAGTATAATAAAATATACTAAATCCAGTATTACATCTGTTTTATAATTTTGTACCGCCCCAAAAACAATTTTTAAGGACTATTATCCTCAGTAGGCATATATATTATAATTAAAGCTTTGCAGAAACTACAGTATTTACTGAATTTACAGCAAACAATTTTACTCTCATTAAAAAAAAAAAAAAAAAATTGTATCATAATAGAATACAGTCTTTACCTATACAAACCTAAGTAATTGGAAGTATGATCCTTAACCTTAAATAAACTTAAGCATTCCAATAAACCAAAAAATTTAAAACACTCGTACTCGGTAATTCTCCTATGAATTCGAATATTCTTCCTCGGAATGCAGTATAATAAGTGCAATAGGTTTCTCTAAAATCTTTTTGTCTTAAAACTTATAATAGCTGTAACTCATTGTCATTTGGCCAAGATGTGGTACATATTACACATAAGAACTAAAGAACGTAAATCCCGTATCCGTATGGCTAACTTATACAATTCCATATAATATAATATACCACTTTGGCCTATGAGAACGAATATGTTTTGGTCGCCGAAACTCTCTCGCGGGCCGGCCAGTTGCGAAATCACGTGTGCGCAATATATCATTAAATTATAACGTGTACGAACTACGATATCTCGGGTGCCTATAATAGGCCGTAAACTACATTACGGTCCGCCGGTGAACAAAAACAATGACCACCGCGTATACCATTACGACTATATTATATCATTATTATTATTATACGATTCACGCGTGCGTGTTTGCGCCAAATTCGCAGAGGGTCCCGCGGCGGAGAGAGAAACAACAGCGTCGTCGTGCACTTTTTAAATAATAACGCATTGTATATTATTATTATATGTATATGCATAGTAAACATACCACCCATGGGCGGAAACTTTACTTTTTTACCGGGCGTACGATTGTAATGCGATTCGATTCGGTGACGCGCGTGGTTTCGAATAGGAAATTTATCCTCCTCGCTGAACCGCGCGACGGGTAGTTCATGATATAATATATTATATAATGGCAACGGGTAATACATATTCTCGTACAACGTGCGGCGCGTATTATTATTATTATATTAGTATTATTATTTTAACTTATCGTGCGAACCCACTTATGTCGATATTCTTAACACTTGTGCAGTGTATGACATTATATTACTACGACGTGCACCCGGTGTAATGTATATAATATTATACATGCCTATATACATGCTGCACGGATCGATTATACGGCCGATGGACTCGCGAAGCGATTCTCCGGAGTGTGGTAATTTACTTGGCGATCAAGTCTCCCGGAAAATCGACGTGCCATTGAACGCCGTGTGAATCGATCAGAGCGTATATTATTAAATTTTTCCATACGGAGCGCGTACCTATATATTTCCTTTTCGTTTGGCGATTGAGAGGAAGTCGTGCCCGCTGTGTTGTCTCCGTGTTCTCTCCGACCCTGCACGCGTTATTACATACCTATGGCAAATCTGCAGCATACCGGATTCTCACTACGGTTCGTTTATGGTTAATATCGGAGCAAAATATATACCTACATATATTATTCTATCGAACCTTTAGAAGAGAATATCGAACGTGGGCGAGCGAAGAGATTTTACTTTTTTTTTCACGTCTGCATATCCTCATGAGTTGTGAGTATAACTATATACTTGAATAGTTTTAAAATTTAAAATTCATATGTTTCTCGATTTAAAATAAACATGTGAAAAAAAATTCGTGCACTGCAGCTTATATTGGCCCCTAAAAATACTATAACATTATCTTACTGCACTTTATTTATAGTTGATATCAGAGCCAATTGACCTGATACTGACTATAGATAAAGTGTAGTATAAGTATGTAGATTTGCTATGTTATGCGTTATGAGACTACTCACGCGGGTATGATGTCATCTTAAAAAATATGAGGTTCGATGAATGCGTCTGTACAAAAAAATAACTTAGTGTCTATGCGCTCGTTTGTACTTAATGGGAGTCCGGACGAACGCCTCTGCAGTTAATCGCATATTACACGATATAATATTGTTTATAACGTTTTCGACCATCAACAATCTATAAAAAGACTACCCTATAATATTATAATATTAACTGTATAACATCAAATTATTTAACCAAAAAAACGCACGTCACTGCCCCCGCTATTTGATTCCATGAATCAAAAACACTCAATTAGACTTTTTTCGAAAAATATCACTAGAAAAAACAGCATACAGTTAAATTATTTTTGACTTTTATGTTCCTTCCATAAATGTATATGTTATGTAAACATTTAAAATCCCCGCCATTTTTTCAGTAATCATGATTATTGGGTATATTAAAAAAATTAACGGATTCAAAAAATGAATAACTCTATTACATAACTATTCCATATTTCTATTATTATATATGATATGGGATCAATATTTCTGGGTTTTTTTTCTATTGTTCGCTTTTTTATTAACTAAACCTTTTTAGATATTATGTCATTTTGAAATAAATCACAAAAACTTAAAAATAAGACATAATATATTCGTAGGTATGAAATGTATATAATACATTGGTATACATACAGACCGCATATGACATATATTATGTGACAACACATCGGCAAAGTCGTAGTTTAAGTGTTAGTCCTTATTATTATCCCGTTTGACATCTGCTGGGTATACATATTATATTATAATGTGATATAATAATAATATACAAGCCGACAGGAAATTCGCGCAGTCTTCGGCGATATCGCAATATAATTGGCGGCGCGTGTATTTGCAGTCACGTACGGCCGAACCGTCTTATATATATATATATATATGCCCATCATCATCATCATCATATGTGTGTGAGATGTGTCCTCGAGGTGGAAATGTGTTTGCCGCCCTGAAAATCGTGACATATTGTCGGCTCTCTGTCCTATCTGTGTTTCCCCGGGCAGGTCATGCGTGCGGAATCGTCTGCTTCCGATTAAATCACCACCGACAAGCGTAAAAACAACACACACGTCACACACGCATAACTGAGTCGAGTGATTTCGTTGGAACGTCTCATGAATATAATTTCAAAAAAAAAAAAAATGTATTTACAATACTATATATATATATATAGAATACAGCATTTATCTTTACTATAAAAGTCTAAAAATATGTATTACTGTGTATAAAACTGAAATAAAAATCGAATCACGTAGCCGTACAACATGTTATTATATTTATAATACAATGTGTGAATCGTTTCTGAAAGGCAAAACAAATTGTAAACAATTAACACGCGTTGCCTTACGGATCAGAAAATTAATATTCTGTTCAATACTATATACAGTGGTTAACAGTATTTTTAATATTAAATAACACTCGCCACATAATTTAATTCAAATGATTTTTTTTTTATAATTAGCTGCAGGTCTCTCTTTTTTTTTTATCGCCGTTCCTGTTGATGTATTAGCTAAATATTTAAAAATATATAAGTAAATATATTATATACGTCACCCTATATGAAGTTCAGAATACTTCTTTTGAAATATGCTCTAAACGCGTATTGTTTACAGCGCGAAGGACCTGCAAATAAACAAATCTGTGTACTGCTTATATCGGTGTATGCTCGTGGTACAGGGTTATTGAAATTTTACAAAATAAATGGGGACTATAATATTATGTTATATAAGCTCTTATACACATAAAGTCCCCGATATTTTTATAACGTATATTTGAACAGCCCTTCAAATTTAATAGGGTAACGTCTACAGTCTAAGGTTGTAGTTTATATAGTTAACCTATTTTAATTTGTTTTGTCATGTATTGGTCTTTAATCGTTATGTGTTTCTGAATATTGCTTCTCTTTCTATTATAAACTACAAAAATATTATAAATTTATAACGGCATTTATGATATAAAATTTTAGTAGTTACTCGTTGTTCTACATATAATACTATTTTTATATTAACTTTAAAAACTGGTATCATGACTACGTAATCCTTTTTATCTAAAACCTTATAGATCTAGGGGCTAGAAGTATGTAAACGTTTTCTGTAAATATAACTACGCTTATTATAATTCATTTGTTTAGATTGTATGAAACAAAGAATGAATATATATTAACTGTTAAAAGTATTTGGATTAGAAACATATTAATATTTTCGATTTAAAATAATTAATATAATATAGTATTATGATGTTATACAAGTTCATTTTAATACATTTGTACAGTTCATTAATTATTAATTGTCATTTTCATTCTATATTTAAGTATATTTTATCTACTATGGTCTACTTACTTAATGTATTAAACATTAATATTCAGATTTCATATCTTAGTCTTAAATATTAGATAAGTTCGAGTGTATCGTATTATTATTTTGTGGTTTGGAATAATTTATAAATAAATATAGGATCTTAATATTCATTACCCCTTATTGGGAAATTTGATATATATAAATATATGCATCTTTGATCAAATTTGATTCCCTTTAATACTTTTTAATTTGTACATAATTATTATTCAGACGGATCAATATTTACTAATATTTGCATAAATAGTAAAAATCATGACTAGAATATTAATATTTGTAGGTCGCATGGATATTTTATGAAAAATAAATTTCGAGGTAGCTGGTAATAGCACACCTGCATACATAATGATTAATACGCGTGTTGAGTAACCATATTTACTTACTTACATTATTTCATGAAAATCGCAGCCCTATTATAGTCTATAGACAATGGACTATGTTTACATAAATATAAAACTATAAAATAAATTTTTAGATTATAAGCGGAGCGATGGATGTAGTTTCAAATGATTTATTATTATAATTATGTGTACAAAAATGTTGGTATTTTTACAACTTTGTTATATGACCAATAGAAATGTAGAGATAAAATCATACAAAATCATTTCAATTTAATATCGAAAATACCAACTTTCAAACGTATAATATTATTCTAGATCGCATTGGACAGTTTTCTACACGCACAATGCATAATTGTATACCTATTTATGATGACACATCCGACGCATACATACACAAAGCACATACCCAGCGGATAATTAATTATTCAAGCTTCGCAAACCCTTCATATGTTTCATAAACAAATGAATACGTCGTTAGGTAACTATACAAAATAAATAAAAATGTTACAATTAATATATTGTTATGTCACACTCATATTTGCATTTCTAAACCTATTTCATAATGTATTTCAAAATACAAAATATTAATTCACACGTCATGTCTTAATTTAGGTTGACTATTTTACTCAATAAATTCAAATCTTGGTAATATGACAATATCATATTACACATTTCGAATAAACACATCTTTTTAATAGTTTTTATGTTATTGAATCAAATACAATAAACATTCTAATACATGTTTAAAACGTATACAAGACGAACGGTTGATATATAGTGTGACACACATTTCGTTAATCTTCAAAAACCACTCTAGGACCAATTTTTAATTTCTTTGTAATATATTTTGTAAAAAAAAACTAAAACAAATGCATCTCGGGTGCTAATTTCTAGCTCGGAGTGCAATGCACCCCCTTATGCCTCCTATGTACAACTTATGGTCGAACGCCCAATACGTACATCAGCACGCATATTAATATCATAGTACCGTGCGAGTTCCAATCACTCAGTCTCGTTTTTTGAACGGCTCGAGCAGTATATAATATCCGTTGTAATAATAACATTCATTCTGTAAAATATTTTTTTACCCTTAAGCACAGGGATCGGCGACGGCGGCGTGATGCTGCGGCTGCAGGGGGACACCCTGCGGTGAATAATTGCAGAAAAAAGAACCGGGCACGCGCCTCTTTCCGCCGACGCAAACAACTACAATGTATACATACGCATATCTATAGTAATAACAATAATATATATTAAAATACGAAAAAAGCACGTGTTGCTGGTCCGTCATCCGCGTGCCCGCGCGTGTGCGCCCGATAAACAAAAATATCAATCTCGGCCGCACACTCGCACGATCCACATTCGGTATATTGTTATAAGTCGTATACACAATATATTATTATGTATATTGTGTACGGTGTGAGCTGTACAGCGCGCGTACATCATAATAATGATAATAATAATAATAATAATATGGACACGTAAACATCGTACTATTATATTATATATATATATATATTTATTATATTTATTTATCGCTGCACACACTGCGTATAACGCGTGGACATCGTTTCGGCGTTATGTGTACCCACACTCGCACCCACTCGGTGTCTAACGTAAACAATGAGGGTTGACTTCTGCATCGGTGAGCTTTTTAAACGGGTCGTTTTCGCGGGAGGGTAAGTGCGCATTCGTCCGATCCCGGCCGTGTGCGCGCGTTTATTTTTTTCCCGTTCTCGCCGCCGCCCACCGTTATCCGGACCGTCACGGTCTGTAGGAGACTCTTTCCGATGGAAATCTATCTGTCTATGCGATATCATAATACAATATACATATATATATTTATGTGCTGTAAACGTATACGTGTATTTATCTCGCGGGGTGGTGACTCGCGGAGATGATAATAACAATTTAAATATGAGAAACAGGACTCGGACGCGGAGCTGAGAACAACAAACAATGGCTGCACACGTCGTATAGTATTACTGCCGAGTGAAATCTATGCACACGTAAACTCGTTCCAAGAGTCAACTCGATTAATCTGTGTGGACACGAATTTTATCAACAATAGCCGAGGAAAAAATTCTTGATCGACAAATTCAGGTCCATAAACTTGGCAAGACAACAAACGACATGTCGGTGCCAACTATATGGGGGAAACATGGTTAAGATGGGACACCTAACTTTAATTTTATATGTCATACTTTCTAAATTTCCAATCCGTTTTGTTATGATATTATTATTAATTGTACAATTGTACATATATTTTATCAAATATAAAATTGATTTCTTTTCCATCATAATAGACCATGGCTGAGGTAAGAGGGACACCAAATTTGCAATAATTCTTGTATTACATTGGTAATAAATAATAATCGAAACAAGAGCGTATATAATATTTTTTCTAAAAACTCGGTTTGTTTATAACTATTTTTAAAAATATACCTTTATAGTTTGCCCGAGGTACACATGTATAATTTGAAAATGAGGCGTGTATAGTTAAACATTTTGTTTTAATTTTTGCTTTTTATCACTTTCGTTTAAAATGACTTATTTTAAACGATCCCTCGATGGTCGTTACTTAGGTGATATCTACTGTTTATATAGGTACATACTTCCGTTCATATTTCATAAGGGTCACACTTTCACGTGGGGCCAAAACCCGTAAGTAACAAAATAATTGTTGGTTAATGCTCTTGGTGGACCCCACACGTCGCACGAGTTCAGTGGGGCCCATTATTCTGTTGAAATAAATAATAATAATATATTCGTTAATACGAAATATAAGAAACAACATTTTATCGCATAGGCAAGATAATTGTATTATTTTTATCAAACGTGGAAGATATAAAAAATAATATAAATTACCTACGTTACGTACGCTGGTAACATCGGTGCGGCGTCGTTGCTGCCCCTATAGCCTCCGCCGTTTTCGCTCGCGAAGTAGTCGCCAGAGGGTCTCGCGTATCCGAAATCCAGTCGCGCCGCCGTCGGTAGTCGAAGAAAACACATTGGTGACTTACCCCAAGTACTTACCACGTACCTCTCTAACCCCGCGTCGCCGTCGCTTTTCGTTTGACCTAAGGGTTGGGGGATGTCGGGTTCTGTGGACGCCGGACGGCTCTCGATTAACCCCTTTGTTGGTACCTATATATTATTACGTAGGTACATGGTACATAATATTGTTATGGTAAATTATGTACTTACATTGCGTGCCACGTGGTTACTGAAATATGTAAATCTGAATAATCGACGATAACAACCATACGCATGTATTATCTTAAATGATTTAACTCATTAATAATTCATTCCTGTCCTGACAACTAAGACGTTCTATGCCGTTAAATAATCGTATTTACAAGTATACACAGTGCCCTGCATTACACATTATGTACCTATAGCCTATAGGTATACATAGTAAATATTACACAGATTATTATGGTTCAGGTGTGGAGTTAGTTGAATAACGACAATCGACCTAATTTGTTAATTCGATTAAGTAAGAACATATAATGTTAAGTTGTATATACTTTTAAAATTAAATGTTTAATAAATGTGGAAAATAAAATTGTTCTACCCATGTCTAGTTGCTAGGATCTGCACTCTACAGTTTAATGATTAACTATATATTGGGTACCGACTTTACTTGATTATGATCAAAGTTCGTTCGTACACCTACAAAAATAAAGATGATGATTATAACAATATTTATCTAATATAATTGTATGTGTGGTTAATTTTAGGTTTTATAAATATAAAATATACTTATCACACATTATCTTGTGTACCCACTACCCACAATTTACGTTTATGTATGATGTACATATACTGCAGGTAGTTCAATTAGAGTTATTAATTTAATTTAATATATTATTTGCTAAAACATCAACCTACATAGTGCATATGATATACATATAACGAAGCGTGTAGGCTTCTACGGACACTTAACTGATTACAAACAAATTGTGAAGCTGTAATGGTAGCGAAGCGTACCTATATATACCGGAGCGACTTATCGACTTTTCCGTCATGTACATAAATGATGAATTTAGGGTATATACGTGGACAATCAAATCGATTTCAAGTCGTCGTGCGTAATAGGTTTATTAATCGTTGGGAATTGGACTCGGCGATTTAGTACATAGGGTACCTATAGTATATATGAAATGAAAAATGGGTTTCGAATGGCCGCGATAATTTTTATCGGCTGGATCCGGCTAATATACCATATTATAAGTATTTATAACGTAACAATAAAGGTACTCGCACGTACACGAATATTGCCTATAATATAATATAAATGTACGTTATCAATATATTATTATAATATGTGCGTGCAACAGGTGAACGGCGTGAAATCGAACGCGGCGCGTGAAGAATCGCCGCCGATGATATATGGACACGATAATAATATTATAAAATATCGTAAGAAGACATCTACTCGCCAGCTGCAGCACTTCGCTGTGCGGGCTTTGGATCCGCCTTTACTCAAGTACACAGTATACAATAATTATTATAACAACGTACAGAATATTTTGGGATACAGTTTGGAATACGATAGCCGCACGTCCTACTGCGCGTGCGATATTATATTATATAATCTAACTTCGGACGTACTACTATTATAATAATATTATGTATAATATTATATGGTGTAACACGGTCAGATCGCGGACGCCGAAGAAGATGGAGTGTGTGTGTGGCCCGCAAAAAGGCAGGTAGCAAAAAACGCGTGACGACGCAGAAGCCCGGACTGTCTCGTCCACGATGCGAGCACGGTATGTACGTCAGTTCCTATAAACACATGTCATATATTATAATATTATAATAATAATCGTCACGACCAGAAAATAATAACGAGAAGAATGGCCGTACGCGCGTTGGAAGTTATTTACGAATTATTATTGACGTGTCCTCCGCGCGCGGACGGTTTTCGATTAGTCTCGCACAGTTTTCCCATAAAACGTACATTATATTATATTTAATTCGGGAGGACCCGCCGCACGACAGTGTGTAAAAGTGTAAAACGTATTTCGTAGGGTTTTTTTTTTTTTTTTTTGTAGCCGCCCCTCGTCGACAAGAGGCCGAGACGATGATATTATACAATATAATATATAATAACACATATGACAATCGGACGACGGACACGCTACCGCCCGCCGCGGGGGCTTCCGTTGTAATGATATACATATATATACGAACGGGTTGCGACTACTATACGGCAATATGTAATATAACGCCAACACAATATACGCACGACCTCCACCACCGGCCACACATTATTATTATTATTATTATTATTATGCTCACCGAATTCGAAGCAGCAGCACCGGCAGAAGCAGCAGCAGCAGCGTGTATGCACATTATTGAAGACGAGTTTTGATGTTTTTTTTCCTTTCTTTCGATTTCCGATCGCCTTTGTGCGCGATATAATACGATCGCATTGTGCGCGCGCGTCGCTGTCGTCATCATTGGGCAACCGGTGTCAAAAGTCAACAGTTATTATAATATGTATAGGCTCTTGCAGCAATCCATCGGTATTGACAGAAATTCGCAGAAACCGATCCTTCGTGTCGACAGATTGCGTCCTTCAGACTCGTGACGGACAGCCGGTGCGGCCATCCCTGGATCACGACGAACCGTCCCGGAATCGTCTGTAAAAACCTCCGAATCTTGTGTATATACACGAATCGATGTGACGCGATGTGCACGGCCCAGTTGTGCCTAAAACAAAAATTGAATTTTATTTTAGGTTCAGCATAAATGTTATAAATGTACAAACTATCATTGAAGTTCATTATACACAACAATTATTGAAACGATTGACAACCAAATCGTTTTTATTAAATATGAAAAAAATTGATTCATTTGTATAATATTATGAATAATTTTTAATTATACATCAAAAATATAAGTGTAAAATACTGTAAAATAAAATAATATTATAATAGTGATTTATTTAATTGTAACTATATATTTGTGTACATAATATATAGACTAAACATCTATTATTAATGTTCATGGTCATTATATTCCATTAAAAGTATTATTAATTATGCGCTATTAAAGAAAATTAATATTACCCTGAAAATTACCGAACGCAATTGGTTTATCGACCCAGAAGAGACCAAGCACAATTGGTATATTATGAAAAGGTAATTTTAAGCACAACCTGTAAACTTCCGACGTGATATCTATACTAGTAGATAGCATAATACTATAGTGAATCTAGGAAAAAATTCCACGGGAACCAATCTGAATAATATTTATCTATATCAGTGGCGTAGCCAGAAATTTTGTATGTAGGGGAGGGGGCTAAGTATACAAATACAATATTTCTTTTATTTACACTTTTTGTTTTTTTATTAATCTTGATAAAATTGTAAGGTCAACACAGTCAATGGGGGGAGGGATATAGCCCTCTTAGCCCCCTGGCTACGACACTGATCTATAAAAGTTAGTTATATTATTAATTCTATACAGTAATTAAGTCAAATAAATTATCATCTTAGATCTAATATTTTATTTTGGAACCCATAAGTTATGACAAATAAAAATATTATGGGTATAGTGAAATGCCTAATAAAAGTGTTACATTACATTTTATGGTAAATTACACTACTGTGCAAAACATAAGACGTCACTTATTCTCATTCGCGATAGGCACTGTTGAGTGCTGATACTCGTTTTCGTTTTTTACCGGCCGAGTATAATAAAAAATTACAAGAAACATGACGAAAATTAAAATGTCAACTCAATGTAATTTTAACCGATCGCCACTAGGAATAGTATTTTATTATTGCTTCCAATTGAATACCCTGCTCCGAGACGAGTGAGGCGATACTTTCAGCCACAGTACAGTATTATAGTCTGAATGGTTGGCAGACTACACTGCAAACATAATATGCACACGTAGTCCGACTGTTTTGTATTCGTACATCAGACGAATCAGCCAAAGGGTTATTAAATTAGTGCATGCAGAATTAGAAATTAGAATGCATACTTGGTGGCTTTGGCTATAATATAATAATATATGAAATAAACTATAAAACGTTTTCAATAGCAGTCGGCTGCTTGCTATAAGGGTGAGAATCGATGTCCCGTATACGGCCGTACCCTATAAAAGTGTTAAGTGAAGCGTATTCGTCTTCCAGCGTCGTAAATTAAATTAAATTATTATACAAACCAGCACCGAATACTGCAAAATATGCGTGTATTTTCGTTTACACATAATATTGAACCCGCACGTGTCTGAATATTATATTATAGCTGCTGCATATAATATAACAATCTCGACGATGATAAATATTTAACGTGATTAAGTTGATACTGTACCCATAAAATGTTTATCTCGTGGTTGTTCCGAAATAAAACATCACGCACCCTCATAATAATATTTATATTATATTTGTTTGTATAACAATCAATAACATTTTTCTATTTTTTATTGCTGCTACGCGTTGGCCATAATATAATTCTGTACACATTTATGATATAATATTACAACAATTTATCCAGCTTAATTAAATAACAATATACATTTATTAAAATATATGATTTGTTGATTTGTAGCTAATAAAACCTGAAAGCCCGTGCATCATAAATAATAATTAAACCTATAACTTATGACATTGTAGTTGCATAATATATATTATAATTATTTAGATTGCTAATATTATTGACTTCAATTGGTAGTCTTTTGTCTTTACATCAAATCAAAAACTCAATATAGGTATTCAGTATTGTAAATGAGCTAGTTTATTCACCGCGACACCGTGCTAATGTGCAATATTTCTATATAGGTTTAATATTATTATGCTGTATGCGTGTATTAGCAAAATATATATTGAACATTGTCATGAACAAATGTTTTCTTGTTTGCAATTATAGATAATAATTATTAAAGATTAATATAGAAAAGACACATTTTTAAAGGTAAAAGAAACCATGGCACGCAATGTCGCTACTCAATATTTTTCCTCTACAAGGAAAATCTATGAATTTTAAATATGTTTTAATTTAAAATTAAGTAACAATATGATAACAAAAAATCGGTCAGACACAAAAATGAGTATATTCAACTCAAAACTATATTTATGTTAAAATGTAATATTATACATAATGACCATTATTAATTATAATTATAAACACATTATACGTTTTTTAGTTACGTCGGATGTTTGAATAAATATAGTTCAATAATCATAATTCATAATAATGGTATAGGTATATTCAAATGATAAATGAAAACGTTTAAAGAAAATAAAGTGGGTATAAACAGAAAAATCAAAACAACTGTTATTAATTAGGCATTAGGTTTGCATAATTTCATATGTGTGCAGGATATTGATTGGCAATATTTTTAAGATTTTCTAGACCCAAATTTATTAAAATTAAAGTATAAACCATCACTATAATATACAACTTTTATAATTCTAAATATTGATGCAAAAAAAAAAAATAACAAGTACCTATGTCAAACGCGAGGCAAGTTTACAGTTTCATAAAATCGCTTTGATATTATATCTTTTTTCTCGTTTTGTCTTACGATCCAATTCAAAATTCATCACGATACACACTATATTATTATGTATACAGAGAACACATGCATCATATCAACCTCGGGCTGTCGCAAGTGCAGGTGTGTTGACTATACATCAATAGCATATTATATTACTATATCTAAGTAGCACACGGAAACATAACATGTATTTATCAAACATCAAATCCAGATTTACGGGGTGATTTAAATAGTTTTCTAGACGATTTTCACAACATATACTCCCTGCAAAACTATTATTGCACGAGCCGGCCGAAGGGAGCGCGTGTGTACTGCAAAACGATATTGATAATAAATATATGATATAAACCATCGGAATCGTTCGAGTTCATATTATCGAATATATTTTTGAGCTCGACTTGGCTCGCACGCACATGATAAATGTGCCAAATTTGTTGAATTCTTTACGCACCGTCGTCGTATATATATACATATATAGGTACTGCACGGTTCCATTAGGGGGCAGTGTGTAGGACGTATTATGTACGATAATGATCGCGACAATGTAATAATATAACATAATAACGATTTCGGACCGTCCACGCAGCGCACATTTTATATTATTACTATTATATTATTATATTATGCGCACAATACGGTACGGTGTTGCGTATGTGCTACAATAATTACTCCGAGTCCGTCTCCTACTGGTTCGGGTCCCCGCGGGCTTCCTTATTTTCCTACCGATTTATTTTAGACCTGCCGCGACATCATTTATCAGTCGATTCTTCTGCACCGATGTGTTACGCGCGCGCACAATTAAATATCCAATTGTGGCGCAACCGGACCACTATTACAATGTAACGTCGTGGAAGTCGTCACACACGCACACTCACACACACACACACACACACACACACACACACACACCACACACACACACTCGCATTGTATATTATCACATGTGCGCGATATGAATAATGAATTCCGCGCGCAAGACGCTCGCCGGTAGCCGCCGGTCGTTGCCACACACGACTGCGGGACGACAAGGCCTCCCGACGTTTCCGAACGATCGCCGTCGACTTGGAACCGAGCCCTGGGGGTTGGCCGGTCACCATTTATTTTTGATAAATCGTCCCCGACCGAATGTTGTCGTAGATTTTCTGCAAGTTACGAGACAACACGCACACGACGCACAATGGTCAGGTGTTGGTACAATTTACACAGCCGCGCTCGCGTATATACAACACGCACGTATATATAGGTACATTATTATTATTATTATTATTATTTTTATTATTGATTGGTTTTTATTATCGATTTGGGTACTTGGCGCAGTACAATACGCGTTGTACGCGGAACCCCTTCTTCCGCGACGGACGACTGATTCGCATATGGGTGTATACGGCGGTGGCTGCCGGGTACGCGTATCCAAAAATAATAATAATACGCATGTCGCATATATATATATAGGTAGTATAACTGCTGGCAGCAGGAGCTATATAATGTATAATACACTTTATTATTATTATTATTATATGTGAAATCCTTTTGCGTTCCCTTGCATTATATATTATATATTGGTATAGTTGGCACTGTAGTTCGCAGGTATGCAGCGTTAGAAATGTGACATTATTGTTGTGACCGTGATTGCGAAGGAGCTGATGGGTTTAGCGAATACGGGTATCCGATATTATAATGTATACGCTGTACATAATAATATGATATTGTATAATAATAACATGGCACAATAGACCCTTAAAATCGTTTGGCCGTAAGGATTATTCCTGCGTGAATATCGACGGGGGAATCGATTGACGATACGATCTCGGCTGCGTCCTGCTTATATATACACATTGTATAATATTATATGATGCGTATGCCTGTTCGTGTTTGACGTGACGTGTCGATCAAGTAACCGTGATCGAATTTGGATCAAAACATCGCGTTAAAAATGATTTCATACGGTTTACGATCGCGTACCGTCGTGCTTTTCCTTACATATATGTTGAATCGTGTAAGCCACACTTTGTCCTATAATTACACCGGAAAATCGTAAGCTGCGGAGCTTTATTTGCGAGTAATTTTTTCGTTTGATTTTTGCGATTTGTAAGTTCCTCGGGACTAAATTGTGACCGAAATAAACTTAAAGGACATGGGCCACTGTTGGCCACTATGCTCTAATTGTATTTGGATCACAACTAAGCTCCGAGAAACTTGACAATTCCAAAAATCAACTCATACAAATATTTACAAAATTATGCTCTACACAACTTACATTTTGTCCAATGTATTTTGGACTAGTGTGAGGTTATAATCGCCCCGGTTATATTCTCCCTCCACTCCCACATTCAATGTTGGCCATATATTCCAATTGATGAACCTACAAATACTAAAAATCCACTTACAATACATCACAAATTAAGCTGTAAAACTTTCAATTTTTCCGGTGTGATTTAGACAAATTGAAGAGAGCTAACTTCATTCCTCGCCCGTGTATAACCAAAAGATGACTTGAAAGTACATAGTGCTTAGTATATTTATATTATTATTATATGTATATGTATATAAGTATAGGTATAAGATTTCGATTTTAAACGGTTATTTTACAGTATAAGTACCTCAAATACAA
This sequence comes from Sitobion miscanthi, assembly GCA_008086715.1. Lineage (NCBI taxonomy): Eukaryota > Metazoa > Arthropoda > Insecta > Hemiptera > Aphididae > Sitobion > Sitobion miscanthi. Next base: position 4,789,828 of record CM017797.1, read on the forward strand.
TAGTATATATTCTGTGACAATAGGTAGTACCTACCTAAGTAATTAAAATAATTTATACCATCATGTCGACTCGTAGGTGCAACTAGGATTAAAATTCTGGGGGGTTACAACCCACCTTACAAAACTATTTATTTAAAATTACTGATTGGGGGCTTATATCTAAACCAATAAGAGATATTTTTTTTTTGGGGGGGGGGGCTAAACGAACCATCAAAATATACGTATGTGTAAATCAAGTATTTATTTAAACCCTTTATTATGTATATAATAGTATTATACTCATACACAATATCTATATTCACACTGTATAAAATGTTTTTAATCATCAAGACATTTATCACTTGTTATTTGTTTATCGTAATTACTAAACATGTTTGGAGTACATTTTTCAGTGTGTAAACTTGAAACGAATGTATAACTTATGAACTGATGGTAAATAAATTATGTTTTCCGTCTATAATATTTTATATACAGATTACAGAATAATATTATGTACTTAATGCTATACCAGTATCTATTAATTATTTTGTTGAATAGGGACCTAAATGAAAATAAGATAATAAAAAAACGAAAATGTGATATTAAATATGTACCTACTATTGTATTTGTATGTAATTAAAAAAAAAAAAAAGTAACCCATAAAAACTAGTTAATAATATATTTTTTTTATTTCAAACCAATAAATGTCAAAAAATATACATGTCATTTATTATAGTGCTAAGGTTAAAGTATTTTAAATGACGATTACAACATTTATAGAGTATCTATTATGGGTATTCATGTAAGATGTGAGTTTTTCGATTACGAAAAAAGCTACTGATTCAGCTTATGAAAAACAAAAAAAAAACAGAAAAAAAACAATACAAATTATGTTATATTAAATAACATAATATAACACAATGACAATATATTATTCGCTTATTCTGTTGTACATTTTTATACACATATAGGTATTTTTCAATCCATAATATTACTCTAATCCGTATAACACTGCAGGGAATTTCCTATTTAAAAATTCACTAATGGAATTGCATAACGATCGCAACATCGTGGGATATGCGTGGCTTATATTTGGCTTAAGATAATAAATTCGTATTTTTTCCGTTATTTTGCTCAATGTGTTTCACACGTCTTCGTCGCCTCGTTGGTATTTGTTTGGATTTGAAGACGATGTGTACACCAACATATTCCATCATGTTTTATAACAAGACAAGATCACGAAAATACACGTATATAGGTGCCGATCTCGAATACAAACTCGAGTCAAATGTTTGTGTTTGGCATGTGTTTTTTTTTTTTTTTTGTTCCTACAACGAGATATTCAAAACTAAAAAAGAATAACGTTATAGTTTCGCCCTAATTATGTTTACGTCTGTGTATAACACGCCGGTTTGGACCCGTCGGCGTACATACAGTATATTATGTATATTGTGTATGCAATATGAATGTATATAGTACATAGCATGTATGTATGTATGCAATATGTATATATATATAGTATATAGTATGTATGTATTTATGTGCGTACTATATATATATAAGTATATAATATGAATGTGCGTGTATATTATGTTTGTTGTCTGTTGTCTATCACGTCGTCCGTCCGTTCTTGAGAAAAACAAAAAGGCGCCGTGCCCACTTGATGCCGCAGTCGTCTGCCGCTGCCAAATAATAATATCGGTAGCCGCATCCGAGACACGTACAACACGAAATCAACGAAACACACACATAATAATAATAATATACACAATATTATCACTCCAACCCGAAACAGCACTTGACGATTTAGTTTCGATTTTTTTTTTTTTTTATGATTATTCTAACCGTACCTAACGGTTCATCGTTTCGATACGATATAAGTATACAATACGTATATGGTCCGCTGTCAAAATAAACAATTATTATAAGAAAAACCGAAGGCGACTTCCTTTTTTTTTCTCTCCTTTAAGCCCTAGTCTCTACCCATATAATATTAAATTGTTCTTTTTCTGACCGTTTTCGGTTCCATTGTGTGTGGGTACGCTGAAACGATCTAGGTACGCGCTTATTGTGGAAGCTAAACGATCTCTATTTATACCACTCTATAGGCCAAACATGGGTAAACAAACACCTTTTCTTTTTGTCCCACAACAAATGCTGCTGTGTCCTAGCTGTGACCTGACAATATCGCACAGGACATACGACGCATAACACACATAACAATATATTATTATTATTATACGTGCGAATCGTAAGCACAATAATAGCCAACCTACACGGTGGTCTTTGACCTATTTAAAGTCATTTATTTTTCATATTTGGGCAACACGATCACGGCGTACAGGAAATTATGTTGGGCATTTGCACAAAAGAAAATATTTCATACATTTTACAGTATTCATATTATTAAATAACTGAATCGTATTGACAGAATTTTACACGTGAACGTAATAAAGACGACATCGTCTTCACTCGACAAAGAATTAGGTACCTAGGCATGCGTTTTGGCAGTAAACGTGTCTCGTGACTTTAAGCTAGATAGTGTTATTTTTGTTTTTTTTTTTCGTCAAGGGTGCTCGCATAATGGTGGATACGCGTCCTCAGCTCGAACGATATTATATTATTTAACAGAATGATTTGATAACTTTCTTAGGGCGTCGTGTTCGCCGTGGGGACGATGGAAGAAAAAAATAAAATAAACCAACAAATCAACGTTGTGCACGGCCCGCCGTGCGTCGTATTTATATACCAAGGTACGAAATATTGTGAAAGAAAAATAATAATAATACGACGACGACGTACGCACTTCAAGTGGCGTTCGTACCCATCTAAATACGTACAATATTTAAGTCGTCGGCGACGTTGTTTACACATCGACCCGGCTGCAGTAGCGGGTCCCAAAGACGCTGCAGAAGCCCGTCGGGGTCGTTCGAGAAACGCGCCCGGTTGTTTACTGGCTGGCTGTCAGGTATCACGGTCGTTTTATTTTTGTAATCGCCACTCGATAAACTCCATCGGTATAGTGAATGTTTTTGTTTCCGAGCGCACACGAGTGCCGGTTTTTTTTTTTTTTTAATAATAATACACACAAACATATTATTATTATTATCACATTATATAATAGAATATAGGAAAAGGCAAAACGATTTGGCTCGAGTCATCGTACGTATAGGCATACTGTTGCAGAGCGGTCAGACACGATTTCGGGGTCAGCAACAGCAGCATCGGGAGCCGCCGCGGTATGTACGTCTTATATGGTATATTATAATATTATTATTATAATACACTTGCATTGCTCTATTATGTATACACATATATTATATTTTATACAGAGCTCTCTGCGCGTGCGTATGCCTATTATCATGTATATAATATATTAACACGTCGTGGTCGAAATTATTTTTTTTTTTTCCATTTCGGACGTCCGAAACAATACGACTGCGGACCCTTGTCAGGCGAGGAACCCTATTGTCGGGACATCGTGCCCGCGCGCATGCGTCGGCATATTATATTATTACACGCGCCTTCGCTGTTAATACACAATATGCATATACATCAGCTATTTGTGTGTGTGTGTGTGTGTGTGTGTACGATCGGACCAGTGTACTTACAATATGATATACGGATCACCGTGTACACAATTGCATGTATTACACTATAATATATTAATATCGTATGTCGTTTAATATCGTTTCCAGACGAACCTGCAGGCCGACACGTCTCGCAGCCCTTATATATAGGTAGTAGGTGCACACATAGTGTTATAATATAACGATGTAATTATTGCGCCGCAAGGGATGAGTGATGACTGTCGTTTCCGCAACCCGAACATAAAAACATTATATAGGTAGGTGCCCTAGGGATAAGATTTTGCAGATTAAAAATGTTGAAGATAGTGTCACTAATATTATTACCAATATCGCATAGGATACAATTTTTTTCGAAAATTTTGAATTCGGACACTATTTAATGAGACCGGAGTCGTAAATTATAATATATTAACGTAATCTTATTGCAGTGGATCGAACGAAAATAATATATTTTTTTTTTTTATTGGCCTAGAGCCCGGCAACTATGTCCATTACCTATTGTAGGGGTCGCGGTTGGTAGGGTTGGAACGATTGGTATGGTTGATACGGTTGGTTGGTTGGCAATAAAATACGGTGTACATGTGTGGCAATGTTTTTGCCACTATGGACCCGAGTGGTCACCCATCCGGGAGCCAGTGGCAGCGGCCGTTGCTCGCTCTCAATGACGTTGCGTAATTATAAGCGGCTAAAAATATAAAGCTTCGTACAACATGAAATATAAAATATAGCCAAAAGCTTTATAATATATTATTATGTTATAGTGGTTGTACACACGCCGTTTGATGTGGTTATTAAAATAAATATAAATACGTCACTGCTCGCACGATACGCTATAATATGAGATGTGTTGGGCGAGTGAAAATCGACTCTCATTATCGGCGTGTATGTAACACGAGTCGGTCGACGACAAAAATTGTGTATATAATATTGTATATTTTTCAATACTCTTATGATGTGTGGGCAGATAACACTATAAACACGATAAATAATAATAATCATAACGGTTGCGGCAAACATGACGCCTACCGAATACACCGGGGAGTTGGACTCGGAGAAAAATAAAAATGTATAAAAAAACCGGTAATGATGGCCGGGTCAAATACCACTCGAGGGTCGGATGAACGGAGAAAAAAAGGTTCGTTAAGTCGCAAGCCGATCGTACTACTATACACTACGTACATATAAATTGCTCACATAAATCCGCAAGAGAGAAATTGGAAATAATTTTAGTGCGTAACGGTAGATGTGCTTTTGTATTATAAACAGTGTAATATATATGTACGGATTATTGCATGGCGTCATTGAACGCAATCACAACAAAAAAAAGTGTAATAGATACAAAGTTACAAACTTACAACTACTATGATTATTGGTTTTTTTACAAAAGTTTATTTTTTTAAACTATGTTGTTAAATGTATCCATTTGAATATTTCGAATAATATTATTTTTATTGAAACACGAACCCTTACACATACTAGATACACCCAATACTGGGCGTTATTCACTTAGCAGCAAAGTTAAATATTTATAATTTATAGTATTAGGTATGTATATGTACTATCAAACTACAATAACCGATCCTACCAAAAGTACGTAGCGTGTTAAAATAATATACTAATTTACTATAACATTTTAAATTGTATAATATAAATAATATTAAAAATTTGAATTTATATTATTACAACGTAGCCGGGAGAACCTTGTTCTAATATTATGGTTATCCAGACATATTTCTTATGGATAAGTAACTGGCGGTTAGAACACCGTGTATGATGTTTTTATTAATAATAAGACTCGTTTGGCTTATAAATCTATAATAATTATTATATTTAAAATAGTAATTATTACTGTCTTGGAAGATAGTGTATACTGTATAGGCGAGTTCGTTCGAATTGATGGTTACTTTCAAAATAACTGCAATCATGGGTAATTTTAATAATAAATAATAATTTGGAAGGGTCGAAAAGTGATGAGTGTGAGTTATTTTGTATTGGTCAATCCTATAGCTAAACTATGGATAATATGGTAATATGTAAATATGTATATTATATATATATAGGGTGTAACGAATGAGACATTATGTTGTTTATTATGTAAATATGTTATATGTTATATGGTTATATATTTATATGGTTCCTATATCTTACCAGTATTCGGGGCTCAGCCAATATTGACATCATATTGAAATCGCTATCCATCGCTACTATATTTATGTGTATTGAAAATTTTTTTCAGTTACGGCCTTGTATTTTACTATACCTAAGTACTATATTATGCATACAATATGACCCTATAAAACTTAAGTAATAGTCAATAGATACAAAAAAAGTTAAATTCAAAATTAAGTTATACCTATTTCAGATGATATGAGCAGTGATTGCGTAGAATTAAAATGGGATTTATTTTGATGAACTGAAATTATTAATCTAAATTAAATGCTGTGTAGTAATATCAAACAAAAAATGATGACGTATGATGTATTGATAATTGATCATTCATAGAACAAATAATAAAAAAATAATTCAATAGAAAATCCTAAGTGCATAGGAACTCGTCTAAAAAATGAGGCACTTCATTTGTAACTTAAATAATATTTATTTTTAATTCACCAACGCCATAGAGGTATCAATTCAACGATTCAAATGCTAAGCATTCAGGTCCGACAACGGGAGCACATCTGCAGATAAGCAGATTATAATAGGTCACGATGCTGTAGACTGCATAGGCAGTAGGCACGTCCATTATAATCTATTGTTTACATAATGCTCTGTAATAATTTATACAAAAAAAAATAGCAGAATTAATATGAGGATAGTATAATAATATCACGGTAGGCGCAATTTAAATAACTATAGCAACACAAATATTATAGAATGAACAAAAATAAATTACAATAATGAAGATAAAATGTCCCAATTTTCTTTGTATAAATATCATGTGAAGTGCCTCTAAGCACTTACGAAAATTGCAACGCAGGTTTTTTAACGCTGACTCATCAGTTTTAGTGTAGTTAAACAAAAATGTAATTGATGTATTTTTAAGTTAAAATTGTGAAGTGTATATATATAATAATGTACATACCTATATAGACTACACGAATGTTTTATAAATATCACGTATTCGCATCATTATAATTTATAATAGGTACCTATAACCTACATAAATAATAAATAATAATATAGTGCATTTTATATGTTTTTCGAGTTTTTTTTATTTGCACCAACAATATGTTGTATAAATTGTCAATTTTATCGTTATATAAATAGTTATTACTTATTACAATGTTATCAGTTAGTAAAATTCACCATAAAATGTGTTGAAAAATGAATGTACAAATTAAACAATTTAAAACAAAAATTTGAATATATTTTGAAATAAAATTAATTTACCATCTTATCAATATTAATAAAAATAATAAATAATAATTCATTAATACGTACCTATATCACCAGCTATATACCACTCATGACACATGTATTTGATAATACCTATATTATAATAAGGTACATTGTCTAATATATGTATATACCTTTTAACAACTTCAATGGATCAGTTTAATAATTAGTTTGATACCTAACTATTATATTATACCTATTGATAATTATATATATACATTACCAATAAAAACACTTAAACACTTAAACTATAATACTATAATATAATATTTAAAAATTTAAAATCATCAGAGGTCAACTATAGCAAAGACCTTCAATATTATATTCGTTATTATTTATTATTTATTAGTTTATAATATGTTAGTGTTCCTCCAAATTACACGCCCATACAATTCTAACGGTTTGAAGACATTTTCAAAATAAACAAAAATGTTTCTAATAACCAAAATTGTTTATGAGAAAAAAATGTTTTCCCTAAATAACCCATAAAGATACCATATGAATTATGGTTTTTGTCAACCGTTATATTACAGACACGACATCACTTCGGTCTACAACAGAGCTATCGGAGCCAGTATATTTACTATCATTTACCACCCTTAAAACAAATTCCGAGGCTAATATATCCATCGACACGACCCTCTAAGAAATATTCGGAGTAAACAATTAAAGGTACATTCTCGGTAAAACTGTAAATCCGGTAAATGTGTTCCTTTCTCGCCGTTATTATAGACCTCGATAGTAAATAAACACTTATTAACACGCGTTTGTCAACATTCAAAGTTTTCAAACTTATATAGGTACCTATAATTATAAAATAGTGAGATGAAATAAAAAATAATGGATTAAAATTGAAAAAAAATATTTCCGTATACCTACATATAAAAAAAACCAATAATGTCTACATTATAATCTGTATTACCCGGTAAGTAGGTACTAAAAACTTACGTATAAGCAGTGCTAAAAAGTGTAATCCTCGTCTCACTGGGTTGCAAATGTTTAGATTTCGATTTAAGTATAACGATTTGTTGTAATTTAAATTAACCACCAGAGAGCACCACCAATCCTATTATAAGATTTTAATAAAGCTAATAGCTCTATAGACAACAGCCCTTTTAAAAATACCAGTCGTATTATTTATTTGTATGTGTAAATATAAACATTTATGAAAAGTTTAAAATAGGTGTTTATTATTTTTAAATATTTTCAATGGAATAGAATTTAACAATAAAAATATTATAAATAATATAATACCTAATAATATGCCAAGTCATAATCATCTTGAGAAAAATATTCGCAACGATTGTATACACAAATGATTTGTCTTCTTTTTGAGTATGTGAACTGTATACTTCACAGAGAAGATTTCCTACGTTTTTCTGAACAATTGCGAAAATCTGTTTGCAAAAGGCCACGATAAAGGGTCGAATTCACACGCGGGCTCGCCGTAAGTATATCGATGTCAAATCGCTTTGATTGTATTGCCACGCGATTAGATCGGTTTGTGTCTTGGGTTTTGTTCTCCAATTTTCGTATGGAATTATTAGAACGATTTCGACGAGTTAGTTGTTTCTCGACACGACGTGAATTATGAAATCCGATACATTTATCGGCCATCGCCAATACGCACGAACGTTGTTTCGACCGCGATATATGTTGCTTGTATTATAATATAGCTGTATAACCTGCAGTCGAAGCCTTAGGCCTCGGGCCTGATAATATTGCCTTGTAACAGGTTGCGGGTACAAGTCTGAATGATGGGTTTGCCTCTAACAGATTCTATACCTATGACTATTTTATAAAACACTGTCCCGCAGTCGGGTAGGTACTCCCGTATTCGTTTATAAAACGACATATTCAGTAGGTACTATTATATAGGTCCACGTGTATTATACTTTCGGCCGACGGTCAGTAATACGCGTTTCCGAGGATTAACCGATCGTAAAAAATATTTTATTATAACATGTACCTGCAGGCTGCTGCAGCAGCACTACACTATTATATCGCCAACACCTCTTATAATAAGCGCACTCGCGGATAATTCTTTTTTAATTTTCCGGCACCGGAAGTACACATATTTTTAAAGGTAGGCAGTACTACCTGAATAGTGTATACAATTCTCTATACGTGTTTAGTTCCGGACACATGTCGCTAATAATAATAATACTAATAATATATTACGCGTTATAGTGTACGCGGTCTATTATTATAATAATATATACGCACGCGCGCACATCATACGTCATATACCTCCAACACAACGTTATAATTTCGTATCGGACGCACCTATTATACGCGATGGCCAACACACACAATGATGATATAATGTAATATTGTATATTTTTATATTATATGCGGAATAATAATAATAGTAATAATAAATATAAATATCATACGAATGCGTATCTCCCCCGGGGCCGTCGACGACGACGTCTTGATCGCGCGGTAGCCGAAACATGTGGCTCGCCGCCTTTGGCGCGTTCTTTTCTGCGGTTCTCGGTATCCGCGGTATATATATATATATATACCTACACACGTCGTACACATGTACACGCATACGGTATTGTGCTGTATATATTATTATTATTATTATTATATTTATGCGATTATGTTGTTCTTTCGGACCGCGCGGCGTTTTTTTTTTCCTCTTTGACGACCCCGGCACCCCATCACAATCCCGGGCGCTGACGGGGGCGTGTGCAACGAAAACAACGACTGTATGGGACACCGACGCCGCCGCCAAACGTATACATATAATAATAACACGAGACACATAACGCGACGGCGTTCCGAGGAATCCGCAAGCGCATTTTTCGGGCACAACATAATAAATCGACTTCTGGAGGTTTTTCTCCCTCGGACGTATCAAAACACTCGCGCGCAGTGTTTGTGTGTGCGCGCGCCGCGCAGTCGAAACGTTTCGACATCATATTATAGCATTATATATTATCATGATATTGTACAGGTACGAGGGTCGTACGATATTATATTATACAGAAAAATATATATTATACCGAAAACACAATATGATCCGAACCGCGCGAATGGCGGTGGCGGAATATATAATAATCGTCATAACGTGTGCGACGCCGCACCCGAAACACGCCGCTGATTGACTGCCGCCGGCCGAGAGCGGTTTCCGCGGCGGCGGCGGCAGAAGTCGGTTTTTGGGGTCCTCTCTTTTGTGCGGTCGCGCGCCGACATCACGACTGCCGCGTATATATTATTATATTTATACATTTATTATAATATCTCTTTCGAAAAATATAATAATACGCCAAACGACCGGCTGCGGCTACTATGGCCGCCGTTACAATATTATATTATAATATATTATATAGGTACACACGCCGCGACACATTAACACGCGTCCGCGTCGGAGGTGCTATATATTTACCAGTATTGCGTACATGATGGCGTTAGATTTTATGTACCAACAAAGTGTGATTCTTCATACCAAACAAAAACTGCGGATCGTCGGCCCAAGTCGCAAAAGGCCAGGAGAGGAAAAAACATTTCGTCGGCGTAATTCGATTATTTGCAAAGGGTTTGCATAAGGCGCATCTCCGTCTTTATTACAACGATAATATCGAGATACGACTTTTTCCGTGGTCTTAAAATAATTACATCGGAGATACGACAGTTTCTAATCATCGATTTCATGGAGGATAAAATGATACGATTTCAGTTACGACTTACGACTTAATCGTACGATGGGGTTATTTTTCTTAATTTTAATCACCAATAATCCCGAAATCGAAAAAAATGGAGTTACGCCCTTTGCGATTTAGGCCGACGGGATACTCATTCGTATAACGATATGTTATAGGCATTCGAATATACTATGTAGGTTATTTTTTACCATATTTTTTGTAACTTTTTTAAATTTTATTGTCATCATCCGTTTTTTTTTTAATTTTAACTTCGCAAAGCCGTATATTTTTCTGAGGGTTTAGATATTTTAAAATGTCGAATCTGCAGTCGTTAATTATAGGCTTTATACCCAACTCCTTATATTGGTGGGTAAGTATTTAAAGATTAGATAAGCAGCTATATAGCGTTGTGCATCAGCATTTTTTAAGGGTACCCTTGTTGTAATACTACTTAGGTGTACGTATAAACCATAAATCAACATTCAAAATAGTAAAAAATACATTTTTTTCAAAAATATTTTGTTGTTTACACGAAGGTTTTTTCAAAAATATGCTTCAAAATCAAGCATATATTTACCAAGAAAATGACTTATTATTTACAAAAGAATGAACCATAATATACCTATATAATACCTAATAACATAAATCGTTATAGTATAATATACGAACACTGCACAATGTAAAATATTTTATACTAACAATAGGTAATGATATATAATAATAATAGTTACACTGTTAGTGACTGCACGAGAATCTTACATGTAGAAGACAACCTCCATTACGCCTGTCATGCAATTTACAAATCATAGTCAAACAGCACATTAATACATTATAACCCACTGTGAACATTTCACAGAGGTCAGAAACCAACTCGCACATTCCGGACAATCTTTACGAAACAAATGAATTTTATTTTAAAACTTTTACCAATTTAGGATGTCATTGATGGCGAGAAAATGAACTCTTATAAAAAAAAAAACTGAAGTGTATAAATTAATATAATATGAGGCCAATATGTGGGTCGTAATGTAGGCTATACAACCCTGCAGCAGTATATCATAGTGTATTTTGTGTACGAGGAGTAAAAATATTTACATTATATTATATAGGGATGTATAATAAATATATTGTAAAAAACCAAACCTGAGACGTCACGCGTGACCTGCGCCTCCCTCTATAGGCTCTAAGCCTAAAAAAATTGATTTAACATGATATATGCAACTATTACTGTATACTATACCTATTACTATTATTTGTTTTAATATATTTTGTTACCGCGGTAAGATACCATTTTAATTGAATCAAATGAGGTTCTACCCGTTCGATGACAGTCTGATATAGCTGTACGCGAACCGTGCGAAAACGTCGGTTATATATATATAACACGGGTACATCAGATTATCTCAATTCTTCGCGCTGTGTATGTGATGGCTGTATGAAAATGCCATTCGTTCATTTTTTTCGATTTAATTACACGTCGACATTCTATTTAGGTACTGTTGTGAACTCGGTGCCTAAATGCCAAATAAACCTACGAGCAGCCCTACATTGTATGTTGTATACACGTATAATGATGTACAAAAACTAAATCTATTACACTTAAATATAAACTAATGTCGGCATTGTCTCGAAGCGAAAACTTTTGTTCGATATTATACGTCGTGATTCAGCGATTGACTGGTCGCAGGTTTCAAATTAGGTCAACGGTATAGAAATCAATCGACCGATTGTTTCCCGCATAATCCGAATGGGATTTTAATTATTTAGATATTATATATGCGACGCGTAGCTAACGGTAACCTAATTATATAGTATTATCACAGCTTACACGGAATTATATATTATTCTGTGTATCGTGTGTATCGTGTGACATTGACGGCGTTGTCGTATGACGCTATAAAGTGTCACGAAATTAACAAACAGAAAACAGTGACAACAGTAAATTATAATGTATTATTAATTATTGTTACATAATATTACAATAAACGAATACGCAGATCTATGAACTATCTTTATTATGATACTGCCTCACGCAAAAAATTATAGTAATATATATTTAGCGGATGGTAACATAACTGTGGTAAACGGTTCCCGCCCGTTCATCGTTCTTTGAACTGGAAAAAAAAAAGAATATATATATGTATATGACAACAGTAACGGTGTCCAAGCCGCGGACCAGCACGGTCGCCAGCCGCAGCGGCTATAATATATGATGTTGTTCCGTGGCAGAACAGTCGTTGTGGCCAGCCGTTATCGCCACTGGCCGCGGCTTGGACACGGTAAGTAATCAGTAATTATGATTGCGATAGAATAGGCAATTACCATATATAAATAGGTCAAATAGAAGTATGCTATATATATATATATATTATGTATTACCTGCGTCCTTATAAAATCTACTTACTACAACAACTATATAACACTAACTTCAATGAAGTGTTATCAAAACAGTTTCGATATTGAAATCGGGTTACAAAATTGTACGGTATAGACGGAAAATTAATGTGCAATTTGTTAGTTTCGCAGTTTATCCGTTGCCCGTAATACGATATAAACTGTATGCAAATGTATTTATAACCAATGATAAAACATTTAAAATATGCTCGAAATGGGTTCTAGAAACGAAATAAACACTAAATATTATATATTATAGTTTCCGCAATGTATAACTTACAATTAATATCAATACTGTGACCTGTATTAGTCTGTGGATGAACAGGCCGTATTATAATATTATGCACTAGCGTAGTTCGTACGTATTGTGTTATCGCGTCGAATTGATGTTATCACAATATTCTATGATCGTATAATAATATACCTAATAAACTGTGATGGTTGCATAGTTTAGCATTTTTTATTTGATATGGTAATAAATTATAATACGATTATACGAATACGTTCCACCATATATATATATATAACTCACGAGGTGCAAACAGATAGGTATAATTGTGCAGACGAGTGATTCCTCAGTTCAATATTGTCATATTATGTAATAAGCTAATGCGGTTGTCGAACTATACAAATATCGTAATGAAGGGCATAATTATAATACAGGTGGGAACAATCAATTAGATGCCGATGAATACAGATGACGAGATGAGTATATAAAGATCGTTATATCATAATTTATATCATAGTCTATATACCTATAGTTCGAGCCGATAACATCTTCGATGTGCATCAAAGCGTGTTCACGTATTATGGAACAATTCGGTTACCGTAAAATCATTGTTTCTCTGCGGTATTTTTTTTTATCATTAAATTATTTATCCAACTCAATAATTTAGCTACACTAACCACTTGTCATACGCCTATACATCTGCAATACGTATAATATGCGTAAAATCGTTTCGTTTAAGTTCGATCTTGCGGGATACACGCGTCACGTAAACAAGACCGTAATCACGCGCATATTCATGCCCAAAAACAATTTAATATTATTATACCTCCATATATATTGTGTATTTAGGTAATAGGCAGGTACCTATATAATAAGTGTGAGGTACCTATAATATGTCTGATGCGATCGGCTCTAACCTAACCTGCACGCGACGACTGCATTTGGCGGCGACCCGGCGACGGGACGATGGCAATCTGACGCGGCGGCAACGGTGAAAAATATCTTTAGGTAATTTATCGTTTTGCGTACGTCGCGCGTGACAATTATTATTATTATTATTATGCGATCGATTATCGTGTGTGCTGCTCCCGGGCAGCTGAACATCCATAGTGAGAAGAGGAGAAGCGACCGGTCGGCGGGGTATATACGTGCGGGCAAGGGATGAGATGATGGCTGCAGGAGGGGTAAGGTTTGGTGAAAAAACGAAGAAATGGCACCCCGAACCGCGAAAACGTCGGACAAGAATATTCGCCAACACAATAATAATAATAATAACTCCGCAGTCGCCAATAGGCAATAAATAATAATAAATAACCGCGGTAGAACGACCGTATAGATTTATACACATACTGGTACTCTGCGTGTGACAGCCGACATAAGGTTACAACAACATATTATTATCGTTATATACATACACGCGACAGTAGACATAGCTACTATGGTACCTGTTAAACGCGCGTGGTTACAACAATAATAAATACTATGGTATAATATTGTATAGGTAGGTCCGCGAATTACTACTGCACGGGTGTAGTAAAAATAATGAACGAATTTTTTTAGATTTTTTTCCGTTTTGGAAAATGGCGGAATATGAACCGGAAAATATAGGTATACCTGCGGCATGTCTGCTGCGGAATTATGCGAGGTGAACGATAATTATCTCACAGTTTTGGCTGTTAGTAGGTACCTATATAAAGTCTGTTTAGGTATGTTGTATAATATATCGTGACATTAATTATTGAGATAAATGGAATACAAGGTCGTGCGTGTCACATGGATATTGTAAATAATATGTCGTTTCTGCAGCTCGTTGTGGTGTTTCGGAGAAAACTTCTTACACGCGAGACGGGTCGATGTAGATTTTTGTTTACGTTTAGAAATATCACATTTTCCATAAAATCCGTGACCCGACTGTCGGTCCGTTTTTCGAAATTAATAATACCTATTATATGGGTGCACTTAAGTGCTTAATGGTAAATTCAGAGATGTTTACTGGTAAGGTAGCAAATAACTAAATAATATTATAATAAATGACTGATGGAGATTAAAAAAAAAAAATATATCTTTTTTAAATCGCAGGTAAGTTCGTTCCGTGAAAAAAACATTAATTCAAACACCTACCTACTACAACGCGTATATGTGTTCATTTATTAAACAAGTTTTGTAAAATACATGTCACTACACTGTATACACACCTGAACCTTAATATTTTGTATAATGCCTACCTAATATGCTTTCGTCGTGGACTAAAATCGGGACGTTTATAACATTGTGGTAAATATTAATAGCCTAACCTACGTAAATAAGATGCAGCTGAGATTTTAGTTTCACACGGATGGAAAAATTTGACGATAAATTATATTTACCTGGAAAACGTAATGCCTACATAATATTATATTTATATAATGATACGTAGCTGATTCAGGCAGTGCGTGAGAAAATAAAATTGTACTACTTGCACATGAGTATAATATTTTCCGAGTATTTTGGCGATCGTTAAACGAACCGGAACGACAATAATAATTACTATATTAAGTAATTATAAATAAAAATATCGAATGATTGTGTGCCTACATAAACATATTATTATTATTATTACACTCGTTAAGATCGTATATATTCACACGCTCTAATAGGTATAATGGGTATAATAGCCATTATAGGGTATAAAGCGGTACCCATACTGCGGTAACCGTACGTAAACGCATATAACAATATATCCGTGTACAGCAAGCACAATACAAATTGGTATTATAATAAAATAAAATAGTTAGTAGTAAAATGATGTGATATTATATTATTATTATCAATGAAACTACGATAAATTAGTCGTTATAACCGCATTTGCTGCAGCGTTATTTAAAAGTATTTACCCGCAAACCGGACGATTAGTCATGACAATATAATATAATGTTTTCGTACACAATCGTTAATTATTATTTATTACTATATAATGTTATTATTATATCATAGAGACGGGAAAATAATATCCCTCCGTGGAATATAATAATATATATGGTATAGATATAAGGTACCGATATGTAAGCACGATATTGTTTTCAAAACAAAACGAATAAATATTATATTACCTATTTACACACAGGAATATATATAATATGAGAACCTACAGAATTATAATGATAATTTATACATACAAGACGAGTGTATATCATATGCGCACGCAGTTGAATAGTAAACATATTTTGTTATAAATATTTGTAATACATATTATACAGCTCAATAAATGTTTCGCTCCGTTAATTTTATAATTGAATATTTACCGTGCAAAATGTGCATATATCGGTTATCATCGTTCACGGGCGTTTAATATTATCATTATAGTCAATAATGTGATGAATATATTATGCTACGGATATTATGTGACTACTAATATTTCTATATCGTATTCTATTCGGTTTCCACGTGCATATAAATATATTCCTACCAGCTATACTGCATAATAACAATATAATACATTAATATATGTATGTTGTAAATATAATATAGATAGAATATATGTACCTACCACGCCGAGGCTGACCACTCTGATTTGCGAGATCCAGAATATGTAGGTACATACTTACATACCTATATACATAATAAATTATACATTAAATTTGCACGTCGGACGTCGGCTGTCGCACTAGAAATTATAAAAAATAAAAATATTATGTAGGTATACATTATTATAATTTAGGTGTTTATATTTTATTGTGTACAAGTTTATTTGGATGATATTACTTTTCATGATTTATAGGTAATATTATATTATTGTGGATTTATATCGAATCTATTGGAAAATACGTTTTTTATGTTTCTTTCGACACTCGCGAGATTTAAATAACTATACATATACTACATAGGTTCAATAAACTACCTTACCATATTTTATGAATGAATCCGCATGTTTGCAGCCGGTGTATAAATTTGGGTACTTGATAATAAAATATAGCCAGTTGATCTGTTTTTAACGACTATATAGGATGATAATATTCTTATTTTATGTAACTATAATGTTATGTTAAATTATTTCTAGTTCACAGACCTATTTCAGATTTACCGCACAGATAACATAATATTAGGTATACATTTACCAACTATACGATTATTGAAATACAATACATAGGCCAGCAGTTGTCACTATATGAGTAGGAAAAGGTAATAATTCAATAAATAATAATTATACAATTTACAATTTTTATACTTGTTTTTGCAAAGCGTCTGGAAATCTATAATACCAGCTACATTGAATGATAAATTATTTACTAGTTAAAAAGTATATATGTACTACGACCTACTTATTCGGATATACCTACCTATTTTCATAAATATAGTTTGTTTTATTGTATATGCATACGGGTGCAGCACCACCTAACATAATATAATAATATCCGATTCAATATTTTAGTAAAATATATCGATGGCCAGTCAGGACCGCGTATTTTTGTGTATAGACTCATACAAATAACAATATGGAAGTTTAGATCGCGATTTATACGTTTTACGAACGTCGTCTACATTTTATACTACCCTCAACCTATACCATACTTTACGCTATAAATATGAAAAGAATTATTGTAGTGACGATGACACTATAATAAAACTATTATGCTCGTATCATCATATCATTTTAAACTCGTCGATAAAAATTCCAAACGTAAAATTTAACGCACCTATATATGTAGGTAGGTATAGCACGCAATATAATATACCGTGACGGTGTTATATATTTTCATATACCCATATTATACTTAGGCATATAAAGAGTCTCGTATGAAATTTAAAAAAATATCTCCTTTAACGAGTTATACGTACTGCACCGACAAATCCCGCGACGGCGGCTCGGTGGCGGTTCGTACGTACGGTATATATATAATATTACTGCACATTGTCCCCAAGTTTTTGTAGACACTTTTTTCTCTCTCTCTCTCTCTCCTTTTTTCCAGAATATTAACCTCGCACAGTGTGCAGTATAGTATAGTATACACGACGACTGTACACGTACACACTCACTTTATACGGTTCTTTGGGCCGCCTAACACGCAAAGTGACACCGAATTATTTATCGACAAACTGCATCGAACATCTGCTAGCGAGATATATATATATGATTTTTTTTATGCTTTTATTTTATTCGTTTTAAAAATACCGCCGCTGCGGTGTGCGCGTATTATATTATCATGTATTACACTCAATGTGACCGTATCATTATTATTATATACCTATATATATAAATGTATGGTTTACGGTTATATATATATAATAATACGACATTATACGATGTGCAGTTCTCGTGCCCGCAGTCGAGGGTTTATTACGCGCGCGCGTTGCCATTGTACATGATATAATAATATAATATATGACGTGTACGTACACGAGATGTTCTGTAATGGTATACGATCGCGAATTCGTACGAATTTCCAAAAGTGTGACACCATATAAAAATGAAGGAAAAGATAAAAATAAAAAATGTAATAAACGCGTTAACACGTCGCGGAAATCGTGTCGTATTTGCTGCCGGCCCTATATATAGGCATGCATGTAACAATATAATATATTATAATATATGCGTATATTGAATATGATTTTATACGCCGTTTATATAGCCTATATATATATTATATACCTACTTAATATGATTTCAGATGAATGGTTTATATAAAAATAAATGTAGCAATAGTTATATGTCTACAGGTCTTTATTTACGCAGTGTACAGGTAACATTTTTATAGAATTATAGGTATTTATTTATTTTTTTTTTATACACTTCAAGCACTTCAAAGGTTTTTTGCAATATTTTATATATGCAGCGGGTACCTACCTATACTAAACATATTTAAAAAATATATATGCAAATATTATCTATACTACTATATTATACTTAACTCTATATATATATATGCCCACCCACCCGGTCCTATTAAAGCTTATTAAGACTTACGTAAACCTAACAATTTATGCATATAAATCGGTGACAGACTTTTCAACGCACGAGGCAGATTATTCTACGAATGTTATTTATATTATTACTATTTATCAACATAATACATATATAATAGGGCTCTGTTTTTCTTTGCAGCGACCCGCGGGTAATATGTATTCGTCTGCAGTGCACATATCGAAACTTCGATGAGTGATGTATTATTTGGCTTTCCAGTAATATAATACATATCATATATTGTTTACTGCAAAGCGTGCAGCGAAAATAACAAGTTAATCATGCGTGGTAATTATATACATATAGATGCGTGCTTATATATAAGAACATCACATTACTACGAAATATGTTGTACACTTGTAACCTACCTATATGCTCGCCTTGATCGAGAAATGTACAAAATGAAAATAAAAAAACGGATAGTGAGTCATGTTCATTATATATGTACGAGTTATGCGAGCATACAATATATTGGTAGGTATACTGCGCATTTTTGCGATTGCAGTTATTTTAAGTTTAAATGTGTATAAAATAGATTACATTTATCGAATCGCTCCAACGTTTTAAATATTCTTTGATAGGCGCCTAGTTTTTAATAGGCTATAATATATTATAAGTAACCTAAATTTATTTATAATTATTGCATAAGAGCAGAAATCATCTATACACATAATACACACATTTGAGTTCATTAAATTTGGAAGAATTTATATGTATTACCGATATATGTAAATATATAGATACTCCATTAATACTTATTGGGTAAATATACCTAAGTTATAAGACTGCGCTAAAAATTGCATTAATATGGCAATATATATTATACAATATACCTATATATAATAACAATCAAATCAATCAATACTGCAGAAACAAGATATTATATTATATTGTTAAATAGTAAGTATATATAATAGATCAACTATATTTACCTATAATTAACATCAGCACACCGCATCACATGCAATTTTCTATAGGTATACAGGTAAAATAACAGCAAAAGGTTCTTTATAGTTATACCCATGTTCACAGTCTAGACCTTTTTAGCCGGAAACCTCCCAAACAGGACCACCGCGGAAAAAGAGAATATATGAATAAGTATAATATTATAATCATAAAGATGCCTAAGATATATATATCATACCATAGAGATAGTCTTCTTCAGTAGCATATATTATTATACATAGGTACAAACGGCGCGCATATATTATATATATATACAAATATTATTATAAACCCTCCCCAAGTCCACATTTTAATATGAGCGGGGGCCTCACACACTGACACATATCCGTGTCAATATTGGCATAACAACATTCGTCAATATATTAATATTTCGCGTATGTGTGTGCGCGCGTAAGTACGGGGTGAGAAGGCGAGCGGGCGGGCAGTTGAAAAAAAAAACAGAAAACATATAAAAAAAAAAGGAGTGGGGATAATAATAAACACAATACGAATGACAATAATAATAATAATAATATACAATAATACGCGATATAATACAATACGCACCGCTGAAAAAGGGGGCGCAGCTGCGACAAATGGTGTCCGGGCGACGGCAGCGCCGAGCGACGCACCACCGCAGCCGACGACGCTGGGCGTGGCACCGCTGCCATTGGTCGGGGGCGGGCGGGCGTAGCCGCCGCCGCGGGGACCGCGCTCCGGCACGGCGGCGACCACATCACCGACGACGATCAGTCTTCTGACACTGCACGTTTCGTTCGCACGCGCGCCCTTCGCACCGCATCGCACGAATTATTTTATTTCCAAACCATAACGTCGTTTTGGTCCGCACCGTGTTTGCTCGACGCCGCCGCTCTGATCGCGTGCGCGCACATGACACTATCCGCCGATCGTCATTATCGTTTTATATTTCCTGTCGACTCGCTCAAGTTATATTTGTGATTTCGTGTTGTGTTACTCCCATTCTCCAACAATGGTGACCAAATCGCTGAACGGACCCAGTTTCACCATCAACCACATATTGGGCCGTCTGGATGTGGACGACGAACGGGACTGCAAGAGCCCCGGACCGTCGACGTCCCGGTCGTTCACCACTGGCAGTGAGGCCAGCGACTGCAGTGGCGACGATTGTCTGTGCGCCCCGGTCGACTACAGCACGCGGCCGGGCGGCAGCCCTTCGCCGCCGACGACGCCCGGAGACATGCACCGCCATCACCGCGGTGGCCATCGCCACCATCACCACAACAGGCGTCCGAATCCTCCGTCACCGTCCACGACCGAAATCAAAGAGGAAGACGACGACGACCTGCCCAAGGGCGACGACAAGTCACCGCAGCGGGACGGTGTCGGCAAGAACAAGGACGACGCGGCCGCCACACCGACGCCAGTCGACGACAAAAACAAGAAACCCAATTACAGTTACAACGCTCTGATAATGATGGCCATATCGGAAAGCCCGCAGAAGCGGCTCACGCTCAGCGGCATCTACGAATACATCATGAACAAGTTCCCGTTCTACCGGATGAACACGCCCGCGTGGCAGAACAGCATCCGGCACAACCTGTCGCTGAACAAGTGTTTCGTCAAGATACCGCGGAGCTTCGACGACCCGGGCAAAGGCAACTACTGGATGATCGACCCGAACAGCAGCGACGTGTACATCGGCGGCACCACCGGCAAGCTGCGCCGCCGGTCCACGCAATCGTCCCGGCACCGCATCGCGTACCGTCCACCGATGCCGCCGCACAGCGTGGTCATGCCGCAGTCGCATCACCATCACCATCACCACCACGCGGCCGCCGCGGCCGCTGCCGCCGCCGCCGCCTTCTACCATCACCGCGGCGGACCGCCGCACCATCCCGCGGCCGGCGCGTCCGGCTGGCCCGGCGTGGCCGACTACCCGTCCGCCGCAGCCACCGCGGCCGGCTTCGACTACCTGCACCAGTACTTCTGGCCGCAGTCCGTCGCGACGTCCGCCGGCGCGTACCAGCAGCAACAGCAGCAGCAGCAGCAGCGGCCGTCGCCGTCACCGCCCGCCACGTCCACCGGTTACTCGATCAGTCAGCTGCTCAGGCCCACCCTTCAGGTGCCGCCCAGGAGGCCCACGGCCGTCATACACCCCGCGGCCGCCGGCGCCCTGCTCCAGGCCACCATGAACAGACACCATCACCATCTGCAACAGCAGTAGTAGACGGCGGCGCGATGTAAGAGAGAAAAATGAAATTTTTTTTCAAAGTTACCCTATGTGAGTGTCTCGCACACATATATGTACATAATAATATATTGTTGTGAATGCAATTTTTACGCTGCTTCGGCGATTTTGAGTCCTGTGCTAGGTACACTATTTTATTTTTCGTTTCGTTTTATATAATATAGTGTTGATCTCTCGAAAATAAACTATTATATTATTATCATTGTGTAAATAATATTATAATTACGACGTATACACGTATAATATAATATAATAATATTACGTGTACCGTGTATTGCGTGTGGAGGTATATAAGTCGATGTGTGACTATTTATTTCGTTCGACTCGTCAAAAATAATACACAGCTGCAGACGGTCGAGTATCGATATAATATAGTTTCTTAAATTTGCGTTTTGAATTTTTTATACTTCTGCATTTTACACGGTACAAATATTATATATGTTATGTGTCTATGTTCTAGTCACACGAGATCGGTCCTATATATATATATACACGTATACGCGAGTACATTTAGGTACGTTATGTTATATATTTATACATTAAAATACAAAGATATAGGGTTTGCGTGATGCTTATAAATATGTTTCCTATATATATATATATATAATATTATGTGTATAGTTCTATATTATTATTACGTATTTATATTTATAATAAGCATGTCACAAGTGCCTTAAAATAATTATAATATATGTGTACCATAAGACCCAACTATAATATACCTATTATATACTATCTAGAATAAGATCGATATACAGTAAACCTACCTATATATTATATATTATGTTTTAGGAAATAGGTGCATTTCGATTGTTGAATAAATATAATAATAATATTATTATTATTATTATGTTACACGTTTGCAAGTTCGTTTGTTCGATGGCATCGTTAAAAAAAAATACGAATAATAATAGTGTTTATATATATATTTTATATTATGTACTCAGCTATACTCGGTTATTATATTATCATGTTGTAATATAATAATTATTATTTATGAATATTATCATGTGTATACTCATACCTATATTATTATTGTATATTATTTTTATTTAATTGTTGTCGTTATAATATAGGTACCTATATATACCTATATATTATTATTAATATTAATTTAATAAACGATATTTTATTACGATAAACGAATTGGACGTATTTATTTACTATTTCTTTTTTTTCTTTTTTCAACTCGTAAAATAACGCGAGACGTCGTTATTGTATTAAAAATATATTTATACAAAACGAGTATATAATATTATAAAACGCGTACCTATGGTAATATCACGCGCGTCCGAGTTTACAGAACAGAACAAAACGACAATAATAATATTCGACGGAGAGCCTCGTGGTCAGATTATTTTCGTCGACCCGTTGTTTGCGGATAATAAATTTTAAAGTTACGTGTGTGTGTGTGTGTATACGTCGTCTATATATATTATTGTACGTGAAATTGGTTGTGTGTGTACACTCAACGAGCACACAAAAAGATCAAATTTCGACGCAGATAAACTAACGCTAACTGGCAATGAATGGGCGCGCGCGCGCGCGTATTCCAATCCCTCAAACGGATTACGACGAGCGTACCTATATATTATTATGATATTATGATAAACACGAGCAAGTCCGAACTGCACTTAAGTGTGTATATTCGTTGTAATGTAAGTACGTATAGAGTTGCAGAAGAAAAAACGAATTAAACGTCCGACGAGATGAGGTTATAGAAAAAAAAACCAAAAAAAAATCTTACCGAAAATGTTTAACGCGCGTCATTGTTCGGATCAACAACTATTGTTCCGGGTAGGTATTTATTTAATTGACAGTTTAGGGATATAACACAATGTTTGTACAATCGTCTCGCGGTATGTACTATGCGATTATCAAAAACGACAATAAATATCGTTTATTATTTTGCGAATAAAATGGACATTTTGTGTATGGATTTCATGTTTAATAAGAGTAGATGATATGATTATATGCATTATAATTATTATTAACCAACGAGGTTGACCTGATAAATAATATTTGTACATAAGTCATAAATATCATTTACTGAATACATTTGATTGATTGTATACCTTCGGGGATAATCGTTTATTTAATCAACCACTAACATTATACCTATTTGTGCGTAATACGTATTATGGTTATAAAATATAGCAAATGCGTTTTCTTTTTTTTTATATACTGCGGGGGGGCACAACACTGCACGGGTGTTTGACACATCGAATGGTCATTCAAGTGTGTCAATATAGACTTTGAGAAATAATATTAATATCCGGTATAGCTCCTATATCTAAAAAAACATATCAATTTAGGTTGTATTTTTGCTCTGGTTATTATATTATACTAAATAATTTTGTAACAATCGGATTTCGTACAGTAGTCATTTATCCGATACATTTACGAGAGAAAAACCACAATATGATGTTTTTTTTTACGCCGTGTTTATTCTTACAACGCCTACCTATAAATTGGTGTGATGGGTACCATGCCTAAACAGAGGTGCCTATTATATTTTCATTATTATAATATAACAATTGGATTTCGTGCAGTGAAATATTGACATGCACACTGTGGGTGTTCCAAAAAGGCTCTATTTGTAGGTTATAGTCATTAGTCATCAACTCTTCTATACATACCTATACGCATTTACAAAAGAGCAAAACCACGGTTTGGTTTTTTTTTCATAGGTACCTTCACATATAATATATAATATTTTTATGATGACCGCGTATATCATACTTGGTTGAGGTATAACATATATTATATAGGTGACTATTATATTTTTATGATCAATGCTGCGGTTTCAGCAAATGTGCTGCAGTTTTAAAAATAACATAATTTTGGATAGTGTAAGTATATAGGTAATCTACTACAGTCGACGGTTAAAAACTTACACGTTCAGACAATTTTGCTTGAGGTAAAACTTGAGTTTAAGTAATTTCAATAATTTTAAATTTTATAAAAAGTGTCTTGTTAACCTTAATATAATATTGTTAAGCTAATCGTTTAGCATGCAATTAGATTTTCTTTAATAATTCATTGACAATGATTTAGTTTCTGCTTTTATTAAATGTCAAGATAACTTATTTAAACTTTAGCCTATATAGTTTAGAGTCTCTCTCCTCCAGCACTGCAGCCATTGGCTTTGGAAGTGATCCTTCTATCGCATTCTTTAAGTATATAATATATCTAAACTGTACCTAGTAATTGTTAGAAGAATAAATATATTATTATAATAAAAAAAACACATTTTTTCATTGGGTGCCTTTCTGTGTAATTTGCGGGCCATTATAATAGTTCTCTATATAATATATATTTAATTGTATTTAGGTATCAATTAACATTTATAAAATGATTTTAGTATAGGTACTTACCTATCCCAGTGCCTAGCATAATCAGCGCCTGCGGTGCTAAAAATCATTTTTAGCGCTCCCCCCCCCCTCTATCAAATATCGATATACCTTTACAAGGAGACTACATACGATTGGGGATGAGGATTCGTTAGGTCTTAGGCTATTCTGTACAGTATCCAACAATTTCAAAGGGTATAGCCACGAATTCTGTCGACCGTTAAATAATGGTCAATCGTTTGTCTACTCACGAGTAACGTCCTCTTGAGGATTTAAAGGCAATCCTATATGAATCCAAACAAATTTCTATTGATGGGTAGGTAATAAGTTCAAGGTTGCATAAACATTTAATGAATCGATATGTATATATAGTGCGAGCTAATATGATTATATAATATTATAATAATGATAATATATAGTATATAACCCCAGCCAATACGATTGGTCCATTATATATACATACACATACACATACACACATACACACATGCACACATACATACACACACACACACATGTATACGTATACATTTTAGTGCGAATCATTGTATTATAATGACCTTTTTATGCAACTCGGTGTATATTATGTATTGTATAAACGTAACGATTTCGTTTGATATCGTATATTAGGCGTACTTTTAAATTATTATATATACACAGCAACGGATTTTGTTTTTTTTTTGGGATTTTTCTGCCGGGCATAATAGTATACGTACATTATCTACCCACCCATTCGGCGGGGGGGCGCATCGCGTATGCTGGTTTGACAATTTGACATTGAAGTTACACAGTTATATATACAAAGCGTGTTTTCCTAATCTTCGTGCGATACAACAACGGAGACACCCTGCTGTAGCATACAGCATAATATTATGTTATATAATAATATGTACATGTGCCTCAAACGGATTCCACGTACACAAAATATATGTACCTACGCTATACATACAGTAGCTATAAAATAATAGTAATAATATTTTACACTAAATTGAATGCGTATAGGTATATGCGGGCCAAAACATAATATTATGCTCTAATCAATATTATCACACATTATTAAATAACAAAAAAAAATATATACATAAACCGTGATATTATATTTTTATTTAAATCAAATATTGTAGTTATATTATACACATAGAACATAAGTGCATTCATGATTCGTATATTATTATATAGGTTGTACGGAAAACTTGGGTTTTCGATGGTTTTAGACTGGAAAATGTTAAATGTATTGTACTAAAAACATAAAAATAAATTGAATTAATTAATTTATAAATTATTTAATAACGATAATATTGTATGAGTTTAAATTGTTAGACTTGAACGATTTTTTTTTTGTCTCTGACTCGTAAGATTTTTTTACAACTTTGCTACATCAAATAAAATTGCTAAATTATCATCCTTTATATAAATATGTGTGGTAATTTATTTAATGAAATTTAAAATCTCGATAAGTAATAAAAATAAAATTCCGTTTTTAAACAAATACTATTAAAGAATAAACTTATAAGAAAACGCGTTTGCATAATAAACCAATAACGCGATATCCTTATTAAACTGTTATATTAATAAATTAAATTATAATAAAAAAAATAAATTTTATTTGATAGGTGTATGCCATAATTGAATATTTTAAAGCGTTATTTAATAACTCGATGACTTTATGTTTCTTATTTTTTTAAATGTTTAACAAGAAATAAAAAATGTACCTATAATATGTTTATAGACGAGTGACAAAAACGAATATTTATGCATCTTTATTATTATTAGTAATTACTAAAGGTATGTATATATTCTATATGTGTATACCTAATAATAATAATAATGTCATCTGCCGGTCAACGAAAATATAATTATATTATATACGTAAATGGTAAATTCGATATTTTATATGAAATGCCGTTTATTCTATGCGTTGCAGAATATTAAAGTGAGGTTTTTTATTTGTACAAATTACATACCCATCTCGATTATACCAAAATTTTTCTCACCGTAAATTTATACAAACTTGCCCACATTAAACATAACCACGTTATAAAAATATAATTTTCATAGTGGTATAATCCTGATTTGATTATAGTTTAATATACCTATAATTAGGTTTATACAGGAACCATGATGGAATGTCATTATCCACTTCGGCACAAAATGTCGTCGTATACGCGGTGTTCACGAACTTACAACAACAGTGCAAAACTAACCGATTATTGCAAAGGTTACATCATTTTGTAATAATTATCCTTTCTCAAGATTCACGTTTTTCCTATAGTTGCACTAAACACTCGTATATTAAATAGATATTATGAGGCAAATAGGTAATAAAATGTCGCACACAAATCTATATCAATTGTTTTTTTTTTTTTTAATTTAATATAACCTTTATAGAGTGTCCAGCTAACTCATCCGTTAATAGTGGTGTATATAATGACATAAATACAATATAATAATACCAGTAACGAAACGTTTCGGGTTCGTCGGACTTGTGTCGGATGATGTTCCCGAAGCCAAAGAAATACGCCGGCGTATATACAATGATAATAATAAGTGACTATTATCAAGACATAATATAATAACGGTTACTGTAATATTTTTTTATTTTTTTTTTTGTTATATGTGGTAATGTGGTATAAACGCTTTGTAAACAGTGTTGTACTGCGTTTATTTATATACACAATATAATAATATTTTATGTATATAGGTACCTACGCAAACACATAATAGCGGCAGTGTTATTTAAGTCGGTATATACATATATTATAATAACGTTGTTATTGTTATTACACAACAAACAGTTACCGTTGAACAGAGACACATACAAAATTCTGAATTCAATAAAAAAAAAAATGAAATAATAATAATATATTGCATCCGACGCATGACATTCCGTTTTTCTGTAAGTACCCTACATAATATTAATATATAGGTACACACATAATATTATTATACTAATAATATGCCACTGTACAAATATGTACCATAATAAACGACCGTATTTTACAGTATACACCTATATTCGTACGTCCAACACACACATTACAATTATTTACAACTAAGCTACATTCACGTGTACCTATATATTATTATACCTTCACTACGACTGATTCATGCGTAGGCACGATAATATACACTACTGCCTACCCAAGTTATTATATACTACCGAGTCGGCGTGCTCGTGTAGGACTGCAATTGATTGACATCCAGACGTTAATAATTATTAGATTGATCAAAATATAATATAATTATTGTTATTAATATTATTCAAATCAAAATTATTTTCTACAGATGCCACGCGAAGAATTAATAAACGCAAAACCGACTCTCCGAAATCTAACCGTTTACACCTACGTGTAATAACGAGGAAAAATAACGTAGGTATACGTTATAATATTAACAAAAACCATTTTCATTACCGCCGGGAATAATACTTGTTCACACAGCACCTATATATATATGAACTATAGATAGGTATATAGAACAGTGACTGTCTCGGGGTGGGCGGGAGGAGGTCGCCCTTCCGGAAATTTTATATCTTAATTTCAATATTCGGTTTGTGAACGATTTCAAATCCACCCCTCCGCAGTACAATAATTATTGTATTAATAACCCAAAGTTTCGACAAAAACCTAATGGGACTGTGAAAGAGACGAAATCGTATCTAAATATGTTATAAACTAATATAATGGATAATGTTATTTTAAACGACGTTTATTTATTATACTCTGTCCGCGTACCACAAGTCTGTTATACGATACTCCTACGCTCATATACATTATAATAAAGACATATTATAGCATAAGCAACGATAACAACGTGTTCGGATAGTCGTAGAAATAAATATTATTACGACCGCGATTGAAGACAATATTAGGCGTTTGTATAACACCATATAGCTGCAATATGAAATTACGCACATATTTAAACGTTAAAAGAGTATAGAAAAGTTTTTTTTTTTTATCGTCGTTTGGGATTGTCGTGGTTTTTCGGTAGTGACGATATAATACGAACAACTACTTATAATTTATATTCTGCATACCTATTATATTATTATATAATATTATTTATAATGTCACCGAGTTTTCAAGGTTTAAATCTTAACTACCTACAACATCCACTGCGGTGCCGGTTGAAAACCATAATAATAAAACAGAAACCTTTCCATATTTTATGTATACTATACATAGGTATTTATTATTTTTTTAATGTCAAATAAAGATTGGTATATATTATTATTTACTACCTATCTAGATATAACTGACTCACAATACTGATGATGTACTTACTCCTTTCACTATTCACGATAGGTTAAATATAGGTGAGTATATACACAGTTTTTTTTACGATTCAATCAGGTATTATACGAGTGCGTATACTACAGGTGTCATTTCACGTAGTTTGATGGAATATTCTACTTGGAACTTGCGCACTATATTGTTGGAATGTTTTATTTTAAAGTTATTCAGATTTTTTTTTAATTTTGAATCAACAGGCAGGGGAACATACATACATGCCGACATGGCGTGGTGTAAAATATATAGAGCGATTTCCTCTCGGTCGTTATAATACATAATATGTACGAGTACCGTCAAAACGATTTGTACATCGTCTCTCTCCCCTACACTCGTACAAAATATATAACATAATATATGTATATAAGGTACGTGTGCGCGGCGACAACGTTTTCACTAATTTTGTCAGGACACCGACGACGGAAAATGCAGTGTTATATATTACACTATTATGCGTATTATATAATAAACGCATA
Organism: Sitobion miscanthi; assembly: GCA_008086715.1. Lineage (NCBI taxonomy): Eukaryota > Metazoa > Arthropoda > Insecta > Hemiptera > Aphididae > Sitobion > Sitobion miscanthi. Next base: position 4,820,300 of record CM017797.1, read on the forward strand.
GGGCGTGCTCGGTCGTTTAAGGGTGGTTTTCTCATGGGAATTATTGGGGTAAAACACTATTAACGTTAAAATATATACGACGCGGTCGCTGCAGTGGTGTGGCCGATGGCGAAGTCAAAAGGCGAATTCAATAGATTTTGGATAACAAAATATTATATGACATTGCGTCGTATCGGTACTGTAAATGAACGACTTTCGCGACGATATGGGTAATAATCACGTACAATATTAATATTATAATATATCATCGATCGATCGATCATCGGATGGTCTAATAATATATACCTGTGTATATATATGTTGTGTATGCACATCCGGGATCGAGTGATGTTTTCGTCACGCGCGTTTACCTACACATCAATTTCGCACCGACGAAACTATTTATATTCACTATTCACCCATCAACATATTATTATATTGTGTTACGTGTTTTATTAAAAAAAACTATATAGGCTGCAGCGTTCAATAATATGTAATTATATTAAGTATTGTCTTTCAGATGGGCTGGGAGAAGGGCGAACTTTGTCGGTATAACCACTGCAGATTAGATTTACTACATTTGATACCACCTACCATATTATATAAATTTATAACGTAAAATGTTTTATTATACATTTATAATAGACACCTATATAAAACTCGATGATATATTATTATCTTGATGTGGTACCCCTATGAAAACATACATGATTTAACAAACTCACCCATATATTTCGTCCAATAATGAATTTATTCAAATTCCAAAGACCACATATTTTTTAAAAAGGTGGATAAGTAGTAAGTACTTCGATTTTTAGACGATTTAAAAATCTTCCTGTTACCTCTTATGGTGATCAAAAATTATTTTTTCCAAATGAAAACCAACCTATTTTTTACCTTAAATTATATGAAAGCAGACGAATCTTCTTTTTTATACTGATGCATCTAAATCAAAAATCTGACGTATAGTTTCTGAATTATTACAATGTACATGCCATGGTCCAAGGGTGATTATAATCTTTTAAAAAATATAAAATACATGTAATATTTAATTTAGTACTTACTATATTCAGACATTATTTACAAATTATAAAATGTTAATAGATAAATGAGTAATGATTAACAGAAATACACGTTCTAAGTTCTTGTTGAATAATTCAATTGGTTTATATTTTATGTAATATTAATAAACGCTAAAACGCTATTGTAAAATTGAATAAATTCATTATTAAATGAAAAATGGGGGTGAGCACTGAGCATACTCGGAGAATCACCCTAAATAATATTATTAGGTGGCCTGGTGTAACGTGTTGGTTGGCTTCAGTTACAAAACGTGTTCTGAAGTCAAGCACCAGCCGGTGCCACTGGTTCCCAGATGGAATGACCACCCGTGTTCTAGTGACAAATCTTCGCCACATATACACACGTGTTCTAACCGACCGTACCCTCCCCCACAGTTAAAAAAACATACTAAAAAATAATCACACAATGGCCTGTTTCCACGAGTGAATCGATAAAAAAAATAAAAATACTATACCTATTATAATATATAAAATATTTTTAATTTTAAACTTTATAACTACAAAAACCTATGGGTATTTTATTTCTGTTTCTTTTATGATTTACATAGTTGTGAATAAACGATGAACTACTGAACTAGTCTGACTTTAAAGTCATCCCCGGTCAATTTTATACGACGAATTGACGCACATCCGTGTATCGTACGTATTCATCTTCTAAATATTGCGTTGTAACTAATAATGTTTGTTAAATATTTCGAGCACAATGTACGATTTTCACCATGCATTTGTTAGCAAAATATAAACACGACCTCCTCTAAATATCAGTCATACCCCCCCCCCCCCCCACACACACACACAATAATTGCATCTGAAATAAGATAAAATCTTCACAAACTTCATCAACATGTCACGTTTCGATGTATATACACACTATACGACATCGAATCTGAAGGATTATTATTTTTTTTTAATTAGGTTTTGACGAGTGACGACCGAGGTCATTAGCCTGCAGGTTGGTAGGGTTGATTAGGAACACGTGCATGTGTGACAAGGTTTTTGCGCACTACGATCCCGGGCGGTCACCCATCCGATGATCGGTGACAGCGGCCGTTGCTTACTCTCAACCACGTCGCGTGATTGATTCCAACCACTGCGCCGCACCGAGCCACTCTGAAGGATCCACGGGCGCTACATCCGTTCGTTTCATTTATAGTATTATTGCATTCGACATGTTTTTCACATTTACTTCAAGCCTCAAGGTTATAGCTTATAGGGCAATTGTTATTACCATAATTTATCGTCCATAGTTTCGTATATCTCTGCTGCAATTGTATTCTGCAAAGTAAGCATACATCCTAAAAAATATGTATCATACGAAATATATGTCAACATTAATCATAATTGATAAAACATGTATAGCTGGTATCGAGTACCTACCGGCTATATAGGTATATAATGACCATCCTGCACCTTATTACTCGCTGTTTTAAATATCCGATCGAATTCTCCGCTAGTTTATTAGAACACATATATAGGTACGAACCACGGTGTACATAGCGGGTTGGCCATCACCGCCGATCTCGTATAATTATAATTTTGTAGATCGGACGGTACTATTATTGCGTTGTCATTTCTCCACGGACGACTACGTCGGAGCATACGTTAACATAAACACACAAATCACACGAAACATTATAATATATACGATTATATAAGCTATAACAGAAGAGACACGCACGAGCGGGATCGACATAAAAAAAAAAGGAAAAAACAGATTCGTAGAAAGGAAAAGTATGTATAATATAATATAAGTGACGGGCACGCGGTAACGGCGCGGCAACCCCCGGTAACGGACCGTGAAACCGGGAGCAGCGGTGGCCTCCGGATGGGTGTCCGCGGCGATGTGTCACGACAATGCGCGCGGTGCAACCTGGTAGCCGACCTACATGTGACCAGTTCTAATTCAATTTGTTCGGGTCGCATGTGCATATTATAATATCATAAAAGTGTATACTACAGGAGGAGGCGAGAGCAGAGAAGAGACAAAACCGTACTCGCACACACACTTATATATATACCTAGGTACATGTAGCACTGGTAGCACTGCAGGAGTGGCTGCAGGACGTGATTTATGTCGCGGACACCGGGGAAGGGTTGCACGCGCGGCAGGGCTGCGTCGTCGGAAATCGAGAGTGTCCGAATACGCGTAAAAACGAGCTCCGACGGTGGTCAACCCCGCGCGTAAATGCGTATAACAGTGCGGGGTACCTATATATATATATCGTATGATATTGATATAATACGAGTGCAGCACATTATTATACCCTTTTTTTTTTTTTCCGCGGTTCTAAAAACCCGAATTACCCTCTCGCTGCACACCGTACACCGGCCACGGTCGTTAACGTCTCGCGTAAATCAGTCGACTGCCCGGCGGATATAATAAGGGTCGTTCGACTCGGCGGCGGTGGTGGTGGTCTGCACGTTATTATACGCTCTATTTTACCATATCGTATGTACGTATATGGGCTCGCGTGTAAAATAAATCAGAAGCTATCACGCAGCGCGTCGATACGACAAGAATATGCGTAAGAACGAGACGAAAAGAAAAGGATTATATCCTTTCGTACGCGACCATTGTATACGATATAATATGTGTTTATATAATAATAATAATAATATGCGACCGGGACTCCTGGGCGCGCGCGAGCGGGTGCACATTCGTCGAATTACACGGTCAGTGTTATAAAAACACTGCCCCCGATGGTGTCCGTCCGGGGCCCGGTCGTTAAGTTTCCTGTCGTTTTTATATCATACATATTATAATATACTCACTCGGTTTTTTTTTCCCTCGATTCTGTCTGTATATATATATATACTTGTACCCTCACTCGTGTATTCCGACGAGTCGCTCCGGAACGGAGACAGTTATATATACATAAAGTGCACACAATACTTTTATCTTTTTTCTACTTCTTTCACTCCTTTGACCCGTTTTATATTATGCGCGTCGTCCGTATATTATTATTATTATTTTTACGTTATAGTGCGCACGCGGTTGCAGTAAAATCGGACTACCGACGATGACGGTGACTTCACAACACATTATATATTATATTATGCGTTTTCGATATATTTTTTTTTTCTCGAAATTCCACACAACCCTTGTGCGCGTACGAATAGTATAATAATAATATGTATACACTCGCAACGACTTTTTCCTCCTATATAATATATACGGTACACTGCTGCCGAGGGACACCCGCCGCGAAGAGAGTGCACTGCGCGACGTTGTGCTGCTGCTTTAGTTGTAAAAGGCCAGCAGTCTTCCATCACATAATAATATAACATATACATACTATATATATTGTATATTATGTCGTACACAACAACAAGCAAATTCGATTTGATTTTCGACCAAATTTTTTTCCCCCGTTCCCAAACGGGTCCGAGAATACGGGTGATTTATAATATTTTGATTATACCCGTTTGATCCGTTGTCGTGTAATAATAATAATAATAATGTACATTATTGTTGTAGTAAAACGATTAAACTGCGATATTGTATTCAAGAGTGTGCATTTTATACAGATAAGAATCGAATATTATATACTGTGTGCACAGTGCACGTCATTCATAAATAAATTATTATAACATATATCATAAACTGTTTTACGCAACACATAAAATAACAACAATCCTAAAGTGTGCTAGCTGAATACTTATAAATTATATTATATAAACTGTCCATTAAACGCATTATATGTATAATAGATTACAAATTAAAAAAATGTGTTAATCCGGTGAACTATGTAGGTTATTTGGATTAATCTAAACAAAAAAAAATTTAGTTTTTTTTAAACATTAGTTTTAAATTACCTACTTATATTTTGTTACTATATTAAATTTAACTAGGTATAGTTGTATAATTGTTTATTTCAACATTAAATTTTTTTTTTAGGTATAGTGTACAAGGCTATATGACATAAGCGCCAAAGGTACAAAAATTACCTATCATTTGCGCCAAAATTTGTAGAACATAAGCGCCAATCTAATATTTTATACCTGTCATACCCAGCATATGACATAAGCGCCAAAATAAATATTTTATATAAGTAAATTTTTCAAAATTGATATATCTTATAAAAATGATATTATATTATAAAACTAATAAATCATAAATTATGATATACATGCAAATCAATATAAATTTATTACATCGGTTGAGATTTTATAAAAAAAAAATAAAGATTATTAATTTACAATTGCAGTCATGGGTTTATCCATCTCTATTCTAGCAGAACATTTTTTTTTGGTATACCACAATGACACATTACCACTGGCCATTTCTCGTAAAAATCTTTATTTTTGCTCTTCAAACAAAATACACACAACACCTTTATTCGTAACAGTTTTTGTAAAATCCATTTTAAATTTTTAACGAATGCTCACGAAATAGGTACTTACAATATATGTTATAACACAAAACTGCTCACAGACGACTGTCTATGTGATAATCTATCGTAATCAGATCATACATATTTTGTCGATTAAGATTAAACGTTTGGAGGTTTTGAACGATATTGGGAAAACAGATTAACACTGGGAGCGCTGTCGATGCCTATCGTACTGATGGTTAGGCGGGTTCCCCCCTATGTGGAGTCCGGAGATTGTATGTATTTTCCCGACATTTCGCATATATTTTGTGTGAAGTGTATTTGAATGTATTTGATAATATTAGTAGAAATCGTACTTACCAACGTATACAGTTAGCCATAAAAGCGTATAAAGTTTCGATACTAGAATTAATTTATTATAAAAAGTAAAATAACCTACATAAAACTATATCTATACATCCCGAATCGGAAGGTACAAATTGTTTCCACCAGAGCGCGTTTTGTTAATTTGTTTCCCCAATAGTTCTAAATTTAATATCCATTAACCATGGCACACAGGTATATAGGATTTTGGCACTTATGTCTTCCACCGGTATACAATTTGTGGTCATTCGTACATATTATAAGTAGATATAGTGTCGGCAAATAAGAAATTTGGACAGTGAAGAGGGCAGAGACTAGGGAATAATATTGTAAGTAGAAAAAAGCTCGAAATTTATGGTTGTACTTACAATAACGTGCGACACGAAATAATAAAAACAAAAAAATATTAATGTCAAATAAATTTCACAGCCGGTACGACAATATACGCAGTCGCCATTATTTTCGTCTCGTTGGAATATTGTGGGCGGCTGCTTATATATAAATACCTTCACTGCTTTCGCTGACGCGCAACCATATTTTCTACATTATATGATATATATATATATAGGTATATTATAAACGACTTGAGCATCGCGATAGGCAATAATAATAATAATAATAATAATATTTTATTACCGAATCTCCATTGTTTTGGTGGCCGTCTCATTCGACACCTGTCACGATGCGCAGCACCGAATGTGCTGCAGCGTGCGCACATATTATTGTTTTATATTGTTCTCCGACGTGCATATATATATAGTGTTATATGTACGTATTATACTAATATAGTGTATGGACTTACATATTATAAGTATTTTAAAATGTATTTTCCCGACAAGGATGTGCGCCTTCCTTCCACCTCGCCCCCCCCTATTGTTTTGCTGCCCGACTATATAATAATATAATACTATATGTGTAGTATTATTATTGTACTACTTAGTGAGCACTCACATAATACAGTGCCTACCCATACTATTATACACGTCATTCGTGGCATTATTTCGTCTCCGGATAAAGAAGAGCACTCCGTATAATATATCTAACTCGCCTCGTATATAGGTAGGTTACTCTTTATAGGGTAGGTGTACCCGCGCGCGTAACAGTAATTAAATCAAATCGAGAGGGCGGAAAACTAAAGACTGCGGTACGAATATCATATTTATATATATGTGTTATATATCCTTCAACCGCGTGTCACACAAAGGACCGCCGACACCGCCCATCGAAAGATTTTACGAAGCCCTGTGCACAAAGGACGGTGCAATATTATCGTCTCAGTTTTTTTTTTTTTTTTATTTCGTTTTATTATTTTTTTATTATAAACGCATTTTTTTTTTCTTTAACCCCAACGTTCAATTTATTGTTTTGTATATATAAATACGATCAAAGGCCCGTCGTTGTGCCGACCGGCGTTTCCGATTACTACTTATACGCATACACGTTACCCATACATAATAATATTTTTATTATACACGAACGCCAATTTTTCCACTCTTTATTCTTCAAATCCTTTTTACAACGGTGGCGTGTACCTATATCGGTTTACCAAAGTACACCGACCAATAGTGACGTTTTTCCCCCCTTTTATTATTATTATTATTATCCTTTTCACGGGTTTTTTCTTCGTTTCACCACATTTTGTCCGCGCACATATATATATATATAGTGTACCTGCAACGTACACATATTATATATGTTTACTTGCCAACGAAATAAAAGTGCGTACACCTATAAAGCATATAATATGCGAAGCGTTAAAAAAAATCGGATTATTGCAATACATTAGATTTATATATATAAAGGTACGTATACCCTGCATATTGTCGTGTCCCTTACTTTATATGCAGGTACGTGCGGTATAATATCATATTCCATTATTATATGCAATCGTCGTTTCAGGTGTTTGGCTGCGACAGTGACTCAACGATATCTCCAAGTCGATATCGTCTATTATTTACTGCTGCAGGACCCGACACTATAATATAGGTAGGTATTTTAATATTTTAAACGTTTAAATTTCATAATCAATCGGCAACTTACCGTGCTTGCGTATACTTATATATAATATTACATGTATAATATGCCTACATATACCAGTAGATACCAACCTACAACGTTCAAATAACATATACACAGTGTTATATGCACTATCCTGCATTTATAATATGTATATGTGTAGAATCCAGAAGCCACTGAAATGAAAAAAAAGCGATGTAATGCGTGCGCTGACTGGTTATCGTATTATGCACATACTTGGACCTTCGCCAGGTGTATGGATCTCGACTGCAGGAGGATTAAAAACCGTACCATACAATAAAATGTTGTCGTGTTAGGTATAAGGTGACTAGAAGCAATATATAACTCATATATGTATATATATATATGCAACTAATAATGAATCATATTAATATAATATACTATATAAGTGTGCAAATGTTAATGGATTAGACAAATAGCCGAAGAGTATATAAATATACTATAAGTAGATAAATTAGTTGGTACCTATATATACAGACAGATAAATCGTCCACGTGAGTACGTAGTATTATTTTAAGCACATCTACGTCGATGTTGTACAACATATATTATATTATATTTATATACATACCACATAGTTGTTACCACTTGCGCACGTGCATTAAACGCATTACGAATATCTAGCTGTCCTAGCTGCTTATATTTTAAATCATTTATATGAATATATTGCTTAAGCGATCTAATGTTTATCTTAAATGAAAAAAAGTCGTACATGTAAATAGATAAATTTGATTTATAACACAAAATAATTAAATATCCATGAAAATTTATATTACATAAAAACATGAATATTCATACAAACAGATTCATAATTTATAGATAAGTCATAATGTTAATATTATTTTTTTTTTTTGGTATAGTATGTAAACTTACATTTTACTAATGCTCCATTAAATATTAGTTACTAATAAAGTTCTCTCATCCACTTATCTTCTCGGATCCCAGTCCTTCGACGACATATAGTAGAGGACACACTAGGTACTATAATATAGCAAGGAGCACGATGAGAGAACGGCAGAGTTGGATGTAATAGTCAATCGACAGGTTGTCGCTCTGGCTAACAGAGCCCTCTCACACCATTAGGTTTGAGTAGAATGAGATTCCAGGCCGGTGGATGCTTGCGATCGTAGATGAAAATGTATACACAGATAGGACATCCACATATACCTAATATACTAGGTATACTGTGAGCGAACAGTCTGCATAGGTAGTTACCATAATGGTTATTTGCGGTTATAGATACTGCAGGTTATACGATAAATACAATTTTTTATCAATCCGATACCTATCTGTCAATTTTTAATAAAATAATTAATTTCAATAAGGTTTTGATTATTATTATCGATTATTGTAATTACCAATACTATTGTATCAGTGTTTTAACGTTATTATTAAAAAGTATTAAGTAAAATATGTTTGTATTGTGGTTTTACTTATTATAGGCCACGCATGTAACATACAACCGTCTTGGTAACCAGTATGCTCTTCGATCATATTTGAATACGTTGTATGTCCCATCCATGTTGACCATGTATATAATATTATTATCAATGTTTACGATGCCGGGTCAAGAAGATTAGAGAACAGGATATCATGCTGGTTAGTGGTTCTGCGAACTTGGTCGGGACCATCACAACAAGGGACCCTATAATAGTCTGGTTGTTTCTGCGAATCGTTAACCGAGCCCGAGGAGGAGCCCTTTGGATACAAATAATATTTCAAATGTGTTTTTGAAATAAGTGTTTTTATTATCTGGGCTCAACACTCTGCGAATTAACTCTATATATTATAATGTACATTGTGTATATATACTTAACTTTATACAACTATATTATTATGTACGTAGAGCATAATTATAGTACACTATTACCATATGATCAAACAATAAATATGTATACAGTATACCTGTATGATCACAGGTACAAAAGTAATCTTCACGTCACACCACGCAGAATACATTTTAAATAATAATTATATCATGTTATATTATACAGACATACAGCAGTTAATAATATCGTTCAGTCGTAAGCACAATATATTGTGTTATTTGACGAAACCGACGCGAGAGACGGTCGTTATAAATTGCCAATTAAAATCGTCCGCATTTACGCGATTTTAGGGTCGGGGGCGTTCGCTTGAACCCGCGAAGCACTCGCGCGTGTATAGTTACGACGGAAAAGAAATAATAATGCATTATAATATTCCGATAGGTATCACGGTGTTACGCTTTTTATAAATTTAAATCAGTTTCATTCGTTTTCGCCTGTGGGTGGGTCGTTTTCAAAAATCGTTTCGCCTGCAAAACGTCGACGACATTCGCGCGATGAGACGACGAAATCAAAAGACGGCGGCGACTCGGTGAGCGCAATAACAATACGACCGCTCGTATCAATCGCCGGCGGACTGCGGTCGTTTAATTAGATTATATTTTATTATTTCTCGTGCTCGTCGTGCGGGCATTTATTGGGTTCGTATATAATATAATATACGCGTATTTAATAATGATAAATACACTAACACTATAGCGTGTGTGTGTGTATGTGTTTAATTTCTAATATGCGGTGACGATGTTGACACTGGACGCACGTGGCTGTGTGTTTGTGAGCGCCGAGAAGAGTGAGGAGGGTACACGATATATACATTTATTATTATATACACTTCCGGTCAAGCTGTTAACTGGGGTTATACTGTTTCAATTAACGACCGAGATCCTCCGGGTCGCACTCACCGAAACGGCGGCCGGCGTATAGATACAGACGCAATAATAGTAATAATCGTAATAATAACAGTAATTAACCGTCGGCCGTCGTTTTTACAGCTCGTTATTATATTATTATTATTATTGTTAGTCATCGCGGTTCCGCAACACGACTATATCATATGTACCACACAACAGTATAACCATATTATAGTGTGCAGAGATAATAATATACTTACCTATGTAAATTATATCGAGTACGATATCGTCATGAATTATGGCGTAGGTTACCTATAATAATAATATATACGTACGTGTAAGAACTGCACGACGAGCAATGATGATGTCGCGCCTACGTCCACGGCGACGATGTTGGAACGAAAAATAGTAAAAAATCATCCACCTGCGGCAAACGGTTTGTGTGCAATGCGATTATAATATTATGCAGGTTTGATTTCAGGTATAACAGTAGGCACTACCGCGGTCTTCACTCTGTGTAATAATATATATTATATAATTGTAATTTATAACAATATAAACACGCGAAAAACAAAGACACGCGCGCGCGCTAAGAGAAAATCGTAACAGATCATTATTAATTAGAAATAATTTCGTAATACACGTCACGTTAAAATTTAATGAAAAATAACATTATATATATATATTGTTGTGACTTGTAAGTTATAAGTTATAAGTGAAATATGCGGTACCTGCGACCTGCGCGATACGAAATTAATTCGTCGTCTGAAAAAGTATATTATATTGACGTATTATGAAGTCTATTCAACCCCCGTCAGATCGACAATCGAAATTCAGAGTCAGTTTTCGATATAATCTTACCACCGCTACGTTTTGTTGACAGACGAGCTATGTAATTTTATATTTATCTATCCCAAAGTCATCTGAAAAATATATAAAACACGTTGACGTCGACACCTACCCACTTCACCGTGTACCTATTTATGTCGTTTTTTTTTCTACAGTTTATATTAATTTATACGTAAAATATTTAAAACATGTAAACGATCGAATCCCGAACGATAATAAGTTTATCGATCTCAATATTATATAAAATACACAATAATATTATCTCGTGTATGATAAATGCAAATAAATCGTATTGTTGCAATAATAATAATATAATGTGTCGTACACGTATAGGTAGGTATGAGTGTTGCAGTATTAGACGTTAGTGTATATAGGCTGCAGAATAGTATGCGTTATTGCATGTCGCAGACGGTTGTTCATAAATCAATGGTATGATTTATATATCTGGCAGAAAGGGTTGCGTGCGAGCATTTGTACACAATATGTGTACATAACATTTGCATTTCAAAGCGACGAAAGGATTATGATATCGTTTCGAATGTATTTGGGAACAACACGCAGACTATATCATTATGCGGGACGTACAATATTATATGTAGGTACATAATAGTGCGTTGTTTTCATCGATGATTTTACAATACATATTACTGTAGTGATTCAAACATGTTATACAATAATATATTATAATTTATAACAGTGATATATTATTATTATTATTATAATCTCATTATCGCGAGATCGCGCGTTATCGTCGTGTTGCAGCTTTATATAGGAGATAAACGTTTTATTTTTTAATAATAATAATATACTAACACTATAATGATATAATATACACTATATTATATTGACGGCTGACAGTCGTATCGTTTTTTTTTTTTTTTTATTAAAGAATTATAATAATACGACCTTATGGGTAGGTAGATATTACATTATGTATGTATATCGTAAGCACCAATACGCAATTGTACAAATCGTGTGACCTGATAAATATAATATTTAAACATTGAACTCGAGTGTTGTTATGCTATGATATTTCCAAACGAGAACAGTGTGTTTGTATATTAGTTGTTGTATACGTCAAGTTGACTAACATATTATCTAATTGTATTTTTAGACCGTGTATCGTTTAAGGGATACATCTTCCTACGCGTGTTCGAGTTTGTCTTAAGTGTTTTTGTGTTCAGCTAAATTATTAAAAATATATTATATTATATTATACACATCAGAAATGTAATACTATGTATTCTATTATTTTTCATAAATTATAAACTAATTCGACACCTACCTACCTATATTATGGTATAGGCTCCACGTTGATTCTCCGTCTGTCAGTCAGTCGAGACAAAGCCACTTATACATATATGTATATATATCTAGATGATAGACATACTACACAGATTGATTAAACTGTTATAAAATTTAATAATATTGTTCATGGTAGCGGTGTCTACTACCTATCTAGTATTTTATAGTTGATTAATATAATTTAACACCGTATTAAATTATTTATTTCACGAGTTTTACAGTATAAAACATTGATAAAATAAATATATATGTTTGCTACTAGGAGGAAATAATGAAAGTATAAAATACGATAAAAAATATGTTATGTACCGGAGCTAAACATTACGTTTTACGGACCTGTTATAATGATTGATAACACTGGAATTTTTCGTAATTGTAATTATCAACGCTAAAAAATAACATCGGTTTTTAGCAAATTAAATTAATTAAACATGAACAAAGCATCAAGTCAAGTCACTATTTATAGTAAAAGTGCTTATGCTATATATGGGACTAATATTATATTACAATATATACTTCCAAATCATGGTGAACATTGGGGAAATGAGAGCTTAGCCGCCCAAAATATAATAACTAACACTCTTAAATAATACGTGAACGATCTTCTTCAACTCAGTTTAGTTTTGTCATGTTTCTTTGAAGAAATCGATCAGTTGAGATATAGCTCGTCATTAGATTCTCTGAAGAGGTCCTTATCCGACTAGTGCATTTATTTAGTGCAGATTCCAAGTCCAGCATGTTATTTTATCCTCTTTTCATCTGTATTACTGGTAATAGATAATGTTTAGTGTAAGTACCATGAGTACCTCGTACATTTGTAAGTGTAATAAACAAGTTTTTCACACTATACTTATAATATATATTTTAGTTTCTATAGGTGATTTTTCACTTTTTCAGGTTTCTCAATAGCCATTGAAGTCATCGAAGTCTGCTGTCTGCATCTGTTTCGTACATTTATTGAAGAATTTAAAAAGCCTTTCATGTGCTGTTGTAGGTCTAATTCATCTTCACTGTGCACATATACATATCGTCGCCCGTCTTGCTATTTTCCCCGATTTTATTTTTTTTGCTGCGCAATTTAACTCTCATAACTTATAAATACCGATTATAGTATTATTTATATATTTATGATGGGAAGATATTTTTTTGCTATCTTCGTGCAGTTGTTTATTCTGCGATGTTTTGTTTTCGTCCTTTTCTTTAATCCTTTAATAGTTTTAGATTTTTCGCTGACAAGGATTTTATATGGGCTACTCCGTCGGTAGTTATGTATAATAATAGTACGTATATTATCGTTCAGTCCGTTTTTCGGTACATTTAACTTTTGGATGAGTGAACACGTATCGCTCCTATTTTGTTTCTTATATCTATATTTTCTATATAGGTATAGGTATATATACAATACATAATAGTATATGATTTTACGTGTATAATAAGTATACGAACTTCTTAACCCGGTAGCTGCAATTTATATACCTGTTGTGATCCGATTACTTTGTAATTTTTAAATTATGTCATTTGGAAACGGACGCTTAAACAAATATTTAAAATATATTATATGTGTTTTCCTCTTCGCGCGTTGGAATAAATGTGTGTCCCGCGGTAGTCGGTTACTCGGTCCATTAGCAAAGCGCAGCAGCCCAATTAAAAGTGGTTAATAGTGTTCTCGTGTACTACCTAATACTACTACCACTACTACTACCACTACCACTAATACTACTACAACTACAACAACAACTATATACACACATACACACCTTATAATGATATTATAATTTACGAACTCAGCAGCACGCCTTTCCCCCACGCTTGATTTATACAAACGAAACGTCCTGCGATTAATTCTGTCACGTCGCGGTAGTCTTTTTTCCTTCGATTTGAATTTTCATATCGACCATGACGAAAGAGATAATATTATAATTTATAAAACATTATGTTAAAATAATATGAAAAACGGTGGCCGCTCGGTCGTGTTTTAAAATTCGATTTGTTCTAATCACCTCATTTCACTTTTTTATTGACTATATAATAGACAAATCATTTGAATTCACTTCGTCATAGTTTTAAATCAACGGTCACGTGTATGAGTTTGATATACCTACGTTTAATAATCCAAATTGGGTTTCTTCAAAACATAAATATATATTATACATATTAAATAGTTTTAAAATCGTAATATTTGGGTGTGTTAACATGTCTGTTTTAATCCAATTAAATACTATATTATAGCAGTCGGAATAAAAAAAAAAAAAATGACTTACATATTATATTATGTCCTGATGAGAATTTGTACATATACATAAATTATTGTGAACTACGACGAAGTAATGAGAAACATCGTAAGACCGTTTCAACATTATAGTCTACAGGTATAATTTATGTGTATCATACCTATATACGAAGAGAACGTCTTGGATTAAGACTCTTAATTAACTAACCTTTCGCACGGAAGCTACAGGTGCACCATCACTCGTGACATTTGAAAGCAGCTATATCAGCTGTCGCTTATCATATTTTACGCGTTTCAAATGAATTAGACATATTTTATCATGATGGTTCTATGGAGTGGAACCTACATAAAACATTTGATACGGCGTGTGTAATTTTTCACTATTTTGTATGTACAAATCATCGTAACGCCCCACGCGTAATATTTATGTTAAAAAATAAAACAAAACCATCTAGTAGTTAGTAATATTATGTATGTTTAATATGTATTTACGTACGTTTACAATATTATGAATAATTTAATGATTTAACGAATTCCTATAATGGTAAGGTATTACAGCGACTTATCCGGTAGGTACTCATATATAAACACGAGTTTTTCTATTAAACGAGTTCACCGTGGTACTCATAATGGGGAACTTATTTAGTCGTGTATAATCTTTATGTGGGTATTATCAACCGCAGCACGTCGAGGGTAACACGGATCGTATCCGGTAAATTATAAAATATAATATAATATACTCTTGAGAACAGTGCACAGGATAAATTAAATGTGCACTATGAAGTAATTAATTGTGAATGCACGGTTCGAATAGTCATACATAGTAATAATGTATACGAATATCAAAAAATTGCATTAGATAAAACCTAAGTGATGAATTAAAAAAATGTATTGATTTTTTATTTTTATAATGACAGGTATTGAGGTATGATGTATCGTTATGTTATCTTAAGATGAAACTATACGACGGTATGCCTAGAATATAAAACCTATTAACGTGTACAGTGTGACACTCGTGACAGTCTGATTTTTATTTTATTTCCACATTTGTCGGAGGATGAATTATTAAAATAACATTTTCATCATATTGACACTAAATATTTTAGCCGTTTGGTGGTACAATTATTCGTACGCACCACAATAACCGTGTTTATATGGACACTTACTGCAGACGATTTCCGACACGAAGAAGTACGTATAACATAATATTATTGGCTGTTGAATAAGTACAATAATGTGCGAGTATCGTATATACATAGGAGATAAAGAAAAGAAACACGTCAAAATCGACGCTCATTTAAGCATATAATACGTGTATGACAACAAAAAGTCGGTAGATTTCATACGATTTTCGGAGGTGGCGTCCGTCGGGTCCTAGGCAAGATACGAGGACGACAACAATATTGGCCGACGCGTTCCCACGTGACGCGTTCAACAAACACATAATAATATCATTTATAATTTATTATTATTGCGACAAATGCGGACAATCGCAGTCGACACATACAAGGAAATAATAATATCATAACATAATAATAATATTAGGTATAATATATATATAGGTATGTTATTATTGTATAATAGTAGGCACGCGTATTATAATATTATCATGTCACGTGAATTATATAATATTATACAGTCCCGAGAGCCGCAGCACGACAATGACACGTACGAAAATAATAATAATATAGTAAAATTTTTACGGTTTGCCATGGGAATCAATCTGCGCGTGTGGCCGTCGCCGCCCGCACTGACTTTGACCGATGAACCGCTCGTGTGTGTGTTTTTGGCCATCTCGAGTTTACAAGTGTGCGGCGACGAATGGGCAATAACGACCCGAAGAAGACCATTTGTCAAACCGTCTCTCCCACGTCAAAATATCGTATAAAACGCGCACGCACGGACGTTATGTACCCCGGTAAACAATGCGATGACCGATATAATGCGTGTATATTGTACCATACTATACCATAGTAATACGACCATGGGTTTTGCGGTCGATACCGGACGAAGACGCAACGACGGCGATAATATAACAATAATAATAATAATAATAGAATATATTATATCATGTACGACCGCTGTGTGTCTTCACAACGAAAAAGGATCTCCGTCTGTTGTTGTGTAGACCGTGTGACCCGATTTACAATATACATATGGTACACTCCTATATCATAATATACATACAGATTAATGGTCGAATCGATCGCACACTTTGTGGGTATGAAACCGAGCCCTCGGGTTCAGAACTGTAGCTAAACACCCCCGATAGAATTCCCCGGTATGTCAGATGAAAACGTTTTAATAAGTCAATGTAGAAACTGCGAGTGTACAGATGAAAAAAATTGTAGAAACCTATAACATGATGAGGTCTCTCGTCACGATTTCTGTCGGAAAAACGTCGACAACGCGCAAAAAAATTGGTAGAACCTGCGTACAGGACCGGTGGTATTTTCAGTATACAAATAGTGTTATGTACAGGTACCTGTATCTGGTATTTTCGGTAACGATTACCGCGTTGTCACCGAGATTACCATACACATGTTCGTCGTCAAATTAAAGGGTACCGGTCCGTATTGTATCGAGAAAAATCTATTTTTGGTGTTGTTCTTAATCCGCGTACGGACACAAACGATCGTAAACGTCTTGGGCGACTAAAAGGAGGTGTACGACTGAAAAAAAGGTTAAAAATATCTGATTTAGAACTTGCAGTGAGCGGTGGTCGTTTGGGTCGAGGAAATAGTTCAGACGACAAATGTATAGTCCATTCGGGTGACTTTCATTTATGGTTTATACCGTTTGGACGAGTGAAATTATAATATTTACCCGCGTAAAGTAATGACCTGGTGACTTTGGATGTGAACGTTTTTCAAAATACAGTTTAATATTAATCATTTCTATTGTGTTTTAGTGATTGCAAAATTATTACTAATGTTGACTGTATAATATTACAATATTAGTATATTACTATACCGATATCTTTTTCGGGTCTGTTTGCCTCTTATCACATTTTCGGTCGATTCGTCCGAACGATCTACGCCCTGAACGGTTTGTAAAACTAGAACATTTGTTATTCTTTGCTCTTTTTTATATTATAAAAATTTCCTTTTCCCTACGATATTGTTTAAATAATACTCAGTGATCATTTTTTAGACAATAAATACAAGCATAATTTTTAAAACTAATGTCAAATTTTCCTAGATCGAAAACAATGATGTTTTAGGTTTGACGAAAACACCGATTGCCCGCGATCACCGTGAATACCGCATAACCGGTATACCATCACTAACACAGAGAGACACACACACACACATATATATGTATATAGCGTTCCGATCTATAATAATATTATAATATTTTATAGTTACCTTCTATTTGTATTGATATCATGTGGACGGAAGACATTATTATATTATATTCGACCACAGCAGTACCGCATATATATTATGGTATACACGTATATATGATGTTATTATGTGTAGCAGGGTCAGAGTCGTGACGGGTCCGTTCGTTGATTGATGTCGGAGATGACTATCTCTGTGCGCGTGCGTTAACGATATTATAATACATATTATGTAGGTAAGGCGCACATATATATTATATTGAATCGTAACGTCGCGGTACGTGTCTATTATGATAGTGTGATTACTGTTGGCATTCTACCCGCAGTACCTTGATATTTATTTGTTGTACAATACGCACACTTGTAGGAGGTATATATATTATTCTTGACTCCCTCCTCATTCGGTATGTAACGGCCTTGCTACCATCCAGAAATTTCAGCGGTCGGTAATAGGCTGCCTTAAGGCCGAATCATTGCACACGCACGGGGAGGGGGGGGAAATAAACGAATTGCTAAAAATATATTTTTTTTTCTGTATTCGTGTCCATTGAAACGACCTCAAAGTCTTTGTCAACGCTCATCACAAGTGGGTAGTAGGTGATGCTACCACCCTCCTCCAGGAGGAGACATGTGCGGTCTTCACTCCCAGTGGAGTGGGACCTGGTTGGAAACCCGAAGGCGCAATCTGAGGACAGCACGGGAAAATGGTGATCGCGTTGAACTACATAATTGTTTGCACTTTGCTATGAATCGAAAGGTAAGGTTAGGTTTTAAGGATGACTGTGGAACGTGCGAATCGCAGTCAGCTGTGTGACCACTGCGTACTCCGATCCCGATTTTCCTTTAAAGCTGAATTTTTTTCATAATTTTTCTCTTTATATATATCTAGCAGCTTATAAATAACTTGCTTAACGAAAAATGTTCTCTGGACCCTCATCCTAAAATCATTCGGGCCTCTTAGATACTAATTGCTGACCTTTTCACAAGCCGCATAAATTAATTTTCTACAAGTGTGTTGATTTGTTCGTTAATAATAATTAATAACAAATAATATAATAATATCAAATGAAAACCAATCATATATAGAAAAAAAATGTTACAAGAATTTGTGTAAACATTTTTATATTTTTACATTTTTACATTTTTACAAAATTTTTTAGATTGAGTTTCCAAACTTATATTATTATAACTGTGTATCACAGGACATCATGGACATTATGGAACATTATGTTAGGCGCAGCAAAATAGTCGTCTAAAAAACCGTTTTGTTCTCTTCCACAACGCCGTCTTGCGCTTAGGAGGTTTAGGCGGGGCCTCCGCTTCCCGCTCGGTCTCGTCACACGGCACACTCGCAGTTTGTGCCGCCGTCTGCGCTTCATCCAACCGAGACAAATCTCGCGACGAACCAAATAGAACAGATATGTCCGGCATGGAACATGCGCGGCGTCTCGGCGGGTCCACGAGACCACCGATTTTCAGACCATCATTCGCACCAAACCGTACGTGGACGTCGGTCATCGAATACGAACGCCGTCTCATAGTGTCCGCGCAGACGTGGCTCGACAGCTGCGGCGGCGAGACCTGCAGCGGGGTCGAGACGGCCGGCAAACATGCGGACGGCGAAGACGTGGCCGGCGCATCGGCAATGACGTCGTGGGCCCCGGGCGACGTAACGGCCTCGTTCAGCATAGCGACGTAACGCCTGAACGCGGGGCCCGCGTAGTTGGCCACGACGATTTCGGTCGGGCCACTGCTCGACGGTTCGGCCGTCACCGTTTGCCGTCCCGAGTCGTCGGCTGCAGGCTGCGAGCCGGCCATAACCGGCGAAGCGGCAGACGGCAGTTCCAACCGGACGTCGGCTGCATCACACGCAGATGGCAGTTCCAACCCGTCGTCTGATGCATCAACCGCAGACGGCAATTCCAACCGGACGTCGGCTGCATCACACGCAGACGGCAGTTCCAACCCGTCGTCTGATGCATCACACGCAGATGGCAGTTCCAACCCGACGTCGGCTGAATCGCCCCCAGAAGTCGGCTGCACCGCTGTGTCCAGACCATGCCGTCTCAACGCCGGGCCGACGAACCGATCGAAACTTTCCGACCGCACTTCACAAGACGTGTATTGATTCGTTTCGGCGGACGGTGTTATCGTTTTCTCTTCGGCCGACTTGATCGAAGCTTCAGCGTTATTCGACATATTTCAATATATACTTTGTTAACGATATAATTATATTAACAAAAAACAGTGTTATGACTTTTGACGAAAAAATTACAAAGCGTAGGTACGGTTGTAACGATATATCAATAATGAGCTATGTCTCAGGAAATATATGTTCCAAACAATAATATAGTTGTCCATAGCAACAATATTTTTAAAGCTCTCGTCTCGGCCATTATTATTAAATATTAGTTTATTAATGATCACTAAAGTATTATGTTAAATTTAAAAATAAAAATCATGTCAAGAAATTAAACAAGTTAAGAATAAGCTTGAGTGTGCTGAATTCCCGGTTCCTAAACGTATTTTAATACAACCCATTAAGCTGTGTATATAATTCCGTATTATATTATGTTCAATTTAAATAAAATTTGGTAACCTTTAGTTTTCGTGTAATTGGCTAGAATGAATAATATATAACCGTCGTAGAAAATCTATAAGTATAGTGATATAGGTCAGTGGTGCTCAACCTTTTTTGATCCACGACCCCCCAAAATGATTTATTTTTAATACGACCCCCCAACATTACTTCCTACCAACATTATGTAAGTGTGTAATTTGAATTTACTTAATAGTCTTAATAGTCACACATTTTATTCATATACGTTAAATCGTTAATTTTAGAGCAGTTTTAATATTTCTTTAATTTAATTAATCAAAAACATGAAAAAAAAATACAAAATTAGAGTTTTATAAAATCTAAAATTAAAAAATGTATCATTATAATGATAATCAAAAATTTTAATATTTTTAAAATTATAAAATTACTTTTTAATTATTTTAATGAGAGGCCTGAGCTTGCATTGTAGACATGATTGATTCTATGTTTGGTTTGATATTTGTCGGTCGTTTAATTAAAAAATGTATCCATATCGTTTAAGTTTATATATTATAAAATATTAAAATATTAAAATATTAGTTTAAAATAATACAAAATACAAATAATTATTACAAGCTATACAAAATTATAAGCATTAATACGATCAACTCAACGGCTCGTACACGACTATCGGACTATTTCATAATAACCGTAAGATTAAATAAAATTACTGATTAAATTGAATTTAAAAATAACCCATATACTGCGTGGTTCAATAGAACTTGTTATCGCAACATTAAGATATGACATAATGTCATAATATTATTACGATCGACACAGCCATCAACGGTACAAAATAATTTTACTTTGTATAAAACTATAAAATAATATACAATATACATAACTTTTTTCATTCGGTGATTACTGGCGACCCCCAGTTTGCGCACCACTGATATAGGTGTACAAACGATCGTAACCGCGGACAAAAAATATACTTATTCTCGATACCGCATAACAATCGCATAACTATTTGCTGGTAACTAACGGACGGGTGGACGTGGCCCCTCGTTTTTATTATGACATTACGGGAAAACAAAATAAAAAAAAGAAAGCCACGTACAATACGTATTTGTTGGATGTGTGCGAGGGAGTGGTGCGGCTATAGTAGTAGGAGTATGCATAGGATTCGGAGGTCCTGCGATCGTTCTCGCAAACATAATAATATTATTATTCCGTTGGCAGCCGGCTTTTGCTCAACCCGTCGTCGTTCGATATACATAATATGTGCATATTATACTATACAGTACACACACACGCACACACCGTCCGTCGATTAGCACGCGGGCAAAAGGCCGGTGCAGGTGAGGGAAATCGGTATTATTATTTCATCGTCGTCGTCGTCGTTGTTGTTGTGATACCCGCTGACACGAGAGCCGAGGCACCCCCATTGACTGCAGACGGACCCCCTGACGATGATCGACTAGGTCGAATCCATCAAAAAAAACAGAAACGAAAAAACCCATTTCCGCGCAATGGTCGCTCGTACGATATATTATTCCAAAAATAAAAGAATGAAAATATCTCGTTCGGATCGACAACGGAATAATGACGAGCGAGCGGGTCACGCTGCAGCCCATTATTATTATTATTATTATTATATTATTATTATTATTATACGTACCTACTACAATGCACGTCTATGTTATCATTGTATCGTATTTATTTTATTTGTAATCCGTTCGCGGTATACCCGTCGTGGTATACTGTACATACGCTCGGCGCAACGGCGACGACAATAATCCATCAACGTGGTATATCATCATTACAGCGCATGCGAGTTATGACACC
This sequence comes from Sitobion miscanthi, assembly GCA_008086715.1. Classification (NCBI taxonomy): domain Eukaryota; kingdom Metazoa; phylum Arthropoda; class Insecta; order Hemiptera; family Aphididae; genus Sitobion; species Sitobion miscanthi. The sequence goes on from CM017797.1 coordinate 4,842,886, forward strand.
CTCTCTTCATTTCACGCCCGCGTTTATGAACACTCTGTATAATAATATATTTGCAGGATAAGCTCGCCCCCGGTGGTGCAGCAGTGTGTACAATAGTATAATATTATGTCATTTGCGTGCCTATCGATAACTATTGCATAATATTATGAAATTACGCGTTTGGTATAATGATTTGTGCCCCGACTTTTGTGTACGTCTATATTGTCCAAAGAGCTGCTATATACTAGATTTGGTTGCTCTCCCATCTCGCGTGTCTTTGAGTATATTACACTTGTTTCTGTTCGTTATTCGTCCAATTTACCTATCATACTAATATTATTATTAATTACAAGCATACACATATGAGATTGTAAATAACAAATATTCTTTTAAATAAAAACAATATATATAATATTATTATACTACTATAGTGCTTGAATCGCCGAAGACATTATAATTATATGTATGGTAAAAAAGGTGGAGGGAATGTCTCCTGAACGCAAAGCGGTACGATTACACCTACCGTTTTACTGGAAATATAGGGCATTGTAGGATCTAATTTTTTAATGTTTTAATATGTCACTTTTTTATTGTCGCTAAACGCGGTTAGAGACACTTGCGTGCAAAATATGTGCGATAGTAAAAGTTACTCTTCGGATGACATTTTTATCTAATCGACGCGAGTTGCTGCAGTACCATGGTAGTACGTCCACGGATCTAATGATAATAAAAATAATATAACTATAGTGTATGCGAGTACCTATATAATATAGGCTTATAGATGGGTGTATCACTTACTGTGGTGGGTATTTGCAGCTAAACGAAATATTGTCATCATATATTAGCTATAGCCGACGGTCAACTTCCGTGAAGGTTTTCATTGTAAATAGACGTTTCGTTACAGAAATAATTTGTGGTTTTTTCGTCTCTTCAAGACCCGGAGGACGAAAGGGTCGCCTTTCCATGATTTCAACGCAGGTCACTGTAAAATATCTCGGCATTTATTGAACTCGTATAGTCGCTGCCATGTTGTATTATTATATTTTAGTATTTTATACGTATTGTCGTACGAAAACGGCCACTGGCAACGATATAATATTGGGTTATTAACGCGCGCGCGAGTCTGTTTGTGTTGTGTCTGTATGTGTCTGTGTGTGTGTGTGTGTGTGTGGTGTGTGTGTGTGTGTGTGTGTGTGTGTGTGTGTGTGTGAGAGAGAGCCCGTGTGTGTGTGTGTGTATATGTTTTTTTTTTTGTTCTTATTGGTCCGCCAAAGGTGTGGTGCTCAGATCGCTGTAAACATCGCAGGGAAAACAAAAACCGGTTCGCCAATCAACCTGTCCGGCACTTCTGTCGGCTCGGGACTTAACCAATTAAACACATATCGCCCTACAGCGGGAGGAAACTACACGTACAAAATATAATAATATGTTTGTACATATGTATATGATATCGCGTTTATAGCTGCTGTATCATCGTTGTCATACGCGGGTCGAGATGAGGCGTCACGATATCATATATTGGAATATCGTACAGTATATATTATTATTATTATTATTACTGTCGGTATCGTCATCGTACAATAGCCGTGTAATAATTACAAACGGGATGACCACGTGTTCACACGGAACAATTATAATAATAATAATAATGACGATGATGTTGATGATAATGATAATAGGGTGTCACACGCTCGCGTTCGTCTGCACAGTCGTGCACGCGTCTTATACACAATCCGCCGGTAATAGAATAGATATCGTTCGATATTACAATTCGATATCTTCGTGTTTCTTCTTCTCCAGTCAACATCGTAATATAATGTCATCGTAATGTTATACGTTTGTACCCTTACTATGGGTCCCCGCGGACTGTTGAACGATCCGCCCAGAAGTCGCACCTGCATCGATATTTTATGAACTTTTCACGAGTGTAATATTATCGTCAGTCCTTACGCGGCGTAATCGTTATTATATATGTCTGTCGAAATTCACCGAACGTTACTGCTATATAGCGGCCCAACATCGGAGGATGGTTGGGGATTGCGGTTTATACTCACTCCTCAGTTTTCGGTTTAGTCCCGTTAAAATATAAATATTATCTACTCTACGCGAGTTGTATACAATCTTAAACAGAGCGATGTTTGTTTCGCAGGCATTTATTTCGATAATCGTGGAAAATGGCCAAAAACAAAACACAATATACCTATACCGAGCGCACGGAAATAATTTTTCAATTCCAATCAGACGGTTCTAAATTTGAAGACGACCTGCCGAGTTTAAAATTTAAAACATTATTCTTTGCGTCATATAATTTGAATAACAAATATGTATACTTAGTTGCACCTATCCGAATCGGTGGCTTTAATCATCATCACCGTCGTTCCCGTCGCATAATGGCTCTACTAAAACGGTTTATTACAAAACTCACACCTCGATTGATGTCACGGATAGAATCGTGTACATTATTATGTACCTACTACCTACAGAAATGTACGGGACTGCACTTTACCTGGTGTATTATTTTCTTATACACGAGTGGGTAACCTATATAATCATTAATTGGAGTGGCGTATACAAAATAGTGATTATAGTTATACGATATTATACCTAGTGTGTATACGAAAGAGAGCGTTTTCGGATGACGGGGGTCGTATACTATATCATATATTATTATTATCAAAGACAATACGATAGCAGATACAACACACGAACGGGTACACTGTGGGAGAAAATGGAAACAATTGATGTACCATAAAACTGGCGAAAGATTGATTAACATCGCGCGTTACAAGAGAAGATGGTATATATTATCATATTATATTATTATTATTATTATTACCATGTGTATATAATATAATGTATACAATAGGCGCGATGAGGATATATATATGTGTGGCCGAACACGCCGTTCTGATTGCTCAATAAACGGCATATGTCCGATTCGTTTAAAAAAAAAAATAAAATCGACAAATTGCTTTCACCTCGGTATTTATATACATACACATAATATATATGTATAGTGTATATTATATATGTACAAATATATCATCCGATCGCATATATATATATATATACGCGTTTCGAAACACAAACAGAACAGCCGCGGCCGTACAAATTAGACTTGTGCGTATATAATATAACGCACGCACGCGCATGCGCACGTGTAAGGACGCGGCGATGGTATTTATATATTATTATTATTATTATTATTACCATTACTATTATTACGGTGAACTAAAAGTTTGACTCCCGTTGCATATTATTTTGGTGTTAAGCCCCCCCGTCGTTCGGTGTGTGTGTATATATGTATATACATATACTTATATACCTATATACCTATATATTATATATACATATATACTCACGACGAAAATGACGCGAGCGGCGTGCGCTGATGTATCGCCTACAGTTCGTCATATCTTTATAACAATATATAAAAAGGATACATAATGTGAGTAATGTTCCAGTTAAAGAAGTACGTAATGACCCATTCGACGAATCTCGTGTGTTATTTTTCTCTTCTATGTACTTCTCCTCTCGTCTCTACATAACACGCATATATATACTACACACACCGAACAGCTATATACATTCACGCATTGTACACAACAAATTATGTATTATATACAGGGTGATTTTTTTTTCACTTTAAAACGCTACATATAGTTATTATCGAAAAAAATTTAACTTTTTTGAAATTGCCGTCTTACTTGCCTCGGTTTAAAGTCATCAAACAAAACGACATTATATCGAGAGAAAAAAAACGTATACTTTTTTACAGTTTTTATTTTAAAAAGTCTTTTATCACTTGAAACGATACAACACTCGATTCTAATGACGTATCTCCATTTTTTTGAGTTATTCGATGCACAGAAATCAAATTTCGATCTACCGTAGCAAGTACCTATATAGCTACGGCGTATAGATACCTATCCCACAATAGTATACGTATTTAGATATCACTCGGGCCGAGTATAGCGCAGGATCGACATTTTTCGGGGGGGTATACCCCTCGGCCACATAATTCCACTCGTCTCTCTCTCTCTCTATATATATATATACTTTGTCAACACCCTATATACATTCGCCACCTCCACCACCGTCCCCTCCACTATATACATCCACCGCGGTTTACCATCGCCGCCGCCGCCAAGTATATAATGTACACAAGGCGCTGTGCAGGAATAAACACGTTGACTGAATTATTGCGCATTAGACGTGTGTACAATATCATGTATGTGTATATAATAATATTATACTCGTGTTTATATACGTGTACGCGCGCGCGCGTGTATCGGAATGTAATTTGTACAAAACTACGTATAGGAAGACGTGAAATTCTCACCAGCTTTAATATATTATACGATGTATCATATATATATGTATAGGTGTAGCCTATATGGACCGCTGACGTCTGCCGGCTGACGTTACAATACACATTACATAATAAACATATAGGTGCCTATATATTATTTTACACATACACACACACATTCTAGACGTATACACAAGTAATATATATATATGGGTATATGGGCACACTGTAATATTATTATTGTAATATTGTATAATATATATATAATATATTATGGTCTCTCGCCCGGCGAGTTCAAACAGCAATGATAATATGTACATGTGATATTATTATTATAATGTACGGTGTTTTTACGCCGGAGATTGATCGTGATCGTTTCGAAAATTTGACAGGCGAAAAAATTGCCTTATCTCGACTTCAGCCATCGCGTTGCATAGGAGGTGTTGTATGTAGGCACGTCGTAATGCGCGGCCAGCGTCCGAGGTCTCCGAGTGTGGTGTCTGCACAATAACGCGATGTTTGACGTGGCTGCGGAATCAGATAATAATAATGATAATAATAATATATTATATCGGTCGTGCCTCGAAGAAAGTCTTGGCCCTCGCGAGAGTGTTGGCACGATAATAATTATTAATAGCCGACGACGGAGTTCTGTCGCTGCTGCAGATTTCGTCCGCGGATCGGATTTCAAACGGCGCAGGTACCTCTAATCCGTACGCATGTTATGATGTGAAAACGAAAAACAAGACACGTAAATCACGACGAATCACACATCTAGTGCCCGATAACAATGTATACAATAATACCTACCTACTATACTGTGCCTACACCCAATAACTATCATACGCGTCGTAGAGATTTTCACGACGAGATACATTTTGACATTTACACACTATTACCCGCCGGCTACGTTTTATGTGTTGTTGTTCGGTCGTCGTCATTACTACTATTACCCATAGTTTTCACGATATATTGGATTTGATTTTCCGCAACACAATAATATTCGTAATTGCATTGTCGTACAACCGCATACATCACACGTGTCATTGCAGTATATGCGTGCGGGGTCGAGTGCTTGTACGAAATGCAAAAAAACGTGTAAATCACACGACGTGCCGATGACATAACGTCTTAACAGCAATGGCACTGCGTACGGTTAAAAATATTTCCACAAAATTCTGAGACCGAAAGAGCTGAGGTTTAAATTATTTACGCGACGCGTTGTATAGCGATGCGTTCTTTTCTTTCGAGATAAGTTATAATATTTGTCAGTGAAATAATGTTACGGTGTTGAAAGGACTAACATAAGTAACTATATATTATTGTATTTGAAAATAAAAACTGGTTTCGCGTTATCATATTGGAATGGAAATCGTTTAAAGAGCCCTTAAATCCAATGAATAATATTGACATAAATTCTCGGATCATATGTTTACACAACAACAATATCGCTAGGAAATATTTAAGCATATGATTTACAATAAAAAAAAAAAAAAACTTTAAAAATTAATTCGCAGAAGTCGAAAGTCTTACACATAAGCATAAATCTATTTTAAATAATCTTAGATAAATGTATAATTTTAATTCGAAGTGCAGTCAAACTCCTTTTTCAATTTAATTTATCAATAATAATATTTTAATAATATTATTTATATTTATTTTTTTTTTATCAAAACTGTATAAAATTATAAAATCATATTTTGCAGTGTCTGACATGGTAGATATGTTTATGTGCGCATTAAGTATTACATTTTGTTGTTGTAAATATCATCAAGACAATCAATTTTTCAATATCTTTTATTAATAATATATTATGCCTCCAATATAACATAATACAATATAGATAACATTATATATTATCCCTAATGAATAAAAATATTTTATATTAAACGTAGGTACAATTTATTATTGATGATATATATTGTTATTGTTATATTCCTAGGTCTTAGGATGATCCTTTTATAGCGTAAAACATACATTTGTCACGTTACATTTTTAGTGTAAAAAATTTGTTTGCAATCTATAAATTAATTTAACGGTCATTCATTGTGACTGTATTTAATGAAGCCGTTGATAATAACTGCATTTTTCCGCATTATTACCGACTCAACATTTTGAAATGGAAGCCGTGTTGCTGTGTCACTATAGATACACCTATTCAAGAAATCAGTGATATTATATACGTGAAGATTTATTATTTAAAATGTTTAAACTAACGTAATAGTATAGGTATCTGGATATAGCAAACTTGTTTCAAAAAATAAATCACCCATTTAGTATTTTAGTCGCACACTCGCATTATACAAAATAAAAACGTCTACTGCATGTGTGAAAAGTGAAAACATTTAAGAGGATTTAAAAAATGAATTATTAAAAAAAAAATTTAAATTTTAAGATACTAGAATTCAAAATTATCTATATACATTAATTGTAGATTATATTATTAAGATGTATGTATAATATTATTAATGTACTTACCTAAGTGTTAATCCAAATCCAATTATTCTACAGAGCGATAATGTTTCACAACATTAAACTCTGATTAATAACACTTAAATATATTATACAGTTAGTGTACCTAATACCTATAGGTTATACAATAAACACGATACAATATTATGTAAAACTAGTAGCCATTTTGGAGATTATAATTTTGAGTTTGATTATTAGTTATAATTTATTCGACCTTGTTTGGTGAAATGTATACTATGAAGATAATGCATCCCGTATATTTTATCTTATAAAATTAATAAATATTTACTAATTTTATTATAATTCCTAATAATAGAAAGAACGGATAAAACAAACGACTATATTGAGAGGATTAAGAATCGATAATGGATAATAAATTATAATATTATATAATTATTGTGATTTACTAAATTAATTATTTGCATTTGATGATATCATATAGTAACATTTTTAATAACAAATTACCATTTTAATCACTAATAGTGCATAATTTGTATCTACATTTTGTCTAAATAATTATTTTTTTAAATTTTATATCTACATAATAATATAATATTTAGAGGTATGCTACATAGGTTAAACGATATTTCAAAAGCACTTACATTATATAGTATCCATCATGCAAACATATTTATATCTATACATTTGGCATTTTTTACTTACTTAAGTCAACCACCGTATGTCAACTATTTATTTGAAAGGAAGAATATAATGGAAACGTATTTATGTAGATGACTACAGAATCAAAAAGTTGCAGGTATATAATATATACATAGATATACATATTATTGTATAAGCGTTTAATTCAGATGAGCGGTATAATATAATATAATTAGGGCCATTATTGCAATCATCGATTACACTTCGATTACGCTTAATCGACTGATAAGAGATTTTCTTACCGGCCGAATTTGGCTGGTTAGGAGTCCGTTAAATTTAACCGCAGATGATAATACTGGCCCTTAGACTGATAAACAGCGGTTCGGGCTACATAACTGTTATAATGTCTTAATTTCTGAAAATTTAAAAAAAAAAATGTCATTATTATAGAATTATATTATTGGATGCGCATATGTATATTATACTAGTTCAATGTCAAAACTACCATATAAATGTAGCCATTAATATGAAATAGGTACATCAAATTGGCGTTATTTCGTAAGTCATAACACGATTAGACCCGTCTCGAGTTTTCAGAAACTTCTGTATGCAATTTCGTTACCCTCCACGTTTCTACCGACACATTTTAATTTTAAGAGCCACTTGTATCGTTTACTGCCTAGTGTCTACACCTTAATCTGGGCCTGCGCCGTCTGCCTCACCGGTGCATGGCGACGATTTAAAACATGCGTCTTACATCATTTAGTATATTATAATCGTAAATAACGACGTCCAAAGGACTAGAAAAAATATGTCATTATAACCGATAGTTAGTCACAACAACCAAAGTTTGTTTTTTTTATTAATAGCTATAAAATGTTATAGGTGCTGATTATTTATAATACGTTACCTTATCTTGAAATGTATTCTTGTCGTAAACTGTCATAAGTACACCTGTATAATAATAGGGTCATATTATAAGAACGTCATAAGAACCGATAAAAATTAGGATATTTTAAAACATACTACCTTAAATACCTTTAATTGTAACGGTATACAATTAAGCCCGTTGCTCCACTGCGCATAATACGGTGTGATTTTAAACGATTTCTACTATATTATAATACATTATTCGATCGTTATAATATTGAAAACGCACAGACGTCTGCAATTCGAAAAATTCACTCGGGGTCAAGTGTAGGTGTACCTATCGACTAAATAACAAAATATTGCGGTCGTGGCGCGTCAATGTTTTGATGGAGAGGAGTTTATAGTCGCTTATTGTAAATTTCCACACGGTTTGTTCCTGACCCCTTGCGCTGCTGTGATACGCATTTGGACACATCGCGGGCAGCAAACGCGCACCACAATAATAATAATATAATCCCTCCTCGCGCAATAACTTTTTTTTTCCGTATTTGTAACTCAACACTACGATATAATAATATATAATGCTCTGGTGCGGTCCCGATAGATGTATAATACGCACACACATACACACACACACACACACACACACACACACATATTTACAAGCGCGCGCCAGTATGTGTGTGTAATCGTACACCGTTCGGCGCGGCATACGATTGTCGGAGGAATATAGAAAGATGCGTATACCTATAGGTATATGGTATATGGTATATATGTACCTATATAAGCTATAAGCTATGATGTTATAAGCGCGACCGAAACACTATGACCGCTGCAGCCGCCGATGCAGTGTGCCGCCGTGTTTTGTTTGCGTTTATTTATTTATTATATTATGTTGCAGGGGCCCAAAACCATCGGGGTATACGCCGCGGTGTATATAATGGTAATGGTGATCTCGCCCTCCTCCGTTCATCCCTTTGCTACGATTTTTACAGATCCCAAAAGTTTCGTATTACCGTCCCTTGCTTAAATTAGCTGATTCTCCGATGGAAACCTTTTTTTTTTTTCAAACGGCACCGCCGCCGATTGTCATCGAATGCACACACACACACACATGTATTTTGCGACGTTCTCGAGAGCAGTTAATTACTATACATATTATATATACAAAAACTATAATACATGTCGAAAACGTCAAAACGCCCTCGTCAGATGATGCGAAATAAACCGTATTGTACTCGGATATATATATATACATTATACATAGCCATATAGGTACACTGCAGATGAATATACGACCCACACCACCACGACACCACATGAATGAATGTACAATATATATATATTTATTTATACATATGTGCTACACTGTGAACGATACACATTATAACATTTACACGTTAAAACGCCAAAACAAGACTGACTGTACACCCGGCCAACCGTAAAATTTATACCACGCACTTGTTACCGCTCATTAAACTGCGTCTTTTAAAACAGATACGTGAGATAACTATCTGCAGTATCGTAATGGTATAATATATAGGTATATTTTATTATTATTATTATAGTGTCACGCCTGATATAATAAGGCGTATTACAATATACATTCATTTTAATATCCATTATATTTCTATATATTATTTAATAAGTTATAATTAGTACGGCTGATTGATTTGTTGCGAAAATTATATTTATATATGCCTTACAATATCTGTCAATATATCTATTTAGGTTTAGGCGCTTAACACTTTAAAAACACACAGTTAGTATTATACAGAGTATGTGCACCGCAAAATCATAAAATATGCAATAAAACAAAATTTCATTGAAATTTGTCTTTTATTTTTATTTATGTGTAATATTCATTTTTTCTCTTGTTGTTAAATTACAGACGTCGCTTTATATCATAATTATCATCCGTGGTGAGAAGCGCAGAGCTTATCATCGTGTGGAAGTAGGTCCAATCCTCGAAAAATTTAGATTCACTAAAAATTACATTTTCAATCGACACACATCATTTATTTCATTTTGTAATTAAAATGTTATCAATTTTAAGATTTACATTTGGTATACGTTTCCAATAATCGAGCAAGTCTGATAATTGTGCCATAATTATTAAATTTTTGTTGGAATAATACACAGTATAATGTTTTATCCTTACAATTTGTTCGTTTGTATTTTATATTGTATCATACTCGCTCAAACACTCTTTAACTTATAAGGAACTCACCCAAACACATCGTTTTTATTAGGCGGGTAAAATGGTAATACGCCCAAACGCATGTCGCTCCCCACAACTCTCTCTGGATATCTTATACTAAATTGCAGGTCACACTATGGCCACGTGTACACATGTACACCTCTGGCCACGTTATATAGGTATGCGAAAATATGCGAAATAAAATTTAAGATTTATATTCCTACTATACATATATACTTATTTGTTGACTATTTAGGTACTTTATTTGACTCTGTTATTTGATCAACTATCTCCAAAAAAAACATGCAAATGATAAAAGTGATTACTTTTTAAAGATTTAACAAAAAAAAATTACGCTTTGTTATATTAAAATATAATAATGCATACCTAAAATCAAACCACGAGCAGTGGGCACACGTGACATAGTTTTGCCTCATTTCCATGGATATGAAAACCATATATATGGGTAACTGTATGCACCCATATCTTTGAAAAAAAAAACATAATATAATAAAATTATAACGTAATTATTTTTCAATATATTTTTGTGGTTTTTATAATATACCTAGTTACAATTTTGGAATTTAGATAAATGCTTTAAACCTTGTTTATTTTTGATTTTACAGTAGTGCTACCGGCTCGACTGTTATTTATTTGCTTAACAAAATCTTAAATATAAACTCAGAATCATCCCACAACACTGTCTCGTTCGAGTGGTTTTTTTACCATGTAATAATAATAAATATTATCGTTGATCGCATGTAAATAGCAGCTACCTATAGTATACCTACTTCTATAGAAATTATGTTTGTATTGTACTAAATCGTTGTATATAACGTATAGCCCGTAAGCTACTTTTAAAACACTTAAGGCTCGTGTAGTCGTTAACGAAATGTGCTCTCAAGTGTTTTGACGCCAAAACGCGCGTATACCTACTATTCATTTTATATATATTCTTGAATATAAAATGACATTTTTCAATAGAGACGCGTACTGCATAAAGTATATAATATTATTATATACATTATATACGCATATACTATAAATACAAGCGATGAAGTCGAGAAATCGGTACACTATATATAACATTTTTCCGACAAAGGATTTCCATAATTTGAAAACAAGACACATCAATTTTGTTATTTGACATTTAATTCCACAGAAAACCCGTTGTTTTTTTCTTAATAAAAAAATAATAATAAATCCAGCTCCGCGGGTCGCGGATGAAAACAAAATGGCAGATCATTTCGCACGCATGTATACACTATATATAAGAATTATATATACATACCGAGCACCATATATACACATTTAAAATATATAAATATATATTATATGCGTGGTATTACAACTGCTGCAGCAGTCTGAACCGGGGGCATTGTCGGGTCGTCCTCTTGGAGACTTTAACGCCGCCGCCTCTCGCAGACTGTAGTTCGTGTGTACCTGTATGTATATAATATTATGTACGTGCGCGCATATACAGACGCATGTATACGCGTATTATTATTTTTTATTATTATCATTATTATAATATCGGCGGCGAGTCTTCCAGACGCGTGTGCGCGCGCACTCGTATCCTCTCACAGACACACACACACGCACACACAGACTCACATAGCGCGCGCGCCCGTCGCACCGGACAGAAACAACTTCATTAGAATATTTTAACAGTTTGTAAAGACATCAAACGATAGCCGCAAACACATTATGACAACCAGATTATTAAAGCACCTTTTCTAATGAAGTAAGACATGTGTCAAACTCCGGCCGTATACCTGCCGCGGACGGTAAAATGCGCGCGAGCTCAACACACACACACCAAGTCAGTGTCTACCAAAACGCCGTTTTCCCATCTAGGCGTGGGCGCTTATATTATAATATGCAAGTGTATATTATTATCTTGTTGTTGTTTTGATGTATATAAACGCCGACAATGAGCGTATGTTGCAATGGCATATATACTATATGGTATACCACCTGATACCTATAATATGTAGATGTATAATACACACTCATATATATATATTTATATTACCACGAGGACGAAACTTTGATTTACAAATCGAACTTGTGACGTCAGACACCGCGGTCCACAGACCACGCGACCATTCAATATTTATTCGTGCACATACCTACATAATATATATATATGATAAGTTTTATATATTTTAACATGACCTACAATAATATACACGACGCGCCTGTTACCACTCTGCAGTAAGTAGCGTGTGTTTGGAAATTCGCAAACGTTTCGCATCACTGGCCAACGAGCGTTATATTATTATTATTATTAATCTTGCGGGACGGTCATAAGTCAAGTCTCCGGGTGTTCGAGTCCTCACCGCGTATTCTCACTGCAATAATAACGTCTACTTTTATATTCCGTGTCCGCCGCGCGTTATTTACAATCGTAAACATTAATAAATTACCAGTCGATATTTTTAAAAAAAATTTTCCTTGCTCCGTGCAGACTAAAGATTACCTTTATTTTTATATGCCTTTTTGCTAACAACGCGATTATTCCGGTAATCCTCTCTTTCTTCGTCTTATACATTATATGAGTATATATGTATATACCTACGTTGTCCGGCGACGTTTGCCTCTGCTGCCGTCCGATCAAACACGATCTCGTTATAATATATTATTCTCAAACAGTATATTGTCGTAAATACATAATATTAATATATAATATATATTATATGGATAACTTATAGGCATAATATTATATGTAGTATTGTACAATACAATGTGTTATACGAATTTGCAATCGCTAAGCCTTACCTGCAGAAAATATATATATATATATCTGTGCATTTAACAAACAAATGTTACATAAAATATATTGTAAATGCATATTGATATATTTCCGCGTAAATAGCCAATGGATGTACCTAATAATACTATTTTGCTCAAATCAACTAGTATTCAAATAAATCGGTATATTTGCAATTATTGTCCGCTTATTACGATATGAATATAACTTATATTATATAATTTTTCTTAATAAATCACATACGCGAATACAAAAGCAAATTCTTGGTTGAAACTGCTTAGATATAATAAATAATGTGATGTACCTGCAGTCAAATATACGATAACTATATATTATCAAATAAAAATATAATATTTTATCATATTGAAAGACTAATATTATAATGTTTTGTCATTTATTATCAACAATTATATTTGTGTAGACCGACCAATTGGAATTTCACTATAAACCTATACGTACAGCAGTGTACTGTTTTGGACGACCGCTGCAGCAGAAGTCGACGGAAGGGTACGTCACATCATAAAGGGCGAGTGGGTTTCTGCTTTCGGTCTGTCTGCAGTGACGTTAGGTTTACATATTATATAGAGTTGTGGTAATTAATCGGTCGTGTACACCACTCATAATATACATATCTTGCACCGTGCACCTAACTCATATACCTATATATTGCGTGTTGTCTCGTAATCAGATAAAAACGCGCGTTATTGGTACAATACAAATAATACTTATAATAGATGATGTGGGGGGATAAGAGCCGAACGGACGAGGTTTTTTTTTTTGGTAGTCGATCGACGAATAGTATATATCATATTGCATTGTCCGTTGATGTTGTTTTATTATATACTATTATTATTATATGTTTGTACGAAAAGAGCAGTGTACAAAGAATGTGTCTGATGTGCATGTGTGTGTGTGTGTGTGTGTAGCGTATGTACTATTTTAGTCAAACACATATGGGTCGCACGCAGTGGTGATTTTCTCGGAGAGCTCTGCAGCCGACAAAAGGACTACAGCGGGAGTGCAAGACAGGGTGCGGGTTTTGGCAGGTCGACTATAGTGTGTGTGTGTGTGCGCCAAAAGAGCCCGGGGGTGTCTATTAAGCCATTGTTCCTGTCGTCCAGATGATGATATATCGCACGCTTGCGAATCGTTATGTCTTCTATACATACTTTGTTGACCTAGTTTATGTACCGTTAGTGAGAATTTTATTCCCTTAAATCTGAGGCGGCCCTGCGACAAAGGCCATAACGCTCTATACGCAGTATATATATATTTATAAACAGTTGTACAAAAAAATGAAATTGAAAGTGCCTTAAATGCACATTTACGCACATCACACGCGCAGTCCACGGGTCATTATTCCCCACACGCACACCTACCATATAAAAACGTTACAGTTATGTTATTATTATACTTTTATATAAATATATACGTACAGGCTACTTCTGCTGTTGAATCGATGCACTGCAAGGGTGTTAACGGTTTCTGTCGCGACCACCGGAGATACTACAAGCATGCACCGTTATAATAATATTATACGCTACTGCCCCGCAAGACTTATTGTTATACTCGCGTATATATATATTATATTAAGACCTCTTCTTCATAATATATGTTATATTATAATATATATATATAAACGATACAATCGCAGCAGATTCACGCTGTACGTATAATACCCGCGATGACAACGGGGTTGGCCTGGTAGCAGTCAGCTACTGCTCTGCGAAACGCAACCAGTAGCCCTTCGCTGTCCGCCTATCTATACTGCCGGTCGTATCCTCCTCCTCCGACGTAATTTATAGGACGGTCGGCCCGGGACGTATATTATTATTATTATATCATCCTTTCACCTCTAGGAACCGTACGGGAGGGCTAGACGTGTGTGTAATTTCGTTTCCCATTATACTCTTTTCGCACCGAACTTCGATCCTATGTGTGTGTGCGTGTGTGTGCATGTTATATACGCGTACGACGTGTTTTATACAGCATAAATACCGTTTGTACAACACGCGCGAACGTATATTATAGTATAATATATATATATATATATATATATATAACTGCACCGTATACACAGTCATATTGCATTACATCCGTATGTACCTATACACAATACGCGAGCCTCGAACGCACACATAGTTATTTATATATATATATAGATTACGTGTGATGGGCGTGTTCGCGCATTGTCCAGAAAATATATATATTATAAGCGTACGCGCGTAGAATTGAAACGTCCCGCAGGCTTCTGCACCGCGCCGTTAACACCGGGAGGAAAACCGAACCGATGTCTTTTCGCCAGGCCTAGTACGCCCATCGCGACCCTAAAGTCGTTTCCCGACTCGTGTATGTGCATCGTGTAACACGGTATGAATGTAACATGAAAAAAATATGTACTCGTATTATCGTATCGATCGACACCACCGTGTCCACATTACATATATTTTACGAAACTCTGCTGCGCGATGTCACGGATAATATATACCAGCTTCGATAGCAGCCGATATTGCCGCACAATCACATATGGCTATATACTATAATCAAATTATTATTCTACCTATACGTGTAATAACTACATAGTTAGGTGTAGGTACACGCGAATGCTGCCGCTGCAATAATACTCTCGCGCTAAATGCATATCGTACAACTATATATACTTAAATGTCATTGAACATGATATAGCGACATAGGTTTTTAAACGACCGTATTATTACATTATACTGTTGTCATTATAATAATGCACGGTCCGCACACTTTTTATGAGCTTTAACCGTTGTTTGAGTTTTACGCGGACGTTCCATTATTGTAGGTTTATAGATGTACCTATACAATATAAGCGACCATCAACCCGGTAATATAACACAGAGGTGAATAAATCATCAACGCGTTTCGAAAACTACGTTGCAAATAATTTTATAACCCACGTGAGTCTACTCAATGTATAATATATTATTCGACGAAAATTAATGATCTATAATGCCGTGAATATGAGCAGCGTATCGCACACCTCCCGTGATATATTGTTATTTCATTTGATCGCAAGCGTTCAAGTCTCCAAAATCATTTTCAACCATTATTATCTATACATACTATTTTTGCGATCTGATGCCCGTCCCGAAACCAATGATTGTAATATTATTGATTATTAGTAATCGTACACGACGAATTCTTGGTGTATTAACAACATGATTTAAAGGTAATTTATTTTTATATGTTAAATATTATTTTATTAATGCATATACTGAGGAATTTGGATGTAGGTACTTAAATTGTTTTCATTGACATAAAGAAAAATTCGTGACATTTTATGCATTCAAAATAAAAAAAGTTTGCTTGAATAATTGAGTTTAGAGTAGGTAGAGTTCATTGTATATTGTAACACAAGTATGATCGTGATATATAATATAGTTTATAATATAATACAATGTATAATACTAATGTATAGCACGCAATTTACGTGAAATAATCATTGGCATATTACTATAGCATGTCAATAGGTTAGGTAGATACTTGTACAATGTACATATAGTACCTACGAGTTGGTTTATAAACACAAATGAAACAATGATTTGAAAACTAGAAGGCGTGAAAGTTGAAAAATAGACATGGCTGCGACATAGGTATTTGCAAAGTGAATCGTTTTATTTAGAATGTTAAAATATATAGTTTATAAGTATAATGTATTCAAACGTACTTATACAGGTTATATTTTATTACAAATTAATAAATAATAATATAATAGCGATTTATATTCATCCACAAGCCGACAGCCCTTACGCTATTGTCTCATAGCACAAGTGTATTGCGCCCACACATTTTACAACAATATGCCATGTGAAGTCCAATCGAATATTACAAACTGCCTACTTACAAATAATCGAAAATACCAAAACTATTATAATGCAAGCGCCACTGTGACAAAAAATAGATTTATTATGAACGCGGCCGCGCATATTGTCGCTCGTCGCTATAGGCATACCGGGGCCTTATTTAAATTCGAAACACCAACGCGTGCCGTTGCGATATTATATTTGAATATTGTTATTCCTATACTGCAGTGTACAGTTGTGTACCTGACACGACAACAATGATGTACATCAAATGTGTCTATAAATGTGTGCGTCCTGCAGTAACGTCCAATCGGAGGCCGATAATCGTTAAGCCCTAGGGCGGCCAAATATATACGACTGTCGGTAACAAATCGTTAAATATCCCGTTTGAAAGAAAATTAATTCGTTTGGATCGCTTTGGAAACGGTACACACTGAGCACACGCGCACAGACTAATCGCACTTAAGACGATCCTCCGCGAGCCCATTACAAATGTCAGATTTTAATCTCATTACAACCGCGTGTTATTTTTCTGGTAGGTACTCCCTCCCCTCCCGCCAAATCGCAGCGATCGTCACCACCTCTACTATATGTTATAAACGTATAAGCATGGCATATATTATGTAATATACATTATTAAATATTATATACTTGGGTAAAATTATTTTGATTTCGTTAGGTGGGCCGTTCGATAAAAAAATAAAAACATAAGAATAATATTATACGTAGGTAATGATGTATTTTTTTTTAGACAAAACCAAAATGCACTGTGTATCGGTGGAAATTATTGAATATGTCGCTATTGATTATATATTAATAATAATATATAATACAAAATTTCACTAAAGCACTGCAGAGTTTAACGAGAAACTCATCAAATCGTAATAGGAAGAAAACAAACTCGAAAAACTGGATACCAAAAGAACGGAATTTTCTATTAAATAGCTAATTTAAATCTATACAGGTGAGTATTATTACCTATACTATTATACGAATATCTGCGACGCGGCATGCGCAAGACGAATCGTACGAATTTACGGTCGTGACGTGATTTATACGGACTATTAGACTCGAATGACTTTTAGGAATAAAAACAAAAAAATAAATAAATACATATTATTATACACCTATGTATGTATAATATAATCATAATAATACATTAACTTGTAAGCCTAAACGATGTTATTTAAAAAAATGTCCATATAATTGAATTGTAATCCGTCGGACTAATATATATATATTATACGTACGGTTGCAGTATTATATAGGTATAAGGTAGCGAGTTGTTGTCGTGTATGTGAATGCGTGTAAATATATATATATATATTAATATGTATACATGGAACGAAAAGGACCGTCGTGTGTGCGTTATTAAGTGCTAAGACACTACAGCCGAGTTGACACACTGTTGCTGCCGCAGTGGACCTGTTTTTTCTTCTTCTTTTTTTACCTATCCATTCTTATTCCGACGACGACGGTAATTTACACAATAATGGCATACGCATTTGGGAAAAAAAAATGAAAAAAAATATAAAGACCTCAGCTCATTATCAGATGTGTTGTCACAGTTAAATCCCGTGGCATTAGTTCACCGTATACATATTATTATTGTAGGTATATAATATACAGCCGATGTATATACGATTTTTGGACCTAATCTCTTTTTACCTATTTATTTTAATTCAGTCGTTCAGTCACGGCGCGCGTATTTATTTTTTTTTTTTTTTCCAACAAACCGAAAGAATTTTTTAATATCAAAACAGGTCCGGGAATACGATTTATAACGTGTGGATTATCAACCCGACGGCGGCCGTTTTATTATTATTATTCGTATTCGATATAAACGTTATGACATATTTTTTTTTTTCATTTATTTATCGCGGTGATCGGCGTTTATATATATATATATTATTATAATTATTGGAAGAGCGTATATGTATACGTTATATACCTATTGATAAACTATATACATATACGACGTTCACGTCAGCTTTAAATAAACCCTTTGCTCGTGATTCGAAGGTTTGTTAGTTTTTTTTCAACAAATTAATATAGGTATAATAGAGTTATATCGCTCGAACGGACAATAGTTTAAACGGCCCTATCGTAAACGTTGTAGTGAGTCTTTGCCAATACTGAAGTAACGTTTGTTTTATCCAACAATATTATTTTATATCTATGAAAATGTTTCACGGTTTGCCTATTATGCGGACTATAATTATTTATAGTCCATACGCACTTGTAATAGTTGGCAAATTATGAACACGTGCGGATTAAACCTTAGAAGGCTGTAGTTTTACTATGTATGATGGAATCAAATAACCAATAAAACAAAAAAATATTTTACTAAAAGTATAAAACGAATTCTAATTTTGGTCCGATGTTAATCGTCTTAACGATTGTTACACACAATTGTCTGTGGAAATGCATGCGTCATGTCATGTTTTATTATAATTCACGACGAGAAAGCCGTGGATTGACTGCTTGATGAAAAATAATAGATTTGTAAAGATTAATTTCTGAATAAAGTCTAAACCAGTAAGAGTTAATACAGTGGCAGGTGGTAAGCACATACTACACACAATCGGTTTAATAACAGTAAAAAATATTTCCTACATAAAACCTGTACCTATCATAATTGTATATTTTTATAGGTATTATCTTATATAATATGATATACCACAAGCGTCAATACTTAAATTAGATATTCGGCAATGAAAATAAATAAAACACTTTTATTTAAAAGATCAAACAACGGTATAATACATTTTAATATCAGCTTAATATACCTATATTATAATAATGTTATATTGAAGATACTTGATTATACTAAATATAGATATCCTAGAAACAGTAATATCATTGTTTATAATTTATACGATATACATTTAGTGTATAAAAATTACAAATGATATATACAATCAATGGTTATACCTAGATACTAGTAAACCAGTTGGAAACCAAATGAATAATAATTACATTTTACAAAGTATATGGGTTTTTTTTTTTTTTTATAACAACGTACAAATGATTAAATTATAAAATATTACTGTTTTTAATCAATTTTTTATTAGATCTCGCATGAAAATTACCACCGTTTCGGCGGTCGGACAGCGGCATAGCTATCTGACTTTTAATTTTATTGGGTTTCTCAAAAGAATAAAAACCGACCGATAAAATATCATTTGACATATTTTTAATATAATTTTATTGCGTTGTCCGTATTTTCAACCGTACGAAATTGACAGTTTCGGTTATTATAAACACTAAAATCTCGACGTGGGCTATTTTTTGGGGGGCCAGTCGGTAAAAAAAGAAAACTAGTTTCGAATATTATATTATTCTCGTATATTATATAGTTTTAGGGTCGTAAAAATAATAAAGAAAAAAAATGCCGAGTTCGCGAAGGGCGCCGACAATGGGTAGAGGTTTTTTATTTTTCCCATTATAATATTATGATTACATTAACATCTTCATCACCTGTAGAGATGTTTCTGGGCGTTTGTAGTAACCGATCGTTCTCAGTGGGATATAGGCGTATAGCTGGTGTACGCGGGTTCAGAGAGAGAAATATTGTGACTATTAAAAAGCGGCGCAGTTCTTTCTATTACCTCATTTATCCTTATCGTTCAAAAGAAATTTCTCTCGCGTGTAAACACTCACGTAATTTCCAGCTGTGGGATGATAATTAATACATATTATACTATTTGATGCGTGTTATTATTTAACACTAAAACATTTATTAAAAATACATAACATTTATATCAACTATATTATGATTAATGTTAGTCGAAATTGGTGTGGGACGTAGGCAGATACTAATATGTATAACATCTATGTGTAATTTATTCGACGAATCATGTGATAACCGATAGGTAGATAATACGATGTAGGTAGGAACATTTAGCATTCTGTCTTTATAAACATAAATTTCTGAAATGGCGACACTATCAAAGCGTGGTTATTCTAATTTTTAACTAAACGCGAATAGGGTTATAGTGTATGAAAATCATTTAATTTCATCGGAGAACAGAATATTTTTTATTCGTGTGCATAATACAGTATGAGGGTATCTATCGTATGAGCTAATAGTATCTGTGTCATTCATTTGTCATATATAGTTATATTACAAACAAATATTAATTATATTTATTACCACGTTATTATGTCGTATTAGGTTTTTGCGTCTTCCCAGTGTGCACTGGATGTTTCAACACATCCCAGAAACAAACATTTTACGTAGTACAATCAACATAACTTTTTAATATGTATACAATGTATCTGTTCTGTTTAAATAAAACAAACATTTAACACTCATCCCGGCGATATAACTGGTACTATATGATAGTACAGACCTACAATGTTATAGATTATATGTCACAGGGTTGTCACATTATTGTGATTTGTAATACGTACCAGCAACATAATATCGATGTTTCAGTTTTTCACGAAACTATTAATATATACTATTTTAAAATATTAATAGTTATAAATAGTTTTGATTTCTATAAAAATACACTCTATTGGTTTTACCCATAAGTTAATATTTGTCACCACCCGCCGACGCATACGCCGACTGACCGTGGTAAGGCCAGTTACTGGCGATTAGTGTAATAGTGACAATAGTGTACATTGATTACTGATTATTAGGGAACGGATTTGAATGCAAATTGCATTTTTTTCTGAATGTCCGAAAATGTTGGTTTCCAAGCAAAAAGTTCATTTCATACATCAAAGAATTAAAAAATGTAACTTTTATTTTGCATTTCTTTGCATTTTTTGCATTTTTAAGACTTAAATGCATTTTTAGAGCATTTTTTGAAATTTTAAGTGCATTTTGTGGTTTTTAAGTAATTTTTTCAACATTTTTTCCACATTCATTCTAAAAAAAAATAAAATACCTAAATGGTAAAAGGTAAAAGTATAACTAGTATACCTATCTAAATGGTATACCTATTAAATTTTAAATTTTTTAGGGTAAAAGAAGATGGACAGAAGATAATTGAAAGTTAATTAATAAGTTTGTATTGTATTTAAATATTTTTTATTAGATTTTTCATAATATGTGTTTTTTATAAGTTTTAAATTCAAAATTTTGTTTTTATTGAATATAAACCCATTTTTAAAGTTTTTTAGGGCATTTTTTTAGTGCATTTTTTGATGTCAAAGCATTTTTTTAAGGCATTAAATCGTATTTTTTTAAGGCATTTTTCTTGTTTTTTAGAGCATTTAAATCCGTTCCCTACTGATAATTGAGTACCGACTACACACGACTACCGACTATTCAGTATTCCAGTGTTAACTAGCTAAGTAGCTAACGGTTTACAATTAAACATTTTATTAAATTAATTTTAAATGAATTTTATGAATTTTTAAATAGTTTAATATACTATATTATAACTTATTCATGATGTATTTAAATATATAAGGGGTATCAAATAAATTATTTATAAGAGTAATGTCCGTATGCATACTTTTTGATGTGTTACATCATAAGACAGTTTTAGACAACATGTATTATGTTGATTAGAAAATAAAAGTAACTTAACTTAGTTAAAAAATCAGTTACTTATTTAGTCATACTCATACATGATACATAATGTACTCGTGTGATAATAAAGACAGAAAATCACCGATTTCCATTTGCTTTAAATATCGTTCATTATTCACCAATTGATAATAAGATTAGGATAGCCGATAGGTAGTAACGCGTAGGATTTAGGGTCCCGTTTAGATAGGTACGTCGCTGTTCGAAGTTCGATGCCCGCATACGGGTTGAGATATTTTGTTATTTTTGTATTCCAATTATTAGTACAGAGGTTTATTCATTGTTTCAATATGACGTTCTAACTATGTTTACAATGTAACCCAAATATAACTTTTTGTTATAAACACTATATTGCAGTTGCAGGTATGTTAGAAATTAACAGATTTAAAACGTTGATGATTAGGTTGCAAACACCGGACATTAGCAGTATCAGGGACATCACATAAACGCAAATTCAACATGCAAATTAATGTTGCATGTTATATGGAAACATACCTTGTATGTTTATAGTACACATTATTGCACAGTGGGTTCGTATTATATTATTGGCCGTTTTTGGTAATAAAACGATGTACCTATTTATTTATACTCTAAACAAGATTAGGTAGTAAACACTGAATTTTGGTTTCCCATTTGAAAATTATCAAAGGTAATTGTATTCGTCAAACAAATAAAACGATTTGTTTTTGTACATTATCTAAACGAATTCCTATTTTACGGGTCTTAAGACAAAATCAATTAGGGAATTTTGTATTCTTGATCCAGTTAATATTTACGAGATAAGAAAATATTTTTTAGTTCGTTTAAGTTGGACGCATACATATTTTACAACCAATGCTTTGTGATGGAATTAAATAAACATAAAACTGTGCTCGTAAAATGTTTTATTATTCATTTTATAAGCTACAGAACTCAGGGAGCACTGCGGGTATATAATATACACGTATACCATATACCCAACCTATATGACGAATGTTAAATAAGGAAAAATATAAGTCAAGTCTTAAATATACGATGACGGGCGTCTATTGGATATACGAAAAAGCGGTGTCACAATTTATTGTTTTTTATTTGTGTTTAAACAATAATAGCATTTACAATGATATCGTCCTCTCTCTCCGTCTCTCGGTCCTCTCTCGCTCGCCCGTCTTTTCTACGTACATATTAAAAAAATTCGTATACCTACTTATAGAAACTATTGTATTGTTGTGTGTGTGTGTGTGTGGACACGTTAAGGGTAGCCGGAAACGGATGCGCGCGTGGGAGGGGCAGCGATGTTACCAGAGGGTTGCGTCACGCGATAAGCGGCGAAACAAATGAAATCTACGACCCGGCGGCGGCGCGGCGGCGGCGCGGCGGCCACCGTTCCACCCCTATACGCGCGGTGCAGCACGTCACGTTATATATTTAAGTGGTCTGGGGACTTAAACGTGCTGCTTTTCGTATCATGAATATTTCACCGTGCGAATTCGGGTCAGGTGCTACCCGATAAATAATTCCGACCGAAGATGAACCTCTTGTTTAAATGTTATTGTAACAATAATGGCGAAAAAAAAAGCACACTCCACGACGTTTCCTAGAAACAATGGAAAAAATAATAATAATAAAAAACAATAAGTCAGGCGATCCATCCAGTTTGCCGACACGGTATTTATAATATACATATACGCAGTATAATATAATACGTATATAATATCTATACGCCGATACACATGGTCATCTATAATATTATATACATATACGATGCGTTATATCATACTGTAGCATGGTCTTGCGAAGCACGCGAACTCCACCGCGATAGCCCAGTTCGTGTAATATTCATGTCATCTATATACGTTTGGAAACACACACACACACACCCACACACGTACACACACGTGCTATTGGTCGATTAAAAAATACACACATATGCGTGCGTCCTAACGTTTTTTTTATGGCATTTTGTATGCGGAACATCGCCGCAGCGCAGTGTATTGTAATAATAATAATAATAATCGGAGGGAACGGAATGGTTTTCGCGGAAATAGATACGAGGGTCCCATACAGAGTTATGTATTATTTTATTTTATTAATATAATTCACTGTTATTATATAAACGAATATATCGATTGGATTTTTATACATACGACACAGGTAATAACATAATATTACACGCGGGCCGCCGATGGAACTCGTAAATAAATAAGTACAAAGGGAGGATATTGTATACGCGAGGACGTATATTATTTTTCGAAAATGAAATTGAAATATTTCTCTGATTTTTGTATAGTAAAATATAAATCTACGGTATTATAATAATAATTGTGGTACCTATATAATAGCTGTATAGTGCCGCATTTGTATTCAAGATAATATTGTTCAGCACGGTACATAATATAGTTGGGTTAGTAAAGCGGTTAAAGTATATTTTAATAAAAATGAATGTTTTGATTTTCCATTTTATTATTATTTAACACACGCTGACTGTGAAAAGGACCATTTATTAATAGCATAATAATTATACACGTCTTAACCTTGTAATATTTTTTAAGTGTTTTCGCGTAACATGAATAGGAAATACCTATATATGATATGTTCAAAAACAAAGTAAATAGTTAAATTATTTATAGATTCGAAAAAAATACAATATCATTTTTGTATATTTAGTTTTTATTCTAGTGTATAACACTAATGGACTAATGAATCGTTTTTTTTTTTTCAAAACGAGTGCAGAAAATCGAAGTCATCCTTGTCTTTTTAAATGTTGACAAATGTCTTGTACAATCGATACATAGTATACACGTTGAATGATTCGTTAACACCCAAGGACTTGCGTGGCTAACTAATCTAAACATATAAAGTGACACAATGAAAATATGGCAGTAAATGATCATAATAACACATTATAGTATTATGCATTCCGTACGAGCATGAAGTCAGAACCGAGAAAATTCCGCGTTAAATTGATTTATTACCCATTAATAATAATATAGTACTGTATTATGCTCAAGACGGTATTGCATTTAAACAAAAAATATTTTACTCATTACTATTTCAATAGCAAATAATTTATAACAAACTATGCGTAAAATACAGTTTTACTAAAATGCTTAAAACGTTCGGCAATAAGTCAATTGTAATTTTTTCATACGACAGAAAACGACAAATAAATCGCCAGCGTTCGTCATGCAAACTACCGCCACCACAACCAATCACCTTGACCAGTGGCATGGTGACAAGAATGTTTAGGGGCGAACATACATTTTGGGTACCTAACTACCCTTTAAAATTTTAAACCTGTTGAATTTCTTACACATTTGATTGCACTTACCAAATGTTATTTAAATATTAAATATAATGTGTACATATATAGGTACATCATATTATTAACACAGCAATAACAGAGTTCATATAATTGCCACGTCTTTTTATATAATAATAGATATATTTAGTTTAATCATTAACAATTCTCACGTCTTTGTTTACTCGAACAGTAAAGCATCTCGAAGTAGATACTTTTTAAGCATTTATCAATCGCTTCATCAATCGATTCGTAACGTAATTTTTTGATATTATTCATACTTTTTCGAGATCCAAAAATATTGTCGGCAAAAATATTAAGAAATAAGAATTGTGTTCTCAAATCATTTATCAACATATTTTAGGCACCTAAATAAAATATTGTCTTCGGGTCTATAAAAGATCCGTCGCTGATTGACACCAGACGGTATTGCGAAAGAAAAAAAAAAGTGAGGTCATATCTATATTCACTGCGAGCAATTATCATTACACGACCGGTGCGGCACGTCACCCTGCAATCCGGGCCGGACTCTTGACAAAGATGACGATGACGACAGTAATATCATACGTACTTACGTTATAATTTATAGTAATTATCGTGTCCGGGGACTGACCATTGTTGTTCGAGTGTGGTCCCTGCAGCGTACGCACAGTATACACGACATTATGCAATATATGGATCGTACAATAATTTAAATATATACCTTCTATTGCACATATATTATATTTGTGTGTGTGTGTGTGTATAATATATGTTTTACGGTGGACTGCACACGGCGGTGACAGGGAATACCACTGAGGTCAAACTACGCATTATGTTATATATTATATTATTATTAGGTCCCGTGCCTTTTTTTTTTATAGATACTCTATAGTGCAGTGCAGGGGAGGAACCGCGTTCATTATACCGGCGTACATATTATTATAGGTATGTTGTATACATGTGCGTGCGCATGTTTATTATATATATATAGGTACACGTGTATAATGATGTAGATGAGACACGGATAGAGACGGAAAGGGTTATAATTGGACGTGATTGGATTAACGGGGTAAACGGGAGCGCGTAATATCGGCGAATTGATTGTCTGAAAATCCGATTAAAACGTCGTCGGCGGCGGTTACAATATTATTATCGTCCTGTTTACCAATGAATATTAATTGGCCGCCCGCGTGGCTAGATCGAAATTATCGTACCGTTTTCGTTTTGTTACGTACTTGTGCACATGACGTGTGCATGTGTGTGCGTGTGTGAGTGTTTGCCTGCTTACAAATGCGTGTATAGAAAATATTATATATAGTAATAATAATAATAACATTACCGTCGGTGGTGGCGTTTTATTATTTACACACACATTACACAAACATATATATATATCACCGTTTTCCCTCGATCGTCGCCCACTATAATATTACAACCATAACCCGTCTCCGCGGTTTCTTTTATTTGTCAATAAAAAAAAAAAAAAAAAAAAACAAAACAAAACGGCCCTTTACGCGTTTTTCCCCTCCACGAGCATGAGGGTCCGAAAACGGTACCCGCATCTCGGACGACTATGATGCTGTATTATAGCCCCACACGACCTTAACTCCCCCCCCCCGCCAGCGCCGTAACAACGTTAACTCACCCTAATTAGACCCGACGAATTAAGGATAGTATAAGGACCTCTTCCTCGTATCCGTCCCGTCGA
The DNA here is from genome assembly GCA_008086715.1 of Sitobion miscanthi. Taxonomy (NCBI): domain Eukaryota; kingdom Metazoa; phylum Arthropoda; class Insecta; order Hemiptera; family Aphididae; genus Sitobion; species Sitobion miscanthi. The sequence goes on from CM017797.1 coordinate 4,870,443, forward strand.
CCTCCCGCACGGTCCTGTGTACTGCGGTGTGGCTCGTCGTTTGACTTGACGTCGGTATAATATTCGACCGACCGTGAACCAGGTATACCATATTATATCTACATTTATGCAAGAATGTAATCGTTTTAGGGGCAGTTGGAGTGGGCGACGGGTGTGCGTATTCACATACGATTGGTTGTTTTTTTCGTATTATTATGATTATTTTTATTTGCCCGTCTGAAATCATATTTTCGCAGTAGTTTTTCACTGTAGGCCTTGTAAATCATTAAAGGGTGTCACTTATTAATATTTATTATTGCGCGCGACCAAACTGAATACACATCGCTGGGTCACTACAACAGCAGGGCACCACTATAAATTACCATCGAGGACGACTCGCGGGAAATTTTCAAAAAACACTTTTCGTTACAGTATTTGTTTAAGGAAAACTGTAAATCGTAGACTTGTCAGGTCTGATTATGACCCGCACCAATCGTATGACGAAATATGAATTTATGTAGAGTGACATTAAAATTTACGGCGCACGGATATACGGCCATGCGGGCATACCTATTCGCGATAATCCTTTGCATCTCCAGGCTGCACTCCAAAATTTATGGTTTTGTTTTTGCAGCTTACGAAAACACTCGGTTCATGTGCTCATCTCCCCGCGATCCATAAATCTGTTTTGGTGCCGAACCGTCTGCGCTGGAAAAAAGGGTCAAAATTCCTATAATCGTCACACGGGTTGTGTATTATTATTATATTATGTGATATGTGAGTGTTTAGGTATAGTGTTTGGTTTGCGTTTTGTGTTCGGGTTTAGAGAGGCTTTAATAATTTTTAATAAAAAATATTTTTTCTTCAAACAAGTCTACTGAGTTAGTGCTGCTTTTTCTTGTGCTATATATCAGTAAAAATCGTATAACCTCAAATTAAAAATATATATCTAACACCACAACAACGGATTATTTTGTTTTCAATGTACTTACGACTTTATTTAATTTAAATAAAAACCTATTATATCACAATCACGAATGAGTTCCAAACAGTCTAGTTTACGAATATACGAATACTGTGCTGATTGTAATTACCTACGTATATGACTCGATATTGTTAACGGTTAATAAAGTGTACTTCGTTCATAATAATTTATTTACTTATTATTATTATCATTATTATTACAACATAACGTATTATTAAAAAATGTTTTTAATTGAACCCGGATCTGAACTAACGACATCATGCATACGGGTTCTTATATTAGGTTTCAGTTTTTATTCCGTTTGGGTGAAAAATGATAAAAAAAAACACACACACAATACGATAATCATTATTGTCTTACACCATTTAAGTTCAATTAAATGCATTTTAATTTTAATATCATTTATAAAAGTACTTTGTGTTATTCCATTGATTAATGTTCAAATTAACGTTGTACGGACTACGGAGTTCAAATAATAAAGATAATTGTACCTACTTACATATTACTTTTTTCAATTTTGTTTTATGGAGTACAGTTAACGATGTACCTATACAAGCAATTAGGTTAGCGTTTTCAATTTAAATTTGTTACAAAACAACAAACTATAATAATATTATATTACAACCCGATTGTTATAAGTTATACCAAATTTGACTATGGTTGTAAACATTTTTAAAAACATTACATAGATATATTATATTATACAACCATGGTAATATATATATTTATAAAATGGCGTGTCAATAGAGATGTAAGCTAAATAGGTATTATAATGACCTTTGGCCGATATACGGCAATAAAAACACATCAAAGAATACAGATACAGTTTTTGGCCCGTCACTCGTCAGGTAATTAAAACTTTAGGTATAACATAATAGTCGTATAAAATCCATGTCCAGTGACGTATATAGTATACAAATGGTTCGTAGACGTGAATGACCTAATATATTTATTTATTTATTTATTAAGTATATTAAACAGGCATATATCTGATGAGTGGAAAATTATTTAATTTTTCAAAAGCCTCCCAGAGTGGACCATGAACGAGTGAGGTATATACCTAACCTAAATTATACAAGGTGATCCAAAAACAGAACAGATTCAATGATGTGAGTGTCTACACTCATTATTTAAAAAAAAAATCCTTTTACGTTTGCTTATAATTATTTGAGTTTCTTACTATTTAAACGATTACAGCATTTATTTACATACATTAAAATATTTTTCGGAGTCTTACATAAATACATTTAAAATAGGATTTCGGACGAGTTAATTTTTAGTTGGTTAAAAAGTAGGTGCCTATTTAAAGTTTTGATGAGCAGAGTAGTGAACTAACGTTTTGCGAGCTACCCTATTGTGCCACTGTATAAATCAATCACCTCATATTAATATATATTATTTATGCACACTGTTATTTTCCAAATCTACTTTGATACAATTATTATCGCCATCGGTAGGTACCTATACGTCGCAGGTTTGCGGTGTATCGCACGTCTTGCAGTTATTATAATGTTATGCCCAACTACGCGTTTTATAGCTGCACTCTACTATACACGATCGCGTTTAATAATAATTATAAACGATAATAACTATTACTATTATTTATTGTTATTATGCTTGTAATTATCGGCGACGTCGCACGTCTGTTTAATAAACATTAATATCACGTGACCCGCGTCGTCAATATAATATCATTGTTCTCCGCGTCGGTGCTCGGCTAAAGCGTTCCGTGAAGAAGTCAATTGGGAAAAATAAGAATAAAAAAACTAATGAGAATATTACCGTACGTGTATACACGACACAACGATAACGTCTTATTGGCGATGTATATACATATAAGTACGGAAAACGCGCTCGCACACACACAAAACACGCCGTCATCGGTGCACACCGCCCCCGTGCAGCGTCGTCATCGTCGTGCGCGAGTGAATGAATGTGTGACCTTTGTTTGTTCGGATGTACGATCTTTCAATTGGCGTTATTTATTAATATTTCTTCCTTTTTAATGACCAGAAGGTCCCCCGCCCCGCCACGCGTACGCGCGTACGACATTACGTCGCTGTATCATATACGTACCTATATAATATGCGCACACGATAAAATATATTAAATATTTATAACCGGCCGCGCTCGTACACAGACCCCGCGGTATCGTCCGACCGCGGCACTTCCGCGCCCCCTCGCGCAAGACACTGCGGCAGACGGAGTGAGAGCTGCAGGTCACCGCCGTGGGTCGTCAGAGCACATATTATAATATGTAATAATAATAATAGTAATATAAACGACGGACCTACGGCTCGGTTTTGTGTGTGTGTGTGTGTATGTGCGTGGAGGGGTGAGAGGAAGAGGCGGCGGCCGGGATGGTGTGTAGTCATTCCTATCAATTTGTCTAATGGACCGGAGGTCAATATGGCTTTTAACCCGCCGCCTGCACCGAAAAACCTGAAGAAAACAAAATGACACATGAGAAATTTAAAAAAAACACGCGCACACATGCGATATGCACACGCCCACGGACGATCTCTCGATGCTGCACGGACACAGTGAATAGCCGCATAAAGTCATTAATATAACACAACATGATAATAATATGAGGCTGTGCACGACGATAATAATAATAATAATAACGCTGCGGTCCGGCAATCTACTGTTTGCAGTTTTGATTGGTTTTCAAACGGGAGATGCAAATGACTATGATAATGACTATTGTTGCCGCGTCGATCCCGATGGTCACCCCTAGAAAAGATGAAACCCGATGTGAATATATACTTGTGGACTTCTTGCGTCCACGGTATTGCGCTTTAAACGATTAACGAAGACTATGAGAATGTTATTTGATTTACTATATCGCCATTCGCGTTTATCGTAACACGATGTGAGGCTGTACGTGATAATAATAACGCTGCGGTCCGGCAATCTTCTACTTGCAGTTTTGATTAGTTTTCAAACGAGAGATGCAAATGACTATGGTAATATTATTGTTGCCGCGTCGATCCCAACGGTCACCCCTAGAAAAGATGAAACCCGATGTGAATATAATATACTTGTGGACTTTTTACGTCCACGGTATTGTACAAAATAAACGATGAAAAACGAAGACCGAGAATATTATTTTATTTACCGTCGTCATTCGCGTTTATGTCGTCACAAAACGACATTTTTTGGTCATATCGCACGTGTGTGCGTGTGCCGTTGTATGGCCGGGCTAGATCTTTATTTACTCCTATGTGCATTTTGAGGGACTTTAAACTCCGGTCTTCGAGCCGGTTGAGTTTGGCAGCGACCGCATATTATATTATACGCAGCACGTACGTTAAATTATTATTTCCCGACAAAGCATTACACGTGTAACATAGGTTATATATACTTGTAATAAATAGGCATCGTATTTATTACGCAACATTATAATACGCGCATTAATAACACGATAAACTATTTGTAAACATATAATATATTACTATATTTCACTATATTGACACCCGTTCGAAACAACGATTTGTGAACGTACTTTACATATCCAAATATAAAAATGTGCGTTCGGCGTTGTCCGTCCGTCCGTCTGTCCGTTCATTTGATCCGACACTTATTTTTGACGTGAGCGCCGCCGCCGTCCGTTAGAAAAATATCATCGGACTATCCGAGCTCGAGGCGACGAGCTCCGACCGCTTCGAGCTTTTCGCCCGTTAAATCATAATCTCGTTGGTACCTACCGGCTATATAATATCGTATATTATTATAATAATATACGAATTTACCATGTACCTACGTAAGTACGAGTGTACGCCTGTCGGATAACACGTGTAGCACGTGCAGCCACAGCAACGACCTGTCGTAACACACAATGCAATGATTTGATATTATGTTATACAATAACAATATATTAATAAGACGTAATAACTACTAACAAATGAGTAAAAAAAAATCCAATATACACCGAACCTATTATTTTTGACCGACTAACGTTTATAAGTAAAAAAATTTGTTTTTCATACGTTTTATCCTAAAAACACGTGGTCGCTGTGCAGATTAAGTACTTACCCATGACCACATATTCAAAACTTGCCTATACAGTATAAACCATCGACTGCAATCGCTTGGAGTAACAGTATAATATAAAACTAAAACCTGTAGAATATCGATATATTGTGTTCTCGTTAAATTTGTCCGAAATAAAACAATAATGATTTTTCGAACGATTTTAGTTTTTATTATAAGTAGTTATAACGATCTTGTAGATTATATTTATAAAAATGTTTATAATTATAGTTAGATTGTATATTATAAGATAATACGAATTTAGGTTTTTTACTTATAGCCTATATAGGAGATGGATAAATCATTTTAAATTGAAAATTGTAATATTGTTCCACGTTGATTATCTAATATCTTTTCATCTTTAGGTCGTGTAGTTTTTCGAGTCGTCAAGTGTACGTATAACAATTGTTAGTATCAGGGTAGCAACGGATTCAAACCCTTATTAATAAACTAAAAAATAATTATCGTGGTCTGGTGTGGCACGGTGATTGGTTTCAGTCGCAAAACGCGTTCTGAAGTCAAGCATCAGCCCATGCCACTAGTTCCCAGATGGGTGCCCGAAACCGAGTCCTAGTGACAAATCCTCGGCACATATACGCACGTGTTATAATCGCACTACCCTCCCCGCGGTTAAAAACCTACTAAAAATAACCAGCCAATGGCCTATGTTGCCGCGGGTAAATTAATAAAAATAATTATCATATACTCTTCGTATTGAAAACCCATAAATCGACAAATACACGAGTACAAGAATTTCATTTTACTATTGACGTTGAAGCTTGTGTCACCTATAATATTCTAGATGTAAGTACAATATATAACCTACTACAGTATAGTTATGCATATAGTTTCACAAGGTTTTCGTTTGGAATGGTTTTCCATACAACATTATAATACGTGTATAATGTATAATGAATATGGGTAATATATGCCGCATAACTCATACACACAATATTCGAGACATTTTAATTAATTGGCTAGTGCTGGAAACTGGTAAGTGTTTGTGATGGTTTTATATATATAGCAGCCCATTATCCCATGTTGGCTGAAAAATGTTAACAATTTAGTATTCTATACCCATAATGGGGTTAGAATGTTTTTTTCTATTATTTTTATTATTATTATTTGTTAAAAACTTTTTTCTTAGGAAAGAGTATCAAAAGTTAACCCGATACAAAATAATATATACTCCAAAACACCGTTATAGAGCTGAAAATGACGATATACGTTTTGCATACGTTAGTTTTCGTCATAATCACCTGGTTATTATATAGAACAAATCAAACTCGAGCTTGTGGATATACAACGGCATACGAGGTACGATACACAGAGACAGAAGCATAGACAGAGTCATAGCTAGAGAAAGAGAGAGGGAAGAAGGTTATCTTATTAACTTACACGGTAAAAAAAACCCCAGTCACACGGGTTACACACCTTAATATTTCCTGTATAATATATGTGTGTAACGAATGTATACCTATATATGCACGGAAAATGTAAAAATATTACGAAAGCTCTGGCCAACCGACACGTGATACTCCTCCCAGGGACACGCACGAATGGCGTGGGGTCACAGCCAATGGGTCAGAAGGACAAACGTCAATATTACGTCGCGTAGTTTTACATATTGTGTGTTTTCGTGTTTTTTATGATATATTTTATTTACAATAATAATATGCTTTGCTACTGTAATAGGTATTAGGTAGCTCTAACGGTCTACGGTCATAAAATAAAATATACAATTTCCGACTCGATTATAATATAATATATCGGCGCATTAATATTATTTTGTTTAAAAGTTGATAGTTTCACTGTTTACGGTTCGGTGTTTCGACTTTCCAATTTAGGAACAGCGAAGTTGGATCAAATCAAGAGAGCGTACAAATCGTGTAGTTATCTACTTTTCTGAATTACTCGTGACCTTTTAGCGGATTTAATATATCAGACGAATAAACACTACAAATAAAGGTTTCTTTTTCAAACGGTTAACAACGCAAAGATAAATATTACCTAGTTAATTAAGTGTAGAGCACGGTATAACCGCGATGAAGAGTAATACGATTCGCTAACCATTAAATTATATACTCGGTAAATCAAGTTACAAATGTTTATATTAAGTACACGGAACGTAATTCTATGCAATCTTATTAGCTCGTTTTGAATAAAAATATAATTTACGTATATTTTTAATATCCACACCACTCACATATTATTTAAATAATTTATAAGATTATTATTATTTTATAAATGCATTTTATAATCAAACTCCAATACGCTATTCTTACTTATTGTATATTATAATCAAGATACTTATGAATAAAATGTGTTATATTTTAATGATTAAATTGATATATTTTATACTAACGGGATTTTAACACGCAGTTTCATTTTCAGCGGAATCGACGGTGTAAAATTATATAAAATTAACATAACCATCCACGTCGAAACATATTTTATGTACCCGCTATGTGTTCATTTAATAGGAACAAAGAGCTTATAGTTTAATCATGTAGTATTTATTACAATTGTAATTATTTGTATATTCAAGTTTGGAGGATTCCCATTATAGCTGCTTACATTCCGTAAGATGTGTGTTATCCCCACTCCAAGTTAATAGTATTAGCAGTGTCTGTACATTTATCCCACACATCCTCGAATATAATGTTTGATCGAGTCTCGTCCAATTATTTAATATTTATAGTTTATTTCCATCTTGGCGTATTTTGTTCGTATTACTCCCGCAGTATAATAACACCGTTAAACAGCTGACATACTACCGACCTCGCGTATATAGTAACATTATAATTATTTACCTACTAGAGACTTTATATATAAATTATACATTATATATTTTATTATTAGCCTTTATTTATTATCTAGGCTCTCTAGACACTAGTAAATGGTCTTGATTGTGTTTTAAATCGTCGGTAAAACTCAAAATAACACCTTGATACCTGTACCTCGAGCAACAGAAGAAAACGTGTATGTATTTTACATAATTTCAAAAGTATGACCGTGCAGGTAAAAATCTGCCTACCTACTCGTGATTTATACGAATTTTCACATGGTAAATACGTATAACGTATGATGGATATGTTATGTATAATAACGTTATACACTGCTCCAAAGGGCATGGGGCGTTTTCAACGAATATAAATAAGTCGTTTTGAAGTCGCAGTGGAAGTCATCGGAGTGATATTAAGATGGAGCGTTTCATTCATCCGTTACTTTTTTCTTCTCTTCACTACGGTGAATAGAAATGAATAGAGTAAGAGGACAAAAAAAAAAATTTGTTTGGCCGTGTAAAACGAACGTAAGCGATTGATAACAATAATACGCGCGTACACACTGCACACACACACACACACCTCTATATTCTAGTTGTATATATATATATACACATTATTATTATAATATATTAAATATTTTCACGTCCGTCTCGCGTATATACTATTATTACAATAAACGCGCGACCGAGTAACATATACCACGCGTGTTTATTGATCGATGTGTCCGCTGACCAATATATATATAATGATAACGATATATAATGTAAGAATATAAGTGTGAATAGGACACGTTATGACCGCGACGTTATATTGTATTATGTGTACGACACAACATGTGTTTGCGGGGATATTTTATTTTTTTGTTTGTTTGCGACAGCGACGTTGATGAATTTACCGTCTCCAGAGAGACGATCGCTGACGAGACCAAGAAAAAAGGGTTCGTGTGAGGGCCCCGTGTCGTCCATTGAATCGGAATTTGTTCGTTCACAGTGACCTGGGAGCTGCACAATGGACAGACGGCTTAGAGCGTCTATGGGGGTGGATGTGGAGGTGGAAGTGGTGGTGGTGGTGTACTGCTACACGGTATATAACTATATTATATAGGTGTACACACAATATCATAATGAGATAAATAAATATTATACGTATAAGTCATCGTGTTTTATGATATTATCATATAAATAGTGTCTTTATGGGGGAGAAGACGTAAACACGCACGAATGATTATTATTGGAACGCGTTTAGAAATTTTATAAAATTTCTTCCAGTGGTTTATAGTGTTGTTTTTTTTAATTAGACGAATTGTAGGCATATAATACATATATATTACATGCTTTCCAACAGTTTCATTAAAAAAATAATTGAAGAATTTTAAATTTCGGTATAGTAACCGTTTTCACCCCGTACACGTCCTATATAATGCAACTAAATACATAACATCGTCTTATTTCCTGTGATGTACTGTTTGTTAGTTGTTAGTCTTATACCATAAAAAATCGTATTTTATTATAGAAATAATTTTTATACAACGGTTTCAAATCTTGATCAACGATTTGGTGAATGAATTACGACCAATTCGGCCGCATCGCCTATAGTAAAAGCTGTTTCCGAAGATCTCCGATTTGAAATGTGACGAATATCTATAGGTAGGTACCTATTTATTTATTTATTCTTCGATCTGGATAACAATAAATTGTGACCAAGAATTTAATATATACCGACAATTACGGTTGTAAGACTTAAATCCACATTCGAAATCTGATTGTACACATTTTACCATCGATGCAGGTAGATAGATATACAATACGAATAAAGTTGCAGTATAAGGGTCGGATTTCTGTACTCAACAACTGTAACTGCTTCGGCAGGGACGACGAATCCGGTTTTATATATACACACACGCCATGACATTATAATATTCCTATTTTGACGTGACATCATTTTTTTTTTTTTTTGTTGTTGTTTATATTTTGCAGCATTCGCGTACCCGCCGTTGTCAATGACGGGATTTCAATGCGCTCCGACTGTTTATATATAATAATGAATAATATTTTGGTCAGCCTCTGGGAAAACGGGGAGCGGCGTTGCATTCGTATTGTTTCTGGTGACGTTTTGAATTTTGAAACCTGACGAAACACGAGAACTGTTAGGTTACGCCTCGGCCGAATAAACCTAATTATCGACGGAGGAAAAAAAAATACTACTACTACAAAATAAACAACGGCCGCCGGTAACGCGTTTCCTACATTGTTGTCCGCGCACACAATGAGAGCAAAAACATTTCGAAATGCCGATGAGGAGTTGGCCAAATTAGACTACCGCGGGGGCTTATATACGTTATGACGAGGTCCTGCAGCAAGCGAGCGCGACCCCCGTAAACACACTCTCAATAATAGGATTATACACGAGGGTTAACAATAAAGGACGAAAAAATAAAATAATATAATATTATTATTGTTATTATTTATTATATTACACTGTATATAATATATCGACTGGAATTCTGTGTTTCTTTTGCAGCCGATAAAAATTTTTATTTCACCTGGAATTCAGCTAAAAAAATAAACACCCCGCGTAACTAACTACCTGCGTGTGTGTATTCTACTAAAGTAAGCACATTCGCATTATAAGTGTTCGGTATAATAATAATATGTATATATATATATATAAGTATAATATTATAACTGGGAATATAGCCAAACGCGTTCTGCAGCCGTTTATTGTTGATAAATTGTTACTAATGCTTTTGTAATTTGGCATTAAATTTTTCTGCCATATAGCCCGCGGGACGTCTCAGTATTATTCTTTTTTACTCTTAAAAAAAAGCGACGTTTTTTCTTCTCTTCTCCTTTATGCGTCCATTCCGTCGACGCATGCGATACGCGCGCAGAAAAGATTGTGTACGATGTTATGTGAAAAAAGTGGCCGTGACAAATTCGAAGGGCTAAAAAAACATTGCCTTCTTCGTGTGCAGTCGGTGATAAAAAAAAGAATTCGGATGCCGGAGGATTGAAAAAAGGCACCGAAACAAAAAGCGTCTTCGATTCACGTGTACGCGCAGAATACGCGTTATTATTTTATTAATGTAATGCTTTAGGGCGTAGCAAAAGGAAAAAAAAATAATGACCTTCGGCCTCTTTTATAAGGGTTTTCTCGGACGTATCCGAACATCTGGTCGCGAATCGCGAAAAAAAACCGAGGAAACAAAATATGTTACAAATGCACGGTTTGTAATATATTTTGGTGTTTATAAACATTTTACACGGCCGGTGCACACCCGAGAACGCGCGTGAATAGGAAAGCCCAGAAAACAATTAACGTCGTGTCAGTTTGTTAATAATAATACAATTAGTACTCCGCGGACACGACGACTGTAAGAACTAATTAGAACGTTTTGAGTGAGAAAACAAATTTGTTCTTTTGACAAAAACAAAACTGCAAATTGTGTACGATATATATAGGACAAGTTGTAACATGTCGGGCTACCTGAAGCTCTAAACCGTTGAGTAAGTTTGATTGATTGTTTTTGGACGTTTAAACTCGTTGTCATTAACACCGTTCAATTTTCACAAACGCATTACATGACGTATTTTACTTGGCAATTTGCACCTAATTTTTCATATTTTAGCTCGTATTCAGCTTTTGTTTCACACACTTACTTATATGTATGCCGTGGGCGCGGTGTATAACAATATGACGTGAAGTTGGATTTAAATATTTGAATGTGCGCTTTACATCACGGTCTATTGTTTAAGGATTTTTGAGAATTTTTCATGTCATACTTGCTACCTGTAGTCATTATTAAAATGGTTGATTAACGTATACATCAACACGTGTTTGAAAACTTAAAAAATTACAATATACGTTTTTAAAACAAAATGTTTAGAAAACAAGATTTTTTGTTTATGAGTAGCCCGTTATTTTGACGCATAAGCTTAATAATATAATATAATGAAGATTTCATGTTCATATACTGCGTACACGCAGATGGTTAAAGTTTAAAAAAATAGACATAACATGATGTAAAAACAATCTTAAAACGATATTCAGAAACTATAAATAACAAATTATAACGAATTAATGTAAACCTACACAAATAAATTAAGTGATTCATTGGTCAATTATATGGATCTCTTTTCTGAGAACCAGTCTCCTAATTGATAGTAGGAGAAAAATAATAATGTAGGTTTTCTGTATATGTATAATACTCCTATCGTTAACCAAGGAAGAAAACTTAAATGAATAAACTAAGCAATCATTTAGAGGCCGGAAATGTTTGCCTAAAAATGTAAGTAATGAATTTATATTAACGACGTTATGACTCTGTTGTAAACATTTTTTTTACCCAAGACATGCGTACTTAAATTGTAATAATTTTTACCTGCAATGAAATAATGGTACTAATAAAAGCGTATTGCTTTTATTTATGACTTTACATGAAATCAATTTTAATATGAAAAAGAAAACTATTTTAAATATTGTTTTTATTATTGTACATAATATTTTCATCGCTATAGGACCAAAATTAAAACAATTATACCATCATTATTCAATACCTAATAAAAAAAAACTTTGTATATAATTAATATTTATTCTAGAAATACAATTCATTACTATATCGTCAAAAACAAATCAAAAACATTTGGCAAATTAAAACATAATATGTAATATAAATGTGGTTCAAAAGTCACATCTTGATCAATTAAGTCAAAAAATGTAGGTGTATATTAATAAATAGCATGTACTTAAATTAAACGACAGTAAACGTATAGAGGAAATTCACTTAAGACCGTATGTGACAATCAATTTGTTCACGCAATATTTTAAAAACCCAAATAATGTTATGTACATCATAACATTTCCGGCAATTTACTTGCAACGTAGATTTAGTTAATTGGAAATTTGATCTTTTGTGTATCGTGATTAATATAATAATATTAAATTATATTGAAATACATTATCCATTTGACCAATTTGTATTATACATTTTTTTGTAACTACAATAATAAAACAAAACAACTTCGTGCAAGTTCAGACGAATATTAAGATTTTTATTATGAATAAAAATTTAAATATTATCTGCACTCTCGCAAATAGTTTTTATAATCGTATATTATTTATAGTGGTTCATTTTTAAACAGATTTTGGAACTTCCTGTAAACCAATGAGTTTCACATTTTAACAAATTTGAGCTAAGCTTACAAATAAATTCACTATATTAACTGTTTAGTGAAAATAGATATATTAATCGTACACTTAAAAATAATTTAATAAATTAATAAGACATTGTTAAAAAACACTCAAAATATGTTTAATAATATTATAACATCAATAGATTTTATAAGTTATAACAGTATCTCACTGTCCAACTCTAAGATAGTATTTAGATTTCTAAATTAAAAAAAAATTATTGGTAAATAATACATTTTTCTATCTAAGAAATAGTCGAATAAATATATAATTCAAAATTCAAGTACAAAATTTTAATAACTCCAAAACTGATCTTTCAGATCTCGATTCAGATACGTCAACGTTTTTCAAAAAAAAACTGTTTCTCGACCCATTATCATCGTATAAAAAGGGTGGTTCTCATTTGAAAAAAAACTTTTATCGCCACAAGACACTCCTTAAGTGGCATGGGAAATCCAAGTATGTATAATTTTATTTAAATTCAAAAATATGTAGGTAGGTAGGTAGGTACCTTAAATATACTTAAAAAATTTAAAAACAGTTTTTTGAACAAAATATGTACCTATTATTAAAGGAAAAAAATGGGTGTGAGCATGCTTGCGGTACTGTATATTTAGAACCTGGAAAGAGTCGTACACGGGAAGTAAGCCTTTGTGCTTTTGTGCACTTTTGTGCTCGTTCCCACAAAGTTAATGAATTATCACGTTACCGAAGAAATTTTTTCAAAACCGTTAAGTAAAATAAGTCGATACATCCGATCGAATACTCTCAAAACGGTAGAACATGGTTTGTTTTTCTCATCCACTGCAGTAGCTCAATCTTGGACTTGCAGACGACAGACGATATATAATATTATAATATATCTAGACATACACAACGGTACAATATATTATAATGTAATAATTATTGCAATAATCATATTATAACTATAAAGAACGTGCTGGGCGACGGTGATAATTCAAAACGAACGGGTTGGGTATACCACCGTACTAATAAGTATAATAATATCATCCTAAAATCGGGAACCAAAATCGATTACCACCACGGGAGAGTAAAATAGCGTATATATTATATATGTTATGCTACACGGTTGTCCACAGTCTTTGGCCATATTATTATATTATACCTACCTACTCGTATCTCCTAAATGTTTTGGAATTTTCGATGTAATATATAGATGGCAAATAATAATCGTCGGCATTCGTCATCGCGCGTATATTATATACGTATTTACGGTCAGACAACTTAGCGGATTTCTCGCGGGCGGTCCCACAAGACGAACATTTCATTTAGAAATTATTATTTTTATCGTCATGATACGTGATACGTGCAATTATTTTTATTATTTTACCCGTACTCGGTTGTCGACACTATTTTAATTATAACGTACCCGTTGACCTCAAAATCCTACCGACTACCAGCTGGCCACTGGGTATAATGGGCATATACAATATATTATTGTTTATTATTGTATAATAATAAATACGTCGCCTGTCGACCTGCAAGCGAATCATCTCTGACGATATTATTATATGTTCACGTCGGCATTATTATCTTTATAACGATCGGACGACTCAATTGGCTTCGATACGTTTATATAGGTAAACCGTAACCGTAATCGTGTCCGAAACGTATAGGTATGTATTTTATTTTTATTCGTTTTACCCAATAACATCGTATCGTACCGACGATAATCCTATAATCGATTGTTCAGAATTCTTTCGAAGTAGGTAATTACTTTTAAAATGTCAGAACGAAGGAACCAATTTTCGTTTACACCGCTTTGTCGTGAGTCGTGACTACAAATGGATAGATAAACGACGTACACGTAATACCAGTGATGTTAAGACGTATTCGAATAAAAGTATTCAGATATAAGTATTTTAATTCTTTATTTTGTATTAAGTAAAATGTAAAAAAAAAATATTTAAATACGTATTCTAAAAAACTTTTTTTTGTCTTTATATTTTTATATTCGAATAATTATACATTTCTTTTGGAAAAAGATATATGTTTAATGTTAGTGTTTAAAAATTTAAAATCTACGTTTTTATTTCTGTATACCAACAAGATTAATTTTAGTAGAAACATGAACAATCCCGATTATAGCTTTTCGTAATAAAATATAGTACAAAGTATCAATATTATTATGTACCTATTTTGCGTGAACTAGTGAACTAATAATATTGCTGTATCTAAAAGTATTAGTAACAAAAACAAAAATGTAAAAATAAAAATAAATTATACGCGAAGTATTCTTTTATAGGATGTTACCATTGGGTATCCTCCCTAATGTCATGATTCATGTTAACCATTTTTATTTGTCACTTATCAAACCTACTCATTGTACAAACAAAATGTATAAATTGTAGATTTATTTCAATATAATAAAAAAGAAAGTATTCTTTACGTCTGTTACGAAATACTATAATATCATTCACATTTTGTCTAACCTATATACATCGCTAATTATTACTATGTATAATATCGTCTTTTCAGTCGTTTCGATTAGAGGTGGATCGAACTGTTCTAAGTTCGAAAAATTAAACCAAACTTGTGTACAGTTCGAGTTCAAAAGTCAAATCAAGCTTTAAAAAAACCAAATCCAAGCCAATTCGAACAAAAAGTTCGAAATTCTATAGTTAATAAGAACTTCAAAATAGTCCAAAGAACTCCAAAGAAATGTACAAACTCCAAAAACATTCCACCACATCAAACGTTTCGAACCAAAAAATATGTTCCCGGTGGTTATTGTCAAATTTTTATTTTGTCTGTATAATGTTCCGATTCTTCATTTCTGATCTACGATATTGTCTGTGTCTCTCTACTCGGGTCTTATCGATTCAATCGTGTACATATTTTTATTTTTATTATACGGTCGCTACCATAATATTATTAATTATTAGGTATATTTTATAAAATAAATTCATAGAATAAAAATTATATTTTTTTCGGCAATTATCCGTAAAAAAAAAAAAAACACTTCAATAATAATTCAATAAATCGTACGACACAACCCACTCGTACATAATATTATTATACACAGGCACAACCACCTTCGTTTTTGGTTTTGAATTTTTGATATATTTCGGGACGACGTCGACCATAACAATACCATCGCCGTGTAGGTACTGACGGGTAAATGTATTATGAATTAATACGCTTTGCTCCTTATTTCTTGAAGACATAATATATTTCGTCCATTCAAAATCCTCTGCGACAACGGCTGCGGCGGCGGTGGTGTTGAATTACCATGACGAATTCCATACTCCGCTCGATCAATGAATCCCGCATCTCGCGAATGACCTGTGCGAGTACACATTATATTGTTAACCACTGCATACTAATGACAATATTATTGTGTTTATCG
The DNA here is from genome assembly GCA_008086715.1 of Sitobion miscanthi. NCBI lineage: Eukaryota > Metazoa > Arthropoda > Insecta > Hemiptera > Aphididae > Sitobion > Sitobion miscanthi. The sequence goes on from CM017797.1 coordinate 4,886,791, forward strand.
AATTAATGCATTGTTATGCAATTGTCCCACGAAAACCAGATCGCTCGTTAATGATCCACATAATATCGCTTTTGGGTACATATCGTTACATACTATTATGATGTCAGAGGAGGAGAGCGGTGCTGGGATGAAAATCTACGGGAAACAGACCTCGTGTACGGTCTAGAAACGCGGTTTTTACGTAGTATAAGAGGATCTAAAAAAAAAATAGGAGTGCAATAGTGCAGGACGCTATATATAGTTAGAAACGGAGAGGAGTGGAAGGGATTGTGATGGCGGCGAAAACGCTTGAATAGTCTCGAAGAATATAAAACGCCAACAGAAGAAGAAGACATACATTTCGGGACTAGAAAAGTCTTGTAATATAAAATAATATAAATAATAAAATATAATAAAGTACCTACCTACTATATGGTATTATTATTATGTTCAAATATAATTATTATAGCTGTTATTGCGACGAATGTTTGCGACTTTAACCGATATGGCGATATAGTTAGATTTTTAAAATGTCATAAAATTTATTTTCACGAAATATTTCGTTTATTTGAATATTTAATTAAATCTTATGTTAAAAATAGTTGTTTTCATATCTATAGTTATATACTTAAAGCCAGTTGTACCGTCTACGGTTAAACTTCGATTACGCTTAATCAGCTGGTAACATATATTTAACCGGGCTAATTCGGCCAATTAAACTTCGGATAACTTTAATCGGAGATGGTACAACTGGCCCTTAGAGTGAGGGAACATTTTTAAAAGTATGTACCTATATTGGTTGAAACAAGGTAGATGTTGCTTTATAGTTCATACATAATATCTATATACCTACGTCCTACCTATATATAAAACTATTTAGGCATACCTATAAATAACCTTATAATATCATAATTCATAAGCATAACTCATAATACATTTTAAAATAAAAAAATGTTGATGTGTTATACCTATTTATTGTTTAGAATTTGTTACCTATACTTAATGTTGCTTGATAATTGTCTTAAATGTATATCATATTTATAAAACTATAGAAGTGTAGTTAATTATTATTTATAATCAATTTGGGTAGTTACTAGTTATACTATAACAAAGGGAACATTTTTCAAATACTTAATTCGGAAATTCATTGTGTACATTATTCATAATATCGTTGAAATATTATATTGTGAAGAGTGAAATTTTTAATGTCTATCAATTGAAATATTTCAAATTCAAAACCCTAGCCGAATATAATATACTTACATCGTATGGAATCTACGAGGAATTTTATCACTATTTGAGGTTTAACCTTTTAAACGAGTTCTATATAATATTATGGTCAATAGAGTGCCGGACAACTATAAAATAATATTATATCATCATTATACAGCGATACGATATGCTGTAGCCCAACAACATGTGTTGCCTATCCCCAAGTTACTGCAGTTATATGAAATGCAATAATATTGTATTCCTATTCTCCCATAGATTTCTACGAATTTCATACAGTTTTTGTATTTGTGTTGTTTTTTAGCACCCACCGCTTATGGACCATATTATTATTATGTGTGTTGTGTATATATCCACAAAATTATTAATTTTTTACTTTACTAAAAATATCCATCGTGTCTATAATAATATAGGTAAACTTGGAACAAATAAAAAGAAATCAACGTAAATAATGAATTGATAAAGTTTAGATAACTGTCGTCGGTCTCCATCTCTATATAGGTTATTGTTAACAGCGGAAAAGTTATAATAAATGTTTTGCCAAATTGGAAAGTAAAGGCAAACAGTAACGGCCCGAAAAAAGTTGTAAAGTGGTGTGTTATTGCCTACGGGATAGGTAAAATAGATTAATTATTCAGGACATTTGTAAGACTGATAATATATATATTTAAAATTTAGAATCCAGATAGTTTAAATTATTCACCCTCTATAGTGTACCGAATTTTAAATCATGATCTAATTTAATTAGTCGATTTAACAACCATATTCGTACATTCTAGTTGAGATAATATTATGTTATCATATTTTAAAACTGTTATCCTGCAAACACATAAAGCAATAATGTGTTACGAACAACATGTTATTATAAGATGAAAGAAAAAAATTAATAAATAATAATAATTTCACGGTGCCTAATGTTTTTCTACACGCTCGAACTGCAAAGTCAATACGCATAGAAACAGAACTAGGTATATAATATTAGGTAGTTGAATTGATAATTCCTATTCGGTTACACCACATTAATAATAATTGTGCCGTTGTGTACTAGTACAACGAATATAATCAATTTTTAAACTCCGATCGCGGTTCACCCGTCGACGCACAACCCACCCACATTGTGCGCCACTGGGTGTAGGTACACCCATTCACATATTATTATGATATGATTGCATTATACCAGCACGAGTGCACCACGTACGCACAGTTGTTGACGGCGGCTCACAAGTTTTCTCGGGTAAGCCTCGTTTGCATATTTATAACATTCTCGGCGTTGTACAACAATTATTTATAAAATATAAATATATATAATCACACTGTCCCGTGACGACAACACGTACGTCGTCGGCGACGTTAAACCAGATCTGCCGCCGCCGCCACTGTTCGGTCGCTCCTCCGGACACGTTTGTCTATTGGTCGCACAAACCATACTATACCATATAGTGTAGGTACGTAGGCGCGCATATATACAATACACCGTATACCCTAACCACGGTAGAGGTACATATATATTATATTGTGATCGAGGCAAATTAGCCGAGTATTTATGTCGGTGGGCGTGTGCGTACACGTACATTATACTCGCGTAGTATATATATATATAGTGGGCTCGTCTTTTTATATACCTATATTAATATAATATGACATTATCATATTATTATATAGGCATTTCGACCAACCGACCGGAATTCTCACGTTATAATAATGCTAAACATGCGTGTGTGTGTGCTCACACCTATTATACAAATGTGATTTTTCCCATTCTTTTTCGTTATGGGTTTATAGTATAATATATGTATAACAAGAACTCACCTCACGCCGACGACGACGACGCTCATTGTCGCGGTCGTTTTTGATGTCGCGATTGAATTGTCATCGGGTCGGTACGCAGTGCGTGTGTGTTTGTAATGACAATGAAAGGGCCGCCGCTCCGTGACTTTACACGTTTGTCGCCATTATATCGAATATCTTACGGACATTTGTACATGATAATATAATAACGCGCGGCGGCAGTGGCGGCACCGACTGCAACGATGACGGCCGCACTATGGTGTTTTATTATTTTCTCCGTTCTTTATGTTATTTCATTATATTATATTATATTATTTGATAATATTTTTTCGGGGTCCTAAAAAGAAGCCGACAACACACGCGGCACAATACACAAATATATTATATTGATATGTCGTCGCCCGCGCAAAATTAAGATCTCCGCCCCGGATATCACTCGGTCAGAAAATTTAACCACCCGGTGTGGGGGCCTCCTTCAGGGTTTATCTCTCGTCATATATATATATATATGTACCTATATATATATATTGCACACACGATGCGTATGTATACGCCGCCGCCGCCCGAATGCGGAGAATTAGAGAGACGACGACGATAAAGACGGATAATATCATCGTCCAATATATATAGGGGCGGAGAGTGAGACAGAGGACGCACATTATCCTCGTGACTCGGCCGGCCGTTTACGACAATTAATCTTTTGTGAATTCGCTCCACCTACTCGTAACTCGTATCTTTTAAGGAGTGCACCGTGCGAAACAAATCGCATCGGTACCGCCACCATCGCCGACTGTGCCGCCGCCACTGCCGCCACTGCCGCCGACGTCGATCGGTATCTCTGTGATCGGGTTTTTGAAGGCGACAAAAACCACCAGAAACCGACTCGGATATAATGCGTTATGCGCATATTATCATACGAAGCACCCCGAGCCGCCGACACGTGTTATATTATATCGATCGGACGGAACGGAAACATCCGATTTTCGTCCTATATCCAATTACAATCGAACCGACGCCGGTCATTATATTCGCACAAAAATAATAATAATATTCCGCCCGCAAAATATTATACCAAAACGACGTGAGCAGAGAGCACAGTGTTCACGCGTTGGCCAAGAAAATTCTCGGATACGATTTTTTTTTTTGCTATAATAATACTATCTATAACTATGTTTAAACGGATATTTCTATATATACATATATAAAAATACAAGTTAATACTAAGTATTTAAGTTAACATTAAACATAAAAATATTGAGATGTGGTACTGGAGGCGTATGGAAAGGATAGGTATGTGAATAAGCAGAGGAAAACAAACGAAGAGCAAGTACTTACAGAACTGTAGTTAAAGAAAAACGTTTTGTACGTAGACGCGTTTTTCAACGCAACCACAAAACATTGGACAATGGTTGGACATGTCACAGAAGAGTTTCATCATATAATTATACAAGAATGATAGAAAAATGGGAACTAGGGGTCCTCGAAACTACAGTCCAAATTAAAAATTATGCAAAAGGTAAAACTTTTAAGGACCTAAAGGAAAAAGTAACGTTACAATTGGAGTTGTAGACCAGTACCTATACCGGCTGAAAAGAAAATTACACATACATGAAAAGTTTGATACATAATTATTAAATTATATATTTATATATAAACAGAGGGGTACTTTAACAGGAATTTATTTTTGTAAAGCAAGCACGTGTCCGTCAATTGGTTTTATTCGGTTTATTCGATTCATTCTTGGCTATTGGACTTCTCTTATGCTAAGATTCAGACGATCCCAGGCTCTCGTTCGAATCCGTAGAGCTATCACGATGGTGTATGTAGGTGTTGTCGGCAACCTGTTTACTTACACAAAACCTGATAATATCTTTTAACGTTTCGTTGCTCCACATATCGTGAAAAGTCTTCAACATATGTGTTGGACAATTATATTCACTGAGAATCGTTGTGAAATGTTTCAACGCGTACACATAAACGTTTTCAAATAATTGCAACCAGGATGTTTCGCTTAGACAGCATAGACACTGTTTGACGTGAAAATCCAATAATGACATTCGATCTCGAAGTCTACCGCTAAACATTGATAAAATGAACAATATTAAATTATAACCTATAAGTGCATAAAAAATGTAGGTGTAGGTTGTATAAATAGTATAATATTAATTTAATTAGTGAGAGTTCTATAAAGCGATTATATTTGTGTATAATATACACCTATATATTCATTCTATAAACCTTCTCTATGTTAAATTGTATTTTTTTATTAAATACATTTTTTTTACTGTACAATTTTTTAATAAATATATCGAACAATAATTGAATGTTGTGATATTTATGAAAAAGAGATGATCCACAGAATGAAGAAAAAATTATGAAATTAATAGAATTTAATGTGTAACATTTATTTTTTCGTTTCTTCTATTGTATATGTCTAATAATATGTCCCATATACAATAAGACTATATATATTTATAAACCCTAAAAATTACATTAAACTCTACTGTAAATATGGTTAAACGAGACGAAATATAAAATTGGGAAAGTTTCCAAAAATAATAGATATTCAAAATACTTTTTGAATATTTTTACTGATTCAAAAAGTGGTAAAAAAAAAATTAAGCAATTCTGAAGCACACGTCATTCATTCTAAAACTGAAAGCTTATAATCACATTGATGATAAATTTTGTTTTATTTTTGGACTCTTATTAAAAATGAAATAAAAATATTATACCTTAACACTACGAAAAGTTCCATTAAAACCCATCGATAAAATACTCGTAACTTTATGACGTAGCTGGGAGCCATTTTTTCCCCATTGACGTCATAAATTTGACATTCATCACTTTGGAATGGGTTGTCGGTGAATTTATCGATGGCCTCCGGCCGCTCAGCCAACAAATCAAATATCCAATTAAACACGGCTACGATATCTGCATTTTCGGCCAAAGATTCAAAAAATGTTTCGTCTTCATCAGAAGCGTGACCTTCCAAAAATAATCTAGCGTTCCTTAGCACGGAATTGTGAACGTGTTGAAAAGTCTGTAGTTCGTAAATGTCTTCAATGTGACGGAACATAAACAAAATGTTGTAATCAATTGTGCCATCATATCCTCTGGAGACAGAAAATAAAAGCACAAAATTGGAGCGGCACAAAACAGAGCTCAAATGATTTAAAATTGATTTACAGTAAAAAACTGAAAACGGCAAACGCGACCATGGCGACTTCATATGAATGCAGTTCTTTGTTAGCGGCTGCCACTTTATAAGCCTTCATCAGACCGTCCACCACTTTTGTTCCGTCACTAAATTTTAGGCGCCATGCGCGGACCGTTGTCAGTGCGTCCGTAGAGTCTGGTCCCCAATCCTGATATGGTTCGTTTCCGAAAATATATCTAAAATTTATAACACATTTGCAACATTTGTTATCAGGCAAACCAACATTGAACGTTTCTGTATATTATTATATTTTGGCATTTACCACAGACCAGGGTATTATTCAATGATATAGGTATAATCAAATTTAATATTCACTATCAGTGGCGTGGCGAACTTCATTAACTTATGAGGCACAATAATTTATATTAGTCATTATAAATACTTATATAAATAATTACGTATTTACTTAAATGGTAACTGAGAATGATTGGCTTAGTCTCAGCTAAGTGTGTACTTAATAAATTATTTACTATATGTGAAATGCCCCTAGTATCCAAGACACCCACCACCCTTTAAGCTGAGGCACTTGCCTCAAATAAAGTCCTTCGTCACGCCACTGTTCATTATTCGGAATCGGTTTATAATAACTGTAAATTGTTCGTTTTATTCCAAACTTAATATAATGTTGGATCTTGGATGTCAATAATATCTAAATCCCGAATGAAACTATTCTTGTACAAGTACATTTTTTTACAATGTCCATGCATTTATAAACTCATATTAATTTATATAATTTTTTCCAAGCGGAAAAGTGCCCTATTATATTGTCCCCATTTTCACCTAACTATTTTCCTGAAAGGTAATTTCATAAGAACAATAATATCACAAAAACAATAAATCCCAAATTAATTTTTTGTCTTTGAAAATTGTATTATTAGGTAGGTGTATTATACGTGTATTAACATTAGGTAATTATGTAATATAAATATAGTTTATACTTAATAATATTATTACCTACCTACTTTTGTTATCTTTTGGTCCGTATACTTATTATGTGGATACTAGAATAATGCATCGACTGGCAATCGATAAAATTGTATATAATATAAATGCACACTACATAATATATACCTATTATACACCTATAACTTATAAGCAATAACATTTAAAGACAATTAACTCGTGGTTTTTGTTTTCGTGAAATGGTTTGTCAGGAAAACGGATTCGGGATTTTGGTTTTTGTGAAATAATCGTTTGGTAAAATGGTGATTTGGTAAAAGTTTGGGGTGCCAGGTTACGCATAGGTATGCGTGTTGTTACGCGGTCGTCTACCTATTACTAATAGGTACCTGTTGATCTGATGCAACCGATAATAGCGCACGAAATTGTACAGCTTGTGGTACAGCTGAAGTTTGGGAGGCGTCTGATAATATGGGTCAACTTTTTCCAGGTCTTGTGACATCACGTCGTATATTCTGTCAAACGCGCGGGACATGAGCTTGTCGTGGTATGTGTCTCCCACGCTGCTAGTCGACGACCAACTGTCGTCTGCGGTGGCAGTCGAGGATATCGTGTCATTCCAACTGTCACCATCCATCGAGGTCGCGTCGTTGTCTCCATACCGCTCGAACAAGTCGAACACCAGTTGTCCGCACGTCTTGAGCACCATCACATCTAAAAGCTCGGTCTGGTCCATGTTTTGGTCACCCGAATCGCATAATTCCACCACCTCAACGCACTCCATATTTTATTTACGCTTTTTGATTTTTATAGCTATAAGAGCCGAAGTCCGATGTGACGATGTATTATATTATTAGGCTCGATTATTTATAATTGTACCTACTCGATTGTTATTGGCAACAGCACATAATATTTGTAGTATTATCAAACGGCGTGTTTACTCGGGTAATGCACAGTACATCCACTGATGGAACGTGATTAATAATATTTAATGTTATAAATTGCTTTAAATTGGTTTGCTTTGATATTCGTTGGATAGCGTTGATAATCACTATTTTCACATATCTCGGGTCATTGATTAAATATACATAGATAGCCCACGCAATGATAAATATTGGAAACGCATAAAATGTCCCAAATGGAGCCAGAATTATAGTAGTAATGGATCCCTGACAACAGAATGCACTTATGTGCCATATAAACATTTGTAATCTTCAATTTGTTGAATTTCTTATTACTAATATCATTGATATCAAATTAATCAATGTTGATACACCGTTATACGTTATAGTACGTTACACCATAGACCTATTAACTAAATGGACTGCGCCTTGAGCACAAAATAATCAGACAACATAATCTGATAAGCAAAAACCAGTATCTTGGAAGAAAAAAATGAATATTTATTTGATTATGCCAAGACTTTTTATAATTGATAAGCATTATGGATAAAAAAACATAGACCTATTAACTGATAGGTAAAAAAGTGAATGATAAAAAAGTTTAAAAGATTAAAAAATTTGTTTTTTCAAAAGTAAAATAAACTACATTTTGATTTGTAACTAGTACTGTGTTGTTTTATTGTTATTGCCATTTTTGAACAGTTTTTTTTGTTGTTTTACATATTTCATCAAAATTGTTAGGTTTTATTCTGTTTACCAATCTAATATGTATGTATATTTAATTTTAACTCACCACAATTCAGTTTTCAATGATTTTGACATTCGAAAATAATTTAAAAAAACTAATTAAAATCAAAACTTTCTTATGCCTATAAATACCTCAATGTTTTAAAAATTGCATAGAAATATAAACATTTAGTAAAAAAGTCATGTATATACGGCTTTTTTTAGAAATACGCTAAAAAACAAAATAGTTTTTTTTCCAAAAACTGGGTTTACGTAAAAATTTCAGTTTTTTGTAATTTGTTGTTTTGTTTTCTTGACGCCGGAATTTTTTATTTATGACCCTCAAAATACCAACTAGATTCACTTTCTTACTAGAAATTCTGTTGAAGAAAATTGAAACATTTTTAGTGTCCCAAAATATGATGATAGATGCAAATAAAAAAAACACTCATAGAAATTCAGAATCTAAAAGTAAAATATAATTATAATAATATGATATGGTAAAGCATGGTGTTATTGGCAGAGGTGTAGTTATTGGCAAGGCTGGGGAGTTAATGATTTTTTTTAACTCAGTTAAGTTAAGTTAATGTGCAACAGTAACAAAAAATATATATGTTAACTCAGTTAAGTTAAAAGTTAATACATACTTTTGTTAACTTTTTATTAAGTTAAAAAAAGTTAATTTGTTTATACAACGCTAGAGTACTTAATTGTTTTCCAACCCAAAACTAAATTATACACTATAGTGTTTATATTCTATACAGTATTTCCATATTAGTTAGATTCGAATGATATACATTTTTACTTTAAACAATTCACGGTCATATTTTTTGACATGAAAATGAAATAGACTGAAATAGTGAAATATAATGAAACTAAAAACAAAATAAATTAACTTAACTTACTTCTTGAAATGGAAAATTAACTCGTTAATTTCACGTTAATTAAAAAAGAAATTTAGTAAGCTAACAGTTAAGTTAATGAAAAGCCAAAAGTAACTATTTAACTTGTTTAAACTAGTTGAACTATTTAACTTTTTAACTCGTTAATGCCCAGCCTTGGTTATTGACACCAAGTAATTTTGTTTTTTGTATATAAAATGTTTGATTATGAATTTTAAGGATATTTTTTTTCAATTATACCGTCAGACTGATACTGTTTTATTATCAATCTTGATATTATCATATTATTTATTTGATAATTTGCTATTCGATTTCGTAATGGAGTAGGTTAGGTGCCTATAACTATCAAAAACGAATTCTTAAGGTGCCAATAACTGCATATTTTACCCTATATTATAATATTTTATTATTGCGTATACGATTTGACTGATTAATTAATTTATTACTATTATTATTATTTAATTTTGTAATAATAGGTAATTGTAATAAATAATGATACAATACTGGATCGTCGTTCGTACAGGAACCAAAGGAGCGTGACCTGTGCCTTATCATTCCGCCTTTGTAAATGCGATCTGTATTTTTATGTTTGCAGATAATCTATAAAACCATGTAAATGTCGTACAACATACAATTAAAAAACACAATAAATAATGCGAGTTTTGATACTTATATAGTAATGTTATTGCAATCGGATTTATACGTTTTTTTAGTACAATAAATATAATAAAACCCGAGCTTTAATAATAACATAATAAATTATCTCTATGATCAACGGACGAAACTATTTTCTATAGATTATTAGCAATATTTTTGTTTTTTTTATCAAATATTGAAAACATTTATCAAATTTTACTGTCTAAAATAAAACTGTTCTTTTTTATTTTTGAATAGTGATTTAAATTACCTGCCTACCTATATAGTTATATAATTTAATAAACTTGATTAATAAAAAAGAAAAATGTTTAATGGAATTTGGCATATCATGATTCATATTATAGTTATCCACCTTCAAACCTATTACAAATTATTATCAATTTAAATTCACTTACCTTACACTATGAGTACCCTTGTTGAATTTTGAACTGGGCTATAATGTCTGTAATTGATGACGAATGACTATTATTATAGAAATAAATCGGTTCGGTATAATACATCTGAGAATTGTCCAATGAATTTTTCACCGTGGATAGGACTGTTACTATTTACCAAAACCATCATAAATTTATGAAATCATTTTTTTATACTTTGGCGAATATAGAATTCAATAAAATAAAAAAGTTACGATGCGCTCATATCTAGCTCAATTCTAGTGCTTTAATTGGTTTATATTTACTGCAGACACAATAATGTTCTAAAAGTTTAATTGTGTTATTCATGTTATTCACTTAATCATATTTGATAATACTACTCAAAATTTTTAATAGTGAAAATATTATACATTTTATTCCTAGCTTAAAGATTAGGTGTATTGAAAATAAAAACCCTTTATTTTTAAGAATCATAAATAATTTATAAAAACTATTAATAGGTTTAAATTATGAATGAACTATACTCATTTCAGATTTTCAGATTTTCAAACTTGCAAAATTGATTTGCCACTCTGTGGTACTTGGAGGCCATACCCATATGTCATATTTTATAATTTAGTTATTATACAGTTTGATGAAGGTTAGATAACTGAATGAACAGCTCATCTATGTCCAATCTAATTTTCTTTTTTTGTTATACCTATTGTAAATGATCTATGTGCATTGAACCCGTGATGGCGAGATGGTAACATAACATTATTATGATTCATATTCATGTATACACTATATACGAATACAAATATAGTACTTAGTTAAAAGTAGGTATTGATATCAGTCTGATAAAATTTTTTAAAAAAAATAGAGAACACTTTTTTTTCTCACAGGCATAAGAACTTATTAATTAAATCATTATTTGTCCATATATTATCATATTAATAATACAATAATAATAATAATAGTTGTTTATATTTCGGGATATAATTGTATAACACCTTACATAATGTAGGTATAAGCACCGTTTAATGTGCTAATATGATCTTAAAATTTAAATATCGTAATATTCGTAATGATGTAGGTATAGAAATAAAACTGTTGGTGTCAACTATAGTTTAATATCTAAAAAATTAAAATATAAAATATTATATTTTGTTGTGACTAAAGAAACAAAAAAAAGATAGGCAAACATCTTCCATGTATAGGGACAGTAAAAACAATTGTAGCAATATACAAAGATAGTACGTAGGTAGTGCTTGTTGATAACAATAATAATACAGTTATATTTTTAAATAATTGTTACATAAAATATTAATCCATATAGGTAATGCGTTCATTAATCAATAAAATTGCCAATATTGATGAAAAAATAGTACCTATCTACCTCAAAAAATAGAACGAAAATAAAAAAAAAAAAACAAAAAAAAATGACGACAAGTGTGTTATGGTGTTGTTTGATTTGATTTCGATTACATAAAGACATTGTATACGAAAACAATTTTGAGTATCGAATAAAGACCCTATATTTTATGATATTATTGCTATTAAAATAGTTTATTTTACTATTAGACATTAGTACATTACTAATATAGTAGTTAGAATTAATTTCATCTAAAAAAAAGTCCATCTGAAAACGTCAATCCGAAATTGTGTGTAAATATAATAATATGTATACATACTAAAAAAAAACAAATTTAGGAGAAGCAATGCCAACAGCAGAACTCTTTCTCCGATTCTCGATTTGACGTGGGATAACAATAAAAAAGTGAGTACCGCACTACTGTACAGTAGTTGTTAAGAATGTCGTTGTTATATTTTAATTCAATGATAAACTATTGTATACGAAAAACGATTCTGAGTGGAGACGTTGTGTCATACTTGTATAAATTTAATAGTTAAGCAATTTGTTATAAGAATCAAAATGGCTATAAATAGAATGACTTTCCGGTGAATTTTTTTATTCAAAAAAGGTAGAAAAACCTGTTGGAAACCTTTTATTAAAATGTTTTATGTTAGCTATGAAAAGAAAAACTTTCATAAATTTCTAACTGTAAAATAATTTACAAAAAAATCAAAAAATCGTGGCTATTAAAAGCTCAAAAAGAGTCAAAATTGTTTGAAAATTGTACCATGCATGGATGATGGTAATTTTAACATTTGGCAAGTCTATAAGATCATTCTTTTTTGAACTGCAACAAAATATAATTGATAGATGAAAATGAATTAACCGATGATAATCCAATATCGTAAACATTTTAAATTCAAACGCTCATAAAAAACTAATATTACTTTTCCGGTAAACTTTTTTTTTCGTTTAAGGTAGGAACACTTTTGGGGAGTTTTCTATGAAAATGTTTATTTTTAGCTATTACAGGAAAAACTTTTATGCATTTTTAACTGATAGATAGTTTGAACATTTTCAAAATGTTGATGAATTTTATCAAAATTTGAAATTTAAATGAATATAAAAAATAATCTTGGCAATGTATCTTTAATATTTTTGAACATATATAACGAAACTTATATGGACCCTAGCATTTAAATGTTTGAGTTGCTTTTATAAATTTATGACTTTATCAAATAATCAAAAAATCATTGAATACATTTAAGGACGAATGGATTAACTCATTATAGGCAATTATGATTGTATTCAAAATCATAAATACTAAAGCCCAGTCAATGTGATGAATTTATCAAATTGATCAGTTATTATAATTATATATACATCTAATTTCTATTATAAATGACTGACTCCTAATAATGTAAATAATTGGTTAAAAATGAAAAAATGAACAATAATAAATGTCATGGAATTTAGTTGTACTTGATTTCGTGTAAGCATTGCATCAACCAAACATTCTAAAACAAAAAGTTTGAACAGTCTTTACTTTACTCATACATATTAATATACTGGAAACGGGCAATCCATTCCAAAGAAAAAAAATGTTTTTCATCAAATTGCTTTTTATTATTTTCATTGGGAAATGTTTTGAAAACGTGATATTTGCAGCTGTAAGTATATATTACAAGAACTTATTATTCTATTACTATATTATTCAGTAGTTGTATGCTTTATAACTAATATATAATAAACCAATATAAAAATAAATGCTTTTACATGACTGTGTAATAATTTTCAGTACAATCCATTGCTAACTTACACAATACGATTTCATAAGGTGTCATTTCAACCGAACTTCACTGGAAATTATACAATTGACAAATATAGAGAAAAAGAATTCATTAACGGATTTCTTTCACTTGACTCACCACAAACAATAGACAAGGTAGATAACCAATACAATTTAATATAAAAAAAAGTAGATAGGTAATACCTACAATAAAAAATATCATAATATTATAGTGTTTATATAATATATTATAGTAGTTATATCGAGAAGATAATATATGAATTGTTAACAATAATATATATGGTAAAATATGGCTTATGATTTGTTTATTTGAGGATTAATTAATAATATAACGACGATACAATTTGACATGCGTGTAAACGTTTTTAAAGATTGTTGTAGTATTTCAACGTTGTAATCCAGAAGGTGTGAACTGTGAGTATTTCCAATCATGGTCAATGACAGATCTTTGTCCTAAATTAAGGGACAAGAACCAAATATGGTCCAGTTGGTATGGAGCATTCGATCCAACGCCGAGTTGTCCAGTAAAAAAAGTAAGAAATATTATCATCCTTACCTATATTATATTAATTGTATTAAATAATTAATCTGAAGTTACAATTTTTTAAATTGTTTCATCTTTTTAATATGTCATAATATTATAATATTTAAAACTAGGATATAACAATGTTATGGATACAATAAGATTATATTTTATACTCATTATATATATTTATATATTTTGATTCTAAGCGATGAATGAATAAGTTTTACAATGATGTGTTATTTTTTTTTTTGGTGCCTATAACGTCACTTTTTTACCAGAAAAAAATATTTCAACTTTGTAGGTGTCGTTTAGTAGTAAATTGGATCTAGTTGTTAATTCAGCTGGTAAAAAAATAAAAATTACCGCAGTACCCAATTTTCAAAATAATCAGGAAAATCAGAAATAACGGGAATATTTATAGGGAACACCATATCAGTATTTGACCAAAAAATATGTTGTTGTAATTTAAAAATGATTAAACACATACCTAATTATACTTCAAATTCTAGATATGATGAAATTTAAAAAATATTTTGGTTCTCTTTGACAAATACGTGTAATCAGCTGTATATAGTATATACGAGTACAGTGGTTTTCAACCAGTATACCACGAGCATTTTCTAGACCCTAGAGTCTAGAATCTAGACCAGTGGTTTTCAATCTTTTTTGTACCGCGACCCAAATTTCCCCCGAAAAATCTTTCACAACCCACGTGGCTTGAATTTTCAAAAATTAGTTATAAAAAACAAAATTTGATTATTACTTTTATTAGGTATTTATTATTTTATAGGTTTATAATCAATATATTTTTACAAAATAATGTACTTTTAATAATGAGGCGTATTAATACCCATCGTAATAAATAAATATACGATGAATTATTATTTATTACCCACGTAATTTCTGATACTATATTACTATAATAATATAAGTATATTTAATTACATAATTATATTTTTAATATAAATTTAACATACATTTCTTAGAATCTATGTAATTCAAAAAATTTTTCACGACCCACAGTTTGAGAAACGCTGATCTAGACGATCCATAAGTTTTTGAAGGTTTTTTTTAAAGTAGGTAGGTACAGCCTCGTCTAATTTTGTATAAACAATAAATAAAAAAAAAGTATTTGTTGAAGAAAAATGTGTTCATGTGTTGTGTTTAAAAAAGAATTGAAAACCACTGGGCACTGATCCACATAGGATTATAGTAATATTAATTTGAAATGTTCAACTTTAAGATTCTGAGCGGAGCGAGGAAGCTAGTGGTTATACAATGGTGTTTATTATTTATTTTTTTCTATCCTGTATATAAAATTTCTACCAGAAGGAGTGCTTCGATTTCAACATATAGTGTCTTATCTTTTAGCAAATTGGATCAAAATGGTACTTTAGACAGGTCATTTTTTGATTTTCTCAATAGTTATTTAATGCCACGGGTAAAACTATCGATAAGTTACGAAAACCCGCTAGAAAGGGAATTTTAATTTCGAACGCTTTGTTTATCAGCATATAAACGAATAAAAAATAACAATATTATAATAATTCAACTAATTATAAAAATACCAACTTACAGGCTATAATAAATAATAACAATATAAAATATCTAGACTGATAAACCGTCTCTACTCAGAATCGTTTTTCTTATACAATGATATTATATTATATCATTGAATTCAAGTTTAATACAAGCCATTATACATTGACCCACTTGTAACCTACTGTACAGCAGAGCGACATCCACTACCCGTTTTTTATTTTATTTTGTAATATTTTTTATTTAGTCAATAAGCTTGAACAGTAAGATTGCCTACATGAATATAAAGTTTCAAAAACATTATTCTTTCAGTAATATTAACGACATACTTGAAAATGTCATGATGAAATACATAAAATTATTTAATATTTTATTTTATAGGTACTTTATTTAGGTTATTTATTGGATATTGCAACTTAACCTAGTAATTAACATTGAATATTT
Source organism: Sitobion miscanthi (assembly GCA_008086715.1). NCBI lineage: Eukaryota > Metazoa > Arthropoda > Insecta > Hemiptera > Aphididae > Sitobion > Sitobion miscanthi. The sequence continues at coordinate 4,903,124 of CM017797.1, forward strand.
AGGTGGATTCTTATATAAGAAATGGAACTATTGATTTTGCTCAAGCAGTTCGATGGTATCCTGATGTTGTTAACTATCAATGGAAAGTGACGCAAAAGTTTTATGCCGGTGAACGTTATATAGGTACTTACACGTTTGAAGTATCAGTGTTTGGCTACAGGAAAAGAAACAAAAAACAATCAAAACAATAAAATGTTATATCATTTCAAGTATTTTAGTATTTTGAAATTTATTTAACCATTACCATACTATATCATTTTTATTAAAAACCACACTTAAAACTATTTATATTCTGAAACTAAGTAACATAATATATTTTTATCATCTTATTATTATTTGTGTGTTCTTACATAATTTAGCTCGGAACGATGGTGTTATTATACTCAATATAAATATTAATAAAATAAACTTAATATCGTTTGTTGTACGTTTTATTTGAATACAGTTTACATCTGGTTTATTATATTATACGTAAATTGAACGTATATAAATACGATAGGTATACACCACATATTAATTTATTATAATAAATAAATCTTTAGTTTTTTGAAATAGTTTGCGTTGGTACGTATAATAATGGTATAAATGGTACCTGTATTGAAAAATAATATGTAGACATTTTAAAATGTTTATGGAAAAACAATATATTGTTAAATATTCAAATAATATATCAGTTTAACGCGATAAAATAAAATATTATAGTTGAAATATACACCACGATATCAACTATAAATAATTATGATGGGTAATTATACCAATTGGTCAGGGAATTAATCGAATTGTTTAATAATATATTATGTTACCATTTAAATATATAAAAAAAAATAATATTAACCATCTTATTAACATTTCATCTAGGTGGCGGCTGTCACACAGTTCAGAGAATATTGTACGTTATGTGTGATGTATTATTATTTATTACAGTAATACCTATCTACAATAAGCTGAATAAAATGTAATTGTTTCGAATTTTCCCTGCTCCCGTAGTCCCGTATGTCATTTTGTTTTAATAGTTTTATACGCATTTACCATTAGAAGTAACGCAGTTTAAAAAAATATGGATATTTGAAGTTTTGTATAATTACAATATACATATTACTATGACTTATTGTAGGCATACTTTATAATATATGTATATTATATTTTTCTTACTACATACGATAATATCAAATGCAAGAAAATAATCAAAACAATGACAAAAGTATTGGGAAAATTCATCATCTAATAAATTAAAAAAGTACTGAAAAATTGGATACTACCCAAAACTTCGATAGGCGACCACAAAGATGTCACTTATAACAAAGTTTTTTTGTTAAAACCTTGTATCTTTAACTCTTTTATTTTAAATCCAAATTTTATACCATGTTCAGTGAACCTTCCGGGCACTCTTGGTCACTGACATTTTTTCCGCGATTCAGAGAATTCAGTTCGTAGAATGTTTGTAGTTTGTTCTCGATAAAACGTCTGCTTTTAAAGGTGCGTCCGTTAGAGGATGGTTCACAGTAATTTCATATGTATAAATGTTATATCATTTCAAGTATTTTAGTATTTTGAAATTTATTTAACCATTACCATACTATATCATTTTTATTAAAAACCACACTTAAAACTATTTATATTCTGAAACTAAGTAACATAATATATTTTTATCATCTTATTATTATTTGTGTGTTCTTACATAATTTAGCTCGGAACGATGGTGTTATTATACTCAATATAAATATTAATAAAATAAACTTAATATCGTTTGTTGTACGTTTTATTTGAATACAGTTTACATCTGGTTTATTATATTATACGTAAATTGAACGTATATAAATACGATAGGTATACACCACATATTAATTTATTATAATAAATAAATCTTTAGTTTTTTGAAATAGTTTGCGTTGGTACGTATAATAATGGTATAAATGGTACCTGTATTGAAAAATAATATGTAGACATTTTAAAATGTTTATGGAAAAACAATATATTGTTAAATATTCAAATAATATATCAGTTTAACGCGATAAAATAAAATATTATAGTTGAAATGCACACCACGATATCAACTATAAATAATTATGATGGGTAATTATACCAATTGGTCAGGGAATTAATCGAATTGTTTAATAATATATTATGTTACCATTTAAATATATAAAAAAAAATAATATTAACCATCTTATTAACATTTCATCTAGGTGGCGGCTGTCACACAGTTCAGAGAATATTGTACGTTATGTGTGATGTATTATTATTTATTACAGTAATACCTATCTACAATAAGCTGAATAAAATGTAATTGTTTCGAATTTTCCCTGCTCCCGTAGTCCCGTATGTCATTTTGTTTTAATAGTTTTATACGCATTTACCATTAGAAGTAACGCAGTTTAAAAAAATATGGATATTTGAAGTTTTGTATAATTACAATATACATATTACTATGACTTATTGTAGGCATACTTTATAATATATGTATATTATATATTTCTTACTACATACGATAATATCAAATGCAAGAAAATATTCAAAACAATGACAAAAGTATTGGGAAAATTCATCATCTAATAAATTAAAAAAGTACTGAAAAATTGGATACTACCCAAAACTTCGATAGGCGACCACAAAGATGTCACTTGTAACAAAGTTTTTTTGTTAAAACCTTGTATCTTTAACTCTTTTATTTTAAATCCAAATTTTATACCATGTTCAGTGAACCTTCCGGGCACTCTTGGTCACTGACATTTTTTCCGCGATTCAGAGAATTCAGTTCGTAGAATGTTTGAAGTTTGTTCTCGATAAAACGTCTGCTTTTAAAGGTGCGTCCATTAGAGGATGGTTCACAGTAATTTCATATGTATAAATGTACACAATGCTAATTTGCTTTGAATCTTGAAGCCTATTTGTTATGTCAAAAAAAGTACTTAAATTAATAGCACATAGAAAAGAACAGCTATAAAAATTCAACACGTTATAAGAAAATTAACGTAAAAAAAAATATTTAAGTTATAAATCTCGAAATGCATTATACGTCTTATCATCGTACTTATCTATAGTTAGTTTAATAAAAATTGTCAGATACAACACTTATACAGTATAGAACCTTGATTTTCCAAACCTCTGTTATAAGAATCCTCTATTATCCGAACAAAATATGCAATTTACATATCCGAACGCTCTGTTATCCTAACATTAAAAAGCTTTATTGTAACACTCGTACTTTACACACTTTTACATTTCCGAACAATCGAGATTCTACTGTAGAGTGTGTGATTAATTAATTATTGGAATTGGTATTGGAATAATATAATGAATTAAATAAAAATTTACATGGTATTTTGTTATAATATGTACTTATATTTTATCTGCAAATACGTTTTATATTTTATATGTTTATCACACATCATAATACTTGAATGACGTTATAAATGTTAGATATAGTGTTACACAAACACTCATATTATCTAATGTAATATGTGTGACGATACTACGATAGGGGCTATGAAAAGGGATTGAATAATTTTACTCTAAATGTTTCTAATTGAATTTATCAAAAAAATACTTATTTCTTCCTATTTACCTTCCCGTAGCTAGGATATAACTTTTTTAATGAGGGTCAATAATAATTTTTTCCTTTGAAAATCGAGAATCCATATCAATATGCCAACATAGGAACTTAGTTACGATAATATAATAAATAAGGGGTAACAGTAAGTGGTTCTTCAGCGGCGATCACTTGATGTGGTCAACTTATACTGCAACACCGCATTATTGTTAATAATGTTGCTTATATTTTAATCGTGTGTGTTTTTATTTATTATCTATTTAAAAGTATAATCAGTATATCTTAGAACGTTGAATCATGATGTAGAATATTATTCTACCTAATTAATTTTCACTATTTATTTCTACTTTTAAATATCAAAAAAGTAATTTCTATTTTTAATTAAAAAAATTCTACTAAAGATCAAGAAAAAATTTTATCATCCCATAAGTATTAATTTTAACAAATTAAACTTTAAAAAAAAAAAGTGAGTGCTGTCACGAGACACCCGGTAAAAACTAAATTTCTTTTCCAAAAAATACCATAGATTACAAATACATTTTAGTGAAGCCATTCAAAATAAAAGTAAATATCAACAAGTAAATATGAAATAAATGAAAATGAAAATTATTATTATTATTACTATTTAATTACTATTATATAAATCATATCAATAATCAAAATTATAGGCCTGTGATAACTGAAATATGATACGCACCTATGTATGTGATGTAATTTTTTTCAAATATCTTGAAAATACTGCATCGATAGTGGTGTCATCTCTCGTTATAGGTTCTGCTGGATTGTTTACCATATGTAAATTGAATGTGTCCATAAGGAAAGTTTTAAAATTTTCCGATTTCTTATCATTAAAATTGATGTTAAAGTCACCAAACTGTTATAATTTATAAATAATAACAATTATAAATACATAATATGCAGATCTTGTTACGCTGTTTAAGATCCTCGCGTTATAATCCGTTTTCTATTACCGTATATACCAAACGCGACGCACAAAAATATGTAATCACGGGCCACGGCAAAGGCAAAGTACTGTATATAGGGATATATGCATCAGTCAGATTATTCTACGAAAACAATTTCATGAAATAAAAATACAAGGAAATTATAATATGTTTATAAGATGTAACCAAAAGTTTATGTTTTGTAAGGACCGTGGTATAGGTTTCAGTGTCTGGTTGTGCATGGAATACGTATGATATACGCGCCCAGCACTTCTTAGGATTTCGACTTTTTCGCCCGGCACTATGGGGATTCCCACTTTATGGCCAGCTGGACGGAAAAAGGTCGCTTACCAACGCTTCAACCACGGTCGAAAACCAAATTTTCGGTGCAGGCGTGAAAAATAGTATATTGTGTGGCAAGGGCGGAAAGTGAACTATTTCAGTCGCGAGGGATGCATTTCGCCCAAGACTGAAATTGCCTTCCCGCACAAGCCACACATACTATTTTTTGTCACACCCCTGCCATCATCGATCACAGCAAATGTAATGCAGGGATCTATGCAATGATTATACGACAACAATATTTCATGAAAGAAACGATTTTGTTTTATTTATTATAAGCGTGACGCATGGAGGTTATAATTTGATTATAAGATGTAACCAAAAGTTTATGTTTTTTAAAGACCGACGACCGTGGTATAGATTTTAGTGTCTGTTTGTGCAGGGTACACGGCATGAAATGTGCGCGCAGCACTTTTGGGGATTTCCACTTTACCGCCCGCTGGACGGAAAAAGGACGCTTTCCAACGCTTCGACCGCTATCGAAAACCAAACTTTCAGTGCAGGCGTGACAAAAAATATATTACCTACGTACAATTCAATACTTATTAATTATTATATATTTTTCTTTTTTTTTTTTTTTATTAAGAAAGAAAATTCACAATCTGTACACAATAATTACAATAAGCAAATTAGATAAAGAAAAACAGAATAAATTAACATGAATGACGTGTTGAGGAAGAAACCCAATGGTAACACCTCTTTAATTATTATATATATTATGTACTTATTACATATATTAATATATAGATGTTTTATTATAAATGCATAATATGCGTAGTGTAGTGATGTATTATCAACATACGCAAGGTATTTATATTTCATAATCAATCTATCGCGGACCGTCATTACAACTTACCACTCCCGCCTTTTTTTTTTGTTCCGTCCTATTCATCGATCTAATAATGCGCTAATATTTCAGAAAACCGATCTGAATTCGTTAGAGTGTCTATTTGAGATCAGTCGGTTCACATTATAAGATTTCTGATTTAAATCCCGAATAATCAACGTTTGAAAATTCTGAAATTTCAAAATATTAAAGCTACATTTTCAGTGGTTGGGGGGGGGGGGGGAGTGAAATTGGGAAAAGTGGACTGGCCAATCTCAAGTAGACATAATGACAAATTCAAATCTGTTTTAAAAAGTATTATCGCATTACTAGATCAATCAGTATGATGGAACAAAAATTGGACGTTTTGGCTAAAATAACTGTTTAATATATTATAAATTATAGTATTTCGTCAGGAACATTTTTTCCCGGCTAGCCCCATATTGTGATATAAAAAACTTCGTTTCAAAAACTATATGAGGTTGTCAAAAAACGACGAAATACTCAATCAGATATTTAACCTAAATTAATACGTTACGATTTTTATAAATAATATTTACACACACGACTTTTTGATTTCAATGACAAGTTAATGTATATTATAACAGTATAAAATATACCTAATAATAATTTAATAATAAATTATATAATGATAGACCTACAATAAATTGTTTATCATTTTTTCAAATTACTATAGATCTAATTATAATAGATTCTGTACGTGTTGGGAAATACACTGTTACGATAAATCTATATTATTCATTAAAAAAAATGTCTACTATTTAGATTAATCGTTATACTGTATATCATCGTGTTTATAAACAAATGTAAGTAGTGTGTGTTAAAAGAATATAATCCTTAATTTTGTTACCTACTATGTATAAGTAAATTATTGTAATTTGTGGTGACTTTGTCATTTTATCAAGCTTATTTATTTAAATACTTTAAAATTTGTAATATTTTTTTGTAAAAATTAGGTACAGAAAAATACAACACAATTATTAATCATTTAGGTAATGTAAAATTTTTACTCTACAAAAACTGTCCTATCGCTCAAAATTATTTCTTAGATGATTTGTCATTAAATTCTACTAGAACGGGCTCATTACCATGTTTCAGTATCAGATATTTTTTGAGTTATGTTGATGAAATTAAAGTCCATTTACAATATAGGTATAGGTAATCATTTAATTCAACGCGTTATAAGAAAATTGTCATAAAAAAAATTTTGTTTGAAACGTATTACCTACATTAATTAATCATAATTTCTAGCTAATTTAATCAAATTGGTCAGAATCATTGAATTGGTTAATCATTTTTTCCTAAGACTGAAACTTCCGAAGAGAAATATTTTAAAATATTAATTTTTATTACTAATCCCAATATTATTGTTACAATAACAGTTATTATAACAACATTTCATCTATCTCAGGTTCTATTTAGGCAGTCTTGTAAAAAATTCGAATAAATGTACTCGAATAAAAGTATTAGAATACTTTTTTTGTACTTGAATACTATTCTAAATACATTTAAAAATATATATTCAAATACGTATTCTGAATATCTTTTTTTAGTATTTTTATTTTATATTTAAATACTAAATTTGAAAAGAAAAATGTTTGTGTTTATAAATTATAATCCTGAGTAGTGCCAGTAGTGGTAATTAAAAACATAAAATATAGTATTAGCGGACGACGGGCGTGCGGTGTACCTACTGGCTACTACCTACTAGCGCTGTCACGTTTATACGCTGGAACTACATCCATACGACCATACGAGTATACGATCATACTCCGTCTACTTTTAAGTTATAGTATAAGGACATAATATTAAGGTTCTATACTCTATGGTATTACTATATTAGCACAAAAAACCCAATAAATGGTGATAGTAATAAATTTGTTATTGCCAGTGTAGATAATATTCCATTTATCAGTAGTCGGGGAAAATGTTTATTTTTAGAATGTTCCGTTTATAATAACATTCATAACAATAATTATGGTTTTAGTTTTCTCACACACACATTACAGTATTAGTACTGTGTAGTATCACGTATGCGATAATATACGCATATAATATTTAGTGTTAAAGTGACAATTTTTTTCACTGTTGATTATTCACTGTTTATATTTTGTTAATTTGTATTTTTTACAAATACCGTTTCTCAACTAAAATGGCCTTAAGTGAAAATGAATCGACTAATAAAACAGCACTTCCATGGATAGAATATAATGATCACTTCACAATAATTAAATTGTTAAAAGATCAATTGACATATCAAACGTACGAAGTAAAATGCAAACATTGTGTAACTAATAAATCAAGAACTGCTGATACAAGATCCAAAACCAATTTACGAAACCATTTAAAGGTAAGTACTTTAATATTCATAATTTATACTAGTCAAAAAGTATTGAATACATATTTTGAAAAACTTAACCAATATATTGTAAAAATATTTTATATTGCAGAATAAACACTGTAATATCCACTCTGTAAAAAAAATGCTTGGCTTGAAAAGAAGTAATATTGGTTTTAATGATGAACTTCTGGATTCTACTGATTTAAATAGTTCTAAAATATCAAAGGCTGGAATGTGTAATCAACCTTCACTGTTTGAATTTACAGGCGTTAGAAAAAGCATTGTTTCTCAAAGTGAGTACAATAATTAGAATATTATGATTTATGAGGTTTTGATGCTTATTCTAAGTGCATTTTTCTAGGTGAATTTGATCAATTGATCCTAAATTTAATTGTAAATGCAACACTTCCATTCAGTCTAGTTGAACAAAATGATTTTAAATTACTTTGCCAAAAAGGATTTCCTAGTCGTACATTGCTTTCACGACCAACCCTAATGTGTAGATTAAATGCAGCATTTGATCATCGTATATGTAATTTAATTAAAGATATGTCTAGTGTTAAATATCTTACAACTACAGCTGATTGTTGGAGCATTTTTAAAAGGTATAGGTATACATTTTTTATTATTAAGATTAATAAATTCTAAAATGTTCTTTTCTAGTAAGTATTATAAATTATAATATTATTTTATATAGATCATATTTTGGTATTACATGTCACTGGATTGATGAAGGAAACTTAAGTAGGAAATCTGTACTTTTGACAGTTAAAAGATTGGATGGTCGTCATACATTTGATGTGCTAGCAGGTGCAATGGAATCGGTTTATTTAAAATTTGAGATTCTAAACAAAATATCTTTTACTACAACTGACAATGGATCTAATTTTGTTAAAAGTTTCAAGTAATTTAATCAGTACTGATGGTACTTCTAAAATTAAGTTTTAATATAAAACTATATTATATTATATATAATATATTGTTTTAATTTATTTTCACGTACATTTTAGAATGTATGGATGTAAACCTATCTAATTAAAGATTAACTAAAAGTGATATTGAATGGTTGGAAGAGTATTTAATTGTGATGGAACCATTAGCTGTGTGCTTAGATATTTTGCAAGGAGAAAAGTTCATGTATTTTGGTTATTTAATCCCATCCATTTCTCAACTTATTTCACAGTATGAGAATATAAAAATAAATAAAAATTTCAAGTTTTGTAGATCATTAGTTGATATAATTTGTTTCAATGTTGAAAAAAGATTTGAGACTCAACTAACTGACTCATTTCTTATAACTGCTGCCATATCTCACCCTTTTTTTAAACCGATTGGATAAAAAATGATGTTAAAAGAGAAATAGCTATTAATCAGTTTAAAAACGCAGTTAATGAATTTTCTCAGTCTTCTAATGTGGAAGATGACAGTACACCAGAAATTAGTAGTAATAAAAATCAATCTGATGATGTATTAAATAATTTTTTTTCTAATTGGTCCAACTAAATCAATAATTCTGCAGAAAATGAAATATTAAATTATTTTTCCAAGAGCCCAACAAAGAACTTAACTTCATTAGATGATACTCCTATTATAAAAAAAGTTTTTTTAAAATACATTACTCCTTTACCAAGTAGTGCTCCAATAGAACGTATATTTTGTGTGGGGAGTGCAGTTCTGACCAAGAAACGTGGAAAAATGACAGATGCAAATTTTGAAAAAGTAATGATGCTTAAATGTAACAAAATTTAAATTTTTTTCTTGACTATTGATTAATGTATAATTATTATGTAAAATATAACAAAGAAAAGTGATAATAAATTAATGTGTCTACTATCTATGACTTAAAAAGGTAAAAAAAGTGTATTAAAAAAATTGTATTTTGAGCAAAATAAGTATTAATAAATCGTATTCTCAAAGTATTCGAATAATTTTTTGTGTATTCCAGAATGTATTCTAAATATATTTTTTGAAAATTATTCGAATACATATTCTGAATACCTTTTTAACCGTTTATTCGAATACGTATTCCAAATACAAAATAAAAGTATTCTTTACAAGACTGTATCTAGGGAATATTCTCTGTTAACAAGTTGTGCAAAAAGTTAATTTCAGTTAAATCTACTTCTAAACTGTATCTATTATTAAATCTTATAAAACAGGATACATTAATAGGAAATGTAAATAACAGTGAATGAAATAATAAATAATATGTTTGACTATTACAGCATAATAACAACTATTAGTTCATTGTGATTTTGTTTTTCATGTTTCCACAACGTTTCACTTGAACAATTATGTAGATGTATCAATCATATCAAACTATTTTAAAATCAAAAACATAAATTAATATACCGTCATATATTATTTACTTCAAGTCAATATTTAACTTTTACAACCACAAGCAATAGCACAATTTTATGACAGCAAGAGAAAAATGGCAAAAATAATGATTATAGCGTATTACTTAATTTTTATTGGAGCACTTATCATCAATGTTATGTCGGTAGGTATATTTATTATTACGTATAATATTAATATGTGTATACTTACTATTGTTAAGATAATATCGGTTAGCGTTTAGTACTTGTGATCGACAAACTAACGCAATTGCTTAACACACAATTGTATGGTATTTTTTATGAATTAAAAATACCTAACATTAACAGCTAGTAGTTTTAATTGAAAATGAATAACAATAATATATTTTATATTACCATTGCACATAAATACATTACTGTCTAGGTCAACAATTTATGCTTATACAATATTTATGTTTCATTATAATTTTTAGTACAATCCTTTGTTAACATATATTCTACGTTTTAAAAAATTGGAAGTACACCCTAACATCACTGCTAATTATTATACGATCGATCGATACAAAGAAGGAGAATTTTTAAATGCCAAAATTACAATCAATTCGAAAGAAGTTACTAACAGAGTAAGAACAAAATATGAAACCACTATATTCAGATTAAACTCTATTTTATATTGTAAAAATAATTCATCAAATCAATGTACATACTATTTATTTGAATTTTTAAGGCAATAACGGTATTTTATCGTTGTGACTCAGATGGTATTAATTGCGAATACTTCCAAACGTGGGAATTGACAGACATTTGCAATAAATTAAAGCAGAAGAATCAATTATGGTCCCGATGGTACGGCTCGTTTGATCCACCAGTGGTTTGTCCATTAGATAAAGTAAGGAAGTTTTATTAAATTGTATGCTAATTACAATTTAATGAATATAATTAATCACATATTTAAGAGAAAATTTGGTATCCTTTGATTAATCCTTCACGATGGATATTTTTAAACGTATGATTAGTACGGTTTAGTAATTGTGACGATATCTCTCGTGATATTATGCTCCTAAAAAAATTGGTACGAGGAAGTTCATAAAAAATAGTTAAGTATGGTGACCTAGACACCGAGTTAGGTGCCGCGGTTTTTAGTTAGACATGTATTTAATATTATGTAAAAGTAAGTAATAAAAATGGTATTCCAATTACATTACTAATATATCCGTGTTAATAAAAGGTGAAAACAAAATGTAATTCATATTTTACCTTATTGCACTGGATGATCAACATTTGTCTTATCTTAAAATTTTATCTTTGATGACGGGTCGTAATTTTGTTATTATAAATATTGTTGACCGATTGTCCATATTATTATTTTATTTAATCTAATAATAATAAAATTATTACCGACTTTCATAAGTAATTTGATAAATGATAAATTTATGTTGCTGCATAGACATATAAAACAACGCTAGATATTTAGCAGACTACAGGATAATATATTGATGAAGTCAGCAGCCATATGCCAACTAGCCAATGCTTACAAAAATATAATATGTGTGATGCATTTGGGTAGTATTTTGTTAATCTATTTTCACTCTCATTTGGTCCGACTTGAGACTGCCCACAGTTGGTACACCGAAAAATATTTGAATCTATCATATAATATTACAAGTAGAAAAAAAAATTACCAATATAATTTAAATGTCTTATAAATTTAATCATATATTAAAATTTCATCTCATCATGAGGATACTCATCATCGTCTTTTCTCAGTATCTTTTTGTAACTATGATTTATCGTTGAATTTAAATTTAACACGTTTGATACACCAACCTACTCAAAGAGTAAAATTTTCAACCATAATTTATGCAAAACTATGAACAGTCAGATACTGAATGTTCGTTCATTGAACGCATGATATGCAAATAGAATAAAAAAATATCAAAAATTACAAAATATGCATTGTAATAGGTATAATTGTTGTTTTTCTCTAAAAAATTAACAGCATTATACTATAATTATTGTTATGTATATAATATCATATATTATGTATAATTTTAAATATAGGTATTATATTATGAGATTAATCTATAATAATAACTTTTTTCATTCAGGGGACTTATCGAATAAAAAATGCAACTGTTGATATTGGCGTAGCACTACTGTTGTATCCTCAAGTAACCGATTACCAATGGAAAGTAGTTCAAAAGCTCTACTCTGATGATATATTTATCGGTAGTTACATGATGGAAGTTTATTTTTTTGGCTACAGAAAAAAAATAAAGTCCATTTTAAAACTGTAACAATTTATAATAAGTTATTTATTAAAATTTAACTACAGTAATTAATATAAACAAATTCGTAGTATTCATTCTTGGTATTAATCCATTACTGTTTAATACATATATGTATTGATTTACAAAAGTTGTTTAAATATACCTATTATATTCTCGTAAATAACCAAAAATGTTTTTTAGATTCTGAGCGAAGCGATGAATGTATTGATTTTACAAAGATGTGTGTTTTTTTTGTTTTGTTTTTTTGATTCTGAACGAAGCTGAACTCTAAAACAAATGACCGTAGGTACATGAAATTTTGACTGAATGTTTATATTATCATTTTCTATACACTATAACATTTTCCAAATATTTTGACTTATTTTTAACTGTTTACGGACATTTTCAGTTTCAATTTTTTTTAGTTTTATTTTCTATAAATACCAATAAAATTTTATTTGTTGGGTAAAAAGCTTGAAAATTTAATAGAAGGCTCGTGATATATTGTTACAATAGGAATTGAAATTATTAAAAATACATGGGCACAATTTTTTTTTATAAGCATTTTAAGTTCGAATTTTGACAAAATTTAAAATTTAAAACAAGTTTCCACGTAAATAAGTTATGTATAAATTACTTTATTCACAATAATATCATCAAATATACTTGGTAATATCATAGGCTGACTGACCGTTTTCGCTCGGAATCGTTTTTCTTATACAATGATATTATATCACACCATCCTTTACAGTGATCCACTTGTCACCTATTGTACAGCAGAGTGACATCCACTTACAAACCTTTTTATTAAAATTGCTGTTTATCTATCTAGTCACCTATAGTTGTATTACGTACGTCACGTCGATGTCAATTATACCGTATTAACGTGTTCGTATAGTATATTTACTAATTGCTTCAGATGCTCATTACATACAATATCAATTTATTATTTTATTACATATAAATATTTTCATCTTACAAGCTATAGTAGCTAGGTATCCGCTTTTTAACTATAAACAATTTCCAGCCGAAACAGTATCCTCGAGTGACACAAAAGCTCAACGCTGGTGATAAATTTGTACGGAAGTTACATGTTGGAGCTAGCATTATTTGGGTACAGAAAAATAATCAATGATAAAGCTTTAGGGTAACTTTATAGTTTTATCTTAACTTTTAAAACTTCAAACGACAGTATTAATACATGGAGCTACAGGCTACAGTAAGAGAAAAACGGCAATTAATATAAAGATGATGTCATATTGTCTGTTGTAGTTATTTATTATTATACAACGAGTATAATACCTATAGTTACTATTTTTCTTTTTAGAATACATCAGGAAGTAATATACTTGTTATCTGAAAAGTAACATGATTGACGATTGTATAAGATTTTATTGTACGGTATAATAATGATGTATATAATGTTAAGTTAGTAGTTTAAATTTAAAATTAATAACGACAATACATTTTCACTATCCATAGGTATCACGACATCAGAACGAATGATTTTCACAAAAGATTTATTATATGTGTACTAAGGAAAATAATCAATTAGTCTGATTATACAGTCTTAAGACTTCACTATTATTGTAGGTACTTCATCTGCGCGTAAGGACTACACACACTAGTTTTTTTATTTCACATCTATTGATTTATTTTTAAAAAAAACATATTTTTATTTTTATTCTAATATTGTGCATTTTAACATCGTCTAATTATACATGTAAGTACGCTGCAATTATATATTATAGTAGTGTTCAAAATAGTTCAAACAAAATTATATGGATAACTTTCATATTAATTATATCACACTATTACATAATTTCATGTGATAAAACAATTATGTAATTATAGTAACCAAATAAATAATTAAGCTCTTTGTCAGTAAATATTAGAAGGCCAGTAATAGTTATCTGTATACATAATCAATGTAGGAAACTAGGTATGATAGGTTAAGAAATAAGATGGAGCATACTACTTGTGTCCGATATTATTATCAGTAGGTATACAGTAGGTGAGTTGCGTCCTCAAAAAGGGTCATAGCCTACTTTCGTCCCGGTATACCTTTTTTATAACCTAATTGCATCCCGAAAATATCGATATGATCGATATAAAAATGCTAATAAAAAATAAATGGATATTTATTTTAAGTATAACATGCAGTCAAATAAGGGAAAACTGTAAGTGGTTCATCTGCAGCGGTCATCGTATTTTAGAACACCGCGTTGCCAATGAAGTACTAATATTTTAATTGTGTGTGTTTCTATTTATTATTCGTTAAGAAGTATCGGTATATACGAGAATGTTGAGTTTGACAAATTACATTTTATAGAATATTATCCTACCTATATACAACATACACAATTTTTATCTAATTATATTAGATATATAAATATTTATACTTTTAAAGTACACAAAAGTAATTTTCAACCAAAATATTCCACAAAAGAACAAAAAAAAATTGGTCGTCTCTTTAAGTAGTAAATTTTAAAAATTGAACTTAAGAAAATGACATTAAGTTGTCAAAGAAACTGTGAAACACTCAATCAGATAAGTAACTTAAATTTAGATATGATGAATAATGTCCATTTAATCTATATGTTTACAAATAATAATTACATAGATTTTATTATTTTAATGATTTCAATGACAAATAAATTTATTTATAACAATATAAATAATAATAATTTAATCATTCCATTATAATAGACCTTTGACAAATCTTTAATCATTTTTTCAAAATACTATAAACCTCATTACAATAGTGAATAGATTCTGTATGCGTTGGGAAATACACAGATACGATAAATCTATGTCATTTATTCAACAAAATTTCCTCTATTTAGATTAACCATTTTACTGTAAATCATTGAGGTTCAAACTTCCAAAAAGAAAAATTTTTAAATATTAATTTTTATAACTAATCCTAATATTGCTGTAATAATAATATTAATATCAATATTTTATCCGTTGCAGTTCCATTTAGAGAATATTCTGTTTCGCGTGCGAATAAATTGTGCAAAGAAGAAATTTCAGTTAAACCTATAACTATATTATAATATAAGGAAAATTTAGAACATAAAAAATTTTAATATAATAATTTTTATTTCATCTATCGCAGTGTCATTTAAAGCATATTCTATTTCGCGTGTGAATAAGTTATGCTGTAAGGTAATTACAGTTAAATATATTAACAACCGGCCACATAAACAGGAAATTGGTATAATATTACAATATGTTTGATTATTACAGCAAAATAATAGTCATTTGTTCTTTGTAATATTTTTTTCATGTTCCCACACCGTTCCGTTTGAACAGTAAAGTTATGTGTTAGACATAATATTATTAATTGTATCAGACAATTCTAAAATCATAAAATTGTATTTAGTACACCGCCGTATAATACCTACAGTCAGTATATACCTTCCATAAACACAAGTAATTGCACTATATTTTATGACACAGCAAGAAAATAATGGCAAAAATAATAAAGATGGCGTTTTACTTAATTTTTATTGGAGCACTTGTCGTCAATGTCATGTCTGTAGGTATATTTATTAATTATTAATTATTCTTACGTATATATATAGTTACTAATGAAAATTGTTAAAAAAATAACAGTAAATATCTAGTTCGTGTGATCGACAAAATATAAGAGTATAATATACTAAACATTAAGTTAGTAGTAAAATTAAAAATATTATTTTACCTAACTTATATAGAACCTATGTTAGAATGATAAGTATATTTTATTTGCCATACTTCATTTAGATTCTTCAATTTAAAAGCTTTGAATTATTATATAATATATATACGTATCTATAAAGTTTTATCTGCACATTACTACCTAGGTCAGTGTTCGGAAGGAACGAGTTCCAAAAAAAACGGATTCCTGGGACGAATTCCTTTTTATAAAAAAAAAAACGAGAAAATGAACTAGTTCTTTTTTTCAAAGAAAAATACCGAAATTGTTCGTTCCTTTCTAGTTCCAATAATTTACACAGATAATTATGCAAAGAATTGAAATTAAGATATACTTTTTTTAATGTGTATAATGTATATTGCTAATTAGTGATTGTTATCGAGTATCGACGTTAAGACAATCGAAATATTATAATAATTTAATTTTGAAGAAAATCTCAAAATAGAATTATCAAATATGTACCTACCTGTGGTTATATATTATAATTAAAGATTATAGAAGTATGCATATGAACAAAAAACATGAGTGATTAAATAAAAATTTTTATTTTATTTGGAACTAAAAAAGGAACTCGTTCATTTTCCAAAAGAACGACAAAGGAAGAAAAGGAACGGAACGAATTCCTTTTTATAAGGAACTTGCCAAACACTGATCTAAGTTAACCTTTTATGTTTGTACAATATTTATGTTTCACTATAATTTTTAGTACAATCCTTTGTTGACGTACACTTTACGTTTTAAAAAAATGCAAGCACATCATAACATATCTTTGGATGATTATAAGATCGATCGATACAAAGAAGGCGAATTTGTAAATGGTAAAATTAAAATAAATTCCAAAGAAATTATTAACAAAGTAAGTACAAAAAAAAACCAAAATTCAGATTAATCTTTTACATTATGTTGTTAAATTATTTTTTGTTTATAAAACGTTTCAATTAATTATTAGGGTTATCAAATACCCAGTAACAATAGCTTCTTAAATAATTATATTTAAATTTTCAAGGCAATAGTGTTAATATATCGTTGTGACTCAGATGGTATAAACTGCGAATACTTCCAAACGTGGAAATTCGCAAACGTTTGCGACCAATTAAAGGAGAAGAATCAAATATGGTCCCGATGGTACAACTCGTTTGATCCACCAGTGGTTTGTCCATTAAACAAAGTAAGAGAGTTATATTTAATTTTATGCTTATATTTATTTTTCAAGGATATAATATAACATGTTCATATGGGGAGACCTAGGAGTTGAAATACGAATTCATTAAATAATAAATACAATATAATTTTCTCACATTACTAAAATATCAATTTAAATAAATAAATATTTTTTTTAAATTTATATAAAATGTAATATTTGATTAAGATCGTGTAGTTAAATAAAACCGAGACAACGATGGGAGGACAGGGTGAAAACGGATCTCACAAAAATCTCAGAAGATACAAGAATTAAAAACAGCAAAGATAGATATGCTGTAGGGTGTGGAGAGGACTGGTTGAGGCAGCGAAGATCCTAAATGGACTGTAAAAGCTGGGAAGAAGAAGAAGTTAAATAAAAATTACCTAATGTTTAATAACTCAATAGAAATTCGGCATGTGTCTCTATCCAGTTCTATTAATAATTTAACTGTAAGTTATTTTTTTTAAATCTTGAAAAGAGCAACAAGTTTTAATTTCTAATGGTAATATTATATTATTATTGTACATTTTTGGATCAATTTTCTTGTGCATGGGAATATACTTTGATAATATCAGGTATTTTCCTAGTACCTATTTAATCCGTGTTCAGTTTGAAAAGTAATATTATTTTTAATAATGTGGAGTACCAATAAGTTATGTAAAATCATTCTTAACCGTTCATATTGTTGAATAGGTACCTAAGTATTTAATGTGGCATTTTGATTACTTTTTCAGAATTGTAAGAATTTTTTTTTTTAATAAGTCTATAGTTATTTTGGGTGGTCAGAAATTGGCTCAAATTTTATCGATCTGCTTCGTATATAAAATATTTTAATATATTTTTACCCGGGTATTTTGCCACAACAAAAATAGGAAATGTTTAAAGAGTAGGTACTGGCAGTAGGGCCATATATTTCTAATTTAATTAAAACACCATATATCTTTGTAATTTATTTTAATTAAATTCAATATACTTAGTCAATTATTTAAGAGGAAATATGGTACCCTTTGATAAGACTTTCACGATGGATACCTTAAAATGTATGATTAGTATGATTTAGTTATAGTGACGATATCCCTCATGATATCATGCTCCCTAAAAGTTGGTATGAAGAAGTTCATAAAAATAGTTAAGTAATGGCCCAGTTACGTGCCGCGTGCAATTTTCATAAATGTAAAATTTTAGTGGTCCAATTACTATACTCTTTTTTGAAAAAAAAAAGGTGGTTCATACTACACTATGTCGTGTAAAAAAATCACGATTACCACAGTTACCAAACCATACCGCATAGTAGTTGGACCAACCAGAGCACAGCAGCATTTTCCGAAACGACACGACACGGTGATGTTTGAATCCAGCTTCATACGTGCGTTGGTGGTTATTGCGTACGGGTAAGAGTTTATAAAAATTTAAATGCGTTTGGGAAAGTGATTTTATAATAACATTGTAATGGCCGCAATGGGTATTATCCTGTGATGCGTTTGAGTCGTATTTTATCAATCCATTAAATTTACTCTCTCGTTTTGACCAAATTGAGACTATACAAACTCGATACATCGAAAACTAGCTGAGCCTACCATTTATTTTCAACTAACAGAAAAAAAACTGCTCATATAGGTAAATATTAACATATATTAAAATACCCTTAAAAGCAAATGCTCATCATCTCATCATAAACATACTAATAGTATTTCTTCAGTATCATATTTTGTAACAATGTTTTATGGTTGAATTCAAATTTAACACATTTATTACACCGATCTACTCAATGAGGAAAATTGTCAACCATAGTTTATGCAAAACTCTGAATATTCAGATGTTGAATGTTCGTTAGTTGAACGCATGATTGCACATGGAATAAAAAAATATCAAAAATATACAAAATATGCATTGTGATACAAGTATTATATAAGTGAAATTGTTGTTCTTTTTTTCTTATAAATTAACAGCATTCTACTATAATTATTATAGCTATAATTGTTATGTATAATTTATAATTATACAAATTATATCATGAGACTGAACTAAAATAAGAACTTTTTACGTTTAGATGACTTATCAAATAAAAAATGCAACTGTTGATGTTGGCGCAGCACTACTGTTGTATCCTCTAGTGACCGATTACCAATGGAAAGTAATTCATAAATTCTACGCTGATGATATATTCGTTGGTAGTTTCATGGCAGAGTTCTATTTCTTTGGATACAGAAAAAAAATTAAGTTAATTTTGAAACCATAATGTGTTATTTATTTAATTGAACTACAATATTATGGATAAACTAATTCATAGTATTTATCCATGACTGTTGAATATATATTTAGGTATATATTGATTTATAAAGATGTTTAAATATACCTATTATATTATTCTGGTAAATAACCAAAAATGGTTCTAGTTTTCTTCAAAGAAAAGACTAACTCCTTCCTGCGGTTTACCTACCCAGTCACCACCAATTAGTCGTAACATTTTTAATGGTGTTCAGTATCATTTTTTTTTTTAAATATTTTAAATCATGACAGTTAATTACAATATAATAAATAATATCTATAATTTATAATTTTAATTAAAAAGTTAAATTATGTATTGTTTGTTTGGTTTCTTATTTAAAATTGTATGACACTATACATATTTTGTTTAAGATTGAAGTGATATTTGAACATTGATATTTCGTGACAGGGGTTGAATTAATTGGATGTATTTCCAATCTTGGGTGTTTACAGATCATCTTTGCAAGAAATTACGTCAAAATAATCAAGTATGGTCCCGTTATACGAATCGTACATCCATCGATAGTTTGTCTATTAAATAAGGTATATGCAAGTATTAGTCGTAAATTGATATGTAGCTTCACTATAATTAATCAAGTAAAACTTCTTTACGGAGGGTACAATCTCGAAAAAATGTGAGACAAAATCCCGTCATACGACTTTTTACCGTCACGACACTATTCGATAGCGTAGTAGTCAGTTCAAGAAGCTATTAATCACGGTACAGCCCTGCTAAGATCTAAAAAATAACAACTAAATCGCTACTTGAAACTCTTTGAATGAATGAATGATGCAAAATTCCAAATTTCCAAGAAGGTACCTTGGTAATTGCCAATAGTATACTTTAAAATTCAAATAATATGGATGAGCATTCTTTTAAAATTATTGTTCATAACTTTCCTTACATTTAAAATTCTGATAACTAAAAAACAATTTATTATATTCTAATAGTGTACCAAGCTTAGTTAATCACGTTTATCAGTTCATTATTTAAAATAATAATATTGTAAAAGTAAAAGAAATTATATTTTATTCAAATATTGTGCATCTAAACATTTTCTCATTATACATGTATACTGCAACTGTATAGATGTATTGAGAATAGTTTAAACAAAATTTTAAGAGTAACTTATTTTAAGTACCTATACCACGCACTATCTAAATTCTCATGCGATAAAACAATGATGTAATAAGCAATCTTATGTTAATCGTTAATATTAAATAGTTATCTATATCAACTTAGTACATAGAATGTATATAATGATGTAATAAGCAATCAAATTAATCATTTAGTTCTTATATTCAGTAAATATTAGATAGTATGCAAATAATAGTTATCTATATCAAGTATCAACATATTACATAGGAAACTAGATATGGTTTTATATAAATAATAAGGGAGAACGGTAAGTGGTTCATCAGCGGCTATCGTATAGAAATTCTATAATATAGAAAACCGTTTTGTCAATAAAATGCTTATATTTTAATCATGTGTTTTTATTTGTTAATAATTTGAAAATATCGGTATATACGATAACGTTGAGTTTGACAAATGGCATTTTGTAGAATATTTTCCTACCTACAACCTATTTAATTTTATCTATATATTGCTACTTTTAAAGAATACAAAAGTAATTTTGAATTAAAAAAATTCCACTAAAAACCAAATAAAAATTTGATCATCCCATATATATTAATATTTTTAAAAATTGAACTTAAGAGGCCGCTACACCCGCATGTGTTGTCTCCGTCTTGTATGTACTTATATGTACTCGTTCGTGAAGTTGGCCCACCTAAGTACTTCATTTTTTTTAAATCAATGCCATTATTTTGCAAGTTATTTGCAATTCTATTTTTAGAATTTACTAGTCCAATCTTTCACTGTGAATCAAAAAAATGTAAAGATGGGCCATATTCACGTAGCTCACCCATTTTGACCGAGAACCTCGAAATCGGTATCAAAAGAAATTAATGATTAGCAAGTATTTGAAACTTTAAAGCTCCTTTTTGAAATTTGGAAATCCATCAGGCGGCCGCTATAAACATTTGAATGTGCAACGTTGATTTTATTTTTTTGATATCATTTAAATGATAAAAGTTTTTCAAATTTGAAAATCACAAACAATTATGGTTTTTTAAACAGTAAGAACTTCTTTCATATAAGTAATGTAAAAAAAATAAAAAAAATGTTACACAGCCAAAGTTCTTCTTTTTATGTGGTGAAAATCTCGTTTCTCAGTGATAACTGTAGCCTTCTCGGTCCTTTCCCGCGCTAAACAGCTTTTAAACAAGTGTGTTTTAGTTTGGCAGAATTTTCAAGTGGACACCCGTGGGTATCTACCATGCCTGGGTGGGGGATGGTGGCCTCTCTCTCCCCAGACGCCGTGACTGCCCGAAGAGAAGTGCCACCCGTGGCCGAGAATCGATCCGGCGATAGTGTGCGTTGCCTTAGTCCACAAGGCCACTCATGAAATAATTGTAATTCTTTTAATCTAACATTTTGATTGTTCATAAAATTGCCCTATAACCGCACATAATCTTTCTTAGAGACATTGATGTATCATTGTTTTAAATAGTGATGGGAACTATCGAACTATTCGATAGTCATATCTAAATTAAAACCTATTCGAATATGAAAACTATTCAAATAGTTTATCGAATAGTTTATTCGAATAATTCATCGAATACCTAGTTTTTATTCGAATAGTTTATCGAATAAATAGTATGGTTACTGGTTGTCTATAGATCTATGATAAGATCGTTTTAAACTCGCAACCAAATTAAATAACCAGAACAGCTGGAATATTCACCACTAGTTAATCTTAACAAATAAGAATGTGATGCCGCCGTCAGTCTAAAATCTAAAAAATACAATATAGAAGCGACCCGTTTACCGATCAAGGTAAATTCCAGCGCAACCCATTTGCACCCGAACCCATTTACCGTAGCCAATTTGCGCCCCAAACCATAGCCCATATGCTCCCGATTCAGATCAGGTGAAAATCGTACAACGCTGCCATTTATTGAGTATATTGGTATAAGTATAAAATTTAAAATAATATTTGATCGTATCCCATGCTAATCGAAACCAATATCCAATCGATAAAGATAATAATATTTTGTCGTCAGTCGTGCTAATCGAAATTGAAAAATCCCAATTGATAAAAATTATATCATATAAAATGCATTTATCAGTTGTATTGTATTTGTCAGTTGCATCAGCACATGAACAGTGAATACTACTATAATATAATGGACTTTTATATAACTATTTCAAGTAAACAAAAACTTTGTTTAGTTTTTCGTTATTTTAAATATCAAGTGAGTAGAAACCTTGTTTCTGGAGATATAAGTTGGCGTTGTGTGAAAAAAACTTGTAGTGCATATGTCAAAACCAATAATTCAAAAACGAAGTTAACCGAAATTAAAGACAATCATACCCATGATCCGGAAACTGAAGAAAGTTTAAACTTACTGGACATTCAAGGTAGGTGTAAAAGAAAAAGCGTACGAAGATTTAACTTTACGACCGAATAAAATAATACGTACATAGCTTTCCACGTGCAGTATACAGCTAAGCATTCTGATGTTCATAATATCAGAAAATCCATATACCGCGAACTTCGAAAAATATTACCCCCAGTTCCTAAATCACTCAACGAAGTAATTGAACAAATTTATAATTTAGAAATTTTAACAAATAAAAACGAAGAGTTTATATATATTGATAAAGTAAATAATATTATTTTGATTACATGCAAAACGAATTTAAATTTTATGTGATTTAAACAATTTTGACATTTTTGGTTTTGGTACTTTTACTTACAGACCTTCACATTTTTATCAAATGTATGGCATTCATATATATGTAAATAGATTTTATATACCACTTATTATTGCGTTTTTGCCATCAAAGTCATTTGAATGTTATCGAGCTATGTGGAACTTTATTTGCCAATTATGTACTGATAAAATACGAACAAATTTTACACCATTATCAATCCATTTAGATTTTGAAATCGCAACACATAAAGCATTTCTAAATGTATTTCCATACAGCAAAATAAAAGCCTGTATATTTCATTTAGGTCAATCTTGGTACCGAAAAATAAATTCGTCATCAGATCTTAAAAAATTGTACAAGAATTAGTCAAGTAATATCGCTAAATGGTTAACATTATTTTTTGGGTTACCATTTTTACTGTCAAATGAAGTGGAAGATGCTTTTTTTGATTTACAAAACTTAACTCCAGATTTTAATTTGGCGTATTTATCCGAATTTTCTATTATATCATTGAAGGATGTCCATTTCCCCCATCAATTTGGGCTGAACCTTCAACTGACGCACCTCGCACTACATATTGCGCTGAATCATTTCACAAATACTTTAACTTCAATTTTATTCACCTCATCCTCCATTAACTAGTGTTATTGAAAATTTAAAATCAATACAAGTGGAATCATATTTGAAAATAAATGAGATCAAGAAGGGTAAATAAAATAAAGCCTAGACGTGAAGACAAAAAAGAACGAATACAATTTACTTATGAAGTATGGAATGAGTACAGAGAAAAACACTTAAATAGAGTAGAATACTTAAAAAAAATTTCTTATAAATTTCGGGGATTCGATTTATAACAACTGTTTTATTATTGGAACTAGGTAGTTAATTGTTGTATTATTGACATTCTTATTATTGATTAATGTGTATTATTAATTTTGATTTATATTATTTTGAAAATTATTACTTTTTTCTGATTTATTTTAAGCGATCTTACACAATAATTGACAAATAGTATGTTTTATTTATTTTGGATCTATATACCTTTAATTTAATACAATATTAATAATTTAGATATATATGTGTGATATTGTAATTGAATTTATTAATTATTTTGGTTTTACGTAAAAAATTAACTATTTGAAATTTATAATTTAATGCAATATAAATAATATTTAGATATATTATATGTATACTGTGTAGTATTTATTATTGTTTTGAAAATTATTACTTTTTTCTGATTTGTCTCAAACGATTTTAAACGATAACAAACGGCAATGTTGTATGCAAAATGGGCGCATTTAGGCTATAAATCAGGGTGTTAAGTTTTTTTTATTTTGGGCGTAAATGTCCATTATCCTCGGGGCATATTCTAATATAGCATATTCTATTTCGCGTGTGAATAAGTTATGCTATAAGGTAATTACAGTTAAATATATTAACAACCGGCCACATAAACAGGATATTGGTATAGTATGAAATATGTTTGATTATTACAGCAAAATAATTGCCATTTGTACTTTGTAATTTTGTTTTCATGGTCCCACGCCGTTCCGTTTGAACAGTCAAGTTATGCGTTTGACATAATATTTTTAATTGTATCAGACAATTTTAAAAATATAAGTTATATTTAATACACAGTCGTATAATATCTACAGTCAGTATATAACTTTTTCAACTACAAGTAATTGCACTTTTTTATGACACAGTAAGAAAATAATGGCAAAAATAATAAAGATGGCGTTTTACTTAACTTTTATTGGAACACTTGTCATCAATATTATGTCTGTAGGTATATTTATTAATTATTAATTATTTTTACGTATACATATAGTAACTAATTAATATTGCTAACACTATAACAGTAAGTACCTAGTTCGTATGATCGACAAAATATAAGTGTATAATATACTAAACATTAAGTTTTTCATAAAATTGAAAATATTATTTTACTTAACTTATATAGATCCTATGTATTAGAATGATGAGTATATTTTATTTGCCATATTTCATTTAGATTCTTCAATTTAAAAGCTTTGAATTATTATATAATATACTTATCTGTAAAGTTTTTTCTGCACATTACTTCCTAGGTCAGTGTTTGGAAGGAACTAGTTCCAAAAAGAAAGGATTCCTGGAACGAATTCCTTTTTATAAAAAAAGAACGAGAAAATGAACAATTTTTTTTTCAAGGAAAAATAACGAAATTGTTCGTTCCATTCTAGTTCCAATAATTTACACGGATAGTCATGTAAATTATTGAAATTAAAATATATTTTTTTTAATGTGTCTAATATATATTGCTAATTAGTGATTGTTTTCGAGTATCGACGTTAATACAATCGACATACGTTGCCCAACAATTTAATTTTGAAGAAAATCTCAAAATAGAATTATAAAATATGTACCTACTTGTAACTATGTATTATAATTAAAAATTAAAGAAGTATGAATATGAAAAAAAAAACGTAAGTGATTAAATACAATTTTTTATTTTATTTGAAACTAAAAAAGGAACTAGTTCATTTTCCAAAAGAACGACAAAAGAACGAATTCTTTTTTTTAAGGAACAAAACAACGGAACGATTTTCCTTTTTATAAGGAACTTGGGTATATATTATTTGCCGTATTTAATTTAATTTCTTCAGTTTAAAAGCTTTGGATTATTATATTATATATATATATATATACGTATCTATAAAGTTTTATCTGCACATTACTACCTAGGATCTAGGATAACCTTTTATGTTTATACAATATTTATGTTTCACTATAATTTTTAGTACAATCCTTTGTTGACATACACTTTACGTTTTAAAAAAATTCAAGTACATCATAACATATCTATGGATGATTATAAGATCGATCGATACAAAGAAGGTGAATATATAAATTGTAAAATTAAAATAAATTCCAAAGAAATTATTAACAAAGTAAGTACAAAAAAACCACAATTCAGATTAATCTTTTACACTATAATGTTGTTAAATTATTTTTTGTTTATAAAACGTTTCAATTAATTATTAGGGTTAACAAATACGCAGTAATCATAGTTCCGTAAATAATTATATTTGAATTTTAAAGGAAATAGTGTTAATTTATCGTTGTGATCCAGGTGGTATAAACTGCGAATACTTCCAAACTTGGAAATTTGCAAACGTTTGCGACCAATTAAAGGAGAAGAATCAAATATGGTCCCGATGGTACAACTCGTTTGATCCACCGGTGGTTTGTCCATTAAACAAAGTAAGAGAGTTATATTTAATTTTATGTTTATTTTATTTTTCAAGGATATAATATAACATGTTCATATGGGGAGACCTAGGAGTTGAAATACGAATTCATTAAATAATAAATACAATTAAATACCTAAATATAATATAATTTTCTCACATTACTAAAATATCAATTTAAATAAATAAATATTTTTTTTAAATTTATATAAAATGTAATATTTTGATTAAGATCGTGTAGTTAAATAAAACCGAGACAACGATGGGAGGACAGGGTGAAAACGGATCTCACAAAAATCTCAGAAGATACAAGAATTAAAAACAGCAAAGATAGATATGGCTGTAGGGTGTGGAGAGGACTGGTTGAGGCAGCGAAGATCCTAAATGGACTGTAAAAGCTGGGAAGAAGAAGTTAAATAAAAATTACCTAATGTTTAATAACTCAATAGAAATTCGGCATGTGTCTCTATCCAGTTCTATTAATAATTTAACTGTAAGTTATTTTTTTTAAATCTTGAAAAGAGCAACAAGTTTTAATTTCTAATGGTAATATTATATTATTATTGTACATTTTTGGATCAATTTTCTTGTGCATGGGAATATACTTTGATAATATCAGGTATTTTCCTAGTACCTATTTAATCCGTGTTCAGTTTGAAAAGTAATATTATTTTAATAATGTGGAGTACCAATAAGTTATGTAAAATCATTCTTAACCGTTCATATTGTTGAATAGGTACCTAAGTATTTAATGTGGCATTTTGATTACTTTTTCAGAATTGTAAGAATTTTTTTTTTTAATAAGTCTATAGTTATTTTGGGTGGTCAGAAATTGGCTCAAATTTTATCGATCTGCTTCGTATATAAAATATTTTAATATATTTTTACCCGGGTATTTTGCCACAACAAAAATAGGAAATGTTTAAAGAGTAGGTACTGGCAGTAGGGCCATATATTTCTAATTTAATTAAAACACCATATATCTTTGTAATTTATTTTAATTAAATTCAATATACTTAGTCAATTATTTAAGAGGAAATATGGTACCCTTTGATAAGACTTTCACGATGGATACCTTAAAATGTATGATTAGTATGATTTAGTTATAGTGACGATATCCCTCATGATATCATGCTCCCTAAAAGTTGGTATGAAGAAGTTCATAAAAATAGTTAAGTAATGGCCCAGTTAGTGCCGCGTGCAATTTTCATAAATGTAAAATTTTAGTGGTCCAATTACTATACTCTTTTTTGAAAAAAAAAAGGTGGTTCATACTACACTATGTCGTGTAAAAAAATCACGATTACCACAGTTACCAAACCATACCGCATAGTAGTTGGACCAACCAGAGCACAGCAGCATTTTCCGAAACGACACGACACGGTGATGTTTGAATCCAGCTTCATACGTGCGTTGGTGGTTATTGCGTACGGGTAAGAGTTTATAAAAATTTAAATGCGTTTGGGAAAGTGATTTTATAATAACATTGTAATGGCCGCAATGGGTATTATCCTGTGATGCGTTTGAGTCGTATTTTATCAATCCATTAAATTTACTCTCTCGTTTTGACCAAATTGAGACTATACAAACTCGATACATCGAAAACTAGCTGAGCCTACCATTTATTTTCAACTAACAGAAAAAAAACTGCTCATATAGGTAAATATTAACATATATTAAAATACCCTTAAAAGCAAATGCTCATCATCTCATCATAAACATACTAATAGTATTTCTTCAGTATCATATTTTGTAACAATGTTTTATGGTTGAATTCAAATTTAACACATTTATTACACCGATCTACTCAATGAGGAAAATTGTCAACCATAGTTTATGCAAAACTCTGAATATTCAGATGTTGAATGTTCGTTAGTTGAACGCATGATTGCACATGGAATAAAAAAATATCAAAAATATACAAAATATGCATTGTGATACAAGTATTATATAAGTGAAATTGTTGTTCTTTTTTTCTTATAAATTAACAGCATTCTACTATAATTATTATAGCTATAATTGTTATGTATAATTTATAATTATACAAATTATATCATGAGACTGAACTAAAATAAGAACTTTTTACGTTTAGATGACTTATCAAATAAAAAATGCAACTGTTGATGTTGGCGCAGCACTACTGTTGTATCCTCTAGTGACCGATTACCAATGGAAAGTAATTCATAAATTCTACGCTGATGATATATTCGTTGGTAGTTTCATGGCAGAGTTCTATTTCTTTGGATACAGAAAAAAAATTAAGTTAATTTTGAAACCATAATGTGTTATTTATTAATTGAACTACAATATTATGGATAAACTAATTCATAGTATTTATCCATGACTGTTGAAATATATTTAGGTATATATTGATTTATAAAGATGTTTAAATATACCTATTATATTATTCTGGTAAATAACCAAAAATGGTTCTAGTTTTCTTCAAAGAAAAGACTAACTCCTTCCTGCGGTTTACCTACCCAGTCACCACCAATTAGTCGTAACATTTTTAATGGTGTTCAGTATCATTTTTTTTTTTAAATATTTTAAATCATGACAGTTAATTACAATATAATAAATAATATCTATAATTTATAATTTTAATTAAAAAGTTAAATTATGTATTGTTTGTTTGGTTTCTTATTTAAAATTGTATGACACTATACATATTTTGTTTAAGATTGAAGTGATATTTGAACATTGATATTTCGTGACAGGGGTCGAATTAATTGGATGTATTTCCAATCTTGGGTGTTTACAGATCATCTTTGCAAGAAATTACGAATCGTACATCCATCGATAGTTTGTCTATTAAATAAGGTATATGCAAGTATTAGTCGTAAATTGATATGTAGCTTCACTATAATTAATCAAGTAAAACTTCTTTACGGAGGGTACAATCTCGAAAAAATGTGAGACAAAATCCCGTCATACGACTTTTTACCGTCACGACACTATTCGATAGCGTAGTAGTCAGTTCAAGAAGCTATTAATCACGGTACAGCCCTGCTAAGATCTAAAAAATAACAACTAAATCGCTACTTGAAACTCTTTGAATGAATGAATGATGCAAAATTCCAAATTTCCAAGAAGGTACCTTGGTAATTGCCAATAGTATACTTTAAAATTCAAATAATATGGATGAGCATTCTTTTAAAATTATTGTTCATAACTTTCTTACATTTAAAATTCTGATAACTAAAAAACAATTTATTATATTCTAATAGTGTACCAAGCTTAGTTAATCACGTTTATCAGTTCATTATTTAAAATAATAATATTGTAAAAGTAAAAGAAATTATATTTTATTCAAATATTGTGCATCTAAACATTTTCTCATTATACATGTATACTGCAACTGTATAGATGTATTGAGAATAGTTTAAACAAAATTTTAAGAGTAACTTATTTTAAGTACCTATACCACGCACTATCTAAATTCTCATGCGATAAAACAATGATGTAATAAGCAATCTTATGTTAATCGTTAATAGTAAATAGTTATCTATATCAACTTAGTACATAGGATGTATATAATGATGTAATAAGCAATCAAATTAATCATTTAGTTCTTATAGTCAGTAAATATTAGATAGTATGCAAATAATAGTTATCTATATCAAGTATCAACATATTACATAGGAAACTAGATATGATTTTATATAAGTAATAAGGGAGAACGGTAAGTGGTTCATCAGCGGCTATCGTATAGAAATTCTATAATATAGAAAACCGTTTTGTCAATAAAATGCTTATATTTTAATCATGTGTTTTTATTTGTTAATAATTTGAAAATATCGGTATATACGATAACGTTGAGTTTGACAAATGGCATTTTGTAGAATATTTTCCTACCTACAACCTATTTAATTTTATCTATATATTGCTACTTTTAAAGAATACAAAGTAATTTTGAATTAAAAAAATTCCACTAAAAACCAAATAAAAATTTGATCATCCATATATATTAATATTTTTAAAAATTGAACTTAAGAGGCCGCTACACCCGCATGTGTTGTCTCCGTCTTGTATGTACTTATATGTACTCGTTCGTGAAGTTGGCCCACCTAAGTACTTCATTTTTTTAAATCAATGCCATTATTTTGCAAGTTATTTGCAATTCTTTTTTTAGAATTTACTAGTCCAATCTTTCACTGTGAATCAAAAAAATGTAAAGATGGGCCATATTCACGTAGCTCACCCATTTTGACCGAGAACCTCGAAATCGGTATCAAAAGAAATTAATGATTAGCAAGTATTTGAAACTTTAAAGCTCCTTTTGAAATTTGGAAATCCATCAGGCGGCCGCTATAAACATTTGAATGTGCAACGTTGATTTTATTTTTTTGATATCATTTAAATGATAAAAGTTTTTCAAATTTGAAAATCACAAACAATTATGGTTTTTTAAACAGTAAGAACTTCTTTCATATAAGTAATGTAAAAAAAATAAAAAAAAATGTTACACAGCCAAAGTTCTTCTTTTTATGTGGTGAAAATCTCGTTTCTCAGTGATAACTGTAGCCTTCTCGGTCCTTTCCCGCGCTAAACAGCTTTTAAACAAGTGTGTTTTAGTTGGCAGAATTTTCAAGTGGACCCCGTGGGTATCTACCATGCCTGGGTGGGGGATGGTGGCCTCTCTCTCCCCAGACGCCGTGACTGCCCGAAGAGAAGTGCCACCCGTGGCCGAGAATCGATCCGGCGATAGTGTGCGTTGCCTTAGTCCACAAGGCCACTCATGAAATAATTGTAATTCTTTTAATCTAACATTTTGATTGTTCATAAAATTGCCCTATAACCGCACATAATCTTTCTTAGAGACATTGATATCATTGTTTTAAATAGTGATGGGAACTATCGAACTATTCGATGGTAGTTCACTATTCGAACTATTCGATAGTCATATCTAAATTAAAACCTATTCGAATATGAAAACTATTCAAATAGTTTATCGAATAGTTTATTCGAATAATTCATCGAATACCTAGTTTTTATTCGAATAGTTTATCGAATAAATAGTATGGTTACTGGTTGTCTATAGATCTATGATAAGATCGTTTTAAACTCGCAACCAAATTAAATAACCAGAACAGCTGGAATATTCACCACTAGTTAATCTTAACAAATAAGAATGTGATGCCGCCGTCAGTCTAAAATCTAAAAAATACAATATAGAAGCGACCCGTTTACCGATCAAGGTAAATTCCAGCGCAACCCATTTGCACCCGAACCCATTTACCGTAGCCAATTTGCGCCCCAAACCATAGCCCATATGCTCCCGATTCAGATCAGGTGAAAATCGTACAACGCTGCCATTTATTGAGTATATTGGTATAAGTATAAAATTTAAAATAATATTTGATCGTATCCCATGCTAATCGAAACCAATATCCAAATCGATAAAGATAATAATATTTTGTCGTCAGTCGTGCTAATCGAAATTGAAAAATCCCAATTGATAAAAATTATATCATATAAAATGCATTTATCAGTTGTATTGTATTTGTCAGTTGCATCAGCACATGAACAGTGAATACTACTATAATATAATGGACTTTTATATAACTATTTCAAGTAAACAAAAACTTTGTTTAGTTTTTCGTTATTTTAAATATCAAGTGAGTAGAAACCTTGTTTCTGGAGATATAAGTTGGCGTTGTGTGAAAAAAACTTGTAGTGCATATGTCAAAACCAATAATTCAAAAACGAAGTTAACCGAAATTAAAGACAATCATACCCATGATCCGGAAACTGAAGAAAGTTTAAACTTACTGGACATTCAAGGTAGGTGTAAAAGAAAAAGCGTACGAAGATTTAACTTTACGACCGAATAAAATAATACGTACATAGCTTTCCACGTGCAGTATACAGCTAAGCATTCTGATGTTCATAATATCAGAAAATCCATATACCGCGAACTTCGAAAAATATTACCCCCAGTTCCTAAATCACTCAACGAAGTAATTGAACAAATTTCTAATTTAGAAATTTTAACAAATAAAAACGAAGAGTTTATATATATTGATAAAGTAAATAATATTATTTTGATTACATGCAAAACGAATTTAATTTTATGTGATTTAAACAATTTTGACATTTTTGGTTTTGGTACTTTTACTTACAGACCTTCACATTTTTATCAATGTATGGCATTCATATATATGTAAATAGATTTTATATACCACTTATTATTGCGTTTTTGCCATCAAAGTCATTTGAATGTTATCGAGCTATGTGGAACTTTATTTGCCAATTATGTACTGATAAAATACGAACAAATTTTACACCATTATCAATCCATTTAGATTTTGAAATCGCAACACATAAAGCATTTCTAAATGTATTTCCATACAGCAAAATAAAAGCCTGTATATTTCATTTAGGTCAATCTTGGTACCGAAAAATAAATTCGTCATCAGATCTTAAAAAATTGTACAAGAATTAGTCAAGTAATATCGCTAAATGGTTAACATTATTTTTTGGGTTACCATTTTTACTGTCAAATGAAGTGGAAGATGCTTTTTTTGATTTACAAAACTTAACTCCAGATTTTAATTTGGCGTATTTATCCGAATTTTCTATTATATCATTGAAGGATGTCCATTTCCCCCATCAATTTGGGCTGAACCTTCAACTGACGCACCTCGCACTACATATGCGCTGAATCATTTCACAAATACTTTAACTTCAATTTTATTCACCTCATCCTCCATTAACTAGTGTTATTGAAAATTTAAAATCAATACAAGTGGAATCATATTTGAAATAAATGAGATCAAGAAGGGTAAATAAAATAAGCCTAGACGTGAAGACAAAAAAGAACGAATACAATTTACTTATGAAGTATGGAATGAGTACAGAGAAAAACACTTAAATAGAGTAGAATACTTAAAAAAAATTTCTTATAAATTTCGGGGATTCGATTTATAACAACTGTTTTATTATTGGAACTAGGTAGTTAATTGTTGTATTATTGACATTCTTATTATTGATTAATGTGTATTATTAATTTTGATTTATATTATTTTGAAAATTATTACTTTTTCTGATTTATTTATTTTAGCGATCTTACACAATAATTGACAATAGTATGTTTTATTTATTTTGGATCTATATACCTTTAATTTAATACAATATTAATAATTTAGATATATATGTGTGATATTGTAATTGAATTTATTAATTATTTTGGTTTTACGTAAAAAATTAACTATTTGAAATTTATAATTAATGCAATATAAATAATATTTAGATATATTATATGTATACTGTGTAGTATTTATTATTGTTTTGAAAATTATTACTTTTTTCTGATTTGTCTCAAACGATTTTAAACGATAACAAACGGCAATGTTGTATGCAAAATGGGCGCATTTAGGCTATAAATCAGGGTGTTAAGTTTTTTTTATTTGGGCGTAAATGTCCATTATCCTCGGGGCATATTCTAATATAGCATATTCTATTTCGCGTGTGAATAAGTTATGCTATAAGGTAATTACAGTTAAATATATTAACAACCGGCCACATAAACAGGATATTGGTATAGTATGAAATATGTTTGATTATTACAGCAAAATAATTGCCATTTGTACTTTGTAATTTTGTTTTCATGGTCCCACGCCGTTCCGTTTGAACAGTAATGCGTTCGACATAATACTATTAATTGCATCAGACAATTTTAAAATCATAAGATTATATTTAATACACCGTCGTATAATACCTACAGTCAGTATATAACTTGTTAAACCACAAGTAATTGCACTATTTTATGACACAGTAAGAAAATAATGGCAAAAATAATAAAGATGGCGTTTTACTTAACTTTTATTGGAACACTTGTCATCAATATTATGTCTGTAGGTATATTTATTAATTATTAATTATTTTTACGTATACATATAGTAACTAATTAATATTGCTAACATATAACAGTAAGTACCTAGTTCGTATGATCGACAAAATATAAGTGTATATATACTAAACATTAAGTTTTTCATAAAATTGAAAATATTATTTTACTTAACTATATAGATCCTATGTATTAGATGATGAGTATATTTTATTTGCCATATTTCATTTAGATTCTTCAATTAAAGCTTTGAATATTATTAATATACTTATCTGTAAAGTTTTTCTGCACTTACTTCCTAGGTCGTGTTTGGAAGGAACTAGTCCAAAAAGAAAGGATTCCTGGAACGAATTCCTTTTTATAAAAAAAGAACGAGAAAATGAACAATTTTTTTTTCAAGGAAAAATAACGAAATTGTTCGTTCCATTCTAGTTCCAATAATACAGGATAGTCAGTAAATTATTGAAATAAAATATATTTTTTTTAATGTGTCTAATATATATTGCTAATTAGTGATTGTTTTCGAGTATCGACGTTAATACAATCGACATACGTTGCCCAACAATTTAATTTGAAGAAAATCTCAAAATAGAATTATAAAATATGTACCTACTTGTAACTATGTATTATAATTAAAAATTAAAGAAGTATGAATATGAAAAAAAAAACGTAAGTGATTAAATACATTTTTTATTTATTTGAAACTAAAAAAGGAACTAGTTCATTTTCAAAAGAACGACAAAAGAACGAATTCTTTTTTTTAAGGACAAAACACGGAACGATTTTCCTTTTTATAGGAACTTGGGTATATATTATTTGCCGTATTAATTTAATTTTCAGTTTAAAAGCTTTGGATTATTATATATATATATATTATATACGTATCTATAAAGTTTTATCTGCACATTACTACCTAGGATCTAGGATAACCTTTTATGTTATACAATATTTATGTTTCACTATAATTTTAGTACAATCCTTGTTGACATACACTTTACGTTTTAAAAAAATTCAAGTACATCATAACATATCTATGGATGATTATAAGATCGATCGATACAAAGAAGGTGAATATATAAATTGTAAAATTAAAATAAATTCAAAGAAAATTATTAACAAGTAAGTAAGTACAAAAAAAACCACAATTCAGATTAATCTTTTACACTATAATGTTGTTAAATTATTTTTTGTTTATAAAACGTTTCAATTAATTATTAGGGTTACAAATACGCAGTAATATAGTTCGTAAATAATATATTTGAATTTTAAAGGAAATAGTGTTAATATCGTTGTGATCCAGGTGGTAAACTGCGAATACTTCCAAACTTGGAATTTGCAAACGTTTGCGACCATTAAAGGAGAAGAATCAAATATGGTCCCGATGGTACAACTCGTTTGATCCACCGTGGTTTGTCCATTAAACAAAGTAAGAGAGTTATATTTAATTTTATGTTTATGTTTATTTTTCAAAGATATAAAATAACATGTTCATATGGGGAGGCCTATGAGTTGAAATACGAATTCATTAAATAGTTAATACAATTTGATATATACAATATAATTTTCTCACATTACTAAAATATCAATTTAAATAAATAAATATTTTTTTAAATTTATATAAAATGTAATATTTTGGTTAAGATCGTGTAGTTAAATAAAACCGAGACAACGATGGGAGGACAGGGTGAAAACGGATCACATGGAAGTCTCAGAAGATACAAGAATTCAAGACAGCGAATATAGAGTTGGGTATAGGGTGTGGAGAGGAGAAGATGAGACAGCGAAGGTTCTAAATAATCTAAATGGACTGTAAAAGCCGGGAGGAAGAAGAAGTTAAATAAAAATTACCTAATGTTTAATAACACAATAGAAATTCGGCATGTGTCTTTATCCAGTTCTATTAATAATTTAACTGTAAGTTATTTTTTTTTAAATCTTGAAAAGAGCAACAAGTTTTAATTTCTAATGGTAATATATTATTATTGTACATTTTTGGATCAATTTTCTTGTGCATGGAATATACTTTGATAATATCAGGTATTTTCCTAGTACCTATTTAATCCGTGTTCAGTTTGAAAAGTAATATTATTTTTAATTATGTGAAGTACCAAAATTTTATGTAAAATCATTCTTTACCTTTCATATTGTTGAATACCCAAGTATTTATTGTGGTATAATGATTACTTTTTCAGAATTGTTAGATTTTTTTTAAATAAGTCTATAGTTATTTTGGGTGGTCAGAAATTGGCTCAAAAATCGATGAGATCTGCTTCGTATATAAAATGTTTTTATATTGTATCATCCGAGTTCACAACAAAAACAGGAAATGTTTAAAGAGTGGGGTACTAGCAGTAGGGCCATATATTTCTAATTTAAATAAAACACCAAATATCTTTGTTATTAATTTAAATTTAATTCAATTAAATTAGTCACATATTGAAGCGAAAATAAATCTTTGATAAGACCTTCAGATGGATACCTTAAAATGTATGATTAGTACGATTTAGTAATAGTGACGATATCCCTCATGATATCATGCTCCCCAAAAAATTGGTACGAGGAAGTTCATAAAAATAGTTAAGTATGGCCCAGTTATGTGCCACGTGTAATTTTTTTTAATTGTAAAACTTTAGTAGTCCAGTAACTATTCTCTTTTTTGAAAAAAAAAAAGGTGAATTGTGGTCCAGTTCCCGGACGTACGTTTCATACATGCCTACCCATGGGTGGTTATTGCGTTCGGGTATGATTTTATAAAAATTGTAACGCGTTTGGGAAAGGGATTTTATAATAACATTGTAATGGCCGCCATGGGTATTATCTTGTGATGCGTTTGAGTCGTATTTTATCAATCCATTAAATTTACTCTCTCGTTTTGACCGATTTGAGACTGTACAAGGTTGATACACCGAAAACTGCTGAGCTTACCATTTATTATCTACTAGTAGAAAAAAAACTGCTCATATAGGTAAATATTAACATATATTAAAATACCCTTAAAAACAAATACTCATCATCTCATCATAAACATACTAATAGTATTTCTTTAGTATCATATTTTTTTAACAATGATTTATGATTGAATTCAAATGTATTACATTTATTACACCGATCTATTCAATGAAGAAAATTGTCAACC
The DNA here is from genome assembly GCA_008086715.1 of Sitobion miscanthi. Lineage (NCBI taxonomy): Eukaryota > Metazoa > Arthropoda > Insecta > Hemiptera > Aphididae > Sitobion > Sitobion miscanthi. The sequence continues at coordinate 4,940,889 of CM017797.1, forward strand.
ATAGTTTATGCAAAACTCTCAATAGTCAGATGTTGAATGTTCGTTAGTTGAACGCATGATTGAACATGGAATAAAAAAATATCAAAAAAATACAAAATATGCATTGTAATACAAGTATTATATAAGTAAATTTGTTGTTTTTTTCTAATAAATTACCAACATTCTACTATAATTTTTGTTAATTTTATGTATATAAATTCATATATGTATAATTTATAATTATAAGTATTACATTAAAGATTGAACTATAATAAGAACTTTTTACATTTAGATGACTTATCAAATAAAAAATGCAACTGTTGATGTTGGCGCATTACTACTGTTGTATCCTCTAGTGACCGATTACCAATGGAAAGTAATTCAAAAATTCTATGCTGATGATATATTCGTCGGTAGTTACATGGTAGAAGCCTATCTTTTTGGCTACAAAAAAAAAATTAAGTCAATTTTAAAACTATAATATGTTATTTATTAAATTGAACTATAATATTATGTATAAGCTAATTCATAGTACCTATTCATCCATAACTGTTCAATATTTATATACATTATATTGAATTAAAGTTTCGTTTAAATATACCTACTATACTCTCGTAAATAATTTCTAGTTATAAAAAGACTGATTCCTTCTTGTTTACCTACCCAGTCCACATAAAGTAAGTTACATATTAGAGTTATAATACATTATAGTACAAGCACTATTTAAGTATAGAAAAATAAGCAATAATAAAACATGAAGGTAGAAAAAAAACTATCATTGTAAAATCAATACATTCATCGGCCCGCTAATAATATAAAAATTAGCAACTAAATCGCTACTGGAAACTACTTAAATCATCCGAAAAATCCGAATTTCTAAGAATACCATGACACTTAGTATACTTAAAAATTCAAATAAAAGAGGATGAACTGCTTGGTAAGTCATGTGTATTAAAACTAATATAGCAATATTATTGTTCTTAATTTTCCTTACATTTAAAACTCGAAAAACTAAAAAAAAAACTACTTGATGTGAAATAATATATCAAGGCTATAGTTAATCGAGTTCATCAGCTCCTCATACAAAATAATAATATTGTTCACAATATATGATTTTACTGATTCAAAAAAGATAACTGATTTATAATATATAATGCATTATATTTTTTGTTAATTAATTGTTACATTACTGTTTTCTATTATTAATAGCTCACTAAACCGAATCATAGCAGGCCTTCAACATGATGGAAAGATTGCCATGATACAACAAAATAGCTATTCAAATTAAACCTATTTGAACTTTATATTATATTGTGAACAAAAAAGACATTTTTTATGACTCTCGTTACGATATTTATTTCATTACTAGTACTTGAAATCAACAGTTTGTGTTGATAGATATTTATGTTGTATTTTATACATTTTAATGTTTATCTTATAATGAAAATTCATGAATATATATAAATACAAGTAAATAATGGTACTATTTAAGCTATTAATTATGGTTTTCATTGGAGTTTTTCTAACGGATGCGATTTCACTTGTAAGTATATAGAATTAGTACCTGCAGTTAAACTTTCTCGATTGTTTGATCATAATAATACAGTGAAACTTCCATATAACGAACTTCCATTTAACGAAATTTTCTGTTTAATGAAATATTTTTAAGAACTATGACCTTAATCGTTAATTACACGTAAATTTATCTCCAAATAACGTATCTGATGTTTCTATATAACGAAATAATTATTCGATAAAAACCAGTTTTTGTAAATGTTATCACTATCAAATTTTATATCAAAGTTTATGTCATAGTTCTAAAATTGTACATGAATAGTGTACTCGATAATGATAAGACACCGAAGGTAGGCAAACTGATTAATTTTACTGCAGTCTTTCAGTTCCAATCCAAACTCACAGAAGAAGACATATCAAATGCTTTATCAGTGGTAAGAAATGGTTTTAGACAAGAAGCAATTAATGTTCCCGATGAAATTTTTTTAAAACTTGACGATATAGAACCTTTTTACGAGAAAAGGACAATTTTCAAAAATAATAAGCAAACAAAACTTACAGATTATTTCTTTTAAATTACATTTAAGGTTAAAAATTAGATTAAACTGTAATATGATGTTTGATGTTGTTTTTTACATACATACATAATTAAATAGAAAAAAAAAGTTGAAAAGAATACGTAATTCTATTTAACGAATTTCTCCATATAACAAATTTTTTTTGTTGCTTATTCGACTTCGTTATATGAAAGTTTCACTGTATGTTATATATTTTAAACCTATGACATACACATACCTATATCAGAAGTAAATTATTAAAAGGTTATTGTACTAAAAAGTTTTTTAATAAGACTGGGAAAGTCAATTTTCCGTACAGTAAGTTTAGACTTTGGAGTGTACTTCGTCATAGAGTAGTTCACAATAATAGATGTATTAAATTTGAAAAATTATCCTATATTTCTAATAAATGTAATATGCATTTTTTTTTTATTTTGCTATGAGTAATTCATTTTTCTTTTAGTATACGGTCAGTCGAATTGACTTTTGCCGATAATAGCAAAATAAAACATAGAATATTATATAATAAATAATTTGATATTTGTTATATTATACTATATTGGGAGGGTTCTAAGATTTCATGAAATTAGTTTTTTTGAAATATTTCATTTTAACGGAAAATAAAAAATAAAATTTTGACTTAAAATTTTAATTAAAAGTGCAGTAAATACCTCTTTTTAGTTGAATGTTAAGTGGAAAATGTTATAGAAATATAACTTACATCGAACATTATATAAATTATATAATAATTATCTATCGCATATAAATTATATCGTCTCTAGACAGAATTCGGAAATAAAATATTGATAATCACTAATCAGTTATGATTAAGAAAAATTTTTATGAATTCTCAACTCAAAATAATTTGCTAATTTTCATGATTTTTCCGTATTTTGTCAAGATTTGAACTTTAAATGCTTATAAATAAAAACTGTGACTAAGGATTTTTAATATTTTTCATCTGCCTTTGAAACAATAACCCAGGAGTCTTCTATTAAAATTTCAAACTTTTTTAACCAACAAATAAAATTTTATTGATATTTGTAGAAAAAAAAACTAAAAAAATTGAAAACTGACAATGTCCGTAAACAGCTCAAAAAGAGTCAAATTATTTTCAAAATTTTATCGTGTATAGAAAATGCTAATATAAATATTCAGTGAAATTTTCAAGTATCTACGGTTATTTGTTTTTGAGTTGCACCAAAAACCAAAATCGATTTGACTCCCCCAAGTACCAACTAGATTCACTTTCCTATCAGAAAAGGTACTCTTGAAGAAAATCTAAACATTTTTATTATCCTAAAAGGCGATGACAGACAAAAAAAAATTTAAAAATAAATACACATTATTGTAAAATCAATATATTGATGTATACATTCTTCACTCTGCTCGGAATCTAAAAGACTAATAAAATTGAAAACTGAAAATGTTTCTAAACAGTTCAAAGAAATTAAAATATTTTAAAAATTTTATCGTGAATATAAAATACAAATATAAATAACCAGTAAAAATGTCATGCATACGTTCATTTGTTTTAGAGTTACACCAAAAGCCAAAATCGATTTGTGGAAAACCGATTTTGCGTAAAAATATTCGTCTTCCCTAATTTTTATAGTGTTTTTCCCGGTTCTTTAGAAAACTATTTTGAATTTTAAATTTTGACCTCCCGCAGCACCAACTAGATTCACTTTCCCATCGAACAAAATACTGTTGAAGAACATCGAAGCAGTTTTATTGCCCCAAACCGTGATGACAAACAAAAAAAAAATTACAAAAAAAAAACCACATAATTGTAAAATCAATACATTCATCGTTCTACTCAGAATCTATAACTATGAAAGGTAGAACCTTTTAAAGGTCTATAAATATAAATATATTTATACAATTTTTATAGTTTTATCTATAGTATACCAATATAGGTATACTAGATAAATACTGTAATGTCTGTAATATGTATACAGTAATAATTTACCAAAAATACTTTAAAAAATGAGATAACCAACAAATTTAATAATGATAAAGAACATGGCAGAACAACATAAATAAATCTCGATTTAATTATAACATTATCCTATAATTAAATGAAAATAAATTAACAATAATACTTTAAGTAGATATAAACTATTATTTCAATCATATAGATTTGCTGTTCTCTGATTCAAAAATGTTATTTAACACGATTTTCAGTACAATCCACTGTTGACGTATACTGTACGTTATAAAAAAATTACTCCATATGACAACATCACTGGGAATTTTTCTATTGACCAATACAAAGATAATCAATTTATAAATGGAAATGTTACTATACAATCGAAATTATTAGTCGACAAAGTAAGTGAAACAATTTTAAATTACCCATAAGACCTATCAACTACCTAGGTATGTCAAAAAATATTACCAAATAAATAAAATATTCTATACTCTTATCACGTTATAGAATTGTAATTTGTATATATAGGACAATACTAAGTAAATAACGAACGAATCAATTTTATTATTGAAAAATGAATATACTTCTATTTATTTATCTTAAATTATTATTATTATCAATTGGTGTAATGTTTTTTTGAAGGTTATAGTAATTTTCAATCGCTGTGATGTCGATGGCATTAATTGTGAATACTTTCAAACGTGGACATTAACAGATATTTGCCCTAAATTGAAGGATAAGAATCAAATATGGTCACGTTGGTACGGTTCGTTTGATCCACCTATGGTTTGTCCATTAGATAAAGTAAGAATAACAAAGTCATTTAGATCTTTTTTAACTTTGGTTTATTGTCGAATTGACAATTCAACAGTATTATTGTATTTTAATTGTATTATTTTTAAGTATCTTTTATTTTTTAACTAGTTTATAGACTCAGTCAGTTAGTACTAAAGTCTGAGTAAATATAATCGTAATTGTAAATTTAATATGTATACTAGATAATTTACTAATTGCTAATCTAATACTCTATGGATATCGTATATTATATATTGTCATGTAATCATATATGACCTGTGTAGTGTAACTCTTTTTATTTAATATTTCAGACATTGTCAAATTGTATTTTAATTATATTTATAAAAATGCGTGTATAAATATTTTTAAAGATATAATTAAATAACTTTTTGTATTTAGGTAAATTATCGAATGGTAAATTGTACAATTGATATTGACCAAGCGGTTCGTTGGTATTCTGATATGACTAACTATCAATGGAAAGTGACACAGAAAATGTATGCTGGTGATGTATATATCGGTAGTTATGTCATTCACATTGCAATATTTAGTTATAGAAAAAGACTCAAACCTTTATTTAAGTTATAGTGATGTATTTAAACATAATCAATCGACAAATACAAACACTTTTAAATTGTTCTATTTCGTTATTCAAATATGTGGTGATGGTTTATGAGATAAAAATTATTATTATATTTTTTTTTTTTTTTTTTATTTAGAAATACGCCTCAACTGCCAGGGTTATTGGCGTTTAAGATATACATGTTACAGTTTAATTATAATTTACTTAATGATACTAGAGCATATAGAAGAATACAAAAAAGAAAACTAACAAAAAGTATATAAGATAAATAATATGATACTAATAAATATATAGAAATGTGAATTGTATGTGGTATGTTAGAAATTGTGTTATATTTTTTGCAGAAGGTTTGTTTCTTTGAGAAGTTCTAGGAGTGAAGATGTTCTTTCCGTGTTGGTGTTAGTATTTCACAAAGGTTGTTGGGGAGCATGAGTTTGTCTCTGGTGTCTTTTGTGAGGAGGCATTCTGTTAGAAGGTGTTTGACAGTGGTCACGGTGTTGCATGAGGTGCATATTGGTTGATCCTTTTTGCTCATTAGATGTTCATGAGTGTAATGTGTATGGCCAATTCGTATTCTGTTGAGTACGATTGATGTCTACGCGGGAGTGATGTGTCAGGCAACCAAGGGAGGGTGGATGATTTTATTTCTCTTAGCTTGTTGTTTCGTACTGGTCTCCATTCTTGAAGGCAGGTTTGGTCAAGGTTAGTGTTTATAAGGAGTTTTGTATCTAAATGTGTTGTTATATTCCAGAAATCAGTTGGTTCTTTCGTTGCCCTTTTGGCTATTTCGTCTGCAGTTTCGTTACCAGGTATGTTGTTGTGTCCATATTATTATATTATTATATAATATTATGTCATAATATTTTGATTATAAGAAATTAAAAAGTACATTTCAAGCATACCAAACAATACATTTTTTTCAACATTGTTATTTAAATTGTTTACAACTATAAAACTATTTATTATTTACTGCAATGTGTTTGACGCCTAGTCCATAATAACTAATGTATGAATAAATATCAATCAGCCGTTTTCCGCTCATTGTAAAACAAAATAATTATTGAATAAAAGTATACACCTTAGTGATATTCTTATCATTTTGGAATATACTATTATATTACACAAAATTTTAAACTTTGGTATTAAAATTATAAATGGTTGACTTGTCGTACACGACCTATTTATTTTTAAATGTTTTGTGACATTTGAAAATGGAAAAAACATAATAATATTGAATGCTCTATATGAAAAGAAAGCAAATTTTTACTGTTCAGTGGAATAGGTTGTGATCTTATCTGGGAAACAAACTTTAAAATTATATATATCTTCTACGCTACCGTGGCGTCAAAAGAACCGTGGCGTTATCCACTGAGTATTTAATAGTTTATTTTTAAAAAAAAAGGTTGTAGTTACCTTGTTACTTTATAAACTTAACATAAGACTACTTACTACTACCTAACCTACTTACTTGGATAACAATGTACATTGTGCCTATTAAAATTAGTCAATATACATCAAAATACAATGGGATATATAACATAGGTGTAACTAGGGTTAAAATTCTGGGGGGCTAACAAAATTATTTATTTAAAATAACCCAGAAGGGGCTTATATCTAAATTAATAAGGGATATTTTTGGGGTGGCTAAATCTTAGTCAGGGGGCTAAGCCCCCCCCCCCCCTAGTTGCGCCAATGGATATATATTTACTATCTACACTCTATATTATGTAGATTCTATAGTGCTGTAATTGTCAGTGTTTGGAAGGAACGGATTCTTTTTTATATAAAAAAAAAACGAGAAAATGAACGAGTCAAGGAAAAATAACAACATTTTTCTTTCCTTTCTAGTTCCAATAGTTAACATAGATATGTCAAAAATTGAAATTAAGATGTATTTTTTTTTTAATGTGTATAATGTATATTATTGCCAATTAGTGATCGTTATCAAGTATCGACGTTAATTGTTACTCATTCGTTATTTTAGTCTCTTTATAATGTTTCTTAAAGTTATAAGTTTTAATCTATGTAGAAATTAGTATCTATATAAATATAATTATTATTATAACAATAAACGATAAGACAGTGGACAAACGTTTGCCAACAATTTAATTTTGAAGAAAATCTTAAACTATATATTATAAAATATGTAGATACCTACTTGTAGATATATATTATAATTTTCTTGTTGGAGAATTAATAAATTATATTTATTATTCATAAAATTAAAGAACTATGCATATGAAAAAAAAAACATTAATGATTAAATAAAAATGTTTATTTTATTTGGAGCTAAAAAAGGAACTCGTTCATTTTCCAAGAGAACAACAAAGGAACGATTTCTTTTTTTTTAAGGGACAAGGAACGGAACGAATTTCTTTTATAAGGACCTTACCAAACACTGGACTAATTGTATACCAATACATACTATTACTGTATTTAAAGAAAAAGTAACTAAAATCCAATGTATTATAATTATTGCACCATGTCAATTTATCACGTTGATCGGCTACCTATTAATATAAAATATTAATGCTATTCAAAAAAATATTCACTTATTTATACAATACATTTTTATATTATAACGTTGTTTCCCAAGACAACTACCGAAATTTAGTCATTACAATTTCGGTGTTTCAATTTATTTTTTGTCACGCCTGCACCGAAAGTATGGTTTTCGATAGCGGCTGAAGCGTTGGAAAGCGTCCTTTTTCCGTCCAGCGGGCGGTAAAGTGGGAATCCCTAATAGTGCCGGGCGGTAAAGTGGAAATCCCAAAAAGTGCCGGGCGGTAAAGTGGAAATCCCCAAAAGTGCCGGGCGGTAAAGTGGAAATCCCCAAAAATGCTTCGCGCGTATACCCTGCACAAACAGTCACTGAAATCTATACCACGGTCGTCGGTTCCTTGCACAAACATGAGCTTTTGGTAACATCTCATAATCATTTTACAACCTCCATGCGTGACGCTTAAAACAAATAAAACCAAATCGTTTCTTTCATGAAATATATTGTTGTCGTATAATTATTGTATAGTCGTTGCATAGACCTCTGCATGCCATGATCGATGAATCCAGAGGCGTGGCAAAAAATAGTATGTGTGGCTCGTGCGGGAAGCCAATTTCAGTCTTGGGCGAAATGCGGCCCTCGCCGCACGCGTCGCCCGCGACTGAAATAGCTCACTTCCCGCCCTAGTCACACAATATACTTTAAAGTTGTTATCTGTAAATAATATTATATTGATAATCACGTAATTAATGCGAAGGTGAAAAAGTCACGTTCTACCTGCATTGGTAGCAACGTACATCGCGTCGATGACAGTAATTATTTTATCGTATTAACGTGTTCGTATAATGTAAACTTATCGTCTCGGTTGCGCATTACCTAAAATATCAATTGATCTACTGGAAACTCCTTAAATGATCCAAAAAATCCTGAGAATACCGTGGCATTTGGTATACTTGAAAATTCAAACAAAAGAGGAGGAACTGCTTGGTAAGTCATCTGTATTAAAACAGTATCAGTGGCGTGCGCAGGGGTAGGGTTCTAGGGTTCTGACCCCCCCCCCCCCCCTCAAAAAAATGTATTTTTTTCATAAAAAAAAATCTTATTTACCACCATTTCGGTACAAACAGATCAATTGTTGGTCATTTTTGTTAGATATAAAATAAATTGTCGAATATGACAACGACGTCGATAATCATGGTTTAGGTTTTTTTTTTGGCTGATTTATAACATATTGCTATACGTCTGCCATAATCGATGGTGTATCGTCGTCCATCAATTATTATTACCACGTTTATTACGGCTCGAAGAGGCGCTATAGACGACCAGGTTAAATACTGTAAATGTAGACTAAATTTGAGACTAACTATAAGTAATTTGTTATATAAAAATTGTTTAGAAAAAAATAATGTAAACTATTTACTCGCGGGTAAAACCCTAACCGAACTAAATTCTTGCGTACGCTACTGAACAGTATAGAAATAGTATAGAAATGACTGTTCCTAATTTTCCTTACATTTAAAACTCGAAAAACTAAAAAAAAACTACTTGATATGAAATAAAATATCAAGGCTATAGTTAATCAAGTTTATCAGTTCATCATTCAAAACATAAATGTTGTTCACAATATATGATTTTACAAATTAAAAAAAAAATTTAAAGAGATTATAATACGTAATGCATTATATTTTTTGTTTATAAATTGTAACATTACTGTTTGCTACTATTAATAGATCACTAAACCGAACAATAGCAGGCCTTCAGCATTATAGTATCATAACAGTCATTATAGAACAAAATAGGTTTTCAAATTGAATCTATTTGAACTTGATATAATATTGTGAACAAAAAGAACATTTTTTATGATTCTCGTTACGATATTCATTTTATTATTAGTACTTGAAGTCAACATTTTGTGTTGATAGATATTTCTGTTGTATTTTATACATTTTAATGTTTATCTTATAATGAAAATTCATGAATAGATATAAATACAAGTAAATAATGGTACTATTTAAGCTATTAATTATGGTTTTCATTGGAGTTTTTCTAACGGATGCGATTTCACTTGTAAGTATATAGAATTAATACCTGCAGTTAAACTTTCTCGTTTGTTGGATCATAATAATCTGTTATATATTTTATAACTGTGGCATAGTGAAAATGTATACAAATACCAATATCAGATGTAAATTATTAAAAATTATTGTAGGTACCAAAAAGTTTTTAATAAGACTGGAAAGTCAATTTTCCGTACAGTAGGTTTAGACTTTGGAGTGTACCTCGTCATAGATTAGGTCACAATAATAGATATATTGAAAAACGATCACGAAAAATGATCCTATGTTTCTAATAAATGTAATATGCATTTATTTTGCTATGAGTAATTAATTTTTCTTTTAGTATCTACTGTAAGTTGAATTGAATTTTTCAGAAAATAGTAGGAATCAAATAGAATAGAAATATAAAATATTATATAATTAATAATATGATATTTGCCATATTACACTAAAGAGACAGGGTTCTAAAATTTCATTAAATTAATTTTTTTGAAACATTTCATTTTAACAAAAAATAAAAATCAAATTTTAGTTTAAAACTATAGTAAAAAGTGCAGTAAATACCTCTACTTAGTTGAATGTTAAGTGGAAAATGTTATAGAAATATAACTGACATTGTACATTTTATAAATTAGGTAATAATAATTATCTATCTCATATAAATTATATTATCTTCTCTACTGCACAGACAATATTATCTGCAATTATTAAAGAAAAAATAAAAACACACAATATCATTGTATAACCATCGCTTCACTCAGAATCTAAAATTGGTAAATTGTATTATTTTAACTCTCGATTTTTTTTACTTAAAAAGTATACAATTATTAGAGTTGTCAGATAATATGGGCATTTACCGTATAGCACTTACCGATTATCTTCATCATTTTTCAAATTAAAGAGGAAATTTCATGTTCTTAGACATAAATGTAGTCCAAGGAGTTAAATCACAATTTATTTTTCCGGGCAACGTCGGGTAATTCAGCAAGTATTAAATAAATACCTAATAATTAGGGTTCGGATTTGAAGGCAATGTAATCAATAAAAAAAGTATTTAAAATGTAAAAAAAGGCAAAAAAAAGCATTTAATTTATATAAATAAGCAATTCAAAAATATACTACAAAATTAAATATAATAACTAGTTGGTATTAAAAAAAAAAATCACTACCATGTACTTTGATAAATTGTTTTCACTCAGTAAAACGTTGATGGTTTGGTCTCAAAATATTTTTATACATCGAAAACGATCTTTCTACGTCCACCGAAGTTAAAAATTATTTAACGACAATGGTGGTCGACGAATGCGGACTGACGAACAATCTTGAATCTACGCATTATGAACATATTTTAATCTTTAAATAGGTAGTACGGGTACTTTTATAGCCATACCAAATACTCCATAAGATGGTAATGGATAGAGTATTCAGCGATATCGATAAATATCAAGATCTTATCTATTTGTACTGATAATATGTAAGCTGTGTATAAAATTATTAAATCAACTGAAAATTAAACACACATAAGTAAAAAACACAAAAAAAAGCAAAAAGGCATTTATAAGTAAAAAAAGCAAAAAAAAACACATCCATCGTCTTAGAAATTGAATGAAACACATTTTTGTATAAAAACTATTTTTCTATTATGATTATTAAAAGAAAGGCATTTGCCTTTTTCGTTTTTTACTGATCCAAAAATGTTATTTAACACGATTTTCAGTACGATCCACTGTTAACGTATACTATACGTTTTAAAAAAATGTCTACACATGACAACCTAACTGGGAATTTCTCGATCGACCAATACAAAGATGATCAATATATAAATGGAAATGTTACTATACATTCGAAATTCTTAATCGACAAAGTAAGTGTAACAATTTTAAATTAACCACGGGACCTACTAGCTGGTAGGTACCTATATTAAAAAATATCACTAAATAAGCAAAACATGGTATAGGTACTCTTATCATGTTATAGAATTGTATTTTGTATATGGTATAATATTAAGTCAATTACGAACAAATCAATTTTATTATTGAAAAATTAACATACTTCTATTTATTTATTTATTTATTGTTATTATAAATTGTGTATAATATATTTTTAAAGGTTGTCGTCCTAATCTATCGTTGTGATTCTGATGGCATTAACTGTGAATACTTTCAAACGTGGACATTAACAGATCTCTGCCCTAAATTGAAGGATAAGAATCAAATATGGTCACGTTGGTACGATTCGTTTGATCCACCTATGGTTTGTCCAATAGATAAAGTAAGAATAACAAAGTTATTTAGATCTTTTTTAACTTTGGTTTATTGTCGAGTTGACAACTCTATGGTATTATTTTTAATCAATTTTAGTGATACTTAATTTTTTAACTAGTTTCTAGACAGTCAGTTACTGTTGTAGTTTGAGTAAATATAATCGTAATTGTAATATGTATCCTAGAGTATTTATTAATTGTTATTTACTACTCAATGGATATTGTATATTATAATTTAAAATATATATTATCTATATATATATGACCTATGCAATGTAACCCTTTCAATTTAATGTTTCAATAGTATTTATATATCAATAATATACCAGAAGAATTTATGAATTAATCATTAATTACAATTTTTTTTTAATTATATTTATAAAAACTTGTCTATAAATATTTTTAAAGATATAATTAAATAACTTTTTGTATTTAGGTAAATTATCGATTGATAAATGGAACATATGATATTGACCAAGCGGTTCGTTGGTATTCTGATATAGCTAACTATCAATGGAAAGTGACACAAAAAATGTATGCTGGTGATGTATATATCGGTAGTTATGTCTTTCACATTGCAATATTTAGTTATAGAAAGAGACTCAAACCTTTATTTAAGTTATTGTGATGTATTTAAACATAATTAATCGACAGATACAAACACTTTTAAATTGTTCTATTTCGTTATTCAAATATGTGGTGATGGTTTATGAGATAAAAATTATTATTATATTATTAGATAATATTATGTCATAATATTTTGATTATAAGAAATTAAAAAATACATTTCAAGCATACCAAACAATACATTTTTAACACTTTTCTTAAGTTCGCTTTCACGTCCGTCTGTAATCAAATCTTGCGCGCTCGATTTGAGGCACTTTTTGAAGATGAAAAATTCTGAAAATTGGTATAGACCTTGGTCTTGGATGACAATACAATAATCCGTTGTCATTTTGGGACATGGACCTCCAGGTAGGCATCTCCGAGGAAGTAAAGGTACGAAGGGTTTCCCTGGGTCAAGGCGGGTTAACCTAACCATTACTCGCCGAAAAAAAAAATCAGCATTGCAGAGGAACTCCCGGCATCCCCCTACACGGATTCTGCAGTGGTACAGCAGAATAGGAATGTAAGGCTCAAGCTGCAGATCGAAAAATAACGGGCAAGACATTCTGTAACGTTGACGCTTTGGATGAAATCGACAGAATGAGACAACATGGTCCCAATATCTCGGAAGCAATTGTAAATGACGGACAATAAATTATAAGTACTGTCAAATAACAAAATATATAATACACATAATGGTCTCATAATGAAATTGTTAATATAAAAAAATTTCAATTGGTTGTGGCAAACAAAATAAATGTCTTGTCATTTCACGACCACATAAACTTATTTATTTATAAATAAATCATAATCACCAGTAGTTTGATTCTTTTTGTTTCACCAACATATTTCTTAAACGTTTAATAAAAATATTTACTTTCAACTAAAAAGTAGAAAATAAAAAATAAAAAAAAAATTTTAAAAACACACTTTTCCATAAAAACATTTAAAAAAAAATATTTTAAAAATTGCACTAAAAAGACAAAAATAATTTTCTGTACTTAAAAATAATGAAAAATTTATTGATGAAAAATTTAAAAGTGTGTGGTGCTCTTACACTTGACATATATTCCCAGTCACTATCTTATAAACATGATTGAACAAAGAAGTGTATGTGAGACTTTCCTTGGCTTTTAAATTTTTCATTAGTAAATTTTTCATTATTTTGCTCTTACACTTGACATATACTGCCAGTCACTATCTTATAAACAGGATTGAACAAAGAAGTGTATGTGAGACTTAGCTCGGCTTTTAATGTTTTGTATGATGCACCACACACTTTTAAATTTTTCATCAGTAAATTTTTCATTATTTTTAAGTACAGAAAATTATTTTTGTCTTTTTAGTGCAATTTTTAAAATATTTTTTTTTAATGTTTTTATGGAAAAGTGTTTTTAAATTTTTTTTTTTTTTCAATATTGTTGTTTAAATTGTTTACAATTATAAAACTATTTATTATTTACTGCAATGTGTTTGACGCATAATAACTAATGTATGAATAAATATCAATCAGCCGTTTTTCGCTCATTGTAAAACAAAGTAATTATCGAATAAAAGTATACACCTTAGTGATATTCTTATCATTTTGGAATATACTATTATATTATACAAAATATAAAACTTTGGTAATAAAATTATAAATGGTTGACTTGTCGTACACGACCTACTTATTTTTAAATGTTTTGTGACATTTGAAAACGGCAAAAATATAATAATATTGATTGCTGTATGAACAGAAAACAAATTCTTACTGTACAGTGGTATAGTTTGTGATCTTATCTGGGAGACGAACTTTAAAACTATATACCTATACTGGCTATACTATGCTACCGTTGTGACGTTAAAAGAAGACTGCGTTATCCACTGAATATTTAATACCACCTTTATTTAAAAAGTACGGGTTGTATGCACCTTATTACCTTAAACAGAAAGTAAACTTAACATTTGACCGTGTTACTTGGATAACAATATACAATGTATTAAAATTAATGAATATACATCAATATACAGTGAAGTATAAATGTATAATTACTATCTACACTCCGTATTATGTAGATTCTTTAGTGCTGTATAATAGTGTAATTGTGGTATACCAATACATACTATTTCTGTATTTAAAAGTCGAGTAACTAAAATCCAATGCACTATAATAATTGCGTCAAGTCAATGTATCACGTTGATCGGCTACCTATTAATATAAATTATTAATGCTGTTCAAAAAAATGTTCACTAATACATTATATAACACAACAATACATTGTTAAATAACATTGTTTACTGAGACAACTTCCGAAATTTAGTTATTACAATTATTTTGATGAAGGTTAGATAAGCTGTATAGTGTTTTGTATTGTAAATTATTATTAATACCTATACATTGTGAACCAGTAACACAATATCACGATAACGATTGCGTGTCATACTCATACATTACATAGAAGTTTTTGCGAAACACTATAGGATAAGCAGTGTCGTAATAATAGAATAATATTTTGTCAGCTAATATCATCTATATAATAATATATTCTTGTCATATGAGTATTTTTCACTTAACTTCAAGCCATACACACTCACAAGAAAAATAATGGCTGCATTAAAATTAGTTTTTATTTTGATCATTGGAGATTTCATCAAACATGTGATGTTGGTCAGTATACTCATGTAGTCGTGTAATAATATTACGAAGTAAACCTACTTTTAGGAGGAGGCCATATGACATATTTTAGTGTACTTGGTATATATTTTACTCAGATAATAATTATCTGATATTAATAAGGCTTTGGAGGACTATAAATCTGAGATTTGTGCTTTCTGAGAAATATAAATTCCATACACTTTTGACCTAGATAGTGATAACTTTATTAAATTTGACATAGGTACCAGAATTTCAGGTCCAGAACCACCATTCAACGCTCAGAATCTAAAAAATCAGTTAGCAAATAAATTTAATGAAGGACATGTGATCGTTAGTTTATGTGATTATTATATATTGTATATTATTATTATTATATCAATGTAGGTACTTACAATTAAATGAAAATTAACAAGCAATTATATTAATTTTTAGTAGGTGTTTTGAAAATAGTAAAAACTATTATTTTAATGTAGATTTTAATTGCCTGATTCCAAAAATTATTTTATTGTGATTTTTAGTACAATCCAATGTTGACGTATACTATACGGTTTAAAAAAGTTTTTATACAACCGAGCAATCTTGGGAATTTCACGATCCAACAATATCGAGAATCACAATTTGTAAATGGAAATCTTACAGTACCGATTTTATTCAACGGTAAAGTAAGTAAAACAATTATAAATCAAACAACCATAGTAATCATCTACAGGTTAATAATTAAATATAATCAAGTATAAATTGAACATTTTATCGTAATATTGAAGAATTAATTTAATTTTTGATATGGAATAGTACCTACTAAGTCAATTACGTACAAATTGATTGTTAAAAAAAGAATACACTTTTATTTATTTATCTTTACACAATGTTTTAAATTGTGTAGAATGTATTTTTGAAGACTGTTGGCATTTTCTATCGTTGTGATTCTGATGGCATTAACTGTGAATACTTTCAAACGTGGACATTTACAGACCTCTGCTTAAAATTAAAGGAAAAGAACCAAGTATGGTCCCGTTGGTACGGTTCATTTGATCCACCAATGCTTTGTCCATTAGATAAGGTAAGGGATAATGAAGTTATATAATTATTTTTGACTTTGCTTTTCTTGAAAGTTCAATGTTATCATTGTGTTTTAACTTTTAATTGTATTATTTTTAATTAACCTTTAATTATTTATTATTTTTTAACTAGTTCATAAACAGCCATTTAGTGTTGTAGTTTGAGTAAATGTAAACCTAACCTGTTGGAGTAATTATACTTTTCGCATACTCATAAAACCTCAATAATTCTTATCATATGTGCGAGTCTCACGGGCCGCCTATTTAACACTGGATGACTAATATTATATATGATTGTATATAACTATTGCAATACACAAATATAAATTTTTATTTCTTCCAAAAAAAATTCAAACAGAAATCAACTATCATTATTGTTATATACTTTATCATGTTTTGAATCTGTGAAATTTTTAACATTTAGGTTCATTACCAAATTATAAATGGAACGTTTGAAATTGGCGCAGCAACATTGTTGTATCCTCAAGCAACTGATTACCAATGGAAAGTCGCTCAAAAATTCTTCGTTAATGATGAACATATCAGTACTATATTTATTGAATTTTCATTTTTCGGCTACCGAAAAAAAATCAAGTCTATTCTAAAACCATAAAATGTTATTTACTCAATTATCGTACAATTAAATATAAACAATCGCACTAAGATTCATTCATTACTAATTAAAAAGATTTGTTAGTTAGTATAAGTATCTCTCGTTTTATATTTTGTAACTGGATAACATTTAAGAAATAACCAGAATATTATAGACAAAATATGTAATCTCCAAACATAAAATGTGTCAATAATAATTGCTATCTACTGAACTCAAATTTATATTAATTTCTGATTATAAAATATGTTTGTTCTAACTATCATTAAATTACCAAAAAAGATATCTTAATATTTTATACCTATTCTAATATTGTGCAATTAAACTTTGTCTTGTTTTATCTGCAGATAGGTAACCTAGCCTACCTTAGAATAATATTGTAATGTTGAGAATACTCAAATTATTTAAAAATTATGTTTATAAATAAAATTATTATTACCTACATATTTTTATAATTCTTGCATGATGATGCCAATTAATTTTTTTAATTACTTAAGCAGTTAATTTATATGGTGTTTGGGATCATATTATATATTAATAAAATTAACTTTTAAATTTAATTTTGTTATACTTATAACTAGCTGAATTACCGGGCGTTTCCCGGGAAAAAAATTGTGATTGTTCAACTCATTTTGGGTATAACACGCTGTGGAAGCAATATCTTTTTAAGTGTAAATGATATTATATTTTAATGTATAGCCATCCCGACAGCCATTGTTCGTGAGATACGCTTGTGATTATGCGAGCAGCATATTATCAGGTAGGTAATCATCTACTTGCGGTAAATCGCGATACCCCATGTGGTTTGTACGTAAGTGTATAATTCAACTCTAAAGTATAAAAGTTATGCCAAGCTTGTGTTTTTACTTGATTCAATCTACGGCTGATTAATACAAAATCCTAACTTAACCGTACTAAAATCCGATGAATAAAAAAAAAACCAAATATTCGTAGGTATGTATAGACAGAGAAGAAATATAAAAAAGGAAAAATAAGAAAAAAACAATTTAAAAACAAAAAATTTGGTCCACCGAAACCGTGTTACGAACTTGAAACATTCTGTACTAAAATACATAGAAGTTCCAGTGCGCCACTGCGCCAAAAGACGTGTCGCTTTGATAATAATAATTTACGCAGACATGATTTTTCCCTTCGGCAATTATGTGAACAATATCTATGTTCACAGTCTTTCGGTATGACACGACACGAAACACTAATTTTTGAACGTATATGCAGTGAGTGACCGCGTACGATCCATAAACTCGTTGATGTCATGGCCTTTAAAGTCTTATCTGTTTCTGTAACATTTAAACTAAAGTTTCTATCCACCAAACACCAATTTCACTTACCATCGTGTCTGTAATGATGTGTACCTGATACGCCTCAGAGTGCCTATAACTAGATGACTCGATCGTTTTTCACTTGAGGTGATACTGACTTGCTAGACACTCCTACATGGTTTTAAACTTTACACTGTTCCACACTCGAAAAGGCACCGGACATGCAACGAGAAACAGCTCTAAAAACCGACAGTTAAAAAATTGAAACATACCCGCCAAAAGTGCCAAGCCCAATCACTAATCATTATCATAAATCCTTATCAACCACCCATAACACAAAAATCGTTATCAACTACTTGTATATTTCTACGACGAAGTTGAATTGCCTACCTAGGTGGCTAACTTAAAAGTTAATCGATTTTGACTTGGGATGACTGACTTGCTAGACAGTCTAACATTGTTTTCGATTTTAGGTACATTTTTTACACATAAACAGTACTATAAACAGTGAGGTATATTTATTACATAATATATATGCTATGTAGATTATACATAACAGGTATAGTATAGCTGTATAATAGTGTATACCAATACATACTATTACTGTATTTAAAAGTCGAGTAGCTAAAATCCGATGTGTTATAACAATTGCATCGAGGCAATTTATCACGTAGATTGGCTATTCACGCAAAATATTAGTATTGTTCATAAAATGTTTACTGATTTATACAATACATTGTGAAATAACATTGTTTTCCAAGATTTAGTTACCACAATTTTTATGAAGGTTAGATAGCTGCATAGATTTGTGTATTGTAAATTAGTATTAATTTGCATTGTCATCCATTAACAAAATAGGTATCACGATAACGATTCATACGACCTTACAACTTTGGTCAAGAAGTTTAAAATATTGTGTTAGTTAATATCTATTACCTACCTTCTGTTTTATTCTTTTCGTATAAGTATTTTACAAGTAACTCCATTAGTAGACGCAAATACTCACAACAACAAAATGGCAGTGTTGAAATTTATTTTTATAATCATTATTGGAGATTTTGTCAAAAATGTGATGCTGGTTAGTACTGCTAGACTACTCCTGTAATAATATTATGAAGTACTTTAAGTAGGACGCCGAACAGAAATATTTTAGTGTACTTATATATTTTACTCGGATAGTCGGATAATATCTCCGAAATAAATAAGGTTTTGGAGGACTATGAATCTGAGCTTTGTACTTTCATGGGAATTTAAATTACATACACTGATTTTTTAAATCATAATTCGATGTCTGGTATTATATCAGATAGCTATTTTTGAATGATCTATTGATGTTTCTTTGAGCTATTGTTTTTAAATATCACTGATGGTTAAGTCGATTCTTGTTAGAGGGTCCAGGTGGGGTATAGACTCTATAGTATGGTAAGGATTTTGTGCAGTTATCAAGTAAAATTTGGAGGATACAATCATTGACTAGTTTTTGAACTCGGTTGGAAATACTCTGTTGCCGTTTATTGAAAATAGTAATACCTTATCGTGACATTGGATATTGGAAGATTTTGGAGCAATTTTCAGTAGATATTTGAATTAGTCAAAATAAAGGTCTAAAAGTGTTTAATGTTCTACGATTGAAAAATAGTGCAGAGGAAAATATATTATATTAATAAAGGTATTCATTCTACTTAGGTATGTCAAATGTTTGACGCACAATTTTTTTTTTAATTACGGTGAAAACACTTGTGAGAAACCTTTTTAAAATATTATTATCGTCATTCGTATATAAAAAAAAAAAATTATAGAAAATTGCATGTGTCTATAAATAAGATACAAAATATTTTAAAAATTCAATGACTGGAAAATAATAATATAAATATTATGAAAATATTATAATAACTACAACAGTTGTTGCTGAATTAAAACAAAAAACAAAATCGATTTAAAAAAAATTAATGATAGGTACGTAAATTTCATTTTCTGTATTTGCCGTTTTCAGAAAAATACTGCGAATTTTAGGTTTTGAACCTAAAAGTGACTTCTAAATTAAATTTTACATACCTGGATTTCTGGTCCAGAAACCAGTTTCCCACACCCAGAATCTAAATATATAGAAAACAAATTAATTTAATGAAGAACATGTGGTTGTAATATTTATATGATTATAATATAGACGCTAGGTACTTACCTATAATTAAAGGAAAATAAATTACCAATTGTACCAATTTTTGTAGATGTTTTGAATAATAGTATAAAAGTATAGTTTTAATGTTTATTTGAATTATCTGAATCGAAAAAATATTTTTCCATGACTTTCTCAGTACAATCCAATGTTTACGTATACTGTAAGGTTTAAAAAAGTTTCTGTACATCCGAACGATCTTGCGAATTTCACGATCAACCAATACAGAGGAAAACAATTTATAAATGGAAATCTTACAATACTTCCGAATATAGTCATTGACAAAGTAAGTATAACAGTCATGAATTAAATAACCATAGTACTACTAACCTATCAGTGTATAATAAAATATAACCGAATATAAATTGAATATTTTATATATAAGGATTTACCCTTATCATATTATTATAGATTTAATTTAATTTTTAGTTTGGAATAACACTATTCAATATTACGTACGAATTAATCATTGAAACATTAATATAATTCTATTTGTTTAGCTTTCCGTGTTAATATATTTTGATCACTTGTGTAATCTATTTTTGAAGGTTATTACATTTTTCCATCGTTGTAAATCTGACGGCATTAATTGTGAATACTTTCAAACGTGGACATTTACAGATATCTGCCTTAAATTAAAGGAAAAGAACCAAGTGTGGTCCCGTTGGTACAGTTCGTTTGATCCACCAATGGTTTGTCCATTAGATAAGGTAAGGGATAATGAAGTTATATAATTCTTTTTGACTTTGCTTTTCTTGAAAATTCAATGTTATTATTGTGTTTTAATTGTATTTTTAATTATTCTTTATTTTATAACTAGTTCGGCCCAAGTTTATAATAAAAACGTTATTGCAAATTTAATATGTAGACAAATGTTAAAATGTGTGATAAAACACTCAATTTTATCTTTGGGAGGGGGTGGGGGTTCTCAAAATTATTAAACAATATTTAAAAAAAGCAAACGTTATTGTATAACCAATACATACTTTTCTTTGCTTAAAATCTAAAAATAAATGTATGAGGATTTATCCTCCATATAATTACCTGTGAGTAAGCCCCCGTAAAAGGAGCTTCATGTCCCCGGCCACCCCACTTTGGAATTTCAAAACAAAATTAACTCCATTCGTTTGTGCTTTGTTTGTGCTGGTTTGTATTTTTAATCCCGTCGTTTGTCCTCAACTCCTTCCAAAGTTATTCAGCTTTCAAAGTAGAGGGGCTGGGGACAGATCAGATTCGCCAGACAGAGGGAAGTACCTGGGAT
This sequence comes from Sitobion miscanthi, assembly GCA_008086715.1. Lineage (NCBI taxonomy): Eukaryota > Metazoa > Arthropoda > Insecta > Hemiptera > Aphididae > Sitobion > Sitobion miscanthi. Next base: position 4,962,697 of record CM017797.1, read on the forward strand.
TACACTTTAACTCTCAAAGTTGGATAACTTTGGAAGGGGTTGAGCACAAACGACGGGGTTAAAAGCACAAACCAGCACAAACGAATGGAGTTAATTTTGTTTCGAAATTCCAAAGTGGGGGGGGGTTAAGCATATCCCCAGCTCCCCTACTTTGAAAGCTGAATAACTTTGGAATGAGTTGAGCACAAACAACGGGATTAAAATCACAAACCAGCACAAGCAAAGCACAAACGAATGAAGTTAATTTTGTTTTGAAATTCCAAAGTGGGGGGGGAAGGAAGTCACCCTGGTGACTGGTGTTTTAAATAAATATTTATTTTTAAATCATAATTATAAACGAACAATCGGACGTTGAATGTTCATATGTTAAACACGCATATTGCAAATAGCGATGGAATAAAAATATATCCATCAAATTATAAACCATAGTATATAATAATTACATCAAATAATAAATTGTTCTTTCTTCCTAAACAATCAATATAAATCAATTATCATTATTGTTACAACTGTATCATGTTGTCAATCTGTAGTATAGCTTTTTACATTTAGGTCCATTACCATGTTACAAATGGAACATTTGATGCTGGTGCAGCAATACTGTTGTATCCTCAAGTGACTGATTACCAATGGAGAGTAATTCAAAAGTTCTACGCTAACGATAGATATATTAGTAGCATGATTGTGGAATTTTCATTCTTCGGCGATAGAAAAAAAATCAAGTCTATTCCAAAACCATAACATGTTATTTACTCAATTACACTTCAATTTTACATAAACACAGTTGTACTATATTCAGTATTTGCTATTTAAAAAAAAATATAAATAATTTTAACTTATACAGTTGGGTAGTTATAGTTTAAGTATTCCTTCTTATTTTATATTTTTGTAAATGGAACAAGAAATATCCAGATTATCCAAAATATATTTTATTTCCAAGCCTTAAATGTGTCAATAATTTCTATTGAACTCATAATGTTATCGATTTGTAATTATATAATATATTTATTTTATCTTTCATTGATTTACCACAAATAACATATTAGTATTTTATATTAATTTCCAAAATTCTGCATTTAAACTTTGTCTTATTATATACATTGTGGGTACCTACGTGGCAATAATATTGTAATGTTGAGAATACTTCAAACACAATTACTGATGACAATTAATATTATTAGGTAGGTAATACTTAGAACGATAAGATAGAGTACCATAAGTAGTGTGTTATTCTCTGAGGTTTTAATTGTGTATTTAAAAAAACAGGAAGTAGATATCATCAAGTTAACTATAAACAGTGTTACTTGGATAACAATAGGTATACAATGTATTTAAGCTAATGAATATATGTACCTCAATATACAGTAAGTTATACTTACCATAATATGTTATATACGAGTAGGTATATAACTATGTAGATTGTATCATAGTACCGTATTATAGTAATATAGTAAATACCAATACACCCTATTATACAGGTACTATATTTAAAGTCGAAGTGTTCAAATAATTGCATCGAAGCTATTTATCACATTGATCGGCTATTCAAACAAAATATTAGTGTTGTTCAAAAAAAAATTTATAATTTATACAATACATTGTCAAATAGCATTGGTTTTCTGTGGCAACTTCCGACATTAAGTTATTATAATTTTTATGAAGGTTAGATAAGCTGAAATGTTCTATGTTTTGTAAATTATTATTAATTGGCATTGTGAGCTAGTATTATATATCACGATAACGATTCATTCGATTATCCATAAATACAAGTTTATATTTTTCAAAACGAACTTTGGATAACCAGTTCAATAACCTAACCTATATTTTGAAAATCGAACTCTAGACGAGCAGTTCATTCACGGTATATTTACAAATACTCCCGAAGAAAAAATGGCCAAGCTAAAATTGATTTTTATTTTGATCATTGGAGATTTCATCAAACATGTGATATTGGTTAGTATATACTCGTGTAATAATTTATCAAGTAGATACTTTTAGGACGATATATTTTAGAGAACTTATATTAGGGGCGTAAATAAGGGGGGATTAGGGAGATAGATCTCTCCCAGTGCCTTAATAGTATATATAAAACACTCACCACTGTATTGAAAATGTAGTATTTTTTGTGTAAGAAAATGTATATCCCCCTCTCCACAGAAAAAAATCTATATTAACGCCACTGACTCATATATTTAACTCAGATTTTTGAGTTATTTTGATTAAATATTTGAATTACTCAAAGGGAGTATAATCGTTTACGATTGAAAAAATAGTAAAGAGAAAAATAAATACTAATTTATTAAATTATAGAAAGATTCATTTGTGAGAAAATTTTTCTAAAAACTACTATTACCATTTATACATAAAAAATAAAACAAAAAATTGCACGTGTCTATAAATAAGGTCCAAAATATTTTGAATATTCTATGGCTAGAAAATATTTTTACAAATATTCTGGGAATATTATAGTTACTACGGTTATTTATTTCTTTACAGAATTATAACAAAAAACGAAATAGATTCTGTGAAAAATTCAAAGCTGGGCACTAACGAGTTAAAAAGTTAAAGTTAAGTTAATTTAATTTTAACTTTTTAACTTAACTAGTTACTTTTGGCTTTTCATTAACTTACTAAATTTCTTTCTTAATTAACGTGAAATTAACGAGTTAATTTTTCATTTAAAGAAGTAAGTTAAGTTAATTTATTTTGTTTTTAATTTTATAATATTTCACTATTTCAGTCTATTTCGTTTTCATGTCAAAAAATATGTATAGTAAATTGTTTGAAGTTAAAAATTTATATCATTCGAATCTAACTTATATGAAAATACTGTATGAAGTATTAACACTATATCCTATAATTTAATTATGGGTTAGAAAAAATTAAGTACGCTAGCGTTGTATAAACAAATTATTTTTTTTTAACTTAATAAAAAGTGTGCATATTAACTTAACTTAACTGAGTCAAAAAAAATCATTAACTTGCCCAGCCTTGGAAAAATGTTCTCTGTATTATTTTTTTTTTATTATTATTCCTCGAAAGGAAAATAAATATATTAACTATACGAATTTTTAGTAAGTATTTTACAGTTTGAATAATAGTAAAATTGATGATTTAATATATTTATTAATATAGGTTTAAATATCCTAATTTCAAAAAAAATATTTTACTATGATTTTCAGTACAATCCAATGTTAACATATACGGTACGTTTTAAAAAAGCTATTGTACAACCGAGCATCTATGGAAATTTAACCATCGACCAATACAAAGAAACACAATTTATAAATGGAAATATTATAGTGCCTTCGAAATTTTCAATCACCTCAGTAAGTAAAACAATATTATAATTTAAACAACCCTATAGGACTCACCCATTATAGGTATATCATAAAATAACGCCGAATAAGCTGAACATTTTATATACTCTTATCGTGTTACAGAATTTAATTTTATATGGGTTAATAGTGATAATACGAAGTCGATTCCGTACAAATCAGTTTAAATATTAATATGTTCTTATGCTTTTATTTGTTTAGCTTTACATATTTTCAATTGTTTATAATATATTTTTAAAGGTTGTCGCCATATTCTATCGTTGTGATCCTGATGGCATTAACTGTGAATACTTTCAAACGTGGAAAATGACAGACCTCTGCTTAAAATTAAAGGAAAAGAACCAAGTATGGACACGTTGGTACGGTTCGTTTGATCCACCATTAGCTTGTCCATTTGATAAAGTAAGGACATATAGGAATTATATAGTTCTTTTTAACTTTGCGTTACTTGACAATTCGATGGTTTTATTGTGTTTAATTTGTATTTTTTGTAAATTATTCTTTATTTCTTAACTAGTTTATAGACAGTCAGTTTGTGACTTGTTTTAGTTTTCCATTTCTTTTCATGGCTTGTAATGCACACGAATTCCTTGGTCTTCGGGTGGCTAACCTTATGTGGCTCCTTAAATTATTTTTATGTTGCTTTTCTGTTGCTTTCCTCATCTCCGTAGTAGGTAGCTATTACCTAAATATTATAAGTTGAATATTAAGATCGCCTACTATTGTCTGATTTGTAGTTGCAACTGTTATTTGTTACATCCACCAATAATAATTCTCTTAAATTTAGTTACCTTTCATTAAATTCAAATTTAAACATTTATAACAGTGACCTACTAAATAATCAAGTACACTTGAAACTTACCATACAGTATATCAAGGTTATGACCATGGTGTACTAATATAAATGTTTATTTTTCAACCATAATGTATAAATAACTCTAAACAAACAGTTGGACGTTGAAAGTTCGTGTACTAAACACACATATTTATACATGGAATACAAATGTATCAATTATAATTTACATTATTATATAGTATAATAGTGTAAAATGATTGCAGTACATATAAATTATTCTTTCTTCTAAAAAGCTAATAGAAATCAATCATATAATTGTTGTTATACACTGAATCTTGCTGTACTTTTAAAACATTTTAAATTTAGGTTCATTACCAAATGAGAAATGGAACTTTTGATGTTGCCTTAGCAATACTTTTGTATCCCCCAGTAACTGATTACCAATGGAGAATAATTCAAAAGTTCTACGATAATGATACATATCTCAGTAGTATGATCCTGGATGTATCATTTTTTGGCTACAGAAAAAAAATCAAGATTATTCAAAAAACATAACATGTTATTTACTCAATTACACTTCAATTTAATATAAAAAAAATTGTACTATTCATTCATTATCCACTATGTCAAAAGTGCGTGATGCGAGTACGCGCGGGTGAAATGAAACTTCTTTATAGAGGGTTCGTAAAAAAAATCGTCATTACACACGTTCCTATGGTTTGTTTTGTATAAAAAATAAAATATATCAGAAAGAATGCAAAAAAGATGGTTTCCCCGACCGGAATTGAACCTGCAACTGTCATCAGAGCGTTTCACCTTGGCTTAACCGTCACGCCCTTTTTTTATGTACCCTCCGTAAAGAAGTTTCACTTCAAAAAACTATATTATTCAAATGTAAAACGTTTTGTAGTTATATAATACAATTGTAATAGTTATTAAAAATGTATGAATAAATATTGGTTTCATTTTATTTATGTATTTTATACACATTTTTACGACTAATCCAAACTTTTCTTTTTATTACATATGGCTGAATTACCCTGCGTCGCCCGGAAAAAAATTCTGATTGTTCAACTTCTTTTGGTTGTAACACGTTATTTTTATTATTATTTATCGCGTATCACTTTATCAATAATTATTATTAAAACCAATAGTAACCGTAAACAAACAAAAATTTCCATCATAAATCTCAAAATCCCTTTTAATTTATTCTCTTTAAATTAGCCTATCTTCTTCCCAGAGGTCTTAATCTATCTCTGAACCAAATTTCATCGCGATCGGATGAACTTTATAGGAATGCATAAAGGACACACACACACAAACATTCATTTTTATAGATAGGTATCATATTTTTATATACAGCTGAACTACCCGGCGTTAGGTTATTAAAAAAAGATTCTGATTGTTCAACTAATTTTGGTGATTTTGTAATAATATCTATACCTATTTGAAGAATTGAAAACTACATTTCCAGCATATAATTATAATATTATGTGGCTTTTATTTAAATTATTTACATTTATAAAACTTGATATAGTATTTATTGTTAGACGCCTTTTCCAAAATTACTAATGTATAATTAAATATCTATCACCCGTCATTCTTATAACGCAATAAAATAATCATCGATTGAAAGTTTATTTTAAAATGATTTTCTTATCATACTAAAAATTATTCTACGAAATACAAAACTTTGGTAATAAAAGTACCTATTAAAGGTTATTATAAGTTGTCGCGTAAAAATCTACCTATTTTTAAATGTATTGTGGCATGTGAAAATTGTAAAAGCATAATAACATTGAATAGTCTATTAAAAACGTACCAATTTAGATAGAAAAGATTTCACTGGTTGGTGGCACAGGTGTGATATAAGGGGGAGACAGACTATATAGTATAATATAGTATATACTATTTAATATGCTACCTAGCTAGGCATTAAAAAAAACTGTGCTATCCTCTGAGGATTTAACAGTATATTTTAAAAAACAGGAAGTAAATATCATCAAGTAAACTATATAAACAGTGTTACTTGGATAACAATAATAGGTATACAGTGTATTCAAGCAAATGAATATAGGTACCTCGATATACAGTAAGTTATACTTACCATAATATTATGTTATATACGAGTAGGTATATGACTATTTAGATTGTATTATAGTACCGTATAATAGTAATATAGTAAATACCAATACACCCTGTTATACAGGTACTATATTTAAAGTCGAAGTGTTAAAATAATTGCATCGAGGCAATTTATCACGTTGATCGGCTATTCAAACAAAATTTTAGGGTTGTTCAAAAAAAAATTTACTAATTTATATAATAATTTAGTACATAACGGTGTTTTTCCGAAACAACTTCCGACATTTAGTTATTATAATTTTTATGAAGGTTAGATAAGCTGCAAAGTTGTTTGTGTTGTAAATTATTATTAATTTGCATTGTGAATTATTAACATATCACGATAACGACTCATTCGACTATCCATTACATAGAAGTTTATATTTTTCAAAACGAACTCTGGACAACCAGTTCAATAACAGTAATATTGTGTCTATGTTTTCTGCTTTTCGTTTAAGCATTTAACTGCATCATAGTTTATCACAAATGCTTCCGGAGAAAAAATGGCTGCACTAAAATTTATTTTGATTTTGATCATTGGAGATTTCATGAAAAATGTGATGTTGGTTAGTATACTCGTGTAATAATTTATATATGCTTTTAAGAGGACGCCATGACATAGTGAACTTATATTAGGGGCGTAAATAAGGGGGGATTAGGGAGACAAAGGGAGTATAATCATTTACGATTGAAAAAATAGAAATTGTAAAGAGAAAAATAAATACTAATTTTTTAAATTATAGAAAAATCCAGTTGTGAGAAAACTATTATCCCCATTTAATTATGTATACAAAATAAATAAAAAATTGCACATGGCTATAAATAAGATCCAAAACATTTTGAAAATTCTATGGCTAGAAAATATTTTTACAAATATTCTGGGAATATTATATTAAGTACAGTTATTTATTAATTGACAGAATTATAACAAAAAACAAAATAGATTCCGTGAAAAATTAATGATACGTAAATATTGCTGTTTTCTGTATTATATATATTTTTTTTATCATCCCTCGAACGGAAAATAAACACGAATTTTAATAGGTATTTTAAATTTTGAATAATAGTAAAATTTATGATTTAATATATCTATTTATTTTTTTTATAGATTTAAATAAGCTAATTACAAAAGTTATTTTACCATGCTTTTCAGTTTAATCCAATGTTAACGTATACGATACGCTATAAAAAAGCTATTGTACAACCGAGCAGCTTTGGGAATTTAACCATCGACCAATACAGAGAAATACAATTTCTTAATGGAAATTTTACAATGCCTTCGACATCAACTATCACCAAAGTCAGTAAAACCATATTATAAATTAAACAACCATAACTATTAATTTTATTATTATAGGTATGTCATAAATTATCACCGAATAAGTTGAATATTTTATACTCGTGTTACAGAATTGTATTTTATGTGGGATAATACTAACTACTAAGACAATTCCGTAAAAATCAATTTTAATATTGATACATTAATACACTTCTATGTGCTTAACTTTACATATTTTTAATTGTTTATATAATCTATTTTTAAAGATGGTCGCCGTTTTCTATCGTTGTGATCCTGATGGCATTAACTGTGAATACTTTCAAACGTGGACATTTACAGACCTCTGCTTAAAATTAAAGGAAAAGAACCAAGTATGGTCCCGTTGGTACGGTTCTTTTCATCCACCATTAGTTTGTCCATTCGATAAAGTAAGAATAATTAATTTATATAGTTCTTGTTAACTTTGCGTTACTTGACAATTCTATTGTGTTTAATTTGTATTGTTTGTAAATTATTCTTTATTTTTTTAACTAGTTTATAGATAGTCAGTTAGTAACTTGACTTAGTGAATTAATTTGTTGTTTACTAGAGAATCTGATCTTAACGAGGTGGTTTACCGTTGATTTTCTCTTGCTTTCCTCACCACAGTTTATTAGGTAGCCATTATCTAAATATTCCAAGTAGGTATTAATATCGCCTACTATTGTCTGATTTGTAGTTATACCTGATATTTGTTACACTCGCCAATAATGTTTCTCTTAGAATGATTTTCTTTGTTTTTTGGCTTAGTTTAGGCCATTTAGGCCCTTCGCCGCAACCACCACATCCCCCCATTCTTCTCTATCATTAGCTAGCTCTTCAACGTTTATTACTCCTAGAATTTGTAGGTCACTATTATTATTATTTATTACTCCTACAAAGTTAAATCTCTGTATATCCATCTTAAATTGATTTACCTTTCATTAAAATCAAATTTAACAAATTCATTATAGTGTACTTACTTCATGACTAAGTACACTTCAAAGTTGAAACATACCATACAACATATTATCAAGAATATAACCATAGTGTATAAAATATGTTTTTTTTCAATCTTAATGTAAAAATAACTCTGAACAAACAGTTGGACGTTGAATGTTCGTGTATTAAACACGCACATTTGCATGGAATAAAGATGTATCTATATTATAATTGTATATACCTAATAGTATATAATGTTATTACAGTTCATATAAATCTTTCTTTCTTCTAAAAAATTTACAACAATCATCGTTAATGTTATATACTGCACCTTATTGTACTTTTATAACTTTTTACATTTAGATTCATTACAGTACATATAAATTATTCTTTCTTCTAAAAAGCTAACAGAAATCAATCATATAATTGTTGTTATATACTGAATTTTGCTGTAATTTTAAAACATTTTACATTTAGGTTCATTACCAAATGATAAATGGAACTTATGATGTTGGCTTAGTATTTGCATTGTATCCTTTAGTAACTGATTACCAATGGAGAATTATTCAAAAGTTCTACGATAATGATTCATATATCAGTAGTATCATCCTGGAATTTATGTATTTCGGGTACAGAAAAAAAATCAAGTTTATTCTAAAACTATAACATGTTATTTACTCAATTACACTTCAATTCAATATAAACAAAGTTGTATTATTTATTCATTACCTTGTTTAAAAAAAAAAAAGTGCGTGTTGTGAGTACTCGCTGGCGAAATGAAACTTCTTTAGAGAGGGTACGAAAAAAAAATCATTACGACACACACACTTCTAAGGTTTGTCTTGTATAAAAAAAATGGATAAATATATCAGAAAAAATGCGAAAAATCTGGTTTCCACGTTTGGAATCGAACCCGCAACTGTTATCGTGGCGATTCACACAAGTGTAACGGTTGCGCCCTTTTTTATACCCTCAGTAAACAATTTTCCGTTCAAAAAATTATATTACCTATTAAATTTAAAAAAAATAGGTAGTCACTAGTTATATAATGCAATAAATATTAAAAATGAGGAAATGGATATTGGTATGATTTAATTTATATATTTTTATACGAATTTTTACACAGATTAACGTTTAAAGTTATAATTATAAACGTCATAACCAATAATTAATATTTGACAAACACATTACAATATACACAAGTTATCCCAATACAGATCAATAGATCAGTATTAATTCATAGCTACGATGATTAGGTTACTTAAATATAATATTTAGAATTTAGAAGTATTAATGTGACTATTGACATTTTTTTTCAGAACCCAATTTTCAAATTATTAAATATATTTACTACAAAATATTATGTCTTCAATGGGGGCTAAAATAAATACTTCGAGGGTCGTGATACAGACGATTTCACATTGATTAATTATTTAATTATCTATAACATAAAGTTATGCATTCAACTTTTAAAGTTTGAAACACAGTTTTAATTAAATTTTTTTTTAATTAAAATCATAACATTCTGGCTCTTGACTTTCTAAAATATGTATAGGTACCCAAATTCTGTGGATAGATTAGTAATTTAACTAAAAAAAAATTAAATAATCTGTTGTTCATTTTTTTATAATATAGCTATATTCCATATTATAATGCACATAATATAATATACGTATCTTAATATATATTCTATGATATTGCCGAATAATGTGCTTAAAATACCATAGAGCTCATAGGTTCCTTTATACATATAAGTAATATTAATAGAGTATATAGGTACTATTTTGTTTGTATTGGTATTGAATATTATTGTTCTAAAATACCGTATATTAAGCGTACATGGCAGATTTAGTTACTAGCTGTTCATTAAATATTCATCTGATAGAACCTACAAGCTATTCAATAACCATTCTATGCTAACCTATATTTTGGTAGCCAGTAAAAAATCCCAAACATTTCCAGTACTTCTAGTGCTTAGAAAACAGATAGAGACGTATGAAATCCGCCACATTCACCAGTTCAAAACACAAACATTATGGACTTTTGATTTTATATGACTGTGAAATTCAAAATCTTCAATCGACTCAATATACACCCTATATAAGTAATTGAGATTAAATAAATTACATATTTATACATATTTCACGTAAATAACTAACACTAAAACAAAATATGATATCGATTTGAACGGTTTTACTTATCAACTATTATTTTAGTTTTGTTAACCTGACACTTTCCTTAACGTAAGAATTAATAAGTTGTAACCATAACATTTTATGTCTACAAGCTGTTTGTAGTTTGTTTTGTGTATTTGTGTGCAGTAGTTTATCATGAGTACCACCTACCTATTACAAAACGTCTATTATTAACGTTTAAGTCTTAAAACTTCTATATTATTTATTGTTTTCATTTTCAAGTAGAGATCAGTGGCGATAATAACACTTAGGGAACCCCCTAAGTGATTAGTTTTGATAAATTCATTATGGCTTCTGCTAGTGACCTTAAATAAGCCGTTCTATAAAATACAATAACGATGCTCAGACACACTTGGTTGTTGTAGACAGAGTAATTGATTCATCTTTCAATAATATTCTTCATATCACAAATGTTCAATTAAATTCATTTTGTTTATAAGCTAATTCATTATCTTATAACATGCAACATGATCTGAATGATAATTTGTGATTATCATGTGATTTACGCAATTGAATTTATTTCTTAAAAAAAAAAAAAAACATATTATTTTCCGCACCAAGAAAATGGGAAAATGGACCTAAGTTAAAATGCGCATTTTAAAATAAATGTTGAAAAACATTGTAGATTCAACGGTTTAAGATGAATAGTAGGTATAAATTATTGGTATAATATATCCCAAATAATGTTATGTTTCGGATTTCCGTTGATATAGTTAACCGTTTATTCGGTTTTGAAACTAGAACCTCTTATGTATATTATCGTTATATTATTATGCGCGTGAAGATGATTAGCTGCAATGCACACGCCGTGCACTTATAAGTTGTATTATTATTATCATCGTCATCATCATATTATAATCCCAAACAAATGGTTCGCGTCTTCAAGCCGAGGATTTGTTGCTCTATCATATATTATTATGGTATATATGGGTACGCTATATAATATTATGGTAACGAAGAATAAATGACTGCGCGCCGGGAAAAAGTGCGAGTCGCGCGGGTGTTCAATATATATATATACACACATACTTATATTTATAGGTATATATGATACATTATAAGCACATACCTATATAATAGACGTATACCGTAACGCAGTCGTCGCCCAGAAATACACATAAATCGTGATGGCAATAAGCTCCTGTAATAATAACACACCGTACATTAGACGGAAGCCGTGGTAATGGTGTGACGCGCTAGCCAGCACATATTATTATTATTTATAATTAGTGGTCGTGCGGGTGCTCGGCTGGGTAGGGAATAAGGCGAATGGTTGCGAGACCTGCAGCGTTTCCTTTTCCACTCTTCAAAACGACAACACGTTTTATGCGTCTATATGTTTATATATATATATATGACGTGAGTGTAGGAGTGAGTGTGTGTGTGTGTGTGTACGAACGAGAGAGTGTGTTTCGTATCCGACGATATAATCCCTTGGACAAATTAATGGTGTAGAGACGGTATTATAGACAGCGGAGCCCTGTCGGCCGCAGGGTTGTTACATGTTTTTAAACGAAACGTTTTGAGCAACGTGTTTTATATGCATATAAATATAATATAATAATATAACATTGTGTTTAAAACATCGACATATTTAAACACAGCAACGACAAACAGAACGATATAGACATAATAAGCATTAGATTTTAGATTCTGAGCGGAGCGAGGAAGCTAGTGGTTTTGCAATGGTATTTTTTTTTTTTTTTTATATCCCGTATACAAAATTTCTACCAGAAGGAGTGCTTTGATTTCAACATATAGTACCTAATTTTTTATCAAATTGGATCAAGATGATGCTTTAGAGAGGTCATTTTTCGATTTTCTCAATAGTTATTTAACGCCAAGGGAAAAACTACTGACGAATTACGAAAAACCGCTTAAACTGGGTTTTTAATTTCTAACGATTTGTTTATCACCGTAGCAACGAATAAAAAATTATAATATTATAATATTAATTCTACTTAAAGGCTAAAATAAATAATAAAAATTTTAAAAATCCAAACTGATAAACCGTCTCCGTTCAGAATCGTTTTTCTTATACAATGATATTATATCATTGAATTCAAGTTTAATACAATCCATTATATACATTGACTCACTTGTAACCTACTGTACAGCAGAGCGACATCGACTTACCCGCTTTTTTAAAATACTAGATAAGGATACTAGATCTAAAACTAGATGAGGGGACAGTATATATAGCTCGGGCTATGACGATGTGATAATGTAGGTCATCTTTCTATGTGCCCTTTCTCCAAATATATTTCCATGGTGGTTTGTGAAATTAATAATATTATAGCGATCATACATATAGCGTTATTACTGTTGTTCTCATCTGTTCTACCCAAGTGAATTATTCGTGGATACTTGAGGCCTACATAAGTATAGTTGTTGGTACATATTATCATATATAGTATAAATATATATGGAGATTTTAAGTCGTGTGGAATAACGTCAAAGGCTGGTAGACTCTAACAATATTGAGATAAAATGATTAATTATGACCGAAATTATGAAGAAACGCTGCAAAACAATAGTGCCTGAAGTACATAATATTATTATTATTTTCAAGCTCAATTTGAAAATTTGCGAAAAGACTAACAAATTAGATACGAACACATATTATGTTTTACATTGTGTAGGTACGTGCAATCACTTAAATCGTGCTATTAAAATAGATGGATGTTTCAAAACACATCTTTGTATTATACCGTATGGTCATATTGCAAGTACTAAATTATCGATCACTGACTAGTACAACACAACAAAAGATAGTAAATGTCATTTTAATAGTTATTGCCTTATTGAAATTTAAGCGTAACAAATGAAAGAAACTTAAAAAGGTCCTAACAATTTATTTATTTTTATTTTCAACAAATTAAGAAAAAATAAACATACCAACAGTTGATTGTGTCGAATATGTATTTTCAGAAAAAATTTTAGTTCTATTTTTTTATGCAAATGATCAAGACAAACGAAGAAAGGAGAAAATATGTGTAACAAAAAACATTATAATCGCAGTTATCGAAAATAAAAATTCTAGAAAACAATTAACAGTAGAACTAAAACAGACGTTGGGCATATCCTACATGTGGTGAGATCCACACCATTCAATATTTCATGACAGGCATCAGAATGCATCTAAAATACAAAACCATCTCAAACATTCCTCCAATCTTTGCAAAATCACTAGGTCTGGTCTTTACATTCACCAAAAAACTATTGGATTTCCTCAACCGTATACAAATGTATAATAATTATAGATTGTAAATTTTAAATTAAAAAAACTATACTAATGTAATGCAACATTAGCTTAGCTATAATATGTTATAATTAATATTTAGACATTTAAATTGTAAACACTTTAATTATAGCTATAATGGCTATAAGTGTAATGGCTTTTGAAGAAAACAAAAAGAAGTATATTAATAAAACTAACTCTATCATATATGAATAAAGATTTTAACTTGGTATACATAGTTGAATGTAGGTGGGTGAATACACATTTTACTTCATATATTATAATATTGAATGCCTAATAGATTATTAGGTACCTATATTATAATGCACATAATAATAAAATATATTATACTACACGTCATATTCAACTGGAGACTTTAACGCATGTACCTACATTATTAATTTCACGTATGTTTGAGATGGTTACATTTCAATAGTTTTTAATAATAATAAATCATTTTCATTCTTATTTGTTTTAAACTAAAACTTTTTATAATATTAGGTGTCAACAATATAAGTAATCAGCATTACACCCATTTTTTATACTAAATTAAGGTAGGTATAGGAATGGCCGGTGTTCAACGTATAGGAACATTATATTCTCCTAAATCATAATTAAAAACGAGTATATACTTTGTATTATTTTAATACAAACAATAGAAAACTTACTAAGCTTTACGATAATTTCTTTTTACTCGGGTCGTACGACCGTGGAGCAAAATATGCATACCAATGAAAAACCATTAATGGCCGATTTCGCCGTGAACAAAACCTTTAACGAAACAATAATCATTACGCAATAGACAACTGTATTATTATTATTATTATTTGTAATACCGTTGTCATTATATTATTATGTACGTGACGTGCAAACGGTCTGTCATTTAGGTACTGCCGATACAACGGCCCATTGTTGTGCCAATGACATCCGGAATATTAGCGACAAACACTATTACGTTCGCCACACCGCGAGCATATCATATCCATTTGTCGGCGTCCCCTCGTCAGAAAAAAAAAAAAAACAACAACAACAAATCGAAAAGAAGAAACGCGCCGAAACACATGTATATGATATTTTATAATATATAATATTATTATTGTTGTACGTCCTATTCGACCAGCGGAGTATCACCAGCTCCGGTCCATTAATCATATTTTGGCGGCCGATTTTTATGTTTTCATCGTAAAAACCGACGGTTACGATCGCTTATAATATAATATAATATATACCTACACGCACGCACGCTATATTATATACAATACGCGCACACAGGTTAAGCTCGCGAAGATTTCCCCCCCCCCACCATCGGTCACCCCCTATGTTATTTGTGTGTGTGTGTATATATACATCACACGTCATATTCTGTTTTTGTTTGCCGGGTCGGTCTGCAGCGCGGGGTAAACCGAACGAGTGAACGGCGGCGGTGGGGTGTCACAATGGGTGCCGCGACCAGTGATTTCAGACATGCCTAGGGATAATAATAATAATAATAATAATCACACAACGATAACAATAAACGATGACAATAACGGATGCCGCCGCTCCGGCGATTATTATATACGATTTTTTTTTTTCTCTCGTTCTCACTTCTCCCCGTCCGTCCGTCCGTGCGGTCGCGGCGGCGGCGGCATACACACAGGGGCAGATGACAGGCGGCGGCGGCGGCGGTGGTTCGGCGGCTTTGTGACTCTTTTTCACGGATTCAAATGTTTACGGTAACATCTCTATTTGTGTGCGCCACTATATACGTGTGTAAGTCACCCCACACTACTGCGCACATATTATTATTATTATATACACACATGAGTCGTACGTACGTTACAAGGTGTTCCCCCCTTTATGTATATATACGCGATGTGTGTTTGTACGTCCGCGAGCGAATTCGCCTCGCGAGAGACGCGGACAGCGTTTTTATTATTTTCAATACGTCTCGCACACGCAGCGTAATAATATATTATATTTATTATGCGTTCTGCAGTCGGGGCATTGTGCTCGCGATTTTATAATATTATACGACGAAAACTCGTGTACGGCGACAACAGCCGCCGCCTGCAGGAGCGATGACTTCTGGGCCACGACACCCGCTGAGCCGCGGTCCGCGAATATTGCGATCGTTGACGGGACGAGCGACATTGTTATCATACAATAATAATGATATAAGGTACACTGCAGATCATAGGTTGTATATTATATGTATATATAATGTAAAAAATAATTTATGTGTAGGCGCACCCGGCGCTTTTCCAATTACAAGAATATTGCGGCTACCCACTCTTCGGGAACATCGTCATCATCATCATACGACATGCTTATAGAATAACATTTGCATTAACCTACCTATATATTGTGATCAGCTAAACTACGAGTACACTTTATAGTATACATATTATACGCGTATACGGACCTAACCAAATCTAGAGGACTTTTGTATGTTTAAGTACATTGATGTGCATGACATTTATTACCTTCCAATAAATTTAAATATATGTATTTCGAGTGGATATTAAAACAAGAAATATTTACTTTCCACGCTGTTAAATTATATTTATTTTACGCCAAAGGTGCAGTTTTTGGGTCTAGCCAAACACCATTCAAATGTCAACGTTAAAGAACCTTTTTATATTTCATACCATTGAAATTTAGTCTAATATGAAAAAAGACAACATAGGTGGTAGTAATATTAATTTACAACTGTATAATGTTCAAACTTGCTGTAAGATAAAAAATAAAAATACGTTAGGCCTAAGTTAATATTCTTATTGATTACCTTTAAATTTGTTAATAAGTTAATTCACTCTAATATTAAAATTAACTGATGGATAATGAGTTACGAGTTTGTAACGTGATCACGACACGCAGGTATAACGTTCTCTTTATAAATTAATATAATTAGAAATTACAATAAATTGTAACATCTATAGCTATACTTGCATACAACCTATAATAGACCAAGCATATTATGTTATCACTTATTACTTATCAGACATCAGTGTATTTGTAATAGATAAAAGGTACTTTTAACCATTAATATTTGAGTAAGTAAGTACTTATAATAATTAACAAATCATTATTTAAATGGGTACCTACTACTCAAATATTAATAAAATGGCGTTTATTACAAACATTTTTTAGTTTTTAAATACATAAAAAATATTTACAAGTAATATGTCGAAACCTAATTATGAAATAAACTACACTTGTATGTGAAGATCAGATAAAAAATAAACAAATCTTAAAAAATGTCTGGGTACGCCGCTGATTTATACAGCATTGTTGAAATTCTCCTACATAAGACTTCGATATGTCGATTGTTTTATTTTACTATTTATTCGAACAGAAATAAATTTAATTTTACATAATGACTACATTATTTTGAATGAAAATAGATACTTATTAATTTGAGGAAACGTTTTTAATATTATTTAGCTAGGTAGGATATTCATTAGACAACTACATTGCCTGCCTATTAATAACTACCTTATATTATATGGATAGCTGCACTTCGCATACATTTTACTTTTGGCAAACAAAATAAGGAAGTTTCGAAAAATATATACAGGTGTTTTGAAGATACTACAAAATACAATTTGTCTGCGTTATTGGCATAACAATGAATATTTTAAACAATTGTTGTGATCGGGAACGGTATGGCAAAGTATCAATATTTTCTTTTCAAAGCAACCCAAACCCATCTTATCTGTAAGAAACACAATAGATCATAAATATTTCGAAAACACCAGTAGTAGCTATTTAGGTACGAAATTACTCCATGAACCTTTGTATTCGTAGTGCACTTATAGGTGGCATTGGAATAACAAAAAACAGTTTAATATAAATAATATTTTAAGCCTCAACAGACATTATTATAAGACCAACAATGCATTTGAATTGTTATTATTTCTATATAAGCACATATACAAACGATTCTACTAATTTCCAATGGTTTTTCAAAAAGTAACTATACATCTTCCACCATTCCCTGTTTGTATATACAAATATATACTATTGCAGCCTTCAGGTACACAAATATTTAGTATACTCTTCATTTTTACAATTGGGCTGTTCACGTTTAACAGGTGAACAATTATCATAATATATACTATATAATATAAGGAATAACAAAAATTATGATTTAAAAATAAACATTATTGTAAAAACAAATTAAAAATAATAACGATTCTATAAGAAAAATAACATTAAAAAAAATAAATGCACAAATTTATACTTTGTAAAACTGTATATGGAAATGATTATTACTTTTGTTTTTAAGTCTTCACTAACCTTTGATATGGATAGGCACGTAAAACAGATTTGAAAAATTACAAGCCTCGAACATTAATGTGAATAATATGTTAAAATTCGATTAAATATAATATACAATACACAATATATATTATAATATATACCTACTCTTATTCAGACTTTAATTCCGTCATCAGTCCACAAATACCCATTATATTAACAGTTCTAAATACACTTCTTGCCAAAGTCTACCTCTATTCAGTTTTTATATACATAATATATCCTTACATTAATAATCCACAATCAAAATTTGCAATATACGTTATATCTATATTTTATTCTAATTTTATTTTATGTATTTATATGCTCGTCAAGACTTTGTTAATACTGTCAGTACAGAAAGTTTTTACTGACGACATTTATTTTAATAAAAAAGTGAGTTTATAATTATTAATTTAGTGTGCAACCTGTTGCCGAATAAACCTAAGTTCATATGAACGGATGCTCGTATACGTGGCAAATGGCAGCTAATATAGGTAACAATTAGTTATTATTATTATTGTTATACCTAAAGTTATCCAACTTCTATAGTGAAATGTCCTTAATAGTATAATGTAACACGTGTATACATAATAATATGCTGTATAATAGTTTATTTTTGTGAACAGGAAAGGATAACCATCGCAGTTTTGCACGATTTCGTGTAGCATCATTTGCAGACGACAATGTTGTCTTTTTTGCCACCTTCCTGCCAATCTGTTTAAGCAATCTAAAAACGCGTACAATAGGTTAATTTTCGACCATTGTTGTAATATGTTTACAGAAATATTATTGATGTTATTATTGTTGTTGCATTCTTTTTTATTATTGATGGTATCGAGTTGATCGTGCGGATTTAGCTACCTATTTTCCTGGATATACAAATCTGAGCTCAAATAACAACAACCCATAAATGTACACGATTTCATAAGCCCGCAGTATAAAGCTATTGTTATATTTTATTAATTCAAACCATCATTCTGACGAGATTTTTTGATCGATATATTATGGTCACGTGACCCGTAAGGTCTTTCAAAAATAATAATTTATTATACAAGAATACGCATGCCAACATTATTTTACTACCTATACATAATATAGACTATTACAAAAATATAAGAGACGAAAGTATTGAATTTTTATTTTATAGTATAGGACGTAATTGTATGTAAGTTCATATAATCGGCATAACAGTTTATATATCATACCAAAATCAACCACTGCTATCCGTTTTTGGTAAAATTCAATCGTAATATTCCAAGTCGCAGTGTTATTGCTGTATATAATATTTGGTACCTACATGTATGGGTACGCTTGCAAAGAAAATATTGGTAGTTATTGTATTTGCCAACGTGGGCAAACTGACACCATTCGACATATTCTTACCATATACACACCTGGCTTCAGTGTTGCTTTTGTATCAGAGATACAATCTAATTTTGTATAGAGTTACACGGTAAAAGGCTTAAATTCCCATCAAATAAAGACGTAAAATGTCCATCACGAGAGTCCGCGGGCGGAAGAATATGTTCGCGGCTCATTACGCCCCCTATTTTGCCGCTCTATGTTATTCTTTATTTTTTTGTTACAAAAACAACATTTTGTTTATTGTTGTTGTTCGACAGCCCTCATAAACCACAACAACTCGACAATACACTTGGGGTGTAGATCTTCATTAGCTGAATAATACAACATAATTGCCTTTCATGTATAAAAGGAAAAATGCTTTATACACTTATTCGAATGGATAAAACGAAAATAAAAAAATCTAGACTAAACTGTTTTAACCGTGGGACCTTCTAAGCAGCCGTTCGCTTTAACAAAAATAACACAAACGTATCGAATAAAATCCACGATAAACCTTAAATAAAACACAATGCCATAATCAACAGCTTAAATAAAATAAAATTGTAATAATTACCATTTGATCAATTAAAAAAAACGTATTTTACGACATACGCTATAATTTAAAATGTTTGTAATAATATCCATGTATGTTTCATTTTGTAGTCTTTTAATAATATTTATGACCTTTTCAGTTTTTAACCTACACAATAAAACTATGGATACATTTCCAATTTGAATGAAAATAAAAATAAAAATCATACAAAAACAAAATTCAAATAACTAATTGATTCATATTTTATTCATATTTTAAATAATTTTTATTATTTAAAATAATAATCAAATGAATTGCGTAATAAGAAACTGTATAAGTAAAATATTAGAAATATTACTGACTGACTTACGCTGTAATATTTTATAATAATATTACGTCAAACATGAACCTCTATCAAACATCTACAACAGCTGTATAGTAGGTTTCTTAATTTGAAGCTATTTTTATGTATAAATGTATACTTATCTTAAGATGTATAATATTATATCAATATAACATATGTCAGATTTCTACTTCAAAAGTGTCATAGTAATTATATACTAATCTATTATATTAGAAACAAAATTCTTATAGGTGAATTTCACTAGCCATGTAACGATAATATATTGCATTAACTATTTAGGTTTTCATAATATAAAGTTAACTATATTGGTATGTAATATTTACGAATTAGTTTTTATTCTAGAATAATAATATATAAGTCTATTATAATAATTATGTTTTGGCTACAATTAATTATTATAAATAAACTACAAACTGTATTATTATTATAATAATAATTTTTCGATTTTCTCAATAGTTATTTAATGCCAAGGGAAAAACTACTGACGAATTACGAAAAACCGCTTAAAATGGGTTTTTAATTTCTAACATTTGCTTATCACCGTAACAACCAATAAAAAATTATAATATTATAATATTAATTCTACTTAAAGACTGTAATAAATAATAAAAATTTAAAAAATCCAAACTGATAAACTGTCTCCGCTCAGAATCGTTTTTCTTATGCAATGATATTATATCATTGAATTCAAGTTTAATAAAATCATACATTGTCCCACTTGTAACCTACTATACAGCAGAGCGACATCCACTTACCCGCTTTTTTTGTTTAATGTTTTGTGTATATTTTTTCTCATAGTTTATTGCATTACTTACATTGTGCCGCTTTGTAGTGATGTAGTATCGTTAGAAGAATTAGCCAAAAAGAAAATTCACGAAATTCTTATGCTAAATGAAGAGAGTACAAGACAAAGAGCATAAAAATGAACATTTTTCTTTATTGAACATCTACCAGAAAGTGTAAGAACATATCTCTTATGCTACGAGTAATTATTTATGAATCTATATTGTTAAAATATTGAGTATAATAATTAATAAACAACAGTTAAAATCCACCAGGTTTCCAAAATATGATAGTAAAATATGCAAACCCAGTAGTTACCCACTTAGTTATATTGGGTGCCGTTTTCAGTCGCCCTTTTTGTTTAATTGCAATTAAGTATGTGCCACCTATATGTATTTACGATTTGGAAAAAGACCTACCACTGTTGATGTCTTTCGTGTTATATCTTTGGACGTATCGTCCCAAAGTTAACAAACTATTTATGAATCTCGTATACGTTTATGTGAGTATAATGCGTCAATGAAACGTTCAAGATAACTCTGTGAACATAATAATAATATTACTTCACAACTTACAATAACTGATTTTAGAAAAATTGCAATAGATGGAATGTCTGCATGAATAGTATACAATGTTCAATGAATATTGTATGCAAGTGTTTTGAGGAAGGTTTAGCAAATAATCTAGTGCACCTTCAGCTGACCTATCAATGTGACGATTCAATTTGAATTGCTGTTGGCCGAAATTCAAAATGTTTAAAAATGTTGGATGTTTCGTGTTCATCAACTGATGGCTTCAAAAGCTTTTTATTTAAAGTGCATAAGTACAACATATACTTTATTCTTTTCCGTCATCAAAATATCTGTCATAAATCAAAATTTAATTTTAATTGTATTTTAAAATGTCTCTACGTACAATATTATATGTTTAAACGTAAATAAAAAATTTGAATGTTTACCACATTTAAGAAATCTTAATATAACATTAACGCAAAATTATAAACCATTAAATAATATAAACCACCAACTATTAATGGAGTATTAACAAAATGAATTCGTTGACATTATACATAGAAAATACAATTGAATACTTTAAATTTTTTTTCAGAAATGGATACATTCAAAATCTTTCTGAACTAACAATTAAAAATGTAGTAAGTCAGCATTTAAGTACATCTTTATTTCAATAGACAAATACACAGTATGTGTAATATGTATTGTATTAATAGGCTATGAATTTAATTATTTTACATACCAATGAATTATTTCATTATTTCAAAATAAATAAATAAATAAGCAAGAAAAAATTCGATTCAAACATCACCTTTCTAAAAACGAAGTTTTACTTTGTATAGCTTTTCATATTATCTTAAATATTTGTAACGGAAAAAATTATGGATTTGGCATTTTATACTCATACATTAGTAATTTAGTTTTAATGAAAGATTTGAACATTTTAAATCTTATAAATATATCTCATAAATTATTTCAAAAAAATATAAATTGTTTTCATATTATGTAACCTATTTATTTATTTTGTTGTTCTCCAATAATACACAATAAAATTGAAATATTTTACGCAAATCATCTATTTGTATTTTTCAGGCTATTTAAATTTATTTTATATAGTATATTTTTCATAGTTTCTAAAATATAAAATATAAATTATAATAATTTTTACTTAGTTTTACATAAACTATAATATTTATCATTGCTATATAAAAGTAATATAAATGTGTGTTTTTATCAAACAACATTTTCTTTTGATAAATAATTATATAATTATACAACTTACTGTAAAAATAATTATATTTTATGTAACTAATAAGAGTTATTTATAGTCTTTAGATATCAGCTTTGATCTAGCATTATTACAAAGTGGTTGTCCAAATCTGATAATATTAGATATTGTTTCCATGTCACTTAATATAAATCTAAGACCAACTGGAAAATTTGAATATTTAAAAACAGTAAAGATGGAAGCACCATTTGAAGGAACCAAAACTTGGTTTTTACTTCATGGCTGTCCATCCTTAGAAGAGTTACAAGTATAAAATATTTATTATGTTAATTTGAAATAAATGTCATAATAGCAATATTACAATTTTTAAAAATATATAGATATTTAACGAAATGGATCCTGAATATTGGAAGAACATTTTTATCACTCCACCACCGATTATATGTCAACAAGTGAAACGATAAGAAATTGTATTTGTACTTCCCAACGGAAATCCAACCTTTTTAATTCAACCGTACATCGTATGTAAACTGTATCAGTAATTACGTAACAAGTTATACTTTTTAAGAATTTTAAAGTTAAACACCCGTTAAATTGACAAAAGAAATGTAAAACCCAAAAGACATTACGATGAATAGTCTGTAATGAATGAGTTAAATTTTGATTTAATGATAAGTCAATTTCTTACCTTAATACAATGAAAAAGATTTTTAGCGGATTAGAATAAGACGAATATATTATATTTCTAAGGACATTTTACTATACATAATATTTTATATTACTATTAGTAATACGGTAGATTGAACTAATTTTTACCAAATTAAATTGCATGTAATATATGACAATATTATTATCATAATATTGTTTCATAAAATATTACTATATGGCCGTTACCTCTTATATTAACTTATTATATTGGAGTAAATAGGTTTGTGGTATAAATTGCTTAAAATTAATTTTTATTACTTTGAAAATTTGTATTGAGTATTGTAAACAATATTATGCCAAAAAGGCAAAAATACATTTTTTATGTGTCATCAATATTTTTTTGATGTAAGAACAACTTTTGAGAAACTTTGAAATACATTTTTAACTATAAAATAATTTGGTAATCCTTATAATTTTGATAAGTTTTTCAAAATTTAACTTCAGATGCTCGTTATTAAAATGATGCGTATGTATTCTTAATATTTTTGATGCTGACTTTTATGAACAATCAAATTATGCATTTTATAAGTACCTATAATTGGTACCTATAAATATCAAAAAAATGAATAAAAGCCAAACATGGAGACCATGGAGTATTTGTAGTTGTAAGTATATCTATATAACGTCTAAATGAATTGAATTGTACATCTAGAAACGCTTAGGTAACTGGCATAATATATACAATTAAAATAAGACTGCATTGATATTTGTACATATTAGTAATCGAGTGAATTATAAATATATTAAAATTAAAAATAATTTTTTTTATTGGTAGTTGATCATATTATAAGATGAAGAAAACTTTACAAAATCGTATGCGAACTGTGTGTATACTTATTAATATGTCATGAGAAATTCGTAATAAACAAATAGGAATAATACATATAAATATACTTTCATGTATAAACATAATACTGTGTAGGTATACAATCTAAACTCTAAATCGTATAATATGTTTATGATAAATATTCAAAATAATAGTAAATGTATTTTTTTTCAACACAATATTAAAACAAATTAATAATTCGATTGAAACAAACAGTCTAGACATTGAGCTACGTTGGTCGTTATTAAATTAAAAACATTTATATTTCATATAACACGTGGGACAGAAAAATGATTCGTACTCTATAATAAACGTTACGGAAAACATAGTCTCTCCGATTCGAAATCGACACACAGAAACACACAGGGCAAAAGACAGCTGTACATTATACGTGTGTATGTTTATTTGTGCTTTATTGTGCGGGTTTATACACATAATCCAATGTTATTCTTTCATTAACATCGTTCGAGTTGATGCCGACAATAGAAGGCCACCCCACATATATGAATCGCTCGGATTATAATATACACACACGCACATATAATATTATATATTATTTTGATCAAAATGGCTCGTAGATTTTTTTTTTCCCCCCCATGCGTTACCACCATTGCCAACGTTCTACTTGGATATATTTATTAGCGGTCAGGGGTTCTCAATGGAACGGGGGGGTGACAAACAAAAACAGCCTCCGGGGACGTCGAAACAATAAAAACAAAAAAATGTATATCACACCCAGTAGTTTGATTTTCTTATCAAACAATTATGTTAGTTATACAGAAACCAGTTTTTTTAGATTTCGATCAAAAATTAGGGGGCTTTATTAATTTTGGATTGGTATAGGATATATTTTGAAACAGTCAACATAGTTTTACTCGCTATTTCTAAAAAAATTGATTGACATTGTGCAAACGATTATTGTTCAAATGTCTCAATTATTTCCAAGAAAATCGTGAATAATAGCAAAATTGTTTATGACGTTATACGTAGTTGTACGAAAACTCACATTTTCACAAAATGATTTTTGATTAAACCAGACCCTAGATATGCACTAATTTAATTATAAGAAATAGATAAATTATTAATTTAATAATACTGCTCTCTGTTTCTACACAACTGAAACTAGAATTTAATAGAATTTAACAGAATTAATCAAAATATTATACACCTCTTGATTATGATAAATGTATGTTAAATTAAGCTATTATTATATTTTTCATATTTTTGGCAAATATTTGTATTAATAGAAAAAAATCAAAGTCGTAGTTTATTCCTTCAAAACAAATGCAAACTGGATTTTCGTATCGTTAATTGTTATGAATTCAGAATATATATGATTTAAAATGAATAATTGGTTTTAATATACGATGAAAAGGTAACATTTTTTGTTTAGTTTATAGTAATATGAAAAGTATCTTTGAATTGTATATTATAAGCATATTATATTGCATTTCAAAAATGTAATTTTCAATTGGTACTAAACGGTTTACTGATACCTATCTTACGTTTTAACAATATTCTTTGTAGGTATCCAAATATTGTAAGTAGTTGTAACCATTGGGTTGAAATATTAAATTGGACCGTAACACCACAAAGAAAAATTCGTAGATGTAAAATCACTAATCCGATAAGTTTGAAATTTTTGAACAAATAACGCCATGCTTGTTATACCAATATCGATATGCCTTATTAGATCGCATAAATAATTCATTCTATGTAAATCCATTGATCGGTTATTCCAGGTGAAAAATTAATTTCCTATTGAGAACATTTCAACCCCAGTAATACTGAGTGTTTTTTCAACGAGGGCACGAGATAAACAACAATACACTGATAATTTCGTTTGACAAACATTTTAGTTGCGATTCGGTTACAAAAACCCCATCCACTGACAGTAACATTTATTCATATTCTGCGGTTTATGGATAGATATACTTATGAGAAAATTACATAAGTTTTTCCTTGTTCGAGCCTTATAATCTAATAAACATAAGATTCTTACTATCTAATTATCTGTTTATTTATTATAATATATACAATTTTTTTTATCAACAAAAATCATCCATTTACAGTCGTTATAAAAATAAAATATATAATTACCGTGGTTAACTCTTATAGGACCAAATAATAACGAATTTGAGTGCCTACTAAAATGAAAATTATTCAATGGTCGAACATAATATAATGTATGATGTTATAGTAAAAATATGTTAACGAGAGTTTACAAGCAGCATATTATGATGTCATGTTCAGAGTGGCAGCTTTGGCGTGTGACGATGAGTGTGCTAGTATTATGCTACCATGCAGGTTAATTTGCCTACCACTACCTATATCAGTACAATAATAGGCATACAATATCATAATGGTTTGCTGTAGTGCGTATACCTACCTACATAATAATATTATACGACTGTATAAGTCTGTTGCAATATTTTTGTATCATTTTAAGATCACGATGTACATTTTTGTTGTAAATAAATAACGATAAAATACGCTTGCGCTAAATAGAAAATTATTTTTCACATAATATAACGATGTCTATTGTCGTGAGAAATAAAGTCAACCATAAGGAATAACATTTTCCACCAAAGGGTTTACCATCGTTACCGGATTTATTACACGACCCGATACGTCGATATGATTCAAAGCTAATAAATATGGATTCTCGGCAACAAACAATAAATGGCACATAAAAATTTCAAGCAAACCAATATAATGTACCGACAGGTTTATGAGTTTTAACCAGGGGGCCAGCCTGCAAGGGGGTTAGCAAAATAATAATATTAACAACTAAATTGAACAAATGAAAAAAAAATTGAACGAAAACTGTCTGGCAATAAATATATCTTTATAATCGTATGAAATTCTATTTAGGATTTTAAAATAACCCCAATCAGATTGGTTCTATTGTCGAAAAAAAAAAGGGTTATAATAATATATATTGTGTCATACGTATGCAGGGTGTGGTGGAGCGGGAAAATTATAATAAAAAATAAATAAGCCAGATTATATATACATTATACAATATACATAAACTATATTTTGCACGTTTGCAGGGCTACCGAACAATATTCACATCCGAACTAAAATGTTGGCTTTACATTCGGTTCACGCCTATTTTTTTATCGTTTAAATAATAAATATATATACACCCGAAATGGGGCGGACATTTAGATCGTGGTACGGCCAATTTTAATTGTAGTTGACATTATGTTAAACATATTTTGACGACCGATTGAATTCATTATAATACAATGAGCACATGCAAATTAGACAAAATGCAGTTTTAACATCTCACTAAAAAATTATTATTCGTATATAATCGTATTCATAATATATATAATACAATACCCCCTCTGCACGTTCAAATAAACAATGAATATGATATATACATCAACAAACTGTTCTGATTAAATGTTTAATCTATCGCCTTATATGCACTTGCACTTATTAAATTACTAACTTATTATTACCATAATACACAACAGTATTCAAATTTATATTATCCACTTCGTATCTATACGTATAATGACTGTGCTGAAATTATATTTTATATATATTTACCGTCAGATAACCGGATGTTTCCATATCATTAGAATGTTAGAATAATTTTTATATTTTACTGCTAACTAATTCATACCTACCTAGTAATCGTTTTATTTCGTTCATATAATTAATATCACACATGAACGAACATTATAAATCAATACAAAATCAATGCAAATTGGATAAAAATTTAGCAATATAATTTGTTGCATTATGATGCTAGTTTTAAAAATGCCTTGCATATGGGTAAATACTTAAATATAAAATGTACCTATACAGGATCTATTTGAAACGCTATAATATAAAAATTGCATATACCAAGATAATATAAAAATTAAATATTCAAGTACCTGCCTAATATTTATAAAACTTTATTTAATAGGTAGGCATAATATATACATAATATAATTATTATTAACGTATAGGTACACTTACGTCGTGCGGCACCCTGCGACATAATTTGGTTTCTTTTTGGTTTTTCGTATAAATGAAACCGAATATATATATAGATATAAGTACAATATAAGTATAACTGTATGAGAGCGTGAGTTTGTATATAATATATATATAACGCATTATATTTATGACCAGCCGTGTTCCCCGGAAGCAAAGTCAAGCAGTTTTCTGGTCACGGTATTTTACTGTAAAGAAATATGTATACATACATACTATTATATAGGTGCATTTAAAACGGACCCTTTTTTTACCCGATTTACCCTAAGAGGGTTGAGTAAGGCAGAAGCTATATGGAACAAAACAACATAATACTTTATGTACCAATAAATAAAGTGTTGCGTCGCATAAACCAAAAATGGGACATTATAATATAATATATATACTGTGTATACACAGTATACCAACGACAGTACTATATAGTTATATACAGAGAGCAGCAGGTTGCAACTCTTCTCTCCCTCAGCGCTTACAGAGCAGCGTCTCTGCACGAGCATTGTATATATAATAATACGTAAAAGGGCTAAAGAAGCTGCTTCTGTGCGTGACAGGCGTGATATTGGTGTAGTTTTTTCTTATTTTTCTTTTTTTTTTTTTTTGTTACTCAGTCGTGTAAACTATATTATGGCCTGGGTCAGTGTATAGTCTAGCAGCGGCTGCAGTTTTTTCTTTTTTTTTCTGCTTCGAGTGCGCGGGTTCTATATCACCAGCTACTATATATACATAATATTATATTATTATACGGGGCCCGATATAATAATATATAACGACATACACACGTTGCACACTCCACACTCTTGGTGTGCCGTATAATCCTCCGAAGGGTTAGACGTCCCGCCGATTCGCCAAAGGCTTCTTCTTTTCAGCCAAACAAAAAATATGTATACATATATGTGTGGCACGCAGTTGTTAAAACGATATTCAATTGTGTACAGCAGTAACGACGGAACAAAATGTGCATATAGTTTGATATTATTTAAGTACCTACCATATCTTTGACCATCTGGACTTAACTTGGAATAAAAAATAACACAATACATTAAAAAAAAAAATCCTTTGTGACATGAATGCAGAAATATAAATTCTAATTTGTTCAAAATGTTTATAATATACGTAACACAACAAAATCGTACGAATTAATAGGAACAATTATTATTATTATATAATAAATACGTTACACAATATAATTAGATGCAAGGAGAATTTTTATTTATTCCAAAAGAATATGAACAAAAAGTTTTTACTTTGTCATTAAATAAAATTGATAAAACTATTACAGTCGTCACTCGATAATTCGAAACTCGACAATTCGACAAATTACATAAATCGAACTAAACATGTTGCAATCTGGTAATAGTTAATAGTCAAATATCACTAAGCCTGACATTATAAATATTATAAATTTAAAACTAATAAACAATTTAGCAATGAAATAAATAAAATAAAATATTACGAACCTTATAATTTGTCTGTAGGTACCTATATAATCTAATAACTTAAAATCGTTTATCAACGAATAATAATATAGTTATGTTATATTTAAATATATTTCACTTTAAATAACCCTAACTGCGTGCGTAAGTACACGTGACTATCGATTATTATTGTATCGTATCATTGTACAGATTCGTTTCAAATTGTAACATAAACGTGATGCCTATACGTAGGTACACATTGAAATCTAAGACAAAATCCATTTAAATAATAATAACTGTCTATTTTGATAACCTTGTAAACTCTAAACACAAAACTTCGTTGGTATAACAAACAGAAGAAGTATACACGAACTAAAATATATTTCAGATATATATATATAGGTAGGTACCTATGTGTACATATTACAATGTATTATATACATGTCCATCAATTTACACGGCCAACATCTCATTATATCTCTGTGCTTGTGTGTGTGTGTGTGTGTGTGTGTGTGTGTGATATGTATGTATACCACTTGACAACGGTTACGCTAAACGTCAGCGAAATTCGGTGCGCGTTCAACAAATACATTATAGACACAGAAGGTACCTATATATATATATATGCTGCAACAATAATAATACACGAATTGGTCTATTCTACTGTCACAATATCAAATTTCATTGTGCAACACTTTTAAAAAGTACATAACAACATCTATAATAGGTGCTCGTGTAGAAAGTTGTACCTATCTTTTTATTTGTATTATTGTTATTTGTTCTTTACTATACTTTACGTCTTTACAATAATAATAATACGTATCACATGTATAATAAAAGGTAATGGAATCCATTCGTTGCTGACAGCATCACCCATGGACGTCAGTCGCATGTACGGCTGTACCTATATAATATTTTGTTCACCGCAAAGTTTAAAAATGACACGACAATAAAATATTATTATAATAAACGGATAAGACGTCCAGGTATGGTATTTTTATTTTTCAAACAACTACCTGGTTATAATAAGGTACCAACACATATATAGAGGTACGTGGGAATAGATAGAAAACAAATTGATAGCGTCTTCACATCAACGACCATTACAATGACGTACAACTGTTGTCAACAATACTGATTAATTATGATGTGCGATTTGTTACATAAATATAAACACCTAGTAGGTATATAAACCAATACCAAACATATACCTACTATAATGGATATGTGTACCGATGGATTAATTTATGTTATTGTTATCGTTTGTACAAGGGTAGGAAAACCAGTCTTGAAATAAAAAAAAAACTTGTGGTTCTTGAATTACCCATTCAAATAAAAAAAAAAAATTACTCTTGTAAACTAGTTGGAGCATGGTGTGGAATAATTTCGGTTTCTTTTCATACACATGCTGCAAAAACCCATTTGTCTTCATTTACCGACAATTCTTCCTGTTAATAAAGTGGTCCGACCATATGATATCGTGATGAATAAAGTCAAGGTCCTTGACGACCCCTTGAACCCTCTTCTCGAAACTAGTTTAAACCCGTTTACCATACCTACGTCTGATTTTATGTGAAGATGTTGTACCTATTTCATCAAAGGCCGTATTATCCGTAATATTTTTTTTATTTAAAAATGATAAGACATATTTTTAATTTTTAATAATGCCTAATATGTTTAATGGAAAATTCTAACCGTTTTTGTTATTGTTGCTGTATAAACTAGTACACAGTTCATACGTGTATATAAAGTGTGTATAATAACAAACGTTTAGGGTTTATACAAATGAAAATTTTTGGAACTGAATAATATACTAATATAGGAATAAAAAGTGCAGAAGTGTTTAGCGAAATGTAGTAAAAAATGTTCATGAATGCAATCATACATTTTTTTTTTAATAAAAAGTAAAAATATCAAATAGTATGTGTTGAACACTTAGATAGTTTTGCCGAATTGTATACGAAAATATGATAAAGCCATGTATTTTTTTTATATTTCTTTATACGCCAAATCATCGAAACATTTTTCAAACCATTACCGACTAAAAAAAAATTCACCACGGCTAAAAAAATATACCCACCTATGTGTATCTATTATGTGTGCGGTCAGTTTTGAGGTCCATTAAGTAGAATCCCCGGGTAGATATTTGACATTGACAAAGTCGTGGGTCTCGATTCAAGTGTTCCGACCGGAAACAAACGCTAAAAAATGTCATTTAAAAGTCCACGCCACTGCCGCGATAATATAATTTGTTAGGTTCATACCACTCCGAAACCCGGTAGCATGTTGTTACAAAAAAGTATAATAAATGTTAGACGTTGTTGTGCATTTTATTTAATTTTTTTGCACACGACTGGGCTTACGCAAACGCGTACATAAAAGGTCAAGAATCCATTAGCAAACAATGTAGATCAGAGTTATTCCGAACATTATATAATGTTCTTTGAAAATATATTTGTTGAGTCGGTCGGTTAGAGATTCGTCTCGCCATGTCTTTTTTTTATCATACTATTATATTGTACGTATTGATTTGATACGCAGAAAGACTATTTATTTTTTTTTTACTTATTTCACGTATTATATCCGGTGGTCGATATTGTTAAGAAATAAGAACTACCCACATATATTATATATTATGTGTCTACACAATACAATATTATTTCAGTTGAGTTTTGTGAGACGTGCAGTATAAGTTTAATATTTGGAACGTAAATAATATGTTTAATATGTTATGCACATTTTATTATTGTGGCGAATATTATTTATGAATTATGATATTTAAATTCAAAACTTGATACGCTTAAGTGTATTCGTCCGGCTAGACATACGGGCTATACGGAGTACGGACTGTTTTAATCCATCTTTGTATTGACAAAAGAGATTAATGCTATTGAATGACCAGTGACTATATTCGATATCGTCTTGCAGGATGTCACATCGGTAATAGAAGAAAAAATTATATTTTTTTAATCCAGTTATACGCAATGCATAATCCCCCGGGACTTAAATATCGTATGGAATACATACGAGTTTAAAACCCACAACTGTTCAAGAGTATTGAATATGTTATGAAACATTTTACACGCGAGTTTAAGCTGTTTTTAATACAATAAAACAAAGTATTAACAGAAATTGTACCTAACAGTAGAAAACCGGTTGAAAATGTGGTGTATATGTCGTAGCCACTTCGTGAAATCGTACTTTTCATGAAAAGATGACCATTTCATGAAATGGAAACGGATATTTACACTTCGTGAAATTCGAAAAATATTCACAAAATGGTCATTTTCATGAAGTGGTCACTCAAATTTAACATCGTGTAATTTTTTTCACAATCCGGTCGTTCACTTTGTGTAATGGAATACACATTCATTGCACACGTCAAGTTTGATTATATTCGTTATTATTTATTTAATGTATTTATTAAGTATACTTTATTTTAACTTTAACAATACTATAAGTTATTTATCCATTTTTATTAATTTAACTAAACATTATATTATTATATTTATAACTATTTATAATAACTAATACATTATATGTTCATATTACAATAATTTTTTATTTATTAGACAGGTAAATGAATTGTGACAACGACTGTTGCATTTTATACTAGCTTAAACAAACACATCTTTTGGTTGACAAGAACTTTTACATGAAGAACTTAGGATCCCTGACCTCCAGATACGACCTGGACAGTTTCACGCAAGGTTAATTCTTTTTGTTTGTTAACCTGTTCAGCTAAAATAAAATTTGCAGTGGCATGCTGCATATTTCCAGAATTGAACCATCCTTTAATTAACCCGTGTGTAGTTCCTACTTGTACATTTCATTTTTTTCTTCAATAATGACAGAAATCACGCGAGCAGGATCCGATATGTATTTGACATCAGAACGTGATTAATAGATATAAAAACAAACGTAACAAACAAAAAGAATTAACCTTGCGTGAAACTGTCCAGGTCGTATCTGGAGGTCAGGGATTCCTAAGTTCTTCATGTAAAAGTTCTTGTCAAACAAAAGATGTGTTTGTTTTTAAGCTAGTATAAAATGAACAGTCGTTGTCACAATTCATTTACCTGTTCTAATAAATAAAAAATTATTGTAATATGAACAATATAATGTATTAGTAATATAAATAGTTATAAATATAAATATAATGTTTAGTTAAATTATAAAATATGGATAAAAATAACTTATATATGTTAAAGTTAAAAATAAGTATACTTAAAAATACATTAAATAAATAATAACGAATATAATCAATTGACGTGTGCAATGAATGGTATTCCATACACAAAGTGAACGACCGGATTGTGAAAAAAATTACACGATGTTAAATTTGAGTGACCACTTCATGAAAAAATGACCATTTTGTGAAATATTTTCGAATTCACGAAGTGTAAAATATCCGTTTCCATTTCATGAAATGGTCATCTTTTCATGAAAAGTACGATTTCACGAAGTGGCTACGACATATACATACCGTAATTTTTAAACTTGTATCAATTACCTACTTATTCTTAATAAACTATAAAACATAACATTTTATTAATAATGATAAACTGTTTAGTTTTCAAATAAATAATAATCGTCATTATGTCTAATGCATCAAATATAAAAAAATATATTATAAGATAATAATATAATGGTAAAAGCTATTATATTTTTCAAAGTCAATTAAAGGTCATTGTTTTATATTTTTCAAGTCAAAACAAATTGTATAAATTACTTTTACAAACTACAATACATTTAAACTAAGTCATCTTAAGGCATGGTTGTTAATTGTTTACAATATTTTGAAAGTTAACTTCTAAAGTATAAAATACAATGCATACATTAAAATGAAAATAAGAACTTTTAGTTCCACTTGTCAAAATTATATACATTTACATTTACACTAGGTACCTACCATATGTTTGAATAACCATAATTGGGAATAAAATATGGAAATCATGCCTCAAATACCAAATCTAACCTAAACTAACTGAACAATAAATCATGTATGACTAAATACATGTGGAAAATACAAGTTAAAACTAATTTATCCATACCATAAACGATCATTTTTCGTATTATTAAATAAATCGTAATATAGGTAATATGAGTAATAAATATATTTACAGTCAATAATATAATACAACAAAATAAGTAAATTTGATAAAAGTAGGAATAATAATTGGTTATTTGTTTATTATAATCATTAAGTTGAACGGTATCCGGACCATTTTAACAACGATATTGATAAACCGATTTCGAATTCTAAAATATTAAATCATCGGAGAATATATTGTTCATTCAAAAAATAAATAAAATCCATCGGCCATTAGCAATAGTAATTCTTTGCGTGTAACCTGATCTGTTCCTAATATAACTAATAAAAATGTATAGTAGTGGGCAAATATTCCGTTTATTGTTGGGGTTTAAACCTAATCATTATCGTGCATGCATTTCCAAACAAATATTTCCCCTCTATTACTTCATATGTAAGCGAATGTCATACAACAAAATACAAATTGTACATGAACTTGTGGTCGATTTAGAATCCCTGTCAGATAACTGGATCGTTATATTTAATACATGCCCATATGACCCTTTTACAACGTGATTGTCATCTACCACCAATGATAAATGTACCCGGGTCATTTATATTATTATTTTTGTTTGTTTATCTGATGGAGGAATTTGATACTTTGCGTTGCGAGCCAAACGTACCGAATTTGTATCATTTACATCATATATTATAATATTGTACTGTATAGTATATACTCCATTATAGCTGTGTTCTCACGAAAATAGAATAACCGTTATATTGAAGATTTAACTAAACAATTGTATATACCAGTCGATCGTATACATATTATAATAATACGTAATATAATACATCTCCAAAACGCAAGAGCAACATTTTTTTATAATTTTTTTTATATCTATCACATGCGTAAAATGTAATCGTTTTTAATAGAAAATCAAAATGTCAACGAACCAGTTTTTCAATCAATAACCACTGAAATAATAGTCTAACCTACTATTCATCTACCGTAGGTACCTGTACTCAAAATAGTAAGTACCTATCTATAAATTTAGTTATAAAATGTATTGTTTTAAACTGACCTAACCTATATTTGTGACAAGGGTGTATTAATATTATTATATTCTTTTTTTGCTATGGTACACGCCTCGTTTCCATCTGTATATTAGCGATTGCAGTCTACAATGACACAAAATGAACGACCCTGCTGGGTCGTTGTGGCCCAGTTGCGGTGGCCTCAAACACTTTTCATTTTTTTTGTCTTCTAATGAGACAACATCATTCAAACCTGGATACATATTATAACTCACGCCGAGTATATGTATAAAAAAAAATGCAATGGGATAATAGTGGTTAAAAAAAATCGAGCTGACGATATTTTTTTCGGCTTCACGGGAGTCTGTTCAAACCAAAAACCGCAAATTCCACTTAGGTGGCCCAAGTAATGTTTATCATTGTCATCTATTGTTTCCACAGAGTCATAATTTTCTTGACCTTTGGTATTCACACACTTCCCACGGTTTAACTGGCATACGAATATAGAATTCATCGAAATCGTTTAACTTTAGGTATGTCTCTATGTAGGGAACCACCCCAAGTCCCTAACTACAATATGTCTACACAGTATTTACCTAGACTTACCTACTACCTATAATGGTTACCTTGACTTAAAACCTAGCTGCACTTTGTCCAATTGACATATTCTTCAAGACAAAACATGTCAAGTTTTTAACAGTTGTCTGTATTATAGTATAGTATGAAAAAAACATTAAGACAAACATGTGACAGCGAGACTTCAACGGGTAACAAACAAATTTCGTTCTAGTTCTCATTGTATGTATACAACAATACAATAACAACATTGTTTCGAAAAATGTCTCCCCATGGAAAGGTGTATTCATATATAAACCCGGAGGGTACGCAATTCGCAGGGGATGATTTAGTGACGACAGCTCTTGGCCATAACAATGACATCACCCTGGTTGTAAGTGGTAGGCTTGCGCTCGCTTATAATCGCATAAATTTATGCGGATTCCACATATAGAATGAACATAACAATGTATGCGTTCTAGTTTCGCTTGATGTCAATTGTAAAATAAACACGTTTCAAAGAAGTCATCGAGTGGTTTCTGACCTTTTTTGTCTGTCCCTTTTCATAAATGAGGTTGACTGTTGAACTGCATCGTGGAAAATATAACGCATTGCAATAACTAATGTGGTATAAGTGTATAACGACGGATATATCCAGTGTAGGTTAGACTGTATTTTACTTCCAAACATTTTTTTGCCTTATTTAAAACATTGCTTATGTATTTTTTTTATCACGTAGTAATATTATTTTTTAACGCTGATTTATTATATTAAATATATATGCTAAACATCATAATACTATATAGTACATAATATATCAATAATTTGTATATTTTTGGGCGTACCAACTTATATGAGTACCTACGAAAATTATATACGAATGTGTGTTACAAATTACAATACACCAGAAATAAATTCAAAACTAGTCAGTAAATACAAATTCAGTGACATTTTTAAGTTCGTTCAACCATCGTAAAGTACCTACAAATAAAACAATTTTATGAAAATAACTTTTTTGTAGATACATCAAATACTACCTACAAATTTTATAAAATGGTAGATCAATATTATAATTGTTAATATAAAATAAAATTTGTTACGGGTTTAGGAATACTAAATTAATTCCATCTTATAAAGAACCGCAGATCGAAAATGGGTCACGCATCAAATAATGTCACTTTTTACATTTTTATCTTTGCCTGAACCCGATCTGGCCAGCCGTTTGTATAGGTTATTTATGATAATATACAGTCTAGGGCCGCACCGATTTCATACAAACACGAGCACCTATCTATCAATATAATATTATAATTATGTTATTTTTATTATTATTGTATAATACAATGTATAATGAATAAAAAACAAAATAATGTATAACTTAAAGTAGCTCGCTTTCCTTGTATGCAGGTACTTAGTACTTACTATAATATGTTGTAGGTATTATTAAATCGTTTTTTTTTCCTTAAACACAGTTTTACAGTAGATGCCTACCTACATACCTTTATCAAAAAAAAATTGGAAAAGCCATCATGGTCCACAATTCCACGTGAATAGTTAATATCCTTATACTTTTATGTACGAAATAATATTGAATTAACATAATAATAATTTTAAGATAATATTATTTGTATGAAAAAAATCGTTGAATAGAGTACGAGTGGATTTTTACTAAGGGCAGATACCCTTAATACCCACGTGCACATACATTGAGAACTAATTTTATTCAACCGTACATTAAGTGCACAAGACTTATAAAATACAATCGAATATAACTATTGGTTTAAAAACATGATTTGATATTCGATTTAATAATACAAATATGATATATAAGCTCGAAATATTTGAAATATTTATCATATTATACCCGATAACCCTTCGATCAGCGCGCAAAAACCACGTACGACAAATATTTTGGAGCCCAATTAGTGCAGTAAATTCCAACGAGGATTTACGCGAAAATTGGATTACGGGTGTTTCGAATGCGCATAATATACGAAATTGTACGCATTATACTATGCGCATTCAATCGACCGACGACGGTGTGGCAAATCCCACGCACGCATGAACAGACATTGAAGGATTATTATTATATGGTGCTGCAGATGACGTGCTGGGCCGGTAATAATAACAGTGTTAAAATCCCGGGTTCTCGGTGCGATTTTAATAATATGCCGAGATTTTTTTGGTTACACAATCGTTTGTGGGTTTCCGTTGGACCGAGCTTAATTCGATTACACGTCCCGGAATGAGCGAATTTGACGCCCGATTGACCACAAAGCGCTGCACGAAATGCCGTGCAAAAGGGTCTGCGACACTCGAAAGTAGTTCTCACGCAGCCACCGAATCGTACGTAATTCGCAAGTTCCTAATTTGATTACCCGCTCGTTGTTTTTGAAGCAGTTTTCGATTTGTTCTTGTCTGCGAAAAGTATTGACCATAGATTATAATATATTCCGCGAGCACGATAATATTGTACGAATTCGCACAAAAAATGAAATTTCATAGGTACCCGTTTGATATACATTATTGCCTTATCGTTATATTATTTAGTTCTCCGCGATTAAAATGCATTGTCTTAAAAATAATATAACGTGTATTTACGATACTTTATTACTTTCTCTACGCAATATATAAACTGAACATGTGAAGTATAGGTATAATATTATATTATACAGAGGCAAACCCATGAGGGGCGCTTGTAACCATCCCACCTATATATGTTTGATTTTTTTTTTTAAATTCTACGTAGAATATAGTATACTTGTATAATTTGTATAAGTAACAATTTTAAATATGTACAGAGTTGTTACGTATGTATAATATGTACCTACATATATATATATAAATATTTAATATGAGTCTAAATTTTATCCAATATCATGCATTATATATAAATAAAAGGAATATGTAATTTAAATATTTGAGCATACATCGTTGCCGTCGACAACTAAATTTTTATTTCCGTTAAAATTAAAAAAGTTTGGTTTTCGTTTCCACCAAAATAATGAGGGGTGACAATCCGAAACATATCGACATTTTTTTTCAATAGGTGAATTAATTAAATTTTTTCAAAATTTGTGTCTGGAATGTTGTACATTTAATAATGAATAATAAATAAATTCAGTTTCCTATGGAGATAAATAATTATTATAACTTTTATAAAGTTAACAATAATTGCTTTTAAATACAATTTAATTGATAATATTTACTTAAATTAAATAATTTGCATTTCAAAATATAAAATTTGAAAATAGTACCTATGTTTTGACTTATAGAAACCTTGTTGGCAGTACATTAACATAGGAAATAGTGCGTTTTGCTGTAACGAATAGAAATAGGTACCTTTTGAAAAAAACATTGACAATAACCCGTTTTGGTCTAACTTTGATAATAATATCATGATTTAACACAGGCAATAGTACGCTTTGGAGAATGTTTATAAATTCTTTAATTTACAAAGATTCATTGGAAATAGTACGGTTTGGCCTAACTGCTATTTTTGTTATCATAATAATTTATACCAAAAATAATCATTTTTTCATTTGTTTTGTGACACCGACGATTCCCCGCTATGTTTACAGTTTAATTTTACGTCAATCTCGATTTCTCTAAAAATGCCAATAGTAAGTAAGTTTTGGATTTTCATCCCTCAATTTATTATAGTTTGAATTTTAAGAACCTGCACTATAGTCATAATTCTGATTTTTGTCGTTATCGTTTCATGCGGTATTCTGAAAATTATACTTTCGATAATAGTGCCCGGGTGTGTGTTTTCACCCACAGTGCGGTTCAATTTCAGCGATAGTTTATGCAGAACAAATAAAAATAATAAATCGCGAATCGTTCCGTGCACAGGCGTGGACGGTATTCGGTTTGTAGAAGTTAATAGTTTAATCCGAAAAAGAAAAACGACCGCTAACAGAGGCGTTCGTTTGGGGAGGTGTTTATACCTTTGATAATAACATATCGATGGATAGGTCACGCCGCGAGCGGAGTAGACACGTCAACGTAAAAACAATTCGGGTAGATATTATATAGGTCGGAGTCGACGTAACGACGACACACTCGACCGAAAACCGTCGTACGCAAAATTTAACAAAACGAATTTAATATGATATTATCGCATTAATATATTCGGTTAATGTTCACGCGCCGTAAAACAATTATTTACAGAGGTATACCTAGGTATATATATATATATGTTTTAGATTTATAAATTTATAATAGTGGTTGTGGATAAATATATACCTATTATATAGGTCGGAGTCAACGTAACGACGACACACTCGACCAAAAACCGTCGTACGCAAAATTCAACAAAACGACTTTAATATGATATTATCGTATTAATATATTCCGTTAAAATTCACGCGCCACGAAACAATTATTTACAGAGGTTACCTAGGTATATATATATATGTTTTAGAGATTTATAAATTTATAATAGTGGTTGTGGGTAAATATATACAATATTTTATATGAGTGTGTATAGCGTTTGGAGGGACGTCATCGACTGCACACGACCGTACGCGTGGAAAACGGTGTTTGACATTACATATATGTATATTTTATATTAGGTATATAATATATTATAATATTATATTATTATGTTGTGTGTACGCGAAAGCCACGCGACCAAACGCCGCCCGTTATTGCTGCAGGCGCACCCTCCGCGGCTGTAGGCGGCCACCGCGGCCACCGCCACCGCAGACGATTATTGTTATTATTTAAAAAGGCTGCTGGACAACAAAACGCAGCTGCTGCTGCTGCTGGTCCGCAAATTAATTCTCGGCCAGTAATCACGCGCGCGCGCCCTTTTCGCCGCCGCGACCCTGTAAAAATATTATGATAAAAACGGCGGCGGCGGCCGACGACGTATTTCGTAATAATAATAACATTAAACGCGCACGCACACGTCACGTCATAATGGACCGCGGCTGTCCTCGACGACCGCACCACTCGAGTCACACAATATTATTATTTATAACGCACGCGCGCTCGCGCTAATAAACCGATTGGCTGCCGGGGCCATGTTGGATTGTGCGCGTACCGCGTCGTCGTCGCGCGGTCACGACCCGTCGTGTGGTAATAACCGCCGCGGTATATAGATTGTAATGAAGCCCGCGCGCGCACACACTAATTACACCTATCACGTGGTTACAGGTACGACGTAATATTATATTTGCTGAAATTTCAAATTTTAACGTGTAGTTGATATCAGGTAGACGTACGACATTTCGATTCGTTGTGTGCATACCTGCCCGCCTATATTATAATATTCCTACCAATATATGCGTCTATTTGATTGTTAGATGTTATTTTGTATTTGTATAGGTATATCTATAGAGACGGGTAGATACAGACGTGGATGCTTGTATTGGATAGGCGAGACCCTTTTCGATGAAAATCGTAACTTTCCCTTTTCGGCTGATGCGCTTTCCAACCAAACCAAAAAGTGTAATAACCGCTTAGGAAAAAATATTAATACTAACGCAAGACAAATTAAAACGTTTCCTATTTCTTCTCTCCTAATAATAATCGTAGGTATACAAAGGTACCTATCATCTATACTCCAGGGCAGCTTTAACAACGCTTTTTACACGATTGACATTTTTTAAAAGTGATCAAATATAGGTAGGTATTAATTTTTATAGTAATTATTATTATACATGTATAGGCGG
This sequence comes from Sitobion miscanthi, assembly GCA_008086715.1. Lineage (NCBI taxonomy): Eukaryota > Metazoa > Arthropoda > Insecta > Hemiptera > Aphididae > Sitobion > Sitobion miscanthi. The sequence continues at coordinate 5,004,928 of CM017797.1, forward strand.
CAAAATTGAATCTTGTTTTTATGTATAAAAAATCACTAGCAACTGGCTTGCTTATAAACCCGGGTATACCTTGGTATAGTATCTATATAGGTACTTATGTAAGTACCTACTATATTACATCAGCATATACAATATATACCTATAGGCAGGTAGGTACAATATATGTATAATTACGCACTATACTGCCTATACCTATGTATATGTTGTAACCTATTTTACAGTTTTCCTCTTTCTGCAAATATAGACAATATATTGGTATCACACTATCACTTATCAACTATAGCCACGCAAGTCCTAACCAACCTATCTGAATAATGTCATTGGCTATAATAGTATATGATACTACGAGATATACCTACACACCTATATACCTATACTATTATGTCTTATAAAGGTCAGCGTGATGCCCAAGTTCCCAACTCAGCATATCCCGCTGGCCACATGCAGTATTATGCGTATATAGCGAAGACATTTAACGGTCACAACCAATTTTAAATTACCTAAACAAAATTTATAGATACCTAAACCTATATAAAATACAATTGTTTTGAAAATATTAATTACATTTTCGTTTTTTCTATTATTTGTAAGTGGTGACCAGCATACGAATGAAACGTCTTATATTTAGGTTAATCTATAGTAACCTACACCTACTATTATTGTGCCCCACTGAAGAAAATTAGTTGAGCTCCACTGCTTTATATAAAATAGGTACCTACATAGTCAATGATAAAACCTATATATTATTATACATTATGGGTAATGTAAACATGCTATATAATGAATATATTGACTTATAATATGTCGTGTAATTTAAAAATACGTAGGTATAATTAAAATATTTGAAACTAATTAGTAATTACTTTAGTTACGATTCACGACTATATGCATATTATAATGAACCAATTAAAAAGTATAAAAAATAAATATTACCAATATTTTGTTTTTGTTATCTATAGAGTGTTTTGTTCACTACGGAATTATTGTTATGGGTCAATGCACATATTGGGTGGTTAAATCACGATCTCTATAGAAAATACAAATGTGTTATTATATTTATACCCAGGTACTTTCTTTTAGATCGTAGATAATGTACATGGTTTTTTAAATTATATTATTGTACCCACCTAGTATACCTACATTTTATTTTGTACGAAAAAAATGTTTCATTGTTGTTAAGTAACAAGGTGTTTTTCAGCTGAACTAACATTATGAAGCGTACAACCATTGTCGCTTATGATGAAAAATTTACGACGATATAGATACAAACGAAACAATCCAATAAATACACATGGCAACGGTATTAACGAACACAAAATAAACAGTAGGTTTAATAGTTATATACGAAATGTAGTGAATAAGATTGAATGCCATCAACCTAAAGGTAGATCGAGGATAGGTATACACTATACTTATATATCATAATATATTATATATTATATTATTATAAAACAAATAAAATATTTTTTTTAAAAATACAATAAGACTGGATATCATATATTATAGCCATATAGGGGATAGAATACCTATGCAAATTCTTTTATCCACGTATAAAGGAGCTTATGCTTGTAAGCTTTATCTGTTACTGTTGATTTTGGAATATTCTGTTAGATATATAGGTAGTAGCTGGTATATTCTAAAATCAATGCTATTATTATATTAGACGTATTTATCGATGTACCCATTACCCATGTATCTACATAATAATACATCCTTATATTGCACATGACAAAATATTAAGATAGTATAAACTGATAACAAAAATGTGTGTGACTTTAGCTATGGAAAATGTAATGGAATTCAAACAATAAATTACATTAGGTATATATTTATTCGACATATTAAATAGGAATAAAGGTATATACCTAAATGTGAAACAAAATATTAGGTATATTATATTCGAGAAAGAAATAAAAATATATAATCTGATGACATATATAAATTATAATTACAAATAATTGTATAATATAATAATAATATAGTAATGCGTTAATAGATTAGATATATCCAATTGAACTATATAATTCTGTATAAAAAGAAGAGAGCTAGAGGACTTAAAATATACCTATGCAGTCACTACTTAATACCAACACAGGAAATTACTTCAGTACCGATTACCAAAATCAGTTGCTATAACAACATAATATAATATAATTTATATTCATATCTACATGTAAATATACGCACATAGAACACATATCATAATATATACCTATGTTGGTAGGTACCTACCTACTGTTGGTGGGTAGGTAGGTATATGTGCTGGGTAAAAGGCGTACTATATTCACTGCTAAACAAACCGATGACAATCAACACCATAATAATAGTAATAATATAATAATAATAATGAAGTGCAATTTGAATAGGGCAGCCCGCGGTTCCTAATTTCCTAAATAAGAAAACAAGCCTCATTTTTCTCTCGGTCGACAAAACGAGCACAACGCATATTTGTATTGTTTCTCGAGCACATTTCCATAATGTAAACGTCGTCGGGGGCGTCACTTCTGTGCGCTGCCACACAATAAGCATTATAATTTGTTTGCGCTCTATTTATGCCTACTTCCTTGGCTATAAGCAAAACAAAACATCGTCGGGGGACAGAAATAATAATAACAGACAGGAACTGAAACCGGTCCGCTATATATATATATACGGGTAAAAATGGGGGTAATATTTACATACACGTACGTGAAACCATTTTTTATAACCATCTAATGGTGGACGGACTTGTGACCGTATGAATGCCTGTGTGAAACCTATACATGGGCTAGTATATATGGCCTAAAGGTACGACAACAATGACGACAATGAGCCCAAATGTGTCAAAGTGAAGTCTCGTAATCATAGACGTCAAATAATAGAGTAAAACAATGTAGACAATATTTAGTCCGATGTAGTAACATAAGCTTTCAACATTTAACAATATATTATTATATAGGTAGGTACTTAAATAGGTACCTCTATATATGTATCGATGTATCATTTAAATCCAAATTATATATATTTAGTAGGTATAGTTTACCTTACCTAACTTGAGAAATTCACAATAGTATCATACTGACCACATTTATGTAAATGTTATCATAATAATTTATAACCTAAATAGTATAGGTAAAATATATTATGTTAGTTAATGTGAATGTCCGCCGTTGGTGAATGTCGAAATACACCAAAATCTATATCGGTGAGACATATTATTATTGTTTAAAATAAATTATCTACGCCCTAAAAAGCATTTACTAATTAGTAATAACCTACATAGTTCATTTTGAAATTTATTAGTGTGACACAGTGACAGTGCATATAATCAGTGGCGGAACTAGGGGGGGGAAGCCGGGGATTGATCCCCGGGCGTACAATTTTAGTGGGCGTAATTTTTTTAGCGGATCTTTATTTAATGCTTGGTGTTAGAAGTTGAGAAAACGTTTTTACTTAACATAATTTGCTTATGATATTGTGGTGTTGCTTATGATGTTCGAAGGAATGAAAAACAAAAAATAAAACCATATATGGCGTAAAATTAATTAATCGTAATTTTATTATTATAGCGCGTAGCTGCGCGATCGTCCTACGTTGACGTTGGACAGTATATAATAAATAATAATATTATTATACAGACCATAGACACAGATATAATATCATTATAGACTATAGACACAGACTGCTAATACAAATTAAATATAAACGTTGTAGTCGACGCACGGAGACGACGTGGACAAAAATAGTGCAAAATTAATTACCACAGTGAAAAATTATATTCTGCTATTTGTCATTTGTCTGTCAGCAAGGCTGTATTTAAGAATTTGGCGCCCGCAACAACATGTTTGCACCCCCAACTCTGCTTATAGTTAATTGTATAGTAATACTAATTATAGGGATTTGAGGTATTCAATTTAGTATTTAGATAAATAAATAAATAAAAAAAAACCAAATGCAGTAAATAATGAATAATAATGAATGTATTATAATAGGTAGGTAACAAAAAACAGAAATATAAAATATAGGTAGGTACCTAATATACTAATATATAAATACATACAAATATATTATATGTAATTTTTTTTTCTCGCTTGTTTTTCCGCAAATTTTTTTATCACATCTGAATAATTTAAGCGCTTTGTTAAAGTAGCTTCTATATTTAGAACTGCAAGACTATTAAGTCTTTCTGATGACATAGTCGATCTCAAATATTTTTTTATTCGACGGAGTGTAGAAAAAGACCTTTCAGTAGAACAGTTGGAGGCCAAATTAGTAATTACAACTAATTTAAGAACATTCTTAAAGTTACATCAACATAAGGAAAAATTGTAACTAATGGTTTTTCTTTTATAAATTTAATTAAAATGGAAATATTATTTTCAATTTGCAATTTTCTTTTTTTGTTTTCAACTGTGCCAAGTTTTTTTTTGGATTCATTATATTTATAATAACAGTGGACTTATTATTAATTTGTATAATAAATACTAACTATACACTATCAAAACAGTACTACACTGCAGAAGACAGAACACAGTCTAATTATATTGACGGCACCTGATACGATTATAATAATGTATAGGAACTAATGAACGCAGATCGATAAAACAATATAAAATATTATTCCAGGGGGTCTATTGCCCCTCCGAACCACCCCTTAAATACTGCCCTGTGACTGTCAGCGTACGGAGTAGCCAGTAGGTAAAGACAATAAACATAATCATTCTAGTTAATGGTAAGATTATGAATAGATTCGTATAATTAGTATATTAAGTGTACTGGTGTACTGGCATTGGCATACCTACTGCAGGTATAAACTAATATACAATACCCAATTATTAAGATTCTGAGTGAAAGTGTGAAACTAGTAACTAGACATTTATTGATGCTGTGTTTTCGTTAAAATGTCTGATAGCTATACAATATAACTGCGATAAGATTATCAATCAATGTACGAAACATTATATCTGTATATTAAAAATTTTATAAATTTTTAACTTAATTTTATATTTGACATTTTATAAATTTTTTTAAAGTTAAGTGTATTATTTGTTAATCATTAAATTTTAACTTGACGATCTTGTGTTCGTTTATTGACTTAACTGAACATAATATTACCACCTTTGCCGGCTTTATGATGTAAACATTTTTTCTAGTTAGATTAATAAGAAAATTTCTATTTATATCTAAGATTTGAAAATGTAATACAAGATTCCACTTAAGTCTTGCTACAATCAACAGAAGGTTAAATTAATTTTGGCCAACAAAATTACATTTGTAAACGTAATTGTGTGTATAAAATATAATAATATATACTACCTATATATTCTAAGTTTCGTATATCTACGAATAATATTTTTAAATTACAACGTAATAACTAAAAATAAAATCGTTATTCTTGGTTTTGATATATGTAATTTAAGTGTCGAGGCATAATAATTTTAATATTAAAATCTCAATAAAGGAAAAAAAATATGTAATTTCGTTCAAATTTGAATTTAAAATGTCTGTAAGAAATAACTGTGTTTATAATTGTTTACATTTGTTAGATTTTTTGGTTATAATATGAACGACTTATGAGATTCTTCGTTTTAAAATATCAACCCTTAGCTATAAAAATTGAAAATTTTAGAGTTTTTTAATTACAATAGTTGATAAATTTAGAGATTTTCATAAATTTAGTCAAAAATAAAACTTAAAATATACTTATAAAAAAAAACGTGCCTTTATGGATCTTTAATATTTTAGATTCTGAGTGGGGCCAAAAGTCACGATGGTGAAGTCAGAATTTGGTGATCGGACTAAGTTTCAAAGTTATGGCCTAATTAAGTACGCCATTTTGTGATTAGTATTTAGTATAGTATAAACTATAAAGACAATTAAGAGCGTTTTGCGAATGCGTAAAACCGCAAAATTCAAAACTTCCTTAGCCTATAACTTCAAACGAAGTCTGCTAACAAATTCTGATTGCACCAACGTTAACACGAGGTACATATAAGTTCCAAAAAAAACATCAATATTCATAATAAGTAATAACTAATAGGCGCAGTAAACTAGAATGATGCGCAAATGTGTTAAAATAGCAAAATAGCGAACTTCATTAAGTCAAAACTTCGAAACTAAGTCCGACCGCCAAATTCTGACTTCACCATCGTTTTCAGTATAATTAACTACGTTGGTCTAAAAAAAAATTGCAAAAAAAAGGGTGTCCGGTAAACGGGTACCTAAAGTAACTAAGTTCATGCGTAACTACAAACTAACAAAATTACAAAAATGATAAAAATTAAATATAAATTAAATAATAGTCACTTACCTTATTACTGCGTAGTCTAGAAAAATATGGCTGAACTGTCGAAGTAGTAATGAATAATGATCAAACGGAAACTCCGCGCAACTGTCCGACTTAGAATAAATTTAATCGTTTTAACCGAAAATAGTCTAATTTATCGCCTTAGACCTGTTTTAACCGTGTGATATCATATAAGTGTATTCCTTAATTTATCTAACAGGTGGTATTCCCTGCCTTGAACCACAGAAAAAATAATTAATATTTATCAATTATTCTGTAGTGGGACTTTCAGCAAATACTATACCTATACGATCGTATATAGTATTTGCTTTCAGTCTTACATATTTTCGTGATTATATCGAGTATATACCACAAATATAACACCAGAGTACGCCATACCTTCGCTCAAAAGCCGACTTTTATACGAGTCATAATGGAGATTTACATTTAAATTTTATTTTAAACGTATTAATTGTTGTTCAAATATCAATAATCCGCATGCCAACATAATATATTATATTGTATAGATTATCAAAACAAACTAATGTTTTGGAACCGTGTACCAATTATTATGTAAAAATTGTAATAATATTATGTGGTATATTAATTACTGCTTATATATAAACTTTACACATTAGACCATTTACTTAGATTCAACCTTATATCACACATTTTATAGCATTTATATATTTTTTTTTTTTTTACTTAGCGTTTTTTAACACTGAGTGTTTTTGTTGGGATAGAATATATTATCAGTTAGATAATAATAAAAACCTAATAATCATACTATTTTAAATGTTACCTAATTGAATAGAATATAATTAGGTACTTAAAAATAAATCTTACGTGGTTAATATTTTAAATTTTGAAGTAATAGTATAAAAAACGACAGTAATGTATATAATTTTTGATATTTTACATTAAAAACAATGTGCTCACAATTCACAATATAAAAACCGGCCTTCGGGCGAATGGTGCCGCTACCTATACGAGAAATTTGTACTATAAATTGAGAAAAATTGCGACCGGAATATTTACGTTGCAAGTGGTGTCACTTCTCTACATCGTGTTTATACCCGCAAAGACCTTTAACTAGTACTCTTCACATGTTCACTATGTCAAGGTGAAAGATAGGTTGTGCTTTTCAATTATGAGTTATATAGGTACTCTGATATGTATATACCTATAAACTTTAAATAGCAGGTGAATTTTATATTATAGACATTTACAAGTGGACAACATTTAAGCGGACACGATTAAAATGTTTCTATAAATACCAACGTATTACTGTATCGAATATTTTGTAAGTTATTTACTAGCATATGACATTTATCGAGCATTGGTTGATGGATATTCACTAGATTTCTCATATGTAACGATTTTCTTATTTTGTTTAATTCAAAAGCGAATAACTGTAGATACCTACATGACAACTGCATTGAATGTTTATTTTATCAATTCATATACACTATAAAATTAAAAAAAAATGAAAACACATATGAAAATATTTTGAATATTTTCGAGCTGTTAAAATTTCAATTTTTTTTTTTTTTTTATAAATTACAATCAAATTTTATTTGATGGGCCAAAAAGCGTGAAAATGTAATACAAGGTTCCTGATATATTGTTACAATAGCAGTTTAAAAATATTAAATATGCACAATTTTTTTTATAAACATAAATAGTTCGATAATTGACAAAATTAATCAAATTTGAAATTTAATAGTTATTTTGTAGTTAAGAATTTATAAAATGTTCAACTTTTATAGCTAAGGGTTGACAATTTAAAACAAGGTTCCACGTAAATAGGTTATATATATAAATTACTTTATTCACAATAATACCATCAATTAATATACTTACCAAGCCCTGGTTATTGTGCGGGTTTCAGACGATGGTCATGGGACTGTATTTCATGTTCCACAAACTATTCGTTCCAATAGACATTTGTCTCAAAAACTTTTTGGAACAATTAATATTCATTGGAGAAAAATTAATGACCCCTGAAATTTTAGTCAAATTCCGCTTATGGTCCGCAAGGTGTGCTTTTGCTGCCCGGGTCTATTAAATTTGTAAGAACAGACATTTAGCCATTTGGTCTCTTACCTAGGTTACCCAGCAGATTATCAGGTTGATAACTAACTGTTAGTATTATCCAGTGTTTGGAAAGAACGTCGTTCATGAACGCACGTTCACGTTCATATATAGTGAACGTCACTCATTTTTTGCAAATAGAACGTGAACGACGATTAAATTTTTAATGAGTTTAATTGATTTTTAAGACATTCGATTTATTTACCATTTAATAAATATTTTATCTTCACTACCTGTTATCTAATATATCTACTTAAAACATTTATCTACTTTACTGTATTTTTAACTAAATGCTCTTCGGAGCATATAATCATCAAATAAAATAAAATATGAATAAAAAATATTAATTAATTATATTTTAATAATCATATTATCATTTTTCCCATTATAATTCCTATAATGTTTGTTTGATTGCAAAATATATAAATTAAATACGTGAAATTCCAGTTCTAACCTAATTGGTTTATCATAAAGTACCCTAGTATTAGCTTAATTTTATCACTAGGAAATCCTTATCAAAATGTAACTCAAATAACGTCAGATATTAAAAATTAATTCACATACCTTATAAATTGTATATGCTCTAAAGTCTAAATTGTATTTTTATTTTTTGGTTGAGTCGTATATGCTTATGGGTTTTTAATTTTTATATTGACTGCAGGCTAACGATTCACATAAAACAAAATTACACAAATTGATAATGACAATACTATTATTATCCATCTCTTTTAAGCAGAACTTGAGTTAGAGTTAGAGAGTGTAACAATATTATACTAAAAAATTTAAAAATAAAAATAATTTACAATTATATAAATAATGCACATTATTATTAGTTATTTAAATAAAATAATTGGACGGCGCGAGGGTAAAAGGGAATAAGTCAAAAAACCATAGTTTTCAGGATACATAAAAAAATTCTCATTTCTTCAATAATTTTAGATTCTGAGCGGAGCGATGAATGTATTGATTGTACAATGATGTGTGTTTTTATATCATTTTTTTTTTTATTTTTTGTCTGTGTACATGATTAGTAGTCGAAATAATGCTTCGATTTTCAACTTCAGTATCTTGTTCAACGGAAAAGTGAATCTAGTTGGTACTTTTGGGAGGTTAAAATTTAAGATTCCCGATAGTTTTCAAAAGCGCCCGGAAAAACAAAATAAAAATTAAGGAAAAACGGGAATTTTCACGCAAAATCAGTTTTTGACAAAATCGATTTTGGCTTTTGGAGTAACTCTAAAACAAATGATCGAAAATACATGAAATTTTCACTGAATGTTTATATTAGCCTTTATTATTGGGAAGACAGATTAACACTGTGAGCGCTGTCGATGCCTATCGTACTGATGGTTAGGCGGATTCCCTCCTACGTGGAGTCGGGAGATGGTATGTATTTTCCCGATATTTCGCATATATTTTCTTTTAAGTTACAGCACAGGCGCAAATTGACTACATTTTTTAGGAGGACTCAAGCCCCCCTCCCCATAGGCCATATTACTTAGTATCACAGAATATAAAAATTAATACTAATTACTAGATTTTGAACTGGGGGGAGGACTAAGTCCCCCCTATTTGCGCCAATGGAAGTGTATTTGAATGTATTTGATAATATTAATAGAAATTGTACTTACCAACGTATAAAATTAGCTATAAAAGCGTATAAAGTTTCGATACCAAAATTAATTTATTATAAAAAGTAAAATAACCAATATAAAACTATATCTATACACCCCGAATCGGAAGGTATAAATTGTTTCCCCCAGAGCGCATTTTGTTAATCTGTTTTCCCAATATTTGAAAACATTTTCGCTTGTTTTGAGCTGTTTACGGATATGCTCAGTTTCCAACTTGCTTAGGTTTTTTTTTCTATGAATATCAATAAAACTTTATTTGTTGGGTAAAATGCTTGAAAATGTGATACAAAGCTCCTACTATGTTGTTACGCTATGACATTTAAAAAATATTAAAAATCCTTGGTCAGTTTTTTTTTTATAAGCATTCAAAGTTCAAATATTAACAAAATACGTGAAAATCACGAAAATTAGCAAATTATTTTGAGTTAAGAATTCATAAAAATTTTTCTTACAATACAAGATTCCTCTTAAGTTTGTCTACTTTTATCAAAAAAAAAATGTTGTATCAAATTATAAATATTGTATGAATAAACCCCCCCCTCCTGGCTATGTCCCTGTCAATCCCTACTTTAATATATTCATAATGTGTATACATGAATCAAGAATTTATGTACTCATGCACCATAGGTATGTTTTCAGATTTGTGTGATGTATTGTTAAAGAGATAACATAAATATTGCACATTATTCAATAACCTTATAATATCAAATCTGGAATTAATATAATTATTTATAATTTTAATAATTTTAATTTTCTTTAAATGCTAGCAAATCTTAAGCTAAAACGTAAAAATTATCGTCATTCATCACTATCTGAACCTCTGTTGCTTTCTTGATCACTATTATCAGTGATTGAAGAGTCTGAATTGACCTCGCTGGCCCCGCGTTCTGAGCTTTTCTTACTTCTCATTTCAAAATCACTATTACCACTATCTGATCTAGCTTCACTAGACACACGTTTTACTTTACGCTCCTCTTCACTGTCACCACTTTGAGATGATTCTTTGGCCTTGGTAATATCTTCTTCATCAGATTTATCGCTTTCGTCACTTCCAGAACTGACCTTATGACTATTGGATTTCTTAACACTAGTGTCACTATCAGAATTTACTTCACTAGCAGCTCGTACACGTTTGTTATTTTTTTCTTTATCACTATCAAGGGTTTCACTGTTAGCGCGTTTAGCGTTAGATGCAGCTAAACGTTCTTCATCGTCATCAGAAACATCACTATCTGAAACTAAATTGTTCTTTTTAGAATCACCTGTAAATAAAAAAAAAATAGTATAATTATTTATTAAAATTTCATTAACATTAAAGCAATTTACTGTTAGGTATATTAAAATTGATAAAATATACTATTTGTATATTATATTTATCGAGTAAGTTAAAAGAGAGAAAAGATTGTCAGCTTCAGGGGAGGTTAAATCCAGATATATTATTTATTTAACTTATTTGAAATCTATAAATTTAGTGTGATATTTAGTATATTTATAGTGATATTGGGGTAGCCATATGTCCTGGTTTTGAATATAGCGTCCCGTTGTCTCGTTAACATGTTATCAGAACAGCAAATTGCCTAGGTCAGGGATGGCGAACCTTTTGATAACTGCGTGTCAAATCAAAATGTTTGGTTTGATTTTATTTGCCTCGCGTGTCAGACCTTTTTTTTGCTTAAAAATGATTTTATTTGTTGTTAGGTGTATAAAATATTTAAACTTTACAGCATTTTCTATTTAGGTACTGTTGCATATTAATATAACTTTACAGCATTTATACTATTTACTATTTATAAAGTTACATGTACATATTAATATATCTTTACAGCATTAATTTACTTTAGCCATTCAAAAAAAGATAGATCAAGTTCATCATATGTAATTGTATGTGGATTTATTAAAAATTGAAAGGTTGGTTCTAGACATCGAAAATGTAAATTTTTTTTTGGAAAGTGAAGTAAAAATTATGAATTATATTTTAAATTGGCGTGTCACTATAATAATGCGCGCGTGTCACTCCGTGACACGCGTGACACAGGTTCGCCATCCCTGGCCTAGGTCAAGCTTTAATAATTTATGCAACCATTTTCTCATTTTGTCTTTTACTAATACTTCTAGTAGAAAAACAATATTGTTTTGATAAATAATAATGAATATTTAATTGACTGATGAGATCTATTTTATAATTATTTTTTGGCTTAGTAACAATTATTACTGAATATTTTTGTTGTTTTCCAATTCACTCTTTAGAATTATTCTAATCAGTTATCGTTAATCGTTATTTAATAATTTGGTCGGTTATTCATTTTGATTTGTAACATTGAGTTAGTTTTTGACTTACAAACTTATGTAAAAGAGTTAAAAGATAACCATTATGAGTGGTATTCTAGTTACGGAAAAATAGTGTGTTAAAAACTTAAAACTGGTTGATCAGGGAGGAATGGTTAGAATTTTTCATAAAATTATGTACAAAATGTTTGTCTCGATTTAAGTAAAATTAATATCGCAACACAAAGTGAGATTAATCAGCCAATATGGTAGGTGACTTCAGTTTTCACAACACTAATTAGAATTTTATAGTCTTAAAAACTTATCTGAGTAAAGTCTATTCTATCAAAATAAATTGGTAGATATTTTTTTTTAAAATGGAACCCAGCTTATCCTTGTTGTTTTACAATTTTTCTAAAACTTCTGATAAATGACATTTTTTATGTGTGAGTATTGTTTAATTTTATGGGGCCTCGCTATGCCATTGATTTAAGGAGAATCATTTAGGTAATCTCTAATCTCGTCATCGCCACCCGAGATTTATGTGTTAGTCGTAAATGATTATTAGTGTGTATGGCGTCTATGCAAGTCAATTGTAGCGGTACAGAGGGCACTTCACGCACATGTCAGTATGTAATATTATGATCATGAAAAAATATTTATTTTTCACTCAAACATACAATTCTAATTCCAACAATACATCGCAATGATTACCTCATTTGCATTCTGACAAAATATTCATTTTTTCTATAACATGTACGAGGGATTGATTGAGGCACATTTTTAAAATTGTATTTAGTTAATTAAATATTTAAGTTGAAAATTCTGAATTTTTTACAATTTATATTGCAATTCAAATAACAAAAATTAAAAATGTGGCTCAATTGTTCCCTTGTATATATTACGGATAATCTAAATTTCTTTTCAGAATGAAAATCGTGATAATTGTCACACGTATCGTTGGAATTAGAAACAGTAGTTTTTGACAAAAAAGACGTAGTAGTGAGACCCCTTAAGTTTTAAGCCTATAAAAAAAATGAAACATAGTTATGTTAAAATATGCTGCATGCATTACCAGTGTTCAAATATCAAAGTGTAGATTTAAGATTCATTACCTTTTCTAGATTCATTATCATCATCGTCATCACTATCTGCTTTATTTTTAGTTGCTATTTCTTTTGCACTTTCTTTTGCAGCTGGAAAAATATTAAAAATAGATATAGTAAAAAATATGTTAATAATTTAAAAAAAAAATTAATGTGATCACTAAAGACCGGATTTATATTCTTTTAAAAAACCTTCAAATATTCTCATTATATTCTCTTAAAAATTTAAAAAATATGCAAAATATGTAAAAATATGCAAAAATAATCAATAAACATCATTATTTGCCAAAATATGCATTTTTTAATTTTTTTTTTTCAATATAATTTTGATAGTGAGGTAGTAATTAAGTATTAAAAGTTGCATATTCTAATGAAATACTATTGTTCTTTAGTAAGAGTTGGAAATGAAAAAAAATTGTAAATGTTCAAAAATTTTTTCTGGGTACCGTTAATATTAAAATTCAAAATAAATACAAATTTTTTCTAACAATTTACAGAATATTTCAAAATATGCTAAATGGGTTAAATATTCTCTTACCCATGAAATATTCTCAAATATGCAAAAAAACTTTTTTTTACGCATTCGGTATTGAATGAATTGTTCACATTTTTTACTCTCATAAGACTGCATAGACCCAGTAAAATTGGGTAAAAATTGTATGTAAAAACATTTAAATCCGATCATTAGTGATTACTAACCATTAGGACAATCACAAAAAAACCTTGATTCAAGCAGATGAATCTTATACGTATATAAAACAACTATATTATTATTGACTTTTTATTTAAATGTTTAATCATATATTAATCATTTGAAAGTACATGTACACATTTCAGTACTTCTTCTCTGATATTTGTTGGGGTGGTGAAAATAAAACGTTTGAAGTGTAAAATTGTACACTTTCTTCCTATTTTAAACAGTTAACTTATTGTTAAACAAATAGACTTAAACAAAGCCTAAAGGGATGTTAATATTCAGTAAAGATGGAGAGAACGCACTGAGTAAGATGATTGACTCACTAAAAAATAAAAATTTGATTATCTGTTTCAGTTATCAATAAGACAACAGAAGTGAACAAAATTCTTGCTTATCCTCTATGTAAGTTTAAATTTATATATATACAAAGGAACTTAATTCATCCAATATTAATTTTTTTTTGTTTTATGGTAAATTATTCTGTTTATTGCTGTTTATTTAAATAAAATTGTGCAATATGAAGTGTAAATTAATACTCAGTAAACTACAATTATTTTCACCAGAGCACTTCACTTTAAATCATTTAACAATTACCTTGCATTGCTTTTTTAGCTGCTTCTTCAGCTTTAGCTTCTTCTTCTTCATCATACGGCTGTAACTGTTTTTCTCTAAATTTGTGAACGCTGAATTCTTGTTCATTGATTGGAACATGACGAACAATTAATCTGGTATTAGTACTACTACTTTGTGTACCAATTTTTTGTCGTCTTTTACTTAAACGAACTCTAAAATGTTTGATTATTGTGATGATTTAAAAATATATCTATCTAAAATAATCTAAACCAAACCTTGTTTCCAATTCATTATAAAATACTCCATCTGGCTGTACAATAAAAAAATAATTTTCCTCGTATCCTTTACTACTCTTGCTTTTAACATTCCAGTTGTATTCTCTGGCCATTTTGTACTCATATTCATAATCGTCATCATATGGACGTGCTTCAACAGCATCTTCACGACGTTTAACTATAGTTTCTTCGGATGGTAAAAAGTAAGCTACAAACTGTTCACCACTTTCATCCATTACACCTCTGAAAAATTTCATAAGCTTTAGTTTATAATGTTTACAATTTTACTATTACATATAATTACTTTTTATTTTTATAGCTTGAAAATATAATTGTTTAATTACCTAATCATAGCTTGAGACATTTCTTCTATCTGAGCTGGAACAGGCCGACCCATTGGAGCTGGATCTGAATCAAAGATAACTTGAGCACATGGAAATCTCCAATTCTAATTAAAAATAAGTGAGTTACATTATTTAAACAATTAAACAATTCTGTTACAACTATCAAAATGTTCAATGTTACTTTGAAATCTGGAAAAACATTTAATGTCTCAACAGCATGGACATTTGGCTTGCTGTAATGTTTTTCAACTGGTTTTTTATTGTCTTCAAATGTCTTTTCAATTGCTTTCATCTGACTATCTCTATCCATGTAAAGAGTTTCCTCCTGAAACAATTTAGTATTTTCATTTAGTAAAAGAGTTAGAAGAAGTTTTATTTTCAAAATTATACCTTAAAGTTCTTTTTGATACTGAACCCAACTTTAGCCTCCACTTTTTCAATTGTTTGTGGTTGAAACCTAGTTTGTTCTGTAGAAATGTATTCTGTACGCCGTAACCAAGATACACTTCTGGCATGATGTCTTGACCTAGAAATTTAAATATTATTTTTTATGAAAAATATTTACCAAATTGATTCTAGATAGTAGATTTAGAGTTTAAACTAAATTTACAAATATCTTCAGTATTTATTAATCAATATTATAAATACAAAAACCCAATAGTTAAAAAAAACAAATAGGTGATTTAGGACAGTTTTTACACTGTTCGGTAAAGTGTCGGTTAACGTTAACTGACTGATAACAGATTATTACCAGCAGAATTCAACCAGTTAACTTTAACCAGACATTGTAAGAACGGCCCTTAAATATGATATATAATTTTTAAGATAAATTTAATTAAAATTCAAGTAAATTAAATGTTACTATTAAACTTCAATCTTTATTAACATCAAATTGTTTAACTAATAATTTTGACATTAGGTTACCTAAACATTATTTAAATACTACTATTATGTACAAAACAAATCGTTGATTTTGTTTTTAGTAAGATAATTTATATTATAAATAAAAAGTAAATGTAAAATTATACCTTTTAGAATCTTGTGGAGCTAAGACATCTTCTTCCAAAAGTTTTTCATCAGCATTATCCATTTGTAAATTATAGTCTATTGTATACTTATCTTTATTAACCAAATCAATGTTGAGTCCTAAATCATGATCTGCGAGTATTTCAAACTTATATGATCTCTCTAAAGACGTAGGGTTATATTGTATATATCTATAAAATAAATTATCTTTAATAAATTTAAATAAAAGTTATAGGTATGTGTAAAAAACGGAGTATCCCACCTTGTTGCATCAAAAGGATACGAGAGAAATTTTAAATCAAAAGGTATGTCTGGAAGCATATTGCAATATTTCACTTTACATACTAAATCGGACCTAAAAATGATGAATAATGATTAAAAAAAAAAAAAAAACACAAAAATAAAACAAATATATAATGGAGTAAACCGTGTTATTAACAACATACCTTTTTTCTACGGCTCGTAGTGGCCTTTTTTCTTGAGCTGTATTGTTTTGAACGGTTGGGGCCATTATTGGGACATATAATATAGCAATCACCAAAAGAAACTACCCCTGTAAATTATTCGGTAAAATTTACAAATACCAATATAAAATCATAAACATTGAGTGAGCAACTTACAAATATCGATGATCCATAAAAAAGTAAGTAAACTAGATCAGCAACCGGTACCAATGATTTAAGATTGGTAGACGGTAGTTAACGGAGAAAACCCATAGATAATAAAGATATTAAAGATATCTTTATTATCTATACGAAAACCACGGACTACGATATAATCACAGACAATATATAAATATTATATTATTGTTATGGTAGTGTGGCGTCAATACAACACGGTATCAGCATTGTCGTCAGTGTTGCCAGATTTTTAAAACCTAATAATCGTACCAAACTGATTTTAGTTATCGTACACGGCACCAAAATTATCGTACAATATCGTACGATATAATATAATATATACCGTTACCTTATAATTTTTTATAATAAATAAAAGTTTTTCCATTAGTCAATTCCATAGACTTCTAACTTATGTATTAGTATGCATTTGGATTCCATTTCCATATAACTTAAACTTTCAACATTTATGTGTAATACAATATTTGATAAAGATATTAAAATCATTACCAATAATTAAAATACAAAAACGAAATATAAAGTATCAAGTTAGCTGTTTATAGTTAGTCATATCGATTTAATAACCATGTAATACAATAAAATAATAAAATTCAATAGTAGGTAAGTAGATACATATTATCATTATTAAGATTAAGTTATAAAAAAAAATATAAAATAAAATTTGAAAACTTTATTAAGTGATTTCCATATCATTAAAAATATAAAATTAAATAATATTAAATATATATATGAATAATATTTTTTAAACTTTGCAATTCTGTATATTATGGTTTTAGTCATCTGGAATATAAATTGATTCATTCACAGTATTTGTGACAATATTATCAGATTCACTCATTAGAGGATTATTAATAGTAGTAGGATATAAAACTGCACTGGTCATAGAGTTTATCATTGTTTGGGCTGGAGTAAAGTTAATACAATTTTTATCTTGATATCTTCCTCCCTTTATACATTGTTTAGCTAAAAGAGTGCCATTGACTATAATTAAAAACTGCAGACAATGCCCGTAAACAGCTCAAAACAAGTCAAAATATTTTCGAAAATGTACGGTGTATATAATGAGAATATAACATTCAGTGAAATTTATCTACAGTCATTCGTTTTAAATTACAACAAAATAACAAAAAAGCTACATGAGAAATCGAGTGAATATCCAATATTGTAAAAATATGAACTTCAAATACGCTCATAAAAATTTAAATTGATTTGCTTGTAGACATTTTTTTTTGATAAAGGTAGATAAACTTATGAATAATCTTGTATTACATTTTCAAACCTTAGATTTAAAAAGAAATTTTTTTATGAATTCTCAACTCAAAATAATTTGCTAAATTTCGTAATTTTTCCGCGTTTTGTCAAGATTTGAACTTTAAATCCCCCTTCTCCCCCCCCCCCCCCCGGAAGTACCAACTAGATTTATTTTCCTGTCAGAAAAGGTACACTTGAAGAAAATCGAAGCAATTTTACTGCCCCAAACCGTGATGACAGACACAAAAAAAAAATTAAAATTAAGTCATTATGGTCGGCGTAGTTCAAAAGAAGACATGTTTCTTCGCCTATGACAATAATAGTATAATATAAAACAGTTTTAAAACCGCAAAGCTAATATTATTATGTAAAAAGTAATGTATACATAAAAAGAGACATAGATTTGTTGTTGAATGACAGAACTCGTGTATAGTCGTAAATAAAGTACCAATTGTAATTTGTAATAAACTAATATCTTAGATCACATACCATGGATGGAGCCACGGTCTTTGAATATCTTCTAAAACCGTGGATGGAGCCAAAGCGGGATTGGGGTACTCGTCCCGAAATTTCATGGAGGGAAAAGCGTATTACATCAATACAAAAAAACATTGCCAATATCACCAAGTCTCCGAAATAAGTGGTTGATATGCGCATGCGCGTGTACATACTAACGACAAAGCGTCTATGCGTGTGAAAATTGAAAAATGATATCATAACACAAGAGTAGCTCCCGTTTTTCTCCTCTTTGTTGTTCTCCACTGTGTTCTTGTTCTCATTTTCACCGTTATCATTCTGTCTTAGGTTGGCGTTCTCCAGAGGTTTTTCCACAACTTGAGTATTATCATTTGTGTTTTTAATTGTCGCAGGAACTTTGACAATCAAGGTTGTGAAAAAAGACTATACTAACCAAAAAAAAACAGCGGTGGCAAATATAAAACTTTTACTGAGGCAAAACCTCTAGAGAAGGATAATCAAGAGAATAAACAACTTATGGAAAATTATATTGTAGAAAACAGTATTGAGAACAACGCAGTTAGTGAACACCATAAGGAGATTGATGCTGTAGAAAAAAGCTGCCATTCTCTATTAGGTTTGTATACTCTTTTTTCACAACTTAGATTGTCAAGGTGCCTGCGACAATGAAAATGCCCAAGTTGTGGAAAACTTCTGGAGAACGGCAACATAAAACAGAACGATAACGGTGAAAATTAGAACAAGAACACAGTGGAAAACAAGAAAGAGGAGAAAAACGTGAGTTACTCTTGTGTTATGATATCATTTTTCATACACATAGACGCTCTGTCGTTAGTATGTACACGCGCATGCGCATATCAACCATGTGTATGACAACAGTGTTGCCACATATTACACCAATAAATCGCTCCGCTCAGAATCTAAAATCCAATTTATTTATTTAAAATTTCAGTTGTTGTCAAATTTATTATTCATTTTACAATAATAGCAATATTATATTCTATATAGTAATGATGTATATTTTATTTTTTTTTTGAGTGTCTGTCTTCCGCTTTTGGGGCACCTATATGTATAAAGTAGGTATATACTTTGTATAGGATGATTATTATTTAAATGTACATGTTCCAGTATTAACTACATAAATATTATGTTATATTATACTTACTGACTTATTAATTAATCAGAAAGACGGTTTGTCAGCCTAAGATATTTTATAGTATATTTAAATAGTTATTATTTATACGATAGCTGGTTAAGTTGAATTATTATTATTTGTTAGATTTTGAGCGGAGCGATGGATCTAGTGGTTTTACGATGGTGTTTATTTATTTATTTATTTTTTATCCTGTATACAAAATTTCTACCAGAAGGAGTTCTTCGATTTCAACATACAGTATCTTATCTATTAGCAAATTGGATTAAGAAGGTACTTTAAAAAGGTAATTTTTCGATTTTCTCAACAGTTTTTAATGCCACGGGAAAAACTACCGACAAATTACAAAAAACCGCTAAAAATGGGATTTTAATTTCAAACGCTTTGCTTATCTCCATAGAAGCGAATAAAAATAAAAAATAAAATAACAATTTTAGTTATTTTGTTGTAGTTTTACTAGTTTATAATTTTAATTCAACTTACAGGCTATAATAAAATATATAATAACAATATAAAATATCCAGAATGACAAACCGTCTCCGCTCAGAATCGTTTTTCTATACAATGATTCGATATCATTGAATTCAAATTTAATACAATCCATTATATAGTGATCCACTTGTAAGTTGTAACCTACTGTAAGCAGAGCCATATCCACTTATCCGCTTTTTTTTATTATCGTATTTGGAAAATTATTGAAATATTTTTTAAAAATTTGAAACTGAAAATGATTTATTGAAAACCTCTTTTGCTTAAAAATTTCCGTTTTCCCTTGGTTTATTTTTTTTTTGTCTTTCCCTTGCTTTTGAAACTTACTAGGAATACTAAATTTTGACATCCTTAATTCATCTACTAAATTCACTTTCCCATCGAACAAGAAACTTAAGTTAAAAATCGAACCATTTTTACTGCCCCAAAAAGCGATGACAGACTCACAAAAAAATACTAAAAACACATTATTACTATAGAATACTATTGCTATTATTATAAAATTAATAATATAATTTACAACAACAACTGACATTTTTAAATAAATAAATTGGATTTTTTTTCCTTAAGTTTAATTATATGACCAATTATACGTTCAAAACTAAAAATAATAATTTAATACATTAATTATATATTTTTTATATAGGTAATTATTAATTTTTTTTCGTGGACTTTTTTATCCTGCGTTCGTTTTTAACAATATTTTTATAAATAAACAATTATAACTAAACAATTAAAAAATGGATTAATTTTTTGTTTCTGCGTGGGTAGGTGGGGGCGACGCCCACAAATTTATTACAAAAGCCATTTATTATGCCGGAAAGGGTATACAAGCTACCTGGTTTTTGGAACACCGTCAAAGAATAAAGAAAAGCAGCAGCAGCTGACGACCGATGATGGGGAAACCATGGCTAAATATTTGATAGGGGAAAGTGATGATAAAATAAATAATAATATCATTAAAGATTAAATAGCAACAACAACTATAACAGTCTGTGGGCCACAAGGACGAACCAAACAGTATTATCTCTTAGTTCTCGCGATATTTGCATAATGCATAATAACTTCGCTAGATAAAGTGAAAAAATCATTGGCTACTTTTCTTACCTACCTACGTCGCAGTTATTAGTTATTTTTAATACACATGTGTACATACAAAGAAACATTCGACCGTCCAGCAAGCTCAGTGATGGTTATGTAAGTTGTCGTAATTTCTTTGTATTCCAATCGACTCACAATTTTCATTATTAGTCATTCGATTGAGTTTAATTAGAACGATTGTAATTTCCGAACTAACTACGACGAACGAACGTTCTTAGTTTCGTCCACATTCGACAATATGGCTGACCTGATGTTTGATTATCAGTTCCGTTTGATACTGATCGGTGACAGTACGGTTGGCAAGAGTTCGTTGTTAAAATTTTTCAACGATGGTAAATTCGTCGAGGTAGAAGCTTTGTTAAAAATACTATGTTTTGTTCATTTCTTAAATTTGTTTTTTTATTATTATTTACCAGGTGTCTGATCCAACAGTTGGCGTTGATTTCTTCGCTAGAACAATACAAATACCCAGCGGTCCACGCATAAAATTACAGCTATGGGATACAGCTGGCCAAGAGCGATTTAGGTGAGTAAGAAGTGTTTTTGTTTTATTATTGTTCTTTGGACTCCATGGTTATATTTTGTATTTTATAATAGATCAATTACAAAATCCTACTACCGAAATTCAGTAGGCGCTCTGTTAATATATGACATAACAAAACGAGCCAGTTTTGATCATATACCTGTTTGGATGAATGATGCCAAACGACACATTGAACCTCATCGACCCGTATTTGTCTTAGTTGGGTGCAAATTAGATTTGGTAAGTTTAAAATATCTTTGTACAAGTCAGCATTCTAAAAAATTCAAATACTATTAAAAAGTACATATATAAAAGATCTTTCTTGTAGGTACCTATGTTTTTTACAGTATGCAAATTCAATAACTATTGTATATTACGCTTTTCGCTTTAGTTGGAGAATGCAGTAATTACTTTATTTGTTTTATTATATTATAATATATATTTTTATTGTTCCCAAATTATTCATAGCACGGCCAATTTTGGAAAATGTTTAAGTTTGATTTTACACTACATGCTAATGACCTTTTATTTCATTTTATTATTAATCTAACTAGTACACTTGTAATCGTTACAGATAATAAATAATAATTATCAATGATAAAACTATATTCAAACATTAATGGACAATATGGATATATAGAAAATAGTTTATCATATTTATTTTAATGCATACTCTTATTTATACATAAAATATATTTTTTCTTATATAAATATATTTTATAATAATCTAATGTTAAATATTTTCTATTTTAAAAAAATATAGAAATATTTCAAATCTTAACGTGACCTAGCAAAATATAATTACAATCCACTGTTTAAAATCCTCTGACTTGAAGATTTAATGCTGAGTTACAAGAGCATATTGGTTTCACTTTTAAAGTTTCATGATAAAGTTAATTAAATATTGCTTATATATAGGAGTGTTTTATTAAGACTAATAATTGCTTTTATGAATTACAATGCATGTTCTGTTAAACATTTATGGTAAATTATTTTAAATTGAGTAAAAATTAATTAAGATTACAAGGGTTACAAACAAGGTTATCTACTTGATATTTGTAATATACTAGTATGGAAGGACAAAAGGTTTCCTAATATGTACCTAATACTATTTAATAAAAAGTATAACAGTATTTTGTGAATTTTATTATGATTAAATATTTGGTTAAAGAAATAAAAAATAAATAATGTAATCAAACTATCAAACAATAAATTGTATGTACCCAGTACCTATGTTTTATATAAAAAAATGAAAATTATTCATCTAAATTTAAATTATTAAAGCTTAGGACATTTTAAAATGACCACCATTTCTGTATTTGTTTGTTCTGCATAGGTAAATAATGGTGCTAGTAAGAGGGAAGTGACTGAAGAAGAAGCCAAACAATTTGGTGCAGAACATAATATATTCACTGTCGAAACATCTGCAAAAACTGGTTCTAATGTTGAATTGGCATTCTCTGCTATCACCCAAGAAGTAATTTATTTATTTATTCACAAATTGATTATGATTTATATTATATGCGTCTTTACTATTTTATTGACATGGCCTTTTATTAAATGTAATATCAATATATTGAAAAAAGTTGTATTATTTATTTTTATTAAATATTATTTATTTTAGATTTATCAGAGGATAAAAAGTGGTGAATACCAAATGGAAGAAGGCTGGGATGGCATTAAAAGTGGCTATTCACATCATTCAGCTAATATTGATTTTAATAACTATATCGAAGCTGAACCAGCTAAGTCATGCTGTTAAAACTTGAATCCCCTTAACAAAGCTTACTATTCTTTTTTTTTTTATCTTTAACTGAGTAACAATTTTATAAAACAAACATTTAGCTTTGATGACTTATTTTTAAACTTTTTTAATGTTTATTTTGACAAATATTAACCTAAGGTAAATATGTAAACTACACTTAGGAGAATGGTACAAGACTAGTGTTCTATGAATTATTGTAAACTATAGTTTATTTTATATATATAATATATTATGTATAACTTTTTTTTTTGCACATAATTATATTTTTTTTAATATGAATATTTTACAGTTAAGCTTTGTATAAATTATGTGTTGTATTCAAAAATAAATTAGTATAATTTATTTCCAAATGTCAACATACACTGTCTTATTCCTTGCTGGCATAGATGGTAGTCTCTGAAAGGTGGCACCATGTGCTTATGTAATAATGACAAAAGCGCTATGAACTCTGATAAAGCCTTTTCATAATTGTGCTTATCCATCAGCTGTTTGGCAACTGAGTATTTATTCTCTGTATCCTTAAAGAACATTTTTTTTATTAATATTGCTCGCTAAAAGTAATTAAACATTAGGTACCTGTAAAACTTTTAAAACTGGTAACAGTTTAGTAGTTTTTGAGCAAACCATACAATGGACTGTAAACTCCATTGATTCTGCCGTCACTGTGATTGCATTTTTGCAATGTATACACCTGATCCTGAGTGATGTATTTGTCTTCATTTGTTCCAATGTTGGCCAATCTTGACAGCAGGCAATACAATTACATTCAAACCAATACCTATCACAACAAACCCAATGTATTTCAATTAATTGCCTACGATATCTTGTATATAACCCACATAATAATTCATTAGCATTAGATTTTAGTAGCTAACTGTCAGTAGATCTCCGGGCCAATGGCCATTTCATTATTTAGTATATTCAACTAACTAGATATATTTTTTATTCTATCAAAAATGTAATCGGTAGTAAAATTGATGGTGACAATGGGGTAAAATGTATTTATTATCTGAATATCTCATGTATTCAAACGTTTGAACCTAGGTAACTAAATTTAAAAAATCAATCATTTTTTAATTGATTTATACATTTTCTGAATTATATTAAAAACATTTAATCTATGAATATATAATACCAATTTATTATATTCTGTGATTAAAGATTTTTGATAGATTATTGATCAATTATTATTGAAATATAAAAATGGTGAATACCTGTTTATAAGTGTCTGTTGTCGCTCTTCTTTTGGGTGGAACATAAACATTGGACCATAATTTTCTGTGATCGCTTCTCCAGCATGTAATTCGCGGATGTTGTGTACCACGACCGTTGTTCCTCGGTGGTACCTACATATTTTGAACAATTAACCGATCGCCTTGGATTTCTAGTGTAGATACTTAACCAAGAAAGTGTACACCAGTTACACCAGGTAAATATAAAGTAATAATATACCTATAAATACCTGACAACACATGGGTCACATGAGTGATTCAGCAAAGCTAGGGTCGGGTAAACGGAGCCACCGATGAACACTGTCTCTTGGTCGTTGTCAAGTTGTCGGAGTTCGGACACTTCGAAAGCGTTAAATTGGAGCAGAAGCAGATGATGTAACAACAGACTTCCGATGAATAACTCGTCATCGGTTGGTCGGCTGTCTGTGTTGCAGTCGGAAGCGAAATAGTTTGTCTTTTTCAAACAGGATAAGTAAAAAGCAGCCACGTGCGTTCTGTGTAATATGTCCTGTACAGATCTCGTCTCCCGATGTGTGACCAAGTCGTACAAGTTGACGTAGTTGTCGGGTTCGTGTTTACCACGTGGCCTCTGCGTCTAAAAAATTGTAAACTATATGTTATAAATTATAATTTATAGGTGGTAGTGCATCATAAGCACGAGTGGCTTAGCCCCACACCCCAAGAGGGTATTTAGGCACAAGCCCTGTAGACAAGTGCCTAAAGCGGCAAATTTAGGGGAGTGGTAAATTTTGGCTTAATAATTTTCTTAGATATCAAGGGAACGATTTAATATTATATATGTACGAGTGGTTATTCAGTTGAACCTCTTCTTTTGATCAATAATAATTAATGTTTCTTTTTATAGATTGCAATATAACAGATTTCATATTGATTTCATAAGTGTATCATATAATAATATACTATATTATATTATATTATTATTATAATAATATCATATATAATTTATAAGGGATAGGGTTGCATGACAAAAAGGCAAATTGGAGGGTGTCTATATGGGCAGAAAAAAACCAAAAACGTTTCCACTGCCCTCTTCCCCGCAACAGCCTCAGCAACTTGGTCCACCTAAACTCTTATAAATTATAATATTATAATCGACGAGCTTCAGTTACATGATTCAACAACTTTGGTCGTAGGTCAATGAAATACTTCAACGGCCGTTGTGTGATTATTCGAAGTGCGATCAAGCAAGTTATAGAAACGCCGGCCGAGAAGAGCGCAGGCAACATCGAACATTCTACCGCGTGATACGACTCTAAGGCGCTTCTTTTGCAAAACTCGCCGCAAAATGCCACTCTTTGGCAATCCGGACACGGCAAAGGCGCCACCAGCCTGCGGGGCACATAATAATTATTAAGTAAGTAAATAATATAATAATATATTAATTAAAAAAATAAAGTGCAGTGATCTCCAACCAGTATTTTTACTCATAACCCATTTTGGAAATAATAATTATTTGAGACCCATATCAGATTAAAATAATAATATTTAATACTAAATATTTTCAAATCTTTATATATGGAAAAAATTCTAATACAAATATTTTGTGAAAAATTGAAGTTACAGTAGCCAGTAAGTGATTAATTTTTAATTTACAAAAAAAATCGATTTTGTCAAAAACTGTTTTGCAAAAAGATTCTAGTTTTCCCAGATTATTTTATTGTCGACAACCTAAAACAAATATAATGTATGCATTTTTACTGCTCCTAAAGGTGCCAAAAAAAAAAAAAAATCACACACAATCATTGTAAAACTGTGATAATACTTTTCTTTCTACCCAACATTTTGATCCATTCGATACGCACCGGTTGAATATAGTGCTATATGGCACTGCAGATGTATAATAATAATAACAATAATAATATATTATGGCGTATCACGTTTGTTTCAGTTTTCCCATTAATAATAATCTTGAGTACCTATATATTGGTTGTAATAATGACTACACGTCTACACCACATACCTATATAATATATTATGTAGATAGCTAAATCTGTGCGTCTAGTGTACCTATGTACACTAAATAAATATTATATAGGTAAATTATAATTAATATTAATTATAATTATATAAACACTAGTATAGGTAGTATTTAAATAGTCGTCGATAAATTGATAGGTAATATTATTTAAAATATTTATAACATCGAATGCTGTCGAAAGACAATAACATCTGCCTATCGTATACCTGACGAAACAGTTGGTGCAATGCGAATGACTGTACTCGCGAAGTAAGACTGAGGCGTACGCTTGTTCAGCCAGCAGGACTTTTCCGACGGGCACGTCGCTTCCGGCTACCGCGTGTCTTCCTTCAGTATCGTTGTATTCGACGGATACTGCGTTGCTGAATGCCGGATACACTTCACTCCGTCCACCGTGCACTTCCGGTTCCTCCGGTTCCGTTGTACCGTTCTCCATGATGCCTATTATAATATATATTGTATACGAACATAACGTTATATAGCTGCGTAGACAATGCGTAGTGCGTGTAAATGTACAACTGTATAGTATTATATTTTTATAGTTGCTTTACCGTTCTTAATGTGCTCGTCCTTAACCATCATCGTCAGCATGATCTCTATGTCCAGCTGTCGTTTGTGCCGTTCGTCCGGAGACAAATTCGAATCGTCCAGAGACCGCATGGTTGTCCTAAACGACTCTAACGCCGATTTCAACTGTTTCGTGGCTAACAAACACCGTGCTTTCCTATGTTTATAATAATTAATATAACGCAGTGTGGCCGCTTATTACAATATATATAGGTGATAGAGTTGAAATAACTTTGATTTTTTTAGCTAATTTATAAATAACCCATAAAATTAGTATGAAAACTTGAGCTAGTGGGTGTCCTGTACAACAGTTTACATAAGTGGGTCACCGTAATGGATGGTGTTAAATTTAAATTCAATGATATAGGTAATATTATCATTGTATAAAAAATACGATTCTGAGCGAAGACGGTCAGTCAGCCTATGATATTACTTAGTTCATTTGAAGATATTATTGTAAATAAAGTACCTAGTTTATATAATATAACCTATATTTACGTGGAACCTTGTTTTACATTTTCAAACCTTAGCTATAAAATTTGAACATTTTATAAATTTTGAACTTAATTTTATATTTGACAACATTTTTTAAATTTTTTCAAAGTTAAGTGTATTATTTGTTAATCATTAAATTTTAACTTGACGATCTTGTGTTCGTTTATTGACTTAACTGAACATATTACCACCTTTGCCGGCTTTATGATATAAAAAGCGCCAAGCTGTCTAGCTAAAGTGTAAAAATTACACAGGAACATTTGAGTCAAAATCAGTAGTAGGATATATAAGCCTGCAGTAGGACATATAAACGCCAATATAAAATTATACTCAATAATAAAATATGTCAAAAGCGCAAAAGATATAAAAAAATAATATAATTTGTAGATTGTAAGTTCTTACAAATATTAATATTTTATATAATATTGTAATGTTACGGGTAAAGTACAAAATACGGTTAATGTTCACATTATCCGGGCAATGTGAACACTACCTGTACCTATTGGATAAAGTAAAAATACTATTTATTTTATAAAATGTTTATTTTGTACATTACTCGGATATTTTACACATAAGGTATCTACGACTGAGTGGGTAAATTACTTATAACGATTATAAAAAATATATAATCAATATATAAAAATAATAATATAATATTAATATAAGATTTTTTTATCGTATTAAGATATTTTTTTTAAATTTAACTAGGCTTTTTTTTATTAATTTTCTATAAATATCCAAAAAAAACCTAAAAAGGATAAAAAATCAGTTGAAATTTGTGCTTACAAATACTTACAAATTGCGTCGGACGATTTGGAACAGTCAAAGTTCAAAAAGCTCAAAAATTACGGCCAACTTCTTTTTAAGGATAATTAAGGTAGGGATGACTTATAAATTTTAAATCCATGCTTACAAATACTTACAAATACTTACAATACAAATACTTTATCCACAGCACACCGTGGATAATGTATAAATTGATTGGATAATACATATTTAAGGTGAATATAATATTACACTGTTCATATGGATAAGGTTCACATTAACCGTTTTTGGACCTTACCCGTAACAGTAATACCGCCACATTATTTGATTTTTAACTATATTTTAAAATTAACAATAATGAATAATAAGTAAAATTATAATCGTGATTATAATATAATATAGGTAGCCACTAGCCAGGTAGGTACCTAACTAATATAAATAAAAAGTAAATTTACATATTATTTTTTATAATACAAATTGTCAATTTAAACTAGTTGACATTTTAATCCCACATTTTTCAGATATTCTATTATTCTAATTAGGCATTTCTTCCGTTAAAAAATTATGCTCTCATATAGACTCATGATATGTCCTCATAATGTTGAGTTTGAAGGAGAAGAATTCATAAATAAGTATCAATATATGTTTTCACTTTGTAACTTTAGTAAGACAACTACTATAGTTGGCTTTTTAAATGCCACGATGATTCAGCTACATATATTTTACAATTCGTAATGTTCGTATATGACGTTGTTGTCAGAAATTTAAGCCAAATATCTAAAGTACAATAATATGTACTAGAATCAATGTAGATATGTCTCTAAAATTTAACCACTAACCACTAGCTCTTAAACATTATCCATATATATTTTCCGTTAATTAAATAAAATTCATAATAGGCTTCTGTAATTATTGTTTTTGTAAAATTAATTTTCTGTATTGCTTATACGCTAAATGCGAATGCTTACCCAAGAAGGTATACCAACAATATAATGTTACCTACTTACCTATTATAGCAGTTATAACTTATAAGTTTATAAGACCAAAACTCTGATGATCTATCATAATCAGATACAGGTAATACATTTGTAAGGTATCTGCAGCGATTTAGCGCTTTTGATGTACGTTTTTTTTTTTGCTTATATCGTTTTGGAACCTATGTAGTTATATGTCTTTCACTGCCTTTGCCAATTACGGGTACCTAACACGTGTAAAATGAAAAAAAATATCCACAACAGTTTGTATAGGAGTCATGGTAGGACCGTATACAATAAAATAGCCTCGGGTCCAAAATTCTAAATACGTATCTATGTATACCTACGTCGGTAAAATGACAGCCGACAAATGTATAATATCAATAATATATACCACGTGTGACCTACCTATCGTACACTTTGTATCGCAGATCCTTGGGATATCCGTTGTCGAGCGCCCGCTGTATGTCCGAAATGGCCAAGTCGTAATTTTTTAAATGATATAGACATGCCGATCGATTGGCGTAGATGATCGATAGTTGTATTCTCCAATCTGCCGAAAAAACATCCCGCAAGTCACGACGATAAACATTTCACGCCCCCCCCCCCCCAAAAAAAAACCTACTCCGTCAATAAATTTAGTTCTATTTAATTAATTACCTTTGGTTTGGGGACAGTGGAGCACAGCCAAGGAATACCAGTTCAACGAATTTCTATAGTCCGACTTCTGAAAATAATCAGTCCCGGACTTTTTCATTTCCATAGACTTTTCTCCGTCTTTGTAGCTCGCCGGCTCGTCTTCAGTATTTGTACAGCCACCGGAATCCTGTCCACCAGCGTAAAGTCGTTCGTACACGAACTGTATTTTCTGTTTGTCGTCTGTCGACTTGGTGAATTCATCCCAATCAGATGTTTTTAAAATGTTACGAAATCGATCGTGTCGAATCGAAAAGGGCTCGACGCCCTGCGGTGCTAGTTCGTTCATCATAATACCACGACTAGACAATAGGTAGGTACGTATATACATTATATCAACCGGCAGTAAACCGCAGGATTCACGATTTAAGCCAGGAGGTATTTTTAGATTTTTGGACGTTTTCCAGTAGTTCGGTATGATTATATAGGAACAAAACTTGTGGAGTTGTTGGGAGCATTCATACATGTGCGTCAAAAAGTCAACCATACACCAGGGGCGTATTTAAGAATTTGTCATGGGAAGGGTCCAGATAATTTTCAGAAAACAGAGCTGCGGGGACAAAGCCCCCCTACCACCCAATTACTCTTTATTAAATAAATATACCATATTTCTAAGACGATATAAAATTTTTGAGTTTTTAATTATTAAATAATAATATGTACAGAACAAGTTTAAAAAAACGGGTTAGTGGATGTCACTCTGCTGTACAGTAGGTTACAAGTGAGTCAATGTATAATGGATTGTATTAAACTTGAATTCAATGATATAATATCATTGTATATAAGAAAAACGATTCTGAGCCGAGACAGTTTGTCAGTCTGGATATTTTATATTGTTATTATTTATTATAGCCTGTAAGTTAAATTAATATTGAAATATATATTTATTTTTTTATTCGTTACTATGGTGATAAACAAAGCGTTAGAAATTAAAATCACATTTTTTAGCGGTTTTTCGTAATTTTTCGATGGTTTTTCCTGTGGCATTAAATAACTATTGAGCAAATAAAAAAAATGACCTCCCTTAAATATCACGATATTAATTGAAAATGTTGATAACTGAAGCTTCGAAATTTTTTTAAAAAATCCTTTGTATCTTATGATAAAATTTGTTTTTCTTAATCATGTAAAAACACAACATTTAACACGTACGAGACACGAGTCAATGGTGGGGAGGTCCCGCTCCCCGTAAATACGTCACTGCCATGTACCCATATACCCATATCAATATTTATAGTTTAAGCAATAGGTATATATTTATTTGTCATTTCTAAAAACTGGAAATTAATTACTATAGTCTACAGTTATAATAATAATAATTTAAAATAGGTTATACGCTTTAAAAAGTCTACAGTTATAAATTATAATAATAAAAAATAATAAAAATAATAAAGATTGATAATTTGTTCAGTTAAATTAAGTACAAATAATAAAAATTACCAATAAAAATGTGAACAATCAAATAAAGTAAAAATAATAATAAAAAAATCGTAAGTTATCGATATCTTATTATATAAGAGATGGCAGTTAAAAAGTTTTCAATATCACGTATACCATTATCATAATCATCACATCTTTTTTTAATTGGATATGTATTTTTTGTACACCGTTTTTTGTCGTTTCTGTTGTGGTACTCCTAGTTGAATTTGGGCTAGCTTTGTTTCATCAGCTGCCACTTCTAACCTTAATTTAGCTATAATAGTCCAAATTGTTGGATGTGTTTGTCCTACTAATTTACCAAACCTATGATTCCATCCTTCCGTCGAATTGTTTGTATGTTCTTCATCATTTAAAGTTAAGTCGTGTACGTTCCATAAATTTGGTGGAAAAATTTGTGTGGTGGTGTCTGCATCTGGTCTGAGTGCTGCGTCTGTAATTATATTATTGTCTGTTAGTATATTGCAATAGATGTTCGTCACAATACTTTAAGGACTACCTAATTTTATTATATTGTTAGTCACCGGAACAGATTTAACCGGAAACCTAAAATCTAATAAATTCATCTGGTCATAGGTTTATAAAATATAATATTTAAATATGAAGAATAAATATCTCATGGAATTATTGAACTATTCCAAGTTCTAACTGCAGATAATAGATAAACGATGACAGGTAGGTAAAAATAAATTTCAATATAGATCTCTAAATGGGCTCAGATTAAATAAAATTTCGTATCAGAAATCACCCTTAATGTCCCTAAGAATTGAAGATTGAATCATTTTTTTATTATAAAACTTGTAAGCATACACAAAAAAAACACACACCATTGTAAAATCAACACATCCATTATTGTTTCACTCAGAATCTAAAAGACTTAACGCGGACGTATAAAACGAGCACTGCAGTTCTGCAGTGTATAATACGAATCGAAACACAAATCCTTTTTCAAATATTATAGTTTAATATATTATAACTACGCGTATACATCATTAATAATATGGTCTTGGAAAAATAAAACGGCCAGAAATCCTAACGATTGTTGATTAGAACAGTCGCAACGACTATACGCGCGTCGCTATGTACCCGTCGTCTGGGAAATGTTTGAATTTTTCGAGTAAACAGGTTTTGTATTTTGTTATTCGAGCTCAGTTGTAATTAAACGTCTGATCTGAAAACAACAAAAAACATTATAATGTCTACCGCTTGTGAACTCGTAGCAGAAATGGTTATGGAAAATGTTATCGAACGTGTCGACGCACGGATCATGTCGACAGAAAAAGAAAAAGAAGATTCACAACAGCCATTACACGATAACGACGACGCTGTATTGATGGACATTATTTGGCTGTTTAACGAAGACGATACATCGGTTGTCGAATGCATCCCGATCGAGGATGGCAGCGGTGACGCTGGAGCGTTATCACCGGACCTTGCGGGATCAGCCGACGTCCAGGCCCAAGATAGCGTTCAGGCGGAGCCTCCGTCTGTGGAGGAAGGGAAGGACTACACGACTAATCTGAAATCGAAAAATGAACCGGGCACAATCACTACAACAGCGGTTAAAAGCAAGACACGTGGTAGAGCAAGGCGGTTTATAGCCACCGCGTGGAAGATCGCTAAGCGCCTGCTGTTGTGTGGTTGTTGCCCGAGAGATTAAAGTCTGCAGTGTAGTCCTTCCCTCCCTCCAGACTAAAATACCTTACCGGCCACTGTGTTTTCTCGTATCGTATTCATATCATATAATATGTCTCATCCAAATATTACCCATACATCACTTTTAATCATCATGCTTATGTTTCCTCGTATCATATTCATATCATATATGTCTCATCCAAATATTACCTAAACATCACTTTTAATCATCATGCTTATGTTTTCTTGTATCATATTCATTCCATATATGTCTCATCCAAATATTACCTAAACATCACTTTTAATCATCATGCGTATGTTTCCTCGTATCATATTCATACCATATATGTTTCATCCAAACGAATACTACCTAACCTAACGGATTTTAGGTGACACCTAAGAGAATCCCCGTAACTTTGCAATGCATAGTCATAGTTATGGGACTGCTGATACATAAAGTAATCCGTAAAGTTAAGTGGTCAATATCCATCACCTAGCCATCCCGTAAATGTTTAATTTGATGTTATCATTAAACAAACCTATAATCTATATTATAACTTGTCGTTATAATTAATAATTGTATTATTCCTTTTATTAATTAGACTTTACTGTTGATTAAGTAATTGTTGTAGTGTTAATTTATTGTGAAATGGAGGATTTAATGGAATTTATTGAATTTATTGAATTCGTTGAAGAACCTACACCAAGAAGGTATTTAAGGGATTTGGAAAATCCATTAGAATTTTTTTCGGATTTGGAATTTTATAAAAGATACAGGTAAGTAATTCTTATTTAAATTAATAAACTCAAAATGCATAATACGTATTAATGAATAATAGGTTTTCCAAAGAAACAGTAGTAGATGTTTTATTGGACCTGATTTCAAATATAGATTATTCGACCAAACGAGGTTTACCAATTCCTCCGATCCTTCAGCTTTTAATTGCTTTAAGATTTTATGCATCATCAAATTTCCAGGTTACTTAATTGCAATAATAACTTAGCTAATTATTTTACATAACATATTGTATGTATTTACTAATTATAGATAGTGGTGATATAAGAGGAATAAACCAAGCAACTGTATCTCGGATAATTAAAAGAATATCTATGAGTTTGGCAAGCCAATTCAAACATCACATTAATTTTCCAAATACAGCCGAGGAATGGAGATTAATACAGGAGCAATTTTATAAAATGTATAAAATGCCAGGCATTGGCGGATGCATAGACTGCACCCATATTAAAATACAGAATCTGGTGGGCCAGATGTGTGAAGTTTTTAGAAATCGAAAAATATTTTTCTCTGAACGTTCAAGTTTGTATATTTTTATTTATTTAATTAGTATTAAATATTATTGTAAATAGTTCATACTGTAAGTCTGTAACCAACAATTTATGAACACAGTTTATTTTATAGATATTTTACGTTCAAATTTGGACCAACAATAAAGCTAGGTATAAATTATTTTGTTGTAATATATAAATATTATTTGTGGGTACTTGAATACTTGAATACTTTCAATATCATTGAATTCATACTAAACACCTATTTTTAAATTTAAATTAGAATTTTTCAACATTATAGGTACCTACTGCGTACTATATACTATTTAATTCATCAATTTTTGGTTTTATTTAATTTAGGCTATTTGTGGACTATCAATGGAATTCCTAGATTTGGTAGTTAGATGGCCAGGAAGTTATCACGATAGTTTTATATTTAATGGCAGTTACGCAAACAAATATTTTTCTGAAAATACTCATGGAGTAAAATTGCTGGGAGACGGTGGTAAATATTAAATAATAGTTTTGTTTTCTGTTACCTAATTAAAATATTGTTAATATTTAATTTTTAATTTTATCATTTTTGTACCTACCTAAGGATATGCATGCAAGTCATATTTGTTTACACCACTGCGTAATCCAACAACAGCT
Source organism: Sitobion miscanthi (assembly GCA_008086715.1). NCBI lineage: Eukaryota > Metazoa > Arthropoda > Insecta > Hemiptera > Aphididae > Sitobion > Sitobion miscanthi. Next base: position 5,040,342 of record CM017797.1, read on the forward strand.
CCAGAACGCAAGTACAACAAAGCACAAATAAGGACTAGGAATATCATTGAAAGAACTTTTGGACTTTGGAAAAGAAGATTTTCATGTTTGAGGAGAAGTCTGGCTAACGCTCCACAGACAATAGTTAATATAATAATCACGTGTGCATTACTTCACAACATGGCTCAAAAATTAGTTAAGAAATATTGATTTGTACATTTGATTAGGTACGTGAAATATACAAAATTGAAAAAAATTGCAATAAATTGCAACATAAAATTAAACAGAAAGACAGTAATTAATACAAATCGTGTACATATTTGATCAGATTTGATTTATCTTAACTACAAAAAAGTTGCAATATCAATTAAATCCGGTCTTTACTTATAATAATAAAAAATGATAAAATAGTAAAATTAAAAAAAATGATATAAATGTAAAAATAAAAAAAAAGGCCACTTTGTGCCGTCAATCTATTTACTCTTTTGATTGTACTTAATATAACTTAATATAATAAATGCATTCCAAAATTACATTTGTTGTTTGTTAAGTGGCCAAACGTACGTGGGTAAAGGGTCAACTCGCAAATTTTGAAAGTGAACTCGCAAATTCTCACAAATGTTGACGCATCTTTTGGTATAAATTCCGATTACATAAAAAAATCTAAGTAGAATAAAAAAATAGTTGTATAAAAAAGGCCAAGTTAAATACAATAATAAATTCTACATGAAATAAAAAAATCTAATTTTTATAAAAATATATTTTGAATAGTCTTAAAAAATACAAAAAATATAAATAGAATAAAATATTATTTGTATAAAAAAAAGGCCAAGTTAAATGATATATTTCTACAATGAATAAAAACCTAGTTAAAAACTAGGTAAAAACCTAGTTGAATAAAAAAACTAATATTGTATTCTATTTATATTTTTTGTATTTTTTAAGACTATATTCAAAATATATTTTTTATACAAATTAGATTTTTTTATTCCATGCAGAATTTATTATTGTATTTAACTTCCAGTAACAATAATCGATAATTTTCGAAATTTTGATAAATTTAGTCAAAATATGAACTCTGCACGTCACGTCTTATATCGCCCATGTACACTGTGTACACGTGCTGTGACGTGTATCAAGTCATATAATATACCTGTATTGCAATTTATTAATTTTGGTTTTTACAGTATTTATGAACGGATTTTCTCAGCAAACGTCTACTGCAGTTTGCGTATACGCATATTAAATTCAAAATAATTATATATAGATATTATATAATTATTAGCTGTATATCATGATACGCGACGGGGACCCACGACTGCTCTTAGATATATTAGCGTAGTAAGTATCACGTCGAATTGTGCGCGTCAAGTAAACATTCGAACAATTTCGTTCGATTGTAAATCGTATTTTTATACATAATATTATTATCTATTATTATCGTGTGTTTGCTCGGTAAAGTAAGATCCGGACAGTCAGTGGCGTATAAACAAATTATTTTCATTATGGGCCAATTTATCACTTTTCAAGTATAGCACGACCAATATAGTCACAACTTATCAAAATTAGGGAGCTAGGTATAATTATGACATATACGATACAAATAAAAATTGCACAATTTCGTTTTTTAATTATTATGTAAAATTTATTTTTTAATTATTTTTAAAAAACATTGATAATTTTATGTATATATATATTAATGTTATCTTACCGTGAATTTAACATATTTAACATAAAAGTCATCAACGCAAGTCCTGACAATCTTACATTTCCTGGTTGATTTCTCAAAAACGATTTTAATCAACCAGCTAAATTAATCACGGTGAAAATTTGTAAATGATGTAGATATACATGAAATACTTTAATTGAACCTGCAATTTTACTATGGGCTCTGGCCTAGGGGGCCACTGCGGACAGCAAAAACGTATATAATAATACGCCGTACACGGCTACCGGGCAACCGTTCTACCAGCGACACCCACACGTGACATATGATTTGCTAACATTTCCTTTGGCAACATTTGTGCGGACGTCGTTTTAAATTTCATCGTACCTGCAGCAGAACCTGCAAAATGTTATTATAAAATTATATCATATTATAAGGAAAAGGACAAAATATTTATCGCGTTTACTCTAAACTATAATAATACGTAATATAGATTCGTAATAAACTGCATTCGGTAGTACGTTCTGGACAAAATATTCCTCTGCTGCGAGACGATGTACGATAATAATAATAATAACACTATAATAATGAAGGTGGTTTCTAAATACAATGTCGTACAACCTGAACAGTATATATATAAAAAAAAAGGACCTATATAGATATATTGAGGTATAATATGGGATATTAATATTGTGTGACGCCTAAAGCTGATTTTTCCGCAGTAGTTCGAACGATTATCTGCTGCGATTTCCGTCATCTGAGACTGTATATAGTGTGTTTAATATTTAGAAGATAACATCTTAAAATAATAGTATATTCATTTATATATGTAGGTAGGTGCACTAAGACACTATTAAAGGCTAATATACGAGTTGTTATCCAAGTTCGTGATACACGTATTATATCGAAAATAAGTATATTTTAATTCATTCGTCTTCATAATATACGTTTGTTTCAAGCGGATATCTTCATATATAAATCTGTACCTAATTATCTTGTAAGTCGTCCTATTGAGTGAGATCAGTTGGTTTAGTAAACGACGTATTAAGCGCATATAAAATATATAATAGATTAAACTATACCTTATATTATGATATATTATATGTAATTCAGTAATTGTATTGTAAATATTATAATAGGTGATAATGGTGATATAATATATAAGTTGTACCTTCTATTAGTTCTTATACAGTCATAATAACCCAAACACTTTGGTTAAAACACTAAGGGCCCGTATTACAATCGTTAAACTAAGGTTAAACCACCGAATTCAGCCGGTAAAATCAGTGGGTTAGGCGTAACCGAGGTTTAAACTTTAAACTATGATTGTAAAACAGGCCTTAAGTGGCTAAGTCAGTTGACACAGATTCTAGTATATTACCATCTATATTATACTATAATATACAGGATGTCCTACAGTGTCTTTTCATTTAAAATGGAAAATCACGTAGAGGGCTGACCTGTACCTATAATCTATATATTATATTGGGAAAAAACGATGTTTAAAAAAAAGTTAGCCGTTGAATATATTATATTTTACGGTCTCTGCAACTCCACTTAAACGTCTTAAATTATATACCTAAACAGCTCATATTTTCCTCTCTCTCTGCGAATGTTTTTATTATATATGAATATAGAAATCTTTCTTGAACAGCGTATTACACGCTGGCGGATTTCGTGCGGTTATTAAGCTCGCATTTCACGGTTTGTTGTGCACGCGGCGACGACCCGCATTATTGCTTTAAGCACCTCGCCATCACGTAGGTACCACTCTCTCTGTTTATTGTTTGTATTACATTGCTGTTTTTTTTCCCCCATTAGACCACTTTGAGCCATTTATTATACTTCAAAAATGATAAAAAAAGGCCACTTTGAGCCGTGAATTTTTGACACTTTTGATTGTACCTCAGACTAAAAAAAATATATTCCAAAATTACATTTGTTTATACTAAAACAAAATATTGTTTCTTTTTTACGTATTAGAGTGTATTTGTATATTTATTTATTTCAACAAAATAATGGGCTTCACTGAACATGCAAATTATTGACTCCCTACTAGCAATGTTTTTGTCATGCATCAAATATATCAATAAAATATTATAATGATGATAGGTATTTTTGGTCAGGTATAATAATTAAAAGATAACCATAGATAACTTGGAACTTTTACGTGTATAATAAATTTTACTGTACGCAATGGTATTTTAAAAAATAGTAATACTTTATAGTTTAATTATACTTTTGACCCCACAAAGTAACAACTGTTCCTACCAAGTATCAGAAAAGATGCTGATGTAAAATATCAAAGCATTTTCACTACCCCAAAAGGTGATGACAGACACAAATAATAAATAAGCAGGTAAGTGGATGTCACTCTGCTGTACAGTTGGTTACAAGTGGCCTAAATGGGTCAATGGAATGGATGGTGTAAAATTTGAATTCAATGATATAAATCATTGTATACGAAAAACGATTCTGAGTGAAGACTGCCTGTCAGCCTATAATATTACTAAGTAGGTATATTAAATACTATGGTATTATTGTGATTAAAGTAATTCATTTTAGTTTAAGGCTTTAGTAAATATCTACTAAAGTAGGTTAAATTAATATTTGTCAAAAAAATTACATTTTAAAATGTCATTGTGTACACTCATAAAATATATTAATATACTCTAAATTACCAAAAATTTTACAAATTTTAGTCAGTGCTTTGCTTCTCCTACCAACAACTTAGTGTTAAAGTGGTTCTGAACTCGCCAATCACATCATTCACAAAGCACAAAGCGAGATTGTTCTCTTTTGAGACAGAGTATAGATGATATAATAATGGTACAAAATTAATGAACATTAAACAGCATATTATTCCTAATGAAAAAAATGTATACAACAGAAAAGTCATTTTCTATTTTACAATAACTATTTTCTTTTTATTATACATAATTAATTCTATTTGTTATTTTCAACAGGTATTTCTGTATGTATTCGTATTCCATGCATTGACTTAATTTCATCTTTTAAAACCTGAAACAAATAATATAAAAATTACTTTTTTTAATTATCACCTATTGTAAATTGTTGCATTAAATGTATAAAGTTCAAAATATATAAGAATTAAATATATAAGTATATTAATGTGACACAATATTGAATATATTAAATACTATAATATTACAAACTTTTCAATTGGTTAATAATTTTCTTTTGGTATGGAAAACAAGAGTTTTTAGTAAAAAAATGGAGTTTCCCATACCAAAAAAAATAAATATATTTTAAATGTATCTAAGGAGGTTATCAATAACCAAAAAAATTGTTTCTATAATTAATTTAAATATTTGGAAAAGTATAGGTTTCTATATGATTATAAATTATAATTAATAACAGGCCCATAAACAGAATAGATAGGGTTGGGTTCAATCCCTCAAAATACTTCAAAAACATTATTTTTTTTTTTTCTTAACAAGGCTATTTATGGTTAATTTGAAATTTAATTTAGTTATAAACACACGCCTCCCTCTTAGAATTATTTTCTGTATACATGCTTGGTTTAAAATTTATATCAATAATAGTTAGGTATATACTTCGGTAATAAGTTGGTGCTGTTTTACCATACTCATTCCCTTGAATTCTGTCGTGGAAATAAATACTTCAAAAATTGCACCACAACCACCTAAAAATATTTTAAATAAGTTCATATAACTTAAATTTTAAACGTAAAATATTAATATAAAATAAATTGATTTCTTATAGGTAATTACGAAATTATTGAGGGACAGATATTTACTAGTAAAATAGGTATTGCTTAGATTTAAAAAAATTTAAATGATTGAAACTGATAATACATCTTCTTTAAATCTTACATATCAATAATCATATTAATACATACTAATACCTATAATTATTCTAATATCAAAACATTTTTTGTTACCAAAAATATGTATCACATGATATACTATAGGTAGGTAATTAATAAAAAAAAATTTATATTAATAACATAAGCACCTAAACTATAATAAGAGAACATGAATGAAATCGTTGTTTTACTGAACTATTCGGTGAAATTGTTCTTTCTTGACAAATGTACACGGGAGAAAACATCCTAGTCAAACTATACATTTTATACTAATTTTACCGATAAATCATATAAAAATAGTGATGCAAAATTCTAGTTTAAGATATAACATAATGTTATATAATTACCTGAAATATCTTTGATTTTAATTTCTTTGGCTTGAGGAAATTTTTTTTGTAATGACAAATACAAAATATTTTCACCACCTTTTAGAGTTGATACATTAGGGGTATCTGCATATTTTCTCAAAGCACTCTATACAATTAAAAATATAAACATAATTTTTAATTTGTTCATCAATAGTAAGAATAAATTAGTTGTGTCTATTTTACTTACAAAATGAGTACTAAATAATTTTGCACTACGTCTTGTGATTTGAAACATTTTATCAAGATTTTTTAAAATAACTATGTAGAGCTGAATATGCCAATGAAATTAGAAACAATAATTTGTGCAAAATTCATGTACCTATTTATATTAATATTATACATATAATAGGAATAAATTAATAATGCGATATCAAAATATAAAGAGCGAAATTGGTAAATGTTAATAATAATATTTGATTACTAGCTACAATCCGTATGCTCCTAAATTCATCAGATTGGTCAGCCGCTGGATTTGACTGTTCCTAATTTCCTGACTTATCAGCAATCCGCTGTTTTTCGGCTGGACCACGGACTAAGATATAATGGACTGGAAGCAACATGGTCGGCGGGGGTCGGGCGACAGCCACGAAAAGGTGTCACTCACTTAGCTGATAAGAATACTGTTCCACGGACTCTGGTTATCTCAATGTTAATCGTGATTAAGATGAGTTAACCGTGATTAACTGTGTTGGTGTCTAATTCATGGTAATTTTCTTGTCGTTTTGGTTCGCCTTCTTGCAAGGATTTCCTCGGACGTGAAAACTGGAAATAGCCACCGCGATATCTACAGATTACAACAATCCGCAATGTCACTATTTAGGTAAGTGAAACTTATGTCTGTCGCTCAAAAACCTGTTGTCGTTTATTAATTTTATGTACAGTAGACGCCACTTGTAGGACTCACGGGTGTTATAATGTTCAGTCGCTTGTTAGATTCAAAATCGTCCTCAACAGTCCGGACGTATTCAAGTACATTAAAAAAAATTCAATTATAAGACTCAAATGTGGTTATAAAAATCGTAGAAAATAAATTGTTGTGTTGGTTATTACTTATTACTGGTTTCTAATCATGCCACATAAACTACATATTATGTACCTACAACAAATTTTATTACATTTCAAATTTATCGCAATTATTGTTGTGCTCGTCCCAATGTGAGTCTTATAAGGGACATCTACTGTAATATGTAGAGCGCGGATTTGTATGCATTTGCATATTTATTCTGGTTGATCGCTTAGTGATCACAGAATTTGTTTCATGACATACCTAACGATTTAAATTATGCAACTTTTATGGTGTATATTTTGCTTAGATCATATACTAGTATATGATCTAAGATATTTTGCATATTTCATCTTTTAGTGTATACCTAATTGGGTGTTTTTTTAGACATTTTTAAAATAATCAATATTGTAATATAGAAAAATAATGTTTATTTTTTTAGTTTCAATTAATATTGAAATAAATGAATAGGTATATTATAACTTGTAAGTATAAACAGTTTTCTCAAATATATTTGGGATTTTATTTTTTTTTATAGATTAAAACAGGTTTAAACTACTAACAATACACAAAATATGATTTCTGTACTTAAGTAAATTCCTTTTAGGTTAAATTTAGATAGGTATTAATTGATTCTTATTTTTCCTTATTAATTAACAATACCTATAAAAAACAGATATTTGAAAGCTAAGTATTTTTAGTAGCGTTCCATAATTTTAAATTTATCATTTAAATTAGGTATATATTCAGAAAATAAAATATGTCTTTTAGCTAATTTTTGTGTGCATATGTGGTTGGTTTTTAATGTAGGTATGCAAATCTGCATTCTAGTAATATGTATATTAATTAATTTATAATTCCTCAGCGTGTTACCAGCACCTACACAATTCCTTCAGGATTTGGAAGAAGATGACGAAACCAACGAAACACTTGGTGAGAAAACCAATACTTTTGAAGTGTACGCTGTTAAAATCCCTCCATACGGGAACAGAACTGGATGGGTACCGAGGACTGTTGAAGTAAATCTTAAAATATTGTTAATTTTTGCCTTATAGTTTCATAGATTCAATTCATTGATTATAAATGATAAATAAATTCAAATAATTAATGCTCAAGTAACTAATTGCAGATAGTTTTTATAATCTTCCTTCCGCAGTGTATACATTTTTAACACATTTGTAGTCTTAAAGCCTTGTGATATTTCAGTGAATTTATGGTAGCCGTGTTGTCACACGCTTCCATAAAATACAATACGCTTGTTTTCAGTGAACTACCATATATTTGAGTCCAATTAGATTTTTTTCATGAAAAATAAATATTATAAATAAATTTATATTCTATTTATAATATTATAAATAATATATATTCATGTTATATTTATACCTTGACATAGAATGTAATTACTGATTTAATTAGTTCAATATTTGCTTCGATCAGATAATTTTATAAAGCTTAAAAAAATGATTTTAACTGAAATGTTTTATTTAAGTAAAATCATTATATTACTAATTGAATGGTAAAAAAAATAGTATAAAGTAGACCTTTTACTTTAAAAACTATTGTTTATGATCGACTATGGTAATAATAACAACACATTTTTTGATTAAAAATAATATTTTTCACTTTATAGAAAATAACATGTATAAAAATATATATCTAACATAAAAACTAAATAGAATACAAGTCTTGTACAAAACAAAATATATTTTTCCCTAAATGCATTAATCAATATATTATTTTTTTTCTTCTAATTGAGATGATTTTTAAGAAAACAATTATTGCACGGTACACTTTTGTTAAAATAATTATTTTTTTTATTTAGGATTTTGGAGATGGTGGTGCTTTTCCGGAAATCCAAGTTGCGCAATATCCATTGAATATGGGAAGAGAAAATAAAGAATCTGTTTCAAATGCTCTTGCACTGCAGTTAACTTCGGATGGTAAAGTTAAATATGATGTGATTGCTCGTCAAGGTCAGAGAAAAGATAAAGTAATTTATTCAAAACTATCTGACATGCTTCCATCTGAGGTGATCAATGAAGATGATCCTTCCTTGCAAAAGCCTGATTCAGATGAAGTTGCAGACATCACTGAAAAAACAAGAGCAGCACTGGAAAAGTTGACTAATTCTAAAGTTTCGGCTGCATTACCAGTACGAGCGGCCGATAAACCTGTAAGTTACAATTTTCTTAATGTTTATGAGTATATTTATTTTTATTCATACAATGTTTATGTTTAGGCCCCCGTACAATGGTTCCGGTACACCCCCACCGAACAAGGACAAGAATATAATTCCGGTTCGAAACAACGTGTAGTTAGATTGGTGGAGGCTCAAAAAGATCCAATGGAACCACCTAAATTTAAAATAAATAAAAAAATTCCCAGAGGTCCTCCATCGCCTCCTGCGCCATTAATGCATTCACCAACCAGGAAGACATCTGTCAAGGAACAGAAAGAATGGAAAATTCCACCATGTATATCCAATTGGAAGAATGCTAAAGGTTACACAATTCCATTAGATAAGAGATTAGCTGCTGATGGTCGAGGTTTACAACAAAACCATATAAATGAAAAATTTGCCAAGCTGGCCGAGGCTTTATACATAGCAGATCGTAAAGCCAGAGAAGCTGTTGAAATGAGAGCTCAGTTGGAAAAGAAAATGGCACAAAAAGAAAAGGAAAAGAAAGAGGAACATCTTAGAGCTATGGCCCAAAAAGCCAGAGAAGAAAGAGCAGGTATTCGGCTACCTGGATCCGCAAAGAATGATGAATCTCGCGAACGTGATCAATTACGTCTGGAACGTCAGAAAGACAGAGCTCGTGATCGTAACCTTGCTAGAAATGCTGACAGCCGTAAAAACAAAGTATTGCGAGATCGAGACATCAGTGAACAAATTGCTCTTGGCCTCCCAGCAATCACTAGGAAAACTGGAGATACTCAGTACGATCAACGTTTGCTCAATACAACAGCTGGTATGGATACCGGATTTGGTGATGATGAAGAATATAATGTGTATGATAAACCTTGGCGCGGAAACAGCAATTTGGCTCAACATATTTATCGTCCATCTGCTAATATTGATAAGGAAGTGTATGGTGATGATTTAGAAACTATTGCTAAGACAAATAGGTGAGTTTGGTATTATAAGGTTGGAATCATAGACCTACTAATGGACAGCGCATAGAGAGAGAAATCACCAGACGGGATTGTTGAGAGAGAAAGAGAGGTTTTGGGTCGTTACAGTGTGCTAAAATATGTTTTTTCTCTCCCATATGCTCATATGTTATGTTGTCTGGATTAAACAAGGTGAGGGTGTTGTGGGAAGCGCTGACCATTGTTTATAGGTCTGTGGTTGGAATATTTAATTTTTATTATTATTATTTATTGAATAGTGGACTAATTAGTCTCATAAACTGAATAATTTAATGTTGTTTTGTGTTTTTTATGGTTCCTTTATGAATTTAAAATATTTTACAATTTCTGATTTTACATAGTGCTGGGAAACCGTATTTTGTTACTCATAATTATTTTATTAAGAAATCTGATACTTTATAACTAACTAATACCAATGAATATAATTTAACTTGTTATGTGTATCTTTTATAAAAATATTTAAGTAACTACGATTTTTTTTTCATATAGATTTGTGCCAAACAAAGAATTTAGCGGAACAGATCGTGATCCTAAAGCTAGTGGTCGGTCTGGTCCAGTTCAATTTGAAAAACATCAACAAGAAGAGGATCCATTTGGTTTGGATCAGTTCTTGACTCAAGCTAAGCATGCATCTAAGAGGTCTCAACCACAACAACAAGATCGTGATAAACGTCGTAGAAAAGATTAATTAGTTTTTTTCCTATTTGGTTGAAAACGTTTTTAATCCATTGTTCTAGGAGTACCTATAATTTTTTTTATCTTAAAAACTAGCATTTACACAAAAATTCAGTAAAATATCATGAAATTAATAATTTAATATTCTATATTCAATTAATTACAAATATTTTATCTACATACCAATGTTGATTTCTTTAGTATAAAAATCTTTCGATTTAATCTTAAAAACATTTTTAATTACAATTTTTTATTGATAGTATGTATTTTGTAGTGTGTACTATCATAAACTTTATTCGGTTTTTGGTAACATCATGTTTTATTCCAAACAATAATAAACATATCTAAAACTTACTGACAAATCTGGTCAGTCCCAGTTCAACTAAAATAACTCTCAGTAATAACTAAAACCATTACAACAATGTTAGGTACTGAAAGTTAACTATATATAGTGCCCGGGTCTTAAGGAAATTTGATACCACCCTCTGCTTCACATTCAATGTGCGAAATTAGTTTCTAGATAAATGTTTTTAAAGGATATGGCTGGGAAAACAATATAAAATTCTTGAGTTAAGAAAAAATCAAAACTATATTAACTCATCACTTAATTTTATTTTCAATGAATTTATATTCAATTCTACACTTTTAAAGCATTATAATATTATATTGACAGATTTTGGTTCTACTATGACCATAAGTGTTTATGTTATTTGTTCAAAATGTCTCCTACAGAACAACTTATTATAGATTAATATTATCCTGGGCTAAGAGTAGGTTTTATCGTTTTATGTTTCTAAATGTCATTCCATGTCCTTCAACCACCCAAAAACCATTTATATTTTTGTACTTCATAAATAATGATTCTAGTTCATCTCTTAATTGTTTAGTCTGGGATCTAGGATTTAATCCAAACTTAAGACCTAAAATGAAAGTGGGTATCATTAAACGAGTTAAAATTGATAATTTTAACTACATTACAGCCTCTAAAAACTGTATATTGTGTGTTTGTTAGAACAATATTGGAATATGACTGTCCTCTTGGATCCCACAAGGGCGCTACCTATGCATTTGTTGTCACACGTACGACATAGCAAATTTTCAAACACTAGTTTCTAGAGTGTGCTGTTAGTTTTGATGTTAGAGTGACATATAATCAGACTTTTATGTAAGACCATAATCTATGCTTAAGTTTGATTTTACAATATTTAAATTCTCAAGCAAGACATGCGCATGTTAAATATTACAAATTGAAAATACTCGTCTCTCTGGAAAATTAAACTATTGGAAAATCGCCAATGCTTAAGCATAGATAATATTCTTACCAAAAAGTTTGATAATAGGTAAATTCACTTTATTATTAAAACTTACATCAACTAGTGAATACAAATTTATTTATTTCATGTCCACGATTGTCTAAAGCTGGCAGTGGTCATATTGTCATAGTATATATTATAATTAGAAATTTAGAACAGATCTCGGAAATCTTATCTTCTGTGATATTAGCACGATTAAAGATAACCGTGGATATAAGTGATATAAGTATTTGATAGTCATTGGTTGAACGTTATCATAGTTATCAAATTTAAAACGTTGCTGACGTCTGTTTGTTAAATAATTCTACATTTTTTTTAATATCAATTTCGTTCCAATGTTCATTGTTATGAACATAAAGTATCAAAATGGCAGTCTGTCATCACGATTATTGAGTTTGAGTATATAAAACGTAATATTGTTTGTGTTTTGGTCTTAAATGCTATCCGCTAAACGAGAATTATGATACCTATTTGCTGAAAAACAGGTAAAATTTGTACACTGATGCATGTTTATTGAGCTATTCATTATCTAGTCTGTATAACTGATGAGTCAATATCCTAGACCTTCCGGGGTTGACCAGCACACCTATTATGTAAATGTAGGTCTTGAACTAAATTCCGATTCTTGTTCTACCGTCTGAGGAATTAATAATAAAAGCAGATCCTGTGGATTACACTAGTGGACTGTAAGAAATATGAATATTCCTTATTTAATATTTATAATTTCGATATTATTTGTTACATGTTAAAATTAAATTGGCCTAGAATTGGCAGCTATTTAAAAAAAAAATTACCAATTTAAATATTGATCATGAATATGGTTTTGCGTTAACATGTTATTTTAAAATATGATTCAAATGTAGGTTTTATGTATCTTATGTTTATTTCTAGTATTTACCTTAAATACCGATATATTTTTTATACTGTGAAGAGTAATCTAAATGCCATAATTAGTTAGTAGTTTGTAGTAATCATGTTTTGGATATCAGTATTGATTAATTTTTAAGAACACTAGTTTATTATGATTTTACTTGCTCCCAAGTTATCAAATATGCTAATAGGTACTTACTTACCTATTAAAAAGTAAGTACCTATTAGAAAACATAAAATAATTTTAAAACTAGATTTTCTTATCAAAGCATAAATTTATCTATTATAGTGACATCCATTTGATAGATGATTAAGTTCTAATTACAATTAAGTTATTATTATTAGGTATAATATGTACAATTTTTAATAGTATGAACTTGAAGAGTATTAAATAATATTCAAACAAAAATTTGTTGGATTTTTCTTTAAATTATGAATGGTAAGAGATTTTTCATTATTAGGTGACATTTAGTTGTTAATCGTATACTTTATTGAGACAAATTCTCTACACACAAATAATAACAAAAACAATTATTTTATATAAATAAATATATGTATCTTTTAAATTTATTCTTATTTTGTGCTTCATTTTTATTAGTATATCAAAAGTTGATTAAATTTATGATATCTAAATAAGTAATTACTTAAATTTTCTTTTACTTTTTTCCTACATTTATTACAAAAATATCAATATGAAATTGCTCAGATAAATCTAACATGGTCAAACAGGTTTACATGTACCTATAAATTTTACAATAAATATATCTAATATATTATTTAACAGTTATTGTTCAACTGATATTAATAACAATTTAGCCTTTAGGCCATAACTTCAATTTTAGTCCATACTATTAAACTAAAATACATTTTTGGCTATAAAATATGTCTATACTAATGATATTGTAATTGTATGTTTACATAATTTTAGTTACTTTATTTTCTTCAAAAACTACTAGGTAAAATCTGTGAGTGATTTTTCTAGGTATAGATATATTGATAAATTATGTTGGTTTATTTAAAAAAATTTAAAACTTATGAAACAATGTTGTGAAATTAACTATGATACAATATGTAGATAAAATTATGTTTGTTAGTTTAATAATAAATAAATAAATTTATTATGAAAATTGTTGGGTATTTTTTCTATTATGTTATTAATATTGTTCGAAGTCCTTTAGTTAATTTATTTAAAACGTATTGCGTAAAAATTGATTTAGAAAATAACATTATTTAATTAATAGCATGGATTTTACAGAGCTGATAATGTGTTACAGAATATGATTACAGAAAATGATATGTAATAATATTATTAATGGTATAATAAATAGAAAAAAAGTATGACTATATTAAAAAATAAATAATAATTGTGAAATTATATTTAATATTTACTTAATTTATAGCCATAAATAATGAAGGATGTAGTAAGAACTGTCACAGTTAGTCATACCTACAATTTATTTTTGTGTATACTTCATTAATATTTGGTAAAATTCTATTTAAGTAGGTAATAATTCAGATAAAATTAGATAGGTATATCTAAATTAGTTGTAAAATGAGCGAGTTATTTGTGAATTAGTATTTGAATATTTATTTCATGTGTTTATATAATATTATGAATATGTTTTGATTATTATTATTTTTTTTTTCTTATTAAAAGATTTTTTATTCAATCTGTTAAAATAGGAAATAGAACAATAAGAATAAATGATGAAATAGTTAAAATAAAAATAAAATAAAATTACAGATTAGACCGAATGTAAAGGCCTCCCAGTGGAAGTACTACGACTGTTTTGATTATTAAAGTTTTTATAATCTGTTTATTTTATTTTAAAATTACTCTCATTTTACACTTAAACTTATTGTTATACTGATAGTAATATATTAATTTGTTTATAGAATAAAGTTATTACAAAGACATGAAATGGAACATTTTGAAAGAGATGAACTGGACGATAGTGAAGAAGACACAGTAACAGATTATTCCCAGATGAATACAGCAACAAATGATATAAATAGTATTGATTCAACTGATTTTGTGTTGAGAACAATGCCAAGCACTACTCTAGTTCCTACAATCAGCGTAACGCCTCATTTAGCTGCTGGAAAAAATTATCCAGTCCTTGGTTATTATTTTTGAATTATACGATCATTCAAAATTAAACTTATTTTATTCAAATTTATTGATTTTCACAGAGGAAAATATACAACAACTACATGAAATACACGAGGTCATACAGCAAATGCGTGATTCTGCCACGTTAGGATTGACACATGTAATTTAAATTATTGCATTTTGATTTTTAAGTTCAAATGTATTAGTATAGCAATATTATCTTTTTTAATGTTATAGATGATACAATTTTGTGGAATAAACAATTCATTAAGTTCTTCATGCCCTTCATTAAGTAAACCTCTTTGTCAGTCTGAATTAGATTCTTCCAGTCTCAACTCTTCTCCTACACATACAGATTTATCTTCGACATTTGACTCAATTAGAAGACATAAAACTGGATATGTTAAACGTAGTATGTTTTTAAATTATTATTTTATTTAAGTCCTTTAATTTAATATATTTTTGTTTAAGAAAACTCTTTCAACTGGTTTAATATGGCTAAACATTGTGCAGAGTCCAAAGAAAATGAAATTATTCGGAGAAGAAGTTGGGCAGCATTAGATGATTTAACAAAGAACCATATGCATAGCTTAAAAATTGTAAAACGACAAAAAAGGTATTAATGAACTAATAATCTAATTATTTTTTCACTACTATGAATATATCTATTTTAGTGCAAGCTTGAGTAGTATGGAATCTGAGACAGAAGATCCATTCACAAATAGCACAGCAAATTTATTAACTTCTGACAGTACATCATCTCGTCGCCAGAAGTCGAATAAAAATGTTGGTCTAATAAGTCGCAGGTTTAGTGGAACTTCTTCTACACACTCACTTAATGAGACTGACTATCAGGTATGAAATAAAAATGTAATAATGTTTTTTGTTATAAACTAATTATATCGTTATACGTATAACAGAATGGTTTTAACAAAATGATCGCCAAACGAGCTGTTGAAACTTGTTTATTACAAGCCAGACTTCCTTTACAAAAATCTGTTTCCACACCTTCAATTATGGGTACACGTGACATTTTAAACAAAGAGAATGTTTCGAATAATGATGTCAATAGTATTCCAATGTAAGTTTTTTAAATTATTTATACTTATTTACTTATTTAGTTCACAGTTTTATTTTTATTTTATTTTGTAGTTTAAGCTTCTTTATGTCTGCATTAGATGCTTTTCATTAAATAAGACATCGTATTGTAATATATTTTTTGACTACTTCATATATATTAAACTTATCATTATATTTTAATTATTAAATTATTTTTATACTTATGCAAATAAAATACAATTATGATTTAATTTTAAGTAAAGTTGAGCTAGTACTTGAATGAAAACATTCTTGATGCTCATTAAACTGAGTTCTTTACCCTATTTTTGGAAAAATAAATGTAAAGAATTTAAATACCTAAACCCTAATATTTCCTATAAAAATACCAATTATAAGAAGGCTAGTTTTGAAAAAAAAATGTTCACATAACTATTTTTAGTTAAGTTCAGTTGTTTTTCTTTAAGTGGACGTGGCACACCCAAAAGTGTTGTCTCTGTCTTATAAGTACATAGCATAGCAAACTGTAGGTTCAGCAGATCACGTTTAGCTAGGTTAGTTTAAAAATTAGAGTGAATTTACCTTTTGTAAAGTTGAAATGTAAGTTTATTGTCTAATTAATATCATAGGTTTTTTATTATATTTTAATTTTAAAGCGAGTTATGAGTATTTTAAAATTGTAAATTGTTAGTTAGTCTTAAAATAGTAAATATTCATAACTCACTTTAAAATTAAAATATAATATAAAGCTTATGATATTTCCTCGATAATAACCTTATGTTTACATTTTATAAGAGGTCAATTCACTTCAAGTTTTAGACTACCTGTGTTAAACTGATCTGCTAAGCGTAAAATTTGCTATGTTACGCACTTGTAAAATGAAAAACACATGCAGGTGCTTTGTTCTCTTAATTATACTTATATACAATTTAGATAAGACACACAAATATAAATGTAAAGACTTAAAATTTATAAAAGTGAGACTTTACAAAACATTTCACGAGTTATCTTCTTATTTTTTTTAATTCTTTTGTATTAAATACTCTGTAACCATAGTACATACTAAAACAAATTGAACATATCGGTTTGAAATAATTATGGATAGCGAGTACCATTTAAAAATATATAGTTTTATAAGCATTAATACTCTAATGATTTAAATTAATAATAATATAATAATAATAATTGTGAATTATTTTATCACAGATTGCACGTATATTGCTTTATTTCAAATGTATAGTTATTACTATTTTTATTTTTATTAAAGTAAATACAAAAATCCTACCCATCATAGAGGTCGTCCTAGTGGTACAGAAGACAGTGAGACTGAAGAAGAAACATTGGATGTAGATAGTACAATGAAACGTTGTTATATTACCCCTTCATCTAATAACACAAATATACCCTTCTACAATTTGTTTTCTGAGTGAGTTTTTTAAAAAAAAATTTTTTTTGCACTGCACCTTTATTCATTTATTTTAGTTTATAATATAACAATAAATTTAAAATTACGCTAAATTGTTTTTTCTAAAAACGTGTTGTAGTATGTCAGAAGATCAAAATGCAAAAAGAAGAAAAAGAGGAAGTTTATTTTTTAGAAAGAAAAAAGATAAATCAAAGAAAATTCTTCATTCCTGGATGTCTCCACCATACAGTAACTTTGAACAGTCATGTGATTGGTGTGCAAAACCTTTAGAAAATAAACCAGCTTTATCATGTGAAAGTATGAATGTGTTATAGTTATTTTAAACCTAAGTTAATTTTAATTTTTAATTAATTTCTAGGTTGTTTGATCACGGTTCACCAAAATTCATGTAAAGATCAAGTTTCTGAATGTGTTAAACAAAAATATGGAAAGGTTTGCATTTTCTTAAGAATTATATTAATTTTAATGTACAGGAACATAATTTAAATTTATATTTATTTTTACTATATATTTTAATAACTTAATAACTTTATTAGAGTAATTTGAGATTTTCATCATCGTCGTTCCAACAAAGGTTTTATGGGAAACGCCAAAATAATGCTAATCAGTCTTCGTCTCCAAACAGGTAAATGCATTTTGAATTAATTTAATTTTAAAGATCACATTATCATTATCAAGTATCAAAATTAAAATGCTGATTCTTACTAAAAATAATATAATATAATTTTAATAATTAAATAAAAAATGCATAGGATAGTGATAAAATACAATTTAGCATGTAACTTGTTTAAATAATAAACACTGAATCATCTCAATTGAAAGTGTTATTATTAATTTTAGTATTATTTAATACCTATTGTTTTATTAAAATTATAATTTAAAAATATTAAAATAAAATAAACTTAAATTATAATAGATTTATTTTACTTGAATAATAATTATTTATTATTATCGGTAAAGGTAATTTTTTTTTGTTATTAAAAATTAATTTTCTTTTAACTTATTCAGTGGTGTTTGTGGTAATTTTGACTGAGATGGTAAAATATTGTCTCCTAGTTGGTAAAACTACTAGATTATTTCCTATCTATAATCTATAGATATACCTGTACAATTGTATGCATAATGCCAAAAATTTAATAATTGCAATAACAATAATACATTTAAATTTGTGATAATGAGTATAATGGAGAAACATGCTTTGCATTTCTATGCTTTTAATACAATTGTACTGTTGTACATTAATAACTAGCTTTCCTCTAGTTTAATTAAAAATATTTATGCAATTAGTAAAATTCATGTTGTTTATTAAACAACATTACATTTAATAATATACAATCGGCAATTGAGTATAGTCACAATCAGTTTGTAAAAGATTATCATAACTTGAATGATAATTTCTAGTATGCTTTATTCAGAAGATAGTTAGTATTAATTATTAGGTGTGTATGTGTATCGCATATGTATACTTATCTGTTCATAATGTCATATCAATATTCAGAAATTGACAACATGTCTAGTCTATACTTTCATTTTTTTAAGATAAAATTTTAATTTTCATGCAGAAAAATCTAAAAATAATATCATAAAATGTGTTTTATAAAATTAATTAGTGATCTACAAATTACAAAACAAAATATTTTATATTAATTATAAGTATTAAGTATTTAACATAAATTCTTAATTACAGCATTTTAGTTGTGGTAGTGCCTAAATTATCTTACCATCAATAATGGCACTGCATTTAGTACTATTTATTTTTTGAAAGATTAATTCATTAAATATCAAGCAACCTCTTATTAACTAGTAGTATAGTTTTATACATAGTAATAATTGATTATTCTCATATCCATACAGAAGTAAAGAAAATACCATATATAACATGACTATGCCCGTCATTTTTCAACTACCTAACTAGAGCAATTTACTTTTTATACTATAATGTAATATACTTAAAGTATGGCTTATTTTCAAATAAGGGTACTAAAATTCATATTAAGGATATTGGAACATACATAATATATATTATGTCTTGGTCACCACTATAAATGGTCTCTGTATTATTTTGTGTAGCTATTAAATATTTTCAATAATAATTTCATATATACATTTAATTTAATATAAACAATTGTTTCGTATGTTTTATTAATAATGTGTTAATATGGTAATTATATATAAATTTGATACAGAAAATCACTTTTTCATAAATATTAATATTTTTAAATATAATAAATAAATACATTTAGTTCTAACTTAATTAAAAATTTTAGACTTATATAAAACTTAATCAAATGATTAAATGTATCTTATACGTACATATTAAAGGTACATCAATATTATTACCTAAATTTGAATTTTAGCACTTCAATCAGATGTATAAAGATCATTAAAAATTTCTCTGAAGAAAATAAATGTGTATTTTTGTGTTTAAGATATTTTCAATTTATTGATGTTTGATATAATTTTATAAATTATAATCTTTGTTGCATGGCTTTAAATGTATATAACATCAAATATTAACATTTGAAAAAACACATTTTTATTATTTTTATTCATTATATTTTAACCCATATTTGATATTTATAATGAATAATGTAGTAGAGACTAATTATTTTGTATTGGTTTTAAAATAAAATTTGTATATATTGTAGATATAATAATTTTAATAATTGAAAAAATATTCCTCAATTATTTTTGTGTGCATAAATTTTTTTTTCACCTATCCGTTCTCAGGAAATTTATGGTGCAGTTTTACTCGCCTTGGAAAGTGGTAGCAACCAAATTAGGTGTGAAGTAAGTTTCCCCCACAACACAATATAGTGATCTACTGTTATTGCAACCCCTTTTTTATGTGCATTTTGAATAATTCTTTTGGCTCTATGTTATTGTGAATTAAATTGTTTTGTTTGATTTTTACTTAAAATAAATATTAATTATAATAATGTTTTAGTTTTATCTCATAAATAAATCTAAAAAGTAAATAATTAAACAGTTCTTGTACAAAATACAAAATAAAAATTTTGTACCATTTAGTATTTTGTTGTAACCTAGATGTGGCCTAAGATAGATTAAGATTGAACTAAAGTTGATTATACATTTCCTTTTAATAATATATTACAGTGTTGTATACATATTATATACAATTTTTTTCTTTTTTGGATAATTTTTCTTACTTATTAGTTACATTTTACTAAGTTATATACTTGTATATATAGTTATATAAGCAGACTTACAATTTAATTTTTGGATATTAATACACATTTAATCTTAAAGATTTCTAAGAAAAACTGAAAAAAAAAACTAGAATTACTTTGTTCCATTTACTCTAGTATACATTTTCATTATATGTATAAAATGTTGTATACTTAATAGTATATTTAGATGTGTGTTTTGTATTCTTAAAATCTAAATGCTTTGAAGTGCATCCAAGAAAAATTTTTATTTGTTTTTTAGGATTAATCATTTTATTTTTCTCAAACCTATTGATTCGATGCTAATTGTTTATATAATTTGTAATCTGTAATCTGTTATTAATTACTAATATTACTTTTAATTTATAATTAGCACAATAATCATACAACTAGTTAATTCTTAATATTAATGAACTGTACAGACAAATGATAAATAAATTAAAGTTTTCTTTAACTAATAAAATTAATTAATAATAATCATGTACCTATGTGTTACAACTTTCAACTTCTGGCAATTTTACAGTGATTACAAAATATTTCAATTCATCATCCTACCATGGTTATTGTATTTTATTTATAGTATTTCAAAAAAAGTAATTATAAGAAAAAACCTTTTATGCATGTTACTTTAGCAATTGCTTTGTGTAGATCATGTGTCTGGAATTTGTACATACGAACTCAAAATAAATAACAATTAAATTCTGAAAAAGATTCTGAGCTATGTAAATATAAGTCAAAGCACCAGTAAATAATTTTATACTATTATAACTAACTGCCATTTTCTCTAAAAATAGTTCTAAAACTTATTTTTAATTGATGGATTTGAGTAATGTAATCATATTTATTTGTAAATAATAATTATGATAAATTACTAATTTTACTTTATCATAAATTAATCAGAAAATTCTATCTATTTACAGAAATTAGATATTGGTTCCACTCTTTTTGGGGTTATGTGGTAGTATTTAGGGTGTCCTGTGGGGATATATCCATTAGCCGTAATGGGGGACTCACAAAATCAGTAGTTTGCTGTTTCACCTATAAATTAAAATAATGATGAGATTAATAACAATAAAATGTTGTAAGGTCAAATTGTAAGACAATTAAACTCAATAAAATGGCTATCTCATATTGTTTAAAAAAAATATATATATTTTTTTAACTTTTTTTACCAAAAAATGTAATTAAATTAAAATATAAAATATATGTAATCCTTGTCTTTGTGAGTCAAATAAAAAATACAGATTTATGATAAATGTATTATCTCAGGAGGTATCTTATATGGGTAAATCCTCATGGGACACTGTATTATAAAGTATATTTTGTTAAAATGATTCATTTAATAAAGTTATTGAAATATAATGCAGATCATATATGATATGATAATTATTATTGCTATTTCTGTATTTAACATAATATAGACTATAGAGAAATTCATTACCTATTTTTATTTGTTTAATGCACATATACATATTAATTGTTAGAAATAATAACTATTTTATTTCATTTGTTTCTGCACTAACAACTTGCATATAATTTTTGCGTTTTTACATAATATGGTATATAATTAAGTATTATATATATATTGACATTTATTTTAGTAGTATTTATCGTAACCTGTATAATCTGTGTGTATGTTACTCATTCTTTTCATATGGAATTTTAAATTTTCTATATCAAATAAAATTTGTGTATATTTTTAACTAATTTGAATTGTATTTAATTTTAGCCATCCAGAAGATAAAGATGATGCTCATAGTCATTCACAAGATGGTGTAGTGTAAGTAAATAAAATAATTTATCTCATAGATGTTAAATATACACCTACATTTTGAATATAAAATAATTTATAGGTATAAAATATCCTATGTTATTAAGTTATTTACCAACAAAACGTATACTCATTAATATTAGGGACACTATACTCTATGCAGAAAGAGAACACGCCGCGGCCCACCAAAAATTGTTTCTACTGCATATCCCCACACGACATTCTAACATAGAGGAACTGGTCTCGATGGCAGGATGTCTTGTGGGGATGTGCAGAGTGGGTGTATTCTCTCACTGGACCAAGTATAGATAATGTATAATTTATTATATTTTACATGATAAACAATTCCATTATATTTAAAAAATATATGAATAAAAGATACTTAACATTCAATGGTGTAATAACTTATGAATCTTTCGTGTACTTCATTTTATATATATTATAATATATAAATTATTATTTACAAATAAATTGTATTATATAGATTTACAGTTCTGCTGCTTTGACCTGTCGTTGGTTTCAATGTTAGTTAGTTAGTGTTTCGCTAACATAAACATATTAGAAAACAGTTCTAAATATAATAATAAACAATAAGTATTAGATTTTGAAATTATATGAAACCTCTTATCCAAAAATATGATACCAAAATAACTAAAAATAAAAAAAGTAAAATTTCTTTGTAGGTATGACAGCTGATCACAGTCCACTATATACTTATTATGTTAGCACCTCACAATACTAATCATCTAACCATATTATAACTTGTAATTACCTGTTATCGTTTTTATAAATTTTAACAGGTTTTGTTTAATTATATTATAACAGTTAAAAGAAGTATTGTCTAATCATTTTTTTGTTTATTTATCATCAAAAATTTGTTTTAATTTCTTAAATAGAAAATTTGAATGATATTGACTTCAAGTAATCTATTTTGTATAGCATATAACTAGAGAAACACTTAGCTTTGTTGCATTACACTAAAGTTAATCTAATAATATACAGGGACATGAAACAACTATGAAATGTGCAACATTAGCACAATATTCTGTTGCAGATTATAGCGATACTTACAACATACTAATGAATAGTTCTATATAATATTATATGTTTAATATTTTTGTAATAATGTGAATTCCTTATATATTTCTATTTTTAAAAAATTTTGTTTTTTATTAGGTATTCGGATGAAGTTTCCTTGGTCCAATTTGAATTTTTAAATGAAAGTAAGTACCTATTAATATGTGATGTACAATAGCTTAATAATACTAATTATAAGCTATGCCAATAAGTAATAACATACAAATTAAAAAAAAAAAATACCAGTAATAATAGAGATTAAAATATTAAATTATACATACTGGATACCAGAAATCTTTTTCAGTAAATATACATATAATTATACTAAATACACTTATTTTTTTTCTGAGAACTTATTAATACAATCAAAAAAAATTTGATGAAAACCTAAATTCTAAATTTGTTAGTCAGCACCTGAAGTATTTGCTAAGGAATTAAGTGACTTACACGTTAGGCAATTAATCGGGCTCTATCTTCAGAAATGTTCTCTGACCCTACTTAATAATTTGTAATTTTTGATATTTTTATTTGTTTTTCGTTGAAAAGATCATATAACAGCTCACGATTTAGAAACTGATCCTGCATTGGGACTACACGAAGAACAACCTGATTCTTGGACACCTACTGTTACCAAAGAAGTAATTAAACATTTAGTATAATTTTTTTCAACAGTAATATTTATGAATTTGCCTTATAGATTTTAAAAAAATTGAAAGATAAAGAAATAAAACGCCAAGAACATATTTATGAATTTGTGTTAACTGAAAAACATCATTGCCTTACTTTGAGAGTCATGCAGAAAGTAATTTTATACATAGATTAATCCATTGTAATATGTGTCAATATTAAATCAATCATTATGTTATAGGTTTTTGTTGATGGTTTACAAAAACATTTTCAACTTGGCGATAAAGTTTATCGTATGTTCCCTAGATTAGCTGAACTTACTGAAATTCACATTGGATTTCTGAAAAGTCTGAAAGAAAAACAATGTTCAGCCGCTATTAATAATAATGGTATTGTAGATTCCATCGCAGATTTACTATTAGATCAATTTTCAAACATAAATGCTCAACGTTTAAAGAGCTCCTATGGAGAATTCTGCTCAAGACATAGGGATGCATTGGATGTTTATAAAGTTTTAGAAAAAGATCCAGCATTTTTTAATTTTATCAAGCACTGTCAGGTTAGTGAATATAAAAATTGCATGACTTTGATAACTGCCAGTCTACAGATTGATTATATTTGTTATAGGCCAATCCTTTGTTGAAAAAAAAAGGTATTCCCGAGTGTGTATTGTTTGTCACTCAAAGACTAACTAAGTATCCATTACTCATTGAACCTCTTATAAAAACTTCAAAAGAAAACAAAATTGAATGTGAAAAACTTACTAGGGCATTAAAAATGGTTAAAGTAAGTTGAATGTTTATATAGATATTAGTTAAATTAATTAATTTCATAAACGGTATAAATCTAGGATATATTGGTGGAAGTAGACTCTCAGGTAGCCGAAAAAGAAAAAGAAGATAGGAAACTTGAAATTTATAATCGGATGGAAGCCAAGTCTTATACTAATTTTAGAGGACGTAAATTTAAAAAATCCGATTTATTGTCTGAGAATAGAAGACTGAGGTGAGTTTGTTACAAAATATTTTTATTAAGTTATGATAAAACTAGGGAATACATTTTCATGAAAATTCTTAATTTTACTGAATGATTAACCCACATTGTTTTTATAATATTTTAAATATATAATACAATTGTATTTATCAATATACACATTTCTAATCAAATATCTAAGATATTATATTTTCATTGACATTTTTATAAGGAAAATATTTTCTATTAAATTAAATTTCAGGTTGTGTTATTAACACAGAATAGAGTGAGCAATATACTAGTTATACCATGGTGGGCAATTAACTCATAAAATGATTTTCAAATAGTTTCTTACATAAGCCTAATAGATCATAATTTAATTACAGAGGAATTAAAGAGACAACATTCTCCAATTTGTACTCCTTTTCAAGGATATTGTATTGTACACAAAAAAAAAAGATGGTGATCACACTTTTATAATATCCAATGTTGTAAAAATTTCAAATGCTCATAAAAATTTGATTCGACTTTCCTATAGACATTTTTTTTTTTATAAAGGAAGACAAAATTATAAGGTCTCTTCTATTCATTTTTAAAATTTAAAATTTAAAAAGAAAAATTTTTATGAATTTTTTACTCCAAATAATTTTTGTGATTTTTATGTATTTTGTCAAGATTTGAACTTTATATGCATATAAAAAAAAATTGTGACCATGGATATTTATTATTTTTCAATTATCATTGTAAAAATATATTAGGAGTCTTGTATTAAATTATTAAGCTTTTTGACCAAAAGAATAACATTTTATTGATATCTATAGAAAAAAAAACCTAAAAAATTAAAAACTGAAAATGTCCGTAAACAGTTCAAAAAAAATCAAAATATTTTGAAAATTATATCGTGTATAGAAAATGTGAATATAAACAAGTAAACAACCACTAACAATGTCATGTATATACAGTCATTTGCTACACCAAAAACCAAAATTGATTTTGTCAAAAACTGAGTTTATGTAAAGATTGCCATTCTTTCTCAGTTTTTATGTTGTTTTTCCCGGCGCGTTTCAAAGCTATTAGGAATTTTTAATTTTGACCTCCCAAATGCACTAACCACATTTACTTCTTTCCCATCAAACAAGATACTGTTGAAGAAAATCAAATCAGTTTTACTTTACAAAATAGTGGTGATAGACACAGCAATAAAATAAAAAACACATCATTGTAAAATCAATACATTTATCGCTCCGCTCTGAATCTAAAATTAAGCAGGCCTCATAATGTTCATGAAATTGGTCTTCAGTTAATTGTCTTAGATTAGTGTAATAGAAATATTAATAATTATAATATATTCACATTAAGGACCTGCACAGTTACTATTATTTATTAATGGTTGTACATACTAGTTGCCTTCCAAAATATACGAATTGCCTCCCATCTTTATCATAAATAAAAAGGTTAATTTATACTAGTTGCCTCCCATATAGAATTAAGTAGTGGTACATAATTTACAATAAAAAAATTCCATATAAATTGATGAATTTATAAAATTAACATAATAATATTATATTATGTATTAAATAATAAACATTTTTTTGTATAATTAAAATTAAAAATATATATATTTAAAATTAATAATTATATTTTAACATTTCTATTATAATATTTCACTTAGAACGTTTTTGAATATAAAAATTTAATTTAATTATTTTAATTTATTTGCCCTTTTCACATATCATGTATGTTTCACACTTCACATTGATCCATCTAAAAACTAGCGTAGCAATTTAATCACTTAATAATATTTGTAAAAATAATATCGTACAACGAGTGTTGGAAATCAACTAAATGTTACTCGATTATATATATTATTTACTATAGTCTGGCTCAGGTCTGATTTGCATTATATATTATCATTACATAAAAGTGTATATTATAATTTTAATGTTTAGTCGTTTAGATATAATCGTACCAAATATCAAATATAAAAAAAGTCATAAATTATGATTTTGAAATTACAAACTTACTTTGATACGTCATGTTTGAACATTTTTGGAACAACCTATATATTTATTAACTAACTATTAGGAGACAACTAGTACTAGACCCTTTTTTTTTGTGTAAAAATTATTGCCCTTTTTGACTTCAGGAGGCTTTTCTAGTGTGCCCCTGAGTACAAGTCTTCTGCTATTTTTTTAACATGGAAAGAGTATTATTATATATACTTGAGTTAATATAATAAAACTAAATTCTTTGTTAGTTTTTTCAAGTGTAATAGTATTTTCACATTTTATTGAATAAATATTATCATGCACCTTTAAATCATTTTATTGGAATGAGAAAATTTACTAAGCAATCAATATGTTTTTGATATATTATTGTTTAACAAAATTGTGTACAACTTAAAGTACCTACATAAGAAAAATTAAACTTAAATGATAAGTCCCGAAAATGTTTCTTCAGTTTAATGTTTTTGTTATATAAGTGTTAAGTAAATATATATATGTAGTATACATGTTATTAAATTAATATATTTTCTTAGATTTGAAGGGACAGCGTGGCTTATGCAACGTCATGCAAAAACACAAATGGTGATGGTTAATGTTATTGTTATGACCGATGTGTTGTTTTTTATACTTGAAAATAATCACAAGTATACTTTTTTTATGCCTGAAAGCAATAAAGAAAAAGAAAATAAAGTAATTTTTTTAATTAATTAGTAAAAAATATATATAATGCGTCATGTTGTTATTTTTAGTTAAATATTATTTTTATTTTATTTTTTTTAATAGGTTTTAAAACCAGTTGCCGGTGTAGTATCGTTGCAAAAACTCTTAGTCCGAGAAAAAGCTGGAACTGATACTAAAGGTATTTATTTAATATCTTCTAATCCGGCAGAACCAGAAATGTTTGAACTCAAAGTGCATAAACCTAAAGACAAACAAGTATGGATACAATCTATTCGTTCAGCTGTGAATGAATGTCCTGAAGAAGAAGACAATGGATATGTAACCTTCAGTTTTGAAGAAAGACAAAGGCAATTAGAAACTAAGAAAAATAATATAAGGGAAATTGTTGGTACGTATCATCTTATTATTGAATATAGTATTGCCTCCTCTCAACCTGTCGCTTCGTATACTGCTTGGGGGTACCAATTATTTTTAAACTAGCTAATATTTCCAAGTTAATATTTTGATTTACTTTTATAGATTCAAGTTTTAAATTATCTGTTTGTATAGTATTTTTGATTGGTGAAAGTGATTTTTCTGAGTTAATTAAGAGATTTTTTTGTTGCTGGGCCACGTCTCCAGTTTCAACAATATTGATATCTTTATTTTCTAATCCTACTGTGAGTCTGGTTCACCAATATTCTTTTCATAGGCTTCTAGCTTTTATTTAAATCTAATAATAACTTGTTTTCAATAAAGAACAAAAATCTGTTGTGCTACCGTTAGCCGATAAAGGTATCTTTCCAAATTTTAAATTTTCAAAAAAATCCCCAGAATTATACTCCTCGATTTGTTGTAAAATGTTAATTAAATATATTGCATTTATTTCTGAATTAAAGTATAAATATATTTGATTTTGTTACTTTAGCAATCTAATTATTACCTATCATTTTGTTTAATATAATATTTAACATACATTAAAAATGATTATTCCAATAATTTCACATAAGATTTGCATGACACCTAATAATAATATCTCGACTCAAGGGTAGAATCAAAAATTTTTCTTGTAAAGAAAATATTATTTCCAAAAAAAATCGGAACTCCAGGGACGGGTACCTCCACCTGTCGCTTCGTATGCTCCTTGGGTTTGTTCTATTTATATTTATAAGGTCTCAGGGACTCGACCTCAGAGTGTGATATTATTACTAATGATCAGGGTTACCTTATGTGAAGCAAAGTACTCAATGTAATTTTATATATATGTATCTGTTATTATTAATACAATAACATATTATTACAACCTTATAATATAAATGAGAGTGACCGATCTGGCCGTAGTGAGTCGTGGGTGCTGATATCTGATATCGGTTAAACCGGTCATCCGTGGGTCCTCTTCAGGTCTCTGTTACCTATCAACTCCACTAACAACCCTTGACTCTCAACTATTGACTGTCAGGAGTCCCGGTCTGTCATTAACACATTGCGTGTTAAACCTTAGTCACCATAATATATATTGCACGACCAAATTTGCCATTACTAACACTCAGCATATTAGCTGTGCTCAACGTGAGGAGTAATGTACGATGTCGATGACGACAATCGTTAAAATATTTATATTACATTTTAGAGTTATATAGTGTTTTATTAATTTTTTATTAATTTCTGTATATAATTTGCATAGGAGTTTTGAGGCAAAAAGATGTGGAACAAGCTCTGATTTTAGAAGAAAAAATGGGCTTACAGCTAAAGCTATTAGCATCTGCTGGAGTAGAAAGCTTACCAATTGAAACTCCATCATATTGTCATTTGGTTACAGAGCATCAAGATTCGGAAAAGATACGAAAAGAAGTTATGAATGCTATACAGGTAAACTAAATATTATTTATATTGTTATCTATGTTTTCTTAAAATGTTTAATTTATATTTTCAGAAAGTCAATGAACTTGCTTGTTCATTGTATGCTTCTGGTACAAATTTGTCTCGTAGTGCAAGTTCTGTCGGTGAACATCAAAGTGTAACATATGTTTCACCGACATTACCTAAAAGAGCTGAAACATTTGGCGGATTTGATAATTCATTATCATCACCAAAAAGTAATTACATGCATAACGCACTAACTCATAAATTAATTATTATTTATTAGGTTAAGAATATAAAGTTTATGTACTTAGTCAACTTTAAGTTAACTTAGTTAACTTTCATTTATTTATTATATACATTTATATTTAGATGCACTAAGAAAATTACCAAAAGTTGTGGACGGTAATGAAAATAGTGTGGAATCTGGAAATTCTAGTCCAATGGGTACTCCAAGTTCCACTCGTAAAGATTCCAAATTGGTAAATATAGATCTAAATTCAAAATATTGATTGACATAATTCAAATTTATTTTAAAAATTTTATTAATAATGTGTGTTTATTTCTATATATTAATATAGAGAGATGGAAATCTTACTTGGAAAGAAAATTGTAGTACAAGCTCATCTCAAAGTGCTACTACAATACAATCATCCAGCGAGTTCCCAACATTATTAGCTCTAGGAAAAGAACAACAAGCTACGGCAATGGAATTAACACATCATATTTATACTTTATCTTCCATTATTTCACAACAAATGACTAATATTGATAGGTAAATATAATGTTGTTTATAATTATTTCGGTTATAAATCCAAAACCAGATTACCTGTTTTATGCCTGTGCTGAATTTATGTAATGCATTTTTATTTGCGGTATTTGAAGCTCAACCCAACTAATTCATAAAAATTACTTTTATTTATAAATAATTAAATAATGATTAAACTAAATTGGATTACAATTATACATAATAATGTATGACAAAAATAAAAAATCACAAAAGGTTATACAAATGACCAATATAAAAACAAACCATGTTTTTTTAAGAGATCATTCATAATATCCTTTGAAAATAAAACTTCTCCAATTAGTATACATTTAGACAATAGCCCATAGTAATGCTTAAAGTTCATATATTTTTATTCATTATAATTCATTTTTATGATGAATATGAGTTCATTGATGTTAAATATTTTTAAAAAAAATGATAAAATCAGTAGTATATTATATATATTTATCAATGTTGAAATTTCTCTAAATTTGATATATTGTCAATAAGTATCTCAGTTATTATTATTAGTATTATTATTGTTTATTAACCCTTGTGGTTATAATAATTTAAATTAAATGTAGTGATGTTATGTGATATAAAAGGTGATTGTAGAATGTAGTAGGTTCGTCAAAAATAATTGGTGGAATAAAATGTTTTATAGTCTTCAAGCTGAGTTAGCTGCTTACAAGTCACAGAATATTCTGGAAGACCCGGCTGTAAACAGTTCAAATATGAGTTCTAGTGCATTGTTAAAAGATAAAAGACCAGTTTATAGACATAATCATCAATTGGAAGAACTACGCAATCTACAAGACAAGTTTACACATGAGAAAGAGTCTTGGATAAGAGAACGTGATTCTGAAATTAAGGATTGGGAAGAAAAAAGAGAACAATTGCTCAGATTACAGGTTTGTTTAACAATTTAAAATAGCAATTATTAGAATGTGTGTACACGGTTTAATTAACAATGATATGTAACATTACTTCTTAAAATTGAAGTTATTTGATTATTAAATCGAAAATGCAATATTATTCATTAGGTAGTTGATTTCCTGAAATTTGAATAATTAATATTCAATTATAATTTCAATTGTTTTTAGGAACAAGTACGATTAGAACAAACTGATGTAACTCAGCAACGAGAGCAGCTTTACCTTAAATTGCAAATGTTAACCAATCAAGGTATTATTGTGTCACCTAATATGCAGCCGCCACCTGTGTCACCAAATCAACAAACACAAAATCAATCTCCCTCTGAAGGAGTAGCTCAACCGTTATCTCATTCAGAATCTGTGCGAAGTAAAAGAACCGATTCTATGAAATGGAAACAACATACTCCCCCTTCAGCTGCTTCCACGTCTACATTGCCTATTAATCTGATTAGTGCTACAAACCAACAAAAGGTAGGAATATATTTACAATGGAAAATTAGTTAAAATTCTCATGTGATCTAATTTTTATAAATTTTTTTAGGTAGCTTCCAAAGTTCAAATAAAACAAAAATTACCATTTAAATTAGCTAATAAATTGGGTAACAATAATGCAAGTTCTACATCTGACACCATACCCAATACCATAACTTCACCTACTTCCCAATCAGCATATGCTTTTCAACAGCTTTTACCATTAAAGTTGCGTGAGAGTGCCAAAAACCCAATGAACCCTGTTCAAGGCAGTTCTGTTGAATTACTATCACCATCAAATCAACAAGGTCCTAGTCATTCACGTACAGGATCTAGTCCGGCAATGATGCAAAGTGCTCAGGTATTTAAAAAATATTTGCAGAAGAATATGATACATATTTTATAAATTATGATTAAAAGGATCTATCTTATATAATGTCAATTTATCATTGGCATTAATAAATTTAACATTTATTTTTATACAAGTATCATAAAATCATAAATGTTGACAAAAGTATTAAGTTAAGAATGGAGGATGTCATACTCATCTGTGTTGGCTCTGTCATTTAAACTACATACCAAATTTACATTCAGCAGATCCCATTTGTGTTGTTAGTTTTTCTATTAGAGTATTGACCTATTATCAAACTCCAAGTAAGAAAATCATCCATATTTGTACTTTGGTTTTTACATATATTAAAATTTTTTAAGCGAGAAATGTGTGTGTAGAATATAGCAATTTAAATATGCTCATAACATGTTTGAATATTAAAATTTATAATATCGAAGGTAACTGGTTCTGCTCTAAAGATCTAATACAAATTTGTTATGTTTAACTTCTGTAAGCCAGAAAAACACAAGCGTGTATGACATTATCTTAAAGTACAAAAAAAAAATCTGTAGTCGCGTAGATAATCCAAATGAACAAAAAAAATATTAAATTAAACAATGATTTTTATTTAATTATATATTAGTAGATAAAGTGTTGAAAAGTTGTTTTTTTAATTTTAAATTTGAATACTAGAATTCCTTAATGCAGTTACTCAATAATATTATTGTTTTATAATTGATATTTATCATAGTAACATTGTATTACATTAATACATTTATTTTTCATTTTAAATATTTAGATAATAGAAGGAAAACAATCGGGCAACAAAGCTGGAAGAACAAACACCTATCCGAAATTGCCTGAAAAATTTCGCATTCGTAGCCCAGAGTCAAAACAATCCAAAACACAGAATACCGAAAACAGTGGCAGCATCAATAACACCAATGCTACCTCCACCGCCGAAGAAGAAGTGATATTCTTCTGATTGTAATATTTTTCATCATCTTAATCATTTTCATTACTAGTGGATCTCTTTGTTTATATTGAATAGGACAAACTACTATGGACATTCTTAGACAATAATTTTATTAATACTATATAATATTCTCCAGATTATATATTTCCCATTCCACTATTTAACTTATAAGTTTTTTAGAATCATAAAACGTCTTTCAAATTAATATAATGGTATTAAATATTAGTAGAATTCAAATTCCCAATGGTTTTTTTATACTATATACATAGCACATATATATTTGTCATTGGTGTTCAGTTGTTAAATTATGTCTTTCCTATTCCATTTGTTTTTTTTTCCAAAACGTTTATCCATTTCTTTCATTGTGATTTTTTTTTTCTAAAATTATTTATTTCATTTCTAGTAGTTATCTATTTTAAATCCTTAAATTTAAGGCTAGTGGTAATGTTCGAGCTTTAACATGTGTTATTTTTTTTATACATTTTGTTTTATATTTCTACTTCTATTTATATACTATTATTATTATTATTATTACTATTATAATTTTTTTTTTTGGGGGGGGGGGAAAGTCCTTTGAGGTGGCCTAAGCAATAATTGATGACTAAGACTTTCAAACTTCGCCTATATGTTGCCTAACATAACTAGGGCTGTGATGCACCTTTATTTTGTGGTTAAATTTATATAGTATTTTTTTATTAAAAATATTTCATTAGCAATAATCAGTGATAACAGTTACTTAAGTGATGACAAACAACTACAATGTAATAGACAAATACTATCTTAACTTGTAGGTTTTTTTAATTTTGCTAAGATTTGCATGTTTTATCATCACTTAAGATACTGTTTTGTACTAACGATGTGTCTTATATGCAATACTTATTTTTAAATGTGATTAATTATAAAAATATTGTTTTGATAACTTTTATATAATAACTATTTAAATATTATATTACATATTATGGTTCAAAAAGATATGTAGGAACTTAAATTTATATAACTTGTTTTGTAAATATCACCAAATCTTCAGGCTTATTTGAACCATTCTTAGTAAAAAAATATTTTTTATTTTTATCCTTTTTTTAACCATAATTTTGTTGATGACACCAGTGCACGGTTAATATTAATATTTTTAACCGGTTTTATTTACTTTTTACTGTGTTTAAATCATGTTAAGCCTAGTTTCACAGTATTATATAACTTGTATGACCAAAACTATGTTTTTTTTTTGTTACTCCTAGATTTTTGAATCTTTTTATTGTTATAATTATTACAAATATTTTTTATTTTTGTAATAATACCTATATCAATCTTCTTGGTTTATTAATAGTTATTTTTAATAAGTTTTTACAAGCTCATTGTATTTTGTTTGATGATACCTACCTTATATATTTATAATAATATATTGTTATCATCATTATTTTTATTATTATTATTGTATTGTATTACAGGTTATAATTTATTATATATTTATATAATACATTATACACTCATATTTATAAATTAATATAAAATAAACATATATTGAACTTTAAATTTTTGTTGTTGGTATTTTAATATTGTGTCATTATAGAGTTAAGTTTTTTATGTTCATTAAAATCGTACTTTGATTTTTGAATCGGAAAATCAAATATGATTTATAAAAAAGCTCTTGGTGTAGGTGATAAGTTGATTTCAATTAAAAATTTTGAATTAGTGTTACGTTACACAACTTATGATAGTATTTAAATAGCTCATAACATTATCAAAGCATGAATGCCTTTAAAAATGTACCACTTTTATTATAATCTCTTAATTACGCAAGTGATAGAAAAACGATGATTTAACTTTTGGCATTTATAATACGTCTGTATAAGGGTTGATGACTTATATAAGTGTTAATATAATATAAGCTAACAATAATACAAAAACAAACTACCAAACTTTGGTAAATCCTGCGAAAATATATTTTAGGTTACGTATAATACAATATTACGTGAAATCAATACAATCAGGATTATTTGGTACACGCCTCCATCAATGCACTTAAATATTTGGTATATTTCTGATTTACCGGATATCTCCTTTTTTGTAAATTTTTTTTTGTTTTAAAGTAGTTAAACATGCTGAAAACGATGGTGGTGGGTCAGAATATGGCGGTGAGACTTTGTTTTAAAATTATAGCTGAGATCTACCCAAGGTGGTCTTACATAAAGAGTCAAGCGATGTATTTGATTTTTATTGTCCAAGCGAGTGCCCGCGCCACGCCGGGTAAACCTACCTATATGAAAATTTAATTAGTTATAAGTTATAACTTTAAAACTGAATCCGATCACCAAATTCTGACTTCACCGTCGTTTTCAGCATACTTTACCACATAAATAGGTACGTTAAAACAATAAATATTGCGAAAAAAATGGTGTTTTGACGTCCGGTAAAACAAAAGAGTTCCGAATATTTACTTAGGTACCTACTCGGTTTTTACCGACTTGCGCCTGTTACAATCCCTAAACCGTTTTTGAAGTAAAACTTATTTACAGAGGTTGCACAAAAAAAGTCTGCAGCATCCCGGTCGACATCACACTTCTTCGGAAAAAACTGGTTTCGATGTGCCGGCGTTAAATATTTTATTAATTTAATCAAATCTATTCACAACAAATGTAGGTACATTCTACCTAGGTTGTTTAATTTAATTAAAACAAATTAGGTACCCACCGTTAATTACATTTTTACTTTTCTGTTAATTTTCCAATTTAGGATAATTAAAAGTTTCAAATGATCCTTGTTTGTCATCGAGGATAGGTAGGTACTAGGTATATCATCGTGTCGCCAACACGCGGACCTTACAATTAATACAATTTATCGCCAGGCTACCAGTCGACCACCCAGGCCCCGGCTCAAGGGGTAGGCGACATAGGCCCATGCCTAGGGCGGCACTTAAGCAGCATTCTAGTCAGAGGGCGGCAATTTCAAAATACTGATAATATTATATTGTTAGGGGCGGCAAAATTTGATTTTGCCTAGTTCACTATTTTCTTTTGAGTCAGCCCTGCGACCGCCCACCGTTTAGTCAATAGTCACTAATCAGAAATGTTTAAATTTTTTTATTTTGTAACACAACTATCAAAATATACAAATAATGTACCCATACATTTTGATTTTTAAGTTCAAATGTATTAGTATAGCAATATTAGTTATTATCTTTTTTTTAATGTTATAGATGATACAATTTTGTGGAATAAACAACATAATAAATTCTTCATGTCCTTCATTGAGTAAACCTCTTTGTCAGACTGAATTAGATACTTCCAGTGTCAACTCTTCTACTACACATTCAAATTTATCTTTGACGTTTGACTCAATTAGAACACACACAACTGGATATGTTAAACGTAGTATGTTTTTAAATTATTATTTTATTTAAGTCATTTGATTTAATATATTTTTGTTTAAGAAAACTCTTTCGACTTGTTTAATATATGGCTAAACATTGTGCAGAGTTTAAATTATTCGGAAAAGAAGTTGGGCAGCATCAGATGATTTAACAAAGAACCATATGCATAGCTTAAAAATTGTAAAGCGACTAAAAAGGTATTAATGAAGTAATATTTTAATTATTTTTTCACTGCCATAAATATATCTATTTTAGTGCAAGCTTAAGTAGTATATGGAATCTGGGACAGAAAATCCATTCACAAATAGCACAGCAAATTTATTAACTACTGACAGTACATCATTTTGTGGCCAGGTGTCGAATAAAAATGTCGGTCTAATAAGTCGCAGGTTTAGTGGAACTTCTTCTATACACTCACTTAATGAGATCGACTATCAGGTATGAAATACAAATTTAATAATGTGTTTTGTTATAAACTAATTGTATCATTATACGTATAACAGAATGGTTTAAACAAAATAATCACCAAATAACGAGCTGTGGAAACTTGTTTGTTTCAAGCCAGACTTCCTTTCAAAAATCTGTTTCCAAACCATCAATTATGGGTACAGGTGACATTTTAAACAAAGAGAATGTTTCAAATAATGATGTCAATAGTATTCCAATGTAAGTTTTTAAAATGATTTGTGTTTACTGCACATTTATTCATTTATTATAGTTAATTATATAAAAAAATATTTATAATTTTGCTTAATTGTTTTTATCTAGTATGCCAGAAGATAAAAATGCAAAAAGAAGAAAAAGAGGAAGTTTATTTTTTAGAAAGAAAAAAGATAAATCAAAGAAAATTCTTCATTTTGGATGTCTCCACCATACAGTAACTTTGAACAGTCATGTGATTGGTGTACAAAACCTTTAGAACAAAAACCAGCTTTATCATGTGAAAGTATGAATGTGTTATAATTATTTAAAACCTAAGTTTAAATGATGTTGTTATTTTTAGTTAAGGGGATTCGATACCGTGATTTTTTGTTTTTGTCTAACACACGCGTGACATAGTATTTTAGACGGGTTTTTTTGCCAAACATTCCAATTGATCTATTGAAGCAATAAGATTCTAAAACAGATTTGAATTTGTCATCAAGTTTACTTGAAATCGACTTTCCCACATTTTTGATATTATCCCCCAAATTCCAAAAAACGTCATATTAAAAAAGAGTATGTAAACATTTTTGTATTTCAATTTTTGGAGAAGCTAAAATCAAAAAATCAAAATTGTGGGAAAGTCGATTTCAAGTAGATTTGACGACAAATTCAAATCTGTTTTTTAGAATTTTTATCACTTCATTAGATCAATTGATATGTTTTGGCAAAGAATCCGTCTAAAACCCTATGTCACGCGTGTGTTAGACAAAAACATAAAATCACGGTATGGAATCCCCTCAAGAAGACTAAACTTTTTTTTATAGGTTTTAAAACCTGGTGTATTATCATTGTAAAAGCTCTTAATCAGGAGAAATGCAATTTATACTAAATGTATTTATTTAATATCTTCTCGTGAAGAAGAGCCAGACATATTTGAACTTGAAGTATGTAAACCTAAAGAAAGACAATCATGGATAAAATCTATTCATTCAGCTGTGAAAGGAGAAGACGATGGAACCTTTAGTTTTGAAGAAAGACAAAGGCAAATAGAAAGAAAGAAACACAGTATAAAAGAAATTCTTGGTACGCGTATCATCTTAATATTGAATATAATATTACATTTAAGAGTTATATTGTGATTTTTTTTATACATTTCTGTGTATAATTGTATAGGAGTTTTAAGGCAAAAAGATAAAGAACAAGCTTTGATTTTGGAAGAAAAAATAATGGATTTACAGGTAAAGCTTTTAGCGTCTACTGGAGTAGGAAGTTTACCAATTGAATCTCCATCATATTGTCATTTGGTAACAGAGCATCAAGATTTAGAAATGAAGTTATGAATGCTATACAGGTAAATTAAATATTATTTGAATTGTTATCTAGTTTTTTTTGTATTAAAATGTTTTGTTTATGTTTTCAGAAAGTCAATGAACTTGCTTGTTCATTGTATGTTTCTGGTACAAATTTTTATCTCGTAGTGCAAGTTCTGTAGGTGAACATCAAAGTGTAAAAAATATGTTTCACCAACATTACCTAAAAGAGCTGAAACATTTGGAGGATTTGACAATTCATTTATTAAAAACAATTTAAAATGATTTAGCGTTTCATGGAACTACGACTCCACAAACAGACAGGCAAGTCTGGCGGGTAGCAGCGGTGGCCGGCAAGTTATAGTCATTCCTGTGACACGCTGTGGATCAGCCCAACGTCGTTCACTTGCCAATCGCTCTGCTCCCTGGACTGTAAGTTCTCGAGGACTTTTCTCAAGGCCAGGTACCACACCACGCCAGACACCGTGCAGAATACCACTTCGACAAAGTAACCGTCCAGAACGGTGACGCATTCGTCTCCGACAAACTTCTCGCAATCCTGCAAAAATATAATATTCCAGGTTACGTATAATATGCAATAGGTATATTACGTGAATTCAATACAATCAATGCACTTGAATATTTGGTGTA
Organism: Sitobion miscanthi; assembly: GCA_008086715.1. Taxonomy (NCBI): domain Eukaryota; kingdom Metazoa; phylum Arthropoda; class Insecta; order Hemiptera; family Aphididae; genus Sitobion; species Sitobion miscanthi. The sequence goes on from CM017797.1 coordinate 5,079,433, forward strand.
TTTCTGTCTTACAGGACACCTTCTTTTTTTGTTGTTTTAAAGCATGTAGAGTTAAACGTGCTGAAAACGACGGTGAAGTAAGAATATGACTTTGTTTTGAAGTTATACCTAATTTAAGTAATAGACTCACCCAAGATGGTTTTACGTAGCAAGTGTAATGGAGGGATGTTTTAGATTTTAATTGCTCGAGCGAGTAAACATGTCTATGGTGTATATGACAAAACTACAAATTTCAATTAGCTACAACTTTAAAAGTAAGTTTGACCGCCAAATTCTGACTTGATCTTCGTTTTCAGCATGCTTATAACTATACAAAAAAAATCGGTGTTCGATTAAACAGAGAAGTTCCATTCTTTGCGGAGACTACAAAAAAAAATTGATAGTCGTGAGTGACAGTCTGCAGTATGACACCTGTGTCGCGCCACGCTTTTTCGGAAAAAACTTGTTTTGACCTCAACCCTTAAAATGTCTGCATTAGATCGACGGGATCGGTCCCGATGCCAAATGTTTTTGTTTGATATCGCGGACGTTTTTGGTTGGGTAGTCGATATTTTGGATTTGAAATATCTCGGGACTTAACGATTCGGGGTTTCGGCTACTTCTTACTACCCCCTCCCCCCCTCCGTAGAGCGACGTGAGTACGTGATCGACGCCAAAGTTTTGGTTTGACCTCTCGGAGAGAAAGAAACGCATCCGCACGACTACACGGCACACGTACCTATATGCCTGCTATATCAACACGCACTCTTTTTATTTGTATTTACCTATAAACCACGCTAAACCAAATACTATTGCAAATGCCACAGTAGGTGATCGTTATATTTTGCCTAGCCCTTAATTCTTAAGTTGAGTCTGCATACCTACTGCAACTGAAATTCATAAATTGATATAGTTTATCATTATTAGCGCGTTAAGTAATCCGATATCACGTAACGTCATTTCCTGCGGGTAAAATTTCAAGTGCATTTTCTGCTTTATTAAGAAAACAAAACCATTAGTTGTTAGTTATTAGTTTATTTCGAATATGTATTAATACCACATATAGGTTATCTTTGTACATCACATTATATTGAATATATCTAACAGAACTGAAAATGTTGACTTCGGATCATCATTATTTTTTTTTTAACAATAATTTCTATAACTTTAATAATCATAGAATTCCGATTTATAGCAGAGCCCAAGTTCTAAATGTGTTTTGTATATACGTACATTATTATGTCATGATGACAAATGAAAAACTTTAAAAATGGAATTTCATAATGCATAATTTTGCATATTTTGTCAAGTTTGGAAAATTTGTATGTTTCTGAAATAAAAAAAAAACTGATGCACGTAATTTAATATGGATTCTCAGAAAAACTGAAAAATGTAATATCTAACGATTTTAATTGAAAAAAAAACTAATTAAAAATATTTTACATTAGCTTTGTCGTTGTCGACTAGGTACCTATTTGCTTATCTAGTTAGTATTCAGCACATACTTATCATTTATTTTATACGTAAATACATTATTTGTATCGATAATTTTTATTTACAAATCTTTATTGTGCTAAAACGTGACGTCAAATATTTTATTAATTTAAACAAATGAATCAACAATAAATAGACTAATTTAATTTAACTAAAACAATTATCAACGTTAATTAAATTTTTACTTTTCTGTTTATTTACCAATTTAGGATAAATAAAAGTTTAAATGATCCTTGTTTGTAAACGAGGATGGGTTATCGTATTGCCATTATGCAGACCTTACTATTAATATATTTTATCGCCACGCCACCAGTTGACCAGTGACCACCCACCGTATTCAATAGTCAGTAATCAGGAATTTTTTAATTTTATATTTCGTAATAAATTTATCGGACACCTTCAAATAATAAATTTACCCGTCTATATTTTTCATTGTGTACAAACAATTGAAGCATATTCATAATTAGGTACAATAGTGTTTTAATTAATATAAACATAACCATAAGTCAATTTCCTGAAGATTCAATTGTAATTTTATGACTTTTTACAAACGTCTTTTATTTTAATGATGTGATGTTGTTGTAAACATGTTACGCCAGTATAAAAAATTATAATGTGGAATTATATAATAACTCGTTAAAATTAATTTTTAATGATATTTTAAAATAAAGATTTACTTGTAAAATAGAAACGCATTTATTGACACTGTCCACACATTTAGGTAGGCACCTATTATACTGCATTGCAATAGTAACATAACGATCAGATATTCATATATAATTTTATAAGCAATGGCCTTTAGGTATTAGATATAGTTAGGTAGGTACTAATATGATACCGGAAAGTGGCTGTAACATAATGAATACAATAAAAATAATAAATAAAATTTTTCAACGTTTTAAGTTTTAACTACATTTCGCCGTACAACGACACGTAAATTGGCCCATGACCCCCGTGACCCACGCCTTTTATTATGCCCGGTAGCTAGGGGTACTCAAACTAAACCCAATTTCATTGCAGCCGCGTATAAATTCCATATTCAAAACCACGCTAATTATTTTAGATTATTACATACTGTCATTCGATGTGTCTCGGATTCGGAATGTGTGCATTTAAAGTTATCGGTCTAGTGTTAGGGCTCGGATATATGTTCTTAATGATAAATGCTCCAAAAAAGTTTGGTAAATTATATGCTCGTAAAATTCATGTTTTTTTAGAAAAAATAGTATGAATTTTTTTTTGATATACCTAGGTACCTATATACAAATAATGTAGGAGAATTAGCATTAATTTTTTATTCACCGTTTTGAAACGACACTCGGTCGCTCGGTCTGTCGAACACTGTTTGACCGTCAGCAAGTTGAGCATTCCCAGTGCTGCAATCCGGGATACAGCTATCCCTAAATACCATATAGTATTTAACAGTGACATGTACGTACCACCGATCCGACGGTCGCTGATTCGTAAGAAGAACGACCTCACGCTCAGGTAAACGACGACCAACAACACCTGTGGACGCCAACGAAATTAACAGATTATAATCTATTGATAATATATAATATAGTGTATTATTTACCAGTCTCAAAATACGATGGAGCTCGTAAAACAGGAAAAAGTAAACTGACCAATTGTGGTATTCGCCACCAATGAAATACGGAGTATAGTATACAAGGACTCCGGAAGAAATCCCAACATCAGCCTACAAAAAATGAAAACTAATAATAATAGGTATGTGTATAGAGATATACTTAGTATGATAATACCTACTAATAATATGATAAAACGGAGGTACAGAATTACAACAAATTCGTAGATATGTATATACAGGACGACTAAGGCCGATTATAGAAAACTATAATACTGTATGTGTGAAGGTTTTACTGTTAAATTGTTCACATAGATAGATGACGGGTATACTGATAGACCTATATTATTTATATAATATCATTTTGACGATTATTCGTAGGGTTTGGGTGTTTTTTTTTAGCACATTGTAGACAAAATTATAATGTGTTTGCCGTTTGGTATGAATAGAAAAATAGTTACATAACATTTTATTTTTTGAATTTTTATTTAAATGCATTTATCTGTTTTTTAACAAATCAATTTTTAATTTGTTTACAAATTTGAGTATCTACTATATAATATGAGTATTTTAAAACTGTATGTTTTTTTTTGCAAAAGACGAAGTCTTGCTACTTGCTATAGTATAATTTTTCCATGAAGTTTTTTTAGATTTTTTTCATTCATAATCATAAACATCCTATAAGTCTAATAGAAATATTTTTCTTGTAAGTGGCAAATTTATGATAACCCATTTAACATATTAAATAGGTAAGTATATCTATTTAATGGGTGATTCATCAAGCATACTCAGTATTACTCATCCCGATTTTTTCATTTAATAATAAATATTTTTATTCAATTTAATATTTTGATTCAAAAACAACTCGTTCGATTTTGATTTTGGTACGACAACATTTTCAAAAAATGTATCCCCTAAATAATTTACTGCATAAAATAGGGTAGTCAATTTTAAAACAGTAGTTGGTAATTCCACAGGATACTCCATAAGTAGTAAAAAAATCCCAAGAATTTGAAAATATAGTCTTTGAATATATATAAAAATTCCAAAAATCAGGTTTTAAATAACTGCATTATTATTAATTATTGAAGATGAAAAAACAGGTATAAGGTACTAACAGGTACTAAGCATGCATGCCGCTTGGTGAATCATCCTGAAGGCCTAGACAGTGGAAAGTAATTCAAATTGCATTAATTTAGAATACGAGTATTTAAATACGTTTACTAAAATTTAAACTTTTAACTTAAAAGTTTAGATAAGGAAAAAATAATAGTATTAACTAGGGTTTTAAAATGTCACAATTCAAAATATATTACCTAAATAAATTATATATCTAAATAAAATAAACTTTAAAACTTTACAGTTATTAAGTATAGAGACTACCTATTATCTAAAAACTATTATTTAAAAATTACCGGTATGGCACAGTCTTATAAAGTATTTTTAACGGTCTCAGCCCAGATGTAAATTTCAAAATAAGAATAGGAATAAAAATCTTTATCGGTATCAACGATAAGTCAACTAGAGCCATGTCTTCTTTAGCCACGCCGTATTCCATAAATTTTGGATTAGAAACGAATGATCCCATGGACGAAAATGACATCTAAAATTATAATATTTTAACCATAAAAAACAAATTGGTCAACAACAAAGCAGTGGTCTTAAATATACAAAAATACAAATTAACAGTTACCAAATTATACTGTAGAATGTTATTATACATTTTCATTCTATTAAAAAAATATATTGATAAATAATAATAATAATATATTACTTCATACGCTAGCATAATTAGAGTAAATATTCTTATCGTCCGAAGGTTTATGATCTTCCATAGCACTTTATAAATTTGCTTAATACTGATTTTGTTGATTTTATCATCTTGGTTGAATCTGTCTTTAACAAAAAACGCGATAGACGTGGAGGCCACGGTGAACATTATTCCCCAGAAGTATAAATATCCTGTAAGCAATTAATTGTGCAGTGGCTTTATTGACATTTGGCCGTAACACTTTTGGGTACATATACTACATAACGATATTTTTCACCTGGGAATTGGGAGAACGATCGGTTTCTGGTTAGTGGGTTCACCCGTCTAGGTTTACATTTTTTTCAGACACCCAAAATGAATACAACGTTTGGGTACATTATATTTTTTAAAAAACATCACGCTAGCGCAAAAGTTTTTATATTTTTTCTTTATTATTTTAATTTATATAGAACCTATATTAGCGTTACCCAGGAGACACCCCGAAGGTGATGGCTCTTAACAGCTAATTATTTCCCAAAAACTTTTTTGTTACTTAACATAATTTAAAAATATGTTGCCATGTTGGTCATTATGTATTAGGTATATTAAATTTATAAAAATCAAAAAACTTTACTTTTTTCTAGCTATTTTATGAAAGTTAGCTAAAAAAAGTACGTGTGTACGTATAATATAATATGTAATCGTTCATTTTATTGAACACAAACGTTCTCTAATTTTCTATAGGTAAAATTGTTTGTATGGTTATGTAATAAGTATACCAAAATACACTTTATTCCACGTGTCCACTGACAAAACGTTGTGTCTATTTGAACTCAAACGTGTTGGATTTGGGGTAAAATGTGTCCAAACTTTTACTGCCTTAACTATTAATAAGTGGCGAAAATTCAGGCAATTTCTAAATGTGTGACGCGGTGGCTATACAATAAGCTCAAAAAAATCACCTATAAAACAATAGGGGACGAGATCTTGAGTATGGAATAAATACGTTTTTCCATTCTAAAAACCATTAGTTATATATTACTGTTTCTAACCGATAAGATCGGCATATTTTACGTGCCATAAATGTTAAATAGTATATTATGATCGACAATACGATTTTAATATATAATTGAATTTAACTGATAGGGCAATTATAAACGTATCGCGTAAGAACGGGTTACCTTCCATCGAAACTATGCCTCCTTTTTGGGCTGTAAAACGTAGCCACTTGTTGCAAAATTCCTCGGACTCAAACAATATGAACAATACGTACCCGAACGCTATTCCCAATGCTTGACCGGACGTATTGCACGTTGATGCGTATCCTATGTTCTCCCTGCAAGCTCAGAAAAAATAATAAACAATACATTATTCAAACCAAGAGCGGCGTAATATTATTCGGTTCAAATCACTTATAATAGTCAGTGGGGAGGTTTACATGTATAGCTTATCAATAAAAAAATGTTTATACGATATTACAACAGTGAGGGGTAAAGCTACAGCTGGTGGTGATCTCCGCAGTTGTCTGTATCCACGTATATATATGGCTACCCATCCAATGATACAAACGCGGGTAAGCGTGTTTGGCGTGTGTGCGTATTTCAGTCGTTATAAACATACATTATTGATTTTAATATATCGTATAATATAGGTACCTTCTCAGTAAAGTGAGCGTCCAGCCATCGATGGCGATGTCGTTAGTTGCGGCCAAAGCGTTTACCCAAAAGAACACGTACGTCAACGCAGTCATATTATGTGTCTCGTTTTCCATCAACCAGTTGTTTATGTTCGATCCTATGAATATCAGCGACAGTCCTGCGCACAAGATTCGCATATTTTAGACGAAATTATTTAGAAATTTCAACTCTCGAGGCACTGTCTTATTGTAGCTGTATAAGGTAATTTCAACGTAGGTACCTATGCAAAACTGCACCGGGACCAGCCACGACTTCCGTTTGCCCATACGCCGCGAGTACACGACGTCCACCAACGGAGCCCACAATAGCTTCAAACTGTACGGTAAGTCGACCACACTGAACTTTGCCTGTATCGGAGATAAAAATTTTGATTTCTATAGTGATATTGAATTATGGTTATTTTTGGCGACTATATTGCTATACATATTAGACTTAAAAGGCTTGCAATTTTACGTAATCAAAAACAGCAATATTTTCGGCAGTTCGAAAAATAGGTAAAAGTCCGAAATTCTGACTCTATAGGTCTTACCGGTTAAACTTGGGTTTTCCCGGTCTTCGTACTTTTACCACGATAATATAATAGTAAAATGATAAAATATAATCAGTATGTTATTTTATATTATATCTTGTCCAAAAAACTAATGTTCGTAAATAAAAATAAAATTAAATGTATACCTGTTGACCGTATGAGACCTTCTTGTTCTGCATGTACGTCCTAATTGCCAAAGAAATTCCTATAGGTATACCTTGCAACATGTATAGCAGTACAAGCAAGGCCACATTGAGCCAGTCACCCTTTAGGTTGGGTTTGATGTCTTTTTGTACGTCGGACGATGTTTTATCGTCTCCGTTCCGACGCTCAAGGCTAACAACAGGTTCTACCACGTCTGCTCTCTCGTTTTCCGCAATCGGTTTTGCGATGCCGCCACGGTAGGCAGACTCTAAGTCGACCAGTCCCATGTCCATCGATAGTTCTCAAATTGGTATTAATAATGCACACATTATAAATTTGATATCACAATATTTTGATGGTTGAAACAAAACCATGTATAAGTAGATAACCTGTTTCAATATATATATATATATTAGGTATAATATATAAATATTTTTTAATTAAATAAAGGCTATACGTAGTAATAATCATGGCTCGTAATGCATGTACTTAAAAATGCTTGAATATGACGTATGCAACTATGCTCCTAAAACTCGAATATGCACTAAAATATATGCAGTAAAAACCTTTTAATTATACAATAAAAACTACTCATAAATAATATAGAAATTAGTTTTTTTAATTTATAAACAACGTTTAATTGCATCCTAATATTTTTCATTTCAAACTTACATTTTATTGTCCATTGGTTTGTTTATAAGCGTTTATTAGACTTAACGAATCGAATATTAATTTTAATAATTTAACCGTCAACATATTGATTATATTATATTTTAAACGTTGTTAGTATTTTTAATGTTTTCAAACATATTTTGTTTTTGATAGACATAGAAATATTTATTTCTATATCTAAAAACTATTAACGGTAAGTTTAAAAAATTTAAATTTAAAAATATTATATGTTCCTTAATGTGAAAAATTTATGATTATTAACAATCCAAAAACCTATAAAAATGCAATTACATAATGCTATATGAAAAATTAAATTTCATATATTGAATTCTGTCACCTTGAAGAAAATTTCTATACTATATGATAACATTTAATACAACTTGACAAGATTGATATGCAAACGCATAGACTTACGAGCCCCGATAATAATACTTGTTGACGTGTATCTGTTTCAGCATAATATTATTTTGCATAGGTAGGTACGTCATAATATTTTTTTACGGGTTCATATTATCGTCACGTGACTTATAATATCATAATATTATGGGATTTTATTTTTATTTATATCCATGTTAATCAAAGTTCGTCTAGGTATATCTTATCCGTTGGGAATCGATTCACCACTCAGTGCCTGCTCTTCGCCAAACTCTATAGTGCACACGAAACGCTTCGTATTACATATTTACATACCTACGCTAAACCTTAAACGAACAATATAATATTATATAAAAGTATAATTAATTATTTATGTAGATTGTTCAAACAGAACATGAGTCGATCATATAATATATTATACAGTGCCGTACTGCCGCTAACAGAAGTCCGTACGTTATCATTAACAATTGAAATCGAACACACAGACCAATCACCTATACGCCCGATCGTCCTTTTTACGAATTTTAATGACGGTCGATCGATATCGCATATTTTTTTTTATTTCCAAGGGGAACGGAGAAGATTTGGTTTAACATTTTATCACAAGTTTATTTTCCATAATAGTTTTTAATATGGCTAAATAAATGCTCGGTAAATTCGTGAAAATCACTGAAAATGATCAATCTGTCGATAAAGTAATATGTTATTAAATCGTTTGATTTGTTAAACTATACGAAAAAAACCATACAAATACATTAACTGAAGACATTGTATTTTATAAATTGAGTTTATTAAAATTAAAATATAATGAAAACTCAAAGTTGAATATCATCCACTAAAAAAAAACAATTTCTTTATTCAATGGCATACAGGTCTGACCTAACGTACTATCATTATGTGACACGGTTAAACACAGAATCTGTTTATCTGTATCATTATAATATTCAGATATTTTATATCTTTAACAATGCGATCAGCGATGTACTTTAGTCGCTTTTGTTTTATATTTTAATCATCCATATTTATTATTTTTCATTGTGAATAAACAATTTTCAATATATAAACAATTATGTGAATAGTCCTCAAATTTAACGTTGCGATTGAATTCCTTTTGTTTTTAGTTTATACAATACACACAAAGACAAAGTGGTATATTCCAAGAACAATGAATATATATTTTAATATTATATAATATTATAATAACATTTTAACAATTTCAAGAAAAAAGCAACTCGCTAAATAACGTTGCGAAACTTTGTTTTTAATTAGTTGTTTACTTATTGTTATATGAAAAAAAATGTATACTTATAATGATAAGTAATTATTATTAAGAATTGATTAGTGTAAAATACCTTTATTTCAATTTTGTGTTAGACGTTGCGAAGGATTTACTATTATAGAAAGGTACCTATTTGTATGTTGTATGTGAAAATAATTTTTAAATATATAGAGAAGTTTTTTGTCAAATGTACAATAAGTTATTTTTTATTTGACGAAACACTCGAATACATTAGGTAAGTAAAGATAAAGATCCGTACGAAGTATGAAGAAAAATCTCAATATAAATCAGAGTCTTAGAAGTGCATAATTATATTGCGAGTGATAAGCTAAATTGTATAATACTTGTATAATATTACTAAACAGTTAAAAGTTTATTTTTAATGAACATATAGAACAAATCTAATATATTTATAATATATATTATTATGGATGTAATGACAGAATACAAAGCAATAATTTATTCATTGATTATTTTATATTCTGTAAAATATCCATAATATAATATATAGGTAAGTTTTTGTAATTTTAACTTTTAGGCCTTGTAAATAAAAATATAAATAGATTAATAGAATTGTGTGAAAATAGTTTCAAGTAGTCAATGAAGTATTTTGAAGATTTTCTTCTAACAAATGATTGTAAATTAATCGCTTAAAAAGTGCTATTTTAATGAAACAATTTTAAGTTGTTTCATTCTGCATTGTATTTTCATACATTTTATTCGTGATGTATAAAACTTTTACGGGGCTGACACTTCACGTATTTGAATATCCAGAAATTCTACCTCGAAGAATGATTTATTCATTCAACGTAGTATTAATATTTAGTGCGTGAAACTTTTTGTCTATGAGAACCCCGCAGTGTGTACGCAGAATGTCTTGACGATTTATTGTGGGCTTACCGAAAAAAACCCAAAACTTCGTTTATGTATTCATATCCATTCTTTTAGCCGATATCTAAAAATGTATTTTGTTAATTTAATTATAATCGAAAAATCATTTGATTGTAAATTTGATTCGAGCCATTATGGGATAGTGATAATAATAATACAAAATATATTATAAAAATAACAATTGCTTTGGTAACTTGCAAAGCTATAATCACCATTATTGATTTACAATTTAATACGTCATAATAAAGAGAGAATATTCGTTGATAATTCATACGATGTTTAATGTTTACACACCCGAGTTGCATATAAATGTCGAATCGATTTAGAAGTGTTTGGATGCGCTATTATTGTGAAATATAAAATTGAAATAATTAGTGAAAATAATTATAAATAACTTATTACTTTAGATAATTTAAATAATTAAGTATTCACGGAAAGTAATTGGGGAATATAATCTTAAAGCGAGTATGATATTGTTATTATTTTTTTCTAGGTTTACGTTCGAAAATGTGAACAATAAACTAGCTAATTATTGAATTAATTTGTTATTGAGTTTAACAAAACTTCCTATACACTTAATAGGAAGTTCTCAAGCTTAGTCCAAGGTTTAGTATTTGATAGAATTTTTCTTAGAATAGTCATTATTATATTTTTGAAAAATTAAAATTCGCTAGTTTATTCTCTTTGGCAGTTGAAAGTTGAACGATTGACCTTACCACAATACACAATTGATGTATGGGAACAAACGCCATTCAAAATATAAAAGACGTGTTAAACGGTCTTGAGTTTCGTTTTGGACAGAAAAGTGATTTGCGGACGATACGCATGAATACGTTTTTGGCCGGTTACTATGCAAGTGAAGTACGCAAACAATTCGTTTGCCAAGTCCACCCCGATCTTGGTAATGATTTATAAGTTATAACAAAACACAAAATGTCTTGGCAAGTTGAAAACAACAAGACCGCTTATTTTGTGTCAATATGGGTATGGAACTACGAGAAAATCTAAACATATATTGTATTAAGTATTGACCGCATACAAAACGTCGTGCAAAAAAATAACACGTTTTAACGTTTATATTTACAAAATATTTACGAAGATAATTTGATGTGAAAGGTAGGTATGCCTTTTATGATTTTTTACTAGGTACCAATGCAGAGTAGAAATGATTAAATTTTTTTAATAATCTATTTAATTTAATAATAATAATTTATTCTATTTACCAATAAAATTGATAGTTCATTCGTAGTACTTTAGAGTAATAATTCACCATTTGATTGATAAATATTATAAATGTTTCTTAATATAGGCAATTGTTTGACAAAGTGCATACGAAAATCTTTCTATACCTATGCATTATTCAATTAAATGTAGTTATTTACAATTATCTCATGAACGTGGTCGTTGAACCAGACTGTTATTGTTTAATGAAATATATTTTTATAGTATAATAATATCAAACATTTACCTGGACGAAGTGGTATAAGCTGTAAAGCTTTTAATTTTTTTTAGCAGCGGTTAATGTATATCCACATTGTATTGTCTATAGTCTTGTGGCTTACGAATATTATACGATTTTGTTAACCAAAAAAAATTGCCAGGAGCGCTAGGAAAATACTTATCTCGTCATTTTCAGTTATAAAATTGGTATATAATTTTATATTAAACAACATAAAAGAAAACTGAACTAGATTCAAAAAATGTTTAAAACTTAAAGTAATATCTTTATTGGCTATCGGGCGACGAACATCAAAGATATTTCGGTATTTGATGCCAACTGGACAGCAACGGAAATTAAAATAATATTTATATTTAATGCAGCAAGCTGTAATTAAAATTTAAAATGTTATCTGCTATGACAGCGTATAAATCGTACACAATAAAAATTTACTTTTGTTTTATATTTTAGAATATGTAGTAACTAATTAAGTAATGGAGTAGGATTATTAAATTATTGAATAAGTCATCATTATTATCTGTAATTATTCTGACTAATCTATTATCAAAACCCTATATTTGTATATTCCTAATAATTATGATTTGTGTAATTAAAGTAGGAAAAATACAATAACAATTATTATTTCGATGCAGAATAATATTGTAATTAATGGGTCGGTATCTTACTGTATAATAGTGTTATGATTAATTCATAAATTATGTCATGGTTGAAAGCGATGATGAGTAATAACTCAGAACATTCGAATATGTGTACGCATCTGATACAATATTATGATTGAGGCAAGATGACCAGTAAACTATGAATATTATAATGAATAGTTTAAGTTTGGCTGACGTATTAACTTTTGTATGAGATCAGAAGTAACCATTAGTCAGTGCGAATGCAAAATTGAACATCTATACTATCTGGATTAAATTAGTCAAATTCAATACATCATTCGGGGACAACGCATTGGCGTCATTATTTCGCCACAGATAAAAAAAATTATACCAATTACTACCAGTGTCAATACTAATATACATACACACGGAATTATATGTGTATAATATGTATTATACGGATCACTCTTCATAAAATATGTCAATGGAGTTATGAAAAATATGTAGTTTTATTTTAGGTATAAATATTATTATTATTCTGTATAAATGATTAGTATTGACGAGTGATTCCATATAGAAAACGTCGATAATGGATGATTTACTAATTTTGACAGCCGTAGTTCAGGAACTTAAATGTCAATTTATAACTTATAATTTTATCATTTATCGCTTACCAATTGGGTCTCTTTTATCATTATTAATTATTAAACAATATTAAGAAACAAATAACAAATAATAGGTTAATATAAAACATAAAACATTTTTCATTTTGGATTTAAAATGTTTTATGAGTTATGACTTTATGAGGTTATGTACTTATGTTAATATTATTTTATATAGATGTATAAAGCAACTTCTACATTGTATCCATACAATATCTTCTACATTTTATTCTCTCGCTCAAGTACCTATAATAAACTAGAGTAAAAATTATTTTTTTTCACATAAAAGAAATATAAAATAAAATCTTAAACGAAAACTTATATTTTTTTCGAGATCATCTTTTTAATGTAGATTGTATTATTTATCCAGAAGATATTATAACAATTTTACACTCGATATTAATCTTATAATCTTCAGAAATTCCGGTGTTGTATTTCGATCTATGTAGGTTTCTGTTTTTTTTTTTGTTATTATAATAACAACATAGGTGAGTGTAAATTAGTTAGGTAGCAATAATATTTTCTTCAGCTATGAACATCATACTATTTTTATACTCAACTAACCTAATTTTTTACAAAATTGTGTTAACGTCATCAAAATACGTCGATCTATTAAAATTGTTCAAAAAAAAAAAAAATTGCTACAGTAGTTGTAGAACCAAATATAGTAGTCAAAAATATTTATAAATCATGAAAATTATTGTTATTTTTTTTTGAATATCTTATGAATTACGAATAAGATGAGCTGGTTGGATTAGGTTCATATTATTTAAAAAGCAGGTAAGTAGAAGTCGCTCTGTTGTACAGTAGGTTGCAAGTGGGTCACTGTATAATGGATGGTATACAATTATATCACTGTGACATTGTATATGAAAAACGATTCTGAGTGGATACGGTTTGTCATTGTGGATATTTCATATTATAATTATATATTATTATTGTCTATACATATTATTAATACGGTAGCCGGTAAGTTCAATTAATATTATAAAATTACAGCAAAATAACTAAAATTGTTATTCTTGGTTATTTAATATGTAATTTAGTAGTAATTTGAACATAAAATAACTGTAAAAAAAAACTGTGATTTTATATTTTTTGGTTATAGAATAACCCACTTTAACATTCAGTGAATATTGCATGTATCTATGTAATTTGTTTTAGAGTTACACCAAAATCCAAAATAGATTTTCCTTAATTTTTTTTTTGTTTTTCGCTTTGCTTTTGAAAACTATAAGGAATTTGAATTTTGAATTATGAACCTCCCCCAATGCACAAACTAGATTCACTTTCCCAACGAATAAGATGCTGTTGAAGAAAATTGAAGCAGTTTTACTACCCCTAACTGTGATGAAACACCAAAAAAAAAACACACACATCGTAAAATCAACATCGCTCCGCTCAGAATCTAAAAATGATTCTGAGTGGGTTTCTACATTTCATTAATTATCTTGACGGCGTTTTAGTGTTTATTTCTCTATAAAGCTAAAGAACCTAAATTGAGAAAATCAACATCTTAAAAACACCATACCAACAGTATTGCCCAAACTTTTTGTGAACTTTTTATACATGGTAATTGTATTCACAGAAAATTATGATGGACAATTATTTAGAAACCAAAAAACTGAAAAGTAAATATTTACTAGTCATTTCGCTCAGAATTTAAAAACAATTGCATAGCTATTCATAATGTTTGACTTGAGAAATTTGTCGTTTTGTTTATTTTATTATTTTATGAACATGAAAAATAATGAAACTTTGGACACACATTTTAACCGTAAATACTTATTATAATAAGTGTCAGCATATCTAATATTTGTGTCATATACTAAAGAAATACAAACTATTGTGAAAACTATAATTTTACTCGCACCATTCAGAATATTATAAAATGTATTTATGTATTGTAATAAATTATTCTTTTTTTTCTATTTTTGTTTTCTTAAATGTGTATCCTTAGATTTAATATTTGTGAGTGTTTGTAAACGAAAAATATACGAGTAAAAATATAGAAAAAAATGAAATGAAATAAAAACGAAAATATAATTTGCTTTTTACCACAGCGTATATATATTATATAGGTACCATAAGTCATAAGCATAACGTTTTACATCACTACGAAGGAAAACCTATATATGTGGGTAAAAATTGTAAATGGAATATGTTATTTACTTCTGGATCTTTAGGTACGTATAAAATATGACTTAACTTACCTTTGTCGGTTTCATTCAAATACACATGATGACATTCGTAAATCGAGCGTGTATTCTGCGTTTTAGTCGTGCGTATAAAATATCATTAGAAATGCCTTATACCAATTCAGTATGTTAAGTTGTTTTTAGCGATTTGCTGAAGACAAAGGCCATTTGAATAGAACATACATAGTAAACAGACTATTGTTAGTTTATTTTAGATAATAATAATACATTATTTTCGTATAATTAAAATGTTTAACGATAATGATAAAAATTAGAACAATTTAAGTTTTGTGTTAAGAATATTGATCAATCAGTAAAGTGTATCGTATAATATAAACATAATATTATTATTAACAACGTAATAATATCAAAATGCAATCAACGCGTAACACCGGAAGTAGTCCCCGATGAAGGGAATTACAAAAAGATTGTCAATGTCGACACCGGTCGTCGTCGGGTCAGATGGACTTGAGCCCCGCTTAGCAATCGCCGACATAAATGATAACGAAATCATTGTCAGGCCACGTGCATTATGTATCTGTATTATGCATCTGTACAGTTGGGACGGTCAGTCATCTCAAAGTGATATTTACTCGTCCAAAACGATATTGGTGAGTAAGGAGAAGTACCTATGCATTTCCTACACGGATGATTGGTCGGTGGAAACGGCTAACGAACACGGTCCTGTAAAGTTGTCGGTATAGCAGTTGAATGGAGAAACTACCTACTGAATAATATACGTCCATTATATAGAACATAATATTACTAAGTAGACGCCATCACGAAACGGCCGTGTCAGACGCGAACGGTTGTCAAACGATAATCCGTTGGTCCGGGGGACTAAATCGGTGTGGACGTGTTGATTTCAATGTGTAATTTATTTTTTTAGAGCCGTCGTATATATAATAAATTGGCCGTCACATAGTATTCTCATAATATGACGTATAATAATAATAATAATAATATAATAATAATAATAATATTCATAAATGCGCACACCTACAGTGTTCGTTACATAATGTTATGATTATAAAATATAAATAGAAACAAATCGATATCACAATAAGTACTTATAAGTAAGAATCATTATTTAAAAAAATTGTTTTAATTGACAGATAAATAGTGGTCAAAATGCTGATGGTAATATACATAATATATGTATACGTGCATAATACACATTGTTATATTATATTACATATACATACAGATATATATATTATTGTATAATCGAATAGTGCAGCTTTTAAGGATCACTTAACGTTTATAGCTTAGATTTACACACATATACGTCTACTGTAGAAAGTACAAGAGTAGCATTATAAAAAAATAAGTTTATTTTCATATTAATATTCTATATAAATTCATGCCAGGCGTAGCATTGAGAAATTCGCCGTAAATGTGAAATATATGGGATATTGTAAGGAACAGAGAGAACGTTCACGAAAAGTTTTTCTTCCCATTGATTTTTTCCGCGATACCACCCGCATATGTCTGCTCGACCGGAATTATATCCTAAAAAACTTCCTTGGATAAACCAAACAGAGTTTTAAGGATATTCGATTGTAGGGCCCGTCAACAAATGCGTGACACACAAAATATATTATATTGGCGGGAGAAAATGGTTTTCGTATTATATACGTGATGGTGTGTTCGAAACAAGTACCTACGCAGTACGCCCCGTGTTAAATATAAAAATGTACCTACAATATTATTATCGAAATAAAACTATTTTTAAGAATATAATATAATGTTGAAAAATAAATAAATCAGTTTTGAAACAAAATCAGTTATGACTACAATAGTATTATAATATAATATTTTTAATAATAGTACATTGTCGGTCGTCTGTGCTTTTTTTAATGGCGTATAGCAAACGGTTCACGCAGCTACTCATGTCCGTTATCACAAGCAGCAAAATATACTATAAAATATGCTAAAAGTACCGCAGGACGTTCAGCTCAACAATGTCTAAAAATGTAAATAGCATCTATCGAAAATGTCACTGAACAACTTTAAAGTTTACAGGTGCCTTCTACAGTCATCTTATACACACACACAGAGTGCTTATATGGTGTTTTTAGTTTTTGTAATTTCGTATTTGCGTACACATAACAAAAATATATCTCATACACTGAATATATATTAGATAAAATAATGCATGTTATATTATGTACCTACATAAAATATGACATTGGTTAGAGGCAGGTAGAAATATATGTCTGTACAGCGTTCCAGAATAAACAATTCGTATACCTACCTTCTCTAATCGTCTAATGCGTAGCCGCATAGGTAAGTACATTCCATATAATATATTAACATGACATAATATACTAAATTATTTTGTAGGTATGTACAATACCGTCTAAATACGGATAAAAAATAAACAATTCGTCTAGTTCAAAAAACCAATCTTTGCAGTTTCAAATAGTAAATATAGTTAAAATTTTTTTTTTACAAGCTTTAGAAAAAATAAATGTAATCTATATACGTCGTCGTGTACTAATGTACTATATTATTATGATATATTATGCGTTTTCATAAATACGAATCGATCGTCTATGACGCGTACTTGCGGTATATATACCGTATATCCTATGCATGTACCAGCATAATATAAGGTATGCTATAGGTGATAAATTTCTAATAATGCACCGACTTCGTAATAATACCGAATACCTACGCGTGTTCGCGACGAGATCGCGAGAAGACGAAAATATATATGAGTAGAAAAAAAATCTAAAAAAAAACGGTGAGAAATATATTCGCGGGCTTGTCGCGTGTGTAATAATGGAATCGTAGTAAAGTCAGACGGTGACGACACGTGTCTTAACTCTGTTGGTACTAGATCAAAAATGGTGGAAAAAAAACATAGAAAATTCAAGTCAAAACCCTAGCATTGCAGTTTTGGGCGTTTGAATGCACGGATACGTGTCCCGAATACATAAAAAAAAAAAAAACTTTTCGAGTCGGTTTGTGATTACCGTACGTATACCTATTATGTAATATTATAATATATACGTATGGGGAAACCTTTAAAATATTTTCCAACAAACGTGTACTAAATATTTTTTTAGAATTTTCGCTTAAATTTTTCGTGCTCATTTTGGTGAACACGAGGGCCCGTGTACCGACCGTCACGAAATACAGAGATACAGAGACCCCTGCGTGTGCTAAACATTATTAAGTTTAATTGTAATCTATATAAATCCAACAATAATATTAGGTCCTATTGTGACGTAACAAAATTAAGTTCAGAAAAAAAATATAATTAAATCCAAATAATGGCAATACATTACCTGATTATATTATAATAGTTTTAAGAAGTACCTATATAGGTATTTTGTTGTTTTGTTGACTATATCTAAAGTTTCTAAATCATCACCATAAGAATTTAATTTCGAAAACTTCTATACGGTGTTATGGGGTTAACCCCATTAATCCCACGTGAAATTCAGCCCCGTGTTTTAAAAGTATTCGTAAAACTAGAACCACAAAAGGTCCAATGCAAAACATAATAATATAGACGAACATTCCAAAAATACCGGACGTAAAATTAATAAACACACATACGCACGACAGAAGGTATTGATGTCGTCTTCTAAATTTTAAAATTAATGTTTTCAACGACTCGGATGAACCGCTCATGGTTTACCTGGGTACCTACGTATGAACCAGAAAAATACGCGGTACGCTTTTATAGGTAGATAGGACGTATACTTTTTAATTTTTATATTATAATAATATTTAAATATTATTTTTTAAATGCTGAGAAGTATAATTGTATTGTACGATTTGTTAAAAGCAAAAATTGTTTACACCTACCAACACTGCGAGAAAACGTTTGAAAACTAAATTTAGTAATAACTAAATTATATTAAAAATAGCGTGTTAAATATTCAAAACGAACTGTGACTTATTGGAATTTTAGAATATGAATAATAAAATGAAAAACAGTTTAAAGTTGTAATACAATATGTATTTTTGAGAAAAATTTTGTCGTATTGTACGTATTTTATACTACTCGTTTTTTTATAAATATCAATGTTTTTCAGAAGTATTCGTCCCGTTCGGTTTGTAAATTCAGTATAAAATCGTGTGAAGAATATATTATATTTTATGGAAAACCCCGTATTCAATATTGGTTTATATATGCCTACATTATTATTTGTATTATTTTTATTAATATTAGATGAAATTTTAATATAATTTTCGTGGTCTTCGATTACCTAAATGGATAAATATTAAGAGCATAAATTGTTTTAATTTTCAATAAATACAAAATGATTTTCCAAAAGGTTTTTAAAAAAGGTGGAATAAATGGGTATTATTGATGGATTTGTTTCACTGCCTGTGTAATGTATGGACATTGTGATAAGTTGTATGATCCATCATATATCTTTTCTTTTATCTTCCCCTGAATCGATGTGAGGATGTGGAATTTTATTATAATAAATCAAATAATTTCTCTATACGCACGTTATTTTAAAATATAAATATCACGTGTTTCACAGCAAATTAATTAAATACAGATGTTCCGAAGAAACGTGAATATAAATTATAAATTATGAATAAAAAGCTAAAAAAAATTAAAAACCCACACACTGCAAATGAAAGGATATAAAAACTGACCGGAACTTCCCGACACATAATACATTTAAATCAGAATTTGGGACGAGCACTCATAGATATTAAAAAAAACAATAGGTAGATGAATTGTTGAACACGGCATGTACAACATTATAATTATTCAATTGTTTGATATTTTGGAAAATAATTGAATACACGATGATCTAAAATCTATCGTAGATGTACGTAATTAATTAGTTACCAATGTAATGTATTTCTATTGTTGTCAAGTTGACAATAATTTAATATAGATGGGAGATCGAACATCATATTTTATTGGAAGTAGTCAAAGGGTAAGTTGTACGCTTTAAACAATAATGTAAATTTAAAATTATGTAGTATAGGCACTTAGCTGTGAACATAGCCTTATATTTTTAAAATTTAAGTGTTTACCATTCCAGAAACAAATTCTATTTTTAATCTGAAAATTTACGAATAATAATATTAAAAGTCGATTTAAAACAAAATGGTCGATGATTTTCATATCAAACTCCACTATTTAATTAATTTACATTTAAGTAGATATAATGCAATGTTAAGTCATGCAAGTCATATTATATTATTCGGTCTATTGATTAATATATTGAACAAAATTTCATTGATATAAAAATGAGAGAAGAATAACTTTAATGTAGATAACTATAAATATTATTGGCGAATGAGTAAATTATAAAATCCAAAATGCATGAAATAAATCTTTTATTCGGTGGGAAAAAAGTGGTTTTGCGCTTTGGTTTTTTATTTTTCCCTTGTGAAAAAGGATTAAGATAAAATATTGATACAGATGCCGACTGTCATTTCGGTCCCAGACCACATCATTATTACTATTGGTCCTAATATTTATACATTTAATTAATTTAATATTATTTCATAATCAGATTGCGTACAAATGTATAATTTTTGAGAGATGATTATAGAAAATACGTTAGAACTTATAACATTAAATGTATTGTTTACACAACGCAAACATAATATATATGTATTTTAAATAAAAAATAACTCCATGTGAATAATGGCAATTTTCTCTGACATGAAATAATATAATATATTGTAGAACGATATTCGATTGTCTTTCGAGCCACCAAATAATGAAAATAAAATTGGGAGTATGAAACAATTTGAAGGCTTAACGTGTTAAAAAGCCTAAATATCAATTTAAACATTTAAAGCATAATGATAAATATATACAACAAATATAACAGTATTTTAATGATGTATATTATATGATATTGAAGTTTTAAAAATAATTTGTGTTTTGATTGAAGTAGTTTTGATTGTATTTAGTATTAACCTTATTATTCAGTAGGAGCTGAGAGCTCTCTACGTTTTTTGGTGTATTCAGGAATGGTATAAAAAGAACAAAATTATAGGTAATGATCCGAGGAATATAAAATGCGTAAATAGATACGTAAACTAGTCTGCTAAAAATTATATGCAAGGGATTTTCGGTTTGGATATTTTACATAAAATTCAAAAATGTGTAGAACATATTTTTTTTGCTCCGTGATATTTTTATAAATTTTTTTTTTCAATATTTAAAAGCTATTTGAATATAGTTACGTTGGTGTATACTATATATCATATTCTTAATTATTATTATACCTTAGGGGCATATTTCGACCTGCGTAATATGCATAATATACCTAATATATGTGAATATATTACAATATTATGCGTGACGAAAGTCGTCGGGATTTCGCGATAAGTATTATTATAATAATATACATATATACAACAAACGTAGTGTCAAAAAAAAAAAAAAAAAATATTCGTTGAACTATTTTTTTGCAGTAGTTCGAAATACGCAGTAATTATAGGTATATTTTGTCGGCTGAAGGTTGACAGGCAAGAAAGTTTCAGGAGACCTTCCTCTCCTGTCACCCTCCCTCTCTCTCTCTCTCCCTCTCTCTTTTTCTATATTTCTCTACTACACACTCGTTCTATACACATAACAGTGTATTGTATGTATAGTAAAATTGAATGCGTCTCTACTCGACAAGCACCTAAAACTAAGTAAAAAATAAACGCAATATTATCATGCAGTGGGCATCAAACCTACCTAAATAATATTATTATTAAAACGATTGAGTTGAAACCATACGAGCAGGTATTATATTGTTATTGTAATACGTTTTTGGCACGTTCACATGGGATTGTTGTTGTTGTTGTAGAGGATGACGCTGAAACGTCTCTGGGCCTTTTTGAACACTGTAGTGACCGCGTTGCTGGCCACCGACGTCCACGTGGCCGGGCCACCGCCGCCGTCCGAGTGCCGGTAGTGCGGCACGTGACGGTGGCCGTCGTCGGTCTCGTGGAACGGCAGCCGACCTCATGGGTGGTGGTGGTGGTGCTGCTGCGGCGGCTGCGGCAGCGGGTGATGGTGGTGGAGTTGATGGTGCGGCGGGTGCTGCTGTTGATGGTGGTGCGGGTGGTGTTGGGGCAGCGGGTAGCTGTCGGGGCCGACGACCACCGCAGACTGGAGCTGTAGGGGCGCGCCGTCGTCGTAGAACACGCTGCCGCCACTTCCGCCCCCTTGATGCTGGTGCTGATGGTGTGGCTGATCTTCGCGATCGTCCACCGGGACGCCGCCGCCGTCTCCGACGTCCGTCGGGTCCAGTTCGTCCGAGTACGTGGTGCCCCGGCTCTGAACGAGCGACATGCTCTTCTGGTAGCTGAACAACTGTCGTTCCAGGCTGTAGTTTTCGGCCTGCAGAGCTGTGATCTCGCGTCTGTCGTAAAAAAAAACCTATTTTTATATTATGTGACATTTACGATTTTCAATAAAAAATTGTATTGTTACCATCATGCGTGCTTACATAAACTAATGACGACAAAATAGAATCAAAAACTACCATGGTCAAAAGCTATAATATCAATCTCAAAAGCCCAGATGTTCATTACGAACAGCGGTGCTCTACGAATAGGAAACATGGACTCTCAGGGAATCAGAGGAGTTTAGTAAGAAGTTTTCGAAAAGAAAATTATAAAATTTTGAGAACGCCTTCTGGGCCATACAGGGATAATCGAACTAGAGATAGGAAAAAAATAAATAGGTAATCAAGAGACCTTCTTTGATACATATATTCAAAATATTTTGAAGATAATACCATGCATACGAAATGCTTATAAAAATATACTTGAATTATAAAAAATCAAGAAAATTTTTTAACGAGAATTCGATATTTTATGCCTAAATATCTAATTTCAAATTTAAAACGTTCATAAAAATATTTGTGAAATAAATTAACCTCAATTTTTAATTACAAATTACCCTAAATTTTGAATTCTAGTTATAACAGCTTTCGAGGAACCTTGAATTAAAATTTCAAATCTTAGCTATGTACCTATACAAACATTTTTAGACATTTTTAACTTCAAAATAATTTCCAACTGTTGTAGATTTATACTCATTATTATTTTTAAATTTCAGTAATAACAACTTATGTCTGATGAAGAAGCTTGAATACATTTTTAAGTTCTTTGACAATAAAAAAATTGTTTATGATCATTTAAAGAAAAAAAAAGGTGGGTAAGTGTATGTCACTCTGCTGTACAGTAGATTACAAGTGGGTCACTGTAATGGATGGTGTTAAATTTGAATTCAATGATATAATATCATTGTATAAGAAAAACGATTCTGGGCGAAAAGGGTCAGTCAGCCAATGATGTTACTAAGTATATTAGATGATATTATTGTGAATAAAGAAATATATATATATAACATATTTACGTGGAGCCTTGTTTTAAATTTTCAATCCTTAGCTATAAAAGTTGAACATTTTATACATTTTTAATTACAAAATAATTATCAAATTTCAAATTTGATAAATTTATGTCAAAATTCGAACTTTAAATGCTTATAAAAAAAATTGCGCCTATGTATTTTTAATATTTTTCAACTATTATAAAAATATATCAAGAGCCTCGCATTAAATTTTCACGCTTTTTTACCCAATAAATACAATTTTATTGATATTTATAGAAAAAAAACTAAATAAATTGAAAACTGACAATGTTCGTAAACAGCTCAAAAAAATCGAATCATTTTCAAAATTTTATTGTGTATAGAAAATGCTAATATATAATTTAGTTAAATTTTCAAGTATCTACAGTCCTTTGTTTTTTAATTACAACAATAAGAAAATCGTTACATGAGAAATCGAGGGAATATCAAATGTTGTAAAAATATGAATTTCAAACGCTCATAAAAATTTAATTTGATTTGCTTGTAGACATTTTTTTTTTTTTGATAAATGTAGACAAACTTATGGATAATCTTGTATTACATTTTCAAAAATTAGATTTTAAGAGAAAAATTTTTATGAATTATCAACTCAAAATATTTTTCTAATTTTCGTGATTTTTCCGAATTTTGCCAAGATTTGAACTTTAAATGCTTATAAATAAAAACTGTGACTAAGGATTTTTAATATTTTTCAAATATCATTGTAATAATACAGTAGGAGCCTTGTATTACATTTTCAAACTTTTTTACTCAACAAATAAAGTTTTATTGACATCCATAGAAAAAAATACTAATAAAATTGGAAACTGACAATGTCCGTAAACAGCTCAAAATAAGTCAAAATATTTGAAAAATGTTATGGTGTATAGAAAATGAAAATATAAACAACCAGTGAAAATTTAATGTATCTATTGTCATTTGTTTTAAAGTTACAACAAAAACCAAATTCAATTTTCTCGAAAACATATTTTGCGTAAAAATTCCCGTTTTTCCTTAATTTTTCTTTTGTTTTTCACGTCGCTTTTGAACAATACTGGGAAATTTTTTTACTTTTGACCCCCCAACGTACCAACTAGATTCACTTTCCTATCAGAAAAGTTACTGTTGAAGAAAATCCAAGCATTTGTTTTATCCTAAAAGGTGATGACTGACACAAAAAAAAATAAAAATAAAAATATAAAAAAAAACACACAACATTGTAAAATCAATACATTCATCGCTTCGCTCAGAATCTAAAATGTATAAATCAAAACTAATTCAAACAAAAAGATACAAAATGTATTTTTGAATTTTTCAGTGCCTATATAATTTGCACTAAAAAATGTATATATCAGTTTGGTCTTGGATGTTTACTTATAATAATTATTAAATTATTTTTTTTTAAATTATTATAGGTAGTAGTTTTAAATTATAGCGTAAATTTAATTTTAGATAGGAAATTCGTACATTTTAAATAACTAATTACAACAATATTAAAAGCTTTCTCCAGGGACCTAATAAATCCTATCTGTTATTATTTGGATATTTGTTTGTAACTTTAAGCCAACAATTATTGAAAACAAAAAACTAATAATATGCATTCGACATATTTTGGTACATACCTACCTACTTTGTTATATTAGTATCTAACAGTGCACTATTTGTTTCCTCTCTCTGGCCCATGCACAATATATACACAAAATCATGTTCTTGAGGAATCGTAGATTAAAATCACCCATTACAAAAGTTAAAGAAATTAATATTTTTGAGGGTATGGCTCGATTTGTCTAAATATTGCATAAAACAATTTAATAACCATTTAAGTTTACAAAATTGTATTTTTAAGTCAAATATAAAATTAGTTAGAGACATTAGAGTGAATATTGACCTGTTATGAAACTTATTACTAAGAACATAATCTTTGTTTGCATGCAGGTTATTTTACGATAATTCGGTTTTTAAGTGAGTTTTAGCATTTTTAATTTGTGCTAAGTATGTTCTATAAACAATACTCGCTAAAAATTTGAACTATCGTAAAAAAACCCACATACAAACACAAATAATGTTCATTCAAAAAAAAAAAAAAAACACACATCATTGTAAAATCAATACATTCATCGTTTCGCTCAGAATCTAAAAACAGTCAATATTATAGTAAACATTTCGGGAAAATATCTATCATTTTTTTTGTTTTAGATTTACAGCAAAATAAGAAAATCGTCTGATGAGAAATCGTTATTTTTTTGCTTGAATATAAAATAACACAATCGTAAAAACTATATATTTATCGCTCCATTTAGAATCTTAAATAATGTTATGAACTGTAACACAAATATTTGTAAAATAATACAAATTTCATGGTTTAGAATATTAATGTGCCTGTCGACTGTCTTGTCATCGCCGTGTCTAAGCACTGCACGTGATTCCCATTTCCTATCCATCACCTGTCGTGATTTTAAATACCTTTGTAATTAATAATAAATTATATATTATACAATACTACGCAAGCTCAATTACTAATAAGACATTTTTATAAATACACATATATTATTATTATATTGTGTTGCTTTATTATTATTTATTTTTGTATTATATTCGTCACAGATATAATGTACTTATAATTAGTGTTTGAAGTATGAAATATTTCACAAAAACGTGAAACATTGTAATTTTTTTAACACAATGTTCAGTGTTCTAAATTCTAATGTAAGAATTCAGCAAGTAAATAATATACATGTATTATACTATTGTATACCTACACCTACTTGTATCATTTAAACATTAAAATATTTAAAAATGTTGAATACCATTTTAAATGTACAATACCAAAGGTTGGGTATACATTTAGGTACCATACAATTATGAAGGTGATTAATGGCAATTATATGTAAATATAAAACATATTTAAAAATAAAAAACAAAATTTATTAAAACACTGAAATATTTAATTTTTTTAAATTTCATGACATTTTCAAACACTACTTATGATTTACTAATAGTAAACAACTACCGAGTCGGATAACATCCGGGTCTGATTTTTACACAACCGTCCCGATAAATGTTGAAAGATATAGTATAAATGTTAAAATATCGGAAGAAACGGGGATGGCTGTACTCAACTGTAACCGACATGAGTTTACTAGACGGTAAACGTAATAAATATTTTTATTACATTCGATTTTACACAATACAAACACGTCTTCGTGATCGTTATAAACTCGACTTTTCACCTAATATAGTTACGTAACTGTATATTGTACATAAAACTGTGATTAGTTACAGGCGGAGATCGGTTGATATAAAATTAAGGGCGAGGGACGATACATGATAAATAATTTTGGAAATTGAAAATTAGAGCATTCCGATGGGATAAAATATTTTACAATGGTTTTTTTTATAACACTCTGTTTTTGGGCGAATTGATATAGAACGTTTTTCATGGACTTGAATCGTAATAAAATACGTCATCGTATCTACCTATTTCAGACAATCAAGCATTCATGGAAAACTGTAAAATAAAAAAAAACAATACATAAAACAGGTGTTAGGCGTGTCATACCATAACATTCGCTTTCACGCAGGATATAATATATAGGTAGTGTATAGTTACTATTATTATTAATTAGTGTCTGATTAAATTATTGAGTTGGAAAATAAAAATCTTGAGTGTTAAATATATTATTATGATTTATGATTACCTAATAAAGTTTAGTATAATAACGTTTATATAGAACTAATCTTAAGAATTTATGATTTTATGTGTAAAAAAACTTTTTTAAATTTATTGTTAGTTATTCGTACTTTAAAATATTTTATCAATAGCCACAAACCGTTGGATAATTTTTAAGCGAAATAAGCGCTTATTTAAATTTTAAACACCCAAAAACTGATTTAAGTTTCCAAAGAAAAAAAAAATGTTAAGCAACTGTTAAGTTTAGTTATTACTTTAAAAAAAAAATAGTGTGTTAATGTTGTTCTGAACGATTATGTATTAAATGTTATATAATTTTTGGTTTAACGGTTTAAGTCGATTTTTTTTATTTATGGATTATAATAATTAAAATGCATATATTTTTTTGATAAATAAGTAAGTACTAATTAGAAATAAATACATCATTATTATTCATTGAACAAATAATTTTGGCTGGTTATTTCAAACTTATAATTTAGTTCAAACTATAGGTAACTGAAATTATATATTTGTATAGGTATATTGAATAAGTAATGTACCTAAATTGGCTAAATTAATATCTTTATATTCGAGATCTATACATTTTTCACTGTTAAAAATCTTCTTTTGTATAAACTTATCATTATGAAAAAGAAAGAATAACGAAATTTAATATACACGTATAACGTATTTCATTTATAAATTTTAGCTAATGTAACTATGTATATTACAATTATTGACGATTAAAATAATAAAATAATATGTAGGTACTCGTAATATGAAAAAAATTATAATTTATTAAAAATAATTCGATTGAACACAAAATTGTTTTAATTTTAATATGTTTATTTATTACATATTTTCGAATAAAAACTCTATATTTTACAATGTCATTTATTTAAAAATTTTAAATACAATAATAATATGAAAAAACTATACAATTCGACAAACTAAAAATGATTTAAATTTGTCGAGAATTATATAATTATTTTAAATTGAAAAAATAATTAGTTTCAAGAAATATGCACATTTATTATGTGTTAAATAATAAATACACATCGTCATTTTCCGTACACTAAAATACATAGTTAAAACGAAGGTATCAAGTTAATTCATCGCACATTCACACGTCAACGTATTGCCGTCAGTTCACGTGTGACGTCAATTCATCGTGTTGTTAATATTATATGATGAAATGTTAGGTAAAAAAAAAAACTAATTTTAGTTTACCTAAACACTATATTATAAGTTTGAAGCTATTAATCTTTGGCAATAATGGAACTGCTGACAAAGTTTAAAACTGATTAATCGAAGAACTCTATAATAATTATTGAACGAATATTATTTGATTCAATCTTGCTTGCACTCATTTCACGCAGTTAAACGAACATTTACTTTAATTTTGATACGTTTTCACTTATAGTTGCGATCAAAAATTTTAATTGAATTTATGCATTTTCCGTTGTTCTTTTTTTTCGCACAAACTTGTATTGTACGTTTGAATTTACAAACAACGTTTGTTTTAATTTTGTACAGCATAATGTCATAATGAGTCATATTGAATTGGATTTATAAATAAAATATTGATTTAAAAATACCGAGTGTATGTAAGTGTACTTGTATTAATTATTCGTTATTTACGCGCATTTGTAATTGATTTTGTTGGTTGTAAAACGTTTTAAATAATTATGTTACAAAAGTTCTTACCACATCGTTATTATTTAATATCTTGTGAGCATTCTATATGTGTATAATATATTGATTTATCTTTCAACTTTTAATAATTTACTAACACTGCATTAATGTTTCAATTTCATAAATATACTGCAATATTTATGTAATTTTTTTATACCAAATACGTCATTATTTATTTTTATTATTTGAATATTTGTTGATGCATAAAACTGTAAAAAATTGACGTGCATTGAATTGACGGGATATTAAATGACTCGATTTGTATTAAGATGTCAGCAAAATGTAAGTTTTGTATCTGTCTGGCCCACGCTTCACATGGACTAGATAAATTCACGCAAAATCATTATCGTTGAGGTATCGACCTTCACTCTAAGTGTGATGTATACATTTCAATAACTTGATTGAACTGCAATACGTTTTATACACCTATTTGTTTCGTACTGGTAAGTATAGAAGCGCTCATGATTTCATTAAATATATTCGTGTAAAGACAATGAGTTAATTTACAAGGTTAAATACTCGTTTCTAAATGGTTATTAAACAGTAGTAATAACAAATTAATATTAATTAGTATTTATTGCTAAAATCAATAACCATTTACAATGATTAGCTTAAGTTGCTTATGCGTTTGGACAACTACAAGAACATAATACATAAGTATAGGAAACTGAAATATAAGCTTGATTTGAAAAATAAAAAATTAATTCAATATTCAAATTTAAAATACTGAAAGTGTAAAATAAATTATTATCAGCCGTATAAAATATGTATTTATGTTTAGCTTATAATTTACACGAAATATAAGTACCGTTATAGATGAAATAAATACAATTATATATACCTATAAATTATAATAATTATATTAAATATTGTTTGAAATTTATATGTATACTTCAGTTTTATTAGTTTTCTCCGGAAATTATAGAAATATATGTAGTAATTATGGTTAACAAATGTCGTGTTTACTGGATATTAGCGAATAAAAGCGAACATTGTGCGAGTAAATTCAGTATATTCAAAAACAATACTACTGATTAAGTAACTGTGTTGATTACCATTCTAAAAAGTTGCACTGAATTATTGAAAACACGAATAGAACCTTAAAATATATAAGAAATATCAAACAGATACCATAACAGTCAACAAAATTTCATGAAACATATTTTTTCAAGTCAACGAGAATATATCAACAATGGCGACCGACCTTTATATCACTGTTCAGCAATCTTAACAAACACAGTTCATAAATAATTTATGTGATATATTGTGGGAAATTACACGAATGATCTTTCTGCTTTCTTTCCCGTATTTTAATTTAAAAATAGTTGAAATGAAACAAAATTAATTCATTCATTTCAGTGCCCTACTTATAAATTACCTTATCTTAAATTCAAGAAAGTAACAAACAAACAAAATAATACCCACTGAGTGATACTAATAATATGCACTTATCTGGCCTTTAAGCTCATATGCGTTTTCTGTATAGTTTAAAAATTGATTGCATCAAGACATTGAAGATTAAATATTATATTGTTTGTGACTTTATAAAAATACAATTATATTAAAATGTTTCATCCGATTGAGTAATTTGAAAATTTTTGTTAATCATTTTAACAATCGAAACCAAAAAAATAAGCAAGTAACTACGAAGGTGTCAACATTAAAACGTAAATAACTTTAAAATTTTAAAGAATAAAGTGTATATCTAAATTACATAGAGTATATTACTACGATTTATGTAAATTTATTGTATTCTTTACTAGCAATCGGAAAAATAAACTATAAAAATTGAGAAATCTTGATTATGATGATACGGTAAAAAAAAACTTAAAACTTAAAGGATATTAGTATCATAGTATTTTTGAAATCAAAATATTATAAATATTATGATATAGACGTTTATACGTTAATGTATCAATATTATGTTACTTTCATAGTTTCATCGCTTATAGAGTTATATACCTAATACAGCCAAATATTAAATTGTAGCAATGTAGACATTAATTATGTATTGTAAAAGTGATGGGCAAACCTATAGTATAACCGCTCTGCTGTACAGTAGGTGTCGAGAGTACCTAGTCATCGCGTAGGGCATTTTAATGGATATGTTAAATTTGAATTCGATGATAAATCATTGCATTCGAAAAATGATTCTAAGCAGAGACGGTCTGTCAGACTGCAATACCTATGATACTAACTTCTAAGTACTTACTTACCTAATACATTTTACTTTAACATTATTTATATTGCTATTCTGGTAAATTATTTTAATATTATAGTACAACATGTACACATTGCGTATGACAAGTATTACACCAACACTAAATGAACACTTATAATATTGTTAAAAATTAACATGGTATAATAAATAGAATAAAAAAATAGATTGAATGGATTAAGATTAGTGATATAATATATTACTATTAGTAATACGGGAGGGCGTTATACGATATAAATATAAAATATCTTAAAATAAATTAATCTAAATATTTTTAAATGATGTAATATTAAAATTTACGAAAAAAATAGGTTACTAAAACAGCAATACTTTGTTTAAATATTACATTGGATATTTCCATTTAAACTTCAAAAGTCAATAAAATTGTGCTTTTATAAATATTTTTGGCTATCAGAGAAAATTACTTATGATAAGCCTTGTGCACAGGTGTTAAATTGTCAAGTCTTAGATATAAAAATTGAGCATTCAAAATATTTTTACTATATAATAATTTTAAAATCTTTGTGATTTAAAAGAATTTTGTCAACATTTAAACTTAAATGCTTTCTAAAAAATCACACTTGAGTACCTATTATTAATTTATTTTGGTTTGTGAAGAGAACAACTTATATGGAATCTCTTATTAAATTTTCAAGGTTGTTGATCAACCCTAAAACATTTTAAAATGCCTATTTATACCTTAAAATTAACCCAATTTTATAAATATTGTTATGAGTAAATAAAATTATAATTGAAGTAACGGTGAAATTTTCCAAGCATCTACAGCTATACATTTTTCAATTACATTGAAAAAATTTAAGCCCTGTGATGAAAAACCGAAATTTTAAGCTGGAACATCCAAGTTCTTTAAAATTTAAATTTCATACACTCTTTAAAAAATATTTTTGAAATTACACTAAATTTTTATTTATAATTCCACTAAGCAATATGAATAATGAGAAATAAGATATATGGAACCTTGTTTTAGTTATAAATATTAAACATTTTATGAATTTTTCATAAAGCAATTTTTCGTGATTTTGATCAATTTCGTGAAAATGTTAAATTCAAACGCTATTAACAAAATATTGGTACCTACGCTAAAATTTGTTTTTAATAACTTTATTCTAGTTTGGTTTTAGATTATTATGAATTCAATTATAAATTGAACGAGTGCGAATATATATATATATTCAAAGAATACCGACAGTTTTATGCTAAATAAACGTTGTGTTATATTATAAATTTATAACCAATTACCGATGGTTTTATCGTGGGTAACAATTTTGATTAGAATTTCTGGTCTAATTTTGATCTTCTAAGCTGAATATCGAATAAGCTTGTCGTCACGTTTAAATCGGAATGTATATCTACACCGGTTAATGTATTTTGCACGTATGCGGTGATAAATAATACTACATCGGACTTGATTAGAGCTAACAATTAAAATTATAATTTTTATTAATAATTCACGTCAGATAATTTAGTTCATGTGGTTTTGACATATTATAATGTATTTATGTTCGTTATACAAATATTACAGGATTTACACAGCACATAGGTTAGGTATATGGTAATTTATTATTTTGACAACGTTGCAGAGTGGAATATATTTCCACCTTTTTTAATAATGTATGCATAACCATCCGCATTATGTTTATCCATCCCAAATAACATTATATTTGTTTATCCTTCTTAATTATTCCGGAAGTAAGGTATTAATAGTTTGGTACCAATAAATTGATAAAATAAATTATATACTTTACGTGATGATTACACCGACAATACGTCAATACTACGAAATTATATTTTGACAATAATTGTATTATTTATTATCTATAGAAAATACAATTTTTTTAAGTTCTGAGAAGGATATTAACATTTGCTAAAAACGATAAATTTATCAATATATGTTGATTATATTTAAGCTATTAAGTTAATAATAGTCTATGGTTAAATTATAAAGATGATAATACATATTTGGATAAATAACATTTACTATTATAGTACCTAATATACGCGTGATACGTTCCTAGGATATATGCATATAAAACCTATCAAAAAAAAAAATGTCTACTAAACTTTATGATCATTTTTCTAAATTATTATCAAGCCGTAATGATACAAAATAGTTTTAAAATCTAAATATGAATGAAATTATTAAAAATTAAATAATTTAATACGAGGATAGAATAAAAAACTTAATGTTTTTTTAATTCTATTTTATTATAACAGTATTGTTGTTTTTTCGTTTATACAAACAGGGAAATAATGATTTGTTGATTTAATTAGACAAACAAAATAGTTTTTTTTTCTTTCGTTATGACATGCGCACTGCAGTTTAGTTGTGTATAAAACATAATAAATTATCAACGTGCACAACATTAACTATACTTTGTAGGCTGTTTCGAGAAAAACGGTAAAAATAGCTCAGATATGGTTTGTAGGTTATAAAATATTTTATACCATCGCGTGTATTAAAAGACTTAGGTGGACGTTATACAGGTAGTTTTACACTGTAGCCCACAAGTATAATAACTTGTACCATACAGATGTGTCCAAGACAGTTGCTTTTTTCCCATTTCCTACTAACACTTTCACAAATTAGCCGGTTTTCAAAAACCGAGTTAATAATTTTTAACAAAGTGGCCGCGGGCAAGCAGATGCCTGGTGGGTTATCTGACTTGATTAATTATGCTGTCAAAGGATATTCGCATTTACAAGGAGGAAGGAAAAATAAGAGACCATTTTTTTTTTTTTTTTGTTACTATCTATCCCCATGTAACCAACTGCGGTTGAATAATTTCGATTAAATTACGTCCAAAAAAGGTGGTGTCTATACTCAATAGGTAGTTTAGCTAGTTGATTAATAAAAAAAACACAATTAACCCTTTTACCGTGAAGCATTCATACTAGTAAGCGGTGGTCGTCGTTTAAAGACGTCAAAATGGGAATTGTTTTTTACGCCTTTATGGATACCTATCGTAAATAAATAATGAAGGCCAAGTGATTAACTGTATGCAAAATCCATTAAATTCAACCGACGTTTATTAATGTATTAAACAATCCGGCTTTATTCGTTAACTAATTTTAAATGTTTATGGTTTAAAAAAAAATGGAATAATATGGAAATCTTTTTCATGAATTAAAAATAATTTGGGTAAAATTCTATTTTGAACAATATATATTTTTAGAAACAAAAAAATTAAAAAAATATTTTAATAAGTATGGGTTATCGTTGTCATAAACATTAGTCAAAAGCATTCTTTACATAATTTGTTGCGAACTTAATTCTTGTATAGATAATTTTATTTTATATTTATAATATAGTTTTGATGGATGGAGTGTTTTTAGAACTAATATTTATAAATATATGCATTTAAGAACTTTTTACTTTATAGTATAAAAAATATTTGAAAACTACAACAATAAAGTTTTTCAAATATGATTTTTATCATAACTCTTGAATATTATTATAGTTGTTTAAAATTTAAATTAATATTAATCACTCATAAATATTTAAATAATTAAAAAAAAACATTCAAGATATAAATACTAAGGTATATTGCACTCATTTAGCTCCACTTTCATATCGCCAAGATAGTAATGTGATAATTATAATTACAAATTGCATTAGAACAAATAATGAAATGAAGAGATCTTAATTTTTTTTGGGCAGTGTTTTAAATAAGTAAATAGGTTAGTTAGCAACTAATAATAATAATAAACATATTGTATTAATTCCATATTATATATCGAATGTATTCGGTAGTTATCTTGTATTCGTAAAATCGAAGTCTTGATACCTTTAAAATCTACAGTGATACAAACCACAAATCCAATTATACGGATATCACGAATAAATATCGAATTTTTAATGGAAATTTATCAATAATAATTCCTAGTTGGTTTAAATATTTGGTCTCAACCACCAATATATGGTGTTCTGTAAGTTTTTACTCAATATGATTTCTTCCGTTGTTTGCATTACACATGCAATAACTCAGTGGTGCGCAACCTGGGGGTCAAGACCTCTAAGGGGGTCGTGAAATTTTATTAGGGGGTCGCCAGTAATCACCAAATGAAAAAAGTTTTATACTATGTATATTGTATATTATTTTATAGTTTTATACTAAGTAAAATTATTTTGTACCGTTGATGGCTGTGTCAATCGTAATATTATGATATTATGTCATATCTTAATGTTGCGATAGCAAGTTCTATTGAACCACGCAGTATATGGGTTATTTTTAAATTGAATTTAATCAGTAATTTTATTTAATCTTACGGTTATTATGAAATAGTCCGATAGTCATGTACGAGCCGTTGAGTTGATCGTATTAATGCTTATAATTTTGTATAGCTTGTAATAATTATTTGTATTTTGTATTATTTTAAACTAACATTTTTAATATTTTAATATTTTATAATATATAAACTAAAACGATATGGATAAATTTTTAGTTAAACGACCGACAAATATCAAACCAAACATAGAATCAATCATGTCTACAATGCAAGCTCAGGTCTTTCATTAAAATAATTAAAAATTAATTTTATAATTTTAAAAATATTAAAATTTTTGATTATCATTATAATGATACATTTTTTAATTTTAGATTTTATAAAACTCTAATTTTGTATTTTTTTTTCATGTTTTTGATTAATTAAATTAAAAAAATATTAAAACTGCTCTAAAATTAACGATTTAATGTATATGAATAAAATGTGTGTATACATTAAGACTATTAAATAAATTTAAATTACACACTTACATAATGTTGGTAGGAAGGGGGGGTCATATTAAAAATAAATTATTTTGGGGGGTCGTGGATCAAAAAAGGTTGCGCACCACTGTAATAACTAATAGCTAATACCTATGTTTGACGATTATTTGCACTACTCGATGTTAGCACATAGAAGAAAAGTTTGAATAGTATATGAGTATAAATCATTGGTAATTTCAAATTAATTAATTCATATTTCCTTTCAATAATAACATTATAACATCAGTAATAACATCAAGTTGTCTAAGTTTCGATATTAAGCATACATATCAGAAAATCTATCCAATTATTGTAAGTTTGCATGCTATGTATATTTTAATGGTTTGCAATACTTTATTATTATCAGATTAGTATGAAATAAACTTTCGAACAAGTACAAAGTCAAATACTATATATTATAATTTATAAAATAAATCAAAAATAGTTAGTAAATTTGAAAACATTTACGATACATTAATAAAAGATGCTTTATATAGCTTATGGCTAAATGGCTTTATAATCTTTATTCCACAGTGACCAGCTTATATTATATACTGTATGAGTATATTAACGGCCACCGCACAATTTCGACAATACCTTTTCTTTTTTTGTACCTACGTATTTACAATCACTATGACTATAATATTTAAATATACAAAATTCTTATGTATATTATGATATTTATCACGTATTTTAGATTCACTGAAAAGCGATGGTCTTCTTGTGATTTGTAGCCTTTTGGAGCTGTAATATTGCTTCAATCGTTAACCCCGAGAGTGGTTTGCTTCTAGTGGCAAATCGGATTATATCGGTACATTAAGGAGGGGGAAAGGAGTCAAAATTAAAGTTTATCGTATACATTTTCCTTTATATACCTACAACGAAATAACTAAAATTATTATTCTTCGTGTAAATATCTAATTTTATCCAAAATGAACAGTATAACTTAACTTAAAATCTATGGAAAAAAAAAAGAATTTTCAATCCTTAGCTAAAAGTACACATTATTTTTAAATTAATAAACATTATTCATTCCCTTCGGAATCTAATATATTTAGATAAATTTTAATCCAATTATTTCATGAACCTATTCAAACCGTTCCTTGGTATTGACTAATACCAAAAGTTTTTTTTAACAACATCCAGTAATGTTATATGAAATAAAATTATGATAAGTTATATTTAATATAATATGCAATGTGTTTATATCAAAAATTAGATTGACCTACAGTATAACTAATAGAAAAATAAATTACTAATATCAATATAAATATGATAATATAATAAAATATCCTTTGAAATATAGGATTATTATAGACCGTCTTCGCTCAGAATCGTTTTTCGTTAGAAATTATTTACCATTGAATTCAAATTTAACACATCCAATACAGTAACCAAGAAAATGACGAGGCACACTTGAAATCAACCATAGCAGAGTATACTGACATATACTGACTTCTTTGGTTATTTTATAAAATGTTTTTTCAATAATACAATTCTGAAGGTCCATCACTGTGATAACCCAAAAATGTTTTGTGTATATCTACCAAAAATATTTATGTACACGTTACACCTTTGAAATGTATTGTTTAGTTATATCATTGATCGTTATATAAAAAGTTCTTCGGGTGGCTTAACATAAAAACAAGTAATAATAAAATTAGGTAACACGGCGTCCTGGATAGTCAATTTCACTACACTGATGTCGAGAGTTGACATTTTTTTCTATGGTAGATAATACAATTACGATAAAAAAAATGAGCAATAATTAAAAGCAAGATAAAATTATTAGTTCCCGTATAACATAATTTATCTATGGTGACTGAATGCAATTTTAGCCTTCAGGTAACTGAAAATGATTTTTTTAGAAATAAATGATTTTAATAGAAAATTGCACTGAATTTGATCATCAACTCTCGTTTATAATATTAAGGTGTAATTAACTATTATTATAATGTTATAATAAGCACAATATATTATATCATTTAGTAACATAATATGTTTAAAAATGTGTACATCAAAATTGTACACACAAATTAAGTTCTACATTTAAATTTGATACTAATTATAATTATTTATTAATTAGAAAAATGCATTGATTAAACCATTTTTTTCATGGTTTTTT
This sequence comes from Sitobion miscanthi, assembly GCA_008086715.1. Lineage (NCBI taxonomy): Eukaryota > Metazoa > Arthropoda > Insecta > Hemiptera > Aphididae > Sitobion > Sitobion miscanthi. The sequence continues at coordinate 5,117,570 of CM017797.1, forward strand.
AGTATAATTTAATAACGTGGATAATAATTATGCACTGTAAAAAATAAACTTAACCCTTATAATGCTCACCTTTTTTTTTATAGTTATAAGTATGGACTGATGACACGCAACTTTTACCAGATTTCATGCAAAAATGCAATTACAACGGAATCTACGATAGATTAAATAATTTATGTCTAAATAATAATCAGCAATTACCTAATCACTAACACCTATACGATTTTTTTTTTAATATCTTGAAGTTATTTTTTTCAGTGAAATATTTATGAAAATTAAGAAGTGTTTTAATACAGGCATCTGATAAGCTGTACTGAAATTTCTTAATATTAAGCATTCAAGTTATGTTTAGTCTATTTATTTTATTAGATCAAAATATGTTGTATACTATATAACTCATACAAATTAATAATTGATTAAACCATAGGTTCTCAGAATTAATTTACTAATATAATATAAATGATTGATCATTTATTTCTTGTAATGTGTACAGTTTTAAATATTTTTGTGAGATTAAACTAAAATTTAGGTAGGTTTTTAAAAAATATAATTGTCTTTAAAAATATATCATGCATTTATAAGTACATACACACGTTTATTTTTGATCAGAATAATACAAATATTATTTTAAATCATTATATTTTATTCATTTTATAAAAGTTCTATTAAAATATAATTATTTATATAAATCAACTTCAACATAATATATAAATAATGTATAGTGGAACATTGTTTTAACTATATTTCTTTACTCTTTAGTTAATTTATCAGTAGGTACATATAAGTTAGCAATGGTCATATATTATCATTGAAGAACTTATACCTAAATATAAAATATTTTGAAGGTCACTATCATAAATCATGGTTCATACAACCTAAATCCCTTTACGTTTGTCAGTTTATCTTATTAATGCATTATAATTTATATTTATAAAATAAATCTTTAGATAGAGTAAAACCTTAGTTTCTTAAATTTATGTCACAAGATAACTGAGTAAACACTGATAACGACTTACCACATTGTACTAACGTGTTTTTGAAATGATTAAGAAACATTTGTAAATATTTATGATGACGATTCGTACGAGCTATATTAAGATAAATACTTTATCTTTTAAATTCCTCAACATAAAACGATTGATGTTCAGCCATTATTTAACCTTATATTTAGCATACGATCAAATATCAAATAACCATAAAATTATACTGCCTTTGAAACAACGTTCTATATACTAATAGTCAAATAAGTTCAGTACCTAGTAGTACTAAACTAAGTGTAAATTAATGATATTTATTTTTTGAAAATATTTTTATAGATCCAAAATTTATGGTTTAAATATTTTCACTAGGGATATTTGCTGTTTTTGGTAAAATTTATTTTACCAACTGTTATATAGGTAATGCGATTAAAATATATTATATTTTATAAGTTTTCTCACATGCTTACATAAAATACTTCACATTAGATGGAAATTTAATGTGCTAATGTAATAATTTTAGCTGTGTGTTTGATCTTTGACGTTACATATTTAAAATGTATTATATAATAACATTGATCTTACCTTTTTTATGAATATCATAATTTTTAAAACTAAACTTAATACTTAGATGTAGGTACCAAGTAATATTAGTTTAATAATAACTAAAAGTCATATTTCGTAAATATTTGGTAGTAAGTATACATGTTTTGTCCCTTCGCACACTTGTTAAACATAAAAAAAGACAAACTAAAACCTCGTCCCTTCACAAATTTACGTTCAAAACAGAATTTCTAAGAACAATGTATTGTTTAACTTATCAAAACTTTTTTTAACATCATTAATATTAAAATACGTTTAAATATTCGTTAAATATAAATAGTTAATTGTGTACATTCGGTGCATTATATTTAAGTATATATCAAATATTTATTTATTTATTATTCAATAATTTATATTGAACAAATCGACAAAATTCAAAAAATTAACATTCATATTTAAACAGAAATTAATTTCAAAAAAATGTTATTTATCAATCGTATTTTTAATATTTGTTAGTAACTGCGAATATTAATGTTGTAGAAAATAATTTCATGTCTGATGAACAGAGATAGAAATTTAATAGTTTTTTAGTACATCCTTTTTGTGGTGCTTTGTACAATAAGCTACTGAATTAATTTCAGTATTACTGTTAAATGTATTTATACAATTATTTTAGGTCCTGAACAGATGCGATTATATTTAACTAAAAATTTATTAGTTCACAATAGAAAATGTTACATTCTTTTTAAATTATAATATGTATTGCAACAGAATTTAATTTTATTAAAAATGAATTTTTGGTGCTTATATATAATACATTATATCCAATTTACTTACATTCTCCAATACATTTAATATAAATACATAATTCTCAATATTATGCCAATATTCTACATAATTATAATAATATATTATGCAAATGCTATATGTAAAATATACGTTGTGTATAAGTACTTATAATTGAACTGTGGATGAGTTTTTTTTTGAATATAATTATAAATTTATAATATTCCATTTCATGAATTTAATTATTATATACTTCATAATATATTATTATGTTATATATATAAATACTATTAGTGAGTACAAAAAAGTATTTGATTATAATTCTATATAAATTGTATAACCGTTATTTAAGAATAAATTAGTAGTACCTAAAGCTTAGGTATTTCATCCGTGGAAATAATATTTCCGGAGTAAAAGGAAAGCAAAATATACGTTATTATTAACGTTTATTCAGTGGTAAAATGTAATACAAGTTTCAAACTGATTGGTCGTATATTGAAGAGAAACATTTTAAATTGATAACATTTATCAGATTTGTATTCAACCATTAAATAAATATAATGGTTAGGGAAGAGAAAATGTATTTTCTAATTTAATGTTGACATTTAGAGAACAGAAAATGGACGGTTAAATTTAATAGATATTCTTATTATTAAAAACCACTTCTGTAGAAGTTGTTATTATCAATTATTATATAGTTCATATTATTTTGGAAGCAATAAACGAAGATATTTTATTTTTAAATTGACCATGTGGCTATAAATTATTATATAATGCATTTAATTATAACATAATAATGTATAGTATAATATACAATTTATGGTATAAATAATTAAACAAACTTACTTTCATTTAAATATAAACACAAATTATTAATTTTTGTCGATTGATGGGTTTTTATAATTTATTCATATCAAAAAACTAGGTAAATGTTAGACTACTTGAAGTGCGTTTTTTGGAGGTTAGTGATGGTCATAAATGCATTTGTTAAGGACATTTATTTTATCTTGAAGGGCAAATAAAATTAATTCCTAACACTAACATTCAAACATTACGTGGTAAACTTTAAGAACTGTATCATCATACTAAAATCTAAATCAGTAGGTTCGGGTTTTAACTTATAAAAAATATTAGATTGATATTAATACAAGGACAAAAGAAGTTTCCTGTTTTTATTTCACATTTTTCTACACTACTTCCACTGGTAGATTGGATTTATTTATTATTCTCTAATCTATTTAAAATTCTCCTTTTACAACCTAATATACCATAAGTGCTACTTAATAGGTTATTGCCAACGAAATTGTTCCCACTGTATCCCTCATTTTTAATATCATCTTACGTCTTCAACTTTCAATTTATATTTTATTTTACTACATAATATGTTTGTAAGCGAAAACTTCCAAAACGAAAATGTTATAAGACGTTTAAAGTTATATTTTTCAGTGAATAAATTATTGACTTCGATAAATGTTCACTTTCAGTTGTTCAATGTGATAAAAAGAAAAAAATATTGTGTTTAAAATAATAAATAATTGAACATGTTTATGTTGTGAATAAATACGTTTCTTGGAGGTACGATAATTAAAAAAATATTTTTATATCTGCAATAGTAAACACAACGTATTTATTTATGTAATAATATATTAAAATTATGTTGTGTATGAAATTTCTAGAATTTGTTAGGACTTGATTACATTTTTATTTTATATTTCTGTTAAAAACGGGTGTTTTGATTGAAAAATATTATTAATAAATTCTCTAAGAAATATTAATAAACGTCTGATAACTTTACAAAACAGTGTTTTTCATGTTATAAAATAAAAATTACAAATTTTATTTTATTATTTATTCTTAACAATATATTATAATTTATAGATGATACTGGGTGGGTCTCTAAGAGATTGAAATTAGGCCAAAATGGAATGTGGCCAATTTATCTTCTGTTTCTAAACAGTTAAATTATTATTTACTATAGTTTTATTTTATTTAAATTATATTAAAATAATATTATACTTCTGCTTTGTATACATAAAAAAATATTTCACGAAAAACAGATTTTTTTCGTTTTTATTAAAAATATTCTAATTTTTTAACCATGTACATTTAATTAGGTGGTAGAATAATATTTAATTTTAATGAAATAAATTACTTATAACAATTAGGTAATATATTTCTATATGAGAGATATTATTTTTATAAAGTACTCTTTTCTTTACTTTTTAAAATATAAAATGCTTAAAAATTTTGTCACGTTTACTTCATTTAAGATACAGTTCAAGTTAATGAACATTTTAAAATAAAACTTTTGTAATTACAAGAATCCTAGAACAGGTAAAGATAACACTTGTTTAATATCTTAAACCATTTGAGAAGCCTGCCGTTAGTTTTTACCAATGCTAAAAAAAATTAAATTGTTCAAAGTGCTATTTATTCTAAACTCAATTTTCGATATTTGAAGGTACATACTATACGAAACTTTCTAGCCCTGCATTTAACTTAAAAAGTGTTAAAGAAAAAGTGATAGACAAAACATGTTTATATAATTGTAAATTGCAAAACTTCTTAATTCCTCACACCACTCAGAATTTTAATTACCTATACGTTTAAAATGTTAATATGCGTTTAATTTAAAACGACCTAAAATCTTTTAAGTTCTTTTCAAACACAGTTAACAAATTGCATATACTTTTAACTGTACAATAAAATCATATAATAATGAATATCTTACATAAATGTGTCAGTATTATTCTACAGATACATTTTTAAGGATACTTAAAAATTAGAAACTATGTTTAAGGGGATTGGAAGCGGTGATTTGATGTCTTTGTCCAACACACGTGGAACATAGGAATTTAGACATATTTTCATTCCAACGTACCAACTGATCTAATGAAGCGATAAGAATACTAAAAACAGATTTTAATTTTATCGTCATGTCTACTTGAGATCGATTTTCCCACATTTTTGATTTTATCCCCTTAAATCCTAGAAAAATTTGTACTGAAAATGAAATGGAATATTTATATTTTTGCAGAAGTTAAAATAAAAATATTAAAAATCTGGGAAAGTCGATCTTAAGTAGACTGACGAAAAATTAAAATCGTTAAACCATAAATTTGTTAAAATCAAATAGTATACCTTACAACGGCAAGCCACAAAAATGTGTGCGATGCAATAAATTAGTCGATATTTTATTTTATTAAATTTTGAAGTAACAAGTATATCCCTTTTAAGATTGATCACCTAACCGAAGTTTGTTTCGTATGTACACTGTGGATTATGCTTCAGTTAGTGCTTCTGTTAATTTGTTTGTACCCAGTGTAATTTATAGGTAATTTATAGTAATGTGAAACGTGTCGACATCGTCCTACATTATATTGCAAAAGTCATACATTATTTATTCGACCACAGTGATCAGTGATCTGTTTACATAATTATTATCATTAATTATAATAAATGTTATCGTGTGTCAAACTAACGACGTCTGTAACTATTTTGAACGTACTATGGGTATTACACTTTGATACGTTATATTCTTCAATACTCACAAGTTATAATAGAAAGTAAATTAAATAATTGACGTTTTATTATTATTTTAAACAATATATAAATTTCGCTAATCGCAATTTCGTACTAATTATAATTTATAGCGTAGGTAGGTACAATATAAATTCTCATTAGTATAGAATTAATTGATTTTACTTTTATAATCGGCAATTATTGTTGATGAAGATTGAAGATATTATCTAATTATTTTTCTTAAACATAATACAATGATGTTAATCCTCGTAGTTTTTTTTTGTTTGTTCAAATTGAAAAAGAAAATTCAGCTAAAAATTAAAATTGTCTTATCTTTGTTTTTAATGTTAAAAAACTGAATTTTATGATCCAAAGAAACTACACTTATTATACTTTTATTGTTCCCATCTAATAAAACCGTTAAGAAAATACGTCTAGGACAACTACAATCAACACATAACTGGTATAAACAATTTCATAAAACTGATAGGTATTTATAATTTTTTCCTTATTAGGTAATATCAATTTAAATTTATTTAAAATACAAGACTGAATTGTACTTTTTTATATTATACCACTGGTTGTATTATATTACTACTTTACAGATTTTCTTAACTTAATGTATTTTACCAAGCACTGTTCTATTGTTACATATAATGACAAGATAAATAAAGGTTTTTTTTTTAGTTTTTATTGTATTTAAAGTGTTTCTTTGTTATTTATACTTAACAGTTGCAATGATAAAATATATTATGAAATGTTTATAATTAGTTTAATTAGTTTAGTAAATGTTTTGTTTAAAATTAAGGTTTTTCTTATGAATAACACTTCTATGATTTATATTATATTTATTTTAAGTTATAACGTGTTAGGAAATATTGTAATATAAACGAAAAATGTCTATATTTAATTTTTAATTATTTAATAATAATTAAAAGTTAGAGAACATTACTCAATAATTTGAATGTAAATTGGCTATATGTTTATACTTAATATGACGTGTAAAGTATAATCTCTACATTTAGTTAGGCGGTTGGAGTTAATATACTACATACATTTCGATAAATTAAAATAATCGAAAAGTATAGTTTATAATCAGGAAGTCATAATTTACATAGTAGTAAGTATAGTATTCCTATATGTGTGGCAAGGTTTTTGCGCACTACGAACCCGGGTAGTCACCCATCCGATAACTAGTGGCAGCGACCATTGCTCACTCTCAATCACGTAGTGTGATTGATTTCAGCCACTACGCCGTTCCGAGCCACCCTATATAAATCTTATATTACAAAAATATGTTTATAAAAGAATTTAACATCTGGTATGATTGCCATTAAATATTACAAAAATAAACTCAATAATTGCCATTATCTACATTGCAACCATCAGCAAATTATCAGTTTATTGAAGTAATCGATCATAGGCGTGACAAGACTTCATCAGCAGAGACAGCCTAGCTAATTATCGGCGCTACCTTATTGGTAAACAAAAAAAAGCCCTATACACCCAAAGCCGTATTTTTTTAAACCCCCCTACACAGTGAAATATTTATATAATTAAAAAAAAGTCTAAATTATCTATTTACAATAATAATCTACAGTAACTTCAGAAATATTATTCATCTACACCCTTGGATTACACCACCTAGCTACAAATCAAACATAATACCTAGATGCGTACCGTACCGTCGTCGTCTGTCTCAATAAGTCTTTATAGTAGGTTTTTCCGATTTCCGAAGTCAGGAAATCAATTTGACAATACATGTTAAATAAAGATATTATGTACCTAATTTTGTTGAGCATATCTTTGTAAGTAAATTGGTAACTATACCGATCACACAAAGAAATTAAGTTCTTAAAAAAAAATAAATGTTGTGACCCTTCTGATTTAAAACTCGGTTGACCGGCACCTTTCAAAAATTGCAGGGGCAGCCCAAGCACCATAGGCTGCCACCGTAGACACGCTTATGAAATTAATTTTAATACAACTGTTATTACTTATTACAAACCAACTAAATTTTTGAATACAGTCTTGTAAAACTATAGTAGTAGGTAAGAACCCAATTTTTCATTGTTTTCTTCAAATTATCAATATGTGTAATCATTTAAAAAAGCATAAATCATAACATTAAAAGTCAAAAAGTCCGGCAATGAAGTAACTCGTCCGTCTCATCTACAAAATTATACGCGCATTAAATGTACCTATAAAAGCCGTTTTGGTCGTATGAAACTGTTTTCAAGTGGGGTTGAAAAAAAAGGGAATCTAGTGATTTTAATGAGCAAAAAAAGCTCTTATTGGCTTAGTTAAGTGGAATAAGAGTATAATATTAGATTAGATTAATCTCGAGTATAAACCGAAAAAAAGTCGGACAAAAATACCTATAGAAAACATAATTTAAGAGAATAATGTTTCGCAGTACTGAGTATAAGTACTTTTTCCATGTGACACGTATCGTATATTCATAAAATATAGGCCCATAGACGTTGCAACTTTTATTCAGTCTTGAGTGGAATGAAGACTATTGTGTTCGAACAGTGAATCAACTCTTAGAGTTAAACTCTGTTAAGTTTTAATAAAGTGTATACTAAGAACATACTTTGTTTCTGTGCGTGTCTTTAGACGTCTTCTTATGGAAGGATATGCTTGAAAGATAAACTATTCCGTGCTCGATCATACTCGTCTCTAACTTAGTTGTTTAGTTTACCTACACCATCATAAGCATATGAAATGTGGTTTATGTGCGTACATTTTGTATTCATTATATAGCGAATATTAGTTTATTTTCGTACCGAATAGCGTAGGTATACAATAACTTAAGAAGGCGATGTGTATAACAATTGTGTATAACATAATTCAATAATTTTACTAGTGATGGATAACAATGGGAGGTGGGAGGTTACGCAACCTTTTTTTTAGATATTGTGATGACTGATGAGTATAATTTAGTGTACTCTTCCAAGATAAACTTATTTCTGATGCATTATAGGTACTGGACATACGAATACTACTAATAATAATAATCGTGCAAAATTACGTTTGGAAAACTAGGTATATGAGGTATACAACGAATTAGAAATATTTGCAAGGTACCTACAATGTTAAATGTTTAGGTTATGAAATAATTAAAATATAATTAGACATCTTATATTTTATATACATATACTTATACACATCATATTCGAAAATTCCCAGTTGAAAAATTAAACGATTAATATTATTTAATATATTTTAATAATTTCTTATTTATAACAATCATAAAAGTGCTAAAATTTATATTGACAAATGAAAATGTATTATGGAGGAAAATAATGTAACCACCTTATTAATAGTGAATTTAAATATTTTTATACTTAAATTTTCATATTATTTAAGAAAATGAAAACCTATTTTATTCCGTTAGGTTTTTTATTATTTTTATCTCGGCATAACACATAATCACGTGTTGCATACGTTTTTATTATTCCAGACCACACCCGTAAAAAAAATACTCAATAAAGTTTTTACTTCTGCTCTAATGATATCGATGCTTAAATTGTTTTTTTACTACTGTCAATAGTTTTTTTGTGTATGGTTTTCGGTATCTCTTTTGAAAATATAATGTATTAAACCGATAGTGTGCGTCACTTGGGGTATGATGGATATTAATCTGTTTCGCGTGAAGAATCCCTCGGTCGTATTATTGACAAACACGCAGATATAAACGTCAGCTACAGTTGGTGTACATATTGACAACAATACTATTTGTAAAGAGATATAAGGACATTTTTAATATTGGATTTTGAGTAGGTAATACCACCACGCAATCAAAATATTGTTGGAGTAGTGTACATTTTCAATTCTTCAAATAAAGCCGCCCGTATGTACCTGTACTATCTTTGTAAACGTTATTGTTCAAAACGTATTGAATTCGACGTGTTTCTTGTGTGCATGTTTATTTATAATCAGATTATACGACTCGGTTAACTCGAATCCAATATTTTAACGCGTAAAATACATAGACTGACGTATATTTAAATAGGTGTCGACAAAGTAACCGTGTGTAACCAAACATTTTGTTAGTAAAATAAGTTTATTTAACGTACACAATATTTTTATTGTGAAAGCCACTAGCATACAACTAAGATAACGTCTTAACAGTCACAATAAAATAAAATACAAATATTGAATCAACAGTACATCAATACATTTACTATATAATAAAGTCGGCCTCAAACGACCAACATAAAGTGATTACCATTTTTATAGCCGGGTACATAATATTATTAAGTGTTAACGTTAAAGACGTAATAGATTGGGCAACAATATTAGTGGCTAATGACTATTTTCCCCGACATCATTGAAATTACTAAACGACTAATGACTCTGACCAAGAAATTAAGTTAGAATTTACATCCCTTTAGCCGATTATAATTTTACCTTGGAACAATTTAAATAGACAGGTACGACGTTACTTCAAAGATGAACTTAAACTAGGTTTATTTTATGTTTTAGTTAAATTATTTATATGAAATTTAGTTTAAAAATTATAAAAAAAACGTACATTATTTCAATATACTTTATTTTCATAAAAACATAGTAGAAAATCTAAAAGAAATTCCAATACATAATGATTGCGGATTACTGATCTTGACATGGCGATGATTACGTGTTTCGTGCTGTTTTAAAATGTACAAATATCAAATAATATAAAGATTATATTTTGGAACAACATTTATACCATACGTACATTTCATCTCCAATTAGTGTCTGATCTTGTTTTAAATCCAGAGACACTTACGAATATTGACATGTTATAATGTACTATTTGGCTGTATATACTATTATGTGCATTGTATATACTACATGCAATTTATCTAATATTAAAATATTTAGCACTTAAGCCTTTGCAGACCAAGAAATATTATATATTTTTTTTGTTAAATTTAGAAAACTTTATAATATAAACATGTGTAGTATAATAAGCATAATGGATATTATATAATATGGCTTGTTGGCGAGGAGGATGAACCACTGAGTGACAGCACTTCGACGTGATTTTAGTGAAAAGTCGTATCTCATGATAATATATTATATGTTTAGTTAATCAAATAATAACGACTCAGGGTCATTGCCACATGAGCGTTCTGAGAGGATTTTCAGGGATAGGGATGGACTTTGATCGCATGGTGGTTGGTTTAATTTTTCAGAGCGGTTTCTGTATTTCAGAAGATCAAAGATGAATACGGGCTCAAGCAAAAGATTATAAATGGTAATTTTTGTTTTGAGGATGGTTTTGTATTTCTCTGGTTTCGATTTATAAGTAGATAAAGTCGTCTATCTAATTTTAAATCAAACTTATTTCTCTGACTGCAACACATTTTATTTAAAACGAAATATAAACATTTTAGTAAAATTACCTCATCTGGTAGTTGTGAGTTCTACTGACGTCATCATATTTATGGTATGTGGCTTGGAACAGTAAATAGCTTTCTTCCCATTCAACTTGGACTCTCAATTGTCCTTTGTCTGTCAAAAAAGGACAACCCGAATCACGGAGCTAGAAAAAAAAAATACAATACATGGTTAAGGTATTTCTTTAGTGGTTGTGAAAAGGATAACCCCATAATAGTGGTTTTAAAAAGCGGCGTGGATAGTGAATACAATGAATTCAACTCGCCTTTATGGGATATGTAATTTTTTTAAATTGTTTTAATACAAAATTGATAATATTATGCAGCGAACAACATCGTTTATTTCACTCTCACATAATTTATAAATACTTGACGTATCAAGACAGTTTCACGTACAAGTGTTTGGCATTATTCATCACACATTATATTACTATAATATAGCACAGGTGCACTAAGTTTTTTTTTTATTAACCTATTAGTTTTTGGTATCACGTCAAAACCACAAGATAAAAATAGCGGACGTAAAACCGCTTAGCACATACTAGTTAAAATACAAAATAGCAAGTGTTCAAAATGGATAAAATATCTGAATATTATACAATATATTATACTAGTTAATAATTCCAACGATGAAAATATTTATTAATTAGTAAATGTTTTGAGAAGAGTTGGCTTAAAAAAGAAAAATGCAATAATTAATATCAAGTTGTAGGATACATGAAAAACTGCAGAGTTTTGAAGTTTAAAAATTTATATATATTTATATATAGGCATTGGTACTCATAATAATTGATACCTATTTAAAGATTATTATTTTTCCGATTTATTTGTTGATTCACACAGTGTAAATACCTACCCCTATTGTATAAAATAGTATATTTAAGTTTTATTATTTTTTTTAATGTCATAAAAAAATACTGACTTCTTTATTACTAAAAAAAAAATAAACAACTAGTAATATATTATACCAGGTATATTTGACTTTCGTACGCGAATCAATAAATATTTTATCGTTGGAATTTTTAACTACCTACCTATAGTGTGTTGTATAATGTTCATTTTTAACCCTTTTTAACATTCATTATTATGTGTTTTAGCTATTGTACACTTAGCTGTCTTGTCGTCGCTGTTTTGACATTTGCTATCCTCGTTTCGTGGTTATGTCACCATGTCGGTGACTTTCATTTTTTATCGGATAACATGACGTATATATAGTAGGTATTCTTCGTACTACCTTTTTTCGTCCACCGATATGTATACCTAATATTCGAAATTAAATAAGCCCAGCATTCAGTATTTTCTGGTTATGGTCAATGATTAAAACCGTCTACATTACAAAGACATAATATTTACTATATCGTGTTTATACAGCTCACGCTACACAACAAACAATTAACAATTAGTTTGCTCGAATAACTTGTAATGCTGTTAGTATTTGAAAAAATATTTGATTAATGTATAACAAATACAACGTTATTAAGTAACGAAATGCGTTATGGCGTTATTACTGAAATAATTTATAATACCTATTCAAAATTGGGTTGCTAAGCCCAATCGATAATGCTGACAGCAAAATATTATTGTACCGCATTTGTGTTAAAATATCATGAAAATTAAGACTCGTGCGGCAAATTTCTGTCCAAGCATATTGCATTTTTTTAATATTGATATTTTCTGCGTAGAAAAAAAAAACAATAAATCAAATAATGGAAGGTTAAATGTAATATTGACACAGGTCCGTATATATATATATTGTGTTAGGTTATTGACAACCGTTATATTTTCGACAGACGGTGAAATAGGGTTCGCATGTCAAAAATTGGTTGGCACTGATCCTCGTTGATACTTTGACTACATAATACGACCGTCTAAAAGGTGAAGGTTTATCCCGATCACGTTTTGTAGTGTTTCCTCTTATTCGGCGTACCGTGATATTGCCTTTTAATTCGGGAGTTCACGTCATTCTGGATTATTATACAAACATCATTATAACACAGTAACTATAAACTGCTTTGTCATCGAACGCACTCGGGTGTATCAAACTTCGTCAAGTATAAATACCTTATTTTTCGCAACAAAGAATAAACGGCAAAATAGGCAAACATACAATTTTTTGGGGGAAAAAAACTATCTATGGAATAAAAAAAAACGATCTAATAAATATTTTAGCCGTTAGGTACGTGAATATGGTTTGGAATTTTAACAAGTAAACACATAAAATATGCATCGCATAAAGTAGATTGGCGTGTTGATAGTGCATATTAAATTAACAACACACTTAATTATTAATAAGTAATAACAATATAATAGTGTACACTACCGAATTGACGTATTCAATGGATTTTTCATCACCCCGACTGTTATATTATTCATTACAATAAATAGGCCGTAGATTGGGAATTATCTGGTTAGTATAAATAACATTATTAAAGCACGTTTTCAAGTTTTCGTGTAAGTACTTAAACTGGCTACTGAAAATGTCTATTTTATATGGTGAACACATTTTTAGCTTTATGGTTTGATCAAACTCAACAAGTGCAAACATTTGTTGCCATGTATATCATATTGCATTATATGATAGTATAGTTAATCGTTTTATCGATAATATTTACTCTATCCCCTTCAGTAAAAATATAACTTATTGGTTAATGTTACCAATATACGTATAATGAAATATGTTGTTAGTATTACAATAGATACTGTCTATCTTGATATCGATTGATGTTTTGTCATACATCATTATAGGCCAATGAAAGTTTTTGGGTAATGTCAATGTTGTTATTAACTTTGTAACTTGATTCAGTAAAATATTTTATAATTTATGTAAAGCCTTAATAGTGGTGTCTGGTTGAAGATTGGTTTATTGTTAATATACAGTAACTATAATAGTATTTATGGAGTAAAAACAATATCACAAAACGTTAGAAATTAACCGTGTTGTGGAATAGCAAAACCGAGACCAAAATGTAGTGTTCGACTTTCGTTTGAAGTACCCATCGTCATTATTTAACACATAAAGTAATAATATTATTTATTTTTTCATAACAACATTTTCGATTGATAAACTCTTTAACCCTTAAATATATACCGACTGTATAATTCATCGCAGTAATGCCTAATTGTTCGGAAACGTCTTTACAATTTTTAAGTCCCATGATTTATTTTGTGCGGAATTTCAGCTAACCGGGATGTCATCGCAGTTGCTCGCCAGCGCTATTTGACTTGGAGTGGTTGACAGACGCGGTGGAAACCTTCCGCGTTTCCCTCAGTGTTTCCTCACCCGCAAAATGTCAACGCTGCAAATGCTACTTAACATATTTTCTTTCTCTAAAATATAATTGTCTCCACGAAAACTCTACAGGTCAAACTGTTAGTCAATAAACTTAATTTATTTCTATACACATCAAATACGAATACACGTTAAATACGAAAATCATAATATTTTCTAGATGGTGCTTTTGAGATTTTAAAATAATAAAGAATCATTGATAAAGCTGAAATCAAAATATTTTGTTTGTATTCATTACTATCCAATTTTTAGTCGAGGAAAATGAGAATATAATACTTTTTTTGTCTAGACCAAAACATTATTTAAGAATATACCTAGGTATAATTTATTACTACCTACATCGTGTGTTATTTATCATGTGTATTATTTATTCTTAAATCATGTTTCATTGATCTATTTGTTGGAAAACTTTGGTTGAGATATCACTGTGAGTTGTATTTTTTTTTATATGATATTTATTAATATCATTTATCATTCATTTCGTAAATGTCTAAATCTTTTATTTTATTATCACATTTTATTTATAAGATAAAATCAATAACAAACTTATAATTTTTCTTTAGTCGTGTGATCAATATGTATTGAATTTTTACTGATTGTTCATTAAAAAGTGTAATTGTTTCTTATAATTTAATAAAATAAATGATATAGTTAAGTTGTTTTCAAAATTGATATGAAATATTAGCATTTCCGCATACCTTATGGTAGCAGTCCAAATATGCTGTACACAAATATTTTAATTGTATATATTATTTCTTAAAATACAACGCCCTAAATTCGTAAATGATTATTAATTTCCATATTAAATACGAAGCCAAATAAAATATAATATTGTCATGTATTATAAAACAATATTATAATGATAAATTTACATTTAATAAATTGTAGCCTAGCTATTTATATTTATCTATATTATGTATAAAACAAATTATATTTGGTATACTAATTACCATATTAGTCTAAATAAATAAGAAATAAAATGTTTATTTACAGAATAATACCTTATCTTTGCATAATATTTATTTACATTATTTAAATGTTATATTTAAAGTTCAAACATTTTCATTTCGCGAAAGGCACAATTGTTTTGCATTAGAAAGTGGGTTTATTCAGACTTTATACAAATATTATCGCTCGACGCTCAATGTACAATGTACACATAGTAGTTAAGAAAATATACTTTTTAAACAAATTCGTATAAAGATAGAAACTTAACTGAGTCCAATGTAGAACAGGGTCTATAGCTTATATTATTAAACAAAATCAAAAACCTCATTATGAAATAAATTGAAACAAAAACTTTAAGTAGGTATAATCAACTAGTATAAATATTTTTTTTATTATTAAATAAATGTAATAATTAGTATAATTGGTATTTATATAATAATAAAAAGAAAATTAAAAATGAATACCAAAAAAATAAATCATTGTAAAAAATCTATTACGGATAGGGGTTGCTCTAAAATCACGTTATTATTTTAAAAACCTTAACAGGTAACATCAACACAGTACATTTACAACATATATTTTTTATACAAGCAAAATATATTATTTTAGAATCATAAATTTGGCGTATTACAATTATCTAGCCATTTTTCTATAAACATGACATTTATAACTAAATTAGATTCAGAATAGAGCGGTTGACAGTACATTGGTAATATCAAAACAATTTTGAAACGTGATTTAATTGTAAGGTTCCTAATAAGTCATCAGTAATTCTTACAGCAGTTAAAAATAGCAAAAATAAGTAAGTTCAATTTTTTATTTATTGCAATCTTTAAAATATCTAATAGACTAATTTTAAGCTCTTTATATCACACCATTATAATATTATGATATGTTATTGACTCATACGCTAATAGAAATAGTATTTTTTTATATAATATTATAATGATTAGTATTATAATATATTATGCTATACATTATATATTTATTTATTATGTGACATTTTTGGAAATAATAAATCTAACTTACCGTATAACTTAAGTCTAAAAGAGTCATATAATTAAATTATAAAATATCCTTATCGATATCCCCTTCTCCGATCACAATCGTTTTTCGAATCCAACGATTTAACATTGAATTCAAATATAACACATCACTTATAGAGACTTATACTCAATGACGATATAATATATTCTAGACACTAAATACTATAGACTACTACCAACTAGGGCAGACATTTATTGTTTAATATCTTAGCTATCCTAATGATTTCTTTCAACAGAAGTGGCATATGGTTTATTAAGCTTAAATATAGGCAATTGTGGCTAATGGCATATAGACTACACCGCTGCAACGTAGCACTTACAATAATAACAGTAATAATATAGCCATTGCCTGTTTTTACATTTTTATATTAAATTTACGAAAAAATGTAAATGTAATGAATTACCTACAACACTACATAAAGGTACCTATATTAAGGTAGGTGTAGGTATAGTTTCTTCCCCATCACTTGAGATAATTATGGGTTTTCAATTTATATTTATATGCATAATGCGCGTGCATATATTATATTATTATGTATTTTAGTATTTACACTTTAACTTGATATTACCTATACTTATTGATTTACTCAACGGTATTAATTTCTAATATTGTGATAAAAAGCAGTTAAAAATATTGCAATTTCATCGCAAACCTGGAGTGTGTTATGGACAAATTCCCCTTTAGACACGCACCTGTGATTATTGATAAACGAAGTTGATTAAATCAAAATTGGCGTATATTGTCTTATAATAGGCACGTTATAATTATGTAATTATTAATCACGGACAACTAACACATGTCATTAATTTACCAATGGCTATAATTTATATGGAATTATTGAGCACGATTTTAAAATTATTTATTATTCATTGTTCATTATAAATTACAATATTAAATGTAATTTATTTATATTTTAATATTGATATTAAATATGCTCGTTTGTTTTATCATATTGCGATAACAATGTTTGTTCTAAATGTTATTATACTTTTTATAATGTTTGTACAAAATAATAATTACTATGTTAATACGTTTTACTTAGTCAGTGTGGAGCATGTTATAATATTATAATACAATTTAATGTACAAACATGCATTGCAAACTTACATTTGGAATTGTGAATAACTTGGTAAATATGAAACATAAAAACAGACTTATAATTTAGGATTATATTACAAATTTGCCGAAGAGGTGAATTGCCATTGTAAATCGATTCATTTTTGTGTACTTGTTAAACTACCTACTTGAAGGAGTGCAATTTAGTATTTACTACCTATAGGACCTATATTTGTTTTTATTCCCAAAGGGCCAATATTCGACTAATTCCACTCCACACTAATCGATTTTGTTGTAATATCTTTAGACCACTATTATTTATACAGTCAACTCTAAGTAAAGTCTGAGAAACATAAAACGGCCCGTTTCTTAACACACATAATAAATACAGTCCAGTTACTATAGTAACAATAAAAGGTTGTTCGATGACTCAGTCGATGAAACAATGTTTTGATTTTATAATTAATACAGTAATGGTTCTTTTGAAAGGCAGATTAAATTATATTTTAAATTCAAGTCAAGTTCTATGTGGGTCGTGTGTCCAACGCAGGTAGGTACAAAACAGCCTTTTTTTATATATATATTTACATAATCATTACGGAACTCGGGTCAGGATTGAAAAACTGGACTAATTATAGTCATATTTTACTAGTTATTATTCAACTATTTATAAACATTTTAAATTTTGAACTTTTTTCTAGTGTTTTTTCTATTTATGTTAATATCATATTTGTTTGTAAGTCAAAAAGCTTGAAAATGTAATAAAAGGTTCCTTGACATTACATTATTTCTTTATAAGCATCTGAACTTCAATTTCTGAAAAAAATCGTCATAATCACAACAGTTTACAAATTATTTAGTAGTCAATAGCTCATAACACTTTTTATCTTAATTTATGCATTAAAGTAGGTATTTAGGCTGAGATGCAAATTTATTTTCTTATACGTGTTCATAGTAGAATTTAATAAAAAAAGTTTAACGCTAAGTATATACATATATTTACCACATATTATAAACATAAACATTTTTTCTGAAGTATAACTTGAAATGTTATCAAAATTTGGCATTCGTAAGTAAAATAACAATTCCATCTTCTCACATGGTGTTTGTTGTTTAATTGTAATTCAAAAGATATTAATAGTAGAAACTTGAAACATTTTAATATTAATCAAAATATCATATACTACAAACAATGAAAGTTTTAAAAATATAATGCTATTTTTAAGCTATTTATAGGTATTTTAAATTTATGTATTTAATCCATAACTCAGATTAAAAATAATAATCTCTGATTTTGTCATGTAATTGAAGAACATGAATAATAATAAATTAGTAATTACTATGCATTGAATAAAAATAATTTTTAAAAACGTCATAAGTAAAACGCATTTCGTTTATTGTTCAAATTTTGTAAGGATTAACTGTAAAATGAATTTAAATTTTAGAATTAATTAACTACTTTAATAGTAACTTCTACTATAGTAATAATTATTAAATAGTGTTAATGAGAAATGTAGTGCAGAATAATTTCATGTTATGAATTATTCATTAAATTAATTGTTTCGAAAAATTGTTGTTCTTCCAACGATTTTCAATTAGTTAAAAGTTACAATATAATTATTTCGTACGATAAAGTTAATTTTCAAATTAATATTGCAACAAATTGGAGCCACTGTAGAGTGTTTTTGATCTTCAATAATAGCAATTAAATAACACGCAGAACATAAAGTCTCAGGAGATTTCAAGAGATAATTGATACTCGTACCAGCTATGTTATAATTTAAAACATGACTATACAAATAAATAGGTATTAGCATAAGAAAAAAAATTGTCGAACACGATACAGAAACCAGATACTGAACATTCGTCTCGGTCTACTCACTTCGGCCAAATGAATGGTGTATATTTAATATTTAATGTTATACATTTGTATGATATGCGATGAAAAAAATTCAAAAATATATATACCAAGTCACAATTTTTCATTTAACAGTTTTAGTTATTTTGTTGTAATTCAAAATAATTTCAACCGTAGGGAATTTAAAATGTTCACAATGACGTAGGTATAAATGGTTATTTTTTATAAAGGTATACAAGGAAGTTTTTAAAATTAATTATGAACACTCAATACATTTTTTGTAAATTAATATTTTTAATAGTAAACAATAAATATTAATAATTATATAAAATAAATTAAAAGACATAACTATAGAAAATTTAAGTGGTTAAAATATTAGAAGTATTAAGTGTAAAAGCATTTTAGCCTATAGGTAAGTACAGTAATACAACATAAAATTTACTATTCTGTTTTATTGCTATAACTTATGAGTATAGTATACAATTATTGTATGTAAATTAAAATTAGTTTTTTGAATAAAAATGACCAAGTGATTTCTGTTTATCAATAAAATATTTGATTTTTTAATAAAACTATTCTAAATGCAACTTATAAGTTATAATATGAAACCAACTATCATCCACAAAACCTCCTATTTGTGTGATAAAAAAAACTCTAATCTAATAAAACCTTCAATGTAGTAAAATATTGACAATTCATACAATATTTTCACAAAATAATATTGAGTTTTAAAATCAATTTTCTTTTTAAAAAAATTTTCTGAGACTAAAATGATTGTCAGTTTGTGTTTTTGAAAAAATGTTCGTGTCTCCTGAATTATCGGGTTTTAGCTTATTGGAGGTTTTTTATAAAAAATATAAAATGGTATACTCTGGAATAGGTAGGTTCTAATATATTATTATTCCAATGTTTCGTGATAGCAGACAACTATAATAATAGCCTGCTGTAGGTAGTTAACATATTGATTTATAACCTATATAATATAAAGTTCGTTAAATATTTTCTTTATGAAGCTCTTATAATGGAGTACAGTACCCTAACAAATAATCTATTGTTCAATAAACTAATAACGTCCCTTCATAAGGTAGGTATTAATTGATCCGTATATAATATGGGATGGGCCTCAGTATGATCCATTTTCCCATATTAGTTGTGAAAACACGATGGCTCACTATAATAGTCACCTTATATAATATTATTAGTAGGTATCTTGTTGGTTTTTTCTACTATACGAAATCATACACTTTATTAAATTCGTCATTAAAAATGCATGTATCATAATATTGTCTACAATACATAAATACATAATAATATGATAGTCTGACAACATTTGAGATTTAAATACGCATGACGATTTATGTGAATTTTTCTATCGTTTTCATATGTCTTATATTTGATTATGTGAATTTATAATGTTTATCTTCAATTCGTTTTAATTTTGAAATTATCAAAAGTGAATTTTAATTTACCGGCCTTAAAACTTTTTAAAACATAAAGATATTTTAACCGAGCATTTGGAGAATAAATGGGTACACACGTTTAGGTAAACATTTTTTTTTATACACCAAATGGGCAATGTGTCAACAAATTAACCACCTAATTCACTGGTTTAATATTTGGCTAATTATAATACTAATGCTTCTCAGTACAGCAAGTATCATATCACGATGATATATGTTTATAATATTATAAAATATAAGTAATATGTGCACTATTATTGTACTTTTAAATTTATACTGTAAATACTGTTAATAGTATTACAAATTTGTATTGCTTGTTTATATTTAGTTATCTATATCATCATTTTTTTTACTCATAAAGTAGAGAACTATTTTTTTTACTTCTACGTGTGTCTTATACTGCAATGTCTATAATATTCTTAAGTTAATCAGGGTTGTTTTGTCAAGGAGGTAGAACCGTAATATACGCAATCATAATAATTCCTTTCCTTATTTTAAAACCCTTACTCAAAGCTGATTTGAATATTAAATGTGGTTTTTATTTGCTTTAATAGAAAGTAATTAAAAGTGTTGCTACGTTTGATACAATATATTATTATAAAAATAATTTGAATTTGTAATTCTGATATAATCCATATTAAAATTACTTAAATTATTGCATATTTGCACGCTAAAAAAATATAAATGATAGACGAATGTCCATTTAACAATATAACCTGAAAGAGATATAACATTTTTTAATAACAAAAACAATTTGTATAAATAATATAACGTATTACATGTTAATAGGAAACAAAAATTACATTCACTTTGTTTATTTAATACATTTTTAAAATGTGCATAGTAAAATTATCTAGTGACTCTTTAAATGTATTAAGGTCAGAACATAATATATATATATATATAGAGAGCTATTCATATTTTACAATTATTAACAGATGCACACAGGTTGCTTGATATTTTATAGAATATAATATAAAATATAATAAACTAATAAATGTTATAAGTGGAAACAAAAAATAATACTTTATCTATCACAAGATTCTTTCTTAAATTTAAATTGTTATGTTAAACAGAACGAGATGATGCAAAATGTAAGTGAATTGCATTTCATCATCAGCTTGTAAATATTTTCATAGCTAGATCAATCAAATTTAATCTAGGTCAGATTAAAATATTATATTTAAAGTAGTAAAAATATGTTTTTCATACATAAATATTGTAAAAAGTTATATTAAAATTAAAATTACATTTTTTTAAATTTACTATTGATATACCTAATTATTATTATACTCAATAGTATTTTTTGGTTTCTCTATTTTTTTTTTTTTGTGTTTCTTAATAATAGGTATATGCCAATTTGTAGAGGTAATAAGTAGATATTTTTTCAATATTGAATTATTGATTTCATCAAATATTCAAATAGTAACTTAATTTTTCATTTTTCGACGATATTTGGGTGGAAGGCGAGTATGCACGAGAAATAACACGGTGAACGGTCTTTAAAACGTATACATTTTTATTTATTTATTAATCATGGACAAGTAGGTACACGTTATTATAAAAAAAATGAATACCTGCAAAAATAACTATATCTAAAAAAATAATTTTTCATCTATTTTAGTGACGTAAACTATAACATATATAGCTTTTAACCCTTATCCATCACAAGAATAATAATTTATTTCCAGCCTTATGGCTATTCATAGGAAAAAATTCATACGAAAAATACTCTAGATATCATAAATACATGATACACCAAAACTGTAACTAGGCATAATAACTTTCAAAAAAAATGTTATCTTGTATAGCATTTTAAGATTTTTACATGTAAATAATAATAAAAATGTTTAGATAAAAATTAAAAATTATTAATCATCATAAATATAGTTTTAATATAGATCAATAGATCACATATTATAGCAAGTAATCAACAATAGTGTTAAATGGCCAATTTATAGAATTTTTAAGATCATGATTTACCATTATATTCTCTATATTATAGTAATGTAATGTAAATTTAAAATTGTCATTAATAATGACTCATTATTATATTATAATCATTAGGTACTAATCAGTTATGACTATATAAATATTAATTTTTTCCAACAGGTTTATTTTTTTATGGAATTCTTATGTCTTAAATACCTTGTAGTAAAGTAGTATTCGTTCGTGGATGAAATCATTATGAAATTATAAATTTATTGAAATCCTATATTAGATTATCACCAGATAATTAAGTTTACGAATAAATATAAAATGTTAAATGAATAGTTTTTTATCCGACATTTGTAGCATACCACTTCCTAATTCTAAATGCTTATTTATAAAGATAAAAAGTATTTGATCAATATTTATTTTGTTAAAGTTTTCCGATTCAAATCTAAAACTAAAACTGTTAGTTTTCCATTCAAAATTCACTCACAATATCACCGAAACAAATGTGAAAAAATAATGGAAGTATAAAATATTAGTTATTATTATTGTTTAAATCTTAAATCATCTTGAATTTTTCCAAAAATTCTTTGTTAAAATATAGTCACTCCGTATGGCCGTTTAATATTATAATAATTATATTATAATTTGCACGTACTCAACAATTAATGTATATTTGTATTTTATTTCGATTAGCCATGATTGGCACGTATTAATATTAGTTTTTACTTATATTAACCATACAATGAATTGCATTATATTCAGTGCTCTGTATTGCACTGTGTTGTTAACATAATTGTTTACTGTAATATTTTTTAGAATTTAATTTATTTTTAAGAAAATAAAAATTCTATGTATATAAAATTATACCTACTAGAAAACGCTGATATTTTACTACGGATGATATTTTGATAAAGCCCTCTCAGTTACATTAAAAAAAAAAAAACTGTTCTTTAATTATGTAAATCTAAACATAAATCGATATATATAAATATTATAATAAATGTAAAAAAATAAAATTTTAATCGAAATCAGATCGGATTTACTGAATATTTATATTTATTATTGTGATTGAATGGCGCGGGTGTCCTACCATGATTGTTCTTGTACATACCCACCTACCCACCTATTATATGGTGGTTCACCCATTTTTCCTTTATTAATTAATAATTAATCCGACTTCTGATTTTTGAAACTAGTATGGTATACGTACCTACTGAAGGACTATATTTTTAAATACTTAGAGTGTTTATATGTTTATATTAAAAAATGGCATGAATGTGGCAATAAAAACTCATTTTTTTTAGTTTATTGTTAGAGAAATTATTTTTTGAAAATACATATAAATTATAGTTCAAATAAGTAGTATATGAGTTACTTAACTGTATGCACTGAGTTTAGTGACTATAGTCCATGTTTATAGGTTTAGGAAATATGGTAGCTATGTTATGAATTGAAAATCATAGTAATTAATATTAAATAAGTTTAAGTTTGTAAAAGTTATTCATGTAACATTAAAATATGATAATCATGTAAAATCATTATTAAAAACTATTATTTTTTAGGAAATAGATAAGCTTGATAACTCAGAAAATATTTATACGAATTATAATTTAAATACTTAACATTTTTCAAAAAATCATCATCAATAAAGTTTACATTGGAAAATGGTGATTTCTCATTTGAAAAACCAAATTGTATCATTAAAGAATACTCCATAAATGGTTTGAAATTAAAAGTATTTGAAAATATAATTATAAGTTTACTTACAAATTCCAAAAACCAAAATTTAAATAAATGCATTATTACAGAATAAAAGTAGTTGAGCATATTCAGTGAATCGCCCTATATTCTCATCTACCCACCTCCTGTTATTACTTCAAAAATTACATTAGGTACTATTTTAATACTTAATAGAAATGAATTATTCAAGTTTTAAAATATTTACATAAATTATCCCTATAAATTAGGAATCTCAGATTTTTAAGCTACACGAATAAATATTTACATTTTTTTTTTAGTTTAAGCAAACTATAAAATAGTTAAATTCATAATAAATGTGGCTCTTTAATCAGTTAGAACTAAAAAATATATTTTTTTTGTAGATTTTTATAATGAACAATGTATATTACAATATCAAATAAGTTATTGTTGTTCTGGAAACAAAAATGAATGTTATAGTTTTAAAATAATATCGAATTGGTGTCACTTACGCCTTTTTAAGACCCAGCTTAAGGAAGGTATCAATATTATTCAGTATCTAAATTTTGCATTTTGCATTTTACATTTTTAATTTTTTACTTTGTTTGAAATAAATTTTCATAGTGTCACGGGTATGTAAGAATCGAAATACAAAATATAATATCTAGGTAGTTATGTAATGCGTATAAGTTTAAAAAAATTATTTACATTTTTCTATGTAATGAATACTAATATCTTTGCATTTACTCTTAGTTTGAGTAAAAATGAATACATAAAATTACAAGCCAAAATAAAAATCTATATAGTCAACAATTTACGAAGTGCTGCACGATTGTAATTATGCAATACTGTATAGCTAAAGATATTATAGGTACAAGATTCAATCTTAGGTACAATAACGAAATTTAATAATATACGCTAGTGTTTAATAATAGTTGTATTCCTCATTGTCACAAAAACAAATGAACACGGTAGTTATTATTAATTTAATTAATAAAAATATGGAAGTTCGCTGATTCAAACAATGACTTTTTGTATCAAGTTATTAAGACTATTTGTTTGTTTACTATTACAATAAAACACTGATGAATAAGCAAACAAGTTGGTAAAAACTGAATACATTGAAGTTTTAACTGAAAAACAGAACATCCAAAGCATTGCTTATAGCTTAAAAATGAATATGAAAAATAAGCATTTTAAAATGTAAACCAAACATTGTGTCTTTTAGGTAAACATTACATTATGAATATCAAATAAATGCAAGAAGTAATTGTATGAAACTATTTTCTGTAAAAATAACACACAAATATTTCATTGTTTTAATTTATACAACTCATCACTCAACTCATGCAATTTACATTCGATAACAATACAAAAACTATAAAAGATATAAAAGTATTCGATTGAAATTTATATGTAAAAATATACTCCGTAATCATAAACAAAAAATATCGAATATTTAACATTTTTAAGTAGAAATAAACTGGATCTTTTAACGTTTAAAAAATAAAATAATCTATAAATAAGAAAATTAAATTTCTTATATTGAGATAAATATTGATCAAACAGTAAACATGATTTATTCAGAATCCGATTCAGGTTTTATTTTCGATTTTCAGTCTGTATTATTTTGAAACATTTAATTTAAATGGTTTTAAGCATTTAGACAGACGAATACAATGAAGATAAACTGTTCAAGAAGAGTGCTGGATATTAAAATGTAGCTGTATTTCCTTATGATGAGATTGAAGTAAGGCACCTATTTATAAGAAATGAAGATTTATGTATTTTTTTTAGATTGTTTCAAATGAAATACAATAAAGAAGTTTATTTTCTTGAAAAAATATATATACAACAGTTAAAAATATAACATTCTAATACATTATGTTCAATATAATTTGGTACCTAAAAAATATATGTGGGTATGATACTATCCAGAAATGTATAATAATTTGTTATACAAAATACATTATATTTTATTCTTAGATAATTTAGGTATATTACTTAAGACTAAAATAAGGAATCCTTTTTCAGATGTGAGATAATATTATATAAATGTCTTATGCGGAGATTTACTTCTGTTTAATATTTAATTTGAATGATTATTTGGTTTTCATCAAAGTTTTCAACAAAAAATATGTTCAATGTATTTTGGATTCAAGTACCTACCTACTTATTTTAACATCTACGTAAAACACATAATTTTAGCTATTTGCGCATTTTATTTCTAGTTACACAAATGATAGAACCAGGTCCTAACTTTGATGATCACAGTTATTTTTAAATATTCTGACATAATTTCATCAAAATATTTTATTTGAATACAATAATAATTATTAAAATATTGTACGAATCTTCGTAACCTTCAAATCTTTATTATAAATAGTATTTAAAAGTATCTTCTGCCGTGGGAAAAGTTGTTCTCTCATCGTCCAGTGTACACTGAAATAGCCTCATGCTGACCTTTGTTTTTTTGGTGTGGTCGGGATCTCCAGGTTATGAGAATTAAGCAAATCGCCATATCTACATTTCTCAAGAGAAATATTTTTCAAAAAAATTTAATAATAATGCCCACATTCACTTATAGGTGTTAGACAAGAACAACGATATTATAAGCTCAACAGAACAAAAACTTTATATTTTTTGAAAATTGTGACTGTGGCCAAACATTTTACAATAATACTGGAATATATAAAACGCAATTCAATAAATATAGGAAGAAATAGAAATGGCATGAGTCACAAAATGCATAAATGTTCGAAGAAAACAGTACCTTGGACATGTTATACGTAGAAACGATGAAAACACCATTTAAAGTGGTCATGAATTGGAATCCAGGAGAGAGAAAACCCCTAGGGAGTCCCAGAAAAAGGTGACTGTATGGGATTTAGAAAGACTTACAGAACACGAATGGATGGTGATGAAAACCCTTGTAGGGTTATAAAAGCCAGAGGAAAAAATAAATGTAGCTTGCTACTAGATATTTATCCTCTGAAAAATAAATTGAGGAATCATACACATGTTTTTAGGTATAGTGCAAAAATATCAAGTACCTAGCATGCGACATTTTGTTAAGAATTTAATGGTTTAAGAATATTATAGATTGATTTTTAGTATACGTTTAATTCATTTTTTTATTGATTTATGTATATATAGCGGTAGCCAAATTTCTGCAAACAAATTGGTTAGAAAAATGGTTTCCAATGAACATATCAAAAGTTTATAATATACTGTCTCTATTCTCTAAAGTAATATAATTATAAATATTACAAGACTTACACTTATAATGGCAATAATAATTCTGTATAGTAGTTTATTTTAAATATGGATATTAAATGTTCATTAGATTGAAAAAACTATTTTTATTTACCTCTTTGTAAGTTAGGTTTTAACTATAATCCATAAGGGTGATTTAAAAACTATATTATTATCTATATTTTATAATTTATTATGTATCATGAATTTATAACGGCTTGGTGCTTAGGTAAAATAAATGTACCTATATAGACTTTAGGCACGTTATATAATATATTATAATAGGCCCAATATATTACATAATATTATACTCTGTTGACGCGTTCTACAATATACGATAAGATCACAATTTATTTAAGAATATTAATTTAAATAAACAGTATATTATCCAAGTATCTAAATAATTGTTATTGGAATAACACTTCCAATAGTAAATATGAAATCATTATAAATTGGATTTTATTGGAATTAATATCGATATATTAAGACGTGTAGGCTGTGTTTAAAAATATTTTATGACAATTTATTGAAACGAAGTTAATGGAAATTACAATTGAATTCAAATAATAAATTACAATGGTATAAAAATAATAAATTTAGATTGAACAAGTCTCAATCGTCTATTTAGTACACAATATTATTGTTGTCGGTCGATGTAGTGGTCTCGCGTGAACTAGTCTGACCTACAGCACTAAATTCCTGACACGTCACTGAGTTGCGCCAACAGCTGATATACGATATAGAACACGTGACGGGCTGGCTGCAATGACGTTTAACCGATAGAGTTCATATTATGGAGATGACCATAAACAACACTTGGGAAAATCACTGTTAAAATCTGATTTCGAACTAATAGACGGGTAACCGCCTGCAATAGTGTCAACTAGTGAAACTGTATCAATTACGGCGGAATCGTAAGCTTCCAAGGTCTGATGAGGTTCATCAGTTTACTCCGAGAATATTCGTAGCCCCACATCTCTAGAACGCCCTGGTAAGCTCCTCCAGATAATATATCACGACTTGCCTGATACGATGGGCTGTTAATCAAACTGTGCCACGTGTGGTACACGATATTACACCGCTATGGTTGACTACATACCCTCACCACGCATCATCCGTTACGATTATATACATGTCTTAGAATTGTGATGGTTATGCATTTCCATAACGTATCAAATACAATGGATACAAAATATGCTTCTATTATTATTTAAATAAGCGTTTTATGCAAAAATACATACTATCTCAAACATATACGCACATCGTTCTCAAGACGGCACAAAGAGAATCCGGAAAAATCTGTACTCTTGACACTGATTAAATGATATAAAACTGCGTGAAATATATGTTAGTTATTTTTTAAATACCAAATTCAGAAAGTTTGAACGTTTTTCATATTTTTACGTTATTTGTAAAATATTTGTTGTGTCGAGAAAATGTATATTATATGCTATATTAACGTACAACATTGGTTTTTATTAATATCCAATTTCAGTTCTCTGCTAATATTATTTAAGTTTACTGTGTATTATTTTTATATAGTTAAGTACAATAAACATTATATAATATTTTTACTATGGTAAACTAACTATTGAAAAATCGATAGAAACAAAATAATAATCAGAATACTAAATCATAAATTAATACAATTGACAAAATTAATGACAATTTAAAATTATGTCTTATCAACTCTTATAAATTAGTCGGATAAAACAATTCGTATATTCAAAATATAATATGTATAATAAACCTATTTACCGAGATTAAAATGTTTAAAAATGTTAAAAAAACCTTGTGCAATATATATTCATCAAAATATGATTTATAGGTATTATGTTGTAAAAAAAAATCTTGGACATTTTTAAATAATTCTATCGAAATATTTGCTTAAGAACTTGTTTTCATTAGGAACAATTCATCATGTACCAACAAAAATTAAGGCGAAAGGAATAGAAATCGTTTTTATTATAAATAAAATTTAGGAATCATATTAGATATATCATACTAATAATGGGACACTAAACAAAAAATACTTTTTACAAATCTCGGCCATGCCAATTACGGTACTTATTAACAAATAGGTAAAACAATTTATAATTTATCGGTGTCTCATGGTTTAATCGCCTCTTAATATTTTACACGGAATAAGTAACTCATAATATCACAGGAGTTCTAAAGATGTATTCATTTTTAATAATATAAGTAGCTATTTCATAAATGGTTGGTTCACTACTAATGACAGGAGACAAATATAACAAAGGATTCCTCCAAGGATTTCACACCGTTCATTAATATCACTAATTGCAAGTGCTTAAAATTAGAGGTGTGTGTAACGAAGTAGTTCAGAGTACACTAGAGAGAAGGAACTGGTGCAAAATATAATTTATAACATACATTTTACATATATACCTACTAAATTAATATTTTAACTATTATTTTATTTTTAATTTTAAGCTCTGATCCCAGTAAGAAATAATATATACTTATATAAATATCATTGTTGCAGAAATATAGTTTTGTTATTTTTTCAGTGTTTTTTTTTTTTAGTAAAAATGCACAAAATATCTCATAAAACACTTTTGCGGATCGTAAATTTTTGAATCTTGATGGTACTTATATGTGGTAAATTTTCGATTTTCTGTACTTTGCTATGCTATAATCGCAATAATCAACAATAAAAATAAAAATTGTTGTGCATAATATAATATAGGTACAATAATTTTTTTATTATTTATTGGTATATATTTAGAAAACATGGAAACCGATCGAGAAACTACACATATCTAACCTGTTCATATTTGGTTTAATAAATTGTTCACGTTACTAGAAAATGGAAACCAAAACAAAGAAACAAATTGAAATATTATGTAAAACTAATTAAACAGTGACATTTGTTCCGATGTTTTTCGAGTTATTTATGTTAATCGTCAATTCATATAAATTCAATTGGTTAATTATCACATTACAGTGACTACATTTTGGTATCTTTGTTTGGAAATATTTTAAATGGTGTTTGTTCGTTTGATTGACAAGCTGGTTGAAAGATAAGGTTGCTGTCAGTTACAATGCCCAAAGGAATTAATTTAATGTTATAAGGGAACATTGTTAGTGACACATTTAACCAGTATACGATTTCGTTATTTCATCTTTATTTGAATGACAACTATAATGCCATTTGGTTTTCATACTTGTTTATAATAATGTAATCATAATAAGTTTTATTTTTAAAAGTTGTTTTGACCAAAACTTGGAAATTGAAACAGTTGTTATATATTTTGAAATGTTTGAAATATCTTTACATATCTATAAACTATTTAACTGTTTAAACAATATTTTTATTCACACTTTATACATAATAATACAATTTATTATTATAGTAATTTATTGTATTCCTCTAATCCTCTCTAAATACATAATGAAATATTGCTAATTATTTTTACCAAATTTGAAATATGTGGTACTATTACAAATTGTTTATGTGCTATATCGTGTAAATAATAAAATAAATTTTTTTTAGTAAATGTATATGGTGTAGTGGAAAGAATGAATCGAAAAAATGTACGAGAACTCGTAACAAAAGCATTTGAAACATACACTTTATTCTGGACAACTCATTCAGCTCTATAAAGATTGTTCTATTTATAAATATCTTATAAACAAAAAAAAACCTAACGTTTTGGAATCCTGTTTAAGGTCTGTTAATAACTCCATTCAAAATAAAGTCTTTTATTTCACTTCCCGTTTTTAAATCATATACTCAGGAAATTCTTTCAACAATCTACAATAGGTATTCTTTACCCCTCAAATTCGATTTTATTAAAAAATGCATTTTTATATTATACCGATATCTTATGATTTATTCGCTTATCTCTTTACTTATTTCTATTAACTTCTGTCAGTAATAGATACAATTCACTGGCAAAAAAACTACATTAGCTATACCTACTACCTATCATCGCATTTCCATTATCTTTATAATTGCATTATACAATGCATAATTAGGTACTGTTTATTGGACTTTCGCCAAACAATTGATTCATTTACCCAATGGACTTAAACAGACGGGCCCCGATTTGTACGTATGCTCATACATACAAAAAAACAGGCTCACTAGACTGGATAATAAGAGCAACGAAATTACATGTATAATAAATTGGATAAATAATAAAAATACAAAAACGTATTCAACATGTCAAACAAAATGAAGACTACGAGCAGATGATTATGGTAGGTGATCGATATCGATAAAATGAAAACTCAATTCTTGATGGGTTTGTATCGAAAATAACCTGTATATATTTGAATATTTTCATTCATTTGTCTGTTTGTAAAATATACATAATAATATGTACAGTAATAAAGTGAATATAACAAAACACATAATAAATAAATAATAATGGATATTTATAAGTACGAAATATAGCCTAATATTTATATATTTACTTGAAATTGTTTTTATTGTTAAATACATATATATTTTTATTTTATTCTTGGGCCTTTCACCTTATCAATACTCATTTTGTCAATGGACTGATATCATAATGAGTCCAATAAGCGGTGATTACAGTAGTATAATATTTATAATTGTAACGTTCTTATACCACTATATGAAAATTGGTCTCACTTATATAAATCTATTTTATCGAACAAAGGTGATGACATTTATTTAAAAAAAATTGTGGATATTATGTGGTGGTCTTGTGAAAGAGTTATCCCTATTTAGTTATTGTTTTTGTTTATGTTATTTGAAACATAATATTATTTTATACTAAACTATAATCTTTTACTTGGCCCAAACATATGCTCAACATGGTTGTTTAACTGTACTTGTTTAGTACTATACAGAAATAATTATATACTTATTGTTATCCACCTTCCTAATGGCTATTTTCCGAGTAATCAAAACTGAATAAGTTCATAAGGTATAACACATAAATTATACTTAATGAAAAATAATGAATATAATATTATGTTTATTAAAACTAACTTAGTGTTACTATTTATCTAATAACCTTAAATTATACAATATATATTTGTATTTTGTATTATTTTATATACTTAACTTTAGCTGCTACCTATGGCCATTAATTTGTACATGATAATTATTTTTATACAACACCAAATTATATTAAATTGCATTGCAACTTCGATTATAATAAATTACTAGTACACAGTAGTCATCCTCAGACAAATTAGTCAGTGGGTTTACGTGACATGAATATCAAACTGCCTATCAAAATGTTTTATCTTTATTATTTTTCAAAACAAAAAAAATGATATTCGAAGTAAAAAAAGTCTAGTGATGTGAGTCTCGTAAATCCACAGTGTGAATTTTAAGTCGGATCATGATACAAATCAGAATTTTTATACAATGATAATGACCGATAAATGAAATGAATCATTGTGTGTCACTGAAATATTTGGATCATAATAATATAATCATGTCGCTTAATATATAATATTGTCTAAATTTTAATAAAACAATGATTAGGTAGGTATTAATTATTAGTTTTAATTTAATTTCTTGGTCACAAAAGCCTATTTTAAATTCTGAGTGAAGCGATGAATGTATTGATTTTACAATGATGTGTATTTTATTTTTAATTTTTTTGTGTCTGTCATCACCTTTTAGGACAGTAAAAGTGCTTGAATTTTCTTCAACAGTAACTTTTTTGATAGGAAAATTAATCTAGTTGGTACTTTGGGGGGTCAAAAGTAAAAATTTCCCAGTAGTTTTCAAAAGCGACGTGAAAAACAAAAGAAAAATTAAGGAAAAACGGGAATTTTTACGCAAAATCTGTTTTCGAGAAAATTGAATTTGGTTTTTGTTGTAACTTTAAAACAAATGACAATAGATACATTAAATTTTCACTGGTTGTTTTCTATACACCATAACATTTTCCAAATATTTTGACTTATTTTGAGCTGTTTACGGACATTATCAGTTTCCAATTTTATTAGTATTTTTTTCTATGGATGTCAATAAAACTTTATTTGTTGAGTAAAAAAGTTTGAAAATGTAATACAAGGCTCCTACTATATTATTACAATGATATTTGAAAAATATTAAAAATCCTTAGTCACAGTTTTTATTTATAAGCATTTAAAGTTCAAATCTTGACAAAATACGGAAAAATCACGAAAATTAGCAAAATATTTTGAGTTAAGAATTCATAAAAATTTTTCTCTTTATATATTTCTTTATTCACAATAATATCATCTAATATACTTAGTAACATCATTGGCTGACTGACCCTTTTCGCCCAGAATCGTTTTTCTTATACAATGATATTATATCATTGAATTCAAATTTAACACCATCCATTACAGTGACCCACTTGTACAGCAGAGCGACATCCACTTACCCACCTTTTTTACTTTTTAATTCATATTTTCATAAATAGGTTTGTAATACTGCAATAGTATATATTACAATTTATAATAATCAAAGAGACTATTAAATTGAGTTTATCATTATTATTATTTTATACATATATAATATATATTTACTATAGAGGTACCTATTATAAAAGATGCATTATTTAGTATTTTGAATTCTAATCTAAGCCAAATTAATTGTATTTAATTTTATGGCATAAAAAAATATTAAGATTATTGCATTATTTTATATACGTCTTGCCTTCTTTACGATGAATAATTGTGGTAAATTCAATGGATACTCTATAAATTAATTTTTAATAATAATTTACTAATTATACCATAGATTTTGTTAATTTACCTGTAAAATTGTTCGGTGAATTACCAAAAAAAAAAAAAATGTTTGGGTAAAATACACATCACATTAAAAACACATAATATACATATACTACTCCATAAACATCATCACACAAAGGTAAATAAGAAACATTTTATGGGTTAGATCAAGTATAACAGACATAATAATATAGAAGTGAATATATTTTAGATTTACAACAATAAATGAAACACAATACCACAATAGATATGTATAGACTTTTTTTTTTAAATTCATGAGATAAAAATATTTAAATATTTCTTTATGCTTGGCAATATTAAAAATATATATATTTTTAAGTACCTAATCCATTTCTAGTATGATAAATAAAAAAATACTCACAACGAGCATAATACCCATGCATGGAGATTATACTATTATGTTATTGTATTTGGATTTACAATGTTATATTACAGTATAAGCAATACAGTTATTGTAGGTAGTCAACATACGTCTATCGATAAATATAAAACTTTTCTAGTCTTAATATGGAATACTATAATAGTTCGAATTTAGTATGACCAAGAAAGATCTTTTCAAAAACTTAGTTAAACGTCTTAAAAGAATATGAAAAACAATTTTTACTTTATGATTTTGATTTGATATTGTTAAGTTCTAGGTCAAGCGTATACACTATGCAGTGAAGAGATTTCTTTTCCAAAATGATTTTAAAATATCATTTCTACATACAATTCATTCGATTATTACGTGAAGTATAAATAAACAACTTGTTATTAAATATTGTTAAATTGAATATACTTCCAGCCTCCAGGTCTATAAGTATAAAAATAATAATTTAATCTATATCGTCTTTTATAATATACGAACCATATGGCCGCATCTATATTTATTTATGTATTAGCATACAATATATATATATGTGTTGTATTTTTATTTTGTATAGAATTTAAATATATACCATGTTCTTAAAGTTATATAATGCGATTTTTTTTAATATGTATCTAGTACCTACCTACATTAATCTATGTAATTTTAGTTATAATCAACCAGGTCACTCATTACTTTCGAGAAATATTATCTTCCAACCAATTACCTTTTAAAAGAAAATTAAACGACTCCAATGAATTAATAAACACCTATCCACATGTAATTTTTATTTATTTTTTTTTAAGTTCATATCAAAAAGACAATTTTTATGCACATATACTATAAACATATAATATTTATAGACATTTTAAATTTAAAATTTTTTTCTATAAATGTAAAAAAAAATTTACGTCGAGTTTAATAGTTTTAAAATTTAATAAATAGTTTCAAAAGTTGTTTTAATATCAGTTTAAAAGTATTTATAAAACATATGGTCAGGATTTTTGTTGATAACAGATCATATTATTATAAGATCATATTTCGACAAAATTCATCAAAATATTAAATATTTGCAAATTATTTTGTAGTTAATAATATATACAAGGTTCAATTATATAGTCCAGGATTAATTTTTTTCAAACAATGCTCCTCATAATTTTGTTTTACTGTAAACAAAAAGTCTAAAAGTTATATAAACATCGTCTTTTATAATAGATAATATTTTAAGTTCAAATTTGGACAAAATTAGATACTTAGTTAAACGGAGAAAAATGATTTTAGTTATATTTTGTTAATTAAAAATATTATTATAATATAGGCTGACAGACATAATTCTTCGTTCAAAATCGTTTGTATACAATGATAATATTACGTCAATGAATTCAAATTTAACACATTCATTACAGTGATCTACACAAAACCTTATTCAATTACAGCAGAACGGTACCCACGTATCCACCTTTATTACTTTTTCACTTCTCTTATTT
Organism: Sitobion miscanthi; assembly: GCA_008086715.1. NCBI lineage: Eukaryota > Metazoa > Arthropoda > Insecta > Hemiptera > Aphididae > Sitobion > Sitobion miscanthi. Next base: position 5,153,902 of record CM017797.1, read on the forward strand.
ATTCTTACAAGTTACTCTCACGTGCTCCAATTATATTTGTAGCTTTATTTTTAAATTACAGTACTATTTTCCAATACATGACATAATCATTTATTATAAATTTCACATTATAAAGTTATTATTATTATAATTTGGCTATATTCATACAAAATTCATAACGTCACCAAGTAACGCGATTTGTTTATTGAAGTGTACCACTCAACTTCATTCAACCTAACTTTTGGAAACATTACCTCACAAACCTATAAGCAATATTGACAGACGTTTAAATTAACGTGCAAGTGGAAGACTTTCGAAAGCATGAATTCCACTATCTATACGATATGAACATTCCTACAATTAACACTTCGAAATCTGGTAGTATACATCGTTACTGTATTATATTCAGCGCTCGGAAGTTGTAGCACTAAAAATGTTACTTCTTAGCTCTCAAATATGCACTTAAAAACTCCAAAATATGCGCTGTAAATAGCAAAAAAAATCAGAAAATATGCATTTAACATGAAAAAAATATAAATTTATTAGAAAAATATTAAATGCGATTTTTCAATTTTATAAAATGTTTGGGCTTATGAACTGTCATGGACTGTTTGGACTGGTTGAATTTTAAACTGTTAATAAAAATATTAAATAACTTAAATATGTTTGTAAAAGTGTACTTATAAGATCTATTTATTTCCTAACCAAGTTAATCATTATTTTCAACATAATGTGATGATTTCCTGTATTATGTATATTATAAATATATACCCGAAAATAGCACTAAAATCCCTAAATTAGCAAAATAGCAATAAACACTGTAAATATGCAAAAAAATAGCAAATTAAAATTTCGTGTAGGACATCAGAGAAGTGTGAAACATATTTGTATTTACTTTGGATGTTCTAGAACGAACTAAGAAAAATATGCATTTGCTAGAACTTTCGAGCCCTGAATTCATATTTTACTCTTAAAAATAATTAACATATTGCAATAATGGGACATGAAATCGACGACTGTACAAGTGGTGTAGGAAGCATATTCAATGGAACTGAAATTTATTTTTCGATGTTTGCAAAGTAATCAAAAGAAAAATACCTAACGACTATAAGACAGTTCATGTTTAGTTTAACGTACTTATATGCACTTGACTTTTTTTTCCTCTAGAGAATTTATCGTCATTATAATACGTACCTATAACCTACTACCTACATATATTGTATTATTAATTATTTACCTTCTTTTTGTATTATTTTCGCTACCTGGGCAACCAATCTGGACATAAACCGCGATAAGCAAGATATGAATAATGAGTAGGCATACAAAATAATATGTTTCAATTTCTAATTTGCAATCTATGTTCTATGTTATATTCTATATAAATATATAATATCATATTGCAATATAAGTTTTAAAATAAATTAAAACAGCAGAAACATAATATTATAATATTATTAGTTTTTGTCATGCCTTGTGCACTGCCACGTGCGTATAGAATATAAAGACAATAATCTAAAATTACATGTCCAATGTCCATAATGTCATTACTCCTATCGTCAAACATGACAATTAATTGAACCGTGTGACATCAATCTTAATCGTCGGTAAATCTACATAACCATGAACGTTTTGTTGATATTTTATTAATATGTATTTTGCTTCCTTTAGTTCTATTTAGGTGTTAAATTTTATTTATTTTTAATACATATTATATGTTTAAATTTAATATAATCAATGTCTATAAATATTGATGACGTGGAGCCTTGTTTTAAATTTTCAATCCTTAGCTATAAAAGTCGAACATTTTATAAATTTTTAATTACAAAATAATTATCAAATTTCAAATTTGATAAATTATGTCGAAATTCGAACTTTAAATGCTTATAAAAAAAATTGTGCCTATGTATTTTTAATATTTTTCAACTATTATAAAAATATACCAAGAGCCTCGCATTAAATTTTCACGCTTTTTTACCCAATAAATACAATTTTATTGATATTTACAGAAAAAAAAAATTAAATTGAAAACTGACAATGTCCGTAAACAGCTCAAAAAAAAATCAAATCATTTTCAAAATTTTATCGTGTATAGAAAATGTTAATATATACATTTAGTTAAATTTTCAAGTATCTATAGTCATACGTTTTTTAATTAGAACAAAATAAGAAAAATCGTTACATGAGAAATCGAGGGAATATCAAATGTTGTAAAAATATAAATTTCAAACGCTCATAAAAATTTAATTTGACTTTCTTGTAGACATTTTTTTTTTTTGATAAAGCTAGACAAACTTATGGATAATCTTGTATTACATTTTCAAACTTTAGATTTAAAGAGAAAAATTTTTATGAATTATCATCTCAAAATATTTTGCTAATTTTCGTGATTTTTCCGTATTTTGTCAAGATTTGAACTTTAAATGCTTATAAATAAAAACTGTGACTAAGGATTTTTAATATTTTTCAAATATCATTGTAATAATACAGTAGGAGCCTTGTATTACATTTTCAAACTTTTTTACTCAACAAATAAAGTTTTATTGACATCCATAGAAAAAAATACTAATAAAATTGGAAACTGACAATGTCCGTAAACAGCTCAAAATAAGTCAAAATATTTGGAAAATGTTATGGTGTATAGAAAACAACCAGTGAAAATTTAATGTATCTATTGTCATTTGTTTTAAAGTTACAACAAAAACCAAATTCAATTTTCTCGAAAACAGATTTTGCGTAAAAATTCCCGTTTTTCCTTAATTTTTCTTTTGTTTTTCACGTCGCTTTTGAACACTACTGGGAAATTTTTTACTTTTGACCCCCCAACGTACCAACTAGATTCACTTTCTTATCAGAAAAGTTACTTTTGAAGAAAATCCAAGCATTTTTTTGTCCTAAAAGGTGATGACTGACACAAAAAAAAATAAAAATAAAAATATAAAAAAAAAAACGCACAACATTTTAAAATCGATACATTCATCGCTTCGCTCAGAATCTAATGTGTATAAATCAAAACTAATTCAAACAAAAAGATACAAAATGTATTTTTGAATTTTTCAGTGCCTATATAATTTGCACTAAAAAATGTATATATCAGTTTGGTCTTGGATGTTTACTTATAATAATTATTAAATAATTTTTTTTAAAATTATTATAGGTAGTAGTTTTAAATTATAGCGTAAATTTAATTTTAGATAGGAAATTCGTACATTTTAAATAACTAATTACAACAATATTAAAAGCTTTCTCCAGGGACCTAATAAATCCTATCTGTTATTATTTGGATATTTGTTTGTAACTTTAAGCCAACAATTATTGAAAACAAAAAACTAATAATATGCATTCGACATATTTTGGTACATACCTACCTACTTTGTTATATTAGTATCTAACAGTGCACTATTTGTTTCCTCTCTCTGGCCCATGCACAATATATACACAAAATCATGTTTTTGAGGAATCGTAGATTAAAATCACCCATTACAAAAGTTAAAGAAATTAATATTTTTGAGGGTATGGCTCGATTTGTCTAAATATTGCATAAAACAATTTAATAAAATTAGTTAGAGACGTTAGAGTGAATATTGTCTTGTTATGAAACTTATTACTAAGAACATAATCTTTATTTGCATGCAGGTTATTTTACGATGATTCGGTTTTTAAGTGAGTTTTAGCATTTTTAATTTGGGCTAAGTATGTTATATAAACAATACTCGCTAAAAATTTGAACTATCGTAAAAAACCCACATACAAACACAAATAATGTTCTTCTAAGTTTCATAATAGGCCGATTCAGTCTACATTTTTAAATTATAGAAGTCAGAACGTGATGTGCCTGAGATCAAATTTGCTAATTTACGCATTTGTAAGACGGTAAAAACAAATGTGTTCTGTTAAACGTCCTTTAAAATTATTTTTTTTTATATATACAATTTAAGTCTATCTAGGTTATAGTTAAAAAAAAAAAACTATATGTCCAATTCAATTCATACGTGGTATTGTTTTGACGTCCATTAATATACCATGACAGCTAAGGTACCTATATAATATTAAAATCGTAATTAATAATTATTAGGTAGTCGCGGTATAGAGCGCTGTACGATTAACGACCACACTCAGCTTATCCACGAGTTGGAACTGCTGTGGAACGAAAATGTTCAGATCTTGTTGGGCGTTTACAACGCGCAACAGCGGGTGGACAGGCTGCTGTCAGCGACCGCACTCGGGCGGGAACGAAAGACAAGTTTCGGTATCGATACTGGCAGCGAAAGTACCGATACTGACAGCGACAATACCGATACTGGCAGCGAAAGTACCGATACTGACAGCGACAATACCGATACTGACAGCGCCAGTGCCGATACTGACGGCGCGGACGCCGAGAGCGGTACCGGCCAGAATAACGCGGCGGCGAAGGCCGTGCGTACCATCCACGACCTAAACCGGCGATTGATGGCGTTAATGGCGGCCACAGTGTCGGCCAAAATGGTGACACCGCTCGAAACCGTGATTGAAGAAGACGAGGGTGTCGGATCCGAGGTGACCTGTCTGCGGCGGAAGTGCAGACCGGAGCGGCCAGTGCAACAGCTTATGAAAACGGAACCGTTGGCCCGGAACCGGAAGTTTGGAAAGCTCGAACAGCAACGCTGCATGACGAAGGTGACCGCCGAAGCGACCGTGCGCACCATTCACGACTTGTTGACCCTTAACCGGCGATTGCTGGCATTAATGGCGGCGACTGTGTCGGACGAATCGGTGTCCGTCTCCGCAGTCAACAAACGGCGCTGGCGGGAACTTCGAAGTCGCATTGAAGAATACGCCGAAGACGGCCCGGTAAAAACAATAATATTATTAAGATTCCGAATGTTTATTATCGTTTTGTCGTATTATAATAATTTTGAAAATGGTTAAACATTGATTTTTTTTGTTCATATAGAAAAAAGAGAAGACAAACGAAGACGAAGACTATGACGATGAATTTTATGACGCATCCTCAATGGAGTCCGAGACGTTATCGCCATCACAGCCACCACCGTCCACACCACTCCAGACCGTGAGCAAGGAAGACGAGGGTATCGCATCCGACGTGACACGTCTGCGGGGAGGACAGTTCAGACCAATCCGGTCAGTCCGGCAATTGATGAAAACGGAACTGTGGGCCCAGCACCAGAAGTATTTTGGCAAGCTCGAGCAGAAACTGTTCATGACGCAGGTAGCCTACGAGGGTGACCCGAGGGACAGGAGACAGACCGAGCAGGTTTTGGCAGCTGCAATCGCAGTTCCACCTCAGCGACATCGCCTTCAGGAGTTTCACTTGAAAGCTGCGACGTCGACCAAAATAATCCTGGTGGTACAGTCAGCTGCAAAAGCGCCGGAAGCCACTTGCACAGAATCGCAGACTGCAGCAGCGTCATCGCCTCTAGTGTTGCCGGACTACTCGGAAGTGGACTTTTTCTTTAGCTGCTCCGAAGAAGAAGATGACGGCGATGATGACTATGACCGCCGAGAAGACTTTGCAGAGATCAACTGTACTTCGTCGTCAGAAAAGGAGACCGTGGATTGGACCGACTTATGGAGCGACGAAGAGCCAGTGCGGTTAGCTGCAATTGGCGCTCCTCCGGTGGCGTCGTCGATGAGATCGCGAAGGTACTGTCGACCGCATCACCGACAACCACATCCTCCAATCAAGAGCAACGGCGATTCGGCTACCGACACTATGACGTCGTCCTCATCAACGGAGTCTGCGGCCCCGGAAGATCAGGCGGACAAATCTAACGTCGATGGCGTTATTACAACGAAGACGATCGTTACCGCTCGACGTAAGGGGACCGCAAGTGTCGGCAGCGGTTCGATTAAAAGGCGGCGGGGCACGCTACCCCGGCGGTGTTTCAGTGGTGGCGTGGATGCGGCAGAGAAGCCGGCAAATTGTCCAAGGCCACAGTCCGTGGCTGACGCGCAAGTGCAGTTCGGCGAAGGAAACGTAGTCGCGGTCGACCTCAGTGGCGGTCATGGCGACGGTGAACAGCTGCAGCTGTTACAGTTGCGCCGCGAACTGGACGCGCAAAGGCGTGAAAACTGTAGACTGAACGACATGTTACTCAGATTGCAACGCGGAATGCGACCGAGCGACCGGGGGAAAGGCGACAGTGGCCCCAGTGTTCCATTTCCGGACTCTGATCCAAGTGATTTGCCAGAACCGTCCCGACTTGCTGACCACGGTCGCATCGCCAATCTGTTTTCACCGTTCCTGTCCTCACGGCCGATTCCGGACGACGACGTTGACGGCGGCGATGGAGATCGTTAGCAGAACCCGCCGGATGGTGTGGAACAACAGATGCAGCTTCTGGTGTACGACGGCCGCGCAGACGCTGCAGTGTTGCAAGAGTCGTGGTCGGAGGATCCGTTAAACGACGACATCCGCCGAATGGATCACACCGATCTGGTAAACGTGGGGCTCCCAAAGGTCGTAGAACGGGTCCGCCGGGCACTTTTGCTGTTGCAGCGTCGGTCAGAAAATTTCGCCTCAAAATGAATTTTTTTTTGTTTCTTAGCGTACATGACGAAAATAATAGTTTTTTCAAATTAATATTATATAAGTATAGGACCTATAATGTGCGCAATAACTTTACATTAAAACACGTTTCTTAATATTATTTACCTATACTTCCTTTAATTTTTTTCCGTTAACGTTCGATTCTGTTTATATATATAATATATATATTACATCATTACGACACTTTTTAATTTTTTTTCGCTAAATACCTAACTACGCAGTAGGTGAGTTGATTCTCGAGACCTACTTTATGTATTAGTTGATTCCCGGGTCATTATATGTCACGGTATACTGGTAATCTCATTAGTAGATACCAATTTTTAAAAACAATTGTTATATATTTTTACCAAATTACTAAATTTTTTTTAGTAAGAATTTTTAACCTAAATACTAATTTTTTTAATAGTGTTTTTTTACCTACTAAATTTTTTTTTCGATTTTTTTACTTATAAATGTTTAGCAAAAAATTGAATGATTTTCAAAATATAAAAAAAAACTAAAAAGAACAACATTTTTGAAAAACTTGTCAGCCAACCCCCTCGTGGTGTTTCTTAAATTAGCCGATTAGGCTGAATATTTGAATAAATATTGAAAATAATATATAATGACCCGGGAATCAACTCAACGGTATCAGTGCAGGTAAACAGGTACCCGGGAATCAAATCGTAAAGCCCTTAACTATACTATTGTTATTGTAAATTGTTACATATTTTCATCTTACGATATTGGTACTAATATTATAATAATTTTCCAATAGACTTATTTCCGTTGTGCGTGAACGTCGTATTATTACTACTACTACCTATATAATATATTAAATTACTATCTAATAATAAAATTAATAAATAAAAATAATTGTTTAATATAACAACGATCTAAGTCAGAGCATAGACATGTCTATGGTGATATCCTAGGGTGGTGCTTAGGTTACTCCTGCAATATTCGAAAGATGATGGTCAGCCAAGTTTTGAGACAGATGTGATACAACTTTTATTATAAAAAACAAATTTCTTTTGTGCATTGTTATAAAGATATGTTTGTAAAAATTATAAAACGGGTAACTATATTCTGTTAATAACAAGTATTGTCGAGTTGATTTCTCCAACTAGCTATGATTCTTAAAGCAAATTTCAATATAATATTATGTATGTGGTAGAATTTAAATGAATTATTTTTAAAACTATTAATGGAGACATAAAAGACATTTTAGTTTCGAATTAGGACTAAATTAGGACTATATTTTAACAGAGAATAACAATTTTAATCATTTTGTTACTATTTAAAAATATTACTCGTAGGTATTTGAAACATTTAAAGTCTATTATTATATTTTATACACACAATGACATTTTCAAATTCAATATTTTCGGCAATTACTATAATTAAACCACTGAATTATAAATAATTAATAGCAAGATAAATTACTTTCATAGAAACAATATTATCACAACATATATTTGATAATATATGCTGACGAACCATATTCACCCCGAATCCTTTTTTGTTTTGTAGATATACAATGATTTTATATCATTGAATTCAAATACAATATAACCATTACAGTGACCCACTCGACATCTACAGTAGGTACAAAAAAGCTGTAGATCGGTAGCCACTGCCCACTTTTTTATAATTGATTGCCTAACTAGGTATGATAAAAATAATATTTTGAGATCTATTAGCAAACATGCATCTCTCTTCTAAACAAATATAATTTATTCTGTATTATCATTTAAGGTTTTTTTTTTCTGTCACAAATTAAAACTCATTTCTAATTATACAATATTATGGTTCTTGTCTTAAGATAAAAATTTGTTTAAAATTATGTGATTTGTTTTCATTAGTTAAGTTAAGACAAACTATCATATTTCACGGTGTTTCAAGGTGTAACGAAGCGCGGCTTTTGCGTGTTCACAAAACGTATTTTTGTTTTATATTGTTTTACAAATCTTATTATTATTTTTTAACGGTATACAAACACCGCTGTTCGTAATGAGTAAAAAGAAAAAAAAACCAAAACCAAAATGATAAATCATACTTGTGGGACCAACTCGTATATTATAATTTATGATGTACCTAGTTGTTATTGATTTACGATCACTTCCGTACACATATTATAACGGGTGTAATGCCGCCGGGAGACGTTTAATTTCACGGGGGAAAACATTGGCACGTACTTACCTCTTTAACGCTTATGTCGGTTTCCATTATAATCCCTTCGTCAGTGGCGTCAGTGGCGTAATAGTGGCTGAATGGTGCACCTGGCAATGGCACCGGTTCCACGTGGCCCGTTTTACCGTGGTAACGCAGCAGGTACGCCGTCCAACAAACATACCTGGTCACATAATACAATAATAATGATGATTTCGATTTAATAACATCGCGATATTTATTATAATATTATAATATTATGTGCAACGTGTGAGATAATCGAAATCCGTAATAATATGTAAATTTAATATCTCTCAGTTTATTACATGCGTATTGTGTATACGATTTTAATAATCCGTGACAGTGCATACGGAATATATTATAATATCAATAATATTATTATCATGTCAAATATTGTGTTCTGTACCTGCTGTATAACAGAATAAATTTCTATCGGATATATTTGGCCACGTGACCTGGTAACGGCGTTTAAAAATTATGTAAAATAATTAAGGTTTTCTTTGTTGAAACATTTGAAAGGTACCCAATATTATTAACGAACAGCTTATGAAAAAAAATAAAAATAAATTATTGCTTTTGGAGAAAAAATTTAATGTTTGGTACATTAAAATACTCGACTATAACGGGTATTTTATTTAAAAACATAAACATTGTACATTATAGGTTCCTTACATTTAGTAATATTTTCTGTTTCATAAATGCTCCATATATTATGTTTCTATGTATCATATTTTAAAATATTAACTAGTGCGATAACTACTGTATCGTTGTTACATTTAATTAATTTAAAATTTATGAGTGGGTACTAAGTAGGTATCTAAGTATATTTTTACATTTTATTACAATGTTATAAATTATAATCAAGATATGAGCTAGGTGGTCACAAAAAAGTGGCTGTTTGTATATTTTAACATGATTTTAAGATATATTGGTTCTGCACGTATTTCAGTACATATTCTTTCTATGCTATCTATCAATGTTATTTGGTTATCATGCCTAAATCAGCTTTATATCTTATTTACTAGATATTTATAGTTTAACTAGCAGACCCGTCGAACTCCGTTTCGCCACCAGATTCGTTTTAAGTAACGTTGTAATTTTTTTTGTTATATATTTGAAAAGGAAAATATTTATTTCATTTCACAACAGTAATAAATTCATTACAATTACCTACTAAAATGAAGTGTTATTTAATTGTTTCATTGTAGTGCTCTTTGGTAAACCACATTTTTTTTTTTTGTCTGTCGTTAACACAAACAAAGCGGATGGTTTCCCAACTCGTGACACGCAACGTATAACTGTCCATTGAAAAACAATGATTTTCCAAATTTATCCCGCAAACACTAAGCGATTGGCCTTGCGACTTATTAATTGTCATTGCGAACGCAAGGCGAACTGGGAATTGCAATCGTTTGAAGTCAAACGGAAGATCAGTCGGAATCATTGGTATTCGAGGAATACATACATTTTCACCTGCGTACTTCCGTTAATAATGGTTGCCTCAATTAAATTCGGCATAAGTCTCTTTACCGAAAGTCGAGTACCGTTGCAAAGTCGCGGTGGATTCAAATTACGCAGTATCAAAATAACTGTACCAACTTTCAGTTGCAAGTTATGTGTGGAAATCCTGGTATCCTCCAGAGTTTCAAAAACTCCGTTGGATAATTTACTACATCATCGGGATTTGTTATTGAATCAACGGATTTGTATGTCACCAAATCGCCAGCAATTTTTGATTGAATGGTGAAATTCAGTGCGTGGACATCATTATTCGTTGCTGCAAGAATTGCTCGTTGACTTAACCAAGCATAATTCTTATAATTCTCACTAATGTTTGGAAAACATTTTCAATAAGAACTAATTGAGTGTCTACAAGAAATCGGCAAAAGTCGTTGGTAAGAGTAATTAATCCAGTTGTCGCATCAACTGGGACTTTTCCATTTCCAAGATCTAACAATTCTTTTGAAAATTGTGCAGCACTTTGATCATTTTGAAGTTGAACTCTCATATTAGTGGTTAGCGATAATGTTTTTACGTTATTCCATAAAGGTGATGCCTTTAGGCAAGCATTCAATTCATCTGCAGGGCGTTCCACGGGGAACTACTGGCAACGTCTGCCTGAAATCGCCTGCCAACAATATCATCAAGCCGCCAAAGATGTTGTTATTTCTCCGAAGATCCTTCAGTGTGAAGTTAAGTGCTTCAAAGTGATTTCTTATGTGCCATTGTGCACTCATCCCAAACAATGAGCTTGCATTGCATTAACAATTTTCCCATTGCACTGGATCGGGAAATATGCACGTTGGAGTATCAATTGTGTTTAAATTGAGTGGCAACTTAAGCGCAGAATGTGCAGTACGACCGCCATCTAGAAGAGTCGCCGCAATTCCAGATGATGCTAACGCCAAAGCTATGTCACATCTTGATCGAATAGTGGCCAAAATCAATGAAATGACAAATGGGATCATATTGGAATGCCAAGCGATTGTATGATGCCAATGATCTTCGTGTGCTCACGCGATGTCTCAATCGGTCATTTTCTCTTATTATATTTTGTCTTTCTTCTCTTAAGTTCCTTGAATAGACTTGTTGCTGGCTTGCATGTCTTGTGCGGCGGCCGATGTTCGAACGTCGTTCTCTAGGCATTTTGGACTATGGACAGAGTGTTGAATTTAACTTCAAATGCACGATCCACATAATTTACACTGAGCTTAAATGAAATTAACTGAGCAGAGAATAATGACTATCTGTCAAACACTTTATCACGCACCGTTGCTATTGGTTTGAAGTACATAAGTGGTACTTGTACATGGTTTCAAGAATTTTCTTTGCTATAAACCTCACGTAGCCCAAGACCTTTCAAACGAATGCAAAACCATGGAAATCGGTTGGTGCGTTCTGGAGTTATAGCGTCAGGGAGGAAAACCGGACTTATTTTTATATATTAGATTATTTGTATGCATATTATATTATTATTTTATTTTTATTTTTTTACAATCTGTATTTATAGTAATACAACAATCTAATTAGATAAAATAAAAATAAAAATAAATAAAAGGCCAAGATAGGGGAAAAAGCCCAATGGCGGCCCCCCGAGTATAATATTATTTAAATTTATTTAATTTTACAACTAATTCTCGACATATTTCCTCCACTGGAAATACTCTTCAATCTGTTTGCTTTTTTTATGTAATCATATTCTAATACTATACCTGCTATTATTGTTCGAGTTACAACAGATTAAAGATGTATACATTTCCAAATCACAATATTTAAAAAAAAATTGACTATAGTGGTTCACTTGTACCTATTGGTTTTATTACGATTACGAACTACAGTAAGTAAACAGCCGAATTTTTAACGTTTAATTGTTTAATAAATTAACATACAAAATCCGTTTATTCGAAACGGTTTAACATTATTGAAAATGGATGTAGAAAATCAATTATTTATTCAATAATTAGTAAAGCTATAAATATCAATTTAAATCGAAATACTGTAACGTCCAAATGGTTTAATGATTATATCTCGTTTATAAACCTTTACATAATCATAAAATAATTATAATTTCTGAATTTATAAAATGAATTCTATTTGATCCAGTTAGTTGAAATAGTGGCCTGAAAATATTTAATGATAGGTTCCTAGGATATATTTAATTTTACATTGAATTATAATATAAAATATATTATAGACAAACTTGGACTTGCTGTGGCTCGGTGGTTGGCCTAATCATTGGTTGGTTACTAACATTTTCTGAGGTCAAGCACCGGCATCTCGGATGGATCAAATCCTTGCCCCACATACACGTGTACCACAACCAACCGTAACCCCCCCTACAAAATTCTAAAAGGCCACATGTTTCCGAAGCTTAAGATAAATATAAAAAAAAATTGAAAACTTAAGTATCAACTATAAATTTTATTTATTTACAATTTATAAAGAAGTATTCATATTCTTCAGGGATAAGGTCCGATTTTCCTAAAAATGTGCAAATAAACTTAGTTACACTTTCAGTGCTAGACGTTTTTATCACGATTTAGAGAAGCTACTAGAAATTCTAAAAATAAATTATTTAAAAGACTACCTAGTATAGTGATGCAACTTTTAAAGCGTATACTTTCTACCAGTATAAGTGATAAATTACTAATACATATTATACGGTTTTAAAAGCAACAAATTCTCCACTTTGCTCAGAATTTACATAATATACTCCTAAGGGTTTCTAAATTAAAGTAGCCAATATTATTATTTTTGGTTTTGCATAAGTAAACTAAATAACTAGATTTAGGTAAACTACGTGTTTATAAAATATATATCATAAATATTCGTATTCAGTGTTAATATTATATGATTATTGAAGTACATTAAGAGTAATTTGAAAACTTCATACTATTAATATAATTTTCACTACACCGTATTCACATGTTTTTTCTAACATATTATTCATAATTTTAATAAGTATTCTTTTTATAGAAATGTAAACAATTATGTACCTATCATGAATTTCAATTAAAATAGGTACACATTCAACATTCTAACATTCTATTAATTAATTTTTGTTTCCATATGAATAATTATTTATTTATTTTATTTATTTACTGATATGAATTTTTCATTTTGTTTATAGTTACGAGAAAATGAAACAATAAATAATACTAACAGGTAAATATTAATTTTTATTGTTTAATGAAATATGAAGTAATTTGCATGAAATAAGTAATAATTCACGAGCGCTATTGAAACTACATTAGGGGACAAAAAAACTGTTTTAAAACTGCATATTGTAAAGATAATTATTTGCAATTTTCATTGTATATACGTAGGATGTAGGTATAATAAATTAAATAGTTTAATCGTCGAAACAAAAATAATAACTTAGTTTTAGACTTTTAGTATACAAATATTAACTTATTTACTAGACCCTAGACGTATTTCACACACTGAACAATAATATATGTTTAAATAAAATGTATTATTTTCAATATCCTCATAAAAATTGTGAAAGTAAATTTTGTAAAAAAAATATAGTAAAACAAATTGTTAGATAATATACAACACACTATTTTTGGAATCTTAATATGCTTTCTGGGTTGAATGAAAAAGGTTATGACAGTCTATATATTCTTGCTATTGTGTTTCTTTTTTTAACCAAAATTGGGGACACTATCTGCTGAATCTCTTAAGAGATTTCCGTCATTCTGTACCAGGTAAACTGCGGGATAGAGAATAAGGTGGAAAGTGTAATATGTCGTCGTGTAAGATGTTTAGTTTCATAAAAAATAAAATATAATAATAATATTTTCGACCCCTTTAACTGCAGCATTATTTTACCGACCCTTTTGAACTATACGTAATCCGTTGCATCGTGGATCTATAGCATTCCCTACAAAAACTAATATTATTACAATATTATATTCGGTTGTTTGTTCAACTATATACATTTTACCCCACCATTCAATATTCATTTTAAGATATGTTAATTATATATCAATACTTTATAAGCTTATTGTTGAATATTTCATCATGAAATCTTCATATTTATCAAATATAAGGATACTAGTTATTTAAATACCGCAATATTAGTTTATTTTTCGACAGTTCTATATATAAATTATAAACATGACTTCTCAACTACCTAGTACTATTATAATTTATAATATTACATTATATAGTACGTAATATTATGTAAGTCAGTTGCTAGCAGGCAAAATGCATGAATAATGACTATTCAATTAAAGGTCAGGTATAATTAAAGACCGATACTAGCACCATTCAGTTAATTTAAAAAAAAGAAATTTAGATACTCAAAAATAGTTTCACTGTTATTTCGTAATAATATAATTGTGCGTTTCTTTGTTAATTTTATTGACCGGTTATTGACGAGTAAGTTGATATTATAACAAAAAATATTGGGGGACGGAGAGGCTGAGCGGACTAAGGCATCGGTTTTGACGCACACCGGCGCTGGTTCAAACATCGGTTCACGGGCGGCATTTTTTTTCGGGCAAGTCACTATGTCCAGAGAGAAGTACCGTCATCCCCCACCCGGGTATGGCAGAAAAATCTGCCAAAACTACACACACGTGTTATACAACCTGCAATTCCCTCCGCTACAAACAGCAACAATAACAGCTAATGGCCATAGTTGCTGGGCTTCACGATCAATAAAAAATAAATAAATAAATAAGGATGTTTGATTTCAAAATTTACACAATACAATGTTATAATATTATTATTATTATTATTGTTTATGATAGAATTAAGCTAAAATATTTTACTACCGTATATTAAATCACAATGAAATATATTTATATATACTTTGTTGGTATAGGTTCATAGACAGATTGAACAATACACGATAATATAAAAGTGTCCATCATATTGATAGTTCATACAATAATATTATACTAGTTTTCTGTTATATTGACTTTTATAGTTTTATGTGTTAAAATAATATATTATAGAAAACTGAATGAACAATCATATTTCTTGACACTTAATATTCATCTAAATATGATGTTTATACGTATCATACTAATCACAAACCCATAAATTAAATGTTAAAAATTGTCATGTCCATTTATCACGAATTATTGTATGAATTTTAATAATATATTAGTAGGATATGGTAATTATGTACCTAATAATTAATTGATATTATATAATTGATATATTATAAAAATAATAACCCTTTATTGTTGCAAATCATGGTGCATTTCAAAAAATATGATAATACGGTAATCGTTACTCATTACACATTTTAAAGCGATACTTATCTGGGTTTTATTTGTACTACAGACTACATTTGAAATTATCAAAAAGTGTTTTCTTAACAAATATTAGTTTTTCACATACAGTGAATACCAAGAATGATTAAGTTGTGTGTATTTATTTTTATTAAGATACCCCCAGTTTATGTTTATATATATATATTACATGGGTGGATATAAAGTTTTTTCCATCTTGGATTTAATACAGAGTACTATTGTTGGTTTCAATCTCAAATGTAATATTTAAAACGTATATAACTTGAGTCAACAAGACAATTTTTATGTTCATTCTTGAAGTCCTTCACTTACTCAATTTCAAGTAAGCATTGTTAAATAAAATAAAAAAAATGTTTAAAAATTATTTTGATACCAACAATTCTAGCTGATTAATCATTTATTATTTTATTTTAGATTCTGAGTGGAACGATGACTGTATTGATTTTACAATGGTGTGTATTTTTTTATTTTTATTTTTGTGTTTGTCATCACCGTTTAGGACAGTAAAAATGCTTAGATTTTCTTCTACAGTATCTTTTCTGATAGGAAAGTGAATCTAGTTGGTACTTTAGGGGGTCAAAAGTTTCCCAGTAGTTTTCAAAAGCTCCGTGAAAAACAAAAGAAAAATTAAGGAAAACGGGAATTTTACGCAAAATCTGTTTTTGTGAAAATCAATTTTGGTTTTTGGTCTAACTCTAAAACAAATGAACGTATATACATGAAATTTTCACTGGTTGTTTATATTTGCATTTTCTATGTACGATAAAATTTTTAAAATAATTTGATTTGTTTTGAACTGTTTAGAAACATTTTCAGTTTTCAATTTTATTAGTATTTTTTTTTATAAATAGGTTATATATAAACTACTTTATTCACAATAATATCATCAAATATACTTGGTAATATCATAGGCTGACTGACCCTTTTCGCTCGGAATCGTTTTTCTATACAATGATATTATATCATTTAATTCAAATTTAACACCATCCATTACAGTGACCCACTTGTAACCTACTGTACAGCAAAGCGACATCCACTTACCCGCCTTTTTTTAATTTAAATGTAAATGGCTATGTAAAAATCGTTACATTATAATAAAATTGTCAGTTAAAATAACAGTGCCTATCGTGTTTTAAAATGAATTAAACTGTACGTGATTAAATATAAAATAGATGACATATAAACTAAAAAGGAGAAGTATTTGATTTTAAATACAGATACTTTAAGAAAGTATTTAAAATACTCATCCAAGTATTTTTTTCAAATGTATTTAAAATACGTGTTTGAGTATTTCAATAGTATTTGAATACTTTTACTGAAGTACTTTACAAAGCTGCCGTGTGGCAAATGTGATAGTACACTGTATACCATCGATAAATTTAATTGGAATATCATATTAATTATTATTATCATTATTATTAATAATAATGGCTGAATAGCTTAACGCAGAGTATAACAAATACAATGAAGTTATAATAAGTCTCAAATGTCATTAGAATAAACAAAGTAAAAAGGTCTAGAAATATAGAAATAATTAAGATTGAATCAAAGGATTGTAAATGGAAAAATAATTAAGTTAATGTCGACATTATGGAGAGAAACGTACAATGCATTAGACTATCTCTGATAAAATAGGATGTCGAGGACCTTCAGAAGACAGACTGTTGAGTTAGAGCCAATAAGTATAATATTATAGTACCTTCACAACACTATAGTTTTAATTATAATTTGGATTTAGTCTTATTTCCTATAATTTTAAACTATATTATATTTATGTTGAACTTATCGTTGCTTTTAATAATTAAATTAAAAAGTTTTTAATTAATAAAAGTATTGTATTACGTGGAAAAAGTATTTACAGTTTTGAAATTAATTCTACTTGTCTGTAATATTTCGAGAATATTTTGATCTCAAACACCGAAAAAAGTGACAGACCGGCATTCGACTTGCACAATTACGTGTGTTTAGTGTAACCCAAAGATAACAATTGTTTATACTTTTCATACAGTCTATGACCTAAATTCATCTAAATTCTTTATAAATATAAGTACCTATACAGTATGGTTATATTACAGTCTATAGATAATTATCTCCTTATAATAAGATGTTAACAATTAAACAAAACTAAGTATTTAAATAAATAATATAGTATACTAATTTTTATAAAATTTAATTTAAATTAAAAGGAGATCTCCTTTTTTATTAAGGAAACTAAAGATAATGTATGATATTGGTATATCAAATTGTATTATTTTATTATGCTACAATATTTTTTAAAAAGAATAATTCTTCAAATATATAATATTTAAAATTTTTTTAGTTTTAGCCTAAAAAATATGACTGAATGCTTGAATAATACATGCAATTTTGTTCACAATAATGCAATTGTAGTAAAATGATTCAACTCATACAAACTAGAGATTCGAACGTAGAGAAAGATAAATAGATGAATTCGTCTCAAATATTACACATTTCGTTAAATTAATAAATCCACATAGTAATATCGTAAAAGTATTGATTACATCACAAGTGGTTGGTAATAATACACAATTAAGTTTAAAGATATAATTGAGTAATCACTTAACCATTGATAGTTACATTATAAAACTACTGTTACCAGCTATTAGCTAGAAAATCGACGTATTAATGAACAAAAATACCATGTACAAGGTAGTAAATGGAATACTGAAATGAGAGACGGTATACATTAATTTAAAATGCCACAATGGTTGTGGAATATTTAGGGCAATGTTAATTATTTAGCCTTAACGAGTAAGCGTATCTGGATTTTACCAATTACAAACTCTAACAAATACCGGGGATTAACACCGTATCTGCAAGCCAGGATCAGTGGCAGTATAAGCCTACGATTATAGGTACCTATGAAACCATGTGCAAAATCCAATGAATGATGTACGTGTAGAATTTATTTGAAATAAATTTACTTAGACAATAGATGATTGCTGAGTATTATACTTAATCAACTATTAACTTTACGATGGTTAAAAATTACGGCAATTGTCAGAAAAACAAAGTTTCAAAAATCTAGGAAAGTCAAAAGTGCAATGAAATCTAAAATGTAATAAAACGAGAAGAAATATATTTTGTAACTGAACTAATGAATTTTAGTGTTAGGTAGTGAAACTTTACTCTTGAAACAATATTGATCTGTATTATTAAGTTAAAACTTAAAACAGTGACATTTTTCTAATACAAGAATAATAGGAGTATTGTCAAATTCTATCCACGATCATAATGTAAACTTACTATCTTGGAGTTTATTGGTGTAATATAAATCGGTGTTGCTGGAACTCTGTTCATAAAATAAATTAAATATATGTGGCATTAATTATTACCACGTGGAAAACTGTAACATGGTACAAATTTAAAAGAAAAAGTGGGTATTATCTATATTTTTTATATTTCGGTAAACACATTCGTGTTATCAAAGTTAAGACAATACTATAATGATAAATGCATTTTAAAATATTTTAATTAATGACAAATCGTACAGTTTTATTTTTACTGTATAATTGAAAAATGTATAAATGCAAAACAGTTCAATTGAAAAATGCAATGTTTGCTTGAAAGTATTTTTTATTCATTTTATATTTATATTTATTTTGTTTATTTAGTATGACAGCATAACTGAATGTCACATTGAATTCCTCACCCAAAGTCTATACTTTCATTTCATATCTTCCATACAATTGAATGAAACTTTTATGAAAAAAAAAATACATACTTTATTTATACATCAATAATTAAAAGCGAACAAAAACCTATCAATATTATTTAATACTCATGTGAAATAAAAAAAAAAATATAAAAAGAAAACATAAAAAATAAACAGATTTTATTATATAAAAAAAAATTATTACCTGCGATACATTTTTCATTTATTCACCATCTGAATATATTTTATTTTAATCCCCTTATAATATTACGTGCCAAACGAAATTGACGTTGTTTTAAAAAGGTCGTTTTATTATTATCGATACCGCGTGAATTGAATGCGCATGTTGTATAGTAGTACCTATTATAGTATTGTTTGCTTTTCTCTTCTTCTCTCCGATTATTCCGTTCACTCGTCGCGTCATTATATTATGCTGTTGCAGAGGAAAATCGTTAAACGGTTCTTTCATTATAATAACCGGTGTATCGTATAACAAAAACGGGTGCACAAAAAATATTTAAAAAAAAATAAACAATAACGAAGCTCAAACATACAGCGATGAGACGTGCGCCTTGTCGGTGTATAAAATAAGTAAAAAACTCGCTCTCGTGCACGTGGGTATCAGTGTTATTATATGCCACCGGAAAAGCGTTAATGATATGAACATAAGTACGCGGTGTGGTAGTACAAGGAGAGCTGACGATTGGTCTGACAAAGAAAAGAACACAGCTCATTACTTGGTGCGTATCAACGCATCTATTATTATTATTGTATTGTTTCAGTTTGAATGTACATTTTTAGTCGGTCTGGAGTATCATAATAATGCACACACGAAAAATCGTTAGGTACGGTACGATAGCTCAAATTCCTCGCGACACATTGTTAATATTTAAACGCAACTCGACTTGTGCTGTAAAAATAAAAATGTAAAATCCGTTTTTTTTTTCGCTTTTAGATTATATATATCTATCTACAACGTTAATAAAATCCTCGAGAATTTCCGCTGTTCGCGCATAATCAGAGCCAGTTAAAAAGAAAAATGTATAATAAATCAGGCTGGCCTCTGCTTCGAGGGAGGACTGGCCAAAGGGATGGCAAGTCTGATCAAAGACTGTGTTCGGTGTGAGTACTAGACAAAAACAATGTTATTTTATGTTCGCTTGTCGCCATTAGCACGAGCTTGTCATGATTGCTTAGGACGCAAACGAACGATGGTTGTCGTAAAACCCATAACGGACTATAACGAACCCCTTAGAAGTGGATAAACATGACGAAGTGTTGGACAGGCATAAAAATGATTATTCTGCGAATTTAATTTGGCTGCGCATTTATAGTAATAATAATAATAATAATAACAAATAATTAGCTGATAGTTGTTATTAAAACTAACACGGTGTGACTGGAATAAACTGAAATTGTGCAACAAGGCTTAATAATTGATTTTAAATGTAAGGATATAGCCATAATGACATAGATTTTTGTTTCAAGTGTACATAAAATATACGTAAGAACTCGTGTCGTTTCGTTGATGCATACAAAAATAAAATAACTGAATTATTTAAAATTAGAATTGTTTCCGTGCAATGTAAAGAAATGGGACTAAAAATTATTTGACTACTAAGAAATACTAAAAAAAATGCCGAGCTATTAATGTTAAATGTATTGTATTAATTAAACGTAATTACTATTTGCTTGCACGACTCTATTATATAATATTAATTTATTATGGGCAGGCGGGTACGTACTATTATTAGGTATAGTAAAGTATTTTTTAAGGTGACTATATTATTTTATATTTTATACGTTTCGCACAAACGCGAAACGTGAAAATGTGTACTTACCAGAAAATTATATTCACGTTCTACAAAACAATATTAATGAAAATACATAAAAAAAAAAATAAAACTAATTGGTAATATTGTAAGTGTTTTCAAATTAATTCTGTGCAAAGAATTAATGTACGTGTTGTACAATCGTTGGTGCGCCGCTCAAAAAATAATCCTTCAATGTGATTTAAAATGCCTGTCATTTTATGGCAAGAAACAATTTTACTACACCCAAATGAGTCATTTTTATTAAATAAAAACATGTCCAAACATTGTACATGGTATGTAGAATAAAATTACGTCTAATAGTACACCGATATTTCTAACGGTTATAGTATTTAATGGCCTGCAAACTCTTTATATGTACTTTAAAATTTAAAAATATGGTCTGTAAAAGTTTACAAAAACATTTAATGTTATAATAAATCATAATAACAAATTGTATGTAAATTAATTTAAGAATAAAACCTCTTTATATTTGTAATACGAGTACGATAAATAAAGTGATGGTATAAATTACAACTGGTCACATGGTCGCTATCGATACTCTCCTACACGAAATTAATTTAACCATGGTTGTATTATTAGCTTCCAGCATTAATTTATTACTTGATAAATTATTGAGAACGTTTTTCTACTAAACGTATTGTTGTTTCCCATACCACACATTATGAATGCGAATATTGTTACAATACCGTCATAACTTATATTGTGTATTTTGTGTTACATAATGTTAGGTAAATCCCCACTAGATTTAGTATTACTAATCAGTACAAAGCTATGGGGATATACTTTGAAAATAATCACAAATGGAAATGAAAAAAAACGTATCATAAGGTAAAGATTATTATGAAGATAACATTAAAGATGTTTGCTTGGAAAACAAAATGTAGATTTTCGTTTATAAGAAAATCTATTACGAAAATAATGTGAATGATTAAATAAAAAATTAATTCCAAAATAAAAAAAAATTTAACGGGTACTCTGTAAAGATAATAAATACCCACTGATCTTAAAAAGAACATAAACACATAATGGACTACCATCTAAAATATAATTGTAAACAGAGATTTAAAACTGTATTATAGTTAAAAATACAAAATATTCCGTCATAATACATAACCATAATATAGAAATATTCTATCACGTAAACAATAATTATATTTTGATACTTTACGTATTTCTAAGCGTATAATATATATGGTAAAAATTACAAATAACGTACTTATGGGTAAATATTAAAACCATTCAAAAAGCAATTAAAACTAACTATAAATTATAATCGTTTATTGATTTGGATTAATTGTTCGAAATCGAAATAATATAATTTAATAGAATTATGACCTGTCACAATTGGACATTCACTTGCATTTAGCTTTTGTAACAATAGTTTGGCACATACCTTTATTATAATTATTATGATGTAGTGAACATCGATAATTGCCGGTTAATGTCAACATTTCAATTAACGTTATTTACCGTAATACATATACCGTAAGTCGATATATTATAATATTGAAGCCGTTTAGAGGTGCAGTGATACTATCTATAATTATTATGGTAATTAAAAGTTTCGACGATTGATCTATATAGGCGAGAAAGTAAAGATAGTAAACTAACACTATCTTTGCACATACTATATTAAACTTCCTTCTTCTAAACTTCAAATAACTATAATATTGTTAGCTATCTTTGCATAAATTTTAAAAATTTTAAACTTTAGAATAATATTTTAGTATAATATAATAAGTTTTACTTTTATATTAAACATTTCAAATGTATTTCATACTTTGGCATCGATAAATGGTTATCCAATGGTGCAGTGTATTTTATTTGTGTTGGTAAACTCTAAAGATACTTTTTATACCAGAAAAATGCGTCAATCTTCATTCTTGCAGTTAATTTCTGGTAGCAAACTATTGATCTAGTTTGTACTTTTGGGGGAGTCAAAAGTAAAAAATGCCCTGTAGTTTTAAAAATAATAGAGAAAAACCAAAAAAAAAAATTACGGAAAAACGGGAATACATCGATATTATTATTTTGTTGTAAATATTTTATTTTAACATATCATTCTAGAAAATATGATAACTTAAGTGCTATAATATTATGCAGATGTGCTATATATATATAGCTGTTTGATTTTTCGTCTTTTTTAGATTATTTTCGATTTTTTTTTCAATTTATGTTGATAGATTGTTTTTTACCTTATTTGAAAATATTGAAAATTTAAAACAAGGTTTGTAACAGCTATTCTTATAAATAAAAGTATCACGACCAATGATGAAGTACGCTCAAAACCTGTCTATACATCAGACCAAATTCCCTGGTTTTTATTTTATATTGTATAAGATAAATGTATTAAAATTAATAATATATATTTTTAGTTACAATAGTAAATTAATAACTAACTACATAACTTAATTTAACTTGATTATTCAATACGTATACTCGTAGATATTATGTTAATAGTTTTTAATATCATTGAATATGGATCATTTTTAAATACTAGTTGTTGAGATGCATAATGCATATTTATCTAGAAAGTTAAAATAATAAATAATGAATAAACTAAAATAATAAAATTAATTTTATATAACTTAATTTATTATAACTTTGATATTATAACTAGGTATATAATTTATTTTGTTGCACACAAGCCTGTGCCATTTGTATGACCGACTTATATAAGATATTTCTACATTACCGTAATAATATTATATCTGTTTAATATATTACAGAAACTACTGTAATTAGGGCCAATTGCTTAACAAAAAAGATATATAATTTATAAAATTAGTTTCTTTGAAATTGAAGCATAAAAAGATATGCCCAGTCCAGAGAATATAAACAGCAAAAAGAATCATATAAATCAAGAAAATGAATATGGAATGAGTTTTAATATAATCCTTTTGTAAAATAAAAAAGAAACTGAAGTATTGTTAGAGAATGCCATATGAATTTACATTTCACTATATATTATATATTATAATATATATTTTTACTTTTGTATTTTCTTCGAAAGTTCGTTTTTCATTTAATTTCCTTATGAAAAAAATGCTGTGGTTGACTCCGCTATAATATTGTCATAGATTTATTTAAATTGGTTTGTGGAACTAAATAATCATTAATCATTTGCACTTTATATTTTTTTTTTATTTAAACCAATGATAATAAATAAACGTACGAATTCGTGATGTACAAAATAACGTAGATAAAAACTACAATATGAAAAAAATCGACAGGCGATAAGTTTAAATGATGTGTCAAACATTTGTTATAAAAGAATAACAACGTATAGGTACATATTATTATATACTGCATAAACGTGGCGTTTGAGTGAAAATACTGTTTAATCGACAAGTTACACACAATTGTGACAGAATGGCAGTGATTACTGAACCAAATTCAAAACGTTTGGTGGTCGGTCACTATACTCTGATTACACATTTTCAACTTGACCATTTAATAACTAATAAGTATCTATATAATATGCGTTTAGGAAACAATGTGAATGCAGTAATTTGTATTTTGATGAAATTTGCGTGAAAATAATTTAAAAAGTAATAAACCGAATACAGCTGATACTAAAGATGTTTGCACTCAACATTTATTAGCAATATACATTTTGAGACGCTGATACATTACGGTAAATAGCATTTCTAAGGTTTACTTTATCCCTTTATGCTGGTTTTAAAATATTAAGTACCTATACCAATATGTATACCCTACCAATATAATATATCAAAAAATGATAAAATAATAATCAGTCAACATAAACTAAGAATTTTATCTTCTAATTTACAGAGTTACAAAATTAGATAACTAGTAACTGCTAAAGTTTATTCGGTTCAAAACGAGATAATAAATAAAATATAGTAAAATTTCACCATTTTATCTATCGATTGTGGTTTTGATATTTTGCATTTTTATTGAAAACTCGAAACACTTTCTTAAACTTTGATACCACGCTACCAATTGATAGGTACAGAAATATTATAAAACATTCTCTTTACCCGATCACGTGCTTGCAAACATATTGAATAAACACAACGGTGCCAAACCAATATAGCTTTTTGGTTCCACTATAAATCTAAAATAATAATATCGTGTGTGGTATCATGCGGGTGTCTTTGAAAACGTCAGATGAATTCGTAACCCAACCGGGGTTTAATGGAAACGCAATGAGACTGGATTTAGAGTATCGAATGACGAACGCCATATAGACAACTAAATCTCGTCGTTGTCCCTTTTTCAAAGTGTAACTATGAATAATATGTACAATTGAAACGAGCATTTTCCAAAGCGCTTTCATGTGACATTCAGCGCCCAAATGATAATGTAAAGAATAACAGACACAATATAAAAAAGAAGCTTTATACGATTATGTTATGTGAAAATGTCCATACGATTGTTATCATTATTACAATAGAGAATGAGGTTAATGATATAGTCGTTTTTCTATATTATGTCATCTGTAATACAATACTCGGGTTTTTTTAATATATATCCTTACTTCATTTTCATGTTTATAAAACGTTCTCCGTTTTGTTGTTTCACAACACTGAAATTACTTGTTGATCATGAAAATAACAGTTTGTTTTTAGATCCTAATAAATCGAGATATTTTACGACATGCGATGATTTTACACTAATAAATACGTATTTACAAAAAGAATTACGTCGTTGAATTGTTCATGATGATAATAAAATGTTTGTTTTTATAATGGCTTTGACTAAAGTTTTATTAAAATAAAAATAAATATATTGTCTGTCTTAGGATTATACCCCAGCAGTCTAGCACAATTACCTTCCCAGGCAAGTACAATGAAATCTCGACAGGAATCGTCGATCTCAATAGGATGTCCTACTGTGTTCTTGGGAACGTCCAAGACCCCCTATAGACTTTCCGATGCCCGTGCCGTAGGCTCAAAACCAAAAGGTAGTTCTTTGACAATGAAAAAATTGTTTATGATCATTTAAAGAAAAAACAGGTGAGTAAGTGGATATCACTCTGCTGCGCAGTAGATTACAAGTGGGTCACTGTAATGGATGGTGTTAAATTTGAATTCAATGATATAATATCATTGTATAAAAAAAACGATTCTGAGCGAAGACGGTCAGACAGCATATGATATTATCTAGTATATTTGATGATATTATTCTGAATAAAGTAGTTTATATACAACCTAATTACGTGGAACCTTGTTATAAGTTTTCAATTCTTAGCTATAAAAGTTGAACATTTTATAATTTTTAACTACAAAATAATTATTAAATTAGTATTTAGGTAGAATACAACTACCTATTTAATATTATTAAGTAATAACACATTTTTAAATTGTATTCACATCTTTTAATTTTAAATAACTCTTAATAAAGCACTTTAATAATGGGCATGCATGGATGTTAATGCTCTTGAATTGTATGGAATTATTGACTAAACCTATATATGGATAATGGATATGAAAAAGCATCATTTGAATCTGAGCCCACAATATTCCAACCTGCAGGTATAAGAAATATCTATTGGAGTCCATACCGTCGCAGTATACTCTAGATAATACTCAAAGAAGTCGGGGTATGCGATAAAAAAATCAAACTTTTTTGTTTGAACAAATAATGTGTACTACTTAGGTGATTATAAATTATTGAACTTGTAAATTGTTCACTCAATTATTTAATTAGATGCATGAAACTACCACTTGGCTTTTTTCTTTAGATAAACAGCGTGTATGATGTATATTATGCGTGTATTTACTGTTGGAAATAACATTTAATTCTGATACAACTCTCCAATATAAAATAAAATGAAATAAATACGTAACTCATTCCTTATAATTTATAAGGAAATTTCCTTATAAATACGTATTTTAATGATAGTTATGTAAAAATATTCGTGTGTACTGTAAAATGTATATTATTTTACTTCAGAGATTGCCGATTAAAATTGTTCTACATTTAAATGCAGACATCACAATCGTTAAGGTTTATTGATACTGATATTTTTGTATCGTCATTTGGACATTAAAACATTAAAAAACATGAGTACTCATATTTTATAACTAATATATTTGAAATTTCCTATTTATGAATGTCCCATAAAGTTTTGATGTTGGTTTTGTAGAATTCAGATTAATGCAAGTGCTTGCACAATATAATATCATAAACGTAAACTGTTAGTGCTTGAAAAACGTATGTCTAACGACCAATAATGACGAAAGTTCGCTCACAGAGATTATTTACTGCCTTTCAGTTGAGTTTACTGGAACCAATGTAAGTTTAGTTTATGACTGTCGTACCTACTACGTTTAATTTGCCAATTACATCGTGTGCAAGCACTCTATTTCTAGTGGCGTCAAACCTGGCATATTATACAATCGATCAGACTATCGCACGAGGGCATAATAATTTATGAGTATACTATATTATTCATCTACCTACTGAATTTTCTACTGTTGATATATTGCTTGAGAACAAGAAAACATGTTTAATTCGACGATTAATTATTTGCAATATTTAGCTTCTGATAAATCTTATACTTATGTTATTAACTATCATATTGTACAGCAAGTGACTATCATAAAAACATATCAGTGCGAAGTTCAAACATTCTTTACGCGTTCCACCTTAGTTGACCTATAAGTTACATAACTTTTTGAGATGTTTAGTGGACTTCTAAAATACGAACGTCAGAAAGAGCAATCGTATAGATATTTTGTAGCTTAAAATGCTTAATTACAACCTTAAAGTTCTATAATACATATTTCAATAGGTATATAGTATGAAAATACGTGTGAAATACAATGTTATGCTCAGTGTAAAATAATAAAATTCACCCTATAAAAAAACCTGACGGCATTTTATAATATGAAGCAACAGAATAAAAAATTCCTTGTATTGTAAAGTGAAACATAACTATATACAATTTGTTTAATAAAAGTTTTGTCGATCAAACTATAATGGTTGAAATATGTTTCGTTTGAGTTATTTTTACAAAACCATTTAGTTGTTATGATTATTTTTGAATCGTTATTAAAAGGTAAAGGTATTATGATATTTTACAGACATATATAAGTATAAAGCATTACTTTTTTAGTTATATTAATCCGTTTCTTACGGTGAAACTGACTCAGCAAGTTAGTTGAAAGAGTAGGTCAAATGAAGAATTCATGAGTTTAATATAGTAGGTATATAGTGAATAGGTACAGTGAACCCTTTTAAGTAGTAACTTATAATGCTGGAATCAAAAATATCTTAGTATAAGCTTATAACAATATTTAAGTTTATAACTCAACATAAATGCAAAATTACTACTAAATACTTAAATATATTTTTCCATTAAAATTTTTGGGATAATTTAATATACATGCAATCAATATTTAAAGCTACCAAATAAATGAGCTTTTTTAACATTTCAATTGAAATTATAAACTTTTATCAATATATATATTTAAAAACTGAATGAAAAAATGATTGTTCATAATATTATATTATAATGTAACTATATATTAAAAATATGAAACTACCAACTATTTAAGTAAACCAAATTTGATTCATAGCATCACAATAAAATGGCTGTGTTCTCTTAATATTTTTCTAAAAAAAAATCCATACCATTTAAAATATATTATTTTAGAGATATTTTGTTTTTAAGTTTTTGACACGAATAATATTATGTTTTGCGTCTTTTCCGTCACCTGTCAAAATGAGATTTTTCGCCGGGTCCTACGCGAATTCGGCGAAAAGCAAAACAGCTTGTATTTCGCCGCATTCAACGCACTGCATTGCATCGCATGGTCAGAATAGAATTCGCACGCACTCGCCACATTCAAGTAGGATACGGCGGCGTTAGGTTCACACATAAATCATCTAACCTACTTACAGCAGTATCAGGGGTTACACTTTACACGGATAGGTATCAGGTTGGCTATGCCTATATAATCATTTAGAGCGTAGCCCTATCCTCACGAAAAGTGTGTCGCTAAGCGATGCTTGAAGTGCTGAACGGAGCCGGCAGGTGTACCGATTCCGACCGGTCCCCTTACCACCCCTAGGGTGAGTGACAGATAACGGAAAATGACCTGTAAGTATTTTAAATAAGACCCATGCAAGAGGTAGCTTTCTTCAGAATAGTTTTATAGTAAGGTTTACAGAACTCTGCTACTCTGCGCCGAGACGAGTGAAGCAAGAATGCATGATAGTCATATATCTTATTTTGAGTTTTGTGAAAAAAAAACTGAATGGTATTTATATATAAAATATTTCTAGTGAACAATGGAATGTTAGACTGTTTTCATAGTAAATCCTAAATTTCTTACTAGGTATTCAAATATGTAGTATTTTATTATTTATTATGTTATATTTGTTACAGTGTGTTAGGATATGGTTCCTTAAGAATTCACAAAAGGAAAAAAAATCACAAATATTAATGTTATTTTACGAATTCTAAGAAAATAGTGAGACCTACGTCATGTGAACGCCGAACGGTATTTGGGCCTAAATTGTTTAGAAAGTTATGTTATAATATTTTACAACGCTCCAATAAGTCGATGCATAATTTTAATTGTGACTGATACTGTCAAAATAACGCATTGTTTACATATTTTTAATTTGTATTACTACTTGCGTATAAATTATTTAGTACACTTTTTTTTATATATTTAAAAGATCAATCATCAATAAATAACTACAAAAATTAAAATGAACAGATAAATCTAAAATACGAAAATAAATATAGTCTATAATAACTAAAGATTTAAATCAAATACCCGTATTAAAAAATACCAAACATTTCAAATTAAAGATGAAATATACTTAAGCATTACTGTTTTTTTTTTGTATAGTATACATATAAAATATATATATATATATTTTATATAATTTAGAAAAAATATTACAAAGTTATACTTGAATCTCGTTATTTTACTAGTTACTATACAAATCTGTTTTTTGAAATTTATTTGAAATTTATTATTATCGACTATACCACTTGATTTTGTATTCCGAATGCGTAAAATAATTTTAAAAACGTGGTACATTTTTAGTAATAAAGTTATATAATATCTTTATCATGCGCCAGGTTTCTGGGAATAAAAAAGATTTTTCTACACCGGTTAGGTTATTATCTTCTCCGTATTTTTTTCTTAGTTTTAACACGGCGTATCGTATAGGCAAAAGTGGTACATTAATGTATTAGGACCGATTTTCTTACATTCATAGCTTAAACATTTTTAAGCTACTGGTCTGAAATAATCCTTAAGAATACATTGTAAGTGGTGTCAACTTTCAATGGATGACTATTCATATAGAGCAATTCAATTAGCACAATCTACTTGCATCAAAACTAGTGATATGGATAATTAGTAAATTACTTATTAAACCAATTAATGTTTTTTTAGAAATATCTAATATCATTTTTTTTTGTCATCTAAATAAACTACGTCATATAACATCATATACCACTATGCACAATTTTTTTTTTTACTTTATACAGAATGGTGACAAGCATTATGTTAATATTTGTTTATGAATTCTAAAAATAATTAGTTTTTTTAAGAAAATCTGGTAACCTACCGATATGAGTTCAGGGTTGAATACACTATTTTAATATTCAAAACCGTTTTTATCCTTAAATGTATAGTGTAAGAGTAAAAATTATCCAAGAAACGGGTCATGATCTGGCAAATAGAGTAAGAGTAGAAAATTAACAAAAATATTTAATCGTTTTTAAACTATAATATAATTTATTTTTATGGTTGTCATCGGTTTCTCGGGTTGATGAAGTAAAAACATGCATAAAATCGTTGTGTTTATGGTTTCAAATAAATTATATCTTAAAACAAATAAGATAATTGAATGTATGTTTGT
The DNA here is from genome assembly GCA_008086715.1 of Sitobion miscanthi. Lineage (NCBI taxonomy): Eukaryota > Metazoa > Arthropoda > Insecta > Hemiptera > Aphididae > Sitobion > Sitobion miscanthi. The sequence continues at coordinate 5,184,742 of CM017797.1, forward strand.
AGCTTATATAGGTACTCAACAACTACTTAACCAATTTTGAGAAAACTTCAAGTTGTTCCTGGAAATATCATGAAAGTGTAGAATTTAGTTTGAACCATGTTTGATTTATATCAAGTGATATGTTCAATCTGCCACAGGCGAATTTTCCATCTCGGATATTCACAAAGCGAGGTACACTGACGCAAATTTGTCCGTGAACTGAAGTATACCAAAACCAAGAACGCCTATTATATAGCGGTATATTATTTAAATGTTTTCATTTTTACACGGGTGAAGACGGGTTATACAGCAAAAATTGGATTTTGATTCGAATATAATAGACTCAAAAACTACTAGACCGTATTAATAAAAGCTATTTCAATGGAATCCTTGAAACTCGGAGGGTGTTAATAGCATATTTTTTAATCTTCTGTTAGTAGGTAGCTAAAGGTTAGCTAAAGGCGCAAACATGATTTTTTCCAGTTTGCAAAAAAAGAAAATATATTTTTATTTATTAAAATGGTTGCTATTTTCCACTGGTTACATATTATATTAAAAGAAATATGATACATGTGTACCTATGTCCTAGATACATTTTTTTTATAAATATATCTATTAAAAATAATAATCCTTAGTCCGGGTAACGTCGGGGCGACTACACACAAGACATTTGTTTAAAAAAAATGTAAATAGAAATTACAGATAGTAATAACTGTATTTGAAGCTTATAAGAGTAAGCAATAAAACAGTTAAACAAATTATCTTTTAATAAACTGCATTTTTTAATCGTTGATATAAACATTGAAAATATGGATTTGGTAATTAGGTAAGATAATAATTATATAAAAGTTTTACTTTCAATTAAATATATTTCTTATCTATTAGGGGGAGGAAATGGTGGTCTTTTATAAGGGAATAAGTAAGAACTTATAATAATATAACCAATTATTTGGAATCATCGATTTTCAAATCAAAATATGAAAAAGGTTTTTTTTTTAAAGCTACTTCTAAATTGTCATTTTATTTCCTTTGATATTCTTTATTTAAATTCAATCAAGTCATAAACAGAAACATATTATTTTGTGACATTTCACTTGTTACTTTAAAACTATTAGAATAGACATGAACTAATAAGATAAATTCATGTATGCAAAATTATACATGCATAAATCAAATATTGAAATTAAAAAAAAAATCTAAAACAAATGTTTTAGTGTAGTTAAGTTTAATTTGAAAAACAAAAATTATTTATAAGGTATTATTTATAATATTGATGTAATTGTTATTTATTAGCATAATATTAATTTTGAATTATTCACATTAGGGAATTGGAAAAATCAATAACATGACTATTTTTGAAATATAAAAATATTACATGTTTATTTCTTAAAAAGGTGTGTATTGATTAAAAATACGCTGTAAATAGATTTTACACATTGTATTTCATGTGGGTTAAAAAAAAATAACTGTCAAATTTATATAATGGAACCAATATTGTACATTTTTAACAATAGATTTTTTAATTTTCCTATTCCTACTACCTATATCAGTAGTTCTCAACCGGGGTGACATGTCACCCTTGGGTGACATGGATCCAATGTAGGGGTGACAAGAAAACCTTGGGGAAAAGTTTAAAAATATAGAATATTTTTCGAAAATTATCGTATTATTGTAACGGTAATCATGTGATTGCTACTACTTTGTGAAAAATCGAAAATATTATTAAGTGCTACTTCAATTTTCGACGTCCTGGCTATGTGAACATGGATTCAGCGCGCTCACAAATATTAAAACAAAAAAACGCCAAAGACTTACAAAAACAACACTAGAAGACGATATGAGACTCGCTCTATCAACCATCAACCCTCGAATTCCACAACTATGTAAAAACCACCAGGGTCAAATTTCTCATTAATTTTTAGATTTTATAGTTTATTCAATTATTATATAATATATATTTAAAAGAATCTTAATTATTTTTTTTTAAATTTTAAATTTAAATGTTTATTTAACAGTAAAGCAAAACTAAAATTTTCAGTTATTATTTTTCTGCGTACTATATTTTTTATAGCGCTTGTTTTTTATATAACTAATATTTTGATGTTAGGGAGACGTAGTATTGGGTTATCGTGGATGAGGGTGACACGAATCCAAAAAGGTTGAGAACCACTGACCTATATGTTTATATTTTGTACGTTTTTATGATTTTTTTTTAATAAATTATAAAGAATAGGAAAAATAATTTATTTTAAAAGCATTAGTTAAATGCTGATATGCATATATTAATAGGTGCAGTTTTATAACAGCAAGTTGAACCTTAAAACGAAATAATCATATTATTTGAATTGTGATATTTCAATAAATACATAAATTATGATAAAAACCAAAGTATGTTCACGTTTCAGACTAGTATAAACAACGACAGCTACGTATGTATAAATACGTTAAATATTGAACAGACGATTTATAATATAATAATATTATGGATTTGTGTCATATTTTTGTATCCATACAGTTGATAATTACGGCATTCAATGTATTATAAATGCAATTTTATTAGTTTCATTTTTATCCCTATAACTTAAATCGTTTCATGGAAATTTAAAAAAAAAATGTATACGAGCCTTATTAATTTGTTGTTATTATTATTACATATTATTAAGGCGTGTATCAAAGACCATTTTGATCGTCATAGTAAAACTCAAATTAATGTTTCAAATAAATAAATGTCAACAAACATTACAATCAAAAATTTCAAAACAGTGTTATTGTGTTATTGTTGTTTAGAATATATTGTAATCATTAATGCTATTTATGATAAAATTTAAATTATATTAATGTTAAATTATCATCATACTATTTGACATATTTCACAGAATAAAAATAGAAGTGTTCAGTTATAACACCTACAAATTGCATCATTTTATAGTTCCTAAATGTCAAACGTTAAAGACTATTATAATACTAATTTTAATTACGTTCCTTTCGGTTGTATGCGCAGTTTAATATAGATATTATGCTATATTGTAAAACATTTACCAAAGGCTTTAAAGTATGATACAAGATATGCCATTAATTAATATTGGTCAGTTATTAAGTTGTTGAGTTTCAATTTTTTTTAATTTTTTTATTTATTACTGTGTTGGAAGTATGTTTGTGTATACGGTATACCTAGTGAAATTGGATACATAAAATCACTCTGTATATAAACCTGTCACGAACTCGACAGTCTACTTTTTTTGATATCTACTGGTTTATTCCACGAAACGAGATGTTTTTATTTAGTTTGCAATATTAAAAAAAATAATTGTTTGGTTTGGTTTTCTAAACTATCTACGTCATAAGATGTATATATTTATTTATTAACTTATTTGTCCTCGTCGTGTTCTATGCTCACATTTTTAATTTGATGTTTTTAAAGTCTTCGGAACACTGATGTTATTGAGTCACTTTTATTTTTTATAGTGAGACTGGTGGAAGAGACTAAATGTTACACGGATGGCTCTGGATTCACATATCATACAAATGTTTCATGGATACATGCATTCAACTAGGGTTCACATAACACAAATTTCAATATTTTATTATGCCGTTTGATTACCTGAGATGATTTCTGGGCACGTTCTGAATATCTTTGTAGACCATATGAAGTCGGACCGTTTCCGATTGGCAATCGCTCCTTATGGACCACGCGTGCTTGTCCCGGTCGTAACATTGTGTTTTCGTGGGCGACGCCACAACGCCACTGGACGCTGCTGACGAAACCCCGTGCTGGTTGATTCCTGTTATCACTATGCTGGATATAACTTCACTCAATGTATTCGCCAACAACATCTCGAGATGTACCCGAATCGTGCCCTGAAACAACACGAATAAATAACACGTAAATATTATAACAAAAGATTTTACTGTTAAAAAAATAAAAATAAATTCTCAAATAATATTGTAATGATTTCAATTGTTGGCAGTCGCAAAAATACATATTATGGATTATAAGTAGGGATAAGGTATACATAATTTAGGGCCAGTTGTTCCATCTCTGATTAAAGTTAACCGAAGTTTAATTGGCCAAATTTGCCCGATTATAAAATCTGTTATCAGCTGATTAAGTATGATCGAAGTGTAACCGTAGACGGTACCACTGGCCCTTAGTGTACTATAATTTTAAGACCAAATTTACCAATATTGTATTTGATATTCCAGCAGTATTATTCTAATATTCCGTCTGGGACCATACTTCAATGTAAAACTATGTACAGTTAAATTCCCATAAGTATACACATTATTATTAAGGAGTACGATTCCATAGAAGTACCATTAATATGTACATAAACATTAAACATATTATAATAATACTTTTATAACTGTTATAGCTGAGCACTGCGCAATAACCAAACTAAATCAACTTTAATTTAGTTTAGACTTACATAGTACCTATCATAAAGATTTGATTATGGTATGTATAATATAAATATACGGTTATCTTAGAATATTTTTGTTTTCAGTAAACCTATTTATGTTATTTTTCCCTTAATCAGATATTTTTATAGATAAATCCATTGATTACAAGTAAAATTGTTATGTTTTTTATGTGCCTAACCAAAGGCATGATAAATAATATATACAATAAAACAATTTTATAAATTAATTCATAATTATTAATTGCGATGTATAGTACGCTTCAAAGGTTGTTTAATGTCGAAAACTATATATTTCCATAATAATACAGACGTATTGGCAACAGATAAAATTAAAAATAATTCAACAAAGTTATAAAATTATTTCCTAAATTTGCTGATCAAACGAAAAATAAAAATTAGGGTCTTCATAACGTCAAGTCTACGAATTGTTTCGCGTCAAGCGTCAATCTCCAGGTCTCCATTTCAAACTTAAAACATTTTAATAGTTATTACTTAAATTTATACTGTGATTTGTTTACTGTAGTCTAATTTATAGGATTTTTTTCATTTGATTAAACACGATAATGTGACTAAAATTAACCTGTCAATGAAAATACTTTCAGAAGAAATTGAGGAAATAAATCCATGTTCAGGGTAGAGTGTTTTAAAATATCAACTTATATAAAAGAAACACCTTTAGATTACTAGAATAAAACTTATTTGCAGGTATATAGAAAGACTAAACTTAAACACTACGAAGACAATTGCAATTTATCTAATTCGATTTAAATGTAAAAGGCACTGCTGTCACGTACTAAAATCAACAATTGTTGATCAACGATTTATTCCTGTTAACTTTTTGGGCTGGATTTTTTTCTAGTTTACAACAATGACTTTCTATTACAACAAGACACAGTCAGTACAGTATATAGTAATTTATTTATTTATATAAATATAGCCTTGGTGGAAAATTAATATTTAAAAATAAATGTAATAACCGATTTAGAAAATAAAGAAATTATTACTGTACCTAATCTGTCCAGGGAGAGAACACACCGATTCTATATCACTACTCGACACCCTGGCATCGATACCGATTCAACTATGACAGGATGTCACATACTGAGGATGCGCAGAAGAACCGATTTTTGTTGAATCTCGGCGCGTTCTCTCGTTAGACAGATTCGTACGATAATGTAACATAAAATATTATAACTATAAAAAAATAGCGCTAGGCAGTTGCCAAAATCCGTAGTGAAATATACACCTAATCGTACGTCACGTCGCAGTCGGAAGACGTTTGTGAGTACAAGTAACCATCACATGACAAGCTCAAAAGATGTGAACGGGATCACCGTATAAAACCAATGTGTGTTAATGTGTGGTATCATATATCAGTGTGTATTGCGTAATTGTTTGTACTTAGTGAGTGATGGATCGAAACAGCTGAACTGTACAGGTCTAAGATGGTTTGGCACTGTCCCAGATTCTGAAGATCTTAGCAACTAAAATATAAAGTATGTCCATAATTTGTTAGAGGAGACGTTGGTCCTGACAGAAAAAATACTACAATTTTTACAGTGTAACGTATTACTTCAGTTGTTATTTAGACGACAACTGCAGTAACGTTATAAGTAAGTAAGTAACAACAGTAGTACAAATGTAAGACACGACTGTTCAAAATAATTTTTATAGATAATAATATTATAAGTATGAAATTCGCATAATTTATTACAATGACAGTTGGAAATTATGCTATAAAGAAAACGCCAAGGGCCCTTGATATGTGTTATCTGTAAATATCTCTGTCTTATAAACTTACAATATTACATATCAACAAATAACAAAATTAAAAATCAATTTTTACAGTTATCTTTAATATTACGTGAATTGACCTATTATAAAACTTAAAGATAAGAACATTATCTATGTTCGTAGGTACGTTAGATTTGAACGATTTTTAAATTTTTAAGCGATTTATGAGAGTTTTTAAATTATAAAATTGTACATACCCATAACTATTGCTCAATAATATAACTGTACAGCGAAAAATTAACGTAGGTACAAACAAATTATATTCTTACCTTGAAGTTTTATATTAGGTCAATTATTAACTTTGATAATAAAGCTGACTACACAAACTAGGTTCTTCTAAACAAAAATGTGCTATGTTGTACGTTCGTAAAATGGTGATAAGTGATATCACACGTCATACGGGTGTAAAATTATATGAAACTTAATTGAAATAGAAAATACGATCGAAAAACCGTATAATAAATCTAATTAGATTTTATATCATTTATAAAGTGTGTTAGAAGCTTAAATAATTCCCTTAAATAAATTCGAACGTATTTTCCAATGTTTTTGCGTTCTCTGTAATTATTTAACTGGGCCATTCTCTAGAAAACAGACCTATTTTTAAAGTAAATTCTAGTGGATTCTACACTCAAAAGATGTATATAGTAGACGGTTTAACCACAATAAGCTCGGGTTCGTCTGTAATCGTGACAGTTGGGATTATTTAAAGTACACCTATAAAAGGTTCTTTGGTCTTGATGTTCATGTATGTAATGAACGGTGAGCTTTACTGACCTAACAGAAGATTTTTCGATAATTTTCTGATTATTCTAAATCCAAATAAATAAGGGAAATGTTAGTTATTTTATTTTGTTATGGACTAACATCACATGGTCTAACACAAGAGCGTAATTTGAGTTGTTGCAGGATATGCCTAAGCAAACCCAAAAATTTATCAAGATATACATATACAAGTGTTCTAAACCGACTAAAAATAACCTTTAGGTTAATGGCCTAAGTTGTCGAAGTCTTGACTGAAAAAAAATAAAAAATATTCATAATACATTACATTAATTTGTACAATATAATATAATATTAATTAATTAGTTTTGCCTGCCTACATGTTAGCACGCCCTTCAAAAAGTTGAAATGACGCCCCTGGTTTAACGTCAAACAATAAATATTTTATCCTATTTTGACTATGTCAACGTAAATTATTATTTCAAGTTTCAACTGATGAAGAAGAATCTATAATTACAACCTGTCAATGTTATAGGTTTTATAGAGATTAGTCTACTTATTACCTATATAATATTATATGTATGCGTCTGAAAAATCAATTCGTATTTTTTATCGATTTGTTGTCTTTAGTGATTGTAAAGCCTTAATATATATTTTGATAAATAACTTTAGAATAAGCTATTTGAATTATTACCAAATTATGAACTGGTAAGGTAACAAAAAAGTAAGTTATTATATATATTTTATGACTGTTATTTATCACTTTTTATTACAGAATATCATAGCATGGATAAAAAAAATGTAACGTAGTTTATGGGTTCCAACAAGTGGCCGCTTTTAGTAAGAATATTGGTGCATTTAGAATAAAATAGAATAAAATGTTAAATAATGTGTATTGGACATGTTATTGCATATAAATACAACTATAATTAATTTTATCTGTGGTAATTATTTACTTGCTTTTTACCAATGCTTAACACCAATCTGTTTTTAACAATTGCTTATTATTTCAAGTGTACTAAAATTACATCTATTATCTGAAGTTCATAACTAAATGAAGCTAAAAATCAGTGTGTTCAATTCCACTATCACCACGAAATTATTGTTATTATATACTTTTAAAATTCCTAACATTAATAGTAAGTTCAGAGAAGATAATAATATGAAAAAAAATCATTCGTCCAAAAATGTACCTATAGTAAAGTTTTACTGATCGAAAACTTTGTTATTTATTTGTTTCATCCAAATTAATTACAATAAAATAATCACAATGAATTGCATTAATAATTATAGCTGATACGAATACCAAATGAGCTATAATTATAGCGAAGATTCCGATATACCGGTATACCGGTATATACCGTGATTCCGAAGAAACTGAAGTAATCTCGTATGGTCGTTTCTGGTATACGGAGTTCAACGATATTACAATTCATTTTATAGTAAAATACTTATAAAAAATAAATACGCTATGGTGTGATCGACCTTTGTTCGTGTCGAGAGAGTTTATGAAAATTGAGTTATAAATACGTCATCGTCATCGAAAAAATAATTATTTTATAGGACTACTTGCCTCAATAATATTGAGTATCTATTATTTAATGAGTGTGGATGAAATATATATATATATATTGAAAATAATTTAATAGTTGACCTTTTAATAGAGATATATCTTATAATATTTGTCCAGTCACGATAAATATATATTAGTTTACTTGCAAAACTCAAGAAATTGAATTAAGGGAACGTGCTTGAAATTCGAATATCATAGAATTTGTTCGCAATAGTACCTATAGTTGAAATCCAGAAATTATTCAATTAACATAATATCTTAGAATTAATAAAAAATATCCTGTATTTTTACTTATATGTATATTTTATATATTATAATATTCACTATATTAAGTAATAAGTCCGATGAAAATGTTTAAAATGTTAAATTTATGTTCATTCAATTTTTTTTTTAAACAGTCATCACAAAATGTAATACCTGTGTAATAATATACATTTAACAATAAAAGCGTTTTATTATGTATCTGCCTACTAGTTTATTGTAGGATTTATATTGAAATAAATTACTATAACTTCTAACAATTTAACCAGCTATATACATATTTTGGGTTGTTATTACATATTCAATATTTGTATACACAGCTATATACCGAGTACTATTATAATGAGTTAAATTCATAAAATAATAAGTACCTACCTTAAATTCTTTTCATGCATTTGTATGTACCATGTATATATTATATGAATTTTCAATTTAAGAAATATGACATTAATAAGTTATAATAAACCGCTCAATATTAACAAAAAATACAACGACTATCCACACAATTTGTAAACGTTATTATTAGTGTGTAACATAACAACTTTTTACTGTTTAAAGGTATATTTACAAAATTATAATGATAAACTATGGCTACGTTCGTACACTTTAAATCTATACAAAGATCACTGTAGTTTTTTTATATCAATCTTTGTTTTCATTATTATTTGTCTGAAATCCTCCAAAACTATCGATACGTACTTATTTTAAGAAAACACAAGTCTGCTGAGAATAACCTTCGAATCCCAGTTTTATAATGTGCATCATTTATTATTATTTGCCGTCAAGTCTCAAGTATTAATACTTTCACCTGATGTATAAGTATAAATCTGTAATACTTTATGGATAATTAATGGTTATATTTATTTGATGTTTTAGTTAATTATTATTTCATATAATTTTATTTGTAAAGGTAGGTACTTTTGTAAACAATAATTTATTACATATTCAATTTTTCTAAATAAAAAAACCATAATTAATCACATTTGTATGAATACAAATTCCGAGTTTTGTTGATTTTTGTTATTGAACTTGGCTACTGTAGGGAATGATTTTGTTTTAGTTACGATTAGAAAAGAAGTCAAAGATAAATAAATATCGTACATTTTATTATGTAAATAGTTTTAGATTAATGTAATAACGGTAAATGCATTATTAAATATACAACAACCATACAATAATTAGCTCAAACAAAGTTATACTAAAGCCAGTCATTAATTAAACCAAATTTAACTGTGAAAGAAATAATTGAGTTATAAACAATTTTATTGTACAAACCTTTGTAACAAGTTCGGAGAACTTATATCTGGGATGCCAGCCATAGCTTTTTCCATCTGAATCGGATACATCATCCAATATTCCCGAGTCTAGACGTTTTTCTCCATCACCCAAAACTAACATGTATCGAACACGGCATTGATGGTCAAATCCTGTGCATCGGTTCAAATATACAGACATACGGCCTTCAACCGAAGTACCTAAAGGAAAAAAATTAAATGTTAATAATACATCATAATATAATTAATAATAGCTGGATAATTAAAAGTGGAAAAAGATTGTTCACATTTGAAAAACAGAAGTTTGTATTGTCACAGAATCATCATTAAGTGGTACAAAAAGTCTCATTTAGGTATTCCAAACTATGGTCTCCGTGTGTATTTAAAAATACCAAAATCATAATTTGAATATATGTATAATTTAAGCATAAAAATAGGGAGAGCATGATTAAAAAACATCCTGTACTACTATGCTGTATGTATACACCTTAAAAATCTTTACTGATGAAACGCCCTCTTAAAAATAAAATATAAATCTCAATTTAATTTTCTGATGCAATAATTCGTTTCACATTTTTTTAGTTTGAATAAAAAAGTTTAAGTTTCTCCAACACTGGTCCGCATTATAATTTTCCAATATTTCTGTTAATTTTAAAATCAGTTGCCCATTTATAAATATGTTAGAGTTATAGTTATATGATTATATTTAATTAATATTGGATAGTCCTACAAAGAAACTTTGCTACTACGCATTCATTATAAATTTTAAATGCAAATCTAAAGTCATTAATAATTCAATACCTCAATAGGGTTATCAATTTTTATTTCAGGTGCATTAAATATTTTGAACTCTTGATAATCTCGTACGAAATTCTTCAACTAAATCGAATTAATATTTAATATGACTTACTTAGGGGATAGTACCAATAATATCATAAAGGCTTACTTATGACCTGAGTTTGAGTTTTAAAATGTACAATGTTAATTTAATTTTTAAATAACATAATAATATTTTGTATGTGTTTAAAATGTTTAAATATTTAATTTTTAATAGTAATAGTTACCTACCAATTCACTTCAATACAATTTTAAATCTTATAATTTTGAAAATAAATGGTTTTTGTATAATATGATGTTTATTACATCCCTCGAAAAAATGTCCCCATAATATTGACTTATTACTAATTACGTATAACTCACGTATATCATATCATATCCATAACGAACCAAGTATAAAATAATAAATAATTAGATAAGTAGTCGTTATGATAAAAAATATATTAGGTATGTATTATTATATTTTGTGAATATTTTATATTTGTATAAATATAAATATTTATTAATATAATAAATAAATTATTTATTTTTATTTATTATCTAGATAGATTAGGTTTAATAGAAGTTCTCTGTTGAGAATATGACGAAAAAATAAAAATTACCAAAATACTTTGTACATAACAAACAAAAATATCACGAAATATCATGAAATATTTTATATTATTTTAAAGAAAGTCATTGTATGAACATAAGTTTTTTTCAGTAGGTATGCTGAGCTTTGAAAAAAAATGAATATAATATTATATTATATCAGTAGGTGCCTACAATCAAATCAGGAGTTGACGTTGCTTATTATACAACTGCATAATAATAGTGAATATAAATATAGTATAAATATACCTAACCTATAAATATACAAAACTTGATTTGAATTTTAGATTTTGAGAGAAGCGAGAAACGTATTGGTCTTCTTACAATAGTATTTTTTTTTTTTGTGACCACTATTAAGAATACAAAGAGTGCTTCAAAAACTTCAAGCAGTCCTATTTAACGAATGAAAATTACATTTATTTTGTGCTTTGAAGAAATCGTTATTTGATATTATCAGTAGATTATTTAATGCATTAAATAAAGTTCAGAAACCATGGTTTTAATCGAGATCCAAGCACAGTCGTTATTGTATGCGATGATTTATGATTATTTTCAAATTTGTAACAATAATGAACTACTTATAGCGCCAATGATCAACAAATTGATACGAATTGATAGTTATTAAACTAACGAGAAATTACAGGCATCTGGTTATTTTTTTGATATGTCGATTTAATTATTTTATTTCTCATAAAAACCAAATATTGACACTTTAATTCATTATCATATTATTATATAATGTAGTGTCATCACAAATAGTGATCTCATATTAAAATACTCTTATGGCATCATCCGCCATTTTTCAATATTAACCGATATTGATATTTTACTATACTTATCACTCATCAAACATTTCAACAAAGCACACACGCATTTATAGATCTTAATACATTTATTATACCTACATTTGAATACGTGAATTAAATTTGTTCTGCAGGAAATAGTTATATATTGCATGGTTGTAAATTATGATAATCATAGCGTATCGAGTAATTAATAATAACATCCAAACGTTAAATAATAATATAAGCGTTTTAACTGATACGCATAGAGCTTAACCGTACAATGTTATAGTAATGTTATTGTTGCTACAAACGGATTGCATTATACACGTGTGCGGTGTTCATAAACTATATTAATACAAGAGACAGCACATAATTGTTATTGTTGTGCAATTCGTATGGTTTAAATTCAATCGTGTACTGATTGCTATTTGCTTCCAACATAATATTACAATATTATTGTGCGAATGAATAACACGCAAATGAGTACCAAGTCACGGCGAAACGCGAGATGTAAACTTTTTTTTAAAAAAACTATTGACCATCGCGATGATATCATCTGCGTATGAATATTTGAACTTTTATATAGCGACCGCGGACGACAGGATAAACTACAGTGGTCCGAGAGTAGTGTGCGTGAGATATTATTATCATTCTCAGTTCGTAGTGGATTGTATTATTATTATTATTATCATCTACGATATAGTTTCAGCGATACGCGAAGTAGGCGTACTGGCTGATGGGTGTATTGGCGGTATTTTACTATCGCCGATGGTTAGGACAACATTTGCGAGGACATAAAAAACAAACGGGCAACTTACACGATACGTCTTTGACGCCGTGCGGGTACAGCGCCAGGTTCCAGTCGAATCCGCCGAAAGTGAAGTACGACGTCTCCAGCTTGCACTTGGTGCCCCTGGGCGACGCCGTGCCGTACTGGTGCTGGAGCGCATTTCCGGCCGCCGGGTTGTGGTGGTTCTGGATCTGATGGTGGTGGTGCAACAGCCGGGACGTGAGCGACGTGGGCACGCCGAACTCCGTGTCGTACACCGTGCGCACGTGACCGATGGACAGTTCCAGCTGGAACTCGCCGTTCGCGTCCGTGAAGTTTCGGCCGTACAGGTCGCTGACCGGTATGTAATTTCGGTTTCCCTGGGCCGGGCAGTCCGTCGTAAACTTCACCTGCAACGGGACACGCACACAAAGCGGTTAGGTACGTACGATACGACAGCGTAACGGCAAACGGCATAAATTTTATGCCGCACTTTAGAAACGTCGTAAACGACACGCGGTCTTAAGTTGGTTAAAACCGCCCGACCGTCCTCCTGTAGGAGCGGCACTCGGTGTTTTCCAATAGCACTTAAGTGGGACGCTTCTATAACCATATACCGGTATACCAATGCCGACGAATCACCGTACCGACATGATCTGCGCTCTCGCTGCAGCCCACAGGTGCGGTATACCTGTCGATATAATATTAAAACCGATAACCGAAAGACGATCGGTTACTGTTATTCATTTAGACTTTGATCTGTTCATCTCACTCACTCTATCGAGAATTACAAATTTAACCATTACTTGCAATAATTCAATACACCCGGGTGTACTCGTACGGTATGATATTGCAAACATGTCTTACAATCTCAACTCGCAGAATATTATTTTGTCGATTACACTCACGTCTCAGAGATTCGTTACACCGAGTAAGTACTTTACAGTGCGTGGTTGATGTCGGTTTTTTTTATACAATTCACACTGTTTTTGTATACTATACCTACTTGACTACACGTAAAATTGGTGGTACACAATATTTGATTTTAAAACCAAATAAATACATTTACTTATAGTACCATAATATGGTTTTAATAATGATGGCGTTCAGTTTTTTAAAATGTGTTTATGGTAATATGATATACCTACGTGTCAAAAATAATATCATGAAAATATAAATAAAGTTAGTGTTCTGAAAATGGCTTAAAATTAAATAAAAAAAGTAAAACCTACACAATATTCTCGTATATAAAATTAAAACGATACAGGATGATTGATTAAGCGTAAAACACTCATTATCTCAAAAAGTATTAATGTTTTTGAAAATATTTTTTTACATAGTTTCAAGTTGTAAAAAACAACGTTTTTATTAAAATATCAATTTTTTAAATATTTTTTTATCCTTATATTTTTTTAAGTTTTTTACTTTTTTGAACGACAGCATTGAGTTTTAATTTCATATTCCAAAGCAGAATATTTTTCTAAGTATTTTGATACATAAAAATCGAATTTAGCGTGAGAAGTTTATGAGTTATAAGTATTTAAAGTTTAGATGGGTGGAGTGGAGTGGTATGGGGTTACCCCGCAAAATTCCTCCACTACTCTGCTTGTCTAAACTTTAAATACTTATAACTCATAAACTAATAGTCCTAAATTCGATTTTTATGTATCAAAATACTTAGAAAAATATTCTGCTTTGGAATATGAAATTAAAACTCTATGCTGTCGATCAAAAAAGTAAAAAACTTAAAAAATTATAAGGATAAAAAATATTTAAAAAATTGATATTTTAATAAAAACGTTTTTTTTTACAAATTAAAACTATGTAAAAAAATATTAATACTTTTTGAGATAATGAGTGCATTACGCTTAATCAATCACCCTGTATAATATGGAAAAAAAAATTATGATTATGAACACTATAAAGTATAAATATGTTAAATAATTTTTACTGAAGAATAGTAAGTCAGTTAAATATTCAAACGTTTGTTACATAATATCTACATTTTTAAGTTATATAAAATAATTATAATTTTAACAAGTACAATATGTTAACATAAAGTTTAAAATATTTTATTATAAACTATGGTTATATTTTCTATGGCCAGTATGTTTGACATATAAATATATTTGTTGAAATTAAAAATATTTACCTACAAAATATTTAAAAATATTATTATTTTTATAATCTGTTGAAATTGAAAAAATTGAATATTATAAAACATGTTGAATATAAAATGTTAAAAAAGACATTCAGTTTTGTAGCTAGCAAAAAGTGTATTCATACTCATCGTTATACTTGTCCTCTGAAAAATGCTAGGTACTCATTAAATTATTGTATTTTAAATATTGTATCGCATTATTCTTAAATATTTATTTGATATCAGTTGATACTAAGTCTTACTTAAATATAACCAAAATAATAAATGTATTTTTGGCAACGTGTTTTATTAAAATATTAAGGTTCACCGTTTTTATATTTACGATAAAAATGCACGTAAAAAATCATTGAGTTAATTGAAATATACGATGGATAACATTTTCGCAGTAAAAAAGTATCAATTTCATAATTAACATTTACGAGTACTTTCTTTTTCTTGTACTAGCTAGAATTACTTTGGTCCCTAACGGCCTAACTTATAGCCATATATTATGCCTCCGTTTAAAAATGTAGTATGTAGGGTCGTATACGTGTATAGCTTTAGTTTACTGATTTAGCTAATAGTGATAACAAATGGGTAAAAAGAGCACATACACCTACTTCTGTATGTGCATTTAAAACATTAAAAAAAACATTTCATAGTCGACGATATGTTTTCATAGAAATGAGACAGTAGAAACGATAGTAGGTAGGTACAATATAGGTAATAATAAAAAGCAAAATCTACATCGAACAAATATTTAAGAAATTTTATAAATAGCAATATAAAATGTTATCAATAAAGTATTTATTATTATTAAATTATAATAGTTGTAAACAGTTATTAAAAATATTGTACGAAAAATAAATTAGGGATGGTAATGGCATTAATTAGGATAATATAAAATAACACGTTTCAGAATACCCTCTAAAATGTATTTATGATTTCTGTTAGTAAATAAAGATGTTTAAAATTGAAATGATTATAGACAGTATATTATAAATCAATATTATTCAACAGTACTTATGACTTATGAGAATTGTTTAAACGAAACATGATAATTAACACAAATTATTTAATTTGAATTATACTATTAAATATTAATATATACAAATCACTTTTGCTTATAATATTTAAATATTTAAATGTATGGATTTTCGAATTCTTAGGTAAACTAAAGAGTTAAGACCATATTTTCTAATTCATATATTTTTATGTAATTTAAAGAGCGTCATGTGATATACATACTTAGTTTGTTAAATCAGTATCAAGTTTTACGTGAAATGATAAGTAGATTACATATTTGTATTTAAATGTCGATACATATTATATAAATAGAAATTCAAACGAGAAGTTTTACATTATTAAACTTTTTATGTACGAAGGATAATAGCCTACGATAATAGGTTTAAGTATAATATAGGAGCAGCGATAGTTTTAAAATGATTATAATTATTAATATTGCATCAAAGCTTGTAAAAATTATCCGAGTTTAAAGTATTAGACAAATACAATATTTTATATTTGATGCAAAATCACTATCAAGGATTGTTTATCTTCCTATGACGTCTAATACTATTTAAAAAATTCTTCATTTGAATTTTGATTTAGATGCTTAAATACATCTTCGATAAAATCATCTGCTCAACAATTAACAGTAAAAATAGAATATCTATTTCTCATTCAAAAAAATAATAATCCTATTATTAAATATATACGTATTCATTTATATCTGATGATTTGCTAATTAATATGTTTACATTTTTTTTCATTAATATGTATTATTTATAAAATGCAAAAACTTATCATGTATTACGATTTATAGTAAAAGTTGAATTAGGAGAGATAAAAAAGAAGTAAATTTAATTATTTGATTGTTTTTTCGTAAAAAACGTTTGTAACTATGTTTGAAATATGTTTATATTTTTGTTACTAAAAGTATTATTTTCATGTTTCTAGAAACTATAAAAAAAGTACTGTGATGCGTGACGATAATATATTTACTTTTAAAATACAAGTCTAACGTTTTATTACCTTTTTTATAGTGTGTATTATTTATATAACTCATTCAAAATAAATATATTCTGGGATTTGTTTCGAAAACATGAAAGTGTAATAACAACTAGGTACAAATTATTTTGCAGAAAAACACTTCTAAATTATTAAAAGACTAAAATGTAATATTTTAAATTATAATTATAGCCAACAAGTACATACTCTAATGTATAGTTGGTGACATGATATTATATAAATGAAAATATTTATAATATTGTAACTATAGGTATAATATTGTATAGTATTATTATACTACGACTAAGATAATAAACAAAGTATTATAAATAATTCAATAGCAATTAATAAACTGAATTAGCTAATGGACATAAAACAACATTGGTATAATGAAAACAAACTGCAGTATATTTAAGTAGCTGTAGTACTAGAATCCAGAATACAGTCAATTTGAAAAAGCTAAAAGATAATATAAGCTTTTTTTTGATTACTCAGTTGGAATCTTTTATTCTTTTATAAATACCATTAAGTATAAATTCTAATAAAGGACCACAATTTACTTAATTAAATAATGGTTATTTAATAATGTTAGAATAATATTTTTAATATATATTTTATATAACATTCATGTACACATTATAATATACGGCTATGTATACATATTAATTACAATAAATTTGATATAATCATCATAAATCGTTATTGTACTTTCGTTTTCACTTGATCTTTTAGTTGAGTAAATTTTGTGATCTATTGTTCCTTACAAAAGTGTTATTCACCGTAAATTTAGAATAAATAAAACTAATAAAAGTGTCTAAGTGTAAGTAAGTCGTTTAGTTTTAAATATTTAATATCTTTTATTTTTGAAAACAATTACTAAGAATGAATTGCTAGGCTTTATTTTAACAGGCGATAAAATCCAAATTTAGTACTAAAAATATGTACCAAAAATACCATTCACTTAATACAAAAATATAAAATATTTTATACTACAAATTATAATGTACTCTTAATGTATATTTAAAATCCAAAGTTTACATAATTCCGCACTATAATAATATTATAATATCATTAAATATCAGATGATAAATGTTTTTTGATTTTTAACTCATCTCTACGGCTCTGCTAACCCTTCCTACTCCATAGGCAGGTCTGGGTATTTCTCTCGGAAACTTTAACTAATATAAACTTGCAAAAAAGGTAGGTAAATATAATGTTTTGTTGGTAAACAAAATATAATATCGATTTAAATGTGTTTAACTAACTTTTGAAATTCAGATTTCCTGTTTTATTGATAATTATACTATTTTAAATATAGTGATATTATTGCACGTATAGACTGTATTATTGTAAAGGTATATAGTAGAAATGTATAGAAATAATAAACTATTTTATACACGGTTAGTAAAACTTTATAAACGTTATCTAAATTATATTAAAATGAATAGAACATTATTAATATTGTATAACATATCATTTCTTTTCATCAGTGTATATAGTACAAAATTACCTACAGAGACAAATATATACAAAAATGTATATATTAAAAAAAAAATGTTCGTACTCAGTTTAAATGGTTGATTAAATACTACCTAGAGTATGAAATATAAAATATAAACTGAATTAATCGTGTAACAAAATTGTCGAAATTATCAACGACAAACTCATTCGTTATTGTATCATCTAATTGGATAGATATTAATATAGTTTGATGATTGGGAGTGGCGCCAAAGTATATATTTACCTATGACAGTTTTAGTAGTTAGGGGGTCACCATTGTCATTCTATAGTTATTTTATGAAAATGTGTTTAATAGACAACATAAAAACTATAGTTGATGTATGGTAAAGTAATTATAAGAAATAGGTGGGTGTCAAAATTTTATGTGGAGGTGTCTAATGTTATTGGTAAAATTTTGGACTTCGGTGCCACTGATTAGGACCCAACCATTATTTTTATGATGGACGATCCTTATACCTCTCTGTTAATGGCCAAATTTCCCTGACAGTGTGATAAATTTATCGTGCTTGGAATCTCCCGTGGGGATCACTACGATGTAAACCACAGACATGAAACGATGGGAAAATTCGTTCGTCGGAGGGGTTATATAGAATATAAGCAAAAAGGGGTCACAGTGAACGGGAAAGTAATATAGGCTTACACAGTAACGCGTGGGTGAAAATCAAGACTACGTTCGTGTGAATAATTTATCGAACGTCCTTCTACCGGAATTATTCAAACAGGTATGCACCCGTACTTCATTCTTTACATTGGTATTATTGTGATGTCATCATTTCTATAACTAATATAATCTAAGCATTCCACCTGCATAAATAGGTTCAAATATTCCTTCCAAATAAATTATATACATTATGTACTTTGGAAGTTGTCTGAAAAATTAATGATTCATTATAAAAAAAAAATGTATTCAAACGGAAAAAGTGTAAAATCAAGTTAATTTATCACAGTAAACATGTATACATCACTTTAATGAATATGCTAAAAATGCGTTTTTAAGAAATATGACTGAATAAGTACCTACTGAGTATACAAACAATAAAGCTTATCGATCTTAAACTATGTTAACTATATTTTAATCTCAACAGAAAAATGACAATAGTGATAAAAGTAAAATAAATAACAAACTATGTATACACTAAGTGTATAATACACTTATGAAAATATATTTAGTTTGAAAGTATTATTATACCTAGCATAACTAGAAAAATACAATGACATTAATAATAAATCAGATTTACAAAAATAAATTGTTGTTACTTTTATATTATCCAACAAATTCATTAACATACAAATCGAACATAGTCTGATCTATTAGTAATTTTAAATGATTTTTTTTACGTAGCACAGAAACAGATGACGATTTTTTCAATTTTATTGTGAATTTATTAATAAATTTAACCAGAAAAAATGTGAACTGTAAAGTAATAGTATAATTTCTTTTTATTAGGTTATTAAAATTTACAATCTATATTCATATTCCTATACTATAAGCAAATGTAGCGTAAAATAATAGAACCCACCAGAGAATTATATGTGCCCGTCATCCAATGACACTATTCAAACTTCGGGCATTTATGGAAATTTTTTTTAATTTTAATTACATGATATAATTAAAAAAATGATCGTGACATAACATAGTCAAATTTTTTAACGATTATATCCTATTTTTATGTGAAGGATTGTCTGATTATGTATAAAAGCAAGATTAGAAATAAGGGGAGTCAAATGGTTGAGTATATATTTTTGTTATTTCGTATAGGTAGGTATACTATGTAAACATAAGAAGTATTTGAGGCTGAGTTCATGATTTAACGTGTTGTTTCTATAACTGTATAACTTACCAAGTATCAAAAACTAAGAAGTGTTGGTTGTAACTATCAATCGAAGATAGAAAAGATTGAACTGTTTATTTAGAAAAATTAATAATTATAAAGTTGTATATTATATCTAAACTACATTATAGTAATAAATAATAATTGTCTTTTTTTTATTATTGATTGTGAAGCCTGGCAACATTAACTTGTTTTTTTTTCTCTGTAGGGGTGGAACTGTTGGTTAGTAAACAGGTGTGTTTTTGGTTTGGCAGATTTTTTAGTGGGCACCCGTGGGTATTTGCCATGCGCGGGTGGGGGATGGCGGTACTTCTCTCGGGATACCGTGACTTGCCCGAAAGAAAAATGCCACCCGTGAACCGAGGTTTGAACCAGCGCCGGTGTGCGTCACAAACTCACAACCAACACCTTAGTCCGCTCGACAACTCCGTCCCATAATTGCCTTTTATATAATATAATATGTATACATATGTAATATAAATATGTATGTATGTTTGTGTATTATAGTTCATATTAAATCAATAACAACTATTGCGTTCAATCTTAATTCTTAAGATCTATTAACAGCAATTATCCGTTGTCTTCTTTCCTGTCATTAGCTTTTCTTTTAACTTCTTCGTATATTTTGCATCCTTGGTTCTTTACAATATTTTGTTAGATGTACTCTGTATATTTAATTATTATTATTTTTATTAATATTGTTTTTTTATCGTTTAAAAGTTTTATTACATAAACTTTTTGTAAACTGTAAATTATGGGTGGTAGATAGTTAAGTGCTTAAGTTTTTAAAAAAGAAAAATGTTTACATAACTTTAAAATATAAACTTGATTTGTTCAGTATAGCTTATAGCTTTAAATTAATGATATATTACAAACTTTAATCGATATCGATATGAAAAAGACTTACTGTGAAACCTCTAAACAAAGCTGAAATGAATACAAATACTGATTGACAACTACCATTTGTTGTTCCAAACATTATTTTATCCTGTCATTCATTTTTGAATGTTCAATCTTTGATAAAATATTCTACAATAAATTAATAACAATTATTTAGGTATAAAAATACTATTTATACAATAATAATACATTTCATAACACAGAACATTAAAATATATAAATGAATTCCATGATGAAATATATTATATTATATTTTTAAAATAGATTATATTTCTGATTGTTTTCATAGAGCCATACAGGTATAAAATATATTCAACCAACAATCAATCAAATCTACAATATATTGTATATATAATACATAATAAATATATATTACAATATGGCTTAAATATTTGATAAATAAAAACTTAAGATATGCTTTTATGACAAAAATAAACCTACTTTACACATTGTATATAATTTATATTGAATGACATTATCATAAAGTGCACCAGAGTAAAGTATACTAAAATAACATTTTTATACCTACCTAATATGGTGTTGAAAAATATTTTTTCAGAAATTCACAGAAGTATGATCCGCACTTGGAACCTGTATAGTTTCCTAATTTTGTTTACCAAGAAACTTGAAATGAGTTATTGATTTTGAAAAAACTAAAAATATTACCGTAAAAACAAAGTACTAAACGACGGGTCTTCTAGTTATTAAATATGTACGTTAATCGTTCTGCACTACGTAATTTCGTAACTGTTTAATATAGTCAAATCATTGTAATTTATACATAGCCATCGTTATATTTACACAAATACACAGACATGGTAACATATTATAATATATTAAATAGGATGGATGGTTATTACAAAAATTAAAATGTAAAATCAAAGGGTTATAGCGATTTTATTATAATGAGAAACAAACAAATAAAAATTTAGGTTAGGGCATGCAAATTTTTTTAAAAATAAGTAAGTAATTATATATGAAATGTATGTCATCTACTCACTTGTTTACCAGCAAATGATTCGTTCACGCTGAAATGTTCACGGTTGAGTATAGTGAACGTAAAATCCACATAAACGCGCACCGATTCGGAAGCACTCTTCCACACTAGGTACGCTCCTAACATCTTGTCAGTTCGTGAGAATGTGATTGACCATTTTTGATGGCCACAAGCAAATTCCTTGGACGTAACGTCCCGGTCTGGATCACGAGTTACTGATTTGGTCACCACGAATGTAAACACGTGGGTCTGAAAGCGGTCTGGCAACTTAACCAACCTGTACAAGAGTGCCATGATTGATCGATGATCGCATTACTCAGCCTGTGGACAGAAAAAATAGAAAATAACTCCATTGTTTGTCGATTTACCAGTTAGTGACGTAAAAATAACAGATAATTGTATTGTGTTTTTAATGCCCGTAGTCGACTAACAATTATTTAATAAAAAGTATAGAATAGAATATGACCTATATTATATTTATATCTGTATTAATAAAAACCAAAATATAAATTTTTAATTATAGTACCTACCTAAAAATGTTATATTTTTTAATATTAATTTAAAATATATACAGGAACTCATGTCCAATGATAATCTCGGGACTTTTTAATACAAAGGGATAAAAAAAATTTATTGGAAAGCTTATTTTCGGGTCGTACTCCCCCCCTCCCCCCATCAACCAACATAAAAATAGAATATTCACTAAATCTCAATAAATATCACTTTTACTATGCCCCTTATTTAAAAAAATGTAATTGTAATTTATAAAAATAAGTATATCAATTTTTCTTGATTTCTGAGTCATGGCATCAAAAACTTCTTTGAACCAAGAAAAGATTCTTAAAATACCTTGTTTAATTATAAAAGATAAATCACATCAGTAAATTTACTCCTTACTACATGTAAATATTCTCTCAGGAGTCGTGTATATTATGATAAATAATATTGTAAATATAGGAATTTCCGTTCTACGGAACATCAGTTCTATAACGTACTTTTTTATCCCAAAAAAATATACTTTTATTAAATTATCCATATTTTATTTAGTATAAGCTTTCTTTAATTAAACATTGTAACTTACTAAATGTAAAAACTAAAAAGAAAACACACATACTATTAAGCTTAGATTACAGTGCCTACATAAATAATTGGTAAATATTGGAAAATATTAAATGATTAAAAAACAGTATTTATGGCTGTTATATAAAATGTTTTAATATAAAATTCAGGTTTTTCTGTCATACATTTTATTAGTTCAGGCAATGACTGTTTGGATTTCTGATTCAAGGTAAAATATATCGAGTTGTATCATCGTTGATTCTCAAAAAAAGGTACGGAAAAAGACAACGAACCAAAAATTATTTGACTATTATCATAAAAAAAATAATTTTTTTGGCTTTTATGATAAGTACATGAAAAATTGAAAAAAAGTAATTTTAAAAACAAATTTGCAATTTTAAATTACACTTTATTTTAAACTTAAACATTTTAAAAATAGATTAATATTTTTAAGATCGACATTTTTTATTATAATAATCTATTATAATCAACATACGTAACACTCAAAATTTTAAATCAGTCACAAATTATTGAAACACCTTTAGAGATCTAATGATCTATGTATAACTCTTCTGTATTTATTTTACCAAAACTTCATGTTGTTACGAAATAAACTGTTCCATGTTGAACAATGAAACTGAAAATGTAGACTAATAAAATATTAATAACCAGACAAGATTGAAAATTTTATAGTGTTTGGACCGTCTCTTTAATCCTCTAAAGTTCTTGAACTTTTAACAAGTTTTTATGATAATATTTTTTAAGCAAATACATCCTTTTAAGTTCATTTTGGTCTCATAAATATTTTATGTTTAATTTATAAAATAATAATTAGTTGATTAAAAAAAAAATCATTAATATATTTTAAGTACGGTAAAACAGCTATAAAAATGCGCATTGTTTAGCAAAAATATAATTGTATCAGGAAAATACAAAATATTTTCCATTAATCACATGGTTTTATTTTTTAATAAAACATTTGTTTTATTGTAACATCGTGGAAACAATGATATGATACACAGCTGTTTTTTTTTTTTAGTTGAGTTTAACTTTAGCCTTGATATTTAATATAATTATTTTTCTTGTTTACGTTTCTGACACTTAGTAATCCAAAAATACGATGTATATGAAACCATATAACAAATGAGCATTATAGAGAGTATAAGAAATAGTTTTTAACCCTCCTTAGTTGAACTTACAGATGAAATTCGTGGGTTCTTTTTGAACAAAATAAATTACTAAATTATTTATTACTTATTATGTATAGTATAAAACTATTATTATTACAGCAAGAATATTAATTGTTTTCTATGAGTTATAAGCCATTATATGAATAAATGATAATAATAAAAAAAATAATATTGTGATAAAAGAAAACGACGTGGCTGGTCGTAAAGTCGAAGAAATACAAAGCGCAATGCGTAGTAATATAATATATAATAAATAACAATGATAATATTATGACGTATAGTGGTATATATCTATAAGGTCGCTCACGTGACACGGTTACACGCATACAGAAGTGAACACGCGCAAATATTGTATATAGGTACGCGCGATGACTTTGCGATGGGCGATTTGCGAGGATATAATATTATTATGGTGATAAACTGTGTTTGCGTACCATATAATGAAGTATGACCTAGACGTCTGGAAATAAAAATAATTCGTATCAGCAGCTCGTCGTTATTTCTCTCAGCTGTATATGACATATAGGTACTATATATTGTAACCTAAACATTGAACGTTCAGAAATTCTCTTTCCGGCCGCTCCGATTACCCGACTACCTTATTTTTTATCCAGAGTACATTGTTGGATTACATATTTGATGGACCCTTAAATTTACGTAGCTCCGGCTGAATCCTTTCATGTCCTTGTTAAATGACAGTCGAGCGTATCACGGGCGGATGATGCAGATGCTGGAAGTGATTGGTCCATTTATGCAGCGAAATCAAGTCGTCACACTGACTGATCTCAACATGTATACGATAAACCAGATTGGGTAGTCATTGGTGAGACATTTTTAGAAGACTACTGTTTCAATTTGTTTGTATGGATAATATAAAATATTATAATGCTATAATAAAAACTAAAAACACATCATCTAAAATATGCGTGATTTAATCGCGTAATACTCTCAAAATTTGTTGACATACGTCTCATAAATAATACGGTAACATAATACATTTCCCTGTCAGCGGTTGGCTTGTATATTTTTATTGGGTGATTTTTGTTGGGTTGGTGGGTAAAAGAGAGGTCCATGCCAACGCACGCCCGTATGATAAATAATTTAAATTAGAAATTATGAAATAAGTACTTATAGTTTAATATTCTTTTGCCTATGGTATTGCTACAGTAAGACTTACATGGTAATATTAGTATACATAATACAAACATGTAAATGCAGATGGTTCTAGTGTTAATATTTACACAAACAGTTATCATGCGATAGTGCACCGACTCACATATGGCATTATCCTCTCTAGTTTCTCTGGATTTCGTGACGATAAAATAAACAATTAAAAAAACAGTATTACTTTTCTACACTGCAGCCCGTGATCTGTATCTTATATCGTGTCACTCTACGTCTCTACCTGTCGATTACCTAATATTAATTGTATGGCTTATAACACACTCATATAATTTTGAAATTAAGTTACAGACTAGGTACGTAATATTATTGTAAAATCACACACATTATGCCACCGGAGCCAACAAACAACTCCCCGATGGACACATATTTACAAACATTTTCCACGAATAATTCAATGAAAATTCTTCCACTTCTACTACACTCAAAACTTCTATTAAAAAAATATAGAAGTTCAAACAAACTCCTCCAATAACTACTATTCAAATAAATACACATTCGTTATAATTACTCAATGTTCAATTGCATCCAATCACAAAATGAAATTAATATTTCGTGATGTTATAGGAAACCTACATCCCTCGTTAGTTATAAGAATTAACTACAATAATAATATAAAAATATAAAATAGTCAATAACAATTGGAATATGAATATATAATATATTTTAACTAAGTGTCGTTGATGGGTGTCTCATTAATCAAATAATTTAAGTTACTGCGGTGCATATGAACCTCAAAATCATAAATGTTTATTGTAGTTATTATGTGGATTCTGTATTTCCTATTACATTTATAGTACCTATATAGGTATATAATATTATGTATATACAAGTATATTTACACATCATATTTTTTCGTAATCCAGCCCCCTTTTTTACTTTAAGTACATAACTAATAAGCAATACAATTGATAAAGTCAAGTGTCAACACAATATAATTGCAATAAACCAACTATTTTATAAACTTGCAAACGTGCGTGCATGTTGTGTTGTGTGTATTATTATTATTTATGCCATAACAATGCGACCACGAAACACGAACACACAATACGTGTGTGTTAGTAATTCGATATTAAAATATGTATCTTACTATATTCATTTTTATCTATTATCATGTAAAAAGCAAAGTAGTATTGCAAATAATTTCAGGGTGCTCATTATTACACTTCTATAATTGATTAGGTAAGAACATTATATCGGTTGAATAATCAGTTTTTAATTTGTATCAATCTTTCAAAATAATATCCTTCATCAAAACACGAAAATAGATTTAAATTTATTAAAAACGATACCCTGCAATACAATCATAATATATTATATAAACATTTTTTTTTAGTATTATAGGTTTTTAAATAAATTAAATTGCTCCATACAATCCGAAAAAATCACATAAAAAATTGTTTCTCTAAAATAAAGTTAATATTATAAATATTATAAATATATTATATAACTAACAGATACATTTTTTTTTTTTTTATTGATCTTCAAAAAACAACTCGGCAACATAGGTCATTAGTTCTCGAGTCTTAATTACTATTTAAAATATATACATTAAGATCTTACATTTTGTGGATTAAATTAGTTATATTTAGATATTTTACAATTTTTTTGTTCTGTTCTGGGCTTGGACCGAGAATTGAGTCGAAGGTATCGGTCATGTTAAGGTCCGTTCGCTCCTGGTTGTAGATGTGGCATTCTGTCAGGATATGTTTGACAGTGAGGCGTTGACCACAGGCTTCGCAGTTGAGAGGTTCATCTTTTGACATGAGATAACCATGAGTTAATCTAGTGTGACCGATTCTTAAACGATTTAGAGTGGTTTCATCTTTTCGATTAAGGTTGGAATTATCCCATCTTAAGGTTGTTGACTTGATCTGGTCAAGTTTTGTGGTCTGGCTATTCCAAGATAGGTGCCATTTTTTTCTTATGTATGTTTTCAATGAGTTTTTAAAGTCATCGTATGTAAGGGAGTCTAGTATTGCTGTGTCATTGTTGCAGATGGCCATTTTGGCATATGTGTCCGCAGTTTCGTTACCTTTAATGCCGGTATGCCCTGGAATCCATATCAGTATAATTTGTTTTTTTTTTTTTTGGCTTCGTCAAGTTTATTTTGGATGAGAATGGTAATGTCACTGGGGTTGGTTTTGTTTTTAATACTGTTTATGGCGCTGAGAGAGTCGCTAAGAATTAAAAACTTGGTGTACACTGAGTTGTTTATTATTTCTATGGCTTTCAAAATTGCCAGAGCTTCAGCAGAAAATATTGAATAATCGTTTGGGAGTTTGAATGTTAAGTTTTGGTTTTCGAATATGATTGCGATTCCAACTCCATTATATGACTTTGAGATACATTTTATATTAAACTAAATGTAGGTACTATAAAAATAATATGAAGGCGGTACAATTAATTAAAGTATATCATTTTCATTAATTTATAAGCTATAGATATTAGACAAAATATATAATATCGATATAATATTATGTTGAACAATTATAATAAAATAATAATGACATTTTTCGTGATAAACGGTTTTTAAGTAGGTACCTACCTACAACCTACCTATCTGAAAGTGTAAGAAATGGTGCAACACGCAACTATTTGAAAGTTGTGTATAAGAAGGAAATACGCTAAGTACTCCATTTCATTCATCAAAACATTCGAAACAACAACGGCATTTGAACTCATGCTACTGACACTTTACTTAAGCCCTACTTGTATGATATTGACATACATACAAGGTATACGCGTAATACCGTATACGTATTACCTCTGGCTAAAAAATTAATAAAATTTAAAATATTTTATAATTTAATATTTACTCGAAATGATAGATCGTCATAAATGTATGAGAATTGATAAATAATTAAATATTTATGTAGGTGTATAGTATAATGTTATTATAATTACTAATTATTTAATATAATGGACCTTACTGATGGATCTAATTTAAATTGCACTATTCTATGCATAATATACTTAAAATATTTATTCTATAATAATTAGTAACTAATAATTTACATTCAAATTGTTTTTGTATTTATACATATTATTATATGGTATCTTATGTATTGTAAACATTCATCTGTATACCTACCTACTAACAAAGTTAATATACAATTTTTTTTAGAAGTAACACATAAACAGTAACTTTTCCCTTTTTAGTTATTATAATAATATTGTTTTATGATTAAACTAAATCGGTATTAAATCTAAGATAAGTTACGAAATATGGGTTACCTATTCAATAATTGGAACTACGTTTTATAACAACTGTAAAAATAATTTTAACTGACTTTTGATGGACGGACGATTGCCCTGGAAATGTCAGTTTCAGTCGGCGTCAACGGTAAATAATTTCTACTCACCTTAAAAGCAGTAAAAATCATAAAATATATCTACAAGAAAATAAAATTGAAAACTATCGTTATAAAATATTAGACATAATTAATATATCTGTTGAGTAAGCATGATCAACTATCTAGTGTCTACTATTGACTCATAAATACTTGTATTGGCTAATATTCATATATTCGTTATAAAGATTTTTTCCGTATAAACTAGTTGTTAGCTGTAATTTTTTAAAAAAACAAAAAAATATTTACTGATGTACTTACATATTATATAATATTATAGTATATAATACATAAAATACGTAAATAAAGAAAACAATTTTTGATCAATTTACGTCCAATTTTGATTCCTGCTTCAGTTAAAATTATGTACCTATACATTATACACATTATAGATTTATATAGATTTTAGACTATAGAGACTTTACTATTTACCATTTTATTATGACTACGCTATTCGTCCACGGTGCAAGATAAACACAAACCGAGTTGAACCCTAGTGGAGACAAATAACATAGGTAACTCTCAAAATTTGAATATTTCAATTTAAAACTTTTTTTAAGAGCATATTGACACAAGACATGTACCTGAACGCCGTACCATAGACAGACAATTCACGTAAATCTGATTTGCCCAAAAATAGAGAAGTACACCTGTACCAAGTTTCATCCAAACCGTATCAGAAATTCAGAAATTCAGAACGCCAATAAGGCGATAATATTAATAAATACGTAAGTATGTCACGGTCCCACCGTTGTGGTACTTCCAAGAAATGCATTAAAATAATAATAATATGGTCCCTATAATTACTGTCTAGACACCGTGGTCATGACCACGAGAATAGATAACGACTGGCCAGCTGTATCAATATTAATTGTGGCGTCTAAAATATGAATAGAATAATAATATTTAATCATTTTAGCGATAGGGATGGAAAAATTACTATACTAAATTAAATAAAATAATCCTCGTAATTATTATTATTATTTTTTTATCGGAATATAAAGGGACATATTATCATCACAAACAATCTTCCATATTTTAAAATTAAATTATTTATCAATTTTTATTCTTTTACCAAAGTCCTCAAAATTACTTTTATTGATTAATGTTTTCAATAAAGTTGTAATGTAAGTAATATTTCATCATATACGATTATTTTGATCTTAAACGGATCGCCATTAATATTGTGGTTGGTATTCCTTTAGAAATCCAATTAAAATAGTTATCTGTGTTGATAATCAACTATTGTCTGCACGTCTTTGTTGGAATAAAGAAGCACGGAATTATTTCACATATTTTCAAAAGGTCTTTCATTTGTTTTTTCTTTTTATTAGTTAGAGCATTTTGCAGCAAGTACAGTTTAACAGTGGCACTGTAATTATACTAAAATTAAAACTTATTAGTGAACCAATTTTAACATGATATTAAAAAAAAAAAAACTATAGTAAGTAAATAATTAGTTTAAAAGTACCTAATCACTTTACTTACTGCTGTAAATATTTTTCAAATTATCATTACCATTTCTAGTAATCATCTGTGTTTTCTAACCCACACATACTGAACATACCCATTAAATAAAATATTCAGTCGAAAATATTTACCATAATTTATCTATTATTTACCAAGACAATAAATTGTTCGAATAAGAATGGAACGTATTTAATCTAACAATCAAGCATTACTCCATTAGGCAGTGATTGATAGTTTAATAATTTAAAAGGAAAACAAAATAGGTAGTTATTGAGTACTTTATGTTTACATTATAATAATTATTTTATACAGTGAAAATTAATATAAATATATTTAACAATGTAAGTAATAGAAGCAAATAATTTTAAAACGGATTACTTTCATGCAGCGATTTCCAACAAAAAAAATATAAAAATAAATGTATGTAATAAATATGCGTCTCTCTAATATTGACCCTAATTTCAAATTTTTCCAATCTTAAAAATGGGTCTTTTATCTGAAAAATTCAAATAATTCAGTTATTTCAATAACTTTTATCTCTTACTTAATTGCTATTTTTAATTATTGTAGATTATTACTTAACAAGTTTATTGTATTAATCATGTATACCTACTATATAGTATATTATCATGTACTCTGTTAAACACAATCGATCTGAAGTCTGGGTTTACCAAGAAATAAATAATTTAAGCATTACCATAACTAGTTGTTAAAATAATAGTGACATTAAAAAAAAAAAAATGTATATTATTATATTTGTAAAATGTATCACACTTCGAGATAATATACAACACGGAAGCGCTAAAGAAATCGTTAAGATTTTATTACCAATCTCGTTGAATAATTTCAATCGCTATACATAGTCAAGCGAATAAAAATAAACGTTAACTTTAGACGTGTGTAAGGTTAGTATATTGTGTGATGTATTAAAATATTATGACTATCGTCAGTGTTATCTCCACGTATTATAATACTATAGGTTCCACAGTTGCACACACTGTTCAAATTTAATGTCTATGAAACGACCGAGTACCAACGATTATGTCGTCCGATGTTGCATTCGTATTAGAATGTAACGAGGATGAAAGTCGGGAAACTGTTGCGCACCGTATACAGGTGAAATCTGCTATGCGGTGGTTGCTAAAAGTCACAAGCAGGCATGCATATCGATTGCCGGAACACGGAAGATAATAAAACTTGTAGGTGGCGTACGACGGTCAATCGATTATGTGCATTGGCAGTTGAGTGGAGGCCAAAAGGACATGGGGTAATCCATCCGACTATATTTATAGTTAAATGTCTTTTTTTAAATGCCTAGTTAAAAAAAAAAAAACGTGCGACATAACACTGTGAATACGAAATAGTTACCGCAACTATAAGAACTAGGTACTGTGTTAGAATTTTTAATTTTTAATTTAAACGTTAGCTGATAGTGTAGCAGATAAAGTGGAAATCGATCTTCTCCTGAACAAAAAAAATGTTGTTATATTATTATTGTATCTAAAGCATAAAAGATCTTTTTTAACCGAAAAAATTCAAGCTCGTGTATAATGAATTTATTTTATTTTTAATTTATATACTTTATACTAATATATACTATACATACAATATACCAGCCATTATGCTTAATATGTTATTATATTATTATATATTTTACTCGTAGAATATTCATAATTTTATTTTATTTCATTATAATATTGTGAACTCAAAAATAATCATGAAATGTATAATTTGCAAAATACGAATCTTAACAGAAGGTAAACATTTTTAATAAATCGTGCACATCCTGTGGATATAATCAGTTAAACACAAAATAACAATTAACATAGTGCAATACATCAATGACCTCAAAAAATATATCATCCCACTCAACATGAACGAAGCATTAGGACCAAATACCAAAAAATCACAAATATGATAACCTTCATGAGAAAAACTGACTTATATAATAACATTTAGCAAACATAACTGTACGAAAATACTACTGTATGTATTGTACATATTTAATGAACTTCACTATACATTTATGATTATTATATTATTACGATTGTTAACTTTATATACCTATCCATGGGCCGTAGCTAACATTTATATTATATAATTAGGTACTATGAATTAAAATCAAAAACTAACAACCATTGTTGTTGGCGTTTTTTTAGGTCAATATACTCGTATAAAAAATAAACATAAATAATGCCTGATCCATTTTGTTCCAAATTAATTTTCGTAGAATTTATAAACAATACAAAAACTAAAGGTATTTATCATTGTACTTTTCGTCATTCGTCCCATACAATATAAAGTCACGTAATTATTGAATGTACTTAAGAAAACATAACTATAAAGTGTACCTTTGGATCTTCTACGCGTAACATAACAATTTAACACTTTCTCAATACAAATAATATATTTTTTAAGATTAATATTAAAATGAATGAATCCATATGAGCTTTGAATCAAGTTTTTGAAGGTCTGCATCTTAAAAATATGGTTTAAAAGCACAGTTTAAAAACAATATTGAATTAAATTTTTTTTTTGCACTTAGTCAGAACTTTTACTGTACTTTACCCATAATATTTTTATTTATACTCTTACACATTATAAAAATAAAATATTTATAACCAAATAGGTATATTATTTTAAATAAAAAATAATAGGTAATAACAAGTAATAACAATAAATAAATAAACTTTTATTAATACGGAATAAATTATTATTAATGTACATATAAATGTTGACATTGTAATGAATAGGTTTATACTGTATGACAAATGCAGTTCGTTAATCTTTTGTCGTAATATATGTAAATATTCATATTACAGAGAAAATACGTGTCAATCTTAAGCATCAGTTTAGATTAGAATTCACTTACTACAAATGTGAAAATGTATAAATAACTATAGGTAATTTATAAAATCAAATATTTTAAGATCAATAATATTACAGGTTTAAGCTGTTCGACTTATAATGTATAAAGAAGAAGTTATGAAAAAAAATTCAAAAAATCTGTAAAAGAATCAACATTTCTGTAATAAGTTTTAAAAATGTAAGATGTGTGTAATTCTGAGATTGTATATAGGTAACTTTTAATTTTCTCACCCTTATGATGTATTTTGATCAACTTTATATAGTTTTAAATTGTATCCTTTATATGTAATTACATAATATATTCAAATAATAATTTAATCCAGAAAGCGCGTTTAAAAATCAATATTTTATAAATATTGAATGTTGAAAGAATAATTTGTCTTCTATAACTAGTAGAAAAGATAGTAGATACCTAAGTGCTTAACATTTTGACGTAAAGAGTAGTACAGTAGGTACTGCAGTATAGTGCACCACAAATATCAACACTTGAAACTTCACTTATCGTATAGGAAATGTAAATGCTATAAATATAAAAAAAAACTGTTCATTCAAAGTTCAATATTTATACATCAATATAATACTTAAAAAATGCAACTACTTCAGATTATGAAATTAAAAAAATGTCATTTGAAATTTAAAATGTTATATTAATTTCATCAAAAGACGGTGGAAAATGGCAAAAAAAAATTAATATTCTTAAAAACAGCTGGATGAATAATCCTGTATATTTATAGTTATATTATTAAATATTAGGAATCCTATATTATTTGATATTTGAATATTGTATTTATTTTATCACTTACCATGCACATTGGTGTTTTTCAATTAACTCGAATTGATTAAAAGTTAACAAGTGTCGCCATCACCTAAAACAAATAACAATAAAATATTATGTTAATACCTAATAAATATTATAATAGACCTGGATATTATTATTATGATTCAAACGACCTACATCAATGATCTCGGAATCATCATCACTTCTTCCCTATATATATTTCAATAAAAACATCCACTCTACACTTTGTAAAGCTCTTAATGTATTGGGTTTCATCAAGTCAAATATTCAAAATTGCACTTTTGCCCTTGCATCTTTTATTTAGCCTTGGTTTGATCCATTTTTGAATACGGTTGAGTAGTTATGCAACTATATCTTGCGAAGGACCAATTAAGATTACAACTTGTCTAAAACAAATGTTCTCCGTACATCCCTTCCGTTCTCAAAATAGAGTATCCTCCTTATGGTTATTCTCTTATTCGTAACACTGTCAAAATTCCTACTCAACCTTTTTGGCTCCTCGACGCCAGTGTCGCAGGTTTCTAATACCTTCAATTTTTTTTATCCACGTTAAAAAAACTAGGTCATTTTAACCCCCTCCCGGTAAAGTTATTCATGAGAGAGGTAAAAATATCCAGGGGTAAAAATTGGCTGTTACACCTGTTCCAACTTTATTTCTTCCCTTTTTAGTGGTTCGTTAGATGCTCCAGATCTAGATGCTCCTGATATCCTTATCTTAATCATCTTCCATGTTCCTTCTTACAACGTTAGAAATCATCAGCTATTCGCAGTACTTACTCATACAACTGATCATGAACACAATAATTATCTCATTCATAGAATTATACGTCTAGCAAACCATTCAAATAATATATATTTTATCAAACTTTAATTTGGTTCTGGGACATTCTTTATCTATTGATATATATTTAATTATTTAATTTATTTAATTATAAACATACCTACATGTTGTACTATAAATTCTAAATTAGGTTTTGTATTTTGTATACATATACATTATACACCTTATCAAAATATCTATCTAGTTTTAATTACGAAAATATAAAATAAAAACTAAATAAATAATTAGAAAATTAGAACAATCGGTACGTTGGTTATTGAAATAACAAATTTTTACTGTATAATTTATATTTGAGAACAAGACTAAGTCTGTACAATTATAGTTGAAAAAGTTCCTTAGAAATGCGGGTTATTTATTATTATCCCTTATCTTTTTAAATACATATATTACCTACTGTAAAAGTGTATTATTTTGTTCATCCCTAAGCTATAATAATTTAATTAAATATATAATAATATGATAAGAACTTTTATTCCAGCGTATTCAATTTTCTTGACATATGGTTATTATTTAATCCTACCTATATAAATAACTGTTTTTCTAAATAATATAACCTAGCTAGTTTATTTATACATTAGTTTATGAGGTAGACACTATAAAATAATTAACTACCTATGTATAAGAAATGTTATAATTATTAAGAGGGGGACGGAGTGGCCGAGCGGACTAAGACGTCGGTTGTGACGCACACCGGCGCTGGTTTAAACCTCGATACACGGTCGGCATTTTTCTTGGGGCAAGTCACGGTGTCCGGAGAACAAGTGCCACCATCCCCCACCCGGGTATGGCAGATACCTACGGGTGCCCACTTGAAAATCTGCCAAAACTACACACACGTGTTTACACCTACTGTTCCCTCCCTCGCATATTAAAAACCACCCAATAGCCTAAGTTGCCGCGGGTTAACTAAGAAAAAAAATAATTAAGAAAACACCTGATATTCTTAACAAATATTATTTTTTTGTGAAATTTGTTTAAAGTTTTATTTTTATTTTTCAAAAATTATTAATTACTTAAAACTTCTCGATTAAGTGAGGTACATATATTATCATCAATTAACACTGAAACATTCTTTTTCGAATTTTAATACCTAACTGATGTTATTTATTTTCTTATAATGAATTTTACTATATAATTTTTATAAAAAGCTGAATATTTTCTTTTTTAAATTATTTATTAGTAGGTATTGTACATTTTATCACAAATAAAATACATACTAAATTAAAAAATAATACATATTAATAAAATAGTTAAATATATTGTATAAATGTTATCTATTAATTTTTTTGGAACGGATTATTTTAATATCATGAAAACTGCTTATAACCTGAGTATTGCAACAAATCATGTGGTATTTATTTCAAAACTTTTTGGTTTTTATTTTCAATCAAAAAATATTAAGTTTATCAATAAATTATATCTTGTCTTGAATTGAAAAATAGCAATAAATTTATGAAAAAAATGCTAACAATTTGAGTTCTTGAAATCATAATAACTTTAAGTATGTTATTCAGAAAAAATATTATATAATCATACGTATATCCTATAACAATAATTTTATAAATATAAGTTTTAACTGTTGATATGTCAATCGTATTTAATATATGATAATTATAAATATTATAAAATATAAATACAGACATGTAACTTTTCACACAAATGTTTAAAAGCTTAAAGCTATATATTATATTATAAAGTCTATTTTATACGTATACGCGGTTACATGGAACGATTATATTGATACATCTTTATCTCTCAGAATAATAAATAATTTACATGTGACTTATATATCTCTAACTATAAATATTATTATAAAATGAATGCTGTTGCCAAATGGTTCGAAATAAACTAGTATATTAATTCCACTCGCTATATAAATATATATATATAATATATAAGTTATCATATTACGAGTCTTGAAAATATTATGTTTGTACAGTAGTAATACAGGTTATTTGATTTATATAAATCAAAATTTAAACTAATTAATTTGAATACTTAGATACCAATATTTTAATAACATATGAATTGAAGTGAGAAATCGTTTATTTTACACTTACATTAAATTTAATTGAATTTGTTATGATCCCCAACGACTTCGTTAGAATGTTTATCTATACCCAGACCCATATTTAGGGGGGGACAGGGTGAGCCATTGCTCCTCCTGGAAGAACTTGTGGAGCGGTAAATTTTCATGAACTTTTTTTTTTTATCAAGCCAACATAATTATAACTTTGAAATAATGTAAAATGTTTTTTCCTTGTGTATTGTGATTTGGTGGAGATTTCTCCAAAGTTTATTTTAGGATGATATTCTCTCAAAACAATTTTTATACTAACAATAATAATTCCTTAGATAACTGATAACGGCATGATTGCAGCCCGCAGCTAGCGTTGTTGTAAATAAGTAAAACACAACATAATAATAATAATGTTTATTTTACTATTACGTAATACCTACATCTTAATTATTAATAAAATTAAGATCAAAAAAATGCAATTAAAATAAATAATACTTTTTTTTCAGTTTATAATTTATCTTTATATTAAGAGTATAAACCAAAACTAGTCGGATACCATAAGGTACTAGATTCTTTCAAATTAATATGTGCAATAATTTTTTTTCTAATAAGATAAAAAAATTAAACGCTTATAAATAAACCATTGTAATATTGTATTCATTTTTATTTTACTTATACTTTTTTTTATAAAAACTATAATATTTTTATTTAACATTGGTTTTCCTAGACATTTAAGAGATAATTAATAAATTAAAATATGAAATATTGGAAGGAATGCAGTTTAGCTGCAAATCGATTTTCGTGAATTTATTTCTTCAAAATTTGTGTTTTCTACGCTTAATGATAGAACTATAAAAAAGTCTGTCAAATTTTCTGTAGAAGTTATAATATTAAAAAAACTTCAAAACCTTAAAATCTTATTATTAAAATACCAAAAATTATATTTTTGATTTTTTTTTTTTTGTAAATGTGAGTTTTTTATCCTTATGATTTTGGTGAAATCAGAAATTACCTATTGTACTTACTGTATATTATATTGTTGAATGTTCATAAAAAAATTTAATAAAAAAAAAAACCCCCGACGAATGGCCAAACTCGTGTATAACTTTGAAACTAAGTCCGACCGACAAATTCTGTTTGCATCACTGATTGCTCTTAACTCATTGAAAAATAAAGGTTTCCAAAAAAAATTTTCAAAATCTAACAAAATTTATGAGTCATAAATTACGAACCAAAATAAAAAGTACCTTACATTTTAAGAAATAACTATTTGAGGGGTGAAAAATATTTTGCCCCGGGGCGCAAAATGTTCAAATACAACCCTGTCTATATCCAACCATTATTCTCATTTCAAATCTAAAAATACAATAAACACTTAACATGCGTATAAAATACGTATAGTTTAGCTTTAAATAATATTTATATGTAAATTATTTATATTCATATTTTCTTATTATAAAAAGTTAAAACTATCCACGATTCCTGCACTATTTCGTTTTATATTAAATGTATTATATTATATGTGTAAATAATATAGATAGTATTATTCTAATTATAGATATTCACATTGACAGCATTCATCCTTTACAAGTCAACAATGTATGTATACGACGAAAACATCACTTGAATAAATATATTATATTGATTAAAAATTGGTGTCTAATAATTAGTAATAACGATCATTACTATGTTTCTTTGAATAATCTAGATGAAAACAATAATTTATATTTTCATTTTAATATATAAAACAATCTAATAACAAATTTTAATCCAATTATATAAAATAATATAACAAAAGAAAAAATCATTGTCACTAAAAAAAACCATAATATGGCACATATCTAAGCACCAAGTTTTGTATTTTACTCAACATCTTTAACATCGTATTTCATTTTATTTATTTCAATGAATAAGAAGTATGCCTGAGGGAATACCCTGGAAGATAACCACTTACGAAACAATGCTGAAAATCATTGAATAGAAACAAAATCTAGATTTCATTCAAAGTAATAAAAATAGAAAAACAAAACTTTTTATTTGAACAAAATAGAAAAATAATCAAGAATATTATAACATGCTACTTCTCTTTCAATGTACGATGATGTAGGTAAGACATTTTGATTTACAATTAATTATTAATGTATGGTAAATTAGTTTTTAAAATAAAAATATTAATGCATTCAACTGATCATTAAAAATATAATTTGTGTTATCAATAATATAATATAGGCAATGCATAAAAGTGTGATACCATAAATTTGTCTGATTTTCGTATTATTTTGATTTTTTTATCTAAAAATAAAATTGATAATGCAGGGTTTGAAATACAGGGTTAAAATAGTGGATCATATTAAAAACAATTTACTTGTATATGGGTATCTATATGTATAGGGTATCTTAATAAATGGGGAAGTTTATATACAGTATTAATGTATTATACACTTTTCTATTAACACATTATATTATAGGTAATAATAAATATATATGTACCTTGTACCTAGTTCATCAATTATTTAAGTGTTCAACTTAACATGTAATAATATAATGTATTAATTTTTATAGAATTAAATGTATTTCAAATACACTGCAATTAGCAGACATTGTATATGAACAAAATATTAAATATATTATTAAATCTTACATTAAATATCTAAATGGGTAATTAATACAGTTAAATTATTTATTAAATGTGAGGTACATGTATTCGCTAATTTAATAATGGGCATTATAATCGTTAACTTCATAGTTAATATTTTCTTTAATTAGGTTTGTACTTTTTTTTATTGAAATAAGTTTATATTTCACTCAATACTATAATAATATGTAATATAAAAATATTTTTATGTAATAAAAAGAGCTGTAAATATTTTCAGTGATAATACATACAATCCACTTAACTTTGCAAACCAAATAATACAAAAAAATCTCTTTGGTTCAAATCACGTTATAACGAATGTCAGATTCAAATAAAAGTTTTTCCACGAACTATATAATGCATATTATGCAGAACCAAAGTTTATATTTATTTCAATAAATCGATCTACTTAGTTGTTTATTTGTTTATTTGAAATATTAGAGATAACAAACTTCATATTATTCTAAGAGTCTTGAATGAAAAATAATATCAATACATTATTGAATACATTATTAATTAAATAAAATTTAACAATATAACACAGTATTATCGTACAGTTAAATAGTAAATTTATATCATCGCTGTTATAATACGAATTTGTTTAATAGCTTTTGTACA
The DNA here is from genome assembly GCA_008086715.1 of Sitobion miscanthi. Classification (NCBI taxonomy): domain Eukaryota; kingdom Metazoa; phylum Arthropoda; class Insecta; order Hemiptera; family Aphididae; genus Sitobion; species Sitobion miscanthi. Next base: position 5,225,184 of record CM017797.1, read on the forward strand.
TCGTCGATCATGAACAATGAGTACCTACCTATATTATTTTTATATTCTAAGGCCTGCTAATAACTATGTGAAGTTTTTTCAAATTTTCAGATATAACTTTATTAACATGTTAATGCATACCACACGTCCCCATACTATTTCAGTTCAATGTGATATTATATTAAAATAATAAAATGCAAAGTTAAGAGTATATAATATTATGAAGTATAATACTGTATTTGTGCGTAGTATTTAGTTTCAATTATTTTGAAACAAAAAATGTAACTCATTACTTAATCATAAAATAATGCTTCCATTATTGTTTAAAGTTATAACAATAAAAGTGTAATAACTTAAGTTTAATGAATATTGACTTAAATACGAGTTTATAATAACTTAATAGAGTGCACCGTTTCAATTTAAAACATGATGTTTTATATTTAACTGCACATACACTGCCCGTTTTATTCATTGAATAAACAATATTATTATTATATTATTATTATTATTATTATTAAATGGAAGCAACAAACAAAACGTACATAAAAAAAAAATTTTAATCAAATTTAATGAAGTTTAATTTAATTTAACTAGTCGTATTATAATATATCTTCAATGTTAATTATTATTCATCCGTATACCGATCAAAAAAATCGTATTAGCCTTAAAAGTGAAAAATTTATAATTTGTAAAATAACAATATGATTTTCATCTCGTACATTATAATACGCGTTTACAAAAGTATTGAACCATTTAATAACTGTTGCTTGGAAAAAACTTATATTTTTATGTTTAAAACTATATGGCATTTATAATTGTATAATTGTATAGTTTAACTATGTATATAGGTAGCTATTTGTAATTTTTTTCTAGTTTCTGTTTGTACTTATATTCAATTTTGTTTTAAGACTATGTTATCCACCTCTTCATTAACAATGAATATTTATCATCTTTTAAGATAGGTATAATAACGGATAAAATTATTTAAAAAAAGTATTTTTCATGAACTACCTCACTCATTTGAGGTTTATGGACTGTAGATATATACTGAAGTTTCAAAAATCAGACAAAAATTCTGCACTATAGCTTTGATATCAAATGATAGGAATATTAAATATCAAACAAATAGTGTCTGTAATATTTTTACATTAGAAATACTCAAAGCCATCCAAATCACTCAGTTTAACGATGATAAGAAATATTTAATAATATCTGGTTCTTTAACCACTCTCATCAGCATACACAAGTACACAATTAAAAAAAAAACACCACAACCAATTATCGTTCAAACAATCAATAAAATAAACGATCGCAAATATAAAATATCTTTTGCGAGGATTCCTGGACGTGTAGTCATAAAAGAAAATCAAGACGCTGACCAAATATCTAAAAGCTACAGTTAGTGTGAAGAAAAACACGATTTACAAAATTAAATACAATAAATCCAATCACATTACTGAATGACAAAAGGCCGAGGAAGATACGCTTCCATGAATGCCTGCGGTACACTCATCACAGTAAAACACATACTTATTATTGCCGACGAAACACCAACGTAACAGTAACTTTCAGTAACTCTACATCACACTACAAGTTGCTGTTGAAATTATCTCTAAAAAAAACCCCCAATTGCATACAATTTTGTGTGTTAAATATAACGTGTGAACATTTCTTTTTTTTTCTAAGTTGATCGAAGTACTTCTGAAAATTAAATTCAACAAAATTACGCGTTTAGAAGCTACTGTTATTCAATACTAATATGTTTCTGCTTTTCTGGTGACTACATATTATTACATTGCGATTGCGGTAGTGTATATGGCATGTCAATAAAATACTATACCCATACAGGGGATCGTTATGGTTTACCAAATTATTACCCGTGTATTATATAAAACTTTGTAGTACCACAATACTATACATTAAATAAAACACTTCATTTTTATAATAAACTTTGATCCTCACTTACATTATATTTGGAATCGAACGTTAACAACATATATTTCGTTATGACTATTTATTTTTAATAACTATTACATATCCAAGTTTTCTACAAAAATTAACAGCATTGTTCTTTGCTTATAGTAATGTTGAAAAAACTAAAATCGCGTACTAAATAATATGAGTGAAAGGTTTTAAATACAATACATTTAGTAAATAATCGAAATGAAAAACTAGTCATTACTTAAGGTACCTGTATTGTAAGTATTGTAAGTATTGTTATGAAGAAGTATATCCTCGTGAAATGTACAATCCTAAATGAAACACTCGAGAACTATAAGAAACATAATTCGTGTTTATTGGAAACCAGAAATTGCACTCATGTTAATTAAATTAGATCCACCGAGTTAAAATAGTTATATATTATGATATCATAAAAACCAAACCAATTTATGGTAAAATATTACCTTAATTAAATTATATAATAATATATAGAATAGAAAAGTTAAGTCGTGCGTATACATTTTTAATTCGACGCATTCGCGAAAACCTATGACGAAATACAATATTATAATTCATTATTGCTTCAGTTTTTGTATAAAATACGTAAGCTATAGATTACAGTGCTTGAAACATTTTACTGTGATACCGATAAAATATATTATGTGTAAAGAAAAAAATGTATATCGTATTAGACGGTTCCATATTATTATACGCTTAGAGAGACTTGTTTTCTCGTTTCTCGAAGACAGCGCCTATGTAATATTCACGTTAATAATATGATAATACATATTATGTGTATTTAGTTCTGTACACGAGGTGATTCTATCGGTATAATTATTACGAAATAAACACTGCGGAGTCATTATAATGTTTACTATACGATTTGCGGGTGATATATGAACTATTAATTAGACACAAAACCAAAAAGAAAATGTACTACAACTACAATGACTATATATATATATAATACGTACCAACGGGACAAAGTTATGAAAGCAAACGAATAAAAACGATCGGACATAATAATAACATACGCGACGGCGACGGGACGATCTCGCGGTGTTTTCGGTCGGAATAGTTTGGTGGCGGAGGCGGCGGCGCGGCGACGACGAGTGTCGGAGTAAAAAACAGAAAAAAAAATTTAAAAAAATTGTATTCTCGTAAAAAAAAATCTACGACGAGTGATCTCCTCGGTCGTCGGTGCGGCGGGTGGCGACCGGTGGTCCGGGACGGGGAGGTGGCGGTCACTCGCGTGCGTCGTGAGCGTGTTCGCGCGCCGGATGGTAGCGAGCGAGTGATGGGCCGCGGGCGCCGACGACTGCCGTTATACTGTTGCGGAGCGTGCACGCACTATCGGAATGATAGTATTACTATATACGCGATATACGTGTAAACGCGGCGGCGGCGGCGAGATAAACCTATGCGGCGCAGCGGTTTCGACGGTTCCGGGCTGCGCTCGTGGGCATCGCATACCTTTTTACGTGTGCTGGTGCGCGCGAGCGTATACGCAGAGTTCAACACCGTATACCGTGTGACGCGGCGCCGTGGCCACCGGGTTCGTGGCCATCGGCGGCGGTGGCGAGCGGTCGGTGCGCGGGGACGGCATGGGGGGTGGAAGACGTGTGACGGCGGCGGCCACGACGCGCGCGCAATTATTATGACCGCGCACCGCCGCCGCCGTCGCTCAGCCCTGGCTGCGGCAGCAAACAAGTGGTTCGCGCGCAACAGTGTGCGCGACGCGCGACCACCGACCCACACACCCGCGGTGTTATGTGTTGTTTATGCGATATAACTATATTATGATTATTATTATTTTGCCGCCGTGTTTTACACCATCACTCGGGGTCGCGAACAGGAGGTCAAATTATTATTATTTTACACACCTATAATTATTATCATCCATGTACCGCAGTGAAACTGTCTGGTGACCAGTGGCGTACTAACGATAAATCTAACAAGTATAGGTGATCTGATTAGAAATTAAATAGGTACACGATGTTTACAAAGAAGAAAAAAGGATTTCTTCTCTTCGCGTGACCATCATTATACATACCTTGACTCGCCAAATGGATATTGCTCGATTCGTTATAATATATAACGAATAGTCAGGCTATAGTCAGGCTATTCTTATTACAGTTTATAGATACGTGTGTGCGTTTTAACACTAGTTTTGCTGACGGCACCAGTCTATAGAAGAAGAAATAGTTTTAAGAAAGCCGTTATCAAAATTGTATCCACTAAAAAATTACACGTTGATAAAGTTATTGTTTTTACTTTACATAATTACGGAGGGTTTTTTGTATCTGCCATTGTGTCTTAGGACAGAAAATTTGATCTAGTTGACACTTTTTTCCAGTAAAAACTATTAAAATATGTACTTTTGTCAATAATTGAGAATAACTTACAATAACAACTGTAAAACGTAATAATATTTATGCAACACCAGTTTTTGAGAAAAATCTAGATTTTAAAAACTTAAAATATTCACAAAATATAAGGATTAGTTTTAATACAATATATTATATACAGATGATTTTTTCAAAATATTTAGACATATTTTAAGCTTTTTATACCACCAACCTATATTAACACCATCCTACGACAAGATCCGCAATATTGACTATTAGAGATTAGTCATATCAATATATTATGATATGCAATGTTTTTGTTACAAATTAGTAACTAACTGCAGAATTAAAAAAACACCAATAGTAATAAAAACATAATAATATAACATAAATTACACTTAGAATGCGGACCCATTCATCTTTGAGCTAATTTATAATTTATTTTTATTATTATTTACATTTAAACAAGTTTACGCAACTAGATCTACTCGTATACATCCGTTAACATATTTTTTTAACTTATTATTACGAAAAATGTTCCCAAAATATATTAATCAACTTTATTTTATTATACAATTATTAAAAATAACTATTATAGACCTACCTTTAATGTATATTTTTAAAATTATATTTGGTCGTTTCAATTAAGTTTGAAAAACAATGGTGATTATAATACGTGTTCATTGTTTTGGAGTGTACCTACTATCGTTGTATTATGCTTTAACCCGACAACAATTAATCATCACTTTCTAAAAACTATTTCGAGTGGAATATATACCAGTGATGATGATGAATTAACTGCAATATGATATTAAAATCATATACAATCCTATAATACAATACTGGACGTTAAAACAAACTACCCAACTCTTGTATTGCAAGTCCTTCTCCCAAGTCCAAAATTGTCATATATCCCAATCCATTCCATATTTCTACTACACGTTATGAAGATAATGAACATCTTTGTCATTGTATCTATATGGCTATATTAATAGCTGATTTGGATGTCTCCTTTTATCATCTCAATATTTGTAAATTAATTCATATGATTTATTCGTATTATTAATTTATATTGTACAATTCAATTAGGAATATCCTATAACTTATATTGTTTATGGTGCTCCTCTTGTAATCTTGTAATTTAAATCTATAACTTTGAATAAATTAATACATGATAATATTATATTTGACGAAAAACCACTCACAAAAGTGAGCCTTACATCATGTAGTAATATCTTATAAATAATTTTCGAATAAGTACTATTTAAATGTTATTAAAATAGTATGCAAACGTCAGAATAACTCATCACAACAATTAAGTTTTAGTAGTTCTATGCTATTTAATTACTTGATTAACTTATATTTTGAGTTTTTTACTACCTACTTATTACATTAAAACTTAAAAGTTATAAGCAAAATAATTAAATTATAACATTAAAAAAAGGAATTTAAAGATTATTCTTTAAAATAATTGCCGCGTATCATAATATAGTCATTAATAACGACCCTAAACATAATAAAATATTCTAAATTACCAAACACCTTTAGTATAATTAAATTTTAATCTATAGGCATTTTTTCAAGTTAAAAACACCACAACTAAAGAATGGCTAAGTGGGCTAAACTGGCAGTGATTTCGAAACGGATCACAGGTGGTCACTACTTCTGTGCAATTATTGGCTTAACTAGAGAAAAATATATCACAATCTCTTCCCCTTGAGATGGCGAAAAAATATATTATGAAGTATCTAAAATGTCTGTCACTAGATGACTGAATAAGGTCTGACTAGACTTACTGACAGTTAATAGTGCCATATGAAGAATAAAAGAAAAATATCCATCATAAAGTTAATACATTTCAGTTAGTAAATTGTATTATGATTATGCTAGATAATTACCTGTTTGGATAATTTCCAAGGGCGCTCATATGGGGGGGGGGGGGGGCAAGGGAGGGACATGTCCCCCCCTGGAAAATGTCGAAAATCTTGGAAAATTGTTTACCGTGATCAGAATCTATTTATTTATTTAGATAGAACTTAAAAATATAATTTAATATATGAAAAACTATAATTTGTTTATGAAAAATCGGTTTATTTAGTTTGGCAAACCAGGTTATCAGCTATAAAATAATAACAACACGCTTTTTCGTTTCTATTCTATGGATAATTATAAATTAGTGTAAATAAAATATTATGTATTGCGTGTGTATTGTGTGTACGCAAGGTGGATAAGTGGATGTCACTCTGCTGTACAGTAGGTTACAAGTGAGTCACTGTAATGGATGATGTTAAATTTTAATTCAATGATATAATATCATTGTATAAGAAAAACGATTCTGAGCGAAAACGGTCAGTCAGACTATGATGTTACTAAGTATATTTGATGATATTATTGTACATAAAGTTATTTATATATAAACTATTTACGTGGAGCCTTGTTTTCAATTTTCAATCCTTAGCTATAAAAGATGACATCTTATAAATTTTTAACTACAAAATAATTATTAAATTATAAATTTTATAAATTTTGTCGAAATTTGAACTTTAAATGCTTATAAAAAAAATTGTGCCTATGTATTTTTAATATTTTTCAACTGCTATTGTAAAAATATATCAGGAGCCTTGTATTAAATTTTCACGCTTTATTTCCCAACAAATAAAATTTATTGATATTTAAAGAAAAAAAACTAAAAAAAATGGAAACTGACAATGTCCGTAAACAACTCAAAATAAGTCAAAATATTTGGAAAATGTTATGGTATATAGAAAATGGAAATATAAACAACTAGTGAAAATTTCATGTATCTACGGTCATTTGTTTTAAAGTTACAACAAAAACCAAATTCAATTTTGTGAAAAATCAATTTTGCGTAAAAATTCCTGTTTTTCCTTAATTTTTATTTTGTTTCTCTTGGCGCTTTTGAAAATTACTGTGAATTTTAAATTTTGACCTCCCAATAGACCAACGATATTCACTTTCCAATCGAAAAAGATACTGAAGTTGAAAATCGAAGCATTATTTCGACTACTTATCGTGTACACAGATACAAAAAAATATAAAAAAACACATCATTGTAAAATCAATACATTCATCGTTCCACTCAGAATCTAAAAGAAGTACGGCAACGGAATGGGTATTTTTATACATGCACATGCTGGTTGTTGGTACCCACTACTCGATCTAGGACACATCGCCGTCGCCACTTCACCGTAAAACCATTTCGCCATCGCCATTTCGACGAAAGGCCATTAAGCCGTTGAAAAATACCCAATACGTTGAAAAAAAATTCACTCATAGAAAGCATACACTCATCAAAAATCTGCATTATTATTGTAACTTGAAATCAAACCTAGACTACACAATTTTAATCGGAAATTTGTTGTCAGATGATACAAACATCCATTGATTTGAGCGTTTTGAAAATTATCTTTCATAGATATTATAGCAGCATTTTCAAAATCACACGATATAAAATCAGGACATAAATTTGGTTTTAATTGTTTTAATCTATGAAAAAGTTGTTGGTATGTTTTAGCTTGTTTATTTGGTAAAAGTGCATAGATAAATGGATGTACACCTCCAATTTCTTTGGCTAGTATAACGTAAACTTGCGTAAAAAGAGGAGGTGCTATCTTAAATGTTCCGTCACAAAACCATATTTTTGATCGTTCTAAAATATCTAAGCTGCTTAATCTACCAAAAATTAAAATTCTATCTAGACCTGGCCCAGTGTCATCGAGTAAAAATGTCTCATTTACACCTTCAGATGGTGGATAAATTTTATAAGCTTCTGGAATTATCAAAGAAATTAAATCTTTAGGCGCAGTGGGAGCTTTAACAATTTGTTGACGTATACGACTGATTTTTTTTCTTTAATGCACAGGCGGATGTTAGTGTACCCTAAAAAACATTATAATAATATTTTTTTTTTAAATATTACCTTTTAGCATAACTGTCACAAAAATATTAAATCGCTTACTTTAGCTGCTTGTGAAAGCCCAGTCGTACATTCGATCAATAATATTGATGTAGATTCTAGCGTTTGTTGGGATCGAATTTTAATTTTAGTCACAGCAACTTCTGCTTCAACTGCTGCGGCATCTGAGTCATGAGAGTGCTCATTGATTCGTTTTAACACAGTCAAATCATCTTCATCCACATTTGTATGAATTCTAGATTTACATATGTTTCTTTTTCTACATCGTCAAAATCGTTTTGTCTTGTCTGCACTAAACGCATCGAATATGAACATAAAACCATTATCTACGAAAACATCACGCCGACGAATAGTTTCTACAACTGCCATTTTGGTACTGACGAGCAAACATAAATTCTATAATGCACAGCCTAATATGAGCTAAGAAATACCTGTTATTAAATTATTATCTTATGTACCTATGTTCTTTTATCGCTAAACGGTCTAAACGCTTATCGTCGCCGGATATGGGAACATAATAAACTATTATGCAGCACTTTACACATTAATGTTTTGTAGGTACTTATAATGATCAAAATATATCTTTTAAATCAATTATTATTATTACAGTAAATATAGTATTTTTTTAACGGCGAAGTGGCCTTACGTCGAAATGGCGATGGCGAAATGGTTTTACGGCGAAGTAGCGACGGCAAAACGGCGACGGTCATTTGTCCGTGTTCCCCCACTACTCTGTTCCTAATGTCCAACTTGTGACATTATTTAGTGTTATTGTAGAATAATATAATGTTAAATTATCTTACGATAAAAATAACAAATATTTTTCATTAGATATTACTATAAATAAATGTATTATTTATAACTTTACAAGTATTGTAATATATAATATTAACTTTATAACAAGAGAGTAGAAGATTAGAGTTGAAAATAGAAAAGGGAAAACTATTCAGTGTTGAGTCGTTACTCATCAATTCGTGTAGTACCTATCGAGTTTACTATTACTATCGTAGTGTCAAGTGTTATATTTAATGATAAAATAATGAATACTATTAATAAATTAAAAAAATATGTATTTACCTCAAAACGTCAAGACCCAGAACCAGAAACAAGTTCTTCACACATGCATGAAAGTAAGTTTACAAAAGGAATCTAAATTATAATAATATGTAAGATATACAGATAACAGATATATTAGACGTTAGATGAATCTAAACAGATAATACATTTTAATAGTAATTAATAACATAGATTTAATTATCATTTATTATTTATTAATCAATACTAAATAATTGGAAAGTATAATGAAATGCCAAATGGTATATGATATGTAGTTTAATTGATTACTTATTTATTTACTTATTACTGTTCTGTTTTATAGATGATGAAAGAAACTGTAAAAAATCAAAAATTATAGAGGAAAATATTAATAACCCAGCCATTTCTGTAGTCGATGTGTCAACACCATGTGAGTAATATGTACAAATGTTTTATTCATTTAGGGAAGTTATTTTATTTATTTATTGTATATTGTACTAAATAAAATATGTTTTATTAATATTTAATTACTTATTAGACTTTTATTTTTTTTTTTTTGTAACTATGCAAATAAATATATAAAAACAATGAATTAAGTAACTATAAATTTTAATTTATTTATATAAATAAAAATAACAGAGCTATATTCTATATTACATAAATTATTATATTTATATAGGTAATACACAAGTTTCGTCTACTAATAGTAGTATATGTGCCAGCATCATAGCCGATTCAGACATATCTGAAGTAGTACAAAACCTTGTAAGTATAGATTTTATTTTATTCATTTAAATATTTTTATTAGAACATATTATATGCAGGATTAAATATTTATTAAATGACTGGATGATTTATTCACTTAAACATGAAGGGGTTTTATGTACATTTTTTGTAAATTTGATTTAGTGAAGTACATGTTTTAAATGCAGAAGGTGTATCAAGAAGTATATTAGAATCAACAGAAAAATATGGTTTAAATATGTCGAAACTTGTTGGCCTTGGGTTTGATGGTTGTTCAACCATGAGTGGTAAAGAAAACGGTGTACAGGCAATTATACGAAAAATATATCCAACTGCTTGTTATTTTCATTGTGCTTCATATAAGCTTAATTTAGTAATTAACAATCAAAATTCAATTCCTGAAATCAGAAATACTATTGGTACTATAAAGGAAATAATTAAGTTTTTGAGAGAAAGTGTTTTGAGAAGAAAACTTATTCCAAATATTCCATTATTTTGTGAGACACATTGGTCAGAAAAGTACAAATGTATACGGATATTTGATAAAAATTTCATTGAAATTAAAACTGTTCTTGAAAAATTATCCATTAGTTCAGAAGCAAATACTGTTACAAGAAATCGTGCATTCCAACTTTCATCAGCCACATCAAATTGTACTTTTTTGATTAGTTTAAAAGTAATTGCTTATCTGTTCTAGAAGCAGTCGTGACCAAATTACAAGGCACAAGTGTTAAACTCCAGTCTGTTCCTACATTTGTAAAAATTGAACTTCTCAGCATATTAAATAAACATAGAGAAAACAGCATAGAGTATTTTAGTACAATTTTTGAGGAAATCACTAAAGCAGCGAATAGCTTACATTTTGTACTTAAAATACCTAGAAAAACAAATCATCAGAGTCAACGATCAAATCATAACTGTTCATCAAATGATTCTATCGAAGATTATTACAGAGTATCCCTGTATATACCATATTTAGACTTTATTATTAGCTCGTTAAATAATCGATTTAATGAAAACAATGAGACTTCGTTTAAATTATGTTGGTTGCTTCCAAATAAAATGGTTAAACTATAAAAAAATGAATATATTAACATACTTCAAGATATTTAAAATCATTTTAAAATACCTAATATAAAAGTCAATGGTTTAATTTGGTATGATTATTGGCGATTAAAATCACAATCACTTATAAATGATACAATGGTAGATTATAAAAAAATTGTTAAAGGAATGTGAATTTTTTCCTGCCGTCAAGAAAGGTATAATGATATATATTACATTGCCACCTACAACATACACTGTAAAACGATCATTCAGTACATTAAAAAGAGTAAAGACATAGACGAGATCTACAATGAGTGAAGATAGACTTGATGGCTTATGCATGATAAGTGTACATAGGGAAAAAATTGATGATAAAAAGAATGAATATATAGAACAAGTAATAAATATATTTGGTGTTAAAAAAAGGAATTTACGATTTTATTTATAAATTAGTAATTTAATAAATATACTTTATGTTTGAAGTGTCCAATTTATATCATCAACTAAATAAAAATTTCAATTAATTACTTTTATGGTTAATTAGTTAAATAATTATTATTTTATAATCTTCCAGTTTGATATATATAATGTAATAGTATAATGTAAAATATTGTCCTCCCTTTAAGAATTTTTCTATGGGCAAGCTTGATAATTTCTAAATACAATTGAATACCTAGTCTAATCTTTAAGCTTAACCAGTTTAATTTTTTAATTTTAACTATGAATAAGTAACTTACAATAATAGTTATTATAATTTACTAATATAGGTGTACCTATTTAGGTATTAAACTCTAAAATAATAAAATATTCCAACTGAAATATTATAATTAATATTTATAATTTTTAACTATGTATTTAAACAATTTTATTTTATACTATCATTTGGTTTTAAAATAACAAGATATTATTTTTATTTTAGTGTAATAAAATAGTAGAAATACAATATAAGAACAATTTCTGAAATGCTTTTATCTGTTTTTATAAAAAAATATAATATGAGCTCTCGATTTTTATTAACTTTACAAAATGTTTTCGAGTTATTTACACCTTGTAATAGAAAACTAAACAAAAGATATTGAATTCAGTTTTCTTAAAAACACTTTTAGAAGAATTTCTAAGCTATCTACGATGAATGACTTTGACTTGACCCTTTGACTTTTTAGTCTTTTCACAAAATAATAATTTTTTTCTTATTATTTTTAACCAATAAATTTAGGTATTATATAAATTTCTGTATTGGAATAACCCTAAAAAATGTCTTAAGAGATACTATATATACTAAAAATAATATTTTCCATAACGCCAATATTTTTAGAAATAATGAGTGTCACAATAAATGGACCACTTGGTATATATATTATAATATACAATATACTGGTAATTCTCCATGGCTATAGATGATGGAAAATATTTTGTACTCAATTTTTAATATCATGTGCAACAAATAAACCCAAATAATACACAAAAGTTATATAGTTATTGTATAACCAAGCTGTACTAATTTAATTTTTAACATTTTCATAATAATTTTTTAATCTTGTCAGGTATTTTACACACATTTGGTTTTGGATACACAGGTTAGCTATCTAATAGCATTATTAATAGGTACCATATGATTTTTGTTTTTATTTTAAATAATAGTATCTGTCATCAGGTCAAATCTGTTATAATAGTATCTGTCAATATGTTAATGTTAAAGTAAAGTTTCCGGCTCTTTTTTTATCATACCATTGTAAATAGATTCTAATTATTAAAGTGGTTTTAAAAACTAAAATAATGTTTTTTAAGTTTTATTCATAGGTTTTGGTTAAAATTCGGGAATTTATTGATGTTGCAATATATAATTATAAAAATATTAACAATTCACACAATATTTTATGATATTTATAATCATTTGTAGTGATTATTTTTCCAGTCATTATCGAAAAAAATGTGCTCTAAAAGTTTCATACAAATGTATTTAAATACCTATAGTATATTACGTTTAAACAGATTATTTTTAAATTGTCTCAATAGTTTCTGAACACTGAAGAGCACCACGTCAATGTTTGACGAAATATGTGTTTGAACTAGCTCTAGCCACTATCGTTCTTGAATTCGATGATTCATCGTAGCATTAAAATTTAATATTACAATATAATACCAACTTACGCAGATGAGAGAGAAGTGAAAGGACTAAGACTAGTACCCAACGCGGAAACACGCAGTCGGCGTATCCTGTTTAGTTTTTTTTTTTTATAGTTAACATTTTCGAGAGAAGTATATTTTATATTTTAAATTCAATTTAAGACACTGCTTAAACATTATATCTTGTTTTCGTCTTATGCTCCAATTATTTTATAAAGTCGTTGAAATGACTTATAATTTCGTTTTTAATCATTACTTAAGAATTCAATACATTAAAAACTGAAAATAAATGCATTGAAAAATAGTCTTATCGTTATTATATTTAAAGTTTGAAAATTTCAGTTGGTGTCAATATGCGTTTAACTTTTGTTTATGTTTTACTGTAAAATATAAATAATAATATTGTATTATATTGATGGTTAATGGATATGCAATTTTAATTCCAATTCCATGACATTTTTTTATGGGTAGGTATATATAGCCGTTTATACCGATGAACCATATCCGTATTATATCTCTTGTTATTTCTTTGGTTGTGGTGAAACAAGTGTATTATGTGCACAAATCTGAATGGATTGAGTGCTCGGAAAAGTATACCAGGTTACTGGATTTTCTGGACCAAATTCTGGTAGCCTTGGAAATTTGATGCTTAATAATATTTTACAGTTTATACAACCTATTATCTTATAATATACTTAGGCACGGCGGTAAGGGGGTACTAGCGAGGGCTTTAACCCTTCCTATAAAAGATTCAGCTCCTTTACCAGCTCTCACAGCTGACCTACAGTAGAAATTAATGCAATTTAATTATTTTTCTTTCCCTATTTTATGATCTGAAAATATATTTTGCTATTGAAATTTCAAAATGAATTTAATGATAAAATCGGTAATTTGGAATGCATTCATAATTCAATTGGATCTAAATGATGCGAAATAAAATAAAATAATTTTATTTCAAAATACATGAATATTATATTAGCATAGTAAATCTCATTGACCCACGACAAAATAACAAAAATAATAATTAGGTAACAATAAATTGGACAGGAAATATAATCGATCTATTATGAAACCATCAACTGATATTATTATAAAAATAAATTTATAAGTTTTAAAATATATAAAATATCTTTAAAAGTAAACTTCAATAGTAAATAGAAACATTCTATAATGTAAAATGTTTTGTTGTTATTTTTTGTAAGGTGTAATATACAGTTCACTGAATACAATATGAAAGTTTTTCCAACATTAGGTGTTACCAACTTTTCAGAAACTAAAAAGTGTCCAGTTCAGATGTTCGTATGTTGGGTTTATAGAAGTTACTTCATACAGTTTTTAAATACACCATACACACCAGAAAAAGTATTAAAACACTTTTCAAATAAACTATAAATAAATAATAATAGTGCAGACCACGGTTGGATTATAGTATAATATAATATTATAATATTATTATGGAATAATCTGCCACAAGTTTTGAGTAAAAAAAATCAATTATGCGGTGTAAGGTTTTCTGTCTCGAAACCAATTTATAGTAGTTTTAATAATTTATTATTATAGATATCTACCACATTGTTTTTATTTACTTATATAGTTATATCCCAATGCCGGCGTGGTGTATAGGCAATTTCGGTACATCGACGTGTAGATGGCTTTTAAATCCAGTGGTATTAAAAAACGATGCAATAATTTTATTATTCTAACATAATACTAATGCATTCGTTATATATCCAATAAAAACTATACCCTTTAAGAATCACTTAAAACGTTTTGAATTTTTCAAAAAAAAAATGTTGTAAGTTATATAAATTAAAATTTTGCACTATTTTAACATCAGTAGAATATTTGATGAACTGTTCATAATTTAAAATATGAATTTTAAACAATTACATAAACTAAAAATATTAGGAACGGAATTGTATTATATTATGCCTTAATTCGTTATAGATAACACAAAAATGAACTAATCATATTTATACCTGCGAAACTAAGGCTATTCATTATAGTAAATTTGATTCTACTTTAAAACTAAAGTAGTCAGTAGGTATAATGTATTATTCCACAAATGTGTAAAAATAACCTTTGCGAGAAAGTCAATTGAAACATAATATTATGTGCAGTGCTCGAATGTGTGGTGATGTGCAGGGGGACAGAGCTCCTCTACTATTTTTATTTTTTCTTTAAGTACCCCAACTATTTTTTGTTGTACTTGGACGAGTACAGTGTACAAACTTATGCCCAAAATAATTTTTATTAAAATGTGGAGTGGATCTAAATTGTCTTCAATGATATATCTAATATTTCGTTGAACTCCTCTAAAAAATCTAAAATAACTCCACATTGAGGGCCGTATTTAAGGGGTGATTCAGGAAGGCAATAACCAACCCTGATTTATGTTAGGGAGACAATTATAAAAAATTAAAACGATGTATTCGAATATGCAATGGAAAATTATAAATTATTAATAAATATATAAATAAATTTGTGTAACATTGGTTCCTTTGATTTCTTGTCTGGTGGCACTGCTGAGAGCCTTCCTACTTACAATCAATCAAATGTTATATTGGGTCACCACACTTATTCATTATACCTGCAGTATAAATTGTAAATAAAAAAAAAACATTGGTTCTGAATCTACAACCACGGAAAATCTTTTAGGCGAAGTGAATATTTTTTTTAATGATCTCTCATTTTACTAAAATATACTAAATTGGCTATCACCAATCCCTATAATAAATTATGCCTAGGGGCGTGTATACCATATATTAGTACCTATGCTATAGAAATACGATCTTCATTATTGTACAGCCAAATAGATATCTAAATAATATTTAACTCTGCAAAGAGGATTTTCACATTTATTTATTATGAGAATAATAATATAATATAATAATACAAGTCTTCCCTAGTTTATTATAATATTATAAAATTATGTTATGTATAATTTATAATTATATTTAGCAATTATAAGACAGTCGTTTTTGATTTTGTGTGGTTAATAAATATTGAGTAAATATACTGAATTAGAAAAAAATAATCATAAGCTAAGTCGGGGCGCCAAAATGTTGTTGCCTAGAGGCAGCCAAATCTTAAATACGCCCTGCGGTATGGTTACAGTGACACATAATATAGGATAGGTTCCACATTATATTATAGTTATGTGTAACTCTCGCACGTATTTGTTGTCGTAAAAATAGAATATTTTTGTTGGAAAATATATAATAACTATTTTATTTTCTCCGACGCACATTAAAAATAACTCTATCTGGTTTGATAAAAACAAGATCGGTACATTATTGTCATTAACATCAACACTCAAAATGTTCCTATAAATAGCGTAAGCAACCGTAATACATTGTCTGCTGATCAGCTTACACAGAAACGCTTATATGGCCATGCACTGTTTCGCTGTTCCACTAACGGTTTACTTAGAGTTTCTCAAACCTATATCTGTTGCAATTTCACTTGTTAATTTTTTTTTCCTTGAAAATGTTTTCGAACGTCATATTGGACGTAGGTAAGCTTTAGTCTTGAAACCGTTAAACTTCGTGAAGAACGGGCACGCTAATCCGTCACCGGTTTTTCGTTTGACGAATACGTGAGTTTATTTGATATTATAGAAATACGCTGCTGCAACCTCGCAAGCCATGTGTGTAACGAGTTTATCGACGAATTAACTTTAAACTATTATTATCAACTATTAATTGTATTGTATTTATATTTTATTGCAGAAAGATAATAATATGTCCTTAAGATATTATCTACCTACTGTTGTTGTTGTTGTTTGTTATCGTACTCGCTACGACTGCAGTAATATGTTATAATCTACTCGGGATTGACGATAACCGTGTATATCCGCAAAGCGTGATAGAGCCAGACTACAGTTCTCAATATGATTGAAAAATATATCTCCGGGGTAATGACGACGGCCAATGAAGAAACAGTATCTCGCTATTTCTCCGTTTGCACGGATTACCTAAATAAAACCTATAACCGTCACACTCGTGATTGTCGATTTTTTTTTCTTCTTACACTTTTCAAACGTCATCGCGGTCTAAATGAGTGATTGTATCAAAGTGATTGCCGTTATTCGTTGAGAAGAACGGGTACGCAAGTCCGTCACCGCTAGTCCGCTAATTCCTATCTCCGGATTGATGATCAGAACTTATTATTATAAATAATTGACGCAGACTGCAATGACTTCTGTTGTTGATTGATAGCAGAGTGACTATCACTGTTCGCGCCGGTACGGTACAATAATAGACCGTTCGCCCGGTCAGCGTATACTTCTGCGCAACACTCACACACCGGCCGACCTGTGTATCTGTGTGTGTATTAGGTATATAGCAACTCAGGAGAAGTGGACGGGTTCACCGATCAAAACTCCGAGTGCTGTGGGTGTGTAGTTGTATATATGTGTGTGCTTATAACTAGGAGAGATAGGTAACTCAAATAACGGTACTGATCGTGTAATGCACTAAATGATATATAATAATTAGCGCAACTCTATAAACATAATAATAATATAGTAACCTTTTTGCACGACGAATAATTGCAAACAAATTTAGCCCTTTTGGCTCGACAATATGATAAATAATAATTACAAGCATGAGCCAATTGTTTTAACAATAATAATGACAGTAACAATAAATAACAATAATTATTTTTAAACTCACAGGGTTGTGGAATGCAGTCTGGCCAGCTGGTCCTGTACCTGTACTAAAATAATAATAAGAATAATAAATGCTCGCGGAGATCAGCGCGAACCGACAATAATACAAAATACAATCCGTGGCGATTAGCGCGCACGTAACAATAATAATAAGAGTATAAACGACGATATAAAAACAATAATATTTAGCGATTTGCGCTCACAAACAATAATATATGGCGATTAGCGCCCTTGATTTTACAACATAATTATAACGCACGATTAGCGCACACCAAGAAATGAGTAACAATTTTATATGATTATAAAAAGGTGACGATTCACGACCAACAATCAATGCAGGGGCGGATTTAGGTATGTGGTGGCCCCTGGGCGGAATATATTGTGGGGGCCCCTTATTACATAAACAAGGAAATATGTTTTTTTACTCATTAAATAATATTTATTATTATTATGTTTTACCATTGAATGGTGAAAAACATAACCACGAACGCTTAATTATTTCTCCGTTAGCAGTTTTCCGCTCAAACAATGGTTTATTACATTTACGAGTAAACTTCACATCAAACTGTTTTTTTAATTTTTGTATAAATATTCTTCATTACAATTTTGTAAATTTGAACTTCCTACTTTTGCCCAATAATCTATTAATCATGTCATATTTCAGGCCATAATCCTAAATCTAAATTTAAGCTTTCATTTGTTTCTTCAACAATATTTTGAGGTGAAAGGTTTTTGGCGATAGTTACTAGTTGAGGCGGTAGAGCATTTCGATATAACTGAAATAAAAAAAAATATTTAAAATATGTACCCATATGAAATTAAACTGATAAGATTTTTTTAAATTTTCATTTATAATATTAATGCGTTTGATTTTCAATTTTTATTATTATTTTTTTTTTAATTAATATATACCTAAGTGGCCAATATAAGTATACATTTTTTCGATTTTAAACAATTTTAATCAGGAAAGGTAAATTTGAAGAGATAAGTATAGTATGTATACATGAAAAAAATATTAATTGTAATATTTAATATTTAAACTACCTAACCTGCATATATTTTATTATTATATGTTATTAAATATAAAAAATATAAAATATAATATATTATTAAAATAATATTTATTCTTTGTAAAGTAATTGTAAAACTTTGAACTAACCTCAGAAGAAGAAGTTATGTTAGGCTCTGTTATGAAAAACTCTGTCATTCGCCTAGTTTTGGAAATTATTTCCGTATTTTTTCCATCTTTTACTTTTGCCAATTTTCGTTTATCTGCACCACTCATATAAACTCACATTAATTTATGACGATCTTCTTCCATTTTTAAATTTTAACATTATTTACTGGTTAATATAACTTATAATATAAAAAACAAATTAAGTCTGTAACTATTGTCTATTGTCTATTGTGTATACAACTGTTGTTAACTGACGTCTGACATGCAATAAGTGCAACGAACAAATAACGATAATTTATCTACAGACAAATAGTCTGTAATGTGTATTTTATATTTCCGAAAACTAATCTCATAATTCTGACGATGAATTACCTATATTCATGTTTACCATCATGTTTTCTACGACATTTAACATATCATTCAGACCCACATGTGTATATTTAGAATCACATTTACTAATATTATTACAATCGACGGTGCACACCGATCGCGGATGGCATAAACTATCTCATCTAGATTTATAGAAACCATTCATTGTCAATAAACGTAAATACATCTATTATTAGTTAGTAAAATAAAAATTTTTAAATGTTCAAAAAAAGTTCAATATTATTTAATTAAATATGTGTAAGTATAAATAAAATATTTTTTCTGTATTCTAATTTAAATATCATACAATTGTGGAGGCCCCTGGGCTGCATTCCACTCAGCCCTCCCCTAAATCCGGCCCTGGTTATAACTAATAAGTAACAATAAATATCTAGCGTATAGTTAAATAATTAATTTAATATTCTATAATATAAGCATTTAAAGTTCAAATCTTGACAAAATACGGAAAAATCACGAAAATTAGCAAATTATCTTGAGTTGAGAATCCATAAAAAAATTTTCTTTTTAAATCTAAGATTTGAAAATGTAATACAAGGTTACCCATAAGTTTGTCTACCTTTATCAAAAAAAAAAAATGTCTACAAGCAAATCAAATTAAATTTTTATGAGCGTTTGAAATTCATATTTTTACATTTGATATTCACTCGATTTCTCATGTAACGATTTTCTTATTTTATTGTAATTAAAAAACGAATGACTGTAGATACTTGAAAATTTCACTGAATGTTTATATTAGCATTTTCTATACACGATAAAATTTTGAAAATAATTTGACTCTTTTTGAGCTGTTTACGGACATTGCCAGTTTTCAATTTTTTTAGTTTTTTTTTCTATAAATATCAATAAAATTTTATTTGTTGGGAAATAAAGCGTGAAAATTTAATACAAGGCTCCTGATATATTTTTACAATAACAGCTGAAAAATATTAAAAATACATAGGCACAATTTTTTTTTTATAAGCATTTAAAGTTCAAATTTCGACAAAATTTATAAAATTTATTATTTAATAATTATAATGTAGTTTAAAATTTATAAAATTTTCAACTTTTATAGCTAAGGATTGAAAATTGAAAACAAGGATCCACGTAAATAGGTTATATATAAATTACTTTATGCACAATAATATCATCAAATATACTTAGTAATATCATAGTCTGACTGACCGTTTTCGCTCAGAATCATTTTTCTTATACAATGATATTATATCATTGAATTCAAATTTAACACCATCCATTACAGAGACCCACTTGTTACCTATTGTACAGCAGAGCGACATCCACTTACCCACCTTTTTTTATACAATTCCATGGTGAATACTTTTTTAAAGACATTTCAATAATTAGAAAAATAGCTGATAAAGTCATAAATTGTTATAAAGGAGATTTAACGGTTAGGTTAGGTTAGGTTATCAGTATATTTATTATAGTTAAGTATCGATGATATTTGTTCAAAATACCTACCTATTTTGGTTCTTTTTATAGACATTTGAAATATGCTATAGATTTTTTCGATACATAATTTGTGTGAGCTAGTAGGTACCTATTTGTTTCATTGTTTGCAAGTAAAAAGCTTGGATATAGGCACGAAGTATTCCTCATAAATTATTCGATTTGAGTATGTATCAGGTACTCTAATTAAAATAATATTCATATATTTTATATATGAGTGTAAATTTGTTCATAAATCTATGAACTATTATAGTACCTATCGCATTAATATTTAATACAATGATACATTATTATAATATTCTAGCCTTACACTTTTACAGTTTTTTTTTTTTTATTAAAAACATATATTTACAATCTATTTTACAATAATCAGTAAGTATGATGACAAGGTTTATATAACATTATAAAATATTCGAATAGGAAGACCCTCAGTAGTGTCACCTGACCAGAGATCAACTTTTACAGTTAAAATATTATATTGGCTAAATGCGGCCACGGTTGTCGGGTTGTCATTATTATTATAATATCGTACGTGCATGGCGACCGCCACCTACTTCATTATTTATTTACGTAATTTTGACATTATTGTTATTATTTTTGCTCCGCGCATAAACCCGCTACAGATATTGAGACCACGAACGAAACTGTGCCAACACAAACATACTTACAAATTGTCTTCGCTAAACACAGTTATGCCATATAGTGAATCCGTATCTATGAATCGGAATGATCCGAAAAAAAAAGGCTCTCCGAAATGGAGACGACCCAAGCCGTCCGCCGACAAGACTCCTTTTTTGGAAAAGCCGAATTTTAATACGCGTACCGGAAAACTGGTCGATGTGTTGTACGGGCGCCGTCACTGCAACTCCAGAGACGATATAACTCTGCTGTGCACTTACTTCGAAGCAAATAAAAGGTACTTACATATTATTCTTAACAGGAATGATAGGAAACAATTTTTATTATTTTCAATACCTTATGTTGACAGGGGCGACTCCGGAGATTTGTACTGGTTGGGCTAAGTCATAACTTTCAGAAACTATAATATGTTTATTTTACAAAAATTACAATTTTTTAAAAATACGATCTTGGGGGATTACGGCCCTGATGTGCGTGTAATTTGATCGGTGAGTAAGCATATATTTTTTAATTGAGGAGGAGAGATTTTTTCAAGCAACTGATACAGTTCTTAAAATAAAATAATCAGGTAAAAATTATGTTAATAGACATTTATTTTAAGTAATGGTTTTTTTTTTGGAAAAGTTAGGACTTGGTGGTGAGCTCCTGCTTAACTCTTTCTTCTCGCAGAACTACACACTTCTGATTACATCTATTTTGCAATTTTAATATTTGTCTGAGTAATATCTTCATAGTTAGCTGTACTACTATACTAGCTTTTTAAATAATAAAAAGATTCAAAATATTTTGTTCTACATTTTTATAGGCACGAAAGACTCCAAAGAAGTCGAAATCATTGTTTAAAAATGAAACCTCTAATGATAACTTCTATTCAGATAAACGCAAACTACGTTTTACTTATATTGAAAACGAACCAAGCTACACGTTTAAGTAATATTTATAATTAATTTTGTTTAAATGATTTTCATTAAAATAATTGAATAAGATGACTTTAAAAATATGATGTATACGATTTTACAATACAGCAATATTAAGTATGAAAACATGCTAAAATGACTATTCGATAATTTTTTTAAATAGTTTTTCTTTTCAAAACTGTATACGTTTATATCAAATTTATAATTAATATTTGTTGATTATTGATGCATTAACGACTAGGTATATGGACTATGATTATTATTGCCAAATAAATCTATACTCAGATCAAAATGTAATAGGTACATCAATTGTATATAGGTATGTCGCATGGGATCAACCAAAAGTTCCACTTTTCAGAAAAAAAGGAAAAATTTTGGATTATTAAATTCGATTCTAAATTGTATATAATATACTATTATTATCCCTATTACATAATTATAGTTGATAATATTTACAATTTTAATTTTAAATGTAGGTATTGATTAATTTTTAATTATTTTAGAGTTTTTCGAAAGGTCAAAGTTTTCATTCATATCTCGATAAGTTGATATTTTTCATCAAATTATAAACGTATATTTCGGCATTTTGATGTTTGAAAGAAACGTAATTATGTACAAAATAAACTATTCGATGTACGATTGTTAGACGTTAGTGCACAACTATTTTTTCACAACTACGAGAAAATTTATAATAAAATTTAATATACATTTCAGATTTTATAGATCGTACTATATAGTAGGTATTTATATTATGTAGATACCTATATAATTTTCGGCTTTTGTTACACTCGCGCTTATCATGTTTCCCGTTTACCTATGCAAGGTTTTTACTATTACGGCACCTACAAAATCGATCAGTTTTCAACTTTTAGAAAGGATCCATTTTTTTGAGTTCGACGTGCATAATTTGAAGCTATAGCCGCCTATAGGAACACACGCCGGGACCAAAGAAGAATTCCTGATTCGATAGTTCATATATTATATTCGTTTTATTCAAGGTCCGCCTTAGACAATTTTCACTGTACAATAATATAATATTATATACCTACCGTTATTTTCGAACTAAAATTTAGTGCTTACATAGTTTATTATATATAATAAGTTGATTTGTACATTTGTTATGAAGTTAACAGTCTGTTGTATGAATGCATAAACCAATCAAATGAATTTGTATTTAGTTTACCAATATAAATTAAAAATAACATTATGGAAAAGCCGAAAAAATAAAATATGACATTTTTAACAGTATTTATTAAATATTACTTTATAAAACAAGTATCTGCATGGCTGTATAGTATCTTATTGATGGATGATTTAATTTTATTTTGTTACAGACAATACGATAAACCCTCGACAAATTAATGTGGTTCTTAAAGATCTAGGTTTTGTGTGTGTAATAGTGATAAAATGTATACATTTTATCCATCACAGATATACTATTATAAAAACGCTCAAAAGCATATTACCAAATATGGTCAGAAAATGTATATTGCACCAAAACCAAAAGTAAATATATGTTTTGTTTATTTGCTAAAATATATTAGTAACTAGAAAGCATGTAATTTCAGATTATATCTCATGTATCAATATTTAATTGTGAATAAAAAATTTAGATTAGTGACTGGTTAAGACTGGTGGGTGTTTAGGTAACTAATATTAGCAATTTTTTTTAACCAAAAAAAAATAGAAGTTTGGGACAGATTTAATATTTTAATTGTAGTTATTTAGTTATGAGTTGGTTTTTTTTATAATACTACATTTATAAGTGTATAGGTTATCTGATATAAAGTAGAAATCAAAATCAAAAAAATAATTTTCACCAATACTTATCATTATCACTGTAATTTATAATTTTTTATTGAAACATCAAAAATAAACATACAGTTAATCTAACAATTTTTTAATATTATGTTTTTATTTTAGAATTCAATAGGTAGTTCTGATAGATATAGTCAAAATGGAAGACGCAAAAGTCAAAAGCCAATTCACTCTAAAACATACCCGGAAAACAATTGTTACAACAAAAACTACAAAATTGAAGTATGAAACATATTTAAATTAATATTACTTTTAAAATTTTTCTTTTTAGTTAGCTCTTGAGTATAATTTAAAAATTGTAATTCCATTTGGTGTGCAAATAATTAATCATTAACTAATTTATAGCTGAAATTTAATACACATTACGTTGTACAATCGTTATTTTACAATATTTAGAACTTTCAACAAGTTTATTTTTTTACAAATAATCTTTGTGTATTGAGTTAACTTTTTACTAAACAAGATTAATAAGTCTAAAATTATGCTCTGTTGTCTATATTATATTGAATGAAATTCTATAGCTTTTTGAAAAGTATTATATTATAGTATATTATTAAAATTAATTATGAAAAAAAAATGGTGTACAAGTATAAATTTAGTTATTTATATGTATATTTTAGAATCATCATCAAAATTCAATAATTAAAAAGTCTTACTCAAATCAATTGAATTGCGAAAAAAACATCAATAATCTTCATCAAGATAAACAGTTGCCTATTAAATACTGGTTAATGAGGTACTTGTTATTTACAAATTTTGATCGCGGTATTCTTTTGGACACAGGTAATTCAACTATTTTCTGTTTAAATCTTGTATTTTTAAACATTGTTTTTTATTTACAGAGAGCTTCTATTCGGTCTGTCCAGAGGTATTAAGTTACCATATAGCAAAGCGTTGTAGAAATAACATAGTGTTGGATCCTTTTTGTGGAGCTGGTGGTAATATTATACAGCTAGCAAAAACATGCAAACGAGGTATTATTTTTACAATTTTACATAATATTTTACTTAAAATTAAAATATAAGTTTTAAAAAAACTATTTGTGTTTAGTTATAGCATGTGATATTGATCCAATAAGATAAGATTAGCACGGCATAATGCTGAGATATATGGTGTTGCTCATAAAATTGATTTTGTAGTTGGTGACTTTTTTCAAATTTACCCGAAGTTAAAAGCGGATGTAGTATTTATGTCACCACCATGGGGAGGACCAGAATATTCAATTAATAAAAGCTACAGTTTAACGTCTATGTGTGACAATTATTTCGGAGGAGGTTTTGGTATTTTTGATATTGTTAAAACTATTGCGCCTAATATTGCATTTCATATGCCGAAAACCACAAATATATTAGAAGTAAGGCACATGATGTATGGTGTTCAATATAATCTAACCTTTATACTATAATTTTTCAGTGTATTGGGTTGGCAAATGATTTTGGTAAAGTGGAAATTCAGCAGAATATTATTAACGGAAGACTGAATTCAATCACAGCATTCTATGGAGATTTTCACTAAATTAACTGACAGTTGTCAACGACTTTTAAAAATATTCTTTGCAGTTTTTGATTTATTATGATTAGAATAAAGTTATTTCCAAATTATTTCATTATTTTAACGAGTATTTTATTATAACAAATTATTAATTATTATTATTATTTATTTATAATTGTGCAACTATCATATATTTATTGATATATTATAAATATATAAAATGTATACACTGCTAATAGAACAATTTATGTTAAAAGACTATAGAAAATTAAAAATTATACCAGAGTTTGACATAATTTATACCAATTTTTGTATTACTTAAATTGTCTCGTCAAAATAATAAAATAAAATAGATTTTGGTTACAAATAAATGTTCCTATTCCAACTATTTTATTTTATTAAATATTAAAAGAAAAAAAAAATGTTAACTGAAAAGTAGTGTATTGTGAGAAGTTGAATTTATAGAATATAAATGTTAACTAATTTAATATAATATTTTTTAACTCATTGATATAAAACAAAATTATACATATTAAAACGATACAATTGCTGCAATTTTAAACTAAGTCTTATAGTTTATTAAGTATTACATAAAACAAAGTTAACTCTGCGTAAGTATACATTTCATTAAAAATATTTAATCAATAAAATCATTGAATTGAAAAATAATATAATAACAAAATATCTAAAAATAATGTATTTGTAGTGCTAAAAAATACTATACTTACTAGTTTAGTTTTTATCTTGACATCTTTTAAGGGTTGAAATAGTTAACTTTTAATTAAGGAACCTACTATACACTACACAATAAAAAAAAAATGAATATTTATATTCACACTTTATCATCGCTTCTTAATTCTTCCATTTTATTTGCAATATTTCTTCCATTTCAGCTTCATATCGCCATCTCCAATAAGCTGCCTAAAATGAAATGTTCAAGTTAAATTATAAAGATATAAAGTTTATTTTTAAATTTTAATGAATCTAAGGCTGGCCTTACATCCAAAACAGCCACTTGATATTTATTTGGTGAATTATAAGTACTGTAATAATCAATAACATATCATACTTCTTTACCACAACGGTCTACTATCCAATCATGTCTATCAAAAGGTAGTTCATATCCCATCCAATTTCGTATTTTTGCTCTTGGAGAAAAATGTTTGTAACAAAAAAAAAACTATTAAAATTTTAACTACGTAAAATGAAAATAATAAATAATTACAACATTTTTAATGTTACACTTTATCAAATTACATTTTGAACAACACCATCAAAGTAAATGCAAACAAACTTTTTTGTAATGGATACATAGTATTATGGCCATTTTCTAGGCTTACAATTTCTATTAAAAATTCACTATGGTCATGAATATTATTATCTATTATATGCTTGAACAAAATCAGAACTAGTATATTATCTCAAATATTGCACCTAGTACCTACAATATAAGAAAAATACTTCTGATTCCTTTACATAGCACCTACTATTTAATAATAGTACTATTACACCTATTTAATATTTCATCATTAAAATTATTATTAATCAATTTAAGAAGCATTAAATGGATATAACTTTTTTATACTGCTGATTTTTTTACAGTGATTTTTTTTCCTTGAGGATTTGTTTCCCAAACAACTCAGTTTTTATATTTCATACATTTTTTTGTTATTCTATAGCTGAATTAGAAAAACGAGATATTGGAGCAGATAGTAAAGTTCCATTAGAAGAACTCTGCAAAAAGTGTATGGAAGCAGAAATTAAAGTTGGTAAATTCAGTCGTGGGCAATCAATGGATTTATCATCTTCTTTGACAAAATTAGAAGAAGTTTGGAGAAAAATTGAACGACACACTCATTTGACACACAGAGCTCATCAATCAAACATTGGTGCACAAAGATTGGCCATACAATATGCAGCCCATTGTTGGCTCCATGCTATCCCAGCTGCTGGACATTTGGATAACTGGCTCATTCCTGGTGAGTACATAGTTATTCAAAATGTTGAATTAATTTAATTTTTATTCCATTTACTTCTAAAGATCGTGGTACAATTTTGATGGAACTAAACAATATATTATCGCCGTTGGCAGTAATGCAATCTCAAATTATTGAACACATGGAACATAGAAGTTCGTTAACATCAAGTGTTGATCAACGTTTAAAATGGGCTTCAGGGGCAAACCCAATTGTTGTAGAGGTATAATATACTTAGAACATGTTGATAGTTTAATAATATAGGAATAAAGGATTTCATAAGTTGTGAATTATAATATTATGTAATACATTTTATACTGTAAATGTTAACATTTTAGATGGCTAATAATTTTGGAAACAGAATGAAAATGTCAAGTATCTAGTATTAGGTAGATATTCGTTTTTGAATTATTGCACCAAAAAACCAAATCAATTTTGTCAAAAACTGATATTGCGTAAAAACTTCCGTTTTTCCATATTAGATTCTGAACGGAGCGATGAATGTATTGATTTTACAATGATGTATGTGTGTTTTTTTTCTGTCTATCAGCAACATTATGGATAATAAGCATGCTTTGATTTTTGAGATCAACATCTTTTCTGATAGAAAAGTGAACCTAGTTGATACTTTTGTGAGGTCAAAATTGAAAATTCCATGTAGTTTTAGGAAGCGCTGAGAAAAAGATTCCTTATAAGTTTCATTAATGTGAGTTCAAAATAATCAAAAATACATAGTCACTATTTTTTAGATTCTGAGCGAAGCGATGACTGTATTGATTTTACAATGATATGTGTTTTTTTATTTTTTTTTTTGTGTCTGTCATCACCTTTTAGGATAGTAAAAGTGCTTGGATTTTCTTCAATAGTAACTTTTCTGATAGAAAAGTGAATCTAGTCGGTACTTTGGGGGGTGAAAAGTAAAAATTTCAAAGTAGTTTTCAAAAGCGCCGTGAAAAACAAAAGAAAAATTAAGGAAAAACAGGAATTTTTACGAATGTTTTCGAGAAAATCGATTTTGGTTTTTGGTGCAACTCAAAAACAAATGACCGTAGATACTTGAAATTTTCACTGAATGTTTATATTAGCATTTTCATATACAGGATAAAATTTTGAAAATAATTTGAATCTTTTTGAGCTGTTTACGGACATGGTCAGTTTTCAATTTTTTTAGTTTTTTTTTCTGAAAATATCAATAAAATGTTATTTGTTGGTTAAAAAAGCTTGAAAATCTAATAGAAGGCTCCTGGGTTATTGTTTCAAAAGCAGATGAAAAAAAATAAAAATCCTTAGTCACAGTTTTTATTTATAAGCATTTAAAGTTCAAATCTTAACTAAATACGGAAAAATCAGCACTCACCCAATTACCCACCCACCACCTACAAAAGTTATGGGGTATTTACGTTCGGCGCCACTGAGTTAGGCCTAGGCTAACGTACCGTCTTCGCTCAGAATCGTTTTTCGTATTCAATGATTTATCATTGAATTCAAATATAACACATCCATTACAATAACATACTCGACAACTATACTGTACAGCAAAGTGGTACCCACTTGTTCCCCTTTTTTTTTTTGCCTTTCATCACGATTTGGGACGGTACTTTTTCGATTTTCTTCAACAGTATCTTGTTCAATGGGAAAGTGAATTGGTTGGTGCATTCGGGAGGTCAAATTTTAAAATTATCAATAATTATCAAAAGCACCGAAAAAATTAGACAAAAATTAAAGAAAAACGGGAATTATTACGCAAAATAGGTTTTTGACAAAATTGCATTTGGTTTTTGGTGTAACTCTAAAACAAATGAACGTTTACATAGGTACATGAAATTTTCACTGGTTGTTTATATTCGCATTTTCTATACACGATAAAATATTTTGATTTGTTTTGAACTGTTTAGGGGACATTTTCAGTTTCCAATTTGTTTAGTTTTTTTTCTATGAATGTCTTTAAAACTTTATTTGTTGGGTAATAAAAGCTTGAAATTTAATACAAGGATCCCATTATAAATATTAAAAATCCAGTAACAATTTTTTTTTTTTATAAGCATTTAAAGTTCTGATTTTGACAAAATACGGAAAAATCACGAAAATTAGCAAATTATTTTAAGTTAAGAATTCATAAAGTTTTTCTTTTTAAATCTAAGATTTGAAAATGTAGTACAAGATTCCTTATAAGTTTGCTACCTTTATCAAAAAAAAAAAAAATGTCTAAAAGCAAATCAAACAAAATTTGTATAAAATAAGATAATATAATATAAGATTTTTTTATTTTTAAAATATTTTTACATGATTGGATATTCACTCGGTCCTCTCTTCCCATGTAGCGATATTGTTATTTTGTTGTAATTTAAAAACAAATAACTGTAGATACATGACAATTTTACTGAATGCTTATATTTTCAATTTCTATACACCATACAATTATGAAAATATTTTGACTTTTTTAAGCTGTTTACGTAAAATATTAAAAATACCAACATAGGCACAGTTTTTTTTATAAGCATTTAAAGTTCAAATTTTGATAACAACTATCATATTTAAAATTTAATAATTATTTTGTAATTATAAATTTATAACATTTTCAACTTTTATAGCTAAGGATTGAAAATTTAAAAAAAGGATCTACGTAAATAGGTTATATATATATTACTTTTATTCACAATATAATATCTTAAATATACTTAGTAATATCATCATAGGCTGCATGACTGACGTTCTTCGCTCAAATTGTTTTTCTTATACAATTATATTAAATCATTGAACTCCAATTAACTATCCATTACACACCACTTGTAATCTACTGAGTACAGCAGAGCGACACCCTCTTGCCCAACTTTTTTTTGTTGTTTTTCTCAATGCTTCAAAAACTACAGGAAATTTTCAATTTAGGCTCTGGAATACACCAAATAGGGATAACATTAATTGAGTTCCAAATTATCGCGAAATGCTCAAAACATCTACGGCACGTATAACGTTAAAAAATCTTTAGAAATCATCAACGTCCAAACTGAGCGTCGACATCACTCGTCATGTTATAGGTACGCGTTACCGAGCAGTGCTGGGATGACGTCTGCACGGATGGCGGCTAATACCTATAACATTTTATTTAGTGACTTAGACTTTGAATTATTTAGTGACTCTTGCAGTCATAATGTTGTACCTACAATCTACACAAACACACAATAAATAGTAGCAGAATCTAAAAGACTTCACACCTAAAAAAGTATAAAACGTGTATAACAGTACATAATGCAGATCGATAAATTAATCATCGTTACAATATTATAAGGAATATAATTATAGTATACCTATAGCGTTATAACGCGTAGGTAAGTATACAGTATTGGTATATCAATATAATATAATACAAATAATGGTGTTTGGAAAAATAAACGGGCCCGAAATCCAGCCAATGTTGCAGGTCGATCAATAATAATAATATGATGGTTTTCTGGCTACTATTTAGTAATAAACGATGGTTGTTTTAAATTATCGGCGACGGCCTAGGACGAAATTCGAAATCGTCTTGTTTGCAATTCTGACTACCTACACGCGAACAATTTACCTTAGAAAATGGCTGAATCACAAAAAAAATAAACGACACATATGAAATGGAAAATTGGAAACAATCATAATGGACGTCTTAGACAAATTCATGAACAACGTCAACTTCTGCAGCGCCTGCAGTACCTACCGTCAAGCGCACGACAGTGCGTCAAAATAATACACTTAAGTAGTATACATTTGTATGTTCTTATACTTAATACGTACAAGAACTTTTATTTTGTTTGTGCTATTAATGCTGAACATAAACAAAAATATGACATCATGAAGAAAAATAAGAAAAAATTGAACAAAGTAATCAACATAATACCTAAACTACACGCATCCTCCAATAACATAATAAAAGATTTTAGTTTAAATAAAATAGAAATTAAATAATTTAGAAATGTAAAAACAGATAAATACAGAAAATAGTTATTCAAAATGTGTGCAAACAATTGTAGTATTTTCATATTATGACATTATGTTCACTAGTCCTTTACACATTCATTATCTCTCACCTTTATTAATATGACTTATTTAGTTGAGTAGTTGAGTTGAAAAAAAAGGTAAACAGTGAATAATAAATCCTACTTAGTAATGATCGAACATTAAATAAATTACAAAATATTACAATATTATACATTACGGCATATTATGTTAAATTATATAATTAAGTGATAAAAATAATTGATAAACATTCGTGACCCTTACGCTGCCATTTTATTTTATTTGATAACAATAATGGCTATGCTAATAGGTCTATTTATATACCTGTTGGCGTATATAACCGTAGGTGTAGATGCTGTCCGTGTAGATGCTATCGGCGTTGAGATAGTAAAGTGTAAAGAGCAGTACTCGAATTGGTGGGTGGGGGGGGGGGGTGTATAGAGGGACGAAGCGCCTCTACTATTTTATATTATTTTTTTTTTTACTTACTCAATCTATTTTTTTTTACTTGGCCGGGGGGACGGTACAAACTAATGCCCAAAATAATTTTTGATAAAATTTGGAGTGGATCTAAATTGTTGTCAAAGAAATAAAAAAAATAATGAATTTAAAATCCTTTAATATTAAGATATTTTTCATCCTTTCAATGATTTTGACTAGAAGTGTTCAACCTTTTTGACTCGCGATCCACTGTTTTTGTAACAATATTTTCACGACTCGTGTCAACTTTATAGGCCATGAAAGGAAAAAGACTTTGGTTACTGGTTTTGCGTAATTTTCCGTGCATAAGTGTGCACTAAACATTTCCAAAAAAGGTTCAATAAATGAATAAACATTTGTTTAAGTTTGGGAGCACAAGTAAGCTCAATTTATTGATTTCTATGTCAGTAGACATTTGAACTTTCATTATATATATCTACAATCTACTGTAAAATATGGATCTTCAATTCACTCATATTCATAATTTATAATTTTATAATTTTATAAACTTATTCTTTTTTTTAACAAAAATACTTGTCACGACCCATTTTTATAGATCACGCGACCCAAGACATCCACTTACCCATCTTTTTTATAGTTATTTTATGTTCAAATTTGGAGGAAATTACATATTAAATAACCAAGACTAAAGATTTTAGTTATTTGGTTGTAATTTTATAATAATTAGTTCAACTTACCAGCTAGCGTATTAATAATAATTAATAAGTAATAACAGTACCTATAAATATAATATAAAATATCTACACTGACAAACCGTCACCGCTTAGAATTGTTTTTTATGTACAATGTTATATCATTGAATTCAAATTTAATACCATCCATTATATGGTGACCCACTTGTAATCTACTGTACAGCAGAGCGACATCCACTTACCCACCTTTTTTTTTTTTAATTCAGTAGGTACTTGATGAGAGTTACTGATTTAGTGATTTATTGACTATGTTTTGGAAAATCAAGTTATTAACAAACATTGCGCTGACAATCCGAGTATCTGACATCGTCTTGGTTAATCTTTCTAATGTTAACTATTAGTGTTTATTTTTATAGGCACACATTATTAAGAGAACGTTACATGGACATTTGATGTCTCCGTTTTAAGATTTTATTGATATTATTTTGAAGTAAGTTATGATAATTTTAAAATGTATAGTTTAAAAATAGTCATAATACTTGGTTCTCAATAAAAATATCAATAGAAGACTCCGATGCCCTAGATAATAGATTATAATCCAACTTTTAAATTTTATAATAGGTATATTCTCTCTAATTTTAGAAATTATAGAGTAAAATGTGTTGTTGTGAGCGTACAATTTTCTCTGTTGTACGTTTACGGAGAAAACAAATGCTTTTGTAGCGTCCTCTTAATATTACCTATTGTTATTCTTAAAATATGTCCACACTTATATCTTATTTTACCATACTCACATGTACGGTATCACAATGAGTTATTTTAACTTTACAACTATTGAATTATGGTTAGTGGTAACAAGAAGTAAATTTTATTTTATTTTAAATTTTATCATAGTAAATTATTTTATTATTTAATAAAATAAAAATGTAAAATAAACTTATATAAATTTTTATTCATATTATATTTATTATTTAATTATATATTTATAAATAAATGTATAACTTAAATTATAAGTATTATATTCTATTGCCAATGAAAATATTAGGTGAGATTGAGATTCTACTATTAAAAAGTATTATACTAGGTATGTATTATTCTTATGCTAACAAAAATCTATATTGCTGGTATTATGACAACATTTTATATTGAAATTGGCATTTATAGCTAATTCTATACATTAATTTTGGAACACACACACACAAGTTGAAGTAAAATAAAGTTTAAATTTATCAAAATTATTAAAAAAATTTCAAAATAAGTCAGTTGAGAATAAATATTAACTTAATATAATAATTATACATTTTTACTTGAAACTAGTAGGGGTTCAACAAAATAGTTTGGTTTTTTTTATGTACCTTCCTAACTTAAAATCCGAAATCAAATACCTAACCTTAGATAAGTATTTGAGATTTTCAAAAAATATAATATAATAGCATTTTCTATGCTTGATAACATTGACAAAAACCAGTTTTAGATGTCAAACTGTGTTCTTAATGTGCCAGGAGAATAGATACAGTAAGTACCTACCTACGTTCTACTTAGTTAGGTTACAAGCTTACATTTTAAATCAATAAAAGAAAAATTATTAAATAATACACAAATCACATTATAACAAATTTATTTTACAACATTAAGCTTAGGCAGCATAATATTTAACTAGTTAATATAAAACACAAATCAATGAATAAATTATTATTGTTCTGAAATAATACATAAAAAATGTGTCTTGACGGAGATGAAGAATTTTTTCTAGTTTACTGCCACAGGAGACTAGAAATAAATATTTTATAAACATTATTATTAATATTATTGAACATAAAATACAATATTTTGATTACTAATAAAATAAAATATAAAGAAATGATCTAATTAATAATTTAAAAATATATTACCTCAAAAGTCCAAATGCAGGGCCACCAACCTCTGGTCCTTTTTGGAAACCTTTAAAATATCATAATAAAAAGTACCTAAATTATATATTTATTTCCATAACATTAATTTATTTCTATTAATTTATAGATGTGATAAGTAATAATAAACATAGTAAAAATAATTAATGAAAATATATTATAATATATTAAGGCAAGTAGGAATCCATTAGCCATTCACCTAAGAATAGTACGCATCTCAAATTTGTTACATCATTTTGAAAAAAAAAATAACTATACCTATTTTAACCATAACATTAAATCCAATAATTTTATTTTTATTTTTATTATCCTTAACATCGAACGATAAAGGGTACTATAAAGCTCAATGAAACATCAAGACAATAGTTGAATGCATATTATAGTTTAGTTAAAAATGTAATTATTTGAACTATAAAAACAACATACCCATGTATATAACAAATGGAATAAAGGCGATATGGTAAGACGTTTTTACAAACTCGGTGACTGACTCCATTCGAGATTTTATTCCTGGTTTTAATAATCCCATTTTCGTTTATTTTGAAATATTTCGGATTTTACTATTTTAGTATTTAAAATTTTACTGTAAAAATAAAAGCACTGATACTTAGAAGCAATGTAGAATGAAAGTCCAATTATGATTATTGATTTATGACTTCAGTCCTCGAGACTGGAGTTGTAACCACTATGATTAAAATATAATAATATGATGTTCGTTACTATAATATCGTTTGTTACTTCAACTCGTGGTCACAATCTAAAGCCGTGGTACTTGTTAAAGACACGTGATTAAAAATGATAAGCATATGATAACTGATAATAGATCACGATTTAAGATAGTACTATCTTAAATCGTGTTACTATCTTATATAGTGTATACAACCGACGATCAGACTGATTGATGAGTGCTGACTATGCTCATTATGCTGAAACAGTGAAAACTTGAAAAAGAGATATAATTATAATAATATTCAAAATACCTATTGTAAATTATCATTTGAAATATTAACGTCAATATTTGTTTATTACACTTAAAAGTTAAAGCTATAAAGTGAAAACTTGTTCTATTAAAAATGTCTGACGATGAAATGGAAAAATTTGAAATTACTGATTTTGATTTGGACAATGAATTTAATATGAACAGACCCCAAAGACGACTAACTAAAAATCAAGCAATTTACGGTACAATATCCTATTAATTATCTATAATTATAACTAATAAGTAACAATAAATATCTAGTGTATACCTAGTTAAATAATTAATTTAATTTAGTAAATGATTAATGTAAATAAATATTTCTTTAAAATGATTATTTTTGTTAATTATGTATTATAAATTATAATATTATATCCATTAAATTTGCAAATTACCTACTCTGATATACAATCTAAAACTTTGCTTGCTCAAACCGGAGGAAAAAAACACACTGGGGTGCTTACACCATATCATTAAACCGTGTGATTTAATGGTTTATTATCCCTGAACCAACTACAAACTTTCTACAATCTAAACCCTCTGAATAGCCTAACCTCCGAATAATGGACACATTTTCAGTAACCGAGAGTATCTGGTATATAGAGGTACCTATTAGAAGACAAATACATAAGTAATTGTTCAATGAAATTATACAATATACATATATAAAAACTGCATTGTTTCTAATATTATTTAGGTATATTATGTATAATTTTTATATACCTATACAATGTTTTCAAACAATGCAACTAAAATTTAAAAACAGTCTGTTGTAAAATTACAGCATTTCACAGATAAATACCTTTAAACTCCATAGAAATTATTTTTGTAATAAATTATATATTTGTTTTTAGGAATTTGGGCCGATGAAGAAGGTAATGATAGTGACGATGAACCTTCAGGTTTTGGGGGCCGTAGAAACAAAGATAAGAAATATAAACAAAACTACACCGCTCCTGTTTCATTTGTTGCTGGAGGAGTTCAACAGGCTGGCAAAGATAAAAAAGAAATTAAAACTGAAGAAAAAAAAGATAACGAGTTGCACAATTTGGAAGATAATATTTCTGCATCTAGGTTTGATAGATAAACATTAAGTATATATTCCTGTATACTCAATATTTTTATGAACATATTATTACAGTGATGAAGAAAAACCAGCATTTAGTTTTGATATTGATCAAGAAGTGGCAGGATTA
The DNA here is from genome assembly GCA_008086715.1 of Sitobion miscanthi. Taxonomy (NCBI): domain Eukaryota; kingdom Metazoa; phylum Arthropoda; class Insecta; order Hemiptera; family Aphididae; genus Sitobion; species Sitobion miscanthi. The sequence continues at coordinate 5,262,076 of CM017797.1, forward strand.
CGAAAGAAACGATCTCAAGTAAACTCAAGACTAATAGACAAAGGATTAGGAGATTGGGAAAAACATACAAAAGGAATTGGCGCAAAACTGTTGCTCGGAGTAATTTATAATATTTTATTTATAAATCAAAATGTAACTTATCATTTCATATTTTATAGATGGGTTACCAACCAGGTCAAGTTTAGGAAAAAAACTTCAAGGTATTCTAGCTCCAATTGAAGCTAATTTAAGAAAAGGAAGAGGAGCAATTGGTAATAAATACTTATAAATTAGTATGTGTATTTTAGGCTAACAGTCAAACATCTTATTTTTAGGTGCATATGGTCCGGAATCTAAAACTAAACCAATGAAAACAGAAAAAATAGCAGAGAAATCAAAAGATAACAAAGTTCTTGTAAGTGGTTGGAGAAAAGCACGTAAAGCCGAAAAACTTCAATATAATTATAAAACCGCTGAGGAAGTAATTGAAGAAAGCAAACAACCAGGACAAAGAAAACGAGAATTCAAGTACAATTAAGTCAACCTAATTATATATTTATATATATTGATATTAATTATTAACAAATCATAATAAGTTATAAAATTGTATTTTCATTTTTCAGTGAACTAAGTAGAGTAAAAGTAATTGATATGACTGGCCCAGAACAAAGAATTTTATCTGGATATCATGCTATATCAGGTGTTAAAAAGCCAATAGATCAGTGGGAAATTCGAAAAGATAAAAAATACTCAAATTTTGATCTACCTGAATTATTACATAATCTCAACCTCTTAGTTGAAATAGCTGAACAAGTATACACAATTTCATAATTTCAAATGATAATTTATTTGATTTTAATGTAATAGAAACATTTAATTTTGGTATTATTATAGAATATTGTTACTAATAATCAAGAACTTTGTAATTCAGAGGATCGGCTTATTGTCATTGAACAAGAATCTAAAAAATTAGGAGAAAATATAAATGAAAAAAATAATTCAATTGAATCTCTTGAAAAAATGATAATTATCATGGAATCTATAAATGATGCATTAAAAAAAAAAATGTTGGATAGTAGCCGAGCTATACAACTTTGCACAGAAATGAAAGTATGTTATGCAATTATTATCTTTAAGATGTTACTTAGTTGAATCTATGACGGTTTAGGAAAATTACTACCCAGATTATCGGTTGAATGGTGGATCAGTTTTCGCTTTATCAGTTTCTCAAATATTGATTAAAGAAATGCTATCTACATGGGACCCATTACAAGATCCAACTATGCCTTTCAAAGAACTCAATAAATGGAAAGAATTATTAACTTTAAATGAGCCAAGTGCTGTTGGTTTTCAGTCAAGTGATGAATTTCAAACATTAATTTGGCAAGAATGGGTACCTCAAGTTCAAAAAGCATGCAGGTAATTATAATATTGGTTAAAAAATAAATTATTTTTTTCTCAATATTCTAAACTGATTAATGATTATATCGAAGGTCACCAAATGACGGCCTGCATTAAATTTAAATTTAAATTTTAAGTTTTATTTTTTAATGATCCCTTTCCTTCCTTTTTTGATTAACATGCACAATGTTATATGTACATTCAACTTGTACAATCTCCAAAAACTTCTTGAATTCCTAAAGTGGCCCTCTAAAAATGTTAATTGGTGAACTCACTATTATATTAAAGTCAAAGTTATCTTCTATGTTTTATGAAATGTGATGGTTTCTGATTTTTTTATTTAGGCAATGGAATTGTCGAGATTGTAACAGTATGTTGAAACTTATTGAACAATCATCTGAAATGATACCATCTGACATAATTAATCATGTTCTTGAAAATATGATTTTACCACAAATACAGTTGGAAGTTGAACAATGGGATCCATTGACTGATCTTGTACCAATTCATTTGTGGATTCACCCTTGGCTGCCGTATTTAAGTGAGTCAAGTTCAATATTAATGATTAACTAGATTAAGAATTTCAAACAAAATTATTATTTAATTATTAAAATAAATAGGTAAACATTTCGAAACAATTGTTTATCCTACACTGAGACAAAAATTAAGTGTAGCATTAAATGCTTGGCATCCATCTGACAACTCTGCTAAGTTGATGCTTCAACCATGGTTAAAGGTTTTCCAGCAAGGCTACATGGACGCTTTTCTAATTAAAAATATTGTTCCTAAATTACAAGCTGCTCTGCATACTTTTGTTATCAACCCACATCATCAACAATTAGGTAACTTTTATAATTTTAAAAATAATCATTGAGATAATAAAATTTTAAAAAATATTTTTTTTTATTTAGACAATTGGAATTGGGTCAATGCATGGTCAGATGTATTACCATTACCCACATTAGTGGAATTGTTGGACCAACATTTTTTTCCAAATTGGCTTAAAACCCTTACTATGTGGATAAATATGAATCCCAATCATGAACAAATAAGTAACTGGTATACAGGATGGAAGTCTTTAATGCCTGCTGTTATTGTTGAACATCCAACTATTAAAGGGAGGTTTCATTCTGCTTTAGATATAATGAGCCGAGCAGTTGGAGGACCTTCTATGCCACAACCACCTCCACCACCTACAATTCACGTAAATAGTTTATATAACTAGATAGGCAAACATTAAAAAATTATTTAGTTATTACTTATTATTAGAGCCCGGAATTATATACATTTGCATATTTGTACTAAGTGTTTGAACGTCTAAGGGGTTCTAAAATGTCCACGGTTCATCTCACACTGAATTTAAACACTAAATTTTATATTGCATATTGTGCATATTTTGAAGATTATTACATACTGATTCATAACATGCATATTTAATGGGTTTTTAATAAATTATTTATTTTAATTTAAGATAAATATATTTCGGTAATTTTAAATGAGAAAAAAAATCGTTGACAGGATCTCCTACAAGAATATTGTTAAAATATTGTCATTTTTGCAACACTTCATGAGATCGGAGCACATTTAGATAATATTATATTAACAAAAATAAATCACATACACCCGCATTTCGGCATACTATATTACTTCAATGAATAAGGCAGTAACTCAATTTTACAAATTTTTTCTTATAACTTATAATATTTATGGATGATTTTATTATTTTTATTTTGATTCTTTTTTAAGTTTTCTGAATTTTAGACATTGTATTTCAAACAATCTAAAATATGAAAAAAATAAGATTATAAAATATTGCATTTTGGTTTTTAAAGTATTTAATGTTTAACTATTTAAATATTCTTTGGTTTCTGAAAAAATATCTAGTAGGTACACCTACTTTCCTTGGTATAAAAATGTGTTTTTTTTAAAAAAAAATCACATTTTATAATGATTAACATATGGCATATAATTGCATATTTAGCCACTTTTCCCTTGCATATTTGCATCATATTTGACACTTTTTAAATGCATATAAATCCGAGCTTTTCTAATTATCAATATAATTTTAAGAATTTTCATATGTATTTTACATTATTTATTTTTAGGGTGGTCTAGCTGAAGCTGTACGTACTGCATCACAAATGCCGCATGGCTTTAAAGAATTAGTACAAAAGCGTTGCGAGGAACGGGGTATTTTATGGATGCCTATTTCTGGTCGTTTTAGAGAAGCTAAACAAGTATATAGATGTGGAGCAAGACTTCAAGCATTTATTGACCGTGGAGTTTTATTTGTTTGCCAAGATGGAATAAATTTTGCTCCAATGTCTGTACAATCCATGTTAGAACTATGCGAATAAAATATTATTAATATTATTGTTTATATTAATGATAATTTACTGAAAAAATTATATATTTGTAATTAAGTAAATAAGTATAAAATGTGAAACTATTTAAAGTGATTTATTTTTATTTAAAAAAAAATTTTGGATTTAATATTGATTTTCATTAACAAATTCTCATACAACGATTTTCTTATTTTGCTGTTATTAAAAAACTAATAACCGTAAATAATTTAAATTTACACCAAATATTTATTTTATTATTTCATATACTTGATAAAATTTTCAAAATATTTTGACTCGTTTTGAGATATTTATATACATTTGAAATTTAAGATTCTTAAGATTTTGACTAGCTATTCAAAGGAGTATTTAGAGGTCTTTTAATTATTCATACGTTAAGAAACTAATTATTTTGAGGAATTTTTAGATTCTGAGCAAAGCGATGAATGTATTGATTTTACAATGATGTATGTTTTTTATTTTATTTTTTTTTATGTCTGTCATCAGTCATCATCTTTTAGGACAGTAAAAGTGCTTGGATTTTACCAACAGTAACTTTTCTGATAGAATATAATTGATCGCCCTGGATACATAAACCTATTGTGTTTCATACTTATACTTCACTGAATGTGGTTACTTTGCGCATACAACTGCAGGTACCCTAGAGTGTAGAATTCAGTGGTGGAGGCGGGGTACAACCTGTTTTGGTTTGCATGCAACCACTTCCTGTCGGTGAACGGAGAATAGAACAGAGTATACTATATAAGGGCGATAAGCTAAAATGTTACTACGGACAATATTGAACACTTCAATAATGTATCTATTTTGCCTATACAATATTCCGGGCAACACATGCGTTTGCAAGAAGTATGTGTAACAATATATATACAGGGTGTCCTGTAAGGATACACCCATTAGCTGCAATTCAATTAAATTCAATAATATAATTCTAATTGTATTCGAAAAACGATTCTGAATGAAGACCGCGGTCTGTCAGCCTCTAATATTACTAATTATATTTGATAACATGATTGTGATTAAAGTAATTTATTTTCCTATTATTTATTAGACATTAGTACAACAGTAGGAAATATTAATTTTTGCTAATAAATAATAATAATATGCTCTAAAAGTTTCATATACCCACGAACTGTATTTATTAATTACAACAAAGATAAGGATTAAGGAGGTTCCCCCCCCCCCAAAAAAAAAAAAAAGTTTGATATACAATTATTAATTACGTGTCCGTAGATGCACTTGATATTTTCATCAAATGTTTATATTATCATTTTCTAAATATAATAAAGTTATCAAAATATTTTGACTCGTTTTGAGTTATGTATAGAATTTAAAATTTGAAATTTTTTTAGTTTTTTATTCAATAAATGTCAATAACATTATTCGTTGAGTCAAAAAGCTTGAAAATGTAATATAATTTATAAAGTTCCTCATAATTTTATACAATAGCAGTTGAAAATATTAAAAATACATATGTGTATATATGTCGTAGCCACTTCGTAAAATCGATCTTTTCATGAAATGGAAATGGATATTTTACACTTCATGAAATTCGAGAATATTTCACAAAACTTTTCATGAAATGGTCACTCCAATTTAACATCGTGTAATTTATTTCACAATCTGGTCGTTCACTTTGTGTACTGGAATACAAAAATCATTGCACACGTCAAGTTTAATTACCTATATCCATTATTATTTATTTAATGTATTTATTAAGTATACTTATTGATGACTTCTACAATACCATAGGTAAGATAAAGATTTAAGTTATTTTATCTAAATTTAATTTATATTGTTACCTATACATAGTATATATTAATTATAACTATTTATATCATATTATAATCATTTTTTTATTTATTAGAACACAAATTAAATAATTATAGTTCTTGTATAAGGATTAACATAATATGATAGGTACACTAAACACTTGTTTTAGAACAAGCGCAATAATAAATTCACGCGATTGTAACGAACTTATTATAATTATTATAATTAATAAGTATTATTTTCCACGTTCTTAAAATATAAATTAGCTATGATTTATGAATGTACAATATATGACAAAAACAAGGGGCTAGGAAATTTACAAAATCAATCAAATTTATTTACGATTCCGAAAGTTTTAGATAATAAATAATAATCATCAATATTATTTCAGATCCCGGGAATTAATACTTATACATATTGTCCATGTATAACATTAAGGCATTAACAATGTACCTATTGGTTATTGTACATACTACTTATTATAGTCGTTATGGACTGATTTTGTAATTATTTTTAAAAAAAAAGTAACGTTATTTGTAACTCTCGACTTTTTGAATAAATAAATTATTACTTAAAATAATACGATAATACATAGTATTAAAGTAATTGTAAAGTAACTTAGCAACACATTAAAATATATTAATACATTATATTGTTTTTAATATTTTTTACCAACATTCGAAAAATAATTTATATCAGTAGAAAAATATCATGGACAAAATAGAATTTGGAAATTATTAGTACAGTAACACCGTAGAACAACAGTGGTACTGTGGTATTAATACCAATTAATACCCACTATGAATACAATTTATATTCATCCGTATTGTTCTGTGGCATGACGTACTTTATATCATGGTATGATGGCAATTTAATGATACGCATGTCCATTACCCCGCCGGCCGTCAGTACCCAGTTTACCGCTTTTCATTGGTTGTCATGGTTAATTTATGTACGTAGTGTACCTATTATGAGACGAATATACGATAATACAATAATATGCGCAACACTCGACGATATTTCAGTCCGTTGCCATCGTACCTGTCACGTAATTTTATCATGACGTATTATATTATTTGGTAATATCAGCAATCGCCAATCAGCTACTCGTCTAATCTTGCTAGCTGCTACCTCTTACCCATTAACCAGTGCTTACTGATCAGTGTCCAGTGCCCTGTGCCTGCGCTACTCTTTCTAGTCTGTTGTCACTTGTCTGCCACCCGACACTCACATTTAATTCTATCATCAAACCATTAGACTCCCGACCTCGATTATAGTCTTCTAACCCGCTCTCTGTTATTTTTCCTGCTGTTCGTCAAAAGGCTTTCCATACACATAACTGCAAACAGTTTCTCAGCTTTAAACCTCTAATTCCAACGAAGGACGAATTTCGGAACGTAAGTCTGCAACTATTTTTACACGTCATCGTTGACTCGACAGGGGAATTCAATATCGAAATACGCCTTCATTCGTGATTTTATTATGATATATTTGTCGTCGTTATCTTATCTCTAAATACTATGACGGTTCTGTCGGTTCGGCCCTTACATCATTTTTCTATCAACTATTTATTGTTACTAAAAGTTACTCACATAGCTTATAATAACATTTTTTGAGTACAGTTACAGAAGTGATGGACAACTTTGGTGACAATTTTGATGATGGCGACGTCGATCCAGCTGCAGAATTTTTAGCTCGCGAACAGACTCAATTGGCAGGCTTGGAAGACGATCTCAGCACACCCAACGTACCGATCGGTGTCACCCAAACATTATCAAACGGTAACAGCTAGTATTTTTACTAGCAGAATACAGTTATTATAGTCATCACTTGCTTGTTTTGTGAAGCTTTTTATTCATACCTTTTTATTTTTTTTTTCTGCATGTTATGAATTGTATGTACAATTAGGTTCAGGAAGCAGCTTTGAAATAATTGATAGCGCAGAAAACCAGTTAACTAACCCCGTGATTGGTGAGTTGTCAGATTTAAAGTTCATTAAAATAAAACATACAACAGTTTAAGCAAATTTTGTCTTTTGAGCTATTTTTTTAAACAATTAATATTTACATTTCTTTGGTTATAACTTGTAACAACTTTTATGAAATTAAAATATGATAGTTTCTTTATAGTATATATTAAAAAAAATTAAAACCCTTGAAATTAAATCAAAAACTAAAACTTTCAGCACATAATATTAGTAGAGATAGAAGGTCATGCATATCTAGTAAAAACTATATTTTTAATTAAATATTTGATATCTATTGATCTATTTATATGTATATGCAATAAATCATATTTGTGGATTAAGAACAAACATACATTAAGCATAATTGGTTAAAATGGTTAATCAATTTTTACTATTAAAATTCTTGAAATTTTTTAAATGTATATTTTTAATTTTCTTTTTAATAATCATTGCCGTAGATGTAAAATATAAATTACATATTTAAGCTTATTGATTTAAAAAAAAAAAATTTTAAGATAATAAAGAAATAAAAATGTATATCAAATAATTTTTATATATGTATCATTGCTACAACTATGTAGCTTTGGATTAATAAAACGCCATAGTTATAAAATATCCTTTAAGATTAATCTAAATTGATATACCTATGCATTTATTATATTTTATTTTTAATTAACAATTTGTATTATTTAATAAAACCCTAAGCACCTTTTTAAGTTGAAGTCTAGTTAGGTCAATTTCTGTAATGCTTTTCTATCAATATTATTTGCAGTGTTGTTTTATTATTGTTTTTTTTTCCTTTGACCTAGAAAATGGATTAACAAATGGTTTTACAGTTACAAATAGTGATGATGGTAAGTAAAATTAATTTTACACATTAACATGTATGGATATAAATTAATATTGGTTTACTGCATTAAGTTAAAATTATTGTTTTGAATATTTATAATTTGATTTAAAAGAAGCCTATTATTCTAATGAATATATTTGTATTATTATGTAATTTAAATTAATATGTAATTGAGTAGCTTAATCACATTAAAAATAAATCAATCAAAAACAAATTACAAACATTAAATTTAGAGAATATATTATTACGTTTTATTTTAAAGAACTGTTTCAATTGTAAATTTTCTTTTAGTTAAGAGTTAATCTCTAATATATTTATTTGTTAATCATTCCAATTTAATAATACTCATGTGACTTTGAATTCAAGATTCTTATTGCTTATGAGTAGGGGTTGGATTTGTATGCATTTGTATATTTTTAATAGTTGATCTTTTGCGAAGTAAGAACAAAATATATTTTATGAATGTGTGATTAAAAATATTAATTTTTCAAAATGTTACTGTAGAACACATTTCTCTATTTTGTAACTAAAACAAAAACTATGTACAATTACTAAAAAAATAAAAATGTAGCAATTCATAATTATATAATAATAAATATGCTTTGTATTATCCTAACAACAAATCAAATTGATATTTTTTAAATAATGTATTATATTTGGCCATTTTGGCCATTTTTGGTTCATAAATGCATATTTTTAAAAAAAAAGTGTATATTGCATAATATACTTAAGAGCAGTACTAATGAATTCTGATGATATATTTTACATTTAAAAAGTAGGCAAGGTGTTTATTATACCTTGTCATTAATTTGGTCACTGTGGTTGACATTTCTGATCGGAGACTATCTAACTTTGTGGTAATTTTAGTTAGCAAACAACTAAAACTTTTTTTTTATCTTAAAAAGTACTGAGAAATTTCTATTTTTGACCCATCATAATACAAGCTAGATCAAATTTTCTGCCAACAATCTACAGTTAAATTTGATGATATGATCATTTTTTCTACTAGAAAAAGTGTCTTTAGACACTAAAATAAAAAAAATACTCATCATTATAAAATAAACGATAAGTAGAATTTAAAAAACAGTTTTTCTATATTTTGTACATGTCTGTGCAGAAAAAAAATTGGTTTCACCTAAAAAAGTTTGTGAGTAAATTATTATTTTTAGGCTATGATAATAAATGTTAAAAATATTATATGTTTTAATAGTTATCGTGACTTTTAACTATCTGTTTTTCCTTTTTTTCTTCAGACACATCATCGCCAATAATTGCTCCCAAAATTGAGAGAGAAGAACCTGAAAAGATTAAGAAATGGCGAGAAGAACAGAAGACTCGACTAGAAGAAAAAGGTATTATATTATATTGATTAATAATTGTGTGGCTTTTTAAATAATTTATTATGTTAATATGTGATTAGATGCTGATGAAGAAAAAAAAAAGGAAGAATTACGGCTGGTCGCTAAAAGTGAATTGGAAGAATGGTACAAGATTCACAAGGAACAAATTGCAAAAACTAAAGATGTTAATCGGTAATATAAACTAATATTTTGAAATATACTATTATTTTTAATTATATTATATTATAAATATATTTTCTTTAAATGCTTCATTGGAATAGAGAATCTGCAATGTGAGTAGTACAATTTAGACTTAATAGATTGATCATACTATTTCCAATTATAAAATGTATTTAATTTTTATTATCCATAGTTATATTAAAATTTGTTTAATTATTATCTAGAAATGCAGAGAAACAATTTGTTGCTGAATCTGATGAAATTGAGCCAGGCACTGAATGGGACCGCATCTCAAAACTCTGCGATTTTAACCCTAAATCGAGTCGTGCTTGTAAAGATGTAACACGTATGAGATCCATCATTCTTCAACTTAAACAGACTCCACTTAAAAAACCAGTATCACCTGCAAAATAATTTGTAATTATAATTTCCTTTCTGTCATTCCTATACAGTAAAATATTTATTCTATTGAGTTTTTTATTTTATAACATTGCTACATAGTAAATATTATATTAATTTCAGAGATAATAGGTATATAATAATATTTGTTGCATGTTTATGCTCATTATATTGTATTATTAATTTGTTATTTATAAAGTATTATTCATAAAATTCAATTATTTAAAAACTTTTCTGTTACTTGTAATATATATAACATATTGCAATAAAAATCAAATATTTATACTTAAAAATGGCTTAGTATGTTTTCATTTATTAGGTTATGTGGTTCTGGTATATTATTATAATTGGTAGGTTGTAGGTTTTTGAAGTTCTATTTAATTATATATTTGTGCAAGTTATATAAATATTTACTAAAACTATAAACTTGTTTAAATTAAACTATGCTAGTGTTATGCGGTCCATAACCTGGCAGCTTTGAAAGCAACAGCATATTTATTTTATAATTTATAGTATGTATATTAGTTGTCTTCATTTAAGCATTTTACCTGAGTGATACCGATATCAAAAAAAAAAAAAAACATAAATAAATATAGAAAACTTGTACAAAAATATTAGCTATATTATTCCTAGATAATTTTCAGAACAAAATTTATTATAGAACTTGAGACATTTCTATTAGAATTACTGCTTGATATCTGCAAAAATAAGGAACTGGCAATATGATAATATTAAGGACATTATTGCAAATAGAAGAGGTTACAAATTACAACATTGTAAAACTTAAAAAGGGCATGGAAAAATCAGGTTCAAGTGGTTGTACACCATTAAAGTTAACATTATTTTCTTCCATTTAGTTGGAAACAAAATCATGGTTGTAGATTTAACTGACTTGTAATGAACAAGCATATTATGATACACACAATCAGATACAAATATTACTTAAGATATGTCAGCACACTATTTGTTTTCACTTTTCACTCTCTGGCCCATGCGCAACAAAAACTAACCGCATTTACGCAAAATCATTTTTTTATGTTTTAAGTAACCTTGGAGTAAAATTGCTTATTAACAAAAACAATAGAGAATAATATTTTTTGAGAGTTTGACATATTGATTTATTTAATATTGTCTCAAAACAATTTAAACATAATTTAAATGTACATTTTTTTGTTTATTTTGAAAGTTGAATACAAAGTCTAATAATAACAATTAAATATAAAATTGATACATTTTCCTCTAGAGTTTTTGTAATAGTTGATTTTATTAAGAAGATAACTCAAAAATCATAAAAAAAAAAATGATACGATTTTAGGTGAAAGCATTTTATCTATGTTGCTCGTGGGTCTGAGATAGAAAACGAATATTGTGCTGACATCCTTTTAACATAATAACATTAACCCGAGAATGACAACTTATAGCCTTAAGTTAGTTGTTCATCATAGGTAGTTATTCACAAATATCTGTTTTTATAAATACAAATTGACGGATTAAGGCAGTCCCGATGTTACTAATAACCATAGATGCAATTTTTTTTTTTTTTGGGAGGGGGGCAGGGGTGCTAGCACTCATTATTTGTGCTATTTATTATTAATTAATATGTATAGCTTTCATTAAATATGTGTGGGGGTGAATTGCTCAATATGTAATCCATAACTCATTTAACTGAAAAAAATTGTATTTTAATAAGTTAGTAATAAAGTTATAACTCGTTTGGTAAAAATCATTAATAAAAACTTTACTTAAACAATAAACACGGAAATATTTTAAAAGAGAATTTATCTCTTTGAATAAATAAATAATTGTTAAATCTGACAACTAAAATTAAACAAAAATAAACATACATAAATAAGTTTTCTTTAAAATTCATTGTGACTTAATCAGTATCATTAGTATCATTGTAGATTTTAATATGTGGACTAGAGAAAACTAATCTACTTGATGGAATGGTTTAGCAATTAATGCAGGATAAACTTTTTAGAACCATAAAGAATTGTCTTTATTTTTTGACATGGATTGGTTTAGATCTGCACGCAAACTTTCAGCTAACTCTTCTAGTGCTTCTGCTTCCGACAACAACATGAGCTATGTAACAAAAAATAAATATAAAAAGTAAATAAAATAATAAAATTATAGTTAAAAAAATTCACCTTAGCAGAAGCAATCATCTCACGAGATACTTTTAATGGTAAATGATTAATAACATTGCATAATTCTTTCTTATTTGCTTTAGCTACATCATTCAATGTTTTATAGCCCGCTTTATACAGTTGAGTTGCTCTACCCTACAATAAATATTAAATTAATTTGATTTAGTGAAAAAAATGTCCATAGTGCAGTGGAACGTGGTTAACTCAAATTGAAGAGACTAGCCTGAAGGTTCAAGTTATCCAAAGATAGTACGATTATAGGAAATTCTAGGGACCGGCAAAAAAGACTAGAGGTATCGACAATTTCAAATTAACCACGTTCAACCGTAATAAAAAGATCATATACTTACAAATCTCACTGATGGCAAACTCATTAATGATTCAAGATCTGATGAACTTCCTAATATTCCTATGTTAAGTTTAGGAATAATATTTTGAAATAACATTGGGAAATGATCCAATTTTTTATCTTTTAGTGCCTGAAATGTATAACTAATTAATTTCAATCACATTAAATATTTTAGTTAAGTAGTGCCCAACCCTATTTATAGCTATACTTTTTAAATAACAATACCAATAGGCATGGGGGACAGGCATGTCAAACAATCTGCTAATTTTTTTATGGACTGTGGTTACCAATATTTATGGATAGTAATTTGTAAAAATGTATAAAAACAAAGATAATACAATTTTCATTTTATGTCACAACTATGTTAAAAGTGGTTTAATACAATAAAATTTTACTCAAAATAGAAAAGTTAGTGCAGAGAATAGAGATGTCAAATGTCGCAAACATTAAAAAATAATTAATTTGATTTGTTTTTTATTGAAATAATAATAAATAACCATAAATTCAATTGATTATGGTTGTGTTCTAATGATTATAATTTAAATTAGTATAAAATATTTATTTTTTTTCGATACATTTTTATATGCCTCTTTGAGGTGTTAAAACTGAAATCAAATAAAATAAATATATTGAGTCTTAAATCTCAAATCTTCAACATTATAACGTAAATTTTAGTTATATTGTTTTTATTGAATATTCTACTAATAGTATACTTGTTAGTTATTACTTATTAAATATTATGAATATTTCATTAGATTAGCATAATAGTGATTTATTAGTTATATTTAGGTGAAGTGAAACTTATTTGGTTGTGTATAAGGCTCAGTGGTCATAGAAATTAACAAAAGAAAATTATGTAAGGAAAAATTGTAAAATATGTATGAAAAAAATGTCAAATATGCAAAAGTTTGATAAATGTTCATGAAAATTCAGAACTTGAAATTAACTGTTAATGCTGTTATTAAATTGAAAAATAAATTTATTATATTTAAAATATGGCTGAAAACTGTATTGCATTTTGACAATTTATTGAACTGAAAAAATAGTTTCAAAAAGATAGTACATCAGAATATTAGAGTGATAGAGATTAAATGCGCATCGCACCGTTGTCGTTAAATTAATAGTTGATTGCGATGATAACAATAAATACCTCCCTACATTAAATAATATTGAGTTATATATTCAATATTATTATTTTTAAAAAATATTAAATATACATAATAATATAATATGTACATATGAAACTCAAAAAATATTCATTTTCACCCTAAAATTGACGAAATATGAAATTTCAATTTTTAAACTAGTCATTAAATAGCTAAGATTTTTAGCTTGGTATGTTATAAATCGTAAACCTATAGAATATATAACTTCCGAGCCCTAGTTATATGTTATTGAGCAAAAGAAAGCTTAAATATAATTGAATTTATTTCCCAAAATTATAATTCAAAAGATTTTTATCAAATTTAATTGTTGTTGCAATAGAATTAACTGAAAAACAAAAGGCTAAAAGACCTAGATTTTAGGGAGTGGGTGGGTAAAATCATATCTTACTAAACCTGAAAAAAATGTCCTGGGCACCCTAGTTATAGTTAAATGTAGTATTTACCTCAGTAAATCTTAATATGGAAGAAGCATGTGATGCAGTCCTTGATAAGAATGCATATATTGTTCCCCTTGGTAAGTTGTATGTTTTAGACACTGTCCAAATAGATTCTTTATTCCACAAATCGTTCAAAATCAAACTCATGAGAAATTTATTCCAAACATTTTCAGATACATTCTAATAGTTTTAACATAAAATTTAACTTAATAAAAACAAATAATATATATGATATTGTGTTCTTGAGCATAACCAAGTTATTAGAGAAGTTACAAATATTTATCACTGAACTATTTGGAATGTCATTTTTTTATTTTTTTATTAAAGAAACCTTCTTACTTTGACTTTTCCATAGCTAAAGAATTGTGTTATACATAATTCATTTATTCCCAATCGGTTAGCTAATGCTTGTTGGTCTCCTTGCAAATTTGTCATCTATAAGAAAATATAAGTTAAAAATCTTTAATACACTCATTCAACACTTGCTCCATTCAAGTCAAAAAAATGAATAGGCGGTCGACATGAGCGCAAGGGCGTTTTAAATAAAGACGATAATACAATGATTGTAGACTCATTGAGGGTAATGTACGGGTGTCACCTTCAACAAATATAATTCTCAACTTGAATAGAATATAATATAATATGTTTTATTGCTATACTTACTATATCTAAAACATTTTGACGTTCTAGTGTGATGCATTGTGTGTAAGGAACAGCTAAGTATAATAAATGAAGTTTGTTAGTCAATATTAATGCACTTGAGGCTTCCAATAATTCTGTATATAACTTTTGAGCTTCTAATATGTCCAAGTTGGCAGCCACTGCAGCTTTTGCAATCGATGTTAGTTTTAATTTATCTTCGATTGACTTATCAAATGCATTTATTGATTTTAATTTATCTAAACATGATTCTACTAGATCTGATGCAACTGTACATTCAACATTACGTTTCTCAGCTTGTTGAACAAAAAGTGTACGCTTCATCAGGTCTACCAGTTGTTGTTGACTAGACGTACACCCTGTATTTACAGAGCTTAATATCATTGAATAAACTACACTTTCTTCTGTGCCAAGGCAGCTTTCAATATGTTCAACACCACTTTCTAGTAATATTTTAATCTATAAAATAAAATATTAATGGTCATGTATAATTAAGAGAATGTATTTATTCAATACTAAAATTTAACTCAATTATAAATATATACTTATAAATTGTATCATAAATTCCAAAAAATGCACAGGTGTGCCATTGTACTAGTCAACTAGACTAATTATTATGAAAATAACAAAATAAAAAAACCCATTTGTAAAATTATAATGTATTTATAATAACCTTTTCTTTATCGTTTTCTTGAAACAACAGTACACTGTCACCACTTTCTGTCAGACCAGCTCTACCAGCACGTCCTACCATTTGTCTGTATGTGCTTTGTTTCATAAAGTCTCGTCCAACATATGGTGATGTGATTATGACCTAACAAATTAAAATTTTAATTTCAATAAAGCTGAGCAGTATTACATGTTTAAAGGGCCCAGTATCGTCCTAGCTATAGCCGCTGAGCTGCAAACGAAGCCGGAGCCACTATGTTTTTTTTTTTAGGGTATTGTAATTTTTTTTTGTTTGTGTGCCGTGTTCCTGGTCGATATAGAGAGTAGGGACTCCGCAAAGTATTTATCGAAATATTTAACCATTTTTAGGCACAATTTTTGGTGGGGTATTGTGGGGCCCCTTAAAAAAACTCATCCATGGGCCTTTGGCGTGCCAGGCCGATACTGAGTGGACCAAAAAACTGGAATTTTACATCTCTTTTAATAACTATAATTATTGAATCTCGATGAAAAAAAACTATTAAGAGTACATTTTTTAGTCATTTTCAGAGGTGCTATATTGAAGTTAGTGGCATAAATGGGGTTTAGAATAAAATAGTACGCTTTGTTTTCACTTATAGTCTAAAGTTCTAAAATATAAATTGTTTAATTTTACTCTTTGGGCTGGAAGATTTACACCAGCTGCCAATGTTGATGTACAACAAATACATTTAAGAATACCATCTAGAAAAGCTTCTTCTATCAATTTTCTTTCAGCATTCGTCAACCCTAAACATTTATTACTTAAAGCATATTTCATACGTCATGTTATATTATAATAATATAATGTAGTTTGGGTCTTACCTGAATTATGATATGCGACTCCAAAGAGGATACTTCTGGATAATAAAGGACATACTTTACCGTCGCCTTCTTCTTTCAATGCTTTATACAATTCTTCTTTTTGTTTAAGTTTAACTTTTTTTTCTTCACTATTAGATTTATAAAATATTACTATAGGTACATTTTGTAAGTTTTCAATGATAGCAATATCTTACTATGAATAATGCTTACCGTCCAATAGTCTTATAAATAATTTTGGCAATACTCTGACAACTATTCTTGGTAGGACAAAAAATCAAACAGCTACCATCTGGTAATATTTCACGAACAAGAAGCCCAATACCACTGGGGTCTAATAGTTTCATATCAGTTGAATAAGCCTAATTAAAAGTAATTATTATTTTTAATTAAAAATGTATTTTCAAAAGTTTAAACTTACGCCAAAATCTAATTTTCTATCAAGTTTACTATTTATAAAACCATCAATATCTTTATTTATCACAAATATTTGTTCGTTTAATTTTACAGTTTCGGTGAGCTTTACAGGTCTAAAATCTCTTGTGTATACGTGAGCATTTAAAAATTCACCTATTTCTTGCATATTTCCAATTGTAGCTGACATACCAATTATCTGAATATTATCTGTTAGTAGCTACGGTAAGTATTTAAAAAACAATAATATAAAGTTTAAGTTTAAATATTACTTACGCTTAGACTGCTTGGAGTGTAAAACTTTTGTAAGAGTTGCTTCTAACAAAGCTCCCCTTTTTTGTTCGGCGAGAAGATGCAATTCATCAACAACAATCATACCAACACTCCGTCCACCTAACTGACCATTATCAGCCAGCATACAATCAACCAGTCCAGCTCCTCTCTCTAGAGTGCATACATATATAGATGATTTACGTTTTCGATGAAGTGGAGGATGTTTCCCTTTGCCACCAACATATTCTTCAACATTGAATTCCAAGTTAAGTCCAAATGGACATAAAGATTGCACCTACTCAAAAATTGTGTTAAAAATCAATTTTCAAGATTTATCATAATTTACTTTATACCTTTTCTTGGACTAGTGCAACATATGGCAAAATAAATATAACATTACGTTCATAAACTATGAGTTCTTTAAGCATAAGAATTTCTGCTACAAGTGTTTTTCCGCCACTTGTAGGCAATGCATAAATCAAGTTTTTTCTTCTTTTTATCGCTTCTAAATTCAAACATTCAACTTGCCAATCTACGAGTAAAATTTTGTATTATAAAAAAATCGTATATCTAAAACGCTCAAAAATTTAAAAAAAATTCAAACCATAAAGCTGTGTAATTCTTTTGTGCTTTTTGAACAAATGTTTTACTTTGTGTGGCAAACCAAAAAATGCACTATCATCGTCCACGTGCAGACGTTTTTGAGAGTTTCCATCGAACGTTGTGTCTAAATGTCGTTTCTCGTTCGAAATTACACTAATATTTTTCATTTTAAAAATGTAATTATATAATACTTTTATCGGATGTTATTATTTCACGAAAACGAACGATATTTAACGATCTCATTCTAAATAATATGTTGAGAGGGTAATAGTTACATCTGATTTTCAGTATAAAAATGGTTGAGATTGTAAGTTGTAACTTGTAGGTTGTAAGTTGTAACCACTAGGCAGTAGGCAGTGACAACCGACAAACTAACAAATATCGAGTGTCGAACTGTCGACCGAACGTAATATTTAAAAATATAATTAAGGAGGAATGGTTCATCGGTTCATGATAATAACGGATAAGATAAGATATCTTAGTCCGTGGTCCGTAATGATAATTGATAATAAAAACATTATGTTATACCACGGACCGTGGTTATGCTGGAGTGCCAATAATAAGAGCTTTATGGGAATTGGGAATGACATGTCATTTTATCGATGAATTTTCATATAAACGGTCTTCATATGTCTAAAATTCATAAGTTCATAAGTTATAGGTGAATAAAAGGTAGCCATAATTATTTGAATATTAATGATGTAATAACTGACATTTGTGATGCTTATCAAATTAAGAGTTTTAAAATCACCCATATCATAACCGATAATGGTAGTAACTTTGGCAAAGCATTCCGTAAATTTTCAAAAAGCTCAACAATTGAATCTGATCCTCATTATGTGGCTAATTTAGACAAATTAGACAATGATGAAGATACACAAATTGGTAGTGATAATGAAAATAATCTGTCCAGTCCTATAGTTATTGAATATGTTGATGTTGGTCAGTTGCTTTATGAATCAAACAGCTCTGATTGTACTAATTTTAGTTTGCCTGATCACTTGACCTGTTGTGCCCATACTTCAAATTGAATAGCCACTACTGATGTAGCAAAAATAACTGATAAAAACTATATACATACTTCTTAAGGGGATTCCATACCGTGATTTTCTGTTTTTGTCTAACACACGCGCGACATAGTATTTTAGACTTGTTTTATGCCAAACATTCCAATTGATCTATTGAAGCGATAAGAATTCTGAAAACAGATTTGAATTCATCGTCAAGTCTATTGGAAATCGACTTTCCCACAATTTTGATTTTATGATTTTAGCTTCTCCAAAAATTAAAATACAAAAATGTTTAAATACTCTATTTTAATATGACGTTTTCTGGAATTTGGATGATAATATCAAAAATGTGGGAAAGTCGATTTCAAGTAGACTTGACGATGAATTCAAATCTGTTTTCAGAATTCTTATCGCTTCAATAAATCAATAGGAATGTTTGGCAAAACACACGTCTAAAATACTATGTGGCGCGTATGTTAAACAAAAACAGAAAATCCCGGTAATCGAATCAACCCTTAACAAGGTTTTAGTAAATTAAGTTCATTTTGGAATCTATTAAGTAGAATTACTGGGGCATCAGACAAAGTTTTTGATATTTGCAAAGTTAAATTTTCTGTGCCAATAATAACAAAAGATGGAACTCCACGTTTGATGCGATTCAAAAAGTATTATTGTTTAGGGAGAAGCTTACTTTTGTATTTTTAGAATTAAAATTAGCTAAATCAAAAAATACAGAATGGGCATTTTTGGAAGATTATTGTAAAATAATGCAACCATTAACAATTGCACTTGATAAATTGAGTTCCTTCAGCATGTTGAGTTGTCTTTTTGAATAATTTTTTACTTTAAACTAAAAATAATATTAATTTCATTATAAAAAAAGCAATCAGTTTATATGTTATTAATGAAAACTTTAGATTCACATATTATTAGCTACCATTGACTTACGAGTGTGAAGTTGGGGGACCAATAAAAGACATTTAAAATTTATCAAGAGTAATTGTTAATGGTTGCATTATTTATTTTTAAATACTTATTACAAAAATTGTAGAGAACTTTTTATAGGAACGTAGGAAGCTCGATCCAATCGTCCAATATCGAATGGTAAATTAACACGTTTTTTTAAACTTTTTACCAATTAATTATTTAACTAATCAATAAAAATATCGAAAATCGGGCTTCTAACGAATCTAGAAAAAATTCTCTTCTACAATTTTCGTAATAAATATTTATACTGCACAACGCTTCAATAAGCCGTATTCCTGGAATTACAAAACCATATTTTTATGCCATATTTTGTCTGCTAGTGCGCCCTCTTAAGTGGGTACATAATTTATTAGGATATGGGAGGGGAGCTTACGGGGGCTTAGCCCTCCAAAAGTCCGTCAAGCCCTCTCCATTTTTAGTTGTGCGGGATCGAAGCCCCCCCCCCAACTAGGGCCGTATTAAGGGACAATGTATGGGGGAGTAAATATAAATATGACGTTCCTAATTCAGTATACGCCTTTTTTTACAAGTAAATAACCAAAAACATTATACCTTAGATCATATGCTTACAAAAAAACTATATGCTTACCTACTCTTGCTATCAGTGGCGTCATTTGGGGGGGGGGCAGGGTGGGCTTTTGCTTATGGGCTAGTTTTGGGCCTTCATATTGTAACTAATAGGTAATATATTTAAGTATCCCTACATATGAATTAATTATTTAGTTATTTTTATCTCTCAAAAAAATGGGTGACTTATACTTATGAAGTAACCTTTGATACTAACTAGTCAGAATAAAATTTTATAAGAAGGCTATTTATATTCAGATAAAAATACAATTGTAATGTAATGTAATGTAATTGTTAGCGAGCGGGTTTTTTTTCAGTTTTATTTTGGGCCGGTCAAAAATGTTGCCCCCCCCCCACCCCTCTCAGAAACTGAAATGACGCCACTGCTTGCTATACTTAGGTATTGTCATTTACAATATATTTAAACACATACCAGCTACCAGTGCTGCAATAACCGCAGAGGCAGCCGGGGCAATGTCCCTATAGAGAGCCGTTAATCGTTGGCTCAGGCGACCCCCCGTATCTATTTTACATTTTTAAATAATTACATGGTAATCTTATGTTTAAATCAAATAAAAATATTTATTTTTTTAATATATTATGCTATCTAATTTGTTGTAAAAGATGGGCTTATTTTAATCTTAATTTCAAAGTTATGAGTATTTTAAGATGTTCAATCAGTCGACAATTTTAAAATACACGAAACTCGCTTTAAAATTAAAAAAGAAAAAAAGCCTGCATCGTCTAGATAATAGTCTTAACCTTTTATGAGAGCTCAATTCGCTCTACTTTTTAAACTAACGGAGATAAATGTGTTCTGCTGAGCGTAAAAGTTGCTATGTTACGCACTTATAAGACAGAGACAACTAATGTTACTGTAACGTCCCCTTAAGAGGACGTCACACCCGCATGTGTTGTCTCCGTCTTACACACTACAACATAGCAAAAACGTTTTGGCACAAGAAAGAACAGAGAAGGCTACAGTCATAACTAATAAACAACATTTTACCACATATTAAGGACAACTTTGGTTGTGCAATATCGTTTTTATTTTTTTTGATATCACTTATACAAAAAAAGTTCTTATTGTTTCAAAATCCATTATTATTTGTGTTTTCAAACTTTTATAACTTTTTTTTAACGAAAAAATAAAAACGATATTGTACAGCCGAAGTTCTCCTTTTTATGTGGTGAAAATGTCGTTTCTTAGCTATAACTGTAGCGTTCTCGGTTCTTTCCTACGGAAAACAGTTTTTGCTATGTTGTACATTTGTAAGACGGAGAGACATATGCGGGTGCAACGCCTTCTTAAGCCATAGCTGGTTTTTACTCCAATCTATCCTTGTATCGTTCTAACCAGGTCTTATTTTATAATTTGAATGTATTTAATAAAAAATGTATACGTGTTCTTACTATAGCTAGATTAGGTATTTGGTTTCATAAATATAATTTTAATTAATTAATTTCTGAAAATATCTCTTATTTTTACTTTCTTGATTTTTAATCAAGTACGGTTATTGAAATGAAAAAAGTATGCATTTTGAAAACTTTAAGAATTTGTGTTAAATAGGAAAATAATAAAAATGTAACACAGTAATGATGAGTAGGTGAGTAATTTAGCAAGCTTTAATATAAAATATTAATGAGAGAGATTTGATATCACACCCAAGCAGTATAACCACGTCGGCGTGAACAGCTAGTCTCAAAATTCTATCTTTTAACTTTTCTCCTAAACTATGATAGCTAGAAAGTTGGTTAAAAAAGGTATTACCAAGTAGATACTAAATGTGAAATTAAATGTTTTTTTTTTAATTATTTAAATTTTCACAGATAAAAAAAAGTTATTTTTTGCTAGATTTTCATATAGTGAGGTAGACTTCCGAAACTAGTGAACGGATTTTGTTTGTTTGGGGTCTTGTTAGATTTACATTGGCAAGGAGAAGTGCAGTGAAGATTTTTAGAACTTGATCTCCAATCGTTAATTCACAATAGAGCTGTAAAGCTGAAAAACATCAAAAAAGACCAATAAAATTTGTTTTAATTTTTTTTAATGTTCTGTAGTGAATTAATTAACTATTAAAGATAACGTCCTGAAAATCTTCACTGCACTTCTCCTCACTAATGTGAATCTAACAAGACCCCGAACAACGAAATCCGCTCCCTAGTTTCGGAGATCTATCTCACTAAATAAAAATGAAAATGATTTTCTGTGGGGCTGTTCACACTGACATTTTTCTGAATTCAAATTGTTATATCAGTTAATATATTTCTAAAAATTAAAAATTAAGAAAGTTTACATGCCAATCCCTGACTTGGCAAGCGTTTTTAAGTTTATTTCATAATATTGTTTTTGGTTAAATTTAATTTACCACTCTGTACATTTTAGTTCAAAACTTTTTGTTTAAATGTTACTATACTCATTGATTTTGAAATCAATGCTGTACTCAATTTAAAATAAGTTTGGAAAAAGTCACGATGAGCGCATGGACAGTCCCGTTGGTGTACTGACTACTACTGGCCAATTACGGCAGTCTTACCGTTCTGAGGCTGCAAAGTTTTTTCAAACTTATTTAGAATAGACTAAATAGAGTACTCGTATATTACATTATATTTATTAATTGCAACATAAGTAGTATATACTAGTGTATTCAGATCTCAATAGTATCAAAGTTTAATTTATTATTTTGTCATTTAAAAATCAATAGTAAGTATTTTTGTGAACACCTTTACTATGAATTAATAAAATTATAATAACTGTTTTATCAATTTGCTATTAAGTGGAAGTATTGTTTGACTTCCAAAACTATTTTAAAAAACAATCTAAATATTATACTATTTGATTAATTTACATACTCATTTAATTTTATTTTCAATTATTATTTTAAATATAATTTATCACTTAAATGTTTGGCATATATTACAAAAACAATGCAATGCAGTCTCTGTGCAGTCCTTGGTTTATCAGTGCACAACGAGTGCATAACGAGTGCAGTTAATCAATGCAGTTCTTGGTTAAAAAATATTTGTAAAGTTTTACCAATATCTCAAGATTATTATATTTTTGAACAAATTTCTTTTTATCATCTTAATTACACAAATGTATTTAAGTCAGCTTAGGCATATAAACATTATGTTATTTTTTGTTTTCTAAATTCAAAATAATATCAAATAAATGAAACAACGATTTATTATAAAAAACAATACATATTATTATATTATGACAAAATTAGTAAAAATAAATATTATGCATAAGACAGAAAATACACAAATATTACTATTCCTAGTTAAGTAAATAAAGAATACAAATTGCTCACATGAGAACTACCTATGCATATTTACAATTTAAAAATTAATATTAAACTCTTTTATGAATCTGAATGTAGAAACTTAAATATAACTTATTTGATTCAAATAGTTTAATGTAATAATAATTTAATACAATTCTTAAGTATTTTGAAATTATCTTGATTATGAGATGAATTAATGAACATTTTTTATAATATTATAATTAGATAAGTATAAAAATAAAATTTTAATTGTCATTAAGTTATGAAAACATGAAACTAGTTAATTTGATAAGAATCAAATGATCTGGTAATTAAATAAGTTGCAAGTGTCAAAACTTGGTCAATATTAAATATTAAAATTTCATAAGAACTAGGACTTAATCTAATCATAACAATAAAAAAAAATTATAAATAGTAATAAATTACTTTTTAAATATTATTGTTAGGAATAATTACCATCCAGTATAAACAAAATAATCACTTTGGTTTGTGTATTTTTTAATGAATTGTTTTCCGGCACGTGTGGGTACTGTAAATGCTATTTCATGAATTGTCAATATATGACCATACGCATAATTTTTACTGTAATAATTAATATTACTTATTAGTATTAAATAATTAATCAACACGAAAAGTGCTCTAAATTTTTGATTTTCAACTTAAACTTGGTATTGCAACAACCACATGTTATATAATTTTAAGACAATTTTGTAATCTAGAGACAAATAATACAAGTATGTCTTTCCTTTACAAAACTTTGCATAATAATTAATAAAGCTATACATAAGCTATACAAATAAAAAACCAATTCCATGCAACATGCATACGTAACTATTTTTTTTTTTTATAGTATTTCATATTATATTTCCAAAATATCCGATTCAGAAGTATAATTTAGATTTATGACCCAAATGAGAACATGACTAATCTCTTCGATTATATAGTATAGTCAATACTTTGGAAAAGTCACATGAATTTATCTTCACATGGTAAGTACCAGATTTTTAAAAAAAAATGCACGTTTCAGAGCAGCGGTTATCAAATTGTGTGCGGGGGTATCTTTACAGGTGTATTTTTTACGGTACAAAAATAAATTTTAAAACCCAACGATGGATAGAAGGAAACAATTACAACTATGTAAATAAAAATGTATAAATTATGACATATCATTTAAATTAAATAAACATTTTCATTATATATTTTACTGATATTCATTTAATTTTTCTATGGTTTGTGGAAGGGCACCCAAAGAAAACCTTGGTTCAAATGTCCTATTTAGCGGGCCAAAAAAGTTTGGGAACCCAAGTTTTAGGGAATTGGTTTAATGGCAGTCGTACGTCGCTATTATATACTTGATGATTTAAGTTTTGTTGAGCAGACCTACGTTTATATTATTTTACCAAGAAAATAACAAAATTGTCTTAAAATAACATAACCCAGTGTTAACTAGTGGCAGTCACAATAACATAGTTGAGTTTACTGGAAAATCATGGCATATGGTGCCATATACACTGTTCAAAATAAGATTGTACCTCGGCGACCAATTTTAGCACACGGGCACGGCTCCATTCCAAAGCACCGAACTTGATGGCGGAGTGAATGACTATGTGTTTGTCCGACAGTAATAAAAACTGGTAGCCACTGAAGTACGATCTCATTTTGAACAGAGTGTTACCGTCGCAATAAATGATAAGTAATATAAATCTTACCGGAAACAGTCTAGGAGTTTTGAAGCAATTCCGTTTTTACGACAGTCCCATTTTGTCCATATACGGTTAACACCGACTTTTACAGGATATGATTCTTCAGAAACAATAACCATGTCTTCTGTTTCAGTTTCTAGATTACGATAAGCTTCAGATATCTGTTCTACTACTAGGCATCCAATTACTTGTTTATCTTTTATATACAAATAAACCTGAAATATTAAATTTCAACCTTATAAAAATGTCATTTATTAATGCAAACTAATCTATTACAAGAAAAAACTAAGAAATACCTTTTTAGTCGTAGGTAAAATAGAATTTTGTGTGTTAAAACCAAGTTCTACATCAACAAATGATATAACTTCTAAAGCTTTAGTGCATGCTTTTAAAGGATCTGAGCCAGATATAACAACAATACGTTCATTAGTGTCCTGATAAAGTACTTTTTCATTTTTAAAGCTCTAAAATATAAATATTAAGTTTGAATTATAAAAGGAAACAATTTATTTTAATCCACATACATTATACTTAAAGATATCCTTAGCTACATGGTATTTATCATGTTCTGCTTCATCTTCTGGTTCACCTCTTGAATAATAAAGGCCACATTGTTTGCACAAAAAACCACCAAATTTCTTTTGACCTGCATCAATTTGATATTGAGTAGCATCAATAATTCTTTTTATTCTTCGTGCTGTAGGTTTTTCACTAGAGTAAATAATTTTAAAATGTATTTTTAAAGATAATAATTAATGATTAATGTTAAAAAAATGAATAACAATTTTTACCATAATACATGACTAGGTGAAGGTGTTTGATTGGTAAAAATAGGGAACAACTTTGTTTGCGGTGATTCATTTAAAATTATAGAAGCATCATTTGAAGTCTCTAAGACCATATTATTAAATTCAACTGCGCTTGGCATCCTAAAAAATATTTTATATATTTAATTTAATAGTTTACATGAATAGATGCGACCTTCTTTATATTATATAATATATTTCATAAAAAAAAAAAAATGTTAATTAAATATAATTAATTTTTGACTTACTCTTTTTGTGATGAATAATCTGAATGATAAGTTTCATCAATAGCATAAGCATCTCTAATCAAATCTGGCATTTGACTTCTTGAAATAATATGGTTGTGGCTTTGTGCATCAGACTTTGAACGTTTTGAATTCAGCCCTATACTTGAATCTTCATCTAAATAATAATTTATAATTATTAAAATTATTTTTGAATGTGATATAAATGTTAAATTTGTATTCCATAAAAAAAATGATCTCAAATTTCATACGCATTTCTTTTAGGTATTTTTATATTCTAATGAATGCGTTCAATTACAATTTAAGTTTGATATTTATTATGAATAATTTTATACCATCCCGATCTTCATGATTTCTTTTTGTAGAATTTGTTGCAAGACCAGGATAACGTACAGCTGTTGAAGTGTCATCGTCATCTTCATCATCATCTAACAATTCTATTAGTTCATTAACTTCTTGTCCAATTTGTTCGATTGCACCATCATCAAGTATTTCTGTGTTATTAAAATCAGATTGATCATCAGTGCACATCCTATTTTCATCACCCCAGTTTACAACTTTAAAATTAAAGCTATTATCTTTTCTGCAAGAGAAATTAAAAATATTTAAAATGAAACTATTTTATTTAATAAATAGTATTATGTAAAAAAAAGTCCTTACCTGTTTGGTGTATCATTATGAATTACTTTTGATTTGAAAAATTTTCTGTTATCAGAATCCTCAATTTTTATACGTTCGGGTTTTTCCTGCTTAATATATTCTATCCAGGTATTTTTTGAGGAAGATGGTTTAGAAAAATCAAAATTGTTTTTCTTAACTACTTCATTGTTTTCAATTAAATCATCTTTTTCTTCACATATTTCAGTTTTGATGAATGGTTTTTTATTTGTGGTTTTCTTTTTAAATGGCAACGTAATACCAGGAAACAAAATTATCTTGGATTTTTGTTCTTGACTGGTTGATCTTGGTCTTTTCTTACTCGTTGAATTTGAATCTTTAAACAGTTTAGCTTTTACCTTTGGATTATAATTTAAGCGAGTAAATCTTTTAACACGAAGATCTTCTAATGATATCTATCAATAAACAAGTAGAAAAATGATAAAAGATTAGTTTATGAATAATGCAAATAATATTGCATCAAATTTATAATTAAAACATATAGGTATATATAATATATTAAATAATACAAGGATCTATTAAATCATTAACAATTCATTTAAATTTCTTACTTGATTAGTTCCATAAAAGGTTAACGTTTTTACTCCTAATACAGCCTTATTATTTAAACTAAAGCTTTTCTTTGAAGGAGTTTTAGCTGCTTTGTTAGTCTCTGATTCAAACGGTGTTGTATTAACATTTTTAATTCGTCTGGAATTTGGAGTTTCCTCGATAACAATTGTTGCTGAGCATTCATGTCCATTCTTTGATCCCGACATGAGTCTTTCAAATTTATCACTCATAGAGGGACTTAATTCAGTGATTGGAGTGCAATTCATGTTAAACGATGAATCTGGAGAATCAAGTCCAGGATCATTTCCTTCTGGAGATGATTGTAGAGGACTAATGTCATGGCTGTCTTCATCCCAGTTATCTACTGGGAATAATTCACGTTTTCGATTCATTAAAAACGGAGACGGTTCATTTTTACGTAACCGAAGAGACTTGCGAGGAGTTGTAAAAGCAGACATCATTATCCTAAAGCAATATGAATGATAAATATGTATTATACTACCTATTGTATTATATGACAAATGATTTTATTAACTATGTTCAGAGACAAACTTACACGAGGGCAAGACCGAGCGGTTAACTTATACTAATATTTTAATGATTATCATTCGGCATCCGCTCTGGCTGAGTTACTGGGCAATGCCACTGGCTGTCTGGCTAGTGGCTAGAGGCCCGGTGGCCGGTGCTTCAGGCTTCTAAATAATATCCGTGAAAAATGTACCCCGCATGCTTTTGCGCATGCGTCGAGAATATTTCGGCGCGAAATCACTCGGAGGCATAGAGTAATACCACACTCTATGCTCGGAGGATCACTCTTATCAGTTAAGTCAGGTTTTATCGTTTTATCAAATCCCGATTCCCGGGTAAATTAAGCTTTGTCCACAGACATTATATAAACATACATAAGCATAAACTGTTTATTTCCCAGAACCTCGAAAACCGTGGAAAAATTGGAGAATATTAAAATAATACATTTCCGAAAAAATTTTTAAAAAAAAACGAATTTTTGGAAAATTAAAAAATTGTATTTACGCTTAAAAATTAAAATAATCTATGTAAAAAAAAAATTTTATAGATAAGGAAACCTAGAATTGTCATTTCACATTTGTCGTTACGGTTATCAATGTATTATTGTATTAAAATTTAAAATTAAACTATTAAAAATATTATAACGGATATTTCAATTTTTGTTCTAAAAATAACGTAGTTATATTTCAAAATTGGTATTGATGTGGGCGAGTAGTTTTTTTTTAGTTATAACAGAACATTAATATTCTATGGTTATAAACTTAAATTGGTTTGTATAAGTAGTACAACGTAATTATAGTTTTATTTTTATGATTCACTTTTTTTGCCAGTAAAAATAACATATGAAGATGAGTAATCTTATATTAAATTTAAGCATTTACGAATAATTACTTCCAAAACAATATGAAAGTTTTCACGATTTTCGTAAAAATATGAACTTTAAACGCTTTAAAAAAAAATTGTATTGGGGTGAAAAATTATAGATAGTTTAGTTATTTCATTCATTTTTGAATTGAAAAGAAAAAACATAATCGGTATTGTGAAAAACTCTATTTGTTTAAATGTATCTATCCAATTTTAGATTCTCAGCGAAACGATGAATGTATTGGTTTTACAGTGATGTGTTTTTTTATTTTTATTTGGGTCTGCTATCCTCTTTTAAGACAGTAAAAATGCTTTTCTGATAGTAAAATTAACCCATTAACGCCCAAGGTTAATTTTTGAGAATAAAATTGATTTTTCTACTATCGATAAAATGGGGAAAATTCTAAAAATAAAACCGATAGCAATAATTATTTCCGGTGTCCTACATATAGGCCACTGGGTGTATATGGGTTAATCTAGTTGGAAATGGGCAGTGGCGCACCCAGGAGTAGGCCTTCGGGGATAAAGCTACATTTTTAAACTTCCCCAAACAAAAATCCTGGGTACGCGCCCGCTATAATTGGTACTTTCAACAAGTTTGGGGGGTCAAAAGTAAAAACTTCCCAGTAGTTTTCAAAACCACAGTGAAAAGAAAAAAAATAAAGGTCGAAAATCGATTTTGGATTTTTTTATTTTCTCTGAATGTTTTTATTAGCATTTTTTATACACCATAACACTTTGAAAATATTTTGACTTGTTTTGAACCATTTACGGACATTTTTAGTTTGACAAAATTACGAAAATGTGTAAATTATTTTGAGTTAAAAATTCATAAAAATTTTGTTTCTAAGTCTAATATTTGAAAATTTAATACAAGATTCATCATAAATGTGTCTACCTTCCTCAAAAACAATCTCTACCAGAGTATAGTAAATATCATAATGACAAATTTTATTTTTATGAGCGTTTGAAGTTCAAATATTTACAACATTGGATATTCCCTCTATTTCTCACTTACCTACCTAGCGGTCTACTTATTATTGTAATTCAAGATTAATTTTGAGCTGTTCATAGACAATTTCAAATTTCAAATTATTTTAGTTTTTTTTCTACGAAATGTCGATTTGTTGGGCCAAAAAGCGTGAAAATTTAATACAAAGCTCCAGATATATTGTTACAATAGCAGTTGAAAAATATTAAAAATACATAGGCACAATTTTTTTTAATAAGCATTTAAAATTCGAATTTTGACAAAATTTAATAATTATTTTGTAGTTAAAAATGTATAAAATGTTTAACTTTCATAGCTTAAAATTAAAAATTTAAAACAAAGTTCCACGTAAATAGGTTATATTATATAAATTACTTTATTCACAATTATATCATTAAATGTATTTAGTAATATGCTAATATCATAGGCTGTCGCTCAGAATCGTTTTTCCTACACAATGATATTCATTAAATTCAAATTTAATACCATCCATTATAGTGACCCATTTGTAATCTATTGTACACCCACTTGCCCACAATATTTTAGTTATTTTTAAATTATTGTCAACAAAAAAATTTTTGCTCTGACCAAAAAACTTGATAATCTAATACAAGGTTCCTTATAAGTTTTCGTTAGTGCAAATAAAAAAAAAAGTAAACCCACAATAATTTTTTATTACCGTCTGAAGTTAAAATTTCAATAATTATTTTGAGTTAAAAATTAATAAAAATGTTTCTATTTATATCTTTATTAAATGCATTATAAAAATGACTTCAATTTTATTAAAAAAATATATTATTAGTGTATTTTTGTTTTTTTTTATAATATTTATAAAACAAATCTGTGACACTATGAGCATCGAAGAGTAAGCTTTGGAAAAACATGAAAAGTTCATTGAAATACCAGTCCAACAATAACCCTAACTATTGAGCATCAGTAATTATTTATTAGAACCTAATAAGAAGAAAAAAAGGGTAATATATTATACCCCTATATTATAGAAAAAGTTTTTTTTTTTTATTAGCTCTTAGAATTACTATTTAATAATCAATATTTGTATTATCTTATAGAACCTAGGGTCACCAAAGCTCACACTATACCACTGATATATTTATATGCAGAAATGGTAAATAATCAAAAGTTGAAAACACAGACTCCGGTCACAATCTAAAAAGTTTCCTAAATAGTAAATACCTTTATTAATTATGTATTCAATATTTCAATATTAATGAAATTAATTAAATACTTATCTAAAAAATAATTACAAAACAATACTGCAAGTTATGAAAAATAATATTAATAATACAAAAATTTAGTAATGTATTATATAAATAAACATTAATTTTATTTTTCAACAAATGTATACAGAATAATTACAACTTTGGATATAATAAATTTAACATATACGTTTTATTAGAATATATATATAATAATTGAAAAGTTAGGATATCGTTCATTGTAGGTGTTAGATTTTTATTCTTAGCGCCAAGAACTAAATGAAGTTCCCCTAAAACAAATTAAACATCGATATAATATTTATTATTTATTTATATTTGTTTATACTTTGTAACAGATAAACCAGTTTATAAATTTATTTTTAAAATGTCATTAAAAAAATGAATATTTATTTTATTAACTTAGTTGGTATTTTTAAATGGTGAGATGGTAAAAAAATAATTATTTACCCAAATGTAGCTCCTTGGGGTTTAAATGGGCTTGTTTGTTGTGGTTGACCAAATCCAGGAGTGGTTGGAGATACAAAACCAGTGTTTTGATTTTGCGCTATATTGCCAAAGCTTGGGGAAGTGTTTTGAGTCGCAAGAGAAGCAAATGCAGTCGATGGCTGTTGAGCAGCTGAACCAAATCCGAAATTCCCAGCTATTATAACAATTTATTACAAAGGTAATGAAAATGAAAAATTTTCAATAAACTAAAATAAATTCTGGATCTGTAGTTAGTTGTTTAACAATAATAATAAATTAACAGGAACAATTTTACAATCAATCATTAATTGATTCTGATTAAACCAAATGGCCAAATACTAAATTATTTCTTATACCTTTATATATATATATATACATAAAATGTATAACTTTATTAGTATATTGTATAATGTATATAAAATAAATCCAAATTATAGCCATTAGCACTATAAAATATTGACATGGTCTCAACAAAACTGAACCGTTGTGACCAAAATATCAAATACTAAGGTACTTTTCGGTTATCGCGACTACCTAAACAAATAACTGTTTGGTAATAAATAAACAATTTGGTTATAGCGACTACCTTCACGCCACAAAATTTAAAAAAATGAATTAAAAATTATTACAAAAACTAGGAATACAATTAAAAATTAGGAATGAATAATTAACTCGATGGGGGAAATGTTCGGCTATGCAATTTTAAATGCCTATAAAATATAAATGGATAATCATGCTTTTGACGCTACACAAATTTAACCAAATCACTGTATAGATTTAAACAAGCCTGACTTCTATGTTTCTTTTTGCGCCATTTAGAGGATCCCCACAACCTTTTGATAACCGAATTGTTTATTTTTTACAGTTATGGTAGTCGTGATAAGTACCAATACTAATAACTTTTATTTTTTTTACTTTATATAGAAAGCCTCCATTACAAAGGTCTAATAATAATGCTAATAACTAATAAGTGATAATACCTATAATAAACTCTGTATAGCATTATTTGCCAACCAACTTCTCAAGCGGTATTATTATAGTTTAGTACCGAATATAATAATTCATAGCTATATTTACCAGTTTTGAGAAAAATGCAAAATCATAATTTATAATTTAATTTACTCAGAATTTATTTACAGAATTTAACAAAAAATCCATTAGGAAATGGATTAAATCCTTTGCTAAAATCTGTATTTTACATAAACCTATGAACAATTTTTAATACATAATTGGAAAAAACAAGATTGCACATGTTTGTTGAATGGCCAGAGGGGGGGGGGGAGGGGATGATACTGTTCATTAATTAACATTGAATTGACCGGTGGCTTGATTGAATTTAAGAATAATGAATAAAATAATTTAGCTATATGAATTAATATTAAAATTGGTCGATAGTTGAGAACATTAAAACTATCCCCAGATTCAAAGATAAGTTGAACTGTGCTAACCTAATATTTCAGGATATCCACCTTCATGCAAGGATTTACAAAATAAAAGCCATAATGTGTAGGATAATGCTGAATGTAGCATTCACCAGATAGTCCATCGGAACCAATTGACTTATCACCACACAATTTATATAGACCAGAATCAATTAATTATAAAAAAAAAAACAATTACTAGACAGATCATACAACACAAGTGGGGTGTAACACTCAAATTATAAAATTAAATAATATAAATAATTGGAGCTGGAGAGGCGCAGTGGTCATGCAGTTGACTACAACTCACACAGTTATCGATTCAATTCATAGCAAAGTGCAAACATTGTATGGTTCTACACAATCACCAATTTCCCATGCTGTCGTCTGATTACATCATCCGGTTTCCAACTAGGTTCCACTCTACTGGGAGTGAAGACTGCACATGTCTCCTTTTGGAGAAAGGAAGGAGGTAGTATCATGCATATAGTGATATATATATAGATAAATAGATCACATGATCTCCCTACTACTCACTTGTGATAAGCATTGACAAAGACATTGAAGTAGTTTCAATTAACAAATACAGAAAATAAAAAATAAAATGCTACAAATAATATTCAATAAATTATGCAACTTGGGGATAAAGACGCAAAAAGTTTGCCACTATGCTGAGATACCACGTAAAATATTACCATATATATAATATTATGTTCACCAAAGATATTGATTAGTACACTATAATGCAAGTTATAAGTTTGAATTTATAGTACCGTTTTGTCCAAATGTTGGAGCTGTTGATCCAAAGGTTGCAGCTCCTCCAAACACAGGTGTTTGATTAAAACCCGATGATTTTTCATAAGTAGTTCCTAAAAATTAAATTGAAATAATAATTGAATAGTAGAATAAATTATTAAAAAATCAATATTATATACATACCCATACTACCAAACATAGGTGGAGATCCAAAACCTAAATTATTTGATTGACCAACCATAGCGGGACTACCAAATCCGGTACTGGCAGTAGTACCAAATCCAGAATTTGGTACTCCGAAACCTGTATTGGGTGTACTAGAACAAATAAAATTATTATGTTGACTAACAGGTAATGATAACATTTAAAGCTATGTAACAATTATAATATATATTGGTCAGGATTCAAGTTTAAAAAAAAAAATAACATTTAATAAATGTATAAGTCCTGTAACTTGTATTTACCTTGCAGCTGGTTGGCCAAATACTGATTTTTGGTTAGAAAACAATGATGGTGTACTTGAAGGAGTTTTATTAACAGCAAAAGGATTGGCAGCTGGGGCAAAGCTATTTGCTGGTTGAGATGGATTACATGCTGATTGGCCAAAAAGAGACATATTGCCAAATGCTGATCCAGGAGAACTAAATCCTAATGAAGGTTGACCAAATGATGATTGGTTAGCAGCAGCAGCTACTGATCCAAATAATCCACTAGATGCAGCAGTTGTTGAAGGAGACCCAAAAATAGACGATGTTGTACTAGTTGTAACTGGCGCTCCAAAAACAGATGACGTGTTTGTGGATGCTGAACAGAATATTGAACCGGATGATGCAGGAGCAGTTGGATTACCAAATATTGAAGAACTTGTTGTAGCAGGATTGGCGGGATTACCAAATATTGAAGAACTTGTTGTAGCAGGATTGGCGGGATTACCAAATATTGAAGAACTTGTTGTAGCAGGATTGGCGGGATTACCAAATATTGAAGAACTTGTTGTAGCAGGATTGGCGGGATTGCCAAATATTGAAGAACTTGTTGTTGCAGGAGCAGCTGGATTACCAAATATTGAAGAAGTTGTTGTAACAGGAGCACCAAACGCTGTTGTCTGAGCTGGAGATCCAAAACCACTAGTAGTATTTGTTGTTGTAACCGATCCAAACATAGAAGACACGGTAGTTGTAGATGGTGTACCAAATAAAGACGGAGTACTTTTAATCGGGTTTCCAAAGATTGATGATGAGGTTGTAGTAGACGAGGCACCAAAAATTGAAGGTGCCATACTTGTATTGCTTGGTGATCCAAATATTGAAGAAACATTGGTTGTACTAGTAGTAGCACCAAAAATGGAAGTTGTACTCGTAGGAGTACTAAAAATTGAAGGGGCACAAGTTGTATTTGTAGGCGTATTAAAAATTGAAGGGGCACTATCTGTAATTGTAGGTGTACTGAAAATTGAAGGAGCACTAGTTTTGTTAGTAGGAGTGCTAAAAATTGATGCTTGGCTTGTTGTGATAGTTGAATTTCCAAAAATACTTGTAGTACTTGTTGAGTTGATAGGCGTACCAAACATTGAAGTATTTGTTGTTGGGATTTCAAAAATTTGTGAACTGCTCGCAGTAACCGGAAATTTTGGAGACTCTTCATTTTCTGGAGTAATTGGTTCAGATATAATTGGAGTTGGACTTTCTGAGACTTGGGAAGTGGTTTCAGTAACACTGCTTTCTACAGTTGTTGATATAGCACTAAAATCAAGTGCAGTTTTAACAGTTCCAAAGCTGGACGATACTGTGGAGGAATCTACTGGCTCACTAACTATAGGAACTGTTTTTTGTGGGTGTGAAAAATTAAACGACACTGTCACTGTGGTAGTTGGTATGGAAGTAGAAGAGGATTTGGTTTCTGATTCTGTAGTTTTTAAAACGCTATCTTTGGATGTGTTAAAACTGAATGTTGAAAATGATGCTGTATCTGGGTTTGTCGGTTTTGAACTAAACTTGAATGTAGTTAATGTTGCATCTTTTTCTGGAACTGTTTCTTGTTTATTCTTTGATTTATTTTCAGCACCAAATCCAGAAAATATACTTGAAGATTCTGAGGGTTTTGGTGTTTCAAAATTTAATGGTATATCATTTGGATTGTCCATTTTATTTTTAATAGAACCAGCAAAATCAAAGTTCACTGTACCGGTAGTTTTTTGTACAGTTGTTTCTGATTTTGTTGTAGATACTTGGGAAAAATTAAATGGCATTTTTTCTTTTGCTTCTGTTGTTCCTGAAATAATATCTAAAGTAGAATTATTGGACACCATATTACTAGAACTACTGAAATTTATAGGTGTAGCCGTTAATGATTTTAAACTAAAATCTACAGGATCTCTAGTAGAAACTGCAGTACTAGTCACATTATTAGCAAACAATGGATTAACAGAACTAAAAACAATTGGGTCTTTAGTGAAAGCCTTGTAATCAAATTTGTTTGAGAAATCATTTGGTGCAACTGGCTTAGGAGTTGAATTATCCATTGGATTCCAGACAGGATTTGTAAGCAAAGGTTTGGACCCCAATGAAAATCCTGGAGTAAAATTAGCTACAGTTATTGGGGTTACTCCATTTATTTGTTGTGTGGTTGGTATTATTAAAGGCTTTTGGAATTGTGTCAAATCAAGCTGCGATGTTGATTGTAAATTATTATCTGTGACATTTTGTTCATTAGCATTATAGTTTTTGCTCAATAATGTAGACGGTTGTGGTAAAGTAGACACAAAACTATCTTTTGTCACAAAAGGCATGTAATCAATTTTTTTTTCATGCATTTTTGGTTTTGAGACCGGTTTTAAAGGTGTGCTACACACAGGTCTGCTGAGATCTATATTTGCATATTGGGATCTGGTTATTTTTGTGCGTCTTGTTTTAAAATCCTTTAACCATTCTTGAAGTTTATTAACTTTGGAATCTGAAAGTGCTCTTTGATTGGCCGATAATACAGAGTACTTTTTTGCAACATTATATGAATTAATAGCAGATACTCCGTCTTTGTCTAAAGTAATTTTTAATAACTGTTCTGAAAGTTTTGATAAGCCAACATCACTATGGAATAAATGTATAAAATAAAAATATCATATTATATTAGAATTATGAAAATTAAAAAAGTAAACATTTACTAACCGAGACTCATTTAATTTAGAAGTATTTTGAACAACATCAGATGCTATCGACAATTTTTTAAATGTTCTATATTTCATTTCTTCTACAGTATTATAAAGAAAATTAATCTTCTCCTTTAGTTTGTTCACTATATTTGTATTTACGACCAATGATTTATAAATAGTTTCCAAACAAGGTATTTTCAACTCCCTAAAATTATAAAATAATATAGGATGTTTAAATAATCCAAGTTAAAAAAAGCTACAACTTACTTATTATTTGGATTATAACTATCATATCTAGCTTTCAATTGATCGTCAACATGTGTCAACTGAGTTTCAATGTAGTATAATGTACGTTCTATATTGTCAAAAAGTGTTTTGCTAAATGGTTCATCACTATCATTTCTCAATAGACATTTAAATCTTAACAGAAAATTAATAATATTAATTTAACTTAAAAAGTGGGACAATATATTTTTTTTTAATTCATTACTTTGGATTTTTTAAAAAGAATATACGAGATTTTGAGTCCTCGACCCAAGCAATAGAATCTAACACCGCTTTTTGAAGAGCTTTACTTTCCACCCACTGTGAGCGATTGGTTTCGTTCAATTCTTTGAAAAACGAGTCCAATGATGTCCATTTTTTCATAAGTATTTCTTTATCTTTTTCATTGCCAATCTATTAGTATTATTGAAAAATGGACACTTTAATAAATATATTACATTAGATGAGATTTTTCTTACCTTAAGCTTACTAGTATTTAATGATAATTTCAAGATATCATCTAATTGTAATTGGAATATTTGTACATCTTCCAACACTTCTTTTAACATAACTTGACTTACAGTTTCATCTGTTGATGTATTTTTATCAGGATTTGTTTGATTTAAAGTATTTTGTACAGGTGTAACAGTTTCAGTATACACTTCGGGAATGTTTGGTTTGACTACTGAAATTGTTGGTGTATCCACTAATATTAATTTATAAAATGAATGATTATCATTAATCACATATACAGGTATAGAATAATCATGATAAAAAAAAATTACATATTTGTGGTTGTTCAACTTGAGAAGTAGTTGATGTTTCTAAATAGCTGGCAAGCACAGATTCATTATGATCTCCTTTGGCTTTTTCATCACTGCATAAAAAACATTATAATTGTCAATTAATGTGAAATTATAGGAGACCAATACAAATAATAGTTAAAGCTGAAGTAAAACAAATAAAAGACCAGAGAAGGCACAATGCCATATGGTAGATTTCAAATGTATTTCATAATAAAACAAAAAAATGAATTTAACTTGTTTTTAGTTTAGAAAAATTGTCATTACATGATAATATCAACGTCCCAGTTCAAAACTGCAACAACTCGAGATATAACAAATCCGAGTTATGTACACCATCTTATAAACTGATGAGATCTTATAGATTTCAGTTCAAGAACGCAATAAAATATAGTTAAATTATTGACTATGAGAGAGCATTTTCAATATTATAATTTAAATTATGTTACATAGAGAAACAATACAGAAAACACATTATACCAATATTTTGAGTTGTTGCAATTTTGAACTGGGGCGTCGATATATCATATTTTTCTTTGAATTCATTTTATATTTTAGACTCAAGTTTAAACTTTTGTAATAAGTCTGTGCATAAATGATTATTATATCCAATTTCCTTTTAAGTTCCCTCCGTTTCACTCCTAGATCATCATATTATTTTGAAGATCGGAATAATTATAAAATTTCAAACTTTTAGTTATAATTCATTTCAATTTGATTTTTCAAACTTCAAACATTAACCCAACTCCACAAAAAACTATAGAATAGTTTGTGTTATACATGACTTAAAATTAATAAAAATATTTTGAAATTGTCATCATGTAATATAAAATAATAATATACACAATGGCATAACAAATACATTATTGCTCCGCATATAAGCATCCTCAATAAAGAAGGACGTAACTCAATATAACAATTTTTTTTCTTCAGTTAGGTAAAACTGTTTCTTTTTTAATTTCTAACGAAAGTGACAATAACTCAATCTTATTGTATATAACATTTTTGGTTGATTTATGCCACGATTAGCTTCGATGGACATCCAGAAAAAAACAAAACAATATAAAATAAAAATTCGTAAAACTGAGTTACATGCTTCTTTGTTGCGGACGTTGATATCTAAAATTAAAGGGATTCCATACCGTGATTTTCTGTTTTTGTCTAACACATGCACGGCATAGGATTATAGACAGATTCTTTGCCAAACATATCAATTGATATAATGAAGTGATAAGAATTCTGAAAACAGATTTGAATTCGTCGTCAAGTCTACTTGAAATCGACTTTCCCACAATTTCTATTTTTTGATTTTAGCTTCTCTAAAAATTGAAATACAAGAATGCTTAAATAT
Source organism: Sitobion miscanthi (assembly GCA_008086715.1). NCBI lineage: Eukaryota > Metazoa > Arthropoda > Insecta > Hemiptera > Aphididae > Sitobion > Sitobion miscanthi. The sequence goes on from CM017797.1 coordinate 5,301,549, forward strand.
TCTTTTTTAGTATGATGTTTTCTGGAATTTGGGGGGATAATATCAAAAGTGGGAAAGTCGATTTCAGGTAGACTTGACAACGAATTCAAATCTGTTTTCAGAATTCTTATCGCTTCAATAGATTAATAGGAATATTTGGCAAAATACTATGTCGCACATGTATTAGTTAAAAAAAGAAAATCACTGTATCAAATCTCCTTAACCGTATAAACTTAACTATTTTATTAAAATAAATCTTTACAAAATTAAAATATTATAATTATAGTTAGCTTTTAACTTACACAACATCTATTATTTCTACTATTTCAGCCACATTTTGTTCAGTTTCTTCAATATTATTCTAAAAAAAAAAAAATTAATAATTTATTTCTTAACATTTTGAAACCATTTTATAATTAAAAAATCTAAAAAAAAATTGCATGCAATTAACATGTAATATTCTTAATACAAATTCAAGTTTGTTTCAAATTGTATACATTTGAATTAGCATTCAGTTTACAAAAGTTTAAGTAATAATAAAAAAATATCTATCGATTGAATAATATATTATTCTTAAATATAAATTATAATATAATATATTAAGAGGACACTACCCGTGCATTTGTTGTCTCCGTTTTATACACGTACGATAACAAGTTTTCATAAACTAGTTTCAATAGTGTGCTGTTAGTTTTGATATTAGCGTGAATTGAACGATTATCAAACTTTTAGGTAAGAACATTATCTATGCTTAAGCTTAAGTTCAATAATATATTTGTTGGTTAAAAAAGCTTAAGGCTCCTAGGTTATTGTTTCAAAGGCAGATGAAAAAAAATTAAAAATCCTTAGTCACAGTTTTTATTTATAAGCATTTGAAATTCAAATCTTGACAAAATATGGAAAAATCACAAAAGTTACCAAATTATTTTGAGTTGAGAATTCATAAAAAATTTTCTTTTTAAATCTAAGATTTGAAAATGTAATACAAGATTACCCATAAGTGTGTCTACCTATATCAAAAAAAAAAAAATGTCTACAAGCAAATCAAATTAAATTTTTATGAGCGTTTGAAATTAATATTTTTACATTTGATATTCACTCGATTTCTCATGTAACGATTTTCTTATTTTATTGTAATTAAAAAACGAATGACTGTAGATACTTGAAAATTTCACTGAATGTTTATATTAGCATTTTCTATACACAATAAAATTTTGAAAATAATTTGACTCTTTTTGAGCTGTTTACGGACATTGCCAGTTTTCAATTTTTTTTTCTATAAATATCAATAAAATTGTATTTGTTGGGAAATAAAGCGTGAAAATTTAATACAAAGCTACTGATACATTTTTACAATAGCAGTTGAAAAATATTAAAAATACATAAGCACAATTTTTTTTTATAAGCATTTAAAGTTCAAATTTCGACAAAATTTATAAAATTTATTATTTAATAATTATAATGTAGTTAAAAATTTATAAAATGTTTAACTTTTATAGCTAAGGATTGAAAATTGAAAACAAGGCTCCACGTAAATAGGTTATATATAAATTACTTTATGCACAATAATATCATCAAATATACTTAGTAACATCATAGTCTGACTGACCGTTTTCGCTCAGAATCGTTTTTCTTATACAATTATGATATTATATCATTGAATTCAAATTTAACACCATCCATTACAGTGACCCACTTGTAACCTACTGTACAGCAAAGCGACATCCACTTACTCACCCTTTTTATTATTTTATTTTAATTTTTGTAAAATTAAATGAATAATAAATTGGTTGTAGACAATATTTAGACAAATCAATATGTCAAACACTCACCAATATGGCAATATATATATCTCAATATTTTTTTTAATGGGTAATTTTACTCAAGATTATTTAAAAACATGAATGATTTTGTGTGAACGCGGTTTGTTTGTATTAGACATGACCCCAGAAAGAAAAAATAGTAATAACCCCTTAATGATTAACTTGATGTCAAAATGTTTATGCCTAGATGTTAAAGGAGAAATATTTAAATTATGGATTGGGTGAGGGACAATTAAGACGTCACTCAATTTCAAAATAAAGTAGTTATAACTAGGTAATTTAAAATAATTATAAAATATTAAAATATTTAACTAACATAATGTATGCTTACTATTTTAGAATTGGTAGTAAATAACTGAGAGACTATATTATCTGATATTTCTGTTGGTGGTTTGCATATATTTTTGTAGTCAGTTAACTGATTTTCAATATGATACATAAATAATATACCATCACTTGATAATACACATAATACTGGCATTGGTTCAAGAAATATTTCTTCATTTGATTTAGATACTGTAACAGTTTTCATTTTAATAAGATTATTTAAAAATAAAATAGAAAAAATATATTTACATTGTTTTATTTGCATTTGAGAAGAAAGGTCTAATGACATTCCTAAAGGATACATCTGTTTATCAAGTCTGTATGGTAACTCTGGTCTTGTTTCTAACACCCAACATTGCCATTGATTTTCATTATTTATTCCCATAACACCAATTTCTGTACAATTTGAAGAAGCGACAAATAGAAGATTCCTAAAAAGCAAATTAATAAATTATGTCAAAATATAGAACTACATTATCAAGTATAATTTACCAATTTTGTTGAAATATTGTATAATATTGATTTAATCTATACTGTTCAGAATTCATCACAACATATTGTTCAAAGTTAATAAATTCCACTGGTGCATTTTTTGGTGTGTTGAGAATGTAAAGATCTATAGAATATAAATAAGGATTAAAACATTTTAAACAAGATATAACAACTTACTTAATTGATTATCTGTGTTATCCACAAAGTCATAAACAACTGCAAATTGAAAATTTGATATCCATTTTATTTTAATAGGTTTTACATTTCCCGTTACATCGGTTGGTGGTAAATACTGCTTCATAGCTTTGAGTTCAGGTTTATACTGTGTTAAAGACCCATTAGAACTGCCAATTATTATTTGTTTTCCTTTAGGACTCCAACTCAAACATCTAAAAAATATATTTAAATAATGAAATAAATAAAATAAGCTTAATACAGTCAGTCAATTTACATACAATGTACTCGATTGTGGTGGTAAACTGACAACATTGTACATTCCACCATCTTTCAACTCTATAATATGCAAGGATCCATCGGACAAACAGCATGCCAAAGAATTTTGAACACCTGGATTCCATGACATGTCTATTACATGTGATCCCTGGATAGCTGTAAGCTCAACAAATGCTAACGGAGAAATGGAATTCTGAAATGAAGTGTTGGTTTATGATTATGATTATAATAGTAATAGTAATATAATAACTATTATTATTTTTTACTTTTGAAATTAAATCCTCAACATTGTAAATAGTTATTGAGGTTTTTGAATTTGAAATTCCCGCAACTGCTATATATGCTTCATCACAATTAAGGTCTAAAAAGTTTGGGGTATAATCTAATTCTATTTCACGTCTTAAAAAATCTGTCAATGTATTTTTTTCAACACCAAAATCGCCAACTAGATGACGAACATGTTTCATTGAAATCACTAAACAAAATTTAAATATTCATTAAAGTAATCTTATGCAGAGTTTTTTAAACAAACACTAAGCATTTAATGAAACAATAGTTAGTTCTTTGAAAATGATTGATCCATTAAATTTTAGTAAACCAATAAATAAATTAACTTTAATTTTAATTTGGCATTAATATTAAATTTAATTAAGTATTTTGACAGTTGAAAAATTCAATTTAACTCTACAGGCAATTAACAAAATAAAACAAAAAAATTACATGGTTAGGTAAATTAAAAAAGTAATAATGGTTTGTCAATAGTTTAAATTACATATTAATGCTTTTATAAATGACAATATAAAATATCATCAGTAAAATTTGAATGCAAGGGTAGACAATTTATAATTTCCATTTCATAAAAAATACTTAGGTAATTGGGAAATTTTAATTTAGATTTCTGGTTAAATTTAGCCTTTAAATACTATTCTACACCAACATAAATACTAATATATTTATGGTAAGTTGTTAGACTAAATTAAAAAATGTGCGATACCTAAGATCATGACTAAATAAACAGGCATGTCAACCAAAATTTCATTTTTGCTATCGTCACGCATGTTCCTCAGACATGGAATGAATAATATAAAATGTATAATGTAGATTATTATTATAGCCTACAATATTTTAATGTCTATTCCAAGTCTGGGGAACATTTTATCACAATTTTAAGCTCAGTGTTTTCGAGCTGACATGCCTGTTTATTTAGTCATGCCTAAGATATAGGTTATTTAAAAACTAGAATTATAAAATGTTATTATACATGAAAAGCTGAATTTTTATATTGATCTACCTACTTACATTCAGATATTAAGTAAGTAATACTTAAATAACAACAATACTATAAATTGAAAATAAAACTTCTAATAATAAATAAATCACAAAGATTAAAGATGATAAGATAGGTACTATGAATATTATGTATTTTACAATAAAAAAAATTAATTGTAAAACCAATTGCATTTAAAATTCAATACATTTTTTTAATTTAATTCTTATAAAAGAAAATTATATATCGTACTGCAAAGCTGATTGGGAGAAGCAACAATAGTTATTCCAAATCGGTTAGAACTGATGATCATGGCAGTAGATGTGTCAAATTGGTGTCCTTCATTGAAAACACGAAGATTGCAGAATGCCGAACACTTAAAATCCTATAAAAAAAAAAAAATATAAAAACTATATTTTACACTAAATTATACTGTTCGTACCAAAACATCAACACAGGATCCTTTAACGTGTGTACTCATTTTGATGTTGCTCTTAGAATTAAGTTAAACTAAAGAACAAACTGAAAATCAAGCAAGTGTCATATTGTAAAGATATTCAAATAATGGAAATAGTTCAAAACATAAGTTGAAATCACAAACAATTAATATAAACTAACTTTTACCACAGACAATTAAAATTCAAAAATTAAAGTGCACGCTGAATGTTAAAACAAAAATTAAATCGTAACGACACCAAGTCACCAACCATCATCGGCATCATCATCACGGCGATACGGCCGGTTAATGGTTATTACTTATTATCAAAATATTTCTGAATATTGTACGCTGTATAGTCTGAACATATACTTGGTAAAAGGTATACCCATAGACAAGTATACCGTACACATATTATTTTGTCAATTCGTCGTCATGGAGGAGATCATGAAACGCTTGTGACTGAACTAAATACAGACAATAAACATATGTTACTTTTACCCGCCATTTCAATCCTTTTAATCATCCTCCTATAACAAAAAAGAGTATAATTTGATTAATAAATATTAAATAATAGTCATTCATCATGTTTTATACTACTCATCAGGCTTCGACGCTTTGTACTTCGTAGTTCGTTATTTACTTTGAACTAACGTTAAGTTGAAATTTCAAATTATTTGATCTATATCTTTACGTTTGTCAATTCGCTCATTTTATTATTGTTTTAGTAGGTATACACGCGTTCGATACAAGTTATCAATATCGCTTGATATCCTAGTTTTTAAATTGTATTCACGATTTCAACATGACCACGTTATTAGAACTTTGCCGTAAATATTTCAACACTGACAATCTATACGAGGTGTTGGATACGAGAAAGGATGCTACAGATAAAGAAGGTTAGATATTGTGCTCAGGCCCCTCGTTAGATATTTCCGCCCTATTGCCCTAAAATGAACATTTTAATGCCATTCTGCTGATATTTATTTAATTTTACCGCCTTCGATTCCTTTAAAACTACGCCGTCCTAAAGCGACGCATGTATGTCTCGCTTGTGCCCTAGCGACGGGCCTGATTGTGCTCCTGTGTTAAGTGTTATTACAAACTTACAGCTAAACGTAGATGGATTTCAAATTTACCTATATTTACTAATTGTTGTGGTTTGTTGTAGTTCGTAAAGCGTATTATGTATTGTCAATGAAATACCATCCTGACAAAGTAACCGAAAACGAAAAAACTGAAGCTACTGAAAAATTTAAAGTTATCAGTCGAATTCATGCATTGCTAAGTGATGCTGACAAGAGAAAGCTTTATGATGACACTGGTAAGTTTTGGATTGTAGTGTTTACATTTTATATTACATTTAGCTTTATTTGTTTATTAAATTATTAATTTATAATCGTTAGTGATAATCATATATATTTACATTTTTTATTCTTTTGTTATTGTTATAAATTATAATTAACCAATTACCTACTTAACAACTATTTAAATTTTTCGTGATTTAAATATATCGGTATATTTCTACACTTAACCGGGCACCTTTTTTTTGCAATTTTTTTTTTAAACTAATGTAGTTAATTACGCTGAAAACGATGGTGAAGTCAGAATTTGACGCACAGACTTGGTTTTGAAGTTATGGCCTAATGAAGTTCACTATTTAGTGATTTTTACGCATTCGCGCATCACACTAGTTTACTACGACTATTTCGAATATTGATAATTTACCCGGTTACCCTGTGACCAATTAAAGGTGGTATTGCATAGTAAATCAAGGGATATTTTCTATTTTTTGTCAAAGTGCAGCGCGGCAATGTGGGCATCACTGATGTGGTTATGTATAACGATAGTGAATTAACAGAAAAACCAAAAATAGTAGTGGTAGTGAATAAATGGAAAGGTCCATTTTCTTTTATAACATACCTCCCTATTTGTTTATTAATGAATTTTTATTTTTTCTATTGATTCAAGTTTTTGCATTATAGTTAGTATTTCCCCATTAAATTTGTGTACAATTAAAGCCAAACACTTACTAAAACCCTATTGCTATCGTCACCGGTTGAGAACCTATTTTCAGTCATAAATAAATATAATTTAATACAAGACTAAAAATATACTGATGTTATTGGATGATTGTGTTGATTGTATAATATATTGCTGTTTTTGTTCACTATGACAAAATCTAAAAATTAATGAATGATGATACTCAAAAATATGTTTCAAAATATTTAGAAATTGGTAAAATATGTAAAAATATGCATTTATATATAAATCCGCACCCTAGTTAGTGCTACCACCTATATCTAAAGTTAATTTAATGGTAACGATTTGTTTTTGTAGGATGTGTTGGTGATGATATTGACCCCAACTCTGCTACAGAAGATTTCCCTTGGGAAACCTATTGGAGTTCAATTTTTAGAAAAATTACTGACAACGAAATCAGAGATTATGAATTAAAGTATAAAGGTATATATTATTTAAAAGGTATTGTTTAATGTTATTTTAAATGTCATTCAATTTGTTTTAGGTTCGGATGATGAAAAAAGAGATCTTAAAAAAGGATATTTAGCAGGGAAAGGAGATATGGAATTTATTATAAACATGGTTCCATTTAGTTCTGTGTATGAGGAAGATCGTCTTCGTGAGATTTTAGGAAAAATCATTGAAGAAGAAGATTTACCAAGATTTAAAGCATTTAGCAATGAACCTCCTTCAAAAAAAAGAAAAAGATTAGCAAAAGTTAGTTAACTACAATTTTGGAAATTATTATTCCTAGTTTAATGTATTTTTTTTAATTTCAGGCTAAAAGAGAAGAAGCCCAGTGCACAATAGATGTACAAAATGAGAAAAAAAATAATTCTAATGATTTAATGTTGGCGATTAAAAAGCGATCAGCTGAACGTGAACAACAAATGGATAATTTTTTTGCTAGAATGGAGGCTAAATATTGTACACCCAAAAAAACCAAAAAAAATTCTAAAAAGACTTAATATTATTAAAAATTATCTTTTTGATTATTTTTTGTATAATAATGTGTATATATTTTAACATAAAATATCTCATGAACAATGTTCTTTTCTATATAAAACCTATAAAGGAATTGTATTTACATAATTAATTAAATAATAATCGTGTAAATTCTAAAGACAGATTTCAAAAAATTGTAAATTCATAGTTACATATTTTGTGATACTAATATATTTTTTAAATGATTATATTATATCTATTTCAAAATCATCAATGCACCAAAAAATGTATACATTATCTTTTTTTTACAGATATTAAAATTTAAACCTAGTTGTTTTCTGTTTTAAGCATGGAAACTTGTCTTTTATTAAGATAATGTTTTAAATGGGCCAGGCCAAGAGACTAGTAATAATTTTATATGATATACAATATAACAACTCTCTTTACCATTACTAATAATAATAATAAATGCTAATTGATAATAATAAATAATTAGGTACATTATGATGAATTATATTTTTTTTCGCTTATTACGGTTATCAATTATGGACTCTTAATATTTCTTGTTGGCTGTTTTTGTTCAAGTCTATTATTAGGATAGACTCAGTGGCGGCTCGTGGTATGGTGCACAGGAGCACGTGAACCACCCAAAAAAATTACATAAACAATTATTATATGCCATAATAACTTAATATAATTGATGATTATACAAATGGTCTGTAATTAAAAAAAATATTAATATTATATTAATAAAAACAAGTTTTTGCAGCTTTTATGTTAAGAAATATATTTATAAACGATTAAATAATATCGCGGAGCACAAGTTGTTTGTGCTCCGGGCGGCCGTATAAAAATTAGCTACATGCCTCGACACGCCGGTTAGTAATACATGGCAATTTGGAGCACATTTAATGTGTGCACCGATCCTATTTTATTGTCGCGCTATCGCTATATTGTGTCATTCGTCGAAACGATAACGCATCATTGTACAGTATCCATCAACTGCCGCCAGTGTGCAGCTGTCAAATCAACTAATAACTACTATAATATCCATAGACTTATTATTATTATTTTTATTATAATGATATGTCTATGATAATATCAACGTTCATAATATAAATTATAAAAACAGATTAAAATCATATTGTTATGATTAGCTATTATTTGCCATTAGTTTCATCAAACAGCGTGTCGTGTACGGTTTGCGTTTAATAGTTTCTTTGTACGAATATTAATATTATTAATTTTATACTTTTATTAATTATTTTTCGTGGGTACCTGTAGTTTTAATTTTGTGTTTAAAACTACCAATCAAACATGGTTACTGTAGAACTGTGCACCACTTTACGTGAACCTCACGAGCCACCACTGGATAGACTACTAAATTTCCTAGATCATGATTATTATTATCTTCCGATATGTTCCCCTGGTTATTTCTAACAATATAATATCTAAGAGTTGCAGCTTATGCAATTATTTTACCTGGGAACCACGTTTTAATTTTTGAACTTAAACATTAGAACTTGGTTTGAATTCAGATTCTTTAGTTACAACTGTCTTGCAATATTTGCTTTATATTTATATTGTTCTTGTTTTAAAGTTTAGACAATGCTAATGGTGTTCACAAAACTACTATAGTGTTATTATTCTGAAGGAGATGCTTGTAGACTAACTATATGTATACATATTTTAGTCTCCGAGAGCGTTGATTGAATATTTTACCTTCAGCCATCATAATTTTACTATAGTATTAAGTACCTACCTATAAATAGTTACTCTAACTATATGTAGTTAACTTAATTGTTTGTATATAAAATAAGTTAATTTTAAAAATGTATAATATTTTGTATTATATATAACCACTTTTTTATATTATTTTTGAGGGCCCTTTATAAGAAATATATCTGGGCGCTTTAGATACCAGGACGATACTGTAATACTTATTAATATATTATTATATTAGTATATTCAAGTATTAATTATTTTCATTTAATATTTTAATGTATTGTACTTAATGTCATAATTTAATTATTAATACTAACTACCCCAATGTTGCAGATAATATTTCTCTGAGTGAAAGAATATTAGGCCTGTGTGGATGTCTGTAAATTAAAGGAGCAACTAGATCTTCAAAATTTGATGAGCTCGTGTGCATGAAATTGAAAAACATTGTCGAGTTATTCAGTTGATACTCTACAAGTGTAGTGTGGTGATCCAAACGTCTACGTTCTTTGAAAATAGGTCTTACATGCCTATAAGACCTTCGATCTTATTTTTCCGTTACTTTATATGTACAATACCAATAATAATCAGTACTTACTACTTAAACACATTGTGTTAACAACTTTTAATAATTAGTGCAATACATATTTAACTATTCTTTAAAATATGAACTGCACACGCAATTAATAATTGTTGTCTGTGAAAATATTTTTTGATATTCGTAGTATTCCAATCTTCATATTTAATAAAATGTTAACCGATAAAAATATATTAATATATTAAAAAATTGACTTAATAAATTAAATTAAATATAAATAGGTAGGAACAAAATTATAACAACAATATTCTATTTTTCCCGCTTTTATTTAAAACAAATATTAATGGTATAATAAAATATACCAATTTTTTACGGAAAATAATACCGTACCATCTGATTCCCTATGAATGACCGCCACGGGCACCCATTTTCCCGAATGTATACTAGGCAGCCCATGTGACCGTTCTGCTCGGCAAGTTTGCGTGTCCACTCGTTCCAAGGGCACCCGTTTTCCCGTGCGTATACCAGGCAGTCTATTTGACCGTTCTCGGCGGCAAAGTTACATGTCTGCCCGTTCCAAGGGCACCCGTTTTCACGTGCGTATACCAGGCAGTCCATGTGACCGTCCAATGCGGCTAAGTTGCATGTCCGCTCGTCCCAAGGGCACCCGTTTTCCCGTGTGTATACCAGGCAGTCTATGTGACCGTTCTCTGCGGCTCTGGCGCATGTCCACTCGTTCCAAGGGCACCCGTTTTCACGTGCGTATACCAGGCAGTCTATTTGACCGCTAGATGCGGCATAGCTGCAAGTTCGAGCCGCGGCCTTGATGCATGCCTTATCGTACTAAGGGACACCAATCTCGTGAGCGAGTTTCAGGCAATTGATGTGCCCTGCGACGCTGTCTCCTCGCATATTTTTAGAAACCTCTTGTCGTCGATGGTCAACTGCAACCTGATGAACATGGTCTGCCTTTCGTTGCCCTCATTTGGATTTTTGTCGATTTTTAATATTTCAAGCAGCGACGCGCAACAATGTCGCAAATCGACGTCCGGTACCTCCAAAAAGTCGAACCTATCACGCTCGATATCGGTGCAAGCGTAGTACGCCGTTTGCAACAAACTAGGCACCACGTACGTTGTATTTGGGCAATTGAGCCAATTGAACCAATTGAAAAAAATTGTAAAAAAAAATTATTTGATGACAATGTAAGATCAATTCATATAACATAAGAAATAACTTTTATAAATAAGTAACCTAATTTATAACAATTTAGATTGCTTCACCATTGCTATGTACGGAAACTGACATTGTCTCTAACCAGTTAGATTTGAATAAAAATAAAGAAATGGAAAGGTGATTATAAATTTTTTAATTTAAAAATAAAAATAAATTATTAAAATTCATTAGGTTAATTGAATCTCTCCGGGTAGAGAATGCTAAATTGAAAGGTATGGTGTTGGATTACGAAGAGGTTTTTCCAAAAAAAGTTTCAAATTTGTTGTCCAACATATTTAGCGAACACCAAATCGAGATGCTATTAAACCCACAAAAAAAAGTAGCCAAATGGTCCTGTGATGATATTGCTTCAGCTATGACTTTGCGCAGCATATCACCTAAAGCATATTGTTATATGCACGATAAGCTCAAGTATCCAATTCCAGGTACTAATACTAGTTTAAAGTTATATATTAACAATAATGACCGATTTTAATTTAATTTAAAAGGACTGAGTATTCTGAAGCGAGGGGCTTCTAATTTCAGTTTGCATCCTGGAATTTTAACAAATGTTTTAAAGTTAATGAAAACAAAAGGTAATATATTAATCTATGTATATGTATGATTTTGATAAAAGTAAGGAACAAGTCATTGGACCCCATAAAATTGTCCAGGTAGTTATGGCCAGAGGATTGGTATTCAGTTGGAAGCAGCCAGTTTTCTATAAATATGACACTCCGATGACTCCAGAAATACTGAATGATATAATCTGCAATTTACATGATATTGGTTTCAACGTTATAAGTATTGTTAATGATATGGGGCCAACAAACCAAAGACTATGGAAGAATATGAATGTGTCATATAAAACACCAAATTTTAATCATCCGATAACTGGAAATCGTATACATGTTTTTGCTGACGTCCCCCATCTTCTCAAACTATGTCGAAATAATTTCATTGATAATGGATTTATAATAAATCATACTACCAATAAGATATTCATTGGGATGAATACTGTAAATCAATTAGTTGGGATCAGTAAACAAGATTTAAAATTGCCATATAAATTATACAATACTCACTTAAATTGCACAGGTCCAATTTGGCAAAAAGTAAAGCTTGCAGCACAACTTTTTTCAAAATCTGTTGCTACTGCAATTTCATTTGCAGGTAAAAGAGGGGCCATAACAATATCAAACTGGCACTATGTAAGTTAAACATACACAGTTTCAGTTGGATACTTGCATTAATATTTTTTAATTTTAATTTATCTTTTTTTTTTTACTGTTTAGGTATCTCAAACAAATAATACCATTGACAAATGGTTTGATTTATTAAATAGTTTAGAACCAAAAACAACAAAGTGTTTGGCATATGGTTTAGATAAAGAAAAACAAGATCAAACTTTGAATGAAATGGATGAACTAATGTTTGATATGCGTGTTCATAGTTCAAAACATAATAGAAAATGTTTGATGCCATTTCAAAAAGACATACTTTTGACTAATAAATCACTAAGGAATTTATTTTCGGATGTCAATGAAATGTAAGATGTAAAATATATTACAACACGAGTGCTGAACCAGGACGTCTTGGAAAATTGTTTCAGCTGCCTTAGAGGAATGGGTGCAGCAAATACTCATCCAACACCATTAGATTTCCGTTACAGGTAACTATAAGATAAAAAGTAATATACTAAAACTAACAATATTAATTATTAATATAATACAATGAATAAAATATCACTTTTCATACACTTAAGGTTATGAATTTATGATGATATATTCAGGGAAAGTATAGTTCAGTGGTTTTCTCAACAAACAGAAACACTGATGAAAGCTTGACGGAAGAATGCTTGTTGGATTCACCTGAGGTATTGGTTGGTAGCATAATGGAAAATGCTGAACTTGAAAAGGGTTCTGATCAATATGTAGTAGCAACTTATAATAAAATGAAATTATTAAATTAATTTGAACTTGAGGTAAAAAAAAAAAATAATAATAACAATAGATTATTACTTACATATTTTTAGTTAGTTTCTTCATAGAATTTTTTATTTACTTAGATGACTGCTCAAAATGAATATATACCAGAAGATATGTTTGAGGAAGACAGCTTAACATATCTTTTAGGGTATTCAGCTCAAAAGTTCAAATCAAAATACCAGGATTTAGTAGTTAATAGTGCTACAAATGAATGGATACAAGCTAAATCATTTGGAACACTAATGCAGCCATCCAGTATCCTCATAAGTGTTGGTAAAATCATAAAAAAACTATTTAAAAAATTAAATGGAAAAGGTATTTAAGGTAACATATGTAGATATAGTAAATAAATAAATAATACTTACAAGTGATTATTGACTTTCTTTTAGATGACATAAAGAAAACTCCTGGACTTATTACTGAATTATTGGAATTAACCAAACAACAAGTGCATGACATGATGATTGAAATAAGAGAACTAAATAAAAAAGAAAAGGATCGATTAATTGATAAACAAAAACACAAAAAAATTCAAAAATTTATAAAATAAACAAAATTATTAATTTTAAAAAATAATAGTATAACATGACTCACATTACCCAATTATCCTAACTATGATTATTCCTAAACTAACCTAATAAAAACCACAGTAAATAATTATACTAAAGTAGGTATTGACAGTCTGTAGAAATATTAGAAATTAGAAAACTGTAGTTTAATACTTGATGTTTATACAAAAGACATTTAAACTTGAATAACCCGGCCTAACATAACAGAGCTCCTTACTATGCACAGAATATACGAAATATATGAATGTGACATCACCTTGTGTTTATTGTTGGTTGCCTATATTACTCCTTAACAAAATATGCGCAGTCTTATCATTGAGCATACTTCTTATTCCTTATGGCTTATACTGTGAATTGTATATGATCTAAGGCATACCCTCTATTTTTTTGTTAGATGAAGACAGAAGAATAGAAGAATGTTATGATGATATCAGGAAATCTGATTTGTAAGGCATCCGGTATCCCTCTACTTTTCTTGTACTATTTCGACCACTGCAGCATCTGTTAAAATATATCGTTTGATTAATTTGGACTGTGGACATTACAGATATATTTATACATTTAAGATAACATTAATTTATGATAAAATATGATATGATCGAATACGCTTAATTGTATATGACAAAATTAATACCTTGTAGTCAGTCTCTAAACCTCACAAGGTAAACTTGAATACAAACCTGCCGGCTGTTCATTGTGTAAGTATAGTCAATATTATTATATATAATTTATAAATTATAGGGTTGTATATTTTGGGTTTTTTTTTTGTTATTTTCACAACTTTATTAAACAGAATGAATGGGTGTTGGTTTTTCAGTTGATATTAAATACTTATAAATTTGAACGTAATTGCATTTTATATAAATTATTAATTAACAATAATATTTTATTTAAAAATTCTCCGTGTCATTATGAATTTGCTTATTTCTCATAAACCACGGGGCTTTGAGACATATTCTAAGAAATTTGTTTTGAAGAATTTGGATTTTTTTGATTTTTGTAGGGGAAGCTGCCGCCCATGTTGGGCAGGCATAAGTGACTAATGGCTGGATTATTGAGATGTATAGTAAGATGGACGATTTCATTTGGAGGGTTGATTTGAAGTTAACTAGAGGAAAAAGGGTGTTCATTCTTCCATGGCCTTGGGCGAGTTTTTTGTTTATACGAATTTTCCATGTTAGTTTTTCGTCTAAGAATACTCCAAGGTACTTGACGGAGTCATCTTTCTTGTTCCATTGTATTGGTTTGTTATCAATATAAATTAGTTGGGGATCTTTGTATTGTTTTAAAGAAAATATTTTTGCTGCGCTTTTTGTTGGGTTGAGGTTTAGTTTCCATGTTTTGAACCAGGAGGTCACTGTGTTTAGGGCTTTTTGAAGATTTTAAATTGAAGATTCTAGGGAGTTGCTTTGGGTTGTAATGGTTATATCATCCGCAAACATCGCCAGCTGTGAGTTTGGAAGAGTTGGTATGTCATATTATTTTTAAATTATTAAACTCCGTAATGAAATTACCCATAAACAATATTATTATTCCGCCTTAACTTTTTTATAATAATAATAATATATTACATACATTTTTTTTTTATAAATTATTGAGTATCGTTAATGTTTAGCAAAGAATATATTAAATGTATTATTATTTATTGTATGCACGAAACAAGAAAATATTTTTATTTTTTGAAAATACAATATTTTACGAAGAACTAATATTATTTTTGAATCAATTATGAATAGTTTGATTTGATTATATTATATTATTATAATAATATTTTATTCATACATCATACACGAACTGTGAACATGTACCACGGTACTACGTACTACATAGAATGTACAATAATATGGGGGCAATATAAAAAATCCTTATATTCTTATATAATACATTTTTATGATGAGTATGAGGTCAATGATGTAAAATATTTTTGAAAAAATGATAAAATCAGTAGTATACTAGTATACATATATTTATCAATGTTGACATTCCTCTAAATTTGATTTTTTTGTCAATAAGTACCTCAGTTATTATTATTGTTTATTAACCCTTCTTCAGTGGTTATAAATCCGTTCTTGTATTCATAATCGCGATTTCAAGATAATAACGTGTTCACGAATAGTAGATAATTATAGTCACGAATAATGCGATTATTGCGATAACAATAACACTGACAATACGTCAACATAATATCATTCAACAAGATAAACCTAAAATAAATATAAACTTTTATAAAGTAATTTGAGGAAAAAAATATTTCAATATTATAATATTATGTTAACAGTTTTGTTAAGAATACTTTTTAATGTGGATTGTTTGGAGGGGCAAAATGATACTTTTGCCTCCACAAACATTTTTTTTTTGGGGGGAGGGAAGTGCCTCCCCCCTTGCCACCCGAAATTACGCCACTGCATACAACAT
Source organism: Sitobion miscanthi (assembly GCA_008086715.1). Taxonomy (NCBI): domain Eukaryota; kingdom Metazoa; phylum Arthropoda; class Insecta; order Hemiptera; family Aphididae; genus Sitobion; species Sitobion miscanthi. Next base: position 5,317,740 of record CM017797.1, read on the forward strand.
CATTAATATGTTCATTTTCCTTCACAAAACACATGTGTACGTTGGACAATACGTCCCCGAATACGTCCAAATATAAATATATTCCAACTATCAATTAGTAAATGTATATAAATGTGTATCATTGTGACAGTAATTTCTTAGTACATACTACATAGTTTAATAATTTCCGAAAATATTATAAAATAGGCATGTCTTTGCGCTATTAAAAATATATTATAATGGTAAGACGGCAACAACTGGGCCCATCGGGCCGCTTTTAAAATCAGACAGGGACAAATGCCCACCTTGCCCCCCCCCCAAATGACGCCACTGTTTCAGAGTATGTTTAGAATAAAATATAAAGAGTTTTATTCTGATATTTTGAATTAATAAATAAATGTTCTCAATCTTATTTTAGGATGAAAAATTATTACCTGGTGCTAGAGCCATAGAAATGAAACTTGCCTACCAAGTAGGCTTATATGCCGACAATTACGTGATCGGATTAAAACGATATGGTGCCAAAATGTTTGCATTTACTCTTGAATGTTCTGTTAAATATTTAGCCGACGACACTGTTGTGAACTCTAATGAAACTGTTCAGCAAGAGTTCTGTTATAACCAACGTAGCACGGTAAATAAAAATGCTGGCTTTAATATTGAAGTATGATTATTGTGCGTGTAATTTGTTTTTCTTAATTAATTTGTAATTTTTATTATTTTCTTAGCCTAAAGGATCATCATTGATAGATGCCACCAAAATTGGTATTGTTGATTCTTACTTATCCAAGTTTTGGGGCCTGCAATATGCCACACAAGCTGCTTGTAAAATGCTGAAAGTTAATCAGATCATAATGGCTAATTAACGAGCTGGCAGTCCAAAAGCACCCAGTGGACGTGCACCTGATAATGACGCGTAATTTTTTGTTGTACGCGCTTAGTATTTTATATTTTACCCACTAATTCAAGTTACTAACTCTTAATCATAGTACTAAGTATTTTTTTTTTACTTGTCATGTTAAGAATCAATTTTGTAAAATTCTAATAAATAAATTAAAATGATTCTTAATTATTTAATTACTTTTTATTTGATTTCTACTTTTTACAACACTATATGAAATATTAATTTTTCTTGTAAGTTATTTGAAAAATGTGAAGTTATTTATTTTCTTTGATATTATTTGAATAATTGTGTTGTAACAGTTGCACATTCAAAAGATAAATAAAAATACTTTTGTTGTCAAGTTTAATTAGCTTTTTTTTCTTAAATATATTCAATCTCTTTACAAAATAAAACCAATGAGTATTAAGGATAACATAGAAAAGTATATACAAATATGAAAGAGGAGACAATTCATTAACAGAACTTCAGAAATAGTTTAGTTAAAATAATAAAAGTCACAATAAACTAGTTTTTTGTCTAGGTAAAACTATAATATAGTTTAAGCACCTACATAGAATTTTATTTATATATTAAAATACTTTATGAATATTGATGGCCTATTCTATATTTCTATTTAATTAGTGTTTTAGATTTTGAGCGAAGAGATGAATGTATTGATTTTATAATGATGTGTTTTTTTTTAGTTTTTTTTAATTTTATTATTTTTTTATTTTTGTGTCTGTCATCACCTTATAGGACAGTAAAAATGCTTGGATTTTCTTCAACAGTAACTTTTCTGATAGGAAAATGAATATAGTTTGTACTTTGGGGGGTCAAAAGTAAAAATTAAGAAAAACAGGAATTTTTACGCATAATCTGTTTTTGAGAAAATGATTTTGGTTTTTGGTACGACCATAGGTACATGCAATTTTGACTGAATGTTTATATTAGCATCTTCTATACACCATAACATTTTCCAAATATTTTGACTTATTTTGAGCTGTTTACGGACATTTTTAATTTCCATTTTTTTTTTAATTTTTTTTTCTATAAATATCAATAAAATTTTATTTGTTGGATAAAAAAGCTTGAAAATTCAATAAAACGTTTCTAATACAGATGAAAAAATTAAAAATCCTTAGTCACAGTTTTTATTTATAAGCATTTAAAGTTCAAATCTTGACAAAATACAGAAAAATCACGAAAATTAGTAAATTATTTTTCTTTGTAAATCTAAGATTTGAAAATGTAATACAAGATTATCCATAAGTTTGTCTATCTTAATCAAAAAAAATATCTACAAGAAAGTCAAATTAAAATGTATAAAATGTTCAACTTTTATATCTAAGGATTGAAAATTGAAAACAAAGCTCTACGAAAATAGGTTATATATAAATAACTTTATTCGCAATAATATCATCAAATATACTTGGTAATATCATAGGCTGATTGACCGTTTTCGCTCAGAATCGTTTTTCCTATACAATGATATTATATCATTGAATTCAAATTTAACACCATCGATTATAGTGACCCTCTTGTCACCTACTGTACAGATCAGCGACATCCACTTACCCACCTTTTTACATTTTATATTGGTCGTATTAAGTAATTTATATACTCCGGATCACATAGTTTATTCAGAATAAGACCATACCAGATTTACGTAGCAAACCCGGTTTTGACCGTGGTCGCCTGGTGTCTTATTCTGAATAGAGTATAGTATCAAATATTGACTTGTATCCAAACAAGTAATGGTGTGATTTTGATTCCTTGTAATGTCAATACCTAACATAACCTACCATTTGTGATTATTTTTAAGGATCATCTTTTAACGAACTTAAATTTTATTTTATTAAATGTATTTGGTTGAATGTATAACAAATTTTGGTTTCTCAAGATAAATATTTTCACCCAAAATAAATAATAACATACTTATAATTAATGCAAAATTTTTGTATTGGAAAGTTGTTACCCCTCGTTCCAAGGGTCTGAACTCAGCAGTTGGCTATCAATTCACATTCTGACATTGTGATATTAGATTATTAACAGTTTTGGACGCATATAATGTTCCAGATAAAAACGGCCAGAATGTAGATTTGTCGAATGTTTAATTGCAGAAAATAATATTACAGAATTGAAAACAACCAGAATATACAAAGCCGGAAAATAAAATGAACGAAAATAAATACTTCAAAATGTAAACTAATAAGAATATATATCAGTAAAACGTAAACATACAGAAATTCCGCTAAGCGTATAATTCCAGAATGGAATATAAAATAGAACACAACTTTACAGAGCGTTATGATTAGAGCTCGGAAGTTGATGACCTAAAGACCTTAAAAAATGACCTAAAAATGATGGAAAATGACTGCAAAAAATGACCCAACAATTGTCAAATTATGATATAAAATGACTTAATAAACTAAAAAATGCAAAAAAATGACTTATTTTATATTTTTAAGAAAAAAAAACCTTTTATTTAACATCTTGTTAAAAATTGTTATTTAAATATAAACCATAAATACCTTACGAAAATATTTAAAACAAAATATAAAAATGATCCTAATTAAAAAACCTAATCAAATTTAATACATTGAACAATAAGCAGTGCTCGAATTGGGGGGGGGACGCGGGCGGACGGAGTTCGCTTTCATTTTTTTCATAGATTTCAGCGTCCCCCTTCATTTAATTAAGCGGGGAACGCTAAAAACGAGTCCCCTCTGACCCCTGGGGATGCTTACTTTTGAAAGGTGTATTTGGATTTTTTTTGTTTCGGTTATTATTACCGCCGCGGTGGTTTCATTGGTTTGTACACTACCACGATTAAAGATATCATGTCTACCTTATCTCTATTATCTGCAAGTGTAATAATTTTGAAGTGATTTCGGTTGTATTGCCGCCGTATACGTGTTTCTACATTCTACTTTTGAGAACTTTTTGTTTAATTTTCACAACGGGTTACTTTACAATTTATTAGCTATGGAACGGTGTTTTTTGAACTAAAACCAGCGTCCGTCCTCAATTTTTTTTCCAATTCGAGCACTGACAATAAGTGCATGTTTGATATTTTCTATAGTAAATGACCTGCGATTGTCCGAAAGTAAATTCTTATATTTTGAGAAACTTCTTTCTACATCTACTGATGTAATTGGTGCAAATTGAAAACGAGCAATATCGGAATTATTGAGGTCGTCTGGAAAGTTTTGGTTCAACACGTTTTCACCATTCAAAATTTTTGAAATTGTTGTCATCGTTTTAAAGCCCGTATTTTTATCCAAAACGGATTTTAATTTTTTTTTATATCTTGTCCTACTCTATTTTCTGCTTGTATATTTTTCCAAAAAATTACGAAAACAGTCGTTGGATAATTTATTCAACGGAATATTAGCCTATAAAAGGGCTTGACTCAAATCATAATTAAATGTACATTTACTGGATGGTTGTGTCAGTAAACTTTGATTTTTTGATTTTTCAGTTTGTAAATTTTTACGCTGAATACCATGTATATGCTTTTGACGTGACACGTGTTGTTCCACAGTGAACTTTTTATCTGCGGCCACCTTAACATCACATATCTTACAAAAAAGTATATATTCGTCAGTTGAAAAAATTTCACTTCCGAATTCAGACACAAACGCACGTAAACGAGCACTAGTCGAATTTTTATTTTTAGGCATTTTTTAATAGAAAAGTTCTTAAGACAGGACAACGGTCAACAACATGCTACACGAGACGGTCGAATACTAAATTATATCATACAAAATATAGCGGCTACAATACGTGTTAGCTGTTATTGAAAAATAATCATTTTATTGTTTACAATAATACACTAAATATAAATATACTATAGTCTATAAAGTATAAACTATAAATACACCATATTTCAAACATTGCGAGATAAACAGCTCGACCACGGCCAGTAATTTTAGTGTACCTAGTTATTTTCGTAACACTAACAACAATAAGCTATATTTAAAAGTTAAAATAAAATATTAGGTATATTTTATTTTTAAGACATTTCACATTTAATGAAAAAAATTAAGCATTAAATGTATGTAAAAGAAAATTTCGTTATATTTTAGAAAAATGACGTATTTGTCAAAAAAAAAATGATTTAAAATTTAGGACCGTGATAAAATGATATCAATGAGAAATAAAGGCAAAAAATGCAAAAAATGCAAAATAAAAATTTCAGATTATTTTAGTAGACCATCTAAATCGGATTTTTAGCTTGATAGATTAATGACTACATAAATTAAAAAAAAATGCAAAATGCATCAACTTCCGAGCCCTAGTTATGATGTATAAAAAATGTTTGCATAAAATATTTTAACTGAAAATTATACATTAGAAAATATATTTCCAGAAGTATACTTATTGAAATTTTTTAGTTGTTAATTAAAATGCATGGGTACAAATTATAATATTTTTACGTATTTCTGTTTTTAAATTAATGACAGCCGCTAATATTAAGTAACTAGTGTCTAGTACACAGATATTAATAAATAATAATTCTTATTGAAAAAAACAATTAAGGGAAAATTATCCGCGTTAAAATAAGAAAAAAGTTATTCTAATACCTAATCTTTTTTTATACCATTCATAATTATATTTATCAACCCATACCTAATTATAATTTAATATTTATTATGTTGTGGTAACTACTAATTTATTACTCGTGTTAATATAATATTTTATATTTTTGAAAGACAATAAACAAGTTACGACTTAAGCACTATAAACCATTCATAATTAAGAATAATACAACTTGTGAAAAACTCCGCCAAGCTCCAACACTCAAAAATCTAATAAATATTAAATCATAATATTGTCAATGGCTCACTTGCACACTCATGAATTTTGTCTTAAAATATAAAAATTGAATTTTTCGATTATTTTTTTTTTTTTGGTGGAGGGGGGGGATTTCTATTAATTACAAGGAAAGAAAACAATTCTACAAATATACATAACCGGAGAGATAAATTTCCCTTTTAAATATGTAATTTTGTTCATTCATTATATAGTTAATATGTATAATTAACATATATTAACCCATATGTAATATAGATTATTATCATCATATCTTATAGGTATTCTATATAATCCTATCCCACTTGGTTACTTTTTGCGAGATTCGAATGAAGTGTTTAAAAATGATGCAGGATCATTTAAAGTTTAAACTAAACATATATGATTGAATGATTGTATATACAGGCGGCGTAAGATGTCTGCAATGTGTGTTAACTCATGTGAGAACGATCGACAAAAGAAAAGAAAATTCGCACAATCTTTTAAAATAACTTTTACGGAATTTCATATGGACGGGCATGATATTATATATAATATAAGAGTCCATAAAATCTTATAATAATTTCTGCAGAATAGATCGAGCGAACAATGCGCCAAATCAAGCCTACCGTTAATCGGGTCGGCGTCAATAGAATTACTATAATACCCGATGTTATTATACAGGTACATTCGATCAATTTAAAAGAAAAAAAAAGTTAAATCTTCTACACAAACACGGGAGATCAATTTATAAATCTTCCGCCGCGCGCGTGTATTTTTCGCGTTACTTCATTGTGTTCTAGATATCGGCGGTATTTAGCCCAAGGCGGTCGGTCGGTCGGTCGGGTCCACGGTTTGTATCGGGTCATCGATTGGTGGCGTTTTCCTATATTATATACCCATATATACCTCAATATTATACGTGTACATTCATGTATTGATCTATACGTTATGCATACGTCACATAACCTAACGTATAATAATATAGAAAGATAGGATATTAATAATAATAATAATATAATAATAATAATAATATGTGCAGTACGAACCCTGCGGTTTCTCCTCGGCCTCTGAAGCCTACTGTAATAACAACAACAACAATCAACAATGTGCAGAGCGTATATAACAATCACAATAGCTCTGTGACTCGTGTTATTATATTATTCATCGTACCTGTACAGGTTAGTGCCCAACGCCCATATATATATTAATATTATATATGTTATTATGTGCGTGTGTCGTGTGTATACATGCATAGATGAGTTATTATTGAATATAGTGCGTAAAAGGGACACGACAGCACCGCTACGTGGAGGGTCTGACAGGTCGTCGCCGAGTGTTTTGCAAAAACGAGAGAAAAATCGTACAAAAAATGTCAAAACGGGCGTAAACGTGTGTATTTTTATACCAGTTACATTGTTGCTTACAGCCAGAATTCCAAAAACGCATTGTGCACCCATACAAACGGACTTGTCGGCTCGGCAGCGGCGCAGAAGCTGCAACAGTTCTCGCGGTAAGAATCGACATCCGTCGCGGATATCTGAATATTTCACACGTATTATTATATTCATATATCATATAAATTAGAATTTAGGGATCGTTACGACCTGTTGACATCTTATACGACCTATTCTCAGTCAAATCTCTAGAACAGGGGTCTTTAACCTCTTTAGGTAGAGGGCCACCCATTATTTGTTTTAAAATGTCTTAACTTTTGGAACGTTGACACTTTTTTTATACGAAAACCTTTTAATACGGATCACTGAATAATGGACACTTATAACAGAAAACTTTTGATTTTGATTGTGAAGGCGTGATGTGTTGTACAGCTTGTCCGCCTTTTTTTTTTGTCTTCAGCTATTACCTTTACTGGAGCAGAATAAGTTCTTTAATCCTCAACTCAGAGGGCGACAAATTGGACATAGTTGGTACTTTGACATAGTTTTCCAGTCCTTTTCAAAATAACCGGGAAAAAAATAAAAAAATTAAGGCAAAAGTAGTTTTTTGAAAAGATCATTTTGGTTATCTATTTACATTGATTATTTATCAAAATCACAAAAATAAGTTTTAAACTTTTAAATTAAAACAATTTTTAATTGTTAACCTAACACAAGATTCCTCATACATTTTTTTAATAGAAATTTAAAAAAAAAATGTATCGTAAAGTTATTTTAACATTATTTATGAGAGTTTGAAATTTTTGAGGCATTACCGCATCGGATACTTATTTGCCAATAAATTTACGTTTCTTATTGAACGATATTCTTATTTTACTATAATTAAAAACGAAGAAATCTCAGATATACTTGAAGTTTTGTTTGTATAAATGTTTACATTATAAGTTACCTTTAACATTTTCAAATATATTTACTCTTTTTGAGCTATTCATAGACATATAACATTTGAAATTTTTTTTAGTATTTTTGCGTTTTAAGTACATATTTTAAAGAGTTTGGATAATCACACATAAAATAATGATTTTTGTTACGCAGAGAGGATTGTAAGCGGTGATTTTCTGTATTTGTGTAACACACGAACATAGTAATTTAGGCGCGTGTTTTCATTCCAACATACTGATTCATCTAATGAACTGATAAGAATACTAAAAACCGATTTGAATTTGTCATCAAGTCTACTTGAGATCGACTTACCCAGATTTTTAATTTATTGATTTTAATATCAAAAAGGTAGGTAAGTGGATGTCGCTTTGCTGTACAGTAAATTACAAGTGGGTTACTGTAATGGATGGTGTTAAATTTGAATTCAATGATATAATATCATTGGATAAGAAAAACGATTCTGAGTGAAAACGGTCAGTCAGTCTATGATATTACCAAGTATATTAATTGATGATATTGTGAATAAAGTAATTTATATATAACCTATTTACGTGGAGCCTTGTTTTCAATTTTCAATCCTTAGCTATAGAAGTTGAACATTTTATAAATTTTTAACTACAAAATAATTATTAAATTATAAATTTGATAAATCTTGTCAAAATTTGAATTATAAATGCTTATAAATAAAAACTGTGACTAAGGATTTTTAATATTTTTCAAATATCATTGTAACAATATAGTAGGAGGCTTGTATTAAATTTTCAAGATTTTTCACCCAACAAATAACATTTTATTGATATTTGTAAAAAAATAACCAAAAAAAAAAAAAATGGAAACTGAAAATGTCCGTAAACAGCTCAAAATAAGTCAAAATATTTGGAAAATGTTATGGTGTATAGAAAATGCTAATATAAACATTCAGTCAAAATTGCATGTACCTACGGTCATTTGTTTTAGAGTTGCACCAAAAACCAAAATCGATTTTCTCGAAAACAGATTTTGCGTAAAAATTCCCGTTTTTCCTGAATTTTTCTTTTGTTTTTCACGTCGCTTTTGAAAACTACTGGGAAATTTTTACTTTTGGCCCCCCAAAGTACCAACTAAATTCACTTTCCTATCAGAAAAGTTACTATTGAAGAAAATCCAAGCACTTTTCACACATCATTGTAAAATCAATAGATTCATCGCTTCGCTCAGAATCTAAAATTTAATTATTTAATTTCCATTTTTAGCAAGAATTTTCTTGGGGGGATAAAATCAAAAATGTGGGGAATTTGATCTCATGTAGACATAATTATAAATTCAAATCTGTGTTTAGAATTTTTTCTTATCGCTTCACTAGATTAATCGGTACGTTGGAATGAAAACACGTCTAAATTACTATGTTCGTGTGTTAGACAAAGACGTACAATCACCGCTTCCAATCCCCTAAGTGATAAGTCAATAATTATTAATAGTAGAAACTTGAAACATATTTAACATTCTACTATTACTTAAATTATAATGTTCTTTACACAGTATGAATTTTTTAAAATGTTTAGATTTGAAACATTTTAAATTCAAATGGCAGCGATATAAGATATTTCAACGATAAAAAATAGTTATTTAATAATGATTTTAGTTATTTTTTCGTCATTAAAAAATATTATTCTTAAGGACTTGTAACTTTTTGCCACTTTGTTCATTATTATTTGCTTTACAGTATATAGTATAGTACTATAATGTACCTAAATTAATATCATTAATTATTATTATATGTGTAACTGAGCTTCTTGATTTTAAATATATAGTTATATCCAAAGTATATAGTTAAATACCTACTACCTACCTATTTATATTTATTGTTCAAAACCAAAAGTTTCTAACTACATAAGTCATAAGTATCTGAACATTCTAAACTAAACCTTTATTGAATAATGATACAAAATGTACCTACAAAATTTATTATATTGTAATATGACAATATAATATTTCATAACGATATCGTTTTACATTTTTATTTGTAGACATTAAGTCATTAACATTATAGTCATTATATAGTTGGTTGGGAACTTCTACTAAACATCAATTCAGTTGAGTTCATATGGGCTACGGCATTTGTTGTGATAAATAACTAATCGCTGTTATATCATCAGTTATTTATGAGTGTGGCAGATTTGAACATTCATTATTATACAGGTGTTTGTCCTGTTGAGCTATTTTGTTCAACCGAATCGCATACATAAATTTTGCAACTGCAGACAATATAAAAGCGAACACGACCCAGAGACAATATTATGACTCCACATAATAAATCATAGTAATAGCAATAAAAGTAATAATAATAAAAAGGGAAAACGACTCAACCGTATGTCTGAGGCCTGTGCGCGCGCGCGTACCCACACACACACACACCACACACACACACAGCGTAATGGGGAATCTGGTAATGTGATTTGTGAATGTTGTCAAACATACTCCGACGATCACCAAGTGGAAGGAAAAAAAATCATTTACAGACTCTGCGAGCGGTCCATTTATTATTGACCCTTTAAAATTATTATTTGCCATGTTGAACCTGCGGGTTTTTGAAATTGGGTTTGTTGTGTAAAGAAAGACGGTGTGGGATGGAGAAACAGATAAGTATCGCGGCATCCCCTTGTACACGCCGCGTGTTTCACAAAAAATAATAATAATAAAAAGAAATACAAGAATAATATTGTTTAAACGGTTTTCATCTCTTTCTTCGTTTTTATTTTTTCTTACCGAAACCACACACACGATGCCGCGCCGCCTTTTTGGCTTCTTCTTTCACAAAAACTCACCATATCCGCGTATCACCCCTCTGTCGTTACACAGCCAATGGGAAATTAAATTCAATACACACAACGTCTTCCAAGGTAGCTCTGCTAACGCCATTAATTGTTGCATATAAACTGCGCGGTAAGAAAGGGCGAGTGATCCAGAGGAAGCCGCGTTCAATGAGATCAATGGGAGTCGGCGGCGGAATGTTATACCGCGGTATAACAATATGTGAGGACTGGGGGGAAGGACCTATCATTTTCACCACATCCGTAACGTATACGCATATTTTAGAATTCAAATATTTAGGGTTTATGTATCATTTTATTTTGACCATAGTCAAATATAATATAACAAATTAGGATTTTAAAATTGATTTCTGGTTTTTCAAAAGTACCTATATTTCCAATAAAGTTTATTCTGATATAAATACACTTATAACGACGATTAAAGATAGTATGGTTGCCCAACGAATCTAGAAAAGTGTCTACCGAAATGAATCTCCATTATCAGTATTATTAAACAGCTGGAGACTTACGCGCTAGCGCTTATTTGTTGTAGTGACTATAAATGCAATAATCTTTCAAATGTAAATTGTAGTTCCGCGATAGCCACTATGACATAAAAGCGATTTTAATACTGATTAAAGAGATTTATTTCGGTAGACACTTTTTAAGTATGGGAATCATGGGTCGATGGGCAACCATACTATCTTATAACACATATGCGATACATGCATGATGCATGTTATATTAAATTAAACAAGAAATGTTTGTATATTGATTAGTAATATTACTATAATACTGCAATTACTTTTGGCATTGTAAAAATCGTTTAAAAAAATCATTTCAAGTACAATGTACAAGTCACCATTACTTATTTTACGAAAATGTTCACGGTAAACATAACTCATAAGAGACAACGGTCCAAGTAAAGGAAATGTTTGGAAAAATATTTCGATTAGAATATAGGTGGGGAAACGTGTGAAATAAAAATGAAAGATTTTTGCTGGTAGAACGTGAGTACCAAGTATGGCCCAACATTTTGGGCATTGGACGCACTAATTAGTAATTTCATACTAATTAATTATTTATAATTCATACTATTCGTATTGCGTACTGATGAATATTTTTTATCAAAAAGAACTATAGCCTTTAGGTATAGTATAAATGTATAATATATACTATTATATAGTAGAGCCGTATACTGTATAGGTTTATCTTCAAGTATAGTTATGAAACTGACCTGTCATTTATATGCGACCATATTGATCAAATTTCCATTGTCAAATTTAATCTCTATGTTATAAATTTGAGTTAAATGTATTTAAGTTATAGTTACGTTTTATTTAAAGTATGTATTGAAATTTAATCATCAGCCATCGTATATTTATATAGACATTATTATAATATTTAATAATATATTATTACTATATATTAACTAATAAGTGAGTACCGAGTACAGTAAAATTATATAAATAGTTTAAAATAAATCTAAATATTTTCAAAATGTCATTGTGAATAGAAAATAATATACGAAGTGGCAAAAACAAAAACAAAAGTCCATTTTTTGAATTATAACAAAACCTACAAATATCTTTATTATCAATTCTAACTACAAATTGTCGTGATTTTGTTGAATTTTGTCGAAATTTAAACTGTAAACATTTATAAAAAAATATTTTTGATATTTTTGAATTGCAATAAAAGAATCTTGAATTTATTTTTCAAGCTTTATGAAATTTAGGTTTTGCTCCAAGACTCCTAATACCATATTACATGATGGTCTATAAATTCCGCTATAATCTTTCTAACGAGCGACTGCCGAATAACCCAGCCCGATCGATGGTCAGCCACCAACCCTGGGTTAGTGTGCTGAATAAACAATTGTTTTATATTCTGTGACCTACACAAAACGGTTTTGAAAACCAAGTCGAGGCATATTTTCGCATTATACTGAGTGTAAATTGACTTTTTAGCGATTTTGTGAAATATAAAAATATGGGTATTTAATAAATAATAATTTATATATTATAATATTGTGGTCCTGGTCACTTTTTTTTAACTTTTATTGGACTTAATAAAGCACTGCTGCAAGCTAAAACAAATTGAAAATGGTGCTACCGAATATTGGTTTTCTTTCTCGAAATAATCAACAGTCCACTAAATTATATGAAAACATTGATAAATACAAAGGCATCTAAATATTTATATGTATATATATATATATGTGTGTATGACACTTGGTAATCTAATGAAGACATACTTAAAAGTAATTTCCAAACAGTAAAAGATACTCAATTCTGTCACCTTTATTAAGATGTTTTAATTATTTACAAATTACATTGAATACCAAAGAAATTTAGATATAGGTATTTAAAATATTACAGGAAATGTTTGATTCATAATTTTATTATACTTATATTTTACAGTGTTTTATACTACCTATTATAGACTATAGTAAGCATACTTGAAGTTAAAACAATAAAAAATATATAGGTAGGTATTACACATCATGTAACAAAAAATATCATAACACATGAACAAATCAATAAAAAGTTATATTATAAATATAAATAATATAATTTATTTTGGTTAGCAGGGCTAGAAAATAATAGTTAAGTTCTTAATAGTTTAGTTTAACCTTGAATAATAAATATAAATGGTACATATAAGCCTCGATGTATGTAAACTATAATCAAAACGATTTTTAAAATTACCAATGCTATTTTCGAGGATTGTAATTTTCCGCACAAATGAAGTAACGCATAAACACATAATTTTTACCAGTTTTTTTTATTATGATTTAAATAAGTGACAGATTTGAGTGTTAAATCTTAGTCGGGAGACTTGGCCCCGTTAACAATTTCCGACTAATCGGCTGTTGGATCCGCCACTAGTTTAAATATGTTACCTTTATGGCGATATTGCTATATAAACAATATAATTATAATAGTGAAAATATACTAATTTGGGTAAAATAATGTTGTATTTACCTGTTTTGAAGACATTTTGTATACACTATACGATTTTCTTAAAAAAAGAAATAGAGACGTTAGTGTTCACTGTTCACTGTTACCGGGTGACGTTGACGTGTGTTCACCAGACAAGAAAACTCAGTAGTCAAAAATATTACGATTGCAAACAGAAATATTATCTTAGTAATACGATTATCATTGACATTCGACTACTGCCTGTTTCCGTGATAATATAAAAATAAATTCAATCAAAAGGCGACAGAGATAATAAAATAACATTGTAGTATATTAATATAATTATTATTTATATTATACATCTAAAAATAGTAAAAACCCAAAATTAGGTGTATATACGTATATACATTAATTATATATATAATATCGTATATATATAAATTATTATAACAATTGATACGTAACCTTTGTAACATCTATGTTATGTTACATACTATCAACCATTTTAACTTCACAAAAATAATTTCTATGTGATATCACATAGTGGTAATCTCATACACCACTACTACAAGAAGTTACATAGCATTGCAGTATCGAATTTAATTTTTTTTCTCCTACTTCCATTTGAAGGCACATAGATATTACAATGTACCGTCACTTTTGAGACTAAAAACAGACGTCTCATAGATGGTAACTTAATTTTTATGCACACAGGGTAACATTTTGTGCAAATCGAAAACTAAATATTTCCACAATTTTTTTTTTTGCGCCATCATTTTAAAACGTTCATATACTAAAATACCTATGGATATTTATGAAAAAACCAAACAATTTAAGGGGATGCTGAAAAGGATTTGTTGCCAGCTAGGGTCTCTCACAAGGAAGCGTATAACATGTTTTTAAAACAAAAAAAAAGTACTTACTTCTTTAAATAAAGTATAGGTAGCATAATATAGAATTACTATTAGTACATCAGTAAATTATTTTAGAATCGTATTATAAAAACAAAACTAAGAAATCTATAAAATAAATATTAGTTCGATATTATTATATTTCTACAATTTTTTTAAAATTGGAATAAACTATATTGAATATTCACACGGTTTCATTTTTTAAAATTTAATAACTCAACGTTTTGGCGTATTTAGGGCTAAATCGTGTCAAAAGGGAAAAAACGTTATCGTTCTTTTTATTTAATTGTACTGTGTAAACTTTTAAGTAAATAACATACAATACTTGACTAACAAATTACATTATCTCAATTGCTATAATTTCACAGCCCACTGGTTCATGATTTATTATTTTCCCTTTTTTTGCCAAGTATATACGTTCTACGATATCTAAATCGGATGTAATTGCAAGCGCTGGGATCACGTATAGACCAAACAATTAACAAAGTATAGGCATTGATTAAATATATATTTAATCAATGGTGTAGGTATATTATGGTCCAGTAACCAGTTTGGTATAACAACTGTTATAAACGGTTCCGCTATGGTAACAACTTATCGGACAACTAAACATAAAATAGTATTTATGCCACACGTTGTATTATAATGATTATACCATAAACATTAAACATACCTAATATTATATTTATTATAATGATAACAGTTTTACATATCAGTAAACTTACCTACACTTCATAACATGCACAAACAAAGGAAATAAATAAATGATTTACATAAAAACTTTCTGTTATAGATGATAAAAATATAATTTGGATAGGTATAACCTTACAAATATGAACTTACTTCCGGGCAAGAGCATTGCAGTATATTATTATGTTATAATAGTTATAAATTTTATGAAATAATAAATTATACCATTTAAAGAACTATATGTGTCTATGTTTAAACTGCATGAACAGTTTTAAAGTCGTCTGACTTAGACTTAATTTAACTTTTTAGAAAAGTCAAAACAATGTTTCTCTAGCATTTTTACGTTTTTTTTTAATTTATAAAGAACCTATTTTATTTTAAAATCCTGTCCTTATATTTTTTTTTCCTGAAAAAGGATGTGAATATAATAATAACAGCAGAGACGACGAATGTGAAAGACAGGCATGACAGCTGTAGTCCCTGATTTTATCTAACACAGAAACACTTGGCACTGATGTAAAGGAAAAGTAACACCTAGCTATATCGACTTATAATGTTGTGTAACATGGATACCTAGATATTGAATGAATAGACGCTATATGTTATGTACTTAAAAATGTATAGGTGACTTGATTTTCAAGTTTCAAGTAATTAGTTTTAGATTTCATTAGCCATTGGAATGATTTCAATTTTTAATATTATACTATAACACCATTCATTATATACGGGTACCTTGCATTATATTTCGTTAATTTGGCTTACGAACATCCTATTTTCAAGTGGTGTATGACTATATATAAGTACGTTTACCTTAGACTTCTCGTGTCTTCCTCAGGTTGTAAATATATTGTGTAAAAAGAAAAATAACTAAAACTACATACAAATAAAATACTTAGTCAACAAAGGACGATCAAAGAAAAATCAATAATACTTGTCAGAAAACTGAAAATATGAAGATGCTCTTCACCAGTTCAACACTGTTTGCTTGTACTTATTTACAGGGCCGCGTCCGGTTCGATTTAACAACGATGAAAACACGGTAGGTACCGACATTTTTACCTTGATCCCAAGAATGTTAAAGGCTACATATAAAACCTCCAAGGCCCAGGGGCTGGAACTGAAATGCTCTTTACATAACAATTCTTCTAGATAAAATATAACATTGTTATTAATTACAATTCAATGCATGCACTGTGCATAAATAAATGTGTATAAATTTGCAGTATTTTCATTTATGTTTTTAATATATAAAAGTATTCTTTGCTCACAAATAAATTTGTTTTAAATGATAAATGGGATTGCACATACTCATATTATATGAGTGGGTGGATGTATTATCACTTATATTAAATTATAATAACTGGTTTTTATCATGCTTTATAAACTATGTTTTTTTTTTAACAAAATACACACAATGTATGTATACTGTATATTGTATAATACAAATATATAAATAGTATTAGGTACTATCTACACTGAGCTAAATTAAATATTTTTTTTGTACAACGATGAAATTTGACTTATTAAAAAACACATTATATTTTATTATATCCAACATAAAAGTCGACAACCAAATGCCATAGGTAGGTAGTTAAATTGTTTTCTGCTGGAAAAGTATATAGTACGATCAGAAGTTTTAATTTTGTTTTCTTTAAATTATATCTGAAAGTCTGGACTCAATATTTGAATTGTAGTAATGCAAATACTGAGATCCACAACCTCTACTTACTTACTTTAAAACTAAGCCTATAACCACCAAATTCGAATTGTTCAAGGTCTTTAGGTATAAAAACTACTTAAGATTCAATCAAATATTTTTTTTAAAATTGACCCATATAGTAGAATATATGTACCATTAGGTTTTTGTTGTCATTGTTTGTGAATTATTGATCTATCTACCAATAAGAATAACATTTAATTGCTTAATAGTTTATACTTCTTGGGCATCTATATTATATTACTTTAAAATAAAAGAGTCATCATTATATTAATTTATAATATAGTAATTTAATGTAGGTATAGGTACATTTCTGACGAGACAGTTATGAAAAATGAAGATTCTTACAATTTAACAATATAGATAACAAGGTATTATTGATTTGCATACAAAATATAAGTAAATAGGATTTTTCCATTTTCCTTTTTAAAAAAGTACTTAATCACACATAAGACTAGAGCCTGAAATCAGATAGAAAAATTATTTATTTTTTTATATTTCAATATTCATTATACGATGTGTAAATATATATTTTTACAATAAGTGTAAGTGATGTTGGTATGTTATAATAAGTTGTACTCTTGAGTAGAAGAAGAATCCACGAATCCATCCATTTAAAGGTTAACTTACTCTAAAAACTAACAACAAAAAAGAGGTCAAGTGGGTGAAAATTGAAAATGTCCGTGAACAGCTCTTAAACAGTCAAAATATTTTTAAAATGCTATCAAGTATAGGAATTGATAAAATAAACATATAGTGTAAATTTAAAGTTACCTCAATTATTCGTTTTTGAATTACAACAATTTAAAAAAATTGCTCCATGAGAAATCAAGTGAATATCCAATGTTGTAAACATTTTAACTTCAGACACTTATAAAAATTTAATTTGACTTTCCAGTAGACATTTAAAAATTTTGATAAAAGTAGAAAAACTTATAAGGAATCTTATATTACATTTTCAAATTGTATATAATATCAAAAGAAACATTTTTAACTGAAAATAATTTTCAAATGCTTGTGGTATTTACGAATTTTGTCAAAATTCGAACTTCAGACTCTCTTAAAAATTATTGTGGATTTTCAACATGCTTAAGTTTTTTGACCGATCGAATATTTTTTCATTGACATTAATTTTAATTTCAAAAATTTCATTTACCTATAAAGTATAAATATTTCAACTCTAGTCAAAATATTTTGAAAATTGTATGTCGTATAGAAATTATACGATACAAACATTCAGTGAAAATGTCATGTATTTACCGTAATACATGAAAAACGAAACAAAATATACACCAAAAATGAAAATCAATTTTGTCGAAAACCAATTATGCGTTAAATTTCCCGTTTTTCCTTAATTTTTTTTTTTTTGTTTTTTCCGGCGCGCTTTCTAAAACTTCTTGGAATTTTAAATGTAGGCCTCTCGAACTAGATTTTATTTCCCATCGGAAAAGATATTGAAGGTGAAAACCGAAGAATGATTTCCACTACTTATCGTATACATGGTACATAGACACGTTTTTTAAAAATAAAAATAAAAAAACACTTTTAGGTATCTTTATGTCCACGTATTTAGTATAATATAATTATCTAGCTCTTAGATGTAAATATGACTATATGAGTATAATAAATTGTCGACTGTCGTTACAACTGTTAATAAAATATTTAGTACACACTATATTTCAAAATTATGTAATTACCCAAACAGTTTATACTTGATAAAAGACGTATACTCTGGTCTGCACTGATGAAGGACGCGCAAGTTATTTTAAGCATGATCATATTGGTTTTTACTTTTTTATAAATACACACTCTAGTAGTATACTCCAGGATTAGACTTATATGTATATACAATACACATTTTATTGAAGTACCTATATAAGCATCTTAAACCTATCAACCGGTGCCTTTTGTTGTTATAAATTACATGAGAAAATTTTGCAATAACTTACATTTTGACTGTAGTATGTAAACATTTCGGAACTCCGCCGTAAACATAGGGATGTAGTTATGGTTTATTTTTTTCTTCTTCTTTTTTTATCTTTTTCTTTTGAAATGTATTTCTATATACGATTCCTGCCCGAAATTAGTTACGCAGTATGGAAGCCAAACATACACAAATTGTATTTTGTCCCACATTACACCTGCTGCATTCCTCAATGGTCCATTATATACGTATTATTATGCAGGCCGACTATCACAGTGATAATTGAATCTCAACATTATTGTGTAACAGTGTGTGTATGTATATATAATATATACACATGCATATGTATTCATGGACATATTATACACTATACAATCATATTAAGGCAGTATAGAATCAAACTGTACAACTGGTCCAGACGAAAGCAGCGCAAGTCCTTTATATGATTTTGACATTATGGAAACTATATTAGATATTATGTTGATACATAGAATTTAATTTTTAAAGAAATTTTTGAGTTCCTTGATCAAATTTAAGTTTTAACAGATTATACCGAATTTGATTTCTTTGTTAAATCGTCACATAACTATATAAGCATAAATTAATTTTAATAATGCGCAAGCGCAATATGCCTTTATTCTCATACTTATATGCACTTTGCACTTTTATACTATTATGCAATTTAACATTATATTCTATATAGATACTTATAAAATATTATAAAGTGTAAAAAAACTATTACACAATACGTTGAAAATTGAAATATTATATTATACGCAGATGCAGAGTGATTTTTTAATGCAAGACTCGATCTATAATACTATTTTTTTATTGTTTTAAATCCTTATCTGTATTATATTATAAACGTTTTATTATTCATTAATCATTATTTACCTACTGAATGTATTAAAAAATAAATACCATTTTCATATTTTATATCATTGGGATTTTTAGAATTCTTACTTTTTTAATAAATTGTCATTCTTTTTTTTTTTAACTCCTAACTCCATACCTAGTTTAGTAGCCATGAGCTGTTTGTTTTTTTGTCTGTAGGGTAGGAACTGTTGGTTAGTAAATACGTGTGTTTTGGTTTGGCAGATTTTTTAATGGGCACCCGTGGGTATCCACCTGCCCGGGTGAGGGATGGCGGCACTTCTCTCTGGACACCGTGACTTCCCGAAGAAAAATGCCGCCCGTGAACCGAAGTTTGAACCAGCGCCGAAGTGCGTCACAACCGATGCTTTAGTCCGCTCGGCCACTCCGTCCCCCATATTTATTTCTATACCTACGTAGGTAGATACCTATGTATATATGTATACCTCATAAAGTCATAACTTATTATATATTATATTAAAAGCATGTTATAGTTAATATTATTACCATAAGTTATTGTTATCCATATATGACCATATAAATAGACATAATATATAACAATTTGTTATTTTGTATGTATAAATTATACTGTTTACATGACAGCAGAGATGACTGATTTCTTCACTTCATCTAATTTTATAAGTGCTTGTAAAAATGTCTTATATGTATATAAACTTAAATATATTCCAGACACCTAACTATTATTATATACCTAATATTATTCTGATATGTTTTTAACGGATTAGGATTTTTAAACGTTTGATTATTAAAACTATTTAGTGTTTGAAAAATGGATATATTATCAACTAATTCCGTTATGACAATCGTCCTATACTCTATAGTTATCCTTTATACATCTAATTTTTTTTTACAGTTTGAACCATCGACTTTAGAGTAACTAGTTTTCGAGTTACGCACATAATAGGTAGCCAGGTAGGTATCTATATGTGTAACCTATCTGTGCATAGAAGCCAGACGCGCATACAGTGCATATTATACTTATATACTAACGAAAGTTCTCGTGAATTTCGAGTAAAAACAGTGCACCGACCACGATCTATATCCCTTAAATTATCGGTGTGGATAAAAATTGGGATAAAAATATTATTTGTTTTCTAGCTCATTCGTTAAAAAAAATATATATATATTATACTAGTGTAATTTTCTTTTGAACGATTGTAAAAATTGTATAATATATTTGTAGAAGAGACCCTCTGCAGGTCGTTTACGCAGCGGTGGCGGCAGAGTTGACGATGACGAAGATGATTATATGATAATGATGATGATGCCGATTATGATTATGATGATGATGATGCTGATGATGATGATGATGATGATGAGCAACTTTTGGACCACGCCCAGCTTCCAATGGGCAAATGGTATGATACCGGGCGGCACACCTGTACCGCCCGAAGGAGGAAGGAGAGCGCGAGAGCGCGCTGTAAAAAAGGCGACGGCTATGTAGTTATATATATTATATTATACCTATACGGTTACGATTATGACGACAACGACGAAGACTATACCCCGCTGCCGTCGTCGAGTAATATATAACATCAGTGAGAAACCGACGTTTCTTGTGCATGTTCGTACCTGCCGTAGTATGTGCGTGTACTATGCAGTATAATATTGGTACACTAAATTCATAATGTATATAAGCACATAACAATATTAGGTAGGTAAAGGTAAAAAGTGGAGGGGGTGTAGAAACCATAGACCTCATACTTAGCTATATTAATAGGTAGTGTGTATGTAAGGTCTATCGTCTACGGTAGAAACATAGCGGGCACCTGTACGTGTACATCGGCCGTCACAGTATCCCACGGGTACCATCTCTGTTCTCACAGACACATGGCGTGTTGTATAATATACTTCCCGTATAGGTATGTAATGTGTGTGTAGAGCCTACCAGTACGGATATACCACTGCATGTAGACTATAGGCTATAACTATATACTGACTGCGTACCAGGCGTGTAGTTACATCAGCTGTAGTAGGTATATTGTTATAATGAAAATATTTCGGAGACACTGTCATCGAGGTTTTATTAATATACTCTTAATATACAGCTCATCGAACATTTTTTAAATAACTAACTTTTTTCATAACTAATACTTCAAAAAAGGCCGATGGGGTGACCCCTAAATATTGTTGTCTATACACTTCATACAAATAATTTTAACTCTATAAAACCACTTTTTAATGCTGCTTAGTATTTTGTCTGTCTTGCGTGGACATGTTTTTACCGTTAAAAATTATCGGTATAACGTCCTCTTAACCTGTACCTATTATACGTAGGCTCTGGAGAGTGGAAAATATAAAAGTAATATATATGTACCTTAGTAACTTTATGCGAGTTTTGATCGTACCTAATATTTGTATAGTTGTGTGACGATCGGATAAAACAATAATAAATAACAATGTTATACGTTTATAGCAATAAACTATTAAAAAAGTTGGACAAATTGGCATCGCTCTGCTGTACAGTATACGTATACTATATATGTTATATAATATCATTGCATACGAAAAATGATTCTGAGCAAAGACGTTCAGTCAGCCTATGATAATATTACTAAGTATATTTGATGATATTATTGTGAATAAAGTAATTTATGTGGAACCTATTGTTAACATTTTCAATCATTAGCTATTATATTATATACTCGTAATTTGAACATTTTATACATTTTTAACTAGAAAATCATTTTTTAATTTTAAATTTTGTCATAAGTCGAACTTTAAATGCTTATAACAAAAAATCGTGACTATGTATTTTTAATATTTTTCAAATCCCATTTTAATAGTATAATAGGAAGTTTTATATTACATTTTCAAGCCTTTTGACCCAAAGAATACAATTTTATTGACAAAAAATTGGAAACTGAAAATGTCCGTAAACAGCTCAAAACAAGTCAAAATATTTTGATAACTTTATGGTGTATTGGTGTATAGCAAATGCTAATATATAAACATTGAGTCAAAATTGCATGCATCTATACGGTCCATTTGTTTTAGAATCAATTGTTTTACCATCATCAACCAAAATCGATTTTTCGTAAAAATTCCTGTTTTTCCTTAATTTTTATGTGTTTTTCCCGGCGCTTTTGAAAACTACTGGGCATGTTTTATTTTGACCTCCTCAATGCACCAACTATATAAATTCACTTTCCCATCGAACTAGGTACTGAAGTTGAAAATTAAAGCATTATTTCGAATACTCATCATATGTATATGCTAACACAAATAATAAAAAATAAGTTCAGCGGGGTGGAGTAGGTCAGCGGTGGTCCATCGTCACTTCGATTCTCGGACATGATATTGTATTATTACAGTATTCAATTTGAATGCAATATGATTGCATTTGATAAAAAATGATTCTGAGCTGACAAAAGAAAATGTATGAATCATAAATAAATGTATTAATAAGTAACCATTATAATTATATATAATATATATACCTGGTGGGAATTATAGTTAATTTTTAAATGTATTCATTTGTATATGGTGAAAGAAAGCGTTAGAAAAAAATAGCTTAGCAATAGGGTATTTTTGTGATTTTTCCCGTGGTGTTAAAAAACTATAAAGAAAATCAAAAAATTAAATAAATTTAAAGTACTATAATCTTAATCCAATTTTCTAAAAAATAAGATACTATATTATGTTGAAATCTAAACACTCATTCTTGTAGACATTTTGTTTACAAGATAAAAAAAAATAAATAAATATCATTGTAAAACCACTAGCTTCCTCAATAGCTCAGAATCTAAAATTAATAACAATTTATAAAAAATTAATAAAGAAAAACACATTTCTAAATCAATACATTAATCGCTCCGCTTAGAATCTAAAATTGGGCATTGATAAATTATACATATTATAATTATTTGACCTATGGGATATGTGATTCATTTACTGGTTTTATAAAATGTCCATGATTGAACAAAAATACGATACGAGTGATTAATGATATAAATTAAATGATAATAGGTATATAGGGGACAGGGGTATTATAACTTTTTTTAATTGAATTAAAAGAACCTTATACAATAATATTTTATACAGGTATTATTTTTGACAAAATGTATCTCTGATGTAATCTTACTGCCTGTTTTAATAACTTGCAATGTAAGGATCATAATATGGTGTGCCTAAATATTACTTTAGGACTTCTGCGGGTAATATAGTATTTTAAACTATATTACTGGTTCATTATTATATTACTCATTTAGCACCACACAAGGTGATGAGAAAATAATATAAATAATATTGTTTAACTGGACAAATCTTGAAACAGCAATAAATTTAATATTGCGGAAGTTACCTGTCATCATAAATAACATACAACTTGTTTTGAATGGAATACAGTAAGATCGACATTTTGCGTTTTTATTACTATTTTTTTATTTTTATATATAAAAAATACACCCTTTGTATGCACATGTTTTCAAAATCCAGTATGGCTTCCAATATGTTATATACGCCTTCTTATTTGTTTCCATTAATTTTGCCTTTTATATCCATTCGCCATCGGTCATCTTTGTTTGAAATGTTTAATAAAAATTGAAATTATGCCTTATATTTTATAATACAATAGCTATTATTAAAATATAATATAGCTTATAGGTACACCATACAACACATTGTTTTAGATATGTATTGGTTTTAATTGTCTGGGTATCATCACCCTTTTTCGTTCTTCAAATAATTTTCTTCTGCAATTAAAAGTGGTATCTGATAGAACATTTTTGATCATTAGTCGAAAAGCTAGACTATATAATACGAGGTCCCCATAAATTGTTCTTCAAGCGATTTAAAAATGTTTCTGTGTACATAAGGTAGGTTAGCATAGGTACCCAATGAAATTTAAAAAAATATTTAGATTTTTAACTAATTTTTCTAATATTATTACACCATGACACACAGACCACAGTTCACACCATTCCTAGGAACCTATAGCAATATCAATATTAACTAATAATAGTTATTCTTCTTCTTCAGGTAAACAGCCATACTATAGGACCATCCCGTAAAATAATAGATTAGTTATACTTATATGCAATGTTTTTAGCAAAAATTAGTTAAACCTAATGAATTAAAAAAATTAATACAACATAGGTACTATATATATAGTATATACCTAATAATATATAACATATAAAGTAATAAGTATATACTTTCATTAGATAATAGATTATAGATATAATGAAAGCCGATCCTCCCATCTCAATTCTATAAATTACTGGACAGAAATATTTCGCCTTTAAAAGTACACACATATATTGTATACGTCTTCTAATCAATAAATGTTTGCCTTTTGGAGTACCTATATAGTATCGTTCAGGTCACGCTGTCTTTGTTTCTTACTATTAAATGTTTCTATCATAATTACTGTGTTAACTTTATATCCATTGTAAATATTCATTTTTAATAATAATAAAAAAATAGGTAATATAATATATAGATTATAACCATAGTTAGTAACTTGTATGCTTAAACGAAAAGTTTTTGTCAATCGAGTGTTAGAAGTGGGTGTTTAGAAGGTTAAACGGCTTAAAAAATATGGAAAGTCTATACATTAGCATTCAAAAGCTTATACAGAAAACATAAGTCAAGACTTATACGTCTATGTTCCGACGTATGGAGGTTTAATAAAGATAGAGGTGGATTGTAAGATGTGTGAGGTTCTCTAGGTATGGAGCATTTAAATGAGATGTAGTGTAAGAATTTTTGCTGTACTTTTTTCAATTTTGTTTTTTTTCCTGTCTGGTAGGGCGATCGCATACAATAGTACCGTATTCACAGATGGGTTGTATTAACAAATAATAAATCGATTTTATAGTAAGTTTATCAGTAAAGTCCATACAACTACAATTAATAAAACCTTATAATTTATGCGATTTATTAATAATCATGTGAATACATAATCTATATATATATAATATAATGTTACCTATACAATACGAATTAACAATTGTATAACTTAAATCTATATAAATACACCTTAACTATAATAAAATACACATAATAATTTAATTAATATTAAAAATAATAATAATAGTCAATAGGTATCTGGGCCAATAGGTATCTGTGACGAATCATTACCACTTAAAATGTCTATCTATAACTAGTACCTTTTTAGTATTTTTACTCAATTTATATTTCGTTTTCCACATATAATTTTGATCTAATATTAATTCTTACTGTATCTACACCTTTGTGTTATGGTTACATTTACCCCATTGATCCTCAAAACATATTTTAGCAGGTAAGTACCTGTAAATATACCTGTAATCAGTACTATATAGGTAGGTTCATGATCCATATATTGTATCAGTATTGTAGGTAAGGATTATGGGTATACCGAGTAGCAAGTACTAACAATAAGTATAATAGTTTTGCAAAGACGCCATAAGAACAGGAAACGTCAGAAATCAATTTCATATGACAAGAATAAAAAGAAGATAAAAGGGACAAACCCAGTTTTCTACATGATAGACATAGGTGTTGTAATATATAGGTATATTTTTCTAGAATAAAGCGACCAGCGAAGCAAGATTTTTTTTTTTAGTTCATGGTTTTATAAATCAAAAAGTTATTGTAAAAATATTCTTAGTCTACGGATTTTATTTTCACCAAACATTTACTTATAATAGGTATTGTTATTTTCATTTAGGTATAATATGAAAGAAGACCGTATATGTGTATCTCAATATCATGCAGTTTGCCACACCTTTACCTTTATATTAGGATGACCAAAAAGGATTTTGACACAACGATATCGGTGACTTGATCCGGAAGCGATCTGTTTCTCGAGAACACGGGATCTCCATGCAAGGCGATCAACGAACGTTGCACCTTTGTCTATTGAAGTGCACAAAAGGCTCCGCAAGACCGCAAGAGCGCCAGTCGGGTTTGTCTGACTATTCGGCGTACGTCGGTGATCGGGTACCGGCGGCACACGCGACGCAGTCCTCGTGTACATGGAGGCGGCCACGAAATGGGCGGAGCTCCATACACTGGGGTGGGAGAACGATTGTGGCTCACACCCACAACAACATCACCGAGTCTGGTTCAAATTCGTTGACCTTGTTACCAGAATCGGTTCGGCGCGACTTCGGTGTACCGAATTCGAAGTTTTCCTTCATTTTTATACCGAGATCGGTTTTGAAAAGTATTATTTTGAAAAAAATGTCTACACATTTTCAGTTTGATATCGTGATTAAGTTTCGTTAATAGTTTTAATTAGTTTCTCGTATTTTTCTCGTTATTTCGAATTGTGTAACGTGCGGTAACGGCTACTCGCCGAACGCGCATTTATAGTGCAACACACCACTCGGAATAATTTCATTTTTTCACACTTGATATTTACAAATTACCAATAATCGGCATTCACAAGGTAAGTGGAATATCAAAATATAAATATTATACATCAAAATGTTAAATAATAGATGAAATTAAATATTCAATGTAATTTATAAAGAAAACAAGTATAGAGTACAATTTAAAAATCGTTAAAATTTCAAATTATTATTTCTCCAATATAACTATAAATTATATTATAATCAAATAGAAGTTAATTAAATAAAATATAACGAGTTTTTAATATTGAAAAAATATCATTTAGTAAATTAGCTATGTATGAAATTAGTTCAAATTAGTAGATATATTATGATTCATGAAATATGTTTCCTTATCACTTTCGTAAATAACTTGATATAACTCAACAGTAGTTTTATATACTATTATTTTTAATCATCAATTTCCATTAAACAAGATTAATTATTTTTCGTATAATTATAATTAATAATATATACTCGTTAATTTTGATGACGGGTCACAATAATTATGATAAAATAATAAACTTATGATTTCTTAATGATGTAATAAATTCAATTTTATTTCTGATTAGCGGAATTCTTATTAATCACAAAATCATATAGATTATAGATATTTAACAGATGTCTACTGCCTACGGTTTTATATAGGTACCTATTTGCAGGTCTGCATACGCGTACAAGAGATGATATAAAAAACCTTTCTCAGCGGGAACACAGTTTTTATTGTGGATACAATTCTTAGTAAACTCCCGTTACAGTTTCCTTTATTTAATCTCCTACATATTGTATTATGATTTAGCCTAAAACATTTAGGTAGTTGTAGTTTAAGTGTATAGGTATAGTCAGGGTCGAAATGTTACCATTTATCTTATCTTATAGTTCGAATATTTTTTAGTAAAAAAACACGATTTATACCTAATATTGTTCATAAGTTTATTAATAATATTTCATACATATGTTTAATACTGTATATCATATACAATAAACATACATATAGTATTATCGAATAGTATAGTACCTACCTATAGTATACAAGTACAACAATTATATAACATATAATATATAGGCATCAGGTTATATCATATAACGTAATTCAAAGATTAGACATGTTTTTAAAAATATAATGAAAAAATATTTAATTTAAATTATATCATTATAAATAATAATTGGTATAAATAAATAAATAATGATACAATATTTAGGTACATATAGACAGCTAAAATAATTTATAATATAATATGATGGTGATGTCTTAATATTAATAATTTAATATTTAACAAAACAAATTTAAATATAAATAATATATATACGTATAATTTTATTCTAGAAAAAATAATAATTTTTGATCTGATTTTGAGCTATAATATCTAATTACAATTAATTGAATAGATTCCTGCATTTTTAAATACATAAAATAACTTTTTTAATACAAAAGTCATGTTTTGGTAGATTTAAAGTATATTATGTCTTTTTCATATTGTGTTACTTAAGATTGCATTAATAAGTATCTACTCCATATTATCGTATACTAATAATTACGTCTTATCTCATACAAGGCTGGGCAAGTTAATGATATTTTTTAACTCAATTAAGTTTAAAATTAAGTTGACAAATACCATTAACTTAACTTCAATTAATAAGTTAAGTTAATGATTATAAAAAAAAATGCATTTATGAGGTATTTTTAAATAAAATAAGTTCACTTGAATAGTAATCATCATTCATAGGTATATTATTATTCAAACAATCTATGATTATCATTATTATACTAATAAAAAATAATTAACAACTAATTAGTAATGAATAGGTATCATGATTTATGAATATAATTCGTGACTAATGTTACCCCTATATTAATATTTAGAAGTACAATATATTAATTTTATCTTTAAATATAAATACTAAGTTCTTTGTAAATATATCTTATTTTTTTCTGATAATATTGTCTATATTCTGCGAACTTATTATAATTATTATAAACTGAAAACTCGTAACATGTAAAATATTTTTCTGGATAATACGAAAATTCAAAGTTAAAATCAGCCTTGATCTCATATAAAGAAATTAAGTAAAAATATATGTATTTTTTAAATTTAAAAGTATCCTGCATTGGTCTATTGGAGTTTTAAATTTTTTTCATATTTTTTACAAGTAAAAAATTTAGCGAGATTGCGTCATGTGATTTGGGAGATGTAAAAGAAATTGCATCTGTAGTTATAATCTAATGTACATTTCTTTGTATAATATAAATAATATTTCACATAATACTTTTAGTAAATATTAAAAATTGTATTGCATGTGTTACCTATATATACAATGGTAGGTAAGTATAAATATATAAAACATCATTCAATATTTTTTACTATCATCTAATTATAGATTATTTATTATTATCCACAAAATTATACTTCGTTCAATTATATGATAAAAGAAAATCGTTTGGTAATTTAAAATTTAAAATATTAAAATTAGCACATTCTGCAGATATTTCTATATTAAATTAATTCTTAACGCTTCATTCACTTTATCCCAAGATAGTATAGCAATTGTAGTATAGTATATCTTGATATTATTCTTTTTCCGCATGAGCACTATTAAAACAGATTAAGACATATGGAGTAAAAGTCTCCAAAACTGGTCTTATACTCTTATCTATCGATTTTAGTATTGTACGATATATATAATATATATATACGATATATTATAGTATTATACGATGTTACGTTTAAATTGTCTTAAGGGAACGTTACAGTGACATTTGTCGTTTCCGTCTTATAAGTGCGTAACATAGCAAATTTTACGCTCAGCAGAACACATTTATCTCCGTAAGTTTAAAAATTAGAGCGAATTGATCTCTTATACAATTTAAAGGTAAGATTATATAGACAATGACATAGGCTTTTTATTATATTTTATTTTTAAAGCGAGTTATGTGTATTTTAAAATTGTAAACTGTTTGTACATCTTAAAATACTTGTAACTCGCTTTAAAATCAAAACATAATAAAAAACCTGTGTCATTGTCTAGATAATAATCTTATCTTTAAATTTTATAAGAGGTCAATTCGCTCTAATTTTTAAACTAACGGAGATAAACGTGTTCTACTGAGCGTAACATTTGCCATGTTCCGCACTTGTAAGACGGAGACAACAAATGCCACTGTAACATCCCCTTAATAGTTATAATTTTGAAAAATGTCCGGAAGCGCGTGGTTATAAAATTCACTTAAAATATTATTTTTTAATTTGGTGATTTACTATTATTTATTATAATAACATTACCTGCAGGTTTTTGTAGCCTGTCTGGTTCCTTTTTTTAAATAAAAACTAAATAAGTGGTCAGTAATGATGTTCATGTGTTTTAAAACCATCCATTGTTTGTTTTTTTTCGCACGAATCTTTAAATGTCGTGTAGCAACCGATTGCTGTATGAGTAAAGGCCGCGGTAATGCGGTGTCTGGCAGCCGGATATGAGGAACGGCGGCGACGGCGGTGGCGTTGTTGCGGTGGCGTCCAGATACCGGTGGAGGTACACGTTTACGTTGATTGTGTGCGTGATGGCAGCGGTCGGGGTAGAAGGCTGCGGCCCGTTGCGTGGCCCGTCCAAGTTCCGGAACCCTCGGAAGATGAAACCTCTGGTGTTTCAGCAACACGAGCCCAACGTCAGCGAGTACTCCATCACCGCCAGCGGGCCACCAGAGGGTCGGATCCAGCGGAACGACTCCAGGTTCATGGAGCTGGTACCCAACTACAACGCGGACATCGAGTTCAAAGACGACGAGGGCACCGGTGCCGATAGACTTATGACCCAGGTAAGATTTAAGCTTTATACTCGTATTTATCACTCCATTATTTTACATTTAATGCAACCATTATAATAATAATATAATATGCCTTAACAAACTATAATATTATAGGTAAGCTATCAATCATACACGCAGTTTTCTGTCAAATGTATAAAAAATAAAATAGATCTATGTCGTTTAAAACTAATTATTATTAATAAATATAATTCGGCGTATGCTGCTGTTTGTGTTTTGTGTACACACATTTCCGATCGCCGCGGGCCTATTATTTATCATTTTAAAAACACACGCATATAATGTATGAGTGTGACTGAATTAGATAAGTATTGTACTATATAGGTGTAGGTATTTTTTACATCGTCTTCTCTTCGCTCGTCCGTTAATCGGTAGTATTCGTTTTCGTCTATATTAAACGCTTGTTTTCTTTATTTTCCACGACAATCCTATAATCCGCGCCGCGACCTTCTAAAAGTGATATATTATTATATTTAGATAGGTAGGTACTAGCCACCCGCCTGCGCTGAGTGTTACTTACCTTGACCCAAATTTGTCAGCTGGGTTCGCACCCCCGTGTTCCCCGTGACAACTCGTCGCCTCATCGGGGGTTCTTTCTTTTTTTAATAATATTAGACATTCGGGTACCTTATGAGCACCATTGCAGACTGCTGCACGTCTGCACACATTTCGCTGTTCCCAGTATTAAAATATGTAGGTACACGATATATTATTATATATAATGTGTATATAACGCGCTCTTAATATTGCGACGGATCGACGGAATGACACATTATCGGCCGCGAACGATAACGTCGAGTGCACGACCATAAAGAAATAACACAAGCAAAGAAATCCTTCGTTGATTTATATACACGTAAATATTTTAGAGAAATTGTATATGCCTTGATATTGAATAATACAATACAGGTAGGTGCTATCGTATATCCGTATAATATAATGATAATATTCCCGTATGTTATACTCACTTCTAAGTATAGTGCAATACGTGTGGTGCTATGAATGCATATTATCGTCACTATCGGCCGAGTAGGTATTATAAGAATTAATCTTTTTACGTAAAATCAGACCGCATATTATTGCCTATAATAATTTATATTCATTTTTACTAAAACGTTTTGACTACCATCGCGTAAAATAAATATCGCAATATTACGCTTTGAGACCTGCACATTATTATTCACGTGCTGTTGTGTTATTTGTATGCACAGAAGTACAGAACGACTTCTATGCAGTATGCACCGAGTGCGAGTTTTTTTTTTTCTCTTCGTCATCGTCGTCGACTTGCGACGCCCGGCCGTCTAGCCGTCGTCTGCAGAGTATTACATGTTACGTAGTTTATATCAATTCGGACGTTATACACTATAAGTGTACCTACGTTATGTTGTATATTTTTATTTTATAACGACACACGGTTTTCGGCAGCTCGTTCGACGTGGGCGACGAGGAGAAAGGTATTATAACAATATATATTTGGTTCATATTATATAGATATAATTATAATACGCGTGTAATTCGATCTTTGGAAGTCGCTGAGGAGGTCATAAGGGGCTCGCCACATTGTTTTCGAAACGATTTAGCAGAAGCACGAACGCGGACGAATAAAAACATGTTATAATATTTTATTATAAACGCGTTTGCTTATCAAACGCGTGACGGATTTATGAAAACGAAAGATAAGCGCGCTATTGTTCATTTAAATTAGGTGAAAAAATATCGTAATTCGCACCGGACAGCAGAAAAAGCGTTTCCCCTCCACCCCCCTTCAGATTTAATTGGATATTTTTTTTTCGTCGCGCACAGTGCTCATAATAGTAATAATATATACATTATTGTACGTATGTGCATTATATATATTTATACATATTATAATAAAATATTCGGGCTCGTGCCCATGTTTGTGTCTAGTCAACAATGCGAACCGACAAGCCGATAACATTGTTATTACGCGTTGTTTGTTCATTTGTCTGTGCCTGCGTACACGTTCCTCGTTCCGTCTCTGTCCGTCGCACGCCGTACATCGGCATCGCATCGCATCGCATTATAATAATAATAATATGTATGCCCCGCCGTACGTTTAAAATATAATATTATTGTACGACGCGTACCTACACACGACGGTAATAATAATATGATATTTTCGTTCGTCGCGCGGCCGCCAGCGTTCACGGCTGTCCGGTCTCGTTATTTCGCTATCGCATATTTGGCGTTTATGCGTCACCAACGCGCCGCGCACCTGTGCCCGGCTAGCGCAGCAGCAGGGGACGCGGTCTAGACACGCGGGGCTCCGCGTGTCATCTCTCCTGTCCGGTGCGTGTGCATGTAACGTACACGCGTATAATACCCACACACGTTACGTATGCACAAGTGCACACGGGGTTGCACGGTGCAGCAACGGCGGCGATGCTGCATGCAGCAGATACGGATCTCTTGGCAATGTATAATAATATAATCGCGTCCGTATCACGTGTATATAATACATAACATAATATCCATCTCGCTTCGTGCGTGCCACGACGTTTGTTTTTTTTTTCCACCCGATAATCAATAATAATAACATGTACCTGCCTACGCTGGCACATTGCTACGATGACTTGAGATTGAAATAATTGAAAAAAAAAATAATAAACCACTCGTCGCGTTCAAATTTACCACCGTTCCAGTCGTTTGACGTCAAAACGTTTCACGATTCTTGTGACTTTTGCGGTACGTCCGTGTACGACTGTGTGACATATATTATAATATGTACCTCTATATTCGCTGTGTACGTATACGTAAATATGAGTATATGTAGCTGCCGCGTTGACGTGAAATGAAATTCAAACTTTATAGTTTATATCATAATGAGACGAAATAGCGTGGTGTCAAGTTTCATTGAGAAAAAATGTTTCATTAATTTTTTTTATTATATCTACATAATAAACACTGTATATTGTATACTCATATATATATAGTATATAATAGCGGCATACCATTCACATTGAATAGTTACATACTAGGCAGTAGGCACATATTAATTTTCATTGGTATCTACTATCTAATATATATATTATATTATATTATATATATTATGTGTGTGTGTAGCTAAGATATCGAAT
This sequence comes from Sitobion miscanthi, assembly GCA_008086715.1. Classification (NCBI taxonomy): domain Eukaryota; kingdom Metazoa; phylum Arthropoda; class Insecta; order Hemiptera; family Aphididae; genus Sitobion; species Sitobion miscanthi. The sequence goes on from CM017797.1 coordinate 5,351,821, forward strand.
ACTATTAAAGTTTAAAGAGAAGCCGATGTTAACTATATAGGTTTTAAATAAATATTATATTATATTATTTAAACGTGACTATATAGTCTACATGTATGTATAATACTGATAGGGCATAGATAACTGTTTTAGTTTATTACTAATTACAGTAATGACTATAACGACTAATCTAATAGTGACAACGAAAATGGTATTATAATATTATATTATTATAATTTAAATGTTTCATATGTTATATGTATTATGTAGTGCGTATATGGGTTGGATGGGTATCATCGAGTTTTAAGAAAAGAAAGGATGTGTATAAGCTTAACGAATAAAATATATTTATAAAATAAAAATAAAATAAAATATTCAATGAAAAATGGATATAAATATATAGGTACCTCGTTTGACTTCATACAGGATGCATTGCAATTGAGTCCACGAGAACAGAGTTTTATATCCTATAGGTATATGTATTAATAAAAGTATTATTTAATGAATTCGAATACCACATATAGCTCAATAGCTGACAAGAATCCATAAATAGCATTAAGTGATTGACTCGTTTCTCACGGTTCTTAAATTCAATAATATACCTACAATATTTTTTTTCGGTGTATGAATGTTTGTGACTTAACACTTTTTTCATTTTATGGCTAAACAACTATTCATCAATATACTATTGTTTTTAGAAAAGTCCATATACAACATAAATCGATATAAGTATGTATCATACATACCAAAATGTTTAATTTGATTAAAAATATATACCTAATACTATAAGTACCCACAATATTTTATGTATTCAAAAAAACGATTGGAGCACGTTTTAAAGTTTAAACACCACAATAATATATAAAGATTTTAAATTTCAAAAATTAAATACACACGGTATTAAAATAATTTAATAATGATTGTGTTGTAAAACGAATAACTAAAGAATATAGCCATACTAGATCGTAGGTATACTATTTTGTCCATTAGGTTTCGACATTTTTTTTATGTGCATTTTTAATGGATTAAATATCTATACAGTCGTCAACTGAATAAAAATGTCATAACGAATACGTTTAAAACTAGCAAAATACCAAATATACATAGGTATTAATTAATACCTGTAGAAATAGCTAAAACGATAATATACGGCATAAATAATATTATAAAATGGGTATTTATGATGTAGGTATTATGTAATTCTGTAATAGATACTGTAGGTAGGTATATAGTTGAATACGCTTATACCTATAGTTATGTTGTAATGATAAAGTCTTATATTATATGTAGGCATACAGTATACCGTAAACTATTATAACGTATGGGCATTTACATGTTAATATTCAAAATTTAAAATTCGTTTTATGCGATTCATAATAATTCATGTATATTATGAACATCTCTTCAGTCATGCTCGAAGCTTAGGTCTTAAATCTTAAGTCTTAACATATTAGTTCACAACTGCCAACGAGTACATTATTATAATAATATGATATATATGAAATACTTATACTACAGTCTACTGGTACTTATATAGTTAGACAGTGTGTTCCAGGAAAACTGGAAAATATTAAAAAACTCTCAAATAAATAAAGTGTATTATCAAAATGTTGTATTGCATTTCATGAAAACAGAAACTAAATTATATGACATTAAGGGTCCCCAAAGATTAAAAATCTCAAGTCTTGAAATTAATGATGGTGTCCATTCATACGTATCGTATTATTTCGGGGTTTGGTGACATTCATTGGCCCCCAAGATAACCAAACTTAATGGCGTGCGATTTTTGTCTTGTGGGACTATCTCAAAAACAGTGTGTACAAGATACATAATTTGTCTTACAACGAATGGACGAGTTGAAAATTCACATTCAAAGAGAAGTTGCTGCGATTCCAAGAGAGATGATGGAAGCTCCATGCACAATGTCAGCGTTCGATTTCAGGAAATAGGAATAATGTATGAGTACAAATGGACACAGTCTTAAAAACATTATGTGAATACATTTTTTTTTTTTTTTGAAAAAGAGTTATTTCACGTTTTCCCGTTTTCTTGGAGCACCCTTTATGTATATTTGATTATAGAATATTAAGAATGAGCCCATCGTGTTTTTCCGGTTTTCCTCGTAGCATAACCTGCACGACACCGGTAAACGGGAAATCAGAGATACCCACTCTGTATACGTAGACGTAAAATTCGAGCACATTATTTCGACGATAAACAGCGTCCACAAAACAAAAGACTAAAAGCTAAATATTATTACAATATAGAGGCAAGTACTGCGCAAAATATCGGAGCTTTTGACACGCTTGTGACGGCATTGCCTGCACGTTGTGCGCTCCAGTCGGTTCGCAAACGCAATCGCAGGCCGCAGCACGCCTGTACCTATTACCTATACGCCACGGTCTGGACTCTCGATTGTCGCGGCTGCTTTCACCGGCCATATTGGACGGCGTCGGCGGCAACGGTCGTGGCTTGGATGGGCATATTACCCATATAGTATACATGAACACGCGGGCGTGGGCGTGGGAACGACTGCACGATAAATCGTGGACGCGCACGCACGCACGCGGATCGATGATCGTCGTCGTCGTCGTCGTCGAAGTCGTAAAAATAAAAAAAAAAAAAAATAATATAATAAATAAATAAAAAACCACACCAGAGAACCGGTTGCCTCTTCTTTTTTTTCCCCCCTTCCGAGATCGGTCGCTATTGCAACAGTTCCTCATATATATATGTATACACAGAAAGCGGGCCGTGTATACGCGGTGCGTTTATTAGCGCGCCGCCGCCGCCGCGAGACTCGTGTACCTTTTATTACATAGACCGATCGTACAGCGCGAGTTTCCCTTCAGGGGGCATCGGGCAGGGGCGGGGATGAGGTAAATCGATACCGCCATCTTGATGGTCACGAGTCAAACACCTCGTGCAGTCAAAATATTCAATCTACATATATATGGTCCACCGCAGCTTTAAATATATTTTATATATAGGTACATTATAATATATACATATTATAGAGTTATCTATATATATATATATTATGTACGGTTTATAATATAATATTATGTTGGGAACACACATTTTTTCTTTAGTCATAATGTCATACATTTTATTAAGTGCACCTCGTATTATCGTATACCTACCCATGCGAATGATTCAAGCATAGGTAGCCCTCAGATTCGTATTATAATGTATAAGTAGGTATCACTCGTGTGACTCCAGATTATCAGAATACTATATATGCATATAAATAAATTATGAATATATTTTCCTCTGATTTACCCGTCAGCCTTCAAAAGTTTTTCATTTTCATTTGGTACATCAACTGTGACTATATCGTAGTATTATTATTTATCGTATACATCAGACGCCGTTGTCAATGTACCAAATATTAAATTACCAATAATCATATTAGTCATATGAAAAAATAAAACTTAGATGCATTTTATAAAAAAATTGAAGTTTATTCATGATAATTCACATGAAAAAAAGTTCACGTTTTAATTAGATATAATATTGGTTTGTATTTTGGTGTTTCCAATTGCGTATAATTTCGATTTGCTTTTATTGATTTTACTTAAGTAATCATAATATAATGATGGCAATTGGCAGTTCAGGTAAAGAAAGTCAAGGTTGGTTTTTGATATGAGAATATTAAGTCTTATTGAGCATACAAAACTACCACTTCAGACGTCAAGTCAATACCTATCTGTAATAAAAAAATGTAAGAAATATTTTAAACGTTGGTTCAAGAGGGAAAAAGGTAACCTAATAAGCAGTAATTCAAATAAAATTCTGTACATTTATATGTACCGTTATATATCTAACACAATTGAAGTATAGGTAGGTACGTCCATAAATCGTGAAGATGTAGCCCCCTGTCTTTTTGTATTGTCAGTTGGATATCATTGATAAAGAAAAACGTAGCTACTGAAAAACTACTTTGTTACATTCATTGTTATACTTCCGAAAGTATCTTGGAATAGGTAAATAAACAGTATATACACATAATGAAATTTAATTTTGTTTTCATTCAAAATAAAGGTATTTTTTTTTCATACTAAAACATTCGAAATTGAAATCTATTGTTAACAAAATATTTTCAAATATTTTATACGTACCATTATATCATTCTAAAGGACCAAACATAGAACGACGTTTTTGTGGGGCAACTCAGGTGCAACGTCTCCCCCACGGGTGCATCAATCGTGAAATCGAAATTCGATCCGTCACCCCAAGGGGGCTTAAGGAGAGGAGGAGCAAGTCAAAACGCTAACTGTATACCCATTCGATTTATGTAATAGAAAATATAATATTGGAAAAAAAGGCGAAATAATAATAATATTTTTAAAACTTGGCGAACCGTATCAATTGGAATATGCCTTTAGTGGTGCGCATCTTTCGTTCCGGTACAACAGTGTGTGTCCGACCGGCCAGTCTGTGACAATGAAACGTTACATTGCTATCCCACCCGCTGGCCGACGCGATTCTTGCCAAAATGTTGTGACAATGCGTTTTTAAGGTCAGCTCCGATTTCTTACGGAACATTAATAAAATTATAAATGTCTTCGGCGACCTTCGAGCGCATTATACAAACGATGCCACGACGGTTCTTAACTACCATAATACGACTTCTCGTGTTCTTTATCCCCCTTTAAACTCGTACATAACACGAAGACGGGGTTGGAACTGATATTTTGGGCGTGTGATAGTAAGAGTTCAAACCCCGAGAAATAAAATTATGAACGGTCTGGTTCTACAATAGAACATAAGTAATATTTATTCTTCCATACCGAAATTACTTCTGTATTAAAAAGATTTTTTTGGGGATGTTGTAGTATAGAGATTACTTTAAAAAAAAAATTAAAGATCAAACATTGGATGTATTTTGATTTAGTCATTCATATAAAAATTTAAATTTAATAAATACTTAAATGTTGAAAAATGTTCGATGTTTTATGTTAATAATTATTATAATTCAAAAGTAAAACATACATTTTTTATTTCATTCCAAATTTATTATTTAAAATAAAAATAAATATTAAATGTTATATTATTATAAAACCCAGGCAGGCAATCAGATAAAATCTATCTATAGATATATATATATTAGGTATATGATTATGTAATGTATATAAAACACTTTTGACAGAGAGATATCCCAATATAACTTGAAGTTAAGATTTTTTATTTAGATAATATATAATTAATTGTTTAATGATTGAAAATTACAATGTAGATTGGCTGGTATTATAACTTATAAGTATCAACTATTAATTTGTAAGATGATCAGGTACAATTATCTAAATATTGTAAAGACTACATAATCCTCATATCTGACGGCAATATAATATGTTTATAAACATAATATAGCTGGCCTATATTTAAAATATAAACACGAAACTTTTATGAAAACAAACGCTACGGCTTCCTTATACAATATTTCCTGAACAGACGTCTTAGGAACTGATTACTAGATACTTATAAAGCTATATGGCTATATATAGTACCAGTGCATAATATATATAATATATAATATTTATACATTTATTTATTTATCATTTATTGTATGATAAGGTATAAATAAATGTGTAATATATATTACATACTGCATAGCCATATAGGCATATTATAATTTATACGTAGTAATTAGTTCCAAAGACGTACCTATTATATGATTAATTATATATGCCTATAAATAAATGTATAATCCGATTAATGGTTATTGTTTCATTAGCATAAAATATAAATAAAGTAATTATCAGTAGTAGTGTGATTAATGATTACTGCGCACTTTTATGGACTAGCCATTTGCCTTTCTATTCATTTTGGGTATAAATATAAATTAATCAAATCTTATGAATAAGCACTAGAAAATCATATTTTATGCCTTCTTCAGGACGTGTTAATATATGTAAACAATAATTGATATGATATACCTAAATCAATTTATATTTTTATCAATAATTTACTTAAACAAATTGAATGTATGAATTATATTAAGTGTAATAATCGTTATGAATGGTTTATGTCGACCGTCGACTGCCGAGTATAAGTCTGTAGCTACCGCGTGGGCTTAATACACGAGTCAACCATATCTATATAACATTCGAACCATTTGAGGGGCGCCCGTGCCAAATATTTCGAACGAGATTAATGACATTGAGAGTCGGATGCAGTTGAATAATAATAATAATGAAAAAATGTTTAAATCGTAAAGAAAAAAACCGAAACAAAACGTTCTTAAGTATAACTATTGTTCTCCTAATGGACGGGTTATTATGGTAATGAGAAAGAGATCGTGGTCGCCGTCGTTGTATGTTTTTTCTTTTGCTCTTTTCAATCTATTCTACGGTTGTGCTTGTTGTTCTCCCCTATCGACAGCATATTGGACGCACATTAGGGAGATGGCCATCTGAACAGTAAATAAATCAAAGCCGCGGTGAATGGGGCAGAGGCGGCGGCAGCAGCAACGGCAGCAGCATCGCGGCGGTGACTGCGGCTGTGGACAAACATGCATGAGGGGGCATTGCGGGGTAGTAGCCGTGGCGGGGGGTGGAGGGGAGGGCGGTAAAAAACCCACACAGGTCGACCATGTAACAACTTGTAAAAAACACACCAGCAGTTCATTTTGTCAGACTCGGAATTCTAATTGTCGTCGGACACACAGACAGCATAAGTTAAAACGCGCTATTAAATACGCATTCCGCCGGCTCTCTCGGGGGAGAGACCAGTTTACCGGTTACCATACACTGACAACATGACATTTAAACAGCCATAAAACACTTTTTATTAATTCCCCAACAGATCCGTCACGAGAGATCGTTGTTGTATGTTGTTGTTTTTTGGTTTTTTTCAATTCCTCCTCATGCTCCTCGTCACCCTTGCCCGTCCACCTAAACTTCATCATCCTTCCACCTTCTTCACCGCGCCCGCGGGCGCTCGCGCGCGTTCCATCGTGTGTAATGTCAACTGGATTCTCTATATTAGCTGCACACGCTCGTGTCAACACTATCAATTATATATTTATAAACATGCGTACGCTAGACGCCGCCGCCACCACCGCCGCCGGGAGTTATATTATATTATGTATACAACTGCAGTGATTCTTTTATAGTCTTCAGAGACCGCGAAGGTAATTAAAAATACACAGTCGTACAGCCAACGTGAGAATTTTAATTACATGTAACTCCGCGTTACCTTTTTTGTATATCATCATCTAATGGTTAAGTAAATCAAAACTGGTCCTTAAATGCCAATATATTTTTTTATATTAGTGCGATTTTGGAAAATATATACATTTATTTTTTTATTTTTTACTTATCATATTTATACATTAAATATATGATAATAAATAGTAGAGATTAATAAAATAATCGATAAAGCAAATAATTTATAGTTAATCTATATAATATACAGAGTGATTTATTAAGCATACTCGCACCCCCACTTTATCGTTTAGTATAATGTATTTATTCAAATTCTGATTTTTGAAAATTTCAAATTATTGAGATTGTTCGTACTATTTATAGAATGTTCAGTAGCGATACACACTTCTATTGAGTTCTTCAAATGAGAAACCGTCTTTTTACTGTAAATTGTTAAGTGGATAATTTTTTTGAAAATGTTGATGTACTTAGTTTGAAATTCAAACGAGTAGATTATTAGTTATTAAAATGCATATAATAATAAGAATGATAGTCTTTAAAAATATTATTACAAAAATATATAATATATGTAATACCTACTGAATGTTCTAGTATTTATTATACTTGGATTATTTAAAATAGTTATAAATGTTGTTAGATTTATCATTAATACTAATTACTACAAATTTTCAAATTACCACTGACCCTATATCTTCCAATCACATTATCGTGGATCTATTATTATTCTTAGTACAAAAGTACACAAAGTCAAAAACCACTCGTTCTAATTTTGATTTTGATATGTCAGAAATTTGTATCTCACAGGATACTTTTTATTCCTTAAATAGTATAAGAACTCGCAATAATTGTAAAATATGGTCTTAGGTAGGTATATTTAAAAATTCAAAAAATCAGATCTTGATTAACTGCATTATTGAAGAAAAAAAGATGCGAGCATGCTTGGTGAATCACTATGTAATTTGCATATTATATTAATAAACATTTGATAAAAAAAAAATTAGGTCAGCATTTAAAATAATTAATAGTTTGTTGTTTACACTTATGATGTACTAAATGTCTTTTTTTTTTATTAAAGGAATATTTCTTATTTATAGCTTAAATAAATAAAGCTTAAATATTATTAAATTCATTAATGTATACAAAAAAGAACAATAATAATATTTGAGGAGAAGGATTGAAAGACCATCCAGTGATAAACCCAATGTAAAACAATAATAAGTGATATTTTAGGGTACTTATAGCGTTTAATCAAAATCTTTAGTAATTTAATTATTAATTTATCAATTAAATGTAAGTTATATTGTAGATAATATATATAAAGTATAAACTTATTAAACACCAAGTGAAAATAGGATTTTATTTATAAATGTCAATTGTGTATTTTAAAAATATTTGTGTTTAAAGTTTCGACGTAGTACCTACATGAGTCGTCTAGTTGGTATTTTGAAGTCTTGAAGAGTTATTTGCTTTTTCATTTTCACAGTAGGTACCTATAGTTTTCTCACATAAGAATAACTGCCTAAATAAAACCTCAAATAACAGTGAACGTGTTTAAGAAATAGAAAAATCAAAAAAACACAGTTTTTGACAGGTTTCCACTCAGAATCTTTTTCCCAATGAGATGATTTACTATGGCTTTGGAGTCTAAAATCACGGCATACCTTAATGTGTTGATATGAAAGCCCGGTCTTTGTATCCAATCCAGATTTTTTAGATTCTAACATGTAATATTGTACATGACATTATGATAATATGATATACAATACTGTTTCACGTTATTTGATTAAACAATAAATAAATTGTTTTTTTTTTTTATTATTATTTGATCTAGAACACTTCTGGATAAACGTGTTTTAACTACCTATATATTATTCGAAATTTGAGACGTTTTTACCCGTGTTGTAGAGTGTAAGACCACAAATTAAATATTATAATTTTTATGAATTATAGTGTTTTTGCGGAATACATTTTCTCACCTACTCAAATTTTTTCTTGGATTATACAAATTATACCCGAACTCATATCAAAACATCACCTTTTGCATCAGCGAGCTAAATAGATGTTTGGTGGGTTTTTTCTCATTCTCGCTCCTCGTGTTTGTCTTAGAGTGACGTTAACTTGTTTTTTGTCGGTTTCTAATTACACACGAGCTTGTGTTTATCGGATCCTAGGCTTATGTTAATCCCTACATCAGAATTTCATTAACGGATTTCTTCGCCACTATAACCCAGTTTGACACGTCTCTTATTTACAACTTTTTTTAGATACTCATGTCCTCATCTCTTACTAATAGTTAAAATGTGATCATAAAACAGCCCCTCTCCTGCGGCGTAATTCATCCTTGGGCAAAAACGTAAATATGTCTAAAAAAACACATTTTTCCAATTGAATGTCACATTGTTTTGTTAGACGTGAATAAACAAACAAAAACAGGGAATGAATAACTAATATATATATATATATGTATATGATACCTGTATGACATGTGTATAGAGATAACTTCTTATATAATTTTAACTCGTAAAGTCATCAAACAACATTTTGATTCATCGTTTGTTTGTTTGTTCATTTTCCACAAATATTTGCTTTTTACCTCAGATTTCTTTCAACGATCCCCACGTGCTCGGTACATGATTTCGTGACGATAGCACGGTATCATTGGATTTAGTTAAGCGCCGGCGCCAGCGCCAACGGATCTGTCTGTCGGCTCATTCTTATTTTTTGCTCCTCACAGTGCAGGTTTTCACACCTTTTTATTTGTTGGCCGTGAAAATCAATCCAAAGTCACGTACCGAGAACAATGCACGGCGTAAACGATTCGGCCAAGAGAAACGATTTATAATCATTATCATTGTATTTTTGACACACGAACGAATAAGCCGATCAATATATCGTTTAATATCGGACGAGATGAAATATACGAACATACCACTTCACTATTAGAATTTAAAAAAACTTAATATTACAATTTACAGTTATTAACAATTATTTTAGGAATATATTGTAATACTTACTGTATGCAAAAATGTATACTTTTCTACACAACATAATTTAATTTTATTACGAACAAGTCCTTATTACATTGGTATATATCCACCTACGATTATTTGTTTGCATACGAATGCGCGCGTGTTAATTCGTTTTTAAACATAATATTATATTATACCACGGTAACGCACACGTATGTGTGTGTGTGTGTGTGTGTGCGTGTGTGAATATGATAACAATGCCAAAGAGGCAAAACGTGCTCAGACTGTAGGCAATAAAAAAAAATAAAAAAATGAAGAAAAAAGAGAGAAGAATGAGAGCCTGCCGACGACCTGTACGGGTCAAAGGCTGTCAAATTGCTCGAACGCGTACCATGAAACCGCTCATAACAATTAATTGCATTGTTTGGACTGCTGCACTATATGTATACAATATATTACACATACACACTGATACACACAATCGTATTATATACATACACCACGTAAATTGACGTATGTATATACCTCTTACCTCTATAATATTATGCATACGTATTATATTATGTAGTAATGTAGTACCTATATAATATTATGTTTAATGCGCCCGTGTCTCTGTTCGACCGTCCCGCCACCGCCGTTGTCGGCGTTTGACACCCGAAACTGAACCGGAGCGGTCAACCAGAACGGTTATGGGTCCGGTAGTATTCTTGTACGCAATGGTAACATATATAATATGTATATAAATATGATCGTTAAACACTATAAAATATACACCTGTAAACACGATTTAACGCTCTACAACGATAAACCACATGCGATGAAATATTAAAATAATATTTTAACTATTTTTTTTCTATCATATATTATTGATACTATATACACACAATATGTATTGTATGAAACTAGATATTATTATACACATTAATTAACCATGTACATTTACGTTAAATTATTTTGTATATAATAAACACAATAAAATACACATTAAAACATATGAATCATATTTTTCCCATTGTCGTTTAAAGTTAGAAACTATTATTTAATACATTTTTTTTTTTGTGTGTGGGTACGTGTGATTTTAAGTGTGATCAAAGTTATAAGGACCGAATACAAATATATAGATAATATATCATATCAAATCACATTTATAAATTATAAAATTATAATATAGTATGTACTTGCATTATTATTTATTGTCACCTTTCATATATTATTTGTGACGGTTTTTAATTATTTCGAAAATATACTGCTTATTTTTGGTCAACTTAGACATGAACAAAGCGTTGCAACCCATTTGCGCTCATCACACCTGTGTACAACCCATTTTACCTTATAATAATATTATTTACCAATTTTAACTCTTATCAATATTATCGAATATTGGTCCTACATTTTATCTAAATTGCACTTCTTGACGGCTCTCACTTCTATCTGTACATGCGTTGTGCAACCTTACACAAACTACACATCCTTAAAAATCGTCAATGTTTAATTATATATTAAAGACATCCATAATCATGAACCGAATACTGTTGAATATTTAAACTTGCTGGAAGTCAAAGGTGCAAAAGAAAATCACGCGAAGATAGATACCTAGTACCTTATATTTCGGGCGCATCTGCTCACATCCCACTTATGGTTCTTCGGGTCGCAAATGGGCTGTTGCCAAACAAAGTGTCATCTATTTTAATATTACAAATTCATATTTAATTCTAAATTTAAATTTAACAAATTATAATGATTTTGATATTCTTAGTCCTTAATAAGGAACTTATTCAGCCAATACATAATATTATTGTACAGCCAATTGGTTCCATATCTTAACTAATTTCTGTTTTTTAAAGACCGGTTTATTTAATTTTGGTCGTTGTTACGTTTTTTATCACGTTTAAAAAATCAAACTTCACCTAGTCCGAGGCACACGGACTTCGTTTGATTAACAATGCGGGCAACTAAGGAGAAGTCGTTCAGCAACTGGTTTGAGTTCATTGTTCTCAACTATGGTCATTGGCGAACGATCGATCTGTAAATGCAGATTTCGGTTGAACGATTATCATCGAAATTATCTATTGAAAGAAGAAAATAATCTTATATAAATATTAAACCATATTTTTATTACTTGTAGAATAATAATATTGGTCACTGATGTTTAAAATAAATATTTAAACTTGAAAATTATTAAGTGTTATAAAATATTAATGTATGACTTATTAATTATTATCGTACTGGAAACTCATTTCAAGGTATCATTAAAACAATTTCTATATTATGAATGATTTTTAAGTGAACTTTTAAATAATCATCTTATATGTTAGGTATTGAAAACCATTAATAAATTACGTTACTTAACATAAATTATTAAATTCATCTGCAAAAATAAAAATGATGTGTTCAGTGGGTAACGATAGTATAATAAATAATTGGTATACAGTAATTAGGTATACAGTTTTAAGTAGGTATAGAATTTATGGCTAATGTGTATCATTAAATGTGAAATTAAACGTTAATCGATAAATCTTGGAAATTAAACGATATATATTTTTATCACTTCGGAGAACTCGTACTCGAGGAGTTATATTTTTTATGGGCCATTATGACACGTCTTTGTGAACATCACCTATTCACCTGTGCATGGATATTTTGTGTCGACTACACAATAATGTAGTACACACAACACACTACATATTAATATATTGTAATATGGTTATATAAAGTTTATCCATTCTACCCCTTAGGCTTAGGGGCTTAAACGTCTTGTTTTTTTCAAACGAAATAGGTACCGTATTTTTTCAAAACGGTATAATATATAGGTTACCCGCAATTCCGTAATTTTGCTACTGTTATATTAAATATTATTATAACGAATAATATACTATTATATTTGTATAATATATGGACTTGTGCTATAAACGCGTATATAACGCACATCTTATATCATACTATATCACTGTAACAATATCAGGTGTCGCAGCAACAGGTTGACGAATTGTTGTTGCGCCTATTTATATTATTATATACATTATACCGGAGACGCGGCGCGGAATTCGCCGCGAAATGACCCACCGCGTTGTTACCGAGAAGGCATAAAGTAGCCGACGACTATAATATATGGCCATATAGGTACGAACACAGTATACACTACACACACACACATTATAGCAGGCTGGTAACACAGAATAAGGTTACGCTGCACACGCGGGGTGCGTGTATAATGTATAATATTATAGACGCGGTGTTGGATTCGTCTTCACGGAACCGAATCTGACCGTAACAGCCAGTGGTACCTACCTATATTGTATATTATAGGTACCTGACCTAAACGCGTGTACTTATTGGAGACGGGATTCTTATGTTTTTACATATTTTTACGGAGAGTATGCAGCTCCAATTGCTTGATTGGCTTTCTCGACGATTCATTTTCGTATGAACTGATATGCAACATTTTCTGGCGCATAAAAAAGCATATTTCGAGGTGCAAAATAATATTTTATAATATAAATATTATGTTTTAGGAGTATATATTGCCATGTTGGGGTACAATTAGAGCAATTTATAAAAAATTCAATGGTTTATAAAAATATGAAAAAATATTTTTGACCTCTTTCTGTTTCTATACCCTTATCAAGACGAGAAGACACAAAGCAATATTGATGAGAATATCGATTCGAGGAGAACGATTATACTCTGTTCAAGTTAAGGAACGTAGTCGGCGACGACGAGTTTTCACCGGGCCGCAATCAGGCAACACCCGTTTGTCGCCCTCACCCAGTCAATTATTTGTATGTACCTGCCGTGTAGTATTGCCGCGCCCCTTAGAACAAGTCGGCCGATGACTACAACTCTTAACTCGAACAGAGTACAGAGACGCGGACTCAGGTTTAGCGCGGTATCGTTGAGCGTAAGCGCGTCTGGTCTCGAGGGGAGTCGAAACGGGAGAGAGCGAGCCGGGTCCGCTATGACTAAATCTGTGACTGTTTGAATAATTATTTAAAGATTAGGATTAATTTAACTATCTTATAAATTTTATAAGCTGTTGCTTTCATTTGTTTTTTCAGTGTTTAATACATATTTTTATGAAAAGGAATATTTTTTCAAAAAAGAATGTTTTTGCATAGTATAAAAGATTATTTTGACGAAATCGAAGATCGTAGAAACATCTTATTTTTAAGATTTTAAGCGCATATAAATCCGGTCTCTACAACAAGCATAAGTCATTTACCCAATGTGGCAATATATCGCCGAAACAAGGGTCCCCAAACACCTAAACACGGTATAAACACACGGGGTCTATATGACGAATAACGTCGCGCACCGGACAGATAGCGATCATCGATATAACGTATCTAATTAATACGGTGTACCTGCGCGGGTCTGGTATGCGGAGGCTGTGGTAGTCCGCGGTCGGAGGGGGTTCGCCGGCGGGGGTGGAGGCGCGTTGTCGTCGTCTTACAGTTGTGTCTGCAATCGGGTGTATCGATGAAATCCGAGACGGCGGTCGGAGGCCAACCGGGTCCCGTTCGACACTCTCGCGCGGCGCACATTACACGCGCGCGCGCGGGGAATACGTCGACGGTGGCGCGGACGGACGCCCGGGAGGCGGGAGAGGTGCCTGTATAATCTCCTATAATAGTAATAATATTATTCGATTATAACCCCCCCACGGGATCGTGTAAACGATAGGAACACGGTATGTATTTTTTTTATTATTATTTTATTTCTGGTTTTTTTTTTTCTGTTCACCCTGTATATATGCTGTGTGTAGTTTTTTTTTTTGTAAATTGATTTTGACGGCACCACGCGCATACAACACTATAGATACCGCTATTATGTGTATAGTTTACGACCGCGCGCCACACTATAATATTTATTATATACACGCACAATTGAGTCTCCCGTTTCGCGCCATGCGGTTCTTTTTTTTTTTTGACCGTTTTTTTATTTTATTTTTTGCTCAACACTAGTAGAGAGAGATCCCATCTCCGTTCGTTTTTTCATACATAAATGCTAGATTGTATGTAAGTGCGCATGAATTAAAAGGTCGGACGGGCATACTCGCGGGGTATTATATTCGGTATACCTATATTAATACGTTTTGTAAAAAGAAATATGCTGAGGTACAAAAAAAAAAAAGATACAAAAACGAGTTCTTGGTGAAATCGATAGTGAATTTTGTTCGATGAATTCTAGAAGGTAGGAGAGAAAACGACCTTATTTTTTTTTAATAGTACACACAATATGTATAGCATGTACATTGTACATACTTCCTATATGATATATTACAACAACATGTTTTTGACAAATTTTTATGATGTTTAAATAATGAATTCACTTACTGCCTACTTATAGTATTATATAATGTGTACTCGTTTATTAGGTATAAAAAGAAAAAGAAATACTTCCAGACGTATTTTATATTCATAATAATTTAAAATTTAATTTAATGGCTTAACGCGAGTTACACTCGTATTAAATATTTCATTCTAAATGTTTTACTGCGAAGTCACAACGACAAAAAATATTGTGCCTCACCTCATGTTTATACATAATTTATAAATTTATCATTTACAATATATATTTATTAACGTTTTTCATTTATCGTGTACAAGGTTTATAAATTAAATTAAAAAGTGTGTAGGCACAATATTTGAAATATTATTAGGTTTAACTTGTCGTTAAAATATAAATAACAAAGTGTTGTAGTATATGGTATAATATACATTCATTATAGTAAGTATTGTCTTAGAATGCATACTACATATTATAATGTATGCGTCGGACGAGAAAGAAGCCTAAATAAAATCACTGCAAAATAATCGATTTAAAAGACGTTTTCGACTTGATCGTTGAAATTAGCGGTTTTCTTCTAACACAGCATATGCCTAATATATACTTATAACACAACCACACACCGGTCTTATACGGACAAAGGGATGTGCTAAATCATTGGTTTATTTTACGTCAAAATAATAATTTGACAAAAATACTACGTTTCTTCAACAACAATAATAATAATAATAATAACAATAAAAGAACCACCCTAGTAGAAAGTGTGTTTGCCGACACCGCCACCACCTGCCCGGCATCCAGGGACAAGGTGTAAAGTCAAAAGACTAACAAGCCCGACACGTATACACGGGCTATGCTACACACAAGTACACTGCGTACTGCGGCGGTACACGGGTGGCTGTGCTGTAGCGCGAGTCGGCGGCGGACGATTCATTGTGTGGCCACCGCTTACACATCGAGTTTATACACAACGTCTATAGATACGCTGCACGTTTGTGTGCGACGATGGTGTTTGTGTGAGCGGCCGCGAGCGCGCGGCGCGTTCAGAATGCCCATTATATCAAATTGCTTGTCAAAATAAACCGCGGCAGGCGCCTGCCGCCGTCCCCACAAAGGACACCAACACCGGCCCCCCCGTCCGGGCGGCTTGCTCAGCAGCCGCTCTTTTAGGGTCCTGGTCGTCGTCGTCGTCGTCGTCGTCATCCGACGGATATGATATAGGTACGCATCATATATACATAATATTAAATATATTAATATTATATTATTATGTATGATGTGTGTACTCGCTCATCGGGTAGATCGTAATCTTGTATGTATACACGTCCGCCACTGCTGCCGCCGCTGCTCACCCCGCGGTGCGTGAGTTCATTATTATTATTATTATTATTATTTAAGACAATGCTTTTCGGAATGCAAGCCGCACCGAACAAAATGGCCGCTTGTCGGGTCGGCAATTGGGTATATTAAGCGTGGGCGGGGTGGTGGGGGGCCGGGCAGAGGGAAATACCAACGCGCACCGTAACGCATTCACCAAGTCGACTGCGGCGGCGACAGCGAATTCGGTTTTTCCCCTTCCCCGACGTTTCCGCCGTCGTCGTATTATTTTCATTCTCGTTTTCTATAATATAATATAATATTAATACAATATATGTAATAATACGAACCGCTCTCGTATTATATTATACATATAGCATGATTGTATATACCTTCCTAATGTAATATATATCGCCGCGTGTACCTATATATAATACATAATATTACATACAGCCCCGTCGTTGTGCGCGCGCCCAACGTTGCGGCGAGGCGGACACGACATTCTTGGTTTTCTCTCTGCCGCTTTTGACCTCGCCGCCGCCGCCGCAGTACCAACACCACATACACGTTTCGCCCGCGGTGATCACCGGGCCCCGCCCAACGGTGCCACCTCGGCACCCCCGTGCAGCGCCGGTGTCTCATCTTTTGTTTTCCGTGTGCCGTGTGTTTTTTGCCTCACCGCCGAGCCACCTTGCAGTGACGTCGACGGCCGACGCATTAGATGCTACGTCGTTAGGTAGAAGCGCATCTGCAGGAACCGTTGGGCGCTGACGGGCGAAAGTCGCGCGCTCATGACGGCGGTTGAGGCGTTGGACCTCTAGCGGACGGTGAACCGCGGGTACATTATGGGATCCTTCGATGCGATATCGATTTCGGGTTTTTGTGTGTTACGCTCCCGCGGTGTTACGCGAGGCGACGAATGACGATCTATATCGACAACGTCGGCCCTCTGCCACGTCATCGGTATACCTAATATTATATATTTTATATGGGCTGAAACAGTTGCTTCACATATTTTTTAACCGGTGGTAGTCACCACATCGGTACACTTACGACGTACCTAACCTAAGTATGTCGGAGTGGTTTTTTTACCTATTTTTACAGTTTCATTCAACAGATTAAATCAACGTAGGCACATATTACATTATAATCTTGCGTATGAACGTTGATATTAATTAGGTATTTCAATACCTCATGATACCTACCTATATAATGGTATCTTATAAATACCTATATATGGCTAGCCGGCTAGGTATATACTTATAGCCATCTAACCATAACCATATAATATGCAATAACGAATAGCTAATAATCAAGTTAAAGTGCGTCACTTATGGTTTATGGCTTCTTTTTACATTCACCCCCTCGTATGTGTATACCCGTAAACTTACTATGAAGATTGAATATTATATTCCAAATATAAAAATATTTATATAACTGAAACCAAGCGTTTATCAAACTGATTATTTTTTATTGGTTTTAATTTTAACCTACTTCGACGGTACAATATTGTAAACTATAATACTGGTGCATCTCGAAAACAACAAAAACCAATAAAGTATTTTCGTGATTTTGCAGTGTATAGAGTGTAGACCTTTCAGATCTTTGTAATTGAAATTCGCAATATTTTCAATTTGAACATATATATTGATGTATTATAATTGTTGTTATATATTATATACATACAATAATAATATACACCTATATCATAATATTATAGTTATTCGTTATCGGACGACAGAAATCGATTAAAAAAAAAAAAATTACAGTAATAAGCAAATTTAACGTAAACAAAATCATTGTTCGAGCGTTAAAAAAAATATACTTATTCATGACTTGTATGTTTTACGAATTTAGATCTGTTGTTATAGTGTATTAGTGTACCATAAATCTTGTCTATGTGGTACATTTCGGTATAGGAGAAAAAAAAAATATAAGCTTGTACAATAATATTGTAAACAAACCAATATATACACGCGGAGAATTCTCGGTAAACGGTTATGAGCAAATAACGAGTGCAATTTTTCATGCGGCGCGGAGCTCGCTGCTGCTGCTGGCGGGCTAATTTGTCGTTGGTTATCTTAAATAACGATTCCTAGAAGATTCGGACGTGGTATAAGTTATATCGATTGCCTGGCGCGAGCGCTTTAACTCTTTACGGCATGGCGGGTCACAATATATCCCACAATCTTAAAAATATAATTAAAAACAAAATTTATATAACATATAGGATATAGGTAATCGCGGCCGAACGAACAATTTCTCGTTCGGCCGACACGTTTATTCGTGTTTTTAACATAAATAAACGAGTCTTAACTAGTAACGGCCACTAGGTGGGCCATATTGTAACCCACCATGAAGTAAAGAGTTAATTACAGGAATGCGATAGTCGTCCAATAACTAACTCGCGCGCATAATTCCGTTTAACTGGTTGCCGGAAAGTAGCGACGAGTCGCCGTCGTCGTCATTAAGAACGGAAAAAAAACTAGTCGTTGGCGATTGTTACGCCGTGGTGTGAAAATGGTGTATAATATATTATATACTGAATAACATTATGTATATAATGTACACGGTACTTAGTCAAAAAAACCTGCCTCTATATACCTTATACATTCTTGTGGGAAATTACGACACGCGGCGCTGCATTTTGTAACATTCTATAATGTGGCCGTTATTGTTTTTCTCATATTTTTCTAGTTAAATTCTATACTCGAAAATGGGTGCATTTAAACGTGAAAATAACATGGAGATACGCTCTGAAAATCCATTTTTTAAGGATTTCACTCAACTTTTGAGGGTTATATCATAATGTATAAAATATGTTGTAAACATAGTAATAACTTTGTTTTGTTTGCAGAGGTGTAAAGAAAAGCTCAATACCTTAGCCATCAGCGTGATGAACTTATGGCCAAACGTTCGACTGCGTGTGATCGACGGTTGGGTGGACCGAGCCGGCAGCAGTCTGCACAACGAGGGGCGGGCGGTGGACATCACCACGTCAGACAGGGATAAGTCCAAGTATGGCATGTTGGCCCGACTGGCCGTCGAAGCAGGATTCGATTGGGTCAACTACAATCGTCGGTACATTCACTGCTCTTGTAAATCAGGTGAGTCCAGGATTCCACTATATATATTATATACAATATAGTTGAAATAGAAATAATATGTTTACGTATCTATATGGGCACCTATTATACTAACGTTTTGTAATTTTTTAATGCACTGCTGCCCATTTTGTATATTATGTACTTAACCTGTAACTATGAGCATAATTTTCAAATTTCTAATAGACTCAAACATACATTATTACTTAAAATTCGTTTTTAAATAAATAAAATCTCGTGAATTTCAACGGTCCATTTAATTAATAGTAGATATAGCGTATTGGCGTATAATTTGGCTGACTGTAGGAATCTAATATATAATAACAATAAATGCAAGTTGCAACCTATAGCAGCATAATATAGGTTATCGTTTCTCATATTATTAGCTAGCACCTTTATGCTATATTAAACATTAAAATTATAAATTCAGTAATTATATGGTATAAGTATATCGTAGAATGACACTAAATACTAATATTACTGATATACTAATATGTTTCTATAGGTTTCATATATTCTGACTTCGTATATATATATATTATTTATTATCTACGTATATTCATACATTATAATTAATATGCTCACCTAATAGATCGTAATATTCAAATTTAAAAAGCTCACACTAATGTTTAGTGATAGGTACTGTGTACTGTGAATTGTGAGTGTGGAAGACGGCATAGTGTTTATCACAAATAATAAAGTTACATGCATAATAATATGTTGCATTATAATACGTAATATGAGCCATGAGGTATGAGCTGTTGTCCTGTTGTCTAAATTGCGGCCTCTCTTTTACTATGAATTACTTATTAAAAATTACAAAAATAGTTAATACAGTAGTCTAAAGTTCACATGTTTATCCTATAAATAAATTATGAATTTCGAAATCTCAAGTTTTTTTTTTCAAAATTGACCTTGCCGATTTTTCATAAATGAATTTTTTTTAAATACATTTAATTAGATTTATTAATACATCGATTATAGATGACGATTTTTAGATACATTGTAAATGTTCAAATATGTCACGCATTTTGGATCTTTTTCAAATATATTTTATCGATTTTCATTTTACACATTATTTTCAACTTCAGAGACTATATTGGTCTTTTGAACATTTTCAGAAGAATACCGTCGCATCTATACAGGGGAAAAAAACACTCCAACATTATAATAAGAGTAATAAGACACTGTATTATAAATATGTGTGGGACGAGAAAAACATTATGTACACATTTGAAATAATTTTTTTTCCGTTCACTCGATATAAATACATAACATACAAATAGGTATACACGTAGAGAGGTATCTCCGACGACTATATAATATGCAGTCATTTAGCCCGGGTAGTTTGTTTAGCCGAATTTCTAAACGAGCGTGTGAGAATACCAAACGTCGTGTCGTAAACTCGGAACATGTATAATAATAATATATATGATGTATTGTAGTATATACATAAGTACATATTATATATAATATCGGTATGCGTATACGAGTGCGCGCGCGCCGGGTGACCGTGTGAACGACACAACTGCCGCGATGATGACGGCGGTATTATATACCTATATAAAATCCGTACAAACAAAAAATAAACCAGCCGCCGCGTCCGTCTGGCAAAGGGACTTTCCGGTAAAATCGTCTCGTTTAGGAGGTTCGAAAAGAGATAGAAAAATGTTTGCGCCGAGCAAACAGTAAATAAAACGTTTTGTGAGCGACGGCCTAGAGTTTATGTATATAATATATTTATATATATATATGTACACGAGCGTTCGTGTTAAAATATTCGGAAATTATTGTTTCCGACCGTACATCGCGTCACTGGACCTGTATAGACATAATAATAATAATAATAATAAAAATAATAATACCCATGTACGTATATAATATATACGCACTCGTCTTAGTGGTCGATCGGTCAACAAGTCTCCCCGTCCGTCCGTACTCCGTGTCCGTGTCCGTCTCTCATCACGCGTTGTATTATTTTCCGTTGGTCCGACAAAAGGGCCGCATATCGTTTTCACGCCGCAGCGGCGCGGACGGGTCTCATTAATTATCGCTTGCCGCGCGTACACCTCGGCTATCCATCATGCACATTGCACACGCACACTTGTCTCCGGCGGCGGCGTGACGATGACGAGACGACGGAAAAGAGGACGTCCGGTTCGCTATATTATATAATTATTATTATCATACATAATATAATATGTTTGATGTTTACGAAATTGCCAGAAAAAAAAAAATCAAGTGTACCATTTCTGAATCATATTATATCGTGTGTAGTCGAATGGTGAAGAGAAAGAAGAAGACAATACTTGAATGCTACATATATACTACATATAGTCACAGTGTGCTTGGATGTTTTGTAAATTTAAAACCAAAAATGTGTAGATACTTATCCGTATGTTTTACAAATATTTTTGGGGGAGATTTTAAGTATTGGGGGGGGGGGGCCATAGCCTTCTACACTATCTTTCCTGAAACCGCTGACGCGGCTAAAGAAAATTGGCAACGTTTGCATTCTATGTATATAGTAGCCAATAGGTATATAATATTACGTATAATTGTGTATATTTCGAAAAATGCGTGTGATCGCGTTATTTTTCATCGCTTGTATAATGTATATAGTTAAATACGTCTAAATATAGTAAATCATAACATTTGATTTGTTATTGGCACCGTTGTTTTAAAACGATATCGCATTTCTTAATTACAAGGTCGTGTTTAATAATGATGATGTCTGATAACGCGTGTACAAAAACTTATTTGCATATATATAAACAACACGATTTAAAAAATGGTTTATAGCTATAAAAACAATTAGTATACCTTCCTAAATAAAACGAGTACTAAACGTGTTACGATACGTGGACGCGTATATTATAATATATCTATACTATTAGAATATTATTTACGTGTAACTGTGCAAGTAAGTACTGAAATGTGTTGGTAGTAAACGTTATCGCAAATCGCATAAAGTGGTTCCCGCACACGATTTGATTATTTTTAAATTAAAAAAATTAGTAATTGAATAACAAAGTGCCGATAGTTATAATAAACGGCGTGGTTTCGCGAACCCAATTAAACAAGGAGCTAGTTTATTGTTGCCTATTGCGTTTTACATCATTGGCCTAACGGATCTGTTATAATTTAATTGGATATTCATTACATTGAACTTCAGAGAAAAAAGTATTAATAAAAAATATTGCTGTGTACGTTCGTTAAGCCGTAGGTACTGGGATTAAAATCTGCGCATAACATTTCTTTCACGAAATCCCAAAAATTATAATTCACGTGATTTAAAAAAAATTAATAATTTTTTTAAACTGTATAGGTAACCTAACCTATATGTATTTGAAATATGTACATTCAAAATTTCAATAAACATTGGTGAACACCGATTTAAGAAAAATAAAAAAATATTCTTTTATAGTTATTTATACTTATATTAATTTACTAATAATAAAAGGTACCACTTTTGGTTACTAATATTTGAAGATTTTAAAGGATATTGTAGACTGTAGTAGTCTCGTAGTGTCACAACAAGTCATTACTATTAATAAACTACCCTGTAAAAAGTATAATACATATTATGTATTTATGTTGTTTATTGTACAAATATACGACTGAATTTCTAATTTTTATGTTAATATAAAAAATATACATATATACCTACGCATATGATTATATACGTGTATGAGTATATAAGTAGGTAGGTACTTATTCACTTAAAGATTCAATTGTTCATATAATTATAAATTTGTTATGGTTTTACATGACAACAATGACATAATAGTAGCCACCCTTAATTGTCTTAATTTATAACGACAAACATGAAAAATTGTCGTGGAAATAGGAGGAACTGCCGAATTGGTGTTTTGATGTCATGTTAAAATGTTAAACAATAGAACTTGTACCTACGTACCATGTCTGTCTATAGAAGTGAACATACCGTTAGTTGGTGATCGACAAATTTATAACAGCTTACACATGAGCATTAAAAAAATCATAAGTCAGTAGGCACAACAAACTAGTTACAAAAAAACTAATTTTGTAACTATTCTATTCTAATTGTTTAAGGCTTAGACTCAAAACTACAGTATAAGGATTAAAAAGTAAAAACAAATTTCCATATTACCTATTTAAATTTGAATTTATTTGCATACGAAAACGAATCTGAGCTTTATATCTAGGCATCTAGCTATAGAGAATTAATGGACAGTTGTAAAAGAAAAAGTTAATAATAATAATAATAGTAAATTTCAATCAAAGTCATATTCAGTCATAATTAAAATATTTTAATGTGTGCAAAAAAAGATAAAAGATAAATGCCATATCTATTTTTTTTTAAATTGAATTGCGTCAATGTATCAATAATAATTTTAATTTATAAGGGTATTAGTCATAAATATAATAACTATTGATGATTAGAAATAATGTATACAAAATATAATGTATTCGCATTAAAATTTGCTTTGATTAATTATTATTATTAGTATCATTATTTTATTCTTCAAGAAGATAATTTAATATAAATTATGATCTAATAATTGTCATCATAGCCTTCTTACATAAAGATTTATTTTGTTTATAATTTCTACTGTAATCTTATTATAATATTATGTATATTACTCATAATATATTAGGTAGAGTAAATAATATCTATACTATATACTATATAGTATATAGGTACATGATTATTCATAAACGAAGCGTTCAACCGAAATCGTTAAAAATAATATAATGCATAATGCCATAATGTATTTACCATAAAATCAGTTAAAATTGGTAGGTAGTAATAACCAGTACCAAATCAGTCATAACTAGATCACAGGATTTTCCAATGCCCTTAAAACATTTCATAAATATGTATGAATTTAAATACTAAAAATAAATCTATATTAGGTATATAGTATATACTATGACGTATCTACCTATATCATATTATATACGCCCATTTATTGACCTTATTGCTTTATATATAAGCAACATGTATTTATAAAATATTTGTTTTTTTTTACTTGCATTAAAGCATTAAATAAATGTTCTAAAAACTAATTTAAAAATAAATACATTTACGTTGAACAATCGTCTAGTTTTATAATAATCCCCCTAAAAAAACGCAACATCGGGGGCAAGCATACAATATTATCTATTTTTAAGTTGACAAGTGCAAATTAATACAATTTGTAAATAATATTATGATTACAATGCAGCGTAAAATTAAATCTGTCGAATATGCTATTGGAAATCAAAAAATATAGATATACTACGTTATAATCCGTGTAATCAGTGGCGGCGTCAGACTTTTTTTAGTAGAGAAGCAAATTTTTTTTTCAATGGTCATTGAGGCAGTGGTGAGGTCGTAGTTCACAATATTTCAATATTATCGTTATCCTTCCACTTAATTTTGATAAACATATTTTCTCTTACAATAAAACATAAAAAATATAATTTATAGAAGATAAATAAAAATTAATTACCTTCTAAATACCTTGATTATGTTTCACGATTTAAGATGATAAAATACGACAATTCCTATATTCATGTTGTACACAAATATTGAAATATATATTAGATTATTAAGTGTATAAGATTATATTATATAATTTACATAAATAAAAATGTTATAAACATTTTCATTTCATTTAAACTTGTCAATATACATTATACAGGTGCCCGAAATGAATATGAGTGGGCAAAACAAAATATGGGGAGAGCACCTCCACTCTTGGCCACTGATCCGTGTAATATATTAATATGGGTACGTAAATATGTAAAAAAAACCGTATTATTAAAAGAGCAGATAAAACAATATAATTTTGCCGATTACGAAGATTTATTAAAGCACGCATATCTATTTGTGGGTATACTGGGTATAGGGTAGTACATTACGTCACTACCACAGATTTTGTGATATAGTTAAATTATACATTCAAAAGTGTGAAAAAAATAAAAATAAAAATGTTTAAGTTTCTATTATATTATGTATCATAATAATATATGAAAGCATATTTTGCAAGAAACAGAAATGTCTGCATTAATGTCAAAATAAAATAAAATAATAAATAAATACAATCATACAATAGTTCATAAGTTTTCACTTTTTTATATTATGCTAATAAATTGTATATATTTTTTAATTGATTATTATCATTATACTAATTAATGTCTTCAATATAAAATGCAGGTATTTTCAAAATTAAAATAGGGCCCTTTCCAAAATTTTACCGATGACTACTGGTTTAGAGGGTGATGGCAGGGGTGGCTCTAGGGGGTTCCAAACTTCAAAAATAAAAACCATATTATAATATCGAAAAATGTCTGACAATTATGACTCCCTCCACTCAACCATGTCTCTGGAACCCCTGGGTGATGAGTGATAAAATAATATTATTATTTATTACGCAATTTGAATATTACAGTACAAAACATTAAGGTATTTTATGCTATGATAATATTTATGTTTTAGGATTAATTATAGGTAGGTACTTAGTTGATTACGCGATGAAAAAAAAAATAATATAGATTAAAACTGAAGAATCACGTGGATTAATCCGTGGTCCGTGGAGTACCTTAAGTACCTATACGGGTATAACATGTCATTCGTGTACATAATATAATATTGTCACACACGTTGTATACATAATACCTATAATATATTATTATATTATATAAATTAAAAGTGACCGGACGAGTCTGCGCGAAATTGATATGCGCCGAGCACGTTTTTCTCACACGTCTACCGCCCGAGCGATGTGTGCAGTGTCGTACCTGTTGTCGAGCGGCCGGCTCAGAGTCAACGTCGATGATCGAGGGCGGACGTCTTCTGCGTTCAAGGTACCTAGACACGCTCGAGTCTCGTCGTCACTGGATTTGCATTTCGAAATATTCATATTATACGTTGTAGAGTATTCTCGTACTCGAACTTACTAGAACAGGACATTTTAAAGAATATATAATAATATATTATCCACAAAATTATAGGACTAGTGTACTTATATAAATATGAGTTATTGAACAATATTTTATATACATGGTTTTTGTAATATTCCCGATAAAACATTTTGAAAATAACGTTGTGAAAATATTTGTCAATATATTTTATTTATATATTTCAACACATATTATCAAAATGTTTATAAAACTTATCCAGATCAATATTGCAATACAATCTTAACATTTTAACATTTTGTAACAGAATTTAAATTTTTCTAGCAACATCTTTTAAAATATAATATAATATACAATCATCCCAAACATTTTCAAAATATATTTTTGGTATGTGGGGCTTTTACTAGTATAGACTATAGTCGTATTTCCATTTCCTTATCTTAGTATTATCAAATAGTATGTAATATCGCTATTTCACATAAGCATTTATTGCCCATTCTCGAACACAACCACGTTTTCATTCTATAGCATATTTATTTATTTATTATTAAATATGCATATTAAAACATAAATAAAAATAATTAGTAAATTAATTAACTAAAATGTAATATTATATACGTTTCAATAAAATAGTTAAAATAGTTTGTATTTGAATTATACGAAAATTACCAAATCACATATTAAAATAAAACATAGAAATACCTACCAATAAGTAATTATTTGCATTTAGTTACTTTTAAAAGTTAAAACTAATAAAGGTATATTTTTCAAACTGTATACTATATTATAGTATATACTATTATGCTATTTTGGTATTTTATTTAAGAGTGCTAGAAATAAATTTAAAATAATTAAAAAACGTATTATACATATTTTATACCATCGATGGGAGGGGGATGACCCAACCACAGATACGCTACTGCTATTAAAACTATGACTATACGCTTTATATAATATATTCTGTATAAAGTATCCCTCCTGTAGTCCTGTGTGTGTGTGTTCGTCTGTTTCGGCCACAACTATGCGGATCGGTGTCCGGCTTTCGTTCGTATGTCACGCCAAGATCCGATTACACAGCGCACATATTCGACCACAAGACCGTCTCTCTGCGGGGCCGTCTGGTATGACACGGTGACGGCGGCGTTGCGTACCATAAAACTTAATACGGGGAGACCAAAAACAAAATCACTTTTTCCCAAAACCTCCTCCTCCTCCTCCACACCCCGCCCATCACTTATTATTTTACTGGAGAACAAACAATAAACGCATATATACGCGACTTATACGAGTGTATATTATGTACCTATATAAAATAATAATAATATATTTATATATATATATAGGTACACGCCGCGCGTGTGTATACTCGCACTATTATATAAATACATGGGTATACGACGGCGACGCGAGAGAAGCGTATGTTTATGTAAACACGACTCGTGCGGTGAGTGTAAAGCAAACTCCGAACAAACTCGTACAAGGGATGATGGTGCATAATTTGTTGTTCTTTTTTATCCTTTATTTTTTTCCAAACATCAAATAATAGGCGATCGTGACCTGTCCAAAACTAGAATCCCACAACTCGTTAAACTTACCGTGTATATACAAACGTGTGTGTGTGTATATATATATTATAATATACCTATATACATATTATCTATATAGGTATGTGTACAGGTACCAACTATCTATATATATATATATATATGTATTATAATGTGTATAATGTTATATACGCAGTGCATACGATTAACCTTTTCGTCTTATCCCGTGTTTACCCATAGCGAGCGTATACTATAACACACACACACATGTACTGGTAGATAGCTGGTAATAGGTATAACTGGTATATATATATATGTATATATACGTAGGTACGCGCGTAATAATAATAACACATGCACTATTACCGCACGTACGATACATACATGCGCTTACATTTATTATTTATATATATATATCATCGCGGTGTACCCGTGTTCTGTATATGCGTATTTTTATTTATATATATATATATGTATTATTATTCGCTGGCCGCTGTGTACGTTATTATAACGACGATATAGGTAACTACCTACCTACCTACCAACCTACCTCATACCTACCTGCAGTCTGACTGCCTACCTCGCGTACACAAATACACAATGCCATCATTTTATACATAATAATACACCGACATACATAATAATAGCGTTGTGAATGGGCATCAATATATACCTACGCGCATTGTACATTTGTAAGCTTATAATACATGTATATAGCTTATTTATGTATACGCGCCTCCCCGCCGTTTGTCGTCACGTATATTACCCTTTATAAATATTATAATAATATAATAACAATCTGATGCATCCTTTCGCGGATTTCCATCGCCGCGTACTGTGCGGACTATGTACACACACTCGTACTCGGTCACTCTCACACATGCTCACTCGTTCAACTAAAAATATTCCAGAATTCCGCACTGCAGTACATATTTTCCATTATAATAATATGTATAATATTGTTATTACATTTATTATTATATGTTTCACGTGTTTCGATCACCGTACAAAAGATAAATATTTACACGATTTTCAATTTTACAGAGAAAAAAAAATAATAGGTATATATAATACTATTATATAAACCCGAAAAAATTCCAAACAAAATATTTAAATTGGATTTTCTCTTCATAATGACTATTGCTACAACTCTTATATTAGACACAATGTAGGTATATATTTGTATTATGTAGTTAGGTAAATGGTAATACACGCTAATACTATACACGCGTTTCACCGCCAAGCTGTGTGGTTAATTTATTGTTTCATCTATTAAGTATTCTCCGACAAACTGAAAAAACAACAAATAAAAATTATTACTTATTTTGTAAATACTCATTATAATCATTCATATTCGTTTATCAGCTCCGCAGTTGCTTTTATACTAATGATACGTATTATTCAAGATAACTAAAACAACAGTTAATGCTTTATTCCATGTATGTACTATACATTACATTTATAGTTTTACGGTAATATATACATGGGTATTGAAACAGCTATTATAACACCTACACGTTCATGGTTTATATTCATATAATATATTATGTATTACGACATATTATGTGCACTAGTGCACTCGATATATTTTCGTACGTTTAACGTGTCTGAAGGAAAAAGCAGTATTAAGTACCTACAGCACAAACAAAAACCATTAATTATCTCTTGCAAGCCGTAATTGCAGCCAGCAGCTTTATAGAACACGACGCGCATCATAAGAAAAAGAGAACCTTGGTTTATAGAATATCAGATTTTCTATTTTAGAAAATAA
Organism: Sitobion miscanthi; assembly: GCA_008086715.1. NCBI lineage: Eukaryota > Metazoa > Arthropoda > Insecta > Hemiptera > Aphididae > Sitobion > Sitobion miscanthi. The sequence continues at coordinate 5,381,848 of CM017797.1, forward strand.
TGCATTTCTTTTTAAAGTGTTAACACTGAAAAGTTAAAATACCTGAGAGTGGTGATCGTGCCACAATGGTGTATACCCAATGGCTAATAGTGCAGAGTAAATAGTACACTTTATAGATATGTGCCTATAAAAGTTTGAGCATTTGTATAATATACAATGTGCTGTATTGTTACTATTATTGTAACCCCCTCGTCCCCCTCGTTCTATATGACACAAAATATGTGATATAATATAACACACGTAATCCATGAAAATTATGTACGAGAAATTGTCGATATTTTCACTCGACCATATAAACGTTAGTGTTACCGCCGATATACAATATACATATTACATATTATAATAAATGTACACACTATGTGTAATCGTTTCGCAGAAATTATTAATACAACCACTGATGCATGTCTTATAACCACAATAATATAGCTAATACTATAGATTATAGTAACTATAAGTTTTCATAAGACAGCGATTGGTATTTGATTCCGGAATCCAACACATAATTCCATTCAAGAACGTCTAATGCGCGTTACATGCTTTACGTAGCACCCATAATAATTATATACAGCCACAATTATTTGATGTGATATTTCTCGTCGCCTTCTTCTATGTGGTTTGTTTTTCAAGCAATACAGATAGGCCCTATAATAATATAGGCTTAGGTGGTATAAGAGTATAGGACGTAAACAATTTCGCTTTCGTATTTATTTCGATATTGTCGGCATACCTTATAAGAGTACACAACTGCACGCTATATTGGAGGAGGTTATATACATTATCTCGTGTAAAACGTATCGGTTTCAAAGACCTATATAATATATAATACCTAATATCCATTATGTATAGGTACCTATATCGGACGTGTTTATAAATCGGGGAGCGGCGGACCTATATAATATATTATGTACCTACAGCGAGGGGTCCAGAAGGTCAGCTGACCCATATGAGTTCATATTAATTTATATTCTACGTGAGAAGTGGTGGCCTGTTTGTAATTTGTACTGATAGAGAAGCCTCTGAATTACTTGATCGGATAAAATTTAAAAAAAATATTCGATACTCTCGTCGGACGAGAAACGCTGTACGTCCATAAATATATCGCAGTACCTGTATAATATCATGTACTTTCGGCTCGTAAATACGAATCGCGCAAAAACGTTTGAGCAGTTTTGCGCGTATTGCGTATTGCGACTGAAAAAATGTCTAGTACAAAACGTTAAAATGCGTCAAATTTTATGATAGTGGCCAGTGGGTACCTATTTATATATTATACCGTTACAGTGTATTACGCTTATTTACGCATAATATTATACATGTATATGATAATGTATCGTTTTATTAATATTATATGTCATGAACGTCGGAGAAGAGAAAACTCGTAAAAAATAAGACTTAAATGCCTCCTCTCAACAGCGTCGTATCATTAAGCGTGAGCGCGCGCGCCCGGTTGCTGCAGTGTGTATAAAATGTTCTATCTTATAAATACGTCCCTCCCGACGCGTCGCGCTGCAAGTGTCCGTTTTATGTTTATTACCCCGGCCCCCAGGGCACCCGTGAACTATCCGTCGCAATATAATATAATATTGTAATAACACGTATTTAATGTCGTATATTCAATGTCCCTCTTCAAGTCACTACAACACCGAACGCCGTGTTTACGGCTGTGGCGACAATCCGGTTTTTCGGAAACTCAGAAATGAATATCGTTATACTATATTACTACTACTAATACTACTATTATTATTAGTATCGGTATACTTCTTCACCCACAGCGGCGGGTCCCGAGGGCGATTAGATCACAGATGTTGGTGTGTGATGGCCATACGCCGTGGAAGGTGAACATGGTCGTGGTCGTTGCGTATACATATAATACATACCTACATGGAGGTATAAATATTATATATATATAGATAATTAAATGTATAATATAATAGTGAGTGCACGCCGCTGCACGGACGGAAAAGAATTATTGCCCTTTTTATCTCATTAACTAATTTATCGTGGTCGCACGACGGCTGCAGTGAGAAACAGAGATGATGTTTAAAAAAAAAAAACAAACAAACAGAGCACCACCACTACCACTCCAAATCATTATTATTATTATTATTATTATTATTATTTTTTTTTATTATTAGTGTTTTTTAATGGCGTTTAAAAACCAGACAAATCAGTGGCTACGATCTTTTCTCGTTCCCGCGCGTGTGTGTATATAGCGATTAATATACACCGGGAAGGCAAATAGTATATGTAATATGTATATATGTATATATATATATAAGCAGTTATTTTTCACTCGTTTGAATCGCTAATTTACCGCGCGATTACCGCCAAGCTCAAACGGATCGCGTGTGTATATTGCACTGCAGCTAAACTCGCCAACGCTCTTTTTGTACGTGATCATCGCAATATTTTAGGTTGAGAATTATTTACACGTTACTTCTCGAGATTTACGAGGCTTTAACGACGGCGTATGGGATACGAATAATTACCTACAATATACAACCGTGACTTATACTTCCTACCTACATATAATATACCTATAAGTACAGGGGCGGTTCCAGATACTTGGTTGGGGGGAGCCTAATAGTTATAATTTTCACAAAACTTATAATAACAAATACAATGCAACAATTTTTACAACACAAATTTAAGTCTTTTTTACTTAATTAGTATTCTCGTAGTCCATACAGATAGCAGATACGTATTAAAAGTCATACACCGACGTACCTCCAATAGTTACATACTTTTACGTGTCTATAACTATATATATATATACTATAATATGTTTTTTGTTTGTAATTTTTTGTTAGCAGTATACAATTTTTTGAAATACGGATTTTGGGCCTTGGGGGTGGGCCTAGGGCGCCCCTGGAACCACCCCTGTATAATTACCTAAACCTAATCCAAGTGCTGTTTAGTAATCGATAAATTATTATGTGTTTTGCAGAGACGAAAATTAACACGAGGACGATGGGCTGTTTTCCGGGTGACAGCGTGGTGACGACAGGCGCGGGCGTGAAGAAGCGGATGATGGACCTGAGGGTCGGCGAGTCGGTACTGGCACTGTCCAACGACGGGCTGCTTCGGCCTAGCGAAGTGCTGTTGTTCCTGGACCGTAACGTGACGGCGCGAACAGAGTACGTGACGCTGGTGACGGACACGGGCAAGTCAATAACGGCGACGCCCACGCACCTGGTGCTCCGGTGGGAGAAACCGGAACGGTCGCAGATCCGATACGCCAACCCGGTGTACGCGAAAAGTGTGCGCGTCAACGACACGCTACTAACGGTGATCAACGGGGACCGCGGTCAGCTACGACTGCGCACGGAGCGCGTGGTCGCAGTCAGCCGCACCGAGAAGATAGGACTTTACGCGCCACTCACGGTCGATGGCACTGTCGTCGTGGACGACGTCGTGGCGTCGTGTTACGCCGTCATCGATAGCCAGTGGCTGGCGCACCTGGCGTTCCTGCCTGTCCGCGCGTTGGCCGCCGTCCGGACGTCACTGTACAGCCTCGTCTGGCGGCTGGGCCATCCGCTGCACGACGCACCGTCACTGTCGCCGACGATCGACGCGGTACAGCCCGCCGACGGGATACACTGGTACCCGCGGATGCTGTACGCCATATCCGACTACGCAATACCAGCCAGTTGGATGGACACGCACTGATCGATCGCGCGCACTTCATAATATATATATTATATATTATTCTAACTGTTGTGATTTGTCATTTTATTATTAGTATTTATTTTACATACATTATTGATATTATTATACTAAATTAGATATCGTCATACCGCGTACCCGTGTGTGGACTTTGGTTTTTATTTTTATTTTTTTTTGTCTACGTCCATTGCACGCTGTGTACTAAACACTGTTTAGTGACCATTCCGGCCCGCGACATGATGTATAACCCAAAAACAGTCTTCAAACGAATTGTATGCCAAAAATTATTGAATTTTTTTTTTCATTTTTGTACATGTTATTGTGTGTATTGTATATAATAATATTATATCGTAAGTATTTTATAATTTATTAACGGCAAAGTGTTTCTCGTACGTATCGGGGTAGACACACATAGTTAGGTACAATGCTATATTATATGGACATAATAGATCGTATAATGTAGTATAAAATATTTAGATATTATTTGTATTACTACCTAGCTGTATAGTGTTTGCACATTATAGTGCTGCACAATTCAGTATATACTTGGTGCAAGCGTGTGGCTACCGGCGGACTCAAACTCCCTACCCACCAACATTTTTTTGAAAGTGTGTCAATTATAACTTTTGTTTAAAACGGCACAGACTTCAATTTTCCAAAAATGTTAGTGCCATTCGCGCCAATGTCTGAGTGTATCGTCGCACCCCCGCATATCGTATTGCTTCTATCGAATATCTGACGTTCCGGATGTTTACGCTTCCGGCCTTAGTCCCTTTTTTGTATTGTTCTAGTGATTTTTTTTTTTTTTATCGAATCTACTCGGAAACGATAATTAATTATTCCGCTGCTAATATCTACAATAGGTGGTACTAGTTAATAATAATATTTATTGTAAAATTGTTTTATTTTTACCTTTTGTACGTTTAGGTATAGCATCTACTATATATTATATTGTCGTATAAACGGACGCATTGTTATTTATATTACACACTGTATGTATACGTGTAAATTGTTTTGTATCATATGACTATTTATTTTTTTAGCTCCCTCAATACCGTAGGTTCGTTTACATAATATTATAATTTTTAATGTAAAAATATGTGCCTGTATGGTTGTATAGACAAATAAAATTACATGAATTTGACGAGTGATACTTTTATATAATCCTATTATTATCCTCGCTATACTGAGTCCTCACCATATTGTCATCCCATTAACAAAATAAATATGTTACAATTTTTCCATATACAAAACTATGTTATTTACTATAGTACATATAGGTACTAGGTAAGTCAATACCTTTAAATATACTCGTATATTTCGGGGGCGGATGCAGCAGTGTTTGAAAGAACGTAATCGTGAACGCGCATTAACATTAATATTTTGCAAACGACACGGCGTGAACGTTATGTCGTTTCTAATTTTGTTGTATCGACCAATTGATATTATAATAAAATATTCAAAATGTTTTTTCAATATTTACCTATGTATACAATTTTAAAATTTGGTACGGCACTACGGCGTTCAATTTGTTCTAGATATAAATAAGACTTAAATTGGTGTTTATATAATATATTATACATGTTAAAACTTAACATAATATTATGAAGTCTAATAATTTCTATTGGAAATTCATTAAATTTATATAGTTTATGCTATAGCATTGAGTATATAATGTATACAATATATACTTAATGGTTATAGTTATACCTTATAGTTATCCTAAACGGCTGGACCAATTTTGATGAAAGTTTTTGTTGATGTTTGAGTTGTCCCTGGATATTTAAGATTAACAATTGAACCCGGTAGGTCCGACCTGGAGAGTTGCTCAGAACGGGATTTTGAGATATATGAAGGAAATTTTTGTTTATAAATGGCTGCTATTGGTTAAAAGAGAAATAATTAGTAGAAATTATATTATTATTTTTTGTATATTGGTTGCCATTGGTTAATCAGGCAGATCTACAGGTACAAGCATGCATCAAATCGAATTTTCTCACATTGTCTACCAAGGTTATTTTTTTAGATTTTGAGTTACAATGATGTATGTATTTTGTTTGTCCGTCGACTGTCATCACCATTTGTGGCAATAAAAATACTTCAAATTGTATACGGCCATATGGATTTCTGGTCAATTGAATCTAGTTTGCGCTTAAGGGGGTTAATGTAAAAAATTATCAGTAATTTAAAAAAAAACCTGTGAAAAAATTTAGGAAAAACGGGAATTTGTACGTAAACCCAATACCTATTCGAAAAAATCAATTTTGTTTTGATGATGCAACTTAAACACGAATACCTCATCGGATGACGGATACTTTAAATTATCACCAAATGATTATATTAGAATAAATAAGATATATTGGATGTACCTACCTCATATACGTATCATATTGCTTCAAAAAAGTTAATTTAGCTAATTTAAAAATAAACAAGACAATTAAGTATAAATATACTTCATTCAAATATATTATACTAAGTATTATACATAAATTAAATATAGGTGTATTAGGTTTTAATGACATAAGTAAATAAATATAATAATATAAATTATACAATGCTTACAATATTCCGTGGTACAACTATATTCGATAGCATAATATTGCTAAGCGTCTGACGCGGCCGTGCTGTTCCACTGTTTGACGCTGCAAGGAAACCGTAGCTTTACAATTTACTGTATTAATATATTGAGGCCAAGAACTTTTGAAAATACCCGACCACATTTTAAAAACTTCGGCACCACTAGCTCCCCGATATCCCTTGTGGAGAAATTTTTGGGGATCTACCAGCTAACCTGCAGGAAGACAGGGCTTTCTTACGGGTAGAAGCTTAAAAATCGTTCAGCATCTTCTAAAAAATGGCGGAGGAGATCTTGATGAACAAAGAAAAGGCATGACCTTCAACAGTGGCGTGCTGAACAATTATCAGACCTGAGGCAAACTCAATATACCAATTTGACCACTCGTCCGGCATCCACAGCTATTGATATTATTAAGTATTCAAAACTTTTTATCTTTCTAAATCCATTACCTAGTACTCACCCACCCATTTATTTTTTTAAGACAATTAACTCAAAAAAACATACTTATGCACTAGTGGCGTTATTTTAGTTTTCAGAGGAGGGGGGGGCAAAAGTTTAGACTGGCCCATTATAAAACTGAAAAAACCAATTGCTAACAAATTCATTAAATTACAATTGATTTTTACAAATAAATACAAATAGTCTTCTTACATAGTTAATTTTATACTTGCTAGTTACTATCACGGTTATCTGAGATAACCACGTAATTACTATCATAGGTATAAATAAATCTTTTTTTTAGAGATAATAATGACTAAATAATTAATATATATGAAGAGGGATGCCTAAATATATTACCTACTGGCTACTATATGAAGGCCCAAAACTGACCCATACTTGGCCTGTCAATGACAAGGGGGAGGCAAATGCCTACCCTTTCCCCTCCCAAATAACCCACTGTTAGACAAACCACTAACGACTGACCTTCAGTGAATCTGGAAATAGAGCGCGAAGTCTAAGGTGACGGGCTACTGCATGCCTGAGGTTATAACGGCACCTGTGTAGACGAGTTACCTGATTACCTTATGATAAAATTCATCAAAATCACACAAATGTTAACTAATAGAAATAATAATTACAAAAATATAATAGATTTGTTTTTAGAAAAATTAGTTTAACCCAGTGGCGTGTTATATGTAAAAGCAACAAAAAGTATGTTTGCTACTTGGCTTGCAGGAGCCAAGAATAAATAAATATTATTTGTGGCGCCACTGTTGTATTTTTGACATCTAGATTTCCTACTTTTCGGGTCGATTCTCCTAAAATTTTTTTTCACAAGAACCTTGTCCCGACAATTACGAGCACAACAAAAAAAGGATTAGCCAAATCGGCCTAGTAACAAAACTATTTTTAGGGATATGGCCATTTGGGGGGGGGGGCATCGTCACCCTTGGATCCACACCTGCCTACCGGGCACTGGACCATGAAATGCAAGTCTCCAAATGCAGCTGATGGAAATATTTCAATTCAAATTACGTAAATGGAAAATATAAGACACATAAATTTAACGTATATATACATACTATAATATTATGTAGTAAAAATTATTCTATACATCTCGTGACTCGTACGAACTTTACCCACATTTCATATTTTTATCCACTTTATTGAAATATGTGTTCGAAACACAACTAGGACAAATAGAACGCATTGTTTATTTTTATCAATTTGATGTGAAAAATAAATATATAATTGGTATTACAAAAAACTTCAAACACATTTAATTTAAAGAAACAAAACATTTGGTACCTTAGTACCAATTTATAAATTCATAGAAATTCTTCAAAAATCAAAATAGCAACAATATTGCAAATATTGAAATATCAAATGACATAAATGTAATCACTAATCACAGACAGCAATACTTATTGATAGAACCAGACAAGACTAGACGAGATATTATTGATAATAAACTTGAATCTTTATAATTTATTCGACGACTGAAACAAAAACTTGGAAAAAAAATAGAATAATTTCATTGAAACAAGGCTTCTGAAATTATTATAGTTACATATGTTAATAAATAAATAATAGGCAATGTTTATGTTAGTGCAAGTGTATACACCCCATAGAGTAATATAGAGGTGCCTTTGTATATATTTATAGTGTTGTTAGTTTGAAGCACAATGTGGAGAAGATCTTCTCTACATCGTGGTTTGAGGCCAAACCGTCGGACATTGACTCGAATAAAGAGGCAGTCTACTACAGTTAATCCACTAGATCGTAGTGCACATCAAAAACATTGTATTTTTACATTTTTACTAGATGAATTTTATATTTTGTATTTATTTTGTACTTTCAAATATTTCTTGTCTTGTTTATAATTTTGAATTTAAATTCATCAAGTTGATTTTGATATTTTTAAAATGCCAAACTGTTTTGTTTGTGGAAGAACAAGGAATAATGCAACCAAATATGAAAATATTACGTTTCATAAATCATAAGTGAGTATTAAATTATTTGGTGGATACAAAAACTAGAACAACTCTGAACAAGTATACTTGATTTCCAGATTCCCAAAAAAAGATATCTTCATTAGAGACAAATGGTATGACTTTGTCATTGAAAATTGTTTTGTTTATTTTGTTTTTGTTTTATATAATAAACGCCAGAAAGAGCTCAAAGAGTAATACAATGTTATCTTTGAATTAAAAAAATACAATAGATATTATTATTTACTATACCCAATAAAAAATAATACATATTATAACGGTTAAATAGAAATAATAGTAATTCATTTTAGTAAATTGATTAATCTAATATAATGACGAGGTTGTGGTTTGTTATTCATTTTAATAGTTGCTTATAGAACTTAAGAGATGGATAGAGATAATAAATTTAACTCTAAAATATCTTTTTCTAAAGGTTCAAGTCCAATAAATTCTTGAAACATTAACTTAGTTACAGCCATATTTGAAGAAACTCTAATACTTATAGTATACTATTATAGTATTATACAATATACTTTAACTTTTACTCCCATAAAATTAGCTACGGCAGTACGGCTTATATAGTATATATCTATTTTGTCATGATATAATTTAAAAATTTAATCTCAATCACGAACTAAGATCAGTGCCGCAATTAGGATTCTTGGGGCCCCAGACAGATTCAATGTATGGGGCCCTGAGGTCTATGTATATAAAACATTTTTATAGGTTACCTATACAAAAATAAATATTGATGGTGATTTTTTTTTAAAAAGCCTAAAAATATAATGTGAAAGACCACTACCCAGTGACCAGTGTTTGTTATTAAAATATAACTACATTTTAGTGTTATTTTTTTTATTATGAATATTAATTAAAGCTTTCCTTTTCAGATAAAAGTAACTCAATAAAACACTATAATAATATAATTTTATAGATAAGTATAGACAAATTAATCACTTTTGTTAGTGTATTTTTTAATGCATTGTTTTCCGGGATGTGTGGTTACTTTAAATGCTATTTCATGAAAAGTAAATATATGACCATACGCATAATTTTTACTAAAATAATTAATATTACTGATTAGTATTAAATAATTAATAAACACAAAAAGTGCTTTAGATTTTCCATTTTTAACTATTTAACTATCTGAGAAAATCTTTAATGTAGTGAATACAATATCATAGGGAACAGCGATCCATTTAATGAATTTTTTTTTATTACAAACGTAAATGTTCAATTAACTAAATAAGATTATGAACATGTAGAACAAGTTCTCATGCATGTTGTGAAAAATTTAAATATTTAGTCAGAATACACATTATGATGTATTGTTGAGATAGGAGTTGTCTATTTGAGTGAAAATAAACATTTTAAATTTGTAATAGTAAATATGTATATTTAGATTTTGTTTTATCCTTGTCTTATGTTTCTTGATTACTTAGCCACTTAAGTTATGTTTTTTCAAATTATTATCTTCTAACTATAGACTGTAACTATAATTCAACAGTCAAGTTTTAATTCAAATCAAAATTAAATATTCAAGTATTCACTTCTGTAGTGGGTCCTGGCGGGGGACTATGATAGTGCAGACAATAATTCAACGGAACGTAATTTTGTCCTGGCGCATACTTATTATATTCTTTCATAGATTCGTTATTTATAGTAAGATCTGGTTGAATTATATGCATCTATGACAATAACATGTAAATACATTTTATTTAAATCTTTTATTTATAGTTTATACAAGATAAATATGAAACAATTTATAGTTGCAGGTAATTTCAGACCTGTATTTCATATTAGGTCCAAACCAATCAAATGACTGTTCAAAATATGTAGTTTACATGATAAAATGGAGTTTAAGACAAGGTACCTACAGTGAAACATTGATAACTCGAACGTCTATATGTTGAATTTTCAATAACTCGATGAATATTTTCACCCCCGTATTTCAATAAGTACACACATTTTTTTCTATAACTATTTTCGTTTTTTTTTCATCCCCAACTGACTCGAGTTATCGAGGTTTCACTGTATATACTGGCATTATTTAATTTGTTACGGACAATACCGTACGAGATCAGATAGTTAATAATTATAATAATATAATAGTTTCTTCATTTTTATATGACACATAGACGCATATGTTTTCATCTTTTCTGGGGGCAAATGTCTTAATTTAACACTATCATAATATTCATAATACTATTGTTCAGACTGCTCTGTGATAATACTAGTCTGCTGTAATCAAAAGTTAGTAAATCTGTCCATTCTATTGTTTTTTTATAAATCGATAAAACCTTGTGTAGGTACTGCATAATATTTTGAATTGAATGAATGTAATTACAAGTTTTTTAGAATTTTCAATGTATTATAAAATTGAAAAATGATTTTTGTCATTAAATAATCTTTTTGATAGTGGGAAAACAGCCATATGAAAACAGAAAAATAGAACACAACTTTCATCTACTTTCCAGTATATCAATTGTGTTTTAAAATAATAAAATACATTATTGTAAAAAAAATTTAACTAATTGCTTAATTTACAGTATACAATTAAACTAATATTAAATAATGTTAAACATTCATAATATAATGAAAAGTTTAATGTTTATAATTGTATTAATATATTTATTGCAGAAGAGTATTAAAATAAATATTCAAAAAAGTATAATATTATTCCATACTAACACAGTTGTTCTTGATTTTAAGAATAATTTCAAAAGCTCTAGGGTTTGTGATATCAGCCACTAATAATTTACATCCGTCGGCAATACCCAATTGTTCAAGTGTCATTTTCAGATTTGGCCTAGTTTTTAATTCAATAGAAGGCACGTTTGGCATGTACAGTGTTTTTCTTTTTCCATCTAATTCTATAGTGAGTGCAGGGTTCTTCATCTGATACTGCTGGTGTTCGCCAAGTATTTCAATAATTTTTTCCAGCCGCATATTTGTGTCATCTATATCGAGATATTTGGCTTTATATGGACTACAAGTAATACAATCAGATTTGCGTTCGGCTTCATATGTATAGGTGTATATACCATCAGCATCATTGAATACAGCATAATTATTTAATAATGGACAACAACTTGTGGCCACTTTGAAAGCCTCAGTAACACAAGCAGCAGCTATCACAGCATTTGTTGATGCTACAGCTGGTATTATATTTTTAATAACTCCTTGAACCAATCGATAATTAACTCCATTTATTCCTAATGTACAAAGAAATACTTTATGGTTAATAATCTATTAATTACTTAGACATAATTAATTTAATATTTAAATACTTACCAAATTCATCAGCGCGTTCAAGGGATTTTTCATAAATCCAACTAATGTGAACTGGATCATCTGTATCAATGTTGGAATCAAATGGGTTTTCTTTTGGCCATTGTATTAATTTCACATACTCTATACAATGTTCAGGTAAACGAGGTGTACTTGCTATGGTACATAATGGATAAGTCACCTATAAACAAATGTATGATTAATATTATTGCTTTTTTTTTACATTCCTGTCCATTAATAAATAATTGTAATTTATAAATAGTTAAAATTATATTTGAATTTTAATTCTAGGAAAACATCCTATCTACGGAATAATTTTTAAACTAATAAGGTATAAAAAAGAGTAGTCGAAATCTATTGAATTAAAAGATACCAAATTTAAGTTGAATTGGTTCTTTGTACAAATTCTAGATACAGGCTTTAATTACAATTAAATATAAAATCCTCTCAAAAATGAAATTAAAAACATGTAAGTTTTTTCAAATAATGAATACCTAGGTTTATATTTCATGTATTTAAAAATCAGAACTGTCTTTAGACTTTTTTAAATGTATCAACCATTTTATTAGATACAGAATTTTATACTATACATAGATGGACTTCATAAAATAACTCAAAAGTATAAAACTTTAACCATGATAGAGATTAGAGGTATATAGCTGAAGGCTTAAAAACAACATTTAAGTGTTCAATAGAAACCATATTAAAAGATTAATCTAATGTGATTAAAATATATTTCAATTAATTTTTAGATAGGTACAAAGAATATTTACAATATACTAGGCCCAACAAGTAAATGAAAAAAATTTTATGTACACAAAAGTCAATAAATTAAACATAAATTTAATTGATCATAAACCAAACTTTAGTGGGTCTATCTTTATTTTGAACAATGTCTGTGCATATTTTAAAATTAAATAAAGAAATTCAAAATTCCCGCATTTAGTAACACAATAATAATGCTCAAGGAGGTTACATAATATCAACAAAAGCATTGCTTTATTACTGATAAGTGATAACTATCTATATCAGTTAAAAAAAATTAATATTATCACTAAGGTATCACACGCATTAAAATATGAAATATGAATGCAATATGCTTGAATGCTAATTACTAATATCAATGTCTTATATCAATTAATAGAAACTAAGTAAAGATTAATGCTTGAAAAGTTTAAAAATAAATAATTACTTATTAGCTGTTGTTATAGTTATTACATTTTAAATAAAATTAGAAAAAGAGTTTTCTTTATTTTAAAAGGAGCATTTAAAAACAATATCATGTCTACCAGATGGTAAGTATATATTGGAATTAATAAGTAAATTTATAATCATAAGAGTACAACATACTGTTCAATTAAATAAATCAATATATTATTTTAATGATAGTTTAGTTTAATAAAAGTTCAATTTAATATTAAAAAAATGTTATAGGTATCCGATTTATCAGAGAGGCAATCCTCAACTACGTATTTTTTTGCCAAATTTTTGGATGAAATTAGTACGACCAGAAGAAAAACAACCAAAAAATGTGGTTCAATTCATGGTACCCACTGGAATGACAAATTATGATATAGAGAATTATTTAACAAAAATTTATAAAATTAAAGTTATTAAAGTTGAATCCAGTATTGAAAATGGTAAAATCTTAATGAAATATTTATTAACATAGCAAATACTTCAATACATTTATATGTTTGCACTGAAATATGTAACAGGTAAAATGAAAAGAGCAATTTTTGACAAATACGGCCCTATTGTAAAAGAAGATGACTTCCGACGAGCATTTGTTACAATGGCAAGCAACATTTTTTAAACAAAATTTGATTATAAATAGTTAATTTTTTCTCATTTATTGTTATTAATATGACTTTAATTTTGTAGCCTAGGGATCAAGAATTTGAATTTCCTGATGTATGTACTACAGAAGAGTTTAAAAAACGTACCTCTGAAGATGAAAAATCAAGTAAAGTTAGCCAAGATTTGTATAAAGACTATTTGAAGAAACAAGGCAACCGTCCTGGATTACCTGGCTGGTTTTCTTTTTAAGAATCATAAAATACATTTGTAACTGTGTAAATAAAAAGTATATGTCTATTCTGCAATTATTAGAATTATTAGCAGTTTTATATATAGATTAAAAGTGTGTGATTTGAATTCAAAGAATAAAATTAATGTATTCAGATTAATGATAATGATTTATATTTAATAATATCATCATTCATTTTTTTTTCCATAAACTAATTTCATTTGAAATTTTGAAATATATTTTGCTTAAAACAAATTTTCGAATTTTGTATGTTACTAATGAAAGTTAATAATATTATAGTGATTGATGATTATATTTATATTTTATATTTTCAATTAAAAAATTGAATCATTGATAAGGTTTTACCAATAATGATATTCTAATTAATATTTTTAACAGAATATCGCAACCTAACCAATAGACATTAGTAGTATACTAGTATCACTGATCGTTAGTTACTTATAGGCGAGGACAGCGACTCACAACCGATCTAGGACATCTTGGCGTATCCATTTTGGCGTGGCCACTTTGGCGTAAACCAATTTGGCGTATGGCAATTTTGGCGTGTAGTTATTTTGGCGTAAGACTATTTTGGCGTTAAGTTTTGGACTAATATGATTAGTACCTATGCCAGTAGTTACCTATACGAGTAATATAATAAATAATAAATAATAATATAATAATCATGTATAATAATTAATAGAGTAGGTGGAGTAAAAAATCAATTGATATAAATGTATTAGGTAATAAAAAAGTTATTGACTTTAGGTTAGGTTAGTTCATATAAATAAAAAATATAAATATAAATGTATATAAATAAAAAGTAATTGACTTTGATAGTTAGTTCATATAAATAAAAAAAAATTTAAAAAAAATAGAATTTAGTAACAACTTATATTCGGCATCTCCAAAATTGTTTTGTTTTATTCAAATTATATGCATCAAATGTGTACATATATCCATCGTGGGTGTATATTTCTCGACCGCGAATACTCTTTACTTGAGCCATTGTCGATTACAACTGATTAGTAAATATTAAATTGTATGACAACTGATTACTGATAACTGATTACCCTCAACATACACGCACAGACGACAGATATACAGTCACATCAGTCTGCTTTTGTAGTTATATTATATATATATTTTATTACGCCAAAACCTAACGCCAAAATAGTCATACGCCAGAATGGTTTACGCCGAAGTGGCAACGCCAATACGGCCACGCCAAAATGTCCGGGTCCCACTCACAACGGCCACATCCATATTTTGTCAATTTTTTGCGCCGCATATTTAAGGACCAGTGAGCAATCTATAGTATTTATAATCAATGGTAGTATACTAATACTATAGGCTAACTCTACTCAGGGCCAGATTGGGTAATCATGGCCGGCCTTAAAAAAATATTTTTCTAACGACCCATAATTTGTTATAGTGGCCCAATAGGCCATACTGACCAAATTTTAATATTAATAAATAATAATGATAATCACATTAGTTGTTGATAGACTAAATGATAGTCTACTATTATAATATTGTTGTCATAAAAATTGTAATTTGGCATTGCGGCCATTTTATCCTATACCAGCCAAAATATTAGCTGCCCTTCGAGATTATCTTGAATGCTCGACTGGCCTATCCAGCACTGAATCTACTGACTAAACTATAAATGGGGTTTTTTTTAGTGTTGAATGGTATCTACACATTTTATGCCTTGGAAAAGTAGTTGAAATTGATAATATGTGCAGTACACAAAATAAATTTGATTTCATGAATAAAAATAGAACCTACATCTTACATTAATATATGAAATATTTGTTAAGGTCTATGAATAATTTTTATATTCAACTCTTCATTAGAATCTATATAATAGGAATTAGAAGACTTAAATTGTGCACTCAGAAAAAAATCCTCAAAACACTGCATCATAAAATGTTTAGATGCTAATCAGTTCGCATTAAGAACAATTTTACTTGGAAATGAACTTAACTATGTTCATAAAAACTTAGTAATTTAAAAACTAATGATTATATTTTTAATAAACCACATTATTGTAACTATACATTTAACTAACTTACGTAAAAATATATAATAAAACATATTACCTGTGGTGGAAATAAGTCTAGGGTGCAATCAATACAAGGAGTAATTCCAGGTATTATAACACGAACATTTCCTTTGAAACCTTCAGTGCCACCATCAATCAATGGTATTACGGTGGAATTGTCAAGTTGCTGGTTGTCATCGTATGATAACAAAGATATAAGCATTCCATTGATCCATCGACGAGCAACAACAGAATCAAGACCACACACTACAAAATGAAAATTCCTGTAAAAATCTTCGCTCTTGTCTTGTATTTTACAATGATGTGGTGTAACACGGCATGTAGGCACACGTTCGTTAATAAATTTTGCTGCAACCTCTGCTTTGGAACTGTTTACATCCTTTCTACGGAACAAAAACTGACGGTTCAGATTAGACAAGTCTATAGTGTCCATATCTATAACATGGACGTCACCGAATCCCATCATTGCGAGATCTTTAAGTAATTCACAGCCCAATCCACCAGCGCCGACCACTAACAGTTTACAGGAATTTTGTAAAAATTCTAATATGCCTGTGCCCGGTTCAAAATCAGGATGACAGAATGGACTGGAACGTTCCAAGATCTTCTTCAAATGACTCCATCTTCTGTGATCATTGTCACACATTGTGATTTTTTTCAAGTAGGTAATTATAATTTACAAATAATTTAAATGCTTTGTAAACAGAAGAAAATGATGGAAGTTGGTTAAAAATAATATCATGAAGTACAAAATATTGTGGTTCAATGTATCACTGTGTCAGTGATTCAGTGATTCTTAATTTATATTCAGACTACTGAACTATTCAGTATTCACGATTATAAAGAACTTTTTTAATCTTTATAATTGTGTTTGTATTATATTAATCAGTGTTATTACCAGTAATATTCTAACCGGTGTTTACTGATAAAAAATATTCTGATTATCTGATAAAAACTTAGAATCAAGCCACGAATTGTTTGAATTTATTTATGTTTCTAAGGTTGGCATAACCGATCTTCCAAAATTTGATTTTGATGATATCTCACTGTTATCATAATTGGGAAATCTGTCCCATCAGGCACTTGCCTATGACTTTCAGGTTAGGTTAGTTATTAGTGAGTGCACAGTGTATTTTGAATTTTCTTTTCGTTTCGCTTCGCCTTCTAGAAAGGACTTCCGCGCTGTACGTGGAAATAGCCACTGCGTTTTTTTAACGTTATAGTAGAATAATAACCTATTAAAATGGCTTTACACGTTCCAAAAGCTCCGGGTTTTGCTCAAATGTTGAAGGATGGTGCCATGGTGAGTGTCCTGCGAACACGACTTATGACAAAATACTTCAAATGTACTTATAGATCACTTTTGGATTGCGTTAATGTATTTTAGCATCTTTCCGGTCTTGAAGAAGCAGTGTACCGAAACATCAGCGCCTGTAAACAATTCTCTGACACCGTTAAAACTGCATATGGCCCTAATGGTATGAACAAAATAGTCATAAATCACATTGACAAGATTTTCATCACCAATGATGCTGCCACAATCGTTAAGGAGCTTGATGTAAGTATTCATGTAAAATGTATCAATTTTTTGTTCATGATATATTAATTTAGATTGAACACCCAGCTGCTAAAATCATTGTATTCGCATCTGAGATGCAAGAGCAAGAAGTAGGTGATGGAACCAACTTTGTTATCATTTTTGCTGGGGCATTGTTAGAACAAGCTGAACACTTATTAAAAATGGTCAGTATCCTTATGTTCTTGACTTTTATTAATCAATCATTTATAATTATTAATTTGTTATGTTTAAAGGGATTAACTCCAGTTGAAGTATGTGAAGGTTTCCAACTAGCTCTTGAAAAGACTCTTGAGTTACTGCCTACCTTAACTTGTCATGAAATTAAAGACATCAAGAATAACGCTGAACAATTAGTAATAACACAAGCTGTAAAATCATCCATTATGAGCAAGCAATATGGCCAGGAACAGTTTGTCACAGACCTTGTGTTAAAAGCTTGCAGTAAGCATTATAATATTTAATCTCATGATTTAATTTTTAAATTGTATTAAAGTCTTTTATAAACAATGTTTTCAGCTTCTATTCTTCCAGAGAAGACTACATTCAATGTTGATAATGTTAGAGTGTGCAAAATTTTGGTAATTATAATTTATAATATAGTTATACTTTAATCGATGTTATTTATAATTTGTATGTATTCATTTTTTGTGTAGGGATCAAATTTATACAATTCTACTGTTGTTAACGGTATGGTATTCAAACGTACAAATGAAGGTGATATTACTAAACAGACTGATGCTAAGATTGCTGTGTATACATGTCCCATTGACATTACTACAACTGAAACAAAAGTATGTTGTATTCTATAACTGTATCATGAAAAAATACAAGTTTTTATAAACATAATATTTCATTTATAAATTTTAGGGAACAGTTTTAATCAAATCTGCAGAAGAATTGCAAAACTTTAGCCGTGGTGAAGAAATGGTGCTCGAAGAACAAATTAAAGCAATTGCTGATGCAGGGGTCACTGTGATTGTTGCTGGTGGTAAATTTGGAGACATGGCTTTACATTATTTAAACAAATACAAAATTATGGGTGTTCGATTAATGAGCAAATTCGACTTGAGACGTTTGTGCAAATCTGTTTCAGCTACTGCTTTACCTAGACTTGTAAGTATTTATGTGCAAATTCTATAACTTTATTTTAAGCAGGGGTATAATTTTAAAAGAAAAATAAGAATAGGGAAGGAATGTTTGGAAAACAATTTCAAACTGTTGTTTAAAGAATAATAAGTTTTCCATCTGATTTTAAAGGAAAAAAAATCATCCCGGTTGTAATAGTTGTTTGATATTTTCATTATATTCTTATACTTGTTTTGTTATTTGTAAAATCTATCAATATTTCAAAATCAATTTAAAACTATTTATCTAAAATACAACATTTTTGATTTTAACTAAAAATTTAACATAATAATTAATTGTTTAACTTTAGACCCCACCAAACAAAGAAGAACTTGGTTATGCTGACTGTGTTTATGTAGATGAACTTGGAGACACTTCATTAGTAGTATTCCGTTTAGATGGCAAAGACTCTCGCATGTCAACAATTGTAGTACGTGGTGCCACTGATAACTACATGGATGATATAGAAAGAGCAATTGATGATGGTGTAAATACATTCAAAGGAATTTCCAGGGTATGTTTAGAATAAAATATAAAGAGTTTTGTTCTAATTTTTTGAATAAATAAATAAATGTTCTCAATCTCATTTTAGGATGGAAAATTATTACCTGGTGCTGGAGCCATAGAAATGGAACTTGCCTACCAAGTAGGCTTATATGCCGACACACTGCCCGGATTAGAACAATATGGTGCCAAAAGGTTTGCAGTTGCTCTTGAAGGTTTTGTTAAAATTTTAGCCGACAATACTGGTGTGAAATCTAATGAAACTCTTGCTGAACTTTATTCCCAACATAGCAAGGGAAATAAAAATGCTGGTTTTAATATTGAAGTATGAATATTGTATATGTAAATTGTTTTGATTAATTAATTTGTAATTTTTATTATTTCCTTAGCCTAAAGGATCTTCATTAATAGATGTCACCAAAGTTGGTATTGTTGATTCTTACTTATCTAAGTTTTGGGGCTTGCAGTATGCCACACAAGCTGCATGTACAATACTGAAAGTTGATCAAATCATAATGGCTAAACGAGCTGGTGGTCCAAAAGCACCTGGTGGACGTGCACCTGATAATGATGATGACGCGTAATTTTTTGTTGTACACGCTTGGTATTTTATATTTTACCCACTAATTCAAGTTACTAACTCTTAATAATAGTACTAAGTATTTTTTTACTTGTAATGTTAAGAATCAATTTTGTAAAATTCTAATAAATTAATTAAAATGATTCTTAATTATTTAATTACCTTTTATTTTATTTCTACTTTATACTTGTAAGTTATTTAATAAATGTGAAGCTATTAATTTTCTTTGATAGACGTCATTATTGTTTGAATAATTGTGTTGTAATAGTTGCACATACAAAAGATAAAAAAAAAATAAGTTAGTTGTCAAGCTTAATTAGCTTTTTTTTTTCTTAAATATTGGGAAAACAGATTAACAACAAAACGTGCTCTGGTGGAAACAATTTGTACCTTCCAATTCGGGGTGTATATATATAGTTTTATATTGGTTATTTCACTTTTTATAATAAGTGAATTTTGGTATCGGAACTTTATACCCTTTTTAGCTAACTGTATAGGTAAGTACTATTTCTACTAATATTATCAAATACATTCAAATACACTTCACTTAAAAGAAAATATATGCGAAATGTAGGGAAAATAAAATAGTAAAATACATACGATCTCCCAACTCCACGTAGGGGGAACCCGTCTAACCATCAGTACGATAGGCGTCAACAGTGCTCCCAGTGTTAATCTGTCTTTCCAATATTCAATCTCTTTAGAAAATAAACCAATGAGTATTAAGAATAACATAGAAAAGTATATACAAACATGAAAAGAAGAAACAATTCATTAACACAACAAATTTAATTAATTAAAATAATAAAAGCCACAGTAAAATAGTTTTTTTTCTAGGTAAAACTAATATATTTTAAACAACTAGGTACATAGAATTTTATTTATGTATTAAAATACTTTATGAGTATTGATGGCCTATTCTATTTTTCTATTTAATTAGTATTTTATATTGGTAAATTGGTCATATAAAGTAATTTATATACTGCGGATCAATGATCATATTCTATTCAGAATAAGAGCACATTAGATTTATTTAGCAAAATCGGTTTTGACCGTGGCCGCCTGGTATCGTCTTATTCTAAATAGAGTATAGTATCAAATAGACTTGTTTCCAAACAAGTGATGGTGTGCATCTGATTCCTTCTAATGTTAATAACTAACTTAACCTACCCTTTGTAATTATTTTTAAAGATCATCTTTTAACGAACTTACATTTTATTTTATTAAATGTATTTAGTTGAATGAATCGTGGTTTCTCAAAATAAATAATAACATACTTATAATTAATGCAAAATTTTTTTATTGAAAAGTTGTTTGCTGTTAAATATTATCAGGCAGGTACAAGGGGGTATCTGGGGCCCCCCAGATGGAACTCCCTTTTCCAAGGGTCTGGACTCAGCTATCAATTCACATTCTGACATTATGATATTAGATTATTTACAGTTTTGTCTAAGAAGTTGAAAATAATATTTCAATTATGATAAATAATAATAATAATTATTATTATTGAATCATCATAAATTTCAAAACAAAATACAAAGTAGGACAAAGCAGACTTAAATATCTGGTCGAGCCTAGGCAATTATAGTACCATAATATTTGGACAACGCCCCTAATTATTTTAACACATTAACATTCATGTTGATGTATAAACCTATTAATGTCTTTAGTACTTTAGTTATAGTATATTTTGTATAATGGTATAATGATTGTATAATGTTTTTGTTAGATTAATAAAATGTACGTAATGGTAGGTACACACAAATATTTTTGATTTTATTATACTTTCATGACAGATAAAATTTCCATGATCTACACGAACATATTATAATATAAGCATTATAATAAAATATATACGCACATTTTGCCATGCCCCTAAAAAGTTTCATGTCGAGCCTGGGCTTGACCGGCTCACCCAGTCTGCCGTGCGCACGCTTATGCCGGTGTATTAAGGTTTACTCCATCCTTTAATCTTGTGTGATAGTGATGCATAGTGATTGTGTTTATAAGCATCATTATTATTATAAAAACGCTATAAATATATAAACTAGTTATATTTTTGATATTTAAATGAATATGTACAAATGCAACATGCCAACATGATAACCATATGGTTTTTTCAATATAACTTCAATAACGAATTTATTGTAACATTAAAGTTTATGCATATTGCATGTAATATGATAAATGAAAATATATAACCTTTGTTTTCTAGAAGAATAGAGTTCCCAATGTTGTAAAGCATAAGGTAAATAATAAATAAAACATTTATATTTCATTTTAAATTTTTTCTTATTTAATCTGTTTTTTACACATTTCAAAAAAAAAAATATATACTTAACAAAAAATAAATTGGTTAACATGTTACAACTTATAACAATATTTTACGAATTTCCGTGAAACTTAAAGCAAATCAAATGTAATATAAAGAAATTTAAATTTAAATCTAATTTTATATAATTTTTTGTCAAATTTTAAAATAAAAAAGGTGGATAAGTGGATTTCACTTTGCTGTACAGTAGGTTACAAGTGGGTCACTGTAATGGATGGTGTTAAATTTGGATTCAATGATATAATATCATTGTATTAGAAAAACGATTCTGAGTGAAAACGGTCATTCAACCTATGATATTACCAAGTATATTTGATGATATTATTGTGAATAAAGTAATTTATATATTTACTTATTTACGTGGAACCTTGTTTTAAATTTTCAATTCTTAGTTACAAAAGTTGAACATTTTATAAATTTTTAACTACAAAATAATTATTAAATTTTAAATTTGATAAATTTTGTCCAAATTTGAACTTTAAATGCTTATAAAAAAAAAGTTGCTTATGTATTTTTAATATTTTTCAACTGCTATTGTAACAATATATCAGGAGCCTTGCATTAAATTTTCACGCATTTTTATCCTACAAATAACATTTTATTGATATTTATAGAAAAAAAAAACTAAAAAAATTGAAAACTGTCAATGTCCGTAAACAGCTCAAAACAAATCAAAATATTTTGACAATTTTATCGTGTATAGAAAATGCAAATATAAACAACCAGTGAAAATTTCATGTATATACGTTCATTTGTTTTAGAGTTGCACCAAAAACCAAAATCGATTTTCTCGAAAACAGATTTTGCGTAAAAATTCCCGTTTTTCCTTAATTTTTCTTTTGTTTTTCACGTCGCTTTTGAAAACTACTGGGAAATTTTTACTTTTGATCTCTCCCCCCCCCCCAAAGTACCAACTAGATTCACTTTCCTATCAGAAAAGTTACTGTTGAAGAAAATCCAAAAATTTTTACTGTCCTAAAAGGTGAAGACAGACACGAAAATAAAAAAAAAACACACATCATTGTAAAATCAATACATTCATCGTTCCACTCAGAATCTAAAATGAATTTTTGTTTATATACTGTTTTTATTTTATAACGAGTTTTTCTATTATTAGTTAGTGTTAGGACTTGGTATACTAAGTACCTAGACAAGGTCATATCTGAGGGGGGTCCTGGACCCCCTCTCCTAAATTTTTTAATCTTATTTTTAACCAAATATCAAAACTTAAATTCAATAAAATTACAATATACGTGTCTTAAACTTTCCCCAAAAACATTTATGGATACGGCCTTGTATATAGGTATAAACATAGAATAGGTATAAATTACTATTATAACTTATAAGCAATAAAATACCAAGGTTTGACATTCGACAGACGCCTAACATGGGCTCAACACCTTAAAAACAAAAGAAAAACAGTTGACTCCAGACTCCACTTGTTTCGTCCTCTTCTACGATCTAAGATAGCAATTAGTAATAAATTATTAATATACAAAGCTATAATCAGACCCGTTTGGTCCTACGGCATCCAGATTTGGGGCTCTGCCAAACCCTCCAACACGAGAACAATTCAGGCATCCCAGTTAATCTGTCTGCGGCTAATTGTCTCTGCTCCATGGTACATCACAAATAACAATCTCCACAAAGACCTAAATATTCCATCGCTCTCTCAACTAACTAAGTCTCACTACGTCTCCTTCCACTCTAAGTTAACCCATCACAACAATCCATTAATAAAACACCTATCTTCTTTTACAATCCTCGATAACCCCCAGAGACGTCTTAAACGATCCTGGCCTAGAGACCTCCTAATTTAGTCTGTCGGGTGGCACTACCGAGTGCCCTCCCAATATCTGTTAGTCTCGCTAGTTATATTATCTTTAATCAAAATTATTTATTGTACCAAATGTGTATAGATTGTAATTATATGTATTTAAAAAAAAAAAAAAAAACATAAGCAATATAAGCTGTTACAAAAACCACCAAGAGAGTACTAAACGAGAGTATGTACGTAGTGCCTAGTTTATTGCAAACGGCGTACTACGCTTGCACCTATGTCAGGCGTGACATGTTCGACTTTTTGAAGGTACCAGACGTCGATTTGCGACATTGTTGCGAGTAGCTGCTTGAAATATTAAAAATCGACAAAAACCGAAATGAGGGCAACGAAAGGCAGACAATGTTCATTAGGTTGCAGTTGGCCATCGACGACAAGAGGTTTCTAAACCTATGCGAGGAGGCAGCGTCGCACGGGCTCATCAATTGCTTGAAACTCACTCACGAGATTGGTATTCTTTGAAACGATAAGGCGTGCAACCGGGCTATGAGTGCGGGGCATCTGGAGTGTCTAAGATACGCCCGAGAAAACGAGTGCCCGTGGAGTAAGGAAATTTGCAGCAACGCCGCGTTAAACGGTCACAAGAACTGCCTAGTTTACTCGAGGGGAAATGCAGGTGACCGTGTGACCAAACGTCATGCCTCAACGCCGAGAAAGGACATTTGGGATATTTGGACTGCCTGTCTGCCTGGTATACGCACGGAAAAACGGGTGCCCGTGACACGAGCTACGTCACGTACAACGTTCTGCTTGTTTTACACACAAGTATTTGGTTGTCCCAAGGGCGAAACAATACTTCATAACTAGAACTCAAGTAATATTTTATGGTCAATGTTTTTTTTCATGTGACACATCGACTGTCTTTTTTTATGTTAGTATGTTACAAGTTCTTTCCGTTCGCTACATATCAGTATATTTTGTATCCTACCAAGGACCCCAATACACTAATTTAATATTATAAATTATTAATAAAATGTTTGATGATTGTTATATATTTTAATCTTGTATCAATTATAAATAAAATGTATTTACATGTTATTGTCGTGGATGTATACAATTCAACCAGATTTTACTGTAAGGAATCTATGAAATAATACATGTATGCGCCAGGACCCACTACAGAAGTGAATACTTGAATATTTAATTTTGATTTGAATTATAACTTAACTGTTGAATAATACTTAATAGTAACATGCTCTAGTTAGATAATAATTTGAAAATAATATAACTTAGGTTTAGGTAATCAAGAAAAATATAAAACATAAGTATAAAACGAAATCTAAATTTACATATTTACTATAACGAATTGAAATACCATTCAAATAGACAACTCTTATTTCAACAATACATCATAATGCCTATTCTGACCAAATATTTTAATTTTTCACAACATGCACAAGGAATTAATATGTTCATTTTCAATTTATTCCAAAAAAGGAATGCGTTAAATGGATCGCTGTTCCCTATGATGTATTCACTACATTAAGGATTTCCTCAAATGGTTAAACAGTTAAAATGTAATGGTACTTACTTGTATCAGTAATTAAAAAATTATGAATTTAATTTTGCTATTGTTTTTTTTAACTAGAAATTAGAAATAAAACGATTATGAGTAATTATTTAATATTATAAAACTATAAACTAAGTTAGAACTTAGAAGAGATGCTAAGGATGTATTCATATTTTTAATTTGATTGATATTCAATCATGAAATTTACAGCCCTGGTAATAATATCCACAATCATCATTATTTGATAGTAATTAATAATAATAAATTATATACCATTGGTCTTTGGGTAAATTGGTAATAAAATATAAATAATACCTCTACTTAGTATTTTTTTTTTATTTATAAGACAGTAACGTAAACATCTGTTACCTATCTTGTACCTATATCATAATCTACCTAAAGAGGTCTGTTATGAATTTAAATTAAAAATTTATGTTACTTATTTTACTAATTATAATTAGGTATATTGGCTACTGGGTAACTTTTTAGTTTTTTTATAACCAACTGACTGATCAGTGATCACCACAGATATATATAATTCTTATATATATAAAATCTGTGGTGATCACTGACTGTAAAGATATACAGGACTGGACACAGAGCCTTATCAGCCGGTCAGACAATGTTACGCATTGTACCTTTAAGCGGTACCTACGCTATCTAGTGACGAATTAATTTACTACATTATTATTACAGCTCGCACTTTCATATATTTTATTTTATCTACTTAAACTAAAAAGTACCTAGTTATGTATGTAGTTATACCTACTTTTTATAATATAAGACACAACTTTAAATATTTGTTATGAGTATGTATACTTAGGAATGTACATATTAGGAATATTTAAAATAATTTATATTACATTATTAATGCATATTTTAGCTATTTTCAAAAATATATGCATAGTATTTATTTAATTTATAATATTTCCTAATTATATATTCATGTACTTAAATCAACCCACTAACCATTTATTTCAAACATTGAAGGAATAGCATTTTCTTTTAGCCTAGGGTTAGTAGCAGACAACGGAATAACAAAATCAGCTGAAGAAAATGAAACGTTATTAATATCTGTAGAACTAGAACTAAAAGAAAAAAAAATTAATTTAATATTTTTCATTTCATTAGGTTAGGTTATATCTTAGTTCATGGTACAACGCCAGTAGTTGGTACAACGTCGATCTTAACGCCATCTAGGTACGTAAGTGCATTACATAATAATATTTGTAATGGTAATAATATATTTAATTGTTAAATTGTTAAATTGTAATTATTATTTATTGTACCTACTACCTATATAAAAAAATATTGAGTTAAGAATTAAGATCTAAAATTTACTTGTTTAGTTGACTTTCCTATATACGATATAAGGTATCTTAATTGACAAGTAGTTTATGAGATTGAGAGCAAATTTCAATACAACTTTCATCTTACAACTAGCACATAGTAGATAGAGTATTAGAGTTAATACATTATAATATTATTTTTACATATTTGCATTTTAGTGTTTTACTTTATTAATGTAATAACTAATAACTATAGTAGGTATGACATACCTGTTAATACTTGATTACATTAACAATAATTGTTGTGAATATGGAATATTCTGTTTTCAGTTCATACCTACCTACCTATATAATAAAGTGCAGATATTTGTGTATGCATAAAATAATAACAGCAATAAATATAATTTAAAAAAACAAGAATTATAGATATTATATGTATTACTCAAGTAATGACTAATTTAGCAGATTATTTTCTTTTTCAAATTTATTTTGTTTTGATTTTTATTTTCTATGTTAGAGAACTGTCTCATCCAGCATCCTTGTTGTAATGTAATACCTGACGATGAACATCAGTATTTCAGTTTTATATTCATTACATGGTAATGTTAGTAAACTGGTATTATTTTCTAAAAAATCATCAATTGTCTCCTGAAATACACTAGGCATACCTACTACAATACTTTGAGAAAAAAATGTTCTATTTCTATTATAATATTATGAAAATGTTTATTTGGATTCCAAGCTGTTAAAATATTCAGTTCTTTTGGTGCTTTGAATAATGTAAATTTAATTTTGTTTTTCAAAATATGACATTGATCTACACCACATCGCCTATGCATTTTGTTAATTTATCTTAATGATGGTAAATAAATTTACCAGGGAATGAAATCGCTTATGAAAAATTCGGTTATCGGATCCGGTAGGACTCAAAAAAATGTTCGTAAGTGGTTACCGGTTTTAGGGGTTTTTAGAATTAGTGGTAATGATTACCGGTTACCAAAATGATCCCTAAAAATGTGATTACGGGTTATCGGTTTGGAAGCGGTTTTAATTCTTCAAGATTACCGGTAACCACTTCGGAAAAGGTTTTTATCGGAAAGTTTTAGTTTTACTTTAATTTACGCAAAACAAATATCCACTTTATAAAACGATTTAGGGCCAAGCTAAATTAAAAAATAAATATGCCTTTAAACATTTGATTCTTTTTTTTTATTTGCTTATAAAAATAGATTGGATAGTGCTATTAAAAAAAGCGTGAAAATGTTTAAAAAAAAAACACGAAAAATGAATTTTACTAAATTTACGATTATAAAAGATTTGAATGTTATTTAAATATGGTTTTTCAATGATTTTGTAATTTTGTGCACTGTGCACATACAAGTTAATTAAAAAAAACATCCAGAAAGTAGTATTGATAAGTTAAAAAAGCGGTGTTTTTTTTATAACTTCAGACACCATTGATTTAGTGCATAGTAAAGGTCCCCGCACACAGCATCGGTGACGGTAGCGGTTACGGCAAAATGAGTCCGGCACTGCCAAGACAAAAGAATTTTACCGCCGCCGCTGCAGTGTGTGGCGTCCTTAATAAATATAAATTATTTAGTTATTTTGTTATTTAATATTAATTAATAGGTATTTCTTAAATTTTTTTTATTATTTTATCCGAAACATTATTTTTAAATATTGGGATTAATAAAACTATTTTTATTTATTTATTATTTTATATAAATTAGAATTTGTTAATAAACTAAGTAATAAATAAATGGTTACCAAGTAACAAACCGTTATCTATTATAAATTTAAATTAAATTTACTGCATTTGCGTCTAGTAGAAACAAATAAATGTTTTTTAAAGATAATGTGAAAATATCTATCATCCATCGGTTGGGGCGGTTAGGTTATAATTACAAATAATCTATGGCAAATGACAATCGTCTGAGACGAACAGCGATTCCAATACGTACTAACATATTTCGTTCCATTCTGGTTATTAAGCTAGGTACCTATTTTTACAAATGTCATTAATCTCAATACTTCCAGACTGAACTTTTGGATCGGAGATATGAAGACGTGCGGATTTTCCTTGTCGGATATGCACAGCTCTGACACTAGACAATATTATACACTCGAAGGGAACGCGTTTCGCTGGAAGAATAAATAATTACGTAAGTTTTGTCCTAGCCAACTGTAATACATATTAATTTATGAAAAAGTATATTAAAAAGCATTATTATTATAAATGAAACAAAACTATAAACTATGGACCGTAACATAATATAGGTATTTCTATATTTTTAGCTCCATAATTTCTGTTAAAATATTAGGACAATGTATTAAGTACCGTAAAAGTGCTAAATTTGAGCTATTACTGATAATATTATATTCATAACAAATTATCTTAGAAGGTTAGGTACTGTTATTCCACATACCTATTATAGTTTAATTTAACTACAACCAGTGGCGCCGGGGTCCTTCAAAAATGGAGGTTCAAAATATCATCTTAGTTTAGAACCTACCACACACCCACCCGATGGACCAATAACCAATAGTTGATACATTTTAACAAAATATAACATATAACTATATAGTATCAATGAAATTATTTTAATATAATATATACAACAATGTACTATACATACATAATGTTACTGATAAAACCTAATAAAGCAGCAGCAAGTAGTATTCTCACTGTGGCGAATGAAAGTTAGCTATATTCGCAATGTAAATTCATTAATTCAATAATTCATCAGTTTTAAAAATATAAAATCCTTTAAACCGATGAGACAAAGTTTAAAAATATAAAAGAAGTTAAGTGTATACATATAAGTGTATAACATATTAATTTAAAAAATAAATTCCATCAAACTTAATTACCAACTAAAAATTATTATACCATTAGTCATTAGTCATTACCGTTTTAAATAAATTATAATATTAAATAGGTAGCCAATTATATTATGGAAACATTATTTTATATTCAATATTTTGTATAATTTGAACACCTTGCTAACACAACTTTACTTTATACATTTAAACATTTATGCTTTCATATTGAAGAATAAATAATAAATAAATGTTACTATTTTAGTAGTAGGTATAGGTTAGATTATGAATAATTTTATACACTTTAATTTAATTACACGATCTTTTTATAACATTACTACATTAGTGTTTCTTCTTTTATTTATTCAAAAGTAGTAAGTTAGATTTTTTGATAATGTAGAACTTAAAGTTGCAAATATATTAGTGACATCTTCATTGTTTATTTGAACATCTGATTCACATGTTGTAATCATTAAATCTTCTAAACGATATTGAGAAATAGTTGTACGTAAACGGTTTTTGAGAATTTTTAATTTTGAAAATGTTCTCTCGGGGCTCGTACTAGATACAGGCAATGTACACGCTATTTTTAAAGCTAAGAACACTGTTGGAAATATGCTTCCTAATCCAGAAGTATGGCAAACTTGAAATATATTGAGTATACTTCCTAAATTGTTCACAACTTTGTTTTCGTCTCCAAATTGGCCCTGTTCTTCATCATTGCTTGATTCGTTATCTTGGGCACTATCATTTTTTTCTGTTTCAATATCTTTATGAAGAAAATTTAAATTGGAATGCATGGCAACGTCAAATTGAAAAAAAAGTTTAGAGAATTGAATATACTTACTTCTTAAAACTTCAAATTGTATATGTTTGTTATATATTGTACAAAATACCTTAAAAACATCTTTTTGTAGTAATGATGGATCATTTTTTATTTTTAGCACCCGATTTATTGAAAAATATGAAATGTCTTTTAATAAGCCCTGAGATGTTGAATTAAAATGGTTTTTAATTACCGTTGAATGTTTTCCTTTACATTATATTATCTGCCAAATCAATACCACTACTTTGGTCAATCCCACAACTGTCGCCGACGTTAACTTCTAAATTTTAGCCAAAATTGAAATTGAGAAAAACAAAAAATTAGATAATGCACTGAATAATTTACTTACAATGTTTTTTTTTTAACATTATAAATGATGTGTGAACACTATTACCTATCTACTAAGAACAGAAAATAAAAAATAATAGATTTAAAATTCTTTTGATAAAATTAAGATTGAATATCATTATTATTTGTATATATATTATTTTGATAAAAATAAATATATATTAAAGTTTATGTACATATTATTTATGTATAAAATAGTAATGTACTAAAGTCAAAATTCAAAATTCATCGAATACATCTTAAGTCAAATTAACCAAATAATTAAAGTATAATATTAATAAAGAACTCACAATAATAATGTTACCTAATTAAGTATAAAAAATAAAAATCGAGTAAAAATGTAAAATAGTTTTTAATTTTTTGTTAATTTTTAACTAGTTTAAAAAATAATTGGTTATGTAATAAAATATTGTAAATAAAATATATTATAATATATAACCTAATTACTTACATAATATGGGCTATGATAATTATTTATATAGATACAACTATTATTTAATATTTAATGTTATTACCTACTTAAATTACTAATTTATATAATTATATCTATGAATTAGGTATTCAATAAATCGAGTATTTACAAAGAAAAATAAGTACCTACATAGATTCTATAATATTTATTAACCATCAGACTATAAAAAAAAAAAATATTAATTTATAGACAAAATTAAACAATATTAATAAAAACAATACTTACCTAAATCAAAAGTTTCATCAATTTTTCTTTTTTTTTTGAAAATATGTTCACAGGTTTATACAAATTACAATTACGCCTGTTAAATTATAACTTGATATTACATTATTATGCACCCCAGTGCCAACAAGCACCCACCCACCCAATTTAGGTGGTTCATTTGAACCACCTAAAGTACGTACTCGGCGCCACTGACTACAACATTCTAGTAGAGTCTGAAAAAATTTGGTCCCACGACTCTGATCACATAAACTTTTTTTTTTTTTTTTTTTGTTTGTTTTGAGGCTTCGACAACTTAGGTCATTAGCCTTTGGTACTGTGGGGGATGGAACTGTAGGTTTTGTTTGTTTGGAACACGTGGGCAGAATTTTTTAGTGGGCACCCGTAGGTATCTGCCATTGCCCGGTAGGGGGATGGCGGCACTTGTTCTCCGGACACCGTGACTTGCCCGGAGGAAAATGCCACCCGATGGCCGGGAATCGAACCCGGACCGGCTGTGCCGAAGTCGACGCGTTGACCACTCGGCCAACTCGTTATAATACATTATAACACATGTTCAAATGTGCATTTTACACCACATATTTTGTTAATTTACACAGTCTCTCTTCAATTTCAAATTTTTCTTCAAATTATCTACAAAATATAAATGTTTAGTAAATTGGAAGACTTGATTAAGTATTTAATCATTTATATAAAAGAGATGTGCCGGGTCGTCACATTACTATATCGAGGGGCCATGGTGCAAGTGACGTCCATAAATATCATAACATAATATATTATGTTAGAAATACAAACTTTATATTTCACTAACTGTTTTATATTATGAAAAAATATTACGAAATGTACTATACTCATATTATATTATGATTGTATTAGATACAAACTCTTGAATCAAGAGTTATGTTTGAGGATTTATTAATTTCCTAAAAAGAAATGCCTCAAGGTTGCCTCAGTAGGTTGAGGGACCGTAGTTAAAGTGCCATCCACCAATAAAGAACCAGGAAAAAAAACGATTAATTCAAATATAGAAGGTACTTATATCATATACTTTTATCAAAGTATGATTGTGTTAGTCACAGTCTTGTGTAAATGATATTGTCTTATGTTTTCCCAATCTAATTAAACAAAATATTGAAAATTAATGAAATCACAAATATTAATGCAATAGAGAGACTGTGCATTGATTTACAAATTTGTCTTAAATTTACTTTTTGCATAGAGAATATGAAGGTGGGATGGGCTTTTAATATCAGAGTATGGGGGACATGGCTGGGATTTCATATTATGAATTGATATATTTGCGGACAATGGACGACCAACAGGACCATCCTCCATAGCATGTTTCAATAAATCCAAAATAAAATTTATTGAATACGTTATAAAGTTGCTCCCATGCTCGACATTATCCTGGTATTTTTTAAAAAACATGAAGTTAAAAAAATCTTTAAAAATATTGTTCTAAAAAAAACCTTTCATGTGCATATGTTGTCTCCAAGTGTGTGTTGTGAGAGGATAGATGCTGATAATAGAGACTCGTTGATCGCTTTTATGTGCTTCAAATTGTGTGACAAGAGTGAGCTGGATATGGCTCCATCATACATAGATAATAAATATATGGATAGGACATAATGGTCTTATCAGCGGTCTTCGAGGGGAACAATTGAGGCCAAATAAAGTATACCTATATCGAGTATCGACTATCAATATAAAGGAGCCTCAATTGCCTTCCCCTCCGGGAACGTGGCCTCAAATGTATTTAACATAGACGTGGCCTATCCGCATGGATTAAGGTGTCAACAATCAAAGGTTCAACTTGATAATCAAACACTTAAGTTCGGCAACCTGCAACCCGGGATCTTTTTATTCAAAGTGTCCTAATAAGTCATAAGAAGGTTAGTTAGGTAAACCTATGGTTAGTTGAAGCTATGGTGATGATGGACGACTATCAACACTGGTCGTGAGCTTTGCGAAGATCTTTTTCTACTAACTACCAAGGTATTCGATATTGTAAACATAACAATGAAAGAAAATATTTAAATATTATTAATTTGGTTCGGTTAGGTAAGGATAGGACAGGAAATTAGACGTTAACTAATTATCATAGTTTATAACACGGTCTTAAAGACTGTCAGCTAGAGTTGTACCAGTATAGTTATTAAAAACTTAAATACAGCCAACATTAAATGCTGGTGTTTTTACCACGACAAATTATAAAATATAAAAAAATATTATTTTATTAGGATTTTATAATGTTTTCAATACTCATGAGTTTTTGTAAATAGGAAATGTATAAAATCAATAGTTTTAATTTAAAATATAGTTTTGTGTTTTGGTATCCTATTGTCAAAGAATTCTCAAAATTTCCTTCCCACATTTTTTTACATTGTACTAAGTATACTTTTTTTCCGCACATATTTACAAAGACTAAAACAGATATCTGACTATGTTTTTATTTGCATTTAGTTTTTAAAGTTTGTAATTTAATATTGACTATAGACCCAGCCAAACACAATATTATTTTAAATTAAACATTATTTTACATCCTTAATAAATTACATTCATTTTTATACATTTTCTAATACATATATTACGGTGATACACCTTTGATCATAATAACTGTTCGTATTATTATAATATAAACAATACCTAATTTTTGGAATGTTTTTATTAGGTACTGTTGTATTTAGCTTCCAGCGTATTCTTTTGTTTAGTGTTATTTCGCCCAGGTTTCTCAAACAATTTTTTTTTTCAATTCATTGAACTCTAATAGATTTGTATAAATATATTTCAACATTAACCGGTTATACCTAGGAGTACACTGAGTACTTGTGTACATACTATATAATTTGAAAAGAGGCTGTCTCACGTTCACCATTCAATTTAATTTTTATATATTTGACTTTTTTGATTTTTTTATACATATCTTAATTTAAAACATTTAAAAACTGTTTAAGATTTTGGATATTTTAGTTTGAACTCTTTAATGTGTGGTTTTACTATTTAAATTTTTCTATAATTTTTTTTGTTTTCTAAAATGCATTTGTCTGAGGGCGCTTACGCATCACTTCAATTTAATTCGTAATTTTTTTAACTGTTGTTGTATTTTTTGTAGATATTTTTTAAACATTGATAAACTGATACCCTCTGTATTATCATTCTTTAGTGAGCTTATCATTTTGAATAGTTTTTCTATATAAAATTCTGGGCATTTTTGTTTCTACTTTGTGTAATGTATATTCCTAAAGTATAATTGTTTCTAAATATTTTTTTGGTTTTCTAAAATGCATTTGCCTGCGGGCGCCAACACCTACCTTCAATTTTATTTAATGATTTTAACTCTAGCTGAATTTTTTGAACATTGATAACCAGGTGCCCTATGAATAATCCTTCTTTAATTAACTAAATATTTTTTGAATAGTTTTTCTGTTTAAGATTCTTGGCATTTTTGTGTGTACTTATTGTAATGTGTATTCCTACAGTTAAATTTTTTCCACATTTATTTTTTTTGTTTTCAAAAATGCATTTGCCTGCGGGCGCCAACATCCTCTTTCAATTTTTTTTTTTTTGGTAATGTGACTAGTTAAATTTTTGTGTAGACTTGAACATTGATAACCTGGTGCCCTATGAATAATCCTTCCTTAATGAACTACCTATAATTAGTTTGAACAGTTTAAGATTCTGGGCATTTTATTTTGTAATTTGTATTCCCAAATTTGGTTTTTTTGGTTTTCTAAATGCATTTGCCTGCGGGCGCCAACACCCTCCTTCAATTTTTTTTTTTAGTATTGTAACTCTAGTTGAATTTTAGATTCTGAGTACACCGATGAATGTATTGATTTTACAATGATGTGTTTTTTTAAATTTTTTTTTGTGTCCGTCATCACCTTTTAGGACAGTAACTTTTCTGATAGGATACCCTCTGTATTATCATTCTTTAGTAAGCTTATCAATTTGAATAGTTTTTCTGATTAAAATTCTGGACATTTTTGTGTGTACTTTGTAATGTGTATTCCTAAAGTAAAATTTGATCTAAATTTTTTTTTGGTTTTCTAAAATGCATTTGCCTGCGGGCGCCAACACCCTCAACCTCAACACCTTAAATTTTTTTTTTTAATAATGTGACTAGTTTAATTTTTGTGTAGACTTGATTATTGATAATCTGGTGCCCTGTGAATAATCCTTCTTAAATGAATTACCTCTAATTATTTTGAATAGTTTTTTCATTTAAGATTATGGACAGTAGTATGTTTTGGTCGGTTCTAGCTCCTCCGCAAATCCGGCGAATCCGGCTACCCCGCTCAGCCTATAGTTATATCCTATTGCGACCGTGCTCGGCCGTGCCCCCTCCCCTCTCATACATCTCATACCATGCCCGGCCATTCCCCCTCCCAGGTTAGGTTAACCTAACCTAACCTAGGCTAACCTAACCTCTGTGTTTTGGTATGTTCTGTACCCCCCCGCAAATCCGACGAATCCGGCTACCCCACCTAGCCTATAGTTATATCTGCGCGCCTGCTATCGCGTACGTGCGCGACCATGCATATCATACAAAGGTGTCTAACCTAATCTAACCTCCCTCTCTTATCCTTACCCCTCCTCATCTCATCAATGTCTATCACGTATGTACCCGACCTTACCCCCTGCCCCTTCTCCTCCCATCGATGTCTATCACGTACGTGCCCGACCTTACACCATTCCCCTTCTCCTCTAATCGATATCTATCACGTACGTGCCCTCTCGAACCCTACCGTGCCCTTCCCTACCATACCGTGCCCCTCCCCCACCCCCCTATCACGTACGTACCCGACCATGCCCCTCCTATCCATGCCTGGAATTGCCCGTCCTTGCCCCCTCCTATCCATGCCCGGCCTTCCCCATCCTATCTATACCCGGCATCCCCCCCTCATACCCATGCCCGTCCTTGCCCCTCCTATCCATTCCCGGCCTTCCCCATCCTATCTATACCCGACCTTACCCTCCCCCTCATATCTATGTATAAACCCCCCCCCAACGTCTATACTGTTATATATATGAAAATACATTAGATTTACTCAGATCTATAGCAATAATGTATAGAAAGTCGGTATGTGTAGGGCCTCATCAGTAGCTATTATTTTAATGCTTTAAATGTATCCCAAAATAATTGAAAATATTATCTAGATCAATCTTTTACCATGGTAAATTATTAAGTTATATTTTACCAATCCATGGCCTAAAATGTTACCATTAACTAAATATATTAGAAATCTATAACCGTCTAATTATTAGACTCTAATACTACAATTATCAATAATCATACAGTACGTCTCCGATCGTATACTACACAGCACACAAATAAATATCATTCTTTATAGTGAAATTTATTTTATAGTGAAATTTATTTTCAAAGTGTTTATTATTTTATTATATCAAACATTTGCCTATACATGAAGCTCGTATATAAAACTCTCAAAACTTAATACTACAGTATGAAAATATTATAGATATACTCAGACCTATAGCTATAATTTATAGAAAGCAGGTCCATATTTATGCAAGGACAAATGGGACATTTGCACTGGGCCCACTCGAAAGAGGGGCCCACTAACTTTACTCTTCAGCCTTATAAAATTAATTGTATACCATTTTTATCATATTTTGGGAAAACACAATTTTACTTGGATATTTTTGTGGGTATGAAGTATAATGGGGATTTCGTGAAAACGATGGCTTTAATCAACATTGACGATAACAAAAGCTGAATTGAATAAACGAAAAATGGCCTAAATTGAAGTAGAAGAAAAATTTGGATTTTTATTCAATAAAAATCCTGATAGAAAGGAAATTATCAACCAAATAAAAAATTTACAATCAATGTACACAAATGAACTAGATTTGGATCCTTATAATTTTGCAGATGAATGGTTACAATTTCATAGTTTAATTTATTCTCATCAAATATCAAGAAATCCCGCTGCCCAACTTAAATTCATTAAAGATATGCAAATATCGCATGCATTTCAAAACGTGGAAACGTGTCTTCAAATTTTTCTTACAATGCCTGTTACAAATTGTTCCAGTGAACGATCATTTTCTTCATTAAAAAGAATTAAAAATAGATTACGATCTACATTGAGTCAAGAAAATATAGATTTTTCGTATGCGTTTACATACATTTACAATGTTATTCCTTTAATCATCATAACACAACCCTATTAGCACTATGATAATAGTAGTTATGTGCCCATCGTTGTTTTTAATGAGGTAAAGTCGAATGGTTTTAATGATAGAAACAAGTGTCATAAACCTACCACCCATCTCATATAGGAATATGTATAGTACGACTTTGAAGTAGGGCATTTTGAAACTCGTGTATAAAGGTAGACGGGGGAGGGCTTTTAATATTACATTCCTATAATATTTAAATATATAATCAATCATTTTATCGATGTGTGTGTATGTATGTATGTGAATGAAATAAATTTAATATTAGTACTTAAAAATGTCTTCCATTTTATTATTATTTTCTAATAAGTGTAACCCGCTATTGTATACCAATTATTGATTACTGGCTAACAACAAAAAATATTTCAACATAGTAACCACACCTTCTCGGCTTGCAAATATTTATAATAACAATAATTGTCGTCTGTTAGTTTGCCATTGAATATAGAACTTATTGAGTTTTTTGCGTATTGTATTCAAATTAAATGAGAAACAAAGAATTTTGTTGTATTATAAACGTAAGTCAAATGTATTTTGTTTTTTAAGTAATTTATAACTGGTTACGTATTTTTTTTTTAGATTGAAGACGAAAATATAATACAACCAATCAAAAAACGACATTTGGCATATCACAGCAATATTAAAATGAAAATTGTTCTTTTCATCTTTATAATAACTGGATTATTATATTGTGTTATGTGCAGGAAAAGTTATAAATGGACCAAACGAACCAGTGCAAAACCAACTTTAGTAAGTATACTAAGTTTATACATTATTAGAATGTAGGTATAAATTATACCTAGTTTTGGTGTATTGTTCTTTAACTGATAGACCGTGAATTGTTTTAAAGACCCTAGTAAATTTTAAAATTGTTTTTAAAAATGCTTTTTATTTCTACTCTTACAATTTTAACATCATTTAATTACAACATTTTTTGAATATTTTGAAGACCTCTAGCTACTGTATAAAATCATATCCCACCACGACAACAAAAACCTAAATACGCCACTGCAATTATTAGTTCAACAACTGATTAATGAAAAACTTACATGATTTTATAATAATTTGGTATTTATAAGGGAAAATACTTAATAATAACAATAAACATCAAGTTACTTTACACACGTAAAAATTATTATAAATTATAATTTTTTTTTTTTTTTATCATAGGAACCCAGTTTAGAAGAAATAAAAGAAGATATCATGCAAATTAAACAAAAAATCGAAAGCTTCGAAAATGTAATATTTTCGAATAATATAACGTCCCACGACGTTAAGTTAAATGCAGCGTCGGTCATGAAGAGTGGATACTCTTATTTTGTATCCGCTTTGGAGAAATTTTTTGATAAGGGATTGCCACCGCCTAACTCGATACAAGTTAGCAATTCATCTAATCCGTATATAAACCAAACGTACTGGAAAAATAACACTATTCATATGATAAATAACTCGGTGATTTATTTATCATATGAATAGTGTTATTTTTCCAGTACGTTTGGTTTATAAATGGATTAGATGAATTGCTAACTTTTATAGAGTTAGGCGGTGGCAATCCCTTATCAAAAAATTTTTCTAAAGCGGGTACAAAATAAGAGTATCCACTCTTCAATACCGACGCTGCATTTAACTTAACGTCGTGGGACGTTATATTATTCGAAAATATCAAATTTTCGAAGCTTTCGACTTTTTGTTTAATTTGCATGATATCTTCTTTTATTTCTTCTAAACTGGGTTCCTATGATAAAAAAAAAAAAAATTATAATTTATAATAATTTTTACGTGTGTAAAGTAACTTGATGTTTATTGTTATTATTAAGTATTTTTCCCTTGTAAATACCAAATTATTATAAAATCATGTAAGTTTCATTAATCAGTTGTTGAACTAATAATTGCAGTGGCGTATTTAGGTTTTTGTTGTCGTGGTGGGATATGATTTTATACAGAAGCTAGAGGTCTTCAAAATATTCCAAAAAATGTTGTAATTTAAATGATGTTAAAATTGTAAGAGTAAAAATAAAAAGCATTTTTAAAAAACAATTTTAAAATTTACTAGGGTCTTTAAAACAATTTCACGGTCTATCAGTTAAAGAACAAATACATCAAAACTAGGTATAATTTATACCTACATTCTTAATAATGTATAAACTTAGTATACTTACTAAAGTTGGTTTTGCACTGGTTCGTTTGGTCCATTTATAACTTTTCCTGCACATAACACAATATAATAATCCAGTTATTATAAAGATGAAAAGAACAATTTTCATTTTAATAGTGTTATTTTTCCAGTACGTTTGGTTTATATACGGATTAGATGAATTGCTAACTTGTATCGAGTTAGGCGGTGGCAATCCCTTATCAAAAAATTTCTCCAAAGCGGATACAAAATAAGAGTATCCACTCTTCATGACCGACGCTGCATTTAACTTAACGTCGTGGGACGTTATATTATTCGAAAATATTAAATTTCGAAGCTTTGTATTGTATAACTTTAAATAATAAATAATAAATTGTATTGTATACATATAAACAATAAATGATAAAATATGATGTGATATTTTCCAAAAAAATACCTATACCTACCTATAAATAAAAAATAACAATTTGGATTGTATACCTTTAAATAATAAATAATAAATTGTATTGTATACCTGTAAACAATAAATAATAAAATATGATGTGATATTTTCTGATAATATATTTTTTTTAACTAGGTAGTTAAGTTAAAAATTATCAAAAAAAGTAACTATTA
This sequence comes from Sitobion miscanthi, assembly GCA_008086715.1. Taxonomy (NCBI): domain Eukaryota; kingdom Metazoa; phylum Arthropoda; class Insecta; order Hemiptera; family Aphididae; genus Sitobion; species Sitobion miscanthi. The sequence goes on from CM017797.1 coordinate 5,422,315, forward strand.
ATTAACTTTTAAGTTTTAACTTATTAACTAGTTCTTGCCCAACTTTGCGCATCATGCACAGTAAACAATAATATTGATAAAAGTATACAGAAAAAAGGTGGGTTAGTGGGTGTCGCTCTGCTGTACAGTAGGTTACAAGTGAGTCACTCTAATGGATTGTGTTAAATTTGAATTCAATGATGTAATATCATTGTATAAGAAAAACGATTCTGAGCGAAGACGGTCAATCTATAATCCCTTACTAACTTTCCTTAACCCGTCCCTGGGCTATGCTGTAGCAGTTTTAGGTGACACAAAATAATATTTAAAATTATACGACTCGAAATAAAGAACACGCACTGATTATTGCTCAACAGAAGGAGTCCAGTTGCGAATAATAGGATACGTTCATTTCACTCAGATTTTAATAATAATTATAAAACAATTCGGATTAAATTATAAGACTCAATGATTTATTATAGTGAAAATACAATATGATGGACTAGATATTATAAATTATTTTTTATATATATACATATCACTTAAAGGTTACGTTAAACGATCTGCCCCGTCGCCCGTTGAACACCAGACTTAACGTCTGGTTCCCATCTATGTTATACAACGCCTCTTGTTCGTCGCTTACAACTATTGTTCGTGGGAGGAAGACTTCAATGATACCATCCTGACCGTTGTCGAGGGTGCACTTCGCAGTCCTCCCATACTGCGTTTCTTGATTACGCATCCTCGTTATCGGGTACGCCCGACCAACGGTTAAATCACCCACCTACATGAAACGTACGCTTGATTGCGCAATCAGTTGCTTCTTAAACCCTTCCATGATAGATGTCCTGAAAATGAATTATACATTTAATTCATGTCTTTCATATTGTTATACTCATATACATTCATCACATGTCTACGATACGATATATTATGTTTAGGGTTGTATAAGAAAAAAATAAAATAATATTACTCACTTTAAATGATTTGACTAGGTATCTGATATATTATCTGCTTCGAACTCCTTCTTCCTTATCCTAACACTTGACACTCGTCCTCGTTATCGTCGTCCTGATACTCGCCGTCGTCGTCCTCGCTGTCTCAATCGGTTCTCATTCGTAAGCTATCGGTGTTGACTTGAGTAGAGAAGAGGTCGGTAGACAGTGGATAACTGATATTGAATAGTTTGATTCGGTTGGTATGGAAATACCATTTCCTCAATTACCTCTCATACGTGTATAATATGAATATGAGTATGGGATATGTCGCTTTCCACGATTAGACGTAGCCATCGCTTTCCCTGATTAGTTGTATAACGAGAAAATTATCACCTATATCATATCATTCTCGTCCTCTCCATCATCGAGATAGCTATTACCCTGATCATTACACTCGAAGTGTTAATAGTATAATATGCTATGCTTTTACACATTTTAGCTATAACATTATCAATTACATTAATTGCATACAATTGAATACACTACTTTCCATCCATTAGATTAAGAATAACAATAACATTATCACCGTCGTTTTCCACACCACCATCGACCATGGTCACCCGGGTATTACTAATATCATGTTAATGACAGTTGTAATGGTCGTGAAATCTTAATGACATTATATTATCGAACATGAAAATGTTTAACGCATATATTTGCATATAACACGTATAGGAATATTCAGAGTTATGTTGTAATAATTATAGTAGTCGACTCTGAGTATGAATATATACATATATATTATATTTATAATTTAAACCTTTATACAAATTTTTATCTTCATGTTAATAAAAGTTAATAGAAATCGTACCCTGTTAGGAATGATGAGGGTGTGACATAGGCTACTTACGTCGATGGTGGTGTTGTCCGCTCACCACGCATACCATATCGCTCACACACATTATCCCCATACCATAGACGTGCTAATATAGCTAACCATACAGCTCACCTGCTTTACGATCGTCGGTAGAGTAATCAGAGTTGTACGTGTGACGGAGTCACGTATACAATACTTCAACTTTTTAAGGGTTAGCAAATCTTCACGATTCAGTAAAACATAGCATTCGGGGTGTGTTCTAGACTCATAGAGATCACGTTACGACCCTTACTACTAGCGGAATAGTTAATATATATCACATTAAGATATAGGATTTCATTTGAGGAGGTGCATACAATTATCCGGCAGACATACCTGTATATCGAACCTACACAGACTGAGAGAGAAAATGGTATGTATTTTTATTTTTTTGTTCTGTTTTGTTTTGTTTCATGATAGGAGATAATTCTATCCCCATAATTAATGGTTTATAACTACTTTTATAGTTAGAAGAATTGACGGGTGACAGCATTCCAGACATTTCAACGTGTAGGAAAATCATGAATTCATCGTCAGAGAGTCGGGAGATAATAAGTAACTCTATAATATTTGATATAAAAATCTATAATCGTGTGATTGTAAACTATTTAATGTCTAAGTGTAGGGAAGTATATCATTATAATAACTACCCCTTATACTATATCAGGAGTGGTATGTCAACAAATCGAAGTGTGTAAATATGTACGTATGCTCACAGTGATAGATATTAGGTATAGGTGTGTATGATAATCTATTCTAACTATGTATTGCTAAACTGTTTATAGCTTATGTATTATGGATGTGTATCATGTATGTGTATACACATCTATAGTTATACACCAATGTATAGGGTATGTATAGTAGTTTGAGCATAATTTTCAATAGATTAGAATTGAGTTGAAATATAATGTGTAGTTAATAGATTAATAAGTTGATTAATGTTCGATAAATCGGTCGTGAATACTTATAAAAATGTAATAAATAAATCGATGTAAAAATTGAATAATTTAAATAATCGATCAGGTCTATATTATGGTTATATTATGTATGCATGTAGGTATATTGTATGTATATATGTATATACATAGCTGTATAGTTAGATCGATCATAATGTATACTTCTTTATATGATTTTATTATTTCATGTAACTCAGAGAACTGTATATGACCTGATTGAATGAAATCAAAGCTCCTTTATACAATTTACCTATACTATCATCCATAAATGTGATATCCACGGCTTTCTCATTAGATGATTTTTATACATAGGTATGACTAAACTTTCTCTTTTAACTGTAGTAGTTTGTCAATTATGGTATGACCACTCATGATATGATACGATTACTCATTGTTTATAGTATATAGCTACTTACGAAATGGTACACCAAATCATTATGGTATGGTGTTAACACTAACGGAATGGTACTACCACTCATGGAGGAGGATTAAGGTTGATCTAATTCCACCCGAGTTAACTAGAAGGATAGACATGACGCTGATATATGTATACCATGGATAAAGGGTTGGAATGAAGTTAGATTAGTTAGGATTATTAGTTTGTGGGTAAATGGAGGCTGATATAGATCAAGTGAACTTGGGAGGGTTAGTTATGTGAATCATAGTGGTGGGTGAGAGCACTCACTTGACTATAATTTTTAATGGCGTTAAAAGTGGGTTATGTGGTGAGGTATTGAGGAGTAGGGAAAGGCTGGGAGTGGTGTGATGTGGTATGGTAAGGATAGGTGGTGGGGGATGGCATAGGCTCGTATGGGTTTATATTTTAAGGTGTTAATATAATATTAGGTAAAACATTCACTTACAATAAGGTGTGATGTGATTGGTTATGGAAAGTATATACATCTTAATTTCTACTAACAATAGTTATTTTTAAAATATTCCAGATATTATCGATATATATATATATATATATGTTATCAGATATAGTAGTTATAACTTAAATATACATACGCTTTCATAATTCACTCGATTTCAATATTTTAAGTGTGTATTAATATCACATTGAATATTAACAAATATCTCTTACGATAAGTATTTTAAGTATTGTTAGACATTTACTATCATTTTTATTTATTATTATTATAATATATTATCAATATTTTATTTAATGTAGTTATTTATGATATAGTTGTATGTCGAAGGGTTAATAAAAAGGTATATTTTTTAAAATTGTTCATAATCGAATTGATATCGAGGGTACTGAAAGGTTTATTTATAATATTTTCCACATCTAAATGTATTCTAATTAAGTATATAAGAATATAATTGAATATAATTTTTAAGTTAAATATAACTACTCCGTAATAGTCAGTGGCTAACAGTGATTCAGATTCCATTAAAAGGTAATTAAAAGTGATACACTCTCTATTTTCATAGTAATGTTTTAAGAGTTTTAACCGTTTCCAACCGTATACGATACTTCAATATGTACATATTATGCTTGATAATTAAATATAATTTTTTCTAAAGAAAATATTATTTATAATTATTGTAAAAATTGATTAGGTTTGTATGTGACTGTGTATGTGTATGAATGTATGTATATAATACGTATGAAAGCATATGTAAGTATTTATGTATGAATGTATATTATATGTATGTAAGCAGTGGCATCGAAAAATGGTTGATACTGTCTATAAATACCTCGCATTTAGTCTGTTTCGGATATATAGCCTCCATAGTTTAGTGGTTAGAGCACTGGTCTTGTAAACCAGGGGTCGGGAGTTCGATTCTCTCTGGAGGCATAACATTTTACTATGTAAGTATAGTAATTGTAGGGTATAATTTTCAATAGATTTGAATTATTGATATAGATGGAATACTGTAATGTATAAGTGATCGATTAATATTCGATTATCGGTGGTGATTTGTATAAAAATCAGACGAATGAACTAGTTAATCGATAAAAAATTTAATAATTATTGTAAAAATCGATCAGGTTTGTATGTATAGCTATGTATGAATGTATGCATATTTAGATGTATATATATAAGGTGTATTAATGTATAAGTATATACATATATGGTATAGGTAGGTGATAAGTATCTTCATAAGTGTATGAGTGTATCGATCATAATCAACACTCCTTATCGATTTATTATTTCATATAAGTTAGAGAATCATATATTTATATTATGACCCGGTTAGACTAAATCAAAGTTCTATAATTTGATTTACTTATACCATCATCCATAAATATGATGTGAGCTATCGATTGGTTACTTATGGTATAGCTTGACTACTTATGATATGGTATGGTTTGTTCGTGGTTGGAAATACTATAAGGGAGGTGTAAAATTAATTATTAGAATATAGGTAGGAAAGTATCCAATTTATTTCCTATTCATAAAACAAAAAATATTATTCATTATTAATGAGAATACAAGCGTTTATGGGATACTGAGTATATGTATATAGTTATATTTTTCTTTCCTCAATGATGTGCTTACCCATAGAACTTTTCTGTAAGTAATATTTCCCATACTCATATTATACATGTGTGAGGGATAATTGAGAAAGGGAATCTCCAATTGATTAAATACTCGCCGTATCAGCACATTCAAAATCAGTTGTTCTCTGTTTACTAAGCAATTAAGAGGAATCAGAACAACACGACTTTGACGACCACTAAAGCTGAATACCTATCGATAGTAAAGATATATTACAGCAAATCACCTGCAGCCTGATAACTATTGAGTGAGTATTTATTAGATATTCATATATAATGTATTATATATTATTATATATAAGTTATAGACGTGTATTAATATCTAGAACACATAGTCATCATATATTTCACATGTAATAATTATAAAATTTGTTTATAGAGTATACTCATCATGGACTCGTTGAAGGAAAGTCTGGATGTTAAATAAAGATACACAGTACGGGAGGTCAGTGTTGTGTACATTGACCGGAGAAGGAGGGGAGCTGCTAGAAGTGTACCTTCCACGATCAATCGAGCTGGCTGATGAAGATATTTTTGAGTTCAACTGTAGGGATCAGAAAAATCTCAATTTATTATTCAAGGGGCGTAGAGGAAGAGCATTTAATATTACATTCGTATGAAATATTTATTTATTTATTTATTATTATATAAAATAAGTGGATATGCTTAATAAATAAAAATAATATAATTTAATTGGAGAATGTTTTCTATTTATTATAACAATCTGAGTGTAACCCCATTGTCATCTTATGAATATATAAATATATCAAAATAACAGCGTTAGGTATTCTAGTAATTTTATCGTAGGAATGGTATAAGGTAGGTATTATAAAAACAATATATATATATATATCTTAAGATAATAGTGTTTTAGTTATTAGCATACGATCTATATTATCCTGAAGGTGACAGTACTCGAAATATATTTATTAAATGAAACAGTTGAGTGTGATGAGGGTAAAACACTAGTAAACGAAGGTCAACTCAACCTTCCATAGTAAGAGGTTACCACCTCTGAATTTCTTAAGGGGTTTTGGGTTGAGGTATATAATTTATTTATTTATTATTTAATAATAAGTTAGTGATAACTATAACCATCTGTTGTGAGTTAGGTATATACACTCATACGTATTACCATCAATATATTATTGTAAACATATCATATTATTATACACATTTTTAGTATACCGACTCTGTAGCTTAATTGGTTAAAGCGTCGAAATGTAAGACGGTGATTGAGAGTTCGAATCTCTCCAGAGCCTTTATAGAATATTTTATTTATTAAAAATATTCACACATATTATACATATTATGACACTTATATTATATTAATACTATATTAAAAAAAAAAAAAAAAAAAAATGATTAATTTGAATGATCTGATTTGTCTGTATGTAAATAGGTGAGTGGTGAGGTTTAGTATGGTAAACACTTCACGTATATTATTTATTACTACTAATAACTTCATGTTATTTTAGAAGTTATCAATATATTTAACGTACATAATATAATACTTAAAACCTAATATTGCTATTGTTAGTATAGTTAATATAGTATAAATTTCATACTAAGGCTGAATACTAATATTAGGTAATCCACTATATAAGGCGTGATGTGACTGAATATGATATATATATAATATACTCTTAATTACTGTTAGTGAGATGTTTTTAGGATATTTCATAAATTATCAATATGTAGTATATAATATAGTAATTATAGTTTAAATATAGATACATATTTACCCTTCAGCGTAACCGTATAGTTATGTTGGAAAATTGAATGATTGAAATAATCGATGTTCGTAGATGGGTAAAAGTATGATTGCCTCATTCATAACTAAATTGTTTTTTATATCAAAAATATATGATACATTGTTATGGAGTAAATAGCTATCATATGTTATAGGACATATGTCTTACTTTTTTCATATTTCCCACTGATACAAGATAATGGTTTATCATTCATAATTACTTAGTAGTGCTATGGTGTAATGTATTTTATAATTTACAATCGTAATATACACATCGTGTACCATATTATGTTAACAATGATATCACGGATAGAGGTGTCAAATATACAACACATCGCCCTAGGAGGATGGTGACGGTTATCTGATAACGGTGGATAACTCGATGTTGTATCACAGATCACTATTCGAATATATTAATTTATATTATTATTATTAATAACACTTTGCATAGCTTTCATCATCCTCGAACTATACCACCGTATAACCGACAGTTACTGATAGACCGCTACACTGGTTATGAGTGTATTATTCGCAACCACTACAACATTTACGTTTTAATACAATTATTTATACGCTATACTTTAAACATGAATTTATTAAAATATTCAATATTCAATCGCTAGTGTGTTTGATACATGAGAACTCGGATCTGGAATATCCTCATTATACAACTTTTTTTTTTTATCGAAGTTGAAAACATTCAATTCACTCCCACATCAATCGTATTAAGATAAATATTCGTTAGCTGATTGTGGATTCATTTATGATGGTTTGAAGAATAATTTTACAGGTGTAGGTAAATGGAGGAATATTATTATATTGTTTATACACCCATCAATGCATGTATGCTTGAAGGTAGGTATGATATATTGGTATGGTATTTTGAAGTATACTTTTTTAAGGTGTCGGTAACGGGGATATATTTATATATTATTTTATAGCTATAAATGTATTTATGTTCGGAGGTATGATATATTGAAGGGTATCTATGGTAGTTTAAAGTAGTATAGTTTTCAAGGTGCGAGTATATTAGAATATTATTTATTTATTTATAATTGTAGATTTTATGATTATATAATAAGTCTTATACAAATAATTATATTTTATTTTTTAAATCTATATATTATAATGTAAACGCTTTGAAAATAAATTTCACTATAAATATTAAATGATAGAATGATATTTATTTGTGTGCTGTGTAGTATACGATTGGAGACGTACTGTATGATTATTGATAATTGTAGTATTAGACGGTTATCGATTTCTAATATACTTAGGTAATGGTAACATTTTAGGCCATGGATTGGTAAAATATAACTTAATAGTTTACCATGGTAAAAGATTGATCTAGATAATATTTTCAATTATTTTGGGATACATTTAAAGCATTAAAATAATAGCTACTGATGAGGTCCTACACATGCCGACTTTCTATACATTATAGCTATACTCGTAGGTCTGAGTAAATCTAATGTATTTTCATACATTAGCGATAAGTTTGGCTAATTAAGAGTAGAACATTTGCTTTTAATAATAACGAAGATATATCTACTGGTATCTAGCCGTAAACAATATATCGATATGTTATATAATATAAGTCTGATTATTAAATATATTTTATTTTATTTTATTTACAAATATATATAACAGTATAGACGTTGGGGGGGATATACATAGATATGAGTGGGAGGGTGAGGTCGGGTATAGATAGGATGGGGAAGGCCGGGAATGGATAGGAGGGGCAAGGACGGGCATGGGTATGAGGGGGGGATGCCGGGTATAGATAGGATGGGGAAGGCCGGGCATGGATAGGAGGGGCAAGGACGGGCATGGATATGAGGGGGGATGCCGGGTATAGATAGGATGGGGAAGGCCGGTCATGGGTAGGAGGTGGTAAGGATGGGCAATGCCAGGCATGGATAGGAGGGGCATGGTCGGGTACGTACGTGATAGGGTGGGTGGGGGAGGGGCACGGTATGGTAGGGAAGGGCACGGTAGGGTTCGAGAGGGCACGTACGTGATAGATATCGATTAGAGGAGAAGGGGAATGGTGTAAGGTCGGGCACATACGTGATAGACATCGATGGGAGGAGAAGGGGCAGGGGGTAAGGTCGGGTACATACGTGATAGGCATTGATGAGATGGGGAGGGGTAAGGATAAGAGAGGGAGGTTAGATTAGAAATGTTGAATATGCATGCATGCAATATACACTAAAAACAGGCAAAATATGATTTAAAATATGCACTGAAATATGCACTTAAAATTCAAAAAAATACTAATCGAAAACGCCTTTATTAAAAACTATTTAAATTAATAAATAATAATTAAGATTGGTTTACAAAAAAAAATTCTCGTACTAGATACATATCTAGTAAATAAATATTGTGGGAATACAAATTACAAACTTCAAACTAAAATTTCAAGAATATTAAACAGAAAAAAACTATTCAAAATATTTAGTTAATTAAAGAAGGATTTTTCGTATGGCACCAGGTTATCAATATTCAAGTCAATACAAAAATTTCAACTAAAGTTACATTACTAAAAAAAAAAGTTAAATGGCACCGGCTTGGCAGTGTTTAAAAAATCTATATAGAATGATCAATAGGAATTAAATTACAGTAAAAAAAATTTTGGAGGGGAGCATGGAAGCCTGTAGGCAAATAACATCATAAAGCAAACACAAATTAGATAATATTAATCATTTAGTATTCTCTGAAAGTTAACAAATTTGAATAGATTCATATTAAAAATCAACTGAACCTAACCTAACGTGGGAACCCACTGGCAAACGCATTTTAAGAAGCAAATGAAAAATGAAAAAAAAAGTTAAATGGCACCACCAGGTTGTAAATGTTTTAAAAAAAGATAAATATAATAAAATCAAAAAGGTTAAATATATAAAAAAATAATTTGAATGGGGAACGTGAGAGAATCTAACCAACCTATTTTTAATTTATATTGTAAGTACACAGTGTACTCAGTGTATTCCCAGGTATAGCCAGTTAATGTTGAAAAATATTTATACAAAATTATCTACTAGAGTTCAATGAATTGAAAAAAAAGTTGTTTGAGAAACCTTGATGAAATAACACTAAACAAAAGAATACGCTGTATTAAGTATTTAGCTAAATCATAAAAATTAAACTAACATGTTTAGTATTATACTATAATAATATAGCTCAGAGCAGCTAAATGCATTGATTTTTATTATTGTACAATTTAATTTTTTCTGGGAGAGTTAACATGCTCATATCAAGTAGTACTGAAGTGGACCCGAGAGAGATTACGCCATGCTCCCGTCTGGCATAATAGCTGGAGTAGACCCGGTAGAGTTTAGAGGTCATTAAAATCGGGAGAGTTTGCAATCGGCCATATTATTATTATATATCTAAACCGGGGACGAAAACCATAACACATTTTGCGGTTTCGGTTTTTTTGGTTTTTAATCCAGGTTTTGTTCACCGGTTTTGATAACCATGACAAAAGTCTTAGGTTTTGGTTCTGGTTATGAACTACCGAGGTTTTGGTTAACCACTCACGTTGGTATTGGTTTTTTTTATAAATAAAACAATAGTACTGGCTTAAAGACCTCGTTACGTCTGTAAACTCTAATCGATCATAACCACAATAATAGCGTGGAAACCAAACAACTGTACGAAAAACATTAGCGTCTCAAACAAACATTGTTTACTGACAGCAAAGTAAAGTCTTCGCGAATCGGCAGGAAAAATGGAGAACCATAACCGCTATTCGTGTGATGTCTGCGACAAGTCTTTCAGCAAACGTAGCAGCTTGACGACACACCGGCGCACGCACACAGGCGAAAAACCCTATCCATGCGACGTCTGCGATGCGTCGTTCAGCCAAAGCGGAAGCTTGGAGAGACATCGACGCAAGCACACCGGAGACAAACCTTTCGCGTGCGGTGTGTGTGACAAGCGGTTCAGTTAAAGCAGCAGTCTGACGGAACACCGGCGAACGCACACCGGCGAAAAACCGTTCGCGTGCGATGTGTGCGACAAGTGGTTCAGCCAGAGCGGCAGCCTGACGAAACACCTGCGCACGCACACCGGCGACAAACCTTTCGCGTGTGACATGTGCGACAAGTCGTTTGCCGACAGCGGCTGTCTGACGAGGTACCGGCGCACGCACACCGGCGAGAGGCCGTACGGGTGTGATTTGTGCGACAAGTCGTTCGTCGAACGCGGCCACTTGACGACGCACCGCCGCACGCACACCGGCGAGAGGCCGTTCGCATGCGACTTGTGCGCCAAGTCATTCGGCCAGAGGAGCACTTTGACGAGGCACCGGCGCACGCACACCGGCGACAAACCTTTCGCGTGTGACATGTGCGACAAGTCGTTCGGCGAGAGCGGCAGTCTCACAAGACACCGGCGGCGCAAGCATCCTGCCGGAAATTCGAAAGCGTGTCTGGATGTACAGAATGTCGTACTCTGTTTCGATTGACTATGCAGAATGGTGGACGTGATATTGAAACCGTATGAATCGTGTTAACATATCATTAGTTTAGTGACACTGTTCCACCGTTAGTTATTTATTGTAGTTCTTTGTTAATATTCAATTGTTAAATTGTCACGTTCAAAAATAAAATATTATACTCATTTCATGAGGTCAACTGTAGATCAATCGGTTCGTTGGAATGAAAAAACGTCTAAATTCCTATGTCCCACGTTTGTTGGATTAAAACAGAAAATCCGCCATTTGCAATTCCATTAAATAAAAAGTGGAAAAGACTTACTCGTCTTGTATTTATCACTGTAAGGGCCGAAAATGACATCTCAAAACCAATCACAAAATTAATGGCTATTAAAATAGTACGAGTTTCTGACTACAAAACCGTTTTAATACATACAATATTATTTTGGACGTCATTACACGAAAGACCATATTTTGTTCATTACTTTCGGTGATCACCCAACTACCGTTTGCTACCCTTTTGATGGTCGCGATCCACAGGTTGAAAACCACTAACACCAGATAATCACGGTATCATCCTACAATGTAAGAAATTCTTAACTGTTTTAGCTGACTAACTATATAAGATTAATACATAGATGATGGCAGTATAAGAATGTTCTAATAAGCTTATACTGTATTGCTAATATTAAATTAATGTGGTTACAACTTAAGGGGATCGGAGTCTGAGTGTTTTTAGTACAAAAACAAGCTTTGGAGGAAAAACTCTCACGTCATAAGTATAGTCAGATTGCTTTATTTTTTATATTTAAATAAAGGGAAACATTTTGCAGGTCAGATCAAGGCCCGATTATAATTATAGAAGCTAAAATATGTGTATGAATAATGCACAATATTTGTTATTTTTAAAAATCTTTTTCAAGCACAATTTAAAGTAAAATTAAAAGTCGGGTTTTATAATCTGACCTGCAAAAACTTCTGATTTTTACGAATAAGAATTAAAATAATATCGAAATACGACATAATGCATGGGCCTTTCTCCTGTAAAAGTATTTTTGTTCATCTAAATATTATCAATATTAATAATATCCAGAGGGTAGTACTATAATATAGTTATCATATTTTCCAGTGATGTATTTCTAAGATGTAATTCTAACGCTATTCTTCCTCAGTTAAAGGAAGGATTGTAAATGTTTTAAAAAAAGATAAATATAATAAAATCAAAAAAGTTAAATATATAAAAAAATAATTTGAATGGGGAACGTGAGAGAATCTAACCAACCTATTTTTAATTTATATTGTAAGTACACAGGTACTCAGTGTATTCCCAGGTATAGCCAGTTAATGTTGAAAAATATTTATACAAAATTATCTACTAGAGTTCAATGAATTGAAAAAAAAGTTGTTTGAGAAACCTTGATGAAATAACACTAAACAAAAGAATACGCTGTAAGCGTAATACTACAATACATATTAACATACAATCCAAAAACTAGGTATTGTTTACATTATATTAATACGAACAGTTATTATGATCAGAAGGGTATCACCATAATATATGTATTAGAAAATGTATAAAAATGAATGTAATTTATTAAGGATGTAAAATAATGTTTAATTTAAAATAATATTTTGTTTGGCTGGGTTTACAGTCAATATTAAATTACAAACTATAAAGTCTAAATGCAAATAAAAACATAGTCAGATATCTGTTATAGTCTTTGTAAATATGTGCGGAAAAAAATTGGATTTAGTAAGATGTAAAAAAATTTGGGAAGAAAACCTTGAGAATTCTTCGACAATAGGATATTAAAACACAAAACTAATTTTAAATTAAAACTATTGATTTTATACATTTTATATTTACAAAAACCCATATTTATTGAAAACCTCATAAAATCCTAATAAAATAATATTTTGTTATATTTTATAATTCGTTATGGTAAAAACACCATTAATTAATGTTGGCTGTATTTAATTTTTTAATAACTATACTGGTACAACTCTAGCTGACAGTCTTTAAGACCATGCTAAAAACTATGATAATTAGTTAACGTCTAATTTCCTGTCCTATCATAACCTAACCTAACCTAACCAAATTAATAATATTTAAATATTTTCTTTCATTGTTATGTTTACAATATCGAATACCTTGATAGTTAGTAAGAAAAGATCATCGCAAAGCTCACGACCAGTGATAATAGTCGTCTATCATCACCATAGCTTAAACTAACCATAGGTTTACCTAACTAACCTTCTTATGACTTATTAGGACACTTTAAATAAAAAGATCCTGAGTTGCAGGTTGCCAAACTTAAGTGTTTGATTATCAAGTTGATCCTTTGATTGTTGACACCTTAATTCATGCTATGGATGGAGCCCATAAATAATAACGATATGGATAGGCCACGCCTATGTTAAATGCATTTTGAGGCCGCGTTCCCGGGGGGATGGCAATTGAGGCTTCTTTATATTGATATTCGATACTCGAAATAGTTATACTTATACTATATCAATTCATAATATGAAATCCCAGCCATGTCCCCCATACTCTGATATTAAAAGCCCATCCCACCTTCATATTCTCTATGCAAAAAGTAAATTTAAGACAAATTTGTAAATCAATGCACAGTCTCTCTATTGCATTAATATTTGTGATTTCATTAATTTTAAATATTTTGTATAATTAGATTGGGCAAAACATAAGACAATATCATTTACACAAGACGGTGACTAACACAATAATACTTTGATATAAAGTATATGATATAAGTACCTTCTATATTGAATTATCGTTTTTTTCCCGGTACTTTATTGGTGGACGGCACTTTTACTACAGTCCCTCAACCTACTGAGGCAACCTTGAGGCATTTCCTTTTAAGAAATTAATTTAATCCTCAAACATAACTCATAATTCGAGAGTTGTAACTAATACAATCATAATATAATATGAGTCTAGTACATTTCGTAATATTTTTTTATAATATTTATAGTTAGTGAATTTTTAAGTTTGTATTCCTAATATTGTTCGAACACGGACGCGTTTTAGCGCCACCGCAGTTTCGGCATACGCCCTCAAAGCTGCGCTTCGGATGCCGAATCTCTCGAGCTGGCTTAACCACTCCCCGGCCATCTTCGACCGGGGAAGACCTCACTATATAATTTTATTATTTTTTTGTATTATTACTCTGTACTTGGTATTATTAATTATAACTATATATTGGTTTTGTATTCATCAATTTTTTATTACATGAACCATATTATGTTCATTGATTTGTTTTTTCAATTAGAATCTATAAGTGTATTAGTATGCACTTGTTCATGTAATATTATGAGGACAGGTGTTGACATTTTGGCGTATGTACACTGATTAGCACCCTGCAGCATTGCTGCTTTGTATTATATGTGTTTATTGTTAACATGTGTTCTTACACTGATTTATATTATGTATTACTATTTGGTCATCAATCATTATTCGTACCATTACGTATTGATTTTTTTCAAATATTTTGTTTTCTATCGTTAAAAAAAAAATAATGTACACGGAAATCCGTCGGAATGGGACGACTCATTTCTATCGTGATCCCTGATGAGTGACCTCTCCAACTTTCTGTCGTCGTGTATCGCTTGTATTATTGAAATAGGCGTAACTAGGGGGGGGGGGGGGGTGGGGGGCTTCAGCCCCCTCACAATTTCTTATTGTCCCTCCAAATTTTTTGGGTAAATTTCAGTATATGCCTAAAAACATTTTAGTATTAACTTTATTTTTTCCCGCAATGTCAAAAAATATAATGTAGGTATCATAAAAACGAATACACCAATATAAACAATAAATAATTATCTAATAAAAATAAAATGTATATAATATTGTGTTTATAAGGTTTTATTATAATATATTATATTATTATGGCTAGACACTTGATAGTTATATCAATAACACTATCTAAGACCTGTATTTATGATTTGTTTTTAGAACAGTGGATTTACCTTATACATTTAAATCTATTTTTAAACATAGGTACATTATTGAATGGACTCGTGTGTGATTATTTTGTTTTAGATTCTAGACATGATACTACTAGTTACACGATAACGTTGATAACATAGATATTGTATTATAAAGTTATAAAAATCAGGGAGAAAGAAATAATTTGTACATATTATTATTTTATAATGATTAACGAATAGTAGACAGTTGTAGTCAGAGGTGGCGGTACTGAAATAAAATAACGCAGAGTTCGGAATTAAATAACCAGCAAACCGAGTACAATTATTCTTTATTACTAAAGATTTGAACGAATTGTTCGAGTTTACGAAATTAATTTAGTAGTTATAATTTCTTATAAAAAGACAATAAATATAAAAATAAAGAAAACTTACAACTTAAAATGGATTCTCAAGTGGATGATTTAGGAGATTTGATTTCGGGTCATGCCAGCCCATACTTAAGGTAATGTTTAAATAAATAGTTAAAATTTCATTAGGTAATATTATCATGACAAAATAAAATAAGTAATTAAATAATGTATGCATGATTATAAATTAATATTATATTTTTTTAATATTATCACTTATTAGGATTATCCAAAATCAATATTTGGTAAATAGAATAGATCATTTTCGTCCAATTTTTTAAGTTATATACTTGGTTGGAATACAGTGTCAAACAAGATGCTGTATATTGCTTTTGCTGTCGATATTTGGAAAAAACAATGAAACTATTTATTATAAATATTTTACTTAGGTATAGACTATTATCTATTGTGTATATTTTATTTACTGTTATTAACTGAAAAAAAGTTATAATTTATGTTTAAAAATGTCAGAATGAAGAAGTATACTGTATATACAAACAATTTTTGATTTAAAATATTATATATTAATTATTACATTAGCCATTAAGTATAAATGGTTAATATATATTTTATAGTTTTATGTAATTCAGGTAAAACAAAGAATTTTTATGCATTATTAATTATTCTAAATTTAAAGTTTTTTTAGATAATTCATACAAATTAAAACTTATATGTGTGGGCCGTGGGGGCAATTATTTTTCCACAGGTACCTCAAAACTTTTGGGACTCAGCCCCCCCCCCCTATTATAAAGGGCTAGTTACGCCTATGATTGTTGATATTATCATCAACGAATTGATTACGTGCACTTATAATTGTGACCGCATGTTGCGCGTTGTGGATCATATTATGCACCGTACGACTGCAGCTTTTAGTTTGCGTAATTGTGACCCGTTGGTCCTTGTTGTAGGTTGTGTAACATGGGTATCGTATGTACCTCCAAACAATTCGTTTCCATATGTAGTTTTCGACGGAGGTGGTCGAACGCGACGCCCTGTCACGTCCATTAGCGAACGTACCATGTACCATGTAACGTCGGTCTCGTGGTTTCACGGCACCTTGGTCGTCAATCGCACTCGTGGTTGTGTCCCGCCTCATTGTATTTAGTACTTCGATTCGTCCACGTCTGCGGGACCCGGGATAGGCCCGATACCAAGGTATGCAGTGCGGCAAATAATTGTTCACCGGAAAGAAATGAGTGGCATAATATTATGTCCACGGTGGCTTTATTACCACCTGACCAGTGCCGTGCCGCCACTAATATTGCGTGACACCAAAACCCTCGTGATGTGGCTGTCGCTGAATATGCCGTTTGTTGTACCGTTGACCATTGCCATGCCGCCGTCGACCAGCCGTGCCACCGATTGTGTGCCGTCGCTAGCCGTTGCGTGCCGCCACTAATATTGTGTGCTGCCGCCAACCAGTGTGTGTCGCCATAGGCGATTAGGAAAACACCGGCCATCGCCAACGACACCGGACCAGGTTTTACATATATTTTGTATTGTCATTTTGTATTATTATGTTATTTGTCGGGGCGCCCTTTTGTTTCGGTACTATAACCACCGATTGTTTTAATATAATAATATATTGTTTATATTTTGGTGTCTCGAACAAAGCAAATTACATAAAGGCATTTATTATTTGCAATTATATATTTTTTGGGTAACTCTTTCCGCTCCTGTTCCCAGCACAATCGCGAGTCGTTGCCGACAATCGCCAACTTCGTAGGATCGGTATAGGCGCAAACCATTATAATATATGTTATGATATTTATGGACGGCATTTGCACCATGGTCCCTCGATATGGTAATGTGGCGATCCGGCGCATCTCTTTGAGCTAAATGATTAAATACTTAATCAAGTCTTCCAATTTACTAAACATTTATATTTTGTAGATAATTTGGGATAATTTGAAGAAAAATTTGAAATTGAAGAGAGACTGTGTGAAATAACAAAATATGTAGTGTGAAATGTACATTTGAACACCTGTTATAATGTATTATATTTAATTTTAGTTTTATAATGTACTATAATAAACATTTGAACATTTATTACAATATACGTATATTATACATAGATGTCAAGTATGATTTTTTTTTTGATAGTTACCTACCTACAACAATAAAGACACTTTATTTTTATATTTTGAAGCAATATATGTTTTGGATTATTTAGATCTATATAAACTAAATTTCAGTCCCGTAGTTTAGTATTTAAAGTTTATGTGATCAGAGTCGTGGGACCAAATATTTTCAGACTCTACTAGAATGTTGTAGTTAAATTAAACTATAATAGATAATGGGTATGTGGAATAACATTATCTAAACTTCTACGATAATTTGTTATGAATATAATATTATAAGTAATAGCTCAAATTTAGCACTTTTACGGTACTTAATACATTTTCCTAATATTTTAACAGAAATTATGGAGCTAAAAATATAGAAATACCTATATTACTCGTATGTTACGGTCCATAGTTCATAGTTTTGTTTCATTTATAATAATAATGCTTTTTAAAATATTTTTTCATAAATTAATATTTATTACAGTTGGCTTTTATGATTTTGAAACTATTAGTACGTATTTTTTTTTGGGAGATCCCTATTATTACAACACCGTTACCAATATGCGTCTCACTGTACCCCGGTTTCCACTACAGATAAATCATTACTTATTACCAGGGCTGTGAATTAAATGCATTTACATGCTTTTTTGCTACACCGTGACCATATAAAAATGGATTCGGCCAAAATCTTATTTTACATATTGTTTTTTGGGTTAGTTCATATATAATTGCATGTTTTCATAATTTCTGTTTATTATGCTTATTTTCTTAAAATGCTTTTATATTTTCGGTTCATCCGTTAGAAAATAAATAGGTACCTACCTACCAAGTGTGTAAATAAAGAATTTTTTTTTGTAAACTAATTTGAATTATTATTTATTAATTTAAAAATTTTTAATAAGAACGTTTTCTTTCAGTATTTTTTTGAATTTTAAGTGCATATTTTTGAATATTTCAGTGCATATATATTTCCTGTTTTTAGTGCATACATGCAGGCAAATATTTAACACTTTTACATTAGATTAAATTCACAGCCTTGCTAATTACTTTTACTTCCTATCATAATACCTACCACAGTTAATTTTAAATGTCAAATTGTCAACAATCAACTGCTTCTTCAACTTGATAACACTTAAGAGGATGTCAGATTTTTAGCGCACCATTTATTTCTCTCTCTGACTCACGCACAATCATTTTAGTGTTTTCTTAATCGCACATTTGGTATGCTACGCGTAGGTCAAAGATGGAAAACAAATAGTGCGCTGACATCCCAACCAACAACAGATCTTTTTATTCTATCCTATAAGTCAAGGTTGTAAACCTATATCAACTGATAACGGTTAGTTTCAGCCAAAGAGTCAAGTGGTCTTTGCAATTCAAGATCCTTTCCTACGTATTCGGCATTGTTAACATAACTATTCTACCTTTACACATTTTCTTCCCCCATCTCTCACAGCTATATAAAGGTTCAGCCACTCTAATTCCACACCTCCATATGATCGGTATTCTGTCTATCCATCTCTTCTTCAGCTAATCTTCTCGCCCCTCATTTCCCCCCTAAATTAACTTCGTTAGCCACTCTCACTATCTCTTATCATACAGTGACCGAACCACCAAAACCTATTCTCTCTTGTTTTCACTACAATATGTACACTACCCTAAATTACCCTTAATTAATTAATTTCTTACTCTATCCTCTTTTGTACCTTAATACCTAACTTTATATTCTCATATCTGCTACCCACACTCCACTTACCTACCCTCCTAACCTTTCAATTATTTTTCGTCTTTCCCTTTCATACACTAAACATTCTGAAAGCATGTTAAACTCTTTCCTTATCTTCGCCATATCACACACTTCCTATTCACTCAGTCTCTAGTTACCTATATAAGTCATCGTACTTGATTATAGGTGAAAATATTTAAATATCATTGAGCGAATTCCCTACGCAAAAGAATTACTTAAAAAAATATCATACCTGACCAATTTTCTAATTTTATCACAACTTTATTGATAGCCAGAATAGAGTTATACCAGTATAGGTAGTTACAATAAATATAATTGAAAAGTTGCGGTCAATACATCTCCTGATCGATTAACAATAATAAAAAAAAATCTACCGAAAAATAAGAAATATAACCCATGCGTTGTAGATATTAACCTACCAATAAATAATATTGATTTTTATTATAGGTACAGAGTTAGTATTTTAGATTCTGAGTGGAACGATGAATGTATTGATTTTACAATGATGTGTGTTTTTAAATTTTTTTTTTTTTTTTTTTTTGTGTCTGTGTACACGATAAGTAGTCGAAATAATGCTTCGATTTTCAACTTCAGTATCTTTTTCGATTGGAAAGTGAATATCGTTGGTGCATGAGGAGGTCATAATTTAAATTCCCCAAATTTTCAAAAGCGCCAAGAAAAACAAAAGAAAAATTAAGAAAAAACGGGACTTTTTACGCAAAATCGATTTTTCACAAAATTGAATTTGGTTTTTGTTGTAACTTTAAAACAAAGACCGTTAGATACATGAAATTTTCACTGGTTATTATATTTTCATTTTCTATACACGATAAAATTTTGAAAATAATTTGACTCTTTTTGAGCTGTTTACGGACATTGCCAGTTTTCAATTTTTTTAGTTTTTTTTTCTATAAATATCAATAAAATTTTATCTGTTGAGTAAAAAAGTTTGAAAATTTAATAGAAGGATCCTAGGTTATTGTTTCAAAGGCAGATGAACGAATTAAAAATCCTTAGTCACAGTTTTAATTTATAAGCATTTAAAGTTCAAATCTTGACAAAATACTGAAAAATTAGCAAATTATTTTCAGTTGAGAATTCATAAAAATTTTTCTTTTTAAATCTAAGATTTGAAAATGTAATACAATATTACCCATAAGTTTGTCTACCTTTATCAAAAAAAAAAAATGTCTACAAGCATAACAAATTAAATTTTTATGAGCGTTTGAAATTCATATTTTTACAATATTTGATATTCACTTGATTTCTCATGTAACGATTTTCTTATTTTATTGTAATTAAAAAACGATGACTATAGATACTTGAAAATTTCACTGAATGTTTATATTAGCATTTTCTATATACCATACGATTTTGAAAACTTTGAAAACTTGGGTAAAAAAGCGTGAAAATTTAATGCAAGGCTCCTGATATTGTTACAATAGCAGTTGAAAAATATTAAAAATACATAGGCACAATTTTTTTTTGTAAGGATTTTAAGTTCGAATTTCAACAAAATTTATAAAAAAGTTCAACTTTTATAGCTAAGGATTGAAAATTGATAACAAGGCTCCACGTAAATAGGTTATATAAAATTACTTTATGCACAATAATATCATCAAATATACTTAGTAACATCATAGTCTGACTGACCGTTTTCGCTCAGAATCGTTTTTCTTATACAATGATATTATATCATTGAATTCAAATTTAACACCATCCATTACAGTGACCCACTTGTAACCTACTGTACAGCAGAGCGACATCCACTTACCCACCTTTTAAATGTTGTATTCAAGGATTTATTAGTTTTATACCTAACGAAAATAAATTTATTCACAAGTCAGTTATCAACTAGAACTCGACTACCGGCAAAATATTGTGCTCTTTGATGTTTTTTTAATTTTTATTTTAATAGTTTATACACGGATTTATTACTATTACTAATTATAGTAGGTGTAGTTAAATTCAATAATTTACAAATATTATACCAATTAACTAAATAAAAACTTTTGAAGCATTGTGTTAAAGTAACAAGAGATAAATAGGATTACAATGCATTACAATTATGTAATGTACCTTTATGTGAAAAATAAACAAAAATTAAAATAATCGTAACCCCATGTTCATGTTTTACACTATTAAAATAGGTACACGAGTATATAATTATATTAGGTATTCATAAGCGTCCACATGGGTGGTCAGGATAGACAGTTGACAGTTGACTATAGGTACTCCTTGAAAACTTTTGTATTTTAGGTGTGCAGCAGTATACGTAGGTGCCAATGATATAGATATTAAGTGGAAAAATAAAAGTTACGTATGTTAAGTGACATACCCTCAATGCTTAAATTAAACTTCAGGTTTGGGAAAAAAATGTACCAGTAATAAATGGTTATGGTATTAAATATTTCAGCATACCTATACCATCATATAATATTATAATCTAAATAATAATTATGGTAAAATACTAAATTGGTGTAAATATTAATAAATGGGGTATAATGTATGCAAAATAAAAAGATTAATAACATTATATTGTTATAAATACTTCGCGCAAACCTAAGATGTTACCCGGCGAATAGTATAGGCAAATAAGGTACGCGTATTAAACCGGTCGTGGAAAACGAAGACAGCATTTGGATTGTTCGAACTGGCGTATAATTTATTATTTATATACATTGCGCCTTTGGTAGGTAGTAACGTATACGCTTCTACGTAACCGAATTAACAGATTTTTCGTGACAATAAATATTTAATTCAATTCTAAAAATTAAATTTAAGCCCCAAAATAATATGAAAAACAAACTTACGCGTAAACATCGACTCTTCCGGTGAAACCTAGCTGTACTGCAGCACACGCTGCCGCCGAAGAAACAGTTATCTTCATCCGTTTACATCTCGCTCCGAATTGAAACTAGAAAGTATGGAAATATTTTATGAAAATAACCTAAACGTTACAAAATGTGGAAGTTCGTGTTGTATTATAATATTATACTGCTTAACGAACTGTCCATCAATTGTTGGCTTATTTTATTTTTTGTTCACTGCAATAATTATTAGAATAGTGAATCATCTCCGTCGAATGTCGACAATTGGCGATTGCCACAGATGACATAAATATATTATAATATGATAAATACATAGAACTTATCCTCAGTATATACAGTATGTCCCACCAAGATCTGACAAATACCATAATACTTTTACTATATACAAAATTTTAAAGTTTTTTTTTGTATATAATTTATTGTATATAATTTATTGTCACTCGCGCTACACGTCTAATATACAAAAAATTATTTTTATTTTCTATTACTGAAAATAAAAAATTTAAAATTTGATTTAAATTTGTTTAGATAAATTCAAAATAGCCAATTTGTGAATCTGATTATAATAACAATTTTTATGCTAAAAAAAATGTATATAAGTCAAGTAGTTTATTTTTTAGAATTTTTTTAAATGTCTTTAATTTGTTATTAAATATTTGGAACGTAATAACTTTTTTAAAAATACCTTTTGGGAATTTGCTGACATAAGTATATTTCTTAAATTATTTACTTATCACATAATATTAACAATTTTTGTCACACGTTTAAGTAGCATAATATTTTTTTTGTCATTTCTTTCTGTTACATCCTGTATAATATGGTCTATTGATAAAATATCATATATTCTTTACAGAAAATTTTGCGATCTATAATATATTCTGGTTTTCTTTTTCAGGGGGGTTGTTCTGGAAAAGTGAAATCGATGAAAAAGATTGAAATAAGATAAAAATGCATGTGTTTATGGTTTTGAATATAAAAGCTCTGAGATGATCGGTATGAATTTCGTGGGAAATCTAAAGGTACTAGAAAACTAAGATGAGCGTGTTGAATGAAATAAATTAAAAATTTATTTTCACAAAATCGCTTAAAAATAAGTTTAATTCAAATAATGAGATGAACCTTTTGAATCATTTAAATTTTCCAGATCAAGCCCCTTTGGTCGCATGCCAATTTAACCATATACTAGACGTCAAGTTATAGACATTCTATTTAATGCATTCTCCTGCCGGTGGCCCTAGACACTGTTGGGGAAATTTTTATTTCTTTAGTAATTAAATTACGATACGAATAATTATAAGTTACGTAGGTATACTGTCCAATACTCGATACCTGAATTTAAATTAAAGAATGTGATATACCTAGGTAACAATCGATCTATTATGAAACAGAAACTTAACCTAGGTACCAATAATATCACAATATCAAATAGTGAAGTGTGAAAATTTGAAGAAAATGTCCTATAGGTATATCCCGTAAAAACCCCCCCCAAAAAAAATGCGTTTTGAGGGTTTCTTAAAACCCAAATGTTTAATGCCCGTAGCCCGTATGGATAGAACATTTATGTTTCACATAAGACATGTTAAACTATGTGCCATGAGACACATAAATTCACTATGCATAATACGGACATAATAGTGGTGGATCTATTTAACGAAAACTAAAACTATCGTGACGGAACGGAATTACGAAGAACGTATAAGACAAAAATAATCGTCAGCGAGTGGTAGGTATAAACTGCTATGTTCCTACTTACAAATCATATTAAATAACATTAATCATTATGTATTTTCTTATATTAATGGGTAGGTATAAATACCACCTACCTTCCTACTTATAAAAGCATTGCAAAATCATTGGTTTTAAATTTTAAAAATTATTCTACTATAACAATGAATTAGCTGTAGGTAGAGTATTATAATTTAAAGTATTTTCATAATATCCTAATTTTGTGCACCTAAAAACAACTGGATTTTTAAAACTATTCTACGTCTGGCGGGTATATAAGTTTGTCTGACAATAAATATTTACATTAGGTCTACCGCGTCAAAAGAGTAAAAGGACAAAATTACGTAATTACCTATTTATTCTTCCAGTGAAACGCGTTCCCTTCGAGTGATAATATTGTCTAGTGTCAGAGCTGTGCATCTCCGACAAGGAAAATCCGCACTTCTTCATATCTCCGATCCAAAAGTTCAGTCTGGAAGTATTGAGATTAATGACATTTATAAAAATAGGTACCTAGCGGCTAGCTTAATAACCAGAGTGGAATGAAATATGTTGGTACGTATTGGAATCGCTGTTCGTCTCAGACAATTGTCATTTGCCATAGATTATTTGTAATTATAACCTAACCGTCCTA
Organism: Sitobion miscanthi; assembly: GCA_008086715.1. Classification (NCBI taxonomy): domain Eukaryota; kingdom Metazoa; phylum Arthropoda; class Insecta; order Hemiptera; family Aphididae; genus Sitobion; species Sitobion miscanthi. Next base: position 5,447,165 of record CM017797.1, read on the forward strand.
ACCGATGGATGATGGATATTTTCACATAATCTTTAAAAAACATTTATTTGTTTATACTAGACACAAATGCAGTAAATTTAATTCAAATTATAATAATGATAATGGTTTGTTACTTAGTATCCATTTATTTATTACTTGGTTTATTAACAATTCTAATTTATATAAAATAATAAATAAATAAAAATAGTTTTATTAATCCCAATATTTAAAAATAATGTTTCAAATAATAATAAAAAAAATTAAGAACCTGTCCTATTAATTAATATTAAATAACAAAATAACTAAATAAATGTTGTATTTATTACTATGCACTAAATCGATGGTGTCTAAAGTTATAAAAAAAAAACCGCTTTTTTAACTTATCAATACTACTTTCTAGATGTTTTTTGAATTAACTTGTATGTGTACAAAATTACAAATTCATTGAAAAAACCACATTTAAATAACATTCAAATCTTATATAATCGTAAATTTAGTAAAATTCATTTTTCGTGTTTTTTTTAAACATTTTCACGCTTTTTTTAATATCACCATCCAATCATTTTTTATAAGCAAATGAAAAAAAAAAACGAAAAAACGAAATGTTTGGAAGCATATTTATTTTTTAATTTTGCTTGGTCCTAAATCGTTTTAGATATTTAGTTTTGTTTTGTGTAAATTAAAGTAAAACTAAAATTTTCCGAAAAAAACTGTTTCCGAAGTGGTAACCGGTAATCTTGAAGAATTAAAACCGCTTCCAAACCGATAACCGATAATCACATTTTTAGGGATCATTTTGCCATGTAACCGGTAATCATTACCACTAATTCTAAAAACCCCTAAAACCGGTAACCACTTACGAACATTTTTTTGAGTCCTACCGGACCCGATAACCGAATTTTTCATAAGCGATTTCATGCTCTGTAATATACACTCATTAAATTTTTAAATGCAATGTTTTCGGCGTAAATTACTCAAACCTACAGTCTATTACTTATAGTAAAATAGATAAAATTAATAGCAATAATAAGAAAATATACTTAGTAGTTGTATTAGTTGACGGACCATCTTCGCTTAGAATTTTTTTTGGTATAGATTGGTTTTATGTCATTGAATTAAAATTTAATACATTACCCATTTAATAATGTATTTATAAGTTGTGTATTACTTAAGCATTGTCCTGCAGTGATACAAATGTCAGTTCATTAAATGAGATTCCTATTTTTTTTTGGTAAATTTTGATGCACCTTCCTTCCAATCCTAAATTTGAACAAGAAGTTTTTAGTTATTAAAATGTTTATACTAATGTTAAACTCCTTAAAATGGATTTACAAAAATATAATAAGGTGGAAGATTGGATCTAGTGTTAAAATTTGAGAGATGGGGTCATTTTTACAAATAGTATATGCTGCTGATAGATAAATATTAATTACTAACATTTTAAAATCACCATAGTGTCCATATCTTCCAAACCCATGATTTTTGTTAATAAAGTTAAATAAATCAAAAACAACTCGTTAAATTTTTTTGATTTTGATGCGTTAAACTTTTAAAAAAAATACCCGTTAAATAATTTACAGTAGAAAAGCGAAAAACTAAATTTTGTATCCCTGCAGAATACTCTTAAAGTAGTACAAAAAATTGTATGTTCTAAATAAATGGAAAATATTGGTCTAGGGTTCAAAATTTCATTTAAAAAAAGGTGGGCAAATGGGTGTTACTCTGCTGTACAGTAGGTTACAAGTGGGTTACTGTGATATATGGTGTTAAATTTGAATTCAATGATATAATATCATTGTATAAGAAAAACGATTCCTGAGCAAAGACGGTCATCAGCCTTCGAAATTACTAAGTATAATTGATGATATTATTGTGAATAAAGTAATTTATTACTACCTATTTACGTGGAACCTTGTTTTCAATTTTCAATCCTTAGATATAAAAGTTGAACATTTTATAAATTTTTAACTACAAAATAATTATCAAATTTAAAATTTGATATATTTTCTCAAAATTCGAACTTTAAATGCTTATAAAAAAAAATTGTATATATTATAATAGGCAATATTTTACATATTTAATAAAGCAAACATTTATAGAGGATATTATAATTATTATTACTATGTAACTATTTATAAAATTAATATAAATTTACATTTTGTTTTGGAATTAATTAAGTAACATATCTTTCTATATTATTTTATGTTATTAGATTATTTAGTAAATATTATAGCAGATACCTACAGGCTACAGTGAATAAAAAAAGTATCAAACATAAATAATAAGATTATTCCAGGCTGAAACTGAAAATAATAATTTAGTAAAACAAAAAAAAAAAACCCCGAGGACTCAAGAACTTCAGGTATACTGATGAACTAGATTACTTTGCTATAGACTTTTCATAACTTGACTGCTTCCCCTATATTCAAACTATACAACAACATCTTTGTTCAAGTAAATCACGGATGTTTTAGTTTGATCACAAAATTAATTAAAAGTTAGTATATACCTACATAGAAAAAATCTAAAATGAGAGTATGATTCTGATTTATATACTCAAGGGGGAAATAAAATGGCACATTTTCATGAATAAATTATTTTAAATATTATATTACATTAGATGAATATTAAAAAAAAATATATATCATTTTAGATAATCTAGGATTTATTTTATCTATTTGTGTGAGTAAAAGTGTCACCTATAATATATACACATTGCAATTTGATTACACAAAGATAATATAGAATATATAAGGTGATTTACAATTCATTATTTCCATTTCCTTTTTTTAATTTGATAGGTAGATAATAAATGTATTGAAATTTTAATAAACAAAAAAGTAGGTACTTGAAAAAATGATGTATAAATACCAAAAAAATAACAAATTTACAAATTTTAAGTTTCAAAATTGAATTCAGTAGTATCTTTTTCAAACTTTTTTTGAGGACATATTTTTGTTGTAAAGTAGTAGGGATACGGTCTGTCAGACTATATTATTTATTTCCTTTCGAGTACGATGATACAAAATATTTAGCATTTTCGTCCATATTTGAAATTCAAACACTTGTAAAGTAAATAATATTGTTTGCTGCAGATAGGAACCATAATATATTAATATATTTTAATTTCTGTTAGAAAACTTTATGAGGAACACTGTATGGAATTATCAAGCATTTTAACTCACAAACAACACTGTATATAACATAAATTGAACATTTTATCATCATGTCTATACAAATAGGTTAAAGTAAATATTTGGTGAACATTTTAAGTCTCTGCGGTTATATTTATTTTTGAATTGGTCACAAGACGTCCAACAAAAACAAAAACTAGTTTCGAGTAAATATTGCCGTTTTTAAAAGATATTATTTTATATTTTTCGTTTCCTGATCAATTTGTAAAATACTGGGAAATTTATTCTCTTCCACTCCACCTTGACAGTACCTAAGCTAACCAAAGTAGATTTCAACATGCTATCAGAAACCTCTCTCAAACGGAGGATTTTTCTTGACTGTAAAAATGTCGTCAGTTTTTAAACTCACGTTATTTAAATTTAAAAATATTCAATCAATCATAACACCACATAATAATATTATATTAAATAGATTAATTCACTTTACTTGTACACATAAATAAATATTTTTATTGTTCTTGTACATTCAATAAATAACAATCTCTTTAATACTCAATAGGTATTTGTTGTATCATATTTATTCTGTGGTTGTATTTAATTTCGTTCACGTAACACCACGATTTTAGATAGTGCTTAGATCTAAGCATGAACTAAGATATACAGGACTGGACACAGAGCCTTATCAGCCAGTCAGACAATGTTACGCATTGTACCTTTAAGCGGTACCTACGCTATCTAGTGACGAATTAATTTACTACATTATTATTACAGCTCGGAATTTAACGCACTTTCATATATTTTATTTTATCTACTTAAATTAAAAAGTACCTAGTTATGTATGTAGATATACCTACTTTTCATAATATAAGACACAACTTTAAATATTTGTTATGAGTATGTATAATTAGGAATGTACATATTAGGAATATTTTAAATTATAATTTATATTACATTATTAATGCATATTTTAGCTATTTTCAAAAATATTATGCATAGTATTTATTTAATTTATAATATTTCCTAATTATATATCCATGTACTTAAATCATTACACTAACCATTTATTCATCAAACATTGAAGGAATAGCACTTTTTTTTAGCCTAGGTTTAGTAGCAGACAAACGAAATAACAAAATCAGCTGAAGAAAATGAAACGTTATTACTACCTGTAGAACTAGAACTAAAAGAAAAAAAAATTAATTTAATATTTTTCATTTCATTACCAAATAATTTAGGATAAAACAATAGTAAGAACCAATTATTATCATAATTATTCAAATAATATAATACCAGACAGAATACAAACACATATTACTTCTGTTTAACTGGCATATTTCAACCCGAATAATTCCTTATAACATCTTCACTACTAAAGTGGAGTTCAAACAAATATTTCACAGTAGTTTGTTTGTGGTTAACTTGCGATGTAATTTTGGACCATAGTTCAGAAATATCTTTATTTTTCAGCGCTTGAAATATCGAATACTTTTTAATTTTGTGTTTTATAAATCAGGTTGCAAATTTATTCTCATAGATTGCGCTAGCTCCGATTAAAGGTGAGAGGCGTAACATTTACTGACCGTACCCTTCATACCCGCCAAACAGTCGGTGTCCAGTCCTGTATATCTTAGTTCATGGATCTAAGTAATATATATACCACCTTAGATCATATACAAGTATATACAAGTATATGATCTAAGTATACCACGGTCTTAGATTATACTATAAAAAAAAGGTTAGGTTAGGTTAATATAACTTTTTTTTATAGTATTTATAATCAATGATGTTATGTTGACAATTAAATGAATATATACGAATATGTGATTGGAGTAGCCTCGCAGCTGTTTTTTTATAGTACACACTAGGTTGAAATATTTTATAGTATAGATACTTCGGTGATTACATAGAATATTCTATGGCGATTAGTGATTACTATAGTTAGTTAATAGTTCATACCACGGTTGTATATCTACGACCGTGCTTCATACTCAAACCTATTGTCAAGGAAAATTTTATATCTTTTATTTTCTCCTTCCGGGTTCATTTCTATTTTACATCTCTAAGTTATAACATTTTTCAAAGTGCCTATTGCGAAGTTATAAAAATGTCGTGTTTAAGTATAATTTCTCGTAATTTCTCAACTTCTACTTTAGCCCGCGCAGCGATTAAAAATGTCACCGTTGTCGGAGGTGGTTTAATGGGCTCGGGTATCGCCCAAATATCTGCTCAAAGTGGTCACAATGTGACAATTGTAGAGCTCAACCAGGAAGTTTTAGACAAAACTCATAAGAGCATTCAACAGAGTTTACAAAGAGTCGCTAAAAAGGTTTATAAGGAAAAACCTCAAGATGGTGAGAATTTTGTTTCAGAAACTTTATCAAGAATTAGTACTTCCACAAACTTAGCCGATGTAGTACAAAATTCAGATTTGGTGTTGGAAGCCATTGTTGAAAACTTGTCCATCAAGCACAAACTTTTTAAGTCCATAGATGACATAGCACCAGAAAAGACTATTTTTGCTTCCAATACATCATCATTGTCTATTGGTGAAATTGCAGCTGTCTGTAAGAGGAAGGATAAATTTGCTGGGTTACATTTTTTCAACCCTGTACCGGTGATGAAATTATTAGAAGTTGTCAGAACTCCGGAAACATCTGATGAAACTTATGAAAAATTAATGGCTTGGGCAAAAGCTATTGGTAAAACAGCCATTACTTGCAAAGATACTCCCGGATTTGTAGTCAACAGACTTCTTGTTCCATTGATGGCTGAGGCAATTAGAATGTTGGAGAGAGGTGATGCTTCTCCTAGGGATATTGACATAGCTATGAAGTTAGGTGCAGGACATCCAATGGGACCTATTGAATTAGCAGATTATGTTGGACACGATACTACTAATTCAATTATAAACGGATGGCATGAAAAATTCCCAGAGAATCCATTGTTCAACCCTTTACCATCTTTACAGAAATTGGTTGGTGAAAAAAAATTGGGTATCAAGACTGGTGAAGGATATTATTGTTATAAGAAATAATATTCTTCTTTATAATTATTGTTTGGGGGCAGAATATTATATTATTTTTATTTTATTTATTAACATTGTAGTAATTATTGAAAAATCAAATTATTTTTATATACCTTTTGTTCTTAATTAAATAAAGCAAAGTATAACAAAATGTATGTTCATCAGTTTTAAATAAATAAATTTGCATTATTTTTTTTATGAATATATTTACTACAAAACTGAGTTCATTCATAGAATCATACTAATCAAAAATATACATTAAGTTTGATTAGTCAAAACTAATAATTTAATATTAATAAGTATAATAGTGAATAGTTAAAATTTCGGTAAATACATTAAAAAGATTACACATTTAGTTATTAATAAGATAATTTCCACTTTTAAATTAATAAAACAATTGTATTTTTAATTAAAAATTGGAATACTGTACTCTGTTCCAAATAAGAATAGGCTTCAGTGGTCGAGTTATACACATGTGGCTAAGGCTAGATTAAGGGCGAACTAGCCGGGTGGAAGCCCCGGAGCCCAAACAATTTTAAGCTGATACACATTTTTTAGAGATTTTAAAGAACAGTTTTTCAATATTTTAAAAACTATTTTTTTTTATCGACAAAATCAACTAAATAGTAAATACCTACAAAACCACTATGGTAGAAAAGACGCATTTTACTGTTATTTAATATTTTCATTGATATCAATAATATCATTAATCGTTAATTATGTTATTTATGTACAGAAAGATCTTTTTCTAAATTAACTAGAGTACCTATTTGATATTTGTTGTAAATGAGTAAACTGTTAATAAATTTAAAAGTTATGAAAATTTGAATTTAAGTTAATGAAATATGAAGTATTGAGTTTTTTTATGCTACAATAAAGTAATGAGTAGCTTCATAGACATAAATTACATTTACCTATTAATTTTATAATGCAATTGTCAATTTGTGAAATAGTCAGAAAAATGTATGATTCTGTGAGCGTAGCGTGGCTTTGTAAAGCATGTTTAGTCAAAAGGGCCCATATGAAATTTCAGCCCGGGGCCCAATAGGTTCTTAATCTGGCCTTGCATGTAGCTTTGTTAGCAACGCCCGGCTTCGTTCCACATTTATTTTGGAAGAATTTTGAGACGTCACCACTCTGAATGATTTTTGTATTTTTTTAAGTAGTCAAATTTGCTCTTTGCCAAGAATCAACTGACATGAGATTAGAACTTTTATCATCTATTAATTTAATGTTCATAAATGTTCACAGTTTCTTAAATTAGGAGTATGGTTATCAGTTCGATCAAATAATTATTTTCAACGCTTATTATGAATAAGGATGTCGTCTATAAACTTTTATTAAGCCCTCAGTATAAAAAATTTATACTATTTGCAAATCAACTATAACTTTCTTATTTGACATGTATCTTGAATAAGAACACGACAATGTGTAAATCTTTATTATTAGTTTATGCCTTATCATATCTTTTTTTTTAAACAAATTGTGTTAAAAAAATTTAAATCAACAGAGGTATTTTTTTTTAATGCTGTAAAACAAGCATTTTGATATATAATATTTATACTTTACAATTTTGAAGCAAAGTTAAACAGAAATAACATAAATAAGAAGATTAACAATGATGTATAATAAACATTGTCTTATAAACGTAATTTAAATATTAATTTGAATAATAATATACTTAACACATGTACAACTGAAGATTGCAATTGAATGCATTAAAAAATAGTTTTATAAATATATATATATTTTAATCTAATATAAACAGTTAATTTCTATCAAAATAAATTAAACTAAAACCTTTATAACAACAATAACAAAACGGTTTGCCATAATATAAAGTAGTTAGTGGTAAATTAAAATGGTTAAAAATAAATATAATAATATGATGTACTGTTAAGGCTTTTGAGTTATGACACATTGATTTTCTTATGACTTGAATTCTGTAATATTATTTATAATTTATACACAGACAAATCAAACGAAACAAACATATTACTATATTAACGATTATCTTGACAATTATTTTCTATGCAATAGCAGTGTTTCACAACCTTTTTGATATGGAAACCCACTATATTAGAATTTTCTGCCAGAATATCAATAAAAAAAATGTATAGTTGTATTGTAATATGATTGTGATTGCTCAAAAGTGTTTCTATCCAAATTTGGTTGGAAAACACTGCCGCACCACATATAATATAATATGCAAAAATTATTTTATTATTATACAAATTATCATTCATTAATTAATTAAATTTTTTATGTTTGAAAACAACATAAAAAAGCAAGTTACTGTTGTGACAGTTAATAGTAAATTTTATACACATACATTATAATAATTAATAGCATCAACATTATTACAATATCCAAACCAAATCATTAAGTAACAATTTGCGCCATGATTTTATTTTAGATATTTTAAGAAAGTGTAATTAATTATACCAATTCACAACTTTGGATGAATATGTTATAATTGGTCCTTTGTTAATATGTTGATGTTGAGTTAACAATAGGTGAATTCACTAAAATATAACTGTATCATTGAGCCTTTTATAAAAAAAAAAAACATATTTATTATGTTCTTCAAATGTTAGAATTTTTGATAAGATCATAAATAATATTTCATCTAATATATATTATAAAAATATTTATTTACACTCCAGGACATTCAAAAGATTTACTTCTTCCTTTAATATTATAATTTCTTTGATTTTAAATTGTAATACACAATAATATGTAAATAATTCATACATAGGGTGTAAGAAAAATAGAGCATAAAAAACAATAAATAGTATAAACTGGGGTGGTGGAATACTATGCACTACTTAAATAGTGTTTTAAAATTATTATTTGTTTATAACATTGTTAAAAATGTATATGTTAATACTAACTAATGCAAAGAAGCCAAGTTAACGGAATGCAAAAACTGAGGTATGAACATCAGTAACAATAAATAAAATAAACAATTATTATTACCAAAATGATTAACAATTATTTATGATGCAACAGTCTTATAATTAAAATACACTATTCAGGAATATATGAAAAATGAAAAACAAAAATATGACACATATTACAACTATAAATTACTGAGTAATGTATTATAATTTTGAATGTTCCAAACATTTTGAACAAAAACAATTGTTATAGATATATATTATATATTAAAACAGTTATAAAAAAAATCTATAACATACATTTTAAATTAAACTATATATGCTTACCATCCTTAAATACTATTTGCAATAAAAATTATTATTCACATAATTGTGATAATAATAGTGACATAAAAGTGATCGTTTTCAATAAAATAAAAAAGAAAGGGTATAAATAGTTATCAACAGTTGAAATATTTAATTAATGTATTATAAAATTATTCCACCAACCAGTAACTATTAACTTTTAGATACTCAATAATTCTTATACCCTGTACACACTACCTATATTTTATTACTTTGAGAATTCAATTAAATTTTTTAAATTCATACTGACAACAAAAATAATCAGTCACTTAAAGATAAAAAAAATAATAATAATAATAATAATAGTTAATAACTTAATTGTGACAAATAAAAATATATATAAATATATTATTATTAACACACAAATAACTTATTATTTGGTCTTTAAATACATTTTAAATTACAACCGGATCATCAAGTTGTATAAACATATTCCATGGATGTTCAAAAATAGACTTAAAAAAATATGTCTTTAAAACAATTTTGAAGTAAAAAAAAAGCCAACACAAGTAAATAAAAAAAAATTCATTTGGCAAGTCCAAATTCATAGCAGTGTTGAGAAAAAAATAGAAAGGTTTAATAACATTAAATTCAAAAAATGTTAAATGTTTTGCGTGGTACAACATGAAAATATGTCTATTAAAACAATCAACTTATAAATAAAATAATAAAAAGGTTTGAAGTTGATACTTAAAATAAGTGTTGGGACATATACATACAATTTGTTCCACTTCATGTAACAGTAATTAAAAACTTTCAATAGGTTATTCATCAAGTTTTCTTTTTTTCCCTCGAGTATTTTCTGAATCTGTAAATATTAATTTTTATTATGAGTATTGAATGTTAACAATTTTTAAATAATGAGTTGATATATAAAACATAACACAATGATACATAGAACATGAGGACAATAACATAATATGTTAGCTAAATGGTCCTAAATGAACAGCATTAAATGACAGATATTTTAAGTATATTTTTATTTGATTATATACTGTAATATTATTAAAAATAGGCTGCCGCACATTTTTTTTTTTTATTACACTATATTATATAAAATAGGCTGCTGCGCATTTGGTGCAGATTATTTTATACAATTATACACCTACTGTGAAAAGCTTATGAGAGCGAGTGTTAAATAATTTTAATGTTTAATGGCCTATTTGTTAAATATATATATATATTTAAGTGGTTTAACACTGTTTTGTGTAATCAATACTATAGGGGGGGGGGGATATTTTAGAACACCACAATTAAATAATTGAGAGGATGTAACTGTTAAAACCCAATAACCTGATAAAAATATATAATATTGTTCTTAGTATGTATAATATATTTTTCTATAGCCATTGATCTTACACTACAATTATAAAATCGATGATGTAGGCTTATAGCTATAACTTAAACATATTATACTTTAAATTTTATGGAATAAAAATTAAATATAATACAAAAAATATTGAATTTATTCTACACAGCAATAATGAAGTATTATATAAATACTACTGAATGCAACAAAATACAATATTTTAAAATATAATAATACAATTGGCTTCACTAGTACATAAAATATCAGGTTATTATTGGGAAAATTAATAAAGTCTTATTGTGCAATATAGAGTGAGATCAATATCAAAAAGAAACAAATATCACCATATTTATAAAAAAATATATATTGATTTAATTTCTGTCCATCTATCATCTTGTTTGAAAACATTTGTTCATGCCTATACAAATACCGGATAAGACAAATTTAGGTTAGCTATTAAAAATGTAAATACGCACCATTAGCAGTCGTATCATCGGCTTCACCTGCATCATCATCACTTTCGTCAGTAGAATCTTGATCTACACCATCTTCCTCATCTAACACATAATCATTTCCTTCGCTTTCTTCATCAATATTGTCTTTTAACAAGTCTTCCAAGCCTCCTTCACCATTTTCATATTCTTGATCAGATGATTGATCAGACGATTGATCATCAGTATAGACATTTTCTTTTTCGACTTCATCACGATCAACCTCATCAACATCATCGTCATCGTCATCATCATCGTCATCTTCATCATCGTCATCGTCGTCACCTTCGCCTTCTTCTTCAGCTAAAATAATTAATCATCATCTTAATATATACATAATTAAAAAATATGCACTTTGTAAAATGTTACCTTCAGATTCTGAATCATCATCACTGTCACTGGCAGATTCATGTTTGCCATTGAAAAAAGTATCTCTAAAATTACAAAGATTTAAATTTAACATGATAAAAACTATAGTTGATAATAACTAAAACATACCCATCTAAACATTTAATGGACTTGGCAAAATATTCTATTACATATTCTTTATACCCTTCTTCTTTAGTTACTTCATTGTTAGATAAATCCAAATACTTGAGACGTTTTAGAGATTTCTATATAAAAAACACACATACATATAGTTTATAAAACATTTCAAATATTGTTGGTAGGTACAATTTTTTTTTTGTTGCTAGTATCATCAATGATATTACCAAAGGATCAATTGCTTCAATATCTTTCAATTTATTTTGGCTGAGATTCAATGATTTGAGATTAGTACAACCACTTAGGTTTTGAAGACTATTGGAAATACGATTTTCACTGACATCCAACTAAAAATTATATAATAATAATAAAATAAATGGCAAATTATAAGACTAATTAAATAACACAACTCACAAAAACAAGCGAAGGCAATGCAGGAAAACCTTTTAAGCTTGTTAAACCAACATTGATTATACTAAGATTGCGTAAACCGATATATTCATCTGTAAGACCAACTATTGCAGTGCTACGACAATCATCCAAAATCAATTGATCTATCTAAAAAAAAAAAAATACAATTTATTGAGAATATAGGTTTTTAATGTTTGTATAAAATCTCAGTATAAGTACAATATATTATATTTGGTACACTTTCGCAAAAAAAAATCATGATCAAGTAGGTACCAAATGATTTAATTGTATATATTTATTTTTTTTGTAGGGATTAGTTTCCAGCATAAAAACATAAAATGTTTCTTAAGAGTTTAGACACTTGGAAATTCAATACTGATGGTAATTTAAAAAGTACCTTGTAAAATGAGTTTTTCCAAATTTTTCTTCCAACTTCTTTGGAAGAAAAAACAAGATTGACAGTTGACAAGAATAAAAAAAAGTCAAGTTGGGACAATTTCTTTAGTTTTTTACACACAGTTGTATAAAAATTACAAAGAAATGCAATGAATTATTGTTACACAGTTTTACACAGCAATTCATAGCAGATTCTGTGCTTAGACCACAATTATAATTTTTTTTTTAAATTTTAGCCCTACCTAAAATTTAATCAAACCTTTGCCTATAAGTACCATTTAGGGGATGTTTTGAGAAACTTATACTTACTAAAAATTTTTCAATAATTAATAAACCAATAAACTAAAATAATCAAAATACATTATCCATATTGCTCATCATGATAGCCAAACTTAAATGATCATTTTAAAACGACAAGTAGCTCATGTTATTAATAGGTTAGGTTACCTAAACTTTATTCTTATTCGAACATTGATGAACAATTCTAGTGAAATTGAACATTTATAATTTATTTTAACTATCATCGGACAATAAATCACACAAGAGATAGTGGTATACACAACAGTATAATGACCTACACCATAGTCAATAGTCAGTAAAAACTAAACGAGCAAACGTGTAGTAGTGGATTAAAATTTGAAAAATTATATTATTATTGTAATATGGATGTCCAGCGTCACATATAACACACGCCAATTATTATGTACAAATAAATATTATTAGACGTGTACTTTATTTTTAATTTAGCAATAATTCGGAATATTAGATAGATTTAATAAATGCATTTGAAGTGAAAAAAACACTCGGCGACGAGGTATTTAAAATTTAAACATGGCCGCCGGCCAAATTGCCCACCTACCCCTACCCCAAAAAGTCATGCGAGCACACGCGCCGACGCACACATAGTAAGTAATAGGTATACGGTCGTCGGTCACCCGCGTCCCGCGACTCACGAGTCTCGACTCGAATACTCGATGGCGTTTGCGCGCCCGCGCACGGCGCACACGCACACACAGACACCTGTCCGTCCAATCGCTTTCGTTGTTATATCGATAGCTTAATTAAAACCGTCGCGGCGGAGGCGCATCGTCGGTTTATATTTTATAATAAAAAATATAATATAATACAAAAACAGAGGTTACACAATACACGCGACCACACGGCGGTTAGCAATAGTTTTCAAACGGCGTAGCGAACTCTTCCGATCGGAAACATCTGGTGATAAATAACGACCAAACCACAATCTCGGGAATGAAATGATCAATAACGCCGCGATAACTTTCGTAACTTAAGATAAATGTCGCATAACGTTTTGTTGTTATGAATCAAGGAAATCAAATGGGAAGGAATTATACTGTTTTTGAAAGTATTATCGTCCATACCATTTCGATCGATTTGCGCGCGGTTCAAGTTCAACACGCCGCCAGAAGTGAGCACGCACACTCACACACACACACACACACATATACAAGCATGCCGGACGGCGGCAAGAGATCGCGCGCGTTGTACGAATTTGAAAATATCTACATTTCTTGTTAATTTTTACCTCTTCGGCGCTCCGGCCCCGTTTCTCCAGTTCGATTCTCTTCTCCATGCCGGTGTCGGCGTCCGTCGTGGCGATTATTATACTATGTGTCTAAGGTCACAAACACGAGCCGGCGAACCACGTACAGGACGACGGCTGTTGGGGGATGGCGGGTATAAAGTCACACGTTCGAAAGTCGAAACACCGTCCAAGAGTACGACGGCGGAAGAATGAGTGCGTGCGCGACAAAGTCGATGGATCAAAAAGTTCAACGACAGGTACACACGCCTCGTCGGTCGACGGTAGCTTTTCCGGTCTCGGGAAGCGGGCGATTTGAAGAAGAAAAACGTTCCTCTAAACTGTTGTCGACAAAACGCGAAAGCGTTGCGGGCTTAACCGGTGGTCGGAGAACAAGCAATAAAAAACAATACAACACACGTACACACACACACACACACGGACGAGGGATAATAATAACGCGGTACCTACCACTGTCACAGAGCAAGTGCGAATGCGTAAAACACGACGTTCACTCGCGTAGTCGCGTCACACGCACACATCAACATAAATACACATAACACACTATAGCCACTAGCGCCTGTGGTGCCTACAACTACAACGCACGGGCAAACAAGTCGGGGCGCAGGCGTACGCACAACGCGCACCACAGTTTTTGCGGCACGAACGCTCGTGGCTCGTCGCTCACGTAAATACGTACACATTACACACGCGCGGTGTAGTGTGTACACCGGAAACCCGTCGTGGCGTCGTGAATCGTGTCTCCCGTGATACGAGCACAGCAGCTGCTGTGTCCGTGATGTATGCTATTCAATGATAATGTCTAGTTTTAGGTTATGTGTAATATTCAATTATGTTCTTACGTTGTAGACTCATCACTCGTGTAGTGTGTACGATAATTCGGTGTACACACGCACCTTGTGTTATACGAGTTAATTAATATTGAATAAAGTTGAAAGTGTATCTAATTAGATATGTGTATAGTGTATTATTAGAACTCGGTACACCACAGTATCACTATTAGCTTAATTTATTAACAAAATATATATGTAAAAAGCTTCTGCTTAGCGGCTATTATATAATTTATAATTATACGAAAATATTATTACTAATTATTAGTACCTACTACCTATTTATCAAGAAAATTGTTATTAATAATTATCATTATCAATAAAATTAGGGCCCACATAAATTTTGAAAACAGTTTTAGATACAGACAAATGTTTTAAAGATATCAAATGCACTAAAAATATTTATTTTATTTTATTATTAATTTTAATAAATATAACATGACAATATATAGATGACAGATGTACAATCTTCAATCGACGTTTATAAGGAACAACATTTTTGAATTCGTCAATAATTTCATTTATTTAATTTACACTTAATTAATAATTAAGGCCCCCAGTTGTTTTTGGCGAAGTGTTGGGCCCAGGCACCCCCGACACCCCCTGTGCGCATGCCTATGTTTCAGAAATGAAAAATTAAAAGATTTTTTCTTGTATTTGAAGATTATTTCAAATACTTCTGAAAAGCATTTTAGTATTAATTATTGTTCTGGTTACACGCAGTATGGTTAACCGCGAAACCGTTGGCGATAAGCAAGTAGTGACAAGTCGTGAATATTATCAGATTATAATTTATAGATACACAATATAGATAAACATAATAATTATCGTATTTCGTATTTTCGTAATATACTTAAATAAATTTTACGTATCAAAAGGGTAAATTAGTGAGATATTTTAGATTTTCTAAATTTCTAAACAGTTGTACACGGTACGCGTTCCGTTTCCATACTCTGTAGTTCCGAGTCGAAATTTCAGCTTAATAGAGCACAGAAAGGTAAATAAAAAATGGATATTATTTTTGAACGTTTAATATAATTGGTTAAGAGTTTATCTAACGTCAGCCGTCGATATTCGAGGTTCGCTCACAATTTTGCGAATAAAATACGTCCATCGTTGCTACGTTACTTATTGTAAATGATACTCGTTACTGTATTGTCTTATATTTTATTTGAGTGTACTGTTTCATACAACATAATATGTTTACTAACTGTATTCTGAATATATTTGAATTCCTTTCGAAAAT
This sequence comes from Sitobion miscanthi, assembly GCA_008086715.1. Classification (NCBI taxonomy): domain Eukaryota; kingdom Metazoa; phylum Arthropoda; class Insecta; order Hemiptera; family Aphididae; genus Sitobion; species Sitobion miscanthi. The sequence continues at coordinate 5,463,281 of CM017797.1, forward strand.
CTCTTTTCTAGGTTATGTAGAAAAAGTATTTTTTATTTTTTGTATTGTTTAATTAGTACCAAATTATTTTTTTTTTTTTTTCAAAATTCACTTTAACTTTAGTATTACTAAAATAAAAAAAAAAACTTGCTCCCTACGAAACATAAACAAAAGTCGGAGAAATTCTTATATTTACTCGAAATTAAAGTTGGACTTCTAAAAGTACCTATATTTTTTTTTTCCGCCTATTGGTCTAAATTCACGAAAAAACTACCAACTTCCAACAGCCTTAATATAGTCTTATATTCTTGTTCATAAATTTTAATAATATTCAAACAAAAATAAAATGTTTTGTTTACAACACCTATATATTAATGAATACATTAACCGATTGACTTATGGCTTACAATAATTTGTATTTGTTGTTTTAAAACTATTTTATTGTGCTATCAATTAACATACCCAATCAAACCAGACATGTACAAATATTTTTTATTAAATTAAAAAAAGTAGAATACTGTAGAATAATATAATCAAAATTAAAACTGCTGTACATATGGTGTTATGTGGAGTTATACGTGATTTCCTTTTAAAAATGGTAATTTTTTTCACTGTTTTAAATTAATAAAAATAATTTGTACAGTTTTGGTTTGATTGTGTATGTTAGTTGATAAAACTATAAAAAAGGTTTAAAATAAAAATAAATGTTACGGGTACAAGTCGAAAAGTTTTAAAGATATGTCTGTAAATGTACGGTAGATTTTGTTTTGTTTAGAAAAAAGTTGAATTGAACATAAGTAAAACAATTAAAAGTTAGACCCCCTTTAAAGAAGTTTTTTATAACTTAAGGTATATTATCATGTGATGCCAACTGGTCGATTCTTCACATTATACATTGTTTATTATTTATAAATTTACTTCCGTTTGATTTATATTTGAATAAAAGTAGGCACTTATTATATTCAGTAGCGTATCTAGAATTTTTGCAAGGGGGGTTATACACAATTTTTATTTGACATTCAGTATACACATTATTTTCATTTTAATATATACATGTTGTATTGTATAAAAAATTTGGTCTTCGGGGGAGGGATATAACCCCTATATCCCCCCGTAAATATGCCACTAACCACTGTTTATATTATTTTATAACATACGTTTGTAAAAAAAAATTTAGATTATGGAAACTGAAAAAATTTCAATTTTGGAAAAATGTGTTGCTGCTTTAGAACTGAAAGTATACGGTACAAACAAAGAAGCGCAAGCTTCTCTGCCAAGTAGTAGCCTTCTTGAAGAAGTCAAACAAGTTGATAATAACATTGGTAATGCATGTATTGGTCATCCATATGCTACTACTTTACTCAGTCATGTAAAACTTTTGGACAAGTTGATGGATCCTTTCTATGAAGACTATCAACCAGAATTATCTAAACGAGAAGTTATACTTTCTGCTGAAGCTGAAATAATTGGATATGCTCAACAACTCCAACAGCTTAATGAAAAATGGCCAGCTCTAAATGATAAGTATTACAGTGAAATAGACAAACATACGGAAGAAATTGAAATATTAGTTGAGAACGAACGCAAACAACGTGAATTAATTAAAGAACAAACTGAACACATACACACATTATTATTCAGGTGAAATTAAAAATATTTATTATAAGTACATTAAAGTTTCATCTTAATACAATTTTTTGTTTGTTTTTATGTGATTATTATAGGTATGAACAGCTTATGTTAAAATTTTCTGTGGCGTTTGATACATTAGAAAAAGAAATTACTATATTAGAGTACAAAACTTCAAAAAAACCTGAAGAAGATAATGATAATGATAAATAATTATAATAATAGTGTGAAATATGTACATTTAATTATAAATATTTTAACTTAAATATTTAACTATAACCACATATTTGTATAATATAATATTATAACTTGTTAATAAATAATCTAAAACATTCATATAAAATACATAAAAATGTATTAAAATATTTATACATTGAATGTATTATTTTAAGCTAACAAGTTTGTCCTGCCTCGTCTAGTGCTACCTGGTAATACCTTGGACTAATTATTGACCAACACCTTACATTTAACCTCTCATCAATAACAAATCACTGAATTCCAGAAGAATGACCTACTTTATACATGATAGAAACTTAAAGCTTAATATTTAGGCTTACGGCAACTACATCTGGCCCATCAGGTCAAAATTCAAACTTTTTAATCCATCACAATATGAATTATAATGGGATCTAAGGAGTGCTAGCTTCTTATGATTGCAGAAAACTTAAATTTTATTTTAAACAAGTGTATACATTTACATATATAAATTAAACTGTACACCAAATGATAAACTCAGAGAAGCAAAAAATACTACCATATACTGGCCCAAACCCCATATATCAAATTTCAAAGATGAAGTTGTTTTTAACAGACTTAGGTCACTCAGAGATATCCCATGAACATCTTATGCGCAGAGAAGAGCCTGTAATGTGCCAAACTTGCGAAGAACCTCTTACAGTCAAGCACCTCCTTTTCTACTGCCGTCTGTCAAAATTATATAGAAACCAGAAAAAGCATGAAATGTCTGACAACTTCTTTGATGCCCTTAGCCCAATCCAAGACAAAATCATCATATTTCTATAACTTATTGATACGTACAACTTATTCTAAGGAAACCATTATTTATTTATATGTAATTAATATTTTATTTTTTTTTTTTACAAGCTAATAACCTAGTAGTTGATGCTGTACCATAAATAATAATAAAAAAAAATTAAACTAAAAACTATACCGGTTTAGTTGACACTCGCCCAGTAAGTGTCTATCCTCACTCAGGTTTAGTTGATGCTAGCAACTTAAATATCTTGTATTTCTGATGTTCTAATCATTATACTGTATTTATAGTTAAATTTTTATAACTACATTTAAAATAAAAATGGTAAATACAAAAGTGCCTTAATACTTTAACAGTTAAATAAATTATGATATCAACAAAATAATTAAATTATTTGTATGCATTTGTTAACCTGATAGGAAATTATTTAATTATTTAATGTGGTTGAATATTACTGTATTAGGCATTCCATTCCAGAAAAATATAAACTAGAATTTCTTATTAAAAGTGGACAAGTGGGTACCGCTCTGATGTACATAATATGTCAAGTGGGACACTGTTTCATGGATATGGGTTAAATTTAAATTCAATAATATAAAATCATTGTATATATGAAAAATGATTCTGAACGTAGGTCTGTCAGCCTATAGTACCAATATTATATATTATATAATATGATAAAAATTATACCAAGTATTGAAAATTCCAAAATAAACATTTGGTGCAAATTTCAAGTGTACCTACGGTTATTCATTTTTTAATTTAAAAAAAAAAAATTGTTCGAAGAGAATTTGTTAATTTAGGGATGAATATCCAATGTTAAGATCATTTGAATTTCAAACGCTCATAATTTTCAAATCTTCAATGTATAAAAAAATATTTAATTAGTTATAAATGTCCAACTCAAAATAATTTGAACATTTTTCGGATTTTGATAAATTTTATCAAAATTCTATCTTCAGACACTCATAAAAAATTATTGTTATTTTTTAATACTTCTATTAATCTATTTGGTAGCTTTATAATGCACATAGTATCTATAAAGATAAGTGAAAAATAAAATAATTCACTTTTTTATAGTTTGAATTATCCTTAATAAATGTTAAAAAAAGTGTATAATACATATAATGTATATAATAATGGAAAGTTAAATAAATATTTATTTTCAGCAGTTGAATAAAAATATGTTTTTATTTTAAGTTAATGCAAATAAGTAAAAAAAAAGTAAAAATTACATCAACCTAAATATTTTTTTTAATGTTAGGAATAGCATACAAAAATAAAATTTAACTATATGATAACAATTATCAAGTCACTATTTAGTTACTGAACTAAAAAAATGAATCCAAATGATATTTTATCTATTCATAGAAAAAGTTGATATTTGAAGGAAGCTTGCCTTGTGCTTTAGCTTTATCGACATTTGTGTTAAATTCACTGAAATCAACGTATGGCAGTATAGCTTTGATTGAACCGCTAGATGGGTCGGTTGAAGTTGATGTAGTAGTTTCAGTCAAGTTTATAGCTGTATCTGAAGAAAAAAACATTTTTAATAAAAAAAATTAAATAGTTCATACAGTTAATGTTAACCTTGATCATATGAGCCATTCCAGCTATGTTGTTGTTCGGTGATAGCATTAGGCATTGCAAAATTGAAATTGCGTATCATTAACATAATATTCGGACGAGTAGCTCCAGTAGCATTATCTTGTGCTTCATAAGTATCATGATATATTCTAGCTATATGATCTACAACAGCTTGAGCAACACCAGTTAATGTAGACTGCACTCTTAACTTGAGAAATAAAATACAATTTAAGTAAATATAATTTAACATTCATACAATAATTATAATATTGCATGTTGCATCACATTGATGTTTTTACTTGTTCAACTACTAATAGCGCTAACTCCTTGTTCACTTGATTAGTTCCTGTGGCTTCCTCTAAAGTTTTCAGTAGACCTGGAGAAGCAATCATCATAAATCTGTAAATTTTATGTTTATTAATTTTGTCATTTTTAAAACAACAAAAATATTTTACCTGTACGATGAATCAATAGATATACCCCCAACAATATGAGGTTCAGCTATAATTGGTTCACTTGAAGCTGCACTAAGTTCGTCATAGTCTTTATAGGCACCTTTTATCATGTAATTACATAAACATCTTGTCGATGATTGATTTCCAATCATTCTATTACCTAAACAGTTTTATAAATTTGAGCATATTCTTAGATATAATTTTAATGATCCAACCATTGATCTTTCCATCAGCAATTTTAAGTCCAAGATTTGTCAGCCTCGTCACTTCATCTAAATTTGTTAAGTTATGGTCTACTGTAGGCTGTATCACTCTCAATACATCGTCTTTATCAGTTTTACATAACAATACACGACTTTCTCCAACATTTGCTACATACAAACGATTATTTTTAAGTATTGCTATAGATGCCCCAGTACCACATGATAATTCTTCTTCAAGTTCCTTTAATTTTTCTATCTAAAAAAAATCTATTTACTACTTGAAACTTTTACAATGAGTAATATTGAATATTATCAAGATAAAATTTACAATTTGAGGATATTGTTGGTAAGCATCATAATGTGATATCCCTTCAGGAAGTTGAAGTAGTAGGCTTGCTCTTTGAAGTAATTTATTATCAATGGTTTCAAGATAAGTTCCCTCAACCGAAAGAAAACTTTGTCTATAATTTCATAATTTATTCTTAAAAAGTATATAAAATTTATATTAATATCAAATTAATGTTTATTTCTTACTGAATTATTTCTTTAGCAGTTTGATCCATTTCAGTTGTAGGTAACTGGCCTAACAAAATTTCTGCAGCAATACGATCACGAGCAAACCGAGCCGTTTCTGCCCCATTGTGCCCATTAAAAAGTCCATACAACCATACAACACCTGCATCATCATAACAACATCGAAGACTGATGTCTTCAGATTCCAATTCCTCTCGACGTTGACCTAATTCATCATATCTTTGACGAGTCAGGTATCCTACACCTAAAATATACTTGTATGATAATAATGATATAGGGTGTTTTTGAAAATAATATTATATTCATTTTATACATACCTGATACTTTACAAACTGGTAAATCATCAGTCCAACTACGATCATAATTAAATATAAGTTTATTGTATTCTGGACCACCTTCGAGTATAGTGGGCATTTTTTAAATAAAAACTATTAATCCACAAATATTTACTACCTAGTAATATATTCAAAATTATAAATAACTCGAAAAGTTCAAACTAAATATGTAGGTATTCATAATTAGTAACGAGGATTACATTAGCAATAATCCAACAGCGATCAATAATTAATTGAATACTTGAATACATAGGTAAGTAATAAGTATATAATATAATAGTTTTATGAAATATCAAATATATATGTATCACGAAGATAATATTTATTATTTTATATTTATGCTTTATCAATTATTATCGCTTTTAAGACTGATTACAGAATGAGAACATTGAGAACCACAGATAATAATATTTATATTTAATAACTTCGACAGTGTTTGAGTGTTTAGACGTTAGGAATAGCGACGTGGATACTTTACTCTGATAGTCTGAAGAGAACTAAGGCATAGGAATCGAAGACAATATTATAATGATGTCTATGCACATTTAGATATAATAAATATTTATGTATAAGCACAGAATAATTCTGTGGTATAAACATGACGTAGGTATGAGGATATAGAATAAGATACGATAGTCCGTATCCTGTGGTTTTTATTATAAAGAATATAAATACTACATACTATATAGTATATCTTGGTCCGTGGTAAATACTAAATAGTCGTTATCATTTCAAAAATAAAAAACCTATTCTCCAAAGTCCAAATTTATTTTTGTCAATTGATTATAATTTATAAATTACATAAATTACAATTTACAATAGATTATAATCTGTTAAGACATTAACTTTTCGCTGTATTTTCTATATATATGAACTATAAATCAACAACATTCTTAAATTAACCATTGAACTTTAATATTTTGTATTGTAAGACATATATAAAATATTATAAATATATTGTGAATATATTATAATATATTATGAATATATGCGATATTTATCGAACGTTATGTTTAAAAAACAAAATATGTGCCAACGAATTTATTGTATCCTGTTTATACAATGCAAGGTAAAAAAAAAAAAAAAAAAAAAAAAAATAGTTAATTGAATTAATTTTGATTTCAGTGTTTCTGGTGAATTAAATTTAAAAAGTACTACATTAACAGAAAATTCTTGTTCGTTGATAGCCGAAACTATAAAATGTGAACCCACTATACTAATCTTCAATTTATCTGATTGCCTACTACCAGCTGATGGTTTGAAGATTTTTTTAGATTTGGTGAATAAATTAACAAATTTAGAGAAATTAAATTTAAAAGGAAATCAAATTGGGAACAAGTTAACAGTTTATATTTCTAAAATATTATTAAATAATACTAATATTACAGAGTATGTTAATTGTTTATTTTTCATTTTATTAACTTGATTTATTATAAATATAGAAATGGCATTGTTTATAAATATTTTTAGACTACAATTGGATTGGAATAACATTGGTGATTCAGAAGATGCATTTTCTCAATTATGTCATAGTTTAATGTCAAATACAGTTTTAAATACTTTAAATTTAGCAAATAATAACCTGTGTCAAAAATGTGGTTTTCATTTAGCTAAAATGTTAACCATAAACAAATGCTTAAAGATTATCGGTAAATATTATGAAAAAATTTCTCGAATAAACATACTTACATACATAATATAAAATAGGTATAAGTAGGTACCATGTACCATATTTTTCAAAACTTGGTTGGAATTTGAACTATATGCTACAAAAATATTTGCTGTATTTTATCAATATTATATTCATTTTTTTGTATTAATTACAGTAAATAATCCTGTTTTTATAATATTTTCATTTTTATTCTTTTATCTGACTTTAAAATTGTTTAAACCGGGTAAATTACACAGTATAGTTACTTCCATTTTGGCCCCATGTAAATATGACACTGAACCTATTTTTTTATGTTTTTAATTTTAATTCAAGATGCATTCATTTCAGACTTAAGTTGGAATTGTATAGGTGAAACTGGAGCAGCATTATTATTAAAATCTTTAAAAAACAATGAGATTCTTATAGAACTAAATATTCAAGGAAATTCTGTGTCTGTGGAAATGTCTACAATGATAGGTATGTCAAAAATAATAGTAATGAGTAATGACTATAATATAAAATAATAACATTTAATTCACAAAATATTGGTAGTTTTACCTTAAGCTTAGAATCATAGGTGCAAATAGGGGGGGGAGGGGCAAGCCCTCCCCAAAAAAATGTCCATAGCCCCCCAAACATTTCCTACATTTTATTTTAAGCTTATTCAATATTATCAAAGTAAGGCTTTAGCCCCCCCCCCCAAATCCCAAACGCTATTTGAGCCTATGCTTAGAATAGCTATTGATAAAATAAAAGAATAGCTTTTTAAAAACCTACTAAAAAAATTGCTATCAATAAATTGTGCCTATTTAATATTAACCTTTATGACACTTTAGTAGCTATCATAGCCCATAGGCAGTGGCGTAGCCAAAGGGGGGCAACGGTGCATGCCCCAATCTCATTGGCCGTATTATTTTGAGCGATGGCTGTTTAGGCACATTCCACATGGACCTATAAAGTATTAAAGCCAACACGTATGGGTATAAATAGACACAACGTTTGAACACATAGAATAAAAGGTATTTTATAATTTTACCTGGCTAATCAGTCTAATTAGATAACGTTTGAGTAAACATAATACATACCTATTCAATATTAGACAATATATCTTTATTATACCTGTATCAATATAATAGGTATATGACTACAGATTTCTTTATTCATTCAATCACTCAGACTCAGTATCTCAGTTTGATTCGTTTTTCAGTTTTCCTAATTCAACAATAAGAATCATGAATGTGAATATCACTGAAGTTTTTGAAACCCGTCATAGTAAAAAGTGCATTATAATTGGTAATTTTAAATTTAGTGAATTTAGAATAAACAAATACAAGCGCAATAGTTTTTTGTTGTACCAACTAAACATAACTGTAACATAACATGAATACATTTAAATAAAAAATTAATGAATTTAAACTTGACAATAATATTAGAAAATATTTATGACATCGCGGTCCACGTTGTTGGAAAAAAAATAAAATGTTATAATAAATAAGATAGCAGTAAATAAAATCAAATACAATTTTTGAATTAAGTAGATTAAGTATTTTTGTAATGACCCAATGATTTAATATAATATTATGTAATACAAAAAATATTTTTAAATTAGTTACAAAAAAACTTGGGAAACAATTATGAGCCAACCTCCCTGTAGTGTCTCCTGGGTAACGCTAATAGACTCTTAAAAATATAATAGAAAAAATGTGTACCTAAACGTGTTACCTACTTATGTTCCCAATCATTCTTCCAATTTCAATGTAAAAATATATTTTTGTACGTGTTTCAGTGTTTATTTTTACAAATAATCAGTAGGTATACAACTGTTCAAAAATTGCCCCTCCCCCCCCCTCTAAAATCCTGACTACGCTACTGATCATAGAGCAAACTGGAGCAGCGCCCCAGGACCCCATAATATTAAGTGTATATTTAGAATTTTCAAAAAGATAATATTTGTTAGGGGAGCTAGTTTATTTACTGCCTCTGGGCCATTTCCCATATAATTATGCCACTGTTAGAATTTTAAATGTCTGTGATCTGGAAGCTCTCTACTCATTTTATGTATTTTTATTGTCTAGGTACCAATATAGCTAGGTATATAGGTAGATATTATTATGTTTTAATGCATTTTGAAAACTTATAGTACTCGCATCTTAATTATGAAAACGATTACCTATAATAATTATTATTTATTATATGTGTACCTACTACCTATATTATATTTATATATGATTCATATTTTCTTTTAAATACTTTATTTATAGTGCATCAGTTATAATATAGGTACTTATATATTATAATAAATAATTTGTAAACTTAATTATAATAATATTATTATAATTTTTATTTAATATTTATAGCCAAAGAACTAAAACAGAATGAATCAATTAATGAAACTAACCAAAATGAAGTTCAGTTCAAGAGTTTAAGTCTCCTTAAACATGTAGAATCAGTTGATAAAAATTATCAAACACAATTGAACATTATTAATAATCAATATCAAAACAGTGTCGAGTAAAATTACTTATTATTTACACAACTAATTAAAATTAAAATTAGCATACTTAACTCATTATAGCAATGTAAAATATCCATAGTGAATTACAATCAAAACTACAACTTCTTCAATCAGTAAATCAAGAACAAGAACAAGAACTTAAAGAATTAAAAAACAATAGTTTAAAAGAACAAGAAAATTATAAACTAATTTTAAACCAAGTTAAAAAGATGAAATCTGAGGCGTCTTTTAATAAACAAAGTTTAAACTCACTTATAAAAGAAATAAGCAATGAAGTTGCAAATTCTGATATGGAAAACATGAATTCTTTGGAGGTTTTTAGAATTAATAATAATTAATAATAATTAATGTATATTATATTTCTTTTTTTATTCAGGACTTAGAAAAAATTGTTTATATTATAAAAAAAATAAAAAATAAATATGCCATTAAAATTTTACAAAAAAAAAAACAATGTCATCGATTATTAGAAGCCTTCCCAAAATTGACAAATGAACTAAATATATTAAAAGGAAAATGGGAAAATTTGAAATATTCAACGGAACAAAATATAAAAGACTATTCTGGTTATAAATTACAATTATTACTTACTTAAAAACATAAATTATATCTATTAACTAGGTACTATTTAATTTTTTTTGCTTATAGATGAATTAATAGATACTAAAAAGTTACTTCTTACAAATATATTTCATCTAAAAATATCAAATAAAATTAGTCATGAATTAAATATGAACAATATAATTGTACAACAAGAAGAAATAAATATTTCTGATAAACAGGTTGTATATACTTGTAATTATTTATCTTAAACTGAATTTAACATTGATTTATTCCAGACAAAAATGTTAGTTTTATTAAACACTAAGATAAAGACTTTACATAAAGAAAAGACAGATTTAGAAATTAAATTAGCAGTAGAAGAAACACATTCTGTAGAAGCTACTCAGAAAGTGAGAGTACTTCAAAATGATTTAATATTTGCTAAAAATGAATTGATAAAGTTAAACGAAACACATCTATACAATATAGCAGCTCAAACAACAAACGCACAACTAAATGCTGATAAATTAACCAAAGAAATTGATACTTTAAAAAATAATCTTGTTGAAAAAGATGACCAGTTACAACTCTGTAAAATAGAAATAGATGAAATTAATATCAATCATAAAACTGAATTATTAAATCTTGAGAAAAATTATCAATTAGAATATCAAAAATTTGAAGAAAAAAGGTACCTAGTTAATTAGTTATAACTAGTATTATACTTACTTTAATTCCATTCAAATATCATTTAAAAAAAATACATACTAAAATAAATTAAAGAACACAAACAGTGTTGGTCAAAAAACTATAATCATCAAATAGTAAATGATTAAAGTTTAAAAATATTTAGTTTATAGTCCATAGTAAATTTCTTAAACAAAAATGGTGGCCAAGTGGGTCCGCTCTTTTATACATTAGGTATCGTGTGGCCATGTAATGAAATGTGTTAAATTTGAATTTTTCAATGATATATAATAAAATCACCTGTAAACATACAACGATTCTGAGCAAAGATAGAGACCGGCAGCCTATATTACTGAGGATATTTTATGATAATATTATTGCTATTAGAGTAATTTATTTTACTAATATACCTACATTAGAAATACACTAATAAAGTAGGGTGAACTAATTTTTGCAGAAAAAATTGCATTTGAAAATGTCAATGTGTGTTTGAGATATAATAATATTTTTCAATTACAACAAAATAACAAAAATTGTTTTTTATTTATTGAAACATTTAATTCCTACACAAATTTGAAATTAAAACGTCAATAAAAAACTGTGTTTATATATTTTTTTAGATACCTACCTATTTTGGTGACAACATGAAACTTTGAACTTCTTATGAACCATCATTTACGTATTCAATCTTTATCAATAATAATATTTACATATTTTAGTAATTTCGATGAATTTTGTCAAAGTAGGTATAAACTTTAAATGCTTATTAAAAAAATTCGCAGCTATATAATATAATGTACCTACTTTTATTCTTTAATTTTTTTAATCGTAATTCAAACAACTTACAAGGAATTTTGAGTTTTATAATGGTCCGAACTTTTTATTATCGACAATAATTAAAAAAAAATGTTTATAGCTAAGTATTTAAAATGTAAAACAAGGTTCCATGTAAGTAGGTACTTAGTTCATACTGTAACCAACACATCTAAAATATATATAGACCCAGTAAATTTTTATAGATATTTTAAGTTCAAAATTGGACGAAATTATATATTTAAACAAAGAATGACTATTTAAGTTACCTACCTATATATGCACAGGTACAACGACGCTTTCAAATGCATTTTTTCGGCAAAAATGAATTTAACTCATAACTCATGTAAAATACTTTAATCACAACAATATCATAAAATATACTTAGTAATATTATAGTCTGTCAGCTCAGTATCGTTTTTCGTATAAGTAGGTACATGGTTTTAGATCATTGAATTCAAGTTTAACACATCCATTACAGCGATTCTTTAGACCAGTGGCTCACAGTCGCGAGTAAAATTTATAATTTATATAATAATCACGAACTACAATAGTTTGCAAACGGACTGGAATCTGCGGATTAAAACGTTGTTCGTCCGTAGATACCTCATTAGAAAATTGAAGCTAACAGTTATAAATTTAAACAAACTAAATTTGAAAAGATTATATACATTTATATTTAAAAAAAATAAGGGATATTGAAATTGTGGTCCGTGAAAAATTGATATTTATTTTTTGGGACCTGACATCAAAACAGTTTCCGACCCCTGCTCTACCAATGTTCAGCAGAGCGTTACCACTAACCCTCTTTTTTTTTGATGCTTTTGAAAACTACTGAATTTTTTTTTACACCCTTAAGCACCAACTAGGTCCACTTTCCTACCAGAAAAATCTTGTTTGAAACAGACCAATTTTAACATTTATTAATTATAGTTTTTTTATAGGTACCTATAGTTATTTTAAGTTTAAATTTAGACGAAATTAGATATTTAAACGAAGATTAACGATTTTAGTTTTGTGTTGTAATTTAAAAATATTATTCGGTGGTACTTGAAACTTATAAAGTATAATAATATAAATTCAACTTACCGGCTACCGTAGGTGTTAATAATCCTATATATACATATATAGGTTAGGACGGTTAGGTTATATATAACCTATTTACAACAATATGTCTACGTATCATATAAAATATCCTAGGAAGACAAACAATCTTTGCTCAGAATCGTTTTTCGTATAGGTACCTATACAATGATATATTATAACATTGAGTTCAAATTTAACACCATCCATTACAGTGACCCAAATTGTAACATGTAACCTACTGTACAGCAAAGGAACACTTCACCGATTTTTTTTTAGTTATACAAAAAACAAAATTAATTTTTTCAATAACAGTTTTTGTAAAAAAATCATTCGTTTTCCTTATTTTTTTTGATTTCCGACGCTTTTGAAAACTACTATTTAAGAATTTTTACTCTACTCACTTTCTTACGCCAATTTATGAAATTCGCTCGAACCTCCTCCCCCGCCCCTGCAAAATTAAAATACATAAAAACATAAAAACATGGAAAGGTTTTTGCAATAGATTTTACAAGCCTCCTCGATAGCAAAAATTAACATTTTTAATCTTTTTTTTTTGTGAAAATATATTAGGCCATTCTATTAAATATCAAATTATAAGATCTAACGGCTAACATTATATTTTAAAATAAGTTTTTAAAAAATTATAGGAAAGAAGATCAAAAACAAATTGAAGAAATGTATTTAATGTTTAAAAAACATTTTGCTAAATTGAAAAAAGATGACTGAAAACATGAGCACTGATTAGTATATCAAAATCGAAATAGTATAATACGTAGATATCTATAATAACTAAAAGGAAAATGTATTCTAAATATCTTTATTTATTATTTATTTTCATGATCTTTTATATAAACATATTATAATATTGTTTTCATTTGTTTTTTCTGTAAAAATTAATAAGCACGAAAATGTAAAGTCTAAATTGTATATTTTGATATCTAAAAATAAAATACAAACCAATAATGTATTCACATAGATTCAATCTATAAAATATCTTTAAACAATATAATTTGTTTTTGTTATCTTCAAAAAAGAAAGTATTACATTTTTAGTTATAATAAATTAAATAGAAATGTTTTGTGTAGGTACCTTTTATTACAATATTGTGTATTTGTGTTAATTAATAAATAGTAAGTACCTATATATAGGTTACACATGTCAGGTATTTTAACATTAGGCATTTAAAATTTAGCACTATTTATACCAGTGGCTTTCAAACTTTTATTAAACACGGCACACTGTGCTCTTCAAAAATGTTTGAAAATTACTGGGAATTATAAATTTTGACCTCCCCAATGCACCAACGATTTTCACTTTCCAATCGAAAAAGATACTGAAGTTGAAAATCGAAGCATTATTTCGACTACTTATCGTGTACACAGACACAAAAAAAAATAAAAAAAAAAATATAAAAACACACATCATTGTAAAATCAATACATTCATCGTTCCACTCAGAATCTAAAATATAGAAACACACATCATTGTAAAATCAATACATTCATCGTTCCACTCATAATCTAAAAAATATTCATGGCGGTCCAGTTATTTCCGCTCCGCGGCCGCATTGGGCCCGTGGTCCACCAATTGCCGACCCCTGCCATATAGCAATAAGGTTACAAAAACCCGGGTGGTCACCCATCCAGGAACTAGTGACACTGGCTGGTGCTTGCACTCAGATTACGTTTCGTGACTGAATGAAATCACAGCGCCACACCACGCCACAATATTATTTTTTATAACCCTAAGTATCGTATAATAATAAATTTTAAATATATTTTAATTAAAATGTATTATAGCCTGTAGGTTCTATTATATACTATAGTTTTATAAACATTTTAATATTTAATAATAATATATAACATTTTTAAATCTTATTTTCTTAACCCCTGGAAGTAAAAATTAAATTAAATTTGGCGCCCAATTGTAATACGTCTTTGCATCTATCATAGTTCAGTGTAACCAACAAAACACAAAAATTATGATATGATTTTTTGCGATAATGAATCTTGGGTATTAGGATCACTCATCAGCAATCTTTACAGGATGTGATATTTATTTCATTTTTTATATTGCTTCCTATTATTCGTTTTAACTAGATAATAACATTTTATTTTAATTTATGCTAAATTTAAATAGTTTTAAATACATAATTACGACATAACATGGTTGATAATGTGTCATTAAACGATTATTTTACATTTTTACACACCTATGGGCCCAAGAATTTTCATGTTTAAGGTAATCTAAAAATAGTGAATAGTTAATGTTTATTTAGGTGGAGTCAGAAACAATAAATATTTAAAAAAATAAATATCACTGGAGACTAATTATGTCTTTCACCAAAATATTTTGTAATTTTTTTTCTTTATTGTTTTAGAACAATCTAATGCTAATCAGTTAGTAGTCATATTTTTTTATATAATTCATAAAAATGTCAGATGATGATGACAAGCCACCAGCTCCTCCAGTCCGTCTAACGAGTAACAGGTAATAATAATTATGAAATTGATTGTTGTGAATTTATATATTTTACAATGTATAATAGTTTTAGAGTTGCTCGTGGGGATTCGGTACCAAATTTGGACATTATGCGGCCATTACCAAAAGAACCAGATTCTGACCACAAAAAGAAAACTTCTAAAAGTCGTGTCACTGGTAAACTGAAAACACGAGGTACTGGATCTGAAGATAAACCAGAAATATCTTATCCGACTAATTTTGAACATACCATGCATGTAGGCTTTGATGCACATACTGGCGAGTTTACTGTAAGTATCATTATTCTTACATGTTAATATGTGGTCATATGGATAAAAAAAAAGCTAATATATAGTTTAATTTGCACATTATATTTAACATTTTGCTAAGATATGCTTTGCTATGTAGTCAAATTGAAAAATATAAATATTCACAAAACTAGAACTAATTAAACATTTTAAATTTGTGTTTGATATGAGCCTTAGAATACAGACGTCTTTAAATTAATTTTTATAGATATATTGCTACTGAAATGCTGAAATTTATCACAAATTTTACTTCAAAACTGATTTTGTAAAAAATAAATCATAATTAATAAATTAAATACCTATTAGTAATTTACATAATGTAATAATATAATTAAATAAAATATTATAATATAATCTAACCTACTTAACAAATTTAGTCATAATTTTCACCTCTGCTTTATGGTTAGAAGGGCTATAAATTTAAAACTATGTAAGAATTAGTCTTAAAAAAGTTTTTTTTATTCTTTTGTTAACATTGTTATCTAATGAGTAGGTAATGCCTTATACATTTTTGAAGACCCCCTGTAAACTGATTTAAAATTTTGTTACAATGTAAAGAACTCTGTACCTAGCATTAAAAAGTACTATAATATGGCTCTAATGTAATTAGATAAATCTGGAAGTATGCATTATACCTTCCAAGTATAGAAAATAGAATCAAAATAAAAGTTAAAACATTGAGGTCCCTAATGTTGAGCTGTTTTGCTATACATGTAAATACAATATATTCTGTTTACTTTTTTTATTTACTAGAATTCTTGAAATATGTAAAACAACATTTTATATTTGGGGAATCCTTGATATATGAAACAAATTTAAAGCTTACTTTACCTTATCTGTATTCTAAAAGTGCTGGAGTAGTACCCTATAGTGGTATTTTCTCCTCTTTTATTTTATATTTTTATTTTAGATCAAAGTAAAATTATTTGAATTCATGAAAACCCAGTTACAACTTCAATTAACATATGAGTACATTCCTATTGGAATTTAATAGCTGATTACATATATCAAGAGTTAAAATCAGATTACTACATTAGCACTAAGACATTACTGTCAAAATTTAATAATTAATAACACTCCAATCTTAAAAATGAAGATCAGTTATTCTGTTATGCATTGAATTGTATGGATACAAATTTTTAATGTCTAGTATATTGTCAGTCTAATTTAATTTAATACTTTAACGTAGTATACTTAGAATCAAAATTCAAAAAGCGGGTAAGTCGGTGTTTCTCTGCCTTGTTACCTTATTCAATGGTATAATATCATTGTATACAATAAACAATTCTGAGCTGAGACAATTTGTCAGCCTAGGATATATTATATTATATTTATATTGTTATTATTAATGCGGTAGCCAGTTAAGTTGAATTATTATTATTTTTTTATTATCATATTTATATATATTATAATAATATACTTCAAACACATTTAAAGTATCAACAAATAATATTTTTATGATATAGTATGAATCTAAAATTATTCTTCTTTGTTTAAATAAAATTTGTCCAAATTTGAACAAAAATAACTATAAAAAAAAAAAAATTTTTTGTTATAGAATAGTCTGCTAACGTGGACCTTATTTTAAATTTTCAATCTTTAGCTATAAAAGTTGAACCTTTTATACATTTTTAACTAAAAAATCATTTTTTAATTTTAAATTTGATAAATTTTGTTAAAATTCTTACTTTAAATGCTTTTAAAAAAAAATTGTGCCTACATATTTTTAATATTATTCAACTGTTATTGTAACAATATATCTAAAGCCTTGTATAAATGTTCACGCTTTTTGACCCAACGAATACAATTTTTTTTGTCATTTATAGTAAAAAAAAAATCAAAATGTCCATAAACATAAACAGCTCAAAACGAGTCAAAATATTTTCAAAATTTTATGATGTATAGAAAATTTTCATATGAACATTGGTGTTTTTCTGTTATCACTATTGCTTGATGCCGTGACTACTGGTGTCTCCTCAATTCAGTTATCTCGACCACTATATTACTATCCCTATCCTAAACTTTCACTGAACATTTCATTTATCTACAGTCATATATTTTAGAGTTACACCAAAAACTAAAATCAATTATGTGTAAAAATTTCAGTTTTTTCTTAATTTTTTTTTTGTTTTTTTCCCGGTTTTTTTGAAAACTACTAGGAAACTACTAGGAAACATTTTTACTGTTCTAAAAAAAGATGACATACTTAAAAAACAAACACACATCTTTGTAAAATCAATACATTCATCACTCTGCTCAGAATCTAAAATATAATTGCTCATAATAATAAATTTAATATTTTTCATGAGTTTCTTTACGTGATAGGCTTTTTAACTTCTTACTTACATCTTAAATAAATAAAATTAATATAATGAAATGTATAAAATATTCAATGAGTGTTTTTGGTGCATTTTTATGAATATATGTTTAGAATTATTTTATAATATAATAAATGATAAATATTTTGCATTTTTGGAAAAATTGATAACATTTTTAGCACGCATTAATTTAAATCACTCAACTAATACTGATAAATAGACAAATGTCTCTAGAATTCTGTGTTTGTTTTATCTTGTTTCAAGCTGCCATATAAAGTGAGTAACATCAACAGCTTTGTGAGTAGCATAGATGGACATAAAATGTGTTTGGTGTTTTAGTAGTTACAGCATATAATCACATTGCTTATTATTACATTTAGTAATATAATTATTATTGTTGGAAAAATTAAAAAAATGAAGTTATTTATTTATTATTATGGATTTAAATTATGAACCCTTTTTTAAAATTAAGTTATTAATTTATAATTTATAAAAAATGTAATTCAATTTTAAAAAATCCTATGATGTGTATACCTATTTATAAACTATATTTCAAATTACTCCTTAACAACATTATTTATTATTTGTATGTTTATAGAGTATATTATTATTTGAGGCACAATCATTATTTTTTACTCAATATTTAATAATGGGACATATTTAAATAAATTGTTTTTGTAAATGTATACATTTTATTTGTTAAAATGTATTAAATTATTTTATAAAATTAATGTTATTGATGTAGGGTATGCCAGAAGCATGGGCTCGACTTTTAATAACATCAAATATAAGCAAACAAGAACAAAAAAAGAATCCTCAAGCTGTTCTTGATGTGCTTAATTGGTTTGATAACTCTAGTAAACAATCGAAAACTTCCAAGTATATGACCACAGCCACAAATATTGGTAATTAATGAATTCTATGTTGATAGCTTTTTAGAATACTATTTTTACATTTTATACAATTTTTATCCAGTACAAAATAGTACTCCCCCTACTGAAGTATTAGTGCGTGGTGCACACAGTGGAGGTAGTTCATCGTACTCTGGAGTCAGTAGCAGCCAGCCTTCTTCATCAACAGGTAGCACTAGTCCCTCACTGACCACAACTCCCACAACAGATGAACAAACATCTCCCCCACCACCTGTATCTGTACGTCCTGAACGTACAAAATCTGTGTATACCAAACCAATAGAAGAAGATGAGCCTAGGTCCATCACCCAAGAAGAACCTAAAGTAGTTTCACCGGTTCCACTTCACCGGCCTAGTCAAACAAATGGAACTGTACCAGTATTGGATAAAAATAAAAATAACACTACTGCAACTAGTCGTAAAAAAGTTGCTGATAATGAAATATTAGAACAACTAAAAACAATAGTAACAGTAGGTGATCCAAATAGAAAATATACCAAGATGGAAAAAATTGGACAGGGGTAAGTTAAAATTTTGTTAGATTATGTAGAATTCTGGTGGTAAGTTGCTAACCATTATAACTGTTACAGAGCATCTGGTACAGTTTACACGGCTATTGAAACGTCAACTGGTATGGAAGTGGCTATAAAACAAATGAATTTAGGTCAACAACCAAAGAAAGAACTTATTATTAATGAAATACTAGTCATGCGAGAAAATAAACATGCAAATGTTGTGAACTATTTAGATAGTTATTTAGTACAAGATGAACTCTGGGTAATAATTTAAAATAATTAAATACATCTTAATAGTTATCATTACATATTTTAGATGCTGATCAAAAGGATGTTATGAGTTTAACAATGAAACATAATTTAGAGTTCTTAGCAAAGCAATAATTATATTGGTTTGCATTGGTACATTGTATTGAAGCAATAAAAATACTCAATTACCATCAGTTGGTATTGATGTTTTTACTAGGGGGGGGGGAAGGAAGACATCATAAATGTAAAATTATAGATTGACAAGGTTCAACATACAGGTGGTTTTTAACGCAATTAAAAATATCAAAACTACATATTTATCGTGTTTTTTAAGTATTTAAAATTGAACTTTTTACAATATTTTTCAAAATCATGAAGAAAAATACATGAAATTAGGACAGTTACAAAATAAAAATTACTTATCTTGAATTGCTTACAGCAAAGTGACTTTGTCCAATATTTTTTTAATATACAATAAATCCAAGGTAATTTTTCACAATTTAATTTAATGAAATATGTTAAATGTATTCAATCAATTTTTATTGAAGGTTTTTACTAGGTACGTAATACCTATTACCTACCCTTATTTACTTTATCATTAATTTTGTTTGTGAAAAAATTATAGTTCAACTTTCAATAATTAAGTGGCAAAACTTATTTTTGATTTTAAATCCTAAGCTATATTGCTAAAATTGTTTATGTACATATATATCAAATATTAACTATATTAAACAAATGTTTGTTGATACAAATTTAAAGGTTAGGTAGGTAAGTAGAATAGAGCTCCAAAAATTGTATTGAGTTATAGCAGCGTTTCTTAAACAGGGGGTCGCGAACACCTTGACTCGGGGTCGCGCAGGTCAAAAATAATAAAACGCTGATTTACAAAATGTACCTTTTTATTTAAATATTTAAGACTTTATTGAAAAAATTAAAATAATAATAATAATAAAATTATCCCGATAAGGATATAAACACAAAAAATTAATAAACATAAAAATAAATAATTGGTGTGATCTTTGAATTTGTTTTAAAGATAGGATATTTTTACTGTTTAAATTTTTACCTAACTTAGATGGAGGGGGGGTCGCGAAGTGATTGACTATATTTTATACCTATTTTGGGGGTTGCGATACTAAAAAGATTGAGAAACGATGAGTTATAGTATACTCTTTGATACTACACAATACTACACTCATCTTATCTATATTTTATTATTTTAATGCTTCCAAATTAAAATCTATTTCATAAAAAGTTACGCTTTTTAAAAATAATTAGAGCACTGTATAAATAATCAAATTAGGTATATAATAAGTTTGTGTTATTTTTTAGGTTGTAATGGAATATTTACCTGGCGGTAGTTTAACAGATGTTGTCACAGAAACTTGTATGGACGAAGGTCAAATAGCGTCTGTATGCCGAGAAGTACTTCAAGCCCTTCAATTTTTACATTTCAACCAAGTTATACATAGAGACATTAAGTCTGATAACATTTTACTTGGATTAGATGGTAGTGTTAAGTTAAGTAAGTACTTATAAAAATAAAATGTATGACTCTTCATTTCTTAAAATTATAAATGATAATTCATAAAAGTCAAAACAAATCTTTATTTTTAAAATTTTGAATTCAATACTTATTTAGTTAATCTTGATTATTTAAATTTTAATATATATTTTACTACTTAAGTAATTGTGACTCAAAAGTATGTTAAAAATTATTAAATTTAAATGTTTGAACTAATATAATTTAAAACTAATTTATGATTAATGTTTTAATTATACTATTTTAATATTAGCTGATTTCGGATTTTGTGCTCAAATTTCACCTGAGCAATCAAAACGAACTACAATGGTCGGTACACCATATTGGATGGCACCAGAAGTAGTTACACGTAAACAGTATGGTCCTAAGGTAGACATTTGGTCATTAGGTATAATGGCTATTGAAATGATTGAAGGTGAACCACCATATTTGAATGAAAATCCCTTAAGGGTATGGAATAAATTATAAATTAACCCATTATTTGTATGATGTATTTTAATATAATATAAATATTTATTTAGGCGTTGTATTTAATTGCAACCAATGGAAAACCAGAGATCAAAGAAAAAGAAAAATTATCTCCAATTTTTCAAGACTTTTTGGATCAGTGCCTTGAAGTTGAGGTTGAAGACCGTGCATCAGCCTCTGAACTTTTAAAAGTAAGTTAATAAAATTTGTATTTTATTGAAATCATTAGACGTTTACATTCTATAAGGCTGATATAACGTATATTATTATAACAATTATTATAAGTTTATGTTCATTTTACATTATTTATTAGTTTATCAATTATTATTTGATTACAATTAAATCTTATCAACAATGGATGTTTCTTAAATGTAGTAAACCATTGGATAAACTTCCATGATGTAAATTGAATTTCTCAATATATCAAATCACTTTAGGTATTCGTATTTTAATGTAATTGAATTGATCATATCAAAAACACTATAGTGCATTGTTTTTATAAAAATAACTTTGTGTCAAATTTGATAATTATATATGGCATTTGTATTCTGTGTATAAACTGTATAAACTGTATTTAATAATAATATCTCTGAAACTTGATTCACTGCAAAAACAACACAAGTCAAGTGTAATTAATTTGGCTACAACTCATTTGCGCACAAATTTACAAACAATGGAAACCTTTTTTCAAAGAAATGTATAGAATGTACATAATCTGCATACCTCCAAATTTTCAAATTGGTCATTACTAATGGTAGAAAATTATTATACTCAAACATTTTCCTTCATTCTTATGACTTTCTATACTGATGTTATAGGCTGGACGGTTTAAAAATAATGTTTGAGCTTTTTATTTTAGAACAGCTTCCATAGAAAGATATTCACAATTTTTTCAAATTACAAATTACACAAATTACAATTAGATTCAATCATTTTTATAAAAAAAGTCATTAAAATTTACAAATTGCACAAATTCCAATTCCAATTATTTTTCATATCAATTATTATTTATTTATTTGTTAATACATAATTAATATTTTGCATTAAAAATGTTAAAAGTTCAATTTTTTTGGATTTGTAATCAGAATATATTTTTTTCAAATAATTATGGTTTTATTCTACGGGTCTCTTTAAATTTATTTTAATTAATTTATATTTAAATCAGTATTGACTTGAATTTCCGTTAGTATTTCAATAATTTTGTGAATGTTAGGATAGGAGTTATAAAATTGACTACTGAAGTGCATGTGAACATTTTCAGCTCCGTTCGTTGTTCTTGGGCTATTGTCTGGTTCACTAGCCCAAAATTAACATCAGAATCAATATGATTTTTTAGTATATAGTCGAGAAAATCTGCGCTTATATTATAAGGGGCAATTGAAATTATTTCAGTAAATACGTCCAGAACTTCATTAAAGTATCAATAAGATAAACCGAAAAAGTGTTTGAGCCACCTTCCAATTTCAGAATCTTTTTTCGAGTATTCTTTTAATAATAATTTATTTTTTTCAAACGCCTAATCCAATTTTGTCCTCTTTCTATTGACGGGTGTTCAATTTATATAATATTGATCGTGTATGGGCAGCTTAAGACACATTTATATAAATAATATTGATCACTTATGGGCAGCTCACCTTGTATACCCAAAACTGTACCTACCAGCTGGTTTTCATTGTTCACTATTTTGTGCGCAAACGAGTCTCCACCAATTAAGTTATTGATGATGGCAGTAAATTCATAACTAGTAAGGCAAGCATTAATAAATCTAAACCGCTTTTTTCTTTCAGTATGTTATAGACTAGGTATGATGTCTATAATAATAAAATTCAGACATTTGCACTTGAATGTTTTATTCATATTTTGGTAAATCAAAGTATTTTAAGTGAGCCTATTTAATTAAACTTGTATTAAATAGTCTTAATGTCAAAAACTATTGGAAAAAATGTATAACTTAATATTGTGAAAAAATAAAATAAAAAGTTTCCTGTTATACAAAATGAAACCCTCATAGAAATGTTGACCAACATTTTTTGATCTACAGTTAAGATCATTTTTATTAATTTTTAAGTCTTGATATTAAAATTGTTATTTAGTAGTTTAAAATTATGATTATTATTTACTTTCTTAATTATTATTGTCTAACATGAATAATATTTACATTTTTAAATTAAAAATTTGAAGCATTATAAAAAATAAAATATGTTAAAACAATTTTATTTTTTCTCTCTAAATTATATATTATAATAATAAAATTTATCTTTTGATGAGAACTGGTAGGTTAATAATCTAGAACACAATTAATAGGTATTATCAATTAAAATCATTTTACAGTTATTACACATGTTTTATAATATTTAGTAGATAGCAAAAAAAAAATGTTTTAAGATTAACTTTTACCAATATTTGATAACTTTTAACCTTTTTTCATATTATTGAGAATCTATTTAATAAAAAACAATATTTGTTAATTGATAAAACTATGTCTGAAGTACCCAATGCAATTAAAAGCAAAAATTGGTTACCTATTAAATTATTTAAATATTGCATATACCTTGGAACCTAACATTTAAAATTATTTATGTTGTGTGTTTTATAAATTGTTTACAGCACCCATTTTTGAAGCTTTCCAGACCTTTAGCCAGTCTGACTCCTTTAATAATGGCAGCGAAACAAGCCGCCAAGGGTCATTGATACTTATGGTCAAATATTTGGTTTAAATCCAGCCATATTATTTTATGAAACAATGTCAACCATAAATTGTATTGATTGTTTTATTATTTTATACTTATGTAACATTAATTAACAATTATTATTAGTTATGATCAGAAATAATGTTTAAATACATTCTATTTTTTACATATCTTCAGCCTGTGGTGCTTTATCTTCTTCTTCTCTTTCTAAAAACATTTTGAACATGTATTATTGTACAGTCATTTTTTGTTATTTGATAATTTAATTAACGTTTCAGACTTGTGTTAAATCACCATTATTTCTGACATAATAAATAATATGTACAAAAGTGTAAAACACACTTTAGTACATAAACATTTTATTTATTTTATTTTTAGGTATTGTTTGTGAGTTTTATTTATTTATAATTTTAATTGTTAAATTAATAGTATTTTTATTATTTATTCTCATCTAATCAAAGCTTTATTATATATTCCGTACTGAATTACATTTACATAATATATATTTTAGATTTATTCAATTTTTAAAATTAAGTTTTATTTTATTGAAACCTTAATTTTTTATACATGCATGTATAATAATATCTATATTACATATATTTATAGAAATAGATAATTTGTAATGTTAAATAAACACCGGACGTTCGATAACAGCAGGACATTAAAGTGAAATAATCACAAACACAGATGTCTGAACTTAGTGTATTTCTTAAATATACCCAAAGCCTTAGCACTCATTAGCATACAATATTGCTCAACAGGTCAAAAGGGAACTGATATTTAGATTAATATAATTTTTATAATTAATATTTTAGACAACTGGAAATAATTGTTGTTTTAATATTACATTTGTCCTAGTAATATTCTAAACAAATATATTTTGCAATATTATTAATTTGTGTTAAAACAATATTCTATTAAAATAAAATACAGTGCATTAATAAATAATAATAGTTATAAAACATAGCTCATTACTAGGGCTAAGATTTTAATAATATTTTTCTAGTGGTAGCTGGTTTATTACAAATTTATTTCATGTCTTATTGAATGGATATATACCTAATTTAATTTTTAATTTTTATGAGTTTTTGAACATTTTTCAAATAAATTTGTTACCTTCTCTCACTCTCAAAAAAAAAAAACGAAGTTTGTTAACTTTACAACTATATCCAAATATACTTTAGGAATCAAATGTACTATTCATTTATCACAATTTGTCAGTTGTCACAACTATCGATCGACACTCCTCAGTCTTCAAAAAATCGGTGCAAGTAGTCGTCATTAGCTGTAGCTTGCACAAACACACAATACCAAGTACCTACCTACTCACTGTTAGGGACAAATGACAATAACTGTTTCACTTCGATTCAACAAATTAAATAAAATTTATTTGATTTCAATTTTCTAAAGAATTATATATTTATATTTATTCACCGATGTATTCACTATTCAGGTATTCTACTATCAAGGCAAACAATTAAAACTAATCTAATCTTACATTATAAATTCAATATAACTAGCCACTAGGTGATACAATTGATACGGGCCAACAGGCTATAATATATTATATTTCTACCTAGGTACTTAATACTTACATGTACACAAATCAATAGCATCATCATAACAGGTGGATAAATTAACACGTATTTTGTGTTATATCTTAACTACTCAAATGAGAATTTGGACCACATTGTATTTGTCCCTCGACTGAAATCGTATGCACCTACACAAATAAATAATTTGTTATAGTAAAATAAGAAGGTAACAAATTTAGGTTTTAAGGTTATATTGTCGTAGGCACAAATAGCAGGGTGGGGTAGGTTATCCCCTTACTGGTAAAATATCCCCTTACTAATAAAAAAAAACATGATGATTTTATACCACATGGGAATATATGAAAAAATTTTCATCTCTATATCAAAGTCTTCAGCCGTATTAAGTCATATTTTAAAATTTAAGTAAGTATTATGGTTGTAGCCTTTTTAGGTTGAAACTTGGTTGAAATTAGTTTATTAAGATTTATTATTGTTAAACAAATAAAAAACTAACATTAGGTAAAATTAATCATTTTTAATATACCTAATCTATTAGAAACAGAATACATTATTATTATAAATAATTATGTAATTATGTAGGTATTTATTTGCAAAGGCATTAACTAGTTAAAAATTTATATTTTTTTTAAACTTATTAACTTAACAAGTTTGTTAATTTTCTAATCAACTATAAACTTAACTATTTATTTGACAGTTGAAAATTGAAGTAACTTAACTTTTCCAAGTTTATTTAAAAATAATCCATTAAATTAAACATTTTTGAAATTGTTTGTTTTTATGGTTTTATACGTAAATGGTAAATATTAATACTAAAAATACTAAAATAAAAAGAAAAATAATCCAATACAAACATTTCTGTTATTTTTCTTGATAAAATAATTTTATAAACAGATATATTTTAATAGATTAGATAGGCATAATATTACATATATGACCTTAAATTGCTATTTGATATAACAGATAATATTTGTTAAATTATTAATTGGGATGTGTTGGTCGGTATATATTTTAAAATTTAAATATTTAATAATCATGTAAAGTAAAATAGGTGTACATACACTGTACATTATGTTGAAAGTTCAATAAAATTGTTTAATATAATTTAGAAAAATTAGAATGAACTCATTCACTCTTACAGGTCCACATAATATTTAAAAAAATTGATTAACTTTTTTTTAACTGAGTGAAGTTGATATTTTTTCCATATAAATTTTTAACTCAGAATTAATTTTATGATTGGTTAACTGTTAACTTTTAACTTATCGATCTTGTGTCCTCAATCCTCATAACTTAACTGAACTTGGGTTAATTATTTTCATTAACTTGCCCACCTTTGGTTACTATAGTTATGAGTTATGACACTAGTATTTTAATCAAACGTTTTCGATAAAAATAATAATTCATTGATTATTTCGAATTCAAATAATCAATGGATTATTTTAATCATTACATGTTTGTTTTAGGTTATAAAACTGTGCCATTTGTGAATAGTAAACATTTATATAATATTTTTATTTAATTTCAAATACCTACCCATTTAATTTGAAAATACTTATTTTGCATCATTCCAGCTATGACAGTTGTCTCTGGGTTCTATTAACGTTTAGACTTTAGAGCAAATATGATGTGTAATCAGGTCGATGGTGACTCGCAAGCACACAAATCACAAACAGTGTGCACGATTAGTGGGAAGTCATTGAACTGGTGGTATAAACGATTTATAGGATGTTTGTGAATAAGATGAGGCGTATAAATCTGTTTTTTTACTAGGCCGATTCTGACCATAGCTATATGCCAATCTTTTACATTAAATATAATTTATTTTACATTATAGTGTGTCATAGTGAGTGTCCACATCAATATACGTTATACGGTTTCAAAATTCGAACTCGACAAAACTATATCAATTGGTCATTGGAGGAGGAATATTATGAATGATATATTCGTTTTAAAATACACTGCCATACTGGGAACACACAAACTGACAATATATGGATCGTAGATAAGGTTTGAAATAATTTAATATACCTATTCATTTGAAATGGAAACACGAATCAGCGATATGATATGAATAGCATGTATACCTACTATAAAGTATTAAATTTGAGTTTGGGAAGCATGTATTGGACTTTGAACTTGTACACAAATTAACGGTCATGTAATTAGCATTTAGCTATAATAACAACTCGTAAACGTACGGCAATTGATTATAATATGATATCGATGAATGGTAATTTCAACTGAACAGTAAATTCTATGACTAGGAAATCCTATAACAGTATAACATTTTGTTATTATTTCATTCACTAGGT
Source organism: Sitobion miscanthi (assembly GCA_008086715.1). Taxonomy (NCBI): domain Eukaryota; kingdom Metazoa; phylum Arthropoda; class Insecta; order Hemiptera; family Aphididae; genus Sitobion; species Sitobion miscanthi. Next base: position 5,491,642 of record CM017797.1, read on the forward strand.
AGGTAGGTATATAAAAAAAAACAAGCGCATTATATGTTTTAAATACACACGCATGTATGGTGTATCAATCATCGTCAAAATGTCCGTGTATCGTATAAATTACTCACGTCTTTTTTTTTTGTTTATTATAAAACGAATAGGCTTACTTATAGTCTGTAAAAATTAATACATTTAAGATTGAATATACAAAGACAGGGCTTGAGTAAAGGAGATGCCCGTTCAAACATTCTTTCTTATTTTAGGGAGTAGGATATTCAATTTGAGAAGGTGTTTGCATTTTCGATGTCTATGTGGTTGGTCACCAATGCGATTCTTTTATCACGGTGGATCTAGTATTTTATTTATCATGATACCTTAGTATCTAACTAATTTTTAAGAAATCATCACCCGAGTTGAGTCCCAAGTACTAGGTGCTAATCGCTAATCGCTTATTTTGAGTATTTCACTAGTAAATTCGGACCAGATGCAAAAAATCAAAAGTGCCCCTTTTCTATGAATGGAAGGTGCCGTTTTTTGCTGTTTTTTACAGTCGGTGACTTTTAAATTTCCTCCGGGTGTTTTCGGAGGCAATTCGAGCATATACCCGAACGGTCTACTCGAATTTCCTTCCATGGCATGTACCTAGATTATTAATTAATATAGGATAGTTTTACCTATATATACTCGACTAAGAGTAAAATGCTACGGAAAGCTCAATGGGTACCTGCAGCTGGGGTAAAGCCGTAAAGGTTATAGAGACGTTTGATTTTGCACGACCCATATGCATTCCCATCAACCCGATGTCCCGATGCAGCGGACATGCAGCAAACTGCAGCACAAGGTATGCCGTATATACGCACACGTACATTATGACAATAAAGGCACACGGTCAAATTTGATGGGATCAAATTTATATAATATATATGTGAGAGTAAGTACTAAGTGCTCTGTGTACGTCACGTCAATCTCACAATAATTACGATCGCAACGAGTGCAGCTTGCATAAAATATATTATTTATCACCGACGCAGCTGCTCCGGAAGTCGCCGCGAGTTGGTCCGTTTGCAGAGGTTCGGACCGCGCGAGTCGATGGCTGAGCGGGGTCATTGGTACCCGTCTGGCTCCGTGTGTGGGCATGATCCGCGATCGGAACGCTCACACGAGTTATATAGATTAATATTTACGATGGTTATTAAGGCGGAATACAATAATAATAATATAATGAAACAAAATACGATAAATAGATGTAATTGATTGCGTATAAGTGGCGCGCGGTGTACGCGCACACGTACGGATTTTAGTGTCGAACGCGCGCCGACGATTTTTTTTCACATTGGCGCGGACCGCCGTACCGATTGCACGTGTCGCCTCGCGCGCTTTACCGCAACGTCGCCGTCGCATACACGCAAGTCCCGCATAGGCCTATACTGCTGCTTGTTCAAGTGCAGCACGCGTCCCACATATCTGCGCGCGCCGCCCACCGTGTTTATATATTTACCATATTGTTTTGCGGCTTGTCTTTGCTCGTCGCCGTCCCATGCACGGCCCGAGTAGCACAGTGGCCTGCGCGCTGTGGTTGACATGCGTGGCGCTACTTCTGGCGGCCGAAGGGGCCGCTCCGGGGACCCGCCGTCACGATAGACGCGTCCGGCCAGGGTCGGCGGTGGCCGCGGACCGGTCCGCCAACAACGCCGCCGGCGCCGCGATGAACGCCGATGACTACGACCGCGAAAACTACGACGAAGACTACGAAGACAGTGAAGATTCACAAAAGCGGCCGCCACCACCGCCGCCGCCACCAACGCCGAAAACGTCTGCGTCACTCACCCCCGACCACCGTACGATACTTTTGTCGTATTACAATAATATATTTATATTGTATGGTACAACGAAAAATGTCACGGACGTTCCTCTAAAAGACACAAAACCACAACATTTTCCGTTTAATATCGTTTTGATACTACTTTGTGAATAGGTAGAAATACAACGTGAAATTTCCAAAAAATTGTCTTTAAAACCTTATGATTTCCTAATATTAATGTACGTACAACTTGCCCAATATAGTACGCAAGTTTTGTTTTTGCTCTTTTGTATAATTTATAAAAATGTGATTTTGTGACTTGATGACTTGATGACAGAATGTCCGTGATATATATGCGCCACATGTGCTTTACAGAATAAAATATAATGTCCATGGTAGTAGTGGCATAAACGGTCGGACAGCCCTCTACGAAATTTCAGGAAAATTCTGAACGTATTACGTAAGACGCAACAATACATTTATTAAAATTGTAATTTGTATGAAGATTGCCGTAAGTGTCTACAGTGGCATATTTAAAGGGGGGAGCTTTTTTTTCGAAAACAGATCTACAATGATTTAGGCAACAAAATGTTCTTTTAATATCTTAATATAAAGCTATTGAGAATAGCTATTCTGTGCAATCCATTTCCACATCTTAAAATACGCGTTTGAGGTCGAATACCAAAACCTATTTTTCTGTGCCTAAACTAAACATTTCTTGTTGGCTACCGTGTTAGTATCATCGTATTGCCACTAAAAGAGGGCCGTACCTATATAAAAAATAGTAAATTGTACAGCAGACAGGAAAAAACTTAAATTTTCCAGAAATTAAAAACAATAAATATTTTGAAACAAGGCCTTATTGCATTGATAATTTTACTAACTAACTATTTAATATTTATATTAACATACTTTTCTAATAATAAATAATTACTGATGACAATAATATTATTATTATTGTATTTTATACATAATATTTTACAATAATATGTGATGATTTTGTTTTGTGTGTGTATATAATATACACAAAAAATAGTTGAAATTAAAAACTGCTTGTTTTTTCAAATTCAGTATCTTTTTTAGTGGGAATCTAATTGGTACTTTAAAGAAGTCAAAAATAAAATTTCCAGTAGTTTACAAAAGCGACGAGGAACACAAAAAAATTGAGAAAAAACGGAAATTTTACGAAAGATACAGGATTGTCAAATTTTGATAAAATTCATTTTTATTGTTTGGTGTAACTAAAAAAAAAATAAGCGCAGATACATGACATTTTTTAAATTATAAATTATAAACTATGAACTATGTTCTGAATATATTATTTTATATTGATTTTAACCATGATTTTAATGCAAGAAGGTCGTATATTATACGGCTTTTATCGAAATCTTTTTCAATTTGCTTTGATTATTTTGTTATCACGGGCACTTGATAGATTTTTATACTGCATGATACTGCTATTACTATATCTCATGTGTTGTAAGTTTTTTATGGCTGAAAAAATTGATACTATATAAAACCAGAGGGGTAGAGGGCATTGAATAAAAATGTGTACCCAGGGCAGCGAAATCCTAAATATGCCACTGAGTGTCTAAAATTATATAAAGGTACCCGCACAGCATCATTTTATCAAAAATTTGAGAAATCCTAGGAACCGGTCTGAAAACTCCTTTATACATAAAATATTATAAGTCTTCCTCCCATAACAAAATCCTCGTTACGCTGCCGCATGACACTAAGATTTAAGATGCGATTACTTCCGAGTGTAGGTATTTGATGTTCCGTTTCAAGCACTTCTTTGTGGTAGATCGCATAATATTCGTGTATCGTATATTGTATATTATTATAGGTACTTATGACACGTATGATTTTATAATTCTGTCCACCACGAATCAGGATGATATCATGTCATAAATCAGAATATCAATATATTTGATAGCACAAGTTAGGTATAAATATTTTATCGTTATTCGTTGTGTGTCAATAGACTTTTCATCACACTGCATAAATTGTCTAATCATTGGATGGTCACTTTTGAGTGGGGAAATAAACAATTTTTAACACACATAATACCCATGAACAGATATAAATTGTGTACAGACTTAATTCATCCCTGTGTTTCAAATACTTTTAATAATGACATAGTTAAATAGTTGAGCTGGTAATAAATTCAAATTTATAGGTAGGTACACGATATAATGTCAATTAATATATATTGAATAAGATTGATAATAATAAAGCGAGAACGTTTTCGACTTTTACCAATGACATATCTGTCCTAACATAAATATATATTTAAATTGTGATTTGAATAAAATTGTTATCAATGGTAAATTATAGTAACGTATTTATACAACTGTCTATTTTGTTCATTAAAGTGAAACATCCTGCTCTAAATTTAGTATTTTTAGACTTAAATTCTACTGCTGTTCATAGGAGCAACTAGGGTAAAAGTTATGGGAGTGATTAGTGATAAAACATAAAGCACAACATGAGAATCCCCCTCCCTTATTTATGATAAGCAAAATTATTGAATACTAAAATGTAATGTTTTTTTAATCATTAAATAATTTAACATAAAATATCAATGCAGCATATCATAATTAATTTAATTGAGTTCCAAACAAAAATACGACAATGTAGTAGGTGTGTACTATGTAGTACTATCGTTAACTACTGTAAGGCAGTGGCGGATTTACGGTGAGGGTGGTCCAGGGGTACATGTAAAATTATTATCAAGTAGGTACTAACTAACTAACAAATATAAAATACCATATAAGTATACAACAGTGGCGAATGGTGGACACGTATTATTGATACACGTATATACCAAGATGGCAAAATGATAATATTGTTAAAAAGACGTATTTATATATAATTTTTAAATTCATAATTCATAACTATATAAAATTAAGGCTAAAGAAAGGGCCGTTTTGTCGTGCGTTTAGAATTCTAGACCAATAAGCAGAAGAAAAATAATATATTTCCAAAAGTCCTATTTTAATCTTGAAAAAATATTTTAATTCCTTATTCTCTTTTCTAGGTTATTTAGGAAATCGATTTTCGATAATTTTACTAAAGTAAAGGTAAATTTTGAAAAAAAATTTAAGTCTAAGATAATTATCTAGATTCTAGAATCTAGGGGATCTTAGAGGATTTTATTAATATTATTATTTTTAAGTAAGTTATGGTCATTTTAAAATGTACAGTTTCAAAGAGGTCATAACTTGATTCTTAATACAAATATCAATAAAAGCCTCCTAGATGCCTTAAATAATAATCTTACCGTTAAATTTTATAACAAATCAATTCACTCTAATTTTAGAATTTGCGGAGTAAATCGCATTATTGTGAATGAAAAATGTGCCATGATGTATGTTTGGTAGACGGAGACAGCTCATAGGGGTATGGCGTTCTCTTAACGAAGATTATTAAGCGTTGGTCGAGAACCTAAGAAAAATTAAACCTACTGATTCTACTTATTTGTGTACACTGTACAATATTAGTACAATGATAAACAAAATTTAATAAACTTATTTGATGTTTTCATTGACTATATAAATTAAAATAACATAGAAAAAACAATATATTTTGATAATTTATCATAAATTATTGTTTATAAAATCAGAAGTTTTACTATTACCAATATTGTAAGAAACCAGCACAGAAAATTTGGGAGTGCTAAGTACTCCCAAGTCCCTCATTAGTTGTGCACATTGAGTAGGTATAAATAAATATATTAATAATACTACTTACTCAAGTAAAAGTACTTAAATTAATTGAAAAAAAAATCATTGTTACCTACTATGTAAAATTATTTAAAATTACGATTATTATCCTACACAATATTTGTTTACTAAATATTGTGTGAAATTATCAACATTATGAGCATAACAATCAACAACAATAAATAATTCATCGATAATTTATACTATCTAACAAATAGTGTTTTTTTTTTTGGTTTAAAATCCGTAGACAGGATTACAGAAAAATGATTTTCCATATATCTGATGAATTTTTCTTAACAAAATCTTGTATTTTATAAATTATAAATTCTCTTACCTACAAGTAATTACTATTTATTGAAGATTTTACTATATAATACATTTTTTTTGAGGAATACCTCCTAGTATAATGAATCATGAGAAAAACATCTTTTAAAATAATTAGTTAGGTATTTTAATATTGTATATTAAAATTTAGTTATTTTAGGTGAATCGATAAACAAATCTTCATTGGACTCTTATCCCCCAACTTTACTACCACCTGTACAACGAGCTTACGAAAAACACCAACCAGAGCAGTACCCAAGGGAAACAAATGAAGATCTAACTACTCAACGATCTGATCAAGAACCAGAAATACCAGATGAACGACCAGAAATACCAGATGAACGACCAGAAATACCAGATGAACTACCAGAAATACCAGATGAACCACCAGAAATACCAGATGAACCACCAGAAATATTGGACAAACCTCAAGAAAGACCAATAGAACTACCAGAAACACAAAAAGCACCTCAGGAAAATCCAGAAAATGTTACGGAGGAACAAAAAGAGTTCATAGAAACAACAGGAAGGTCGGAGGAACCCGCAGAAAGGCCAGAAGAGCCCATGGAAATACCTGAAGCACCCATAGAAATACCAGGAGAACCTACAGGAAGTCCAAAAGAGGTTACAGAAAAGCCAAATGAACCAGCAGAAAGGCCAGAAGAGCCCATAGAAAGGCCAGAAGAGCCCATAGAAAGCCAGAAGAGCCCATAGAAATACCAGAAGAACCCACTGAAATTCTAGAAAAACAAGCTGAAAATCCAGAATCCACCGAAAAACCTGCAGAAATACCAGAAGAGTCTCAACGATTTGATTTAACTGAAATGCCGTATATATCTAGAACACCAGTATATAATACAACGAAATATAAAGAGACTAATGAGTATAAAACAATAATTAAGAGTTCATATATTCCACCACGACCTGTAGAAGAAATTACTAGTGAACCACCATTTAAACAACCAATGAAAACTACGCCATTTAGATCACCACTAAATAAAACCGTCATAAACCGAAAGCAAGAAGTTTTCAAAGAATCTCATGTTTACATAGACAGTGATTTCCAACAAGTGCCACGTAAGTTCATTGTTCAATAAAATAACTATAATCTGTATGATATTAATAAATAATTAACTAATTTGTAGACACAACAATACCACCATTCTATTCAGTTCCATCTATTCGAGTAAGTACCTGCATGAACTCTACGATTTTATATTAAAAACTAGTAAAATTGTGGTATACTTACTAGTTACTTAAAATATTAAATTGGACATAAGTTATACAATTATCAAAGTAAAATAAAGAGACGATTAAAAAATAAAGAAAGTTTTTACATTATAATATTAGGTTTATTTTGAATTTTTAAATTTAAAATGCATGTACATTTTTTATAATTCATTTCATAATGAAACAAAAAAATTATATTTGACTTTATTTGTATGATAAAATTGTATAGGGAGAACCAGGTCTTCAAGGCGAACCAGGAAAACCTGGACAATATGGTGAACGAGGTGTCCCCGGTACACCGGGAATCCCAGGTTAATAATTAATATAAATATAAATATAACATTCCTAATATTAATTACCTAGGTATTTACTTTCAATTTATTTTCATGTTAAAATCGTTTAATTTTTATTGGTAAATTAGAACGCATTTAATTAAAAGCAAACACATGTTTAAGGAATGCCTGGAATTCCCGGACCAACTCCGGATGTTAGCACATATTACCAGCAATTAGCTCAAGTTCACGGAAATCTAGATAAAGGTCCTATAAATAGCGGTTATCCACCAGAACCATTCCATACTATGCAAGCACAAGTTGGACCAGTTGGAACGAGAGGACCTCCCGGTCCTCCTGGACCTCCTGGACCTCAAGGATTCCAAGTATGATTTAATTCTTAATTTAAAATTTTATTATAACAATATGCACTAAAATATTTATTTGAAGTTTTCTTTATTTATAACATATAATTTATATTTTGTAAGGGACCTCGTGGAGAAACTGGCGATGGTGGTGCACCAGGCCCTGCTGGCCCAGTTGGGCCTAGAGGTATTCCTGGACTACCCGGTAGGGATGTAAGTGTACAATTCGAATATACTGAGTATATTATTACTTAATTCGTAATAATAATATATTTTATTAACATTTGATACATTAATAATAATTGATAGATATTTAATGTTGTTATTTCATAATATAACGTATGAATTGTATAATAATTGGTATACAAGTAGACAAGGGTTAACATTTTTTTTTCAGTATACCGTCTGAAATCGGTATATACATATACCGGTTTATTGCTCAAATACCGCTTGAATGGTATATCGTAATACCAAAGTACCAATATGTATCGTCCAATGCCCAAGTTATAACGTATACTTTAGGTGTTGACGGTTTTTCGGTAATCCGGTTCTAATACCGCAATACTGGTATCTGATTTCAATACCGTCAATCCTAAAATATACTATAGGTTTAATGATATATTGATGTGTGTGTTACGCGTTAAAAGTCTTAAAATAGCATATACAATTATTATTTTAGGGAGAACGAGGCCATGATGCAGAACCAGGACAACCGGGTACTATTGGTCCTGCTGGACCTAGAGGTTTACCTGGAATGCCAGGTATACCAGGAATGAAGGTATTTGACACATTCACGCACACACACATGTATTCATATTATGTATTAATAATATATTACATAAAATAAATTACTAAAACTTAAATAATTATTTCAATATGCTTACCTAACCATCTATGAAATGTCAATAATTGTTCGACTTTTAAAATATTAACATTCATTATTACATATTAGACCTATAATAAATAATAGTTATCTCTCGCCTCTAGGGTTTTTAATAATCCCGGAAACAAGTTTTAGTTTTTTATTTTGAGTTTGAATAATCAAAAACCCTCTATGAATATTATAATAATTAGAGCTTAGGAAGAAATAATAATTTCCTAAAATCATATTTCAAAAGTATTGATTACAAAGAAAATTATTGACATGGAAAACACGGCGAGAGTGCAGAGACACTTATATATTAATTTTAAAAATAATATGCAATCGAGATTAAAAATAGTGTGTCTATTTATATTTTTATATTATAGGGTCACATAGGTTTCCCTGGCATCGACGGAGCAAAAGGTGAACAAGGTAATATATGATTATATGAGTAATTATTATTGCTCCACGATATAATAAATTGATCATCTTTTTTTTAAAGAAATGTTATTATATTTATACTAATAGTTGAATTGTATTCGTTTCTAATGAAACGATTTTATGTATATACTTTGTAATAATAATGTATGCTATAATGAATTATACATTTATACTGTTATATAAATATTAAATACTCATTTTAAAAGTTTAAGTAGAGTGTAATGAGCATAATATGAAACTTTCGCATTTTTTGAAAATAATTAATTGTAATTAATTCACAACTGTAATGTTATCTAATACGTAAAGTAAAAAAAGATTTACATAATAAAATTGTTATATTCCATTATAATACAGAAATAATATTATGCAGGTACATTCGTTTAAATCTTATTTAAATACATTTAGTAATTTTTTTTTTGTATTTAATATTGTAGGAGCAATCGGCGAAAAGGGATCTATTGGGTCTCCTGGTCAACCCGGTATTACTGGTTCAGTAGTAAGTATTATAACTCCTAGTAGGTAACTAAGATCTAAGCAAGATTAAAATAATATATCTGGTGCACAAATTGATTTTGCTCCGAAATAAGATTATTTATATATATGGACGTATTTAACGTTGTACTAATACGTCAATACGCAAAACAATTCTGAGTAGACTAGATGTCATTAATCTTTATTACTAAAGATATTTTTTAACACATTTAATATTTATACTACTATTGTCTATTTATAATTTATTTTTGTAAAAGAAATACGGATTGAATCTTGAACTAATTTTTGTCTAATCATCGGATATATTATTGTTACTAACTTATATAGAGCAATACCGTCATCGTGTAGAGTGAATACTACATAGTTACCTTAAAATAGCTCAAAATTCGTCCAAATATTTTGAAATTCTCACTGTGTAATGTGCACAGACAATTTTTTATTACAACAAAATACCCAAAGCTGTTTGCAGGAATATCGATGGAATTTGTTTAAATATTAAATTTCGTTCAAATTTGAACTTCAAATATCTATATATATAAAAAAAAACTAAAAAATCACGTATATTATGTACAATATTTTTAATATTCTAATTGGCTGTAAGAACAATTTATGGGGAACTTAGTCTTAATTTTTTAGCCTGGACGAGCTATTAAAATTAAATGTCTTACTACCTAAAAAATAACTTGTAGTTTTTACGAATTTCAATCAGAATTTAACCGCTTCAAAAATTGTGAATAATATGTATTTTTTTATTTTTTTTGACTGCTGAAAATGCCTGGAATTTTTTACTTTTGACCTAGGGTATCTAAATACGACAGAATAACACACACACATCATTGTAAAACCATTAGTAATTATAGTTAATTACACTTATGGCTATTCGCTCAGAAAAATGAATTTATTATGTGATTCTTTGTGAAGTATATACATTTTTCAATTTTCGAGTCAATTTAGTAAAGTAATTATTTTTGATATGTTATATATAAATAATTAATGCAAACTATAACAGTTTCAATCATTTGAACGGTTATTACAATTTTTATTTGATATATTATGATCAGTGAATAATAACTAAATTTGTTCACTTATATCATACAATATTAGTTAGTGAGGTTGTTGTACATATTGTTTAAAAGCATAGATATCACATAATTTACTAACTTTGTTGTAGGGTCCTATTGGTGCACGGGGAGAAAGAGGCAGGGAAGGACCACCTGGACCACCAGGAATTCGAGGTTTGCTATTATATATAAATATAATATAATTAATATAAAAAATTCAAATAATTCTACAATAATTCACATAGTTGATTACAAATCATTTAAGAAAAAAAGTTTTAAATAGTTTTCATCGTTCTGAATGTTGTTATAATTATTTTGTATTTACAAAAAGTTTTTTTGTAGCTTATATTATAATATATTATACAATATACATAGTAATGAAGTCATGAAGTCATGAATATAATTTATAGTCTATAATGTATTTATTATTCTTTATTTAATAATATATCATCAATCTTTGAAAATTGATGAAATATATATATATATATACCTGGGTAAATTATAATGTATCCATATCATATTTGAAAATATAGGTGCTGATGGTTTACACGGAGCTATTGGTCCTCCAGGAAATATTGGGAAAGCTGGTCCACCAGGGTTTCCGGGTTCAGTATGTCGTTATATATTTATTAAAATTATTATTTAATTTATCAGGTATATGCGCCTATTATTAGATATTATGTTATTTTTAGTTTTATTGAGAAATAGTATTTCTACTAAATTGTACTGTATTTTCTCATATACCTAATACCTATACAAGTATAAATATGTTTAACTTTTGAATGTATCTACATTATAGGTTGGTGCAAAAGGAGATATAGGATTACCAGGACCTAAGGTATGTGTTCATAGAAATTATATAAATTAATAGTAATTACATTATGATATATCTTTCAAGGTTAGATTTATATTTTGAATACAAATCTTATTTGTATTACATTAATATAAATGTAAAACTAATTAAAAAATATATTTCATATAGTAAAATTATTATAGGGTAGTTTTGGTTTGCAAGGACCAAGAGGGGAATCTGGAAAATCTGGCGAATCAGGTGAACCAGGTATGTACACAATATAATATAGGTACCTATTATACTTTAAATTTCAGCCATAAATAAAATGTATTATAATTATTTTAATACATATATTTTATATGAATATGTATAATGAAATTAATGATGACAAATTACAAACTTGAAATTAATCTACTAATACCAAATAAAATATGTAGGTATTCCAGGAACACCAGGAAAAGATGGTAATCAAGGAGAAAAGGGCAGTCCAGGTATACATAAAAATATAGATAAAGTATCCTAATTAATAATTACAAATGTATATTATGCATATTTAAAATTCATTTTTTTGAATTAGTAAACATTTAATAAATAGTGAATACAAAACTAATTATGAAAAATAAATATTTTAGGAGCTAGTGGACCTATTGGTCCATCTGGTTTTCCAGGACCTCGAGGCGCTCCAGGAGAAACAGGTAGTGTCGGACCACCTGGCATAAAAGGAGCTGATGTAAGTTAAATAATCTAATCTTTAAAAAAAAACTTTTTATTTGTCCTTATTAATAAATATACAAAAAAATTCTTATAATGACTCTAAAATTATTATATAGCTTATTATATAACTATTTTTCTTTGAAGGGATTAAATGGCGAGCGTGGTTATAAAGGAGAAGCAGGAATAAAGGGTGAAACTGGTAAGACGTGTTATTGTGTTAATATTTGGTTTAAATGCTTTGTGTGTGTATATAATTTTTGATAACATAATTGTTTTTAGTTTAGATTAGAATTAAAATATAATATTTAAATTAATGTATGATGTAGGAGCTCCTGGCCCAAGAGGATTACCTGGTATTGATGGGCCGGAAGGAAAACGAGGCAGAAAAGGTACATAAGATAAATTATTTTTCTTTAAAATTATGGTAGTCGATGGTGATTGTGTAAAATACATATTATCTTAATAAACTATCAAGTTAATTTTAATTAAAAAAACAAATCAGTCCTCAGGTATTCGTAATGTATTTATAGTATTTAATTTAATTTAGGTTCTGAAGGTCCTCGAGGACTAACCGGAATTCAAGGCGAACGCGGTATTCCCGGTAACTAATTTTTTTTATTATAGTAAAAAAAATTTTTTCCACTTTACAAATTTGTTTATATTTTTATATTTGATTGTATTGCTATTTTTAGGTGAACGTGGATTACCTGGTCCAGACGGATCACCAGGCACCAAGGGTATTGACATATATGCTAGATAGTAGATAGTATAATATTAATGAATATTAAATATACAAATTATAATAATGAACAGATTTATGCTGTTTACAAGTTTGTATATTCAATATTGTATACATATACTTATTAAGTGTCAGCATCATATGATATTTTTATATATTATTGTAATAGATTTTACACATGAATAAAATAATACTGTTAACAATTTTTAGGATCACTTGGTGATCGAGGATTAGAAGGGCCTCCCGGTTCAAAAGGTATAATTTTTTGTAAATAGGATTTGTATGAATTAATAAGTTCAAAATAATTGTAAATTTTGTAGGTGCTGTTGGTGATACTGGACGGCCGGGCATGACGGGTATACAAATTATAAGCTATGACTTTTTATAAATATGTGTTGAATAATTACATTGTTTTATCTAAAATCATACTTAGGTCTTCAAGGTGTGAGTGGATCTATAGGTAAACCAGGACCTCCAGGAAAGTCTGGACCACCAGGCGAACGTGGTATACCTGGTGCAGATGGAAAGGTAAAGCTATTCAATAACATCATATTTAAACATTTTATATAACTTATATTATAAATCATAACTGATAGGTAATAATCCATACTTATAATTTATAAAAATTCATGTTACCTACCTTGAATTGTATCATATGTACCTGTAATATTTATAAAATGAACATGGTACGTTCCTTAAGAAATATTTAAAAAATTAAAACACTATTTTAATAGGTTGGAGAACCAGGATCACCAGGTCTGCAAGGTTTACCAGGACCAATAGGTCCACCAGGTGATAAAGGTTTAACTGTAAGTATATACTAAATACTTTTATACTTCATCAATATGAACATTTAGCAGGGACTTATTTTATATGCAAATGTCGTAAATTCTGAAATAATTGAAAATTATTTTTAAAATAATATAATGTCTGGGAACGTAAGTTACTACAAATTACGATAACACATATATGTATAGAGTAGTTATTTTCCCTATCAATTGAAGTGTTTTTGGAAATATTAATATCTCACATAATTTGAAGTTATTACAACACAAAAATATTTTTAAACTTAAAATGTTTAAAAATAGTAAAAAATATAATTTTTCGAAAAATGATATGCAAACATTATTTTAAATTACCTATGTTATAAAAATGTTTTAAAGAAACACATACATTTACTGAATACTGATCAAATAATCACCTTATATACAATATGTATATACATTACATAGTTTATAGTATATATTATATTGTGCATACAATATGACAGATATGTTGTGTTTGAATACAATATGTAAGTATATAACTCATGGAAATAAATTACTTTATTAAAACAGGGAGCAACAGGAGCAGCTGGTGAAGTCGGACCCCCGGGTGCACCAGGTTTGTGTGATTTTAGTTATGTTATCGTAAAAATTGAGTTGAACAGATAAACCCTCAAAGCTCTGTCTAACTATACATAGAACATATATTTTTGTCATAATTTTAGAATTTATATACAAAAATAATTTCTTTATACTTGGTTACCGTCTATACACCTTTACCGCTATGTAGCTAAAATGCCTATCTTTAGCGCCGTCCAACCATTTTTAATAATAATTAATAATTATTGTTGTCAGATAACTTAGTGGACAATTCGAGTATTGCCGATGTTGTTTATGAGTAATTGATTTCAAATTGGTCTATACAGCTCAATAATTTTCTATTAACTAACGACTTATATAAAAATAAACCACTGGTATATAATCCGTAATATTTATTGAAAAAATAACAAATGTTTTCACTTAAGCATGCTTTAACATTATTATCTTTGTAATAGTAGTCCACAGTGCATTGACTGTGTTAGATACATATAGTCTGTGTTAGTCTTAAACTTATATTATTATATAGGTTTATTTTATATATAGCGTAATATTTTGAGAACCATATTATAAAGTGTTAGATGCGTCGGCAAGTCATAAAACGGCGACACTTCTATTTTTAAATTACACAGTAATAAGATGCACTCCCTAACTTATAAAAAATAGTAATATTTAATTACAGGAATTTAATTAAACGAATACGCAGTTAGAATGATGAAGGAAATTTCTGTTAAGTATGAAAACAAATACGTTATCGGTTCAATTCTATTATCCAGCACAAATTGATTATAAACGTAATATTACAATATTAATTCAATATTTTATTTTATAGGTCCCAGAGGTGATTCAGGAAAAGAAGGACCTCCAGGCAATGCTGGTTAGTATTTATATCACAGTATAATTAAAAAAAAAAGTGGGTAAGTGGATGTCACTCTGCTGTACAGTGGGTTACAAGTGGGTCATTGTATAATAGACGGTATTAAATTTGAATTCAATGTTGTAATATCATTGTATATGAAAAACGATTCTGAGCGGAGACAATTTTTCAGTGTGGATATTTTATATTATATTTATATTGTTATTACTTATTATTAATACGGTAGCTGGTAATAAGTTTAATTAATATTATTAAATTACAACAAAACAACTAAAATCGTTATTCTTGGTTATTTAATACATATATTATTTCGTTTAAATTTGAACATAAAATAACAATTAAAAAAAAAAGTGTTTCTATATTTTTGAGACTTTTTGGTTACAAAATTACCGACTTACGCGGAACGTTGTTTTAAATTTTCGATTCTTAGCTATAAAAGTTGAACATTTTATAAATTTTTAACCACAAAATCATTTTTTGATTTTAAATTTGATAAATATCGCCAAAAATTGAACTTTAAATAATTATTAAAAAAATTGTGCCTATGTATTTTTAATATTTTTCAACTTCTATTGTAACAATATATCAGGAGCCTTGTATTAATTTTTCACGGTTTTTGATCCAACAAATACTATCTTATTAACATTTGTAGAAAAAAAAACTTAAAAAACTGAAAATGTCCGTACAGGTACAGCTCGAAACCAGTCAAAATATTTTGAAAATGTTATCGTGTATAGACAATGCTAATATAATTTAGTGAACATTTCATGTATCTACGGTCATTTGTTTTAGAGTTACACCTAAAACCAAAATCGATTTTGTGTAAAAATTCCAGTTTTTTCTTAATCTGTATTTTGTTTTTCCCTGAACTTTTGAAAACTATTGGGAATATTAAATTTTAACCTCCCGAATGCATCAACAGTTGCATCAACTAATCTCACTTTTTCATCGAACAAGATACTCATGAAAAAAACCGAAGCGGTTTTATTATCTCAAACAATGATATAAAAAAAACACACATCATTGTAAAATCAATACATACATCGCTCCGCTTAGAATCTAAAATAAGGAACATGGTTTATTGGATTTTATAATTATTTAGCATAATTTCTATATAAATTATAATATTTTTATTATACATTATTTTTACTTAAAAAAAAAACAGTATACATATCATTGTGTTATATTATTATTTTACATAATATAATAAAAACGTGATGTTTGAAGGTATACCTGGTAAGCCAGGGTTGGACGGGGAAAGAGGAGCAGTTGGTCCACCGGGATCTATTGGTTCTCAAGTTAGTACATACTAGTTTAAGATTTAAATTAATAGTATATTCATAATGTATTTAATATTTAAGTTGTTCATTTTTTTAATTTAGGGTGTACCTGGAGTACCTGGGAACCCAGGTCAGCCTGGTAAAGATGGTGAACAAGGTAAAGTGTCAAATAATTGTATTTCTAGCGCAATAACCAATTATGTGTTCATTTGAATTTTTTATATAGGTCAACAAGGACCAGAAGGAAAACATGGTGAAGCAGGAGCTAGAGGCGAACGTGGATTTCCTGGTAAGTATATGACATTTATATTTTATAAAAATAATTTTTAAAATAATGATTTAGCTGTATAATATGTTTTTGAGTTAACAAAATTTAAATTTTTAATAAAATATTCTAGAGTACTTAATAATAAAAATTGACAATTTTTTTGATATGATATTTATATACAATTTTTTACCAAAATGTATTAAAAATAATATATTTTAGGCGAGAGAGGCCCTATTGGTCATTCAGGACTACAAGGAGTTAAAGGAGAACCAGGAGTTGCTGGTCCTGATGGGCCAACTGTAAGTCTTTAATTTTAAAATTGTTTACTTAAAACTTAATGTGAAAAATATAAGTTATCTAATTTTAATTGAACATATTTTATACATTTTAGGGATTACAAGGTATTAGAGGTGACAAAGGACATTCAGGATCACCAGGTTTAATGGTAAATTTATATACATTATATTCATAAGTGAGTGGATTAGACTTTAGTTGTTGTCTTCTTACAAACATTATTTATGTATTATAATAAACGGGTAAAGACCATTTGGAACAAGATTATAATACAATGGTTAATGTTTAACTATCTAATATCTATAATAATTTTTTTTTAAAGAAATATAATATTTAAAGAAACGTAATTTATATAATGTAAATTTAGGGTATACCAGGGTTGAGAGGTGAACAAGGACTACCTGGTTTGAAAGGAGAACGAGGTGTGTAATTTTTTTAAATTGTTTTATTTTTAATAATACATTGTAAAATTTACTCCTAAAAAATTATTTAAATCATCTATTATTTTAGGTTCTACTGGAACGCAAGGACCATCTGGTTCACCGGGTAAATATCAATAATTATTTATTAAGGTATAATGTCTCACACTATAATAATAATAATAATAATAGGTTTAGGAGGTAATGCAGAGAAAACATTATTTTTTCAGGCATATTACTAATTTCGTTTCTATTAGTACCTAAAGCATCTAATAAAATTTAAAATTTTATAAATTAATAATTATTTTGACATTATAAAAACATAGAAATTCAATACGTATCATTTATTATAATTTAATTTATCTTAGTTTAGTTCTAATTAGTTTTAAAAGCAAAATGCAACATTTAAAACAAAAATTACTTATAAATTAATGAATGAAGGTCCTGCTGGCGAAAGAGGACCTCAAGGATTTGTTGGTCCAATTGGTCCACCTGGTGAACCAGCCGAACGAGGTGAGCCCGGATCTACAGGACCTCCAGGAGAGCCCGGCGCACCAGGTTGGTATAAAACATTAATCAAAATGCCAAATTATGAAATAGCTTTATTGACAACTTAGGTACCTACTAAGAAAATGTGTAGATTTTTTAACTTCTTCGATTACTTTTTAAGGCACACCCGGCGAGAGAGGGTCATTTGGACCTCAAGGTGTTCAAGGTTTTCCTGGGTCACCGGGGTCAGTAGGTAAGAGTATATTACAACGTATTAAAAAGGAAATTATTAAAAATACATTATTTTAAAATACTATACAGGTATGCCAGGACTAAAAGGCGATAGAGGAGACACAGGTTAATATCCTAGCTAATTATAAATAAAAATTATAATTGCAGTTTTATTCAGTGTTAAAAAATATATTAAATGCAGGTATGAAAGGAGACCAAGGAAATACCGGACCAATTGGAAAAATGGGAGAATCTGGTCTTCCTGGTGCCATGGGTTTAATTGGTCCAAAAGGTGATTGTTTCAATTAAATAAGAGTATACGATTGTTTCAAAAACTTATCTTTTTGTTTAATATTGGATAAAGTATAATATACATAAATACCTACTCTTATAGATTGAGTCCATTGTAACATTTAAATAAACTATTACATAGTATATTATACTACTATAAACTAATATTAAATTAAAAAATAATATTTCCACGTTGCATTCACTTTGTAAATCATTTTAATGAAGTAGAAGTTCAATTGGTTCATGGTAACCATAAATACCTATACATGGGTGGTGAAAAAAACCATTTATATACTCCACGAAAAAAGTGTTCATCAAATGGATACGATAATTACGAAATACGAATACATAACAATAATATGTCCACTTAGAATCTATGAAATTTTGATTTTAGGTAGTCGTGGAGATCAAGGTAATAAAGGAGATATGGGATTAATGGGAATACCAGGCAGAATTGGAGAACGAGGACCACTGGTAATAATAATAACCGATCCTATAAATTAATATGCTCTTTATTTATGCATTTATTAATAACCAAGAACAGATTATATTATTATTGAATCAATGGTTTTAGGGATATCCTGGGCCGACTGGACCTCCAGGACCACCAGGTATTACATCGTAGTATAGCATAATACAATAACATTGGTTTTCTAGTCGAATATCGATCAGTGGACGATACTAGAATAGAATATATAGACTATTAGGTTCCTTATAGAAAACACATACAAATTATATTATTGTTAATGTAGGTTTGGTTGGAGCAAAAGGATGGCAAGGTGAACCGGGAAAACAGGGTGTGCCAGGAAATGTTGGGGCACCAGGTTTACGCGGATTAGATGGTAATATGTGGTTTTGACTAATAAACATATTAAAAATATTAGTTAAATCGTTAGTAATAATTAAGAACATACATTTTGTAATCATCTATCATGTACATCACTCAATCAAAATAAATATATATTACAATATTATATTTATATTAATGTTAAATTCGATCATTTTAGGTCCCAAAGGTGAAACTGGTGCAGATGGTGCTTCAGGACCAGTAGGACCAATTGGTCCACAGGGAGCCGTAGGAGAAAGGTAATATTGTATGATATTGTTTTATTTTATGTAATATAAATATTAAATATTAAAATATATCTTGAACAAGGATAGAAAAACAAAATCAGTTTTGAGCATAACCTTTTAACTTAAGAATATATTTTTCCGATATTCTTTCAGGGGACTGACAGGAGTTCCAGGCAGTCAAGGGCCAATAGGAATGCGAGGAACACAAGGTCTACCAGTAAGCAAAATAATTATGTTATAATTTTATTGTGTTGCTCAGTAGAAGACAATATTTGAATTTTGAACGTATTTTATTACTATTTTCTTTATTTTAGGTATAATATTTAATTTTATAACTTTCGTTCAGTACATACTTTTTAAAATATTAAATTCACATTGTTTTAACAAAATTTAACTTTTTTAATAGAAATAATATCACAAGTTTATAGGGTTGTCGCACATATATATAGGGATATAAAATACAAACTATAAAAATGTATTTAAATGTATTAAAAGGGTGACAAAGGATCTCCAGGAAAACCAGGATCAGATGGTTCACAGGTATTATACAACTACTAAATTCATTTGAATTTCAATTAACAAATTGCTTATTATTTAGGGAGTTCAAGGTTTAGCTGGTCCTCCAGGTTCTCCGGGACCTCAAGGTTTGTGATTTATAGATTTTTTAGTACCTACCTACCTATTACTAAAGTATAATAGTAAACTGTTGTAATCGTAATTTATAACTAAAATCAGTAACCACTATATATAATATATTGTAGGTGAAAGAGGTCAAGATGGAGCTACTGGTTTACCCGGAGCCCCAGGAATCAGCGGAAGGCCAGGAGATAAAGGTAGAATCTTAAATAATTCGAATATTATAACTACTAACTAGAGATATGAAATGATAAAAAAAAAATGGCCAGACAAGGAATAAAAACACAAAAAAGAAGAAAACCAAATTAACGTAATATTATATAATATAATAATTGGGAAAATTTAAATTACCTACAAAATAACTATATTATAATATAAATTATCATTGTATTCATAATAATAGATTCTGAGCGGAACAAGGAAGCTATAGTAGTTTTACAATGGTGTTTATTTTAGATTCTGAGTGGTGCGAGGAAGGTAGTGGTTTTACAGTGGTGTTTATTTTATTTTTTTTTTATCCTTTATACAAAATTTCTACCAGAAGGAATGTTTTGATTTGAATATATAGTAACCTATCTTTTAGCAAATTGGATCAAGATGGTACTTTAGATTAAGATGATCATTTTTCGATTTTCTCAATAGTTATTTAATGCCACGCTTTTATATTATTGTTACATGAATATAATTAACTTGGTCAATTTGCACTCGTAGAATGCTGCGAATATGGTCGTAATATACCTAAGTCAATAGCTTTAAATTAGTAAAAATAATCTGTATATTTCTAAAAATTGTGACTACACCAGCATAATATGACGACCTCTTTTACGCTTTATAAGGTTTTCAAGCTTTTTAACTTAAAAACAACAATTTGATCAAACACAAATCGAAAAAAAACTTAAAAAGTCGAAAATATCAATAAAATAAAAACAGTAAAAACAATACATTCATCACTCCTCTTTGGAACTAAAATGAATTATGATTTTAACAATTTAAAAATTAACATAAAATAGTATATTTGAAGTATCAATGTACAAATTGTACGAAGTGCCTATATGTAAAAAAATTCATAAAACTACGAATAATTCAAAATAAAAATTACTTATTTTTAATCGTTGCACAATGGAAAACATGTAGATACCTATAGCCTTGTTAGCTGTATATTTCTAAAAATTCACTCGTTCAAACCGGTGTGTACAAAACGCCTGACCATATCATTGACATGGCTCATTATTCCTATGCAGGATAATGTGGTATCATTTTACACTTGACCAACGAATTTCTAGATTGTATGATGTTAGCCGTTTGGTATATAAATAAAAATATGCAAAATATATCGAAATCCTATCTCAATATATTACTTTTTTTCTATCAAAATAAATGTGACCTTTTTAAATTAATTAATTTCTTGGTTTAATTTATATAATTTCAGGCCCACCCGGATCACCTGGTAATCTAGGTAGTCCAGGTTCACCAGGAATGATTGTAAGTTATATGTTACTATCGAAAATATAATATAACTATTTATTTACTGATTATAACATTAAAATGTAGGGTCCACAAGGCTTACCTGGTCCAACTGGAAACCCAGGTGAACGAGGTTTACGCGGTGAAAATGGTCCACAAGGTGTAGAAGGACCTCCTGTAAGTTTAAGAAGATAATTTAGTTAGTTGTAGTTCCTACATATATGAACTCATTGCTCTGGTATGATTTGGTTTTAGGGCCAAAGAGGTAAAGCAGGACCTCCCGGAGTTCAAGGAGAAAAGGGAGATAAAGGAGACATAGGCCCTGAAGGAATGAAAGGTAATAAATTATAATATTATAGAATATTATGTTACACATAGACACATAGTAGGTACCTATTACATAAAGAATATAGGCGGTACCAACATGTATTTTTTTTATCAAAGTTTAAGAAGTAATGTGTTTAACAGCGAGAATTAAAAAAAAAATAATAGACTATTACTATATTAGAAGAATATATTTTAATACACCCACTGGTAATTTTTTTACACACAAATTATATATTTAAAATATATTTTGATTTATATAATGTAAGTATGTAACCATGATTTATGATTTTATAATTTATACAGGTCATAAAGGCTTAATGGGCTTACAAGGACTACCAGGTGCCCCAGGTGCTGATGGTCAAAAGGGTAAGATTTTTAAAAATTAGACCTTATATTAAACACAGCTATAGAACAACATTGCTTAATATTTAAAAAGTAGCTCGGCGCGGCGCAGTGGCTGAAATCAATCACGCGACGTGATTGAGAGTAAGCAACGGTTTCTGAAACTATAGTTCTTGGATGGATGACCACCCGGGTTCGTAGTGCGCAATAACCTTGCAACATATACACGTGTTTCTAACCTAACCATACCAACCTATAGGCTATTGACCTCAGTCGTCGAAGCCTCAAAAATAAATTATATATATTTTATAACTTATCATTTATCAACATGCAATTACTTATTACTTACTAGGTAATAATGGGTATCCTGGACCTCCTGGACCAGTTGGTGAACAAGGAACAAAAGGTAATAGAAGTTATACTTTTTTATGGGTATAATTAATATTAGAATAATAAAGCAGGTACCCATACGCAGTTAAAAATAATTTGAAATTTTAATTAGGACCCCCCGGACAAGATGGAAATCCTGGATTACAAGGTTTAGTGGGACAACCGGGTCCTAGGGGTTAGTATATTATTATTGTATAGTTCTTTAAATGTTGAAATAATAAATCATCATAAATATTTAAGGATTAACTGGGGAACGAGGTCCTGATGGAACACCAGGAGCACCTGGTTTACCTGGACCACCTGGACCTCCAGGTGAAGCATTGGCATATGACATGGCTGCACTTACAGCTTTATTAACACAAGGACATAGCAAGGTAAGATTTAAATGAATTATTTTTAAAGGGATTAACATATATTGGAATAGGGACCAAATGATGGTACGCATCAAGATCAACCTGACAAAATGTCAGAAACAGAGAGACGAGAATTAATATTCAATGCATATAAAAAATTGAAAACGTCATTTGAGAAGTTTAAGAAACCGAACGGTGAAAAAGATAATCCAGCCAAGACATGTAAAGATTTATATGCTGCTTATCCTGATCTTGAAAGCGGTAGGAAAATGTTTTTAATAATTTTGGATCAATTAATAAAATACAAACGTTTTATAGGAGAATATTGGGTGGATCCCAACGAAGGAGATGTTCGTGACGCGGTACTCGTACGATGCGATCAGATTACAAAGAGCACATGTGTAAAACCCCAACCAGATCATATAGGTCCAATAGATTTTGAAAATAGAAATCCTCAACCAGAAATTTGGTTATCTGAATTTGGATATAGTGGACAGGTTGTAAAAAATAGTGAAAAATTATAAAACCAATTCAAATTGAATAATATATGCTTTTAGATATCATACAAAGCTGATAGCAATCAAATCAGTTTTTTACAACTATTGTCAGAATCAGCTAGTCAGAATTTAACATACCACTGTAAAAAATCGATTGGCTATTTTGATGCCGAAAACAGATCATACAAAAAAGGATTGAAATTAGTTGGATTTAATGATGCCGATATTACACCAAGAGGGAATCCAAAAATGAAATACACTGCTGTTGAAGATGAATGCAAGGCAAGTATATCTATCATATTTTGTAAAAAATAGTTATGATAAACATTTTTATAACTAATATCTGATAATTTTTTATTTTTTTTAGACTCGGTCACAAGAATGGAAAAAAACTACAATTTCATATACAACTGATCGGCCATCTCGCTTACCAATCGTAGATGTTGTTCTACGAGACTTTAATGAAATTGGCCAAAGTTTTAGCATACATTTGAGTCCAGTGTGTTTTGTATAAATAAAAAAAACATTTATTAATTGTCCAGTTTTCTTTAAGAACACATCAAAATAGTTTAATACAATCATTTTCGTCAAAATATTATTTTTTAAAAGAAGTGGGTCCACGGCCCACGGGTAGGTACCGCTTTGTTGTACATTAGGACATTAGGTGTCGTGTAGGTCACTGTAATGGATGTAATAAATTTGAATTCAATGATATAAAATCATTGTATACCTAAGAAAAATGATCCTGAACGAAGATGATCTGTTAGCCTACAAAGTATTAAGGTGGGATATTATTCTTAATAGATTTGACTACCTATAATAGTTAAAAATATTAAAATATAACGGTTATAATTAGGTAACCTTAAAACATATTATTTACTACATGTAAATAATATTACAGTCAAGCGTCCTCTATTATATATTTAACAACTAAGTAGTTGATTTCTTAATACTGTTATGCATTATTACCGAAATTTCATCGATTGTCAATACACTATAAACCTAAAAAAAAAAAAATTTCAATTTCTTAATGATATATTTTCATATAATTGTAATTTGTAAGTTATACAACGTATTTTTACAGTTTTGCATTTTAGCTAAATAACTAGGACAATGAGTGAACAACGAAAATACTTATTCGACATAATTTAATTGATTTATGTTTGTTGTTAAGGACGCAACAATTACTTACTAGTCTGATTTTCACTTTTCAAAGATTTTTGACAGCCAGAAAGTTTGAGTAGGTTGTTTGGACCATGATGTCTGATCGTAATATAATATAATAACACAATAATATATTGGCTATCATCGCACATCCAGCACATGGTTAACGACCAATTGAAGTTCATTATCAACTATCGTGTTGTAATATGCCATCTTGAAGTCCGAACAAATAACTCTCATTAATTAAAGCCATAATGAATCACACCGAGATTACTAATCGAATTCATTTTAAGAAGTATATAGATGAAGAACAGATAATGTTTATTTACGACACTACAGTTAAAGTATTAAATTTCATACCAAAACGGACGCAGAACTGTCCGAAAATAAAAAACGACTTTAAAGTAACATTGTAACAATTCTAAGTAGTAAGTACAACATACTTATCTAGAAACACCAATATACGTACACTGATAATGTTGAAAAGTAATGATATAATGACCCCCTTACCAATTATTTAAAATGAAAGAATCGGGGAAATCGATCATATTATACAGTATAATAAGTAGGTGTCGACTATCGAGTGTACCTCGTCATTGAATAGCTAGGTCACAGTTAAATTTGAATTCAAAGATAAATCATTACATACGAAAAACAATTCTAAGCAGAGACGGTCTGTACATTATGTAACGTTTCTTATTTCGTAAAAATGTTAACTTTACATGCTTATAATAAAATCGTCACTAAGTATTTTCGAGAAACATTGTATTAAATTATAAAGCTTTTTACACCCATGAAAGAAACGATTTGGTTTTATTTATTTTAGGCGTCACGCATGGAGGTTATAATATGATTATGAGATGTAACCAAAAGTTTATAATTCGTGAGGAACCGACGACCGTGGTATAGATTTCACTATTTCAGTGACTGTTTGCGCAGGGTATACGCGCGTCGCGCGTGAAATGTGCGCGCAACACTTTTAGAGATTTCTACTTTACCATCCGGCATTTTTTGGGATTTCCACTTTACCGCCCGACACTATTAGAGATTCCCACTTTACCACCAGCTGGATGGAATAATGACGCTTTCCAACACTTCAACCGCTATCGAAAACCAAACTTTCGGTGCAGGCGTGACAAAAATTATTTTAATCATACAAAATTAGATAAACTAAAAGACAAAAATAATAAGTAAATATACCGTGTTGAAAATAGTTTTTAATTAATAGGTAGGTACTTCAACAAAATAAAATGAAATACATAATATTGCATTGTTAGGTCATAGACCTTTTACTGTTATAGACCAGCCCATCCTGTGCCTAGTAAGAACGTTGATTGCTGACAGTGGTGCTGCGCTTTTAGTATAAATATTACCTATATATTATATATATTTATATTTTACCTTATCAGAGTAACTCAGTAACCGAAATTCGTCATATTATAATATATCTTGCGCGATATAAACATGAAGAGGGTATTAGTAACAGTGCTATACTTATATAATCAAACATATACAAATTACTTGCGAGCTTAATTTTTCTAGACCTATAAGCCACAAAATCTTCAATGATTTTTTCATAATTTAAATGTTCAGGCTCTTCTTATAAAGCCAAGCTAGAAAGACGCTCTTGGGACGTGATACTTCTCAAATAAGTTTCTATAAGTTCTAACTTTGAGAATCTGCGTTCTGCGCTAGCTGAAGTTATTCAAATAGTCAACATTATTCTAAGAGCCATGGCTGAGTTTTGAAAAGCTCCATTGCTTTTTTTTTAATAAAATTTAGTACTTCAATGGTAACTATACCAACCAATTTTTATTTTACACACTCAAAAAAATATACTCATGAAATATAAATCTAAAATTAAATGACACTATTAACATTTAACAAAATATTTTAACCTATTTTATGTATAATAAATAATAATATATCATTTACATGTCATTGATGTAGGTATTTATTAAGCCTCATAGGCTTTCTTGCTTAGGCTTTTCCTTTCTGCAGAAAACACCTTCATACCATTGTTGTTGTAAGGAGAGTGGATGTACTTAATAAATAATAATGCCTTTTATACAGCCAGAAAGCCATTTCAGAACAACTGGATGAGGATTAAAAATGTTCACGAGCTTTTGAAGTTAAACATTGGATATTCACCAAAAATTAACAAATTCTCATACACTACAACGATTTCTTATTTTGTCGTTATTCAAAAACTAATAACCGTAGGTACTTGAAATTTTCATCAAACGATTATTTTATCATATTCTGTAGGTACATGATAACATTTTCAAAATATTTCGACTCGTTATAGTTCTTTATTGACATTTAAATTTTTTAAGTTGTTTATACTATAAAATATTATAATATTTAGAGGACCACTGGTTTACAGAGTCCTATGTAGTATTTATGCGATATGTCTAAGAATCAGAACAGAAACATGATAGAATGAGTTTTAAGATTTAAAATTTAAAATTATACAATAAAACTAGCTGATTCCGCGCATCAGAATTTCAAGTTTCATAATGGGGTTGCTGAGGTACACACAGGAAAATTTAAGTCGATAAAAAGTTCAATTTTAGCCCAGTACAATTGTTTAATGCTAAAAACTTTAGTGGTGGGTCATGAGTGGCTTTACTTCCCCTCCACACCACAAAATATACATGTATCATAATTCCATGGCTAATAGAACAATACTACTGCCAATTCTTATTATATTTCCATAAAATTAATTTTTCATAAAGTTAGATTTAATGAAGGAAATATGATATTACTTCAAGAGGGAATCAAAGTATTGAAGATAATTGAAAAGTAAGTGTATGATACACTGTGTATCATATAGTTTAAATAATTGTAATAGTAAACATCTTTTATACCTAATTGTTTTTTTTTACACATTCGGTCGAAAGAATGGATAAAAACTACAATTTTATATACAACTGGACTACCCTCTGGTATACCAATTATAGATGTTGACATGTTGCTCTATGATACCATGATTTTGGTCAAAGTTTTAGTATATATTTGAGTTCAATGTGTTTTGTATAAATAAAAAAAACAGTAATTATTTGGCCAGTTTTCTTTAAATAGCACAACAAACCAGTTAAACACAATCATTGTTGTCATAAAATTAAAAAAAAAATAATTTATAATATAAAATAGTAAAAATAAAGTAAAAACTAAAATGGTAGGGCAGTTAACATGTTTTAAAATTTGGTCAATGAAACAATAGAAGCTTAAAATTATGTATAAGCTTATTAACGTAGGAAAACAAAATGTATTAAGAGTAACTTAATAAAAACTATGGTCAAATTTTTAAGGCGTCCATAAAAGAGAATTTTAAATAACTAAATTGAGTAAATTCTATTGGTTTAACACAAGTATTAGAAATAACTTAACTTAATAAATAAATTACTTGATAAACAACCATAATATTTTAAGGACGCCCCATATTATTATTATTTTATACATTACACATTTAATTCAAAATTATGTATATGCGTGTGTAAATATTATATATTAAAAAATGTCTTTTTTTAATAAAACATATATTTGTCATACACTTAGACTAATTTATTAATTATTATGATAAATTAATGAGTAGTTGTGAAACGAAATAATTTTAAGTAGGTAATATTTTGTTCAAGTGTTACATAAATATTAGGAAGATATTTTATAATTATATAAATATTTTTCTGTTCTATATAAATAAAATATTTGGTGGGAAAAATATCAAGCAAACAAAGGCAGATGGTATAAAAAAATATACATGATATATAATCAAGTCATAATAAAATAATGAGCAAAAATAAAATAAAGAAAAACATTATGTCAAATAAAAAAATTAAACTTGTACTAATTTTTCCAATTTACTTTTACTAACAAATTGTAGAAGGTATATTATTACTATTAAAATAAAAAGGAAAACTCATTCTAAGAACAAAAAGTGTCACTATAAATAATTTACTTGATTCTAGATTCATAATTGAGGAACTTTATAAAGATGTATCATATAATATGTGCAATATTGATATAACATGAGATACATAAGTAATAGAAATTTGTTAAAAAAAAATGCTTAGAGTATGGAATGAAAAAAATATATAATATATAAATGTCAAATTATAATCTGCCTTTGTTTGTGATCAGCACCTCTCACAGGGTGATTGTACAACTATAAAGTTTTATATATATTCAATCACTTTGGTTCCATTCGGTTATGTACAAAAAAAAAATAATAATAATAATACATAAATAAATTTAATAGTTTCTAACCATGGTGATAAGAATACCGAATACTTCGGACTGACATTATCAACTTTTTGGTTTAGGGCTGCCAAACTTACTTGACAACTAAAAAAAAAAAATATATAAATTAATCATATATTTTATTTATATAGTTTATACTATATACAGTTTATAAATACAGTAGACATTATAAAGCGTTTAGTACCCTAATCATGAATTTTTATATTCTATACTAAACATAATCGGATCTTAGTGAAGGGGATTCCACCTGGTGATTTTTTGTCTGTCCAACACATGGGTGACAGGATTTTAAATGTGATCTTTGCCAAATATATCAATTGATTTAATGGAGTGATAAGAATTCTGAAAACTATTTGAATTTGTTGTCAAGTCTACTTGAAATCAACTATCCCACATTTTTAATATTACTCCCCAAATTCCTAAAAACATTATATTAAAAAAAAGAGTAATTAAAAATTATATTTAAAATTTTGGAGAAGTTAAAATCAAAAATTTGGGATGGCTTATTTATATCAAGTAGACTTTGCGACAAATTCAAATCTGTTTTTAAAATTCTTATTGCTTCATTAAATCAATTGGTATGTTTGGCAAAGAACACGTCTATCTTATGTTATGCGTGTGTTGGACAAAGAAAGAAAATCAGGGTATTGAATCCCCGTAAGGAAATAACTATTATTTGCGGAGAATCTAATTAACACCTTTCCCCAGTGGATTTAAATGGTGTTCCATGACTTCAGAGAAAATTTTTTACCTAAATTTGAAAACCAGTCTAAGAATAAAAAACATTTATAAAGAAGAAATTTTAGTTTCATCGTCTTTACAATTATTTTATTTTCTATCGAATAACATACAATAACATACAAACTATATGTAATTTTAAATTTATTATATAAGTACTGTTTTATTTTATAGCCGTAATGCAAAAATCTTAGAAAATTATGTGTTCCATGATTCTGAAAAAATTAAGAACCACTGCCTTTACCACACAAAGGTCCAAATAGTTTGTCCTAAATAGAAATTTTTAATGGGTCAATCTCATTATTTTATTGTACATAGATCTGAACTATTTAATTTACTCCTAAATTAAATTTATCCCTGGAAAATTATTCAAGTAATTTTTATTCATTAAATGTATTTATATAAGTAAGGAACAATAGTCAAGACAGCATTTAGTAGCAAGTACCTTAATAATATTTTTTTAAATTGTTGATTCAACTATACCATGTTTAAGTTAAAAAACGTAGTCGGCCTCGACTAGTTTTCGTTGGGCCGCAGTTAGGCAACACCTGTTTGCTGCCCCTACCAAGTCAATTATCTGTATACCTGTCATGTAGTATTGCCACGCCCCTGCGCATAAGTCAGCCACCAACTACGTTTCTTAACTTGATCAGAGTATATAATGTTTCAACTGTCAATTTTAGAATTAAAAATGAATCAACATTTGAATGGAAATAGTTGTTGAAAAATAATCAAATTGTACTTGCCAGTTACACAGGCTATACAGCAGATATAGTATAAAAATAAAATTAAAATAGGTTAAATTGATACTAAAACATGCTTGCTTTACAGATTAACATATTAACCAAAAGATTCAGTATGTTTAAATCAGGTTACCTACACTTTTTTTTCATGAATTTTTCAATGTCAGTTCAATTTTCTAACTTAAAATTATTTAATCCACCTCCAATAAGACTTTAAATTAAAAATGGTTTTGATGCATAATAAACTTACTATCACACTTTATGCTGTGGCTGATGCCTCATTGGAAATGCATTACGGCGATCTGAATGACCGTGTGCAGGAGGTGCAGAAGCTGTAAAATAATAAAAGATATTTTCTCAACTGCAAGGAAAAAACATTCAAACATAATATATATTCTTTGTTAGTTGCTGTTATTGGATACGCAAACCATTAAGAAAATAATTGATATAATTGAATAATGATTAATCTATATAACTATTAACCGATTATCTTTGTTATTGTTTAGTTGACAAGATAATTGTAATAGTAAGAAAAAATATGGTATATCCAGCCCAAAAACATATATATTTTTAAAATAAAAACCAGTATCTAAAATTATTCCAGTTATGTACTACCTCTTGGTGCATAATAATGACCTCTACCCTCACCATATCCATGAGCTGGAACTCTACTTGATCTAGGTTGTGACACATATGTTTGAGGATTGTTCCGCTGTATAAAAACGTAGTTTTAGTTTTAAGTACAATACAATAGTTACGTCAATAAATTACCATTCTACGTAAGGTTGTAATGGGTCGTCTTAATGTTTCACTAAATCTCCGAGCAGGGGTTTTCTTAGGATTTGAAGATGGCGTGTGTACTGCACAACATTTTATAAACACTCCCATTATAATTACAAATGTAACACCCATGAGCATACAAGCCCACCAATTTTCCTAAAAATAAAAAACAATTAAATACATTGTATAAGTCAACTCTTGTAAGAAGTACACTTTGTTGATAATGTAATTGTCTTTAAAATTAAAAAACATTAACTTTCTATTTTAATTGGAAACATTTGAACTGATAACTTACTAAAGCCCATTGTTGGAGAGTTTGAAGTGTTTGTTTGTTGAGGAGCATATTTTTTAATCTTGCTAATGGCCCCTCAGCATCAACTGCTCTACATTTGTAAAATACATCACAGTAACCCTAAAGAAATCATATTATTAAGCAATTTCATAAATATAAAAAAATGTATAATAGTTGCTAATTTACTTGAAAATTATCACAAGGTGATCCTGGTCTTAGACTAATACCACCGAGAGGTAAATTAACTGCAGCAGCAAATTCACTAGTTGACCTGCAGGTTTGTAAATCAGTACCATTCATACAAGCCAACTCGCACAACTTGCGTTTGTCAATATTTGGTATAATTTGTGATGTCAAAAAACATTCGTTTAGACCCCATTCCAAACAAATAGATCCAGTGCAATCACCATTGATGCAAAGCTTAAAAAAAAAAAAAAAAATTAACCTAAGCTTATGACCAGCTTTATTTACTAACCTGTGTCCCTTCATTACAACGAGTTTTATTAGGCTTAGGAGGTGGTACTGGACATTCTGGTGTGGTACCATCACAATTAGAACTATAACTACAAACATCTTCACCACGGCACATAACTTGTCGACTGGATGGAATAAAACGGCAGGTATCAGCATAACAGCATGGTCCTTGAGACGGACTAAAAATGTAATATTATTAAAATAAAATCATAGTTATTAATTAATAGTTTCAATGTCACATACCTGCACTCGGTTTGTGCACGACGAGCACAACCTCTAGCTGAGATGTTACGGAATCTATCTCGATCAGCAACTTGCCTGGGATAGCAGCATTTATCATCACATTCATCATCATCATATCCACAATCACATTCTTCACCATTTTCAACAATTTTGTTACCACAAAATGCTCCTTCACTGGCTGTATAAGTAATTATAGTTAATATTTAATTATTACAGATTAAGTTTTTATATGAACCTTTAAAGCAATTCCTTTTTTTATTATCTTGTATAGCATCTAATACACTACTGATATTAGCTATACTGCATGAAGAAAATTTACTGTTGTTTGGACGATCACCACTAGTTGCAGATGCAAACATGATATAATTACCACTCAAACCACCTGGCCGACAATCTGAAGGATAGTCATGCTGTGAAAAATACATTTTTAAAAACATGGACATTTTTCATTTAAATGTGTTTTACAAACCGGCGATCCAAAATTATGGCCAATTTCATGGGCTAAGGTCAACTGTGAAACTTTGGGTGGCACCCTACTATTGTAGTTAACAAATGTAATAATACCTGTGTTTAAACTACGTTTAGTTGATTGATATAAACCACCAATAGTTTCTGTATATGTTTTATACTTTTCACAAATGCCACCAGATGCACCTGATGAAAAATAAAATAAATATCATATAATCAAAACTTTAAATACTTTTCAAATCAAAAATTAATCAACATTCTATCAGGTAATAAATAAACTTAATTACCAGATGCACTGGCAACCCAAGCTAGACCTAAGGTTCCTCCGGTGAAATCTCTATAGGTAAAAACATATGCTAGGCAAAAGTCTTCGTGGTTTCCCAATGAATGTAGGTTTAAAAAATTACTAACATCTATATTTTCCATGCAGAATGGATTTTGTTCTCCAGTCCATTTGTGGTCACAAGGTTCATCATCATCAATCTTAACAAAAATAGTAATACAATAGTAACTTATAGCTTAATTATTTCAGAAACATTTTTAAGAACTATTAAAAATACATTTACATTAAAAATAAATAAAAATATTTATTTGGCTTTTAGTAAAAATATTATAAGTGCTAAGCAAAATGTATATCTACATATAAATACAAATATTTACTTTAATTCTTTGAACTTCAAATTTAATATTCCTGTGTTCAATACGTCCATCAAATTTAGTATCTCGGTAGATATAATTCACTGCAGTTACATGGTGTGCTATTAATGATAAAATCTCTTCTCTTGTCTTTGTTTTATCATAGCCATCCTATATAAAAGTATTTAATAGAAAAAAAAATTTTTAAAAATATAGTTGTGTTTAATTAAATACTTGTTCTTTTATGTGTTTCCATAATAAAGGATCAGTTTGGATAAATAATGAACAAGTGTTGCGTTCTTCTTTAGGTTTAGTAGCACGTTTTGTTCTAACAGGTCCATGGTGGTGCTTGTCAGCTGCTTGTCTTGTGTATTTATAAGCAGGTCTTTCTTCATCTTGTTGTTGAATATTCCACGGACTACCAGAATATTGGATAGTTTCCATACTTTGTTTTGTGGATCCTGTAACTCCACATCCACTAAAATGACCTGAAATAATTTAGTAATACAAGGTTATATTTGTATTCAAATTTAGTAATATTAATTTATACTACTTACTAGAAGAATTATGATATGGATTATCAACATCATTTTCTTTATAGATAACCGAATGGAAATTATCACTGTCATTAAGATGACCATGGGGATAAATATATTTCCTAGATTTTTCTATAAAATAATTTCCTTTTTTTGGTGATATAATTTGTCCTTCAAAAACTCCATCAGTTATTGAACCAAATACTACACTGTTTGCTTCATCTATTCAAAAATAAAAATGAAAATGTGGAAGATTTTACCAAACATTATAAACCTACTACCTACTATAAAATACCAATATTTTATTTTCATATTACATTTTATAAATTAAAAATCAACAGATTAGTTAAATCGTTAAAACTTATCAGTTTGTAGTTATTAGAAAGTAATTAAACTAAACAATCAGTAATAAGAATTTAGAATTTTTATTATCTAGATTTTTAACAAATAAGAATCAAATCTTTATTAGTTGTAAAGTATTCAAATTATAATTATTTCAATTAGAACATTTTGTAATAATTATACCCATTAAAATTGCACAAGTATACAACTGTATATAACCTTGCTAGTTGCTATATATCTAAATATTAAGATTGTGAAGGTATAACTTAAGAAGACATAATACCAGTATGTGTTGTTTAAAATAAGGAACAACTAGGAAATTTGCGTTAAACAGAACCAACTTGGTGTTAGCTTAGTGAATTGACTTATTTCAGTATTTAAATGTAAGAATATTAACTACTAACTAGGTTTCAAAATCAGGTTTTTACAATTTTTTTTTATATCTAAGCGAGTTATGTCAGATGAGCATTTTGAAATTGCTATATTTTATTCATAACTCATTTAAAAACTGAAGCAAGGTAAATAACTAACATAAATACACAGATGTTCTTACCTCAGTTTGATAGTATTAACTCTTATATCAAAGCTAACAACAAAAAAATGGGTTCTGTTAAATGCAAATTTGGTATGTTGTATATTTTTAAGACAGAGACAACACATCCTGGTGTGACATCCTTTATGTTATACAATTATGAATTATCACAACATAATTACTAACAGGTATATTGAACTTATATGTAATTATTTACATTGCTGACTGTAAACATAATGAATGTTTAAAAATAGTTAAAATAGTTAAGCTATTTTTTTATTTATAAAGAATTGTAAACTTGGTACATACATTTATATTGAATATAAAATTGGGCGATACCTATTTAATTTGCAAAATGTACATCCTACACTAAAAATGAATTCATACTATAGTGAGTAGTGACAGAAGTCTAAGATATTTTAAATCAAAATTTTAAAAACAATGAATTACATAAATAACAGTTCAATTATTTAACAATTAAACAAAACTGTTTGTATATTTATCTTCCAAACAAAATAACACTCTTCTAAATACATAATAATATGTATAGTACCATAATATAGTACCTATGCTATATAAGTATAACTACTATTTTTCAGTATGGATAATCTATATAGGTAAAAGCTAATTATTAATTTCTTGGGGTTTATTTTTTAAAGTAAAACTCTCTAGATAATTAAGAAATGTTTTTAATTAAAATAAGATATTTTAGAAATAAGTTAACAACATTACTGGGGAACAAATATTAATTTTAAATTAATGGAAACAATCAAATAACAACTTACCGACAATATGTCCATGGTATATATGTGAAGTATCAATACTATTAGGATGTATTTGATTGCCAAAACTATCTAACACTTCCATGGCATTTGAAAATGTTTCGACATCTCGACGAAGTCTGAGTCGAAAGTGATGGCCATGCGCTTTAAATGTTACATGCACATTACTGTCACTATTAGTCACTGATCGTTTGGCCCTATCATGACTCTGGGCCAAGTGTTGATGATCATATGTAACAGGCTCATAATGTGACACGTATTGGCTGAGACGCTTACCTAACATTAAAAAAATATGTAATCTAAATCAAAAATAGAAACATGTATATAGAGTTTACCTTGAATAGTACTGGTGATTATCAAGAGCACAACGGCCGAATAGCTGAGTGTATACATGCTAATAGAATTATAAAATATTTGATCACAGGCATAAAATTTGGCTTTTTTTACATTTAATAATTAGTTACAATTTTTGAGGTATCAAATGAAAAAATGATTTTTTTTTTTATAAGTTAATAATACAATTAATAAAATGATCGAGAAAATGACAATTTCCGGATTTCCATTTTGACAGGCCTCCAGTAAAAATATTCTTTTGTTTTATTGTTATTCTTTTTTTGCGATAATAACAAAAAAAAAATAGATAAAACTGTACAGTATCACCATTACAATAATAATGCAATCCCGTTGTATTTGCATCTTGTCAATATTGGAAAACTTATAATAACATTTAAGTTTAAATTAATTCTTTTTCACCTTTAAACTTCATTAATTAGCATTCAAATCATTTGTGCTGAGATAATTTCAGTCTATAATTTATATGGATATTTTTTTATCAATATCTCAAAAGTTGTATCGATAAAACATATCGTACGATTTCCTTCCATTGGCCACATTGGCTAGTTGGGGCTGATGCAACATTTTTCCACACACATCACGTCTACATCAGTATTTAGTTGCCACATTTTTTGCTTTGACTCGTCCGATATTCTACTCGATATTTGATTAATTTCATATTATATTAAATATTATTTAAGGAGTCTTTACTTTTAAAATGACTGAAGAAGAAGCTGTAAGTATAATAAAGTGTACCTTAGTAATGTTTTTATTTATAATCTACTGTTCTCTATGTTAAACGTTGTCTATAATTTAATCATTGGTCAAAAATCTAAACAATCTAAATATGAATTACCACACGAGTGTTATTTTTTGATATAATACAACTTAATGATATTGTTCATTCTTGTCTTTTAATCATTATTAAAAATAAATATTTTTAGTGTTTAGATAAATATAAAAAATCTATTTTTTTCCTAAAATTAAATTAATATTTTTATTAAATGTAATTGAGATGTTCTACTTCTAAGAAGAGAACTATGTACCTATACCGTGTGTAATATTGTATTACAGTTATTTGATTACCATTGAAATTCATTACATTAACTCTCATTAAATATATTTATAATTTTTAGTTATTTGATCCTTCCATCAAGAAGAAAAAGAAGAAGAAGAAGTTTGACTTAGACAGCGCTTTAGCTTCTGAAGCTGGAGTTGATGGTAATAATGAACAAACATTAGATAAAGAAAACCAGGATCCAGTGCCGGACCTTGATGAATTTGATGGTAGTTATATATATATATTATTATCTTGATATTTATTAACCTTGAGAACTATAAACATTTTTTTGTCACGCCTGCAACGAAAGTTTAGTTTTTGATGACAGTTGAAGCGTTGGAAAGCAACATTTTTCCGTCTAGCGGGCGGTGAAGTGGGAATCCCCATTAAAATTCTATCGTACATTTATTATATGCTACTGTTCTTACTAATATTATTCATATATTTAAAAAGATTTATGTAATTTGTATTTACAGATGGAAACCTGGATCTTGACAACTTCGGTAAGAAAAAGAAAAAGAAAAAAAAGGGCACAATAAATTTAGATGATTTAGAAAGTGCATTACCTGATACATCATCAGCAATGGAAAATGGTGATGGCCAAGGAGAGGCTATGGATGTAAGTTTTTCTTTTTTGTTTTATAAATGTTTTATTTATTTATTATTGTTGGTATTGCAGGATGATATTGATTTAAATATGGACTTTTCAAAAACAAAAAAAAAAAGAAAAGGAAGAAAGACATAGATGAATTAGTTGCTGAAGAAATGGATAAGAAAGGTGACAAATTTGATGACAGTAAGTGTTTTCCACTTTTTCATTTATTAAGGTTGACAATCCTTTATATGATTTTATTCAAATTTACATGCTTTAACGATGGCCAGTGGAATTTTGAGTCTAGTAAGGGTTTTGATAAGGTTAAAGTTATTGTGTAGAGAACATTTTTATTTAATCTGAACTCACTACCTATTAGCATTTCTTCAATAATAATTTCTGCAGCCAATTAAAATGTGGTTCCGTATTTGA
This sequence comes from Sitobion miscanthi, assembly GCA_008086715.1. Lineage (NCBI taxonomy): Eukaryota > Metazoa > Arthropoda > Insecta > Hemiptera > Aphididae > Sitobion > Sitobion miscanthi. The sequence continues at coordinate 5,529,446 of CM017797.1, forward strand.
AACTGTAGATATATTCTCAATCAATATCCCAAAATTAGAATATGCATAATAAATATTAAATAGTTTAGCAAACTATAAGCTAGGTGGGTATACTCTACACTTAATTTAATAAACCTTTTAAGACCAATTGGGCTCAAAAACCCATACAATTTATTAAATAAAAATAGTAATTTGATGACAATTTCATACATATATTGTTTATTTTGATGAATAAATATAGTGTATGTTCATTTTTCATATATTAATAATGTTGACAGACATAATTTTCAAATTTTGTTAGTTCTATGTTGTAGATTTTTAATCATTATACAAAAGCGAACAATTTTTAAATTAAATCAGTCACTGTTATGTCACATGGATATTATACTGTTATTAAATTCAACAATATATTTTTTATTTTCCAGCAACTGATGGTGAAAGTCACACGTGGTTTGGTTCTGATCGTGATTACACATATGATGAACTTTTAACTAGAGTATTTGAGATAATGCGAGAAAAAAATCCTGATATGGTTGCGGGTAAAAAACAAAAATTTGTTATGCGCCCACCACAAGTAGTTCGAATAGGTACCAAAAAAACGTCTTTTGCAAACTTTACAGAAATATGCAAAACGTAAGAATATATTTTGAATGCTTGATTTTAAGATAATATGTTTTAATAGTATATTTATTGTTTAGTTTACATCGTCAGCCAAAACATTTGTTAGACTTCTTGTTAGCTGAATTAGGTACCAGTGGTTCAGTGGATGGTAATAGCCAGCTTATAATCAAAGGTCGTTTTCAGCAAAAACAAATTGAAAATGTACTCAGAAGATATATAAAAGAATATGTTACCTGTCATACATGTCGTTCACCTGAAACCATCTTGCAGAAAGATACTCGTCTGTTTTTCTTGCAGTGTGAAACTTGTGGCTCACGATGTTCTGTTGCCAGTATTAAGTCTGGTTTCCAGGTAAAAAATATACACATTATTATTATTGTTTATTTTTATTAGTAGCAAATCTTTCTAGGAATCTTATTATTTAACACTTAAACCTATTTCATTGAGTACTGATACTAAACTTAATGATTTACCTCAATTTTATAACAAATTTAAAAAAAACAAACACAATAAAATATTTTATTACTGAATAAAAAGTGTTCAGTTAAAATCTAATATCACAATTAGGCCTTTGTTTAGTTTGTAACCAACCTGGAAGTTTTAGATGTAGTGAGTGGACCTACTAAAAAAATTCAATTTATTTTGGTAAAATAATATATAATTCAAATATATATATATATATATAATATTGTACAAAAAAATGTATTAAAAATAACATTGTATAATATATAAAGTATACATTTTTTTTATCTTCCAAAAAATGTATGAACAAATTGTTAGAATTTGTTATTGAGCAATTAGGTTATTTTTAATTTAGTAGTACCAATATTCAGCTTGATGGCATGTCAATAGATTTCTATTGGTTCCGTGCATTTTTGTTAAGATTTTGAATTTTATTATTTTAATATTGACCATAAAAATGCAATTGTTTCTGTATTAGCTCCATTTACTGGATTTCCAAAATTTTTTGAATGATTGACAGTTTTTAATGAATATAGTCAATATCTTTCAGACCAGTATGATTTTCATTCATTCACTAGAAGAGTTCTCCCAGCAAAACTTTTTTTTTAGACAGTTGGAGGAATTTATATATTTTTATCTCAGTTCTTATAAAATTATAGTAGGTCATAATATGTTAAACGAATACCTAAAATTCTAGCCCATAATATCTGTTATCTACTAATTTAAATATTTAATTGTTTTAATTTTGGTAAATTTTAGATTAAATCAGTTTGACTCATTCTTAATATTTTTTTTAATGATTCGTTTTTTAAATATTCTGAGTATTTAATAATTTTTTTTAATTTTTTTATTTTGTTTACAGGCCGTCACTGGAAAACGTGCAGCTATCAGAGCAAAAACTGCATAAATACTATAATATATTTTCTCTTGCGTGCTATACTAGTTCAGCAAAATATAATAAAATAAATATCACATTTTTACAAATTCAAAAATATGTTCTTATTATTATGATAAACATTTATTGTAATAAACCCTACAGATATTAAAACAATCTAAAATTTGTTTTCCAAATGTTTATATTGCCTAGTTCCATCTGTTTATTGAAACACATTTAAAAAATTTTAAAGCAGACTTTTTATAACCATTTTGAAATTATATTATATTATACAAAATTAAACATAGTTAAATGCTTTTTTAGCTAATGTCTTTCAATAATTTACTTCTATATTTAATATTTATGTAAAGTACATTATTATTAAAACTTTTGTAAATGGGACTGAACTAATAACAGAGAAATAATTAAAATTTGTATTTATTTTGAGTGAAAATTATAGTAGATAATTTTGAAATAATTTTTGTTTTTGTTTTTATTGGAATTGAATAACTTAAGAGGCTACACCCACATGTTTGTCTCTCTCTTACAAATGTATAACAGACTGTATAACACATTTATGTTGAGCAGTTTTAATTTTGTGTACTAAGCTTATTAATTGACCTGGATGAATTGATCTATTATCAAAATTAAAGGTACAAATATTATCTATACTTTTCAATTTATTTATGGATTTTTACCATGACTAAATAGATAGGTATGATCACATAAGTACGTGTTCTCGTCCATTCTAGATTATATGAAAATATAATTTTAAATTAATTTTTAAAATATAATCTAGTGTTGATAATATGAATAAGATAATGAGAAGCCGAGAACTAATTCTATCAGTTCACTAATTATTAAGAGTACAATAACAATTATTAGTAACTGTATATTTCTCACATTTAGATATGGTCTGCAAATGTTAAATACTAATAGGGAATAATAAATGTAATATTTGTGATTAACAATAATTAAAAAAATATGACAGCAAATGTTCACTATTGATCCATAAATGAAAAATAGTATGATTTTTATTTTTTACTAATAATTAAAAATTAAGTTATACCCATATTAAATTTAATCATGCATTTATTTCAATTACTGTATATAATAGAAAAAAAGTAATATATTTTACCTATTAAATTATACATTTATTTGATAGGTAAAATATATTACTTTTTTTCTATTATCTACGGTCTTCACCAGCGGCAATACTATTTAAACAAAAAATATTCGTTTTTTGTTTGTCCACAAATGTCTGCAAGAGTACCTCAGACCTCTTTAAAATGTGAATTTTAGAAAAGTCTGATTACAATTTTTGCGAGAGGCATATTTATGACGGTTTTAATAATCTTTTTAATTGGTCATCAACGTTACTAGTACTTAGTACTTACTATATAGACGGCATCGTCCAAAACTTAAGGGAAATATTATTATCATGATTAACTAACAGACGAATAAAAGCTTATACATTTTTATTCTGGTAACTGCTCATATTTTATCGTTTTTTTATTGTGACGTTTATACACTAAACAAATAAAAAATTAACTTTGCGACACAGGTAATGTTCTAACTTCTTAACTTAAGATTGATACTATAGTTGAATACACTCTAATATTAAAAGTAAGAACACAGACCACAGGGTTAGTTCTGCTAAACGTAAATTTGGTGCATTGACATCCTCTTAACATATTATGCGTATGATCAAAATATGTATCAAAAGCTTCAGCTTCCACTGGTAAAATTTATTTTTAGGTATGCCATACCATCTTCAACAAATATTAATGAGAAAAATGCTAGTCCGTCTGCATACGTACACATTGAACTCGTCGTCTTTACGGTTGGTTTTCAAGACCCTGCAGCTCTTGTATTTTTCGGTGGGTGCTTTGAGTAAGGTGATAAAAACATCCTCAAATATTTATATGTTCACCTAAAATATTTTTTGCGGCTTTGATCACAGTTATTTCAAAATCAATATTTAAAAACGTTGGGTCAGGGACTCAGGGTCATAGGTATAATTTGGGTTTTACCGTTTCCGCCGTTTTGACTTCAATTCCGCCAGAAATTAATTTATGTTGATTCCGCTAGATATTTGTTTATGTATTGATTCCACCGGATATTTATTTATGTTGATTCCGCCGACTGTTTATTTAACAAAAACCGATGTATCATATTGTACAGAATTTTTATTTTTTTAATTATTAAAATAAAAGCAATTCAAACATTGTCATCCACAGCGGACAATATAGCCCATTTATACATATACTATGGTAGAAAAAAAAACAATAAAATACAGTGTAAAATTTGTAAAAATAATAAAATAATGATAATTACCTATATATTATAGTGATTGTTAGGGGGGCGGAGTGGCCGAGCGGATTAAGGCATTGGTTCCGACGCGCACCGGCGCTGGTTCGATACCTCGGCCGCGAGCTGCATTTTTCTTCGGGCAAGTCACGGTGTCCAGAGAACAAGTGCCGCCATCCCCCACCAGGGCATGTCAGATACCTACAGGTGCCCACTAATCTGTCAAAGACAACACACGTGTTTATACCTTACAATACCCTCCTCCACAGTTTAAAATCCACCCAATGGCCTAAGTTTCTGCGGGTTAACTTATAAAAAAAAAATTAATTATAATTACAGTTATAGTGGGTACTATAATGAAATAAAACATACCTATTTTATATCATAAAATAACATAAACATAAATGTAAATGTAAACTTTTTTACATTTTGTTATCATTAAAATAAATAATTTACAAATATTCAGAGGATCGATAGCAGGCGAAATCAATATCAAAAAAAGTTCAGCGGAATCATGTAAAAAAGTTCGGCGGAGTCGATAGGTACGCTGCGCAATCGATAGATTTCCTACATGCAGGTAAAAAGGTAATTTCGGTGCAATTGATGTACGTCCGTGTAATTAAGAGTTGCTTGGGGGGAGGGGAAGGGGGCTTAGCTTAAATTTTAATTTTAATTTAATAACTCATTTTCGACTTCAAGGTTTTTCAAATCATCACATTTTCCGTCGAACGGATTTTATGATTTTCACTACTTTGGTTTCATAAAGTTAGTTTTATTGAAATTATTCTTGGCGATTATTGATATAGTACCTAGCTCTTTTAACTTTCGGTCAATTTATCACCGTTTCAGAACAAATTCACTTGCTAATTTTATAGACATTATTGCTTGTTCTTACATAGGTATAAGATTTAATTTTCTCAATAATCACCAATATTAAATTTGGCAAACGACTATAAGGTTTCGAATTAATTTGGGAATATTTAAATCCAAACTGGTAGTAAAATTCATAAAACATTTTAGTGACCACGCTTTGGAACTGTTGGACCACTGTACCTATATGGTTCTACCTGTTTTTTTCGTCTACAAACCTAAAAAAATCTACATTTGAATTTTTCATGTTGCCTTTATTTGATTATAAAATTTCCATTTTTCTACTTTTTTATTTGCATATTATGTACTAAGTAATTATTTAAGTTCTAACGAGTTACCCCTCCTCACAAGACTTATTTTCCGTTTCTCCAAATATTGATACCAGTTCCAGTTTAAATTCCTAAAAAACAAAAAAGTCCGGTAAAGTTCCAGTTACAGTATTTTCAAAAGTTCCCGGTTCAAATACCGGTATTTCTAATTTCGGAATTTGGGTCCAAGCCCAGCTGAATTTATAAACACACCTAAAATAAACGCAACTCGAAGTAAAATGTATGAGTGTATGACTGCACGTCAGTGTCCATGGTAACTGCAGCGAATAGATAAACATAATATTATTAATATTAATTTAGAGCTATAGGTCAGGGCTTTTCGTTTTGGCTGGCACTGTAAATAGTATCGGTTTTGAACATTGCGTCCTGGCGTCCCGATAAAATGTTTCGGGATGACCAATTGTCCTAGAATTAAACTTCAATAATTTATTTCAACATTATCTCTTTTACTTAACATTTCTAGCAAGAAAACAATGTTGTTTTGATAAATGATAATGATTACAATATGATTGACTATAATGTCTAATGAAATCAATTTTAAAATTATTTTCCCGGCTTGGTGACGACAACAACTATTTACGAGTACGTTAATAATTGTTTTCCTGTTCCCTCACGAAGATTTTAGTTATCACTTATCGCCAATTTATATTTTTAACGGTTACTCATTCCGAAATCCAATTTCTAACATTGAGATAGTTTTTATCTTATAAACGTACCTATATCATAGGTCGTAGAGTGTTGACCAATGACCATTGTATGTGGTATTTCAATAACAAAAAATAAAATGCTAAGCTGGTGTGTATTAACAGTGCCCCGTGGAGGAGTGGTATGATTTTTTACACAAAAATTATACAAAAAATATTTGTCCCGGTTTAGGTAAAATATAAAACATAGATACCAAACATATCATTTGAATATTGGTTGATATTTCTAGTGTCACGATTTCTTTGAATTTTTATTTCTATTTTTGTTTATATAGTTTCCTCATTATCCACTCAGAATCTAAAACTGTTTGAAAAGGTTTCCTTAGTAGTTGGGTACTTGAGTACATTTAAATATAAGTAATTAGGTACTCTGAACATAATTACTTTTTTTCTGATAAAATATTAACTGTACTTAATGATAAATATCTATCCCATGACTTATACTATAATACAGGATTTTATAATACATTTTAAAATTACTATAATAATATATATTTATGTAAAAAAATACATAAATCAAATAATTACTGAAAAAAAATGTTTTTGGTGTTATTATGTAACTATTAATATTTTTACTTCGTGAAGGTAGGTGCTAATAACTAATAAGTACTAAAAATATAATTACCGTAGGTACTATATCATAGTGTGTCTATGTTTGCACATGATATTATAGACTATAATATTATATAGTTATAAATAATAACCACACAATGATTGTATTATAAACAATTACTACCTATGCTACTCGTTGTGGTTATGTATTCAAATTTATTTGAATACTAAAATATGTAATCCATTATTTAGTAAATATATATTTGTGAAAATAGGGTGGGGCGCTTAGCCCCCAACGGTTTAGGTTGACCAACATGTATGTTGGCCATTGGGTGGATATATTATAGTTATTTTTCATTGCCACTCATGAAAAATTCAGTTCAGTGCCACTGACTTTATTAGGTATCTATAATCTATATATTATATTATGCATTAAAAGAAAATAGTGTTTTTCCTTTTTAACGATAACGTCATGAAACGAATAATGTGCTCTCGATCATATAAATCATCCAGAAAAAACATGCAAACATACATAAATCAGGGCTTTATCACTCCTAAGATTAGTCTGTAACCATACTATACCAGTATAATTATATTGTATATACCACTCATTGATATTATTTTTGTATTTGCCAACACGCCATTCTTGATTTTATTTAATATTTATTGTTTGAATTATAATATTGATTTTAAATTCAATATAAAGATTTACTATACCTATACTATTTTTGGTACTGGTACTAGTTGACGCCCGCCACTTATATTTCTCGTATTTTCAATGTGCTCATCTTTTATACAATTTATTCTGCAATTAAAAAAGGTACGAAAAACCGCGGTGTTAATAATATTAATAACACAATAAATACAAAAGTATGATGTAGCGGTATATATGAACATTAGGAATTCACTTATTGGATATTTTAAAAATAATATTTGGTATAGTCCTTCAAGTAAAATTAATGATATAAGATAGGCGCAATAACAGTGGTACAGTGTATAATATTATAGAGTATTTACTATCTACTTCAGTTACATAGTCGTCGTCATCACTGAAATATTCTGTAGTGACTATACCGTATATATAATATAATACGGTAGTACTAAAACTAAACATGAATTTTTGTCAAATTTATAGTGACGTGCATGATGATTCATCGGCAATAGTTTTTTTTGCAAAATGCAAATATTATTCGTACGACTCGGACTTGTGACAGCGGACACGAAATGGTTTTAGATATAAAAAAGTGCCGGTGGCGATGTCATATATAAGATCATGTCGAAAAGACGAAGGTGTTAAGACCATTGGCTACAAAGTACTAATAGGTAAAGTTACCAACTATTGTTCACTTTATTTATGGTTGGGCTCATGAACTTACAATCGGTGGACTTTTGTAAACGTGAATTTGGCTTCTACCTTAGTAGATTGGAACAATATTATGAAGTACGTGTATGAAAACTTTCTCAAGGCGATACGATAATAGGAGGTGCGGTTGCATTGTCGAGATTGACGAAAGTTTGTTTGTCAGATGTAAAAATAATGCAGGTCGAATACTGCCGCAGCAATGGGTTTTTCCTGTTTTTGGTGGCACATGTCGTGAGAACAATGAGCGCTTCATTGTATGTGTATCCGATCGGTCGGAAAATACATAATTACCAATAATTTGTGATCGTATATACGAGTTGGATCGACCATTTTATCAGATTCCTGGCGAGCCTATAATAATATCCAACAAATCGGAGATTATAATCACTCGACAGTAAACCGCAAATATAATTTTGTGGATCCTATAAGTGGATTTCATACCCAGAATGTCGAAAGGACGTGGGGAAGTGGTGCTAAACAGGGAAACAAGAAACGAAGAGGGACTAAAAGAAACTTCCTCGATTCATACTTGGCAGAGTTTATGCGGCGAAGTAAATTAAACGGACGTGACCCTACTTTTATTTTTAATGTTTATACTATACTCTGTTCCACGAGAGAACAAAATCAGGGTTTTTGCGCATTCTCACGTAACATCCTGCCAAAGGGTAAACTGTTTCGACAGCAGGGTGACGTTGGGGGATTCGAAGAACCGGCATGTTCTCTCGTGGAATAGAATACAGCAATAATGCAATATATACTTTATTACATTTATTGCATTAGAAATTCGTTATTTTAATATTTGTAAGAAATTCATGTATATTTACCCTTATATAAACCCCTCTAACGTTAGATTGCCTATGCAATAGAATTATAAATACCTGAGTATTACATTCGTCAATTTTTATAACTGTATAATATAACACAGCAAAGATAAAATAAAGTCTACACTGTATAATATGGAACAAAGATTCCCTCGATGGATGGAAAAATATTTAAATTTAAGCTACCTTTTTTTGTTTTATTGTTGAAAACTATCTTCGTGATAAATTTTAGTCTGACAGCCTTGTGGTCACACCTCACTGCCCACTGGTACACTCATATTTATACATAAAATATATATAATATATAATATCTTTTATTTTATATACATACCTATATAGTAATCTAAATATTATAAAAAAAATATACATAATTTATAAATATTTCAGAACCTAACGGGCCCACAATTTAATAACGAACCACAGTTTGGAACCCTCTTTATAAATTACACTTTGTAGACTTATAGCCATGAACATATTAAATTGATAAAAAAATCCACTAATATTCATGCATGGTTGTAGCCTATAGTGTGCCCCGTGCAGCCGTTATGGATTTTTAAAGTGATAGAATAATACAATTATAGAAATTATTGCATTTCACCGGTTCACCCCTTCTATATAAAATACCTAACATAACTTTGTCACTCGGATTCAGTCATTCAGATATCCTTTATGGACAGTTTATTATGTTTATAAATTGTATGCCCAACTAGTGTTCAGTCCCAGCCATAATAATTTTCAAATCTACTTTATAAACAACTTAATGTTTTTCAAGTTTATTATTTGTCCACTTATAAATAACACTTAATAATTTTGCACCATGTAGGTAGTATTCTCCATAGAATTATATTATCTATGGTATTCTCACATTCCATACAATATTATACTTGACGACGTGACGCCGCACGAGGCCTATAATATCTACGTGGGTATAGGGGTGGCTCCAGGGGGGGGGGGCTAAGGGCTGCTCACCACCAAGTTGTATTATAGCTAGCAATTGTATACTGTTAAAAACAAAATTACAAAAAAAATCATCGACATTTTTTGTAAATTATGACTTCCCCCCCCCCTTAACCATGTCTCTGGAGCCGCCCCTGCGTAGGTATAGGTGTACGTGAATTTCGTGAATTGTTAATTACGATGTAGGTACTTCTAGATTAGATGTTAGTACACTTAGTAATAACTAATAAATTATTAAAGTAGTCGGTATGAAATAAAAATAACACTTTTTTCTTTAAAGTTTAAAATGTATTAATTATTAGATATTATAAACTTTGATGAAATAACGATAAAAAGCTTAAAAGTACAACGCTTTTACCTGGAAAAATTAACAAAATCATATTTCCACTGGGACTGTATGGTACTAAGGTCTAAAAGGCAATGAGAGTTTGCTGGATGTCCATGATGGACATCAGTTTAACAAGTTAAGAAGTTTTCTTATTCTCTATTGACGTTATATGTAATAGGTCTAAAATCTACTTATATTTATATTTTATACGCTGGTTTATTTTTTGGCACTGGCTTCGTAGTGGTGTGATTAGTTTCAGGAAATTTGAATTATTCACATAATTACTCTCATAGTTATTGTATTGGTATATAGTTGTTTTAAAAAATATAATTTAGATAAAAAACCCAATAGTTATTTATTTTACACTATTATACACACACATTAGGTGTATGTGTCTCACCAAGTCTTGGCTCCATCTCCGGGTCTATTATTATTTTGGAAACCACGTGGTATGAGATGGAGAACTTGTCATAAAATTCAATAAAGGCACGTTCCATATAATATGGCAACCGCATTGTTTGCGCTACTAGAACAACACTGCAGCCCATAATAAAACTGATACGACAAGCACAATGGCCTTAGCTCGGCCCCCGAGGAGTTCTAGTGCTTGCTATTATATTTAGTTAGGATTGATTTCATTAACAGACATACAGATTACAGGCCTACAGCGGAATGTTTGGAAACTGAGAATGGTTTGGAAAAAAAGACAGAAACTGAAAAGAGACAATGCAAAAATGATAAAACTTATAGTACGTATTACTTATTGGCCTTCTTATTATATGAATAAGTAATAACTAATATTAGGTATATACGAATCTGACATAACTATTTTGTGAAAAGTGTCTTTGGACATTTATGAAATTTATTATTTGACCAATGCTATTGCGTTTCCTTGATATTTTTTGCTCCACACTCTTTTCAATTATTCTTTTGGGACTTATTCTCAAAGCACGGCGTGCATTTTTTCCAATTCTATATAGCTATTATGCCGTGTTATTGTATTGGCGTATACAAGTGTATGTGTGATGAATAAATGGAAGAAGGTACGTAATTATTATAGGAAACTCCTTGTTTTAGATTCTGAGTAGAACGATGAATGTATTGATTTTACAATGATATGTGTTTTTTTTTATTTTTGTGTCTGTCATCACCTTTTAGGACAGTAAAAATGCTTAAATTTTTTTCAACAGTACTTTTTCTGATAGGAAAGTGAATATAGTTGGTACTTTGGAAGCTCAAAAGTAAAAATTTCCAAGTAGTTTTCTAAAGCGCCGTGAAAAACAAAAGAAAAATTAAGGAAAAACGGGAATTTTTACGCAAAATCTGTTTTTGAGAAAATCGATTTTGGTTTTTGGTGTAACTCTAAAACAAATGAACGTATATACATTCGTACATACATACGTACATACATACGTATTGGACACGCTAGGTAAAATGATAAGCTCTACGTTCAACGCTGATACAATATACCACAATCATAAACTAAGATATTAAATAAAATATAAGTAAATTTTATTCTTATTTTTTTTAAATATTTCAGATAAATATGATTTGTACGTGCAGCTTATAGTTTAGATTGTTCTATTGCATTTACAGTTGTTTTATAATTTACACAATTTGCTTTGTCTCCATAATGTACTTATAGACTATAATATCAATTTTTAAATTAAAAATTAAAATTCTATAATTTTAATGTTTAAATTATTGATGAAATTATATACTTATTGTGATTAATGTTACATTAACATGTGATTAATATATGATTTACTTATTAATTTAGAGCGCGGATTTTGATGCACTAAAAAGTATCAAAATATACTATATGATATGCAGTAAAATCGTAAAAATATGCAACGAATATGCAAGGAAATTTCAATTATCTTTATTTCAATCACTATTTGGTACCTAGGTATAACATTTATTTTTGATTTTTCTACTGGACAAAATATTATTTTACAACCTTTTCTTTTATTCAATTTTCACAATTCAATAAAATTTACATTTTGAATTTCGTAAAAATATGCAAACATAATATACAATACCATTAAATATGCAAAAATATTCAAAAAAAATTTCGTCATTAATTTCAAACTCTTATGATTCGTTAAGATTACTGACAAAAATCCAAAAATGTGAAAAGGAAAAAAATATGCAATTGTATAGAAATTCGAGCCCTACCAATATACCTATTATTATCGTTGACTCGTCATCGTTGTAAATATAAGACATTCGATGGACATCTCTGATTATTTATCATGCACTTATCACTTATCAATATTTTGATTTTTTAATTTATTTTTAATGAAGTTTTCAACTATAAATTAAAATAATGTGTTAGGTATCATAATATTGCCGTTAATATTTAGATATACAATCATATTTTTTGTTTAAAATCGGAAATTATTAATTTTTTAATAAATAATAAATATATTTTTATAAGCAGTTCTACCTTTGAAGATATAACTTCAAAATTATTTTTTAAATTGTTTTAGATTCTGAGCGAAGCGATGAATGTATTGATTTTACAATGATGTGTGTTTTTTTTTTGTGTGTTATCACCTTTTAGGACAGTAAAAGTTCTTGGATTTTCTTCAATAGTAACTTTTCTGATAAGAAAGTGAATCTAGTTGGTACTTTGGGGGGTCAAAAGTAAAAATTTCCCAGTAGTTTTCATACGCGATGTGAAAAACAAAAGAAAAATTAAGGAAAAACGGGAATATTAGCATTTTCTATACACTATAACATTTTCCAAATATTTTGATTTGTTTTGAACTGTTCAGGAACATTTACATTTTCCAATTTTATTAGTATTTTTTTCTATGGATGTCAATAAAACTTTATTTGTTGGGTAAAAATGCTTGAAAATTTAATACAAGGCTCCTACTATATTGTTACAATGATATTTGAAAAATATTAAAAATCCTTAGTCACAGTTTTTATTTATAAGCATTTAAAGTTTAAATCTTGACAAAATACGCAAAAATCACGAAAATTAGCAAATTATTTTGAGTTGAGAATTCATAAAATTATTTCTTTTTAAATCTTAGATTTGAAAATGTAATGCAAGATTAACCATAAGTTTGTCTACCTTTATCAAAAAAAAAAATGTCTACAAGAAAGTCAAATTGAATTTTTATGAGCGTTTGAAATTCATATTTTTACAACATTTGATATTCACTCGATTTCTCATGTAACGATTTTCTTATTTTGTTGTAATTAAAAAACGTATAACTGTAGATAATTTATAAAATATTAAATTAGTTAAATTGTTTAGTACAATTACTATGATTGATTACACATATTTTACATGCATATAGTAGATACTAATAATCATTAGATACCTAATCAAGTAATTAACTATAACATTTTGAGTCTATTAAAAAAAGTGGTATTTAATAATATATGTATATTGTATATACACTATATGCAGTCCATACTCGGTTTTTATAATCTATCTGTTTGATATAATACTGAAATATTATTTCTACTTCTCGTTTTACTATTATCATACATTTTAAAAGTTTACAATATTATTTTATGCGTGGCCCGGCAAAGGTATATTATTGTAAAATATATAAGTTTGTAGGTATTGTTATTTGATTGTGCAACTGGTGTAATGTGCAATGTTTGTATAATTGTATATTATGTCGAAACCTTAAAGTCGAACCTCAAGAATATTTATTTATACAAATGTTCGTTCTAGTTTTCGTGTAGAAAAAAACAACCTTTTTTTGAAAGTACCAGTAACAAAAATGTTCAGTCAAATTATAACCTACATGAAAATTTGGAGCACTTTCATTCAGGGGTGTATAAAATTTTGTGTCTGTCTCTACCTCTTGAAACAGCCAATATGCTTTAATCTTTAGCTTTTAGAGTGGTTTCTGGTAGAAAATTGGATCAAGTTCGTACTTTAAAGGTATCATGAGTAAACAATTGGAACTAGTTTAAGTGTTTTTAAACTTTGTACAATTTTACAGTATACCAATATTACCTATAATTTAAATTAATGGAATATAAACCCAAATTATCTGTATTATACTATATGTGTAGAATAATATATTTTATTAACAGTTTTACTATCGTGTTATTCGTGTATGCAACCAATAATCGTTTAATTATTAACTATACAATTAGCAATAATATTATTATTTTATCTTTCATTTTAGAATATTACTATTATTATTTTTTGTGAATTTAAGAGTAATTTAGTTCGTAGTATTATCATTGATTAATTAATATCCTGTATATTTAATCAATGGTAGTATATTAGGTACATATGGTATATATATATTATGTGCTGTTACGTACATATTATGAATGATTTATAGAGTTTTTATGAATAGGCTACAATTTGAGTTAACCAATAAATGACTTGCTAGCGTTTAGTTTTTTTTAAATCTAGATATATGCTATAAAAATAACTTATTAAAGTAGATATTAGGAAATTGTACTTTAAACGGAACAAATTGTGTTATTTATTTTCATGAGTTTAATGAATCAGTTATTTTTATTTTTATTTTTTAAGATAATTTCTAAACCAACCTACTTATTTTTTTTTACCATATTATGATACATTGTAAATTGTAATAGCACTAGTTTAGGAAAAAATGGTATTCACTTGCATGCAATTAGGACATTAGGTACGTTTTCTATACATTTATAAATAATAAATGGCCCTCATAACTTCAAAGTTTTATTGGTGTAAAATAAGTAATAAAACGGAATTATGTTCTAATTTGTATCGATCATACTTGAATCACTCATTACTTATTACTTATTATCATATATATATATATTTTACTCAATATATATTTTAATTTTTTTCTTACCATTTAAATATTGATCATTTGTCCATATATGAATATATTTATTTATATTGAGTTATAATTATATATATAATTAGGTACGTAGTAATAAGTAATGCCTAATGAGTGATTCAAATATGATCTAGATAAAATTATAGGTCAGACCCGAGGGGTACTCATGATGTATCATATTCCCCCTTTGGCTTATTTTGTCTCATAAAATATATGATAGCAATGATAGTATATTATTTACTGCTATATAATGTGGTCCGCGAATAGCTAACATTTCATATCCCCCCATTCGAAAAATCTGAGCACAACACTGGGCCTGGATTTAGATTCTTATTTTTATTGACTGTTGAAATAAGTTAATGATTAGAAATATTATCTGCAGCAAGAAAACCATTTTGCAAGTTGCGAATTCAAATACAGATTAATAATGTATCAAAATTCAGTACAAATATATTATTATAATATTGTATAGGTACCTACTTATGTAATAGTAGTTTAAACCAAATCTTTTCCTACAGGTATTAAGCACTCTATAAGTAATGTTTTTTAATGTGAGTCGTGCTTTTAAAAACGTATTCATTTATTGTATTCTTTATATTGTTTTGTATTGATTCAACTGTGTTTGAGTTGGTAGCAATATATAATATGTTATTGTGAGTGTTTATAGGAACAGCAAAAAGCGTAAAACATTGAACATAGTCAAACTGGTTCATCCAGGTCGTTATTGAAATGTAGACGAATTGTATCATAATATTATGTAGACAAATAGTGTCTCTGCCTATCGGTAATGACTTATGACTGCTTATCAATTGATTTATTGAAAAATGATTGGATTTATAACACTTATGTCCGTATGCATCATGGTCAATTCGTGTGACATATAAATTGATTATGCATACGGACAAAATACCATTGATTATAAAAACTAGTATTTATAATCAATGATAATACTGTAGGAATAACTGGATAAATTATTATATACCTAAATAACATTTAAAAATATAAAATATAATATCTAAGATATTACGATATTATTGTCATATTGATCACATTTTATTTTTGGTTCGCACTAAGCCACCGAGGACCAGCGACGGAATTTGTTTAAGCATTACACGTCATCCCCCGCCTCCACATATTGATTAGGTAAAAAAGCCAAAAAAACCAAAATGTTAACAAAATAAAAGAGTGAATAACCGTATATGTTGAGATTTTCATAAAATAGCTATTTATGGATATTTTAAATATTCGAGATAATTCAAGGAAAAGAAATTCTGACTGACCGATTCATAATCAACGTAAACCCAAAACTACTTATATGTAGCTAGAAACTAGACATTTTCATATCTTCGTACCATCATGTAGAAGTATACTAAGAAGAATTTTCTAAAATTCATATTTTAAAGAAGGGGTGACGCCGGGATTTGTTAGCTCACAAAAAAAATTATTTTTTTGTTTGTATATAGAATGCCATAAGTTACAGAAAATAAAAATTGATATAACTTTAGACCTGTATTTTATATTTGTTCAAACCTCCCCTCCCCAAATTACTGTGCTCAAAATATGTGTACCAAGTTTACATTTAACGGAAATTAACTAGTTTAAGACAGGGTAAATTCACTTAAAATCAACGCCACGCAGGATCAGTTAGTATAATATAAATAAAAATGACGTAAATGGTAAGGAAATGAAAAATGACCTTAAATTAAAATCGACTTCGTGAGTAAATACTCCGTCCGTTGATGATACTCCATTGACTATAGTTCTAAACTATTTTCGTTTCAGATGACGAGGTGGATTATCAGGAAGGTTATTGAAAGTCTAGGTCGCAATCAGAGAATAGAATGTCCAAGGAGATGATTCTTATATATTTTATAATAGACTATGGAGTTTGACTATTTCATCGATGGTACTAAAAATTCGTGTATTTGTAGGTCCTCTCGTTAGAAACTTGGAGGTGTAACGAAGATAGTACGAATGGATCGGAGTTGAACACTTGTATTTTATTGGTACCTATTTTAGAACCACATCAATATTGAATATAAATGAGTAGGTACCTATTTAATTCATATTAAGTAATAATAGATATTTATTAAATGTTAGGTAATCAAAAATATTTCTTCGTCAATTCATGTTTAATCGTTAAACACAGAACAATATCCATCCTTTGTTTATTTTGGTAAACTGATAATCTTATGAAAGTATGAAACTAACAACGCTGATTCTAAAAAAATGGTACATAAATAAAAATACTGTGTTTTTATAAAGGTATCATTAAAGAAGCCGACTTTGAAATTATTGATAAACACAAACACGTGTCAGTAGCTTCAAAAATTAAATTACAATTTTTCTTAACTATCAGTATTTTTTATTTTTTTTTTAATTAAAGATAAAGGATTCAACATCTTAAGGTTATTAGCCTACAATTGTAGTATCAGTATTTTATAAGTGTATGTTTTAATGTTAGTATTACAAATTCTGAGCGTAGCGATAAACGAATGAATTGGTTTTGCAACGAAATGTTTTTTATTGTGTCACATCAAACATCAGTTCATTATTATTGGGCGTTTGAAGCTATAACAACGCCTTAATTTTCAACTTTGATTGGAAACAATATTTAAAAAAATCTTTAAAAAGGTGGCAAAGTGGGTATCGTTCTGCTGTACAGTTGGTTACAAATGGGTCACTGTTATGGATGATAAAATATCATTGTATAAGAAAAACGATTCTGAGCAAAGACGGTCAGACAGCCAATGATATTACTAAGTATATTTGATGATATTATTGTATATGAAGTAATTTATATAAAACCTATTTACGTGGAACCTTGTTTTAAATTTTCAATCCTTAGCTATAAAAGTTGAACATTTTATAAATTATTAACTAAAAAATAATTATTAAATTTGAAATTTGATAAATTTTGTCGAAATTCAAACTTTAGATGCTTATAAAAAAAAATTACGCCTATTCATTTTTAACATTTTTCAACTGCTATTGTAACTATATATCAGAAGCTTTGCATTAAATTTTCACGCTTTTTATCCAACAAATAAAACTTTATTGATATTTGTAGAAAAAAAAAATCCAAGAATACCAATCAAAATGCCTAAAACCTACTGGCTTCCCCTCCAATTAATCCAAACACCATCTAATACTATCATCTAATATCCTACATTAATATTATTACCTATCCATTCCTAGTATAGTAACACTCCTATACCGCGTTCAACGAGAGATCAGAACTATTCTGCGCATACCGGTGAGTGGGCTATAGCAGTTGTAGTGTTGTATAGTGGCGACGAATGACAAGTTTTCGTCCGGCATGCAGTCCTGGTCACTCGTTGTCCGTTGAACGTGGTATAGCCGTACAGCCACAGGACTAGGTGTCCCACTGTCCCAGAAAGCATTTAAAACGCAAATCGTTTTGTGACTATAATAATATAATCAAACCACTCAACGTCATATGAAATTCCATCATTGCATCAGTATCCATGGGATCATGTAGGATCTGTCTTAAGACTTCAAATCCTCACTAGTTAATATATAATACATCACTTGCGCTTATCGTAAAATAATATTTACATATCAACTATTAAGTAGGAATAATATATATAATATATATATGTAATAAACAAAAAAAAACTTTAAATACTCGAAATAAAACATTTTCTTTGGGTATTGTTTGTACAAGTAGATAATATTGTAATTTAAAAAAAATAATTCTATAAACTTCAAATATTAAGATAAATTTAATAAGTTTATTAGGAATTCAAAGAAATAAAACACCAAACTACTACAAACTTCATATGGCTATATATTCTTTCATATAGGAGTTTAGGTCTAACACGAAGTATAAAGTAAAAATAAACTGTTAGGTATAGGTATTTATAATATGGTTTGTAATCAATATTAATATATTATATAATAATATAAAACCTATAATAGTATAATAGTTTATTAGTTTATATTGACCAAACATTAACATTTTATTTAAGCTTTATTTTTAAGCTTTGCACTTGAAATTACAAAACATAAAGGTAGGTATATGTATATTACGTATCTACTTAGGTCAATAATCTATTTTTTAAAGTTATTATTATAATTATAAATCAATAATCTGCTATATTAAGTTAAGTTTATGGTCCCAAATTTCAGTCCTGAAACATTTTCCTGTTCTGCGTTCCTCTTAGAAATTGTAATTATTTCACCAGTCTTAGCCTTAGATTGTTATAAGGATGAAACTGGCCAATCAAAACCCATAATTCCTTAGTTTTTCGTGTACCTAGTTAATTAAATTATAGTTTATTTTTCATACGTCATGTTAATTGTTTGTGATATACGTATATGATAATGAATAATCATATTCTATATGATAATATTATATGTAACGTATTAATATATACAAATTGTATATACCATGCGTACTTGGGCTGGGTCCGTATTCTAATATAATTAAACAAATATTTTTAAAAATAACTACCTACAATTCTATATATCTTTTAAAATTATCAATAAGTTCTTATCTATTAGCAAACTTAAAATAAAATATGGGTAGGTTTTAAATTTTTTTAAATTTCATCATGGTTAATATTGAAAGTATCATTTTTTAGTTTTAGTGATGAAATATTTCTATTATATTTCGAAATAACTTATTTAAGATAAAAATATTGGAGTGTACCTACCTAATCGTTTAGTGACTTACAGGCTACAGGCAATATTCCTATATATATGATAGCATATACCTATAACCCGCTATATATATATATATATAGCATATTTGACGGGTTATTTACAGATTATTCGACACTTATGAATTTCCATTTCAATTGAATCATCAAATTGTTGATTAGGTATATGATGGATAGGTACTTACCTAGTTAATTAATAGACATTTTTTACTACTAAATATAAATACATAAGTACCCGTGTACTTATATATTTATATCTAGTAGTAAAAAATTGTGTACTTATGAGATTTAAACAAGAAATTAATAGTCAATTCTTTTTTTTTGTTATTTATAGACTAAAACTTTGAACAGTTCAAACGTAGAAAGCTTATTTGATGCATTGCTATCATATTATCATCAAAAAGTTATAATGTGTATTGTAAATATAAATAAAAATAATTAGTGTATTATGTATGTACTGACTCCACGTCTATAAACTGTATACCTACAGCTATAATAAAGGTTATGTTAGGTATACTATCAACAAATCGTTTATATTTATAAAATGTGTATTTATGAAATACAGCTACCAAACAGTAAGTATGACTTGATTCTTAAGTATGTGTATAAATATATATATATTATATACAATAGTACTACCTAAGTACCTATATATATATATATATTGCATGTCATTAAGAAGTTGAAATGGTTTGTGTAACATAATATACAATTCGTACAGTCTTATTTTCCCTATTGATTAACACAATATAGGTACATATATAGGTATATTAGTAATTATTATTCACTACAACTTAGCAAGCTAAAAATAATAAATACAATATTTATTATTTTTACCTTTTATTATTTATATGGCTACACCCACACAAATCATATTTTAGTTTCTTAACTCTATTATATTTTGAAATCAGGAAAATTAAAAGGAATTCTTATGTCATATATAACTCAACAAGTATGTTGTTTATGTAAGAAAATATAGGTACTAAATAATATGTTGTTGTGTGGATAATAGATATACACAGAATCAAAAATAAATCCACTTCATCTATAAAATGTAAGTAATTTTAATTAAAAATCAATTTATTCTCATATACCTAAACGTTTATAAACTTCTCTTAAAACTCCTATACTCTAATAGACGATGCCTATCACGTACCTATTTGTGTATAAGGTAGGTATTTGAACATATGTACTATGATTGCCAATTGGTACAAATGTACAATATTATAATATAGCCATAAGCCATATACCTAGGGTTAAATTATTTGGTAATAGCGTGATAGTCAATAGATGATTCTTATAATTAACTGTGTCAACTGTCAAACAAACGTGTTTTACTTTGAATTACTGGCGGGCGGTGGCCGTTTTCGTGACTGTTAAAAAAATTAATTAAATTAAAAATTGTTCTATTTGCGCTCGAAAAAGACAAAAATAAGTTTTGTTTTTCATGTTCTCTGAGGATTTTAAAAATATTGTTTCATTTTAGTATATCAAAATTTGCTTATGACAAAAAAAAAATATTTGTATGACATCACGCGACGGGCTTCAGAGCTCTGCTCCTTTCCCCACTACACTCCATCTCACTGACCCTGGCTTATGCATATTGTATATGCCTTACATCAACGATTAATAGTAAATACGTATTAAATATTTAAATGTACTTTTTAAAAATTATTATTTTAATACATTATAATATTATTGTTAAATATGTATTGATATTTTAAATAGTTATATTTTTAGTAATGAGTAACTAATTACTAACTTAAGTGTTACGTGATGACTGCTCCATAAATCATAATACAAGTTATACGAGTTGCATGCGAAAAAAGTGCAAAGAAATGTATACCTACATTTTAAATTAATTTATTGAATCATTGTTGAAATTATTGCTTCTATTGTATGTATGAATATATTTTTTAATATCATAATACGCATATTGAAAAATATTGTATTGTAAACAAAAATAACAAGGTAGATGTATTACAACGAATGAAATATAAATAATCTAACTAATTATGTTATTAAACTAAACGATGATGCAATATACTATACCTAAGCCTACAGGTATTTGTTGTTATTATTATTTTTAAATTAATGGGTAGGTAACACCCACATGGCCACATCTCATATTATGTTAAGGTATATTTACTTTTAACTATTAAGTAAAGACAAGGGTGGATCTAGTAATGAGAAAGGGGTGGGATATACAGAAACTATGCACCGTAAATGACTCATACGTTTAGTCAATGCCATTTATCGGTTTTTCCTAAGGTAATAATGTAATAAATAATATATTTTGATCTATATAATATTATGAACTGAATATTATTTTTTGTTTTATTATCACTTTCTTTGATGACATGTGTGAATTACAAAGATGGTTTTTATGAATAAACGGATAACGATAGTTTTAACTTTTGAGAACCGTCGTACATAATAATATGCGCATATTCAAAATATTTTAAGGTAATTTTTTTTTTTTTGAAAATTTCAACGAGGGGGAAGAGACAGGAGTACGTATTCAGATTCTAAATGATTTGCAGTTTATTTTATGAAAATGAATAAAATAATATATTTTTATAACAATAGTAATAACTAATACCCGGGGTATACTTTATTATAATAACATAATATAGGTACCTATAGGTAAATGCCTTTGTCGATTAAATATTCTTTGGTAAATAAATTAATAATACCTCCCTTGAATATTAATTTTGGTAATTTTATGTATTGTCTATGTTAGGCGTTAGCCTTTATCAATAATGACTTGTCAAGGCTGAATTTTCACTACTTTGGAGCATGGAGCTACAAAATAATTTATATACAACACATAATTTAAACAATGAATTATATACATTATCGAACGATCAGCATAATCCAAATAAAAAAACATATATTATACTGTATCCCTTTTCAACTCTCTTACCCCATTATCAACCCATAATAGTATTCCTTTACCTATTCACTATATAGCTATTGCTTCAGACTTCAACAATATAAAAGTATCAAATAATTCTAAACATGAACATCGTTGAAATTTTTTTCCGATTTTATTTCATTAATCTTCATATTCCCTTCTAATCACTGTATTTACATATTTGTATTCACATTTTCACTGTATTACATAAAAAATATACCTATTCGATAGGCATACCGCATACAATTATATCTGTAGATATATATCTATATATACTTTTAGTTATAAACATAACGTCATTGGAATACTTTATCAATTATTATTGTACCTGTAAATCTTATCATAAATAATCTTCGATAGTTCGATGTTAATATATTATAATAATTATATTATATTAATAATAACCCAATCCTAAAGTTTCACTAATGGATTGTACTGGACACTACCACACTGGTTATAGACATATTAATATATCATGTACCTAAACCTGTGTCTGCGGCAATCCCACATAAATACACAATCATCACGACATCACATTATACTTATCGTGCTAATGTGTACATATTGTGTATTTCAAATTAAAAAAAAATGTTGTCCCAATGGACAGAGTAGATAATAACGATTATGTATATTTATTTTTGTTACTGGTTTCAATATTTATTTTTATAGTTTTTAAACATGGACTTGTGTCTTGCATTGTGTTATTTGAATATCAATGCTCATATCATTTTATAATTTATTAATTTATATATCATTGAATACAGAATAAGCGCACTTTTTCAAACTCAAAGTAGGTACCTACATAATATTAAAAGTCGACCAATGTCCTAGAACCAATACCTAGAGGCTAAAACTATTTATTTTTGACAACATTACTCCACTGTTTTTTGGTGTAAACTAAATACATACTTCAATAGAGTTCTAAAATATTATGACAATTTTATTTTTATTCATAAAAATTATATAATTTTTTAGATTCTGATCAGATCAATAAAAGTATGGAGCAATGATATTTGTTTTTTTTTTAAGTAAATCTTCTTTCTTGAGGTGTGGGTAGAAAAAAAATTGTAACGAAATTGATATGACACCTTTGGGGTTTGATGCTAATGCTCAATTTGAAGATAATTTTTGATATAAAATTGTATATATAGTTTGTATTCCCCATATCGTTCTCATTTCTTAAAAATCAGGAAAAACTAAAATAATTATGGAAAAACAAGAATATTTACATAACACTTATTTTTTACAACATCAGTTTTGTTAATTTGTTATAATTAAAAAAAAAGTAGCAGTAAATGTGTGACATTTTTACCAACTATTTATATTAACATTATTTAAGCGTAGAATAATTTTCAAAATAATTTGGCTCTTTTGTGCTATTTGTAGATATTGGAAATTTTTTTCTGTAAACATTAATACAATAATTTATCATAACATGCCATTAAATCTATTCTTAACATAATACATAACAAGGATACTAATATAAATTTATGCAATGATGATTATAATTAGGTATTAGGTAGGTAATAAATAATAAGACAATAAGATAGGATAATCTGCATTATAGTAGTCAATATAGTTGTTTTAACAGTAAAAAAAATTAATCAACATAGTGAGTTGAAATTTAATTAAGTAATACTAGTTACTACTCATATTATAGAGTATATTAGGTACAAGCCACCAAATACCTACCTAATATGTTAAACTTGATTTAACTTTATAGCGGACTATTTATCTCATAATTCGTAAGTAATTGCAATTTACGATAATTCGTGATAAATAATAACCTAATACCATTGATTATAAATACTATTAATGATAATACTGTTATGGTGTTATTGTAATAATTATTATTTAGCAATTTAACATTAATATTTCTATACATATGGAAGGTGTTTTAAAACCGACAAACACTCAGTAATAGCTCGAGAAAATCAATAATATTATATCATTAATAATATTATGATCTGAATAGAAACGAAACGTGATTGTATAAAATTGAAACTCAAATTAGGTGGTAGATACCCATAACCTACAGACGTTTTACAGTTTTGGGCCCGAATGATGGCAGTTTGTACCGGTTCTGGTCACCAGACGTCGCGCCGTCGCGGCGGCGGCGGCCTATGTTTCCCCCACCGGCCGATGCAATCCGAAAAGCGCGGCGCACCACCGACAGCCACCGTATAATATGCCGTATGCCCGGTGGCCGGCTTTCACATTTTGCAGCCAGACGCCGGTTTTCGAGGCACGCACCGACACAGCGGATACCGAAATCATTCTTATTTGTTGTCATCGTCGTCGTCGTCGTACGATTCGCTTTCAAGTGGACATTATATCATACGCACAGTTTGGTAAATAAATTCACGTTCATTAATTTTGAACTGCACAGGACGTTCTGCGTTATTAATTGGAAGAAAATGGAAAGCCGGGCAAGGAATACGTTCGTACTGCTGACAATTGTATTTGCTTTCGCGTTGCAATGTGTTTCGGCTGCAGAAGTGAGCACCCCAACTGTCAACCCTACAGCACCCAACAACTCTGCATCCGAACTCTCTGCGGCCGTCAACCCTGCGGCCGTCAACTCTGCACCCATCAACCCTGCAGCCAGCCCTGCACCCGTCGGTGCATTGCCGTCAGAAGAAATCGCCAGGACCGAATCAGCTCCGTTGACGAATAACAACGTCTCGGTAAGTAAACGTAACGATTTTGGAAAAAAAAAATAAGTACACAAATCAGGATAGATTATAATTAATTACTATATCGATAATCGATAGAGTCGCTTGTAGGTATATTATTATTATTACACTCATCGTGTAAAAAATGTATCAGTCGTTATTCGTTAAAAATAGTGGAAGCCGGTGTTTCTAATATTTTGTACTTTGGTCTTTGAATTCACATCGGCGGGTCTTTTTATAGTGCTGTAGGACGCGTGTTCGGCGGGAAAGATATTCGTCCGTTCAATGGATAGATATAATATAATATACTAATAATAATAATGATATCGTAAAACATTATCGAAGGTTGTTGATTAACAGTTGAGAACCAAGAAAATTGGACCGGTTTTCAATTTTGATAATTCACCTGGAAATAATACACAGGCGAAACAAATGGTTTCATAAAAGAAATAGTTAAACCGAAATTCTGTGATAGGTAATGCAATATTAAATCGTTTAACGCTGTTTTGGAGATAATAATATTAAATATTGATTGTATTAGTAATATTTTAATTACCTATTCAAATTTAAAACCATGAACAATTTTGAATTTTAATTATAGCCCATAAATTCGAGTCTAAAATTGCTATTATTTTAATTTTTATATTCATTTATTGTGATATCCAACTACTTAAATGTTTCTAGATCGAATTTCTGAATAAATAGGTAAATATTTGTATTATTTCCAAATCGCATTACCTAACTAAGTTTTAGACCATATGTTTACTCATATGTGTAAACTAACTTGGTAAATAATTTATAATGTAGGTACAATATTCTATATTCCTGTATCGAATGTTTTTTTAAAAGTAACAAAAACAGCATGCAGGCAATCGTTTAATAATTTATAAAACATTTCATAAAACTAATAATTATTAATTTATATCTACCTAAATGTTTTTAAAAAATGCAAAATATTAAATGCATTTATAACAGTTTTAAGTAAATTTTAAACTTGGTCATTGAACGTTCATAACCAGTCCTATGCATTTTATACTTTTACATAATCGTGCTTAATGTTAATATAATTTGAAACATATACATAAACAGTATGCTGTATTACAATAATATAAAATTTAACTTTTTGCCTGTGTACTAGAACTAACGTTAGTTTATAAATTCATATTTTATGTTATATTTGTTATAAGAATAATTTAAATATTGACATATATTGGTATTAAACCATTGTTTGTTTAACAAATTGTTTTGAATCAGTTTTTTCAACGTTATACGGACAGCACCACAATTACTATTTGCATTATAATTTATTTAACTGAAGTAGGTGGAGGTCGAAGTCTAAGTTTTTTACAGTAAAATTGCAACGAAGTTTTCATTTTTATGATTTAACCGACAAAAACAATTTAAAATACCTATCTCTCTATTTCTAATACCGTTTTAAATAATGTTTACATATAAATAGGAACTTCGATCTAAGTAGTCATTTTTAATAACGTTATTGTTTATAAAAAACGTGTAGTTTCTCTTGGCATGGCGTAAAGAAAATAGCTTTTAATAATAGCAACAATTTTTGATCACTAAACTCAATTAATTTTTATTATAATTTTAGATACTATTTTGAATCATTACTTTCTTCATTACTCCAACTATTTTATTTTATTAATATGCTTGCCCCAAAAAACTATATTCATTATAATATGAGTATACTATCGTAAACTTATACTTCGCATCCATATTTTATTTGTGAAACTGATTACTAAACTATTTTTGTTTCTTTAATTCAAATGAATTAAACCATAGTTTATGACGGACATTATTTTATTTTAAGTTAAATTATTTAAATATAAAATATGAGATATAATTAATAAATGCATCTCACATTCATTGTCACGCGCACTTTAGTCATTATTTGTATTATATTATTTATATATATATATATACGTCCTTAAAATAAATAATGTGATTAATAAAAATACGAAAACCAAATATCTACATATCATATTAGACCAATTAAAATAATATAGTTTTAACATATATTGTTCATATCTTCAGTCATTAAATTCTCTACTGACATTTAGTATTGGTTTGGTTTTCAGTAATTATAATTAACATTCTTTAACAAAATTGACGTTGAATTAATCTTTGAATAATTAAATAATATACTCATTTGATTATCAGAGCTTATAATATTATGCTCTACTATGTAGCAACATTTAGATTCATTCAGTTGATGATTCACTGAATGTAAATACATGGTAACAAACTATAAACCATCTGTTTACACTGATAAAAAAATTTTGTTTCATGAATCTGTTGGACTTACAAATAACGAACAAAATTTAAAATTCTTAAATATATCTGGCCAAAAATAGCAAATAGTATTCTTCGAAAAATATTTGTTTTTACCGTACTTTGTTCCTTATTTAACTATTTTCTTGTAGTCCTGAAATAATATTGTCTTCCAAAGTTTTAAAACCAATTATTATACTTGTAGCCTGTTGGTCGGTATATTACTAAGAAACATCATATATAATAAAGGTTATTTAACATATTATAATTTATAAATACCGAATAGGGATTTACGCATTCTAAAATAGATGTTTAGGTAATTTGTATGGTGAATTAATGGATAATTATATTGTTGGTTCTACTTTTAGCTTATATTGTACCTAATGTATTACATTTTCAGGTCTCAAAACATTGAAGTGAATTTTTTTTAACTTACCGTTATTGCATAGTTAAATAAAGACATAATATACTTTAAGGTACTTCGACTACATTATACATTTTATTATATTGTAGTAGTATTTCTACCTCACCATAATAACTAATGCTATATTATGCCTGTATATATTAGTTACTGAATATTTTTATCACGACACTTTATCTTTATGATTAAGTCATTAGTCAATAGGTATTAATTATTATAGAATTTGTAATGGGTAGTCTAAACCTATTGTTTTGAAAGTCACTATACACCTTTACAGTTTTCAGTTACACATAGACATTAAACTTGTTATAGAGAAAAATTAAATATTAACAGTTAGGTATACATAACTACATTTTAGTAATATAACTATTACTTATTTACCTCAAAAGTAAGTTTATTTATTTTATGTTAGAAATTCGAATATACCATAGTAAATACCTGATCGAAGTGATGTTTGTTGAAATCGAACAAAATAATATTGATAAATTGAGCTGCTCTGTGTTGTCATTAACAAATTGAATGTCTCGTAGTAAGTTACGCGCGTTGCCCATGTAGCCTTTTGTAGGCTGTATCAAGATTATTTTCGTAGTTCATTACAAAAGAGTATTATAATACATTTTTGTTAATAATTAAATGACGAAAGGAAAATAGTATTATTATACTATTTATACCATGTTAATAACATTGTAGCAGATTTATGCCACGTTCACATTCATGTTATAGGCCAGTGGTTTTCAAACTGGGTGCCGTGGTCTGAAAAATTTCAACTATTGTCCAAGAATAAAATTATAAAAATATAATTAATAAACAATTGTTAGCCAATGAAGTACATATTTCTAATTAATTGTATATAATTATTAATTCAAAACAATTTTGTTCATTTAATTATTTAGTGCAAAAAGATAAAAGGTCAGTGTGCCGTGAACATTTTTTGAGGAGCACAGTGTGCCGTGTAATAAAAGTTTGAAAACCACTGTTATAGGCTATATAGCTAATATTGTGTACCGTCATTGGTCGTCGTCGACGATAAACAATTTTCCAAGGTACCGTTGATTATAAATACTACTACTGGTAGTGATTAATTTTCTTATAATTAAATTAAGAATATAAAATATGTTTGAGTATTTCTAGCCAATAACATTGAGTAAGCTGGGTATGTATAATATTGATTCTGTTTTGATTTTCATCGATAATAATCCGTTTCTTAAGAAAACTACACGTCCACACAGGTCGTAATTTGTGTACTATTGGGACGATGTTATTTTGATTATTAATAAATAAAGTGATATTCAAAATAGATAACTTGCGGGGCCCTGTGCGACCGAACTGCTTCCCCCTCCCCCCTCATCCCTAGTGCCGGCACTGACTCGTACTTATTATATGCCATTATTATAAGGTATTTTATTTATGTATCAATCTAAAATTAAACAAGTTGTTATTAGTTGAAGAACAAAATTTATTTAAAATTTTGCTTTATAATATTACGAGTTACCGTTTGATTATTAAAATCTAATGCTACCAATGTTCAATTTCTGTATAATAATATCAAGTTATATGTTTATATTATGTTTATTAAATTATAAATATAATAAATGTACATTGTTCAACAATAAAAATCCACCTAAATTATATTTTAAATGTTTAAAAATATTTACTGATTTGTGTTAAAATATGCACTCGTGTAATGAGTAAAACTCATTAACTTGATCGATATACGATAGTAACTAACAGTATTTTGTAGTATACAACGAGAATGAGTACGCCAGTGTTAAATTTAAAATAAAACGCAAATGTGCAGGTGTTGAAGAATGGCATCGCAGTTGTCATAGGTACTTATAATATTAATACTTGGCAAAATAATCGTTATACATATGTATTCAATACATAGTAGGTATATTGTCTCTATATCTATATTAAAGCTAAAATTCGGGTAAAAAATAATTTGTTATTTTCTCCACTATGGCTTTTTTCCTACTAAACAGCATATTACATATTTTTTTTGTACTTCAAAACCCAAATTTTTGGTCTGGATAAAATGTAGCTTGGTATTCCTTGACCGATTGTATTACCTTATTGATTTTTCTAGTGGTTTCTTTTATACTCAAATATTCTAAAAATAGATTAGTTTATTTTCCTTATATTAATTATATATTAACTTCATTAATTAAGTCAATATTATTATGTTTCCCAAATAGATCAGAATTTATATATGTTTCAACATTTGACCCAATTGCTTAATAAATACATTTACAATTTAAATTTTACAAATGGAAATACCTTTTAATAATTTCATACACATTAGTACAATACCATCAACGTAATCGATATCTTTTGTCACCTGTCAACTTTTGTGATGACATTTGAAACTCCGTACAAAAGACATACATGCAGACAATGAATGGGCATGTGTATATTGTATATTATATACAATATACTTCTACCTAAATATAATATGTATTATATAGGTATGTGTATAGTAAACATACATTTTTAACTTTAATAGCATTTTCATATTATAAGGTCATACTGTCATAAAGTTTTAAAGTAGATTGGTAAACAATCTTAGAAATAATTTGGCGAATAAGCACGTGTCGTAACTGACCATCGTTATTTCCGAAAAAAAACTACCACGCAATTCGTTTCATAAGTTTTGTTACCTAATACTTGTCAATTTTTGACACACTTGTTTATGCAAAATAATCTCCTTAAACATCGTTACTTGTAGTACCTTTCTTGGTCAAGGTTATGTTTTATTAAAAAAGTTCAAAATAAATCATTATTTTTAAAGTTTGTTACAAATAAAAGAATTACAGTAATACATTTAAGTATTTTTATATTTCACGACGAAGTAGTTCTACGAAGAGGTATCTTCACTCTGTACTTCTTGCCATTATTGTAATAATATTAACTATTAATTAATCTTATGGTTCAATGTATGTGACAAATATAGCTTAAATAAAAAAATATTTTACACTTTATTATTATACTTCCATTAATGATAATAGTTAACAGTTATACTGGTTATTTATTTTTTGAATTTAGATTAAATTGAAACTAGAATATTAATAAACAAAATACTAGTTCTCCTATGATATGAATGTCAAAGTTGTATTTCTTGATTTTGGTGCATTGAATATTGATATCATTTACGAGATTAAAATTATTTTGTTACATAGTTGAAATTAAAATATTGTATTCGGATATGCATTTGAATGTTACAAAATATATTGAAATAGTCTAGATTAGAGAACATAGATATTAATTATTATTTATTAATACATACATATTATTAACTTGAATTTAAATATTATTAACTACTACTAGACTCTCTGGTCTTTGTTATAAATCATTTTAATTCAATTTATCTTTGTAGACACTCTTCGCAGGCAGACAGACTGAACATAATATTATTAACCATTGAAGTGAAAACGCATATTACTCCTTTGGGATATTTTCAATTTTGTTTACAAAAAAATTGTAAATCCCTGTAAGGAGGAAATCAATGGCCTAACATGTCAAATTGCCTCAGGTTCACCAGCGATGAGACTGTGCCCCGGCCAGTTTTCGATCGTAAAACCTGCACGTGGCTTGCACCGACAGTATAATAATAATAATAATATATTGACGACGATCGGCGGGGGACAACGCACCGGGCAGATAGAGTAATTACGTTGGTCTCCCCCAAGGTTATATCTCTCGAAAAGAAAAGATGTGCTATCATTTTTATATATATTCATTTATTGTGTACAATGTGCAAGTTTCATTACATAATATAGTATTTTAATACTTTTAGTTTTTCAAAATCTTTAATAATTGAATTGGTAATTTTTTTTCTCAAGGTATTAATTTAGACTATTAAAAATCATAAAATAATAAGTACCTATACTAAGTCTAATGAGAAACCTAGATTGTTATTTTTTGTCATTTTACTTATTAGATATTATGTATAATACTATCCATCTAATTATCGTTGTGAAAAATAATTGTACAATTTCACAAGTTCTTGAGGTTTTTTTAATTGTATAATGTATATATAAATGTATGCATTTATATTTATACTATAATATCAGCCTTGCTTTGTTTTTGACTCCGGGAGAAAGATTATTGTAGATGTGGTATGCCATAAATCTGTTTCTGGTTACTAATCAATTATATTAAAGCAGCTTATAATTTACTGACGTTATATTTGAGATAAAATTGTTCAAGAGACTATATATTGTACAAAAATATTATTTATCATTATTGTACTGATATATAGTCATATTTTATCGCCTATAGTGTATTATATTATATTTACACTTATGAACCTACAGGCCACAGGCCGGATAAAATTTTCTATGAAATAGTTTGATACCATTCCTTTAGCTCTCAAATGTCTTGAAAAGACAGTACTCTTTAAATGCACGCGTATAAACAGAATTAGACTGTTGGTTGTTACAAGTCAGCTGGAATGTTCCCATCACATCGGAATCCTCTGTTTTCCCTATGTAATTAACACCATTGTACATGTTTTTGAATACATTGTTTTTTTTAACTATTTCTATTTAATGAGAAACACACGCACATTGCTACTTATGAATATGTTAAAAACCGTTTAAGTCAATGTACTCCGAAGATATAAAAGATTTTCTACCTTTTGGTAGGTACCCATTGGTATTTGGTTTACCTACAAAGTAATATAATCTACAAGAAACACGTTATTACGTTCTTGTGGCGTAAGGAGTTTTGCATAATATTCAGTTTACTACGATATATTACCTACTTATATTTTAGTTCTATACGTTTACAGATAGGTACTTCAAAGTAAAAAGATTTAATGTTTTTCACGTTAACAATATGATTTTCAACTGATTATCTTAAGTTTATAATGTTTATATATTATTATTATTTTCTAATTTTGGGTTCTGAGCGCCAATTGCATTGATTGGTTTTACAGTGATGTGTTTTTTCTTTTATATCATATATATATATATTTGTTTGTGTCTCATCAAATTTTGGCATAGGCGCAAATAGAGGGGGGGAGGGTTTGGTTTTTTCAAGCTTATTCAATCTTATTAAAGTAGGCCTTAAAATCTCAAACGCTATTTGCACCTATGCCTTTTGGAGTAAAAAAATATTTTTTTATTTTGAGAGCGGTCCCTGGTAAAAAATATAATTTGTGTCGGTAGGTTTAACATAGGCACCTAGTATTTTTCAAAATTATCAGGAAAAACTATAAAATAGAAATATTTACGCAAAACCAGTTTTTGGCAATATAGGTTTGTTTTTTGTTATGATTTTAAAATGAAGAACTGTAGATTGCAGAGAATTTAAATTATTATTATATTTACATTAGCATTTTATGGACATGATTTTGTTTTAAAAATATGCTACTTCTAGAAATTGACATTTTTGAAATTTTTTTTCTATAAATAATGACAAAAAATATTATTCTCGGTCAAAAAGTTTAAATTGAATACAAGGTTCCTCCCACAGCAACCTTAATATATCGAAAATACACTTTCACAAATGAATACCAAACCATAATTTCTCGCATGGTACTTATGTAGGTATAAGAAAGAATTTGATTAAAAATTATCCTTCTTGTTTTCATTTAAACCTAGAAGTTCGCATATTATTTTCATTTTTATTTACGCCTACCTATTATTATTCATGATGTCAATGTTTCTTTAAACATATTATCCCTTTGACCAGGACTCCCTATAATCCACCATTCACTCTTCAATATAATATAACGGCTAATTTGATCATTCGAGACATAGTGCACATGCACAATTTCACGGGTATAGATGTATGTGTATTTTAATTATCATCATGACCCAAATGGACATACGATTTCTCTGTCATCTTAGATAATTTAAATTTGAAAACGATATAATAAAAGTTATAATTTATGATTAAGTCATAATATTATAAATTATAATATTATATTATATGGGCTGTAATAGTGTATATTATAATGGTAACCTATTAAAATATAGTCTATGCTATTATTTTTATTATTCCTTGAATCATAATTCTTAATACTGTTTTAAAGTATCCCATTGATTTTTTTTTTTATAGTTATTATTTAAAACTGACTTTTGACACTGTAATATTTGTCATGATTATCTCATACGGTTATAGTGACTGTAAAGAGTTTTTGTGATACATAATATGCCAGTCAAAATAACCTCTGTCAAAAATATACTACCATATGGTAGAAGATAAGAGTTCAGGTTTTTTTTTATTTGTTATGACGAACCCATCATTACAGGATAACAGAAATCGCTTCGTGCACTAAAACATCAAATGTAGATTTATTTGTTGGACAATTAAATTGTGTTTGTTTTCTTCATAATATTATGATATTTTTTTAAAATATGAGTTATTGAAATGGTATTAAGAGAACGTTAATTATTTACAAATATTATATATTTATTTAGTAGTAATTTTATACAATTGCAGTTTGTAAAGATTAGTTATTATGATATTATGTTAAAATCGTTCTTGCAAAAACTGTATTTATTGACATACAGAAATTCTTATAAACTGAAAATAGTAATAACTAATAGAATATAATAAAATTTTATTTTATGGGTGA
Source organism: Sitobion miscanthi (assembly GCA_008086715.1). NCBI lineage: Eukaryota > Metazoa > Arthropoda > Insecta > Hemiptera > Aphididae > Sitobion > Sitobion miscanthi. The sequence goes on from CM017797.1 coordinate 5,564,000, forward strand.
TAAAGCGTTAACATGTAATGCAAAGCTCTTGATATATTGTTACAATACTACTGTACAGCAGAGCGACATCCACTTACCCACCTTTTTCGATTCTTTAATATAATATTCTGTACAATAAATAGTTTAATTACTACTAGTAGTTTTTACTGTTTTCTGTTAACCATTATTGTTTTATTAATATAATATTCTTTTTTTTATTGTTGCATTGCCGGAGCAATCGCTATCCCGTCACATCCCCATTGTAAATTTGTGTAAGACCTAGTATAGATGATAATGTTTTAACTTGAATACTTGTTTAATACGTTTTCATTATTTCATGGGTTGTTAATATTACGTATTACGATTACCTATTGAAAATTTTATAGTTATTCATAAAGTATTTATACGACCAGCGGTTGCTAACATATCCTATTATCGTAGAAACACTTGTGCGTAGTTATGATAAAAATTACAATTGACAGACAATATTTACTCAGTAATGTGTCCATGCAAAATCAACGTGTTTACTTTTTTAGTTCGACATGCCATAACAGTACATCAATATTTTACTGTAAAGTTTCCATTTGTAAAACCTATTTTACACACCTATAAATTACAATAGTTTAATTTAAATTGAAAATTTAACAATAACAAAATAATAATAAGTAGTTATATTTTAATTTAAATAAATGATATTATTATAATCTTATATGCCGTGTTGCGTGAATGTTAAATAAGAATTTAATGAACGTTTAACATAATAACATATTAAATATTTATAAATCCTCAAATGTTCATACATAACAGTTTTTAAATATGCAGGTAGTTTATTAAGGAAATATATATTTTTAATATGCTCGTATAATAATTGAATATTTTTGGATTAGTTAAATAATCGCTATAAATATATTATTATACATTAAATACGTATAAGGTACTCAAATTATATAATATTTCTTCATTGCAGTTGTGAAATAAAAATTTACTTGTAAAATATTATAATAATATATTGTTATATACTTGGAGATCGTTTTTATTTCTCACTATGAGAGCGAGTCGTAAAGAATTACGTTTTCTTTGTCATATTATAATATACGTTATTTCAAAATGTTGTGTTTGTATGCGTTCAACGTTGTGGCGGTAACGGAGTCGCTTGTTTCGAATTCGAGTCTGTTTCGTATAAAGGGCCACGGGGTTCTCGTTACTAGCCACGGGAAAAGGGGGTGTGCCAGAGTCGAGCCGCCGTGACGATACGGTGGTGAGAGGAGGGGGTAACTGGGTTTGTGTGTTGAGCGAGAAGGGGTTGAAGTGGAGTGGACGGGAATGGGCTGTAATGTGTAGAGAGACGGAGAGAGATTTCGCACGCTAATAATAAAATGGTCCAGACGGTGTGCGGGCCCACCGCTCCACTATAATATATATAATAAATATACCTATATACATATTACCCACCGACCAGTCTGTGCAGCCCCGCAGACAGGTCTACGCGTGTGGCCGATTATATGTATGCGGTGTGAGGGGGAAAAACTTAACCGAGACCCACCCACCCGCTTCCGTCCCTCATCACCCGCCGTGGACTATACTACCCTTCATCACCCCACGCATCTCTCCTGTCGCGCGTAACTACGTTCACCCTATTGAATTTCTATACAGAGGTAAACGAACAAAACGAGAGCTGCGTGCATAAAACATATGTATAATATTATATGTATGTATAAGGTCTCTCCGCGCGGGTAGACTGTCGAGCGGGGTGTTGTTGATGGGAGGGGTAGTCGGGTATGGGAATTCCAAAAGCGCGTCTGGCCCACCGATGTCTTTTATCCACGCCACTTACTATTATCGTCAGTTAAATCGTGTGTGCCTATATTATACCCTGGAATTATGCCCTACCTATACACTAAACATCTAGACGGGATGCCAATCGTATCAAATCGTATAATATTGTCGTTGTTTTATTATACTTGCAGGTATTATTGTTATTTCGATTCATCGTGATACCATCACGCCTTGTAATATACGATATACCTAATATTAAGATAACCGATATTTGCGTTATTACATATTTATTATATGTAGGTAGGTACTTATAATAATATAATATAGTAAATAGGATATTATGGTATAATACAAAGATAGTTTTAGCCGTTTTAGGCACATTTAGCTCAACCATTAAATCCAACCCGGTGAATTCCTTGACCGAAGATTCAATCTAAGATGGCGCGGTGGCTAATAAAAGCATTTACAACGCCCCGAAAAAAATAAAAATTGTCAAATATATTTAATATGTTATACTACATCTGTAGTTGTACAAAATTACAAAACCCTACGGGATACTCCAGACACCCAGCGGGTGTTGGCCACCGATTAAAACCACACTTGGTGACATTTATTTGAACATTTTCGACGCGTGGTTATCCAGTTTTACCTTTGCATTGAGAAAATATTAAGAAAATTGAAGAATGTAATTTGTTATAGGTATGCATTGCATAGTACCAACTGCACTTGATTTCCGCTGGTGCTAGGTTAAACAGTATACCTAATAATGTATTATACGTAACCACATCTACTAATATTGTTTATCTTATATTATAATAACTAATAAGTAATAAATTGTATGTACAAAATATTATATAAACTTGTATATTTTTTGTTATTATTAACAGACACAGTATAATATAATATCCAGACATATTTTATCACACATTGCAAACATAAATATCGTGACTGCACGAGGCCCCTTAAGCTCAAGATCCTGGGTGTGTGTGTCCATGTATGATAGACTCTATCAGATAGAGCATCGGCCCTGCCCTTGATCTCGTCAAACCTTATATTTTCAAATAAATGTACCAATGTTTAATTTTATTATAGACAGGTAAAACGCATTTCCGTCTATTTGTAAAGGTGTTCCATTACGCATGAAGTGCGGAGTTTATGGAGGGGAATAGGGGCCATGTCACCTAAACATCATAAACTACCTATAATTAATAATTACTTGAAAGTTGTGCTATCACAAGCGGTCAGTGGTCAAACTGATTGATTGACGTCCTGTGATGTAGATAATACAGTAATGGCCTAAGTGGGTAAATATTTAAAGGTAGAATTTTTAGACCAAAAGGGTTCCGCTTCCCCCACCTAGAAGACGTATCAAAACCGCTACTGGTGAAGGGCGATAACTCCTTAAGCATATAAACGTGTATGTCGCGCAAAACTACCCGTATAGTATAGGTACCTGTGTTTTTTAGGTGCGAAAAACGACCGACACCGATTCGTGCAAAGTATAATTTATTATACATTTTTTTAAACAAATTTTATTAAAGTAGGTCATTAAAATAAACTTTTATTAATAGAATTGGTGACATATAACAAACTATAACCATTATTTATTAAAATAATCAATTACAAGTAAACTTTTCACCTACTTTAATGAACTCGTTGCATGTTACTTTTTATAAATTAAATTAATGTTTGTTTGGATGCATTATAAATATTTTTTAAGCTTAGTCATTATACTAATTGTGTTATAAAAATGTGTAAGATGTAAAATTATCACGAAACAATAAGTGGTTATTCGAAATATGATTTACCTACAAGATAAATGCTACTGCCATGCCATAATTTTGTATTAGACTCATATGTTTGAACAGTCCAGTACATTGAACTTTTTTTCATTGTGATATGGAACAATGAAAAATATGCTATTCCAAAAATAATTCTACGATTTTCGAGCTCAATAGACTGGGAGTAAATAATGGTGTAATCGAGTGAAGATTGGATTGTAATCGTATTAATTGAACAAAACCTTTATTATCCGATAACTCCTCTGTATATTTTAATGTAGGTAATACATAAATATATCTATACATAAATAGGTACCTATATAATCAACCTTCCTACACATACGACACACAGTTTTTTAGTTTCAACATTACACCCGTAACGTTTTGTGTAGGTACCTATTTACTGTTTAAAGTTGCAAAGCAGCAAAATTGAAATGAATAGAGGATAATTATTATTATAGACTAGATGACACATCGTTTAATCTCTATGTCGGTAAATAAGTGTTAGAACATCAAGAAACATGGTTTATATTCCATATTTGTAATTTGTTAATGTTATAATATTATATAATAATATATATATATATAAATGATTTGATTCAAATACAATCGGTCGAATGTTATAATATTACAGAATTATATTTTTTGTAAGAGAGTTCCGTCATCCGATTGTTCCTATCATATTCATATTTTATAATACTAAATAAACAATAAAAACAAAACAAAATAGAATAAAAAATATATTTATATAATATCTAACCGTATTATGTTTTTATACTGTGTTCTTAATATTACCGCGGGTAATTACCATGTTTTCGTGTTAAATACCGACAGAGTTAATTTGTTTTCTGGTGCACAATAGACACGCATTTGGCGCACTTGTTTACGATGATCATTGTTTTACAATAAAGCCGCGCGTATTCGTGTTTGAAATTTTAACCAGTAACAACACGTACAATATTTTAATATTTTTTAATAAATTAAAAATCCTATCGTAGCTACTGCTTGAATTATTATTGAATGTATGATACAAGATTATTGATGTAACATTAGTTTTGGGGATAAAGAAAATATAATTTATTATAATGTTAAAACTTATAACTTAAAACAATTAAACAGGTATTATTTTATAGTTTAATCGAAGCAACAGATATTATCAATATTTTTTTTTGTTAGAAGAAATATACGAAGAAAGTCTAAGTATAGGCTATAGGTGGCATTTGCAAATATAACGAAAAGTTAATAATATTAATATTTTATTAAGCAGTAATTATTATTCATTATTTTTTTTATTATATACCAAACTACACATACATTAACCCAAAACACAATTGTGATAAATTAAATTCAGTTTGTTTAACCGCCAGTTTTAGGCTATACCTAATAATTAACAATGTTTGATTAGATGACACAGTTATAGGCAACATTAAATATCTATCGATTGTTGTATACTTATTATTATTTTTATTTTGTTATTTTATTATAATATAATTTACTTAAATTTTTATTGCAGAAACATATTGTGGAAATAGAAGTATACTATGAAGCGTTATGCGGGGACAGTGTTAAGTTTGTCTCAAACCAGTTACTACCTACATTTAATAAACTAAGCAAGTTTATCAATGTGACATTTATTCCTTTTGCTCAAGGAAATGTAAGTTAAAAAAAATCAGTAACTTGTTTATTAATTTATATTCTCCTCCATAGTGTCACAGACCGCTGTATTAATCTAATTGTTGTTTATATAATATGATATTATTGTTATTGTTTCCAGATCTCCACTAACCCTGACAACTCTTTAAATTTAACATGTAGGCGTGTTGGAGAGTGTAATGCTGATAAAGTACATGCTTGTGGTATTCATAAAATCAAAGATAGCGAACAGCTAATCAAGTTTGTGAATTGTTCTCTGACTGAAGGATTCAACAATTCAAATAAAACTGTACCAATCGACTTGGTATATGCATTTTTATAATTAAATAATTGGTTTCTAATGATTCATAATTTTATTATTCTTTATTTTAAGTAGTTTAAAATTGTATTTTATTTCTAAGAACATAGTTTAAAATTTCAATAGTAATTACCTACCTATTTTAAAATACATTACTTTTATAAAAAATGCAGTTAACACTACTAAGTGCTAACCCATTAGTACTAATATTTATTTAATATCTGATATCTATATCAAAACCGTTTAGTAATGTGTACATGTATTTTTAAATCAAAGTTTTCAAGCACTACTAAAAAAGTCATAGTTTAACTAAGTAATATTGTTCTGTGTTCTCTCATCAAAATATTTGTATATTGAAAAAAAATGAAACCAATTTGTTTAACTGTATTACTTATTAGATATTAACTCAACTATTTAAAAAATGTTATAGTGTGGAAAAAACAGTAACATTGATAGTGCTGTCATTACTGATATTATTAATTGCGCCAATAATACAGATTCTAATCAATGGTTGCAAGAATATATGAATAAGTCTTCTGCTGCTCATGTGAAATCTGTACCCAAAGTTTTAATCAACAAGGTAAATTTAAATTTATTACAATTTCTACTATTGTCTCTAATATGGTTTATTTAATTAACAAGAATTCTACTGAAGACTTCGCATCAACAGTACCTTTCATGAATGCGGTATGCAAACAAATTCCTGTTGAATTGCAACCTGAAGATTGCAAGACTATTCCTAGTGGATCAGATACACTTGTCGTTGGAGTACTACCAATAATCATTGGTGCTTTCTATTTCATAAAAATGATCTAAGTCTTAATATATATAAGGATTACAATATTTTAAGTTTATATTCTAAATTAACAATTCATCTCATAATCTGTTAGTTCTGTAAGTACCTTTTTTTATTACCTATTATTACTCATTTGCCTACCATATTTAGTGTTGCCACACCTTTATTTAATTATGATTAAAAATGTTTGTGTGTATCCATTTGTCTTTAGACTTAAATAGTAGTACATTGTACGTGGTAGAACTATTAGAAACATGTCATGATTTGTAACGAACATTTAATTATATAAAACGACTTTAAACAAAAATATTATGTACTTTTTTTTTTATCTGATTTTCAAATGAAATGTTTTTGAGTAGTAGAAATATCTATGTTATATCCATAATATTTGTAAACATTTCTATAAGATTCTAAAATTATTATTCATTTATTATATTTTTAATCATTCTATGTGAAATATTTATTTATTTTTTATTAAGTGTACACACAAATTAATGAATACCAATTAAATGCCATATAAATTAAAAAACTCAATTTCTTTTTATTGACCTCTTAAACAAGTGTAAATAGGCAAAGCTGGGACATAAAAACAAAATAAATTAACTTAACTTACTTCTTAAAATAAAAACATAATTCGTTAATTTCATGTTAATTAAAAAAGAAACTTTAAGTAATTTAAAAAGTTAAAATAAAATTAACTTTTTAACTTAACTTTAACTTTTTAACACGTTAATGCCCAGCCTTGTAAATAGGTACCTGCAAATGTGTCATTCTTAAGGAGTTGTGTTTAGGCAATTATTTCGTTCCTGCGATTACTGATCGTCTTTGTGTGTGTAGTAAATGATCATTAGTACTCCCCTACCATCACCCGCAACCCACATCAATTTACAATTCATTGTTATGGTCGCACATGCACAATTCATTTAAAGTCTTTAGAAAACCAATTTATGGATGTGAAATAGCCGTCGCACTGACAAAAATAAGGTACTTCTAGTGGTTCGATTTAAAAAATGTAAAGATGTTTGTGTTGGTAAACAAGTTTACTTTGCATCGGTCGGAGAACTTTTTCAATTTTCACAAATTTTTTACGAGAATAAATATTTTACATTTTATAAATTTATAAATTTTTAATATTGAATATATTAAAAAATATCTAAAATATAAAAATTGTGCTCCAACCGATGCAAAGTAAACTTGTTGACCAATTAAAACATCTTTACATTTTTTAAATCGAACCACTAGAAGTACTGTAATTTTTGTCAGTCGCTAAGGTTGTTTTGATGAACAAATAATAGGGTTTGCAGGGGCCTCAACATTAAACTTAACAACAATTTTTTGTAATTATATTAATTTGAGTATATTCGTTTTAAATTATTATTATCTTTGTAGGTATTAGATTTTCTATTAAAATTTAATCAATAGCCAATATATCAATGACCAATGTCTATCGATCATTCACAATAATATGTTAACATTTAAATTCATAGTTTTGTTTTAACTTTTATTATAACTAAATATGTCAGTATAGAGTTAAAACTAATAACTATATTAGTGTAAATACAATTACCAGTTTATATTTTGACATCATTAAAAATAATGAAAATAAAATTACAAAAGATAAAAGCTACTGTGATTGTGAAGAATACAATATATAAAAATAGCTAATACACATTAAAAAAAAAAATTGTCAATTAGGTTGTATTTATATGAATTTAGGGCGTTTAAATTATATTTGATTAATTATTAGATGCATAAAATATCTGATAATTATATTTGATTAATTATTAGATGCATAAAATATCTGATAATTATTTTTATTTTATTATGTTTATTGTTTATATAACAAACTTCAAACTATTGCAATTTGAAAAAAACTTAAATAAGGGGAATTTATACATGAAATTAATTTTCAACAAAATTGATTTTTTTTTATGACAAACGTATAACTAGATATTTAAAATTTTCATAAAATGTTTAAATTATCATTTACACAATACACATAGCATAATTTATTAATCTTTTGAGCAATTTATAGAGACCTGAAATTATTTTAATTTTATTTCTATAAATGTCGATGAAAATTGTTGCTGGGTTTAAAAACTTGAACCTGTAACCAAAAAATCTAAAAATATACATTTGAAGTTTAGACTTGTCCAAAGTAAGATATTTCAACAAAGAATACCGATTTCAGGTATTTTGTTGTAATTTAAAAATAGATTATCTATTATTCCTGGGTACTTGAAACTTTAAACGTATATTATTATATGACATCCTCAAATATAAGTTACTGTAATCGAATAAATGTATTCTATATTAATGTATTGTTGTGTAGATTTAATTTTTTCTCTCTTCTTTTGTTACAAATTGTTACATTGTGTTATCACAAATATGTAATGTTAATGTCAAAAAGAGCTAAGCCCGTAAAACTAATAAAATAAAATCATTTACACAGAATATGTTGAAGGTAAGACATGATTTTAATTATTTGTTTGTTACGAAACGATATTAATAGTTTTATAATAATAATAATTTATACTAAGTGACGATGTAGTGATATAGACTCAGTGGCGTACTTAGACCTGAACTTTGGGGGGGGTTTTAATTTTTTATTTAACATATTAGATGACGTGACACCTGAAAATAACAAAACATATCGTACATTTTAATAGATTACTAATTTTTATTCGTGATACTTAACCATATGTATAAAAAAAAAAAAAATGTTAAATTATATAATAATAATAATAAAAAAAAATTATTTAGATACATAATAATTTTAGAACATTAATTTTCTATTTTTTCTGAAAAAATATCGACCACTTCACTACTTTTTATTGGTATTTCTCTGTGAATACTTAGATGAGCCAATCCATTTAGACGATTTTCCCCCGTGGAATTCCTCAAGTATGATTTCAAACGTTTTAACGTTGAAAAGCTCCGTTCTACGCTAGCAACTGTGACAGGCAACGTAGCGCCAATTTTTAAATATTGGTATACTTTAGGAAACAGTAACTCATCACAACAATTTATGGCATCTATAAAAGTACAAGGGAGTTTATCTTCTGCAGCGGCTATCCATCTTTGTTTCCACAATAGAACTTCTTTGTTCACAATATTGTCACATGAGCTTATTACAACTGGCCACTGTTTTGACATCACTTCCGTACTTGTCTCAATTTCATTTTCGGATAATTTTATTAATTTGTTTGGTATAAAGTTCTGAATAATTGATAGTGTATTTTTGTGTTTGGTAAATCTAATTTCTAACTGCGAAATGAAATGGTCAATAAACGGGATGAATATAGATACCCGATAATAATTTTCTGCTGAAGTTAACTCATAATTTGCTCTATGTTGTTGAAAATGTGTAACCCTTGGAATTTTTATATCTTCTCCGATTTCCTTAGCAAGGTGTTCAGCTGTGCCAAATAAATCATGAAATTTCGACTCTACATTGCTACGCATTTCCTTTATTAGTGTACTTAAATTATTAGCAGTCTCCATTGCAGAGGCTAAGTCAACATTTACTTTTTGTAGATAGATTGATAGTGGGTGAGCCATTGAAAAAATTTCTTGGATCACGACCATTGCAAGAATAAAATTTCCATTTTTGAGAGCTTGTTGTAATGTGAACGCTTTTTTTGATGCTTCTCTGTTACCATCCATTTGTATTTTTTCTAATGCAAAAAAGATTGGCACAAAAAGTTCCTTGAATGTAATTACAGCGTCAAGCCGTTCGATCCATCTGGTTTCACAAAGCTTCATTAGTCGTCGCTTTTTTGTTTCACACTCTAATTGGTGGATTACATCCTTTAATATGCTTTGTCGTTGTGCCGATATACGGAAAAACTTTATGGTCTCTTTTATCGATCCAAGACTGTTCCTGATAATAGGAATGTTGCATGCGTCACTCACAACTAAATTTAATGAGTGACTAGCACAATGTACATACAATGCCTGAGGATATTTTTCCATAACTTTGGCAGCACACCCTTGAAATTCTCCACTCATTGCTGCCGCTCCGTCGTATCCTTGGCCTACTAAATATTTTAGATTCAACTTTAAATTTTGACATGTTTCCAATAAAGTACACATAAGTCCTTTTCCGGTAACATCATTTACAGGAACAAAAGAAAGAAAATCCTCTTTTAAAATACTTCCGCTGTTAGTTTTTTCAATGTAACGAACACATAACGACAACTGTTCAATGCCGCTGATATCAGTAGTTTCGTCAGCTAGTAAACTAAAACATTCTGCTTCGTTACATTTTGAGACAATCTTATTTAAAATTACTTTTCCACATATTTCTATTAATTCGTTTTGAATTTTTGGACTGGTGTAACTAGTAGAACGATTTGATGGCATTGCTTCTATTCGTAATAGATGATCATTTAAAGTATTGTCTCCTGAATCTACATGAAAACGCAACAACGCACGGAAGTTTCCGTCATTATGGTTTGAAACTTTCGATAATATTGGACCTGAATCATGATGACCTCTTAAGGCAATTTCTTGCCTTCCAATTAAAATGATTGTTTCAACAATAGACGATAATATTTTCCTGTTTTGTTCGATTGTCGCTAAACGGGCTGTATTAAGCTGAAGGCTAATATCAACGATTTTTTTTTCTTGTACATCTATAAAATTCTGAGCAACTATACAAGAAGTTTTATGATATTCTAAATTTGTGTGATAACGGAATTGCTCTTTTGCATCTTTCCAACCACAGAATGGAGTCACTACGAGGGACTTTGTAGAGATATGACTTCCTTTTCCCACTTCTTTAGAACAAAATAAAAAACAGAATACGCAAAAAGCACCGTCTAATTTTTCTGAATACGAAAGCCAAGGGAATTCTAGTAACCAGTTTCTTTGGAATTTAAGTTTTCTTGTTCCACTGATAGGAAATTTATAAAATTCATTTGGTATCCATCGATTTTTCAAAATCTTATACTTCTCATCATTAGTACACGTTTTTTCTACATAGACACCAATATCATAATCATAAGTTTGCGATTGTATTTGTGTACTGGTACTAAGTGCTGACTCATTTAAACCTATTAAGTATTAATAATAGTTTTAGTTTAACATTCGTTAAAATTCTCGAAGGGGTAAAAAACTACTTTTAAAAACGCTTTTAATGAACATTTGAAATACACAGTTCAATTTTAGTGTTCAATAGTAGGTATTAATAATAATTATAATAACAATAGCCTTACCTGAACTAATATCATTTATTTCTGATTTCTCGTAGTTTGGTTCGTTATTATGATCACGATCATGCTGGTCTCTATTCTCTACATCAAGTTTAGGTTTTTTTACTATCCACTTATCCATTGTTAAATGTTAATATACTTAAACCTTTTAATAAAATATAAGTACTTAAACTTTTTAAGACAAATATACAATAGTTCGTACTTCGTAGTTCGAATGCAACTGTAGTTTTGTTTGTCACTATAAGTTTAATATAGTTCAATGGTTGATAAAATAACATATAGGCACTGCTAGACACGACCGCGACGTTAACGATTGTCGATTATAGATTAAAGTGGCTAACACACTAGGTGATTAATCGCACAAAATAAAATACGTTTTACGACGACGATAAAAGATTGTCATAATAATTACACCGATCGTCCACGTCCATATCTACAATATCTTCGTGGAAATACTCATATTCCCGTAGGTACCCACATTAGATAATGTAAGCTGACAAGCTGTACTATTAATAATATTTATAATTCAGAATTCAGAATTTGAGAAAAGTAGAGTACAGTACAATTAATATACAGGTACTAGAAATTTTAGTTTTCTCATAATAAATTAAATCATCCATTAATTTCGGGGGGGGTTTTATCCCCAAAACCCCCCCCGTTAGTACGCCACTGTATAGACTAATATTATACATAGTGGGAACCTAAAATAATAGGTATCAGCACAGAGTGTACGAGGCGTGTCCAGAAAGTAAGTGTACTCAATTTTTGTAGGTTTCAAAAAAATTTATTAAAAAAAAAAAATAACGTGGTTACATTAATATATTTGTGTGCTATTTTTCTACCCATTTTGCGCACAGTTTATGAAATCCAAGTGTTTCTGTGATTGTTTCGTGGAGCAGAGACCTTGACAGTTGCGGAAACATTGCAGAAAGTTCATCCAGAGTCAATCTGCGATCGTCACCAACCGCATTCTCGACTTTTTTCACAATGTCGTCAGTCAATTTCGACGGTCTCCCACTCCTCAGATCGTCATGTACATTCGTACGGCCGTTTTTAAACTCCCTACACCATTTGTATACACTGGTACGATTCATATGGCCTTTACCATAAACGGTTCGTACCTCATTAAAAATCTCTTGTGGAGATTTTTCCTTCGCAACAAGGTAACGGATAACAGCGCGGATTTCGCACTTGGCGGCAGACTCGATGGACATGCTTAACAAGAAAAATTCGTGAGACTTCAGTTTACAACGTGCTGAACTCGTTCTGGTCTTGTTTTAAAGGTTAGGAGTAACGCTATACGGCAGTGTAGCCAACATAGTAAAAAAATATTCCCTATGGCCGTGAGAGCCTCAGTACACTTACTTTCTGGACACGCCTCGTATATAGTCTCTCTAGTGTCTATGCGTATAAGTATACTTATAAGTGCGTTAATTATTATTTATTAAGGTCCCGCCATTTCATTTTTTATCAACATTTTGTACATAATATTATCTAGTATAGGTACTAATTTATATAACCTATACAGCATGATATCAGTGTTAAATAGTTAGCATAGTACGTCTGTACACAGGGCCGTCATAGGGCAGGGCGAGCGGGGCCAGTTGGACAGGCCCCGCTTTTATAGATACAATAAAAAAAGTCAAATTAATAAGCAAAAAAGAAATAATCATTTATATATTTTTATACATTCAATTGTTGTAATTTTTTCTACTTAAACCTACTTATATTAATTGACGTTAGTCGTCAAATAAATGTATCACATTTTAAACGAGTTAATATGATAAAAATTAAATTTTCAAAGTTGAAAATTATGTAAAAACCTATCTTTAAAGCGCTCTGTCCCAAAAAAAGGCACCAATTTAACTGGAATACTTAAAGAAAAAAATGCTGACTAACTAAAATTATATTTTAATTGACACATTTGCTTATTTAAGACGTAGGAAGGTTAATTCATAATATATTAGATTCTGAGCGGTGCGAAAAAATTTATTGATTTTACGATGATGTGTGTTTTTTTCTATTTTGTAAGCCACATTTTGGGTAGTAAAAGTCCTCCGATTTTCGAGATCAGCATCTTTACTGATAGTCTAGTGAAACTAGTTGGTATTTTTGGGAAGTCAAAATTAAAAAGGCGAGCAAGTGGGTGTTTCTCTGCTGTACAGTAGGTTACATGTGGGTCACTATAATGGATGGTGTTAAATTTGAATTCAATGATATAATATCATTGTATAAGAAAAACGATTCTGAGTAAAGACGGTCAGTCAGCCTATGATATTACTAAGTATAATTGATGATATTATTGTGAACAAAGTAATTTATCTATAACTTATTTTCGTGGATCCTTGTTTTAAATTTTCAATCCCTAAAAGTTGAACATTTTATTAATTTTTAACTACAAAATAATTATTAAATTATAAATTTGATACATTTTGTCAAGATTTGAACTTTAAATGCTTATAAATAAAAACTGTGACTAAGGATTTTTAATTTTTTTCATCTGCCTTTGAAACTATAACCTAGGAGCCTTCTATTAAATTTTCAAGCTTTTTTACCCAACAAATAAAGTTTTATTGACATCCATAAAAAAAAATACTAATAAAATTGGAAACTGTAAATGTTCCTAAATAGTTCAAAACAAATCAAAATATTTGGAAAATGTTATGGTGTATAGAAAATGCTAATATTCCCGTTTTTCCTTAATTTTTCTTTTGTTTTTCACGTCGCTTATGAAAAATACTGGGAAATTTTTACTTTTGACCCCCCAAAGTACCAACTAGATTCACTTTCCTATCAGAAAAGTTACTATTGAAGGAAATCCAAGAACTTTTACTGCCCTAAAAGGTGATGACAGACACACAAAAAAAACACACATCATTGTAAAATCAATACATTCATCGCTTTGCTCAGAATCTAAAAAACTAATAAATTGGAAACTGATAATGTCCCTAAACAGTTCAAAATAAATCGTGTATAGAAAATGCAAATATAAACAACCATTGAAAATTTCATATACAGTCATTAGTTATAAAGTTACACCAATCGATTTATTTTTTTGGTTTAACTCAAAAATTAATAATTGTAGAACCTAGACATTTTCAAACACATATTAATATTAAGATTTTCCTTAAAACATTTTCTCAATATTTTAACTATTTTTGAGCTGGTTAGAGCCTTGAGAAATTTTTCCATTTTTCTATATTTTTTTAAATTATCCTCAGTAAAATCATTTAGTAAAAAATCTTGAAAATGTAATGCTAGGTTCCTTATAATTTTCGTTAATGGAAGCTTAAAAATACATAGCCTCAATTATTTTTATATGCTTATAAAGTTCAAATTTTGACAAAATTCATCCAAATTTCGAATATTTTTAAACTATTTTGGAAATTCATAAAAGTTTTTCTTTTCATAGCTAACATAGAACTTTTTAATAGAAGGTTTTCTAACAAGTTTTTTACCTCTAACAAACTGAAAAAGTTTATTTGCGCGTTGTCCCCTTATACCTAGGTATATATCATAATATTAAATTTATGCAACTGCCAACTGACGATAATTACATTTTAGGCCCCGCAATTTTACTCTGCCCTGGGCCCCGCAAATCGTCAGTACGGCCCTGTCTGTACGTACCTCAAAAAATAGGCGAACATAATATTAAAGTTGGAATACATATTGACGCAACTCCCAATATTTTCTCTCCAGCAGAAATTATTGCAATTACTTACATATTATAAGTCATAAACTATATATAATTATTAGTCCATTCTATAACCAGAAATATTTGCTATTGTAATTTTGACTGTTGATTGTTAAGACGTCCAACGAATAGTCATTGATTATAAATTATATTTATAGATCAAGTAAGATATAATACATAATATGTAAAATGTACGGCTCTTTTAAATTTTTATTTTTTGATTAGCTACCTATTGTGCTTAACTATATGTAGTATTAGTATGATTAATTAATAATGTTTAATATACGAGTAGTTAATATGTTTTGATTTTCAGCGTATATCTGTTTTTAAATTTGAAATTACAATGAGTTTATTTATTTCAACGAGTGACTATAGCGAATGGATCTAAATAATAGTTATGAACTGTCTGTTTTCCTGGAACCACATCTTATTTAAAATTTTTTTTGTTTTGTTATGCGTTTTTTTTTTTGTATACCAGGCCATTATAGGGTCTAGAAAACGAAGCTATTATGTATGTGCCTATATAACATATATATAAGTAGAGATAATAATATTTTTAACACAATTATATTAAGTTAAATATAGGTATAAATATGTGTATGATACAAATTGTGAATATACGTGAGTAGTAAGTACCTTTAAGTTTCATCACGGATTTAAAACAAGGTGAAAAAAATTTGAAACAATCTAAATAATGAAAAAACGACGACCAATGATTCCGTTACTCATTAGTCCGTGACTGACTAATTTAATTACACGGCGGGCTGCAAATCAATCAAAGTGTATAATAACGGGCAGAGTATCATCATAACCTCAGAATAACGGACCAGTTTTTTTGTTATTCATTACACTTTAGTCACTTTTCGTCATAAGCAAATTGAAACGACCGAATAATCTTTATTTCGTATTCACTTCCTGAGTGTTTCCAAACGTTATTTAATCTCCTAGAGCCGCGGCCCGCCTTGTCGTTATAGTTGAGGCTCAGGAACATTTTTAATCATTTAATACATTTTTTTATTATGAATTCGAGATTTATAAAAATAATAGGTGGTTACTGCCCACTTTAATATGTTGAAGACCCTCGTTCTAAAGTTTCACATATTATTTATATGTACCCCATTTTTAAACGCATCTAACAAATCTTCTGTTTTCTATCGTTTTTTTCGATTACAATCAAATAATTATAACTTAAAAAAATATAACATGTAACGATTTTCTTATTTTGTTATAATTAAAAAACGAATGATTGTAGATGCTTGAAAATTTCACTGAATGTTAATATTAGCATTTTCTATGCACCATAAAATTTTGAAAATAATTTGACTTTTTTTGAGCTGTTTTCAGTTTTCAATATTTTTATAGTTATATTAATTTTTAGCATTTGATACTAAAACATTCAAATTATAATTTCTTTGATTTTTGACATATTTCAGTGTAGTTACTGTCCAACAGTTTGTAATTTGTTTTTTTTTTTAATTTTTTGACTCAATAGGTGTAAATTTGGGTTCATGGGTCCATATTATAACTCAATTGTAAATTTGCCTGTAATACATCTTTAACATTTGTTAGAACATTTTGAATCGTAAGCTTAAAAAAAAAATAGATTCGTTTAAATGATTGATTTCTACTACGAGTAAATCAAATTCATAGCGTTTTAGATAGAAAAAAAATAGCAAAATCATGGAACGGATTGTGGTTAATCTTGCATTAAACACAGCGGTTCAAAAACATAAAAAAATGAACAGTTTCATCTGATACCTTTAAAAATAATTTAGATACAATCATAGTATGTCACGGACCAGTGACTGCTTTAAAAATACTCTACTACTCGCAGTATTTTATATTTTTTTTCAAAAGTTACAATATATTATCATTACTATAGTTAGTAACTTAGTATATCTACCTATGTGCATTATCATTGATAATGTAATCAAGTCTGAATTATAACGGTCGCGGCGGTCCGATATGCAGGACACGGTCCTGGGGCCCATTGACTTTTGAGGTTGATTTATTTTTATACGAACACTCGAAATAAATTTCCAAAAATAAAATGAAAATGTTCATATTATCACAACAATGCAATGTATTAAATAAAAATTTGATAACAATGGGATAAAATTTATAAATTAGTGGAAATGTGAGTTGTGAACTATATGTAGGTAGTTCAATTCAATATTGTGGTATTAACTATTAACCAACCATATAATTCAATAATTATAATTTATATTATTCAACAATTAATATATTACTAAAATAATTGACATTATATCAATTGAAATAATTGATATTAGGTGTTTAAACCTATTCACATGAAGTAACAATATTTTTTATTTTTTTATTAAGAGAAGACTCTCGGCTACATAGGCCATTGGGTTTATAAATAGTATAATTAATTAACTGTCACTTATTCTAATTATTCTATTTTTTTTTTTTAAATTTTGGTTTGAAGGTAGGCCACTGTGATGAATTTTATGATGTTGAATATTCACTGAGGATGGTAACAATATATTTTTATATTAGTGTCTAACCCCTAAAATTATCTCTGTCTAATAAATATACAACATTGGAAAAACTATTTTGCGTGGGATAGAACTACTCAAGTTGTTTAGTGATAGTTAAGACTCCAAATGTATATACAATATACCTAGTTCAGAACATTATCTGTAAAATATCGTTTTTACATCACTCATACAGAAAAAGTTCTTATTGTTTCAAAATCCATTATTTTTGTGTTTTTCAAACTTGAATAACTTTTTTTGTAGTTCTGATATCGAAAAAATAAAACTAATACTTCACAGCCAAAGTTCTCCTTTTAATGTGGTGAAAATTTCGTTTCTTAGTTGTAACTGTAGCCTTCTCGGTTCTTTGTTTTTATAATTTATAATAATTGTACCTTTATGCCATATGGTATAATATTACATAACTATTTTGATAGTCTTATAAATTATTTTTTTACTGTTTTAATTTTGCAACAAAAAAAAAAAAAATTGATTGAAATGTTTTTGATGCGAGAAGTGTTGAAAATTGAGAGTTGAAAGAAGCTCGCCAGTATAGATTTTTTTTAATACATAATTTCTAAAATAATTTTAATAACAAATATAATGCTTTAAATATTTTCCTTGATAAAATTCTTATTATTATTATGCCTAACTACACGTCTTTACAGTTTACATACCTATATAATATAGTAGGTAACATATGGACCATGGTAATATAAAGCGAACAACATACAATTAATATTGTTATTTTTATAACATTTAATCAAAATGTTCCAAAAACATGATACAATCTAAAGTGAAAACTAAGATGTCTAAAAAATAATGTGGGTACTAGGTACCTATACCTATATATTTAAATTTACGAATTTTTAAATTGTATAATCATTAATCATCAAATTTAATATAAAATATTGTGGAATTAAGAAATATTCAATAAAAACTAATAAACCACAAAATATGCAGAATAGACTTTTAATATTTTTCTCGTAGTATCTTGAAACTAATTTTTGACAATCGAGTATATTTATATTCCGACACCCATTCCGAAATCACATTTTTTATGTTCCAAAAATTGAATACAAATATATACACCCCTCATGCTTTTCAATCATTGTTTAAATATTGTATTTATCTTGTTAGTGGTTCTGTGTAAACAAATAACAATACGTTATTAGAAAAAAACTCCAGTTGGTTTTTTTTTTATCTCGTGTTTAGTGAAAATGCAGCGTTAGCGTGATGTTCGACCGTCAATAATCGGACCCGTGAAGAATTCCAAACGAGGCCAATGTCCAATACTCTAATGCATGAGGAAAAAATGCCATTGTTCCTATTATTGAACTAGTTGAATGTTAAAAAAATAGTAATAATAATAACAACAATAGTAATAATAAAAGTTATATGTATAGCTTATAGAAAAACAAAACCGTTCCTATAATATATTATATTAGGTATATATTATTTATTATTTGGTATATTATTATGTTATATTTGTATAATTGTATTATACGACCGTCATCAGAATTAACTCAAAACTGTAAGCAATAAACACGTTACATTTTGTGAAGTATTTACTACTTAGTACCTATAGGTAGTATAAACAATATATTATCGTTTTTATTTTTTGGCGTAAATGACATGGCGTATAGTGTATACCTATCATGATTCGTGAGCATTAAATGTTACCCAAATTAATTAATTGAACAAGTAGTTTCGGCCAAAATGTACCTTTCCTTTTCGGCCAGCACCTACAGTTTTCTTTAAAATTTACAATTATAACAACTGAGCTTAACAATTTTTATATTTAATTAAATACGATTGTATCCAAAAAAGCAATTTTTTTAACATTATTATCTACAGCTGTAAAAAGACTGAAAAAAATAAAAATAAAACAATTGAAAATTAACTGTTATAACATATTATTATTACAATTGATTATATTATATATTTATATTAGTATTTATAATCAATGTTATTACTCACATTAATCGAATAAAAATTAATATAGTCATATAACACATATAGGTAATAAGAATAGGTATAAAATAATAGCTATGATAGTAAAATATAACCAACTATGAACGAAATTAAACTTACATTGAAGAGTAAAGGTAATAAAAATAGAAACATTTTTTAATAAAAATTAATTGTTAGCTTATTTGACTAAATTAATAATATGTTAAACCATTTTATTGCCAATTGTTTTATTTTATTATTTTTTCACTCAATTGTAGGTAAGAATGTTTATCAAAAAATAAAATTTTTGGATTCAATCATATTTAATTAAATATAAAAATTGTTAAGTTCAGTTGTTATAATTGTAAAAAGAACAGTATGTTTTGGCCGAAAAGGGAAGGGTACATTTTGGTCGAAAACGGTGACGCCCGTAAATATAATTTATATAGGTGTATAATAATTTGGTATCATAGAAATACCTAATACCTACGCTTTTATTACATACTAACACTGTAATGAGGAATGTAATGTTTGTATAGGGGATAGCGGGAATGGGGCATCGTTTTTTCTTTGCCAAGACTTGAAAATGTAGTACACGGTTCCTCACGAGTCTTACGGTTTTTTTTTTATATCAATTTAAAATCATCAAAAATACGCACCTAGGCATAATTATTTTTATGACTGTAGTACAAATTAAAAAAAAATTGGATATTTAAAGATTACTTGCATATATTATGAATCTATGTGGGTGATAAATTGTCATTATTGTACGACGTGCGTGCACTGCTGTAACTGTACTCATGTAATAACAAGTAACTTCTGCACGCACAAGTAAATGTCATAAACTCGTTGTCGCGTGTGAAAACGTTTTATCGTTTTTACTTTTTTACCCAAAAGTAGATAGGGACCTATAAGTACAATATCTATGTAGTTTTTGTCAATGGTCCATCAAAAAAATTCATCTATTTATTGTTGGGAATCCTGAAAATAGATTTTGATTTGCTAACAACTCTTTCACAACTAACAACTTTTTCCTAAGAAATGTTTTCTATATAATAGTTATTAATATATTATTTTGTATTTGCCCTAAAAAGTAAACTCGTAACACTACTTCCACAGTTCGAGTCTATTATATCTCTTATGATAAAGGTTTAGTACTCAGTAGGTAAGATTACTTACGTGTACTATGAATTTGAAACTAGTCATTTAAAGAATAAAATGTGTCTGTTTGCAAGGTGAGCATTCAACCATCATGTGGTATTCCAAGATAAGATAAATATGATATCCTAACTTTATACCGATTATTTTATTAAACAATGTGGAGACGGGTCTCTAATAAATCCATACCTACCTATAACTTAAATATACATTTATGATTTTCAAAAAAAAATAAAAAAATACCGGGGTACCTAGGTAGTCGATCTGCTGTAGACCCTAGCTATAGTAGAATTCTAAATTTTAATGTATATCGTCATTGAGTAGGTCACTGTAATGAATGTATTAATTTTGTATTCAATGATAAATCATATTCAATGGCCAAGTTTTAAGTAATAAAAATAAAATAACATTGTAGCTGAAGTGGAAGCAAAGTGAGGTATATTGGACATTTGGACTAAAGAAAGAGTAGACTTGGTCACAATGCAGATATCACTGTTTTGATAGGGTAATTTTTTTTGTTAAATGGTCTTTATAACTTTGTGTTTTTTTAACGGTTACGACTTAGATTTTTGATGGGGATTAGTCATTACTTATGGCTATGAATAGTTTTTTATACAAATTAAACCAAAAGTTAATCAAATTAAACCAGTTGACTGTTGACATAATATTTTTCTAAATGTGTTGTGTTGTGACTGCTGTTTTACAACGTGACTACGTGAGCAATTGGTCGCTTTAAGTTGCTTAACCGAATTATTATCAATATTCAATTTATACATATTTTACAAATACTTAAGATAAAGAAACTAAAAAGTCAATCCATGTAAAGATTATAATAAGTATGCAATGGTATAAAGTAAAATAATGTTTGATAAGTAATACAGTAATTCAGTCATACGTATATATATAATTAGTAATCAGTACCTAATTACGTAACTATATTATAATATTGCTAAATTATGATTGTTTTTGGTAATTTTAAAACTAAAATAGTAAACTTACCTAAGTTTATTCAACCTACTAAGAGGGTTAATTTAAGACAACTATTATTTGATCTTATCATTTTAGATAAAAGGCATATGAAGTTTGTATTAGGTACCTACTTGAATTTATTTTTATTTTAAAAATATATACCTCTAAATACCGGTATTTGTCGGAACCGGAACCTTTAATCTGTAGTTTTAAGAAATGAAAATTAATTTTAAAATTGATGTTAAAATGTTAAATTTGTAAAATTGTAATATTTAGACAAATCGATATGTCATACCCTCAAAAATACGATTTTCTATAATTTTTGTAATAGGTGATTTTACCCTAAGATAACTGCAGGGTAAATGCGTTTTGTCTATATTGTGCGTGGGCCAGAAGGAGATGTCAAATAGTGCGCTGACATCCTCTTAAATAATAAGTACCTACCTACTACCTAGTTATTAGTAGATATTATACAATACTGAATTAGGTAGGTAGGTATATCAATAATGGACCAAAGTTAATAACTGTATATTTGAATTAATTTGAATGAAAAAAATAGTATGTAAATAATTGTTTACATTTTAAAGCATTGATGAGAAGAAATTAACAGTTTTTGATGAATACTATTCATAATATTTTAAAACATAGGTACCTACAATATTATATCGACGGAGTAAATTTTATGAAGAAGGTATTTTAAATATAAATTTAGTTTGACATTGGAACCTTTATAAACTCGATGATAATGCGCCGATATTAATTACTTGTTGGCTAATGGTCTACGTAATAACATATTCTAGCAATTCATGCTGTTCACATACCAGATACCTACAATAAAGACAATAATAAACAACCGCATAGTCGCATGGGTTAGGTTGACACTGGAAAACAAATTCTTATAGTACGATGATCTACTCGGACAAGAACGCATTTATCGCGTACCTATACCCAATATATATATATATATACAAACGACAATAATATGAAGAAAAATTTAATTTAAGATTATTTATACAGCGATCGCTGCCAAAGTGCCGAACCATAATGTTATCTTAAAAATGATTGTTGTTCACAAAAACATATTATATTGGTACTTTAATTTTCGTTACTACATGTCTACATCGTATAGGTAATATGTATCGTGTGGATGAAAAAAACTGATAGGTATTATTTTACGAATTATAACATAATATACCATATGGTATATATACTAATACCAGCTCACAGATATTAATATATTATTTAGTTGGCCCTTTTTTTAATAGTAAATAAGAACTATAAAATATATATAAAATAAATCAATAAATTTAGTTGTACATCAAATTGTATGTCTTTATGTTATACCTTATACCTACATATTATATAGATATTGGGAAAATACTTGCGTTTATATGAAAAAAAATATGACAAATATTTATAACGTCATGTATTAATACAGTCGAACTTGGATAACTCGAACTTTTAACTTCAACTTTGAGTTTACCACTCTGACTTTATTTTTAAAATAGTGCATTGAAAAATGATTATAAGTGCAAGACTTATATTTCACGGAGCCCAATCGTGTTGCGTTTTTTTCATGTAAAAGGGTAGGACGGATAAAATTGTGTTTCATCGATTGCGTATTACTGTAAAAAAAATCACCCAAAAATCCTAAATGCAATATTGGCACACCAATATCAATGCACTCAGCTTTAACTCCACTATGATATAGTTGGTTATAGCCAAGGCCGACCTGGGTACCAATAAGGGCACGGATAGGGATCTTTTACTAGGACTCAATGTCTTACCTAACCTAACCAGAAGAGCATAATAATATTATGTCTTAAAATATAAATTCAAAATTATGTATTATTTTTAAATTTGTAATAAAATATTGACTAATGCTAACAATTCGAATTGACCGAATGAAATTTCATTGACTATATTTGAATTTTTCACACTCTCAGCTATATCTTTTTTTCAATGAAACATTTGAAACTAACGCATGAATGGTGTGACAATATTTCAAGTGTCTTGATCTGAGTCTATTTTTAATAAATAATTTAGAAAAAACTTTTTTACTGGATCCTTTGGTTGATATCCTATAACACAATTAAAAACAATGTAATATAGGTTATTGAATATTCCAGATTTGCATAACCATAATTTTTTAGTAGTCGTCTAGATTTTAATATACCTATAGTGATAGATAGTTTATATTGTGTCATTAGTGAACGGGAGTCTCAAAAATTATAACACGACTAGGACCCAGTCAGAAATCCCTATTCCCTGCCCCTCTTCTGTGGTGGCAGGCCGACACTGGATATACACTATACAGCTCTTATATAGTATTATATTATATTTGCATAAAATAATATATCATTATCACGGAGTTGTTTTTATTTACAATTTCCATTTCGATATAATTTTGCTTTGACATAATATTGTCAATCGGCCTATACATCGGTGTTGTTATATACTACGCGCAGTAGAGTTGCGAGGTACCTACACAATGAATCTGCGAGTACGTTTTTTTTTTACTCACAGTACCTGCGTACACTACACTATAATATGACATTCAACGATGCATCAGAAATTGTCCGGTCAAATGCACCGTGTCCGTATATATGTAGACCGGTTTGCTGATTGTCCGTGATCATATTAATATGATGCTGTACTGCTGTAGACGTGGTGGAATTGCGTTATCTGACCATCTGCAAAAAGCACAATGTACGCCCACGTGTGTTTGGTTTCGTCGTCGACGTTCGTCTCGTAAACTGCACTGCGAAAACTGTCGTGTGCGTGCGGTTTCAGACGAAGTTTAGATAATAGGGCAATAATAATACCATATTTACACGTTACACAGCGGCGTGTCTATATTGTAATAGGTACGGAGGCATCCGGGGGCAGCTGAACCAGTGCACCAGGGTTCCGTGGTGGGTGGGATGTCGGGTGTGGTTGAGTGTGGTAGATGCACAGTTAAGAACAATATAATTTAAAATTATAAAATTATATTGTGGTACATATCTATACGAATTGTGTTAGGTGCGGGCCATCACTGGGGCGGATGGTACAATGTTGTATTATTATTTTAAATTTGAAAGCAACGATAAATTATTGCATTTGAATAACGATTTTGATCAAAGTTTGATAATGGTCACAAGACAAAAAAATCGCCTTTACTATTAATATCACTTAATTAAAAATGAATTGTTTATTATATTATAATTCTAAAATTCTTTACTTCACTCAGAATCTAAAAATAAATGTGTAATACCTATATTTTATATGAAAGGGAATAAGAGGTGTATTAGATGTAAGCCTAATGTCTGCTCCAATGCATTAACGTGTGTAATATATACTATTGCTATGATGATATATGCAAAAACTTGATTTATTCGAGTATTCGACTATTATCATCGATGATGATAGATGCAGTGAAATTTTTTTTCTTCTTAACATTTACAAATTATCTTTAAAATTACAAAGAACCGTCGATGATTATTTTGACAGTGGACACATTCGTTGTTTAGGAAATAATTAACTTTTCTTTTCAGATAGATCCGTACAATTTTACATAATATTGCACTTTATATTACTTGGTAATAATATTACTATTTCTTTTAAATATATATTTTATAAACTATAGTAAAATTGAGCGATTTTTTTTTAACTCCCTATTAATTATGTAATATTGTAACGAATGAATATTGATCAATGATTGAATAGATTTTTGTACCTTTTACACATGATTTCCGATGGTGCTATGAGGAAATTTTAGCTGAAAAATTAATTTATAGAAATCAACAGCTGTGGGCACTAAATGTACTAGGTTGGTATGTAAAAATTATGGATGCATTTGCGGGGTATATTTATATAAATGTACGAATATAAGAATTCAGAATATATGGTTATAGATACATATTTTACAAATACAGAAATATTTTAATAATTAATACCAAGAAAACCAATGTTGATATAATTGAACACATATAAAATATTATAAAACTATTATCGATATAATATCCTTTATGTATAGCTAAATAGCATATAGGTCGCCGGGTTGTGTCCGTTTTTATAATTAAGTAGGTATTTGGTACTTCAGTAATATTATATACATACATGACCCATTATAAAAACTAAAAATACGATTATGATCCAATTAATAATTATTTATTTATTTTTAATAATAATATATTAATACCCTAATGGCCTAATACCCTACATTATTCATTAAACAAATTTCATAAAACATATTTATATTTAGATATTATATAATATAATATTTATTATAGAGTATAATTTCTACCAAAACAACATGATCAACGGTGAATATTATTGTATGGATCGCCCGAAACGATTTGTACCTATTGAATTTTGAATTTTGTACGTCACAAGGCTGTTTATATGAAAAGAGTTTTATTTGTATTATGCATGATGGCAAATGATTTTTATAAGAGTATAAGACCATACATTTTACTAGCTAAGAGCCTAAAAAAATAGTTACTCAGCATAAGCCATAAGGTGTTAAATATGTTCTAACCTTGAAATATTCTATCATATACACCTGTCGGCTGCCAATACGTTTTTTTAATCTTTGACAAGGGTATAGTTGTATAGGCTTTAAGAAATAATAGGATAGGAACTTCGGCTTAATAAAACATCAACAAAATCGTATCAAGGCTTCTGTGGAAAATTACAGTTACTTCCTAGTGCTGAAAACCAACACTATCAACGACCTATATATTCACAATATTGACATATTGTACGTTTTCGTGTAGGCACCTTTTAATTTTTATAATATTATTTTGATGTAACCTTCAGGCTAAATAAATAATACTTTGCACCAGTGGCATTGGAGAAGGAGGTATAGGGGCATTGACCACCAAGATATTCTCATCGAGGGGCACAATTGTAATTTACCACCCCTAAAAGTAATAGTTTTACAGTTTTATATTCGATGTTTTTATATGTGTGCAGACAATATTATTACTATCAATTTCTTGAATATTAATATTGGATAACTTAGGATTATCGAATCATTGACAAATTACACCAGTGACCAGTTTGATACAGTCCTGATGAACGGAGTGGCGGGGATATGAGTAAAGTATACTCAGGTCATCTAAAATTTAAATAGTAAAAATAATTAAGTATTAACCACTTGTTTTAATTTCGATTTTTATGTATCAAAATATAGATACTCCTAAAAATATTTTGCTTAGGAATTAGGATTATGTAATTAAAAATGAATATTATTATTTCAAAAAGTAAAAACTTAAAAATGATATTGATAAGAAGCTGTATAATTTGTAGTTTTTCTAAAATGTTTTTTTGCAATTACATCAAATATCAATCTTTGTAGAATTAATATTTTCAAAAAAGGTATAACTTTTCAAAACAACCAGTGAAAACACTTAAATGGATCCTCTTGTATTTAATACATATTTTATACACAATACACATATTATATTATTTTTAATTGATTCAAAATAACTTTTATAATATTTATAAATTTTATAAACTTGTTGAATATTTATGTAGGTACTCCCATATACATTATTCTGGTACATATTTAGTGCTTATTGCAATACCTACGCATGGAAATATACAATACTAGTTTAGTATAAGACATAGGTAGTAGGTAATAAGTAGTACAGTAATACACTAATACCATTGGTACTACACTATTATACCCACATGAAACTTGTAGAGCAATAAAATCATAATTAATAAATAACTTTATTTTGCATTAAAAATAATTAATCATTCACACGTGATGTTATGTTAATACCTGTAATTACGTCACGTTTTAAGCTTCGAAAAAAACAAATCAAAGTTTTTAGGTAGGTACAATTGAAAATGATAATATAATTTTATGCATCCGATTGATTATAATTTATATATTATAGTTTATAACTTGGAACTATTTTATGTATTCATAAATATAATAAATAATGATACAAAATAATTTTCACACGTCATTTGCACATTTTTTCACAAGTAGGTACTTGGGTGTATACTTTTGATTTTTATCTACTAATTAATAAGATATTTATACCTAACTACCTAATATTGTATGATTTGTATGTATAATTTATATTATATTATTATGTACCTATAATAATTTTTAATTCGTAGAGTTTAGATTTTTTCTGTTTTTGGCATAATCAGTATTCAAAATTCGAAAATTATTCAAATTTATATTAAATAAGACAATAATGTATTAAGATTTGCAAATATTTCAAATTCATAAAAACACAATAATATTAATAATATTATAAATTAAAAGAGTTTATGACTCGTAAACCGTAATAGTTAACAAAAGTATAAATTAATTAGTAACGTTTTAAATTGTCATGTGAATTATTAAGAATTATTATTGGCTCATAAATTTATTACACTTAGGTACTGCACATGCCAACTCCTAATCCTTCAGAATTCTATGAATTGTATAAGTCATAAAGTCATAACTCATAATATCATAAAGCTATGTAGTATAATATATGTTGTATGTTGTACTAAAATGATTATGCTTATAGGTTTAATTTTATTAGTTAAAATATAAAATGCACTACCATTAAAATATATCAAAATTTGAAAAGAACAAAAATCTTTCATAAAAAATAATTTTTATTATTCATGTTTTGGATATTGAGAGAACTGGATAGTTTTTATTGTGTTGAATGTGAAAGAGATAGACAAAAATAATATTGTTTAATTATGCATTGTACGAGTTTACTACCTAGTACCTACTGGCTACTACTATTGATTATGAATACTATTATACTATTATAGTATTTATAATCAATGCTACTACTATTGTTTACTAGTTATTATAAGCTATATTTTACTTGAATCAGGCATATAGCATATAGCAGTAACTTATCAACCTATACTAGTTTTAAAGTAAAGTACTGAAATCGTAAAAATATTAGATATAATTTCATTCGTCATCACTCTTAAGTCATAAACTTATAACACATCGCCCAAGTACCTATCTAACAGTTGTCGGTCTGGTACTTAAAGGGTTCCGGATGTATTTGGCCGCTAAAAAGGAGATGATTTTTTTAAAAATAAGTATGTACCTATTAAAATATACACAACAAATTATGTGATTACAATGTTATGTGAACTATATAGTATGTTATTATTTATTTTACTATAAATATATGAATAATATAAATATTAAAATATATAATACCTATATTTACCTAGTGGTGTAGTCAGGGGGATTTGGGTGTTTAACCCACCCATCATTTCATAATCCTGGCTACTCCACTGTATATACCAATATACTTACCTATATTTTATCAATTGATTCAAACCGTACAATAAATTTTCTTTACATAAGTACATAAGTAATTTTGTTCGTTAATTCAATGGGAAGAGTTTGCAACTGTATAAATCAATTTATCCGTGTCAATCAACATATATTATTATGCTATTAAACAAATTAAACATTAGACTTAAATTTTGTACGAAGAGTTATAAATTCTAGGTATATCTAAAATACTTTTCTCAATATAGCGTTTTTTCCATGTTTACGTGGCGGTCGACTGCGAGATTACTTTAAAAAAAAATTGCTCATAAAAATATTAATTACCTACAATAAATTTACGATATTTCACACGTCTATGGCCAGGCTATCTAAGTACTTTTTAGTCTTAGAGTAAATTATAATATATATTATATATATGCTATGTACTATTTTATTATACTATAATTATATACAATATATTATACGTTTGATGTTTGAAATAATATTGATTTTTGGGTCTCATACTCTCATGAGTCATGAGATTAATGATATTGTAAATTCCAAAACTAAAAAGTAATTTATGTAAATGGCTCTAACTTCAATAAGACTATAAATAAATAAAATTAGTATAATATAAATACAATTACCAAAAAATATATTGATATGTATCTTCTTTCTTCCTATATATGTAGGTACCTAATATTATTATATTACATCACGTGGAAATTAACTGAAATCTAATTTTAGATTATTTAGAAATAAAATCATCACTTCCTAATACAGTATTTAGAGTACTTTATAACACTATTTTTAACAAAAAAATTAGAAGTTCCTACGTATTTTTTCTTTTACATTGTTACTTGTTAGTTAGATAATAAAAAATATAAAGATTACCTATAATAATTAAATAACTAATGTAATAGTATATAATATAATACGTGAGAATATATTTTTTTAGAATTTATTATTTTGTGGTTTTGACGTTTTGTCAAGTGTTATATATATATGTATTGATTTTGTTATGATTTGTTTTATATAAGTAGTTGGTTTTACCTATCATTTATCTCATTATCTGGTATTATCATTTCTCTTAAAATGTATATTATCATGTCTGTACGGTGCAGAACTGTTCAGTGAGATTAAGTTAAACATGATAGTAAAGTGTGGGTAATAATTCAGGAATTATATTAATAATATCAAATATTATATACCTACCTGCTCATGAGTTATAATCTACCCGTCCTACAAATAACATAGAAGTACCTATAATATTATTGTTTGTAAATTATTATTTATTATCGAAAACTGAGAAGTAACCCCGCGGATTTTTACCTGCAATATTGCAATATGTGTAGGTAGCGCTCTGCCGTCTTCGTAGCCGCCGCCACTACCGTCAATCATCCGTCGCGTATCCCTCCCTACCCTTTGTTCGACGGTCTCCACTCGCCGGCCGCCGCGCCGCCTGTTTGCCAAAACAATAATAAACATCAGTTCACAACGTGCGTCCGTTTCGTTCGTTATGTCTTGCGTCTTTCGTGATTTCGTTATCGTCTTTGCGTTTTAACGGTTATTTTTATTTTTATTTTCAAAATTTATACTCCTGACGCAGGCTGTCGACCGAGATACGATATTTATAATATCCCTCACGATTTTTCCGTCACAACTCATATTAAGTCACTGGATGCTTTCGAATTATTCAGATACCTGAACGCCACACGTGTCCGGAGACCGGAACCCTCACAAGTCACAGCCCACAGGTACGTAATAATAATATTAATAATAGGCTTATAATTATATCACCGTTTCGGATTAACCTTTAACTTGTGTAGATTTGACGTCTAGTTGTTCGTATTATTATTGAGGAATAAAATCAAAATTTCGGCAAAGTCTATTGAAGTAGTGACACATTTGGGGGAGGGGAAGAGGGTGGTACATTTTTCAGAGATTTCGCGGCGGCTGCATTAACTGCAGTCCGCCCAGTCCTCAACCTCAGGCTAGGGGTTTCGTCAATCAACGGACATAATTTTTATCGTAAGGCAATTTCATATCAAAATCAAGATTATTTTATTTATAAAACAAGTTAGGAAAGCCCTGCACTCTACAGGCGTGCTGAATTCCGGTTTCTAAATTAATTTCAAATAATTAACAATAGTAATTCTAGTATAAGTGCAGTATAATAGTGGCATCGTAGCTTTACCTTTAGCGTTAAAATTCCAAACAGGTATCTGTTCTCAAATAGACTAAGTAAAAAATTCAAATCTGTTTTCAGAATTCTTATCAGTCTACCAAATCAATTGGTACGTTAAATGAAATTATGTTTAAATTCATATGCTGCGAGTGTTAGATAAAGACGGAAAATCACCTCTCGAATCCTTAAATGTTTGTTATAAAATTGATTTCACACCGGATGAATTATCTAAAAAGGCTCATTTTCATTTAAAATTTTTAAATCAATTTAAACCATAAGGGCTACCCTTGTGTCAACCAATTAATGAGTGTTTCGGGCATACGTACCCGCCATCACGGACGAAAAATCTTGTAAAGTGTGAACATTTACTTTAGTCACATAATAAGTTATACTAGAATAATTGTATTTTTATAACCATAATCTTTAGAGAAATTCAGTATTTTGATAGTTTAAAAAAAACATATTTCTTTTACATCACGAGTACAATTATAATTTTGTTCGTTTTTTTTATGAAGAATTGCATTTTAAATGATGACAAGTGACAACGTTGAAGTGTTCTAATATTTCACCAGTATACTTCTATTTTATATTTAATATACTCTAAATACTACTATACTACAATCTATAAGTAAGTGGAACGTGGGTAACTATGTACCCAACTGGTAAATGTATAAGACGTTGTTATGGGTATACCTATTTAGTATTTAATATTTATACTAATTAGTATTTATAACAATTACAATATATTTTAGGTTATTATTTATTATAATCGATTACTTATTAGTTTAATTGAATAGCTCAATATTAATTAATATTTGAGGTTTCTAATTACTAATTAAATATAATTATTTAATTTGGAATGTTGAATGTTAAAAATATTTTATGTTATTAAACTATTATGTGGAGATAACATCGATAAATGAACATTTTTCGGTGGCTGTGGCTATACATATATTTGAAGTTTTTTAAAATTATTCTTTTTACTTGCCAACAGTGGCATATATATAGGGGGCGTGGAGGGGTCAGACCCCTTCCCATCGGCTTTAGAGTGGATAATCTTCCACATTAAGATTTTTGATGTGAATTTTGAATCAATTCAAATTATATTCATTGTTCTTTATTGTTAAATATATTACTACCTAAGTAAAAAGTTTTGTTAGGGATTTTCCCATTTTCCCCTCCCATTTAGCTATGTCGTTTTCTTTTTTTGTTTCCCCCTTTCAGAAATCATGTCTACGCCACTGCTTGTCAACTGTCGTTCTATGATTTACAATTATTAATAATAAAATACTATAATTGAGTATAATTCATTTAGAATTCATTAGCTGCCATAAGTTATTTTGTGTATATAAAATATTATCAAGCCACAGCTAATCTAAAGCAATACAAGTAGTTATAATTTGTAGGCACTATAATGTACTATACTTAGTATAATTATGTCAAATATAGGTATACATTTAAATGTTAGATTCAATATATTATATACCTCGTACCTGCCTATAATAACTGCTTAACAATCATTAAATAACCGATGTCCAAGCACTTTTTAAATACAAATTTAAATTTAATTGTTTGATAGGTATTGTTTTTTCTTTCATAAAAACTAGAATATTTTATTATTTTAAACACTATTCTTATTTAACCTTAATTTTCATTTATCTATATATGTAGTCAATTCTGTATTTTCATCATTATTCATATTGAAATGGGAGTTACAGTTATTAATTTAAATTGTTTATGAATATGATATCAATTTAAACCATTAGGTATAACAATTGGGTACTATTATATTATATTACCTTTGGGTAGTTTTTTTGTAAGCTAAATTTGATAGTTTAAATAGAATATTCAAAACATAGTTTTCGTTATATAATAAAGGATTTATTTTTCAAAGAATAAGCATGTAGATTGTTCACGAATGCGTTGGTGTTAAGACATCGAAAGATTATTATTGAATGGTTTCATCGAGTACACAATATTTATACAATATTTCTAATATTTACTGTATGATATAACAGAATAACCGACACACACGTGTCAAAAAATACCTCTCTATCATAAATTAACAGTTTGTGTATGTGTACACATATTATACAGTTTATAAATCCCGTCGTCTTAGGTAGGTGTTAATTAAATAAATAGACACGTTGCAAAATGTAGGTACCCTATGTCTCATATAATTCTAAACCTATATTATATGCATACTGGTGACATCGTCATATACGAGATTACTATAATATTACTGTCTGGGCGGCACAGTTCCACGGTAGGTTTGATAGATGATATATATACATAATATTATGAGATCGTACACACTGCACGCACGACGGGGTAAATTTTATTTAATTTTTTTTGTGCTCTCTTATCGATAAAATAAACGTCGTTTGTTTTGAACATTCCCGCCCGCGTCATTGTGCATTAAAAAACACGACGTGCGTATTATTACAAACACGATGTATTATAACCACCATCGCTGGAGTTTAAATAGTTTAATACGAGAATGAGAGTCGAAGGGACGTTTGGATTTCGTGTATTATAATAACTCGGGTGGTGGTGTGCTGGTGTGACGGGGGGGGGGGGGGACTCTTTTGTGTGTCCGCGACCGTTGTATACCTCTCACTGCATAGACACACGCGATTTCCGACCATCTGTCCCTCTCGCTTTCCAACCACCAGGTATAATATTATATAATAATAATAATATTGTATGTGTGTAGTGTGTTCATTGCAAACGGGCAAAATGGACAAGAGGCCTATTTTTTTTTTAGCTTTATCGCTGCAGCTGTTTTCGACGGTCAAAATCATTCCGTCGTCCGTTTGGCAAAAGTGGTAGCGAATTTCCGTTGTGCCATCCACCCCCCACCCAACAACTCCGCCACGGCACCACTACAGCCTTTTAGACTCTTTCTCGTCAACATTTCTGATCCGGAGAAGTGTTCTTCATGCCACAATTACAAAGCCCAACGACTTTAGTATTTTTATACGTACCTATAATATACCTATTATTACGTGTATTTCTTTAAATACCTGTCGACTAAAATATCGTAGTTGATAATATAATTTATTATGTGTGTGTTTAAAATAATAGATATTGTTATGTTACCTATTAATTTTATAAATATAAATTTAAAATTTAATAATCTTAATAATCCTAAATATAATAAGCATACTTAATAATATATTACTATACATTTATGCCTATAGGTATAATATAAGTGATCGTAAGTATATGTACTTATGATGCGTCCTATACTCATTTTACCTTCTAAGTTAATTTAAATGTGTATTTAAAATCGTGAACATATACAGCATAGTATTCCTATAGTTCAATTTGGATAAAAATAAATAATTTCCACAGAAATTACGAGTAGGTATTGAATATTAAGGTCATTTAATTCACATTATAGTATTTAAAAATAGTTAAATAAATCAACAAATAACACAATTTAACCTATATCGTAAAATTAAGAAATATTTTTTCTCTTGTTATTTATCAATCATAAAATAAATTAATTGGACCATTGCACCTAGCTATAGATATCGTCCTAATTTTTTTTTAACCAATAATGCATCTCGATTTTCAGTCACTGGGAATTGCTTGATTTTTTTATTAGAAAATGTTTAATAGAATCATTGAGTCATTTTTTTTCTAAGAAGTTTTCTTTTAGATATTTGTATATTGTTCACTTCCTGTACCTACCTATTGGACGTATATAGAATACCTATACCTACCTAATTTCGTTTTCATGTGTTTGGCATACTTCTATTGGATCTTCTGCTGTGTATAGTATGTATATCGAGTAAAATAAATAACATATTACAATATTATAATATATTGTACCTATAATATGATAAATACCTGCTACTTATACGTTCTCTATTACTGATTCGTCATATTATTGATGGATATCCTGTAATAATATTCTACTGTTTTGTTTTGTGTCATACTTTAAGTACCAAAATATATAAGTACTTATATGCTTTATGCCTATGTGGTTACACAATGACAAATACATATTTTCAAAATTCTATATTTTTTTTACGTATTTTTTCACGTGGTCCATATATTTTCAAGGTTTACGTGGTACCCAACATCTTTTCATTACAATAGGTGGTCTATATCATTATTATCAAAAATATAGGTACCTATTATTATTTAAAAATGAAAAATAATGAGATAAATGAGGTTATATATAAAACATCATATTATTGAAATAGCGTTTGACGTTTGTCTCATCAAGGAAACTATCAATAAAGTATCTAATTATATTGTATGGCAAGGTCCACCCGATAAAAAAATATCAAATTTATGCCCAACATTAATAAATTTGTTATAGGTTACTTATAGGTCATACCAGTCTTAGTGTCCTACACATTTTCCTATACCTAATGATTCACCTAATAAATATGAGACGTATTCTAACGAACACTTCAAAATAAAATGCAAATTTTTATTACAAATAATTGTAATGGAATTAAATATAACATAACAATTGATGACTATTTACGCGGAGTGGCTCATAATTTCCGATTACAATTCCCGAAAATAACTTTTTTTTGTATTTAAATTTTTTGAAATTAAGGAGTCTCAGGTTGTTAAGTCAAACTGTTAAGTTTATTCATAAATTATTTACGCGACCGCAATGAATCGACAACGATGAATATGAGTTGACGGGACACCAGTTCCTCAGTTACTGCAATTTGCAGTGATTCCACACACTGTTTTTGTATTAATGTACCTACAACCATTGTCCATACTAGTATTTATAACCAATATTATAAACGTATAGCTAATAACGTCAATAGAAATCTATGCAGAAATCTATATCTGTTAAAACTTAAAAACATGTACGTGAGCCAGTCAACCAAATAGTATACCTGTCGTTATCGAGCAATTTACAGTAAACATCATTAACCCTCTGATAACAGAATGATAATTTGCATGTTTTAGATATAGGTACCAATACGAAAATGCATTTAATGTCAGAAGTTTAAATAGACAAGTAAAAGTACACAATGATGTCATGTATATTTTGTATATATATATATGTCATGTATGTACCATTTTTTAAACATTTTTTTTTTTTGTATCCTGTTCAATCGTAATAAAATACCTATACACTTGCGGTGATTTGGTTTGAATTTCAACAGTTAAAAGTGTAGCAATGGTTTACGGTAATATATCTGTTCATACTTCATGGGAAGTGTATTCAAATGTTACGAAAGAATCAGAGAACCATGTTAAAAAAATTCGTACCTGCCTAATTATTTACTCATTTTTACTTAACGGTCCACTAGTATACGCGTGTCAAATGACAGGCAAAGACTAAGCGCCTGGATGCGTTTAAAATAGTATATACCTACTTAGGCAACTGTGCAAAATCGACTGAAATCCATGCACCTACTTATTTTTTTAGTAATAAAATAATAATTTTGTATTTTATAACGACTAAAATTATTCTGCAATTCATTGCTTTTTTTTTTTCGTGAACATTTAGTCATTTAGGTATTGCAGAGTTTTATATTTCATTTATTTTAGATCATTAGTATTCTGTTGTGATTAATCAGTTATAATTAAGTACTTATATTGATTATTCTAATAATGAAATGTATTAGGTAGGTACAACTATTAATAAACCAGTGATGGAAACGCATTTCTTCAATAGGCACATAAAATCTAAAAAGATTAATTATTTGTGTTAAATCAGGTAATTCTTACCTAAAAGTACTCGTATTTACTACATTAATGATAACCTATAATAATATCTTAATGTCTATCATCAGTAAAGCTATATTTTTGATGGTGTACAGAGAATAGGTAGACATAATATTATATTTATTAATTATTATGTATTTACAATTTGAATCCATATAATAGTTTAATGCTTCAATAAATATGTAGGTAGGTACTTAAACATATTATTTCAATCAGACTTCAGATTCCACTAATTACTTAGCAGTGTTTAAGCATATTGATCAAGAACTTCCGAAGTATGTATAAAATAATAGTTATTACTCAAAGAGTGTAGGTACAGTCAAGTTTACAGTTATCTAGATAACCGTGGTCAAGTTATATTATATGTATTTAATAGATTTATATAATTGATGAGTTGACAATGTAATTTTAATAAACTAATAATAACTATTAATTATTAATCTTTTATTTAATTTATAATGTTTAAATGACTGTCTAACGTTGTTAATACTTTTTATAGTTAATAAAAAACAAAAAACAATTTTATAGTATTTTGAATTTAGTTTATTTGTTATATTTTTATATTTTATTTAGGTATGTCCAGTATGGTAGTTAGTTTGTATACCACTTTTATTAGTATAAGTAAAATCGCTTTGGAATTGTTTGCTTCCCTAATCTGGGGCAATGCTATTTATTTCGACTGCTTTTATGCAAAGAACAACATTAAACACTTCACCAACATGGTCTATTGCGTAATCAAAATATAGTCATGCAAATAAAATAATAAAAGTTTCAATTAATTTTAAAATAAAATTTTGATTGATGAAGGGAGATAATTTAAAGGAGTAAAATGGTTTTACAGAAAGGTGGTACCTTTTAAAATATATGGTTATTGGTATAGATATAATTCAAATAAACATTTTCTCTACATAATTTATCCAAATTTATAACATACAATTGGAATTGAGCCACATCGGTGGCCAAATACTCCGTGTAAAGTTCCAGTAGGTTATTTTTAGTGAATTGGCCGACTGAAACTAGTGGTAGTGTACTACTTGTTAAAATTAGAACTATTTAAAAAATCTTGAATATACTTT
The DNA here is from genome assembly GCA_008086715.1 of Sitobion miscanthi. Taxonomy (NCBI): domain Eukaryota; kingdom Metazoa; phylum Arthropoda; class Insecta; order Hemiptera; family Aphididae; genus Sitobion; species Sitobion miscanthi. Next base: position 5,601,990 of record CM017797.1, read on the forward strand.
TCAATCATAAAGTTTGCACTCAATAACTAATCGGGTGTCTGGTTTATTGCCAAATTAATTGGCGTATCAATTAATTATGTATAATATATGAGCAAATTGTCATTGAATATACATTCAAATATAAATAAAATAGGTATGTATACTATAATTACTGTTTTTTTTTTTGGTATAGCTTGCTGGTTGGTTCTCAGCTACAGGTTGTAAAAAAGTTAACGCTTGGTTAAATCTATTTAAATTATAAGAAAAACTATAAGTTAGTAGCATTATACCAAGCATCGGAAAATGTCTTTGTTTTCTTATGATTTTGTCATAGTTTCAAATAATTTGTTTTGTACAGCTTATCATTAATTTTTGATAAAGTAAACTAATATTGATAAGTGATAATACATTACATTGTGTTCTGTAGGAATAAGTAGAATAACACTGTCTATGGTTATATCTTGTACTGATAGAAAAACTATTCGCAAAATCGGAAATATTCGTCAAAAATATAAATATTTCAATTGGGTTGTGAATTTGTGATGTACGCTATCTATCGAAATAAACGATCTACTATAATAGTAATCCCGAATTCGAAAAACATTATATTTGCCTGTATATTTTTATACCCAATTGACAAATATGTACGATATATGACTGCCCTACTCTTACTTTTATGACCCAACTATAATACGATAGGATAAAATTAATAATATGGAGACCTGGGGACGTAGGTGTAATCTGGGAGGGAAAGGGGAACTGAGGGCTCCAAAATATTTTACTGTAGGGGCCATAGTGTACTTTTTCTTAATATATAATTTAATTTATCACATTCTGCCGCCCAAAATATATAAATAGGTACGACGAATTTTATTGCATTTAACAGAATGCTGGACAATATGGAAGACCTATACTGTATTACTGCAGTTGATACTTGATTGGTATAATTTGTGTAATTGTGTAGAGATGTTGTAGCCTGGGTAGTCAATTGTTTTTCCAAACGCTATAAAATGGATGGGCAAGATTGTATTGTGAAAATCGATGAATTTATTTTTCAAAGAAAATGAAAATATAACTGATGACATTTATTATACACTGCTGATCGAAAAACCGGGAACGAAGAAATAGAACAGCTAATAGATAATGGCGAAATTCAACTATCAACGGAACAAAATGAAACAAATCAACAAAATTAGGGTTTTAGGATGCAGGAACCATGGGTATTTGGTATAATATGTTGTTACCATAATGACCTTTTGGAGCGTTGATATTTCATAGTTGGAAAATGGGACAGAAATACATTTTTGCCAAATATATTCAAAGAGTTAAGATAGAAGTTGAACCAGGAACGATGATTCAGTGACCAGTTTATAGCACATACGTCTGCACAGTAGTCAGTAAATGAAAATTGGTTTACTATAGTACCTATACATAGGGCCGTTCTTATAGTTTTCTAGGCCCAGGGCGAAAACCAATTTTACCACTTTTTTCAAACGAGAGGCCTCCAAATGTAAGTAAAAATGTCCACTAAGGACGGCCCTGCCTACCTATATATAGATGAAATAGCGAATCATAGTCAAAATTTCATTGATCCAAATACTTACAGGAGCACATACTCTAGGTTCTTTAGCGTGTCGTGAAATAAATATAGGTACGATATAAAAGTAAATGAAGATTCAGCTTTACTTGAAAGGAAGTTGTGTCGAATGGTTTTATCACTTCATCCATCCAAGAATACAGTATTTTACAATTTCCTTACAGACTTAATGGCATTTTTAGTTTAAGGGAAAAATAATAACAATATGTCAATTAATTATACTAGTGATTATACAATAAAAATAAAATAATTTATAAAAACATGGTAATTCAATACAATTTTTGGGTAGATCGCATACTGCTTAAATCAAGTTTGGTAGATCACGTACGACATCACAACCACTTCTTTTAACAACAATTAATATATATGTAAGCCCGGCCAAACTAATTTTACATTTTTGGCACAACATTTATGGGATAATAAGTAATAAGATATAATATAATTAAGTAATCGAATAAGTACAATAAAAATATGAACCTGGCTGATAATATAATTTATTTTATTTCAGGGCTACGAGTTGTGTTATTTTCAAAAGATATACTTTCCACCCTGCAGTGATTTGGAAATTTTTCGAACGCTGGCTTGACGTAATGGTGCGTTACAGTAACATGACTGGAAATATTATTTTACAATAACAGAACAAAGTCTTGAAATACAAGAAAACACAATATGATGACAATTGGAATTTTAAGTGAGTATTATCCACCGCTTCTCGATTGTATTTTCTAAAATACGGCATACGCCGGCACGTGACAAACAATAATTTTAGTGTTCTGGTGATCATAATGAATATAAGTTTTTAACATTTCGAAAAAAAAAGTACTGATAAAACATATAGACTACGAACTGAGTATTTTAGTTACTCGTGTCGTATTGCACTCCGGTGTAAAATTATTATTTTGAATTCGAAAACAATAATAATATTGATCGTAAATTCATAACATTCGAAGAACGGTTATAAGTGAATATCAATTAATAACTCTATTATAAAATTATTTTTTTTTTAAATTTGAATGGCTATAAACTAATGTTGTTTATTCGCAAAAAAAATAAGATGTATATTAACAATAAATATTTTTTAAATTTGTTTGATGTTTATATATAGTAACAGCCAATAGGTATAAGAATAAGATATACCCACATAATTAATCTATAGTATTAAAGTTTAGTTGTACACTTGTAACCTAACCTTGTGATACGTTTTAATACATATTGAAATCTTAAAATAATGTTTTTGTCAAATTATTCTGTTATTAAAAATACGTTAGGTGTAGACTGTAGGTAGTCAAGGTTTCCCAGATGTTTTAGATTAAATTATAATAAAGTGTATGTAATATATATGTATTATAATATACTTTATCTTAAATTAATTTTTAAGTAGGTAGTAGGCACCTATCAATAATCACAAATAGAAATTTATTAAAATTAAAGATAAAATGTAACAATGAATGCCAGAATGCGAATAATATCGTTAATACCTATCTATCTAATTAGATTATATCTAAATTGTAACAATTAAAGTAATTAAATGTGTAAATTATAAATTATAAAAATTGTACTAACTTTTGTGGTTTGTAGAATTATTTTATTAGTACATAAAAATCTAAACATTCGTAATTGTATTACGTTTTTCTTTGAGTACCTATAAAGTTATGGTAAATGACCTGTCAACTCTTAGTATATAATATATCGTATCTTTAAAGAACATATACTGTGTATACAATACTTACAATAATTGTTTGGACCTATTACCTATATTAGTAGGTACTTATAATTTATATAGTTAAGGCTGTAAAAGTAGATCTATATAGATTTTATAATAATGACTTGGAAACCGTATGTTATAAGTGCTTTGACAATGAATTCAAATAGAAAGTGCTATTTACTTTTTTTCATTTTTCATAACATTATATATTCGAATATTTCTATCACTTTGCCGTATTTTCTCCACTTTCTTTTACATCATGCTCCCCGCTGGACGAGGACATGGTTCATAGAATCTATGTTGTTTATCAATAGGGAACATGATAATAACAATAATAATATAATAATAATAATAATAATAGCAGCAGCATTATAACAGCCCGACAATGGCCGAGAATAGATTTCCTTATTTCCTGATGATTTCCATGAATTATAGTGTAACGCCCGAGTTTTCCTTCGTCTATGCTAAATCATGGGTAGGCCTATAGCTGTGTGCGTCAGCGTAAACTAACCATTGCAATTGAAAACCTAAAAAATATGCCATGTTTAATTGAATATAATCAACCGACACTTTTTACTAGCCATCAGTTTAAATGTCTAAATTTACAAATATTGTAAATATAAATGTAGATATATAGATATCTGTATAATCAGCGTATCAAATAATGGAATAAATATGTTTAGGTCATACTAGTTAATAAATATGTTCTTAGTACACATTCGGCAGCAAATAAAGGATTTATTTTCGGAAGGGGTTATTAAGGAGTACCTACTAATGTCTTTAGGAAAGTCTATAAATTACTTAGATGCTCGTTTGTTTGTTATAACCTTTGATAAGTTATCTAAATGTTTAACTTAACTTATGATATTATTATATTATATTTAATTGTTTTTTTTTTGTATTACAGAATTGATTTAACGTACTGGCATTGCCGTATTATGTTTTTAATTGGAATATAATTCCATTAATAAAGAATAATATAATTTGTTACATATTATAATATAAAATATATACTATTTAAGTGAAAACTGTACAGTTTTTTAGAAGAGATTTTAAAATATTCAAAAACAAACCATCAGAATATTTTTGACATTATAAATAATGATACAGATTATGTTGCCCTGAAAATTAACCTTAGTATAAGCCTGACCGCTTGATAAAGTGGATAAAGTGATACACAAGTACATGACTGATTTAGAAAGTCAATTTGTGTTTTCAAAATAGAAACAACAATTTTTTAAATAATAAAAAAATCAAACGAAATGCTTATAATTTTAAATTGATTCGTTTTTTTAATCTTATTGATCATTAATAGGACGCTATACTTGTATTTGTTGTTACTAATTTACTAGTGAGTAAAATATCAATTAATGTACGTACATTTATATTAAGCAGTTAACGTTCGTCCTGTTTTGTACGTAAAAGTGAATTGACCTATAATCCAATATATTATCTCTATTCTTTGATAGGATTTTTCGATATTTTTTTTACTTTAACTTAACTAGTTTATAAATTATTGGTTTGTAAAAAATATAATATTTGTTAATAATAAGTAAATATTATATAGGTACAGTTTTTATACAATATCGTAAAATCGTGTAGCACTATCAATTATTCATTAATCACTATAGTCACGTGTATGGTTACTAAATGAACATTAGTTGATTATCAATTATTATCCATCGTTATCCTGAACAGTGAACTTTCATTATTAATAGCTAAATTATATTACAATTTCCACGTTTTAAATTCCTAGTGGAACGATAAATGTATTCATTTTACAGTGATGTGTGTTTTTTTATTTTTATTTTCATTTTTATTTTTGTGTCTGTGTACACGATAAGTATAGTCGTAATGATGCTTAGATTTTCAACTTCAGTATCTTATTCAATGGGAAAGTGGATCTAGTTGGTGTATTGGGGAGGTCAAAATTTAAAACAGTACTTTTCAAAAGCGCTGGGAAAACAAAAAAAAAAATTAAGGAAAAACGAGAATTTTTCAACAAAATCGATTTTGGTTTTTGGTGTAACTCTAAAACAAATGACTGTAGATACATGACATTTTCACTGAATATTAGAATTTTCTATACACATTAAAACAAACAAATTTACACCATTTGTTTATTTTATCAATTTCCATAGGTACTCGATAAAATTTTCAAAATATTTTGACTTGTTTTGAACTGTTTACGGACATTTTTTTTATAATTGTCAATAAAATTGTATTTTTTGTGTCAAAAAGCGTGAAAATTTAATACAAGGGTTCTGATATATTATTATTATAGCAATTGAAAAAATACATAGGCACAATTATTTTATAAGCATTTAAATTTGACAAAGTTTATCAAATTTAAAAATGATTTTGTAGTTAAATATTTATAAAATGTTCATCTTTTATAGCTATAAAGATTGAAAATTCAAAACAAAGTTCCACATAAGTAGGTAATTCTGTAACAAAAAATCTAAAATATACATTGACTCTGTTTTTTTTTTTTATAGTTATTTTAAGTTCAAAATTGGACGAAATTACATATTGAATAACCAAGAATAATGATTTTAGTTATTTTTTTCTAATTTTATTTTATTAATTCAACTTACCGGCTGTCCGTATAAATAATAAGTTATATTAATATAAATATAATATAAAATATCCTTGACTGACATCCGTCTTTGCTCAGAATCGTTTTTCATATACAAAGATATTATATCATTGAATTCAAATTTAATACCATCTATTACAGTGACCCACTTGTAACCTACTATACAGCAGAGCGACATCCACTTACCCGTTTTTTTGTATATTATATTTAATTTATAACTTAAATTATTTTGAGTTATGTGTAAAGGTATGTACCAAAAATGACTGGCCGACTTGATATAGGCAATTACGTGATATTTTTTAAGTTTTACTAAAAGCATGATAACTTATTTAATTTTTATAAATTGTTATGAATTTATAGATTTATAGTACCCATTGTGTTACAAATAATCAAATTGTAGTGTTGTAAAGATATGTTTGCTTAGTGTAGTGCATATAAAATATAAATTATGATCAGGGTAATGCGTTAGTTATAACTTATAAACCGATATCTATAATGTATTATGTATCATATTTATTTTATAGCTTATATATAGAAATATAGAATAGGTTATATAATAGTTAAATTATTTAATTGTATTTTGCATCATATAAAGTATTAACCTACGTCATAATATGCGTTGTATATAATTTTAAAAATATATGGTTCAAATTAGTAAAACAATTATTGAATTTTTATAACTTGGGCTGATGTTAAATTGTACACAATGTGTGTGGTACAAATTTGTACAATGACTATTTTGAGTCAGTTTCTTAAAAAAAAAAATAATGAAAAAATATCAATTGTGATTTAATGTGCAGTATGCATAGTTGTAATTTTACTTTTGAATAATACTGTGGATATATATAACCAGGGTTATGTTTATAATTAAGCCGTATATCATATTACTTTTTCGAATCATTTTTTGACTAGGTACAAAAATCGTTTGCACTTAAATTTAATTTTTTCTTATCGAAAACTGTGTAATATATATATAGGTAGGTAACAGTTACATCATTAATAGTAAGTAAATTTTAAATGTAATTAATATGTTTAGAGTATAGACTAATCACTAATATAAAGATTGTAGTTAATCATACTAATAAAACAATTCTGTAACGTAGGTACCATCTAAATATTGGTAAAAAATCCATATTAGCCATACTAATATCAATATGCATCGTATATTATGTACATTGCATAAAATAACTATAATACTACAATGATATTATGTTTTTGTACACTTTAACTGTAAATCGAAGATACAATAATTAATGTTGTGGTTTTGAATTATATAATATATAAGTCTGATAATAAGCAACCGAATGCCGAATTCTGTTGATGTTCGTGATTCGTGATTATGTCGCTTTATTTCTATATAGACAATATGTATACTCAAACGTGTAAAAAATAAGATTTGTATACGTGTCTTCTACTGCCGTGGAACCTACGGATGTCCTTCACAGTCCACCGGCTACCGATGACACAAATCGATTGCCGTTTTCTTTTCTGTAGAGTAGAAAAAAAAATGTATAATAACAAACTTGTATATTATAGTTCCCACTCCGCAGTATGCTCTTTTCGAGTTATTACCCGGTGAACCGTGTAAGGAAAAACGATTACCGCACGCGGTAGCGGTTGGCATGGTCGATGACCAAAAACGGTTTTCCATACTTATAACGTGCCTCATCTGCCGCTACGCCGACCGTTCTCGATTCGAAAAATCATCCGCTCATAATGCGGACGAACCCGTTGATCTCGTGAAATCGCAAATTCGACACGAACGTTCTATCGTCATCATCGCCACCATCATTATTTTTCTTTGGAAAATTGGTTAAAACTATTATTTTTTTTTTTTTGTTTTGTTTCTCTGGAGCGTCACGTGAACTGAATAATAACAACACCAAAATTTGTACACAACAATATAATATTACCCTATAGCTAAGGTACTTATATATCATATTATATATATTATCACCGTGACAGATTAATAGCGTGGTATATTTATATATAACCTATATTATATATTTATTACACTCGAATTGTCTGCTTACTTTTTCTTCTTTATAAATATAATAATATATTACATATTATTATGCTTATTAAAGTATCTCTTTTTATTGTATCGAGCATTGCTATATTATACATACTTATATAATATATATTGACATATTATAATGATCAGTACACAATATATAATATTATGTGTAACGACTTTCCCGCGCGCAACAAGTGGTACCTACGCAAAAGTAGCCGGTAAAACTCTACGACTCTACAATCGACTCGACGTGACATAATAATATTATGTGCGTGTGTCTACCAAAATAAACAAACACCGACTCACTGTAGTTTATACTTGTACATTTATGTATAATATTATGTAAAAAAGTTTCAACTTACAATCTCGCCGATGACTGTTCTGTCGGCTGCATTAATTATATCGGCGGATAATAGACAATAGCTTACTACCAATAACCATGTCACACTTAATTCATAAAGACTAATGTGCTAATTCCACCCCCTCACACCTTCTGCATAATTATGATTATATTTTATTGTTATATACGTTTCGAGCCACACTACAGGTCTTTATATTAAACCGTTCACTGTTCAACTTTTCATCCTTATCGATGTCCTGAAAGGTTTTTAAACTACAGATGTAATTCGTACTAGTTGCTGTGACAAGCCAACAACATAGGAAATCAAAAATCAAAAATCGTATAAATAATACCTATTTCTGGTCAATTATAAATAATTCTTAAAATTTTTTAACAAAATATATTTAGTTGATAATATAATATATGTTCTATTGTACCTATAATTGTATAATATATAAATATGTAAATACCAATAAATGTAAATACACTTTAAATACCTACTCATTTTTTTTGAACAAGAATATGTTTTTTGACTGGATACACTTTTTTTGTTTCCGATCTATTTTTTGTTAGATTTTCGTTGTTATGGTTACTTATTTACACAATATATATGATTCATAGATTTTCCTTGTAGAGGAAAAATATCGAGTAGTGTGCTATGGTTTTTTCAATCGAAATACTGTATAATATTATAATAGGTATACCTATATTTACATTTTACATACTGGTATAAATTGAGTTTTATGAGGAGTTTGGAGAAAATTGGCATAAACAAAATTAATTTTGAGGGAAATTTGTACATGCGTCCGAATATATTATGTCGATGCCGAACTCGAAAATTTTTTTATTGTTATAATTATTCAAACATAATAACGGTTTTTACCAAATTTGGGTTTATTTATTCAATAATTGGATGTACAAATCTGTACTTATGACATTTTTAGTTTCGAAAAATGGTCATCCAAACTATCTATAATAGGTAGTATAATATTATTATAGTAAGTTATAGCATATAGTCTCTTTGTATAATAATAAACTGACATAATATTATTATTAAATGTGTTTCGATCATTCAAATTGTATTCCAACACTGATTTACAAATATCTACCTTTTTTGCGAAGAGGATACTTCATTCAATAATATGCAATTTGATACAACGCTGGAGTATTGTATTACAAATCCGAATCCAATGACCAATATTCAATGACACATTTATATATAAAAAAATAATGTATATATACGAGTATATTATTTACTGATATAAATTTATATAGGTATACCTATTTTATTGTAATCTATATATCGATAGTTATGCAACTATTAATACGATTTACCATCGATATAATATGCTATTCTCAAAGTTATTTAAATTATTATTAGACGTTCTTCTACTTTGTTCAAACCTATATCTTTATGATTTGAAAAGTGTGGGGTAATTATTAAAAAAATAATTATAATATCGAAAATCCGGACAGAGTGCACAGAAAATTGCAGGATTGTGGTGGTTTTTTAAAGTGATAATTGCATCTAAAAAACAATTATATTTTAATATTGCTTGCATTTAATAAAAATAAAATTTTAATTCTATCTAGTCTTTTCTGATACTAAAAATTGTATTTCTATATGTCTTCAATGCAATTTCTACTCTTGAGCCCGCGTGGTTAGATTAAGGTAATCTTAGCGAAAAGTTATGTTTTTACAGATATCATACTGATAATAGAATACCGTAAACATGATGATCTTAAATCAAATTATGATTACTGTTGTACCCTTTTAATAACAAAAATGATTATTAACGTATTAATCGTAATATATTTGTAAATGTTTATATTGGTATATACCTACCATTAGAAATACGAATTAACGTTCCTCCCTCCTTTTTATGAACTCCCTCACTAATATAGAAGCCTTGTCTGATTATATAGGGTAGGTACAGTGCCGTATATTTACGGGGAGGAGAGGGTCATAAGGTCTGGATTCCCCATTGGCCTAATATATACCTATCTAAACATCTAATATATATAAATTCTGTAACAGAAACCCCCACATAAATGTGTTTGGAAAATTAGCTGGACCCCCTCCATGAAAAATTCCTAAATACGCCACTAGGTAGGTAGGTTATACCTAACTGAAATTATATTTTACTTAATAATAATTAATATTATGTTTACTACTATAACTATATAATAATACTTATTAATTATAAATTGTATCATATAAATGTATGTATTTGCATGTGTAGTCCGAGCTTGTTAAACCACGTGTATACTTATGGTTGAATTCTTTATTCTCATGGTAATAAATCATTATCGAAGGTCATTTTTGAATTATTAGTCCAGTGGTATAATGAGTGTCACACTAGTTCGGTTTTGAATATAAATTGGTTTTTACTTTTTAGATAGGTAGCTGGAATGACGTGTTAGTTCACACCAATTAAATTTAAAAATACGCGTTTATTGTCTCTGCATATATTGTTATTATGGTAGGTCAATAAACAATTTACCGTTGTCGTAGCTAAAGGTAATTAAAGAAAAAAAATGAGTTTAACTGTCCCTAATCATTACGGCAGTAATACTAGTATATGATTTAAAAATTTTAAATACAATATTATACATTAAAAAAAACAATGCATAAAAAGAGCTATTGAAAAAATTACAATAATTGGATATTTACTAAGGTCGTTACGCCTACCTAACCGGAGCTCCTACCGTATTACTGTTGAAGAACAATATGAATAGGATACAAAAAATGAAAATTGGATAAATACCTACAAATCGCTGATATTTAATGTAGTTATTAAAAACGCCACAATTCGACCGATATCCTACCGCCATATTCCTACACTACCTACAAATTATTTATGAGAAGAAAAAGCCACAAATGGTTAAAATTACCTTGGAACTTGCAAGGTGTACAGCGCATAACAATAATATGCATTGATGATGTCGGTGTGGAGTGACCACAATCCAAAACAAATTCGGACAGGGAAACGAGTGCATGTTTACAAAGGATAACGGTGGGAAAATGAATAGCTTTGGCTTTGGAGATATAATACATTTAGATAACATACATTAAAATTAAAATTACAGGTTGTAAATTGTAAGCACACGTGGTTAATAAAATACGTATTAATATGTACACGGGGCCATTGAAAATGTATTCTCCTCGTATCAATAACAGTAATAATGCATACCTAACTGCAGTATAATACCTATGTATTGTATTATCCTATATATTATATATGCCAGAATCCCGCAATCGTTGCCTATACCTATGTATACTATGTTCAATTTGTATTAAAACTTGTCTATAATATGTTGAGTGTTGACTATAATATTAAACTTTTTATGGTTATTTGGTAAACACTAAATAGTCATTTTTTTTACCACCGTCGGAATTATTATATCTAATAATATATCCTACTATAGCACTTATAGTTACGTAAACTCTTGGAAATAAGCCTATGATGACATCATAATAATATGATGCCCATCAATGTTTGCTATGGTTTCATGCTAGTAACCATAGTGACTGGTTAGTCACCTAAACCGATAGAAAAAATAAATATATATTAAGTCATATTCCGAGACTTGTAGGTATTACAAATAATTACAATCGTATTGGCTTCGAGTGTGGTGTACGTTTTATATAAATTCTGCAAATTTAAAATTAAATTAAATACGATTCATCAACTTCAAGTTGTTGATTACTCAACATTGTCTGCTTAAAATATGGTCGAAAAGTTTTTGGGTGGATTCGAATATACTACTTAGAGTTTATCCTACGAAGATTAAAACGATTATTTTTAATCTTCATATAGTTTATCCGAATAAAACTGATGGATAATGGATATTGATATTAATGGATATTAATGGATATTAAAGTACGCCTATGTTGGAATTTTCAGGTTGTAAAATATTACTAAAAATTGAAACGTGTACATTATTAGAGTTTAAATGAATATATACAAATAATTGTATTATAATGATACCTATACTATAATAGACCTAGGTTATTATATATGTATAATTATATTATAAATACATTAATTCGATATCATTTAATCAAAATGTTTAGGATTAATATACAATCACCATTCAAAGTGTATTATTTTCATTTAAATTTTAGATTTTTAGGGTTGGCTATTTTATTGTTAATAATATTATATAGCTGAGTGAGCGAGTTTATAATAATTAATAAATGTCTAAAAATATCAATTGTATCTATGACAATTGAATGGTATCCATGCGAACATAAATACGATTAAAAGCTAAATAATTTAAAGAAAAGTATGTACCTATAACCATAATAATAGGTATGTTAACTACTAATTATGTAATACTAATGAAACGATTGATCATTAATTATGTATTTATGTACCTATTATACGCATTTTGATGAATAAATCAACGTCTAATAGACAGTGCTACCAATTTTAAATAATGTATTGTTATATTTTGTGTTAAATAGACATAATAATATTTAAATTAATAATACCTATTCGCCATTTCACCATAATACGAGAAAAAACGTGATCATTTGTAGATTTGGTCCACCCGTGAGCAATTCACTGTATAATATTATTGATATTTGCGATGAATGGCTACAACGATATCTTGAAATAATAATTTATTGTACGTGTTGTGCCGTTATCGACGAACCTTATTAATTTTGTATTTTTGTTCATGTGTTGTTTTCTACACAACGTACAAAATGTTATAATCAATAACGATATTTATTATGTTTCAGCGATCATTATTTTTGGCATGTCCGTCTTTGTCGCGGATGGGACGAAATGTCTCAACTCAAAAGACGTGGAAAGGTACGTGGTGGTCAACTGTGCCTATCAAGAATTTCTATCTGTACCAAGTACTGACATTTTAAAGGACGTCGAGGTTTGTTAAAACAAGAAATAAATTAATAAATAAAATAATTAAAATTACAAATGAATGTGTAGTAATATAAAATAGTAGTATAATATTGATCAATTTATCCAGTTGCGATTGATAATAATATATTATAACGGATTTCGTGCCGATTTTATATTGAGATCTTCTCAGCTTATAAAATTGAATTATATTCGTTATTGACGTTTGGTGTAAGACTTGGCTGTCTGTTATATTTTATTTATTGGTTATTTAGTCCCGTATGCTTTAATCGTCGCGAACATCGAGCCAACGAGGAAAATAAGAAAAAAGATAATATAACGGTCTAGAAGTCAGTAAGTCATCCTGTAAATAGATCACTCGGAGAGCGTTTCGCTGTCGATGTCGTAATAAATATTAATAATAGTTAGTTATTTTTTTCTCACGTTAAACTGATTACTTAAAGTTTGGACCGCATACGCTTTTATGGTCTATGTGTTTAAGTGTGTATATAACATCGGACACGCCATTTTGTCCATTATACATATTGTAAATTTCGTTAATGCATATATTATATTCATCGATTCAGGAACATTAAAATATACTTGCATGCGCCTCTCGTCCTGCCGTGATTTTAAGTAAAAAAAAATTCCCATGCCAAAAAGGTTTAAAATATAATTATATTATATACTTTTCTCGTGACCTACAAAACAATAAGAAGATAATTAGACGCGTTCGTAAAATTAGTCGGTATTCATAAATCTATATTTGTTTTTTTTCTTCTGGGAGTGTCCGGCAGGAAATCACCGATGATTCATTGAGTATAAAACGTCACTGCCCGTAGACGACTTGCACCTTATGTGTAATATTTTACGAAATATTTTGAGAAAAAATAACATAACACCATATCCGCGTACAATGTTCCTATCTACTGTATGTACTCTGAACGCACCAGGCACAGTGTACTATATGGTACTATATTACTATGAACTATGCTTAGATATTCACAAAATTATTTATACCTATTCCGTGTTTAGGAATGCCATACATATGTCTGGAATACTAATTCTATTTAATTATTAATGGACATTTAAGATCCGTGATTTTCTAACATTCTATGTATACCTATTGCCCTTTTTTCATTTAGTTTGCTCTTCATCGCTCTCTATAAAACCGCAACTCGATTGTCACGCATTTCTGTCTGCTGATTTAATTTATTTCTCCGCCATAAGGCGAGATCCTTCTTTGCAGCGTTGATCTTAAAGTGAAATACACCTATTTAATTTACTTATAAATCTTAGCCCTTAGAATTTGAACTTATCATCTCTTTTTTTTAAACATTCAACGTTTCTGTGTTTGTTATCCTCGCCTCAAAAAAAAAAAAAAAACCTAAACATTTTATATAATATAATTAAAAGACATTTTTATGTTTGTTATTTATTATTAAATGTTTATTACAGACGTTAAACCTAGAGCACAACTACATCGGCAAGCTATTTAACAACAGTTTCACCGAGTACCCGAACATCAAGAATCTGATGTTGTCGTTCAACAAGGTACACACCATCGAGCCCGGGGCGTTAGGGTCGCTTGCCGAGCTGGAAACGCTGGACCTGTCCCAAAACGCCATCAAGGAAGTGCCGGCCGGACTGCCCAAATCGCTGGTTCAGCTAAAGCTGAACGGAAACCCGGTGGCGGACATGCGGCAGCTGGAGACGGCCGTCGGACTGCGAGTGTTGCAGCTCAGGGGCTGTGACCTGAGAGCTTACCCGGCACTGGGCATCATGCCCAACCTGGTCAATCTGGACGTGTCCGAAAACGCAGAGATCTACGATCTGGACCCGGCCCAGCTGGCCGTCACGTGCCGCCTGGCCCGGCTCAACGTGACGGGCGCTACCAATCTGTTCCAACCCGGGACGCCGGGCGCTCACTGCAGATGCCGGCGCGTCGTCCAGTGGGCCCACACGTACAAGGTGACCATTTTCGGTTTGGGCCATTGCCCGGACCCGCTGCCCGGAGACGGTGAGACCGACATCCATGACGACCCAAAGGACGAGGCCTGCGCCCGGACCCCGGAACAGGCCCTGGCCGCGTTCAAGGAGTGTATGGCCGAGTGGGAACACCGCAACACGCCCTACTGGGCCATCGTCTCTGGTATCGTTATCATCGTGGCCTTGCTGCTGGCGCTGTGCGTGTGCATGCGCCGCCGCCGGAGGAGACGCCGCCGCGGCAACGCCGACAAAGTGCAGAACGCCCAATCGCCGCCGCCGTCTGATTCCAAAGTGGCCCACAACGACTCGGCCGGCAATAACAAGACCGAACCCGCCGCGCTCTTGTCGTCGGCCGCGTGAAATCGTCCAATTTTCCCTGCGTTTTAATTTTTTTTTAACAAATTTTACCTACATTGCGTATCTTACGTAAAATATTGTGCTGCCCGCGTATAATATATACCTACGTCAATGTATTTATGCCTACATTTTTTATCTTATTATTTTTGATTTGTTGTACTGCATGTGTCTAAAGATCTAAGGGTACATATTATTATTATTATTGTTATTATTATATTAAAATAATAATTTACATAGGCGAGTGTATCATAATGTCACGCCACAATATTATATATATTATGCATGTGCATGTACATATAATGATAGATATATAATTATAGTAAAAGTATTAAAAAAAAATAGTAAAAATCATTAATGATCTCTAAACGCCGGAGATTTTCCGATCCCTTCGGGTAGAGCGGTGAACGCATAAAAGTCAACGATCGCGTAATTTGTTTTCTTAAGGTTTTATTTCATACTATGATTACTGTATTATAATGGTAAGTAGGTATATATGACGTGTGAACCATAATATTATATAACTGTAGAGTTAGGACATAGGTACCATATTGTATGTATAACATTATATTATTGTACACGTCGTTTCGTGACGGTTAACGTTTGGTAACTGAAAATGTGGTGGTTTTTGCTTAAGCCAGAGTACAGAGATTCCCCCCCGTTATGATTTATACATTATAGCATTGAGATATCTATAATCAATGATAATAGTTTGCTAGATCGATTTAGGCGCGATCGAATCTCTCAACCAACACGACGAGAACTCGCGGCGTTTCACACTCCTATATACGCACGATATTGATAATATATTATAATATATTATTGAACAGTACATTTATTATTATTTAATATAATATATAAAGTTAGTCACTAGACATAAATATTATCTGATTTTTTTTATTTCAATTCATAATTATTACTATGTATAATTTACAATAAATTATTAGTTTTACAATAATGTTATGTTACTTATAATAAATTCATAATTCGTGCATAAAAACAACAACAAATAAATATTTTTAAAAAATTGCAGTATTTATTAGTTTGGGTTAAGAACACACATGATATTATATTGTTTTTAATGTGTATATTTTATTGTTTTGATTTTATTCCACGCGAACAAAGTGTAATGGTATTTATTTTATATTTTTTGTTATGTGTTTTATAATAATTACATTTTGATGCTTTATTATTGAAGATTATTAATCTTTTTTCTGTTACCTACCTATTCAACCATGATTTTCCCCCCATTCAGTTTCCGTAAAAATAATTTGAGTGTAATACACCCGATGGGTAAAACAATATGTACCTTAGTTTTGACTGTATAGGATTATGAAGACCTACCTAGTACATATTATTATAAAGTGCATCTATTGCAGGTTATGATAACACATCGTTGCCCTAAATGCCCCGTGTATTTTGTAATAATATTACAACACTATAATGTTTTTCATTAATCGTATTTTCGATGGACTTTAACCCATGATTACGTAATGTGTTATTCTATTATTTAGCAGTGTACATTAGAGAAAAAGGTTATCATTCAGTAGTTGCCTCTTTAAATTGGAAGCCATAAGTAAACTGTGCGTACAGTACCTATATACAATGACTCTGTAAAGGATCTATAGGTATAAATGGTATAATTTCCTATTATAATTAACTGCATCGCTGATATCAACTTGTTAACTTTTTCTTAAATAGTTTTATTTGATACTTAATAATAAATACAAAAATTAATATATACTGATACAATCCACATAAATAATCAAACTATTTTTTTTTATTTTTAAAATAGTAAGTATTCTCTCGCTTTTCCTCGGGTAGGTTATATATCCTATAGGCATACATACCAATATTATGTCATAATATTTAAATATTTAAACACAATGGCGTGTGATTGATTGATTGCTATTGTATTTGTTAATTTTTAATTAGTTACTTATATGGACTTACGCAGTTATACATTGACGAACAAATTTAATTTTTACAGCTTTACACATGAAATTAATATTTACTACCTACTTATTACCTGTCATACCTATCTATTACTAACCATTGATGTATACAAATAAACTTTAGAGTTTAGAATTTTTATTGTACATAATATATATTAATATATAAGTTTGGACGATTTTTAAGGTATTTCCGCTATAAAAAATTACATTTTTAGCTTCATTTGAATTGTTTCTGACATCAAATTTTAGGTCACATTTAATTTATTTAAATTTAAAAAAAATGTTTCTTATAAATGGTGATTAAACATTCAATAAAATATAGTATATATTAATTTATCAACACCAGTACAGGGGATAATATTATGAAAAAAATATTAATAAATAAATAAACAATTATTGTGAGCGCTTAAAATAACCTATACTATTATCTAGAGAGCCTATATAAGCTTATATAGGCTCTCTACTATTATCCATTAACCAATAGATAAATATTCAAAAAATGTTAAATATTATTAAAATAATAATATAAATAAAACCCATACTACATTAAAAATAATTTAATAGTTTGCATCTAAAATGTATAGGACTATTATAAGTGGTATCTACTCATTTGTGTTCAATTATTTGTTTTGTTTTATATTTTAAGAATGGTCAATTTATTATAAACATTTTTATTTATTTAAAATGTACCTGGAGTCCAGGGGGGTCATGACCATAGAATTTATTTAGGGGCCTCAGATTTGTCCATAACTTTTTTCCTTATTGGCTGTAACACTGCATAAATCATCTAAATAAAAATCAATGATTATTTAGCGGGGTAAAAAGCTTGTAAATTATAATGTAGGTATAAATAAAATGATACATTATTCATTATTTATTGCTATGTACCTAATATCTATATATATTTTTTACAACAGGTACCTAATATTAAATAATATATACACTATTACTTTTTTTTTCGTACAGGGGCTTTATTTAAAACTTTGGCCCCTGGGCCTTAAAATGTCTTAATTCGAGTTTGGTTTCCGAAAAGAACTATGGGTTTGGGAATATCATGGAGGACCATTTACATTAAGTTTTTTCATCCATACGTATTATCAATATTATAGCCACGATATGTAAAACACATGGCTAAAAACCCTAATGTAAACGGTTTTCCATGATAATCCCAAACACATAGTTCTTTTCGCCATTATGATACCTAACCATTATGATAATAAATAGTCTAATACTATAAAATTATATTATAAATCATAATGTTTTAAAACCATTAACTATTTTGTATTATAATTATAATTACTAATAATAATTAAAATAAAAATAATTTTTGAACGCGTAATGCGAAAAATTGTAAGTTAATAGACACTTGTAGTATTATATTTGTAGGTTATAGGATCAAAACGTAAACAAACAACAAACCGTTTATTGTAAAAAAAAATCGTTCACAACAACACTTCTAAACCACCAGGTAATCATTTACAACATCAACTCTAAACCACCAGAGATCGACCACCAAGGGGTGCGTTCGAATATGAATAGTTAGAGTAGAGTACGTTTAGTTAGAGTAGGTTAGAGTTAGAGTAGAGTAGAGTTGATTTTGTTATCTTCGTAGATAAGCATTATTAACATTGAGTTAAAACAACCTACCTATTTTTTCGGGGTCAAAGAGTTAACTCGGTGTTACCGAACGGTAGTACGGAGTTAACTCTGCGTTCCCGAACGAAGTTGGGTAACTATTTTTTTATAGAGTTAACTAGGGTTGAGTTTTCGAACGCACCCCAAGCTGAGTGTCGCTTCTGTATTGTTCTGTGATATTACCAAGTATATTTGATGATATTATTGTGAATAGAGTAATTTATACATAACCTATTAAGTGGAGCCTTGTTTTCAATTTTCAATCCTTAGCTATAAAAGAATATAATTTTATAAATTATTAACTACAAAATAATTATTAAATTTAAAATTTGAACTTTAAATGCTTAAAAAAAATTGTGCCTATGTATTTTCAATATTTTTCAACTACTATTAGAATGATATATCAGAAGCCTTATATTACATTTTCACGCTTTTTACCCAAAAAAAATAAAATTTTATTGATATTTACAGAAATCTAAACAAATTGAAAACTGACAATGTCCGTAAACAGCTCAAAAAGAGAAAAATTATTTTCAAAATTTTATCGTGTATAGAAAATACCAATATAAACATTCAGTGAAATTTTCAAGTATCTACAGTAATATACGTTTTTTAATTACAACAAAACAAGAAAATCGTTACATGAGAAATCGAGAGAATATCAAATGTTGTAAAAATATGAATTTCAAACGCTCCTAAAAATTTAATTTGACTTTCTTCGAGACATTTTTTTTTTTTGATAAAGGTAGATCAACTTATGGATAATCTTGTATTACATTTTCAAATCTGGACAGATGGCACCTACATCCAAATTTCCTAGGTGGATATTCTTAAAATGATCTTACTCAAGAGATAAGAACCTTCTCATGACAATTGTGAACACAACATAAAAAAAATTAGCGAAATCGGTCCAGCCGTTCTCGCGTGATGCCGCGTCCAAGGCAGGCACGACACTAGAATTTTTTTCCAGCGGGGGCAGAGTGGGGTAAATATTTTTTTTACATAGGCTAAGGTTTTTTCAACAAATACTTATCACTCAAATTTGTGTCTTAAGAATAACATGTTTATACACGATTCTTTTTAAACGAAAAAATAAAAATTACTTGTTTATGGTATAAAAAATATACTACCCCATACCATAGACCTTATACTCTTAGACGTAGCATTCAGATTCCAGGTTGGATTCGGGCGGGAGGTGCGATGATTCGTAACGTTCCAGCAGTGATGCCATTCGTTGCGACAAAAATATTTGTTTTTAACACTTACGACTTACAATATAATATTTTATAATATAAAATAAATTGTTCTAATACAATTATAAACAGTTCTAATATAAGTACATATAAGTATTATATATAGCATATTATGTTATTAATGTCTATGATACATACTATATTACTATATGAACACAACCAGGTTTGTTCTGGCACATGTGCAAAATTATTGGAACAACATTGTGCGCAGCATGCTGGATGATCGGGCTGATGGTCCATAGTGGCATTGGCATAGCCTCATACACGTAAATGCGTAATCTGACTATATGCATCCTAGCTGGATT
Organism: Sitobion miscanthi; assembly: GCA_008086715.1. NCBI lineage: Eukaryota > Metazoa > Arthropoda > Insecta > Hemiptera > Aphididae > Sitobion > Sitobion miscanthi. The sequence goes on from CM017797.1 coordinate 5,622,586, forward strand.
AGTGGATTACCAATAACCATCCCTCGTACCTAACCTATAGTATTAACGTTGTTGGAGGTAAACACTAACCCAGTTACCGGAGTTACCGAGTTACCGAGATACCGAATGGCGAGTCGAGGGTCTGTTCTCCTACCTCTGTTCCTGATGTACCTATGTGGGTCTTCGAAACTGGAACCCATAACCTCGTTGTTGATTGATTGTCAGTTTTGTATCGTTACCAAGGTGATATTCAAAAATCCACCTGGGTTGTTAAACAATTTACCAAATAACCAATATTGTACTCGTTCGGCGTTTCCGATAAAAGCGAATATATGTGACATTCACGTGAATACTGAGTTGTGTATTTGTTTGTCCAATTGTTGGTACAGACGTGGTAAAGACGCCATATTTGTTTGGTGCTTTTTTCTACCTGTTTATAATTTATATGCCAATTTTTTTATTTTCTGATGAATAATTTTTTTTTAAATTCTTTTTGCATCTGTATAGTACCCACAGTTTTTTATTCTACCTATCAGAATTTATTTAAGGTAAAGTACTAATGTATTCAAATTATATTATATTATTATATATTTATACTGTTTAAAGATGGAAAAGTAAATATTTCACTGTCTGATGTAGGTACTGTTAACGGTGTAAATGTGGATATGCACACTATTATTCTGGTAATAGGTAGCAGAATAACTTTTGTACCTGCCGTAGTTGGACTTCGGTCATATTAAAAATATTACTTATTTCATAGTTATGTAGAATTTTTTTGAATTTTTTGACATTAGTACCAATGTGATAATTATGATCAGAATTTCCTTTGATATTCAATATTTTTAAATTTCCTACTAACATATGACTTGTGAAAAAATGTATTCATGCTTACGGTGCTTGAAAACTTATCTTAGAAGAACAATGTGTCCAGAATATCTTGGTACTATCGCTCTGTTATAAATTTAAAAATGTATTTTGCTGAGTTCAATTACAGCTTCAGTAGACTTCAGTCTAGACCTTAGAAAGTAGTATCTAATTAGATATAAAATGTGAAAATCCACACAAGTGAAGTGATCGTCTTTAAATCTAAAGCTTTATTTGTCTATAGAATTACATGCTAATGGGTACTGATGTACAAGTGTACCTATAGTAGATACAATAATACAATTATATTTAATTTAAACTGTCTTATAAAAATATAAATGGAAAAATATTTCCATTGGTAAAACATAGATATTTACGCACACTACTGAATATATTAAAATATAAAAATATGTAACAAAGAAAATATATATTTATTTTTAACAACACCTATTTACAATATTTATTTATTTAGTAGATTATGTCAGCGAAATTTTGTTTTTTTCATTCAGTCCACCATGCAACGTAGATAAAACACATTAATGTAAAATATTTATTAATTTTTGTATTGGGTAATTTTTACTTAAACTGTATTTTTTGTTTTAAACAGTGTAAACGTGTTTGAGTTTTTAACAGTATATTGAAAACGGGTTAATAATAACCCTTATTTTTTTTTCTAGAGATAAATATGTCGTCCAAGAAATCTCCATTTTTGGTTTTCGTAGATTGTCATAGAAGTGAAGAAATTAATAAAGGAAATAAAGCTCCCAGTTTTAAAGAATTATCTATTAAACTATCACCCATATGGAAGGTAAGTAATCTCTAAATGGAATCTATAGTCTAGAGTGGTCAAGCTTTTTAAATATAAGTCTATATACTATTAAAAAATAAAAAATCATATACTTGTTTTCTTAATATACCCATACTAATCCTATGGCAATAACATCAAATTGCTTTATTTATAAATTATAAATTATAATTTAGTATTTAATGAAAGTTTGGCCACTCCTAGTAAGGTACGGGTTTATACTTTTTATTTAAGTTAATTTTGACAATTATTGTTTTATAGACATTGACTGATGATGAAAAAGATAAGTACAAAGTTTTTGCTGATAAATATAATTCTACTCAAGTAAAAAAACAGCCGTTGAAACAGATAATTGATCTACAGAATAATAGCCGTGATTTTTGGAACATGCAGAAATGTTTAACCAATATGTTTGATTGTATACCTAACAATGAGGGTAAGAACTATCATATTAATTTGAGGTTAAGTTCTATACATTGTAATTAAATAATAACAGTCTCACCAATTGAAAATACAATTTCTCAGCCAGATCACATTAAATTGAATCTGATTTTTTTGACAAGCTAGCTAGACGGTACCTAAATACTCAACTATTGAAACATTTTAAATGGTTAACAATAGAAAAAAAAAAGATATTTTTTTTAATTTGAATTGGTTCTTACTAGGTCAATTTTAATTTTAATTGCCTAGTTATTGAAAAAAAATTACTCATAAAATACACAAATATGGTACTTTTTATATTTTTTTTATTTTTTTATTAGTACCAATTGAAGTTCAAATTTGGACAAAATTAGATATTTAAATGAATAATTACAATTTTAGTTATTTTATTGTAATTTAAAAATATTATTATTAGGAACTTGAAACTTTAAAAGTATATTATTATATTTTATACCTACATACAATGTTTTTGACAAACAAAATTAGGGTTCTTGATTGCAAAGGTCGGTTAATGTGTCGTAGGTACTTGACAAAGTATAAGGTAATCGAGCTTACGACCTATTATTGTTTTTACCTGGCCGGCTCATACAATAAATTGATATGTAAAAATAAAATATTTAATAAAACATGAGTATAATAATGAGTTAGATTATTGTTTGAACATAGTAACACTGTATTTTTTAATATTTATTATGATTATGCTGTGTTGCTAAAATATTGATTAATTTAACAGTTCATTAAAATTAAATAGACTATTCACAAGTTATTAAATGTTTAAAGTCCTATATTGATTCATTAAATTCCGTGCAACTCAGCATTAAACTTTTACATTTTTTAAAATACCTTATCAAAGTGAGAAAAGAAAAATTAACTGATTTATTATGTTACATATGTTATTAAATAGTCCGGTATGTCGCAACAACTTGTAGTGAAATTACTAATATTTATTATTTTTTTTTTTTTAGTCCTGCTCTAAGCTAAAAACTTGTTTTTATAATTTGAATATTGATGTTTAATTTGTTCTCAGTTATTTCAACTATTGTCTTTATGTGTTAATTTAGAGTTAATTTTAGTCTTTCAATACTGTACTCTTAAACTTTGGGGTGTTATATATATTTATTTTAATAAATACTTATATTTACACTGTCTTATAAACAGTATTAATTTAATTTGTGTAAATTAAATATATAATTAACATTTTTACATACTTTATACAATATGTACTTAATAATATTAATGTAAGTTTAAAAATTAAAATGTATACATTTTTCAGAATTATTTAAGAAAAAGTTTATTTTATTGCACATAAATTGTCATACTCATGCTGAAGAACAGTATTATTTTCCTGCTGAAATAGCAGCGTTGGAATTTAGTTTGATAAATGGTATATGTCGCACATATCATCAAGTTATTGGTATTTGTAAGTATTTAAAATATTATAGAAGTGTTCAGATAGGTCATTGGATAAAATTAAAATTAAATATTTCAGTATAGATGAGTATTAAGATTTTTCATCATAATATGTTTAAAGCGAATATTTCAAAATTGAAATATTGTTTTTTTTGTATTTTCCATGTCATCGGTATCGTGGCTGTATGTAAATACTACGTCACTGATGGAAGTGACCATCAAGAATCATCTGAAAATATTCAAAGAGAGTTATATTTTTCTATTAGTTCTTTTATTTCTTTACCAAAGAATATAAAATAAACAACTAGAATTGGTACATATTATTTTTAAATATAAAAAAGTAAAAATGTTCTTATTGATCAGTAGAACAAAAAAAATCTTATAACTCTTAAAAGTAGCAAATAATATTAATAAGTTGTTCTATTTAAATTAATCTACTGGGCAAACACTATAATAAATAGAAACATTTATTTCCCCATCTTTCTTCATTTTTAAGTAATATAACGCATAATACAACAAATACAAACAACTTTATAATTATTGTCAGTTCTAATTATATCAAAAATATATATCATATTACTGAAAATAACCACTAACAATTTGTTTTCTTAGTTGATTGTATCTTTCCGATGCTTCAACACTTTTTTGGGAACAATTTAAGTATGTTTTCATATTACGATGCGGGCCAATTACTTCCCTCTAGGATACAATATAAAAGTTTTAGTGTGTTATTAAATTTAAACACCATAAAAACCAGATTTTTCTTAAATATAATTATACTGAAATATTACTATTTTATACTACCAATACCAGTGGGCCTATAAATTAATAAATAATAAATTGTTCATAGCTAAAACTTACCCAAGAGGTTATGCTGGAAGTATGAGACAGTTTTCTGACAAATTTCATGAAATTATGTGTTTTAATGAACATCCAGATGATTATCAACAAATATTATTGGAGTTTTCAACATTTTTAAGGGTAAATACAATAATTTAAAATTTATTTGTCAAATTTCAATGGTATTATTTTAGGATGGAAAAATAAATCATGCATATTTACAAGAGGGCACATTGGACTTACCATATTTATTTACTATAGAGTCAGAAGTTGGTACGAATATGATGAATACTAAATGTAGCTTGGAAAGACTATACTCCACAGCTTACCCAAAAGGTAAATCGATATAAATTTATATCATTCTTACAGAATATTATACTACCACTCTATTATACACAGATTAGTCCGCTGCACTTAAAAGGACACTACACAGACATTGGTTGTCTCCGTCTTAAAAGTGCGTAACATACCAAATTTACTCTCAGCAGATTTCGTTTACATTTGTTAGTTTAAAAATTAGAGTGAATCGACTTATTATGAAACTCGATGGTAAGATATGTTTATATATGGGTTATTTAGGATAATTCAGTTTTAGTCAGTTATTAGCATTTTAAATTTGTGATATATTATATACGGAAGGCTTGCTAAAACATCGAACTATTGTAAAAAAAAACTACGTACAAATACAGATAATGTTCTAACCATCAAGTTCCATAATAGGTCGAATCACTCTAATTTTTACAGTAACAAGTTTAAAGAGCTAACGTGATCTGCTGAGCGTAAATTTGGTATGTTATGCACTTGCAAAACAGAGACAATAATTGCCCATGTAGCATCTTCTTAATACAACTGTTAAACCTGTAACAAATTAATTTGTGGGTAAAATCATTGTAGATTGATCTTAAGCGTAAATTAATAAAACAAATACATAAATTCAGTTTGTTAAAATGGAGATATTATATTTTTCTATAAAATAATGTCCAGTGTTTAAAAGAATAAATACTTAAAAAATACATTAATGTAGTTTAGGTAGAATAAATTAGTATACATAACACTAATTTATTTAAAGGTTTAATATATAAATTATGATATAACTATGAATGTTAAACAAATGACAGTAAAACAAATTATGGTTATTATATTTTAATTTTTTTTAACCTTAATCTAACCTTCCTACTTATATAACTATTGACATATTTATCACATTTTTTAGTTGATGCAGAACGGTATAAGTCAATATTCAAAATAGGAAGTATTGAGAATTTATTATTGGAAATCAAAAAAAAATTAAATCTTGAGTTGGATCCACAAAATTTAAGATCAGGAATTTCAATTCATGAAATTATAGAATCTGATATGTATGGATGGGGTCTCGGTTGTAAGGTAATTTTATTTTGAGTATATTATGTGTTCTACAATATTGCAATAAGTATTTCTGTTTTTAATTTAAACTTATTTTTATCTCCAGTTTTAAACTAGTTACAAATAATTATTTTATTCTGAAATTATAATATGGTAAAAATACTTAAAACATGATTCCCATTCAAATAAAAACATGTATATGTTTTGATAAATATACATATAATTGTTATACTTTACAAATATTATTTAATGATTTATTATATAAGTGACCTAAGTATATGTATAATTTAGGGTGGTTCTTATTTAAGATTCTGAGTGGAACGATGAATGTATTGATTTTACAATGATGTGTGTTTTTATATATTTTTTTTTTGTGTCTGTGTACACGATAAGTAATCGAAATAATGCTTTGATTTTCAACTTCAGTATCTTTTTCGATTGGAAAGTGAATATCATTGGTGCATTGAGGAGGTCAAAATTTAAAATTCCCAGTAATTATCAAAAGCGCCAAGAAAAACAAAAGAAAAATTAAGGAATTGAAATTGAATTTGGTTTTTGTTGTAACTTTAAAACAAATGACCGTAGATACATGACATTTTCACTGGTTGTTTATATTTTCATTTTCTATACACCATAACATTTTCCAAATATTTTGACTTATTTTGAGCTTTACGGACATTGTCAGTTTCCATTTTTTTTAGTTTTTTTTTCTATAAATATCAATAAAATTTTATCTGTTGAGTAAAAAAGCTTGAAAATTTAATAGAAGTCTCCTAGGTTATTGTTTCAAAGGCAGATGAAAAAAATTAAAAATCCTTAGTCACAGTTTTTATTTATAAGCATTTAAAGTTCAAATCTTAACAAAATATGGAAAAATCACGAAAATTAGCAAATTATTTTGAGTTGAGAATTCATAAAAATTTTTCTATTTAAATCTAAGATTTGAAAATGTACTACAAGATTCCTCATAAGTTTGTCTACCTTTATCAAAAAAAAAAAATGTCTACAAGCAAATCAAATTAAATTTTTATGAGCGTTTGAAATTCATATTTTTACATTTGATATTCACTCGATTTCTCATGTAACAATTTTCTTATTTTATTGTAATTAAAAAACGAATGACTGTAGATACTTGAAAATTTCATTGAATGTTTATATTAGCATTTTCTATACACGGTAAAATTTTGAAAATAATTTGACTCTTTTTGAGCTGTTTACGGACATTGCCAGTTTTAAATTTTTTTAGTTTTTTTTTCTATAAATATCAATAAAATTTTATTTGTTGGGAAATAAAGCGTGAAAATTTAATACAAGGCTCCTGATATATTTTTACAATAGCAGTTAAAAAATATTAAAAATACATAGGCTCAATTTTTTTTATAAGCATTTAAAGTTCAAATTTCGACAAAATTTATAAAATTTATAATTTAATAATTTTTTTGTAGTTAAAAATTTATAAAATGTTCAACTTTTATAGCTAAAGATTGAAAATTGAAAACAAGGCTCCATGTTAATAGGTTATATATAAATTACTTTATGCACAATAATATCAAATATGCTTAGTAACATCATAGTCTGACTGACCGTTTTCGCTCAGAATCGTTTTTCTTATACAATGATATTGTATCATTGAATTCAAATTTAACACCATCTACTACCCACTTGTAACCTACTGTACAGCAGAGCGACATCCACTTACCCACCTTTTTCATTATGATTTTTTCCAGAGAAACCTCTTAAAAAGGTTCAACTACAAAAAAAAGTTTCATGCAAATTCTTTAATTTTAACCCATGTCAAAAGCTCTAAAGTTACAAAAATAAAAAGTTTTCAATATATATTTTTTTTGATATTTTTAACAATACATTTTTCGGAGACATAATTAAACATTGTGCATTTTAACTTAATTCTGATGATCGTCTTTGTTTAGAGCATAAATCATTTTTTTTTTGTCTCCAGTGGCACAGCCTCATTGAAAAAAGCAAATGCACATAATTCTGCAGATAAATACCATAAGTGACCACAACCCTTTTTAACTTCTATCTGAGATAGATCTTTATCTATAGAGGTATAATTGTAAAAGAATTTTTATAAAAATCAAGTCTTGTAAAGGTGCTTTGATTGAATATGGTGGATTAAACCATACATTTATGTATAATCGTTCAGTAAAAATGCAAATACTTCTTAAGGCACTTTCTTCTTTGGGTGTTAATCGAAACTGTTCACAAAATAAATATATTTTTAAGCTATAAATAGATTTAGCCATCCACTAAGCAAAATTAATGGCATCTGGTATTTTAAAGCTAATACCATTTGAATGTTTCCACCCAAAAAAAATTACTGTTAATTCTAGTAACTCTCAGTAATCATCTCTTGGATGCTTTTCTAAAAGTCGATCTTTAGAAAATTTAAAAATATGATCACATACGTAATTTACAGAATCCATTGCAATACTATTTTGTATGCCAGGATTAAAATTGTTTAGGTTAATTGTTCCCCAGGCTTGTCAAATATAGGAAGCTTTACATCCGAGCTTTTTCTTGTTAAATTTGGGTTTAGTTTTCCATCCCACTGTATAACAACTGCGTCTTCCTTTGCCAAGTTATAGTCACAACGTATTTTTTCAGCACATCCTTACTGTATTTTATGCGCGCGTGTCAAATTGATGAAAGCTTCTGCAGTAGGAATGAAAAGATGTCCATCTGGTCACTGATTTTACATTTTTCCCACACAATTGCAATCTTTTCGGTGACAAAGTAATCGTACCCTCTGGTTGGTTTGAAATATTTACTTGATGGACCAGGAGCATCTTCATGTATAAATTCTTCATTGACGTATTGTCACATTTGTCAAACCTAACGAACCTATACTAATTTCTTGTACCATAGATTACAATGTGTAGTATTACTTACAAAATATATTATACAATACCAACAAAATTTAATGTTTATTTAAATCGTATTATATGATATAAAAAACATTTTATTTATTGCCACATTAAAAAAAGTAAAAAATATTTATTTTTTAAATTTTAACTCAAATATTTTTAAAAATTAATTTAAAAAAATGTATGAATATAAAACTGTTGTAATAATAATAATGTGTAATTAAAGTCTTTACAATATTTTTGTCAAATCATTATTTTAAGAGTTTTGATTAATTGTATTAAAAAATTAATAATTTCAAACATTTTTTTATTATTAAAACTTTAGATCTTTTGCATCATGGGTTAAAGTTGATCAATTTTTCTGAAATTTTTTTCTTATGGTTTTTTTAAGTAGTGGGACCGATTTGAGGGGGGAACTTGAACATTTTGTAATTTTTTTTCTTTCATCTATATCAGAGGACCATCCTAGTAATTTTATAAACTCAACATATTTTATCATACTGTTGAGTGAATTCCCTAATTATTTTTTTTTAAATTTATGTTTATTTGTAGTACCACGAGTTACGAGATATTTCATACAAATGTTCCAAAGCTCGTGTTATTCAATGGATGTCAAATATTTGTAAGTGGGTATGTACAAATACTGGTTTAAGCCTTAAACCTGGCAGTCACACACCAGTTCAATTAAGAGATGGTTCAAAAATGGTGATTATATAGAGCTTTTTGTTTATTTATTCATTAGGTGCCATATATTTATACAATTATACATAACAAATATTTATTTTCCTATGTATTTTTTGTTTAAGATAATTGAAAATGCACATTTGCCTCTATCAAAAGAAGATCTACATATGAACTAAATAGACATAACTAATTACATTGATGATATATTGCACTACTCAAAAAAATCATCTATTCTTACATAAACACAACTAATAATAAATTAATTAATTTTATTATTATATACAATATAAAATTTTATACTGATTAATATGAAACAAAAGTTATAATTTAATAAAATAAATAAAGATTTACCTCGGAATATTTATTCACATAATGTATTTTACAATTATTTATAGTATAGGAACTATTTTTTTTATGTTCTTAAATGTATTAATATTTCAAGAATTGAAGAAAAAAATGTAGGTCTTGTCACTATTTAGACATTTTTTTTAAACATTTTCAACTCTTAAGTTTCTGCTGTATGATTAATTTTTTAAGAGAACCGTAATTATTTCAAAAAGTATTAACAACATCTTACATCTATTGCTATTTTTAATAAAAAAGATTATAAAACCTATCTTATTTACTTTTTATGTTATTGTTAATAAATCATGTAAAAATTAATTGTAGGTTTAACATGGTTAAATAACAAAAAAAGTAAGTAAGATAGGTAAATTCTAATTCCATCAACACGCTGAGCATAAAAATATCAACATTTCATAAAAAAATTCAAAAAATGTAAATTCTTAATATTTTAAATTCCAAGTCACAATTTTCCTAAAATTAAACATTTTGATGTTTTTTGACTATAACTTATAAATTAAGTTTGAGCGGTTTTTTTAAGTACTATAAAATTAAGCATGCAAAAACACATTTTGAAAAAAAAATTCAAAAAAATCTTTTGTTAACTAAACTGCATTTATGCCAAACTTAAGGTTGTACTTTTGGATTTAAATCGCTATATTTTTGTGTACCTACAACCTACTCAGAAATTTTAGATTTATAAACTGTAATAAAGATTATTTAATTAATCATATTAATTACAATAATTGTTAATTTATTAATCAATGTGCCATTACTATACCCATTTGTTCATAGTATTTAAACTGAACTTAGATTCCCGTATGAACTCATGTCTTATATGAGTTAATTATTAATTAATATAGAAATCAAATGTTGATGATATAACTGACAAATAAAAATTTGGTGTTTTATTAATTATTTTAGATATTAATAAGTAGGGCCTGGATTTAAATGTCTTTAAAATCATACAAATATGCTCTAAAAATTAGACATAAATGCCCTTTAAAATATGAATTTTACTGAAAAAAATGCCGTATTAATTTTCAATGATTTTATTTTGGACAATATTTAACCCTTTTAAAATTATTAACATAAAATCAATTAAAATGTTATACAAAATTTAACCGCGATGTAACATGAACTTACTAATTATTTGTTAATTATCCGAGTACGGATGATGCTTAACAGTCAATAATTAAGATAAGATGAAAATTAAGTCGAAATGAATCAAATGATTGACAATGTGTATGGAAGAACCCGAAAAACCTATTAAACAAAAACAACTTAAATATCAAGATTACAATTTGTCTTTCGATAATATTTTGAATAGGCTACATTTGTATAGTATAAAATAGCCGACCCGTCACAGCTTCGCTCATGATTGGTTGTTTATTTTGTCTTCGGACAATGATATATATAATTGGTTATTCAAATTTTATCGTTTGATATGATCGACAAATAATTAATAAATATAAAAACCGGCCAAGTGCGAGTCGGACTCGCACACGAAAGGTACCGTACCATCATCTATAATCATGTAGGCAAGTGGCAATACTGCTTATATTATATATTCTAGGATTTTTTGTATTTTTTGTTATAGCGACAGCAGAAATACATAATCTGTGAAAATTTCAACTTTCTAACTTGCATGGTTCATGAGATACAGGCCGGTAACAGACGAACGGACGGACAGCGGAGCCTTAGCAATAGAACCCTAAAAAAACGGTTAATGAAAATGTATTGAAATGTCTCCAGCGGTATTAATGATAAATATTCTTTTATAGCTAAACCCGTGCACTTTGTTGCCCGTAAAAATGAAACCCGATTCGGGTAATATGGGTTTTAAGTGTTTAAATTTTTAAGGATGTGTAGGGATGTTAGGGGTTAGGGTTAATTCGGGTGCAAGGCCCTGTATTATACATGAACTGTAAAGTACAGTTTTTGCAAACCAATTCAATGGTTATTGGTACTGATACATAACTGTTAGTTAAGTATATTATTTAAGTACCTTTTGGTAACTACTATGAAGACTTGACTATAAATACTTAACTAATACATAAATATTAGACCATATTCATCTCTACCTAGTAACAGTAAATCTCAAATATAAATATAGCCTATAGGAATACCAGCAATTGTTTCTTGAACAATAGTCGGGATGAGAAGAAATCTAATTTCGCTTTGGTGACCAAAGTGAGTCTTACAATATGTTATATCTATGTTGATCAATCCAGCAACAGTTCTTATAAAAGAAGGGCAGCATTGATCTAAATCATTATAAAATAATGTGTTGTATAAACTTATAACATTAGCTTTTTACCAATTTTACAAGATCCAGTTATCTTCAATGCACATTCACCTTTTCCTTTAGATTTAAATACTCCAGACCGATGGCAGTCATACTTTGTGGTAATTGTTTTGTCCATTGTCCATATTATAACTATTATATTTAAAACTTTGACCGTAGGTCATACTGCCGATTTTATTCGTGCTGTCGCACGTCGTTCTTTAAAACTCTGACCATAAGTCATACATACCCCGATTGTATTCGTGCTGTCGCTCGTTTTGATTATAGTGTATTGTGTATTAGTGTGTGTCTCCGCTCGAACCTTAAACTTGTTATTTTTGGTTACTTTGCCCAGGGGCGTATTTAGGCCGGGGCCCTCTAGGTGTGTCGAAGTCGGGGGCCACAGGACCTTTATTATTACAATAGTCAATATTACATAAAAAAAATACTGAACATTTTTTTTAAAAATTATATTTACGTAGAAAAAAATTTGATCTAAAATACGAAACGAAAAAATATGTACGCGGAGGTAACGTTCATTATCTTGACATCTTGTATATTAATATCAGTATATTACTATCTAATAATAAACGTCACTGGTTTTTCAAACGGACGGTCAGTTATATAGATAAGCTATTCTAAGAATATTGTTTCTAAAGCAGCCACCATCATGTAGGCTTCGCAGTTTGTTTAATCTATTATGATTTGTATTTTGTGCGACACGTTCGTTGTCGCCTGTCGGGTTGTCTACCACATACAAATTATATTAAGTTATTATTTATTTATTATTATTATTTATTAATAATGTCTAAACGTGTATATTTGAGTGGAAGTTTAAAAAGAAAATTAAAAAAACAGCGCATTAAAAAAGAAAAACTACTCCCGCGAATAAATGATTTTTTGAATAGAGATGATCTTGGAAATAATTCATGTATAAGTACGACTGTGAAATCTACGCCTGCTGAAACAACTGATATTGTAAGTAGTTTATTGTTGCCATTCTATAATAGTTTAATAAAAAATTCAATCTTTTATTTTGATAAATTTTGAAGGGAATTTGACAAACAAAAATATGTGGTTTGTTATGAACTATTTTAATATTATATAAAGTCCTAAACTAATTAAGAAAGAAAATAAATTTAGTTTTAAAATAATGTACTTATTATTCTATTATATTTTTAATTATTTATAAAACTGTTATTCTTATAGCACCACTAGTATGGAATGTAACAAACAAAATATATAGTTATAATTATTAAATTATTGTGACCGAATTTGTGTATATTTAGATATTAATATATTACATTATTACAATGATGATATATGACCCTATATTATCGGAACTTTTACAACGAGGACCTAAGAAAATCAATTATTTAAGTGCCACTATACAAAATGAAATAATTGATATGATTGCTAAATGTGTAAAAAAATCTATAATTTCTGATGTACAAAAAGTTCCGTTTTTTTCGTACATAACTGATACCACACAAGACATTAGAAAACAGGATCAAATGAGTCAAATAATTCGTTATGTAGTCATTGAAAAAAACATAAAATAGGCGGGCACGGCAATTGAATTAGAAGATGTAATTGACAAGTTTGCTCAAATGAAGGCTCGAAAAGTAAATTTTTAAGTATAATACTAAAACATATTATATGTTTTTATTAATAAAATATGTAATAAATAATAAAATAAAAAATATATTTTATAATTATTATTAACTCATCAATCATTACTGAATAATTTATATTTGTATTATTATTAAATTTCTGTGTTAAAGGGGGCCTCTGTCTCTTATGGCCCTAGGGCCACCAAGTTCCTCACTACGCCACTGACTTTGCCCATCGACTCCAAGACACAACCTGTATTGTTAGTCATAGTGCAGAAACATGATGAACATCGAGGAAGAAATCGGTTTCCCCGCTCATTTGTTAGACCATGATTATTTCCGTCCAGTTGTTTACGAGAATAACCAGATTGAAGAACTCACGAATGAAGATGAAGAAGAACGAATACTCGAAGATGAAGAAGTACTAGAAGATGAAGAAGAAGATCCCGTAGAAAACATTGTACCAGTAACCTACAGACTGATTCCAGGGATTCACCATGGTTCAAGAGTTTATGTGGATAATTTAGGTTTTAAGTACTACAAGCGCGAAGCCACAGCCAACCGCATATACTTGGTATGTGAGCGGCAAAAAAGTAGGCTTTATGAGTATTGTCCTTGTACAGCATCAGTGAGTACAGAAGTTATTGACAATAGGATAAGAGTTCGGAATCGACACAACCATAGACCTGCAGATATAAATGTACATGTACCTTTCTTAAGAGAAGCAATTGGTGCAAGGGGCATTGATCCTGAAAACATGTCTGTTTCAGTTAGGACTGTTTACAACAATGCAATCGTTCAGTAAGTTCTTGGATTAATATTTTATTTTACTAACTTATTTTTAAACATTATTTGCTTACCTGTATGTTTTTACTCACAGTTAGATAGGTAACTAATAAATTTGCTAGGACCTTTAATACAACTAGGTAGTTTTCTAATTTTATATGAAATAATGTTTATTAGGTATATTTTTAATAATTTAATAGATGAGTGAATATTATAATATTGTATAGGCTTCACATAAAAATAAATCAAGGAGGTAGGTATAAGCACAGAACAATATTATAAGTTCTATATGTATATACCTACTTACCTATCATTGTTATAGGTAGGTAGGTACCTAAAATAATTTTACAATATACACATAAATGATAAAATATATGCTTTCTGTCATGAATCTAAGAAGTTAATTCATTATATTCCTATTGCAGGAGCATATACCTACCTATTACAAAAATAGTGAAAGTAGATTTATTTTACTATGGTGAGTGGATGGGTGGTTACTGGTTATTGTCATACCTGGCTGTATATTTTATACCTAGACACTAGTTACTATGAAAATAAAAAAAATAATAATCAGGTATATGTCTACTAAAAGAATTAATGATATAAAAAATGATAAACCTACTTACTTTTATAATGGTATTTTATTATTATAAATAATTTGAAAGAACAAATTTAAAAAAAAATTATCTAGGTAAAGTAACCACCTTATACCTAACTTAATAACCAGCTATACCTACACCCATATGAAAATTTTAAGTTTTGTAGTTATAAACTTTTAACTGTGATGGATATTCAGTATGTTTATCTAGTTATTAGTTATTTATATTAATTATAATTTTTTTGGCTTAGACAATTTCGACATGTAAATCTATGCATGTCTTCTCACCCATAAAATTTTTATTTTGTTAGGTATCCAGAAGCTGCTAACGATTACACATTTATGCAAGGACAGAGAAGATGGAAGAGGATGCGTAGGTCTCGTCAACCAAATGGCGGACGCATACCCGAGAACATCCATGAGCTCGCTGAAGCATTGACCCGACCAGAGAATGCTGCCTACAGTCACACACTTCAAACACCACCGTCAACATTCTTCCAACAAGAACTAGTGGTCAACGGAACAAGCGAAGGAGTTATTTTTGCAAACTTGGATGCAATAAGAAGATTTAGAGAAGAGTTGGCTACAGTAACAACTGTTGGCATTGATGGAACATTCAAGACTGTTCCAGCTGCTCCAGCAGACTTGAAAAGTTACCTGACTTTTCAAGTGGTATTTAAGATTGTGTCGTTCCCAATGGTGTATGTCCTTCTTAGAAGTCGGACAGAAGAAACATACATCACATTATTTAACATTGTACGGAAATTTTACCTCTTATTTATAATAATTAATTTTTTATTTAAATTGTTTATATTTAGTCATATTTTTAATTGTTATATAATGATCTAGGTATTATAGTTTCCTTATGTTTCCACAGTGGTATTATGTATTATGTAATAGATATTTATTTTTATTTTTGACATAAATCATGCTTTGTTTTAAATATTTTCAAACTGTTACATTTAACTACTTTTATAATTGTTATTTAGTTTCCTTGTACTGTTATCTAGGGTGGTTACAGAAATTAAGTACCTATTATGTCTTTTTATTATTTTATATTAAATCATATTTTTTTAAAACACTTTAACTGTTACCTATATGGTAACTAAAAATATTTACTGTTACCTATGTGGTAACTAAAAATATTAATTACATTTTTCGTAATCTTAGTACTATACTTGATAAAATACAATCGAGAATAGTATATATTTCATTGGTTCAATCAATTATTAATTATGGTATTGAGAGTTTTAACAATATTTAACCATAATATTAATAATAGGTTTAGAAAAATGTAAATATAAATATCATATTTAAAATATGCCTAGATGTAAATTTTTTGGTCTCAAAAACTCGTTAAATAGTAAATACTGCTATTATTCTTTGTAAACATTTAAAAATCAATATTAATCTTCAAAAATTATTACCTTCTTTAGTATTCCATATTAAAACTATTCTAATTTCAAATGTCCAAGTTATTATAATGTAATATATCTTATTAGTTATTCAAAGGCTGTTATATTTATTTTGTTATTAATACCAAAATCGCTTATTTATATTTTCTTTTATCTATCCTGTTCGGTTTTAGCAACTTATATTTTGTATATTATATTAAATGTTTATAGTAATTAATTATATACAATTTAAGGAACTCATCACCTTCAACACAAGCTTAGCTTATAGAAGGTTAGTGACAATTATTTATTTGAACTAAATAACCAATTGTAAAAATTTTTTGTTTGAAAAATAAATAAATAACAAATTAATTAGTTAATATATTTGTATTGGTTTTCAATATAGGTAACTAATAATTTTATATTTATTATTAAGTATTCAAATATCTACTTGGTTTGAAATGTTCAAAGACTAGATCAAACTGTTCAATTACCTACTGGTATTTTAAAACTTTAAAATAAATAAATTCTGTTGAAATTTGTTTAAATTCTATCCATATTTGGAGAATTAATTAATAAAACTGAATTTATGAATTAAATATGAAGTTAAACTAGTCCTTAACTGTGAAATAACTGAACTGGTTACCCTATATTATGGTTTGTATGAATCGTTATTAAATACTTATACAATAAGTACCTAATTATCTTAACATCAACTTATTCAATATTGATCGTATCGACTTGAAGTCTTCAAGATTCAACGCAGTACTGCTTAAATATTAAATGTAGACTTTAAAAATAGTCGCATATTGAACTTACAATAAGATAATTGAAAAAATAAAAATTCAGGTCATTTTTTTTTTTTTGAAAATTCAAATTTCGAACACAACTTTTACCCCCTTAATAATTGAGTTGATAAACTTTTAAAAACTGGTAATTGGTCTAGGGACGTTTCTGCTTCGATCCTCGAAGGTTACAAAAAGATAGTACTATTTTTGAAGGATTTGGTTTTTTCAAAATCGTAATATATCAAGAAAACCTAAAAACTTCAATATTGATTGATCGTATCGTCTTGAAATCTTCGAGGTTTAATGCAGTGACACCTCTAGGTCAAATTTCTGTTCTCAAAAAAGCAGCGTCTTATTTTTCTAAAAAATTTAAATCTTTCAATAAAAGTCCTATCTTTATGAAACCTTCAAGGTTCGAAGCAAAAGCGTCCCCTAGATCAGTTTACAGTTTTTAAAAGTGTATTAACTCAATTATTATGGGGATAAATGTTGTGAACAAAATTTGAATTTTCAAAAAAAAAAAAATGGCGGGAAATTTTATTTTACAAATTTCTTAAACTTAAATACAAGACGAGGCTTTTTTTAGAACAGAAATTTGATCTTAAGGTGTCACTGCTTTGAACCTCAAAGAGTTCAAAACGATAAAATCCATATTCAAGGAGCTAATATTTCAAAATGTTCATCCAATTTTATGTCGTTACTTGTTAGCTCAAATATTATATTAGAAAATTAATTGACCTATCATTTTATAGGTTTAATATTTTATTCTTATATACCTATCGATTTACATTAATAAATAATGAGCTACACACCTACTAAAATAATTGTGAAAAAAAAGTTCAAAATAATTATTACTTAAAACGTCATACAGATGTATACCATAAGGAAACGTCCGGTTATACGAATAATCACATATTGTGTTTTTCAACTTTTTGCTACTCCGATTACGGGTGAAATAATGGTCGTACGTATTTCAACCATAGAGCCTTTTTGAATCCTCATACACCAAAAGAACAGAATCTCGAGTTTTATACTGATCAAACGAAAACCCAAAATTCAAAATACACGTAACTACGTAATTTTTAAGTACAAAAAATACTTAAAAAATCATAACTCCCGAACCAAAAGTCGGTTAACCTCGATCTCGGTATCCACCGATACGGAGCAAAGTCTTCTATAACGTCCGACTACAAAAACGGCTCGTCACTCTCAAAATCTAAGTGTCCGTACTGGAAACCCCGAAAAACGCAAATTTTAAATTTCCGAAGCCCCAAAAGACGGAGAAAAACGGCTCCTATGGTCACGACACCTAGCGCCGAATTTGATCACCGACCTCCAAACTATACAAATCTCAAGTTTCAGAAAAGTCGTACAAAAACTAAATCTTTTCCAAAATACACCTAGAGGGGGGGACTCCGGGATTACGTTTTAGAAGGGCCTAAATCAAAACGTTTGGGAATTTAAAAGTATAATAATATTATCTTATGTGAACGTCATCTACAACTTATAGATTTATTGAACTTTAAAAACTATTACATATTTATACGTTAGTTAGCATTTGGTAATTACACCAGTAACATACAACTTTCTATGTGAGTAGTTTTCCTAGAAGTAGTTACCTATTCATATAATCACATCGATAATAAATCTATTTAAGAGTGTTAAACATGAACAATTGTTTATATAATTGATGAACTCAATCATTAAAGTTTATGACGTATTATACGTCTCGAAAATGATTATAACTAAATGTGTTTTGTTATAATACTGTATTATGACATGTCATGAAATTTACTAACCCTGGAAAATAGATATAAACGTATAGTGATTTAGATATATAATATAATATTAGCCATTAGGTATGTACTCTATTCAGAACTATTGTGGTTGTCTGTTTGTGGATGAGATTAATCCCACATAGAAGAACGAGAAATGGTGAAATCTGAAGTTTGTCGATGGAGAATTTTATGGAGATTCCATTTAAATTGTCGGTGTAACGAATTTTCCAGTTGTTAAATGGATAGCTTACAAAAACCATAAAAAATTTGCTTTATCAAATAATCATAGATTTTAAATTATGATAATGAATTATTAACATGTGTAACCATTGTTCAGGTTGTAGATGATTACCACTTTAAATATTAGCAAACAATAATTGAGGTTATGTTCAATTCAAATGTAAATAATAATTATTCGTTAATATTTTGGTAATTTTTATTTAATTTATTTATTATTTAATTTTTTTACCTTTTTTTACCTTTGTACAGTATGTTTATTATTCATTATTGTGTGTACTGTGCAATATACAAATTACAAATTTAAACAGTTCACCTTAAATTTTCGTAAGTCGTACATAAATTTTGGCTACTAATCTGCTTGCCTATTCTTTAAATTTTATGTTATACAACAGTGTATTATTTCTAGGTAAAATGTATCTACAAAGAATTAAAACTATTGCAAATCCAAGTTAAACTTAATATACTATTTACAAGTTACAACAATCACATTCAAACCTTCATAACTCAAATCATGTAAGTTCTGAATATTATTAAAATTTCTATAATGTATTACTTATTGGTTGTGATACATTTAAAACAACAACTTAACAGATACATTAAAACCATAATTATTTATCTTACAAAGTTGCAGGTAGATGTGGATTTAATATCTGAGATTTTGTAATTGTTTAGGACCGTTATCATAGCTGATGCTTAAGAATAAGTATTGCTTAAGCTATACCTACTTATGACTCAAACGAGATTTATACACGAGACTTTGGCCTAAGAAAAGAAATAGTATTACTTAAACTAAGGATCGTCGAGACCTACATTAAGTATTGCTTTTAGTTACTATCACAATTTGTTTATTTTTTAAATTACTAAAATTTACTTAAGCAATACTTATTCTTAAGCATCGACTATGGTCCTTAGTGTTAAATTTATAGTAATGGTTAATGATGATGGAGTTACTAATTATTCTTAATATTAAAAAAATTTTAATAGTTTACCAATATTGTTATTTTTATTTTTCTCCATAAGGCATAGATAATAATAAATAATACAAGTATATGCTATAAGTTCACAACTATAACACAAGGATGTTTGCTATATTATTATATTAAAGTAAACTATGTGATGGGACTATGAATAATGTTGATTGGTTACTATTTTACACTCATTGATTTTTTATATGATATTGAGCCATAAATGAATGCAATTTTCAAAATAATTTAATTAATGTAGTTGTTTATTTTTTCAATTTTTGTAAGCAATATACAGTAAGTGGTGTATGCATGTACCTAACCAATTTAGGAGATTATTCTGTTTGGAAAAACTTCTTCTGAAAAAACTGTTTCCACTAACAGTTCCACATGGCGGTTTACGAGTAATGACCAAAATAGGCATCTACTTTCAATTTCTATGTTCACCCTTGAAAAAACATCATTAAGCTATACCACATAAAGTTGTAAATACCATTTCCGGATATATGCCGGTGTATTTATTTATCTATCATAATATTGTGTTATTCTGTAATCCGTATCAAGTGCCATACTGTGCAACTGTGGTTGAGGCACAACTAAATAAATTGGGTGTCATGAGTAGGGATTTAAATTCTGCCTTGTTAATATAAACACTTTAATAATAATTAATAACATTAAAACATTGCACCTACCTACACTCAAGAACAAGGCCCTAATATTTTATAATATATATAAAAAAAATGAAAAATAGATTATAATAGAATATATTTAGATCCTAGATGTCTCGTTCACAAAAATCCACGCTATTTTTGACACTTGATAGACAAAAACTTCCTACCTTATAAAACTAAATTACAAATTACAAAATCTAATAAATAGATATTACAAATAAATTATTGATGAAACAAACAAACAATTTTGTATTTTTTGAAGTTAATATTTTTACTGTAATTGAATTCTACTTTAGGGGATTGAAATTTTTTTTATTAATAGATACAATAAAATAAAATAAGAAAAGGTTAAATTGTAATTTAAAAAACAAATTGCATCTTCAATGTGCTAAAATAAAATTTCCCTGGTTGGTTGATTGAATTTATTTTTAAATATTTACCCGACTAAAAGATTAAATATCATATCACATCACTGTCCAGCCAGTTTCCAACCATATTACTCTATGGATAAATATCTCACCTTTGATTACTAAACATGGTTTGTTGGTTTAAAATAAATAAAAAATTAAACTAAATAGATACTCGGTGTGAAGATAGTTCAGACTAATATTAATTATTATTACTTTTTACTTAAATCCATGTAAGATGTCCATGATTTTTATTAACTGTCTTTTTAATGTGTCAACAAACTAATTTTATATTATTTAAAGTCAAATTTGATGTATTAAAACCAAAAAAGGTGGGTAAGTGGATGTCGCTCCGCTGTACAGTAAGTTACAAGTGGGTCACTGTAATGGATGGTGTTAAATTTGAATTCAATGATACAATATCATTGTATAAGAAAAACGATTCTGAGCGAAAACGGTCAGTCAGACTATGATGTTACTAAGTATATTTGATGATATTATTGTGCATAAAGTAATTTATATATAACCTATTTACATGGAGCCTTGTTTTCAATTTTCAATCCTTAGCTATAAAAGTTGAACATTTTATAAATTTTTAACTACAAAATAATTATTAAATTATAAATTTTATAAATTTTGTCAAAATTTGAACTTTAAATGTTTATAAAAAAAATTGTGCCTATGTATTTTTAATATTTTTCAACTGCTATTGAAAAAATATATCGGGAGCCTTCTATTAAATTTTCAAGCTTTTTTACTCAACAAATAAAATTTTATTGATATTTATAGAATAAAAAAAAACTAAAAAAAATGGAAACTGACAATGTCTGTAAACAGCTCAAAATAAGTCAAAATATTTGGAAAATATTATGGTGTGTAGAAAATGAAAATATAAACAACCAGTAAAAATGTCATGTATCTATGGTCATTTGTTTTAAAGTTACAACAAAAACCAAATTCAATTTTGTGAAAAATTGATTTTGCGTAAAAATTCCCGTTTTTCATTAATTTTTCTTTTGTTTTTCTTGGTGCTTTCGAAAATTACTGGGAATTTTAAATTTTGACCTCCCCAATGCCTCAACGATATTCACTTTCCAATCGAAAAAGATACTGAAGTTGAAAATCGAAGCATTATTTTGACTACTTATCGTGTACACAGACACAAAAAAAAATATAAAAACACACATCATTGTAAAATCAATACATTCATCATTCCACTCAGAATCTAAAATAGAAAAAGTGACTTCTTGTATACTGGATATTTATTATTTACATTCTTATAATAAATTATTTTGTATTAATTTAATTAATTTTGTATAATTATTATAAGAAACAACTTGCATTAGACTAATGGTTCAATTAAATGAACTTGTCAGTGGTGGTCATGAACAAATAAATTATGATAAAATGAATCACTGTACTATCTGAACCAGTTCATTTATTTGAAAAAACGAATCAGTTAATTAAAGACAACTTGTCACACTTCTACAGTACTCAACAGTGTATTCTTCACTTCATACTTCTTAAGTTATATTTGTCTATTTAATGTATATTTGAATGTATTTTTTTTTTGTTTTCTATTTATTGATAAACTTAGATGAAAAATATACATATTATATTTATATTTTAAATTTCAGCTATATAATTTTTTTTAATACATATATAAAATCTTAGTTATACGTTACTTATGTTTATAGTTTATGTAACTATGTACCTTATACACAAAATATATATAGAATTTAGGCAAGTAAATGCAATTTTTAAGTTTATTTATGTATGTATGTATGTAAGTATGTAAGTTTTTGAAACTGCTTTTAAAACAAATAACTGTTGTGGAACATAAAATTAATAGCATTACCATATTATTCAACATATATTGCATCAAATTGTTATTGGAAATGTAAATCACTCAATCGTGTATTATTTTATCAATAGTTAATCAAGAATAATCAAAATTTTTAAGAATTCTGTGTTACAAAGACTCACTAGATGTGTCATGAACAAACCAATTTAAGTTTTTGAGCATTCAAGTTTTAAATTTTTGTAACTGGTGGGTACTGGGTAGCTCCAATATATTTTGTTTTTTTTTAAATTTAGATATTGGTATCCTGTAGTTATAATTGATAAGTGGTAGTTAGTTTTTTAGCTATTTGAAATTAAGATTTTTGTATTTTTATGTTGGAAACGATAGTTAGGTAAAAATAAAAATATTTTTATGCGGGAAATTTATGTTTCTAAGGTTGGCTTAACCGATCTTCCGAAATTTGATTTTGATGATATCTCGCTGTTATCAAAATCGGGAAATCTATCCCAGCCCCTTTGGGATATCAGTGTAACCTGTATAGCGATAATAACTAATTGTACTACGACAATATTCTATGGTACCTTATAACAACTTAATGATACAATAAATATTGTACATAATTTTATGTTATTCTGTGGTTGCATCGATTCCTCGCTTATCGTTATCACACATAATTGTTCATCAATCATTAGACATTTCATATTTCGAATTTTTTTTCTAACAATTTCAGTTTGTTGTATTATGGTTAATGTATTATAGTCATGGGTGTTATTAATTATTATAAATAATCATTAAAAAATAAAAATACGTTCGATATTATAATACCCTCAAGATGTTGCGTTTGCATCATTATGACCTGCAGACAAATTTCAGCTTAAAATATTTGACTAAAACATCATTGCAGGATGTTCAATACTCAGATCGATTTATTATACCCCGCGTTGAAGAGGTAATTAAATTGTATAAAACATGAATCTGAGTAGTGAGTACATAATATGACATTTATTTATTACAGTATTTGAACCGTTTTCTGCAATCTGCAAGAAAACGAAGATTTCTGGATAAAGAACTGATTGTTAATGCCTTGCGATCAGAGCATCCAGAGTATAATAGAAAACCTTGGGGTGTTATGTCAAATCTAATTGCTAGAGGTTTGTAGTTTGTTAATTATCTTCTAATCTCCTCGTAATGTTGTATTTATTTCCCTCAGCGTTAGTTGTACTCGATACTATAAAAGATGATAAACCGATAGTAGATGATGTATCATCAGAAGGCTCAACAATTGACATAATGTCGTCTGGAGAAGATTATATTGACATTACATTGGATCCTCCAATAGATATAAACCCATATATTACCGATGTAAACAGTTCAGCTTCTGAAATAGCCCAAGAGTAAGTATTATGTTTGTTTTATTGTCATATGCCAGGTATATACACAATTGATTAATTAAATGATTGATTAAAATATAATGATCTATCAAGGGCCACTAAATCATATTTAAGGAACCATAAGTAATTGATTCAAAATATATTAAATGATTATGCGACCCAGAATTAACATTATACATCTTGTTTTAAAGTATTTACAATATATGATAATATGTAATTATAGAGTTGGAACAAATTCTTTTGCCTGTGATATAACTACTAACGGTGGTAGCAATAAGTCAGCTACTTGTCCTCCTAACGAATTTGAAAATATGGTATTTAATTTTATGAAGTATTAATATTTAGAATCAAGACAATTACTTAATTTATATTTATTTTATCATTTATAGCCTGGTTGGGTAATTGACAAGATGCCATACAAAAGTGTAAAAAGAAAAAGTAATTTAGATAAAACTGTCGAAGGAATGCCAACACCTCTGAAAAAAGTTTGCCAACAATTAGGTACTACAGAAGAAGTGACTCTAACATTTGATGATTTAGCTGGTTGCGATTCCGTGTTATTGGTATTAAACCGAATCAATCATTATAAGCTTTGCATTGTTTTATTCATTTTATTATATTTTTACTTTTGTTTAGGAAATATGTCAACTAATTATGCATATCAAACATCCAGAAGTTTATAAGACATTAGGTGTATCTCCTCCAAAAGGATTTTTGTTACACGGCCCTCCTGGATGTGGTAAAACACTGTTAGCACAGGCTGTAGCAGGAGTATGTAAATTCATATTTTATTTTTCACTAATATTATATTGTATTAACAATTATTGCATTTTAGGAACTTAAAATTCCGTTAATAAGCATCGCTGCTCCACAACTAGTTGTTGGTATAAGTGGAGAGTCAGAAAAACGAGTGAGAAAACTGTTTGAAACTGCTGTTAAATCAGCACCTTGTGTACTGTTCATTGATGAAGTAGACTCAATTTCTCCACACAGAGAAACCACTTCACGTGATATGGAACGTAGAATTGTTGCTCAATTACTATCATCTTTAGATAGTGAGATTACTAATTTACTATATAATTATAAATATAATGGTTTATAATTGTTTATGAATTTGATTTTAGATTTAAAAGATGATGACAAAGTAATTGTGATTGGTGCTACAAATCGCCCTGATAGTTTAGATCCAGCACTGAGACGAGCTGGCCGGTTCGATCGTGAAGTCTGCCTTGGTATTCCTGATAGACAATCTCGCAGAGCAATGTTGGGACTTATGTGCAAAAATTTACGAATTGATCCAAAAGTTAGTTTGGATAGATTAAGTGAATTAACACCAGGTTATGTTGGTGCTGATTTGAAATCCCTAACAAGAGAAGCAGCTACTGTAGCAGCTAATAGGTAAATATCCCTATTTCATACATATTAATAATTAATTACATAGTAGGTACATAAATGGTGATTATAATTTGAAATTTCTAATATTTTAACCCTACATTACACGCATTAAAAATATTTACAAGACTACATACAAATGGTGTTTTTGACCACGTATTGAAATATTTCAATTAAACCTCGACAAATTGATTAATTATTTTTTATTATGTTCGATATTGTGTTATCATTCAACAATTATAAGGAAACACAATTTAAAAATAACCCATAATTGAGTTTTCATAAAATTTAATTATTTATAAATGTCAGTCAACCACACCTACAGTATTTTAAATAGTATTGTTAATAGGTAACAAACACTTCTCTATTGCTGACATCAGATCATATACAGTTGGAAGTCTTGTGTAGTTTTAGTTTATCACCTAATTAGAAGGTACTTGGGTTAGATAACTTAAATCTTGAAACAATGAACAAATTTCTGGAAGCATGTGCTCTAGGGTTATAGAATACTATACTGCCACTCTACACATAGTTTAGTCTGCTTCTAGAGGACGTTACACAGATATTTGTTGTATCTGTCTTTAAAGTGTGTAACATAGAAAATTTACACTCCGCAGATTATGTTTAGCTCCTTTAGTTTAAAAATTAGACTGCATTGACCTATTATGAAACTTGATGGTAAGAACATTATCGTGTTAAGTTGTGGGTTTTAAGGATAATTCGGGTTTTTAGTGAGTTATAAGCATTTTAAATTTTTGCTATTTTATATATGCAAGACTTGCTAAAAAATTTAACTATTGTATAAAAAAACCACATTTAAACACAGATAATGTTCTTACCATCAAGTTTCAATGTTTCATAATAGGTCAAATTTTTACACTAACAAGTTTAAACTTTTAGTTTTTGAGTAACTTCCCCTCAGATATTTAACTGAGTGGGCAATCACGTCATTTTACCTTATAGATTTATACGTTATAAATTTATAATTTATAGTTCTACCATAGTTTGCCCTCCTACCCCAAGAATTTACCCCAGATTACGTCTATGATTTAGTGTTTATAATACTTGGACCATTTTACAGATTATAAATGTTGATAGTTTCATATTAATAACTACAATTTACAAGTCACCATAGTCCCACCATATCTTTCAAACCTATCATGGACCTATTATACTTGGTACACAAAGTGAAATAACTCAAAAGCTATCCATTTAAATTGTATGTTGATACATTAAAATGTTCAGAATAATTATCCGCTAAATAATTTGCAGTAATAAAGGGTTTTCATTTAAAGTTAATTTAAGTTTGTATCTCCCAGAATAATCCTTTTGTCAAAGGAAAAAATGTTTTTTTGTAAAATGAATACTTTTAGTACCACAATTTTATATGCTGTAAAATTTTAATAATCCAAAAATCTTAAGTCTTAACCCCTATAGTATTTTAACTTTGGATTTTCAGTTTGTTCAGATCATTTAACAAGAAATTAATTAAAAATAAAATGTATTTAATATCGCAGAAGTCTTAATATAATTAAGGATATAGTTAGAATATTAAAAAATATTTTCATACAATACATTTTTTTAGATTTTTATTAATTTAAGCCTTATAATCACCATAAAGTAAATATTTATTATGTAATAGTAAAGAATAAACACACCCTTGGTTATTTAACAATTTGAAATTTGTTTATGATAATAATTTACTTATAAGTTATAAAATTATTATTTTAATTAATTAATGTTAATAGAACTATTGAGACTATAAAAAAGAGATTGCAAGTTATATCTGATGGCGATAAGCCTGATGAGACTGAACAGTTGTTATCATCGAATAAGAATCAAATTAAAAACACATTGAAATTGCTTCGCTCAGATAGTTTTATTCCAATAGAAGAAGTTAGTGATATTCAAATTGAATTATATGATTTTGAAGAAGCCCTGAAGAAAGTGGTCCCTTCGTCTAAAAGAGAAGGATTTGTTACAGTGCCCAATGTCACATGGGATGATATTGGTTCTCTAAAGAAAATAAGAGAAGAACTGCACATGGCTATGTTGGTCAGTATATTGATATTGTTATTTTATTTTATATAATATATTTAACGATTTGTTATAAAAAAAATTATTCATTTGTTTTAGGCTCCTGTAACTCATGCTAAAGAATTCACTGCATTGGGTTTAGATGTTCCGACTGGAGTACTATTATGTGGACCACCAGGTTGTGGTAAAACATTGTTAGCCAAAGCTGTAGCAAATGAAGCTGGTATTAATTTTATATCTATTAAAGGCCCTGAATTATTGAACATGGTAAATATAATAATACTTGCTTAATTTTGCATAGTATAATTAACTTTGTTATTTTTATCTATAGTATGTTGGTGAAAGTGAACGAGGAGTACGTCAGGTTTTCCAAAGAGCACGTAATTCACAGCCTTGCGTCATATTTTTTGACGAAATTGATGCTCTTTGTCCTAAAAGAAGTGACATGGATGTATATATAATTTACATCAATTTTGTTATGAATATTTTAAAGAATAGTTTATTTTGCTTAGGCAAATGGTCGTTCTGGTCAGCGCGTTGTCAATCAATTATTGACTGAAATGGATGGTTTTGAAGGTGGTAGAAGTGGTGGTGTTTTTGTTATGGGAGCAACAAATCGGCCAGATATGATAGATCCTGCTGTACTTAGACCAGGACGTTTGGACAAAGTATTATATGTTGGATTGCCAGATGAAGAAGGACGTGTGGACATATTAAGAGCAGTGACTAAAGTATAAAGGACATAGTTTGGTTAGTCAATTTTAATACTTAACACTCATGGTTGTATTTTTAGAATCGTAAAAGACCAGTGTTGGCAGATGATGTAGACTTGGAAGCGATTGGCAAAAATGAAAAATGTTCTTACTTTACTGGAGCTGATTTAGCTGCACTTGTACGGGAGGCAGGCATTTTATGTCTGCAGGAGTTTATAAGTTCAAATGAAGTGAATAAACAGTTGGCAATCCAGACTAAGCACTTTGATGAAGCTATGAAGAAAACCAGACCTTCAGTATCTGCTGAGGTATTAAATTATACTAGACTATATTATATTACAAATGTAACATTGTATACTTGTATTTTTTTTTTATAAAGCTTTAAGTAGTGTTGTGATACCACAGAAAATTTAAAAAACCTAATATCAAGTATATTACAAATTAAATCATTTATAAAATATTAAAATCATAAAAAACTAAAAAATATCTTTTCATAATTAATTTAAATTATATAATGTTAAAAATTTAACGTAAAAAACAAGTTTTGCTTGTTAAATGAATTCTTCTTTTATGAACAATTTATAAATTATTTTGCTGTAGCCTGTAGCACACTAGCACTCATAGTTGACCCGTGTATCATAAGGTTAGGATTAATATAAAACATCTTTTGTCACACCTGCACCGAAAGTTTAGTTTTTGATGACAGTTGAAGCATTCGAAAGCGACCTTTTTCTGTACAGCGGGCGGTAAAGTGGGAATCCCCAAAGTGCCGGGTGGTAAAGTGGAAATTCCCAAAAGTACAACCAGACACTAAAATCTATACCACACTGTCCTTACAAAACATAAACTTTTGGTGATATCTTATATTCATATTATAACCTCCATGCATGACGCTTAAAATATATAGAACCAAATCATTTCTTTCATGAAATATTGTTTTCGTAGAATGGTCTGGCTACAAATTTGATAGATTAAACTAATGCATTATTTTTCACACCGGTTTAGTCCATTGAATTTCTAGCTAGTAGTTGTTGCATAGATCCCTCCATTACCTTTGCTGTGATCGATGAACGCAGAGGGGTGACAAAAAATAATATGTATGGCTCGTGCGAGAAGGCAATTTCAATCTTGGATGTAATTTGGCTCGTGTTGCACACGTTGCCCGCGACTGAAATAGCTCACTTCCCACTCTTGCCACACAAATACTATTAAATACATAAAATTTCCAAGATAAATTATATTTTTCATATTAATTTTAGTAATCAAATAAAAGTCTCTGGAGACTGGGATTATTATTTTTATAAATTTATTTATTTAATTTTTTTACTTAGATACTTTATAGGTACACTAGATTTTGAAATTCCCAATATGATAATAGAAAAAAGTGCATCATTTGTTGTAATGTTAATAGCAACAGCACTTCTGTATGTTTTTAACTAATTGTTTTTAATAAAAAATGTCTAAGGATTTAACTAATAACCTACCTAATTCGATATTCATGTTGAGTGTTGACACATATACATATTGTTATCTACACAAATATATGCAAATTTGAATCTGTTGCACCAATTTAACTTGAAATATTACAAACTTTTTTTGACATTGTGTAGTACAATAATAATGATAAATTGTCCATTCAACTACAGTGTAGTTACTACACGGTTCATGATAATATATTTTTCCAAACTAAAATGTTTTATTTTTTTTAGGATCAGGCACATTATGAATTGTTGAAATTAGAATATGCTGCACCAAGAAGTTGAAGTATAAAATAACATTTCACTGATAAAATTAAACTCACTTTGTTCCTGTTAATTTGTATTGTTTTTTTTTTTATCATTGTTAAAATTGTCTTTAGTGTTGAATTGTTATCTTATGAGTCATAAGATTTTGAGACCTTTTTAGGGGCTTACTTACCAACCAACACTTGGAGGAACACGTATGTATTGACCCATAGCCCGCACCGCATGTAGTCTGTGATGACTAATCGGTGAAAGCCTTGGGCTTAGTACAGTTTTATTTAAATAAAATAATATAAATAATAACATGTAAAATAAAGGTGACACTTTAAATAATAATAAGATGTCAATTTAAGGTAATCACGAGTTGTGTATTTTTATATGTGGATCAATTAAAAATAATTATATGGCATGTTACAATTTTGAATAATAATTTTGGCTTCATTAATAATGAATAATGAATCAGTTTTTTTTTTGTTGAAAGAATAATACAATTGACAGTTAATATAATAATGGTTGTTGTTTGTGTGGCACATGGCAAGGTACACAGAGAATAATGTGTTTTTGAGCATTGTCAGAAGACAGTTAATACAAATTATAACTAATGGGGGACCACAATGTAGTTTTGGTGATTGAGCA
Source organism: Sitobion miscanthi (assembly GCA_008086715.1). Taxonomy (NCBI): domain Eukaryota; kingdom Metazoa; phylum Arthropoda; class Insecta; order Hemiptera; family Aphididae; genus Sitobion; species Sitobion miscanthi. The sequence goes on from CM017797.1 coordinate 5,653,437, forward strand.
TGGTATGTATAATTTAAATGAAAGGGGAATATAATAATTTGACTCGTCACATGACGTTATATTTCATAATGAAATATAGTTATTTGACTGATCGCAAGACGTTCGATTTTTAATAATATTGATATTTTAACCAATCATACGGTTCACGGCCCACGGGGTCCAGGGTGTGAGTGTGTGACATAGATTCCGAGCCACAGCGTTACCGCGTGGGTGTGCCAAAATCATCTTTTCGTAGTAGGCATTGTGGTCCGAATGGCTCGCATTTTGCGAACGAAAAAACATAGGTATATTTTATAACAGGGGGGGGGGGGGTAAAAGAATAGCAACTTGCGATTTGCACCACGTGGGTTAACAGTTGTATAGGGGAAGATAAAAGTAGGGAAAATAATACTTTAAGACAACCACGCCGGTGTTGAGTTGCTGACTGCAGTGTAGGTATGGGCAACGTTGCCCACGGCCAGTGGCTGATGATGAAAGACGACGGCGTACAAAAATGGTCAGACGGCACCAACGTCCACGAGGTGACGATGACGATTTTAGTGGTTGAGCGGTGTTGTCGGTGACACTTGACATTGCGGATGTGCGCCAAAGTCAGAGGTTGTGAAAACATATATATGTATCGCCGACGGCGTTGTCCACTTGTCCAGCCGTCGGTGGTCGGTGTCCGTGATTTTATGTGTGGTAAGAGCGTGTAGTGTCGTCGTATTATGCATGACAAATTAGATTTAATCTGTCGTGGTATTATGAACTTTTCTACAATTTATATTAGAGAAACCGGTTGTTCTGTGCGAGCGTGGAGTCGGTGGACACCGTCCAGCCGCGACCTGTGAAAGCGAACTATTCATTATTCATTTAGCAATCTATTATAATTTATAACTATATTAGTTGTGTAAAACTGTAGCTATTTGATAACGATTTAGACTTAATAGGTTTATTTAGGTACCTATATATTTAGTATATTAGCTACCTATATTATGTAATTCTAAACGTATATAGTCACATAAATATCTATTATTATATTTTTTCTTAAAACAATTTTCGTTACAAAAAATTCGGTTAGGCCTGTGCTTTTTTTTTTGAAGCACTAATGCACTAATGCTTTGAAAAGACCCCGTACACGGTACGTCTTTAAAATTTAAATCATAATTATAATACCTAAATAGGTATTATTAATTATTATATAACATTTAGGGTACCTAATACCTATAATGAAAAGCATATACGTGAATAGCGGAGTTGTTGGGGCCTTGGAGGCGGAGCATATGTGTCCATGTCTTGGAACTGTTGCCGAATATGGCGGAAGTGCGGAACGCCGGAAATATATGAAGACAAAGTTATCGATTCTCATATCTATTCCTATTAATAATAACAATGTATACTATATATTATAATATGTTAGACATGTATAAATGAGGCTGAATTTCGGAGACTTGGCGAGTATAGATATAAGTAATAATATAATGTGCAGTGCACGCGCAGACGATATATGTATAGGTATGTATATTATTATTTATTATTATATATTATTATTGTTATTTGTCATCTCTCTCAGTACACGGTGCACACATAGGAAATGGGAAATATAGAAATGGACATATCCGTACGGCGTAAATCACACACACACACACATATATATATATAATATATATGTCGTATAGTTACGGTGCAGTGTATACTGGCGGGGCCGAGCGCGAGGGCGACAAGCCGACAAACAAGTCGGATCGCACGTACAAGCGGCTCTTGCCGCCGCACCGGATGCGTCGTAATGAAAATTTTAAAAGCGCTCGGGGTTGTCGCAACCGTGTGTGCGTAAACATCATGTGTGTATGGTAGTACGTATATGTCTTGTGTGTGTGTGTATCTGTTTTGTGTGTGTGTGTGCGCGCGCTGTGGCAGTGTGGCGACAGTGCTGTGGTTTCTAAAAACGTTTGTGTCCGTCACCCATGTCCGGTTCTGTGCCCGCACGTCCGTATGTGTGTGTTGTGTATAGTGTATGGAAAACAAATGGACCGAAAACACCGGAAACAGGAAAAAAAAAAGGGTCAAGACGCACACGCGGATAATTCGATTTTATACCCTTACCCTCGCGTTTACCACACACACAAACACATCTTCTACAGCATTTCTGGGTTTAGGATAGTGATTGGTGAGTGGGGGGGGGGGGTTGAGAGGTCTTAAGTCTTCGGGCGGTGCATGAGCGCGCGCGCGCTCACATAAATTTAAAACGACCGAAAAAGCCTTTCGCCCGCTTGTCACTATATATATATAGACGCCACGGAGCGCATCCTCCGAAGTACTGTTGCTATTGCTGCTTCCGTCGTTCCGTGTGTTCCGCCGACCACTCCTTTCGGTCGACGAAACAAAACAAAACCCGCGTAGGGGATTATACTTATATTTTTATACCTATACACATAATATGTAGTAAATAAAAATTACGACCGCCTAAAAGGACAATAAATACGGATACACTTGATCAGAATTAACCGGTCACTCGGAAAAAGAAATTCTATATATATATGATATTATATAGATAGATATACCTGCAGCGCACCACGTACTCACGCGAAAAAAGTCTCGCTGCTGCCAATATATTATGTATATAATATATATAGCGCCCAATAGCGGTATGAATCGACTTGCAAAACGAGATTTTAGGTAACGCAAATATTATTCGCAGATCATTTAACTTCTTCCCTCATTATAAATATTAATTAATAATCACTATAGAATTCCAGGTCAATGGTTTGGGTGGGCCTTGTAATATATATATGTATATTGAAGTTTTAAAATAAGACAGCTGATATAGTTGCGGTGGTTTTAGAAGGAAGTGACTCGCAATAGTTTCGCAACAGGACTAGCAAAACAAACTTACAAATTATGATGCATTGTTATCGGCACATTTCTCAAGATTTTAGTATAATATGCAACATTATAGCGGGCGAGTCCATCCTTATGAAAACATAGACATACTACCTATATAAGACTCGCCAAGACTGTATTAATTGTAATACTGATAATAATATATTATATTACAGCCATTAGCCATAAAGGTAACTGTTAGTCCAGCTGCAGAAACAGGGATCTTTATGATTTTTTTCAGTTTTGTTTTGATTCATATTGCGGAGAACAAAAAATGTTTCGTCGGTACATTACTTAGAAAACACAAAAAAGCCGGTTTTGGTTTTTAAGTCAAAACTATCTGCTTCGGAATTCAATTAACGTCTTGTACTAAACATGACTATAAAAAAAAACGACAAAAACTAAGGTTCCAATATTTTCAAAGAGCTTATATTTGTCCGCATCCAGAATTGATTATTATTGGTACCTATGGTTCCAGTTCGGGCAGTTCCTGAGCGTTACAATAATATACCAAGATTACACTCTGATTAACGTGAATATAATAAAATGTAGGTACACTCTAATTTATACAAATTTGCATATATTATTATAGTTAGTTAAACGATTTTCGATAATATTTATCAAGTAGTTATTATAGTATAGCTATTATCATACGTATTATGTATACCAGATAATGGCTATACTATAAACATTATATATACAAATATATTTTTATTATGTACCTTAGCTATACTAATTAGGTCATAGATGATGTGAATATAATATTATAAATAATATAATTGATTATTGCGGTTTTAAGTAAATGAGAGTCTGTGTGAAATCTAAACAGTTGTTTAGTGGTGAGGAGGTGCCGTGCAGATGATGCAGTGATTGAATTAAAATATGCAAGCCGTGAGGGGAACCGGCGAATGGCCGTACGCTCTAATATTATATTATATAATCGTCGAGGCCCTAGGGGTAGGTGCCTAAATATATAAACAAGTCAATTAAGTATTCCCGTGCGAAACGCGCGGTTCGACGACATTATCGGACGACGAAGAGCGAAATTTTTCAAATACTCCACCGCGGTGACCTCCATCCGGCATGCGCTCCCGAATCCCGATCACATTTCATATCAAACAACTCGACCCGAGATTTGTGCGTAGCTATTCAAATTTATTTCGACCCCATTAGAATAAATATAATCCTTTTAATTAATTATATAAATAATTATATTATTATCGCGTAAAAACCGGTGGTTGTTGGTGTTTTCACGTATAAATCGTATTATATATTTTTTCCTGGTACAGCCGTATTTAAATATTCCGGTTTGCATCAGGGGTAGCACTGCATTATAATAATATTTTCAAAGTTTTCGTCCATCCGGATTATTAAAATATTATCTCATTATTATTGTCTTTACTTTTTCCTCGTATACAGTTTTCTGCGGATTTTTTCTTTTTTTTTAAATTAAATACATTCACTATATAAAAGTGGTTATTTACTTTGATTTTTTTTCTCGTATAAGCTCGTTTTTGTTTCAAAAATGAGTTATCCTCAAAACCGCAAACAGGGAATTAAATCAACGGGACTTGAGCCCTATCATTTTTTTAACGGAAAACTCTCGTTGGGACTGGGGGAGGGGGGAGTTTTGACCCACCGAAAACAATCAATCGGAATAATAATACAATTTAGTATTTTATAAAAACTTTTCTAGAAAATTAATAGGTTAGGCACTATACAGAATACAGTAAAGTAATAGGTATACATATATTTTATTAAAATTACAATATTAAATTGATTCTTCTGTTGGACATTGTAAACATCTATAAATTAAAGTGACACATCGATATCTAACTTATATTAAAACATCAGTATAATTTAGAAATAATAGTGCGGTATAATATGTAACTGTAAACCGTAGAATCTATAAGTCTACGTTAGTGCCGTAACCAGAATTTTTTTTTTTTTTTTTGGGGGGGGAGGGGCACTTAATTTATTTCTCAAGCATTTGAAATGCTACTTTGTTCATAAAGTGTATCTACTCTTTTAATGACTGTATATTTTCTGTTAACAACTATGATGGTAGGTACCTAAATAATTAATATAATAATGTATTAATATTATTGTAATCCATAGGTTAATGTGTTCATTAATATAGGCATATTAATATATTATCATTATTTCAAAATGTATTGTAAACAAAACATACTATTTTTTGTTCGAATATTATTAACATTTATTAACAAAAATACAAGACTATATTAGGGCTGTTGTAAGCTGGTCGTTTTTTTGTGTCTAAATACCATAAGCGAAAAAAATAATATGCTTCTAGAAGTCCAATTTTGATTTCGAAAAAATATAAGAATTTCTCCGCTTTTTGTCTGTGTTTTGTAGGAAGTGAATTTTTTTTAATTATACTAAAGTAAAAGTGAATTTTGAAAAAAAGAAAGAAAATTAATTTGTTACTTTAGTAATTAAGGGGATTTGATACCGTGATTTTCTGTTTTTGTTTAATAAACGCGCGACATAGTATTTTAGACGTGCTTTTTGACAACATTCTAATTTATCTATTGAAATTTGAAGCGATAAAAATTCTAAAAACAGATTTAAATTTTTCGTCATGTCTACTTGAAATCGACTTTCCCACATGTTTGATATTATCTACCAAATTCCTAAAAATGTAATTTTTTAAAAAAAAGGTGGGTTACTGGATGTCGTTCTGCTGTACAGTAGGTTACAAGTTGGTCAATGAAATAGATGGTGTTTTTTTTTTATTAGAAAATTTACAATCTGTATTAAATAACACAATAGGTAAAATAGATGATTGATGTAACACTATATACATACATAATAAAAATAATACATTAAACACAAGATGAGGGAAATCATCCAGCGATGGTACCCTCCAGAATTTATTTAATTAATTAATTTATTTTTTTCATTAATTTAATATAATATGTCACGGCGCCAATTTCTTTTAAGTCGCCGCGGTGGGTTGTCGGGAAGAGTACGTGATGCTAGGTGAGTGACTAAAGGATTGGGATGATGTTGCAGTTTAGAGTGAAATCTGTTACAGTATAATTTAGCTAGTTGGTTAACTGTTGGAATTCCTAGATCTTTATGCAGGGTTTCATTTGTTACGTACCAAGGAGCCGAGGCTATTAGCCGGAGAGTGATGGACTGGGAAGCTTGGATAGTGCGGACTTGAGAAGGTTTAGCACACCCCCAAATTTGCATACTATATGCCCAAATGGGTCTGAGTAGAGATTTGTAGAATGTGGACTATGTGTGTATTGATAGTTTAGATTTGAGAATCGGTCTAAGTAGATGAATGCGGTTGTTAAGGATTTTACGTTTGGATTTTAAATGCGGTCCCCATGTCAGTCTTTTGTCTAGTAAAATTCCCAAATATTTTACTTGATTCATAGATGGTGTTAAATTTGAATTCAATGTATGCCATTGTATAAGAAAAACGATTCTGAGCGAAAACGGTTAGTCAGACTATGATGTTACTAAGTATATTTGATGATATTATTGTGCATAAAGTAATTTATGTATAACCTATTTACATGGAGCCTTGTTTTCAATTTGCAATCCTTAGCTATAAAAGTTGAACATTTTATAAATTTTTAACTACAAAATAATTATTAAATTATAAATTTTATACATTTTGTCAAAATTTGAACTTTAAATGCTAATATAAAAAATTGTGCCTATGTATTTTTAATATTTTTCAACTGCTATTGTAAAAATATATCAGGAGCCTTGTATTAAATTTTCACGCTTTATTTCCCAACAAATAAAATTTTATTGATATTTATAGAAAAAAAAACTAAAAAAATTGAAAACTGACAATGTCCGTCAACAGCTCAAAAAGAGTCAAATTATTTTCAAAATTTTATCGTGTATAGAAAATACTAATATAAACATTCAGTGAAATTTTCAAGTATTTAGAGTTATTCAATTTTAATTACAACAAAATAAGAAAATTGTTACATGAGAAATCGAGTGAATATCAAATGTTGTAAAAATATGAATTTCAAACGCTCATAAAAATTTAATTTGACTTTCTGTAGACATTTTTTTTTTTTTTGATAAAGGTAGACAAACTTATGAGGAATCTTGTATTACATTTTAAAATCTTAGATTTGAAAAAAAAATTTTATATGAATTTCTGACTCAAAATAATTTGCAAATTTTCGTCATTTTTTCGTTATTTTTACGTATTTTGTCAATATTTGAACTTTAGATGCTTATAAAAATTGTGAGTGAATTTTTAATTTTTTTCATCTGCCTTTGAAACAATAACCTAAAAGCCTTCTATTAAATTTTCAAGTCTTTTTAACCAACAAATAAAATTTTATTGATATTTATAGAAAAAAAAATGGAGCTGTAAATGTCCGTAAACAGCTTAAAATAAGTCGAAATATTCGGAAAATGTTATGGTATATAAAAAATGCTAATATAAAAATTCAGTCGAAATTGCATGTACCTATGGTCATTTGTTTTAGAGTTGCACTAAAAACCAAAATCGATTTTCTTGAAAACAGATTTTGCGTAAAAATTCCCGCTTTTCCTTAATTTTTCTTTTGTTTTTCATGTCACTTTTGAAAACCACTGGAAAATTTTTACTTTTGACCCCCTCAAAGTACCAACTAGATACACTTTCCTATCAGAAAAGTTACTGTTGAAGAAAATCCAAGCATTTTTACTGTCCTAAAAGGTGATGACAGACACAAAAATAAAAAATAAATAAAAAATAAAAAAAAAAACATATCATTGTAAAAGCAATATATTCATCGCTTCGTTCAGAATCTAAACGAGTATATTTAAAAATTTTTGTATTTTAATTTTTGGAGAAGTTAAAATCAAAAAATCAAAAATGTGGGAAAGTTGATTTCAAGTACACTTGACGACAAATTCAAATCTGTTTTTAGAATTTTTATCGCTTCATTAGATCAATTATTGGTAGGTTTGGCAAAGAACTAGTCTAGAATCCTATGTCGCGTGTGTGTTATACAAAAACAGAAAACCACGGTATCGAATCCCCTTAAATAATACTACAAATCAAAAATCAATTTCCTACATGACCTACAAAAGAGATTAAGGAATTCAAATATGTTTTAAAAATTTAAATAGGTCTTTTGGTACTGAGTGCATTTTTCTTCCTTATTTTGGGAGTTTTGTGGCACATGGGAGTTGTTTTATCACAAAATACAGTGACGTGACTGCGCGTATGTACGTTACTAAGGCAGTGAGGTCCAAGAATCTTAGCCGTCGTTTATCTTGAATTACATAAAGCGTTCGGTTAACTCACACACACTAATGATGTATGTACAATAATACCTAAATCCGAGTATCCACCCCCTTCAAAATGGTTCGCATTTGACAGGCTTAACTTTTAATTTCTATCAAACATAATATAAAACAATCTAAAAAAAATTTCGGGGGGGGGGAGTACGTGCCCCCAGTGCCTACCCCCTGGCTACAGCACTGGTCTACGTCGTGTACCACCTACCAAGGCCGTGGTGCAGGTTGTAGTATAGATGTTATTGTGTTAACATATCATATACCTACTTATTATTGACTATTTGATCTACCTATTGAAGATTTGAAGATAACGTAATAACCGTGTACTAGGATATTTAATATTATAATATAACATCTTAATCCATGACCCATGTTATACTTGACAGTATTACGATTACACTACTACGTGTCTTCGTAGGTAGTATTAATAATAATTAATAATTATTAAGATACCTAATATTAGTTCATGATTAATATTATTAAAAAACAATAACAGCTGATTTTTTTAACACAGCAACAAACAGAGATGGCGTTAGTGGTACAAAAAGAAGAATAATGTAGTGCAGGAACCGTATTTACGTCAACATGTTGTACGACTATACAATATATTATGGTAAATCGGAACGAATTACGAAAAATGTATTGTTTATTAAAATAAATTCTAATTATCGGTTCTATACGATAAGGTAAAGTATATTATGTTAAAATATGTTGTTGCTGAGTTTTATTTTATTAGGTCGTGCACGGAAAAAATTGCAAAAAATACTTTGGAGGTGCAGGGATTTGAACCCTGGACTTTCAGCATGCGAAGCAGACACTCTACCACTGAGTTACACCCCCAGACAACAGATTTAGTCAAAATGACAACACTTAGGTATTCTCAGTGTTGTGTAGATTACTTAAAAGCAATGAAATTACGTTACTCGTTACTTGAAATATTTTTATTTAAATTACATTTGCGTAACGTAAAAATATTTTAATCACTTTACATTACTTCAAGGCTTGCAAACGTTATATTTGACAAAAAACGATTGATATTTTATTCGTAAACGTTATAATAACGGAAAGCAATAATCAAAAATAATTAAATACTGCATAACAAAACATAACGGTTAACAAAATATATTATACATCATTAAACAAAACAAAACATAACGCAAAAAGAAATATTTTAAAATCTATTTATTTAAAAGGTCTATTATAAATATTTATTTCATGCAAACAATCTTAGATTTAATTATATTATTATATTCCTTATCCGAGTCATTACCTACCCGCATTAGTTACTATTTTTAAATTTAATAGATAATTTACACTATTTTAAATAACGATGAACGTAAAACTTGGATAACGTTTTAATTCTAAATAACGATAAACGCAAAAATTGTGTAACGTTTTAATTGTTCGTAAATAACATAAAACGGAATTTTTTTTTCAAATGCAAGCCCTGTTGATAATCAGTTATTATTTTTTTTGAACCATATTCAATTCATATAATTCAATTATTATGTATATATTTTACAATCATAGACCTATTATGTACAAATGTAGAATCATCTCACCCATATACTAACAACTGTGTTTAACCTTGCATGTAGTTTTCTTGACTTTATATTATAAATTGTATGTTCACATTTATTGCAAATTTTAGTACCATTTGATATTTGACACACTAAACGCGGTTTATTTTTGAAAAAAATACATTAACCCTCATTTCATTGAATGATTACTCAGTTTTTGAGCGTACTGAGTGTTGTTCTCTTTGAGTAAATATGTTTCTGTAGTTATATGGCAAATAATTTGTTTTGCGGCTTATTGTTCACAGGTTAATTTATTGTTATGTATTTGAGGCACGACTAAGAAACGAAATAATCACCATATAAAAAGGAAACTTTGGCTGTCCAATATCGTTTTTATTTTATTGATATCGGAACTTCAAAAAATGTTTGTAAGTTAGAAAAACACAAATAACAATGGATTTGGTAAAAATAAGAACTATTTTCGTATAACTGATAGCAAAAAAAATAAAAACAATATTGCACAGCGCCACAGCCAATTTCTTCTTTTTATGTGGTGCAAATTTCGTTTCTTTATTACGACTGTATAAGTATAAGAAGTATGTTTTGGCCGAAAAGGGAAGGGTACATTTCGGCCGAAAACGGTGACGCCCATCTCATATGGCCATAGGTATAGTCGTATAGATAGTAAGGATAACATTTAAAAATAAACTAAATACCTACGTGTAATCATCCCCTGTTTACTGTTCATATAAATTAGAAATCACGAATGATACCTATAGAATTTGTCTATATTGATAATATTATTTAGATCAGTTATAAAGTATGACCATGAATCATGATGCAGTTTCCGTTTTCAGCACCAGGTATAAATAATATGCTATTTGTGGAGAAAATCGGTGATTACTGATTATGTTGAAACACAAACAGTTATAATTTACGATACATTATTGTAATTTGAATGTTTGATATTATTATTAATTATCATATTAATAATTGTCATAATATAATAATTGTTTCCAAAGACGAATCTCTTTCCAAAAAAACATAAACATGCTGAAGATAATGAAGCATTTGTTTTAACGGTAAATATAACTAATAACACTATCTTATAATATTATCATATACTTTTTACGTTGGCTGAGCCATCAATTACAAATAATAGACCTATTCGCGTTTTTGAGAAGTCAAAGAGGGTTTATAGCCGCGACTCAACTTATCTACTACTGGTTTTAACCCGGGACTCATCTTACCGCTTTCAATTTACCTATCCCGCTACCTACCTACTTATTTATTGATTAGGTATTTAAATTTAAAACCTACTGGCTACTTATTAGATTTAAATTAGTTTTAAATAATTATTTATTTTTCTACACCTATATTGAATATTGTTTTTAAATCTATACCCATTGTTCATATACTCATATAAATATTGTAATTAATTATTTCTAAATTTCTAATTAAATTGTTGATATTTTATTTTTAGATATTATAATAGGTAATAAAATTAATGAGCTATGCTTAAATACAGTAGAATCATCAACTTCTCCCACTTGGGGGTGTAACTCAGTGGTAGAGTGTCTGCTTCGCATGCTGAAAGTCCTGGGTTCAAATCCCAGCACCTCCAAAATATGTTTTAGCGTTTTTTATTGATATTTTTCTATATATAATATAACCAATTGATATTTTAGTAAATTTAATGTATTATATTAATGATAATAATTATTATATCTCAATTTTATTCCGATAAATTAATATATAAAACCTGAGCATTGTATAATTTAATACAATGACCTGATTTTACGGAGTTTTGTATAGGCAATTTTACCAATATTTATTAAATATTATAATATAATATATTGAAAGTTGAAATGCACTTACAAAGTTATTTTTAAATCCAGTAAATGACCTCATCAACAGTTATCGATTAATTTCGTTTAGAATTTTAGATAGAGTCATTATAACTAAAAAACAAAAGTTGCCCATAGATATGCTATTTTTATAGCATCACTTTTTTAAATAACACTAGATCATAATTTATAAATAACATTGCTTACAATTTAAATATTTTTCATTATCAATAAATTACATCATTATAAATGACCTTTGTTTTTTTATATTAACACAATAGATATTTTACATCCATTTGACTTATTTTGTTCTAAAATAAGTAATAACTATATTTATTTAAACAAATAAAAAGTGAGCAGTCGTGGGACGCATGGCAGATGTGAAGCATCGAAACTATTTTTATGGAAAAATGCATAGAACGATGGTTTTAGGAATTAAACATGCCAAAAAAAAAACTAAAAAGCGGGTAAGTGGGTGTTGCTCTGCTGTACAGTTGGTTACAAGTGAGTCACTGTAATGGATAGTGTTAAATTTTAAAATTACATTACATTCTTGGTTACTTAATATGTAATTTCGTCCAAATTTGAATAAAAAAAAAAACTGTTTTTATATTTTTTGGTTACAGAACCTAGTTCTGTAAGGTTCTAGAACCTTGTTTTAAAAGTTCAATCTTTAGCTATAAAATTTGAACATTTTACACATTTTTAAGTATATAAAATAATTTTTTAATTTTCAATTTTCAATTTTCAATTTGATAAATGTTGTCAAAGATCAAACTTAAAATGCTTATAAAAAAACTTGTGCTTATGTATTTTTAATGTTTTTCAACTGTTATAATTTATTGTAACAATATATCAGAAGCCTTGTATTGAATTTTCACACTTTGTGACCAAACAAATAAAATTATGTAGACATTTATAGAAAAAAAACCTAAAAAATTGAAAATGTACAGCTAAAAATGAGTCAAAATATTTTGAAAATGTTATGAAGTATAGGAATTGATGTGAAAATTTGAACTTCAAGCGCTCATAAAATTTTAATTTGATTTTCTGGTAGACAAACTTATGAGAAATCTTGTATTAAATTTTCAAACATTAGATTTAAAAAGTAAAAATTGTATGAATTACTCAAAACAATTTGCACATTTTCGTATTTTATCAAAATTCTAACTTTAAATACTTATAAAAAAAAGTGACTGTATTTTTAATATTTTTCAACTGAATTTGTCACATTTTATTACATTTTCAAGCTTTTTGACCAAACGAATAAAATTTGAATGATATCCCTAGAAAAAAAACCTAAAAAAATTGGAAACTGAAAATATCCGTAAACAGCTCAAAACAAGTCAAAATGTTATGGTGTACAGAGAATGCTAATATAAACATTCAGTCGAAATTTCGTGTACCTATCTACATTCTACAGTCATGTATAATAGAGCAGCCTTCCCTCAATATAAGTATACGTTTGATATAAAATTACTTTAATAATTTAAAATTAAAAAGCACCGTTAAACTATAGGTGCCTATGAACTTTTCCGTGGCATGCGGATAGTAAACGCATACTGTGTACTTGGACGACTTACGAGCTATATAGACGGAAAATCCTTCGGAGGCGTGATTCCTGCCGTACACTACCTCTACCTATATATGTATATATAATGTGTCGTATCTGCATCATTAAGCCAATTCGTAGCTGTGAGGACTCGTCCACGTATAGTCGTAGATCCCCGTAGGGGAATGGGCTGGCGGGGTCGGGGAAGCGATCTCTGCCATTTAATTAGAATACACGTGCGTGGTCTGATTTATCGGGTGTCCGATGATGGCCGCAGACTCCTGCACGCGCCGTGTGAATCATCGGCCGATGTGTCTAATGAGTACGCTTTACACCGTCATCGCCGTAGCCGCAACGGCAGCATCATTTCCGTCCGAGACAGACATTCTTATGGTAATGTATATTATTATACAACGGCGACGACGACGACGGCAGTGGCGGTGGTGTACGATTAATTATTTAGAGCGAAAAAAAAATGTAAAAACCACCGCCACCATTACCGCCGCCACTACGATATCACCAACACTGCCACCATTTATCGTATATATCAGACGATAACTTCACCGCAACTTTGTCGTCGGGAAGTAATGTACTCAAACACACACACACACACACACACACAAATATAAATAGGTTTATCATAATAAGCAACGAGGTGTTGAGATCAACCGACTCGGGATAATATAACGAGAACGGTTCGCAGAGGAGCAGTGAAATCGAGAAGAGACCTCTGATCGCGCATATTATAATGTATACGTCGACCGGTCACGACTCGCAACGAACGGACTCGGCCGAAATGAATGGGTGAACCGAACACACACACACACACACACACACACAACACACACACTCTCTAGCGCGTATGCATGTGCCTAGTGCTTTTGTATAATATTATTGTGAGTGCGGTGGTTTTGTCACCTATCTTTTATATAGTTAATATATACTGAGTTTATACTGATATACGAGTATATATAATATTATATATATGTGGCCAATAGTGACTGACGATGACGCGACGAGTGGTTCTCACGCAAACTTATCGACGATATATGCTATGCGGTATAATATATAGGAGGTATACTCGTATGCACTACTATATATTTATATTATACACAGTAATAATACGCGTGCTTATATTGTTCGTAGAAAGGTCATCGAAGAAATTTGTGGTTTTCGAAATAAATCGTCTGAACGCAAACGGTCGCCGTATACAGACTGACGTATTGTCGCTGTCCTTAAAAAAAATAAAAACTTTACCGCTATCGAAACAGCCGATTTGTAAGTTATATATTATATATAATATACTATGCGCTGTGTTTTCGGTTAGAACTTAAAAGTATCTAAACGCATCATGCTGCAGTGCGAGTGTTTTTATTTACCAGAATCAGGACTCGGGAGAGATAAAACTTTGTTTTATTTTTTTCCTCGACACTTATATATATACGAAATCGATTTGAACACTAATACTAGCAACAACATCAGTATAGTGGCTGCAGTGTAGAAGTGTACAGTAGTTGTTGCAGTAGTCGTGTACACACGATAACTCGCCGAGGGGACACAAACGTCGTTATCAGCAGAGTACAAACATGAGCTTTTTGCTCCCTTATATAGCACACATCCGTCAGCTGAATACAACACAATGCGAAAATGTTGCCTTCATGGTGTATTCGTTTTTCGCCGAATAAAGAACGAGGCGGAGGCGGTTATAGTGGGCGGGGGAGTGACGGGGAGAGAGTTAAGGATGAATTGTCGCGACTGTTATACATTCCCCGTCGTCCGCTCCCGCGAATTATATTATTATATTATACGTACGGAGGACTCTGACGTAGTTTTGCTCCGATGTCAATTTGTGTCTGAGAGAAAATAATATGATATAACATTTACCGATTTTCCCGACACGAAAACCCTAAACATATAACAATAATATTACGATACGTTGCGTCGGAGCCCGCGCTTGTTCGAAACGGTCGGTAAACTTGCTACGATACGAAATACTATATTATATACGTAACTTACAATACAGACTGCGAATCAATTGCAGTTTGGTTCAGCGGCGATGACTGCAGAGCTTTAAAATCCTAGATTGACAGAACCGCAGCCAATCATTTTTTAACGAAAGTTGGTCGATATCGATTTTCGTTTAGCATGATTTTCAGTAAGTTGTTGTGTCAGCTATTGGTGGTTTAGGACGGATTAGACTCAAAAGTCTTTCGAGCTCGTCTAAAAACGAATAAAATAAATAATTGTAATATTTTCTTTAAAAATATTGATCAAAATGTCCATAGATTCAATTAGTTGGGACACGATACAATAGGTATTTAAAATATTTTCTTAGTAAAAGTGGTAATTTATGTAAGTGGTATTTTAACCGAAAAAAATAAATCCATCATTATCCATGAACTTCTTACGTAAATAGTAATCGACTGCCATAATTTGTAAAAAAAAAATTGGAGAACTCTTGGTTTGAATTCGATAAGAATATGACGTATGCGAAAATACAATTCTAATTTCTAAGTGAAGGAAAAAACGCACGATTTAAATTTCAAACGCTAATGATTTATAAAATAAAAGTGTGCATAAAAAACATAATCTCTTTTCGATATTTTTAAATAAATTACTGTAAGAATAATTGGACGGTTTTTAAGAGAAAGGGTTTAAGTCAAAAATTGATACTTTTCAGGAGACACAAACAAATTATAACTTTGTAAATTTTGTATTCATAATCATGTTTAATATATAGGTGTATATATATAAGTGTTTTGTTATTTTACTATTAAATATATTTTAGTATTTATTTATTTTCTTCAAATTATAATGACTTATGTCCTATTGCATGTAATTTTATAAGACTTATGCCCTTTGTCATTAAAATAAGTTATAATTAGTGACTTATTGGCCTTCCATAAAAAAAATTCTGTATGACGACTTATTACCATACGCATTCTATTTTATCTCTTAAACCAGATCCCACATGGCATCTAAAGTGGTACCATTCAGCGTGGCTTGGAATTTCACACAGAATTAATGTACAAACTGAAAATGTCTAAAAATGACTTAAGCCCTTTCCCTTAAGAACCGTCCAATTTATGAAGGACATTCCATAAAATGTCAAGATAAGATATTTAAATTGAACAATTTATGAATTTTTAAATAGAAAATAACTTGCAATTTATCAACATTTCAAATACTCACCAAACAAAAATAGACTTAAAATGTTTTGATATTATCCATATAATGAACTTGTATATAATAATGTTTTTTTTTCTAGAGCTAAGCAAGTATCTCAAGTCCCCCTTTCCATCAGCTGATGTGGTGTCGTCCTACGTGTAACCTCGATTCTCGTCTGCGGCTTTTCGGCGAGACGAAAACACATTATATGATTTATGTCGTCGCAATAATATTTAATAATACGCAGTCGTCTTATATTCGGTTGTGGGTAATGATAATGTATTCCGCAGTGCGCTCGTCGGCGGCGATCGGCTCGCCGCAAAGGAATACCTATATAGCTACCCAATAGTATAATATTATTATATGATACAATAGTATATAGGGTCGGATATCGATCGGATTTCGTTTCCAAATCGTTTGGCTCCTCTCCTCGACTGCGTGGTCAACGGTTATTGCCGCAAGATGGACCATTTTTTTATTTACGTTATGTCCTCCGCGCGGTGTACTGCATATTATACGACGGCCGCGACGCTCCTCTTTCTGACTATATAACTGCCATAATAATAGTCGTCCGCCGTCGCGTCCGAACGTTAATTGCCGATCGGCGAACAGTGATAACGATTTAATAATATATATATAATATCGTAGGTATAGGTATACCTATATGTATATTATGCCATATACACGTATAATATAATATATTGTTCACTATATTATATAGGTATATAATACGTGTACCTACAACAAACGACCGTTTTTTTTTTTTTACATTTTTGTGCCGTGTCTTACAAAACGGTCACTCAATAAAAATCGCACGCCGCAGTAATAGGTAATACTAATGATAAAAAAATACGTTTAAGAAATCGTTACGATTTTTTATTTTCTTATCGCTGCGATCGATTTTCGATTCGACTCGACGACGACGGACGGCGCTATTAGCTACAGTGCCAGCCGACGCGTGATCGCGCATTGCTTATATGCCGTACATACAGACACACAGTTCCTACACGACCACCAGACTTTTTCTACCATTATAGTTTCGTGTACGCAATATATAATATGATATAATATATATAATATGTATAAGTGTATAACGATGCCGATGCGCGTCTCATGCGATTGCGGCTCAGTCGTGTCGAGAAAAAATTACAAATAGGTATATATACCTACGTCAAGCTTCCTCGGATACGAGAATATTATACGCGTATTATTATAATATTGGGTATACACGTCAAGAAACACTTGTTTGAGCGTGTTTATTATTGTCTTCTTCTCACCCTCATCGGCGGCCGAGCGTATATTATCATGCATGCATCGCGAGGTCGTCTGGTGCAGGAGATGCTGCAATCTCGGAGTTGCAGTGTTGAGCTTGTTATCGAAACAAATAATATTATTAATCTCTTATCTTGTATCAAGAACTGAAAAAATGTTATATTTATGACTATGACGAATATCTTAAATAAATAATTGTTTATTAGTTATAAGTTATAACTTATAACTAATTAGGTATACGTATACCCATTTAACAGATATATCCATCTATTAATATTTCTACAGATAAACAAAACGTTGAGCATATTTTTTTGGGTGAAACAGAATGTGTTTTTGTAGAGTAGGTACTTTTCCTCACGGCTATATCTATATGCATGTTGGTCGTTTTAGACCATTAGCTACAAAACAAAAGATTATGAAGAAATAATAATTAACTCGTCTAGTCAATAAATTTATCTACCAACGACAAATACACGACACATAACTTCAATTTTTGTTCTTAACCTAAATTCACGTTCACATTCAACTGCAAGCTTTAAGTTTCAAGTTTATGTAACGTAACATTGTAAAACAAACATTTAAACGTTTTATACGAAACGTATAACTTTTGTTTACATGAAAACAAAATAGTCTGAAATAGTGAAATATAATATTAAATTAAAACCAAAATAAATTAACTTAATTACTTCTTAAAATGAAAAATTAATTTGTTAGTTTCACGTTAATTAAAAAATAAATTTAGGAAGTTAACAGTTGAGTTAATGAAAAGCCAAAAGTAACTAGTTAAGTTAAAAAGTTGAAATAAAATTAACTTTATAACTTAACTTAAACTTTTTAACTCGTTAATGCGCCCAGCCTTAGTATATATTAATAATTAGTATATACTATGGTCTATTCCACGAGAGAATAATAAGTCCACCGACCAATGTTCTCCCGAGAAGTTGGAAAGAAAGGGAATCGGTTCGTCACGGAAATATTCAGTCTCGGGTGACGTCTATCGTTTAGGACGCTTGGAGAGAAAATTGGGGTTCGGTCCGGCACTCTGGCGTCGCCGGAGCCGTCAGTTTTGATGCACAAAAAATGATTATTCTTTCGTGAGATGGACTGTAGGTATATACATAGGTTAGGTATATACATAGGTACACAAAGACTGAATAGTCTGAATCACGGTATAGAAATTGGTTAAAAGTTTATCATAATTATTATTTTCAATCCTAAAATCTAAATATCAAATAACCGATACATTTTGTTAGTAATAGTAAAATATAATGTACGTACATGTCCCCACCCCCACCCATTTTCATTTTTCAATTTTTTCCGACGCCAATATTTAGTGCTCAATTCCTGCCAATTCCTACCACCACTTCCGGAATTCCTGCTCAATTACCACCCGCGCAAAAACCAAAAAACTATGGGTGGGACTGGGGACACGTGCCTCACCTATGGTCAGAAATTGACTTTTTCAACTTTTTCCGACGCCAATATTTAGTTCTCAATTCCGGCCACCACTTACGAAATTAAAAAAAGTGCAAAAAAATATTTCAGAACCTGGCTTTGAGAACTCTTAACATTTAAAGCATTAATACGCGTGCTTTACCACTATGCTACGAGTAGTAGTACTGAATAGTTTAATATTGATTTTATATTCAAAAAAATCAATTATAAATCTAAATTTGATAAAAAAAATCAGTATTTAATAAAAACATCTATATAGATTTGTTAAAAAGAATCAATTTTAAATTAAGTTGATAAAATATCAGTATTTAACAAAAAATATATAATATATTTGATAAAAAAAATGTAATTTGTTAAAAAAAATCTTCTGAACAAGAATTAATTTCAAAGCTATATTTGATAAAATAATAAGTTTTTATTAAATAAATCTATATTAAATAAAAAAATCTATACTTGATAAAAAATCAGTATTTATTAAAAAAATCATTTCCCCAGCCTCACCCATAGTTTTTTGGTTTTTGCGCGGGTGGTAATTGAGCAGGAATTCCGAAAGTGGTGGCAGGAATTGAGCACTAAATATTGGCGTCGGAAAAAGTTGAAAAATGAAAATGGGTGGGGGTGGGGACATGTACGTATATAATGTTAGTTCTAGTAAAGTAAAATATGTAATAATGCGAGTGCAACAAGTGATTCCATTGCGGTAGAACACTTCTTTCTGTTACCAATACAAAGTTACTCGAATACCCCGGACACACAAATACAAATCATAATTATTAATTATACATAACTTATTATAAGATAATAATGTTATAAATTCTAATAGTATAGATACATAGTGATTCATTGATTATCAGTTCAACCAAATATAATATTATTAGGTACGATCATTAAAATAATATTGTATAAATAATTAGGTACATTCATCCTAAAGTTATAACAATCTCGATGTTATATATGTTATTTATGTACTTTAAATAGGTAGATATATCATGTCCAATGTAAAACGTTACAGGCTGTGGCACATACCAATACATTATTATAGTGCCGAAAACAATATGTGTGTGGAGGAGGGGAGTGGTTATCGGACTGAGACAAATTGTTATTATCCTTTATCGACGACGTATTTGGCATGTAAAGTGGAAAGTAAATGTACTCTTGTATAGAAAAAAACAAAAAAATTCTTAATGGCGGGGAATTTTACATTGTCGATAACCCGTTTGTATCAAGTACTATCAACGACAACGACGACGACTACAACGGTTGGGCAATAAATATTACTCTAAATAGGTAATCGTTCTCATAATAACAATATATTTATTATATAACATATTCGCATGTATATTATACGTTACACACCAAACAAACCTCTCGAACCGTACGAAACAGCGTCTTCAGTGTTGAAGTCGAGTTAAGGCAAATGTTTATAGTTTTATTATTTATGTTATACTATAATATTATTTATGTATTTAAAAACATAACTGTCAGAGCCCAATTAAACATTACTTGTATTTTGTATATTTAACAGAAAAATAACAATAAAACAATAGAAAAATTATAATATTACTTCATAATAACATAACTGTCATAGCTAGGAAATTTCATATGAGTATGGTAAATGATAATAAGTACATCTAACAATATTTAATGTTTGTTTATTATATAACATTTGCGAAATTTGTGTTAACATTTTTTGGGACTATTTTTAAAGATTATACATTTATAATATTATAATAATATGTGACATTATAATTAGGTAGGTATACAGTGGCGCAACTAGGGCTGAAATGTTGGGGGGGGGGGCTGTAGCCCCCATCTGAAATTACATGAAAAGTAACCCATGGGGTGATTTCTCCACACCTCCATATATGTTCACTTCAAAGTATAAAAAAATCATACAAACAAAATCAATTATTTATAAATCTAAATGCTCAAGTATTTAATTATACATTATTTTTAATATTTATATTCTAATTTTCAAACATTAACAATAATATTTTTTGCTTAATACCTTTATATTATATATTATAATATATCCTCGAAATAAAATATTACGTTTCCTAATAATATTTTAACGATATGTAAATAATAATGATAATTATTAGAAGTAGATTTTACAAGTTTTACTTAATATACGTAGATACAATATTTAAAAGATTATAAAATAAAAATATTTCGTATGATCGATACATCAAATAAAATAAATAATTATTATACAAATAGTTAATGAATGTAGGTACCTAATCAGTAATCTTTTAAAAGAGCTATATTAACATAATATGTTGTTTCACATTGTGATATAAAACAAAACAATATTCCAAGCACTTTTACTGTCCTAAAAGGTGATGACAGACACAAAAATAAAAAAAAAACTCACATCATTATAAAATCAATTCAAATACATTCATTGTTCCACTCAGAATCTAAAAAATAAAATAATAAAAAATAAATAAGAAATACAGTTTAATTTTTAAAGATTTATTAATATTTTAGGAAAAAATTGAATAATTTATTTTGTGGGGGCTATTACAAGTTTTAAGGGGGCTAAACTCCCCCGCTGATTCCGGCACAGTTGCGGTTGATACCTTTTTGGTGGTACTTGCGGTCACTCTTTTTTTTATACCTATGAACTGGTTTTACAATACTGACATAATAATAATAATAATTTTAAACAATATTTTTTTAATATAATACAATAAACTACAACTTTCCTTCGAACTTTTACAGGCTTAGGACTGTCAATAAATAAAATAAAATATCTATTGGCGTGCTTAAGTTTTTTTTTTTAATATTTATTAAAAATTATTATGATATTTAATTATCAATTTTATAGAGATATGTTATTTAATTTTTATGGTTTATAAAGCAAGTTTTTGAACGAACAAATAATTTTTAGACATTTTCTTAAGTGTCTGTCCTCTTCATATGATTTTAATGTTTTGTCAATTCTAATGTCGAGTTCCATGTAACATGTTTTCTTTTTCTTTCCTTCTAAATTTGAAAAATGTTGATTAAACAATAAGTCTCCATGCTCAGCTTCTAATTTGAGACATTTGTATAGAGCTAAAAAAGTTGGTCGAGGTCTATTAATTTGTTTGTTCAATCTGCTGTTCCAACCTTCAACAACATTATTCATCCTATGTCTTTTTTGGTACCTAACAATTCCATAGATTCTTGGACATTATTTCATTTTCGAGTCACTGTTCTAAAAAAAAGTCATGAAATAATTTAAGTTTTTCATTATTAGGACTGCTTTCCATAATTATTAGCCAACCTTCGTCAATATCTTGAAGTGGAATAAGAGCTAAGTAATAATAATTATTATTAATATTTTATATTATTATGTGAGTATTGTAAAACCATAGGGTATAAAAAAAATAGTGACCGCAAATGCCACCAAAAAGGTATTGACCGCAACTGTGCCGACCGCATCTGTGCCGACACCGTTGCGCTTATGTAGGTATACCTAATAATATAATAATATATTATTATTACACGCAACTGGCCTGCAGGATCTCGCATAGGCGGCACTTGGCTCTATTATTGTCGGGGACAAATTAATCACAATTTACTGACTCATTTTAAAATCTTCTCACATTCAACTTATCTATATAATATTCCACCTACATTTTTATGTGGGGGGCAACTGCCCCCTCGTGCCCCCCTTCTAAATGCTACCTATGGGATCTCGTTCACTTAACACTTTGACTCAAGCCAGAATGCCGTTTCCTCTGTTTAGCCATCGCCTATCCTCGTCGCCGAAACATTATCGTGTCAATAATGTATTGCATGTATAGTGATATCCCGAGCTTTGCACAAAATAAAACATACCTACTTGCGAACCCGCTAAAATAATAGATAATATGATGATACTCGTAGGTACACGTATTATATTGGTCGATTCGTATATTATACTATTTTCGTTTCTTTGACTCCGGCGGCAGTAGTAACAGTTATATAAATATATCTATTATATTATATTGTACAAAACTCAACAGCATCCGTATTATATTGTTGTCGTGTAGTTTCCATGTACCATATTACCTATATGACTATGTATTTTTACGCATTATTGTGTGCGATGAAAACAATAGCTTGCAAAATGCAACAGTTCTTGTATAATATTATATATACGCACCGTTGAGGCTGAAGCATATAAAAATAACAAAAATATAACTGAAAAACAATCAATGATATGCTATCGACATTGATTATAAATATAATATAATTAGTATTTATAATCAGTGCTATCGCCTATCTTACATGATACATCACTATTTTCCCGGCGATGTGTCCAGAATTTTCAAAGTAAGGGAGCCGGGGTGGGGGGGGGCTTAATCAGTTAGTTTGACTGTATGAATATCACATAATTGTCTGTTACAGTATTCAACGGCATATTATGGCACACTGTTATATAATAGATTTAGAGTGAGCGATTTATTGGTTTTGCAACAAAATAGTTCTTTTATTTTACCTGTTATTATTTATGTTTGTTTTGTATTAACGTCGAAGGCAAGTGCTCCAAATCTTTCGAGTGGTCTATCCACTGATTGGCCATTTAATCCAGTCGATATACTTTAGTTAGTACTACTTAGATATACTTCAGTCTCTATAGACTCTATGTCATATACTAATATTAACTGGGGAATAGGGATTATAATACAGCACTCGAGAATCGTAGAAATAATAGACTCATGCCTGAAATTAAGAATATTTAATAACGTTTTTCGTCGATAGTTATTATATTTTTTTTATAATAACATATATCTACGTACCTTTTTTTACATAGGTTCTTTGTGTACACCTTTTAATACACCATTTTAACTTTTATATTATAATAAAGTATAGTTTATATTATACATTACATAATAATATTTATATGTTTACTTTTCTCATTGAACCTTACTGCAGTTTATCGTTATGAGTAATCAGATATACTTGAGAACAAGCGGATACGAATTGAACACGAATAATGGACTAGGTATACAAAAGTATCGACAATGAGGCGTGTGTCTTGAGTAAAATATAATATAATATTACCTAATTTATTATCTGGCTATACCTACGCGCGAGTATTTCTAAATTCCACAAATTTCTTCTGCCATGTATCCTTCTTTCATTTTCTTGTACATAGTACATATACGGACTGAATTTTCATGTGCTGACGAGTTGTGTTAAATATTTGACTATTTGAGTACGTAAACGTTCATTAATTATAGATACGAATCTTCATTTTACGTAGTATTATGAATAATATGTATATTATGTATAACAGAATACAGAATATTCCGTATTCTATCAAAAAATATCGACACAATATGTTTTTTTTTAATCGTTTATACATTTATAGTATTTTATACAGCACAAATAACATAGTTACTTCCATATTTTCAACTGATTTCTTCTTATTTTGCATACCTATTATATTCAAATATTGGGTAACTTCAGTGCATACTTGCAGTTATTTACAACCTTACTCATATTAAATGCACGATTATGTGACTTAAAAAAATCACAATAATTAGTTACATAAATTATATAGTTATTGATTTAAATTGCCCATACCTAGTGGGAAAATAGTCGACGAAAATGTACGAATCATAAGTAACCATTAATTGTATAATATATACCTAGTGGGAATCATGTAATTTTTACATTTTATTCGTATCTATGGTTATCTATAAAATCGGCTAGAAAATAAAAATATCTGTACCCAGCCCAAAAACATGTTTATGTTAAAATGTTTTGGCAACGTCTAAGAAAAACTGTTTGAATTGCATGCACCTTATCGGGCTTTTCGGATCTGCGGTATTTTTCTTTTACATAATAATTTTAAATAATTGGGGTTTGAAAGTTACATAGTTTTTTTTAAATAACAAAAAGATATATTCAACGTAACTTGTAAAATTTTTCAAGTTTTTATAACAACACAATTCATCAAAAAAACGCAAAGGCCAAAATTGTTTTAACACTTTATGTCTTCTATACTTTTAAACTATAGCCTATACGTATATGATGATAATAATAATAATAATAATAATAATACACACTGCAATACTACGGTCGAAATAAGTACCTACGGTAAACTTGTGTTAACCATTAGTTTGGTCATGTTTAGACTGGGTTACTAAATGGAGATTAACTTTTTTCAAATTAAATTCTACACAAATGTGTCTGACCCTTTGCCGCAGTGATTGCTTAGAAAACCTATGCTCTCGATTGCGGGAGCGGAAAACCGCACCTTTCGAGTTAATTGGAACACTGTCAAAAATACAAAACCACACGGATTGGCACCAAATTACCAGGGTAGTCTTTTATTTTTTTGGCATCGTTTCCGATTGGATTTCGGAGTTGTACACGGACCTAACATATTATATATTAATATATATATACCGTCGAGTGCGGTTTCGATTAAAAACCTTATATATGGTCCTCCGAATCAGGTACCGTCTCGAGGCCGCGAACATCGTTGCGTCATACTTACATGTATAAAATACATTAATACATAGTAAATATCTTAATAATGTGGATTTAGCGCATAATAAACGGTGGTTTTCAATGATAGAGTGTGCGCCGTGTTTCAGTTATATATCTATATACTTATGCCGCGTGTATTATGTTATATAGAAACGGAACTGCATCATGGAGGGCCCCACTCAGCACTCAACAATATATTATAATATACAAATATCCACCCAATCGAGAGAGTGAGAGATTATACTTTGCCGATGTTTGCGTCGACATTTGAATGGGAAAGTCCGTCGTAAAATGTGTTATTTTTACCCTTCGAAGAGATCCAGTGTATGAAAAAAAAAAAAAATAAAAAAAAATGACCAATGGACACACACGAGGTCCAACAATAACATATTGTCCGGCGATTAAGGTCGCTTTTAGAGTGGGTTTTTACGAGGGCAAAAATTGTCCACAATCCCCTATTCCTCGTCCGCTTCCTCGTCCGTGATTATTCGAACCCGTAAAAAGGCGAAATGCTTGACCATTTTTACACACAATAAGGCGTCCCCGAATTTATTTTTATCGTCTACAAAAAGCTGCTTTTTATTACGACCTTATATATTTATATTTACTCGTACTATATCGGAATATCGTTTCGTTTCGGACTCTCAGATATTATTTATTTTTCATTTTTTCAAGCCATTATATTATACTACATCCAGTGATTTAAAAATAAAAGTGACCGTTTTCTTTTTAATATCGAAACTGTTTCAATCACTTTATAATATATATATTATATACATATATACTCCACTCCCTTTATAAACCGTATATATATATATAGTCATTTTACCATGTGTTCTCTTTTTTTCAATCGCCGGGTGATATATATTTCAAAGTTTTTATAGGAGGGTCAATCGTAAATCATACAAATGTTTTCACTCTAGGATTCATATTGAAAACATTATTCTGCACTTCGACGACATTAACGCATCCGAAGGTTCCTAATGTTAACACGACAACGATGAACACACACGAATCAATGGACCTACACACGGTGCACGCCTGCACTTCGTTCGAAAGAAACACAATAATTGGAACAGTTGATACGGACCATAAACATAATCACCGTCACTGCCGTCGTCTGAACATAGTTATCCATTTTAATGTATTTATTTTCTCGTATAGGAAATAATAAAATCTCGACCGGAATAATTTAAGAAAATAATTTCTTCAATTACGCATTGCAGTCCCATAAAGCTGTTAACACTTTTTTATGGAGCTAAATAATGGACTTATTACGAACTATAGTTTTCCGGTGGTGTGTATTGTTGCTGGTCGTATATTATTAAACATTTTTTTTTATACCTACTTCCGTCGAATCACATTGATTAAAGTAGATGACAGAAATAGCTTAAAATGTATATAAAACAACATCAATTTAATAGTAGGTATCTGTTATGTAATACGATTCATCATCGCTAACTTTAAATTTGAATACGACCGCTTTCCATTGTCATACACATCAGTAGGTACATGACTACATACAAGGTTATATACTTATATTAGACAATATTAAATGTTATTATTTTATACGTTAGGTATTGTAAATATAAAATACGTGTCAAATGCGTGATATATACATTCTTTTTAGTAGTATACCTATACACTAATAATTATTTCTGTTTTACCGTTTAGGAGGCTGTTGGAGTGTTTTTCATAGGTACACATATAATTATTAATATTATGTGCAATATATAATATACATTTGTTATAACTGATAGGTAGCAACTCTTCAAATAATCGGTTACCTACCTGCTAGTGGCTACCCTACCGACTACCGGTTTGAACTGAATAATGATCGAAGTATAAAAAAAGATACTTTATATAAAGAACTAAGTTTAGCGGTTTGTTTGAAACTTTTTCGACTTTTACATTGTCTAAGCGATTACGGGCGTAGCTCGGACTATTGTGTTCGAAAATATTTCGTGCAAACTATATATTATAAAGTGTTTTTAGTGCGAAAACAAGACTTCTGTTGTTGCGATCAGTTATATATACGTAGGTATACGATAATAGGAGGAAGAATAAGAAGCAAAAAAAAAATGGCTTTCGAAAAAGAAAGAAAATAAGAACACAATGTCTTTGTTAAACATCTGCAGCACCGTCTGGAAATACGCGTTTTTAAGAACCCGTTTGAATATTTTCATAGTTATTATTGTTTGTGACAAAAAACTCGGTGCACGGGCTACCGGGTTAAGATTTATCGTTTCCAGCTACCGAAATATACCCGCTTAAATATAGCCTCACTACAGGTGTATGATATAATAATATAGTAAAATATAGCGAACACGAAAAGAGTGGAAAAAAAAGGTAACAATAATTGCCAACTCCGGACAATAGGAGCGCGAGAAGTTATGTTATAATATACAGCGATCATATTTTAAGCTTCCAGAGGTGCCGCAGTTCTATATGTATGTTATATTATACACACATTATTATTATTATTATTATTATGCAGCACCACAGGCGTACATGTGTGTGTGTGTGTGTGTGTGTGTGGTGTTTAAATGACGTCTGGCGGTGGTTTGCACGGTGGCGACGGGAGGTAGGGGTCGACTATATCTGACGTAAATATATAATTCACGACTTTGCACGACGTTATTGTTATCATATATGTGTTTAACCTATGCGCGCGACCGGAATGGGGGAAAAAAAAAAGTGCGATGCGAAAAAAAATATCATACATATTATATTATAAACACATATATATATATATACGTACCTACCTACCTATACACGATATATAATATAGGTATAACGTATAAAATTGAAAAATATATAACCGGGACACCACCTCGTTGTCGCGCGCGAAGATTAGATCCGAACACACGTTTCCGTGAATTTATTATTCCATTGTGTCAAAAATCCTCAAAAGCCTCCGCTCGACACTGTGTACATAAATGTAATGTACGCTATTGCGGGTCACACGGGGCTCCTCCGGCTCCGGCGGCGGGTTCCTTCCTCGTTCGTGCGCGAGTTCGATTCGTCGTCGTCGTCGTCGTGTTACGCGTACGAGGACGTATAATATAATATAATATTATAATATATTTTTTCTCTCTATTCCACGGCTCGGACGGCGGTGGAGAATTCGACCGAAACATTGGTGTATATTATTTTTCTTCCACACAATACGCGCAGATACCTAACCTATACAGATACCCGGCGACGGATGCCTATATATATATTATATAAGAGGTGTTGCGGTCGCATGTGTAGGCACATAATGCGCGCGCGCGCACGACAACAATTATTTTTCATCACCTCGCAAACCGCGCGTATACTCCGGGTTAACGCGTGTAATATAATAATATATGGCGCATATAATATGTGTATTAACATTCCTTACCGACGGTTTATTAACGTAATTAAAACAAATTATCGCCGATAAATGTACATTAAATTGTACAGGGAAAACGAACAATAAGAACGATAAGAATTGCTTTTTTATTGCGAGTGCTGCAATGATATTACAGAGGTATCTACCGTGTATTAGTATAAAATATGTATATATTATATACCTACTACTACTACAGGTGCGCGACTTCTTTGTCGATAACGTTTCTGCAAGCGTATAATATGTTGTCTATCGAGTCGTGTTGTCGACACGCTTATATATTATGCATTTGGTTTTACTTGATAAACTTTATCTACAATGTTATACGAATATATCGAGTATCAACATTCAACACGCTGTATTATAGTGAACGCATTATTGCGTAAGTAGGTATACATATTATAATATAGTTTAATTAATCGGGACTGATGTTTAGTTTTCGAAGTTGCAACTTTTATTTATTTTTTTTTTTTTATGACTTTTTCATATATTTTAAAGTAAATCATATTATCGTTTACCTTTTGTTAATTTGAAAGGGTATCTAATAATTTATTATTAGTATAGTTCAATATAATACATAGATACAATACATGGAATATATATAAACATTATACAAAGACGATAGATTAAGTACAAGATACCTGCATAATTTATTATGTTAATTAATTGTGTGTAAACTGAGGATGAAAATTACATTTGTGATTTAAATTAATATTGTACTGTTATAATAATAATAATTTGCCTAAGAATAATGGCACATACAACTAAAAGAATATCACATTATATTATTATTAAAAATATTAATTTGAAAATTACGTTATAATAATATATGCAGACTATTTAAGAAATGAGCAACAGTAGCAACTTACATTTCGTATTTAAAAAAACAATTTTTCTAATATGTTGGAGGCCCCCTTAGCCCCTGCAATAAATTCGACCTTAACTATAAACAATAAATAAAACAAACATAAGCGATCAATTAAATGTTTATAAAACTGTTTATGACAAGAATAGAGTAGGTATATGATATGTATAAATGTATAATACACATAACAACTTTAAATAACTGAAGTATTTTAAATTTGCATTGAGCCGTTTAGTTCAAAACTCAAAATGGGTATCGAATACAATACATGGTTCATTATTATGATGTATTGATGTTTAATAAATAATTGGACGAATGACGATAAAGCGAGTACCAAAGTTGCAAAAGTTGTATCATTGAGGTATATTAAAAACATTCAGAATTTATCGTCCGGCGATTATGGGAAAAATAAAAAAAGTGTTTTGAGAGTTAAGTGCTAGCAGAATATACTTACAAAAAAAAAAAAAACACTATCAACGTTGAAATGTTTTATTAAGTTCGAGTTCAGTAATGGATTTTGTCCATTGAATTTAAAACGTATCCGATTAAACAAGCGTCAGCGTAAAATTGTCGACTTTTTTCTTTTGCTTTTTTTAATTGCAAAAAAAAAGGAGCATTTTATGCCTCCGCTTATTCGAGCATAAAACATTCAAAAGACCTTAAATTTTCGCCCCTTCCTCTTTTTTAGTTCAAAATGTGTTCGACGGGGCAAAAAAAAAACTGTCAACTTTTAATTCGGTATCGGTGTTTTATAATCTTAACGACCTTTTAATACAAACTTGAATAAAAGTTTTCGCAGAACGAAATTTGTGAATAATGTATAAAAAAGTAACTAACGATAAATATGGTAATAATAAATGTATTTTGAATGACTGTACCTTTTTACGGTTATTTTGGTTCTTAAATTAATAGGTACGTAAACATATTTTATGTACTTTAGTATACAAATTTAGCGTAAATTATACATATTTTTACAAGTTTATAAAAATTATGTTACGTAAAACCATTAGTCAAACATGGCCACACAGGTAGTCTAAAGTCTACCTAAATGATTTACTCTAGGTATAAAGTAATACAATTAATTTGAATCAATAATTTAAAATAATTTATGTTTGTACTTAACTTATCTTATAACAATATACCATTGCTACATAAATATATTTCCGCAGATCAAACTATATTTTAAATGTATATTATTTAAACATAATATGTTTTGCTTGTCATAGTGACAACCTTCATAAAAAAATGGGAAGTGCATTACATGTAGGTATATTTTTTTTGTTGATAAACTCATTTTAATTTTATGTTGAACTATTAACGATTAGTGCCTACAACTGTATATATTTATATTTAAATGACAGATGGTCGAAGAATCAATGGAATTCAGCTGGTCAACAACGTACAGGCGAAGGACGTTGGGTCGATCTATAATTTATATACGGACAGGTGTGATCAAATTTTGAAATATATGACAAAAGGGGATCAGGAGACCCGATTCTAAGTTATTTTTAATTAATTAAATGGTAAAAATTCGCGTTCAAGTAGAAAAAAAATGACATCAAAACAGGTAGGTAATTGTGTGACTCCGTGGGAAGCAATGTTTTTCAGGGCTGGTTGTGGAATCTATAATAAATATTCTATAAACGAATGTCTATTATATTAAATATTTAATTATTTAATATTTTTCAGTTGTACTGAATTAAACAATTATGGTCGTGCCATTGGCACCATAATAATATATCGTCAAGTTGATATAAGTACTAATTATTATAGACTGTACAGTGTACATTATATTTTATAGTTAACACATTTATGTATCTAACATCATGACAATGTGTCAGCTGTCAGGACGTGAGAACACGAAAAGACGCCGAAGGATGAGACCATCGTTTAACCAGTGTTCGGAACGTTCACTAAAAAAATGAATTTGTTCACGTTCATGTTCAGTGCTTAAAAAAGAAACTCGTTCACGTTCATACAAATCTATATTTTTTTTCAAATGAACGCGTTCACG
Source organism: Sitobion miscanthi (assembly GCA_008086715.1). NCBI lineage: Eukaryota > Metazoa > Arthropoda > Insecta > Hemiptera > Aphididae > Sitobion > Sitobion miscanthi. The sequence continues at coordinate 5,685,128 of CM017797.1, forward strand.
TTCACGTTTTTTGAAAATATGAATGCGTTTGTTGAATTTATTTTATTTTATTTTTATGTATATATGAATATAAAATCGCGGAAATCATAATATTATTTTTGTTTTATGTCCAAGCGTCCCCATTGGAATTGCATGTATTTATAATTCGTAATAGTATTATGTATCAATATTTATTAAATAACTAATAAATTTGAACTTCTTCAGAATCGTTCAAATTCATATCATAAACGTTGTTCGCGTTCACGTTCTATTTGAAAGAAACGAGTGACGTTCACTAAATATGAATATGAACGCGTGAAACGTTTTTTCCAAACACCGCGTTAACAGAGACTCTGCAATAAGTATATAAGTTTGTCAGGAATTCAGTTGCCTTTTTTTTATATTATGCAATCTCCTTGTCTGCGACCACATACATTATACATACAACGACAATATAGTAGTTGTTTAGACAGTTGATACAGTTATTGTATAGTTACAAACTGAAACTACTTATGTTAATAAAATATATTATAGGTACACGTCTTTATTTAAATTATAAATTAGGTATACTAATACGTATCAAAACTAGATGATCCCGTGCACTTCGTTTCCCGTTAAAAGTGTCAACTCTATATATTATAATAAAAACTTTGTTCAATAATTCGTTTATTTAATATTCAGTGTACCTATATGATGTTCGAAACTTAAACTTTTTCATTGATCATCTTGAATTTCAAAATACTTGTGCAAGCATCACTTTAAAATACAAATTAAATATATATATATATGAATACATATTTTTTATATTTATAGATAAATAGAAATCCGAGTTTCTTGTTCATTTAATACATTTTTTACTAGGTACAAACATTTTTTGTGATTTTGACTAACTTTGACAACATTTTAACTTTAAATGTACTTAATATATAAAAAAAAATCGAGCTGTTGTACCTTTAATATTTAATTTTTAAAAACGAGGGGAAATGTTTTATCAACGTCTATAAAAAAAAAAAATAGTTATTCGTTTTTAAGTTACACCAAATTGATTTTGTCCAAAATTCCCGTCCTTTCATAATTTTATTTTGTTTATTCCGATGTTATTGAAAAATACTGTGAATTTTTCATTTTGACCTTTCAAAAGTACCAACTTAGTAACTACCAACTTAATCTGATTTCCTATCAAAATTGAATATCAAAACACTTTTTTTACCGCATATAATATCATGTAGGTATTGACACACACACAAACTGCACATCATTGTAAAATCAATACATTCATCGCTCGAGAATCTAAAGAGGGCTAAGTATTAAGTAGGTAATCAGTCTACAGTCTGCTGTATAGTATAGGCGACGAGTGAAAATATTTTTTGTTATTACCGTAATTTATCGTCGTTACGACTTGTCCACAATGTTTCAGTCTGCGATAGAGTCATGAGTTGTGACGAAGACGACGATACTATATGATGATAATAATAATATATAATTATTTTGTTTGATCAATTATGTAACAGATAGGCGATGAGAGAACTTCGGTGGGTTAGGTTTACACAATGATAGCGCACACACATCAATAGACAAATTAAAATCCATACGAAAGATTGATATTTAATTTTAAAAACTAATTATTTTCGAATAAATCACCTTATTCACTCTCCGCGCCGTTTGAATATTTTATCGTGATGACAAAACTTCTGAACAAACTATATATAAATAAATACATTGCATACATCTATAGTGACGATCGGGCTTTAGACGTTTCGACATTACTAAATTTGGCGTAATCCATTTTTAATCTAGTACCTAATATCTAACGAGCGAAACAGCAGCATAATAATTCTACAAAAATATATTAAAAAATAATTTCAAATTTCAAGAAAACATATTTTCAATAGTTTTAATTACACAGTCTTAAATATAGAAATTGTATTAATTATAATTATTACAAATACAATTGATAGTTAAATACTTAAATGCTATTACAACTAAACAGTAATCATATTATGTGCAATAATTTCGATATTGATAATACATAGAAGTATGTAGGATAGTAGGTTTATTATGGTAATTGTATTAAAGCGTCATCGAATAACCTTATAATATTTCAACAAAAACCTTTTTTCTTCTTTTTTTTATAATATGTATGTAAGCATGGAGTAATTGTACATATTTTTCATTGCTCACCATAACCACAGTTTAGTAGCCATTTTTAATTTAATAGTTAAACCGTTCAAAACTTTGTATTGGACGAAATTGGACTCGACCTGCTGAATCTGAATCCACGAAATACGTTTGAGATTTGCGGTAGATACATTTTTTAATCGTCAAATATAACATGTTAGTTGAATTTAATATAATTTAGTGTACGTATACACATTAAGACCGACCGAGTCTGTTGTATTAGGTAATATTATTTTAGACTGCACTGCAGTTTTAATGCTTTTATAAGCGTTAGAGCGCGGCTGTCGTCGTTTGCACTCGCCCAAACGTTTATTTGAATATTTATTGGAAAATAACAACTGGCGCGTATATCTGCGAGCGGCGAACACGACCGAAATAATAACGAGTATGAAAAATGCACGTGATTACCGATGTAAAAATAATGTCGGTTCTTAAAAAGTACAAATTATAAGCTCTGCGTGCAATAAACGCTTCGGTATATATTATATACAACGCACTAAAATATAATCGATCTGCATCGAGAAACCTTCAGTACGTGCAGTATAGGTGTGCGTATGGTGTGAATATGTGTATTATGTTGAAAGGTTCACTCGTAAAATATTATAATATTTTAACGACTGTCACGAATGTCAAGTTATTAGCCTCGTAACGCGCCGGTATATAATGTATACAGTATAGTGTTATACCACGGTATATATGCGTGTAACATGTACGCGCGTATATAGTCGCCATTTGCAAACGTTTTCATTAATTATAATCAAATTATGTATACATAGTATAATATACGCACGTTTCGCAAGAGGGAATAATTCCGTCAAATAGCTGCAGTCAGTTTTATAGCTGCTGTGTACGGGATTAGCGATGATCCGGCGAGTGTGTGTGTATTGGTCGTGGTGAAGGGATGAGGATTGTTTTTGACCAACACAGGAAATCTCATCTATTCGTAATCCGGTTCAACTAGATAAGTCTAGATATTATTTTGTTAAGCTCGGGGTTTACTAATGCATTTATTCTTTCCGTTATGTATTACAGGACGTTTTCCAGAACTGCTGTATCTGAATTCGATAGTGCATTATTGATATGAGTTTACTACACTCTACACATTGCGTTCGAGATTTCAATTATATGCAGAAAGTAGTTACATGAAACTATTTTTTCGATACACTATTGTCTTGCTCGAAATAGGTCTCCTGCCCTGTTCTGGTATGGTCATAGGCGTGCGCACAGGGGGTGCCGGGGGTGCCCGGGCACCCCCGGACCCTTCACCAAAAACGACAAGGGCCCCAATTATTAATTAAGTGTACATTTTAAATCTTGAAAAATCCAATTATTATAAAACAGTAGTGGTTTTATTTCTTCGAAAAGATAAGAAGTTCTATACTTTTATCGAACAGAATCGTGTGTTTTATAATAATAATATTATATATATAATAATATTATTATCATTGTTAGTTAAGTGATCTACTGATAACGGGGTACATAGATATGTGGCGTGGTAAACAAGCCGACCCCGCGTAGCGTACCCCGCCAATGTGTCACTGTGATAGTAAACGTTTTCCGAATACGGGTAAAAATGGATCTAGCATCATGTTGTTGGTTTACAGGCTGTTATGATATTTGAACGTCAATACACGATAGTCTATTTTTAACATCCAATGAAAAAATTACATACAACGGTTTGCGTTTATGCTTGTGGGCAGTCGGCACTGTCGGCAGTATTCATTGTTCACAGTATAATAGTATATTCTCAATAATCAATTCTTACTATACATTTTCAGTGCCGATATTTTAACGTTTGCTTGTATTGTTGAGTCTTGAGTAATGAGTGTTGTATTTGTATTGTTTGTGTTACCTAAATTATGCGCTTAGTTTTAACTTTAATGAAGCTTTACTTATAAATTATAATTTAAAATGAGTTATAAAACAACAAAAAACGGATACCAAAAGCGCAGAGCCAACGAAAAATTAAAGTTAATGAAAGTTGCCAATGATTCAAAACAAAAAAAACTTATTTTTTTCATCAAAAAAGAGCCAGATGAGTCGTTCATTGAAAATATCATCAATATTGTACTACTTGAACTTGAGGATAATGATGTGTTCATATATTCATCTGAAAAGTCTGCAGGTACCTACTATATTTTTCATATTTTATTTTATAGTTTAGTTTTATATTTTTATCGCATTTAATATCTTCAAATCATTTGTCCGTATCCATAATTATTTTCAAAATTATTGTGGGCCCTAATGTTTAGTGTGCACCCCCGGAACCAAAAGTCTGCGCACGCCTATGGGTATGGTGTCATGCAGGATGGTTTAATCGCTACCCTCTCTCGAGTAGTCGAGTCTACCACTGATTACAGGCCACCTGACGGTTTTACAATACGCGTTGATGAGTGATTGCGTTTGCCGCAGCATTCCTACGCAGATATAAATCGTTTTTCAATTGCGACTGCAGCGAATTCGCGCGGGTGTGACTATAATATCTACACGTATAGCCTATACTATGGTCGTGTCTCGTAATCAGTCGGATTGACGTCGAAAACAGTGTAAAACCAGTGGTCGGAAATCATAGATAGGTACTAAAATATCGATGGCGTATGTTTATAGTGCGCCACCCAACTACCATTATAAAAAAACAAAGTCGCCTATGATTATTGCAACTCTTATTCAAGCGTGACTTGTTTTATACATATATGGTACCTATATATGGTACTTTTTTTTTTAGTTCAAAATTGATATATATATATATAGGCCATGGTTAGAAACGATTTACAAGTGTTTACTGCAAAGACGTAACTTGCGTAATATTTTTAAATATCAGTCGTGCGTGATGGTGATGACATAATTTCAGTGTTTTGTGACAAGGATGTGTGAACATTTTTTAAATTTCTAATGGATCTTAGCAATAGTACCTTAGGAACCTGTTTTAGTTTTGGATGAAATTAAAATATTTTATCGGTCGGAAACCGTAAAAATAGCATCCCGAGAGGCAATATTTGCAGTGTCACTCTTGCTGAACGCTACTGCACCGAAACAGTTTATTTCAAAAGTAGTGCAACACTTCCAAACCACCACCAATAGTACGGATAATCGGAAACCGGTAAACCTACTATAAAACTGTTATGTGCACCGTCTCATAACAATTTCGTGGTATTCGCGGTATACACGGACATTGCGCGCCGCTGAAAAATTCGCGCGTGCGTCACGTCGGCGAGAGCGGTTTGACGGGCGGCGCGCGTTTAAAGGGTATACGAGCGCGCGACGCGTATTTATTATTATTGTTATGATTGTTATTGTTATTACTGTACACGCTGCGATGCGCGGGGGAGGGGGTCGCGTGCAAGACGCCGTCGTTTTTAATATAACGACGTGTGCAGTTTATGTATATTATATACATATACGAGCTGAATATAATAATAATAATAATACATAATATGATAATATTTTCCGATATCCTTTTTGTCGGGCCACTTGTTTTCCGTTTGCGCGCCCGTTGTACGTGTTATTGTTATTATCACGCTCACCCACACACCCACCTATATACGTACGATACATGCAATACAGTTGTAGTCGTAGTAGTGTAGTGACGACTGCCGCGACGACGTTTGTCGCCGCGCACCCTTTTTACACGTTTCACGCGAGTCTCTTGCAGCTGTTGCCGCGTGTTAAAAATAAAAAAAATTCAACTTGAAAATTCAACGCGCGACGGACGGACGAAAGGGGTTGAAAAGTGTAAAGTGTGCCGCTCGCTCTCCTCCGGTCCCCGGACAGTGTAATATTAAACGCTATATTGCGCGAGTCGTCATAAGTCACGACGCGGACCGAAAACGCGGCAGTACACGCGTACATTTGCTATACTTATATATTGTACAGTTCTTCCCCCGCTGCCGCCGGACGACGACCCGACAGTTGTTACCCAGCGACAAAAAGGGTTGTTTTTAAAGTTTGCGAGAGACGATCGCTTCTTAATGTACATATATCATACACGTGTATATAATAACATAATATGTACTATAGTGTGTCGAACGTTGGATAGAGTACTTTACGAAGTTTCACGACATAATGTCCTATGTGTGCAGTATACCCCACAGCGGGCTTCCTTAAACGCGTATCGAATTTTAACTTATTTTTTCATTTTTTTCCTTTTTTCATTTCGTGTTTTATGGCGTTTATCAATTTTATTCAATTGAAATCTCTACACATTTTATGAATTATATTTTAGTTTTCACTGTCCATAATACCATGAATCTGTGATCTAGAACAAATCACAGAATATATGCGGACTATGCACAATGATTTTATTCATGAATTGTTGAATTGGATTAGTGTTTATGATTTATATGATATCGTTTTCTATGTAGCTACATTTTTTTATATCATTTTACAAAATGTCAATGAAAATTTTATTTTCTCCAGGGTTCACGATCGCCACTCAATTATAATTTTGATATAAAATCAATCAGTTAGTAATTATTTTTGTATAGTTTAGTTGTCAAAAACAGTTCTTATCTAAAATGACATAATTTATCAGTATGATAACAACAATCGACCGAACGAGGTAATAAATGTAGATCGTCGGTTGGATAAAAGTCAGCATATCCACGTGAAACGATATCGTGCAGTGTGCTTACGTGTTTTCCAACTTTTTTGATCCGCTGACTTAATGTTTGCTGTCCACTGTTCGGCATCGCGTCGAACGGCCGACAGAACTGACCGTGCGTTGGCGGACAGCGTCCGTTTCCCGTTCTTATGATTTTTTTTTATTGATGCATCGGTTCTGATCAATTCTGTTCCTCGCGAACAGTATAAATATATAATTATAATAATAATAATAATATTATAAATACACTACAGTTTGCTTCTCAATAAATATTAATTATTAATATTTACATCGTTGGTTCGACGAACCAAGTGAAGGGGAAAACATGTTTGTACCGATGCAGTGTTCGTGCAGAGTGATGCTTTTCACGCTAATATAGCAACACTATAGGCTAACCACATTTCGGGTTCAAACCATTCTGCGACGCGAAGTGCTATATCGTGTCAGTTTCATTGAATAATAAAATAGAGCCGTTCACCGTTGTAGTTGCGCTCACCAATGAAATCGGTCAATAGATTGGGCTTCTCGACGGGCACCTGTAGCTTCGTTAAACATTCGTGGTTTCTATTTCAATTCGTTGTGTATCGACACAATTTATAACGTTTGATGGAACCAAAAATCTACGCAACAAGTTTATTTTGATGTTTTGTTCCGTTACCTGTTTTCTTTTTGTGTTTACTTATGATGCGATTGAAATATTTTTTAAATATCTGTCACTTGAAAAAATAATACTATGTTATTTTTTTATAATATTCATAATTTATAAATTGAAAACAAATGACTATTTTAATAGTAGACAATGTGTTTTTCAAGTTTTGTAAAGTAATAATTTATTAAAAGTAAATAAAAATAATGATAATCGATGCATAGAATTTCTAAATAAGAATCAAGCTATACTGTTGTAGAGTTATTTATTAGTACCTAAAATTTGTTTTATTTGAAAAAAGTATGTACCTACACTGAAAATTACTTTAATTATGAAGATAAGAATAATTAAAATGTTGAAAACTTACAAAAATAATACGTCCACGCAAACGATAATTTTTTTTTAAATATCTGTGAGTATCTTCACATTTATTTTATTCAATATTCATTTCAAATTCATTAACTTCTTAAGTTTTCATGTCATTTAAATATTAGCCTAATGAGAGATTTTTGAATGGTTTGACCCACGTAATCCATTTCTAGGTAAATCGTGTAAACCGGGTAAACCGTATAACATTATATCTACAGTGTATTTGTATATATATATTTATTAAGTTATATAAATATCTAATTATAATAATAACAAAAATTAAGAATAATTTATTTTTATCGTAGTATAAATACGTTTTTAATAACATTTTCATCACCTTGAGTACATTACATTGACTGAGCAAGTAACAGTTGCCGACCATCCTTATATTTTACTAGTAATGTATCGGTTTTCACCAACCTCGGGAAATACGCATTAGATGAGTGATGAGTAGTTTATCAAATACGCACAATAATTGTGTAAAATTGTATGAACAGTTGAAAAAAAACAGTTAGGGCACCTTTTCCCTCAAAGACCGTCGTTAGTCTGCTATAACTATAGTAAGTGTGAAACACATATTTTAAATGTCAATAAAAACATGATAAAACAATATTATAAAATAAAACCATAATCACACGGCGTTATGATTAGACTATTTAGGTACATCATAGCTGTGTGTCCATTTTACCGATAAAATAAGTACCTGTATAATATAATATGTAATGTAGTAGGTGCATTCTAAATCTTTGATCACTGTATAAAATAAATCGTTATAGGGTGTTAATCGTCAGAATAAAAATGTTAAACAAACATTTGGACGTACATAACATTTATTATTCCAATATATACGGTCTGCACAGTCGCATGGGTGTTAAGTAGTCCAAGATAAACATAATTTGAAAACTAGATATCTACTTAATTTGTAAGATATTTATAGATTATTATTTTAACTCATAAAATACATTACTACAATATAAGTATAACTATAACCATGATTACGTAATAACTAATTTAGATGAAAAATAAAAACGATAAAAATCGTTTTACTTCACTTAATTGTCTAAATATTTTCAACAGTTTTAACAGTTTTAACAGTTTTAACAATTCAAACAATTGAAATTTGAAAAAATTGAAAAAACAAACTATAAAATGTATTTAACTGCAAAAATAAATTAAAAACAACAATTCGCATGACATTTTTAAAATTTAAAATTAGGTTATGGAAATGTTGGTGTTTTGAGGAAATGTTATTTAGGTTATCTGCATATAAACTCATAAATTTCAGTTAATTCAGATGCAAATCCTTGCGGTGTACAATCTTTACTTTTTCTGTGTCATGACTCATGACTATGCACGCCGTAAAATGTCATCTCATGTATATTTCGTACAACAAATTGTCAAAGAGATGGACACAACTGTATATCATTAGGTAAAGGTACATTACATACAAACAACGAATGCAGTAGAATTAATCGTGAAAATGTTGTAGGACTGCAGGAAAAACAGTTGAATACAATAACAACGCACCACAGTTGTAAACTTCTATAAAAAATGTATATATAATGTATAAAACGTTTTTAGTTTTTGACTTATAAATCAAATTATATCTAATCAATTAAGTATAGTACTATTAACCAGGCACCCAGCTTTTCCGGGGATAACAAATGAAACTTAAATGTGCAATCCACCTGCAATGGATAGCAGTAATTAATTTTTTTTCTTACGTGTAACCATTTGCAAGCAGGAATAAATGAATACAATGTGGTTATATGGTTTTAATATTATAAATGGCGGATATAAGTAACCATAAAATAACTGCAGTCTAATATATTATCTAAACTTTCCTTAAATCGTCAAAATCAGTCGATTATTTTTTGATTCTAAGAGCCTTACACTACACTACCATACATACCTTACTTTAACCATACACTTTGAATCTTATGTAAAATATTGGTTGCTCAATTTTACGTTTATATAGAATAGTTATTAGCCTAAACGACAAAATATAATCCAATACAGAAAATTATATCAAATCATAATAATTTTATGATTTAATTTATTAATCTGTAACTATAATGACAATTATATATCTATATAGATAGTATAATATTTTTATTTTTTGTTTATCATATAATATAATATTATTATCATGAACAAAAAAAATATTCAATTTTTGTGAGACGAAATAAAATGCATGTGTGAGCTACTCTATAGCGAAATATAAAAATATAAATACGTAGTCACAAACCCTAACCGAGTTTCAAGGAATCTATTGATATAAATTGTATTTAAAATACATTTCTATATAGATTAATAGATGTTTATTATATTCGCTTCGCTTCGTAGTTAATGTTATGTCAATTACAATTATTAGTTATGATTTCATGAGTTAATTTTTTATGTAGGTATTATTGAATATATTATACAGACCACTAACTGATACCTTTGTCCTATAAATCAACGCCCCCGAGGGTAAAGTATCAGTGTGTTACAAAAAATACACTAATTCAATGAACAAATTGTGTCTATACAACGTATATATATATATATAGTATGATGTGGTACGTTTACGTGGGTATAAGATTTATACAACATATATAAACAAGACGTCATTGATTAAAGTGCATTTTGCATCAACGTTATACAACATTATATATTATTATTGGTTCTAAAACGGATGAAAAGTTATCGATTAAACAAATAAACATTTTTTTTTTTTCAAACGTATCTTATACATTATAATATTTTTTTTCAAAACCACGAACGTCAACGTATACCAATTACCTGCAGTATAACCCTATAGACGCCACGACTATAGACGATATCGCAATGACATATACACGTATACATGTATACAGCGCGGTGTACATCTTGTTTTTTGCTTTTATGGACAGTAAACATGTGTGTATATATATATATATATATATTATACATGTTTAAATGCATTATGCATTGGACGTCTGACGGTATACCTATATAATAAGTATAACGACGTTTTCATAACGACCGTTCGGAAATTGCATCGTCTATAATGTGATTATACAGCTCAAACGAAAATATATACACGCGCGCACACACTCATTCGCATTATAGGCACACAATATACATATATATATAGACATCAACATGATATAGTGAAATTACACAAACTCAATCAATCCGATCGTTTCCTCCTCTCTTCCCGCGCCACGACGGGGCTTCGTCCATCACGGCCTTATGCAATATACCAGCTACCTATAAATGTATATATACACGCACGCACACAGTAATATAGAGCTTTCTTTTTGAAGTACTACATACCTACATAATATAAGTGTACAATACATATGTGTGCGTGTACCTACCCCGGTTCTATAATAATGTATAATAATATATACACGCGCGCACTTTATATACCGATAGGAAAGATATTTTTACATTGTTATATACCTACTGTCTCACTCTCTCTCTCTCTCCCCCCCAGTCTTGTGTTTTTTTTTTTTTTTTTTTTCGTCGACCCGAGTTCTTTCGCTGGAGGCTGCTTTATATCCCGTCTCGTCGGACCGGACGTCAAACGCGCACGGGAACGACATCATTAAAAAAAAAATAAAAACATTATTATATATGTCGCATGTCACTACTACTACAAAGGTACAACGGCGAAAACCATTACGTCATTATTTCGCACATACATATTATACAGCCATCGGCGGCGGCGGCCCACACCCGTTTCCCGAGCCCCGCAGCCGCCACGACCGGAGGAAATTATACTCTTGTACGCCGAATGCAAAACACCCTATTTTTATTATTTTTACTTTATACTTTAATATTACACAGTATTACGCGAAATGAGTGTACACCGAGTTGATTATGCGTGTTGCTGTAGCGCACAATATAATATAATGTTGTGTAGTTGTATATAGTATGCTCCTTTTGTCCACCGATAACAATGTGTTTTTGATAGGAGGTTGTTGTCGTCGTCGTCGTCGTCGCGTATTATAGATGTTATTCCGACGACAACAATAACGTATCTCCGGACGTTTCCTTTTAGCGAAATAATTGCGACTTGTAATGTAATTCGTAAATTAATTAGTAGAGAAAAAAAAGAGTATAATAGGAATAATATAATATATAATGTATAAATGAATCCGTCATAATATACACTCATACACGTGCAGGCCTCCCTTGGACGCCGTTGACGTGCTACCGTGATTATAATAATATAAAAATGTACACAGGTTCCACTGCTCTCTCCGCTAAATTTGACTACCGCCCATGTCAAGTTTTCAATCGATTAGGAGTACCTATACGTGTGCATTGTAATATACAGCTTTTGATGGACCTATAATCGGAATGGTATTGTCCCAGGTAGGCTTTCGAGAGTAAAATACATCTAACTTAGTCACTAACGTTAAAATTCTAAAAAAATCGATTTTTTTCTAGTTCAGTATGAAAATATTGTTTACATATTATTATAGATACCTATTTTATTTTGTCTCGATTATCAAAGACAATGTCCGTCGACATTTTTAATATCTAAATTGGTTTTTCGAGTTCCGAGCGTGCGTCAAGTGCGCGGACGTCAAGTAAATATTTACTTTTGTGAGCATATTACAACGAATCCATAATTAAAAAAATACCCGAGTGGTATATTGTAAATAAGATGCATAATATACTATAATATACTCATTTGAAAGCGTGGAGGGTCGAGGGTTGAAAGACAGCATAGTCAGAATGATTATAATTACTTCTTTTAGCTAATAAAGTTAAATACCTTGTCATCGTATTGGAAAATAAATATACATATAATAATTATACAATACGATTACTATGTTATGATTACATTACATTATAATATAATTAATGGGTAATATAATTAATGGATGCAAGTGGTTTATGGCAGTGTATTTAATATTTTAATTAGAACTTGAAGTGTAATAACAGTGCATAACGTATATTATACAGATATAAATAAGAAAGACTCTAATATGAGAAAATAGAGATAGTTGATAAAGATGAAAATACAATTATATTTCTATATAATAATATAAATCGATATGTAAAATATTTAGGATAGCAAAAGCTCCTTTCACTCAATAGAAGAACATTATTAGAATTTTTTTGCCAGTTCCAATAAGAATAATATTTACGATTTGATGAATTTAGTAAATCTTGACGATTTTGATTAATTTGATGAACATTGAGAAATCCAAACAATAAAAAAAAGTATGTCCGTGTATTTAGTACTTAGATACTTTATAGTTACTATATTAGGAAATTGTGACAAATATTGTATTCAATTGTAAGCTATTTTTTCATAATTTTTCTTTGTTTTTCCCGATTATTTATGAAAAAACTGAAAATAATTTAATATTGAACCCTAAAAATTACAAACTAAATTTTTATTTTCTACCAGAAACCTCTCACGCACAGTCGAAGATTCAAACATTTCAACTACTTTAAAAATGTCTTCAGGCACAAAAATAGATAAAATAAAAAGTAAACTGCATTGTAAATTTTAAATCCCTACGTTCATCGCTCCGCCCAGAAACTAAAACCACTGAAGTTAAGATGATAGAATAAAAATAATCCTTGCATCGAATTAGTTAACTTACTTATAAAATATAAAATAATAACTCATAAAACGTACAATCATCTACATAATTCATACAGATAGTATATTATATTAGGGTGGTTCCTAGTAATAGAGATAGGTACACATTTTTTCTCGACATTTTCGAAACGAGACCACTAAAATATTTTTATAAATAATTGCATAGCGATTGCACATTTGATAAAAAATTAAATAAGTAAAATACCGCACACTTTTTTTTGTAAATTAGTGAAAACTAACGAGAGTCTCGAATTTTTAAACACATTTTGAGAGAATTGAACGCACACATGGAAGGTATGCACTTTTTAAAATGTGTATAATCGTGTAATCGGACTGCGATTATAAATTGTGATTATAGATTTCAATAGTATCGTACTTTTTGTTTTTCGCCACAACAGCGCAAAAGTCACACACTTTTGCTGTTGCGGCCATCGACAGGAGAACTCAACCAGCGGTGTGTTTAATATTTTGTCTTTGGGGAGGGGGGATGATGGCCATAGCTTTAACTTACCTACTCATGGTGGCTTTGTCCCCTTACTTACAAAGTCGCCTTAAATTTGTGATAACTTCATAACTAATTAAACACAAAATGCGTTGCGTATAATTATATACTATAACCCATTACTTGTGAGATAAAATGTGTTTTGATGAATTGAAAACATATAATGCATAGATAAATTATCATTGAATATACATTTGTTGTTATAGTATAGTTTAAACTTATATACTCAATGCTACTACAAATATTATAATAATATCTATTTATATATTATGTGACATTTATACATTATTATTATTTATTTCGTTAGTAATATTAAATAAATGAATAGTAAATTATATTATTTATGTATCTCTAGTCATGGTTATTAACAGCTATAACACAAAATCCAACTATGTATTTTTTTGGACTTCACTCATCAATCCCTCCTTCTAGCGTTAATTAGATATTCCGGTGATATGCCAATGAGGTCAACCCATTTAGTCAATTCTTACCCGCGGGTGTGATAATGTGATATAGTTCGGCCAGTTAGGCAATTACTATTATAACATTACATTATCATATAGTACATGAGTAGGTACCTATAGTAATTGTGTAGACAGTATCTTTATAGTGTATTATAATACAGTATACGTATAGGATATCCTATGATTATTTTTTAAGAATCAACATTAGGAATTTGTGCGTCATCTAATCATTTAATCATTACTGTTGCCTATTTGACATTATTTCGTCAAAACATTTGAACGTCAACTATTAAAACGGACCTGTGAATTTTCCAACCCTTATAATATCCAATACTCACCCGCGCAAACGCGCTACTAAACCGCGAACGGATAGTTTCTCGCGTACATATCACACATTATACACAATACCATTATGCGTGCAATAGTGTTATGGTCATGATATTCGATTTGGAGAATGCACTCAAAGAGCATAGATCTATGTCGTATTGTACGAGTTGCGAAATCTTTCTGATATATTATCATATCGTTTCGGCTCGTGCGACGATTCGTCGCAACCGATTACCGACGTGTGCGTACAATATAAATAAACAAACAAACAAACAAACGCACACGCACACACATGATTATTACCATTATTATAGGGCCCTGCAGTGCGCATAATATATCATCACCGAGTCTACTTATGAAATATTATATAAGACGTGTGTGTGTGTGTGCGTGTAATAAACGGCCAATATCCGCGTATAGTGATACGTATAATTTTATAATATATAGTCGCGGTGTGCGTTTGGCAACGTGTGTGCAACAAACTCTGGCGCGGGATGTTTACATTTCCCACAAGATCGACTTGTGACTTGCGGAGGGGTGGGTTTCGGCGGTGTGGGTATGGCGTCGGTGGGTGCGAAGGGGACGAGGTAGAAGGGGCACGCGTGGCTAATCCTCCGGCACACAATACGCACACCGCGCGCCGATAATCCGTTACGGCCGCTGGCTCGCACGCCGGTCGGTGTCACTAAATATATGTATGATATAATATATGTATATATTTTTACCATATATAATATAAATATATTATATATATACATATACTACTGCGGTGACATCGACGTTGTCGCGCGTACATGAAATATATAATATAATAATAATAATAATATATTATAATAATTCCTCGTGCACGACAAATGCTTGAGTGAGTGTGTGTAAACGACAAACGGTCAAAACACATTTAATATATTATTATTGTGTAGTACCGTATGAATTATTACAATATATCCGTGACGTAATAATATAATAATATGTAACTTTTGTGTGTGCGTGTGCGCTTCTGAGCGCACGGGACGTGTGACGCAATTCCCTTACCAGGGACGACTTCAGGTGTACGTTTTAACCCGCAGCGTCAAACGGCGGAACAGCACGGCATCGTGACGCCTCCGGACCGGTATAGTTGACGCTAGACGCCGTGTCCAGAGGCCGAAGGACGTACCCAACGACCTATTATCGAAGGGTTTCACCTTACGACGGATTTCTTGTAGACATTACCCCGAGACGTGACCCACAATAGTATGATGGTTTTCTGAAATATTAAGATAATAATATTATGACGCCTATGATAACCGCCGTTATCACTTGTTGCGCCCGCGTTATGTCTATTACCTATTTTGGTCACGGTGTACAGTCGGTTTACATGACTGAGGAGGACGATTTTGTTTAGACGTTGTTTAGACAATTCGTTGTCGACACAATATGATTCCGTACTACATCGCTAACTGATTAATACCAAACGCTAGAACACGAGAGAGGCTGTTGATTTTAAATCACTTTTAGCTATAACGTGAACAATTTAACGTATATTTAAATAAAATGTAAACATAACAGGTACTTATATTTTACTTTGCCGATGACCTGGCAGCAATAAAAGAAGCGAGTGATAAAACGAGAACACTTCGGTCTTCGGTACATGTATATTATATGTATACGTATCACATATGTTCATATGAAGCGGGTTGAAAGGATTATTATACATTTTGTAAGGTGATTAAAAATAGTGAAGTATGGCGGGACTCTGTGATGGTACAAAACTAATGTAAGATGACACACTCGTCATATATATATATATATACATAGGAATAAATTATTTTATGTGTAATATGTTATCTATATTATAGTGATAAAATATAAGTACTATAATGGTGATTCACAACATTAAATTCTCCTCCATGTATTTGAGTTAAGGTCTTAAGGTTTTGTGTTAGTTATTTGATATGAGATATGAGTGTTATTTTTTTGTCTTGTCATTAAGTAAAAATTAGTACTAAACGTGTATCAAAATAATATTCATAATGCTTACATAACATGATTTTTATACAATTTTCATTAATATTTTATTGCCAAGATCATCTCGATGATATTGCTATTGGTTTTAAGCTTAGAAACAAGATATAAGTTGAGTCAATTTGGTGTTTGTTCCCTGACCAAAACTTCTAAACGAGTTATCCTCAATTAATTGTACGACGCTACGACGGTAATATTCGATAGCTGTATAAATGTATAATATTCACTCATACAATGTTAGTTGATATCTACGCGTACAATAATAATGATTATTGTTACTGATTATTAAAATATAATTTTTTAATAGTAGGTATAATTCGTCGTGGAGCCATACGGTTTTTGTCGTTTCATTCAAGCCCTCGTGTAGAATCGTTAATTTTCAATAGGATATTATTATATTATGTACCTACCTACATTCGTAAACGGGTTTCGATATTATTATGTTTTTCGAGAAGAGATTAAATCTACTACTAAATCGTTTAACCCGTCAACACGCTTAACCGTATACGCCAGAGAAAACGATTATTTATGCATACGCGTACCTATAATATAATATATTATAGATCGATAAAAAAAAATTGTAAATAGTATGCGTCTAAGACTTTTAGTTATTAGTTATTACGTTTCATTATTACCATATGTGCGGTTGACGGCTGCACCTGTAAAGCCGGTGACGGATACGTGCGCGCACGGACGGCGGCTAACACGTTACGCGTCGGGCGTGTAATTACTTATGTCGTACCCGTCGATAACCCTGTAAGGAGGGATAGTGGACTGTAACTTAAATGGAGTTGGATAAGAGCTGATTGAAATAAGAAAACTTAAATACTATGGTGATGGTGCGAGATACCCTAATACAATCTAAAACAATCGTTTGCGGTATAAAATGTATAAAATGGTTTATTGCAATACTCTGCAGCTCAAAATATCTTACGCTCTAGGGTTAGTAAATTCGAAGTAATAATAAATGCGCGCGATCACAATACGATCGGCGAGACAATATAATTCAACGGAATATTCGATGACAAAAAAATACATAAACATAAACAAATAATCGTGTGTACGACCTGATACGAACGCGGACTGATATCGTGACGGTGACGCTGCCGTTGATCCAAAACGACGTTGTAACAGCGGCGGAAGCCCGCGGGAAGGTAACAGCGGCGGGCGGCAATCGGGGCTGACGTCACTTAGCACTCCCGTCGACTATGACGAATGGGTCGACAACACTGCGTGTGAACGGCCGGCGATCGACGGCCGGAAAGCACGTGGACGCGAGTAAAGCGCACGGCAAAATCGAACGTACGACGACAAAATAGCGGTGCCTAGGTCGGCGGATTCGCGCGACGTCGAATGGACGGGCGAAAGCACGTGGACGCGTGTAAAGCGCACGGCAAAATCGTACGTAATGTACGCGGGTGGCCACGGCTCGGGGTCGCACTGCGATGATCGGACGGGCGACGGACACAAAAAAATTAAGCCGTGGTGTCGGCACAGACGGCCGGAACTCGAAACGCGTAAACGATTATACACGACGAGTTAGTGAGCAGCGAGGCTCGGGTGCACGGAACAAAATATGACACAAAGACGGTGACGGCGCACCGGGTCGCGTTAGGTAAACATGTGGTTTACAAACAAAATTGCCAAGACGGCGGAAAACACACTTGTTGCCTAGACGGCTCAAAAACGACGACGTTTCATAGCGGCGGGTGCGGATAGCTGGAGGCACGACTGTGTCGAGACCGTCCCCACTCTGGAGGTACAAAGTTCGCTCGCACACTTTTCGGCGGCTGGGCGGCAGGGTGACAACATTGCGACCTAGTCGTATCGCATACAACCGCGCGGAAATACGAACCGCCGATTGTGTACCCAACATTTCCTCCCCGCGTTGAAAGACCAGGGCGTCTTTCAAGAGATCATCAAACATGAAGATGGACGTTGAAGTTCAGATCGTACACATTACAAAGAATACGGTGCAAAAAATGCATGATAACATAGAAATAAATAATAATTAAAATATCTACATAGTACCTGACACTCATCACTAGACAAATACATAAATAACGTGAACCAGACTGTGACTGTTGCATACAAAAAAAAACCATTACAAAAATTTACATAATGAGGACCTTGGGAGATGAGGACAAGTTTAGGGCTCGACTGGTAAACGCACAAGTTTCACGACCGGGCGCTGCGACGTTTATGCTCTTTCACAAGAAAAGGACCTCCATA
The DNA here is from genome assembly GCA_008086715.1 of Sitobion miscanthi. Lineage (NCBI taxonomy): Eukaryota > Metazoa > Arthropoda > Insecta > Hemiptera > Aphididae > Sitobion > Sitobion miscanthi. The sequence goes on from CM017797.1 coordinate 5,704,022, forward strand.
GTCCATACCAACATGGGAAAATGGTCGATGAGGTCGAACTCGGTAGGGCGGCAAATCGGCCATGATTGGCTGAGGACGGATGGCCTTGTGACGTGTGCACGGAACACAGGCAAAAATTTCACGACGCACTGCGGCGCGGCCAGACATGATCCAAAACCTCCTGTTCAACATTGACAATATCAACTTCGGTCCGCCATGGAGGAACGACAAATGATAATGACGAATTAACAATGTCGTAAGATGTGAATCTCGTGGCAGCAGAATCGGGTGCTTCGAGTCAGGGTGTATAAAGGAAAAACGTAGGCGGCCTCCGACTCTCAAAACTCCTGTCTCATCGACGTAGGGCGCTAATTGAGCTAACGACGGAGGTGATATCGTAGACTGTTTCTTCAACATGTTAATAAGTTCGGAAAAGTAATATTTTTGTGTCTGGCGTACGACAACGGATAGTGCAGTTTCGTATTCTAAAAACATTGGTGGCCCCGAACAAACGGGCTGTCGGCGTGAGCGACGTACAAAACGGAAAACGAACGAAAGGACACGTTGCATTCTGGCAAGCGATGAAAACCGAGTGAACAACTCAAGTGGAGATGACGATACATTGGCGACAAGAGTCGAAGTGACGTTAGGCCTGGTCTCGGGCAATTGGTCAGGACTCAATGGCGTGAATTTGGACTTGGGCCATTGCTCTTCCGGCCGTCCCAAAAACTCTGGGCCATTCCAATAGATATCCGATGACATCGCAGCCCTGGGTAGAAGCCCGCGGGAAGCAGGGTCCGCGGGATTCTCGGCGGTCGACACGTGACTCCACTTGCAGGCAGGGACAAGCTGGTGGATTTTGGCGATTCGATTAGTGATAAAAATCTTAAAATATTTTTGATCCGATGTCAACCATGACAAAACGATGGATGAATCGGTCCAGGCACGAAGACAAGTTATGGAGATCTCGGACGACAGAACCTGATGGACATGGTGGAGTGTTTGAGCCAGCAATAGCGCCCCGCATAGTTCCAAACGTGGTATAGACGGAGAATCGTTGGCGACGGCAGTTTTGATAGGGGCGACCTTCGTTTTACATGTAATAAATTTGACTAATATGTCTCCCGCGGCGTCAACACTGCGCATGTATATGGTGGCCGCGTATCCTTTGGTCGATGCATCCGCGAAGCCCATCAATTGAATATCTTGCTGATGTGCAACCGGAATGTAACGAGGGATTGATAGGCCAAACACATCATTTAGCTCTAAACAAAATTGACGCCATGTCGATAATAACTCGTCGGTAATGAGATCATCCCACCCAAGCTTGCTGCACCACAGCGATTGCATAAAGCACTTTGCCCAAAGTAACAACGGACCCAGCGCGCCTATAGGATCAAACAAACGTGCTATGACTGAAAGGACTTGGCGTTTGGTTGAGGAAGTTTGTTGAATACTGGTATGGTAGGCGAAGTTGTCATTATTCGTGTTCCAATGAAGACCGAGGACTTTGACCGACTGCTCATCTCGTGGATCAAAGGATACGGAATCTATTCGATCTTCAGGACGGAGAGACTCGAGAATGAGGGCACTATTGCTCGTCCACTTGCTCAACTCACAAGCTCCACCACGAAGTAGGTTGACAATATCGTTCTTTCGGCGTAATAATTGTTCTTCGGTGTCTGAACCTATAACAATGTCGTCCACATAAGCTGACTGAGTGAGAACACCCTTCGCCAACGGGAATCGGTGACCATCTTGGGCATCAAGTTCATGTAAGCACCGGATTGCAAGGTAGGGTGCACAGTTAAGGCCATAAGTGATGGTACATAGTTGAAATTCCTGCAGGTCGTCGGTGGGGGAATCACGCCAGAATATGTGTTGGAAAACGCGATCTTCCGAACGAATAAGGATTTGTCGGTACATCTTGACAATATCGGCGGTCAGAATGTATTTGTGTAATCGGCAACGCAGTAGAATGTCACGCAAATCCACTTGCAGTTTAGGTCCGGTGCACAAAACATCATTCAAAGAACGACCAGACGAAGAGACTGAGGAAGCGTCGAAGACGACTCGTATTTTTGACATATCACCGTCGGTCTTGAATACGGCGTGATGTGGAATGAAATAGATGCCCGGTGACGGGGCTGGCACCATGTGTCCCAGCGAACGATAGGTGGACATGAACTGGCGATACGCCGCATACAGCGCGGGATCCTTGGCCAATCGATTTTCTAGATTATAGAATCTTTTCATTGCTATGGAACGCGAATCACCTAGACCGTGACGCGATGTACCTTGCTGTTGAGTTGGACCGGTGAACAGATGGCGAAACGGTAGGGCGACACAAAATCGACCTGTCGTATCACGCGAGGTAGACTTTATAAAATATTCTTCGCACCACTGGTTTTCCGTGGTGGGCGACGACGGGGCGGCGGGTTCTTCGATCAACCAGAATTTTTTAATTAAATCTTCGATTGAGGGCGGAGCGATTGCGGTGGTCAGCGTGACTGGAGGTGACTTGTTCGGAGTAGAAAATGAGCCGAAAATTATCCAGCCCAGCTGAGTGTCAAGGGCCGATGGTAAACCTGAATGATGTTCCACACCCGCGTGTGGGCGGATCAGACTTGGTAGGATATCCGCACCGAATAGAACGTCGATGCGAGACGGAATGTCGAATTTGTCATCGGCGAATCGAAGGTGTTGATATTGTTGACGCACGGTCGCTGGTAACCGAGTAGCTGGCATGGCAGTGGTAATTTGTTTTAGAACAATTAAGTCAACAGACGGGAATAAATAATCTGGTTTAACGTGTGAGGAAAACTGACAGCTGGTTATACCTTGAACGTGGGACACAGGACTTTGTGCGAAACCTACGATGTCAGACTTGTAACGACGTTTCGAAAGTCCAAGCCGCGCTGCACAATCACTAGTCATGGCGGAAATCTGCGAGCCACTATCGAGCAGTACGCGTACGCAGTGTACTTGTTCCCACGCATCTTTAATGTGAACAATCGCTGTGCCTAGTACGACGGTAGAATTTGCGCAGGCGGCACCGACAAACGAGCTAGAATCACCACTCGACGTGGTGGGTTGGGGTACCGGGTTACTATTCGAAGTCGTATTATCTACAGTTGACGTTCGATTTTGTTCACGATGTAGTAGGGTGTGATGACGCTTACTGTTGCACGAAAAACAACCCTTGGTTGACGGACACGTATTGACCATATGACTCGAACTCAAACACGCGAAACACAATTTACGAGCTAATACAGCATCTCGTCGTTTATCAACAGTCATTCCGGTGAGTTTCGGACATTGATATATTCTATGATCGGGCTTATCACAATATAAACAATTCCTAGTCTTATATTTAGTCGAAGCGGACGTAGTAGCAGCGAACACTGATTTAGTCGATTTGGTATGTTTACCGCGAACATCCGGTTTTTCGAACGGTTTTTCGTTGCGACCGACTTTATTAGATTTTGTAAGATTTTCCAAAATCTTACATCGATGTTGCACAAAATTTACTAATTCGTCAAAAGTCGGAATAGTTGACTGTGACGTACTAGATTCGAACAGTTGTAAAGTGGTCGGGTCGAGAACGCGAGAGCACATATGGAAAAGCAAAAAACTCGAAAGGTCATCGACCCCCAGCGATTTAATTATTGATACATTTTCCTTAAATGTATTAACGAACTCAACTAAAGCTGGTAGTGATTCATGAGCGATTGGTTTAAAGGCGAATAATTTGTCCATGTGAGCGGAAGCTAACAAACGTTTATTGTTGTAACGCTCGGACAACGCGTCCCACGCGATCGGGTAGTTAGCCGCGGACAACGGTATAGATTTAATAATAGCCAACGCTGAACCAGATAAACACGACAGTAGATGATGAAAACGCTGTGCGTCATCTATGTGTTGGTTATCATGTACGAGTGATATATATATATCGCGAAACGATCGCCACGATAGTAAGTTGCCGTCGAACATAGGTAATTTAATTTTAGGTAACGCGACGAATTGTTGTTGTGGCACGGAATTGGTGAACGACGAAGACGACGATTTACTTTCGGAAATAGTAACGGGAACGGCACTCGCGACAATTGTTTTTATTTCGAGGCGCATGGATTCCATGGAAGTAATCAACGGACGATCGACCTGTTCAAACTCAGCAATACGGTCAGCGTCGATTAATGCGTTAATAATGATATCTTGTTGATGTTGAAATTGTTCGACGAACTTATCTAGTCCTTCAGCGTGAATTATTAACGACGGTATTTTCCCAATATCAGCGCGTGCCTCTAATGCTGTGGCGTGAATATTTTTAACCGAATTTAATATGTTATCGCGCTTGACGCGACCTCGCAGTAGAACCTTTACCGGCTCCTCTTCTTTCTTTGGTGGTGCCATGACGATACGGATACGAAATTAAAATTAGTATGTGATGAGGTACGATTGTGACGAAATAATTACACGAAAATAAATCCGGCCCGAAGGACCAAACAATGTGCGGTTGACGGCTGCACCTGTAAAGCCGGTGACGGATACGTGCGCGCACGGACGGGGCGGCTAACACGTTACGCGTCGGGCGTGTAATTACTTATGTCGTACCCGTCGATAACCCTGTAAGGAGGGATAGTGGACTGTAACTTAAATGGAGTTGGATAAGAGCTGATTGAAATAAGAAAACTTAAATACTATGGTGATGGTGCGAGATACCCTAATACAATCTAAAACAATCGTTTGCGGTATAAAATGTATAAAATGGTTTATTGCAATACTCTGCAGCTCAAAATATCTTACGCTCTAGGGTTAGTAAATTCGAAGTAATAATAAATGCGCGCGATCACAATACGATCGGCGAGACAATATAATTCAACGGAATAATTCGATGACAAAAAAATACATAAACATAAACAAATAATCGTGTGTACGACCTGATACGAACGCGGACTGATATCGTGACGGTGACGCTGCCGTTGATCCAAAACGACGTTGTAACAGCGGCGGAAGCCCGCGGGAAGGTAACAGCGGCGGGCGGCAATCGGGGCTGACGTCACTTAGCACTCCCGTCGACTATGACGAATGGGTCGACAACACTGCGTGTGAACGGCCGGCGATCGACGGCCGGAAAGCACGTGGACGCGAGTAAAGCGCACGGCAAAATCGAACGTACGACGACAAAATAGCGGTGCCTAGGTCGGCGGATTCGCGCGACGTCGAATGGACGGGCGAAAGCACGTGGACGCGTGTAAAGCGCACGGCAAAATCGTACGTAATGTACGCGGGTGGCCACGGCTCGGGGTCGCACTGCGATGATCGGACGGGCGACGGACACAAAAAAATTAAGCCGTGGTGTCGGCACAGACGGCCGGAACTCGAAACGCGTAAACGATTATACACGACGAGTTAGTGAGCAGCGAGGCTCGGGTGCACGGAACAAAATATGACACAAAGACGGTGACGGCGCACCGGGTCGCGTTAGGTAAACATGTGGTTTACAAACAAAATTGCCAAGACGGCGGAAACACAACTTGTTGCCTAGACGGCTCAAAAACGACGACGTTTCATAGCGGCGGGTGCGGATAGCTGGAGGCACGACTGTGTCGAGACCGTCCCCACTCTGGAGGTACAAAGTTCGCTCGCACACTTTTCGGCGGCTGGGCGGCAGGGTGACAACATTGCGACCTAGTCGTATCGCATACAACCGCGCGGAAATACGAACCGCCGATTGTGTACCCAACACCATAAGTTATTACAGCTAAACACTGTACACGTAGACATCAATATATATAATAAATACATAATATATTCAAGCCTGGGCATTTACGATTTTATAAGTTAAAGTTACATTTTTAAGTATAAGCGTAATAATATTGTTTTTCACTATAAGTTTATTTTATAAATAGGTACATAATAATATAACGTATAATATAAATATGATAAAAAACGAGCGTAGATTTGAATTAAATTCCGGTTAAATTTAATAGGTATAAGTACCTATACTCATAACCTATACTTATAACTTATACGGCCGTAACTTTTACTTATTTATGTCGACACTGTTGACAAATTATTAATACTACAGTCCACTGTATGCAACTTTATGTACCTATATCCAAAATTAACCATAAACTTTTACTGCTATACATTTCTTTTCCAACACTTAAATTAGTTTAAATTATTCATTTACTTGTCCTGCAGCATATTTGTCTATAATTTACATACCTTGTCATGTTCTTTACACAGTGTTTGGCATTTTGATGTATGAAGTTATTGCTTGAAATAAAACACAATAGTCAATTATATATAGCTACATTATTATATATTTTTAATTATATGTTTGAACCTAAAAAATAAAAACCAGGATTGTTCAATTTATTAGATAACACTGCACTTTCAGTACATGAGACCATATCGTAACAAGTGACATTTTTCGGTATACCTATAGTATATTATTTGTTCAACAATTTGTATATCAACATATTTTATAATACAACATTTTAAAAACCGATTTTGTCAAATACATGTCAAAATATAAATTCAGACGATCTTAAAAAATATTTGTGGAATTAACTTGACTTTCATTTTAAATCCAGTAATAAAAACTCATAAACTTACGTAAAATTTTAAAATCTTAAGTACAAAATATAAATATTGAATATTTTAGGAATTTTTAACTACAAAATGATTTGCAAGAATTAACGTTTTAATGAACTCTAACTTTTAATTCTTAAAAAAATATTGTGACAGTATATTTGAAAATTTTTATTTGGTATATGAGAAACTTATGAGGAATCCACTATTACATTTTTGAAGTTTATAGTCAAAAAAACAATTTTTTATCAACAATGTTAAATGTCTATAAATTGCCAAAAAATTGTCTAAAAATGTTGAACATTTAATTGCGTACTTATAGAAAATGCTAATATAAGCATTTAGTGAAATTTTCAAGTATCTGAGATTATTCGTTTTTGAGTTACACAATATAATTACCAATATCGATTTTGTCAAAAATATAGTGGTTTAGCGTACATTTTTTTAGTCTTTTTTTGAAAAGTACTGTATTCTTTACTGCCTCAAAATGTGGTGACACACACTTACATCATTGTAAAATCATTAAATTCATCGTTCCACTGAAAATCTAAAATTAAACAGTGGTAAGTATAGTATCTAAAGACAAAATCTTGGATTAGCTCAACGTGTGATCTTGCGTTTATTAATCCATTTCTTTATCAAATTAAATTCATACAAAATGGTCAATATGTCCTACCGAAAAAATTCTGTGAAATATTATTACATATTAGTATAATATTGTAATTTTGTCATAATAAATAATACAATGTAATAATATACGCTATGCATTATTATAAATCTCAACTGCATATGAAATCGTACTCATAATAATAATACACTTAAAATTATACAAAACTATACGAGGTTAATCGAGAAAACCCGTAAACGTTGATGGAAAACTGATCCGCATAAATTACTATTATTATTATTATATTTGTAATTCTTACGATAAATTCATATTATGCTCACATCTGTTGTCGGATTACATGTTTTTACCAAATGCTATTGTATTGTTCATAAACAAAATCTAAAGCTGTTATTATTATTGAGTGAATTCGATATTAATGGATGTTGTGAGAGATTTCCAATATTGTTACCACCGCGGTGGATAGCAATATAATCGTACATTGGGGTAGAACTCCATAAATAATGTCAATGATAATGTAATTTTGTGAGTTTGTGAAAGTGAAATTACTCATACGCGCGTTAATTTATAAAAAGCGATCGAGTTTAATAAACAGTTATAAATATTATAAATGTCACTGTATTATTATTATATACCTACAACTGTCCAAACAAATCAAGGCCTGGATTATTGTGTATACATTTCAGTCTCGCTTCGTTTATTATTTCTAATTTTGACGAACAAAATAAATCATAATATACACCATTTATGGAGTTGTTGTTTCAATGAAATAATCGTGTAATCAATATCGACGTGGCTGTATTAAACGACCGAAAACAAAAACCAGGTAATATACGTTTATATATATACTACGTATTTTATATAATACATTTGCACTGAGTTTTGCTAAACGACGTCGTTTTGACGATTTTATCGAACATACATTGGCGTGATCATTCACGAACGCTGAAATTAAATATGGGGCGTATATGCGAATAAATTATCAATATCAACTCTTCGGTTCGAAGAGCTGAATTAAAAGTACATTACATAGCATTCAAAAAAGGTAATTTTCTAAGATAAGCCCTTCGTGCAGATTTCCAGATTATATTATAATTATAATTGTTTATAATTTATACCTAACGGGTCGTACGCAATAAAAAATAATAATAAAGGTTCCATACAATTTCTAGGCACTATATAACAATATTTATTGCGATACTTGTCGATTTGAGTTTTCCGTTCTTATAACGTTTAGATTTATTTGCGACTTTAACGCAGTACCCACAACAGGTACATTATACACGGCTGTTATACGATGATGATATTGTACAAGCCTTCAGCAAGACTCGCACCGGATCTTTGGCCGGTGAACCATGGACAGGTGGTGGTATTAGATGGTCGAAAAACAAAGTTTTCCGGAGCATTTGAATTTTTTCGGCGGACGATATTGCGGTTAGCCGTTTACGTGATAATGGGCACCCATAGTTGTAATCACACATCTCCTCCGCCTCCGATACGCACGGGCGACACTTTATACAAAGGCACGTAATAATTTAATATTATCGCATATCATCGCCGCGGTAGTCGTTGTTGCCACCTATATAGTCTCTGCTGCACCGAGCCATAGAGGCGCTTTTCCGAGGAAACGGCTTTGGCCGGCCGTGATTAAACACAGGTAGGTACCTATGCGTAGAAGTACGACGTGTGCGGAGCGGAAATCTCTATGCCTACAATACAACCAATACTGCATAATATGGGTGATGTGTATAGTCGATTAATTGAAACTCAATCCCGTACGCCGACTACTACGCCGTTTGTCGGCGTGTTCCCGGCGTAATATATATTTGTATATATATATATATACATAGAGAGAGAACATTATATACCGGTGGTCGGCAGTTAATTAAAAGCTTCTCGGCGCAGTATTTGATACGTGCGTATATATATATATATATCTACATTATTGTATATGTTCGTTTATGTATATATATACACGAGTACATATTATATATACTATATAATATACCTAAGGACTCGACTCTCGCGGACGGAGAGGTCTAGTGAATCAAAGGCCACCCACGCCCTTTCTAGTGCCCCCTCATCTATCTCTCTCACCCTCTCCGGAGTCCTTTGGCCCGCGTACACAATTTGTGTGCGTTCTCATAAGTCCTTCAGACTGACAAACAAGCCGTGTATATTTGCATCTAAACTCTTGTTTACACACGTTAACGGTACGTCGATCAAAGATACGCGCAATCCTCCCTACTCCCACCCGACATATATATATATATATACATACGGTATGTATACCTACGTAAATATACGCCGCTTATATACGTATTATTATATGCGCGGGCGCGCCCGGAGAACTTCGACGAGATTAAAATATTAAATCGGCGGCGGCCAAAGGGGCCGCGACGGAGACTGCACGCGTATATATATAATAATTTATGAAATGTAAACGCCGACTTACCGTGTGAAAACGTGCATTGTGCCGTGTATTTTATATTACTATTATTATTACATTGTCGGCTGAAACGGTGTGGCGGAAAAGGTCTCCTCCCTTACCCCCGCGCGTCGTCACCATGGAGACCTATACGACAATACCGTCTTGGTGCGGCTAAGAGAGTAGAGAGTAGAATATACATATATAATATATATATATACAAATGTAGAGGGGCGCGAGGGGAAAAAATAAAAACGGTTGTCGACGATTTCGGACAAGTGATTTCTCGTGTTTTCCTGCAGTCTCGGCGGGCTCCTCTGTATTTTATTGTGTTGCAAAGGCACATTTACTATGCGCCGCCCGCTTTCCTCCGAGCCATCGGCCGTAAGACGTTTTGAATTAAACAGCAGCGATCTTCCATCCGCGAACCCTCCTCTCACTACATGTCGGTGTTGAAAGTTCCCGTTGTCTGCAGCTACCCCCGCCACCTCTACAAGTTTACCTTAAACCCGCAGAGTCGCATAATAATAACGATTGTCTCACTCACGCACCATTATACACGTATACATAGAATACATGCATGGTAATTATATCGAAACGAGATTAGAATAATGACAATATCAAATAAAAAAAATAGATAAGTACCTATACGCACCGAAGTCGACGGATTCTAAAAAATATAATTTTTTTGCAGAATTACTATTCACTTTAATGTTTTGGTATATGATATAATATAATGTATAGTATAACTGTTATATATATATATATATATATATATAATTAAAGTCACCTAACAACTAACAAAAGTTTTTAACTCCACGTAGAATGTGAAAAGTTTAATGGTAACTATTATTGCCATCTCGTAGTTCACAAGAAAAATATACAAATATATTTATAAGTGTTCGAATAAGGACAGAGAACATTTTTTTTTGTACGACATATTTAGAGGGGATGACAAAGTGACAATGAGAGGTAGTTAAAATGCTTAAAGAATCCTTAAGAAAATAAATACACGACTTAAATTAAAATAGGGTGTAAACACAGTTTTTACGAGGAAACTTGTTGTAGAAATTATTTAATGAAGGTACATAAAAACTGAAACTAATACAACATTTGAAGAAACTTTATATTATACTGTTTTTAAAAATCCAAGTACCTATTTACTTATAATGTTTGAAAAAAAAAATACATAATGAATTCACGCGTACCTGTATTTTATAATTATATATAGTAGTGTTTGAACTAGATTTTATTGCGGACTAAAATAGATATTTTATAAAGATTGAATGAACACTGCGAACAGTAATCACAAATGTTTTATGAAATCAAATGTGACGACTAAATCATAAAAAGTATACTTTATTAATGAAAAAAATAAAATACTTGATGAAAAAGTGTGTCATAAATAAACTATAAAGTGAAAAAAATAAATAGATTTTACGATCTACTACAAAAAAAATGACTCATGTATTTGTGGTTTTATTTCGATGAAAATCCACTTGTACAGCTCAGTGCAACAGATACACCATACACAATATACGAAACAGCCATCAATACATTATCAATTCCTCCAATACGTTTTTCACGTAGGTATATTATGTGCGGTTATTTCCCTTTCAAATAAAATATAACAAAATAATGAATGTAAAAAACTTGATATTTAACAAAACGTTGAATTGTTAAAAATAATAGGTACTTATTATAGGTATATAAAATTATAAAATATGTTTTATTCGAATGATATTAAAATATGAAAATTCTTTTGTATCCATATTATATAATATGTACAATATACATACCAACAATATATAACATAATAATATCTACGTATTCAATAATACGTATGCATGATATAATCGAATATTCGCGCGTAATATAATATAATGTTTATCTACTCCTGTAAATTATATGCATAGAAATGTATGATTTCTACCTAAATTTTGATTGGGTTGAGTGTTGTCGATTTGTCCATAGAGGTACAAGAATATAATATTTTTATCCAAACAAAACAACGAAAAAATAATAATAATGATAATAAAAATAATAAAAATGTCGAATTAAACTCTGCAAGGCTCGCGAGCGTGTTTGCTTAAAACGTTTTTGAAATGTATACGTATTATGTACGTAAAATAATGTTATGTGCGACGGCTCGAAAGTTCTAATATAAACGGAAATTACGTAATTTGTGAACTCACGTCATATGCGAATTTACGATTACGGGTTTTTGGCGGTGGTGTGGTAGGTATATACACATAATATTATACGTATAAATATATGTATATTATATATATATATATATATATAGTTTATGATTTGTATCGGTAAAAATCATCATAAAACTCGCCGGTTTTCTTTTTTTTCCACGTTCATTTTTCATTTGCGTGGAATCATTGCCGGGCATTTTATCACAACCGACCGTGAAGCAATTCCGTTTTTATTTCTTTTCGTGCTTATATAGGAAAAATATATCATTTTTATTGCCTTCCAGGCATCTAATATTCGCGCCATGGCGTAACATTTTAATGTACATTAAATTTGTCTTCCGCATAAACATAATATCTGCTATATATATCGCCAGCCGTCCGGGCAACAATATTCCGCCGCCGCGCTGGTTTACGACCGAATATCAGGCAGGTACATTTTTTTTAGCATGCAACATTACCAAAGAATTATTTCTCACCGTAAATCGGTTATAAGTTACACAACACACCACAATAACAACAAACGCAAAATATATCCGTTTATGTTTTTGTCATCGTATAGCGATGATCCATATAAAATTGAGCCACGGATGTGTGTTGATGATCAACAAGTTTGGTCGAAAGTCCGTTTCAGTGTATACACTGTACAGTATACAATATTACATTTTCACGTGATGAGCCATATTGGCGGAGTCTTATACAGGGGGGGGGGTAGGGGTAGAAAACCATTCTGCTCAGGACAGACAATTATAATACATAATTATATTATACTATATATTCATAATATATATTTCGTATGACATTATTATGTATTGACGTTTTTACATTTTAAGCAACGAAATCATACGATAAAAACCCAATTTATTTAATCAAATGAACTACTCTATTTTTTGTGCACTTTAGGTCACACAATCGGGTGCGTTCTCATTGCATGTATACAAATGCGCACAATGCGGTACAACAATCGCAAAATGTGTCTCTCTCTCTCGCCCGAGCATAATACGATTTTTCTTTTTAAACGCTCGCCATGTACGCATTAGGTATATGTGTTTACTTATCGTATAATATACTTTGCACGGTCGACATTTGATAGGATTATCAGCGAAAACCTTAATACGAACGGCACAAACACGCATGCAGCATTGTGGGGCGACGGGATGACTGCATTCTCCCCCGGCAGGGCCGTCATAATAATATATAATATTATAATAGTGCGCATATAGCCGCAGGAAACCAAAACGCACACACACCTGGAGATAATCGGGTCGCGTGTCGAATGGTCCGCTCAAAAGCCGAACGCTCGCGCGCGCGCCAGAGAGGCATTTGTTTGTAATCACAATATTTTCGCCAGACCTTTTATGTTTATAATAATAATATAATGGCCGTCGCCACAGCGATTCCCACGAATTCAGGTTGTAAAAACGTTGATCCCTTCGCCGCCGCCGCGAGCAAAAGTCACATAATCAATCATCATTACGTCCCTGCCCCTGCTGTACCCCCGCCGCGGTCATCGTCGTCTACCGCACACCGCCCTCGTCGCGACTCTTCTTTCCCGCAATGTCACACCACACACTAATAACCCGCCACGGTCGATCGTCCCCATCCTTTCTCTCTCAGTCACTCTCGTACGCGTGTCCAAAAGCCGTCTTACACCATTATAAAAATACATCGAATGCTTGTATAATAATATCGTGTACCTACGATGGTGCGATGCGGAAAGTCCCGACTGCACAGTCTACACACTATATACACCCATGTGCAGTGTCTGTATACGGACGTTATCATTGTAACGCGTCGTCGTAGTGTCTTATACCGATATCGATCTGTTTGGTTGGCGCATTTATACGGATCTATATCGACGATCGAACACTCGATACGATTGTACGCGCACAGACGCATATTATAAGTCACGTGGACATCTATATGGAGAAAAAAACAACCCATCCTCCGCGCCCCCGCCGACCTGTAGTTTATATATGAATAAGTACACATTATGTTTCCGTAAACCGTTACACTTTTGACCCGTTTCTTTACACCGAATGAAGCGAAGAACGTACAATATTATATGTATGCGGTCGGCAGTGTTTTATTTTTCCGTCAATACTTTTTCCATATAGGCATTTATACATATAGGAGGGAGTACGTCCTGATGAGGTTTAGAAAACGGCTTTTAATATATTTTACAAAATCCTCCAAAACGTCCATACACATGGGCTCTTACACACTTATATAATACATTAATACATATTCGTAATGTATAATAGGTGGTAGTACTAGTACCACGTACGGACATCGGATGAAACCTGGTAACGGACACTTGAGCCTTGAGCGGTTATGAGTACCTCCTATATTATATTATAATACCTATTCCGCTGTTATGGTATCGTGTCGTCGTCGTCGTTAAATGTGTAGCCCGTGATAATAAAACTACGCGCGCGAAATCCCGTTGAGCCTGAATGCAACTGTACAATGTATATACCTATATATAATTATATATGGACCAGTCTCGGAAGGTTTTGAATAACAAAAACGAATTTGTTTATTGACGGCAACAAAAGCGTGACCATATATATACATAGCGCAATGTATGTCTCCGGAACATCTGCCGGTCTGCTGGGTGACATTATTCGAGATCACGTACTGGAGTCGAATTTTGTCTTTTGTCCACCCCTTCCCGCGCGACCAAATTGCTGTAAACATTTTTCGTAACACCCGGAAGACAAATTCCGGAGTTATTATATACGTTATAAAACATAATACGACCCATATTATACTATTATTATTGTGTTCTGCTATTATTATATGCATCCGATGGCGCCGATGGATTTATAAAAACCGTTCTGGCGGCGATAGTGAGCAAGAGGGGGCTGCAGTGGCATATTAGTATAAAATATGTATAATGAACGATGTGCAGCACGACGATCGTATATTATATTATTATTGCCGCGTCCGTACAAGGCAGTATTATTATTATTATTATATAGATCGATTGCGTCAATCTGCCACCCAAAAAGATCGCGCGCAAAGTGGTTGAAATTTAATTAAACGGGTCGGCGTACATATACACTGCACCCCAGTGCATATATAATATTTTAAATATATAACGTACGTATGTATAATAGTACACAGCCTTTTAATACTTCTGGTTAGTATTTATCGAATTATTAAAAGCGCACTTTCCGCACCCTCTTTTATAATATGTATATACCACGTATTTCAACGGGACGTCGTCACAGTGCACATCACAACCACATAAATATATCATATGCATTATCACATATGCACTTATCACTCAATACATATATATATATAGAGAGAGAGAGAGACATTGACGTTTTTGGCTTTTGTCGACAGCCATTACCATATGGGGTTTTATAATAGGTATGTATATATTATAATATGTACAATGCCGCCTTTATATTATACACACTGTTACAATAATGTCCACTGTGGCTTGTACCTATATAAGTACTGTAACAGTACAATATTAATATATATATGTGCGTGTGTGTGTGTATATTGTGTATGCATAATGTTGTCATTGTCGTGGGCATATAGCGGTAATTTTTATCGAACAGTTTTTACCCGTGACGGGATGATAAACCGAACGCAATAACACTCCGCTATTATTAATATCATATATTGGGGTTTATTTGGCTAATTTAATATTGCGCAAATTGATCTCACGCGGCTGCCATATAGAGTGCCATACGGTTCGCATGATGTGATTATAATGGGTTTGTCTAAATTTGAAATATTCCACGCGTGCGACGTGTTAGGTATTTTTTTAATAAAATATTGATTAGTGGATTTTAGTATACGTTTGAAAATTATTTAAGTTTTCACGAAACTATACTATAGCAGTTATATGACACACTTTGATATAAAAATGAAAATAAATCGTTTAACGCGTTTTTAAAGTTTTGAAATCAAACAATTATTAATATACCAAACTATAATAATTTACATATAGAAATTGCAAATTTCTTAACCGCATAACAAGTAACAACTTATAATACCAAAACGATATCGTTTCATTTAAACTCGCATTCATTCTTATTTATCACGATTTTTTAAAAGTGAGAATATAATATTATATAGTGATACTGTGGTACACTAAAGCGTTTACAGCATAACATACTGTATAATATATTAAGTTTTTATTGGCATTCGATTCGGATAGATCCATTTCGCGTATAATACCATCATACGTATAGATCGTGAACGATTAACTTTGTGTATCACTCAAAACACTTCTATAAGGTAGTGCAGTGGATGATGTGGGGAGCCTATTAATCAATGGAGCCCAAATAATGTTTTCATAATCGTATAACAAATCAAACGGCAAGTAGTATAAACTTTTGGTTCGGTTCTTCTTGTATAGGTCATGCGAAACGACGGATGCACTATACATAATAATATGTGGTCGTAGTAAAATCGGAAGCAAACTTTTGGCCATTTAACCTATATGTGAAACGGTAGGGCGGTCTTCGCAGTTGGTATAATGGTGTGTACATATATATATATAATATATGTGTGCTGAGAGAGAGGGGGAAAAATAGAAAAGTTAGGTCATGAATAAAACGTCGAATTCCGGTTGCCCGTCGCTTCCGGCCAATACATTTTATAAAGGTTAGGCATTATCTTGTCCCATTTAAATAAATGGTTCTGGCGAAAGCGGAAATTAACTCTTTGTCACCTCGCCGCCGTGTCCGAATGCACACGGGGAAGTGAAATGAGAGGAAAACCGAGCAAAAAAAAGAGATCATTTTCTTCGATCGTAACCAGGAGGATTTAGTGTATAATGTGTGTGTGTGTATATATATATATATATACATTATTATTATTATTTTTTTTTGCCTAAGGTATCCTTATATATTTAATCTAATCCAGATCCAGAAACATTAAGGGTAATAAATGAAGATAGTTAAACGCACTTTAAATCGGCCGATTTATATTCTGGCCGCAGTTCATTATCACGAGGTATTTTTATATATTGTTTTAAGATGGAAAAAACAGCCCCAGAAACGACAAGCCAGTAAACACGACCCGAGAAATAAATGTGGTCGTTTACCATAGGTATAAAATGGGTTTCAGACAAAAAAAGAAATGTTCACACCGTGGCATAATTACACGGTAACACGTTCTAGTTCATTTTCATTCGACCTTAATAATAATAACATAATATATATTATATATATAAACTTACTTTTTTAACTATCATCCTGTCTTTGAATTTGCATTTATAGCATTGTTTTAAAACCATTCGGACGTCGGATACATCTTCATCAGACTGCGACGGCGTTAACGTTTTTCCTATTTTAAATTATTCATCCATTATATATGTTCCTAAAAAACACACGAATTTTGTTTCAAAGAAACTTTAAATACTGATATAATATGTATGCTATACATAACTGGTATATATTTATTTCAGTATATAAAATATACATATATTTAACACCCACACACACATACATATATATATATATTAAGTACGCATGAATATTTTTTTGTTTTTAATAAGTAAGTGTAGTAGATAAAAATAAATAAAATACCTATACCTAGCTCTTACTACCTACCTATAGTAATGGTTACAGCCAATACAAAGTTAATGATTTATATAACAAAATTAAAAATCCAACTGGGTTTGGTATTATTAGAAAAATATGAGATGGACATTTTTAAAAATTATATAATATCAAAATCAGTTTGTCCGAAGTATATTCTAGAATGTAGAATCTATATTGACGAACTATTGAAAAAATTCACCAAGTTGCACAAACCATAATTTTTTGTAATTGTATAACCGAATATATTACTGAAACTATAATTATAAATCTAGCCATCTAGGTTTTAAAATATTATGTTCTTGTTGTAGGTTATATTATATGTTTCTGTGAAAACTTTAGAAAAAATGCTCAAAATTAGGTCATGTATATAGGTTTAATTATCAAAAATCTAGTATGAATGGTAGAAGATATAATTTTAGCAACTTCTCAAAAGTTTACCTAAGCGTAAACAAAAAATCTTATTTCATTTTTGATTTTTAAATGCACAGTCAAATGAACGCTTTCATCGTGCTACTCAAAAAAATGTTCACAGAAAAGAAATATTTTAAAATAACCATCGACGTATAACCAATATATTATTATTATAATAAAATTACTCAGTATAAAAAATAAAAAGTTTTCTGTTCGCATAAACCATTTTCCACATTTTTATTTTATAAGCTCTTAGATAAATGTTTTTGTTGGATATTATATGTTTTCTGTTCACAGATACCACTATACCAGTTCCATTGGCCACACGCATAGTGTGGACATTAAAGATGATATGTATTTGAAATTGAATGCGATAAATAATCTAAATTCAATGTGATAAATAATCTAAATTCAACGTTTTATATCTTTATTTACTACTGTATTAAAAATATAAAACATAGTAGAAGTATTAAAAAACGTATATTCTTTACACTACCCACTGTGAAGTAATTGAGCGATATATACACAGGAAATAGAGTAATGGCCGCGAACCGAGTGATACTGATAATTGAGAAAGTGATAAAAATATCTGAAGTTCACTTATTTGATTTTGTATGTTGTTATGATACAGTAATGATGCGGGTTATCAAAAGCCGTGTGCATACAAATGTATCGATATTATATTGTATTAAGAAAATAAATAAATTCTGTATTTATGAACCATAAGTTTTTTGTACGAAATACTATTGACTATAAATCAAAATATCAAACTATTTACAAATAATTCTTTATGTTCAATGGTAACTCGTGAAAGTGTAAAACATTGATTACAATTCAACACAATACCATACTTTGATTGTAAGTGGGTACATATAAATATTATTACAAAATATAATATATACCAGATACCTACATTATGTCAGTATATATTATCTGAGACGTGGTATTCTGGTCATCGGACGATACCACACAATGGTATCCGGATATTCCACCGCAATTAATTCACCGCCTTTATAACTCACCGCGTGCACAATTCACCGCGCGTACAATTCATCGCAGTTGTTACATAGATAATGTAAAATGTTTAAACACAGTATCTTAAAACCAATTTTTTCAGTCGATATTTATATATTAAATTACGACATGGCATTTTCGATATGATGGACTATTAAGTTTATCTTACTGATACAAAGTGATTTCCTTATCCTACATTCTAAATTTAAAAATCACCCAGATTGGCATACATGTTATACGATTACATGTGCTAGGTACTGATTGTTGAACTATTGTGTCGGTATCATCCAGTGTATTGAGGCGTTTAAAAAAGAAGAATCATTAAATAAAATCCATGTTGAACAGTTTGTAGCCGGGCATTCTATGGGCGTTAAAAGAAAATACAAAGACTTTGCTGAAAGGTTAAAAAATGTGTGTGATGACTACCGTAATAGAATAACAGAAGATTACTTAAGAGGCATAGCCCATAATTTTAAGTTAAATGTTTGATTATTTATGTAGGCGTAGTAATTTATTGTAATATTATTTTTTTTTTTGGACAGTATGTAAATGTCATTGCATAAACTAATTTATAATTTTTAATTAAATGAAAAATTATACTATTATGTTATTTATTTATTAATACATTTTACTATAGTCACGACGAATTGTAACCGCGGTGAATTGTCCACGATCCCCACATAATATGTGTTCTGCGTAGGTATATAAAGGTATAGCGAGATGCCATGCAAAAAAAAAATTGTGTAGGTATACACATTACAAAGTACACACTCTTAAATATAATATGAATGCGAATGTCCGCAGTAAACAATTTATAAAAATATAAAATTATACGGGTGATTAAGAATATGAAAACCGATAGATGACTGAAAAAATTATTAGGGGAAAGTTGGACACATGATGCTAAAATAAATTTAATAATATAATTAAAAAAGATTTGTGAATTATTCTGGTCCAATATGTTACATCTCTGAAAATCTATGTTTGAAGGAATTATAACTGAATGATATAAAATTCGAAAGTTGATTAAAAAAAGTTGATTTGTATAAAATTGAATGTGGTCATTACTGAATATAGAATAAGTTTTTATATAAGGTATTATTGTAATAATATGATACACTGTTCGATTCACACATTATGTTATACCTGCGTTAATTGTCATCATCTACATGTGTATATTGATAATATTTACTAACGCTATATTATGGTAATTTACATTCGATCTATGTATTGTGTATCAAATATCAGTTATAATTGTTACTTATATACATAGGTACCTTATTAGTATGAGGTCTATGCGTATTGTCTATATAATATATATATATTAAATAATCCTGCAGTTATCGCAAGTTGTAGGAATGCATAACGATAACATATAATCTATTGTAGTTACATATACGAATACAGTTGACTCCCTATACCTCCAAAACGAGTAATACGCGTTGAAGAGAGATCGAAGTAAATCGAAAAAAATTTGTACTGCAGTAAATATATTTTGCAATTTGTATTTATCTTTGAATCAAAATAAAATAAAATTATATAAACGGAACCGCTATGACCGTAGTGATTGTAGTGTATTATTTTAGTGGTAGTGTTTGCCAGTTTGCGTTTACACACACACACACACAGACGTACACGCGGAGTTGGACTGCACCGATACAATATTATATAATTATACGTACGATGGGCGCCGCCGCCGACAATGACACATATATGTATATATACTGTATAATAAAATGTACAATTTATACGACCCTTTTCGTGCCGACATGCTGGACAGCGTATATATTATTATATTATGGAGGATCATCGCCACTACTCGGTGTATATGCGTGCACGGCAGCAGTGTACAAACAACACAAAACTTGTACGCGATATGTCCACCGTCCGAGCGCGTCGATTGCGCACAATGCCCGCGCGTTATATTGTATCACATCGGATATACACAGTTAATTTAAACGGGATTAAAACTCGATTATTTCGTATGTGCGTGTACGCGGAGGTGGAATGGGGTAAACACCGGGGCCATTGTCTCGTTTTCCAACGGCTAAACAATAATATCACACAACTATTGTCTCTCACTCACTCTCTCCGTCGTCCGTCTCTCGCACCCGGCTCCATCGCCGCCTCTCTCTCTCCGACGTTTGTGTCCATATAATAATGTTTTTCGACCCGTAAAAGCGCGCAGAGACAGTTGTCACGAGTGCCGCCCGCGCGCGTGCGAGCAAAAAG
Organism: Sitobion miscanthi; assembly: GCA_008086715.1. Classification (NCBI taxonomy): domain Eukaryota; kingdom Metazoa; phylum Arthropoda; class Insecta; order Hemiptera; family Aphididae; genus Sitobion; species Sitobion miscanthi. The sequence goes on from CM017797.1 coordinate 5,725,085, forward strand.
CATTCCCTCACCCCCTCGTATACATATTATTATTATTATATCATATATAATATAAAATTGCGTACATCCCGGTCGTCGAAATGCACACACGCGCACGCAGCGTTTTAATGAATTGACGCGTAGGCGCGGCGGTGACGAGCAAAAGGCACTCGAAGCGTTTTTACACGCAGCGGCGGCAGCAACAGCCGGTGGTAAACGATGGTAAATATCACTATACGACGTGTACGGTGTATTGTATATATTTATATATATGTACATAAATATTGCATACGTGTACATCGCGATTGACGGGTTTCATCGGCGAAACGTATACGCCTAATTTCGAAACCACCCGTGCCCATTCTTTTAGTTTTTACCCCGGGTTGGGGCACTCGCGTCTCTCGGGACACGCGGCCGCCGCACCCTCGCCGGCGATACGTTATTATTATTATTATTATTATTACGTAACTGATTGGAAAAAGTATTTTGAAAGCCCGTCAAACTGTCAGTCAACTGTATGTATATAGTAATATATATACTCACGTTCGGCGGCGTGCAATCGGCGTTATTTGCCAAAGAGAACAATATCACCGCTCTCGGGTCTGGGTGCGGGGTCCGTGGTGTATTGCGTGGTGCAAACCGAGTCCTGTGCGTATAATATTTGATCTGTATGTTAATGTATATGCGCACATTATTACAGTTGTAGGACAACATAAGTCCACCACTCCGACGTTTGAAATCGACAGATTACAGTGAGCGTCTAGCACATCGACTGTTCCACACAGGCCCTCACCACCGCTATGAATCCGCGTCACCATGTCCGCGAATATGCACTTTTGCTGCTTTTACATAATACACAAAAAAAAAAAAAATGTAAAAACATGGCAATATTATAGTGGCGTCCTGCGGATTGTATATTGTCCTGTATTGTATATCAAATATTTTACCCAAAAACGATGACAATACGATTAGAAATCTGTACACAGTTCCTACGCACGCGAAAAAGCTCGGGTGGAACACGACTGGTGAACGTTTTTTTTTTTATACTTTGCGGTTATTTTTCACGGATTTTGGCCGAGTGTTTTCGTTGGGATAAATTGTATCGCGACGACGTCACAACGTATTCGCTCATACACGCACATACCCACGTACGGCGATGAATATAGTTATATGCGATATTGTGTATAATATTTATAGTAAACGTGGAACATGCACTACACCCGAAAGATATTGCGTACTCGACGGTCAAACGGCATAAGGTTTGTGTGTACACAATCATTATTTGGATCGCGCAGAGCATGGGCGATGACGTGACTACATCGCATATTATGATGAATAATATTAAATACTATAGGCGTACGCAGTCGTTTGTAATTCGTTCGAACACAACGAAAGCGCACATTCGCATAATATAATATACCTGCTCTGTAAATGTATACGGAATTATGTTATAATGATTATAACACGTTGCCCGGCGTGTTTACGTATTTCACCCTAAAACGTATACGAACTGCTTTAAGATAATATTATATTGTACACACGTCGTATAAAGAGCTCATCCGTCATATTATACAGACACCGGTCCGTTGGACGACGGACAGACAGTGTTGTGACGGCACGATAGCGGATAATCGCTTGATCGGAGACCTCTCTCTTTGGACACGTTCGATCGATATCCGAATGATCGTAGGCGTACGTGCAGCCTAATCAGCAAAATATACTGCGCCGGATATTATTTTGCGAGCTGATTATTGTATAATGCGACCGCTAAAAGTATGTACACTTTTAAAAAAACCGTGCATCATTATTACTCACTCTTCTACGGCAGAGGCAGCAAATCAATTTCAGCCCCTGACAACATAATATGAGTTCGAATTATATTGTAATACTTCGTACTGAACACCGCGAAATTTGTATTAAAAATTCAAAATTACAATATAATATTATGTGCACGAAAAACGATCGACCGACGACGAATGCTTTTGCGAGTGAAAACTGATAATACTGCACTATATTATAATTATTAGGTATGGTTAAAAATATCGTTTTTACTTGACGAAATAGACAATAAATACACAGTAGATGAAAAGTGGATTGAGAAAAACGGACGATTCGATGAATGAAATTCGATAAAAAATAATACTAAAATTATAAATATGCATGACGAAAAAAAATTATACTTAACGAAAAATATCAAAAATATTAATAATGATCACTACATTTTCAATATCTTTTTTTGTAAAACTCAAAGTTAATGAATTGTTAAAGTTAATTAATGTAACATTACACGTGATCATTAATTGTTTCCGGATTCAAACAAGGTTTGCCCGATTATAATATACCTAATAAACATTAAAAAATTATAATATTATAGGTAACAGTGGGCAAATACAAATCTCATTATCTTGCGTATTGTGTCGGTCTCCGTCGGAAAACGACATTGTCGAGACAATAATATTATATATTTGTGTATATATATATATATACTATATAGTTTAACGTCGAATTTGCATATTATTACAATGCGAACGCCCTTCCGCCGTAGACGTATTATTATTATTATTATTATTAACGCCTCTCGCATAAAAAAAAAACACACTAAAATCGTTCAGAGAAATAGTTTTTTTATTCCGCTCAGCATTCGCGGTTTCTCCATGGTGGTGTTGCCATGCGCGATAATGCGATATTATTATTGACATTATTATCATGTCGGTATATAAATATATAATATTATTATTATGGAAACGCGTGCGTATATTATACTGTAAATCGTGTACGTATAAATAATACGTAAAATACGAGCGGAAATAAAATACGAGTTGAACCCATTCGAACGGTTCCACGACACGACGTTACACATATAATATTATATTATTATAATGCGTATAATACTACCACCTACCTATACAGAAAATGTACCCAAAGCGGATATTATATTATATAATATTCACACGAATCTTATACGCATATATAGGCAGGTAAATAGTATATATATATATATACCTATGTTTAGGTACATTCGGCTGCCCGAGGTTTGTTTGCATGTTTTTTTTTTTTTTTTTTTATATTTTTCCCATTCGTTATGATAATATTATTATTATATTGTATACCTTAGTGGCGGGGTAATTTATGATTCGAAAAAGAAAAAATTCATTCTCGTCGTGTTTGGACAATATTATTTAGAACAGGTCGCGCAGCTAAGTAGCTTTTATTCGAATATATATATAAGTTTATATACCTATATATAGGTGTACGAGCTCATTCCGTTCTAACTGCTGCGTGACACGCACTCGCAATCCGGTGTGTTTCTAATTATTACGAACACTAGCTGCGCATATGTAATATATACGTGCTATCCCCAGCGACATTTACAGCACCTTGTACACACCATTTAAATATTATATTATTATGTATATATATAATGTAGATGTGAGTGTGTACTACGCTGTATATAATAAATAAATAATATATGTGTGATATTTAGTCAGTCTTAATGGGGCCTACGAAAAATATACAATTTCATTATTTCATGCTCGGCAGACATTATTTTCCACTTATTTGTTTGTTTGTTTTTTTTTTTTTTAGCCCGGTAGGGACTATATTATATTATATTATGGTCTACATCAACATAAAACAAATGGAAATTATTAATGTGCGACGATATAATATTTCAGGTTGTCACAGCCTGCCGCCGCAGTTCATGTTTTCGAATCAACGAAATTATTTCACCTAATGATTTATTTCGAAACCACAGTATACTAACCGATATCTGTGAAATATATTCTAATAATAATGTAAACACTATAAATATTACATTATATTGATTTATACTCGACATTTTATATTATACGCCAAACAATTTTTATAATAAATTAATAACTTGTAAGTCAAAACTATAAAATATCGTCTTCAATGAACACAATTATTTTTGAACACATTATGGTGACAAACATTCACCGTGAATATAATTATATACATTTAGTAGGTATCCATTAGAAACTATAATAGAAATAAAGTTGACTTCATAAAACATACAATATGTACAACAATAGAGGAGCTATAATAAAGGTTGCGCGTTAGTGGATTTACAATAATTGAATTTTTAACGATACCAGCAAAAAATGATGTGGGGGTCTTATAATTAATTTATATACGAGATTTCATTGGTCATTATTACACTTGTTGAAATTCCCAACAGTTGATGTATTTCGAGGGGAAACTAAGAAGTAAACAATGATTAATGGCATAAAAATGTTATTCCGAACATCAGTTGTTATCAGTTATTGTAAGTGGGTAGAATGGAAAATAACTTTTGTTTGGTGTTGTGCTAAATGTACGTATAAACCACCACCGAGGAAAAACACATTAACGAATAATTTTTAAACAGAGTTTTGGGATACGATGCTTTACACTCAAACAGTCAACTACAGACAAAAGAGTCTATTGTTCTACCACTTTACGATTTCGTATTTTTGACTGCTCTAAACTATAGAGCAGTGGACACAATATAATAAGAAGATAATCGATTATCATTATTATTATTATATTTATAAGGAATACACAATATAATTTGCGATGATACGATGTGGTTGAAGTTACTATGTCAACGAAACTACCGATGAAAAAATTGCAAAAAAAAGTTAAATAGATTACATATAGGTAGCTATTGACTCGGAAACTTAAGTTCAACAACAACTCGATCGGTGCGATATCTGATGTCGATACAGCTGATGTGCCATGTGTCGTCGACTCGGAGCGCAGTTTTGTAAAGCTGTTGGCGATTATTATATCGCGTGCGTGTACGACAAACGTAGTGACACAACGACGACTGAGGCGCGCGCGATGGTCGTCGTCGTCATCGTCGTCGTAGTCGTTCGCGAAGCTTATCGGCAACACAAACTCCCGGGGTCGGGGGTACAAAACTAATTGAAACCGACTATTATTTAACGAAACTCTAAATGGCTTAAAAGGTATTAGGCCGGGACACAATGGGGTAACAGTTGTAAATGAGCCAGATATATATGCTCGACGGCGGGGTTGGGGGTGTGACCCACGAGGGTCGAGGAGTCGAGCGGCGTCCCCGGGGGTCATGCATAAATACTGTGTGTGTGTGTGCAGTATACTAAAACCCTCCCTGTTCGAGTGCACACGGGCTCGTGTGTGTGTGTGTGTCACCCTCGCCGTTTAAATTGAAAGGTTTATATTATCTAGCTTGTGTATACGCGCCAAATGCCCTCTCAGCGCGTCGGCCGATCCGTCTCTCGCGATCCTGCGGGACTTCCGCCGCGCAGTAAAAATAGCTACATATTATACACAGTGTATACACACGATAATATATGTACCTATATTATACAATATCTCAGTGCCTATAAATTATTTATTCAGGGGGTGGGTGTTTTGAATGTAAAAACACTCCCACCCGTCGGCTGCGTTACGTCGAAATTTGGTGTGTATATTACGTGTATCGGTGTCCCATGGAGTCTGCAGTGCCTATATATGATTATATCGTGCAGAGGTAGTTTTGATATCAGTTTTGTCATATTTACATATAAGTATCTGCAGCAGTATAAGCTAGCCGTCTTTGTTTTTTATTGTATTATCGTAGCCGATAAAATACAAAAGATACTCTATGAGGTTAAACTCAAAGGCGATTTGTAATTTATAAAGTTCGTGACGACCGCTCGGAGGGGTGGGTGAGGAGTGTAAGATGTTACGGTGCGTGTGAAGAGCAGAAGAAAGCGCCTCCCTAAAAAAATCCTGGCCGCGAGCCTGTACACGGGACGTGCGTTATCGGATTATGTTTTATTTATGTATTTCTTTTTCGAAACGAACGGCCGGGACTTATAACACAATATAATAATATATGCTATACAATACACATTAAACATATTACATGGCCCGTCGTCGTCGTCGTCGTCGAGCCAATTAGTGTAACAGCTGCAGAATATAAGTATAATAACGAAATGCGCTTAATACAATATAATAACAGTAAATAATATATCTGATTATAATACAGTGCGCACAGTCAGTCGGTCGGTTTGGGCTCGTTACATCATTATGATAATATAAAATAATACAATATAATATAGGCGGTGGAGGTGGTGGTGTATAGTACACCGGAAAAGCACTCGGTCGACGTGTAAACGCGAAAACGTATTCCCCGCGGGGCTGCGACGTTATTTTTCGAGAAAAGCCGATTTCTATACGAGCTCACGCGTATGTTTAATAGGCAGGTACTACGGTTATATACATAGCACACCCAGGTATATAAGTACGAGTATATATATATATATATTATTATATAGGTGGTTTCCCTGCAGATGCGATACAAATATAATATATCTACAAGCTCGCGATCGTCGTTTTCCGTGTATACACTATATATAGCGTTTTATTTTATATCCGCGGTGTTTGGTGTTCGGAAAATCGAACTGATTTTTCTCGGTGGGGTATAGTAAAAAAACAAAATAAAAAAAAGACGACACGAGAATAGGTTGTTTTCCCGGAACTGCCGCCTTCGCCGTCACTATATATATATAATAATAAAATATGCACACACAACAGACGCACTGTCGAGAGGTTTATTGTTGTCGCGAAGAAACGACGACGACGACGACGACTATACAATATAATATAATATAATATACACCGCGACGCTATTCGATGTCGCTTATTGTACACGGTTACGTCATTGATTTTTTTTCTCCAAGTCTTTTTCTTTTTCTCTCCGTCACTGTTTCGCATTATTTTTCCTCCATCGTCTTCTCGCCTTTCCGTTCCCGCCAAACGTAGTTATTCGCACACCGACGCCCCGACGGCTCGTTCAAATAATATGCGCGCGTTCGCATGCGCGTGTGTTTCCTACGGACTAGGTATATAACATATATATATAGGTATATAATGTATTTATGCATACATATAGTATATATAGTGTATATGTATTTATGTACGGGCGACACTATACAGTGCTGTAAGTTCCCGTGCTCGGCAGACCGGATAATGTTAAATCGTTATTTAGATAGTGTGTCAAAATGTTGCACTGCGAGTCTCCGCGTGGTGTATAAATCCAACGGCTTTGGGATCCGTTTTCTCCGGCTAGTATAGGATCGGTCTTACAATAAGTATATATACCGACGCATACCCGCGGAAAAGAGCAGCGGTGGCGGTGGTAGGATTACTGTACAGCGTGCGCGCCGGTGGTGGGGTGGAGAGTATATAATATTGTCGGATCTACCCTTTGAATGGGTTTAGAGCTCTGAGGATTTGGACTACTGATTGACCGAAATTACTCGTTCGACTGTGTATTTTCATTGTAAAAGCGGAATTCGGTTGCGCAATCACCGTATAACTGAAACGATTTAAATTTAAAAACACTTATTCACAGAGCACCGAGGGTTTTTCTTGTTTAATTAACTGTCGTTCAGAAATTATACTTTTTTTTTTTTATTGTTACAGCATCAACATCATGGTTATTAGATTACAGTATAGTAAATTATACTTTTATAATACCGGATATGTATTTGTTTTTCAATAATATAATATTATATATTTTCTACCACCGATTTGTATGCGACATGTATTAAAATTGAATGTTGGTTAATGCCATAGCCTATATGTCTTAGGTGTTCACACCGTTGCTGCAACTTTGCAACTTATTTTTGACACCTCTTACCTCTAGTGAACTTTTTTTTTAAGTTCCCACCTAACAATAATATATTGAAAAACAAATCAAATGATCTGATTAATTATTGTTCAGGATTATACTTCATAAATCTTCTATCTATCTATCTATTTATATATATAAAAGCGAAATAGAAATCTTTGTTACGGGTTGGCTCCGAAACGGCTTGACCGATTTGGCTGATTCTTGTTTTTGTTGTGCTTGTAATTTTAAGGAAAAGGTCAATATGAAAGAACATTTTAGGAAAATCCACTGGAAAAGTAGGTTATCTGGATGGAAAAATACAAAATTTGCGCTATCTATTCAGCAAGAAAATAAACTAAATAATAGTAAAATAGTTTTGCTATCTAATTTATTACTTATTTATTTCGCTTTTTTACATCATGAAATATGTACAAGTATAAATAATTTTTTTTTTGATATTATAGTCGAATACCTCACTGAATTGTTTTGAATCATTTTTAACGGCCAACGAAGTGCACGGGGTTACCAATAGTCGTTCTATAATGGAGAAAATGAGATACTGATACAATAGTTATGTTGCGAATAATGAACAGTGACGATGTTCTCAAACTCTAAATCGACCACTGCTTCGTATATAATTGTACCATTAAAACAGATTTTAACCAAAAAAAAGGTTAACCCCTTCACACCCCCCCTCCCAACCTTCTCAATCAAACTCCTGATCACCACAGAAATCACCATGTCACCAGTTTTATACGCGGCTTGGATTCTTTGCGTCTCCGCGTAGCCTGCAGCCCCTTACGCGTTTACACAGAGAAACAAGCGATTGCGCGAATCTCGTGGGTGATGAAATTCAGGTCGGTTTCGTGCTGTCGGAAAATCAATCAGCCAGAGGCCCAAACTCGGAGGCAGCGAGCGAGAAGACGTGCTTATAAGCACAAGTTTAGGGGAGTGCGATCGTGAGTGTGAGCGCCGCGCGTGTGTTATTGAACGAGCGCGGGGCAGTCTTCGCCGCCAAAGTTTTCATTGTTTTCACGTGTGACGATCTGTGGCGAAAGGGGGCGTACACGGTGTGCACGTATATAAAATACGATTTTCCGAGGTTCTTAGGAGGCCCGGGTTGATAATATTATAATATATATTTTGGCCCCTTTTGTCCCCGCGTGCTCGCAGAAGTTATAAATATCTATATATATATATATATATATTATTGTGGCACGGACGATTTTAATTACTGCCGATAAATCGCACACTCGCGTACTATATAATATGCCGAAGGAGCTGCTGGAGATAAAGTTGCTGCGGCGATCTATCATGGGAGAAATGAGAATAGATATATAAAGAATGACGGTGGAGTAATTTCACGTATATTGGTCCTCGGATATATGGCTCATTCGCTAATTAGTATATTTATAATAAAAATTTGCTTACCAAAACCGACCAGTATATTTCCTTTAAAAAAGGATCATGGTATATATATATTTTAACTCTCTTTATTTCTGCCTCTTTTCATATTAGGAGCAGAAAAAATGTCACCACACCGGTAAACATAATATATTATTTTATTACGATTTAGTGCATATAAGTATATAACTAAAAGAATTTTAGTTAATGTTCTTTATAGGTGCCAGTGCGTCCCACGCTGCTGCACATGAACATAATCATGTTCAGTGAGGCCATTATTGTTTTGAAACAAATAAAATCGTACTCTTTAATGGGAAAAACAAGAAACAAGATTTTACTTTGTAAACAGAATAATTTTATCACATTATAATTTGATGAAAAGTTACTAAACAATTAATGTTGAATGAATGATTTACAATTCTGATAATAATTATGCCGAAAAAATGAAATACAATACAACAAAAGTTGCAAAAAACAATAAATATAATTATTTTAACGAAAAAAAATCCCCTGATGTGGGGGGATGGCGATGTGGGTGGTGATTCCGACGATGCTGGCCACTGGTCACCTCTACACCATTCTCACGGCCGGTCCTGCGGGGCGGAGACGAAAAATTGTAATGGTAACGGGCTTATTTGTAATGTAGTCGCATTATAAAAAAAATTTAGTCAGTAAAATTGACTCAAGTTTGCCCAAACTTTTGAAAAATATGCATATGTTTAAAAAATATGTTCGCATCCCTCCTTGAAAACTTTCTAAGAACGCTTGATCTACACGGCTATATAAAACATAAAAAAGCTTGAATCTTCGCATATTGAAAGAATGGAAAGAGAAAGATTATTCGTATAATATTATTACTTGGTGTGTATAATATGGTATGTAGTATGTACGATATGTCTTTAGATCTTGGGATCATGGACTTAGCTCGTCCGACCCCGACGACCGACCTAAGGGTGGGGCGATAGGTAGAAAATATAACACGGCGACGCGTCGACGTTCGTTTTCAACAGTAATCTCGGGAGACCTGATTTTCTTTTTCAGAGACATATATATTTTATTTATGTGGTTCGCTTTATCTTATGAAACACTAAAAAGAAAAACGTTGTATACATACTCGCATTACATCCTGATGCATACTTCGGACGTACGGTCGGCGCATTGTCATTTGCTATCCGCACGTGTCAAAATGAAAAAAATAACCAAAATATGATACATTAGTGTATCAATAATAGATGCAATATAATTACATTTAATGCAATGTATCCGGGTCCTATGGTTTTGTACGATATCATAATGCATAGGTATACACTATACATACAGTGTAGAATAACCCATACCTATATATGTATTACAATGGGGAGTGAATGTAACAAATATATTATATAAAAAATAAGCTATGTTTACCTACCTATATATGCATTGATATTGATTTCAAATAAAATTAATTCAACTTCGCTATTGTATGTATGTATTATTCGCATTGTCTGAACTGACAGCGTTAAAATTAATAGAACAAAACCATTAATTATTTGTAAAATATCTCATTAGTCGTTGGAAAGAACCATAATATCTTTAGGTACTCTCTATTGCGATTAGTTTTGGTACTTCGGTTCCAATTTGATTTGAAAAATATTATTTAATGGTTATCTAACTGTTTGCCCAGCTTCTTGGAGATAAATAATTAGAATGAGATCTAATTTTAGCTTTTTTATGATAATATTTGTTTTTCCAGTTGCTGGGTTCTAAATTTTCCATCAGTGAGGTTGAAAAAGTGGAGTTTTTGATGACGGAAATAACGGTGGAAAACGTCAAGCTTATACAAGACGTGCTGGAGGTCGGTATGCTTCATATACAGTTTGGTTTCAATGTTGGTGAGGTGGTTGAGCTGATTGATTGCATCTGTAATGTTTGAACTGGTTATATCTGGTTCTGTGTCTTTATTAGTTAATAATTTACTATCGTTGTTGCCTTCCGCAATACTTGAAGGTGGATTGTTTGATGTGTTCAAAATTGCCGGTAGAGTGGAGTCAATTGTTAATGTTTTATATAGTATGGCAAAGTTAGGTGGCCTGTTCGTTTAATGAGGTCAGAGGAAATAAGTGACTGTGTCATCCATAATAAATATTCGAGGTACTGTAATAATACGTCTACTTCAAGGTTTTCAAGTGCCCCGGAGATTACATATTTATTTATTTATTTGTTAATGTATAATATATAGGTTTAGCTAACATTTGATAGAATAATGCATTTTGATGGGTTTATTAATTCGTGTGTCGATATTTCATGTATCGACATCGTCGACGTATACACCCTGTCAAATATTTGTTTAAGTATTTTAAGAGTGTAAAAAAATCTGTTAGTTTGGATATCATGTAGGAGGCTTTGTTTATATTTCCGAGTGCAGTAATATATTGGATTTGTTTAATACCGTCAGCTAAATTAATGACTATGTAGCTTGGTTAATTTTCGGAAATGTTGCGTTGACGGTTGTTTCAGTGAAACTTTTTGGTTTGGCATTGTATTTTGGGGTGACTATATTATAATGATGGGTGTAACATTTTTAGATAGATAGATTTTAATCTAGTATTGATAGTTTTTGTAGGTTGTTTGTTATAGTTAGGTACTGATAGTTATTTTTTCAGAGAGTTATGTTTTAAACGTTAACACGTGGTTTAGCGTAGTTAAATTTTGCAATTGTCAATTGACTGATTATTACCATGTATGATGACAAACTATTAGTTTATTGATAAATTAAATTAAAATTACGTTGCGTAGTATAATTATATATTAGTCATATTTCCGGATAATAGCTTAAGTGCATCGTATAAAGCCTCGTACCGTGTAACTTCTATCGGAAGATAAAATACGAGTGCAATAAACACACAGGTGTGTGTGTGTTGCTCGATCGGTAGTCAAACACGTAAGTATAGATATCATAATACCTACCTATATTATGTTTATTTTATCTTTTTTACACATCGCATATTAATAATATACTATACGTTAGGTACATATAGGTATTGCACAATGTTATATCGCGTCGAGTCGCATAGGTACGCAGCATAACGATATTATTATACCATATACCTGTTATATACCCACATACAAATACAACAATGTATATAGGTAAAACGGACGTTTTCGATTTTCTATATATATATAATAATATGTACCCCGTCGCTGCAACTTTTGGACGACGCGATTTCCAAAGAAGTGCGCACTGTCAATTACGGCAGATATACACACTCGCACACACACACGCTATCGTAAATTATGGTTCCGGACACGGGAATATCCTCCGTTCTAATTGAGTCTAATGGACAAACCCCCAAATGCGCGGCCCGCCGGGACCGGATGACACATTCAACACGTTTCTTCGGGGCCGGCGGGCGCGGCGGCGGGGCGTATAGCTGTCTCAGTGTCGGCGGTTAGATTTTTTTTCACCCCCCCTCCACCGGTCCCGCCGACCCCGCGCCGCCCGTCAGGTCCGCGCGGCCTTTGAGTTTTTTCGCTGTCCAACAATACACCGATATATACACCATCCTCCGCGCAGTCACGGCCGTTAAGTAGAAAATCGTGTAACGCGTCGTGATCCGCGCAAGGGTTGCGGCTGCCGATCGGCCGGGAAAGGGGCGGCGGCGGCGGCGGCAAAAGGGGTTTTGCGTGTACGATGACGACAGTTCAAGCTAACCAACTTGATGGTCAAGCCTATATCCTCGACTACAACACCGCCCCGGCCGCCCCGTAACTTTCTCGTCACCGCATATTACCGCTAATAATACAGTGGCGAATAAAACGGACGTCGTAAAAACCGTAAAAGCGATACCGCAACGGCGGCGGCGGCGGTTACCTCCGCTGCTCTACCTACGTTATATGCGCGTGCGTGTGGTTTTCCGTTCTGCTGGTATATACCGGTGTGGTAGGTATAGGTATAATATTATATAATGAAGACTGCTGCAGAAACGACCGTACTAAAATGGATTCGGTTGGTCTCCTCCCCGCGTATGTTATGCGCGAAACCCATCACCACACATAAAACTCAACAGGTATATAGTATAATAATCTATTACTATAGTGCCTAGGTTTATATATCCGTAATATAATATTATATCCATCGCCAATCCGTATTTCGTCGTGCGAATCAATAAATGCCGGTCGTGGATCCATTATTATTTTTTATTTGTTTCGGTGAAAATTGCATTTTTTTTCTCTCTCTCGTAGTAAACTTTAGACACATTTCGACCATCGGTTATATAATAATATACATATAAATAATTTTTAGTCTAATTTAAATTTTGTACATAGGTTTAACACCGCCATACATAGGTAGGAGATGAATCCGGAACAGATCAAGCCTTTGCACGATCCAACAGTCTAATATAACTTTTTAACGGTATTGTGAAGGACGTATAAATATAATTCAAGTACATAGTATAAGGAGAGTTTCACATAGTACATACTCGCACGTAACCTTCCAAGCTTTATGACTCATTAGTTATTACATCACTATTTTACAGAAATAATATTAAACGTATAACATTTTTTTTTTTTACTAATTAACCCGCGGCAACTTATAGGCCATTGGGTGGTTTTTAACTGTGGGGGAGGGAGGGTACTGTAGATTGTAAACACGCGTGTTTGTTAGTTTGGCAGATTTTCTAGTGGGCACCCGTAGACTTGCCCGAAAAAAAATGTCACCCGCGGCCGAGGATTTGAACCGGCGTCGGTGCGCGTCGCAATCGACGCCTTAGTCCGCTTGGCCACTTCAGCCCCCTTGTATAAAATATTTACATGAGTAAATTAGTTTTCTAAATAAGCTAAAATATATGGTTGAAAAAATAAAATATTAAAAGGTATTCGGTATTAAATTATGTACCGACCGTTTTTAAGGAGTTCAATATAGGCAATTTTCTTAGTACTTACATGTGTGTCGAGTGAATTTAAGCATTGAACCTAGTACTGATCATTAGTGTGTGTGAAACTGTAATGGGAAATAATCAATTTTGTCTAACGTATCTGCAAGCTTGATAAAGCTAGTGAAATTCGATAAGAAAATATGTAATAACATATTTCAAATTTATTATAAAGCTTACTTTACACCGCTGATGGAACATTTTTTATCATTTTTTTTCAATACCGTATAATCATTGTTCAAAATTTATCAATTTTTAGTTGAAATTTGGAAGATGGTGATCCATGTCAAGTAATTTTCCTAACAAATTTAAATATGTAGGTGTTTAGATTTCTTATCGAATTATTAGTTTAACCAGTACGGCGAATAAAATAAGATAGATCCGTTTTAGTAAAAAAAAAGATCAGTTTTGACTTGTGATTTCCATCAAAAAACACAAGAACAAAGGCGATCGTATAACTTATATTTCTAGTTTAAGTAAACCCAAAAAAAAGTATAAGCGAGTGTTCCAAATTATAATTAAATCATTGAGGCTTTCATAATAATATTGTATAGTGACGACTTCTTTAAGATTATATTATAATTGAAAAAAAAGTTATTGACAGTGACGAACACGCGGAAACACACCCCGCAAAAGTGCAATGGATAATATATATATATATAATATATATATATATATATATATATATAAACTTTAAACGTGCACGTCTTCACGGTGTAACTTTTATTATTAATTTAATACGCCCCCGCCGGAAAAACGGCGTCGTTATTACCGTTTGCGTCGTCGTATACCTTTGTCCCCATTGTATATAGCATTTTAGCACGAAATATCTCGCGTACAATATTTTGATATTATTATTATTATTATTATATATTATGTGACGTAGTCGTCGTGAATCCATAATAATATGATATTATATATAAACACGAAAACGACACCGCCGGGGACGACGCCGCCGACACACTGCAGTCCGCAAACAGCAAGTCAGCAGCGTGCAAAGGCAACCGGAGAGAGCCCGTCGTCGATTTCCCATGAGGACATTGCATCCATCGACACTATGTATATACGTGTGTGTGTGTGTGTTTTTACTTATATACAAACGTTGTTATAACAATATATAATGTTATGATATGTATATACAGCACGGGGCGCGAGTTCAGTATAAATACACGCCATTAGCGCGGAGCGGCACGTCCGGAATATTAAATACTATACGACTATAAGTATTATATTATACCTATATACACACTGCACTGTGTATATTATTACCTATATAGTTTCGACGACAGTGCCGACCATCTTGGATTAAAACCACTCCGGAAAATTACTGTTTATATTTGCGCGCCTATTGCCGTTTTTGAGACGTCTCGGCTGGTGATGATGTCCCTGCAGCACGCATATAAAATGGCACAATATTGCGCCATAATATTAGCTGCGCAGCACTCCGTACATCAGCGCTGCGAATTAAAAACGACTGTAAACTTAACATGTACACGATAATATACCGCGCCTATATCACGAAACGCAGTAACACAGGTACTATATGCAGTATATGATTAATATATAGAGGACATTTTGAATATAAAAATTAACTGAAATAACCTAACCTAACCCTTGAATACCTATACCGTGGTCGTGTTTTTTTTATGTTAGAAATTTCTATGAAACGTGTTATCACGAATTATGATACAACGCGCATTATCAGTAATTATACTGTACACTAAAACATCCACGTCCCGATCATTGGGAGGCCAGGGGGTGCGTCCCCGGGGCACACTTATGCAAAGGACGTATTGTCTGCTTAAAATGTTATTAATAGTGGGCATCTGTACTCTCTATTTATAATGAAAAATATTACATTTTATGATAAATAAATGGGTTACGAGGGTCGACGACGACAAGAACAAAATTAATTGTTATAGTACCTATACCTGTCGAGTATATTTACCACTGATACGATTTGGGGCATTAGGTCAAAATTGACTAATCCGATTTAGATACGAGTAAATGCGTATACCTACGAGTATTTAATTAATATAATAAAAATAAAAATATATAAGTGCCGATAGTAATGTCTAAAACAAAAAAGCACCTCGGTGCGGAACAAATAAAAAAGAATTAATGAAAATATGAACAATTTTGTTTTAAACCTTCCGAAAATTCGATTTTTCAAAAAATATTTATTTTGATTTAAAAAACACTATATGCAGTAAAATATAGCACTAAACAACTATTCTCATTATTTCTAGTAATTTCAAAATGAAAGAATATTTTTGATTATTTCAGTTGTTTAAGTATTTAAACACAATAACAAAGAGTTCAAACTATATTTAAACTTATATATTATTTAAAAAAGGTAACATTTCAGTATTTTACTTTAAATCTTATGTGGGTTATACCATTAATTAATATTACATTATCTAGGTAGTACATCAATGGTGATATTACCAATATTATTTTTTAACAGTGAGTATAATTTTTATACAGTTATGAGTAGGTACTTTAAATGACAATGTCAAAATAAATATGTCCAAACACTGGACTGTATTTTTATTTTTTCCATTGATTGGCAACAACAACCAAGTACACCTCCCCCCCTTATGCACCACTAAAGGTCGTAATGCGGTCTTGATTATATCATAGACATAGACTAACATCACTAGATCGCGCTAATCGGAGCGAACTTAAATAAACAGTACGCGGCGACAGCACTTAAGGACGGCTAAAATTCATTGGCATTTTCGTATTGACATCGCAATCGGACTAATGAAAAAATCCCAAGTCCAGCGGTGATTTGTCTTAAAGATAACAACCTTTTTATAGTTCGACGGTGTTTTGTTGTCTATCGACCCAACCGTCGTGTTTAAATATTCTAATTATAATAAACAGTAAGTTGTTTCGTTTTAATTGAAAATTCTTATCAAGGATAGACAATAAAATAATGTTAAAATGTCCAATGGTTAGTAGAAAGGGACACAACCATGTTTGAGAATTACTATTTTTCATTACACCTATTCAATAAATACGTGTTGATGAAATTAAATAAATCAATATAATATATTCTATTCTATTATACAGGTAGAATATAAAAATAATAAATTAAATACTTTTCTTTAAATATAATAATTTTAAGCTTAACCTTTTGAAAATACCTAACAATAAATAATAAAAGAAAATATTAATGTTTCAATAGCCACAATTAATTAAATTTAACCATTCATGTAGGTAGCTAATATATTTGTATAATTATTAAGTATACTACAATTTAACATTTTAACCTAATTTAGTTTTACTTTTTAACTTTTTAATGTTGAATATAGATTAATATAATATATGAGTATACCTATTTGATAGTTAAAATCTTTTGATTATTGCAGTTATACAACTAAATAGTGCAGATTCCAGTATAATTAATTTTATGATGACTATACCAATAATCATTTAAACAGTTTTCCTCGTAATTTTTTTAAAATATAAAAAAAAAAATATTAGATATAGATAGGTTACCTTTTTAAGATTATAATATTCAATTTAATTTTCACTAAAATATAATTGTGTTTTGAATTGTTGCTGTTATATTATATTATGATAAAGTCTATAATGACAGTGATGTTTAGGAAGGCGGTTTCAAAGGGAAAAAAAGTGAGGATATACACACGTTTACTACCTGAATATGACCTTTGTCAGTGAGATGGAGCATTTTAGCATTAACGGAGGAGAGGGTAAAAAAAAAAATATATAATCCATTTCCTACTGTTTAGAAAGAGAGTGTGGAAAAAATATCCAACCCTTAGTGGTCACCGTGTTTTCGGTGTTCCCTCAGGACTCGTCGGGGCCGGTAACGGAGCTGGTCAGCCCGCGGGAACACCCCAAGAAGGGTCTAATTTTGTTGTGCTCCGTCGTTGTTGTTGACATCTCGTTCGCTATGTTGCGTGTACCTGGAACAAAAAAAGTCCACTCAACAGAGAAAAAAGTGGGGTGAAAGTTTTTCCCTGCGGATAACTGGAAAAAAAAATCGGCAAATTTAGCTTCGTGTAATATTAACGATGCGTAAAAAAGTGAAAAAAAAAATATTTTTTTTCCCGATGCCACCAAGGCCACCATGTCAGGAACTCCGATGGGAATAAGTCAAACGTTAATGGCTTTCCCAAAGTTATTATCTATAAATTACGATTTGATACGCGTAAACCTATATTATATTTATCACACATAAATTGAAGTGCTTTTGAGTATGCTGAAAAAATCGTGTCTATACTCTACTTTAAAAGTAAATTCGCATTGTACTTGTATATTCTGCATAAAGGTACATTATAAATTAGAATTTTATTATCCAACTAAAACATAATAAAACTGTCCCGCGAACAAAATTTCATTTTTAACTACAATGCATGATATTATAGGATTTAGAATGGGTATATATCATACACATCATATAATATAGTATAAACTAAATCGTTCGCAGTATAGCGTCCTTATTGTTAATAGCAAGTCGTACGATCAATTTCGCGTCAAATTTTTATGCATAAAATATTATGTCAGCGTGTTAGTATGTTGGTACTCATTGTATATAGCGTACTTGTATATATTATGCGTATAGTTTGTTTCACACGGAGTTGGGTATAATGTGGTTTTCGGTAGCCTGGTGCGATACACACGTATAGGAAAATTGTTTTACACAAAATATAATAATATAACCACCGTGATACCCCACGAGGCTACGCCGAAGAGTATGTATATAACACGGTAGTCAAAAATATTATACCATCGTAGACCGCACATGTATGTATATTATGTATACTGCATCTCGCGCCGGGGGTCGCTAATCGGAGCGTCTACACAGATTATATTTTGTTCGGACTTGTGTTTCAGAGTCAGCTCGGGTCCGACAAGACGACGCGTGTTCATATATATATATATTATATTATAATATATATATATATATACACGTGGTTATTATTATTATTATTATTATTTTTTTTTTTTGTTTAACCCTCTTCCACATCGCGACGGTGTTTTTATTATGTACCTACCGACAACGAACAACGGTCGCACGTTATGGTTTTCCGAACACAACTCTTCAATTAGAGAGAATAGATTTAGCCGGCGGACGGGGAGTAGTCGTGGAAACGAGAGTGAGAGAGAGAGAGAGAGAGTGAAAAAATGGTAACCTTAACAATATTATTACACCCTCCGGAGAAGTCGCGTGTTGGCCGCGTGCGTATTATTATAAAGTATTATTGTCAGCACCACCGCCGACGCCGCGGAAAAAAAACAGTGTGTCGTGTGTGAGTGTGTGTGTGTTGCATTATACACGAGTCGTGTGCCGTCCGGTCTCCGAATCGTAAATTTAAAACTAAAAAGTGTAAAAAATTTTTTTATTATACGACACGCGCGTCCCGACCGTTTTATTGCAGTCGAATTTCGAATTCCGGAAAACTGTGAAGTCGTGTTTGATTGTGTTTAACGAGCCGCTCACACGGACCACGTTAAATAATAATAATAATATTGTATTGTAATAATTTATAAGAAGCGTATGCGGTAACCCCATAAAAGTTGCTGGAAATAACTGCGAAGTGTACGCGCGTAAACGTCCGGTACTCAAATCGCGCACGTGCAGGCTCATGTCGACCAACCGCGAGATTTATGATTTTTTGAGTGCAGCAATTCGCGGGTTAGAAGACATTTTTTCTTTATTTCTTAAATTGCGACAATGTTGCAGTTCAGTTCAAACTTTGGGTGCTACTCTGCCATTTGCGGTTCGTTTGTAGATGGCGCCGGTGGAAAGTTAAAAAAATGGTTCTTCAAATCCTGCAGAAGATTAACAATGGACGAAAACACTGCACGTTGGTGTCACACAAACCTCGTTGAGTAATACGTGTAATTAAGTGATTCGATTTTTCAGTATAAATTTTTCAGTTTAAGATTATATAATTTTAAGTCTAAATAATAAGTAAACCAGAAATTTCAAACATCGTCGATCGATCAACTACCTATATAACTGCAGGAAATGTATTGACAACGTCTATTGAAAAGTATAAATGCATTAAACTCACTAATTATAACAATGAGTATACATACCCTATTTTTCATTTCAAAACATATGCCATAAATTATTTTGTACTGGTTTGGGAAACTGCGCAGCGGTTATCGACCATCGGATCTCTTGATTTACAGCACTATTTTTGTATTTATCTATTTAAGCGCCACCAATTTATATACTTGCGAGGAGCACATAAATGTATATTATATAATCGGTTAACGGTTGTCCATTATTTTTTCGGGACCGATAATGATGACGGGGACTGAAAATAACGACATACCGTTAAATAAGTAAATAATTAAAACAAAGATGCGCGATAACGCACCGCGATAATTTATCGCGTTTATCGGCTTAATTTAATAGCTGATCTTACTTGGGCTATTATTGTAATTTATTTACAATAAATAGGACCGAATCTTCGGCCGCCACCGTAATAATATAGGTAGTATATTATATTATACAAACGGCCATCGATTCCCTTTGTATGGTCCCCCCCCCACAGCTCGCCCGCGACTACTCGTCGACCCGAAGACCCATATATCCACGCATAGCGAAGCGATGCGGTCTGTGTAATAGGATTTTCTTCTCCCGCCCACCGATCGTTATCCGGGACGATTAATCTGTCCGATCCGGAAGAGAATATATACATTACTACCTATAACCTATATATATATGCGGCACCGAGTCGGAGAACACCTCGATAATGACACAACGTGGGCAGGTACGCGTGAAAAATCGACGAAATTTTGTTTTTTTTTTTTCCGATCCCGATAACCTAACCGGCAGCCGTAATATATTTTGATTCCACGCTTCAAAGGCGATGCATTTTTTTCTCAACGACTTTATAATAATTTCGTCCTAAATTTGACTTTCTCGCAGGCCAGTGTGGTATAAGTCGAAGTGGCGCAACGGTGCGAAGATTTCCTACTGACGCCGTCTTCTGGTGCACCGCCACACGCGGTTCGCGAAATCTTTTTTTCCAAACGTATATACGCTTTAAATTTTTTTTAACTGCTTCGCCGTGCGCGTAACGATACGTACACGAGGACGAGCTGCAGCAGAGGATGAGAGAAGAATATGCGAATAATAATAATATATTATTATTATATTATAACGTACATAATATACAGTGCGCCCCGCGGGGAGACGTCGTTTGCAAACACGACTCTGTCCGGCTGCAGCAGCGTCGTCCGTTATAATAGCCTTTGTAGAGCTGAGTGTGTGGTAAGGGGGAGGGGAGGGGGGGTGGGAGAACTATATAACAAATAAAATCACCGTATTAATAACCGACATAAATTAGCGTGTATATATATTATTTTTTTTTATGCATGCAAATACATATTATTATACATTGTATAATATAGCCAGAGACCCTCGTGACATTATCTTGTGCGCTCGCCAACCTGCGCTGCACACCGACAAATTGAAATGTGTCGATTTAACGACGCGCAGCGCGCCGAGACGAAATTATTTACACACACTGTCGGATAGTATATTATAATATGGCATATAGGTATATACTTATACTAGCTGTACAGGTATTATATGTTTATGTTATATTATAAGTGCGTGTGTTTTTTTTTTGTACGTGTATGTGTAATTTATATTACGATAAACGATTTTATGTGCACCGCAGGCTTGTATACGGTTTAGCAACAGAGAACATGACGATAGGAGGACGTGTCAAGTCCCAAGACATTTTATATGGGTTGAAATTAAATTAGCGACGGCTCTTAATAGCACGCCGTATAATAACGGTTCGCGCGATAATTTCCATCGCCAATCGCAGTTGAAACTATACCTCTGCAAGGGCCGCGCAAATATTCGATATTTATTCAACGAAGTCACCAAACAAAGTCAAATCGAAAAAAAAAAAACAAACAAAATAAAACCGTCTACCCCGAGTGCTTTATCGTTCGATCGGCCGCCGAATACCGGTGTATAGGTATAGGTATATTATTATACCGCGGCGAACAACGTGACACCGACAACCGAAACATATAAAACAAATTTTATTCGCGACGCACAAGTTCTATACGAGTATCGTCACGCGACTTCGTTATTATTTTAATGTTTTTTTTTTTTTTTCGTTTTTTCTCTGCGATGAATTAAAACACCATAAATCACTCAGTAAAACGAGCGTATATTATATTATGGTTGTTTCGCATACACTCGTGTACGGATACATTTGTATTATATACATATAATACGCAATATACGGTGCAGAGGGAATGGCGCCCGGGGCCTTTCGTTTATTCGCGTCGCGTGCAACGTGAACGACGTGTCACATATCGTGCCCGATTCTGATTAGATATACACGTGGGCACTCTGCCCCGTTGTGTCCTCAAGAGTTTTCGATATCAAAATATTAAAGACCGTCTTCGACCTTCGTCGTAAATTTCCACCCGAAACGCTGCACTCCACTCTCCAGCCACTATATATAATACGAAATGCACACGGATGTCCGCGGATACCCATTGGCCATTTACCTCTGCACCAATACGGCTGCGATATAATATAGGTACCCATGTACATTATGTATTATATAATTATTAAGTATTCAGAATGGATGCGTTAACATAATATATACTATCTAACATACCTATATATATATATACTATCCGTTCGTGCAAAGCTCACCAAGTCCCAAACATATTCCGGTTTACTATTATATGGAATTCAGTTTAAAAACATCTACAATATTATGCTTTATTCAACTAAGTCCATGTTCATGCGTTATTATAACAAATGTAAATAACATTTTTGTTTAAAAAAATATCTATATTTTCGATTATAACAAAGTAATAATAGTATTGTTATGCTAGTATACTATAGTAATTAGTACAATTATTGTATGACAATAAATTGATTTTAGGCTGTGCCAGGTCAACAACTACATACTTGTAAAACACAGTAAGTCCGTGTAAACTATGCAAAAGTTACAAAGTCTAAGCGGGTAATTTGTATTTCAACTATATATAATAAAAATTATAAATTAGTAAGAAAACCAATTAAAACCAGCAAATTTGGTTGCATTTGGCAAACATTCAAAATTTGAAAAAATTACCAAAGCCGATTTTCAAAAATTATGTTTTTTAGCGTTTATTGCGTGGACGGGGACGATATATACATATGTACATTATAAATTATAATAATATTTAATATAATATAGGTTCATACTATAATAGGCCGGCAGTTGATTGCCAATTTAAATTTATAACATACAGTATCGAGATATTTCTTGAGGAGAAATTAAACCATGGTTACAAATTTCCAAAGTGGTTTAATGTTGTAGTTACGAATACCGGAAAACGTATAATATATTGTTTAGTGTGTAAAATACATCAAGTAGGTACCATCAAATTATAAAATATAGTTTATCATATTGTGTTCAAGTTTGTTCCAGACCTACCAGACCACCACTATAAATGCATACAATATGAAATATAAACTAAAAAAATTCGTAAAATATTTTGAATATATAGTTTATTATATTATGCGTCTGAAACGTGTCCCTGGAAATATCTATAATATAATAACATATCATATATATATATATTAGAACACTTCAGTTGGCTATCCTGGTTTTCATTTTAGACTTCAGTATACAAGCATTCACATACACGCAATACACACACACACACACACACACATATATATGTATAAGCTATAGTGTATGTATTGGTTTTGTGTGGCCGACGTGACAAAGAGAGTGTCTTAAAGGGGAAGAACCTGCACCAGCAGATGAACGGCTGCCGATACGCGTGAGACGATGCAGCGAGTGTATTACAGAGGAGGATAAAATTATAAGAAACGGACACTACACTACTTCCGATTTCTGATCACGTACCTGTATATTATAGCGGTATAGCTTCTGATCATAAAACCGCAAAAACAATGTATTACAGGGAAAATAGAACCATCGCGCGCGTATAGTATATATAATAATATATTATACGCACGCACACACACACACACACACACACACACACACATACAAACATATATATTATATATGTGTATATATATATATATAGTGATTCGATGCACGCAGAAACACACACATAGTGCAGTAATAAAGTGTATAATATTGGTTTCGTTATTGTTTAATATTTCACAGGCGGTGGTGAAACACGTCCGTTCGCGTCAGTTGGCGCGTCGCGTCAATTTCACCAGCCACACCAGCATCGGTCGTATATTATTATATTATATTATTATGTCGAAAAAAAAGTGTATAACAATGACCTTAACTACTAATGACAATATCTCAGTCCTATCGTTAACCTGCGACCTGCACAATACGAATAGTGTGCATTGTTAAATAAAAAAAAACTAACAAATTATTCGAGTTGTCTACAATAGTCTATGATGTCGTATAGACGAGTAGTGTGTATAGCACATGGTTAATTGATAATTCATCACAGTTTGTCCGCGCTGTTAATTTACATGCCTTATTAGTCAGTTTATAAGCACGCCAACCTCTACACAGACAATTTGCGAATTGTGGCTCTATAAATTCACGTTGTAATTGGACACCGCGAGTTAATTGATTGCGTGTGGCCCACTGGTGTTGTCAAATATCAGCCTAATACCAATTTACGGTGTGCAAATTCCTGCACGCTCCAGCTTGAGCCTTAAAAAATACGATAAGAAAACTGATAACCAAAACACAATATCGAATAAATTAATGTATATTCAGTGTCGCGACCAGAATTTTTTCAAGGGGTGGTGCTTGTTCGAACATGGTGCGATTTCGACAGTATAGAAAAAAATCTGGTATCTACCTACAAGTCATAATACGATCCAAGGGTGGGGTGGGGGAGTCCGGACCCGGGGATCACCTCCCCCCCCCCCGGTTGCGCCACTGCGACTGACTGCATTACACCTTTATCGATAATATACGTATTATACCTATGTAACATTATAATGTATATTGTAATTATATTATATGACAAGTCAGTGATATGAGCCGGTGTATATTTTAGTGTAAATATTAGTATTTGTAGCGAGCTGAAAGTATAGGTCGAGTGAAAATTCAGAAAAAACTTAAGATATAAACTTTTACATTGACGGTTGCAAATTTCACACTGAGCTGAGTATAAAAAGAAGAAAAAAAAGTAAAAACGGCGATATCGATTAAATTTATACGGTTGAAAAAGTTCACGCGTATTGCGGTATTTTATTTTTATAAATGTTTTAAAATCAATAAAAATATAGCTAGTAGAACATTTATTACAGTTTTATCACATAAACAGAATCTGTGGATAATATTAATATGTTCCAACTCCTTTTTATCTGTGCCATTTCCTTTCCAGGAGTAACTAAATACATATACATCATAAAGTCATATGCAAGCGGCCGGTGTACCGACAAAAGAAAATATTAATGCTAATCACATTCTGTTAATTAAAATTATTATATTAGGTATGTAGAACATATTATACGCCCGTCGCCCACATTAACCTTAATTAGATACCTGGTAAAAATAACAATTATATCTATAGGTAGGTGATATGAATTTTCAAAAGACAAAATCAGCATTATTTATTGGGTTTTAAATATCATATTAATCGAAATTTCCATGTGTAGGAAATATAATATAAATCATATTGTAATGTTACATAGGTATTTTAAAAGTATTTTACATTATAGTAACATTATAAAACCTTTTTTTTTTCTGTAATCAAAAGTACCCTTATTTTATGAGAGTTACTCAAACTATATAGCTACATAACTATTCCAATATTTAACATAAGAGGTCAACCGCATCGACATAATATAATTAATATATATTACCCATTGTAAAATATTTAAATAGGTATCTAATAATATAACTTAGACGTATATTATTTCTTCTCGAACTGTTCAACTACTTATTGTTTTATCGAATTGAACTTTATTCATGAATTCGCGATGTCATACTGGTATAACATATTATAGTTTATTCGAGTGTATTATGGCTGAATACTTAAATGTTAAAATAATATCAAAATTAAACTGATAAATATTAGATATTATTTAATACAATTTAAACTTAAACCCGGTTTATAACTTAATTTAATTAAGAATTTATCATCTGTACGACAGCGAATTCGTACGCTTAAAAAGTTCTTCATTTACATCAATTATTATATAACAAATAAATGTATCCTCGAAAAGTTTTCGACCAAGATTCGAGATATAAATTCGTTGTCGTAAAATTTTAGTTTGTCTAAAGAACGTTTTACTTTTTGTCGCCCTAATACGGTGTACAATGAAAATGTTTAATTCGTTTTTCCTTGAATGCAAATAATGTCGTTAATAATACAAAGGTTCCTATTATATACATATATAAACATGTAGCTATATAGTACGGGACGGGAAAAAAACGTAAGTCTGTTATACCTGTGACATGGAGTTTACGCCTACCTGCACCACACCGGTAGCGGTGGTGGTCTCGCGACTTCTGAAACTATAATATTATAAAATTTTTTACAATTTGACGGATCTGTCTCCGAGTGTATTTTTTTCGTATTATCGGTGCACGTGTACCGGCCGTCAAGCGTGTTTCCGTTAATTGCTTGTCGCTACGAAAATATTACCATATTAATATTATTTATATAATTGCCGGTTGTCGCACATTGTAAACTCGGCTATTATTATATATACCACATAACGTTAGATTATAATAATAAATAATAATAATATGATAATGACCGACTCGTGCTCGCGCAGACTGGTACCTAGGTATAAAATGTATAATAATAATAGTGAAAAAAATATGTAATATGTACACGGTGGACGTCACGATACGCGTTATGATATTAAACGAAACTAAAACTGTAATTATTTTTGTAGGACGTGTGTGTGTGTGTGTAAGGTATATTACACTCCACGCGGTATGTGTTATGGTTATGACCGTTCGTCATAGGCAAAGCCGAGTATAATTTTTGGGCGGACAGCCGGAAATATTCATGACCGTGTTCACAATCTGTTAAAGACTTTATCGGCTGGTAGAGGTGTACCTGCCTACGTTATACAAAAACCGGGAGAGTGATATAAGTATAGAAAAAGGGTTGTTGTAAGACTGCTGCACAATAATAATGGTACGCAAAAGCGTTACAAGCGCGTCACCTTAACGTAATTAAATTGTCAGACAGCCGACCCGGCATGATTATTACTAATTCAGTGAAACGATTTAATTTGTGAGGTGTCCAAGACGTTATGGCGAAACATCTGTTGTAGCCGAGAACACCGAGTAGTAAATATTTCAAAACCGGACGTGCAATTCATATTAGGTACTTTTTATTTATCTTTATTTTCCCGCTATGACATAATCATACTCTATACCTAATATTATGTTCTGCTTCATAAGACACGAACTTTTGCACTAGAAAATTGTACTTTAAGCAACTGTCGAGCGATTAAAATTCTTAAAATATTACTTTTACATGCACATTGCACGAGTATTATTATTTAAATTAAAAAAAACTTGTGTAGTCTCTCTGCTGTAAAGTAGGTTTTGTTTGTACTTAACTCATAATTGAGTTAGTTGTAGGTCACTGTAATGAAAGTGTTAAATTGTAATACAATAATATCTAAATCATTAAGCAACCTAAAAAAAGGGTTTGAGCGATAAAGAGTCGGGTTGATCAGCATCTATTTTTATGTTACATAATATTATAATGTTTATATTATTATTACCTAGCATTAGCTTAATTCGGTAGATTGAAATCATTTTTGTAAAAAATATCACATATAGCTTAAAAGTCAATATTGATGTACCGTATAGAATTGTGAGAATAGGTTATGGTATAGTATACATAAATAGCTTAAGATTAGTTTTAGTATTTTGAAAATTCAATTGTGTAGGTATAATAGAAAATAATCATGCCTATAATCTATATCAGTATATACGTACCTAACAGTGAAAATATTCAAGCCTTTGCAAATGATATATTTTGGGTCACAACTACACGACTAAAATCATATCTAGAAAACTAGCTGAATACCCGGTGTTGCTCGGGAAAAATTGACATTAATTAACTCCTTTTGGGTGTAATTGCCGTAGAAGCAAAATCATATCTAGAAAATTATCATTAGGTAATACTGTACTGGAAAAAAATACTAATAATTAAAAGAATGATTGACTATTGTGTAAAACTATTATGTTTTTTCGGTTGAGCTTAGGGGCGTTTTCTACCATGTTTCCTAATCTTCAGGAACGTGAAAGAGATTTTTAAAATTATTTTCCGATGTTTATCAGGCATTTTGAAATTTTGAACTTAATTTCAAACGTTCAGAATAGTAAATAGCCGATAATACTGGTATTTTATTTGTGTTTATATTTAATTTATTGTATTATATGTAAATATACATAAATACATAATATACGTTATATCAGTTGTTTTTATGTACGACGGCATATAACAGAATACAATTTGAGGAGTGCAGGAATATATATATAAAGGTTATTTGAATTTTCAGAAGTGCTGAAGTCCCCTTAGTCGAAAAACGAATTATTCGATTCTATATTCCGTACCGGTGTATTATATTATTATATATTTATAGGTGTAAGCGGATGACTTATATTATAATAATAGGAGCTGATGTTGGAGTAGCCCACCACCGCGAATGACGCCTGCTTAAAGGTCTCTTCGCGGAGCGCGCGGCGAGAGTATATATAATATATTCGCGACGACTTTTGACCCCTTACCCGCCACGTTATTCAATCGAACGCGGGTTAGATAAGAGTCAATTTCGTATATATATACACACACACTTATACTTATATATATATACCTACCACGACACCCGGCGCGCTTATATACATTTAATATAATATATATATACACACACATATAGGCCGCACTGACACATTATCCCTGCAAGCTACTTGACATCGCCGCTCGCGGGACTTAGCCGGGGCAGACGTAACATCGCAGCCTGGGATGATCGTATATTATTATACATCGTACACGCGTACACTGTGTACGTACAGTAATCGCGGCGGTATACGCGCGGGGGAGCGGCGTCGGAGCGTTTATTAAAAATATAGGGACGGGGTGTCAATGTGTATAGTGATAATAATAATAATAATGACTCGGACAACCCCTCGTCGTCGGGAACCATCATCCCCCGAGCATTGCGCGCCCGCGTATATATTATATAAGCTCTTCTCCACTCGCTCGGTGTATCCATAATATTATAATGGAACGCCGCTCGCCGTCTGCACACGCTGCAGCAATACGTCTTCGGAGTGGAGGCAAATGTTGCATCGCAAAATACAATGCAATATGACGTATACAATACAATATACGTATCTGTATGATATATAACGATAACAGCAGATATTTTTCGTCTGTTTCGAACGCGGACGATTCGTGACGACCAGACGACCTGTCGTGTCCGTGCGATCGTCTGGAATTCGGAGTAAACTTATCACGCTACCGATAGTCATTAATATTTGATAAAAAAAAAATAGTCGAAAATGTAATTGCTCGTAAAGATTAGCGTATCGAATTGTGATTACAATGAAATTGGTGCAGTGTTGCTCTTGCCACTACCGAATCGATCAGTACGTCAATGGCAGTTCCAACCTCAGAGCACATATTATAAAGTCTGCTAAATCGGACGGTGTTGTCCATTCGTATAGCTCCGCAGTAGCAGCACGTGATTGTCGTAGTAGGTTGGTAAATCGTACTGCATATTATACAGTCGACATTCCGCCCAGCAGCCGGCAACCGTGGATTATATATGCAAATTGTTATAGTTTGCTTTTATCTTCGTTTTTGAAATAACTCTGCTAATGAGGATTTTGAAGAAATGCACGTCAGCAGGTGTATTTGCGATCCAAGACGAAGGGTGTCGCGATATAATTGCGATATACATAAATATATATAGGTGATCTAATGAGTCGTGATGCTGAGGGAGGAGAAAATACTGCAACCGATGTAAATATTATATAATAGGGTAATCAAATTCTTATGCCAAAATCGTAGGACAACAAGCCGTGATGACCGTTTCGAATTTTAAATAATAGATCAATTCAATATCTATTAAGTTAACAGCATGAGGCGAGTATGAAGAATGAAAACTTTTCGAAACAGAAAATAACTATATATGCGTGATTATTATATTTTCGTGTACATATATCGACTATATGGCGAGGTTACCACGGCGGGTAATATGTTATCATGTAGGTACCTAAAGGAATTATAGTTGTTATTGTATATAGGTACCGTTTTATCAGATTACATTGGTAAAATTCGATTGAACACAATTGAAAAATATATACACGATTCTAGCTCGGTTAATTCGATTAGAAAAAAAATACGATATCAATCGAGATCGGAGATTGGCTGTTATACATATAATATTATATAGGTACACGCGGGCCTTATATATTGTTATGGGTCTTGTCTGGGTCTCAAAATGACAGAAACTATGTTATTTCGTAGTTTTTTTCCAATCAATATTTTGGCACAAGTTAAAAAATCAGGTTTGACACGACCAAACTGAGTGTATTGTATATAGTGTTCAAACAGTCGCACGTACGTTCCGCAAATCAGATAACGACGTTGGGAAAAAAAAAATTGTACTACAAGCGTATACGTTCACGAATAAGGAGATCCAGGTTTTTGTTATTGCTGTCAGATTAGTTGCTTAACGACTCGGAGAACATAAAAAAAATTAGCCATTTAGAGGTTTATTTTTTTTTTCGTTTGTCACTACCTTAATGGTGCAGCAGTAGTTGAACGGTCTCGCAAAATATGAATTCGGAGCAGATAAAACGAAGTACGCGTTTTCGTGCTGATCGTCAGCTGATCGACTATATTATTACACGTCACGCGCGACAGAAATAAATCTATTTCTCCGAAGTAAAAAAACGAGTGGCACATTAGGTAAAGACACACGCAATTCACACACTGCGAAAAAATATACTATTGTTGTACCAATCGTATAATAGCTACCGTGCTAGTTAATTTTTAACAGACAGAAATCTATATAATATAACTAAAGCATATCACACCTAATAGGTAATATATTATAATAATATTATGCACTTGTCGATTTCCGCCGCGTTGTCTTATAATATACGCATAATATAAAATTTACAATACATCGCGTTAAAGCCGATTTAATGAAACTCGCTCTGCAGCGTGGGACGTCGTCATTGGTGTTTTCTAATTCAATATGACGGCAGACTGTTTCTTCGTACTGCGAGCTGAATTTCTTAAGTTTTCACGAGAAAATAGTGGTAATATATAAACAACTTTCTTTGGAAACACGCGCTGTAAGATTCAGTGATACGGAAAATATTAATCGCGGGTTACTGCAGTGCTCTCGGAAATTTGTTTGATGTAACGGCTGTTGTTCTTAGGGGTAGTAATTTATGAAAAATATCTGTGGGGGCTAAAATGAAAGTTAAATATATTCCATATATATATAATAAGTAGATATAATACATTGTATGTTATTAGTTCTTTCAAGTGTTGTGAAGTTAGCAGAGAACTTACAAAATATCAAATTAAAGTAAACTTATTGCAACTGAAGTAAATCCGATGGCATAACGATTTGCATACTTAAGAATAAGTTATAAAAAAATTAAATCGGTTAGGTAAATATAATTACATTATGTTCCTATATTTCACCAATGACTCCAAATTTTAATTTTAATGTTTAAAATTATTATGATTTAACAGTAAATTAATATTATATTAATATCTACAGCATTTTGTTATTTTAATATATTGTATTTGATTCAATTTCAAATTATACATTCCTACCTCTACAGCCATAATATGTATGTGTTCAAATATGATCTATAAAACTGTTAAATATGTACGAAATACCGTTTTATTATAAAATACTATAGTAAAATTGGAAAATAATACTGTACAATAATGTCCTAACAGTATAATAGATAATTCGGAATCTAGGAAAATGTTTTGAAAATATCATATTTACATTGAAATTCTTCATAAAACATTTAAATCTCACACATTTTGTAGGTATCAAAAAATATCTCAAAAACTCTTTATTACAAAAATGGTGTTGGAGAAAATCGGAAGGTTCGCAGCTATAGTCCATTGTAAACCTTAAACAGCGTCACAGTGCGTCGTGTATTGAATATTGACCAAAAAGTTAACTATCTATCATAATATACTATAGTAGTACAACAATATTGTATATTAATTATATAGCCGTTGCCCTTTATAGGTATAGAAGACGCGTTATAGGTTTATTATAATAATATACCGACCGATCTGCGTGTGATGTAGCGCAAGTGTGTGGGCTAGTGCCGAACGTGCAGAAAAAGTACCTATGGAGGTACCTATGTACCTGGTATCTATGTACCAGGTACATAGGTACCAGGTACATAGCTATTACACCTGGATACAGCCGATCTTACAGAGTATACGACGCAATCTAGGAAAATGTTTTGAAGATAACCGGGTATTTTACATCGAAATTTTTTACAAAACATTTAAATCTCACACATTCTGTACCCAAAAAAAAAAAACTTTGAAAACTCGATATTTCATTATAAACGCTGCACAAAAAATGGTGTTTGTGGAAAATCGGAATGTTCGCAGCTAGCCCATTGTAAAACCTTAGCGCCCCGGTGCATCGTGCATTGATCATCGATCAAAAATTTATCTATCTATCATAATATACTATTATAATAGTATAACAATATTGTATATTAATTATATAGGCGTTGCCCGTTATAGGTTTATTATAATAATATACCGACCGATCTGCGTGTGATGTAGCGCAAGTGTATGTATGGCGGGCTAGTGCTGAACGTGCAGACTAAGTACCTATGGAGGTAACTATATGTACCTGGTATCTATTACACCTGGATACAGCCGATCTTACAGAGTATACGACGCAATCTAGGAAAATGTTTTGAAGATAACCAGGTATTTTACATCGAGATTTTTTACAAAACATTTAAATCTCATACATTCTGTACCGATAAAAAAAACATTGAAAACTCGATATTTCATTATAAACGCTGCACAAAAAATGGTGTTTGTGGAAAATCGGAATGTTCGCAGCTAGCCCATTGTAAAACCTTAGCGCCCCGGTGCATCGTGCATTGATCATCGATCAAAAATTTATCTATCTATCATAATATACTATTATAATAGTATAACAATATTGTATATTAATTATATAGGCGTTGCCCGTTATAGGTTTATTATAATAATATACCGACCGATCTGCGTGTGATGTAGCGCAAGTGTATGTATGGCGGGCTAGTGCCGAACGTGCAGACTAAGTAAGTACCTATGAGGGTACCTATGTACCTGGTATCTATTACACCTGGATACAGCCGATCTTATAGAGTATACGACGCAATCTAGGAAAATGTTTTGAAGATAACCAGGTATTTTACATCGAAATTTTTTACAAAACATTTAAATCTCACACATTCTGTACCCAAAAAAAAAACATTGAAAACTCGATATTTCATTATAAACGCTGCACAAAAAATGGTGTTTGTGGAAAATCGGAATGTTCGCAGCTAGCCCATTGTAAAACCTTAGCGCCCCGGCGCATCGTGCATTGATCATTGATCAAAAAGTTAACTGTTTATCACATTACACCATCATAACAATAGTATAATTTTGTATATTATAATGTGATTACACAGCCGTTGGCCGTCATAGGTATAAAAGACGCGTTACGGGTTTATTATAATGGTATACCGACCGATCTGCGTGCGATGTGGCGCAATAGTGTATTATGTATGGCGGGCTAGTGCCGGACGTGCAGACAAAGTACCTATGGAGGTATATACCAGCTATATTATACCTGTGTACAGCCGATCTATACAGAGTGTATACGACGCACGTGACGTTCGATGTCGGACCACGGTCGTAAAACCACACGAGCGTATGTGTCTTACACATTTCAAAATTAATCGCTGCGCCGTAGTCGCGGTGCTCAAAAGGAGAAAATATTATTATCTCCGCCTCGCTTCCCCTCTTTCCACGGCGGCGGACTCTACACACAGCCAGACTCGCACACTCTATAATATAATAGAATAACGATTATAATATTATTATATATTAACGCACAAGCGCGCGCGCGCCAGCACACACTCACACACGTTTTACGTGCCTATATATATATATGTGTATATAAAACATTAAACAAGTGGAGTTTTATAAAATGATAACACCCGATATTTTAATGGGCCCCGGTCGCGCAGTGTTTTACTGCTGGCCCGTTTACGACTCGACCTCGTTGGAATATAATAATAATAATAATCTCTTTCCTCCTTTTCTCGCCATCTCTACTCCCCCACCCCCCGTAGTCGTACCTACACTGCACGCTCTACATGTCAGTACCTATATATAATAATATAATAATATCATATAAACGGTTATTAACTTAAACGGCTTTAAACGCGCTCGTCTGCGCGTGAGTGCAGCGTATGATGTGTATATATAGGTACCTACTACTCCTTTTCTTCGTCTTCTTCAATCACTTCGAGACGTCAACGTTTCCATATACGTTGTAATTATTATCATTTTTATTATTATTACTGCGTACGTGAATAATTAGGCGGCATTTAAGTATATTATATTATCGTCGTGACGCTGTGCGATGGTCGACGATTGTCCCGGGGCTATCATACCTGCCAAGTGAACACACCGTATATCGACTACTACTACTACTACTACTACTGTTGTAGTACGAACTATATAATGTATACCTAAATAAAATAGCTGTTTACCTATAAATATAATATACTATAGACATATAGTACCTAACAGCATTTGGACCAACATCATCGCAATTGTTTTATAATTTGTTTTTCCGTTGAAACACTGACAAATCTGTTTACGTGGGAGAGAACGTTTTTAATTGCATTCAATGATTACTCAACTATAAATGGTTGATGAAAAAATAATAATATATACCTATGGTTGATGAAAAAATAATAATTATCAAAATGTGATTTTGTAATAATCGTGCTGAAACGTATTGAGATTTGAAATAAACCGCGATTATTTATAATTATGTACCTAGTGCAACGCGATAACAAGAGTCAACGTCATAAATTATAATAATTTATTGGTTATTATATCTAAATGACAGACGTTTTCAATGTTCGTGAAATAATAGTTTATATACTAATAAGTGATATTATTTGGACGAATAATAATATTATTTAATTTACTGTCGGTACCTATGCAGAGCATGATTTTTTAAATGTAATTGCATTCATTCGATGTTTCAGACGATTATTGTGGTATGGCAAATAAATGACCTAATTATTTTAAGCGGATAGGTAGGTACTAGGTTATTGTACAAAAATTAAATGGTATAGTACGAGGATACCAGCTAGTATACCACATCGTATTTTCTACACTGTTCCCCAACTTTAAACGATTATTAACAATAACAAACATTGAATATTCATTCGGTATTCAATGTTTGTATATAATGGTCCTGCAGGATTTCCGACACGACTGTAGAACGGTTAATAGCGGACGCTCTCGGGCCTAAAGACGTGTAACAGACCGTCAAGACCTTCGAGTTGTACGCCACACCACGCGCAGGTCTAATAAGCGGCGAGAATCCTTCAAATTTTCGAATAGTCGTGTGCCGCTGTCGCCGCACGTTTGGACATCGAACGGTCCTCGCAAGCACGTGTTGGATGACTACGACTTCGTAGAGACTTCGAGTGCACCACTTGTGTTAGGGTCTCTGTTTGTGGCAGACCAAGGAAACTGTTCGGAAAATCGTCTGTCTGCGGTTCACGGAGGTGGCGACGACTACAATCGAACGCAGAATCACGCATTTAACGGAAACGTGTCCGGCAAGACACGGTCGGTTTCGCAGAAATCGTCGTCGTCGTGATCACACCGACACCGTCGTCGAAACTATTGCGACCGGAAGTGAGAAACAGCAGAACATGCCGAGACGACGTCGTTTTTTAATACTCGATTGCGACTATAGTCATAAATACACCATGGTCGAGTCAATCATCATTAATCGAGAGCATTTGAGTCGGTGCATGAATAGTGCAAAAAAGTAGATTTGTGCCTTGTACTGTTTTCATAACGACACGTGTACCGCTCATATCTAAAGATTTTAATATTATATTATTTGACTGATGAGGCAAATAGAGAAATAATAATGTTATTGCGTGTAAATACATCGTAAATCGTAATAACTTTAATATAAGAATTCAAAGACCAGATTCACAACACATAATTTAAAAAAATGAAGTATAATAATGAGTATTATACAATATGTATATATATTATGGTAAGTTTTAAATAAAAATCATATATTTGTATAAACACACGTCTGTAACATACTAACATGTAAAACATTATGCATGTAATACAATAAAAATAAAATGTGTGAAAAAAATGTTTTACCTATTTATAAATCTGTTATTTCATATTAGTTGACTTCGATATTATAGGCCTACGAGCTACAAAATATCAAATGACTTAACTTCAAAAAGTAATAACTAAACTTTTTTCATTCAATATTTTCTGTTCCAATCATTAACCTAACCTTTGTTAAAATAATGCACTTAAATATAATTTCTCGATAAATGCAGGTACTTATATGTTTTTTAAATAATATAATTAAGAATAATACCTAATATGTGATGAAGAAAAATGTTCGCTACTATAACAGCTATTTATACCTATCACGACAGCAACTACAACTAAAAGATCTTTTTCTACCGTCAGATGGCTAAAAAATTATAGGAGCACTTAAGGAGGTGAAGTATGATACAATACGTATATAATGGTCTACGTATTAAATACTTAATAGTTTATAAACAAATGAATAAAATAACTAAGCATATATTAAATTATTGAATATAAATAATATAATACATATATACATTAATGCGTGATTACTTATATGTATTATGTGAATTAAATAGTCAACACATTGTCTAGACAAAAGCTAAGGTTGTTGCTAATACGACTATAGAAGATTGGGTACAAACAAATAAATATATTTAGTTGTACCTTATAGTATTTAGTATTTACTATTTATAGCTATTTTAGGTATATATAAGTACCGATGTATATTTGCTTTCTATACGTATGTATAGATTATTTTATGTCCTTAAATCCTTGTTCTGTCATTCTGTCCTACTGTTCTAACAATTCGTTACTATGATTACCAATATAATATGCAGTAATATTGGTAAAATGGTAATTTTTTTAATTCATAATAAGTATATATACATATACCAATATAATATTAAATGAAAACAACCACAAGTTGTTCATAAATCAATATTTAATATATTAAAAAAATTATATTTACCATTCAGTAGGTATAATTTCTGTATTGTTATTGAATATAGGTACCTATAATAAAATATACCTACAAAACCACTAATAGATTTATGCTTTTATACTCCATAAGTTTAAGATACATATTATTACGTAAATACATACCATTAGTTTGGCATAAATTGTAAATTTTCTGCATCAAATGATTTCTAGTTCCTTCCATTTTAAAATTGTTAGATCCAACACACCTGTAACACTATTATACAAGTATAATAATACGTTATATGTATATTAGATTGTTTTTCTTTATAACTGTATACCGGTTAGGTCAGTAGACAATAATGTCCTTTTGTGCATAATATATTATATAAAATTTAAAATGTTAGATGTGAATTACAATTTCAAAGTCAGCAATGGAGACGGGGACAGTAGTTAATTAAGAGTATTATTCTGTTTGGTTTCGGTGCCAAAGCCATTTAAAACCTATCTACGACAAGCTAAAACACTAACTATATACCGACACATTTAATTGAAACAATAAATCGCACCACTCGGTTTTATTGATCGGTTGTGTTACACTTGATCTTGTTTATTCAAACATCGGAAAGTCGTATGTATATATTTTACTTATGTGCTCACTACTCACAGAAAACGTCACATAGTGATATTAATTGCTTTTAAGTTTTTGTTTTAAGATATAACGCGTCTATAATATTGTAATATAATATTAATACAATAATGCAGTGATTACAATTTTTATTTCGGTATTTATAATCTGATACCGTTCCGTGTTCACGCAGAAAGCTAAAAAATAAAAACATATTTTATTAATAATGTGAAATATATGTGTACCGCATAATATTAACTTAAATAGAATAATACAGTCATAACTAGCTGATTACCTATAGCAGTTCTGATAATTAGTTCAATTATTTGGAAAACTAACGAATTAATTAAAATAAGAAAGATAGTAATAATAATAGTTATATTTGCATAAGAACAACCTGTGAATGTACCTCTATCAATGTGTTTTTTTGGATAGTTTAACATATCTTGTTTTTAAATACTATCTGTTCGAGTTTAAACATAATGTACTAACATAAGTCAAAATCTACTAATTTTCAAGTAAATTTGATAAATTCTGTTAAATGCAATTCATGTAAAGCACGTATATACAAATATATATAAATACATTTTAACTAGTTGCATCATTTTACTGTGAACATAGTGGTGCTGAATGTAATATAACCTAAATATAGCTAAAATATACTCAAAGACCTTTTTTTAAATTTTTGATTTTTTTTTGTACTTATTACTTATTAATAGGACCTATGGCGCCTATTAAACAAACTTATATTTTTTAAATGATAGCCTCTCCCATTTTTTACTGTAAAATTTAGTGGATATGCGTTTTGAGTATGTTGATGTGTCTAGTTCTAAATTCGGACGAATTCAGATATTAAAATGTTTATTCTAAGGATAATAGTCCTTAAAAGTGGTTTTACAAATATATAAAACAGATGCATAGTATTGGATTCAGTATTCATTATACTTGGACCATTTTTACAAATTATTAATGTTGATAAATTAATATTAATAACCGACATTTTTAAATCACCATATTATAACACAAAGTGAAAGAACTCAAAAACTACTTGTCTGAATTTTGATTCTGATAGTCAAAATGTACAGAAAAATAACCAAGAAAATAAATTACACTCAAAAAGGGAAGTTCTTATTTGAAAAACAGAAGTTAAAGTTACTATAGGACACTCTTTAAGTACTATGAAGAAATTCAAGAATTTCAAAAAAAGGTCTTTGAGTATATTGTAGTTATATTATTATTTTGCCTATATTTAAGAATTCAAAAACTAGAATTTGAATAATTGTATCATTTAAGTAAAAATTGGGGGTAAGCATGCTTAGTGAATCACCATGTATATACTAACGTACCTATAGACTAGGGATTGATTCATTTATTAGCTCATATTTGGTCAAGATTAAAATTGAATTTAAACATTTACCTATATCTCTCATTAATTATACTCAGTTATTATAATTGTATTGATTCTATTTGTGTTTCTTTACAATTTAAGACTTAAATTATTATGACTTTATATTTCACGACATTTCGTTATTCCAATAATTAAATGTTGTATCGACGCACCTAACACTGCAGTTTTCACCACCGTGGAAGGTTCTGTCAAATCTTTTTTTATTTAAAACTTTTCTTAAACATATTTTTTTCTTTTACAGCGTCTCACAAAATAAAATTGTCTCCAATGTAGATCTTTAACGAGGAACATCAAACAGGTTATACGGTGCTGCGAATATAATGCACTGTAGTACATATGGTGCATGTATACAACTGATATTATATATATTATGCTATGGACGCAGTGCTTCACTACCTACTATGCTTAATCTACTTTCAATAATATTTTCCCACACTTTCATCGTGTGATTTACGACAAACGCTCGCCAATGTATAGGTACCTATATACACAGCAGCGCACGCATAATTGTTTCAAACATCGTTGAAAACCGAACAAATAATACCACCCGGGGTGCAATATTGAGAGACATGAGACCTAAGGTGATTTTATATTTACTATAGATCTCAAATTTAACATCTCTTGTTCGTATCCGTTAACCATCGTACGGATTATACTAAAATCTAGTGTTAAAAAATGTTAAACTCGTTCAGAAAACAATTATTATCTATATGTATTGGTCCTTATTGCGGTCAGACCTATTATTTTGCACTATAACACATTATCACACAGTTACATTATTATATCAAATAATACAGGGCAAGTATACAGCAGTACTGTAACGCATACGAATTGTTTAATATAATATATTATATATGGACATAGTTTTTTTATTTTCGTGATCCATTAACCGTTACCACACCACATCAGACACTTTCGCGAAATTATAGACGTCCCGATGAGTGGACTTGTAGTATGCCTACATATTATACATTGTATATAGCAATATATTATGTACAATGTACAGTGAAATCTATACGATTTTTATAAATATATTATTAATGTCACACCGACCACGACTGCGACGAATAAAGGTTGCATAGATGTACCAACTATATTATGCACTACCGTCTGTGGTGATTGAGATCCAGTACGAGATGCGAATTTACAATAGTATATTATATTTTTACATAAATTCTATACCATGTATGATATGCTAAGCAAATTTTAGATTTGCATATCCTATTTATTTCTTGTAAGTTTTTTTGGCTAAGCTATTACAGCCGAACTTTTAGGTAATATCAAACAACTGCAAATTGTATTATAATATAATAAATACCTAGCTAAAATGTATTATTTTCTAAATAACATTATCCTTTTTTTTCACTATACAAATTAACAAATTAAAAACAGATATCCTCTATTTTATCGTGAAATAAATTTATATGAAAAAATGAAAATTGATCAAAATGTTGGTTAATGTATTGGCGAAAATAGGGCTTTAATAGCTAAGCCCTCACCCCCAGAATTTCAATAGCTTTCTTATAAAATTTCCTAAATTCATGTTCAAGCTTATTTAATATTATTATAGTTCGTGGTTCAGCTCTCCCCTCCCCCGATA
Source organism: Sitobion miscanthi (assembly GCA_008086715.1). Classification (NCBI taxonomy): domain Eukaryota; kingdom Metazoa; phylum Arthropoda; class Insecta; order Hemiptera; family Aphididae; genus Sitobion; species Sitobion miscanthi. The sequence continues at coordinate 5,765,957 of CM017797.1, forward strand.
TCAAACGCTATTTGCGCCTATATACCATACCTGCATGGCTGTAATTTTGTGTAATTCAAAATATCTCAAAGTTCAAACTATATAGAAGTATGCAGGGTATTATAATAAAATATAACCGATGCAATCACAATAGTTCTTAACATTTTGTCTCATCCCATACCGTACGAGTGCTCTCACACTCTCACACACACACACACACTATATCGATTGTGCTCAGCTGACTTGCCAGTAATAACAATGATAATTGTAATAATATAATAATATATGCGTAATATCATATAATAATATAACAGTAGTTATTATACCTCCGGCCCTGCAGCAGCTACCGTCGCTGCACACCGGGTAGTGGAATATATATATATATATATATATAATATCATATATATGATTCTACCGATTTATAATATATGTACATATATTGTATATATACGACGCGCGTATATATGTAAATGGGACCCGTATCAAAGTCGGTGCACAGAAAAAAAAACTACTGTTTCCACTTACGGATTCTGCTCGCTGTGTGTCCGGTCGCGGATGCATTATAGTATGTATATACGTTATACGTGTATATAGTGGTCAATGAATATTAAAACGTTTTATCCTCTCTCGCGCGGCGACGGTGTTTGTTTCGGACCATCTTTTTGACACGGGGTGGTCGCAATTAATATTCAACCGGGTCCGTTGAGTGCGAGTCCTGCGTGGAGGGGGAGGGTTGGGGCGACGGGGAGGACGCCGCGGCGGTGGCGATGTCGGCAGTGGCGCAATTAAAACATCCGAAAAAAAAAGAAGACGGAAGGAAAAGTCACCGCCACCGGGTTTCGAGTTCATCGGCCGACTTCTACATAAATTATACATAATATTATATATAATATGCATAAAATATATTGTATTATATAATAATGTATATAATTTTCCCGGGCCAAAATAATTAAGGGCACGTCGTCCTTTGTTCGCGACACGAGTGTAACGAACCAACGCCAAAAGTACTGTAATAATATCGAGAGATCACGGTAGAAGTACCTATACCCCCTCCCACATCATATGTATAATTTATGCCATCGGAAGTTAAAAGATAAAAAATAGATTTGAAATCGTAAAATAATGTCTGATTTATGATAAGAGAAACCACCCTGTAAGGACATACCTAATTATATTATCATATAATACCTACCGATCTACAGGTAGTATAGGTATAGTTGTATGGAGAAATCGAACAAAATTTTTTTCCACACTGTAATAAGATGCATAATAATATCATCATGAGAAATAAGCCTTTGAGGTAAATTCATAATAATTCAATACCACTAGCTCTATAGGTATACAAATACATAAACATAGGTATCTTTAATACACACCCACAATGAGTATATAGTACTCAACATCACCGCTGCAGTACTCATTCATAATAATATTTTCTACACGTGTCCGTTTATTCAAATCGTTATAATATAATATATATTTATACATTAACCATATAGGTAAACACTATACCACCAATATAATACATGTATGTACCTAGTAAACGTATTATGCATTATCATGTGCATTGTACTACACGATTTCCCTAGAGACATACGATAAGTCATTTGATTTTTTTTTTTCAAAATAAATTAGCATTGCGCACATATTATCATACCGAGCCTGCACCATTATAAATACAGAAGTCGTACAATAGCTACAAAAAAAAAAAAAAAATAATAATAATATATGTGTGTACATACATGAGTTATAGAATAAGAAAAATATTACAATTAGTATTTATTATTATAATCAGTCCGTTGAACGCGCTCTGCAGTTTGAAAATCAATTGTAAACACGATAATAATAATAATAATAATCTATTCATTTCCGTATAGACATTATATACATATTTTTATCTTTTATTATATACAATACATACAGGTACGTACGGCGTCTGGATTTTATACTTTAGGAAGTCGGCGTTTTGAAACCGAACATTATTTATTTATTTTTTTATTGACGTTGTACATTCAATGTTTTTTTATTATTATTATTATTATTATTACTGTGTCTGGGTTTTCATAACGATTATACACACATAAACGCGTGTCCGCGTAGAATACAAGTTTTTTTTATTTTTTTAAATTAATATTTAATATTTCAAAGATTAATGGATGATATACAAAACCAGTTTGCAGTAATAATAATAATAATAATAATAATAATAACTAGAACGGTATTCAATTCAATAAAACGAAAAAAAAAAAAAAATATGCGACTGTACACGGTCTGTATAGGCACCATACACTACAACATAACATAAATGAATGGCTGCACAAGACAATATTCGTGAAACGTCGTCCAATATATAATAATATATGCGAGCCGCACAGATGACGTAGTGAGATGAAAACATTGGCGGGCGAAACGACGCACGAAATACAAATATTGTACATCAAAAATGACTGTGTTGAGTTGTCAAAATACGATTTATATTATATTTTTTTAGCCGAGACAACCGGCTTTTTATACGGGTGGGAAAACAAAAGAATTTACAACAGGAACCTCGGCAAGAAATACATGTCCGAGCGACCGGAGTCATAAATTCACGATGACGCTCCGCAGACTTTGGAACTACACGAGGGTGAATAGAGATGCACGCATGCTCAAAATGGACATAGAGATCAGATAAAAACCGTGCGTTTAGCACGAATATACATTCTTTCCTTTTACAAAATAACAATTTTTCCACTCCTGTAAGGAACCTTCGGTTTCGATTACCACAGATGTATATAGGTTGGTAATAATAATATAACGTGTGCCTATAATTATTATTGCGTTCGGCAGAGTTCCATTTGGTCAAACCTTCGATCGTCGTACACTCGAAGTGAATAAATATTATGAACGTTGAAAATGTAAATGTTTGAAAATCATAATATTTATATTCGGATTAAGACCATCGAGTGAGTTTACTAATTAAATTAATGAATGGTATATAATGATTAAAAACTCAAAGCAGACTCGAGCAAAATAAATATTATTAAAAAATATTATTATGGAATTAATTATGTTCGGTCAAAGTTTGCACAGTTCATATGCAAAAAGTACCTGCCATTTTACATGCATAATATAATATAATATTATAATATTATTTACCGTCATGAATTGATAAACATATCGGGTAAACTTCAAAAGATACGCGTACCCTACCTATAGGTGAAATGTCTTGCAGCGAAATGACCTTTAGGAAAACTTGAGGCCAGTTGAAGCCACGTCACAATGTCCATAAACAATATATTTCTTTATTATTTTTTTATTTTATTTATTTTTTTATTATCATCATCTGACATCTCTTGTTCGAACATGTTATGTAAATATAGATAATATACGGCGCAGACTTGTAAAATTGTCGTACTGACACGACTGCGTGCAACATAATAAAACAGCACAACGTAATAATAATAATAATAATAGTCTTACGCACGAAACGAAAACGATGATGTGGAAGAAAATATAAAACGGCAAGTTTGCAACGATTTTGTACCCAATTTTTCGAACATGGCCGTTGTGACTTATCCACACCTGTCGATCACGGCGGAAGCTTATATAATGGATAAAATATTTAAAAACGTATAATTTGTGGTCGGAAAAAAATTTAATTTGTATACGTTTTCGTGGAATTCGCGTGTTCTATTATTAATATCATTATTATTATTATTATATTATTATTATTATTATTATTATACTGTGTCTGGGTTTTCATAACGATTATACACACATAAACGCGTGTCCGCGTAGAATACAAGTTTTTTTTATTTTTTTAAATTAATATTTAATATTTCAAAGATTAATGGATGATATACAAAACCAGTTTGCAGTAATAATAATAATAATAATAATAATAATAACTAGAACGGTATTCAATTCAATAAAACGAAAAAAAAAAAAAAATTATGCGACTGTACACGGTCTGTATAGGCACCATACACTACAACATAACATAAATGAATGGCTGCACAAGACAATATTCGTGAAACGTCGTCCAATATATAATAATATATGCGAGCCGCACAGATGACGTAGTGAGATGAAAACATTGGCGGGCGAAACGACGCACGAAATACAAATATTGTACATCAAAAATGACTGTGTTGAGTTGTCAAAATACGATTTATATTATATTTTTTTAGCCGAGACAACCGGCTTTTTATACGGGTGGGAAAACAAAAGAATTTACAACAGGAACCTCGGCAAGAAATACATGTCCGAGCGACCGGAGTCATAAATTCACGATGACGCTCCGCAGACTTTGGAACTACACGAGGGTGAATAGAGATGCACGCATGCTCAAAATGGACATAGAGATCAGATAAAAACCGTGCGTTTAGCACGAATATACATTCTTTCCTTTTACAAAATAACAATTTTTCCACTCCTGTAAGGAACCTTCGGTTTCGATTACCACAGATGTATATAGGTTGGTAATAATAATATAACGTGTGCCTATAATTATTATTGCGTTCGGCAGAGTTCCATTTGGTCAAACCTTCGATCGTCGTACACTCGAAGTGAATAAATATTATGAACGTTGAAAATGTAAATGTTTGAAAATCATAATATTTATATTCGGATTAAGACCATCGAGTGAGTTTACTAATTAAATTAATGAATGGTATATAATGATTAAAAACTCAAAGCAGACTCGAGCAAAATAAATATTATTAAAAAATATTATTATGGAATTAATTATGTTCGGTCAAAGTTTGCACAGTTCATATGCAAAAAGTACCTGCCATTTTACATGCATAATATAATATAATATTATAATATTATTTACCGTCATGAATTGATAAACATATCGGGTAAACTTCAAAAGATACGCGTACCCTACCTATAGGTGAAATGTCTTGCAGCGAAATGACCTTTAGGAAAACTTGAGGCCAGTTGAAGCCACGTCACAATGTCCATAACAATATATTTCTTTATTATTTTTTTATTTTATTTATTTTTTTATTATCATCATCTGACATCTCTTGTTCGAACATGTTATGTAAATATAGATAATATACGGCGCAGACTTGTAAAATTGTCGTACTGACACGACTGCGTGCAACATAATAAAACAGCACAACGTAATAATAATAATAATAATAGTCTTACGCACGAAACGAAAACGATGATGTGGAAGAAAATATAAAACGGCAAGTTTGCAACGATTTTGTACCCAATTTTTCGAACATGGCCGTTGTGACTTATCCACACCTGTCGATCACGGCGGAAGCTTATATAATGGATAAAATATTTAAAAACGTATAATTTGTGGTCGGAAAAAAATTTAATTTGTATACGTTTTCGTGGAATTCGCGTGTTCTTATTATTAATATCATTATTATTATTATTATTTTTTTTTTTTATTCACCACCGCCAAAAACCATTTTACGCTCCGGCGTGCTTTTGTTTAACTTCCAATCCCAAAAGTCCTTTTCTGCAGTTCTTCTGGTGTATAAAAATCTAACGCATTTGCATACAAATAAGACCCTTCCCCTACTCCGCGCACCGACACCACCGCCACCGCTGCGGTGTACCTTCACCGCGTGTTCGCCCCAAAAGTTGTTTTATATATTTAATATACATTATTATATTATTATTATTTCTTTGCCGAAATCCACACGGGGTATGTGGGGAGGGTTCGTGCTCGGGACGGCGGCAAGCGGTGGTTTTACAAAAGTTGAACGTGGTTTATGTAACTGTTATGAAACACCTTCAAGATGGCGGCGGCGTTTCAAACAAGTAAAAAAAAAAAAAAAACTTTTATACAGTTTTTGTCACGATAGGGTTTTTCCTCTGTTTTTACCGCGGGGGTTATTTTTTTAATAATCCTCGGACCACCTTCACCGCGTGTAACGACCTGCGGATTATTTTTAAAGGTGCCTCTGTATATACACATTATTATATATGTATGCACACTTTTTTTTGTTTCGGCCTGCTGCAAAGTCTGGCCATCTTATTTATTCGTTTCCCCGCCAAACTCCCTCACCCCATCAGCACCCATTTTAAATTATATACCGCTGCTGCAGTGCTGCACTGTATTCCCCTACGACACGGAATTGTTGTTATTTCGCTAACAACGTTGTACGACAATACAGTGTGCAATAACGAACGGTTAGAATTCGTAAAACTATTTTTCTAGTTAAATACTTACGTATCGTTCGAATCACATTATAATATGACAGTCACACAATATTATTTCCCGCGTATAGATATTATTACAATAAATAGCATATTATAATATTGTGTAGTCTGATTTTTCTGCACGACTATCAATTTTTGTGTTTGGCCATACATAATATTATTTCGTAACACGGTTTGAATTGAAAACGCGGAACAAACTCTTCTGTCGGATCCCTCCTCCAATGTTTGACCGAAAACGCTGTTGTATATTCACAACCGTATCACATGATACAAACTACTTCAAAATTTGTTTTTTTTTTCACCGACACGAATTAATCGTACGAGTTAACGAGAGACGGTTCGCAGTGTCATATAAAATCGTTCTGTATAAACACATATTATTATAATATATTACACCTATGTATATTATAATATTATGCTGCTTCGGAGACGGCGGCGGCGTGTACGGAGTAGTAGTTTTCGCGAGTGCCAAAAATATATCTGTACACGATCGGATTCTATTTGTAAAACGGTTAAGCATTTTGTCCGACCTACACGGCGGCGGCGGCGGCGGCGCGAATACCCTGGCAACGGCCCCGCAGGAATTCGTCCGTCGTCGCCTCTGATTGTCCGTATAACCTTTGGCTCGGGAACAACGCGGCGGCGGAGGTGGTGGTGGCGGCCGACCGCGTGACGGTCGTTTGGCAAACGCGATTCGCCTGCAAAGCTTGTACGACTACCGAATATCAGTGTAAGTCTTGAACTCGCTCGCAGTTATGCAGTTACCGTGCACACACGCATAACTATATATATATATACTGATACGATATACCGGCCAAAGGCTATAGGCTTTAGTCGTACGTTATGTTATATAAATATTGAGCAGCGACACTACTTGCTTGATTATAAAATTATTGTCTATAAATTTAGATTTTTTAGGGGTTTTAGCCATTTCAGAAGCGCGTTTTAACGTCCGTATATCCTGATATTGTATCTGGCGGCATAATATATTACCCGTATTATTGTGTCGTGTACAGACGGATAATGAAATAACACGACGACTACCGAATATCAGTGCAAGTCTTGAACTCGCTCGCAGTTATATGCAGTTACCGTGCACACACACAAAACAGTACATATAACTTTATATAATATATATATACACATATTTATATTTTATTATCAATATGATGTACCAGCCAAAGTACCGCGATTAAACTTTAGTCGTATGATATTATGTTTTATAAATATTGAAAAGCGAACTAGGACACAACTTTGAACTTACCAAATTATAATATGATTTGATTTTTTACCGTCTTGGACATTTCAAACGCGTTTTAACGTCCGTATCCTGTCATTATATTAGCTAGCGGCATACATTACCCATTTATTATTATGTCGTATATATAATAGACGGATGATGAAATAATATAACACCATCACGTGGTTATTGTATCAGGATTATTAATTAAAGCAAAACGTTTTCACCGCGTTAAAGCTGTTTCGCGATGTGTCTCCCGATCGCGCTGTAATATCAGATACAAAAGTTCTTTAAAAGTTTCGAACTTATCCGTTGTTGTGTACAACTTGCTTTTATTTTTAATAGGATAGATGTCAACAAATTAATTTCATAAGTTTAGGTTCACGAAAAACAAAAACGTCATAAATGTCAGCGGTTCTAAACTGAAACTTTTAACGCAAAAAAAATGTAATTGCGTTTATGTCTGTATATATGTACAGTATAGTCCTATTCAGTTGACGTATACAGTTTATAAACTACGTTTTTGTTTTTATTTTTATAGCAGAGAAGACAAAAATACTAATACAAACGAGAACGTTTCTCATCCAGATAATATATAACTTACGTCAAAATAATTATCACGGGTGGGTTTTTCGTAAGTATTTTATTTATTTCGAAAACATGTCAATATAATAATATTATAATCTACTACGTACCTATATATTATAATCTAATGTCAGACTATAATAGTGAATAGTGATTGATACGTACAACGACCACTACAATATGTTGTGTAATTTATTTTGTTTGGTAATATTGTCACAATTAATAAAAGTCCGCTGCTGTACTAAAGGCTTTATAGGTACACAGATGACGTTATCTATCATTTTTTAAATTCTTATAAAATATGACATCGAACTACAAACTGAAAATATTAAATTTCACTGTATTTATTCAACGTTCACACAATGGAAATCAGACAGTTCGACAGACGCATATCGTCATATCGAAACCTTCGCAGCACGACATTGTCGCAGAGAAAAAAAAAACTGATTTCCCCTAAAGAGTATAATGTTTATATTATATATATATACGATATACCTAGTATATTGCAGTGCTTGTTCGAAAACGACACTGTATCGACCCGTTTGACAAACAAAAGACAAGTGCCGAGAAACGATTTCACTTTCAGATCAGGTTCCACTGTCGTCATTAAAAATGTATACCCGCCACCGATGATGGAACACCAAACCAGGGAGTGGATATTTACCTTGGACAAGTTAAGCTCTCCTTAATAAAACGCCTAAAGACGGTTCGAGGGTGGTCTAGGGATAAGTGCACAATCAAAGCAGGATACGTTTGTCACGAAGAATACCATTAACGACGTGGACTCGCGTTGTATATATCTCTCTTTTAAATCTATTTTTGCACCCTTCAAGGCGCAGAAAAAAAAAAAAAACTCTATAAAAGTTAAGTTCTTGAATTTATTTGATTCGCAAAAAAACGCCCGTATTATATTATGTATAGCAGTTAAACAACCAACGGGACCGGGGGTCGTGAAAAACCATTTATGCAAATGTTTCTCTCGGATCTTTCTCCTCTCCCCTACCATTATTGTGTTCGCGTGTATATACGTATACACTCAATGAAATGAAACCCGTGTGGCTTCCACCGAATTTGTGGCCAGGGCTTAATTTTTACGGCGTTATTTTCAATTTAGTGTGCGGCTCACTCACTCCAACCACCTACCCCGTCCCCGTGCAGTACACCGCTTATATGAGGACGAACAGAGGGAATCCCCGCACCTCCCATTATACAGGCTTTTGAATACGGCACGAACCAAATGTGTACGCCACCGGATAAACAACAGTAAACCGCTATTTTTATTTGTATACTTCGCATTTTGTAAATCACCAACATACCCGCCTGCGATAGTGTATATATAGTGACTATAGTGGGCGATATTATAATGAAACGAGCATTGCGAAATTCAATTTATCAATCAAATTATAGATACTATAATATATATGCGCGCGTGCGTGTGTGTGTGTGTGAGTAAGTCTTTGCGACTTCAACTTTTACAATCAGATAATTATTGTGTTTTTTTTAATATTATTTTATTCGCAAGTTTTTTTTTTTATTGAATACATTTTCACGAGCAAGTATAAAAGCTTACGGACAGTTATAACCTAATAATGTCAATATTTATGTTTTTATGTTAAACTTAATTCAATTTCTATCTCAAATATTTACAAATGATATTCTTAAGACCTTTATATTATAATATATGTTATATACCTATATATGATATAAGTTTCTATCTAATGATATTTAAAAAGGACTGTATTTATATATTTATATGATACTTGGCATTTGACAGAAAATTAAAACTGAATGTATCTATATGTACTGTATAATATATAATAATCTATTTATAAATAATTGAAGTAATATCAAAAACAACATTGAAAATATTGTATCAAAAATAAAGAGTTGACATTTGATTTAAAATACAAAAGGATAATATTTTAAAATTATATTATTTCATATCGTTTCGCATTTAACACTATATGTTCAATTACTTTTAAATCGCCAATGTCAATCATGTGATAAATGTTTACAAACGAATTTACAAAAAAAACTAGTAATATATTTAAGTACCTACTGCAGCTATGTTTTTGAAAGAAATTCATTAGTGAAAACTGGTTTATCCCGTGAAGTATAATATATAGTAATGCAAATACATAAAATCGAACCTATTATTATTACCATGTAATATATCTTCCAGAAACATATTATTTAAAATATTTTATAATTACAAAATAATGTTCGTCGAGAATTTTTATTCAGTATTTAATACAGTATTCTCGTCCATTATACCTTATAAGGTGCGTTTCAATTTCGCGGAGTACATTTAATTCACAATAAATGCCATTCTCGTTCGTGTTTGTCGAGTATACCTCAGACATCCTGGGCGACACGAACCATTAGGACATTCGATAGTTTTATGGAGTCGTTTCAATTGGTTGGTGTGCACGTAAATGCTGTATCGTGTTTAATTGATTATTCTCCGAGGCAAAAATTTAATAATTGCTCCGAAGAGAATAATATGCGACCATCTAGTAATACGTGTAACAATACAAAATAACGATTTGTTGGGTATAAACTTTATGATGTTGCACTCATTACCAATGAAATAAATTGTATTATACCATACATAGGTAGTTAGCTTATATATGTTATATTATATACCTTTATAGGCAATGTTTTTTACTATATTGTTTCTTGTAAGTGTAATTAAAAATTATGTTTACTCTATAATATTTCCATGTATGTGCAGTATAATTTTACTGCGTATGAATTATTAATGTACCATAAACATTTATTGCCATAACAACATTTTGGCTGGTACTTACTCGAAAACGTGATAGAATTGTTATCGTTTAAGTTTAAAAATTCTATACAAAATCAATTGTTTCATTATTAAAATGTAACTATACTTATAGCGATTTCAAAACAAATTAATAATTTTATCTCCTTAATATCATATAATTAATTTGATTTAAAAAAAAAGTATAGTTAAGTTAGACACTTTGAATAACTATTTTAATATTACATCATTAAAAATCGTATCAATGATATTATTGACTCGAATTTTTTTAGTACAAACAGTGGACTCGCCAGAATATGCTAATACCGAGTATTGACGTATAAATATATAATTTAATATATATATATATATAATATTGAGAAAATCCCTCCCCCACTTTCCGGAAAATGGTCTGTCTAAAAATGCTACTGAATGAGTTAATGAAAATAAGTTGTTGTAGTTATAAAGTAGGTAAATTAATTATGTTAAAAGTATAAAAGTAAATTTATTCTTTCATAAGTTTTTATGACTTTAATGGTATAATTTAAATTCATTGTTCATAAGTGTAAATTATATAATAATTCCATCTAATACCCAGAATTATATTTAACAATTGTATTGTTTAGATTAAAAACAACTATGGTGGTATTCAATATTCAATGTATATAGGTAATTTAATAATATTAGAATTGTATGGAAGAATAAAATGTAATATTATTATACTTAATAAAACTATATAAATAGTTTATGTTTATTGTATAAATATATTATTTATAGGTAATAGGTATGAGTGACTTGGCAATTGGCAAATGTTGAATTGCCCGTTAAGAATTTTTTTTTGGCGGCATCTAACTTAAACTAAATCAACGGAAATACCAATCAAACCTAATAATTATATGTGATTACGGCTCCGATAGACTTTTAGGATTTCGAGATTATTGAGTATTAACAAACACACAATATTTTTATATATGTGTGTAAGCTATTGGCACAACAATTTTGCAGTAAATACTATACATATTTGGATAAACTTTGAGCCTGCAGCAGTGCTAGTGTATTCTATATATAAGTATATAATGTATTGTTATTATGACGTATATGCTGTGCACTTTATACATCTACAGTGCTTAAAACAATTTTAAACATCCTTGTCACCGATCAGAAATGATTATCCTAAAATTCTTTATCTCAGACACAAGACGCATCTTGGAGAGGACAATATGCCATCGGTGGGTTAGATGGACTGGTGGTATGCGCAGTGCTTCGGTGATGCTGCTGCAAAATGAGTCCATTAATTAAAACGAAACAATGGGGACAAACGGGGGTGTGTATGTCTGTGTTTGATAACGAGTTCTACTTCTCCTACCCCCCACCAACGACGGGGGCCTCCTTCAACTTTCCAAAGATAATATTCTTGGCTCCGTCACTCCAACACGTCAACAATATAATTAATTACGGAACGAAATTACTAAACTCTTGCAACTCTAATTGATATTAATTGTCTGTATATTATAACAGCGAAGTACTGGGAGGTGGACGAGGATGGATATTTTTGAGGAATAGAAAGGGGTACAGCGCGAATGTGCGAGAGAGAAAGACCGCGAGTGTGAGAGAGACAATATCTTTGTCGACAATAAAGTTTCTCCGACTACACAAAAAGAAAAAAAAAAGGGTTAAGGAGATCTCGGTTTCAGGAAGCATAATCTTCATTAATTTTGACATCATATACTTTTTTTCTTTCCCTCTTTTCTCATCTCTGACCCTCGACGACTTGGTGAATCCTTTGACGGAGTGCTCTTGCAACTTTACAATATCGTTTGAACTGCTAAGGGGAGCTTTTGCTAATACAAAGTTCTCTTCCTGATAATAAGTTTTAATAAATTATTCAACTTATATATAAATATAACAAATATATTTCTTTTAAAGATTAATTCATAGATTATTAAACTGTATATATATAATATATGTATGACAGTAATACATAATATATATATATATGCTACATGCTAGTGTTAATACTTAAGGCCAATATATATTCATAACGACACTTTGATAAATGATGTGTCATTATTTAACAAACTATTATAACACCTAATCATATAAATAAATGTCCTTTTATTTCCCAATTAATATAACAATATGATGTATTTAAATCACGTCAAAGTTCCATCTACGGACAAAATAATAATAACTATAATCTTAGAAAAATGTAACCCACTTCGGAAGGGGAGCGATGGTCGAGGAATTTGTTAGTGCTGCTGCGTACATTAAGTCGGGAATAAAATTTCGATCATATATAATGAATATATATATATATACTTCGATACTTGTCCGTATAGATAAGCCAATAGCGCATACCAGAGGGAGGCGAAACGAACGGCGGGAGCGAAGAGGAAAACAAGAATGACTGTTCTGTGCATAGGTATTTGGCGAACCTCTGTATAGTGTTGGAAAGGAAAAAAAAAAACCAGATGAAAAAAAAAGTTCACTACAGTCTTTCGCATTTTGTCTGCCGGTGCAGTCGCCTCGTGACGGGCACAGACCACACCATGGTTTTGACACAATCGAGAACGCGTAGGAATGCCTTTGATCCGTTCAACTGCAATAAATTTCCGATTGGCCGGGTCGATAAAAATGGGAAACACGCGTTTTGAGTTTTTGACTCGTTGTACCTATATACATACAGGTACCCATCACCGGATGCCGCGATACTGGTTTCGCAGTGTTCTCTCATCGGTATTGAAAATAATAATGATAATGATAATAAAAATAATAATAAAAAAAAAAAAAACCAGATGAAAAAAAAAGTTCACTACAGTCTTTCGCATTTTGTCTGCCGGTGCAGTCGCCTCGTGACGGGCACAGACCACACCATGGTTTTGACACAATCGAGAACGCGTAGGAATGCCTTTGATCCGTTCAACTGCAATAAATTTCCGATTGGCCGGGTCGATAAAAATGGGAAACACGCGTTTTGAGTTTTTGACTCGTTGTACCTATATACATACAGGTACCCATCACCGGATGCCGCGATACTGGTTTCGCAGTGTTCTCTCATCGGTATTGAAAATAATAATGATAATGATAATAAAAATAATAATAAAAAAAAAACCTAAATGCCGAACAAAAAAAAAAAAAAAATCGTAAACCGAAATTCAAACGGAACACCTCACACGCAAACCCGTTAACAGTAATGACTAATACTCGTACCTATAATAATAGCTATACAAGGACTATAAATTGACGAATTCTCTATAACGACGATAATAATATATTGGCTATTATTATTATACGCTATTTACTTCAGCAGCGGATATGCGTGAGAGCGATTACAATTGACGAGACGTGGAAAAGTGAAGAACATTTTGAGTGTTGTCACATCAACGCGAAGTAGTGGCATTATAGACAATGACTATCGCTGAGTACTTCCGGTATTCATATTTTTCTAGAAAGGTTACAACGTGCTCGCTACAAATATGTCTCATGTATCAGGAAAGTGTTTATACCTATTTATAATTTTTCATATTTTGTCATTACTGCACATCAATTCAGAGCTTTATATCTGAGCACATAATATCATACAAATTTGAAATTAAGAACATATTTTGAAATTTTTCGGTGTACTGAATGTTTTGGGGCCAATTATAACACATGTTTTGGAAAATTGTCGGTATAAAAATGATAATTTCTTTATTTGAAGATCGCATCCGGGCTTGACAAAAGTATGACAAAACTGCGCTGTATATGATATGTAGGTATATTACAAACAACGCATGTAGGAAATGAACTTTAGTTGTCCGCATAAATCTTAAAATTCGTAGTAAATTGTCAACAGATACGACCAATGAAGTATTTTTGTTACATTAATCGATCACGATGATTGTTTGATTAACTCTTTCACAGTTTCACTGTATTATTTGTCTTATATTTTAAGATGTCTACGTTTATTAGTAGGTATACAACTCATGCTCCGATCGCAATGATAATATCAACAGTATACCTATCTATATATATATACCTATAGATACTATTTTTATGTTCTTCAAAGTCGGCCGAATGTCCGCGAGCATCAAGCGCGGTCTATCATATTATATTAGTAAACGTAGACAAGCACAGAATATTACGATACGCGCGCATAAGCGCACACAACGATAATACGAGGATAGGCACATTAATAATAATAATAATAATATATTTTGTCCTTTATATTATATTCTTCGGCCGTTCTCGTCGCAGCAGCATATAGTGGCTTGTTCGAGATTATATTATGTGTACCGGGTGACCATGGGGAGCAATTGAAAATCATGTCGTAACGCAATAACAATATAACGCGTACGCCTATACGTATATAGGTATATATATGATATAATGTGCGTATATCGTACCTACGAGTATATACGCGTACAAATATATAACATGCAATATGCGCGCATGAAACCGATGTACGTTTAATATTTCTATACGGTGTGCATTGCGATATTATGTCCTCGTTGAATTATTATTAACATGTGTCCGATCGAAAGTCGTACAAGCGTATTTGTTTTTTTTTTTTCTCTACTTTTTTCCCTTCTCCTTCTTCTTCTCCTCCTTCACGTCGTCGTCGTTCCTGAATCCGCGCATACATCGAAATTTATGTGCCTCGCTCCGAGTACACGGCGTGTGTGTGTGTGTGTGTGTGTGTGTGTGTGTGTGTGTGTGTGCGCGTGTGTGTTGCGTTATGTACTCTTCCGAGTGCGTGGGCCGGAGTCAGAGCCGCCGCCGCCAGAGAGTCTTATTATATAGCATATAATGTGATATGAGAGAGCCCGGCCAGACTATCCCACGGCTAATTCTTGGGCAGCGGCAGAGCGCAGTATGATTTACGGTTTGCCAGCCCGGGAGTCACGTACGGACGGACGTTTACATTTTCGCTTTTTTTTTATCTCCTACCAATATATAAAAATACGCGTGTACAATAATATCATACGTATGCACGATGATAATATTATTATATATTATTGTTGCCCCGCTTGGGTGTACAACAAAGTGCTGTACAATGTCATTATAATCTCAGCAGCACGCGGGCCCCGCGGTGTGCGCCCGGCCTAAGATATCGTATAGGTACACTGCACCCGGCCACGGAACGTCTATATAATGACCTATTTTTGACCGTAGGTCATACTTTTTAGACGGATTTGTTGTCATTTTTTTTTTTTTTGCGGTTCTATGAACAATATCGTTTATGGGCAAATAATATCGTGGAAAATATATTCATAAATCATAAAAAATTGTATAATTTCTATATACGCGCTCCATTTCTAATACTCATAATTAAAATGTATAGGTATACGCGTATACGTCTTGCAAAGTGTAAGACATTTACTTTTAAATCTTTAAAAACTCGTTTGACATACACGTGTCACCAGTTAACACGTTATTCTATTTGAGTCTTCAACATAACGTATTATAATTTTTTTTACATATAATTATGTTATTATAAATTATTACGATTTTCAAATGCTTTCCTACAAAGCCAAATTAATATTTCACATTCTGTATAAAGAATATTGTTTGGTCCATATAGTCGTCTTATTATAATATACTGATAGTCTGCATATTTGTATTTGTTTTGTATACCCATAACTAGTTATTTGTTTTATTTTATCTTTCTCGATAATTTATAAATTTTGTAGATATTATATAATATGTATACATATATTGTGAGTTTAATTTCACTTAAGTAAACAAATTATATAGCGTATATAGGTTTGCTGTTTTATCTAATACTCAATGTCTCAATGGCCTACTACCTACTTATAATAATAAACAACATAAGAAAAAATTAATTGTGTTTTTATAAATTGTTAATAAAATAAAGAAAATAATTATTTCTTTCATAGTTCCTTCGCGTTTGTATTAATTAATCCTATAAAATATAATTAAATAATTAAAAAATAAGTTATTGATTAAGTTAAGTCATATACCTACGTGCGTGAGTCGGTATGCATTATTAAATATATATTATTATCTATGTACCTATAACATCAATTTTACACATTTACACATTTCCACGTAGAAATATTTATCATCCTTATATTTTAAATAAACACTTATAATAATATTTATAAACGATTATGATGTAATTCGGTTTTCAGGACGCATTATTGTGCAATATATTTTGCAATTTTTGATATTATTTAATAAATGTATATTCAATCTATAAATAATAAACAAAAAATATATTATGCATCTTGTATACCGCAAATTAAATGATATTGAACGAATAATAATAAAATAAAATACGTGTCTGTGTCCGTGTCAGTACCTCTACTCACGTCAAAAGTGAATACTATTAAATAGAATTAAACTTTGATTGGAATTAAAATAGGTAACCGAGAAACATACTTTAACAAAATCTAAATATACATTTATTTTTAATTCAAACAGAAAATAACTGTTATTCTAACGCAACACGTCGCAACGGTTACTTTGATTTGCATTCTGAAAATTTTTCAAATTTTTCACAACATGTACGAGGGATATCGAGACACATTTTTATAATTGTATTGTATTTAGTTGATTAAATAAAAAAAAATATTTCTAATATTTTAAATGTGTTAAACGGTCCGCTGTCGACCATGAAGTATTCACTTCAATAATATTATAGGCAGTCGGAAAATTAAGAAAAATTTAAAGTTCCTATGTCGTTTCAAAATATTAACTAGAAATTAGAATGAAAGTTTTTTTTTTTCAATTAGTGATTTGAATTAATACCAATGGGTAGATATTCTTTATTTTGATAATATACCTAATAAATATAATAAAATAACAACATTATTCATATATAATAAACATGCAATTTAATATGTAACAGATATGACCCTATTGTTATACTACTCAGTTTCTGTCTCCTAAAGTAATAATGAAGTAGCCTGCAGTAGGTATTGTTAAATAAAACAATATAGCTTCAAAGTTTAAACTAAATTCCAAAATAAGAGTACCTACATACAATAAATGAATATTTATTATACATAGGTATTTGTTTAATAAAGACACATAACAAAAGATAATTTGATAATTAATATAGTTTGAAGAAGTAGACGTGATGGAAGTGTATAATAGCTAGTCTTGTGAGTAGGATTTTGGTATCAGGTATATTTGATATTTAATGTACATGAATGATTTGAGCCAACAATGAAGGAAAGCCTGTATCGCCAAACAATAGAGCTTGAGAAGAAATGTATGCAATTTATAAAGTTATCCAGCGATCCGGAAGGATATTTAAATTTAATAATTGACGCACTTCGCACATGAGTGTGATTATGAAGAGTAAATTGTATCTTAATTACATAATGAACAAATTGTTTTCATAGATATTTCAGAATATCAGGTGCACGAACAAAATACTTATGTGCATATTCTTCAAAGTGTATGACGTTATTGTCCCATTTTTTTTTTTTAAATTTGAACAATTGTTTTAAAATATATTTTATCTATGAAAAAGTTTAAAAAACTATAATTATTGATACTCAATATACTCATAAACTAGGTAATATAAATTACTAATTTTATTGTTAAGTTTCAAAATAACAATTTAAATTGCTCAGAATCCTACGTTTTTGGTCGGATTGGTGTAGGTATCTATAGGTACTTTTTTAATCAAAACATGGCTAGTGTTTTTCATTCAAATCATGTTAACCAAGTAGTGCATATATTATAGTATCAATCAATAACGATAGTGTAACCCAACTGTGTTACCAGTTATGTGTTAACTTGATAACTATACTGTATGGTTATAAAAAGTCCCTGTATATCTTAAGACATTAATATAATAAAGTATCAATTAGACTATAATATATATTGTATAAGAGGTAAATTCTGGCCAACTCTGCAGGATGCCGCACTGTCATAATGTCATATACATCGTACCTACATATATTATCTTATGGGCTATGTCTATACAGTTATAATACCTATGGCTACTATAAATTTGAAGTCGATGACAACCTATTTGCCGTCTGAATCGTCTATTATATTATTAGAACGGAATTCTATAATGCGTTTTAACACGATTCTCGTACGCAGTCTCATACGCACAGAACCGAAGCGGATATGTGTTTTACACGACCGCGCGTATGTGCAGTACAGACAGCATATAATATAGTGTATTGTGTATTCGCGCATATATATATATAGGTACCTATATACAACTGTACAAAGGTTTGTCGTAAAATTCTTTCGACAGTCTATATAACGACGACGGTTTTTCTTATTATAAAACACTATACCGCAGCAGTCATAGTCGCCGCGCATCACGTATACACACGAATAGGAAATATTTTCATCAAATTTATACGACTGTGCACCACTCTAAATTGGTAACAAACCGCGTGCCCGCGTGTAAATAATACGCCCGTCGCAAGCACACACACACACACACACACACACACACACACACCACACACACACACACCACACACACACACACCACCACCATCGGAGCTGCTCGTCCGTCTATAAACTGCTGCACAGCGCGAATGCCGACGGACGCCTTTTGTTGTAAATTCCACTTGTACCCGTCACACGGCGAGCGCACGCGGCACACGGACGGTTCAAAAATAAATCACACGAGTGGAGTTGCGCGAAAAAAAATAAACAGGAGAAGAAAAAAAAATAAATAATAATAATAAGGAAAACGTACCTACCTCTGTATAAATATACCTACAGCATTAAACGCGTGTAAAAAAAAAAAAAAATTTCCAAAGGTGTGAGAAACGCGATGATGCGTGTGCACACAAACAAACGCACACCGGCGGCGGCGGCGAGCAATTTACGGAATTTTATTGTTCGCGTTAATATCGTATGGAATATAATATGACCTGCCGGGGAGAGAAGTATCGATTAGGATGGGGCGGCGGTGGAAAACGGTGACGACGGCGAGGGGAGGGTATGCCTACCGATAAATCGCAAACGGACAAAACCGGTGATAACCGGGTAAACAACAAGTGTCCATTGGCGGCGGCGGTTGCGGCGGTCCATTGTGTTTACCGCGCGGCAATTACCCCGCGCGCGCTCGCACTAGGACGGCAACTGACGGACAAGACAATGCGTTGTGCTGGCGCCGTATAAATCGCCGCCGCCGCTGCCGACGACGACGACCGCGGTAGGTATATACAGCTGGTATGTGGTTTAGGTATATAGGTAATAATAATGCCGCCGCCGCCAGTATACATCTAATAGCTGGTGTGTACCTACGACTACTATATATACTACTGCTACAACTACTATCACGGTCATATAGGGCAATTGATTTATATAAAATAATAGGTAAGTTCCTCTATATATACCTTACTATCTATACTCGTATGCGTATAATACCTGTACGTCTGTGGCTGCATCGGTATATAATATGGTCGGACAAATATCCCATTGCGTACCTACCTATATACTATATTTATATGTATAATATGCGTGAATATATAGGTACAGAGAGGGAATACGCATCGCGGAAAACGGGCGCCTCGGCTTGCCATTTAGGGCGCCGCCCAGAGTACCGGGTATGCCCGACACCTTTTATTATTATTATTTTTTCGTTTGTGCGCAAAGCCTATAGAGGTGTGCATGTATAGGTAGGTACCTATCTTCTACAGGTCTAACGTGACCGAGCCCGTTCCATGTGGCCAATCGGCAAGGATATCTCTGGGCGATGGCGCCGCGTGCTGCACACAACGATAAAAAAATCACGATAAGACTTATAAATTATATAATATATTGCCCGTGCATACAAATGCAGTGTATACCCACCTACATATATAGTGTACACGATGCAACTGAAGTGTACGTGTGACCGATGAGGCCGTCGATAAAAATTAAAAGTATAGGTATATACTATATAGGTACCTACATGTTATTGTAATATTGCGCGAAGACACATATAGACGACTGCACGGCTGCAGCTATATATCGGTACGACATTTATCGTTTTTTTTTTTCTAACAGATCATAATAATTATACCAGATACCTCTAATAATAAATAGTCTTGTGTTACTCTTACAGCGACTATGCGCAAGGTTTTGTATGTATAGCGCATATTTATATATATATATAGGAATAGTATATATGACAAAAATAAAACGATCGATTATTAATACAAGTGGAATCAGGTCGTAAGTTATAGGGTCTACTCGATTTTTAAATGCAGTTGTTAACATTATAATAAAAATATTCTCGATATAACAAGTGTTCTGCTGTATATATAATCTGTTGTAAGTATCTAAAGTACCTATCTACACACAACACTACATATATATACAACCTAAGCTAAAGATATGGACACAACACGTATAGCCTCTGACATTAGACGATATGTGTTTCTTAAACCAAACCACTTATTATATATCGTAAATGTATGTATGTAATTAATATATGGGCACGCGTGGTACGTATCATAATTTATTAAAATAACAATATTTATATACATATTTTGAAGAGAATAAACTATATAAAATGGACTTTAAGACTTTGAGTATTAATTGAATAGGAATATATGGCACAGAACTATTAACCCACGTGCAGGTTAAAATGTTAAATATCAATAGGCCGTCTAATATATTATTCTTACATTGCACCAAGGACCACTCTAGTCCAGCTAAATACGTCCTCTGTTCGAAAATCATACGGCCAGCTTCAAGGGGTGCCAGTTCTACCAAATTAACGCTACAAAATCAAGTCTTTCAACCCTAAAAAAATTATCACACATACAAAAAACTTATTCCCCGAGTCCCTCCCTATTGACCCCTCTAAATCCATCCCATCATATGCTGCTGCTACTTCTGGTTCAAAACTGAACACTAATCCGCAAACTCAAATTTAAAATTAGCTCTCAGGCGTGGATCCAGGGGGGCAAGGGGCCATGCCCCCCCCCTCCGTGAACTGCAGAATTTCCTATTATATCTATTTTCGGCAGCCGATAAAATTCATTGTTTTGCCGATAGCGTTTCGGCCGTGTCCGTTTTTATCGGTCGTCGTCTAAAAGCTATAATAGCCTATTAGCTTATATAGTATGTACAATGTTTTTATCAGACTTAGGCTGAAATTTTATTTAAGATCCCTCCCCCCTCCCCCGTAAATATGTTCTAGCTCTTTCAAAATTCCCATCCGATTTAACCTCCATAATAAATTCTTTTCTTTCCGCTATACATTAATAACCAATTAATCGTGGCATCTATTTTTAATATTGTTCCCGTTATAATATACACTAATATTCCGTTTTGATTATTTCTTATCTGACATTATTATCTTATTTATTATTATATCATTATGTTTGATTACCAATTATTACTTATTGCATCACTGTGTCTATCGGTGTTGTAATATTGTTGAACTATATAATAGTTTATACCGAAAGTTCTTAATAAAAAAAAAAAAAAAAAATTATACCTACATGATATAACCTAAAAACCTATCGCCAAATCATCACATTATCAATATATCGGTTAATCGATAAATACATATATAAAGGTATTTAGGTACCATAATATGTATAATATATTATGAACGCAGAGACTACGTCATTATCGTCGCGGCTATACTCGATATACTATTATATATATATTATTATATTATACCTATAAAGACCGAGTGGCATGTATATAATATACTGTACCGCCTATATATATAGCGAGACATAAAGAATAGTATAATGACAGAGATATTAATAATAATAATAATAATGGCAAAAACAATAGTAACGTACGACAACAACTGCGATCATATATAGACGAGAAACGCCGCGCGCGTGTTGCAGACGCCGTAGCGCCGCGCGCGCCGCGACGACAAAGGCGAGCGGCGGAATTTCTAGGAAAGCTGCTGGCCGCCGCGCCGGCGATCGTCTCCGGTGCCGCCGCCGCCGCCGCGCGTTGGTTGTCGGCCAATTATTATCGCGGCGATGGCGGCCCCGTTACGCTGTTATGTTATTATTATTCTTATACGCGTACGTGTACGCGCACCGGTACCGTTTAACTCGGTCGGTTTTTAACACGCGGCCGCCGCAATAATTACGGCAACTCGGCGGCGCGGGGGCGTGGCCCCGGCGTTGTCCGACAAATGTACGGGCTACCTGTTCGCGGTCGGGCCCCGCCCTCCAGGTCCGCCGATTTCGTTTTACCGTGTACGCATAATATATATTATTATTATTATTATTATTAAATTGTATACACTCCACTCGCTATGTGTATACATATAACGTGGTATATACCTGTCAGGTGTCCCACACGTGAACATATACCTGACCGAAGTGAGTCCGCTGCGGTATACATTATACCGTACGTTTACTCTGTTTAAGCCTGTACAGTCAAACACACGACGTTACGTACCCGCGGGTGTGATGTGGGCGGTCACTAGCGTACCTTTATATATATATGTATATAGGTAGATACCTGCGCAGGCTGCAGCATTATACATAAGTACTGATAGAATAATATATTATTGTGAAGAAAACGAATATATAATGTTACACGTCTGAAAAATATGAGAATACGATAAAACCTATATACCTAGGTTAGGTTAGGTATAATAACTTAATATTAGATGTATTATAATAATATATAGGTAGGTGGTACAGTAATATATAATATGTATAGTATATTAGTATATACATATATATATATAAATTATATATACTAGGTATATATATTATCGTGTATTATCTATATCTGTGAAATATTTTGGTGTTAATATAATCAACCAAATCCTATGGAAACAGTCGTCTTAGATGCTCAATCGCTTGAAACATAATAATATAATATGTATATAGGTAATGATTAAATTGAATTTTTTATGTGGGTAAAAATGTAAGAGATTAACTCTGCATATATATATTATATATATTCAAATCTTACAATAGATATGATATCTTATGCTCAAATTAATCCTAGCCCAACCTATATATTTTTCGTTTCCTATAATCGCAAACCCAATTGGTATATTTTTCGTTTATACCCGGGACTTTTTTTTCCGTTCAGGGATGATGACTCTATTATTATGCACAGGTACATAATATAACATAAAAAAAATAAGGGAACTCACTATTTTGCTATACATATTATATTATTTAGCAAGGCAATATAATATATAGGATTTGAGTGTAGGTAAGTGTCTACCACTCTACCTCGTCATTGAATAGATCATTCGTAGAGGATAAATAAAATAGTATAGGTACTTAAAAGATAAATAATGGGACGTGTTAAATTTAAATATAATGGTACATTGGGTAAGTATATGGGTATACGGTATATCAACCAATAGGTATAGCTGGTAGGTATACATAAATACAACAGCTAACTACGAAAGAGACGGTTATATTGCCCTTTATATCATATTACAATTATTTCATAATAAATAAAGAGCCTATAGAATGGTTATATTAACACTAATACAGTATAACTACACACGTATACAATTAATAGTGCATGTTTTCTTTATGAAAAATAATGGGTCATCATAATAGTCATTTCGTTACTTTATATAAGCATATTATTATAACTGCCTAACTGCCTCATAATTTATAAAAAAAAATACGTCTATCACTATTGGACCACAGTAAGCAACAAGTGAAGATGTACAGGATTCAAGAAAAAGCTCGCTGCTGCAGAGTCGTATTCCTAAATAGGTAGATACTATACGGTAATACTTGCATTATAATTTTATTTATTTATTACTATTATTTAAAATATTACTGGTCAATGGTAACAATTATTGTTGAATTGTAAATTATAACAAATGTCTGACGAAAACATTACATAATATAATCTATTAATATTGAACATTTTATTCATTATAACTTGCATAGATTTTATTAAATGTTATAAAAATTAAAATTACAATTCTAAAAAAAAATATTGCTTATATCTAGATAGATAGGTTTTTGAAATTAGGTACTATAAAATCATATTCTGGTAAAAACATAACCTATAAAAAGTTTAAATGTAATAATCTTTGCTCAGATATTCCTTTCTGTAGAATCCCTATAAAAAACAAATTTGGTTCGTCAAAAACTGGTATTGCGTAAATATTTCAGTATTTCCGCTATTTTTGATCTACATTGTTTTGGAAATATAAGTAAATACTCACTATAGATCAAACTTTTACCTGACACCGCATCCTCAATGATCAAGAATAAAACTAATTGTCTGCTCCAAAACGTGGCTGCAGACACAGAAACTGTAAAACCATATACACCATATATCTTATACATTCCTCGCTCAAAATCTAAAAATAAAATATAACCAATAATATATTCAATGGTTAGTCATACATGTATACCACAAAAGAAGTCATAAGCAGGCAATGAATACATAAAAATAAATGAATACTTACTATAGTTTTTTGCGTAATAAAATGAATGGCCCATATATGGCCAGTATATGGGTACTTTGTCAGGCTGGGTCAAAAGATGAGTCCCGTTTTTTATCATCGCCTATGAAGCGTACCTATATAATATTATGTATAAACAGCTAGTAATCGTGATGTTGCGAGGAAATCATCGATTTATACTTCGTACGGGCAGGTACGGCTACAGGTATACACCTGGAGCAGCAAACTTTTTCATTTGTTCTCTTACCTCTCGACATTTACACAAAACTCGAGCGAACGTTGAAAAGAAAAACACAGATTTATATTTTCTCGTTATCACCGTCACGCTGCCGATTTAATTAAGAGTTCTCCGTGCAACCACTTTTAATCACGCGCCTCGACAATTTGTCATGCTCTCGTGTACACGTGGTGTACCTATATAGCGCCTGTCGCGGCGTCTTGAGGCACAACCGATGCCGAAATTACAATACGGTGCGTATATACGCGTACGACTATACACACACGAGTCGTTTATTTTAAGTCACGCTTTGAGACGTTTAGTATATTATATGTATATATAAATAATAAATATGTATACACAGCACACACGTGCTGCTCCGGTATAACCTCACTACCAGACTACCTCATTAAGTATACCTATATATTATATTATGATTATATTCAGGGAGTAAATTCGTAAATTGTATATGTGCTCGCGATGAAAGAATAATAATAGACATTTTTTGATATTAATAACGCCATCGTAATATAGTATACAATATTATTTAATGACGCATAATATCTATAAGTGAGTTATAATTAAACATAATATTTTCGAAAAAAATCAAATTTACAGACACAACGGTTTACAAAGTATTGAAATCGAAAAACTAATTTAAATATACCTACGCCTGCGGTGAACCACAATAGTCTGTATTGTGTATACGGCACAACATTATGTAATCAACCGAATTACCTATATGGTTTTTTTTATTTTACATAATAATATAAATATGTAATTTGTAAACAGTATGTATCCATAAAATACATAGGTTATAATATGTAAGATATACCTATTAACTAAAGAATTATTTATCATTTCAAAATAACTGTAGGTAGGTATACTCAAGTACTGGCATTTAACAGTGATTTATCATTAGCCATATTATATACTACGTGTGCCTATGGCTATAGGCTAAGACATATTGTACAGTTTATTTATAGATCGGAAATTAAATAGTATCTGTAATATCAATTATAAATAATATATTACATTTTAGATTCTAAACAGAACAAAAAAAATGTCGTTCTGTTTTAGAAAATAATTTTTATGGAAATGACTATGGTCATCAGAACCACCTTAGGATATGTAAGGTATATACATGGATAGGATGGTAGGAGTAAGGCTGGTTATAGATAGGAGGGGTAAGACCGGGCAGGGGTAGGAGGGGAGGGGCGCGTTCGTGATAGCATATAATTATAGGCTGGGATGGAGGGGAATGATAGTGCATGGCATTGACTCGCATGGACTAGGGACTAGTGTGTTTGAATCGGCTAAAACATACTACTTATACACATATTATTATGTATGGAATGATCGGAAATTATTGTTAGAAAGATTATGAACATCCGTAAAAGTTATAATCTATTGACGTGAGAATACGAAATGTCAACAATGTTTAATAATTTTACATTAATCTCTGATCACTCTTTACATTGTTTACAATTTAAATAACACATTTATGCAAAAAACTTATACTTTATAGTAAATAATTCAATGGCTAATAGGCAAGTAAAAAATAATATTTATCATAAAAACAGTCTCCAATTTAATTGTCAAGTAAAATAATTATTAGACGTTTTTTTTTAAAAGAATTAATAACATACATATTAGATATCAAAAGTGTATTATATTTTGGATGATTGAATATCTTTTAGTTAACAGTTTACAGTTATTTAAAAAATGTATATAGGTACTCAAATATAATTTATGTGTATATATACAATATGAATATAATGTAAAATTTAAATCCAAAACTCGTTTATTTAAAAATTAACATTTTTTTTTTCTTAAAAACAAAAACTAAAAAGATTCATTATATTTAATATGAAGTATTATAAATCGATTTTTATACATATAAAATAATATACTTAAGGAAACGTTTTAACGATTAAACCAAAGTTATCATTTAAGTAACATGAATAAGATGATTATGCAAATTATATATTATTTAGTTTTAGAAGCTATTAATACTATAGTCATAACTATAAGAAAAATATAATTTCATTGAAAAATCAAGTTTAACGAACAATATAACGTAATAAAATAATAATAAAACAATTTATAAATTATATACATAATATTATATTTTATATCGTTGAAACCTGCTCAAAATGTATTTCTTTCAGTAAAATTATATGACATATGATGGGTATATGTTTATTAGAAAATATTTACGTATTTAATTTTTACTAATTTATAATAAAATGAATAATAATTAATGTGTATAGTTGGGTAAGGTAATCGACTTCTCGCATATAATGAATCATGTAGTAGGTATTATGTGTCAATATCAACTAAGATGAATAAAATAATTATTTCACGTAACTTAATTAAACAAGTAGTCGGTAGACTATAATATTATATTTATCAGTAAGTTATACGTGAAGTAAAAACGACATTTTTTCAAACAAATAATTTGGAAAATACGTTTTTATTTGATATATTAGGCTGATTAAAGAAAATTAGTTGTTTTACGTATATGTATGCCTACATGAAATACACTAAGTATAGGTAATAAATTGTATGTTACCAACAATATAATATCTGCCTATTATTTACATATTGTAATAATTTATCTATTATTCAAATTTCAAATACATAGTTAACAATAAATAGCTTTTTATTAATACAAGTTAATATTACTTATTTATATTGTATTGAACATTACGATATAGGTACGTATTATAGGAACACAGACATTCTTAAAAATTATAGTTAGTAGAGTAAAAATAATGTAAGATTGTCTCATAATATATTTAGCATTATATTGGTACATCATAGTAAAATTTATTAATATAATATAATAATACTTGTTTTTCGTGAGGTAGGTATATAATAATGTATACTATATAATACCAATATATATATATATATATATAGGTACACCGTACACCCAAAAAGAGAAAATGGAATACGTATTCTTGCTCTTTGTAGTAAAGTATTATTGAAAATATTTTTAAACATGTTATTTACTGACATGGTTCAATATTTAAAATCTTTTGAAGAACCGGTATCTATAGTGTCAAAACTGAAGATTTCTGTCATCTTCTACTAAACAAATAGTTTTAGCATCTACAAATAAAGTGAAACCTCGCGTCTACCTACCAGTCAAACAAACGTTCAGGTAATTTATTTTTCCTTCGGGGATGGAAATCAAGTCGGTCCTACATAATATACGAGTGTTCATGACAACGGTAGACGTTTTGACTGGAAATCACGGGGCCATTATATATTACTTAAAAAAAAATAATAAAAAACGGTTGGTTGGTACTCAGTCGGCGGACCTAAATTGTTGTCACGGATCTTAAAAGTGTTTATTCGATGGCCACAATGGAGTGTATTAACACGTGTTCTCTTCTGAAACACACACGACCCACTTGGGAACGCCGAGCTGAGGCACTTGACCGGTGTCAATTACACGGTCAAGATACTCTTAAGACACTGTCCAAAACCAATAATGATATAATAATAATAATAACTTGTCAGCAATCAGCTGATTAGTGCAGAATATAATCATGAAATATTTAATTATTTAATTTAAAAAATAACCCCATACACTGCAGGTCGATCGAATGCAATCAGTGATGATTAGATATACATACGTATGTTGTATTTAGTTTTATAAAACTGGATTTTTTTTGTATTTTTAAATTTTATCGTTTTAATGACTATTTTATTGTCTTCTATGATAAAAGCAGCTTGTTTTGTATAGAACTATAATAGAACACGTTTGGAAAGTTATTTTAACAACTTATCGTGTAAGGTCAAGTGATTATTAGTATGTTACAAGAAAGTCCTTTTTAAGTTTCGTTCGGATATTGATGTATTTCAGAGCATTAAGAAAGGCGTTATGGATTCGTACCATATATAGTTCATGATTAATGTGACAAGACTAATAGTTTCAAGAAGTAACTTAGGTAATCAATGTAATGAAGAAATAAATTTACGGTTGTCGTTTTTATTCAAACGGGAAATTCACGACGAGTAGTTACAATCGTTTTGCTTGTAATAGTTGTCATGACATATCAATGAGTTTATTTTTTAAAACCTGATTAAATGATCATATTGTATACATTGTCCATAGTTAGATACATATATTATATAAAGTGCCTACTACCTATACTGAATTATAGTAGGAATAGTTTATGTCATTGTTTTCATATAAGATACCACGCATTAGATAATAAATATAAAAAAGTTATTGTTTCTTAAGTACTAACATGAATTTATCATTTTTTGTAAATTTAAACATATTAAATAAAATACCTAATTGTTGTGATAAAATGTTAACAAAATGTCTTATAGCTTATATACTTACCTAATATATAATTTATATAATAATTTTAATGTAAGTTACCTACTTATAAATAATTGAAAATAAAATGACAAACTTTAGGTTTAATGATAAGTGATATAACTTACTCTTAATCCATCATTCAAATTTGCAGACATATAATTAAAAAGTTTTTGTTGTTTGTAATAGAATGTTGGTCCAATGTACACATTTACTGTTTATTATATAACACAGAGTTTTTAATTTTACTTAATCAATTTTCATCAAATTTGTCTAACTTTTAGTATAAAAAAAATGTTTTAGTTGAGATAAGACTATTCATTTATAAAACTTATATTTTTTTATCGTTAAAACAATATACAAATCACTGTTTCAAAACCATTTGCCAGAGTAGAAATATATTTACCAAATTTTAAAAACGTATTTAATTAATCACAAATTATTTATATTTTATATATAATAAATAAATCCGATGGAGCATTTTGATCAGTTCAAAATCGTTTCAAAACCCTTGTGCATACGAGTAAGTAAAAATTATCATTTTAATTTTTGTCTCGTAAATATATTTAATTTACTCATGTCTAACCTTTCAGGAGACAACTAACGATTTCCGTTTTTATACTTGTTTTTTTTTTTTTTAATTGTATAAAGGGTATATAGGAATATTTTTCTATAACAGTCGATAGACTTCTGGACATGACCCGTTGACATGTTTATGGATCCTTTTAAAAAAAATAACTTGAATTTCGATCACTATTCATCGTACGTAGTGTATTGATAGGATATTTACATAATTCGGCGGCAACAGTCACCGTAGGCGTACCGGTTTTATTTGAAACGATCACGCGAGACGACGATTCATTCATCCGTATACCTAAACCTAACCACGGGTGAACCAAAAATAGTGTTCCCATACAATGTGATATTATTCAGAAACAATAATCATGTAGTTTTAGGTGTTAAACCATACGCATATTATGGTTTTGTGTTTATATTATCATTATAAATTTTCGATTTTACGTTGACATTATTTTGAAATTCATGTCTCACTTTTAGAATTATTTATTTAGCTAGGGGGATTCATAAGTAATAAAACTGACTACGAATAACCACAGTGCGCAATCGAAAGTATAATACCGAACACACTTCAAATTTAATGTATTAAAATATGTCGTGTATAATATAGGTACCTACTATAGAAGTAGAATTTCTTTT
Organism: Sitobion miscanthi; assembly: GCA_008086715.1. NCBI lineage: Eukaryota > Metazoa > Arthropoda > Insecta > Hemiptera > Aphididae > Sitobion > Sitobion miscanthi. The sequence continues at coordinate 5,796,823 of CM017797.1, forward strand.
AAGAAATTATAAAATATCGTTTTAAGTATAGGCTATTTAGCTATAACAATATAAATGCTTATTTATTTATTTGCTTGTGTACAGGTACAACTATATTTTTGAAATTTTTGTAAAAACTACTACGAATACTATATTGACATGTGAATATTTTCATACATCAACCAGCTCCATCAGACTTTCATTTTTAAAATCGGTACAAGTATTCATGTCGATTTTTTTTATTCATATAAAACGAAACAAGTGTTTTTATACCTACGCTAAATTTACCATGCCCGCTGAAAAGTTATAATTAAGGTTTTCAATTACTGCAATCATACCACGGGAGAATGTCTTTCAACAAACAGATAATATTATACATTACACCCACTCACATATGAATTGCCAGAGTACGGTCGCATTATATAAATCATCAAACGGATTTACACGCAGACATAATATTGTCTACTTCGTAAACGTATGAAAAAGACAGTTTGTTTCTTTAATTTTTTTTCGTCGCTTCTTGGGCACAAGACGGATGAGATCCGGGTGGTTTGCCAACGAAAATCCAAACATACACGATAGGTACACACACACCGTCTCATCGCTGTCTGAGAAACTACAACGATTAATGGATCGACGAGTATACACATAATATTGTACTATCGTTGAAAACACACCAAGTTGCAACATCGGTGAAAGAATTTGTTTTTGTATTGATATCCTTCTACAGGATAATATTATGTTAAGACCGAATTATTCATATATGAATACCTTACACAATATAGTATGACCGTATTTATCTATAATTTAATTGTATTCTATCATAATATTATTATTATAAGTTCTCTACACGCGCACCCGAATTTCAAAATTTTGGTCCACCTACACACTGATACGCGCGCATTGTCTTTTTAATCTCTGCCGTACATTATTGTATTGTTTCTTTTCTAAATCAGCTTATGTGGATATTGTATTATGTTTATATCCTTGGTAATCTTTTATGCCCATTGCTAAGAATATTATTGACCCGTACACGCCGCGCCGTCCGGTAATTTAAAATTTTAAACTGTCTTTGTTTTTTTTTTTATCTTTATAATAACTTGTCATTCGATGTTGTCGAACCAAATGACATTTAAACGTGTATTTAAATTACAAAATAATACCACCGAACCTTTTAAGAAGGTTGAAATATTGGATAAGTCTTAAACATAATACTTTTGTTTAAATCTATATAATATATATATATATACACAATGACGACCTTGTATAATTCCGTTGGGTTATTGCCGTACCCTTAATATTGTTAAGCTATACAGTAAAAACATATATTTTATTATAATTTACATATCAATAATATAATATATTTTATTCATAAATTCTATACTTAATAATAATACTTAGTAGTATAATATAATAGATGGGTACCTACCTACCTATACTTTGTATTTCGAGTACCCATCATATACTATTGCTAACGATAAGTTGATAAACACTATAAATGGGCGTAAAATAAATTACGCGTGCGTTTACAATACAACACTCGTGATTAATTACCAATTTCGTAAATAATGAAATAAACCCAAGTATAGTAAACGACTCATGGAAAAACAATATTATATATACGATATTTGAATGGGTACCTAATAAAATATTAAGAATATCAATTAGTGATTACCACATATGAATAACTATTATAGGTATACCTACGTAATATAGGTACGTTACATATTTTCTGTGTTAATAAGATACATTTTTAAAAGAAAAATGCAAATGTACACTCGTTGCTATCTATAAAATATATTATGTAGATAAACCACGTGGTTAGAATAGGTAGTAGGTACCTATATACACTTAATGTTTAACGTATTCAGTTTTATAACGTACAGGACTATAATAGTTGGATTCAAAGCAACTATTAGAATCTGCTTGCCAGTAATGGACATGGATACACCTACATATTGCAGTGCACCATATGCATCACAACAAACATGTTACATGTTAAAAAGTTTAATTTAATCCGAAGGCAGGTAAAAAATCATCTTATGGGTAATATAATATAATAAACAAAATATACGAACATAAATTTTAATTTTGTTGGTACGTATGTACAATATGTGTTACATAAATACGTATAATATAAGTATAGGTGTATAAGTATCGTATATATAATATTACTTAAAAGTTTATAAAACATAATCCATATTGTTCAAACCTTTTATTTTTCTAATTAACATCAATAGTAATCACTAATCCCTGTATCATTACCTACCTATATATTATACAAGTTATACAATTCATTTCTCGATGGCATATTTACGATTTTTTTCTTGAGAGGGGATTATAAAGGCCTTATGAAATTCTAAAAATAAATTATTGATCACCGCGATTTTAAATACAGAAAGTTAATTAGTTGATTTAGTTTTAAAAAAAATATGTAGTAGTTAAAATCACTCACATAAGGTAACTATGTATCAAATTGATTGAAAATAGTATCAAAAATAACAGATTCTAACAGTTTTTATGTATGCATATCGTAATTTATAATTTCTAAAACATATTTCATCTACATCTGTTGATATGAAATAAATAACTTTTATCATCAATATTTTAGTATAAAAGCCATAAATGCTCCACTATGAATATTATGATACATAATTAGTGGCTTGGCACGGCGCGTTGGTTGCTACCAGTCGCGAAATGCTACTGAGAGTAAGTAACGCCCGCTGCTACTAGCTCCCGGATGGGTGACCACCCGGATTCGTAGTAGTAAAAACCTTGCCAAATTTAATTAATTTGTTTCATAATTTATTTATAATATATTTGCACTTGAGGCATAGTTTTTGTTTATATGATCAATGGTCATGTTTTCAGTGGTGAAGTGTGAACACTATTATTAGGTGCTCTGTAAATTAAAAAATATTTTGAAATTAATTACACCTTATACTATATTGTAAGTGTATACAAATTAATAATCAATAAGTCTTGCGTATTGCACGAAAAAAAAATATAGAAATCGTAAATTCCAAAAAAAAACTTAATACCTACATATAGGTAGGTATACTTAATACTTTATTGTGGTTATAGAAACTATTTTATACGTAACCTATATTGTATAATTTAATTAAGTAAATTAACCTAAATAAAAAAATCAATTCACTTAGCACATGTCAGATTATCTGCTAATACCAACCTATATATATATAAGCAGTTAAGTATAATCAATTTAATTTTAAACTAATACACGCGATGCTATCAAAATAAGGTTTCATATTTTTCATGTTCTCTTTTCTTCTACTAACTGTTTATTGAACTTTCCGATAAGTCTTAGCACGTATTATATTATGTGACTTGGAAATGAGGAACCCCGTTTTTTTGTTAGTGTATACACTCATAAATTATTATTTCAATTTTAAAATATTAAGTACCCAACAAGACGTTATATTGTTCATTATACAGTGTTCATAATGCTATATATACCTAATATAATATGACCTTTATCTATTATTATTTCGTTTGGCTTTATCCTTGTACAGTTTTAAAATAAAATTTCTTATAATTACAACATGTTGTATGACATTCTGTTTCAAATCCATATTAATACAAAAACCACAATTTTACAAGTATATCAATAGTATTTAATTTAATGCGACAGTAATATAAGTTACTTATAAGTTAAAACGTTCACAAAAACTTTGTTTATCTCGACTGTCAATGATCTATATTATATAATATGTAGTCATAATGCAAATTATTACATATACCTATGCGTTTTAGTGTATTTTGCATTTACAGATGTTTAAATTATAACGTTTTATGACTTTATAAGTGTTATCATGAGCCATATATTCAACTATAGGAATATTTTATAAATTTCGTTTTCTTCATTTTAACTTGAATTTTAATCCTGCCTGTATTTAATTACTTGTAATCTATTAAGAAGTGATATGTTCATCAACTATATTATGTATACAATATGAATAAACAAGTAATATCAAAGCCAACATTTCATTTGGGTTGATATATTTATTAAATTATTAAAGCATAGTAATACCATGTTCCTTCTTTGGTTTTAATCGATTTTTGATATAACAATATAAGTTTTTTCGAAAAATAATAACATTTTACAGACTTGCGGCTCGACTATACAGGCTTTAAAATTAGTTTTAATATCACATCAAACACGTCAGTTGAACCGCGCGTATTATACATTATTTATACCCGTGTCCCGTATACCACCTATATATTATTTTCTTATTCCAAACCAGTGTTAAGCCCAACTTTGTTCAGCCCACGAAAGTTCGTGCACTGACGCGTGTAAAACAACATTAAGAGAAACGAACACACTAAGTTACCGGACGCAAGTATCGCGGATAACAATAATAATAATAATAAGCAGCGGCGTCAGTGGCGGTACCTACCCATTAAAAATATGACCCCGAGTGCCCGAAAAGTCGTAAAAACCAGTCGATAATTTACACGCCCGCCACGGTGTTTGTCGGGCGTTTTGCTGATTACCCGTACCATCGCCCAGGGAGAAGGCAGAAAAAGAAAATAGCTTTATGGCGTATTATAACACACACACACACACCCATATTCGCACAGTTTATCGTTTCCTCCAGTTTTTCTTTCCCCTCTAACCGTGGTTAATTTGCAGAAGAGGAAAAATAAAGCATTTATATATTATATTTTTTCACCACTCCCTCCGTCTCGCTCGCGCGCGCGTGTGTATGTGTGTGATGTTTTATTCGTACTTGTGCCCGTGTCGTTTTTATTGCTCAGCTTTTAATCCAGCCGCCAATTTCGGAATAGGGTCGCACACCGCCACCGCCAAATAATATCCGAATAATCATAATAATAATAATAATAATAATATAAAAACGGTCGTCATTTTTATACTGTATAATATTTATTATTAATGTTACCGTGTCATCGTCAGCGCCGAAAGTGAGTAAGAGTGTACAGGAGAGAGGATACGGTTTTACGACCCGAGTAAAACAAACGGGGGCACCCGCGCGATTGTTCAAAAACCCCACTCCGGCGGGTAATAATATTATTATCGCGTATACAATGACTGCTGGGGTGGGCGCGTGTTGCCTGTGCTAATCGCCGCCTTCGCCTGTTTTGATCAATGATTGTTGTTTTAGAATAATATAAAAGACGCATCACAAACACGCCAACCGTACCCCCGACCCCCATTGTTGTGTTGTCCCATAAAACACACTGCGTGCCGTCTCTTCAAAATCACCTCTGTCGTTTCCACTCGTTACTAAAACTCCGATGACCGGATTCCCTTGACTTGCGTGCACAGTGAACTTACGACTAAATCAAAAGAAAACCAACAGACGACCTGCACTGTACAAAACCTGTGGGAATGTCGAAATGCGACACGTTTGTTACATTCGTTCGGTATAAACTATATAAGTGTTTTAAAAACATGTTTTTTTTTCCAGACGTTTCATCAGAAACGTTCCGTTCACGGCGTCACGAACCAATATATACCTGTGTGGTTAGTATTTGATACAATCAACACGCGGGCTACTGCGGCAGATTAAAAGCTCCTTCCTAAATGAAAAAAAAAAAAAACAGAAATGTCGACACGATGATTGTAATAATATGATGATTCGGTGTGGTCGTTATTGTACCATTCAGTCGTCGGGTTGACGAGACCGCCGTTACTTACGACGGTGTTATTACACTCTTATATCCTCTCTGCGGCGATCACGCGGACTCGGAATCGATATCGTTTCACGCGGCTTTCCCTGGCCACGGACATGCACTCCGTGACGTAAATCATTTGCCCCATATTATTATTTCCTCGCCACATCCACCGTGGGACAAACGTGATGAATTCGCACCACAAATCTTCCCTGCGCAGGCCGCGAAGTATATAAGTAGGCGTGTTAGACGCCTTATACGAGAGTCGCGTAAATCAAACACCCTGGCCGTTTACCAACCGTCTTGTATAGATGCTATCGTATATATGGTATCCGAATATTCGCTCGCTTGTAACTGTACCGGTGCATAATACCCCTTCTCCGCCTCCCCCCCCCCCCCCCGTCGTCTTTATCAGATATGTACGAGAACGTGTATATTTTAAATTATTCCATTTCCTGGTGGAAAAAAACAGACCATGTGACGCGGATAAATTGTTTTCGGTCGTGTGTTAGCAAAGGACTATAATAATATCAGCTATTGTTGTGGTACGAAAAACGATTCGTTGGAAATGATTACTGAAACGGTGTGTTCTACTATATAAGGTTTACCTACCTACCTATGTGTTTATAAATAAATATACTGTAAGTCTGTAACCAGCTGATAACCGGGCTTCGTCCGAGAAATAAACATTAATTTTTTCTAAACGTCTTACATTGATAAATCGTTTTGAGTTAAACAAACGTATAATCAAACTATAAGGACGTTTAAAAAAAAAAAAAATAGGAAAATGATTGGTGCTTTGAATACGTATAGAAATAATTATATATTATAATATGCGTACATGCTATATAATACATTTTTTTAGGTGAATTAGGACATTTAGTATAACGCTCGAACTTTTATTCGGTATACCTATTCATTCATTTGGGCATATATTTTAGTACTAAATCACTGTATATTATGTGGAAATATTTTACTATATGCAAATTTAAAACGAATATCTGTAGTTTATAGGTACCCAATATTACACATATATTATTTAAAACAATAAGTAATTATATGTAGGTATATCGACAAACTATAGTTAGAATGACTATCAATCATTATTTTAAATTATTTTATTTAAGTAAATTTGCATATTTATTACGTTGTCAATTATTAATTTAAATTTAATCAAACATTACAATAATATAATTTTAAAAGTAATAATCTATTTTATATTATAATATACTCTATAGTCTATGTAATAATAATGTTTGAATTGTGTGAATTGTAAAATCTTTATTAATTGAATTTATTAAGTAGTATACGTATATAACCTATATAACCTATAACTTTTATATATATATAGATATAAAATCTGTTAAAATCGTTTATTTATATAATTAGGTACTGATAAATAATTAGGTTATTTTTTACCAATTTGAACGCATGCTTTATAAAGTTACTAAATACAAACTAACTTCTTATAATTTAAGATATATTATTTTTTTTCGTTTCTATTTATCCACATTATACGTAGTATATGTCAGTACCTGGGTACTTACTTATCCTTATCGTGGTAAAATTATGCAGTTATCTATAAATTAATATATCCGAGGTTACAAACACTTTCTGTTCCTTATATTATAATATTATATTAACAACAGTTTAATGCTGAAAGCATTAAGAATATTATTGTAACGTTGCCAGCTAAGGGTAGCTGGTTTTTATGGCTTTTTTTTCAACCCTGACCAGTAATGGTGAATTAATTGGCAAGCAATTGGTAGGTTTGGACTGAGCGATGAGAAAAAAATAGTGGTATATTTTTTTCTCGTTCACCCTTTCTAAGCCCTCGTTTACACAAAACTCCTTTTAATATTCTTTCAGCCTTAATTAACCTTTTCTTTATCGTTTGAAACGAACCAATTATACGAATAGTGGATAAGCGGGGAGACGTGAAAAAAAAAACAAACGAAAGGATTTTTTCCTTATTCTTTGTGGAATGGAAACCAAAAAGATTATTGGCTTGGATTTGGTTCTAAAGAGTAATTAGAATAGCGTTTAATTAAAACTTTTAAAAAGATTAAAGGGCTCTGGCCGAATATATTTGCCAACAGTTTTACACCCATTTTAATGTGTCAATTTCGGTATATAATTTACGATTCAGACATCTGTTACTACGTAAACAATAGATACTTCTCCATTAGCGCGTAACACGTAATACGAAACCTCAACGGAAATAACGACTAGGGTGGTTATAAAATAGGTGTGGTACTTAAACCATTGGCCGAGTTTTTTTGGCGGCCAACGGGTCCAGGGAAACCCTCCCCCTGGCAAAAGCCTCTCGGCATGACGTCTCTGGAGTAATCTGTTACTGTGCGTGTGACGGTGAGTAGGTTTAATGAATAGAATTTACGCGTACACACAACACTACTATTTTTTTTTTTTTAAGAATGGCTTTTGGCCCCCGGGGGCTCTTGAATACATTACCGGGTAAAATATAATCTGTAGTATACGGCTACTAACACCCGGAGGACTTGTAAAGAGCTATTTTGTCGGGGATCCCTTTATCTCAAACGAACAGTCAACATTAAAATGAATTATGATTATTTATTCTTTTTTATTATTTTTATTTTGAATTTTCAAAATGCCGACCCCCTGCAGAAAAAATAAAAACATGGCGTTCGAATGTGTGCAAAAACTTTAACAAAGTTCCAACCGTGTAAACGCATACACCGTGTATAACAAACAAAAATATAGATAGCAAGATTTTTCGAAAGGCTTACGGTTTTTATGAAATAGAAGTAAAAAGTAAAAAATATTCTATATACTTTTATTTCCAGGTCTGTTGACAATGACAAAATTTCGCAAAAAGATAAACCTTACCCTGGTGATTTTTTTTTTCTACATCCCTCGGCCGTTTCGTATTATATACATACACGAGCTTTTGCTCCGGAAAAACGATCAGAATCCAGTGTGCTCACGACGCCATTACAATGATAGTCCCACCCCTTCTTCACTTCCTAGCTCTTCTCCCTCTCTGTACATATATATATGTATGTATGACAGTGCCTGCTGTATAATATTGGAGAGCTTGAAAAAAAGGTCCTGGGGACAATCAAATCTCTGGCATCGCGGGGCTTTTCGCGTCGCCAACACCGGACACGCGACGAATACAAATAAGCCCTTTAAGAAGGAATGAGAGATACGGGAAAAAAGAGACAGCACCTTTTGAATGCGGACGTGGACGAAATGCCGTAATACATGGAAATGTCAAAGAGGAGGATATACTCTTTTTCGCCTTCGAATGTAATTATCCGTCAGCTACCGTTATTTTTCACCAGAGTAAACGTATTTGTGATGTTTACGGTGACTAACTTCTTAGGGGTCAAGAAAAATCCATTCACTCTATTCTTTTTTTTTTTATTCTGTAAATAGACTCAAACCCTATATACACATTTTATCCTGCCAAATTATTTGTAGAAACTATAGCTCTTCGCCAAAATATACTTATTAAAAATAAAAAAATCATTGATATACTAAATATAATGATTTTTAAGTACCTAATTAAAAAATAAAAATAAAATTTAAACTTTACAGTGGATAATATGCTTACAAAGCATACTAATTATAAACATTTTCTATTTGTATAATATATTATTATACATGGAGACAAAATATATAAATTTATAGATAGGTATTGAAGTTGTTAAATATTTTTTTTTTTAATAAAACTATTTTATTAACAAATACATTTTTAGAATGAAACTATATATATAGACTCAATTTAAACAGATGCATTCCAAAAACGAGATTAATAACACGTTTAGTGAAAAACTCCACTATTTGGTGATTTATCACCATGTGTACATATCACGTCGTTTTATAATAATATAATAATAAATTTCGATTAATTGGCGATAAATTTTCAATTCCCCTAACTCGGGCATGTGATTCGCTGTATATATAGATATCTAGGACACCCAGCAGGTCAACACGGTGTATGCACAATGATAATTGAAAAACCAATGTGCTTTTTGATTTGGATAAATCCTACAACGATAAAGCGAATGAAAATGAAATGTAAAAAATACTTTCAGGGGTGGCATATATTTGCATTGTCGAAATTGATTCGCACTTGACACGCGACCGATAAACATCTGATGTGTGTTTTTATTTTATTGTGGAGCGACCCTTTGATAACTGGACCACACACTCCCACTTTAACTATTTTTATCTCTAACGGACCGATATCATTTTGTCGTTATTGATTTTATTTGTGTTTTTTTTTTTTTTTTTAATAGAAAAAAAGAAAATTACGAAAAGGCAAACACTCTGCAAGAGCCGGCCATGACAGGCTAAATGAAAAAAAGGTCAGTGATGTGTCAACATACGAGCGTCAGACGTGTAAATAAGTTTTGGTACGTTTTTTTATTCTATTTTTTAAACGTTGCCATCGAAGGGCGCTACCGTGGTAATATATTGGTTGACAGCGATTTTCGAGGGTTGTCACGAAAAAAAACAACCCTAATTGACCAGATTTAACGGCGGCCATTCTCATAATTATTGATAAACCGTGGTCATGTTCATGTGTCGTACACATTTTAAAATAGGATTTTTAATTCAAAATGTTTATATTTTAATGGTTTTATTTAGTTCATATTATAAAAGAATCGTATATTATTAAACAAAGAATGAATGAATAAACAAACGAACAAACTAAGAATGAAAATAAAATTAACGTTTTATATCTAATAATAGGTACCTACATAGATGATAGACACAGGTATTTTTAAAACATCAGTATCAGATTACAAATTATTAATTACAATAGTTTATGTTTTACATAAGTAAATTTCCTAAATTAATAAAATAAGATTGAATAGGATTTTATTTGTATAAATAAAATTTAAAATAATCTGTAAATATTAGAAGCCCCTACTTAGGTATAAGGTACTCAGACACTTTGATTAATTGTGTTTGTTCTATCGAAAATAAAAGAAGTTTTTAAACAATAACAAATTATCTACCTATTATTTGAAACTGTAAATTAATGTTTTCCCGGGAATCCAACTTTCTCGAAATCCTACAAAATTTAACTAAAATACTTGGTATAGGGTATATAGGTATAGTTTAAACTTTACTGTTTATTGCTTCGAATTTGTAATTTGTAAACACACATACTGTTTAATTCCTTGTTTTGATATTTTTGTAACGGGCATTTTCACCATACCTAACTATAATTATTAACAAATTATTTATTAAAACAAGAACAAAAATCATTGAAATTTATATGATAAAAGTAGATAAGTTTATTACTATACAAAATAAGTTCTGTGGTACAGTGGGCAAATGTTAGTATTATAGGTATGTAATTTTTAGTAATATTTTGTAAAAGTCGTAGTATGACCAACATACTAGTTATTGCTATAACTTGGTAAGTGAAAATATAATTTTTTTAAAACTTTATTGTTACATATTAGTGTAAAAAACTTAATTTACATGTGCAAAATGTTACATTTTAATTTTTACGATCCCTATACCAAGAGGAAAAGATCCATTGTTATAAACCTATTAATCTAATATTTTTAAAATTATCTTGTCTTATAATCATAACTATTTTTATAATTCCTAATTTCCTACACAATTTAGTAAGTACCTAAGTATACTTATATCATATCTTTTTAACAGTGTTTTCATAATTTTGCATGAATAAAACGATAATTATAATTTACAACTAATTTAAAGTATTTAATTTCAAAACAATTTAAGTACTCATACAGTTGATTTTTAAAATTGAAATTGTTATTAAACAAAATTGTAGTACTTAGGTTACTATAAATTAATGCAGTTAATGAACTTGTACACTGTATTGATAAATTGTATTTTTTTTTGTAATTTTGTACACATCTATCTAATTATATTATATATTATAATATAATAAATATCACATTACGCGGTTAACAAACAGTGGTCCGCTATCAGTTCAATTTCTACCGATCTATCACAGCCAGGAAAACCATGTTTAATACGCGCTTATCTGAGTTCTGGCAGCTTCCAAATGGCAAACATTATCAATTTTTACACCAGATTTGTGATGGCGTCATTGTATAAACAGTAAGCGTGGGACAAAGAGTGAGCGTGAGAGAACGGGTAGAAGGGAGAAAGACTATCATAAAAGTTAGGGAAGTAGTGGTGAAGCTCCTAAAAGAGACACAACCGTATACCTAATTATTTAGACATCAACTCCATGACCGAGTAAAGGGTTCACTTATCTCCCCTCACATATAACACAGCCAGTTTTTGGCGTTTACATTTTGGCCAAAGTGCGATTTAATAGGATCTCGTCAGCCGGATTTAGCCGAGAACCAACGTCATAAACGGAGAATTAAAAGAAGATAACCATTTGCATAATATCGGCACGCGCGGGCCTGAAGGGAAGTAGAGAAAAATGTTTGCCTACATTACACAAATGAACCGCTGAAAAAATGTTCAAAAAATAAGGGTTTCAAATAACCCTTCTAAACGTTTAAAACTCAGTTTATTAGAATTTAAAAAAAAATGTATTAACGGAATTATAATTGGCTGTATTATTATAGAAAATGTAATGGCGTTTTTAATGTTTTCTTTTTTTGCGGCTTCAATTGCTGTAGAATATAGTACAATAATATTTATAAATTACCAACAATATAGATGGGCGAATGAAAAAATATCTCTAAATTCAATGTTCTGTATTAACAAATTGAACAGAATCACAGATTCATTTGAAACATTTGTTGATTAAACTATTATTAATGATACACTTAATTATCTGTAAAAAGTATATTATACATAGGTATGAATTTAGGAACTAAATGGCTAATTTATTTTAGAAATTATTTCACATTTAACATTTTTATTACAGTACCGATAGTATATATACTTGTTTTCGTATAAAAAAATAATCCAATTAATACTAATAAATAAAACTTAAAATCTATTTATCTATTACTTTGGTACATATAAATATTAAGCCTTAAATATATAAATTTCAAAAATTTAATATTTAATATCAAAGTTAACTTTTTTTTTTATTAATTGACCAATATAATATATTGACAGACATACTACATATTGTTAATTGAACTAATAAGTTTATAATATTTATGTTCAACTTTATGATTTAGTAGTATCATATGTAATTTATTAAATTATTTATCACTTATATGTTATAACTAAAATAAAATTCTTTGTATTGGTTTTTAAAAATAAAATTATTTGTATTTTAAATGCAATAAATAATAATCAATGAACCCCGCAAGACATGAATCACACACAAGTAATCAATTATTTTTATTTTAATACATACATGAGTAAGGTAGGTACTTGACACAAAATAGTGAAGTATTCTCAGGCAGTAAATTAAATATACCAATAACTTTTATTGCATATATAGATTGTTTACTATTACAACATTTTTTATTTTAAAACTATAATCTTAAATGACATTACACAAAAAAAACACAATATAAAGAACACATTGTAACAAAAATAATATTTTCAGAACTCATTTATTTATATTTCACACACAACAATGGAATTATGTATACATACAAGTACTCAATATTATAATATTATAGTTTAAAGATTACATATTTCATCATAGTTACATACAATATATTTTAACGCTCAGTGGACATTTAATTCAAACTAAAATTATGAAATTAGATGTTAGGCATAATAACATAGTTTTTAAGAATATAAATCCCGACAAAAATGTGTCGACAAACGTCAATATGATTGCGCCTAGGAAGGTGACGTCTCAAATTCGTGTATCGTTATATACTGTATTACTGTGTGAACTACCCAACGTCTGTCATTCTATATTTTACATGTGAATAACCGAGTTGTATCTCTTTTTATTTTTATTTTCTTGCGGCAACAACGCTCAGGAGAAAAGTGCATCAGCCCCCGCCGGGCGTGTTTGGGCTGTGTGTTCGACACAATAACAAACAATAATCGCAAAGTTTTAGAACCGTTCTACCTCCTTCCCACACGACTTTAATAATATACCATATATATATATATATATATATATATATATATTATATATATATATATACCAGGAGATAGGGAAGTTTGTCGGCCCATCAAAATGTTTTCAAAGTCCCCTACCACCCTGTGGCGATAGTGCCCGTGTCCGGATTATAGGATAAAACACATACACGTAGAGTGAATATAAGAAAGTTTCGAAAACAACTCTTTGGTGCTTTGCCTAAGTACCACAAAGTTAAAATATGTTTTGCGTTGAATTTGAATTTCTAAGTGTTTTCGATAGATATAACTTTAATGCCTTCTATTTGTTGTAAAATGTTAACACCATTCAATAAAGTAGAAGACATAAACAATTAAGTTTTTAATTAATATAGTTTACAAATTTAAAAATATTTAAATATATATTTATTAGTAGGTATCCCCTATTTAATGTGGACAAAATAATAATATTAATATTATTATAATAATTGTTACAATATATTATATTAATTTCAATGTGAAAATAATAATACTATATACTATTTAACAAAATATTAAAGCCAAATATTATTTTTAAAGTACTTTTAATCTGCATCTTAAATTAAGTATCTTTAAGACTTTTAAAGCTTTAACAAAATTCACTATTTATCAACGTAACATTAGTCTTTTAATTCAAATTCACTAGTATCGCATTAGAACTCACAACTGTTATCCAAACAAAACTTTTGTCAGATACCTATTTTGTTTTTGTTTTCTAAAAGTTCGTTCACTGGAAACATTAACTTTTGTGAATACCTAGTCGTTTAAAACATGCTATCTGACAAAAGTCACAAACAGTAGTCGTATCTAACTATCTAAGTTTATGACTTTAATATACAACACTTTCATACATACAAAATTGAATATACTATTCTATCGAATATTATAAAGTTTCTTATAGCAATTTATATAAATAATTTTATTAGGTCCTTGTTGGACTTTTTGAGATTTGGGTTCATTATTACAATATATATAGTAACTTAATGCTTAATATATAATAATGATAAATAAATAAATATCTTATAGCTGATTTATACATATCTAATTCAACATGTCTTTTGATCTCGATTTATTCTCGATTTTTTTTTTTGTTGGTTTTTAGATTTCTGAGTTATTACATTTATCTGCCTGTACGGCTGTACCTATAGGTAGGTACCTACCATGCGATAACATACACAACACACGCGCTCTCTATTGTTTACACGAACCTATAAAGTGTAAGTAGTTTTGTTATATCAAATTAATATTCCACGAATTACCAGTTACTCATTAAAATTCAATGTAAGTGATTAAAATAAAAAAAATCACTTGATCCGAAAAATAAATACTACGATGATGTGTTCGACATAGATATAATATACCTACCTACACAATAATATAGTGATTTACTGATATTGTTTAATATGTCTTGTTTGTCACCTTATAAGACAATTTAAACAATCGTCGGCGGCGGCATTTTTAAAACGAGTATTTATTTGTTTTAATAGGCACCTATATAGGTACTCATCGCCGTCGTTTCGGTATATGCATATAATATATAATATTATATGTACCGTTGTAACTTGCTAGCTATAGTCGCACCGTCGTCGAAATATTAGTTGTATACAACTGATGTCTAATCATTTATTATTTGTTTACGATTGATAACGGCGCGGTGTGTTAAGTGCGCTGTGATTATAATATTATATACTCAACTCACTTATATTATATATACTCTCTCACACACACACACACACAGATGGGTTAGGAGTTATTCTTTTATTTTATCTTAATACTCCTCAGCCAACCCGTATCGCATAGCCGACCCGATCTCATCGATTGTGTACAGCACGCGCTATAGAACGTATAATATTATTATAATGGATGATTAAAGCCTTTCTGGTGTGCGCGTGTGCGTCGCGTCAAAGACTTGGAATAGTAATTAAAACACGATGACGACGACGACGACGACGAGGGTGGGTATGTGTATTTATGTGTGCTCTGCGCGTGCGTGTGTGTCTGAGAGAGAGAGAGAGACAGAGAGAGAAGAGATGAAGTCATCTCGGCAAAGGATTACCGACCCCGGTCACGTGTCGGGGGTGGCTGCCGCCGGGCCGCCACTATATACGCTCTGCTCGAACAGCGTCAACAATCGCGTGTGGATTAACTTTTTTCGGACGTATAATATTGTATACTATTTTATATATTTTTATACTCTACGCCCGACCACGACGGACGCAGTGCGCGCGCGTGTGTGCAGTATACACACGACGATGGATATGATACGTAGCAGCAGCGACAGTCGACGATCAGCTCTCGTCCGCCGACGGGGGTCGGCCTTTTTTTCCCCTAAATAATCGCATATCGTATTATTAGGTGTAAAAAATGATACATTATACTTTTTTCCGTCGGTTCTCGAAATCGTCACGATATATTATTATATATAATACTGCAATACCATATCATTATAACTATGTTATATATCATATATACCTGCAGAGCACTTGTCTTCGGGCATTTCGACGCGCGTGCCTGGCTGCAGAGGTCGACTTATAAAAAATAAACACAAAATATATAATACGACATTCCCTGTTCGCACGCAGTGTCCACGGGATCGTGCTCGGACGACGGACCGACCCGCCTACTTATTTTGCGTATATTTTGCGGCTTTACAATATTATGGCCAAGTAGCTATAGGCCAAGTCATATATGCTGCATGCTGCACACGTCGTGACGATATCGCACAAAAAGTCACGACGCGAAACGGTTAAAATGATTTTTCTGACTGTGCAACGGAAAATGTGTCATATTATTAACAGATTATAACGTCGGCGTGTTATGATAACATTAAAATATATAAAAATAAAATAATAATATTATAATATTATATTTCTTGCGTAATATTATAATAATTCGTGCAACAGTTGCACCTGCAGCAATACCGCATTGAGTGGGTGCGCGCGCGTGTCTTGTTTCCATAGTATATATGACTTATTCACCTATAAACGAGTGTAATATTATATGATTGCCACGTAGGTAAAGTTAAAAGTTAAATAATCTTTATAATTAGTATATATAGTAACAGCTTATAGGCAAATATTATTTTATCGAGCATATTGTACAAAAATATTAATCATCTCTGGTGTATTGTTTAGTAATAGTCTGAGTAGAATATTATTATCATCGGATACTTCCTATATACATACACAACTACTATATGAAACTTAAGTAACGATATGAATATAATATATGATGTGACATCGACGAAGACGTGCGTCACATTTATGATAAATGTAAATAAACGATTATTATATAATATGTACGTATAGGTACTATCGCATATATCGATAACTGTTTTAATTACTTTTATTTGGCGCTATAATATATACTTATGAACTAATTTATATCATAATATAGGTATATGATTAACAATGCTTTTTATCATATTTTAGACCATAGTGCGCCGAACAGATTGAGGTCAATGACTGTAAAATCGATTTCAAACGACTCCACCATAAGAAATCTAAATAACTATATTAGTGTGAAATACTGAAACCGGTACTTACCTCAAGTGTACGAAGGGATAAACGTCGTCAGTGGCGTACAATAATAAGCTCTGCTCGGCATGTCGTATATACGCCACTAAGGACAGAGTTTTCCGTTAAGTTATGATGCAGCATCATTTTAAATAGATATTCAGTATCGTTTGGTACTGTGTGTCGTACCGCATCGTTAGTTATGTTAACCTGACCGGAAAATAAACCGTCGACGATGGGCCTTTGGTAGCTGTCTATCTATGACGCCGTAATTTTACGATTGCAATGTACGTGAAAGATATTTCATCATATTATAATAAGATAATATTATTAGGCCACCCACATCAAATTTTAGGCCCTGTATTAACGTACATGTCTCCAACCCCCCCACCAAAGAAATTCTCAAAAATTTCTATTTAAATATTTTGTATGTCATTTGTATGAATTTGTTTGATGGTTTTTAGAATTTGTACGACACCAGTATTCGAGCAATACCGGAAATACTGAAGGGGGGCTGGCGACACATGTCTCCAGCCCCCCATAGTGTAAATAATTAAGTATTCATATATATTATACTGCAATATTATGTAACTCAATTTGTATGAGATTTGTATGACCATTTTCGGATTTGTATGACACCCCCTCCCGCGGAAAAATCGAAAAAACCAATTTTCCCGTGTCCCCCGCCCCCCGCCCCCCCGATTCGGAATTTTCTATTTTTTCTTACGCCATACTTTTAAACGCTATTTGTATGAATTTGTATGACCATTTTCGGAATTTGTATGACACCCCCTCCCGCGGAAAAATCGAAAAAACCAATTTTCCCGTGTCCCCCCCCCCCCCCGATTCGGAATTTTCTATTTTTTCTTACGCCATACTTTTAACGCTATTGTATGAATTTGTATGACCATTTTCGGAATTTGTATGACACCCCCTCCCCCGGAAAATTCGAAGAATATCTATGAACCCATAATTCAAAGGTATTGTAATAAAATTATTATTTTTTTTAATAAAACCTGTCTATGAATGGTTAACTAGTATCTTAGTAACTAAACCTGGTTATTAAACCAAAACTTAAACCTAGACTTATATTAAAACCTGGTTTTCAAAACCAAAATCGAAACCACAAATTTGGTTTTAATTTTCGTGTTCTTGTATATTTAATAATAATTTTTTAAATATAAATCTTATATTTAATATAGAATATATTCACCACTTACATTTAGAAATATAGTAGGTTTACAAAAACACTAAATTTTACAGGAATGCAGTTTTAAGATTTTAAATTATTCTACAACAAATAATTTGTGTTATAAATTTTTGTTTTTCGGTGTATTTATTTGTAAAATATTCTGTAGATTACATAATAATTGTTACTTTTAGGTCTTAAAATTTTTTTCAACGTAATTATGCTGTTCCTTTTAAATAAACTCATTGTTTGACGACGTTATAAAGGTGTATGCCAAATTTCAGCTGGATGGAATTTTTTCCGAACTGAAGCATTATTTTCATCTAATTCGACTGGGCTATTTAGTTTTCGTGTTCTTATTTATATCTAGCTCTTTGATTGTGTTGTTTATTGTTTTAAGTAATAATAATATTTTACAATATAAATCTTATAATTATGTATACCTACCTATAATAAATTCACAACATGATACTACGATTGTCACACAAATGATAATAATATTTTGACTTATCATCAGCGATTAAAACGGCTTACATTAAAAATAGTTTTTCGAAAAAATAACACGTCCGGACGATATTTTCTTAAATAATACAAGTCCAAAATTGAATGACTTGTTTTTGACAAAAGTAACAAGTCCGGACTGTTTTATTTGTCCACTTAATATTTAGATTATGTTAAACTATTTATTGTATGTCACATTAATTAATTATTACTTGTTATATGTGTGCACTAAAAAATCTTGCGCCAAAAAAACAAAATTAAAGTATAAATAAAACATGTTTTAATTATGATATTGACTTATAATGTTTTACCGAATCAAAAGACGACCCATATAAACCCAATGGACTTATAAAACGATTTTGAGAATAAATTGGACGTACAACTTTTGGCCTCTTAGCCATCGAAATACTTACAACAATATATATTTATATATATATATTATATATTAGTAAAATATGTCTGCGAGGTTCGTGTTGGAAAAATAAACATAAATAAGATTATTAATTGATTTTAGTATTTATATTTATAAATTATAAATATATATTACTGCGTTATTTTTATCGTCAATAATATTTTTAGATTCTTGCTTTACGACATTGTGTCTATTTTTATATCGATATAAGTAATTTTCGTAAAGGGATTAATATTAATTTTGCTTATACTAGTCATTCGTATAACAACTGTCGGCTGCAGTTTATACTATTTTAATATTGTGACTGTTTGAGCTACCTATTGGCTATTTGATTATACTAATATATTAAAGTGCATTTTACAAATGGTTGTAAGAAAACCTATAATTGAACCTCAAAACCTACTATATTTCTAAATGTACGTGGTTAATATATTCTATACATTAATATAAGATTTATATTTAAAAAATTATTATTAAATATACAAGAACACGAAAATTAAAACCAAATTTGTGGTTTCGATTTTGGTTTTGAAAACCAGGTTTTAATATAAGTCTAGGTTTAAGTTTTGGTTAAATAACCAGGTTATGAGTTACTAAGATACTAGTTAACCATTCATAGACAGGTTTTTATTAAAAAAAAATAATAATTTTATTACAACCTTTGAATTATGGGTTCATAGATATTCTTCGAATTTTCCGGGGGAGGGGGTGTCATACAAATCCGAAAATGGTCATACAAATTCATACAAATAGCGTTTAAAAGTATGGCGTAGGAAAAAAATAAAAATTCCGAATCGGGGGGGCGGGGGACACGGGAAAATTGGTTTTTTCGATTTTTCCGGGGGGGGGGTGTCATACAAATTCCGAAAATGGTCATACAAATTCATACAAATAGCGTTTAAAAGTATGGCGTAAGAAAAAATAGAAAATTCCGAATCGGGGGGGCGGGGGACACGGGAAAATTGGTTTTTTCGATTTTTCCGCGGGAGGGGGTGTCATACAAATTCCGAAAATGGTCATACAAATTCATACAAATAGCGTTTAAAAGTATGGCGTAAGAAAAAATAGAAAATTCCGAATCGGGGGGGCGGGGGACACGGGAAAATGGTTTTTTTTTCGATTTTTCCGCGGGAGGGGGTGTCATACAAATTCCGAAAATGGTCATAACAATTCATACAAATTGAGTTACATAATATTGCAGTATAATATATATGAATACTTAATTATTTACACTATGGGGGGCTGGAGACATGTGTCGCCAGCCCCCCTTCAGTATTTCCGGTATTGCTCGAATACTGGTGTCGTACAAATTCTAAAAACCATCAAACAAATTCATACAAATGACATACAAAATATTTAAATAGAAATTTTTGAGAATTTCTTTGGTGGGGGGGTTGGAGACACATACGTCCTGTATTAAATGATTTTGCGGACACACCGATTTTTTCTATAAAATATCATTGAACTAGCTGATCCCACACACTTTGTTGCCCGTAAAAAATGACAACTCTTAAAAAAATTGTGATTTTTTTCAACTCCTTTTAGGTGCAACTCAGCCACCCTGTAGGTAAGCATCAGACTACGTCGGATCGCGGAAAATGGGCGACAGCATATATCAAGCAGGTGGATTGTGGACACGCCGATATGGGGCTATAGGTATAAGTGCAACTCATAATTCATATTTTGACCCCGCGTGTTGCGATGAATAAAAAAATTAACCAAACATTCGTATGTATAGATAAAGAAGAAAAATAAAAATAAAGAAAAAAATCTATGCAAATAATATACTATATTATATACAATTATTATTTTAAACTACAACCAATATAGCAACCGTACAATAAACTAAATTTAAAAATAAAATAAAAATAAACAAAAATACTAAAATCGAGATAAAAATTGAGAGTGGGGTATGAGGGTGAAAAATACTTTATAACCTATTCTCATATCTACCATATATACAAAAAAAATTCATTAAAATCGGTCAAGCCTTTCGGAGGAGTGCGACCACAAACGCCGTGACATGAGATTTTTATATATATAAGAATATAAAATAAGTATAAATAAGTATTCCAATCAAAATGTCAAAAATTACAAATTCATTTCAACGAGCCCTTAAAATAGCCTCTGTACTCCAGGTCTAACATCAACCCTTGCGGGGGCCCTGAATATTATTATGTAAATGTTATTATTTATAATTGTTAAATATTTAAAATATTGTATCGTGTCGTTTTTATATTTATTATATATATTACAAAAAAAAAAAAAAAACATTAATTTAAGTAAACTAAAATGGGAAGGAATTGTTATATTATTAGCTGTGAAATCAACTACGATAAGTTATCATATCGTTTAAAAGTTAATGTGCACAAAAATGTCCGACCTAAAAGCAAAACATGATGGTATTTGAGTCACTAGTTGTATAGCTGTGGTAGAGAAAAATAATTAATAACCACAGAGGGTCTTATATTCACGATCGTCACTAAAATCGTCATCGGCCATGAAAAGAAGACGGATTATACACCCTGGCTCTTATATTGTTACTAATTAGTTTAAATGAATCACATGGATTTCTTATAGGATTTTATAAACCAATTAGATAATACATTTTACATTTTATCTATCGTTGACAAAAAATTGCATATAAATTAAATATTGCATAACGCTCCGGTGTTATAATATATGTATAGTTGATAAAATAGGCAAAAAAAAATACTGCAGGTTTATGCTACGGACTAATTCTTAAATAGAGATAGTATCGACCTACAGTGAAGAGGTGGTGACGTTAACGTCATAAAAATATACCCTTACATTGATGTCTTATTCATATATAGACATATAGTTAATATGACCAAGTTAATACTGTTAACAGACAACAGTATAAATACATTATTATATAGTAACCACCACTCAGTCTGACCTAGTTGTCAAGGTATACATCGGTTATCGGTATATATGTACAAAGGTCGTCAAAACTTTCTGATATTATATTAAATGCGGATTGCTTAAGCAAATTATATTGTTATTTTTATTAGGTACATAATCGTGACGCTGTTCCAATACTAACTAAAGTAACTAAACACTATGTGGGGCATGTACTTCTACAAATGTTTTTTAAGAGATAATTTCCATTCAAATGATAACTTCAGAAAATGTTTAAAATTCATTATTTTCCTCATTATTTCCATTTAACAAATATATAGTAATAATAATGTGTTTTTCAATAAAATGCATTAAATGTAAAAACGAATGTTTATGTGGACATGATAGAATATCAGTTAATACAAATGTTACTAAAATATAAAAACATGATAAGTTTTATTTGTATGCTATATAATGACTATAATGTAGTCTAATCAAGTGTGCCTTAAAGGAACGATAAATTATTTTTAATTTCAACTAAAACTTAAATTTGAACTATTAACATGTGTTGTTGCACGTTATGGGATTATACTAATAAATTATACCGATTATTATGTTCAAGTACCTATATATACATTCATAATATAGGCTATAGTCAATATAATATACATTATACAAGAGAATATACCGCAAGAGTAATCGGCCTTTTTTCTTTAATACTGTATATTATATAGTGGCGCAAAAAGGTTGGAAAATGTATGATTTGAAACCGTATCATCATGGAAAAATACCGCGTAAACTTGCATAGGTATTGTTGAAACAGTATTTTTAGTTTTTAATTGTTGATCTCAATTGTTGATTATAATTAAATCAATGTGGTGCAACACATTGTTTTCAAACCATACACCTAAACGGGCCTTCGAAATTGATTCAAATAGGTTCGAATGTTTTTTTTTCTTCAGCAATTGTTTTCGTGGTGGACACCATTGTATTTGCATCGTTATATTAATTATCTTTTCGCCTCTAACTCGCACATTATTTTCATAACATATTATTATTTTTTATTCGCAAACCGCGTCTGAAAACCTACACGTTATATACCTACTTGTATTATATAGAGGCATATAATACCTACGGTATTCTAATATAATCTGCCTACACAAATGATAGCCATTCTGCGGAATAAAAAAAAATCGTGGTACCGTGACGGTAATGGATCATAAATTATGGGGGATGACGCGCGTATAATATTTCCGCTGTCGAATTTATAGACAAGCGACGTAATGATAATAACCGAAAACGCGTACGCCTCGGGAAAAAAAAAACACACTCGGTGAACTGGACGAGGAAAACTCCAAACCACACACACTCGTCACTTATAATATTATTGTCTCGTGTTATATCGTATATATATATAAAGCACCGACACAGTTCGGGCGCGTCTCACCGTCCGCCCATCATCGCCTCCTGGGCAATAAGGTTGTAGCTGGCGCGTGTGCGGGTTGGCGGCGGTGGCAGGAGCTTTTCGGCAAACGGGAAAATTAATAACGAAAACCCGAAGCTCCGTCGGCGGAGGCGGAGGTGGCGGTGGTGTACGAGAGGAGGAGAGGCTGGCACGGCGGTTTATAATCTTTTAATAATTCCCGTCCGAATGTGCGCGCACACGAACACACACACACACACACACACGACTTTGTCGTTTACTGTATACATGCGTATACGACTCACTCACTCGCGCGTGTGTGTGTGTGTTATATGACATTGTCGAGCACAAAAGGCATTTATATATATATATATGTTTAGACGGCGTCAAAAATGGCGGACGCGATATTATTACACGACGACGACGACGACGACGACGACTACAACTATACACAATACATATAACGTATATAAAGTGTGGCGGTCGTAGTGGTTGTATATATATATATGGTGTAGTAGTAGTAACTGCACCGAGAGAGAAGAGTTGGCCCGGTGTGCGAGTGTGCAGGGTGGTGGTGGGGGGGATAAACACGACGTTTTTCGGCGAGCAAAACGGGCTAAGGGAAATCTCTGGTGGCGGCGGGCGGGCGGAAAACGCAATAACAATTTCCCGGACGGGCGGTTCACATTTCATTATTCCACTTGAGCGGCGGCGGCGGCGGCGGCGGTGGCGTTGCCCGCCGGGTTGATCGTCGTCGTCGTCGTCGTCGTCGCAGTCGTCGCAGTCGTCGTCGACGTCGTCGTCATAATATTATAGTCGGCGTACAGTCTTGCGGGGCCCAGCGCGGCGGCTGTTCCCGGCGCGGCGGCGGGGGAGCGGTACGCGGGCAGCGGGTTCACGCCCCCGTCGCCCCAAGACAGCCGTGGCCAATCAAAGTAACACGCCGCCGCCGTGTCGGTGTATGCGTGTGAATAATATACCGCGCCGCGACGCGCGTTAACGATTTTTTTTCCACCCCGCCGTCGCACTCCCCCGGCGGGGCCCCACGACCGCCAGCGCTATCAAAAAGTATAATAATATATTTTATACGACGACGATGATGTTCGGCGGCTCCGGCGGAGGTAGGTGCGCGCACGGTAGGGGACGCGACGAGAAAAATAATAATATTATACGAAAACGAGGGAATAAGAGACTATAATATAGCCCTATACGCGATAAAGACGACGACGACCACCACCACCGCGGTGCGCGCGAGCGACACTTTGTGATGCGTCTGCAGGTACACATTATCGTCGTGTCGCGCGCACGTGCGTATAATATAGTTCCGGGTTCTGGGCACAGATGGAGTGGCGGCGGTGGCTTGGTGACAACCAGTAACCGCTTTATAGACTCGCAGGCGTCACCTATCATGATATTATCGTATTATGGTATATCAGGTTTTGTGAAACGATTGGAATAAAAACAATAACCGATAACCGATGATCGTCGGGGACTGCAATTCTAACGAACAATAAATTATGTAGGTTAGGTATATAATTATTGTTCCATGGTATGGTACATCGCAAACTCTTATTTTATTACGGTTTATATAGTTTATAATAAATTACTCGTTCTCAATAAATTCTGATGTCGGTTTCGACGGCAATCTTTCGGCTCGCGAGCTAACGTATCCGTCACCGAACTGAATGCACCTATAGTTATATGTTGTACCCATGTCCTATATGCCGATGTTTTTTGTTTTAAGAAAACGTTAAATTATTCGGGTTCTTCATTTCCTGTTAATTTTCGATCAAATCATTTTCAAGACATCGTCTTCGAATGCGTTCATTATTATAATAATATAGAGTAAAAATCTCGTTCTACAATGACTGTTTTCGTGGCTGGCAACAATTATTCTTCGACTGCGAATCCCGGACTACGATGAACCCTTCAGGTAAACGTGTTTGTCTGTCTTGGGAAAACGGATTCCACCGGCCTACGCCTGGCGATGAATGTGTTTTATCCAATGCATTTGTATTGCTTGTACCATATATCCAAGTTGAACCGTCGCGTAACGTGTTGTGTGATCAATTTAGGTAGTATACCTACAACATAATTTCTATTAAAATATAATGTATATTACTCTACGTGTATTAGTATATCGTTAGTTCATATAACGTACCTATGTAGATACTAAATATATAGATACTATAGATATTGCTTATAGATTCATACCCTTAAAGCAGGCTTTCGCCACACGATGGATGGTGTATACTCATCGTGTACGTGTATACATAAATTCAAAATTGTAACCATTTCGTTTTTCAATTTTCCGTCACGTTGATCCGCATCGTTTATAAACTTGAACGAGTCTAATACACATATTATATGCCTATAGTTAGCGGTAATAGAATATGTCTTTAATTTTTGTCCACGAATTAAAACCATCGTCAGACTGCAAGACACGGTGGTTGTACAGAGCGTGCGCACCTATATCGTATTATACGTTTGTACCGAACAGAAGGCACAAACGAACATACACAGAAATCACATAAAAAAATCAAGTTTTGCGTTGTTGCTCGTGTAAAACAAAACGCGTTTTTCCCCCGACCTACACACGCGCTCGTATAAACTTGTAGGTACTCTATTCTAAATCGTACAAGAAAAAAAATCATTACACGGTTGCCAATTCGTCGTTGTTTTCTCGACGTAGGTGCGTTAAAATATAATGATATGGAGTGTGAGAGAGAGAGAAAGAGAGAAAGAGATACAGAGAGAGAGAGAGACAGATATACAGAGAGAGAATCGAGTGAGATAGCTGAGCGACATGCGGGGGCCGGAGACTGAGGTATTCATTCATTCGCCCAAATAGCGTTTTACAATACACCCTCTCGTATATGCAAACGCTTGCAAATGTGTCTTATATATGACTAATATCGTTTACGAGTCGGTTGATATGACAAATTTAACGGTAGAAAATTTAACAGTATCACTGCGCGTGTATCTCGTATATATAGGTATTGCACGTATACTATATAGTATACATATAGAGCCATATGTGTCTCTATTTAATTGCCACTTTCCACGAACCATACTGCATATATTATAGGTGTACACTTGTATAATTTCGGTTTACTTTAAACTCGCGACTATGTTATATTATACAATTTAGCTCTCATCGTTGAATTTGTATTTATTTTTTTTGTTGTATATAATATATTCCGAAACAATCATTTGTTCAGAACAAATATTTAAAAGTTACCATTATGTGTTCCCGTGTCTATTATTAAATTATTAATATTCAGATGACAAATATTTTATATTTTTATTTATGCATAGGTAGGTACATCTAATATAATATCTGAATCGAAATTACAATTGGTTTACAAGTTTACAAGCTACTGCTAAGTATAGCACTTTCTAAAATTTTAAAACACATTTTTTTTTGTATTTTATACATCTGATTCGTTACCATATTGGTAATCTATAAGTACACTCAATTTATTGTTCAAAACTCAGTTGTCTATGGAATAACAAATCCTATAAACACTCATTCCGTCTAGTTGATATAATATAATATAAATAATTTATTGAAAACTCGACAAAAAACTAACACAATCTTCCAAGCAAAAGTTTATATCAAACTGAGGATATAGAAATATCTCTATAACTTCATTCGAACTATTATACTTTCTTTTGTTGTTTTACTTACAAAAATATCAATAACGAATACTCAACGATAAAACATTCGTATTATTTTTGTTGAGTACTTTGTAAACTTTTAGTATATTCGTATTTTATAAAAAAATAAGTAAATATTGATGTGGCTCGGTGATGCGCAGTGTTAGCATTCAGTCACGAATGTGCTCAGAATGTACGCATCGGCCGGTGTCACTATATCCCGGATGGGTGACCACCTGGGGTTTTTAGCGACAAATCCTTGCTACACATATACATACACGTGTTCAAACCAACAGTACCCCAACCCCACAGGAGCATGATAGTGACCTCAGTTTCGAAGCCTTAATTTCAAATAAAAAAATTAATAAATAAATATTAAACACATATAATTAAGGTAATATATTTTATTTGTATACATGTACATTATTATATTTATACGGATGGTAGGTAATTATAAGGTTATGTCGAGTTCCGTTCTGTTTATATACTGAATCATTTTACTGGAGTTTTTAAGAAAATGAATGGTGAAATATGAATTATGAATTATTTAATAAAAACACCAATTCAGAAACATTAGATAAAAGTATATTACATACATGTAAGTATATCATGTTTAATTTATGCACTAATATTATAAAAGGTCGTCGTCACTCGTCTATAATTCGTGGTTATTTCATTGTATTACACTCCTCGATACGTACGTCTCTTCTATATTATAATATTAATCACCGGTATAGGTACATCCATGGATTGGTGCACAAATGTTCTGTTAAATGTATACACGCGCAGTTTGTATTTATTTTATTTATGAATGGTTATTAATTATCAAAATAATATCTATGTATAGATTTTTAATTAGAATATTTATAATTGTGATTGTAAAATGTAGGCATAAGGTTTTTTTATACTTATTATAATATACAATAATATATTCATCATTGTTACCAACATCTATCTTTTTTTATTGATTTGATCTTGGTGCCACCTTATTTTTTTATTAATTTTAAATCAAATTTCGTTATCTTTAAAAAGACGTGATTCTATGTATTACAATGATTGTGCCTAGGCTTATAACTTATTTTTAACAATTAAAGTGAAAAAGAAGAAAATTATTTTGTGTAAAGATTTACTATTTAGGTACCTTGGGTGTAGTGAAGGAGCCATTGATTTTACAATAATGTTGATTTAAAAGAGGGGAAAAATAAAAAAGCTTTAAAAGTTTTAAGCATTACTTTTGTGAAGATTGAAAATTGATCATAATCTCATCTTTAAAATATATTATATTGCTACCTCTCTAACCAAAGAATTGTTAATGAACATGAAATATTTATAGGATTTTTAAATAGAATAGCAATAATTTATTACAATGAAAACATTGAAAATAAAATAAACGTTAATTGTTACCAATATGATATACTTGTGAATGTTTATATTTTTAGGAATTACTTATTTGAACCTATACTTCTGTAATAATAGTAAATAACAACGTATATTTACAATATCTAAAATATAGTAGAGAAGTCTAAAATGTAGCCTTAAATAAAGTTTTTGTACACAATAAATTATAAATTATATATACAATTTTTATATAATATAATACTGGTATTTATAATCAATGGTACTATGTTTGATATTGCTAATTTCTATATTATTGCGTTTATGTTATAAAAGTAAGTGTTATAATAGTGGTAAATTACAGTTTTTACAATATTTACAATGTTTTTACTGTTTCGACCTATTTACGCGGTGCCGTTTAAACGATATAATATATAGTAGCTGGTTTAGGTCAAACATTTTGTTCACTAGCCATTTAAACCGGTGTGCAAACACACCAACCCCGACAATACCTAAAGCTGTTGGGTATGGACTTTAATCACTTTACATCCGGCCATTAAAAGGCAGAGAAGGTGAACACCTCGGAAGTCGTGTCTGTGAGGTGAGTAAGGGAAGGCGTAGTCTCAGTTATTAATTTACCCGAACCCGTAGGACTTGTAAAATCCGAGTTCTCTTCAATACACACACACACACACACACACGCCCTTGCCAAAGTCTTTAGCGGTCTTAAACCATATAGTTGACGGTGTTGGAGGATAAGTAAGGTGAAGGGATTTAATTACTTGTGTTTGCGACGATGTCGTATGCCCGTTAAGCCTTTATGGGCTTCCTTTATTTGACGGGCGCATGTGTATATATTATACATAATATATACCTATATAAATATATATACAGGCATATAGCCCATGGAAAACTGAACCCATAGACGATAACAATCCTATGGCGTAGCGCTACAAACCCATAGATAATATGTATATAGTCTCCGCAACGTGTCTTGTAGCTACATGTCATTTATGTATTATGTACCTACCTATATTGTATAATATATATAGTGTTTTACACCCATCAACCCACAGTAAAGTTGATCACACGACTTCGCCTCTAAGTAATAATAATACATTACAAAACCGACCATTATTCCCCTGCGTCATAATACCTAAATAACCATTATTCTATCAAATTCAACTTATTTTCCTAATGATCTATATTCGATAGTGTTACGTTTTGTTTTATGTACTCATTTATTTTAGACATATTTTTAGTAAAGAAAGATCACGAAATAATAAACAAATAAAATAACATATTATTACATCATTATGTACCAATATTATGGATCATAATTCATAACATATGTAGCAAATTGTATTATTAATATTGTTGATATTGGATTATTTATCTAATAAGTATCTTATCATTTTATTTAAAATAAAAACAATTGAAACATGTGCATAAAATATTAATAAATATTAAGATTAATATTTAAATTGAATATAATATTTGCAATAATAAATCTATTAATAATGTATTTATTATTCTATGTTCATACCATGAAGTGTACCTAAGTATTTTTTGTTTGAAATATTCTAGACAATTTTAACTTCAATGTTTCACAAAAAAGAAGCGGTATACGATTTATAAGTAAAACAATTTATGGAATTGCATACAGATTCTCCTTCTAAGGGAACATACTTTGTTGAAGTTATACTCATAAATATCGAAATTGTACGTCTTATATATTTAATTGAATATTTGAATTTCTTTAGTTATTATACCTCATCACCAATTTTGTACTTGCTAGTTAGTTTTTTTTTTTGTTAATTTAATGATTGATTAATTTAGTAAACAATTTATGATTGATGTTTTATTTAAAAAAATACAATTGTAGATTAACAAATATATACAAATAATATGTGTCTATATTTATATAAAATAGAAGGCAACGTTCATTTAACAACTATAATCATTTTTAGTATAGTTAATATTTATTTTACAATTATTATTAGTTGATGCTATCTTTCAAAAATTAATTTAGAAGTTATATATTATGATTTATATTTACATTTCAGTATGTTATATTTTGACAATTTTGAAATGCATGCGATAATAAATCATATCTCATTTATTTAAAAATAACATACAAATCTGAGGTAGTTAATAATTGTTATATAGTTCATATTTACATTAATAGTACCTACCTATATGGATATATAAAATAATATATAAATATGTTTATGCATTTCGAAATTTTTTGAAGACAATTTAATGATATATAAATCATATTATTCATAAGTATCTTAATATGATTATATTTATTATATTATATTTTTACTATTTGTCTATTATTGTCCTATTTGTTCACATACTATATGAGTATATTCGTAGGTATTTATTTTAAAACATTATTTATTAGATTACATTTTAACTTAAACAGTCGATGATTTACCAACATTTTGATTTACAACAATTATATGTAGGTGCCTAAATAAGTTAAAAATTAAAAGTATAATATTATTTGATGAGTGATTAGCGACATTTTTCTATGAATACCTTTTATATTGCTGTTTAACTGCACATTATCTCCTCGTGATGTGCCAAATTATAATTATTATTTTGATAGTTCCATCGAAATACCAGCAAAAATCGGTACACGTCCCGACGCAAAAACCGTCTGTCATTATTCAATAATAATTATTGTTCCAACACATTCACGCGATAACGTGAACAACCCGCGACCGTTTCTATTTTACGAAATAAACTATAAAACCATACGGGTTTTCTAGCGTTCGACGGATGCCTGATGGCCTATATTATATATAGGTACGCGCGGTGTGCTACAAATTAATTTCTCTCTCGAAACCGCGGTATATTTTCTGATTTTTCACCCTTCCGGCTACTGAAACCCCACGATTTATAGGTGAGAGACGAAAGGGTGAGAGGAAAATATTATGCGATATTGAAATGCGAAATCCGTGCCCGACTCGGCGCGCGTGGTCTATTTATTACGCGAGACGTGTCGGAGTGCAAGCGTGGGCCTATCGCGGCCGCCGAGTCATTGTTTAACACGCAGCACCTCGGCACGCGGGGTCGTTATTCACACCCTTCGTATAATATTATTCCTTTAAGTATAATATTTCGGTGAATCGACACACACACACACACACACACACACACGAATGTTGGTATTATATTTTGCGTATTATTTCACAAGATAAAACACCGCGTGCCATTTTAAATAAATATATATACGTATATTATGTGTGGGATTCGATATATATATTTATATATACATATATATTTATTGTATATACCTATGATGGCGTAAGAATATTTCGAATCTTTGCGCCGGTGGCGCGGGCGGGTGGTGCATGAATAAATCCGCGATGGAATGGGGAAATCGTTCGACGTCAAATTTGATTTATACCACCCCGATGGTGAAACCCTATGAATACGATTTTTCTCTATGATATAATATATTGTACGCTGCACACGTTGCGCTATATAATATGTGTACGTGAAAAGAGGGTGAAAAAAATCTTGGCACACGAAATCTTCGATAATATGTCTGACAATCGTCCGATGCGGTCTTACCACAAGCTATCTATTCGCAAGCGTGTTCAAACTTTTATGTAAATTAACTTCTATATGATATATTACGATATATTTATTATTGTTGAAAAAAAAAACTTTTAAAGTGAAGTCTCCAAATAACCGAATGTGTTTGCGGCTTGAAATGTATAAAGTGTAAAATTGAATAAATTTATTTTGTGGCTATATGAACTGAAGAGTAGCTATTCTTTTTTTTTTTATAATTTTAATAACTTCTAAGTAGGTATATGTAACTAGACATTACCTATATGTATATATCCATGTATTATAGCCTATAGGTATATAAGTATTGTATATAGATATATTAATATTTATTTTGTCGAATCAAAATTCTCGGTAACGTGACAATTTTATATCTGTAGTGAATTTAGTTTTCACCCAAAATTAAAAAGAATAATATGATTTTGTCTAGACGGTCTAGCAGTGATGTTTACAATAATTACGATGACGTTTACGAGTGCCAGTTAATTTAACGGCCGTAAACCAACCCCTCTTCATATAGCTATATTTATCCCTCTTGGTCTGACAAGGGTCGTTTTTCAACAACTATTTAATTTTAGTTTTTTCTATTATAATATTTATTACGTGAATCGTCACCGGGTTTTTAATATGATCTCATTTTTATTACTTAACAGTTTTGTCAGCTCCATTACTGCAGATTCAAATTGTAAAACAGACTGATTGTTAAGAATTTCAACATAACCTATTACAAGCTGTGGCCTGTTTCTGGCTGTATCCCAATAATGTTTTCCTGGCATATGTCTATAAATGTCCCAATCGTGTTTAGTTGTAATATTATTCTAAAATAAAATAAACTATTTAATCAAATCAATCATCAACACAATTACAGCCAAGCGTATTTTAAAAATATATAGCTTTCCATCGTGTACCTATACTTAAAGTATAGTTAGTGTCTAAACTGATATTTACTTCTTTACTATTGAACTTTGTACTTGGTAATTTGAACTAAAATATGAACACTTAAATATATTGTCTGGCTACACGAACAATTTTTTTTTTGTAAAAATCTACTCATAAGTTGTTTCAAGTGGAACAAAAGAAGCGTAGGTACCTATAAAATAACACGGTTATTTATTATCTTTATACTTCATAAATATTATTTGTATATTATTACAGAATACTTTTACTTTAATCATTGAATATTAATTATTATTTTATATTTTAAAAATGTATGAAAATTAACACTTATCTAATTGCGTGAATTTAATACCATACATTTGTATACCTATTATAATATATAGGTACGCTCGAACATTTTAATAGTAAAAAGATTGGGAAAAAAATTATAGTTAACTTAAATATCAGCATTGGGGAATAAGAGCGTAAGAGAATTGCCTACTTTAAAAATGTATTAAATAGTGGATTAAAATTTTTACACACCCACATAGATTTCAAGTCAATGCGTGGGCAGCCCGTGGCAATTACTGGTCATCATAAAAGCAATTACAAGTGCTTTCGGCATTAACTACAAAGTTCTTTTGAAAAAAAAAAATACTTACACCGTAAGAGAGTTTTAAACATAACAAAAATCCGGACATATCTGACAGCCTCGCCCTTAAGATCGTAAAAAATTTAAAACGCGTTTTTATTGCATCCGGTATTTACTATCCTATACAGCTATCGTATAATAATTAAGTCGGAACAAGATCGAACACTTGTAACACTGAGAAGACACTATAACAACGAATTATATTATATAAGATTAGCATTATTCATTTTTATTATTCCACTATTGCGAATTGATACATCAACTTTTTCACCGTAGGTAGGTATATATAATGAATTACTTCTGATTAGATAATTATTATTATTCGCATTCCACTCTAACAAAAATGTGCTAAAAACCACATCACTTTGCTTTATAGTTTTACGTTACATCCTGTCTGAAATCTATCATAATTTTGAACGTAGGTTTGTGCTTTTAGAGTAGTTTATGTAGTTTGACGCAATAAAAGTCTACAAAGTAATAAACTTCATAACTAATTGGACTTCTCGTGTATTTTGATTTGGGCTATTAAATGTTTGAATCGTCAAACAGTGATGATTATTTTTCAACCGATTCTTAAATAAATGCATTCGAAATATACAATTAAACTTAACTTAAATAATGTTCAAGATATATTAATTTCGTTGGTTAGAATTTTAGTCTTATGGTTAGAACTTAAATAAAGTGCTCAAAGATTGCCCAATGGCCCTTTCCAAGATTGAATTTTTATATCCTTCAAATATACCTCGTGTAGGCACAGCATCGTGCTTTTATGTCAAGAGTTTTATTTCAAGACTTTTTGTCGATAATCATGTCATTTTTAATAGAAAATATGGAATACGCATTATGAAGGCTCCGGGAAAGCAGTGGTGCTTATAAGAGAGAAAATTAACTTTTAAAATATTACGTTTTTATTTTTATCTAGTTAAAAATTACACGCCTATAATATTTGATATTTATATCGACCTCCTACTGGAAATATGGTGCTAGTTCAAAAGTGCCAAGGGGCTCGGAAATCACAAAGAATTCTCTGTATTGGTACCCCCTTCCTCACGGGGATTTTTTTGCAACTGAAACAGTTATCCGTGGCATTCATGTCTTTCATTTCTTGCATTTATATTTCTAATATACGTATAAATTCTCTGTATTAAATTTGTACTGATGATCGGCAGCATCAGAGAAATAAAATAACAGTAATAATATATTTGCGATAGCACAATATCCTCTTAGTGTTGTGTATCGTTATAACTGTTGCCAACAATCAGGCGTATAACAAATATTTTTTTTTTTTTGTTGAAAATAATCCAACACTTGTGTAATGAAATACAACGATATAATTACAACGTTATAAATACAACGTTATAAGTTATAACCTATACTATATAACTTTTAAAGTACAACATTTTCAAATAACCCCTATGGTATTTAATCCGGTTGTAGGTAGTTTAAGGTTTGTCGCACAAATGTCCAACTACATTTTTTTGAAGTTCATTTTATCCTTTGAACGGTAAAAATATAATAATTCGTTTGAAATTCAACTTAAACGTCATGTACAGCGTACAATTTAATAGAAATAAAAACAGCGTACAACAAACAATCCCGCGTCATACGGTTTTATTTTGATAAAATATGATCTCATTTTCGACAAGGAAATTTATAAAAAATATTCTAAAATATGTTATTTATAGTTCTGTTTAAATTATAAATACTTGGCATTTCTTTATATAAATTGGTCTCTATTCATAATTTATTCATTCCTTTTCTTTAAATCTTTGTACCATTATAAACTCATGTAATTTTAATCTTACAAAATAATATTACACCATTACAATCTTGAACTTTCTCTTTTAAAACTTTGTTTGACCAATAGCATTCTTATATGTTTTTTAATTGACTCATCGCATCCAAATAATTCTTTTATTTCTTTAATGCTTAAGAATGTATTTATCTTTTACCAGAGACAACAATATCAATAAGTAAATGTATTTAAGTAAATGTGAAAAATAAATGAAAATTATTATTATTACTATTTAATTACTATTATATTAATCATATTCAACAATTGAAATTACAGGCCTGTGATAACTGAAATATGATACGTATAACGTATGTTTCTGATGTAATATGTATATAAAATGTAACCAAAAGTTTATGTTTTTTAAGGATCGAGGTATAGATTTCAGTGTCTGGTTGTGCATGGAATACGCGTGATATACGCTCCCAGCACTTTTGAGGATTTTCTCTTTTTCGACTGGCAATATGGGGATTCCCACTTTCCACTGGACGGAAAAAGGTCGTTTTCCAAAGATTCAGCCGCGGTCGAAAACCAAACTTTCGGTACAGGTGTGACAAAAAATATATTACCTACGTACAATTCAATACTTATATTATATACTTATTACTTATATATTTTATTAATTATAATAATTATAAATGCATAATATACGTAGTGTAGTGATATATTATCAATAATTATTATACTATTAATTTACGCAAGATATATATAAA
Source organism: Sitobion miscanthi (assembly GCA_008086715.1). Taxonomy (NCBI): domain Eukaryota; kingdom Metazoa; phylum Arthropoda; class Insecta; order Hemiptera; family Aphididae; genus Sitobion; species Sitobion miscanthi. The sequence goes on from CM017797.1 coordinate 5,833,009, forward strand.
TAATATAATCAATCTACAACTTACTGCTCTCGCTTTTTTTTTTGTTCCATCCTACCGTTTGATCTAATAATGCGATAATATTTCAGAAAATTGACCTGGATTCGTTAGAATGTCTATTTGAAATCGGTCAGTCCACATTTTAAGATTTCTGATTTAAATTCCAAATAAATCCCGAATAATCAACGTTTGAAAAATCCGAAATTTTGAAATATTCAAGCTAAATTTATAGATGTTGGGGGGGGGGGGAGAAATTGGAAAAAGTGAACTAGCCAATCTCAAGTAGACATAATAGCGAATTCAAATTAGTTTTAAAAAGTATTATCGCATTACTAGATCAATCAGTATGATGGAATAAAAATTGGATGTTTTGGCTAAAATAACTAATATATTATGAATTATAGTATTTCATCAGTAACGTTTTTCCTGGCCAGCCCGCATCGTGCCTTAAAAACTTCGTTTCAAAAATGAAAACAAATCATACGGTTTTTAGAATTTGAATGTATACTTTTACAAAAATTAGAAATTTCTATAAAGACGCACGCTGTTTATACTTACAGTTACATAAGAAAAAGATAATTTGTTTATTTCAAGCATGATTAAGGAGCTGAATTTTAAGGATTAAAGACAAATTATTTAGAAAATTTTAATAATCCTACAAATTAGACATTTTTACCTGAAATTATATATTTAAATATATCTAACTCGCCGTTTTATCTATTTAGCATTACATTTAGACATATTCTATACATTCTATAATAACATAAATAGTAACTATAAGTCTTAAATATTAATTAAAAAAAAATTTTAACGATTATATGTTTTTGATATGAACGCACTATGAGTTATTAAAATTTTAAAATTTCTTACATGTAAGTTTGAAAATTCTAATCAATAAATTTTCTCCCATGAGAGAATCATATTTCTATTACGACTACAAATTATTTTTTTAAATAATACCTGCTGGCTGCTTTCTTCGATACCAGCCGGTAATTAGGTGTTTGACGTGTTATAGTAGTACCAATAATAACACAAAGACGTACCATATATGTATTTCATCAAATATTTGTGGTTTTTAAAAATTGACAGTCTCCATTTTGTAAATAGATATATTAAATAAGTAGTACATATGATTATACATGAATATGCATAGATATTTAATGATCACTTATTTATGACTATATATTATACCTATTCGATGTCTCGTTTTATTTATTAAATTAACTATCTATACAATACTTTGGCATTCGCGAAGACGCGGTACATATATAGGTACTTTCAAGATTCTTTTTATTACTTATAAGTTATTACTCATCGCATGATGGAATTATTTAAAACCGTATGGCCTATAAAACAGCTTCCGGTTTTGATTCAATTCCACAAAAATGCAATATAATATATTAATATCTTATTTATAATAAAATATATAATATATATATATACACAAACATAATAGTATAATATATTATTTACCATGAATCGACGGTGCCTTATTATTATATTCCGACGTCGGGCACATAATATATTGAATGGAATATAAGTATGACTGTGATCAACCAACAAGTACATTCCAAACAAATTTTGAACATGGGAAAAAATCGAATAAAACACACGTGGATAAGCCATGGGAATCGACTTATCCGTTTGGCGCGACAGCAGTGTAGTGGTGCTGCAGCTGTCCCCCGAGAGAGGTGGCCCTAGACGTTTTTATTGACCGGAATATCGCGCCGGACGTGCACAATAACGTTTTTGTACACTGGCATCGGGGTTTTGATGGATTGGCACGGACACACACCTGGTAGCGCGTGGTGTTTTGATTGGATTGAACGTCTAAAGAAATTACCGTATACACTGTAGGTGTTATTATCATTGTCATCGGCAGAAACGTCTCTTTCTTCGCATTATTATTATTATTATTATTATATAAGAGGTGCGCACACACAAGCAGCAGCAGCAGTGTATAGTAGTCGCTGTTATTATATTATAAATCAGGGGGAGTAATGTGGGGAGGTGTAGAAAGAGCGCGCGAGGGTTACGTCAAGACCTCCCAGAAATATATGTTGTGCAGCGTGCACAGATGCCAAAGACCGAACGTCTTCGTTTTTGGAAATCCCATACACATCGTATACATATACGCTGCACGCACACACGGTGAATATCTCCCTATTGTTGTCACACCTTTCACAATTAGAACACTCTATATACACCCCAAAGGCCTCCCAACCCCCGCAGTTCGGTAAACACTCTCGGCCAACAATATACACCACCCCCTCGGCCTTAACCACCTTGGCCGCCATCTCGGTCATAATCGATGAGCCTCGTTTTGTTGTATCCGGATTCCCGTACATACACATAGGTATATAATATATATATATATATTGTATTATAAACATGCATTAAGACGTCTACCGGTGGCCGTGCCACGAATGTATCTTTATATCCTCCTTATATTATTATTATTACCGTCTCGGTCCATTGTACTCCGCTGCGATGCTAATAGGCCCCCTAACATTACACGTATTATCGTCGTACCCCTTGGAACAGGATATGCATTTCAATGGATGTTTTTATTGGCGATATTGTGTTGTATAATATAACAATAATAATATAATCGTATTTGGCCGAGTTTCCGCACCGATGTCGTCGTATCAGCCGTATATAGAAAATGGGTGACAGTTTTAACACGCAGAATTTCTCCGAGATTATCGGTTTTATACGCGTGTAATATAAGATTCCTCCATAATTTCAGCTGTATAGGTCCCGTGTAATATAACGAAATGAGACCGTAAAAATGCATACACGTATGATGGTAAACGCATTACAAAGTTTGCATGTGCGTTTTATATTTCAATCTTCATTGCACTTTATTGAACGGCGTGCAGTGTAGGCATTTTCCATTAGACTTTATGGTTCAGAAACTTGTTCACAGCTGTTGAAATTGACTGAAATGAAAATTGTTTTCTTCCTTTTCAAATTGAATTGTCAATAACACGTAGGTATTGTTTTTTTTCCCAAGAGTAACATACACCCTAATTGATGATCTCATAATATTATTATTCGTTTAACAGAACTTATGTAATTATTATACGCGAATCTCGTAAATACAATGTATACCTACGTATTTAATGGTGATATGTTATCAAACATATTTTGTACGAATTCGTTTGGGGTTAATTAGCATTTTGATTTAATCGAATAATGTAAATATTGCTTATTTATTTTTCACTAATAATTAATAATTTAACTTTTGATTGTAATTAACTATTGCCAATTAATATCAGATCAATATTGATTTATGTTAATAGGTTAAGAACCTATTCATTTCTTATTCCTTTTGAGTAATTGAGTAAATATTATTTATATAAATCATAATAATATCGACTTAAACCTTGTAAATATAAATTTTTTAAAAATAGGATTTACTATCTATATTTTATTGGCGTATAATTCAATATTTATTTAAAACTTGAAAGTAAAAATAATTCTTATAAAAACATTTTCTATTTCTATAATTACTTATTATAATATATATATATTTAGTATTAACACATGAATTCTATTCAAATTAATGTAGTAGATATTATTCTTTACTTTAAATGGTACTTTACTTAAAAAACGTTTTTATTACAGTTTTAAAATTGTAAATTATATTAAAAAAATGTATAGGTATATGGTACATACATAATGCGCAGCCAACTTTAAAGTTTTCTAACTGACATATAATTAAAACGTTAAAAATATCTGAAAAAATAGTGCTAATATTATGTGATACCTACACAAATGCATTGGTAAACACATGAAATAAAGTAAAGACAGTAGTTATAATATTAATTAAGATAATTATTAGTGATTATACCTCACGTAAGTTTTTTCGTTTTGTATAAAGTATTATACACATTTAAAGTACATGAAAAACGATAGTTGATTAAACTTTAGTACATTGAAATATTTTAAAACGTTTTATTAGTACAATGCTTTATTATGCATGTGTCAGAAACTACTATACCTGATCAGACCTAAAAGCCTTATTCTATTCGATATCAATTATTATTTTCAATTTAATGCCTTTTTTGCGTTAAAAAGCAATAGTTATGACTATACTGACAATAAAGTTAATTAGTCGTTAGGATAAAAGTATTCATAAAAAAAACCTTGCAGAAATTAGGGTTTGAATTTGCACCTTTTTTTTACAATGATTCATGAAAAATATAAGGTTTCTGTCCGGTTTTCTTTTTTATGTAGTCCATAAAGGCTGACCATTATAAAAACGCCAGTTTTTTTTTAAACCATATACGATAGTTGAACACGCGGTTTCATTTCGTTGTTATTTTCTCTTCAGTTGCCCATTGTTAATTAAATTAGAAGCGAAATTAATGGACCATCTCTATTGTGACTGGCCATTGATACGTGTGGCCGCCGGTCGGTGCACTTCCTGGTGATGAGCCCACAAAAAATTAGGGGAAAAGAGAACGATCTATGTTTTTTTTTTTTTTATTATTATTATTATTCTTCGGTGTGAATAATAAAAAAAAAACCAAAGTCCTGAGTGAATGATGACCATCGGAAGGACCTGCAAGTATACAAAAGGATCATTAATAACGATTTGTATAAACCCTTTTTATTTTTTATTTACTGAACTACCCCAGAAGTCACTGTCCCTGTGGAACCAGTTCGATAGATATTTATTTGGATATCCTCATGAAAAAAGCTAGGCAACACGTGGCGCCTTATTAGTCCCATGAGGTGTTTACGGTTGGTGTTTTCTCACACTTTTGGGATGTTTCTAAGAGTTATAAAACATATTTTTACGACATATTTTTAAAACGAAAACCGCGTACTACCTCAGGGATTTCGTTGAGCTATGAGGATAACAGTGTTTTGTTAGTAGAGAAAACTAAGTTCTCAACATTAAAAAATAATACTATATAATATAATAAAACGTTCAATGATATTTTTAGATATTTAAGTAGTTTTATGTATTTTATTCTAAGTACAAAACTTATGTTATAAACTATATTTTTGGATATTTCAAAGTTATAAAAAACAAAGAAACCTTAAAAAAAATCATTTTCATATTATAATCTGATAATTATGTTATACTTTTTACATCGTGGTAACTTTAATTTCAAAGATTTTAATCGAGTTTCTATGAAATAATATATTATTCTATTGTATTATGTGTGTTGTTTTTTATTTAAGAACAAATTAAATATTGCAACTCTTAAGACTACCGGAGCCGAACAATAATGCTACAAATATCCACTAAAAAAGTTTGAAAAAACACCCAAATTACAAGTTAACTAATCATACACAACCAAAATCGACGGATGGGAGTAAAAAATAAAGAATAATATAAAAAAAAAATTTTAATTGTATAAAAATAGGTGTTTAATGTGAAGGCTATTGAGAATCTTAAAATTCTGGATTTCAATAGAAAAATAATAAATATATTAAAAATATATGTTTATCACAACAAATAAAAAAGAATAACATTAACAAATACAACAACTTATTATCATCCAAAAACGTACAGAATAATTGGAAGAATGAATTTTAATAGCTTACAATAAATTAAGATAAACCATTGGTACCAGCTAAAAAGTACTATTATATCTCAATTTATAGAATTATAAATGTCTATAGTAATAAATTATTAGGACGTTTTTCTTTTTACTTATATGGTAATATGCATTTTACAATAAACCTACAATCCACATAGTGAAGTCACTAACTGCTCCCTCTCAATTGGTGATAGAGCGATGAAAAAGTAATACAATACAATTTACAAAATAATTTGAATTTTTGCGGATCAAAAATAAAACAATTATTAACAGCCAACTCCAGACAACTGCACGTGCGGGTGTGGCGTCCTCTTAACATAAAAATTACGTTTCATACCGATATTTTATGAACATTATAATTTAACTTGTTTTTGGTTACCTAAAACAACATTACATATTTGAATATTATACAATTTGTATGGTTATTATAGACAAAAAAAAAAAAATGAACACTTAAATAGATTTTGTAATATTATATTATTATGTCGTTTATTGTGTTTATCTTTTCCGCCTACGAAATTATATAAATGACACTTTTTGTCCCCTTTTTTCTTACTCGCCCCTTCTAATAATTTAAAAATATTCTATTACTGAGGGTGCGTTACTTTGAGTTTAATAGCGTTATATAGTAACTATATAATATAAAATGTGATAAGTATAATTATTATTATGTAAAACATAAATTAATTTATGTAATATATTTTAAGAATGTGTTTTACACAACTGTTATATCCGTAGTAATAATCAATGAAGTATATTCTTTATTTATACAAAATCTATAATTTTAAATTACAAGAAACAATAGTAACAAACTAAATACATTCAATTTTAATATCAAATTATAATTTTTTTAAATAAATAAATATTATATGATTAATTTATAGTTTCTACTAATATTAATATGCTATAGACAATTTTTATAATAACCAAGACATACAATTTTTAAATTAATTTCATTAATCACAGTGTACCAAACATTGTTTTTACATTCAAAGTATTTTCTATGGTTTTATATAATATATTATGATAAAAATAAATTAAAATGTATTTATGTTGTAAGTTTTAACACTTTAACTTTAAAGTTTACCCTTAAAAATAACTAGTTAGTTTTAAAACGTATTAAGCATATGTATAGTATCTCATTAAATTTTTGCAACGTGTTTAATCCTTAAGCATTATACCAAACTAGTGTAATTTTAAACAAATTATTAAGGTTATTCCATTCCCCTGAGGACCAAGTACGTAATTCACGAAGCACATGTTCAACAACACCGAAGTTGTTACTTCCATGATTGTATGTACTTCGTCTATATGTATACCATATAACAATATTTCAAACCATTTTAAGCTCCAGGCGTGCTTAAACAACTTGTTAAAACAAATTAACGTCCTCCATAACTTGAAAAATAGCATATTATAATCATACAATATAGTATAGTGTTTAATGGCTTTAAAACAAATTTAATCGAACACATTGTCACATAATCTCTCTTCCGCTTTGTCTTCACACGATGACTGGCATCGGACACGTCCAAGCCCCACAGATCGGTGTAACGCCTATGAAAATCCAATTACATTTAAATATATGAAAAAAAAAACACCATAACGCCCCAAGCTGAAAACATTCTCAATTAATATAATTTTTCAATTAAACGTGGCAATTCAATTGCAGATGGTATACAGACGATAATACAATCGAGGGGGTGGCCGTGTGTTGACGATTTGCGAATGTGCAAAGGGAATGTAGTCTTAAACCCTCAACGCTTTTACCCTGCCCCCAAATACGATATTATAATCCCTCCGATGCCCAAGTCGACATGAAACCGTTTTCCTCCTACCCATCCCTCTTTATTTTATTAATTTTATTTAAGTATTTTGACGTCGTTTGGAATAAAAAATAAAAGAAGAAAAAACGACCCCGTTTATTTGAATATTAAACTTACCCTTACGGTCGAGCAACACGTGCGGTTTACTACTGTCGTATCCCAAAAGGGTTCGGACATCCAAAGTTTTCACCGTCAATAAATGAAAATGTCTTTCTATTCTCAGTTTTGAAAGTGCAATAGAAATATACTATAGTGTAAAATCAATCGTATACATAGTAAAAATCAATGTGTATATAATATGTTACCGAAAATGCAAGATCACTGGGTGAAGCTAATTTTTACTAGTCAATTCTAGGATTTACTAACCGTACTCAGTAAAAGCTAAAGCAGAGGGATTTTACTAAAATCGTTTTGTACAACCTAGGATATACAAAATCATGACAGTAAGAGCTATTTGATCCACAATAGAAAACTAATATGAATTTTATTAATATCAAAAATGTAATCATACCCATTAGTACCGCATAATAATATTATATTTAATTATTTTAGTTGGAAATTAAAAACTATGTCATATATTATTATGTTATTTATTATGATATTATACATTTTTTTTGATTGAATATTCAGAATATTATTAAATTAAATTATGAAAATGTATTAATAAAAAAAAAATAATAATTTAAGACAGTTAATAGAGTTTCTATTAAATAATAATTATAATCAATATTATGATCCTATCGATTTTCGTATAAGACAAATGGTTAATATAAAATATTACCCTATAATTATTTTAAAACAATATAATTATTAGCTTTGTCGAATGAAAAATATTTCATAAAACCATAAAATACGAATGTTGTCACTTTATTTGCGTTACTGTGTTTTTCAACTGTTAAGTTTCATTTAAAAGATAGTTTAATGCATATTTTACGTTTTACACGATAAAATGTTGAGATTCGTGACTTTTTATTTACCGTGAATACCTACGCCTAAAAGACTGCAAGTTTATAATCTATTACAGGGTTAAAAGCGTTTCAAAATTAACGTGGGTAAATTGCAGACGTTTGCTATTAGCATAAAACGATGTTGATAACATGAAACTAAATATTTTGTTATGTATAATGTGCTAGCTTTGTTTAAAGTGAATAATTATATCATGAGTTTTACACGGTTGATAGCAACTAAGTAGTTTTGTAACAAATCCAAAGAGAATGAGCTTATGAATTTAAATATTAAATAGTTATATTATTTATTTACACTCTAAAGTTTCATGAATTCAATTTTCAAAGGTCATACCTACAATTTACGAAATCATTTCATAAAAAATATTATATTTTATATTTTAATAATTACCGTTGGTATTTTAATCTTTTAAAACGCAACGGTTCTATAAAAATATTTTTAAAAAGTGTTTTCGAATAATTTTAAGTTGTATAGTTACATATTTTTTTTTTCAAATCGGTAATCAGAATACAAATAACGTTTTCTCGTATAGGGTTCGTTTTTTATGTAAATCGGTCAACAGTTTTTTTTCTGAATTTTACGCGTACCTAGCCGATTGTCGTGCGACGGACGATTCACCGACCGAAAAAGATAATAATATAAACGTTTTAGAATAATAATGATCATCGACGAAAATCATAATAATATGTGTACTCGAACATTCGTACATCGTCATTCGATTCATACAATACGCACACGCCTACCCGTCGCGGAATTCGCCTTTATCGTCAAAAATGCGGTACCTGCCTGCGGATTAACGACTCTTCGACCGTTATATTTCTTTTCGGTATAAAACTGCAGCCCGTGAAAAATAATAGTTATTTCGCACCGGGTTGTAACGTTTGTGTATACTGTTTGCATATCATGTAGATAATATTATTATACAATCTTACGGGTGTATAATATGATCACCTGGCTCCGGCGGCGAACACTAATGGACCTAGTTCCCCGGGGACGCATCCAACACATGTTGACCCGCCCAAGACAACATCCGCTACACTCTTTTGACATTCCCTTCTTCAATTATGATATTTTCTCGGTTTTTTTTTTTTTTTGTTATTTTCATTTTATGTTTACCACCACCTCGCTTGCACATTGGTCCGGACAATATAATTTGTTATTCAGCTCGTCTCGGCTGAGGCACACCGTGTCGTCTCTGGAGGATTTCTTTCCAGGGCAGCGTAAAAATCCGAAGATAAATTGGTTCTGTCTACACTATTCATCACTCTTTGCGGGGAAAAAAGAAACACACACACACACACACACATATAAGTATACACATAACAACACACGCCATATACAAACCCACACGGTCACACACACACGCGCGTCACCCTGCTTGGCGTGACTTCACAAACATCAAAATATTGTTTTCTACCGCGTGTGTATCTCTATTATTATTATTATTATTTATTATTTTACTCTGTATGCGCTGTTCACGGTCGTCGAATAACAGTCATCGTTGGGAAATTATGCCGAATCATTTGCCGTTCAGCGTCGTCGGCACCAGCAGACGTGTACGCTTACCTTGTCGTCGGCTTTTCCGTATATACACACTAAACGCGTATGTGTATAATGTATATACCATTCGGTGTCGTGATAAATTGGCCGAAACCGGGTGCTGCGATGATGACGGCGGCGGTGATGGGACCCGACGATATTGTCAACACACTCGTTATATTATTATATTATTGTAATGTATGGATATCACGCCGAGTCATATTTCCACAGCATAACGACAATATATACGACACGTCCTATTCGTCTCGTTGATATTTTTATGAATGCGTCTGAGGACTTATACCTACGCCCAACGGGGCCGCGCCACCGTGACCGAGAAATTGTTAAAAGTCGAACCTAAATTATTATCATTATTACATCGTCGACCTTCACGGATCGTTCCATTACACGTTTACACTACACACACGGGTACTCGTGTGCATGCATATATAATAATATAATATATATATATAAGTATGTTCGTAATCATTATATTACAATAATATATGTATTATAGGCCCGCGTATATTATTCCGGTCGCTAAAATGTAAATACGTGTAAAGGAAATGTCGAACACGTCGACAGGTGGGGGACATTGCAGGGTTGACACAGTGTTAGGTCCGGTTACCCACGAAATCGCTTTTTTCGATCAGACGTTTTATGTAAACATTGGCAGTATATAAATGAACTCGTTTACTTTAGCGAAGTACGCGCAGACGTATGGTAATTGATACATCTTGTTTGATTCGATAGCAGCTGCAAATCGCTTAACGTCGAATACCTACCACTCGCAAATATAATATTATTATGCCAACCAACGAATATTACTGTAGGTTTTTTCTTTAAATAAATTGAATAATAATGTATACAGTAAACGTCATATTCTAATGAAATATCAACTGTCAAAATATAATTTAATTTGAGAAACCATATTCTCGATTATGTATCGATGATATATTTCACTATTTCGTAATATAAGAAAAACATTTAGAGTTATAAACATCCCAAAAAAATGAATAATAATAAACTATATACGCATAACGAATATTATATTTCATCTCATATTCACATTAAAACTATTTAAAAATCGATTTATTGTAAGGTTTACCTTTATTTTCATGATATTAATATGTTATTATTATTTTTTTTAATATTGCATTTTAATTTGATTTTACATTTTGTTTAAATATGCCTGTAATCGTACAAATACCATAAATATTTATAATTCTATGACGTGTGTAAATCTCAACACCTATAAAGTTCGATGATTCCCACGTTAGGTATTTTTCATTAGTTAATACTTTAATTGTCCCCATAACATTATGACTTATAAAATATCATATTATTATTATAGTTGGCATTATTATAACTGGACTGACGTATCATATCAAACACGATTTAGCGTCAATCATTAAAAAAAACTATTAAATTAATATACACAATAATACGTTAGTTACTAAGTCATTACGCGTATGTTAGGTGTACCGTATAGGTACAAAATGTTACTTTATAAGAATCATGTCCGAATAAATGGTGCCTATATGATGTTAACAATATTATGTATGTGTGGTGATTTGATATTTAATTAATGTACACAATAAAAATAACTACAGAGTTAAAAAAAAAATGTTAAAATGTCTTTATATGGGGGAGCTAGTCGATACATTTATATATACTTATATATGTGATAGATAAACAACGGTGTAGATTAAAAAGAAATCGTTACTTATTCTTTATGTCTCTTGTTTAGTTTATGGTTCCGTTCAATATCCAACAAATACCAATCGATAAAAAGCTATACGCAAGATTCAAGAGCTTAACTGTACTGTACACTGTCCTATTTGGGGTTACTTTAAGAGTCCATATAGTCTTTGTTCTGACCCTCCGTATCATGAAATAAGCGAAATCCTAGTCGTAAATTGGATATAGTGTTCCTCCGATGTCTTACAAGTCCCGTTTTTTGATTCAAATAATAAACAAAAACTTTAGATAACCCGGGAGCTTTAAAATAATAGTACAACGTTTTTGAGATTGGCCATCTTGAAAATTATTTATTCATTATTTCATAATTTAGGTATAGTTGTATATTATGTAGGTCATAAATATACTATCCTTATGAGTTAAAGATTTGTGCTTAGTTTTTATTCTTGGATTTTAACTGTGGCGTCTTTCTCCGTTATTGTTTTTTTTTCATATCAAAAATAATTATTATAATTGAAGTTTGCTAATCGACGCGTAGTCAATCAAAAAAATCTAATAGGGAGTTATTCGAATATCTACCCCGCAGCAATGTACTTATAAAGTGAACTCCGTAAATGGCTATTAGTTATCACTTATTGCCCACCCGTGTAGGCACGCTGTTGGTAGAAACTCAAGTTACACGCGAATGGATCCAACGAAAAGTGACGGTGTTACAGCGTATACCTATAGGACATAATATATACGTACCATGTATACCTAAAACGACCTCGGCGAAACACTTCTGTTTCGTTTACGCGCACACGACAGCTCTCTATGATTTATGGGTTGCCCGGCACTCTGTTCGTGTTGGTTCACAAATATTTGTGTTTCAATAATTCAGCGCTGAAAAGACGATTTTAAGACGTGTTCATAATCCTTCGGGAGGCGTCGTCGTCGCGGTCGGAGAGAGCCGGCTTGTGTATGGCGGCGATGCAGTTCGTCTGTATATTTCCCACATCGGTTATAATATATAATATGTGGACATTTCGCGTTCTATATTTTTTTTTCCCCACGTACACACGAGAGGGACGATGATTTTTCGTATATGATGTGTGTGCGTGTGCGATTTGTACGTACAATTGGAATCGGATTATCGCATGCGGCATTGTTGGCCAAACACGCAGCAACTGCAGTATATATACACTATACAGTCATAATCCGACTCAGACCGATACGAATTATTATTATCATCAAACCCCGGTGATTTTTCGTTCAAATTCAAATGCTATACACAACCTCACCACCCTAACTGTGTTTATACAATGTTTACAAAACACACGCGGATCACCACGTTTTTAAAAGTGACGTTCGACAACATTTCCATATCGTCTCTCTGAAACGAATCCTAAAATGCCTACTTATATAACGGTTCTTTCATATAGTATATACAGTAAAAATATATAGATAGAAAATCAAATTGATAAAATGTTAATATATATAATTTATACCGTACTAATTATTAAAGTTATTTTTTTATTAAGTTCAAACTATAAGTGTCGAGCATAATTACATCACTATAATGTTCATTTTGAAATGTTCACAGTATATACATAATGTTTGAAATTTGATACAAATTAAAATAATAGGATAAAAGTACTAAATTGCATGTAAAATTTAATGAGTAGAATATATAACTAACTGTTTTGGTTTGAAATAACGTCTTGTAAGACGTATCCTGTAATTAAGTAAAATTTAATATTTTATATTAAAATTGAGTCATGTACAGTTATTTTAATTAATATTTTGTAAAAGATTAAATGTAATTAGATTTTAGTTATTAAATTTTCTTGAAATTTTAAGTTTTTCCAATTTGACGTTTTTATTTATTTTTGTAGTGTCAAACCAAAGTTTCATATAACAGACAGCTGTTTATTAAAATATCCTTGGAACTTCCTCGCAGAGCTTTCAAGCATATCGTGGTAAACTATAAATTAATTTGTTCTATAATACCTATTTTTTTCTTGTTTGATTATAAGTACTAGCAAAAATTTCCTATGTTTATATTTTTATTGGGAACCGAGTTTATAATGGCATACATCGTGTCATAAAATAACCACAAGTGAAAAATATAAAACAAATTTCTTGCAAATAGTTCTAAAATTATGATTAAAAGAAATAAATACAATCAAAAATCGTGCTTTTTTTTTTTTTTTGTTCGTGCATGAACGGTTAAACAGACTATCATTAATGTTTCACCACGTGTGATGGTAATTTCGAGAATATCAAAGAAATATTTATGCATATATATAAATACCTACCTACGTTATGAATAAAAGTGTTTTATAGCCTGTGTGATGTGAACACTCTTTTTCGGAAGGCTTTACGAGTAGGAAGAACATAAAGCATAATACGTCAGCCGTGTTGAAAACGATTTCACCGTTTTTTTTTATTGAACTCATAAAAACATATTATGAAATAGTTAAACACTCATTCATCAAGTCATATAATTAACACATGGCATAATAATTACAAGTGCTCATAATTGCCGAGTACTTGACTTTCTAACCTTATTTGAATTTTTCAAAGTTCCGATTTACCAATATTATTATCATCAATGGAGAAATGAATAACCTGTTTATTCTAGTTCTAATACTATAGATGAACAAATAACATAAAATAATAATATAAAAACTGCATTTCTTTTTTTTATTTAACGAAGCATTTATTTTTAAAAAAATACCATATATTTATAATATCGATTAAATTATAGTTCACATAATATAAAAGGTAAGCAACATGTTTATTTTGTTTGGTACATAAGAATATAATGTATATAGGTACTATATGGGTACTAAAGTCATATTGACTTTGAATACAGGGATGTATACAAGGTGGCGTGGGGATCAGATATGGATTTTTTTTCATGAAATTATATGAAATAATGTTTTTTTTTTAAGTTTATAAATTCAATATTACTGTTCATATTCACAAGAAAATGCAATGAATAAATTATGTTCACCACATATTATAAAAGCATAATATAGTATAGATACACTGACGAGGCCACACGTGTTAGCAACAGCAATATACGAATATGCAGAATGGGTATTTTAATGTAGGTAATCGGTAGCTCCTACAACTTAATATAGTGTAAAATATTATATAAAATATATACCTAAAGAGTATAGACAATTGATCTAAACACCGATATCATCATCACTTGTTGATCCAGCTCTACACGATAATACTAAAATACAATATTCCGGTACTTTTCCGTTACCTCGAGTCTCGACTACCAGCCGTGTTTCCAAGACTATAATAATAGTAGCTATATTAATTGTCTGTTTTAATTGTATTACGTTTTACTCGTTATAGGTGTCCATTAAATGTTGTGAACAATATTGGATATGATCATAGCACATATTTATAACTACCCACCTTAAAATGGCTCTTCTTTGTAAATAGGATAAAGGTTTTTCTACTGATTTAGAGGATCAGCACAAAAGTTAAACGCCACCGATTCTTTTGTTTTTAATACAATACATTTAAAAGATCTTAACAAACAATGTTTATTTTATAAACATTTAAAAATTAAATATATTGTTGTCAAAAGAGCCCACATCACTTGACTTAACCTAGAATTTCGAACATGATATAATATATTGTTCATATACAACCCTTTAGAAGATTGGATTAATAAAAAATAAATGTTATCTGACCGTATGAATGTTTTTTTTTTTTCTAAACGAGTGAATGAGGTATATGTGAGAGAAAAAAAAACCATTATTTCGAACAGTGTAAAACGAAAAAATAACATCTAAGCCAAAACGTTGTATATAAATATAATATATAAGACGACGGCCGATGTATAGAAACGTACTTTTTTTCGTGAATCAAATACATAAATTTCTATCACTCGTGACCTGATATAATTCTTTATCGTTTACGCAGACCGTAGCGAACACCCTCCCCACGAGTCGCCATTGTGTCCATTCAAGAGACTGTGATCCGAAACGACATGATTTATCATATGTTGTTTTTTGTTTGCGTCCGCGACGGTTGTATAAGAATAGGATGAGAAAAAATGTACCTACACTGTATAGTGTGTACATAATGGGTAGCATGTGTGTATATAATGTGTATACGTATGTATGTAATTCAGGAAACAGTTCAAGTCAAAACACAAACCGGTGCTAATCTCTCATCTGTCCTGTGCATATAACACGGTTGACATACGGACAACGGGGCAGAAAAAGAAGGGGGTTTTGGATTAACAAAAAAATAAAATAAAATAATTAATTTCTCCTGTCCATTATCATTTTCTCTCTCTCTCTCTCGCTCGTCCTCTCTCTAGCTCTCCGTTTTGTGCACAGTGACAACTACTATAATGCGACCATACGCAGTGACTTCCACCACTATACCAATTAAATAATATTATAGTTATCAACAATATTCGTCGTATAAATTACCGACTAATTGGGTACCTAGATGTTCATCCGGTGTCAATAGGTTATCTACGGTTGGTCCAAATACACTGCGCGCATATGTTTTTGTATACGCATTCGTTATTTGGATAAAATAACGAAAAACGTTATTTTCAATTATCTAAACACTAACACGACGTTAATTCGACGTCAGAACCGGAAAGACATAGAAATATATACATTATACACCCATTCGATGCTCCTTCTACTTGTCGTTCATTTGATCGTTCGATAAAAATTCGATGCTTAAGTGCTGTATTGTGTTCTCATAATATATATAAAAATACTCGTATATATAATATATACACGCGGTGTAAGCCATTATACATGTCATTCGACGGAGATAATAATTATTACGATGGCAAAAGTTATGTATGCAAATTTTTAGTGACAGTCAAAAGACTGACAACAATCTTCTATACGTATAACCGATTAAATTTATACCCTACCTACCTACCTATATTATATAATATAAATATATTTTACACGGTCTAAATTATATTTATTCGTCTACGATCTACGTTTTTAATTAATATTACTTTTTTTTTTTTTTTAATGACACTGTAATATATTATAATCAAGGTTCATCGGACTCAAATTTCACTGACCACTTCTATATTGTTTATTGTTTTGACCATGTCTATTCGTTTAAATCGGTTAGTGATGAATTTGAACAAGCCATATACATTATACATAGGTATGCATATCAAAAATTGACAGTTGTCAAAAAGTATTTATTTAGTTATTTGGGCAATTTTGTTTTAGTGATTTTATTCATAAACTGCCCAAAATAAATAGCTCGGGTATTATTATTATTACACACAATATCTATACTTATTTGCGTTACTTTCTAACATTTATATATTTCATTGGAAAAAAATTGAAATCTTTATTGTTTGAGGACTATCTATTGCATAACAATTTCTTAAAAATATATTAAATTTGTTTCATCGTATTAAATTTTTTCAAAATACAACAAAAAACATAACAAATTAAAATAAACGTATATGAAAATAGTACTTTAATTTTAAATACTATAAAATAAAATAATTAAATGTTCATTAGTACAATAATACCTAAACACATATACCTACACTCGCCATAAAAAATGTAACCAGGTTACTGCGACTTTACGTTACATGTGTTATTACTTATAATAATAAACGTCATAAATCATTTAATCGCACTATTGAACCTATACTTACAATATTGAATATAAAATATTTTTTTAAATATATTGTAGGTACATTTCAAGGTTAATAGTATACTAGTAGGTACCTTTATTATACTTAAAAGTTAATGTCAATTAAAAAAATAAATGCATTAATCATTCGTATTATTCATTACTATTAATAAATCATATACAGAAACTCTTAGGAGAATTAAATTCAATGACTAGAAAATTGTGTAACTTGTTAACATGTCTTATCAGTAAAATTTCACAGTTTATAATAAAAAATACTTAATTATTTATCATTTTATATTAGATTAACAGAGAGCACAAATTAATATTTATATATAATTTAAATTTAAGTTTTTTATTTACATAATAATGATTTAGTTTCATGATAATTATTATTTAAACAAAACAAATTTTAAAAAATATCGGTACATCTTGAAGGTAGATTTAACAAACATAATAATTTTTTTTCTCTGAAAATATACTAGTTTTCCTAATAACTTCAATAACTCTAATGGTTATTAGTTATTGAAGTTTATTACTTATTTATATTGATCAATAAGTTTTGAAAAATATTATTGTTCATACGATACCATATAAATAGCAGTATATATATACTGTATTCATGATTTAATTTAATAAATTATAATATAGTTTTAAATAAATACAATTACATTTAAAAAAAAATAATATATATTTATATTTTAAGTATAATAGTTATCTGTCATCTCCGCGAAGATACTACCTATTAAATGGTTTTATCAATGGGAATTGGAAATGGATAAACTAAATTGTAATTTCTCTGAAGTTAAACGTGTTATGATCTGTACCTACTTATATAGATTATATTACGGAAGTACATATTAAAAAATATAAAAATCTTATTTTGGAATATTTTATTAATTTTAAATATTAAAACAATTGTTATACCTAATCAATTACTTTCATGTTGTGTAGTAATTTGCGTAGGTCTTCACCAAAATTAAAGGCTATAATATAGGTAGTTAGTTTATTTAAGTTTGATTTAGACATGTGGTTGTCACTATAGCTAGTAACTGCATATTCATTAATATAGTAGGTAATTGATTAGTATGGACAATCAAATCTGATTACTAAAATAAAAGTAAAATCATTAAAAAAAATCACCAAAAATAAAATTTGTATTTACATATTATAATAATCATGAACCGGTCATATATTTTTCGTACGTAGTTATATTAATTATTTAAGTGAGCGTTTTGATATTTTAAATTTTAATAGGTACCTATGTATAGGTACTACTCTTTTTCATTTTCGATTCTTGTTTAATATATATTTGTTAAAAATCAAATGTTTGTATATTATTGGTACCTATAGATTATTTGTATTCGTAAGTTTCATAACTTGGACAATTTTGAGAATTTGTATCAATACGTTTTGTAAAAAGTGGATTTTATAAATTTTTTTAATTATAATTTTAGACAACATTCAAATAATATTGAATGATTGCATTGCAGTATTTGCAGTAGAACAAATTTGACCATTTTTTATTTTAAATTTAAACTAAATCTTTAAATCTGTTTTATAATACGTCCAGAATTCAAACGTTAAAATTATTTCAAATCGAACGAATTCAATTATATTAAAAATGGTAACAGTCTGAAATGGTTAAGGTTGAATAGATTTTAATTTCAACGTTTTTGTAATAACTCAGATTAATTTTTGACATTATAATCTTAATCTTTATTGCGACTTTAGAATATAATATATATTATACATTATTTAACAAAATATTATTGTACAATTGTCGCAATCCCTAGCCGTGATGAGCCTGTGCCGGGGAAATATATTTACAATTATTGTAAATATATACTCTAATGATCTGAAACTTATAATTGATAAGTATTAATCAATTGACAATTTTGATCTCTTACACTTTTTCAGTAACTGTACCTACAATAATTATCACATCCCAGCGTCCAACGCATACAATATTAATCGAATCGAAACGTTTCGTTTCGCACCACGGTAATAGCAGAGTTGTGGTGTTCGGACGGGAAACGGTGACCGCCTTGTACGACGACTACTGCAGCAGCAGACGAATCGTCGTAATAATAATAACAAACAACGCGTCGTAATATTCACGTGCGACACAACTTTGTGGTGGCAATGGTGGTGGGTAACTATATAGCAGGACCCCTTGATCCTGTGCGGGGGCACGGTTCTTATTGTTAAAGTATATATTTACAATATTTTAAAAGAACCTAAATTGACAATTGACAATTTTCATCACTTACGCTTTTTCAGTAACCGTACCTGCAACGATCATCACATCCCAGCGTCCAACGCGTACGATATTAATCGGATCGAAACGTTTCGTTTCGTACCACGGCAATACCTGGCTAGCAGAGTAGTGGTGTTCGGGCGGGAAACGGTGGCCGCCATGTTACGACGACTACTGCAGCAGCAGACGAATCGTCGTAATAATAATAACAAACAACGCGTCGTAATATTCGTGCGACACAACGTCGTGATGGCGATGGTGGATGGTAACTATAAAGCAGGACCCCCTAAGAGCTGATCCTGTGCGGGGGCACGGTTCTTATTGTAAAAGTATATATTTACAATATTTTAAAAGAACCCAAATTGACAATTGACAATTTTCATCTCTTACGCTTTTTCAGTAACCGTACCTGCAACGATCATCACATCCCAGCGTCCAACGCGTACGATATAATCGAATCGAAACGTTTCGTTTCGTACCACGGCAATACCTGGCTAGCAGAGTAATGGAGTTCGGGCGGGAAACGGTGGCCGCCATGTACGACGACTACTGCAGCAGCAGCAGACGAATCGTCGTAATAATAATAACAAACAACGCGTCGTAATATTCACGTGCGACACAACTTTGTGGTGGCAATGGTGGTGGGTAACTATATAGCAGGACCCCCTGATCCTGTGCGGGGGCACAGTTCTTATCGTTAAAGTATATATTTTAAATATTTTAAAAGAACCTAAATTGACAATTGACAATTTTCATCTCTTACGCTTTTTCAGTAACCGTACCTGCAACGATCATCACATCCCAGCGTCCAACGCGTACGATATTAATCGAATCGAAACGTTTCGTTTCGTACCACGGCAATACCTGGCTAGCGGAGTAGTGGTGTTCGGGCGGGAAACGGTGGCCGCCATGTACGACGACTACTGCAGCAGCAGACGAATCGTCGTAATAATAATAACAAACAACGCGTCGTAATATTCACGCGTGACACAGCGGCGTGGCGGCGGCGGGTAACTATGTAGCAGTCGTGCGTGTGTAAAATAATTAATGATCCGTTCGTCGAATATTATTATGTCTTTGGTTCTAATTCGGAACAGACGGCAGCGTCGTCGCGTACACACGCACACGCACACACACACACACACGTCTATAATATAATAATAATAATAATAATAATATAAATATATTGTATACGCCTGCGCGCGCGCGCGTGTGTGTAATGTGTATAAAACGTCTTCATTAACACAAAAGCTCCGAGACGGCTCCGAACCGGGTGCGGATATATACGACGAGCTGGGGCAGGTGCGCGGGATTGCGGGGGTGGCGGCGGCAATGGATTAATTTAGTAGTCGTTGTCATTGTGACAGGCCGCGCGATAGAGGTACCCGGGGAACCGCTAATCAACGGTGATTAATAACGCGATCCCGCGGACAAGATGGGGTGGGGGGCGGGGTGACGACCGAGGAGGTGTATAGGAGTTTTGAATAAAAAGAGTGTGCTGCACACGCATACCGAAATAGAGCGAGAGTGAGTGGGGGCTGGTGGGGAGGGGGGGATCTGACAGTAAAAAAAAGTGTATATGAACTAATAAATAGACCGACACCGGTGGCAGTTCAATGGTAAACCGATGAGGCATTTTTTTTTCCCGTTTCTCTCTCATCTCCCTCTCTCTTTCTCTCTCTCTCTCTCGCACGCCTGCACACCATATATATATACTCTCTCCCCGCGCGTCTGTCTATATTATTATATATACGCACACTCTTCGTCTGCTGATGGTAAGTCAGGTAATTGATGAAGGGCCCGAATCATCAATTCATGTCAACCGGAATCCAAGCGCGCAGACAAGGTTTACCCCTGCGCGTGGGGAAGTATATATAATATTATAGTCTTTCCGTGTATATATATATATATACATCCATATACCCTGCGCCGCCACTTTCGGGGCCCCCGAGACACCTTATGGTAAATCGTTTTGTATAATTGTTGTTCGCGGCGACATTGCTCGCGGAGGCGGCGGCGTGGTAGGCCGATGAAAAATGACAAGACGTGCAGGTCTGTATATACACCTTAATACATATACTTGCGCGGTGGCAAGTGTAAAAACCTCCCCCGCCACCGCATTTGCGTGTCGTCGACTTCACGGCGAGGGTGAAAAAAATAAATACTCTCCGCGAGTTTACGGGAAGATCCGCGAGGATGGAAGTATGTTAAGTATACAATGTATACATATACGGGGGATAGGTGCGTATAATATAATAATAATAATAGTAATAATAATAATAGTATACACATCACATTGCGCACGATAGATTGTTCGCCGCCACTCGGGGGCTCGATGTAATAACAAAGGTTTATACCACGAATACCTAATATTATGTGTGTTGTACACGTGAACGAAAAACACGCGTATTCGCAGCTTGCGGTCCGCATTAGCTTAACGAGAGATTTTTCTCACTATAGCGTTTTAATTGGTTAAAAATGTTTATTAATGGTTTTTGTAGATTTTTGCACGTGCGTTTTACGGAAAATATACCTATTCGTATTATGTTTCTTAGGACCGCTATTATTGGAGAAAAGTCAAGACGTCGACTTTGTGCAAGATTAGCAAATCAAATTATCGTTTTCCATATTAATATAACGTCGTGCTTGGTATAAAAAATGGAGTTTTATTATCTAAATAACAAAAAATTTTAATTATAATAATAAATCGAAAGTAATCATAGTATTTCAAGCATCTGAAAAAATTTTGATAAATTTAACAATATTCAGCTGTGATCGCAGTTGCGTTTTCATTTAAAAGTTTAATTTATTATGTGAGTACTTAAAAATAATTTTAAATTAGTAACGTAATTACAAATAACTTAATCATTTGTCAGGTACTTACTATTATTTAGTCGAATGTGAAAAAAATAGTGCCGTGAAATATTAATAGCCCATCAAAAAGTCACTGCTTGATAAAAAATGTACAATGTTGTGTTCAGTTTGCTGCAGTAAAGATAATTGAGATTTCCATAAAATTTTGAACAGTTTACACGGCTTATAATACAAGCTGGTCGTAAAATCTTTAAAAGAAACATAATATTTTACAATAAAATACTGAAATAAAGTAAGTAATGAATTAATATGTCGTTTTAATATGTATAGTCATACGACTTGAATTGAAACGTAGCAAAAATATTATTGTAGGTTTATATTTGTTGTATTTTTCATTCAACTGTAATATTATCATTGTTGTGGGCATAATGTCATCATTATTGTAGTGTCATTGATATCTTACGACGATGTTTCCATAATATTATTATCATATACTACATGAGTCATTATTTCTTTGTGTGTTCGTGACTAATGAAAACACCGGTTTATTCGGTGCTCAGACGTTTTTATGTCTATTGTACTTAATAAGACTCGGGTTACCCTTTCGCCTGTAGTTCTTAATTTAAAGTAGACATAAAAACGAGGGGTTTTATGCGTCGGAACGAAGTACGTATTATATTATTATGTTTAAAACCGTTATCAAACGGAAAACAGTTTTAAAATAAACGCAATATATACGTAAACGCGAAGCAGTGTTAATTTCAAAGTTGATAATATTGTAAAGTGTAAAGCACTGTGTAGGTATTTGTAATTTATACGCCTATACATTATAAATTATATGGGCTTAGGCCACTGTTCATTGATACACGTAATTTCAATTATAAACTATTCGAGTTCAGCAAAATAAAATAAATTTTCTGTTATTTATAATTCACCATTTATAACAAAGTATATAGCATTAAAATCGTTGGTTGTATACCTTTTGTAGAAATAAACGGTTATCTTCGCATCGAACTAATTAATTTAAACATCTTATTTCAGTCTGCCGTTCACGCATATTCACAATGCAATATAATATCATGCTTAAGCTTCTTACAGTTTTTATTTGTATTTAATTATTCATTTGATTACTTTGGAACTAAGCTAGTCCTCTATAGAATCTAGATTATTGTTTAAGGCAATTTCGAAATTATTACTGCGTTCGTCGGAACAGGTATACCTATACGACACTGCAGTTATGATATCATAATGTATACGCCTATATAATATACGTACAACGTGTATTTTAACCTATTATATTCACCGGAACCTCTCCTTCTCTCTCTCTACACACACATATATATTATATATAATCATTTTGACTTCACAACCGCCGTCTTTGTCTCATTGAAATTCATCACACTTAACCCGATCGCGCAACGGTCTAAATTACAGTTTCTAATCACGTCTCGTTAACGGATTACCCGTGTCTAATATCAGCAGCGCGCGCGCACACACAACGCTGCACAGGCGGCATATATAGGTAGTGGAGATGTATCACGATGATGATGTATTTGCATAGTCGAATAGATTTGAATATGATTACCGCGATTTTAGCGGTAGACAAGACACTATATTCGTCAATCCTCTACCCATAAACCTCGCCTATACCCTCGCCCGATATCCGCCGCGAGCATCTGGTTCCCCGTATATAGCTCGGCACACACACACACACGTGAAATTCTGTGTAGCATATACACGTATAAACGTACGCGAAAGCACGTAATCACTGCGGCGAATTTCCTCCGATATTATAATGATAAATAATAATGGCAGAGAAAAAAATTAAATAGGCCACCGAGTGTGTCCCCTCCTCATTCGTGTTAAATGTGTTAGAAAATTCGTCGGCAATGGTGGGTATTTAATATCAGATTTATTAAGCCGCGGGTTCCTTACCACCCCGAAAAACGCCTTCTGTGGGCCGCGATTACTTACGCTTGGTTAGACGATAAACTAAACTAAAAAAAATATAATAATAATAATAATAAAATAACAGGGGGGAGATCACCGCTGTACAGCATACAGCAGAGGGGAAAAAAAATCCAACCTTGTACTGACACACACAGACCTTTTGTCATGACGTCTTCTCGTGTTATGTTTGTGAGTGTTTTTTTTCGGTTTCCGATGTATGCGGCTCGACGGATTCGTGATCGATTCGACTTCTGACACTCGTATCGGATTTAATACGGAACACGGGGGGAAACAATACTATAAAAAATTATTAACAAATTAATAACCAAAAATATTAATTGTGAATGATATTATAATAAATATTATAATTGTATAATTAATAAACATTTTAAACTGTACTGTCGTATGCTGTAGACAGTCGTCAATGTAATATTATTTAATATCTATGTAATATAGATGGGAATATTTTAAACTAAATTAATGACATAGGTTAGGCCATTTTACACTGACGACCGTCTACAGTATACGACAGTATGAAAAAAATGTAATATTAATAAAACAATATATGAACATCATAATATCAAAATTGCATAGTAAATTTTTATTTTAGAAACTAATTGAAACATTTATTATAATATAATACTATACACATAGTCTGTGTATGCTAACCAAACGTGATGGGTGGTTTACTTATATTTTGAACTTATATAAAAACCAGTAAAGTTATGCCTTTCGCCTATCATAGGTACATTAATTTTTATCGTCATTCAATTAATATATTTAACTATACACAATGTTATGATTGTTTTGTGTCTTGACGTTGTCTATAGAGTAATTTATTGAAAATTCATAGTAAAAAAATGTTTAAAATGTCACTCTCACCGTGGTACTAACCTATACGCGTGTCCATAAAAATATTATTAAGAAATACTTTATTACACGCTCAATATTTTCATATCATAATATACTGCTGAATAAAATCATTTGATGCCCGTGTTATAAATGCCAATACTCAGTAGGTGGCATAACACTATATAATAATAAGCAGGTATAGCTGGTAAAACGGTGTTTTAAAACGCGTATATACACGTATGCCTAAATGCTCGCGGACAAGTGAAATTCCATTTCGATATCAATAATAATATAGTATCGTGCATTGTGATAAATCCATAATTTTGCCGTCCGATAACATAATAACGTCCCCGAACATAGTGCGTGTGTGTGTGTGTAGAAGGAATTTTTAAACGTTCGGTTTTGCACATTTTCGTTTTTAATAGATTTATTTCGAAATACCAGCACGGTCGTGTACACGTGTTTTTAGGTTGTGTGTGTCGCTGTTGTTGTTACCGGTCACCGGGAACGTACACAATAATATAATATATTATAATATTATGTACACGTAAGTAGAACTGTGCAGCGGGCCACAGATGAATATTATGGCGAACGGAGGAGAAGACCCGCAGTCAGGACATCGTCTCCGGCGGGTCGGTGGGTGCGGGGCGGTGGTCGGGACACGACGTCTCGTGGCGCGATTCGCGAGAAACGTCCGTTGGAAATTCATTGACATTATTATTTTATTTTCCGTCTACAGCGTTTTTTCTTTATCGCCACCAATGTGTGCTCGCGCGCGTGTGTGTGTGTGTAGGCATACGCGACCATATTATAATAATGCCGTGAAATAAAAACCAGTTCATAAAAACGGTAGGAGTCATTCAATGGTTGGCACACACGGTGTTTTGTGTAAATAAATAATAAACCGTACATAAATAACGTCGACGGCGACGACGACGACGACGACGACGATTACTATAGTTATGATAATAATAATATGACGACGATGGTGGTTGTCCGGTTATGGAGGAAGAGAAACACACGTCACGCGATGAGTTATGGGGGCTAAACGCGAAACCGTCGTCGTGGGGCCCCTCTCTCCCCCGTACACGCGTATATAGTTATTATAATACTACACACACACACAATATAATAATATTGTATTATATTATATTATATTATATACGTAATAATATAATAATGACACCTTAAGAATACGAAAATCGTATTGAAAGAGTGCGTTTACAATAATAATAATAATATAATAATATAATATAATATTATGCTGCAGCAGGAAGCCACCCACAGTCACCCGCGCGCGAGCTCGTCGGACGTGTGTGTGCGCTCGTTCGTATTGTTGAATGGGTCGTTCGGAGTTAAAAATGTTCGTTTTTTTATTTTTTTTTTTTTCACTCGTCTTTAACGTTTATTATGTGCTCTCGAACATCTGTTTAACGAAATTGATACGTTCGGGGGATGGGTGACGGTGCGAGACGACTCCGCATACGCGCGTATTACAATATATTATATATTATATATTATATATTATATATTATATATTATATATTATTATTATTATATTATATTATATCATTACTATTATACGGCTCGGATATTTATTGCTTTTTGAATGGCACCACCAGCGAAACAAGAGGTGTGTGTCGGAGACGACGCCCCCCCCCGTTTGCAGCGGACCCGGTCCGGGCGATTCGTAGAAAATGACCCGCGGCAAGTTCACGGACGGCATTCGCATATTGTGCTGTCGTTTTACCCGCTCCGTCATCATTAAATATATAATATAACAATATAATATTATTCTGCGGCTAAGACATATTCACGTCGTATATGGATTGCCGAATACCGATCTCGAATACCAATAAGCATGATATTTTTCGATTGTTGTATTGTGCGTGAAAAAAAAAAAAAATTGGAATCTCGAGAGAATATAAAAATATATATCCTATCTTCAATTACAATACAAGGACGATTTTATTTGATATACATTTTCGATGTTCACTTATAAGTCATAAATTATAATAAATATGAGTAAAAAAATAGGTGAATTGTTACAGAGTTTTTTCTCGGTAATCATCACGTCGTTATATCAAACCATGTCGTAACATTAAAACATTAAAACATAATATTATTATATTACCAATAAATGTATATCAATAAAACGAATTTTAGCCTTTATAGGTATCTAATACATATACCTACAATCTACACAATAAATACAGTCCAACAGAATTAAATGATTTTATTCACAAAAACTAAGTGGGCCTTGTGCCTATTATATATACTAAGTCATACTTTAAGTATAATGTATATTGCGTATAAAAATCCATAATATGTATTTTGTAAGAGTATATAGCTGGTTGTATGACGAATTGACGTTATATAATATAACATAATAGTATTAAGTATGTAACTTATCGTTTTCATTCGTAACCTATAACCATCTGCAAGTTTCGAAATAAGTTAAGTGTGATTATTAGTTTTTATAATGCAATAAAAATCAAATAAATATATAGAAACAGTTTAATCATATTTATTTTAAATTTACTTGATCGTATCTAAAGCACCAAAAACATTTTATGTTTAAATGTATTCTAAATTACATCGTTAATTTATTTTTTATACTAATGACGTCTTAATACACACATGTACTTTTTATATCATCAAAAACAAAACTATTCCACAGTGTAAGTTATAGGTCATCTTAGATACCTACAATGTTTTTTTGTGGTTACTGGTTTGACGCAACTAAAATATATAACTACTTATAGGTAGCGCGTTGTCTGAACCAGCAGGTGTTCTGAGACACGTCCAACTGTTGATTTTTCAATTCTAGCACATTAATTTATGTGTCAACCAGGAGCTGTAAATTAACATTGGAAGTAAATTTCAAAAAAGGTCCCCAAGACCCCAATTAGACGGTATGAAAGCAAATTTGATGATTTATATACACAACCTTTTATTATTTTTAATATATTATATAGTGTTTGCTTTTCATTTCAATCTATGTAATATATATGTGAAACAGATGTTTGCAAAAATACACATTGAACACATTGTTGATATGGTTGACATTAAATTTCAGTCATTTTTGGGATATTATTTAAACGATGTTGACATGAAATGAATAACATGTATTATCCCCGAAAATTCAAAGTAGTAATTTAACGACTCGTTAAATATATTTTGAAATATTACGTCTTGTTGCGACCATATAGTATCAATTATCATGATTAATGTCAAACATAATATTATTATATTCTGATGATTGATACCACACGTTTTCAATTTATTTATTTTTTAGTGACTGTATATTGATATTTATTTTATAATGTATAGTTATTTTTAATAATATAAATAAATGATTACTTTAATTTTTCAGAAAACTCTTTGAACATTTAAAAGTATGAACCTCGCGTTGCCTATGTTGAGTCAATAAAACTATTTATGATATAATATAATGTCATATTGTGTTTGACATACTTCTATAGACTCGATTATTTGATAATATAAATATAAAAATAAAAATAATATTCAGTTATACAGCGTTATATTTAAAATGAGCCATAAATTTATATTATTTTCATCACGAATCATGATGTAACATATTTATTAGCTTATTAACCTACCTACGTTATTAAGCACATAGTATAGGGTAATTATTTTGAAATGTATTATTATTATGGTAATTGTTTATAATTAATAATGATATCAATCTGTATAATATTCACGTTAGGTTTAGCAATCTTAAAGACACGTTTGACTGTAAATTTTAAATGTTGGAAGAAAATGCCCTATTATAATCATTTGTGCGTCGTTATGACTATCTATATATAGTTAGCGTAGATATAATGTTCGTGTCGTATACGGGAGACGAAAGCATTATGACAAAACCAAAAGACTTTTGATGGAAAAACCAACAAAATTAAGTATCTCAAAAGCCTTTACGTCGTGTGTGTACTTAATTAGTATTCATTGGGGTTACCCCCAATTATGTCAACAATCCCTTTCCCGAAGGGAAGTTTAAAAATGCCCAGGCACCGATGAAGACGTATTCTTCGTATATACTTACCTGTCAGTGCCGATAATAGAGTTTGCAGTTTGCACACACGCATACGCCCACTCGTCACTATAAATATTATTATCATCTTTATGTAATAATATTCTTATTGTTGAACTGCAATTTGATTATTATAAGGACCAGTTACACTGTGCATTTGGCTGTGATGCCTCATGATGCTCACGTTTTGAGGCTCAAGACATTTAATTCAATATGACACGCCGAATATTTTTTAGAAAGTAGAGAATATTTGAATATGACTAGAATATCAGATTTAATGAAAATAAATGAAATATTTTTTTAAATAACTGTTTTATGTATTAAGTGTTATCGAGAACAATGTGTGATAGCAATGTGAATCATAATATATATTAAAAAATAAATAAATAACTGCTTATGGCTATAATCTCACATTTTATATACGCTTATACATACGTTTGTAATAATTTAGTAAGCATTTATAGACGTTATATTTGTATAACATTAAACTATAAAAAAAAGTATCTTCAGAGTTGTAGGTACGACACGTATTGTTTTTAAATATTGAAAATAATATGCATTTTTTATGTTCGAATAATATATACAAAATAAGATTCTTGTAAACTTCAGATAGTTTTATGAAATATTCGTTTCTTTATTAAAGCCATCATTTCATGGGAACGATAATTTGTGGAAGATTATTCAAAACGTGTGGTAGCATCGACAGAAGAATTTAATAAGTTTGGTAGTAGAATCTATTTTCTTGCTTGTTAGTAATTTATTATAAAGTCCACACAAATGTAATACGTTTATTTTTTATCCGACATGATTTAGGGGCTAGCAAGAATGTTGAATACTAAAACACGCGCTGTTGTTTTCAACGAGTAAACGAGTTCATCGTTGTAGGAGGTTAAACAAATTAATATAACACACTACATCATAATATAATATAGTGTAATGTTATAATATAGATAAGTATTTAGCTGGTTATAATGTTATGGTCGACGATGATATTATATATTATTCGACGATTTTCCACTCATATGGTTCACTCTATATACATATTCTAAATAACATTTTTACTAAATTTATATAAAAATACAGGAATAGTTCTTAAGATAGTAAAATTAAAATGATGTATAGAAAAGGCTTTTTAAGCTTAATCAAAAAATTGAAAATGTTATAAATGATTCCTGATAAGATGTACTTAAACGATTCAGCTGGTAAAAAAGAAAAAAACTCCCAATACTTATAATCAGGATAAACTAAAGATTAAGGAAAACCGATAATATTTACGCAAAAACCTATTATTGCTATGACTCAAAAACTAATAACCAGTTAGACTTTAACTTTTAAAGTGTATTTAAATTAGAATTTTCTTGACAATATGGTTGTATAATTTTTAACTTTAAGCTATATTTAAATTGTATACCACGAACCTATATTCACACCGTTCTATACTTACGGTACGTCCGTATTGACTTATTTAACTTTATAAAAATAAAATAATATATACACTATAATTTATTGATATACCTTATATAATATTTGTCATTTTGCCATGTTTTTGACAACAATTAGTTAATCTACCGTATAACGAAATAAATATCAAAATATTGATTTATCATTTAGTTTCAATTTAACACATCCCATTGTACTATTATAATAATCTACTAAATGACGATGTATATCCAAGCACGACCGCGCAGAATGACTTATTTGGTTATTTTTCCCGTAAAGCCGCCGGAGAGGAACAGAGATAGAAATATTGTCAGTGTAGCATACAAGCCAACAAGCGTACTTAGTCCTTATAATTTAAATTTAACACAATATAATATCAAAACTATCAATTATAATTTATTTTCACCAAATGTATTCAACAGTAGGTACCTAAACTAACTATTATTAATTTTAAAACAATAAATGTTCAGTACCACTTGTTGCATAAATATTTACAGTACATGTGTACAACTAACTACTGAATAGTGGATATTCCTAAACAGTACATGTTATTATTATAGAGTGTATATAATATATATTATTATATATTGAACTATAAAAGATTTCCAGACTAAAAATGGTAAATGAACTTTTTATCATCCAACTCTTCGATGATTATTCATTTCGAGAAAACTTTTATATATAAAAAAAAAAGAAAAGAAAAGATTGATCAGTGTGACGGTAGGTACCTAATTCATTTATAAACGTCGAACGGAATATACTCTGATTGGTTTAATATACATATATTACAGTAATCGATATGCAATGTAGAAATACTTTTTTTATAAGAGTGGTAAAAAACGTCAGAAGAAAGTTTGAAAAACGTTCCGCTGCAAATAATGCACACCTATACTAATATGGTACCTACTGTAATATACGCGTTTATTATATTATATGCATGGCGAGCGCTTCACTGAATATATTATAATAATGGGCTATTAGGAAAAAAAACACAGGTGGTATAGTATAATGCGTGTTATCATATAATAATGGGTAACTATCAAGTCATACGGAGGCTCCGTTACAGTATACACACTCAGTGCAAGGGGAGTCCACAGGGGTCGTGTGCCCTTACTCATTTACAAAATACTCTGTTCAGAGGTGGGTAATAAGTTGTATTTTTTTTAGGCACCTACGACACCGAAGATGTATAATAACGCAAGATCGCACACTGCAGTTTTTATTATTATTGAACGCGGTACCGATGTGATGTGATATACCGACAGCATCGGAGCAACAGCATGAATTATCGTTTCTAAACTCAATTATAGTATTCGAAAATACCTATAAAAGCTTGGTAAAGTATAAGCCGAAATTTAAGTTTTTTCTGAATTACATTTCGTTCGTCATTCGTGTATTTTTAAATAAATATTCCACATCATATTTTTCAGTCAATTATTATCAACTTATTTATTTTGTCGTCACCACATTTAGTATTCGCAACAAAATGTATTTACGTTTAAAAAATTCTATTTAATATTAATAGTAACCTTATACTTCGGTTAACGTGAGTTTATCCGTTTATCGTCGTAAGTCCGTTATTTTTTGTGCATATTTAATTAATTTAAGAATTCTTTTTAAGTGCTGTATAAAATTCTATATCTGATCGTCATAAACAACTGAAAAGTATTATTATATAAGACTATTAAGTTATTATTTATGTTCAGGTGCATGCGTATAATAATTCTTGTAATTAATTATAACACGCCTGAAATTTTTTCAACTACATTTTGTGTTTTTTGCACATTGTTTTACAGGTAATGTACAATACAGGTATATAATATCTACAAGTACCTACACGACATTTTTTTGTTGGTAACTTTGAAGCAATTACACAACACATTCAACAGAACATGCTCTGTTTTAAGAGAACTACAATAGTTACAACAGTTGATTTTCAAATGAATGTACCTACTCCGGGTAAACGAATCCGCTTCCGCTTTATACGCACTACTATACGTTTATTATGTAACAACTAAACAATAGTCACATTCCGCCATTATTGCTGTAGCACTGTAGCGGCTGCGTGAATTCCGATAACAACGCTGTATTGAGTGGCATTATTATTATTATTATTATCATGACAATTAATATTTAGTGTGAAGACAGACAATATTATAATATCAGACTACAGTTTTACACCGAACAAAATCGATTACTCGCGGTTTAAAAAATTCACTGTGGGTCGATGTCGTCTTGAAACGATAAATTCCACTGTGTCGCCAAAAATGGTCGTGTATAGTATTGCTGCTCAGTTTTTCCATACGTTTTGCTATCGTATTTCGTTACACGCCCATAATATTATGACAAATGATAATTGAAAATTGTAGGTGAGTGCGTACCAACAATAGGTCCAGTCTCGGGATCGGATAGAGAGACACATCGACGTGGTATATACCTACTACCCGGCCGTGTAACCGTGACGGGGCGGAAGGCGTGCGACGAGGGGGGCGATCGGCGGCGGCGGCGGCGGTGGTGGTTATACTTGACGGGCGGCCGCGGGTACCCTCCCCTACATTCTAGCACCCCCCTCCCCCCTCCAGCATCATCCCCTCGCATCGATGGTTGTCGCGGTGAAAAAGGAGTCGGAGTCGTCGTCGTCCGACGGGGAAAAGACATGCGTACACCGGACGTCGTCGTCGTCGTTGTCATTTTCCACACGGCGCGCGACACGGTAACCATGGTAACGGCGGCCGAAAGGTCGAAAGCCCGCGGCAACAGTCACTCGAACGACATAACATTATTATATTGTAACACTTGGCGATAACAAATATAAACCTATACATATATACAGACGCCAAGGCGGTGGGTGGTGGGTGGCGGCGGCGGCGGCGGCGCGGGAGGCTGCCACCCGGGCAAAACGGGGGCGGGCAGTCGATATTTTAAACATCTCCATTTTTTTCTTCTCTCTCTCCCTCTCCTTTTTCCTATTTTCTTTTTATATTCCTGAACTCGCGACAATGACATATTATAATGGGTCCGTCACGTTATTAAACGCCTCCGTTTATGCGGCACTGCACGCTCGTCGACCCTGTTTAATAACATAATAATAATGCGATCATATTGTTATACGACAACGCGATATATAGAAACAAACACTATGATATTCTATAATAAAATATCGTATTATTGTCCGTCTCGCGTACCTGTTTACTCGTTGTCGCAGCGATGCCTACACAACATATTATAGCATTTATGAAAAAATGTTTCCATTGTTTGCAGGCATATTAATTGAACGTCGCGAGTACATTATTCTCTAAGTTGTGATGCCGGAACAGTACCGGCTCGCGAAATCCGTCCTGTTACGATGCGAGTGTGTACAAATTAACTCATTTATTATAACTCGCCGACTCGTACACATTTTGGGCTTTTCGTTTTCAACGTGTGATAAAAATTATTTATCAAAAACAAAAGACACGTGCCCATCTATTCTATTATAACAATATCTAGAGATTTGCGTGTTGCAGAGTTGGCGGGAACGTCGGGAGACGAGTCACCGCGGAACCTTTCCCCGTTTCTTTACTCGCAATCAAAGGCTGCCCTCGACTCTGTCCTACTGAAGCGAATGCAATACACAAAAAATGCCGTCACAAAATACTCAATGATTCGTATATATTTCTACATTATATTGTTTCGTGTGCTCAACATAGTACGAGCATATAATCTTTCAATTGCACAGCAGTAGTTTCCATAGTAATTTCCCGTGTACATATGATATATGTCGCTACACATATAGTTAGTATAGTATTATATTATATTGTAGGTAGGTATATATTGTTATACACGTCGTTCGCACGGTCTGACGAAATATATTGTGTATATTATTCACATATATTATTATTATTATTATTATTATACGAAAGCTCGCGTATTATATCGAACGACTGTGCCGGCGGCGCTATACAATTGGGAAAACCCGAGGAAATAAATGGCTTTACATAGCGTTTAAGACCAGTGTTCCAACTTGTTTGGCTGAATGTTAACACACGTTTCCCGGGCCCCGAACTTGTGCGTGCGTGTGTGCTCGCCCGCTCTCGTGTGCGTCGGTGGAAATATGTTTGCAGTTTATATCGCTGGCGCGTTTATATATATATATATGTGTGCCTATACATCGCGTGTGCATGTGCGTACATACCTATACACATATTGTATATATATATACGCACATATACATATATGAACATGCCATACACGATACACGTACGCACACACGCTCATACAGCGAAGCGTCCCTCGGGGATTTAAAGGGATATATACACAATTACAAGCCTCGGCTCGACAGGAAGCCATTTGCGGCCGATGTAATTTACAAGAGTTGGCCGCCGAGTTGAGCGCGCGTTTAAATACATATACACACGCTCACGGGGTTTTAATGGCGGCCTCGACAAAGTTTTCCTCGATTACACACACACACACACACACACACACACACACACACACTCGCACACACGCTCACACATCCGCTTTGACGACGGCGGCGGTGGTGGTGGCGGTGGGCACGGAGTGGAATAGCGAAATTATCGCCTTGGAAACCGAACGGCTTCGGCGGCGGTGGCGATAAAGCACTATATTATAATATATATATATCTTATATTATATACAAACAGATGCCACTACTGCACCAGATAATCAGGTCGTTTTCTCGTTGTGTAACCAAGATCGGTTATAGCCGTTTGTAACGTTATGAGTTCTTCGCGCGTTTGGTGCGAGCTCTGTTGCCTCCTGCCCGTATCGTAGTAGTTGCGAGTTGTCCAAATATTATGTAGGTATTCGGTGTAAAAGAAAACATTATACTGCATGGTTGTATGTGTGCAAAATATAGGTATAACGCACGTCCGCGATGTTCAAAACGGATAAAGCAAACTAAACAATAGCATTAATGGCGTACCCGGGCTGTACAGCCGATGTAAAAGTTTAGAATATATTTTATATGTCTTGTCAGGGTGTAAGGTATACCGAAACGGAAACTGTATCCGAAGCGTACGAGATCGAGAAATTGGGAAACGCGAGTAAAAAATATATTGTAATATTATTGTTCTTTTAAACGTACACACTATACACAGTAGGTATACACTCTATATAAGCATTTATCTTAAGGATAGGTAAAATAGTAGTGTAATTAAAAACGGGAATCTTCAATAGGGGTAATAGGGGTTATTGGTATATTGACGCCTTGTTACGGAGGAAACTGAAATTATTCATAAATTATTTGTAGATGAATTTTCGTTTGAAGATTATTTTACTCACAATAATTTGTTATGCTTATGAGTTATGACGTATACAAATTATAATAATAATTGGCTATTTGATTTCCGCATTTTGTGTTATTGTAATGTATTTATATCATGAATTCATGTTAGATGGTTAACAACAATGATTTTATGCCATTTGTTATAATTTCATCAACATAAATGGCTAATGTCTATATTTCAGTTAAAACTGTGTGCCAGCGAGATATGGCTCGTGGACTGTGGTCCACGTGTGTTTCTTAATATTGTGAAATTGATTTCAAACGTACACAATCAAAATAATTACATATTATATGGACTGATATGAAATTGGTATTATATGTATAGTTTATACAAAGGAACAAAAGTCGTTCGTGACCACCGACAGTAAGCGATATGTAGTCTTCTCTTGTCTTTGCAGCGGAAATTGGTCATAACTCATAATAATATAATATGGATAAACTCATTACTCACAAAATCGTATTTTATTATTATATTAATATTAAATATATACTCTGACAATTAGTGGCTTGTTAAATGAATAACTTTTCGACCAAATTGAACTATAAAAAGGTAAAATGAACAAGAATGGAATCTATAAAATTAATTTTACATAAATGTTTATTATGTGTATATGGTATATCATTAATAACTCCCCAGAAAAACCCTTAGATAAAAGCAAAATTAGAGCAAGTTCACCACTGCCAGTTGAAGAACTCAAACCGATAGGTTGGTGGTCAACATTGGCGTAGAGTCAAGATGTTGATGACCAATTTTTAATATGAATTCAAAAAGATACTCTGAACACGTTTAATTCTAAATATATCATTATGGTAGTGGATTCCGGAGGACAGCAATGTATTCGAGAATAGAGCGAATAAACGAACAATAAAGAACAAGTAGCATGACATTGGAACAAATCCTCCTAACAAAACCAAAGGTTACATGCCCGAGTAATTAAATCGATATGAATGCAACAGTTCGTGGTTGAAATTGATTCCTAAATCCTTATTCTTACTAACTACTGTTAATCAGGAACCGGTGATTTCATGGGCAAAAATGATATGCGTGTGATCCCGAAAAAAAGGTCATAGGGAGATATTTCGAATATTTTGATACATTCAACTATTTAAGTCCATACTTAAATAACTGACCCAAATTAGCTGACATCTCTATTATAAAGAGAAAAATAAAGACAAAAGATGAATTTACTCCATTCAATAACAACTATTACGAGGACCCTTGTATTACATTTTCAACCTACTTCACTGATCAAAATTTTTTTTATAGAAATTAAAAGAAAAAAAAATTTAATAATCATAACCAATTACCTACTTATATGTATATAATATTAGTTATTAACATCTGAAAAATTCAAAAATCTAATAGTGTGTATATATCCAGGAAAAAAATCTATGAGTTTGAAACCACGTTGACTGTATATAATATATACATGAATTACGCTGTCGACTTGTTTAAATATATAAATGTATATACTTACCGTGAATGGCGAACACACAGATAATTTGAACAACATTTTCAGTCTATTGACAAAGCCGATATTACGCTTTATGGAAATAGCGCAATAATTATCTTAAGTGTTTTTATTTGTCCTGAACGTATATTATACTGCACACACTGACCGTTTTAATAAGAAAGTAATCGTGCTGCAGTCTCCGAGCACTATATGCATTTATGCAATTATGCCTATTAATTCCGTCATTATTGGATTATAAAAGTACTATGCGTTAAGTACAATATTATGTAGCCGACCATAAACGATTCTGTTTTCGTCTGTCACTTATACAGGGTAACATATTGTTGTAACCTATACATCAATGTTACCCACGAATACCCACATTATTACCTAGGTACCTGTACATGCGTATATATTATATAATAATAATAATAACACTATAGATAATATATACAAATTCGAAGTCACATTGATGCCTTTTTAGTGATTTTTGTTGTCTCGTGTGATTAAACATCTCAAACATAACCCACATGTTTGTAAAATATTATATGTACATATTATGACATGATATATTATGCGAGTGTCAACCATACACTTTTACAGAATGTCTCGCGGTCTTAGTCCACATCATCTCTTTTAGTTTTTTTTTCTAATCCATATTTTAAGTATGATTTTAAAAGTAATTTATTGACTTATTATTATTTGTTAATACTGTTCAAATACTTATTATTTATAGTGCCTATACTTACCGAAATTCACAAAAAAAAATTGAATGCTTGTTTTTGTGTTTATTAAAAATATAAGTAAATATACGTACCGATATGATGGTAAATTTATCGAGGCAAATTATGTTATAATATTTCAAAAGTTGACCTGTTATTTTTAATTGAGTATTCAAACATGCAGCTATGTAAGTTTTAAAGTTTTAGGCTTCGAGAGGCAGGTATCAGATGAATATATCAATATACCTAGGTGGTTAAGTGGACCAGTACATACGGATACGGAGAAGGACGGCGTAATATATTATCACTATGAGACACTATATACATCAAGTTCGGTCAGGTTTTCACTAATCGGAAACATGCAAAAAACATACAAGAAAATAACCCTCTCAAGCTACAAAATATTATAAATTATATTGTAAAGGTAAGTTGTAATGTGGATGTAATAGCCACACATTTATTAAAACATATCAAACATCAAATGATATATTACCTATTACCTAGTATAATATTGCATACCTATAAATTTTAAGTATGATTAATACAGTAATACTACTAGCTGTACCTACATTTATTTTACACTCGCACAAGATAGACCAGTGTTTTAATATCATATTTAATATTTGAAAGTGAATGGTATTACCTAGGTACATGAACACCGCTTTTACTAGGTATATGGGTAACTT
This sequence comes from Sitobion miscanthi, assembly GCA_008086715.1. Lineage (NCBI taxonomy): Eukaryota > Metazoa > Arthropoda > Insecta > Hemiptera > Aphididae > Sitobion > Sitobion miscanthi. Next base: position 5,871,767 of record CM017797.1, read on the forward strand.
TGTTTTATAATTATTATTTCACCAATACCTACGCGTGATTTCAGAATTTTATTGATGCCAACATTGCCTAGAATTATGAAAGCTTATATTATGTAGTATATGGACTGTGAAATTAAATATTTTTTTTTTTGTATGAATGCTTGAGCAATTTATACAATATAAAATACCTATACTTGTATTAGTGCGATCAATGATAGTACCTAAAATATCTATAATAATAATAATGATTATGTAATATATTGTCCATTTGCGTACCGTCCATTCGCCGGTTTCGATACTCTTATTTTATGAACATAATATACTTAGGTAATAACAAATAATTCATAAGTATTTTATATACATGATAATACTACAGGTGTGTGTGTGTGTGTGTGTGTGTGTGTGATTGTATATATTTTATCAATAATAAAAATCTGAAACTCAATGGTTGGTATACGCATACCTTAATACACCTATATAACTGTCGTTTACTCTGTATATATATTGCGGTGTGCTTAAAAATATACTAACAGATGGTCCGTAAAATCGTATTGTGTATTTTCGTGTGTAGGTATACAGTTTAGACGCACGATAATACAATCATCACGACATAGACATTAAAACTAAAACGAAAATGGTTTTAGTTTAATGTGACCAATAAAACGTTACGACAAATGAGTAGTTATAAAACAAGACTTAACGATTTTAGTAATTTTTTTTTTTATCAAAACATTAACGCTAACGATTATTTTTAGACGATAATCATTTCGACTCAAATATAAATTATGTACTAAACAATTTTATTGCGTGTAGTAGTACTAGTATAGTCTCGAATTAGAGATGCTAATGAGTTCACTGCTAAATTTTCAGAAGTTGTCCCCAGCCATTAAAACTAGGAAACTAATGTAGGTATATTCTGCAAACGAGGTACTCAAATATTTCATATTAGAAATTCTTAAACAATATGTAAATTTATGAAAATATATATATATATATACAATTGCAGTTATGTGTTTCCAATAATTGTACTCGATAAATATTATTAAAACAAAATAATGTTTAATTAAAGTTTAATTAATATTTAAAATGTACTGGATTTATTATTGCTTATAATATTGAATATATTATATGATATCGTGTAACTATACCTCTAATTATATAGTTTCTATTGTATTGTAAAGTCTAAAGTATTATAAATGCATGTATCTGCCTTAAAAAACGAAATTCTTCTATATTACATTAAATAAACAACATAGTAAGAAGTTGCGATGTCCTCAGAATTTAAAATAATTTCTAAATCAACTATGGATCTCGAAACCATCATAGTTATTGATTTAAATTTTATTAATCTAATATTGTTTAAAAATCTTATTGTAAATTATAATATTAGTAATTTTTGTACCTATGTACTATAATGACGTATAATACAACCACCGCCATGGTACCATAGTCGTCAAAAACAGCTTTATTTTTGTACATAAAACAAATTGTTACCCTTTAATTATCGTCAATTCATTTTATCAAAACTCGAAATGTGCGTAGATAATATAATACAATATATTAGTATATACTATACCATTATATTCGAGTAACCAAATATGGTGTCAAGGTTCACCTATCTGCGTTGTATTTTTACCAATATTATATTTAATATAATTCGGATAAGCTATTTTAATTTAATACATATACCTGTGTATATAGTATATATGATGGTATGTATGTAAGTAAATGACCGAACGAAGGGTTAGTCGGGTTGGAAAGGGTTAAAAATTTCAAAACGCAGTAACAAAGTCTCTTGGACGTGCGGACAAACAAAGAAAATCTGCGAGTATCATCAAAAGTCAAAACTATGTACACAAACAATGTATATATATATGTATTGTATGTATTGCCAGGGCAACCGTTTGTCAATATAATACGCTTGCCGAAAACGCGAACGCAGAAATGTGCGGCGGTGGCGGTCTCGTCACCTATATAATATTATATAGGTATACGCTGTTTAGTGTGTTGCGACACTGTTCTGCGGGAAATCTCTCATTTGCAAGAAAAAACGATTATTCGCGACTAAACGGGCGCCGATCGTCCACCCTCGCCTGACCCACCTCACAAAACCCTTCGTGTAAGGGGGTAGAGCTCCCATCCACCCTCCCGAAGCGCTGCTGCACAACCCTTCCACGTCCGACCAACGGAGATGATGGCTCCGTCATCCGTTACCGAAACTTTCACCTCCCCCTACCTTGCCACGCCAAAGTACACGATTCTACTGCCAACCACCCGCTCCATGAGAGCTTCCTATACAATTTCCTTCGACCGATATATATAACGTGTTATCATTATCAAATCCGCGGCCACTACCGTATTTACACCGTCGCGGAGAGGCGTTGTCGGCTATATATACTCTCATCAGTACGATTTGACACTATTAAACATCCTTTTTTTCTTAGGCAAATTTTCCCGTCGCCATTATGGAACCACGTCGACATGATATTATAATATAAGTGTTTCTGACAACCCTTATTATTATTATTATCTACTGACACCATCGTCGTCACGTCGCCGCACCCCGCGTCGATAATTCTCCGTCGCATAATATATTATAAGTTATTACAGTATTATTATGTCGTATCGAATGTAATGATACGATTATGTTAGTGCGTCTGTATGTGATGTGGTGTGGCGTGTTCACGTACCGATGGGCCACGGATTTACCATACAGATAAATAAACAGACCCTTCTATAAACTATTATTGTTATAATAATTATGATATGTTTGCACCGTCGTCATAATTAATATTATTTACACGGAGTGTACGTCGCATATTTTATTAATATTTTTTTTAATGACATTATACTTTGCCATGCGGAAGGAAACTATTATATCGTCGTCTATGTCGTTATAGTTTTATAGTTTGTTCCTAGAGAAACGATAATCAACGGTGCCATGACGTATTTGTTGCGACTTGGCTGCAGACTTTCGATTTTCATTCGTCAACTTTCGTACAGCTGGTCAGGAGAGATATTTTTGAATACAAATCCGAGACCTCGTAAATATAAACAGAAAGACACACGAGTATAGTATAAGAAGCGAATTGTGGAGAGGAGACGTCACAGTATAATAGTTAATATGATATAATAATATATACATGCAAATTATCAGACCAAAACATTAACATTACCGAGTTCAAACGTAAACCATGTACTCGTGTTGATGTCTCAAATTTAACTTCAGTAACATGTATAAACAATGATTATTCGCTACAGATAGGTATAGTTATTTTTAAATATGTCTGCGCCTAAGCTAGTGTAAAATATATAACTGCAGGCAACTGTTACAGTAACTTTTAATTATTATTAGCATGCATATATTATCACATTAGGTATAACCTGTATAAGATACACCATTGTAGGTATACAATTATTGTGAATTAACATTATTATTTTGCTTTGTGTTGGGAAAACAGTCATAACAATAATTAATATTCAGTAAAAAAACATCGTAAGTAAAAAATTATATTTGTTTCACAATATTTAGTCCTCACGAATATCACTATTTATTTATGATGTATTTTGATTAATGATGAAAATGTTGTGTTCGTCAGGTTCGCCATAATAAATACCACTGGAGTAGTTCTACTTGGGTTTTCACGTAATTGCATTTTTCTGCCGCTCGAAACGATCGGTTATACCGCGTGTTTATCTTTGAATCTGAAAATGTAAGGGTACTCTAGAATATTCTAATACCCAATATTGCAATAATAACTTTTATTCTCATTATTGCAGTTCAATAAGCCACCTAAGTATATACGGGAAGATATATAAAGGGAGGTAAAAGTCGAGGGGCACGAGTTTCCAATATAGTAAACGTGTATAAGAGTTATTTTATTTTTTAATAAAAGAAAACCCGACAAAAGTTCTTATTTCTACATTTCAATATTAAGTTCCCGTCTCCCCGTCCTAAAAAATGTACACTCCCCGCTGTATAAGAATTCTCCCGTCATTTTCAAATGATTTGAATAGTACCCCAGCGTATTGGCTATATTGCGGTCGCATTTGTCTTCGTCTGTGGTATAAACAAAAAAAAAAAATAAAAATATATACATTATAATACTTCAAAAATTATTTCGAAGGGCTGAATTTAAATTCGGTTTTGCGGGGTAAAATGAAAATGAAAAAGAGAAATACGTTTTCCAAGTGGCCTTACTGTCTGCAAATTAAGTCCAAGCGGTTCCTATAATAATATACACTACGGTATATGTTTGAAATATATTATACAAAAATAAACAAATAATAATAATATTAATAACAAATAACTAGAATTCGTTATTAATATTTTTTTAATATCCTTCGTCTGGTGTGGTTCACTGGACCATATGATGACTTTATATGATTTTTCTGGCGCTTGCACACCCGACAAAAAAAAAAAAGTATATTCATCGAGAAAATTTGCAATGGAAAAAAATAATGCTCCTCCCTCTCCCGGGTTACACACGTGTCACGGCTGTTGACATATGGTTAGCAAAGTAACACATGATGCAGTTCTACTATTATAATAATATATCATTTCAAATGTATATTTCCGTCACTATAAATAATACCTATATGTGTGTATGTGATGTGTAAAAAATCTTTTTCCATACAATATTGTTAGGTAGAAAATTGTACAACATCTTCTAACTTTTGTGAATGTCATGTTCAATTTCGAACACCTATTCGCTCGTCTACCTATAGCAAGTATGCTACAGTATCTTTAAACGGTTGTTTATTTTTATACTATACAATACTTTTGTATGCTTTTAATCACAATTTATTTATGTCTAAGAAATTGCTATATAGGTAAATACATAGTATTACATAATATACATATCATGTAGGTATATATTATATACGTATACGGGAAAACGTACGATATTTATCTCAAAAAGATTCATATGATTGGAAATTGTCTTTATTTGCTGTACATTTTAGAAATAAATTTACTTTGATTTTTAATTTGCATTTTTTTTAGATCAATTTTTGATTGAAAACATCTATGTGAATTTTCGTTATGTAAGTTTGAACTTTAGAAGTCTCTTTATTAATATTAGATCGAAAGGGAAAAATATTATAACATTAAGTCGATGATATGGATTATAAAATCAAATCAAAAAAGATTCAAAGTGAAACACCATTGGACCTGTTGAAACACCTTCGAAATTGATTGCCTGGGGGGGACTTTTCTCTAACCGCTTGAGAAAAAACATCTAAAAAAACTACAAAAATATGTCGTACACGGTATTTTATATAGACGACTTGTTCAACCCATACGAAGGTGCAATTGTTCAACTGCAGAAACCATTGGTCTACATAGGTGCGGCCTCGTCTTCGATGCTAGATTTCGGAAAAAACCTTAAAAAGTTTATCACTCACTTTGCGCTTACAATATATTATGTACAACGAACATTATGTTTTCACGGTTATATAATAGGCATAACATCAGATAATAACATAACATCGGACCCGTTCCGAGCCCCGAATTCAGCATGGCGTGTCGCTGTGAAATATTATGATATCATAAAATATACGAATTTTTATTTTTTTTTTAGCGGACGAACGATGTTAAATTCGACACGCTCGTGTACGGCTGACGCCCCGATCCGTTGTACCTGTTCGAACCGCAGCGGCGTGTATTGTAGTGTTTATAACCTACACGTCATTATATAATATATAACGTCTACGTCGCAACATTATAAATTATAAAAACGTTGTCCCAAATGTGCGGCCTAGTATAGTCATGCCACGGATAGATGACTATCTACGGCGGCGGGGCGGCGTGTTCGTGTACGATAATAACCCATACGTATTAGAATATTATAATAATATTTATACACAATATAAGAGATAATATTGTGCTTCGAATCGAGGCGACGACGGTGGCGAACGGGTTGAGCGAGTCGTTTCCGTGCCAGGACACGCGTATTTCGCGTGTGCACCGTCGCACCTCCGGCCGCTCGTTTCCGTCCGGCCCGCGAATACGCGTGTCTTCAAACGATAATAATATATATAATTATAATATCGCTCTCGTCTTGCTCGGCGTCGTTTAGTAATAATAATAATATATGATATTGATAAATACCTACACTGCTTCGGCTACCTGCGGAATGGGCGAACGCAGCAAAAAAATAAATAAACCCCGCGGTAGCCGTCGCTCCGGGCACATGGTACATAATTATTTATCGCCGTCCGGTCTCGCGCAGCGGCGGCGGCGGTGTCGGTGTCGACCGGGCGGGGTGCTACAAATAGCGCGCAGACTTATAAATTATGTCGTTTGTTTAGTATATATACGTACGTGCGGGGTGATGTATTGTATATATTTGTATACGCGAGAAGAATGGACGAAAAACTCCCCGTTGTACGTATGTATATATTGTTGTACGGCTGCAGATTTATCATATAATTTCACGTCCGTTATAATGCGACGACGACGACGACGACGACCATAATGATATCATAACGTCTTCGTTTGTTGCAGGAGTGCGTGCGCGGCCGGATCGAGTGGCTGCGGGCTGGAGCGAAAAAAAAAAGCGTTTAAAAAAAAAAAAAAAATACCTTTACCCATCGACCGGGAGACGCGACTAATAAGATTATAATATAATATATATACATAAATACGTATGTATATGACTCCCGTGTATGTGTACGCGCGATGTCAACAAAATATGTACATTGACCGTGCGTGTGTGTCCGCAGGTGGGCCCACAGTAGTGAGTCGTATGGTACTCGCAAATCGTATATCCCATCTCTTATTTATGTGCATACGCATATTATAATACATACCTCGATATCATTATTCTCACGTACAGGGTGCATCGTCTTCCTCGTGAACCAACGAGCAATATGATATTGGGAAACGTCGCGAAAAGCATTTCAAATTTTTAACAGAAGCACAATGTTTTGTGTCTGGATACGCGCGTTTTTGTTTCTGGCAGATTTTTCGTAATGGTCATACTTAAAAAACATATTCACGATTCGTGTGGATCGTCCTTGTCGAGGAAATACACGTCGAGTAGCGCGCTACGGTTTTTTTCTCCGTTTTCTATTTTTCCACGAGTTCCGACCTATCACTTGCATTACAGTTAATAAAAAAAAAAACCAAATAAAAACCCAAGTTTCTCGGATTTTCCAGGCGCGGTGATACAGTTATCACACTTATCACAACTACGATATGTACACACTGTATACACGCGTATCATCATAAAGTAATAAATAAGTGTTTGATAAATGTATAAGCGCGTAACTCGCGGTCGTGCGTGTGAACCCATCGAGACGACCACCGCGCGCCGGTCGGGAGTCCCGCATTGTGCGCCGAGAGATTTACACTCGCCCAAAATATATATTATGTGCGTTTTGGCGATGAATAACGTTCCGTTTTATTATTTTTTTTTTTCCCCAAAATATTATACACATATGTACGCGCGTATATTATGATAATAATAATAATAACAACAACAACAGTTGCGTCTTGCGTTCCTTTTGAAAATCCGCTCGCGGAAGTCACACGTCCGGGGGCGGGCACCCGACGCGTTCATTAATTATTCGCGGTCGCCCCCTCGCGCCTCCGTCGTCCCGTACACACACAATACACAACGATGATGTACAATATATATATATTACGGATTTGTTTGCGTTCGTGTATAATAGTATTATTATATTTATCGTCGATTTTTTTTTTTTTTTAAATATCGTTCTCCGACGGAGCCACTCGAACACAAAGCGACGCACCGCGGGGCGTATAATATAGACACCTATATACCTATGTACAATAGCGGCGCTTTCGCGGTGTCGTGCGCGCGAAAAAATATCCGTTTTTTTCCTTCCTATGTATACGTTAATACGTCCCCGACGACAATATTAATATATTAATTTCACACCGTTTATTCGTATATGCGTTGGCACTCGGACGGTATACAGACGATTCGATAACAATACATTATAATTATATGTGCGCTCTCTATACATAATTGTATAACGCACCACAATAGTAATAACCGTATTACGTACCGACCTCATATTATTATAGTGACGGCGGCGATAGTCAACACTCTACGAGGCACTTGTATTGTGCCCGTATAATATCACGACGTGTGTCGGGTTTATGGTCTACACCGTATCTATAAGCACGCGCGTGCGTGTTTACCTGGAAGACGAAAAATTATTGAGATGTACAGCCGACTTAATCCGTTCGCGATTTGAGGAGGAGGAGGAGGAAAATTCACTCGTGGGACAAGAATATAAGCCGACATTTTCCGTCGCACAATAATCTTCTGCGGGGAAAACGATTCCGGCAGATATATATATATATATTATAACCACATTATTATATGTGACTAAGTTAAAAAGTGGTTTTCATTATACCTCGCACAATGGTTGTCTGTTCGTGATTACTACAGTTTATTGCTCCGTTGATTATCGAATTAGCATATGAAAATTAGAAATCAAATTACAATTAAGAACTATAATTCACCGGTATAGCATAATTTATACTATTACTCAGGCATTAGGCAACCATGTGTTAGTATTTTCTAACCATCTCATCCATCGGGCACGCACAATTTGTACTCGTTTCAGCTCTAATTATAATTTTATTTAAAATATAATTTTTGTTTAAATCAATCACCTAGTTTTAAAAAAGTTTTGTGATCAAGACTTCTTATTTCTCAACATGTACTTGGTTCTTAGTTGTATAATTGAAAATCATTGTTTTTTGGATTTCTGCCAAAGTTTTAATTATATAGCAATGTATATAGGCAGTCATCTACAGTTAACTTCTTATATATTTCTATGTAATAGTAAAGCGTGCAAGATGCAATGACAATAAAAAAACATGTTTCAGGTGCAATAAACCTATGAACGGATATCTAAAATTATACATGCTTATGTATAATAATAACGAATTAAATATTTTATAAAGTTGAATAAATTAATGTAAATGGTAAATACCACTGAATCTCTACTTACATTAAACTAAAACAATCACATATCATAATATAATCGTATATAATCTAGGTATATTAACCATTTTAGATTCTGAGTAGAGCGTATTTACAAAGATGTACCTAGGTATTTGTTGTGTCTGCATCTGTCGTTGTGGCAGTAAAAATGCATCAATTTTCTACTTCAGCATTTTTTTTGGTAGAAAGTGAATCCATACGTGTTACTTAGAAGAGGGGGGGGGTCAAAATTAAATATTCCAATAAATTTTTAAAAGTGCCAGGAAAAACCCCCCCAAAAATTAAGAAAAAACAGGAATTATCACGTAAAACCAGTTTTTGACAAAATTTTGTTTTTGTGTAGAAAACGTATAACCGTAAAGACACTTAAAATGTTCACCAAATGTAGTATTGTAGTATTTAGTATGTTATGTGATCAACTAGTATACAATACAAAATTTTCAAAATATTTTGTCTTTTTAATCTATTTATAGGCGTGAGATATTATTTTCTATTTATTTATACTTTTTTTTAAATAATTGTCTATACAATATTTGTTTTTATTTTTTATAAGACCGTCTCCACTCGGAACTGTTTTTCGTATACATATTTATATCGAACATATTCATTACAGTGAATCATTTTACACCTACTGTATAACAGAGAGATACCCACTTACCTACCCGTACTATTTCCATTGCATATGTTTCCAAAAATGTGTCATCAATATCTGAGAACGCCGCAAACTGAGTTTTGTTATCGTTATTCCCTACTATTCCTCACACAGTCACACGCATAGGACGCATAGGATGTATAGGATGTATCAATAATGGAAATTATTTCAAGTATTTAAGCTCTATGACATAATTACAATTCTAGATCCAAACGCCGATGTTGATGTACTACAACTTATCGACTTAAGTAGTAAAGTACTCAAACATAATATTGTAATATTATGACTGGGTGTGATAATGATTTGGTTTTTAAAAATATATAACATTAACTAAAAATGTTACAATCATCAAATAAATGAATAATGTTATAATACTATCATATAATAATTAAAAAACAACAATTTTTTTAGTGATAAATTTCAGAAAATGTTCATCACACGTCTTTTATATTTGAGTTCATTAGATATATTTGATTTATTAATTGAAAAATCACTCTTATCATCACTATTGTAGGTATACCTAATAATGGTACCTATATATATATTAAATAAAATTAGTTTTTGAACACGAATTAATGAAACTGTTTATGCCTTGAAACGTTAAATTGAATATTATACGACTTAATTGTTCGTACGTTAACGTTGTACATTTGTACCTCATACCTACGTTTATTGTTATAATTATAACATGCTTATCGTTTTTATATATCTTATTATAAATTGTACGTTACCTACCCGTTCATACAGAAAATGTAAAGTGGCAGTCATCATTCATCATCATCGCCGAAGTGAACAAGAAGGTGTAAAATATTCAGTAAAATTCAGTTGAATTCCACCTACCTAAATAGTAAATTGACGTGTTAAATAATTTTCTTTAATAGCTATTATGTATAAATCTATCGAATAGCCCGTTTATTGAATCGCTTGCAATTTTCGTTCAACATTCTTAATATTTTTAACTCAACGGCTTAAATGAATAAACACGTGGTTTATATGGTGTATATATACCTGCTTAATATACTTATATTAATCAGGATGAAGTGACAGAATGTCCGAATAATTGTTCATCGGATTAAAAAAAAAAAGGATTTTCTACATGAGTTCCGTCGAGATTATACAGAGGTCATATCGCTGCAATTTTCTGAAATTTCTCTGTAATATTCTCAACCCTCGATCGCTATTACAACAGCACATTATAATTTATGATCGTATATAAAATAATGATGTCTTCGTTTAACGATATACATTTTGAGGTCAACGGTTTTTATTCATTTATTTATTTATTTTTTTGAATGCAAATGTCTGAATTTTACAGTTTTTATTATTTTTTTTCGGATCTTGGAGAACATTGGAATTACAAATGTTTCGTTACGAAAACACACGGATAAAATATATACAAGGAAATTGTAAAATTATTTTTAAGAAAACCGGTATCCGTGGGCGATAAAAATGTGTGTTTCCGTCTATATATATTATATATGTTTGTAGAATATAAACGTGTAGGTACACATGATAGTTACATGTTCGAAATTTTTGTCTCGGGACGACGAATACGATGGTATCAGCTGCGACGAACGCGAAATTGTTGCGCGAAAGATTACCGAGACAATGGCCTGCAGGACATACACAATTTATACATTGTACCTATACACGGGACCGCGTGTAGGGTCGTATAATCTAATCGTAAGGTGCACCGGAAATGCAGTAGCCTGCGTGCGATATGTGTCGAGAAAGTCGTTTGCATGCATGTAAGATACATATTATTATAATACTATACCTATTGCCATTGAGTATAATAAAACGATATTACCTATATAGAATATACCTTAACCCGATCCGACGCTTTATAATACCTAATAATTGTCGTGTTATACGTTCGGTTAACGTTTTTCTGTCGCCGTATTATTATAACCTTTGGCTAAAGGCGCAATGCATTTAAAATTATTCACGCCTTCGCACCAGTGTCTCGTTTTGAATATGGCCCTATATATTATTATTATCATACGATGACATGTGTGTTAAGTATAAAATAAGATATTGCCATAAATATTATATTGTGTACAACCATATAGTATTATGCGTACGTGTATTATTCATGGTTGAATGTACAACACGCGAAAAATGTTTGTTAATGATTAAAGTTCAAAACCGTTTTAGATTCTGACCGAAACGATATGACCGCATATTGATTTTACAATGTTTTTATTTAGTTTTGATTCCTATCGGTTTTTTCTAAATAAAAAATTCTGTCACTGTCGATTTTGACTTTTTTATATTAGTGATGTACAGGCTGATTCGAAATAATATTAAATGGCTACATTATAATATAGTCCAATATTATATTATACAATGGTGTCATATATCACTTTATATTTTGTAAATACCTACCCATATTCATTTGTTTTAAATTTTTATAATATTTACTTATTTATTATATGGGATTTCTAAGATTTTGCGTTAGCCTTTAGATAGGTATTAAAAGAGTCGAAAATATACTTACAGATCATTCACATCTTAATATTATGTTATCTTCATATTATCAATAATAATTAATATTAAACTATATATGTTATAATTAGCTAAAGACTAAGTAAAATGATCTACTAAAGAATAATATGCATATAGTAAAAAGAACTAGACGTCTCCACTCCTGTGGTTTATCAGTACCTATATTTAAAAATAACACTGCTATATAATATCCTGACACTGTTTTATATCCCGTTCGGCTTTTGGTATAACCTATAACCTTGTTAGGTGTACTAGTGCACTATGCCATCATATAACTGCAAGTGTTGACTGAAACTGATGTTGATAACAATATTATAAGACGAATGATTATATGTAGGCACTTATTTCTTATACAGAGGAATCCAAGCTATGGCTTTTATAGTTGTGCAAGTTATTCCAAAAATCTAGTTACAACTAAATTATAAGTATGCAATTAGAAGTTAGTTATTATGAATGAATTGGAACTTCAGTCGAAATGTGCTAAACAGATTGTGCTCCTAAAGGTAAATGTTTTACAACCTTAACTATTCAAGGGTGCAGGAAGGAGTGCCCTCGCAGACTTTTCCCATATAGTTTCCATTACAGTTGTTCTACACGCCGCGTTTCAGGTCAATAAATCACAATAAAGTATAATCATATTACGAATCGGAGTATAGTTAAATGATAAACAACTCAAGTTAATTTCGAATTATAAACATTATTACATTTGAAAAATCAAAATACTTAAAAAGAATATAATTATATAATTTATATTTTATGGTCGAAATATTCTGTAAACGCTTCTACCACAGTCCATCGAACTACCGTAATCCTCGAATTATCTTCCATTATATTATCTCATTATTTAAAATGAATCAGACTTACACTTATTCGAATGAAACTTAATAAGTAATGTGATAGTTTTATTGTGCATTTCAGGTCACTATACTAAAATTGTTTAGTAAAACATTCTACGTGCACATTGCAAAGAACCTATTACTTGTAAATCACAAATGTATGTTAAACAGGAGCAATCACTGCATAATATTAGCTTGTGGAAAATAACACGAAATCGTTTGATTTCAGCTAAATTCAATGAATAGATTTTTAGTAATATCCATCTAACAAGAAAGGATGTTTTTTTCATTTTTCAAAAAAAACTGTATTTTTGTTTTAAACTGGTTTTTTAACGATTTGTTTTGTTTGAAACATAACAACACTGCATCTAACACAGTGTATCCCAACATATTGGTCGATACATGAGTTTGGGTCGCAAAATTGTATAATGGGTGAATGAGTCACAAAAGCATTTATTAAAAGATTATAATATTAAATGAATTGTAATGCGTTTCTGCTTAGCAATATATAACATCAAGGTCTATTACTACTGTTATTTACTATTATATAATACTTAATAATTTATTGTTTTTCATTATTTGTTATACGTTAAAAATGACAGTTTGTATTATTATCATTAATTAAGTAATTATGTAATTTATAAATTATATATGCAATGTAATGTTACTACGTCCAATGACCACAGATGTCGTGGACGGTTTCCTTATAAAAATATATGTATATACACAATATAATAAATTATATTATTATACTTGAACCTATTACAGTATAACAATAAAACTACAAAAAAAATTACTAGAAATAGATAGGGTGTAATATGAAGAGTTGCCACATCAAAAATACTGAGAAACACTAACCTAACCTTCACTATTGAATTATAGGATTAATACATGAAAGAGTTGGACTACATTAGTTGATTAAAATATTGTATGAACAAATGTAACCAAAACATTACACAATACTATGAATATAATTTGTTGATAAATATAATATGCATAATTTAATATTATAATTAGGTTTATTTTGTTAATTTATACAATATAAAATTAGGTTGGTTATTTTATTTAATTTTTATTTAAGCCATACATATAGTTACTATAGTTAGGATAGGTATTTGAAATACATTTTTTTTTGAATTTTCACTAAAATAAAATCATGATATAAAAATGAACCATATTAGTTTATATTCAGAATTAATGATGTTTAGCCAAACTATCTAGATACTCATTAAAATACCACTAAAATACCTAATTAACGGAACTTGAAATCATATTAACTATACATATTTTTGAAACAATCGTTTTTATGATATTATCTCATGCATCGGCTTATATTATAACACATTATCCCTCTCTTAAATTCTAATTATTATCTTGGAATGCATTGTAGTGTAAAATTAGTGCACTCAAATTAACTTGTTTATTTTATGTAATGAATTAACAAACTATAAAATTGTGACATGCTATATATTTCTATCTAATTTAAGAAACTACACACAATCATTATACCTAAGAATTTCCGCACAAAACACAACCAGCCATATTAACCATTTTTGTTTTAATTCTTAATTATTATAATAAATTCTATATTCGTTAGTGAAATAGTTGGTATTACATAATCATTATTTAGTGAGAACATTTTTAATAACGTATATTATATAGTAAGAAAATATATTTACAGCTGTAGAATGTTTATTCTGTACATGAAAAATATATTATTTCAGTACAGCGGACAGAGGCGGACCCGAAATATTTTTTTTTTAAGGAGGGGGGCCAAGCTTTTAGGCATAGGACGTCCCAAAATATACATTTAAATGTATATGGTATACTGTTAACGCATATTAATTATCAAAAAACATTGTCCCAAGACGCATATAATGAACATGTTTAATTTGATGTATAAAAACTCAAGGAATACAACCATCCATATTCTACGCACCTGCATTGTACTGTCCAAAGTGGGGATAAATTTGACCTAGTATGACCAATAGACATTTCATATTTAGTCGTCCAGTCCTCTATGAAGTCAATTAAAATATTTTACTTTATATAACCGCTGTTATTGAAGTTTTTGGCTAATATTGAAACTTTAAAACATATTGTCTTGAAGACGTCCTGATTCCCGAACAAAATAATCATGGTTCTATTGTCAAACTGTGTAAAAAAAAAGGTCAACCATAGTTGTAAGCTACACGTAAAACTGTGTATCTATTCTTAACAGGGTTTTTAAATTAAAATTTTTTTTTGTCTGCATAGAAACTTTTAGCGGAAAAATGCTCCGATCATCAACTTCTGTAGAGGTTTCTAGTAGAAAATTCAATATAATTGGTATACTTTTAGGTCAAAATTGAAAATCCTCAGCACTTTTTAAAATAATATGAAGGAAAAACTAAAAAAAAAAAGATGAACAAGTTAATACCGCTCTGTTGTACACAGTAATTGTCGAGCACGTCGTTGAAATGGATATGTTACTAGGTACAATCGACACCTACTGCACAGTATAGTGGTTACCTACTCTTCCCCTTTTTTTTTTAATAATAATCTAAACTAAAAATATCCGTGTAGACATTACAAATCAAATATGTATTCTATCCACTGTATATATTACTATATCCTAATATTAATATCCTATATTATAATGTATATCGTTTTTATTGCCCATGTAATTCATGTAACGGTGTTGAAAGTGTTTTAAACTACAATTTACAATAACGATCAATGTATACTGCACTAAAAAATTATGCAAGTCTGTATAAGCGTCGGTCCAGTCCGGTCGTCGCCATTGAATGTACGCATATTTAGTATCGTAATAGACATCTAATATATACTTTACAATAAACGTACATTTGTCAACCATTTTCAATATCTCTTCTCGTCCGATCCTTACTTGCCAAACGAAATTTATTTTGATATGGCGACGACGTGTGGCGTATGCGTGTTGCAATTAGTCATCAAACTTCAGTGGATTTTACAATACGCCTGCTGACTACTAACCGCGGTATATACCGTATACGGTGTGTCTGTCGCTTCCCGCCAAACGAATGTATACGTAATATTATGCGTATATATATATATATATACTTATATTACAATCTCCTTGACGCCCCAAAATATATTTTACACATTTCTCGATCGTTCGCAGATGTGATCACACGCGCGCATATCAGAAAGCCAATTATTATTGTTCCCTTCCTCCGGTGGCCTAATATACATTTGCGCGCACGGCAAATCCGCTTTCGACACGCTAATCTTCCTTCCGTTATTTTCCATCCACTCGTTCAATTTCCAATCACGAAATCCCTCGGCGTCGTTGCCGCATATATCAATCAACGCGATACATCTCGATAACATCATTAACGAACGAGATATTGCGTTAAACCTATCAATAAAATATCAGCCGTGTGCCGCACAATAATAATAATATAATATACTGTTTTTTTATGTCAGTTGAAAAAAAAACCAGGCAATACTTTAATATTATAGCGCGAAGACATTTCCGAAATGGCCGTGGAAAAAAACCGATATTCAAAAACGTGTATTATTATTATTCGTATATTTCGATGAAATCTCATTCGTCTTTGTTAACATAATAATAAACTACTCTGCGGCTAGTACAGGTTCACCTTTTCCGAGTTCACGGTGAGACTGTGACAGTGCTTCCTC
Organism: Sitobion miscanthi; assembly: GCA_008086715.1. NCBI lineage: Eukaryota > Metazoa > Arthropoda > Insecta > Hemiptera > Aphididae > Sitobion > Sitobion miscanthi. The sequence continues at coordinate 5,888,392 of CM017797.1, forward strand.
GTGTCTTACCTGTGTCATTGGATACGTTTCGACCGTGGCAAACTCATTCACACGACCTATGAATTTAAAAACGGGCAAAAGCGATCGCATAAGGCACGTCGAGTGTACGCTTCGATCGAAGTTTTTGAGGAGACGACGACAAAACATATCATATTGTGGAAATATCGTCGTCAACGTCCGTCGCCGACAGCGGGACCGGTTCATCGCGCATTAGGGTTTCGTCCCTCGCCAGACTCTCATTACGTTCTTCCACCGTCGACGGTCGTCGCGGAGGTCCCTCCTAGAGGGCTCTGCCCGGCGGACGATGAAAAAAAAAACCGAAAGGTGTTTGGCCACCGTTCAAGGTGAAAACATCGGCACGAACGCCGAGTGGAAATAATTAATTACCATAATAAGTCTGGTTGTCATTGTTTTTCCGTCTCTCCTACCACCGCCGCCGCCGCCGCCGAATAAAGAAGACCCGAATGCGCCCGACACGATATCGTTGTCGCCGCCGCGTGCTCGACGTGAGACACTTTGAATAAATAAACACAAGAACCGATCCCGAAAAAATAAACCGGTCGTGGTAACCGCACAGCACCCGTGAGCACAGCACACGCACGAAAACGGACAATAATATTATTAATAAAGAAAAAAATACGATCTCGCGGGGCGAGCGCGTCGAACACCTATTACGGTCGACACGCTATAATAGTTGAGACGGATAATATTATTATTATGGTCGGCGTGTGTGTGTGTGTGTACATAATGTAAGACTCGACGGCGTTTTGCCTATATTATAATATTTGTTTTCGGTTTTTTTTTTTGTATTTGGTTTTTAATGAATTGATGACGTCCGTCTGCGACGCAACAACAGCAGCCAGTAGGACCAGCAGGAGCACCAGACTTGTATTATTTATCGCACCGACGACGGCTGCGACGGTCGCTGAGCGCAATATTATTTGTACACATATTTTACACACGTAATAAATATTTATGAAAACATTTGGTCTGTACGAACGTTAACGTTATTATTATTATTATTATCGTCGTCGTGGTCGTATACGCGCGTTTGACGACCGGAGAACAAAAGCCGCGGTGGCGACGGCCGGAAAGAGCGAAATTTCGGACGTGGGTCGAGCCCAAAAAATTTTTGAAGTCATTTTAATAAATTGTCTTTTCACTCTGCAGACCATTGCAGATTTGACAGCAGTCGCAACGATTATATATTTGTCTCTGCAGTGTTCGTAAACAACTCGTTCCTTTTCGGTTTATCCTTTACAGTTCACTTTGTTCGTGGTCGATATATATTTCTATAGTTTGTATACCCTACGACCTATACGAATCCAAAATATGTTTTAATATTATACAAAATACAAATACCACTACTATATCACAACAGCGTTCACTACGAAGACGTTTAAGTAATTAGTAAATATTATGATATGAAATATTCGTATCGGATTTTCTATTTAGTTTACGATTAATTTATTAAAATATAAATTATACGTATTAAAATATGAGTTTAATTAACGCAGCGATACTTATCCGTCGTGCGTTTGTTAGTTTTATGTTCAGTTATCTAAACATATTAATTGTAATCATATTAGTATAGTCTGTATATGTGAACCTAGACATTTTTAATAGCCTGAACTAAACACATATTATACGGTACCTACGCATAAAGATTTCGTTCAGGTTTTCAACATTTAAAACATAATTCACCTCACATAAAAAAAAAAAGTTTACAGGCAGTATAGTAAAAAAAATGTGTATAAATTATGAATTATTAAATTCTTGTATCAATAAATAAACAAAGATTAAAAAACGGAAACCACTTTTTGGAAATTCTTGAATAATATCATGCGGGTGCATACTTAAGATCTATTTTTATATTTTTACGTAACTAGGTATTGATTGTTTCTCTACCCACATAAATTGATTTAGTCATAAATATAATAGGTAACAATGAGCAAATAACCAAGCATTAAATCATAGAAATGTGACAGTAAGACAGTACCCGCCTAAAACAATATATTTTTGGCTTATTAATTTTATAGATTTGGCAATTATTATTTGTTTAACGCGAGTCTTACTTATTGGTGTAGTTTTAGGATTAATATTTCTTCTAACTTTTTGATAAATAAAAAATAATAATCATATCGTAGACTACAAATAGACCCAGGTATTATGGGTAGCCCCGCCGACTGTAGTAGGTATGACATATTTGCTTGTTATTTATGTTTTTTTCCTACATATTATAATATTATTTAAAAACCGACAATTTTTTATTGAACCTACGTTTTTTCTGGATGGGTTCGGGAAGACTCGTGCGCAAAAAATGTTTGTTCGCACCCACCGAGGTTATCATCATCCTATATACCTATGTTACCACGATTATATATACACATAGGTTAGTTGAAGTCACCGTCTACAACACCTTCTCGATTTCGGTACCAAATATTATGGTTGGAAATCAAAAGATCTAACCAACTATCATTATATTTTTTTCCGATTCGACTTTTCGTTTCGATCTAAAATAAAAAACTACGCACAACTGTAAAATGTGTGCTCAGACCGCTGCAGTGTGCCTATATCAACAATTTCACAACTCTCGACAGCCCGGGGAATTGAATAGCGTTTTCTCCGCAAACGATTGCGAGAATTTTCATTTGTGCATACTAAAATGTTTGCACGGGCACGTATTCAATGCAAATTTTATTTTATTGTCGCAAACGATATTTTGTAACAGCGTGGCACGGTGGCAGTGGCTCTATAATATTATAATATATTATATCACATTGGTCCCTCACCGCTGTAATATAATAATATTACAACAATAATATTATACCGCCGCGGCGTTCATTCAAATTGGATTTTCATAAAGGTAATTTTTGTATGATGTAACCAATTTTATTGTTGTACATCGCATAGATAAACTAGACGCGCGTGCTTTATTCTGTTTACTAGCGTGTTACCGATATATACAATATAAGGATAGATGTATATTATGCACAGTATTATACTACACGATATTATTATGGTAATGCAATATTGTTTTAAATGCATCAATGTTATAACCTGATAATGTATACGCGTGATGCTAACGATTAAAATATTTGGATTGTTTCAAATTATAATAGCTCCGCATTCTGCAATTCCTGAATTGTTGTAAATTAAATTATTAAAAAACTGTATTCGACGCATTGTATCCCTTGGGCTGTTTACGTGCGTTTGCATACGGTTTTCGTCTCAGACAAATAGATGCCTCCTACGACTTTTGCTCGACTACTATTCGATTGGAAAAAATGTAAATAATATCTAAACGATTTTTGTTATACGAAAAACAGAACTACGCAACGATAATCGTAGCTTCTACCCTTTGGTGAGCATATGGTCTTAGCCGAAACCTTCACTGTATAGCCGCCCTTAAGACGAGATCGCTCATAAAATATTCGACAGGACGCCGAGCCGCAGAGTCGTTTCCGAGAAACACATATAGTATCATATCCAGTCAAACACCGCAGCGACGAGGGGTTAATTGTTTCCTCTTGTATGGCGCTGGCCTTGTTTCTGTAACGTGTCCGCATATTATGCGCACATAATATAATAATATATAAACGAATAACACACACACACACTCGCAATTTACACACACAAACACACATACATTTCCTGTGCGAAGAACGCCTATGGGGCCCCGTCCGAATGGCACGTGTTTAAAATGTTTTCCATACTTCTCCTCGAAAACGAACATCACAATTTCTGGTCACAAAACACGGTTTATGCGTACGCGCGTATACCTCTATATGATATTTTATTTTATTATCGTACGTCTATAAGTAGTCACGTGATCGTGGACACGTCGGATCCCCTGTTCGGCCGTCGAGTAACATTATTTATCACTTACAGCTCGTGTGATGTTTTGTTTATCGCGCTGGGTTCTCGTTATTATTAAAAGGACCGTGTTCGTTTTTTTTTTTTCTCCGGAGATCGAACGTCCGTCTATTCCGTAATCGACAAGTCGTGTGTTTCGGATAAAAATCTTGGTCCATTTTCGATGCCCGGTCGTTATTTTACACCAAGGGCGACCCCAAACCAGTGTTTACAATACGATAACAACAATGAACCGGCGCACACGACTAGCTATATATATATATTGCATAATACGTGTGTCATATGTTTAGTATTATATACGATATGATATTATATAGTGGCACCCCGTTTGGATTTATGATTTTCGAACGAAACCGAACAGCGGACACCCTGCTGTATCGGCCTGCTGTATAATATAATATGGTATGAAAACGAAAGGAATATTTACATGCTCAAACGTTTAAATTTGAGACGAACGGAATGATGATACAACAAGATTTTCTTAGGTACGTAGTACGTATAAAATTGGACTCGAGGAAATATTTTAGGTACAAACGATTAACGTTTCCAAATTTTTCAATGTGTTTCTTGTACCCAATGTAAATGTGTTATATGATATACCTATATACTCATTATAATAAACTTTCGATGGGATATAAATAACTAAAGATTTTATTACCAAACGTTTCTTTCGTTTTGTTTTTCCATCTGCAAGATTTTTTTCAATAGAATATTATAACGTTGGGTTTAAATCCAGTCATAATTGAATTTAAACAGTTATCACGTCCGATGTCTTGTTCATTGGACATTTTAATATTATTATATTCTGTTCGAGCTGATCAATTATATTTTGTTTTCGGTTTACACGATATCGATCAGAGAATATAAAATATCACTTATATCAAAACATTAATATATCATGTTGAGTTTTATATACACCTATACGTGATCACTAATCGTATACTCGTGTGCATTCTCATTCAGCATGATTATCGAGATTTGTAATATATTCTTTTTATTTTTTACTTTCTATTAGCGATGAAATCGAAAAATAAATTTATCGGTAATAAACTTTACATTAATTGTACGGAATATAATAGATCCAAAAACAAGATTTTCTACGGAAATAACTCAAATTTGGCTGGAACACCCAAATAGCGTATGCATTGTATACCATAGGGTATTACAAAACGCAAACTCAGCTCCCACGCGTCTCTTTCAAATGTCTCTAAACATTTTACGACTTCATTCAGAGGAGGACATAAATGTCACCTGTCTCGACTATACGAGGGTCAACCTTAGGCCATTCGACATTCAATGTATTGTGTCATTTCGATAGGATCTTTTTTGAGGCAATACTAAGAGCATTATTTTGTAAAAAAAATTACCAACATATGTTTCATATACTGTCCCAAAATCGATATCAGATTATACCATGTCAAATAGAGAGAAATTCATTTAAAAAAGGGTTCGGGCTTCGGGAAATATTGTAAAAGAAAAAACTAAACAAATTCGACAATTCGGTGGACACGATTTTTACATTTGTAAAAGGATTATTCAAAGCGAATTTGAGTTTGAAATAACTTAATTGACTATTCATTATTCAATACAATAATAATAATTTCCACAATTCGATCGATCGCAAGACTTCCGAAACACCTTTCAGAATCACTCGACTACAATAACAGATCCTCACGCGCAGCCGGCTTCGAAATCATCATTAAAGCAAACCTTCAAAACAAACTATAAAAAACTTCTATAAATAAGTACACTAATAGTTGTGTTAATTGTCTTAATACCATTAAAAATAAGTTCTCGGTGTAAATAATACTCGCACGGCCTATGTCGCCGAGGGTAATTTTATTAGTGAAAAAAAAAAAAAACGATTTCTACTACCTATATATTATTATACCATTAAAGCACAAATGTGTATCGGTGTATTTGGAATAAAATAGGAGTAGCTACTTAGCGATATTATAGGTTTGGAGAAAAAATTGATTTATGAATTTCTTGTATAATACACAGTCTACCGAATGGGTCTTCGAAATAACGCGCATGTGAACAACTTTTTCCGAAGAAACAAAGATTTTTGTGTTTTTATAATTTGCCCGTATATTTTTTATCTCGGGAAACCGGTTCAACACACTATTATATTTAATGGGATGAATTTAAACATGTTATTTAATCGCTTTTAGTATAATGAAAAGTAGAAGTCAATATAAGGAGGCGTTCAAATGGTTCTGTGATATTTAAAAGATACATTTAGTAAAATGTTCGAAACATCCATTTTGCATCGCTACACGAGTTGTGGATGTTTTTACATTATAATAAAAATAGTTTGGCCCGCATATTCACGATTAACATATTATAATATTATATATATTACAGTAAACACTTTGAGAAACACGGTACCTACCATTATAATATTACTATTAGTTTAATGATATTTTTGTGACTTCCAAACCTCGAAATTTAGAATAGTTTAAGTACTAGTGTGCTACACGGTTCTTTTAAATAAGTTGCAATGACTAGCTTTTTAACACTTTAAATTAGAACTTCAGTCAAATATTTAGATAAAATATTTTTATTAAAACGCATATTATATTATAATAGATTTTTATAGTTTATTCTAACCATATTATTATATTATAATATGTACATATTATTATAACTACTTAAACATTATACATTTATGATATGTAATGGTAATAAATAACAATTCAATTAAATGTTATTATAGTCTATAATAGAAAAGCACTTAGGAAAATATACTAATTAAACTGTATTGGAAAAGTTGATTTTTCTTATCGAAAGCTATAGCCTATAATAGTCAGCTTGTGATTAACTATAGTGTGTTACACGCGTCTTGTAAGAAAAAAATTGTATTCACATTACACATCTCGTATGAACATTTTAGTACGTTGTACAATTTATAAAAACGCGCGTTATCATAATTTATTTCAAGTTTGGTTCATTATCTGTAGTGCATACAGGTACCTAAACTATTTAATGTTTACCCATATTGGCAATACATGATATTATATCGATATCATGTGTAATACAAATGTGGGCCATTATAGTTATAACTATATAGTTAAAGAACGCTTAAAGTTAATTAATTATTTATATTTTATTTTAAATATTTAAAAATTTACATCATCTCTATTACTATAGTATTATTAGGTAGATGTATTTGCAAGTAGGTGATTTAACGAAAAAACCGATACAGAATATCGGATTTTTTTAATAATTATTATAGTTTATTTTTTTTAAATTTATTTCCCAATTCGATGATAAAAAATACGCCTAGTATAATGATTGTTTTCCGCTAAGTTGTACTTCTATATTTGATTTATATAACTTTCAAACTTAAAACTATTGATTGTATCTATTATTTTTGTATATGTATCAACTCGAGTCAATATAAAATGTTTTCCATCGATTTATAGGATACTTTTAGGATACCTGCATATCGCGGCATCTTTTATGTATGATCTTTTTATGCAAATTTTTGCGTACACATTACACAGATTGGAAGTAAGACGATATCTGTAGCGACGTTGTACAGTCTTAGCGCATAACTTTTTTGAGCGATTCAATATAGCGTATAATAGATAATAATAAAGTAAAACCGACACTGCATAATTATAAATTTCCCATTTTAAACAGCAGAAATTTAAATATTTTGAACTATACATTTTATATTCATTTACAAGTGCCGATTAAAATATGTATAATATTTTATCCTAAATTAAAATAAATCCCATTCATTCTATATTATAACCTAACCATTCTATAATTATATCACTGCCATATGCCCATATTACTATATGGCTCACGATTCAAAAAATTTAAATTGCGATTTTTCGGAAACGGCCGGTTTAACTATACAGTCGAGATATTCTCTCCCAAGCCTATATCATAGATACTATTATTGCGTCTAAAAAGTAGCGTTTATTACGATCACGAAGCTCTCTACTTTTGCACATATACCATACCAGTAGTCATAATTTTATAGCAAACCGATGTTTTTTTTTCCATTAGATTTAGCGCCGTAGCGACTTCCAATTCTCATCGCCGCACACACGCGTACCCAATACCCATATACCTGTGTATTGTTATAATCGAATCGATCTGCTTACTAGACGATGCTCGATTACATAATGTAATTAATGTCACGCCCGGGCCCCCGCGGAGACATATTATCGTACGTTTAGCGTTGTTGAAAATGCGGTGATAAAAGAGAAACACATTTTCCAACACCGCGGCGGCCGCCATATGCGTATACCGCGACGATTATATTTTTTAGAGACAATGCGCTATTATACATATCATTACAATACTCTTCTCGGAGACGTACGTGTGAACTCTTTAAGCACACTGCACACGCCGCTGCAGTGCATCACTGCGCTTATATTGTAATATATATATATACGTACACGTACGGCGTGTATTTAAATATTGTCCGCATACCCAGGCCGAACCGGTTTGTTTACATTTGTGCGCGTTTGTTATTTGCACACCTTTCGCGCATTATACGTATACATTATAATAGGCACGGTATACAGGTATAGGCGGTATAGGTGTACACCTCTACCGCGTTTGCTGCGACGGGTCTCCTCCGACCGCGATCGATTCGACACCGGCCGGTGGTGCTGCCGATCCGCGACCGTCGCGCGTGTGGTAAAATCGGCGCGCGCGTTAAGGGGCAAAACATTTATTATCGTCGTCGTCATCATCATCACAATACTCGCGTACGCATAATATATAGGTAAATCGTACGTGTGTGTGTGCGTACGAGCGGGACAAAAAAAAAAAAAATTATATTTATAAATCGCCGAACGAGCATCCGTCAAACGGCCGTGACACGTCGCATATGTGTGTGTGTACGTATAAAATATGTCGGGAACACGCCGCAAATCCAATTTGCCCCGTGTGCGGTCTCCCCGAGCCGGATGATTTCCGCGCACAATGGCGACGACTGTGCTCGGTTTGAGAGCGGAAAAAAAAAACCGTATACATCTAAATGCACGTCAATCCGTCTCGTCGTACCTGCACACACACACATATATAAACACGTCAGTGTGAAATCATTGTAACGGCGGTGCGTGCGAGCGGCGAATATTATATACGAAATATTATAAATGCACACCGGAAACGGATAAATCGAATTTTTTGCGTCACCCCGCGGACCCTCCGACTACCGAATTCGAGAGGCACGCGGTTCCATTATCGTCGCACTATACACGTACACACGCATATAATATAACGTGCCCGTCCGTAGCCTATTTTGGACTTGTTATTATTATTATGATTGTTATGCGACTTGAATGTGCGCCCGCCGACGGGGTCTTCTTACCCGAAACGTATGTCGACGTCTCAAACTCGGACCGTCGGAAACTCGAATAATTATAAAAATATAATATATATGGGCAGGTTTAGTGGCACGCCGCTGCGGTTGCTCGCGCCTCCTTGTCCAATATTATGATATTTTTACCAAACATTAGTGAATTCTATAATATGATGTTCTTTCGTCGATTTGTTGTGCAATATAATATGCTCTGCATTGATATAGTTATCGCGCTATTAAGTAGCCATTGTCTGATTTATCGTCGTTCGTCCGCGTTCGATTTATAACGATCGTTTCGAGGAATCATAAAAAATGTATTTAATAAATTTTACTTTTTATAATATAGGTATTGATAAGCCATTTTCATTGTTCTCTAAAGTTTCCTTTCGTTATACTGCGCCATAGTGCCTATACTGCCTACTGTAGCGTATGGAACCTGTATGAAAAATAATTATAACGGTCAAATAATTTAACAATTTTCGATTGAGAATCCCTACTGTAATACCTACGGTTTTTGGGGAACCTTAATTATCATCTCCGGTTATAAAATTAACGGACACAGCTAACCTATTGGCTATTTTGAAATAAAATATGTTTAACGATTATTTTGATTTTTAGTTTACACGTTAAGACTAATACATATTACTACGAGACTAGATACAAGTTTTTTACAAAGATTATGCTTTTTGAATTAGTTTAAAGAAATTAGTATAAATTATAACACTTTAATGATTGCCTAACCTCTTATTATTCAACAATACATTAAACACTTTAATTATATAGACGATTGTCGGTAGGAAATACGTTTTCAAAAAGATAAAATTCGGTCAATAAATCATTGTTTTATCTGTAAATATTGTGTAATCTATTTACCAGTTACAGTATAGGTACTCAATTGAAATATTTAATTGATTATTCTTTTGAGAGAGCCGCGAAATACATATTAACTACAAAAACAATATGTTGTTTAATTGCATTTTTACTCGTCGGTTTTTACAGTGTATCACTTAATAGTTATAATAGATATAGGTACTAATTAAAAAAATGAAAAGTAATGATAACACGTGTGATTTACAGAATTATTCATCACTCTAAAATTAATGCTATACAATTTTATGAATGCCTAATATTTAAAAAAAAGTACTGATCTAAATAATATTATAGGTGAAACAATATTTTACAAGGATGTAGATTTTCACCTCCTTAATTTTCCGTAGAATTATTAAGATTCTAATGCTATAATTATAATTTGATTATCCACTATAGAGTATAGATGCCAAAAATGCAAAACAACATTGTGAGTGTTGTAGTGGCTTATAGCTGGTAAGGTACAATTTATTTACAATTTACTATACGTAACGTAGCATAAATTTTCAGTATTATTTTCCAAAGTTTAAACACGGATGATATTGCAGTTACGTCTTCGTTTTACATTACAGTTAGATATTTATTTCATTTATTATTAATTTACGCATCGCAGGAAATATAAATTATAAAATAATATTAATTATGAATAACAGCAGCATTACACAAGTAGATGATTTAAATTACACAAGTAATGTATAATAATAATAAATAAAACAAAATGCAATTTATGTAATACAGAGAAAGATATTATGTTACATTATATTAAATGTATACCTATACCTACGTGTAGACTTAAAGTACAGTCGTACAACTCATAATGAATATTTCCTCTTTTTATACATATTATAAAATTAATATCCGTATTTTTCTGAACATCGTATTGGTGTTCAATGCCTAGTTTCAGTCAAAAACGAACTCTAGGTACGATAATAACTTCTAACTGGTTGATAATTTAAACTAGCAAACCGTTGAAACAGTAACCTTTTTTTGGAAAAATGTCATATAGTATACGGTTTGTCAAAAAATCAGAAATTCTAATATGGGTACCTAAAACTTAATTAAAAATCTTATGAGCGTTATTTGCTTTATTGGCTTTAGTGTTATTATTTATGATCTTTTGATTTTGCTTTGACTGTATAACTTTATTACTGTATTATTTTTTGACTCAATTGATCGTCCGTGAGTTAAATTAATGTACTTATTACTATCATTTTTACTATTATCGTTTAATTATACATAATTTATTATTATTATGTTACGCTCCTAGCAAAATGTAAGATTGATTAGTCGGTAAACTCGTTTACGCATGTCTTATACATTATTTTTTCAACTAAATGATTATATATTATTATTGCTTGCCTATGATTATTTCATTCGGTACAAAAAGGAACAAACACATTTTTTGCCGCAGTAAAAATATATAACACAGTATGAATGAAGAGGATGATGTCCCGCTGTTCCATATTATTCTTGTAGGTATAGCACATGGGACTAATTTTCTTTAAGTTGACCGATAAATGGTCTAAACCCATACTTTTATTATTGTTTATAATTTATTGTTATATAAAAATTCAATATTTATCCTACATAACTAAAAAATTCATTTTTTTATATTTATAAATCGTTTAGTATAAAATTTAGTATTATAATCTAATAATACAAACAACGGAATACTGCTAGTTGCTAATACTTCTATATTTTGTGTTTTTATTCTTGCATTATAAATAAAATAACTAAATTATGTTTTCTTAATAATTTTGGAATAATGGTCTACCTGATATATTTCTGCATCTATATTATATTATAATATATGATTTAAATCTATCAGTTTTACATGTATATGATTGGAATTTATCAAACCGATTCATTGATACTAGATGATTGATAATTGTCTAATATTATATATACTCGTGTACATTTTTGGAAATGAGTTTACTTTTGATTATATTAAGTTTTGTTGAATAATTTATTAACTGATAATACGTTCACTTTATCGTAGGCATAAAGATAACCTAAGTATTTTATGTAAAATATTGTGTGCTTTTTGTTAGAATTTGATATAATTGTTAATGCTCTATTTTGTATTTTTCATAATATATTTATTCCAAAAGTGCCTTCCCATACAGAAATACCATGATTGATAACAAATTCGTCCGCAGGATAAAATCCCACCCGAGGCCACATAAAAATTACATATAATCTAAAATTATTTACAGCAATATTGATATTTAAAGTACACGCAGTTAAAAATTCCCAGGAGCGGAAATGGTCCACTTGGCGCCCCCATGTGGGGGCTCATGATTCATAGTAGATCTATTGACCGTTGATGCTTAATAGTTGATATTCTAATTTTCATAAGCTCTAAGATATCAGCTAGGTTTTTGAGAGCCTATAGTTTTTTTTGTTTATTAGGTACAATAGTTATTGCTGTATAGTACGGTCATTCAAAACGATTATATGGCACATTTATACACCTAAATAGACACTAGCAAATGCATAATCCTAAAAATAGCCTCTTAACAACAAATACTGTGCCAGCCGCATACAACAAACTATAGATAATTTGTATACGTTAAAAAGCGTAGGATATAAGGTAGTCCCTTGAGGTAGGTACACCACAATACTACATATTATACTACAATATATATGTACAATATTATACATATACTACAATTTATTAACTTAATTCTATATTTATTGATTCAAACGTGTTCTATATTGTAAACACGAACTTAACCAAGTGTACGATTATCTATAATTAAGACACAATTTTTCTGACGTGCCAGGAAAATTATGTGGTCATTCTATAATAGTGTCTATACTCTATGGCAGGGGTGGCAAAACCGCAACTAACGTCATCGTCATAGACTCGTGCGGCTCACGTCTTATCGTAAGAAGCAAAACATATTTTTACCAATATAATAATGATTAGTTGGTGAAGACAATCATCCCATACAAAATGTAATCTGACATAATATTGTACGTTATTATTTTGTTTTACATTATATGTGGGACCTAAATTTTATTACATTTGATATCTTATCTTGTGATATTTGAGAACGTTTTTTATCCCGATCTTGGCTCCAATTTATTTTTAATTAGGTAAACTATGTAGCTCCCGGCTCTATTATCGCTGGCCACTCCTGCTTTATAGCATCGAATGGGTTTTGCTAGATTAAAAAAAAACGGTAAATAATACTTCTTTTTAGTTTTGAAGAAATTATAAATATAGCGTCATAGGATTTCAATAGCTTATTCTGTGTTTTTACCAGTCTAAAGCCAAATTGTATGTATGATAATAGATTATTATTTTCTAGAAGAATATTTAGCAATAATGAGTGAGGTTGGGTGGTCATTTTACATTTTGAACATCTTTTTTTGTACTGATAATAGCTAACAGTATCGACATTTTCAAGTTTTTTGCTGCAGTAGATTTAGTGATGAAAATGTAAATATATATACTGCATCAGAAATGAAGATATTAAAGAAATTATCATACCTTATATTAGCATTCTGTATTGGTACGATTATTCGTGTTTTTAATTAGTAACCATTAAATTATTAACAATTATTACAGTCTAAATCTCCAGGGCTGCCTAGAGCGGTACTTTAGTGGGGGGCTGTATTTTCAAAAAAGCGAAAATATTATTATTTTAGAGGTGGAAAAATTGTATTTTGCCTAGTGCACTATTTTCGCTTGAGCCGATCTTGCAAATCTCATCATATCTTATATGGCCACCGTACTTTAAATAGACCAATAATTCTTAAACGGCCAGCTTTATCATACTTTATTATTATGTCTAAACAGTTTTGAGTATTGATAACTATTGGACTTTCCGTACAAGTTGTAAAATCAACTCCCCAGAGTTAACACAACTAATTACTTATTCAAAACGCATATTTTAATATAGTCTTAAAATAATATAATAAATTGCGTAAATATGTACTAATAGCCTTGAATTTTAAAGTTATTGGTGGCATTATTTTGAAATATTGTTTTAATTTTTACAAATAAAAACCAAGAACGAATTAGATAATAGGCACGCGTGGTTCATGAAGATTACAAATAAAAACAGAAGTTACCTAATCTAATAGCGTGTTCAGATGTGAATTTATATTAATTTGGGCACGCCGGATACATCATATCGAACAAATTACAATGCAATGTATAACAAATGTATTACAAAACCAATTCGTGCGAAAATACTGAATTTCTATAACTCAATAGCTTTTTGTCGGCACGAAACGGCTGTAATTTTTTTTTTTATCGTACCAAATATTTAATATTCACAAATAACAAACCTAATGAGTCATTATTTAGGTACTCATTCACAATATGTTTTCGCTGTACAGGCGCATGTACGTGTAACGTCGATATAAATTCAATTAACATTCGATATAATTTTTTGTAATTCGCTATGCATTAACAAAATATAGGACAGCAAAACACGTCAGATTATCGGTATATACCTATCTATGATATTATATATATATATTTACAGTTTACCGACCATTTCACGTCGAACACAACAAGCACTGTTTTATCGAGGTCTAATTGAAAACTGGAGTACCTAAATATTGCCTATCGGATACTTTAAAGTGATTTAACAGTGCATTTACATTAGTTTACCAGCATTGAAGCGTCACGTTTTAATTACTATACACCATATTATATATAGTGTTTATTTTACACTTGTTTCGCGAACGTCTAACAGCTATATAGTGCATAAATAACGAAATCGATATGCATTTACGCCGTACTTTAGTTCACTATATATATATATGTAATATGCACACACGTACTGCATACCCATGATATAATACTCGTTAAATATATAGCGAGTATACCGTTGAAGATATTTTTTTCGTTTCGTTTGCTTTCGAAATGTGTTGACTTAGAGAACAAATGGATGTCATCGTCGACGTGACAGTGGATATATTTGATTCTATACGCCATGTATATATATATATATAGGTACATTACAAATACGCATAAAATATGCGAATATATATATATATTATATATATTTATTTTAAGCTCGTAAATTAAAATATGTCATCAATCCCCCACTTAGTCTCTTAATTACGAGGCGATGTTATGATAATATCAGGTTTATGTACTGGGTATAGTTAACCGATGAGAAAAATCATCCTCATTTTTTCTTTCGTTAGTTAATTTATCCAAATTTTGATTTCCAAATATTTCGATTGTAGCTATACATCATTTTAAGGAGTATAATATACTGAAGCGATACCAACTTCTTTTTTTCCAGATGAGAATCACACTTTTTTTGGAAATTGTTAATCAGATAACTTTTTTAAGGATTCTGATATACCTAAATCTGAATTCGAACAAGTATTTTTGAGTTATTAAACTTTGTGTGCACTTAAAAATTATAGGATTATAACGATGGGTTTGGAAGATACGGGGACTATGGTGATGTAAAAACTTAAGTAGTTAATTAAATAAATCTTTCAACATTTTATAATTTGTTAAAATGTTTGAGTATAATATATACTAAAATACCGACTAGATCCATGAGATTATTCTTTGCTTAAATATCCATTTTGAATTTAAACGCTTATAAAAATATCATGCTTATGTATATTTTTAATATTGTTAAATCGCTAAGAAAACAGCGGAACCTTGTGCTCAATTTTCGAACTTTTTTGCTCAGAAACAAAAATATTTAAAAAAAAACTATAATGTGTAACATTTTTGTTTGAAATTTGTTTTGGCCCTTAATTCGTATTCGAAAAAGTAATTGTGAGGTAATTTGAATAAACTTAAAGCATAATATTGTGGTATTGGTGTATGTACCTAAATATAGAAGCGTGGCGTTCAGATGGGGTTATTATGGAGTAATTAAAGGTCAAAATAGTAAGTTCACACCGTGTCTTTGTCCACACAACATATTTTACGCTTAGTCGAACAATGTACACAATACGTAACTGTACACTAGATATTATGTATATTATTTTATACCTGAATACTGCACTTATTATTGTTATATATTATAATATATGTTGCTGTATATTTTGAAGGTCGTACCCGTATTTATCTGTAAAGGTGCGCTTCTTGTTTTAATTGTTTATCGATATATCTGATGGCAGTATAGTGTAGTGTCCGGCTAATCCTTGATATTGTGGTCTATAACATTGTTATTATTATCTATGCACGAATAACGGCATGTAAAAGCCTTCATCAGAACACTCACTATAAAACGTTTGGTTTTTACTGATTTACGTTTTTCGTTCAAAACTGTACAAGTGCATTTAAAACAACCGCTCCCCCTCTCCAAACGCACACAAAATTAAAAATGTTTAATACTTATAAATCAACAATAATCTGTTGATTTTAAGTGATCAACCTTCAAGGTAGTATACTGCGATAATTTTAATGTATTCAGTTTACATAATTATAAATAATATGACGGGACTTTCAAAATTGTGCTCTTTGCTCTACATAATAGGCATATTTTTATAAAAATTGTAAACTACGGTATAGTATAGTAACCTACATAGTATGTTGCAAATATTATAATAATGTGTATGATATATTATAAACCAAAGAGTTCGTATAGATAAAGCTTCCCGTCGGGTACACGTCGCGAATAAGTGATTCGTTTTCGTTTTTTTTCGGCTGATAAAAAAAATGTCTTGGACGCAGTTTTTAAGTTTTATTTTAATCATAGTTTCTATGCAATAATGCTTGAAACGCTTTGGTATAAAACACACATAAAAGACTGCAAGGTTCACGCGTTAACACATCGCGTGTTCGGAATGAATATTAATACCATATATGTGTTTGTTTGTGCATATGGAAAATATATATATTATAATAATATAGTAACACATTATAAAATATACCGTCGCAAAATGTGTGCACTGCTACACAATATTATATTCGAAAAAAAAAAAACTGGTATCCCCCGGTTATAAACGCGTATACCTGTACGGTTTGCGCGCGATACGTATCTATCTGCCGCTAAATTCATACACACACATAATATATAATAAACATTAAACATATTATTATATAAAAATATAATAATAATTTACCGTGTCCGGTCGGTGTCCGAGTGGTCGTTGTACAAATAGATATTGTCGCGGAATAGGTTTCGCGTTATTTATGTCGGGCTCGATTTGGCCACCGAGCCTTATAATTCTTACAATCGTACAATAATATATATATAGGTACCCATAGTGGTATAATATACGTATACGATATACCACACCTGCACCGGTGCGTAAACGGTATGATAATAATAATAATAATATGATACGAGTATAATTAAATCGGTTTTGTTGCGTCATCGACCATATAGGTATATTATATACTGCTGGCCCAAATCCAACGCGACACTTTTTCCCGGCTTCTATACGTCTGCACTTCGAACCCTCCGGCCCCCACCGCCACGTCAACGACAGCCAACGTGTAAACTACCGATTTCGACGAAAAAATATTACTCGAACACATTTTCGAAACAACTCGGTCGTAACGACCGTAATACGGGTCGAGATAATTTTTTTGTTTTAGCACGCGGCTTTGCTGCGATGCTGCAACGGACTGCACCAGTGGTACGACTTTGAGGTATAATTTTATCTGCGGTGGAAGGGGGTGTCGCGGAAGCAATAGTCACTGAGTGCAATTATTAACCAACAGACTTAACCTGGGGGTGAACCCTGCAACCGTAGTATCATACACGACATGAAACATTGTTTGTTATGCGCGTATACATGTGTGTGTATTTTTCCCCTTAGAAAACCTACATAGCCGATATAGATCATCCGAGCATGTCGTAGGCGTGTGTCGACTTGTTCTCGAGGCATTTGGCCTTTCCACACACGACCGCCGTGAAGTCTGGACGATATTGACGTTACACTGCGCATGCACGTCCTGTATTATACAGACTTAACTGGGGGTGAACCCCGTGACCATATATGAAATTAAACATTATTTATGCGCATATACTGTTTTTCCCCTTAGAACACCAATGCAGCCAATATAGATATCTGAGCATGTCGCAGGTGTGTGTCGTTTTGTAAGACCTTTGGCATATGTATACCTCCTGTGTTGTACACATCACATCATTGGCACGGCGAAGTGAAATATGAGTAAAATTATTATTCACCGAATCAGCAGTTTTGCGTGTTCTTTTAACCGCCGAACGGTGTAGATATAAGTATACCTATATCACGCGGTCATATCACACTCATTATATGATTTTATTACTGTGTGTGCGTGAAATTTGGACAGGCGCCTAGCCAAAATTGCGTTATTAACAAGAAGTAGGTAACACAGACAGTACGCGTGTATGTACCAGATGGGAGATAACATATAATATCCTATAGTATTATCATCGCGTTAATAACGCAATTAGAAAATAAAAAACTGCAACTCTCAGTTATTAAATTTGATTTATGTCTTTAGAAAAAAATTTAGGTTATTTTTATTGCATTCTAAATATATATTTATATATAATTACATTTGTTTATAATACTTATAAGTATGCACTATCAAAATGATATTTTTTTATAATTAAACATTTAGATAATTTAACACATGTTGCTCGTGTATTTTTTACTCAGCTCAACTGATTTATAATTTATGGATCTAATCAGAATTTGATATAAATAATATTATACACTAAAGCAATTTAAACTGCTTTAAACACGTGTATGCAATAATATTATATACCTAACGAATAATATTATAAACTAATATAAATATAATAATCGAACAGCAGCGATAATTACTTCAATACGGTTTGTTCTATCGTACAAATATATACATTTTTTCATTTATTTAATTGTAAGACTTCAACATGTAGGGTATTTAGCCTACTATCAGCTTGCATATATAATAAGTCGTAAGTAAGACCGAGACGAAAATTATTACATTATTTACAGTATTTTTCTCGAGTTTATAAAATAGAAAAATGACTTTAGTGTTTTCTCCGTTCAATGCTTGTTGGATTGTGGTCGAGTTGGTGAAGATTCTTCATGCTTTAGCGTGGTTATAGGACATTGAAAACACAATGCGGTTGATCGTAAAGATTTTCTCGCCCGTGTCGCATGTTGGGGCCGGTTCTTTGGTTATGACTGATGTGAAAGGAGTGAGTTAAATGAGTTCGTCCTGTATATAATATTATAAGTATTATAGGATATGCCTTCGGGCCTGCGGATAAAGTCGATTTTAAAGACGCATCGCAAACGGAAATTTGATCAGTTCACACATTACCTATATTTTCTTGTCGTGGACTACACATAAATATTTCATTACGATTTCGATTTGTAACGCCGCGATTTTAGTTGAAATTCTTCAGTAATATTTTGCCGATTCGTACCTAAAATTGCGTCAATATCGACGTTCAGTTATACCGGCGATATAGTCACATCTCGTAAGATTGCCGCAGCGATTCGACTTCTACCACCAATTGTCTTTCGTCTGCAGTTCAGATCGTGCACCTTGCGGACTACGCAGGGTCCTGTATATGCATTCGAACGGTTATATATATTTATATATATATATCTAAAACATGATATACCGCGACACTGCAGGTTACCAACCTCCCGTTACATATAAATCAACCACAACCGGCTAGATGCGATTTTTATATATCATTTATTTTTTTTATCAAATATATAATATATAAAACATGGCTACATAATGATCTACACACACACACACACGTATGTATATACGACAATTTAAAATGAAACGCATAGCATATCGTGTAATACTCGTTTGACTTTTAACCCGCGTGCGCCGCACTGCGGAACGGAATAGTATATATACCCACACCTGTCGGCTTTTCTTTTCCATTTTTTTTTTTTTTTTGTCCTCAAGTCAGAACCGTTTTTTTTCACTATTATTATTATTTCCCTCTCGCGAGAACACGTTTTGCCCATCCCCGGTGGCGGGAAATCGTTTTCGGACCTTGGCCGGCTCTTGCAGCGTAACAGCAGCGTATATTATATATATATATATATACCTACCTATATACCTGACGTTGCGCAGTGGCCGTCGATTTCTAGGACATTTTCGTATGACAACGATTTATGACCGTATACATATATATATATACACGGTACAGACCACGCACAGATAAGTGAAAAAAAAAAAAAAAACGGCAGCGTAAAAAAAATCGTACACATACATACCCGCCTGTATAGTATATTTATTTTTTATGTGAAATTGTCTCGGGCATATTTCACCGATTAAAAACTTTGTGAAAGCCGGCGGCGCGGCATATATGTGCGTGCGCGCTGCAGCAATGGCGGCAAAAAGACGCCGCAAATAATTGCGTAATTATATTTTTATCCTCCTCGACAAAACGCCGAAGGTGTGAGGAGTTCAATTATATTATATATATACCGGTGATATGATTTTTTTTTTCCTCTTCATATAAATGCCAAAACGAGGCAAAAAATTATGATTTACAGTTTTCTCTTTTTTTCCTATCGCTTCCACATAAGCTCGCGCGTGTGTGTGTGGTGTTTGCGTATTGGTTTTCATTGCGTATACATAATAATATATTATACCTATACAATATTCGTCGAAAGACCTCCATGAACTCTCCTCTGTAACCGGTCTGTTTAAATGAGTGTGTCTGTGTGCGTGCATATTGTGTGTGCGAGTATATAATGGGCATTTAAAACGATATTGACATTATTGACATTTTTTAACATGATATGCGATTTGCACGAATTTCGTTCATGCGATCATTATAATTCGGTATATAATATAAAATTATTATTGTCGTAACAATATGTCAAACGAAATTTACGAGGACAGCGGAAAAGCACGCACAACGTGCGTAGAGGTATAATATTTTATAAATTACAGTCTAATGCAACGAATTTTTTTTTTATAGGGGTCAACGGTTAGCGTTCCTAATAAATGTGTTATACCGTATAATATGCAACGCGTACGTGCGTGATAACGTGGTTAAGTCTTGAGAAACTCTTGATTGTTCATAAAAAAAAAATTATTGCTCTATCCACAAACCGCTCGTTAATTAATATGCCTATTATTATGTATAGAAATCCTAAGAATATGCGCATATTATAATATATATTATGCCGCGGTATTGTTATCAAGTATAAGTGATTATATTCACAGGAGGCAAACATAATATATATATTATATATTTATATACACGATACGACGGCATAAGGGTGCTATTCTGTACATATATTATAGCTTCATATATAAGAGGGGAGAGTGTTAAGAGCGCCCGAAATCATTCCTGATGAGTGATGAGTTTTTTATCTGCAAAATGTATTGATGATTATGTACTGCGTAAAATTATACTATGTCGTTTGAAAAAAAAAAACACATACTTACATATCGTTATTGTATTGAAAACATAAACGGCCGACTGTGACTAAATATATAATAGTGCTTAAAGTCCTGGCAGTTTTAAATCGGAGATCGATATGGATCAAACAGACGAATTAGTTTATCTTGTAGGACAGTTGGATTGAACCAATAACATCTAAACACAATTCGGACTTGGCACATAATTATTTCTTATATTATACATCATTCGATCTATAGGTATTTACGAATAGAATTATAGTAAATAATTAATCATTGATTTTATATAAAAATTATTATTATTCTTTCGTTTTTCAGCCATCATTATCGGTAGTTTAGATATTATATTGAAAGGATTTCGTCGATTCGTTAAAAAATAACTATATAGCACGATAGTTGTATGGAAACAATTCATATATAATGTGATAAATATGAAAAAATACGAGAAAAAAAATTAACCCGTAAAATTATTCACAATCCACATCCTTCATATTAAACACCGTATATCAATATAAGACGTGTCGTCGTGGAATTGCAAACATTTCTCGTAGTTCTCAGACAATTTTTTTTAAATTTTCAATGATATTTTTTCTTTTCCGTGCTGGTATTATAGTTTTCTGTGTACATACAAATAAAAAATATATCGAGATTATAAGCGTCGTTGCGGTGCGTATAATTGTGGTAGTTATCCTTAACTATTCGTGACCAACAAGTAGGTATACCTATAATGTGTATACCTACGTAGGATAATAATATAAAGCTATAATATTATAACCACTAGTCTTATCAACACTAACTTATTATATAATAATAATAATAATTATTATTATTATTATATGATATGACGACAACACGGGCCGGTTATGAGAGGTTTCCTTCGCAGCCTGTGTGACTTTATTGTTTTTGGCGGTATGTATATTATAAATATTATATAATATTATTTATTAAACGAATTCCGCGCACCCGGTTGGACAAATATTCCCGATATTTGCTTCAATATCGGCAGGAGACCCCTCGCCGGCGAGAACATTAGGACAGTATGCTTATATATATATTATTATTGTCTGAATCTCACCCCTCACCACCCCCCTACCCCCACGATTTGCGCTTACCACGTATATACCTGCGCCACCGAGCGCACATACATCAAATCGTCCGCGTGTTCTCCGGACTGCGAAGAATTCCGTACAGATATATAATATTATATATAGATCATCGCGGGAGGTGACAGTTGGATATGTATATATATATTATATAGATAACGCTGGAGATCATTCCGGAATCTCGTGTAGTATAATAATATAGTAGAAGAGGGGACCGGCATAATACACGTTATTGCGTATATGATATACGCCGGTTGTACAAATAATGGTTATCGCCTTAAACTTATTGTTTCTCCGGTGGGTTTTATATTATTATTATTATTATATATTATATTACATCATACGGATGCGGTTGTACTGCACATCCTTTAGCTCGGCCGAAAGTGTATCGACGTACCTATATTTTCGTTTGATTGTCACAATAATTATTAAAACATATATGTATGGAGAGGAGTGTTGCAACGTGGATATGAAACATGGGTATAATAAATGATGCCGAAAGAAAAGGTTTTGAAATGAGGTGTCGGAGGCGTATGGAAAGGATGAGTTGGATAGAGCGAAAAACAAATGAACAATAGTGCTGAGCACCATAGGCGCAATTTAGACAACTGATTTGGGAGGGCTAAATTTATAATATCAATAAGCATAATATAGCATATTTTTTTAATAGGCGGGTTTAAGAATGAATATATTTAAAAACTTAGGGGGGGCTTAAATAAAACTAGGGGGCTAAGCCCTAGACCCCCCCCCCCCAATTGCGCCTCTGCTGAGCACCGTGGGAAAAAAAAGTACACTCATAGACGCGATTAGAGCAAGACGTTGGAAAATGGTTGGACATGCCCTCAGAGACATGCAGAGGAGTCACATATTATAATATTAGATGGTACGATAGAAGGAAAGAGAACTTCAGGACGTTCACGTAATTCTTATATAGCACAAATTCAATGTGATGTAAGATTCAAAACCTTTAAGGAATTTAAAGAAAAAGCGAGCAATCGGTCAGAATGGAGAATTGGAGTGTAAACCGGCATACGGGTTAATAATAAAAAAAAAAAAATTACAATAATCAACTTGACTGGTTGAAAATATTTCTTAAAAGAGAAGAAAGGGAAAAAAATTAAGTTGGGTGCGTGCCACCGTGCTGGTGCTCGCGACAGCGACTGTAAATCATTTTACCAACGAAAAGCGAATCGCTCCGTTGCGATTTGTTGAAAACCGGTGTACACTGTGCACATATATTTATTACTCATAGCTGCGTGCTCATCGATTTCCGCAGAAGTTTAACTTAGTGGGAAAATTTGAAAACATGCAAAGTATATTATACGCCGTCAAATTGCCGAGGTGGTGAAATTATATACAATCATTATTCGTCTCATTCTGCTCGTGCAGCAAAGTGTGAACCGAAAGACACGTCGCATATCCCGATGATATCCGCTTGCAGTGTATTCGTTTGAGAGAGACTGCGTATAACACTCGTATCGACGCCCCTGCTGTCTAAAATATTTTATCATTTATATCCAACTAACACAACTTAACAAACACTAAACATGTTATATAAATGCTCTTTCGACAGTGTATAGATAGATGCCCGCGGAGGGGCTAAATCGTAAGCCTATGGAAGGGTAAATCGCCAACAATCCACCCCACTATATTATATTATATCGAACGCAGTTTAAACGCAATAAACCTAACACAATATCGCTGTGTTCCAAGAATCAAGATTTATGTATTATACACAATATTGTTATATATATATATATGTATGTTATGCCGAGCATAAATGGCAATCAAGCTATATTTGTATGGCGTAAATATTAAAAATATTAAATATAGTTTGTTATACAAATATGGACCTCGTGAAGATAGGCCAATTATTTGCGAATACACGGACGCGATAGAGCCAATTTCGAGCTGCTCACTCAGGATTTCCTCAAAAATCCAAATAATTTGTGCCGATATGTGTTCGTCTTGATTTTCGAGAATTTTCAATATTCGACTTTCTGGTCACGATGATAATATAAACGCATATTTTTTTTTATAACGATTCGTATTTAACGTGTTTTTTCCATTTACTAGCTTTATCAGTTGTCCATACGTATACAAAACCATATTTCACTCAGTCGCAACATAGGTACCTACATGATAATAATATATGGCGTGCCGAATTCGCTGACCAAGTTGTTTATATATATATATAAACCGCACGAAGATTAATTAATATTATCCGACGAAAGGGGGCCCTTTATGTTCGACAACACATTGCCGTGTAGGTAACATAACTGCCACGTTGTCGGAACAAGTAATTGAATTAATCATGAGAGAAAAGGGCTTTATTGTCGAAAGTATAATTTTTCAGGCACAACAGAACACAGTTCATGTGCGATGATCAAGTGCAGTTTCCACACATTATATAGTACTATGCCAAACACGAATTCGACACAATTCCGTGAGATATAGTGTGTGTAGTTTATATCTATAGATGCCGGAGCCACTGCATTTAATTATATTGTATATAGGACACGATATACTTTTGTCCCTCGATTCACTCGTCCTATATATATATATGTACCTATATTATACAAAGGTACGTTATCGTGTGTGTCGCGTTCGTTTCGAGCGAAAACCTGTGGACACGGATATATAGAGTGTAATTTTATCGTATACGGGTAAAACATATTTTAATCACACAATTTTTTATGGCCGTTAATAATAATAATATTTAATGATTGAATGAATAGACCGTACCGATTTAAATGTACGGTAGGTGATGCCTATATAGATGCGGTCACGAGGTTTTAATATATTTAACCTACCTAGGTTCTGCTAACGTGTAACGATTTTTCGCAGATTTTCGACATAATATGCAACGCTCAATGTTCGTCTACCTATACCGGGCTATACATATATAATAATGTTGAGCTTGAAAGTCTCGAAACTGATGTTTGAAACGTATATTATATTTTTTTATTTAAGCGTAACATTCGTGTGATATACATTTATATGCCTAATAATATATAGGTATACCGGTACGATATATAAAATAAACTGTACAAAACTAAACTATATAATATATTAAACTTGACAAGCGCAAAATGAATGTTCGACAAACAATAAATATCATTCGGATCCTCGCCGAGACCTCAGGCTATAGTAAGTAAAATAAAGAAATGATATATTAATATAATTCACGTTGGCTCATAAACCTGCCAAGACACTCGTAAAAAGTGGTCCTATTTTCGGGAGTAAAACGATAACTACGGTATATATATGGGCATCGCAAACGTTATCATTTGTCATTGATTCTTCGACTCGACAATAACCTATATAATAATATTATTATAGAGCGGTTCGACTGAATAGGCCGCCGCCCGTTTGTCATTATTCTTTTTTCCTCTTTTTTTTTTATTTTTTATCTATCGATGCGCCCCCGCATAAATACCATATATTATTATTAGTATTATTGTTATGATACACGCCGGAGTGAAATATGTATATATTATGTTTGAAATTTTGTCACCTTAAAATCGCATTATTCCCGTAGGTATACGTATAATATCATACCTCATCCAAACGTGTGTATATATATATATATAAATAATATAATATAACAATAAAAAAATTTCTAGTATTTTCATTCATCTTATCGTCTCGACGACCGCGAAGGTATATAATATAAGCGACCTATAACGACCCACACGGCTGTATATACGTAATAATATTCGTATTGTGTATCGATACAACTGCTGTCACCCTCTGCACCGGGTAAGTAAGACGTAATCTTCTCCACAAGTATACATTGTGTTTT
This sequence comes from Sitobion miscanthi, assembly GCA_008086715.1. Taxonomy (NCBI): domain Eukaryota; kingdom Metazoa; phylum Arthropoda; class Insecta; order Hemiptera; family Aphididae; genus Sitobion; species Sitobion miscanthi. Next base: position 5,914,698 of record CM017797.1, read on the forward strand.
CATTTATTATTTTTTTTTTATATATATTATACACATTATAATATAATAATATATAATATAATATTGTTATTTCACACATATACACGTTCGGATTTATTTTTACAGTCGACACTTCTCCGTGTTATCATTGCACCAGACGTATTCGACTGTAGTTCGTCTCAATTCGAAATGTTACACGAGTTGTTATTTGCGTCGAGGCTAATCCTGTTATTCACGTCTTCGTTGCAGCCTATACATGTTGCAGTCGAGTCGACCTGATATATTTAATGCGTGTAAACTCACTACTCGCGTATCCCATGTACACTCGGGTTATAATATTATAATTTCTGTATCCAACACGATCGAAATCCAAATGCGTTTGTATATATCATTACGATTCAAATCGGCGATTTTCGGGCAGCGGAAATCTCGTTTGAGTATTGTGCATATGACTGTGTAGATGATCGTGCAAAAAAATTATACTTTTCTCATATTAGCAGGCGTACTTGTACGTTATATTAAGTTGTAACGACTTTCACGTATGCACACTCACGATCGATATTATTCGAGTACACGCAATATAACCGCGTTTAAGTCATTATAAATCAAGTCATCAAGACAGCAATATTCTATCGAAACGGTCGTAGGTATAATATCGTAATACGCTTTTGCACAATAAATTGTAGGTACATAGAAAACGTATGGGACAACTGCGATCCGACATAACATAGGGAACCTTGGAACAACCGCACGAATAAATACGTATAGTTTGCGAATCGAGAGGGACCGGAGAGGGCAATAAGTGACGTCGTCGTACAGTGTTTAACTTATCGTAGGTACACATATTATATTATTATTATTATTATTATTATTGTATTATGATCGCCGCTCAGTGATAGATCGTTTTAACAGACGACTGGGGCCAACACAAGGGGAAGAGGGTAGTTGGTGCCGTTGTCCGTATTTACGATTCGAAAACCACATCGATAACTACTGCTGCTGCTGCTTATAATAATAATACGATGTACATACCTACCTACCAGCTATCACGCATAATACAATATATGATAATATTATAATACGATATTGTGTGTTCGCGCGACGACGATCGATAACAGCGGGGACGCGGAGCACGACTAAGGCGATATATTATGTATATACACACATTACACAATACAATATATTATATATATATATATATATACATCGCGGAATCGTATAGATCGGATCCATTAACAGCGGTGACCCCACACAAGTCGCACCTTGGCCGCGTGAGTTTCTATATACCTACATAATATATAATGTTATGTACGTGTACATCCGAAATCCGCGCATATAATATATTTAATATAATAATAATATTCGCCCCGTGGGTGGGTATTTGATGCAGGGGAGGGGGAGGGGGAGCCATCTGCACAACGTCGTTGTACAACTATACATACACACACACAATGGAAATATGGCACGGGGAATATAACAGCTATTGAACACGCAAACGCGCATAATCGTATATCTCGATTTTTATTGCGATTATAATTCGCGGACAGCAGTAAACACTAAACACACAGACACACACACACATTTTCCATTATTCACGCGCGACTTAAACGGCTATTTATTTATGTATAATATATATATACATACACATAGACATATAGGTACACCACCGCGTGATATAACCTCCCCAAATCGTACACTGCGGAGTGAAAAAACCACACACACACACACACACTCGAATATAATATATTTTATGATATACGCAGTGGCAGCAATAATAATAATAATAAAAATAAATATTTAAAAAAATATTCGACAGAGATGGTTTTTTTTTTTTTTTTTGTCATCCATTTGGTCGCGCACACACCAACTATATTATTATTATTATAATAATATTCAATTGATCGCCGTCCGAGTATACGCCTTTATTATTATGCACTCACACCACACACGCTTCGAAATCGAATTTAGAAGAATTAATTTGCAAAGGGCGGCTTTGGCGGTCATGTCAATCGCGAGTGTACCGCCTCCCCCGCGCCCGCCACTAGTTGTTTATCGTATTGGTACCTATATACGTATATACATTAGCGGCGGCCTGCAAAATGGGTTTTGTTATTCGTATCGTATTAATATTATTATTATTATTATTATTATTGTACGCTGAAATGCAAAGTGGGTATGATTAAAAATAAATAAATAAAAAAAATCCCGTGCTTTTGACCCTCGTTTTTTGCCATATTTCAAGTGTCTCGTATATAATATATACCTACTGTTATATGCGTCTACCGCCCGCGTGTTTACAATGATCAAGACACACGTGACGTCAAAGGGACTTGCCCGCTCGAAAGGCTATTACATATTATGATATTATTCACTGACGACGACCATGTTAAGACAAACAAACCGGCGTATAGTACCCCGCAAACGTATACAACATAATCATAATATGATATCGTAATCGTATAATGATATATTTGTTGGGTATATACATGCGACAGTGCGCGGACTCGAGTTTGAACGGAAATCTCCTGCTCGGCCGCTCGGGTCACGGTAAATCCAAAAACAATTTCGACGTTGATTCGTTTGCTCTTCAACTACCGCCGACGTGTGGTTTATGTGTAATATATATATATATATATGTATCGATGTACATAATAATATAATCGAATATATATTCTTTATGCGACGGCCGAATGTATAACCTGCGCGCCCCCAATAACGACCCATATATATATATATATATATATATCCCCGCTCGTATATCCCATCCCCTCACATGCAGTCTACAAGCAGTGTTCGCTTATTTCCTCCTCTGCAATACCAATATATACAATATGTAATGTATACCTATATATATGTGTACGCGTATGAGCGAAGCTTTTTATTTTATGTCCGTATATACTAACGACTCCGAACTCTATCCGTTAAACGACATTATTACGGTTACGAGACAAGTGCCTATATTGATTTTACGCAAACGTTTAGTGTGTATCGTGTGAGTCAGTAAAGGGCGACTGCTGTGGGAGGCGGTGATTTGCTGAATACTATATTATTATACTGCTGTCTGCTATCGGGCGCGCGCGACATAATACACCCACTGCTGGGTCGTTTTTACTCGTATATTCTCGTATTTCTGACGTTTAGATCGATCATTTATATAAAGCGATGCCGTCGTATAAGATATTCGATAGCGGATCAGAGCTGTACGCAAATAGTAAAATGTGATAGACTCGCCTGCTAATACGTCGTATCAGCACCGCGGACTTTTCGTTTTCTTTTCGACCTCCGGGCGTTGAAACTATCGCTGGAAATTCGACAATAATAATTAACAACGTGGTCTCAAACCGGACTTTGTAATCGTATTTGAACCGAACACGAACTGTACAGTTCGGTCCAATGTCGAACTCAAACCAAACGATATATATTCGACATCGATCCCAACCCGTACCAGACGTTTTCTTTAATACCGGACTTAATTCGGACCTGCGAGCTTTTGAATTAAATAACTACTCAAACCAAAATGAGTTAATACATTTCTTTGGAATTCAGATTAAATATTGCATTTCTAACGTTTTGTGCGAGTTTGGGGTTCGGTTCGGTTTTTTAAAATTAGATTCGACTTTCCAACTTAATATTATAATATAATAAGTAGGTATACCTATACATTAGACTGGATATATTACATCTATTTTATATTTGGAATTATACCATTAATAAGGAGATTGTTCTATGCATTCATGCTTACTATTGCTTAGTATAATATATAGTCTACATTTACAGTGTAATGACTGAAACTACTCTTTCAAGTTTTGATTGAGATGCATCAGCATTTTCAAAAAGTTACGTGCTCAATAATTTGAAGTGAAAAAGGGTGGTTCTGATTTGAACTAACAAAGTTTATATCGACGAATGATAATATTTTAAAACGGTATTAAAAGTCGAAGTTTATCTGAATGTATAGGGTCTTTAAGTATACTCAAGGTTCCTAAAACCAAAATTTGAATAGATGCACTATTATACGATGCAAGGTTTATGCGCATGCTTGGTGAACCGCACGATACAGCATGTACCCAATATAATAATATACTTGGCCAGCTGGTTCCGCTGTGCAGGTTCGCTTATAAAATATATAGATTTATATACGATAATACATATTATATTATATAGCCCGCGCGATTATCCAATTTACCCATAACACATACTACACAACATTGAATAGCTCGGGGTTTTCACATCGCCACGTGTAAATACACAATATACATACTTAGGAATATGATTGAACGATCGCGTCATAGTTGAATGCGAGCATTTTATCGGAACACCGTGTATTACAGCCGGAAACTAATTCAACTTACACCCGTGTAGGTATATTAGAACGGTGTAATCTATATAGAGTAGCTAGTATACCTGTATTATAATAGTATGGGTTGTATTTTAACATACGATGCGTCACGACACATTATAGTATACTTACAGCTCGGGGTAAGAATATATATATATATATCGAGCAGCCCGCCACCGGGGGCAGAGGTAATACATTACGGTTTACACGCACACCAACATGCTATAATGAACGCACATTTGTACACAATATATACAGAATATTATATTGTATATTTATATATACCTATACCTACACTAATACTTATATTATATTATATCAGATTAACCGTGTGTACTTTAGTGAACTTTACGAAGACTACTATGATCACATATGCGGATATACACTATCTATATAGTACACGTACACACTATTGTATACTGTATTATATGTATACTGTATTGATCTATAAACTTTATAAAGGGTTTACCCGAAAGTTTTGCTCCAAGCGTGTATATACGATACACATACACATATATATATATACTATAGGCACTTATATATGTGTCTATGTTATACACACACAACACTTCACGTGAAACGTTGTTCTTCTATAATTACATTAGTGACCCTCGTAGATTTGGAAACGATATATTATATATATATATATATAAGGGTGTGTGTGTATGTGTGTGAACACCTATATCTTTGCAAAGACTTTTGCAACTCTCGAACTCGGAGGATTTTCATCATTAATAATATCATCGTATACAACGCGACGGTTAACATGATTCATGTACGATTTGACAGAGTCACTGTGCAGCAATTGAAATTATGTACACGAAAACAGTTAAGTAAATTCAGTACGGATATAGCAGTAGACATAAAATATATAATATACATGATTTATAAAACGTCATTATTTTCATGGTTTTCACGCCTAGACGAAGTCCTGAGTTCGTCCGAGTTCAGTTCGGTATGAACATTTTCAAATTGGGTTTTGATCTAACCAGATGATAATGGAATCCCTGTAATATATAAACAATATCATTAAATATTTTATTATATACATTATATACGCATCTATATTATCTATGGATATAAAGACCTCTATACAACCTAAATATATAATAATTAGTTTAATTATTATTTAATATAAATTGTACCTGATATGTTTAACTAACGTCAATATAAACCTCTACTTTTTGTTATTTGTTAAATTTTAGCTGTAAAAAAATTTAAAAATATGTTAATTGGCTGCAAGCTATTATTATTTCCTAAAACAGTTCTATCTACAAAACCAGTCCCTGTAATATGTACGCTCACAGTCATTCACGATTTCGTCACAGCGACATTTAATGTTTTTACTAATGTGGCACATCATCTGCATTTCAATATTTTCTATAATTTTTCAAAACTCTATGCATTGACAAATCTGCAGCTTATCGATGGACGGCAGTCGTGCGTGCGTCTCTTAACGTCGAAAAAATGCACCAAACCACACCAACCCCCTGATGAAAAATGCTCAGGGCGAGCAAAATGACAACTATTTCATGGACTGAAAATGTTCAGACAGTTCAAGGACACGCACCCCCACCCCCTGAGATTACATCTAAATGTTTCTATTAATTTACGTCCAGTCGGTGTTGGTGATAATATACTCATGCACAATAGTATAACGTATATAATAATATTATAATATTAACAATAATAATTATTAAACGTGTCATGAAGAGGGTGGCGAGAGACGAAGACCTCGTGCGCTACGTTCTCTCATCGAATGCATTAGTCGTGTAATCGGACACCGTCTATATAATATACCTAATATACTATATGTATATCATTATATGGATTATTGCAGTATTTGATCCGTGTTTGTTTAACCGAACGATCGGTCAAAATTTAAGTGCGGTCGATGGTCATCTCTCGTATGGAGCTTCGTGGAGCTGTGTTCAACAGAAAAGTCGTTTGAGGCTTATCGCATATTCACAGAATATCATATAGCAGTAGAACACTTAAGTACCTAAATATGTTCGTAAATTCATATTGTTGTTATAATATATTTAATGTTTCGTGTTTATATAATATACGAATGATGTATATTTTTTTATAATTACAACAAAATAACAAAAATTTATCGATGAGAAATCGTTGTTTTACGCATGAATATCCTTGCTCAGAAAAAACATATGTGGCTTTATGCAAAACTTTCTTTTAATTTTCAGTTAAAAAACTTGAAAGCTTTAAACTCTTGCGTTTTTTGCGGTTTTTCGTCGGCCGACGTCGATTATACGACTTCGGTCGTCCGTGTGTCTGACGGATGAAATGGACAACGGCCACAAAGCGGTATAGCGGTTATCATACTTGTCCGCAGGACATGCCTCCACTGCGTACATTTTTCTAGCAAATTATTGTTTTGTGTTCAGCTCGCTACGCAGAATATATATTTTATAGGAGTAATTTTTAAAGATTGGGGGCACCGGAGGAGGCAAAATAAGCAAATTTTAAAGTGAAAATTTAGTGAAAAACCAAAATAATAGCTTGCCACATAATTAAACCCTGTATATTGTTTGAAAAATAAAATCTTAATAACCCACTATGGCTGCAACAGTGCTTTTTAATCATGGAATCCTGTATATACGTCATAGGATTTGAATAAACAAATATTATAATATCGGCTGGAAAGTGTAATTTAATACTACGTGAATATTATATGTGTAAACTATGTTCACGGTACACATTTGCCGGTGAGGCGCGACCGGTTATGTCTTGGCGGGGTTGTTTCCTATAGAGCTAACAACCCCTGATGTGGCTTTTAAGTATAGTATTTACTCGACATAAGTTCACCCACATGTACGCGCAAAGTTAATACAAGTTTATATTTTTTTTTTTATTCGAGGGCGCTGACATTTTGAACCACGAGAAACAAAATATTATATTTAGGCATAATATTATGTAATATATTAAAGTCCATATTATATATTATAATATCTGACCATACATTACAATCGGCTTTTCTGGTTAATCGCATTCATAAAAAGTATACGTATATTATAATAATTATTAATATTATATAAGTACCCAGTACCAGGTAAATAATAATTATTGCGTTCAACTTAATAATTCAAGTATATATTATCGAGTATTTATGTATAGTAAGTATATGTAGACACTTGTAGGTATACGATCCAATAAATTTAATTTTTCATCTTCTCGTATATTATATGTATACAACTCGACACCGCCGGATAACATTTATAATATTACATATGACGTTTTCCACGAACAGAATAATAATGTAATTTAGGTTCAAAAAAATACACTTTTATTCCCCATCAATCGTGACTTAATCTAGAATTTTTCCAAATAATTATGATGTGGCATATGCCTATATATATATACGACAATAGATCAAAATTATATCATGAAATATATATATATATTATAGCTGGCGTATTATATTATGGGTATGGGCACGTGCCAATCAACTTTATTGTTACTAATAATAATTTATTTCGCCGGTCGGAATGAGAATACAATTTTTTTCGCTCCCAACACAAATTCAAAAATTATTTTATTCAATATTGCAGTACTTGCCTATGTGCTATAGTCTATATAGGTAGGTTAAATAATATAATGGTACTAGGTACCTATATATAATATTAGACAGGCTCTATTCTCCAAAACCTTGCACTGTATACATTGTATACAGAGGTATTCGACAACAATATAGTCATAATATTATAGTAGGTAGGTACATTCAGAATATTAATACAAATATTATATTATCTTATGTATGATTGTATGAATAAAGAACTTTCACGAGACCTACTTTATTCGTCATGAAATCATGTTAGTCACATCAGTATATATATATTATATGTGCCTAACTATTAATTATAACTCCTTATTATTATTATTATTATTATAAATATATATAATGTATTAATGTGTATTGTGTATGTATTATAGTGGTCGTTTAATGCGTTTTACACATCATATAATAGGCGTATTACGACGTGTATATTTTTTTACTTATGAAAAATATCTATCCATCCATTTAATACAATATAGCAGAGGTACAGGCGTAGGTATACGGTATTATAGTTAGGTCTTAGGTTTATCATATATATATATATTGTAGTACGCGAGATGACGACGATGAATAGAAACACTGCCTGTTTTGTTATTTTCTTTTTATTATGTATCTATATAAAATGTATTGTCGGCGAAACAAATGGCCCGGGACTTAAAAATGAAACAACAAATATTTACTAATATACAATTACAAACGATTTCACGGATCAAACCGTATATAATTTCTTTTCAAAATAACCATATCAGTTCGGTGTATGCATAGTTATTGTAAGTAAAGTATAAATATTTAAAAACCTGTTTAATGCGAAATCCCCCGAAAGTGTAAACTTCTCCATGAAAATTGTTTTTAGGTGTAGATTGTATTAGAATAACACTCTTGCATATTATTTAATATAATAAGTTTTTTTTTTCACTCTGCAGAGTCAAAATTAACAATTATAAAAACCTTAATTTTCTTATTTTCAAGATTAAATGGTCCTAATGAATATTTTAAGGTATTTTACACCCACTGAAATAATAATAATATGAGGCAATCATCAATATTCAATAATAATTATAGTATTATTCGGTACACCAAGCGAACAGTATTTTTAATTTAATAATAAAATCGCTGGCTGTGTCAACAAATATTTAAGTAAGTACTTATTCATATTTTTCAACCGTCTTATACTGTGTAATATAGTCCCTAGAAGACTAGATCGTCTAGATAGCCTGTATAGATCTCGATGACATATTTTATAGCTAGAAAGTAGGTCTAGTATTCATCTTAACTATTGAATATTAATATTTTAGAATTATTTAATGGAAATTGGATACGGTAATTTATTCCACCGGTGCATCACACTTATTTGCATTGCTCATATAAATTATAAATATGACAAAAGGAGAATTTAAGTATAAATTGTAATATTTTAGTATAAATTATAACTTAAAAGTATAATATAATACCTATAATAATATACATCTACCTGCTTGTAAAAATATTTAATATCGAATTTCGCCAAGCTATTAATATTTGCATAATAGAATATGTTAATTTGATTCTTCACTTTAAAGTAGTGTTGGTATACATAATAATCTAATACTACAAGTTAAAACGTTGTACGCATTAATTGTCATGGTCGTATCGCGATATAGTGTAAACCAGTAATCTATAATATATAATTTTTATCGATGATAAAACTATGTTTTATGAAAAACATCAAAATACGCGACTACATAATATAATATTGTGTAGGTACCTATAAATTATTGTACTTGCCCAGCGGAAACATATTATACAGGTATGATGCGTCATATTATACTCGTATTAATATTTTAATCAAAGAGGTTTCACAGCAGTTTACTAATATCGTTTAGTACAATAAATTATATTGTATACTTATTCGAGTTAATAAAAATAAACTATTTGTCGTTTTAGGACCACAACTATTATAACCATACTATTACAATACCTATGTATACCTAATTACAGTTACACGCTCGACATACCTAATATTAACCGGTTGGCCGCGATACCCGCACAATGTGATTTAAAATATTATATAGCATTTTGAATAAATCATTATAATTCGTAAACAATTTATCCGCAAGTTCTTTAATTTAACCATAATATATTTAATGCACTCGGATTCGCATTTGATAGATGATAACCTCCAACGGAACGGACATATTATGTCAATCATTATTATGTATAATACATATTTGTCTGTCTGCAGCGCAGTTGGTACGTATATGATGTACAGAAGTTTACATATCATTATATTATGTGACCTATATTTTAGCGTTGATATTTTAACCTACGTTAGTATAATACGTATAATATAATATATAAATATATGGAACGGCACCGACCTTGGGAAACAGGGTTAAAAAGAACTATTAATTATCAATCCGCATAATATTATTATAAGTGTATACGAGTGAGCACGCATAAGTGACGCCTGTCTATCCTTGGTTTTTTTATTTTATTAGCAGAGCAGTATTTTTACTATCTATTATGATTAACTAAAATGTAGGTATAGGTACATATATATATATATACATATACCCGTTTGATATGTAACCGGACGGATTACAAATGCGATTCAATAACAATTTTAAATAAATAACTACTCAAAATTATTATTATACCACTATAATATATATATATACTATGTTTAATGAATATTAAAACGAACTCACGCGACTGAACACACGAAATATCACAGAGTTATAAGTTTAGGGATGCTGATCAATATATTACGGAGCCGATACTCGATATCGCCGTGATATAAGTTTTACACTTGTGCCGGTATCGATTTTTTTTTTTAAATGTTTACTGTTTTCATCTGTGTATTGAGTAATAATATTTACCTAACAGCGATTATTGTCAAATGGAATAAAATTAAGAAATAATTTTAATATTATCGTGTAATTTAAAATGAATAGCTATCATCTCAAAGTTACACTCAGTCGTTTTGATGGAGTTAATGGTAGCAAGTACCTTGATACAATACGATGTACGTTTAAAATGTAGTTCAATTTTGCATAATAATTCATCAAAACTTCTTATTATCAGCCGGAAATAATTATTGTGTTCATGTTTTCGAAGACAGAATATTACATGGTGTGAAAAAAGCACCTTCTAAAAGACCTTTGGGCAACCAAAGGGTGAATTCATCAGAGTATTGTACACGATTAATTTATTTTAACTATTAGGTTTTTTTTTTAAATATTAGTTGTCGGCTTGCAGGCCATGGCCACTGCACCACAAACGCGACCGGGACCACTCCGTTTTTTGTTTTAGGATCTTGTAAATTTTTTATTTGTGTTCCTGGTCTATATAGGGAGTAGGGACTCTGCAAAGTGTTTGTCGAAATATTTAGTAGGACGTAATTGTTAGACACAATTTTTCTTTACAGGCCAGGCCGATCTTGGGTAAATCGTATAAGTCGCTTTTTACTTTGGCTATTAAACTTATTTCACGGCTTCGTATGGAAATACATGTTATTATAAATGCGCATTTTTTCATTATCCATATGGGCTACTGCAGACCGTTGCTCATATTTCGTCTGTAAACGCGTCTAGCGTATGTTATAATATCAATATTAGGTACTTGCATCGAATGAGCAACGTACTAAGCTATATCTGCATTCTGAATTGTTATATACTTGTTTATTTTTTTATTTTTAATTATATATATTTTATGATATCAAGCTACCGGAGCTTGAAAAAGACGATTCAACTTTTCACAGTAATTTATATTATCTAGATCGTTTTGTAACTATATTTTACAACGGTTACATGATATAGGTACACAATTCACTTGTAGTTGTATATTAGAGTCAATTAAGTGGTGGATGTTTGTTTACTCACTAGACGGTCTAATGAAATAGTTATGGTCTTGTACAATTTAATATTTATGCCATGAGTCGCGTAATCTGTGCTATGGAATAAATTATAAAAAAACTCTCGAAAACCTACGGGTGGACCATGGACACAATAAAGACGTTCAAATTGACGAGACATTGCAACCTAAACTCACAAGGAAGTCGAATATATAATAAAATAGATTGGATTTTGTTGACTACAACCGTAGCGGTGCTTATTTACGTTATTTAACCGACGATGAAAACTCTCACTCAATTATTCCGATTGCAAAAATATTCCTTTTAATAACAATGAAAGATATTACGGGCTGTGAATGGAGGACTTGTGGCTTTGAAGATGTGTGGCAGCATGACGGAATTGTTTAAAAACGTTTTTTTTTTTGTTGTTGTACGTCAAGATAGGCCAACCGTTATTCCATTAATTGAAAATAAAACAAGAAACTACAACTGTATTACACGAGTGGAAACCGCCTTTATCAAATTTTGCAAACCAATAACTATAGGTACTCATTTACAGTCATAGTCACTGCAAATTGTCAACTGTATAGATGTAGATTACTTCAAGAATTGTTTCGATCCAGACACACGGGAACCATCTGAACCAACAATCAGACGATAAAATGCATTCGGCCATATCTCAAAACGAAAATACACTGAGAAATGCGTATACTCTAGAACTCTTACCTCAACAGCGATTTAGGTGGTCACCTCCCCCCCCCGCGCCTCTATTATACGAACCCCTCGCCATCCGAAGGAAATCCTGCTACCGTATAGGTAATTAATAATTAATGTTGCAGTCGTTTCGGTCGTGTAGCAAGTAGCTATATTATGCCACGTGCCTGTCCTTGTCTCCGCGTTCGAACACTGGTCCGCGATATTAATATATTATTATGATCGCATATGCAATAATAATTATACGCTTTTAAAATATAACGGGGCCTGCTCATCGGTCGTCGAATTAACGGAACACATAACATTATACACGATATTATTATTGTGTCGGTGGCAGGCAGGCAGGTATGTACACACAATATTATAAAGGTATGTTATACGGGTTAATAATAATTCATGTTGTACACGCTTCGCTATTTTTCATACTATCGTACCTATATATACGGCCTTTCCCGCGTCCGCGTCTATGACATCGGTCCGGTGTAATTAATTAAACGGTTTAAAAATAAAATTCTCAAATTGACATTTCGGACAGTTAGGTAGGTACCCACTATGCCCGTACGCGACCGTACGATCGAGTATAAATCACACGCAGATCTCGCCGAGATAGTATGTATAACACCTGTATACATCGTTATACCTATATATCGCCGCTATAATATTATACTTTCGTGATTTAATACGATATACATATATATATATACACACACACACACACATGCACAATACATTATATCGGTATTATACGATAGCCTTAATATACGATATTATAACTGCTAAACCTCTGCACGCGTCGAACCGAACGCCAATACTACTATCATGACGATTCGCGTGAATAAATTAAATAATAATATGCGGCGAGGGTTGGGTAAAATTGATTTTCAAATCCAATTCGCGATATCGACGACAAGCGTATTATTATTATTATTATTACACCGCATACGTATATACATATATATATATATATAATATAATATGTATAATGTCGTGTGTATGTGTCTTCGATATTTGAATACGTGTCGGAACCCGCAAATATACATTATAATATCGTGTTATTATAGCCGTCGATTTCGAACGATTTGCATTATAATACGCGTAGGTCGTGTGTGTGTGTGTGTATGTATATAATATTATATAGGAGGCGCGCGTAAAACACGTACGATTTCTGTATGATAATTTGTTTTAATGTCAACACAAACGGTCTGTTGGAAAAAAAAAGAAACGCGCACACTTATTATAAACCGCCATCATAGAACTCGAGTTAAATCGCATAATTTGTGTGTATACATCGAACGGTGTGCGACTACACAAACGGAAGAATCGCGAACGGATTAGAAGACTTGAACGCGTCGAAAAATAGAAATAATCGCGATGTAAGCACACGAGTTTTTTCCACGTCGACGCGGACGTATAACAATAATAATAATAATAATGATAAATATCGCGACCACCGTCGGAAGTCGGCACGCACTTCGGACAGTGTAATATTATATGATACGCAGTCGGTGCGGAGGAGCGAAACGTTTCGGAGCTGTGGAGGGAAACCGACGAGAAACGTGTAAGGTTATTTCGTTCGCGTATATATATATTTCGGTTGAGTTTCTACGTTTGTCTTTTATTTTGGAAAAAAACGTAAGCGTTTAATATTTACGACGCGGTCGCGTCCGTATAGACGTATTTAGTATATACATACACTATATATATATATATATATATATTATGTATAGACATATACCTTTATGTGATACGATGTCTACGGTAGATATTATACACTTGTATATACGAACAATATCTATATATATATTATATATCAATTGATATAGCACATTATAGTGGTCCTGCAGGTGTTGTATAAATAAATAACAATCTCTGAAACGCGCAGAGTGTGCGCGCGCTCTCTCGCTCGCGTACGATATAATGATAATATATAAAACGAAACGTGAAAAAAAAAACCCGAAAAGAATAATTATTATACGCGTTATTATATTACGCGGTCGGACATAATTAGACGTCTACACCTATATACGTATATGTTTATGTATACATGTATAATAATATTATATCACGAACGCGTGTATGTAGGATTATTTACATAATATATAATATACTCTGCATGGACGCGGTATTATATTATTATTATATACCTATCTACACAGTTTTTGGGTGTCCGGCGCGCGCGCGCGCATATACCTAATATACCTATATATACTATATATACCTATGACATTACACGCACACGTATGTATATACACACACACACGTCCAGTACACACGGTCTTCGCCTATCGCCTTCCACCATCTTTCATTCATCCCACGACGGCGAAGACCCGATCCTACACGCGGCCCCTCCCCGCCGGTGCCTATATGTGTGCGCACACGATACGTATATAGAGGTAGTACACTTGCCCGCAACCCGGCCTCACCACCACCACCACCGCACATGTACGCGAGTATAAGTATAAGTGTGGAGTGCATACGATCTACCCGGCCAAGGACGTCGGGGTCACTCATTACCGGAGAGTCGCGTGGATTCGGCGCGCGCGCGAGGAGCCTGCGCGTCGCGCGACGATCGTCGTCCGCGATAAAAGCGCTACACCGAGACGGGTTTCCTGTATGTTCTCGTACGCGTTATATATATATAAGTATAAGTATATATGTATATTGTGTATATATGTATACATCGATATACGTATGTTTATACATGTATGTGTGTATGTATGTGGATACACGTCATGTGTGTGTGTGTGTGCGCGTAGACGTAAATCAACCGGTGCGCACACGGGACGGGTAAAACGAAAACCTACACCCGAGAATATTACCGTCGCGAGCGTATTATTATTATTATTATTTCAGGTAGGTTATAATCGTACACAACGTGTTCTCGTATAATATAATAACGTGTGTGTATGAATTATTATAATTTATAATAATGCGAAATACGCGTTGCATTATGTGCATACGCATATCGCGACATAAACTCAAAACGTATCGAACCGATAATTCCCGGGCGTCTGACGTCATACTTTGTCCCCAGCGTCGTCATAACGAGAAACTTCCGTTTTCCACGTTGTACGCCCTGAATGAAATTAAATACATAATGTTGCGTATATAGGTATAATGTGTGTGTGTGTGTGTGTGTAGTATCTATTATACGTTGGATCGGAGCCCCTGGGTCAGGGTGATACTTTTTGGGAAGGAAAAACCGTAGTGCTTTTATAATATTATTTAATTTATATTGATAAGAATATATTAAGCTACAAATTTACCTTAAATTTCGTTTATGATTCGAAAGATATTCTACAGCGTTATATTATAATATCAAGAAAATATGATGGAAAAAATGGATAATGTGTTGAAAAATCATTTGAAAGCATTTATATTTTTTATGGCTACTGCAGGGGCTGCATTAAATAAATGTGTGCCTAGGGAAACGATGGCACAAGAATACGGCTGTAGACGGGACATTACTATGCTACTATGTACCTACACAAATTATAATTATTATTCAGGGTAAAATAATGAATTAACTATTGCTTTCCAAGCATAAATTATTATTTTACATAATTATATTACATGTATTATATTGGGCGGGTGAGACTATGACAAATCAAATTTCATAATTTCCAAACAAAAATTTACTAATGAAACTATAATAATATTACAGGTTTTCCTCAATAAAAATTGTTAACGCTACACGTTGTATATAATATACTAAATAATATGTATCGTGAATACACAACACCCCATCCCGCACAGTTATATACTTATATGTACCTAGGTATTATCGAGTTTATTATCTATTTTACTAGTACATATGAATTTTTTTTTTCGTATTATCGAGGACCGGGGAGAGAACCGCAATTTGCATTACAGCTCCCCGGAGTATAAATATAATATAACCTATTACTTAGTCCACATTTGGCACTTATTGTATGTTTGGAAACATTTTTGTTATATATGTTTTAAGCGTAATTTCTGAAGTCTGCAAATAATATGATAAGTAAATAACTAAATTAGGTTTATTCATGAAGAAATTTAAAAAAAAATGTTTTGAAAAATTAGAAACTTGGCCAACTATTTTAATTTTTGAACTACTGTGCGGCGGATGTGGTACACTATGCCGACTGCACACCAATTATTTGTATTCGTTGCCTATAGGTATACCTACGAAACGGCAAGTCAATTTCGTGTAAATACGTAATAAACAATAACTGTGAATAATTAAAAATTTTTGACTCGGATAAATTGATATAATAATAATTATTATTTTTTCCGATTTGTATAAAAGGATGGTTCTTATTTTTAAAAAAAGTTGGGATCACCACTCCTTAATTTTAATGGCTTAAAAAGTCTAAACATTAACAATTATAAAGATAATTTAAGTTAACCTTCTTCAAAATGCCAAAAATCAGAATTTTAATAAATATATTATTAAATGAAAAATTGGAGGTGAGCATACTTGGTGAATCACCCTGTATACGATTGTTGTTTATTCTACATTTTGCCTCGAATCTCCAAAGTCTATAATATAGTATAATCATCCATACAAATCTCTCAAGTATATAAATAAAGTTATTCTGTCGGACCGGAGATTTTAATAACAGTATGTGTTGTCGAAAAAGGCACCTCGCCCATAATACGGGTTACGAGTGGGATAAAATAAGGACAAGGGTTTCGTGTATAAACATATAATATTATCTATAAATATATATATATAAGTGTGTAATATATTACACGTTAGGTTCGATTATCTCGATGATGAGGGTGAACCCTACTCGTGTTCAAGCGTCTCTCGCAAATTGAGACGTTTTAAAATTTTTTATACATCCACTAGACGTACCCAAAAACTAGCTAATTTAAACCCTTCGAGTATACCACCCAGTGACAGGTGTAATATGGGATAAAGTGCTTGTATATATACCTATCGTCAATACATTATATTATTATCGTCGTACGTCTCGCCGACGCGACGGTCTTCGTACATACTTTTGGGTAGTCGGGTGTTAAGTGTATTGCACTCATCATGGCGGCTTTTCCGGAATCATATCATAAACTATTATTACTACTATGACTGCAATTCAATCTTACATCGTCGAGGAATCGCTAAATCGTACATACTCCTTGGTTATGGTTTTTTGGAACTTGCGAGTGTTCGGAATAGAAATGGGTAATCCACACGACCCTATATAGTCGTCCATACGACTATACACACTCGTTATTGTTCGACGTCGTGTGCAACCCTAAACCAATATAAATCTTAATGAGGACGACCTGGTCGTTTAAAGCCCCGAAAAACAAACGAGACAATGAATTAGATTTTACTCGCCACAAGTACCTATAGCTAGAGGACACGTGCCATCGCCAAAATCCCAGGAAAGTTCCGCAATCCACCCACATTACTTATAATTTTCTTATGGGAAAATTGTAATGCATTTATTTTTTTGAATCATAAATCAAGTAAATAAAGTAGTAATACAATATTTACGAAAGATTTGGAAAAATAACTGTCGTGCATTTGTGAAACTTAAGAATTTTATATCTAGGTTATTTATACCGTAATATGTATGGTCAAAGATATTGCGATAAGGAGTAAAATATTATCAAAACGTGCCTAGTAGTATATAATACACAGAGCGCAACATTTTGTTTTGCCAAAGGCGCAATGAAAGCTAAGTAACTACAACACTTCTCGCCACTACTCGATTACAATATTATAATAAATTATATTACATCGATAGTGCCACTGCTGCAAGTCAAATCTATATAATATTCTAGAACATCCGATTTTATCAATAACATTTAAAAAGAACATAATATATTATAACACAAAACATTAAAATATTTAATTGTAATAATTGTTAACGTTTCAGAAAATCTGTGTATTTTAATAATAAATAGTTCTTAATAATACTGATAACGTCAAATACTCACGTCACCTATGAAATATTATTATTACTATTTTTATAAATTTAATTTGGATACAATTTAAGATCAAGAATAATATTATAATTTTATCAAAAATAAATTTAAAACAAGACGATCCAAGGAGGAGCAAAGAACACGAAGTCAGAAGCTGTAAGGTAATAAATAGGATGTAATACGATTAAAGAATTTAAGGACTTTTGTCCATAACTTTTATATTACTAGTAAATATTTTATATACATGTATAGGTATTGTACGGTTATAATACAATGAAGATTAATTTTGAAGCATATTCCGCATAACAGAAGAACCACCCAACCTACCAGATACCACGTCTTGGTCAAGACGAATACGGAAAAATGTTGACACAATTATGCATAGTAATTTACATATTATTAAAAATATTTTTGGCGGAACGTCGTCGCGTCGTCGCGTCTGGTTTACGGAGTTTCTATATATAAAAACTGAAAATTACAAACTGAGCATCTGAAGCCCGCTGGTCGTTAGTAATACTTACTAATTAGTTATAAGTATATTATGATAACGAATATAATAAAAATGATTAGCGATGGAATTTACCAATTCGGTAAATTTACAACATCGATTTCAAACGACGCTGCGCCATCTCCAAAAGCGGATGTCATACTGTACGATAAGTTACTCACTGCAGGCCACAAAGGACGAGTCTCGTTCTTTCATGCGTAAACTCGTGGTATACGCCTGTTACCGCGTTTGGTAGTTCGATTTCGTACTGCCGCATCTCGATGTACTACGTTTATCAACAATAATAAAATATTTTATTAAATTTTCTAAAGATAAAATGGTAAATTAAAATAATAATACTGTGCACACTTGAATGCAATTATCTAAAGTAAGCTCTCGCCGCGGTATTAGGTATAGATTGCAAATATTTCTTTTAAATAAAAAAAGTAAGTCTTTAAAAATGTATTTCCATGCTTCAGTGCTATTTTATTTGACTTGGGAGAGAGGCACATAAATAGAGGGGACTTATAGATGTCAATTTTTGACGATCAAAATTATGCAAATTGCCTAAATGTTTCATCACAATAATTCATAAAATAAAAATGAACAGTTACTACTTGTTTATAATAAAAAAAAACTTC
The DNA here is from genome assembly GCA_008086715.1 of Sitobion miscanthi. NCBI lineage: Eukaryota > Metazoa > Arthropoda > Insecta > Hemiptera > Aphididae > Sitobion > Sitobion miscanthi. Next base: position 5,934,183 of record CM017797.1, read on the forward strand.
AAACATTGATTTTGTAATTAACGAATGAGGATAGTAGTATACTGCAGCTGTACAACAGAACAGAGATGAGTATAGATGACTAAAATTATGGGAACAATATTTATTTATTTGTTTGTCTTATTTTCGTTGTCTATATAGGTGCTGCTGCATACCTATATAGTAAAACTAGAGATGTAAATGCATGTGGTTGCCGATGTTACACGGTATTACACGTTATTGTTCTTTTTTCGACCAGCCACGAACCGTCACACAAACACGAAACAACGATATATTTTCAGTTCGGTTTCAATTATCCGCCTTCGGTTCACTTTTCCGGTCGGGTTAACAAGACCTGCGCTGCGGTATGACACAAAACACATAACTCGGGACCCGCAGGAGCGTAGTCTTATAGGCACCTACCTATATGTAAAATACTGTTGCACCGGGGCCTCGGAATTATTGTAATTGCTGCACTGTATATGTATATTTTATCACACACGGTTCGATGAGTGTTTTCGTTTGGGGCCGCTCGGATATGACTAATCCCGAAACACGTACGTAGTATATCGAAAACATGTTCCACGATAAACATGTTTGTCTTTGCCGACCGGATCGGCGGTTCATTGTATTTTATTTTTCCATTCGAAAACCGTATGCTTACGAGTGCGTCTGTGTGTGTGTGTGTGTGTGTAGTACCATCGAAGCTGTGTTTATCCAAGACACACCGCACACAGACGCACACGAGCAGTGTATACGAATGGGCAGTCGAACTGGGAATTCCTCTTGCGGCGGCGTGCGTGATTCCCGCGCCCGATCAATCATCGCCGCCGCGTCCCTCCTCTGAAAAAACACTTCACTGTCAAATTAAGCCCATTGTGTCGTCGCTAGAGAAGTCCACGCGGACGTGTAGAGTATAGGACACTGCAATGCTATCGACCACGACGGCGGCAGAGGGAAATCAGACTGTATTTAATATGACTATTGACTATTATAATAATAATACGTAACTATATATACCTAATACGTATTGAAACGTGCGGTCATCGGTACGTATATAATATATAATGGGAATATTCGAATCCACCCCCTGCCCACCACAACTCGCCAACATTACCCTGTCCTGTCACGAGCACCGATCCAAACGCGTATCGAACGATGCGCCATTATCGCGCTGCTTTCAAGCTATAACACCGATGATTTTAGTACCTATATACATAGTATATACATTTTGATGTATTGATAATATACCAACCAACTATTTTGGAGCTGACAAAAGTCCGTCGTTGAAAATATCTCCTACTGAAACAGATACAATCCTGCTAATAACATAATCATAATAATAATATTTGAATTATTATATATCATAGAGCATCATATCCGCTCATCGCGAAGAGAAACGCGATAATATTTTTTTAATACACTGTCTTAGTCTGCGATGAATATTTACTTATAATAGTTAGGTACGATATTAACTGAAAAATATTGCAGACAAATTCTCATAGTCAATGGATGTATACCGAATAAAAAAAAAATGTATGTATTTCTATCTACATAATATAATTTGACACGGTCCTAGATCAATGTACACTTAAATAGGATAATATATCTCCAAAGGTTATGTAGCTCTCAGAGTTTTCTCGGAAATTCATTAAAAGCTATTTATAATTACATTCATCCTGCGCATTTTAAAATACGATTTATTTTTGGTAAGTATATACGCAAATTGATGATTTATTTCAAAGAAAGAATAATATTATTACGATGTCATAATATTATTTTTATCACGATGTTTAGCCAACGGATGAATTACGCATGCATATTATATTATATGGAAAAATATTATGAATTGTGTTTGATAGCACGTGAAAAAACAATTACCAAGAAAACGTATTTAGGTACCTACTTCATCTTTAATCGATCATATTATAATCATTCAATTATACCATTATGATGTCCGACTATTAAACACATAATATAATATGTTCGTTTATTGTTTGTGTCTAATCAATAATTTATACATATATTTAATATATATATATATGTATATGTATACATTATACAAATATTGTTTTTTATAATAATATGATCCTTTGATACGAGTTTAACGTTCACCGCGTGCTTGCTCAATATATAATGAAATACGCCACTTCACAGAAGCCGATTGCCTGTAGAACTACAATTTCCAATTCGTAATAAATAAAATAATAATAGTATTAACAGATAATGTGTAAAATAACGCACGCGATAAACAATATAATATATATAAATCAACACGGCTCATTAATATATACTCAAACGGAAACACTATATTATAGTGTATAATACAGTACATAATATAAAATCGTTAAAATGTGTATAAAATATACCATAATATGTACCTGTCTGGCTGCGTTATAGAGGCATATACGACGCGGTTTTAATTGGCAGCGCATTCGCTTTCATTTTTTTTCATTTTTTCCTCCGATTTGACATCCGATTGTCGAAAATGATTTCGCTAAAAAAAAAAAAATCACCACTCGCGACACGTGAAATCATATTTGCTCTATGTGCGTGCAGAACCGTATGTGTTTCATATTGCGAGAATATCTTATAAGATGTAACACTCAAACAATATCGACGTCGAGACATTGTTTTGCAGTGTACGCAGGACAAGTACGATAAAAACACAATCATTGTAATTCGCTCGTACACAGGGCCCTCGAAATGTTAGTCTACTCTCTGATAACATAATATGTATTTATATTTCAGCGGTATTCCACCTGCGAATATCGACATTTGCGTCGCGCCTTTCTAAATATGTTTGATTACATCGTGCACGGGCCGCCTTTTATCGTTAAAGATAATTCTTGAGCTCGGTAGAGGTTTTGGACTTTCAATCCGGCCCTGCACGCGTCGCGATATCGATGTCTATTTCATACAAAGTCCCACGACAGAAGTAAACCGGTACGTCAAATTAAATATTACTACAAAGTGAAATAAATGAATAATAGTACGCGAGTCGTATCCGACAATACGGTCGGATACAACTTTGCGTCGTCGCTCGCACTGTTATCGGGAGTCGTCGGAAAATAATCGTATACCTATAATAACGCCGGTTGTCATTTGCGCATCGCTATTGTTAATTTAGACCTTTTTTGTAAGACATTTGCGCATCGTTCGATTTTTGGGTTATATATCATTTGCGCATCAGCCGTTTAAAAGGTCTCACATCATTTGCGCATCAATATTATTTAACAATAGAATTTAAAAAAAGGTGTACACCCAAAAGTGCTAGTTGTTTTCTAACTTTGATCTTGAATGATTTAAAAACTTTGACTTCAAATATTGTACAGATATTTCTGTTTTAAAATATGTTTGACGACGCATATGATAGAGAGAAATGGAGAGATTTTGTGATGGCAGCGATGGCACTTAATGGGCCGATAAGCTGAGAATATTGAGATAATGTTGTGTAGGATTATCATTATAGTTAGCAATAACATATAACTAAGATGTAATCGATTTTTATCGCAAAGTACATCAAACGAGATACAATAAAATTGTGTTATAAACTTGTGAAACAAATTTGAAAACTTTATGTGAAAATTCCGATTACATTCTGGTATTTTTCATACAATTCTATTGTTCAGTATGTTGATGCGCATTTGATGTATAATAATTTGGTGCAGGTAAAACGGACAATGCGCAAACGATAATTAGCGCTGATGCGCAAATGATGTACGATATTTTGGCACAGGTAAACAGACGATGCGCAAATGATGTACGGCCTATAATAATATGATTATATTATGCGATGTACAATATAACAGTATAATATATTACACACCTGCGTTACCCGAACGTCTCGTCGGTCTGTCAATACCCTTTCGCCGCAGACGGGTGGTCGCGTCCATCCGCTGTCAGTCACACCGGTTTTTAGTTTTAATTACTAATGACTACGTATCATTATCATTATCATATCCTCGTGCCTATTATAACATTATACATCACGGATAATCATCGTTTCTCGTGATATTATTGTAGGCAGATATACATTGATGCATATTATTATACATTATGCCCGCCATTCGGTCATCTACGCAGTATACAGTCCGTCCATGCAGACGCACAGTGTCGGCTGCGGTCAAGTCGAAAGGTTAGGTTAGGTTAGACGTACATGTCTCCAACCCCCCCACCAAAGAAATTCTCAAAAATTTCTATTTAAATATTTTGTATGTCATTTGTATGAATTTATTTGATGGTTTTTTAGAATTTGTACGACACCAGTATTCGAGCAATACCGGAATACTGATGAAGGGGGGCTGGCAACACATGTCTCCAGCCCCCCATAGTGTAAATAATTAAGTATTCATATATATTATACTGCAATATTATGTAACTCAATTTGTATGAATTTGTATGACCATTTTCGGAATTTGTATGACATCCCCTCCCGCGGAAAAATCGAAAAAACCAATTTTCCCGTGTCCCCCGCCCCCCCGATTCGGAATTTTCTATTTTTTCTTACGCCATACTTTTAAACGCTATTTGTATGAATTTGTATGACCATTTTCGGAATTTGTATGACACCCCCTCCCGCGGAAAATTCGAAAAAACCAATTTTCCCGTGTCCCCCGCCCCCCCGATTCGGAATTTTCTATTTTTTCTTACGCCATACTCTTAAACGCTATTTGTATGAATTTGTATGACCATTTTCGGAATTTGTATGACACCCCCTCCCGCGGAAAAATCGAAAAAATCAATTTTCCCGTGTCCCCCGCCCCCCCGATTCGGAATTTTCTATTTTTTCTTACGCCATACTTTTAAACGCTATTTGTATGAATTTGTATGACCATTTTCGGAATTTGTATGACACCCCCTCCCGCGGAAAATTCGAAGAATATCTATGAACCCATAATTCAAAGGTATTGTAATAAAATTATTATTTTTTTTTAATAAAAATCTGTCTATGAATGGTTAACTAGTATCTTAGTAACTCATAACCTGGTTATTAAACCAAAACTTAAACTTAGACTTATATTAAAACCTGGTTTTCAAAACCAAAATCGAAACCACAAATTTGGTTTTAATTTCGTGTTCTTGTATATTTAATAATAATTTTTTAAATATAAATCTTATATTTATGTATAGATATATTCACCACGTACATTTAGAAATATAGTAGGTTTACAAAAACAATAAATTTTACAGGAGTGCAGTTTTAAGATTTTAAATTATTCTACAGCAAATAATTTGTGTTATAAATTTTTGTTTTTCGGTGTATTTATTTGTAAAATATTCTGTAGATTACATAAATAATTGTTACTTTTAGGTCTTAAAATTTTTTTCAACGTAATTATGCTGTTCCTTAATAAACTCATTGTTTATGACGACGTTATAAAGGTGTATGCCAAATTTCAGCTGGATGGAATTTTTTCCGAACTGAAGCATTATTTTCATCTAATTCGACTGGGCTATTTAGTTTTCGTGTTCTTATTTATATCTAGCTCTTTGTTTGTGTTGTTTATTGTTTTAAGTAATAATAATATTTTACAATATAAATCTTATAATTATGTATACCTATAATAAATTCACAACATGACACTACGATTGTCACACAAATGATAATAATATTATGACTTATCATCAGCGATTAAAACGGCTTACATTAAAAATAGTTTTTCGAAAAAATAACACGTCCGGACGATATTTTCTTAAATAATACAAGTCCAAAATTGAATGATTTGTTTTTGACAAAAGTAACAAGTCCGGACTTGTTTTATTTGTCCACTTATATTTAGATTATGTTAAACTATATTGTATGTCACATTAATTAATTATTACTTGTTATATGTGTGCACTAAAAAATCTTGCGCCAAAAAACACAAAATTAAGTATAAATAAAACATGTTTTAATTATGATAATGACTTATAATGTTTTACCGAATCAAAAAGACGACCCATATAAACCCAATGGACTTATAAAACGATTTTGAGAATAAATTGGACGTACAACTTTTGGCCTCTTAGCCATCGAAATACTTACAACAATATATATTTATATATATATATATTTATATATTAGTAAAATATGTCTGCGAGGTTCGTGTTGGAAAAATAAACATATAAATAAGATTATTAATTGATTTTAGTATTAATATTTATAAATATATATTACTGCGTTATTTTTATCGTCAATAATATTTTTAGATTCTTGCTTTACGACATTGTGTCTATTTTTATATCGATATAAGTAATTTTCGTAAAGGGATTAATATTAATTTTGCTTATACTAGTCATTCGTATAACAACTGTCGGCTGCAGTCTATACTATTTTAATATTGTGACTGTTTGAGCTACCTATTGGCTATTTGATTATACTAATATATTAAAGTGCATTTTAAAAATGGTTGTAAGAAAACATATAATTGAGCCTCAAACCTACTATTCTTAAATGTACGTGTGTGGTGAATTATTCTATACATTAATATAAGATTTATATTTAAAAAAATTATTATTAAATATACAAGAATACGAAAATTAAAACCAAATTTGTGGTTTCGATTTTGGTTTTGAAAACCAGGTTAATATAAGTTTAAGTTTTAAGTTTGATTAATAACCAGGTTATGAGTACTAAGATACTGGTTAACCATTCATAGACAGGTTTTTATTAAAAAAAATAATAATTTTATTACAATACCTTTGAATTATGGGTTCATAGATATTCTTCGATTTTTCCGCGGGAGGGGGTGTCATACAAATTCCGAAAATGGTCATACAAATTCATACAAATAGCGTTTAAAAGTATGGCGTAGAAAAAATAGAAAATCCGAATCGGGGGGGCGGGGGACACGGGAAAATTGGTTTTTTCGATTTTTTTCCGGGAGGGGGTGTCATACAAATTCGAAAATGGTCATACAATTCATACAAATTGAGTTACATAATATTGCAGTATAATATATATGAATACTTAATTATTTACACTATGGGGGGCTGGAGACATGTGTCGCCAGCCCCCCTTCAGTATTTCCGGTATTGCTCGAATACTGGTGTCGTACAAATTCTAAAAACCATCAAACAAATTCATACAAATGACATACAAAATATTTAAATAGAAATTTTTGAGAATTTCTTTGGTGGGGGGGTTGGAGACACGTACGTTTAGGTTAGGTAGACTGCGGTAGTGTACCCATGTGACACAGTTTAATATTATATACGTATTACTCGAATGATATAAAACAGTCGATTTTATCAGACGACTGACGAGTTGCAAACTATATTATAAGTTTGTAACTTACAACTTTGACGTTAATTCATCATCGTATCATGACTGTAGGTATTACAATATATACTTATAATAATACAAGTACGATATACGCAGCGGTTTATACAACATAGCCTATAAGTGTGTCCGTATAATTATTTATTGTACAAGTATACAATTATTATTGTATTACTCAAAATGTATAGATTTTTCTTTTTATAAGCAGACTTTAACAGACCTAAATTATATTACTTTGGCACACGTTTCACCGATTTAATAAATTAAAGACGAAAATATTGTGAATTCGTGTGTCTGTGATTATCGCAACGTCCGTATAACTTATATCATATGTCATATATTGTATAGGTACGTGTGATATCTTAATAATTACTCGCATATTATCAATTTTTTTTCGTTTTTGAAGTATAATATTGTGTTCGGTTTTATTTTTGTTCTACTAAAGTTTGCACACCGTGTACGATTATTTATTATGTACAATACATCGCAAACGATTACTATAATAATATTATAATGGATTCTATGAGTAGCGGATGCCGGATAAAGAGAGAGAGAGAGAGAGAGAGAGAAAAACCGGGACAAATTTATCATCCTAATAAATACGAGTATACCGCGAAAATCGGAGATGTGATTCAAGTTTATATTCAGCACAATATATTATTATTAATTTATTAGAACACAGAACAATATGCAAACTGCACATTATCAGCCGCCTTTTCTTCGCAAGTGTATGCATTAATGTAACATAAAAATATGTGTACCAGGGGTGGCCAAATTGTTTGTGATAATTATCTGCTGAGAATAAACAATATGTTTTCTTTGTGGAGCTACACCCTAAACATACAACCATCTTCGACAGCCGCTGCGGTGACCGGGAATGTTAAATGGGTATACTAAATGGATAATAATGAATCTAACAAAGGGTGGAGGGGGGGGGGGTCGACTTTGAAATTTTCCCCGGTCGACCGTTTGGCCGCCGCCGTCAAGTTGTATATATTTTATACTACCTACCTATATAATATGCGTTTGTATTTTACGTTCCATTTCATACGATATAAATATTTCACTATCGGGTTTCGTATAGTATCATAAATCTCCCGTTTAATAATAATTATATATTGAGAATTGAACTTGGAACTCGATTAATTTTACAGTGATCTCGCGCGCTTTTTCTCCGAATTGACAGACACATCATACGATGATGTTGTAAATAAAAACTATATGGATATTACGTACGTATTCCCGCGGTATACGAACAGCTGACCTGGTATACAAATCGAAACGGTCGACGGAACTGTCGATTTTGCGCTCATAACCGCGATTATATTATTGTTGATATTGTGTTAATTATTATTATATCGAAGCGATTTGCGGGGACATCGCCAATTACGCGGCGGCGCTGACTCATAATATACCTAATATATAATTATTGTGATACGCCGAGTATAACTACAGACGACCATCTGTCCAAAGTTTATATTATTATTATAATATTTTCAAACGAGCAAAGCTCGTGATATCGATACGCGGAACACGGACTCGGACGATAAATAAATTATTATCATTATTATTTCGTACCGATTTTGTCTATATTATCCTTGGCGAATAATTACGCAGAAGAACTGCGTTTTCGACGGGGAGGACGACGCGCACTAATGCGTTTGCTGCGTATATAATATTATGTGTACATATGTACATGACGTGTGGACCCATCAAAATATATAAAGCCACGATCGTCCGTGTCCCTCGACGTATGATAATAATAATAATAATAGTATACGCCCGGTATAATAATATATGAAATTATATAATGTATAATATAATACTGCGAACCGCCGAAAAATAAAACCATTTGCAGTACCCAAAGCAAACACACCGTTTAGGTTTTATATTATATATATTATTGTACGAAAAACGTCCGCCGTGTTTGTTCGATTCTATTAACCATGACCTGTTCTCACACGCGCATGCAGCTGGACCCCCTTAGGCCCCCGGACCCGCGCGTACTCACCTACAACCCTCCCCACCCCACAACGGGGCCAAAAACTCCGGTCTCCTGCAGGCTGTGGTCTATCCCTCCCGCTCGCGCGCGTGTATATTCGTGTGTAGACTTTTTAAATCCCCCGTCGCCAATAAATCACACGGTCCGCAAACATCGGTCCCCGCAGCCCGAGGACCTCTCTTTCTCTCATTACACATTAATGATATATTCTTTCTGTAAACATTTTTAAATCGACTGTAACTCACGTTTTTATGCCACCGCCGCCGAAACCCGATATAATATAAGTATATGTGTGTGTGTGTGTATTTACGCGTATTGTGATATGTGTCCGTCGTCATACGCGCGTCCCTCGTCGTGCCGCACATCGGGGGGATAAGTGACGTCAAAATATTTGACTTCCCCCCCCCCACCACCACCACCCATTTATGACACACCGCAGCAGTGTCCTCCTCGAGCATATAGCCACTCGCCGACAACTACAGCGACCAACCGCCTCTATAAACATCCTATTAAAATAATAATATATATATATGCTTACCTATGTTACACAACCCGACTAGGGTATGTTTAGATACATAATAATAATAATATTATACATATATGCATTTTGTCCCACGACGCATTACCGCGTTTCAAGAGTGATAAGGACGGATCTATATATTAAAGTATGTGTACCTACTGAAACCGTCGCAAAGCTCTTCTACGCACGTGTAAAATAAATAGTATATTATTATGACGTACCTAATATTATACTAGTGCACATTTTAAAATACATATATACAGGAAATATCCGAACATTATCCGACACGCGTATTTTATACTATATATATATTATTATTATATATGTATAGGCATATCATGTATAGACGTATCCGTGAAATAAACATTTAAATACATTTGTAATGGAGTCTCGCGATTGTAAAAATATGCAAAACGCATTAAACACAGAGAGATAGTGTGACGATAACGCCTCGCCTCGCCTATTATTCGATCTATTATTTTATCGTTGTCGGTATTGTTACGCAAACACAACTCGAAAAGTACCTATTACCGGGTATAGTAACAGCCTATTTGCCCACTACCTGCGTTATAATTTATAATAATTATGAATCGCAAATATTTTAGTGTAGTTCAGTTTGTTAACACGTGACCGCACAATTTGTTGCTGTGTACCCCGAACAATCATATTATTATATTATGAATAATGATATTGTACATACATAATATTATATACATTATACATGAAATTATATTAACGTTATAATAATTACGATTGTACGTTTACCGTGTATAATTAACTCGTCAAATCGATTCAAGATACATTACCGCTCGTATAGGTATGCCTGCCATATTTAAGTGAAAACACAAGTAGGAATGTAGGATATTATCATTATTATAGGCACTCCAGGTACGTATTATATAGTATATGCGTGCTTACGTACTACGTCATCAATCAATATAATTACCGTTTGTCCGTACATTCACGTTTTCGTGTTTTACAGACGTATTATAATATTATGTGTATATACGATATAATATGCGAATGTATATATTATTATAACGAATGTATGACAGTAAAATAATTTGATAATCGCGGCGGAATAACAACTTGAAATTGTGAATCGAACGATATTATGAACGAAATCCCGGGTTGCATTTGAAACGATTAACAATAAATTTACAATTATTTTTCAATTTGTTCGGAATCCATAGACCAAAACCGTGATGCGACGTGAATTTGCGTCCACACCCGATTTTATTTATGATTGATAAGTTTTCTGACGATTTCCAAAATATATGGAAATCGACTCTAAAGTTGTTTTCAATTGATTACAATAGTTTCGAAAATATCTGCATAAAGTCCGGAGGCCGACTTCGCGCGCCGGTAACCAAATCATTTTTTTCAGAGACGCCTCGCCACTGCCGCTTATATAAATATTGCCGCTCAAAATATATAGGTATGATAATATGTATAATGTATATCACTCGTTTTAATCAAACATAATTTTTGATTCGTTGAAAAATTCATAAGTCTGACTTTATTCGGCAATCAAACGCGTCGGAATTATCAACAACACAGCTGGCGGTAGACTAATTGAACGAGATACAAATATATTATCTTGCCATTATTAATCTAATCAGTTAGTGGCGCTTATTCGATGTACGGATATACACGACCGCCTAAAATAATTCGTATCACGCTCGTAATGCAGTTATAAACATAATATTATATGATATTGTTATGCGCTTCCGGTCGCACGTGAAACGAGTAAAAAATGCAATAAATCTCATAATAGTCTTAAACAATTAACGGTCCGGTTTACAATATAGACGTGCAATAATAAAACGATATCGTTCTTGTACAATGTATGTACTTATAGTAATGAAATCGTCCTCCGGTTCGAGAGAAGCCCCCCCACACACAATTGCATCAGACCGTGGACAGATGACCCTTTTGCCGCGGGACGACGATACGGTACAAACGAGCAGCGGCGGTCGCTATATATATATATATTGCGATTAACTCGTCGACAATAAACGATAATAATATGCACTTCTATACAATAATAATAATACATTGTTGTTGTCAAACCCGAATCCTGGAGCTTAACCACGAACGACCGAACGGTACATTATATTATTATATTATAATTTTGATAATGGTATACGCACAACGATAAATCGCCGACAAGGTGCGATCTATAAATACGTCGTCTACGATCTATTCGTCTTAGATCGCGTCGTCTCTCGTTTTTACGCTGATGCAGCTTTTCGTATCTTCTACGCGGTCGTCGTGATGTAGTATTACTCGTTTCCTCTCATATTGACATTTGACCGTTTACAGATTTGTGTGCACACGTGGGTCACAGACGATAATACGCGCGCGCACACTATCTCTCTCTGTTCCTCTCTCTAACGTTGTCTAAATATATATATATACTTATATGTGTATATTATTGAGTATACATAATACGGTGTTGATCTACCGCTGAAGTCGATAGTGAACATACACACATAATAATAATATATGATATCATATATATATATATGCATATTGAATATACCTGTATAATAATAATAATATGAAAATGTGATTATTTTCGATGCACGCCGCCGACAAAGCGCTAGATGTTTACCTAAATCCCGCCGTTGAGTCGTTTTCCTTTGACGGTACTCCGCCGGCAGCGGTAGGCCGTCGTATTTCCTTTTGATGATGATGCGGCGATGACGTGTAGTACCGGGAAGGTATACGGTATTCTGTGTTCGTACACCGCGCGGGAAACGGGAAATTCGATGATCGGATGATTTCCTATTTTTTTTATTACCCGAGTACATTCGTGTTACTCGGAAACGATCCATCCGCCGATCGATGATGGGTGTATTAAAAATATTACCGTATACGTTTGTACGCGTTTAATATCGCAGTCGGCTATTAACACGGCCGATGCCACGATATCATGTACTCGGTACATGACCCTCGTTGAAAAAAATTGTAATTACGAATCGTAACGAGAGAAAAATGAAAAAGAGAAAAGGTCACAACTATATTTTCAAACAATATCATCAAAAACACGAGCGGTCAACGCCGCCCGCTTTGATCTATCTCTACATTTTATTATATGGTTGTACGCATATAGACGTAATTTTTAGAGGACGCACTGTACGTGTGTGCATTAACAACTGCGCGTGTCAGATTTATGTTCCGTTTAATTGGGCAAAAACCTTTATATGAATTATAGTGACAACGGACAGACAATCGTATAATTAAAACGTAAGCCTCTCGGAGTAGTGTTCTAATATATTATATTTTAATACGTATATAGGATCCCCCCCATACAGGAGTCATTATTTATAAAAAGAAAATACTAAAATAGTAAACATTTCCACGCGTTAAACCAACAGTTGTACAGTGACCGAACCAATCGTGCACCATGGGTCAAAATTCTAAAGTGGGCATACTGCAGTACCAACAATAATTTAATAATAAAATACAACTTTATAGATATTATATATTATATAATATTATATCAATTTATTTAAGTACTGATATTAATTTATTATTCGTACACCTACTACAGTACCTATCTACTATTATTATTTGCAAAATAATAATAACAATATCACACATTGTCATAAATCATAATTTAAAAGAACAAAAATAAAATATTTAAAAATGAGAGAACATAGGAGAGGAATTCCGCCAGTAGGTACCATAATGCCCCTTAGTGGCATCTATTCCTCGACGAAAAACAATATTTAAAAAGGTGGGTAAGTGGATGTCGCTCTGCTTGACAGTAGGTTACAAGTAGGTCACTGTAATGGATGGTGTTAAATTTGAATTCAATGATATAATATCATTGTATAAGAAAAACGATTCTGAGCGAAAACGGTCAGTCAGCCTATGATATTACCAAGTATATTTGATGATATTATTGTGAATAAAGTAATTTATATGTTACCTATTAACGTGGAGCCTTATTGTTTTAAATGTTCAATCCTTAGCTATAGAAGTTGAACCTATTATACATTTTTAACTACAAAATAATTATTAAATTTTAAATTTGATAAATTTTGTCAAAATTTGAACTTTAAATGCTTATAAAAAAAAAATTGTGCCTATGTATTTTTAATATTTTTCAACTACTATTGTAACAATATATCAGGAGCCTTGCATTACATTTTCACGCTTTTTTATCCAACAAATAAAATTTTATTGATATTTATAGAAAAAAAACTAAAAATTTGAAAACTGACAATATCCGTAAACAGCTCAAAAAGAGTCAAATTATTTTCAAAATTGTATTGTGTTTAGAAAACGCTAATACAAACATTCAGTGAAATTTTCAAGTATCTGCAGTCATACGTTTTTTAATTACAACGAAATAAGAAAATCGTTACATGAGAAATCGAGTGAATATCAAATGTTGTAAAAATATAAATTTGAAACGCTCATAAAAATTTAATTTAAATTTCTTGTTGACATTTTTTTTTTTTGATAAAGGTGGAAAAACTTATGGATAATCTTGTATTACATTTTCAAATCTTAGATTTAAAAAGAAAAATTTTTACGAATTCTCAACTCAAAATAATTTGCTAATTTTAATGATTTTTCCGTATTTTGTCAAGATTTGAATTTTAAATGCTTATAAATAAAAACCTGACTAAGGATTTTTAATTTTTTTCATCTGCCTCTGAAACAATAACCTAGGAGCCTTCTATTAAATTTTCAAGCTTTTTTAACTAACATATACAATTTCATTGATATTTATAGATTGAAAATGTCCGTAAACAGTTCAAAATAAGTCAAAATATTTGGAAAATGTTATAGTGTATAGAAAATGCTAATATAAACATTCAGTCAAAATTTCATGTACTTACAGTCATTCGTTTTAGAGTTGCATCAAAAACCAAAATTGATTTTCTCGAAAACAGATTTTACGTGAAAATTCCCGTTTTTCCTTAATTTTTCTTTTGTTTTTCACGGTGCTTTTGAAAACTACTATGAAGTTTTTACTTTTGACCCCCCAAAGTACCAACTAGATTCACTTTCCTATCAGAAAAGATACTATTGAAGAAAATCCAAGCACTTTTACTGTCCTAAAAGGTGATGAAAGACACAAAAAAAAACAAAAAAAAATTGAAAAAAATACACACATCATTGTAAAATCAATACATTCATCGCTTCGCTCAGAACCTAAAAACATTTTATTTTATTTTATTTCTGAAAATAGTCAAATTTCAGTGATGAAAAATGTATGTGAATAGTAGATACAGCAAATACAATATTACCTACATATGGCATAAATGAAACTATTTTTAAAATGTTAATATTCAATATATAATATTCTATTGAATTAAAATTTAGGCATAAGTTATGGTCAAGACTCAAGAAATGAAAGAATATTTCGTTCAATATGTTAAACTGAAAAAAACTATATGTATTACCTTTGATATATTTTAACAAAAAAATCCCCCACCACCCACTCCACTATTATATAAAAATATTACTTAATATAAATATATACCTATATATTTATTATTAATTGATAAGTAACTATACAATATTAACATTAGATTAAGGATCATGCGGAAGTACGGAATAGGAGCAGTTTGCAAACTTAACTCATTAGTACAATGTATAGGACATTATAAAAAATATGCTTATGCATAATTTATTTATGTGTGTGATACTGTGATGTATGATATTATTCGTACCCATACGTGGTCCAACACAACGACTGCTATAACTGTATACGGTATAAGTTTCATAATGACAATAAATTAACGCGACACGTGTTCCACATAAGACCGAATTTGTGTGATTCGATGTGCATATTGCAGCTAACCAGCAACCTATTAATCAAATTGTCGTTCGGTCGCAGATATTAAAAAATGCGTTTTCCCGTATCGCGGATAGGTGTGATATTCTGTGCGTGTTTTGAACGCCGCTTTAAGAGGATACTACCAGATAATGCGTTCACCACTGCCGCCAAATAAATATCATACGATGAGTCGATGTTTATTAACATTTTTCAACGGACGTAGGTAGGTTAGGTTAGGTTAAATACCGTCAAATTGTAGTATTACAAAATAATCTCAATTACAGAATAAGAAATTTCACTTACTGTAATAATGATGGTATATATATATATATATATTATAACGATCTAGTTATATGTTTGTTTTTTTTTACAATTCGACTTAGTTGATGAGCGGAAAACAAGAAATCATACTACATTATAATATTATAGTACGACAATCGACGGAGCAGGTGTCAGGCACTGGTCAAGGTGGCCAAACCAAATGTGATGACGGAACCATAGTGGAACTGCTGCGTGTGGAATTAATTAGATAATTAAATAGATAATCATTTTTTAATTATCTAGGTAAGATTAAATATGATTAATTATTTATTTATTTAGATAATGCTCGACATTGGCTTTAGTATGGATTACTTATAAGTACTATTATTTATTATTTAATTTAAATTACACCTATGTAATCATCACCGAACGTGACCACATTTATACATGTACTATATGTGTAGTGTGAGATCAACAACGTTTGGCTGCACCGTATCAAAATAAGAAATTATTGTAAGGTGTTAACACGTTATGTCTACCTATGAGTGTACCAATACGTTTAAATTTGATTTTTCAGAAACGAGAAACATTATTTGATTGTTTGTCTGTACCCACTCGACGGCCAACGCCCCAGTTGGTATTTCATCGCATATAAATAATCGAAATATCGAATTGCTGAAATGGACAAACAAAATTTAATTCGTACAAAGCTTCGATGTAATTTATTGCAAATGCGTGCATGTGGTGGTGTGTATAACTTTCCTAAATGTTTATATTATAATTTCACAAGGAATTATAGGTTAATTATACCTCTTTAATGTTCACAATAATAATTATGTGATACTGACCTTACAATTTCAATAACAATATTGAAATATCTTCACGATATTAAGAACTCAGCTGCAAATGCAGTGACTTGGCAATTCGATGTATTGATAATTTTAAGTTCTTTATATAAGTAAAATCTGAATATGTAAAACTTTTAGCTATCAAAAAATATATAATTTGATCGAATTTACACAAGTACCTATATTATGTCACTGGCAAGAGAAAATTGAACATCAGATCTCGATTATGTATTATAAATTAAAATAATATTTATTTGGAATACATTATTATTTGTTATAGTATGTAGGTAATATGTACATCTATATTGGCTATTACATATTGTATGGTACGAGTTCTCGTCGTGAGGTCGCCGACGTCTCTGTTGCTCGTGCTTTGAAATCGCGCCACTGCAGTCTGCATACATCGATAGTCGTATCATTATATACCATGAGAATTATATTATACGTATGGATGTTGACCTGTCTCCGGTGGGTGCAGACTTTTCAAAATAACCCGAACAGAGCTGTTCTGCAGAGACGATCTTCCAGTCGGTCATCCGGGCAATATATTATATGCTCGGATGCGTATATTATAGATATACCTATCCTATATTATAGTATACATAACATACACTGCACGGTATTATTATTATTATTATTATTATCATATAAATGCTGCGCCATTCAACGGTCGGGCGGACTCTGCAGAACACCTCGATGGCGGAGTCGGGTGGCAATCGTCCGGGGAATTTTAACGAGACCGAAACAATCGTCGGTGTCGTTGTGCTATTCATACGCATTCGCACGACGATATTAGTTGTGTGTGTGTGTGTATATTGCGAGCGAAAGATGGATCGGGTGAGTGAGGGGGAGTGTGAGAGAGGGAGTGGGAGAGAGCGAGATGGGAATGACGAGAGAGTGAGGATATAATAATTACGCGGGTATTTTTACATAAAAAAAAAAAAAAACAATGCTGTGAGAGACCGCAGTGTCGGCCTCGGTGCAGTAGTGGTATGGGACGACGGACACACGCATATTATATAACACACACACACACACATATTATATATATTATTATATACGTGCATGT
This sequence comes from Sitobion miscanthi, assembly GCA_008086715.1. NCBI lineage: Eukaryota > Metazoa > Arthropoda > Insecta > Hemiptera > Aphididae > Sitobion > Sitobion miscanthi. The sequence continues at coordinate 5,951,926 of CM017797.1, forward strand.
ATAAGAGCAGCGGTGGACTTGCGAACAAAACGGCGGCGGAGTGTATACGGGAAAAAAGTAAAATAAATAAAAAGGTCGAGAGAGTTGGCTGTCGCTGCCACCGCGCGTTCGCGATATATATATATATATGTATACGTACGAAAGAGGAGCGGACCGTCTCCACCCTTTTATTGTTTTATAAAATTGGAGTGGGGTTTTTCTCTCTCTTCGGATGTGTGTATGTGTCTGAGTATATATACGGATATGCGGTGTATAGTCATCCATTTTGTGTAAAACGTTATTAAACAGGGTCTGGGCGCGGTACAGTGGTCGGATCGAGGGATAAAGGATCTTGCACGGCGCGGTGCGGGCGGTGGAAAAGCGGTCGTGGGGAGGCTCCGGCGGGCAGTGAAGGAGGAGAAAAAGAAAACACGCGCTCGGGTCGAAAAGTCCCGTTTTTAAAAACAAAACGATTGCCGGCGCCGGGGCATGTTTTATATTATTTCTCACATTATATAGTGGTCGTATATATATATATTATTATATATGTGGAGAGAGAGTCAAAACCAGAGATTTTAATTGCTCTTCGGATATTTCTTCGAGCCCCGACGTATATACGACCGTATTGTGCGTATATATGTGTAATAATACGCGTTTATATAAAACACCGATAAATTCGGCCGAGTCCGTTTTTGTCATATTTCGGCCACCTCCCACATACACACGCGAGTTTGTGGAAAATTATATCATACGAATTCGTCGGGCCGCAATATTGTGTGACTTAGCACTGCAGAGTTTCATATATATATACGAGCGATTCGCGTACTTTATATTGTATTACGACCGTCGCAAACTTTTTAACAATCGACACTCGGGGGAGAGGGGGCCGATCTTTGCCGATGACTTATTAAACCTTCCACCACGGTATATAATTATATATTGGAACCTTTTATTCATTGTTTGCACGGCTTCATAATAATATAATGCGGTCCAATCACCGGGACCGCGTTAATATTATTTTCTCCACACTCGCGTTGCACGATATATTTAATAAATATGCGTCGCGTGTTTTATTGTCTTCATATTATTACGATGTAGTTAATAAACGTACATTATAAAAGCTCGCTTTTGTCTGTGCAGAAATATTAATTTTAATATATTATTATTATAATCCACAATCAAACCCACACACCACGGATTCGGGCGTAATGATCGACGAAACGCGCCTACTATATAATATTGCGCGATAAAACGGGTATAATATTATATTATGCAAATGATAAATTCCCCATAACAATAATATTGTACATTATGATGATACTAACGCATGGACTCGGTACACGCCGTATAGTAGGTATGTTTGTTTTGTTTTAGATACGTTTTACCGTTTCCAATTTCCATACATCGAAATCACGACCTGCAAAGGTTTCGCTACACGTGTTATATTATATTATTCATAGATGCGAGCGATTAATTTCGCGTGTATGCCGTCAATAGAACAACGATACGTGTAAGGTGTAAAACACGAGTAATTTTAAAAAGAAACAATTATTAATATTAATCCGCATAGTTGTATTATAGGCGCGTGCAGGTCTATGTACACAAGTGCGTTTTATCGGCGGGTTTGACGAAGATTAGACGTCTTTAGTTAGACCTTATAAAACAATAATATATAATTATTTTCCTATCGAGGTTCTTGGGCAAAGGTCATGCGTGTGTGTGTAAAAAAAAAAAAATTACCGCCAAATAAAGCGTGTCGGCGGAATCACGGTGCGCGCGTTCGGAACCGCTGAAACGGTTTGGGTTATCATCTTTAGCGGGTCATAAATCAAACGATTAATGTAACAAAACGCTCCGCTGCCGAATGTAAGCTCTCTAAATATTATATTATATTAGTGATGTAGTGTGTTACACATTTTGTATTATTTTACGACCTGCAGCTTCGAAATTTTTAGTCTCGGTCGGCGTATATTATGGCGAGTGGATACAGAATTACTTTCGACAAAGGTTAAGCGTTATGGCACGTCTTGTATTTTATAAACCTACAACAGATCTGATGCATTATACAATATAATATTATTATATGGTTCGACGCGTATTCATTATTTTGAACAGTCGAAAAACGGATGCGCCAAAATAATGACGACAATTATTGACAATGCAATCCCACGAATATCTGATTATATGAAATAACGCCGAACCATGTCGTGATAACATGTCATGTGACAATATGAAGTGGCTCGATGAGGGGATTCGGGTTGGTCATTAAGTACCCCACCCCGGGTTCACGTCGTGATGAAAATCTCGAAACTGGGAAATTTCAAATTTACCACTCTACCGATACGATCGCGTTTAAATTTTAAATAGGCACTCGACGGCACGACGAAACTGTGACGGACTGCTCCTCCGATCGAATCCCGTTGAAGACTGAAGAGTATAATAATATGTACAACTATATATATCTTTCGTTTGTGTATAGGAATAAGGATATAATATATTATATGTGTTATGTATTATTATAGTCGTTACCGAAACAAATTATTTAAATAAAAAATGCTATTCGGTGCCAGGCGCAATAAAACCAACCCATAAAAATAAGTGCTGTTTTAGATAAAAATCTTATGGACGTACCGGCGGGTGAGGAAAACCTATCCTACGTACATAGGTATCATGATATGTGAATAATACTTAGGTATGTATATTAGGTGTCTATATGGCTATATATTATTATACTCTCCTGTTATTCATAATTAGCAGCCACAGCAGCTCACTCTCAACCTTAGAAACACATATTATTATATACATTAATAGTATTATTATTATTATTATTATTATTATTACACCTACTTCATTCAAACGAATATACATACAACAAATAGCGTTCTCGTACACAGTTAAATAAATATTATTATATGTGGTTTTATTTTATTATTTTTTTTTTTTTTTGCGGTGTCACGTCTCGGCACCTATCTAATGAAAAGTGTTCACAACGTTTCTTATGGGAACTTATACGATAAAAGTGAATAACGACAATAACGTTCAATTTACCGGCGTACAAACATCATGTGCATTCTCACACACAATAATAATATGATTGTACCTATATGATAGAACATACCTCGTCAGTGTTTGTTTTACTATATCCGTGCGACACACTATATTATTGTAATAGGTATACCAAACATCGAAACGAACGAGCATTAATCGAACCTTGTAAACCTCGATAAGTACTTATATATAGTTTACACCGTACGTTGAGCGTGCGTGCGTGCCTTGTAATTAATCTATGACCATAAGCGCCTATGACGAATGTGTCTTTTACGACGATTCGAAAAAGAAAAATGACATTAAAACCCACGTACCGTATTGTTAATTGTGTTAAAATACAATAACAAGTACAGTTTATGCATGCATATATATTGTATACTGCCTAGTGAATTATTTTATTCACAAAAAACGCGTTTGAAACATTAAATGAGCTAGAACCGGAAGAAATAACGTTTTGCTAACGTCATTATATACAAAGTAGGTAGGTACCATGACTGCAAGGTAGGTATGTGTTTATTTTTAATTATATGAATTAAAAGAAAAATAGTACAAAATATGTTTTAATGGTATTATAATGGCATGTATATTCAAAGGATTTTTTTTTTTTACAAGATATTACAAATTTCATTTATAATGTAATATAAGAGTAAATGTTTTTTTCCCCAGAATAAATATTAACATTAATACCAATATAATGTATTTTTGTGGACAATACGGTATTATGATCTAATACTTTTGCGAGGATTTCATTCGGTCTGAGTAACGTACGCTCCCGTCTTATACGACCATGGTAATATAATAAGCGTTAAAACGTGTGGCATAATAACGCTCGTTCTTGTATATATGACGAGCATAATATTATTATACCATTACAGTACCTATATCTATCTATGTCGCCGAGACGAGGAGGGGAAATCTTTTTTCTCGTTCTATTTCCAATGCGCTCTCGCCTTTGGCCATCGTCGAGACGGCGATATTATAAATCCGTCGTCCGCGTAATTCTTTTCGGAAAAACGCGCCGAGACCTGTGCCAATAATATCGTCCCAGTTGTGTTCGCACCTGGTTTAACGACGTCTTGTGTGTCTTTTATCTAATACGTATAAAGGTCGTCTCCCGCATAATAATTTAATTTTATCACACGCACGATATACATAAGAGGAGAACATCAAAGCCAGCGGGACCACGAAAACACGTGTGCGGTTTTGTGAAATTTATGAATCCGGCTCACGAATGATAATATTATTATATATATTATGCACATAATATACTAATTACGTCCGCCGATGACGGAATCCGCGCCTGCGCCCTCGGCTCGAGTCAAAGCCGCGACTGGTCTCGCCGCCCCGTCGCCGGTTTGATTATGATATACCTACACACAGAGCATATTAAATTTAGTGTGATTATTATTATTTTGTGTTATTATGTCGGCGTGTCGTGTCGCAAACACATAATAATAATAATGATATACACGCGCGTTTATTATAATAATAATAATAATAACAACAGTCAATAATAACGACTGCAGCAGCAGCAGCAGTGTGCTGCACACATGCGGCTGGCGACCGTTGTAAATCAATCGTCGACAATGATATGTATAATAATATATTATTATTATTATTATCATTGCGTTTGATATATATATTCGGGGCAAACCTTATAATATTATACGCAAGTCTCTATCGTGATATAGTTCTCCTCCCGTGTACCACCCCCGCCGCCGTCGCGTTATATTTACTGTGATATTATTATGTAAGACCAGAGAAGGTCTGCTCCGACTCCTCGGTTGCTCGTGTATTTTCGGACTCGGACACACGTGGTGCGATCGCGGCGGCGGCGGCGTCGAAACTGTCGCGACAGCGTTTTGTCCCTGAACACGTGAGGGACGGGTCGCGCGTTAAACGGTCGTTATATTTTAGGTATATTAGCGCCGAATCGACGAGATTTTCTCAACTCGTTAATATAAACGCTCCAGCTGAACGCCGTGCGATATCGTAATAATTATTATCATTATCATTGTAAGACGCGAGCAGACGAAAAAACGACGTCGTCGTCCCGTCGGCGTCGATTGACACGGGCCGGGTTAATATCTGTGCTCGCACGCGGAAACGGTGACATCACACTCGTTATATTTTCGATTTTTTTCCACTCCGGTCATTATACGATATACGTGCGACACGACGACGCTGCGCGAACACGACGTTTCGGGACGTTTTTTCGTGTAAAATACTCTGCATTATAATAATATATATGTACGCACAAGACCATATGCTGCAGGACGCATATAGCGCGGCGCGACGATTTACAAGTCGTTAAGTCGCGGTGCGGTGTAATCTATCTTCTTCGCGCGGCTTTTCCACGATATAATCGTCAAACATTTTGTTTATTTTTTTTATTTTTTGAAAACCGTTTCCTTTTGCAGCGTTCGTCGGGCGCATGATAATTATTAATGCCGTCGTGATGCGTACGCATTCCGCGAGTATAAGTACACGCACTTGTCCGTGGTCGTGTCACGTAATAATGCGACTTGTAAAATATGTCGAACCGAAACGCGTGGGCGGACCACTAACCGCCGCTGCCGCTGCAGGACGAGAAAAAAAAACGACGTTTATCCGCGGTATTTATCGCGGTTTTGAGAGCGCAATTTTTTAATATGATAACACGTGATATACGAATAATAATACGTAGATACCTATGATAAGTATAGCGATTAGAGTGTACAGCGTGTAATATTATGCGTTGTGAAATCCGTTTCATTATTGTATTATGCACCGTACGTACGGGTACCTATATGTACATAATATGTCGTACTTTGCAGCCATCGCTTTCCGGTCGAGCGGCGTTTATTAATATAACGAATCGTTTACCATCGCACACATAGAATACATTGCACGCGTTTAAAGGCACATTCTCGCCTATATATATACGTTATAACATACATAAATATAATATGTATATATATATATATATATATGTACATATCATAATATAGTGTCGTCGTCGCGAGCAAAGCAGAAATGGTCGTGTAATACAAGTAGTGTAATATAGTCGCGGAGATGATGGAAATTGCCGCTGCCGGGCAACTATATACTAGTTTAGAGGAATAATAACAATAATTATTATTGTCGCGGCGGCGGGGGCGGGTTGATGTTAATGTATATGTATAATAATAATGGTAGTAGTAGTCGTAGTAGTGTAGTACAAGACTCTCCGGCACAAGGCTCCGGGGCGAACTTTAATAACTATACGCTCTCTCTCTCTCTCTCTGTCTCTATATATATATATTTATTTACACGAACGTGTAGTGGTAGAGTTGTCGGTGGAGGGAGGCCTGGCTAGCACCATTTCCATAAATTATCATAAACTCAGTGTTTAGCGTTAATATCGTTCTTGATTTCATTGCTGGGGCGGGAGGCTATAATACTATGCCATAATATTATATTTACGAGTACAGTATATTATACGACATAGCCATATAGCGTTATTAGTTGGTTATCAAAAACCCAATATACCGAATTATCACTTTTTAAACCGCAGGCAACTATTTTGTATGCATTTGTCTTTTACAGTATATAGATACCTAAATCAATATTTTTCGGGCACATGTCCTGTGTTCGAACGTTGTACTGTGCAGCCACACTCAAACGTGAAATCTAAACGCTTTATCATAAATCTTATAAATATTTGACGTATCATTGCAAATTACAAGTCACAACTCTAATACATCATCCATTACAGCCTAGCATTCAAACTTTCTTCGATTCAGCGTTTTTCCCTTTTGTATCCATTTCACCCCGCGAACTACACATTGATTAGAACATTGGTAAGGTTGCAGCTCTATTCTATAGTTTAAAACTTACCATCATAATAAATCATTGATTTATGCGTGATAGTACTTATTACATATTTATATACTGATAGCCGACCGGACTGCAGTAGAATTACGATTGGAAAGTTATTCGTCAAGCGCAAGTTGTATACGTTGTGAAAATTGTACCTATACAGAACCATATTATGCAACCTCGACATGAAAATGTTCATAGTTGACATGTTCAATAATACAGTGGATCTTGATGATACATGTCGTAGATTGTATGGTATAATTCATGTTACAAGCGTAGTAGGTATTTCATAGAATTCGTCATTAGCAACCACCTTCGGTCAAGAACGAGATAAATGATTCCGAAAATGCAAGTACTATTATAGCAATGCAACTATAATATATAAACATTATAATATATATAATCAGGTCGAGCAAGAGTCAGTGGTAGTTTGTAAAACCACATATGACCTTAAAAGTTAAAACAATACCACGGGTCAACCAGCTATATACTATTGAGGGTTAGAGATTTTTGATTTTATTTACTCAACATTTGTGCAAACCATCCGAATATAACGTATAAATAACGTTGACCAGAAGCGAAAAATGTTGTTTTGACAAATCGAATTTTGTCGACCTACTTCGTTGTTTGCGACACGTACCTACATTTTTATATCAGGAGTAGCTATAATCTATACTAATATATAAAGCTGTAGAGTTTGTTTGTTTGAACGCACTAATCTCAGGAACTACTGGGTCAAATTTAAAATTTTTTTTTTATTGGATAGTTCATTCATTGAGGAAGGCTATAGGCTATATAACACCACTCACGACAAAATAATAGAAGCCTGATGGGGAAGTGCTCAGACAGGGATTTTGAGATTTACGGTGGAAATGTTTGTTTATATAAATGGTCGCTATTGGTTATAGAAGAAATGATTAATAGATAAAGTATTTATTTATGATTGGTTGCCATTGGTTAATCGGGCAGATCAGGTACAAGCCATGCATCAAATCGAATTTTTACACATTGCCTACCGGGGTGGCTGCTATGCACTTACTGCAGTAAATTACACCAAAAAGGAGTTGAACAATTAAAATTTGTTCAAGAGTTGTCATTTTTTACGGGCCACGAAGTGCGCAGGAGCAGCTAGTTTTTTTATATAGATACATTATAATAATGATATTAATTTATAATATTTTTTTTGTAATCAATAATAGCAACCATTTGAATAAAAAAAAAACAAAATAAAATAAATGTATTATAATTACACAATCACACATTTTCTACGTACGACTTTGTTTTATTATGCCGATATTCTCATTAACAATATACCATGCCACGACCGAGACGATCAAATACTTCACGACAAAGCCGTAATGCAGAATTCAATTATATATACATATATATAAATAAATGTTGTGTGAAGAATAGACCTCTGTGAAGAAAATAGGGTAATTTTAAAAGGGTGGGTTCATCTCTCTCAAAATATTTTAAAAAAGGGTTACATTTTAAAAAGAACGTGTAATTTTAGAAAAAGTGTTAAATTTTTTAAAAAGATTTTTTAAAAAGAATTGAAATTTTCAAAAAAGTTTAAATTTTTACAAATGATTAAATTTTGAAAGGCTTAAATTGTTTAGAGGGTTTAAATTATTTAAATACTTTTTTAAAGAAAGGCTAAAAAGGCTTAAATAAAAAAGTTTTTTTATAAGAGTTAAAATTTTTACTTTTTAATTATTTACGGGATCAGCTAGTATGATATATTATAGTATGTTTTAATTAACGTCAGGGATTGCTCTCGATAGTAATTATTATAAACATAAACATAATAACAGTTCTGTATACTTAAAACGTTATTTTTCCTCGATTAAAACAGTTACAACGTTAACACGTTAATTAAATGAAATTAACACGCACGTATCTTGCATTGTTGTAATAAAGAAATGTTTAGTTATAATATTCAACTAAAAATATGATTCCCAAGCGAAAACATTGTAGTTGTGTATATTTTTTGTTATTATGTAATTATATTTCACGTTGCTTACAAATGTTATTTTTACGTTTACAATTTACATATTATACGAACATGATTATAATAATTATACAGTGTAGCTCTTAATGAATAAAATTGTGAATTTAACCAAAAGCACCTGCGTTTGTACGTTCCATTTATTCTGGAGCAAAAATAATTAACCAACTTTAAAGTGAAAGATAAAATATAAAATCAATTTCATACTTTTCAGAAATACTCAAATGGTATAGTTAATTTGATGATAAGGTGTACACGCACGAAAAGCAATAATAAATTTATTAAAATTAGAAATGATTAGATAAATTAATAAACGCATTATTCAATACCACTATAGTGTGTATACATCGTGCTGGACATGATCGGGTCGAACACAGAACTGCAGTCTGTAAATGTATTAATGTATCTGTAACTTATTCAGTCTGTAATGTTTTAATGGCGTGTTAGAAAAAAAATAAGTTGCATAAAGATGCCAAAAGATTGCTAAAAGTTTGTACTTTGTTGATAACCGTGGTTGCCAAACAACTTATACCACATTTAATTTCGTTATAATATGAAGTGATATTTCTTATCACCATATTAAAGGATCTGTTACAGAACCAAAATCGGACCTGTACTTTACAGGTTCAGAATCCGATAAGTTACAGATCTGTTAACGCTAACGATCGTTTGAGCAACACCCAGTTATATTTACAGATCCGTTAGGTTTTCGGGTTTTCGGTTAGGTTATTCGGTACAGGACGTTTATGCAACCCACCCACAGTGTAGTAAATTTGACAAATCGTTACCTAAGATTGTGTTATGGTGTAAACTACACAGTGCGTAGTATCCACCGAAGCGGCCGAGAGCTTCTTGCGGGGACCGGCAGTTTTTACATATTTTGGATGCAGCACCGATAGGGCCAACCGACCGATGACCTGGTAAATGGTTCGTTACTGTTGTATCCACCCGTCAGCCTGCCAACGAGCTCGCCGTGCGTGATTCCGGTTTCTCAAATATTTTTGGTTCCGCGGTGGCGCCTGCTATAGTTCCCGCTGTAGTAGCAACAATTTTCGATTGCAATAATATACAATTATGCGTTAGAAATACCACATCGTGTACAGACAAATTATAAAATAATGTGTTTTATGGTTGCCGACGAGTATAATTTTAAATTACACACAAAATAACTATACACCTTCAAATATTAATATTTTATAATTCAATAATTGCTCATTTCGATGCAGCCATCCATTAATGATGTTGCACTATATTATTATATGTATATGTATGCAGTTATAAATATTATCGTCGCGTTCAGTGATGATAATAATATTATGTGTAATTTAAATTAAATAATAATATAGGTATTATATGTTCTGTAATCAGTGTTGAGCATTATCTAGATTCTAGATAAATAATTAATAACTAATTAAAAAAATTAAAAAATGGTTTTCTGTTGAAATATTCCACTGCAGTAGTTTCGTCTGAAACTTAGTTCCGTCATTACATTTAGCGTCGCATCTGCTTTTAGGTGTTTCCGGTTTTCCGTTCATCAGCGGTGTCTTACCGGTAAAAATGTAAAATAGTTATCATGAGAAGGTTAAATAGGTACGTACGACAAAAAGTTATTTGGCTTACGATTACGCTAATAACCACAATGGTTTGTATTTTTTATTATGATACAATAATGTTCATACCATTCTCTTAACTTTTAGATAGGTATGTTAAAATATTGGGTTTGTCATACAATCTAGATAGGTCATAATTTTTTTTCTTTCGAATGTTTCTAACTCTGCATTGTATATTGGACCGAAAATGTTTCATAATACGCCTTTCTTTCGAATATTGTTAGTCTGTTGTTATCACCTTTCATTGAAGACCCTGTGTCCATGTTTCACATTCATAAGTAATAATTAGTCTCAGAGAAAGTAAGATTTTTGAATTTATTGATAGGATTTAGATTTTAGTATTTAGCTTACTTAGAGCCCGTATAGTAATAGTTAATGATAAACCACGGGATTCGGCCGGTAAAATAAGTGGGTTTAGCGTAATCGAAGTGTAATCGACTGTTGAAATGTACACTTAAAAAGACATTGCTTCCACGACAAGTTACACCTAAAAGGAGTTGAATAATTTATTTTTTCGAGCAACGACGGGTAATTCAGCTATATAGTAATTTATATAAAATTGAATCCCTATTTCTTCTGCAAGTCACGTCATTACTTGATAATGCCCATACCAATTTAGCTGATTTATTTTCTGTTGTATTCCTAATTGTCAGGACAACGTTTATATGAAAGACGATTTTAGGAAAATCCACCGGAAAGTAGGAAATCTGGATGGAAAAAATACATCGATCTGGCCAGCAAGGAAATAAACTAAATAATAATATATTTTTGTTTGTTCTAAGGTTATGTTATAATTGCATATAATTGTAGACCTGTATATTATTATATTTGGTCAAAACCATACAATTTTGTAAAAATAGTATTCCTAACGCAAATTTTTCGACCGTTGCCCTACACATGCACATCATAAACAACGTGTTAAAAAATTATTCGTAATGACTTAGGTATACCCAGTGTCTCATGGGCAACACTGTACCGGTGGGATGACTATAATATAATCGAACGTGTCCAGACTGCCTCACTGACTGATCAACATAGAGCCTAAATAATGATAACTTGAGGTTTGCAATTTTCACGGTACCTTCGTACCATACCATGTAAGTGTGCACTAAGAGAGCATCTTCCAAAACTCGAATTTTAAAGTGGTGATTGCACAAGTATTTTGAGATTCGAGATTCAAGATGAACAATTTCAAGTTTTGAATACCATACACCGAATATGAATTGAAAACGAGTTGAACAAAGTTTGAATCATATAGAGTTGGCACTTTTAACGGGCGACGAAGTGCACGGTATCAGCTAGTTATTTATAAATCACTAAAAATGAATGTTCTAAATATTCGTTTGTATTTGTATGCATGTAGTTTTGACGTTTTCTTCTATTATGCGAGAAAATTGAAGCTAGGTTATAGTACATCATAAGTACGTTGATCGTTGACATATAAGTATATAACATACAATACATGCATACTATATTAAACGGGATTTTATTCAACAAATCTTACGCATATAATATTATGTGTTATTCATCTATTTTATTTAGAATAGTATTGTTAGGACTATAAAATTATGTTACGCGATTGAGCTGCGGAGTTTCAAATCAAAGTACATTCAACTTCTTAAAACTGTCTTCATTCTGTAATTTTGTATTTAAATTAAATAACAAGGAAAAATCTGGTAAATTAAAAATATGAAATATATTTCAATGAATTACCACCGTCGGCCTTTGGATAATCAAAACCACTGAAAATCAGCAGTCCAAGTCATTGGTGATTTACACCGGGTCAGATCCGGAAAAAACAGCACACACATTTCACAAAAGGCGCGGTGTATTTCTTGAGCAAAAGCAAGCCTCAATTGCATTGATCCAATTAGTATCCAATAATGTAATTGTAATTTTGAAGACGTTGAAAATGATCGAGAGACGATATTTCACCTTCGTGAACAGCACCCTATTCCAATGTGCGTCTCGACTGAATTCAACATAATATAATATCTATCTACGTCGTGCAATGAATACAACAGGTACGTTATATTTTTGCGGCCGTTTATAAAAACCGCGCGACAGTGGGAGCGATGGACATTCGATCGTCTGCGGTGTTATACGCAATACGGCCATTATGTGTATATACCTATAGGTATAATAGTATCGGTTAACCGCGGTTGCTGTTTCGCACAGTTTTATCGTGATCGCCGTGAAACGTTCCTATATCTATATTATAGTAAAATAATAAATATATCATATTTATAATAGGTATCCATATACTAGGACGGTGGATTGATAAAGGGGGCGTGTGAGGTATCCGAAGCACATACCACTGCACACACACTCGCGTATACAGGCCGCAGGGTGTACCAGATAGAACTGACTTTTGGAATAACTTTTGTTCTAATCAATATTTAACATTTTTCATCTATATATATAATTTATATAGTCACTTGTGCTACACATATATTATACAAAAAAAATATTTTTATTTTTTAGCACTGAACATAAAAAAATTTAAATTTTTTTGGATATATTTAAAATAGCAAATTTGTGAATATAATTACAAGAACTATTTTGATATCAAAAACAATTATCTAAGCCAAGTAGTTTAGTTTTTAGAATTTTTTTTTTGATCAAATGAATTTGGAACGTAATAATTTTTTCAAAATATTTTTTATTGGGAATTTGCTGACACTAGTATACTCCTTAAATCATTTACTATTCATATGATTTTAACAATTTTTGTCATACGTATCATTTCCATTTCGTCTTTCGCTGTTACGCCTTGTATAGGTACCTATATACAATATACAATATATATGTATATTATCGTACTCGCTATTATTATATGCGTACCTAACAACGTGTGTATTATAATATAGTGTGTTTCTCGCACCAGCGCAGCGTACCTATATATATATATAATACACACTCATATGTATATATTTATATTAAATTATATATACACTGTACCGTGCACACTCGGAAACCGTAATATAATTAACCGGGCGCGCACGTGAATAAAATTATAACGTTCGGAAACGGACGGAGACACACACGCGCGTTCGTATACCTCTCATTCTCGTATGTATATTTTTTTAAATTCAATGACATAACGTTATTCCGAGTCCGTATACGTATATTGTTATATTGTGTGCGGTGCGTGTGTTTGAATTTTGTATTATTATTGTACATTATATCGTATATATACGAGGCGATTTATTTATTATATTATTATTATTATTATTGTCCTACTTCGTGTTCGCGTCCCGCGTCTGTTGATACGCCAGAAATGGCATATTCTATATAAGCCACAATATATATATACCTATATAGCATGCATAATGTATATGCACTGCAGAGATGTACACCTACGTCGAGATCAAACTATATATATATAATATAATAATGGTATATATTATTAGGTATATGCGCTGCTGCTGTTACCGTCGTGACGCCGAAACGTTTTCGTGTCCACGCGGAAGCGCTCTCGTCGTCATCGCCCGTAATTGGCGATAACATAATAAATAATAATAATAATAATAGTATAAAGGAACGCTGGCCGTCGCCCATCAATCAACCGCAGTTTCGAATAGTATTTACTATAATATTATGTACCGTCGTCGAACCAGTATATATAAAAGCGTTCTTTTGAGCATTACAATATAATATGTAATAATAATATATTTATCCGTCGTACGTGTATGCACAGGTACACATTATTACATCCGCGACGACGGGTTCACCGGCACTATAGCTATATATACATTTTATTATTATATACTATAATAGTCACAGCACTGCAGTCGTCGCGGAGAATATTAAACGCGAATCCGACGATTATTCGGTTTTTCTTTCTTATTTCATCGCCACCGTTCGTCTTTTCACCTCCACCCCGTCTTCGTCCGCTCGGACCGCGGACGTTAAAGTCATCACTGCATATGCGGACGATCGATTCAAATTGATAGGTTGTCACGACATGACACAATATATACACAGCTGTGGTACCATCCGTCTTATAAGCCATATATATATATGAGCCTATACGTTTTAATGAATAGATCCGGTCGAGTAGATCGGCTGACTCGTTAGGTTTTCAATCTCGACACGACCGTCGGCGTAACTAAGTACCCATAGGTACAGGTGGTTCTTTGACAAGCGATATTACCTATATACGTGTGTGTGTGTGTGTGTGTAGCCTGTGTAGGTATTGGAGTGTAATTACGAGCCGAAAAAAACCGAATGAATATCCAAACGGTTTTTATTTTACTACCTATATAGATATAACACACGTTCGTCGGACAACACTTGTACCTATATATTGTATAGATAGAATTCGTTTTGTACAAACGACCGCGTATAGATTACGAATGATGTGATTATTTTATGATGTATACCGGATGATTGTTTGAACGTTACACACTCGATCGTATTTTTAAAATACATAATTTGAAGTCATTGCAAAACCGAATATTTTTACTATTTATTTACCTTTTATAATTTTCAAGTTTTATACTTTTTTGAATGACATACATAGCATTGACGTGCAGATTTCTAATCTCATATTCCAAAGCAGAATATTTTTCAGAGTATCTATTACGATTTGTAAAAATCAAATTTTTAACGAGTACTTAATAATTTATAAGTTATAATTCATTAGTATTTAATGTTTAAATATGAGCGATGTAGTGGAAACGTGAAAACGTATTGTTGGTTTCGAAGAAATGGAAGAAAAGTAATTCATTAAAAGAATCACCCGATATATATATTATATTATATTACAATAGCTATATGAAAACACGACGCGCACATCCTACTCCGATTATCCTGCACATTCGTTTTAGGAATATATTATAATATATACATTTTTTAACGTCTCAATTGGTCCACTCAACGAATACACAATGCATTCATAAACTGCATATATATTATATATTATTAGGTTCGAACACTTTAGACGTATCTAAAATTCGTCTGTAAGGAGTTATATATTTTTATTTTTATATAAGTTTACGCCGCAAATTTGTATTCCTCGAGTCAATTATAAGATATTAAAGTTCAAAGTCTTATATACCAATATAGTATGCCCTGCACTGTATAGGTATACCTACCACTACCAACAGCGTCATAATTTATACTCGCAATATATAAGTGTAATATCGGAATACGCGCCATTATATTATGTAGGACAGCAATAATTTTTATTATTCGATTCACTAATCGTACGATATAGTCTGCTGCGGTATTGAAGAGTAATCGACTTGTGATCGCATTCTATCATACAGACAGATTACGAAGAAAAAAGATGATCGAGTATATATATTGGTACCGTGGGAATAAATTATTACTGCTCTATACATTATATAAGTGTTATAAATCGCGGGTGTGTCAGCGTTTGCAGAAATGTCATCATCAATATGAAATACGGTATAATTAGTTGCTGCGCTCCGTCCGTTTAGAAGTTGGTTCAAGACGCATTTTTAAACCCGACTGCGTTAGTTTTACTTACAGTTAAGAGCCTGTTAACACGAAACAAGTTACGTATATTCATCACGATATCACTTTAACATTGCATGATAATAACGAATATCTCGTAAATTAGACATTTGATTGCAATAGGTATACGCGAAGTATCAACATTTCACGCTGACTCGTGAACATTAAACTTTGAGGAACTTCCAAAGTTTTGAACGGTTTTATACATTATTTCGCTAATACCAGCGTGTTTAAACATGTGCATATTCAAAACAATACTAATGGATACCGAGAACTTAATGATAACTTAGGTGTGTATCAATCATATATACATATATATAATATTAATATATTATATATTATATAGGTATATACTTTGCGATACTAATCAACCATTGTGTGTCTGTGTGTAGAAGTAGTAATAACCTTACATATTATGCCACGTAGTATAACAAATATATGGTAAATATAATTTTTCTACATATTTTACAAGTTTACAGGATGGTCAACCATTATGAATAACTTACGTGTTACGCATACATGAATATATTAGGTATATATTTTCAGTTGATTTGTTAATTTAAAATTAGTTTTATATTATGTTATACACTAATATTATACTTCTATACTTAATAGTAAACCTATTCAAGTGAATGATAAAAAAAAGTATAAAAAATTCCCTCGATACAATTATAATAACACAACCATTATTTTTTCTCTTCGTGGAATATTAGGTATACTTATCTATAACACTGCACCTTAAAACTGAAGTGAATGAGTATTTCGTAAACACGGCAAACGAAAACGAAAAATAAAATTGAAAGCGAATTCAAAATATTTTACAAAATATTGCACATTTTGGTATCTATAGATAATCAACCGTATGCACAGCAGCTGCATTGTTAGGGCTTAGGAGTAAGTACAGTATTTATTTAAAACATTTTATTTTATCTTTTAAATTGTTAATCTTTATCCTACAAAAGAAGAACTACGCTACCTATATAGTATAATTCAATATTTATAATTATGTGAGATTATGGTCGATAAAATATAAATACACAAGGAGAATATAACAACTTTTTTCATTTTTGATTGTTTGAGGCCGTTGCAACATAAAATTTTAATTTTATACAGACGCTTACCCTCCAAAAAAACTAACTGTAAAATTTAGTTTTATTTTAAACACAATTTAATTATTAGTTATATCCGTATAATATATATATATAACAATTACACTCGTGTGTACGTGTTACGTAAGATTTAATATAGTTTGAAGGATTAGAATAATAGAATTCAATACTGCGGTGTATATAGGCTACTTATTTTCGGTCCGTTGGTCAAGTCTTTTTTT
This sequence comes from Sitobion miscanthi, assembly GCA_008086715.1. Lineage (NCBI taxonomy): Eukaryota > Metazoa > Arthropoda > Insecta > Hemiptera > Aphididae > Sitobion > Sitobion miscanthi. The sequence continues at coordinate 5,969,225 of CM017797.1, forward strand.
TTTTTGTTTGCACGAAATATAAAATTATGTTTTAATTACTGCAGACACGATGCTCATGACAAATTTACACGGTTCTAATTAAGAACGAACACGGATAAACCGCGGTAAAAGAATAACAACAACACGTCGTTATTATATTAACTGCTTATTAAAATAATGCTTTAATATAATAAACTCGTACATTGTATACTTATATTATAATATTATTTTATACATTTTATACTGGTGTTGCGAATATTTTTACATTTCATATGATAGAGTTTACATCTAGGCATAGGAATTTTAATTTACATTAATTATAATTCGTTTAAATATGAATACGGTTTTAATCATAACGGATTTTGGTAAACCATTTGGGTGATAGGGCGTAAAGCTGTAGGTATATTAATATTCAATGCATATATATATAGATAAGTACAGAAACATATTATAATGTATACCGATGTTACTTTTTTTTCTGAGGATAAACTCGTTAATTAGTAGTTTCTATATACCTGGTGTATTTAAATACGAGTACCTACTTAAATTCATACTTTGTACATGTGCAGGCATTACATAATAATACGCAATATGAAATATGTATATACTTATAGGTACACAGGCGTACAGCGCGTTTTATACGCACCAAGTATAATGGACAACCTGTTGTGAAACGCGCCCAAGACTCTTCTTCAAGTAAGAAGAACATGATTTTAATAACACCGAAACGAATTCAATCGATTTTTACGTCAGTTGTTACACTACCGCAATAATTGTTTAATCATTGTATCGATTTATCAAAAATTCACAACTCACGCAACCAGTCCGGCGAAAAATTCTGAACTTGGAGGGTACCTATACGTACGAGTCAAAATCCAAAATCTACGAAACGTTATATTACTCCTCACACCGTTGGACATTTCCGATACTCGATACTTTGCCTGTATGATATATTATAGAAAATTTTTTTCATTCGAATTTTCTTTATAATATAATAGTTTGAACAGTATTGGTATAGGTATCTAAGCAGTGGGGCTCATCCCCCAAAAAACATTCCTTATTAATATAAAATATATAAGCTTCTCATGGGTTATTTTAAATTAATAGTTTTGTTAGGAGGGCTGTAGCCCCCCCCCCCCCTAGAATTCTAACCCAAGTTGCGCTAATGTATCTAAGTGCCTACATATATATTAATATTAAATATTATATTATAGATATTATGTGGGTAAGCCTGTCGTCGCTTTAGACACAACCGAACAATACAATTTATAAAACAATTATGGCGCCAAAAGTAGATATATAGTTACAAATTCTTAAAAGTGATTTACAAATGTAAAATAGTAACGAATGATTTACAAAATATTTACGGTGGTCCGGAGTCGATCGGACAAAGTCAGTGGGCTAACTCCAAGCACTTATAAAACGTATAGGTAATAAATAAATATTATCAATAATAATTGTACTGAAACATTTAAAAATTAAAATCAAAAATGGTTCAATTAAGATAAGCAAAAATAATCTAATAATGTGTACCTTCGGTACCAATATTATAAAGGAGATGATTTTTGTTATTATACGAGGCGAGTAAAATATATAGGTACTATATGGTATACTATGTTACTATATATACATTTGTTTGATAATTAATTTTTAGAGCCGTTTTACCGCCACACGGTCGTTAAACTCTAGCTGAGTGCATGTATATAGTGAATAATAATATACCATTATGTAGGTAGTTTATATTTTAAAAGTTGCATTAAGATATAGCTGCCCACGTCCAACTCGTTCAATTGATTTAAAAGGCTTGAGCTCTTAAACAAATAATTTGAAAAATCATACACAGACTCGTGGCTTTACAGAATTCTATACAGTGTTTAATACACACAAATCCATATTATATACTAAATATAATATGTAACTATTTTAAAATTGAAATTGTTCCGCAAATTTATGAAACTTATTTTTCTACATCAATAGAGCGGTTTCGCAAATAGTGTTTGTGACACTGTATTTTTACAAATCCTCAGAGTACCTATTAAAAACCTTTACAATGTCTATTCACGGTAATAAACTATTTTGTTTATTCCCAATTTTTATAATATAAGGCAAATGCATAACGGTTTATATTTATATATATTTTTTTATTAATTTATTTATTAATTGCCTTCGGCTAAAAGTTAAAAGTTAACAAAAAAAAAAATTTAACAAGTTTAAAATTAAGATAGAAAATAAAACTAACTTAACTCCAGTTAAAAAAATTAATTTTTTCATGTAATTATGTTTTAGTCATAAATTGCCCTAGTATTTTGATATACGTGAACATTCACCAAGACGTTAAACACTGTACAAAATTAGATTATTATAATATAAAATAAGAAAATAAATTATCAAAATCGAAAAAGATTCAATACGAATCGGTACTGCGTAACTGGCACGAAAAGAAAATTAATTTAACTGTACGATAATGATAGTTAACTATAAAAAGTTAAGTTTCAGCAATACACAATTTAACTGAATAAGGTAATTAGTTAAAAACAAAAATAATCAACTGGTTAAGTTAGAAAGTTCAAAAAAATATGCTCAGCGATCGCGTATAATAAACGACTTCGGGCACATACAATATTATTGTTACCAATGTTACCACGACGCACGACGACACCCTTGTGTAACTCTAACACTATGGTTCGTAATACGCATCGTACTTACAGGGTTGGGTGGGTGGGGGAGGGGTGGTACGCCAGCGGAATAATGATTTTGGATAACGACGGTATCACTACACAATACAAACGCGCGCAGTTATGGCTGGAGAACAAATAATGAGTAAAAACCGAAAATATTTATTATATAAAAATAATATCTTTTGCGATCCCTCGTGTATATCCGGTCATACTTCACCGGTCATAACATATAATAATAATATATAGCTATATACATTTCACAATGAGTATATGTTATATACATTATACGCTCAATATAATATACCCGTGTATAATATTATTATAATATCGCATAATATAGGCTCGTGGAACATATACGACGACGAGGCAGGTCGTGCCCGTCTTGCGACGTCTCCATCCGATCGCGGATGCGTTTGTATAATAACGTATAAACATATAATAATATAATATATAATATATATCGTAAAATATTATATAATAATATTCCGTACGGAGCCGGTCATCGCGTAGTCGTCGTCGTCGTCGTCGTCGTCGTTGTCGTCGTAGTCGTCGTCGTTGTACGTCTAAATTCAGGCCATCGTACCCTTCCCGGCGAGAACAATGGGCCGGCGGCGGATTACTACTATATTTATATATATATATACACACACGCGGTCTGTATACCCGTGCGGCTGCCGTGCCCACCCACCGACTGTCAACTAATGAAGACATAATTTCTACTTCTTATATATACGTATATATTATCATTATTATTATTATTATTATTATTATATTATACGACGTTGTCCTTTGTGCCCCGACAGAGATCCCACGCGTGCGCCAGATATCCGACGTCCGATCGACGATAGGTATATAAAATGTCGTGTGTATATATATATATGTATTATACGTAAGTAGTATATCGTCATATATATATATATATATGAGCGTGTGTCTGAGAGTAATCGTGGAGCGGTGGTGCAGGAGGAGCGGAATACATATGCTAGTCGCGAGCTGACGATCCGCCGCCGAGGACATGACTGATGGGACCCGGTTCCGAGTACTGGGAATCCGAGCGGACGGCAAAGAAAGGAAAAAAAAATTACACCGATACGTACACTGTCGTCTGCGTTTGTTTTTTCATTTTGCAAATCTCGGCCGACGTCGAGATGAAAAAAAAAAAAAAAACGGCACGCTACACCGCAATATATGCCCGGGGACCGCGACCGTTTCACTCGTACAATATAATACAATATATTATTATTATATAATATTACATATATATATATATAAAGATAATTAAACTGTTTCGATTGATGTATGGTGCGGCGATCGTATATATTATTACGGTCCGGCGTACAACATATCGCATGCGGTAGCGATTTAGACACTATATATATATATATATGATATGTTGGGTAGCGATAATATTAATATAGTATATTATATCCTCGTCTGTCGTCTTTTTAGCCAAATTGGTTCGTCGTGTAATAGTAATACATTATGATGTCGAATGCCAGAAAAAAAAAACCAAACGCAGTACAAAAACGATGTCGTTCGACGACGACGGAGATCGAGCGAATATTTGTAGGACGAAAATTCGCTGCGGATAAAAATATTATAGTCTGATATTATTATGGCTGTTCGCGAAAAAAGAGTCTTGGTCGTTAAATTACATATCGTTATATTATTATACCTACGCCCTAGCTGGGTCACACGGTGAGCCGAACGGACGGTGCATAATATAATCGGTCGGGTGTCCGCGTGCGTTATGAATATGTAATTTCTGCTCGGCAAACATATATTATCAATCTCGAATCGTGTAGGTATATACACGTTATGCATACTGCAGCGTACGACGACGACGATATTATATTATGGTATAATAATATCAACCCGATAACGGCGCATGCGCGTAATGCGTGTGTAGGTACAACTCTTTGTCGTACGCGACCGTCATTGTGGATGCCCGTTTGCGGCGAGGTTCCCTATAAGTTTTTCTGACTTTCGATTCGTCAGATTTCGTTCGTCCCGCGTGCAGATCACCGTTTAAAGTATCGATTATATTCCCGTCGATTTCCGCCATGACTATAATACAATGCGATCGATCGGACGAATAAATTATAGTGTCTTATGTATATAATAGTGACGGTACAATATACGGCACGCGATATTCGGACGGATGAGTGCCGGCGACGATATTATACGCACCTACATCTGGTGAGCAATAACTAGCCCAGAACTAAATATTGTTTTAGAAACCTGCACATTATGCGGAAACGATAATTTGAGAGAAACCTTGTCTATTAGTCATCACTAGAATATAATATATTCTAGTCAATTTTCCGTGTTTTGTATTTACTATGTTTTTATATACAAATTATATTGGTGTTTTTTTCACACTTTGAAGAACCGGACCCAAACGTTTTGGTTCTTTTCATGAACCTGCACTGAATCTTACATGTTTTTTCTTATATAGAAACTGAACGGAAATAGAAAATTGTGTGTCGTGTGGCCAGGGCGACGGGAAAGTGAGTTAGTTCAGTCGTAGCTCGCGGGCGACTTGTGCGGCACGAGCCGCAAGCGATAAGACCACATATCTCCCGAGACTGACATTGCCTTCTCGCACGAGCCACACATACTGTTTTTCTGGCACGCCCCTGCGTTCATCGATCACGGCAAAGGTATGCAGGGGATCAATGCAACAACCAGACTATTCTACGAAAAAACTTCGTAAAATAAAAACGTTTACACGTCACATGCAGGGAGGTTTTAATATGAATATAAGACGTAGGCTAAAGTTTATGTTTTGTACAAGGACCGTGGTATGAGTTTCAGTGTCTGGTTGTGCAGGGATCCGCCCAACACTTTTGGGGATTTCCATTTTACCACCCGGCACTATGGGGATTCCCGCTTTAGTCACTTTACCGCCCGCCGGACGGAAAAGGGTCGCTTTCCAACGCTTCAACCGTTATCGAAAACTAAACTTTCGGCGGTGCGGGCGCGACTAAAAAACTTTTTTAGATTCCCGCGGTCTCCGCCAGCTGCCGGTAACATTGTATTAATTACTTACAATACTATCGGTATAATATATATATATATATATGCCGATAATTCATGATACGCGCGTGCGCACGATATAATAATATGCGTATTATGTCCTATTGAATCGCACCCGAAAATCTAAAAGCCGGACGGCGGTTAACCCGCCTACGCATCGTCGGTATCGTATCGCGTCCCCCGCAAACCTGCAGCAGTGACTTGGATGTAGTAAGCACGGCTAAGCGATATAATGATATACTTCATTATAATATCGTATACAGCTGCACCAGTATACACACTATTATGTTGTTGTATATTACACAGACTTCGGGCCCGTGCTCGGGATAATTCGTGGTAACGCGTTTTGCACTGTATAATGTATTCGAGCGGGGGCGCGGGACGTGGAACAACAACGCTCTTGTCGATGGTGGGGAGGGGGTGCGGGGGCGGCGGGGGTGGTTGTAATAACGCGCAATTCGGCTAGAGATTAGACCGCTTACAACGTACATAACGGCGCGACGGGTTGTGTTGTATATTATACTGTTGATACTATACTACTACTACTACCGCTGCTCTGCTACTACACTGAATTATATTATGTATATACGCTGTAAGTGAATTTTCTCATTTACGCCGAGGTTTAACAACGCCCCAACGGTTTATTCTCGACAGGGCGGCGATTTTTCATTCTTATCGCGACGTAAGTCGCTTTTGGTTTTTTTTTTTTTTTTTTTCACCAGGAAAAATCTATAACAGAGTTCCGTTGTAAATTTTACAAATCTCTCTTTTTCCACACCTGCGGAGTAACGCGCGCGCCGCACACACACGTATAATATACAACGCGACCGTATATATATATACGTATATACCTTTATTGTACAAAAACGGTTTAATAATGTAAATTTATTCTGCACTGACGTGGTGACCGTGGTTTTTTAGGGGCGGTTGTTAGATTTTTTTCACGGGGTGGGTATAGGTCCAGGAGCTTGATCGTACGAAGCCGCATATGTTACTATTATACTGCTCAATTACATTATAATAATGTTATATAATTATACATGCCTATATATCTTAATAATTAACCTTAAATTAATATAATAATTATTAATCAAGAACCACACGGCGTTATAACATGGTTAGTTATAGTATTCGTAGCAATATTTTACCCAAAGTATTCAAAAATTTCATCATGTGCCACTACAGGTGTGCGTTTTGTGGCGTTGTCAAACAGCGGTGACGACCATGACTGTGCAGGTCGAGTGTGCTCTGGCTATGCTTAAAAAGTTTTTACAGTATTGCGAAACTATTAATTCAAAAAACTATATAATATTATCATAATAGCGAGTACATTATTTTTGTAAATGTCCTTTCTTTTTTTTTTTTGGAGTAACAAAATCGTATGACTGCAGTACCTATAGAGCTTTGAGTAATTTTATACAACAGTACCTACTACACTATTACCATATAATACACGCTATATAACCGTTTCTTCGGCGCTGTATATTATATATATTCATACACCTACTTATTGTGTAGTTCGGTTGAGCAGTGCCATACGCCTTTTTTTTATACATCCTTACGTAGTTTAATTATATAATAACTTTATAATAAAATAATAATAATCACCGTCTGCGGTCTCCACCACACACAATTAGGTATATACGAAATTAATAATAGTGCGTCATACCTATAACGATGTGTAGGTATATTATAATATATATTATACCTAGGTATAGGTTTTCTCCACTCGTTGGATAGGTACTCGCCGGTCGAGAATCCACGCAATTCATATATGATGACACCGCGGCTGTACAAAGCTAGGTACCTACATATAATACATGTATTTCAAGTATGATATAGGTGTATTATATTTTATTTTAATCGCTCGCAGGAATTCGTCGAGACACGTGTACCTATATATAGGTATGTACATAATACGAGTAGGTATATGACTTTTTAATATCAAAATATAAGTCTGTTAGTCCGTGGAAATTGTTTTATGGCCGCTTAAGAAACACGAGTACGCACTTCGCATGAATTACAGCTGAGGCGGCGGCGGCGGCGGCGGCGGTCGGCTGCTGCGGGCTACCATACTATATATACCTAGGTATAGGTACCTGCGTTTGTATTTTTTTTTTTTATTTTCATGTATATTGCCACGGTGCGCGCTCGCGATTCGGTGCATAGAAGGTATGCCGTTCGACACGCACGGCGCATAAAAAGATATAAAAATATAGAAATAAAATGGAAAATTTTTTTTTTTTTTTTTAGTACGGCCATTAAAAATTAGTCGGAGCCGGTGAATTTATTGAGTGTACGTATATATATATATGCATAAGACGAGCAGCCGCTGCAGCACAACTAACTTAGTTAATTTGTTGCACGCTAATTCGTACCGCGGGACGACTGCAGTGCGAAGTGTGCTCGCGTATATTTAATATATATCATGTTATACAGCTTATATTATTATATAACCACGCCGGAGATTTACTCGCGAACCGTTTCTCGACAAATAGACCACGCGGGTCGGAGAGGAGAAAATGTTTTAATGAAAAAAAACTGTATATAATATACTGTCCGCCGCCCTGGTTGAGCTGCCGCATAGTCAACACCGCCGGGTCTCTTAATGGGAACTTGGGTATAATTATAATATATGATGTATATATTATACTATACATTATGTATATTATAATATAAATGTATACTGCAGCTGCAGCACTTGTTTGATCGCGCGAATGAACTCTGTATACAGTTCGGACGAAAACTTTACCTCTGCGCGACGCGTATATAATTTTATCAACATTTTGACAAAATACGTTATTGGGTCTTTTAGATTTTAATTGCAAATCATATTATATTTTATATTGTTTTGAGTCTTTCTACATTTGACTATAGCAAATAGATTGTGAATAATTTTGTTTTTTGATAAGAAAAAAATATTAATTGTCATCACTTTTTCATAGTAATTAACTTTGTGAGTCATACCAAATGTATTTGTCGAAAAATTCAATTTTTTTTATCATTTCAACTAATATAGTTTTATTGTGACAACTGGTTCGCAAATTACTTTTTCTAGGTCCTTTTGTAAGGTGTAGAATGTGACGAGTGTGACGTCCTCTTAACATTTATAATTTTATTGCCGTCGTCGACAAATGATACTTGATGATGTAGCTGATAGATTTTCAAACATGAAAACACATATACTGATGGATTTAAATAAAATTATATTATGTTGTTTTCCTATACACAGTACACACGGATTTTGTTTATGTTATACTTCACTAAATAAAATTATATTATAATATAATATGTATATACATTTTAAACACATTGTTTAAAACATAATATACAACCCTAAATCAGTTTCCAACAACTACAGCGCTAACGCGTGTATATTATACATACTTATTAAATTATAATTTATATTTTAAATTACGCAAATATTTTTCCCACACATTGTTGTTTAATTGTTTAACAAAAAATACATGCTTATTATACTCCCGCAGTAAAAAATTATAAATGTAAAAAGTTTATTGTGCAACAAAACTAAATTATGATATAGGTACTATTATATATAGGATGGATTAACTTTTTTGATTACATAGTTATCTATACCTATATATTTTTAGTAAAACGATCGATTTTTAATAAATTAATATTTAATCAACATAAAAAGTGTTGATTTAATAATATGACGTAGGTATTATCGCGGTAATTTCACGACTTACTATAAATATATATTCATAGTTTTATCATAATTTATTTAGTTGTTCCCCTTTGATAAAACAGTATGTACAAAGGTATATACAGGTCCTATATTATTATGTAGTACGCCATTATACCAAAATATCAATAGGTAATACGTAAAAGTGATGTCAATTTGAACATTTTTCACTCGTATACGGATTGACTTTGGATCTTTAACCATACGTCTTCAATCGATACGTCGTCTAAATGAACGACGAAAACGTTTCAAATAGAATCCCAGCGTTATCATACAGGTATAGATTTGGCGAGTAATATTGCTATATCGACCACTCGAACACGGATTCCGTTCCCGCGGGAATAGTGTGCACCGATAAATTATTGGCGCTGCAGTCATAATAATATATCGTGTTCAATTCTTCCCTATATCATAATCATTTGACCACTGCAACAGCGCTTGTGCGTATATATATATATATAGTCGTGTGTTTATCCGTCATACAAAAACGAAAACCGCTCCGACGAGTGTAAATCGTTCCGGTGTCCTCCTCGTGTGCGCGCAATTTATCATATTTATTTAATACCACAGCCGTCGCCGCGTGTATATGCCCGGAAAACAATGTGCCGAATAATTGCGATCCATTTTCTCCACACACGCACACACACACACCGTATATAATATAGGCCCCTCGGTGGACGACTGTATACGACGACGGCGATGAGGAGGAGGAGGAGGCGGCGGCGTATTCGTGTTAACGACTCGACACATTTTCGCCACGCTCTGCGAATGACACAGCAACCGTTTCGGTTTGTAAGCCGTATGATGTATATTTTTTATATACATATATATGTATATTGTACCCCCACAAGCGGCGTTTTTACGCCCACCGACGAGCGTTTTTTCGGGGGTTTTTTTTTTTTTTTCGTTCCACTTCTTTTCCGTTCCGCTCGCTGCAGATAAACGACACTCGTTTAATATATCCACCGCGGATATAAATGCGAACGTATTTTACACACACACACACGCACGCATGTATGAGCGTATAATATATATTATGGTATTATACGAGCACATAACAGCGGTGGTCGCTGTGTGCGAGTGAGTACAACGTTCCACTGTATATACATACTATCGGTATATATATATATATATTTGGGGATTCGTTCTGTGCGCCGCAAGTCCAAAACACATTCTCTCCGCGCGCCGTGTTTGCATAAAACGGTACACGTGTCCGGGCTGGGGACGGGGTGGAAAAAAAAAAAACGAAAAAAAATTACAAAACAAAACAAAGTCGCTTTTCGTCGTCATCCGCTGCGTTTTACAGCCAAACATTAAAACCATCAAAAGCAATTAATTACACGAACCGTTTGCGGGTCACCGCCAAAATATATCTGCTCTCGGCACTCTTTATTTTATTATTATTATTATTATTATTGCTATTATTTTTATATTATAGCTCTCTTTTTTTTTTTTTTTTAATGACTTTTTAACCCAACGCCTACACGACTCATCGAAAAATATGATATTTCCCAAGCCGTTTTATTTTTTGTATACATCTATGTATAGAACTATATACATAGTATATATACATGTACATAATACATTATATCCCTGCGAAAGAGTACTGTTGTATCCATTTGTATATGCTGAATGTTATCGCAAATCTCTATATCGTATACAAGATTTTTTATCGATTTCAACCATTTACATTATTTTTCTATCCTCGACCGAATAACAAATATATATCATAGACATTTATAATGTTAGATCATGATATTAAGATGTAAGTTATAATGTTTTAGCGTTTATGCTTGTTTATAAAACTTTACTGGGACTACCTACATATTATATGGTATATTCGCTGCAAGTATAAAGAACCACTGCGAGTATATTTTGTATTAATTTAAAAACCACGTACCTATATATTATAATATATACCTGTAGGATTTAATCGCATCTTTAAATTTACATTTATCCATCTCCAATTTACGATATGCTATATGTATGACGTACCTAAATACTATAATAAAATTATCCATGCGAAAAATTGTGCATAATATTCGACTGGTAAAAGGCAAAAGGGGCTAAGCGACAATTTTACTACTTTTCAGGAGAGCAGAAACAACATTTTTATATGTTCTTAACTTTGGCGTTGGTGCTTCGATTTTTATTTAAGCTTTAGGAATGAAGTTATTATACATTTTGATCCCATTATATATCACCTTGATGGCTTGATACTAGTTATATTGAAATGTTCCCCTTAATTTTTAAACACAACGCATTTTGTTAAAACTTACCATTACAATTTTACCGTTTCATTTAGTCACCATGAAGAACGATTAAATAAAAGTAATATAAACCGTAATACCGTGACAGTTTTTACTCAATATCTAATAATATAATAATATCAAATATCTATTTAGTTATTGATAATATCTGATAATATTGATATTATCAATAGGTATTATAAAAGGTGATGAACGATAATAGTGCGGTCCAAGCGCCACGTGGTTGTCGCTTGGCTATTACAATTTTCATTATTGTCGCTTATACCCTAAAAAAGGCGCTTAGCCACTACTTTTATAACACTTTTGTAAATAAACGTCGCTTGTGCCGAAAAATGAAATAAAAATATCTCATTAAGGGATTAATAGGCATTTGCAAATGGTCATAGGAACACTAGCGCTCTTATTTAACTGTCGCTTGTCCCGTAGTATACACCATGTCGCTTAGCCCCTAAATGTCGCTTAACCCCTTTTGTCTTATACCAGTCAAATTATATGTTCCTATTTCCGATATGATTAAATATACGAGAACTACGAGAACAACTTATTAGTAATCACGAATTTTGAACTTATTGAATATACCTACATTTTCAAGTTTTTTGAACCAAGTAAAATTAGTTTTTATCAATATTTATTGGAAAAAAAAAACAAAAATTGCAAATGCCTTAAAATTGACTAAATATTTTGATCATTAAATCATGTCTAAAAAATACTTATATAAATATGTGGTACCTATTAATTTCTAGTATCTATATGGTTATTTATTTTTGAATTACAACAAAATCAGACAAAATCGATTTTGTAGAAAACTGGTGTGTGTACCTTTTGCAATTTTTCCCAATTTTTATATTTTAATTCTAATAGTACAAATAATATCCAATTTACTTCAAGAGACCTGCACCACCCTCAATTCAGAAAATTGAAGCATTTTTCTTGCTATAAAATACGTATTTTGATACAAAAAAAGCAACACATACTTAATTGTAAATCCGAATAGTAAATAACAATCATTCCGCTCAGAATCTAAAATTACAATTAATGTATTACATACAAATTACAAAATCACAGACTATATTATATATAGATTATATTATTATATTATGTAGAAGCTTGTTCAACAAGTCGATTAATTATATATTATATACTGTAAAATATGTATTGAAAATATTTTGAGCGTCGAATACTTTTTATAATATTAGTGAAAATTTGTACTGCAATGACTGAAATTGAAAAATAGTTTTACAAGTGTAATATAAAATTAAAAGACATTTATGGCTTAAAGAAATATGTTTGTTCAATTTTAACAGTTTGGCTAAGTATAAGAAAAATGGAAAATTTGAAGTGTTATTAATTATTACTTAAATATGTACGATAAGTGTGCCATAGCTGAAGGAGAGGATAATTTTTTTAGACACTCCACGGTCGAAGCCCATTGGTTTTAACAGCTTATACATACTGTAAATAATATTAATGGAATATGTTTATGATTACATTTTAAGGTATTTACATATAGATTAAATTTTAGCAAAAAGAAAAATAATATTATATACATTATATATTTTATCCGAGAAGTTTATTTGTTGGAAACGATATACATGTTATAATGTGCTGACACGTTCTCAATACAGGTAGGTACATTTTTATAATTATATGTAGATATATGATGCATAATATGAGTGACGTTTAAAAAAAAAAAAAAACGTAAATCGTTTAGTCGCAAAATGAGTTATAGATGTATTGTATCATGCGCGCGGTTCAAAACGATGATAATAAATAATAATAATAAAAATAGTGTGTATAGGTATTTAAAAAATATATATATTTTATAATGCCGAATTGTTAAAAAAAATAAAAAAAAATAAACGCTCCTTAATAATTGACGATTAAGTAGTAATACACAGACATGGGTACACATTACACACGTCATAATTTCGGAATTACGACGATCCGTCTAAACCGGTTTAATCGGTGTGTTTACAGACTGCGACACGCGAGCGGAAGTGTACCTACGGATATACGATTTTCGAGTTTACTAATTCGTACGATTATTATTATTATTATTGTTATTATTGTTATTACCGTTATTATGCGTATATACGCGGCGCATTACGCCTACTGACACATATAATTATTATGGCCGGTAATTATATCATGTATAGATAGGAACCTATATATATATATATACGGTTATTATAGTAACACGCCTCCTCCTCCTACAACGGATATTGTAAGCCAAACGCGATTACGAACACTCGTGCGGTATTAGCACGTATGGAATTACCAACGTAAATTTTACGAGTGTGTGCGTGTGGGTTGTGTGTGTACCTACATAGACATAGGTATATACATATGTATATATATATGCATGAACTCCAAATGTCACGCATTTATATACATAATAGGTACACTGCAAGTCCGCGATAATCGCGTATATATATACGAGACGAGCTTGTGTATAATATCGAGCCAATGAAATATGTATATATATATGCATATACGACGTACCTATATATAATATTATTATGGGTACATGTATAATGCGTATTAATATATATGTATATGCGTACCGAATGGAAAACTCGAGTAGGTATACGGGGCTGGGCATATTCAATATCACAATGTTATAATGTCATATATATATATGCATGTTATATCATACAGGGTGTTTCGCGTACAAGCCTCGCGAGAATGAGGTCTAGTCGTGTTATACATGTATGCATTTCCATCTCGCGTTTTCGACGCGCGTCAAAACCGCTCTAGTGTGGCGCGGCCCTTACTATAGTGTAACTATAATTATTTGGCGTTTTTTTTTTTTTTTTATCACGAACGTGGAATAACGTTTTTTGTACCGTCTCATTATTTAATATTGTACAAGCGGAATATTATGGCATTGCCGTCGTCGGAAAATGTTAGATAACTCGAGGTTTTCGATTCCACTCGCTAACACGCGTACGCGATTTCGTCACTATCGACGTTTGTGCGGAAAATCTGGAAACTCATTGCGTACGACATGCGTGTGGTGGTGGTCGGGACTTGCACATAGCTTTTCTACGCCTGCAATATTATAATAATATATCTGCCACTCGTATAGGCGGAAATCCATTAAACATTTAGGGGGGGCTTCGATCCTACAAAACTAAAAAATGAGGGGGCTTGACGGACTTTTGAGGGGCTCGAGCCCCCCCCCCTCCCAATTTCCACCAATGCTGCTACCTGTAGTTTACAGATATCGCGAACGACGAATCGCGTTGGTACACAAAACTTGATAGATACCTACGTACGTACGTAGTTTTATACGGTAAAAAAAAAAGCAGATATATACTATCAGTATTCATACCTATATTGATTATAAGTTTTTTTCTCGATTATCCTGCAGTTTTATAAAGTTCACCCAATGCTTTATAATATAGTCGTATTATTCAGTGCCCGAATTTATAGGCTACGATCTGCAAAGGTGATCTCCTGCCCCGTAATACTGTAATATTATGTCTTTAACATATCGTTTGTCCTTGCCATATACGATTTTCAGTCCTGCAACTAGCACTTCAATGACTAAGTTATTAGTTAAAACTATGTGTGTTTGAGTGGTTCCCGGGATGATTTAGATTCACAATTTGACCCAGTAGGTCCAACCCGGGGAGGTGCACAAACAGGGATTTTGAGATTTACGATGGAAATTTTCGTTTAAAAATGGTTGGTATTGGTTATAGGAGAAATAATTAGTATAGAAATTACTATTTTATTTGTATATTGGTTGCCATTGGCTAATCAGGCGGATCAGCTACAAGCATGCGCATAAAATCAAATGTTCACACATTGCCTACCTAGGTGGCTGAGTTGAACTTATAGCCGGTCATCGGCGGTGTTCGCAATCCACTGCAGGTGCAGAATTGCCTACTAGATATGCTAGCTGTTACCCATTGTCCGCGATCCAACGATTGCCTACCAGGGTGGCCGAGTCGCACATACTGTAGCGAATCACACCCAAATGAAGATGAACAATCACAATTTTTTTAAAAGTCGTAATTTTTTACTGGCAATGAAAAGTGCGCGGGATCAGCTAGCGTCATATAAATTAGAAAAAAAAACCGTAAACGTAACAATGTATAAATGCAATTATATAAATGTATAATACACAGCCAAGTACTAAAGGTATCATGTCCAGTCGTAAGAGCAAGTTGGTCAATTTGAGGATGGTGTTTATGATGCGGTCCTTATCTTTTTCTAGGGGCATTCGTTGATGATGTGCAACAGTGACTGTATTATTGAATCTCCAGCGCTACAATAAATTCAGCGAGTCCACCGTATTCCCCTTTTGTATGATAAACATATATCTTTGCACATCGTGTCGATTAAGTTATAATTGCGCATCCGATACGATACGATGTGCGTTGATCACGTATTCACGATGCACTTGATTGAGACTATTGCACAGTACTATATATTACTATTACTCATTCAATAATATCAATATATATATATTATGTGCAGGACATGCAAGTGTAAACCAAGTCTGACCTAAATTATTTACTTATTGCTAAAATATTATTGCGTTCGTAGTTGATAATAATTTACGAACCTCACTCTCGTTTTCTCGGAATAGCCACCCGTAAAGTGTTTGAGATTCGCATCCCCTTGTCCTTTATACGATGTGCACCTACCCGCAGCAGTCCACACGCCTGTGCACGTCACAAACCCTATAACATATACGTTCTAGCACCGCCACCGTTGTAGCCTCTTTAGTCCAAATTATATACTCGTGGGTCAAAGGAAGACGGACTCTTTGCACGCATGAACAGCGGTGTATAGAGACGACAGTGAAGAGTGACGTGCGTTGTCATTTGGGCGTTATGTGGTGGGACGGGCTAATGACATTATATTTTATGATAAATATATACACGGAGAGTAATGTGTATAAATGTATAATATATTATATGCAAGCATACAGCATCGGTGTTGACCGCAGACAGTAGCATATAATGTGATGTGTATATAGAATCGACCGGATCCTATTCCGTCGCGATAAAGGTGTATTATTGTTATATTGCTTCCAGCTAAACAACATTATATGTATATTATATTATATTGATGGCGACGACTCGTGTGGGCGGAAGCGCTGCGGTTGAGGGACGGCCGCCGTTCAGCAGTTATAGGTAGGTACGTATATCTGTCTACCTACGATCAAATAGAAAATTGGATATGGTATAAATAATTCCCATGCCGGTGATTAATAGTGCGGGCATTTGATAAAATCCGATGTGTCAACAACGTGTTGTTAGCAATATTGGAGCATTTTAATGTTCTTTAGTAAAAATGTTCTACTTTATGGGTTCTTGTTTATTAAATATTAATTGTTAGTTGGATGTAGAATATTCTCCTGTGTTTTAGGTATTTTTATTAGTAGCAGGTCGTCAAAATGATTTGAGTATCCCTGCTATATATATATATCCTTATCGAAATCGTTTGTCAATATTAAATGATATTTAAATATGTAGCCCCATTGCATTACAATCACTGATATCATATATCTGCGAATTGTATAAACAATTGCAGTATGGGTATACACCTTTGATACGATATGTGTGGTCAAAAAAATATAGACGTTACTTAACGGAAACGATGACCTAAAGATAAAAAATGTGCTCATCGATGGCAATACCGTCTCTGCAGCAACACTCGTACGGAAAAACATGGACAAATCATGACTTTAGATACCTACCTATCTATTTGAGCCCATCGGACTGCGGTGTTTGTAATATAGCTAAATCCCAAAAGCAAATAACATAATTTCCCGTGTACGAGTGATAATGACGGCGTCATCATATCATTTCGATGCGCTTTGTATTCTCCGAACAGCGGTCCGTTGGCGACGCTTCTGTGTATACCGGCAGTGGTAAGCCATCGCCTTTGAACTCGTAAGCTCTCTCGAATAAAAATCTCGAGAGCACCGCACTAGAAGCGCGACTTTTGTTTATAATTGCATAAATATCCATATTATGCCACTCGCAAGTACCCGTGTCTAACAATAAGATGCGTTTCGTCGTAGCCGCGTCATACTATATTATTCACGACTGCCGTCTCCCAAACACATGTTTGTATAATATTAAAGGGAACACAATATGATCGTATGCACTCTCGATACCACCGGTTGTGCGGAGACAATCCGCCGGTGGTCTGCCGCGACGGCGGCGGCAGCAGCAGCAGAAATGCCGCGCACATATTATCGTATATTATATTATATTATATTATATATTATATTATGTGTGCGCGTCGTACACGCGTCTATACGACACCGCGTCGATTTGTTAAAAAACTCGCTTTATCTGGTCGCAACCATCTTCGGAGGTGTTGAAAGTCGGTGGGAAAAAAAAAAAACAACGCTGTACAGAAAAAAAACCAAATATATATAAATATTCTCACCTCCTTCCGACGTGTGTATATACGTATATATATATGTGTATAAAGCGCGAGCCGGTGCGGCAGTATGTATACCGCCACTGCGTGTAAAGTATGGTACATAAGTATATATAATATACACGCGAGTGCCTTGCGGTGATTTACGACCACCGTCACAATTTGGGCCTTGGAATGCGTTTTGCAACAATGTGCACACACACACACACACACACGCTGCGGCGGCGACGATGCACACATTCTTGTCGTACGCGTTTAATTGGCCATTAAATATCCCTAGCGCAAATATTTCACGCCGACCGATTGTCTTTCCCTCGACCCCCGCCCACCCGTATTTGTCCGTGCACATATACCCATATTATATTGGGTACGTATGTGCATCGTCAGTTTGTCCGTTATCACGAGTGTTTAACGGGCGCGATCCCTCTCTCGAGGAGTCCGTCGCTGCACCTTCACATCGCAGTGTGTAGGTCCAGATCTGTACATACCTACCTACTGCACCCGAGTTCGGTCCTCCGCAGCAGTGGGTGGGTGGTACCCGAAACGCGTCGGGTTGTATACTCGTGTGCGGTATGCGGTATGCGGTACCCGTTGCATGTCGCGGTAATGATAATGTTATGTCATTAATGGCTGTTATGACATTATGGGCATACGGTGTGTAACGTTCGCTTCTAAATCTGTCCGTTCTTGTATTTACCCGACCCGTCGTGTATAAATCGGCGCGTTTCCCACCACAAGCTTTTCGACGTGGCTGCGGCCGCGAGACTCGCTCGTTCTGTCGACCGACGAAGAAAACTATAGTTCTGTCGTTATCCTTCGGTGTAGTAGGTGTTCGACGTCGGGCGTACGATGAAATATTTCGTATATCGTGCACGCGAAGCATCAGAAAAAAAAAAGTCCCGACCTATAAGTCGGAAGACGTTATTACGCCAGAGATCACAACCGATGTAGGTACATTGAATATAAAGGTTTGACCTAATAACCCGTATAAATTATATGATATTTATCAGGAGATGACGCGCACCTAAATACGGCAGCGAGTGGCCGTCGGGGACGCGGCTGAGACGAAATAAAGCGATCGTATTATAGGTGCCTATACGGCCCATACTTATACTTGGCGAGCAAAATATGATATGATGTTAACTTTTTGAAACACGGTTGTCGTCCCGCGTGCGCATATTTTATAATCATTCGAAACTATAAGTACGCGTGTCTGTGACGAGACTTTTCCGATTCGCCCCCTCCCCAAACGCGCGCAGCGGCCGTTGTGTTTCCCGATACGATATCGTTGTGAGATGTGATCGTATATATATTGTATGGGTTAACCTACACGCGCACGCGCAAACGATCGTCGCCTGCAGAACGATAGTATCACAATAATAATAATAATGTATAGGTAATATAAATCTGCCGCAGATGAGAAGACCGCCGGCGATGACCTTTCGATTGTGTCTGCGGTCGTCGTCGACGGTTTTTTTTTCGTCCGAGCGCACATTATTATAATATTATCGTTCGCTGCGCAGACGGCCGGCGCGCATACAGTGTTTTATTTACACCGAATTTTCCTATAATATACGCCCCCCCCCCCCCCACAGGGTGACGATTGTTTTACCTGTATATATTATATTGTATTCATTAACCAATGTTATACACAATAAAATGATAATACGCATTACGTTTGTGCAGCGTATTTCTGTTTTTTTTTTTTTTATTTATTTCACGCAAAACGCACACGCCGTCTGTATAATTTCTCTCGTACATATGTATATGTATATAAGCCAATAACGCGCATGCGACGACGACGGAGATAAATCGTTCGGTTTTTTTTTTCCTCGTTTAGATTTCGACGACAATAATGTAATTAGCAGTGTCCGTATTGTACAACGACGGGGGAAAAAAAAAACCGACTGCGATAAATAAAATCGAAAATCTGATTGCCGTGTTTTTTTTTTTTTTTTTACGCGTTATTTTCGCACAATCTAGCGAGGCATACAATATACACGACACACACAATATAACGTGTTAGGTATTCCCGCGTATCGTTGGGTGTGTGTACATATTATAATATATATTAAATTGATAAATTGTCCCGTCGTTATAATTATATGTAAATATTATTGCGAGGTGTTGTTATTTAACCGGCTAGCCGCAGAGCGTAGGGCTGCGATATTAAATAACACAATTTTTATTATTACCTACATGCGTATTGTGTGTATATAGGTACCGATACACGAAAATGTACCGTTAACCTATTGTTAAAGCACGCAAATATGTTTAGCACGTCCCTATTATTATTATTATTGTTGTATTAACAATAACGCCATATCAAATTATTTTTATTACAGTCGCTGCTCAAAAAGCTGACCCTCACACCTCCATATTCGCCGGATATGGGACGCGAGTCCGCAGTGTTTCTAACCAGTGACTGTACAGATAGCTGTACGACGATGTGAACACATTTTAATATTTACTTATTGGCTGGTAGATGCCTATATATAATATGTACCTATAACAGAATAATACAACATCTATACATTTATCATTCGACTAAAAACGCATACTATTTTTAATATATGGTGAAAAACACTTTGCTTCTCAGGGGGATGGCAGTTTTGGGAACCACTGCAGTGTAGATGATACAGTTTTTATATGAGGCGTTATTTGTACACCTGTATGATATAGCGAGACGACAATACTGTCTCCCACGCACAAGTTGATAAAAACTGTAAACAATCAATGTCCGACGGAGTTTGTGCCGTTTTACGTTACCTTCCAATCCATCTGTCCGCGAAACGAAGAGACGACATAATTTTTTTTTCTTTTAGAATGAACGAAAAAAAAAAATTATGTTTGGGTGTCGTGTAACTCACCGGCTTCGAAAAACTTGTTTTTGTTTATAAGACATGAAGATGACGTCGCATACAATATGTTCGTATATACATGTATATGGTAGTTGGCCGTTACACCGAACAATATAATATATTTATAGAAAGAGAGCGGATTTGCTGTAAGAGGATAAAAAAAAATAGAATAATTTTTTTTTTAAGAAAAAACAATGTATTAGGAAAAGTACCGACTACAATATCACAAAAAAAACATAATAGAATAATTTAAATTTAAAAGCTATAACAATGGTTTTTTTTATATTCCAATTAATTACAAAATAAAATAATATCGCGTACCGCTATAAATATAATTATATATCGTACAAATACAATGTACAAACCGCTAAATATACACTAAAATGGAAAACAATATATAATAATATGATGCTGCACGAGAAGAGATAATATTATTATTATTACATAGTAGTTTTTGTCATACATTCCGTCTAGTTTGTGTGTGTTTATATCGTTATGTATATATATATATCTTTAAAAATCGTAGTTTACGTCCTATTATTATTGTAAGAACGAGAAAAATAAAAACGAGACGAAAGGAAATAAATTAAAATAATAAAACATATAATGTCAGTATGTAGAAAGGAACGTCAACACAATCGGTTCACCTCGCACGAGAAAAAAAAAATAATAATAGGTATATATATATATATAGGTAATGACAATATTACAATTTATATCGTGTAACTCGTGTCCCCGCGGCAAATGTAAAAGATTGTCCAGTCGTCTTAAACCGGACAGACTCGGGTACGCCTGTCCTCTACACATAATAATATGATATAATGTATATATTTATATAAATATTATATTATTACACCCACAGTAAACGTATTTTATAAAACATTGTGTAGGTTATGCGCATGTCGCGTACCGCATATCGTAATGACATTATACGGGTAGGTTCTCGGCGAAATGAAATACAAAACGACAAAGGTCTCCACTACACGAGACCCCCCCCTCCCCGTCCCCTCCCCGATATGCCCGCCAATCGCGTCGCTCGAAATTCTTGATAATTTTTTTTTTTTTTAAAGAAATCTGCGCACGTCGCATTCAATAATATACGTATAATAATTGTAACGATATACGTCATAATATCGTACGATACGTACACACACGACATGTATATAATATATCAATCACGTTAAAGTTTAGGTATAATATTATTATTTCTTCCTCGTAAATACGTTTATATTATATAAATATATATATATAATTATTGTTTTTTTTTTTTATATTTTTTAACAGTAGTATCATTACTTTTTTTTTTATTGTCCGCACAATGTCTTATACATGCCGTTTTCTATATATATAATCATATCATATATTATATTATGTGTTTTTACCTTATAATATTCATTAATATATATAATATATTATAATAATAATAATATGTTATTTACAAAGTTTACTTTTATATATCGTTATCGTTAATATTTACAAAATAATGTTTGTTTATTAATTTTTTTTGTTTTGTCTTTGGATTTACGTGTGTTTGTGGTCGAGCCGCTTCTCGTCAAGCCCGTTCGGCGTGCTGGACGGCCACGACGGATTCGGCGTCGGACGACGACGAGGCGGGCGACGGTTCGGCGACCGCCGCGGCCGCCGAGTGCAGTTGCTGCTGCTGGTGGTGATGGTGCAAATGGTGCTGGTGGGCCGCGGACGGTTGGAACACGATCCCGCCGCCGCCGCCGAAGGCGCGCGCATGATAGGCCGCGGCCGCGGGATCCTCGTAGAACGATCGGTACAGCTGCTCGTGGCGCGCGTAACCGGCGGGCAGCGACGGTACGGGAACGGCGGGCGGCCGTCGGTGGCCTGCAGACGACGCACCGCCGACGGACGGAGGGGACAGTTGCTGGTGGTGCGGCGACCGCTGGTGCTGATGCGGCGACGGCGGCGGCGGTGGGGTGGACGGCGTCGACGTCTCGACCGCGGCCGCGGCCGTCGTCGTGGTCGTCGTGTCCTTGCTGGCCATGTCGGCCAGCGACCAGATGCGCGGCTTGGGGGCGCTACTCTGCGACGGCAGAAGCCCGCCGCCGACTCCGCCGGTGGCCGGTGGCGACACGGACGCGAACCGGTGGTGCGGTGGCGCCGCCGACGGATGGTGGTGGTGATGGTGGTGGCCGAGGTGTGACGGCGGCGGATGGTGCGGCGCTCCGGGATAGTGGCCGTGGTGATACGGCGGTGGGTGGTGCAGGAAGTGTGGTGGCGGCGGCCGATCGAACAGCTCCGGCGAGTCCGGTCCGCTGTCGGCCCGCGATTCGCTCCACTCGCTGCCTGTGTGATTGGCGCCCGGCCGGTCACCGTCCTCGCTCGATCCCGTGCCCGAGTCTTTACAATCTGCAAGCAAAAACGGAATAATATTTAATAAATATATTTTGTACTTAGTCTTCACTTTGATACTCTGACAAATTATAAATTTTAGAGTCAACTTCCGTTATGCCGAATCTCAATGTGGGAACAGAAAAACGTATCGACAAATTCGAGATACCGACTTTAATATTGTAATGGCATATTAATTTAATGGCATTTCAGAGGGGTTTTCTGTTTTTTTTAATTCGAGTTATCGACTTTCGGTATGATAAAAACTACTATATTATGTATAGGTATCGAAATATCATTGTCAATATTCAAAAGTGGGTGATTTTTTAACTAATCGACGTATAGGTTAGGTATTTATTTATTTTGTATACATAATTTATTCTTAAAATTCAAAAAGCTCAGTGTACACCGTCTTGTACAGTCCATATAAATTATTGACTAGTGCGGTGGTCAGATCTCACTAACCATAGGTGTATAAGTATATATAGAATACTATTATAGAATGTATTAGGTACCTAGTGTGTACCGCGGTATAATATATCATATAGTTATATCCGAAAATGTTATTTTTGTATTTTCCCCTTATAACACCTGTTGCACAAGGTCGGCGGTTCCAAAGCTCGTTTAAGCTAGTTATTTTCGTCGAACGGAGCGCGATAATTTATACTATTACACATCAAATATACGTTATAATTCGCACATTGACCTTTGAGAATACAACATAGAATAAGAACACGGGCGCACATCGACGGTATGCATAAAACTTCATGTATACCTAAGTGATGACTTTTGACTTGGTCGCCGTCGATTTATACAATAATACACATGTATACACTCCGATCGGCGATATTACAATAAATTTATATGCAACCGACGCGCGTTTATTCTTAATTAACTATCGGCCGCTTTGGCGCGTACACTTTAAACACTGTAATATTATGTATACACGGTATTTTTGCACATTAAAACGTCGTCGCCGGCGCCAAACCGATAATATTAATCCCACGTAATGTAAAAAAAATCGTACATAATATCATTATATGAACACAGACGCCGCCAGTGTTATCGCTGTGTACGACTGCGGCGGACCGCGGGATTGCTATGGTTGTTACTCATTTTTACTCGATTTGTTATTAAAGCGCGCGCGAAAATCGTTCCATAAAATATTACCGCACGTCATGTACACATTTATTATACACCGTACGCATATAAGATGGTTATAACGATGTAAAATATAATATACATTTTTTTTTCCCCGTCGACGAAACGGTTTTTGTTATGTACCGTTTATTCGGAATGCATGTAAAAATATAAATGATAAGCCAAACGAACCGCTGAACCGCGTCTTAAAAAACCATCGTTCTCTCTTACGCGGGCCTCTGAATATTATTATTCATCTACTGTGTTTTATGAGGCCAATGAATTATGTACAAAAGGATCCGCAACGTGAACCACGACATCGTCGGAGACCTTTGTGGTGCGTGTGTGTGGGGGGGGGGGGGGGGGGGGGGGGAGGACCAGAAATATTTGTCGCCACATATTGAAACGACGAGTGTAGAAAAATCACACACCGTCGTCTGTTTGGAAAAACGGATGCCTCCAACATAATTATTACTACGTATAAATATAACACCCATTATACGTCACCGATCGGATAGCGACGAAAACGCGGAAAAGGTTTGCGTCAGTCGTGTCGGAGTGTCACAACACTTGTCAACGGTTCGATTATGCATTTTTGGCGGTCATAATATTATACACACATAATTATATAATATCGTACCCGCCGTTTCCGGTTTCGACGCTGTAGTTTTATAATTAGTACGCCACTGATCGGCGGTGTGCCGCAGGACATTTCCGTCAGCGAAACGATAGTAATAATGTTTAATATTTATTTGTTTTTTTTCCCGCACACACACTCACACGTGTCGTGTAAAAATGTACTGTTAGCGCGGGGGAGATCGTCTGGTGATGAGAAAAATGTATAATGCAATGTGTGTGTGTGTGTGCCTACATCCGACGTGACATAATGGTATTATAATATATTAATAAAATATTATATAGGACACGCCGAACGAGATATTATATGGACCGTGTTATTGGCTTTAGATATTATTATTATTGTCATTACGACGGGCACGTGACTAGTGTTCGGCTCCGGAAATTTACGACCACCGAAATAGGGGAAATAAAAAAAAAAAAAAGGGGGAAACTATAATCTATATATATATATATAGCGACGTTCGACGGCGGAGGGAGGCGCTTCGAAACGGTCATTGGAATCGACGGGGCGCGTGATTCTAGTCGCGCGCGCGGCGTACTGCTGCTAAGTGTTCGAGCAATAATAATGATTACAGTAAATATTATAGCAATCGAGTGAATAATGATATCTAATATACGAACCCGACGTGTAGGTTTTATTCTCAGATCTGGTTAAAAAAAAATAAATCGTTGATATCAAACTGGGGGGAGCAGATCGATGGCGTATATAACGATTCGTGTTAATCGACCCGGTGAATTAGATTCGGAAAACGGCGTGTACTTACATACTATAACTATACAGTAGGAATTATGTACTTAATACGCGCACACGCATCTGCAGGCGAATGTAGGTGCAGTATAATACTCATAAGAGATTATTTCATACGGCCATGCGACAATATAATACGTGACATATATTATATTTATAAACCTACGTTCGAATTTTAGCTGTTCCATTCGAACTTTAGCATTAATAAATCGGAGGAAAACATTCATTTCACCTATAACGACGATCTCGTCAATACGCGTTCAAATAATTAACGTGCTTAAAACGATATGTATATAATGCGATAAGCAAATATTATAAAACGATGCGGACGAAAACTACACTGGCTGTTGTTTCACATTTTTTTAATGTGATTTTTATATAAGTACAACCAACCACAGAGAATAATTGTATGCATATGATGTACCTACGTTTGTTTATTACGCGATATTATACATTTTAATTTTAACATATAAACCCTTCTATACTTGGATAAGAGTCTAAATAAGATTTTACCATATCCCCACCCAAATAATATGTTTATGGAAAACAAAAGAGTGATGCACGAATAGAAATTTAGATAGGACCCGCAGAATACGAATGTGGCGATAAAGTGCGATAAATGCAGCAAATCTTAAAGCACGACCTGACGAGAAAATATAAAGTCAATCCTTTAACTTTTATACTTAATAATTTCATATTGCTAAATATATTAAATATATATGCATAAACTTTCTAGGTATAGGCGCTTACCGAGATCTTTTGGGTCTGGGCTCTTTCGGTCATCCTCGTTGTTGTTGTCCTCGTCTTCGACCCTATTTCTGGGTTCCCAAGTCATCTTGTTCTCCTTCTTCAACCGCCTTCGGGCATTAGCGAACCACGTGCTCACCTGCGTGAGCGTCATCTTGGTGATGATGGCCAACATGATCTTCTCGCCTTTGGTCGGGTACGGGTTCTTCTTGTGCTCGTTAAGCCAAGCCTTCAGCGTGCTGGTAGTCTCTCGAGTGGCGTTTTTCCGCCTGGCGCCGTTGAGGTCCATGCCGTACCTGAAGCGAAACGAAAAAAAAACGATATTATCTAAATAACGACTCACACGATAAAATATATTAGAATGAGAATTTACGACCGTTATATTGTTATGGACGGGCAGGGCGAAATGACAATAATTATAATACAATATTATGCCCAGGCATACAACAACGCTGCGGTGCACGTGCAGTGTGTGAGAACGAGACACTGCAGGTAGATTATATGATATAAAGTATATTTTTTTTATAATCAACGAGTTAAGCTAGCCGCTAGGTATATATACTGAGCGGGTGTGATGTAGACAATATAATATATTATACGAGGGAAATCGCACAAATTGTTTAAACAATTCCGTCGTCGGTTCACGCGGCCGGATTTAATGCGGAAGCCATCACGAGAGAAAAAAAAACGCCGGGGCGATTTCACGCGGTTAAACTTTTCGCGGAAAGAGAGCGAGGGAAAAAATCAGGGATAACTCCCCGGGCTGGGCTCGGGTCTGCCAATCGGGTGGGATGGCGGAGGGGTGTAAATGTTTTTTAACTTATGCAGATTTTTTTTTTTTTTTTTACCCGCCGCCGACGGCGATCCTTTTTATTAATTCCAATTAAGCGCCGCCCTCCGTTTAATGGAATTTGAATAACTCTCATCGCTTCCCTCTTCGCGACCAGCAGCAGCATTATACACACCCGCCCACGAAGCCGCCGACCTGAACACCACGACTTTTCTCCACCACCCATTCTATGCATACACTACACTACACACACACACACACACACACACACACACACACACACATACACATATATATATATATATACACCGTCTCCGTTAATCACGATTCCGATTCTTCAGGCGAAATATCCAATTAACGTCTCAACGAACTAATGGATTTTTATTTAGAGCCATCTCTACTTGTCACGGCGTTAAAACCCGATTTACATTTTTTTCCTTTTTATTTTTTATTTTAAATCCACTCAGTTTTTATTATTGTCAACCTGCAGCAGGGGTTAGGGTCATGGAGGCGGCGGAATAAATTTGATTTGGAATATATTTTGAAACTCGTTTAAGTTTTTCTGAACGGAAATAAACTATATCTTTCACGCGCCTGCACCGCCGACATAGAATTTATAATATATGTATTATACTATATGTATATATAAGTACTTAGATACACATTATATGTCTTTGTGTAATTTTTTTGTTAATTTGCGCCCGCGGCCTGATTTTATGTCGACACATTTTTTTCAGTTGTTTACAGCGGAGTCGCGGGGTGGGTCGAAACAACGCCAGTTTCGTAAATGACAAATATTATATATTATTATTATTACTATACACCGATAGCGCGCAATGAGTATACATTACGATTGATACAGGCAAATTAAGATAAAAAATCGGTGTTGAAAAAAATTAAAATCAGATATAAAGCTCGTTTAATACAGTGACATTATGTAAGTATATATAGGTACTTACAACGGTCGGCGCGAAATTTTACCTTAAATACGAAATATACTCCTCGTGTATACATTGTATAGCTAAGGCATAATATGAGCACATAATATACAGCCATGTATTGTGAGACATTATATGAACACACGAACAAGACCAGACGGCATAATAATAATGGCGTGGAACTAAATTCTCTAAACACACATAAACGGTCGCTTTGCCGGCAGATGGTACGTCGTCGACGGTTGCGTGCGCGTACACAGCGCGGCGCGGCTATCCGAAATGTGTGCGAGCATAAATACTATTCAATTTTCTGACAGTTTTAGGACGGTTTTTTCTTCTATAAATGACGGTCAAATCGGTTTATACGATCGCGTACAATATCATTATATGACGGACGTCATTATTTTTCGTCTAAACTCGATACATTTGAACTCATCGACGACCGTCATAATGTATATAAATATACACAGGTACGTAGGTCGTGTCGATTAAGACGATAAACCATGCGTGCGCCGAGGACGACGATGATATTCACCGCGAAATTATTGTAACGAAATGTAACCGATGTACCCATTTAGACGTCGTATAATAATAAAATATACGTCGTTGCAGTGTACACTTATTTTTAATTATTTTAGTGCGACATTTTGTGTTCCCGCAACGACCACATCTGCAATATGATATTATGTGATCGTATAATATATAATAATATGTAAGTACAATATTACGTACTTAATATAATATGCAAGATAACAATATTCGATGATCGCCTTATATACGATTTTTTTTTTTTGTATCTGCACCGCGGTGGTAATTGATAATGCCATTCTGACGCGCGCACTAGTTTTACTACGGTATTAAAACCCTGACCTACAATATTCTATAGGTATATTATGTATGTATAATGTGTATACTGTAACTAGCAGACCCGTCGAACTCCGTTTCGCCACCAGATTCGTTTTAAGTAACGTTGTAATTTTTTTTGTTATATATTTGAAAAGGAAAATATTTATTCATTTCACAACAGTAATAAATTCATTACAATTACCTACTAAATGAAGTGTTATTTAATTGTTTCATTGTAGTGCTCTTTTGGTAAACCACATTTTTTGTTTTTTTGTCTGTCGTTAACACAAACAAAGCGGATGGTTTCCCACTCGTGAACACGCAACGTATAACTGTCCATGTGAAAAACAATGATTTCCAAATTTATCCCGCAAACACTAAGCGATTGCCTTGCGACTTATTAATTGTCATTGCGAACGCAAGGCGAACTGGGAATTGCAATCGTTGAAGTCAAACGGAAGATCAGTCGGAATCATTGGTATTCGAGGAATACATACATTTTCACCTGCGTACTTTCCGTTAATAATGGTTGCCTCAATTAAATTCGGCATAAGTCTCTTTACCGAAAGTCGAGTACCGTTGCAAAGTCGCGGTGGATTCAAATTACGCAGTATCAAAATAACTGTACCAACTTTCAGTTGCAAGTTATGGGTGGAAATCCTGGTATCTCCAGAGAGTTCA
The DNA here is from genome assembly GCA_008086715.1 of Sitobion miscanthi. NCBI lineage: Eukaryota > Metazoa > Arthropoda > Insecta > Hemiptera > Aphididae > Sitobion > Sitobion miscanthi. The sequence goes on from CM017797.1 coordinate 5,999,056, forward strand.
AAACCTCCGTTGGATAATTTACTACATCATCGGGATTTGTTATTGAATCAACGGATTTGTATGTCACCAAATCGCCAGCAATTTTTGATTGAATGGTGAATTCAGTGCGTGGACATCATTATTCGTTGCTGCAAGAATTGCTCGTTGACTTAACCAAGCAATTCTTTAATTCTCACTAATGTTTGGGAAAACATTTTCAATAAGAAATAATTGAGTGTCTACAAATCGGCAAAAGTCGTTGGTAAGAGTAATTAATCCAGATGTCGCATCAACTGGGACTTTCCATTTCCAAGATCTAACAATTCTTTTGAAAATTGTGCAGCACTTTGATCAATTTGAAGTTGAACTCTCATATTAGTGGTTAGCGATATGTTTTTACGTTATTCCATAAAGGTGATGCCTTTAGGCAAGCATTCAATTCATCTGCAGGCGTTCACGGGGAACTACTGGCAACGTCTGCCTGAAATCGCCTGCCAACAATATCATCAATCCGCCAAAGATGTTGTTATTTCTCCGAAGATCCTTCAGTGTGAAGTTAAGTCTCAAGTCAGTGATTTCTATGTGCCATTGTGCACTCATCCCAAACAATGAGCTTGCATTGCATTAACAATTTTCCCATTGCACGGATCGGGAAATATTGCACGTTGGAGTATCAATGTGTTTAATTGAGTGGCAACTTAAGCGCAGAATGTGCAGTACGACCGCCATCTAGAAGAGTCGCCGCAATTCCAGATGATGCTAACGCCAAAGCTATGTCACATCTTGATCGAATAGTGGCCAAAATCAATGAAATGACAATGTTCTTCCTGGATGCACCGGAGGAACAGGGAAAGTGTAGTGTGTGGTGTATATGAAGTTGTTATGTGTTGTAATTATGTGTTGGTATGTGTTGTATCTTTTACCTTGCAAGTCGGCATGAAGCCGCCTTCTCGAATGATATTAGCTCCAAAGGAAGTCATGCGAAAGCAGTTATTGTATTCAAGGATGTGTTTAAGAAAATGGCTTGAATCGGGATCACTTCCATCAAACAATGTTTTCAGTGGCTGTGGTGGTGTAAGTAAAGGATCCAGTTTGACTTTTCATTGCGCAGCACAATCCAACCGTTTCTCTTTTGAACTTTAACGCATTGCAATATCTGCATATAGTCGTCATTCGTCCAACACAAAATTTTCATCATCACTGTAGTTCGCAGTGGGATCATATTGGAATGCCAAGCGATTGTATGATGCCAATGATCTTCGTGTGCTCACGCGATGTCTCAATCGGTCATTTTCTCTTATTATATTTTGTCTTTCTCTCTTAAAGTTCCTTGAATAGACTTGTTGCTGGCTTGCATGTCTTGTGCGGCGGCCGATGTTCGAACGTCGTTCTCTAGGCATTTTGGACTATGGACAGAGTGTTGAATTTAACTTCAAATGCACGATCCACATAATTTACACTGAGCTTAAATGAAATTAACTGAGCAGAGATAATGACTATCTGTCAAACACTTTATCACGCACCGTTGCTATTGGTTGAAGTACATAAAATAATATATAAAAGATATAATAGATGTATAATAGATGGCGCTGTATGTGAAAAACGATTTCAACACTTTTCTGTTGAATTTTTCCTGAATTTTCAAGAATTTTCTTTGCTATAAACCTCACGTAGCCCAAGACCTTTCAAACGAATGCAAAACCATGGAAATCGGTTGGTGCGTTCTGGAGTTATAGCGTCAGGGAGGAAAACCGGACTTATTTTTATATATTAGATGTGTTTAAGACGCAGAAATTCGAGTACATACCTAGGCGGCTAGGCGCATGATAGAAAATGTCAAGCGAATACAACCATTGATAATAATACCCAAAAGTTTTTGATTGATAAAAAAAATATTTAGGTTTGATTCGATTCTAATGCGATTTCGATAATATATATACCGAAAATACCTGTATAATACGTGTTGAACATGATGTCACGCACATAATAGGTACCTAATATTTCAAAAATTTACTTATCTATAAAAATTATAACTTGAGTCGCTGTACAATCATACAGGGAATGGTGTATACCTATTATAATAGTATTGTGTTATAGTCAACAATGTATGGTATTTTAGGAAACACGTTTGTAACTAAGTACAATTGACATTGTGTATGGTTATATAACTTATATATGTTTTAATAATTTTTTATAATCAAACCGAAACGTGAAAATATGAACGTCTAGCCGTGGTACCTCGAACAAAGTTTTAAAACTTATAAACCAAATGTTCAATAATTTCGTAAATAAAATAAAATGTTATATAAACGTATAGGTATGATATTTTATGTTACGTTTAAAATATTGTATTTACCCGACAGAAATATCAAATTAAATTGCGTCCTACGGATGCTTATAGACGAAAAGTGTAAAACCGTATTCGCAAACCGTTCAACGACCTTGGTCAATGCGTTTTGATTTCAGAAAGGTCGACGTTGTAGATATAATATATTATATTACCTGGTTTTAACACACATTATAAATAAAGTTAAACAATAATGATATAATGCCCAAATAGTACCGATACCTATACCTGCAGTCATTGGAGATTTCGATACCGCGGGTTCACTAACCTGTACACGAATTATAATAATGTTATCGTGTGTAATTGTGTACCTATATAACTTACGGTATCGACGAGGGCAATTTATAGTTTACATTTTTACAGCACAATTTTCCACCCAGATTAGGCGTTTATTTTATCTAGCACGGTAACGGTACTTATAGTTGAAATTCGCATGTACATAAATATACGATATTATTGTACGCTCGATATAGCGACGAATCCAAACCTAATCACAATTATTATTATTATCAAAGGTCTAATATTAAGAATAATCGCGTCGTTGTTCGGGAAACATTGTTTTGATGGTCAACGGGCATACAACGATATATTATTATTACATATCAAACGTATAGCGCAAAATATGTGCAACGGACAATGATGTAATAATAACACGAACCGTAAATAACAGCAGGTACCTGTGTCCAAATAATAATATCACGATATACAGACAACCGACATTCGGTATAATAGGTATAAGGTCTCTAGCACACAAATAAAACTGTATACACGACGAGAACACGACCATAAAATAAACCAAGCGTTTATAACAATATTATATAACGATAGTCGAACAAATCTTTCCAGAATGCGAAACAATTAATATTGCACCCATACATATTGTTATGACCAAACGCGTTGAAACATTTTCACGAGTGGCTACTTAAATCTTACATCTTTTTTTTTTATAACTACAACCATGTCCGTAGTAGTATACGACTATACGAGTGTACGGTACATACACAATATCGTTAGGTATTTGAGAACGAATTTGCGAGTTGAATTGATCATATACGTCGAAAGTCGTAAGAACGGTAAAAAAAATGTAGGTATGAGTGAAAAAAATGTTAAAACTCGGTTCATATATAAGTGGGTTGCCATATTACTGTCGTGGTCTACTATGACTATATAATATTATAATAATTTTACGGTACAAACGTACAATTATCTTAATTATAATATTAAACGCCGCACGCGTTTAGAAGTGCTCGAGTGGAGGTGATACCATCAGCGACTCGCACAATAACAATTATATATCACTATGCACTATATAATAGCAGGGTGGCCCTTATGGTGTTCTGATCATTTTGACTGGTCAATAGATGACCGTCATAATAATACATTATGTAACTATAATATCATTATGGTATACACGGAAATATTGGAAAACACGACGATGACGGTCAACCACTATGACGTATGATATTATGAGGAATTTTATTGGATGTCTACAAATTATAATATATTAATATGTACCTAATACATTATACGATAAAATTTACAATAAATATCACGTCGTATGGCGATTATATACATACGAATGAACTTATTATGTATATATTATATTATGATGAACGCGACGATATTTAATAATATTACAAACAATTTACAGTGGTTGGAAGTAGCGCACTATTTGCACGTATATAGCGAAGCTACGGTATCGCACTATTTGTATTGAACGATTTGTTCAGTTTGTTCGGTTGAGTTTAGCAAGAGTAACACTTAACATTTCCATTAATCGAATTTCGAAAATTTTCCCGACCATTTATGCGTGTCTAACCAGTCGTGTATATAGATACTAAAATAAATAACTTAAATTTTAAAATATAAAACATATTATATTTTCATATCCCAACAAAATACTGAAATTATACCACTGTATATAGGTACTGCGGCAATTGCACAACTCATGTGTCAAAATATGTGAACTTTGCTTTTGCAGTGAACAGCCAAGACCTAACGGTTTCACTTAAATTTTTCTTTTGTTACCACGGGGCAATACATAACACGGTATGCAATTGGAAATTAGTATTTAAACAAAACAAAAAAAAGTAGTGTATCTATATTATAAAAGCGCCCTCCTCATTTACCCTAAATTTGCTTAAAAGTATACCGCGGATGAGCGATGATTGGATCGTTCCGATTCTATTAATTATTATGTATAGCAGTAGTAGTATTATTTAGAAGTGATTTCCAACTACTGTTATATATACATTGAACAATGATGGTCGCGTAAAATATATAATACATAGATGAGGTCATAATATATGTGCGGTGCTGTGGTGCAGTTACGGTGAAGTAATATTATTATGGTTACCGGCCAACCGCAGTCGAATATATTGCGAACGGTAAAGAGGGTCGAGAGAGAGTATAATATGTATAATATGGAGTGAAAAAAAAATAATACTATAGGTCGGCAATAATAATAATAATCGTCATCATCGTCATAATGAAAACGAAAAATACGAAAAAACACACGACCGGGACACCACCGCGACTATATAATATATTATATTGCCCCTCATCGCCGGTCGCCGCCGTATCCGTTTTGTTTTTTTTTTTTTTCTCCGAACCAGACCCGTTAAATCGGTGTCGGCGTGTGTGTTTAACCCTTTTTTGATGTGCCACCGCGATATTACGTATTTATAATCCCCTCGCCCGGCCGACTGTTTGAGTGTCCCCGCGCACCGCTCGGCCCCGGTGCAGTACCTATATAGGTACACCGTACACTACACCTCGATACCTAAATATTAATAATAATATAATACCTATAATAGGCGTGTGTGTGTGTGTGTGTGTTACAACACGACCGTATACAGAATCCTTTTCGAAATCCGTCGTCCGCCTCGTCGGTTCGCCGGCGGAAAATGCGAACGGACAGCGGAGGCGGCCGGACGGGTCCGATGTGCGTGAAAGGTGTAAAAATGATAAACTTGTAAAACCGCGTGTAACACCGGTGTCGGCTTTTCCACACAAAGGAGATAGTGGTGCGTGCGTGTGTGTGATATTATCATATCGTATGGGGCGAGAAACACACGGCAAACTTATAAATATATAATAAGTATATACGTGTTGTACCCATACAGTAATTTAAGTATTATGTTATGTGTATATATATATGTGTGTGTGGATAGATACGCGTTTTTTATACAATTTTTTTTCGTCCAGTTTGAAGACCGGTCCCGATTGTCGTTTTCGTTTCACGGATGATTTGTAATCGGGCGTGTAACCAAATATATAACTCGACATCGTCGGAGGCGGTGGCGCGGGGCTAGTTCGTTCGGTGTGCGTTTGATTGAAAACGAATAAAGAAAATAATATGTTATTATAATAATAATAATGATGATGATGATGATGACAACGATTAAAATAATATAATATTATTATTAATATTTTTATATCGTTTAATATTATAATATTTTCTACGTCGTCATCAGCGCGGCGGCAGCGTCAAAGTGTTGCGCTCGATCATAATAATATAAAAACACAGTGTACACGTTATGACAATATATTATTATGTATTATTCAATATACACAATTATCAATTGTACACGTATTCGTTTGTTTTGTGTGTGCCTATAGATTTCCGTGTGTGAGATGCGTGCATGTCGTCGGAATGCCATTATATGTGTCCGCACAAATTTTCGGTGGTAGGTAGGTATATATAGGTACAATAAATTCTATCTGATTTTACGACTCGGACCGAACGATGGGAACGACCGCGGATTTGACGACGATTTTAACGACCGGTTTCGTTCTAAGGCGTCAATAACGCACACACGCACACGTTTTACACACACACATTGACATTCTCATATTATATATATATATATATACACACACGTGTAACCGTTATGTGTGTGAAAATCCATCGAAACCTACGCGCGGGAGGTGTTTTTTTTTTTTTTATAATATATAATATGTCACATAAATCTATCGGAAGGAAGTAACCGATTAGCGGTGACGAACTTGGGGTTACTGACCTCGTCGTGTCCGATCGCACGGCGGTCACTGCTGCAGCAGTAGGTATAATAATAATAATAATATTATCATACATTACAATATTGTATGCATATATAGCGTATATTGTTATTCATTCAAGTTACATATTATATTATTATTATTATTATTACACCGCGCGGAGGAGGAGACGGCGCGACTTCCGGTCCGCGCACATCCGTATTTACCAATTATAATGGGTCCCGGTAGTGCAATATTATTGCAGCGCACTTTGGCGACTACTGTATATATTACGACTGTTTCCGTTATGCGTCGTATCGGTTTTTGTTTATTTTTTCATGCTGCGTTGCGCGCACGGGGAAAAAAAGATTTTTTAAAGTCGCACCGCACCAGTCGTCCGCACCGGGCAAAGGTGCGCAATAACGTATAATATAATATCGTCGTGCGGAGTGTACGCCTGTCGCGCACGAATCGGATTTCGATGCGACCGTATCGTAACCGAACGGAATTCATCGCGCCCGTCCGGCACATCCGGTGGCGGTGTACACCAAAGACGATTTCACCCGTTATAATATACGCGCGTACGCTGCACATGTGCGGTACAATAATGTTATCTGTCCGATTCGACGGAATTCGTATGCGCCGCGCGACGCGCGTGTAAACACGGGGGCCAGCCACTCCCCCCTCCCCCCAAAGTTATTGAAAATCGATCGGGAGATTTACGATCGCGGCGGACGAAAACAATAACAATATAATAAGTATAATAACACGCCCGACGATGGATAATAATAATAATGAACTAATGCGATATGCGATTTTCGGCGTTTCGATCATATCTGGCGGTGTGTCTCCGCCGATTTCCGGCAGGCCGCCGCCGCCGCCGTAGTCATACCTCGTGGCGACCTAAAATTTACGGTTTTGTGCGCGACGACGGGGTTGCACGTTACGTGTACAATATAATGTATGAATATTCATGATCGACTGAATAACACTATAGTGAGAGACCGATTATGAGTGTGTGTGTGCGTTCGTGTTAACAACGAAACAAGGTTATATATATTTTATGTGTGTATATATAGGAGGTCTGGATGATGTGTAACGACGGGCTTATTATATAATATGGTAAATTATGGTAAAACGCGGTAATGCCAGCGCGCGAGTGTTGTGACGGACAGAAAATCATCTTCATCGTCCCTCTGTATATATACCTAGTATATTACCGCCCTATATATAGGTACAAAGATTGCTCGTGTCGTGGTGCGGTGTAGAATATAATATTATGATGTATTGGTACACGCGTATAATGTTATAATCATATATATTCCGACACCAAATATTATTTCGTATCCTACACATAAGTCGTGTGTGCACCGATCTTTACCTGCAGACCGTCTATAAATTACGAATTCGTTTCCCCACGGCTCTCGCCATCACATAATTCAAACACATATATATATATTATAGGACGATCGGTATTATATACATATTATATACGTTGCAAGTTGTCCCGCAATGTATACAGGACGAGGACGACGTTAATGGAAATCGGATTGACAAAACGCGTATTATACACACACACACACTCACTAACACGTAATATGTATAAAAAGGTACATTATAATAATATGTATTACTATTATTGTATATTTAAATATATTATTTGATACGTATTATAATATATACGCGCGTTCGGTTGTCGGACACGATAAAATTGAAAACTGGTTTCGGGGGAAGGGAAACAGAACCGAAGCGTTCGACTGTGTGTATTTGTTTAAACGGTTCGGTTTGTCGGGCCGACGACGTACAGTGGCGGTGGTTAAAACCGTATATACCTATATACGAGCATTACGATCACTGCGGTATTGAGCAGAACTTATACGCGTTTTAAACACCACTACATCGCAGCTCGTTTCGTCCTCGTGTGAGACGCGTTTATGAATCGTACATCGGCCAACGAATGAAAAACTCGTGTCGCAGCGAAAAATAGGCGTCAAGACACATACCAGACAATATATACATAATATCATATAATTATAATATTATTCGTTATTTTTTCAGTACGGAGACGTATGATATTACGTGTGTGTGTGTGTGTGTGTGTGTAGTGTGTGTATAACACGCGATCGTATTTCCGATACTGAATAAATAAATAAGAATTCTGTCGAGCGCAGATCAGCTGCAGATGTATTTTTTATAAAAAATGTTAGAGTGTATTATAGTGGTCGGGCGACGCTTGTATATAGTGCGGACGTTTCGTGCGCGAATACCGTCGCATTGTATATATATATTATTACATTAATATAAATATCAGTTATCATAATATAGTGCAGTGACGGGCTATGAGCATCGTTCCCGGGCAGTACCGTCTATAACCGTTATGTATACTGCAATAATTATTTTGAAAAGTCGAAGGAAGAGCTGCGACGATGAACTCGCTATGCGATAGTTGAACATTCGTATAGAGGTACATCATAATAATATACGTTTAGGACTGCGACGGGCGACCCATATCATATTATACACGCGTTGTGCGTGTCTTACATAAGCGCGTGGATATATAGGTAATAGTATATATGGAATCAAAACGACATAATGTACGAACAAATATAATACATACTCGTAGCGGTCGACCATGTATAATACCTGTGTTCAATATGGTCGCGGGCTAATGAAATGATACTCGGCCCAAAGTATACATTCGATTAGCACACATCATAAATACTCGAACATTAAAGGGGAGGGCATATTATGCGTAACAATGTGTAAAGGTGTGTAAAAAAAAAAAAATGTTAGGGCTGCGGTGGTGTATATCAGCGGTTGGACATGCATTTTCGCGTGACGCGCAAGCCCTACAACGAAAAAAAATCCGTCGCCGCCATTTTATACGGCCTCCGTCGTGTTTGTGCCGGTCTTATCATCGGCGCATTACTGTTATTACCACAACGGTTAGGGGTGAGCTGCAGACGGGCAACCATGACGATATGTACAAGTATAGGTGTAAGTATATTATACATCATAGGTGCAATATTTCTGCGTGTACATGGTCGTCGAATACATTTTGTTCGTCGCGCACATTTTATATTACCTGCGATTATCGCGGCCCGTATAGCCAATACACGCACCTATAATATTATTGGGTACCTACCCCTATATAAGCTACGATATTCGCTGATGAGTATAATATAGCGTACAGCTAATGCGAACGACGATAAGAATCGCCAATATATATATATATTATAGTCGTCGTGATAATAAATTGCAGTTGCAGCGGTGCACTGCACGCCGCATCGATGCGTTTTTATATGTATACCTATATAATATTATAAATTGATCGAATTTCGGAATCGACTGCTATATAGACTTCGAGGGAGGTCGGCGGTGGCTGCGGCAACAGTGTGTTTATCGGGGTATGATTTATTATACACGCATATCGGCTACTTAACCAGTACACGTCGCCGAGCGGCTTCCTACGTGATTCCATTAACAAATTGTGTGTCGGAACGACCGCGGCGGCGGCGGCGGTGAAAAACAGAAGCGAGTATATTATATACCTACACACACACACACACACACACACACACTAGCTGTATATACAGATAAAACACGAGGAGTGTTAAAACGAAAAAATAAAAAATTCCTGCGTCCTTATCTACCGGGTGTAATGGCGAAAAGCACGGCGGTATTTGTTATCTTTTCCCAGAGACTCAGTGCCAACAAACCACACCCAAAACGCGCTCGTGTGAGTGTGCGTGGTGTGTGTGTGTGTGTGTGTGTGTGGCATTAAGGTATACCGTTTTTCCTTTTTTTTACCTACTTTTTTATTTTTGTTTTAATTTTGTGTTTTTTATTTCGTACCACCCGTTCGTGCCTAGGAGCCATCCATAACCATCTGCCGGCCGACCAGCACGGCTGCGGCCACGACGATTAGGACGACGACGACCGCGACGACGACGACGACGTGTCAGTTGACCAAAGGGAATAAGGGCCGTGTTGTATAATATATTATATTATGTATGTATAAAACACTTAGGTAATACATAAAAGTATATATACGAGAAAGTGCAAAAAAAAAAGTAAAAACAACAAAACTACGGTTCAGTGTTACCAACCTCTAAAGACAATTGGAATATCCGTATATATAATACGCTCATTATATTTTAAATAATAGCTGCAAAAAAAATTATGTTCAGAATTTTGTAACTCATCGTTCTTCTGTTTCGAATCCATGATTACCGCACCAAAAACGATAAATTTGTAATTTATAATAACCATATATTGTTCACCGAAACTCCGAAATATTAACACACATAATGTAATATTAGTATATTATATTTAATATTATACACGCCAGTGGTTATAATATTAATGAGTACCACTCTCGTCGTGTTTATTATATCGTCTTAATATAAATATAATATTATAATCATTATACAAACAACGAGGTACGAAATAACTCGAATTTGCCAATAAAAATGAGCTTGAGGATAATTTTAAAAACTTAATATCATCATACGCATATATTAATTTGAGTATAGTATGATTTTACTGCGTGTCACGCATTATGTATACACCCGAAGGGAAATTAAAAATACAAGTCTATTTTAATAAGAGAAGGATATTATATAATAACAAAATTTGTTTGATGTCGAAAATATGATGATAAAATTCGTTAACGACTGAAGAATAAATATTTTTGTTATAGCTGGCGCGTTTTATATCTTATAATTTCGAGTTAAATATATATAGATCAAATATGCATTTTGGAATGCATCCAATTGATGACCTGGCATTTTTGATTAAACGATTAATTTTTTTCACACATTTTTCTCGACGTATAATGTTATTTGTAGACAAATTTGAGTTTACGTGATATCCATTTGGCATCACAAAAAAAAATTATGTATACAATAAACCGACACCTATTAGTCGTATTAAACGATAAATACAGTGAAGATGATGCATTGATACGTGCATATAAAATGTATTAAATAGAAATATTACGATAGTATAATTGCAATGTATAGTGTTGTCAAAATTTGAATATAATACCTATATATTATAATATACAAATATATGCGTATTGCTATAGGTATTACATCATAAATAACGCGTACCTATATAGTGAATAATATATATCTAGGTATAGATATATAAACTAATAACAAATAAGATTCCGCTTGAACACGCAAAAGTTACAGATTTACAAAGGCCACCAATATGGCCGACATAGAAATCGTTGTCGTTGGATATAATATATACGCGACGTTTGGAGAAAAAAGAATTAACCTACTGAAAAGTGGACAAAGCTTTTAACGTTACACTTTTTTCCTTTTTTTTTTTTTACAGCGTTCCGGTTCGGAATAATGTATAAGTGAAACAATATTATACAGGGGTCGTGAGCGAAAAAAAAAATCGGCTTTCCGAAGGGATAGTCGTACTGGCTTTCATCATTATCATCAACATCGATAACACGAATCGCCCATTATATGGAACTTTTTTTCACCCCATCCGCGCGCGAATAATAATACGCGAGCCCGGCTATTTTTTTGCAAGATGAAAACTCGTAATGGTGTTTAAAATATTATTATTATTTTTCAATGGAAAAATCGTCGGCTCTCTATAATATTTTATATACATAAACGTGATATGATTTTTTATAAACATTATCCGGTCAACCAACGGCGCACTATATATATATATATATTGCACACCGCCGGAGATAGACTTTTATTTATTTATTTTATTATTGTGTTGTTGTTGTAGTTCATTAATATTTTTTTTTTTTTTTTTTTAAGCACCACCCGGTAAGCATAACACTATACGTCCGTCCTAAATACAAAATCGCAAATCTATAGATAATATTATACAGTACATTTATACCTATATATTATACATTATACACCCGACAGAAAACATTACTATAACATCACGTGGGGGTATTAAATGGAAAAATAATAGTTATAATAATTCATTGCCAATAATATATTATATATATCGGATAACATATCCTAATTCCTATAGCATTGCGCCATTGCAACGGTACCAATATGTGTGTGCGTGTGTGTGCCTACACATAAACATATATTATTCCCGTTCAGTCAACCGATTGTCATAATACGATGTGGGACGTATGTTATTTTATATATTATATAGTATTAGTAGTATAGACGTATAGTATTATAATATATAGTACTTGTAAAGCTTCTAATCGGTTGGAATCATGTTTCGCAATTCTAAACACCCGCAATAAGCCACATTATCTATGTGTATATTACACACACATATACACACGAGATAAATTAGATATTGTATCAATTAAACGCGTACACTATACATACAAATACATAATAACACTAGTAATGTTTAGGGAGGAAAATAATAGTTTTAGAAAATGCAGTGTTTGCTCGTAAAGTATAATAAGAAATTAAAAAACGAGCGCAGCAAAATAAATTCGTATAGATACAAAATATGTGCTGCAGACGCGAAATTAAATATACAAATAAAGCCATGTTGACACATTGTATTTGAACAATAACGTTGATATATATACATTTTAATTGTGCAGACGACGCGAGGTGATTATAAAGGTTAACCGTAATCAAAAGTCCGTTTAACACAAACGAAAGACGTTCTTTCAAAAACATTACCTATAGCGTTTCGAAATAATTAACATTTTATGTTCTTGAATTAAAATTTGTAATGTTGTCAACCTACAATTGTATATACCTACGTGTATTGCGTAAAAGCAAAAGATTATATCAAAATACGATTAACATAAATCTATTAGATTCACTTTATAACATTAATAAAATATAAATATTAATGAACTCAATGATAATCATATTTGTATTGATAATGTTAAAATTGTAACATTGATCGAACGAAAACCAATACCTGATCTAAGCAGAAAATGTTACCAGAAACCAACAATCGTATAATATAAAGTAGTTGTGGTGGTATAGAATAATATATAAGTAGGACAATTACATATTTGAAACATGACAATATATGTAGGTAATTTATATAATTATACATGTATACATTCATTTTGCGCGGGGTTCTAGTACTTTACGCAAAAAGTTGAGAAACAATTACACGCTGCACTATAAAGCTTGTAAATAATGATTTTACTATATTATAGTATGTCTAAATATAAGTGCATTAATATGATAACATAATATTGTATAAAATAATACATGGGTATAATATATACCTACACACGGGAATTATTATTAATATCAACTTGAAAAAAGTTGTTTGAAACGTGCGCGGTAGATAATAATATGTAATGCAGGTAAAGGTTAGACGTATAAATATATACGAATGTTAGAATGTAAGATGAAAACAAATTTTGTATATATTATGAAACATATAATTCTAGTAAAACTACAAAATCTATGGTTGAAACGTGCTATATTATGCTTGTATGGCACATGGTATGTTATGCAACACCGTGTATCTGCAGGTACTTATACTATTGTAACTTGGAATATAATATATAATATATTAATATATATAATAGTATAATAATAAATCATACATTAATCAGCTATAATTATTTTGCGCTTATAATATATTAATATACGCATATAGAATATATTATTTATATATTATTTACCATGTGCAGTATTTAATTTAATAATAATGTACTATAGATAACGATTATAATAATTAACGGGGTATATTAATTAAATTCGATGCGGTAAGGGCGACGGCCACGAAAAGCTTGATATATGCGCGAAATCATCGTCCAGAAAATCGCGATTAAATACATTACGCCGAACCAAGTAGAAAATCAAAATCTAGGTATATACCACAAGTGAACACCGTATTTTGCTAAATGATTGAAACATACTTATATATTATATTATAAAAGTGTCATCGGGTTAGAGCCGTAAAGCGACGGCGTCCATTTTTGTAAGAACCCGCGATGTCGAAGGACGAATAGGTATTATACCGCTGCAGGTATATACCAGGTATAGCGAATAAAATATATAGCTGATGATCGTTGTGTCGAATAGACGACAGAAAAAAATATGAACATTACTGGCATACCGCGTACCCCCTCCTCCACCCCATCGGAAAACTATGTACGTGTACCTATATATATTTATATATTGCATTAGATCATATATAATATACGCCATTCCTATTGGACGGACGGCCGTTCGACGCATTGTTGTTTTAGGTGAACATAAATACAATATATGTACATACGTGTGTACATACATATATGTGTAAATCGCACACACACGCACGCGTAAAATAATATAATATATTGTTGTGCCTCTGCCCCTACAACCCTAGTATGTGTGTATTTTTGGGGGTACTCACCCGTTGAAAGGGTACCCGAACGCGGCGTCGTAGGGGTGATAGACCGAGTGGTACGGCCATGTAGCTCCAGCTGCCAAGTTCTCTTTGAGATCAAGTCCCGCTGCGGCCTGCGCACACACAAAAAATACATACGATATTAATAATAATAAAATATATTATCATATTATATACAAGCGTTATTAGGGTGAACTCGTTTATTAACGTTATTATAATGTAACACAAATAATATGGGCAATACCTACAGATATTATGCCGTGCAGTATACCGCGGTCGTTACAATATATAATAATATATATACCACGGGTACACCTAAATATATAACATGGATTATGTAGGTATATAAGCGTCTATATGTGTACGACAATGGATCACAACGCCGTCATTTCACATATATGACACAGACGTGACGTGTCGGAATATGGGTTTTTTGCCACTCCAATATATATATATATATATTATATCCCTGTGCGAGGAAAGGAAATACGATGTATATTATGCTAATTATATCGGTTTTTATATAGAGATACCTTAACTGTGTATATATCTTGGGAAAAAATAATACGGCCGTGGAATATATAAAATATGTATTTATAATATTCGTGTACGCTGCGTTTTCGCGAAATCGTTTTTGTATATTATAATGTATAATGATATCTTCGGAACGAACTGGAGATATATTATTATTGTTATTATTGTTATTTGCTGTATAAATATGAAATATATATTTATAAATTATGATAAGCGATACATTAAAATATTATAAATATATGCGAACTTACAAACATAATATATATGTATATACATATTATATTATATACCTAAAACAAAATATACGATTCGGGGCTAGCGCGATTTATGAACCGCCAAGCGCGTATTTTAAATAATACATATACATATATATATATATATAAACCTTTAGTATACAGCCACGCAGTTAGGTATACCAGCTATAGAATATTATACGACACACCGGATGGTATACAGGGTGGATATGAGTGGACAAGGGGTTGAATTGAACGACGGCCGACATGCGGAATAAATAGGCACTATATATTATATTATTTTATGTGTATTATTTTTGCGTTCGGGCTATAATGGCGTACAACACGAGTTATGTGCCGAACACACGAGAATCGTGTCCGTATGAAAGGTTGATAACGCTAGGTTAATTTTTCAGAGTACACGAGTACAGGTATCATTATACATTATGCCGTCGTTATAAATATTGTACGGTATTATAGCAGCGAGCCGTAGATAAAATGCAACCGAAATAGTTTTCTTAAGTGATGTATTACTCGTGCTCACGTAGGTATCACACATAATATGAGTATTACACGCGTATAAATATAGATGGTACTGAACATAATTCTCCGCAATAGCAAATGATATGTTGATTAAAATGCAGATCAATGTAGAGGTAATTTCGTAACATTTGTTTCTATATTGTACAGGTAAACTTTTATCAATTTTTCTTGTTCGCATAAACATTTGGCTGATTAGTAGATAATATGATATTATGAAAACGAGAGTACGATTTTAATTACCCATTTATATTAATAAAATAAAATACGTTCTCGTATACCCAGGACAGAAAAAAACCCCTATTTATACTCGGAGATATCAATGCAAATATACCTTTACACCCATACGTAAATTCAAAATGAAATATTTCTGTCGACATTCGTTCGGATATACCAAGTGTACCTATTTACAGGTAATCTCAACAGATTATGAACGTTATATTATTATTATTATTAATTCAATCCAATCTTTCAACAATAATCATTTTCACCATACATATACATATAGGTATTACATAAAACGGGACCTCATAAACCAAATCCTTCTATACACATGGACGCGTTTATCGTACCTAATAATATCATAATAATATTATCATTTATCCTAACCTAACAAACAGCTGATATAGGCACGGGTACTTACGGCAGAGTAGAAAGGCGGTTGGTCAGAGCCGAGGGCCGGAAAGTAGGCGGCCATGCCCTCGGGGTACGGTGCGGTGTACATGGACAGGGCCGGTACGCCCGAGGCGGCCAGTCGCTGGTAGCTGAGCAGGTCGTACTGGCACGAGCACACCGTCTGCCCGGTGATGGGGTCGGTGAATATGGGCCGGCCGGTGTCGCAGCACCGGGGAGGCGCGGCGGCCGCGGCCGCGGCGGTGGACGTGCTGACCGTGGCTACGGCCGTGGTGGGACTGCCGCCGACGGACGACGGTGCCGTGGACGACGGCGGTAGGGCCGCCGACGCTGTGGTCGATCCGCCGACGGTGGACCTTGACTGGTGCGGTGGCGGCGGCGGAGACGAGTTGTGGCCGGTTGCGGTCGAGGACGGCGGTTGCGGCGAGACGGAAGTGTGTCGCCGGGCCGCGGTGAGCGATAGCTGTAAGGGCGGCGGGCTCGAAGATGACGACGAAGACGTGTGCGGCGGCTGCGGTAACGGCTGCACTAACGATGCGGTCTGCAAACGAAAAATGTATTATTAGTATATTATGACGTTGACAATATTATATTATAGGTAGCCACATGGGTACAATATTATACACTACAATACTGTATCAACAAGTTGTGACCTCGGTTGTGACGCTATTAACATCTTGTTATATTATTCTAGGTATACACTCGTAACCTTCGAGTCGTAGACAGAGTAGAGGGAAATCTCAGTAGGTAGGTATATACGATATTATATCGAAGTATTTAGGAACAAGCACCTATATATTTACATATTTTCCGTGAAAATCGAGTTAATAGCAACATAATATGATAACGATAATGTTGATAACAGGACGGGCCGCAGTACAATACACAATGTATACCTGCAGCAGAAAAATATATACGATTGACGTACACATTACATGTGTCGACGACAGACCAGAGTCAACGAGCCGTGTGATTCGTGCCGTTAAAAACCGTGTCATATGTAACATGATTGTTATTATATGTTATTATATTGTTAGGTTTTTCGACAGTTGTCGTCTGCAGCGGACGGCGACGAGCGGTGTCACACGGATGATCGGATTTTGACGAGCGTCACACGCGCACTTCTAATAATAATATAGGTTTCGTACAATAACAATAATATAATAATAAAACGGCTGCAGCGGGTGTGCAGGAGGACGTGATTTTTGACGGAACAATAATATTATATTATATTTTAAGCGAAATCCGTGTGATATGATATTACACGACGGATTGGACGGACGAAAATCGCATATGTATATTATATGAGACAGAGTATAGGCACGCGGTATATACACGTATATATAATACATATTATACGAGTGACGAGCCGACCAAAGGTATATGTACTACAGCAGTCGGGTTTAACGGTATAATATATAACCATGTCCAATGTATATATATAACGACGATGGTTTTATATGGGCGCTCGCTCAAAATGGGGATGTGGTGTAACACACCACGTCCATGTATAAAAATATATATATATGCGTTCACATCATCGTAGGTACCAATCTATGTAGTATAATATTCTAGGTATATACCTGGATTCCGCCCGACCGAACGATTTCTTCGCGATTCGCGTCCCTGCCCCCCATTCCTATATTATATATACATATTACTTTTGCGGTAGTGAGCGACTATTTGTCGATACCGTATACGGAAACAGGATACGGCAATCGATATATTCATATAGGATCTGTGGAAAACTATTTTTTACCGAATCCGCGCGTCGTAAAACCACGATGGTATATAGAGGTACACGCGGATAGGTTTTTGGGAACAGTATTTGTATTATAATACGTATTGTACCCAACTATGATATATATATCTTTTATACACACCTATCACATAATATATAGTATCTATACCTATAAGGTGACCCATTCGAAAATTCCCGTTACAAAGACTTCAGGAGATTTCCTATGGGAATATAGTCGTGTGTTTCAGAGACCCGGCCCGCTTTAATAAATTGTTGTAACACGAACCGTTCGCGGTCTTCACCACGGAATAAACGTGCGTTTTTATACGGATATATTATGGTCCGGGTTGGTGTGAAGAAAAGCGAGTGTTATAGTTTTCCGACCATACTGCGCGTATAATATAGGTATCCTGTGCACGCATAATCTCTGGAAAAACGGAAATTCGTAGTGAAAACTGAAGTCCCCAGACGTTCGGGTATATTCTGATATTTAAAAATATATACACACGTTGTATTATTGGTTACCGCGTGTCATCAAATATTACTGCAGAGTCGCTTAGACGCACACCTCTATAAATTCTATACTATTATTTTATATATAATATACGAAAGTAGAACGAATGGCGGCAACCATTTTACGCTCCTCCTACCCAATTGCATATTGTACACAATGAGCCCGCATGTATTAAACATATATTATTGTAACATATTGAATTACGATTTTGAACACAATACATACATTCCGTTTATTTAAGTCTTCCATTTTATAATTAAATCCGGACATTATATGTTATACCTTTATTATATAATATTACGTAATAAACTAATACTACGTTAATGACGCGTGCCCGAATTTATCGTTTCGTGATAATGATTATATTAGGTGTAATATTATATTGTACAATTTTGCGTGGACAAAAACTTATAGTATAATATATAACCTAAAATTTCTCAAATTTCTCAAACCACTAAAATAATATTATGCTTTATATTATACATTATTATTATATTTTGTTATGATAAGTAATGATGCATAGGTATTGTGTGAATGCTTCTATATAAGTTCTAATTTGAAATAATTATCAGATAAATATTAAACAGTCTAGTAAAATAAAAAATTATAGTTCCTATATTATTACTGTCTAACCAAGTTCATAAAAAGTTACTGCATGAGGCAGTATTATCATATTGAAGGAATATTATTCGTTAATATTTGCATTAAAAAAAAAGATTTAGGTATACCGATACCTATATAGTCATATTATGTGTATGTGCTTATATATACCTATAATATTAAACTACGATAACATTTCAATTAAAATTACAGGTTGCTTATATAATGTGTACAACACGAAAATGTATAAAGTTCTGATTAATTACAGGTATAATACGCATTATATTTAGAGAATAGAGCCGTATTATGATCGAATAGGTATTAATTAATATACGGATATCTATAGTGAGAATATTATATATATGGGTATTCGAGCACTAAAAGTTTTTTTGAATATATATTAATAAATATGTTTGTACAGAAGGTATCTTCTATATAGGTATAATAATAAATATTCGTAAGAGCCGAAAACATGTTAAGTCTATATATAATGTGTTTTAAATTTCATTTCGAACATGCGGTATGTAGTATAGGTACACTCGTAATACGGTTTTAATCAAATTAACAATATTGTAAATAAATAAATACCAAAACGAATATCTCGTACTTCCCCGTTTATGTATATGTAAATATTATGTATATAGAATAATATAGCATATATATAGGCATTTAAAAAATACGTGCATTTACCCATTCGAACCGCGTCTTCGAATAACATAATATGATCTTTATACCATCCTATATATATGTATATATATGGTCGCATGTGCGTGCGTATATGTACCTATACGATGACATATTTTGTTTAAATTTATCTGGCCGTTTCAACGTTTTAACCGGTGGGTAAATAAATAAATATTTCACTCGGCTGAGTACATAGAACTTCGCACGGCTATAAGTCGGATATTAGATTTCGCGCGGTGCAAACACACCGTTCGCGCCGGTTGTCGCCCACGCGATAATCCGTTTGCGTGTCGAAAACAAATAAATATACATGTATACACGCTACACACACACACACATATATATTATAATCTACACTTTTCTCGAAAGAGGGGTCGTACACGGTAATGCAAAGGCGATAACTCAGGAAAAATCGCATAAAAATAATATGTATATGGTTATATATATATATTATATTATAATATAACACCGCGAGAGTGGGGTGCGAAAGAGGGTATTATATAGGAATCAATTTTTTCGCAAGTACCCACTTATATATTGTATACATATAATATATTCATGTGTTTTTGATTGAATTTCAGAAAACAATATAATATAGGTACCTATATAACCTACACTACACATATTATATACAAAGCGCACAGTGACTATTGGTGTTTTTATAATAATATATAATATAGTCGTTCGTTGTGGCCCGTAGACTTCCGAGGCAAATTGTAAACGTGTTACCATAATTTTTACGCGGTATCACACGACATATTATGAAAGATTATATTAAACAAACATAGCATTATTACCTATGTACGCTATATGTACACATTGGTATAATAGTACTGAAACATATAAAGCGGACACTGTGAGCGAGTTTTCAAGCACGCGATATAACGATCGTCGTGTGTACAATAGGTAATATATTGGTTGGTATTGAAATTTTGGTTTTGACCAGAACGTTGGGCTGAAAACGTAATACGCCGCACGAACCGAACTTTCGGAACTATATAATTTGTATAATGTACATTATATTATATATATATAGGTACTCATATAGCTGTATATTATACCTTTGCATTTAGTGCATGTTTTTAAGCGTGACGATTATAAATTATAATAGTATAATTATTTAAACCAGGCGGCGATTTTGTGCACGCGCGGGAGAGAGTGAAGAAGCAAAAAAAAAAAAGCGAAAATAATAACAATAACAATGCCTATATAATATGACCTGTTTTGTCCTAATTAGAACTACCGCGCAGGTTATTAATAATTAATAAGTTGACTCTTAGTCAGGTATGCCTATATTGTACATAATAATATATGCATACCTATAATAATTATTCATGTATATAGGTACCTACATCAAGCGAGCGATAAAAAGGGGCCTCCCGAACACGGATACCAATTGTCGGTGTGCATAGGTTTATACCGTCTAAATAAATATAACAACTTGTATACCTTCTTGTGCGTTAGAACCGCGGTATACACTATAAACTGAAGCAAAATCATGTACTCGGTACATACAGATATGTATTATCGTATACAAATTATACCTATATGGCATATACCTTTTACGTACATAAAACGCTAGTGTATTTATTTAAACTAAATTAAAGGTACAAGTCTAACATATACAATAATGTATACACGCGGGCGTTAATATTATTGTGTACCGATATATATATATATATTTTGTAAGACGGCGGCAACAACAAATATGAAATCCCAAGTGTGGGCGCCAAAATATATCGTTATAAAAGTATTATACGTCACTGTAATATAGGATATCATCGCGTATATAAACTTACGGGTATTATAGTAATATATAATATTATGATGTTTTTTCGTTTCGATTGTTTTAGATTTTTTTTTTCGTCGAGACGGCACAAACGACGCTGCACAATAGAATGAAATACAAATTACAAACTATTGAATCAATAAA
This sequence comes from Sitobion miscanthi, assembly GCA_008086715.1. Taxonomy (NCBI): domain Eukaryota; kingdom Metazoa; phylum Arthropoda; class Insecta; order Hemiptera; family Aphididae; genus Sitobion; species Sitobion miscanthi. The sequence continues at coordinate 6,021,121 of CM017797.1, forward strand.
CGTGATATTGTTTTCGGCCCTCGATTGTCTATAGGTCAGTAGGACCGCCGTCGCCACATTTTACCATTTAGTATTCAACGTGTAATTTGTTTTTCAGCCACCGTACGACACACACACATGCATACAATTACCGCGTTTGTATACGATTATATTATTAGGTATATATTATACAATCGCGGTCGAACAATAATTATTATTTATTATTATGTACATGCATAATATATACATAAGTATACACGTGATAAATGTTTATAATAAATAGGCACCGGCTAGGTATGATATGTGTTATATCGTAGGTACTTATATCTATATATATTATTATTATTGTTACGTATATACCTAATTCTATATACTCTATAGTACATACAATAGCACAGCACACATTTTTTATATACATAATATAATATTATGTGCAACAATAGTACACACAATAATAATATCATATTATGGAGAAGAAGACGGCGCGTGCTTAATATTTTTATACCTTTATACGGGTACAATAAACGCCGCCGACCGTATAATAGGTACAGTTTCTGTCCGCGAAGAAAATTATAACGTGCCATGTAAAATATAGGTTAGTTTAATATTATCTTCGGTCGGATTAGAATTTAAAAAAGAATTACGACGAATTTTCGACCGCAAATTGCCGTAGCCGTTTTATAATATGTCCCGCGGGTAGGTATGAAAAAATGATGCGATCGAGATCGACGTGTGAAACAAAATCAATACAAATCGAAACGATTAAGTACTACCTACCTATACACATTATTATTATGAAATATTAACATATTATTTTTACTTACGGGAACCGTGCTGTAGACGAGGAACATCGTGCGCGTAATTTACAATTATTATTGATTTCACGTAGGTTTATAATAATTTGCAACGTTAGCAATTCTATTATATTATTACAATAGGTATATAACGACGATTGTTTTATGATTTAAGAAATGCGAAATAGTGTATCTGTACATAGTGTTACCTAAATTACACAATTATTACTGAACTGCAGCACTCAGCGGGCACACGCGAACATCGGACACGAACGACGGATGCGCGTCAAATGAAGCTTGTGATGGGTACCTTACACTGAATAATACCTATCAATAATAATTGTTATTATATCATTATTGTCGGGGTGGGCGACCGGAGCGCCGCTGTATGGATCAGCCGCGGCGGCTTTTCCCGAGATAACCAAAATCGCGAGTATTATTAAATCGTATAGGTATATATAGGTATACAATACAGTGTACCTATATATGTACCGCAGATATAATAAGCGATGGCTGGCATCACCACCACAGAAATGTCGGAAAAAATAAGACATTACACCGATGCTACAATATAATATGTGTAGGCAAAAGGTAGGCACTACATAGGTGGTAGGTATACACGAGATTATGATTAGAATTTTATCGGTTTTTGCGTTGATATAAACACGCTTATAAATGTATATCTCTATATATATATATATAAGTACGCTTAGAGGGTATACCGCAATATCTTTGCGCACACTCGAGGTGGGTATATAGGTACCTAAATTTATTTACAGTTATTCGTTTAGGTATACGATATCTTTGCGTTAATATTTATAGCCTTAAAGATTCTAATTATTATAGGTATGCGGATTTACTGAAAAAATATGTACAAGGAAACTGTGCTGTTGTCGCGATATTCATAAATCATAACTTATAAGAGCGAGCCTAATAGTATAATATAGCCAAGTAATATATAGGTAAATATACTATTCATTATAATATTATACCTATAATATATTTGCTTATAGATTGCAATAACGGCTAAAAAAGTGCGTGCAAAGGAGATCTATAAACAGAATTAACGAACAAATCGTAAAGCATATTTGAATTCAAACAATTTTGAAACCAACACGAAACCTACAAATTCTCTTATACCCTGTTCCAAAAGTCAACAGGCGGCCACGGGCAAAACCGGTTTTAATACGTATATCTAGTATTTTCTCTCATGGAACAGAGTATAGTATAATAAATTGAGTATGTTATAATAAGTAGGCACAACGTAATGTTTACAATAATAATAATTATATAGATACTACAATAATTATTATAGCATTATAATGTCGATGTTTTTCTCTTGGTTTTAGAATAATATGCTTTTAAAAGTTGTTGATTTACGCTTGTTTCAATAAATACCAACTATATGTATTTAAATTAGATAACGTCTTACGATACTATATAAACACGTATTAATATAGTTATTCATATAATCTGAACAAATTCGGAGATAATGATTTTCTTTCGCGGAAAGGTATTATGACACGAAACATACTTATTAAAAAAATTCTAATTATACATTCCACTTCAAAACATGTATTATTACCAAGTTCTATGAAATATACCTATAAATCGTGTGTAACAAGTGTTTTCTAGTAGGTATAGGTTCCCAATAATAAGACTATATTTACCTGACCTCTACCTAGTTATTATTGCAAAGAAATTTATTATAATATGCAATAGGGTTTTAGTATTTGTATAAATATGAGCGATTATCGTAAAATGCATGTCTAAAATTACTAATAAAATTATTAACAGCTAGTGGTTATTAATAGTGTGCTAAAGTTAAGTTATGCAAATTAATTCTATTAGGTACATATTAATTTATGTAATGTTCACACATAAAAAAGTAGCATAAATAATGAAAAAATGTCAGAATTACAATGACCTAAGTGCAAGTATAATATACCTAAATATAGGTAGATATTGTTCAAATAGTTTCAAAATGATAATTATTCCGAATTATGAGTAAAATCACTTTTACAGTTTACGATTTTTTTATTTTCATTCGATTATTTACTAAAACACAGCTTTATTTCGAATAATGATTAATACCTGTAAGTACCTACGTAAAAAAAACGCCGAAAACGTTCATTTAGCAGAATATTTTTATATTGGTGAAAACAAATAGGTATTTAGGAAAAGGTACTATAAAAACAGGAGAACTGATTTAAATAGATTATGTAAGGTTTATAGATATTCTTATATAAAGTTATAGTATATAACTAATATATACCAAAAACAGCCGCTTGCCTATATGTTTGAATATAAAATTAAAAAAATTCTATCATTTTATGTATCTACATTTACTAGAAGAAGATAATGCCAAATAGGTAGGTATATAGTTACGTATAAATTGTACGAATTAAAAAGATTCATTTTCAAAACATTTAGGACGAATTTTGAAGACTTATTACGTTAGGTAATCTATTACTGCAAGTAAAATTGGAATAATGGAGCTACTAAATCGTTTTCCGACGAATTTAAATTGTATTTCAACGTACCTACCTAATAGCTGAGTATTGTAATTTATAATATAATTATGCCTGCGACTCGTTGAGGCTCTCGTCAATATCTCGACGGCATACTATGGGCAGGTTCTAAGAAAATGATTACTATTATTGCAAAACGAAAGAAAACGAGATCTCTATACAGATATTATAGTTTGCATGGGTAAAACCTAAACCTCCTAACCACCTACTTGACTCGTATACCTATATAATATAATACCGTAACCATGATACCACATCGGCAAATACTATATTAATCATCTCCTTACCTGGTGTCCGATATTTTTGGCGAGTTGTTGTGAAAACTGAGAAGTCATGGTACGCGGGAGACCCGCGGTTTCGAGACGTTTTCGCGGGACGCGCGCGCTACGAGACCACTACGACAACAACGGCCGGCGTCGCCGCGGTGCAGTCGTCGGCGGCGGCGGTGCGGGTTGCGGCGGTGGTTGCGGTCCTCGCGCAGCGATTCATTGGCCGCACGCCTATGCGGTCGAAGTGGACGGCGATTCGAAAAACCAAATGCGACGCGAAAAAAAACCAAAAAAAAACCCGTAGTCTGACGGCACAAGATTCGATAGAAAAAAAAAAAAAAACTCGAACACACCTAACGGATGTACCTCGATTGCGATACTATTTTGTTTTTTTATTTATTTATGGCGAGAATTATAATATTGTCATTACCGGCGTACACGGACAACGGTAATGTATAAATATCGTAATGGCAATAATATTATAATATCGATACGGTATAATATTATTATGTAGGTATTACGAGGTAGCAGCGCGTCCGTGTTCGACACGGGTCGGTTATGCGGGACAGACTGCTGTGCGGTGGCGGCTACGGCTACGGCGGCGGCGGCAACGACGACGACGACGACGACGTGTACGCGGTAGCGACTTGTCCGCGGCGCGGCGTACTATAATGAGCGACGTGCTGCGCTGCGAGTACGGCCGACTACACGCGCACGCACGCACGCACGCACAAGATCCGTCCACGTATGCGCGCGCGCGCACACACACACACACACATACTCGCTGTAGATGCGCGCGCGCCTAGTGGTCGCGAGTCATCCGTCGGTGGGGTGCGGTACGGGGCGGCGGTGTCGGTGGACGAACGAACGGGTCGCGGATGAGGCTGCCGTGGGAGCGGTGGCGGGGGGGACTGCGTCAGGCGGCGGCGGCGGCGGCGGTAGGGGAACGCGCGAACACGCACACACGCAAAACACACATACACACACACAGGCGCCACGCACACACACGCGCGCGCGCATACGCACACACACACACGAGCGCGCGCGCGCGGGGCACCGCCTCGACGGATAGCGCCTCCTACGCACGCCCAACCCGCCAACCGTTCCCCGCGACACGACCATGTTTACCACCACCCCGCCAACCAACGGTTATCGCGCGCGCGGCCGGCTGTCGATCTTTTTTACCGCACACCCTGCAGTCGGCCGCCGGACGAGACGTGTTTTCCCTCGACACGCGCATATAGGTACCTATCCTTATGGCTATATTACAATACGATTAGGCGTTATGTCTACTATTCTAATACAATAATAATATTATATATTTATTGTCGTCGCGGTTGTACCTCAGAGGTGTAATATTATAATTTATATTTCGGTTTCGGCGTGCACGACGTCGCAGTTGCGCGGAGAAACGAAAAAAATCCGTTCGTAAATCGTACGGGACGTGTTAATATATATATGCTTCAGCGGAGTGCGGAGCCGCCGCCGCCGCCGCGTGTTTTCTATCGTAAAGCCGACGCGGAAAAACGAGTAGGCACGACAATATTATAAACACTGCAGTGGCCCCGCACTCTGCGTGCACGTAATACGGACACCTCCCCTTTCTTATATATTCCATCGTAATATATGCTGTTAGGTCAGTGACGACCCTAATCCGACGGACTTAAAAATTACAAGCCTTCCCCGTGTATATATTTAGAACGCATCATACATGCACCCGTTTGATAACTAATACATAAACGGAACTATAATTATAATGTTAGATATATATGCACGCCTGCACAGTTGCAGCAGTATGGATTTTAATTACTATCCGTGTTCTGTTTTTTTAACGGTTGTATACGATCTTACATTATGATAAATTAGCATTTTTTTTCTGCAACGTCAACTCCGCGGCGTTGGCTTATACTCTCATTTCTTGTATAATATATTGGTACCTACATTATATATCATTTAATGTGTCTATATTATACACCTATGACTATATATATATATAGGTAATAAAGCCGTTAAATGTTATGTATATAGATAATTGTAACATGTAACATAGGTATCTATAGGTATATAGGTAATTACCAATTATAATTATATTATATAAGTAAGTACCTATATATATATATATTCAAAAATTGTCTCCCTATATATACAGTCGTACAAATAATTTTAGGCCTATTATATAACACTAAGACTTTATATAGTCTACGTTATCATAGTTTTACGTGCAGAGACGCGCTATTATATTGTACAATTTTATTATTGTTACACACAAATTGGAAAATGTTGCTGTGATGGGTAACCTTTATATAGGTACTTACCTATACTCGATATATGGTCTGCAGAAAGTAGTAAGGGTGCAGTGTGCGGGTTAAGCTCCACGTCTTATCCACGCAAGTATATATGTTATGCAAATAGGTACACTGCGTTATATTAATTATATACCACCTATAATATAGTTTTTTTCACGACATTACGCTCTATTTACCTATATAGATCCGTTTTCCATATTAAAAATAAATAATCTTATATATTACTACCGCAGTACCGCGTATTACTACACCTATACCTAATTTATATGCCTAGCTAATATACGTGGAACCAAGTCATAACGCAGATAAAAATTTAATAGAGTATACCTATAAATATTTTGTTAGATGAATCGCCATTTATATAAGAATGATTGACGTTTGATTTAGGTATACTGTTACCTACTTACCTATATAATATATAATATCGTTATATATACATTTTATATGACCACGGCCCTATATTCACATTGGCTATCACGTATAAATGAATTGTTTAATAAATATATTATATATACCTACATTAATACATATAAATAAGTACAATGCTGAATGATGCGTTATTATCATCTGAACCACACCGCCACACTCGCTGCATAAACGTGATTATTTATGTTTTTATTTTATATTTTTATTCGAATACGCACATGCGTAATTTATTATTGTAAATTTAGCGGCCGATTAAACGCGAAACGGGCCGGCCGAAATAAATCGTTGACATTCATTTTGTTAAAACTATTATAACCATTATATTTTATACATATATATATGATTTACCGTTTGCGCTCTTCAACCGCCATGATGGTGAATTCATAATATAATATGTACACTATATACATAGGTGTATACTATACATATATATGATTTACCGTTTGCGCTCTTCAACCGCCATGATGGTGAATTCATAATATAATATGTACACTATATACATAGGTGTATACTATACATATATATATGAGTGTGTGTGTAATAAAATGGCCTTTTAAATTTCGATTGTCGCGTCGCGGCGTAAACCCAATGACGTGTGTCACGTAGATGCGGGCTCGGCGGCAACTGCTGAACAGCGGGTGAATGGAAAACGGGAGGAAATCGACTGGTTTCAAAACGTATATATATATATATATGTGTTTAGGTATATAAACGGTATAATGGGTACGCCGAAACCGCACTAATTTGTCCATTACTCGCGGGGCGTAAAGGTCGTTTTATAATCACACACGCACACGCACCATACGCGAGTATAATATAATATTATATATTATGCGTGCGACGTATATATTATTATTATATTAGTATACCACTCGCGTTTAAAACCACATAAATAACAAACGCGATATTCTTTATAATATATAATAATATTATATATTATATAGGCAAGTACTGCAGATACATATATATATATATATATTGAGAGCGATCGAGAGGAGAATCAAAAACTCTGCGGGCGGTCGAACCGACCGCGACTACAATATAATGTATAATAATATACAAAACAATATTTCTATAAAGCAAATAATAATAATAATAGTATGATAATATTATTATATATTTATTATCATTACTACTATAGTACTATATATACGCATAATAGGCGGTGCAGCGATATATATTATGGCAACGGTTATAACGCATCTTCGATTATACCCATAATGGCTAATATATATATATTATGCGCGTGTACATAAAAAACCGTCCCGCCACCGTACTTGCACGCGTCGGATGATAAAAAAAAAACTATTCTCTTTTGTGTGTGTGGTGTATACACTATACGCTGATATACGCTAACTTCGATTTACATTTTCGAATTTGTCTCACACACACACACACACACACGTGTACACTATATATATATATATATATACACACACTTTTGTTCGCTATTCGTCGTCGTTCCGTGTCCCGCGGTCGTGTGCACACGATGCTTATCGTTGTATAGTATACACACACAAACACATTATATTATATATAGTTGTCACCTCTCCTTTACTACTAACCCACACACACTCACACACACCACCGATACACCGATCCGCGGTGGAGGGGTGGTGATGGGACGGAGAGAAGAGGCCGCGCCCATTCCCAATCGCGTTACCCGCCTTTAATACTCCACCCGGCCACACCGTCACCCTTCACACACACACACACACACACAGAGTGATGCACGCACACACCGCAGACATCATTGTTATAGCGTCTATTCTTGTTATACAGAGTGGTTCTTTTATCACGAAACAGTCATTCAATCGGTAGGTAGGTATACCTATGTACAATATAAATTATGTGCACTTGGTTGAGGGTTCTGAAAAAATAGTTGGTACCTATATAACATATTAGGTATGTCTATGATGTAAAATATAATATAATATTGAAAGTTTAGTTGTTGATAAAATTAGAAAATATACTCGAGAAATATTATAATGATAAAAAATAGTAATAAATATATTAAACAAAAAAAAAATTATTTATTCTAATGAGTTATGTCGAATCCGCGAAAAGTATTTCCATTAACCTACACATAAGGGTTATTTATACTGAGAAAATGAGTGCAGTTTAGTCATAAAAAATCACCAACTATAATAATGTAAAACATAATAGAATATTATTTATAGTGTTCGGAAGTCGCTCTATAATATACCTTTGAAGAAGTGCGCTACTATAATATGTATTGCTAAATGTACTATACCTATAGCCTATACATAAGAAAAAGAAGAATGTCGATACAATCATCGTTGATTTAATGAAAAATAATGTACGACGCTATATATGTCATATAATATGCAATTTTGTTTTCGATGAATATTATTTATTTCAGAATAACATAAGAAAAAAATATTTTATTAAAAAAGTTCCATGGAAAACTATAAACGGTAGTAGAAAGTATCGAACTGCGTGCAATTTTTAATGAAAAATTATACTTATATAGTGTTAGTGTGTTTCTATACTGTATTTCTAAATATATACTCTTACTAAATACCTGCAAAACAAATAGCAGCATACGTATACGTAATTACTTATTGTGTCGCTTCAAAGAAATATTAGTTGCCTATAAATTATAATACGAATTGCCAGCTTATTGATAATTTCATATAAAATATCTACATATATTATTATAATCACTGTAATATAGGTACCTATATCTTTTATGCATAGTTACATAATATTATATCTATAGGCTATATAGATTATTAGTATATTATATTGCATGATTATAAACGCGATATCAGCCGAGTGGCTTGCGCGGCAGGCTATTATAATTATTATTACATAATTTTATTTTTATCGGAATTAATTTTTTGACATTTTCAAATTATCATCATATGCCAACTATAATAACCCATATAAGTACCTACCACTGCAACCATACGTATTTATTATTACGTGTACCAGGTACCTACCATCTATATATATTTGCCTATATACTTACATCATGTTTATGACACATATTGCGAAATCATTTTATTTTATTATTATACATTTCAATAGGTATATACTGTGAGTCCGTGAGATGACGAGGGTGACAATTATAATATATATATATATACTGTATTATAATATGACATATTATGCATATAGTGTTTGAAAACGGCGTGTGAGCGGTGCGCACGCGTGACGAACGTGCGGCAAACGACTATGTATATAATACGTGTGCGCATGTGTGTGTGACGGCGGCGGCGGCGGCGTCGGCGGTGAGGTGACGCGAGCGTTTGAAACAAGTGTCGCGCGCGAACAACCGAGCTCCCGGGACACGACGAAATCCATTAGCGACATTGTAAACAAAAGAGGGCTACCGTCGCGGCGGGCGGGCGGGCGATGCAATTGTTGCAAAACAACAAGCGGCTGCAGAGTTGGTATATATAATATATGTATATACGCATATATATATAGGTAGGTATAAGGTATGTGCATGTACATAGAATATACATATACAGAGTGCACGAGAAACACATGCCTTCCCCTCGATTGTTCCTCTTCCACCCCTCGTCCGGACCAATATATATTTATGTAAACCCGCGGGCCACTATATATATATATATATATGTGCTCTGAAGTATAGGTATATATATAGCTCTTTGTTCGGGCGGCGATTCCATTGCACGTGTACTTACCTATATATATATATAAAGTGCAAGAAATCAGTGGCAGCCTTTGAAACGATGTCGAAGATTGTATATAATATAGTATACCTATGTTATAATAATATAATAATGTAATAATAATAATAACCGTGGGGGAGAGACGCGGAAAGTGTGTGCGCCATGCAATATATAAACGAGTATATATAGGTATAGATAATAGAGGGTACACGCCGTGGCTATACTATGCAGCAGGGAGAATAATAATATATAGTTTCGATGGTCGTAAGAACTTTGTATATATATTAGTTAGGTATATTATATTGCGCGTATCGTATAAGCACTTGCACTACAAAAGCTTATTGTTTCGCCGGTGCTAATTTCTCGCATATAGTATATTGTGTATATACTTATATAATATGCGCGTAAATATAACAGTACCTTTGTACTTCGTTCGCAACATATACGATGACAAACTATATATATACGCATAAATCCTTAATTTATGCGATTTCGTCTTTCAACTCGCAATAATATTATTACGAGGTATACATAGACACACATTATATATGTACCTACTAATAACGCGCTTCTAAACATTATATATGTACACAGGTACCTAATATACTATGTACATTCTTATTTCATATCGCATATACATAATATACATACTTACTATTTACGCATATATAAGTACTGCAATATTGATTCTGTAGGTACATACACGATGATTATTGACTATTATATAAGTATTATTTTATAAATATATTATGCACTATATAAGCTCGAGAATATGTTTCGATAACGGCTGAAAATGCATGCACTATATACCTACCTGCCTTTAGCGACTAGAAAATTTGTAAGCATACAGCACGTATTTAAAGTATACAGGTATCTGGTGTACATTGTACTAATTTAACACAATTTTTCTATAATAACCACTGTGTGCGTACAAAATATAATATATTTTAAGTACAATAAACTACATATACGATTTACGTACCTACCAACATTGACTAAATATACTATATAGTATATTATATAGTATAGAATAGTATAGTATATAAACGGCAAGTATTATATATTTAGCTATACGCTATATAATAATAATGGTAATAATACAACTTTCGTATATTTTATATTTAATAGGAATGTCAAGTAAAACTTAATACGTGTGATTAAACACTACTGTCACCACTGTAATATATATATATAGATGGAGAGAGAGAGAGAGAGGGAGAGAATAGCATAATATTATTAATGTCTAACATATTATAATATTCTACAGCACATTGTACTTATACCAGAGTTTTAAAACTAAATTGATAATTTTAGTTTAAAATATATTAAATACAATATTAATTTATGAATGTATAATATAAAACAACTTCCTATAAAAAGTTAAGTTGTTAAGATAATAATAATAATACATATATAGATACTCATTAGGAATACTCGAGCATCATACTAAAGTACGCGTACAAGTCTGTAAATTGCCCATCGAATTGTGTTAAATTTATTAAAAAAAATTAAAACGAAATTATTGTAAAAATGTTACCTTTACATAATATAGGTACATACTACATTAAATCAATACTGTTTATGTACGAAGTGTAGGCTGGAGTAGGACTACCTATCCTATTATACACTATCAATTTGATATTTTTACGCTTTCTAGTCATTCATCCTCTGTTTAATATTACGAAACATATTATTGAACCTATATCATAATATTTTTTGCAAAAATCCATTTTTATAAATTATATTTTTTTAATTAAATGTGCAAAAACAAATTTATCCAATTATAACGCGATAGCCGATAGGTATATTTGCTTTTATCCGCGGCAGCCACACGCGTTTTAATAGGAGTCATCATATAGGTTTTGGAATTTTCAGCCCGATCCAACTAATCACGCACATATCATAATATATTATACACTATATTTTAATGTTTTTTTCTTAATATAGTTAGTATACTGTATAATAACGAGCCGATTATCACGTAATAATACATCATATAATAATGATATGTATATGACGTACATATAGACATAATCCGATAAATTATATTATGATAATCATATAAATATAGATATAGGTATCTATAGCGATTATAGTTTACTCCTATGTATATGATATACATTATATTGTATTATACCTATATATATTCTAATAAATATATATTATGTAATAGTAGAATATAATATAAAGTATAACATATAATATTGCTATATATTCATGGTACACATGTACCTATATATAGCTACGTCGCGGGAAGAATTCGCAAAAATAAATTCGACAACACGAAATGTGTTTAAACATATTATGTGCTCTTAAATATCAATGTTACTTTTGCTGCAGTATATGTATATACGCGTGTGTGCGTATTGTATACAAAGAATTATGGGAGCGGATCGTAGGCGATGATGGATGGACCACCCTTGTCGTCGTTGTCGCCCGTAAGTTCGGACTATAGAGTTTAATATTTTCGCCGGGGAAAAAAAAAATAAAAATAACTATTCACAAGCCTTATACTCCGTCATTTATTATATCAATCAAATAATAATTTCGTTCGTGTAAAACATCCAATCCCCGATAAATTATAGCCACCAATCACCGTGTTACATCAGAAGATATATATACGCGTTATTATGTTTATATTATTTAATATTTATAGGTAGGTAGGTATATGTATGAATGCGTGTGTACCTATACATTATATTAGGTATATTTAGGCGTATATCTACTAACTATGTCATTGAACAAGCGCGTATTACATGAGGCGCGCGCGCACAAATACAATCGCACCACATATTTACATAATATGAGCAAACAATATAATATATATGCGCATATAATATATTATTATATACGCACACAATAACTCAACAGGCTGTTAACTTATAATAATAATAAAACGTTTACAATGTCGTCTACACTAATGGATAGGTGACGAAATGTAAGTAGATTCGTCGTGTACACCTATATATTATTGTCACGGCGTGAAGTGAAAAAATTAATAGAATTTATCATATAACACTTTAACACGTATATATACACCGTTAAACAACCGTTTATTATACTTTATATTATACAAGTTCTATATATACATATAAATAATAAACGACATACGTTGATATAAATTATAAAAAAAATTCTTTAAATAGGTTCATATAGTTAACACGACTATACAGTATACTACTATGCTGTATACAATATATTATATAGTATAGTTGACAAACTAAAATCGTATATATATACTATACTTTAATACACGTTTTATTTTGATATAATTTATTTTAATATAAGTCTTTTCATATCTTTTTCTAGTATAGATATTTTTAAAATAACATAAAGGAATCATATTCATATAATTATCACTTAAAACACATGTCACCATGTATATTATATTATATACAGGATGGCCTACAGTGTCTTTTCATTGGAAATGGAAAATCACGTAGTGGGCCAACTTGTATCCATATATTATAATGGGAAAAAACAATGTTTAAAATAAAAGCTCATACTGCATCTAGGTAGGTACTAGGTATATATACTTTTGTAAAAATATATATATTATGAGTATATTTTTTTAATAGATGTTATCGATTGTCAAGAAATAAATTCGAATTAACACTGGTGTATATATTATTGTGTATAAATAACGCGTGTTGTGATGGTTTATACTTTATATGCGGTTGCTAACAGTTTGTAATTGTATTTTATTTGTTGAAAAATGTAAAAATATTTAAAAGGAGAAAAATAATTTATTATATTATACATTTTAATCTAGATATTATAATATTGATATAGACAGCTATATTTTACTTAGATTTACGTATACTGCAGGTGCATGTTTGTAGGTAGTTATATAAAGTTATTATTACTGGTTGAAGATTATATATTATACCTAATATGAACATCCATATTTTTTTTAATCCCAATATTCAATAATAATTATTCATGTAGAATCATTGTACGGAAAACAGCGTGATGTTAATTATATTTATATAGCCATGGATAGGTAGCCAACTACACCTATACATAATTTATGAATGAAGCCAATAATCTTCTTATATAGTTAACATATATATTATTACATACCCGGTCACGCGCTACACTACAAATCGTAGACATGAATATTAAATATAAAAACCAAAATCATAATTTATAGGCACCTACATTTTATTATAAGAGTTAATGAGCATCACAAATATGATGTCTTCTTTGTAATAGATATTTACAAACATATAAAATTACTTATTTTTTTTTAAATATAAAAACAAAAGCTCGAAATTAATGTTCATGCTGATACATTGAGCATCAAATATTACTTATACCTATAGTATTATGTAAAATATACATTGTATTATGTATAATATTATGAAAAATCGACAAAGCGCGTTTGTGTGAATTTACCTGCTATCGAAATCGCCTGTTAACTATAGTAATACTTATCAAATACACGACGGTGGTGTGAGAAAAACATATATAGGCACAGTTTACTGTGTAAATTAATTTAAGCTCATTATATTAGTAAATTTATGTGTATTACCAAAGTGATTCGGGGTGAACGGAAATATTACAATTAATAACAAATGTATATTGTAATACGTGAATCAGTATAATATATTTCACACCAGGCTCCATCGTAAAACGGTTTTACTGTACAACACGAGTTATCGACGTATTACCGTGTAATATGCGGACAAGACGATAAAAAAATTATAGACAATAATATGTCGACGGGTCGATATTATTACATATTACATATATATATATATTATATTGTATAATGTATTGAATATTGATGTATAATGTGTGCAGCTTACCGGTTTGGCGTTGTCCGCGGCGAACGACCGGGCCCGGGGCACTGCTATTTGCATGGTCGCGGCGCCTATATTATGAGACTGCAGCTTTTAACGGTGTTGCGGTTAATTTTTACAGCGTCCGAAATGCTTACTGCGGTTACGGTTGCAATTATTGTTGCAATGACATTATAAACTCGGCGGAAATAATAATGGACACGACGCGGCCGAGACCGTGGTACAGGTCGAGTCGCAGTACGACGAGTAAAACGCGGCGGCGATGGCCTCTGAGTGTCGGCGGCGGCGGTCGTCGTACAATAATCGTCGTCGTCGTCGTTGCAGGCGTTTCGCGAACATGTTGCCCGCGCGGCGTCCGGTCAACGTTTGATGATAGCGACTCGCGCGGACTGCGCTTGACTGCACGCTTAGTACGGCGGCGGCGGCGGCGGCCGGCGTATATATATCTACCAGTATTCAGCGCAAAAAAGCTCATCCCGCCGACCCCCTCAGCCCTGCGCCCTGCAAAGTCAAAGGTGCATGTATACTGCAACGATAAAAAAATCTCTCATCAAGAAAAACAAAATAATTATTCTATTTAAATAATATGATTATATCCAAGTGTATACGCGATTCTCGCCAGAATCATAATTATCCTGAATATTTTAGAAACACTGTTGATATAATAACATATGATATAGACCTTCTCGTTTTAGATACCTAAAATATTGTTAATATAGTTTCAAAAATGCATTAACATTCCACATTATTAATTGTTTATACCTATAGGTATACTATACTGTACTATTAATTATTGGCCACACATATATGTTAAATTTGTTATATTATACTACTTGTTGTCCATTATCAACCTATATGATACATAATAATATAGGTAATACTGTATTATTAATTAATAATTAGGCATGTACCTACTTCGGATATAAATCGGTAAATTAATAAAATTAATGTACTGTGGTGTCGAATGATTATTATAATAATATTTGATTACGCTGTACAATTTTAAAATGGTTACGATTTCTAACATTTATCTTAACAATTTCACTGTATGCACTCGGAAACAATATTATTTATAATCGATGACTCTATAGTATATATTATTATAGGTATATACTACATTTTCAGGAATTCAGGATGGAGCTGATTTTGCACATCAAGCACCTATTTTGACGCTGCGTAAAAATTGATCAGATATCAGAGACGATTTTTAATGAACTTTTAAAACTACAGGTGAATTTGTAAATCCATTTAAGTAAAGTAAAATATTTTTAAAAAAATGTTGTAGCCCGACGAAAACGAAATTTACGCACAACTGTAGCATTTTTATTGGATCAGGCACGCGCTAGTGTGTTGTACAAAATAGGGACAGTCGGGGTTAAATTGCGGGTATGGCGGTGACCGAGGAAAACGAGAAACAAGAGTTTTCTGCTGGATGGAAAAGGTGGTAGAGAGGCATTTTATATATAGAAGGCAAGCAGGTGGAGCGCGGCGGTCGTCCCGGGTCTTCGTGTTAAACAAGCTGACCTCGCGAACCAAAGATTATTTCACGACCTTTTTTTTTCATTTTCTTCTTTAAAGGACCACCCCTTATTCTTTCTGTATATATATATATATAAAATTCTACAAACTTCTCCTAACAGGCTGATGATGCCCTCACAGAGCGCAGCACTTTTATTGTAGTCCACATTGCTCCGGAACGTTATTAATTATAGTCGTTTATGTGTTTGTATAATATACAACATTGCCGACCCTGATGATAATATTTGTTATAAAAATAATAATAATAACTACATTTTATAATTGGTTTTTTTTTTTAATTTGTTATCAGTATATAGTATACAATATTTATACAATTACATCAGTTATCACACTCGCTATAAAATTATATTATACAGACTAGAAATCGGATAAAAAAAATATGATAATAATATACTGACCATTATTGTCAATGTGTAAATTAATTTATAATATAAACAGAGTGATTCGCCAAGCATTCTCACTTTTTTTGAAACAATTAAATTAATCAAATTCTAAAGTTTTGAATTTTCAAGTTAAAGATTATTTTTTAAATTCTTGAATATTTTTGTATTATTTAAGGAGTGTCACATAATGACACAAACTTCTGTTTTTCAAATTAACCCCTTTTTTTTCGACTGTAAATTATTTACTGAATTATTTTTAAGAGAATGTTAACGAACTAAAATCAAAATCAAAATTTGAACGAATAGTTTTCGGGTTATATAACTTCGTGTACTAAATATAATGGGTTTGGAAGATATATTGAGGCTATAGAGATTTAATATTTTGGTGGATATTATTAATCAATATTTAATATTTATCAATCAACATAAATAATTTGTAATAATGGTCAAAGTTTAATAAATACAAGATCTAATATTACATCTGTTATTTATGGTTGTAAGACAGCTGTTAAGGAATATTATCATTAGAATAAACAGAGAAACTTGCAGAAAAACTTGAAGTTGGTGCATCAACATTTTCAATAAAATTATCCACTAAATAATGTACAGTAAAAAAGGAGAGGTTTTCATTTGAAATACAGAAATTTGTATCGCCACAGGACACCCCTTGAGTAGTAAAAAAAATTCAAGAATTTTGGAAAAATAGTCTGAATATATTTGAAAATTCTAAAAATAAGAATTTGAATAATTGTATTATTAAAGAAAAAAAACGGGGGTGAGTATGCTTGGCGAATCACCTTGTATACGATTTGCACCATTAAATCCGGTATAGCTAGGTACTATTAATAACATTTATATTTATATATTCGACGAATTCGATTTGTCGGTAAATAATACATAATATTATATAGTGACACTATGTGACAGCCACCAATTAATAATTTTAGTATTATTTTCATATAGGTACTTATTATTGACATTGTAATATATACATATGTAATATGTAATATTATTTTTAATTTATTTAACAGCGAATATAAAAGTGTTAATATATTAAAATGATGTGACATCTCATTTTTTTTTACGGTTTCGAATATCTGCTAGTAAATTATCTATATCAAAAATTAAAAGGTAGTTGGTACTTTATGATTTTAGTTTTGTTTAAAATTGAATTTATAATTGGTACTTTGGAGAGTTCATTATTTGATTTTCTCAGTAGAAGCCACAATTATTTATGACACATCTTCGTTAACTTGATTTTGATTTATATTATATGTCACACATATCCAATTAAAGACACGAACAGAAGATCAACTATCATACTATAATACATAACTACATAGGTATGTACACAACCGTACAGTAACATAGAAAAATAGTCCGGTTAAGGTTTAATGTTCTATTCAAAAATAAAATCATTTAAATTAATTATATAAAAAAAGTTATAATTCATATTATTATATTATGTGTAATTTATTTATTTTTGTAGTTACTGACTAGTTCTACTTTTTTATGTATTTGTACAATTGCATATTATATGGGAAATAAAAGTAACAATAGGTACGACAAAATATCGGGCTTTTGTGTGTAATACCTCGTGATCTCTTACTTAAATAACATGTATTGTAAATTTTAGTAAACAGTGTTTAAAATGTTCAATACAAGGACTAATGCATAAAAAAATATATTGGTAGATTTTAAGTTGTATAATGCTGTGGCAATGTATACAATTTACATATTATGATAAAATTGTATACCGAATAGCTAATATGAATATTGAGGACTATTTAATATATATAATGTTATATTATAATTTGACCTACATATTTAATATCAATTGAGAAATATATCTTACGAGATTATAATATATTTTGAATACTTAAATTGTTATTTGCTAATATAATTTACTTGGGTACGAAAGTATTGTTAAAAATAACCATGACCTAAATTAAATTAAGTATAGGTACTTACCTATATTAGTATATCACAATAATTTTATTGTAAAACTGCAATTTCAGAACATATGGTTGCAATGATCATTATTACAATTTCTGGTATCCTTCAACGTGTGGTATCAATAAATATTTGTATACCTTACATTAAGTACCTACTTAAACGTGAATATCGTAAGTAGGTAATATAATATATCTATATATTATTTTATCTGTCAATTTGTGTGCCGATAAAATAAATAAACAACAAAAAAATTACATGTTGAGAATGAATAATCTACTGCAGGGTTAGAAAAAATATCTTATACCCAATACATTATAAACATATAAAATATACAGGTACTTATAATATTTGTTATAGTTAAAATATATAAACATGTTTAAACATGTTTAAATTAGAGAATCTAGTAATCCAAATAAAAACAGAGAATATACATGTATAGCACGAGATAATTTGAATGATTTAAGTTTTCGCGTTTATACAATAATACATTATATTATTATTATTATTTTCAAAGTGTTCATATTCGGTATGCATACAACATAAGTACATGAAATTTAATACACGCATTTTCATTTAAAAATTATGAATTTTACAAAAAATAACACTTTATATAGGTGTACCTATATAATATTATACTGAAATGCTTATTCCACTGTTATTGCGATATATGCGTTTAACTGGAGAGCTGGTTAGTTATTATCATGTATAATAAATAATAATGTATTAAAGTAGGTAGCTTTTATTTACTCGAATATTATATTATATTATATTTTATATTTAAATACGCTTTATTAATCGGTTGACACTTACAGTATAATAAGTTTATTTCGATTTAAGTTAGAGACATTTTTTTGTTTATTTTTTTTTTACGTTTAGGTTGTCCTATGATCGGTGTTCGCTAATTTTAAGCCAAACACGTTTTATTTAAATATATCGATATTTTATCATAGTTATATGAAAAACAAAAACTATATCGCATATTTTAAATAATCACTCATTGTTTGGCATATATTATAATATATAACAATACACGATTCGAGTTTTTGACAACGTGCAGACAATATATATATTATAACGAAAAAAAAATATGTATATAATATAATAACGAAAAGACACGAATTGTAGATATCGGATGGTTAAAAAAATAATAATTATAACATTAATACAAAACTGACGACTAGAAATCGAATTAATATTCTATCATAATATATAATACGTATATATTACCCATATTGGCATACTGGTAAATATTACACCTGCGTGTACAAACACACTATTTTATATCTATACATACACCTACGCGTGTCCGGATTTCGCACGACTTGCAGGAATCGAGAAAATATTCTACGCACATATACCGGCTTGTGCCGAAAAAAAAACAATAATATATAAAACGAAATAAAATACGTGACATGATCGTCGACGTATTGTAATAATATAATCGATATTATGGTATTATATTGCGCTGTGCGTGTTCAAACCATATATAAGCCTGTACGAACGACCGTTCAAGACAAAGAATATTATGATAATAATATATTATTATTATCATTATAATTTTACACGTTGCTACTCGACGGACGACGACACTGCAATAGTACTTACTATATTATACATTATTCGTCAATACACTCCGTGATTGTCATCACCATGCGGCCGGTAATAATGGTCACTATATACTTTTGATGTATAACGATCGATTATCACCATACTTTTCTCTTATTGTTATATACATAATTAGATAAATAATATATGAGGTCTGGTTGTAAAAGAAAATCTGTTTGATCTGTCGGTGTCCGCCCAAAAGCGCCAGATTTACTATTCGGTATTCGTAATACGAGTGGTGCGTAGTTTAGCTGAAGTGAATAAAGTGAAGTAATATCAGTATTTTGTTGAGACGTGTAAAAATGACTTTAAATTTATACTGAGTTAATTATTTTAGTTTTCGATTAAATTGAGTTATTTTATTATAGTTTTTATATTAGTAACTACATTTATGGTTGTAAGTAGTATAGCACAATTTGATTAACGGGCATTTCTAGTGTCACTCTTGCTAAACCTAAGCGAACAAAATAGAAGACACGCTTCGCTCAGCAATAAATATATTTACAATAATATACCTCTACCAATTATAGTAGCTAGTCGCGATACTGCTGTCTGCTATACGTGCTAAATATGTCGCGTTACTTCCGACCACTGGATACGACGGATTATACATTAATATTAACATTTTAGTCATTTCCGACGAAAATAATCTACATAGTACCCTTATGGTCTTACAACACCATTCATAAATTATATAATATATAATATTATGGTCTTTGCCCGGGGCGCAATGAACTGCAAGACTTGCCAACACGCTGATGCGTACGTGTGTTTGTATCTAAGCGCACCCAACGGCTCTATCTGTTCGCCTTTTTTACCACAAAGTACAGTGGGTACCTATGTACCTACCTGTTCGTCAGTTTGTCACCGTACCATGACATTCGATGATACGACATGATATTATATTGTCGATAGTACCAGCACAATATATAGTGATGTGCTTTTGGTTCCGTCGAATTCATTTCCGTTTCGACGTTCGCGATTTGGTTTTAATCCAACTGAATTTTTTTGGCGGTGCGGATATTATAATAATATAAAAAACCGCTCGCAGTATTCCTTATTCCTATTAAAATATTATAATACAGTGGCGGTGACGTCGCCGACCGAAAAAACGAGCTTTGGCGTATTTGTTTTGTATATAATATATATACACACCTTTAACGTTCGCCCCCGTCAAAATCGCGTATTAGAAAATCCGATCGTTTTTCATATATATTGTATGTACACAGCACGGTCCCTTCTATATTGTGATATATTTCCCGCGTCTTATCCGCGTGTCAAACATACGTGTCATATTTATCACGAAATCCCGAACGTACACACATAGTGCAGGGGGCCGCCGCCGACGAGTGGGCAGAAATCGGATTATCGTTATTATTTTTCGCGCTCTATCCCTCTGCAGTATCACTCTCTGTCTTCCGCGACAGAAAATAAACCAGAGACTCGCCCGCGATCGTAAACGTATTTAGACGTGTGCTCGTATAAGCGGCTTATAAGAGCGTTCGGCGGACAATAAGGTCCTTGAGACTATATATATACGTCTATCGTCGTCGTCGTCGTCGTCGTCTCGAATAACTACTGAGATATTCACCTCGTCGCGTGAAATGGTTTTTTTGGCGGAAAAAAAATAAGTGTATGCTATATATGCGTGTGTTCGTCGGCGAATGTGCCATCATTATATATCGGCGTGCGAATATTGTTCACGGAATACGAGCGCGCGCGTTTAATTAAAACACGAGGCTGCATAAAAAAACAATATAAATCGTATAAATAATTTAAAACTCGAGTCGACATGATTACGTATGCGCATGTATTATTATTATTATTATTATATATATGTTTATATATCTGGACGGAGAATATAATAATAATATAAGGTACAGCACGATTCTCGCACGTTACGTGCAGCACACCGTGGGCGTGCACACGTAGTTTCCATTGGGCGGGTTCGTTTTCGGGATTATTTTATTTTTCATTTAGAACATCGTCGCTTTTACAATATAAAATTATAATAAGTGTGTGCGTGTAGACACGGACAAAAGTATAACATACCAAAGGGGAATTATTTTTTCCCCTCAAAAACCCATAAGACAGCTGCCGTTATACTGAAACTGTAAACTACATGTGACTATGTGAGTGATGACCGATGATATTATCTATATTCCTGAGTGTATTATATGGTCACCACGATGAGGGTTTTTATATCACATTATTATTACCCATTATGCGTTATGTTTAGGCCGTACAGGACGATAAAACGAGTGCGTATATTGGACGAACGCGAATGTGAAAACAACCTACGTACAGTGGCGTATCCAGGGGAGACTGCAGCCCTTCCCGATATTTCAGGAAAATTCAAAAATGCTTTCAATATTCAGTGACCGTAAGACGTAACCATTTATTAAAATTGTAATTTGTATGATGGTTGAAGTAAAAGTCTGAAAGTCTAAAATTTTATTACACCCATGGCATCAGAATTAGGACATACCAAACTTTTGAGGGATTTTAATTAATAACTTAACCTGTACCACCGACATATTATCAATTCTACCCCCCCCCCCCACAAAAAAAAAAATATATAATGCATTTCTGTGCTGTATCAACGCGGTGAAGAGAATTATTTTTTAAATTATTATTTCGTGTACCTATGCGTTTAACTGTTAATATACACGCCCACGGGGTTTATCAAGAACATCTGACAATTTTGTATTGAAATTATATTATTTAAATGTGTTTAAATTATACAGGTTGTTATATGGGTACAACCTTTATATAATTAAATGCGTAATCACTCACAGGGTTCTCTTTGATCGATCTAAAACCGTTTTTCTCTTCCAATCGAATGCCGAAACTGTCTGGTTTATTGCCGTATCACCACATTGTCCACATCCGATTTTCATTGCCGTCCAAACGTCCGTCAAGATTGTCTATCGTTGCAGTGTCGTTTCATTTACTGAAAAATGAACGTCAATATTATATACAATTACTGAAAGCGCCGCGGTGTATATAAAACTATAAAATATATATACGAAGGTAGGTATATTACTATAATATAATGAATAATGATTAAGGCTTACCACGAGTTTTAGTTTTATACAACTCGATACGCCTCCGCCTCAATCAACGGAATTAACAATAAAAATGAATTGCTATTATTTTTCTTTGTCATATACATATATATATATTTAGTATCAGCTTTACTGTTATATATTTTATTTTTCCAGACCGACTACTCCTCTATATAATCTCGGCCTGTCAATCCGCAGTCTGCTTTGCAACGATCAACTTTTCTACATGTACACCTACTAGAACAATTAACGATAAATATATATATATATTATTCTTTTGACGGGATTCTGCAGTAGTAGGTAATAATCACTCTATACGCGCATCCTCACCACTCGCCGTCTCCTTCGACGTATACCTCAATCCCCGCGATAACTCCGTCATCCATTACCAAAGAAAACAAGCCGACGTGCAAGGCCGACCCTCGTGGACGGACCCCTAATTACATTTTATACCGTTTTCCCTCTCGATTCATCTCACAAAGCTCGTATTCGACACATGTCTGTACACGAATTCGATCGCGCCCGCTATATACACACGCTGTACAACAAACCGATCGATATGCGTTTTAATAGTGACTAACCCGGGCTTAAACCCTGCAAGTGAGTTTATTTTCACAGACTCATAAAACACATTACATACGCGATATACATATGTATAAATATATATAGTCGTCGCGTATAAATCAAATAAAAAACGAGTTAAATGACATCATGGGGAATTAAATGGCTGTGAAACCGACGACCCATGTATTCGATTGGATGTACTAGTGACTTCCGGATTCATCTGGACAAACTGCGGCGGACGACATTTATTAGGTTTCAACCCAAGACCTGCAGCAGCGTATATATATATATACATGACGATATCTTTAGGTAGGTACCTGTGTATACAATTTATATACCATATTGTATACAGCCATGTGGGTATACCGTAACCTGCATTAGGTATAACGCACTGTAGCCCTCAGTATATAGCGGAGCTCGACGCGGTTAATGGACGGATTCGACGTCATCGCGTCAGCCCGACTTGTTGTAAGACGCAGGAAGTCACGATCACCAATAATCATTACACGTGACGTTCGTGCGGAATAATAATGACGGTGAAAAAAAAAAAAAAAACGTAACGCAATAACGATATACAATAATAATATAATATAAAAACCGAAATATATAATGTTTTTTTTTTTTCCTATTGTGTTTGCCAGCACGCGTCAATATAACATATACGTATGTATTGTACGTGTGTGTGTGTGTGTGTGTGTGTGTGCCGGCAGGAATAATGCCCAAGCGATCGCGCGCGACCGCGCTCGTGTGTGCACACAGCCAAGAAATAAGTTCCGGTTCCTGCGACGTGACTCATCTTGGCCGCTTGCACTTCCGAGGCGAACAACCGCGGGTGTACAATACATAATACTGTAACGGTTATAAGTATAGAATATGATATATATTGTAACGTATATTCTACATAAATATAATGACAATAATGTACACCGGCGGCGGTCGACTTCCGCAATCACGCGGTCCCGGTTCCTGTCGACGATTATATTATTATTATTATTATTATATTATGTGCTGCAGTGTGCGGCGTGCGTATGTCTTGTCATCGTGAGCACATGCATAATATTATTATTATTATATACGACTAGACGATACCGTTTATGAATATCTATATAATTTCTAAACGATGGTTCGCGTCCGTTGCGACAATTCGAATACTAAACAAAACAATAAATATATATATATACGCACACTTGTTGCAGCACGCACTCGAAGACGTTTGTTTGATATCACAACATATAATGGGCATACACATTGTACATATTTATATGTTATAATAGTATTATATACACGATTTTATATGGCGGTTCATGTTATTATGAACGGTTATTTATGACGGGACGCAATCTGTTAATAATATGGACTTTTGATAAAAAAAAAAAAAATGATAAACATTCGTTTTGCCGTAATTGTTATATTACAGATTTACCCGTTATATTATTATATAATATTCGTGTTGTTCGTAAGACGTGTCAGTTCGTCAAATCGTCGCCGTTAAAAATGTACAGATATATTTTTATTGTACATTTTACACTCTTGACGAATTTTTAAGAAAAACTTAACCTCAGGCCGTGTTGTATTTTATTTCCCGTTATAATTTATTTGAAATTATATTTAGTAATTTAAAAACTTTTAAATGTTTTATGTTTAAGGCTTCTGTTTATTTGTACATCGCAGGACTTGTATACCGTTTTTTCTAATAAATAAATAAATGCCAACAACATGCGAAATGTCGTCTGCGGTTGAACAACACACGTCGAGCATTTTGTGTGTAACAACAGCACCGCCCAAGTCGAAAAACAACGAGGAATAATATATTTTCATCGTATTTTCACCCTTGGTGCAGTATAATATATGTATATGGATATCAGTAGCCAAAAGGATTTATTTGTGGGAGGCGCCGAGTTTTTAGGAAAATTGTTTTCGTGGTAGCCAAAAAATATTCATTTTACCTAAATCAATTTCCATTTAAAACAATTAGGTTTTATCATCTATAATTATAATATATTATACATATCGGTTATATTATAGTGTAGTATATTCCTAATTATAATATAAGATAAACGTACCTTCATTTACTAATATAACAATAGCTTATTATAATAGCTATATTACTAATAGTAATAAACAATATTGACATGCATATTATATCAAACTTAAATTTTAGGTTGTGTATAAATAAATGTATATATATAAATAAGTCAGTACCAATTTTTATACTATAAGTTCCTATACAATTTATTTTAAAATACAGTTTTTTATCTTCAAAACTGTCTCTATACAGTGATTAAAGAATGGAAATTTAAATTTGGGATCACAAGTTTATAAAACATAATATTATATATTTATATAATATGAATATTGTATAAATGTTTTATTTATGTTATTTAAACTGCATCACCACATTAACTATACGCATATAATACAAAGGTATATATATAATATTATTGTATATCTTCTTTTATAGGTATTCCAATGATACTATAATTCATTACAGTTCTTATTAGTAATTGTATTCGAATTCTATATAAAAAAAAACTTGTGGTATTATGCACGTGCCGATATCCCCTGGTGTGCGCACGGTGTAACGCTGCAAATCGTATCAACGCCAAGTGGTCAGTTTATCGAATAAAAAAATAATTAGACGAAAAGTGTGTTACAAGTTTTTACGACTGTACAATGTATACAATGAACGCATATTAGTACTGCGAGAAAATTAGGTACCTGCAGTATATAATTCGTTTCATGATCGTTTATTATGTATATAATTTATATAGCACTACCAAGTAACAATATTATCAGTGTACCCATATAAAAACTACATTTTTGCAGCTATATATTCGGTGGTTATAGCTATACAGGTTGATTTTTTAAGCATGGTCATTGGTCACCCTGTTTTTATGTTTAAATTTAATTTTTATGCAAACATGTAAGCTCTGATTTTTTGAATTTTTAAATAGGTACACTTGAAGACCATATTTTTGAATCCTTGAGATTTTTGTATCACTGATCCTGTGACAATACAAACTTCTGTTTTTCGAATAGGAACCCCTTTTTGATTTTTAATTATTAAACTGATATTTTTTTGTGAATTTTGATGTATCTAAATCAAATTTGAGTTACTCGATTTTGAGTTATATAACTTTATGTATAAAGTGATGGGCGAGGTAGATATGGGGGCTTAGACGATTTGAAAAAGTTATTCGTATTATACTACTGATTTATCATTGTAAATAATTTGTAAAAATTATCCAAGTATAATAAATAATACATCTAATATTAAATACCTAT
This sequence comes from Sitobion miscanthi, assembly GCA_008086715.1. Taxonomy (NCBI): domain Eukaryota; kingdom Metazoa; phylum Arthropoda; class Insecta; order Hemiptera; family Aphididae; genus Sitobion; species Sitobion miscanthi. The sequence goes on from CM017797.1 coordinate 6,048,296, forward strand.
AGTTTTTATTTTTATAAAACCATTATTAATATCCATAGTATAAGTATTTTACAGAAACTACTCATAAAAATTTTAATTTAAATAGATACTCGAAATGTTCAAAAATATCATAAATTAAATGATTTATAGAAAAAAAGAGGGGTTCTCGTTTGAAAAATAGAAGTTTGTGTCACTCCAGTAGTACAAAAAATATCAGAAATTAGCAAATATGGTCTTAAGTTATACTTAAAAATTCTAAAAATCAGAATATTTGAATAAATTTACTATCATAGGGAAAAATGTGGGTGAGCATGCTTAAAAAATCGCCCTGTATGATACAGACAATGTATATTTTTACCCACAGGGTTCACGTATGTGTTTTCTGCGTATAGAAAATATTATAATTAACTCTACACGATACATATATCATACTATCCATATTTGTCCGATAACTGCAGTTCTATAAGTATATCTTATCAATGTATGTCACAAGCGTGCGCGTGTGCATTGGCCAATCATGAACATGCGTGATATATTACACCTACAGACATATTATTATATAACGTGTATTTGTATTTCACAATAACTCAACTTCTAAACTCTATGTATATACAACTAGCGCAGTCGTTGCTACTACACACTTTATGAAATGTAAAATGTTTCGAAATTATCTCGGGGGTTTTGTAAGTTCACTTAAATTTAGTCGCGAGCGCTCGTGCGACAAACGACTTTTACGCGTTTATCAAAAAACTCCGCAGAGCGTTTTCCGCGAAGACAAACACCGAAGTTTATATAAACGAGTGCTTGAAAAACTTTGCGCAAAAGTTGTTGCCAACTCGCAAACTTCCACTGTGTAAATAAGTGATGTCTACCCGACCCATCATCGTGCACCGCTCCACACCGCCGGCCGTGCACTCACACCCGATCGCCGGCGCCCGCACCGCCTTCGCTCCGTGCAATCATGCCTGGCAGAGCGAATTTAGATATATAAATATATACATATATACTTGTATGCATGTATTTATATTGTATAATATATACGTCGTTAACATTTCGCTAAGTTTTCTGCGGAAAAATTTCCATCGCAAAACCATTTATACGTGTATATATATTATATCATACACACAAACGTATTAGTTATACACAGCAACGCACCCGGCGACGTCGTCCCGGGAAACGGCCGAGTTCTTTGAATCCTCCTCAATCTGTGCGGCGTGCGAAAGTATATATTATTATATTATAATATTACCGTACGTACATATATATCGATGCGGTCGCTCGTACACGATAATCGGCGATGGAAGTCGAAAAACGTCCCCCTCATCGTCACGTCACATCTGCAGCAGCGCTTATATATTATTATAATAAATGTAATATACACACGCGGGCAAAGATGTTACGTCGAGATCGGACGGCTTACAGCGACAACGGAGACGACTTGGACGACGACGACGACGACTTGGACGACTACAACCTGTACGGCGGCGGGTGGGAGGAGGAGGGCGGAAAACAAGAGGTTCGTGTTTATAATGTAGGAGATAACGATCTGTGGAGAGTTCATTGAGGCGAGCTGGCCGTGTACGTTGAATGAAACGACGACGATCGTTTTAATTAATGAACCGCACGGAGAGAAAAAATAAAATAATAATAATAATAATAATAATAAATGTCGAATGGGTGTAGGTACTATTATATCGTATTATTATGCGAGTGTGAGCGAGAGTGCGCGCGCATATACACACACTGCAGCAGCAGCAGCAGCAGCGGCGATGCTGTCACAGGTCGAGATGAGGCGCTGGCCGCGTACCTATATAAGTAAATTTTTATTAATGCGATGTGATTCCCATCGCCGGAACGGCCGTGTTGGCGTCTAGATCGTAAAGAGTGAACAAAAAAAAAAAAAACGAAAAACGAAAAAAAAAATATCGAATAAAAAAACCACTGAGAGTATATATAGGTACTTTATATATATATATATATAATTATAATATAATGTATATACGATTATCACTATTATACGACGCATGTTTATATGGGTGCACGCCATCGCCGCCGATTTAGTTATATTATATTATATACACACCTATATAATATTATAAATACATATAAGCGGAAATCGGGTAAAATTCGGAGAAGGGGCTAACATTTTGATAATACGATAAATAAAATGTTCTTGCTCGAAAATGTTCAATATTGTTATAATTCCTCTATTTTAAAAAGTTCACCTATCTTATAATTTTATTTTCAAATCAATAGCAGGCGAGGATATGACTTTACAAGCATCTCATAACAAATGAGAATTAAAAAAAAATATTTTAAAATTTTTTTAAATTTAAAGTTTAGGCTTCAACATCGTGAGTTATTAGCCTGTTATTGAATTTAACATATTATGTTTCTTAAAATGTACGAGAGTTGCATTGTAGAAGGTTAGAATTTAGAAATTTTATAAAGACAATTATATTCTATAAATGCCTACATGCATGTACTGACATTATTCGCACAAAAGAAAATATAAAATCGTTTTTCAATCACTTTTAAGTACCCAATACTATAACGGTAACCGGTTAGTATATGATCCCTCCTCCTCCTCTTCTCTAACTCATCTCCAATACCTGTAAAATATATTATGTATAATACAACATTGTGGCTCGTGTACTCTATAATATACTATACAACAATTATACAGTATAATATACGTTTAATATCGATGTGGTCCGACCAGCGACCGAGATAAGACATATTCGTTGTAGGTATTAGGCGTATTTGGAGGCGACGACTTTACACTTGTGGCGTGTTTACACGGGCGCGCGCGGCGTTTAATCAATCGTATACCGATTTCGTATATTTGTACGATATATTATTATTTTACGCCTCTGCGCTTTGGCGGTAGTGACGGCGGCGTCTTATCTGTTCGACACCACTTAAGGATGTACAATGTACGTGTGTATAGGATACGGTGAAATATAACACTATATGCGTATTATATGTATTTTGTATTTGTTTTTTACGTTCGGTAGAGGACCACTTATTATTAAAATAATACGACATGTACATACCATAAACAAATATGACTTGAAGTCTTAATGCCGTTTGCTAGTTTGGCTGTATATATAATAATATTGCAGGCAGCACTTACCTATATAGGTACACGCGTAGCTTAACCATGAAACGACCGCGGCGGTGTCTGATAATTATTATGTTATCCCCCTCGTCGTCCAACCGGGCCGTGTACACAGTAATATATCCAACTGCAATAAAATACGAACAGTTATACGATACTTTATAGTCTTTAATATAGATATAATATATTATTACATTAGGTGTATCATAATTCAAAGTGTAATAGTGTATGTGTATGTCGTATGGTAATATGTAGGTATGTACTATGTATATTGAAATTTGAAAGTAAAGATAATTCACGAGATGCGATGTTTCGAATGGTGGATAGCCAAGCCCAGATTTTTTGTTTTTCGTATCTGAATTATAACGAAGTGAGTATAAAATCCGAGTAGTTAACACAAATGTTTAAAAAAAAAAGTATCTTCAAATACGGTTTTTAGAATAGTATTTTTTGAATTTTGTATACTAATATATTATGTAGATATTCTATTATAGATCCGACTACTTAGTTAAGGTATTTTTTTCTTCAAAATTTTGTCTAAGAATTTATTTGTACGAGGTTTTTCAAAGTGAGAAATACTATATAGACTATAGACACAACAATACAGCATATCATCAGTTTAACTACTTACGATATAGATAGGTACAGCATGATTTTAAGATAAAAAAAAATATACGTTTGTCAAATTTTAGTAATAATATAATACGAAAACGTTTATGTGTAAGTATGTTATAAAGTGATTGGAATATAGTATTTAGATAAAAAATGTATTTTATTATATTTTTATTGAAATTTAATGCTATAAAATATAATATATTCATTGATAATAATTAAGTATTGAAAAAAAAAACTAGAATTCCAAATAATTTATTTAAATTTAGGAAGTTGGGATATTTTTCTACAGAATTTTGATATCGATTCGGTGACATGTAAACGAGTCAACTTCCTGTCTCCGCAGTCATTAAATACCATTTGTTTTGTCGATTTGTGGTAATAGTTAATACAAAACAATAATACGCACATTTTGAATAAACATATTTATTTATATAAAATAATAGATATCTAAATTATTAAATGTAAAAGACAAAAAATAAAATTATAATAATAATGCTTATTATACAAATTTCAAATTTACAGGCTGGCAAAAACACTATGAATTAATAGTTATACATAGTATCTATACCTATAATAGAAATTAATAACAAGAATAAATCACGTGTAATAAACAAAATGTTGAATAAATAATAAAACCTTTTAAATCCCCGTTTGGCCATTTCAGATGGTTTCGGTCACAGAATAATATTATTAACAGAATTATTTGATAAATAACATATAATATTTAAAAATTAAAAGAAATACAATCATGCGTAGATGCGAGTTTTAAGGCGTTACCTGTAGGCACACGTTCGAGCGACTGAGTGGTGCTCTCGTGCATACCTGTCGGAATAACAGGCGTTCACTATACAATACTGAAATCACACGATAATAATATTATTATAATGATCGCGCTTTACACGGAAATAGTGATCATATCACGAAATATTATTACCGTCGGATGATAAATAATAATTATTATTGATTTGGAGTGGTACAATAACATCGAACTCCGAACAGCGGTCTAAAAAACATTTTTTTTTTTTCATTATAATATTGTGTATTTTAGTTAAAAAGGAAGAATAATTTACAGTACAACATTATCATGTTATTACGATATGCGGCCGGAGCTTCTGCCGCCAAAACCAATCTATATTGTGATAGTATTGTAAAACAATATTGTTGATATATTTACAATTATTATCATTATTATACCGTTATCGCGTCATTGTCGTTATATTGTCTACACGGGTTCGCTCGCGTGCAATGATGTCTTCGACTAGCGCTCAAGTTGTGTATTATATACTTTTTTAATTGATGTACTTGTCCTGCAGGATTTTTGGTCGTGTCTGTAAACACGGATTTGCCATTAACGACCGGGCGAGCTGGTTGGGCGGGGTGGTGGAGCCGAGGAGCGCCGGACTGTGAGAGGGAGTGATGAGAGAGAGAGGGAGTGAGAGAGAGAAGAAAATACGCACCCGCTTCGACTAAATCGAATTCAAAACGTTACAAGATAGTTGCTGCTGCTGTTACGGATACACGATACGATGACGACGACAACGATGTACAATTTTGTTTTGTTTTTAACTATCGAAACAACGATTCGTACTCGTATAATACTTTGTTATATTTTATCGATAACGTCGTCGAATCGATCGAATTTCTGCCGGCCGATGAGAAACACAACGCCGCGTGGTGTATACGAGAGTATATTGTGTGATACAAAGAAGTTTTAATGTATACACACAAACTTTATTATGTAATAATATGTACATATATTACGTGTGATATAATAACATGTATTGTTGTATCGAGTGGCGCCGCCGTCGACGAGTGAATGAATTCGACGGGAGAGTGAAAAAATAAACGAGAGAGTCAGCGAGTCACAAAGAGACGGTCGGGGATGGGCCGAGAGAGAGATGGACAGACAGACAGACAGACATAGAGAGAGGATTACCTACATTATATTATATTCTTCTAATGAATTTTATTATTTTATCGTGATACAAAATCGTCTCCGAAACCCGTTCCGTTTGATTAATAGATGTTCGCCGCGGATTGTTTATGAATTCGGACGGTTAATTGAACAATAAACACGTTTAAGCACTTAAACAGGTGCCTGTTTCGGGGATACGCGTATATTTATATATACAAAAGAAATTAAGTATCGACAAAAAACAAACAGTACAACATCCGACCTAGCCGCGCTTTGGACCGTATTATTGTTTCGTATTTTTTTTTATATATATATACGCGTTCGCGTGTATACTGCAGTATACATCATGTGAACGGATACAAAACCAAAAAAAAAAATTAAGGAATAAAAAAAAGAAAGAGACTGAGAGAAAAGAACGACGACAAAACGGACAGTTGTTACACGACTAAGACGAGAGATCGTCATTCCAGATGACAATTAAATCAAAAGTAGGTGTATCTATATAATATTATTATTATACACGCATCAGACAGCCCCACAGAACAGGTATTGGTAGAAAACATTTTTATATAGTTTTAGAAAATATTTTTGGAATAAACGTTCGTGTACTTATAATCACTTTTTAGTTTTAGAAGAATAAGTCATGACAGTTGATTTTTATGTGAAACATTGAAATGATTAATGATTAATAAACGAAAAATTTAGTGGGCCACATAATATAATATATATTATTATGATAATATAGACAATAGACATACCTCATACAATAGCGTAATGTAGGTGTTTTATTATATTTATCTTATTGTTATAAAACGTTTCTAACAACAAACGATGTTAGACAATCACTGCAAACTTTATGGGGTATATTTTGTACCTATGCCTAAATAAATTATGGTATGTTAAGTATTGAAATGTATCTCGATAACGAGTAATCCTGTCCTCAATTATAAGAGCACGTGAACTCAACGATACTACCAAAATACTGAAAAATTAACAACATGTTTGTTGTTGACTTGTTGTTGCTATTATAGTATTATATGATTTATGAACTCGTAAACAGAATATAATATTATGTATTTTATATACCTATTTTCGTGGCATACTTCGATGACGACTGAGTGTACTGCCTTTATAATCATATACGATATTATATATATGCACGCGTTTCACCGACAGAGAGCGCTACAACAATCTCATAAGCGTGTTAGAAATTTAAAATGTATTTCTGGTTTGAGCATATTTTTGGTTTTGATTCATTTTTTTCTCGCTGCATTATATCGCTGTCAAAAATGCCAAATAGTTCGATTAGGAAACACGCATATCACCGAATTTTATTGTCACTGGCCACTGCTGCGTATCAGACATGTTATGTGTACATATGTCTATAGTGATAATAATAGATAATAATTATAATATAAAATATTGACATATGGTACAACCCCCCCACCACTTTGTTCACATAAACATTGACCTAATAAATCGTTTTCAATCGCAAATATATATATATATATATGATAATATATGCGATATTATATAATATTCAAACACTAATTTATTTAAACGATATTGATAAAACTGCTGTAGAGATGGAGCTATACGGGCGCCTATATTAGGTATATATTATTCTATATACATCGCAACTGTCGGTGGAAATTGTACATAATAATATTATATGCTCGCGGAAAGACATATCATAAACCAACGTTTCAGAGAATACACCCTGCAAGTCTGCAGCAGTAGTGTATATAATATGTATATACCTATAAGTATATAATATAATATATATCAATGGCAACTGGCATTCTAAGTATAAACAAGACGGGTATGTATATAAGAATACACATACGTACCTGTATATATATATATACTCTTGATCGATAAAAACGCGTTTACACGTATCATAAATCAATATACTCCGTAAACATATATATTATATTAACTCAATCTACTATATATATATATATAGAATACAATATATCCCGTAATAAATTACGTTTTGTCAAATTCGTTTCGCGATGTTATACGAATTGTTTACTAAATCCCTATAATACGATACGTCTGTAGGTATATAGGTGTATGGGGCGTATAAAGAGTATATACATATCATATCATATATTATATTATATTAAATCGCGAATACGCGGATGAAAAATATATAAACATACGTAAAAATATACCAGGCCCATAGACTCGCGTATGTATATATAATAATGTATATAATATATTGTATTCAGTATATTCGTATGTACATATATAGGCACCCCATAGCAACTCGACATTTGCGAAAGCAATTTTTTTCGATATTTTTTTTTTCACTCGCATCCCCGGCGACGCGGTAGAAAAAGTGACACGTGGAAAATTGACACAAGACGATCAATTATTTATAATCGTTTGTGATGTGCAGTGCGTATAGTATGTGATATAATATTATAAATATAATACGGCGTGTGCGCGGGACAGCAGCAGCGGATATCTCGTTTTTTATGCGTTTTAACAAACAATTTATTCATACCAATGTCTTGGCTTTTCAATTCCAAATGACGCGCATTCCGCCGTGACGACGAATCGTTTTTTAATCATATTTGAAATGGATATAATAAATTGTTATTTATATCGTATACGTAATATGTGCGCGTGCGTGTGTAATACGCTACGTATATAATATTATGAGCATTATATCGCGCACGAGGTAAATATAATTTTTATTTTATAAATGAAAAACCTTTCAGCATCTGTTGTTGCGTCGACGTCAAAAAAAAAATATTGGAAAATTGATTGACGCGTGTGTTACACAAAACGCTATCAGGCGGTAAACTGGTAAAGCGCATACACATCGTAATATATAATGTATAAAATAAAATATGTATTTAGTATAACACATGATATTATACTCAATATTATATTATATATATTTTATAACGTGAGTATTAAATATAAAAAGTTAAACATTAGAACGATTTTCGTGATTTTTCCGTAAGTAATTGTTTGCGAAATGAAATTCATGGGGGGGGGGGCTAAATACCATTTATATCGTATAAGCTATATATATTATTATTTATTACGAACCACATAGAAACAATATTTGTAAGTTGGATGAGTTAACGACATTATGATGGTATGAGGCCGGTTAAGGTCACATTATTGTATTCAGCAGATAAAATGTTGAAGGTCTATAAAGTAAAATCGCATATTGTATGAATTACTTACAATTAATTTGAAAAATGTCATCATTTTAACGACAATATTTAACTGCTGTTTAGATAACATTTTATGCTATGTTTACATTTTAGTTACCATTATTAATATTATACCTTATAGCGTTACACATTTACAACCGCGATTTGTGTTCGTAAAAACCGTCACCAACTCGATAATAATTTACATTCACGAAATTTTGAAGAAAAAATGTGCGTCCACTAAACAAACTATACGGGCTATTAAATCTATAATGGGCATTGGGCGATATGTATATTATGTGTATGTATAATGGTCTGTTCTGTCTTAAAGTGTCAAGGAAAAAAAATACAAGTCCTAAAAGACTGCCATAAAACTTATGAGCATTTTATTAGGAAGAAAAAAATTATAAATACTTCAGGTACACATGATTACGATACCGCTGCGGTGCGGGGTAGTATTATAGTACACAACATGTATAGGTATAGTGTACGTGTTCGATTGGGATGATAAAAATTAGGTACATAATATTATTATAGTATCGAAAAAACACTGAAATACATTAAACGGCAATAAACACGTGTAGCAATAAAATTATATAAAATATATATTATTATATATATCTGTTTGCATATACAAAAATGAAAAAAAAAATAAAAACAATAAAATCGCATGTAACTTTTTAATTTATTTTACGATCCGTGACCGGAAAAAGGACACGACGGCGACGACGACGACAAGTCGTTAAATTCACCATAGTATATAATATAATATCGAAAACTCTATGGGGATAATAACGACGAAAAAAAAAATATACACATATAGGTACTTATCCATTGTTTTATCATATCTGTGTGTGCGTGTGTACGTATAATATTATTATAGGTACCACATAATATAATAATGAATGTGTGTGTGTGTGTGTGTGTGCGCGCAAACGCGAACTCGTATAGTCGTGCCCACGTACGATTGTGCTGCGGTGTATATAATACGACCGATGGCGTTTACAATAATATAATAATAATATGAGATCCGAAAACGATTTTATGTCCCATTCTCCCATCTCGCATGTTTGCGTATACATATATATATATAAATATATATGCTCACACTAAATAATAATATATTACAATACCTATGTATATATATATACTGCGGTATGTATACAATATACGTATGTGTATAAATATACGGGAACGTTATTAAATACGTTGTACGTATAAGTTTATTACTTGTTTGATGGGCTAATAAATTTCCGACGGGTTTCCATATAATAATGCACTGCAGCGCCACACTCGCCGCATAATAGTAATAAGTAATATAACATATACATCGTGTGTGCGCATATAATAATATTATATCATACAAATATTATGTACACATACGTGGCGCGTACTATTTGGACCTCGCGCCCAGATAATAATATTATTACACGCCGGGCAAACGGACCTCGACGGAGATCTCTATCTTCCACCGATCTCTATCCCTCTGTAGATATCATTTTGACGCACTCTACAGGGTAATTCAACGAGCACGACCGCCTCGAGTTTTTTCCGTTATTTATACGGCGGCGCCGTTCGTTCAAATGTTTGGAATTTTGTGAATACATCATCGACTGCCCACACGTTTTCAAATACTCGGATTTTAAACGCTACGACAATAAGGGGTGTTCCGTTGTAGTGGCACAGACTTTTGTTTTTCGAACGAGAACAATTCATTTTTTCACTTTGTTAAGCAGACATTTTTGGAAAATGTTGATGAGCGTTCTTTAGACAAAATCCGAACGAGTTATTAAACTTTATACTATATGTATATTAATTATAATATTATACGCTGTCTCAATTCCACGACAAGAGGTTCATTATCAAATGACAATTCTCAAAAAATCATAACTATAATTAATATATATTGATTTTTCTGTAATTTTTAAGAATTGTCAGAGTATAACAAAGAGCAAGTATGCTGTATAGATCTGACTGATAAACCGAGGAGTATTACATACATTTTTAGAACCATTTAAATTCAACGATTATTATAACTCGGAAACTACTTGACGTACAAAATCTGCTTAACAATTTGAAGTAAAAAATAGTGGTTTTAAATTTATCTCCACTCCTATAGGACACTCTTTAATAATGGTATAAAATACCTATTGCATGTATAATTAAAATATAAATGATAAAAGGGGGGGGGAGTGAGCATAATAGTGTGCTTGGTTAATCACCCTGCATAACCGACATATTATTGTATAGTTGAAGCTATCGCCCAAACGTTATTATAATCGTAAAATAAATATCACATAGATGGACACAGGTGGACAAAATAATAACCATACGCACTGTAAATTGTCGCGTGAGTATTTAGATAATATAGGTATAGAAACCTTTATGCGGCAGCTAATTTATACGGCTGTAAACCGATCGATCGACAAATTTTACGATTCGCAGCGACGACGTTGGCGCATCCGACAAAATTTTATGGAACTTCTGCGACCAGCAGCTTGCGCGGACGACACTGTTTGAGATACGCTCGTGATGGTGTAGCTATACAGAGTGTCAGTTCAAATATTTTTAAATGACCCTATAGCCAAGCCAACATGATATAGAAACAAACAATTTAAGTAGTCGAGAAAATTTAAAAATATGTATAATAATATATTAATATACGACGTCGACATTTCATGAGAAATAATGTTCTATCATAAATTATTTGTTTTCGTATAGTGTATATAAGTACCTATATAATATATAACATGTTGTGTGTATATAATATACATTATATATAGGTGTACCTAATATATTATGCTATAAAGTATATAAGTATAGCTAGAGTGCTATAGACTGTACTTATACTGATCTAGTGCACGCGTATAGTTGTGAACGTATTAGATTTTTTTTTCTTTCGAAAGACTCGAACTAGAATATAAATAATCGTTTTTTGAAAGCGCCGGGCGTCGTGTGCGCGTTTTAACGTGGTCGCGAGACAGCAGCTTCCCATTTGATTAAAAGGACGAGGACAACAAAATTACTCGTACGTGGTGATCACTATATAATATGGACTCCTGCTCCGGTTGAAAATTAAAATAATTAATTTAAAAGGGCAGTTAACTATGCGTTGTAAATGATTCAATTATTATTGTATACTAAAAATAGCGGGTTTTCCACCCCTCGTTGTTTAATGCGCATAATTATATTGTATTGTTTCGATAAACATAATACATTAATGCGTTGATAATGCATTTTTTTCACTATTCCGTGATCATCCGATTGTCTTTAAATAATTAGCCTCGTCTAAATGCAATTTTTAATAGGCACTCGTAGTCTTTTTTTTCATATACAAAATTTGAAAATGTCATGTAAATTCAACAACTTTGCGTAATTTTCCATATTGTTCGATTGCTGCAGATATTTTAAAATTATTTGGTGTTCGTTATACCTAGGTATATTTCAAACTTTAAACGTTGTAAGTATTCTATACTAATAGCAATTTACACAAATATTTTATAAAATTACTATATAGTGTATAATACAGGTATAGTATACATAGTAAGAAATATACACTTCAGTAAAACAATGTTAATTAATAATTAATATAAACCTGCAAGTGCCCCTGGCCAATATAGCAAATGTATGCGGAGACCATATTATTATATAATTATTATGATAATCACATTATTCTAAGTGTAATTAAACGACGCCATCACGACGAGAATGGAGATGTCCCTCTGTAGTCTTCTGCGCCTCGTCGAGCACGGGTAACATAAGGTTTGTGTTTGATTTTATTTTAAAACAATTTTCAGTCCATATTTTGTTTAAACTCTACTATTTAGTCGTTACCGTTTTTGCCTTGACGCTGCAGCATGATATATCTATATTCAAGCAAACGCGTTAAATAATATTAATTGAACGTAAATTCCATTAATTTATTTGCGATTGTCATCAAATCTGATTACCAACTATACAAATATTTATTTTTCGCATACTGTATTCATTTATATATTGGATCGTCAAATTAATTTGGATTATATCATATTATGAATTCAGCATTTTGTACGATCATCACTAAAGTTTAACTATGGAAATATTACGATGACGTTTTTAATTATTCTGGGAATCAATATTTGAGTATATTATAATTTCGTGCAAAAACGAATTAAAAATACCATTTTGCAGAGCGAACACAATATCACTGCAGAATAAATCATATTATCAAATTAGTTATATCAGTCGAACCACAATGACAGTCGTAGTCAGTCATGAATCATGATTGTTTTTTTGTTTTGTATAGGCTCGTCATAATTTATACAACCAATAATAGATGGTAGGTGCGGTATAATATTAAATATTATACTATCATGTACCCTCATATACTATTATATTTATGAAAAAATAAAATTGGCGGTATACCTACCTATAGGCGCTAAAATTAATAATAAACAGGATTATTATAAATAAAGAATCCGTTGGTCAGTATAAGTCTGCGATTGAGTCGAGATACTAATATATATTATATACCTATATAATGGAGGTGTGGTAATAATTTAAGTTTGTGTTTTCGGGCGAATGCAATAAAATAAAATTATTACCATCAAGATTGCGTAACAGGCGTCACACTGGGGTGGTTGTTTCTTTGAAATGCTATAATTTTGTCGAACACGGAATATTGGACGAAATTCCGACTAAAAGTCAGCAGAACGCCAGACCCGTCCGAGCGTATTAGATAACACGTCGAAACTGCAGTTTGCTTTTGTATGTGTGGCGTGACCCTGCACACAAGACATATAATACCATATAGTATACAATTGAAATAAAATAATAATAATAATTCGTGTTATTTTCGTGTACATAATATAATATGTGTATAACACATGTTATTCCGCGTTGATTCCCGGTAAACGTATATAATATATAATATTATATTGTGTGTGGACGATGGGTTAAACGACGATGTAAACGGCAACTGCACCACAGCAGAGCGAGAAAGGACGCGCGAGCACAAGACGAGAGAGTCCCGTGGTGACGAATTATTCGAAATTACTTCTCGAATCGAACGGGGTGGGGTAAGAGGAAAAATAATACAAAAGAAAAGAGATAAAAACGCACACTCGCCCGCTCGTGTATAATAATAATAATATAATATATAAATACACAAAATACGGTTGACACGAGTGCGTGGTGTAAACCCTTTGTGCGCGTGCAGTGTATTGTGTGTGTGTGTATTATGTTTGGGGGATGGAATGTGTGCGAGTATTTGTCCGTGTATAATAATATATATATACACGAGAAGCCGCGAGGTCAGGTCGACTTGTGAGGTAACGAAGACGACGACGTCCGAGCAGGAGATATCGGAGAAAACTTGCCCGTTTGTGTGCGTGCGTGAAGAGAAGCCCTCCCGCGGACAACCGCCCGAACGTCCTGCCAAGAGGAGAGACTGCAGGCTGCGCACGACACACGTTGTATACGACGGTAAATCATCGTCCAAAGGATTTTCGCTCTCTCGCGAGTGAGAGTGTGTGTGTGTGTGTGTGTGTAAGGCGCGCGAGCTGGCCGCTGTGAAGTAGCTCCAACATCGTGTTTGTGTGTGTGTGTATGAATTATGTCGTTAAAACCCTATACACGACACGGTACACGACGACGACGGGGCTACCTGAAGTGCTTTATGTGTTATTATTATTATTTCTACCGAGATAATGCACCGCTGGCCGAAACCCCAAATTTGTAACGTATCGCTTTTATTAGGTAAGACGTATGGGACCCGCACAAACACACATCGCACGGTAGTGCGTACAAACGAATATTCTGACCAGAAAATCGAATACGGTAAATATATAGACGTTTTAACCCGAGAAATCCAACCAACAGCATACACTGTGTGGTATACCTATATATATAGTTGTTGTATGAAGATCTCCCGCGATCGATCACCCACACCTGCCCGGCCGAACCTCTCCGGAGTGTTGATCGCTGCAAACTATTCCGTATTATTGATACACATACACGTCATGTATTCGTGTTATAATATTTCTGTGATAAAAAAACAGACGAGACTTTTTTAGATTTAGGACTGCATTATTATGTCTATACCGTCCAATCACGTAATGCGGCTTTAATATAGTATTATTATATTATCTATAAATAAAGAAATACGTATAACAATAATAAATGTCGATACGATTTAAAATATGCACATTTGCACAATTATATAAATACATTATAGGTACTATGTATATATTATATCAAATTTGAATAATCTTTTATCTTATATTAAAATAAATTAAAAGTTGTTTTTTCTTTTCTCGGGGGTATGCTCATTTTTATAGAACCTTTGTATAATAATATACCTATACGTAGACGATTCACCAAAATGGACGTATATATAATATCATATGGTATATTATACCTACAAAACACGACGCTGCGGAATAAAAAAAAATATCCAACGAATCTGAACCTTCTTTGTCGTCTCTGTCCGACCGATTTGAGTGCTCACAGATGTCACTCGAATCCTTTTCATATACACTTATACACAGTAAAATATTGTATTCCCATCATGCACGCCGAGCATGTATATAATATTATATTGTATTTATATTATAGAGCCGTATATCGACAAGACCCAAGCACGGTCCAGCGGATACATCCTATTACTAACACCAACGCACACACACACACACACACACACACTTACTCACCCAGATGTATATTATAAACAGTAGACATATATATAAATTTAGGTAATAACGAGCGCGCGTCTAGTAGATAATGTGTGTTCTGGTGCAGCGCACTCGTAAGCCGATTAATATATACGTGTAACCCGCGTGTGTATTGTAATGTAGTATCACGAATTTACGCGTACTCCACATGATATAATATAATAGATATGTGTTATATGTACCTAACTATGTTATTATTGTCATAATTATTATTACGGATAATAATATGTGCGTCCAACAAATTCATATATTTTATCACTCATTTTATATATTTATCACGTACATCGCTATATCGCGTCTTTTGGACGCATCACTAAACATCAAACAACCCTTTTAGGGTCGGGTTTTAATTTACAACGAAGTGCGCCGGCTCGACCATCGACGGGGTTTGACATAGCACTGCAGTTTTTGAAAACTCGTCGGCCCGCCGCGATTAAGACACATACCTACACGTTTAATAATCGTTGTCAAAGCGTTATCCGAATGTAATAATGTGTGAGCACTGCGATTTATGTACAACGTACGAGTGTATTATACGAACTCCAGGCGTGAATTATAATAATCAAATAAAATAAATCGACGTCTCGAATGTACACTGCGACATACTTATAATATACTCATACGACATACGGATTTCGTTTTATTTTTTCGTCCTCTTTTATAATTATGGTGTTTATTATATATTATATGGGTATTAAATGTAATATAATAGGCGCGTAGTCGTTATAATGTCGTACACGTAAAAAAATATACTGTACAAAATTGTGTCCGTCGCGCGTGTACTCGTGTATTATAATATTATGTATGTTTAGCGATATAGCCGCTTAAAAGCCAATCTGTGTTCAAAACGGGCCCATTATTTCTGGTTGTCACCGTCACACACCGCGTACGATATATAATGCATCGCGAGTAGTATAATATAGTACGAACGGACTACATATATATAATATAATATATACCTATATGTATGTATTGTATATAATATATATATATATAATAAATTTATACCTCATACACGTCTGTTATAGGTTTTTTTTCGGTCAACAATAATACCTATAGGTGTGTACAATATATACGTTTATATATAATGTCGCGATCGTTATAAATGTATATATTTAATTAAATTTTTAATTGGCCGTGTTAGGATTTTAACGCGCATACTACATTAAACTCGTTTCAACCGCTCTGGTTGTAACCTTTATGCGTTTACAACTGATTACACTAGTCCCACTTCGCGTATACAGCTACCGTGGTTTTGTTTTTCACCCACCAGATCCTCATAAACTGTGATATATTGTCATACTTCGAAATAATTAAATATAGAACTGATAATGCATCAATGAAAACAATATTTCGGAGTTAAGTGTTGCTTGTAAAGTAGTGAAGTGATTAAAGCTTGTGAAGTACATATTGTACTTGAAATGTCATAGCAATAAATAGAGGAGAATAACTTCTTCAAATCGATCAAAATAAAACCCTTCACACAATTACACAAATAAAATAAAATTATATTACTTTATTCGTTTTATAATATTGTACACAGATACACTAAGTGAATAATATTGTAGAATATTTTTCGTTTTGTCTGTGGTATCTAGTGAAACTAAAAAAACTTTCTTTTTTTTGTTAAAAATTAAAATAATAAAACAATCGGTTAAATCATTAGAACATTAGTTAATTTTGATTTATATATAAATAACACAATCATTTTTAATCGGGGTGATTACCTACTTGAGTTTAGTTTTGTGGTTGTCACTATGGAGTTTAGCGAGATCTGAAAAATAGTTAACAACAGAACTAAAAAAACTAATAAACTTAAAAAATATTTTATTGCACCAAAAATACTTACGTATTTACATTTATCTTTCATAAATAGAATATGATTTGGACATAGAATAGTCTATACTCTATAAAACCTACTATAATTAAGTAGGTACCTTGCTACTTATAATAATCAGCTTATTACCGCGTTTCTCAATCTATGGTAATTGTACCACTCATATTCAAGCGCACGGGGGGGGGGGGCGGCCCCTGGCATTTTCTTTAATAAATATTTAGATATCTATGCTATACTAAATGTTGACATATGATCTGGGCATAGTTAATGTGTTGTCCGAAGTCACCCACGTTTGGTAATAATTAAGACGAATTAACACTACAGTGTGAGATCAAGTTACTTAATAATTTGCACATATAGGTACCAATTACCATTGATTTTATAGTATATTATAAAACCAATGCAATCACCAATTAACACAGACAAGTTAACGGGTATGGGTAACCGAAAACCGCAATCAAATATTTCTATTTGCTGTTGTGCTACAGTAGTCAATGTAGTGATATAATTTAAAAAAACAAAAATATAATATTTTGTATTTACCTCCATAACATGTACTATGATATCATTATGTCATCAATAAATATTATTTTCTATGGAGGTTATAATAGATATTAACGTAGAGTATCAGTTTTCAATTTTTATTAAACGTGCATTCTAAAATTATAAGATAACTAAAAAAACATGGTGTTGTCCGAATTCATACCACATGTCCGAAATCACCCCTTTTTACAATAGTCATTAGTGCAAGAATCTTTGGTTCAGACATTTCTAAGGGGCCTCTCCTGCGGACAAAGTCTGCGCACGCCTATGGTACCACTAGTGGTACTTACGCTAAGAAAATTTTCCTTTATTAAAAAAATGGAATAGATCATTATTCATATTAAATATTATTTGGTTTATTAAAACTAATAATTGTACATATTTAATTTTCTTTTTATAGTTAAATGCTTAATATGTTATCATCATTTTTTAGTTCCTATGATAAAATAAAATTACGTATATATAAAATAACGTTTATTTGGTCTATTTTTTACAAGATCCCTATAATTCCGACAAAACATGCACCTATAGGCTATAATATTATTTCACTAATTAAAGTGAGACGTATCCTTACGTAAGATATTTCAATATTTTTATATGGGCACTGGCGTTAGAGCATTTAATATATAAAATATAATATTTTTATGAACAAGGAAAAAACTATTAACCAACTTATAGGTACAGACCACAACAAAGTTTTTAAAATATTCATATATACAGCTATATTATGCGTATTGTAGGTATAGGTACACTTAACATATTATACAAATGTCTAAGACAAAATATAACAACAAAAAAAAATCCCACAGCACTCAACGCCATGATATTTAATACCATAATATAAATATAATCCTTCGTGATAACCCGTTTTAGTGACAAATAAAAAAAATTAATATTAATGACATTTTTCCTAAACACCTATAATACACAATACGGGTTTATCAGACGAACGTATACGGCCGATCTATTGTACCTATCTATTACTATAATATATGTTTATTTTACGTCTGTGCGGCGGTGGAATATAATATATTATTATTATTTATTATTTACGATACGACTATACGTAAGAAATCGGAAAAACTCGATTTTTTCGTTAAACGCCAGAAGGGTGTACCAGCCATACTAAAAATAATGTAATGGTGGTTTTTTCGCGAGAATCGGTTATGTACGATTACCTATACGTATCCAATTAAAAACACGAATGTTATCTGATGATGAATTTCCGGAGAAAAGAATAAATACGTACGCACGCAGTCAGAGTATAATAGGAGCCCATAAAAATTGACTCTTTTGTACACCCGAACGGGCGTCCATAGTATAGATTGTGTACAGCAATAATATGTATATACCTACAAACAGTAGCTGCGGCCCGGAGCGTTTACAGTCGTCAGGAATTCGTGTCGGTTGCGAGAAAATACACGAAAAGTGTAAAATAAAATCCGATCGGATCGTATCGCACGCCGCACCGCCGTCTCGGTTTTCGCCCAAAACGGCCATACGATGTAATATCGTAGCCGTTTCGTCGAAACGAACTCATTTCCTGCTTGCACATGTACGCGTTTCGCTCGCAGCGTGTCGAATTTAATAGAGGGACACGGTGGTAAACAAACACAAGATATTAAATAAAAATACCGAGTCGCACGATAAATCAAAAGGTTTTCGCGATGCGTGCACACACACATATATATAACAACCAACGACCGCACGCAACGGGTTTTCCGAGAAAACGGCTTTACATATAGCAATAACGCGTATGATTGGCGGACGAGAACTCTCCTCGGGGCCGATACAGAAATATCGAAAAATCTTTTACCCCGAAAACGCGGCGGACGGGGAGGTTTTGTGTAACGCTGCAACCGAATAACATAACATGTATATGTAGGCGCGTATTGTGTACAATAATAATATGTGTTGTGTAGCTATGATGGTATCTTTACACGAACGGTAATAAATAATAATAATATATAATAATAATAATAATAATGATATGTAATATTACGTATATAATACACACACACGCGAGCGCGCTCGGCGTGAACGATTCGGTGGCAACGCCGGCGGGAGGTCCTGTCGGACACGTGTTCTCGTGTGTCGAAAAAGGATTTCGCGGAATTTTAGGGGTTGGACGCAGTCAGTGGTTTATACCGTCGCCTAGCACGGGCCATAATAGGTATCCCGCTGACGGAAACGTCCGACGACACTGCTGCAAGTCGTGTGTATACACTTATTATTGTACAGTAAAACTGCGATACCGCCCCGAAGATCGTATTCACGCACATGACACTTTTACGAGGACGCGTATGTATGACGTTTTATTATTACAGCACTATGCGGAGAGGCCAAGGGTGTGTCGTAGGGGTAGACGTGTGCACCGATGCGTGCAAGGTTCTTCTCTCGCCCGGTGGCGCGACTATTGCAATAATGCAACGCATGTACATAATATTATTATATATTGTACGCTGTATAATATACAATGTAATATAATGATAATAAATATTATAATATATAAATAGATGTGTGGGTAGGGGTGGTTTGGCATTCAGGTGTACGCGGACAATACACACGACATAGTTATAATGTATACGGTTTACAGCCACCGCATAACGAGATAATTTCGCGGAAACGACCACCGCAACCGCGGACAACCATAATGATATTATATTATTATTATTATTATGATAATAGTACGCGTATGGCGCGAGAAATGCGTTGCTTTTTTTTTTCTCTCTCGGGGGGAGGGGAATGATAATATTGTTATTTACCGTTTTTGAGGTCTTATTTTGTGGGCGTTGTATGTACAGTGTGCACACACACACACATACATATTATACCAATTTCACGGGCTGCGCCGTCGTCGCCGCGTGCACAATAAACCGTGAAATGCGAGTTTAATAACCGCACGAAATCCGCCAGCGTGTAATACGCTGTTCAAGAAAAATTTCTATATTCATATATAATAAAAACATTCGCAGAGAGTGAGTGAGTGAGAGAGAGAGAGAGAGTAAAATATGAGCTGTTTAGGTATATAATTTAAGACGTTTAAGTGGAGTTGCAGAGACCGTAAAATATAATATATTCAACGGCCAACTTTTTTTTAAACATGGTTTTTTCCCAATATAATATATAGATTATAGGTACAGGTTAACCCTCTACGTGATTTTCCATTTTAAATGAAAAGACACTGTAGGACATCCAGTATATTATAATATAATATAGATGGTAACATACTGAGTGAATCTGTGTCGACTGACTTAGTGTTTTAACCAAAGTGTTTGGGTTATTATGACTGTATAAGAACTTATAGTAGGTACAACTAATATATTATATTAACCCTGTATATCACCATGATCACCTATTATAATATTTACAATACAATTACTGAATTACATATGATATATCATTTATTGTATAGTTTAATCTATTATATATTTTATATGCGCTTAATACGTCGTTTACTAAATCAACTGATCTTATTCAATAGGACGACTTACAAGATAATTAGATACAGATTTATATATAGGTACATACCATATATTATATCACCTATTATTATGTAGGTAGAAATCCGCTTGAAACAAACGTATATTATGAAGACGAATAAATTAAAATATACTTATTTTCGATATAATACGTGTATCACGAACTTGGATAACATCTCGTATATTAGCCTTTAATAGTGTCTTAGTGCACCTACCTATAGGTATATATAAACGAATATACTATTATTTTAAGATGTTATCTTCTACATATTAAACACACTATATACAGTCTCAGATGACGGAAATCGCAGCAGATAATCGTTCGAACTACTGCGGAAGAATCAGCTTTAGGCGTCACACAATATTAATAGCCCATATTATATCTCTATATATCTATATAGGTACTTCTTTTTTTATATACTGTTTAGGTTATACGACATTGTATTTAGAAACCACCTTCACTATAGTGTTATTATTATTATTATACATCATCTCAGCAGAGGAATATTTTGTCCAGAACGTATTTATAATATATAGGTATATACGCATAATTTAAATTCATTTTATACGAAACGTAAAAATTATAATAATATATATTAAAATATAATTATTTATCGCTAAATAAATTATGGCGTTTTAGCATGCTCCGGTCGTATAAATATAACTGTTATTATATTATAATATTATATATGTGTACATTTGAACCGACTACCGAGTGCAGTTTATTACGAATCTATATTACATATTATTATAGTTTAGAGTAAACGCGATAAATATTTTGTCCTTTTCCGTATAATATGATATAATTTTATAATAACATTTTGCAGGCTATATGCTGCAGGTACGATGAAATTTAAAACGACGACCGCACAAATGTTGCCAAAGGAAATGTTAGCAAATCATGTCGCGTGTGGGTGTCGCTGGTAGAACGGATGCCCGGTAGCCGTGTACGGCGTATTATTATATACGTTTTTGCTGTCCGGATCTTACTTTACCGAGCAAACACACGATAATAATACATAATAATATTATATTTAAAAATACGATTTACAATCGAACGAAATTGTTCGAATGTTTATTTGACGCGCACAATTCGACGTGATATTTACTACGCTAATATATCTAAGAGCAGTCGTGGGTCCCCGTCGCGTATCATGATATACAGCTATACAGCTTGTATAATATCTATATACAATTATTTTGAATTTAATATGCGTATACGCACGCTGCAGTAGACGTTTGCTGAGAAAATTCGTTCACAAATACTGTAAGAACCAAAATTAATAAATTGCAACATAGGTATATTATATAACTTGATACACGTCACAAAAAATATAAATAGAATACAATATTAGTTTTTTTATTCAACTAGTTTTTATTCATTGTAGAAATACATCATTTAACTTGGCCTTTTTTTATACAACTAATATTTTATTCTATTTATATTTTTTGTATTTTTAAGACTATTCTATAGCAAACGGCTTACTCGCAGATTCTGAACGTGTACTCGCAAATTCTCGCAAATAACACGCTATTGTTTGATATAAATTTTGAAGTTACAGGACAACATGGGTGGGCCAACTTCACGGTCGAAAATTAGGATTTGTGGGTAAAGGGTCAACTCGCAAATGTTGAAAGTGAACTCGCAAATTTTCGCAAATGTTGACGCATCTTTTGGTATAAATTTCGAAATTTTTGAGCGACATGGTTGAGCTACGTGAACTTGGCCCACCCATTCTTAATTTGTTTGCAGTTAAAAAACGACCAACTCGCAAATTCTGAAAGTGAACTCGCAAATTCTCACAAACTTTTGGTGAAGATTTTGAGTCGCTCCACCAAAATGGGTGGGCCAAGTTCACG
Organism: Sitobion miscanthi; assembly: GCA_008086715.1. Taxonomy (NCBI): domain Eukaryota; kingdom Metazoa; phylum Arthropoda; class Insecta; order Hemiptera; family Aphididae; genus Sitobion; species Sitobion miscanthi. The sequence goes on from CM017797.1 coordinate 6,071,534, forward strand.
AACGTAAATTAATCACAATAATATGATAAAATATACCTACTTAGTAATATTATAGGCCGAAAGTCGGTCTTATATTAATTATTATACATTCACCTGATAAAAAATACCTATCATTATTATAATATTTTATTGATATATATTTGATGCGTGACAAAAAAATTGCTAGTAGGTAGTTAATAATTTGCATGGGCCTTCACAGGGGCATGTTTAGTGGAGCCCATTATTCTGTTGAATAAATAAATATACAAATACACTCTAATACGTAAAAAAGAAACAATATTTTGTTTTAGTAAAGACAATTTTATTGTGTATTAACAAACTTAACAAACAACAAATGTAATTTTGGAATGCATTTATTATATTAAGTTATATTAAGTACAATCAAAAGAGTAAATAGATTGACGGCACAAAGTGGCCTTTTTTTTATTTTTACATTTTTATCATTTTTTTTAATTTTACTATTTTATCATTTTTTATTATTATAAGTAAAGACCGGATTTAATTGATATTGCAACTTTTTTTGTAGTTAAGATAAATCAAATCTGATCAAATATGTACACGATTTGTATTAATTACTGTCTTTCTGTTTAATTTTATGTTGCAATTTATTGCAATTTTTAATGTTTTTGCAATTTTTTTCAATTTTGTATATTTCACGTAATCAAATGTACAAATCAATATTTCTTAACTAATTGTTGAGCCATGTTGTGAAGTAATGCACACGTGATTATTATATTAACTATTGTCTGTGGAGCGTTAGCCAGACTTCTCCTCAAACATGAAAATCTTCTTTTCCAAAGTCCAAAAGTTCTTTCAATGATATTCCTAGTCCTTATTTGTGCTTTGTTGTACTTGCGTTCTGGAGCTGTTGTTGGATTACGCAGTGGTGTAAACAAATATGACTTGCATGCATATCCTTAGGTTGGATACAAAAATGATAAAATTAAAAATTAAATATTAACAATATTTTAGTTAGGTAACAGAAAACAAAACTATTATTTAATATTTACCACCGTCTCCCAGCAATTTTACTCCATGAGTATTTTCAGAAAAATATTTGTTTGCGTAACTGCCATTAAATATAAAACTATCGTGATAACTTCCTGGCCATCTAACTACCAAATCTAGGAATTCCATTGATGGTCCACAAATAGCCTAAATTAAATAAAACCAAAAATTGATGAATTAAATAGTATATAGTACGCAGTACCTATAATGTTGAAAAATTCTAATTTAAATTTAAAAATAGGTGTTTAGTATGAATTCAATGATATTGAAAGTATTCAAGTATTCAAGTACCCACAAATAATATTTATATATTACAACAAAATAATTTATACCTAGCTTTATTGTTGGTCCAAATTTGAACGTAAAATATCTATAAAATAAACTGTGTTCATAAATTGTTGGTTACAGACTTACAGTATGAACTACTTACAATAATATTTAATACTAATTAAATAAATAAAAAATATACAAACTTGAACGTTCAGAGAAAAATATCCTTTTCGATTTCTAAAAACTTCACCATCTGGCCCACCAGGATTCTGTATTTTAATATGGGTGCAGTCTATGCATCCGCCAATGCCTGGCATTTTATACATTTTATAAAATTGCTCCTGTATTAATCTCCATTCCTCGGCTGTATTTGGAAAATTAATGTGATGTTTGAATTGGCTTGCCAAACTCATAGATATTCTTTTAATTATCCGAGGTACAGTTGCTTGGTTTATTCCTCTTATATCACCACTAACTATCTATAATTAGTAAATACATACAATATGTTATGTAAAATAATTAGCTAAGTTATTATTGCAATTAAGTAACCTGGAAATTTGATGATGCATAAAATCTTAAAGCAGTTAAAAGCTGAAGGATCGGAGGAATTGGTAAACCTCGTTTGGTCGAATAATCTATATTTGAAATCAGGTCCAATAAAACATCTACTGCTGTTTCTTTGGAAAACCTATTATTCATTAATACGTATTATGCATTTTGAGTTTATTAATTTAAATAAGAATTGCTTACCTGTATCTTTTATAAAATTCCAAATCCGAAAAAAATTCTAATGGATTTTCCAAATCCCTTAAATACCTTCTTGGTGTAGGTTTTTCAACGAATTCAATAAATTCAATAAATTCCATTAAATCCTCCATTTCACAATAAATTAACACTACAACAATTACTTAATCAACAGTAAAGTCTAATTAATAAAAGGAATAATACAATTATTAATTATAACGACAATTTATAATATAGATTATAGGTTGTTTAATGATAACATCAAATTAAACATTTACGGGATGGCTAGGTGATGGATATTGACCACTTAACTTTACGGATTACTTTATGTATCAGCAGTCCCATAATTATGACTATGCATTGCAAAGTTACGGGGATTCTCTTAGGTGTCACCTAAAATCCGTTAGGTGTTACTTAAAATGACTATGCATACGGCCCTTTATAATATAAAAATAATAACATTATTGTGGATTTTTATTATTGGTTTGATTAATATGATCTTAGAAGTATAAAGGAGTATTATCTATGTTATTAGATATATTGTGATATATATATATATATATGTATTTAGATATAACGCCTATTTTATTAAATTGTTTTAAATAGGCACCAATAACGAGTGTTGACGTAGAACGTAGTTTCTCGTAATACAAACATATTTTAAGTAATGGAAGATTTAATTAATGAATATATAAATACGACTTGCATTTTTATTGTGCAATTTATTTTGCAATTTTTATGGGATTTTTGGTGCAATTATACAATTTTATTATGCAATTTTTGAGTGTTTTTAATGCAATTAAATCCGGTCTTTAATTATAAGCATAGGTACCTAAATAAAATATCAATATTTATGAAATATAAACAGTGTATTTATTAATTTATTGCTATACTTCCTTTCAAAAACTCTGGGATCTATAGGCTTAATTAATAATTTAATACTTTAACTCACACGTAATCGTATGGATAGGTATTATTTTGAAATGTAACTGAAATAGTTTAAATAGAATATATATGCGATAGTCAACGGAAACATACAGATAATGTTTAATGGAAACATATATTCGACGTTTAATGATAACATTTATACAATGTTTAATAGAAACATACGCACGATGATTAAAAGTGATGTTTAGGTAATATTTGGATGAGACATATATGATATGAATATGATACAAGGAAACATAAGCATGATGATTAAAAGTGATGTTTAGGTAATATTTGGATGAGACATATATGGTATGAATATGATACATGGAAACATACGCGCGATGATTATAAGTAATGTATAGGTAATATTTGGATGAAACATAATTTATGATATGAATACGATACGAGGAAACACAGTGGCCGGTAAGGTATTTTCGTCTGGAGGGAGGGAAGGACTACACTGCAGACTTTAATCTCTCGGGCAACAACCACACAACAGCAGGCGCTTAGCGATCTTCCACGCGGTGGCGATAAACCGCCTTGCTCTACCACGTGTCTTGCTTTTAACTGCTGTTGTAGTGGTTGTCCCCGGTTCATTTTTCAATTTCAGATTAGTCGTGTAGTCCTTCCCTTCCTCCACAGACGGAGGCTCCGCCTGAACGCTATCTTGGGCCTGGACGTCGGCTGAACCCGCAAGGTCCGGTAATAACGCTCCAGCGTCACCGCTGCCATCCTCGATCGGGATGCATTCGACAACCGATGTATCGTCTTCATTAAACAGCCAAATAATGTCCAGCAATACAGCATCGTCGTTATCGTGTAATGGCTGTTGTGAATCTTCTTCTTCTTCTGTCGACATGATCCATGTGTCGACACGTTCGATAACATTTTCCATAACCATTTCTGCTACGAGTTCACAAGCGGTAGACATTATAATGTTTTTTGTTGTTTTCAGATCAGACGTTTAATTACAACTGAGCTCGAATAACAAAATACAAAACCTGTTTACTCGAAAAATTCAAACATTTCCCAGACGACGGGTACATAGCGACGCGCGTATAGTCGTTGCGACTGTTCTAATCAACAATCGTTAGGATTTCGGGCCCTTTTATTTTTCCAAGACCATATTATTAATGATATATACGCGTAGTTATAATATATTAAACTATGATATTTGAACAATGATTTGTGTTTCAATTCGTATTATACACTGCAGAACTGCAGTGCTCATTTTATACTTTCACGTTAAGTCTTTTAGGTTCCGAGTGAAACAATGGATATATTGATTTTACAATGGTGTGTGTTTTTTTGTGTATGCTTTTATAGGAAAAAAAATGATTCAATCTTCAATTCTAAGGGACATTAAGGGTGATTTCTGATACGAAATTGTATTTAGCCGGAGCCCATTTAGAGATCTATATTGAAATTTATTTTTTCCTACCTGTCATCGTTTATCTATTACCTGCAGTTAGAACTTGGAATAGTTCAATAATTCCATGAGATATTTATTATTCATATTTAAATATTATATTTTATAAACCTATGACCAAATGAATTTATTAGATTTTAGGTTTCTGGTTAAATTTGTTCCGGTGACTAACAATACAATAAAATTAGGTAATCCTTAATGTATTGTGACGAACATCTATTGCAATATACTAACATACAATAATAATTACAAACGCAGTACTCGGACCAGATGCAGACACCACCACACAAATTCTTACATTCTTACACAAAACCAAACTGTATAATAAAATTTAAAAAAAAATTATAATTGTAAATTGTAACTAATGGCCATCGTAGCTGATGTTAATTAATAACAATAAAAATAATAATAATAATAATAATAATAATAATATTAATAATAATTATGCATTGGCTAATAATAATATAAAATTGATTTAACTAAACAAATAATTCCATACAATGATATAAATATATAATAAATAATAATAGTTATAATATATATGTTTGAAACTCTCCTTTAGCATAATGCTTCTGTTGGGGGATATATAAGTTTGAGTTAAGTACAATACTAAAGTTTTAAGCTAAGTGATATTTACAAAGAAAAATAAAACATTTTAACAAATGAAAATTTCATTAAAACTAATTAGGTATGTTTTCTTATATATAAGCATATTTTTAAAAAATCTAGCTTTTTAAAAGTGACAAATAAATATATATTGTTAAAATTATAAATATTAATATTAAGTTGCCTATATATTCGGTTATCAGAAGATATGGAGTTATAGTAAGTCCAAGCTGTTTATGTTTGTTGGTACACAAATATTGATATATTTTGTATACCTAACGGGTATTCGCTAGGAGTAATTCACCTTGGCTAAATTATACTTAAACTTGTATAAAATTAATAGAATATTTCTAAAATATAATCTGTATGAATGCGTGGTACATTATATTATGAGTTATAAATAAACAGAATTATTGTTTACGACATTGTAATACTTGGGCTTCAATAATAGAAATTAAATTAGCCTATTTAGAGTCCATATTTTTAGATCATAAATATGTGAATCATATTCTTAACCCCTGCAACATATTGTACATTAATTATATGAACGAAAATAAGTATACTTATGTCATAAGTGTGAACAATTTATGCATTGTATTTCACCTGTATGCGCAAAGAGATTTGAAAATTTAAAACAAGGTTCCCCTAAGTTATAACTTAAAACTTACATAATATAAGTAACCTATAAAATTCTCAAAAATTCATTAATGCATACTTTCTTTTTATTTCAGTATTTCACATTTTAACAAAAATTGATTATTTAAACGAAAATAACAATTTTAGTTAAAAAAAAAAAATTTTTGTTATGGACTTGAAACTTTTCTCCAATGTGTAATGTTATTTACTATATAAACAACGACGTTTTCAGATATTTATACTACAAACTTATTCACACCGTTCAACTGTAGATGCCTCTATCTAGATACCAGCTATGTCTATATTGACTTATAATTTATGAACAACAGGTAATATTATATGAAATAATATTATTCCTATTAATTATTAATTATTTTATTAAACAATACCTATATGTGATTAATTGTTTTCGGTTAGAGGATAGGAGGTTTTAATTTAATCTTTAATACCAATTGAAAAATAAATTACTAATAGCAATATACATTTATGATAAACACTAAGAAATAAAGGCTGGCATTCTCCGCTTAGAATCATTTATAGAATTCAATAATGATTCATCGTACAATGAATAAATAAATATATTTCAAATTTCACACAAACTTTAGTCACCCGATCAATGACGAGTACACTTGACACTTACTAGGTATACAACATTCATAGTTTTATATTGAATGGTACCGCTACATAACAGAAAATTTTTATGGGGAAATTTCATCAGAACCAAGTGCAATCCTACATTGCGCATCGCAAAGACCATACAGATTCTGCAGGAAATACGCTGATATGTTGCGTTCTATGAACAAATACATCCCATATAACATAATACGCATCGTAGTTATACACTTATACAGCACATTTGTGCATAGTAATAAACGATGTAATTATCGCAATGTATATAATAAAGTATGAAATAACAATTTATGATGTTCAAGTTCATAAATAAATAATGTTATACCGTTTCGGGCGTTATTCGCAACGGGTAAACTTAACATAATAGCCTATAATATAATCAAAGATAAATGTCGATCATTACATGTTTAAATATGAAAGAAAAAAAAACAGATCGTTATTAAAATATATACAAAATTATTATTTATTGATAAATCGATCAATTTAACGGTGATAACAATAAAAATTAATTGATGGACGGCTGCTCTGGGCTTATTTAATAGAATGCCTACGGCCGTACCGGTGGTCAACAATCGCGCGTTGTCCGAGACATTCCACGTTTCAGACTGCATATTACGCGAATTTATAATACACATATAGAGAAGAGCGGCGGCGGTAATCGCGACTGCCGAGTTTTTACTTCCTCAGATTTATTTAAATTTTTTTACATAAATATATATTGGGAAGACAGATTAACACTAGTAGCGCTGTCGACGCCTATCGCACTGATGGTTAGGCCGGTTCCCCCCTACGTGGAGTCGGTAGATTGTATGTATTTTCCCGACATTTCGCATATATTTTGCTTTAAGTGAAGTGTATTTGAATGTAGTTGATGATATCAGTAGACATTGTACTTACCAACGTATACAATTAGCTATAAAAAGTTTCGATACCAAAATTCATTTATTATAAAAAGTAAAATAACCAATATTTTGCTTTAAGTGAAGTGTATTTGAATGTAGTTGATGATATCAGTAGACATTGTACTTACCAACGTATACAGTTAGCTATAAAAAGTTTCGATACCAACATTAATTTATTATAAAAAGTAAAATAACCAATATAAAACCATACATCTATACATCCCAAATCGGAAGGTACAAATTGTTTCCGCCAGAGCGCGTTTTGTTAATCTGCTTCCCCAATATATAGGAGGTTCAGGTACGACTCTCGTTGCGTAGAATTGAATGCAGAATGCTACCCTATATAATTCAGAATCTTTGGATTAAGGTACGTTGGCGTGTCATATAATATTTGTTATAATATATTGATAGTAACCATATATACCTACTTGTGAATAAATAAGCCAAACGAATGTGTGATTACTGATTTCGACCGACTGATGACGAGTAGACTCATGAGAAAATAGAGAATCTCTAGATAATATATTACAATAGTAATCACTGTAACTTTTCAATATTATACGCACGATGCTTTATATAGACAAATAAAAATCATTAATTATGTATATTATATTTTATATAAATAACTTAATCCATTAGTTGATTTGAACGCTGCAGGAGTGTCCCGAGTTAATACCCCTATAGGTCATAAGTCGTGAAATGTTTTGTTTTTGCTAATAGATAAATATATTTTATACAATTTTGTTTACTGTTTTTGCACTCATTATACAAACCGTTGATGTACAAACATCAAATACATAGATTATGTATAAGCATATAGATATTGAGTTTTTGTTTGCAAAGCTGCAGTACCTAAGAGTAAATTATTTTCGCCCCTTACCCATGGAATCGAGCTGAAGACGCCTCTGTTTGAACGTTATGACTTATGAATGATTTATTATCATATTGTACCGCACATTTGATGTAACCTCAACAACGAGTTCAATCTGAGTTCAAATTACTGAAATTTATTTATATTACTAATAGAACAGTTTTAAATTATGGGTAATCGAATACCGATCATTTAAGAAATCTTATGTTTGTATATTATTTATATATAAGGTAATAATGTATTTTATCGTCGTATACCTAAGCAGTGTATACCTACGCCGGGCTGCGCATGGACGTTACACCCGACAAATACCTATATATATATATATAGTCGTTACTATATTATCGTCGTTAAAATAAAATTTGCATTCGTATACAACGCGCCACTGGTGTACTTGTATTCTATACACGTATAGCTTATACAAACCACGTTTATCCCTGTGCTTGCGGGCGCGTACAATATAATATACGAGCAATAAAAATTTCGCAGAACGCGGACGAAAAATCGTCGGACTGCGGTTTTATTTCCGCGCCGAGGACGCGAAAATTATTGCCGCCTTCGTACTTCTCGATGATTATTATTGTTGTTGTAGTTGTACTGCAGCGGAGGACACGCCGAGAATAATATAATAATAATAATAAAAAAATCCTGTCCGTCGGTCGTCTTGCCGCCGCCGCAGCTACTTGGAATATTTTTACATCTAGCACGAGGTATATTATACGACGGCGAGTGGGTAAATAATATAATATATATTGTACGGGACGCGTAGGAGTGAAATTAAAACTATACACATGATATTATATATACACACTCATAAATGTCGCATTTGGTCGTTAAAACGGTCGCCAGCGTAATATATTATGTAGGTACTTACCTGTATTATGCGTACACATACAAGTACAAATTGTGAATTTTTCCGATAAATTCCTGCACTGGCGGCTTAAAGTGCATCTCGCATACGTGTATACATATATACCTACTCGCGTCGATACTTGTGAATAAACGCATACATTGTGTATACATATAGAATATAGATAGTAATACCCGATATGTATTTACCGGCCCGATTATGTATAATATACCGCATAAATGTTCGGTGAACATGGTATTACATACATATATATAGGTACATAACACTTGTGCAGCGCCGACGGACGAAACGATTGTATTAGTATATATTATTATGTATGTACAAAATAAATTGTATGTTAAAGTTATTATTACTATTGTAATTTTTTTTTTTTTTTTTTTTACTGATTTACGAGCACAATTACCACTAGTGCGTGACGTAGAGGATTTCATGCGCGACCATTATATTATTATGCTGCACAATGTCGGAGAGATAAAGTAGTGAGAGAGAGAGAGAGAGAGAAAACAATTAAATAAATCATATGCCTACCCTTCATAATGTTATGACGAAGGTGCGTATAGTATTGCTTTTTAAATGTGTGTGATTTCAAACAAAAATTATTATTTTATTGTATATAGAACTGTGTATAGAGAAACCATTAAGAATTTTTCTCTCAAATCTAGACAACGAATTAGGTACTTCATCGACATGATGTATACCACACTTCGCGTATTAAAAAATGTTATTGATGGTAATTGTATGATTAAAATTAATAGTTATTGGATATAAGTTGTAAGTTATAATATTCTTATTATATATACTTATCGTATTGTTTTCATAGTATATGCGCCTACACTATCTATATTATATTTAACTGATTTTAGTCAAAACTCGGAACTATAAAACCGCGGTACACATCCCGCACTACTCCAACACCTAATGTTTATAGTTTAATTGTTTTTCTTATGCCTACAACGTCGTCAAGTCATGAGTTATTACTTATTAGTACTTATCATATATCATATTTATGTACATGTTATTTGTATAATAATATTATATTTATTGTTCGTTGCTCATACCGCGTGTAGACGATAAATGATAATATTATACCATAAGGATATAATTCATTGTTTATTATAGCAATATGACGTTCAGATAATATACAATATATATAATATTCAAACAAAACGCAGCATTCAGGAAAACTGACGCGACAGTTAAGAATCAATGAATTAATTTTTTTCGTGAATCATACGATTATTATCATCGCGTATTTGATATTATATAATATGTAAGTCGTACATACCGCATAATATTATGGTACCTACACATATGTATAGCGTACGTCTTGGGTGTATTCCAAATGTCGGCCATTGTTGTTTCTAAACTTATAGGATATGAACCTATTAGATATAATATTGTAGTATTTAAGTATATTATTTATATATATTACCTTGCATTCGTGTAAACAAACGTTTATTAGTTCAATTATAATACCGTACATAGCTAATGTTCTATATTCTTCGATATTTTATACTAATATTTAAACGATTTTTGTCAATTCGCAAGTAAAATGGGTTTTGATCGATCACAGCGCAGTCTTATAATTCGGAACATAAATACGTGAGTATTTTATCCAAAAAATTGCTCAATTTATATATTAATAATCCTGTGATTTTTGACAGATATTTTTTTTGACTCTTCACCACATTGTCATATTCGTAAAGTTTTCTGATAACTACCATGGTACTACGGTGTTGTATTCGTTATATTTTAAATATTATATTGTTTTTTTTTTATTCTTTTTTTCAACGACAAATTATAGTTATAGAATCGGTTTCAGTGGAGTCAGTCTGAAGAATAAATTCACTGTATGTTGAATATATACTTTCCCATTGATTGTGTAAAAAGTATTATTTAACCGCCACCTTTGACCGTTTTTTTTTACTTCAGTTATATCATTCACATTCTAAACGAATGAATTAGTCTCAAAAACATTAAATAACTCCATTAGTATTATATACTTATATATTTTATTTTTATATGTAAATGAATATTGTTATGTATTTTATGTTAAATGTTTATCTTTAAATACATTTTGTTATCTTGGCGCGACACTGCTACTCGGCTAACAAACAGGCTATTTAAAAGTATTTATCATGTAAATGACTCGTTTGTCATAAGCTAATCATAATTGACTTAACTTGACATACTTACACCACATTTGACTTGGATTGTAACGAATGTGTGGCTTAAGCAAAATAAATTAATCGATGCACTTTGATGTGAATAGACTGTAGTCTGGCGTGTACAGAGAGTAGACGTAAACTGTATACTAGATACATTTTTCAGAAGAGATTAGTAATGTCATACAAGTTAAAACATAAAATTGTACCTTTACCTAATACCTAACTATTTTCTGTACTTATGTTGTTGAGTTATGATTTAAAATTTGTATTAATTATATTCACCGGCATTATAGGTAGGTACATACAGAGTTACCAACTTACATTATTTTATCTAAATAATTTATACTTATACACCATATTACACAACACTTAATATTGTACCTATATATTGTATTATATTTTAGACTAAAATAATATTATAGTAGGTACTATTTATTTATTTGTTTATTTATTGATTATCAACTAATAACATACATACACAATATTTACTATAAGAGTTTTTCCGTTACTTCAGCTACTTTTCAGAATCTCTTATCTAGGACTCAGCAACATTCACGAAGATGAACAAAATGTTGTTCACTTGAAAGTACAAACCGTCTCAGATAAATAAAGTGTACATAATACCTATATGTAATTCAATCTATATGTACCTTTAAATGTAATCTTAAACACTTTCTAAAAATGTAACTTACTGCAATAATATGTATAACATATTACGTTCGATGGCCTTAGATTATGGCGAGAACGATGTTTTAATAATAATAAAAACTGTTACAACTTATCCAATCCCATGGATGTGAGTTATAGTGGTGGATGGTCATAATCAAACATGAAATTCTGTATGCTTTTGAAGGCGTATCTTTTGAAAAGGTAGACACCAAATTAGTGGACACATCGACGTACTTTTTTTTTACGACTTTCGCTTTGGCGTCATATTTAAATACACTATATATGTACATTGTGACTAATAGGCATTAGGTTAGGTACGATAATATAACATTAAATACTCGTATCATAGTAGCGTGCGTATATAATGGAATGTTCCGTATTTCAAAACACTATATGTATATCGCATACAATTAATCATTTGCATCTATTATATATATATTGTATATTCGTAGAATATAAATCCATCGTGGTCATAACAGGCGGTCTTCCTGTCGTCCGATTTCAGAACAAAAACACGCTGATGATGGTCTGCGCAGTATACCCGTTTAATGGGTTTTTTTTTTCGGTGGGATAAAAAAAAAGAAAATTCGCAACGTTTGTCGGCGGTGTCGTTTACGGAGTGTTATACATTACACGCACACGTATTATAATAGCAATAAGAACATCATCATCATGTATCATCCGTCGGCGAAGGCCCCGAGGCCGTTACGAACACAATCATCGTGTACAATACGCACAACATATAAACCTACGTATATATATATATATGAATTTAATAATAATATATTGTGATATATTATATCAAGTCGCGTCGCCCATACGTAACAGTGCGGCAGCTCGGCGGTATCTGTATTATAGGTAGGTAATATATATATATATTATGTACGACGATATACCTGCAGCGCCTACTGCCATTGTGCGCGGCGAAAAACACTATTAGGTTAAAAAATTACCTGTTGACATCATCGCACACCGTCATAATCGTCTGCACCACCGCCGCCAAACCGCGTCCCATATACCTATACATACCGTGGTTGATATATTAATATTGTATAATATACCTCTGCGGGTTACACGCGCCCGCACATAAATCACGCCATTCCCCCGCAAACGGTGCACCGGCCTAACGATGCCGAAAAACCAAAGATAATTCGCTACATCATATATTACGTAGGTATGTACACGTGACTACAATGGTAAATAATAATAGATAGGTACATCATATACATACGTCGTCGGTTCGAGTGCGGTGTACGAATCCTTAGGGGTGCTCCGCTTCGCGCATATGTGCTTCATTATTGGTGGTGGGGAGGGGGGAGGAAGGACGCTTGCTCGATTTATTGAAATGGGTGCCTACGTATATAATACTATCGCCGCCGATATTTGTTATGGTTTTTTTTTCGGTTTCCAGTATCATTTACAACATCACTTGACTGCAAAAATATATGACATGACTTGCTCTTTTCAGTGTTTTTCAGGGTTAGGTTAGGTTACATACATTTGGCTTCATACGGAGCAGACCTTTTTCCAAATCTATATGCTCATAGAGTAAATTGTACACGTCCGTGTAGAGTGTCAACACAGATATAGATATCACGAGAACGAACAAAAATCCTCGCGACAAAAATAATATGTATAGTGAAATATTCCGCTTTTTTGCGAAATCATCAACTCTGCTGACCGAGGTGCTATAATTATATCAACTACCTACCTACCTACCTACCTAATACCTATAACGGATCACTTTGAGATGTTTGTACATAGTAATACTTTTATTTAGCGCACTGCCGTTAAATGTACGCGCACTGTGTATTATAATAACCGCGTATATGGAGTGCAGCTATATAGCCTGCTGCTGTTGGCGCTATACTATTACATATAATTATGTTATGTATATAGGTACCTGTATAATAATGTAATAATGTGTGAGCACGTTACAATAATCATATACGCGCGTCAGTAGTAACATATTATGGTCGGTAGTAATGGTATAATAAGGAAAAAAAAGGACGATGATATAATAATATGAGAATGAAAAAAAAACCCGACTAAACGATTCGGTGACCGCTTTATGATCTATATAAACTCGTTTGTTCTCCCGAGTTCGGACGAGATCCTTATAACGATCTCTATATGGCTCATGCATCGTCGTCGTAAATAGTTACATATTATAAATTGTGTGTGTGTGTTTGGGTTTTGGGTGAAGTTATGCCTAATATAATCTAAGGCGGTACATAGAAAAGTAAATATCTTTTGAGCATTCGGCGGCAAGTAGTTCCGAAGACAGGAATTTTTATTTTGATCGGGTAAAAATGAATTTTATCAGAGAGCTCAGATTTGCCGATCTCTTAACTGCAGTATAGGTACATAATATGTAAGCACGTTCGTTTGATAAGACTTTTGTGTTGAGCATATATCATCTAGTTATGGCAGGCGTATTACATATCTAATAAATATTACAAACACGGCAATACTATTGTTAGTCGTTATTTACATTTTTACAAATAATTTCATAAATTAATAAATATTTATATAAAAAAATAAAATAATTGTTTCCGACATGTTTCAATAAATAGTATTAGATAATATTGTACAATTGGGTATTTGAAGCAGCGGATGTAGTTAGTATCCCGAAATTTTATAAAATTTGTTTAACAATAGCTTTATATCTGCAGGTGAAAATAGATTTTATATATATATATATGTACTAAGTACTTATTACCTATGTCTTAATGGGTTTTAATATAGAAATAATGTACAGTTGACTTATACATTTTTCGTAAAAAAACTAAAAATCAACAAGTTGTTAGGTACATTATGGGTATAAACTATAATTAATATTTCCATCATCATAACAATTACATATTAAATTTAAAAAAATGCATTGTAAAAAATGTCAACAAATATAATACATATTTTGTGGTAGTATGGAGTGCCAGAGTGGTATAGGTACAGGTACTCGGCGGGATTTTGACGGTTTTCGAGAAATATAAAATCTTTTTCTGAATTCTGGCTCAAAATCGCGAAACGACAGTCACCTGTACAATATTATGGAAATGGGCATGCCACAACAACGACGTGTATCGAATATGTACTCTATAGGTGAAAATCGAGATCGAATACCGAGTAGATAATTTCAACGACAGAGATGCAACAGCTGTACAGGTATAGGTATATTATATACTGCCGCGGGCGTGTAACCAGTACCTATATACCTACCTATACCGAGAGTCGTATTTACCGCGCGATATCATAACGTTATTATATACATGTATGTAGGTATGTATAAATATAATATATGTTAAGCACCTACACGTAGATAGGCACTTAACTGCGGCCGTGAGTTCGGACGAGCTGGTTTCTAAAAGAAAGAACCCTATAACTTTTTTCCTTATAAATTATTACATATTATTATACGCGCTCGATAATTAAGTCATCAGCTGTTTAACGCGTCATATATATAGACGCGCGCGCGCGAGCTTCCGCGTCGTAAGTACACCGTATTATATATAATCACCGTCGTCGTTATCCGAAATGATATAATTCCTCTGGTCCTCCGGACGATTTCATTATATCGTGTTGTATATAGGTACACATGGGTATCGCACTATAGGTACACGGCAGCGTCTTATAATGGTACGCGTCCGTATGATATTATTATTATTATATAGTACCTAATATACGTATCGTGCAGGTATTATTATACACCCACCGCAACGAAACATGAAAATAATAATATAATGTCCGCCGTGGTGTTATTATAGCTACCTAGCTGATGTACGGACATCATAGGCGTCGAGAGTTTCAAGTCAGGCCCGGTGAGTATTTTTTACCCGCACATTTTTTCACGCAAACGACCCTGCCCGAGATTTTGGTCACGGCTCTGTGTGATAAATATTGCATTTTATAATTAAATCATCGTGAATATTATGACGCATATATTATAATCTATTAGGTATATTTCACCGGTTTAACTCTACAACTATCGTATGGATAGGTATGTGTTATAGATGTTATACCCGCTACCCGGTTTCCGATTTACTGACCGTCGGTCCGATGCGATTTTTTAAAATATAGGCCCTTAACCGCCCACCATATCGACTTCGATAGTATAATATTGTTTATAGACAACACATACTTTAAACATTATTTTTCATTTAATTGTACGATTATACGAGTGTTGTCGAATAAAAAAAAAATAAATATCTTTTTTCGTTTATGATGTACATAGGTACCCCCCAATATTATTTAAATGTAACGTGGAATTGTGGGTATACATAATATCTTATTATGAATCGTCTAAACAAAAAAAATGTTACGACTTCTGAAACTATAGGGCAGGTGACCCTACGGTTTGTCTTGACCGGCCCTCCCGGAGCTTCTGCACCTGTGCGCACGCTTATGGGTCGACGTTACATAATATTATGTACGTCGCAATGTGGCACTGTAATAGGCATTCTATGTGAGAAAAACGAACGCGTCGGATTACAATTTACATTGTTGTTTATAATGTTGTGACGCGATTTATACGGTCGGTTATGATGTCGAAGGCCGTACGAGTGGAGAAAATTCGGAACTGCAATGCGATAACTTCGATGGCGAGAAGTAAATTCATTAGGTCAGCGCGACACGCTCATAAAATTACAGATATTTATATAGATAGGTACACGGCCGTGGTTATCGCGGTTATAGATGTTCTTATATACAAGTATATGTAGATCAATTTAGGCACACGAAACATTTTATAATTGCAATTCTCCCCTGCGATGGGGATACCCTTTGCGGTAAGGTATACGGCGATATTCTGTACGAGACGATTTATCTGAACCCGTCGGATCGCCCATTTGAGGGCGCGTACATTCCGAGATCGTAGAAATTATAATTTTAAACATCGCGGTAAAGGTATATAATATTATCCACACGGGCAAGTAAGGCACAATATTTTACTCGAGCAGGAACGTGTACACGATTTTTTCGTGGCAAATTAACGCGTTTTTATATTGTTCTCGCGACAGACTGTATAATGGCATTCTCATTGATATTGTGTTATTCGTAGAGTTTGAAATCTTATACAACAAATTATACATCCCGCACAGAACACACCATGAAACGTACATCGACATTCAATACATTATGATATGGATCGGATCGTAATATTCAAAATTCATATAGTTATCATATTTTTGATTGAAATCGAGCAAAAAAAAAAATACATATATATATACACAAATATTTGTACACACGACGAACCCACACCAATATTGTATATTGTTACAGTAATATTATGAACAAGACGCGACATGTAGTAAAAAACGGTAATTAAAAAACACGCACACACGTAGTATGCTGCGATCGTACACAATATATGAACAGTTTCATAATGTATATAATAATAGTCTGAGTGATGCCTATGACATCGTAGACGTATGATAATATCACGCAGAACGTAATAAAATATTTAATAAAAGAAACTACGCGGGAGCAAAGGATAATATAATAGACGGAAAACAACGACAAAAAAACCCACTGAAATACTCGTTTTTCCACGGCAAAACCGAAACGAATACGTTACGGGTTAAAAAATATATATATATATAAACCACCGGTTTCGATGTTCGTATTAATTATTATAAATTACGACACGACATGTAAAATGTATATTATAATAAAATAAGTGACGCGCGATCGTTTTCGACAATTATTATTTTAAGTGCGTCTAATATATATATTTTTTTATTATATAATCCGACCGCGTGAGTTATAATATTTTTTTAATAATACGCGACACGCGATAACGTTATAATGACTTCGTTGTACGTAATATGTATGTATTGAAGGGTGACGTGAAGTATGCATATACCAGACAACATTAGAGCTCGACACACAAAACGGGGCGAGGGACTATCATCGGTGTCGGACGGGATTTCTGCGAGACGACCCCTTTCCAGACCCTCGACACCCTACGACGGACCCGAAATAGAGTACCCATATAAATTATAAATCAACACACACACACACACCGAAAACTTCAAATCTCGAAATTCCCGTGCACGAGTGTTTGTGAGTATATATATATATCTAGCGCGGTATAAACCCGGTGTGACCACGCGGTAGGTATAGGCTCCGGCTTCCGTTCACTCACGCATCTCTAGTCTGCGCGAGCTATCGCACGTCCATAAAATATACGCACTCTACGCATTATAATAATCGTATAATATATACGAACCCCGAGAAATTGTGACAAGTCTTATTTTTCTCTCCTCCCGCGCGACCTTCTCACGGCGTCCGTTTTCATATATTTTTATTATTATCATTCTACACGACTCTGGTACGACTACTATACAGTGGTCGGGGGCTCCCCGTCGGGTTAGGACTCTTCGTCGTCGTCGACACACACACACACCCGCTGAGCCGAATCCTCTCGCCCGATGATCCGCGACGGTGGGCCCCGAGGCTGCTCGTTACATAAAGAAGTCGTATGTGTATACACGACATTCGGGTACATAAATCCTTTTCGTCGTTGCCACTGCACTCGCGATGACGATAATATTATCATACCCTCGACCTTTTCGTGAACGTGCGTGTCCGGGCATTTCGAATTTCTCCTATCTATATGTATGCGTGTGAGTTTCGTTCGCTGTGTGTCGTACGATTTGGGTACCTATATCGCAGGTCGACCCTATGGAACCGTTATTGTCGGATTCACGATCCACGTCCTCCACTGGGATATAGCACGACCTAGGTATATGTACTGAAGGGTGTAACGGGAAGACCTGACAAAATTACACTTCTATTGAACGTATGCCAAAAATAGTGAAAATTACATGGTTATAGTAAATAATTTAACAAATATTATGTCCATCGTGTCAGGAAATTTCTAAAAGTAACATTTTGAAAAAAGTTATTACGTTCTTAATTAACTCAGCGATTTTAATTGATATTTAAAAAAATTCTAAAAATTAAACTAGGTACTTGACTTAGATAAACGTTTATGCCATCAAAATTGTTCGTTTAATCAGATTTACAAATCGGCTATTTTTTAATTTTTCAAAAAAATTTAAATCAAATTAAAAATATATATTAATTTTAATCATACGTGTAGCGCAAGTGACTAAAAATTATACATAAAAAAATATAAACTATCGTTTGGAACAAAAGTTATTTCATCTGTCAGGTCTTGCTGCTACACTCTGTACCTATATGGTTTTATTTTCGGTTTAAGTTTTGTTTCTACAAGAACATAAATGTCGGTTCCGGTTACGATACGGGTCTTATAGATTAGACCAAATTGTTGGAACAAATAAAATCTATCAAAACCCTTGATTATAGAAAAATTATTTTGGAAAGTATCTACCAAGAGAACATCTACTCTCAAAATTTCTGTTTCCATTTTTTTTTTTTAACAAAATCGAGGGTTTAGTCGAGGTTCCATTGTAGTATTATATAATTGTTAATTTTTTTTTATAGTTCAAGTCTCTGCCCTCAACGCAGAATCCAGTATATAACGACATGACGTATAATATGGCGATGACGATAAAACTACGACTGCTGAGAAAATTTGCCAAATCGCGTCAGACGACCAATAGTAGTGTTCATTTATATATAGAATAATATGTAAAAGTATTTATAGGTACAATAATATGGTATACACGAACAATACATTTTTTTCAGAGAGAAAATTAATCGATTTCTATTTCGTATTTTTTTGTTTTTTGTACAAAGTAAATAATAATAATAATAATAATATTATATATATAAAAAAAAAAACTAATTAAATAAACAACGAAAATCCATAACTAATAATAAACATATTATATGCTTTTATTCTTATCCCCAAATTGCACTCCAAATCGATTTTTAAAATATAAATTCATATTTACAAATTATTTATAATAGATAACATAATTTTTTTTCGATACATAAATGCGTGTAGAGCAATCCAACTTATTTACATCCCATATACATTATATAATTTTGAATATATGATGCGTACGAGGGGCTAATATAATATATATTATTCTGAGAACACAAACATATTATATAATTTTTTAACAATATACAATACCGATATTTTATGTATAGGTAAAAATAATAATAATAATAATAATAATAATAATGATAATATGATAATAATAATAATAATAATAATAGTATATGTTAGCTTTTACAAATCTACAGAAGAATGTTAGAACGGTTAAAATTATTTCTTAATTCCCGCGCGGAGTCGTTTATATATTTTTATTCAATATATATATATATGCTTTGAGGCGGCTGCGGCGACCAGTACAATAATATGAATATAATATGTATAGAGTAGTCGAAGAATTTCCGTTTCCCGTGTTGGCGAGCGCAGCAGCAGTGTCTGGAAGTTCAGTCGTCCGAACGTCCTGAAAATTAAAAATCGCAAAAAATACAATAAATCAGCCGTCGTCGACGATAACATCGGACAACAAAAAAAAATTATTAATACGTCATATTGCGGTGGAGCGAAACCTATACCTATATATAAAATATTTCTACTGCGAATGTAATAAATCCTATAGTAGCCTATCACAGCGACCGTCCCCTCCCCGAGACCCACCAGGGCACGTGTAATAAAATATCATATTTTCTTCTCATATCTCTCGCCATATATACCATAGAATATATCACACGCGTATTGGTGGTATACGTCGGCGGTATGTGTACCTACTCTCGTATTAATACCACTGGGATGTGGAGGAACAGTCACAGGGGGGGTTCGAGTTTTCGGGTGCATTTGTCCCCGCGAGAAATCTCTTTGCGCGGTCGGTGGCGCAAACAATATAATATAAATGGCGTACTTCTCACATCGCTTCAGGTATTATTATTGTTGTACAGTCGCACTGCACGTGGTCATGCCTACATAATATTGTTATATAATCGGGCACCTTTATATTATATTGCGTTTGTAAAGTATTTTAATAAAAAATAATATATAATAATGCGTGCGTCACGTCGCGGGGTATATGAGACCCGGCCCGATGCGATGAGAAACGGACGCATCTGTGTCGTATCCGCGCGAAAAGCAGTCGGAGGCGGAAAAATAAGAACGGACGAGTGGGCGGCTTCGCTTTGCCGAGCGATTTTTTATCTCGTCCCGCAAAACTTTCGGTCCGCCAAGATAGTTTTAACAGCTGAGCACCTCGAGCCAAATTCGCACGGGCTTTTCCTCGATGACGTATACGGCTGCAGCGACGGTCGAATGAAAAAAAGGCTAAACACGACGTCAGTTAGCCGACAAGACGGTAAAAGTGCCGGGCAAAAACGAGACGGTCATTGTTGCGGGCGAGACGAGGTGAGTCGATTTCGTATATTCCCAGCCGACTTGCAAACTTATTATTTGTAAGCACATCACGTCTCGAAATCGACATCACGGTGCTGTCCGGGGCTTGGTAGGTATGTTCGACCGGGACATTTGTCCGCAGTATCGGCGGCGACCCACCGCCATCAGAAATTTAAATGAA
This sequence comes from Sitobion miscanthi, assembly GCA_008086715.1. NCBI lineage: Eukaryota > Metazoa > Arthropoda > Insecta > Hemiptera > Aphididae > Sitobion > Sitobion miscanthi. The sequence continues at coordinate 6,092,753 of CM017797.1, forward strand.
AAAACTTTCCGGTGAGAGATAATAGTACGATCTATTATTTGTTCGCGTCGACACGATATTCTATATTGTAATCCATAAAACATCGACAATAACGATAAGTGACTGATGTTAAGGACGTCTACAAAAACATTATATTACGGTACAGTTGGACCTGCCGATTCATGTTTCTTTGTTATCAATGCTGCGTTAAAAGGCATTGGACGTGACTATTGCTCACTTGTCATACCAAACAGGAATTAATAGTATCTTAACACGTACATTATTCGTGTGCATGATAACGGCAAATTCAGTTATATTTTTAATCAATTATATCGATAGTGCCCACTGCACGACACGGTAATGTCAAGTACGGGTGCAGGAGGTAATAAATATGAGATCGTACGGAAATATTAGAACACATCTGATGATCAGAACATTAATCGTTAACGTGTTACGATTTTCGGGCGAAAACACGAGAACATGTTTTCATCCCGAGCAGCGCGCAATTATAGGGCCGGCCCTATAATGCGCGCGGGCACTGCGCGTGACCAAACAATTATTATCGTTGTTGTTGTTGTTGGTACCCGTTATAAAACGCGAACGAAATTTCGTGACACGGAAATGTGATTGCACCGCCGTTGTGCGTACGATTGCGCGCGTTTACGACGGACTGCTTCTGTTGTGAAATCCAAGTGCGGTAACGCCGACGATATTTGGCGTACTAACAATAACGACGGCGCAGCAGGGCGCGCGATAGCCAATGGGCATATTATGTGCCCGCTGCAGTCGTAATACGCGCGCCGCGGAAATACCTTAACGTCGACGGGGCGTGAGGTAATCGAGTAGACGCTTTACGTCTCGAGAGTGCAGTGTTGTACGGACGGAGCGACCGCGCGCGCATTTAAATGCGTTTATAATGTGCAGTCTGACGCGCGCGCGCGCGCGTATTTATATAATATAATATTATTATAATGCACAATACGGGTAGTAGGTAGGTACTTCTCTATACGTGTTGTTCACACACACACACACACACACACACACACACAGACGGAGGTAACCCATTCACCGATCTTAATCTCTGCTCATCTGTCAGTGTCAACACTTGCAGCAGCAGCAGCAGCAGCATTCGAACCACTCTGCGCCCACCCGATTCTCCGCACGACCTCCCCTCTCGCAGTCCGACCGCGTGTTTTTATATCTTATGGGTATATCATTACATACCGCACACTCCTCCTCCGGCAGCGTCACTCCCCTCCCCCCCACCACCACCACACACCGCGATCTCTCGCTCTCGTTCCGTATCGTACTGCACTTATGTCCACGGATTATAATGGCACGGCAATATTGTACACATGTAGCGAGGTTCACGCCATATTATTATGATATATCGTCCGAATAGATATCGTACGGCGGAGGACCCGAGCAGGTGTTCGTAAACGATATAGGCGTGTACACGAGCGGCAATGCTGACCGGGCGATCCGTTTAGGTGGCATTTATTTGGTCTCGTCGTGTGTTTTTAGTGCCTACTATTATGTGATCGTGCGAGCGTATGACGATAGTATAGGTATACGATTATTAATAACACTTCTGTCTTGACGAATAGCGATTTGTAGGGCGTGTTGTTTTATGCGAATATTTTTCTAAAAATGTTGACATAATAACGTGATATATTAAAAATAAATATGTTTTTTCAAAACATTTACACAGTCATTGAGAAATCCAAAATAAAACTATCGAAAAATACGACGGTATTAAAAATCCCTCGGACCGAATAAAACCATAATTATCTTTTCTACAATTGTATGCCTATCGTCGGACGGATTTTCATTATCACATTACGCGTCAGCCGTTCACCGCAAAACGTTGATGTCGCAATATCGATAATAATTTTTATTCGGTTTTCTCGCTTTCCACCGCAGAAAAATATATGTATCGTCCACTACAACGTACCCGAAATGACAATCGGTGGTGTAAATTACACGGGCGACACGTAACCGTTCATCTGTCTGTGCTGCTGTTGCTGGTGCTGTTGCTGATGCGGCTGTTGATGCGGTTGTTGCGAAGGCCTGTAAAATGCACGCCGACGTATGAGATTATAATAATATATTATTGTCATCGTTTTGTGTAGCGTATGAATCGATGGATGTCCACCGATTCCGGCGACCCGTCGATCCGCGATCACAAGCCGCTGATATTTTATGCACGGGTCACTACTCACGTCTTGTAAAACGGTTTGAACGCCGTACTCGCGTCGTTGGCCACAACCGCCATCTGATGGTTGTTGTTGTTAGTGTTTGAGTTGTTGTTGTTGTTGTGTTGGCTGAGCGCGACGTGCTGTTGATGATATTGCTGCTGTTGCTGCTGCTGCTGTACTTCCTGGGCCGACCTGACCACATCGTGCTGCTGTTGTTGCTGGAGCGGCGGAACGTGTTGCCGGTGGTGATAATTGTTGTGCTGCTGTTGCTGGTGCTGCTGTTGCTGCTGGTGATGGTACCCGTTGTAAGTGCCCTGATGGCCGCCGAACTGCTGTTGTTGCTGTTGACCGGAAGAGGCGGACAGCGGTAACTTCATGTTGGGCGGGGTCTGCGGTGGCGTGTCGGTCTGCACGTCCGGATATCCGGCCATTTGCTGGGCCGACGACGACGACGAATTACTGTTGCCGCCATTGTAACCACTGCCGTAAAACCCGTTGGCGCCGTACCTGTGCACAGAAATACGGTTAAAACGGTCAAAGACATAGAAAAATATTAATTTCGATCAATTATTATTTGCACGCGGTTTCGATTTAGTAGGACGGTCCAACCTCATAATAGATAAAACCCACGAATGCGATATTATGCGAGCCAAATCTTTTTTAATTGCGAAACACACTATCGGTAGCTTATTACCTAAAGTTGTTATTTATCATACTTTGACGTGTAATAAAATCGTTGTACAAGACATATTATATACTATAGAGGAGAGGGGAACGGTGTAAAACAATGGAAAAGTCATCGTGGCCGGTCACGTCTGCGCGGTCCCCCGTTATATCCGCCACCTGGCCACCAAGACTATTATTATGTTAAGCCATGCTTCGCGTTATTAAATTAATTGGTACGTATACAGTAAAGTCCTGATAACTCGAACTTCAAGGGTAATAATAAAAAATTTGACTTGTGAATTTTTCAAGCTTTAAAAAATCAGAGTTGTTTACAGTATCGAGTGTATAGACATTTTCAAGAGATAAAAGAAAAAAATTCTAGTTTTAGATGTTTTTGAGTTATTGACTGCGTGTCACGTTATTGTAGACCTATACATACGTAGCTCAAACCTAGCTCACCTGGAGTAAGACGACCCAGACGGCGACAGCGACGAGGTGTTGGGCATGGTGAAACCGGGCGAAGCCAGGCTCGGACTGATGACGTTCGGCCACTGGTGTCCGGGCGGCGGAGTCTTGGACGCGGCGGTGTCGGCCAGCGACCATATTTTCGGCTTGGTGGGCGGCAACGGTATACCGCAGTCCTGATGGTGATCGTCCTGCATGACGTGATGGTGGTGCACCTTCATGTGGTGCATCTGATCGGGGTGGTACAGGTGTTGGAGCATCGGCTTGCGATCGTCGTCGCCGTCCGACATGACACCTTGGCCCATCATGTGATCCCCGTGACTATCTGATATCGCACATAAAAAAAAAAAAAACACGTAATGATCATTCCGCTCGGTTGCGAATACGAGAGAAAGTCGGGAGATCGGGTTCCAGTGTTTGCAGAGGCCGGGAACTCGATCTCGCGAGGTTGAGTTGGCAAACGAGGATGTAGTAGTGCCCATATAGTGATATTATTGCGTTCAAGCAAAATCAAGCATTCGATTTAAAATAGCTAATGTTCATACAGTTGATGACTTCGAAACTTGTCTGAGCGGAAATTGGCTTTAGAATAATAATCGTGGTTTCTCGAAATAACAGTACGGATTAGCTGCGGCTCCTTTCGGAAGTCCTCTTTTGACTTACGTCATCGTCGACGCCTCTTTTCCCATACTATTACCAATCAGAAAATATAAAATATCCACGGTCGGACCGGAGCAAAAATTTATGAGAACCTCACCGTGGAAATCCGATACGAATATTTCGGTCACGGGTGTGATGCACATTGTTATGGCGAATATAAAGATAATTTATGAATATCGCGGGCATTTAGCGTGTAGGTACAGACGTGCAACAGTCAACGATTGTACACTAGTCGGAAAATAAACCGTTGTCATATATAATAATATATGCAAACAAAATATATAGTCACCACGTCCTAAATGCCATACGACGATGATGGTGATATGTGCTATATGCGTGAGCGCAAAGAAAATCGCACACGTCCGCGCGGCAAGAATAGGACATAATAACACAGCGTGGAAGCACAATCGCGGAGAATAATATTTTAAACATTATTAGGCGTATGATATCGTCGAAATAATGATAATATAATAGGAATTTTCACGACTCGCGTGAATTGTTTATATATTATTATTATTATTATCAGACACACGTTTAGAAGCGTACATGTAGCCTACATAGACACACACACACACACATATAAACATTTTATATTATATTATATTATATCGTGTGTATACGGCGTGTGAGCGTGTAATTGCGCGGATATGCAAATTTCGTACACAAACGCGCTCACGAATCGACCGGCCAGCAGCATCCGCCGGAGCAGCAGCAGCAGCAGCCGCCGCTCGCATAATATTATATTATAATAGTCGCGAGCGGCCGATTCACACGGCGTTATACGTGTGCATATGCGACTCATGACATCTTTATAATAATAATAATAATAATAATATAACACATACGAGAAGAAACGGGAATAAATTACCTTACGCGCTCGCGTGCGTGTGTGTGTACATTTTATATATATTTTTTTTCAACACGCGGTCTGGGTGTGAAACGGATCGCGCGCCGGTCGTGACCGGGAGATGGCCGAGATAAAGGCGAAAGCCCTACCGTTTCGAGTACGCGCGCGCTGCACAATACTATAATAATAATAATAATATAATATACACTACGGCCATGAATAAAATACGATAATATACACATGCACATAGTATACGTTTATATAATAATAATATACAAGAGGGCTATATATATATATATACAAATGGGCACGTCCCGCGGAGGCGACAATGATTCATCCGCCGCCCGAGTGTAAATGGCTCGGGCGGCGTTCCCGCGAGAGACGACCCCGTCGCCGCACTCTTAAACGGCGCACATAATAATATTACAATATTATTATTATTATTATTATTACGGTGCAGTGGTGGTCCCCTCGCAAGCGCCCGCATTATATGGGATTGTCGTTATATAGGAAAAAAATAAAAATACTTTTCGTTAATAGCTTCGAAATGGTAATGATATGCCCGGCGACCGCCACTCTCTCTCATCGCGCGTATACCCTCCTCTCGCCGTATCGCGCCTTCTCCGCGCCCGCACACATATTAACCGTTTAGGGTGCGAGGCGCGACCGTATAAAAGCTCTTATATAATTTTCGACGAATAAAATATGTATACGTATATATTGCGAGGTCCGCCACTCACACATATTATATTCCACAAGTGTCATCCTCGTCCGATTTCTCTATTAAACACATCACGGAGGGGTTGCGCCAATTACGATAATGCGTTACGCACCGTTCTGCACCGTTTTCCCGCGAGCACAAACAAAAAAAAAAACACTCTAACAGTGACGCAATGCATAATATTCGCGCGCGGCGTAAGTATAGTGATATCGCGGCGCATACCTTTTCTGACGTCCTTGTTGCAGTGTTTCTCGTCGCCCATCAGCATGTCGTCCTTGTCCTTGTCCTCGCAGTCGGACGACCCGGCGTCGTCGTCGTCGTCGTCGTCCGTCTTGTTCTTGGGCTCCCACGTCATCTTGTTCTCCTTCTTCAGCCGCCTCCGGGCGTTGGCGAACCACGTGCTGACCTGCGTGAGCGTCATCTTGGTGATGATGGCCAGCATGATCTTCTCGCCCTTGGTCGGGTACGGGTTCTTCTTGTGCTCGTTGAGCCACGACTTGAGCGTGGCCGTCGACTCCCGGGTGGCGTTCTTCCGCCTGGCCGCCAAGTCGTATCCCGCGCTGTACCTGCGGAACACACGGAAACGGACGTCCGGTCAGATGTGCGAAATATCGACACGGGAAACGCGTGTAGGCAAGACGTGGACGCAGTCGCGGAGTGGACGCGCCGCGGCGTCGTCCGGTTCGGCGGCGGCGGTCGAGGGGACGCGTGGATCTCGCGCGCGCATAGAAGATTTATGATCAATACCGGTTAGATTTATGCATCCATACGCGCTTGACCCCGCACCGGGACGTAAACGCGTGTTCGTGCGCTTACGTGTGTGTATAACGAACACGCGTGTGTGCGTACGACGCGTAATTTATGCTCGTCGACGACGACGACGACGGCGCATATGATATTCGTCTGCAGCACACACGCGCGCTTTTATTATTATTGTTTCTCCGTCTCTGTGGCGTCTATTCGGATAAAAAATAAATTATTTTTTCGTGCGCCTCCCCACCCCCGCCCCCCGCCCTTTCTCCCCCCGAACAGCACCCGGTCCGGCGAGTCTCCCGCCGGGTTGTCACAACATGTCATCCGCGCGTGTATTATATCATATTATTGTATATTAATATTATAATAATATGAATAATAACGGGGGCCGCACATCCACCGCCTAATTTGTATAATCGCGCCCGACAGAGACACGCACTGTGAGAGAACAGATATATATTATATAGTGAGCGAGACGTAAACATATAGACGGTGAGACCCGTCTCGTGGGGTGGAGAGGAGACCTGGAGAGCAGAAGTCCATTAAGTCTTCGCCGGGAATCAATGGCCGAAGCTCGCTACGCGTACATAATAATATATATAGGTATATATACGAACGCAACAAAAGCTCAGGGGATTATTTGTCGTATATGATATATATATATGTATGGTACGATAATAATATATAATGATCGGCTGTGGTGGTGGAGGTGGGGGAGAGTAGCAGAACTGTTCCGTGAGCGCAAACAACACAACCCCGCGGTTCGGTGGTGCAGCGTAATAATATAGAAATATATATCTGTTGTATGTACCTGCGGGTTTTATTATGTAAAAGAAAGCTGCCACCGACGACTATATTATTTTATATAATATATATACAAACAATAAAAATAAAAACGTAAAAACGGGTAAACGGAATAGAAATAATAATAATAAAAAAAATCAATGCCCTTTGAGTTTAGTCGGGAATTCCGCGGCGGCGATCGTGTTTTCTCTCTATATATGGCCTCGGTATAACCGGTGCGTGACGGCGGTGGCGCCGAGTAATCGATATTATCGCCAACCGGCCATTTTGTCTTGGGTAGTAGTATAGTGGTAGTAGTAGTACTATAACTAGTAACTACTATAATATAACACTATACATATACGTACAATTAAAGTATTATTATTGCCATTGCCTTTTAATAATTATACACTCATTTTATTATCATGTAGACTACGATGATCTACCCGCGCGCTCGACGCAAAAGAGAGGAACGGTTGGTAATAAAACAAAGTTCAAGCGCGTGTGTAAACGATGAGTAAGTAGTTAAGTATAAAAAAAAACACTGCTCACCCGTAAGCGGCCAGAGTGGAGTCGTAATGATAGTAGCCGGTGGACGGTTGCAGACTGGCGCTGGACCACATGTCCGACGAGCCCGTCGAGTCTTTCAGTCCGTACGGGTTGCTCTGCAAAAATTAAAAAAAAAAAAAAAACCAATAAAGCGAATGAAAAAAGTTATACGAGCAATTTTTCTTTTTACCCGGGACAATATATGTATATATATATATTTATTTCTTTATAATACGACGACGACGACGACGACGACGAAACGTGCGCGCAAGTTTTTTCAAACACGCGGACACGACAATCAGGTTAGGTCGAGTCTATAAATCGACGATTCCGTATATAAGGCGGCTTATAATAATGTATATGAAACTGGTCGAGAGGTAATCCCCCCCGTTTGCGTATACACAATTTGCCCAGGAGGTCCGACCCATCAACGTCATAAGGTTGCGCAGTGTCCTTATATTTTTATTATTATTATTATTATTATTATTATTACTGTTGTTGTTGTTATATTGTCGTCTATATGACGTCGGAACGAGCAGAGTATATTGTGACAAGCGGCGGTGGCGCTCCGGAGATCCAACGATCGATCTATTTTAAATGCTTCGGGTAACCACGTCATACGTTGTATACCGGCAAAGTCGAAACTTTATTCTGACCGGCCGACGAGAAATCTATAATAATATATAAATACCTGTAGCGCAGACGAGCTCAATGCTACGGATTCAAAATTGAAAAAAACAGGTTATTCGTAGTCCAAAATTAGTTTGTACTTTTTTATTTAATAGAATAATATAATTGTATAATATGCTAAACCGCAGAAAACGTTTTTACGAATTCAGAACAGGTTTTGCCTCCTACTTCGTCCGATAATATATTAGGTATATTAATATTTATTCTATACATATAAGTCGTGGCTCACAAAATTATACGGTTTATTTGTTTTACGATCATTTATTTTTTAATTGATACACATCGATAACAATTTATGTGCGTATCTATATATATATATATATATGTAGATAGATGGCCGATCTAATTGTTTTTGCCTTTATTCTGTACATGCATAATAATAATAATGATCAATCACTTATTCTTGTAGTCCCCGGTATATCATGTATTATGGTTTTATGCGTCGCGCAGATCGCTGCAGTCGAGACGATAAAAATGTATATACCTACACTCGATTAATAATATATTATGGCGGAGCTGTTAAAATATTAGTTGAACATTTTATTTTTTATTATACAGATGGATTGTCGATATGATATAATCGTGCGTTTAATAGTTGTGGCACACAGATGTATTATTGCCGTAACTTGATACACGGTCGTAAAGTGAATGATCTCGGCAAACGATTTCACGCCACACATATAAATCGACAAACTCGCAGACTAATAACGACATTATACGAATACTTGCCACTCGTATCGATTAATAATAATGCTGCACTGTGTTCCTATTATATACGGGAATCTACTCGCGATTTTTTATTCCCGTCTTCCGATTGACAATCGCCAACATTAACGAATTCCTGTTATAAGTTTTTTTTTATTTGTTTCTTCAATCGCATCGCGAGAAGCATATGGCGGCTACTTATAAATGAATGGCGAACACGGCGTATGATAAAACAATAAAATATAATGATATAATAACCCGGCAAAAAATTGGACTGTTATGTCTACTATTACTACACACAAAAAATAGGTAGTTGTAGAACATTTTGACATTTTTAAATTGGAGGTAAAATTCTGTACGAGCTACCACGGGAGACTCTATAAGCAACCGTGCTCTTTTTACGTCACTCGAGCGTCGTCTTTGGCACATTATATATTAATATAAAAGATATATATATATATATAAGCGCTAAACATATAAATCAGATGAATATTTTATTGAAAACAAGACGACGACCTATCGTCAAAAGCTTCTCTCGCGTGTACACAATAATATTGTACGCAATATAATACATTATAATAATAATATATATATATACGTATACAAAATATTATATAGATACGCGCGAGTGCGTTCAGTCACGTAGTCAATAATAATATTTCGCGATGTTTTTTTCCTTCGACCGACCGTCTTATATTAAATATTATATACTATATTATATTAATATATAATCGTGTTTGGAATTTAATCGGAGGGAAGCTCGCGTAATTCGTATATAAACGCGCGCGCACACACTCACGCGTTCGCGGATGAAGACGCACACGCCAGTGATGTGTATTTATACATACTTATATATATATATATTGAACACATAGTGTTTAATGAAGTAATACGATTTTAATAACCGGTTTAACGGGCGGGTGTATATACCACGGTATATAGATGGTGACACGGAGAGGGTGTGAGCGAGAGTGTGTGTGTGTGTGGGAGTGTGCAAATATTTGGTCTGGAAGCAGCAGCTGGGTCAGGCGTGGTGAAGCTTCCTATATCGTGCGTCGGGGTTAAGTGTTAGATACGGCTCCCCGGGGATCGGCGGCGACGACGGCGGGGCGTTAAGAAGCCACCCTGTGGGATATACGCTTTTAATATTAAATATATATAGTGCCGCGATGTGCAGCACCCTCGGAGGAATTTCACGGCTTCCCGGTTTTAGCTGCTCGCGTATATATTATTATTATTATTATTATTAGATGTATATAATACGCATATAATGTATAACGGCGGAGGGGGATGACGACCCGTCGGCTACGAGCCCCACGCGTATATATATTGAAATTTATCGACGACGTCAGTTGCTATAATAAGTAGGTACGTTGTTATTATATGATAACGTTATCTTTATACAGTCAAGCGGCGTGTGAAATATCGTCCGTACACGGCTGACCGCGGCGTCTAGTCTAAGGGCGTAACTACGCAATCGATTCGACGAAAATACATAACGATATCCTGCTGCACAATTTAATATACATATGTGCCAAGGAAACGTCCGACAATCGCGTACGAGCGATTTATTATTATATGATAGGTTAATTGTCACAATATAATAAACGCATGACAATAAGCACCGCCCAGTGCTTTGTAAGTTATAACCACGGTTGATGTTGCGCGGGAAAGACGAACTACGACTATCGGTCGTCGGCTTATTTGAGTAGGTACACCTACTGTTAAAGTGTTATGTACAATTTACCTATACCTACATTATCATATATCGGTAGCTGAGTACCATTACATATTATACTCCTTCCTACACAACGCTCGTCTTACACTTTGTGCATATAAAAATAACATAATTATGTTTTATGAAATGGGCTGCGTATACTGTTACAATTTTTTATTATACTATAATATATTCGTTGGCCGCGAAGTATAACAAATACATACTACATAATACCCATGTATAACGTTTGTGTGATAGTGCACAATGGAAAACCATACAGCGTGAGAAATCATCAAATAATTTATAATTTATATGACGACTACATTTGATATGGTGTGGCCATCGCTACATAATAATTTGAAAAATACACTACCTACAATCATCACTTATGTAAATAACACTAATCATGTACAATTAATGTAAATAACGTCTTAATACGCTACTTTTTTTGTTTTTATAGTTAGACAATAATAATATTATGTATATTATACATTATAGGTTCTGGGATGTTATTCAACATTTTGTTGGGATGTGTACCTAAACATTTTTTTTAGTAGAGGGTTAACATCAATATTTTGTCTTGGTTAAATGAGAAATTATTGATGGTTGTAGAAAGTATAATTCAGCGCAGTGATTTATATGAAAATTGTAGTGTCACGTTTGCTACACCGAAACAAAGCTGTAACTATGTACTTATATTATGTTCCTTGTATCGCTCCAATCAAAGAAATTTAATATTAAACTGTAGCATCGCTAAAAATTGTGCGCTACTTTCAATAACTGGACGCGCAATTTTCGGTGAAAAATTATTACCCATATCACTGTTTCCAAATAGTATTATTAAAACAAAACTGTACTCTATTTTCGCCGCCTCAAAATAAAAGAGCACTACTGTAGCGTCGGCGCGTTAATACTTTCAATCTCTGATTATATTGTACATATGTACATATTATATATACACCCTCGTTATACATAGCTACAATTAATTCATCGGAAATTATGATAGGCATTTTTGTGTAGGTATATTAACGACTGCTTTACTGCGACGAAAAACATCGTTCAATATATTACTTCATGTTAACCGACGACGTTACGCATCGTTGTCGCGTTAAGACACGAAAGGAACAAAAAAATAAATATCGAAACAAGGTTTATCTTACAGAAACATCGCGTCGCTTACGAGCGGTGGTGCCCGGAAATCCGGTGGGAAATTATGTCCTCCCGTTCCCATAAATACGGAATTTATCCGGGAAGAGTATTTTTATTTTATCTATCACTTTCTATCCTGTCGATTTTTACCGAACGTACGTCGTCGTCGTCGTGTACCGATAGTTGACTCGGCCCGCTAAACGCACTTTCCTAAACGAAAAATACAACAATATAATATAATATGATATATATATATATATCATATTGTGTAAGCGATGAAAGCTCGGTCGGATGTCCAACGCCGTGCGCCACTATAAAAGAGAACCCGTCGCGCGCGCCAAACACGGTTTAGCTTTATCCAAGTCGTTATTTTTCGACGTGCCCATACCCCTTTTTCAACCCCATCTCTGCGTGTCCCCCAAGAGCACTGACGTCGGATTCTGCACACACACACACACATATACCTACTCTATCCTCTCTCACACACACTAGACACCTATGCTGTATATAGTATATATATAGACATTCTGAAAGCGTTCTCGCGTCCTTCACTATAAATTTCGACATCGTGTGTATATATATATATACAATATATATGCATGTATATATCGTATATTATACGTTTATTGAGAAACGCTTTGAATTTATGCGCGGTGGTGGGCTTTTAACGTTGCCGCCGCCACCGCCGCCGGAAAATCGGTACACGAATATATATATAGGCATACGATATTGTGTTTGGGAAATCGCACCTGTTTGTCGGTGGAGTGGTTTATCGCGTGGTGTTAATGGCCCCACGCGTTTTTCCCGCGGGGTGATCAATCGCCGAGAGATTCGAAAATGTAAGCGGAAATAAAAACTATTTCCAAGCACCACCAAAATCCACTTTTACGCTTAAAAAAAATTTAACACCTATAGGTACATATATAATATAGTATATACGTACTATATCGATATATAAAAATGTATATAATATGTTTAGACATTGTATTATAATATATAAAAGCACTGAGCGGTTTGCATCATATAAGACGCCTGCGTTCATAAGATCGGCTCTTTTTCGTGTAAGTAATTTATCGCATACATTTTCTTTTATTTATAAAACATATATTATGTATAGATGCCATGCATATTAACTATTAAGTTGCGTGATTTCGGACGAGGGTGCGTGAACGACCTTGGAACACGGCAACGAAATAAAATAGTAAAGGCATACACAAAGTAATATATTATGTGCACGATATATTATTTTCACCTGGAAAATATTGTTATATACACACGTATATAATGTCCCTATATTGAATAATATGAAAAAACAAGTAACGAAAATGTGCCGAAAATAAAATGAATGCGCGAATAATGTAATAATATATGTTTATATTATATTATTATACAGCAGTGCGAACTGCCTCGATGTGAACGAGTATAATCTATTCAAAAGAGCGCGTGTCCGCCGTCACGTATATCATATAATATATCGATCCCGGACTGTAATAATAATGAGTATAATTAGGAGTAAGTATAACAAAACGGTATACCATTATTTTATAAATTATATTATATTGTACAACTGGAACGATACGGCGACGGTATGGAATAATATCGGTAATAATAATAAGCCGCACACGATACTGTGCCTATGATGTATAGCATATAATACAATATTATACATCTAATACGTATGACATGGAACGAGTTTCACCACGTACTAATATACCTACTTATATATATATATTTGCCACGCGTATAGATATTATATGTATAGGTATGGTACGTAAATGGAAATTCGTTTTGCGCGACGTGTTTAGACTGTTTAGAGCGAAAAAATTCTTTCCAGATAACTATATTTATACACACACACACACACACACACGCACACACACACAGTACTATACCATTATATTATTATAGCGGCGGTATTAGTACACGTCGTAGCCATTGCGGGCCACACAGAGAATGACGAAGAAACTTTCAGCAAATGTAATCACCGCTCGGCAGACAAGAGACCGTCATCGTCGCGGCGTCTATTGTTTGTTATTTTTTTTTCCTCCACCACTTTTTCATTAGCCGGTACTGTTGTTATTATTATTTTTGCACTCGTCTACAATTAGCGACGGTTGTAAAACAAGAAATAATATACCAACATTTAATACGATATTATTATGTAAAACACGGCCGCCACAATGGTCGACGTCGTCGTCGTCGTCGTCGTCGCCGCCGCGCATGAGTTATGGTGGACGTAAGTAGAAACGAAGGGTTTGCACGGGGGGCGGCCGGTGAGGGTGTGGCAGGACGACGGGGGAGGGAGGGGGAGGCACACCATTAAAGTCGACAACAGGTCAATACGTTGTGGGAACTCGTATTACGGCTTGCTATGTGTGCGTGCGTACACGATTGTCCCGTGTTGGAAGAAACGAGAAGAGGAAGAGCGTATATACCTAATATATATATTGTGGCGCCAAACTTAGTCTGAACAATGTTATACTATATGTGCGTGTGTGCGTGCGTATATAAATGTATTTTTTTCCCGCTTTCGAATTCTCTCTCCGCGCCATCACCGAGTAATACCTTTTATTCCTTCAGGATCGTGCCGGCCGGTCAGCGCGCACAGTATATAAAAATATAAATCCCTTCTACGGCCGAGTGTAAATCCGTGGCCGAATACGTGACTGGAAATCGTGACAAAGGGCGTGCGATCGTGTGTGTGTGTGTGTCTGTGGGTGGATGTACGTGTGTACTGCGGTGTATATTGTATAATATGTAAACCGCATATTTCCAGAAGACTCACCTACCACTCAAAAGCTCTGCACCCGGTCAACTTGAAAGGTCAATTCCATTCCGCCCCCCATCATATAATTTATAGATGCGTTTTTCGAGGATACGGTCCTATGCCAGACGTATATAAGGGCGCAAAATACGCGCTTTACATGTACTCTAGTCAGGTACTGCAAATATATTATAAGTGCTCTCTATATACCTTTATATCATATTGTGTTATTGTTGACCGACGTATTGAATGCCAGACTGCGCAACAATGGATATTTAAATACAGAGTCCTGTGGGAGAGTTAAAACATTTTCAATTAAAGACTTTATCAACTTGAAGTATTAACATTTGAAAAATATTTTATGGGGCAGTAAACAGTAATTTGTACATATTATTCTGTTTAATTAATTATAATTATTACCAGCTATTACTTCTATTAAAATACAAATGTTAAACAAGATTATGTATACCCAGGGGGTAGTGGTACTGCAGTTACTGTAGTTTTGTCCTTCAAAAAAAAAAAAAATGAAAAAATACTACCTGCAAATTACTGTAATCGAATTTAATTCTGTAATTTCACTAAAATATAATAATAAGTAACAATATATAATTGTACATACTCAGGGACGAATTTACGTTACAAGTGATTGAAAAACATTCAATAACAATTTTCCTACCTTGCACAGATAATTAGATCTCGGCGTGTAAGTTACACAAAATATCCGTCGCGTCATCGTGCACACGATGGTTAAGTGTATTATTGTTTTCGACGTCATCGCACGCGCATAGACGCGGTAGCGCATACAATAATAATACGTGTCAGTGGGATAACGTATCAATCAACTGCATACGAGCACGTTATATACACACCCATTACCGCCTCTCTCTCTCTCCTCCTCCTACCATTATCTCACTCTGTCTGTGTGTATAAACTCATTGATATAAAAGATGCTCGTGTTTATATTCATCAATCCACCCCTCGTATATATACGGTTATTTTTCACGCGGCGGCGGCGTTTACTACCCTCTTTATACTCGATCGCATATATATATATATAAAGTCATAAGCTTCTCTCTTTATTTATTTTTTCGCTCCCCCAAAAAGGCTCTCTCGGTGCTGCCGCCGTCAATTTTCCGCTCGTTAATGAAGCCTCCGCCCAGGCAGTTGCGGTTCTCTCGTGCGCGCACACACACACGTCTGCCTGCGCAAACGAGTAGGGTGTATATAGGGTAGTATCGTGGAAGTGGTGTATATATACATATACATACTGCGCGTATACAAAGAGAGAGGCGCACAGCACAACAGTTCGCGAAATCACCGCCACCGCACTCTCCTCCGCCCGTCGATAAATCACGTCCCACGCCGATTTCCACCCCCTTCAGCAACGGAGACGGCGGTAGATGGGCGTCATCCCCTCTCTACGGTTAACCGGAGGCTGTGGCGGGAGCGGATTGATTTATGAACGTTGCACTTCGCGCGCGCCAAAGCTTCTTCTCTCGCCGCCGCCGCCGCCGCTGGAGTTTATATATACACGCGGCCCGATCATATATATATAATATAATAGTAAACCTTTGCGTGCGTAAAGGCTTTTTATTTCTGAGCGCACCCCAAATAATCGAATATAATTGATACTGGATTATATGGGCGACTTGACTTATGGGCTCGCGTTAAAAGGGCCATTAAAGAAAAAAAAGATACTGCAGAAAAAACTGAGATCCGTTGCGTGAAATCACCGAACAATGACGTGTCTCCGCGCGCACAGGATAAACACGACAAATTCGAAATACGCGAAATCTAATTTATTTTAATTTAACTACAACGATATTGTACGTACGCAAACGATTGCAAATTTATCGACAGCGTTCGATCGATAAACGCGGTGATATATTTTCTTTCCTAAATAAGTTTGAAAAACCTACACTCTTGTCCCAATATTTAAACCAGTGATAATGTACAAATTCCGTAACTTTATTGATCAGCGGCGAACACAGCCTGGGAGGGGGGGGGGGGTACAAAACGACCCTCCTCTCAGTATAGTATCCGATATGCCTACATAATAATCTGTACTTACCTAATATTATAATAATTCTACGCTACCTTTAATATTGTACAAAATGGTTTTGAAACTTACCAAGTGCGGGTAAAATGATGACGTGTCGATGCTCGGATACGGGTTCTGGTCGGTGGACGGGTACGGCGCGTACACGGCCGTTGTGGCCGGTGTGCTACGGTGGCTGGCGTAGTGCGGCGGCAGCGACGCGGCCGCGGCCAGGTGGCACGAGCACACGGCCACAGCGGACTCGGAACCGGCGTTGCGGTCGCCCGTCACGCCGCCGACAGTGGCGGCGGTACAGCACGTGCCGCACCCGGCGGCGCCCATAACGTCGGGCGATAAGCCGCCGCCTCCGCCACCGGCGGCCAACGGCGGTGATACCGACTCTGCCGTCATCGCGCTCTGCGAAAATAAAAATAAAAAATATTATATTATAATAAAAAAATCATAATATCTGATATTACAGATTATAATAGCCAACAGGTGTATTATAATATGCCCCCGCTGGAGATTTAGCAACCCATATATACTCATAAAATATTATAAACTTAAAAAAATAAAGGTATTTGTTAATTTATTTTTTAGTCTTGGTACAGCTTAGGGTATATTAGCTTTCATAAATATCAAATATTTATACTACATATGAATAAATACATTGGTTTTCCCAGACTGAGTTATATACATATCAATATACTTGAGAAATAAAATTATTTTACGCAATCATCCGCACCAGAATCGGACACTCCTCTCACCCACTCATATTTAATTAGCAAAGAACCCCAACTAATATGCGACTCATGTCATACTGCATTAACCATCAAACACATAGTGGAGGAGTGTACACAATAATACTCTTCAACGCCGACTTCAACATGCCATCTCCACTGAAAGTTACATCTTCATTCATGAAGAACCGTGTTTTTTTTTCCTTAAGTGCATATCTTTACATTTACTAAGTGTTCGATGTATTTTATAAGCCGAATGTGCAATAAAAAAAAAAATTGAAAAACAAAATTATTAAATACCTATTATAATACGTACAAAATAATATGATTGATACTAAACCTATGCTGTTTTAATATAAGTCACAACATTTAAAAAAAAGTAAAGTTATCACCTCAGAACTTTTAAATTAATTTAATTGTAAAAATTACATACTGTTAATAATTTTTGGAAATATACAAATTTTCATGGTTGAAATTAAATATAGGTATTAGGGTTACTGCAAACCAAAATACCACTTTCTTACTTATATATTATACTATGACGTAAACTATAATACTATATACACGTATAGTGCGCAACAAGAGGATGCATTCAAATGAGTCGGAACGCGCATATTCAGGAGTCACAGCCACGGCAATATAAAGGGAGAAAGAGAGAAAAAGTTATATGGGGTTTGTGGATGGTGGGAAGTGAGGAAGAAATAGCGATCGGTTTTAAGACAGGACAATCTATCAGACGTACCTTCACTATACATTATATGAATATGTAATACCTGTACTAAAAACCATGCGAAAGAGAAAACAAGAACAGTGGAAGTATTCTATAGAATACAGATTATGGCAGACTAACAACTTTAAAAGTTTAGATAGGTAGTATCGTAGAGTTTTTATTTATATCACACAGTTACATATATATAATAATAGTAAGACATTGTCATTTAATGTTTATGTTAGGTAATAATAGTAATAATGATATTTACACCGAAATGTTGAGAAAACAATTGAAGTATGATATTATGTAGCTTATACTTTATCTGTAGGTATTATTATAGTTTATGAGGAATCTGAATTACGAAATAATCGTGAGTTAATGAGGGTGCGAGGTAAAAGTTGATTACGAGTTATGACAGCTGGTTTTAATCAAGAACCGCGGGGGAAACGAATGAAGGCATTATAATATTAACATATTATTATACATATTACTATTAAAATATATACGTGACGATTGATTTAAATATTCATCCGAGAAAAAGCGTAGCCGATGATAATAATAATAATAATAATAATAATAATAATGTAATGTATTGTTGTCGCAAAAACGAGTTTGTTTATACACAAACACTGCATTCGCACACCGGGCGTACACTCTGACCAAACAAAACCATCGCAATGCATATTACTACTATGTCGGCATAATAAAATTTGCGCGTTATATAATTTTTTTTTATAGATTACAATATTATACACATGGATATATATGTAGTACGACCCGTCGTTTTCGCGCAAAATCTACGTGCTCAAAGGAAATTGATACGTTTCGTAACATTAAACGCCGTCGTCACCTCGGTTTAGGTGTGCGCACGCATAGTATTACGACGGGCGGCTACGACGACGTTATTACTCGCGCGGACAGTCCCGTCTGCGGGCGGCGGGCGTCTGTCGTCGTATAATTATTTTAATTGGCCATTCGATACCAGTCATAGTGTGGTGTGTGTGTGTGTGTGTATGTGGACGGTGGCGAGTAGACCGGTTGTGAGGTGTGAACCCGAAAGCGCTTCGTCGGGTTTTCAAGAAAGGTATATTATATATATATACGTACTTACGTATATTAATATATTATATTATCTATATCTGGTCGTCGTCGTCGACACCAACTCGACCGCAAAAACCAATAGACCGGAATGGCCGGGCGGTAGACAATAATGAAAATATAACAATATATTATGCGTACATACACACCTATAGGCTATATATTATTTTATACGCATAGATACCCGACTGTATAGGCCGCCGCAGTTTTTTTTTTATAAAAAAATATATATATATATGTATATATAATATTATTGTCTACTGCGACGCGGAACAAACGCGAAGCGACGTCGGTTCGATGGAAACCGTAGGCAGGTGTCGATGCCCGTGTTTTTCGAAACCTTTACACGATTATACGCGCATTAATATTATATTATAATTTACTATTATTTATTAAACACTATTGTTGTGGCACGCGAAATATTATCGGTTACCGACGCATAATATCAGACACGCACGCCGATAGATGAATATAATAGTAGGTATACCTATAATGTTTATAGGGACGTATAATATATCTATCGTAAATCAGAATTTAAATTTCGCGAGCACCATGTGCGTAATTATTATTGCACGCTGTCATGTCGAGAATCGATTTGGTTGTCCGTTATAATAATATAATAATATAGGAGCCTAACTATTTAATTATTATTAAATGAGCATACCTATACGAGTGCATATATACCGGAAAAAATTAATCGAGTATTCGCCCGCGTTTTATTTTTTTTTATTCTAGCAATATTATAATAACAACTCGCCGATCGTATTATTATTATTATTATTTTTTTTTCTAATTTATAATATTATTATAAACGGATAAAACTTATACAGTATATATATTATATAATATTAAACATATCTATGTATCATATTATATATATATAATATTATATTATACTATTTATAATATTAAACATATCTGTATAGACACACTGTACACACGGACACCCGGCGTCAGGCTAGCCTATGTCCCGGACACTATATATAATACCGTATACAAACGGGTAGGAGGCCAATGGTGGGGTGTATAGTAACGTAATAAAATTCTATATAATTTATACACGCAGTAACAATTCATAAATATTTATGAACCCGTTTTCGTGGGCTATATACGTGCGTATATACAACACACCACCACCGTGTGTATATATACGCGATGCGTTTGATCGTCGTACTGATAACAGCCATTATTACGGTTATATATTATAAATATATATTATACGCGTACATAATATACATATAACATAAAATACCCACACGCGCGTATTTTATATTTTATTTTATTTTTTTTGCATTCTACACTGCTGCTTGCACTCAATACTCTATTATACCTTACTATAGTACCTATGTATTATAATTTATAAATGTGCTAAAATGTGCTTTTGTTAATTAACATTTTCAATAGTAACTATACACTATGTACACATATATTAAGTGTACTTATGATACTTATAAGTTGTAATACACATATATACGAATATACGACATCATCGTCGAGGTCGTCATGCGTAACGCGTTTTAATTGCAACGCGGGCGATAGGCGAATTTCGCCGGGTTATCAATCAACTACGTTGTGGGTAAGGGAAAACTTGTGTTTTTTTACTACATATATGTATAAGAAACATGTGTCATAACTCAAAACCTAGGCGTGCAAGAATAGCCATTGCCCTCATCCACCCCTCTCACCCATAATTTCCTTGCTCGAGAGTAGAAAATATAATATGATATTGTTTTTTCGTGGAATATTTTAAGTTGTATATTATTATATATAGAGATGGATAAATAGAAAGAGAGAAAAAAGTCTCCTGTTTATTTTTTTCCATCTCTTTCCGAGAGAGCTGTTGACACATTGTTTACATACTTAACGTCCCACACGACATGAACGAAATAATATACGAGCTTATTGTTGGAAAATAATAATATTAAAAAGTAGAAAAAAACGTTGACAAGATTATCGTATATTATATATATATATATATATATATACACACCCGGCGCTGTGACCGTTTTTTTACGATTATTTATTATATTAATATATTATACTTTTTTTCCGCTCTCCCGCAATATACGCGTACGTCTACCCCGCTGCCCGACGACCATCTCCCGCAGGTCACCGCCGCCATCCGAAATGATTCATTTGCGCCGAAATCGGTACACAATACATTATATATAAACATATTTTATAATATTCATAATATATCGTGTCCGACCTACACGGCGGCAAATAATAGATAACATTGTATGTATAATGAAATCAAAACTTTTCGAAGTATATAATATATACATTGCACATATAATATAGGTTAATATTCGAATTCGATGTTCGTTAGGTGGAAAATGAAAAATATAATCAAAACGACGTCGAGCTTATTGTATTCTGTTAGCACGCGAGAAACAATAATTAAAAGTCGCATATCCTATTGCCGCGAAAACAATGAAATGAAAAAAAAATAGTATACACCTAGTTTTATATTATAAATATACGTATAATAAATTGTCGGTAGCCGATCGGTAGACCGTGAAGCTTTGACTGCTGATTTTCGTACTTATACTACTTACATATTATACACCCGCAACTGCACGCGTTTAATGTATATATGCACGCCGTAAAACTTAGACGGTAGACATTGTGTGTAAAGTAGGAATGCAATTAGTTATAGGTAAGTATATATATATTTATTATATACACTCAATGCTCTGCCTGCAGCTCGAATTGCTAGTCACGAGCGACCTCGTCGCATCAAATAGACTCGAGAAAAACGACTCTTTCAATATTGGCGGCTAAACGATGTCATTGAGGTATAATGTATAATTTATTGTACTATATGATTTATTACAGAACAAAAAAAAAAACGGAAAATGTTATTGAAACGGGAAAAAACGGGAAAATGTACAGCAATATTATGACCACCGCACAGAGTGACCGTATATTTTTATTTTTTTATTGTATTCCCTATTTAATAATTATATATTATATTATATAAAATGCGTATATACGTGAGCGGTTCGCCGTAACGAGGTTCCTATCGTTTTTTTGGGTTAATAATTATTATTAATTACCAAAAAAAAAAATCCAAAAATTATGCTGAGTAAAATCGGACCGTTATTGCTCCAGTGGATAGACCCACGACGATTCTAAATTGAGATAATTAGTAATTCCCACGCTAAGAATAAAAATGTTTTAATTAAAAACCATAACTTGTCAGTAACTGGCGCGCGCGTGTGATGTATATTATATTGTACCTACGATACCTATAGGCTATATGTACCGACGCACGTTATGTGCGATAATTAAAAAGCTACGTGGCAGTATAGTATATACCTATCTATATTCTATATATATTACGCGAAAAACAAACCGTAACAAACTGTTTTACAACAATTTCCCATTAGAACTTCAACCCAGCGTAAAACCGGAAGTTATACGAAAATCGTGTTTGACGAAACAATATAATATTATATTATATATTATTTACATATAGGTATTATATATTATGTACGTTTATTAATAAATTCAATTTTGTGCGTTCACAAGGACGGACAATTCAGCGATAATTAATATATAAGCATATTTAATGTTTATATAGTACATCAACCGCATGCAGTCCAATAAAACATTGTATAATATTGTAAAAAGTATAAACCCATTCGGGATCATATAAATCCTTCTGGCTGTTGAGCTATTAGTATAATTTCATTGTATATACCTAATACAACTATACATTATGACATCCATGGAAGCGTGATTTTGTAATGCGTTGGACATAGTTCCGATGAGTTCAAAAGATATGATATATTTCAGCCTTGATGTTTGTTTTCTCGTCAAAACCAATTACCTACATTATATAATTAACGTTCTGTAAAAATGATGTATGTTTCGTATCCAAACATAATATCGTTCATACATTTGCTTTAATAAAAACATTAATGTTATATTCATAACATTTTATTGAAATATATTTCGCAAACCACATTTTAAACAACATTAACTTTTTAAAATGCCCATAACTTGCTTTAAAATATGAAAAAAGCTTATGTGGGGCCCTGTTCTTATAAACCTTTAAATGATTCAATTTACTATAGTTAACTCAAATATATCTTTAAAATAACAAAGTAAAATTAATAAAATTAATTATTTTGTACAATTTAGTATATGTATATTCTATAATATATGTAATTATGCGTTACCAAGTAAGACGGAGACATAACAAACGCGGCAACGATCTTGCCTCTTAAATGAATTTAGTTGTATATTAAATATAAAATAAAAAATAAAATTTAATCTAACTTCCAATATGTTAATTAATTTGTTTTATAAACATATTACTATTTTTAATTAAGTAGTTGAAACGATTCTTTTTAGTAACGTCGAGTAGATATAGATAAATGTTTAATGATTAATTTATACTTTATTAGATAATTGATTTAAAATTATTCGCGGTATTGGTAATTTGTTAAAACACGAGTTTTATCAATACGACTTGTAGTGTAGTGTGTATACACTGTACCTATACATGTTTTAATGTTTATACTATATAGTATCTATACCTAAATGTGTGTAAGTGCGTAATTTAGTTTTTTCTCGTGAGGTAAATATTTTATACAAACATATAAAACGTCGATTATCACGAATCTTGTATAGACAATTTATTTATGCTTGTCATAATATATTATAACCGATTTAAATGACTGTGTATAACACACAGTATAAAGTCGTAAACACGACTTTTAGACCTGCATGTAACAGTTTATTTTAGTATTATATACGCTCTGTATACACACGTACACAAATATATATATATACAATCATACATACATATATATATATACATCTTATAAGTGAATTGGGAACATGAGTTCCAATTAGAAAACCATAGTCCAAACCGATAACGGCCAACATTTATTAACATGGCACGGCGGCGTTTGTGGTAAACAACAAATTTTTTCATCCGCGTTGGTATATACATATTATTAACTACTTAGAACTTATATATATATATATATATATTAGTAAGGTATTAATTATTATACACAGTAGGTATTTTAATTAGACGGCACAGCCTTTGTGCAATACAAAACGTTGATAAAAAAATATAAAAAATAAAACGAGCAGCAGCGCACCAGTGAAGAGTCTACAAACATTATATTTTTTTAAATTAATAAGGTCATTTTTATGCGGTAGCTGATATTATTATAATGGTATAATAAGTTGTATTATATTTTTTTTTATTTTAACAATCGTCGTTATCTGCGTTCGTCTATCGCGGCGGTGGCTGTGCCGTTGGCGCCACACATGGAACCCGTGTCAGGACAAGCACCGCAGTCTACTTACAGTTGTGGCCAGTACCCATATGTAACTATATATTGTAATGCGTATCGACGGCGGTAAAAATACAGATTTTGACGAAAGAGACAAACTACACGACGAGAATTCATATAATATATGAAGACGATGGCAGTATAGCGGTGGGGATATAGGAGCCGCAGAGGTATATATATATATAATACATAAATATACATATTATATACCTACCTTATATACGCGTCACGACGACGAAGACCGTGGCGCCGCGCGCGCACAATATCCGATTTCATCTGCTGCTGCGCGCCCATTGTTGTCGTCGATTATAATAATACGTACCTACGAACGTATTATATGCATACATAATATATATGTATATATGTATATGCGCGCACAAATAAGGGGGATAGATATATACTCCCGGTGGGTTTTCGCGCGGTAATCTGTCCCAGAGTCCGCGTGCATTGTTTCAATCGTCGGTGCTCGCCGAAGGACCCACAAAGGTGCAGGTTAGGTTAGGTTAGGTTAGGTTAGAACGCTGTCGCCCTTATATTATATAATACAAATTCGAAATCTCGTTAGTGTCCCAGCTCACATTGACCCTACAGTAAGCTCCAAATCCGAAATCCTGCATATGTAAGATATACTACCTATGCTTATATTGAATAACCCTATATAGCTTCCTACTTACATATAGAATATTGTATTTATACTTCGAATGTGTACGAATACTGCGCATTCAAAACAATTTTAGTGATGAATCTTACACCTATAATA
This sequence comes from Sitobion miscanthi, assembly GCA_008086715.1. Lineage (NCBI taxonomy): Eukaryota > Metazoa > Arthropoda > Insecta > Hemiptera > Aphididae > Sitobion > Sitobion miscanthi. The sequence continues at coordinate 6,118,065 of CM017797.1, forward strand.
TTGTTTTATAAAAAATAAACGTATGTTATCTTACAAAAACCTATATATAAAAGTACCTACATGTGTTATTAGTATGATGGTGGTAACCGAAAATCAATTTCGGGTGAATGGGATGGGGTCAAATGTTACTTTAAATTATTCTTAGTATAACCTTAAACCTACAATATACCTACATATAGTTACATATAGGTTAGTTACCTATATAGACTTTTTGCACGGACTTGTAAATAATAATAACGCATTAATCACTATTATAATAGTTGAACACTATAATATAGCTATATAATACAAACATAACATTATATATTCCCCGTTGAATTAATCATTCTATTTTTCGATTATTTGTCATGTCCTATATATATTAATGAAATCACAATTTTAATTTAATTTATTACTCATATTATACGCATTGCGGTGAGTATTTCGAAAACACGATATAATGATCGACCGCTTTGATGGCTAAATAACGAGCAGCTTATATAGTTTTTGTTTGGAGTTAATAAATATTTCGATTGGGGTGGCGCGGGTTGCCTGCAATCTGCACGTATTAATAAACGCTTTCGTCAACCTCCAACGATCGTTTAGAAAACATGGTACTACCCCCGGAGTCCTTTATAAGATTTTTTACATTGTTGTTATACAAGTTTTATAGATTAGCTATAGGTATACAGTTTTAATCATCCCTATATTAACTATTGTTTATATTATTATCGGTAGCATTTTATATATATTTATATATAGGTTCCCCGCGCGAATATATTACAATTTCAAAGCTCGTAGGACTTATCCTATGTCCAACGCTATAATAATCCTTTCATCTCACCCTCACAATAAACCGACGAGGTGCATAAAATTTTAAACATATAGGGGATGCCATTTTATACAACTTTTGAACATTTCAGTATGTCCTTATATACCTACATTGATACGTTTTGTTATATTATTATAGGATTGGAAATTATTTATCCATATAAATATATACATATATATTTAATATGTATATACATCATACATAATGTTTGATGAACTGAAACGGTATTAAATAGTTAACGAATATTTTCAAGTAAATACCTAAGTAGATTCACAGTGTAATAGATATGATAGTAGGTACATACTGTACAGTACCATGTATAAGTAAGTACCTACATGTAACTATATCATTAAACTTTTAAGTTATAACTTGATATTTATAACTAATAATAATTTCAGTTTAAAATATAAACTAATTTTTATTATAAGAATTTCGAATTAAAAATAGATATATATTATATTTAAACATATGTTTAAAATAAGTTAAAACGACCCATAGGTACTTCTATAGGTACCTAATAAAGATTTTGCTTTATTGTTTCAGCAATATAATATAATAATGTAATGCAATTAGTCAAAGTTTTAATGTAGGGTCACCTTATAGCAACCTTGTGAGATAACATTTTCTGATATCAAATAAGAAATAACAAATTATTATTCATATCCGATAATTAAAAATATCAAACGTTAGGCACCTACCTATTAGGTACTATGAATATATTGATTGCTAGTAAAAAGAAACATAATGTTATCAAATTTGTATTTTTATTAGTCTGTATACATAATAATATTATCATAAGATATAATTATTATAATTGCCTACTATTTATTAATTTATTATTATAGATCCGTTAAAAGACAATTAAACATATCAAATTTTCAACATAGCTGATACCTATATCGTTTATATTATATTATAGGTAGCTTTGTTATTAGGTATACTTATTTTAGGTATATTCTCAAGTCCTATACACGTAATATACTTAACTCTGCAGTATGAAGTATTATTGTATCTATATACTATAGTAATAAACCAATTTAAGATTTGGGATGTATAAAATACAAATACCTTTGGACTTTTGTAAATATTATGCTTACTTACTTAATCGTTAATATTATTTGTTTTCATAGTTATGACTATAGTTTTTTATTAGCTTTGATAAAATAATAGATATAGATGTCGTACCTATACATACGATGGAGTTTATTATGATCAGAATAAGTGACATTTAAAACAAACCAATTTAACTAAAACATAGGACTCAACACTATTTGGAACAAAATTAGTTAGAACTTAATTAATTGAATGTATAAATATTACAAACTCAAGTTGTAAGCATAGCTTCTTATATAGGTACTTAGCCTGGTTAAGACTGTAAGTATAAAAAATAGCTTACTAAAAACTTTATACATTTTAAAACAAATAAATAAATATAAATAATAGTTTCTCTGATTTAAATTAGTTTTCCCGTAAAAATATTTTCTAAATGGTTCAGAAATTTAAACTTATATAAATTATTTAACTCGTGAAAATAATTTAATGTTATACTCTTAAAATTTATAACATAAAATTAAAGTCTAACTAAAATTTAGTTTTACCTACTATTCGAACCTATATAAGAACTTACTTTATAAATCATAAATGTGTGCAACAAAAACGAAAGAAAAATATTATAATATTAGTATTTAGTTCATTAAAAATTATATATAAATAGATTGCACGCATTCGAGTTAAGGTATTTCCTACCTATACCGCGGCATCATAAATGTTAATAATAATTTAAGGAAAAGACTGTTCACGCATAAATATTTACCTATATTGAATTGTTATAACATGGATACGTGACGCGGTTATTAGATCTTAAAAACTAAAATAAATGTAAGTACACGTATAATACGCGTGTAAAGAAAATAATCTGTAGGTACCTTTCCATAAACTGTAAGTATACTGCTGTTCACATATTATATTATTGTTATGAGATGCAACGAATAATAGTAAAAATAAAAATTGAAACACTACCTATATATATTATTATTATACCTACCACTATTATATATTTGTATATCTCTTACCTGTTGTCCGGGGGTTGGATACGCGTAACCGAACTGAGAATACGCCGACATAGTAACCATTTGTGTTGAGTTGTATTTGTACCGGTTTGTGCGAATATAACGTATACTTCTATATAAATCGGAAGTACGAGTATACAATAATATTATATTAAACCGTTTTCGCACGCGAACTTAAACCGCGAGTGTGCCTCGCGTATGTGGAATATATATAATATATATATATATATAAATATATCTACGACGGACCGAGTGATCAAAATACAAAAAAAAAAAAAACGACGTGCGAAAACGGATTTGAAAAATAAAACACGGTTCGTTATCTGATCTCCATGGTTGGAGCGAGAGGGTGGAAAAAAAATTCCGAAATTAAGCAATGTCACGACGACGACGACGACGACAACAACTACCCTCTCCGGCGTGGTCGAGGGATGGCGCGCGGGGTTGTATACGCGACAATATTATAATGGTACAGTAATCGTGTGTGTGTGTGTGTGTCACGTTAGAGAGTGTGAGTGTGACGGCGGGCGCACGCTCGATGGGACGCGCACGGTACGGTCTCTGGACGGCGACTGAACGACGGTTGCGGCGGCGGTGGCGACGGCCGACGGACCGCCACTCGGCCACCCCCACTCCGCACTCCGCGCTCGGTAGCGCGACCCGCCCACCGGGCCACGCGTGGACGTGGCCCGCGCCGTCCAATGGCTGAGACGCGACCGCCCGCACCCCCACACTACCCCCGATCACGATCGCCACCGCCGCCGCCGCCGCCACAATGTTTGCGGTGTAGTTTTATTATTATGTGTTTGTGTGTGTGTGTGTGTTTTTTTATACACTTTTTTCCGATTTTATTTTATTGAAACACGGACGGACGTCGCCAAGTGCACGCGCCGTCCAAGTCGAGCGGTGGCGGCGGCGGCGGCGTCGGCGTCGTCGTCGTCGATGATCATCGCCAATAAATTATAAATTTGACAAATGCTTATAAATAGAATATAGATATTAACTTAGGTATAGGTATTACATTATATATATATATATTTATATCTGTCTAGGTACAGAACATAAAAAAACAGCCACCGACGAAGACAGTTTTCTGAAATTTTTATGTCCACACACCAATATTTTATGTATATATAGGTGTATTAATTTAATGTAGGTATGTATACCTACCTATACATTTTACAAAATATATAATGGCGTTAATTCCTATAAATAAATAAGTTTACTTACAAAAACGATCCAGTGTTTATAAGTATAAGTATAGGCACTATATATATATATATAATATACCTATATAATATTGTCATCCAATATATTAATCTCTCCCACTCACAGCAGTCTACCATCATAATATATATTATATCCTGCAAGTAGGTATTATATATAAGTATTTGATCGGTGGAAATTTATATTATTGCACGTATACGCACGTACCTATATATATATATATATACATACATGCTGTATTGCTGTATATTTATATACGCACCTACCTATGTATACTCAACGAGCTGCACGACGGCTACTATATAATAATATATAGGTACATATATTATTATATCTGCCGGCAAACGGTCGGGAAATTCCTTTGATCAGTGTGCTGTAGGTATTATATATGTATATGATATGTATATATGTGGTGGAGACTGTAGACACTGTATGGACTCTTGGGTGGGTGGTGGTGATGGTGGCGATGGTGGTGGTAACGGTGTCCGATGAAGGTTCGCGAGGGGTTGCGAGGAGGAGAATACGCGACGACCTGCGGAGGAAATTATTATATTGTCAGACTCGCGTATTTATCGCAGCCGACGTCTCCTGCTTGTTGTTTTTAAATATATAACCCGTATAGGTTATGCGTATATTATAAACCCTATGCATAGTACATTTTATATAATATTATTGCTTATTAGGTTATATTTATATTTATATGTCTATGTATACACATTATCTATATTTTATATAGTAGGTATAAATTATTATAACCGGACTCTTCGAATGATGCGCATAAATTAAACTGTTCAAAAGACAAAAAATATATTTCTGTTATGAATAAGTATATATCTATACCTTTAATATATATATATATACCTAGCACCTAATTGATATTCAATTAAACTAATTCTATACGGGTAAATATATTATATAGCAATACATATTAGTATAAAAGTGGGTTATTAAATCCTATCATGCAGGATAAAACTACATAATATATCTAGTACCTATTTCGAATTTTCTATTAGGTAAAATAAATCATCATGGTTTTCTTTAACCGGATAAAAAAATGTGGACTTGTTATAATAATTTAAAGTATAAATATATAAGGTTTATCTTCAGCTGTATGTATATAAATACATATAGGTGTAGGTATCCAATATATTTATATAACCACACGGCCATACACAGCTATACATTCAAATAAATACCCAAATGTGCGTCAGAAATGAGGTTCATATATCAAACGTCTTTTTTCCGAATATTTTAATGACAAAACCTATTTGTTTAAGTAAATTTAATTTTTCTATGCCTATAGGCTGTATGCCTGCAGTATAGTTTATAAATATATACTTTGTTATGTATCCGCATTTATATAATAAGTAATAACTATATAAGTATTTAAAACGTTGAACCTAAATTGAATCGCGATAATATATTTAATAAACAAATTGAAATTTATACAGCAAATCATAACAATTATTGGGTTTTAATTTAATTTAAATACATTTGTATATTATATCATAATATTATACTAATTGTGTAAGATTAATGATTTATATATAGTATAAGACATAAGTAAATAATTAAAATCGGGAATTTACGCAATAATATAGGTACTATATTATTGTTAAACCCAAACCAAATATAATATTATATAGTGGCATATATAGGGATGATGACGGCCAGTTTTTTCATATTAATTGTTTAGAAATATCACAGAATATTATGTGATAATGATCTATAAATAATAAATAGGTATACATATTACACCGCATGTGTCCGCGAAAACAGTGTAAACTTTATTATAATTAAATTACCCATATGGCATATTGTTTAGTAATCTATACATATTTTTGAATTCTGTTTGCGGGACATGGTAGGTATTCTATTGGTCATTGGATCATCAATCTATTGCAGACAAAATTCGAAAATATGTATAGGGTACTGCAGAGTAATGTATAGGTAACTGAGATATAGAGTGTATTCAGTTTTCGTGGACACGCGCGTTATGTATAATATATTATATTCAATAACACTACCTATACATAATTAGACAATGTTAAATATTTTTTTTATATTTTATTTCATATAAATATTATTGTGCATCAATTTTTTTTAATTATCTACTTTTATTATTTTAAATAATGAACATAGAATATCCATTTTTCACACTATACATTTTATGTGCAAAGCACCTGTATATTTCTTTTTTTATATAAGTGCATGCACTTTATGGTTTATATATGGATAATATAAAAGCATACATAATTTGAGATAGAAAACGTCAGCCCTTTAAATATTAAATATGTATATAGTATACTATAGTACTATTAGGGTATGGTAATTAAAAACTACCCGTTAAATTATTTAATTACGATTTCGCAGAATTAGGTGAAGGTACAAATTGTAATAATTATAAATATTGTGTACAGTATTTATACTACTTCAATGTACCCGCTAATGCTTATTATACCTACGTATATATACTGTATACACTCTATTATAGTCTATAAAATCTTATAACTAATATATTCTGTAAAATAACCTATTATAATTTATAGGTAGGTACATTAAATTAGAAACTTAATTTAATTCTATCTGTTACTCATAATTTTATATGTGAAAAACCAACATTCTTATTTTCCATTTATAAAATAATATATAATATCTACAAAAAGTTTAAAAAAATCTAAGCAATAATATTACTTGTATCTAATAAAATAATGAAAATCTTTATAATAGAAACAATATAGGTATACCTATTACTATATATAAGTTTATAACTTATATAAAATGCTAGGTAGGTACATATGTATATATCATGCATCTATATGCATAATTACGTACATAATACATCTATAAATATATAGATATATAAGTATGTTTATATACTAACATATAAGTATAGATATATCTATCACGGACTAATATAATATATATAGATACGGTTATACTTATATATTATTATAGTAGGAACGAATAACGATATCAACATTAATAATGATGTTATAATTTGTGAAACTATAACAAAAACTAGAAATATTATTTTTATAATAGTAGGTATACGTTTTTGACTTAGTATTTTATGTTTTACTACATACCCCATTACATTGTTAATTAATTTCAATTATAGTTTGGGCCGTATCTATTTGCATAAATTATATTACAATTTTTAAATTGTATACGTTTTATACGAATTAAATAATTGTTCGATAAATAGGTACACATGTATCAAATTATCTTTAAATTTATCAACGCCTAAAATGTTGGAGTTAATTGTATTATGGTATAATTTATAGCCATAATAGGTACGTATACTTAAAATAACGTCATATCGATATAGGTAGGTAGGTGCCGTAGGTATATATTATTATATATTTTGACATTATTTATTTATACATTTTTATTTATATATATTAACGGTCATAGACCAATTATATTCTTATATACACATATTTAAACATGATTTTTTTGTAACAATGCCAATTTTAATCAGACACAATGAAGTTCGTTTGCATAATTGTATAGGTATATAACACTGAATAATATATATTTAGACGAGAGTTACACTATCTAAATCTTGAGTTTTTTATTGGGTAAATATCATATGTATATCATATTAAAATATAATCATGATGAATTTATTTTTGACTAATTTTCAACCTACATTCTAACCTATGATTTTGTCTTGGAAATCTATATTGATTATACTTCGTTGATGTCAATAGGTAGGAATCATTATGTACCATGTCCAAATGAGGGGGGGGCTAAACCTACTTAGCCTCTTACATAAAATATTATTAAACCCTATTCCTATATTAAATATTATATTATTTACGTGAGGAACGTTAACGTGAACGACCACATGGACACATATAGGAGTGTCAATCATTCAGAAATATACAATCCACTAAAATGGAATCAATTTGTCTATAATTGGCAGGTAGGTACTATATAGGTCAATATTTTGAAAATGTGGGGGCTGGTGTGACGTACGTTATAATATACGCGTGTATTAAACCCGATTTTACTCCCTTATCGATAAGGGAAAACAACACCGTACACGCTATTGTATATAAAAGGTTTTTATTGTGTTTCACTTAATTTTTTTTAAACCCATCTGAATTTCGTGTGCTCTCTTAACAACAAAGGAAAATAGCTTCTATTGAACACCCTTAAACTGCGGCGGCGCTACGTCATGGAGAACTGTTCGAGGGATTTTTGAACTAGTCACAGAACCATAATAAAGAATACTTATATTTATATCTACCCGCGATACCACTGATACCAGTCGGGCGGTCCGTAATGGTCCATTGCGTCACGAGGCTTGCGATGGACAACCGTACAGAAAAGTTGGAAGAGTATTAAAATATTATTATTGTGGTAACGCAGTCTTATGCAGTTGTGCATATCAAATTTTCAATATCAGTATAATATAATATAGACATGCTTATAGTTTTTATAATACGTCGCATTGTCGCAAAATTATGAACGCATTTGTAGTACCTACAAATCTACTGTACATGATGCCTGCAAAAATACGCGTAAGCACTCGGTAATCTTAATATACCTACATAATATATAATTATCGGGTTATTAATTCATAATTAATGACGATCATCATCAGTTACATATATTACAAAGTAGGTACCTATATCTAGGTATACACTGTATTTTATAGCCATATAGGTAATCGAAACGGTGATAGGTATACGCGTTGTATTGTGCAACATATTATATTGAAAATATAATATACAAATGTCGAGACGTCACAAATACAACATACCGCATATAGTAATCTATTTGTCATTATTTTAATGTATCTAAATAGTCATATAACGATATGTCGGTTAAGTGCATCAGTGTATACATATATATAAATATATTATAATATGTATGTACCTACTCATTTATTCCAGGAAAAATAAATTATAAATTAGCATGTAGAACAATACGTTTTAATGTAAACACGTTTAACAGCAATCAGCGCTTATGCTTAATAATATATATAGTTTTAGGGAAACACATGAACACTATATTAGGCAACAATAATAATAGTATTATTATTATTATTATTCTATGTAAAATGTAATTGTAGTTTAATTATTTTTGTTTTAATTCTAATGCGTGCCTAATGCGCGTGGTTGCTTTTCGTCAAACTTGTTGTAGAAAAATAAATCACAATAATTCGTGTAGTTATATACAATGATACATATTATTATAATATAATAGATTTACCAGCTAAATATAGGTACATAAGTATATAGGTGGGTGCATTTTTAATTAGACTAAATATTCGTGTATGTGTGTGTGTGTGTGTGTGTGCGTGTATATGTATTATTATGTATAAATATATTTTTACATCGCGACCTCTGATGTCTACATTGTATAACTATGGTATATAATTGCTAATTACGGGTGTACACGTCCAAAACAAGATCATACACACAAAGATAACAACATTTTATTATAATATATATGTTATAAGTACATCTTCTATACATTTTTTGTAGACAAAATGCGAAAAGAATAACAGCCATATTTAATTATATATGTGTACGCACTTTAACTATATGTAAAATGTATATTATATAGTTTACGGACAGTTAAACAAACGTTTTCCAACATGTATATATGTGCATAGACTATACAGTATATGCATTCATAAATGTACCTATATGAAACAATACCGTGGAGACATCGAGACAGAGAGTAGGTATATATTATTATGTGCCTAGTTATAATTTACTACCGACTTCAGTCCGGACTATAATATTATCATCATGCATATTACTAGCTAGTTTTATTAGTCCTTCCTTTATACCGCCACTACAACACGAGTAACGAGTATATAATTAATTACTTTATATTTTTTATATAAAATATAATGTAGGTACCATACTACAGGTATTGTGTACAGTTTGTAATATGTATATATAGGTACACTGTAGTACTATAATATACGTGCGCCTATTATAATTCACATAGTAAATCGTAATTCTGGTTGTAAAATGATACTTACCAAAAACAAAAAGGTAAAATATCCACCGAGAAAAATTCATAATATATGTATAATATACCTATTATTATAGTTATTATTTTTCCAGTAAATAAATGTAAGTGAAAGGTGGTGAATAGGTATACTAATTGAGTCTCAATACCTGAATGGGGAAAAACTAATGAACCTATTGAGTCAGCAATTGGGAAACGAAAATATACTAATTGACTCAGCGTTTGAAAAAGTAAATTATAAATATCTACGGTATACATATATATACGAAATTAGAAAAAAACTCAGCTGTTAAATTAAAAAAAACTTCAACTTGCAAGATAAGAATACCTAATTACAAAGATTAACGTAAAGAATTAATATTTTATTTTAAAGTTCATGAGACTCAATTAGTAATTAGTACCTATAAAATATGTCATATATAGGTACCTAAAACGACTTGGGACTCAATTCGTTCAAAATATATTATGATGTTTCATTGGAAATCAATTGCCGTGAAAATGTATAGGTACTTCACCAAACTTCCCAAACATTGCTGTTTCAGTCATGTACTTATATTATATATTATATCAATTACATAATATTAGGTTTACTAATTAAAACCGGTATAAGGTAATCAATAGAAATTTTTAACTGCAATCTAAACTTTTAATTTTAAAGAAGAAGTAATGAAATTGAAATTTTGTTTTCTAGAAATCTGCAAATTGGATTGGAGGAGTTGTAAAAGTTCCAGTGCCTATAATAGGCCTAACTATAATTACGACACGTCGAATATAATCATGTCTAGTCATTATTCCTCGTCAGAGGCGCGGAAATCATGAATTACAATCTTCCCTGTTAAATTCAACTCATGTAGAATATAATATACGAGCAGGTATGTGTACATACATTATGTGTACCAATCTTTAAACACATTATTACGGCGTCGAGATATATATTATTGTCTGGAGTATGAAATTGAAAATTGTAAATTTAACACCATAATTTATTACACATTCAAAATATATTATGATGTTTTGATAAATTTTAGGTACTTATTAATTCAACAAACAGTTTTTAAGATCAATACAGTTATTACTGCAGTTATGTATAGAATAAATTACTCTATGATTAACATTTTAAGAGGTGAATTTGGTTAATTTTCCCAAAGGTTTTTTGCTCTAGGTCCTAAGGATATTCACATTATCGCGTTCCTACATATTTTTTTTAATATCAGAAAAGATTTCTATAGGCCTCACTCAGTTTAAAACTATGCGTTCAATATTTGATCTTGACAATATGCGGTGCTTAAAAACGATATAATCAGTTCACGAGATGAATTAAACTATTAGTGGTATTGGTTACCAATAATATTGGTATACCGTATATAATCCACTTTTGTTCATTTTATAATGGATATATTATGTTTGTTTATATTATTATAGTCTTCGATACGCGTACACTAGGATTTCACACGGAAGTTGCTGCATTTACTACCACACACACACACACACACACACACACACAAATAACTTATTATTATATAACTAAAACGGATAGGTACCTATTATTAGATTTTATCGGAGGAAATGTTTCAGTTTTATCGTCTCACAAAATTCCTAACGAAATTTAAAAAGGTAATTATATTATTACTTTACAATAAATTAATAAATTAAGGCTATACAGGTATACGTATACCGAAGGTATGATGTATTCATCGTTTGGTAATTATATAATATGCATGTACCTTTCATATATATTATTCATATGGTATCACTCTTTGGAAATTCAATGTGAATTCATTGTTTCAAGAAATATCACTGGCTGATTTGATTATAATATATTATATTATACACATATATGTACCAGCTATTATTACAATATAGGCACAGAAGTATAGTAGGTATATAAGGTAAGGTATTTTTTACAAACCATTTTCAATATAGGTGTACATTGTTTATCTAATTTTTATACTTTTCAAAATAAATTGTATTGATTAAGAGGTATACATATCGGTTATCACGACTACCTTTACCATTTTTCGGTAAACTCAATTATGTTATTGTGACAACCACAGGTGCGTTATATTATTTTAAGATAATTTTGTAATTTACAGGACAAAATAATATAAATAGGACTGCCCAAAAAAACTTAAAGTGAAAAGCATGTATAAAATCGAAGTACGGCTGCTTATAAACCAATATTCCCTGTGATCGCATTTCAACCAGGTCAAAAATGTAGAAATTACCACGAAAAGAAAAATGTATGGTGACTTTTCCATAGAGTATTGACCATACAATTTTATCGAAGAGACAAATATGTGGGTCATGGATCCAAAATATATATTAAGGAAACAGATATTATTTCGAAAATTAATAATTGTAAAAATATTGATTTTAGTCGCTCATATAGGTAAGTAGCTGACATAGTTGTACATTATATTGTAATTAATTGAAGATTGATCGTTTGGGGGTACCCCATTTCGCCGACTCGCCAACTCCCCGTTGGGTTTGGGCCCAAACAAGTTAAGTTGATTTGAATCATATAGGGAAGCTAATTATTTTCAAGTTCTTAGACTGTTAGAGGAACTCTCTTTCTCTATTTTTTTTAAATTCAAGCACTGCACTTTAACGTATATATATAAAACACAATTTTAAGGTGTATAATATCGAAGAATAACATAATTATGTAGTCTTAAAAACTATTATATTATATTGTGTGGTATTTAAATTAATTGAAAAATATTAATAATTTAGTTTTATTGTATATTTATGTATAATTATTTTTGGTTTGTTTTTATTCTAACTTGAACCCTAACTCACACCACGGCCATAGGAGCAGACCAACCTTGTAATACGTATTTCATGTAATCTTAATTGTATCAAATGTTTTGTTGTTGGTAAATAAATGTTAAATTATTATTATTATTGACATTTTATATAAAATATTATATAATAGGTATATCTTATTTATGGATTGTCGCGTGCACGTTAACTTTAGTGGTACATAATATAGCTTATAGGTTAGGTTAGTAGTTAAGTAACTATATGGATTATACGGTGGCTAAATAATATTAACACACATATTATATGCGTGTATGTAGGATATAGGTACCAATAATAATATGTACCTATATAAATATACAAGCATGAAGATTAAAGAGTTCTCTCTAATTTTTGAGTTACTAGTGTTATAGTCAGATTTTTTTAAGAGAACGCCACACCCGTATGTGTTATTGGGTCAGTCTTACAAACGCGAAAAATACCAAAATTACGCTTAGAAATTCAAGTTTTATGCCTCTAGCTTAAAAATTAGAGTTAATCGACCAATTACGAAACTTGATGGTAAGAACATTATCTGTGTTTTGTTGGAAGATTTTTTACGACAGTTCAGTTTTTAAGTGAGTTATGAGCATTTTTAATTTACATTTATTATGCACGCTATAACTTACTTAAAAATTGAATTATCGTAAAAAAACTTCCAACAAAACACAGATAATATTCTTACCACTAAGTTTAATAATACTATGATTCACTCTAAATTTTAAGCTAACGGCATAAAACTTGAATTTCTGAGCGTAAATTTGGTATGTTACGCGTTTGTAAGACGGAGAAAACACATGTGGGTGTGACGTCCTCTTAAGGTCGTATATAGGCACTATTATATTCATGCACGTAATATAATAAATATAACGTTTTTTGGGTGCAAATTAATGACGGATATTCATTCACTCATGGATACGTAAACAAATATAGGCCATACATACAATATATACATTGTAGGTATGGCAATATTATATTACTATGGTATAAAATAATGTGTTTAAGTATCTGTGTGTATATGAAAATTGAACAGAACGACAACAAACTTCTGCGCGGTGCATATAACGGAAAACCGTGGTTACCAAGTTGATGATGCGGATCCAACTGATAAAATATGATATATAGATGGTAACATGTATAGTAATTATATATACCTACCTACACATATTATATATATATATATATAATATATCACCCGAAAAAGGGGAGGAGACGCTATATTTCCATTTGTTATCCAGAACTAAACGCGCGAGTGTTGTAAATATATATAATATTATTTTGTACGTTTTTATTTTTACAATACCATTCATATCAATGCGCGTAAAAAAACAATTTAAACCCGAATTACACGTTTTTTTTCTGTTGGTATATTACTATTATGTCTGTACTGTACACACACACACACACACACATATAATATGTATATGAATTAAATGGCAATAATATGACACTCCGACACTCGACATAATCTTCAAACCGATTAACTGGGTGAAAAAAAAAACAATATCATCGTAACGAATAATAGAGTACACGCACACAAATAAATGGTTTTTTATTTTTTGTATTTGTTAATATACTATCAAAATGTTAACGAACTGTATACCTACGTACGGTTAAAAACGTTGATGAGTGGATAAGTGGCGATAACTCATTACACGCGAATCCTATTTTCACGAAGGTATAATATATAAGTAATTTATTTATTACTCGTATAGAATATTAATTATTATTAAGTATATTGTTATGAAAATTATAGCAATAATATTTAAGTGATATATTTATATAATAATTAAGTTGTATCCGCACTTGTTATAATATAAAAGATTATTATAGTATATTAAATATATTTCATTTCATTTAAACGTACCTATATTAAAGATTAGTGGAAACGATCAAATTTGATTAATCGTCGTGAGTGGTGACAGACAATAATGTATATTTATAAAATATAGGTATGGTTAGACCACTTTAACAACAATCGTGTTTTCGTACAGCAAATAAGTGTCCATCCAACATACCTATATATAATATAATATGTTACCTGTCTATTTGACATGATGATGATTTTTGGGTCTTCGTGACGGTCGAAAGATTTCGAATGTACCTATTATCATGTCCGTGTGTGGCAAACGCTCTTATATTATATTATATATACCTATTGCGCGTATGTATATAAAAGATTGTGTGGCATATAATATAATATATACCTACCGAGTAGGTATTCGCGTCACGCGTGCGCTGCAGATGAATATGTTTACCGATGACATCCGATGTTGTGTATGTACCTAAATATATTACCTACCCGTACACATTATATGTAACCATATAGGTACTGTATATATATTGATAGGCATATACCTATATATAATCGAAAAGTCTTCTTCGCACACCGTAATAATATATAACGCGCGTATAGGCGTACCTAACCCGATCCCGAGCTGTCGAAACGGAGAAGAAGAACAACAACAAAAAACGTAAATATACCGCCGCGACAGAGTCTGGCGCAGGTGAGTTGTGTGACAAATTTTCGGGGACAGACGGGCGGAAACCGATACCGGTTTTCATCTGGACACACACACACACACATATTATACGCACACGCATAAAAAACAACACACACACACGATATATTATAACGACATATAATAATGCGAGTGATTGTGCGTGTGTGCGTGCGTGCGCGCGTTATAATCCCGCGGCGGCACCGGTGACATATAATATACTTGTGCGTATAATACGTGTGTTTAAATACGTATATCGTACAGGTATATAGAAACACTCGCAGGAGGACACACACACACACACACACTCGACAAGAGCTTGGAAACCGATATCTCTTATTCGGGGAGACAGCGAGCTGGTGCTGCACCGCGCGAGCGCAATACGGTCGGTGCACGTGTGTGTGTGTCGTATTATATACGTTATAAATCCGCAGTTCGGCCGCACCTATATAATATGTCTGCGCGACACGCCGTGTACCCCGCACGCATACACGAGTATTCGACCGTGTGTTTGTGTGTGCGCACCTATACGACGATAATAATAATATACTCCTTCGATTTCCATTCAAAACCCGATCGGGCTTCTCCGATACATATTATAAAATGGAAAAAAAAAAAAGGTAAAATTATTAACTGGTCGGCTCCTCGGCGGCGGCGGCGGCGCACACCGATCCGAGTGGGTAGTATTTCGTACCGTGGCTATAACTATGTAAATAAACCTATATAGGTATACGCTATATATATATATGCGGCGTATATTAAAATATTATTTTTCCCCGTCGTCCCGCACTTCGCCCCTCGCGCGCCGCCGCCAAAGTATAGTATGTACTTTCCACACAAACACACGCGCACAAACACGCACAAACACACAAACATCGTCGCACAGGTCAGGTACACACACACACACACACACGATATACCGGCGGTTGGGCGCGCTGGCGTGTGTGCGGGTATGCGTGTACGTATAAAATGGCGAAGTCGCTTTTGGCCACGTCCACACGGCCAATAAAACCGAAGACTTGCGCCGGTATACTGATTGACTGCTGTGCAGCGGAGCTGCAGCCGCGCGCGACCTTGTCGGAAATTACATAATATAAATACGGCGTGCTCGCTGCACACGTTATTACAGTGTATTATTATTGTTGTTGTTACGCTATATATACGTATATACGCTGCGGTACAGACGAACTAACGCGCACACGCGCGCGTGTGTGTGTGTGTGTTTTTTTAATTGCGGGAAAAAGCGGCGGCGGCGGCGGCGGCGGAGGCTGCAATTAAAAGAAGCGGTTTGTCGGCGTATTTTATAATATATATATATATATGTATATGAAAATAGGTAGTCTGCGCACGCACACAATAATAATAATAATATATAGATACGCGCGATACAGACCAATTAACCACAAAGAATAATATATAAAATCTCACTGCCCGGGCGGTGTGCATTGTGTTGAATATATACGTATATATAAGTGTGTGTATGTACCTATATTACTATTAATATATATATATATCGTCGTATTTTTCTAATTAGTTACGGTATTGTTTTGGTTTTTGTTTCTTTTAAACGTGTTCTATTATCATAAATTACACGTGTTCTTTTTATTATATCGTTTTCACTACCGTGTGCACAACTATACAGCAGTCGGACACATATAGTGGCCGTCGTGCGAGACCGTATAGCCTATAGGTACACCTATTATACCTACCTATACGCATACCTATTATACCTTATACATTATATTGAAATCGTGTACGCGTGCAATATATTCAATATTATAATATTATATCGACGGCGAGCGATTAAATTTCGGGCGCCGCCGCCGACTGAACGACTCGCATATTATTTTATTATTTAAATAATATTTTACCGTCGGACAATCGTCGATTATAAATCCGCGACGGCCTCGTACACGTGGGTTTTGTCTTACCCATATAAATGCTGCATATTATGTGTGTGTAATGATTTGTGCGACCGCTGCAATGCGCACACCGCACGTGATAACGCGCTGCAGTGCGCACTGCTGTCATAATTCATATAAAATACGATATTAATATAAAATATATATTATGCGTGTGCGTACTGCAGTTCAGCGTCTATAGAATACCTATACTATAGCCGTCGGGACGGACCTCCTATCGTCAACCGCATTATTATTATTATTATTATTATTATTATTATTGTAATATATTGGTATGCGACGCGGTATAACAGTACTCGTTGTTCGATCGTGATTTGTACGGTATCCGTTTCACAATTATTATTATTGTATTGTATATAAACCATTCCACGACGGACGACTTGACCACATTATATACATACTCGAAGGTACGAGCTGTGGTATTAAAGTATGGATATGTCATATTATGAATATATTATTATGAAGCAGCGCAGAGTACCTCCTATACGAAAAATATCCCAGTACCCATATTATATAGGAACCTATAACTTATATTTTGAGCGAGCCACATAATAATATTACCCAAGAACTGGAACCTCACTGAAAATAACTTTGATATTATTGGAACCGGAACCTCGATC
This sequence comes from Sitobion miscanthi, assembly GCA_008086715.1. Lineage (NCBI taxonomy): Eukaryota > Metazoa > Arthropoda > Insecta > Hemiptera > Aphididae > Sitobion > Sitobion miscanthi. The sequence continues at coordinate 6,136,014 of CM017797.1, forward strand.
ACGGAGCCCTTATTTTAAATATTTTATAAGCTCGGACCATTGAGAGAATCAAAGTTATTCTACATACCTAGCTTTTATCACTTTATTTGTTCTTTTTTTTTTGACGACTAGTGTTCCTACCTATATAAACTATAGTATAATATTGTTAGAAGTGGTTAAAATTGGTATTGATCAAAACAAGCATTTTTTAATTTTAAAGAACAGGAAATTAAATTTTGTAGAAATATCAAACTGAAGCAGAAAACACTAAAAAGGTTCCAGACTCCAGTTTCTAGTCGAGGCACATACACCGTATAATAACGTCGAATTATTATTCCTCACCAAATTTTCCAATTTCATATAGGTACTAGAAATGTTTACAGCATTCATGCAGAGACTCATACATCATGTTACCTATATTAATTTTTACACATTTAGCGCACCGTTCGATTTTGATTTTAAACATAATAGACTCAATATGATATACAATCGTCCGTTCATGAGAATATGAGATGGATTATTGTTTATTAAACAGCTACAAGTCTACATCAGACATCAATGATACCTACCTCTATTAACGCGATTGCTTATTTAGCTTATTTGCTTATTGCTTATATAGTTATATAGTCTACGAAAGGGCGAAAACTAAATATAAGAATGTGTTCGCGCACACATAGGCACACGCCATTCATTATTTCGATTTGATCAGAGGTAATGTTTATTTTGCGCGGTTATATGAGATATATAGGTACAGTGAAACCTGTATACATATACAACGGACCGCGACGGACCATCAAAAGTGTCCGTTATAAACAGGCACATTGGAATGCCTATATCTTTACGTCGAACACTATCATATTGTCCGTTCGAGAGAGGTGTTTGCTATGTAAACATGTGTCCGTAAACACTGCACGTTTCGCAGTATAGGCATTTAAATTATTACATATTGTGTACATCTTACTATCTTACTGGTACCTACCTATTACTATTTACTACTTACTGGTATATGAGTATACTTATGGTATGATACAGGGAGGGGGTGCCCCATCAATCCACGAGGATTGATGTAGGGATAATGTGGAAAAAAGGCATTGTATAAAATAATATTTTTCAGAAGAAAATAAATTTAATATTAGTATAAATATTCTTTTCAAAAACGTGTTATTTCATTATAATTCATGTTTCATATACTATAAATTATAATACCTACATGGCTACATATAGTGGCAATATAATACATATGAATTTGATACATCTATACTCTAAGCCGGGTCCACATGATGATAGGAAAATGCGGTAGTTGTAACTCGTAATCGTGATAGCTGATATCATGATAGTTTAAAGAGGATGTCACCTTGAGAACAATATCCTGTCACAGTGTCGCATGATATGTATTCTTATTGTTTATTTAAACTTACTCTTTTTACCCTGTATAAAATAATTGTGTACCTCTATGGTACACTGACCCAGCCTCACCTAACCTATATACTCAACAATTCATAGGTAAATTGTATAAGTATATAATATTATATTACTGCGTTTATAGGCGTAACCAAAACTTCAAAGTTATGGTCTTTGGAGCTTATACTGGGTCTCGCCTATATTATACTGAATATGAGTAATGAGAAATGAGTTTTTTTTTTGCCACCGTTCACTTGGTGTATTAAACATTAATAATATATTACTATAATTTTATATTAGTGAATGCATACCACCTACCTATTATGACATTATATTTTCGCGGTTAAGTTAGGTATAGGTCACGGGTAACCGTACAGGTGTGTATATAAGAAAACTGAAAACTGCAAATGATGAACGCAAGCAGCCTGCAAACATACTGTAATACAATTTAAGCAAATAGATATAAATATTATTCCACAGTTAATATATTCCCCCGTGGCTTGTCGGCTAACAGTATATGATGTACAACGTACAACTGCACTTATATAATATTGCAGTTAGATTTATAAAGTATCGCCCGTTGGAAATATGATGTGGTTTATTAGTGTACCTTATATTCTTTAAAAAAAACATTTCCTGCTGCAGTGTATGTATACTTATGGATATTATGTATATAAAAAAAACAGTTACTGAGCAACGCGTTTTATTGCGGGACAACAAACTTATATAACAATTGCATTAAGTCGCGAAAAATTTGCATGTGTCTCGTCGCTGTTACTTTTCCATCGTGTAATAGTTAAATATAATATATACGTAAACTCATTCTATCTGTGGACCTACGATATCACTATGTATTATTATACAGTTTGCATACAAATGGACAGGACTGCGTTTGCGAAAAAATCACTTTATATTTTTCTTATATACTGCAGGGGAAAAAAACCCGAAAACTGTATACGATATCATTTTAACAATGGTCGTATAGACTGTCTGAATTGAGGGTCCGGGGGATCGTAAAAAAAGAGAAACGGACAATGAGAGAGAATGATTGCTGTGAACCTTTATACTAAATTAATATATTATATTATCTGTAAATATTTACTTAAAACGTGTAGTTAAATTGATTTTAAAGTATGTATATTGTTTGGACATTGGAAGTAATGCCTATTATATAGATACTTGGAAATTATAGACAGGTCTTGTATATTATTTACTTGTTACTTATTAGTACTACCTATATACTTTTATAATAATAATAATAATAATTGACCGGCGAAACGTTTAATTGACGTATTATACATTAATTCGATTGTATTTACTGTTGTATGTGCCAATATTATACTTTCTGCTTAAAGAGTTTAATGTTTCATACTCGTAATAATAATAGGCCAACGAAGCAAATGAGCTGAGGCAGCACTTTGTAAAATAATATTTAAGGACGTGAGCACCACGGTAGAGGGACAGTGCGGGTCCTCGAGCGAGGCCCGTATGTTCGTAAGCGATCCATCGAGACTCGTATTTTTGTGTGTTTGTTTTATGTTTAATAAAGTTATATTTTAACAGTGTAAATAATGTCATCGATTATTTCGTGTACGACGGCGGCGCCCAACGGGGTTCTTATTCACGGCCGGAGACAATTTTTTGTGCGTGTGGCTTGGTACCTCAACCTTGGCACTTTTTAATTTTTTTTTGAAGTTTTTATGTACGTCTAATTTAATAGGCCTCTCTGGTATGTGAATATAATACTGTCAGAGTATATAACGTTAAATTTGTTCACAACTGCGAAATTAGAAAGGTCGGGTTAGATACACGGCCAAAGTCAAAATTTTCTAAAGGAAACACAGAAGACGGGTAGGTGTGTTATTTTCGGAACACATATATGTATAGGACCGTAGTGAAAAAAAAAAACAAAAAACATAAAAACGAATTTTTCGAATAATTTATACGGCGTTGAACACCACCCGTGACTCGCAGCAATTAAAACGATACGATATCGCCCGTTTGTCCGTCGCCACTACCGCCGGTGGCGTGCGCGTAAATAATACAATATAATAATACATAATAATATAATATAATAATAAACGCGCATATGCTTATAGTATAGGTACCTACAATGCTGCAGGTAATACACTGTAATAGGTGTACTGTTCCAGCTACTATATAATATAATATTATAGGTATATATACCTACTTATACTATTACTGACCCAACACGCTACGACCACTGTCCACCGTGCGCGGAGCCGCATCAGTGTGAAACGCCATTATAATGTGACCTCTTAATGGTGTTTGAACAATGCGTTTATGTTATTCGTTTCACCCGAAAAGGTGTTATTAGCCTGCACGTCGTATAGGCATATATATATATATAGGTGTATAATATATACCTATACAATGCGGTTAACACATTTTCCGCTGCCTCCCGGTGGAAAGGTTTTATTTTTTCCGACGGTACCGAGTAGCCAAAAAAAAAACAAAAAAATAATGTATAGGTACACATATACATAATATATCTCTAGGCGAACGTAATAATATATTTTATGTGACGTATAGTGTGTATATGTGTCCGACACCGGAAAACAGTGTCGCGCAAAAGTGTCGGAACGGTATGATACAGTAAATCGTGCACTACATAGACTATACACATTATCACACACACACACACACACACATACATTATGCGCATTAATATAATGCATAGTGAAAATAGTTTTAAAAAAAAAAACACGAGCGGCGGATGTCACTGGTTTTTTCGGCGTCGTTTCGGACACAGGTGCAGCGGCGTGCCACAGGGTTTCTGCGGCGTCAGTGGTGTGCGGCGATCGTGTCGGTATATAACATCATTAATGCATTATTAATATCATATCGTATATGCGCTGGCGGACATTAGAATATAATTATTATACGATATAATATAATATAATATATACATTTTGGATAGGGTTTTATTGTATTATGATTGTGCACGCGCGCTGCAGCTAACGATTTAATAATAATATGCGGTCAACTGTTCGTCGTGTTCGCGTACAATATTATACTATAATATTATTACGATGGCCGCCGCTGTTTGAGCGAATTTCTTCCAAATCGTAGTAACACTGTGCACGACGGAGAAAATGAGACGCCGTTGAATCTGCCGCAGCGAATTCCCTATAATTTAGGAACCGATGTAGTTATTATACTCAGTCGCAATACTCACAAATGGTCGCAAATGCATAATATTAAATTAGTTTTGTTTAGTGTCGTTTCGTTGTGGACGCAACATCAAATTAAATAAAAAGTTGTTGCGATTTGATGAAAAAAAACCGACCACGAAATATTTACCGACATATTTTCAACGCGTTTCATTGATCAGTGGGTATTATTTTTAACCATTTGCGTAACATTGGCAATAATTTAATCGGTTAATATGTTAAGGAGGAGAAGCAAATACGGAAAACGCTCTACGTGAATCTAATATACTGATATTAAAAATATACTAATATAAATATATTTTTTCGTTATTAATTGATTTAAAAAATATATTAATTTACATCTGTCTTAGAAAATAATATGATCTTACATATATTTCATATATTCATTACAAAAGAGTAGGAAACTATAGAAATAATAATAATAAACCTATAATGGTAATTACATCGTCCAAAAAAGTTAAAAATATTTAGCACCGTCGTCTGCAGTAGTATCAAAAAGACCCATCATAAAGAAATGAATAGTTTTTATAAAACAACCAAAAAAAAATAAATATAGTCAACCACATAAAATAAGCACTTAATAAAAGATTATTTTTATAGCATAAACACTAATATTGATGGTTATTTTATTAAAGGGTTTTTTTTTCATAAATAGGTATCACAGATGCATCAAAATAGCCATAAAGAATCAAAACTGTCAGTAAACCTACTGAAAATTGATATTAATGATGTGCGTTTACCTACATCGTACACCGTATATTATATATTATAATAATATTATATACTGTACACCTACGACATATCGTTGTTTATTAAAGTGTATAGCTGTTAGGTATCGAACTATAGGTACTGAAGCCGTGAGAATGTATATAGAGGAATGACGTTTACAAAAACGTCTAAAATGAAAATGAATATAATAACAATATAATATACGAACTATATAATATACGAGATGGGTCCTTCCGCATTGTCCAAGTGACCATACAAGTGACGGACATTTTTGCACTGGTTACTTCGAAGAATTTTCAAAATACCTACGTGACACGGATATTGTACACGGACAATAGTCGATAAATATTGACGTTTCAAATCCAATGTCGCAGGTACCTACATATTTATTTTGCAAGTTTTCGACGGTTATGTAGGTCGGCCTTTTGGTGTACCTCCTCGCACGTCCTACACAAATACTGCACAATCAACGCCGGCAAAATGTGCATTTCTGTACTGTGTACGCATTCTCCCTCTGTCACTGGTTGCATCTAAAACCTATATACAGGTGCCTTATACATTCGAACGGAATGACGTTTTACGAGATCGCCAACAGAGCGAAAAAAGAAACGAATACAAATCGTCAAGACGAGACGCCCGGTGGTATCTGCACGACAATATTATTATTATTGGTCGATCACGATTCTATTAGGCACGCGTAACAAATGACTGAAATAATATAATAATATTATAATACGCAGTGAAAGTATAACGACTTCGGCGACGACGCTACAAGAATATAATAATGGACTGTCCGCTACTCCGCTTCGGTGTTTTTTTTTATACATAATAATATATTATACGGATATTAGGTATACAAGGTGCAGTAACAGAAAGACTTGAGGAAAAAAAACATGATGCTACTTAAACGTACGACAACAATTGTTGAAATTATATGATTAGTAAATAATTTAAGAAATATATTCATGTCAGCGAATTCCCCAAAAAAAATATTTTGAAAAATTTACTTATTACGTTCCAAATTCATTTAATCAAAAAAATATTGATATTTTAAAAAATTCTAAAAAATAAACTATTGACTAACATAAATGTTTTACTATCAAAATTGTTATTATAATCAGATTCACAAATTGGCTAATATGATTTTATACAAAAATGTTTAAAACAAATTGTAAATTTTCTGTATGATATATGTGTAACGCAAGTGACAATAAATTATATGCATAAAAACAATTTTAAATATTGATCAGAACAAAAGTTATTCTAAAATTCAGTTCTATCTGTTACACCATGTATATATTTATGTATACATTTATGTTATTAATTTATACATGTTTTTTCGGTTTTTGTTTTTTTTTCTCGAGCCATGTGCGATTGTAGATCGACCTTATATTATTATTTATTATAGTTATATGCACTTAATTTATGTGACTCCCGTATTAAGCGCGGTTGTTTGCAGTGTTTATTATAATAATATAATATTATTATGACGGGCACTATTATTGTGATATAACATATTATTTTAATGTGGTGAATTTGTGAAATACCCGGCATTTTAACCGGGACCGATACATCACGTCGGATTTCAATAATACATTTATGTGGTTCACTAAAAGTGAATTTACCCCGGAAACTTTCCTTTCGCCAAAATATTTGTTCGACACTCTCGGCACATTATATATATATGTTATGTTAATATGCAAATGTCCGGTCCGCGCGCATATGATAGATCGCCCGAGAAAATGTAAAAGAGAACGTAATTGTTATTGTCATTATAAAAATATACAATACACATAATAGTATTATGTTCATAATAATGCGTTACGTAATGCAACACAATAATACACACGCTGCAGTACTGCACCGTATTTACACATTGTATTCGGTATGCACATCCGCATAATAATATCAATTTTAATCGTTCAAAAATGTACTTATGGAAAAACATTCTCATTGACTAACTATTTATAATAAACGTTTTAGCATCTAATATAATATGAATCGTATAATAATTTGTTCGACCGAAAAATTCATCCTACTTATTATTAAGCAGGTACTTTTTAGTTGAAAGAGTAACACTATAACAGGGTACGATATAATTTGTATTTGTGTTACTCATACACGTATAATATACAGGAATCTAAGTACGGGTATAAACCAAAATTTCAACGTTGAAAATATATTTTGTAAAATTTAGCTGTACGCTGTGAAATATAATATACTGCAAAACTTTTGCTCCACGAAGTATATTCTTAATTTAAAATACAAATCGTATTATTCAAAATATATTTAAACATTAAACGCAGGTAAATTCAACCTTATTATATTATTTTATACAACATACGTTAAGGGGATTATTATTTCACACTGCACATGAGCCACCGAGGGGTATTAGTATAAAATATACGGTAGCTATCCAAGCGGATATTTGAAGAAAAATCAACTTAGACAGAAGATAATAATATTATATATTATGCACCTACTCATATTAAATCCTATTTTAGTGTACCTGAAAAACGAATAAATTAAAATGTCGGAGTTAAAAATAAAAATAAATTTATTTATTGTATAGGTAAATATATAAATATATATATATACAATAAATAATAGGTTTGAAACTATATACGAAAATTTCAGAGTTTTTCTTATAGGGATACTCGGGGGGTCGATGCAGCATAAACTACTATAGTACTATTATATACTGACAATAATAACAAGTGCCGTATTTAAAAATTATTCATTTTCGCGGGCGAATAAGGTACGCCTAAACCGATTAACTGGTGAAGTTATTACACTTAACCGAAATACACCGATCCTTGTATACTTGTATCCAATTCGCCGCAGGCTTAAATTATGGCCACTTCAGCCGGATTTGTTCACAGAACGAGGTAAGTACACTGACCACGACATGCCCGTGAACTAAGGTATACTAAAACGAAAATACACCGAGTGCAGCGTATTTTACAATTATTGTTAAATCGGGTCAAATCAGCTGGTAGTATGTATATTTAAACTGTATTACATATTATTTATTATTAACAATCATAAAAGATTTGTCGAATTAAATTGTTATTCAGTTCTTATGTACAAAGTTTATTTATTTATTTGTATTACTGTGATAAAAGTCGGTTAATTGTAATGGGACCCATCAGTTCCCGCCACTCGCCAGTACTGCAAGTATACATATCCCGATTGTAACCAAATGTTTTGTTTTTATTTTTTTAGCGGTATAAGTGTTTTTTTTAAATTTTAAATTGAATAGTTACTGAATATTTGGATGTTGAAATCTCACGCTTTTATATTTTAGCCTTATGATGTGTATAAATTATATCGCAGTGTCTTTATGATTCCTTAAAGTTCAATGATATTCCTTACCGGGATGAAATTAGGCAGCTGCTATGAATTTTTCAACTGAAATGTTATGACCAAATAATTTTTATACAGAAAAAAATTGTTGTAAAAATCTTGTATAGGGACGTTAGTCAATATATAAATATTATAATATATTCCGTAAGTTTTTCCGTAATAAACAATGTTGTTATTATTATTATTATAAAGGACCGGATTAAGGGTTGTGGGGCCCCAGGGCAGATTGACAAACTTACTGCAAAAGGTACTTATTTTGTGGGGGCCTTTTATTAATTGAATGTTGAGGGGGCCCCGGAACTGGCTCCAGTGTCTACCCTCCTAAATCCAGCCCTAAATATATAGTATATTGATTATTATTCGTACAATAGTATATTATTTTTGGATAAGAATTTCCATAAATTGTACAGATATATATTTTTTATAACTAATGCAGAATCTACATCGTAAAAGTCAAAAGTTCTATTAAACTAGGTATGAAGATATTTCATTGCGAACGAGCAAATAACTACAATCATTGTACCTATTATTACGATCTGTACGTGCAGAGACGATTGTATAAAATAGAGAATTTGGATTTTGGGAATCGCGTCCACACGAGATCAACTAGAACGAGCATATATGACTTGCCTCGATACGGGGATACATAACATACATATATTATATATCTACCTAGTAAATTATTTTACCAACAAAAAAAAACCCCCAAAATTCAAAATTGTTTAATGCTTTTGATGTGGATGATACTCTTAGTTAAATAATTTCGAGCATAAATATATCAGTGGAATGGAGATGATTGATGATGGCATGTGTTACACTCACACTGCACAAACTCGTACACTACACATATAATGTATACGGTGTAGTATACATATAAGCACACCCATGTCATCTATAGATATTTCGTATAACTAAAAATAGCGATCGCGACAGTGACGAGGATGAGTGGGCGAGCATATACGACGGACGGAGTCGTGAGGGGTGGGTGGCAGGAGGGGGATGACGGCAGTTTCGGAGGTGGTAGTGGTCACTCGCGGTGAAGGGTTGTGTGACATATTGACCGTTGTCCCTGTAGTGCACACACACCACGCGCCTCCGCCGCAACTGCGCTGTTGCCCGTGTCCCTTTTCAAAACCCGTTAATTAATACCGTCCACTTGCTAATGATGGGCTACTGAATTGTTTCCCGCGCCCTGCACCGCCTCGTCCGTTGCTAATGAATTATGAAGGGCTACACCATAAGTGGCATTGTGCCCCTAGGCCCGTAATATGTCACCACGCTGCACGCCCCTTCGATCGTCCAGTCCACCCATCGCCGTCCGCTCCGACCGACCCACTGCGACGACCATCACACAATGTATATTTTATTATTATATTATAATAATAATAATAATATTATTATACACCTTGATGGGGTTTTATTATTATGATTTTATGATTTTTTTTTTTTTTTTTATGTTCACTGTTGGAAATAGTTGTACACAAGGTGTATATAGTGTACTTGGGCGTTTTTATTCGAGTAAATAAAAAAAACCAAAGCAAATAAAAAAAAAAAAAAACCATAAACAACTAAACCCCACAATGATTTTTCACGAAAAGTCTTCATATTGTACGCAAGTAAACAGCCAGATCGGATGCATGCGGATTTCAACGGTAAATTAAATTACAGAGAACCTGCCGCTGATCGATGAAGCAATAAAACGTGGCGAGATAACGTGCGAATCGTGTTGATGATCTCAGAACCTGCAGGTGAGAACTAAATAAGAGTCAGTCGATCGTCGATCCATATGCCATAATCCCAATATCCAAATATGTTGATCCTTACACATATTATGTTGTACCTATCAGTTATATACGTATACACGTCAACATTGTTGATTGTTTTATTTTTGTGACTATTTCGACCCACTTTTATCCTTGGAAGAAATAGGAATCTCCGAACGTACATAAAAACCAATGTGTTTCATATGGGGTTCCTATTTTATATTTCACTTAAAAAATTGTACATTCAAAATGTTTATACATTATAATACACAGACATATATTCTACAGATACTGTCTTATGGTTCAGGCAAAATCAAAATGACCAAACTTGGTCACAATAAACATCAAATTGTTTATACGAAACGATATACAAAAAACATGGGAAATTCAACATGGGACTTTTTGCGTATTAACCGAAATGACGTGTTAACCGATAACATAATATACTAGGTATATATTATTAAATTATAAAAAAAAAATGTCTACTGTATTTCCAAGCCTTATAACAAGTCGAGAATTTTTTAACGTGAGTTCGTACTTAACCACGTGTTTAATATTACATTTTCATAAACACCGACAACATGCCAATTGCCCATTTATTGTAGTTTAGTAAGTATTATAAATAAAATTAATATGATATATCTAATATCGTAAAATATGATATGTCATATATATTATATTTTAATGTTATAGGTATTTATGAAATTGTACCTGACATCTGCAGGTTGTGTGAGAAAGATTCATTAGAACTAAACAATACAGATAGTAAAACTATTTTGATCTGAATAACGATATCAGTGATACTTATATATATTAATATAATATGTATTATAAATGTATAATAACTTAACAGCACTTACATTTTAGTCAGGTAAAAGGAATAGTGTAAGAAACCCTAATAAGAGAGGTCCAATAAAACGGCTATAATATTTTTTATGCGTTTTCTGATTGCGATCTAGAATCGCTTTCGAATTGAACAAAAAACCCCGACGCCAGGTCGTTTAAATGTTTTGTGTTTCTTATCTATATATTGTAGGCACGAGAGTATTCGTTTGGTCATAAATTGTTACACAAGGTAAAAACACTAAGACAGTCGTGGTACCTATAATTTGACATTTTTTTAAACTATTAAACGAACTTTTACCGTTTAGGTATAATAATAATAATAATAATAATATATATTATACAATTGAACCAATATCGCCTCCTTTTTTTAATATTTATTTTTATCTCGTTATTTTCTCAGCGTATATGTGACGCGGGTTTAACATTTGCGTATTGTTCACATTAACCCCTATATTTACTGTTGATAAAACACTTCCAGTCTGAATTAGGGTGCGAGATTCAAATCCTCTGTGGATTAGCTGATTATACTCGTACATGTATATGAAAAAATATAATTAAAAAATTTAATAAAAGCGAGTAATTATTATATATCTACAGGAGCAGGTATTTATTAGGGAATAAACCTATATAATATGTGAATGCAAATAAAACATACATTTTACAACAAAGCCGTCGAAGTCCTTTAATGCTGTATAATGTGTCCATTTTTTATATTTCAAGCCTTTATATAGGTACATAATATTATTTAGTATGCAAAGCGATAGTATAGGTAAAAATCATTGATGTAGCTTAAAAATAAAATAACAATAAAGTCTGATTTTTCTTTTGCTAAAAAATATGTCTCCGTATAAAATTTATATACATATATATAATAAATTAATATTCTCGTTCGTGAATAATCGGAAATAAAAATAGAACTTTTTGATACTATGTTCAGCTTTCGTGTTAAATTAATATAATGAATTGTATTATGAAAATTTTCCTCTTATCCTAAAACTATCAAATATAATACACGAAGTATTATAGGTTAATGAATAAATTAACTGTATTTTATTATTTTACGCTGTTATGTAAATCTACCTTTATAGAATTTTCATGAAGTTCTTTATTCGCTGCTTAATATTATTTTTTAGTGTCGAGTATATAGTTTTCTGAATTTCATAATAGGTACCAATTTTACATGTTGGAATTATATATTTTAAATGTTATTAATTTGAATTCTTGGATTTTGATCGTATGTATTATATGTTATCTTATGATACACCTACCTATATAAAATTTGACTACATAGTCATGCAACTTTTAAGCACCTATTGAAATATAATTATTTTTTCTAATAAATGTAGATCATATACGTTTGAAATATTATAATGAAATATTTATTTAGGCATTGTTATATTCATTGTATATTCGATGATTCGTATTTAAATTAAGTAATTTACCAACATACTTTCTTTGTGTTCATCACAACTCCAAAAAGGATACTACAACAAATGTGAAATAATGATGAGTTATTGCAGTACATAATAATATCAGACGAATACAATTATTGTCCAAATATTAATATCCGATTGAACGGGATGGATGCGTGTGTAGGTAGTACTGTGTGTGTGTGTGTGTGTGTGTGTGTGTGTGTGTGTGTGTGTGTGTGTGTGTGTGTGTGTGTGGTGTGTGTGTGTGTGTGATAGTGTTGTTATGTGCGTGTGTGATTCCCACGGGTGCACAGAATGAGCAAAATGGGGCGTAAACGCAAGCACATGAATATTAAGTAACCGTTTTTAATTATAAAATTTACCGTTTGCACGGACTTCCTGGGTCGGTGTCAAAAGTTAACTTCCCCGTTTGTGTGCGAACGTCGTGTGTATGTGCCCCTATTGTTCATTTACCCCGGGTGTATAGCGTGGTATACTATATACGCACATAATGTACATATATATTCACATTTATGTGTGTGTTTGCGTGTGTACGTTTAAAGACACTACCAAAGCCAGCGTGTGTGTGTGTGTGAGTGTGTGTATATAAAACGGCCATATAAACAGAATATCCCGCTGCAGGTGGCCGGCACAAAACCCCCCGCGAGCACGATGGCCAAGGGAAAACCACCTGACCCCGAAGACCCCTATTAAGTTGACACAGGTACCGGCTATAAATTTCACCATTACACACACACACACGTGTATAGATATATATTTAAGTATATATGCATTTATATCGGGGCCCCATATGTATGCGTGTATGTAATATATATATATATTATATTATTATATGTGTGTATAATATTATTAAACTGTAAGTGTATGATGCTCGGATTACCGTTGAAATCGTCGCCCTTGTAAATTTATCGCAGTTTTTCACATCTCTCTCTATTTTTCTTTCTCTCTCATTGTGCGCCTGACGAGGAAACAAAACAAGTTTCACCAAAAGTCAACATATATAGATACTTATATGTACGCCGGGGATTCGTGTAAGTCTATATGTGTTCTTATACTTACAAGAAACCATTGACAGTGTACGTATGTATAAGCGTATATATATGTGTACCTATGTAAAAACTGTCGGAAAACTTTGTTTTTCATTTATCTAGTTTTTTTTTTTTAACTATAGGTAACTACACTCAAAACAAGAAACACATGCATATAGAATACATAACTCGCGTAATTTTCAAAAAGTACCTACCGTGAGCTGCACGACTTATAGAAAGTGATGTGGTATACTCGTGCGCTTCGCTCACCTCCGGAGTCTGCACGAGCCCGAGCAATATTATTATTATTATAAATGTAGTATACCTATTACACCTGTATATATTATATATGAAGTACCAGTTTAACATTTAAAATTAATTATAAATCATCTCATTTTAAAACATTTATTCTGAGTAAAAATCGGTTTACTATAATATAATTTATAATTTATATAGGTATCTATATAGCTAACAGCTATTGGTTATAACATATATGTTTGATTAGATGTGTACACCTATAATTACGTACCGATATTTTTATATTATATTTTATTTTTATAGGAATTTTTTAAAAATTTGGCGATGTTTAAAAAATGTACGGCTTACAAGTTAAGATTTTAAAAATTTAGTTATTTAAATATTTAATGAAGGTACCTCCTATATAACCAATAACATAAATTTAATGCTCAAATTTTAACTCTCTAAAAAGTAAGCTGATTTAAATCATCGTTGATCTTTAAATAGTAGCCGATGTATACATTATGAAAAAATAAAATGAAAGTACTTAAATATTTTTGAGAGCATTGTAGTTGATAGATACATACCTAATATATAATAATATGACTTATACATATTTTTAAATTATAAAACTTAAATTACACATTTTGACAAAGATCAAATCAAATAAATGCCGACAGTCAATAAATATTGTAGTGTCCCATATAGGTACATTTTTCATTCGAAAAATTACTCAAGTAAAAATATGTAAAATTATCATTAGCTATTGTTTTTAATACCTAATGTAGTTTTATTTTTTATCATCATATCTGTATCTAAAGGGCTTAGATATGTCCCTTTAAATGTTAATAGATGAAAAACAAAAAATAAAAAAATATAATAAGTATTTAATATATTGGATATATTATTAATGAGTTGAAAATATTAGCTTTACGTTTATATTAAAAATATACATTAATGCATAGTATTATCTATGTTTCACTGTTTTATACTTTTATCGTAATTTTTTGGTATTGTATTATTTATTTGTTGAAAAGTTATAAAGTTATAAAATAACCTACTTATTATAGTGTTGTATCAGCTATTTGTGAAAATTTATATTTTAGTTGCTTCATTAAATTTAATATATGTAATAAATAGCAGTAGAACACTCTACATATAATAACGTAAAAGTGGGTAAAAAACCCAATGCATATAGAGTATAGAAATTAAAAAAAAAATATATATATAGATATATATTCATATTCAATGCATGTAAAAAAAATATTAAATTAAAACTGTGATAATATAATTAAAATATTATAAACAGTGTTAAATGCTATAATATTATATCGGTAATTGCTTAATATATTATCACTTCGTCTCATATTTTCTATTTGTTAATTGTATTAATTTTAAAATGAATTGTAAGTATATGAATATTAGGTATATTATTATTGATATATGAACATTGAACTATAATTAAATATTATAATAAATTGTAAATATTTAATGTAGGTATAGGAGAACAAAATTTTCACATTAAATATTATTCAACAATAGTGCATTTTATTATGTGTTCATTATATAGTCATAATTCATGAAAATAATTGACCAGTACCGTATTGGTTAATTTAATTAGGAAAATTAAAATACGTAAAATAAATTAATAAATTGTTTTTCATTTTTAAACTTAGTTTTGGTGACATTGGTCATTATAGCTTATTATATTATTTTCTAATTACATTTTCACCTAAATAGTATAATATATGCATAATCATTTAATGATGACATTAATATAATTTAATTTTTTTTTTTTATATACAATTCCTATTAATTAATGCACATTAGGTAATATAATATGCTAATATTCGTGATATATTCAGAATTGATAAATACTTAATATGATATGGTCAATTTTATTTTATTCTTTTGTTTATATCAAAATGCCATCTTAATGCTCATTTATTTCCACCCTGTTATTCCTGTTTAAATTAAAAGGGCCAGTTTTCATATTATTATCTGGGTTGAAAAACTTTACGACTTATTCTTACAAAAAACTGGTGGTGCCTACTACATTTATGTGTAATATAAATATATAATATAATATACAAACAAATAGTGGCGCTATAATACTTGAAATACCGGATTTTCCTTTATTATACCATTTTAACATAAAAGTACCAGGAATTGATAAACCATAATAAATATACAAGCAGCTGATATCTCTCATTAAAAATGTTTTACAATGGTGATTAAAAATAACAAAAAAGTTTTAAATACTACCAATAAAAGACAATTCGTTTAACCAGCTTATTAATTTTGATTATTTCATCTGTAATAATTTCTATGGCTTACCTATTTAATTGTTTTTTTTTACGATTACAAAATAACGGTACGATTGCGTGTTACCTATTGGAATATAAAATAAATTATTTTAATAAAATAATAAGATTTATATTAACACTTTAATTTCTCATAATCTTCGGTAATTGGATACCACCATGTTATATATAATAATATAATGTGTTGAATTTCAAGAAACAAAATATCCGAATACTAATATAATTCATATGGATATGGACATGGATTTAAAATGAAATTTTTTTTTAAAATTATAAAATACCCATACAAATAATTCAGTACTTATTCAAATCAGTTGTTGACAAATCGCGTCATTTTACATACTGTTTATTGCTGTTTTCACGACACATCCTATGTAAATACACTTGTATATTAACGTTGGAACGAATTTTGTAAAATCCATTACCCTATCAATCTACAATGTAAATGTTTTGCATATTTCTTAGCAACGGAAACAAACTCATTTTATATATTTTGTCAGGTCTAACAACACTTTGTACACATAATTTGATACTTTATGGAAGTTCACGCAAAGTTCATGTATTTGTAGTTTTTGAATATAATTAAAGTCAACTTGAACCCAATTGTTCTTAGAATTGTTAATAATCTAGGTATGAAATAATTAAAATATTTTTTAGCATATTAAAATGTTGTATCATTAGACATAAATACAGTTTTAATAGTTATTTATTCTAATTGATGACTGCTGCAGGTGCTAATTTTATTTACTTTAAACATTTTATGATTCAAAATAAAATATTTTCATAACATACATTAACGCATAATGATTGTGCTATTTAATATAAATTACAAGATATACATCTTATAAGATCCAATTTTCCATAATAATATGGTTTCATAATTTATTAATGATGTATAAATAAACGTATTTTATCAATAAACGATGTTGTTCGTGACTAATTCTAATAAATGTGTCTAATAAACACATTGAAACGCAGTTAATAAATTAAAAATTGACAATAATTATTGACATTTATTGTACGCTTATTAAATTTTCATACAGGTTTTCGGTATTAGTAGTTATACTTTAAATATTGTAATACTAATGTGTGTGTACAATTTATACGTCAATAAGTATTATAACTATCAAATTCTTTATTTGTATTTAAATATCAAATACTAATCTTGATAATATTATATAGTTTAAATATTAAATTAGTACTTAAATTGTTTTAATGCTACCTATACCTACATTTAATAATATATTATGTTAACAAAATACTTAATAGATTTCAACAGAGATTTCAATCAAACGCCAACACTGGTTTAATACAAGTGAATAAAATATATAGAAAATTGTTAAATAATACGTTTGGGCACAAATCAACACGCCCATCCATATTAAAGTAATGTAGTGGTTGCGTGGGGTAAAAATTGGAAAGCAATAACGATGGCTGCTATTTATTATTTTTCAAACTAATAAATCAAAAAAAAATAAAAATAAAAAAATAGGTAAATAAATCTTCATTATTAACTAATTCTGATAATGATTAATTAACAACAACAGTTATTTGTATTGCCATAATAATTCACCCGGTCCCGTAACTGTATAGTATGACAATTTAATTATCCAACTTATATTCATACAAATTATTTTACTCGATAATTATTATTGAAATTTGTACTAATATAACACAATCACTTACAATTAATAAAAACAATCGTCTAAAAAAAAGTGCGACGCGCGACGGCCTGGAACCATTAAGTATGAAAAATATACTTTTAACATTTGTGCGTTTTTATTGAACTGTGATATTTGCGAAGACTTGTTATTCGATACGCATAGAGGGGAATAGAAATCCTATTATAAACATGCTGACAAAACATTTAAAAGCATCAAATTAGCGTGACGAATTGATTAGTAGTATAAGGGTAACAGACCTTTAAACTTAAATCCGCTTAATATTACGTTTTATTACGTTTGGTTAAAAACTTGTAGGTACCTATACTGTTTATACACCGCAACTTGTATAGAAACATTATATATATATATATCATAAATGTATACCTAATAACTTTTAGTAATAAATATTAAGAACATAAATGAATATTATAAGATTCGTAATTTTTTTTTCACGTATCTAATTTAACATAAAAAAAAATGTAATATCTAAAATAATATAAAAAATTACTATTTTATATATTTTTTTAAGACTGGTAATTGAAGTAGGTACACGGAAAATTTTTTTAGCAATCCGACAAAAAAATTTAACATTTTTAAATTTCAAAATGATCATTGCAGATCACTATAAAAAGAACAATACCTAAGCATTATAGCGTATTCGTTCGTCTATAGCGTCAAACAAGTTATAAGAACATCTCAAATCATATTTTATTTGTGACACAAAAAAAGTTGCCAGGTTCGATAAAAGTTTGATGTTGGTATTTCTTCAAAACTATTTGACAGCGACTCACCGCGTGTTACAAATAAACAAATATAAAACATAATGGTGCGGTGTTACTCTTATACTAAATAACTTTCGACGACGATAGATAGAAGAAAAATGCGTTATTTTTAAACGGATATGCCACTGAAAAGGAATGCGACTTGTTCGCGCGTACTATATGATGTACCCATATATCTACGTGCACCGTATTTACTGTGTTCATATTTATAGGTACCTGTATTGAATAGGTATAGGTGTGCGAAAATTGATAAATTCGAATATTCGGTCGTCGACAATAGGCAAAAACAAAAAACCGTTTGACACTCGCAATACACGTTTTACGCAGTTTTTTGGCAATATCACTATATGGCAACTATAATGAATGCGTGTGGGTCATAATATTATAGTGTGTCACAGTCGTACTCACGTGCGAAGACGTCAGGTACGAATCGTCGGACGCGTTATCAGTGTCATTCTGACCGCGAGTATCGGCGGCGGCGGCGGCGACGGCGGAGGAAGCTCCGTCCTGCAATCTCTGCGGGTGGTCCATCTGCTGCTGTTGCAGGTGAGGCTGTGGCGGCAGCAGCGACGGCGGCGGCGGCGGCGGCGGCTGGTGATGCTGTTGGTGCAGGTGATGGTGATAGTGGTGAGGCTGCTGCTGTTGGTGGTGATCCCAGTAGAAAGGGTCCATCATGGTGACGGTGGTGGCCGGCCGCGAAATATTATAATTTGATATATTTTATATAGACGCTCGTACTCACTATTATATGTCGCACTTCAGCACGACCCGGCGTGGCACGTTTGTGTGCAATCTATTACAGACGGTTGGCGCGCGTAAAGCGTCAAGCGGCGGCGGCGTCGTCGTCGTCGTCGACGTCGTTGCGGTTCGTACGGCGGCGGCGGCGGCGGCGGTCGTACGCGGCTAGGTCATCGTGCACACGCGTGCACACACGTGCTTTATATTATATTAATATTATTTTTCTATTGCGGGCGGGGGTTGAGACTTCTGAGACGCGACGACAGCGGTGACGGATTCTGGGGTCAGAGTGTACAGGGGATGTACGCAGCGAAGGCGCGCGAAAAAAAATAATGTTATATTGTATATTTAGGTATAATAACCGTCCAATATAACGATATAATATTTATTGTATTCGATGGAATATTTTAGCGATATCGGAAACACACGCGAGAAGTGAAATAATAATTAACGAAAAAAAAAAATTC
Organism: Sitobion miscanthi; assembly: GCA_008086715.1. Classification (NCBI taxonomy): domain Eukaryota; kingdom Metazoa; phylum Arthropoda; class Insecta; order Hemiptera; family Aphididae; genus Sitobion; species Sitobion miscanthi. Next base: position 6,155,965 of record CM017797.1, read on the forward strand.
CGGACTCGGCGTACGTATGAGTGAGAGGGAGAGAGAGTGAGTGAGAGAGAGAAAAAGACGGGAAACTTTGACGTCGGCGACGACTATATTATACACTATACGACGACGACGACGACGACGGGTAAGCACGACGCGCGCGACCGACGGACAACGTGCGTGTGTGTGTGTGTGTGTGGGTCCGCGTAACGTGCGAGACCGCGTGTGTGTGCGTGTGTGTGTGGGAGCTGGCCCGGCCCCGTACGGGCGCGCGCGTTCCGCTCGTTGATAGGTTGATTACGTCACCGTTCGCCCCGATATATACGCATGCTGACGATGTCTGGGTGTGTGCGTGTGTGTGCCGTGTGTGTGTGCCGTGTGTGCGAGTGTGTCACGTGAGTGTTCGCGCGCGTGCGTGCGTGTGTGATACCCGTGTACGTTTGGATTAACGACAAATTGCCCCGGGCGCCACTTTCCGCATAAAACAACCCCTAAACACTAAATCCACTCCTTTCTTACACCCCCTACTCCACAACAAGCTCTTCCAATATTAATACGGTCGCTATAACCACCGCACATCCTTTCGCCACAGATTTTTTTTTTTTTACTACACATTTAGGTATATACATCGCTCGTCGTCACCACCTCTATATAATATAATACCTATTTATAATATATTATACAATATATACGACTGTATCAATATAGGTATATAACATATACGACCGCCTGGTAGTATAATATACAACGAACAATACTTATAACAAAGTAGTGGAAATACTTTTTCTGTAATATGTTCTTCATAATATCGTATATATTTATGCGAATACATTCCAAATCGCTTACATCACTTCGATTATATAACAATATACTCGCGGTTGGAATTTTATAATAATATTATTATGAAGCACTTTTCAAACACCTTAACCCATAGAACGATTTGTTGTATTTTACCGATGTCGACTTGAATGAAAACTTTGAATGATTCTGAATACTATATATATATATATATAGGTACATTACAGTATAACAATATAATATTAATATAATGATTAGGTAGATAGGTATATTATGGAGTCGGAAAGATTTAATTTTCTTTTCTCTGTCAAACGTCGTGTTCCTAAATTAATTAATTTAAAATGCTAATTGACGCCAATATTTTAATCAAGATTTTTTAACGATATGATAACTTATAATTTAAAATTAATTGTCATCTGTTTAATAAACGATATAGGCAGTATGTAAAATTTAACTAACACAATTTATATATTTGCATTATTATGTACGTTGTCCTCATGTAACTACATTTATTTGTCCTATAAATCGTAACTTCAGCATGTTTGTATTTTTAACCATGGTTATTTTTTTTTTTTTAGCTTTAACGTTTTTCAGTTCTAACCGTTTCAAGCTTCTATAACCTCGTCTAAGAGGGTCATTCTATGCTCAATTGTTACCAAAATATCAGCATCATCAGTTTTTCCAACCACTCGATACTTTTGGCTACGAGGGGAACAAACAATTACGTCCCCTTTACCTTAAAAAACACTATACAATGTATATTGTAGTTTTCCATCTAACTAAAAGAGATATTGAAAATACAAATTGAATTATTTTGTTATCGAAAATAACCACGGAAATAAAAAATTGTAAAAAAAGTTTTGGAATTATTGTTAAAACTCAATTATATGCATACATTTTTAAAACTATATAAAAGTTAGTTTTAATTCATAGAGGTTTTTAATAGTTTAACACTCATAAAAATATCAGAAAACTATTTTTTGTATTTAATCTCGTCACGTGTTAAATATATTTATGTACCTCATTAAATTTCATGGTAAAAAAATTAGGAAAACGATTAATCAAAATAGATCAAATGTCAATAATAATTAAAATAACTAAGGTTTAAGCAGACAACTTTTGAACTGTAGCTTTAAACGAACTTGTTTGCCATTGTCAAATGTTTTTTTGTTAGCCGTTATAGGTATGTAATACAAATATTGTTCGTATTTGGTTGTTTATTTTCTTATCACGGACTGTATACTTAGAAGATTAAAATGAAAAGTTCATATTTTAACTTTAATCTGGTTAAAGCATAGTTTATTGAGTACCTATTATTTATTAATTGTTTCAAGGTATCTTTTTCTAACCTATTAACAATATTTACCTACCTTTTACTTAACTGTTAAAAATATTTGGAAGGTTTAATCATCTAAGAAAACATTATAATATAAAATATACTTAGAGTTTAATATTTTTTTACCACCCATATTTTTGTTATATTCTATCTATTAATAACTATAAAAGTAAACCTGTTTGTTTTAAGAGAAGCAATTTTTTGAAAATATCTTTTTTATACTATACCGTTATTATAAAATTTAACTGATGTAAAGGCAAACGCCAAACAAAGTAATGTTTACCATTAAACTTTTGAAATGAAATGAATATTATTATAATAAACTATTGTTAATGGTTAATATTAAAAAGTAAACATTTTAACTATCAACGAATTAATGAAAAAATATCAATATGATGATTTAATTTAAATATTAAACTGATAACTATAACTTTATAATGTGTTATATCATAGGTATATATTTAAATTATAAATACATTTTTTCTGATCTTATAACATTGTAGTTACAAGCACAAATACACTGTATTATATTATATTATAGTATATTTAAAATGTAATAATATTGTAACTGAAATATTAAAAATAAACATGACAGAATGAAAATAAATAATCAAGATTATCGATTTTTTTATTGTATGGTTGTTATCAAGGTCACATTTCGTCTAGACAATAAGAACGATAATTTTTAAAAGGAACGTGACTAAAAGGGTGGTTGACATTTTCTAAATATTTTTGTAGATCAGGAATCTAACCTTCGGGGTAGGTACCCACTATTATGATGTCATATAAGTTAAACAACTGTCCAATATTTGTTACTTGTACAATCGATAAAAATCATTAAAACGAACAAACAATTTATAGGAATATAAATATAAATAGTATATATAATATATATATTATGTAGACATAATACAAATCGGTTAATTTTTTTTTGTTCTTTAAAATGAGAGGTATAGTTGACAGTTGTAATTTAGTATATTAGTCTCTTATAAACACAATAGGTACCTACTTATGGCACTTTTTATGTCATTAGTGGCATACGTAAAATTTTTGGTGGGGAAATTCCGTGGTTTTTAACACCTTTTCAAATTGCAAGCTAGACCAATGTTTTTAAATTAATAATTTTTGTTTAAGTTATCTCAATTAATAATACATCTTTTTCTTAAATATAATAACCTACCTCAACTATGGGTATTAATTAAGTTTCATATTTATCATAATGTAACATTGAAGTACTTATATAAAGAGTCTATGAAAAGTCAAAAATAATTATAAATATACGTATTAGGTTTGAGAAAATTTCAAATAATTAGATTTTTTATACAGTTCACGAACACACATTTTATTGTTATAATCAATCAAGCCCCAGGGGGTATAAGATAAAAAAACCTTACCCTAAATAAAAACCCCGTGCTACATACCTAATATAAGTTAGAAATTTGCATCGATTGTATACATCCCTAAACTACTTTTACTATACATTAGGCACGTACATCAATGATATCTACATTTAATGCAAATCGTATTAATATAAAGTGAATTTAGTGAATATATTATAATCACAAATAATTATTAACAATCTTGGATATGCATCGCTAAGTTATGATTTTGACGGTATAAATTCAAAATAAATGAGTAGGTATCTACCTAAAAATATATAATCTTATTTGATTACATTTGAAGGTCTGACTACTCACCAGTCACCATTCACCAATTATAACCAAACATAAACAATAAACATAATATATGATAGACCATCAAAGTATTAAATGATGTATACTTAACATATAATTGATCTAACATTTTAAGATAGACGACGAAAATGTGGTCCATATTTGAACAATGAAATAAAAACACATAGAATATATTTCTAACAATTGTAATGACTATTGTAACGATTATCGTCATCGACATCGTACATTACTCCCTACGTTGAGCACGGCTAATATGCTGAGTGTTAGTAATTGCAAATATGTATATATGTATGAAATATATATAATGCTGACGCGATGTTTAGCTCACATATAATCACTATAATCGACCTGGACGCCTGGCGATAGATAGTTAGGAAAGAGTCCACAGTTAGGTAGTCGATAGAGTCTATAGTTGGCGGTCGATAGTTGGATGGTCAAGAATGAAGAATCATAGTCGGCGGTCGATAGTGGAACTCGAGGGCTGACAACGACCTGAAGAGGACCCGCGGACGACCGCCTCAACCCACATTTGGACATCGGCACCCACGTCACACCATGGCCTGATCGGTAACCTGCGGAGTTATAATTTATAAGTATACTTTCGATGTTGTAACTTGTAGTAGATAATAATAATATACATTAATATTCAATAACAGATATACATATATATATATATATTACGTTGAGTACTTTGCTTCACATAAGGTAACCCTGATCCCTAGTAATAATATCACACACCTCGTTAATATAAACAAAACGACACCTTAACGGGTAAGAGAAGACGTTACACTATACTCTACCGTTCAAAATTGTATCGAGAAAAAAATCTTTCTTAGTGTATTATTATTAATGTATTTTAAGACGTTTTCGGAGTGATGATAATATTCAAACTATCAAAATTTCAATACAGAAAAATACTCAAATACTATAATATTTTAAATTATCCTCACATTCCAATTTAATATATCTTCAGTATTTTTCGTATCATAACTTGTAAGATACTAAACTTGCAATGTTTTATTCAAACCTAGGTATATAGTTTAATTTAAAATAAACAAATTTCCTAGCAAGTCAATTATTCTATTAACTGAAAACATTAAAGTGAAATTTCCCTAGAAAACTTGCATAAATGATACGGTATTGAGTTACAATAACAACTAATAAGTACTATATTATCATCTGGCTATCTATAGTGCTATCTGTTGGGTGCCTAATTATTTCCATTATAAACCATTGATCTGGTTGCAATGAAATTTGGTACAGGGATAAATTAGACCTCTGAGAAGAAGATAAACTACTCAAAAAAGGGTAAATTAGAAGTCTAACCCAGGTGCTCAAATAGGAATTTTGAGATTAACGATGGACATTTTTGTTTATAAATGGTTGCTATTGGTTTTAAATATTATTATTATTAATACGATAAGTCTGTTGGCGTAGTGGTATTTCTATAGTAAGGATTGTATTAAGTTCGAACCACGAAATCGGTGGACCAATTTATTTTCATATTTTTCTTCTTTATCTATACACACGCAAATTTTTTGTTTTTTTTATTCATTGGATTTTAGTACGGTTACCTAAGTTAGGTTAGAATTTTATATTAATCCGGAGCGCCGTATGTTGAATTAAGTAAAAACGAAAAACTTGGTATAACTTTGGTACTATTTAGAGTTCAATTATACACTTACGTACATACCACACGCGGTCCGTGATCTACCACGCAAGTAGATTGCCTACCTGTTAATATACTGCATAATCACAAGCGAATATCACGGACAACGCCGGTCGGGATGGGTATAAACATTAAAATATAATATAATTTACACTTAAAAAGACATATTGCTTCCACATAGTGTAAAACCCAAAAGGAGTTGAACAATCACAATTTTTTTCGGGTAATTCAGCAAGTTATTTAATATAATATGCTCAAAACTTTGAATAATTAATGTGCGTATATTATAGTACACGCAGACACACTATATTATTATTTATTGCATTAAAACATATATAAAAAAAGTGTTAGCAATTGGTGTTTTTTTTTTGCGTACATTCTATATTATAATATTATATGTTAACACGTTTATAATACGTACGGCCGTACGCGATTACTCGTAATAAGATTTACAACTGTGAATTGTAATCGTGCGTGCGTGTGTAATACTTAGAATATTTATAACATAATATTATACAGCTGTAGTAGGTACTTACAATATGTAATATGTATACCTTTACGATAATGATATATTGTATTTCTTCGCTATTATTCGGGCAATCTACGTCGTCGGTGTATCTTTCTGCCACCTGCATGTATTACGCAAGCATTATAATATTATATCCTTAAGTGTATGTTACTTCAGAAGCGTTTTGGAAAACGCACGAGACCTTAACGCACTGACTATCTCGTGTACACGGCAGCGGCTTCGTCAACAGTTTAAAAGCGAAACCACATGCGAATGTTCAACAGTTTTCTTGTGTATTATAATCATACTAACTATATAATATTATTATGGTGTTGCTGTTCTCATATTTCCACGCAAATGTTTTGAGCTCGACGGTAATATCAACTCGCGGGACCGCCGCGTCACAAGGTGCAGTAGGGAGGCTAAAATCCTTTTAAAACTTTCTAGCCCTTTTCCACTTCGACCGGTCCTTGTCCTTTTTCTTCGTCGTCTTCAGCTTCTCGTCTCTTTCTCTCTCTCTGTCCGTATATACATCCCTCGACAACCATCATCACACCACTGCAGCTCCCCACGACCTTTCACTTATACACTTTTTCTCTGTCTATCTCTCCCTCTCTCTCGCTCCATCCTTCTCTATATTACGATATTTACCATTACCATTATTAGTTATTACTATTGTCATAATTAACCCCGTATACCTCGCGCTTAACAGTATAGTTATAACAGTATAATATATATATACGGCGAACTGTGTGTATACATATTCGCCCCAGGTGTCTGGGTATATAGTGTAGTAATATTAGTAATGATACCCTTCACAGAGAGGGACCGTATTATCTTGCGCACACTTATACCTAAACACAAACCCGTGCGCGTGCACGCCCGCGAAGTTCAATTTTACGGCGAACTTTCGCCGGGCCCCGTCGTGTTGTCGACTAATTAACATTTTATTTATCCCGCCCGCGCGTCCTTAGGCTATCAACGTTGCCGTTGTACTTTCCAACATTATAATGTAGTGTATGCGATGAAAATACACCACGCCACCGCCTGCAGTTACTACCGTTATAACACAATATATATATATATATATACAGAAGTACCTATACGCATGTTATATATATATATATATGACGAATACTTCCGTATGCGTATTAAACATGCATACTTATATATATGTATAGAAATGTATAGGTACATGTTGGTGCGCTGCTCGTAATATTATATTATACGAGTATAAGTATATTACGAATTTACGTGTATATATACGCGGTACCTAACTCTTAATAATAATAATACTTTACTCTCCATCTCGTCGCGGTGTCTTCTCCATCGTCTATTCCGCCCAACCTATAGCCGCCACCTCTGTTCCCATATCGTGGACCAACGGAAACACTCTCCATCTCCCTTGCTCTTTATTTTTCCGAGTAAAGTTGTAAATATTCACCTCAAGCAACGCCGCAGCGACTGTCAGCTGCTGACGGCTATGTACCATATAATATTATTACCATTATTACTAGCTATATATACGTACTATGCGACGCCGCGACGTGTATCGTATCTGCAGTTACGAACCACGGAGGCGGTGGCTGAAATCTTGGGGGGCGAAGACGAATGTCGTGTAGTACACTAGTACGTGTACTATATGTGTCACACCGAACTTGTTTTCAACTGAGCATATGTGTATAATGTCTACGAATTATGTACAATGTTATATGTTATGAGATGCGAGTAGCCCTCGGATAAAATTCTATAGAATTGAGTAGGTACTTACCTATAATGTTATATGAAATTTCTTATACCTCAAAAACGTTTTACCGAAAATAACATCATGTATAAGCGCCGTGTTAAAATTTCAGAACGAGTCTATAAGACGTAACTTAAAACATACAGGCATACAGCTATGCTCACATGCTTTCAAAATGTTCAACTGCAGTATGTCTATAATTATATGTATTTAGATGCATATACGTACGTATAATATGCTTTTGTTTCTACATATACTATATTATTATACAATATGCATAATATAAGTAATAATTAATAACTATAATATATATACAGTAGCGTACCCAGGGTTTTTAGGGTGTTTAACCTCCCCCCCTCACATTGACATTTCCCCCCAAATAAATGTATTATTTATTTACGAAAACTGTAAAAACTTGGTTTAATTTATACTTAATCCCTCTCCCCCCATTTCAATACCTGGCTACGCCACTGTATATATATATATATGTATAAATTAACTTTTATAATTACTTTACTTCCTAGAATGCTAGGTTAAAAAACATAAATAAAATGTGTTCAATAGTATGCAATATACATAATATATATGCTAATGCTAAATATAGTCATCATTTGATTAATTAACTAATCTAGACTATATTATTAATATAATATACAATAAAGGTACCTATAACTACTGGGTATTGGAAAACTTTTTCAATTTATTTGAAATATATAATTATGATATACCTATAGTATTCAGTAGGTACTTGAGTAACAATTTTTTTAATTTAAATACATTTATATTATGATACAAATTTATACATGCGTTAAATATGTTTATATTTCAAATATATACATATTTATATGTGTGGACGGGTATAATATGCACCTATACTGTTAAACACATAATATTATTTTGTTTTTTAAAATAAAAGTATCTTTTAAATCACAACGCGTTCTCTCTTTTTTTTTAATAATACACTAGAGAACAACTTTATCCAAAAGTGTTTTACAGACAATTTTATTTGAAACCAAATGAAATATCGTTTTCCGGAAGTATAAGACACTACCGAAATGGGTAATAGGGACTCTATAACCATTGAAGTATTGTCAATGTCCTTTTCCTGTCAGAACTGTGTTGTTCGCCTTTTTTTTATTTCTTTTTAAAACGGCACCCCATTTTCACAGACTATATTACAGTATATAGGTACTGCCGGTAATCCACGCAAATTTCCGCCGATTGTCCATAAAACATAAAAAATGCGTTACACAGGTTAAACAACAAAACGAACAGGTTTTTCGAATTGAAACAAAACAATACTAAAAAAAAAATTAACAAACTACTGTATATCCATTACCCGAAAACACATAGATGATAGTAGGCACTCTGTTTAACAAGCCGGTCCATAAAAGCTTCTGTACGAAACGGTTTTTAATCGAATTGCCGTGTACCGTCATTTCCTGAGTGGAATGGGAAAAGCGGTCGAATTTCCTGAAAACGAGATTGTGTGTGTGTAACACCTGTTTTATATGTGTTCGTGTGTGTAGTGTTTTCCGCAATGCGTTTGTTTCACATACACACACACACACACACACTGCATACAATATATATTATATTGTTTTACGTTGGGGCGTTTAAATAGTGCGACTGACCGTTTTAATATTATTATACCACTTTCCTATTGTTTGTTTTGCCTTAGGAGTTAGGACAATTATTAATATATTTTCGACTATCACAATGCGGTCACTAAACCTTTAAATAGATATCCGGGGACCCAGCAAACGAATTTAATGCGTAGGTAAAATACCTAATAGGTACAATAGGGGGTACTATATAATAATATTATGTAATAGTATTTATTCGAAAATAGGACTTCTTACGACGTCAAAATTCAAAACCATTAATATTGTACAACAACGCGTTCTTACTTCTTACCGTTTACGATATTAAGCTCCCATATAATTATACTTATGCATAATATCAATGTACCTACCTATGTGGCTTTATTGTGGCTATGTCCTATTACCCAGTTGGGTACTATTGGGCTTTCGATGATATAGATTTATCATTATTACATTATTATGCAAATATCAAACGTACATTAATTATACTAAACATTATACACATACCATAATTCAATATTCATAATATGTGACAGAAGCAACACATCTGCAGTTTATAGAAATTGTGAACATTATTATATAATATATTGTATTAATATTAGTACTGTTATATAATTATTAAAAATTCGAACGGTACATTCAACATCAGAAATTATATATTATAAAATATGACTTAGAGTAAGTTTACGATTATTAACAAGTATAATATAACAAAGGTTTTTCAACTATAGCAAGTAGTTATTAAAAAAAAAAAAATTATAATAATCTTACCAAGTACTTTGTAGTAAGTACATATTATTTACACTAATAATCATCAGCTGCATATAATATTTATTTTATTTTCCAAAACATTTAAGTTTAATAGTTAGGTATAGTTACTTATTCTAAACATTTTAAATATTTTACAAACAACGTCCCACGCACACATTGTACTACATTCTAAAAATAACTTAATTAATCTTTTTATATGTCACCATTCTGCCTATTCTCAATACCATACAGGACTCTATAGAGACATATTTCATAAATCATTTAAAGAGGTATTGCCCAGCTACCTCGCCCGAGCCATATTTTACATAGCATACATTTTATTAACGGCATAAACTAATAAATTTAATTATTGTACAACCAATAAATACGACATATATTTATTATAGGTAGGTACTCGTTTATTTAATCTTTAATAATATTCATAGTATTGTTTTGTATAAAATGAGGAGAGTAAAAATAAACTTAATATTTCATACATACAATAGTATTAAATATGTGCTTTCATAAAATTATTAATTTTTCTATTGAATATTGAACTTATTATTTGACAATTTTTGTTTAAGTCGTATTTTTTGAGTCAGTTATCACATTTTGGAGAGGGACATATTTTAAGGCTAATATTTACACAACATACATTTTTGAAATAATGAATTTTGTTTTATATAATTTTATTCATAGAGGAATAATTGATGAGACTATTTGATATTTTCCCTAAATATTTAGACACTTTTTGATGTAGCTTTTTGATGCACCTCCCGGGGTTGGTCCTCTTCCTTTTTAAATTGGCCTATCTTCTGTTCTAATCTATCTCTGTACCAAATTTTATCAACATCGGTCCAGCCGTTTAGGATAGACAAACACTCATTTTTATATATAAATATAATACAACATAATAACTATCCTCAGAAATAATACTAGTTCACACGTCTACTTGAGTGATTTTTTGTGTACCCATAATAATTTATCATCGAATTCAAATTTAATATAATATAAATTATAGTGACCTAGCTACAACCTACTCAATGACGAGGTTCACCGTATTTTTGAAAGTTAAAACCAAATTCAGCAGAATTGCGAGTATTCCTCAGTTCTTTTTTTCTAACATGTTCCTAATGTTCCTAATATTATATAGATACTTTTATATGAATACCTATAATGCAGTTATTTCCTGATTCTTTCACGTGTATTATGATACCGCTTCCTACTGTATATTATGTTGTTACACTCTACATTTGGTTTTACAATACCCATATAATATCTACATATATAATAATGCAGCGATATTTTAAATTATAGTTATTATTTTATTATCATGATAATTCACATGACATACCTTCCCTACCACCCACTATATGTTTTACAGCCAGTATTCCAGATATTGCATAGCAATGACGTAGGTACCCAGTATATTTAGAACAGATACATATTTAATTATCGCCTGCTTATTTATAATAATACACCAGGTTAATACCAATACACCATTATATAAATAAAACCGTAAAATTAAAAACAAAAAATACATTGTACCTTTTATAATTATATTGGTATGTAATAACAACAGCCGATTGTTGTAAAACATTTGTAAAGAATTATGATAATTGTAATAAGAACAATAGTCCAAATGAATTCAGTACAATGTTGTAATATTTTTTTAATGATATTTAAATAAAATCATATAGAATATATACTAATATATTATCATAATATTATTTTTTTTAGTGACTATTTTTAAATAAAATATAAAAAACATTTTACCTAATGTATTACATAATTTAATAATATATGCGCAAGTTCTATTTAAAAATAAATAAATTCTGAAATATATGTACCGTATTTGAATTTATTTTAAAAAACATATTCATCGGACATTATTATGTTCATTTTGACGATATTTTTTTACTTATAAAATTTTTAAACAGATTTTTTTCACAAAACAACCATGATATTTTTGGGATAAAGATATTATATTATAATTATAATAATAAAACTACATAATTCATTATTTTCTAACATATTGATTCAATTTTAGTCCGTAAACAATTACTGGTAAAAAAAAAATAGGAAGTATACACATGCCCAATCACACAAAAATAGGAACCGAAACAGTGAAACGGGGATCCATTTTTAAATTTAAAAAAAATGGATATAGGTAGTACAATAATTGTTGTTATATGTTTATCCGTACAATACACCACATAATAATATAGTTATAATATGTTAAATATATTTTTTTTTAAATTGTCAACATTTTTGTTAAGTAATTATAGTTAGAATAGACTGATTTAACTAATAATAACCAAGTCAATCTTAATCATATATAATATTACATCAGATGATCAATTTAAGTTCACCCACTCATTATTTCAAAAAGTTTGAACTTTTTGGAAAATATTTTTTTTATATAATTGTGTCATTTCAAAACAAAATTTCTGAAGATAATATAATATATTTTTACTCCATTATACTCCGATCAATTGAAACTTTAAATGATTATAACTATAATGAACTATTTATCTGGAATTTGATCTTCATAAGTTGAAATACTTCGAATAACATTCTGCTTCGGAATATGAAATTAAAAATGTATGGTATCATTAAAAAAACAAAAATATAAAAAAATATTACGATAAAGTTTATTATGCCAATTGATTAACAATTTTTTTAAAACTAATAGGTGGTAATATTCTACAAGTCACATTGAATTCTGTTTTTCAACATTTTAATCTCAAACTTAAAAATTTGTATTCAAAAATAATACAACTTTAAGCTTTTTTTACAAATTATATTATACCATTATTTGAAATAAAATAAAAATCAGAGTTCAATGAGGCGTGTAGGAAGTCTTCTTCTTTCAAATAAAAAAATATTTATCAAAATCTGAAAATTTTACAAGGCCTGAGAATTATTCCTGTGAAGTTATTTTTTTCGATATAATACAACGTATCAACCCCTTAAATAGGTATCGGGCAGTAGATTAGTAGTGGGAAAGTATTATAATTAAGGTGACACCTAAAATATAAAATATAATTTTTAACATTTTATAGAACTGCAGAAATTTGAATAATTATAGCATCTGGCACGTTAAATAATATAAAAAAATATTTCCAAACAAGTTGAAACTTTTAAAAACCATTATTGTAGGCACTTAAATTGATCACTCTGTAGCCAGGTACCTGTACCAGGTATATAGTATATTATGTGCGATGTTCCTACTTCCTAATAATATAATATGTACATCTGAATATGTGACTGGGCTGCTCCTTCAACCTAATACCTAAAGAGGACTTAAACATGCTGTAGGTTCCTATATGAATATGTAGGCACTATAAGTGGTAGGACACTAGGACATGTAAGTATGTTAGTATATATATTGTATACCGTCGACTATTGTTCATGTTGTATAAATCTAAAATTGTAAAGTCGCATATACCAGGGATGGGCAACTGGCGGATCGCGTACCATTTTTTACTGGCCTGTGCTACATTTGAATTTAGTTTATAAAAATATAAAATTATTAAAATCGATATAATGTTTATCGCAAAACGTAGATATAAATTCTTATCTAGTATTAAACTATTAAATTTAAATAATATTATATTATTCATAGAGGTATAGTTAACATTAGGTTTTTTTTTCTTCCATGTTCTCTGGCACGCTAGATTTTCGCACATTCAAAATTGGCGCTCTAGTAGCATTGAGTAGCCCATCCCTGATATATACTAAACAATTAAGTCTAAAGAATAACTTGTATACCTAAGTATAAAGTAGTAAAGTGTGTTATCCTACAGGGAAGAGGATTAGCACTATGGGTACAGTATACTAGTGAGTAGTGGTGTCAATATATTATTATATAAGGCATTATAATACCTACCTAAACCTAAGCCATTGTTATTTGTTAGGCTATTTTAATAATAAAAATCACATAATACAAAATAGTCAAATATAATAATATATTATTCTCATATTTCATAGTATAAAAATCATAAAGCTGTGACGAATTATTAATGTTATACTTACCTAAAGGGATTTTAAATTCATTATTTTTTATAGGTAATTAGATATATATGTAGATACACCATGGATAGGAGAAATTATTAATTGTAGCTTAAGACAATTAATTGTTTTGAATAACATAAGAACTAGGTATCTAGGTATATAGGTAGGTATTTGTTACTTAATATAAAACTCAATATAACTTAACTTTACCTTATAAGTTATAGTAGAGATGTGGTTGTACAATTTTAGGAAAAGTATTTTGTTAATTGTTATTTTTTGGCATAGCTTTGTATGACAAGGTTTGAATCGTCGGACATTTCAAACTTCTATTTTGGAATTTTTAGTACCTACCTATTTTCTGATAAATGCATTCTATTATAAAATATTTTTAGATATGGCTAGTATTTGATACGTAGGCACGTACTGTACTATGTGGAGACATGGAGTATCTATAGATATATCTGACTTTGCGTGACTGTACCTACAATTTACATAGATACATTTATTTTTGAGTATTTTGGCTGTTAGGTATCATGGAAATTAATGTAGGAGAAACTGAAATTATTTGAAAAGATCAAACCATTAATATTTTTTTCAGATGGAATTCGCAGCCCTTTAAGGGATCAGGTAAGTTGTGAACAGTCGCAAATATTAAGTTATACTTACCTTCCTTTTTATTGCTCTATGCATTTTCCTATTCGTTAATCGGGTATAATATTGTATACAAATCCATTATTAATGCGTTGATTGTTTAACTTGTTTTCCATCAATGAAAAAAAAAAAATAGCATTCAATTTAGTATACTAGGTAATCAGTAGGTATTACATTATTAGATTTTAATATAATTAAAAATTCTTCAATAATAATTTTTATATTGCTTTGTATAAAATGAGTTATGAGAACCCCTGAAATGGATGTACGAACCATGACGTACGTTACGGACGTTCCGGTGTTCATATTGTAGTCTGCAGATTCCATCATATCATAATAAATTGATAACGGGTTCTTGTCTTTTTGTTATCAGTATTTACTATTTAATTTAATTGTTTTGAATTTAAATAATTTTAGTAGTTATCTGCGTTGAAATTTGTGTCAAACTTCTTTATGACTTGTGTTTTGGCAATTTAAATTGTAATTTTCATATAATTTTTCATACATTTAAATTCACTTTAGATTGTTATATTATTAGTAAAATTATATTGGGATTATGGCTGTTCCGAATGAGTTAAGTTTGGAATCCGTCCGTGATTTCATGATTATGAACGATGGTAGAGTTACTAATCATGACCTAGTGACTCACTTTAAATATTTTCTAACAAATCCACAAAATAGAGGTAAGTCCTTACTGTTTTAATTGTTATAATATTACAGTTAGTAAAAATATTATTGTTTCCTAGCTGAAGCAAGACATCAGTTTAAAGAAATTGTTAATACTGTGGCTACCGTTACTTGTGGAGAAGATGTAATACAACAATTTAGTCATTCTTGTATAATTATAACTATTAAGATAACTATTTATAATTTTTAGGGAGAAAAGTATTTAATGCTTAAACGTCGCTTTCGAGTAGCTGGTTGTATTGGTTTATCATTAGAACCCTCCATGAGCACAGCCTCTTCTCTAACTTCACTAACTTCTTATCCTGGTTTATCTTCAGTACATCATTCATTATCTCAAGATTCTCTTATTGACCCTCCTAGATTCCAACAAAGATCACCAATGGTATCACCATCAGCTAGGTATGAACGACAAATAATTAATCAACGTGTTATATACAATTCATTAAACGTTTAATTTGTTTTAAATTTCATTCTTTAGACAACCCCCTCCTTATCGTCCACCACCTTCTCCTATTGCATCGCCTAAAGAATGCTCACCAACTAAAGAAGCTGCACCGCCTGTTCCTCCTAGGCGTAGAAGTTCTGAAAAAATTAAACTGATTGAATTAAGTGACAATGTTATAGTAAATTCTAAGGATAATTATGTAAGTAAACAATATTTATATTTTCTTTTTGGTTATCTCTTTTTACGGATTTGTTTTCAAATGGTTAAAAGTAGCACAGCCGGATTATTTTGCTTATCTTTTTTATGTTTATGTGTTTAGCTTATTTCATTATTATTTTGTGTTTTGCTTTTGCGTGTACGTAATGTATAGAAAGAAAACGACCAACCTCAACAGCCTCAGATAAGTGTAAAAGACCGAACTCAAAAATTTAACCGGATAGCATCTGAAAATGCCTTACACTTAGCTAGTCAACTACCATCGCCAAATAAGAAGAAAATAGATAAGGTAATTTATACTAATATTCATTTGCTTGATTTATGTTCTATATTGGTCATATTTACTAAGTTAGTTTATGTAGTATGAAGAGTATTTATGTTTATCAAATTTAAATTTGTGGTTTTTTCTTTTTTTGCTTAGGTAAATTAAAAAATTTTTGCATTAGTATTGTATAGGTATCAGTTTCAATTAAGAATTTTTTTATTTTATTTTAGATAATAGAATTAAATAAGGTCATCATTTAAGGAATGATTACATTTTGTAATACCCAAAAAAATATATATACCTATGGGTATTTATAATAAAATATAGGTATTAACTAAAAATATGATGAAAGAATAATAATAGCGGATAGGTAATAATATGTGAGTTATAAATTATAGTTTAGTCTTAGGTCATTCAGTCATTGATATTTATGTAGCCATGTAGGTAGGCAGCTTTATTTAAAGCAATTTTTTTACATAATAGCATTGATTATATAAATATTATAGTAATAATTGTATAATGTTTATAATCAATAATATGTAGGTATATTATTGTTTTAGACAGAGAGATTTATTGTAAATTATATATTTTAGTTTTGATCTAAATTTATAATATTAGCCCTAATAATTTTTTATTTTACTATAATAACAATTAACAAATACATAATTATGTAGGTAGTTGGTACTTACATAATATATTTATTATTTTGGAAATTAAGTAATATTCCTTTGATTATTTTATGTATATAAAGCTTTAACCATATTAAGTTTCTAATATCCTCGAAGTCTGATGTATTACTTGTAAAATTGTAACTATCAACATTTTACAGATGACACCTTATTAAAAAATCTATAAAAAGTAATCATTTTTGTTTACCATTAATAAATAATGATTCCGGTTTTGTGTAGTTAGACGTCTAAGTTAGTAATATACATGCCATAAAATAAAACAAGTTTTTGGTAAATATGTATATTATTTTAACTTTAGATGGAATACATTTTATTTGTTGAAATTGTAATTGGGACAATAATTACTAAGATTACTTAGTTGACTTTAACTCATATTATATTATTAGAAACATAATAATGAATTAAGTACTGATGTGTCATGTGTTTTTGAAGTATGTATGTATGTATGTATTTATGTGTCTTGGAGGGAAGGAAATACCGAGTAGTGATAGGTTTTTAAATTATATGTTTTTTTTTTAATCATTTGAAATTATTAAAATCCTTAACTGCCTAAAATATATTAATTATTATAATTTATGTAATCATGTCACATATATTTTGTATTTAATTAATCGTTAAAAACTATTCATATTTTATTATTTTTGAGGATAAAAACATCACTATAGTATAAAATTTTATGTTGATGAGATTCTAACTGAATAATACATTTTGTAATTTAATGAATGTTTTAAAATTTTATTTTAGCTAACAAAATTTCTGTAGTCTGTTATTAGATTATTTTTGTAGTTTGATATTCCAAACATAACAATTAATAAGTAAAATTGAAATGTCTCCCTGTGTGTCTCATAATCTTTGAATAGCTAAATCGTTTTGACAAGATTTTCACTGGCAGGTAGAGGCAAGTATAGATTTCACAAGAAGTGATGTAGGCCAGGGGCGGCTTCAGTGACATGGTTAGGGGGGGGACAAGTTATAATTTTTAGAAAATGTCGATGATATTATTTTGTTTTTAACAGTATAAAATTGTTTAAAAATACAGATTTTGGGAGGGAGAGCGGCCCCTAGTCCCTCCGCTGGAGCCACCTCTGATCTAGGCTACATTTTATCCAGGAATTCAAAATTTATATTATAGTGGTATGAGCCACAAACCAGATACATTAATTTTGTCCTTAAATCATTATTTATTTTTATTTCTGGTTGCCATTAGTTAAACAGAAAAAAACAGTTTGTTATTATTATTATTTAATTTGGTTGTCATGGGATAGAAAGTTTCCTTTTAAAAATATCCTTCTGTTTGTTTATTATTTTTTTTTTCCCTGCGAAGTCACCTGACTCAATACAGTTGGTGCCTATTATATAATGCAAACGATAGCCCTAATTAAGTAATTATCTAATTGTAACAAAATAATTAACTAAAATATCCAACAATTTATAAAACTTGTAAATGTCCGGAACTATTTTTTTTAAAAGAAATTTGGAAAAACTTTGGTAATTTGGTTGTAATTCAGAACTATTACTAACAATCATAATATAGATTTGATATTATAACTAATAATTAATTGATGTATTATGTATAGGAATACTAGAATAATTTTTAAAAAAACCCATTCTATTATTGGTTTGGTGTTATATGTTTTAAACATCTAGGTATCTTCACTCTATTTATCAGAAATCCAAATTTTATTTGGTTTGAATAACATAAACAAATTACTGTTTTTAAACACTCAGCTGAGGTCTCAATATTAATTATTACAGGCTTGTGTCTTAATGTATACATTTTAGATATTTTTGTCTTAATATTGTGTCGGGTCTATATGACAAATTAATATTTCTTTTGGATATTTGCCAACCATCGAGGTATGTACGTAGGGTTTAAATTTCTACGTGATCATCCGTCTTTTACTGAGCGTTATCCGCCCGGTGTGTGTGTAGTCTCAAAAACATTGTCACAATAATGGTTGACTAAAAATTACTGCATCCGTATAAGTATATACCTACACGTAATGCTCTCATTAAAAATGAAACGGTTTCCTTTCTATATAAACATCGGGTTAGTTAAAAGAAGAAAAAAAAAATCGTAAACATGTATACAATATATAATATAGTTTATTATGAAATCAGTGAGAGCCAGCTGGGTGGGTGGGCATGGGGGACGATGAGCTATAAATCAGCCAAGCCAAACCGTATAAAACATACCCCAATGCGCGCCGGTAAGTTGCTGCCACCGGCTGCCACTACTCTAACCCGCGCGTATACAGTGTTTGTGTCGCATATAGGACGTTCCGTCCGGTGTCGGCGCACTTGAGCGCTTGTTACGTTTTCTGCCATCATATTATTATCCGCCATCGTACAATATAATATGTACGTTATTCCGAATTAATAGCATACGAATTTGATATTCAAAACAGAGAGTCGGTTGCATGGTCGTTATTATTATTGTTATAAATTATTATAATTATTATTATTGAACGACGATGAGCTTTCCAGTAAATTTTCCGTTTAACATGACCGACGACTATACCGTTGTTATTCATAATACTATATACTGCTGCACGCCATCACTGCCATTGCCGTCGACGCTGCTGCCGGCCGGTGACACATTATGGCAAAGTCCACTCCCAACATTCGGTTTATATAATTTATTGGGCAAGGGCCACAGCCACTGTTATTTATCGTCCACGTCATGGCCACCTAGAGCGGATAATTTTAATTAATTAAATACACCGCGGGACTTAATGAACTCGATTGAAATTTGGGTCGGCGGGGGTAGAGAAAAGTGTAACATTCATTAGTATAGAGCTCCACACCACCGCTACCGTCACATTATATATACGCATACATTTTTTTTTACAGAAAAATACCCATTGTAATCATTAAAACGTGTATTCCCGAGGATATGTGTGTATATTTTTTTCTGTATGTTGGAGTTATATACATAACTGGCTTTGAATACATAACTACACATAGGTACTCTCTTCATAATCAACAGTAACGTGCATTAATTTTGGCTAATAAATTACTTTCAACCAATAAATAACAATTAAGTTACATTAAACTTAAAAAAAATTTAAAAACATATGACCAGTGAATTATTATTATTTTTAATGAAACTATGGCTCTTTGGCTGCCAAAGCTGTCCCGGCAGATAATGGATTTTTTTCTACTCGTCATAATTGGGGAAATGTAGTTTGATCTAATGCGAGGATATTTAAATATTAAATCAATCGAGCATTAATTAATAATCTAGAAACCAAACAGAACATACTGATTTCACTATTACTATGTTATACTTTTATACTACCTTTTACGAATTATTAACTAATTTCATTTTATATCGTAATTTCTGAATCCATAACTTCTGAGAAATTAAACGCAACATTTATTTATATGTTTATCATATATTTTATTTTATGTTACTATATTTTATGTGGGTAATGTGTACCTACCCATTTTCTACAAATACAATTTTGTATTTATTTTTATTGAGTGTATTATTTATTTTATGATATGTGACGTGTGTGTATATTATATATTATATACACAAAATATCAAACAACGTTTAATAACGTATTGTTATTAAAGTCGTTGATTTATGAATAACATTGATTAGTCATATTTAAACGTTAAACATTAAGATACCCAATATCTAATGATTCAAACCATTATTTTGATAATTATATGTTTCTGTTTTTATAGTTTTGTTAGATCATTTCATACATAGTGTATGCCTTATTTCCGAATGAAATTAACATAATATTATAGTTCATTCTATGTTTTAAGACGTGTTTAATCAATTATTCATTTTATTGTCTGTATATATATTCATTATTCAGTAAAAAATTAAATCAACTTCTAAAATATGTGGTGGAGTTTAGTTTTTTTGAATAAGTGGTTTTCGATAAGCCACAAAAGAACCGACTTGAATGTAATTCAAAATAAATACGATGACGAAAAAATGTATTTTAATTATTCGCAAACAAAACTACGCAGTTTGGTAAGTTACTAAAATTCATAGAAATAATTTTTTTTAGGCACCCTATGGATAATTTTAGTTTATATAATAACCAAGTTTCATTTGAGCTGTATCTAAAGGGTTTTCAACATCAATGTTGTGTGTTAGATTTAAAATTATTAAGTTTGTATTTGAATTAACATTTTTTTAGTGGTTAAAAATTATACTACCATTAGTAAAATTGCATTATTATGACATTTATTTTAAGTTGAGAAGATAAGGTTTTTAAATATTCCCACGGTCCAATGAAGAACATTAATAAGTTAATATTTTAAGTTGTAAAAATAACACGTGTCGTTAAGAAAAAAAATTGATGTGAACAAATCAACAAAATAAAGTTTTAAAATTGTTTCATCAATGTTAATAATTATCTAGTTTTATTAACTTTCTTATTTTCTTCTGTTTATTTTCTCTGCAATTAGAGAACATCTATGTTACAACTAACATTAAGGTGCATCTTCGGGCGGTAGTTGGGTAACAAATTGTCTACATTATATGATTATTATATATATAGGTGGTATGTGTGTTTGTGCTTGTATATACAATGTTGCTTTGTTTATGATCATTATTGCACTCGTCATTGATAAAGCGTATAGTCCAATAAATATATATACATCCATTATACTTTAAAATTTTAAATAATTTGATTAATCCATAGGGCATAGACATATTTCGCTTTATTAGATTTTTTTTTGTAGTGTTCAACATAATATAAATGCTACTGAAAAAATCTTAAAATATTTTGTGTTTTTTTATCAAATTACTTTAATAGAAAATTGGCAAATTTACAAAAAACAAAATTTATACGAACAAGGTTTGATAGATAAGATATTTTCCGTTTTGACAAATTTTCGTTATTAAATTAAAAATAAATAATCTTGCCATTACATATAAATTATCAAAACGTAGTTTTCAGCCAAGATTTATGTAATTCTTAAAACCATTTGACATCAGACGGCTGAACAGCTTTTCAACTATATTGTCCGTGATTTACGGTCACGAGCAATTATTTTATTTTAAATTACCTCTTTCCCCTCTCCTATTTATAGGTGCTATGTTGTAATAAATTACGAACTGAACAATGTTGGTACAACAATAAACAAAATCAATACCTAGTAAATATCTTGTTGGGGTAAATTCAAATCGAAACCTTATTTCAATATTAAATTTATTTATCAATTGGATTACAGTTCAGTTTTACTGATTTTGCTTACAAGGTGTTTTGAAACGCGGAATATCAATTCGTTATAGTGTTACCAGCATTGTGCGTGTTTTATTGGCTGTGTGAAACCTTATGATATATTGATTCTGTCAATATTGCACGAGGGGATTATTTGGCGACGGATATAAAATTCAGATAATTTGTGCATTGTGCACATAAAGAAGCCATTTAAAACAATAGAAGCCAAACATTTATCGTCTCCAACAGTGTTTAATACTTTTAAAAACGCTATTTCTGTAAATTTTGTGTAGGTAAAATATTTATCTTCTTGAAATTAAAATGAGCACTAACCACATAACTACTAACATAGGTAGTTAGAATAATTAATGGTTATCTCATAATTTAAAAAATTAAGTTTTACCGTGATTTAAAAAATATATTTAAATTTGTAAACTATCATTTCCTATAAGAGCTTATTTAGTTTATTTTGCACTTATTTAAAACTACAACACCCTAGGACATAATATATTTATTTTATAACAAAATATTAACACTTAATTGAAGATGTGGCATCAAGTTGGTTAATTTAAACTAATGGCTCGTATCAAAACTATTCATTTTTACTTTTGAAATATTTAAAACAATTCATAATTATTGTATCTACATTTTAACCAATAATTTTTTAATTAGACCATAGGACTAGTTTTTATTATTCTAATTGTTATTAAATACTTGTATATTTCAATTTTAAAATGTCTTAAAAACAAGTTGTCTACTGTTATTTATACAAATACGCTTACACTATATAATATTAGAATATTGAACCATAAATGGTTAGACATTGTATAAGTACTATAAAATAGAAATAGAAGAACTATGATAAGTTACCACGGTAGTAGTCAATTCAGTGGTTGTGTGTAAATGTAATATATTGCAATATTATAAACTAAAAGTCTAAGTACCAACCCGATTCTTATGCAGGGTTATAAAAAAGATTATTTTGTTCGTAGATACAGC
Organism: Sitobion miscanthi; assembly: GCA_008086715.1. Taxonomy (NCBI): domain Eukaryota; kingdom Metazoa; phylum Arthropoda; class Insecta; order Hemiptera; family Aphididae; genus Sitobion; species Sitobion miscanthi. Next base: position 6,179,205 of record CM017797.1, read on the forward strand.
AGGCTATTGTAAGTACCTATACAGTATATTCGATTTTAATCAAAAACATATTAAGCTGTATGAAACTTTGGGTTTAGTTCTTGTTATATTTCCAATATCAAATAATTTAATTAATCACAGTTTTAGATAGTTAAATGGAAAAAGATTGCTCACATCTTGTTTAGTAGTTAATTCTCATCGAGTTTAAACAAATTTTATAGGTCAATACTAAATTGTCTTTTTACACTTTTTTTATAATTATTATTTATTATATACATGAATATATACATATATCTTTATTTTTAAGTACTGTATTTTATATAAATGGATGAAGATATTTATTTAATTTACTTAATGTTGTCAAATTGATGTTATATTGGTTTTGATTTAATTATAAAATATGTAATTATATTATAATTTATTATCATAAACTTAATTAATTAAATGTTACAAAAACTATTTTTATGGGTATTTACTCTGAACTATTATCTGAATTAACAACGTAATATTTGTCGTCGAAGTATAATGTATTTTACAAATGTCAATATGTCAATACTTCTAGATAAAAAAATAAAATATCGAATTCTTTAATTTTACATTCTCAGTAATATTTATTTGGTTCAAAATAGGCAGGACGCAGGTACTATGTTTTTTCAAATTTTTATCTTATAAATTAGCCTAAAAATATTTCTTCTAGTACCAAGTAGTCATTTATTTTTTATTTTAAACATATATATATATATATATGATCGAGTCACTTATTTATAATTCTATAACAAAATTTCCCTTCAGTTCTATCACTGCATATTTTTTTATGATTATTAGTCATTACTATACTGTTGTTATTATATTTTTTTCTAAACTTTTAATCCGTACTCACATTTTATAATAATAACGATACTAACGAGATATGGCCTCCGGGGGGAAAATATGAAAGAAAAACCGCCACTTACTGTGCGGTTTCGAGTGCAATGCGAAAATCTAATGATCCGCGGCAACAAGTTGCCCGGCGGCTTCGACGCTGTTGCCGCGTGTCCGCACGCCGCCCGAAGACGTTAGCTTTTAATATTTTTCTCCCCTAAATACACGTGCATCGTACACGTGTCCATTAGTTTTTGCAACCCACTTCAGCCATTCGATGACTATAAGAAATTTGTCATGGGTCATGATGACGAAATTTTTCACGTCACCGATTATAATTTGTTCACACTATGTTTGTATGTTAGTATCTATATATATTTATATATGCGCATTCTATTGGAGTATTATTATGTTGTTTTTTTATTCTTTATTTAGACTTAATAGTAGGTACCTATATATACACATCCATCGTATAGGTACGCATTTATTATTTATGTTAATTTCGGATGATGTAACACAAAATTTACCAGAGTATGCTCATTTTAGATAATTGAGCCGGTTTATAAATATAATATAAAAATGTGTCTGTTGCGCTCTACGTATTTATACAAAAACCGACTATTTCTCGTGTATAAAATATAGAGAATAAACCATAAATCTCCTGGTCGTCGCGCCCTCCGAAGATTAATAGAGTGACAACATAAAGAGGTCTTGAAATTCTCTCCCTACTGGCTATTAGAGTAATTAATAACTGGCAGCCAGAAAAAGAGGGTTTAAAATATATATAGGGGGCATGGGGCAAATAGCCAAATATATACAATGTGTACTTATATATGTCTATGTGTCGAAAACTGTATCGAGGTCATAAATACGCAATAGGCTTACGAAAACTCGCAAGTTAATTTAATTGCTGACCAATGTTTTCGGGTTCACAAACCACAGTTCGACTGTTTCAATATTATATTGGTCTATGTCATTACTCATTACCTACACATAATTGTTTGCTTTTTTTACAGAACGATAAAGACGAAGAAGACACTATTTCTATGACATCGGTAAGTGTCTACTAGAGTATACATGTGATAATATTTTGATGTTAACCGATTATTAATATCTAACAGTTAGATCCCAAGACTAAAGAATGGGTCGTCAAATCAGCAAAATGTGACTATCAAGCTTTGGCAAAACTGGCATCTGAAAATCCTCGAATTGCAAAGTTCAAGGTAAGTTATTCTTTTTATTATTATGACTTATTATAAACTAAGTGTATTAATCTAAGAAATAAATACAGAAATTAAGTATTTAGGCGAAGGAATTCAGCAATATACTTTATAATTAAACATATCTAAATTAAAAATGCATACAATACGTTATAAATTGTATCTATATTCATACAATGAACGTGAACTTGTCTATAGGTTTTAAATTATGTGTTCTATTTTCTATTAAAAAAACTTATATCAGAAAATAATTATCAACAAATCTACTATAAAATGTAAAACAAAAATAAAAATGTATTACTTTTTTTTTATCACATATTGAACACTGATAATAACCTAGGTAGGCATATAATATTTTAATTATAATAAAAGAAATAAAATTGTATTTTCTAATTGGATTATAGGAATGTTTGTTTTATATAACTATTATATATTATACAATATATTCGGTTTATAGAAACGACCAAGCAACTTATTTTCTATTAAGATGCTTATTTAGCCAATTTAATCTTAACATAAACGTATGATCATTATCGTGAAATTCTATTGTTTTTACGATTTTATTGATAAAAGAACAATGGAATTATTATAGTTTGGTATAGCGACTGATCAATGATCATTATAATGGATTCTAAAGTTTCAATTTACTATATAGTAAATAATATACTATTATATTATATTATATTTTATATATATATTATGTGTATGATAAGTTTTAATTCAAATAATACATAATCAGTGTAACTTACTATGATTAAACATCAAATGGTTTTTTTTTATATATATAAGTATGCAATATACGTATTTAGATTATATTCTAAATTATATCTATTGTATTTGAACATTTATACAAAACATTTTTTAGTCTTAAACTTTTTGATCATAATTTTATCATTTATAACAAGTTAACTTTCTAACTAATTTTGGAACCTTTAGATTATTATTTTAGTTTGTTATAGGTACTAAGTAATAAACTATTTAGTATATTATATTTTTTGTAACAATTTAGACTGTAAATCTGTATATAGGTATAGACAGACTATAGGTATATAAACTACCAATGTTACTTCTCATATTTGATGATAAATGATAGTCTTCAAAAATTGGTTGATTGCAATTTAATTGGATCATTTTTGATCCAATATACTATATTATACATTTGTCATTCAGCGATCTATTTTTCATAGGCTATATTTTTTTTATAGAAATTTGATCTATTTTAAATTATATATATTTATTTTTTGACTGACAAGCGTAAAATACATATTATGTTTATATAAAGCGTCTGTCACTCAGTCGTTAGTTATAAGTTAAAAAAGTATGCAATTTTCTCTGCTGTATAGTAGGTATTCGTGTACCTCGCCATCGAGGAAGTCACTATAATGTATGTGTTCAATTTGAATTCAATAACAATAAATCATACGAAAAATGACCCTGTGAGAAAGACGGTCGTTAGCCTATATTACTAAGTATATTTCATTATTTATTTATATTGCACCTATTAGGTAAAGTAATTTATTTTACAATTAGTTATACGGAAAGTTGAATTAATTTTTTCTGAAAACATTGCATTTGAAAATGTCATTGTGTGTATAAAATAAAATAATATACGTTAAAAATTTCGGGTACCCACGAATAACATTTTTAAATTACTAAAATCGTTATTTTTTGTTTTAACATCTAATTTCAATTTAATTTCGTCCAAATTTCAATTTAAAATATCCATTAAAAGAAACTGTGTCTATATATTATAATTTAGCTATTTTTTACATGATAAACTATTTATGATGAACGTTGTATTACATTTTCAGGCTTTTTGATCGAGCAAAATTTTTTAATCGAAATTTATAGAAAAAATAAATCGAAAATGTCTAATATTTAAAAAGTAAAAATATATCAAAAATTATGAAAATATCTTTCAAAATTATACCATGAATAGAAAATGCTAATATAGAAATTTTGTAAAAAATTAGTATCTATGCGGTTAGATTTTTGAGTTACACCAAATAATCAAAATCAATTTTGCAATAATTTTCACGTTTTTCCTTTTTTGTTTTTTCCTTTTATTTTGAAACGTATCTGAATTTTTTACTTTCGACCTCTTAAATTACAATATATCTAATTTGGTAACAGACCCCTCTCTCTAAGTTTAAAATCATATTTACTACCCCAATAAGAAATCATAGATACACAAATTAAAAAAACACACATGTAATGCATCATTGTAAATTTAACACATTTATCTGTTCAAGATCTTTGATATAAATATTATAATCAAATATTCAAACGTACCAAAATATTTTAAATAATGTTAAATATTCTGGCGTACCTAAATTATTTTAAAAAATAATTAAATATTGAGACAACGGATAAGAGAACGGAGATTTTTTTATTTGAACAAAATAAGTGATTTGATTTTTGATTTTTATAGATTTGTTTATAAATTCAAAATATCTGGTCTTACGATCACAAATGTTATCATAATTTCAACATGACAGCGGTGGACCGGAATTATATTTCTTTTCGGACTTATACCTTAGGACGTTCGTACAACAATCGGATTATAAAGGGACTGTAAAAACTTGTCTCCGGGTTGGGTAGATATAAGCGATGAATATACATAGTGTATAATATGTATATTGCGCGCAACAAATTTGATAATCAAAATCGTTGGCTTTGAATATGCAAATCCCAAAATGTAAATTGATCCTGACGGCCGGGACCTCGTTCCTCTTTGTGTGGCCGATAAATACACACACACACACCCGTAGTAATTAAATCATCCCGAGGACACAGAGTTCTGTGGTGTGGTGAAAACAGTGTTAAAGAGGAAGAGGGGGGAATTGTCCCCTGCGATTAAAATGCCGGACCCGGGGATATTTTAATTAATGTCCGGGCCCGAAAACCGGGGGACCTGTGCCAAAAGGCGGGAATCTCTTGCCAACCGCCGCAAAACAAGTCTGCTGTCATCCCTCTGACTATAATATACAATACCTAACCCCCTTGCCCATAACTGTGCCCGCGGCCAATGTACTGTCGAATAATACCAACGGGTAGTACAGTTCGCGTGTATAATAATATTATTCGGCCTCCAGGATGCCTCCGGGACGTACATGGGTCTCAATTAATTCCACCGCCGTTGCTGGACACGGTTTTCCCAAATGCAACCATCACCGCCGCCACCGCCCGTCTACCAGTCCCTTCCAAACAAACCATCGATCCCATTGATTTTCACAATAAACTATACACGCCTCCTTCCATCTCATCCGTTGTTCGCGAAATTAGGTGGCTAATCAGTCCATATATTCTGTATAATATGTTAATTATAATTAACTTTCGTATAATGAATTGGTAAATAGTTTGCATATAATATGTTCGCATGTTAAAACGTTTTTGAAATTCTATACATCTGACGTAATAGAATTAAGGGAGACAAGGGTTAACAGCGTTAATTGAAACACAAATCTTGATAAACACTTCCTATTGATATTAACATTTTACCAAACTCGTTTGTTGTATTGAATTACTACTAGTATATGTTAATAATATAATGCAGTGAATCTATACAATTATACAAATATTCAGTACAAACAATTTAATTCAACTATCATAGTCTGATATTTTGTTATGACAGAAATTTTAATCTCAAGTAAAATATCTATTTTCATATGAATTTTTTCATTCTTAAAAAACGTACATTTATTAACCTGATAAATTATAGTAGTATTATTATATAATTAGTATATCGTGAATAATATAATATAACAAATTATTATATATTATCTGTTCAGATCAAAATCATACAGTTTTGAATATAAATTATAAATGCATTATTTTTTGCAACACACTTAAAAATATATTTCGTAAGTGCATATGCAGGTAGTCTTTGCATATTATCTATTTAAAACTAATATTATTATAATAAATGATATGTGTTTGGTTATACCTATATAGTATATTTGATTTTGGTTTCTAATTATGACAAACCAATTGTGAGGTCTATACTTATATGTTGTCTATATTAATGACTTAATAATGCTGTTGACTATTATGAGACATTAAAATGTTTTAATTACATGATATAAAATATTTTTTTTAATTTGTTCATAAGTTAAAAATATTTGGGTGAAGTAAAGTGCTAGTTGGATAAATTAACGGATATTTGATTTATTTATTAGTAACTGGAAACTTCGTGCTCTTATAACTACATATACATAATTTTTTACTTGAAAAAAATTAATATATTATGACTTAAGACGTTTTAAATAATTAAATTATAAAACAGTAGTTATACACCAGTGATTGTTTAATATTCATTTTTCATACTACCTTTGATAATTATAAATTTTATTATTTATCAGTGTTTTCTTTGTAAACTCTTTAGTTTTTTACTAAAAAAATATTAAGTTTAGGTTTAATATATTTTAATAATTCTGGTATAATAGTAAATACTAATTAAATTAACCTCATTTACAAATCAACACTATTTGTGTTCTATTTCTCATTAAAATATTTAATTGTTGGGCCAAGACTTAATTTAATTTTAGCCAATATGTTAAATCATTTTGTTGAACATTTTGTCGTAAACCCAAAGCTTTGTTCTGAGCTAATGAAAAAATAATATTGTTAAGTACTGTAACTTATATTGACCCAAAACATATTGTTTTGAAACATTGAACATAATAGTATAATAATTTTACGTCTTATGATATATACTCGTATAATATACAGTTAACTATTTACTTCAAATTAATTCTTATTTATGTCTGTGAATTTTCTTCTAAAATATACTCGAAAAGTTACTAAATTGTTGAACGTAAAAAGGCAACTCATTATTAACCTGAAATAACACGATTCGCTCTGCAAGTCGATAGATTCGCCCATGACTGGAATTATTTAAGGATATTGGTCGTTGATATAGGGGTTAGGTCGAAATTTAAAAGTCTATATAAGTCAGTTATATTTTACAAATTGTTTGGTTATGCATAGATAGACACAAATACAATTTTAATGTTCGAGTTAAAATTACTTATTACTTTTAGGTTAAATTTAAAACTTTTCGATTTTTATAATGTTTAAATTATGTATATAATATCTGTTATTAAATATTAAGTTAACATCAAATATTCAATAACGTGTTTAATTTGTTCTTAAAACATAAATGTAAAATAGAAATACGTATATTTATATGTGCATATATATATTATTTAATCTTGAAAATTTCAAATACGTATTGATTTCATTAATTAGCCTTACCACTAAGTACATCAATTAAATAGGGCTTTGTAGTACAGAATCAATCTGTCAATTTAGAATTAACGGACTAACAGAGATTTCGGGCTTAAAAAATCCTTCCTAACAGATCATTGCGGATTATGGTAATTTAAAAAACGAAACAACTTACAGCCTACAGGATACTCAATCGTAGTGACGGGTTTTTTTTATCTATAAAAACGAAAATTCATTAAACGTTTGGCCGTTGTTGTTTATTTAGACGTACCCAACGGAAATGTATGGTTTGGTTCCCTTTCTAAAACAACAAGTCCATTATTTTAGTGGCCGTACGCGTTTCTGACACCCTTCAAACTTCAATATTATTATCACTGACTCGAGACCGCGCGTGATAGCAGAGCCATAGCAGCAGTAGTGTAGATATATGTTTACGTGCATATATATATACATATTATACATGGTTCAAGCGCGTGCCGGTGATATATTATTATGGTCCTCGGGGAGAGGCTGTCACAAAGCGAATAGGCGGGTCATAGTGCGATCCGTCTTCTCCAACGAACCCTTTTAATCCGCAGCCGCACTCTTCCACTTCGCCCTCGCGGGACCTTTGTTTTACACCGAGTCTGCATCTGTTGTCGTGTCGTATTGTGTGCGAGTGAGCAGCGCGCGCGCTATACTCGCTGGCGGCCTCTGCCGCCGCCTATCCGGCAAATAAATTGGTTGTGCGGAGAAACCGCCAATTTATGGTTTTTCGGCAACACACCCATCCTCCTATATTATTTCCTCCACCCGTTCCCGAAAATACCACCATTGACCCCCTACTGTGATTGGAGGGGGGTTTTGAATGGGTGAGAGAGAGAAAGCGAAAGGCGTTAACCAGCCCCTATTTTTCTTTTACCCTTTCTCCCGCTCCTATTGACGTCTTATCCGAACGACTGTTTTTGGACCTCATTGCAATTCATTGGTAAACATGCTAACGTATATATGATTCTCCTACGCTCATTTGTTCGTATTGCTGCTAATTCTGTCGAGTATTCTCGAATAATATACAGCATTGTTCTGTATAATTCAAATAAGTTCTTTATAAATGGGAAATAAATAGTATATTTATTTTGATTTGATTACTTATATAGTAGTGGATTATAATATAATCACAGTTAATATTATGTTCTATTATATTGTAAATAATAGTAATTTATTTTTAAATAATTCAAATTCAAAATTTATCTTGCTCTAAATGTAATATTTTTTAAAGAGCACCTAGATAATTAACTTTTCTTGTAAGCTTGTGTCATAATTATGTTTTCTTTCAAGGTATATTATTTGTAGTTACTTGTTACATAATAAAGTGAAATTGTTGGGCAAAAATTAGAATTTAGAGAATAAGGGATTAAAACTTATTTCACATGATCATTATAAATATTTAAACTTTTGTCAAATAACAAATTATTTACAAGAATGGTGAATAAGTTCCAATAGTATAACATCGATTAAACTTATTGATACAATGTTTATTTTATACCTGTAATATTGCATCGACAGTTCAACACCAAAAATATAATATCTGAACTATATGTCAATGACTAAAATAATTTTTTTATTATTATATAATAAGTAATATGTGCAATGTGCAAAGAAATTGTGGAATGTAAATAAATATAAATTATGTTTAAATCATTGACTATGTGAGTATTTAATAAAGTACCAACTAGCAATACATAAAATGTATTCTTAGTAAAGGTAAAAGGAATTTAAGGAATAAGGAAACATATTTTAATAGGTACTATAAGTATAGTGTGGTCTATGAAACCATATCGTCAGCCTAATTCACAAATCACATAACTTCATATTGACTAGTTTTTAGGCAAATGTCCTATCACATCTCTCAATTCGCAAATGTCCTATCTCCATTATTTTTACCATGATAATAAATAGTTATGACTTTCTAGTTTGTTAAAATTATTACATCGTAGATACGACAATTTCTAATCATCAATTTCATGGAGGATAAAATGTTACAATTTCAGTTACAACTTTATCATACGATGCAGTTTTTTATTCTTAATTTTAATCACAAATAATCCCAAAATCGCATTTTTTGAGTTAAGACAATTTATTGTGAATTAGGCCGACGATATATATATATATATATACGTATCTAAATGTTTACTTTTTCTAGAAGTGTGTGTTATTCGAGAAGAAGGGTATATCTACACTAAATTATTACCTTATTTTACGTTTTGACTCATGACTGGTTGACTAGGTTTAACTATGTAATATGTATGTTAGAGATTTTTGTGACATGTGTTTCGGATCGACTTTCATCGTGGCATTATAATTATTTATGGCGGGAACATTCTAAAATGAAGTCGGTTTTGCTCAATTAATTTAATTTTGGAAAATATTTTTGTAAATTAATAATACAAAAACTTGATGATGAAGTAAATGCTCCATATATAGTGTTTATCCGTACATTTTAATCTAAAGTTATGTCTGTTTGCATATTTTATATTCTTATACTATTTCCAAAATATATTTAAACGTGAAACCCTAGAACATTGAAATAAGACATCCTATTTCAATTTGCCGTTACATCTGGTAATCATTCATTTTTCAACACCGCTTTAATTATGTTTTATTATAATAAACAGATTCAGAGTTAAAATTTAAATCTTTAAAATTTAGAAATTGTACTATAAATTAAAAATAAGATGTAGCGTCGTGTATACTATTTTTTATAAATTAATTCTTTTACACCCAATATAGTATTGAATCTGTAACATATTTTCTTCCGTTACCAAACTTTTAAATAACTACCTTTTAAAGAAGCCACATTTTGGATTAGAGGGAAAACAAATTTAAATCATTAAAACTTGACTCTAAAATTCTCTAACTAAAAAACGATTAGTATTTATTTTGTTTTATGTTTTGAATGTGTCACTCTTATATTTTATGTGGTCTCTTACAAAATTTTTGTAAAAATTATTGTTTACAAGATGTATGATAATTATTACGGCAGAATAGATAACATACACTTTTTGTCTACGCATGTCACGTGCAAACATAAATAATATTTTCAATACAATTTTACAATTTTTGTCAGAAAACACGTGTTGGTGACATCGTTTCTCTGGTATTATAATATAAAGAATAATATTTATAATTTGTCCATCTGCAGTTGATACAACCAGTTACATTGCGACACTACGGATCATGACATTTTTCGAATGTCGACGACCGGAGCTTCGCACTAGTGCAGTGATTGTAATAAGTCATTTCGAAAAAAAAAAATATAGTATTATAATATATAGTCATAAGTCATAACACTGATTCGATGTATACGTGAACGATACATTTGTTTGTATATGAAATGCATTAGCATTGCCGATTGTTTGTTGCTGTATTACACGCACTGCATATATCGAGTACAAATTTTATGTGTATTATAATATAGTTTAGTGAAATGTGCCAAAGCCAAATTGTTACGTGAAGCAAGTAGCCACTGCTGTTTTACACGATCTGAGTTAATTAACCATTTAATATTGGTAGTTTTAAAATAGCATAACGAAGATAGGGAGTGGGATGGGGAAAGCATTGGAAGACTTGCACATGTAGAACAGCTCATATTTTTTTTCCTGAGTAGTATCTTTACAGGGGGAGAGGGTTAACAAGCTGTGTTTACAAGTGCTTTCCGTTGTACGACTTAATGTCGTCTACTTTATACCACGCGACATTTTGGCACTGACTAATCGCCGTCCATCGTGCCGTCGTCCAATGTATTTTATACGTAGTAGTCGCTTCGGTGTTACGACACCGAAATAATATTATTATTAACGGTCGTCCGTTGGTTTTTGGCAATCAACCGTATAAACAACTATTTTTATTCAAACTCCCGATTTAGGATACGGGGCCACACGTAAACTTTAAAAACACAATTGTTAAAAAAAACATCAAAAATTCTCAGTAAAATATTATTATCTGTTCTTCTGACATGGCATAAATATTAAATTGAAAATAAGAACAATGTTATGAACCATACATATTTTAGGAATAAGTATAGAGATACCAATTTTTTTGGCTGTAGACAATCAATCAGTTTGGACAATAGACGAACGTCGATTGATTTATTAATTTCAGATGCAGACATAATTTTTCTTGGTATTTTATGATGAATAAAAAAAACCCCGTAGCAATAACTTCTGTTGTACATCAAAGAGATTGGTGTTAATTACCGAATTATTAATTGCTGAGGTTGACTTATGTAGGAGGGGACAAATGCGAGGGAAAAATCATAAAAATGAATGCCGATCTTTACCGTTCGTGGAATAACAATATAATCGAAAAAAAATTGATGGTCTCGTTGAAACAAGTTTGCGAATTATAAAAAAAATACACTTGTCGTCGCATATGCTTTTATGATATTACAGACACGTGGAATGCTATTGGTAAAAAAAAAATACAATATATAATATCATAAATTCGTTCACAATGACGTGGTGTATATAGACCTATAATATAACCTATAACTTTATAACTAAAGCAGCATACTGCAAAACGAGTTCGATATGTTATTGCCGAATTGGATGATTTCTTGTTGCTCAATAGTTGCAGAATGAATGTCAATAATGCGATTGATTACTTTATTACGGCAATTAGGTTACGAGGAAAATCAGTTTAATGGTAATAGTTTACGATTAAAAATATTATATTGCACTATCACGGTAGGATTGGGATTAATTGTTGATCCTTTAATCTTTAATCTAATAACTCTGTAAAAATGCAGAAATATTGTTCAGTTATTTAAAAAAAATAGTATTTTTGTTCTGTTTTAGTAATTTTAAATTTAGTGGCGTATGTAGACACATTGTGAGCATAAAAATACTGAGACAAAAATATACTGAGTTATGTATGATAGCCGATAGGTTATGCTGTGGGGGGTTGAAATTATTAAGGAGGCAAAATAGAGATTACATTATATTATACGTAATTGATTAATAATTATAGTGATTGATATTTGACAGGGATATTTTATGAAAGTTGAATCCCCTTGAGGTTTGGGTGTTGGTATATTTGTCAGTGCTTAATGTTTCACTAAACCGACAAATTAGATTCCGACGTTTCATAGGAAAAAGTTCCTGACCCTAATTGCATTTTTAAGTGCAAATCATTTACGCGTGATTTTTGAAATAGATATAATAGTTGTACTCGACAAAATATGTAGTTTTTGACTTTTGTAGTTTATATATTTATTTTGACTTTTGAGAGATTTTTTTCTCTAATTAATTTATTAATCCCAATATATATATAGGTACGTAATTATTTAACTTATTTTAACGATTGGTAGATGAACCAATAGGATAAACAATAGGAACAATAGATATAACTATTAATCAAAGTTAATCAAATTTAAAATGTTTCTCGATGAATATTTTATTAAAATTTATCACTATAATTTGTGTTTAATATCCTGTGTCAGGCTTTATACGATTCATTAACACGTATAATATATAAAAGAAAGCGTGTTTTTATGTGATGAATTCTTATATAATAAATCATATTCGTACTTGATGACGACATATATAGAAGCATTAATGGTCGTCTGTCCATCGATGACGTTTGACAAGATATAGTAAACCTAACCCATATTTTGCGGATAATTTTTACCTTTTACTGTAATTACGATTTATGTTTACCTACATCATATTCGTTGGGCTTTTGTCGTTGTTATATCTATACACATGCTATGAATAAGGTGTGCTCTGTGATATACTGCAGAATACATCGTAGTCGCAATTTCGGTGAATCGAGCGATCGTTAAGCTTAACCGTAATTATATTATTTGAACAATTAAAACTTCATAAGACGGTTTTGGAAAACGGTAGCCCGAGGAGAACACGTCATATTTTCCACTCCCACATCGCGGTACATGCTTTACCATACTCCCTGTGCCCGCGGCCACGCGCACAATTAGTGGTCCAAAAACGCAATACGACGACGTCGAATTACGATATATCTATAATACATACAGTATATTATAATAGTTACAATAATCATCATCGTAATAATAAACAATACATAACAATAACACGATAATAATATTATTGTGAGCTATTCTGTATACATACCTATATATATTATAAAATATAAGCTAATTAGTAGTACTATGGTTTTCGCCTGCAGGGGGGGGGGTTTATAGTATCATTATGAGTATTATGACGCTAAAGGAGCAGAGGACACAAAAATATTATTTCCGTCTGTTTTTGACTGGGTGAAGGACGACACACATTCTCTGCAGTCTCTCTCTCTCTCTCTCTCTATCTCGCGCGCACACACACACACACACACACACACACACACACAAACATACATGCACGCACGAGTGCTTTGCTCGTCCGGTTCGAAATATGACTATATAATATTATATTATACATTATATATTATAACACTCTGCATGATATATCCTCATAGCCATATATAATATTATACATATACCTACGCGCACTTGACGTCTGACTACTGTACGTGTTTAAATAATATATATATCCACACACCGCGTAAGCACAAAACGTACATTGTACGCATAATTAAAACTCGCATATTTAACACACTCAGCTCTACATTATATTATATATACCCAGTATAGTCCCTCGACCGTGCGCGCGTCCCGCTCACCACTAATTAACTAGCCATCATCCCCCCCGCGCGACGGTGTCGAGAATATCCATTAAACCTGCAGAAAACAAGTCAAAACACAGCCCTGCTGCTCTGGTGACTATGGCTGACGGATCCAACCTTGGAAGCGGGGAGAGAAGTGATGGGGGTGGGTAGGGGGTTGTAGTGAGTTTTTATGCATTCGCCATGTGTGTCATAATTAGACGGTCGTATATCATGTTATTATATACGGTGAGCATATACACATACGTATAATAATGTGTTGGTGTCAGTAATTCTGGTGGAGGGAGTGGTGAGTGGGGCACCGTATTAGATCACGTGGCCTTTTTATACTAATTAACGCGAGTTCTCCGCAAAAGTGTCGCGTTCCATGTTCGCGCAATTTGTTTGGGGTTTAAACAAGCAAACTGCACGTCTTCAAGACGTCTTGTTCGCACCACCGCTAGCCGCGACTTATATGTAGGCAAACAACCCGTCGACACGGAATACGTCCGGACGATCCGCGGTCGCGCTTATACCGTGGTCCGGTTCGTGGGAAACGAATAACGCGTGACTCCACGTGGATTTTTTTTTTACGGGGGTCGTTAGTATAAACCTGTACTCAATTATATCAAACATATATACGTCATAAGCGTAATATATCAAGTCGGATTCCGTATACAAATCTCATTCAAGATTTACCCCTTCAAACAAAATATTTTTATTTTTTTTTTGTAACAGACACAAAAGTATATACGGTCGTCTGTGAGTTAATAACTGCCAATGTACCTATCGGTGCGTTATAATATCGTGAACCCAAATCGGGCGGCGCGCGGCGGCACCCTGGCGCCTGCACCTCGTCGGATACGATCGGAAATTCATCGCACGGAGAAATACCTGTTTTTTTTTTGTTCACCCAGAATTATTGTCGTATATTTTTTAATGCGTTTACGATGCAAATTTATTCAATCTCAAAACTAAAGATGTGTGTGTACACAACGGTCACTAGACGACCGAAAGTACTAGCCTGAAAAATACGATTTTCGAATTGAAGGTGTCGCATGTATTCCGTATATAAAAATAATATGTTAATGAATACGAAACATTTCTGTGTATAAAATAAAAATAATATACACAATAAACATTTATCAAAACGTTATTTTTTTTCTTCAAAATATCGAAATAAATAACTATCGACTATAATACAAAATTACAAACAAGTATATAATATATAATCTCTTCGTTTTGTTAATCTGTACAAATATAGGTACTATAGTAGTATTATCTTACAATCGATCGATTCTCTTTAGTTTTATTATAAAAAAACTATATATTATGTTCGTGTGTATATTATAGTGTCCTGCAGACTCCAAATTATATAATGTGTATGAATAATACATGTTTTAAGTCATGTCATACAATAAAAGAAATCTTTCATAATAACTCTACTCCATATTGTACATTTTCGATTCTAAAATATTATAATCAACCATATATCATATATATGTATATATTTAAATTATATATATGTGTGAAAATAGGCAAAATAATATTAATATACTATATAATAGAGGTACCGGCTACACTCTGCTTTAGTGTAAAATCTATTAAGCTATAGTAGGTAGGAACTCAATACTCAAACATATCATGAAATATTATTGTTGTTAAATTATAAAATATAAACAGTAAATAAACTATACAATATATTAGCATTTGTTATAGTAAATTATGTTTTAAATATGAATGTATATAATATGGTCGAACCTCCCCAATCTGCAGTGATGATATTCGTGTTGTGGTTTTCGAAGGTGGTTCAAGTTAGAATGAAGCCGATGGGACGTGTTCGCGGAATTCCGAAATTATAAACGCTGCTTAGAGCTATATATATTGCGGGCAGACAGAAAAATAAAATTGCCGTCGGCGGGTGCGTCCGTGTGATTTGTAGTCACTACTTTTCCACAATAGGCAACAATGTGTGTGCACGCGCGCACGCGTATCGGTATAAAATATTATGCTTTATTCGTACACGTAACATATTTTTAATAGGTTGTTAACGGATGGCCGTATAGTGATGATGTTATAAATCAAACCGTGCGGGGAGGCTGCTGTGTGGATGCCCCTTCGATATAATTTTATTCGAATCCCATATATATGTAGGTAGGTATAGGTTCCTATTTATAGTGCATATATACTATAGCCACCGCGATAAATATCAACGTAATAATAATATTAGGTAGGTACGTGAATGATATCGAAATACCGCTGACCGCGTTGAAACGATTCGATATTTGTATATATCATCGACGTTTAGATTGGAAAAATTACTCGGTTCACGCCCACCGCTTGTACATGCGTAACTGGTATATTGTCCGTGCGAGTGGCGCGAGAGCGGACGAGGTGGCCGAGTAAAAAATAATAATAATAACGACACGAATCCAATTCCAGATTTAAATTCCGGCGGGTTTAATTAACTTACACGGCTACTTTGTATTCGTATATTATTATTATTATTATTTTTATTATTATCATTTATCACCGTCGTACTCCTCCAACACAGTGCAGGTTGTAGTCTATACGTAATATATTTTTATAATATTCGTATACGCGTGGTTGTCGGCTGGTTATTATAGCAGGACGCCAGGTCACCGTCGTCGGAAGCGCTGAGCGTCCACACTATAGTAAACGTCCGCGGGCAGTATTGCATGATAATTGTGCGCCTTTTATTTATGTGTCCGCGTATCACTTGCGTACCGCCGGGATAAGCAAATAATCCATTATTTATGTGTATAATATGATACGTTCAATTTGTTTGGAAACCAGTGATACCGCTGGTCGCTGGGAAATTATTGCTCTATCGGAACTCGAACAACATACATACGCGTTGTAAATGACTCGCTCCGGGGAGATGTATATCATATAATATATAGATACATTTGCAGTTGAACGAAATTTGCCGCCACCAAGGTGGCGATTACTAGGCACCACTTTGTTCAAATTTCACATTTTTTCACACCAATAAAATATGTACCATAATCAGTTTTAGATTTTGTACCTCACCATCAAATTTCCTAGAATAAGTCTTCATGGACTCAAATAATAATTTTTTAGTACGTTTTTACGTCTCTAGGGTCTAGACTACATTTTTTTCCAATTCCAATTATTTTTTCCAAATATATAGTCTAAAATTACTAACCTTAAGGTTCTTAGAAAAATAATAATTTTTAACTTGTGTTCGGCGATAATTATTAATTATTTGTACCTAATCATAATAAATTGTTGTAATCATCCTATTTTGTTCATAGTAACTACCTTATAGTATTATAGTATAATATATTTATTTTACTATAGCTGGTACAGTTTTTCAGAGAGTTGCCTGAACGAGTCTGGTTTTCAAAATTATAACTTTTTAATTCCCCAAGTGGGTCCGCATTGTTATCGCTGATATTTTCGGTAGAGCTAGACTCCGTCCGTATAATTATATCTTTAATTCGTAATTTTATTCGCCTCATCCGCATATATACATACATTCATGCTTAGAAATATTAAAAAAATTCAAATTTATGTAAAATTCCATTATAAAATAATTAAAACATGCATTTATATCGGTCAGTCAGAAAAAAATGTAATTCGTTGAAGACAATATTATAAACACGAAACACGCAGAGAATTAATTTCTGAAATATATCATTAAGCATCATTCAAAAACAAATTCGTGATATCTAATTATCATTAAAAATATTGTTACAATTTAAATTATATTATATAATTTTAAAAATAAAAATCATAAAAACAAATTTTTCATGGAACATCTAACCACGTTTTACTTCTAGGACACACTCGCAAAAGATCCCCGTTTTCCATTTGAGTGTTTGCAAGTGAAAAAAGCTAGTAGACCGTCCTTTTTAATTTTATATTAACTTTTAAAAACTGTAGATATAATACTTTTATCATATGTCTGTAAACTATTATCATCGATTCGAAAACATGTTTTTGTTATTCATATACATTATACACATATTGGCGGCGGTGTCTGTTGCCCATAGAGTATAGTAGGTACATTATTAGCATGGCGTATGTGTATACTTTATTTTATATGTATAATATAATATGTGCTGCGTAAGATCCGCCGACGATCCGCTCTTCTGGTTTTGCGGCGTGTGCAATAATATATAATACAACTTTGCGCGTAGGTGTATGCTGCAGTAAAATAGTGCGGCCGATTTCATTATCGTTATTATTATTGTTCAGTGGGAAAATTGTGTGGCATTGTTGCCTATTTATCTCATTGCGGTGGCATGTGGTACAAAATCGTGAAGATTAGCCACGAATAGTTCCTCGTATAATATATACTGCAGAAAGAGAGAGATAGAGAATTAGAGAGCAGAGTAGAATAAAAAAAAATACTTATAGGTACATTTATAGAAGGAAAAAAAATAATAATTGTCCGGTGCAATTAACTGTCACTGGCCATCTCAGTAATAAATCCCATTTTATTCTAAACAAGGAAATTAGCAATTACAACGTTACACATATTATAGGTGTGTGTACGTACAGATATAATCTTCTAGTGATGGATAAAATAATACTTACGTTACGGGAATTTCAAATAATTTACATATTGTACAATTTATAATATTTCGTGTTATATGTAGGTATAATGTATTGGGTGCTATGCTCGTCCACCAGGTCCAGAGGACTAAAAGGAGGACGTACATAGGATATTATAGATATATGAAATGGCTTTTTTTAAATACATTTTATAAAATACCAGTTTTTCTGAAAAATCTTAAAATTATAATATTGTTGTTCGTATTCATAAAAAAAATTGGTCATTATATAGTGAAAATATACAAATTTGAAATATTAGAATTCAGGGTCGTCTTTATAATTTGTGGGGCCCCAACGGCCAACGTATAACCTAAAAGGTCATAAACCTATAAAGCTTGCCCGGCTCTATGGACGGCCCTGGTACCCTTAAGTCAGGTTCACGCGATGATAGTAATTACCAGCTATTACCTATCATGATGGTTTAAAGAGGAGACTGTCACCGTTTGGAGTGTGACTATAATATGATATTGCTGTCACAATGTTATAATTTGTGTGCATTAACTATGTATAATTTATAAGTGCGTTTTACTATTTATTATCAACGTGTTTAGATAGGTGTAGTTATATAAACTCAATAATCTATACTTCGTTTATACACAACTATGTATAAACAATAAACAATAAACAGCCGTTAGCCTTTGTATTTTGTGAGTCTGAGTATTTTTTATACAAGTATGACCTTTTCTTCAGAAAAAATATTTTAAAAGCCAATTTTTTATACGTAGCTTGTGTTTTTTTGATTTTTTCCATTGATTTTCTCTCAAACATAAGTTATGTATATATGTCACTGTCACAAGTTGTTGTCATCATAATAATAATGTAAATATAGTATTTTATATTATTATTTTGGAGCATTGAGATAACATATTTACATTTGCATTATCACTGAATTTATTTAAATACACCAGCAGTAATTAAAAGAGAAATTACTTAAATTTTTAATACTTAAGTAAGAATTACAAATATTACTATAATATATGTAACATTTAGTGATTTAGTGACATAGGTGCCTAATTATTATACTTATCATAGTTTTCTTAACATATTTTCAAGGTTTAATATGTATAGGAAACGATAATGGTATCTTAATTGTAATACTTACATTTTTTAATTTTAAAAACAATAAAATCTTGAAAAATTGTTTACATTTAATCATATTCATGTTAAGTTCATTTGTGTAACAGACCACCCTGTATTACGAAATCGATTTTCTCGTCGGACACTATTATGATTGTGTAGGCGTTTCTCGTATTTTACGTATTTAATTGATATAAGAATAATATCAATAAATCTCTTGAGGGGCGCTGCAGTGTTTGTTTTGATTCGAGTCGACCAGCAGAACCGGCTCCCCATCTGGCTCGGCCCCCGTGGCAATAATAATGTGCTCGCGTGAAGAACAAACCTCTGGAATTGCCCGCGTTTAGTCCTCATGAACTGCGTTAATGGAGTCGTAAACACACGCGGTATCTAATGTCCGACTGTTAGTAATCCATTGTCTACCCCATCGCGGTTTCGTATTCACATAAATTCATCCAATTACCTATATAAAGTTTGATTTTGAAAAATATACATGTTTAACGAACTTCCGACGGGAATTTATTATATAAATCGATTTCTTATGATCCGAATAAACATTAAAATAGTTTTGTATGTAAATAATACGATTTTATTACTTTTACTATTATGTTTCTTTACCTAATTTATAATAGTGGTTACATATATATTATATATAATATAGTTACGATTGATTTACACAAATCCGCCTTTAACCACGATTTAACAACAAATAACTAGTTTATACACAGAGAAGATATAATAATATGTGTAATGTTCTATTTCTCTACAATCGTACAATGGTACAATATAATAATAGCCATCAAGGCCGGTATGCATGTATATTTTTAAAACTTAATTTAAAAAAATAATTCTAGTTCAAGGGGAAATTGAAATAAGGCTCACTAGATAATTTGTGCAAAGTGACAAAATTGACTCTACTTTTGTTAGTTACGGTGAATTGAATATTTTGAATTATGAAATTAAGTTAAATGTTAAAGTATGTGTATTTTCAATTATATCTTGAAAGAAATGTGATATTTTACACACAAAAAAATGTTTACAGTCGGTACGATGTCATCGACGAACTATTTTATTTAAGATAGTTATAACATTTTAACACCTTCGGGTATTTTTTGTTACTTCTTGGTTCTCATGCTATACACTGCAGGGTGTACAGATATTTTTACTTTCTATACACAGGTCAGTTGTTTGTCAATGAAAACGTATTCCCGGCAGACATCTTCGTCGGGCATCAAGTCGCGACGGGCGCCGGTATAATATCATTGCACCTTAATAATAATACTAATAAAAAAAACAACCCTGACCTATACCCAGACCGATACGAATCTCTATATCATCGTCGTCGTCGAAAAAAATCCGTGTACATAACATTCGTACGTAATAAAAACCGTCAAGACCTGTAAAAACGTATCCTCGTCACACAAGTCTATCTGCATAGGCCCACCAGTATAATATAGTATACTTCAACGATAACCGATCGAATGAGTGGTGTGGCTACCGTAGTCTAGTCTCTCCGGCACAGCTAATTATTTGTCCCTTCGCTGGCGGCTCTGCGCTACGTATATTATATATATATATATAAGTTTGGCAGCGTCGATGCGCCCCCGAAATTTATTACGGTTCCCCGCAGTAAATATTTCTACCCTTCGCGCGCCGTTGGCGTCGTCGTCGCCCCGTCGCCCGTCGGGTTTTTCGGATTTATTGTCGACAATTGTGTAAACTCTACCCCTCCGCCTTCCTTGTCACATGCCAACGCCGTACGGTATTTCCGTATAACTGCGGACGGATTGTGCAAAAATAACCCTTGGGTGATATATCGCGTGCCACTAGACAAATGGCTTTCTTTGGCACGATATATAAAACGCTTTCTTTAATTCTAATTGTTCGATTTTGCAGTTGCTATATTACGTATTTACGTTGTGTACTATATACCTACTACTCGAGCCGTGAAATGTGTGCGAATGTTCCACGCGTAAAATCTACTATATATTATATAATTCTAACTTAATACAATTTTCGTTTGAATAGAATAATACTGGCAATACACAAAATAATTTACTAACAATTATAACGAATAATTAGTACCTACCATGAAACACATTAAACGTATATAAAGAGTATGTAATGCAAAATCTATTTATATTTTAAAACAGTTTACCATAAAATCAATCCATATTTTTAGATTAATAAAAAAAAGTGAACAAGTGTATGGTAAACTAGTACTTATTTAAGTTATTTATTTATTTTTTATATGGGTATTTTGTTAACATTTTTCTATTTCATACAATTTAAAATCTTAGTATCAATGTAAACATCAATTAAAGAGAAATTATGCTGGTTGTTTTATATTACCTAGTTAAAATTGTATCGCTTAAATAGTGGGCCATAGGTACTAGGTATAAGTGTGTTGTATTATTTGAATTTATGTTATATTTTAAGTGAACATTTTAATCCAATAATATTCGTATAACGCTTTGTATACCTACTTATTTTATGTAAGTATTTCTATCGACATATGTACATATGTTTTTCTTTATTCTATTTCACAACAGTGGGAAATATATTTATTATAGGCTCTAAAATGCCAATTTTCGGGTAAACTCTTTGTTCACGTACCACAAGTATGTATACAATTTGTTATTGACGGTTCATCGAATTTATACAATGTCAAGTTTTGTTGTTCATGCCCATGAGTTAAGATACTGTCCCCTGACGTACGTGCGAACACTTGGTGGGTGTGGTCACCGCCGATAGATTCATCGTGCATATCACGTATGTCATATTTGCACGACAGTTTCACCATAAATCTTCGTGTGTACCTTTTATAGGAAAAACGTTTGGATCATATTTTTTTATGTCTGGTGTGTGTGATAAATGAATCGGAAACCCTTTCAACAAAATAAAAGGAATCGGGTCTATAGTAAACGTTTTTGAAGAGTTGTCAAAATTTTGCGGCCCTCAGAAATGTAATGCATACCTACCTTTTTTCCCTAGCGAATTTGCTGACAATAAAATATTAATAACAAGTGTAAAACCCGTATTTGTATGTCAATCCCTTTACGGCCGAGTCCGTTTGCCGCTTTGACGAGCAGATGACAAATGGTTATTCAACGTGACGTTTGTGACAATCGCTGTCCGCATTGTAACGCGCGATGTACTTTGTACATGAATACATACAAAGACAGTGATACACCTGTGTGGGATTTATCGTTTTTTAAATTGGTGTGTTAAGGAGGGCTGATCTGTGCTTAAGTCAACAGTGACGAATGTGACTCGGACTACTTAAAATAACAAGACATATGCCTGGAATGGAGGGAGCAAAAAACATTTTTTAACTGTCCGGAATGTGAAACAGATGACTTAATACGTGTGTGGTTTTCGGATAATTAACTGGGATACATATTTTAAGACGGTCTAGTGAAAAAAACACGGGCCATCTGATGTATGTTTGCATAAATAGCTATAGGGTTCTCTATTGTGAGCGTATATGAGATTGATGGCTGCAGTGTGGCTGAGCTATATTCGATTTCAATGCATCACCGTTACCACCACCTATATAATACTAACGTAATTATAATATATTTTATATTAATGTATGATGACTATAACATACATTTTAAAATATAAATTTATTTCTATTACTTATGCTACGATTTAAGTATTAATTCATAGATACCATAATATACTATTATGCTATAGAGTATAATATACATTATATACCTATGCTGTAATTTATTGGGTTCGCCCGTTTAAATTTTAAATTGGATTAAATAAACAAATATGGATGTATAATACTCTATAAATATTTATGTCAACAATTTTAATTATTGCTTATTTGTTTAATATAGGTATTGTAATAATTATTATTTTCGGCACTATCTATAGGCACAATCCCCAATTTTATTTATTTTTTTATTCAGATAAAAATTTCATAAGTTCTCATAAACAATACTTCGAACAAATCACGTAACCATACATCCTTTATTGTTTAAAGTTACTCGAAAGAGGAGATAACTTCGAATTCGTTTTCCTCGTTTACTTTGCAGAGCAAGTAAAAGTTATCTTTTTCTTTAGTTGTTGTATACTACCCTCGGGACTACTCTGTGCCTTTCAATTTAGAAGCTTAGACCCTTTGGGTTTAAACTAAATACCTATAAAGACGCAAACTAGAGATAACGTATCACCCCCGCACTAATGTTCGAGAACAATATAGAAGGGGATACCATGCGTGTTAGGGTCCAATGCCCTCCTGATTCAATTAACTAATCAAATTAAATATCATAATCATTGTTTTATTAAAACATTTAGCATCGCAATATGAACTAAACAGATTTTTAACAGATTTCGTCTTATATTTTACTAATTATAATGTTATATGTATACAAACGCGTGTTTGTGTATAATAATAATATTTAGGTATATATTTTGTTTTCATGCTGCAGTAGTTAACGAATCAGTCCAATTATAATTTAGTTTGTCGAAAACATCACAATTGATCATCTCTCATCGCATATACCTTGTATACGATTCATAGTACCTACCTACAGTATGATGGTTTTTTTTTTAGTTTACTAACAGGGTCCTATTATAATTCCCCTAAGGCTGCAGCCCACCATATATCTTCCCTCTACTTTCCTCACGTAAAATACCCTACTAGGAGTCAAAGTATTGTTTCATTCGTTTACAAAAGAGTTTGTTTTTAAATTATTCGATTCATATCTTAATATATGATAATTGATTACCCAAAATAATATACCACTCTATTCTTTGAATAATTGTCATATTAATAATAATGGTAATGGTATACCTACCACTAGAAAAAAAATCAGCTTATTATTATTCATCTGATTTATCTGGAAACAAAACACATTTATAACGTGCCCACTATGCCGCATATACATACAGTTTACTATAATGAACACGTAGAATTATTTTCATTCATAAGAAGTTCCATTGGACTGCAGACAGGTTTAGAGTTTTGAAAATGTTTTATCTGATTTGTAGTTTTATTCAGTTTACCTTACCACCTAAATTTATACTCTCGTATTTACTTACTTGTTCTACAGTTATTGCTTCCATAAAACTGTACAGGCCTCGGAATGCAAAATGTTTCTAATGATAACGGGAAAAACTGGCCAATGGTATTATTAAATGAAGAAAATGCACAGGACACTATTTACTCGTATACGTACAGCGCCGAGTTGCAAATCGGATGTCGCAATCAAAAACACGTTTGCCAGACCAATAAAATAACCATCATTTCATCTTTCTTACTATAAATTTCATCGTATTTACTATTTAGTCACCAGTTTATTTTATTTTCTGTGCTGCATTGTTGGCACACTTTAAATGTATATTTAACTAAACAAAAAAAAGTTAGTCAGTAATTTAATATGTACCAGTACCTACCTACTACTGCTCAGTTAAATTATTTAGTTGCAGTTTATTATAGTCGTTTATTATGTTTATTCATAATAACTTACCTAAATAAAATATAGGAATTTTACATTTATTTTATGCTTTGAGCGGAGCGAGGAATGTATGTTGAATCGGTTAGCTATGATTTATTTATGTGTGAGTAACTTCTCTATAATTGGGAAAAACTAACCTAAAACAGCGGTGTGAATAGTATGTGCTACTCTAGTTTTCAACAAAATCAATTTTTTTTTCAGAAAAGAAAAAAATGTAATCTACTTGACATTTTCACCAAATATATATATTAGTGTTTTCTAAACTTTTATAATTTAAAAATATTATGGGTTTTTTTAGAAATATTTAAAGACATTTGAAATTTTCTCAGTTAAAAAAGTTTGACAGTTAATTACATGTTCCTCATCAATTTTTCTTACATCAATTTAAAAGTATCGAGAATACAATATCACTATCACAATTTTTTTTAGGCATTTGAAGTTTAAATTTTAACAAAATTGGATGTATAAACGATAAATTATGATTTTAGTTATTTTGTTGTAATTATTAAAAAAATATAAAGAGGACGGTATATCCATTGCATGGTTGCATCCGTCTTATACGTAAACCATGGTAAACACGCGTTCAACAAAACCAATTTTGTGTTGTTAATTTAATATTGGAATGAACCTATCGGCTATCTTCAAACATATTATAGGGCTATATTATATAAGAATATTATTTGTGCCTTTGAATGTTGGTTTTTTCGATGTTTTAATTTCCAAGTGAGATACAAAAATAATTGCTCATATCTAACTTAACTAAGTCCTGAAAACATGAAACTTTTTACCATTACGTATAAATATATAATTTTCTTCAAACAATTAAATTTTCAAAGTATCGTTCTTGGATAACGGGATTTCTGATTACATGGGTTTTCCGAGTATTGCGTTGGTAGCAAATGGAACAAACATGTGCTCGATCGCATCTGTCACTGAACTCTGGCCGTTGAGTAATAAGTAAGATATTTTATATTAGGTATATAATAAATAATTATATATGATTTTAATTTATGTAATATGCTATTTTGTTTTGGATCTTTCATAGACGTCTATAGGCGTCTTTAGTATGCAATCATATGTAAATTTGTAATATAGTATCATTATAATATAGGTACCTACTAACTGCATAAATATAATCATATTATAATACATTAAAATTCATAAAATGTAACTGTCGCACACAACAGAACATATATTTATTTACGATAAGATAGTGATTAATTTGTGCATAATACTTAATGTCTATTTTCTATCTCGTATTATTTATTTTCTTGAATTCAAATATTGATTATGAATTTTATAAAAAATTAAATTCTAAATATTTATACTTGAATAATAAATTGATCTAGGTTATATTTATACAAATATCTTTAAATAGTTATTATTATTATAATTTATATCTTAATATTAAATGTAGGTATTATATTTTAAATGATAGGTATCCTACCACTGTAACCACGTTTAAATAAATTCGCTATAAAATAATAAAATATCCCCATAAAACTCGTTTAAACTTAAAATGTGTAATAAAATCCTGAATTACATCAAATGAAATTTCATATCAAGATTTGTGGCATCGTAAAATTAATATCCAGGTAAAAATTACACTTATATATTATGATAATGGTTTCTCTTATAAAACATACAAATTCCTTAAGTCTGTAAAAATTATTTAATGTTTTATGTTATTGTTTTACGTTTTTAGATAAAAAAATGTATTATTTTATTCCAATATAGATGCATGTACCTATAATAATGTTTTTATAATTTGTTGTTGTTTATTATTTTTTATTCAAACGGTGTTTGATACACAATTTGTTTTGTATCATTAGCTCATCTAATATTGAATTATGTACTTATCAACGCGACAGTAACTTTATAATTAATGTAAGGAATATTAATTGTATATTGTAAGTAATCTGTATTATAGCAGTCATAACCCCAAATAAACTCTTTACATTACTTTCTTAAAAATGAGTAGGTATCTAGTAGGTGTTTCAATACTCTTAAAAATGTACCTATTATTATTTTTTTAATCCATTTGAGTTCTGTATAATATATATGTTGTTTTTCAAATTTTTATCTTGCCACCTACTCGGGCTCAAGCCGCAAGGTAATGGTTTTGTTGCAACTATTTTATCAAAAATAGCGCCAACTTGGAATGATTATTATGTTGGGCGTGGGACGACCGATGAGTTATGATGGGTGATAAATTTTTTTCGCCGAAATAAAACGGCCACGATGAACAATAGGGGCCGTCGTATTCTGGAGGAAAACGTCTAAAAATAAAAATCGTTGCTAGCCGAATCGAATAAAAACCACACCAGGGCCCCGGACGGTGGGCACAGGCATGGCAGTTTATTAGCTGTCTGGCACCATTGGCCCTGTCCCACTGTTTTATTATTACAATATTATATATGATACCTACGGGCGCCAGTTATAAATTTGACTTCTTAGTTTAATTAACGGTGTTTATTTTTCGAAATAATTTTCCCAAAATTCCATGCGCGAAACCTGACCCTGAAACAGCCGGGTTTTTATCGGTTCCAAGTGCTGGGGGTCGAACAGGAAGTCTCTGATATCCATCGGGATCCATAAATCATTCGGGAGACCTCATGCCGGCCGCCGGCGCCATCGGTCTGTCACATCAGTTATACTGTATATATTTGGTTTTCCATCTGTTTATTGCCCGATATTTTGTATGATTGTTTTTTGTAAAAAGATTTCTGGTTAGGTCATTTTATCCTAATTTGTGCTCCCGAGAACAATGCCGTCTGCCTACAACCGGATTGATCAAGATATCACTGTTGGTCGTAATAATAAATATGTATACTAATTCCGCATTGAATGAAACCCGATTTTTGTCTATACCTACTATATACATTACTATAATATCATATTATATACCTAATACAATTTATTCGAATTAAATTATTTTATTATGATAACGTTGGACTGTTTTCGATATGATCTTCAAAAATATATGTATATTAAATGATATAGGTGCACCTTGCAACTACATGCAGTATTCAATTATATTTCAAATTTGTAAAAGTGGAGCAGAATAATATTTTTCTGTTGATATATTACTTATTACTTATTCGTATTTCACTTAAGTTTAATAGTATACAATTCAAATATTCGTCTAAAATAATCAACATGGTGTAACCGCATTTAAAAAAAATATTTAATCTTTATTCCAATCATATTAGCATAATAAATATCAACAGTTAAAATCAAAATATGAATTGATTGTGTTTTGTAAATATATTCAAACATACAAAATAACGTCGGTAATTTATTTTTAATTTCTAAAGTTTTATTTAAGTATTTAAGATAACAACAATTTGTGGTCTTACATCGTACATACTGTAGTTATTATAATATATAGTGGATATAAATGATAATAATGTTATTAAAATGTATGTTTTAAATATTGTATTCTATATTTCTATAGGTAATTGAAGCTATCTGAAATTATAATTGCCTAATCTACAATACTGTTGTGTTTTAGATAGCATTTACGGTTTAAGTACCTAACCTAACCTATAATTCCACATTTTAAATTTGTAACTAAATAATATTGTTCAACGTATAATTGTACGGCTTTAATTTTTTATAAATATTATGTAAGATGTCAATTATGAGTATTTATAGGTACTGTATAATTAAATTAGTACCCTATCTACATATTTTTTAATTTTGTTTGAGGGACATGAAACTAGACTATTGGATCATCAATCCCCCACACACAGAATTCTAAAATTATATTGAGTAGGTACTCTGAGTTATAAAGTGTAAACCAGTTTTCGCGGACACACGGTATATTATACATTGTATTCTCAAACGTTTTTTCTTGTATTTCAAATATACAATCTGTGCCTACACTCTACAGTTTTTACAATAATTATATGGAATGAGTGAGGGATTATAGACATAATATGGATAATACATGAGTATTAGTGAAACTATTGGTTGTATTCTAAAACTAAACGATTTAAGTTAATCGTCCATGCTATTTAAATTTTTACAAATCATGCACGAAATATACAAATGTGTTCTCTATATAACATTCGCTGCTATATATAAACATTAAACGTATTGATAATATCTTAATAAAACGATTTGAATTAAATCTAATTTTATTCGTTTTAAATTTTTTTCATTTTTTAACATTATTATATTATAACATTATATACACTAATACCTATATAAATTACCTTTTGTATTGAATATTTAAATTACACAGGATACGCATTTGTATGGATTGTAATTTAATCTACAACCCGAAAATATGATACTTATCAAACTTAAATAATGCATTAGGATGTACATATTTTTTAATATTGTTAAAGGAAACTGGAAAACTGTAGTTTTTCTATTTTATACTCGATAAAGAATACATCATACTGTATAGTAATATATGTATAGGTATATAAAAATATAACGCATTCCCAGACGAATGAATTAAACTAGTTTGAATTATTTATATTTTTAACATACTTTACTACATTTTCATAATAATATATAGGAGAATTGTTTAATAACATATAATAATATACAATATACTGTTTTTTTTTTGCGTTTTCTTCACCATCTCAACCAACCACTGAGTGAATTCCTAACAGAGTAGCCTAGCCAAGTTTACCGACGAATTACTGCTACTGTTATTATATGATATCATGAAACGTGTCGCATTATAATATCGTATGTGCGATTAAAATAAAACCGCTGTTGTCAAACCGGAGCAATAATATAAGAGAAGAGCACACCGTGTGTACGCTGCAGACCCACCGTCTTCGTTTATTGTCCGACTGCGAGGACGATTTTTAATCACGGCGCGCTAACGGACATAACAGCCCTGTTGACGTTTGGATCTGTCAACAAGTCGTTTAAAGAGGGAAACGTAAAAAAAAAGAATTAAAATAATAATAATAATAAAAAAGAATCGCTTCGTAAAACCTTGGAATAAGCCAAAAAACAACGGAAATAGACGCGCCAGCATCAGCAATAGCAACGACGACATATTATTATTATTATTATTACATACAGAGTATCCAATTTCATCTTCATCGCAACGTTTTCTGTGAAAAAAAATCTCGTCCAAGATAAGCGCATGTTTTTCAGCTCCCGGGGCACACGGCCGCCATAACCGCCGTGGACGTATATATACACATAATAATAATAATAGTAACAAAAACAATAATAATAATAATAATATTGTCGTAACTCAGCTCCCTGGACAGCAACGGCAATATAGGTAGGTTGGTTATAATATTATATGTATATGTGTACACGTACACATTGTTTCCAAGACCACGGCGGCTGCTGGTCACTATATATATCCATATATATATACATATATATCATACATATTATACCTATACTGTCGATGTGTATAGATAACGTTCATTACACGCGCACACAATGCTCCCGCCGCTGCCGAGAACATGTTCATTTCGCTTGCTAATTGGTCACCTGTACCGCGCTGTTCAACGAAAAATGAGAAAAGAAAAAATAACACACACACACACACACACACCAGTGTTGGGAGACGGTAGTTGAAATCTTACGGAAATTTAAAAAAAAAAAAATTAAAAAAATGTAGACCGATTGCTGCGCCTCGACGGTCATCCGCAGCAGCCGCCGCCGCAACTCCGGTCGACAATGGGATCGTGACCGCGATCGTTCGACGTCGTCGTGTACCCCCGCGGTTCACAATGGTGGACCGGCGATAAATTTATGCTCGCGTGACATTTCGACCGCAGAAAAATGCACGCGACCAAACGAAAACGGACCAAGACAATAATATTATTATCGTGTATACGTTTATTATATACGCGTACATGCACGCCGTATATACTTAGTAGTTAGTACTTATGTCGCTATGGTATATACTGCTCGAACGTGTTGCCTATGTTTATATAAAATTATAATAACTCGCTCTTACATAATATCATGTACTGGTCGAAATCGAGTCTTCCGCTTGCTCGTTTTCTGCAGGTTGACCTATAGAACCTATTCCAATATGGTACCATTGCGTATTCACCATTTTATCGTACCGAGTGTATGCGCTCGATTATATTATTATTTAGTTTCAAACATATATAAGCGTAAATAGAATAAAACAATTGAGATGGCAAAAACAAACCCTGTTGACACGGAGTGGA
Organism: Sitobion miscanthi; assembly: GCA_008086715.1. Classification (NCBI taxonomy): domain Eukaryota; kingdom Metazoa; phylum Arthropoda; class Insecta; order Hemiptera; family Aphididae; genus Sitobion; species Sitobion miscanthi. Next base: position 6,210,474 of record CM017797.1, read on the forward strand.
GTGGAAGTCTGAACTGGATGTTCAGACTCCCAGGGGTTGGGTACCCCCTTTTACCTACGCTTATGGAACACTTACACTGCGTCTTTCATCTTGTTACCATATGGTCTTGGTATGGTACAAAGTACATGCATATAAATTCCCAAGGTAATATTAAAATATATACCATTAAAGTAAAAGGTGGATATGAAAATAGTTTTTCACTTATAATATTATAGATACATTATTTTATATAATAAAATATTCGAGTTTACATCGTATAAACTGTATTTTGGCTTAAATCACATAATTTTTTATCATTTTATTACTATAGTTATAACTTGTAAGGTATAAATTTAGTAAATCCAATAGAGTAAATGTAGTAGTATGTCTCCTTCGTCTTCCCTCAGATTATGTAGATACCTAACGGCTAACTAATAGGACACCCCACGGTCTTGGCACTCTCTAGCACGCCTCTGGCTACAACACGTGTCATTGTATACATAAAGGATATAATGTATTTTATATCTATTAAAAATCCCCCTTCCTACCGGTGAAAGAAAGTCGCGAGTATGTCACCGACACCTATGTATACCTAGTCGTGTAATACCTTCGCAATTTTCGATAACATATCTGCTGTAGTATATTCTGTGTATATTAAAAGTATACTGTGGTTTATATCTGTAGGTAGGCGAGCGAATAAAATCGATCGTTTTGGTTGGTTCTTTCCCTTTCCAAATAACCCCCCAGCCCTTCTCTCTCTCTCTATATCTCACTCTCTCAACCGAACCAAACCTAACTTGCGGGTGGTGCGTGCTACCGCGGCTGTACACATTATATGGAATATCACAACATAATAACCAACCTTCACCTCCTCTTATATACGATGCACACACGCAAATCGGGCACACGCCGCGGATGTGGCGCGACTATCTGCCGCCGGAGCCGGAGATGTGGGCCCACGATAAGGCGGCGGCACAACAATAGGGGCACCGCGGTGACACGGCGTATGTTAATTCAGTGGCGGGACATTGGCGACTGCGCCGCGGTCTCTCTCTCCGGCGGACGGTATTAATTTGCGATCGCCGGGGCAGCAGCACCAGCAGCGATACATACAGGCATATATTGTTATTATACACGTATATATAGAGGTAGTCTTGGGGCGCCAGCGGTCGCCGAGTTAAGGTACATATAATATATAAGTACACACTGCGAGTATATACTTGCAGCACAGTGCACACGAAGCGCGCGCCGAGGTCGACGCGGTGGGTCCCCCGGGCTGACGTCTAATTAACGTTACGCGGTCCCCGTATTATAGTAGCCGCATATATATGTGTGTAAGTACTCACACACACACGACAATTTATAATATACAGTAGTACCAGTAGTATAGTCGTCGTCGTGTAGGTCTGCCGAGTAATTGGAAGCACGATTTCTCCCTTCGCCTATACATATGATATTATTTCCTCCATATTATATGGCATAGTCCGTCGTCCTCTTCGCCCCGTGTACGATATTATAACGTCTATCTGCGCGGGCGCGCTTACTAATACGTATATTACGTATATACCTGCGACGTGTGTATATCGCGTATTATATATATATAGGTAAGTACCGTTGTGGGTTTGGGAAACCGCCGCGACTGCTGCAGTTATATTGAGTGGTCACGGTCGGCCGCAACCGACGCTTTTCGCATGCGACAAATAATAATAATTCGAATAAAATATATATACGATCTATACTTATATATAGGAGAGGAGAAAGGTCTACGCGCGCGTCTATCTACGCTGTTATATCATGTATACATATTATATGGGACTCGCTGCGGTGTGGTGTGTGTGATTCAGAGCGCGACCGAGTCCCGGTCCGATATATTATTTTATTTTATGTATTATTTTGCACCGCCCCCGCCGCAACACGCAGATCGCCGACGATATTATATTTTATACAAATCGGTCCGCGTCTACATTGTCGCGCAGCACCGGTAGAAACAGTGTGTCTGCCTCGAGGTTATTATATATAGGTTGCCGTGAAGGTATATACCTACGTTTTGGTTTTTTTTTCTCAATTCGTACGATAAACACGATTATACGAGGTCTATAAAGTCTTTATGGACCCTTGCGAAAATTATCGCAAGTATCTATCTAAAAACAAAGACATTACACCGTGCGACCGCTGTTGAATTATCATTTCGTTGGTATATGATTCATTAATTATATTTAACCATTTATTGTAGCCTTTATCGTTTTAAACATCATATTGTACTGTATATATAGGTACATAATCAGTTTTAAATTTTATTCAAAATGTATTTAAAATGATTATTATTAATATTATATATATTGTCTACAATTTTATAATATGCTGATAAAAACTACTAAAAGACTTTTTGAATGTGTTTTATAATACCTATCACTAATCGTACACAAATTAAAAAAAAAAAACTAATATATATGACAACTTAACATTATCAATTACTTTTATAAGAAGTTTTTACTTTTTATTAACGTTAATAATTGTTTATATGCGCAATAATATAATTCGTTTTTTAAATTTGTTTTAATTTTGTCCAAACAAGTTTGTGACTGTCTGTGTTAGTGTCGTTGGAATAGGGCGGGTCTCAAAGAAAAGTTTGCAAGTATGTTCTTTTTCTCAAAAAAAGGTTCTTCAAAATAGCCTAGGGGTTCGGTATCCAGAAGTTAAAAAAACTGAAAGGGATGAAAGCACACCCTTCCACAGCACTCAGCACGCTTTGGGAGTTTAAGTGCACATATATACCTACATTTGTCGTTTGTACACCGATTGGCTCTATACTTATACATCTTATTCTGTAATACAAAAAAAAAACTATTTCACATTGATTCTTCCTTTGCTTTCAACTGTATTGAAACTGTATGGATATATACATATATATATATATCGTTGACATTTTGTAAAACATGATTTTTACTAAACAAATATATACACTATACAGAACTTATCATCTCAAATGCATAAATAATTTATTATTCATTAGATGACCTCAATTATTTTATATAATATATATATATATATATTATGTATAATTGTCCATCATCACATAATGTTGGTTCACAGTCTGATTTTTAAGCATCCTAGCAATTTTATACCACCAAAGTTGCTTAATGTATAAAATGAGCTAATTTATAACAATATATGAAATATTATTTACCCAAAGAGGTTTTCTATACACATAATTTATGACACTGGTCAAATGATGAATGACGTGTTTTAAGTTTAAATGTGTGTTCATTTTCACTACATTGTATAGTATATACTTCATCAACGCATTACATTTTATGTTATTTACAAACCATCAACATTGTGGATAATGTCAGTTGCTTGTTAAATCAGGTATTTAATTAACAAAAATTGATGAGTTGAAACATAGATCATATAAAAAACTATCAATCATAATTCATATGTAAATTAATTTCTGTAAAAGATTATTTCAAATTTTTTAATATTTTTATTTACAACAGTCTGCATTTAAACTCTATTTGAAGTTATAGATAACTACTATTATTATTATTCGTGACAAATTTAAGATTGTGGATAATGAGTCAGTCGATTTATTGAGAATATTTATTCTTACAGTACTTATCTTTTTATTTTTAGAATAATAAATTTGTTTCAGAATATAATTTATAATGTATCGTATATTATTTTGATTTAAAATACATAAATCTGATATATATGCTTTATCATAAGTAAATAATTTTAATTAAATTAAAAATAATAAACAAAATTCTACTCATAATTGCTATTTAATTTGCTTGAAGTTTGATATCTGAAGCTCTGTTTTTTATTTTTCTTACTTCTCCCCTCTTCCCGTGATTTCTATGGATACTAATTTAGTTGTAACCATGAGATTTTTACTATCTTTACAATTCATTCTGATCTGTGACACTATTAATTTTATCATAAATATTAATTCCCTCATAATATGATATCTATGGATTTAAACAATATCGATTGAAGTGAATTTATAGAAAAAATATAGATATCAACATGAATTTTAATAATAAATGCACTTTAAATAAATTCTAATTACATTATAATATGTTAGTTTGTTTTACATTAGTTTTAAAATTGTAATTAATTATATTAATTAAACACCACAAATCTAATATATAATATTCAAAATGTTCAATTCTAAATTATTTTTATGATGAACTTGAAAATAAAAAAAAAAATTATTCAATAAATAATAAATTAAATCTAAACTATTGTTTTTAAAATGCAGTAATTTATAATCATTACTTTTATTACTATTAATATTATTATTGTATTATAATTTAGTTATGCTGAAATAAATAAATAAATAGCGTCATGTGGTGAGCAAAGCAAATCTATTCAGTACTGTATTTTTTTTAACTATATAATTCCAACTTATTTTTTGTTTGTAAGTACTTTAAATTATAATCAAATATTCAAATGTTCACTTTACACATTAAAAATTGAAACAAACATTTTTTGTAACATTTATAAAAAGAAAAAAGAAATTCGTTATAAAGTTTGATAATTGTACATTTGTAGGTACCTTATTTCCCCTGCCAAAACGTTCCGCTAAACACCCAACACAACAGCTGATGTACTTGATAATATTTTAAATTTCAACATGAGAGTATAAGAGAGGTTATTTATGTGTATACTTATATGTGTGTTTTTATTTTTATTTTTTATTAATTTATAAATACCTACCAATAATTGATTTCATTACCGCATTAGCTAGTATTTTTAATTGGGTATTTTTATTTGTATTATTATTATTATTATTATATAACATTGAATTGATGTCGTAATTAATGATTAAACTAGCTGTTTTAAAGTTCCCATGCATTATCTGATGATTAAGCGGCACTCATTATAGAGATAGCAATAACTTTGACAGTCACAAAGTTACCGCCATTATACAGCGTAGATAATAATCTTTCAATCACAAATTTGTACTCGATCGTATTATCCGCACGCTAATCGTGGTGTACAAGTCGTTTACATCGTGTTTGGCCGTATAAATACATGGTTATTTCATGTCAAGATTAACAACCTAGTTTTTTGAATTATTTTTTAACTGTAACAATGTCATATGCGAGAGAAATTAAAATTGATTTCGTATCATTTTAATCGTTTGAAATACCGTTCCGCGTGTAATATGATGATTACATTTGAAATCTATGTACACACTCGAGGAATTATAATATATTGTATACACATTTTATATACTTTAATCCAGGACTAGTGCGTGAACCTTACTCAATTTATAAATATATTTTAAAAGGATTATTTACATAGCGTTCATATAAAATCAGTGGGAAGATGACGTAAATATATAAAAAATAAAATGTAAATATACATTAAATTCCGCCCTAAACCCTATTAAATAAATTCTGAAATGTATATGCGACCCTCTCCGTTATAAGGAGCGTTCAATTATTCAGATGGATTCGAAATCGATTGGCCGGGAAACAGCTTTTTGTTGGAATTTTTTCCATCTGTGTTTAGTATATCCATCTCTCTTTCTTGTCCGTTTTCAACTCGTTATTATTCCGTTGAACAAATTCATGGTCGACTGTGTGTCAAATCAAAAACCGATTACAAAAAACACCCAAAACCACCTCGGTTTAACGAAAAATTAATTCACTCCTTCTATATACCCTCACTCCTGCACAACTCGTGTATCGTTCGCTTACTATTGACAAAAAAAAAACTATTTTTTTTCTTTAACCCGTTTCGTAAACTAATGGCTGTCATTAAGTTTTATTTTGTCTCTCCGGAGGAAACCGTGTACGATTAATCAAATATCCGGCCGAGTCGTTATCATTTCCGATCCTAGACTGGCGTCTCGTCGTGTATATGTGAACGTGTCCGTGTATGCGTGTGTATTATAAAATATATTATAAACATAAATACATATATATATATATATATATATTATTTCTATATTATTATTTGCCTCGTCGTATCTCTTAACATACAACCCCTCCGCTCTTTCATCTCCCCTCTTAACGCCAATAAAGCTAACCCAACGTCATTAATCATGAACCCGTCCGGCGACGGCGGCAGTGGTGTGAACCATAAATAAAATAACACTTTAATCTAAAAATAATGGATTGTTACCGGCTAATCTATTTCGATTTTTTTTCCTCTTCCTTTTCTTGGGCCGTGACCGGAAATCCGAGTTTTCCAACAAGTCAAAAGAACAGATGTCCAGGAATCTCACGAACAAAGGCAAAAAGTCAAACTTTTTGGAAAGTTTCACTTCATACAATTCATTCCCTGAGGATTTCGAATGCTCTGTGCACATTAAATTATTCACGCGTCAAAACGAGAGAACAATACGATTTTTCAGAAATTACTTACATTATTATCTCAATGATTACGATAGCGTAACGAAATTATGTGTGACTTCATATAGGTACTTACTGCAAATTTTCTTCCTATTGACGTGTTCAGAATTAATCAACTGTGAGTAAAATATGGCTTACAGTTTTAGGTGTTATTTTGTTTTTACAACAATGAATACGCCTCTCTTGTAAACCCAATAAATCATTTCAATAAGTATGTGATGAACAATAAATACGATAAAGACTACTACTATGTACTAAAATTCTCAATTACTTGTTATATATTGTCGTTATAACGTTATTGTGTGCTGCAGAAATGTGAAAAATAAGGACTTGATATAGTAATGACAATGCGTAGGTATACCTAATATAGTATTTAACCATACAATTAAATATTATATAGGTACAATGAACAGATAACAATCCGTGTAAGTACATTGAAAGTGGTATAAAAAAAATATCGTAAAAAAGCGGTTTATATCAAATTTGAAATTTGTGCCAAAATCTCCTGCGGTGATTACAGACATCGAGTTGAAAATGTGAAGGTATCTGGTATATACTGCAGCATTATACATAATATATAATATAATGCCTATATGTACACCACGCAATGTCACACACACGCTCATACGCTTTTTTACGGAGTGAAACCTGAAGGAGGAAAAAAATAGAGAAGAAAAGTAGAAGGGGGAAAAAATAGTCTCGCGGATAATAAATCGTCCGATTCAAATGAGAATCGCGTACGGCGGCGATCCGTATCCGTATCTGATCCGGTAATTAATTGTTGTGTGTTTATAATAAAACAGTGCACGGCGGCGGCGGCGAACCCGGAGGAGGATATTTCCATTGGCCGGGCCGCCGCGGTGGACGGGGTCGGGTCGGTCCCGACAAGCAAATGCACTTAGAGCGGTCAACTATGCAAGGGGTAATAATGTTCCCAAGCTTTACACAATACACACACGCGCGCACTATATAATATATATATATATAGTATATGTATTATACGCATGTGTGCGTGTTCATATATATATATATATATATACAGAGAGGAGAAGTCTATGCGTCGATGACGGCGAAGACCGTGTCTCTCTTTCTCTTTCTCTCTCTTTCTCTCGAATTCCATTCGGTATTTATCCTCCTCTTCGTTTTGTTTTGTATTTCTTCTTTATTTCTTATTATTTATTTATTGTTTTTTCTTTTTTTTTTTTATATACATACTTATATTCCGTATCACGCGGTCTTGGTCGTTAACCGCACATTTATGTTAATCATATGTGTGTGTGTGTGTGTGTGTATGTGTTTTGTAGCCGATTTTATTTATCGCATACAAACGCGTGGCTGTATAATATAATAGGGGACGATGCCGCGCTCCGGTGGAAGAGGGTCGGCCACTGCGGCGGGACGCGCGTTGCACTTGCGGTGGGCGTCATGGAATCTCGGCAATCGGCGGATGCCGCCGACAGACGGTAACATTTTCGGACTTTGCGGCGGCACCCCGGACGTGCAAATCTATATTGCGTTTTTATATTGTCGTTGTTCTATATTACCGTTTATTCAGTGAAATAACAGTCACTCGCGTAAATTGTTTGTTTTATATTAATATATATATATATACGAAAACAAGGTACATACCTAACGAAGGTAAATAAGGTTAAATCATTTTCACGCATAATACGCGTTGTGTATACATTCTATATTTGTATACAATATTTTGATCAACAATACAACAACTTTATACAAAATCAATAAACGAATTGCGAGCGAAGTGTATTCGAATATGGTACGACTAATCCTCCTTAAAGATCATTTAGGTATAGAAGGCGTGAATTATAATCATATTATAGTCATCTCATCCGATGTTTTTCGCGCCAAATTTACAAACGTTTCTTTATATGTTTAGAATATACGATATGCCTACATTAAACCGACGTACCTATTATCCATCTATATAATATTTAATATGACAATTTTATAGCTAAAATACGAAGTTTATCGCTTGCGTTCTGTTATTAAATACGTTTAATCGATGACATGTAACTTGACATCGTCAACAGTGTGGCGTGACCACGGTGGACGCGTGGCATTAAAATATATATGTGTAGTGAATAATTACAAGTTACAACTATTATAATATGCAAATAATATATTCTCTGCGCGCGCGCGTAAGCGAGACTGTCAGATTTTCGAATTAACCGCTTGAATTAATATAATTTTTACCCGATTCAATAACGTCCGATGCAATCCACCGGCAGTGAACAAATATCTTATAAAAATGCGTATATTATACGAAACGATATAATTCGTGATCAGCTACGGCGTACAAACGTATTACTATAACAATAATGATATATTTATACGACGATATTATGCGCCATCGGATCGCGGTGGCGTTCGAAAACCGCGTGCCACAATCCCGGTCATCGTCGTCGGGGTTGGTGGGAGGGGGGGGGAGAGAATGCGAGCTAAGCTCACTAAATCTTCGGTCCTGTTGGCACCGGGCCACTGTCCGACACCCAATCCTAAAATACCGTCGACGTAGCTGAAAACGACGTCGTAATTAAAAGCCCGCCGCCAAGACTCAAGACCCGTACCGTCTACGGCGACCGGCCGCGGAGCAGACGTCGCCGCGCCGTTGTTTTATTTATTTGGTTTTTTTTTATATTTTTATATTATATATGTGCGCACACAATTATACAGATACCCTTGATGACGTATATCATGTGTGTGTAATAATTTTTTCCGCCTTCAAAAACACATGCACACACTCACACCGTGTACAATAAACTCAAAAAAAAAAAAAATAATAATACTTATATCAATTCGTATATTATACAGTGTGCAGTCGTCTCGCCGCGCATACATATAAGTCACACCGTACCCAAATAACATTTCTCTGCAGTATATTATGTATATTAGATAAGATGTACGGACGGCAGTTTTTAAAATATCTATTTTTCTTCGATCAAGCTTTAAAGCTAAATTATTATTAATTTCACATAGGCTTAATATACTTGGCTAGGATACACTTCAAAACGGTATACGCTGATCCTTCATACAAACGTCTAATAGAACTGGATAAATACATTTTGTAGTGCATTGTATTTATTATTTTTCCATACAAGTTTGACCTTTAAACGATCAGGTTATCTCGGGTTTTTAATTACTCGAACAATTACAAAAAACAATTATTTTCAGGGACACCCTGTAGTTAAAGTATTTGCTGTACGCGGTGTTTGCTGGCCGTCGCGTCGCCGCCATCGTCGTCGGTCTGGCAATTAAACTGCCCATTAAACAACGGGCTCGCGCACAGTGCGTCTATAAACAATATTGTAATAATAATTTGAGATGCTCTCGTGCAGTCCGGCGCGGCGAGCGAGCGCGCGCGCGCGCACGGTATAAAATAATAATATATAGAAATCGGACCAAAGTGAAAAAAGCGTTAAAGTCCCGGACGCCGGTAATTTATTGATGGTTGATTCTTTTTCTTTCTTCCCGACATCCGGTCGTTTGATAGAAGTATTTTTATTATTATTACTATTATTATTCGAGCGACTTTGTCACTATATTATACAAGACGCGCGTTTATATAAATATATATAAAATATGTATATTATTATATAGTTGTGATGCACTTTTCGGCGAAAAAACACGATCTGTTTCTTAAACATATTATAATATAGTCGCGGCCCGCGCAATGATTTACGGTTCTTGTTTATTCTGCGTCGTAAATCCTGCTGCAGCTTAGTTTTATTGCATCATTTTTTTTATCGACCATAATAATTAAAAAAAAAAAAAACAATATTTGAGTCTATAAGTGTTTACGACGAGAACCCCACGTCCGATTTTGAACTGGTTTAGAATTTTATTTTTTCCAACGACTTGCGGGCACCCTCCCCCCCCCTCTATTTTATAATATACGTAAACACGTAGTTAAGACTATAATATTATAATATTCGTATAATCTCAAAATATCGTTTCGGTGTTTTTCACCCTATTTTACCTTATATTCTGTCACCTCCACGGACTGCAGAATTTATTAAATATTTTGGCAACTTTCAACTTGGCTGCAGGTTGAGCAACTATATTTAAAGCTTAAGTCGTAGTTCTCTGTAAAATACATTATTTTGTTGTAAGTATATGATGATATGGAATGCGATATATTTCTAGATTTTTCATCGTACTTATTTAATGAATTTTCCTGTAGTTAAAAATAAATGGTAAAAATTAAGTTTAGTAAGCCAATGGCTATTTCCAAAATCATTAGAATTTTTGTTTAAATCTCATAGTCCAAAAAACAATTTTTTGTTGAAAAATTTATATATATGTTTAATCATCCTTGGTAGGTAATTATAGGTTGGTTCTCCTTAAAAAATCGTTATCCCCTTAATTAATCTGTTTGAGTGTACACTATGTAAGTATTGGAATATTGCTGTTTTAAAAAATTCAATTGTTTTCGATTTTTCATACATATTATACATTTTAATCAAACAAAGTTATACTTATTTAACCAAAAAGTATTATTTTAATTTACTGAAGTATATAATACATTTATTATACCTGATTGTTGTACATAGTGTTATCTCTATTTGTCATAGTCGATTGGCTACTATTTAGATCTATGTTGAGTCTTGAGTTGTCTTTAATGATGTGATAAATATTGTCGTGTGTTAGTGAACACGGTTTTTATTAATGGGTTGAGTTACTATTTAGTATTTACTTATATTGTATATATATATTTGTATACGAAACGTTTATTATGCGACATATAGGTTTTTACTATCTTGATTTTACTATATATAATAAACTTAGTTCTTTTTTCATTGGAATACTTTTATATAGTGCCGCGTTTTTTATGTAAAACGGTTTATTCCAATAAGTAAACAAACAAAAAATCTTAAATGGGTTCTAAATAAATAGTTGTATTAACATAATGGTTGTTTTATATGGGATATGTTTAAATGAAAAACTAATACGTACACACCATTAAAGGAATATAGAATTACGATTGCATACAATCTGATGCATTATTATCCATAAATACCAGTATAATTAACCTTAAACATTGTTTTATATTTTGTTTGTTTTAAGTATAAATATTTACTAAGTTTAATAACATAGATTTATACTAGAAAATATAAAATATTTTGCAAAGTGAAACTATTTTTGGTGTGTCTGAAAAGTAACACGATTATTCTTTAGATTAACTAAATAAAAAATAAATAATGATTTGTATTTCATAGTAATGTATCTACAATTTTGAAACTACCATTATTCTATTATTATAAAAAAAACTCGATTTCTCTATTGCTTCATTTTATCTCAAACTTCAGCAAGTCATGCATGTACAATATATATATTTTTTTTATAGCTGGCAGGTATTTTACATGTACAATATACATATTTTTTTATAGCTGGCAGGTATTTTACTCAAAAATATGTAAACACTCAACAATGTTTTCAAACTAAACATTTTACATTATCATACTTGACGATATAGCACACAAGTAATATTTATCGTTTTTAACAAAAGATAAAAAAAAGTCAGCTTTCATATTTTCTACTTTAGCAAATTTAATAAAATAATGGTCTAACAGTATTTTGAAAATAAGTTTTTTTTCTGTAATACATTGCAGTTTCTTAACCGTTAAAATTTCTAATTCTACAACACCTATAATGAATAAATTCAGGTTCTATATCGTATAATAGGTAGACATATATTTCTTTTTATGATATTATGTTTAAACTTATTATAATTATTATAGTTGAGTTTTCATATTATTCTTATGTGTCAATAATTTCCCGAAAATTGTTTTTATTATATAGGTACGTTTAATTCATAATACTTAAGGAACAACTTGAAGTGGTTATGAAAAAATTTCTTTTCAATCTCTAACAGACTACGAAAATAAAAAAAAATCGTAGTCTGCCTCTTATTACCATGTTTATTCGAGTGGGAATAGACATTATATTATACTGTAGACTCGGTTGCGTCAGTGGCGTTGACCTAATTGCGTTGGTGGAGTCTTAAGTCTTGACACAGTATATTGTGGTACAAGTATAATACGTAGGAACACAAAATTTATTAAGTTGTACCGCACATAATAATATATTATGTACGAAATCACAGCAAAAACTACTGCTGCTGTCTGTGTCGTTACGAGACGATGATGACAATGAGGATGGACGTACAGGTACGCGTATATTATAATCTCTACTTATACACGTGTTCTCGCTAGCTGCAATAACAATATAATAGTAATAATAATTGTAATAGTACAACAAAACAATAACAATGATGATGATAATAGTAGTAATGTGATCGTGTGTAAATATATATATATATATATGCAGTCGAGACGCAAATGCGCGGAGAGCACCCGCCACTGATGCGTTTACGAGAGGTGTTATTAATATCCACTTAGGACGGTGACTAGATAATGGGCACCCGCGGTATAGCGTACATATATATATATATAGTGTACTATGTAATTGAGCGCAGACGATTTGTATTTTCATATTTTCTTCGTATATTGTTCCTTCGCGGTAGCCTCGCACGCATACGCATATAGTGTCAGTCGGTGTGTACATTATATACTGTTGTACACATAATAATGTATGTACCTACCGACGAAAATTACAATGATTTGGGTTGCTTCCTATTAATCACTGCTGCCGGTATGCTGTTGGTGATGCTGCCGGGGTACCCAAATATCCGCCGCCGCCGCGTCGTACGAGCCGAGCGTCTTTATCAAGTGCCACTCGGGAGCTCGCGCGCGCGCCAATGGCCACGACGCCGGTATAGCCTTCTTTTTCTCGTGCGCACGCGCGCGCTAGCTCGCTGGAGTCCGATAATGATAATGCGTGCTTATCCCCGTGTTTTTAATACTACAGCGACCAGCTGTATATTATTATATTTGATTATGATACCGTTGGATTTTACCCGACGGACCGTGAGAAAATCGTATAAATTGACACGTTGATGCCTCATCGGATTGTCGACCCAGCGAGAGTATGATGTTGGTTCGTTCCGTAATATAGGTAGGTTAAAGCCATAATAATAATAATAAACGTGAAACTACCGTATATGGCTTGCGCGAAACTTTTTAATGACCGTTTGTGTCGGAATTATATTATCCTTCGTTCGATAACGTGCGATGAACCACGCAGTGATGACGGTGTTTTACGGTGAAGATTATTCAGAAAGATTTAAGTATACGTATTGACGCATATAATTCTATGATATACCTGTACAAGTTAGTCTGGAAGACCTAAGATCTTTCGAATTCAATAGATTAGCAATACTCGTGTAATTATAGTTAAAATGTTAATTGTTTACAAATATACAGGTGTTTATACTATGTTTTGCTATGCCATTGCCGGTGTATCATATTATGTTTAGGTATATTTTTATTTAACGTGATAATTATAATGTTATTTACTCCTATTTGTATTTTAAAATGTTTTTGGGTGAACTGATTAGTACTTATAATAGTTAATGGGTAGTAAGAAAATATAATTATTATACTCAAGGTAAATAATTTACCAAGAACTTAATGTATACGTGTTGGTTTTTTTAATTAGCTAATGAAAATATTGTAGAAATAATGCAATTTAAATACAAATTATATAATATTATTATTTTAAATATCACTAAAATTAAATTTCACGCGACATTGGTTAAATAAGATATTATCCAATATTATTTAATAATTTTAACGATTTTAATCACTAAGCTCTGTAAGTATATAGGTAATATATTATGGGAATAGTATAATGCTATAATAATGTTACTTGTGTACTGTATATGTATATGGTTTTCCATTTATGAAGTAGACCGTAAAATCCAAATTACCAAAATCTGCTGTTAAAAATTTCACATTTTAAAAACTAAAATAGTTCACAATTCGTACATAAATAATAAAAGGACTAAAACGATTGAACGTTGAATAAAAAAGATACATGGGACATTGAGACTGCACCGCGTGCGTTCGTATTATAATTGATTTTATGCAGTAAATTTAATCATTTTCCCTCAAATTGTTGGTAGATTTTCTTAGGAGAAATGAAAATATTAAAAAAATAACATTTCTCTAGTAAGTATCTACTTATTATTATTATTTATTTATTTTAATCGGGTAATTGTCTAACACTCTAACTAATATATTCTTAGCTTTACTCAGGATCAACAATTAAACTGACAAAAAGTTTTTGATAAAACTATCATTTTAAATGTAGTTATTAAATTTAAACGTCTTTTAGTGTAACAGTGTATTAGTTTGTGTAATTTAGTGTACCTATCGCATTAATCGCATTAACGAGTTAAGTTGTATTAACCGAAATAGTGAACAAAAAAATGAATCCGACTATTGGTTTTAACTTCGATTTATAGACGCCGGAACATTAGTAACATATTACGTATACCTACATCTACTTTATCTTAGTTTATATCCAAACTTGTTTGACTTGTATAATTTGTAGTCATTTCCGATAATTTAAAAAAAAATTGATAGTAATTACTAGTTATAGTTATTCTAACTGATGAAATCGTTTGATTAACATTAATATAATAATGAATTGTTTTATATACATTTGATATTTGTTTTTATATTATATGTATAAATATTATTATATTATAATTATGTATGCATTACACATAATATATTATATTGATTGCAGTTAAGCTAAAAAATAAAAACATTTTAAAATTAATTAATTTTTTTAGTATTATTCTTTTTAAACATTTGATGTATAGGTCCATTGTTTCATTAATTTAATTACGTTCATAATGATGTTAATCATTCGTTTTATTAACATCTAGCTATATAATTGGCAAAGAACAATCAGTTATTAAGTGTAATTATAATCAACAAATGCAAAGGTGTATAATACATATTATTATTATAATTAAATAAGTTTAAAGTATATATAGCTACCTAAAATTATTAACTATATCAATACGCACGTTTTCTTTTTATGATTTACATTCGATTTTATAAGATATTTTGAGAATTTTACACAAAAAAAAAAAAAAAAATGTTTTCATTCTTGCCTTAAGTAAATATTATTTCAAATGTAAGTACATTGTTTTCAAAAAAAAGATATTTAATATTATGAACAATTTTTTATACGCAATTCACCGTAAATAAATTAAAACGAACATTAAGTTTCAAAATATAGGTATTATGTTATTAATAACTCTATAATTAACAGGATAGGTTACGTTTTTATTGCGTGAAATAAAGATCATGTTAATAAGATAAATTACGAACATTATTTACAGTACTTATAATATGTCTTACATATTGGTATTTAAATTTATTTAGTGATATTTAAACATTTTAAGTCATGTGTTTCGGACCTCTAATTATTATTTATGTCTTCTATTTGTAACTTCATGAATATATAGAATATATATATTTTACATAGTAAATGTTAAGTGTGGGCGAATATTGATGCATTAAATTTAATCTTAAACCATTTTTTTATATTAAAAAAGCTGTTTGTCTTGACGGCTAATAAATTGTTATCAAACAGTTGGGAAAATTATAATTTTTGTTTTTTTTTTAATTCTTAGATATTTTTTCTTAGGTAGCAAATTATCATTTATACTTAAATAACAAAAATGAAATATATGAAAAATTAAAATATATGCCTAAATGTTTAAAAATATAATATAGGTATAGCCGTATAGGTACTTTAATTCAACGGCAATTTGTTGGTTAATAATAATATTTTTTTGTTATGTTATCATATTTAATCGTATATAATATACGTAGGCATATATGCCCATATATTATATGTATAAATATCACATAAGAGTTAATTCAATTAAATTGTATACTAATTCAAAATGTTTTTTTTTTTGTTTCCGGTCAAAATTTGTTATTCTTAAACTCAGGACCCTATCACTGTAAGTAAACACTTTTTATACGACCTATTTCTTATTTGAAATCGTATATATTAATTATTGTTGTTTTCGCATTTTTCATCACCTGTTGTTTGACTTGGCCTTTTTCCGGATACTACAACAGAGCGTGAGTATTGGTTATATTTAGTATCTATAATAATAATTAATAATAGAATAATGGCGTGGTAAGTGACCAAACTATTTACTAAACCTATGTATTATGCAAATTAGGAATATAATTAATTTATATCAATACGTTGGAATTTTTTAATCAATGCGCTACTTAGAAATCACGTTTGAACTTCATAACTTCACTACCTATTATAATATACTGTAGCAATAATGTGCCTTTGTGTATTGTGTTCCTGTAAACGTTCTAGAGTTTAGAATTAACTATTAAGCATTGTAAGGTTTTAATGCAAAGATGGTATTTTTTATTTTTGTTGACAATTTTTAATGTATCTACCTATTTAATGATTGATGTTCTCAGCAGTTTTTCTATAATTATACAACATTAACCAGAACGGTTTTTTTCCTTGGCTGCATTTACATAATGTACAGAATTATATGCATATCTAAATGACTTACGTACCTATACGGTTAGATTTTTTTTCTTCAGACATATTTGTTGACGTGTTAAAATATCGTTTTCATCAATATTTTTTTCCACTTTCGTCCACTATATGTAATGCAGTGGGAAAAAAAACTGATCAATTTCATAAATAATAAAACAAAACGATCAGAGTGGAAACATGAACTGAACAACGTTCCGGTTTAGTAGGTTTAACTGTTGATTAAAAGTATTCTTGTAAACATATTCGTTGTAAAGAGATGATAAAATTAATATAGGTATACACGTTATATTATTATGCCGAATGGAATATTAACTAACTGCAAATGTACGTTTACGCGTAACACATGTGTATATTTTAATAATTCAATAAAAAAGTTCCAAAAACTGTTCGTATATCGTGTATGTAAATACTCCCTTAATTTGTTATACGGTTGTTGGATTATAATCCTTTAAAGTACAAACCGTAATTGAGCCGTTGAGCGGTTTCCGTTTCCTATATAAATCCGACAAATATATTTTGCTGTTCGTAGGAGTTTTGGTTAAAGCGCTTAACTTGCGGAGCAGATTAAACTTATATATTATAATATTATATATAGTAGGTATCTATGGGCTATGACTCTGCACCCGTTGACATCTTTTTATTATATTAAGGTTTATAAGGTTTTTTTAACATCATTTTGGAAAATTATTAAGCACTGTATGATATGAAAGTTACGATTAGTACAATAGTACTTTATAGTTGGCTTAGTCTCTGAATAATTAAACACCTAATAAATATCTTTTTCTCTAATTTAAAGTTTATGCGGAAAAGGAGTAACGAGTAGCGATTATATATAGGTACTCATTATATGATATTCGAGCTGATGTGTAGTGATAAGAATAGGTGTGCAACATGATAAACTTAAAGGATACCATACATTATATATTTATATATATATTATACTTTATATTGATGTATCAATACTTCTGTAAATTACGAAGATAACTTTGATCGTTCATGTTGTGTGTGTATAATATTTTGTTTGTGCACAGAATTGTGTACATTACAACAGTAGTTCGGTATAGGTACTATATAGAGTGAACTAAACCCTGTCCGTGACGACAGTATCGCTGATGTCCAGATTTTAAGTCCAGTTTATAACCAGTAGTAGGGACATAATATATATTGTAATATTATTATTATGTAGTAGTAAAAACTATATTATAATGTATAATGCATATTATTATACATGTATTATAATATACTACACCCGCGTATTATAACGTGTCCGCCGATGATCGGCCGGTTGTCGATCGTGTAGATATGATTTCAGGTGGGTTTTCTAATCTTTCGGAATCTCTATCATTTTCGATATTTAAAAAATATTTATTCATATATATATATATTAAATGCATGTGTATATTTAGAACGTTATCCGGCCCGGGGTGGCCATTAATTCGGAGCACATAATATAATATACGCGATGACCGGCGTATCTGTATCTGTACCTATATAATACATAATATAATATTATATTATATATAGGAACGGATAATACCCTATACCCGCAGTAATGTACTTATATACTGCACCGATATTATATTTTATTATATACGAATAAACGCGTACAAACCATTGTAGCGTGCTTTTTTTTGTATATATATATTAAAAAAAAATTATAAAATGTTCTCCGCGATCGAACCGTACGATAGTGTCCGCGGGAGGACTATTAAGAAATAACATAATATTATGTATACCTATGTATACGTATTATATTTTTAATATTTTTTTTTTTTATTTTCCCCCTTGAAATTTGTTCCGCGAGCGTGCGCGTGAGAAGGCGTCCGGCCGGGGGCCTCAGGGGAGAGGGGAGGGGGGGGCTGCGGCGTCGGGTGCGCGTCTATATAATATAACCGACAATTAGAGCGTTAATACGACGGACGGCCGAGATTGCCCAAGGGCTGCCGGCCGGCCAGGGATGGTATTCGGTCAGATCCGTCGCGCCGATAAGAGGTGATGTACGCATATAATATACGAAGCCACAGAAGCCGTTTCGGGTCGGATGAGGAAAAAAATTACTCCTATATAGTATACATGTAATATTTATGTGTATATGTGTATGTACGTACGTATGTATGCACCTATGTATTTATGTGAATATGTGTGTACGCCGTCGTAAGTATACTACCCGCCGCCGCAATAACTCCCTCCGGGTCTAGGTTCATGCTAATGAGGACACCTGTCCTAATAAAATTTACATTCATTTTACATAAACATTTTTGTTTTTTTTTTCACGTTATAATAACCGCGTTTAGAAAACGTATAATACCCACACGCGCATAATGTGTGTTTGTGTGTGTGTGTGTGTGTGTGTGTGTTGATATTATTACTTTGTTGTATATTCTCGCGAGAAATTGTTGTATAACAACGGTTTATATATTATATACCTATGGTATATAATATGGTGACTCTTCAAATGTCATCTGTATACAGTGCGTATATATATATCAGTATAACTACTAAGTACCAACTAGTAAGTATGGTAGTAGTATAGTATTTTTTGTATTTATTTACACGATACTTTCAGTGTACCCATGATGTACGGTAGCTGCAGCAGATGTCACGGTTGACATTTTCACCGATTATAAAAATGAGAAGAAAAATAAACAGCAAAGTAAATTACACCCACTCGACGCGATAGAAATTAGACGTGTTCGTATGTACGAGTGTAATGTACGTATACGTATGAAGACACGAAGTCGTGTCCTTTATTGCAGCACCGTAGGTATACAGCCGAGCTAGTAATCATAATATTGTGATGGTGGTGATGATTATGACTGTATATTATATTGTGCGTATACGTCTTGTTTATATAATATAAAATAATAAATGTCAGATATCCATATTACATGCGTATATATATAATTTTTATTCGTCGGTGTCTTTCCGCTCCCTCTTGTCGACGCGATAAAGCGCTCTATTGTGTAGTGATTAACATACCGGAATTCGTTTTCGTTTAAAAATAAAAGGATTCTTACGTTTTAGTACTCTAGCGTAGTGTAATAAATCATTCGTAATTAAGTGGTATTTGCGACTTACAATTGTCCACGACGCGTCCCCGCGAGAAATTCGAAAAATCCTAATCATTTTAAAATCGTCCAAAAATATTTCTATTCTATAGAGTCCGCACTCTGTTGTGTGTTATTCGGATATATAGTATATACTCAAAATACTCTCACAGACATAAATGATTTCAATATTTATTTATTTATTGTATGTATACAGTCTGGGCACTATTTTAACCATTTATTACTGTATAAGTATATAACAATAACTGCTCAAGAATATTACATTTTATTGTATTTTAGTATTTGTGTTACACACAGAAAATACAAAGCACTTATAGTTACTGGAATCGAATATACTATTAATTCGTACTCGTTTCGAAATGTTGTTCTGTTTGAGTATATAAATCGACTATTTCAACTAGGTTTAACTTAATAGTATATATATTTAACTATTTAGGTCGTTATTCTTAATAATTGTTGATGTTTACAAAATTACAAAGTCCTTAATGGCAAATTTACTAAAATATTCGTTGAATTATTAAAACATGATTATCATGTATTACGTATAAATACAATCGTTAAATAGGTATTTGAACATAATAAAACTATAATTACTATACTAACATGTTGATAAAATTATAAACATTTACGCAATAGAAAAGTATATATTCGCGGTAGTAATAGTTTACTTGGACGTATATTAATTATTAATTATAAGTACACTCGAATGTCGAACAACTAAATTTTTCAAAATATCTTAAAATATATAAATATAAATATTTGCAATTGTATAATATAGTTATATCGAAAGAACACAATAATTGAGTATCTCTCGCGTTGTTTGTACAAATAAAACTTTTCGTTACTGTTTTTGAAACGAAACAAGTATAATTTATGTAGAATGTTGTAAATGAATTTGTCAGTTGCATAAAAGATGGATCGTGGTTTTTATACAGAAACACACGCGCACACACAATACTATACATTGCATTGCCAACATTTCATGCGTATATGAATAACAGAGCCGTAATGATGGATTATAAGATAATTGCTCGGGATATATAAAATTAAAACGAAAAAAAAAACCAAAACAGTATAGGATATGGTATATAAGTATATTATATTTGTGTGTAATATTTTTTCGAAATGTATAACCGCCCGGTCGGTTGTCCGTCCAATTAATTTTTTAGAAGCACGGGAAAAAAATAATATAATATATATATATAAACAATATAAACGTGTATTTTCTTTCGCTTCTTATTTTTCCGTGCCCCGCCGCCGCCGTCACCAAAACATTCGGAAAATGTGGTGGTGATCTTTCACGATGCAGAGCTCGCGCACGTTTAGAATACGAAATGATAAGCAAACTTACAAACGAGTGCGCGCGTGTGTGTATTTTTTCGGTCATAATTTCTGAAGAATGTGGTTTTACAAACGCGCATACGCGCTCGTGTATTTATATACTATAATATATAATATATATGTGTACACGTAATATTTACATACCACGTTCTCAGCGTCTACACACGTAGGCTAAACTTTTTTCGGTAGGCGTCATCGTTTCTGTATATGGCCGAGGTAAAACAATATATATAAATGTTGTGCGAGTATAATTTTTTTTTTTTATTATTATTATTATTATTTATATTTTTTTTTTTATTTTTTATTTTTATGATATATGTTTCCTCGGGTTTTCTACCGTGGTGCTCACCATAATTCAGATCCACCGCACAGATATCCGCGTATAATTTATGTGTGTTCAACCAACACGGTAGCCTACGAGACATGCGTGGATATTACGGCGTGGGGCTCTTATCACGAATCGAGATTTTTCGACGTTGTTTGAAATTGGCTTCTAAACACACACACACACACACACACGCACACACATACATATGAGTTTATTTTATATATTATTATCGTATAATACACATATTATATATATGAGTGCGCATATGTGTGTAATAATAATAATTTTATTATTATTATACGACGCTCGTATATATACGATTATTGCGTTCGCGGCGCAAGGGATGTCCTTAATTTTTGTTCGCCCGAAATTTATGGGCTCATGATTTTTGGCGCTGTCGGCCCGGAACACGGGTGCCCGTGGCGTATATAGATAAAGATTTTAGCGACATAAAAAAAAACTTTATGTTTCCTAAAAATATCTAAGACTTTTGTATTTTATTTTTCCGACCATAATATAATAATGACGCTCCCAGAATAAATTAGAAGTCGCTGGTTATATATGATGTTTAAGAAATAAGCGCATAGGCTTTAAAAAGCCCACAACATTTTATGTAAAACAAAAAAACTTACTGCTTCATTTTCATTCATAATAGGTACATACATAGCAGGATTCGATTTCACTCCTTATTACTAATATTGTTTTTATTAATAATATTGTAACGTTATATGAATATCAATAAAATATATATTAAGTATTTAATCTAAAATGAATTCCAACATAATCGCGTATTTGATGTATGATAAAAATACCATCGAAATTATATATTTAGACGTAATAAACATATTTCAAAGAACGAACAATTTATTAGTTTATAAATTAAAATGTTAAAACATGTATTTTTTTATGTATAAAATATGTACTTTAGTGTGCACATAATTCAAAAAAGACATTTATCAAAAAGAAAAATGTATACATTCTGAAAGTTTGTATACATACATCATATTATTATCATTAACCTACAATCATTATTATCTCCGTGTTTTTATAAATGTGTTTCTGTGTCTTATAATTTATATTATATTGTATATGTATATAAATATATAATGTATATGGTTCCTTTATAAAGTGCTACACTCGACGGCAGTTATGGGTTTTGAACATCAAATTGCCGTATACTTAAAACAATATAATAATATCATAATATTGGATGTGTATTATAACTAATTTGTGTAATGTGTTTTGTTCCATGTGGACGACTCGCCCGTTCCCGAATGAATTCGGACATGCAACCGTATCTACCACAGTATGTGAGTATTATACATCCATATATTATTCTTTAATATGACTTATTAGTTTAGTTTTTATACCAAGTATAATGTATATAATATGTTTTAATACAAATACGGTATTATTATTATGACCATATATACCATTATACCATATACGTATATGCTGTGAGAAATTTAATCAATTGAAAATGCACACAATCACGTGGCGAGGGAGTGAGAAAGAAAAATTTCTACCCGTACCCGAGTGGCGACCACCGGAACTTTGACCGACAGTTTCCTCGCATACACCGACGCACTGTTGAATAATGCTAATTAAAATCGGCCTGCCATTGTTTCCAATTAATTATCATATTTGTATAATATGAGTTAAGCGTATTAAACAGTTTAATGCGATACATCGTACAGGTATAAATACAGTCGTTGTATGTGTGAGTGTGGGGGAGGGAGAGGGTTTGATTATCATATATACCGTGTCAGGACGTGTTACAGTTTATGGGTTGTTTTCGTAGGAGTGCAAGCGCAGACTTGTAAAGTTATTGGCCTAATGTAAAACACCCCCGCCACCGACATCCGGGTTCATGGCTTTATCCGGCACGTGTTTTGTGGTCAGTGTAAAATAATAAATATTTAAAAATGCATATTTCGATAATATTCACACCAGCCGTATTATAAAGTGTTAAGTGTAAGGTACAATATACCTAATGCATAATATTTATATGTACCTACATTAATGTTATACAATATGTAGATTGGTACAGGTAAATATGTGCATTGTACTATATGGTATCAGAGCTATCATACTATCGATATTTAGTGGCTTAAAACGTACCCATCGCTTTTACCTTAATCTAAGTTGCTAAACAGAGTTTCAATAACGTGTTTTTAAGAAAAATGAAGAATACATTTCGACGAAAAAAAACTATTTTTGGTTGCAATCTTCTACAAAAATAAAACTCTGGCAGCTATATTATATGCGTGACGTATATTTATTGTTACATGCCTGTATAATGTACACTATAATTTAATTATTATTTAGTTCTCAAACATAATGGTTGTTTTAAAAACAAAAAAATTAGAAAATAATCATATACAATATATAAGCCTATGTGGTTTTTTATAATATGCATACCATATTTATATTATGCGTTCAACCGATTGCTTAGCGGTATATATTGTTAGTTACAAATACGAACCGATATTTCATTTATTGCTTATACGTATAGTATTTCCACGCATATCAAAATAATTTTATTTTGGTTGATTTCCCCTCATAACATCTCACTCATTTTGTAATGGAGTTCGACTTTAACGTTCATTAAAAATTATTATTTTGCCCTCAGCAGTTTTTTACATCACGATATAATATGTAATTAAAATGTGTTCTCTAAAATATGTAGTTTGTGCGATATATTTTACTATAATTTCCGGCAATTTAACAATAAACCTTTAGATATATATCACTATATAATATAATATATAGATGTTTATTGTATATACATATATGAATAACTATGTAAAACGTACTTATGCATTACAATTTTAGATTTCATTATAAATATAAAATAATTGAAAAACTAAAACAAGTTTATGAAGAATAGGTATAGCTATACGGTTTAATATATTCAGAAATATTTTTTTCATACAAAAATTCAACAATAACGTGAAGAAAACATTTTTTTAGAGTACCTACATTTTAAAGATCACAACTAATTATTACTGTTTAGACTTATTGTAGTACGACGAAAAATTAATGGAGATGCCCATCACGATATAATTTTTCAAAATAAAACAATGTGGTCATATTATATTATCATGGGACAAAAATTGAAGTTTATACCTAAGATACCACGTGGGTAAACCTTTTCCTGGGGGACAAAATACACTCTGAATAATAATATAATCGCAATGATATGTGTGTGCAGGTAAAATTATAATAATAATAGTATATTATGAAGTAATACACCTAACGAGCAGAGGTCATATTAATATGCATGCCGCCACCACCACGGTAGCCGTTGTTATAAATTCTAGAGTTTCCACCGGTAATTGTCTCTAATATATCCCCCGGAGTAACCTATTTATTGCATAAAGGATGCATTATCACCTGTTTTTTTTTACCCCGCCGCCCGTTTTATGAAATCACCTGTTACTACAATTAAAGTCAAATTCGATAACTCGTTATTAAAAGTCATTAAGCGGACGGTTTGCATTTTCTACAACGGCCGTGCAGGTGTCTCGAGTTGTCTCGTTCAAACAAACAACCAAAAAAAAAAACAAAAACCGAAAATGACCACTTGTAATAATTATATACCTACCCGTACGTACAGTATGTTTATCTTTTGTGTAAATCACCGTGTTAACCTTATGACAATATTTGATTTTTCCGTGCAAAAAAATTACTGTACATAATTATTATTAAAACGTCGTTTATTAGATCGTATTTTTTTTTTACTTTCACACCTCGCTTTTTCTAGTTACAGCTTTGTACACACGGAAAACTAAATTTGGTTGTAGTAAATAGTTAAATAATTTTCAGTTGGCGTAACGAATTACTTTTAGTTGTGTCAAACAATGGGTGTCGAAAGTATACACTAAGTTTGACGCTGCACATCCGTAACGTACATATTCATTTTTAAAAATCAAACGTTATTTTTATCGATTGCTTTTGTTTGCGTACCCTTATAATATTATGTATACTTTTTATAGGTACCTTCCTAAACAGCATATCTGTATATTCGATATTCGTTAGCCCGTACAATTAGTACCTACTCAAGAATGGTTTTCGATTATTTTTAATACTTTATGTACAAAAAAAAAAAAAACGATACTTTTCTGAAGGCCGCAAAGCACCTGCCTACCATCAGTGCCTGTATAATAGTGACATATAGTGTATACGTGTGTAGTTGTGCAAAACTTAAAATACTATTCTTGATTATTGATTAATGTTATATTCTGCCAATATACTTCGCCACGTTTATAGAAAATAGTAGAGTTTATAATATAAACGAGCAACTACAGGATATAAAATCATATTTATTCATCGTGAATTCTGTTGTATGTACATGAGAGTTGTTCCCATACAACGTTATATATAGGTATAATACTTATACGCACATTTAAAAAATTGCATAAACTATAGACTTCATATCAGTTTGTGCATATATTTAAGTTATGCAAATGTTTTCTACATAATATCTGTTATACTGGTCGTTGTCAAACATGAATTGTATAATCGTCATTTTTTTACAATGTGTTAAAAAATTTTTTAATCAGTCAGTACCTACGTGTTTGTAACGATTTTTTCAACGTCAAATTATATTTCTACCACCTAATTCTAAGATTTTCGGATGAAAAAATGATTAAAATCCGTTTTCTAAACACATTTACATAAGTTTATAAATTATAACTGTTAAGACTTAGACGCGTTCACTATACATTTTAAATACCCGAAAGACATTTTGTATTATATTATAATATATAATGTGCATATTCTATAATTTAATGTTCTAATTTATATGTCTAGTGTTGTACACTTATAGAAAAAACACATGTCTTTAAATTAAGAAATGCAAAAAAAACATCTGTCAAAAGACATAATATTATTCAGCTCAAGCTATCGTTATTTTAATATACATTTTACATAATATGCGTACGCATTTACCACACGGACTAGAGTATCTGTTTTTTCCGGACAACGGAATATTACTTCCGTACCCGCATAATATAATATATTATTTTACCTATCAATTTTTATCGTGGAGTACAGACTGTACAGTCCCGGAGAATCAACGTATTTTGACAAATGCAAAATATCAAATTGTACGCTAGTTTTAGGATACTGCAGTTTTCCTTTGACAAAAGGTATATTTCAATAAGTAGGTACATATTATAAACGTATACATTGTGCGTATACGTTGATACGCGTCATTCTTTGTGGATAATTCGCCGCAATATACGGTAAACATTTGAAATTTTCGATTCATTCTCATGAATCTCGTGCGGCGGCGTCCGCTAAATATATTTTATATACACACACGCCGCTGCGGCGTAAATAATAATAATATATACGTACCCGCGGTGTGTAATCTTATTATTAGGTACCTATTATTATTATATTTCTCCCGAATCGTTGACGAATAATAATTTCGGATAACCGCGTGTCTAAGTGTGCCGCGGTCGCTTTCATGTATCCGCGACGGTCGTGTGTACAACATAATAGGCGCATACACGGCCTTAGGTACCATATTATGTGTATATTGTGATCGACAACAACACCCGCGCACTGTGTCGTGTACGAATTGTAATCCCGTCGAAACCTCAGCCCGCCGCACTTTACTGCGCATAATGCAGACGTATATCGTATCCGTCGTCGTACATTTGAAGATCGTCGCGCCGATATCCATCCCCATTTATATAATATTATAACAACTCGTCGTTGCCCATTGTCGGCGCTATAACATTATATTATATCAGTCTTTGGCCGCGGCGACACACTTTTGTTCGTCAAACGCCGCGGTGCGTGTGTGCAAAATCCGCTACCGAATGGAAAAAACAAAACAAAACAACCCCTATAGCTCTTTTTTTTTTTCTTTTACCGCGCCGAGTGTCATCGCGCACGGGGCGCTGAACTCCAATAGGGCCGCCGCCGCGAGGAAACGAAACCGACAAAGGTTATACTCAATAATATGTTATATATATATATAGGGGCAAGGTGCGCTGTGATTCGCGTCGTTCCCCTTTGAGAAATCTCCGTTTCGTTAAAATGGTATAAAATCCGCTTAAAAAATTATGTCCGTCGTTTATTGTGTCTGTACAACATGTACACTATATCGTCTCTCTTGTGTGTGTGTGTGTGCATATTATATATACATATGATCCGATGCTGCACCGCAACGAGACCAGTTTGCGGAGGAAGCAATAAACCACCGCGCGTTCAGCCGGTTATCTCTCGGCAGTCGGCACTCTATTGTATATATTATATATACACTGACGCACGAGTATATGTGTACTTACGACCGACCGTCCGCGGGGATAAAAATCGTACAGATTTATCGGGCCCGGTCCGTACAGGTACACAGGGCCGCACTCGATTTATTGAGATCCGTTCAGGTCTTCGGGAGGTCTGCGCGAATTGTGTGCGACTGCGTACACGCGTACGGATGTGTGTACGTGTGTGTGTGCTTGTGTGCTATATGCACTATGGTCGTAACTTTAGCGATTCGAAATTCAACACCGAAAATTGACCACCTCGTCGTCGCCTAAATTAAATATAAATTGCGTTTTTTCCCTCTCGTAATGCAGTACAGATATATTTATGCATACTAAACATTAAATGCCGTATTGGAAATCGTACATCGTGTGTAGTATATAGGTACACTTGCGGTTGCGGACATGGAAAAAAAATTAAGTGTATATTTTTAGTCGGATATTATACAAACTGTAAAAATGTTACGTGAACGTACTATTTGTTTTCTCTCTCTGGCCCACGCACAGCATAGACAAGATAGGTACCTAAATTAACTCAGAATCATTTTTACTATGTTTTTAAGTAATCTTAGAGTAAAATCACCCAGTACGGAAAAGATAGAGAGTAATATTTTTGAGGGAATGACATCGATTTTATTGTTATTTGACTTTGTATTCGACTTTTAAAATAAACAAAATAATGTTATACATTCAAATTATGTTTAAATATGCTCGACGAGTGCCGATAACGTTTAATAGTATTTAGTTGACAATATAATATGATTATATAATATTATCTGTAAGCATGTCGACCTGTAGACTTTAATTGAATTTCCTAAATGGTCGTATTTTGCGTACCGCGTGTTGCTAAGACGTTTTAATTATTCGAAAATACTTCATTACTCGGCGTAGTAGCGTATGCTGCACGACGACGCCGGGTATACCCGCGTGTGACTTGTTGCTCGGTGCGTTTAATTGCACTCGCTTTATAGAGAAAACTAGCTGCGTATAAATTGCATTTTGGGGGATATTAACGGCGTGCAATTTGCTACAGATGATAGCCATGTGATTTACCGGCCGCGCTTAATTGTGCGGGTGAAAAGCACACGATGCAAATGCACATTCAGACCGCAACAGTGCAGCTATAATATAATATACAACAGGAAGCTGTGTCGGGTGCCATAATTTGTACGGCCGATGCATTTTAGGGGTGTAAGAATTTAACACTATGTATCGCGCGTTATGCGCATAATGCACACAATTTATTGTTCACGTAAGGGGTGTTACTGCAAATTTAGTATTTTGAGATTCGTTTTAAAACGTCTAATAAATCTCAAATTAACTTTCTATTGATATCCTAATTTCAAATTTAATATAATATGCATCGTATTTCTCTGTACTCCATTTTGATAGTTGTCGACCATAATATACAATATATGTATGCATAAATTATTAGCGTTGATCAATATAATATACATTATATTATCACATATTCTTTTTTTTTTTTTTTTTTCATTAATTAACCCGCGGCAACTTAGGTCATTGGGTGGTTTTTAACTGTGGGGGGAGGGTACTGTAGGTTTAACACGTGTGTTTGTTAGTTTGGCAGATTTTTTAGTGGGCACCCGTAGGCATCTGCGACGCCCGGACACTATGACTTGCCCGAAGAAAAATGCCGTCCGCAACCGAGGTTTTGAACCGGCGTCGGCGCGCGTTGTAACCGACGCCTTAGTCTGCTCGGCCACTCCGTCCCCCAATATCACATATTGTAATAACTACAATTTAGAACTGAAAAATCATTATTCAAATAAGCTATTTATGTCGTGTGTTCAATTTTTCTCGTACATTTAACCAATTTATTGCTATTAAATACTTTTTTGGTGTGGGCTCTTGGTGCTTCATTCGACGAACCCTGGCTCGTGTAATATGAGGTCGTGTAAGTGGTGTGACTTTTAATAGGCATCCTGGACCTTAGTGATACGTCGACAAAAGCGCGTCTAGGGCAGATATCAGCCTTTGCCTTTGAGTCGAAATTACACGGTGGAGGTTTGTAACTCGCTCGGTGCACTGATGTCGTTTCCATCGGTTCCGACGACACTTTGTAGGCACTAGAAGGGCGTCGCCAAAGTTTCGTTGTAGCGGGACGGCGGTACGCGTTACCTGTAGTTGTCTCCGCTTCCATTGAAATATGTACCAGCGACGGCCGGCCGGGAGGGGTGACCGGTCGAGCTGTAAAAATTAATATTTTCAACATTTTACCAGTGACATTACACGTTTGACGTCTACGGTCGTAAGTCGTGGTTTTTAAAATTCATTGACCATATACATATATATTATACTGAAAGACCACATTTTCGATATTTTACGCCATTTAAGAATTAGCGATATCAACAGTATTTTTTTTTATCAAATAGGACCTCCCGCTAATCTATAACCATTGTTTTATTTATTTTTATATTAAGATTTGAAAGAATTATAGTTATCGGTAAATTGTGTATAGACATAGCCCGACATAGGTATTCAACATATTCAATTTGTATTCTCGAATCATCATTTTTCTCGTGTACCTATATTGCAATAGGTCATAATATAATAATATATACCCTACTCGAGTGACGGTAACACGGTGAATAAAGTAAATAATAGTATGTACATATAAAGTTCTTCAAAATTCTCTTAAAATATTGATACATTTCATAGATAGAAGAAAATAATGTCGTATACTCGTATTATATATATAATATACTTTATTTACTTCAAACGATTAGAGTTAACACGTTTTTTCCTGAATCGTATATTATACTATATAAACATGAACCTAATGATTGTATACAACTAATGATCATATGCTTCCCGAGTATTCTGTGTGATGGGGGAGGGGTAGAGTACTGGATTGCAAACGAACGGTATTGTCGATTAGCTGACTTTAATTATTACCGCGGTGCAGTCCGTCTTTTACTGGGTAATGCATTTTGTACGACGTGCAGTGGAAACGGTCAACACCATCTCCAACCAAAAACCCGTGATCTGGAGGTGGCTTCGATTTGATCGGTTCCTGTGGGTCTCTCCAACGATATGCTTCCCGATGTGCTGTGATGACGACCGACGGAGCTAGTGACCGTTTAACAGGTGTCTGACAGCGGCGCACCGGCAATGGGAGCGGGAGCGGCCGGTAGGAGGCACTGTGTACGGTCAACTGTTCCATGGCCGCATTGACCACGATCGGAGCCATAATTTTCAAACGATAAAATATTATAATTTGACGCAGCTAGTACATTCATGCAATGGCAGTATATTCCATATAGATAGGTCTGAGTCCCTAATGTAACAATAATATTTTATTATTATTATACGTGTATAGTGTCATCAAGTTTTGTATCGCCGAGGTAACCACGCAACATTAGTACCTATGTCGACGGCGTACACGCTTGAAAACTGCGGGAAGGAACCGGTCTAAAAATTCTCATCAACAATATTTGTGGGATATAAGTATATATAATAGTGATACCACTAATATTGTCGGTTACGAAGTGGTACTTTGTTTTTCGCGTGCACACACACACACACACACACACACACATTATAAAGAATTAGGCCCGGTGCCCCAACGGTCGATTGCATATTTTTACTAAAAAATTATTTAAAAATGTATTTTTATAAGTCAACAAGGTGACTATATAAATATTTTTTGCAACCCCCTTCACCCCCCTGCACAATCAGAATATTTGTGCCAATACGATAAAATGTTGAAATAATACATTTTTATACTTTCAAATTAATAATTTCTGTGTTACCCGCCTCGAGTACCTTCACACGGTTAACATGAAAATTTCGCGCGGATATAAACGTCACGCATTTGCTCAATCAGCCACACCCGTACGTGTAATAACATTATAATAATGTATTTATATATGTATTATATATGGGTATCGTACATCAATGCAAACCCCCATGATGTGTATTACACATTATTATTATTATTATTATTATTAACTGCTTGCAATGCGCGGTTAAGACTACGCGACGACCTGCAGCTCAGACGGCGGCCGTAATCAAGTCGTATACTCTCGTGAGTTGTGCTGCCGCCGGTATAATATTCTACTGCAAAGCGATGATATAATAATAATAATAATATCACTATTATTATTATAACACAATGCGATGCAGATAGTGCACATGAGATAAGAAGATCTTCTGCAGAGGAAACTATTTAGAAAACTCGACGCCGACCGTACAACAATATAATATAATAATATAGTAGCCGTTTGCGCGGGTACACGTGTTAAATCGAGAACGGGCTTCGCACAATATAATATGTATTTACCTATATCTGTATGTATACATTATATGGGGTCAAATGTCGCACCGCATATTCCTCGCGCGCGTTCATTGTACAATATAATAGTAATAATATATAAGTATATTATAATATATCGATGTATGGTCATAGTAAATTGCTGTGGCGTACAAATATGCACTGTTATCATATATATTGTGCTACACGTGTACTTGGATAATAATAATAATATAAAGACCGGTATATGGCCGGAAGAAATAGAGTCGTTTCACGCGAGGCAGCGGACAATGGTCGCACTCGAGGAAAGTCTCTTGGAACTCGGCATCGCCCGTGGAATATACGTTCCGTTTATTATTCGCAGAGTATAATAGAATAATAGTATAATAATATTATACTAATGGGTGCGTGCGTCGTAAACGAGACGCGACGGCTGCTCGCAGAGTCTGGATACTGTCACGTTGTACGAACGACGACGATGATGCGTTTTCCGGCACCGGAACCAGCTAGGTATATACCCTGCAGACGGCCGAAAAACGTTTTTATTTTTTTCGTTTCCCCGAATCACACGTGCGCCCGACCTTTTAGCGTTGACAACCCGACCGCGATTTATCGTCTCGTTCAGAGGAGTCCGATTGCACAGACAACCGATTCTATTTTATGCATATATAGTATATACGCTCGTCTAAACATTTGGTGTCCCGGGTCAGCGTATCATTTAGTCGGCCCGTGCGGTAATGTGTAGAGCTGTATTATACGATATTGCTGCAGTATATGCACGACGACGGAACAGTATCCTTCCGCGAACCCGGCACGGCAATATGGTCTTCGGCGGATGCAACGGGTAGGGAACATATTGAGCAAAAAAAAATCGACTCGTGTACACACGTTTCTCTCTTTGATTTATATACTCGTCCTCGGGGAGCCAGCCAACAACCACCCTCCCCCCACCGCGTGTCCTTCAAAAGTCCTACAACCGACATGGGCGCATTTATATTGCATTATATTATCATGTGCTCACGGCAGCGTTACGATTTGCAGCGCACCGAAATTTAAGTGTCTCGAACGAGCCGTTTTTAATTTTTATGTGTATTGGGTTACATATAGGTACCACCATAGCCTTCTGTTTTTAAAATTTATTATTTCTGGTTTGGAGAATTGAATTCCCCGAGAAACGCGCGTAACATCTCACAGTTCACACATTATGCCAATATACCATATATATACTGCCAACGGGTACACAAAGTCGAACTTTGCGACGGCCTTTTTTTTTAATTAACGATCCGCGTATACATATTTCTGATAGCCTAACTCAATAATATACAACAATATTGTATTTATCGAATATACATAGGTACCCGTGTATAATATGGATTGTGCAGCATTATCGTATACATTTCACCATATTATAATATACATATAAATATATTGCCCAACGACGTTATTATTATAAATTATCATATAAACGACCAGTTAAATAACTGTATATATATATATGGGCCCATGGTGTATACGCGACGATATACCTATAATAATAATAATAAAAACCATTAGTAGGAATACAATTATTATTGTATAATATTATATAGGTATTCGTGTGCGTATAGTTTTATGCATTTCCAAACCGGTCGATTATAAATAGTTTTTCTATTCCGACAAAACGAGCTATTGTGTGTAATAATTATTATTATTATTATTATTGTCGTATACATACGCGAACGAAATGTTAGCGAGCGATTTCGATTGCTGTACCGCCTGTACCTACCAGGTCTTCGTGGGTATAATAATATATAATACATTTTATATACATATTATATGCATATAATAACCGGTGAGGGAGACGTGCTTGTATAATAAATGTGTGTTCGTATTATATTTATATATTGTTGTTAGATTGTTTGTTTTAATTACGTAGTATGTATATTATTATAAACGTATGTATATAAGTAGTTATGTGCAAATATAAAAACGTGCGAAGAAAAAAACCGTATCGCGACGGATGAACTTGGTTACCGCACAAATAAAATTACAACTTTCAAAACTTATTCAAATACTATGATAATAAAAGTATGTAATATTTATGTTAAATAATCTTCGAATTGTGTTAATTTTCCCGGTCGCCGCAAGTATCCGCATACATGTATGCTGCGTGTAACTTTTACAATGTAAAATGAAGTTATGCGTGCGGATAATAACGAGTAGTTATACATCTATATACATATATTTAGAGGGCCGTCAGTGTGTTATTATATTTTAATTTAATTGGGTCTAAGCGCGCTTCAAGACGTAACGAAAATTATCCGACATGTATAACGAGGAGGAATACCGCTCAAGTAGGTATGTTTATTTATAGTGTAGTTCATACTTCATGCGTGGATATATACTGTATAGGTAGCATAATGTAAATACTCTCGAATCTGGGTCTATAAATATAATATGTATTATATAGGTATGTATTAAATTCACGAATCAGTAGACCGATTGCAGTTTGTCAGTTTGAGAAGTACTACCTACTTAAGATGAGAGAATAACTCGTTCCCACCAAATGTACACATTCCCCTTTTCCTAGCAAAAAAATCATCAAAGTACATATCATTCGAATTTGAAAAAAAATCTTTATCTTTTAATACGAGGTAGTTGCGTGCACTTGTGCATTTGATCTTCTTAGACCGTTTAGGTTTCGTTTGGTGGAAACGAAAGTATACCTACATTATGGAACATTCAGTTCATTCGGCTCACCCACGAATAAAATACTTCTACAGTTCTACATAACTTATACGCTTAGCGTATACTTCTTTAATACGTTTATATGTTTATGCTTTATATAGTGTAAAAGACTAATGACGAGTTGTGTATATTATATAGTATATAGATTATAGACCCGAGTGTGCGTCTTCGTACACAGTGTGCGTGCGCAATTAAATAATGAACCGAGTCCCTCGGGGGCGCGTATATAGTGTAATGTCTGTTTAACGAGTGTACCATTGTACCTATATATAATATAGCTTATACATATTCTTGCACACACAACTACTGCAACTGTACTACTACTGTGCCACTACTATACGGCGTGTAATATCGCGGGAAAGGGTTATCGCTGTCGTGTACAGGTGTAAATTAAACAAAATAATAATAATTATATTATTATTATTATTATTATCCGGGGCCGCGCTCGGAATCGTCACAGACGCGCGCGCCACCACCGTTTGAAGAGCCGAGGAGGAGCTGGCAACTGCAGAGGCAGCAGCTGATACATGCCTCGTTGTGTTTGGGAACAACAAACTATGCACGTATAATATTATAATAAAATGTGTATACGAAAATTATTATTCCTCGAGAACTAGTTTTACGTGGCTAATAGCCTACAAATTAGTGTGCAACATGCAAGATTAATTAGTCGTTCGAGCGGATTAGGTATACCTATTATAATATTATGTGCGTGCGAGTAAAATAATAATACTATACACGACTCGCACAATAAACACACACACACACAACAAATAAATAAATAATATTAATATAATATTATTATAATTTATAATAATATAATGCGGGTTGCGTTTTTTTTTCAGACGGCGTTACACTGGGCGGCGAAACACGGAAACATGGACCTGGTGAAAATGTTGGCCGGCACGTACACCGCCAACGTCAACGCTAAAACGGTAAGCAAAACGAACGATCGAGTGCTTTTCATGTTTTTATGTTATATTATTTTCCCGCGTGCGCGAGCCACGATAATTACCATTATTTTGTACCTATATCGTTTACACACAAATACACAGTCGTCATAATATTATTATTAACCACTGGGTGTCAGCACCGATGAACGATCGTATAGAAACCCATAACAACTACACAGGTGATAGGTATAGATTTTCAATTAATAAATAATAATTACATATACGCTATGTTGTTGATTAGACGTAGGACATCGAAAAATGACGATTTTAATCCATAAAATAACTCTGTCATCATATAATATTATAGGTATTATTACAATAATAGGAAACGGTTTGAGCAGCTCACTGGATCCGTTATTATAATATATATTGTATTTTTTTTTTTCGATTTCAAAGTCACAATCGCAATCATGTTTGTGGTTTGTGCTCTGTAGGTGTTAGTATGATGCCGGTTGGGTTAGGATGGCGAGGTTGCATTTATGATATAGTTTTGAAAAATTCGTTCATCTTGAGAGTTGAAATATAAAATTCGAAAGTGCAGTGTATAATAACCATCTGCAGTGGGTGTATTATAAACTATGGTGATGGTATATATGATTAAAGTGATTTTAATTATGCTGTAACAATCAGTGATTGAAATAGCGAACTGTTCTAATTTATTGTTACAGACGCTACTATTTTGGACCGATGCAAGTAGCGTATTTAGGTATAGGTACCTACCGCTTTGTTTCGGGCGTTTTCCCTCTAGCGTTTAGGGACACAACAATAAATTGAACACTGTAAATGTAAAGAACGTATATTTCGCTACTTTTTTCGAGAATTTACAGTTTTTAACTAAAACAAACAACTTTCATTCTAAATGTATAAAACATTCACGTATCCAAAAATGTTATGTTCACAGACGTCTTTTAAAAAAATGAAAATTATGATTTTGTGGACATCGCAGAATTCACAGTTTCGCTTTATCTGTTCTACAATAAAAGCCCATGCTATAAATATTATTTTCTAAACCTAAAAATTACTATGCAGCGCCCACGAATTTTCATAGAAGCATCGGTAATTGTATTGAACCTAACCGTATTACATCAAAAGTAGAGATTTCCAATCACTGATATTACCGCTTTTATATTATATACCTAACCTGCTGCATTATTACTATCGACCTAAACGACCTTTACTATAATATTATACAGTTGTATCTGTAATGAATCCGTATAAACTATTAACAGAAGTGAAGAA
This sequence comes from Sitobion miscanthi, assembly GCA_008086715.1. Classification (NCBI taxonomy): domain Eukaryota; kingdom Metazoa; phylum Arthropoda; class Insecta; order Hemiptera; family Aphididae; genus Sitobion; species Sitobion miscanthi. The sequence continues at coordinate 6,247,504 of CM017797.1, forward strand.
TAATAATAATTTGTAAGACGATCGTTCAGAAAAAAGGAGGTGCAGGTTTACTTGGACACTTTGTGTGTATACCTACATATATAATATTATACACTTGCGTTTGGATTCGACGAGACGACTTATATAAATATAGTTATATTATGTTAATATGTTATGTATCTACGAACGATTACTTTTGCGAATCGTCCGAATTCCTGAGGTCCTCGCCAGTCGCCGTACTTCAGTGTACTATATATATAATGTACGTTGCCTGAGGTCCGAAACGATTAGTATATTATAATATAATAATAAAATATATATAATATTTTAGTAACATTCCTACGGAGCGAGCTCCCTATACGCAGGAGATAACTATAGCGATAATAATATTATAACGATTTTTAATAATACATTATTCATTATATACGTTTATATAATGTATATATATATATTATATTATATGCGCGCGGTGGTACCGTATACGCGTATGTACGTATATTATATTATATTATTATTATTATTATAGAGATTGTGTGTGTGTGTGTGTGTGTGTGTGTGTGTGTTGTGTGTGTGTGTGTGTGTGTGTGTGTGTGTGTGTGTGTGTGTGTGTGTGTGTGTAGAATAATACGCGTTCCAGTAATAACAATAATTATATGTATACAGAGATTCGGTTTAATAATAATTATATAATAGCAGCGCGACCCGACCGTTCGCGCTCGCGCACGCCGCACATCAGCTCCTCGTCCTCTGCGTATCCAGTTTTATAATAATATTATTACTATAATATCCGTCGTCTGTCCGCGTCGTCATTTTTACACAATATAATGATATCGTTGTCGTCATCGTCGTCGTCCTCCGTGGAAAGACTTCCCCCCGGAGATACGCGGTCGACTTATATTATTCTAATCTCTGCTACGGAGAAAAAACGCGAAGAAGTCGTTCTTCCCTCGTAACGAAGACGACGTCGCCCCCGGGGACTGCTATAAAGCGATCGCACTGGCTCCGTTATACATTGCTGCACCGTGTTCCATGCAGTATAATATGCTCATATATACCTACGAGGTGTACTTACGTTGTGGTGTTTTTACGACGAATATCGATTCACCGTCCAGATACGCGACCGCGATAATATCTAAGCGACGGCTACCGTTAAGCCAGTTTCGTCGATTTACATGTAAAACTGCGGGGCGGGACGAAAGCGCCGCGGAGGCGTCGGCGGGTGGAGGTAAAACAAAAATTATTATTATTAAAAAGAAAAAAAAATAGAAATCGCCGCCACCCGTACACGTAAATACGTAATAATAATAAATTTGTGTGTGTGTGTGTTGTTGTTGTGGGCAGCGCGTGTATCGCACATTCTTATCTCAGCGCGTGTTACCGATCAGTGCGGCGCGGACCCGACCACGACGACCAGCGCTCACCAGAATATAGGTACCATAAACATATTTTACCATTATACTGCACCACCGCGATAATCCGTTTTGGATTTCATGGTATACCGACTCGAGCATAAAAATATGATGTTATTACTAATTACATATTATAACGGTCGTTGTATTAAACAAATATATTTCAAGCATTGGGGAATGACAATCGTTTATTAGTCTCGTATAACGAATATTATTCGCGGGTTGTGGAGGTCGTGGAGTGTTATCCTCTCGCTAAAACTCTTTCTCGATTCCCGTTATTTCTCCGCTAATATTTATAAGTTTAACGTTTAAAGCGCCATTCCACTTGGGCTGTGTTCGATTATCCGTATGAAACGATACTCCCTGACTGCTTGCTCGATTCGTGTTATCTACCAACAGATCAATAGATACCACAGCCCACAGGTAACCTTTAAGTAAATATCCCAACCCGATCGACGTGCGGTTAAAGTGTTTATCAATACTCCATCGTCTCCATGTAAAGGGGCTGTCATTGTATTCCGTGTGAACCATGTGGTCAACCCGTTACCACAATATAAACTACAGTATATAATACATATTATATACCTGCGACCTACCAAAAAGCTAAAACTATTCCACTATGGATTAGGTGGTTCAATGGTTATATAAATGTGTTTATTAATGACTAGTGAAATCGTTTTATCTTAAACGATATTATTTAATTTGGTGAATAACGAGAAAAATGCTGTTCACGAACAGCGGGGCATTATAATAGCCCCTTAAAACAACTGTAACCACTAACCAAACGTGATTTACCAAACCGCGACAATGTATACACGACAAGGTGATAGTGGAAATTATAGCGTTACGTCTCCCGTAATTTGATTTGTGATTGAACGCTGACGATCCTTAAGAACAATTTTAAGAAAAATAATCTGTACCTATAATACGAAAGGATATTATATTAATGTGTATTTGTGTATTTGTGTGTACGAAACGGATGATTTTTTGGCCGCCATTATATATGAATTACAAGTTACCACCGTATATATGCTTAATTATTATAGTACCTAATATAGGCATATATAGTCCTCTGCATATTTCCATTTAAGTTCTTCCTATATAGAAGGTCTTTTTAAGCAAATCATTATAATATTGAACTTGGTATATTTCAGTTTTATTAAAAACTAAAGTTGAACGAAACTAAACCTGAGATTTCTATATACACGATAGTCGAAAAGCGTACTTGAAAAGTAAAATGCTTTCTTTTTGAAGGTATGACCGAATACCGTTAAAAGTTCCACATTTTGTGTACGCAAAAATGGATTTCCATTGGGATTTCAAAAGTTTACCCCCTTTCCAGAACAAAATCCCGACTAGAGACAACTGAATGTTTAATATTAATTCAAGCTCTTATTTTTGTTTTGTTTTTTTTTTTTTTTACATGGATCCTTGCACAACAATTGGAACAAATTAGAATGGAGTAAGTATAAAACTAATTTTCAATACTGCGAAGAAAGGGTTTGGCATTTAAACAATAAACAACTGAGAAGCGTGACGAACCGCATAATATTCGAAAAACAAGAGAGAATTTAAAATCACGTATATAGTACTATATAATATGTATACCTACCCTCTTTGTACAAACCCCTTGACACTGTTGTCATTTTTTTTATGTGTGTGTATGCTCGTTTCATTCAATTTCCATATATATAAATAGAATACAATACTCGGCCGACGACATCTGTTCGAAATTTTAATTGTCCTCTAGGACGTTTACGAAACGATTTAAAAATCAAAAAGGGTGACAAATCATAGCACTCTCGCGACAATCCTGCACCCCTGCAGCAACGCCATCGCATAATATAATAAACATATCTATATATATAATATATGTGTGTATATTAGCATAAAAGATATTATTGTTGTTGAATAATGTTCGCACCCCTTCCTGGGCGTCAATGCACTTATTCACTTATTATTATATACGCAATAATATATATTCCTACTTATTTCCGCTAGCAATTATAACATATATTTATAACGAAAGACCCTTCTAATACTCTACAATAATATATAATAATTCAAACCGAAACGATGGGCTGCAGAAAAACTTCGTCGCTATACAATAAATGATGTGTTTGACGTCGGTTAAAATTACTCAGGCGCCGCGTCAAACTGCGGTAACACTTTAGATAAAAGATTAATAATAATATATCTGTAATACATCATATTATTATATGCTGCACCGCGATGCTGTTTCGTCATTATACCTTTCGCCCCTTCGGCCATGGCACCTCCACCGTCGAACATTATTATCAACTATAGTTTACATTTAATATACTATATAATAATAGTAGTAGTAAAATAGTATTATTATTATATTTAATGTTGTTGCCTGCAGACGGGAGTTTGTGGGGCGGCCAAATCTTTGACGCCCACAAAATGATATTTCCGCAACTTTCCTATACGTTCCAATTGGGAACGGCGAACCCATGTATATTTTTTTATAAGCGACTTAACCGCTACGACAACATTATCACCCGTCGATGAATATTTTCTAATAAATATTTCTGATATGATTTTGGAAAATTAATACAATAATACTTATTTATATATTAGAGAGCCACCACAATAATTAAATATTATATTATAGTTACTACTCGTAGTTTTTCGATTTACCTATACATTTAAAATAAGAAAATTAAAATTTTCGTTTTTATGTGTTTTCTAAAAATCTAAGATAGCTGTTTTACATGTGATATTATAGAGTCGATCGATGTAAATATTTAAAATTTTGATTATTGTTATAATTTCCGTTAAATATTCCAACATTATTCCAAGTGATTTTAAGCGGGTTGGGCGGCAAATCAACGTATTATAATATTTATTTATCGCGTGTTCGTTCTAACGACGAGATTGAATTCCGTAGGGTTACACGCCGTGTCACTTAGCCCTGCAGTTCGGACACGAAGAGATCTACAAGATACTGGTCGAGTCGTACGGTAAGCGAAATACGCTGTTAATAATAATATCATAGCTGTAACATAAGAACTCCGCCTGCAGAATGGCAATCCTTTGTACGAAGAGTCTATTTATCAAGTATAATATGTACCTACAATGTAATCTACAAGGGCGCTCGCGGGGGGGGGGGGCAAAGGGGCCATTGCATGCAATTTAATACCGATATCACTTTAACTAATAATAGATATAAAAGTAATTTTTATCTCGCCCCATATGGTGGGATTCCTCCCTGCAGCAGGTGGGATTTAATTCTGCGGGCGCGCTTGAATTAATCTTTATAACAGTGGCGGTAACCCCTCAAATCCGCCACTGATCTAAAATAATATAATTAAAACATATAATTAAAACGCGGTTTTCGCGGCGCTTCAGGAGCCGACCCGAACGTGCGGGACTACAGCGGACGGAAGCCAAGGCAGTACCAGACGAACCAGGACACGAGCCTTTCGGCGGACACTTATCGCAGTGAGTATGCCCGCGAAAAGCCCTCGACGGCCGCTAAGCTGCTGCTGTTCAGCTCTTTGCCGAGACCGAAGCGGCGTGCTAAAAAAACCGCCAACTTGTCTTCCTTGTCATTCTCGCATGCCGTCCAAGTAGTAGCCCCGTCGTCCAAATCCGCCAGAGACAAACACTGCGGTGACGGTGGCGGCGACGGCGCTAGGCCGTCTTCCGCCCTGTACTACTTCTCCGCCCTGTCTTAGTTCTATATTAACGATATACGCAACACGATATGATATTATTCACAGTTCACACTCACACACACACACACACACACGTCTATATAATCGGTAGAACCCACATTATACGTATTATTCGCAATGTATATATACGATGTACGACTTACGTCCCATTTGCATATAATATATTATAGGTAGGTACACACACCAATAATAATAATTATACCACACGCATCGCCACCAACCCTCGCCACCCTCTCTCCGCCATCCTTCCCATTCACACGAACACCGATCGTCGTTACACGCACATTTAATGAATAGTATAATAATACTCGACTTTTCTGTAATCCGACATTGTCGGCCCGTATCGAGTTCAGATATATAATATTATAATAGCTCCCACCGCAATATAATAATATCATAATAAAACGTATCTTATTATAATACGCAAAGGTAGTGTATAGGTACACATCTTTGACGAAATCGATATAATATTATTGCATATAATGTATCATAATAATAATGTAGCCAGATAGGTACCGCCGTCAAACTGTGTCATAAAATTTAATTTAAATTCAATACGGTTATAAATTTATAATATACCCTACTGTACTCGTAAACATTCTTTTCGTATCGTTTTGCGGTAAATCACATTATAAAACGCTTTTTGGCAACAGAACACCAAACAAACGTGCGACACATGTAATGAAATAAAAAACAATCCCTCTGCTGCATTTGTCTGTACTGTGCATTTGCAATAGACAGTAAAGCGTATTGTATATAATACAAATAATATATGTCGTATTTTCTCGGTGCATGGTTTTCACTTTCACAAATTAACTATATAAGTACCTAATATTATTGCTTATACATATGCGCAGTAATTATTGTACATTTAGTAGTAGTTACCGGGACAAGGCGTCCTAATTATTTATTTAACATGCGTATTTCCCTAAAATATATCAAACCATTTTTAATTTTTATCAATGTTATGTATTATTGTTTGTTTTAGTTAATAATTGTTTAGTATTGTTGATTTGAATTCGTTACTTGTACACGAGTCATCTTTGTTAATATAATATACGTAATTTGAATAGACACAGAAAGCTATTTTATAAATATATAATATAAATGTATATTTATTAGTTTTATTGTACCTTTTGTACGATGAAGAACATATAATGAAATTAACAATATACAATTATTATGTACTATATATCACTACCTATATTATTACCTGTCTTAATTATTTAAACAAAGTCTATTATAATGGAAAAACAAATTCAATATTTGGTAGCTAATGCCAGCTTCTTTTAAACCATTCTATAACAACATAATAATTATCTTCGACCGTAATTTACCATAATTATTCAATTATTATCCTGTAAATTTATCCGAATATAATGCCACTATCTAAATGTTAATAAAATAATAAATGTATAATATTGTAGGTACCTATCTTATATAAGTAATTTATTCTAAAATCGAGAGTTCTTAGACAAATGTTTATATTGTATTGATTGACTTCAATGTCTTCACAGTACTGAAGTTTAGGTATTTTTTAAATTAAATTCTCATTATTTATCTTCATCCAATTGTCTGAATTTTTCGATCTTATCTGAATATTATAATATTAATTGAAGATAATACGTATATACGTACTGAGATTTGTTTGCACTCAATTATAAAACAAATATCTTTTGTGTCCTTTTATTTATAAAGTTTATTACAATCGATTAAAAAAGCGAATTTATACCTAGAAAATCTAAGATAAAAAATGTTTGTTAAATTTCTTTTGATCTCTATAAAAAGTTATCTTCAGAAGTTTTAGAAAAAAAAAATAAAACAACAATCATTATACTTTAATTACCTGCTTTGTAACTGAATACTTGTTATCGTGGTTGTATTATTTGGTTAAAATTACGTTTTATGTAAATGTACTCTCGTTACATGAATAATTTCAAATATGCGTACAAAAATTAGAGTGTATCTATAAGTGTTTTGATCAAATTAATTCCGGGATTAAAAAAAGAAAAGAAAAAAAAAAGTTTTAGGTTTATAATTGTTTAAATCAAATATTATCGTGTATATGTATATATAAGCTACCACTTAACAACCCCAATCCGAGAGATGATGTTTATTAAGTGCGTAAAAAAGTTAATACAGTAAATAAAGTTTTTCTGCAAACAAATTGCCAGCGGGTAGCGGCAGACGCTTAATATTTTTTCCCCGGTCCGAAGGAAACTGCTGGTAAATGTTCGGTGAAAAATTATTATAACCTACATTCTTTACTATTTATTTTGGACGAATACATTTCACGTGCTATATTCACTGGCGTACGTTTTCCTGATCCTACAGCCACTGCAGTCACCGATTTGCTTTGCCCTATAAAATATAATCTATAATAAACGAACATTATTGCATTGCACGCGTACATATTATTAATACCTACTTATGCTGCATGCCAGTCACAGTCCGTAATATTATAATTCGACCAAATCTAAACATAATATTATGTAAGTCATACTGTTTAAAATATGGTAATAATTATTATTAATAATGCACGTTTTATTTTCGTTGTACGTTTTGCGATGACCGCGGAGACGTGTGTCACCTGCAATACCTCATAGTATAATATATTATAACCTATTTAGGTGCGCGTGCGCAGAGCATGTGGCTGCTGTTCGATTGTGTAATACCATATTATAACAATACTAATTATATGTTTTTACTTGGACTATAGTGTTAACATTTCGCGCGCTAACGAAACGAATAATGCGTTTGCAGGCTATTCGCGTTTGTTAAATTAATTTTCTACACGCACCGGACTTGATGTCTTAATAATATAATATTATGTATATTACAATAGTTTAAAATAATATCAACTGTACCCGTACTAAGAAATATATGTATTATAATAATTGTCATCTCCCCTAATACCCTAATACCGTGTACCCACGACGAAACCCGACGATACTTAACCGTACTTATTTGTTTTGCTTATAGGGCTGTTGGACGCGGAAAGGCAAGTACAGTTTTTATATAAGAGTGGTGTGGCTTTCATTTTCTATGTGCATATCATACTTACATATTATTGTGCTATATGCGCCTTGTAGCAGTATAGGTACTCTGCACAAAGACATTATAATATATTATTACAAGCGTATAACCTATACAGCATGTAATGTGTGTGTGTGTGTGTGTGTGTGTGTGTGTGTGTGTGTGTGTGTGTGTGTGTGTGTGTGTGTGTGTGTGTACCTATAAATGTATAATAATAATATGTATAGTATTATAGTCTCTTCTTATACTATATAATATATATATATATGTACATTACACTGACGCTATGCAATTATACAAATCGCGCATGCTGTACTATAATACGCTATCCTACCTGAAACAGCTCTACCATAGAAACTTTTAAGAAATATCATAACAACGCTATTCGCCTAAAAGTTTGCTGAAAACAATATAATATACGTATGTATAGCTACCGTAATATAATATGTACAATGTACATACATGCACGAACGGCTCTGTCGGTTAGACAATTAGTTAACACGGCGCAGACCGCAGTCTCTGTCCTCTTTAACGATATCCATATACCTTCTGTCTTATGTTTCTGATCGAGTTTTCTCCTACTTAAAGTCTAGACACGTTTTTTCTGTGTTTTTTTTTTTTGTTTATCTCGTTTTTTGTACTTTCGTTCATAATATACTGTAGTGTTTGTTTGTTTGCAGAACTAAACGCCCGAAAACACAAACACATGGGTAAGTCTCGAGCGCATCTAATCGCTTTATGTTTTCACGTTGCACATAATAATATAACAGTGGCGCCATTTCCGGGGGTGTAGGAACAAGATTTTATTCTTACACCCATATTATTTAAGGTTTTGAAGTATAGATATACAACTTTCTTGAGCGTGACGCGAACAATTTTTTGAAATGTGTCCGGAAAAGCGAACATTTTTAATTCATTATTATATATTGTCAACATTCAGTTCAGATTATACTGGTATTTTTTCAGTTATTTAAAAAAATATCTCTTTATCAACTTTTGGTTATAGTTTTAGTGGATAATTCCTGATTAAGTCCGTCCTAGATGAAATGAGCATTGTCCCTTAGCAGTTTAGCTATTATATACATTTGCCCACTTAGAAATGGCGCCCCTAACATATATTATTATTATTATTATTTACACTGCAGTGCACTATGCCATATTATATCGTATATATATTATTATTATTATTATTATTATTATAATAAATGATCGTATAAATACTCAAATAAGACGCAAGGGTTTTTGCAGCGTGGTCTGCAAACTAAAATTATTGTACCCAAACTCTCTGTTCATAATGAACAGGTATTTATAATATTATATAAATCGTATTATATTCATTTAATTTTTAATCTGTATAATATGACATTAATATATACGTATAATATGTGCCAAACGAGCTGCAGTAATTTTTTACTACTAAAAAAATCGTCTCGTCGGTTTCGTTTTATCGTTTTGTCATTTTTTTTCCTTCTCGACGTGCAGAAAAGGACCTAAGATTTCTGAGGATCGGGTCCCTGAACGTGCGCGTTAAACGGACCACGGAGGCGTTCAGCAACTTCCTGGGCGTCGGACACAACGCGGAAAAGATCCACAAGACTTGGGGCTCTGCCGACAACATACAACAGGTTTACTAAAAGCACGACCGTATACGGTGGTGATAATAAATCAATGAATAATTATAAAAAATACTAAATATTAAATTGCAACGCCACGTCACGACGGCTGTTAATATTGCTGACTGCAATAATTATTCGACTTAACAGTTGCGTGTCCGCATATTTGATGCAGGAACTTGAAGGCGCAACTAGGGTCAAAATACTAGGGGACGTTGGCTATAGTCAAAAAAAATATTACATTAATTTAATCAAAACCATCAACAACACTCAATTTTAATAAATACAAATTATCAGCTGTAACACGGCATAGTAAAAAAAAAATTCAGAACAAACTTAGGTTATGATATTAATCATAATTTTATTTGAACAAAATAATTGAAATGATAATGGTAACTTAACAACATCTCTGCAAATTGCTTCACTATAGTCACTACTTATAGTATTATATTTGTTAGACTTATATGATCACATAATGGTTAATAGGTTTATAGGTATAATGATTAACTTTTGCCAAATTTGTAAAACTTCACTTGTAAATTGTAATATAGTTCAACGTTCGTCGTCTATTATATTCTTGACAAAGAAAAGTTTTCGACAAGAAAGTCGAATATAATAAATTATATTTTACAAAAAAAAAAAAAAAACGTTTTATCGAGGCTTTAAACCCGTACACAATTTCTTTGAGCGATAAATCTAAGTATGGGGGTGGAGGGGAGGGGAGAAATCCCATCATAGCTGTGCAAATTATAATGTATAACAATATTTGCAGCGCTTTAATTCGAGTTGATTTTTGTTTTCGGTGCAGAACGACGCCAAGAGAATGCCCCCTCCGAAAAGCGTTGCGATTAAGAAGAGGAAGTCCAAGCGGCCACAGGACTTTTTGAGGAGGGCCTCGGCCCCGGCCGACCGGTCGCCAGACAAGAGGAAATCTGCGGAAATCGTCGTCACTGGCGACTCGGACTCGGACACGGCCTGCGGATTCGGCACGAATTGGCATCAACCGTCGTGACCGTCGTGTCGCGTCGGAAATCACTGTATTATAGCCGTGTCGGTCGTTGCTTTGGCTTTGCTGCCGACTTTCGAGACGCTTTTCTGCTGCGTAGATAGTCGGTCTCGGGTGAAATAACAATACAACGGGTATAGGTTCATATTGTACTCTGTCATTGTCTCGTCCATAGTCATCCACGTCATAATATCATCACGATCGACATTCAACGCACCCCAAGTATTATTAGCAATATGTAACGATCACGTCCACATGCATAGTCAACATTTACGTGTCACATATAAGGCATACCTTAACGACATGTCTTGTGTGACACATAGGTACTTGACCATATGCGTACTGTGTACTATAGATATTATCTAATATTATTATTACTTTAAATATTATAATTATTAGTCTGTTGTGATTTTATGTCGTCGGTCAGAAGAAGTCTTATTTTTTTTATTTTTTTTTTATTTTTTGTGCGCTAACGCTTAACATTTTGTTTTTTTTTTATTTTGTGTACCTACTGTAAATAACTTAATCGAACATAATGTTGTATTCAGTTCAACCGACACTTTTACCAAACGTTTTTTTGAGCTACCTACTTACTTTGCCGATATGGCATTAACAATATTTTAAAAAAGACCAAAAGGGCTTTTCATTTTACATACCTACTGTTTAATATATTATTGTTGATATCTCAATATTCAATTGTACTTATATAATATTATTTATTGTATTTTGTTTATAATTATTTTAACATTATAGGCAGTTATTGTTACTACGGACTTTGATCGATTATAGTCCGTGTTGTTTCTCAATATTAATACTACATTTTATTGACGATCAGCTTTTTTAAGATTAATTGTAGTAATAATGGTTATGTTATCGGGTTATTTAAAGTTAAAATGCTCGCTGTTATTAATATTATCTATTTTATAATTTTGTTGTTAAGTTCTTTAAATTTGTACAAGTATTAATTTACTTTAGGACATAACATTTTCATCAATTATTAATATACAGTAAATATCTACAAATATTTTTGATCAGCCATGTTTATTTACATATCATAACTATTTTTTCCTACAGACTAGTGACTACAAACATAATTAAGGTCAGGTCTGAGATTACCCACCTTTTGAACAATTCTTAATTTCACCTAACCTTATGCCCTCATTAAACCATAATTTTCCAATTTAGTCATGTGACTTCTTATATATTTGACGGTGTATAACTTACTATCAAGACAATTTTAATGAAACTAACATTAATAATGGACAATATTATATATAAACGACCGATTATTCAAATGCTTGAACATGTACATTTTAAATAATACAGCATGAGAAACTTGGGATTATTAAATAAATATGCAGCATCATAAACTTGGGATTATAGTATATAGCCAAATATAATATTATGTAGGGAATAATAACAAGACAAGTAATTAAAAATAGACTGTTTTTATTTTTATTAGGAATCAACCATTGACAAACCACTTAATAAAAAAAATTACTTAATACCAAAATGCGTAGGTACTTCACCAAAAATATACTAGTTTTTAATATTTAACCTTTTGAATACTTCTTCAACGAGGTCTTCCCTCTTAACTTCTTCCTCTTGCCTAGTAGTAACATTTCTTAATTTAACTACACCTTTAGCTACTTCTTCTTCGCCAATTATGACAGCCCATGGAATCGCATTTTCTTCACAGTGCTGCAGTTGAGCCAACAATTTGGGGTTTTTCTTATACGAATGTTCAGTTTTAACACCGGCATTCCACAAATCTTTGCACGCTGTCATTCTATGTTCGACCAAATTTTTCTGAGCAGCAGCCACAAATACTTGCACCTCTGTAGTACGTACTTTTTGTTTCTCTTTAGCAAGTTTGGCTTCGATTACAGTGAACAACCTCTCAACACCAATTGATATACCCACACATGGTATGGTTTTATTTTTTGGATGGAACATACCAACAAGATTATCATAGCGACCACCGCCAGCTACACTGCCAACAGATTGGCCTTTATCTAATAAAACTACTTCATAAATTATTCCTGTATAGTAATCTAAACCTCTAGCTAAACTTAAATCAAAAGATACAAGATCTTCAATTCCGAATACTTTAATGTATTCAAAAAACAGTTTCATTGATTCAAGCCCTTGTACTGCCATTGTAGACTTGGTAAGCACATCGTCTTTAAACAGAGCTGTGACCAGTTCATCGGTTCCGTTCATCTGCACATATGTTCCGATTTTATCGGCTACTTCTTCAGACAATCCTTTTTCGTTAATCATTTCATTTTTAACTTCTTCCCACGGTGACTTGTCCAGTTTGTCTACTGAAGAACAAATTGTCCTAAACTTGTCTGTCGGTACACCACATGATTCAAACAGTCCATCCAACAAGAGCCTGTGATTGACTTTCACTTTGAAGTTGCCTGCGTCTAACGTTTTCATTATTTCAGCAGCGACAAATACACATTCCGCTTCCGGTATCATCTCGTCATATTGGCCAGCAATGTCGTAATCACACTGATAAAATTCCCTGTAACGGCCCCTGGTAATGGATGGATTATCTCGCCTGTACACCTTGGCAATTTGGTATCGTTTAATGTTGGCGATCTTGTTCATGGCCAGGTAACGTGCAAACGGCACTGTCAAGTCATATCGCAGCGACAGTGATTCGCCACCTTGATCGGCAAGATCGTAGATGAGTTTTGAGTCCTCGCCATACTTACCTGTCAGCACGTCTTTGAGCTCAAATATCGGTGTGTCGATGTTGACGGCACCGTGACGCTTAAACACTTCAGTAATCCGTCCGAGTACGTCATTCCGGATGGCCGTGTGTTCGGGGCCGTAGTCGCGTGTACCCTTGGGCGTCTTCAATTGGACTTTGGAAGACTTTTCCTGCGGCTTTTCCCGAGGTTTATCCTGTTCGTCAGACATGTCGAGACAATACAAATTCTGACACGAATGAATGCTAAGCAATTTCACTTTGTTCGAAAACCGTGAAAGCGTGAGTATATTTTTCAACATACTGATAACTGATTATCACTGGGTTATCACTTATCAGTCATGGTAACGGCCATATAGATCTATAGCCGTGGTCATAGTGCTGGTTACACTGGTTATAAGTTTACTCAAATTAATTACCTAACCAACAAATCGTCCAGCTGTTATTTAAGATAATTGTGATATGTGATAAAATAAATTTCATTCCAATCAGTAAAATTGTAGTGGTGTGAATGTAAATTAAGTAAATTATTATTGTGACGTCTACCACGACACTGACTGTTGGTGTTTTTCATTATTATTATTATTACTTTATAATTGTCAGTTTTCATTAAAATCCAAAAAAAAATTATAACATAATATCACTTTATTATCAAAAGTTATTACAATCACTGAATCTCCAACGTCGTAAAAAAGATTAAAGAATCCATTCCTTTTTGATGTCATCGCGAAATATGTAAGAATACAAATCCCGAGTGTTTCAGTCAATCACCAAATTCACAATGTCTTCGAGGGTGTTGCGAAAAATGGGCTTGCAGGACGATCGTGACCTGCCACCTGTTAAAGACGATGCGAGCGATGATACTGAAACCAGTTCTGGTGGTGTAAACAAAAAGCGACACTTAAACATGTACGATTTGGTGAGTTTGAACGTCTTATCGAAATAGAAACATTTACTGACAAACAATATTGTTATTATTGTTATGTGAACCATTATTTTTTTTCAGCTGAATAATGGTTCTATGTCCGAGTCTGAAGTCAAAGAAGACGATGACCATGAGACTACTGGTTCCGTAAACAAGAAAGATGAAAATATGTCTTACGATAAAGAAAACATTAGAAGGAAAAAGAAGAAAAAGAGAAAGAAGTCTGGTAAAGTATTGTCATCACATACTCGTAGCAGTGAAGATAATGTTGAGGTAAGTAAATAACAAATTGAACAATAATATTAAGTATACCTAGTTGAAAATTATCTTCTTTAGGACGAAGTGGAAAGAAGTGTTCGTGAAGTGAATAAAATATTGGGTGAAGTACCCGACAAAGGTGAAGATGAAGATGATGAAGCTACCTCTTCACAGAATATGCTGAACAACCGTGATACTATATTTTTCAAAAATATTTTGTCTGTACAGCATCGAAATCTTAACCCAAATAATGAACTGCGCAAAATGTTTGGACGTGTTGTTCATCAAGCTGAGTTAAGGTAAAAATTTATAATTTCATTGATTTGAGTGTACCCACTTTTCGAGAACACACTGTACTTATACAATTTTTTTAATTGACTATAACAAATTATAAGATATTTAGAAAAAAATGTAATTAAATTTATTTTTTGATCATAAGTATTATTACTAAACAGTTTTAATATGATGCATACAACAAATATAATTTTCTCTACTTTATAGTAGATTCCAAATTCACCTTGTCATTGAATTTGTAATGAAAAAAATTGTAATGGATGCATTAAATTTTCCATTCAATAATAAATCATTAAATACATAAATGTGATTTTGAGGAAGGAAACGGAATCAACATAATATATTATATTTCTAAGGATAACTTAGCTTCTGTTATATTTATATTATTATTATTCCTTTTTTTTAATTTTAAACTTAGTTTAATTTAATTATTTCCAAATAATACATTGTATAATATGACTATATAAATGTACTTTGGAATAATATCAATAGGTAAAAAAATATAAATTTCACATTTTAATTTATTAACTAACAAGTATCATAAAACATTTTAAAATCTGCACAATATAATTAAATTTCCTTATAACTTTATATTAATTATTAAAAAGCAACATTTTCTATATATATCATGTACAATGCTATTTTCAATATTTTTTTAATTTACCTTATTATATTACTACTTTTAAATAGATGGTAATGGACGTATTGATATAGATGTTTGAATGAGCATATTTTGGTGTTGTACAAATGCTTATTCTTAATTAAGTATACATTTAATTTAAATTGTAATAAATTATAATCTAATTTTATAATTGATGATTTAATAGACACTTGCTAAAAACTAATAAGTAAATGAAAATATAGCACCTTGTATAACACAGACATGTTTTTACTTTTTAGCAAACGCAAATTTAGAGGAAGAAATCATTTAAAAACCACTTGGTTGGTGACACCTAAAGACAATTGGCCACCCGTCGGCAAATCAGGTACATACATTGATACTCTAGTAACATTTTTGTTTAAGTTGCATAAAAATAACAATAAATTATAGGTTCAACAATGAAATATTTGGAAAGCAAAAATGGTATTATGTATTTTGCCTTTGAACACAGTCCAGAATACCAACAAGTTCAAATGCAACTCTATACAGCTGTGTCTCATATGTCATCAGGAAATCTGGTGGTTGGTTTCAATTAAGTTTAAACTATAAAGGAGATATTATGCTTATCTTAATTTAATTTTTAGAATATTATCAATAACCATCCATACCACGTTGACGTACTGTTACAAATGACAGAATGGGCACGACTTAGTGAAGACTTGCCAGTTGCGGCTGAACTCACTGAACAAGCATTGTACTCATTGGAAAATTCATTCCATCCCATGTTTAGTTTGTCAAATGGAAAATGTCGTTTAGACTACCGTTTACATGAAAATAGGTATTTTATTATATTAAATAAGTATCTAATGTCCATTAGTATGTTAAGGTTTTCATTGTTTGGTTTATTACTGCTGACATTTTTGAAAATATCCATATTTGTTTTAATTTTAAAAACCTGGCGATTTTGATACATTGTTGGTCATCATAAGTGTGTACACTGGTCAAAGTAGACTATTGTTGTTGTCTAGTTCGTGAACATTTTTTTTTTAGTTTTAAACAATTGTAATATTATAATATTATAGCCTATAGGTAAAAATATTAAGTGTTTATAATAGCAGTGTTACGTATATAATGTATACAAATAATTGTTAACATTTGATATGGAAATAATATAAGGAATACAATTATACATCATTGATATGAGAGTATGTTAACTAGTAACTACTGACTTCAATAGTTGACTGCTTAAGTGTAAATGTGAATACTTATTAGCTATTACCTATTATTTATCCCTGCCGATGGCATCTGTGCACACTTATGATGGTCATTATACCTAGGTTGTTATTTGAAACCTTAAGGAATGTTAGGTTAATTTGCTAGAACAATAAATCCTAAGTACAGAATTTTGTTTCCAATGATGTAAAAGTTACTACATTATTACAATTAATAAATCTGTGTGTATATAAGGTTCTCTTAAGGGAGCTGCAGCCGATGAAAAAAAAGTGACTTTTAGATCAATAAGCTAGACAAAACTGGAAGAATTTGGTTTGACAGATTTTAATTTTGAAAACGGATTATGATCAACAAATTTACTAAGGAATGATCGAGGTGATTTTGAATTTTTTTTTTTCAGCTGTGATATCCAAGAATAAAAATATGATATTTTTGTATTTATATTTTCATTATAACACTAATAATAATTTGAATATTCAAAATCGCCTCTATCATTCCCTAGTAAACTTGTTGATCAATTATAATCTGTTTTCAAAATTAAAATCTGGCAAACCAAATTTTCCAGTTTTGTCTAGCTTATTGGTCTAAAAGTCACTTTTTTTCATTGACTGGAGCCCCCTCCAACCCCCTTAAGGTTTATTTTATGTTACAAAATATAAATATATTGAAAAACAATAACAAACAAAATTAATGTTTAGATTGGTCAAATCTACATTAGTTTTGACTTTTGACAAAACCGGCTGCAGCCCCCTTAATAGTGATTAGTATCGATAGATAATAGACTTAAAAGCTGTATTATCTTCTAACAGTAAATATAATTTCAAATTGACTTTTAACAAAACTTTTTCTTCTCTAATAAAAAAAAAGCAGCAATAATTTTTTTATTTTATTAAAAACTATTGGTTGAAAAAAAAAAACAAAAAATTAATTTTTATATTTAACAGATAAATCTAATTTTAATGTGGATTTTATGAATATTAAGTGGTAAAAATACATATGGATATTAACATAATTACTTAGGTATTTAGTTTAAATGTATAATTAATGTATATTATGTCAATATAAAATTTATAATTTATTTATATTTTATGTTATTGTTGATTATAGAGCGTTGTTCCTGACTTTATACAGACATTTAACATTTGTTGGACTTAGAGCTTGTTATCGTACAGCTTTGGAATTCTGCAAACTTCTTTTGTCCTTATCCCCAATGGATGATCCTCTTGCTGTAGTACTATGTATCGATTTTTACGCTTTACGTTCTTCCGAATATACATGGTTCATTCATTTTGTGAATGCTTTTGATTCCGCTAGAAATCTTACACAGCTTCCTAATATCAAGTTTTCTCTTGCTGTTGCTAAATGGCAGAAAGGTGACGTTGAACCTGCACATACATTATTGCAAGAAGCATTAATGATGTTTCCTGGAGTTTTAATACCTTTGTTAGAAAAGTGTTCCATCCAGGCTGATAAAAGAGTCAATGCACATTCTTTTTTCACAACTTATGCTACTGAAACGTAAGTTCACATATTAAATAATATATATATTTAATGCTTATAACACATTATAGTTGTTTGACCATAAAAATTTGGTTTTATAGACAACCGAAATCATTGTCTTACTTAATATCCATGTATGTAACGAGGAGTTATCATATATGGAAAGAAGTTCAACTGTTACCATGGCTTGAACGCAACGTGCAAATTGTACTTGATAGAGTAGACGCTAAGGACCCGGTAGTGAAAAACATGGAAAATTTACGAGCCACTTTATACAGTGCCAAACCACCATTGAATATACACAGACATTTGTTATTGTCAGACATGAGTGACACAATCGCACCACCAGCTGAGGTAATTTTAAATTGATAAATATGTTAAAAATTCAACGGTTGTAGTTGAAATTACAAAAAGTCGAGAAATTACAAGGAAAACCTATTGTGCAGCTTAGAATAGTCTCTGTTGATCCTTTTTTGTTGTTGAAAGAGGTATATTATCCTTAAGGGGCCTCGCTATGGCATTGATTTAAGGAGAATCATTTAGGCAATTTCTAATCTCGTCATCGCCACCTGAGATCTATGTGTTAGTCGTAAATGATTTTTAGTGTGTGTGGCGTCCATGCGGGTCAATTATAGTGTACGGAGGGCTCTCGCATGCACATGTCAGTATGTAATATTGTGATCATGATTAAATGTTTATTTTTCACTCAAACATACGATTCTAATTCCAACAATACGTCGCAACGAATACCTCGATTTGCATTCTGACAAAATATTCTTTTTTTCCACAATGTGTACGAAGGATCAATTGAGGCACATTTTTAAAGTTGTATTTAGTTAATTAATTATTTAAGTTGGAAATTCTAAATTTTTTTGAATTTTTTACAATTTTTATTGCAATTTATAATACAAAAATTAAAAATGTGGCTCAATCGTTCCCTTGTATATATTTTGGACAGTCCAAATATTTTTTCAAAATGAAAATCATGATAATTTTTGACACGTATTGTTGGAATTAGAAACAGTAGTTTTTGACAAAAAAAGACATGGTAGTGAGGCCCCTTAAGTTTTTCATTGGACTCAAAGAACTTAAAATTAATAAAATACTCAAAGATCTAGACATTTATTATATCTTCTAAAATTTAATTTTTAAAATTCAAATTTATGTGACTTGAAAAAAGTTCATTTTTAATAAAAAGAAAATTTAATGAAGGATGAACGTGTTTTTCTGTGAACCAAGTTTTGCGCTAAAATTGTGTTATATTCGACACTCTTTTTGCATGTATCTGCAATAATTTTTTTTTTTAAACAGCCACACTTGTAGAAATTTTATCAAGGGCCACAAAAATATAACATTTTGTTTGTTTTTTTAGGATAGATAGGTGTTTATTAATATTTTTTTCATATATGACAATCATTTTTAACTAACAGCAGTTAACAGTATATTTTATACTAAACACTGCAGAATATAGTACACTACACAATATTTTACAAATGGAAATTATTCAAGAAATAGTCTTACATCTACTAAGATTATGAGCACAGTAATGTTTTCTTTATGTTTAATTGAATGTAAATTATAAAATGTATTATGCGAGCTATACAATTGGTTTGATGTGGCGGGTTACTAACCCATGTTAAGTCTAAACAAATTTTACCATCCAATGTTATAATGTAATGACATTAATGATTAATCATATTAAAATAAATTTAAATTTTGTTTTCGAAATTAAATTTGAATGGAATCGGAATATTTATTACATTGCAATAAACAAAAGTATGAATTAGAAACATACATTTTTAATTAATATATAATATAACATTTTTGTTGATTTTATTTAGAAATGTAAGCTAAACACATTTGATGAATGTTCTTTCCTTTTATAATAAAATAATTACTTGTGTATTAAATTATACAATCAGAAATCTATTGAAAAAATATATATATAATAGTAACATTGTACATAATTCTTAGTTTTAATTTTTTTTTTTTTTTTTATTGAACTTAAGCCCGGCGACTAAGGCCATTAGCTGTTGTAGGGGTTATGAACTTTGGTAGGGGTAAGGTTGGTACGGTAGGTTGATTTTTAGGATTGTTACGGTAGGTAGCAAACTTGTATATGTGTGGCAAGGTTTTTAACTACTATGAACCCGGGTGGTTACCCATCCGGAGCTAGTAGCTGTGGCCGTTACTTACTCCTAGTCGCATTCTGCGACTGGTAGCAGCCAACGCGCCACGCCAAGCCACTTAGTTTTAATTATTGACATTACTTATAGCAATATTGATAAAAAAAATAAATATTATTTAAATACTCATCAATTATGTAAAATGTTTCTCTAATTTATGTTTGTTGTCAGGCTGTGACAAATCCAATTCTCATTATGGACCCGTTTCCACCGCCAGACGGTACATCATTTTACAATTCCAGATCATCTCATGATAGCATCAGTAGAACGGCTGTGGAAAACCATTCACTTTTCTCTACGTTCTTCCGGTCACTAAACCCCGTGTTTCAAGCCCTTTCTGATGAAAGGTGATTTATCAACATTGTATCTAAATATACAATTTTATAAAATTGTGTGTTATCTTTAACTTTCAGTAATGTTGACGAAGAGTTAGCAGCTGAGGCCGAAGCTGTTGCAAGACCTGTAATAACAATGGTCGGTGAGCAAATTGAAGAAATGAGGAGTGATTTACGTCAAAGTGTCAACTCTTTATTGGACGCCATGAGAGATTTGCTGTCCAATGTACACTCACCAAATGTACCGGCAGATGGCGATATAGATGATGATTCTGAGCTCACGGATACAGCATAATAGTAAAATTTAATTAATTTAATGATTTTTCAGAATTTTTTTTTGTGTTCCAATTATCTTATAATTATTTTTAAGTTTGATTAAATTTAAATTATTTTGCATTAGAAGACTGGGCTCATTCTTATGTGTGTATTATATTCTATTGTAATCTTATTTTAACTATATGTCTATATAATTAAATTTGTGTATAGACGAAATATTAAAAATATTTTTTTTATCACAAATCTCAAACAATTTTAACTCTGCCCATAATTACTCAATACAACCATTTTCTTATTTCTTCATACCTACAAAAACTATAATAAATCTTTAGGCTATCATAATATGTCTTATATTAGGAGTTGATAATGTGTATCCAATTATATTTTATTTATCATATCTCACTGTAACTTATATTTATTTATTTTTCTCCTTCTCAGTGTGTATTAAATAAATAACATTAGAGCACAAAATTAGAAATTTTTATTTTCACTCTTTTATTTACAATTTATATTAGACCTAAACTAAAAGTAAAGTCTTAAAATTACTTTTAGTTTTCAGTACAATTTAAAATACCTAACAACGCACAGTCCATACCTTTTATCACATGACCTACTAACATGACTATTGAATCAATCCACATTGTTACATATAAAATGACTTATAAAAATATCAGCCGTGAACACCAGTAGACTAATATTGAGGATTTTTTGATTAATATCATTGGCCGTTTATCATGCCTCATTGAGAAACAATAATTTCTTAAATCATAGTTTCTCAATGAACAGAGAAGTATTTATACTACTATTTCCATAATAGGTACATCAATTATACAAATAATATATACATTTATGTTGTATAATAATAAATTAATCAAACAGCTTTTTGTTCTTTGATTAGGGTTATGAAATGAAAATAAATTTATTTTAAACAATTTCATAAAAACTTTAAGTTGAACAAACAAAATCTTTATTTTTTATTAGCTTATGTCATTATTACTACCCAATTCAATCTTAGTTACACAAGAGTTAGATGGAACTACAAAGACTGTTTATTGAATATAATTATAAACTTCAAGCAAATATTTTTGTTCTTTATTTTGTAATGAGTTTATACAAATATATTCAACAGTATTTAATTTTAGAATAAAAATTCAACTCAAATCCAACAATATTGTATATCAAATTATGTAGGTATATCAAAAGTAATTTAACACTCAGAAAGGTTAATGAGGGTAAAGGGTTCAATGCTTGAAATAAAAAACCCATTTAGAATTTTTTTTAATTATTATAAGATTAGTTCAACTGTGGGTAGAACAAATTATATTTGTTTCAAGATTCCAAAACTAAAATCAATAATCAAATTTCAAGATTTTTTAACATATTGAGTATTTTTGTACAATATTAATTTATTTTATTATTTTGTGCTCTATATAGTATAGCCTTGCCTGTTTCATTTCTTACAAAAGTAAATTCAAATTTCTTTCCCTTTGTCAATTTTCTCTATAAATATTTGTGCATATAATTTATTGTGGTGTATAGTAGATTATCAATTAATCATTTTGATTTTTTTCAATTGAAATTACTGATTTGTAATCAGCAAAAAAAAAATATCTTAACAATCGTTTGTCAGTTTTAAACAAATACATTTTTTTCTTATAGTAGATATTATATATTTATATTTTGTGTAATAATAATCAGTCATTTGAAATATTTTAGTAAATATTCTCAGCATACTTATAAATGTTCAGTAGGTATTCATAAACTTATTTTGAGAAGAGAAGTGACTATTTTATAGTTTTTGAAATTTAACTTTTGAATGTGCTGGAATATAAAAATAGTACTAGTCTACCACTGGTAGGTATGTACCAATATGAAAATCTAATAATTTTTGTTAACATTCAAAAAATAAAAATATTGATCCTAATATTAGTATTTTACGTTTGTTATATTACTTTAATTTTGTCTAAAAGTTTGTGTTTTATTTAAAAGATACTTTTCTAATTAATTTTGTAAAACCAATGCATTTATCATATAATTATGTAATAAATATAATACCTATTTACAAATTATAATAAGTGTAAATTGTTATTTAAAAAAAGGAAAAACTATACTAACAATTGCTAATTATTTTAGATAATATACATCTTTTATTATGCAGCTACTAAATGGTAATTGAATATTTATCAATCATTTAAAATATTATACACCATTTCTACTAGTCATGTTAAACAGTCGCCATACTCTATTTATGTAGACTCCTGATTCGTGAGTGAACATTTTTATGTAATAAGGAGTATTAAATATACTCATGTGATGTATTATTTTAGGTATTACATAAATTATACTGTACAAATAAATGATTAATAAGGTATTTAATTTATAACATTACTTACTGTTGCAATCTGACGCTCAATATATTTTTGATGCGGACATTTTCCCCCCATTTTTTTTCAAAGTTTACTATTTAATATGAAATTATTTTTTACCTATTGTCTAATATTTTCAAATATTTTCATAAATATATTAAATTATAGATGTATATTTTTGATAAAATGAACTACTTGAATACAATTCACAAGCAATTATTAAATTGTTAAATATCTAAACTGGTAAAAAAAAAATATAAATATGAACAAAGAATATAAAATATGTGTTTGGAATTAACAAAAGAATCAGAAATTAAATGTTTTTTACAAAGTGTATCATTTTTATGTCGGAATTTTTAGCCATTTTTATTAATTATTAATTATATTTTATTTTATACTTATTTCTTTTTAAATTTTTATTGTTTCAATTAGTTCAGTTGATCAAACATATACATCTAGATATAATCTATTATATAAAATATAAAATAATTTTTATATTTTATTTAAAAAAAATAATTCACATTAAATCATAATTAATAAATAGTATATTATACTTAGTCAATAATAAACTTTAAAAAAAAAAATGGGGTAGAAATGTTAGCATCAAAATTAATATATTGTGGGGGGAAATGTATTACTAGACCGTAAACAGTCAGGGGTGAAATGTCCATTTATCTTCGATTTGAATGCAATAATTGCATTCGATAAAAACGATACTGAGCTGACGAAAAAAAATGTACGAATCATAAATATTATGTACTAAAAAGTAACCATTAATGGTATATAATATACCTCTGGTGTGGAATTAGGTATTTTTTTTTAATTTTATTCGTTTCTATGGTGACAAACAAAGCGTTAGAAAAATAAACGATTGTGGTTCCCGTGGAGTTGAAAAACTATTGAGAAAATCGAAAAATGACCTCTACGATACCATCTTGATCCAATTTGCTAAAAGATAAGATACTATATTATGTTGAAATCGAAGCACTCCTTTTGTTAGAAATTTTGTTTACAGGATAAAAAAAAAAATAAACATCAATGTAAAACCACTAGCTTCCTCGCTCTGTTCAGTATCTAAAAATGTAATATGAATAATATTTTTTAGTTATAAACAAATTGTTGTATTTTGTTTGACTTTGACTTTATTTCCAAACTACTTAGATTCGTCTCGAATTTCAGAGAATACGACAACGGTGATTATAATCACAATGTTTTCTGCGAAGCGGTGAACCTTTATTATAAATTGTAATGTATATTATTATGTAGGTTGTTGGTACATATACTGCATCGTATATATATTTTGAATTATTAGACGCCCCGAGTTTTACCCATAATTTTGTGTTACATTCCAAAAACCAGCTCTCAACAAAGTCGGGTACCTATTAATTATGTATTATTATCTTCGCGTCACTATGATTTTGTATATTTTATACAGGTGGTCTTCAAATGGAAACGTCCGGTAAAAAATGTGATGTCTCAATATCGTGCCCGCGGTTGGGTTAGCTGTTAGCTCTCCGTCGGCTGTTCATTGTAACGCGACCACAACAACAACGACAACGACAACAACAACAACAACTACAACAATAGTGTTGTCGCGTCGCGTCCTGACCGACGCGGGCAATAAAAACGTCGTTTCGAATGTTACCTTTTACGGGGGGCGAGTTTATGCGACCAAACGTGCGTACGCGTTTCCGAGTTTGCCGACCTGCCGCGGCACCGCGGTTGACGTCACGGCGACTCGCGGTTACCATGGTATCCTGGGACAGACGAGGATTGACGTCATCGTCGCGAAGCCTTTTTCTCCGTATCCTTTTTTAATGTACATTGTAACGGAATGCACACCGGGCGCCACCGCGCAGCGATCGTTTCAAACGCGACTTTTGCGCCGGTTTTTATTTGATATTATGTTATAATATTATCCTAACGATAAGAGTACAACACAGGTACACCGCCGTATGTCCTGCGCTTCCCCCCCCCCCAACGCCACGCGTCTACTGCCCCGCTATCGGACCGTTAAGATTTTATGCGAATAGATAAAAAAAAAATAATAAGTTTATAAGTTTTTTGCGACGAGCGATTTCCGGCGAGAATCGTACGCACAGCAGTATTATATCGATAAACTCTTTTTTATTCACGCCGTTTTCATTGAGTTTCAACTCTTTTCATACACGCCATTTTCATTTGCGTTTCCGTTTCACATTCGCCCAACCGATAGGTACTTATTGGCATTTATACGTCTTACTTCCGGCGTTGTAATCGATAATAATATTATATACTAGATATACTTTAATGCACGACGAGTGCCCGAAATTCATAATAATATATATAATAAATACTGACGCATATTTTTTTTTTTACCCACAGGCTGTACAAGACAACGACAGAATATTTTGTATGTTAATGAGTAACCCACACAGCGTTTCGTAATGATAATATTATATTATAATGATAACGTCGTACTAATATTATTCGTTATTATAATGTTATAATAATATTTTTAAACAAAAAATTGCCGTCGGGGAATAAGCATACGCTTTATATATTATGTACGCGTAACGTCATATTTTTCGTATTTTCATTGAAGGGATTTCGAAAGTTTTCTCACTAACTGTGCAATCATTTCAGATGTTTTTCAAACAGTCGTGTGAATTATGATTTTTTATAAGATTGAATTTAGATAATAATACGATGGACATACTTTATTGTTTTATTACATAAATAAATACATTTCTTACTAATTGTATCAATTACTACGATGGCTACTATATTATATTTGAATAAAAAAAATTAAGTATTGTTCTTTCTCCCAGATTTTAAGAGATTAAATAATTCATTAAAAGGACTTGGCAGAATACGAGACGTATATTAATCTTGGTTGGCTAAAGCGATATTTTACAAACTACATATTACGCTATATACATTAATAATTAGCAATTAAAAGGCCGTTAAACATTTCAAGTGCAAAGCTGTACGTACGAGTGTTTTTCTGGGTTCGGCATTTTGACTGCAGTGCACAGATGTATGAATCAATAAATTTTTGATATTGAATTGTAATTACTGTGAGTAGGTAGCACAAAAAATAATAATAAAATATACATTATTGTTCGTGCCGGACACGTCGCCCGCGACTGAAATAGCTCACTTTCCGCCCTCGCCACACAATATTATACTTTTACGAATTATAATTTATTAAAATATATTGTATAGGTAGCAGGTGCACATTACAATTTTGCGGGTAGGTTTACCAAATTACATAATAATATATGTCAACGAAGGTGGACAGTTTAAAACATAACGGCCAACGGGGCTTAATGTTTACATTTAGTTTTATTTTTTACAACACATGTTTATTTATTATATTTTAATTTGTTTGAAAACTATTTACGAAATTGTGGAAAAATTCAAAAATGTAGGTATCGTTTAAGTGAGTTTCCCAATGCTGAGCAATCGTGTCTATTATTATAACATTAAAATATTATATCACGTATAAATTACCACGTAATAAGTAATAATGCTCGAATCCAAGATCAACATAGTTTATCATTGTTGCCGGTAAATATAATTTAATACATGATTTACCTCCTAAATTAGAAATCTGTTGACCTGAAACCGTATTAGTTATTTGATTTCAAATCTTGAATATATACCTGTGTGTAGTCAAATTACAAAAGTATTGTCGGTACAGTAAAAATTAAATTAAAAAAAATCAAATATCATAAATCTACCTGCGCAGCGTCTGACTATAGCAGCGAAAATACGAAAATTAGGATCAGCCCGTCCATGGGTCGAATGGTCCAAAACGACCAGTTGTGCAGCGTACTTAAAGGTGTCGGTGTTGGTTTTTCCAATTTTCCACAATTCTATAAAATCTCAATTTTATACTTTAGTTGCCACCTTAATTACCTATAATAGTTTTTCACTAATCTTCTACCCGATGCCTACATAGAGGAAGGGTTGATTCAGTGCATTATATCGACAAAAATTATTCCACCTGAAAAACTATCACGCCTCACTGATGTATCAAGTTTTGATAATATTTTTTTTCCGAAAGATGAAAACTTTGTTCAGTTCAGATCAAAGCCCGACGTTTCGTTTTACTCGTGCTAGAAAAATAAGTTTGAAAAGTAACAGACATTGGTGTATTATTATTCAAAAGTATATTTTAGCGTCTTTAATTATAACGTTTAAAATCAAGCTTTGATCCAACCCTACGATAAACGTTCTCTTCTTTTAAGTAATAATAATAATAAAAACGAAAACGAAATCCGACTATTGCACAGGGCGTGAGGGTTTTTCTTGTAAGACATATGTTAGTAATAAAACGCACCGACTCCCTCAAATAGATACCTACTATATGGATATACACATTCCACGTCCGAGCACTTACTTAAACTACTATAACCTAATCCGCTGATTGGACATCGAAATTCGTTGTTAACACTAATTATTGAAATCGTACTCTGTTACACCTACACGGACCGAGTTGAGTTAATGTCGATCCGTTGGTGGTTGGCACTGTAATAGACAAAACCTGTTCAAACCGTTGTTACGGATGCGGACGAAAACCGACGGGCGGCTCGTGGTCAATGACAATAGATGCCGGAAGTCCGGAAGTGGAAATCTCTGAAGCCGTACGATGTGCGACGCTGACTGCCACTCGTGCAGATCTACTTGACGTCTACTGATCGACGACGGGCGTGATGCAGATCATGATCTCGAGATGTGTGCTAAAACAGACGCAGTTATACTGTGTGTGTAGAACAATATTGTAGGTAATTACATCATTGTAAATATCGTATAGGTACGATTATTGTTTTACTCTGAAATCAATTAAAACGATGATTTGTATGACCAGGCGAGAAACTATTTTGGTGGTGTATACAATATAACGATATAGTGTAATAAGATGTAATGAAAGTAAACAACGTTCGCGATCAGTGTTAACGTTAAGCAATATCTATACGTAACTTTGGTACTTATGTGAAGCTTGCAGAACGCCTTGAACTACATTTTAAACTTCGGATATTGCGTCGGAGTAGCTGTGCAGTGGATTCCGCAAAACGACCCTGTAACTTTGAGGTAAGCTAATATCATTAGTTCATTGCGATTAAATATATTATATTAAGTTACGTTTTAATCTATTTAACAGATATGAATAATATTATGTGACACGTGAACACTGAGCATTATTGTTTATAGGAATAAATACAATTAAATCGTGGTAATGCTCATTCAAATAACAATAGCTTGAAGGAGCGACGAAATAAAAAAAAATTAAAGAAATAACATTCTCGGTGGGCACTCGGCAGCCACACCGGTTTTATAGATGTCAACAAAATTGCAAAAACAAAATAGGTATATCCAACCCAAACGTACTTACGTACCAATTGTCGAACAAAATATACGATATTATAAATATTACAGATATACAATATTAACATGAATGGCATGCAAAATGTATGGAAACATCAAAACACTTAAATACTCGTAAATTCAATCGAATTCGCCGATATGAAAAACCACACAACATAATAACGAATTAATAATATTATAAAATATTGTCTGCGAATAAGTTACACCCGACTAAATGATAAGTAAGAAGAACCCTCCCCCGTGTGAATTCTGCACTGACGGTCGAACAATTCAGGACAGTTAAAGGTCCTCGGCAATTTTTTTTTTTTTTTTGGAGCACAAAGCATTTAAAAAATTGAAATTAAATTATCACTCGGGTAGTGATTGCAGTGGGTCGTGGCAGTTTTTTTTCACTGCATTGGTGGGCGTCTGGGCCTTAGTGTCACTATAACAAAGTAACAAACACTGTGTGTGTAACATGATCAGTTGAGGGCTGAGGTGCATATTAAAATAGGATAAGATAAGATATACCAACTATTGTAATAATCGGTCATAAATATTATAATTTATAGCTTAGACAACCGATAAAATGTATTTAACAAACTGTTTTTAGACATATCATGTGGTCTACACATTTCGCTAGGTATATATTGTTTAATACCTACAATTATGACGAGCGCCAACTGTCAATTGGTTTTTTCGGGGGATGGCAAAATGTATTGTTCTAAATCCACAGTGAATAATTGTGCGTGATTATACTTGGCGACGCTAATACCTATCAACAATGACTTTTCTTTATTTTTGTCGATATTGAATATACGATCTATAAGGTATTCTTTATATTTTTTTAGAAGCGACGTATAAATATTACAAGACTCGATCAGAGGTACCTGAAAGAGAATCTCGGTTTAGAAAAACGTTTATCTCGAGCCTCGAGGATGTTATACTTATACTACGGCAATCATATTAACTTAATGCATAATATTTTTACTATGTATATTATATTATTTTCGTTGTCAAACTTTTCAAACGCGAGTTTGGAATTTTGGACGATCCTTCCTGAATTCGATTTGGGCCGATTCCGTAGTTGTAGTGAGCGTTTTATACGTCTCCATTGCTCCTGGTGTTCGTCGATGCGCTTCTCACCAGGTTTTAGGAAACATTGTGTAAATGTAATAAGTATGTAGACGCGTATATGACACAATAAAATTATAATA
Organism: Sitobion miscanthi; assembly: GCA_008086715.1. Taxonomy (NCBI): domain Eukaryota; kingdom Metazoa; phylum Arthropoda; class Insecta; order Hemiptera; family Aphididae; genus Sitobion; species Sitobion miscanthi. Next base: position 6,277,513 of record CM017797.1, read on the forward strand.
TACAGTTTCCATGACGACTACGACGGATGCGTCGTAAACTTTTATGGCGCGGATCGTCCGACCTCGAACCACCACACGTGTATTACACTATATAGTAGGTATAGTATATTATTATTATAAAAATCTTTTCCGTCGTCCGCGTCTATAATAAAATCACGGGCATTCTACACGATGACGTGCGAACGATTGGATGTAAGGGAAAAAAACCCAAACGACGGTATATAAAATCGACGTCTACCGTATACAGCGGTCGTGATTTTACTATACAATATTATATGTTGTACGGTGTTCATTTTTTGTCTTATGCCGAAAACCGATATAATACGTAGAACGTGGGAGCGGCGGTGAGGAAAACACTGGACGGATATTTCACGGTCTGGCGTGCACGGGGAGGTTGTAAAAATGAAAAATAATTTACGCGGGTGTCGGCGGCCGCGACCGAAAGTAACCAGAACTACCGTCCCGTACTTACCCCCGTTCGGTTTTATCGGTGACGACGACGATGACGGTCGCGCAATAAAAATCACGAGGGAAATCCCTTCGACGACGAGCTGTCGAACGCCCGTAAATATAATATACGTATATACGTATATCGTGTATATATTATATATACGTTCGCTGGCAATAAATCCTTTTTTTCTTTTTTTTTATGGAGGTGATGAGTAAACAGGAAGAACAGATATTTCGGTCCGGGCGGAGGACGAGAGAGAGAAAAAAAAATTCTCAACGTTCTGTTTTTAATCATCGAGTCGCCGCCACCGGTCGTCGACGGCAGCCCATGGAAACCCATCGTGCGCTCTCACTTTGTATAAACACCCGAACGCTCGTTACGCGCTCACGGAAGGCGTCTGTACGCACATGTACAACAAACTTATACTTACTATGTATGTGTGTATGTGTGTAAGCACGGTGGCGTAGCCAGGGGGATTTTCGGCGATCTAGATAGGGGGAGGCAAGTGGGCATCCTTGCCGCGGGCGCTGTCGGTATAAAAGCGCCCGGGCAGCATTTTGAAATGATAACATTATAATCACGAACGATGTTATTATAATGTTATGATAATATTTTTAGTCGAACGTTTGCTGTCTGGGCGGTAAGGCTACTCTGTTGAGTTTATGAAAAACAAAAATGTCATTAACATAAAATATATATAAATCATACGTATTTCTAAAAAAATTATAATGGGTATTACCTACACAGTCATTTGTTAATTAGCACGTTGAACGCCGATGTCAACTCGTAGGAGACGCTATATAGTAACCGAGCGCCCATCATGGCCGGTGTCAACAGTGGCGCTTAATTTTCGTCAAGAACAATAGTTAATTCGGGAAATTATTCGTCTGGAATTATGATGGCTATAAATTTATTTGTTTTTTTTTTTTTACCAAAAGGCGCTTATTCTATTTTTTTATTCGTAAAAGGATGTATACTTTGAAGTATTGTACACCGGAAAACTGATGAATTTTATATTGTTAGGTAGTTGCACATACGGGTACTTGTATAAACTATAAAGGTACATCATACATCAAGGGTGGTTGAGTTGTACTTACTGCAGCAAGTTACACTCGAAAGGAGTCGAACAATCACAATTGTTTTAAGAGTTGTCATTTTTTACGGGCAACGAAGTGCGCGGGTTCGGCTAGTATTATATAAATATGTATTATTATTTATTTATTTATTGTTATTTAATCCGGAATTTTCTATTATAGGCGTTGCAGGGATCACGTATTGAAACCTTTGAATAACATTTGTGATATTTGTTATTTTTGTATATTTCAAATCAATGTAGGTACCCAACTGTAAAACAAAATGTTTATCATAATATGTACATCAAATAATTGTTAATCTATAGGATTCAAATCGTTATTATAAATAATAAAATATCTATTAGTTATTACCGTCTTACAAAATATCGATAAAAATCAAAAGAAAAAATAGGATAATAATATACATATTATATTATAATATCAATTAACGAGCTATATTATTTTTGTAATCGAAATTTCAACATAAATATAATATTGAATAACATCGATTCGTATATAGGTGTATTATCACAATATACTTTATGTTGATAATAGTTTTGTATAATTTTTATAAAATATCTTAACGTGGACAATTAATAATGTAGTTAATATCGTAGTTTTATTTTCCGCTGGGATATTTGTACACCTTGAATACCTGATACCAAATACAATAATAGGCTTCGGGGTTCTAAATCGAGCTCAGCGCGCCTAGGATAAAATATGTGTCCAGTCGACCTATTCTTCGATGGCTGGCCATATGATATGTATATAATTATTGTAAACGGGTCCACAGCAGAAAATAATATATTACACAATACTCTGTACGAAATAATCGTGAAGCGTAGAGCAGACGAAAGCTGATCGCACCGAGGAGAAAATATGTTCGGCAGTTTTGCCTATATAATGGCATCGATAAAAAATATATATGTGCACGTGCGCGACGATCCAACAGCGGTATAATGCAAAGTGACAATAAGTGCTTTTATTTTTTTCTCATTCCTTTCGACTTTTTTTTTATCTCTACAATCCGATTTCCACCCTCTCCCGACCGCCATTCGGATCGCGTTCGTGTCTACGAGGTGCGAACGAGTGCACTTAGGACGCGGTTTGACAAAGACCGAAAAATATTTGATTTGTCGTTCGCGAGAAAAAAAATTATCGAAAACAATTATCGTGTCAAACTTGCTCAGTGGCCATCGTGTTGCGTAGATTATTGTGAAATTTATTATTGCTCACGATTTATTATATTATGGAAAATATTATATCCGTGTATTAAATACGTACCTCGGAACCATAAATAACGTCCGTTATTTTTTTTTAAAAGCGGATGAAAAATATCTCCTCTCCGACGAAAATTATTGAATACATTCCTCCGAACGTAGCAAACATAATTAGAATATATGTTTTCAAATATTTATCATATGCTGTCAGATTTTCCAAAAAGATATATTTTTTCGTTTTTTTTATTGTTTTTATGTGAATCAACTTAACAATTTATGTTTTCAAATTATTGTAGTCTATTATATAGGCACTTTATATTGTGAACAATTTGTAGATGTACCGTTAATGTATTTTAGATCACTAATATTATTGTTCGAATATTCATTAAACAATTCCTGATTTAAATGCATAAATGATACCTACTTACTTATCTATTGAATACAATATAATATTATTCATCGGTATCGGTATGAGTAAATCGTAAATGTGTTACTTGGAAACTTTAACCACTTTAATGTCAACGCGGTACTGATATCAAAATATAGTTGTTAACTAGGTACTATTTTGTTAAAATTAAATATCGTGCAGGCGTTATACACTTTTATTCAATGATATAATAATACTGCACATTAAGCGTAATATTATACTATATAAGGTTCAATACAAAAATTATGAACGTATGTTAAAACCACCTTCGTGCACACGTCAACAAGTTTATCGTAATAATAATTTAATTTTTATAGAACTACGACAAGTAAAAATCGTTAATATAGTATACATTGTAATAAACTTTATCCAACGAAAAGGAATTTTTCTTCAATATTTTTTATCGACGTCGTTATTATAACATTTTCATATTTTCATTTACAATATTACAGTTTTAAAATCACTAGTCAATTTTTCAACAAAATAAATTTTACGATCACAAAAATACATTTTCATGAAAAGTTAATAGGCCACCATGTTCTAGTGTTGTATTTACCTTTTACTATTTATCTATCATTTATATCGCACAAAGTTGTAACTTACACGTTGTAACGTTATTGTAATCCGACTTTTTAAAATTAATTGTCATGTAAAAAAAAATTTTAAGACAAATAAATGTATAAAAGTTTATAGTTTCCTGTATTTACATAGTATAACATCAGACTACGGACTGCTATATGATTTTAACCTTAATGACCACGTGTGCACGTATGATTTACAACAAAAAAATTGTAGGTAGGTATGTATAACATGAAACGAAAAACTATAATTTGTAATTTGTATTCGACATTTTGAGTCTCAATTTTAAATGTCGACACAAATATTTTGATTAAGACGTGATTAATTTAATTGAATAATAAATGTTGAAAGGTATAGGTTGTAAATATCTAATATTCAGTAATGTACGTTTCAAACGCCGAGTCACTGTATAATGTTTGCTCTGCGTTGTTTACACTGTTTGTTGTAGTTGTATATACCAAATAACTAAGACTAATAACTAAGTAAAACATCGATTGTAAATATATTACAACCGATGTTGTAAGTTAAGCCAACAATCGTTTTCTGCTGGTCGTACGTTCAAATGGATTTTTCGTCGAACATTTGCGAATTGTTCTCTATTCGCTGGGTTATGAAACCGTGTCATTATAGAGGTGATCAACAATAAAAAGTAAATAAATAATAATTATTTTGCCCGAAACCGATCATCATTGAAAGTCAAACAGTCGAGCACGTGAGCACGTTATATAGCAGTCGTAGTGTAAACGGTAAACACTAACCTTATTTATAAATCCAAATCATTTGTGAAATACGAAAGTCTCGTGTGAGCTTTCAGTGAAATAGATCGAAAACATATTCGCTGTATTATACGATTGGGTACAAGTCCCGAGGGTGGACTTTTGGTAGTACCTATAGTACAATTTACAATGAAAATACACATAGTATAACGTAGTAATTCGCGCTCAAGGATTTCACGTCATCAACACGCTCTAATTTTAAGCGATGAATCATTGTGGCATCGAATAAACATATGAAATCGTCCAATACCACGCGAGATAGATACTAATTTCTTATAAAACTCATCACATATTATATTTTGTCACCAACTCTATACACATTACATACACTCATTGTATAGCCGATGAATGTAAACTATACAATCATCGGCACATCAAACTATAGCTTTGATACGCGTAGGTAGCGGCTAAATAATTATAATTATAATATAGGCGTTACGCATTCGAAATATTTTTATAATACTTAACACGATCTGTTTAATCTAAAATAAAATAGCTGAAAAGTATTTGAATAAAATTGAAATTAAAAACGATTTCATATATAGCGACTATATGTATTTATTATCCAAAATCGAAAACCGTCTTAAATGATTTGTATTTCCTTCAAGCAGTTAGGAAGGTATCTTATGTCATATTTATATCATAAATCATAATAATCATTATAATATATGGTTTCGTTTACGATGAATTTCATCATTTGTTTTTATGTTGAGGTAATAGATATGTTTCAATCTTCAGACAATGAAGTATGGCTCGCGTCGTGAAATCGATTTCAAACGATATGCGCCGCTAATTAAGCGGCCGTACTAAATTTAAATTAATTTAACATTAACAGGTGGGGAGGTGTCTAGGGTACTATTAACCCATCACCACCATGTCCCGTGTAGACCATGTGGTCAACGTTCAGAATTTCCTCGTTATTCGCCGAGTTATGATGTGATATCGTCGAAATCAATTCGGTGGGGTGGAGTAGTCGAATATTTTTGGTATAATGCGGTAACGCGTTGTGCACATGGCTCACACGTAATACGGTTACAGTGCGATAGAACCTCTACACGGTAACCGGTAACACTCAAGTCGCCGCACTGAAGAACCGCTGACGGTTAATCGAAACCGAATCGAAAACATTATATATTTACTCTGTCGGTTGTGCGACGTGTCGGGCAAAAACAATACGTGGTAGCTGTGGTAATACCTACTCGACGAATAAACAGAGTGTTGGTCACCTATACAAGCCGAGGACCTATATCGTTTTCAACTGTGCACACGACCACGGTACAACGGTGGAAACCCGACTTTACACGCCATAGCAGTGACCGCGATATTTTTCCGTTGACCGGCGTTGAAGGAAAACTGTATAGTTGCCAACCGTTTTCTCCGCGTTACCATTATACATATTATTATTATTATTACGGTCCGCGGCGTAACGCGCTCAGAAAAACGAGAAAAAAAACATTTCGTCAGAGTCGTTAATAATAAACCAATCAAAGTCTAGTCAGACCGTATAAATAGTCGACCCTAATGACCGCGCGCGCGGTGTATATTTTTAAATATATATTTCGACGGATAATAGCACGGATCGCCTGTGCGTACACGACGAGAAGAAAACCTATCCGTAAAATATAATATAAATATATATAGATGAATAATATCGTACAACTAGCACCTATATTACACCATTATTATTATTATTATTATTGTACACTACGCAACTGGTGTGTTAGCCGTCGGCCGCTGTCGGTGTGGCTGCGACCGACGATCGGAAGACGACGACTGTTCGGTCTATGTACTCGCAGTCCTCTCGACGATTGAACGTTTCATTGGTGCATCGTATATATAAATAATATAACGTGATGTATTACCGTTATTACGGGAAAAAAAATATATTATCGAATCGCAAAGCTCTGCGCATCGTACGCGCGTTTACGTTACACTGTACAGACTATAATATATTAAAATACTGCTGCGATACAGCTGCTGCGTAGGTATGAGATTTTGAAATTTCACAGCGCCACGCCGTCGCGGTCCACCGAACGAATACTACTCTCGTATCTGTATAATATGCTCTCATCATATAATATATATTGTATACGCATCCATCACGTTTCGGGGGTGGTGCATTCACGACTAAAATTCGTGTATAAATAGTCGACCGCGGAATGTAGGTGTGTGGTTATCGTCGTCAATTGTTATCGGCGCCGGATACGATATTTTAAATTTTATATAATATACCTATATACATCATAATGACGTTTATATAACATCGGTTTTTGAAATATTTCGTCCTGTTTTCATCCTAGACGGGTAATATATTATATTTAAACCTATAGTAAAAAAAAAACGTCTACTCGAAGTACGACGAAATACTTATTTGTAGGTGTATGCACAGTCCGTGCCAAAAATCACGTCACCTCTATATCACGTACCTACCCTACAGTTATACGAATATTATAAACGTTAAAAATATTCACACTTTACGTTTACTCGAAATTATCGTATTATATTATATTGCCTAGGTCAGTGGTGCGCAACCTGGGGGTCGCGAAATTTTATTAGGGGGTCGCCAGTAATCACCAAATGAAAAATTTTTATACTATGTATTATTTTATAGTTTTATACAAAGTAAAATTATTTTGTACCGTCGATGGCTGTGTCAATCGTAATATTATGACATTATGTCATATCTTAATGTCGCGATAACAAGTTCTATTGAACCACGCAGTATATAGGTTATTTTTAAATTGAATTTAATCAGTAATTTTATTTAATCTTACGGTTATTATGAAATAGTCCGATAGTCATGTACGAGCCGTCGAGTTGATCGTATTGATGCTTATAATTTTGTATAGCTTGTAATAATTATTTGTATTTTGTATTATTTTAAACTAAAATTTTTAATATTTTAATATTTTATAATATATAAACTAAAACGATACGGATACATTTTTAATTAAACGACCGATAAATATCAAACCAAACATAGAATCAATCACATCTACAAGGCAAGTTCAGGTCTCTCATTAAAATAATTAAAAAGTAATTTTATAATTTCAAAAATATTAAAATTTTTGATTATCATTATAATGATACATTTTTTAATTTTAGATTTTATATAACTCTAATTTTGTATTTTTTTTTTCATGTTTTTGATTAATTAAATTAAAGAAATATTAAAACTGCTCTAAAATTAACGATTTAATGTATATGAATAAAATGTGTGTATACATTAAGACTATTAAGTAAATTTAAATTACACACTTACATAATGTTGGTAGGAAGGGGGGGTCATATTAAAAATAAATTATTTTGGGGGGTCGTGGATCAAAAAAGGTTGCGCACCACTGACCTATATCACTATACTTATAGATTTTCTACGACGGTTATATATTATTCATTCTAGCCAATTACACGAAAACATAATAGGTTAGGTTACCAAATTAAGGTTACCAAATTTTATTTAAATTGAACATAATATGATACGGAATTATATACACAGCTTAATGGGTTGTATTAAAATACGTTTAGGAACCGGGAATTCAGCACACTCAAGCTTATTCTTAACTTGTTTAATTTGTTGACATGATTTTGATTTTTAAATTTAACATAATACTTTAGTGATCGTTAATAAACTAATATATAATAATAATTCCCGAGACGAGAGCTTTAAAAATATTGTTGCTATGGACAACTATAATATTATTGTTTGGAACATATATTTCCCGAGACATAGCTCATTATTGATATATCGTTACAACCGTACCTACGCATTGTAATTTTTTCGTCAAAAGTCATAACACTGTTTTTTGTTAATATAATAATTATATCGTTAACAAAGTATATATTGAAATATGTCGATTAACGCTGAAGCTTCGATCAAGTCGGCCGAAGAGAAAACGATAACTCCGTCCGCCGAAACGAATCAAAACACGTCTTGTGAAGTGCGGTCGGAAAGTTTCGATCAGTTCGTCGGCCCGGCGTTGAGACGGCATGGTCTGGACACAGCGGTGCAGCCGGCTTCTGGGGGCGATTCAGCCGACGTCGGTTTGGGACTGCCGTCTTCGGTTGATGCATCAGACGACGGGTTGGAACTGCCATCTTCGTGTGATGCAGCCGACGTCCGGTTGGAATTGCCGTCTTCGGTTGATGCAGCCGACGTCGGTTTGGGATTGCCGGCTTCTGGGGGCGATTCAGCCGACGTCGGTTTGGGACTGCCGTCTTCGGTTGATGCAGCCGACGTCGGTTTGGGATTGCCGGCTTCTGGGGGCGATTCAGCCGACGTCGGTTTGGGACTGCCGTCTTCGGTTGATGCAGCCGACGACGGGTTGGAACTGCCGTCTGCGTGTGATGCAGCCGACGTCCGGTTGGAACTGCCGTCTGCCGCTTCGCCGGTCATGGCCGGCTCGCAGCCTGCAGCCGACGACTTGGGACGGCAAGCGGTGACGGCCGAGCCGTCGAGCAGTGGCCCGACCGAAATCGTCGTGGCCAACTACGCGGGCCCCGCGTTCAGGCGTTACGTCGCTATGCTGAACGAGGCCGTTGCGTCGCCCGGGGCCCACGACGTCATTGCGGATGCGCCGGCCACGTCTTCGCCGTCCGCATGTTTGCCGGCCGTCTCGACCCCGCTGCAGGTCTCGCCGCCGCAGCTGTCGAGCCACGCTTGCGCGGACACCATGAGACGGCGTTCGTATTCGATGACCGACGTCCACGTACGGTTTGGTGCGGATGATGGTCTGGAAATCGGTGGTCTCGTGGACCCGCCGAGACGCCGCGCATGTTCCATGCCGAACATATATGTTCTATTCAGTTCGTCGCGAGATTTGTCTCGGTTGGATGAAGCGCAGACGGCGGCACAAACCGCGAATGTGCCGTGTGATGAGACCGAGCGGGAAGCAGAAGTCCCGCCTAAACATCCTAAGCGCAGGACGGCGTTGTGGAAGAGAACGAAGCGGTTTTTTAGACGTCTGTTTTGTTGCGCCTAACACAATGGTCCATAATGTCCATAATGTCCTGTGATACACAGTTATAATAATACAAGTTCAGAACCTCAAACTAAAAAAATGTTGTAAAAATTATTTAATCTGTTCACTCAAGCCATTTTTTCATTCATCACTTTTACTCATCGTTCACTCATGTAACAGATTGTAAATTGTATAAATAAAAAAAAAAAAAAAAACTCTAATTTTGTTTTTTTTTTTTCATGTTTTTGATTAATTAAATTAAAGAAATATTAAAACTGCACTAAAATTAACGATTTAATGTATATGAATAAAATGTGTGTATACATTAAGACTATTAAGTAAATTTAAATTACACACTTACATAATATTGGTAGGAAGGGGGGGGGGGTCGTATTAAAAATAAATTATTTTGGGGGGGTCGTGGATCAAAAAAGGTTGCGCACCTCTGCCCTAGGTTATAATTATATATGTACTTTAAACAATTAATTTATGTTGTTTTATATTTGATAATTATTAATTACATATTATACAGTAATTACCATGGATTCAAAAAAAGGGGGAATGTATAAGAAATCGCTCTGGCGCTCTGCTACACATGTAGTACATCTTGAGCTTAAGTATCTGCACAATATATGTGTTGAATTTGAATTCGATGATAAATCATTGCACGAGAAAAATGGTTCTGAGCGAAAACGGTCTGCCAGTCTGTGATATATTTATGCCATGTCACTGAGAATATAAAATATAATAATATACGTAACGGTTTCAAATCCCCATGAAAAATATTTTTGAATTATGCAGTACAACAAAATAACTAAAATCATTATTCGTTGAAAAATCGAAAATGTCAACTGTCTTTAAATAACCGAGAAAATGTCAAAATATTTTGAATATTATATACCATGTATAGAATATTAATATAAACACTTGCGAGTGTTACCATGGTGGTACCTATATACAGTTATGTAAAAGCAGTTTTTGAATTACAACAAAATAAAAAAAATGATTTTGTCAAAAATCGGTTAAGCGTACAAATTCCGAATTTTGCTAATTTTTTTTTTTTTTTTTTACCCGATTATTTTGAAAAATACATCTACTGGTAAATGGTAATTTCTACCTACTAAAAGTATCACTAAAATCAGTTTCCTGGCAGAAAAGACATTGCAGATGAAAATAAACACATTTTTTCTACTTTATCTATAACTCGTTTACACATACTTACAAAAAAAAAACACACATCATTATTCATTATAAAATCAATTTATACTCTGCTTAGAATCTAAAATGTGTAGTACCATTATAATATAATATATTAGTGTACTATAATTACTACCTTTATATAGTATTATGTGTCCATATTCAATTATTAATGCTACTAGGTGCTTATAGTAGGGAATATAATATACATATTATACAGAATATATTATTTTTACCCGAATAAACGTTAAAAAATACAAGAAGGTACTACGCACAAATGTATATTATTTATGTGCCTTGTATATTTATACAAAACAATCATATGATTATCGACCATTTAATACTACCATAATATTATGTAACCACTATTATGTAGAGGTATCTGGTATACAGTGGTAAATTGCAAATATATTATTATATATAATAGGTATGTGATAAAAATTAGAATTGGAAATAAACAGTAAGGTCTTTGTTAATAGGACCCTAGATATACAGGATGATTCACTCCCATTTTTTTCTTCACATGTACATATTTTATTCAAATACTGATTAGAATTTTAGAATTTTTAAGTATGTACCTAAAGAACAAACTTTCAAATTTCTGATATTTTTTGTACTACTTAAGGAGTGTCCTGTAGCGATACAAACTTCTATTTTTCAAATGAGAATCTCCCCCCCCCCCTTCAACTACAAATTATCTAGCGGTTGATTTTCTTAAATATTTTCATGTATCTAAATCAAAATTGTAATGAGTAATTTCTGAGATATTAAAATGTGTATACTATAAGGATAATAATCCTTAAAAAGTCTTATAAAAATAAAAACTATACGTAATAATTGATGTAGTATTTATTATACTTCAATTGTTTTACAAACGGTTTATATTCATAAATCGATAGTAATTATACTAAATTTTTAATATCTTCCTCCATCTTCTAAACCCATTACATAAACATATATTATATCCTTAGTACACAAAGTTATATAGGTACATGAAAAAGGGGGGAGGGTTCCTATTTGAAAAACGGAAGTTTGTATTGTCACAGGATCATCCTTAAGTGGTTCAACAAATCTTGAGGATTCGAATGTATGGTCTTCAAGTGTATTCGAAAATTCAAAAAATCAAAATTTAATCATAAAAATAGGGTGAGCATGCTTATAAAAATCACCCTGCAGTGTAATATAATCTGCTGTACGGAAAAAAAAAACAATGTTTTTATGCATAAACTATACACTATAATAGCTATAGGAATTCAATCATTTCCCATAATATAGTAAAACATTATATTATTTTAAAGAATTTAAATATTTTTTAATTTCGTTCATGTACATTCTTTTACCCCTTATAGAATGTAGTGTGAACTTTAGTTTTAAACATTTTATTGCATCGTATAGTATAATCGTATAGGTACTCTCTATAATATATTCTCTTCGTGGAATAAATGTTAAGATTATCTCAAACCGACATCTAAGTGAAATTGTGATGTTGACCTTCCTTATATTGCTACAACTTCTGCAGTTGTGCCCATTTCAAATATATCATATTTACCATCCGAATATTATACCGCTTCTTTCAAAAAAGTCCGTGTCACTAAAATCTATATCTATATATATATAAACTTTATGACTTTATTCGATGTATACATTATTATATATTTATTTTTTCCCTACTTTAGATACATATTATTATACTCTACATAAACGCATAGTTTATATAACACTAAAAAATACAACATGTAATTTCATAGGAATACCGAATAAACAAAAATAAGCCGTTAAAGGACATTACTAGTCAGTATGGTGTTAAAATATTTTAGGGCGAGGGTGTGCGTAATATCCACATATCTAGTTCATAGTTGTAATACGTAAATACTTTGTAATAAACTTATTTTATACATCGTATTTTTGAAAATATTTTATCTCGTTTTGAGCTGTTTACGAACAATTTCAAATTTCGATTTTTCTACCATAAATATCAATGAAATTGTACTAGTGAGTCAAAAAGCGTGAACATTTAATACAAGGCTTCTGATATATTGTTACAACAGCAGATAAAAAATATTAATTATGCATAGGCACGTTTTTTTTTTATAATCATTTAAAGTTTATATTGAAAATTTACAAAATGTTCAATTTTTATAGGTAAGGATTAAAAATTTAAAACAGAGTTCCCCGTAAATAGGTTAAATATATATTACTTTATTCAAAATAATATCATCAAATATACTATATACGTCTTAGTAATATCATAGGCTGACTGACCGTCTTCACTCGGAATCGTTTTTCTTCTACAATGACATATTATATCATTGAATTCAAATTTAACACTATCCATTATAGTGACCCACTTATAACCTTCTGTACAGCAGAGCGATACCCACTTGCTCACCCTTTTTTAATTTTTAATTTGATGAATGTTGTCAAAAATCAAATTTAAATTTTTATAAAAAAAATTGTACTAATATGTATTTTTAATATTTTTCCACTACTATTGTAACAATTTATAAGTAGCCTTGTATTCATGCTTTTTGACCCAAAGAGTAAAATTTTATTGACTTTTATAGAAAAAAACGGTGACGACTGTCACAAAAAAAAAAAAAAAATAAAAAAAAAAACACTGCACATCATTTAAAATCGATGTACCTACATTGGTTATACATACATTAATATAAAATATACATTGCTCCGCTCGGAATCTAAACTAATGTAAAAACGATGCAAAAAATTGGGCCACTGAAACCGTGGTTCATACTCGAGACATTCTGTTTTAAAATACATAGTGCTTCGAAGTGCCACTGCTCCAACAGGTTTATGCTTATCGCACTCGGCAAGTACCTATTTTCTTGGCTTTTTAAGCTTAGTCCCAGTTGTTTGCGTCTGCAAACGGCTGTGCGTTGATCGATATATCAAACTTTGAACCCATTTTCGCCCTTTTCTTAATCCTTTCTTAGTGTCTGTCTACGTCATAAAACGAAACTACTGACCACATTTCAAACTTAGCGGTTCCGGCTAGGCGATGCGATGAATCAGTCGGTGAGAAAAAGTTGTTTTATATAATATATATACTATATAGATAATAGATGTATAATGTAATTATAATTTTTAATATTTTAATCTTTTATAGGTAACCTACCTACTTGCAGCTGAGGACTGAAAGTTAAAACTTAAAATGTTAGCAAATAACTTTTGACATGAATTGCGTGAATACAATAAATACCTTCTATTCTTATTCTATTTTTTAAAATACTTTCGTTATATTATTGTTTATTTTTGTCTGTGTTATTAAGTCTTAAGTCTTTTCTTTATCTTCTATTCACTTTTAACTTGGTATTATTGACTATATATTGCCGTATATTTTAAATTATTTATTTCCTTTAAACGTTTTCTTCAAATTATATGGTAATGGATTTATATCTTGATACTGCCATTTATTTCTCGAGTAAAATAACTGTGCATTTCAGTCTGTAGTTTACGGCGCGCTTAATAGTTTTTTTCCTATTATGACATATAGGTATCTTAGGATATGTTATTACGAAGTCATATAGATTACAGACTATATACAGTATATACCTTCATAGTATTGCAATTGAAATTATAATAATACAATAAACACAATGATATTGTTAATCGAATTGTCCATTTATAAGAATATATCATATTTATTATTTATATAAACGAATCACATAATATCTTAGGATATATGGTTATACATTTTTTTTTTAAATGCACAGCGCACACGCACTTGCGCATTTGACCGGGACAGCCGAATATCTAAGCACGGGGAGCTTTAATTTGGCATCAATCGCATCACGGGCGCGAAGAGGGGAGGGCTTTAGGGGCTAAGCCGCCCCCTCAAACATTTCCTACAGTTGATTTTAAGCTTATTCAATATTATCAAAGTAGGGCTTTAGCTCCTCCAAATCCCAAACGCTATTTGCGCCTATACGATCATCATCATAAGCATTAACGTATTATAGTTATACATATATATATTCTATACATTTCTACAGTGTTATGTGCGTACTATTATTGTTATTACACTTATTAGGTATTTTGAATTTGTTCGTATGAAATCGACAACATTGACGTACGTTATATGGGTATGGCACACGATTTGGTGTTGGCACATCGCCGAGGTGTCGGCGGGCGACGTCGAAGGCTGCGTGTCCCTCTCAAATCATTATCATCGTTATTATTATCATCGCATTATCGAGAACGGCGGTGGCCACGGATTGGCCGACGACCGTCCTGCCCATTTTTTCCTCTCTGGTCCAGCCGCCGCTCCGCCCGGGGTGACAGTCCGCCCGGTCACTCCAACCGGTTGCATTGGTAACGCGTGAACCGTGTACGACGGATGTAAACAACATTAACGGTCCGGTATACGCGTTTACGGTACTCGTTCGTGTAAATATTAACCGTGTGTATATTTACTTTATACGTGCGAGCCCCGATGAAATACAACAATAATAACTAGTTGCGGTTTTGCGTATTTTTATATTTTTTACTTTTTTGATTAATAGAAAAAAATCGCGTTTCATATTTTTTTAAAACAATAATTTTGGTTATTGGCGTGTACCTTATCATATTATAATAAAACGACGGTCGCTCGAGCGCGAGCGCTATCGACATAACGGTATGGATATGATGATCGTCAAGACTGAAGACGAAAATGACGAGAGAAAATCTCTCAACAACAACAATAACAACAACAACAACAATAACAATTGTAAGAAGAACAACGGTGTCGGAACGGCAGCGAAAACGGTGGCGACGACTGGTGGCGTCGGGACAGGCAGGTCCGAAAAACCACCCTACTCGTATATAGCTTTAATCGTCATGGCAATCCAGAGTTCACCGGTGAAAAGGCTCACCCTCAGCGAAATATACTCTTTCCTCCAGCACAGATTCCCTTTCTTCAGAGGTTCCTATCAGGTAAATACACATATGGCATAATATATTGCGACTTGAAATATATGATAAGAATAATCACAGTGTATAAGACGTGTATATCCGTATAGCTAGGTCTATTACCTGTTGCAGTATAGTGGGTATATACATAATAGTACACGATATACATGTATAGGTACCTACTTAAAATGTATTGTTTATTTTTTAAATAATATTCAATCGACTTTTTTTTTGGAAAATAATAAAATAAACTATTCGTAGATAGGCACCCACATATAGTATTTTTTTTTTTTTAGATAAAAGTAGTTCTCTTTCTCTCTCTCAGTGTAGAAGTATACACTTAGTAGTATGCAGTTTGTGTATATAGTTAAAGTAGATTCTAGTTTAATGTGTATATAGGACTTATAGGTGTATTTTTATGTTTTATAGTTGGTCAAAACATATTAGGTAAATTATTCAAACTGTCTGCGTGTATAAGACAATAATATTATTGACAACCGTATATTTATGTAATATGTATATAATATTATAAATTATAATGTTAGTATCTACCTATATGACTATATGCCTATATATATATAAAGATTAATAAATAATAACGTATTGATATATAATATGTAAAATTCGTTGAATTATTTTAAACAGTCTTTGTTTTTGGCTATTTTACAATAGAAATATTTATGAAATAAAAAAAAATTAGGTATAGTGGCATTATCATAAAATGAAATGTTGTAACTTTTTTAAAATCTTTATATTTAATCACACATACACAGTCAACAGGTAATCTATAGTTATACGTTTATAACCTTAAATGTGCTGCTTGACACGTTTTTGTTTGCTACAGTATAGCTGTATGATATACGTTTCAATACAAATGTTACCTGCAGTATGTATCTAAGTATTGACTAAATGTAATAAATAATATGATCGTTAAACAGTTATTCTAATCCTTAAAAATTCATAGTTTTCATTGGAATAGTTTTTTTTTATATAATGCAGGTTATAAGTAAATAGGTACGTTCTAAAATGAAAAATGTAATGTATAACATTCAAATTCAAAATTATGGGAAATAATTATGAACAATTATATATATATTAAATAGGTACTACAGTTAAATATAATTAATTTAAATGAAATAAAAATATTGCTTAATTTGTAGGTACCTGCTTGTATAATATATTAGTTATATTGCATTATTACCTAATAAAAATGTTTAGATATCTTAATAAATATTAAACCAGCTTGATTCAATTTAAGAAGAAAATATTTATTCAGGATAAAATGATTACGACTAATATGATTTTACTTGTATATTTTTGGTACAGTTAAATATTAAAACTAAATTTTATTTTAGTGGTAGGCACCTATTTAAATAATTTAAGTAATTGTAATGTAATGTATTATAGATGGCTATTTATTAGGCCCACAAAAATACCTTAATAAGTAAAATTGAAATACGTGACAAACTCCTTAATAATAGGCTCCTTAAAAGTATGGATACCTAACTGATAAGCTCTCAAGGCACTATATACTGTATAGGGATCATTATAACGAACAATACTGATGGACTGTGATGAGAAAAATTAACAAACTACATTACAAAATACAAATTATATTATTATAATTTATAAGTATGGATTTAACGTAGATGACTCCTAAATAAGTGTATAATTTTATAGTGAATTCTGCATAGTGATAGTAGTCATATTTTATTTTTTTGGAGGGTGGGGGGGGGGGTGGCTAAAAGGAAACATAAACTGCCCGGGGTGAAATTTTTTGTATAGCCAGTTTTATATTCATCATTTTAAAATATGTATATTATAAATAAATTTAGTAGGTAGCTCAAAATCTCACAAAATAAATAATACTTTTTTAGTATAATTTATAACTTTATGTTTTAAATATTAAAGACGTAAAATAAAACTAGTTTATTTTTCCTTAAACAAACTGCTCGGTATCAAAAATAAACATTAGCTTTTTGATTTTTTTCTGTTTGTATTCTTGTAAAATATGTGTTATTCTCTTTTCACAATTAGGTACATATATAATACTTAATATTCGTGTTTGTACCTACATTTTATATTATATTTGTACAGCATTCATTCGCTTTATATTTTCAAGACTTTCGAAAGTAAATATCAACTTAATAAAATTTGTGCTGTGTTGATATTCTATATGTGTATGCCGTATAGTTAACATTTTAATTATTGAAATTGCATCAAATAATTAAGAATTAAGATAATATTATAACGTTTACAATAGAAACTAACTGTATAGTGATTTTGAAAACAATTGATGTTAATATAATATAATATTATGTGATCAAACGAAACAAAACTAATAATTTATGTTAACGGAAAAATCGGTACAAAACTCCAACGTTGGTTTTACGTTTTCAACGCGAGGTTCATATTTTCTATTTGGAAATTTAACAATGCGATTTAACTATAATACGAATGTTTTTACTTGCGCCTGGTCTTCTGTTTTTCTGTACTTGCGTGTTCTATAGCCATTTGATAATAATATTATCAATGGTTGGAACTTAGAAGTAGTGCACTGGTTGTAGCGTCGCTATAGTAGCACAATACTTTTTTTTGGAACGGTGTAGGTATTGTACTGTGTTGTTTCAGTATAGTTACCAGTTAGTTACAGTACTATAGTAGCAATTGTCTATCGTAAATATAGCGAAAATTTCTATTTTACATCTTTGAACACTACTTTTTACAAGCATTTACAGTTCATAAATTGTATAATATTTCTATTGATTTTTACAAAAAAGTTAATGAATAAGATCCATTTTAAATTAAAAAATGTATCTATAGATACACATCATAATATTATATCCTAAAAAATACTACAAATATGTGACATCCAAATTGTGCCGTTTTTGTGGACATTTTAAGGTTACCACTTATATCAGCTTCACTTAAGACTTTTTTTTACTCACCGGTTACCAGCATTTATTGCTGCTAAAAAACTAAAAAAAAGTACTACGTATCATGAAGCGCTCTATACATTTGCATAAAAGTAGTTGTATGAATGTAGTGAACTTTTTAATTATATTTATATTTTTGTAACATTAAAACGGTATAGCACTATAGCGTATAGGTACATCAACAATAGTGATTTCCAATTGTTCCAACCATTGATAATATTATACTATATTATCCAACTCAATCTAAACTAATATCATAAGGATTGTAATTCAATTGTTTTCATTATAATAGGTATATTGTACAACTATTATTCGCGTATATATATAAGATGTGGATATCTAAGTCTTTTTATTTAGTTTAAATAAAGAAGTAAATTAATAAACATAACTCTGTTGACCTGTAAATTTTCCATACTCACTGTTAACACTTTATCCTAAATGTCTCCTGTACCTGAAATAGTATATTATACCGGCATACCGATTACCAACCATACTCACATGGCGGCACACCTAGCTTTTAAATGCACTTCTAAAAAAAACCTCAAAATTTGAAAATTATATTTAATTATTATACAATAAATCATGAAATTATACTTAATTATAAATTTACTTTAAATCGTTTTATTTTTATCTTTTCTCAATCACCTCTACTCTTTATATATGTACCATAAATTCTATGGTGCGGATCGCGTAACGTAAAACCAATACCTATGAAAGTGGAAATATTATATTTAATGTTATGATAAATTATCCACCTCTCAATGTGTGCGTTCTACTTACAGTATAGGTAGATGTTTGGCACTTAAACACGCGTTATCCAAATTTATACATAAATTGTTAAATATATATTATATCATATAAAACAATTTAACTATGTAGTAAAACTAATGATTTTGCATAGGGATGGAAAAACTCAGTGCGGCATAACCTATCACTTAACGAATGTTTCATCAAGCTACCGAAAGGGCTTGGACGTCCTGGAAAGGGTCACTACTGGACGGTGGATCCAGCTTCGGAGTTGATGTTTGAAGAGAGCTCGTTCAGGCGAAGACCCCGGGGATTTCGTCGCAAGTGCCAACAGAAGACTGCTGGACCGATCGGCGGCGTCGGTAATGGTTACCAAACGTCGCAGTACCACCAGCACCTCCACCACCATCACCATCACCAGAATCTACAGTTGCAGCAACAGCAACAGCATCACCATCATCCGTCCGTCCAACAGCAGCAACCGCAGTCGTTGCCACAGACACAGCCGTCACCGGTTCTGCCACCTCCACAGCCATCACAGCCTCCACAGCAGCAGCAACAGCAATCAATTGCCACTCAACCGCATACGCAACAACCGCAACCACAGTCACAGGCGGCGGCGTGTTACCTGCACGACCAGTACGACTACAAGGACGCCACGGCTGCAATGGTCGCGGGATACCACCACCAGCAGCAACAGCAACAGGACTACAGTAGTGGCGCGGGCAATGGTGGAATTGGTGTCAGCGGTGGTGGAGGGTACTGCAGCAGAAACGACCAATTGGACCATTTTGCGGCCAGCTTTTGGCAAAGCCAAAAGTCTGACGGTTACGTCGGAGGTGCAGGTGGTTACCAAGAACAGTTTGATTACGGTTGCCAGTATAACTTGACTCACGACAATGGTGAGTACCTCCTTAATTTTTTTTACAAGTAAAACCCATTTTTTATCTATAAGAATCATTACCTATACATATTATATAGTCATACCTTTATGGCTATATTATGTGTGTATAGGTACTGTACAATGCAAACGAGTGCAATCGAATACTTTATAGAGGTTGTTGAATCGATGTGGTTGTATATATTTAATATTTGTATGAATGGTTGAGGGGGAGAGTTCGGCGACAAATATGTGAGCACGTTTGTTGTATTGTGCGGTGACTATGGACTATGGAGTGTTTGACCACTCGTGGCGCGTAGGTGAAGAGTCAAGAGGCAATAACAATTCAATTAGAACTTTATACGACATCACCTGCAGGTTGTGTCAAAACAAAAATTTGCATATCAAGCGTTCTGGTGACCTCGATCTCAGGTCTTAACCTACAAACTATATGTCTGGTCGTAAAGGATTTTTTGCATTTCATTCAATACATTTTATTTCAACGATCCCATTGAAAAAATATCCATATATGCATATAATAATATGATATACTATATCCATTATACGTGATACTCAAGCGCTTAATAGTGTACGTCATTATAATATGTCATTTGTACGTTGTGCCTATTATAAGGTGTAATACAATATTATATTTCTAAAGTTTTTATTAATAAATTGTTTCCATAAAATATTGGAACTCACAAAAAAATCAAAAGAAACCAAATGTCTAAGTATATTTAAAGTTGTGTAACTAGAAAATTAATTAGTAAAGCAGGCATTTATAAATAAAGAATAAGATAACTCTAATAAATTACAGTTTAAATTTTGAAATAAATCTTTAAAAATTAAAATCTTATCAGCTCCTTTAGAAGAAATTTTTAATTATATTTACCTACGATTTTAGTGTTTGTGTGTAATACATAGTATAAGTATACTTTTATAATGCCACAAACAATTCAAGTGTAATTCTTATAGAACGAACTTTTTGTTTTGTTTTTTAATGAGTTACGTGAAAATCTAAATAATTAACTTGAGAATATTATTTATTAGCCCCGTTGTAAATTGTCTTAGTTTTTTGTTACACTACAACTGATATATGTCTGCATATAACTGTATACAATACCTAAATCGTTAATTAACAAATCATAATATTAAACATTCGATGTTTTAGTTCCAAAACTGTGGTATAATTTCATAAACCAGGTATACAGAATAATTCAGCAATGCCGGTGTAGTTTATGTATTTATACAGTAGGTACCTACCTAACTAATGAATTTAAATCGATTGTATTAACAAATTGAGCATTTATATGATAATAGAATTATAGATTTCAATCGCATAGTTATCCTCATCAACTATTTATTTTTTTTGAATAATAATAAGATACAGCGTACATACCTAAATCATGTATGCAAAGTAAATTATATATTATATGTATAATATGTATTAATTATAGTATTATTATTTACTATAGTTATATTATAATAGTATATATTATAATTTATAGGTATATGTAATGTTAAAATACTTTATTGACACCTAAAATAGGTACTTTGTAAATTATATCATCGTAACTTTATTAATATTGAAAAAATAGATTATTTTACGTTTGAAGCATAAATTTACATTAAATAATAAAGCAATAAAGAAGATCTACTTTTTGATATTGTAACAGGGAAAATACAATTAGTATATAAATTAAGACGTTTAATTAAATATTGTTTTGCTATTTACAGCGATAAAAAAAATGAGTTTAAATGTATTCTTTCATATAGTTTAAAATTTAATATTTATTCAATTTTGAATTTGTATTACATTTCAAATATGTTGAGCATACTTAAAGGCGTAGTGTGATCAAATGCTTCAAACGCTTCAAATGTTTTCAAATAGTTTAGTACACAATATACCTGCAGGGATACCTTTTCATTGCTCAAAAATATTAATTATAATAAAATAATCCTTTTCTTTGATATCATAAAATAGTTATTTTTCATAAAAACTTTAAATTAACTAATAACCAGCTGTGGTCTATTATAGGTTAGATATTGATTGACTATAAATGTCACTCTGAAAAAATAGTTTACAACAACAAAATACAAAACGGTTTTGATAGATGCAGTCATTTAAACGCAGTGAAAACCCATTTTAAAAGCGATTCTGAGTTTGATTTATCCAGAAACGGATATTATTTTGTTTTAAAATTGAAGCATAGTCGCCGAATAATAAATTTAGCAGGTTTATAAGATTTTATGATAAAAAAACTAGGGAATTTTAAAATTAACTTTCCAAGATATGATGTATCTAACTATATGTAAGCATGTTAAATGTATTATCTACAAAGAAACTGCTTTTCTACATTAAGCTTTTAGACATTTTCCATCAGGCGTCAGTAATATAGAAATAATTTAATAATAACAGGTCGTATAAAATATTTTATATATGGGTTTCAAGCGCCGCTGTAAGGGGGTCGTATACAGTTTCAAAAGAAAAATTATTTTTTGGTAAAGAAACCTAATGCTTTTATAATTCCTCAAAACTAAAAACTTTGCACATAAATGAAAATAATAGTAAGCAACTAAACATTAATACATTATTATTATTATTTTACAATCAGCCGCTGACTATGGCAAACCAAATATAATTTTATTCGGCACCCTTGCAGCAGCCTCTACTAAAGTCTCTGTTATTCCCTAAATCAAATAAAAATGTTACCTTAAATGCTAAATACTCCCAACCGCCCATGAACAATAATAATAATGATTATGATAATAATGATAATAATGATATTAATTTAAAACTCTGCCGTTATACAGACACCGTATTGATACGCACGCACAAAACAGCCTAATGGTTATTACGAGCTGCTAACACAATAATCCTCACGGGCCGTATGTACTGTGGCCATATTATTATTATTATTATTATTATAGTCATACTATATTTTAATACTTGTGATATCGAAACCAAGTGGCACGAGTACTCCGAATATTTATCGTTATTGTTATTGCCACGCAGAAAACTACGCTTCGGGTGGACACAAACCAAACGCAGTACAGAGCAATAATAATAATAATTATAATAATATTACAGCCCGAGCCTGAATTAAAATAATAAAATCACCGTGCTGATATAGTTATCATCGTCGTATTAGGTACCTAATACCTATTACACTCTTAAAAGTTAAAATAATAGTGATAATTTTTTATCGGGATCTCCGAACCGATTTACAACAACTGTACGGTCTATTTACGCGTAGGTATTTATAATAACCGTCATAATATTATAATATACTCCCGGGAAGGCGTTTTTTTTTCGAATCTTGAACTCAAAAGTAATACTTTTCACTTTTTTTTCTAAACAAATCATTATTATTTCTGTTTGTCAGAGTAATAAATAATATGTAGTATCGATGTGGTTTTTGTCGATTCGGATTTACTGAATACTCGTTGAACCGAATTTTAAACATGACGTACATATACATAATATATATTATATTATAATATATGTGTGTGTATTATAATATATAATAGTCCGACGATTTTAAAAAGTGAAACAAACGCGATCTTTGTGTGCATATCGTTTATATCGTACGACATGGCGTTTTTCGTTGTTTACGAACAGTGTTTAGGTCGCGAGCACGCATCGTTTAAATGCGTTTCGTTGTGCATTCATAAAAAATAAACCCCCGTGGACCAATTTTATATCACATGTTGGCAATAAACAGTGTATTGTGACTGACAAACAGTGTCCTATAAAAAGAAAACCTCGTTGTCTTATTATAATAAATATAATATATAACATAAATGGGTCAAACCATGGTTTTTTATGCATATTGATATTGTATTTTTTATTCTGACCTACATATTATTATTATGTACGATACGATCCCTTTGACCTCCACGTATTTAGACGACCGCAACGTCTAATTGTGTGGGACACCCCCTCGGGTGAGCACTGCAGTGTGGTCGTGTGTGCTACAGTGTAAAATACTCACCATTATATACATTCTATATATACGGTGTCACAGAGAGCGAGAGTTGAGAAGTAGGTATATAATAATAATAATATGATGTGCAGAGCTGGGTGCAAGATGACGACGAGTGTTCTGCACCGTGCAGTCGCATTATATATATATATAGGTATTTAATTATTTTCGTATGCAAGGTCAAGAGGTCTCGTCACCGATCGCGTAGGTCCTCCGAAACGCACGTGGCCTTGTCAAAATATATGTACATATATACATGATATATATATATATATATATATAATTTAAAACAAAACCACTTGTTGACTGTGAAATACGATGACATATTTTTTCCTTCTTGGTTAAACGTGTCGATTTCGCCACACATTGGCTAAAAGTCAAAAAGGTACAAGTGGCCAAGTGGGTGTGAAAAATGTATATACGCTCGCAGACGCCAGCCATTATAATATCATATTTTTAGTCGTCTAGAGTCTGACGTCGACGTCGACGACGACGACGTTAATCTGTTATTTATTGAACACCTATTAATTTTAATATTTTTTTTTCCATCTACTCGTTTTAGGTTATAGTACGGTTGCGAGAAGATCGGCGACTGCGGCCGGACAAACACAACAGACTGTCATGGACAACGCTATGAACGCCACTAGCGGATTACCACAACACATAAGTCTCCACCATTATTATGACTGTCCAAAGTTTTGTTAAGCTCTCGTCTTATACAATATGAGTATATCGTACAAGACGTATATTACGCGTCGGACTTTCACATTTCTAAAAAGTATCAAGCGTTTATTAACACTGCGCAGTAACACAATAGAAACCGTAGAAACTTCAAAAAGTATTTCCCATTTAAATCGGGCACCTATAATTTTCTTTTGTATATATAAATAAAAAATAAGAAATATTTTAGCTAAATGTATGTTTAATATTATCGTACATCACGAAATGTACATGACGCTCGTAAACATTAAAATGGATGGATAGCCAAATCGAAGCATTAGGTTATCGCGTGATTCCTTTCAACAATATGTCTTTCACTTTTAAGTTTTAATGAATATCAGAATATGTTATCCTTAATCTGAATTATTTGATTAAACAGATCAGCTCATAAGGCATACATACAACATTTTATAACTGACTCCAGTGCATGTGAGCAGTGCGCTGTGAGAACAGTATAATATTATATAAGTAGCGGAATAATAATATTTTAAATCTATTTATGATAGGTTATTTAAAAATAAACATTTAAAGCAACACACACATTTCTTAGTTTATCATTTTTTTTTAAAAAAAACTTTTTGTTTTTACAAATTGAACACATATTAACTAAATAAACTATACCAACAGATTTGAAAAAAAAAATTATAATAAATTAAAGATACCGAACAAAAATTAATTTAATCTCTCAGTATGTATACAACAAAAATATTATATGATGTTAGTAATATGTCATGAAGTTTTATTTTTTAAGTTTAAAGAGTGATGTATATAATTAATTTATAAATTAATATATTTTTTCAAAAATTTGTAAATAATTTAATAATTGGCCCAACCATCAGTTGTGCGAATACGAATATCGAACGTCTCTAGTCTCTATATAATATAATATAATATTAATTTATCGACAAAATGTGATTGTTCGATATTTTGTATTGATTAAAAGGCTGAAAATAGTATATTTAAATCAATATGTATTACTACGTATATGTAAATAGTTATACAATTATTTTAAGTACTTTTAAAACCGTTTTGTTAAGAAATAAAACATAACGCACAAAAATCATGCATTTTAGTATGTGTATATATTATATAGTTTTGATGTTATTTGCGTGTATAGGTACAAAATATATATTATATAATTAAAGGTCTATTCACCGTGCATCTGTGTAGACATTATAAATAGCATTTTGAAAGTGGTTTTTTTCCTTTTTTGCGAGGAGAAATCTCAAACGCATTTATCATTGCGCGTACATAAACGGAGCACGTTTTAAATATGGTTGGAGGTGGAAATTAAAAAAAGGTTAAAACGTGGAAGACGGTAAACGCGGTAGGTACATATATATATATTCAATAATCGTATAGATACTCAAACGGACCACCCGGACCCATATGTGTGGTACTCAAACACACACACACACACACACACACACACACACACACAAGCACGCACACACTTATTCAATATGTAATATATACATGATATATTATATTATTATACATTACCATGTCATGCGGACTTTTGAAATACACAAAAAATCGTTTTAATTTTATTTTTTTTTCGTCAGAAACGCCGATTTGGCTGAACATGTGTTAACGCGAGTGTTGTATGTGTTTCCCCGCGCGCGTCTCGTGTTTAATAGTTTACAACACCCTTCCACTCCCCTTGTGTGTGTATGTGTGTGTGTGTATTTGTGTGTGTATGTATGTGTGTTTGTGTGTGTGTGTGTATGTGTAGGCAAGAGCGAGTACCTACATCGAACTTCTAGACAATAAAACGCATCCGAAACGTAAACAGAATCCCTTCGTGTAAACATGGCCCGGAGTCAAAGAATTCGTACCGATTTTGAAACCTTTAATTTTATATTATAAAAAAAAATACAAATAAAAATGAAAATGAAAATTGCCTCCGGAAGAAACGAAAGGAAGCAAAAAAAAAAAATAAACTATATAGGTATAATGGTATATATTATGTTATAATAAACGTTATGTGAATGATTGAACTTTTATTATTTTTATTTTACGTTCACTAAAAATATAAATATATAAAATGATAGTGGGGGAGCGGGCTGCTTCCTCTATAGAATATGATGCTATCAATAGTACCCAGTATCGCAAACAGGAACTTATCGATTCTGCTAGTAAACAGTACATACAGGTAGTTATAGAGCAACCTTTCGATCCACCAATCACCATACGCACATATATTTTTACCTGGATATTCCTTAACTGTCTTAACTCTTAACTGCAGTAACGATTAATTAAAAAAATAAACTTATACATCTAACTTAATTATTTAACCAAAGATATTTTATTTTTTTTATTAATAATAATATACGCAAACAGAATAATATTATTGTTCCCTTCTATACACATAATACACGTATCAAGCAACCAATGATATTATAATATTAAACGCGTATAGGTGCATTTTTTAGGAATTGATTGCTCAAATTGATACATGCAAAATGGGCGATTGTAAACTCCGTCAGAAGGTCCGGTTAGATAAAAAGGTAATTAAAAGATCTAAGTAAACTCCGCGAGTTCTATTTTCTTACCTGAAATGAGTATATGTAAACTCTGCCAGTTTAATTATGAATATTATATTATATCAATTATATGCTCTTAGCCGTTTGGGGATTTTTAATTTTTGGCTTCATTTTGATATATTTTATGTAAAATTAATTATTTACGTATGACTATTATATTTTAGTGTGGACGATTATTAATTATTATTATTATTATTATTTTTTATTTTATTATAATAATTAATTATTTTATTTTACTTGATTTTCTTCATTGGCGAAGTTTACATGACCTCAATGTTACCTGATATTTTTTAGTGGCGGAGTTTACATGCGCCCAAAATATGCAAAATAGAGGGAATCGATACTGTGATGAGAATCGATTTACCTTTTCCTCGAATAAAAATATGATTGACAGAATTGATGAAATCCCTCAGCATCAATACATAACTCAGAGCGTCGAACGTAAAAAAACATCTCGCTATAGAAGAAAATATGGATCGATTTTTTATTTACAGGGCATTCTTATTTAAATGCTACCTATGAAAATAATATCATAAACGTCGTACGTTTTCGTAAATATATAGCCATATAGGTTATCTCTAGTCTCTAACATTATCCAACTTAAACCTTTGTATTTAAATATTTAATACGATATTATGTACATCAGCACTGTACACATTTTTCCGTCCGTTTTATTGCAGACTATAAATAATAAATAAAAGAAACACGCTATTGCTAGCCCGTTCACTTTGGAGGTACCTTTGCCAATAAAAACTAAATCGGGCTCAAATGGTATTGTTTATTTTAATGATATTTTTTAAATAATATAAACAAAGTACCCATAGGTGATTTGTTTTAGCCGTTTTAGGGTACTTTTAGTACTGCTGGTACTTATTTAGTAAGAAATTATAATATAATATATAAATTAATTTGATATCTCGCATTATAAAAAAATCACAAATAATTTGAAGCTGGAAGACAGTGGAATTATACACGAAAGTAAGTTGTTTATTTATTATTATAATTATTATTGAATGCAAGTAAATATGCTCAACGTACATCCTATAATGTGCAGTACAATTCAGGAATGAATGAATAATTATAAAAATTCTTAGAAAAAACTTATCCAAGTTGATCTTAATAATTGTTTAGTAGCAATATTATGAATTGATTTTACTTTGATCAAATACTATATTATTGGCAAGGCTGGGCAAGTCAACTAATTTTTTTAACTCGTCTAGAATTTGTAGGTACATAGATAATAATATATTATATACATAAATATGAAAAACAACTGCAATCTATATTTCATTATTATTTACTCATTGCAGGTTCGATACGTAAATAATATATTTGCAACAAACCTGCAATGTAATAGTGTTGTCAAAAAGTAATTTTAGAACAACTACAACTGCGGCGGTAGTGTACATATAATAATATTTATTGCCACAATTGCTGACATTTTTTGAAACATATAATGTGCATACTGCACGACCACGAAGTGTAAGTACAGTTATTGCAATAAGTTATCTAGTGTGGCAAAACTATCGAACTGTTTTTACATTTTACCGTGCCAAAATAAAAAGATAAAAAAGTGTCTACACTACGATAAGACAAATCATAATGAATAATAGCGGTTTTGAATATTGTACGATATTATAATATCTTATTACGATACATTTGGGGATATTTTTCACAACTGAGATATTTATAGTTAGTTCTTAGGGCTAGGATAATTAATATTTAAATTATTGACAAAACGTGCATCAGTCATAATATAATCATTAATTACCAATTTGTAATAGTAAAATAAAATGAATGATTTAACGGTTTTGCGTCGCATTATTATAAACCAGTATAATGCAGGTATTTTATAACAAAAATTCAAAAGTACAGTTGATCGTATTTGGTAATTGTTTTGTTTATTTATTATTTGAAAAATGGTGATTTAAGTAATAGTAAAATGTATCAAGTTTATAGGTATGAATTTTCAATATCATTTAATTGGAGTAAGAACTGCTTATGAGGAACCGTTTTCAAGTTTTTTTTACTTAAAAACAAAAATTGTATCATACACAAGTCCATAAAAAAAACTGTACAACAAAAAAAAAACAAAATATAAAAGTTTTTCTTACTTTTTTTTTTTTTCATTTCCGGATTATTTCAAGAAGTACTAGAAATTGGCGTGTCTTCCCACGTCGCCGAAACTCAATTTGCCGAATCCCTATTAGCCGACATCCCAGTTTGCCAATACCCAATTCGCCGACATCCCATTCGTACCTGCTGTACAGTAGGTTACAAGTGGGTCACTGTGATGGATGGTGTTAAATTTGAATTCAATGATATAATATCATTATATAAGAAAAACGATTCTGAGCGAAAACGGTCAGTCAGCCTATGATATTACTAAGTAAATTTGATGATATTAAGATGAATAAAGTAATTTATATATATACTGTTTACGTGGAACCTTGTTTTAAATTTTCAATCCTTAGCTATAAAAGTTGAACATTTTATAAATTTTTAACTACAAAATAATTATTATATTTTAAATGTGATAGTATTATATAATAATATATAATATGATATTTAAAAAAAATATAAAAGTCAATATAAATTGTCCAATTGTTCATGTATAAATAATCTAAAAAAAGTACATTATATTATATATTAGGTATATAATAAAAGTCAATATAACTTAAAAAAAATATTGTATAATAATACAATCGGTGAAATGGGAATATTTTTAAAATATTTAAAAACTGGTATATTTGTCGGCGAACTGAGTTGTCAGCGAATTGGAATTCGGCAAAGTGGGTATGAACGAGAAATTGGTAACCCTTAAAATATCAAGTAGATTTAATTTGTCAATTTATTACCAGAAACCACCCCAAAATTTAACTTTTAAGCATTTTCACTAATCAATTAAGATTAAGCGATGGCAAGCACCAAAAAAAAAAAAAAAAATCATCATTGTAAAACCAATACATTTACCGTTCCACTCAGAATTCAGAATCTAATATTTATAAGCCGTATTGTATCAATTGTTTAAAATAAACCAATTTTACAGTCTGAGTTTATGTACACTAGTACACTTGACGGTGATCCGAGTTCTCTTCCTTAGGTGATAAATAATAATGTGATTTATTCATCTACATGTGCAGTGGTGTATAGTTCAGACGTATATAACGATCATCATATTTTTGAATGAAACATAGTTATACATTTCGTTCATAAATATGATGATATACTATAATGTCTTATAAACGGTATAATAGTATACAATAGTACCAACATGACCATATGCAAACTAAGTTTTTCGAATTTTTATTTTGTTGCTATCGTTCATTATTGGTTATTATACCTATTAATTTTGTCAATACTATCTATTATATATAGTGATGATCATACCTGGACTGGCTGCAGTAATTACTGATTCGCGTCTTGTAGTGACGTAGTGTAACATCCTTTATAAACACTCGATCGATTTTAGCTGACGTCAAAGCTCAACGCGTTTTCTGTTTGACCGATTCACATACGCACTCATCACGCCCACTTTTGAGAGATGTCAGCAAAACATTTTGTCACGATCACGGAAATTATATACCTGAATTATAATACCTGGCGAAACGTGGTTTGTTTACTTGTGGTCGATAGTCGATGGTTGCGATTGTATAGGTACTAATCATCGGATAGCCCCTGCAGTCAAATATTAAATTTAGTGTAAAATATATACAGGTGTGTCTGGTATCACCAAACACACACACACCCCTATTTTTTAACAACGCATTTCTACAAATTCTGATTTTTGGAATTTTTAATTAGGTTATATAGTCATATAGATTTATATATTATGGTAAGACCGTATTTTAAAATTGGTATATAGATTTTTGTACCATTTAAGGATAATTTGTCATGTGGTTACCTACGAACTTTTTTCAAATAATAGAACCACTTTTTTTTTTACTGTAAATTGTTAAACATAAAATTTTTTAAACGCTGATGCGAAAGTCTTCGAAAATTCAAATCGAAGTTTGAACAATACTTAACTTAACTTTTAGTACTATATACATACAATAATAGTTTTACAAGATGTTTTATCTATGATGATTGGAAAATTATATTAATTTATTAATATCTTATAATTTGTAAAAAAAAATCGACTACCTATAAGTACTAGACTAAATATTACACCTACCTATTTTATACTTTATGTTAAACCAGGACTTTTATCTTTAGTACGTACATGGAGATTATAACAGTTCAGAAACCACTCGTTCGAATTTCGATCTACCACAGATTATACTTAATGGTAAAATTATCCAATTATAGGTATGAATAATGAATATATGGTCTTTCAGCATTAATAAAAATTCCAAAAATCTGAATTTAAAAAAATACGCATTATGCGGAACGATGTTGATGAAAGCGCCCTGTATGCTTTCAAACTCTCGTATGATGCCTCCAGCCGCAGTATAATAATATATTTATTACGAAAAAAGTTTAAATGGCAAAGAATTCGAAAGCGGTGGTGATGTACATTATACCAGGGTCACTGGGTCAGGTATTGTGAATTATTTCATATTAGGCGTAGGTAGGCATATTATATTATAGATAAATAATCATAGTTAATATAGATAGTTGATTGAATAATTCGTCCCATTGAAACTTATACCCTATGTCCGAAATTGTTTAAAATGAATTATAGGTACGCTGTTGTACGAGATTATATCTCATCTGCACACTATTTCAGTCAATCTATTTATCATTGCAGTCCACAGTGTAGTGCAGATGATTGAAAAATAAACAAAATTGAGGTCTATATATCGGAAAAGTTCCATTAAATAAAAAATAGTAAAAACATTAAGCAGTACGAGCGCAGTAAGCACTTATTATCATATTCTTAGTTTTTTTTTTCACGCCGCCACCGATAAATGTGCATTATTTCATATTTAGAATCTCTAAATTTTTTTCACCCCATATTATACAAATATACGTATGATGTCCGTCTGTATTTGGAGACACACTTCCGCGCGAGCCGCTCTTTATTACAAAGCGGCCCGCCGACAAAGGACTAGATCGGAGAACGATATCCATTAAACATCTGGTGTTTTTTTTTTTTTTTTTTGAACCAGTGTGAAAAATATACTATCGGTTTGTACTTACGTTTTTATCGACACCGTGCAATATATGCATAGCGTTATGATATTACGAGTTATCGAGTTCAATTATTAATCCATATATATGTATAGGAACAACGACGGAGGTAAGGATTATCTAACACCCGCGGCGTAAATTGCACAAATAATTATGTGCATTTTATTATATACCATCATTTATACGCACTGTCGCACTTCGCAGGTCACTGCAGGTGTGTAGTATACCGACTTACTTTTGTGGGTAGCTTTGTAGACGAATATTGTACTACGCCTGCACACTATTATATGGTTTAGGTATAGTAGGTAGATGTGGGTACGACATAAATAAATACGCAAAACGAAAAGTCATTACAGTATAATGATAATGGTGTATTTGGTAGATTTTCCTTTTAGTTAAAATATTTCAAACTCTGTTAACAATATATAATATTAATATAGTATACCTGCAATGATAATAATTATTATATTATAATCATGATGAAATATATATATATATATATATTACGAATTACCATAAATAAATTGACTTAGCTTAACTTACAAGTTATTTAGCATGTTAATTGATAGGGTTTCCAAAACGTTTGAATTGACAACCTCTTCGAATTTAAATACCTGGGCAACGGGCAATAACTTAAGTCGTACGATTACTTATACAATAATATATTATAGTATAACATTATATTATATGATAATCTACAACTATCTCGCTCGATACGTTTGAAATCTTTAAATTCACAAACTTGAATAATCGTTGTACATCGTGGGTCTACCGCAACTGTGCGCATATTATGCATCTCTTGATTTTCTAATAATTTCTTTTTGGCAATTTGACGACCAAGGTAAAGTTGAGACAAGATTTCAGTATACCTTATACGCGTGTTAAGGTTATATTATTTTAATTATTTTTCGTCGGTAGGTTTGAAATGTAAAAATGTCATTGAGGCGTGACACAAAATATATTTTCAACCTTAAACGGATACCCAAACTTGAGCTTTTTTTTAAATGTTTTTTTTTTTATCGTAACGGGTCGTCAATTTGCATAACGGACATCCCAAGTTTCAATTATCCAAGTAGACGTGTATAAATGCTTCTCGTCATAAAACAACGTATTTTTCCCCATGCATTTCTACTGGGCCCTTTTCTGTCACAACTTGGCTTCACCCAATTTCAAACACAAATTACATTCTAACTATCTGTGACAGTAGGTATGTATACTATATAGTATTATAATTGTACCTACATTATAAAAACTCTGATCTGAATGAATAATAATTTTTCACATAAAAAATCTGCTCAAAAATACTTTTTAACAATTAGAGCCTGAATATAGTTTATATCTATTATAATATATACATATATAGTTATGTATATAGTATACCTATTAGCATTTACCTATAATATAATATATATATATATATATGTGTGTGATATAACTATATACATATCGAGCGGAAGAGTTTGAGTGGTCTAGTACATTTGGAAGACTTTAAAATAAAAACAATAATGAATTGACTAATATTAATTAACATTGGTATTAAAACTAACGTATTCTATTGTACGAACAAAATAATATAATAACAAAATAATTAGACATTTAAAATATGTTGTCAACGGGTAAAATATGATTTGTATAATATTATATAATAATATATTTAAAATAATATATCCGATTATGATATAAGTATATTCGTATGCAGAATATTTACGTGCCTATTATGTATATAATAGGTATATATATAGTATGAGGTTAAAACGGTCTGTAAAATTTAAATAGTTTGATACGTCATCTTGTCTCATAAAATATTTACTACCTTTATTGGCTATAACCCGTTGGAAATGTATAAGAGAATATCGTTTATTATTTAGCGCGCATTGTCGTGAAAGACATTGGTTTGTGGTAAATATTACGTAAAATCAGAAATCAGGATACACGTATCCTGTATTGATCACTTATTTTTCTTGGTAAATGTTTGTCAAAATACAGTATAGGTTTTTCGTAAATACCTACTTTTAAAACTGTTACAAAATAAATAATGGTTTTCAATGGTCATTTTAAGCTCATCAGTTTTTGGGTAAATCGCGTAATGTACTTAAAATAGTTTTCGTTTGAATAAAAAACAACAAAAAAGAACTCACTATTGTCACGTTCGATAAGAAAGTCCGGATATTCTGAAAAATATAAAACATTGTTTCAAACATTTGGGTGTTCGGCAAAACATCGAATTAACGAACTATTTACGCGTTTGAATATTATAGTTGTTTGTCCACTAGACGGATGAAATACACTAATTATTGACAGTGCTGTATGTTAAAAAGTATCGTTCAAAACATTGTCAGTTTTAAGGAGTAGTGACTTTAACAAGCATGGTATTCCGTCTGGATGCCCAATCCTTTTCCATTTGATGAGAATGTTCGACCAAAGACCATTTTGAATATAATTGATGACGAGTGACGGTGGGGGGGGGGGGGGGTGTCGAGAGGGAAATAAATAACACAAATCTCAAACTATTTTTTCGGGGGCCCTATCCACGAATTCAGTCAGTGGCCGCGTTTGATATCGTGCACGTTCTGCAGAATTACGCATGTATGGTCCCAGTTCCGTTTTATGTAACATTATTTATGTCCTTTTATATCCATTCCACACGATAAATTGTTTTGATTTATAAGTATTTAGTATATAGTATATATATAAATGTACCATATTGGGTAGAGAAACAAAAACTTAAATAAATATAGGTAATATTATTATTATTATAATATAGTATTAAAATTAAAAATAAATAAATAAAATAGTGTTGTTTTTGACATTTTGGATCTATAGACGAATGTTTTATAGAGTGGTAGGTGATTATAGTAATCTATTATGGGACGGGTACTGTTGGTACGACACCATTTCCCGGAATATTGTCTTTACTAATTATAACAGCGTTGGGAGACGCCGGCGTGTTGTCGTCCAGGAACAGCGGATTTTTCACTTCCATTTCTCCTGCCTAGAACACGAACGCGCACATCCGTTATGATTAATATTTTGTGACAACGACCAAAAATATCATGCTCATTACAAGTGATAATATAATATATTATTAGGTTCGTTCAATTGCTCAAACGTTTTTCTAAAAAATTATATTAAAAATCACTTACAGGTGCTAATCCCGGACATTCGTAAACTGTGTAATCGCCTTCCTCGTTATCGTCATCGCTGTCCGGATCGCTAACTGAACCACATCGACTTTCTTTGACCGAACTGTTCCTGCGAAGCAAACAATAATTATACTAGTATTGTAATATATATTTCATACGTAGGTACACGACGTGAGATGGTTGAGTTTTAGAGTACATAATATGTTATGATGTGACGTCAACAAAGACTAACAATATTGTTGTTTTTTCTTTGTAGACATTTTTTTCGATCATAAAAATCACAATTTCTGTGTTTTATTTATTTTTTGAAATTTTTTCAAAAACTAAAATTTAATATATCAATTGACTGATTCATTCGTTTTAAATGTATAGGTTAGGATAGGCTATGTATATGGTTGGTTTTACACTGGTACAAACTAAATTGAAGGTTTCCAATTTCCATTGATTTAATTTTAAATAAAGTGTTCGTATATACATATTATATAATATAGTTCATATCATCATATAAATATATACAGTAGACATTGCTTAATGTAAGATCAAAGGAACCGCTGTCGGAAAGTTTGTTCGCATTAGTCGAAAGGGTTGTACAAAACGATCAAATAAACATAGGAAATTCAACTGGGATTTTGTGCGATTAACCGACGATACTGACTGCTGTACTATAAATTATAATATATTATTTTATATAATAATATGCTTCATGACATATTAACTATGTGCTGAATAAAACGATTTGTAATTCAAAGTTTTGCTAATAATAAATAATAATTAACATTCTGTTAATCGAAATACGTTTTATTTGCTTAAAAGTTTTGTTCATCTGCAACAATGCCAACGATATGTATGCCTATCTCCAAAGTATTTTTTACTCACGTTTCCATAGCGATGATCTGTTGTTTCTGGTGTTGGTAATGATACATTTGGGCGGACTGTGCCAAGCGCCGGTCGCCAGTGGGCGACATATCTTTGTTGGGTCCGGTGATACCATATGCCGGGTACTCTATGTCCGCAGCCGCCTTGCTATTCTTTTGCATTCTGAAATTTCATACGAACAATGTGATAGGTTACAATCGTGTGAGGTCGCAAACTTTGGCGCCGGGCAATACACTGACCTATAACATGCTATGGATGATATGAGCAGCACGACCAGGACGGCTAGACCGACGCCAGCTGCTTTGGCTGGAAAACAACAATCGAACAAATTATATTTATCTGATGAAAATATGATATCGAAAAATATAATGATAACGAACAGAACCGTACAAATCGTCCGTTTGTAGAGAGCACTGAATTTCTTTTAAAGAGCTCGGTGGGATATACAATTATAACAGCAAACATTATTTATATATTTAAGTACAAACGTTTATAATTTTTATGTAGTCGAATGTGCTGACCAGAGTTTATATTTATTTCATGCTAGAAAAATTAAAAAATATTTAAAATCTTAACTACTAAATCCTGATGCGCATGAGGCATATGCTCGTCTCGGGGCTATAGTTACAAATGCATATTAAAAAAAAACCATAACACGCTACTCGAAAATCAATGAATTATAAATATGATCCTTTTTATAACTTACCATAAAAACGAAAAGTAACTTTACGAAAAATCGGTCAGAAACATTTTATCGTGTATCCAGCCCAAAATCATACTTACATATTTTAAAAATTATGCAATTGGATTTACATAAACTATACATTATATTTATAATACCAAATGTATAATTAAAATCATATTGATTTAAAGATTTTATTATTACAGATTTTGTTATAAATGCTATATAAAAAATATATCATATTATATATTATGTGAATCCAATTGAAAATTTTAAAATGTGTTGATTTTATTCGATGATGATATTAACGCTTGTTTATTTTTACCTAATAATCCGATAACCGTATTACCACCTAACCGTATAATATTCAGCATTAAATTTGGATTTATAATGCAGTAGAGAGGATTCAGATATAATCACCCGTCCAATAGAGTAATCTGTCAAACTTTATCGCTGTCGAACGGCCCCTATAAATATATGCGTACATCATAATATAGGCGTTGCATAATATAATAATTGCCATACCGGAGGCGCATCATTTTCTCGCACCAACACATAATTTATGACACGCAGAAGTATCAAAAACGTATTGAAAAACTAAAAACCCATTAAAAGAGCGTTAAATACAATTTTCGCGTGGGTGGCATATTAGATTGGTTAAGATTAATTAGGTTTTATTTAACTGTTCAGCCTTTTTTTATATGACAGTTAGTTCATTAATTGTTCATCCCCTTGAAATATTTATAATATTTATCGTTTAATGATTA
The DNA here is from genome assembly GCA_008086715.1 of Sitobion miscanthi. Taxonomy (NCBI): domain Eukaryota; kingdom Metazoa; phylum Arthropoda; class Insecta; order Hemiptera; family Aphididae; genus Sitobion; species Sitobion miscanthi. The sequence goes on from CM017797.1 coordinate 6,315,521, forward strand.
CACTTACATAAATTCCCGTGAATTTATTTGTTACGAATTTGAGAATTTTAACGAAAAAGTTTACCTATATTTATATTTAATTATCAAACATCAAACTATAGATATGTGGTTTATATTTTAATTTTTAGATAATTTTTCCAACGTACTATATTATCAATTAACATATTCAATACATAAACAATTATAACATATAAAATATTTAATACAATACATAGTTAATTGATAATCAAAAAATTATCTAAAAATAAAAATATAAGCCACAAACCTAGTTTGATGTTTGATAATTTAATACAAATACCTATATGTAAACGTTTTTGTTAAAATTCGCAAATTCGTAATGAATTTTTTAATTAAATAATTTAAAACAAATCTTTCAAAAAGAGTCAAAATGTTTTGAAAATATTACCAAATAGTATGAAAAATTATAATTTAAATATTTGATGAAAATTGCAAGTGTCATGAGTTATACCAAAAAAATAAAACCGATTTTTCCAAACAAAAAACGATTTAAATTATTTTGTTGTAGTTAAAAATGTATATTATTCGTAATTATAATAAAGTACGTTGAAAATATTTAAACCATTCTATGATAATACGTTAATATTAACAGTTAGTAATATAATTATAAAAAAAAAATATATAATTATATTTATTTTGTTTTTGGCAAAACTTAGTTCAAACTCTAATTCGATCAACTAGGTACTAAAAGAAAAAAAATTATAAATAGCTATTGGTATATAAATGGATTAAAAATATCCTTGGTAATATAGGGCATAAAGCCTCCGCTCAGAACGTTTTTCGTATACAATATATAATTTAATTTAAATTTGACACCTATGTACAGGGACCCACTCAATGACAAGGAACACTCGACAGTTGACACCTAATATTATGGTACAGCGATTTTCCTAGATATTATTTTCTAATTAAATAATATAATGTAATAGATGTAAGTTCATAATACAAAAACACGACAAATGCTTTTTACATTAACGACAGTCAGCAGTTAAAATAAAATCATAAATGTGTTTTTTACTTATTTATTAATATATTAAATTATAATTTATTAATACACATTATTTTGAATAAAGGCTTTATTATTCATATTGTATGTATGCATAATGTATTTATTACCAATAATTAATATCCTGGTCAATTTATTAAAAGACTTTATTGTATACCTCAATACCTGATTGTATTCTAGTATAATAATGGCAACTAATTTATAAATTTAAATTGTTGCCATTTGTTGCTTTTGGTATGTGATTATTAATTGTCACAATAATCTGTACGGCTGTACTTCAGCTAATTCCACGATCCACACGGATTTTATAATTCATTATTAATTATTAAATAATTATATTTGAACTATAATAAATCGTTCAAATATTTATGTATGAGTATATTTTTAGCATCAAATATTATAATTCTGTTTTAACATAATACATTTTTTTTTAACTATAATTTATATTAGATGTATACTCATAGTGTATTTATAACTTCAACGTAGAAATTTATTCATTTAATTATTTATAAATATTGAAAATTAAAAATCTTTCTTTCTTTTAAAATTATAAAAAATTCTTTAAATTTACTAATAGTACCTAATACAATATTTTAGAATTTTAAAATTTTAAAATATAGATACAATTTTAATTTCAATTTTAATAGATAAATTTATTTTTAGAGCATCTTATAGCCTTCTTTTCTTGCAAAAAGATATCATATATATTTAACAAATCTCACATGGAGTATTTCCCTTTGGTTTTAAAAAACGTATGATATTTCGTTGTACAAATCAAGTGATTCTTCTATAAATATTCGAATTATCAACCAATTTCCGAATCTTTATGATTTCTGGATAATTAAAATATTCAAAAAATTCTTGAATAGTAGGATATTACAATTCTCGAATAAAAAAGATTTATTTTCGAAAATCAATTTGGGTTTCTGACTTTTAGGTCTAGTGATAGGTCTTGAGTTACCATGGTATAATTCTAAGAAAAACTGTCTCATGTATGACTTAGAGCCTAGACGAAGGCATCATTTATAATTTAATAAAATCATATTCATCGAATAAAATATGCAACATAATAAAAAATATTCGTTAAGATAAATAATAAAAATAATTAATTACAAACTACGCATAGTGTTCCTCAAAAATGTGTTCTTAGTCCTATATAATAGTATTTATTATTTATATGAATGGATTGTTTAACTTGGATGTTAATCTAAAAAATATTAGTTAGGTAAACTGATGACACTATTTTTCTTATATCTTTTAAAAGTATAGTTCCTATTTGTACGCTAATGCTAATCTTTTTATAAACAATTTAAATAACTGATTTTATAACAACTAATTATAACTAAACATCAATAATTATTTGAAGTGTGTATATTTGAATAGCACTATGGAACTTATTAATTAACGTGACAATACAATATGTTAACTCAAAAACTTGTAATGGTATTTGTAATGACTGTATTTTAAGAGCATATTAGCAAAGTAGTTATGTATAACTACTATTAATATTTGTATAGTTATTATTAATAGTAAATTAAAATAGAGTTATTATATTAATCATTCAATTAACGCAGTAAACAATTTTTGTTATATATTTAATACAGTTAGATTTAAAATTTATATTAAACGACTAAAAGTCTTAAAACGTGTATTTTCGATCATAATATATTTCACATCACCAAAGTATTGCTTGAGTTAAGACGTGTATAATTTTATACGATAACGACGATGAAGAAATTCTATTTTAGCTTCTATTTAGCTCGCCCAAACTTTTGGGTGAAGTATTAAAACGTGTCAAATGTCAAATTATGTCATGACTCTAAGGTATTTGGAGTTTTAAAACAGAATGAGTTATTGGATTTTGCCTAACTTTTTCCTTTTCAATCTATACATTCAAATTAGACTGTTTTCACAATGTTTGAATAAAATACAATGCTTCACTTAAATTTATACTGACTTCTTAATTAATATATTGTAGACGGAATCTCAAAAGTTCATTTTCAAATTATATTATACTAAGTTACAAAAACTCTAAGGAATTATTATGACGTAAATAGTCAATGTATTTGGTATAGTTAATGAAATGGTACAGGGAAAAACAGAAGGAGAAGACTGTAGGCGTAGTTACGCGAGAGCATTCAAATTAATTTGCATTCAAAAGTTTTATAGACAATCAAAATAATCGTTCGATAACTAAACTTGAAATTTAAGTCTGTGAAAATTCAACGACCGATATTATAATCATCTATTATTTTGGAACACTTAATTTATCTCCTGTGCTAAATATCTGCTGCTATTACCTAATAAGCTAATTCACGACCCTTAGCGAACGAAGTCTTAAAAATTGTTTTGAAAACTGTTTTGAAAACTGTTTAGTACCTATATTGAATATAAGCTATTTTATTTTTCTGTACTTGGGCATAATGAAAACAGTATGAACAGTAAGTTCATAGTGTCTTCGAAGAAAATTAAAAAACATACGTTTCTTAAAAAATAATAAGCATTTTTATATTTTTTACAGTTATTAAATTAGTAAAAAAATTGTACACAGGTTTTTTTTAATTTGCCTTGGAACACTATCGAAACCTTCTAATGACCTAACTAAACTTAACATAATACCTATACATTATAAATAGGTACTTGAGCTGCAAACAAGAATTTTTATTCCAGGCAACAGAAAAGTTAAGATAAATCTATAATATCATACACGGAATATCAATAAGGCATTGAACAAAGTTTGATTCATATACAGTTTATACATTTAACGGGTAACGAAGTGCACGGGATCTAGTTTCTAGATATCTATATCTATATCTCGGTATCTAGCAAGTAATATAATATTCTATTTTTACTAGCTACTAATGAGGTTCACTACACCGCATTAGTTCCAAACTAAAAAGTGGACACATTATATATTATATACTTTAAATAAAGAATATTTTATTGCAATTGCAATTGTTCAATAAATGAGTTTTCATATTTATGTATTTTTATTACATATAAATTCGTTCCCTAGGACAACACATCCTTATAGAAAACCGTAAATAAACAATATAAATGTTTATACGACATTCGTAATTAAAAAACTTCGTTCCAATTAATTTATTCCAAAAATACAACAATAGACGATTTAGTAGAAATCATATCAGAATTCATTTTAATTATTGTATTGAGTATTGTGCAGATCCATCAAACGGATTTTTTTGTTAATCTATACATTTATAACGAGCATTAAATGGTTGATCGGCGTAGTCACTCAGAGAATAGATTAATAAATATAATATAGTATATTTAATCTATGTTCAGAGGGGCAATGCAAAATATTTGCTGGTAATATTTTATATTCTATTAATATATTTTAGTACAAAACGTACAAAACATATTATGGTTATTTTACTAATATATGTACAATAATCCTCAAGGCAGTGATATCGCTCCATTCTTATATACCATATACACGTCAGACCTGCCTACATCTGAAGATACTATAGTTGGAACATAGGCTGATGATACCGCTTTATTATCAGTTTCTTCTGACCATGCCATTGCATCTCAATAAATACAATTTCACCTAAATAATCTTTCACAATGGTTCACCAATTGGAAGATAAAAATCAATGAATCTAAGTCTTCCTTTGTCACCTTTACGCTTCGACCTCATAGCTGTCCAGCTGTATCAATAAACAACATTGACATCCCTCACTCGACCGAAGTTAAATACCTTGGGCTTATACTTGACAGACGCTTAACTTGGTCTCCTCATCTAAAGAATTAGCGAAAAAAGCTTAATTCCAGACTCCACCTTTTAAGACCACTCCTTCGTTCGAACTTAACTATACCTATCAAAATAATCCTATATAAAACTCTTCTTAAACCAAATCTGAAACAGTTTGGTTTTTCGGTATACCGTTTCAAACCGGTATTGAAATCAATACCGTAATACCGAAAATTATTTTGCATACCGTCAGCCCTACAGTGAATATTGTGGCGACTTACTACGTGAAAGCATCAATTAAAAATAATGTATTATCAGTGGCGCCACTGTGTCTTTTCTGTGCAGGCGACACGTAAAGTGGTCCGTGTGAAACGGGCCTAAGTCCGCTCGGCCACTCCGTCCCCCAATTATTATAATATTATTATGACGTATAAACAGTTAACACAATGTCGTTTATAAAATAAAATTGATATTATATAGGTACTGTGTTGGCTAATATTGTTTATTGTTGACGACGTTTGTGCCTGTTTAATCGAATATAATTAGTTTATTTATATATCGTAATATTTTGTGTTCTGTGTTCTTAATTATAAAATGAACAATTCGATCGAAGTATTTACAGAAATAGTACTAATTTTCAGAATTATATTCAATGTCATAACGGTAATTCTGAGAACGTTAACAAATTTATTTAAAAATACGAAATAGTTTATAACTACAATATGGACCGAGAGCGGGGAGAAGTACGGAAAGGTAAAATTATATTATATAAGCTTAGAAATTGCAAAGCATTATATTAATATATTTTAGTACAAAGCGTACAAAACATAATATTATGCTTATTTTACTAATATATTGTCGTATATTGTAGACAGTCGTCAAAATAATATTATTTAATATATATTTAATATAGGTGGGAATATTTTAAATTGTAAATTATTGACATAGGTCAGGCCAGCGAAGCAATATGTGCTGAGGTGACAATAATATTTTCTATATAACACCGCCGTACGCGCAGGCACGAGACCCCGTTGTCGCTGAGTGATTCGGCGAGGACGTAGCTACGACGATCGTAGTACGGGCTAGGCGATTTGAATTTGCTAAGTGTATTATTTATGTTTGTTTTAATATAATAAAAGTGTTTCCGACCTGAAAACTCGAGTTAAACATTATTTTAGTCATTCTTACGTTCTTTCTTTTATAGGAGCAGCGCCGGGATATACGTACTATGTGTCAATGAAGTTTTATTAAACAGAATAGTGCCAAGGTATATGTAATCTTTGAGTCATTTTAACTAGATAGGGACGAACTAAGAATTGAAAAGCGCATACCATCGTACCTCAACGAGTTAACAGTGCCATTCTAATTAACTTTACAGAGTGTCATTAACTACGAAGGTAAGGCGTATTAGTTGGTTTATCGCGTATTGTCCAATACGGGTGATACCACAATATGTACAATAATATGTACACATATAGGGCCATAGAACGTAGTTATACAATATAATATATCGTATGTTTAATATATTATAGACTGTTAATGTTGGCAAGCAGAACGAAACGTCGCCGTCGTGTGTTATAATATAACTTATAAACATCCAAGATTTTAAAGAAATACAGCAACGGCTGGATAAAATGGAAAGTACGTAATCTATACTATATATATATATATATATATATACTATTAACTTATCATTAGACCAGCGGTTCTCAATCTGTGGTACGCGTACCACTAGTGGTACGCGGAAAGCTCATAGGTGGTACTCGAAGAAAATCTACCTTCATAAAAAAAAACTGGAATGAATCATTATTAACATTAAATATTATTTGGTTTATTTAATGTTTATTTGATGGAGTGGAGGTCGTTTGTAATCGTAGCAATTAAGATAACGATATTTTCTTTAATATAATACAAATCGATAAACTTTATTTATTGATTTAACCAGTGACTCTACCTTAAAAACCGCTTTCAAAACCAAAAATATCACTAATTTTTGGCTGGACGTGAAACAAGAATACTCGGCATTGTCCACACATGCTTTACATTTTCTAATCCCTTTTGTATCAACATATCTGTGCGAAAATACATTTTCTCACTTATTTTACACAAAAAATAAACAGAAGTAGATTAAACGTAGAAAATGATTTAAGATTTAAAGTTACAAATTTGGAGCCCGATATTAACGTCATCGTCCGTTCAAAACAACACCAATATCGTCTCATTGAAGTAAAAAGTAAACCATAATAATTATAATAATTTTACATATTTAATTTAATTTCTTTTTGTGCATTTAATACTTTACTAGTTTATTATATGTATATCTATTTTATATTATCTCATTCTGTAATTCCTAATGAAATAAAATTCTATACATATAACATAAACGTATACATTATTAATAAGCAAAAAAAATGGTCAGGTGGTACGTAAAAATTTTCAAATTGTGTAGGTGGTACGTGACTTTAAAAAGGTTGAGAACCGTTGCATTAGACATTATAATAACTAATAAGTGAACGCTTATATTATTTTTTTTGTTACCTATTCAAATGTCTTAGTTTTAAAAACATATTATATAAGTTTCTGATAATGATAAGTTAATAATGATTAGTAAACATAAGTACATTATATTATAATTACTGTTAACTGTTTAGCGTTAAGTCAAAAATAAATAATTATTGTAGTAAAATTAAATTAAAAATACATCATCTAGAACGTTACCAATTAGGTATGTGATTTTTATTTATTAGATTTACCGAATTCGTTAATAAATGTATTCATTTATTTTTTCCATTATTAAGTGTGTTGTGTATATATTATGATTTTTTTTCCTTTTTTCTTATTATTTTGTGTTTTTATAAAAAAAATTGTATATATGATGTTAGCACTATTATTATGACGTAATACGAAACCGGACTCAACAAGAAGAATATAAGTTCTAATATTTCCTACGATAATCATAGGGTGGTCTTAGGATTTGAATTTTGAAAGGAATTAATTAGTTTCATATACATTTTAAACATAATATTATAACGAACCCATAGAACCCATGGCTGATAGGCCTTTCGCTGATAAATTATTTAACTGTTTTTGAATAAATCTGTATTATCAAATCTATCCTGAGTGCACCTATAATTGTATAATTAATTTTAATTAATGGAATCTAAACAACGACCTGCAGCCACATCTTAATTGGTTGACGGAATATCATTTCACACGTAAACTTAGCATGCTAATTATTGTGTTGGCAGCTATATTATGTCGATGAAAAATAATTCAATTAATTGAAAACATAACTTTGCTTTACTTTACTTTAAACACTATGTATAAATATCAAACTTAAAAAAAGTTAAACGCTTTATTGGATACATTCATTAAAACAATTTACTGTAGAAATATTACAACATATAAATAAAATAACTCTTTTTGATTAAACAGTGTAGGTATAGGCACAATTTTCGTCAACAATAAACAACACTAGCCAAAACAGTATAATATCAATTTTATTTTATAAACGACATAGTGTTAACAGTTTGTACGTCATAATCTATGTATATATAAATAAGTGTACATAAAAAAAACAAATTTAACGCTTTTTAAATTAGCCTATCTTCTTCCCAGAGGTTTAATCTACACACAAACATTCATTTTTATCTAAACTAATATATAAAATGATAGCGTTTGTTTGGATGTTCGGGATAAACTCCGAAACTACTGAACCGATTTCGAAAATTCTTTCACCAATACAAAGCCATATTCTTTGTGAGTGGCTTAGACTAATTTAAAAAGAGAATTTATCACCCCCGGTAGGTGCTCAAATATGAATTTTGAGATTTACGATAGAAATTTTTGTTTTTTAATAGTTGCCATGGGTTATACTTTTATTGTTTCACATTATATACTTTAATATATAATATTGCCATTGATACTAGAAAACAGCACTAAAACCGTTCATTTAGTTTTTTACAGTATAACGTTTACCAAAATAATTTTAAAATACCGAAAATACCGTCAGCCCTAACCGTACCATATCGGTATTTAGGTATACCAAATCATTTCGGTTTCGGTATACCGAAACAGTCTGGTTTTTCGGTATACCGAAACATTTCGATTTTTCGGTTTACCGTTTCAAACCGGTATTGAAATCAATACCGTAATAATGAAAATTATTTTCAATACCGTCAGCCCTACAGAAACCATCTTCATATCAATCTTAATATGCCCTGAAATTGTTATCGAAATCGTTTTGGTGGATCTTGAGTTATTAAATTTATTCAAAATGTACACTTTTTTATATATGTAGATATAACCCATGGCAACCATTAAAAAACAAAAATATCTATCGTAAATCTCAAAATTCATGTTTGAACACCTACCGGGGGTGATAGATTCCCTTTTTAAATTAGCCTATGCCACTCACAAAGAATGTGGCTTTGTATTGGTGAAAGAATTTTCGAAATCGGTTCAGTAGTTTTGGAGTTTATCCCGAACATACAAACAAACGCTATCATTTTATATATTAGTATAGATAAAAATTAATGTTTGTATGTAGATTAGATCTCTGGGAAGAAGATAGGCTAATTTAAAAAGTGTTAAATATGTTTTTTTTTATTCATCGGATTTTAGTACGGTTGCTTTAGGCTTTTGTATTAATTGATTAGGTGGAATTGAGTAGAAATAACAAACTTGGTACAATTTTTGATACTTTAGAGTTAAATCATACACTTACGTATAAACAGCACGGGGTCCGCGATCTACCGCAGGTAGATTGCCTACCTGATAATATACTGCTGCGAATCAGAATTTTTATTCCGGGCAACAGAAAAGTTAAGATACATTTTGAACACCATACACCATACACCAAATATTAAATAACGAATTGAACAAAGTTTGAGTCATATAGAATTGGTACATTTAACGGTCAACGAAGTGCCAGCAGGATCAGCTAGTAATATTATAATAATAACAATAAAAATTAATAATATGTATATAGCGTCATTGAAGTTACTTCAGCTATTACTTATGCAATAATATATTGTGTGGCAAGGGCTGGAAGTGAGTAATTTCATTCTCGGGCGACGTGTGTAGCGAGCCGCATTTCACTAAAGATTGAAATTGTCTTCCCACACGAGCCACTCATACTATTTTATGTCAAGCCTCTACATTCATCGATCACGGCAATTCGGCAAAGGTAGTGCACCATGCACTATGCATAGTATGATCTATGCAACCTAAGACTATTCTACGAAAACGATTTCATGAAAGAAAATCGTTTGCTCGTCATGCAGGGAGATTATAATATGAATATAAGATGTAACCCACGATGTACGATCTACAAAGTGATGTAACCTAAAGTTGACACAAAATAAAATAACATATAAAAGCACAAATCGTTGTAAAATAAATTCATCCATTTATGCCGGGGGACCATCACCCCCGTTATTTCAGTTAACAGGTACTAATTGTTTTATCACTTGTAAAATAAAAATAGTAAATGTACTGTATTGTCAGAGATTTTTTACTTTTTACAAAATAATATTGATTATAAATACTAGAATTTATTTATTAATGGTAACACTATTAATTAAATTATTAATTTGTTATTGGCTATTTCTTACGTTATCACACAGTACACACTACACACTACGACACACTATGAAGTCATCTTTCTTATATTTGTATATTTGTACAATATATTTTTATACTTAGGATTACAATTACCCACCAATTTTGGCGGTACACCTATCCCTTAAAATAGGTGTGACGGCTGCCACACCTAATACATGGGTTCGGCGTCACTGGATTTATTAGATCAATAAATTATAACCCTGTAATCCCTGTATCTATTAAATATTTTTATCCATATCATAAAATAATAATTATTTGAATAGCACATCACGTCAAATATTATGAATATAACAGTATGCTAATTTATTTTGCCCAACATTTAATATTTAAAAAATAACTATTACAGAATTAATTGCATTACAAAAATGATTAAAAGACAAATATGCAATATAATATTATAATATAGGTATTGCATGTTTATTATTGTCAAAACATAATATTGCCAGTAATTTTGAGTTAAATACTTATATTCAATTTTTACTTATTAGCATTTAGAAAATTCTTTGAAAATTGTTACATAGCTATAGGCGAAAATCGGGGGAGGGGGTTGCTTTGAGGGACTTAGACCCCCCACCCAAAAAAAAAATATACTGCTTTTTAGTTGTGCGGCCGTGTGGGATCGAAGCTCCCGCTTACATAGATGTTAAAAATGTTCAACCCCACCCCCCTTGGAATTTTAATGGATTTCCGCCTATGAACAAACACGGCTTTAACATAAAGTAACTTGATAGACACACCATATAAATGGTAAAAAAAAATAAATAAAGGAATTAAAAAATATATTGCTATATGGTCAAAAATAATTGAGTAGGGCAGTGGGTTATCCCCCAGACCTTTAGTACCCCTACTCGGGTTACTGCTGTCTGTTTTTTATCTTTATTTGGTTCTTGCTGTTAAAGAAATCCTATCCTGTCTATAAGGATTTATTTTGGCCACTGGGTTATTTGTTTTGTTGCCTTCATAGTAAAAACGTTTCCATTTTGATATAATGTGATATAACAAGCTGTATTGGAATATTAAAATATGATTCATATACGATTATGTCATTTGTATATTTAACTTTCATGTAGTAAGAAAAGTAGTGCCTATATTGCTATAACATTTATAATTTGTAAATTAAACAAATTGAAATGAATACCATTCGTGTCTCTTTCTAAGCTATTTGGACGGTTAATACTGTTGATACACGGAATATCACTACATTACCATGAATGAAATAATTATTCATAACATACCAAAGAAATAGTAATCGTCTTGGCTGAACCTTGAATGAGTCGAAAATGGCATGACGCTCATAAAATTACTCTGCGGTAAATCCATCGATAACTCACTGGTGCTCGTGTTCTCCGTGGTCACCTTTGATGAAACATATCCGTCCGATCCGTACGACAAATTATCTTGTACTTCACTGCTTTTGGACCTTTCCTTTTTATGATATCTACGGGGCGCATGGTCTGGTGGTGCCGAATTACTGGAAAAAACTTAACCACAAACAATACGTGTTACAAAACAATAATTAATAATAATTAAAATATATAAAATAATAATATATGTAGAACTATTAATTTACTCTATATTTAATTAAATATTATATAAAGGATTTCATACAGTCCTTATTATAATAACTATCAATATTTTAAAGCGTATCGTTACACAAAATATAACATACATTCACACAGTACGCATGCACTTAAATTAACTTAAAATATATATTATAATGGTGTCAAATAGTAACGATTCATTATTAAAATGTTTAAAAATATTTTTTTCCCACTCGAAAATAGGTTACACTGTTATCCAAGGTCGACCAACTTTAGAGTTGTTTTATTTACACCGAAGACAGAAGTGCACCCTTCGGTTTTGAACGTTATAACATGTGGTCATACCACAACAACAACAACATAATACTATATAATTATTATTAAATAATCAGGTATCTAAAATCTTAATCAAATATTCACTGGAAGTCCAGCATTTAAATATTATGATTGTGATCTAAAATAAGATATCAAAAAAATACTAGTGATACTACGATGCATGCATGAACAGAAAAAAATAATTAAAAAACTACTACTCGAAAGCTGACCACCACCAACTACCTGATTGATAGTAACGACGGTCATTGGGCAATACAGCGAATGGTATTTCCTGATTTCCAGTGTTTATTTCAGGTAGATGTGATGCCAGGTCGTACGTAAACGTCCGTTTATCATCGTCTATCTGATCGAGGGGATTCGGATACGGGTCCTGTAGATTATTCCGCATTCTATAGCTTTGATCCTTGATAATTTTTGCCAACTGATTGATTATAAACTCTTTTTCTTCTACACATATATATAATACACATAAAAACATTAACCCAACGTTTATTTCAATAAGAACTTTGGCGTTACTGCCAAATATACAATATATTATATGTATACACTTTACACATTACAAAATATATATAAATATTATATACATTAATACATTATAATATGCACATAGCTGCTTCGAATCATACGTGAACAATATTTTCAAAAGGGTTAATAGTTTTCAAAATAATGATTGTCATACGTTAAAAAACCACTCTGTATATATTATATTATTATCGTTGTTATCATATTTTCCGCGTGCTAAACCGGATGTAGATATACACAGACGACTGATAAAAAAACAAATACATGTCACCCTGTGGCCCTGTGGCCCTATCGTCCAACACCATAATGGGCAAAAAAAATGTTGTTCACAACACGAACGCGGTGATAATATATGACAATAACCTTCGTTTTTTATTTTATTATTTTGTATATTATATACGTAAAATAATTAGTGCTTGCCAATAATTTTTCTCAATTTTTGCAATGTTTAGCTTGCATTATTGATCCTGTCTGTGTACACAGCTGCAATGAAAAATACCTGATGATTACATTATTTTTCATATTCATATGAACCAAATAGTTCTAGATGTATAGGTACATACGATAGTCGATAATAATATTGTATTTTCATATTACCGTATTAAAAATTTTGATAATTAGTCATCAGTGTGATTCAAGTAAAATTAGCAAATTGCATAATATTGTAGTGAACCAAGTATTGTCTTCGTATACCTACCTACAAATGTCCACATCAAAATTATTTTATTACAGACACAATAACAGAACGAATTTACAATAGCAGTGTAATTTCTATATACAGTTAAACTTTTTAAGTTTAAACAATTATCATTAATTTAAATACAATTTATAGTTTCATAATTGAAAATTCTGTAGTATTTTCTCATAAACTTTTCTTTATACAAGGTTTACACTGGAATTTGTAGATTTTAAATAATTGGACGCTTTATTATTAATTTTATTTCACAATTTACATAAATATATTAAATAAAATGTGATGTATAATGAATAGGTAATTTTAAAAATATTCCAACATTTAAGATTTATGAATGAAATATATTTTTTTTGTACCTATAGATCATTTCATTTTTATTTCTAGGCAATGCGATAATTCTATTTATACCTACAATTATTAGTAGAAAATGATATTTATATTACATTACTTCGTGCATATTTAGTGTTTATGGTAAGTGGTGACTGAACAATATTATTATTATTCAATTATTCATTATAAAACACATATAAATTGAAATAAATATAACTACATTATATAATCTAATCATACCTATTCATTATTACTTAAATCTATATTATTCTCTGTATTTTTTGATCGATAAAAATTAAGTCTGTAGATAGGTTTTATGTTGATGCCTTTAAAATATTTTTTAATACCTAGTACCCAATATTTTTATTTTATTAAGAGTATCAACCATAAACAATTTGTTTGGTAATTATAAAGTAATGGCATACGAACAGCAGAAATCCGGCCCAGATTCGAACAATTTACTTTCCACTATAAACGCACACAATTATAATAATTTATTATCTAGAATGAAAATAAAAGTTACTTTTTATTTTTTTAAATAAACACGAAATTTTAAAAAATTGTATTTATATAATAGACACAAACCTATACACATTGTGTTTGCATAAGAAACTTCAAAAACCTCATAACATTTTTATTGCCCCCAAAACACTTGCGATGTTAAAATCTATTAAATATAATATGAAAAATAGGTACCTACATTAATTAATGACAATATAGTATCAAGTATAAAATATGCATGTCGGTATATTATGCAAGTCTTGTATTACAAGATATTAATTCAATGAAATCAAACAAAAACAGGTGATAAAAAATGTACCTATGCTAAAAAAGCTATATCAAGTAGCTACCTGAATTTCAATCGTATTTATTACTCAAAATTAAATTGTGATTCTAAACAACTAACAGAAAAACAATGTGTATCTACTCCGCGCATACACAGTTTTAAGTGAGTTTCAAGGTGACTAAACACGTCTCTCTTACAAGTCATCCTATGTTTATTTTTTTAATCTACAACCGTTATATTGTAATAAGAGTACGAATAATATTAAAGCATTATAATGTAATTTGAATCACAGGTGAACGCACATTGCATATACTTCACAAAAATTGTTGAGATTATCGATGTCGTCAAATATACTTGCGATTTTTAAATATGGTCATAATTCAACTGTGCATAAAAAAAGTGTAGTTTTATTGTGTTTGTAGTCTTTGTCGTTGTATGCACATTTCATTATAAAACCACCTGCCCGTTACAGTTCTCATTTCCATAAGTAAAAATTAGTGGGCGACTCTATGATAGTAGCAAACTATACCTACTACCTACTATTACTACTATAGTACTACGTTAGGTTTCGAAAATGATTGTACCTTCTATTTTAGTTATAGCCTATAGGTATACTTTTTACTGTTAGTCTTGTATGTATGGCGAGCATATTATTAAATTTAAAACTATTTTAGCGAATAGCAATCTAGCTTAAGATGTCTTACGACTATTATTAACTACAGTTTCATTAAACGTAATTAGTAAGTTTTTTGTCCTGATGTTAACATCTATATTCCATATATGATACATACATATTTTTACGTATAAGATACTAGTTATTAGATTATAATATATTGGTAGGTAATATTATAAAATGTATTATATGTATTATATATTATAGTCAATAACAAAAAAATTAAATGATAAATTGCAAAACCGTTCGTTTTAGTTTCAAACTTAGAAATCAGCATTTATATTACATTAAGCTTAAATCTTAATTATATGTGTTCTAGTCATTAGGTATATACATATACTTTGTATATAATAATACGGAAATGGACAGAAGAATTACCAAACGTCCTAAGTTATGTCCGACACGGTCAAAATCTTATAATTTTTTAACATGTTTAATTTTCAAATTAAAACTTTATTTTAATAAATTAAAATATTAAATTGTTGTAATAATTCAAAAAATAATTTATTAATAATAATAATAACTAATAAGTAATTAAACTATGGTATGACTTTATATTATGGTGTAGCATATATACTGTTGAAATGTAAATGTTTATAACAAAATAAACTAATTTTTATCGAATAAATACTGTGAAAGTGAAACGTATGCAGTACAATTAACTACGAGTTATAACTACCTATCCAAAATAAAAATAAGTTATTCGCGTTTATCACTTAGAAGTTAGAAATGTAGAAAACTAAGTGATGTTCTTTTATTATTAAGATTAGCCATCGCTCATATAACATCAGTTATAAGCTAGGTTTAATCCTTTAAAATTAATTAACTTTACAAATATTTCCAAAATAAGTTTTGATTTTTGTTCAAAAACATTCTTTTTGAAGTTTATGAATAATACAAAATAATAAACCCTTTCAGTTCGAACTTTCGGTATCCGGTATCAGATTTCATTATTTCAAACTGATCTATATCTTAATATTTACTATTGCTATTTGCCATATATATAATCTTTTGAGATCTATAACTTATAAGTATTAGTGAGTTACTGGAATGTGTAATTTTAGAAGTGCCAAACGTAAAAACATTTGAACAATTCACAGAAGTTGTAGGTATAGTATGCAGTTAGGATTAAACGTCTATGCCATATACGGGAAATAAAAAGATTACAAAGTTGTTATTGAATTCAAGAGTACAGCACATTATATTATGCTCCAGAAAGTTTGAATTCCAAATTACTATTAGTTTGCTTTCTAAAAGAAAAAAAGATTACGAACAATATCGGAGTAAACAATATTTTTCCAAGGGAAAAATCGCTATTGTTTTTCATTCACTATGAAAAATAATAAGTGTTTCTACTACCTACAGAGTCCTTTATTTATAATCATTAAAAATCCAGAAAAAAATAAATATTTTAAAATTAATTTGTATTCTATATTTACATTACAAAGTAAATTTATACCTGCATAATACCTTCTTGTCTGAAAAAAATCCGTAGTTTGTAATACTTTCTACTTCCTAGTATCATCTTTTTTAAATTTAATATTTATATGTTTAAAGTATTAAAGTAACAGCACTAGGATTTTAATAAATTATAGGTACATGAATATTAATATATCAAGACAAATAAAAGTAATATGAAATATGTTTTCTGTAAACATCTGTGAATTGTGATAAAGAAGTAGTAATAGTTATAGATGTTAAATTAATTGGAAAAAGTAAATAATAGCGTTTTTTTTTTAACAATTTAATATAATCAAAATTTTAAAAATAAAGAAAACTGAGCATTTGGCTGCTAATTAAATTAAAAATAACATTATTAACTTGAGAACAGTTATTTTGAGCTCGTTAACTTTTTATGGTAATATACAATTTTAATATTTTTGATTGATGTAAATAAAACTATTCATGTTTAATCATGATTATTAGATTGTCTGTAGTGCCAATTGGCCATCATAATGTCTAACGATATAATGTTATGCACTTATGTATATTGAAGTCATTAAACATAATATAGAGTGATGAAGATGAGTGAATCGTTTATTTTCTTCTTCAAGAAGGTACAGCTGGTAGTTATTAATCATTAAGTGATTGCGGAGTGGTTATTTTCAAAGATTTAATTGAAATTCACAATGATAATTAAATAGTTGTTATATAGGTTATACCACAGTATATAGGTGGAAGTTATATAAATTAAATATCAACACTTAATTATTGACAGACAAAACCATGGTTTCTTTTGCTACCTATAATGTCTCTCTTAGCTTGTATATTATGATTTATGAGGATGTTAGAGCATTATTTGTTTTCTATATCTGGTACACGTGAAAGGTAAACAAAATGTATTTACGCAAAATCAATTTTAAGGAATTTTTGGGGTACCTATCACCTATTGCAAAAACTGCGTACAATAATATTTTTGTGGGTTTGGCATATTAGTTTGGTATTTTATTTTATATTCTTTAAAAAAAAAAAAATTGTTTTTAAATTTAAATGGATATACAATTTTTTGAGAATATATTTAACCTAAACTTATTTGTTGAACCTTAAAAAATAATATTTTCTGCATATGTTTTGTAATATAGGATTTTATTTTAAATATTTCAAAAACTATAAAAAGAAAAAGAAAATTGGTAAGAATGTATGCATTTTTTCTAAGGTGCGTGTGGTTCAGAAGGAGTATAATTAATCATATAGTTCGCTTACATACTCTTTAGTACATTCGTATTTATTACTATAATTAAAATTGTCTCTTGATGGATTGCATAAATGGTTGGAATGAAAACATAGCATTTGTGTTTAGTGAACATAATCTAACTCTGCGGTTAGATACTTAAAAACTTTTCGAACTATGTAAGAAATTTCGTGTATTGTAAATTTTCAAATATAACATTGATGTGGAACGTAGATACACATATTTTACTGTATTATTATTATTAACTATAATAATTAACTCGAAACTTGTGCAATTAAAATAATTACTCATAATTTTATTTAACGTGTAGAAAATTAAGTTAAATAAAATATAACAATGTATAAAACATTTATTAAATACTTGCCAATTAAATTAATTAAATTTAATTAATCCCAATAACTATAATTTTGTGGTTCTCAATAAAAAAGAATTAAATTTCAATTGAATTTATCTAGCAAAAATCAATTATATTTGTCATCCAATGAATGAGATTTTATTGGTTTATAATTGTGTAGAGTCTACACTGTAGACTAAAGATACATTTGTTGACAAAATAAGTAATACAACTATTATACATGTATATATATATCGATGTAAGATATTGAATATATTGTTGATAAGTCATAGGTATATCTATTTACTCTTGTTTGATATTCCACTGATAGTTTAGGTATACCATCGCTTAGGTATAAGTATTTTACATAATTATATAAACAATAAGAAAGTACGTAAATCTCTAAAACGTTATAAAATTAAAAAAATATTTTAAATTTTAAATACTAATATTGAAAATATGTATTTTTATCGTATAAAAGTTAAAATAGGGCGTAATCGACTTTCTTCTATTAAAAATTATAATTGAAATATATTTTACACGATAATATCGTGGTCTTTCAAAAGTTTAAATGTTTGTTCTTTGTTCTTTTTTTTTCATATAACGTAAAACTTATAGCAATATAGTACGTTGTGCAGGTAAGTTGGCGAATACAATTTAATTATATTTAGTATTTACTGCAGTCTCGAGGAACTATAATATAGGTACTAATATACCAATTGCATAGTATGTTTATTATTCATAACGAATGTATAAGTAGTATAAAAAGCCAGAAATGTAGAAACGAAATCGAAACTAGGAATACATTTGAATTTTGAAAAGATGAGACTTTTGATGATGTTTTGAATTTTAATAGAGACAATTTAAAAACGAATTCGGGACCATTGTTAATGATTTATGAACAGTTTACGCTTATGTGAAACACACACGAACATTTTCTAATCCACCTGTGTACTGTATTGCTATTAACTTCTATATGGTGTTTGCGCCTAATGGTCGTCTGACGCGCAATTTATAATACAAATACATACCCATTAATATATTATATTACTATTATTATGGGTATCGTGTACATGCATAAGTTTGAATAACATGACGTCTTAAATTTAGACTGCACGCGCAATAATATTATTGTTGGTTCCTTGTGCTTTGTTTATCATGTGAGGTCGTTATGACGTATACTACACATTTAAATATTCATATATTAGCTATTAGGTATACGATATTATACCGTATGCAGAGCACCTACTTGTATACTATAGATTTTCAACATTAATTAGGTGTACACGGTTCGCACGTTATTATATATCGACTTTCGTCAAGAGGATAAACGATCTGCGCGTTAAATCGAATATTTTTGAATTCAAAATCCCTCGATTACGTGTAGGTGCAAGCGCTAACGCAATAACATCGTAAACTTGTAATGTGAAAAGTAATGAATTTAAAAATAGAAACCTAATACCGTATAGCACGCTGACTGTTGCAAATCTGGTCACGAGGCAGATGTTTGTATATTTTTTACCATCGGTTTCGGGGTATAATATTCTAAGTATTATTGAATATAAAGAAAAAAAATAACAAATGAAAAAAACTAAATCGGGCCAGAATTGGCCACACAAGTGTACAAGACTGACCATGAATATTTAATGAATAAAGGTGACCCGCCAATATGTCAATCATGTGGCACCAGTGCACCACGCAATCAAACACATCTTCGAAGAATGTAGAATGTACGTAAAACAAAGAGAGGATCTCAATATAAGTCACCAAATTGGAGCAAGCCTAGGTCCAAATCCAGACGACACTATTGAATTCTTTAAAACAATTAAATTACCCAAACTACTTTAGCCAACATTTGCAATGTACAAAATATCAAAATAACTAATTTAAAACTGCTTCTTTGCAGTTCTCCATTATAAATATAATGTATTTATGTTTATAATGTTATGCTAAAGACCATAGTAGTCAAAGTAGAAATTGTACAATTTCAAGACCAATAAAAAAAAAAAACAAACAAACAAAATAAGAGGTGTTGTGACGTTAGTTTGAAGCCTATAAATAAAACGTGGTGCCCAAATCTCCCCCCCCCCTTATAAACAGACATAATAAATACATAAATGTGTACAAATATTTAAATTTAATTTGGGGAAATTTACTTTTGCCTAAAGGAATGCCTCTAAATGGTTTTCACAGATTTCAGTGTCACTAGTCCGCGGCCACTTGGGTACAATATGTTGCTGTTATTATTGGAATTTAAGCAACGAGCGCCGACTTAATGCTTGAACGACATACTGTATTTAAAGCTTGCACGCCATCCAAACAGGACAGACGTAGAAGATTTAATATTATATATAATATTATAATATTATTATAAATTATGAAACGGTCGCGCAATGGCCTCGAGGGACGGCGGCCGCGCGGGGAAACAGGTGGTAATAAAACATCATTATTTCGACCGGGCGGCGGCGGTGGTGACTTCTGCACGAAAGGAGCACAACAAGTGGCGAACGTCGAAATAATGGCGCGATGGTGATACGACAGCGATGACAATATGTCAATAAGTGTTATACTAGTATTACAATAAATTCGTGTACGACGGGCAAGTCGTATCGCAATAATCTATTATAAATTATAATAAATATTAGAATAACAGTATGCTGTACTCAATTTAATGTACGTAAAATCGTCTACACAATAGCACCGGCGCGGCGACAACGTTATAATATTATTATCGGCGTCGCGATAATAATTGACAACATCGATGATAATATTATTGTGATCGATGTAGTGAAATATGTTTGTGTGGGGTGAAGGATCGGATCGACTTACCGTCTAGATACGGTACGGCGGCGGACGACGTGTGAAACTCGCCGAAAAACGTGCAGGAACACGCGACAAACAGCACCACGTCCATCGTACGGGACGCGTACACAACCGACATGACAGCGGCGGCGGCGAAAATATCGTGACGGCAAGCGTCGTATGACCGTCGGCGGACGGCGCGCAGCTGTTACTGCGTGTGTGTCGCTGCCGCGGTGTCGTTGTCGCGCGTCGCGCCGTCGCCGCCGAGCGCGCAAATAATAATAAAAACAATACGCCGCTGCGGAGGAGGCGTTGGCGGCCGAACGCGCGCGCAAACGCGAACGCCGCCGCGGGTTTTCCCCATCGCCGCTCGCGAATCGATAAAAAGTCCGCGGGACTGCTATGGTTCTCTACCTGCACTCCCCACCGACACCGCGCCCCCTCGAAAATACGTAAGTATATACCGTGTATAATATATATATATGATACGAACGCCCGCGCAAACCCGGCCACCGCTATTTAGTAGGCTGGACGAAATCGATTATAATAATGTATACATACGTATGTACACTGTATATACAATATACAACTCACGAGCGGGGGGTATTACCACCGTAAATTCCGACACCCCCTCCCACCCACCAGACAGCATACAATGACGAAGACACGGTGGGCTGGAGTGTGCGCAACCCGGTGAAAAACGCGCGAAAATTTGAAATTGTCGGAGCGGTATCAGCCACCAGGCGTATGTAACTATATAGGCTACAACTTGCATACCACTCCGTTATAACTAAATTAAACTGCACTAAACTACTGCAGCAATGCGAATCGGACTACGGTACACGCTGTATACAACACATAGCTCGTGTGATAGTAAAACACATGACATAAAAAACTATAATTAGGTATATTGTTTCGTACCGTTTTTAATATTAATTTTGGCGAAACATTAAACATTTTCTCTGTATTTTTTTTGTATCCGATTTTCTCAAAGCCTAGTTTTAACGCTTTTTTTAATTGAATTAAATTTTTAACAAAATATAGCATGCAACTAGATATTTGTCCACTGCACTATATAATCATAAATATATCTATAATACCTCAATTTTTCTTGTTGAGGAAAAATATCTAGTTACATCTTACATGCCACTTATAATAATATATACGAACGGCCTTTTGTAATGTTTTTGGTAAACAAAAATCAATTCTTAAAAAAATATCGAACATTTACCTACATACACCTACTCATTCTCTTCTGAGTGGAGTCATTTCAGTTTTTGAGAGGGGGGTAACATGATTATCAGCCCATAAAAAAACTGAAAAAAAAACAATTGCTAACAATTACATAATGCATACAGTGTGTCAGACATCAGTGAACACCGAACATATATAGTATTATGTACATATTTTAAGGGTACAAAAATTGACAATAAAACTAGTACCTAACTTTCCCGTGTTTTCTGATTACTTTCCAAGTTATTCAGTTTTTCGCCAACACGTCTAACTATACATACTAATGATATTAATTATACAATTATGCACTTTGCGAATGAAGCATCTGTGCAGCATAATATTATAAATTATAATATATTATACTTCAAACGTGTTAAAATGGAATTTTGTTCAATATACTCTCAGCGTGTACTATAGTAAGTACCATATACTTATCATGGCTAACATAAGTACTGTATACTCGTACACAGTAAAGTGTTTTATGTCATTTAGAAGGGTTTACACACATAGTAAAAAAAATATAATATAATATGATATTTGAGTGTGTGTGTCCAATCGCAAACACTGCTGGACATTTTAACCCCACCGGATTGACGCGTATTGAGTACAATACACAATACACATAGGTTCGTCGTCTGATTGTTTTTCATTCTTATACAGAGTAAATAATACTACAATAAACGAATATACCAACTATCTCACAAAATAGGTTATGTAACACACCTTTTAAACAAAAACAAATACGTTCAGAGAGAAAATGATCGTTTTGTGATAAAAAAAAACCCTGTTTACATCTCTGTCGGTTAATCGTTTATAATAATAAATTGTATTTTAATATATAAGCTATAGGGCCTATACGCTCGCGTTTATAATTTATTTATTTATACTATACATATTTATATGATTCTCGCAGCGTACTCGATTTATCTTCGACTTCCTTCAAAATTATTTGAGTAAAGAAGCAAGAGGAAAGGTAATAAGACCAGGTTTATACCAATATATTTTATATATATGATATAATGTCGTACATCTGCATTATTAGAAAATTCACATCGTGATTTCCATTGTTTGTAAGTTATCCTTCATCTTTGCCTCTTTCCGTGCTAAACTTAATTGTCCACATGTTCGTATAATCTGTATCCTTAATTATTTTCCACATATTTTTTGTAAAGAATTAACGATTTTAGTATTTTACATTTTTTTTTACAGCACGCAGACAGCGACTCTTATTATAGCATGATGTATGAAGTAAAATATGTATTATTTTTGGTAACGAAAAAAAATTATTGAGAGATTATCAACAATCGCATACCGGTATCTTTATTAGGTACTTACTTACAAAAATTGACTTTAAAGAATGATAATTATTTACAATTAATATTTCAATTATAAATATTAATTTTCCGTACACAGTATAACTACATATTATAACCTTATTTATTTGATAATACGAAGAAAAATATCATAAAAGTTGTTTGTTTATTATTATAATAAAATATCTTTGATATTGGGTGAGCATACTAGCTAAAATAATAATAAGCGATAAGCCAATAACTATATTTAAATTTTTGTTTAAACTTATTGAAATTTAACGTAGAAAAAAATATTGTATAATAACAATGATATTTTTTTAAAGATAAAAACAGAATTTTGTGCAAGAATATTTTAGATGAAGGATCATTAAACAGACGTTATACAGACATTAAACGTATCCATTTGCAAAATATCTCAAAGGTCAAGTTGTTCCGAAAAATGCTCTTAAAAAATTGACTACTAACAATTTTTTTAAAGTATCTACACACTTATGTTACAAAAGAAAATAGATGCACTCGATTCGAACATTTTAAATGTTTTATTCAGTATAATAAATTAAAATAATATAATAAGTTTTATTTTTCTATCAGAAAAAAGCAATATAAATCTTGGCAGTGGAGATTATTTTCGTTTCGCTCACTAATGTAGATACACAGTGGTGGTTTAAGTAAAGTAGTGTATAGTTAATTTTTACTTAAATTGCATCAGAAAAAAGAACAAGAAAATTCTATTTCATAATGTTTATAAAAAAGAAATTTTTTTTTATTTTGTTATCGTTGTATTTATTTTTTATAAAGTATTAAAAATAGAACCCCTAAAATTACACATTCATAAAAAAATATAAATAAAATATGATAATTACACGTATGATACTGTTTCATTTGATACTAATTACTGTAGTTACTATATATTCATGGTACCGATAAACCATTATGTACCTACATAATATCATTGAATAACCAATTGACGATAATTAATATGTAATAACATGTGGCGTATAAATGTATTATAACATTACATATTTAAAAATATAAATTTAAAATTTCATATCAAAATAATTTCATATTTTCATATATTTCAAATTATATTATATTGTTCAACATTATGATAATTCTTAGGTACACAAAAAATTATACCTAAAACCTGTAAAACAGGATCGGACTTTTAAGAAACATTTAAAAATAAAATGAGCAAAATCTACAACCCATCCTCAAATGATGCGATTGCCAACGAAAGGCATTCAATTTTTATTTATATAACATAAATAATCAATATATTAATATACAAAATAAATATAAATATCTATATATTATTTATTTAAATAGAAAACGGGTAGAACATGAGAAATCAAGTGAATATCCAATCTTGTAAAATTAATGTTCATGCATTACGATTATTTGTTTTAGAATTATACCAAAAACCAAAATCGATGAAAATCGGAAAATCAATTTTGCGTAAAAATTTTTCATTAATTTTTGTTTTGTTTTTCCCTGCGCTTTTGAAAACTATTGAGAATTTTAAATTTTTACCTCCCGAATGCACCAACTAGATTCACTTTCTCATCGAATAAGATACTGTTGAAGAAAATCGAAGCAGTGTTATTGCCCCAGTGCCCCAAACGGTCATGATAGACACAAAAATAAATTTAAAAAACACACACCATTATAAAAACAATACATTCATCGCCACGCTTAGAATCTAAAATACAATTAAATATCTAAAAGTACCTACCTATCATAAATTAATAAGTATAATATTATATAGTTGACATATTATTTATTTCTAAATTTGTTTAATTCATAAAATGTCTAAAATATTCCTCTACTAAACAAAATTTGGTTATAAAACAAATACATTTTTATTACTTCTACTAAAAAATTAAAAACAATAAGTTTGTTATTAATCTAATATCTATGTTTTTTAATGACAAAGCAATTGATTAGTTCATTAGTAATAAATAAAAAATTATTTGTAGAAGCCTACTTTCTCTTTATAAATTGTTTCTTTAGAAGTACTTATTTTATTACAAATAATTATATTATTTATTTATTGATTATTGTTAGTTTACTTATTACTTAGCTGTACTAATTTAAAAAAAAAATAATTGAGTCCTATTAAGTTTTCAATTATATTACTTTCGATTTTTTATATAGTAAATTTTTGACAATCATATATTTATAAACTAATGTATAGAATACGAGGAAAATTATTTTAACCTCTTTTCAGTTATTCCTGGTTCCTAAGTTCTTTTATAGTTATATGCAATGTAATATAAATGAAAATGGTTAATCCAACATCATTTAAACCTATTTGAGACTTATTTATTGGAATGATTTAAGTCAGGGGTCTCCAACATCTTTTACGGCAGACCAAAATTGAGATACGGTTTGGCATCGCGGACTAACATTTTTAGAGGAATAGATCGGTTAAGAAATTGAAAAATCGATAAGATTTATTTATAAAAATTATTGTTTGTTCATACACATTTTTTATTTTATAACGAGTTTTTATATTATAAGTAAAGTTCGGATTTGAAGGCAAAGCCTTTTTTTTAATAATAATAATAGAGAAATCATTTTTTTATAAAAATGCGTGTCATTTAATATGTAAGATGAATAACATTTTTTTTTTTTGTTTTTTTTGTCTTTTTTACTGATAAATGCCTTTTTGCCTTTTTCACTTATAAATGCCTTTATTGTATTTAATTTTCAATTGATTTAATAGTTTTATACACGACGTACACATAAAAGGTACAAATCGATAAGATTTTCTGAAGACTGCATTTGCGGCTGTTAATTATTTTTAATAGATTTTATTAACGGCGATATTTACCGATATCGCTAAATACTTTATCGAGTGTTTTGTATGGCCAGTTAATTTAACGTTTATAAAAGTACCCATGCTGCCTATCTATAGATTAAAATATGTTCATAATGCGTATATACTTACTATGGATTCAAAAGTGTTCGTCAGTCCGCCCACGATTACATTTACATTTAAATTAACGAAAATAGTCTAAGCCCAAACCGTCAACGATTTACTGAAGACAGTAAATTTATCTAAATAAATGATGATGATTTTTTTTAATACACACAAGTTAATACGAACTATTTAATTTTTTAGTAATTTTTTTTTTTGGAATTGATTTTTTATATAAATTAAATGCTTTTTCGCCTTTTTTGACATTTTGAATGCTTTTTTTACTGATTATTTTGCCTTTAAATCCGAACCCTAATTATAAGTCAGTGTTAGTACTTAGTATATAGGTATAAATGAATATTAGAAGCTGTTACAAATAACAACAAAAGAAAAAAATAATTAATTAATTTTATTTAATTCAATAAATTAAAAACAATAAAAACTAAATGAAAATAATATAATAAAATAAATATATTATTTTCAAAACATTAATTAGCTTGGCGGGCCAACAAAAAACCCATGGCTGGCCGTATTCGGCTCGCGAGCCGTAGGTTGGAGACCCCTGATTTAAGTTAAAACGATTTAATTCAATAATAAAATAAGTTAACCACAAGCTATATAGCCTATACTCAGTATAATCCGTATAATATAATAACACTATAGTTATTAAACTTTGATACATAACAATTGATAAAGATTCATTAATACATTATTATAAGTTTAAAAAGTTTAAAAGTATAGCGGAAAATCAAATAAATGTATTATGACTGCTTAAAGTTCAAATTTGTTCGACATTGGAATATTGGATATTCGCATGATTTCTCGTGTAACAATTTTCTTATTTTGTTGCTTTTCAAAAACGAATAACCGTAAATACTTGAAATGTTCCCCAAATTTATATTTTATCATTTTCCATACATGACACAATTTTCAAAATATTTTGACTTTTGGACTATTTATAGACATTTTCAATTTTCAATTTTTATTGGCGTTTTTTCTAAACTGCCGTTGATTTTTTTTTTTGTAAAATCTCAAAATGTTTGAAAATTGAATACAAAATATAGTACATAGTACATTTTTAGTATTTTAAAAATATTAAAATACATAGGTATGACTTTTTTTTATAAGTATTTTAAGTTCAAATTTGGACAAAATTCATCATAATTAAAATTTAACACAGCAAAGGTGAACCCGATATTAAATTGTATTTACCTATAGGTTAGGTTAGGCTATAGGTACAGGGTAGATTTGTTGACTTATCGTAATGAGAGTAATTTTTTTGATAGAAGTTTACCAAAAACAATTGCGTGAATCATTTGACGGTTTGTTTTTTACTCGGTGGTTTCGTTTGACATTATTGGAACGTTGTAGAGACGTTGCAGAAACATTGTGGAGATTAATATAACGGAGCCCGATCAGAACACATGTAACAGGAGCGTATGATGTCATCGTGATGGCCACCGAACCAGTGGCTACAACTGCCGCCGCCGTCGCAATCACTGGCACCAAAATTGAAGAACAGAAGCGAGTGGCGCGTGCGACCCTGGTACGCGGATCCGCAACGTATACCCGGACACACACTTCGGATCGTGGCACACTATAGCGGTTGCGCCGCGCGGTTGAAATCGCGTTCGATTTGACGCGTGGTTAGTCACACTATGCGATAATTTATTATGCGGTTATTTTCACTCACTTTTTTTTTGTATTTAAGGTTAATCATAGGGATCCTTAATTATTTTGAAAGTTTTTTTTGGTCAGTTATTTTAAACTTTTTACCGTTTTTAAACAGCATTTTCATCTAGTGCAATTGGTGTATTAGAAGCAAAATTAACTTTTAAAAAAAGAGTGTTATTCTGCAATATATTATATTTATATTGTTATTATAAATACGGTTAAGTTGATTTATTATTAATTGTTTATTATCATCATATTTGTTTACAAAAATATACTTAAGAAGTTTAAAGTACCCACGAATAAATTTTTTAAATGTAACACATAACTAAAATCGTTCTTCTTCGTTTAAATATCTAATTTTGTCCAAATTTGAACATAAAATAACTATAAAAAAACTGTTTTATATTATTTATATTTTTAGGTTACAGAATAACCTATTTATATGGAATCTTGTTTTATATTATTTATATTTTTAGGTTACAGAATAACCTATTTATATGGAACCTTGTTTTACATTTTCAATCCTAAGCTATAAAAGTTGAACATTTTATAAATGTTTAATCATAAATCATTTTTAAATTTTAAATTTTATAAATGTTGTCAAAAATCGAACTTTAAATGATTATAAAAAAAAATTGTGCAAATGTATTTTCAATACTTTTCAACTACTAATCAGCAAGAGCTTTGTTTTAAATTGTCAGCTTTTTGACCCTACAAATAAAATAATATTGACATTTATAGAAAAAAAACTAAAAAAAGGTGGATAAGTGGATGTCGTTCTGCTGTACAGTAGGTTACAAGTGGTCACTGTAATGGATGGTGTTAAATTTGAATTCAATGATATAATATCATTGTATAAGAAAAACGATTCTGAGCAAAAATGGTCAGTCAGCCTATGATATTACTAAGTACTATATTTGATGATATTATTGTGAATAAAGTAATTTATATATAACCTATTAAGTGGAGCTTTGTTTTAAGTTTTCAATCCTTAGCTATAAAAGTTGAACACTTTATACATTTTTAACTACAAAATAATTATTAAATTCTAAATTTGATAAATTTTGTCAAAATTTGAACTTTAATTGCTTATAAAAAAAATTGTGCCTATGTATTTTTAATATTTTTCAATTGCTATTAGAACAATATTTCAGGAGCCTTATATTGAATTTTCACGTTTTTTTACCCAACAAATAACATTTTATTGATATTTACAGAAAACAAAAAAAAAATTGAAAACAATGAAAACTGACAATGTCCGTAAACAGCTCAAAAAGAGTCAAATTATTTTCAAAATTTTATAGCGTATAGAAAATACTAATATAAACATTCAGTGAAATTTTCAAGTATCTACCTACGGTCATTTGTTTTTGAGATGCACCAAAAACCAAAATCGATTTTCTCGAAAACAGATTTTGCGTAAAAATTCCTGTTTTTCCTTAATTTTTCTTTCACGGTGCTTTTGAAAACTACTGAGAAATTTTTACTTTTGACCCCCCCAAAGTACCAACTAGATTCACTTTCCTATCAGAAAAATTACTATTAAAGAAAATCCTAGCACTTTTATTCTCCCAAATAGTGATGACAGACACAAAAAAAAAACACACACACATCATTGTAAAATCAATACTTTCATCGCTTTGCTCAGAATCTAAAATTGGAAACTGAAAATGTCCGTAATAAGCTCAAAACGGGTCAAAATATTTTGAAAATTGTATGGTGTATAGAAAATGCTAATATAAGCATTTAGTGTTAATTTAGTATTGTATCTGCAGTCATTTGTTTTTGAGTTGCTCCAAAAACATAAAATTAATTTTGTCAAAAACCGATTTTGAGTAAAAATTCCCGTTTTTCATTTTAGAAACTACTGGAAATTTTAAATTTTGACCTCCCAAATAATCGAAGCTTCGCTCAGAATCTAAAATAAGTTTTCTATTTTTGATAATTGATAAAATATTTTTTTTAATTCATCTCTAAAATTGTTGTCATTGAAATTATCAGATTTTAATTTTACATAATTTAGCGAATGTAGGTAACCTACTACTGCTACTACCTACTAAGTTACTATAATAGTATAATAAATGATAATAATATTTTATCAATATTCATTCTAATATTATTTCCTACTTCGGTTTGTAGTTTGTACAAAATGTTATACGTAAAACTCGAGTTGATTCTTTAATAACAGTTTTAAATTTGAATATTGGGCATAAAAATTAATTCAACAAATGTATTTTTATGGTTTTCCATTAAATTTTAATAGGTATCTATAGATTATAATATGTAGTACCTATACATAATTTTTATTTATTGATCAAGATTTCATTGACAGAAGACGTTATCAAATACGATTGCGTATTTTATAGATATTTCTAGTACACCCACGTAGTCACGTTCATATATTTTATTAATAAGTTAATAAGTACACTGTATAGGCGTACAGCTATATTATATATTAAAGAAAATAAACTGAACTGATAAAATATGTCTATTTACTATCGAATCGATTACCTACTATTTACTATATTCGTGCATATAACATTATATTCTGTAGTTTAGTCCATCAACATAATTATTTTTAATGTTAAGTATTGATTTGCATCAATTTAATACTATTATAATGGCACAATAATGATCAATAGTTTTGTGTATTATTCTAAATGGCAATGGAGCTTTTATAGCCCGGACCACTTAAAAAAAATTATTACATTTCTGATAAGCTGTAACTCGTATATTAATATTAACAAAAGAAAAATCTAGGCAAAAAAACAAAAAAAAAAAACATTTTAGAATGGCATTTTCACTTATGACTATTCAATGAATAAGTGGACACAATAATATACATTCTAAATCAACTATCGCATATCTCAATATTTAATTAATTAACTGTTCTGGCAATGAGTTATGAGAATGTTATAATAATACCACACATGAATTTACTATTTATAATTAGTGGTAAGAAGTAGTTTTGGTTAGGAACAATCAGATCTAAAACATACTCACATAATAGTTTTTTAAATGCTTTTCAACCCAGGTATTGTTATGCCATAGATTCTGTTAAAGTTTTAAGCAAGTTAAAAAAAATGGTGCGTCAACGATTTTTCTGCAGTTAGTTGCTTTTACATCGAAATCACGTGTTATTTATACGACAAAAAAGTGTTGATAAAATATCGTTTAGTGCCAAAAATCAAGTAAGAATTAATCTGCAGAATAAGGGAAAAAATACCTTACGCGTTAATATTGTATAACTAAGAATCTACGCCAAAACGATTCTCTGGCGTAACATATGTTACCGAATTTTGCGCCTTATTATAATGATCGGCGATCGCATTTAAGTACCTACATCATAGTAGTATATTATTATTATATAGCCACTCATACAGTACAATATTATGCTCTTCTGAAGCGTGTTCATTATAATATTATACATATCATAAGAAAAACATACTTTGTATTGCACTCGGATACTTATTTTGGCATTTATTTTTTTGCAGCATATCAAACTTTGCGACTGCCGCCGAGCACTTATAATGGCATTACTATACAGAAACTATATTATTACTTGGATGGTAACCATAGTAACCGTGGCCACGTCCTACGCTTTATTCCCGCGTGAACTTCTCTATATATATAACCTTCCCTGTTGCAAACGTGCCCGTTTCGAATTTTTTAAAGTGACATTGATTGTGGCCAAGTATGATCATAATAACAGTGTGTATAACATAATATACTCTGGGGATAATCTAGGGTTGGACACGTTTCAGTCACGAGGAGTTAATAGAAATGCAAAACAAATTATAATAATAATATCATCATGTTTTTCACAGTGCTTGCAGAATATTCGCATCGTGCAGTCGTTTGCTTTGTCTTAAAAACGAAATCGAACGACTAGCCTAAACGAAATATGCACTTTCGTGTATTTTAACTTGTACTTACGTTCTAATATTCAGAAATATACCAACGTTAAAGAAATTATCTTTTTAATTGGAACTATAAGCTTATCAACCACAGCCACGGCATTACCTTTAAATCGGTAGTCATTGAATATAGGATTTTGTATTAGTATTATATGGATGTGTTAAACTTGAAATGTAACTTCAATGATAATCCATTCTGAGTGAAGGAGACGATTGGATCAGCCTTTTCTATCTACAATATACATAAGGAATTAAGTAAAATGTATACTATATTATTATTATTTGTCAGTTATTTCTTAAATAGATAGGTTGAATTAGTTTCCCCTGAAAAATTCGGAAATCAGTATCGATATATATATATATATAAACAGTATAGAATGGAGCGAACTATTAAAAATTAGTTAAAATATTTTTAAATATCGTGTTGTGTATAAATGTATGGTAAAAACGCTAATAGGAAACAAAAGTCAATAAATAAATGGGGGTAAGCTAAAATATTAAATATTTTTATAATTTCAACAAAATAACTCTAATATCATTTTTTTTGTATAGATATTAAACTCCAAAAATTAAATTTAAAAGCTTATAAAAAAAAGTTGTGACTGAATTTTCTAAATTTTTATATTTTTATGACGGTTATTATAATACGCCGATTATAATACAAAGGCGTATCTACTCGTTTTATATTTTTGTGATACGTTAAACTATAGATTAAAGTATTTTACTTATTCCAATTTAACTCTGTTGATTCATAAAAAATTATTTTTCAGCCATTATATTATATAACACGCATATAATAATATGTATAGTTACTCCATATTTTATGATATAGTTAAACAATTGAAATGCTATTTCTAGTGTATATTCTTATTGATATTTTAACAATATGTTTGTTACCTTTTTGTTTAGATTACCTTCCTATCATACAAGTATACAACTATTTTAGACTCTGAGCGGAGCGATGAATGTATTGATTTTACAGTGGTGTATTTTTTTTTATTTTTGTGTCTGTGTACACGATTAGAAGTCGAAATAATGCTTCGATTTTCAATTTCAGCATCTTGATCGATGGGAAAGTGAATCTAGTTGGAACTTTTGAGAGGTCAAAAATTCCCAATAGTTTTCAAAAGCGCCCGGAAAAACAAAATAAAAATTAAGGAAAAACGGGAATTTTTACGCAAAATCGGTTTTTGACAAAATCGAATTTTAGTTTTTGGTGCAACTTTAAAACAAATGAACGTATATAAATGATATGTATTACAAGATTATCCATAAGTTTGTCTACCTTTATCAAAAAAAAAGTCTACAAGAAAGTCAAATTAAATTTTTATGAGCGTTTGAAATTCATATTTTTACAACATTTGATATTCACTCGATATCTCATGTAACGATTTTCTTATTTTGTTGTAATTAAAAAACGTATGACTGTAGATACTTGAAAATTTCACTGAATGTTTATATTGGTATTTTCTATACACGATCAAATTTTGAAAACAATTTTACTCTTTTTGAGTTTTTAACTGACATTGTCAGTTTTCAATTTTTTTAGTTTTTTTTTTCTGTAAATATCAATAAAATTTTATTTGTTGGGTTAAAAAGCGTGAAAATTTAATATAAGGCTTCTGATATATCGTCCTAATAGCAGTTGAAAAATATTAAAAATACATAGGCATAATTTTTTTTTATAAGCATTTAAAGTTAATATTTTATATATAAATTACTTTATTCACAATAATATCATCAAATATACTTGGTAATATCATAGGCTGACTGGCCGTTTTCGCTCAAAATCGTTTTTCTTATACAATGATATTAAATCATTGAATTCAAATTTAACACCGTCCATTACAGTGACCCACTTGTAACCTACTGTACAGCAGATTGACATCCACTTACCCACCTTTTTTTAAATTGTTTTTTTTTGCGTCTGTCATCACCGTTTGGGGTAGTAACACTGCTAAGATTTTCTTCAACAGTATCTTGTTCGATGGGAAAGTGAATCTAGTTGGTGCATTCGGGAGGTCAGAATTTAAAACTCCCAATAGTTTTCAAAAGCGCAGGGAAAAACAAAAAATAATTAAGGAAAAATGAGAATTTTTACGCAAAATCTATTTTGGTTTTTGGTGTAACTTATATTAGCATTTTCTATACACGACCAAATTATCAAAATATTTTGACCATTTTTGAGCTGTTTACGGACATATTCAATTTCCAGTGTTTTTTTTCTATAAATATAAATACAATTTTATTCGTTGGGTCGAAAAACTTGAAAATTGAATACAAGGCTCCTTATATATTGTTACAATGACAGTTGAAAAATATTAAAAATACAGTCACAATTTAATTTTATAAACAATTTAAAATAAGTAAAATCATGTAAACGTGCAAATTATTTTGTGTTAGAAATTATTAAAAAATTGTATTTTATAAATTCCTATACTTATATAAATGTGAAAATTTAAAATTTATTTTGTAGTTAATTATTTATAAAATGTTCAACTTTTATAGCTAATGATTGAAAATTTAAAACAAGGTTAACCAAGTAAGTTAAGTAGGTTATTCTATAACCAAAAATTCTCAAAAGTTATTTTATGTACAAATTTTGACGAAATTACATATTAAATTACCAAGAATAACGATTTTAGTTATGTTTTTGCAATTTTATAATACCTATTAATTCAATTTAATAGCTACCGTATTAATAATAAGTAATAACAGTACCTATAGGTAAATATAATATAAATAATAAATATCCATACTGACAAACCATCTCTGCTCAGAATCATTTTCATATATTATGATATTATATCATTGAATTCAAATTGAATATTATCCATTATACAGAGACTCACTTGTAACCTACTGTACAGCAGAGCGACATCCACTTACCCACTTTTTTTTTTTTAATTTACCCAATTATTTTGAAAAATACACCTACTGGTAAATGGTAATTTCTACCTACTAAAAGTATCACTAAAATCAGTTTCCTAGCAGAAAAAAACATTGCAGATGAAAATAAACACATTTTTTCTACTACCTATAACTCGTTTATACATACTTACAAAAAAAAAACTCACATCATTATTCATTATAAAATCAATACATTCATCGCTCTGCTCAGATTCTAAAATGTGTAGTACCATTATAATATATTAATATACTATAATTACTACCTTTATAGTTGTATGTGTCCATACTCAATTATCAATGCTACTACTTATAGTAGGGAATATAATATACATATTATACAGAATATATTATTTTTACCCGAGTAAATGTTAAAAAATACAAGGTACTACGCACAAATGTATATTATTTATGTGCATTGTATATTTATATAAAACAATCATATGATTATTGGACATTTAATACTACCATAATATTATGTAACCTTTATTATTTAAAGGTACCTGGTATACACTATACAGTGGTAAAGTCACAGATTAGAAATCGCTCTGTTACATTCACTTATCCGCTTTTTTAGTTTAAAAAAAACAGTTATTTATGTAATTTAATAAGACACTAGCAATAACATTGAATTCACCTTAATACTTTTTAAGATATTTTTTGGCCACTCAGGAAATGAGAACAGTGAACATTTTTTCAAAAAGATACACGGTAATTGGTCCACTAAAATTGTACATTTATAACAGATAGACCTGATTGATTTGGTCACTATTTTAAATGATTTTTTTATTATTGAATTCGGTTAGCAGAATAACATCAAGCAGAAGTTAATTGTTTATATTAAAAACATTAAAAACAAGGAATGAATTATATTTTCTTAAAAGAATTAAAAAAAATATGAAAGGAAAAAACCAGATTTGAATTTGTGAAATTATTTCGTTATCACAAAATAATTTGTTCCAATTTACTTACTCTTTTTCAAATCACATTTGCTCCAATGAATATTTATTCCAAAAACTATTTAGAAGAACTTTTTTTGGAACAACAATATGTCTATATTGGAACGAATAATTGTGAAGCATGAAATACATTCGGACATTCCTATGTTGTAAACCCTTTTTAGAAAAGAAAAAAATATTGGAAATATTCTGTAATCTAGAGAGCCTTATATAGTTATATAGGCTCTCTATATAGTAATCTAATGGCATACATTTTTAACATAGATTGTGGAACAAATACAAAATATTTTAACTCTTGAAAATGATAAATCATGTAACCTTTATCATGTTGAAAATAAGCGTAGCAAGTTTGCAGCAAATATTTCTCAGAATAATAAAATGTACATTATGGATATTCGGTACTACAATTTGAACAACTATTTTGTGGATCAAAAGGTGATTCGTTTTATCAATACAATACCTATTTATTATTCTGAAGGTGACTTCACACAACAGTACTACACCGTGATTTCCGAAAAAAAAATAATTGTTTGATATATTTTGGTAATTTTTACTATTGTAAAATATGAAGTGATTCAACTTACTTTTTCAAATTTTCGATACTTATATTTTGTTTTGCTGTAGTTAAAAGGGAAGTGATTGCTGATAGGATTTGATTCTACTCTCTGGTATATGAAATATAGTATGGTAACCTTGTTGTATACCGCTTACTAACCGCTAGATTCAGCCAATCACAGTGACAAATTTTTATCACGGAACATAGAAGCAGTGTGAAGTCGTCTTTATCGGTTATCAGAACAATAAAGAATCTTGTATTATCTATTCTATGCCTTATCCTACCACGTTAACTTCTTTATCGTGTCCTACTATCCAGCAACTAATAACTATTACTATTTTCATAATAATTCATATTAGGTATCTGCGATCTGCCATCTATATTCCTGTGCCCTATATTCTGGCTATTTACCAATAATTGCCGATAGATTATTATATTAATTAGGTTATATTGTTTTGGCCCTTACGTTTCACGAAAGGATTTCAAGACGACTGCCATGACGAATTTGAATGGTGTGTTGACACCGCCGTCAACACCATCGCCCAACCTGCTGCAGATGAACATGGCCCGCGAGAGAGAGAAATACTTGGAGGAGTATAACTTCCCATTTTGTGAAGCTGCCACCAAGTTTGAAAAACTGGCAAAGATTGGTCAAGGCACATTTGGGTATTTAATAATAATATTATGTTATTGTTGTTATTCAAATCTACTAGATAGATAAAACATAATTAGAGATGGGAATGTAATGCCCTAAAAAATCAAAATAATGCACTTAAATGTTTTATTTTAAACAAATATTGAACCAAAAAAGTTTTTCAGGACTGCACAATTAACAGGTCTTATATGTGGACTTTTGATCTGATAAAATAATTTGTGTAATTTAATTTTACAATATCACTCGTTATCTTGATTTTTACATTGTATGGATCCGTTTGGAAAATTACCATTAATAATTTTTGATTATGTTTAGGTAAAAACCTTGTTAGCACGTTACAAAGTTACTATGTAAATAGGTGTTTCCGGATTATCTTGACTACCCGTATATATTTCCAAAACTACCGGTTATAATCATTTGGGTTATTTCGACTAACATGACATTTGGATTTGATCACTATACAGTTAATCATACTTATAATTTTATGGACCCAACCATAAGAGCGCACACACAAACAATTAAACGCCTTTTTTTAATCGGCAAAGTAGCAAAACCAAAATCATTAGGAAACAGCTCATAATCATCTAGAATCTAGATTCATATCTGACTCAATTTCTTTGGTGACAAACCTTGCAACTCATCCATTTTCTGGAATTCTTATTGATATTAAGACATACTTTCCTCCATAATATATGATATGCACATGTTATAAAACTAGCTTTGTGTAGTTTTGAAAAACAGCAGATTATATCGAAATCCTAGCCCTGTATATATTATATTAGTGTTATATTTGGCATACAAATATATTGCATGTTTGTTAGATATTAAACTGGAATTTTATGTATAGATACATAAAACTCCATACATTAGGTATACTATTACAGTACACAGTGCTCTTTTCCATCATTTCCATTATAACTGTTAAAAATATATATTATATTGTTTTGTATAGATCTTAAAATAAGCCATAATAATCTGATTATAATTTTATATCAATCTTATATAATTAATCTAAGAGAAATTACATTGACAACCACTTAATAGCCAACATTTTTAATCCAATTAGCAAATGTTTATAAACTTGTCATAATTATGTTAATATAGTATATTTGTTTACATTGGTTGTATGAATTAAAATATTAACATAATATTATGTAATTTTATAAAATGTTTTCATCATATTATAGAAAATAAGATCTAGATGATTGAGTTATTGTTAAATGATATTAACTTGCTTTTTTTAAATAAATAAATCGTACAACTTATAAATTAGAATATTTTTGCAAATAAACTAATTCCTAATTATAGTATATATGTCTCATTTTCAAAACTGATATTTTAATTTAATTTTATAGTAGTTAGGTGTATTCAGTTATCTACTGTTATTGATGCAATAAATTAAAATTAATGAATAAGTATTAAATTTTTTTTTTAGTGAGGTGTTCAAAGCACGAGAGAAAAAAAATCCTAAATTTACAGTTGCTATGAAAAAAATTCTAATGGAAAATGAAAAAGAAGGAGTAAGTCAATATATTTAATAAACTTATGTAGATATTATACGGTATTTGATGCCCAAAGATAGAATACTTAAAGGACATCACAACACTAAATTTTTATATGTATATATTTTTATATTGTTGTATAAACCCAATTGTATAAAATTAACTTAGTTGTATCTTCTATGAAAAAACTAGAAACTATATCAAAATTAAAATAACACCAGTGTCATAAATACTAAAAAGACACTTGAGGTTACACACAAAAAATATTATCTTAAACAATTGAAATTCTAACATTTTTACATGTAAAACATACGCCGCTGTTCAGACTTCGGCTCTATGACGCCACATGCATATTTTCAAACACCTGTATTGCCATATTTCTTGGATAATGACATACTTTAAATCTAAGCAAACTTGTTTTTAGTGTTGTGATGTCGTTTAAGACTTATGAGTCATGATCATAGGAGCAAATAAGGAGAGGTAGATTTAGAGGCCAAGCCCCCCAAAAATTTTTGCATTTTTTTTAAGCTTATTCAATATTACTTTAGCCCTTCTAAACGCTTAATAATTAAAAAAATAAATGTAGCATGCTAGTAGATATTTTTTCTCTATAAGCAAAATTAAGATATCATATATTTGTTTTTGGGTATAGTGCAGTGGAGAAATATCTAGTAGCATGCTATGCTTTGTTAGGAATTTATTGAATTATAAAGATTGATTTTTAACATGTATATTGTATGTATATATTTTTTATTGATTTGCTTTTCTATGCTGATAACAAAGTATTAAAAAAAAAATCAGTTTGAAAAAGAAAGTTGTACCTAGCCCAAAAACATTTTGTAGATAATGTTTAAAAATATATACCTATTGATTATTATTATATATATATTACTATTAATTTTAATATGTATTTTTTAATCTATCTTAGTTTCCAATTACTGCTCTAAGAGAAATTCGAATATTACAACTATTAAAACACGATAATGTAGTAAATCTATTGGAAATCTGTCAAACTAGAGGTAATTATAATTCAAACATTAACACTTATTTTTTTATTAAATTAATATCACATGAAAATATTTTATAGCCACTCAATTTAATCGTTATCGTTCTACATTTTATTTGGTGTTTGAATTCTGTGAACATGATTTGGCTGGCCTGCTATCAAATACTAAGGTGAAGTTCAGTCTTGGAGAGATTAAGCAAGTAATCCAACAAATGCTCAATGGTCTCTACTACATACACAGCAACAAAGTATATATTATTATACCTACTATCAATAAAGATATTTTTATAACTATGAACATTTGTGATAATCTAAACTTATATTATGTTATATGTATGATGTATTAGATTTTGCATCGTGACATGAAAGCAGCAAACGTTTTGATCACAAAAACTGGGACATTAAAATTAGCTGATTTTGGTCTTGCCAGAGCGTTCAGTGCTCAGAAAAATGGTCAACCAAATAGGTAATATTATCATGTTTAGTAAATTAAAAAAAATAAAATATTTTCAATATCTATGAAGTGATTAATTTAACTTTTCCATTGCCAAGCACTTTTAAACTAAAATTAACTGCCAGGCTTAATACATTTTTTTTAAAGGTGAAATTTTTGTTTTCAACTGTTCAATAAATTCCATAAATCAATTATTATTATAACAAAAAAAAAAATTATTACTTAATTTACTTATTAATTCTAATCATTTTTTAATAAATTGTATGGTCAGGATGGCAGCCGACATTTATTGATACTCGAGTAATGACTTCAATGTATAATGTCTGTATTATAAATTACTAAAATAAGTATATCTTGGTGTACCTGAATATAAAAAATTTAAATGCATGTAAATTATTTTGAAATTCTCATACTATGTTTATTTTTGGATAGTTTGATTTGATTTTAAAAATGCTAAAATCGGCTATTATCATTTTTTTCGTCAGGTTATCAGATTTTAATATAAACGAGTGACAAGCGAAGATATGTATTTATAATATAATATAAATAATATGCTACACGCGTCAATTGCAATAAAAGGGTTAAACTAAATCCGATATCAGTATAAAATAAAATAATTGTATTATTCAATTAAATTATATGAGTATTTCTTTAAATTAAAAAAAAATTATTAAAACATGTTAATAATTAATATATGACTTATTATAATAAGTCTCTATAAGTGTTTTTTAAGTTAAATATTTAATGCATGTCTATAAATGAACAATAACAACAATATAATATTTAATCTTAATAAATCACTGTAACACATAATTTATATTAATAACAATATTTTAGGTATACTAATCGAGTCGTAACATTATGGTATCGACCTCCCGAGTTACTGCTTGGCGATCGTAATTATGGTCCGCCTGTAGACTTATGGGGAGCTGGATGCATTATGGCTGAAATGTGGACTCGTAGTCCAATTATGCAGGGTAATTCTGAGCAACAACAATTAACTTTGATTTCTCAACTATGTGGTTCAATAATGCCAGAAGTCTGGCCTAAAGTTGAATCTTTAGATCTATACAATCAATTGGAATTAGTTAAAGGACAAAAACGAAAGGTAAT
This sequence comes from Sitobion miscanthi, assembly GCA_008086715.1. Classification (NCBI taxonomy): domain Eukaryota; kingdom Metazoa; phylum Arthropoda; class Insecta; order Hemiptera; family Aphididae; genus Sitobion; species Sitobion miscanthi. The sequence continues at coordinate 6,356,805 of CM017797.1, forward strand.
TGTAACTATTTGTTTTTTTTAATGATAAACTAATTATTTAATTTGCAGGTGAAAGAACGATTAAAGCCCTACGTGCGTGATCCAATGGGTTGTGATCTATTAGATAAACTCTTGGTATTGGATCCAGCCAAGAGATTTGATGCCGATTCAGCTTTAAACCACGACTTCTTCTGGACAGATCCTATGCCATGCGATCTTTCTAAAATGTTGTCTCAACAAACACAAAGTAATTTTGAATATTTGGCTCCACGTAGACTCAATAATCACCAGTCATCTGCTATGCGACCAGCTTCAACCGTTCCAAGTCAAGGGACGTCTACATCTGCTACTTCAGGTTTTCATGAACGTGTTTTCTAGCGCAAGTGAATGGCAGCTAATGCGGCCACTTATAACTATAATTTTTTTTACATTTTTATAGTTTTTCCTTACATTAGTTAAGATTTATTTATGCTTAAATAAAACAGCTAATTCTGTATATCATTATTGTTATTATTGGTTTATATTTAATTATAAGTTCTGTAGCTATAAACTGACTTTAAAATTAAAATTAAATCTTTATTTTAATCTCTATTTTAATATTGATATAGTGTTAAGTTAATGTTAGTTATAAATATTTTTAATTGGTTTAGAATGGAAATTACTATTTTACATAATTAGAGTTACATTTTCATTAATTAATGAATGTTTTAACACTAGTAACAATGTGTAATCGACTGTACAATTTTTAGAATGAAAATTAATATGTCACTTAACTGTCTAAACATGGTTTCTTTATTTGTGTAAAATAAAATTATGTGGTAAGTATTCATTTTTAAAATTTTATTTGGATTGTAAACATTTTATTAGTATACATTATTCAGTTAATTAATTATAATTGCTTATATTTTTTCAAAAGTAAAGTATAAGAAAGTATTTGTACATATATTTTATATTATATTAATTAATAACTATTAATTTTACTCTATTTTATAAGTTGACATTTTTTAAGAATAATTTAATTTTTATTTGTGTGTTGTATCCTTTCCAGACAACTATGTCATGGTTTTTTTTTAACTACAACTGTATAGCTTGTAAAATATTAATGCAAGTGATAACCATATATCATAGTTATATGTTATGGTTAATGCTCAATGAACAAGTTTATTAGATGTTTACGTAATCAACAAATAGTATGTATCATGAATATCCTTGAAATTTCTAAATAAAATTACTTTGAACTTTCAATTAGATTTAATTTTACACTCACTGTGTACTAAATAATTGTAACTGTTAAAGTAACACAAATTAAACATTTTTAAGCATGCATATCCCATAAAAGCGTTTCTCACCCTGCACCCAAGCACCGAACACTTGTATAACTGTATAATATTATATAGTATAATAATACTAGTAATCTAATAACCTATCGGCAATTTATAATATTGATGCTTTATTTTCTGGCCATTGAGTAATGGCACAGATATTTCAAAAGCTATATACTGTGTGAACCCTGAGATATTAATAAGTGAGTAATGCCTGCTGTACACTAGGCATAAGACTTGAACCCAAAATCCAAAAGGTTTCAAGATCAAAAAGAGTAGTAGATTTGTCTTCCACCCACTATTATTACGTTCACATAGTTTTATCTATGATACGATTCAAAACTATGACAAATTAAATGTAAATTTATTTATTGAATTATTGTATACATTTATTCAGTTTTATACAGTCATACTATATGATAAATTATATTATAATTGCATCCTTCTTTCCTTATTGTAAAACGTGTTCATAATTTATTATAATAAAGAATTAAGAATACCAATATATTCTAATATCTTAAGGAGGGCTTAAGGTAAATCAGGGAGGGCTAAGCATTCATGACACTAGTTGTCATAATATAGTTATTGTAATGTGTGTGTTTTAAATTTGAAAACAATTATATAAAATCATTGTATAGGTACGAAAAACGATTTTAAGCTAAGATGGTCTGTCAGCTTATACTATTATTACTAAGTAGGTATATTTTATAATATTAAATTTATGATTAATTGACTAATTTTTCTTACTATTATGCTCAATTTGAACTTGAAATGCTTATAAAATTAAATTGTGACTATGTATTTTTATTATTTTTCAACTGTCATCGTAACAATATATCAGGAACCCTGTATTAATTTTTCACACTTTTTGACCCAACAAATACAATTTTATTGACATTTATAGAAAAAAAAAACTAACAAATTATTGTTGACGTTCAAATTTTTTTTAATTTTCACTAACAACAACGCAACAACTTACATAGAATCTTGCAATACATTTTCAAGTTTTTAACTGATTAAACATTGGAAGTAGTGATTTTCTGTCTTTGTCACACGTAGAACATAGGAATTTAGACGGTTTTCATTCCACCGTACCGTTTGATCTAGTGAAGCGATAAGAATTCTAAAAACAGATTTAAATTTGTCGTCATGTCTAATAATTGTGATAGACTTTCAAAAATTTTTTGATTTTATCACCATAAATCCTAAAAAAAATCGTACTAAAAAAAGAATTAAAATGTTGAAGTTTTAGGAGAAAATAAAATCAAAAAATCTGAAAGAAAATTATTCTGGGAAAGTCGATCTCAGGTAGACTTGGCCACAAATTCAAATCTGTTTTTAGAATTCTTATAGCTTCACTAAATCAATCGGTTCATTGTAATGAAAGCACATCTGAATTCCTAAGTTCCATGTGTGTAGTGTTAGACAAAGACAGAAATCACCATTTCCAAATTCCAATCCCCTTCAACATTTTTTTATCGACATTAATTTATAAAAAAAAACCAATAATAATTGAAAATTTCATATAACAGCTCAACATGTGTCAAATTTTAGGGTATATAGAAAATGCTAATATTAACTTTTAGTGAAAGTTTCATGCATCTAAGATATTTTTTTTTTAGAGTTACACCAAAAACCAAATGATAACGTATTTTGCGTAAAAATTCCATAGACATAAAATTAATAAATTTATATAACGTCTATGAAAATTCACATTTATCCTAGTCCGTGATCAAAAAACATTTTCTTATCACAAAGATAAGAATTATGTAGCACCACAGCACAGAATATAACAATATATAGATAAACCACAGATATGAAGTACGGATAACGGACTAAGGACGTATGCAAATAGCAATTAGCAAGATAATACAAATTATAAATTATTAATTCTATCACACAATCTTTATTACGTATTGAAAATTAAAATATTTAAGAATATATAAAAGTATAATTTATAATTATTAACTATAAATTCTAATATAAGTAATCTATAAGGCATACAAGTTAAAAGTTTATAACATAGAATTTCAATAGTTGTTAATTATAAATTATAATGCAACCACTAACCAGCAGCTGGCTTTTAAATTATGATTTTTGAAGTTTATTCGTTTATTGTTTACCTAGCTTAATATTTAAAGTAATTATATTATATTTGTTTCATTTGATGTCAAAATTGTCAACATATTACTGATTATTAAATTTATAATAATGAAAGTATTAAAAAATTCTCATAAACCTTTTGATTTACTACCGGATGAAATGGTTGTAAACACATTAAGCTTTATCGATGCAGACACCCTTTTGGATTGCAGACTTGTGTGCAAAAGATGGCGAGAACTTATAGATGCATATGTATTTCAAGAAAAAGCTTCACGAGAAAATGAATTTGTGAATAATGGTCGAGGGTACTACAGTTTTTCTCAAATTGATTCAAATAGTGTCAGAAAACTAGAATTGCCATGGTACGTGTTTTATGTTATATGCAAATATGATCCATTCAATAGAAATTTAGTGAAAAACCATTGTGGACAAAGTAAGTTGATAAATTGTAAAATAACCACAGTTCTAATCAGAACTCAAAATTATTTAGTGTTCAAATACCCATAACAATTTTCATATTAAATACAGATGAATACAAACACTGGGTAAGACATGATCATAATTTGTGGACTATTGAACAAACACCACAGGGTGCACCTTTATTACCTAATGATCCTGATTTCGATGGGCATACAAGCTGTTTTGTATCAACCTACCGATTATGTTCAATGAGTCAAACAATTATACTCAAAAATTATGGTTTGAATGATACTGTGATGAAAACTCTTCAACCTGAAATTTTAGTTAGTGAATGGTAATACATACATTTAAGATATTTTATTTACATCGAATAATAAATTAAAATTACCTGTAGGTATAATGGTCGTTTTGATTGTGGCTGCAAATACATTTTAAGAGCTACTGTTTTTGATGGAAATGATGAACTAATAGAACAACACAATTACAATGATGTTTTACCTCAGTGGGGGGATAATATTTGGATAAAAGTTTGTTTTCTTTTTTTATATTATATATCTATAATGTTATGATTTAAAACATTCTAATAAAACTATTATTAAACATTATTTTTTAGGCTTCACATACATTTAAACATCAGAGCAATGCATCTTACTTAATTCTATATCATTCTGGAGTAGACACACAGTTTTGGGCTGGTCACTATGGTACTAAAATATCTGGCTCTGTAGTAAAAATTTTGCTACCAATCAAATTTAAATGTGCTGCCGAGGCTTAGGTATTTTAATAAGATATGTTGGTATAATATAATTGTTGCAATATTTCTGTTAAAATTTAAAAGTAATGCAAAATTAATAGTTATTTATCACCAAAAATATGAAACATTGAAACAATTATATTATTTTCTATAAATTATTATAATATATTAATATTGTTCATTAGGTATGTTCAAATATTTATGAATTGAAAGATAAGAGAAGTAAATATTGTATTGTTATATTTATTCTAAGAAACTTTAAATCTAGTCTGCAGTATTTTTATTTTTCTATAATAATTATAGGGTGGCCAGATTATATTTTAAATTTTATATCTGGGACAACTAATTCCAACTTCACCTAATTATTTTACTATATCTTACCATTTTTTATGTATTAATTTTATTATACACTTATTCTTGTATCTTGTGTGATTACTTTACTGTTGGTTAAAAAATTATTGATTAATATTTGACAGCCAAAAAATGAAAATAATATTAAAACCTTTTTTACTCAAGTATAATTATAGTTTATTCGGGGGCAATATAATACTATAGTTTTAATTTTCAAACCACAATTGCAACATTGAGTTCTTATCTACATCTTTGGGGTACTAAATTACGAGTTCCTAAACCTGTAAAATCTGAAACGAATAGTCACCCTATATAATTATTAATTATCAATAATATCAATTATCTATCACGGAATAAAATTATTATTTATTGATTTATTTTTACAAATATATTTCTTATAATATCGGTATTAGATGTTGGCCAAATTATTTAATTAGTAAGATTTATTGTGATAATAATTTAAATTTAATTTTCATAGCATTTATGTGTATAGATTGTAAACATGTTAATGTTGTGAATTTTTTCATACTGTTTATCATAGATATATTTATATTAGGTACCAATTGCTATAAATTATGGAAAAGATTAAAATGTATTTTTATAGAAGTTAGGTATACACTTTTCAAGATTTTTTGAATAAATTGTTAATAATAAATATTAATAATTTAGTTGTAATTTAATTATTTACTTGTGTTTTTAGTGTTATTTTATACATCATATAATCCACAAATGTAATGCAATTTTACTCCTGAATTGCCTACCACAGTACCACACTTATTTTTTTGAAAAAAAAATATAACTGTATGCCTTGTGGAGATTGATTGACATTTTTAAAATTTGAATATACTCATAAAACATACATGCCTAATGAGTGCCAAGTACTGACTAATTCTGCACTGTTTATAACTTGATACCTGAGACGAACTGCACCCATGCACTAGTCAGGGGCGAATCTAGGGGGGGTTTCAGTAGGTCAGCTGACCCACAGTTAATATTTGCTGATCAAATTGGCCTCTTTTCAGATCTTGGGTAGTTGGACTCTTGGACCCTCAAATAAACACACATACAGTATAAATTATTTTTTTTTATTTTATATACCTAGTACACAAGTATAGATTTCTAATCTGGTTTTAATAAGTGGCCCCTTGAAATGTACTGACCCACAGTTTCCTAACTTGAGGGGGCTAATCCTCTGCATGCTTAATGCTCTAATCCATGATAAAATATACATACCTATTTAAAATTGAAATATTTATTTTGTCATGGCTCAATCCTCGTGTTTACCGATACTATTGAAATTTGAAACAATTTTTGAGACGAAAGAATAAAACAAAATACATATGAAGAAATAGGTTCAATTGTTGTGTTTAGATAGGTACCTCTTACCTACTACCTACCCACATGTTCTAAGCTTTCAACCAGCGATAGATCCAGAAAGGGCATATGGGCCCAGCCTCCCCCCCTCTACCAGTCTTCAGACATAGGATTTCTTCATTTTTCATAGGGTTTTTACATAAAAATTGACCGTTTTGGAAAAAGTAAAAATATGAAAAGACATTTGGATTTTGTTATTTAATATATAGGTAATTATTAATTGATTTATTACATTAAGATTATACTAAATATTACTAATATTGTGAAAAAATTATTGGGATTTTACAATGCATCATTTCTATCACCAACAGAATAAAAATAGTATATATTTGTCTGTGATTAATCCATAGATTATTTTGATGTTCTAGTGACATAACATAATATGAGGCACACCGATGTATTCTATTCTATTCGGACGTGTATTTACAGGTTTATAAAAATAACCATTTATACAAACAAATATTTTTTTTAAATTCAAAAATTCTGATCTGTTTGCATACGGCTATACCTCCCGTAAATACACGAATTATACTGAATACCATACCCCTAGTAAGTTGATGTAACATAATGACATCGAAATTACGTTAATTTCACGTATGTACCCTATACTTAGGACGTAGGTATACACGTTTCCTGTTTATACTTTATTCTTCGTAAGCTTGCCTATAGTTCCGTATTTTGTTTTAACAATATATTTATATGTTATGATCGTTCAATGCAATGATCACACTTTAACAGGTAAAATAGGTAACTTAAATTAGAATTTATCATAATTTTAGTTTTATATGTTTATTAGAACTAATTATTCAGCCTCAAAAGCTATATGCCACTATGGTGATGTTGTTCATCCATCAAAATCATCACCGTCATCGTCATGTCAATTAAAAATGTTTGTCCAAGATTTTGCTACACATGTCATGCCAACTTAACGTTAGGATTAATGCATTGATTGATTTATACCTATGCATTGTTTTAACAACAAAATGTCAAATACTCAAATAGTCAAATGGATAGTAGAACATAACCCACTCCTAATTTCTATACAGATTTTCGGAACGATACAGCTGCGAGAGAATGGTAGTGGTGATCGACGATCATGATAGGAAGGTACTTCTTATCTTCTATTTAATTAAAAACACAGGCAGGTAATTTTATCATAAATATCGTTTCATCAGTTACTTATTTACGAGAAAGGAAATTATTACTAAACACGTCTATACGGACTATACAAATGTTTGTGTGCGTTTATAATAATGTTTGGTGTTCACATGTGACAATTAATCGTTTATATACCTAGATAATACATAGACTTAGGTATAATTGCCGAACTCAAAAATCATTTTTTCTTTTACAACAACATAAAATAATATAATATATAATATCAATCGATAGTACTTTGTGCCCGTGGTTGGTTTTCAAATGCTTTCGAGTGATAATGATTGTTACATAGTGTAGGTTAAAAAAACATACATGAGGTACCTACACTCATTTTTTAGTTTGATATTTTATATACATTTATGGTTAGAGAAACATTATAAATGTGGTAATATATAAGTACTAAATACTAATAGTATACCTATGTACTATTATACTATATACTGGTTCTATATAATATTTTATTGAATACACTAACCAAGAACTATATATAGGTAGGTACCTAGGTGCCTGCATGCAGCCATGCAGAGTCGACAATATCATCGCGCGTGATTGAAAATTAAACATAAATCCCTTATTACTTATACTCCCGCGTTATTAGATGGAAACATAAAAATAATAAATTATCGGCGCATTGAAAAATTTGAGATTATTACGATTAAGAAAAAATAATTAGATTGGAGACCATAACGTTACAACAGTGTCAAAGTTTATCGACTTTCCTAAGTCTGAATACATTAATACATTAGTACTTTTCGTCTCACGTACCTATATATCTGTATAGTAGGTATGTTTAAATTTATATATATAATATTTAGGTAGTGCTCTGTACTTATACAAATTTAAGTTAATTTACTACTCTATTATATATTTTCAGCGATCGATCAATCAATTCGTTTTACACTTTTAAATCGCATTAGGTACATTTATGTTTTATCAATAAGAATTATTAATTATATATTATTATGTTATAATAGGTACAGTGTGTTAAAAATTTTGGAAACGATCTTATTTATTTTTCTTTCTTAATCTTTAATAACTTTATTAAAGTTTAATTTTTTCTGGACAGATGACGCCACTATTGTATTTTTGAAATCCAGATTTTCTGCTTTTCTGGTAGATTTTCCTAAAATTTTCTTTTATATAAATCTTTTCCGTGAAATACTCTTACGTTTAAAAAAAAAATCAAGAAGATCTGATAAGTAATTCCAGAGTTTAGCCTGTAGAGAGATTTTCATTTCACATTTATATAGTTAGATTTAAATAATTAGATTTATACCTATTCATTAAATATCTTAAGCATAAACACTTTCAAATCGATGAATAAATTTCGTTTATTAAATAACTGTATACAACTTTTATATATTTATGCATAATGCATAACACACAATATCTATACACATAGGTAATTGAATATAGTCGGGTAATGCGTACAAAGTGCATACCCATATAATATTGTATATGTGGATAATTTATAATGTTAACTTTGTTTGATATTATGTGTTATGTATATACGATATTCCTACCTATACGAGAGATGAGTAAATTCTGTTCTAAATAAATTATATTTTACATTTTTACCCTATGACCTATATAGTGATCGATGTGCTCATATTAACTACAAATAGGTAGACCATATATAACTAATTTAATTTGTTAAGCATTATATTATGCAAGTATCTATGTATATATGTAACTGTAACCACTAACCGTAAAGACTGGAAAGAACCAGTTCTGAATCTGGATTCATAAGAAAATATTGCAATTGGCACCTTCTTAAACCAAAACCATGATATTTCAATATTGTTATTCTTACTACAGTGAAACTTCCATTTAACAAAATTGTCTATTATACGAATTTATTTTATAACCCATAAGACTTCTTAATATGGAAGTTTCACTGTAAAATGGTAATTTAATTAATTTGAATTTACAGGAACGGTCTATGATTTTAATCTATATAATATCCTGTGTACATCAATAATATATAAAACGACAATTATTTGAGATTTATAATGTGAAAATAATACGTACCTAAAGATTTAGAATTATTTTAACATAATGTCGTTAATAATAAAATACAATCATTAACTAATTATAATGATTTGTTTTATCAACAGTATTGTTAGTTTATAAAAAAAAAAAACAATTTGTTTGCATCAATTCTTGTATTGATGTGTCTGTAGTCTGTTTTAAAGTGTACCTACTTTGTTAAACGTGCGTATTGATCGATATTTGTTCGAAGGAAATTCGCGGTGCAGAGTCATCAAAATATTTTCCTTATTATTATATTTTACCGCATAACGAGAACAGAAGAACAATTTCATATTATTATAAAGTAGAAAAAACCGAAGAAGTCGCTTTATCGTATAGTATAGCCAGTAGGTTTCGAGTATAGCTCGTCTTGAGTAGGTCATTGCATGACGTATCACGTACGTGAACTTCGCTGCACACATGTAACAGAAATCGTTTAAACCTATTCAACAAATTGTGTTGGTCATTTGTTGGACATTGTTGAAATATTTGTATAATTTGTTAGACGTTCGTTAAAAAGTTATAAGTAATTTTCCAAAAGCTCCGTTAACTTCATACCAATGGCCATTTTTTTCTTAAAACTTCAAAAATCATCCAAAACTGTTCATTACAGTTTGTTGAAAAGGTCTCATAATTTGTGGGATCTTGGTTTATTTTCTATTTAAGTTAAAAAAATTATTAAAATTAACTAGAGTTAAAAATTAAAAGTTAAAAATTAAAAATGTATTTAGTGTTTTACTAAATAATATTAAATTAAAAAAATCGGGTAAGTGGAATTCGCTCTGCTGTATGCCTGTACAGTGGCAAGTTGCTGACTGTAATGGATAGTTTTATATTTTGATTCAATGATTTAATATCATTGTAGACAAAAGAAGATTCTGAGCGGAGGTGGGTTGTCATTATATTAGCTGTATCACCCGACTTCACCCGGGAAAAAATGAACACACCTAAAATGCGGTGCTACGTATATCGGCGTATCTCGATAAAAGATAAAGTCATAAAGACAATACATTTGAATTAATCGTTAGCGGCGACGTTAGGTATGTAAAAGTTGAAACTAAATCTTATTATCTTAATACTATGGCCGTCCTGCCTGACGTTGTCCAGGCCAAAGATTTGTCTTTTGAATAAATATATTTGTATACAACACTGATATGCCATATTTCTTCTAATTTATTATAATATAGCTGATCCCACACACTTCGTTGCTCGTAAAAAATGTCAACTCTTAAAAAAATTTTGATTGTTCAACTCCTTTTGGGCGTAACTCCCTGCAGTAAGTGCAACTCATCCACCCCGGTATAGCAATGGTGATGATTAAAACATGTACAAATTGATTACAATTTAAAATGTTGATTATTTTATATCTTTAAAAATACCTAAATACATAGAAGTGCCAACAGGCGTATCGCTTTAATAATAATTATTATTAAAACCAATAGCAACCATTTACAAACAAACATTTACATCGTAAATCTTAAAATCACCAAAATTTTCCCTTATTAGCTAATCATCCCATGTTACTCAGGGCTAATGTAGCATTTTTATGGTGAAAGAATTTTTGAAATCGGTCCATTAGTTTTTGAGTTTATTCGTTACTAACATCCAATTGTTTCCTCTTTATAATACATAATAGTATAGATATAGATATATTATATTTCTTCTGTCCGTGTGAAAGTATTCATACTCCTCCTAAACGGCTAGATCGATTTTGATGAAATTTTCGTGTGTGTTTGAATGGGTCCTTAAATGGTTTAGGTTCACAATTAGTCCCAATAAGCCCAACTCGGGGAGGACCTCAAACAGTGATTTTGAGATTTACGATGGAACTTTTTGTCTTTAAATGGTTGCTATTGGTTATAGCAGAAATTGGTATTTATTTATTGTTGGTTGCCATTGGTTATTAAGTTGTTTGTTATTAAGCATAGGTACATCAAATCGAATTTCCACACATTGCCTACCAGGTTGGCTGAGTTGTACTTATACTGGCTACTACAGCGAATTACACTCAAAAAGAGTTTAACAACAACAATTATTGTTTTAAGAGTTGTCATTTTTCACGAGCAACAAAGTGCGTGGGATCAACTAGTATTATTATTATTATTTTTTTTTAATCATATCGTGGTTACCTGGCAACCGGACCTTGCATATATAGCACTTTGAAAAATTAATTTCCTACAAATAGAGTTTGTGATCAGTTTATTACTGTATCCTTATGGTTTGTATATATAAAAGATCAGGCCTTTTTTATGTACCAATTTACTGACGTTAAATTAGTTAAACGACACGCTAAAAAACCGGAACCTTGAAATACAGTACACCCCTCTTCTTTTTTTAATAAAGGTAGGAAAATATATGGGGAATCTTGTATTAAATTTTCAAAGAAAAAGAAACATTTTTATGAATTTCTAACTCAAAATAATTTTTAGATTTTCGTGAATTAAAATATACGATGTATTTTTAATATTTTTCAAGTGCTATTGTCATAATATATTAGGAGCCTGGGATTAAAATTTCAAGCTTTTTGAAAAATGGTGTATAGAAAATGCTAATGTAAACTTTTAGTGAGTATCTCAGTTGTCCTTAATTTTTTGTTGGTTTTTCCTGACGATTTTGAATACTATTTAGAATTTTAACTTTAACTCCCTCATCACACACACATACACTCACCACAGAGTACCAATTAAATTCACTTTCCTACCAGAAAAGATGCTGTTAAAGAAAATCGAAGTATTTTTACTGTCCCAATAGAAGATGAAAGACACAAATAAAAATAATAATAATAAAAAAAATACACAGATTATTTTAAAATCAATAAAAATATTTTGAACCAAGTTTGAGTTAATTAGTTAATTAGATTTTTAATTATAAATGTGATAAAAAATTAAACAAAATATATAAAATAAAAAAAAAACTTTTTAAACTTTTAAATAAAAATGATTTCAACTAAATACAACTGTGATAAATCGTTAATTGTCCAAGTTCAGGTTAGGTTAGGCAACGTAACCAAACCTAAATGTCTAAACTAAAAATGTTATGATAAATACTAATTATAATAATTATAAAAATAATCATTGATCAACAGGTATTGTATCACTGGAATAATAGAATTGATTGAATCGAGTGTCTTGAACATAATTGGTAATTATGAAGCCTAAGTCTTATTGTCAATATAAGGAGTAACACGACAACCTATGTCACCTTGGCAGAAGACTGAATGCAAACACAATAAATGTAGTACCACATATCATATTTTTTACATAAAAGACTAAAGAATAGTAATTAAACAATTACCTAATATATTTTAAATCAAAAAGTGTTAGATATCATTTTATTTAAACACTAAACTTTTAAAAATTGGGCAACAAAACCACTCTGCTATATATAGGTAATAGGTATCGAGTGTACATCGCCATTGATTGGGATATTGTAATGGATGTATTACATTTGAACCTATATCATCGCATTTAAAAACGACCCTGGTCAAAGATAGTAACCTAACTAATTTGTTGGCAACCTTGGTTACAAAACAAAATTTTTATTTAAAAAATAATATTACAGTTTTAACAAATATTCGTATTAGATTCTGGGGAGCGAAGAATGTATTGATTTTACAATGATGTGTGTGTTTTTCTTCTGCGTGTGAAGCCATGTTATCTAGTAGAAAAAATGCTCCGATAATCAACTTCGAAGGAAGTTTCTGGTAGGAAATTGGATCTAGTTGGCACTTGTGGGAGGTCAATAATAAAAATTCTCAATACTTTTAAAAAAAATAATCGGGTGGAAAAAAATACCAACATTTATTTTATTAAAATATCAATATTATTATTTAAACGATACCAAAAAAATTAGACCTTCGTCGTTCAGAATCGTTTTTCATCATCTATAAATATATAATTATTTATTATTAAATTAACATTCAACACATCCATTACAGTGACCTACTCAATGTCTAGGTGCACTCCAGTATTCGACACCTAATTACTGTATAGCAGAGCGATGACCTACTATATTGACACCTTGTAAATTTTGAGCGAAACGATTAATGGATTGATTTTACAATGATGCATAATTTTTATTTTTTATTATTTTTGTTGCTATGTCTTCACACTGACTTAGCAACCAAAAATTGAAGAGTTTGAGAGCTAACATATTTCGTAAATTATTTAATTATATATCATATTATCTAGAAAATGCTAGAATAAATATTTGACGAAAATTTCAAGTAGGTATTTCACGAATTATAAAAAAATAAAATCGTTTTTCTATAAGACTGGTAAATATTTCCGTATTTCCGTATTTTTTTTACTTATTATTTAAAAAAAATATATTGGATATTTTTACTTCCTCTCTCCTTACAAGTACAAACTAGATCTAATTTGTAATTCACCCTCAATATTGATGATGGAATATTTTTTCCTGGTATAAAAATTGTCTTCAGAATAACAAAAACTCATCATTGTAAAACCAATACCTATACTTTCATCGCTCTACCCAAAATCTAAAATAACATTACCACAATATTATATTGACACGTACAAATTGAATTATATGACTACCTAGGAACATAATAATGTTATATTATGTTATCGTAATATCGTTATGTACTTACTTATGTTTATGCGTATATTCAGTATTGTGTAATTTATTGTAGCACCAGAAAAAAAAATAATAATTGGTGGTAATTATTTCAAGGCATATATTTATTGACTTATATGGTACCTATAGGTACCTATAATATATGTGTGGCACATTCTAGAGATTATTATCAAATTATTTAGAAATTATTGTTTTTATGACGTTAAAAATTGGCAATGTATTCTCTTAAAACATAGTGTTGTAATTTTGTTCACTGATTTGTAGTATATAATATGACTATACAAAAGTCTAAATATGATGCGTTGGCCTTAAATTATATTAAATATATATTTTTTTTTAATTTGTTTTTTCAATTTTTACTATGGACCATTTTTTTGATGAATTTCATTTTAATTAAAACTTAAATCAGATTATTTTCCAGTCCATACAGAGTGATCTATTTTTGTGTCAGCTACAGTCAATCATTTCTCGAACAATATTTGTGTTTTTGAAAATAATTTTCTTATTCTTTTTAAATTTAATTTAATTGTAAAGCTTTGAAAAATGCAAGTCTTATTTAATGTTTCAATATTGAAGACTATACCAATTATTGTAAAATGATTATATTGTAATAATATGTTCACACATTATAATAAATAACGGTCAGACTGTCGCTCAAACGGACATCCCTAATAAAACCATTGTCACCGACAAAAAGGACAATCTGTGTTATACGATCACGGACTAAGAAATCGGCATGTATTTACAACGGTAAGACGTAGAGCGTGTGAATTTCATATATTCCACTAAAGAAAAGGAACGGTCAAAAAGGGTCGTTGCCGCCAAAGAGAAATCTAGTTCCCAGGCACACGAAAAACTTTTGATAAAGCCGCATATCACTCTCTGGTCACTGGTCAGCATATCCGAGTCGTCCCTTTAATCAGTGCACGAGCACCAGCCATTTTAGCAACAACCTCCCAATACTGAATCATGCGAGCGACAACTGGATTCCTTTCGAGGAGTGTGTTCGAATCAGCGTGTTTCATTATTTCAATTCGTGATTTTTTTATTTTTATTTAATAATAACAATAAAAATATTATTGTTATTAAATAACATCCTTGATGGGTAACGAGGTACAGAAATACATAACTATATATAAGAAAATAAGCTTAGTGTGCGTAAAATTAAGCTAAGAATGGTACAGGTGGATAATTTACATACAATAAGATGCTTAATGATTAGTAAAGTATTATTTTGTGTCACCTACAACTCCCACACCATAGCGCGGAGGCGGCTGCGTATCGAGTAAGGCATTTAATATATAATAATATATAATATTAATTACGGATATTGCATTATATATGCATATTTTGCATAAAATTATGCTGTACGCGTATATCGCTGTGCGTGGTGTAGTTAATCAAATTTTTGGATACACGATCTCGAGTCTCGAGAGCCCTCTGAACACTTGGAGGAAGGTATTAGCGTTATTTTAATATTTATGTCTGGTATTGTTCTCCATCACGTATAAATGTGGAGAATCATACAGGTTCTTAACTTTAACATCTAATTTTAATAAAACTGTTGACATGATTTTTTTTATATTTATCTTATATACGCTATGTTTCGGTCTCTATGGATCCTGTCTTGCACGATAATTTAAACAATTAATTGTATATTTAAATAGGTTATACGTGTTATAACGATTTAAATGTTAGTTTGTACTTGGAAAAAAACTTTTAAGTTTTTGTGCAATGAACTCTGTTACCACTTACCTATTATAATTTTAACGAAGTAATTAAAAGTGAAAATCTGAAAATACACAGTATATTAAAACTTGGACAAAACATTTAAATCGCACATAATATACATAGTACATAATATTATTTTACACGTATATTGTTATTATTAATTATAACATAAATGTATCATGAATATTTTATACATTGTACGGTTAAATATTCATGCAAGATGTAATTATTTCAACATAATTACATAAAAGATGTTCAGAATATAATATTTTGTATAGTCAAACCTTTTACATCTACTGTATATAGTGTAATACTGCTTTTTTAAATTAATATTCAACTTTTCAACCTATTTTTTGTAGAAGAAAATATTTAAATTTATAAAAGTAATTTATTAATTAATTATTCTATAGACGATTTCCAGTAACTAATTGATGTTCAATTTCCGTACATATATTGGTGAAAACTGTATAATTACACTAATCGTTTATTTTATTAAAAGTCAGAAGATTATAGAAGATGCTGCGTTTAATAATAGAAATTGATTATTTTATTATTTTAGTAAATTAAAATGAAGGAATAATGTGAGCTCAACTAATATGTAAGATGCGTCTTCGTTGCAATAAAAATGAAAATATTATTGTATATTTCAATTACGAGCGAGATTGCTTTTTATATACCTATTTCTACAGACTACAATTTGTGTTACACACTCGTAAATAAAAATTACGAGTCATCACTGTAAAATAAATAATAATCGTTAAAAAATACATACATATAACATGTTATAGGTAAAATTTTTTTTTTTATATAATTGTATAGAACATGTTGGTAATTGCAGTGCTGCAGTGCTGGCTAATACATTTTGTTGCGAGCAATAGGTCGTCACGATCACCGAAAATCCTCTCGCCTTTCAGCATCGAAAGTAGAAAAAATTAAATTTTTTGAAGCTTATAAATATACCTATAATTCTTCTCCCGAGTAACCTTTTATAAATTTTTTTGTTACGGAGCATGTTAGTTGCATTGTGTCATTGCATATGATTATATATAAATAACTAATTTATTATTCAAATTGAATAAACTATAGTTTATGTCGTATTTATTTTCAGCTGTAGCCCATTTGCGCCCCAGAGTAGCCCATTTGCGCCCCGAGGGTAATGGACATTTGCGCCCAAAATAAAAAACTGAACACCCTGATTTATAGCCTAAATGCGCCCATTTTGCATGCAAAGTTGCCGTTTGTTATCGTTTAAAATCGTTTAAGACAAATCAGAAAAAGTAATAATTTTCAAAATAATGATAAATACTACACAGTATACATACAATATATCTAAATATTATTTATATTGCATTAAATTATAAATTTCAAATAGTTAAATTTTTACGTAAAATCAAAATAATTAATAAATACAATTACAATACTACACATATATATCTAAATTATTAATATTGTATTAAATTAAATGTATATAGATCCAAAATAAATAAAACATACTATTCGTCAGTAAAATCGCTTAAAATAAATCAGAAAAAAGTAATAATTTTCAAAATAATATAAATCAAAATTAATAATACACATTAGTCAATAATAAGAATGTCAATAATACAACAATTAATTACCTAGTTACAATAATAAAATAGTTTTTATAAATCGAATCCCCGAAATTTATGAAAAATTTTTTTTAAGTATTCTACTCTATTTAAATGTTTTTATTTGTACTCGTTCCACGCTTCATAAGTAAATTGTATTCGTTCATTTTCGTCTTTACGTCTAGGCTTTATTTTACCCTTCTTGATCTTATTTATTTTCAAATATGATTCCACTTGTATTAATTTTAAATTTTCAATAACACTAGTTAATGGAGGATGAGGTGAATAAAATTGAGAGTTAAAGTGTTTGTGAAATGATTCAGCGCAATTTGTAGTGCGAGGTGCGTCAGTTGGAGGTTCAGCCCAAATTGATGGGGGAAATGGACATCCTTCAATGATATAATTATTCAATATATAATCAGAAAATTCAGATAAATACGCCAAATTAAAATCTGGAGTTAAGTTTTGTAAATCAAAAAAAGCATCTTCCACTTCATTTGACATAGCTCGATTACATTCAAATGACTTTGATGGCAAAAACGCAATAACAAGTGGTATATAAAATCCATTTACATATATATGAATGCCATACATTTGAAAAGTGAAAAAATTGAAGGTCTGTAAGTAAAAGTACCATCAACAAAAATGTCAAAATTGTTGAAATCACATAAATAATTTAAATTCGTTTTGCATGTAATCAAAATAATATTATTTACATTATCAATATATGTAAACTCTTCGTTTTATTTGTTAAAATTTCTAAATTAGAAATTTGTTCAATTGCTTCGTTGAGTGATTTAAGAACTGGGGGTAATATTTTTCGACGTTCGCGGTATATAGATTTCCTGATATTATGAACATCAGAATGCTTAGCTGTACTGCACGTGGAAAGTTCTGTACGTATTATTTTATTCGGTCGTAAAGTTAAATCTTGGCACGCTTTTCTTTTACACTTACCTTGAACGTCCAGTAAGTTTAAACTTTCTTCAGTTTCCGGATCATGGGTATGACTGTCTTTAATTTCGGTTAACTTCGTTTTTGAATTATTGGTTTTGACTTATGCACTACAAGTTTTTTTTCACACAACGCCAACTTATATCTCCAGAAACGAGGTTTCTACTCACGTGATATTTAAAATAACGAAAAACTAAACAAAGTTTTTGTTTACTTGAAACAGTTATATACAAGTCCATTATATTATAGTAGTATTCACTGTTCATGTACTGATGCAACTGACAAGTACAATAAAACTGATAAACGCATTTTATATGATATAATTTTTATCGATTGGGATTTTACAATTTCGATTAGCACGACTGACGACAAAATATTATTATCTTTATCGATTTGGATATTGGTTTCGATTAGCATGGGAAACGATAAAATATTATTTTAAATTTTATAGTTATACCAATATACTCAATAAATGGCAACGTTGTACGATTTTCACCTGATCTGAATCGGGCGCATATGGGCTATGGTTTGGGGCGCAAATGGGTTGCGCCGTTATTTTCGACTAACATTGAATCATAATATCTTATCATTTAAATTTGAAAAATTATATTGTTATCATTATTTTCTATATTGAATGTTGATTGAGCAATATTATAATAATACTGACCTATGCATTGTTGTAGTCTGTAACTTACAAAATCGTGTAATACTATATATATAGCTATGATACAACCACCACAGCCACTAATTATATTATTATACCTAAACTTACTTATACGCTCACTGCACAGTTACACACCACACACGTGGGTACTTGACGTCCTACCTAATGTATCTGTAGTATGTATGTGCAAATGTACCTTATTTCAATAGGTTTATCTTCATGATAAACGCACAAAACAATACCAGAATAATACACATAGGCGCAATTTGGGGGTGGGGCTAGGAGGGATTTAGTCCCTTCAATATTATATTAATTATCCCCTCCACGGATTTATATTTTAACTGAAACATTAAATCCTTTATTAGTTATCTGATCTACATAATTCAGTAAACGTTGTTTGAAGAAATTATTTTCTAAAGTTTAAACAACGATAGTATGTTATTCGTGTGCTTTCCATAATAGATATTGGATCCACCCACATAACATAATAGTGTTGTGCCCGTCCGTATTATATTTACCAGTAAATAGTTACGACTGTTGCGGTATTAAGATATATATTTATTATTTATTGTCCGCAGTAACGATTGTTTGTATGTACCTATTTTTTATGTTTTTATATCAGTTCTATTGAAAGTAAATTCATACTAGCCAATATTAAACAACAAGGTACCAAAATATAAAGGTTACCAAATTATTTTTTAACTGTAGGTACACGTCATATGGAATTATATGGGCTATAAATTAACAGGTCGTATTAAAATACGAAACAGGAAATTTAGTACGTTCGCAGAGTGAACTTTCATAATTAACATTTATTAATAATTAATAAAGTAATATATTTATTTTGGAGACAAAAGTTTTTACAATCTTGTTGCCACGGGCAACTATATAATAATATAGTGTTTGAAATTTATATTATTAATTTTTTTGTCGCAGACCAACAGTAGACCACAAAAGCTATGACATTATTTTTGTATTATTGTAACAACGAACAACAACATACGAATAATTCATTATATTGTTCTAGAATTATACAACACACACTTTCCTTACATAAAATAATAAATTAATTAAAAAATTAAAAATATATTAATTGTGATATCTATATTCAATGATCATGTCGAATACCGCTGCACTTATAATACATCGTCGTCCGAAGTCGAGATTCGCTCACGGTCCGCCAAATCGATCGCAATGTACCGAGTTTCCGACGAGCTGTCCGATCTGAAAAATCGTGCGTTGACAAGTCGCGGTGATTTCGGCGTCCAGGCGACACAGTTCCATGACGAACGCGGCGGTGCAGACGGCTTTTGCGGGTGATGCATTCCGCCGCCTCGACGCGGGAACAGGTAAAGATCGATTCACCGTCTACAGCGGGTGACTCGATGCGAACGGTTTCAGTCGAGCCGTCGAGTTACCAGACCGAAATGGTCGTGGCCAATTATGCCAGTCTAAAGTTCCGTTATGCGCATTTAAATCAATAAAAAAATACGTAGGTATTTACAGCCCCCCCCCCCCCCGGTAGAATTTTATTGGCATCCCTACATGCGGCTACATTTGATAATTAATACGCATATATATGTCGAATCTTAAGTTTTATTTGTCATAAAATAACTTTCTAATTTAGGAACTTGAAAAATAAGAGGGCATTTTTTAAATTCTTTTCTAAGGCTAATTTTCTAGAAGTTGCACCACTTAGTTTAATTCTTTTGTCAGTCATATTTATACAGTTTTTATTCATAGCATTAAACGATTATCAAATTTAAGCAACCAATTCAACCAAACGGCAAACTTCAAAACAATAAATTGCGTTTATAATAAGCTACAGCAGCTATATACAATATATACCATTGTACCATAGACCACAACGAAACTGAATAGGAATAATATCAAAATACATATCTTGGTTTGGTAAATTAATTATATTTATTCGATTTATTAACCAAAAAGAAAGTATAATTAAAATAGAAAATTATTAAAACATTAATAAGATTTATGGAATAAAAAAATTAATTTACTAGATAATGTTTATGCAAGTATAAAATCATTCTTCATCTGTAACATCCTTTATATAATTCGATTTTATAGTTCTCATTTAGGTACCTACCTATACTTAAACACCAAAATAATAAAACTGATGCTGTTGTACACAATAATCATTACCGTTGAAACACCTTTAAGGTGGGTACTACTATATACACACGTTTGCGTGTATGTGCATAAAAATACTTTTCTGTGATTGGACCAATACATGGTCAAGTACATAGCCAAGATTTTATTTTTTATTTATTTTTTTTTTGGGGGGGGGGGAGGGGGTTCGAAATAAATGTCAGTACAATTTTTATGTTTAATTAATATTAAGAAAATATTTTATTTTTTTTTTATAAGCTGACAAATTAAAACCAAGTTACAAGTTACAATACAATACAAAATACAATCTATTATTATTTAAAATTTTCAACTGATGTAGTGAGGTCTATAATATTAAATTTCTGTTTTTTTGAGCCATTACATCCAACACTTCGTCTGTAGAGATAGACACTTCCCAATGTACCGACAGTAGATCAAGTCCCGTTAAACGCTCGTTTCCAGTTTTATCACGAAGCAATGTTTTTAAGCGTGATCAGACTCCATGGACCCCCCCTGGATACGCGCCTGTACACGGTGAGCTTTTGGTATACCAAAGTGTTTATACGTTCTTACCGCACGATTAACCGCACGGTATACCTATTTCAACAATTACATAATATAATTATGGCTGTAAATGTTTACACGGCATGATAACAATATTTATATTACGTAATAATATATTATGAGGTAGCTAAAGCCGGGATTACACGGCCCGAGGAGCGAGAAGTGTATATATATATCGCCCCCCCTTAAAACCGACACGCTGTTTGGATGAGACGGCGCATACAAACTTTGCAACATCAATCGGACGGCGCGTCAACTTTACCGCGCTATACCGCTCAACGCTCAACTAGACGCGCAACGCGCCGTGTGATCCCGGCCGATATGTTACCATGAATCCTAACCGATCTTACCGGTCTTAACCGATTGCGAACGTTTGGGAGACCGTTCATAGCGAACGGACCAGGACATAAAATGCACGTAGGTACACGTGAACGCATGTATAGTGGAAACCCGCTTTTTACGCGGTCGACTTTCGATAATGTTATCATGTAAAATAAAAAACACAGTGTAGTAGTCGCTATCTAAAATCTTAAAATATTTTAGTTCCTCGATCGACGCATGAAAATTAATAATAGATTGTTATTGTTATATACAAAAAAATACGGCCCCCCCCCTTAAATTCGACAGAAAAATGTGACACGCCTGGGGCGACGGTATCCACTCCCCCCCCCCCCTTAAATACGTCCCTGGTTGTTTAACAGGTATAATAACTACACAAAACACGGTGAATACAAAACGTTGCATGTTACCACATCCAAAACTATAATAATTATAACATAACGGCACGGAGATGCATGGAGGACAAGTATTGATCCTCTATGATCTACGCTGGAAACGGCGACGACAGCGTACTTGACGATGGCACAGCTAGGGCGTGAGGCGAACGTAGGTAACCGAGATTGGCTCTTAATGCCCCCCCCTCTCCGCAGAGACGACTACGTCGAACACAAACCATAACCGTGGTATACGCGGGTCATGGTTATAGGCACACGGCACACACCGACCATCTCGGGTGACAAATGGTAAGCGTATATTATATTATATGCAAAGAACTCGACGCGTCGTTTGACACTCGTCAGAACGACGACTTATCGAAACTGCTTAACGAAGACTTAATATGGCATGACGCGTCGTACGAACACGCGGATTGGGGCGGTATACGATGTAATAGTGACTCGATCGACTTGCCAAACAATAAAACAAATATACAAAAAATAACGAAACGCGTCGTCTGATGAGCGCAAAACGACGGCTTGACAAAACGCGAGTACGCGAACATAACAGGGCGAGTGACGGACGTCCGAACGGCACCGGGCAAAGCACGTCCGTCTTTGAAGTCTCGCGAAAAGGTGTCGGCTCCGATGATGGTTCAATCATAACTATACGTCCTGGTATACTGTGGTGAGTTAATTTTCCGACGGGTTTCTCTTCTGCGTGTCAGCGGTGCAGTAACGCTGACCTGTGACGGCCATGATCTTGAGATAAACGGCCAAATCTAGCATGTCAACTATATGGATTGATCCTCGTTGGCATTTTTCAGTTCCCACTGTGGCGTCCGGTTCTGTATTAACGGAAGTCGAACAGAAAATTACGAACAGTTTTATCTAGGAGATGTTCACGGACGAGAGTTAAACACATAATGACGGGTATTAAATAATTATTTGTTTTCTACATTAAATAAACTATAATTATTACATTTCGTTGGTCAACACGGCAATAATGACGGCCGTTGCCACCAAAGTCAAGATCGAGACGCCGCCCGCCCGCCTAGTCGCCGCTGCGCGTTCGGCCGGCCGGAGCGATCTCGCGGATCCGCCGAGAAGCCGTTCAATGCCGAACATCGCAGTGTGGTTCACTTCGGACGACATCGAGTACGTTCCGGCGCGAGTTTCGATCGAGACACTTCCGAGTTTGAAAACGGCCGAACTAAATCTCACGCACAGACTGCTGCAGCAGCAGTGCACGCGAGTTTGCCGCAGGAGCAGCTGATGACCCGCGGTAACCGACGCGGTTAAACCTAAGCTCCGCTCAACGTGGAAACGGACGATGCTATTCGTCCGACGCTTATTTCGTTGCACTTGATATTATAGGCATCGATCCGAAAAAAAATTGGCCCCGCTCAATCGGGTGTCACCGAATCTGCAGGTTGCAGCCGATCGTATACTAGTTAAAAAAATGTCATTCCTAGATTATGAGATTGTTTAACTGCAATCAATCATATTATGATTTACACAAATTAACGTTCCGGTATGTTATACATATTTAATTGCTATTTATATTTTGATATTATTGATTATTATTGATAAGCACGTCAACACGCTAGTGGGAAATTAATTTATGTGGCCTGTGAAAAACGCGATTACATTATAATTGTACACGTATACTTTCGGGTTTTATTTTTGTAACCGCGGTGTAATGTCGTAGAGAACTCTTTTTTTTAATGACACATAAAAAAAAAAACTGAAAAATTCTAGTAAGTGAAATGTCTATAAATAATTCAAAAAGTTTTAAAATATTTGAGAATTGTCATCGTGTACAGACGAGGCTGCAAAAACATATGGTAAAAATACTAAGTACCTATCTACCTATTTGTTTTTGAGTTACACCATCCTGCAGACATATTGTACTGCACGGTTTATGACTTTAAATTTATTCTGATTATTGATATAAATAAATTAATCAGCATATAAAAAATTAACCACTTGAGTAAATTCAACACGCGACTCAAACTCAAATACATTGTATTGTCCGGAGATATTATACGCGCTTTTCTACTAGATTTATTAGTTATTATTACTAATACATAGTATTGAGATAAATTATAATATTATATAGGTAGGTAGATAATTTATTTATCAATCTTTTATCATATAACTAAACAATTTAAAAAAAAAAATAATTATCTTATAGATAACTAATTATGTAGTCTTGAGAAATTTATTTAGATAAATAAATGAAAAGCATAATTTTCGTGAAAATAGTATTTACTTTTAAGTAGGTACTTATATTAAATGTTGATAGTCTCGCAATACTTTTTGAGCTAAAAAACGAATAACGAAATATAAAGCATATAATAATATATGTTCATGTGGTTATTAGTAGCATTATTTACAACTTATAAGATTTCTACCTCTACGTTATACATGACGTGTACATTTTTCAACGTCAAACCTAACCAACCAGAATACGAGTATCGAACAAACAACGTGCCGATTTCTTGCAGGGACCAGATTTTTATTTGAATTCTGTCCAACCAAACGTGATGAATGTACAGAGTACACTCGGTAACTCGAAGTTCTTCAAAAATGAATAATAATAATTGTATCGCTTTATAGGGTTGAGGAGAAACATGTTTGTATTGCTGTAGAACGTACTACTAAAAAGTCATGCTTTTCGTAAGATTCGTCTTCATTGACTTTCCAACGACGTTTCAGTTCGAACGATTTTCCGGCACACCATCAGTGTATCACGTAATTTCAAGTTACCCTGTCAAGTAGTTATACCTATTGTTTCATTGATTAAACTATTTAAACTGTAGTCCAGTTTTAATTTCGTTTACCGTTGATTGAAGTCTTTTGATTTTCTATGGTCATCTCAGCGGACACCAACTTAATACAGCGCTTATTTCGTCGATCGCACTTTCGGTTTTCCGATTGTCATAGGAGTTTAAAATAGTGTCTTGCAAACACTTCGACAATTTGGGGCGTATATTCAGAGGTAGCTCCAGTTAGGGGGTCCCAGGAGAGGCGGCCTCCAAGCTGTATTTCTAAACAATCGCAGTATAATGTTAAAAACAAAATTACAAAAATAAATAATATTATAATATCGAAATTTTCCGAAAATTATGACTTCCCCCAACTATGTCTCTGGAGTCAACCCTGTGTATATTAAACCGGTAAAATAATTACAAGGATGATTATGTGGAAAAAACATTAACCTCATAAATTACGAGAGACAGTTATAATTCGATTAACGAGTTGTACTTTAAATCGTTGTGTCTAGACTCGTTATAATTTTTATATTAATAAGATACGTAGACCTAACAACATAGGTACGTAAGTGGTGGACTTTATAGTTTGTTTTGTAAGTAACCTATATTTTTGTCTGTTTTTTTTATAACACATAATAAGTTATGTTTTTTATAAATATATTATACATAAGTTATTGTTATTTTGTGTAAAATAACAGCATTTGATATTGTCTTACAGATATTTTTAGCACCAACAACGAGATTATATTAGGTCCAAATAAATATATTATACTAATATATATTATGTCATTAAATTATAAAGTTCCATATTTTATAGGTACTAAAATATTCATTAAATATAATAATATTCAATATATACATCGTAAACCAATTAGTAATGCCGGATTGCACAAAAAATTTAATGAATCAATAGTGAGCTAATGGTCCCTTAAACAAGATTTAGTGGCCCGTGATTGGTGCATTAAATTTTTAGTGAACCATTAAATTTAATAAATTGTTTATGCAACCCAGCATAAACATCATAGATTAGTATAACTTTTTTCAGAGCTACATGCATATTGCATACATAACAGCTAGTAAGTTATGCGTGTGTATGTATAATATTATATACAATGCACCTATTTTGAAATTTCAACAAAATGGGTTAATATAAATATAAAATAGTTCTAAATAAGAATAATTATTAAATATATATATATTTTTTTTTTTATTAATTAACTCGCGGCAACTTAGGCAGTTGGGGTTGTTTTTAACTGTGGGGGAGGGTACTGTAGGTTTTTGTAAACACGTGTGTTTTAGTTTGGCAGAATTTAAAGTAAGGCACCCGTAACAGGTTTCTACCAAGCCTGGTCGTTAGATGGCAGTCTCTCTCTCCAGGCAGATGTCTGCCCGGAGAAAAGTGCCGCCCGTGACCGAAATTCGAACCGGCGACGGTGCGCGTCGTAACCGACGCCTTGGTCCGCTTGGCCACCCCGTCCCATTTAAATAATTATACTGTTATTAAACACAATTTAAGCTAGTTATGTGTATAATTATTTTTTATTTAAAAAAATATTATTGAAAAAATTGTTGTATAAAACGTATAGGTAGGTATTATAAATTATATTATGTACAATTAATGATTGTTACATTCTTTTAATCAAATAAATAATACAGTGTTTTATATTTTATATTTGACTTTTATATCTGTATATTAAAAATATTTTTTAAAGATAAATTTCATCCAATTATCATTTGCCTTTATTTATATCTATGTTTAGTTATTTTTGCACAACATTAGTAATACACTTATATTATTAAAATAAAGTAGGTTAGTGGCCATCGTTTCTGCAATGTTATACATTTTGTACTTGCATCTGTACAAAATTACGTATCACGTTCATGTATGAAAAGTGGAGAGTCGACGATAATTATTGCAGTAGCAAGTATATACGTGTCGACGTGTTATACAATTCAGTTTATATATCATATAATTATACGTATAAGATAACTATTTTAAACAAATTTTCAAATTCAAATTGTTTTCGACCTCGCTGAATTGTATTATCTATATTATCATATTTTTACCTAAAAATTAAACATATTAGAAATGATTCCTAAGGTTATCCTTCAAAGATGTAATATTTTTTTTTACAATTATAACTTAACTGGTTTTTTGAGTTATTGTATTATATATATATATATATATATATATATATTATATTCTTTAAGTTTTAATATACGGTCAAACGTAAATATAGTTTATGAATAATTAAAATTACAGTATAATACAACATAATATATTAATATACATTATAGTATTATACAATCAACACATTCAAATAGTATTACT
This sequence comes from Sitobion miscanthi, assembly GCA_008086715.1. Lineage (NCBI taxonomy): Eukaryota > Metazoa > Arthropoda > Insecta > Hemiptera > Aphididae > Sitobion > Sitobion miscanthi. The sequence continues at coordinate 6,384,350 of CM017797.1, forward strand.
TGTATAGTAGTATTCAAGAAGTATGTACTATGAAGTAGTATTCACAGCCTACACTTTGAATAAAGGGTAATTTGTACAAAAGTTTGTAGGTATTGTAATTTGTAGGAATATAAACATATCTGTCGATCTGGTAGATATAGTTACATATTGTAGACACAAAAGCTGTTTATTGTAATGCGCGTTGCCTGTGCGGGTCACTGGTGACGTTTAAAGTTAAAACGCGTTTATATGACGTATTATATAATATTATTATAATGTATCGTATAATATGTCCAATGTTTCAGAAATATCAGAAATCGGCCCAAGACGATTTTGCCGGAAATTACTTTAAACCGAAACGAGCTACTGAATTGCTGATACAATCCCATGGAGAGTCTGGTAGACCGTTTCATAAATGGAAAGGTATACCTTGGCCACCTACATTGTATTATTAGAAAAAAGTGGCATAATTATTAGGATAAAGAAGAGAACGCTAGGCAAGAAGTTAGTCTTCTTTTAAAACTCGTTAAAGTTAGGTGACTTATATAAAAACTAACAAAGTCGCATGATAAATAATTGGTGTCTGAAATTTACCGCGGACATTTATTCGGAAATTGGTTTCTGAATAAAAGTTCGAAATTAGTTTTTTTCAATAGTTTAAAACTTTAAAACCCGTTCTTCCAAATGTATCTATTACATATTTTTATTGATAATTATCTAGCTAAAATTATTGGTGATGAACGACGATTAATTGATTACCTTATTGAATTGAATCCCGGTAGTGTTGACTGCAGATGTCTGGTGGTAAATTGTGTTTGCCAGCATTTTATACAGTGATGTATATACGTACATTACGTGAGGAAGATCTCGATATTTGTTACTGGCGTACTCCGAGTACAGGCGCATAGACGTGGTCATCGAACCAGTGACCCAGTATACGTTGTCTAACAGTTCGTCCGTGTTGAACCTACAGGACAGACCACCGTCCGGTAGATTTTTGTAACCCGCGGATGTCCGGGTGGAAAACTTTTCTTAGACGTAAGCTTCAAAGTCGACCGGCAAATCGTCCAGAGCAACTCCTACACGCATATATAAGCGGGGATTTAGTCGAATTATAGGGAGAAACTTAAATTTGAATATGTTTTCGTAGACACGTCCATTGTTACTCTTTGCAGGATTATGTCGTATCGTCATTTGCTAGATCATTTGGAAAACCAAACTTAAATACATTCAAAATTAAAATGTTTTGGTACCAATTAAATATTTAACAATTCCTAAATCCTAATAAATGATTGACGTCATAAAAGCACTCAATGAACGAAAATAAAAGTAATATTTTTCTAACGATACACAAAAATCAATATAATAATCGATTTAGTGCGATAAAAATGGATTGATAAACTTATTGATTTTTAGTATAGTCTTTACGGAACTTATATGGAAGGAGTTTAAGTTTTTTAAAGTTTTAAACGATTAAAGTTCACCAATATAGTACAATATACATTTGTACGTACTCAGATAAAAAATAAAAATAGAATCTAATTCATATATGCGTATTTAACTATATAGCTGATCCCGTGCACTTTGCTACCCGTTAAATGTACAAAGTGTATATGACTCAAACTTTGTTCAATGCGTTATTTAATTATTCGGTGTATGATGTTCTAGATTTATCTTAACTTTTCTGTTGCCCGGAATAAAAACTCTGATTCGCAGCAGTATATGAACAGGTAGGAAATCTACAAGCAGTAGATCGCGGACCCCGTGATGTTTGTACGTAACTTGATAATTTAACTCTAAAGTATCAAAGTTATACAAAGTTTTTCGTTTTTACTTAATTCCACCTACGGTGGATTAATATCATCAATTAATACAAAATCCTAACCTAACCTAACCGTACTAAAATCCAATGAATAAAAAAAAACAAATTTAACCCTTTTTAAATTAACCTATCTTCTTCGCAGAGGTCTTATCTACACACAAACATTCATTTATATATACATTTAATATATAAAATTCTCGTGTCACAATGTTAGTTACCATACTCAGAGTTACAGAAACCACTCTAACTCAGTATCAATTGTTGATATAGATATAAATATAGATCTCTATCTTACCAAATGTAGGTATGTCATAATAGATCCCGGATTTTGATAATTGAAGCTAAATGGATTGGTTTCCCCACGAGGTTGAACAACGCTTGAATTGATGTTGATTGAAGTGGATTGAATTGCTGTTGATAGAAGTTGCTTAAATTTGAATAGCTTGTTGATAGAAGTTGCTCAAAGTTGAATTAATGTTGATTGAAGTTGGTTATTGTTTATTTAACTCGAATTTCCGTTTAATTTGATTTACCCTTAATTTTGACTTGATTATATTTGACCAGTTCGATTGATGCTTGAAGTTCTGGCACACCGCTGCCACCAATATGGAATAGGCAATAGTGTGCTTCACTTGATGCACTGTCAATCGAGGATGGCGAAATAAAGTAACACAATTGTAATTATATGTACTTTATTGAATTTTAACAATTATAATCTTAATGTATATCTTGTATACTAAACGTGTACTCAAGTCATACTCCGAGACTCCCTTTAACCTAGCTCCCGTTTCCTTATATTATTGCTATTCGTGATCACACCACTACATAGATTGCTTACTCTAGCGAATCTATTTACAATACGGCAATGGCCCCTTTAACGTCCGATGCTTGCTTTCCTAGAATGCGTATATTACACTTATTCATCTATTTCGGCATTTAATATAATATTAAAATATTCTATTTTTACTTGCTACTAATGTGGTTCACTACACCGCATTAGTTCCAAACTAAAAACTGGACACATTATAAATAGGTACTTTATAAAAAGAACATTTTGTTGCAGTTGCTCAATAAATGAGTTTCAATATTTACGTACATAATTTTGTATTTTTATTACGTATAAATTACCTAGGACAACACATCCCTATGGAAAACCGTAAATAAACAATATAAATGTTTGTACAATGTTATAATACAAATATATTCATATTATATTTCTTTTTAATCGTTATATATTCTAATTCAATAACATTAAAAAATTAGAGAAATGGAAGACTTCGTAGAATTTGTAGCGGCATTTGTATTTATAGTTAGAGTGGTATGCCTAGCCGGCCTACGATTTTTGGTGTTATTAAATAATATATTTTGTAACATAACTTGGTTTGTTAAAGCGGTTTGGATGAAGAGCGACCAATTCACGAGGGTAATATTATATAAGCTTAGAAGTTGTAAAGCATTCTATTAATATATTTTAGTACAGAGCGTACAAAACATATTATAGTTATTTTACTAATATATATATATGCACAATAATATGTACATATGCATAAAGCCATAGAACGTAGTTATTCAATATAATATATTGCATGTTTAATATATTATAGACTGAAGACAAGTCGACGACAGAACCAATGACCTGCACCCAAACCTGCACAATAATATGAACGAGTTCGTCGAGTTGGAGATCACTGGAAAGTTTCCCTAGGACAACACATCCCTATGGAAAACCGTAAATAAACAATATAAATGTTGATATTTAGATTTTCGCATGTAATATTATATGTAATTGTTTTTATAGTACAAATGCATTGAACATATAACATTTTACTAAAATGAATGATTTTATGGAAATGATTTCAGGAGTTGTACCTGTTATAAGGGACGGGACCCGTTTTGCCCAAATTTTGTTTCTTTATGATTCCCGTTTCGCCCAGAGTAGTTTAGACAAATTTAAAATTAAGTTGGCAATGGTTATAATATTTTAATATTTGAGTATCATTTAGCGTTATCCAGAAAACACCACGAGTAGCCGATACTCTTTGTTTTCCAATTTTTTTTATTTTCTTGATTTTTAATCAAGTAAGTATGGGAATTAAAATGAAAACTTCAAGAATTTGTGTTAAATAGAAAAATAATAAATATGTAACTCAGTAATGATAAGTAGGTGGGTAATTTAGCCAGATGTAATATAAAATATTAATGAGAGGGATTTGATATCACACTCAAGCGGTATAACCACTTGAATTCATAAAAACGTCGGCGTGGACAGTCCCAAAATATCTATTTTTTAACTTTTCTACTAAACTATGATAGCTAGAAAATTGGTTGATAACTCTTTAAAAAGGGATCATCAAGTAGATACTAAATGTAGAATTAAATTTAAATTTTCACAGATAAAAAAAGAGTGGTTTTTGACTAGATTTTCATATAGCAAGGTAGACTTCTGAAACTGGAGAACGGATTTTGTTGTTTGGGGTCTTGTTAGATTCACATTGGCAATTGGCAAGGAGAAGTGCAGTGAAGATTTTCAGATTATCTCCAATCGTTAGTTCACTACAAAGCTGTAAAGCTGAAAAACATCAAAAAACTCCCAATAAAATTTGTTTTAATTTTTTTTTATGCTCTGCAGTGAATTAACTATTAAAGATAAAGTTCTGAAAATCTTTACAGGTCCTGATCGGTACCTCGTTATTTGTTTCTGGTTGTGAACTTGCGTTTTAATTATATTTGCATCTTTTGATGTTTTTGGTATTTCAACGCTATTGATTTTTATATATGTATCTATCTGTGTGGACAAAATTTCTCACAAAATTTAACCAACTTAATATAGGTGGAGAATTAGAATAAAAACGGTCATTGAAGAACGAATAAAACGACTCGCACGCATTCGTCGTGAGCAGAATACTTGCTGAATTACATGCCCATAGACAAGGAGTAAATGTACTATCCTCAGAAGTATAATTGTTTACTAAATAATCACAATATTTAGCGACCCTGTTGTCAGTTGGGCATTCTGGCATCAAATCTGCAACAAGACAATCAAGACACTTCTTCGGGGTCCACATATAATAAACCAAAAGTGTATTTAATCCATTTGCCAATCCATTTGATGTTAGGCCATTAGCAAGTAGAGAGTTTTGTGCTAATTCTTTTAAAATAATTTTTTTTGGTTGCATAAAAAGTTCTTCCGAAGCTTTCCGTTTACAAGTTGTGCTCACCATTTGCCGGTTTATATCTGAATCATTGTATATGATTGTAGCGATCTTGATCAGATATTAAAATATTTTCTTAATTTACAACTTTAGAACCAAAAGTATATAACGTAGCAGAATACGAACGTTTTACACAACGCCAACGAATCTCACATGTATTTACATTATTTGAACCAAAATTTTATTTATAATTATTAAACATTACCATATCTTTGTCTCTTTAATTTTGTAAAAACACAGCCATTTTAGTAAAATGCTTGTTATGTTTACACGTCGACGTCGCGTATACGCACTGACCACGATCAAAGATAATCTTTGTTGTCCATTACTTTTATACGTTATAAGTAGGTATTCTATACTAGATAAGAATGTTACGGTGATGATAGGTTTTGCTCGATCTCAATTCGATATGTTTTATTTGCTATCGATTTTATATATTAATATTTATAACAGTCGTCTTTTAGGGATCAGAAACTTTAGCACCATTTCCCCTTGACGTTCGCTCATCATATTTGACTGAACTATTGCCAACTTGATTTTAAATTGGTCTAAACTGCTCTGGCCGAAACGGGAATCATAAAGAAACACAATTTGGGCGAAACGGGCTATGCCCGTTATAAGAATCATATTTAGAGTCATTACAAGAATATTCCTTCTTTTCATAAAAATATTAATCAATATCATATGGTTTATGAAAGAAGTTTGAAAGAAAAGCGGCGAGACATATCACATGAAGGTAATATTATATAAGCTTAGATATCGCAAATCATACTATTAATATATTTTAGTACAAAGCATACAAAACATATTATGGTTATTTTACTAATATATGTACAATAATATGTACATATGCATAGAGCTATAGAACATAATTAAACAATATAATATATTATATGTTTAATATATTATAGACAGAACAATTGAAGACAATCCAGAAGACAGACAACGACAGCACAATTATCGATATTAAAGAGCTGGAGAAACGTATATCCTCCATTGAGAGTACGTAATCTATACTATATAATATATATATATCTATATCTATACTATTAACTTATCATTAGACATTATAATTACTAATAAGTGAACCACCACAATATATACGCTTATATTATTTTTTTGTTACCTACTCAAATGTCTTAGTTTTAAAAACACTTTATATAAGTTTCTGATAATGATAAGTTAATAATGATTAGTAAACATAAATACATTACATCATCATTACTGTTAACTGTTTAGTGTTAAGTCAAAAATATATATTCGTATTTTGTTTACTTAGTATAGGTAATATTGTATTATTGTATCAGTTTTCAATTTTTTTAGGTTTTTTTTTTATAAATATCAATAAAATGTTATTTGTTGGGTAAAAAAGCGTGAGAATTTAATGAAGGCTCCTGATATATTTTTACATTAGCAGTTGAAAAATATTAAAAATACATAGGCACAATTTTTTTTTATAAGCATTTGCAGTTCAAATGTTGACAAAATGTATCACATTTAAAATTTAATAATAATTTTGTAGTTAAACATTTATAAAATGTTCAATTTTTATAGCTAAGGATTGAAAATTTAAAACAAGATTCCACGTAAATAGGTTATTATATAAATTACTTTATTCACCTTAATATCATCAAATATACTTAGTAATATCATAGGCTGACTGACCGTTTTCGCTTAGAATCGTTTTTCTTATACACTGATATTATATCATTGAATTAAAATTTAACACCATCCATTGAAGTGACCCACTTATAACCTACTGAACGGCAGAGTGACATCCACTTACCCACCTTTTTTTCCCCTTTTTTATTATGTTTATGTTTTTATAAAAAAATGTTTATCTTATATTAGCGCTATTCTTTTTTTTGGCGTATTATAAAACCGGACTCGACAAGAATAATATGAGTTCTAATAAAATATAACTAAAAGCTGTTTTTGAATAAATCTGTATCATCAAATCTATCCTAAGTGCACCTATAATTGTATAATTAATTTTAATTAATGCAATGTAAACTACTACCTGCAGCCACATCTTAATTGGTTGACGGAAAATCACTTCACGCGTGAAACTTAGTACGATAAGTACTGTATTGGCAGCTATTTTAAGTCGAAGAAAAATAATTCAGTTAATTGAAAACATTGCTTCGCTTTACTTTTTAAATTAAACACTATATATAAATACCAAACTTAAAGAAAGTTAAATGCTTATTGGAAACAATTTACTGTCGAAATATTACAATATAAATAAACTAATTTTATTCGATTAAACAGTGTATAGGCTGCACAATCGTCGTCAACAATAAACGATACTAGCCAACACAGTATAGTATCAATTTTATATACGACATATTCGTCAATCGTCATAATAATATAATAATAATAATAAAAATGTATATAACGTCATTGAAGTTGTTATATAGTATATTGTGTGGAAAGGGCTGGAAGTGAGCAATTTCAGTCGCGGGCGACCAGGGGTGGATCTTCAATACTTTGATAAGGGAGGGGGGGAGCACATATGAATTGTATAATTTTAATTTTAATTAATAATACATACATATTGCATACTATTATTTTTAAACAATAATGATTATAATAAATAATAATTTAGTAGTATTATTCTTATTAAATTAACTTTTCATTTATATGATTCTCGTAGTTATATAAAAAATTGTCGATAAAAGATTGACAGGGGGCCAGGCACGTGCCCCTCCCCTGAATCCACCACTGCGGACGACGTGTGTAGCGAACCGCAGTCGAGGGCCGCATTTCACTAAAGACTGAAATTGCCTTCCCGCACGAGCCACACATACAATTTTTTGTCACGCCTCTACGTTCATCGATCACGACAAATCGGTAAAGGTAATGCACTTATGCACTATGCAGGGATCTATGCAACAACCAGACAGTTCAGACTATTCCACGAGAATTATTTCCATGAAAGAAAATTGTTTGCTCGTCATGCATGGAGGTTATAATATGAATATAAGATGTAACCTAAAGTTTATGTTTTGTAATGACCGTGGTATAGATTTCAGTGTTGCCCCAAAAACTTATTCGAGAAGGATGAAGGATCATTATTTTACAGTTATCAACATATAAAAATCAGTCACTGGAATTAAAAATTGGAGTAACTTGACTTGTTTTCCAAACTTTGGGGAAAATTACATTTTGCAATGAACTATATTAAAAGTAGGTAAAGGCACAGTGGCATATTATTATAAGAGCTTCGTGGCAAGAAAAAATCAAGATGGCAGATATTCCATCAAAGTCAGTGCATATGTACTCATATATTTTTTTGTAAGATTTAACGAGGGTTTTATCAAATAACATTCATCATTAATTTTTACTAAGCTCTATATAGCTCGAATATTCTTTTATGCTTTACATGTAATTATAATACACAATAAAAAAAAAATATAAGAACTCTCGACATTTATATCATCTACTTTACTGCATACACATATCTTATTTTTTTTACATAAATGTTATTTTAGTAGCAGGCACCCACGTGAATAAAGCCACAAGACAAGACGAAAAAAAATCTATATTAAACAGTTTATTATATAAACACTAAACAGCCTATACATTATATTATGTTATAATATGTCTTACAATATTATATGATAACGATCAAGTGTATAATATAAATCTACACAAGAGTATCTCTGTGTCCCTTAGTCTGAAGACTAAAATCTTGTATAATATATTAAATAATAAATCCATAAAATATTACATTATCTTGCATGAATTTAGAACAATGCGTCTTCGCGATCGAATTACGGCTGTAAATACTAAATTATAATCGAAATCGAAGTCAATAATATGATTGAACTTTTTAACCGTCCCGGTAATTACGCGTGGTGAAGGTAGCTAAATAGTCTAAACCATAAAATTTACGAGCGATTTTAATTGCGTCCACAGTTCACAGATACTAAAAAGAATATAGAAAATTGCGCCGCCTAGCATTTTTTGATTTCTATTATATTTGAGCGCAGTAATTTGCGCTACAGGCTCCTTGCGTCTGGACAAAAGAGATACGAGATACGTACACAAAGGGTCATACCTATAGGTATTTACATTTCATTTTGGCAACCTAGTATTGCGTTTATAAAAAAATAACTATAAAATCGATATTATATAACATCAATTATTATTCTTATAAGACTTAAACGGAATTTAAGGTAGCCAAATGTACTTAAAAAAAAAACAATTTAATATAAATATAAGTATATAGGTACATACATAATATTATAATATATCTATCTATGTTTTTTTTTAAATAATTATTTACATTTTCAAACAGATTTATTGGATTAAAAAGTATTATAATATATTAAAATAAGCAATAATCAATTTAAAACAGTCAAATATATTATATTATATTTTGTATACTTCATATACCTACTATAAAATTATTAATTAAAAATACAAGTATAATATATATAATGTCAAATTAATTACGAACATAGGAACATAGAACGCTAACACATGTTGTTAATAACACACATTAATCAATCATATAAATTAGCAAATAATGGGATAAATTAAAGTAAATAAAACCAATTTGTACTATAGAACCAAGTTTATATTTATTCAGTTTAGATATCCGACATTTATCTGTACAATATATTTTAAAATACGGTCATATTATACATATTAATATACGTCACTCACCATTTCCGGGGGTAGAAATAATAATCAAAACAAAGTCTAAGAAATAAAACTTAAGATTTTTTATACATTTGGAAAAATTACTGATGTTAGGTACTGGAAAATGGGAAAAATAAATATATTAAATAAACATACCATTGTAAAACAAATACAACACAACTATTGACCAGGTTATATTTTTTAGGTAGAAAAAACGTCCCCAAAACGAGAAGCAATAGTACCAATTCAATATTGACACTACCTGTAGAAAACACCTTTTTTAGGGACACAAGTAGTATGCACTGGCGTGCGTGTTTGCGCCCACATAAAGAATCCAAGAGACATTGAATTCATCGTTTCCTATTTTCAACAATACAGTACCTTTATTGATGTTAATCGCTAATTCTCAAAAAAAAAATTATCTGCATTGATAAAAATATAAAATTGTTAAGTATTCCGCAAATAGGGGCGCGCTCACGGAGGGTATAATGGTGTTAGGTTAACCTCTTCTTTGGCTTATTTTTGTCATATAAAATATATATGATAAAGCAATGAAAGTATATATTTAGTGACACTCGAATTGCCTCCCAAATTTAGGTAGGTAGGTGACCTTTTTTTACTCGAATTGCCTCTCATAACATACCTGGATTATTAATTAATATTTCGATAGTTATACGTGTACTATCGATTATTATATTATTCCGTAATGTTCAAAAATAAAATGTTTTTCGAATGCAATAATCTTATCCGCGATTAGTGATTATCAGTTAATAATTACTGATGACTGTATAACAAAATGATATTTCGTCGTTATTATTTTTAATATTATTAATTATTACTGCTGTGTCAGTCTATTTATTAAAACATTTATTTTATACAAACTTAAGTTTTTGACTGTATAACAGAATGATATTTCATCTAAATTGTGTTTGATATATTTTTTTTATAAATCGATTAATTATAGCTATCGCTGGCGATTCTAGTACAAGAGTAGGTAGTGACCCTCTTAGGAGGCAATTCGAGTGAATAATATTTTTGAAATTAGGAGGCAATTCGGGTATAACTTAAAAAAAAAAAATTCACGGGAGGCGATTCGAGTGTCAGATGGTAGGCAATTCGTGAGTGCCCATATATTTACTACAGTAAACATGGATTGACAATATAGTTAAAAATTCAAATCCCCCCCTCCCCTCTTCAATAAACTGAGCATGCCACTAATGCGCAATATTACAAAAATGATATAATAAGTAGTCCTCAAATGTTCAATAATAAAAGATTATATTGCATCACTATTATATAGTGATATACAAAAATAACTTTTTATTATAAATGCAATAAAAAAAAACTTTTTAGACTGAAATTTCATATTTAATTTTATAAGTACCTACATAGGTATATTTATATTTCTACTTTTCATTTTAACCAAACTAAAAAACAATTTTCGAAGAGCAGTGTAATCCACCTCCTTGTGATGTCCTATATAATATAGTTACCTACTCTATACAGGCAATGATAAATTGCCATCATAACATTTGCTTTGAAAAAAAAAACGCCGGGTGCAGTTTACTATACAGAAATTCATATAGGTACTTTAAATGTTTTAGATATAATTTACTTGAGGCCAATACTATACAGTATACCTATAGACATGCGTATAATTGGGCAAACACGCAGCAATTGGCCAATAGACAGTCTTGCCAGCAACTCATACATAATTTTATCCGTAATGAATATGAGCCTAAGCCCCATAAAGAATGTATAAGAATATCAATCAGCATTGCGTGAATTGAATTAGATATCTTCAGTTATTGCGGCGATTAATATTATTATTTTACGAAGTAATACAATTAACTCAATGTCAATAAATAAGGTATTAAATTGAATCAATATAGTTGAACCACGTTCAGATTAACCATATTAGGAGTTATAGGCACAGTGCCTAGGGCCGAAGAGAAAACACGATGCCTACGACCAAGCACCGTAGCCGTTATGACTGATTTTGAGCAGGATTTTGCTCTCAATAATTCAACATACAATAAAATATAACAGTGAGTAATATGCATTCGAGCATTAGAAGTTCAATTTTTTTTCAATCTTACGCCTGAAATGTTTATATTAACCTGCCTTAACCCGGGTTACTGGTAGGTATATTGGGCGACTCGTTGACTACTAAAATTCGATGGCAGGGATTGATAAAATTTGGGATCATCGCACAATTCCACATAATATTACATGACCTGTAAATCACGATATCACATTATTAATTACATTACATTATAGTATTATACTATACATTACATACTTACCTACCTACGTATTATAATAATTTGAACTGAAAATTACGCTATTGGCAACGTATAATACGAATCGTAAATGAATAGACGTGAAACACTGAGGTCTGAGACGTATCATCGCGTGGTCTGGCTAATCAGAATTCGAATACACGACAATTCAGTTATCCGATTCATGTTTTACAGAATAGTAGCCGCATTTGCCAGTTTCCATGTGCTGTTTGCTGATACCTGTATGATACCTCTTGATGATGCCGCGTGGTTTTCAGTGAGTATATATGTAGTATTGTTGATTTGCGACACCTACGCGTGAATAACATTGGTTTTATAAATGATGAGGCCGTGAGGGCATTAAAAAATAATAGTTAGGCATTACTATATTATACCTACTGCCGCAGTGCTGCTGCTGGTGTTATGATTTTATGAATTCGCAAAATGTTCGTATCGATCATAATATTATGTACCTGCCTAGTATATAAGTATATTATTAAATTTATTATACATGGTATATAGTATAATAAACACTAATAATTGGCACGAAACAATGTGGTCCTTAATACTTTTTAAAATGTTATGCAAATTATTTTTTTATTGATTAACTATTATTTTATTTTTGCCATCCAAGATAATAAAGATTAAAATTTCCTGTTTAATGTGTAAATCTCAAATACCTATACATATTAAGTATTATACTGGGACAGTTGCGTATGATGTATTATGCATATAGGTATCAATGTATCATACCTATTTATATCGTATATATATCTATATACCACCTATATAATATTATATTATTAATATTACCTGTACAATATGAAAAGTAGTCGTAACGTCGGAAGACGGCTAATACGGCTAAAATTGTATAGTTTATTTCAAAATTGTGTGTTTGATACGAAAATAATGTAACTTACAAATAACAATCGAGGGCTTAGCATATTTTTATAATTACATTTATGCATCCTAAATAAACCATAGCTGTAAGCTGTACCTACAAGCCGATTTCTCTCGGGAAAACGAATACAAACATAAAATACGATGCTACCTATATCGGAGTATCTCGTTTTTAGTGTATTTAATACTTACGCGTACCTATCAATATTAATAAAAAAAAAAATTCAAATTTCAAATGTCTATAAATAGCTCAAAAAGAGTAAAAATATTTTTAGTATAGCATTTTGTATAGAAATTGTTGATATAAATATTTGTTGAACATTTCAAGTATCTACGGTTATTCGTTTTTGAATTACAACAAAATAAGAAAACCGTTCCATGATGGATCGATAGTTTACGTTAAATATTATCCAATGTCGAAAAAAATTGAACTACAAACTTTCATGAAAAATTAATTTGACTTTCCTGTAAACTTTTTACTAAATATCATTATAAAATCAATACATTCATCCCATCACTCAGAAACTAAAATATTATAGATTTAAATATTGATTACATGTCTTATAATTTATTCGAATAGTAATAATATATTAGAATATATATAATTTTTGGTATAGAAGCTTGGTAAATATATTACTATTTACTATGATAACTCCGTGGGAAATATTTGGATTATTGAATATAAATGTTTTTTCTAACGAAATGTAAAGAATTTTTTCTTGAAAAATTGAATTTTTTAATATAGTTTTTGTACTCGGCCAGTCGGCTCTTTAGTCTTCATATTTAAATATTATTATTTATAATACGTAACAAGTTATAATAATATAACATAATATTATTTCAGTAATACAATTTTTGAAATATTTTATTCGATGTCAAAAAATTAATTTTACAAATCCGTATCTTAGTATAATGAATCATATTTAATATCAATATTTTATACTGAATACTGATCACTGCTGATCAGTGGCACAACGGATTGCACACATACGCAGTGGGTGCAGACTGCGAGTTATGCGGACAGTATTCTATATACAATGATAAATACTAGAAAATAGCAATAAGTAATATTATTACATTTTTAGTGGACCCCCGACGGCTAATCCCACAAATTGAACCAGCCCAGTGTGCTACAAGGCTATATATTACAAACCTATACAGTTGTATCATATAAAATTCGTATATTTCCACTATATTATATATTGTTTATAATACTATGAATTATAATGAAGCAACTACATTTTTTAGGAATATGAACAAAAACATTTTTTATGCTTAAATGAAAAACATTATTTCACAACATCTGACTACCATCATGATCAAGTATCAACCCTTTGAAGGCGCCCTAGTAGGTAGGTATACAGTTTATATTTTTTGCTATCCATATTACATCATATATTATTCAATAATATTGTAACTAAATATGACTTGCCAATTTATTGCTGTTAATGTCAAAATCGTATATTACACTGTTATTTACAATGTGCGAAATTTATAGGTATAGATAACATTTTTGAAATCATCTAAATATTATATTGTATTTCTATGTTTTTTTTCTGGTTTATTTCGCTGTGTATATTTTTAAATATATTCTAAAATATCAAGTCATCAAGATTAAATATAGCTAAATGCCTGAATAGCTAGATGTACAAAATCGAAAACAACATCAAATAAGTTTATAATACGTGCAAATTTTTTATAAAGAGTTTGATAAATAATTTAGTATACGATACAATGATATTTGATGTTAAAAATATTTTGTTCTATAGGTATAATATATTTTCTTGTCTGTTTAAAATTATTTCATGGGTATAATAGGTACTATATGTCTATACTTAGCATTGATTATAAATAATTTTTTTATTTTTACTAATATTTGTAAATTTATAATCAATATCCATTAGGTCGTGTACTCTGTATTATAGTCAAATCGTGCGTGTATTGCTGTTTTAAATTATACCTAAAAAATATTTCTCAGTTTAAAATTTTAACAACGACTCAACATACCTACTATTATTGAAATAATATAATAATATGTATTGTTTTATATAATTTTTAGTTTTCGGAAGAAAGAAAATAAACTTAACAACATTGAGCCTTTCTCATACATAAATAAAGCCATACAATATAGTCTAAAAATATATTAAATATATTATGAAATACTAAGAAAATCGCACGCAAAACACGAATAAAGACTAGCAAAGTATATAGAAATAAACTAGGCCGACGATGACGATTGATGAATAATAATACGTCAATTTTCTGCAATCTACAGTTATTTGTTTAAACTAATGAAAACCTAATTACTATAAATATTAAATAGTATAATAGTAAAAACTATGGAAAATCATATTAAGTACAAATTAATAATGTGTAAGGCAAAAAAATTAGTGTTAATTATTTATATAATTTGCCATCTCATATATAGGTATGCACTCATATATAGGTACGCATTCTTATAAAGTTTGGTTCAGCTACTTCTTATAAATTCATAGTAAGTAAAAATATTATACCTAATATTAATATTTATTTGTACTTAATTTAATTTTTGGAAATACGCAATTATTACAATACACAATATTATCATATTATGATGTTTGAATAATGATTTTTTGTGTAAAAACGTTGTTGGTACGATGATTATATATTATAATATTGTTTGTGGCTTTCATAAGTAGGTACCTATAATATTAGTATATAATATAATACAATATTGCTAGTGCTTCTATACTGACGTTATTTAAATTTAATTTGTAAAACTACTTACAGTTTACCATTCGTTTACCTATAATAATAACCTACTTTTAAAGTAATATTTTTTTGAAATATCAACTTAGCAAAGGTTAATGTTTATACTAAGTAGGTATAAGTGTAAACTGCAAGTAATAACCTCATAAGTAATTAAAATATCGCAATTTAGACTTGAAAATAAATAATAGTGTAGATATTAAACTATACTATATTGTATACCTTATATATAGTATCTATTGCAGTATTCGGTCCAATTTTATAATATGATATATAATAAATAACAAATGACGTAACGCGATTTTCCTTAAAGGTAACAAAATTATAATTATTTATTTTTGTCAGTATAAATGTTAGGTTAGGCTATGTTCATCAGTGAATAAAAAAATACTCTAAAATATTTTTTAATGTTTTAAATGTTTGTAAATACATTTATATACTTTCCATGAAGAAAGGGGGGAACTAGGGTCACAGCATGTCTACGGCCCTGAATATAAGTCTAGTACCTATGTATAGAGAATAGTTGGTTACGTATTATATATAGTATATACAATCATGGATAATTTACATTTAAATAATTAAATTTATTGTACAGAACAGATAATAGCATCATAGTACGTTTACAATTTATAATATTAAAATAATAATTATAACAATAAATTAAACCTAATAATTATAGGTTTATAACTTATAAGTATGATCTTATTATGGTCAATAATAATTTGTAAAATATTATTTAAGTACTGTCATTAACTGTAGGTATATACTCATAAATACGTATTTAAATTATTTACATCCATAAATACTACGAGTACGGTCTACGACTATAAAAGGTCTACTTTTTTCAATTTTTTTTACGCGTTCATTTTACGTCGAGCAAATATTTATAACGTCAAATGCAATTAATTGTTATCTCATAAATTATTTTTGTGTTGGTACATATAATATACACTATACAGCATACACACCGCTTGCTTTAATATACAATTTAAAATACATTTAATATTTTAATTACATTTGCACAATCAAAGGGTTAATTTATAGTAAACTACTGGGTTAATGAATAAAGAACAAGAATAATATACATATTTACATTTAGGAGGTACCTTTTTGAGCCACAAGCCCACAAAACATATTATCGTGGTGCGATTGTCCTAGGTATGTTTTAATAATATTTTTAATATTTTGATTTATTACAAAAAGTGTTTTATTAAATTACCAATTGATAAATTAATACACAACATACCTTGATTCATATACATTATAATATAAATAAGCATTCATTTTTGTCCAGATGTAACCGTAATTAAATTATCTATTCAAAACTTATTATTCTGGAAATAATATCTATTATAATAAATAATAATATTATATATAGGTACCTAATATAATTAAACACCGTAGAAGTTAATGTTCAAACAACGCCTATAATATATTACCTACCTAACTATAAGTTAAAAATGTTTTAAATGTTGGCTATGCTGAAGATACTGATATTTCTTACATTTCGATTTAATTTTTCAAAACGACAATTGTCTAAAAATTAAATAATAGTTTAATTGAATTAATTCCCTTTACCTGCAAGATTCAAGCATCGTAAATAAAATATAGAATTTACTATATAATATTATGTTTATCGTAATTATATTTATCGCCTAATTATTGCTCCAATTCTAGACTGTATATGTTTTCTCGATACAATTCTTGTTTTTAACTCTTTTGACAAAAATAATTTATAATTTTTACAAATATAAATTTAGTTTTATATAAGTTTAAATAGCTTAGCATCTTTATATATATATTTATTTAGAGAATGTGACTAAATTTAGTCTACCTTCCTTAGGTTATTTACATATTATAATATTATAATGATTCGCATAATTTTTTACTATTTAAGTAATATAATATAATGTATAAATAGGTTTTTATGGTTCTAACTTTTTATATGAAATCATCGACATTTTTTTTGAAATGTCGATGATTTATGTTTATGAACACAAAAATTTTAAAATGTATATAAAATAAAGAAAAGAAAAATAATTAGAAGAAGTTTTAAATTTTTCGTTACCAGCGTACCGCTGTAAATGATTAGTCACAGTTAAAGTACACACTATAGGGAAAAATAATGAAAATAAAATGATCCTATATAAATGAAAAACATACAAAATAATATTATATTGAGTAACAACTATAATAATAATCAATTGCAAGCTATATCATGCACGTAGAAGTATATTATTTAGTAAATTAAATAGGGCGTGGTTAATCTTTTTATCAACCCGCGTACAATTCTCAACCCAGTTGTACGTCGTATTGTACTGAGTATATAATAATATACCCTCTTTAGTCGTTGATACTGCCAAAGTGACGTAATAAACGATATTAAATAATACTATTGAAACATGGTTCATTTATTTTATTTTATACAAACTCCACATGAGTACATAACATATTATTATATTATACTATCTAAAATCCAATATACCAAATTGATTTTTTTGTTATTATAATATTATGGTAGGTAAAAAACCAAAGACCCGCATAAACCACATTATTGTTATTTCACATAATTTTTTAGGGGAATTTAGTCGCGTTCAGTTGTACAATATTTATATTTTATTTAATAACATTTTGATACTTAAATTACTCATCTAGTAAATTATTACATCATCTATTCTTGTTTTTAAAACGTCCTAAACCCAAGTATATATAAAATGGTTTTTTTTTTTATAAATTAATGAAAAATATTGATTTTATAATCTTCAGAAAATTTAATTGTATTGTTCACGATAGGAGCAGGAATGTGCTTAATATATTAATTTTCAATTAACAAAAATAAAAAATAAAAACTGATGATACAATGTCGTAGTATATAAAATAAAATGTAATATAGTATGATAAGGATATTATGTTATATAATAGTATTGAGCATATAATATTATGTTCAATGTTTATAAGGAAGAACGAACGGATGTCGTTCAAAACAGCAGTCGAACGGCCGGCGGCGGTGACGCGAATACCTACCAACCTATATAATATGAACTACACCAATAAACGATATAATGAAAGTACTTTCGGCGCACAAAATAAAAAAAACCCATATCATAAGTTCGTTTAAATCTACCTTATCCACCATCCAGTATGCTGTTTAAAAACTAAAAATTTACGTATACCTGGTAATTGGTATATCGTATACGATATTATGCTATACACTACCGTTATAATATTATTTACTGTATTAAAAGCCAAAATTGAATTCATAATATTACGGTATTATGATGACGGTATGAACATGGCCAACCGTTGGTCGTCGTCGACAGCAAACAAATATTGACAATAATATTATGATGATATATGTATGAATCGATCGTTACGTTTGATCGACCAACGAGTCTTCTACGCCACATTATAACGTTCGGTTGATTTTGAATCGGTAAGTAGAGTTGTAGCTAGTAATAGTAGGTGGTAGTGCGGTACTCTTCTTAATATCTTATTAATAATATTGGACATCACAGACCAGTGACCGCAGTACCACACGTATATTATCATATAAGTATTAAAAAATTATAATGTTTTTTTGCCGTACTATTGGTACGAAAAAAATAATACATTATTATTCATTATGTATCTCAATTCTTAGGTTGTGATATTATTAAGTTTTCGAGCGCAGACGGACAAAATACGTCGTCGTACACGGTGCGCCGCGGCGGTGGCAGACAATCCGCTTTCGGTCGATTCGTGCCACGCCAGAACCGGACCGGACCACGACGGCGACAGACCAACGGATATAATAGTCGGCGGTGTGGCACTGCTGACGGCCGACCGATCGCGCGCTGCGGCCGTCCGTGGTTCGCCGCCGCCGCTTGTTTCGATTGTATTAGCGTGCAAACATCGATAGGTTAATATGCGTGTGCGTTGTTTGTCGGTTGTCTGGTTGTGGGAGGGAGGCGTGCGACGAGGCCAGTAAGGCACTACGTAATTATTATTTTTTATAAACGATTTATAATGATACCGATTACTGATACATTTTTGTTACACGGTGTCCTAAAGACACAGACGCGTCCGATAAACGGCGCTTGTCGACAACCGGAAGATTGGAAACTATTTTATTTTAATTTCCAAATGTTCCGATGTCGTCTGAGATCTACGTCGTAGTGTCGTATTGCTATTATTATAGTAGTCTATAAAATTTACTGTACAACGAACATACACACACACACACACACCAACATTTTTCGAATAGCAGCGGTGGCGACGAAATGAATATATTAGTTTCGCGATGTTTGCGACATATTGTAACTTAGAAATATTATTATATCGATAATAATGTTACGTAGCGACATCGATAGCGCTCGCGAGTGCGCGACTTACCGTGTATCCGGCGGCGGTGTCGCGGTGGTGGCGGCAACGGTTCGTTCGGCCGCGATCGGTCGTCGTCGCAGATATCATCCCCACCATCATGTTAGACCGAGAGGTGAACACACACACACTCGCTCACCGACACACACTCGTACGACGTCCCGCTCGGCGCTCCCTCTCCAGTCCGCATTCGACGGTGATCGCGTATGGTTGCGAGTTACTTCACGTCGTCCGTTCTCGTGGCAAATGGAATTTTCGCCGCGCACATTACACCAGTCGACCATCGGGGACAGTCCAACGATTTGAAAGCAGCCTGTCTAAATGGATGGTAAGCATCATCGTCGATCGTGGGTCGCTCTCGAGCGGGACGAACCAACCGCCAAGGCGTCGGGTCTGTAGGCTATTTTTTGTATTTTCCAAATTTTTTATATTTTTTTTTCCCCGATGCACTATCATCGGCCGTCTACGGCCCGTGGCCGCTTATTTCACGTGGTGTGTGAATCGCGTACAGTTATTTTGTCACGTAACGTTAAATGTTAATACACGGTGTCGCCTAAGAAAACCGGATGGGGCTGCCTCCGCTGAGCGGCAGTAGCAGACACGTTTTTTTGGGGCACGTCGGCGGCGGTCTCCGTCGGTTGGCGTGTTGCCGCCGCCGCAGTTACGTCGTGTGGCGCACTTGGCCGCCGCGCGCGCCGTCGCTTGGTTTGGGGCCCACTGAGCGCGCGCCCGTTGCAAACAACAACGCCGCTGCCGCCGATCCCCCGCTACCGCCACCGCCGCCGGCCCACAGCTGAGTAAGTCGAGATCTCTACGGCGGATAACGTCATAATCGTCGTCGGGTCTCTCTTTCGGTTCGGCGCGCAGTGCGTACGAGTACGACGCTTGTTCGTGTGGTTTATCGTGCGGGTTCCGTTTCACGTGTAGCGAATTAAAATTTTTTTATTATGAACCCGGAGGGGGTGGGATACAATTTATAAATTATAGACAAAAAAGACGACGCATTGCCCGTCCTTCTAGAGGACGAGGAGCTACGACTACATTTTTTTTGCTTTCGGTATCTTTCCGGTGTCGTGTCTTCTTTTCACCGCCTCGTAGTGATATCGTCTTCCGTTTCGTTTAGAACTGACAAGTGACATTTTAGTTACCAGACCTAAGTCGAGGCAAATCCCACTCATTAATAATATCATGTGCCCGAGTGATATGTGTGAACAACTGAACACTACATTGTAATTGTCCCTCAATAAAAATTTTTTTATTATGAACCCGGAGGGGGTGGGATACAATTTATAAATTATAGACAAAAAAGACGACGCATTGCCCGTCCTTCTAGAGGACGAGGAGCTACTACGACTACATTTTTTGCTTTCGGTATCTTTCCGGTGTCGTGACTTCTTTTCACCGCCTCGTAGTGATATCGTCTTCCGTTTCGTTTAAAACTGACAAGTGACATTTTAGTTACCAGACCTAAGTCGAGGCAAATCCCACTCATTAATAATATCATGTGCCCGAATGATATGTGTGAACAACCGAACACTACATCGTACATTGTCCCTCAATAAAAATTTTTTATAGATACCAAATTTATCTGCTAGAAATATATTGTAGGCGTGCGTGTATGAACGTGTATGTACGCTGTGTATTAAACACGATCGCCCCTTATTATAACTCCTCTGTGCGTATAGTGACGCGTAGTTGTCGTCGCGTACGGACGGTCTCGTTTCAAAACCATCGGTCTCTGTTGTAGTCTCGTGGTAGGTAGCAGGTATAATATAGCGTTTTGCTTTGTTCTGGTTGTTTGACCGCCAACCGTATGCCGTTTCAAGTGTGTCCCCGGCCCCGTCCCGTGTTCGTGGTGTCGTGGGGTCAGTTTCGAAAATAGAAATTGCTCGATATTTTTTTCCACGCGGAAGTAGGAGGAGAGTAGTCGGTCTTCGTGTCGATCATTCCGCACGGGATAATGTACACTGGTTTTTATACTGTTATTTTGCCTCGACCGCGGTAAATGACGATTCGGGAAGAATGTCCTACCTACATGTGACTTAAAAAAAATTAGTAGTAAAACATAACATTTCATTGTGCACATGTTTCACGATACCGTATATTTATTAATTTTAGCCATTAGCAGCAGCCCTCCTCTATGCCGAGTATAATCACTATAATGGATAATGAAACGAGATAAGTTTAATCGTTATTCGACGACATTACGTTATTTCAATACTATTGTGGAAACATTAAATGCTATTATAACAGCCCAATGTTTTCGAGAAAACTGGCAATACATGTCTGAAAAACCGGACGGCTGTCCACGACATGATTATATGTCGATCGTGGAGCCTATCTACGAATTTTAATTCTGTTTCGATGGCATTTTTCTAAATGCGTATAGGTTAAATGTGAAACGTATATTTTCGTCTTTCAATGTGTTCGTAAAATACAATACTTCACTACTTTTACTCGATACACATAATATTAAAATTTCACGTTCTTGCGCACTGCATTATCTTGTCATTATCTCTTTTGCATAATAATTATTATTTAAACTAATCCGGTAAAATTACTTTTGAGGTGTAGTGTTTCGCTTTACGTTCAACTGATCTATTGGATTCGGTGTGATTTTACTGAACAGTTTTAACTTTTAAATGTTACATTCGGATAAAGACGACACTAAATTGCGTATAAACTATTAATTAATTAATTTTTTTATTGAATAAGACGAAAATTTTGCATATCCACTTTTACAGCAGTAATCCAACATAATATTGTATTAAGTTTTTTTTTATAAATTTCCTGTAAGTATGACAAATAACGGCCACGCCTACTTAACGTCGTGCGTGCTAGATCCGTTTCTGTTGTACCTGTACGGCATGGTCGCTATTTTAATAGTTAATTAATGTAATATAGGCGTATAAAAAACTAACCTCTAGGCCTCTGGCCAGTAAAGCAAAATCAAACATTTTTATAAGAGATATTGTGAATTATTTTAGTGCATAATAATTATAAAGTTTAAAACCTTTGTCGCACAATGAATGTCAAAAGACGATGTAATTGACATTGAATTTTTTATATTAGACTTCCAGCCAGTGGTGTATTTAGGGAGAGGGGCTATTGCCCCGGGGCGCCAAATTCTGAGTCCCTCAAAAGGGCACCACGCGCCATTATTAGAGGTTAAATTGTTTTCAAAGTGAAGCTATAACAAAAAAAAATAATTAATTATTTTATTTTAATGGATTTGTTGAGATATTATATTAGTGATAACTGATAAGTGATAACCTGAATCTTTTCTTATTATATCTTTTACATTTCTATATATATATTGTAATGTGTTTTATTATATTGTTGTATTATGTACAATTTAGAAAAAAAGACTAAAATCTAAAATTATAATTTGTTTTATTTCATTATAAAGGTTGAATTTTTTATTAGGAATAAATCGGAATAAATGGAGGAGTGATAATAGTAAAATAAAAGTGTTCTCTAAACTAGTAAAAGCATAATTGCATTAATGGGAAAAATATACATTTTGGGGTATCACTTTTAACGGAGAGAAAAATTAAATTTTCAATTTAGAGGTGGCACAAAAGTTTTTTTACAACGAGTAAAAGGAAATTGAGAAGAATGGGGCGCCAAAATGTGTGTACCTAGGGCGCCGAAATCGTTAATACGCCTCTGCTTTCAGCATAGCGATACTATGTATTATTATTAAATAGTAAGTGTAATCCATGTACATTTTAATATCAATTCCCTAAGTTTCAATTTAATTTAGTTCATATTACAGAAACGTAATAAATCTTGTACGGAATACATGCATCAAATTAATTGTTTTTGCAAATTAGATGTATTAATTCTCTCGTGAATTAAATTTATTAATTTTAGTGTATAACCACTGTACCTACCTATTTTAATTGTTTTTTTTTTTTTACTTTTTTTGAGAGTGGGGATGGCAGGAACATAATTTTATTTTTATTAATTTTTTTTTCCCATTACCTATATATTCATATTATATTTTTTCTTGAAATTGAAAGTTATATTACTACCACAGCTGCTCATATTGTATCAAGTATTGGATTCATTAAAAAAATGTTGTGTTTTACAAACTCATTTATAATGTATGAATAATTTATGTACCTAACAAGTGATGTCTACCGTGGCACTGTTTTTATATTGCAACTATAATCACCCGATAATTTTATTTTGTTAGTACATGCCTATTTTAATGTTTTCAACAAAGTTTAAAGGTCGATTTTGGTAAATCTATTTACTATCCTTATATTTACGTAATTTGGTATTAATTATTTTATTTATATGCTGAGACGATTTATATATATATATATATGAACGTTTTTATTTAATTTAAGGAATTTCCGGTGGTAATGCATACTTATTTTTTCAAATGAGAACTACCTAATATACACTTTTTGATAGTAAATTGTTATGGAGATAATTTTTGAAAATTACGATGTATATACATTGAAATTAGATCAAGCAGTTTGTGAATTGATTATAAGTACTTAAGAGTCTATGATAATTTTAATTAGTTTAGGAGATAATATTATGGATGCTAATATGCTATTATGATTTGAAAATTATTATAGCACTTAATATTTTAATTTATTACTATTTTTATCTTATATAAAATCATTATCAAAGATTAATATTAATAGTATATTAAGTTTAATGACTCAGAAATTATTCGTTCAAATGTCAAATTAGATAAGTATAGGTAAGTACGTCAAAATTCTCAAAAAACTCATCGAACCTATCATCTAATTAACAATTTATATTACAATGGGTTTTTATTTGAAAAACGACGTTTCTTATCATACGTTGCCACATGATACTCCTTTAATGGATGGTACCTACTACCTATACAACATAAAAGTATTTGAAAACATGATCTATTTAAGTTTACTTAAAATGTCTCGAATATTACAAATATCTTAATTTTCAAAAGTTTGTAAATCCCGAACATTAATAGAGAAAATTGTAAAAATCTCGTAATGACATTATTGATAAATCTAAAATAATAATATACAAAACTTAGTGCCTAAAATAGGAATATAATTGTATAATATATATTTATATATTATATTATATTATAATTGTATACAATTATATTCCTATTTTAGGCACTAAGTTTTGTATATTATAATTTTTTTTTATATATATTTATATATTATATTATTATTAATAATACACTTTTATATTTGTATGATTTACGAGATGATTTATGTCTTATGGCTAATGTTTCCCTAGTTAATACTCTATTCTGGACATAAGAGAACCTCTGCGGCGACCAGTTTTCGTCGGGCGGTGGTCGTCAGACAACACCCGTTTGTCAACCCCACCGAGTTAACTATATAATATGTACGGCTGCTGTGTTCAGCTACGCTCCTGCGCACAAGTCGGCCGCCGAGGTTCCTAGAAATGAATAGAGCATAGGTTTTGCAACTGTAACTATTACCAATATTATATAGTTTACAAAAAACGGTAATTACCGTGCAGTTAGAAACATTATAGCAGAAGTTAAATCATTAAATAAACCATATAATATAGTAAGAACCTAAAATATGATATTTTACAATTAATTTTTTTGTTTTTAAATGAATTGAAAAATACACTAAATGCAAGTGATAATAAAAAAAATGAAAGTAAATTTTCATTATGTAATGTATAGATAAATATTTCAATATTTAATAAAATAATTATCAACTTTTAAAATTTAAATTATAATCGATGCTCGTACATTCCAATATTTATTACAATCGGTTTTATTTATGTTACCGGCCAAGAGTTGAATCTGGCATTCTATAAAATGATAAAAATTAGCAGAAAAAGCATAAAATTGATAAATTAAATTATATAATAATTTTGACAATAGCAATTGCTAATTATTGCTAACCCAAAAGTTTATAGATACGTGGAACTGAACAAGGTTTTGTCAAATAAATAATATGCAAGTCAAAATGTTAAAACAAAAAAATGTTTTTGTGCAGTTCTAATTGCCGTGTATCAACTGTAAAATAATATAATATGTGATAATAATTAAATAAACACGCAATTCTAATAGTACCTAATAATTAATATATATTTACAATAATATACATATTTTGATTAATGATTAAACAGTATTTAAAACTTCATACTTTACCTTACCCATATAATAACATAAGCATTATAATGCTAGAACCGAGGCTAGAACCTAGGAATTGTAAAAGGGATTCTATAGTTTTCCTAGGATTTTTATTGGATGCCTATATTCAACACTTTGCCGGTAATATAATATAGGTACTCGTCATAAAACATTGACAAAAGTAAATAATATTAGGTACCTAATTTTTTTCCCACATCTGATTGTTTCTCGGTTATTAATTTATACTTAATGTCTGCAATAACGGAAAGGTGGGTTTTGATACAAAAGAGGCTCATAAAATAGTTTTTTGATAAGTTTAGAAATACTCGTAGGTACAAATGTATTTCTGAAGTAAAGTCGCAAAATAAAAACAATTTATCGTTATAGTTGCGTAGTGCTGTAGAAAATGCTTTTTCGTTATCCTGGTCATTGCCACACGCACATGAAAGCACAACATAGAATTACATGAAAGTTGTGTTTATACTTTTATTTTTACTGGAATACAAGAGCATCATATTAGTATTTATTAGATACTACTATTTATTTACTTATCATGATTGGACAAGATAGGCCTACTATATATTGTTATAAAATAAAATGTATTATACCTGATAGGTGTCTTTAAATTTTTTTTTCTCTGGGTTTTATTAAACTGCAGAGTAAGTACCCCGAAATTACGTGGACCCCGTGACGTGGAATCTGTAGATTATCGTTAAACAAATGGAAAGTGTTTTAAATAGGATTTTAGTGTACACATTTTATACATATTTGTATTTGTACCATTGTAATTAAATTATTAACCAACAAGTCTATGAACGTATTGGTTAAAAAAATTTATATATCCACCATCTAACTAAAATAATAGTTATTTGCGTTTATAGCACGATAATTCCATTATAGACTTTAATATACAGCCTATACCAATTTTCAATAACCAATCATTATTCCCAATAAATACAATATTGCTAAAATAATAATATTATTAATATTAATATTTAATTGTTCACATTTTATCATATCGAACAGCAGAGTTAGACACCACGTTATTATAATAGTTATAATTTTATAAGCATGAAGCAATCGGTCGGTAGCTGTTTGGTAGTGAAAAACAGAAAGAAAAAAGAGGGAGGTGGTTGCTCTCGCACGCACACGCACATTTCGCCTTGCTCAGCAGTCGGCACAGCGGCTCCTGACGGCAGACATCAGTAATCGTACAGACATCCGAACGGTTACACGTATTTTCCATTAAAATGTACAGTGGTTTGGTTTACGTATCGGCGTCCGGTATATTCAACGATCCGATAAAAGATTATAATTCTTACCGTGAAGTTTAAATTCTGGCCTTGCTGGTCTATGTTAAATTTCTAATTACTCTTTCGACCGAAGATACTATCGTGTCTTGTTAATTAATTACCTATATTAAACAATAAACTTTGAGGAAAAATATTGCCTGAATTTGAATCATTGTAAAAAATCGTTCTCGGGTTTTTTCTTCACGATATAAGTACATTCAAATTTCGCCTTCATAATTATTATCAAAAATCTAAATATTTATTGGTAGACGTTTTCGTGATAAATAGTTGACAGACAATATTATCGACGTGATACCCAATAATATATAATAGCCTCCATAATATATAATAACTACCTTCTATCTAACACAGGGATCTTATTCTCAGGTACTTGCAGCTGAAATTTTTTGAGTAGGAGACCTATTATAATGTTGGTATGTAAAAATGTGAAAAATAGTCGTAACATTGGAATAAGGTCATAACAGGGGGGCGTCTTTAGGTCAATTGCATGGGAGGGGGGAATTTTTTACTCTAAAATACCAATTTTCTAAACAAAAATTTAAAACTTATATGTTAGATGTACTTTTAACTTTTATTAGCTTAGAAGGCTATAGATATCTCGTACAAAGGCAGCAAAACAGTACAATACTGAAAAGATAAATTTATTCTTTCGCATTACATACATAATTA
Source organism: Sitobion miscanthi (assembly GCA_008086715.1). Taxonomy (NCBI): domain Eukaryota; kingdom Metazoa; phylum Arthropoda; class Insecta; order Hemiptera; family Aphididae; genus Sitobion; species Sitobion miscanthi. The sequence goes on from CM017797.1 coordinate 6,412,417, forward strand.
TAATAATATGAATAATAATAATAATAATAATAATAGTAATAATAATAATTGAAATAAGTTAAATAATTAACTCCAAAACTCTTTTATTGGAAACTGCAAAATGATCAATAATATTGTCTATAGACCTTCATAAGGATATCTACTGTCGGAAAATCGGCTTGCTTCGCTCACCTTGCGTAGAATAGTGGCGTATTATGTACCTTATAAATGTATTATTTTTATAAATTTTCGATTTCAAAAAACGATTCTGAGTCGACTTAATTTACTACGTTTATTGTGATTTCTTTAATATTTTTTTGCGCGCTTTGTGAGCACTATGCTGCTTTTCCCATTTTAAGGAAATATAAAAATATTCTATAACTGTCTAAAGTGTCGTGCATTTATAAAATTGTTTTTGTCTGGAAATTCTACTTGAAACTTTTGGAGCTTTTTAACATTAATGTGACTTAAAACTTTAATAGTTATTTATTTATAAACAAGGTAGTTATAAGTAGTTTATTTATGTTCGACCTAATCTAGAATTTTATAATTACATTATATAGGTAGGTACTTTTGTATTTAAGTGTAAAGTTTTTAAAAATGTAAACTGCATAATTCCTTAAGTATTATTTTAGATTCTGAATGGAGCGATTCAGCTGATGTGTGTATTGATTTCACAGTATATTAATGATGTACTTATGGTTTTTTACTGTGTCTGTATCATTATTATCATTATTATTATATAGTTTAAAACACACTTATTCGATCTTAAACTCGGAGAATGGCTTATGATACCAAATTGTACGTTTAATAGGCCAAAATGGAAAATTCCCAATACTCTTCAAAATAATCGGGATAAAACTTACACATTAAGCAAAAACGGGAAACCAGTTTTTGACAAAATTGTTTTTTTTTATGTTATTTAAAAGTGAACAAAACCGTATACCTACTTGATATTTTTTAAATGTTTATAATTTTTTTCAAAATATTAAAAATGTTTAAAATATTAAGACGATATTTGAGCTATTGATACACATTAAATATATTTGACATTTTTCAGATTTTTTTTCTGTGAATGCGTCAATAAAAATTGTTTAAAAAACCTTGAAAATTTAGCACAAGGTTACTCATAAGTTGTTCATATACCAATTAAAAATACGTTACCACATTATTTTTTTACAAGCGTCTAAAGTTGAAATTTGGACGAAAACTGTTAAAACCAAGAAAAATTACAAATTATATAGTTTGTACATATATATAATATGTACATAGTTATATTATATAGTTAAATATGTCTAAAATCTTTAATATTCATACCCGGTGGCGTTCTCAAAATATTTCATCGAGGGGGATATACTAATTAAATGCAATGTGGTTTGTGGGGGGGGGGGGGGAAATTTACCACTAAAAATTACCCCCTTCTCATATTTATACATAAGATTTGAATATTGAATACAAAATTGAAGGTTTCTCATAAGTTGTTTTTAATTAGGTACTGGATTTAAATCAAAAGTTAAGCGCAATTCCACGAATATTTTTACGAGCGTCAGATATGTTGACAAAATAGGATATTTACACGTAAAAAATGATTCTTATTTTGTTGTAGGTACCTAATAAAAACAAACAACCTTCGATACTTGACAATTGTCATTTTTACCGAATGTTGATATATTATCATAATACATTTACACATAGTATAATTTTGAAAATACTTTGACTTTATACTTATAACATCTGTGTATTTTGGTTTTTAGTTTATTTACTATAAATATATGGATGAAAAAATTGTTCGCCGTCAAAAAGTTTGTAAATTTAATACATAAGGTTTATTGTCATGGGGTTTGTCTTAAATTTTTATTATAGCGATAGAAATTTAAAAATATAAAGGCGTTATATTAGCACGTTTATTTTTACAAGCATCTGAATTTCAATTCGTGTAAAACTACGATGATTTACAAATTATTTTGTATTTAAATATATATAAAGTGATCAATTTTTATAGCTGAAGGTTGAAATTTAACACAGGGTTCCTCGTAGAATTTCGAACTAGAATCTCTAAAAAATAGATAAAATTGATCATTTGAAGACTTGAAGTAGGTACAAATTTTGAACAAAATTAAATATTTAAACGAAAAATAACGATTTTAATTACTTATTTTATTGTACCTTATTCAATATTAATATTTTTTTGTGGGGATTAAAACTTTAACGTAGTACTGTAGGTATATTCTGGGCGAAGTGATGGATGTGTTGATTTTATAATGATGATGTGTGTTTATTTTTTATTTTTGTGTTAGTTATCACTGTTTGGGCCAAAAACACTGTTTCTTCAAAAGTATCTTGTTCAATGGGAATGTGAATCAGCTGTTGAATTAGGGAGGTCAAAATTTTAAATTCTCAATAGTTTTTAAAAGCGCATTGAAAAACAAAATAAAATTTAAGGTAAACTGTAATTTTTTACGCAAAATAGGTTTCGACAAAATTGTTTGGTGTGACTCTAAAACAAATAACTGTAGATAGGTAAATGCAATTTTGACTAAATGTTTATATTAGTATTTTCTATACACGATAAAATTTTCAAAATATTTTGACTTGTGCTGAGCGATTAACGGACAATTTCAGTTTCCAATTTCAGTTTCCAATTCATAAATATTATTCTTTTTAAATCTAAGATTTGAAAATGTATTACAAGATTCCACATAAAAGTTTGTCTTCCTTTATAAAAAAAAAAATCTCCTGGAAAGTCAAATTAAATATTTATGAGCGTTTGAAGTTCGAATTTTTACAACATTGGATATTCTCTCGATTTCTCATGTAGCAATTTTATTTTTCCTTTAATTCAAAAACGAATAACTGTAGATACTTGAAATCATTTCAGTAAAATACTAAAATGTATCTTTTTGGTTTTTACTGTTGATTTGTAAGCTTTTTTCAGGACCCTCCGGAATATTTTGCATCGGGCTCGCAAAACCTAGCGCCGGTCCTGTTGAAATGTACACTTTATATTTATTTTATCAATTCCTATACTTAATAATATTTTAAAAATATTTTGACTCGTTTTGAGCTGTTTGCGGACATTTTCAATTTTCATTTTTTTTTTCTTCTAATGTCAATAAAATTTTATTTGTTGGGTCAAAAAGCGTGAAAATCGATACAAGACTCTTGATATATTTGTGACAGTGGTAGTTCAAAAATATTAAATATACATAGCCACATATTTTTTTAAGCATTTAAAGTTCGAATTTTGACAACATTCATCAAATTTAAAATTTAAAAACTATTTTGTTCCATGTGAATAGGTAAATACATTACTTTATTCACAATAATACCATCAAATATACTTTCTACTTAGTAATGTAAAATCATAGGCTAATTGACCGTCCTCCCTCATAATTATTTTTCGTATGCAGTCATTTTATATCATTTAATTCAAGTTTAATACAATCCATTATACATTGACCCATTTGTAACCTACTGTACATCATTGCGACACCCACTTGCCAATTTTTTTTATATTTTATATATCTACACAACGACATTTTAAAAACATTTAGATTAATTGTACGTTATTGCCTATATTTATAGTTTATTTCGTTTTACTAATAGTAAAATAAATTACTATAATAATTAATAGCAATATACTTTTGTGCTATTAGGCTGACAGATCCGCTTCGCTCAGTGTCGTTTTTCGTTTGCAATGATTTATCATTGAATTTATTGAAACTAAACATATTATATATTACAGCGTATTACAGTGACCTACTCAATAATGAGGGTTTCGTCTCCTACTGTATAGTAGAGCGGTTATGTACTTTTTTATGTATTTATATTCTATAACCACCATTTGGAATGAGACATTAGTAGAGGATTCCCAGTACTTTTCAAATCGTTTTTGTTATTCAAAGATGAAGGAAGAAGAATTTACGAAGAGAAATAAAATTCGATTAGACTAGCAGACTTGCCATACATTGCTATGGTATTTTTTTTAAATATAATATATTAATATTTTATTTATTGTTTGTTATTTAAATATACAACAAGTCAATGACTAATGTTATTTTGTTTGTAGTGTATAGACTCATAAACTACTCAATAGTTTCTAACAAAAGCATTAAATATTGTTATTAGAGATATTAAGAAAGTTTAGAGAGGATTTTATACCACGTTCCAAAATATACCAAATGCTATATTCGATCCGACACAGGAGATTTGCCCATCTCAGTTGAATTAATTCATCAGAAAGCGAGGTACACTAATGCCGATTGCCCATGAAATAGGTACACTAAAAGCGAGATACTATTAAACCGATATATCGCCATGTTGTATATATTTGTTAATTTTTTCCCAGGTGAAGACTCAAGTCAGGTATACAGCTAGTAGATATATAAAATATTTTAATAACTTATAATCACATAGGCTGACAGACCGTGGTTTCGATTCTGTAGAAACATTTCATATGCAACGATTTATCATTGAATTTAAATTCAACTTATCCATTATTCAATGACAATATAGGTACCACTCGATACTAAATACTACGGTTTTTAGAACATAATTTTTGTAAATTGTCTACCCATAAGATATTTATAATTAGATACTATTTGTATTGTTTCAAATTTCACTCCCATGGGAGTTGCAATGATGATTTATTTTCGTAAGTACATGATTAAACATGATTGATATTGGTGTATACAATAGATTGATTTTATGTATATTATTTAAAGATTAAGGGGTGTAGAGGCATATTGACATTTTCACGTAAAAAACTAAAAGGCCTATTATGAATAGAAAATGGATTTAACTTTCGCCACTTTAAAAAGCTATTTGATGTATTATGTTTTATCTGTACCTATTTTAAATGTTTTTGACTTTTGCGTTGTTATATACTACCTGTATGGTATAAATGTCACTGAGAGTTAAAAGATTTATAATTTCTAAAGCTGGAAATTAAAGTCCCTAAATAAACTAAAAATACGCTTTATATAAATTGTATTCATGTCCTAATAATGTTAAATAACGTGGATTTTATAAAATTCATTTAAAATACATATTAGGGGCATTATCTTTAAAATTTAACTTGCATAAATGCATACAAATATAATATTATTTTAACTATTTATAATTAAAATATAGTTTTGTGATATTCTATAGACTTGATTGATGCTAAATTTAGTTTATTTGTGTTAAGCCAGCATATATGTATTGGGTATGCTTGCTGTCCTATTTGTTTTTTAAATTTATGGAATTTTAAACGGATAATAAAATTAAGCTTGGATGAGTTAAAATGTTTAATTTTATGCGTTGATAGGTAGGTAATGAAATATATAGGTATAACATCCCGCGACATTTTTTAAATGTATTATATCAAATGATCGGAAAATCAAATAAATCTATAAATTCCATTTAAAACGAAAAATGCATAAGAAAATTTTTTATAAATTGTATACAATTGTAACTTAAGTTATAAGTTATAACTCTATATGTTTCATATCTCATGTATTATTTCATTATCGAAATTATATTTTAAACAACAATTCTTTATTATAGAAGTTAGGTATAAAAACTTTTAATGATAATAATATTATGATTTATTGTTTTCTGATTAATTATATAATAGCTAATATTAATATATTGTGTACATATATATCTTTAAAATGTTTACATTGCGTCATTATTTAAATTTTGATTTAGCGTTTCAAGACAATTAAAAAAAAAAATGACAAATCGTTAGTATATTTCTTTAGATTAAATGATAAATAATGTATACGTAATGTTTAGATATGGACGTGTACACTTAATATATTTTTATTACTATTTTATAGGTTACAACTTGTAATGTTTTTTTAATACATTTACCTGCAGCCTTGTTGTGAAATGCTATTTGTTACTTTTAAATTGTTTATATACCTATTGCCTATTGGCAATTACCTAATATATAAAAACGTTTTATCTATAAAGTATCTAGTTTTATTTATTATAACTACAATAATTATTTACAATATCGATTACCAACTACTTCTACTACTTATTAAATTATTGAATTTATTTCTGTTTAAAACTAGAAATTTTGTCTAGAATAATATATTATGAATTTTAACGTGGACTAGTGGAGCGATAAATTATTATAGTATATTGATTTTTCATAACGTGTTTTTTTCGGTCTGTCATCACCTTTCGGAACTCTGGAACTCCTTAGATTTTCAAGATTTTCACCTTTCAAGAGGAAAATTTTCCTTGTATTTTACAAAATATTTGTTAAAATCAATATTAAAATTAAAGAAAAACTGGAATTTTTATGATTTTGTGGTTTTGGTATAACTCAAAAACGAATAACCATAGATATTTGAAATTTTCACCCTATATGTAGGTATACCATTTTCTATATGTGGTTTATTTTTTCAAAATACCTACTTTGACCTCTTTTTGAACTATTTATATTTTATAGACATTTTTGATTTTCATTATTATTTCCTATGAATCTTAATAAAAAAAATTTTGCTTGAAAATTTAAAACAAGGTTTCCCCCTATTATAGTATTTTAAAAGTATTTTAAACACCGGTGCGTTTTTTTTTTATACGCATTTGAAATTCTTTTTTTTCTTTTTAATTTTTGAGAAAATTTGTTAAAGCTTGAAAACTTAAGTTAATACAATGTTTCTCATATGTAGTTCATACTAAAATCAAACAATATAAAAAATATATAAGTAAACATTTGTTTTTGTGTATAGTTCAAATTTGATCAAAATCAGATATTTAACATTTATTTTAGACTTAATTATTTTGTTGTAATTAAAAATATTATTCGCGTGGGAACTTGAAACATGGATTATTATATTTTATAACTACATACAATGATATTTTCAAATGTTATGTTTTCAGAAAATATTAATTCAATCTACTTTTGTGTAACTAATTGTAAAATAAATTACTTCCATAGGTAGAAATGTATCATAAAATATACCTAGTAGGTTTAGGTATAATAGGCTGATGGATTGACTTCGTTCAGAATCTTTTTTCGTATGCAATGACTTATCATTGAAATCAAATTTAACACATAATATATTACAGTGACTTATTGTATGTTGTGACTTTTTATACCCCTAAAGCTTTAATAATACTAATAATATAATACATACTTCATATTTTACGATTCATCTATTAAATTGTCTGTTGAATTGAATTTATTATTTCAATTCATATTTGATAAATATTTACTATTTACTTGGACCCTGTTGTATTTTAAGTTACCCTATTTTAATTATATTATTATTTAACATTTCATTTCATTTTAATAATAAATACAAACAAAAACAATAATATAGTATCTACTATATATATTTCTGCTGATATACATAAGTAATAAAAACTAACAGCAAATTTACATCAAGCGTAAATATAAAAGCCTATTTTAATCGCTCGGTTTATGAAAATTAACGTCAAACCTGTGTGTAATGTTTAAAAAACTTTCATTGTTAATAATGTTTTTATAATATTGATAATTTTATAGTAACCTAATGATTTATTTTATTTGTTCTTATTTATGAACTTCAAAATTATATATTTAAATATGTCTAGTAGGTATTATTGTTACATGTCACGTCTATGATATTTAACATTGGCGATTACTACTTATTATCTAGGTATTTAATATACGCCGCTTTTCGGCAATCCATGTTACGAACAGCTGGCAATTATGTTTTATAATTATAGTTTCTCTTTATTATGTATACACTATATAGTGTACTATAATACTACTATACTATACAGAGTGTGTCTCCTATAAAATTAACTTACTTTTCAAATTCTTTCATACTATCACCTAAATAAAACATAAACAGGCATTACGCAACACTTCGCGCAACACATTTTTTTTACACATTTTTAGTATATATTAATATATTATTATTATATACTCAGTTCATTATAAATCAATATTTAGAAGAACAATATTTTCGTTATTAGTTGAATTGTTTTTGTATTTATTTGCCAATAACTGTGTAATCGTAATATTATTTTAAGTTTATTAAATTTATTTTAATAGGTACCTAGGTATATCAAAAATCCATACTTTTTTCAATTACTACGTTCATTGGTCTAGCAGCTCCGCATTCGAATAGTTGGCTTCAACCTTGAATTAAATTAGTTTAGGAAACACTTTATTATTATGATGTACTATTTAAAATAAAATATTTGAGCGACATTTTGATATTAATTATAGATTCTGAGCGGCGCGATAATTAATGTATTTTACTATTTGAATTCGATCGTAATACAATTTAAGTTTTAAATTTAATGATGATGCTCAACAATAATATTGTAATTTTTATACATGAAATATTGTTAAATTATAAAGCTATAGTTTATTATCGACTACGTTCATACATCGCCGTTTAGTTAGTAAAGTATTTATCTACTATTTTGTTAATGACCTTATTATATAGGAACGATATTTGAGGAAATTCCAAATGACAAAATATTTGTAATTCATGACCTCATTTGTGAATTTCTTTTTTCCGTGACAAGTATTAAAATACCCGTGTTGATCCAAAATGTGATTACTAAATAGTAGTTAATATACAGTATCAGTATGTATGTTTTGAGTTTTCTAATATCTCCTGTTTTTTACTCTTTTATTTTTTGCGCAATGTATTGTTATTTGTTACAACTTGTAACAGAATGACTATAACATAATAATTATTGCAATTTCTTTTTCTTACCGTAGGTCATTGTTATAAATACATACAATTTCGAGAAAATACAACTTTCATCAAACTTATAAATTTTTTCTTTTATTTCAGATATTCATTCATGGTGGGAAGTTCCGAGTATTGCTCACTTCTGTTCTTTGTTTCGCGTGTCCTTTGATCTTCTTGACTTCGACATTGAAGTGAGTAAATTAAACTATGGTTTTAGTTTAAAATTTTAATTGACAAATAATTTTACAGGATTTAGAAGCAGCGTTATTGACAGATGGAACTGAGGACAATGGCAACTCACTGCTACAAGAGCTCATTGCTAGATTGTTATCTGGCTGCTTCGGCAATAATAGTATATCTACTTTCAACTATCAAATGTTTTTACGTAGATTGTTTAGGGAAAAATGCAAGGTTAGTGTATTAATGTAAAAATGATAAACAAAAAATATTATAATTGACATTATTAATAATTATTCAGGAGTACAATTTCCAGAACCCCTTCAATTCAGATATCGACTTCCAGTTTTTGCCACTTCGAACAAAAGTGGAAATACTCCACGCATTGTGTGATTTCAGATTGGATGCTGATGATGTCATGGAATCACTTAAGAACCTTGACTCGGATAGTTTAAGAGTGCATCCTCTAGGGTATGATGAGAACAAATCGGCTTATTGGTACTTTTACGGTACTCGTTTGTACAGGGAAGATTATGAAAAAGTAGTTCCAAAAGAAGTAAGAATTTATTATTTTAATTGTAATGTTTATATTTGAAAACTTTATATAATAACTTCTTTTTTTTATTTGTAGAAAAAGAAAAAACGAGGTCGTAAAAAAAAATGTGAACCTCCTGTCTGTTCGGATACGGAAGATGAATTAGATTTAGGTTCTGGAAAATGGCAGGTGGTTTGCTTTACAGAAAGCGACTGGGAAAGATTGGCTTTAAAAACAGAGGATTCAGAAAATAGAGATGTTCAAGCTCTTCACCAAGTAATCACCGAAGACTTTTTACCCGAAATTCCTCGTCTATTTGAAGAAAAAGAGAGATTGCAAAGGAAACGCATGTTAGAAATGCAGCCACGCAGGCAATCTACTAGATTGGAAAAACTTAAACAGCAAAAAGAAGAAAGAAAAAGGTATGAAGATTTATGTCGTGACCATGAAGAAAAAGTAAAAAAAAAAGAAAATAGAAAAAAACATCAAGAGAAAAGACCTAAAGTGAAAGAAGAAGGACTATCAGATAGTGAAGCTGAAAGTCATGGGTATTCTTCAAGTAGTTCCAAGGTAGCGGGCCGTCAAACAAATAATTCATTAGCTTCTGCTACTGGTCAAATTGTTATTGAAGGTTCGCAAGAAAAACCTATGCCTAAAGCTACATCTAAGGCTGGGTGAGTTGATTTAAATTAATATTCAAATGTAAAGTTATTTTTTTTTTATTATTCAAGATGTCTTTGTAGGTTTAAATCCACTACTGAGGATTTGCAAATAGGTATGTACAAAATATTGAACAAATTAAAAGACCATGAAGATGCCTGGCCATTTCTTGAACCAGTTGATGAAGAAATAGCTCCAAGTTACTACAGGGTGGTGAAAACTCCAATGGATCTTCAACAAATGGAGGACAAGCTTAATGATGGGTTGTACGAAACATTGAATCAGTTCAAACATGATTTCCAACTAATTATTGCAAATTGTAAACAATACAATGGATCTACAAATGGTAAAATATTAAAACAACTATCCAATTATTTTTAGATTTTATGTTGGTGTTTACATTTTAGAATATACAGTTATGTGTGGAAATTTACAAAGAGTTTTCAACATGGGAGTTCACAAATATTTAGACTGGGAGATGTCTGAAGGATCTGATGATGAAATGGCATACCTTAAGAGGTATGAAAATGGAACCATGAGGTCCAGGAAGGGTAGAAACCGACAGAGAAGTACTAGTAGTAAAGAATCTTGTAATAATACTGATAAAGAAAATGAAGAAAAGTTACGAGAGTGTTTAGACTCTAGGTGAATACATACATAAATCTTTAAATAACTTACGATTTCAACTTAAATGCTGTTGTTTATGTTATAGTAAATTTGAAAATGGGATCAATCAAACTGATGATGATTCTTGCAGTTTAGATTCCAAATTAGAATCAAAAAAGAAGGCACCAAAAGAATTACCTAAGATAAAGAAAAGTGTTATTATAAAAAATACTAGTGCAATAGAAGTACAAGCACTCGAAGAAGTTACTGAGCAGACATTGAGGGTAAATTAAAACATTTTGTTGACAATTTAACAGTGGCGTGACAAAGACTTAAGGGATTCAATACCGTGATTTTCTGTTTTTATCTAACACACGCGACATAAGATTTTAGACTGGTTTTTTGCCAAACATACCAATTGATCTAATGAAGCAATAAGAATTCTAAAAATAGATTTGAATATGTCATCAAGTCTATTTGAAATCGACTTTCCCACATTTTTGATTTTTTGATTTGAACTTCTCCAAAAATTAAAATACGACAATTTTTAAATTTACTTTTTTATTATGACATTTTTAAGAAATTGGGGGATAATATTAAACATGATATTATGATACATGATTTCAAGTAGACTTGACGACAAATTCAAATCTGTTTTCAGAACTCTTATCGCTTTAAAAGAAAAATTGGAATGTTTGGCAAAAAACACGTCTAAAATACTATGTCACACGTGTGTAAGACAAAATCAAAAATCACAGTATCGAATCCCCTTAATTTGAGGTACCTGCCTCAGTTTAAAGGGTGGTAGGTATCCTAGAGATTAAGGGCATTTCACGTATAGTAAATAATTTATTAAGTACACACCAAGACTAAGCCAATCTTTCTCAGTAACCATTTACGCAAATACTTATATAAGTATTTATAATCACTGATATAAATTATTGTGCCTCATAAGTTAATGAAGTTTGCCACACCACTTTTGACAAATACTTGGATTATTGTCTTAATTGATTAAATATGTCCATAGGATATAAATAAATGGTTAGATGATACACCAACCTTTTCATCAGCTAGTAATTCACCAATGGCTACTTTAGCTGGTTCAGTGCTAGATGACGCTGAAGTCACATCTCGTTTGGATGCAGAGTACCGTCAAGCTCACAAGCTTGATAAACCACGTTTGCCTTTCAAAGTATGTTCTTTATATTTATAAAATATATTATTATAAGAATATCAATCAATTAATGGATTTTTACTTTAGGAAAAGAAACGACCAACAAAAGAATCTATTGTATTGCCTTTAAAACGAAAGCGTGAAGTACAAAGAACAATTGATCGTCTACAGCCGGGTAAAAGTAAAGGCAACCTAATATCAAACAAATCAGATGATAGTCAAATTACCGCCAAACAAAAATTAATTAAAGCTGATTTAGAAACAGCACCAACTCTTAGTTTAGGTACAGTATTGAACACTGACCTTATGGGATTTTCTTCAAAGAGACCAAGTGAAGACAAAGATCTAGTAAAGACTGAGATAGAACCTGAAAAAATTCCTGTTGATAATTTGATTGTCATAAAAAAAGAAGAGGTTAAAACAGAATTACTAGAAGAAAAGCCCGAAAAGGCAACACCAAACCTCAGTGCATGGTTCAAAGCATTTGGTGCGCCTAAGACACAACCAACCCCAAAACGCAAGCAAGAAACTGTAGAAACATCTCCAATGTACACTGCTTATGCTATGAACGATATGGTGCCTTATGATTATACTTTAAAAGAGGCAGATAAAAAAGAAAATTTAACTACAGTGGATACTAAGAAGACAACCATACCAGTGCCTTTGGTTTCACCAGACAAGCTACCTCCTAAGCGACAAAGAAAAATAAGTACAGGTAGTAGTGTTTCTGAGCAGTCTTCCCAAAACGACTCTTGGAACTCTCCTCGGCCTAGTCTAGATGAACCTTACTTATCACCCCAGTCTGGAAATTCTCCTCAACAATTAAAACCTTATCAAAATGTTTTAAACATTCCTCATGCTCCCATTAAAGTTGGTTTTTATCAAGACGCTTTTGCTAGGCCAAATTCAGATAAGAGCAGTAGCTGTAGTCCAAGAAATCCTTCTAGTGTAATGACAGCAAGTCCACATGGCCAAAGTCCACACCAGACTTTTACAAGTCCTTGTGACTTGCCTAGTGATAGTCCTGGTAATTTTGTCGGTAGCCCTCACGATGCTAGTTGTAGTCCACACAACAATGTTGTCAATAGCCCTAAAGAGAGTCCACATCATTTAATACTGAGTCCACAAGATTCAAGTAATAGTCCTTATTATAGTCCTCATAATGTAGTCAATAGTCCAAAGGAGCATGTGGCCAGTTTAGCAGATGATTATCAACAAAATCAAAATGTTTACTCCCAATACATTGGTTCACAACAAAGTTCACCTCAAAATACGTACACAGAATTATATCCTCAACAACAACAACAACAACAACAACAACAACCAGCTGCAGCTACAGTGCCAACTAAAACTCAAAATATATTCCCAGTAAAGAAACGTGTGTACAACGAGTGTGAGAGACCTCAAGAGATGGCGTTCACTCCAACTGATGCTAGCAAGGAACAAGAAAGAGTATTTGTACCTACTCCAGGTCAGATGCCTAACTCTAATTTTAATTCTGAACTAAACTATCAGATGGGCTATCCACGTAACGATCAAACACCTTATCAGCAAAATATGGAACACCAACACCCACCAGTACCAGTAACCTATCAAAATAGTCTTAACTATTTACAAATGGCTCGTGACCGCTGTGAAAGTGAACAGAAAACTGTTCCAAATTCATTGTTTAATTACACAGCTCCTAGTCAGACTTTTGTATCAGCACCAACACCACATTACACTTCAACTCCTTTGAACTATTCAAATCCTCCTAAAGATGCTGTAGGTTATACAACAGCTCCATTAAATTATGCAAGTCGAACGACGCCTGGACAATTTATACCTCCTAATTTTAAGCAACCTACTTCTCAACCAAGACTTAATTATAACAATCCCTATGAACAATACCCAGATCAAATCAATTTACGGCCCTACAACTATCCTGTGCTACCTAGCAAGTCATATCCACACCCAATACAAGATATGATACCGGGTAAGTCACAAAATATTGATTTTACGACTGGTCGACCATTGCCAAATATTATACCAGAAAACATGGGTTATCGTTACAATCAATCAACATATCCTGGACCCTCTGTAGCTGAAATTATGAAAAATAAAATGGAAATAAGTCAACCTACTTATTCGAGTACAAGTATGGCTGAGATGATTAAAGCAAATCAACCGACATATGTAAATACACCTATGACAGACATGATGAAAGTCAATCAACCAGCTTATCCTCCAAATTCATCTGTGGCTGAAATGACAAAATCAAAACTGGAAATAAACAGATCTTTAATGATGGAACCCCATCAGTTGCCCCCCAAGCCTGCCAAGAAAACAAGTAAAAAGAAGAAAGCTGCTGCTGCTGCTGCTGCACAACAACAACAACAACAACTACAACAACAACTGCCTCCACCACAATCTACAATGGGAGCAACAACAGCACAGACAGTAGTGGAACCCGCTCGTACTGTGGATCCACCACGTGCTGACCCTCCCTATCCACATCATTATCCACCCCTTGTGAAACCACCCATGTCAAGTGGCCCATTCAACTTCAATCCAGCCATCAAGGATGGTTATCAGGATTATCTAAATGAAATACGGTCAACTGGCTATTTCGCAGACCCAGCTGCTGCAGCAGCACAATCAGAAGAAAGAAATACTGCATTTGCATTTGCAAGACCTCCGTCAGGCTATGCTCCTCCACCATTGGAAGCATACAACCCCCCCAACCCTTCAGACATTTATTCACAGTTCTTACAGAGACATCCGATGATGTTGCACCAAGGACTATCAGGCTTCCCACCACCAGGGTATTTAAATGTGCACGATCCCATGAATAGGCATCCTCCTTGGATGTGATCCAATCAGTTATCAATGCTACTTAGATGTGATCCATCAGTATCAAAATAATATATTTGGTTCATAACTTCTATTTATTTATTTTTTTTAATCAGTTTGATTTATCTTATTATCATAGGAAGAGGAGAAAGGGAGTTGTTATTTAATGATTAAACAATTTTTAATTTTTAAAATTAATTCCCCCTTTTTTATTATGTTAGTTAGTCAATAAATTATTCTGAAATTTTTCAAACAAGTTTACAACATTAATATAAAATGTTTTTATTTTCTTTTTTTTCAAAAAGAGTTTTTATTTACTAATAACCATTTTACATCCCTGTAGTCTGCAATTTTAAAAAAAAAAAATGTTGTTTTCATTTCCTCTAACAATTTGTATTATATATTTAAAAGTAAAAATGACGCCAACCATTAATTATGAAAACAATAATTTTCTCCCAATAAACCCAAGTGCAATTGTAAAATAATAATTTATTATTATTTTTTTTTCGTTACATTTGTAGTTTAACTTTGAACATTGAGTCATGTTCAAACACCCATTGTCATAATTGTTAACAATTAGTTTTATTATTATATAGGTTTATAAATTTATTATTTTTAGTATTTATAGTATTGTGTTAGTTTTCCCTGAAGAACTTTTGGGCCATTTATTGCAAGCAATATTTTTTGTTAATCTGTCTATGATATTTCAATATACATACTTTTAACTATCCACATTTAATATTTGAGGTTTACATTTAATTTCTTTCAACTCGAATGCTTGTACGATTTCATGCAACATCAAAAACAAGATTGTTATTTATTATTATTGTGGATATTTTCCATGTTCAAGTAAATGAACCATTTTTGCATACAAATGAACTAGTGAGTTATTTTTCTAATCATTGTTTTACGTCAATTATGAATTTAGAGCTAATATAAAATGATTTTATATATATGCTCGGAATAGTTTGTACTCTAAAACATAACATAACATACACTCTCATGCATTGTCTAGAATAAAATTTAAATTGACAGATAGTAATAGTTTATTATATAAAAAAAATAATTTGTATTATTATTTATTATATTATTTATTTTATTATTATTACTACTATTATTATTATTTACCTAAATATTTCTTATTATAAAATGCTGTGACAAGATATTGTTCTCGCATTGATCTCATCTGTCATTTTAATAATATACAATTTAAAATCGAAAAATATAGAAAAGAAATACAAATGAATTTGTAAATGCAAGCTAATCAGAAATAAAATTGTAAAATGAAATACTATTATTTATTTTTTACTTGTTAGATTTTTTTTTGTCATGTTATTTGTTAAGGAACAAAACGACGAATTGTTTATCATATTTACACGTATCTTATGTTGCCTTACAATTAAGTGTATACAATATATTATAAATAATATGTATACACATAAATATTTGTATAATGTGAGACATTTAAACATGATACATGTGGATATTGTATATTTTTGTATAGAATGTTGTCTATACAACATTAAAAACAAAAAAACTCTTATTTTCATTATATAATATCATAAAATATAGATATACATTATGTAATTATATTTGTATATAAGATAAAGATATATTATACCATTTAGTAGCACGTGCTTTATATATATTTAGTGATACATTTTTATTTCACAAAAGTTGAAGATTGTTTAGAGAAAATACAAAATAAATAAAAAAAAAAAAATAATAATGTTTTGCGAAAAAAATGTGTTTATTTATTGTTGAATATTAAATCTATGCGACTGTCTGGTATTCTGTTCATGCGATAGATCATGCCAATATTTTTTGCATGTTCAGCTGGCATACTGATTTTGAAATTCTTAATTATCTAAAAATAATATCTTAATAATTTCTTAATATTTCATTAAATTTTATTTGATTAGTATTTTCGTTTTACTTCAGACAAGAGTATTGTCATTTCTTGCATGGCGACATGTCTTCCTGGACACATTCTAGGCCCATGTCCAAAAGGTAATGAAGCATACGGATCAAACTTTTGGATATTAGAATTTCTTAACCATCGACTGGGCTGATACTCTAGTGGAGCTTTAAAGTATTTTTCTTTTGTTGATGTTAAAGAATTAAACGCCATCACTAATGTCTAGCATTTAAGTATAATTTAATAATTAAACTGATTGTACTATATTTAAAATTATATCACTTTGGATTTACATTTGCTGGAATTTCGTAGCCACCAATGACAGTGGTTTTTGGAAGATATCTGGCATTTGCACCTGCAGTAGGGGACAGCCTTAGTGTTTCTTTTATGCAAGCCTTTATGTATGCATTTGTACCCTGTAAGACATCATCCTCACAAGCTTTTTGTACTCTTTCATCTTGAGAAATATAATACAATGTCATTGCCAATGTAGTAGCAGTCTATATTAGAAATTAAATAATAAATAATATTATTTTTATGTTGAAGTTACAAAAACAAAAAAATACTGACAGCATCAATCCCGCCAAAAAATATTTCTAGCACGAGTAAATTTATATCAGTATTTGATAAATTGGAATTTGTAATTATAGCATTAACTAGAGCGTTGTGTTCATGAGTCTGTTTCAGGTATTCGTCGATAAAACTGAAAATTCCACATAATATAAACTACTGAATGTGATCTATAGAATTAAATTACTTTTTACACGTGGAATGTGAGCTTTTTAGATTTCTATAGGCGTTTGTTTTATAAAATTTCCATATAGGTGGTTCTTTGAGGGTGTTGTACAATCCATCCATGAATTTATTTCCTGCTTCTACAAAACATTCGGACATGGTCGTATTTAAGCATTTTATTCTTAAGCCAGGCGAGACTATAGAAATTGCTGGGTGGAAAAAAAAACATTTAATATAACTTAAAAATAATTCTAATGATGCAAAATTGTAATAAATGTGTAAGTATTATAATTACCCTCAACAGAAAATTTAGTTAAGTGGTAAAAGATATCTTTCAAACATTTATCTTTATTTCTATTCAATTTTATATAATCAATGAAATCCACTGCTGCTTCTTTATGCTGAGGAATGTAACTTTCATAAATATTTTTTGACATTAACGGAGCAATAGCTTTCCTCAGTCTATACCATTCGACACCATTTCTGCAATCAGATATTTATTTTAATTAAGAAAAGAGATAAATCTATGAACATTGAGTTAGTAGCAATTTAAAATTTCCCAACAGTATTTAAGAGGACGTGATACCCGCATATGTTGTCTCTGTCTTACAAATGCATAACAGCAAATTTTACGCTCAGAAAAATACGTGTAGCTGCGTTAATTTAAAAATAAGAGTAAATTGACCTCTTATAAAATCTAAAGGTAAGATTATTATCTAAACCTCATGAGATTTTTATTATATTTTAATTTTTAAGCGAGTTATGAGTAGTTTAATATGTACAAACAATTTACAATTTTAAAATACTCATAGCTTGCTTTAAAATTAAAATATAATAAAAAGCCCACAGGGTTGTCTAGATAATAATCTTACCTTTAGATTTTATAAGAGGTCAATTCACTATAATTTTTAAACTAACAGAGCTACATGTGTTTTGCTTTGCATAGAATTTGCTATGTTACATACTTGTAAGATGGAGACAACACATGCAGGTATCACGTCCTCTTAAGTCACAATATTTAATATTCCATCAGCACGTATTTTTTTTGAGTGCCTACCATTTAAAATATTATAGTAATCAAACATTGTCTCTTATACACAAAACTAATCTTCTCTATATGTATAATAATTGTTTACATTTGTATAATATTAGTTTACATACCCTTGAACTCAAACTACAGTTCTGTGAAAAGAATTCATAATTGGGACCAAAAGTATAATCAGCTCATATTTATTTTTTTCATCATAAATTTGTTAAACCTTTAATTTGATTACTTGAAAGTTAAATAACAAAGTTGGACAGATCATTTTTAAAATTAAATTAACTAATTTTTATGTTATAAACCTTGATATTTAATATTATGTAGGTATAATATCGTGATAAATTATAAAAACTTATAATTCATATAGTTCTGAAAAAATAATTATTTACTTAACAATTAATGTGGTAAAAACGATATTATATTACATTATTACAATTACCTATTTATATATTATTAATTCTTTATAATGTTATACATGTGTAGTATATTCTTCTTACTCAGATACTAATCCTCCAGTGCCAAATGGTTTTTTTCTGAGTAGGCTTAAAGCCGGAAATATGGGTCTTGCCGGATGCTTGCCTTCATGAGCAAACAATGTTTTGGTGTCTTCCACTCTTGTGACGACAATCATTGTCGTGCCACCCAATATCAGTTTAAACACTGGGCCCAACATATGTTCTATATCACCCATAGCTTCCGTCAAACGTTGAGAGTCATAAGGACCTTTTTTTATTTAAAAAAAAAAATTCAATTTTTTCAGAATCTAATAAATAAGAAAGCAAATAAACCAGTTTAAATAATGCATACCGATTTTCGGAATGAACAAATGCGTGTGGCCCAGTAGAGGCCATCTTTTTGGCTCAGGTATACTACTAAACGGCTTGAACAGACGGAAAGTCATGACTACTGACTATTTATGGTCCAGGTAGACTGTGTACACAAAATCAGACTGGCTGTATACATTTAGTGATACTGAGTTTAGTAATTTATCTGTATTCAATTTTTCAATATTATGGTAATTCATAGAAATCTGTTCAAAGTACATATATACAGTATGTACATACTATTAACATTTTTTATAACTTTTCTATGTAAATTACACCATTATACATGATACACGAATATTACCTTATTATTATAATATTTTATATTATGTTTATGTCTTATGTTCTGTAATAGCATGACTCGGAAAGCAGAACGACTGTATTAGTGTATTTTCGTGCCTCGTTACGTTTAATAATACAAACTAATGCTATAAAATGAACAATAGTGAAGATATAAAGTATAAACATTAAACATGGATTATAGAGATTATAATATAGATCACAATATCATTCGCATCGGATATTACAACTTTATCCGTATATCGTAAATCGTAATCTAATCTGTGGTAGTGTGGTTGTAGACTGTAGTAGTATTGTAGTATTATAGTATTATAGTAGTATACAAAAAAGTAAATACTATAGTAATATACCTATGATACTATATAATTTATCTATCATCTAATACCTATTATATAATTAAATTAATCCATTCATGTGAAATGTGTATCCGAAATCGAGATTCGGGCCGTCGGCCGTTGTCCGTTGATAAAAAATTGTAAAATAAACAACTACAGGTAGTTGTTATTATTTTGAAATGTCTCGTGCGACGTTGCTGGGCACACCGGTCGTTTTGCTTCCATACCGTGCGACACTGACATGACATCGGCAACGTCGCACCGTCGCGTCCGGGTCCGTCATCCATTTTGTTTACATATTATCGTCGTTTTCCACCATTTCAGCGCCGCCGACCACTGCAAACGGGGTCCTCTACGGCTGTACTCCAACTCCTCTAGCTGCCGATGACACGGCCGCTGTGTGAGCGTTTTGTCATTTATTTTTGTTAGTGTTCCCTTTTGTTTTTTTCCTCCGTCGTAATCTACGTAGTAGACCACGTTGACGACGATATCGCATTAGGTTTACAGTTAGTCACGTAACAAACGAGTACCGGTTTTTTAAATTTTCAAGTTTTCACATTCTTGACGCCGCAGCAGGAGCACAAGCAAGTGTACGCCGCCCACACGATTCGCCGAAATATAATTTTGAAACGTGAGTATTTACCGTCAACATCGCACGTAAAAGCGACAATTAATTATTTTAATAGTGAATAACACTGTATTGAAACTCTATTTTACCGAGAATCGTTGTAGGTATAGTAATAACTTGGTCGCAGCAATCGACAAGGGGATGAACGAGTCGGCGCCGCCGCCGCCGCCGCTTGTTCTTCCTTTGCGGGGCGGACATTTTTTTTACCTGATTTCATAATGTTACTTCAGAAAGCGGTTTTTGTTTTCGAATCCCTAATACCTAATTGCTACGTAATAAATATATCGATATTTTTTCTGTTGTTTTTGTGTGTTGTTGCAATTAGAGATTTACGAGAGATTTTCTATGTTCTGATGGTTTAAATCCTGAAAATTCTCGCCGCGTGACAATCTGTTATTTTGCCCGCTCTGTTTACGCAAGTGATGTGAGACGTCATTTTTCCCCTCTATTCGGTTAATAACTTTTTGCCAGTTTTAATTGAAGTGCGTCAAATTGCCTAAGTTGCATAGGTATATTTATCATATTCAGTGAAAATAGTCTACATTCATGATATTGATGTAATACTTATTTGCATAGTGCCTATTTAATATTAGGAAATTAATTTATAGTAGATATATATCAGTATATAAATATCAGTTAACAGTACCTAATATAATTAAAAAAAAAAAAACTTATAACTGTTGCTTGGCACTTACGTTTTGTAATTTTCAAGTCCTATTTTTATTTGCATTGATAATTAAACGATAATTGTAATTACCAACATCTTGTGGTATCAAAAGTCTAACAAAGTATCACTTCAAAACAAGCTTCATAATTATCTTAAAATTTAATTGGTAAAATCAATTTAAAGACTTAATTGTATAAAATAATAAAAAAATGCCCTTTTGTTTTAATAAACATTGAACAAAAAGTTATTTAATTAATATTTTTGGATTGAAATATTTTATAATGTTTAATATTAAATTGTACCTACTTACTACCTATATGAATATACTTATAGTTTGTTTCTAAATTTGAAATGTTTTATTAGATAATGAGTTTTTTACAATTTGAAGTAAGTAATACTACCTATAATTAAAACAATTAATTAACTACAAAAAGTTATATATAGGTGCCATTGTACCAAATTATTATAAAATATACATTTAATCACCTAAAATGGTAGGTATTAAGTTTGTATTGTGCATTTATGTCTATTATGTTTTGTGGAAAATAGCATTTGTAAACATTTATATAAAGTTAGTACTAAATGCTATTATTTATTAGTTGTATAATGAATCTATTAATAAGACATCATATTGACAATTTTAGTTTTTTTTATTTTATAAATAACATTGTTTATTTGTTATTATCCTTTCAGATCATTAGAAGAAACTAATATTCCTAAAATATTATTAATGTATAACGTTTTTCAAGGTTAATGTTTTGTTTTATCTCAGTTTTTGTTAGGCAATTGATATTTTTTTTT
The DNA here is from genome assembly GCA_008086715.1 of Sitobion miscanthi. Taxonomy (NCBI): domain Eukaryota; kingdom Metazoa; phylum Arthropoda; class Insecta; order Hemiptera; family Aphididae; genus Sitobion; species Sitobion miscanthi. The sequence goes on from CM017797.1 coordinate 6,434,326, forward strand.
TAGCAAATGGAATTGTGAAAAAAATGTTTTTCTCCCGGTATCTAACCCTTACCAGCTTAGTGTTATTGTCATAGTTATAATGTTTATCATTGGTGTTTTTTACAAGGACTTACATACAAATTAACTGGTATCCATACACCCCTTAAACAATCGAACACCCTAAATCCATATAACTGGTTTATTTTCCAAATCTTTTATATTATAAATTTCATGTGATCTGCATATTTTCTATGTATCTTCAGGTACCTATGCATATTTTGTGGTAATAATTGTTTAGATGAATAATTTTGTAAACAATATCTAGGTGTTAATTATTTAATATTTCTTATTATCAACTAATTTAACATCAATACAATTATGCTTAGTTTCATCTATTCATTGAGAAGTATTATCAATCAGTTATTTTATTTGTTGAAAACTAGGTACATAGTTGTCATATTAAGTTTTTCCTGAACTAGTTAACACCTATATTTTAATAATAGTTTAGAGCATCCAATCTTTATTTAGATTCTTTTAGCATACATCTAAGTATATAAATCTGAATAAAAGTTTTCGACACCCTTTTTTTGCAATTTTTTTTGTTGTTTTAACGTATATAGTAGGCATGCTGAAAACGATGTGGAAATCGGATTCGTTTGGACTTCATTTTAAAACCACGACCAAAGTTTGACTACAAAATTTTTATTTCATCGTTTTCGGCACTCTTAAATACATACATTAATAAAAAAAAAGGGGTATTCGGTGAAACAAATATGCCTATTGTTGGTATTAGAAATAAATCTATACCAATAGCTAATAGGAGTTTTTAATAGAAGTATTAGTTTTGAATGAGATGTCTATATTCAGTAGTACATATTATTTAATTAGGTTCTGTTATTACCTCTGTAATTTCTCAATCAAAAATGCCTTTTATGTATCTACTATCTACCTATTTATTTATTATAGGTATATTTTATAAGTAGGTACTCGTATATATTTATTTTTTTCCTATTCAGTAGGTATTCAATATTTATCAACAAGTTAATTGTTAAGTAATTTTTTTGTTTGTGTTTTAGTTGTCAAGACTTAAAGAAACATGTCTCATCGTGACTGGGATCAATCATGCAAAGTGTACATTGGTAATTTGGGCCAAAATGGTACTAAACATGAAATTGAAGCATCATTCACAAAGTATGGTCCATTGAAAAATACTTGGATTGCTAGAAATCCACCTGGTTTTGCTTTTGTTGAATTTGAAGATCCTAGAGATGCTGAAGATGCAGTCAGGGGACTTGACGGAACGTAAGTAAAAAAATACGATATAGATAAAATTGTTTCAAATACCTATAATTATATGTTAAATTTTTTTAGCCGCATCTGTGGAGTTCGTGTGCGTGTTGAAATGTCTAGCAATAGACCTCGTGGTGGACGCGATGGTCGTGGTGGTGGTGGAGGGGGTGATCGCAGAGGTGGCGGCGGCGGCGGAGGAGGAGGTGGTGGATACAACAGAGGTCCTCCACGCTACAATGATAGGTATAATGACAGGTAACATTTTATTAATTTCTTCTTAATGGAATTATTAACTTGGAGTTTATGTTTTAATTTGAGTTTCGTTTGAACGTGGGTTCAGTATACTTTTCAGATAATTTTTTTAACATATAAAAAACATTAATTAATTAATTATAATCTTTTCTTTTAGAAAATAATTCAATACATTTTGAATTCCTGTTGATCATTAATAATTATGCTAATAATTTGAATTTTTTATCTCATTGATTTTTGAAATTATATTTTTCATTTATTTCTTTGTCCTACCTTGTTCTGGTAAGTTTGTTTTTTAATACGAGGTTCACTTCTCTTAGGAAAATAATTTTTTTTTGTTAATTTGTTTTTTCTTATTGGGCTTTAATTGGATCTTTTTTATTTTTGGGATAATTTACAGGAAAAGGATCATTGGTTTTCGCCCATACTAAAAAAATTTATCATCCCATCTTATAAAAAAATCTCACACTGACAATATGACTTGACCAACAATTTTCGTACTTCGCTCCATCAATTCTACCGAATTGAAATACCGTAACGTGTTATTTAACATCATGCGGGTGGAAACAGCCTATTCTACAATATTCTTCCAACGCCTCTACCCTACGATCAACTCTTCACAAGCACTTGTATGCTTTCTTGGCTGTTTTAACGTCTCCACTCACACTCTCCATCTAAACAACATATGGTATTATTTATTCTTTCATTGAAAATTGAGAGTTGTAAGTTAAAAGGTATTTAGTTTTTTGTTTTGTTTTTTTAAACAATTACCTATGACATGTTTTTTATAAGTATTTTTAATAGGAGCTGTGATAAGTAAGTATAATTAATATTCCCCTGTGAGGAATGGATATGGTTATAGTATGTGTTATTATTACGATATATAACTATTTAAATTGTATTTTAGATCACGATCGCGATCTCCCAAACGCCGTGCACCGCCTTCACGGTCACGTTCAAGGAGCTACTCACCAAGACAACGTCGTACGTCACATTCCTAAGATAAATATTATAAACAACGATGATACAGGTTCCATTTAATATGAACTTTAGTATGCCCCAATTTATTATTGTTCCCTAAACATAAAACTTCAATATTTTCTGTTAGTATTCTACAGAAATCTTAATGAATTTTTTTTTTAATGATCTAATTTGTAATTTTTTTTACTCAAGATCACTTGGTATTTCCAAAAGATCACATCAAAAAATTTGATAGCTTTATAATAAGTTGACTTTTGTAAGTTATTTTTATTCATTGTACCTACCATTAGTTTGGTTTACTTAAAATATACAATATACTTAGATAAATAATTGACTATTTTTTAGTTTTATGGAATGTTGTGTGTTAGTCCTGAGCTCCTGATACATAATTACTAATTACTTATCTAATGCTTCCTGAGTTCCTGACCATATTTAAGATTGTGCATACCTTTGAACAATTGCCTATCGGAATTAGTAATTTATCTTTTAAAATATTAAAATTAATTGGCTATATCAGATATAAAAAAATTAAAATAAACATTCTGTGTTCTCGGGTAAAGTAATCAAATTATACCTAAAATAAAAATGGTATTTTAATAATTACTTTTTGTAATGAACCTAAAGACCAGTCATAAAATAATTAAATCCAGTATTTAATTTACTAAGATTTTATTATTTACAAAATTATATTCTTATTATGAATTAAATAAGTGTTTGCTAATATACTAAAAAAAAATCAAAATTTTAAGAACTTTTCAAATTCAAAGTGAGGTAAATGTCTATTAAAATAGTTCTCTACGTTCATTAACCGTAATTGTGTACTTCTTAAGGGTGTTGACCAGTTTCCATCCAGCTGTTATAAAAATGTATCAATTGCCCTCAACGTATTCATTATACGAGAATAATACATTAATGCCGATTACAGAATAAATACAATGTCAATAATAAGTTATTATCACAACTAACATAATTTATAAATTATCATTTTAACACATTGATGGACTTTTTTCTATTTTTTTAAAATTCAAAAACCGGCCAATATAACGCACTTTTTTATTACTGTTATAGTAGTGATTCATTTTTTTGTTATAGCAGTAGTGTGTATGTACATTGAAACTGCTATGTAACACTATAGGTATGACTAAAAGTTGTTCTGTGATTACTCAATGCATTATTATACATTACGTACTGCGAATTAGCTTATCGGTGTTGATAAAATAAACGACAAATGAAAAAATTGACCAAAAATCTTAAAATAGAACATTAATTATTATATATTATAATTTCCCTTGAAATATGTCAGTGCCCAATTATCTAAAGCAACGCAATGCGACAGTTTAATTTCCTCGATCATTTGATATCATTGAAAGTATTACTGCTATAGCTGTAATGCTATAATATTCAATTCTTAAATGAACTGCTATTGCAGTAACGCCACTATACATAACATTTTCATATTACTGCTATTGTCTATCAATGTGTTAACATAATCTCATTTTTTTGTTTTTGTCATTGTAAGCTACTTATTATAAATATTGTATTAGTTTTATTAGGTATATGAATATTTTTATTTTTATATATTTACATAACATTTATATTACTTTACCTATTTTACATCCGGTGTGGTATTGTAATGGTGTATATAATATTATGTTGAGGTCAACTAGTGCATTTTGCACTAAGGATTTTTAGAATTAGTATAAAAATGATAACTTTTAGGGCACATGCCCCTGAATCTGGATATGCATGGTTTTGGAACAACCTTGTTCACTATGTCAGTAATATTATCCAATAGCTATCTGGTTAATTTATGCACATTTTTTCCATTTAAATGTAGTAAAATAAATAACTTCAGACTATTTTTAAGCTGACTACACGTTCAAGTGCCAACTTTTTAATATGATGGAATTAAAAATTGGTCAACAGATATTTCTGTTGCTGAGATAAACTTAAAAGGATAGTTTAATATATAATAAATTTATATTATATGAATGATGTATTGATGTCTTACAAAAGATATTAAATGTAATGGTGTATGTACCATAGATTAATAAAAAAAAAAAATAGTAAATAGATATATATATTATTTATTTTATACAATAGATAGGTTATAGACAAATAGTATGTGTATAAATAAATGGTTTTTGGTTAATTAAACAATGACAGTCATATATTTAATCACAAGTATTTCTTTTGTGAGTGAAGGTAAACATTTCTTACAAATAAGTGAAAAATTTTCAAATAAGATAAAAACATTGGTATATTATATATTATCTACATTATAATTGTTAATGTTATATTATGCCTATTGCTTAGTAGTCTTAATTCTAGTTTTTACACGAAATTATTGTTAGATGGCTAGTTAAAAAATATATAGTATGAATAGGTAAAAGAACATATTATAAAATAAAAACGTGGAGGAACTGAGGTTCCATGCGAGTTAAAATCTTAAATTTTATTGTCTTAACTGGACTACGGAGCTGTCATTTGTTTAAATTTTTCTGGTTTTACGTTTATATTGCTTATCTTTGTCGTTATGTCGTTTACATAACGAGATTTATTACCTGAAAATTAAAATTCATTTATCTTAAATTAGGTAATTGTGGGTAATGTTTTATTAAAATTAATAATAACTGCTTGCATATAAACCTGGATTGAAGAAAATTTTTTCCAAGCCGATTATGGGCGATTCGTACAGTAATGTCAAACAGAAAGCCGCCAGGAACGATAGGGTGATGTCTCCAAGCGACAACCACACCTACAATGATGGTAACAATAATAATTTAAAAGCGATTTTTAGAATATCTTCAGACTTCAGGTTGAATGTAATATAATAATAATGAGGTGGTATTAATTATCAGTAATATTTACAAGGTTATAGATTGACGCGTGAAATGGTGTTCGAATGGAGCCGACTGTATACAACTGGAGTCCACCGTGGCACAAGAATGCGCAGTACGTCAACCGACTCAGCGTTATTACTGGTTTCCAGCACAGGATGGGTTCGATAAAACCTATTGTAAATAATATGCGGACTCATTAGAAAACTAATAATTAATAACCATGGCTTCTGCTATGATCCAAAGTGGCAATAGGTATGCACTTAGCCGGGTAAATACTAAATATAATTTGTTGATATTGTTTTTACCTCCGTTACCGGTGGACACTGCGATTATTGTCCAACTGACCCCTGCTGCCCACGTGATGCGGTACAGTGCGCCGTACAGAGCGGCAACAAATGCGTCGTACTTGTAGTTAGGCTTGTAGAACCACCAGGCCGAGAACAGCGTGCCAAATATGAGGACTATCGAAACGATCCAACTCGACCATACCACGTACTGATTGATAACAGTACAAACAAAGCATTTAATCATATTAACACTATTACCATTTACCACCAATAACTAATAACTAAACGTTATATAATATATACGTAAACAGTAGCACGTCTTATTGGAAGGACGTAAGGTCAATGGGCACAGTGATTACGATACATCGGAATAATTATTGGATGGTACTCGATAAAAGGGATTAAGTCGATACCTAATTTTGGCAATTTTTCGATTATTATACCGTGCTATCTTATAGATACTGAAGTCTACCCACGCAGTTTTTACTACACAAATACATAATCTCAATTATTAAGAAGGTCGTTTACATCAATTTTTTTATACCTGTCGTTTACAGCACAAAGTTAGATCATTGATAACATGTTATAAAATAATTGTATCATTAATTGAAAACTATGTATGGGTTCGTAGAGCATCGTCTTCAACACTATAGATAGTGCCTCTTAGTGCTTACTACAAAAGTGTCGCTTACAGCGAATGCCGAATAGCCTTTTAACCGACGATATACCTAAAATTCCTATACATTTTTGGAAGCACTCTGGGTAACCTAATGAAATGTACTACGTCAAAACTCAAAAGTCTGACCTTCTTGAGTGTATTATTTTTTATCTTAAGATAATAGGTATGTTAGAATGAAAAAAATCTTTTACAGTCAATACAAAATGAGACATACCTAGTGCTTTTTGACTTATTTATTTTAATCTGCGCACCGTTTAAAATATTATTTTTTGATACTGCGCATTTTGTTCCACTCAACAGTTTAGTTTTTAGATATATGGTGATTGTCTTATAGCTCTAACTTACCAGTCAGTCATTTTCTCGATATATTTCATACATGTGAAATATGTGTTTATATGTGTTTTAGAAAACATAACACTAACGTTTTTGAAAAAAATTCTATAGTACCCTAATTATTATAAATATTTAAATGTTAGATGATAGGAGTGATGTAGGTAGTAGGTACTCGTGAGTGGCACAAGGGCAACCCGCAAAATGTTGGTGCACTTCAACACCGCATCAAAACTTTTAAAACTTTTAATACCTACTTATAACTAATTATAACTATACTGTCTTACTAGTTCAAAATTGCTTAGAAAAAAATTCTGCTGTGGAATAGGAAATTGAAAACACATGTTTTGTAATTAAACAAGTAACTGTAACGATAAAAAATCTTAAATAATATTATTTTTTCTACAGTAATATTGTGTTGTAATAAAATATAACTAAGTACACAAAAATAAATTGTTTTTTAACTCCTAGATTGACTGATACAATAATCATTTTATATAATATTATAAGTACTCAATATTATAGTAACTACCTCTATTGATATAAAATGACTATACGGACGGGTGCCCAGCATGACCTCAGCATATTTTGTTTGTATCCAATAATTTTTATAATTTTTTTCATATTTTATATTTATAGTCACCCATACATTTTGAATTTTACTTCAAAGTATTCATGTTCCGACAAGAAAATTATTAGAAAATGTAAATGAAATTCCAATGATAAAATTGTTATGGATTTCATTGGTAGCTAGGTATAATTGTGATAAGAATAATTTTTTTATGAGATTTATCTCAACACAGCTATTTTAATACGATTTAGTTTATTATTATGATATGTGTTATTCCTTCCCCCCTCACCCAATAATGACTGACTGGACAATTATAATTATCAATGATACAATAAGTTTTTTTTTACTAGTTATTTTATGAGTAGGCACCTGCTTAATTAGTAAATGTATAATTGTAGTTGTATAATATGCTGCTATACGTTATTCCACTAATACAACATTCAATATAGAATATTATTTAAACAAGATAAAGTTAGTTAATTATTTATAAAATAAAACGAACTTAGGTATATGTATTTTAACCAACTCTTGAACGAAAAAAGCTAAAGAAAATGAATGAGTCTATGACCTATAGCGTACTTGTTTCGACGAGATTGGGTTTTTCTTCTAATAGGTACTTACAAAAATACTGAAAAACTGACTGTATCAGTGCCAAAACAAGTTTAATGTACTAAATATCGTCTATAGAGGAAGGTTTTTTTGGTTGTTATTGATCTAGGCAAATTTCTTAAATATAGCAAAATATTCCTTTCTGTGAGTTCGTTAGGCACCCAGTAAGCGCCTCGTTATACATTCCGTTATTCCGAAGTAGGATGTGGAGACATTTAAGATAATGTGAAAATGACTGACAACTACATGTCTACATCTAGGGGTTTGTTATTCTTGCCCGTGTGCCTATAAACAGAATAGTAAGTATACGTCATCACGATGAATAGGTACGTACTTTGTTGATTTTGTAGGACGTGTTTTTCATCTTGTGCCGTACCAAGCCCGTCATCATGCCGACATAGTACGGCGTGGCTCTCGTGTGCGTCGGTATGTAGAGGCTGCGGAATGTTTTGTTAGCGATGGGATTTCGCAGTGTCTTGATGTGCACCAACAGGAAGGCGTCCAGTTTCCCCGAATATGTGACAAAGAAAGTAGTGAAAATCGATGCGGCCAATATGAGTACCAGCACAGAGTTTCCAATTTTCGGTCTGTGGTACAAAAGACTGACGATGATCGGGGCTGTCAGGAACAAGTGCGTGTCACATGCAATGTACCAAGACTGTATCATGCACTGCGTGGTGAACGAGGTAAAAATTAATTTTTCATACCGTAGGTCAATCGTCGATATATACGCATTATAAATAATAATATAAAATATACATAAACATAATATTATATAGATATATCTATAGGTATTATGTACGGCTGGAGATTGGGTGAAATGGATTAACCCGCTGTAGCTGAATTGGTTCCCGTTTGAAAAAAAGTATTTTATTAGAGAGCAGAATTGGTTCCTGCTTTTCGCAGTAAGATGGCCAAGTACCCAAATTTTCATTCCCGTTTTTACAGTCTATTAGAACTGTCAATTTAGAAGTATTAGGAAGTTAAAAAATAAAATAATAATTAATAAACTGAATTTAAAATTTAATATTGTTAGGTGATAATTTGAAGCAAGATTTCTTCAAATATTTTAACCGTGTAAATTCCCATTAACGTAGCCTGTCATTGAATTTTTTAAGTATAATTTAATTTGTAAAAATTTTCGCTTAAAATTGAAAATTTGATAGTAAAGTTTGGTAAGATAACTGAACAAAAACTGGAACCGATTCAGCTCATCTAATAAAATATCTTTTTTAAAAAGGAAGTGAGAACCAATTCAGTACCAACTGTGCAGTACCACATGTGCACACTCGCACATTCCTACTCTAATAATTCTAAGCCCACGAAAATAAATAATTTTCACATTCAACTAATATTATTATTTAACAATAAATTATGTAACACTGGAATTATATATATTAATGTTGTTTTGTTAATTTAAAATTATTATTCTATTTGGCCTGTTTTTGGAGTAATATTTTTATCTTTGGTCAACCCATCTCATCCAAGAAAAAATAAATATTTTATTTATTATTAACGATATTTAATAAAGTCACGTTGTATCAGAATACAGTTATTTGAAACATTAGAAGAGTGGGGTTATGCGAATATTTGCCTATTTAAATTTTTAAAAAAATCAAGCCCTTAAAATACTTTTAAATATCCGTCAATGGTTACCAACTACAGTTTTACTTTTTTGTACACTGACCAATTTTTGTGGTTTAATGTAGTTGTTTATGTAGAGTATGTTGGTCCACCAGCTTTCGTGACACCTCTCCACTTCCAAGCCCACTTTCTCGTTCCACAGAGGTCCTGATCCTATTTTTATAAACATCGTACAGTAAAATCCAATCACTATTGCGTAAACTGGTGTCAACCTATCAAGTAAATAATATTTTTGCTTAGTTATTAACATTTTCCACTGTTCATTCCTTATTATATCGATAATTATTGTTGTTACCTCACATAACGGTGTATGTAAAAAAGCGGTATTTGAAAAGCTTTTGGGTTCTTTTGGATGTGTTCCAATAGTAAGTAACATGCAAGGAAGCCACTTATTATGAAAAATGTATCCACTAGTATGGGTCCGTTAAGTATGACCATGGCTTCAAGTTTGCTATAAAACTAAACCAAAAGGCAAAAATCATGTTTTAGTTTTACATAATATGAATTTTTTTCATGGTCTCCTTGTGGTTGGTATATAGATAGTAAAAATATATCCAGAGGTAGTTATCTCTGTACGTGGTTCAAATAATTGTAGGTTTTTTCATATAGACATTAGTTTTGGGGAATATATAATGTAGTAATATGTTTGATATAGTGTCAAATATTGGTATTGTTAGCTACACTGTAATTATTGTTTGGCACCTATATTCTGTTATTGTAATTTAAAAGTAGAGAAAATATCATTTTCAAAATTAAATTAACATTCAGCAGTGTTCAATTTTTAATCTTGAGAAGTGCGCATTGAAACATTTGAAATTTTAAACATGTGTATTATAAACTATTATTATTATTATTAACATCGTTTTTTAAGACATGCATAATCAATAAGAACACTATTTGAAATTTAGTACATAATTATATTAGTTTCTTTTAATGACGAACAAACCGTTCCAGTTATTGTACAGTATCTGTAGGTATTTAAGACTCTGCAGAGTTCTTTAAAATGTCACAAGCAGTACAATGATATAAGAACTTTTATGGGTTACTACTTATATCATAATTCATAAATATTAAATTATTATCAATTAACATAATTTATTGAAAGATAAAGTTAATATACATTATAGCTATGTAAAAAAACGCAATAGATGTAAAATGTATATACCTAATATTATAATTGTTTGATAATTAGGAATTGCAAATAGTTTACTTACGTATTCAATAAAATTGGTGTTCATTATTGGCGAGCCTAAAGAGAACATAAAACGATGCCCTACAATAATGAAACACATCGATATAAATTTCAGTCCATGTATGCATTCTAGGTTGTCTGATGTCTTCGGGAAAGTAAGCAACTTGCGGACGTTTTTCGATAATGAAAACGACTGGAGTATGAGATGTTTTTTCGATTTTTCTGTAATATGGATAACTAATAACAATTCAGCGTATTTGGTACATACTACTTAAATACAAATATTATTTTACAGGGACTTACCGGAAAACTTAAAATGCTCGAATGAAGACATTGAAGTAAACAAGTCATAATATGTACTCATACCAATGAAAACTAAGGAGACTCCAATTATTGACCTGAACAAATAAACAATCTTTGTAAAATTAAAGTAAAATATTTTCGTACTTGCGTCATATTATAGTCATCAATTGATCAACTAATCCCTCAGAATAGTTGGACATAAAATTAATTTGTCATTATATCTGTTCTATATTAGATTTTCACGAATAATCCCCTACACAATATTATTCAGGCGTGTTAATAATAATTCAGAATTGACACGTGCGTTAATTCATATCAAGTTGAATACGATTGCGTATGGCTTACCAACCGATCAGAGGATATCCGAATGTTTTAAAATTACCCAAAATAAAACAAATCTGTGCTGTGAAATTATTGTAATAGCAGGCGCACAAAATCGCAGCCGTGACGGTGAGGTTTTTTTCGTTTAGTTGGCTGCATGGTTAATAAAGATTAAGCTAAGCTAGTGTGTACTTAATAGCTATTAATAACTATTTTAACACGATTAATAAAATCCGAAAAATAACGACTTTACGTTTTTTTTTATATATATTATTTAAGACGATTTTTTTATATTTCGAAAGACATAGATACATAAGCGATGAACAAGAAAAGTATAATATTTATTATATCGCTGCGATAATTTATCAGCGATTTATCCTTTCTGCAAAGTCTATAATAACAATATATTGTATGTACATTGTACACAGTTATTCAGAAAGTAACAGAGAACAAGCAGCTGATTCAGTGTAACTGTGGACATCATTTGGCAATGATACGCGTAGGGGATTGAAAATGGCGATTTTCCGTCACAATATGTCGATCACACTTACGATGTAGGAATATAGACGGACGTGATCCTGAAAACAGATTTAAATTTGTTTTGGACTTTACTGGGAATGGACTTTCCCAAATTTTCGTTTCTCTTGCCTTAAGATTACCAATAAATTATATATTTTAAATGTAATGGTTCCAATTTGTCAATTTATTTTACTGTAACTTGAAATTAAATCAAAAATGTGGAAAAGTCGATATCAAGTAGACTTCACAAATAATTCAAATCTGTTACCACAATATTCTTATTGCATTTATTAGACTTTTAATAAAACACGTTTAACTTCCTACATAGCCTTGTATAAACGTAGGCGACAAACAGCCACTTGCGATTGCCGTAAAAAAAAAATAGAGATAATAATTATTAATATAACAATAAAAATAATTAATAGAATATAATATAATAATTATACACGTATATGAGTGGTACGTAATTTAAAAGAAACAAATATTTTGAGTTTCTTCGATAAGACAGTGTCCTAAAATCATGTAAAAAAAACTACACATTCGATGATCGTATCCTGTCAGATATCCTATACCAACTCGTCCGTACTGCAGGTTACCTTGCGTCGCATTAAAAACATAATATTATCTATGTAATATTTTATCAATAGCATAACGTACAAAAATGTATAATCTCCCCAGGTCCACGGTAATGCAGTATTCGTCTGACACTTGACGGTCCCGACGCTGGTCGTTATTTTTTTCTGAGGGATATCCCGCAGGATACCTTCCATGTGTTTCGACACGTCTCCTCTATTACACGTGTGTGGTACACAGTAAGCTATGTAAATTCGGTTCCGCATACTTTTGTTCGGGTCGAATGCTAATTCCTGAAAAAAGCACGGGAAAGAGGAGATATAATATTTTGTTTGACTGATCGAAAGCTCTATATTTTACGGAAACAAATTGTATCGTTTATTGTATAGGTACTAGGTAGGCATAAACGTAGGTACAACCAAAACCGAATCAATTCGTTAAATTTTAAATTTGTTTTTTAATGTGTTATTGTTTTTGACTTTTGAATATCTACCTACGCGTTTATCATAAGAAAAAATAAATTGTTGATATCTTGACTTACTTGCAGTGTATCCCACGAGGATTCATTAAAAACTTGTTTACGTGATCTAAATTTTGAATGAGCTATGGGATTTATTTCGATTTCTACCAGACAGTATTGTCCTTGGATATAATCATCGCGCTCAAATACTTCGACGTCGACGCACTCATCAAAGTTCCCCAGATTGTACGTGGATCCGTCAAACCAACCAGTCGGTATAAATTTAGCAGATGCGTCAAACACTAAAAGTAAATAGTAAACATGGTATATAAGTCAATAATATAATTTAAATATTGTAGGAATATCATCGATGTAAATTATGTGCTTATTATTCGTGATGACGTAATAATTACGTTGTAGGCACACGCAGTACCTATATGCATCAATGCATTATACCCAGTGGCCGAGTGGCAACACTATTATATTTTTTTACAAGTTAAACATACACATAGTCGTGTACTATTGTATTACCTATATCGATTATCGAAACAATTTGGTTTTATTTATTATTCTATGATTTATTTATGAGATGAGCTTATAATATATTATTTCCTTGTACAAAGAAATAATACGTAACGTGATCATAATATACAGAAAGTCAATATCGATATGACGCATTTTTCTGTCACGTATGTAGGTAATGAAATATTATTTTAGCAAACAGTCTGTAATCTATTTATGGTAGGCCCGGTGTTGCGTTTATGGAGGTGATGAAGGTGATATATCATCCCCCGAAGCCTGTTTTTTTTACTCGTGTGAAATTAAATAATATTTTGAAACTCGACAACTGCCAATTTTATTATTACGTTACCATAGTGATTTTTTATGTAGGTGTAACACCACAATCTATATATATATATTATATTTTGTAATATCCTATAGATACTCACACGCCTACATTGGCTATTTATGATTATATATATATTCGGAATAGTATAAATCGCAATATGGTAATCGTATAATATAATCTAAATAATCTCACAATGCATGGTTATTTTTTGAAGAAAATTTTTCCGTCGAAGCATGTCCAATTCTGTCTCCGTGATATTTAGCAGTTAGATATTAGATACATTTATAAGTAGTATCTGATTACCTGAATCTTCTTAGTAGTTTTCAAATGTTTTGATCAAGTCATAAGAAATTTCTGCAGTAGGTACATAAGATAGTTTTAGATACTTTTGTGAACTTGCGTACAAATATGAAATAACAACGGTCAACAGTAATTATTAAAATAAGCAATCGGTGCCCAGCGTTATGATAACTTATGAGTTATGATATTCGATGTTTACCAGCTATAATTGTAAATATACCTACTATAATACCCCATGCAGTATTATCAATAATAATAAATAATAACTATTATTACAGTGAAACTTCCATATAAAGAAATGTTCTGTTTAGTGAAATATTTTTGAGAACCAAAACAAATTATAGTACCAAATTTATTTAATTATATTTAACGATATTCTTTATAATACGAATTTTCATGTTGCCCGTGAGAGTGTGAGACTTAGTAAAATGGATGTTTCATTACATATAATACTCTAAAGTGGTGTACACACGGGGCTGAGTGTTCAAACATTTTGAACACCTTCCCCTCTGGTATTTTTTTTACTAGTCTAAACGTATAGATTATAATATATATATGAATTAATAAAATTAAAATAATATTTTCATACATAATATAATTGTTTGTATCCCCCCATTGAAAATATCTGTGTACGCCACTGATGCAGTCATACTCTTTGTTGTATGCAATTTGTTGTAATTATTTTACTAGTTTGGTGGCCATCATCCAAGTTGCCAAAATGAAATATTGCGGTAGATTCACTACCGATGAACAGAAAACCGGAAGTACAATCGACAAAGTGGTCGCTAAGATTACCAGGCGAAATGTGACGAATTATTAGAAAATGGAATTGTTGCGTGTTAATTGATGAAGCAATATAACGCGTGAAATCACTTGAACCGAACGTAGTTAAAAAGTCAAAAAGGACGAAAATCAACGTATTACAGCGATACAAACATGTTTCCTCCAATCCTTCTGACTTTACACCACCAATCATTATTAATCAACGAAGTTATTATTAATTAAAAGTATTTATCAAGCAGAGTTGTAGTGTATTTTTATATTTCAATTATTGTTAGGTGTATTGTTTATCAAGAATAAAGAATCTAGCAATGAACAATCTAACTATACAAATGTGAAATGAAAATCTTACTTTAAATTTTACTTTAAAGACATAGAATAATTTTTTTTTTTTTGTAAAGCCTCTAGTATAAACTATGATAACTTGACAATTACATATATAGAATAATAATATAATACATAATTGTTAGGTACCAGGTACCTAGTTAGTATATAATAAAGTTGTTTTATATTTGTTTTTTGATTTTCAAATTTTAAACTTCTTAATTTTTCTTCACATTTGTAACATATAGAATTTGTAACATTTTTCTCACAGCTTTTCGTGTGTTTAGTGAGTGCAGTTAATAGCTATAAATTATAATTATGTTGTTGTTGTTGATATTTTAAATATTTTTAAAATAAACAATAATATTTATGATATTATGCTTATGACATGCCAGTTATAGGAGATTATATTTATTTAGTTTTCACGCCAGTGGCGTGTAACATAGGGTCCAATTGTTGTACTGGCAATACCTTAAATATGGGTGCAGGGTGGGTATTGATAGAAGAAAAATAAGACATTTTATAGGTCGATATAACAATATTATGAATGGTGTACCATAGTGGTAGGTCAACTAAAATTAGTTGAGCAGCACCAATTTTTTTAATGATACACGCCACTGTATTCCCGCAATACTCTATAACAATATATAGCCTTATATATTATATATTTAATCCCGTGAAATTTTTTTAAAATACTTTTTTTTCTAAAACTGTTTAGATATATTTGACGAATTTGAAGAATGGATGATGGAGATTTAAGTTTTAATTACATTTTATTGAGGTCTCCCTTTTTTTTAAAAAAAAAAGAGTTTCCTTAAAACAGACAGTCAAATTTGCTGTGTTTTAATACATTTTTGTTTTCTTTATCATTGCCTATAATGCAATAAAATGCAATTATACAAAGACAATATATATTACATGTTATTAACAGTTCACAATAATCTAATTATTTTATTATTATTTCATTAATCGAACATTATATCTATAACAGCAACAAATCAATAATTTGCTTTTAGTTGTTATAATGTTATTGTAGACACTTTTAATAATATTTAAAACATTTTTATTCCCGAGATGAGACGAGTCTAGAGCTAATGATAATAAAACTATTGATTCAAAAATAGAACTCAATTGAATCAAATTTATAAATAATTTTGAAAAAATATAACAAATTGATCTAATAGGTATTTTACACGATGTAAACTGATAATTCATAGAGCGTCGGGATTACTTTTTATTTATTTTTTTTTGGGTGGGGGGGTTGTGAGAGGGGTTAAGGTCCACTAAGATTGATCTCTGTATATGAGCGAGATAGGTAGGTTTTTGCTCCCCTCCTTCCTATATGACAGTTTTTAATGACTTTTGTCCTACTATAATAACATAAATATATATAATATACTGTACACTATTAGGTACCGTGTACCTAAAATTATACAGCGTCGACGTAAATATACCATTTATTATTATAACATAAATAATACTAAATATAATATAGGCATATTATATGCATAATGTATTATAATAATAATTGTACCTATAATAATTTTAGGTCTTAGTTTATTTGAATGCGTTGTGGCTCACTTTTTGTCGCCCAAAGCTGAAAGTCGTCGAGTTGCGTCAGATACACGGCGGTGTGTTTGTAGCATTGCGTGTGCACATCGGCCGAAGTGATGAACGGCAGAAACTTGGACACGATGTTCGAAGTGCGCTCCAGTAATCGTTGCACTTCCGTCCGGTTTCCGTCGTCCGGGCCCTGGATTGCGAAGCTGCTGCCGTTCCGAAGTCCGTCCGACCGGAAGTACTGGTCTTGGTGTACGTATGGTGGGTAGTTCGTGGCGGTCACTGATTGCGCTGCCCGACAGTAGTTGCAGTTGTTGTCGTACGATCCGATCAACGTGACGATGATCATCAGACGGCACGTAATCACATCCGTGCAGCGGCTTTTCGACATTTTTTCGCGGGGCGATCGTTATAGCATTACGACAGACGTTGTGCGCCGTTCGGTACTAACCGCGGGCAAAGAAACAGAATAAAAAGTGAGCTGCTAAAAGTCTATAACTCTAATAAAAAGTTATGATACTCCGTTTTGGCGAAACAATAACAAGGAACCGAATTCGAATTTGTTTGGACTGCGTCGCAAAACAAACACCTATGCAAAAACACACGTACTCGAAATAATACCAGCCAGGAGTGTGTAATTAAAAAATATATATTCATCATCCGGTCGTGCTGTATACCTGTATAGTGCTGCAGAGGGACCGTGGTGGAGGTAATTGAACTGTCCAGCAGTAAATATAATAATACATATACGTACACGGGTACGCAATAAATTGTTATATACTATATATATCTCCATATAGGTGTGTAGAAAAGTTGTACCAAAGTATAATATCGCTCTGAAAATTCGTATCGGTTGTGAAGTATATTGTAAAAATTATAATATAGTATGTTGCACGTACTCTTATATATGATATTATAATGATTATCCGAGAGTATAAATTGTATTAAGCAGAGTTTGAAAAGCAGCAAAATTATCTGAATAAATGGAAGGTAGATATATAATTTATATATATATATATATTATCCGCGTATATAAAGTAATTTTACTTCTAAGTTGTTCGTAACAATGTTAATTACTGTTAATAAATTTACACAAAAGTGTAACAACTAACAATGTTATTCGTATATATAAGTTGCTAACTTTGAATTTACTTTGTTAAATTAAATAGAATTTATGTTTTGCCGATGAGATAGGATCGGTTTATTTGCAGTATATTTTAATACCCTGTAAGCTCATGACATCGATTCAATCTGCAGCTAAACGCTTCAAGTTTCAAACATTTTTCTGAGGTGCATTGAAATTTTTCTTAAGACTATAGATACTCAATTTTCATAAAGAGGTGGTACTTCAAAATTGATGATGGGTGTCTACTGATTTCTTTTTTAATCAACATAAACTATTCAATTATTATTAAAAAATAAAAAATATCTAAAACAATAAAAACAATATAAATTTTTAAGAGAAGGCGAATGCGTTTCAACGAATAATAGCGACACAATTAGACGTTCGTTGTTGATAGTAAAAGCGGAGAGAGGGCCTGAGAAGCGTATCACCTTAATTAAGTCAGAAAAATGTATTTCAAAGAAAAGTAAAATTCTGTATACGATGAAAATAAATGTCTGATATACCTACATACAGGTTTAAGATAAATGTATTGGTTTTACATTGATGTGAAAAAATCATTATTCGTAGGAACTTGAAACTTTTCACCGTTGCGTATATTATTATTTAGATTAATTTAAACTATTTATACTACGAACCTATACCTATTCACACCCTTCTAGGGTACTTTGATATTGATTTAAGCTAGTAACAGGAAACAGCAAGTGATATATCGTATGAAATAATAATATTAAAATTATTATTTAACTAATGTATGCGATTTGTTTTGTCCAAAATTAGTTCATCCTACTATACCGGAGAAGTTAACACTTATTGCAATATAAATATAAATAATACAACATCACTTAAAAGTATGAAGGTTAACACTTTGACAGACCATCTCCACTCAGATTGGTTTTTCATACATTATGGTTTATCATTGAATTAAAAACTAACACAACCCCACATACAGTCACCTACTAAATTATGAGTTATTACACTCGACATCTAATTTACGGGGTTATCCATTTAACGTAGGACACTCATTCTTTCAGAAAACACTTAACGTTTTTGAAAATATTTTTTTTGAAATATAATTTTAAGTCATTACAAAACAACATTTTTAGAAAATAGTTATTTTTATATTATTTTTACCTTTTTACCTACTCTTTTTAATTACAACTACAATTTTAATTTCATAATGTAAAGCATAATGTTATTTGGATTATTTCGATCTAAAACTCATATTATGTTGGACAATATTAGTAGGTAAGTATATTAGTTAGGTATAACTATTTGAAGTAGATGGATGGAGTAGTGGACAAATATTTTGCGGGGTAGTCCTGTACCACAGCTGCCACTCAACTCTTATAAACTTTAAATAATTTTAACTTATAAATTACTCATTAAAAATTCGATTTTTATATATCAAAGTAATGCAAAAAATTCATATAAATAGCTTTGGAATAAGGTATCAACAATGCCTGTTTTCATTAAAATAAGTAAAAATTTAAATGTGAAGTTAAATTTAAAAATGCTAATGATAAAAGTAGTACGTTAGACATAATATTTGTTTATAAAAATGTTTATAATGACTTAAATGTATGAAAAAAATATTTGTAATATTTTAAATAATTATGAGTGTTTTCCGTTAAATCACTATGTATAGTAGAGTGACTTTTCCTGGTTTGTTAAATTTTAGATTTATTTGAATGAAATATAACTATCATAACTTTAAACATTTGTGTATAACTTATAAATAGTTAAACTATACCTATGTGGCTATGTGACAGTTTGTGTGGTACTAACTATGTCTGACGATTGACATTTAACAACAAATATACAGACTGTTATAGTTTTATAACATTTTATACAAACATTTAGCTATTGACAAAATGGTATAATATAATAAAATAATATAATATTGTATATTTTACTGAAAAAATCTTATAAAAATAATATTAAAAATGTATACAATATAATTACATACCAATTTCGAATATATTTTTCACTTATCGCTGAACACCATTGGTGCAATCATAAACCTATAGATTTATCGTATTTATAATTCGTAAGTTTATTACTTTGATTTTAGGTGTTTGAATTACGGTGTGTTTTACTCGAAAGATATACAGGTACCGTCTATACTGTAAGTTACGAATGTTTATGCGGATATAATATTTATATTTTATTTTACTTCTTAGTTCTTACACAAGACAGAATTAAAAGTAAAACAACGAAAATCAACAAAATGTACAACGGTATACAGAAAACCGTTAAGTTATGGATATAGTATAATATTATTGATGTCAATCATCATAGAGGAGAATATAAAATATGTATTATTGTGCGGACGACTGAGTTGATTTTAAAAGTGACTTATAGTAGGAGATGCTTAGTATTTCGTGAATCGTGTAATCCAATATGGATAGTTCACGTGTTGTTTTCAAAAACACAAACAAACACATTAAAATGTCGTTTGGGTTTTAAAAACCCCCATATCATATTATTTTGTGAGTTCGTATTGTATACACTTATATAGGTACTGTTTATAGAGTCTGAGGAATGTATTTTCTGTTTGCTATGCGATTAATGTGCAAAAGTATGTTCCTTATATTATATTGAATATCTACACACAGACTCGACCAACACAGGTTTGATAAATTTACTTTCGAGTTATAACATCGTTGTTTATGTCTTAATATTATTGGTGCTTGAATCAGAAAAAATACCATAGTGAAATAACGTCAAAATCTATTGAGAACCGATAATCGATGACCTTTTTATAGCTATATTTTGTATGATCTAATTATTGTTTTATATTTAATGTTTATACATTTATAATAGATCAATTTACCTCCAGAGGCATGGTAAAATATAATGTGATAATACTAGATACAAAAACAATATTTTAAATAAGGTTTTTTCAGTAGTATTTATTGGGTTCAATTTCAAAATCGCAAAAAAATGATATTTGATAAGTAGGTACTTGATAAAGACTTGATTTGTGGGGACTTGGACAGAGTTTTAGAGGTCTAAGTCCCCCTATTTTCACCAATGACGATAGGTCTACATAATATTGTTTTCCGTATCAAACATAATACCTATATATAAGTATTTGAGTTGATGATTATGATATGTCTTTTGATTTGAATCAATTCTCATATACATTAAAGATAAAAAAAATTAACAATCTACAATATTTATTTTTTTTTATTTTTATTTAAATAAGGCTTCAACTCCTGAAGTTATTAGCCTGTAATAATTACAAAATAGGAGTCATAGAGTATTGGTCTTAAAACTATGGGGACACATTATGTTTAACAATAGAGTTCGTAGAATATATGTACATTCAATTATTTTTCTAAATTAATTTTGCTAAGCCTATGTTTTTGAAAAAATTGTATATGTTTTTGGAGTTATCTTCGCCAAGTGCTTGTTGCATTGTTAATGGGTTTCCGAGAATTTGTCTGGAGTTGGTGAACTTGGGACATTCTAGTGTGATGTGCTTGATTGTCAACGCTTTGTCACAGAATTTACAATATTATTAGGTATGAAAACGATTTTAATTTTTATCAAACCTTATCCATTGATATTCGTAATTTATCCCATGTCAAATTTATTTTAACATATTATAGCTTTTGAATTCCAATTTTCTATACAGCCTACAGCTAAATCGATTTCCCTGGAGTATCTTGTCTTATTCATGGTAATATATCAGATGTATTTTTATGCATAGTTTGAAACTTATAGAAAGTTTGTGAATTTGTGGTTTTTTTTATTAGATTTTCTTCTCTTAGCAATGTGTCTATTGCATAAAATACACAAAATGTTACTAAAATGTATAGATGATTGTCACTTAAAATATTTTTTATATTAGAGTGTTCGTGTGGTTTGGAATGGAAAAATATAACTGTCAACAAAAATATTAATTTACACTAGTAATAATTGCTTCATTGCTTTATTTTGTATTTAGTATACAATGACGTAACATAAATCTCTGATAAATAATATTAGTCAATTTAAAATCCGCCATTAAAAAAATGTATTGTTTTCAAAATAGCTGTATTGGCTTTTTGAAACATTAAGTCACAATTATTAGTAATTTGTATAAAAAAAAATCATATTGATAATCTTCCTTTTCTTTTTTTTTTTTTAATTAGTTTTATAACTATGATTTGTTTTGCATATTGCATTTATAATATTTATATTTTAAGTAGCAAGTTGTATAGTAGTTTAAATAATATAATGATATTTTAAATTACAATCGTTATTCCACATATTATAATGAGACGCATAGGATATACCTACTATTTAGATATAATTATGTATAGTGTAATTATATAAATACGACAAAAGAACCGAAGGTAAATAATATTTTTCTAAATAAGTATGCCTGATGTTAAGCGTAATTTTAATTTAGTTATTAAAATTAAGTTATTTAATAAGTCCAAAATATTAATTGTACTAATAAAATACTTGCTCACAAAAGCAGTTGCTTGTTAAATCAAAATATTACTAAAACATTTTACATACACTTATAATTATATAATAATAATAATCAGAAGCGTTGTAATATTTCAAACTAGTTGTTTTATCTTGTTAATTTGACTATATTTTATATAACATGATACTTAGTACCTATAATACTCAACTTAAAAATACAGAACAAAATGAATTGTAATTTATTGAAAACTAAAGACTTGTTGCTACTTTATTTTTTAATAGATTTATTTTCAACTATTATCAGTTTTTTTTGGTTGTAAAACATAGTATTCTAGAACATAGAGCCTGGATGGTTAAAACAAACCTATCTGGTAATTAAATATTTGGCCAGTGATAAAAAACGAACCCTCTACTTAATAATAGTATCTAGTAGGTAATAATAATAATATATATAGATTCACTATACTTACTACAATCACAGCTACGTTTATGCTAATGTGCATGTTAAATTTCATAATACGCTCTAGATACTATATTTTTTAGTTCCAAAAATAATATCTTTAGACCTTACTACATTAGGTCCTGATTATAAAAAGGGCTATCTGTAATGCAACCTGTTACATTTGCAAGTGTCTATAAAAACGTAATTACTTTAACTTTTTTTGTCGTCCTTATGACAGTGACGACCACGACGTATAGTTTCAGTATCTTGTTAGATTAATAATATGTATATTTTTTTAAAATTAAGAATGCATTATATTTATTTTAGTTTAGGACACAATAGAAATAATTTTCAGATAAAAATGTGTAATACATGTTAAAATATACTATATACTATATACTACTGTAAAATTACAGTATAATTTATGATGGAATAATATATTAAAGTTTTGTTAAGGTGAATTGCTAGTTATATTATCCAAAAAAGCAGTAAGTACGCTACTTGCATAGCTCAAAAATACGGTAGTGCACTTCTACCTCTCTGACCAGTGATTATACACATACCTTGAATTAAATAAATGGAAGTTATATATATATAATATATTACAATATTTTAACACAATTATTGTAGTGCTTTTCGCAGCATTTACTTGCCATTGCATTAGGTAAATAGTCTGATTATATTTTATTGTTTTATAATTCAACGAATCTTCCCTGTTTAACTCTATCAACAACTCCACCATATTATTTATTAGTATTATTACTGTAGCTGAATTCATATAATATAATAAACAATAACAAATATAAAATGATTATAAATTGTTATACATATAGTTGAAGCCTATCCTAATATTGAATGGATAATGGATTATAATAAAATATAACGAAATATGCGTTTGTTTTTTTTAACATGAATCAATTACCTACGCATAAAACATACAAGTTGCGTTATTATTTTTGATATAAAATTGATACAGCCGATTTGGGTATAATTATATTCTATTATACTTTACAAATATATATAATGGTTTTCTCTCTGACATTGTTAGAACCAACATATTCCACCACAACTCTTCCAAAATCGATTATCACCAGTACGAACATTTATAAAACATAACGTAAAATGACCGATTGTCTGCAAGGTCTTGTCAAATCTGACGCTGCAAAACTAATCGACATTTGACACAATTACCAATAAATAATACAACTACTAATATTACTAATACAATATAATATGATATATTATAAATATTCTGTTAATATAGCTTTTAACGTGACTAATTTCATGTGTATAAAAATATGACAGTGTATCAAATATGAGTTATAATATTTAACAAATATAACGTAATATTATTTTATTTATTAACGGTGGTCGATTTTCAAAAGATTTTTATTGAATTATTAGTTTAGATGATTTTTTTCAATCGTATTTTATATTATGTAGTTTTATAGTAATAAATATATGTAATACTGGTAATAGAAAAAAGGCGGTAGACCGACTACTAAAATCGCATTGTAAACTATAAAGGAGAGCCAATAACTTCTTCAAATAAAAATAGAAATTTATAAATAAGCCATAAGAGTTGTCGAGCATAGAAACCATCTAAAGAATTATTACAATAAAATATAGTTGAAAATTTACCATTTTTTTTTTCAGAAAAATTGTGTTATAATTTTTAATACTTTAAATTTTAAATACTAAAACACTGACTGAGGCTACTGAGCAGATAAAAATATTTGTTTTTAGTTAAAAGTAATCACCTTGTATTGCATACTGGTCTATCACAGTATTTTATATTCCGTATTATTAATATTATAATATGCGAATTAATACATTATACTATTTATATATATATTATTCGGAATTATACCTACAATTAGTATTACCTGTATACAGAGTGATAAATTCGAAACATTCTTGGCAATGTATTTGAAAGTTAAAATAATCTAAGTTTTTCCTTTACAGAAACTTATATAACAACATACAAATCTATGAATATTATTTAAAAACTTTAATAAAATATCCTATTGATACGGGGTTTTTTTTTTTAATATAGTTTCCAGTGTGTATAGGTGCTATCAGTTTACAAATTGTACATCAAAACTTAATAATAATATGTTATTTTATGATGCCCTATATATAGTGAGGGGTACCTATATCCCATCGAGTTATAGCTATGTTGTATATGCTAAAATGCAACGCCGATGACACATATTATATAGTTCAAAATCGATTGTGAGATGGTTCTACACTTTTGTGGCCTGTTTGGTGTGTGGCTCACTGTGGCTCTGAGTACAATATGTAGAAACGGTTTTGAACATACTGTCAATCAATTAATTCTGACAAAGAAATAACAAAAATAATTTCAGAGCAACTATTATACGTAAGTACGAGCCGAGTGTATAATATACAAATATTATCGGCTGTCATTGAAAAAAAAACTTAAAAAACCTAAAAAAATTACTGTAGTATAAAATAGTATTAAGTAATATTGTAAAAATGTAGTATTATACATATATAATAAAATAATGATCTAATATATTATATTTAAAAATATTTAAAAACACAAAAGATGGTTTAGAACATCAACTTAAAAATGTTATGAGAATATTTAGTTAAATATATCACTCCTTATTTTTAATTTATAATAATATTTTTTTGAAAAGTGCTTTCACAGTCATTAGTTTATAATAATCAAAGTAATAATTTATATTAATTTCACAAAACTATATCAAGTCATTTAAACTAAAACTTTAATCAAACAATTTAATTGATTTATGATGATGACTGATGAGTGATGACATAATTATGTACTATTTTTGTTTTAAACCTAGTTTAGACGATATGGCTAGGTATTATATATTGTTTTTATTAATTACTCAAGTGAGTAAAATGAATGGTAGTTTTTGAATTGCCCAAAACATGTCTCTTTTGTATAGTGTTGAAAAAGTCTTAACAAAACTGCGAATGACGATGACGTACTGCCGCAGTGAGCCACGTAATTCATAATATGTTTTATTTGAAAGTATATGGAATTGAATACAAAATGAAGATGCGCGACGACAGCGGGAACTCCCCCGCAAATAATGTACATCACTTCGAAATTATTATTATATAAGTGATCAGGTTATCACACTTATAACACAACATATGTCCGATATAATGTATTCAATTTTGAATCCGAATGCTAATGCAATAATTGTATTCATTTTCCTAAGTCGTGCGACGAAGAGGGTGACAAATTAAGATGGGGTTTAACGTATAGTGAGGCGCGGAGCAGCTGCTGACACGAGGAAATGTCTGTTGGGACGAACGTGTTTCGAAATCTTAAACACGATATAATAATAACAGATTGTCGTTAGAAGGGGTCTTATCTCCGGAGAGACACGGTTGGACACGTCACCGTAGTGTGTATTACGTCAAAATTAACCGTTTCGTTTCATGACGGTAACATAATTAAACTTGTCCGTAAACACACGCATAGGTAAGTGTATATTGTATTTACATTATTTTTTATATATTAAGCCCAAAGGGTCTTGATCATTTTATTATTTGCGGATCGCGTTGGATATGTTTTTTTGTTTACTTATTACTCGAACGAGTAGTAAAAATACATTTTTATTTGGAGTAAGTATTTTTTATGTCTACTTACCAGTTACCTACATACATTTTATCACGGTTTTTTTTAGGGAAGTAAATATTTTGCTGACGAAAACCCTTATGTTGTATGTAAATACATCAATAGGATTTTTTAAATAACTCGTCAGCAATAATTTGCAAATATTTTAATTGTATCTTGAAAAAAGGGTTATTGGTTTGTGTTTTGTTTATAATAACGTCATAATGATTGTAAAATGTAAAACCTTAAACCAAACGAATAATGTTTTTAAACTGCAATATAATAATATTTTTGATATTCAAGTAAAACTTAATACTTCGTGAGTGAATTATCATTTTATTTTTCTCATTATCATTTATCATAAATCTGATAAAGAACACAACGTTATTTTTAAAAACAAAACTGAGTCGATGATTGATTATAGACTTTGTTAAAATGTATAATATAATATAAAACCCGGATACGGAATAGACACCGCTGGTCTTGTGGAATATATCACGTTCCCTCTCACTTCTCTGCAGAACCTAAAAGTATGCAAACATTTATTTTATCGAGGTAAAATATTATATACCTACATATGCAACTATACTTAATAAATAATATATATTATATAAAATTAAATATGTTAATCATTTTCAAAAAAACTATATTTGCATTTTATATTAACCTTATAGCTAAATATTATGGTTTGTAATTAATTCTCATTTTAAATTTTGCATAGCAGAGCGATCGACTAGTTGTTTAGATGATGTGTGTATTTCAGAATTTGAGTGGAGCAATGAATTTATTGGTTTTACAATAATAATATAATGTTTAAACATTTTTTTTGTGTTTGTCATCACAT
Source organism: Sitobion miscanthi (assembly GCA_008086715.1). Classification (NCBI taxonomy): domain Eukaryota; kingdom Metazoa; phylum Arthropoda; class Insecta; order Hemiptera; family Aphididae; genus Sitobion; species Sitobion miscanthi. Next base: position 6,461,426 of record CM017797.1, read on the forward strand.
TTTGGAGCAGAAAAATGCATACGATTTACTTTTTAAAATAATCAGGAAGAACAAAAAAAAAATTACAAAAATTACTCAACATTTAACATATTAAGAATATTATTGTGGAATATAGGTACCATCTAACATAATCCAGCACAATATTACTTCTATAAATAATAGTTCTTTTATCATAAATATTCGTACGTTTTAACATTCCAATAAAAATACTAAGACAGGACAACCGCACAATGGACATAATAGGTAAATATGTTTGTAATGCATATTTAATTTAAATTTAAATTTTTGATGGATTAAAAGAAAATGAAAATAATTTTAGACTAATTTAAATATGATATTAATCAACATAATTATTAATACAATGTTTCAACTTTCGATATTCCTGGCCATTTCAAAGAATTTTCAACAAGTTTAAAGTTAAATTCCCGGAAATTATATAACGATAAAGGTTGAACACACCGTCTCCGCTCAGAATCACTGTATTCGTCTGCAATGATTTATTATTAAATTCAAATTAAACAATTCCATTACAGTAGCCTAGGTACTCAATTTCGAGACACACTCGAATACTAGTATACCTACATCAACGCAACTTCTCTGTCTTGGCTTACATATAAATCAATAACATATTTTCGATATTGATGTGTATTCGGTTTATGTATTGCATTATGTTTGGTGTATTTTATTTGTTTCCTGTTAAAATTACTATCACACACCATTAATTTTTTGTTCATCTTTATTCCTCAATTGAGGTACATGCATTATATTATATGATTTCGTTTTTACTTATGTTTATATATTTTAATTTTTCTGGAACGAGCTTAATATAATATCCTTTAAAGTTGGTTTCAGATAAAAAATAACTGTTAAAAAATGGACAGTAATAGCGTTTTTATATCTGACTGACAAAATATTAATATTTAATAATATATTATTTATTATTATGTATTATTATCTTTCATAATTTATTTTATGTTCATATCAACTATAAGTACCTATACAACAATGTGCACTAGTTAAACATTTATTAAAATGATAAAGTTCTATCAAATATATATTGAGCTTATATTTGAAGTTAAAAAATCGAATATTTTTTGTCTTCAATCAAATTGGCATAGAAATGTAGGATATCTTATGGAATTGTTATGCCAAGTGCAATATGACTATACATCATAATAATATATTCATATGGTTTTATGTCTTTCATGAAGACAAGATAGTCAAAGACAAGACAAAGACAGAACATATCTATTTTTTTTTTGATCTATACTTTATGTTAATTTTACATTTTTAATATAATGGATGGCAAAAATATTTTTAGGAGCACAAAGAACTTGATAAATAATATCTTTATTTGTATGTAGGTTTATGAAAGGACACTATATTTTATATGATACAATATTTTAATCCATTTATTATTAAGTGAGTAATTTTAAAATTCAAACAATGTAATTTGTATACGATTCTGTGTGAATTATATCAAACACAATTTATTTAAACACATGGCATATAAACTGTAGATAGGTACTATACGTTTACATTATGGCCATATAATATGGATACCTATATGTAATATTATATAGATATTATATATATGGGTGTGGTGGTAACAACAATTATAAACACATAATGTAATTTGTATTTTATTTAGACCCTTATATTTACAAGAATAAAGTGCACAGGTACTTCTCATTGTTTTTTCCAAACAAACGATTCATCAGAGTTTTCGGCCTTTTAAATTTCGAACTATATACGTATAGGTAGTATTGTGTTATGTATTAAAGAGATTAAATTATTTATAAAAAACGTTTTGGTTCATAATACCTAAGTATATTATAATATATTATATCATACCGTATGCCACATATAATACTCCTACATTACAATAAGCATATTATTAACATTTTATTTTTAAATAATTAACACCTAGTGAAAGTAAAGTATATTTTCATTTATGATACAGCTAGTGGTAATTTTCTGAGAAGAATGCGATAGTGTAAAGTCTTAATTATTAAAAACTTTGAATACAACAATATAATATATTAATAGTAGATGTGCATGTATATTAATTAATACCGAAACAATTATACAAAAGTAATACTTAACATACTGGAAAAGTTAAATTCAAATAAAGAGAGTTATATTATCTTTATATATATTATTCTACTGTACCGTGTGTTGTGATTGAACTCCTCCTAAATGGTTGGACCGATTCGAATGAATTTTTTTGTATGCGTTTGGGTGACTCCCCGGATGGTTTAGATTCACAAATCATCCCCCTAGGTCCAACCAGGGGATGTGCTCAAACGGGGATTTACGGAGAAAATTGTTATAAATGGTTGCCATGGGTTTTAAAGCTATAATAATAATAATTATTGGTTGCCATGAAATCAGTGTATTCATTCAATGCATTCAATTTTTTTGTACGCTGTGTTTTGATATTATATACATCGAAATTACGTAAATATTGAGCGTATTATACTCACATATAAGTTACGTATATAAAACAATGTCATGTCTTCGTGGACGAGGAGGAAATATTGGTCGACAGACTCGGCATTCACAATTCATTGGTCCAGCCGTTTAGGAGGAGTTCAGTGACATATTTGGTATAACTTTGATACTTTAGAGTTAAATTATCAAGTTACGTACAAACAGCACGGGGTTCACGATTATACCGCAGGTAGATTGCCTACCTGATAATATACTGCTTCAAATCAGAATTTTTATTCCCGGGCAACAGAAAAGTTAAGATAAATTTTGAACACCATACAACTAATATTAAATAACAAATTGAACAAAGTTTGAGTCGTATAGAGTTGGAACATTTAACGGGAAACGAAGTGCACGGGATCAGCTAGTGTTTTATATATTTTTAATGTGATAAATTGTTGCCGTAATAATTATACAGCTACAGTGAAACTTATGAATTCTTTATAGTTTACTATTATATTCGTACAATTTAACTAACTTTCATTTAATGAAATTATCTATTCAACAAAATATTTTTAAGGACTGTAACCCAATTAGAACCATATGTGTTTCTATTAAACGAATTGTTTCGTTGCCAATGCCAATAAAACACTTTAATATGGAAATTTCATTGTATATGCGTTTATATAACTTGTCACGAGTTCACGACGTGCGTGTTGTGACTTGTCACTTGTGGATTGAATTAACTATCTAGAAAAATCAGATCTATATTTAAATGAACCTTTTCAAATTTTACTATACATAGTACCAAATATGTAAGGCTTAAAAGTTTCTTAAGTTTTCAATTGAAACTTTATACAGTATAAAAATTACAAAGACGATGTCAAATTGTTAAGCGTAGACGTAAATTTTACTATCTAAATTATGGTTATAAAGTTATTACATAAACCGTCTCTTGAGTCTTGATGTACACATTTTTTTTTTTTAAATCCATTTTTAATTTATTTTTATGTACCTAACTGATTCATATCTATTTATTTTCTCATTGTTTTTTCTTGGCATTATATGTTATATATACTTATATCAAGAGGTTAAACTGTTCTTTTAAAGTTAATGGTAGTGAAAGTGAAAGCAGTCGCTAGTCAAAAGTTGACTGTAAAACAAATATAATAGGTAAGTTATGGACATTTAAAATGGTATATTTGATGTAATAATTTTGTACCTATAGATATATATTATAGTATTATATTCACATTTTTATCAAGATACATTTTTAGCATTTTGGTGTATCATTTCACATAGAAAAAATTAAAAAGAACCATTATACTTCTAATTAAAAATCTTAAAATATAACATATTATATTTACCTATATATATTATGATGATTTATAATTTATTATAATTATCTTCAAGAAAAATAACATAGCATACCTATTTCGTGTTTTTTAGACCTGAACTAACTATAACTACTAACATAGAGATGCAAAATTAATTTAACATTGTTATTTCTATAATTTACCGAGACAAATTTACGTAAATTTATAACTGTTGAAACTTTTATATATCGTTGATGGTGGAAATTTAATTTTTTCATATTCTGATTTCTGATCACTAAGATAATACTTCGTGGTTAACTTTTTTCTGGTGTAATTTGTGCAGCTACCGTAAATACAATCGAGTATATTTTTAAACAATACCCCTATTAAAAAGTGGTTTTTGCTAATGATAATTTCTTCTTCGAAAATTTTAATATAACGTATAGGTAAGTACCTAAATATAATTTATTAACTGCATGGAATTGTTGATCGATTTCCCGCTGTTTTAGTTAGGTATTTTGTAATAATTTGTTCTTAAAAAGAGATTCTTGTGTTCCTAACTCTAAAGTGTTGTAGACTATTTTATTGTTTTGTGAGTACCTATAGATACTAATAAAAGTGGTCCAATACATTTGTAAATATGATTAAAACATTTTGAAAATAATTCAACTTTTAAAATTATATTGTGCACGCATCAATATAGAAACGAGAATTTAATTTAAACTTTTCGTCCGGTCTTAGAAAAAGCGTGCTAAGCCATCATCACATCAGGAATATTTTAATATAATTGGTTCACGTTTGGAAAAAACATTCTGCTTTGATATGTATTTATGAAAGGGTTAAGAAAAAACACATATTAACACAATTATTAATACTGTAGAATGTTCATGTATGCTTGTTAGTTTTTGTTTAATGATTTATTTTAAAATGTATGTATTTTAATACTAAATAGTAAATATTATGAACAAACAGTTTAAATAATATTTGTATAATATTGTATTGCCAAAGTAGTAATAATGCGCGCCGGTTGTTGAAAAATAATAATTGGTAAATTCATCGCTACATTATGTAGTGACCCTTTTATCGGTTCGGAGAGGGGAGGTTAATCTCCGGGACACGAACCCTCTAAATACGCCAATGTAATATATTATGTATGTTATTATATTATAATAGTTAAACGTATCGACTATCATCGAGAGTCAATAAACGGTTCGTAAATAAATATTAAATTATTCGCGTGCTATAAAATGTATACAAATTATATAAACGTATATGGGGAATAATATTTTTCAACTCGTCGTTTTCTACACGTAAACGCATAGTGACGGATATTCGTATATCATAATATTATAGGAACCCCAACGATCGTCACGGGCTATGGAGAAAACGGTTAGTCGTGAGGTACGCTGGAATGGCGGTTCATCGGACGAAACTCGTGGTAAAATACCGAAATTATATTATTTAGAAACAATAATCCCGGTATTCATTCCCCCGCGGTGTAAGCATAAAACAAACATTTTCTCCGCATCTGTTTGCATCGATGGGTATTATAATATAAAATACGAAAATAATAATAATTCATCCAAACGCAGTAACCGAATATATTTATACAACGGTATTACAATGTTCTACATAATAATATATATATATATCATATTATGTTTACAATATATTATAATGCGTTTCGTCGTTTCGATTATTTAAATAATAACAAAGCGTCTTCGAGTAATACCCATGTGTAGAGTGAATAGTATACTATTTTAATACGGTAGATACTTTACGCGTTTCGAAAATATTATCTCATCGGTTCCGACGAAAAACGACGCGTAACGTATAATATATTATTATTATTATTATTATTATTGTGTAAGAGATGGAGAACATTTCGAGCCCCAGGCCCGACGATATTATTATTATTTGAAGTGAAATAAATTCGTAGCCTCCAGCCGACGTGACGCAGTTGGCGGTGGCGGTCGAAAAATGATTACAGCGTACCTCGTGACTAAATTGGTGACGGGCATATGGCGGGCGGCGGAGGTCTATCCGTTGCGCGTCTTGGCAACGGTCATATAAATAATAATAATAATAATAACAACAATCCGGTTCTGGTAGTCGTGGCCGGGAGAGGTTATTACCGCGGAACTGGTAACCTCGGTATATCATCAACCCCCACCAAGTCCGCCGACGACGCACCGCCGTAACCCCACTACACCATCGACGGGGGACGGTGAACCGGTGTACGATCATCGTGTCTGTGCGGTAAAAACGGTTCGAAACGGAAATCGAAACAAAAAAACGTACGCGCAAACCGCAGTCCGTGTCGCGTTTCGCTGCTGTGATAACGTGTTGGTGTCCGTCGACGGGCGTAAGACGAATAAAATAATATAGAGAATAAAAACGGCCTCGAGACGTACACTAGCCGAAACCATTTTGTTCAAGAGACGGCGTTCCGTGTCGCGACAAAGTAGCTGTTGATGAACGAGGTAACTAATAAATCAATGATTACTATTTTTTATCGTTATCATTTTATCGTGCCGCGCGCGCACCCGGTCGAATGGTAAAGTAACTCTTCGGAGACTCAGACGCCTTTACAATGTAGGCCGTAGGTAATGGGTAGGTTAAACGTGACTCGACCGTAATAGATGTGCACATGTTGTATTTTACTAATTTTAAGGTGCCTTCACACTGTGTCTTTTTGTGACTAACTTACTCAACAAGGAGGCAACAACATATTTCAATATCTTCTACGCAATGCAGTTAAAAATAAAAGTGCCTTTAGATATTGAATTAGATCCTTATTCTAATAGTGTTTGAGAGTTGACGCACAGTTTACCTTGATACTTGACTAAAAATACATTTTAAAAGCTATTTCATTACTGCTAATTAGTAGAGAAATTCACGTAAGTTCATGTAATGGCCTCGAAGACTTGATTTGCAATGAGTAATGACTCCGACTTGAAAATATTGGAAAATCGTTAAAAAACGACATTGAAAAAAACGACAATATTATAATTTTAAAGGTAAATACACAAGAATAACAGTTTTAATTAATTTCAGTAAATTGATATCATATGATATTGCCAATACATATTATTTTTAATTTTTTCAAATTGGTATTATTGCCAATAACAGCAGCTAATGTCAGGATTACTATTATCTCAATATTGTAAAAAAACTGGTAATTGTGATTTTTAAGTAAATGAATGTTTAAGTGGTGAATTGTGATAGAGGAATACTAAATTTTTTTAATAGCATAATATACTATATAGTACTCTACGAATATTGTAGGATAATAGAGTCCAAACGATACAAGATCTATCGTTACGCTTTTTACGGGGGAAAACTACCTTTTATCTTTCTTTTTGGCCGGAAACTCCGCGACGACGACGACGACAATAATAATATAATAATACCTATATTATGTTATTATTGCTTCTATAGTCTATAGTGCTATTAACCATTTAACGAGTTCTTAATAGCTACAGATACGGTTATTGCGAGTTCTATACCGTAACACGTTGTAATGTGATGATTATGTATTTATGTACGTCTGCTGCGATGATAATAATAATAATAATAATATAGTTTATTTATTATCATCACCCGATAATCGGTTAAAATAATATGTTCGAATTTTGCGTGGTTGTTGCGATTATCTCATCCGATTTTACAACAGGTGGTGACGACGACAAGACACCGGAAGTATCGACATAAGGTTTCTTCTTGGTTGGCAAGCGAAACGAAAAAATACGTTTGTTGTGTGTCATGTTTATGTTATGATATTATTATTATAATGACGAGGGAGTGAGAGGCATTGTCGGTGGCGGAGAAGAAGTTAGAAGGCAGCCTGTAAGCAAAGCCGATATTACGTTCGATTCTGTCTTGGATATTATAATATTATGGTTTTTTGGTCTGCGATTGTATTTCGTTTTTATTCGTAATGTTCTTTTGTGTTTTAGTCGTGTGTGATGAACGTGACTTATAATCTATAATTTTATGGATTTATAGTACAAAAAAAAAAAAAATAGAAATAATAATAACAACAAAATATATTATAGTAGAAACATTCTTTAATTCAGAATTAGGACGTCTATTTGTTGCTGCTGAATAAATTATAATAGTATCTAAAAGACCAATTTAATATCACTTTCGTGAACGAAGCTTTGTGTGTTTTCCGTATCTATATGTATTGGATATTATGTTGGACGTTGGTAAATGATATGCAATATGTATATATATTAAATAGTTATAAATTATAAATCGTATATAATAGGTATGATGTATAATATTTTAGGGTACCCGATACTCACACGATTCTTAATAGTGTTGGAACATTTTCTGTAAAAAATTTGATTAATGTACCCTTTGGAAAACTTGGCTTTAAGATAACTGACGTACACCTACGAAGAAAATAAAATTATCATTAAAATCATCTGTGTCTAGGTATAGACTATAGTACTATGCACGTAATATATAATTCACAAAATATGGAAAATTTCAAATGCTCCGTTGTCGGGCGTACGATACTATGATGTCGGTATTACTTATGAGTAATAAATAATAATAATACTACAATAGTAATAATAATAATAATAATAATAGTAGTTGTAGGTAGTATGCTAGTATTATAATATTATTATGGTCGGGACGAGAAACGCTTGCGTTACACGATTGCGTTTTAACACTGGCAGCGTTAATGTGTATGATTTGATATAGGTACCTGCATAGTACATAATATTATATATATATATTGTATTATATGTTGCAGTTTGCGCACAGCCTAACCGCGAAATCCGTCAGCGTGTTTTTGACATTAATTTAAGTTCTGTATTCATGACGAAACCCGCTCGGTAAAGCCTTAGTGTCGATTAAATAAATAACAAGCTTAAAACTTGTTTCGAAATTAAATCTCATTTCATTAACCACTTTGGGTTTAGGAAATTCCAGAAACTGTTTTTTAATTTAACATATGAAAACTTACCCTTTTCTATAAAATGCTAAAAATATATAATATGTTGTAGTATAATATGGTTGTATTTATCTAATTTAACGTGTTCTTAAAAGTCGTGTTATGTGTCTAAATATTCCCATGCTAAAAATGTTACTCCAACATCTGTGTATGCTAGCTGTGTTTATATTTATATCACATTTACACGATATAATTACTAACAAATGCGATTTTTAACCAACGGAGTATTTTATGACTTATGAGTAACCTAATGGTATATTAAATGTATTCGTCGATTATTTAAGATATTGTCCAATACCTATTGTCAAAAGCAAAAACAGAGATTAAATGTTATAAAAAATTATTATTACATTCATTAAAATTCCTTATACTTAATTGTTTTTTTAATCTTAAGGATTTTTTTCATTGGAATAATAACGTAAACCTTTTTTATCTGTGCAATTTGCGTTATTATTTTTTTGTTTAAAAGTGACTGGAGGAAGATAAAATTTTCAGAACAACGAGCAAAGATCTAAAGTTTTGCATCGCTTTTTTTTTTGTTAAGCGCCTTCTTATAACTTGAGAAAAAGTTATAAAAATATGTCAGCCATTTAAAAGTTATTATTTTTCTATTAATTTTTCAGTAGATATTGGTAATATGACGTATACAAATAATTAAACTACATTTTATATTAAACGAATTTTATTTATATAGTTTATTATACAAGATGATTATTTAGTATACTGTATAGTTATATACTGTATTGTTATATACTCATAACATAATACCCATAACATTAATATAAAACTTTTGTTTACTTATCAGCTATCATATTCACAATGGGTTACTTTGATTTATTCTGATGATGATATTTAAAAAAAAATGAACAAGATATTGTCAACCCGATTTTTTGTTCATTCCATGTAAATAAATAAATTAGTATAGACATTAAGTATCATTAGTTCATTATTATGATGATAGGAAAAATGATTATTATACCCAATAATAACAATTTATTTGTAACAATAAATAGTAGATATTATGCTGTACAATAAGTGATAACAATTAACAATTAACTCAAAATAATTATTATTTGTTGTGTTATAAATTTATATATATATAAAAAAAATAAATATTTTTATGTTAAAATTATCTGTAAACATTAAAAATCTCTAGAAAAACAATAGAAATGTAATATTTATTTAAATTGCATAACTACATCAAACATAAACTCAAATTGTTAAAAAATCCCTCAAAAATTCCTTTGATTTCTTTTTTAAGAAAATAATTTGGTAAGAAGTTCAGTTGTTAATGCTCATAAAACAAAATAGTTGATATGAACTTCTATTAGTATAATTATTTTAGATTCTAAGCGGAGCGATGAAAGTATTGCAGATTTGATTTAAAAAATTTTAATAGTTTTTGAAAGCGCAGAGAAAAACAAATGAAAAATGAAGGAAAAACGAGAATTTTTACGCAAAATCGGTATTTGCCGGAGTTTTTGCCAAAATCGATTTTAATTTTTGTACAAAAACAAATGACGTAGATACGTGACATTTTCACCTGTTGTTTATATTAGTATTTTCTATACACGATAAAATTTTCAAAATTTTTGATTTGTTTTGAACTGTTTACGGACATTTTCAGTTTCCAAATTTTTTTTTAGTTTTTAATTCTATGAATGTCAATAAAATTATTATTATTATTTGTTAGGTAAAAAAGCTTAACAATTAAATACAAGGCTCCTAATATATTGTTACAAAGTTTAAATATTTTTTTTATAAGGATTTAAAGTTAGTATTTTGACAAAATTTAAAAATGATTTTTTAGTTAAAAAATTATAAAATTTTCTACCTAAAGATTGAAAATTTAAAACAGGATTCCACGTAAGTAGGTTATTATTTATATAAATTATTTTAATCACAATAATATCATCAAATATACTTAGTAATATCATAGGCTGACTGACCGTCTACGCTCAGAATCGTTTTTCTTATACAATGATATTATATCATTCAATTCAAATTTAACACAATCCATTAAAGTGACCTACTGTACAGCAGAGCGACACTTTTTACCTGCCCACCTTTTTTTTTATGATGAAAATAAATAACTATTTGTTATTATTGAAATTTTAATCCACGTGCAGTTAGTTAATAGCATATTAACTTTTATATATTAGTATATTATCTTTGCGTCGATTAATACAATAGAATATTATTAATTTTAATATGTAAGACATTTTATTTTTTAGAAATATTGATATTGTCTAATGTACCTACATATAGGTAAATGATAAGACATTATTATACTTACCTATCTTGAATAGATTGTTGTTATTAGTAACACTTTTTCTTCGATTTTCTATTTAATTAAAGTATGTCGAGAAGTATAATGTACTACCTTTATAAATGCAATTATATGTATTTAATATATAGGTATATAGGTACTGCTATACCAGGTGATCCATTTAACGTAGGAGAGACGCTATTATTATTTCAGAAATTATTAACCATTTTAAAAATGTTTCATTTCTTCATTAGTCTTATAATTTGTTAATGACAACATGTATTTTTAATTCATTATTTCCAGAATTTTTTTGGAGTACTTTGATGCATAAAAATCAATTTTTTGAGGACTAGTTTATGAACTATTGTAAATACTTATTTGAATTTAGATGAGTAGATTAGTTGTACATGCAGTTACCCCGGAAATAATATAGTATGGTTATCCTACTCTGCTGATCTAAACTTGAAATACCTTATAACTAATAAACTATTTATATCGAAATATTCCAAATAATATTTTACTTTGGAGTATGAAATTAGAAATGTATGTTGTCATTTGAAAGATTAAAAAACCTAAAAATTATAACGATAAAATATTGTTTTGTAATGACTTAAAATTATGTAAAAGAAATATTTTCAAAAACTTTATTGTTTTCTGAAATAATGAGTGTACCTATTGATAAGTGAATCACTTCGTGTATATATATATATATATTATAGCTTATTATTATTGCCAACCTATGTTCTATTTGAATAGTCGTTTAATAATGTTTTGAAGTCTTAATATTTATGGCATACCTATGCATAGAAATGTATAGAAATGTATACAGACATCTACAATAAGTAAGTATAATGAGTGGTCAAAAAAATGTTAAATCAATTTTTACGATGGCAGTCTGCCTCATTGATGAAACTCTTTTTTTCGTGTATTTGACAGTGATTTTTCACCATGACTAAAATGATGGGAGACTGTACACTACACTTTAATACTAAACAATAATAGTTTATAGTCACTCGGATGTTCTTTTGAAATTACATAACTGCCTTAGTGCATCTCAACATGGCTAGTTAAGAAAATTGTATTTTCTGTTCTAATGACATACATTGAACTGAATTTAACTTTGCGACAAATTATTTTTTTAATAATAATATTGATACTTAATTAAAAAAGTAAAATGATTTATTTTATTATCAACTACCTATCTAAATATATCTAGGTGTACATTACATGTGTAGAAACTTCTGTATTTGTCGCTGTTTATACCTACACGTTTTCCTAAAGTTCTATTTTACGAACTCATGTTTTAGTTTGTAAAATATTTCGCTTTTTCCAGCTTTATATATAATTATTTTGACGGATATTTAATTTTAAGATTATTTTATTATTATTTATGTTAAACCATAGTTAAAGAAATATTTTTAAATGTTTTTATTTAACACATTATGCTCTTTATACTATGTATATTACAAAGTGACTTCAATAAATTTATAATTAAAATATTGAATAATGCAAAATATATATTAAATTTAGAAATGTTATCCTAATTGGCTCTTATTATATGAAAATTATTTTACTTAGGTGTATTTAATGTTCCAAATATCAGTTATAACTTATAAATTAAAATATTAGTTGTTTAGTCTTGATTAGTTTGTCGATTATTATTTCTGTTAAAATTTTCTGATACAGTAAAATTCTTAAATAACATTGTTTTTATCAACTAAAATTTTTTCAGGTTGAAAATAATATGTTCTTGAATGGTATTCTTTTTTAATTTCCAGTAAATTTATTAAAATTTGTGTAAAAAGTATTTTTTGCACACATTTCATTTCATATATCTCCAGTTTCTAGGTATACCTTATGCTCACAAATCATTTCTAATGTAATAATTGTCACGTCCACGTTAAAAATTATAATAGGAAATAGACCCAACGTAGAAATAAATGGACAAACAGTATTTTTTTCCTGTTAAATTTCTGATTTTGTTGTATTGTAAACTGTAATATTGTATAATTTAGTGCCGAAGTATAAATTTTTTTTAAGTAATGATCAGAAGTATTACATTACACATTAACATTTAAAAAAAATTAAAAATAGTATCACTTTCTCCAACTTCTTATTTTTATTCATTTTATAATTGGTGCGTACATTTTTAAGTAGGTACTGAATACTGACATGGAATGTTTTATTTTATATACTTACGAAATTCAGTGGATGGAAGAATCTTGTTTGCTTATTTTTATTACACGAGTTTACGTTTTCGTTATGAGTACAATATTAGTTATCACATTTTTAATGAGGAAGTTTGTGAATAATTGTCATTGCTGACATTTTATATAAAATATTTTGTTTCTAATAAAAATTATGTTCCTAATTAATTATTATTTTTAAGTTAGTCTTAAGACAATAATCGACAAATAATTTGTTTAAATATAAATAATTTATTAATTTATAGGAATTAAAAAAAAACACACACACACTAATTATTCATGCAGGCTTCCATCATTAGCTTCAGTTGACGTATCCAATAGGTAAACAAAATAATATATCTATGTGTTTTTTTATAATCATGTTACATCAAAGCTTAAAATATATAAACATGTAACATGTGATGTTTAATATTATATTGCAATTCAACAAATAAATGTTGTTGTCTTTGAAAATCTGACAATATGAGGCACTTCGCGCATGCTCTTATATTAGTGCGCCTCAAGTATGTCTATCAAAAATCGTGTGTCCCGCATTCCTTGGAAGAAGATTTAAATCTTATACTCTACCGCATGCAAACTTAATGTATCATTGTATCATTGACACTGAAATGGTTGTTTCTATTAAAGCCAAAATGTACATAACGGTTGTTAAACATAAATACCGTGAAATAAAATTTAATAAAATTAGTGTTTACTTATATTATAATACATGTATTTTTATGATTGTTGGCAATCGTGGACGTGATATCGACTATTAAAATATATTAAATCATTAATTACCGTTTGGTTTTAGACCGGATTTCCGGATACATATGAAAACTCCGTGTTTACGTATAGATATAAATATATAAAATTATTATATAAATATTGTTATGAAAATATGGATAACGGGACTGTATAAATTGAAGTTGCCAGATGTTCCTGGCGTTGCGCAATGTCTTTAGAATTTGAAACGTTAAAAATCCCCGTCACATAGTTTTGTTTTTGCTACTAAAGAAGTATAATATGTAGTTACGACGTGTGAATAGATGTTATTGGATAAACTCGTCGATGACCAGTTATGTTTGGCTCAAATCGGATTATTTTTTATAGGACATGGGCGTAAAACGTAGGTATATGTATCTAATATTGGTTCAATCACCGAATTATATTATTTGTTATTAGAAATCATTTAACACAGGCACTTATTATATATAATTATAATATAATATATATTATAAAATACATTTGATGACTTTTGTCGAAAGTTTAGGAACTATAGACGTGTGCTATGGCATAACCAGGGGGGGGGGGTCACGGGGGCCATGCTAACCCAAACTGGCCGTATTTTATATATAAAAAGGTATTAATTATATTTTTGGCTTTATTGGTTTTTTTTACTTTCGAAAATTAAAATTTTATCAGTATTCTGTGGTATGAATATCAATTTTGATAAACACTATAGTGACAGGACAATAGAGCATAGCAGCTTATGTGTGGTTAAAAAGCTGAATATGGTTATAAGTTTAAAACCATAAAAAAGAGATATAATTACACTGATAACATTGGACTTATTCATGTTGGTATACATATTTTTTAGATAGTAATATGTTATAAACAAATATATACATATAGGTAATAGTAAAAAAAATGTGTTTTTGAATGTTTTTTTTTTCCCCATCCTTTCAGAAATCCTTACTACGCCACTAGCCGTATGCGTCATGATTCATATAGAATGACAGGACTTTAAATCAAATATAAACCAAACGGAAAATGGTATCTGGGGAGGTTTTTTTTTTAATTTTCTTCGTTCCAAAATACAAACATATTGGATATATTTTTATCATAGGAGTATGTAGGTACTTCGTAAAACGTTAGTAAATCATCCAAAATAATAACTTCATAGTTCTTTGAATGAATTATATGTATTGTATATTATTATGAATTTAAACAATTTAATAGTCTTCGTGTTTGAATGGTGAAACACTATCGAACAGTAGGTATTATTGGGTATACTGTTAGATGCGCTTCAGTATATTATGCTTTCCACATTAAATCTATAGTTATAGGGGAATCGCGCAGTATCTGTCGGAATAAACATCATATGAAAAAATATCAATATTTATAGATATATTATAGTTGTAATTTTCAATTTTTTGAATACGCTTGAAATGTCAGATTTGGTATTAGAAAAAAATAAGTACATATTTTAGTTTTAGACAACTTACGATTCGCCTGTCTTCGTAATATTACTAAAATGTCAACTTTAATCTATGAATAATTTATGAAACAAATGAATGCATTAAATATTAAAATGTAACCCACACAAACTACACAAGGCAAAGTTAGAAGCGAGGTTAGAAGTTAGTACATTTTTCTAACTAGTTGGTAGTTTAATTTTGGTTATAGGTACTTAAGACTTGAAGTATTTAGTTTAATACTTTATAATTAATAAAATTACTCGTACTCTCGCTTTTTTAAGTTATAGCCCATGTATGTATATAAGCGTATTTAGTCATTTAAATTCTTATGTACCTAATAGTTATGTAGACTCAAAAATTTCTTAGCCGGGTTCCTCTAATTAATATTTTTAAGTTAATTTAAATATAAGTAATAGACTAAATATGCAATAACATGCATATTTATTATTATATGTTATCACAATTTAAAGTATTAATTAAATAGGTACCTATAGTAGCAAGGTTATTTCAATATTTTCGTCCCATGTTGATTTCTTTCTGGTGTACTTGTAGTTGGCTCACACTATTTTTTACGGAAATTGAGGAATCCAATAAATAACACCCTCGTAGTATAATATGTATCAAATTAGATTTATATTTTTTTCCTTATGAACTGTTAACATGGGATGAACTCTGTTTCCATTAAACCCCCTCTCCCCCTTAAATATATATAAGTACCTGATACATACCCAATATTAAGCTTTATTCTAAAAATAACAATTTTTGTTATTTTGTTGTTATTTGAAAATATTAATTTTTGGTACTTGAAAGTACATTATTGTATTTTATACATACAATGGCATTTTCAAATGCGATGTTTTCGAAAAAATGAATTAACCTACTATATGTTACTAATAGTAAAATAATTTACTTCAATAGCAATAATATCATAAAATATACTTAGTAATTATAGCCGACAGACCGTCTTTGCACAAAATTGTTTTTCATATGAGTACAATAATTTTATATCATTGAAATACAATTACAGTGACCTATATGACATTCAATGTACATCAGAGCACTACCGACTTTCCAAATTTTCTTTATACTTAAAATTAAAATAAATGTATTATGGTTAGATGCAATCATAAAATGAAAAATAAAATATGTTGTGAACCATTATTGCTGTATTGAATAAGTTTTATTTTATAATATTTATAGTTCAGTAAATATTTTTTTTAGTTGATATAAAGTTTGTATCTAATAAATGCATATAATAATTGACAATCCATAGTCTTGTAATTGAGAAAACTTTAATTTGATTATTTGGAAAAACATATTTAATATTTAGCTTACGATTTTCAATCATTCACTAGTAAATTTTTGAGACAGCTGTCTGAACTAATTTGTTACAATAATTCAAGACTGTATCAAAGAGGTTCGTTAGGCGTCTTAATAACTTTTATTTTAAAAATAAAACTAAATACCTAGTTTAATAGATTATTTCAATAGAAAAATCTTTATAGTTATTCGCATAAAAACGGTTGCATGTCAAAAGAAATTTCAACTGTGGTCTGTGGGTAAGGCTAATCTGCTAAGTTCTATACCTATGTTTAGGTCAGTGCCACTTTTATGGATTGTGATCAATTATATGGACGATATGAATCAATAGATTTTCGTTTTTGGGTTCTTAACCACAAACTATTATTATTTTGTTGTTAACAGTTAATTGCATTTTTTTTTAGTTTAAGAGAGAAAAAATATTCATCCGTTCCGTTCGAGCAAAACTCATCTTAAGGTTGACCTCCGCGTATTGTTGTAAGCGTTCAATTATTTCAATTATCAATGTGATATGCTTATTTATTTATTTTTTATCTGATAATACAATAATATATCTACTTATAGGTGAAGTTTTGGTGTACAATTTATGTAATATCAAACAAATTAAATATTTTTTGAACTTTTAGTTTGGTACAAAAACAGATGTCATGTATAGAGGAATTTAATAAAATATTATAATATAAATACAATAAAATATAAAATATACCTACACGGTTACACTTTATACTATTGTTTCACTTAATTTTGCATTATAAAAAAAATTTTAATTATATGATGCATATAATATGTACTATGATGTAAATATTAGGTATATCGTTTTTGTGTATTAATTTTTAATAAATGTAAATTTATTTAAAAAAAAAATGTTTTGGAAAGAAATCAATGGGAATGCTGATGGTTTTTAAATTGCATTTTATTGATTGATAGAGCAAAAGTTGAAAAAGAAAACCCAATGAAATAGGCTTTGAAAATTTTGGCAATAGAAAATATATTGGCTTATGAACAGTTAAGTGGTTGGTAAAGAAAACGTCTGGAATTTCATACAAAGAAAATATAAGGTGAGATCAAACAATTTCATATAATCAGGGTTTCTATACATGTATGCATTATGTTCAAAACATCCAGTAATATACTGCGCCGTGATTGATACACACTCATAAAGGTTTTACACAAATCATTTTAATAATCTGCTAAAGCTTAATGGCTTAAAATTTAAAATTTTCGTATTAAACAAACACTTATAACTTATTACAATTTTTTCAAAAAATATTATTAGTGTTGAAAATTGCATGTTTTATTAAATACAGTCAGTAGGTATAATCAATATTACGTTATGATTATTATTAGCATATCAGATTAGATAATTAGATAGGTACTATAAAGCTTAGAGTTAAACCGTTAAAGTATGGAAGTCATACTTGTTGATGAAGTATATTTTTAAGACTTGCTGTGAGCAATGAAACTTGATTTGTGCATAAGTTATGTACTACTAGGTATATACAGTATTGTGTATTTATTTACACATGATATCTTTGTTCAAATTTGAAGATATATTGGATTATTTAATATTTATATAGGTACCTATTATGGTTTATAATTAATAGTAATACATACTATTAAATATAATATGCGCAATAATAAAGAGAAAGTGTACAAAAGTTTGAAACAATCAGTTTAGATAACATAGATACCTAAATATAACTTGTCTGTAAATTAGGAAAATTCATTAATTTACCTAATGATTATTTTTGTTAAAAATATATTTTTATGTATACATAAAATACATAAACTATTAAAATTGTGTATTAGTCATCGTTTGTTGATAGTTTAGAATATTCATAATTTGTATAAAACGGTGTATAAGTAAGTTTTGCTACAAACAAATAATTTGATTGTTTTTTTGTTAAAATAGTTTTAAATACAACTTATCAGAAAGTAATTAAGCATGGAGATCCAAGCTGTGAGGAAATTTGGATATTAATTGTGGTATTGGTTTTAAGATTGGATCCTTTTAGTAATATGTTATGTAAAATATCTACTTAAATCTGGGTACTTAATATTATTTACCTATATCATCATATATTATATTATATTTTTATATTCCAAGCAGAGCGTTAATTACATATCCTGGTCGAATTTACTATTGTGTTTATTCAAAAGCAGTATTAATTTAAATTATTGTCTATAAATTTTAAATTTTCTTGAATTTTTGATGATTTACAAATTCAAAAACCTCGTGTTGTTATAATTATTTTGTATTTTTTGTAACGAATAGCTCATTAGCTGTAAATACAAATCGCGTCCCCCAAAAACAATTAGAGTATCTCAGCATTCTCCCCTCTTTTTGTTTCTACACGTGTGTGGGAAAATGTACAAATAATAACAAGAGTGGCTTATTTTATAATATCAGTGTTGTAATTCGTAACAATTTATTAACATTTTATTGTGCCGTATATACAACGGCCGGAAATTGCTTTCAATCATCACTTAGATAAAAAAAAAAGGGGAGTTTATACGCAGAACAAGTATTGAAAACGATCAAACTAAATATTATTTTATGTGATGTATTTTATTCGACACCGTTGTCGTACTCGTGTGTAGGCATACAGCTAACAAAGTCGATTGATAAGTAAATAATTTAATAATTAATAAAATAATATAATTTCGTTCGATTGACGAATACTTTGCGAATAAAAAATAATAACAATAATACAAACAATACAAATAATGATATTTGAAATTTTAAAGGTATGGTTATTATATACATAGTATAATATAATTTTCAATAACAGGTGATAATAATATATTTCGCAGATACCGCGCAGGTGTCGTCATATGTGCTTCCTGCAGGTTGTATTGGTTGCACCATAGTGTAAACAAATTGCATGATGGCATGTAATTAGCAATTCGAAAATAAAAATCTAAAATAAAATAATATAACACAATATCAAAAGAGATGTAAACAATCGTCACGATTATACACATTGTTTGATGTATAAATAGTAAAAAGCGATATGAGTGAATATTAAAACGATGAGCTTCGGAAACATCGGGTTATGAATAATGATTGAATAAAAAAAATAAATAATAATTATGAATAATATAAAAACTGATATTTGATAATAATGATAGTAAAAATAATGCGTCGACGTTTATATTTTTATGTTTTTTTTTTAACATCAACATATTATACTTAGGTAGGTCTGGGATATTTGTGCTTAGTTTTATTCTCAAGGGTATATGTGTCATCTGTGATCAATGTAGTATACATTTATATATTCATGTTACATAAATACTAGCATGGACATAATATAATACTTGCACATAGAAACACAATATACATACATATAATACAGCTAGCATTGTGCTATAGATTAAATATATTTAACCTGCGATATTACTGAATGTGGTTTTATGGTACCTAGGTATTGTGTTTCACTTAATCCCAATATGAAGGATTAAAGGAACAATGGTATTTTTGTGATGAATTCAGTAAAAATTAGATCGTCTTTTGAAATGTATTAGCACTATTATTAATTTCTAATTTTAATAAACGAGTAAAAGAAAGAAGTTTTAATTAAAAGTAGGTATTAAGAGGATGTTACAGTGACTTAACTACAGAGTATTTTAAAATTGTAAATTGTTTGTACATTTTAAAATACTCATAACTCGCTTGAAAACTAAAATATAATAAAAAGTCTATGTTATTGCCTAGATAATATTTTTTCCTTTAAATCGTATAAGAAGTCAATTCACTTTAATTTTTAAACTAACGGAGATAAACGTGATCTGATTAGCGTACAATTTTTTATATTATGCACTTGTAAGATGGAGAAAACAAATGTCACTGTAACATCCCCTTAATGAAATTGCGTTGTTTAAAAAAGGTTATTTGTTTTTTATTAAATGTAATCATGCTGTTTAATATTTTAAGCGTTTGTTATTTACTGATTAGTATTTGGTCGATAACTCGTTTGGATACATATTTAATTTTTTTTTATAATTGTCATGTTTTTTATTTACATTTATGTTTGTACTTTAAATATAATATTTATTTATTGTAGTTCTGTGTGTACCTACATTTAGACATTGTTCCCCTTGTCTATTGTATCTGGCATTATATTTAAAAAAATAATATACATTAGGTATATGTAGTTCTTTTTGGGTATTTTGTATTACATTTTGATAATATTACCATTAAATAAATTATAGGAATTTATTTATTTTTACGTTATAACCTATGAACCAATTAATATTATATTTCACGTACATATATATATATATATACTAATATACACATTACATTTTAGAATAATAGGTACTATAAAATATATATTGTATAAGTACCTATTATTAATTATTATAATTATTAGTAGATTTTGAATTTTGAATTTAATAAATTGTTAAGATGTTTTGCATTTAATTTAACTAAATTTATCATAGATGTATTTATGTTGAATATAATAATATAATAATATAGTATAATTCAATTATCTTTCGAATAAATCGCAATGTCTTAATCTCATTCATTTTACTCTTATAAACGATTAGATTATAATAATACTATTTATAATGATTGGTTTAACCATATTCTGAAAACAATGATACATAATGATTTAATTTGTCATTAATGCTAATATCGTCAATAGTTTTTCTATTTGTATACAAACGTCTATCGAGTTCATCAAAAGAGTTCATAAAAAAAAAAACCTTGACTATAATATTATGCTAGTATTGAATGTAGATTCTTCAGTATTAGTAATAATATCTGTATTAGTAAACGATTAGTATGTGTTAGATTAACAGTACCCAGTTGGCGATGTGGCCTGAATTATGTTAAACAATTTATTAGTATAAAATATTTTGTTTGCAGTAAATAAAATAACAATTGTATACAGAAACAATGTAGATTATAGTTAGTTTTCTTTACAGTACATGGGCATTACAGTGTAAAGTTGTTGCTTTACACTGTAAACGATAATACTGTATTCTATTTTTGTAGTAATTTTCTCGATAAAATAATATGTTAAATGTTTTTTTTTATAATTTATTTTAATGAATAGATTTTTAAACATTAATCAGTCATTTTGATGTCCTAAGAAAAAAAAATATTGGATTGTGACCTTCTCATCGTTATCATATGGTAAATAGTACATTGAATTTTGTCAACCGATTAAAATATTTTATAATCTATATATTCATTAATTTAAGAGGATGTCAGCGCACCATTTGTTTTCTCTCTCTGACCCACGCGCAGTATAACGAATTTGCATTCAGCAGATACAATTTTTTGTTTTTTTAGCTTTAATATTAAAGTGAATTGACCTGTAATCAAACATAAAGCTAAGAATATCATTCATGCGGCAACTCTTAAAATTAAGTTGATATTTCAATTTTAAAACAAATTATGCAGCGTGTATTTCAAAATTGGAACATTTTAAATAGTTATAATTAAACTATAACTCACGTTTAAATTAAAATATCAATAAAAAAACTACAAGGTGTGCTAGATAATGTTATTACTTTTAAGTTTGATTGTAAGGCTTTGATCAATCCATTTTAATAATATTAAAGCTAACAACACAAAACTGGATCTTCTGAACGGAAATTTGTCATGTCGCATGTGGGCCAGAAAGAGAAAACGAATAGGGTACTGACATCCTCTTAACGTTAATAGTTATTATACAATGCGTAATTCAATAGTGCAATAATATCGGTGTAAAACAATACACGTTTATTATAAATAGGCAGTAAAATGTATTGCATATTTGCTTTGTATTAAATTTGTCGGTATAGGTCGTATCACGGTATATGTTGATACTTGATACTATTAGCCACTAGGTACATAATACATTGATTTTGAGGTCGATACGTGAGATACGAAAATATTACGTCTGTTTATTCAAAAATCCACTATTTAAAAAATAAAATATTACGATGTATAAAATACAATATTCATGTGTTATATGCGCCGCGTATATTTACATTTATATTATCGTGCGAGCAACCCGGCCGAGATATAACTTATTAGTCTGAGCTTACGCGAATTACACACACGCCCACTCACACGCACAATATGCACATACACTATTATACCGTTTTAAGTTGTGTTACATGGTAGGTACCTATAGTTAAGTTTTTTTTTTATTATTTGGAGTCTTTGCTAACAATTTTTGTGTATGTGTTATAGATGTACCTCCTCCGGTGTATCTGTGTGCCTATATGTACCGAGTGGTATACATCCCACCGGATTTGTCAACATCGCGTTCGGTTTATATAGAAATTTACTTGACGAAAGTTGTCTCTCCGTAATTGGGCTTTTGGGCGATAAAACCCAGGTATTTTGTTTAAAGCTCCTCGGGCTTTATTATTTCCGATATTGTCCCAACACCTTGAATACCTATCTAAGGGGTGTGCGCGCGCGCGTGCGCATCTGTGACGTGTATATTATAATTTATAATATACGTATAATGTATATAAATGCCTATTTGTATGTTTTCAAGACACGTATGTGCTCAAATCATATATTAATATACTAATATACGATAGAAGGTACCCAACTCTGTGTCTGCTGCTGGATTTGTCTTTGTCAGTGAGATAAAAACATTAATTGCAACCCGGTGGCGGTAAATTATAATTAAACGGGACTTATTGTGTTTGTATAATAATATATTAGTAATGAGATCGATTTCGAAGAAATCAAATTGAATCGTAAATAATGACTGTTATTTGATGTGTTTGTATATGCAAATTGATTTACAAATTTCAATCAATCTAAGTTTAGCAACATATTATGTTCGTTGAAAATTAAACAGAAACTAATTAAACCTTTTTCCTATCAACTCGTGAAATAGTTGAGTAAATTACTATCAATAGATAGTAGCTCGAGGGTACATCTGAATGCCTGATGCACGTAGTATAGACATCTATTGTGCATTTGTACTGGTGTACACTGTATGTCTGTATAATATAATATGTACAATGCATAGGTATTATAGACATCTACTACACTTTTAAAATAATTTATTCATATTCTATAAATGTTATTAACGGGTTTACTTCATAGTATTTTCCGAGTTTCAAATTGTAATTGAAAATTTAACTTTAAAATATAAGTATAGGACATAGGTACTATAAGTAGTATAAAATTATAATTTAAATTAAAGAAAAAAATCTCATTGTGCACTTCCCATTGCGTCTAACCATCGTGTCGCGGGAATGGTTTTTGTCAATGAGAAACACTTGTAAAAATTACTTATGAGTTATGACTTATGTACTGTACACATAAAAGAATAATACCGTGGAACGTCGTCTCGTTTAAATAATCTATTCCAGCCATGATTTACGATAACTTTTGTTCGCAAACAGTTTCTTCTACTCTGTTTCCCAAAAACCTCGGCTTCCTTTTAACAAGATGTTTATCGGTTCGCCGATTTCCGAATAAGAGTTTGTTTTTTTCTTCTTTGAGAATAGTTAAGGGCTGCAAAACTTTACTAACAGTATAATAAAAATGTTTTCGCAGAGTATTTGACTAGTACTGGAACTGTTGATGAACTTAGCCTGCTGCTGTCGGTCTACAATAATGGGAAAACTATTGAGCCTGTTAGCTCGAGACGAGAATAGTTGCTGTTCTGCTCAACAGAAATACGACATTTTTTTAGATTTTGAAAGTAAGTATATTACCACCTACCTGTTTATTATTAATTTTTTTTATTTAATTTGAATGACTTCAACGTTTTCTATAGAAAACCTCTGTACTGTAATTAAAAATTATTGTTTGTAATCTTATATATAAAAAAAATTGATATGTCTCGACTCTCGGTTGAGCCGTTGTATCCTATCGGACGTTCGAAAAAATTGAATCATAAATAAACTCAAATATATTGGACAACTTTATAGAAAACTGCTTGGTAAAATGGAATCCACTAGGTAACAAATCTAATTTAAAATTTTCGAAGGTATGTCATGACGTTATGCATTATTTTTTGTTTTAGAAGCATATTATATTATACGATGGTACAGAAACAACGTCATGTCATATCGTTCATATATTCGAATGGAAACTTAGTTAAAAATCTGATAGAAAAATGCCCTTACAAATATTACAAGATTTTATATTCCCAATATGTATGTCTTATGCACGCATATACTATATAGCCAACCAATTCAAAAATAATTGAAGCAATTAATTTGAGGGTTATAATTAATAAATAATAACTAATAAGTACGTATTTAATAACGAGTAGACACCAACTAGAATATTATAAATTTATAATCATTTATCGGCGAATTTGGGTATTCCATTATTTATGGAACATTGTGCGTGCAATATAATGTTTTTGTAGTAAGGTTATACCTACCTATAATATGTAACTTCAATGTTTGTATCTTATTTTTTTTGGTTTGAAAACTATTGTTACTTTTCTACTGATTTTTTAATTCCTCAGACTATATCTACTTAAAAATACATAATTAATTAGTCCTCTAATGTTTCATTATTATTAAAAATCAACTTAAAAAGTAGTTTGAACTGTTGAAGTGCTTAAATAATTTAAACTTTTAAATACTGTAAAACGTAAAGTTTTGACATCAAATAAAATGTTCAGAATGGACTTTCATTAGGTACCCCTTAAAGGAGTTGTTACAAACTTTATTTAAATTCACTGCATACATTAGCAAACGTTTTTTCGCCCATTTACTTGGTTTTTAAATCGAAACTTAGAAGTATTATCACGGTTTATTTTGATTTTTATATTTTGAAACATAATGAATACACAAAAGAACATAATTATTTAGAAACAATTTTTTGTAAGTTATTATAATATTGTTGTAATTTATTTTTTCATTAAACGTAGGTATGCGCTTTAGCATTGTAGACATATATCAAAATACTATAAATAATCGTAGATATATAAATAGATAATAAATAGGTATTATTGATACATTATAAAATATATGATAGTGTATTTACTTGATAAATATTGCAACTTGTATTAATTTTCTTCGTAAAATTTGAGGTAATCATTTAATATTTTTCAGAACCTATAGTGACTTATCTGAAAAATATTATTCAAAAACCTAAAGAAAGTAGCAGTATTGAACAAATATTTTTATGAAATATGTAAATTTGATTATAAAAATTAATATACTTACCTAGGTAGTATCAAGTATCAACGGCCGTAAAATAATAATTTTATTAAATTTAACAAGTTTTTGTTTGTATAATATTTTTTAAAACCACTTGCCTTAAGTAATTGACATGTAACTTTCTATAAGTATTTAAATATTAAGTTTAGTTGAGTGTAACCTTAGGTACATTATCGAAATTTCTAAACTAGCTTTTTATTCAATATATTCTTATAATTATATAATACGGCGTCCTCTTAATTACGATCTTATGTAACATAAAAATACAATAATGCGGCAAGTTAAAATCCTTTTTTAAAATAAATGATGAGTATTTATATTCATTTTATAAGAATAAAAAATTGTTTTAATGCGATTAAATATTTTTTATAGCGCATTGGCTTCAAAATATTTTATTTAATAAGATCAGCTCGGTAGCAAAAATGATTTCACCAAAACTATTGGATGACGTTATAATATGTGTTACCGACTTTCTTTATTACGATATATTAGTCATTTAAGTGATTCAGGTTGTTAGTGGTTTTTTTTAAACATATTATGTTAATATTTATTATTATACTATTGTAATTTATGAGTATTGAACAATCGTTGCTAATAATTATAACCTAGTAATAAATTATTTTAACAGACTTCGCGTGACATACGCGTTATTTTGTCTGCATTATATTTGATAAACGCGTATCGCACTAATGTTTTTTTTATTATTATTAGTATTATTATTATCACACCAATTATGTGATCAACTTTGACCGATGACATTTTTAAATTAGAACAAATTAATGTTTCATTTAATTTAACATTTTAGATGCCCAACCTACTGAAAGTGAAATGGAACTATTTGACGAGGTCCAAATCGTGCTTACCGAGGCCTCTGACGTGCTTTCCGATCTCAAACATTACTTGGGCGCTGACCAATACATACGAGCAGCGATTAATAACCCAAGTGCCGAACAAAATGCATTGACATGGGAAGCGTTGATGCCTCGAATTCGCACTTTGAGACGATTCTATTTTTTCTCACAAAAAATAGGTAAGTAAAATATTAATAATTAATATATTTGAACATATAAACAAAAAATCAAGTTATAATTTGTTCGTAGTTTATTATGATAATATTGCTTAATAATAATCAATAATCGACACTTATCGTATAACAAATATAAATAATACTACATAATATTATCAATAATTCCTCAAAATGATTCATTTATGACAGTGGTTCTGCTAGTGATGCAATTATATAGCCTCATAATTCTGAGTGGAGCGATTAAAATTAATAAAAATAACATGTTATATAAATATAAAATATTATAAAAATTAATAATTTAATAAATGCTTTATTTTTTGCAAAATTAATTCAAACTATCGTATTATACTAATAATACAATAAATTACTAATAACAATAAACCTAAATATATTTCATAATAATGAGACGTCTGACTGTCTCCGCTATAGTCTCTTCGTATGAAATTAACATCAAATTAAAATTTAACGCATCCATTACAGTTACCTACCTATCCAATGACGAGATACACTCGACATTCAACTCCTACTCTACAACTAACCGACTTTCCCGTTTTTTCACAAAACTAATAAAATTTTCGTTTTCAAAAAATGTAAACCAATTTTTGTCGTTACAAATCAAAAACAAAAATATTGATTTTAAAATGTTTTAAATTTCATAATCAATTAAAATTGAAGTTATTTAATATACATTAAATAAAGCTGATGAAAATAATTACCCAAATACGTATAACTACAACTACAGCTATATTTATATTTAAATTTAAAAAAGATAAATAATAATGTCATAATAATTGTTATTATAATCATTTTCTGATTTGGCGATATGGTATTATTTGTTGGGCTATCTCCCAGAATGCGGTATACTGTCGTTTTGTGTACTACCTAATTATAATACTAGTATAGCTTCCGATCTAACAATGTTTTGTGTTCTAATAAAGTTGGGATATCCATATTGCTATGATTATCATATTATTTGAATTCACTTCATACATTATATCTTTATATTTGCCAGTTTTAATGTTATAAAATCAATGCTATTATAGGTAACAATAACATTTTAGTTAGTTTAGTGTTGTTGCTCGTTTATTGTATATATGATGAGTTACTCCAACTAGTATAGTTGTTTATAATCTTTTTTTGTTTTTTTTTAAATGTTTGTAAAATAATTGTTTATATTATATATTTTAACTGAAAAATTCATAATTAAATTAAACAGTTATTAATAATTAATATATATAATAATTTTATAGGTAAATGTTTTTAATTCATTTAATATTTTTGAATTATTTAAATTTTATTTTGATAATTATTTATTTAATTTAAAATCATTAAATTAAATTAAATTTGCATTGTAGACCACATATTTTTTAGTTAGATGTCATATAAGGAGATCGCCTTTTTTTAATTCCGTATA
This sequence comes from Sitobion miscanthi, assembly GCA_008086715.1. Classification (NCBI taxonomy): domain Eukaryota; kingdom Metazoa; phylum Arthropoda; class Insecta; order Hemiptera; family Aphididae; genus Sitobion; species Sitobion miscanthi. The sequence continues at coordinate 6,489,708 of CM017797.1, forward strand.
AAGTTAATTAAAACACATTTTTTTTCAGCTTTTGTTGTACCTCAAATTTTAACTGAAATATGTTCAGATGATATAACCCCATCCTTACACCTAGAAAATCAACAAGCTCTAGTCAAACAATTTTCCGAGATCATTGAGTTTGTGTTGAAGTTCGATGAATACAAGGTATACTGTCGTTGGCAGCATTTCGTCGGAAAACTTTATTAAAAGTTGTTTGAGTAATTTCATTGTTTTCAAATTTCAGATGAGAACTCCAGCAATTCAAAATGACTTTAGCTATTACAGACGAGTGTTGATGCGTGAAGGCGCATCAGTGCATTCGTTCACAGACCAAGATGAAGATTCTAACAGCAACTTGAACGTTGCCAACAAAGTGTCCTTGTTCTACGCAGAAGCAACGCCAATGTTGAGAACACTGTCAAATGTTACTTCACAATTTTTGAACAAAGTAACTACCTACTATATTTTACAGGAATTAAAATGTTTTGCATTATTCAATCTAAACATTTTACCGGTACACAATGTAAAGTGTCATCGAGATAACCTAGAATAAAACGAACTACAAATAATTATTTTACTATGGAGCACTACATCATATGTATATTTCTTTTTTTTCACCAATGGAACATTTTTGATTTTCTAAACTTTCATCGTAATTCATTATATGACGGTTTGTCATTCCAGCAATAACCATTCCAATCAAGTATTTTCTCCTAACGCCAACATTTGACATTTTTTTTTCTGTATTTCCAGGATAAACGGCTCGTCGACTATGCTATTGATATGTTGAGTACCATGGTAAAAGTGTGCATACGCATGTTGGAAACACCGTAAGTCATATTTACTTCCTCGATAGCATTTTATTATAATCGCAACGTGTTATTATTGTTCCACAGTACGGTTCAGTTCAGAAAACAGGAAACTCACCTTTTCATGCTTCGCGTATTAGTCGGCCTCATCATACTGTACGACCACGTGCACCCAAACGGAGCGTTCGTCAAGACTTCCAACATAGACATTAAAGGTTGCGTACGGCTGCTTAAAGACCAGCCGGAAGAGTTTCAGACTGAAAACCTGTTGAACGCACTGAGGTAATGAGACTGTTAGAAGCTTGGAACCTAGACGCAATATACCTCTAAAGTCTAAGACAACAATAATGATTACTGTTGATAACCGTTTGATTGTTTTCTCCGCATAGGTATACTACAGCTCATCTAAACGACCCGTCTACATCGAAAACAGTCAGATCCCTGCTCATGGAGGCGTGATTTTTTATTTTTTTTTACAACACTGCTCAACCCAAGATCTGATTTTTATAAAATCATATATTTGTATTAAGTATTATATAATTTATTATTTTAACATGTAGTATTATTTTATAAGTTAACGGATACATCATGTATAATATTGTGTTTTAAGATATATTTTTTACTATCCTGTTTTCACAACTAAGTGTATTAGTAAATCAATACTTTTATATTAAGACTCCGTAGCTACAGTTTTAATTATTCACAGACATAAGTCCATCTTTCATGTATAATATATTGTATAGGTAGACTATATGCAGTATATTTTATATAATATGTATAAGTAATACGTATTATATGCATTTATTATAACTTATTGTTTAGTTGTTTTGAGATCAAAGCAAAAAGTTACGTATACGGAACAATCAACTAATAGGTTATATCATATAACCTATTATAATATAACTTATACTGCGTGTTAAAAGCACGTTAATCTTGGGTCTTCCTTTAGCAATCGGCACCTTTTAATTATCACTAACCGTCTATACCGCAGTAATTTAGATTATACCCGAAATATGCACTATCCCACAAGTATTTAAAATTTTTTTTTTTATTAGAACCTACCTATACGATATAACACACGTCATTGATTATTTCACGTTTTTCGGGACGAGTCTAATTGTGGGTGTATCAATAGAGTATATTATGTATTTGATGTTTCAACCCATGATGGGTGCGGATTGCATCGTTTTGGTGTTAGACACGTTTTTAATGTATTATTAATTGTATCTAAAATAACACAACTGTACAATTAGAATTAAATACTAATAAAAATTCAAGGAGTTAATGCACGTGCGGAGGGGAGCCCTATAAGTATATCAAGAACATCGTATGAAATAACACAATGTTATAACCTCTTTCCTGGGCCGATCTTAGATACGTCACTGAAGTATATAATATATAAGTGTACGCTGTTGGGACAAGGAAAGAGGCTAAGGTTATTCCACTCCGTGTAAAATATGCCTGTTGTATCGACACCGTGCACCGGTATAATAAATCGCGTAGTCTTCTATTTCGAAACGAAAAAATCGCGATCTGTCGTGTTTTTTTCGTACACGTATCATCGGAACGCAAAACGGACGGGCAATTCAATTCCCGTAAAAGCGCGGCGCCTCGGAGGATTTCCACCAAGCCGACTTATAAGTCATTTAAATATTTTATAAGTGCACACATATATATATATTATGTACATATTATGCATGCGTGCGGCAAGGGAGCGTGAAAGTGTAGCCGATTACGTATTAAAATCGTCGAATGTGTACCAACATATTTCACCCATCCGTTTAAATATGCTGATTTTTTGGCGAAACTTGAGCTCGTTTTTCGATTTTACACGTGTGATACGATACATGCAAGTACGCGCGTCTGATCGATAAATTTGTCAGCCTTTTCTTTATTTTTTTCATTTTCTATAACTTTTGCATAACTTATATTTTCTCTGCGTCCCCGCGTTTCTCGTTCATGTATACCTATAGGCGCAGTAGGTACTGAATGTAAGCAGTGCAATTAAGCGCACTAATAAATCACTGAATACACCTTATCATAGATATGTAACTAAAATTAATAAAAAATAAGTGTAACAACCTATTATAAAATGTGACCTGCGCCTATATGACGTTCTTTTACACCTCTTTGGGTCTCGCTTCTTGAACTATCTGTTATTCACTTTTCAGTAGGCATTGCGGTGTACTGCGGATTGACACAAATAAAAAGCGACCTGTTGTGAATTTGAATATTATATTTTTTGTATACCAGCTATGACCTACAGACAACTAATGATTACAGTATATACTCATTACTCGTGTACCTAATATCTTTTTGGATTTTTTTTTTTCATTTTTGTGCATTTATTGTATCTTGTAGGCACACATACAAAATAATAAGCTTATAGAATATAATAATGAGTAAGTAAACAAATAGAACAATAATTATTATTATATTATTTTTGCGTGCACTTGTTTCAAATTAAATCCGAGCGACGACGACCGTTACAACCCGTTTATATGTATATATTATTATAATATAATAGGTGCGTATTGCGTATGAATGCTCGCAAAGTGACCGTTTATACTTATATAGTTGTCGCTGGCCGATGTCGCACTGTGAGGCGACGAAGGGGGGGGGGACGTGAAGTTTTGTCGTAATTACCACCTGCTCGACGATGCGCGACGGCGGGAGGACGATGACGGTAAAATTATACGTTATTTATAAGGGATTATACGCCGTTTAATTAGGATAAGTGCTTTTATATTATACGCCACGGGATCGTCGCCGGTATAAATGTTACCGATTGTTTTTAATTTGCTCCACCGCCGCCGCCGCCGCCGTTCTTGTCCGGAAATCATAAGTACACAATTGGAATAATTGCAAAAATCCAGTATAATATAGGTAGGTACTAGGTACCATACCTACCTATAAACGGTGATTAGGTATAATATATGGACCATTATTGTGGACGTCGTCATCCCACGTGGTTCTCGTGTTATTAGTAACCTATCGTAATAAATATAAAATAATTAATATTATATACACTGGTCAGGAGGGTGGCGTTTCATTCTCGCAATATAAACGTTATCGAGGTGCCGTTATATTTTGGTCGCCCTGCGATTTGTAAAACGAATGAAGAAATAAACCACGTCGTTCATCCTCGCTCGGTTCGTCTCCGATACAACATTTATATTATATATACATAGGTATCTAATCTATGGATATAGCTGCTGGTTTTCGTGCACTTTACCGCCCCGATGGCGTCCGAAAGGTATACGACATTTTTATGAACATACGCGTAAACTTGGTACGAAAAAAAAAAAAAATGGAAAATTTAATTTAGCGCCGGAACGCATGTATATATAACATAATATATAATATATATTATGTACACTGCGCTGGATACAAACAAAATATATAGGTAGGTAGGTAGTATTTCTATCACGCGTCCGTAAACATTTTGCGGGCAAAAAAAACCAAACATTTTATGCACGGCTTATAAATATTTGATGGCGATATTAAACTCGGGTACAACAATATCATAATATATAATATGCACGCACGCGTTTTCGCGACGTCTTACATACACCACCGTGGAGTGAAAAAAAAAAATCAAAAAACGAAAGTCGAACTGCGCACTCAAAGCCGTTTAGGGTTAAATATATGTTATGTAATAATATGCTACTATGGTAGACATAATGCCAAACGACGATAATGATGATTTTGACGGATATAACACTGATATTATACGCCTAACTATAGTTATTACGTTTAATTATTCCCGGGATTTTATTGTTCTTATCGTGTTGTAAATGTTTTAGATTTTTTCAACGAAAATTTTCATGTGCCACCTCGAAGATAGGAAACCAAGAGTGTTATTTAAAAAAGGCTTTTTTTAATTTTTCCAACATAGTCTCAAGATCCGTAGGCACCTATATAATTTACCGGAAACCAATAGCATTTTTGAATAGCGCGGGTTCGACCTTCGAGATTCGTTTAGAATGGTTTTTAGAACCGTCGTTATTTTTATTGCTTAAAAATTAGTTTATAAGGTCACAAACTCACAATTAGATACAAGACACACCCGCAAAACTATAATAATATATGATAGTGACAAACAACTTAGAGGCGGAGATTTAGTTGGATTTTACTCGATTTTAGAAGGATGTGAACTTCACTTTTTTTTTAAAAATAAAGCTTAAATAATCAAATGAACAAACCAATTTACTTACCCTATTACATCTCCCCCATCGGCGTATTAAATTATTTTTGTTCGATGCAAAGATTACCCAAATTCTGCAATAAACAATAATACTTATCAATTATTATCACTGATTACAGTTAATCACGGCTTTTTAATTACGTTTTTCCACATGGTTTATACAGCTAGGCATTTAAATAAGAACTATTTGTGGTGCGCAGGTATGTAGCTGGTACACTCACAGCTAATCCTTAATATAATTAAATAAACGATTGTCTATAAGTAATACTGCATACATTTACGGATATTGAACGACGATTATGTTATAGTCATAAATCTTATAAAAAATATGGGAATATATTATTATAAATAATGATTGTATACATATTTTTTTTTCGTATGGTGCTATTGTCCGGGAGTAGGTCGAAAGCCTAGTTTGGATGCCTTTTTGACAGACACTTCTAATTGGGCGCCCGTAGGTTTTTGCCATGCCCGGTGGTCGGTTGGGGGATGGCTGTCTAAACAGTTGCCTGCCCAAAGAGCGATGCCGCCCGTGGCCGGGATTCGAACCGGCGAAGGTTTTCGATATTTATTTAGACCGGTATTGTATTTATTGTGCTCAATCGTTCGGTAAAATTTACTATTAAAATAGGCATGGCAACGTTGGAAAAAATTAATTAAGTGTTCTCATAATATAGATAGGTATATCAGTTTAAACTATGCTATAGTAGCTCATAACAAATCACAATGTGTACAGTATACACGGCACACCTGCACAATATATTCCTATAATAATAATAATAATAATATTACCTACATACAGGGACAGTGAATATGTGATTTTAAAAATATGTTTAAACTCGACAGTGACTTCAGATAATATTATAAGACTTCTCACTAAACATTATTAGCTTAAAGACAATACACCATTTAGTAAATATGAAACAATGGAGTTGAAAACAATATGCTTTTGAGATTGAAAAAAATCCTCAAGATGTTGAATAACTAAAGAAAAAACTTGGGGAAGAAATTTGTCAATTCGCTCTTATAGAAGTGACACACAGTGGCGGAAGACATACGAGGAATATTAGAAGAGTGCTTATAAAAAGAATGGTCGGTCATATTGAGAGAAAAAATATGTTTTTATTCAAGTAAATGGCGTATATTTATGTAATTCATTCTAATATATTATTGATAACTAATTTGTATTCGTTTTTATTTTATTATATAGTTGAATACTTTGAAAATCGGCAATTTTAATGCTCCGCCCTGTATGTACGCGTATAATAATATACATGTAAGTACGTATACAGATGGTAATGCGATGTCACGGAATTTTGTCGTCCACGTGGCGGTAATAAAAAATGCTACCACACTACGACGATGCGTTATATAATAACCGTACATATTATACTATATATAGGCATGTCTATATACAAATACTGTATTTATAGGTATATAAATACACAGGTACATGAGCACTGTAATGCAATATTATATAGCTACCTAGTATAATAAAATCTGTATACAGAGTGGGCCACCGTATTTTTTAGCCTTCCCTTAAGGCGAACACAAAAAAAAAAACAGCGACCCACTCTATTTATACCTATGATTAAAGTAGAAGTTATTGATTTATGTGCTCATCCACCGCGGTGTGAAAACACCCGTGCTGGACTACCTGCCTGTCCAACATATATATTTAATGGTTTGCCGTTTTTTTCGCGCGTTACTTGCATTATAAAAGTATAATGATATTATTATGATTTTCTCGGTGCGTTGACCGAAGTTTTTTATTCGTAAACTGACGATATATATCCGGTGCGGGGTTGGAAATGGATAAACGAAAATATAAACTATGTAAAATCCATCGCCGGGCGGGTAATCCCGACGAGGTACGTGCAGCGAAACGTTTAATTATTTATCGTATATATTATAAACGAATAATTGAAGAATAACTTAACCGCGATCTCTCGGAAGTCACATCCGCATCGTCGTCAGACCAAACTGGAAGACACGGCGAGGGGAACATCTCCAGGGACATATTGTCAACCGTCGCCCGTCGGGTCTGCGGCCGGCTCGAGACACCAAAACTATTCGTCGTCCTTCATCTCCCCTCTGGAGCGCCGGAGTAAAGATTTATGGAGGCAAAAGTGAGGCAATCAAACGGTTAAAAATGATTATATAGTTTTACGATCGTGGATGAGACGATAGGCAGATCGTAAAATGTCTAATTTATACGATACTAGTAATTGAACAGAAAATAGAGAACAAAAAAAAAATATGATCGAATAGGCGAACACTATATAATATATTATACACCTATTATAATATTTTCCCCCGCTGTCTATATCGGATCGTGTGACGATTTTTCTCTGTATAATTTACTCACATTATATAGATTGTACATAAATTAACCCGGTTGGCTGCACTTTCTGAGTACTTATATAAATTTCCAAGTACGCCCTAGGAACAGGACATTCTTGTTTTCAATACGAATTAGTTTTTAATTATTTTGTTATATTACTAGGCACAGATAAAAATAATATATAATAGATATTTTTGACGATTATTTATTTTGAATAAGGGTATATACCTATTGTCCTATTAGTGTCGTATAACTAAACAAATTAATTGGATCCCGTGTGAATGTGATAACTTAAAATCTAGGCCCTTTTCAATCATTTGATGTAATAACTAATAACTAACAACTAACTATACCCAATATAAGGTATTCAAAGTTTGTTGAAATTCGTACACTAATATTTTTTCTCTGAAGTCAACTGTCGCTATGTCATTATTAATACAGATTACAGATTCTTGATGTATAAAGTAGGTGTATGTAGTTTTCAGTATTTTATAAACACTAGTCAATGTTTGTTAGTTTATCCTGTGAAGTTGAGTTAGGTACGCATATGTATGTAATATTTTTAATTGTCAATAAGCCATATGCAGTGTACGTGCTTGGATGAAGGAAGTAATGCTATACCGCAGTTCTCCCTATCCATGTCAGTGGTTCATATTATGGAATAAAAGGCATGTAATATTTTTAACAAGCTTAAGCTTTGAAATGATGTCACGGAGGAATACTGAAAAGTTATAAAACATACGACTTGTAAAAATATTGTGGGAAAACATTGTTACCTAGATCGTTCCTCGAGATGCGTATTCCACTAAATCTTGAATAGTATAATTTTTTAGAAAATCAGTCATCACAGTATGTCATATTTGACAATACCGAATAGAATGTTTTTAGAAAAATGTTTTGGCTAAATCAGAACGTCTTGCATCGTGCAGTTAACACTTAATAATGCCATCATACGGCGATTATGTTATTTTAATACTTCTGAGATTGTAGTCATCGTATTTATATCGTATAATATACCATATTATGGTATTAATCAATATATTGTACGCCTATACAAATTTCTGTCTGAGCTTTAGTAATGACTAATGATTATTATGGTACCTATAATACTGTATTAGTATAAAATATAGTTACCTACTTTGAAATTATCTTCAGTTACTGTTAACCAACTATCACTAGCTGCAGGTATCAATACACCATCACAGAACATGCTTGCATTTTGTAGGAAGTTTGAAGAAACTTGAATGGTACTTGCTATATTATAATATATTATTTAGCATTGGTGCATTGCCGATAGATATTAAATAGATGAATTTTTAAATTATCATTGTTTAACAGTTTACACGACCAACCATGATAACTATACTAAAATAGGTACCTCCTATATGGCTATAATATCAATAATCTAAGGTTAGTTTGTGACGAGTTGAGCGAACCGATATCCGAGTGTGGCACATATAAAATTGTCAGCTGCTTGGTTTACTATAAAAGGATATGTACTTAGTCGTTTTTTCTCATGATTTTTATTTTTTTATTTTATATTTTTCTGTGTACACTTTTTAAGCAGAACGCGTGCTCTGAAAATGTCAAGTACAGACCTCTACTCCATGCCTATTATATGACTGTATCGATTGTAAATCGAGACTGCTGTTGGTACTTTTTTTAGATCATTTCACCCCGCAAAGTTATTAAGAACCAAGAAGTATCAGAAGAAAGCGTTAAAAAATAAAAGCGATATTGGTTTCGACCGAATTTTTTTTTGAACGTAAAATGTACTACATAGTCTAAAATTATCCACAAACATCCGTATTTATCATATTATCTAGTCTATAAACGTTGAGAGACTATATAATATTTTACCCTGCACTCCAACAACCCAAAATGGTTTTTATAGAAGATCTCTAGCAAAATAACAATATTTCGCAAAATGTAATACAGTTATATTTTTCTAATTACCTATATTGAAATAAGATGACCCGCGTATTTTGTCCTCTCTAATTGTGGGATGAGAAAAAAAAACAATTTTCATAATTGGTAATAATTATTATTTTAAAATTTATTTTTAAGGGTTTTAATATTTTGCCGTCTACTCATCAAAATGATTTACCCAGATGGAATTAAGTCCACATGTGGTGCACAACAAACCGCGTGAGTGCCTTATTGTGTGCTCGCCTATATTAATCCCTTCGAGATTTTTGTTTACCATTACAAAGAATATCTCCACTTCTACCAATGCATAATATTCTGTCTTCCCTTATCATAAGTTCTCATACCTACTGTGTGATTGAAGTCTGAAAAATCTGTTGCTGCGTAGGTATTATATTGTATAGTACATAAAACTTCCATATCGTAATAATAGGAAACAAAATAAACCGTATTGCGGAGCGGAATTCGTCGGATAGAATTTCATGAATTCGGTTATGGGTGTCTAACATATATATTTTCGTTAAACGGAAGTTTTTACTGTGACGTAGGTATATCTGTAATAGATGCGCGTCAACGTCTTAATCCGCCTATACCGTATGCAGAGGTTAAATTGGGAGGGGGGGCGCAGGAAGACTCGGTCCTCCTACCTCTGACGGCGGTTAAAAAGCGTCCCCTTCAACAATTTAGGATTTTATACATCGCACATTATATACATAAAATTATACGCGGAACGCTTAAAACATCGGTCGCCTCTGGAAATTTTTCCCACTTCAACCCCTTGACCGTATGGCCTCTATATTATGCGCCTACACAGGGCACCTGATACCTATATCGTATAATATATTATACGATTATATATTATAGTCTACGGAGCGACGAACGGGGAGGACAGGTTGACGGGTCGCCGAAAGTCGAATTACGAGAGGTGAAATTTATATACGATATATTATATTGTTATTATTATAATCCCGAGACGGGCGCGGAGGCTCGACACGTTGCGTTGATAGGGTGGCGGCGGCGGTTTCGACGACGACGGATGAGGTCATAAATCACTCGTCGAGCGCGCCGACGACGACCGCAACGCGAGCACGTCTTTCGCACTTTCCCCCAAAAGGGGGGGGGGAATGTCGACGGGGAAGCGTCCGTATATATTATTATATATTTTTGCTACGGAATGCGATATATATTCAAATGTCGGGACGACGCACGTCGCGTCACGCGACGACTGCCAAATTTTCGACGAGAAAGGCTCCCCCCCCCCGCCGGGAGTCGTCGTCGTCATGAAATCAAAATCGTCCGTGAACATCGACCGCACACATTCCAGACCCAAAAAGTCGGATCGATTACGGTGGCCGTCGATATTACCTACACCGTTGTTATACTTACACATCCAGTGCACCTGCAGTTTCGGTTTCGACTATAATACGACGTCATAATGATAATATAATGCGAAACATTTATTATTAAGTCACGATACGCCTTCGGGCTGTACAGCGTAGTCATATATTTTGACTCAAATCTGATATTATAATGTTTCGACGAAGTTCGTTACGCGGTCGGATTATTATCGTTACGATTTACAATATTATCGTTTTAACGTCGGGCGCACACAACATGTTTATACATTATTATATACTATGGCTGTATAGTGTATTCTACACAGTCGGAAATCTGTTGTAGTCGATTCTACACGCGTTTGCGCAAATGTGTTATTTAACACAGCGAGTTGTGTGTTGATTGTGAGCTGGAAGCTTGGAGATGATTTCACATCAAACGACAGTCAAAATAATTCCCCGCCGCAGTAAAACTCGTAATGGTCCTGGCAGTGGTTAAAACAACACGATTTTATATTTTAAAGTCAGCGCAGTGTATATACTGTAGATTATATCCTATAACAGATAAAACAATGTCAAAATAACTGATGGCGATCTTGTAACTATACTACTGCTAAAATGTATCGTGGTTGAAAAAACACTTATAAACGTAAAGTAAAATACGATCGCACAGATTGCTCTATACTAGTCGATGGGAATCGATCTCGGGAATATACGGATTGCGATCTAAAACGCCTGAAAGCTATTATCTATCTACTACATAATATTATTATATAGTGACATATTGCCATGGCAAATGGGTATTTAACTGATACATATCGAATGATTTTTTTTTAAGCGAAGAACGCAGCTCATTATATTTATGAAAAAAATAATGTAGGTACATAGTATTAATTCATTGCAAATCAACATTTTTGAATAGAAACAATATTTTTACTATTTTTTTTATCGTCATAGTTTTTAAGTTTCATACTTTTTTTTAATAACAATATATATTTTCATTTCCTTAACCCAAATAAGCGGAATGTTTTTCAGTCAACAATTACCTACTTAATTAATAATTTAGAAATATTGACATAACAAATAACTATACAAGTAGAAACTAACAAATCAATTCAGGGAAAATTTCTTTATTTACATAAAATGCATTTTTATTCATAGTTCGTCGATCATACTGACCTTTGGTAATAGAGCAATATAGTGGTCGATACCTTATATACTTATTCTAGTAAACAATATACTTATTACATGGTTTTTGAAATAGTTTTAAATGAGCAGTGTACTTAAATTATCTAGAAGTTTTTTTACAATAGAAGTAAAAGTAACAATAGTAAGTTTAACAACAAATATATTACAAATAATGTTACATAAATTTAATCATTTGACTCCATATTTGTAGTCAATATAACAATATGTGTATTTTAAGCATATAAATAATTTAGGACTTAGGGCGGCTCTTGAAAAGCTACAAGAGGGGGGGCGAAAATATTTTGCATATCATACTTATATACATAGGTATCTCACTTATTTTTTGTATACTTTTGCTCATACATGCTTGTACATTGTACACGGCCCAAGAGAGGGGGAGCGCGGACCACCTAACGTCCTCCCCTCCTCGTAAAACCACCACTGTATAGAACTAATATTATATTGAATTCGAAAATATGTCAATGTTATTTTATCTATAAGCTACTGGATAATAAGTGTAATATTGAACTATTCAACAACTATTCAGAGTTTATATAAGTATACAACTCCTATACCTAATGATGTTTCGAGTAAACGTCTAGTGTTAAACATTGTGTATTTCATTCTACGAACGATGTTGTCATTTCAACACTTCAAAGTAGAAAGAAAACTTACAATTTAACTTTTTAACAAATTCACTGAAAAGTAAAATCAACTGTATATACATTACTCGCTCCTTCCGCGATCTAGTTCTCTATGTCCGTGTTTAATTCAATATAATATAAATAAATTATAATGATGATGATTATGTTCCAAAACAGTTACCTATATATATTATATACATTTAAAGTATATCTATAATAATAAATCAACGTTTTAAAGTCAATACCAGTAGGTATTATGATATATCTGTAACTATTTATGTCTATATTAGATTAATTCTCATCTAAAAACCGTACACAATGAAAATATATTAATATCCATTATCCAATGACAACAAATAAATGGTTTAACGTCGTATCGAGCTTTGATCGGATGTAAATACGAATGAAATTAACATTTCAACAAAATTATAAATTAAAAGCAATAAAACTAAACGTAAGTGTTGAAAGAGTTAATAATGTATACCTAACTGCAAATTTCATCTCGACGAAAAAAGACTCCGGATTCCGTAAAACGAGAGTATACCAAATACAAAGATAAATTCTCAGATTATTATTTTAGAATATATTTTACGATATTTAAGAATTTAATTAGATAGTTGGTTATATTTTCAATGATGGAAAATATTACACAAATGTAATAATGTTTAGAGAAAATGGAAAAATATTATTAGTTTTAAATGATTACACTCAAATAGATATCTCACACATCCTTGGTTGAAACGCCTAAACAATTTAGATTTGATGACTGGTTATATGGATCCTAAGTCAGAGTTTAGAAAAATGGCTTCACTTAATTTTGGGTCATTCATTACTATCCTTTATTCAAGTAGACGATTGTTTAATTGAAGATCTTATGCCGATTCAGTCTTTATCAGAAAAAATTGGTTGACGTTTCCCACTATTTGGTATAGAAACATATATTTCCTCGAGTTCGACTTATCCGTGGACTACGGAACAGTTTTTTTTACTATGAACAACTTGCTATTTTAGAGAATTTCAGATTATGTTTAATAAACACGCTTTAACTTTTTGTCATAATAGATAATCATAATGTTGCCATCGAAATGATAAATAAATATTTAGTTTATTGTTTTATTTGTTTTCGAATTAAAATGCAATATGTGTATGTATCACTTACTATATTACCAACGTTTTTGTTTAAAAATCCATTAAAATAAATTGATGTAGGAAGATTCAAAACAGTATTCTTTCCCTTTTAAATTGATCTAATAGATATTTATTATTATTTATAAATAATTTATCAAGTCTAATGTATGGAAATATAATTATATATTTTATATTTATTATATACGGCCAATTCTAAATATCTCGAAAACCTCGATGACTCTTATTTTTTTCTTGCCCCTTGAAATGGTTTTAAGTTTTGTTTGAGGTAACTACGTATATAACTCAAAAAATTCATAAGGTAATTTATTTTTATTTTCCTTTAAATTCTAGTTATCGTGACTCGACTTAATTATTATCATTCATCAATTAATTTACGTAGGACGTAGGTACATAATATAATATAATTTATTTCCTAACAGTTTACTACATACCTATTATACATTTATACCTTATAAATAGAAATGCATTTAAAATGTCCAGTAATAATAATAATATGCATTGATATTTATTTACCAAAGTAGAACAAAATTTACAAGGAATATATTATATGGGAATTAATAATAATACGAGAATTCCCCTTAATTATTAGTTGTATTTTTTTTTAAATAAATAACGTTACTAAACATAATATTATGAGTGTATTTATTATTTACTAATTAATCGTAGTTTTAGCATGTTTTCGATTTAATAAATATTAGAGCTTGGTGCAATGGCTGTCAGATTTACCTAGTAGTTTCATTACATTTTACAATATAAAGGTATAGTAAAATTACTAAAATATGAAGTCATTTCAGGCCTTTGAATAATTTATTTGGGTTTCGGGTGCTGGATGTATTCGGGTGTTCAAGCACCAGATTAAAAAATTAAAACAAACGTTTGGGTGTTAATAACTGTTATTATCAGGACATAAGGGTTAATATTTAATATACGAGTGTTAAAACTAAGAAAAATTATAAAAGTGATTAATTGTGTGGCATAAAATGTAAATTTATACCACAAGAAAAATATTTTTCGGGACATCGTCAAAATAACCTAGCTAGTAGCTCCCCTGCTCCCACGAAATGTTGAGGATATTTTCACCTTTGTTTAAAAATAAATATATATTTAATAAACCTCTAAATAATAATAATTTATTTTAAATTGTTATTAAATTTTTTTAAATAAACAATTATTGAGTTTCGGGTTTTTGGTATGTTTTATTCGGGTTTCAGCTAAATCGGCTGTTTTGGGAAAAAAATTAATACATTATGTGTTTTAAATTCAAAAGGTTTGATTTTCAAGGGTTTTTATAGGAGTGTTACGGGTCCGGGTTAATTCGATGCAAAACTTTGAGCAATTTCAAGTTTTAAACAAAGTGCTATATTATATTATTACCCATCAACTAAAAGGCCAAATTCCAGTGAATTTAAATAGTTTATTATACATATAGTTATACAAAATAGATCAAGATTATTTTAAATAAGCTGTTTATTTTGTATAAGCCAATTATTTTTTAATTGTTTCTCAGGAATTTATTTTGGAGAGTTTGGAATTTCCTAGGATTGCAGAAGCTCATACTACGGGGAGGTTATTGTAGCATGCGGTCTTATTATTTCTATATTTTAGCAGAAAGAAAATTTCAACTGCAAAGTTCAAGGTTAAGCTGTATGATTTAATATGGTATATAGAATTAATTTATCCTTGTGTATCCTTGTTTAATATTGGTTTTCCAGGTTAATTTTTCTTTATGGTGTATCCTTTTGAAACTACTACGATTGAATACATAAAAAATTAAAATATTTCGAACACTTAAAGGAGCCGCGGGTTAAATAAGTATAATACGTAATATATCCTGTGGTATAGGGAGACGTCCATTAACAAGTGCAACTGGACGGCTTTCATCATTACGGTGGGAACTAGCATGTCAACAGAGGTTGATCGGCATTATAGTTCGGCGAGTATCAATTTTCGAAAATATTATTATTGTTGGTGCCCGATAAGCCTGCAGCACCCGAAAAAAATCTATTTCTTCTGTGATACGAGTCAAGGTAGCGACTGTCGCTGTCCCACTCTGCTGTCTGGTCCTTCGTTGCCGTGTGTCGTTCGGCCTAGTTTCCCGCGGCTTTTAGTATGGTCTGGTTTTGCAAGCCGTTCGTATAGTGTTATCGTAACGGCGATATATCGTTTCGGCCAAATGTACTCCGCCGCCGCAGTGCGTGTTGCTAATCCACGTATTAGGCAAAATCGTTAGCGTTCTTATGATCAACCAACCGTGGTTGAAATAAGTACAAAAGCCGCAGTCGTAGACCTTCCAAAAGTGTGTGCGATTTACAATCGCGTGCTCTCGTTGTACCGACTACGCACCGCTCCGTTCACAATTGCGTTCGTTCGGACACGGTCCCCATGCCTTCCATATGTGTTTATTTTTTATTTCTGTCGTCAAATTTAGGAGAGGTAAAAATGTTTCGGTTTTCAACTTTGAGGGTAGTTTTAGGTAAATAATTGGAATCTAGTTGGTACTAGAGTCAAAAATACTAATAAATACATGTAGGTATGTCTATTGTCTATGTATGAAACACAATATGATCACTCGAGCGCGTGACGTCAAATCGATGTATAATAATAATAGTAATAATATCATTATGACGGGGGTGTATGCGATGTACTTTGTCGGGGTTATCTGGTTTTTTTTTTGTAAAATTTTGTAACACGATTTCATAACAAATACGTCCGTTGGAAACAATACATCAATACGTTAACAATCTTTCAAAGAGGACAAATCATTGTCAGAATATTACTCATTGTTTTACTCATCAAAAATATTTCAATTACAAAATATAATACAAAATGTATACCTATTTGAATCTCCCATCCGGGTATTTAGTTCCCTGACTAAATGTAAAATACATTACAGAGAGACTGTATAAAATGTATTGAATTTCAAAATGAATATTTTACGCCTTTATGGGGATGCACCTGAAGGATATAATGTTGTGTCAAAACCGTCATGAATATAATATGTTTTTCAAATTTGGTTCTAATATACCTACATTCTGTGTGATATTTCAAACAAGTTGAAATCGTGGACAAAGTTTTTTGTTTAGTAAATTTAAAACACGTTTATTACAAACAAAAATTTAAAAAATGAAAACTCCTTGCAACGAGTTCCCGATGTCTGTAACGCACCACACTAAGTCAGAACCATTTTAACCTGATGCCAATGATGTAATTTCCGTTAACCATTTGACACCCATGACGATGAATAATTTCAAATACAGCATGAATCTGAAATACAATATATTTCTAATTTCAAACATAATTTTTACAGATTAATTTAATGATTTTAAATTATATTTGTATCAAATTCATTGAGTAAGTAAATATCATAATTTATATTGCTAATGCCCATCAATTTTATAGATACTTAATGTAACTATTAATAATACAATTTTGTCTGTATAACTTTCAGTTACCGTTTTTTTTTTCATGGTCCACGATCTTTTGGCTTTCAGATCCACTGAGTACAATATATGTTTTACAATCATTATTGCCGTGTGTATAAACATTAATAGATTACTAAATAACAGAATACCAATAGGATTATAAAAATATAACAACGTGGCTAAAAATGCTAAAAATTAATTTATAAATATTTAAAAAAAACAACATGCCTAAATGTTTTTTTATTTAAAATGTTAACTCTATGTATATAATTTTAATGTATTGTAGTAATTACACCCATGAACTTAGCCTACCGACATGAACATATCAATATGAAAATTATGCAAATATTTTGTGAGTAATTTTCGAGAATTATACTAGAATACTATATATTATACTAGAATTTGTGAGTATCTTTTACATAATCTGGATTGGGCAAACTTCATGTAGAGCCCATCCACTTCACCCGATTTCGTCGATATCGGTGTACACGCGATTAATATTAAAATTTTATTTAATTTTTTCATATATAATAGTTTTGATTCATCCATGATTAATTTAAAAAAAAAATGACGCAGGAAGTACATACAACTGAATGAATCACGCAAAAATAATAAAAGTTGGTAAAAAGTGGGCACCGTTCAGCTGTACAGTAGTTGTCGAGTATATTATCATTATATTGGATGTGTTATAACAAAGGCTTGCATTTGAAAAAAAAATTCCGTTTCATGTTATTTAGAATTAAAACGTTACACAATTTTTGCGTTTATCGTTATTTAGAATTAAAACGTTATTCAATTTTTGTGTTTATCGTTATTTAGAACTAAAACGTTACAGAAGTTTTGCAAAAACAAGGTAAACAGACAAAATTTTGGTAGGTACATAAACTCAAAACAATTTTTTTTTTAATATTGAATATATGTTGTAATTTTTAATTTCGGGTTTAATATTTCATAGATTGTAAACGAATAATTGTGATGTTGTATGTTTTATTATAAATGAATATTACATTAGGTAATTGGTTACAATTAATATCAAGAAAAAGTGAATACAATATAATATGCATGCAGTAGGTTTATTTGCTTAGTTTTCCGTTAGTTCCGGCGAGCACACAACTGGTAACGTTTGAAAATTTTCCGTGGAAAATGACTCCAAACAAAATTTATCTGGTGGAGCAATAGTGGCTCCAGATTCATTCAGTAACCATCCCGTTTTGGTTATTCGGAAACTATCATTTTTATGCAATGATGGAATTATTCGGTATTTGTAAACACACGTCAGTTTTCCATAGACTAGATGAAACTGGCCTGTCGCATATGTACTGACCGTGCCGTTTTCATTTACATACTCTGGAACCTACAATTTAAACTAAATTAATTCTTCAATCTGGAAATATTATAATTTCTTAAATTCAAAATCAAATTTGTGTGTAAGTATACGATTTAAAAAAAAAAAACTATTTTTTAATAATGTAGACGTCAATAACTACGTACATGTATCTATTACCTTTAAATTTCATTAGAGGTTAATTCACTCTAATTTTTAAACAAACGGAGCTAAACGTATTCTGCTGAGTCCCGAGTCTATGTTACCTCTGGGCAGAAGATTAATTTAAAAAGGGAATAGACCAACCACGGGAGGTGCTCAAACGGGGATTTTGATACTTTCGATGGACATTTTTGTTTATAAATGGTTGCCACGGGTTTCAAAGCTATTATATTATACTATATTCATAATATTATATTATAGAGTTTGCATTTTTGAAGGGCAACGAAGTGCACGGGACCAACTAGTAATATTATATTCACGAAGAAATATGACTGGAAAAACACGCCAATAGTCTGAATGCGTAAGACATAGGACGCTGATGAGACAACCTTCCGAAGATGTACGCTATTAGATAGAGCCATCTATATTGGCATCGGGATCAGTACTGACATATTATTATATGGACCATGGAATCATACGTTTCTCAACTCGGGAAGGTGACGTCATCGCTGCGTTTACTGCTTAGGGTGTACCGACAGGAAAACAACAGACGTTTTACGTAACTGTTTAAATTCGAATAACAAGTACATCGAATCGAAAAAATTTCTGATGGATCCATAGGGTATATACGCTTAAAAAAATAAGAAATCTCATTCGGTTGTCTCGCATAACAATGTTGAACCGGCAACTGCGTCCCCACCTCGAACTCGTCGTCGAGCGACGAGTCGAGTGCCGAGCATTTCCCTTCCACGTACGCCCAGTTCTGCGGGCAGCACTTGCGTATACACGTTTCCACTGCGCACGCGCACAGGACGTAACCGCCGCCCTGGACCGGACGGTACGCGGCCGGCGGATACGCTTTTATCGGTTCCCCGGCCCACAGTAAGTCGTTCGCGCGGTAAGCGTTTTCGGGCGCCGGTCTGGAAGCGTTCATCGGACACTGTTCGCTGGCAAAGGCCGCACAAGCAGCAGCACGAACAGCACCGACAGCCTGCACGGGAGCGGACGGCCCGTCTCGAATGTGCCTCGGTGCGACGGGACTGTCAATAATTACACGAAGCAGCCGCTAGTCGTCATCGTTGGTAAACGAAACGAAAACGAAGACAATTAATGATACGACGGAATAATTATAACGTTTTGCCGCGCAAACGATCAGTCGTGACGCGCGCGATGTGACTGTTTGCCGTTTGGTGTGCCTGTCGAGTGCTCGCTTGTTCGCTGTGCTGACTGCGCCGAACCGCCGAGGAAGTGAATCAACGCGGGCGAGCGTATTTGCGTGATAACCTAACCTCGCCTAGCCTAACCTTCACGCAATAATTTTTTTAGTTATATTATAATATGTATATTAAAAAAACTACATTTATCATAAGAATAAAAATTCATTGGTAAATATTGCTACAGTGATTTCCAAACATCTGTTTTATTTAATAATTCAATAAGATATTTTTCTGGTTTATTATTAGGATAAGAGGACGCTATACCCGCATGCGTTGTGTCCGTCTTACAAATGTACAACACAGCAAAAAACTATTATGTTGTAAATTTGTAAGACGGAGACAATATATGCGGGTGTAGCGTCCTCTTGATGAAAATTTGATTCATGGACCAAATGGTATATTATTATGGTCAAACCAATAATAGGTCAGTTGCAAATATTCAAATTTAATTAAACTTTTATTAAAAATTTTATGTCAATATTGTATGATAGTATCTAGGAATTTTCCCTCCGTACCTCCCCACCCACCGATTCGATGTACGTTTCCCTTGTTCGGGAAAATTCCCCCCCCCCACGGACAAAAAATTATTTTTATTGCTTATTAAACAATAATATACCTACAATGCAAATCAATAAACGTACAAATGATTAAATCAATATCCTAATTAATAAATAAATATAATTCAATAATACATCATAATATGTAACACTATTGTCAATACAAAATTCACTAATATAAATATTAAAAAAATATTAAACAATAATATACAAATTACAAATGTAAATAAATAAATCTACTGTTTAGAGATTTTTCACTATATAATCGTTAAATTAATATATAAATATAATTCAATAATATCCAATCCAATATCAATAGTATCCAAATACCGTATGGTAGTGATAACAGTAATATAAAATGTTAGTATAATATGATATATTATAATATTTTAGTGATTATACAGTGTTTTAAATTATAAATACCTTAGATGTAGAGTTCTAAATCTAAGTTTTAAGTCTCTAAACTCAAAGTCTGTTGCGGTAAGTTAGAAAAATAAGTGGTGTTTTTCTATATTTGTAAAAATTCAAATACGTTTGGACACATGCGACTTTGTTGCATAGGTACAGGAGTAGCATTCTTTTTTTCAAAGTACCCTATCAACATTTTAGGTTCCTTTGCCAAAGTTTAAATTTCTTTTTTAAATATTTCATCAACAGTTTTATAAAATAAATCAATACTGTCTTGTACAATGTACATATACGATATTCGTCATAACCGTTTTCCTCGAGTATAGAAAATGAATAAGTTTTACAACGTACCTTGTTAGGTGACTTATCAATCTGTTTCCAACCCATTCATCTATAGTAACGGAATAAATATCGATTCTCAGTGGCTATATATTTCCGTGTTATCAAATTGAATATTGGTTGCTACTTGAAACTATAATGTAATATATTTATATAGAGAATGTAGTATACCTATCTGCCTATAGCTATTATTTTATTTTCAGCTGAGCATCCGGCGCACTATCATAAGTCATAACTCATAAGTTATAAGCCATAATGTTGTGGCGAAATCGCGTTTTTCGATGAGTATCTTGGTTGGCCAATGGCCCACTGAAAGTTATATTATAATTTATATTATGAAGTTGAGATGGGGTGAAATGACCGTGTCCTATTTAATGACGTATTCATGGGAAATATGCTTCGTTGGACACTTAATCCTCAGTATAAATTTAAAATAGAGTTCAAACGATTGGTACGGTTAATGTTGACTAATTCTGTATTTTTTTAATATTTTGTTTATTTAATTAGTACGAATGTACTTAGATGTATTAATTAATCTATATTATTAATTTGGCTACCATCCCGTACTAGCCGTACTATTAATAAAATAAAAAGCAATGTTTGTGTGTGTGTAAGCGATCCACAAAGAAATGCTCACACAAGGATTTATTCAAGGATTTGGTGTTCACGAAAAACGAATATTTTTTTTGTTTATATAAGGTAGCAATTGCCCATTGGTTGCAAAAAATAAAATAGTTATTATAATTGTATATAATTTTATACCCGTATTTTATAATTTTTATAGCTGATGAAAACAACCCAATAATAACCGTGTTGAAAATCTGTGCAGTTTACATTTAACAGAGTTTAAGAATGGGTAAAGGGCATTTAATTTATCACAGGCCAACGCCATGCTGGATCAGCTAGTAAAATAATATCATAGTTAATGTAAAATAATATACTGCAGTGGTGTAGAACGTAGGTACAATAAAAAACGTAGGCTTAACAATATTAATCTTAAAAAAAAATACCAACTAAAAGACGAGTGAACTTCCTAGTGATTTATATGGTAAGCTTGCTTGCCGGACATACCTATGGTTTTCTATAATTATACATTTCACGAGTATTTATCGCGATTATAATGACATTTATACATTTACTTTGACAACTTCGTTGAACTTGTTGATTATTATTTTTACTTTGAATAATGTGCCACACTTGCCTAAGTGCAAGTGTCACTGCGGGGGCGTACGCCTCGGCTTACGCGATGGGTGGCGCGTACAAGCTCCTCGGCGAGATGACCGCTGCCAACGTCAAGGTCAACGCTGCTTGCTTGTTCGCTGCGTTCGAATTGTTCCTGGCCGGCGCCTCGTTTCTCTTCGACGGCCCCTACACCATTAATGTCCAAGAGTTTGGCGTCTACTCCAATTACTTCGTGTACTCTCCTCGTCCGGGCCACCGCCGTCGCCTTCATCGTGGTCGAGACCAAGGAAAAACCTTTCTGGAGATGGAGACGGAGATGGTCTTGACCTTTGCAGTAGTACGCCATCATTCGTGGTTGTCGTGTTTTATTATTCTTTGATTACGAGTCGACCAAAGAATTTATGACGTCATATAATATTGTCTTTATTACAGACAACTTTCACCTGGAAAAAAATAATCATTAAATACGGCACGTGCAGTGTTTTGATTCAAGTGTAATAACTTCTTGAGAAATTTGGCTCAGCCAATTTATCCGACGAACATGAAAAACAAGAACAAAGCAAATTTTTCAACATAATCAAAGGAGTGGTTTCGTAGAATTCATTTGTCTTAAAGTCACTTACAAAAACTAGAAAGGTTACGCCAGGAGGGTAATTTTATTCTCCCGCTTAATTTTTCGGGAACTGGAGTTGAGTCTATAAAACATTATTTTAAACATCTTCCTTATAGTGAACTCTATAATTTTCAAATACCACTTGGATAAAAACGAATTGATTAAAACTTAATGACAATTACACGAAAAACATTATTTTGGTCCTAATTTCAACAGTTTTTCAATTTTATGTAAGTAATTTATAATATATTTTGGCGATAAAAGTTCACCTAGATCACTTATTGTAAAGTCCTCAATGAAGACCTTTGTCTGTGAAAGGCTACTGAAAACTACTTAAAAATAGATATAGCCGTTTTGAATATTATCCAGGGCCACGAACAGACACTTTAATTTGATGTTTATATGTCTTTTAAAGTATGTATGGGTATTAGACGTAGGTACCAATAGTTGTATAGATGAATATTAAATATATATTATTGTATATATTTTGTTGTTTATATTATGTATATGTGTTTATAAATAGTGTGATCATGATTTTAATGTAAGACTAAATATTTTTGCCGGAACTTTAAGTAAATTCGAGTTACTTAAAAAAACAAGAAAAATAATTACATATTTTTTTTTAAGTGAGCTATAGTTCAACTTTCTTATTATACCTCTTATAACTTTATCACCTCTATTACAATAAAAAACAAATAATATTATAGAGGTAAGTTTATTGTTCATTAAGTGAGTCTTTGAGTTGAGAGGAATTTTGATTTCTTATTTTACTATAATAGAAACTAAATAAAATATATTAACTTGGTTCTATACTTAAAATCCAAGTTGTTAAATAAATTATACACAATGATTAAACTAAATCAACACAATGACTTAGTTAAATCATAAAGTAATATTACCGCATAAATTTTGTGACATAGTAAAATTAGAATAATTCGATGCAAAATAGAATAAATATTTTCTTATGTTATTACTACTAATAAAAAATAAATCTTGATTAATTTATTTTGTGTAGATACCTAGTTTTAAATTAAAAAAAATTAATCTCATAAGTGTATAATACCTTGTGACCAAATGTATTTGATAACTTTAATTAAATAAAACTGTTATTTTTTTCTTTATTAAATATTACAAATTAATTGCACCTATATAGTTGTCAAATACATATTATTCCATTACACAATTGACTGGTCAAATTTATTAAATGGTGTCAAACACTGAACGTAATTATATTTGTTTGGCAGTATAACGTGATCAGTGCCAATATCATACAAGTTTAATATTTATATAATAATTATATATGTGACGGGAGCCTGATTAATTTTTGTCTGTTGAATTCGCATATGTTTTGGTCGTAGATACTATAAATCCAAAAATTCTCATTGGTATATTATGTAGAATTCAAATTTTGGCCAGTTATGGTTTTCGCAAAAGAAACATAATTATATCGCGTGTTATATATATTTTGTATTTGCTATCTATTTGCAGTTCTTGCGATTTTTTGTTTGTTTTAAATAAATATCGCTATTTCACATATTTTATAAAACGATAACAGTGCATTGTTTAATATCTCGAGAAACATACTTATACTCTTGGGTATTAGTAATAATATGTTGGAATTTCCACACAAATACACTACACATTAATACATATTATTTTGTTCACCAAAACGATATTTTTCTTAAAACCATCAATACGTTGAAATATTATTATAATTATATGCATCGCTACTGGGTCAAAAATCAAACATTTTCGTATCATTAAAATGTATAACACTGCAACTAGTATGAAATCTATCAAATTTTGGAACGTTGAATAATGTATTAGAGTTACCATAATATTATTGAATATCGATGTGCAATAGGAAACCTCAATGATAAATGGAATTCATTTGACGCGCGCTTGGATGTCAAAGGACGGAAAACAATCGAGTTAAAATCAAATAGGCGGAAATGTGGAATTATAATATAAGTATAATGTAATATGTATTATATACAATGCGTTCTATACAAACGTATAAATTCATGGTTATCAAAATGTCATGTTATACGAAATTGGTGAGAGTAACATTCTGCTCGCATTAACAATCCTCACAAGTTTTGTAATGCAAAATTCGGACAATCCTTTATGTGTGGAATGTAATCATTACAAGACATTATATCACTATAGTGGTGGCTGCAGTGGCTGAATGATGTACGCCGTGAGTGAAATAAAAGGTCGAACGGGAACGATGAGACACTGAGGAGAAGATAATAGCAGCGTATTCGACAAATACACTGAATTATGTATATTTTTTTGATTTTTTATAAAAAAAAAATACTAAACCAGAAAAACACATAATTTCCAACACACACGGTCAGGTTTTGACGTATAACGACTAACGGTCACAATTCAAGATATAAAAAGACGTGGAATAATTATTTATTTTCAAAATATTTAGACTAATTGCAAGCTATTTATATTATCATGGATCTATATTTACACCACTAAACGGGACATCGGTTGCGTAATTCATGTTATATTACCAATAGCCTTATAATAACTGGTAATATATGATTTGTTAAAAAAAAGTTCAACCCAACGAATTATGAAAGTACCAATAATAACATAAAGTAGCCTAGTATACCTAGGTATCCTTAGAAATAGATGCTTATCCATCTATACTCTTCTCTCAGTTTTTACGATATTTTGTTGAATACTCAACGATTTATCGTTGGACTAAAATGTAACCCTTAATTCATTACAACGACCTACCCAGTGACGGGTTACGTGTGAAACCTACTATTCAGTAGAATCAAGTTTTTTTTTTTATAAATTTTTATTCCGTGTTTAATTTTTAATAATATACTTCTTGTCTCTCGTTGTGGTCAAGGATGCATTAATATTTTAATTTTAATGTTATTTTTATTTTTAGTGGTTATTGGGCGAGCCCAAGTACTCCAACGTTAAAGATCCATATTGTGCACACACCTTACTCCACTTCAGTCGTAGCTTACTAGACATCTTGAAGCACTTGCGTCTGTGGTTTATAGATATACCGACAGGCGCGTACACATGGTTGGGGGGTTTGGGGTTCACCCCCCCCTCCCCAGAAAATCATTAGTTGTGTAATTTATTTATATCAATCATCTACGTTCCCTCCCAAAAACTACTATTACCGGCTAATTTTTATTCGTTTGCGTGCCTGGATGTCGGTAGACACTAGATCGGCTTGCGATCACTGTAGTATTTCTAAGTATTATTTCTACTATTTTCATTGTTTTAGTTTATTTCTTAGTATTTCGAATAAAATAACAACTACTTGATTCGATTTCCAGTAAAATCGAAGGAAACAAAATAACAGCCACACAATAGTGTACGATGACTCGTTATACAGTCGCAAGTTGTAGACATGCCACCGCGCACTGGAGCCAGGAACTAAAGCTCAATGCTTTTCGCTTTCACATCATTCATGTATTATAATATTAGGTATATAACGCCAATGCATCACGATGCGTATTATTTAAACCAACAAATATCACAATACCTATGCACAACAATAGTATACAATATACATTATATATATATACGAGCGATGTATACATGTACTTCTAAACAACGCGTACCGGTGTTGTAGCTAATATAATATGCCTCGTGCGCATATTATATCCGCAGTTTTCTGTTATTTTTATTTATACATATTTACCTATATATACACACACCTAAATATTAAACGACGACGAGAGCCGCGGCCGTCCTCTGCCCGCGTAAATCACGTCGATCTCGCGTGTGTATAATATCGTTCAACAATATATATTACCATATACGTACATACACCATACGACTTCGGCGAGTATACCCACTACCCTGCATGCGCGTGCGTTTCGCCCGTGTCCGGTATATAGGGTGTGGCGCTGTATATACACGACGTAACGGAATATTATTATTATTATTATATATATTGCATATCGCGCGTCTCCCGTCACGTACCACGATAAATCAAATATATATATATATATATATATATACACACACACACACCATATATTTACAGATTCGAGTGGGTTAATCAGATCGCGTATATTAACCGGGGACTTGTGTGTATATATAATAAATATTATGTAGGTATATATGTATGATATACATTCGTAGGTACTGCGTATAGGTAATAGGTATTGTGTGTATATATAATACAAGCGCTTACACGTGTACGTGAGCCGCAGTCGCGACGCGTTACACATAAGGTCAGATCCGTTCGCATCGTTGTGCAATATAATATTACGTACAAGTGCACATGTCTATGTAGTACATAACCGTATCGGTAGGTCGGGTTAGGACCACGTGTCGTAGATCAGCGGACGGTGCGAATAACGTCCCATCCGTGTGACCACGCAGTACCGGATCTACAAATAATTATGAAAACCCGAAGTACGACATAACATTAGCGCCCCTGTGCTATATAATATGCTCGATGTGTTTAAAATTTGAAATTTGCTCCCTCCGATGATTGGCGCCCGGGGCATGGGCCCCCGCCCCCTAGATCCGGTGCCTACTGCGGTAGAAATTTGGTGAAAAACAAAAATTGATAAGACTACACAACGTCGGCGATCGCGATCTCGCACCAAACCGAGAATAAATAAAAGACAAAATCGATTTCCAGTACGCATTTACATTGCAATATTTACAACTATAATAAGCACGCAGCGGAATGAATACTACTTATATTGTTACAATAACAGCAGTTGTAGTAGGTACGTATAGTGACGACGACGTCACATCCACTGCGCAGGCTTTGCACAAAAGCCCTACATCAATAATAATAAAATCCGCACAGTTCGGTTTTTCAGACTTCGAGTGGTACGGCGATAAAATATTGCTTTCACAATGATTTTTGTTTTTACTGTTATCGTATATTATTTTTGTCGTTCTTTTTTTTCCCCGCTAACGAATTTCTGTATTATTATTTATTGCTCGTGTAAAATAGTATATAATATTATTTACATTGATATTTTTCTGAAATTATTTTGAAAAAATCCCGTAAAGTATATTCGATAAGGCTCTAATGACCAATATGTTTATGAGTTACTACACAAAGGAAAATAACATTGTGTGACTTTTTAATTTTTTATAACTGACGTTGCACCTTATAATAATATATAATGTATACCGTTGAAAGAAGCAAAAGCTATATAAATTTTTTTTCATTCTAAGACATCCCACGCGACCTGTCATGTGCATTGACTTCATGGAAAGTCGGAAGAAATAAAAGCAAAAATTCAAAATATCTAAAAAAAAAAACATAAAACACTTATGCCTACACTTTAACCTACTGCAATAATAATTGTATTTTAAAAACATCGTATTTATATTTTATACATCATTTTCGAATAAATTAAACATTCGCTTTTATTCATAAAACTATATTATTCCGAAACACGCACTTGTATTTTGCATGCCTACGTTCAAAAATATACATTCAAAATATATGCGTTTTGATGATTTTTAGCACATTTAAATGAACACATATACGAAGCACAATATGCGGTTTTGGCGCATTTATATCCATACGCAGAATTCCAGGACCTACATATTCACAGTGCAAATGGGTTTCAATATCAAAAAGTATAAGACCGTTATGATAATATTGTACACGCCCTATAATATAACCACTGCCTACGATGTATTCGCAGTAGATATCCTTAGCTTTACGGGCAAACGGAACAGGTGGTGCAGGTGCACCTCCGTCGCGATCAGGGATGAAGACGTTAAATAGAATTTATAGGTGCGACGATATATTATTATTATTATTATTATAACCCTGGGCCGAGATTACGTTATACGCGGTCCATCTATCATGCATATTATTATTATATTATATAAAATATATTACACACATATGTATAATATTATAATCGTTATATGTTCGTGTACCTATTTACCAATATGGCCATATATAATAACAAAAATTGTACGTATTATTCAAATAAATAATCCTAGGCAACGGCCGGCCTCGGGAGTTGTCACTGTGTAATTTAAAAGCAAATAACCGCATCGGTACTTGCATTTTCACAAAATGACTATGCTAACATTTTCTGTAAACGATAAAACTGTTCATTCTTTTTCAGCTATTTCGAGACATTTGTAACTTTTTAGATTTTTTTTGTTTTTAGTATTTTTACTTTAAATGTCGATAACAAAAAAATATTTACAACGGTTACAGAAAAAACCCAAAGTATATCCGTACGATATAGTCACGATTTTCACAAGCCGTATAACAATAGCAAATAAAAACCAATTGAATAGCTGATAATATAATATACAAAACGTTTATTTATGTAAATCATAATAGGATTTGCAGTTTAACAATCTTTATATATTATAATATTGGTATAACTTTTAATTTAAACTATAGCGTTCGAACGGCTGCAACCCGAATCGGCATGATACCTAATAATTGAGAAGGTTCCATTTTTTTTTCAGATTGATATACCTATATTCCAAGCGGAACAGAATAAGCGTCGGACGATTCGCTTCGTCCGTTTCCACGTTTAGCGCCGCTTGGGTATGACCGCTGTGGTTACCGGTTCTGTCCCGTCACGTGCGGCGGATTACAGCTGCTCCTGCGCGGCAAACTCGCGTGCACTGCTCCGGCTGCAGTCTGCACGTGAGATTTAGTTCGGCCGTTTTCAAACTCGGAAGCGTCTCGATCGAAACTCGTGCTGGAACGTACACGATGTCGTCCGAAATAAACCGCAACGCGGTGTTCGGAAACGAACTGGAACGGCGTCTCGGCGGATCCGCGAAATCGCCGCTTGACTTCGGTGGCAACGATAGCGTCATCGTTGCCGGCGTGTTGACCAACGAAACGTATAAAGACGGTTAATGGCATAGTTTGCCACGACCATTTCGGTCGGGCCAATTAACGGTTCGACCGAAATCGTTTGCATCGAGTCGCCGGCAGACGGTGAATCGATCGATACCGTCTCGTGCATCACCGCGGCACACGGTATCGGACCCGCAAAAGCCGTTTTTACTGCGATGTTCGGCATTCGACTGTACCGCCTGGGCGCAGAACCGGCGAAATCACCGCGACTCTCCAACGCGATTCCAACAGGTCGGTTAAAGCTCGTCGATAACTCGGTTCACGTCGATCGATTCGGCGAACGGTGAGCGAATCTCGACTTTGAACGTTGCATTCTGTACTGAAAATGCAGCGATATTCGACATGATCGTAGATAATATCATATTCTATATATTAATACATAATATTATTATAAATTATAAGAAAAGTGCGTTATAACTTTTAAAATATAATGAATTATTCGCATAGTGTTGAGTATCCAAGTTAAATGTACCAACTCTATATGGCTAAAACTTTGTTCAATTCGTTATTTAATATTTGGTATATGGTGTTCAAAATTTATCTTAACTTTTCTGTTGCCTGGAATAAAAATTCTGATTCGCAGCAGTATATTATGCGGTAAATCGCGGACCTAGTGCTGTTTGTACGTAATTGTATGATTTAACTCTAAAGTATCAAAGTTATATGCCAAGTTTATGTTGATATAATCAATTAATACATTATCCTAACCTATAGGCTTGTATGAATTTACTTTGAATAAAACCGTTTAAAAACAAAATTAGTATATTATATTTATATCTTAATATCGGTACCACAACAATCGTTACGATATTTATTGGTAACTAACGGAAAGCTGGACACGACGATATTATGATCCGATAGCTATACAATAGAAAACACACGAATTATGAATAGTTTTTTAAACTTAAGAAAATAATTTCTGCAAACATACTTACTGAGTTATTTTTATTATATTTGATATATAATAAAGGAGTTAATACTTCAATTAAAATACAAATTTTTGGAGGAGATAATTTTAATATTTAAAATTTTTTTTTTTTTAAAGTAAATTACACAAGTACCTCTATACCTATATAATATTATTATATTAATCAGTAACCAGCGCTCGTGTTGAAGTTTTCTTGTGGTCGCCTGTCGGCAGTGCATCCACCATAAAATGATAATATGATGATTTGAATTATGTATTTTACATATTTGTTCGCGTCTGCAACAACTCTAGTATATACTTATACTATTATATTACTACCTATTATATTATATTATAATGATTATTATAATATTGTACCATGCAGGATGCAGCCCACCGTGGTTTAATATGTACGCTCGTGCACGCATACACACACACACAAACGTACAGAGTTGTAAGGTGATGTGAATAATTAATTGTACGCCATTACTCGGTAGGTAGGAACTCGTATATACATTCCATTGTTTGACAGATATGTCCCAACTAAATGTCAAAATGAAAAAAAAAACACAAATCATTGTACCTAAAAAAATACATTCAACGCTCCGCTCAGAATCTAAAATTGAAAAACTATTATAATATCCTTTATAATATTATATCATATACTATGTACACTGACAGCGATCGCGGTCAGCCAATACGAATGCAACTAATATTTTGATATTCGAGACGGGTATACGAGATAGTTTGCAAACCGTTGGTGCGAGCAAAGAAACATTTATTATGTGGGGTCGAGGGTTGTGGTAAACAAAAAGTTTTATAATAGCATATACAATCTTTGAATTAAAAATAATAACAAACTTTCCCATGCGTAAAGTACAACCGTTTTAGATAATAATATAACCAAGTATTAATATGACCCGGTCTCCAACTGCAGAAAACACACACTGTATAGGTAGCTATATGGCATATAAATTTATGGATGTTGTACAGTCGCATTTCCATAAGGTTTATTTTACCCTTTACATACCGCGTCGAAAACTTATTATATATTTCGGTAATTATTTCGGTCCCTATGATATTATAGGCGGGTACTCGTGATCCGGTCCGACGTCGCTACTGAACGGGAGGATCGCGACAAAAAAAAATATAGACCGGCTGCGTATCCTGTGCGAATCGTCGCTATCTCGGATGACTTTCGGATTACAGGGCACAGACGTGAAAATCGTGTACACCGTGCACACGCGTGTGAGAGTGCGACTGTGACGTGTGTGTATGTGTTAAGTGTCGACAGGATTAGGGGAAAAGAGCTGTGTGAAATCCGGTATCGATAGAAAATAAATAAATAACGCAATAAATACGGATTGTTTCGACGGGATAAAAGTAAAAAAAAAAAAAAAAAAACGCCGGAGATATACTTACACGCGAATTTCCGAAACGGTTTTAAGCGATCTCTGAGGACGTTTACGATGTGATCGCGATGGGGGGGGGGAGAGATGAGGCGGTAGCGTCATATTCGCCCCCTCTCGACGATTCGCCGTACACGGCGGTTAATCCTATAACTGATCCGTTTCGAACGTGGAGATTTAATGAATTTATGCACAAAGAAATGGATTTGTTCGTTTTTATTCGTTTACAGAAATAAACGTGTTATACATTACAGAGATTTATCCGCGAGAATCCGGCCATTCGCTGTTTGTGATGAACCGGCTATTATACGCCTCAAACTATACGACCAAGGTCATCGGCAGTCGCGTGACACACATCTTATGGAGAAAATATGTAAAATACGGGAATATTGTTTTATTATCGCACATAGAAAAAAAACAATTTTAATGATTTTTATTTCCATTTTATAGGCCTCATATTAGTGTAACCCCATTTAATACTTAAATGAAGAGGCGTGTCTCCCTGATTGTTTTGTATATTTATATTTAATTTTGAGTCAGAAAATTCCATAAAATATAACAATGCTTTGACACAAAGATCATGACCATTTGAACAGTACAAATGCAATCTCTCAGCTGTATGCATTTTAGAGTAGGCGCAGCCAGTGTTGTGCATTATAAATAAAATTAGTGTTGCTCAAACAATTTTAGATGATCTACCCCAGTATACCCTTCAGAATATCATAAAACCGACCTATAAAATGTCCTATTTTTCTTCTACCGATGCCGGGCAAGTTCCAGTTGCCATCAAAAGTAAAGTTTTTTGTACAAATTTTCCCCCAAACTACTTAGAATAAATTGTATCAGTTGCATGTACCAGTTTTTTATTCCAGGAAACAGAAAAGTTAAGATAAATTATGAACACCATATACCGAATATTAAATAAAGAATTGAACAAAGTTTGAGCCATATAGAGTTGGTACATTTAACGGCAACAAAGTGCACAGGATCAGCTAGTATAATATTTATTTAAAATTATCAATAAAGTTGCTATGGTAACTTAATTATATTAAATTTATTAATCATCGGTTGCTCGGCGCACCCTTATTCAACTATAGGATAAAAATGTATATATTAATCATTTCTAGGGATACTATTATAATAGATACAATAAAACATCAAACTAGTAAAAAAAAAATGTTTATACACATATCTTTAACTATAGCATCCCTAACATTGTGGCAACTTCAGTGGGCAAGTACCAGTTTCCCCCAAAAGTACCTTTTTTATACCAATTCCCCCCAAACTACTTAGAATAAAATGTATCAGTTACCCTCATATGTAAATATATATACGATTACAATATATAGCCCATAAAATAGGGGAGGTAAATATACAAATAATAATTATTATAGCAAAACATAATACATTATATAATATCTAATTTTTTTACAAATTTATTTTTTTGACAAATTATCACATTGAATAAATTATACCACTTATCATTATAATATTATAATATTTATTATGAATTATTTCTATCATTTTATATAATATTTTTTTGTTGACAAATTATAACATTGAATGCCTCATAATTATAATATTTGTTATTTTATTGACTATTGTATTCATATTATTTTGTTAGGAATTATTATTTATTACAAAATACGATATTAGGTACATATAATTCCAAGCATGTAAATTTTTTTCTATAATTTTAAACTATTTTACTTTATTTTAAATAATTGTATTTATTATTTGTATATTTACCTCCCTATTTTACGGGCTATGTATTGTGATCGTGTATATAGTATATATTAACATGTAAGGGCAACTGGTACATTCGGTTGAGGGCAACTGGTGCATTTGGTTGAGGGCAACTGGTATATTTTTAAAATCCCGATAACAGTCGTGGGGCAACTGGTCAACACCCCTGATACCATTCAACCACCCATATTTAAGGTGTTCCATATGTTACTGAGTGCAGCGTCGCTTGAACTTTGCAGACATCTGCTATCTAATCGTTAAATTGTACACTGGTTTTATTGTACATAAATATCAAACTAACGGCTGGTGGCAGCTCATGAAAAATGTATGCATAAATTGAATATTAGCGAGCTGCATCACTACCCACTATAGCGAACCAAAATACATTGTATAATTGATAGGTTATTGTGTCAATTTGTATAGGGTGGGAAGGGTGTTTCTTTTGATATTAATCAGTTTAAAAATGTATTAGTATAGGACAATTATACTTTGTACTTATACTTGTGTAAATGTAATGTTCATAATTTTAATACAAATGTTACTGCATGAATAGCAGGGAACAATTTTTTTTTATAAAATTTCGTAACTCAATATTATGCTTACTTTTAAATTTCATTTTTTTTTTTTTTTAATGTGTTTCATAAAATCCAAGTCCTCGGATATAAAAATTGCGGTACTGCTGAAAAATAACTATCAGATATTTTTTTGGAATAGCATTAAATTAAAAGAGAGAATAAAAATCATAAATTCTGGTTCTAAATGATATTTATTTTATGAAGAAAATCTTCTACCAATACGTAGCATTTAAATCGAGTGTTATAAGTGTATAACATGTATAGATACATATTAAATATTGTATTTGTTTGTAGACTAGTAAATTATAACTGCCTCCCAATATAGGTACCGACAGAAGATCTGTTCTACAACTTCATTTATAATAATTAAGTAATGTATATTGTAATAGATAATATTATACATTTTTTTGAACAGTCATATTATATTACTATAATACATACATTATTTTATGAGATATGATACGATGCAATGCAATGCAATGGGCGTTCATATTTTAGTAATTGTATAATATATACTTAAAAAAATAAAATAGATTTATATACACATAATTCAATTTTTTAAACCGTAATGAATTTAATCAAATTGTATTAGAAACTATTACATTTATATTTGCCTAAATAATGCTGTGCTCATTTTATACACATTATAATAATATAAGGTATAAAAAGCT
This sequence comes from Sitobion miscanthi, assembly GCA_008086715.1. Classification (NCBI taxonomy): domain Eukaryota; kingdom Metazoa; phylum Arthropoda; class Insecta; order Hemiptera; family Aphididae; genus Sitobion; species Sitobion miscanthi. The sequence goes on from CM017797.1 coordinate 6,524,703, forward strand.
ACGAAAATTTTTTCGTGTGTGAATGGCGAATCAACATTATTACGACGACAATTTGTTGACGACGATGACTATTATAATAATAATATGGGTACCTAACCTATATATAGTTACCGTTGTCAATAATATGAATATTGTAATATAATATTATACATAACATATTATACGAGACACATATTTCATACAATCGGCGAAGATAATATTATGAAGGATATATATTTCTATATTATGACGTCTGGTCCGTGAAATAATAATAATATATGCGCGTATATGCGTCGCAAATCCACGACGGTGAAATGTCGGAGAAAAAAAAAATTGCGCACATCAGCGAATATCGTCATAATAATATTATTATACGTATACCGTATGGCCTATATACGGTATATAGGTACTTATATTATATATGGTGCCACGTTGCAATAACGCAAGCACCGCGTGTCCACGCTGTATAATATAGATACTGTTACCAGGCCATATATAGTAAAATACAATAATAATAGTAATAACTAATAACAAAAAATAATATTATGATTCATGCCATTATTATCGTGTTGTCGTTATAATAATATTATGTACATATTATACGGAAGCGCATTAAGCGTGCTCTGATATTATTGCACTCGGCAACGAGGAAGGTACATACCTATATACTCCCACTCGGCGCTAATTGTTTTTTAACAAGTGGCCGCGACCGATTTCACCCGCTCTCGAGTACCTAAATAACATTATAATAATACTATGTACATAGGCGTAATTTAAAACGATATCACACGACACAAATGATATTAATATGTATTATTAATGTGCACAAGATTTGAGCGCGCGGCCGTCGGAATTTATTATAATAAGCACTCTTGACGAGCGGGGGACCCCGTGTGTTGTATACACAGCATATTTTTACGTAATACAATAGTAATAGCAAAATAATATGATTGTACACAATTGTTTTATTATCGTTGTGTGTTATTGTTATACATTTTTTCGGCCGTTCAACTCATTAATGGCGTAAAACGTTCGAAACAGATTTACGCCGATTTTGCAACTTTGCACGCGATACGAATATTATTTGTACTACACGCGTATTATAATGTGGAGGTTAGGTGGGTATATCGCGTATAAGGTTAATTTTTCGCACAATACAAACAATGTCGGTAAAAAAAAAACGAAAACGAAAACAATAATCGTGCTTCATAAAATCGTTTAAACTCGCACAACATCGGCTGAGGGTGGTAACCTAACCTAATCGGCCAGTGTATCGCCATTAGCCGCTCTTCGCCTCCACCCCTTCGTCGGTGTAACTCGCGGCGCCAACTGCCCTGCACTTGGGTACGGCTGGCGTGCCTATATACACACACACGCGCGGCGGCATACTGTCGCGATAATTTATTACTCGCCGACTCGGCGGGACATATATATATAAAATATTATATATAAACCGTACACATATTCCTCTATTGTTCCAATGGCGAAACACGTGCGAGCGCAATATTATCGTAATGCAATTTGCAACAAACCGCAAGACGTTGGGGGGGGGGTGAGGAGAGGGTGTACGATATGACGGCGGGAATATTGTGCAGCGAGCCAGCTATAACGCCTATCGCTTGTTCTCACCGATGATTATTATTGTCTAATCAGTCATTTTAAAATACCGTTTTATCGAACTATCAACACTAATAATAATATTAAAAGAGAACCATTAATGTGTCGTTTTTTTTTTTTTTGTGTTTGCCTATATACTCAAGGGACCATTCATGACTTATGGACTTACCAGTCGTGAAACGCGTGATGAACGTATTACGCTCGTACGACAGTGCCACAGTGGTGTAGCTAAATTGCCTATATAGGAGGCCGTCTTATCATAATATTTTACTACTGGAATACTTTAAAATATTTTTAAATATAGGTACTAGATGATTCCGTGCACTTCGTTGCCCGTTAAATGTACCAACTCTATATGACTCAAACTTTGTTCAATTCGTTATTTAATATTCGGTGCATATTGTGTTTAAGACTTAAAAATGTTCATCTCGAATCTTGAATCCCAAAATACTTGTGCAAGCACCACTTTAGAAAATGTGAATTTAGGAAGATGCTTTCTTAGTGCACACTTACATGGCGGTATGAAGGTATCACGGACATGGCAAGCCTTAAGCTCATCATTATTTAGGCTCTGCGTTGATCAGTCAGGACACGTTTGATTATATTATTATATAGCCATCCCGACCGGCCGCGGCGTTGTCCGTGAGACACGCTTGTGATTATGTGAGCAGTATAATATTTTCAGGTAGGTTAGGTTAACCACTTGCGGTGGATGTAAACCCCTCGAGGGATACGTAATTACAAATATTTTACTAACACGTTGTTTATGATGTTCATGTGTAGGTTCCCGGGACAACTGTCGAAAAACTACCGTTAGGAACACCGTTTTTACTAAGTTATATGGTTTTGACCAAGTATAATATTATACAGATCTAAAATTATATAAAACCATAACCAATAGCAACCTTACAATAAACAGAAATAGTTTATTTTCTTGCTGGGCAGATATGGCGGCGCTATTCTATTTTTGACATCCACATTTCCTACTTTTCCGGTAAATTTTCCTTAAATGTTCTTTCATATAAACCTTGTCCTGACAATTACGAACACAACAGAAAAAAAATCAGCCAAATCGGTGAATACGTTGTCAAGTGCAAAGTGTATGCCTTGGCAAAGATTAAAGTTCATTTTATATATATAGAATATGGGTACTGGATACTTACATAATATTATACGAACAATAAGTGTTTTAAAATTAATACATCTAAACTTGAAATGTTTACTCGGTTGGTTAAAAGACGAATGACAATTTTATTACAATATGTGTATTTTTTGCATTATTTAAAATGTCTCATACTACGATGTTGTCAACTTTTCCGGATATGTTATTTACAGTTCAGAAGTTTCACTGTGTATTGTGCATGTAAATTAGAGTATGTAATTTCGTGCAACACCATTAAGTCGAAAAAACAAAATAAAAATGATCTGTCTGGAATACCTATTCAAAATGCGAGGTAAAAAAAATAGCAGCCGTAATAATGGCGTACCTATCCAGTGTTTACACTGAACAATAATAATTATTAAACTGTTGGAAGCGTATAATCCTACAAACTAAATTTGAATAATAATTATTTCGTATTATTCGTCATCACTTGCCACCACGTGGGCAAAAAATAAATTTTTTTTATCACACCCTCCGTACCACCCTACTGTCGTACATGGCTGTATATAGTTATATATAGATCTCTTGGGTAAACATCAGCTGTATAGGTACTCATATTATATATATATATTTATATTTATATATAATACGCCCGTTGCAGGTGGTGGCGTATGCTCGTGTGCGGCGTATACACACCGAGAACCAAAAATCTTTTTGTACTTTTTCCATTTATTACGTTTTCTATTTTCATCTGGGAATGTTTTTGCATTGTATTAATTTCCTTGGGGATTTTGTCCGAGTGGTATTTTTTTTTCTCGTGTTATATCTCGCTAACACAAATGCCCCGCCGGCCGTCGGCTTACTTATAGACGTCCGGAGGATGTAAACTGTAGAGGGAGGTGAGTCACACGGGAGAGTGATTGTGGCAGGGAGAGAGGATTTAAATGACGTGAGCGGATAAAAAATAATAACCGATAGATTTATGCCTTTTGACGTATGTTGAACGCGTACGCGTAATATTTCATAAAACGAGAAATTCAATTCACGTTGGACGTATGCACCTATATGTATTTTTTTATCATTAAAATATGCGTAAAAATACATCAGAGCAACAACTATGCAATATATATATATTATAATATATACACAAATATAAGCGAAACTTTTGAACATTATCTATTACTGCCATATATTATACAATAATATGCTTTGTTTATCGAATATTATAATATATTATACCTCGATCATGAGAACTTGTTTACGCATTTGAAAACCCAACCGATGTTAAAAAAATGTATTTATACCTACTATATTTTTAAATATTATGTAAAATGCTGTGGGTTTATACACGCCAAACCACTATAATATGTATGTATATAGATGCAGGCGAATTATTACTGATGTACGTCATACGTTTATTGTGAAAATCAGAGCTCTCTCACTCACGATTGTCGAGAGATTATATTATTATTAACATTTTTGATGATAGCGAATTCGAATCGGGTAAAACACATCAATCATCGGACGCGATACATCAGGAGACCATGTATCGATAATAAAATACATGGTATATACGTATACTCACCGGTACACATAACTGTACACACACACGCGCACACATATGCGCATGCACAATCCTTTGACGACGACCATTCGACCGAAACGTTATTATAACGTGAAGTATCATATACATGCATTGAAATATACGTGACTTAAATGGGTAAACAATCGGACCATATACATTAAATAAAATGTATATATATATATTATACACCGAGCGATTTTAATATCTGTTAGTTCGTTGCGGCGTTGTATGGGCTAGTCGATTTTGGATTCTGAACACTGCAGCGAAGAATGATTGGTTTTACAACGATGACTGCGAGTTTTTTTTTGTGTCCGTCATCGCGTTTTCGAGTAAAAAATGTTCTCCATTTTTTAACATTGAAGGGTGATTCAGGTAGAAAATTTGTTCCAGCTGGTATTTTTTTATCAGTTCGTAGAGGGGGGGGAGAGGTCTAAAAAAATAATAAAAAATCTGAGTGACTTTGCTATTTAATTATAGGGTTGGCTGTCCGAGTACACCTTTGTCATCGAGTAAGTCACTATATATACTGGATGTGTTGAATTTGAAGACGATATGTCAACCTTTACTTCTAAGTGTATTTTATAATTTATTTATGTAAATATTAGTTATTTATTTTAATAAATATGAAACTCGTTGTATTTTCTATCATAATTGTTGGAAAAGTTGGACAGTTTTCGACAAAATAAATTTTGTATTTTTTGTAATTATTCAGAAATGAATAATTGTAGAACCTTTAAATGTTCACAAAATAATAATAATATTTTTTTATCTTTTTAGTAAAAATAAGTTCCACTTACCAAAACTCAGAAAATACTTATAACAATAGTTATAAATGTAACATAACATGAGCTATACTAAGAAATAAATGTTGATGTTACACATATCCTTTACTCAGAACTGTTTTTTCGTTTTTCTTTGAATTCAAATATAATACATTTGTTATAACAGTGACCTACCAGCAGTACCAGCTACCATCATAGACGAGGTACCTACACTAAAAACCTACTATCAAATTACAATTTAAATTAAAACCATTTTTATTAATAAATCAGTTAGAAATTAGAATATACATACCAGTCATAACTCATAACTATTATAAAAAACCAACATTTTCTTGTTTGTACCTAATCCTTAGAAGAGTTGTGCTTATGAAAGAGGATAAGCAAGGGTGTTGACCAGTTGCCCCCAATGGCTGTTATCGGGATTTTAAAAATATACCAGTTGCCCTTACATGTTAATATATACTATATACACGATTACAAAATAAAGATAGGGGAGGTAATAATAATAGGGAGGTAAATATACAAATAATAAATACAATTATTTAAAATAAAGTAAAATAGTATAAAATTATAGAAAAAAATTCACATGCTTGGAATTATATGTACCTAATATTGTATTTTGTAATAAATAATAATTCCTAACAAAATAATATGAATACAATAGTCAATAAAATAACAAATATTATAATTATGAGGCATTCAATGTTATAATTTGTCAACAAAAAAATATTATATAAAATGATAGAAATAATTCATAATAAATATTATAATATTTTAATGATAAGTGGTATAATTTATTCAATGTGATAATTTGTCAAAAAAAAAATTGGTAAAAAAATTAGACATAAGATTATGTATTATGTTTTGTTATAATACTTATTAGTTGTATATTTACCTCCTCTATTTTATGGGCTATATATTATTGTTATCATATATATATTTACATACAACTGGTACGATTGGTTGAGAGCAATTAATACATTTTGCTCTTAGTAGTTTGGAGGGAATTGATATAAAAAGGTACATTTGGGGGCAACTGGTACTTGCCCACTGAAGTTGCCACAATGTTAGGGATCCTATAGTTAAAGATATGTGTATAAACATTTTTTTTAAACTAGTTTGATGTTTTATTGTAACTATTATAATAGTATCCCTAAAAATGATTAATATATATATTTTCACCCTATAGTTGAAGAAGGGTGCCCCGAGCAACCGATGATTAATACGTTTAATATAACTAAGTTACCATAACAACTTTATTGATAATTTTATATATATATTATACTAGCTGATCCTGTGCACTTCGTTGCCAATAAATGTACTAACTCTATATGGCTTAAACTTTGTTTAATTCGTTATTTAATACTCGGTATATGGTGTTCAAAATTTATCTTAACTTTTCTGTTTCCTGGAATAAAAATTCTGATTCGCAGCTGTATATTATCAAGTAGGCAAACTACCTGTGGTAGATCGTGGACCCAGTGCTGTTTGTACGTGAGTGTATGATTTAACTTTAAGGTATCAAAGTTATACCAAGTTTATTTTGGTATAATACGGTGGATTAATATAACCAATTAATACATTATACTAACCTAACCTAACCGTACTAAAATCAGATGAATAAAAAAACCAAAATTAACCCTTTTTAAATTAGCCTATCTTCTTCCCAGAGATCTGCACACAATCGTTTATAGGTATATAATAATATAGCTGATAAAGATGGTCCATAAAGATGACAAAAAGTTTGTGATTGTTCAACTCCTTTTTGGTGTAACTCACTGCAGCAAGTGTAACTCAGCCACCCTGGTAGGCAATGTGCGAAAATTCGATTTGATGCATGCTTGTACCTGATCTTCCCGATTAACCAATAGCAACCGATAATAAATAAATACTATTTCTATTAATTATTTATCCTATAACCAATAGCAACCATTTATAAACAAATATTTCCATCGTAAATCTCAAAATCCCTATTTGAGCATTTCAATTAATTGGTCGTAGCATGATGTTATATAGCCATAGCTTTCCTCGATGAATGGACTATCCAACAAAAAAATAATTATTACCACGGGTCAATGAATTTGGAATATTTCAACTTAACGGTAACCTTTGGTATTTATTGGTTGATAACATTAATATACAAATTAGGGTGTATCGTTTTAAGTGGTTACGTGAATATGGCCGAAGTGGAATAGCACCTTCATAATTATTTCTGGATAGTTCCTTGTTAAATACCCTTGAAATATTTATTCGATTACTGCATAAGTTATAAATTGGATCCATTCATTCCAAAGAAAAAATGTGTCTCATTCGAAGATATTTATTTACTTATTAACTATAATATTTTAGTATTAGACAATAAATAATATTATTAAAATATAAACATTACTAATAATTACCTATATTTTAAAGTGTGATCAGTAGGTGTTATTGTATAATATAATCGGTTAACAGTTTTTTTTAATCAATACATTTTACACAATACTGATAATTACCGAGTTAGCCCTTATCTTAGTTAATATAAATATATATGTCTATGTCTATACTAGCCCGAATTCTTTAAACATTTTACAATTATTATATTTTTGTCGCTGTATTTATAATAAATGCGTTTCGTTGTATGCCTGCAGTTCGTTTGCGTACATTTGAGAGCATTATTATGTGTCAACCATATAATAGAATTTTATTTTTTTTATTTTTCCTACATAAATAGTCCCGAACCGAGTTTTATTTCACTGTTTACAAGTCAATAAATGCTATTCAACTATAACTGAACTAACGACCGCCAAGACTTAAATTTCGACTTATTCTGGTGATAGAAAATAATGTATTATATTATAATATTTCAGATGATGAAATGATTATTTTTTAGTAAATATATGTTATATAATTTTAATACTTAGTGATAATATTCGTATAATATTTTTTCAAATCTTTTCAATCGATTCTTTCTGAAAATGATGCCTCAATTTGTTTTATTAATTTTAAAAACCATATATTACGTATACTTGTTGCCACCAACTATTATATTCCCACCTTAAAATACTCTCTCATCACCATAGTAGTTGGTCATAAAATTATATTTTCGTCATAGTTTCATTGGTTCAACGTCAAAGTATAATGACGTTCTTTGTGTATTTTATTAAGGTCATGTCTAATATATTTAACATATTTAATGTTATATTATATGGTAAACGTAAGTAAACACAGTGTGTCATTCAAAGTCACAGTCGCCGAACCAAAGTAAAGATATAATTAAAAGCCTCACACGAGGTGAAGTGAATTTATTTGTACATTATATACTATGCAATATTATTATAATACTATTCAAACGCCAGAGACCCGCCAAGTTTAAAACAACGTGTCGAGATGCCTCCATCGACTTTTAAATAATTTATTGTAAGGATAACACGCAAATTAAATACGTATGTAGATTTTTGCACGTTACATAATATAATATAACAGCTTTATAGTAAGTTATAGGTTCGTCCACGTGTCTATAGTTCGCTATAAACATCTGACTGAGAAATAAATAGTGTGCAGGAATATTATTTAATATTATTATAATTTATAACAATGACGCGCTGCTATGTAGCTAGGGTTCGTAAATATATATAGAAGTCTGGTCAAAGTTCTGCAATACGATTTACCATCGTATGAGGCCGGGTGAATTCACAGCAATCCGAGTTTACCCTTCTTATTGTCACGATGACTACTAACAGTTTCATGCGTCAGTCATTACACAAATCTTACAGGTAGGCGAGGTCTCGTAGTTGAGGTTATGCGACGGCCCGAGAGCTACAAATTATTTCGGTAACGAGGTTTACGCGTACAAAATTAATCGTGCGCTCAAATATTGTATTTGTAGTAGAATATTATATTATAATAACGCGAATCCGGTGAAAGGGGTGAACCCAGACGGTGTTGTCCACCGATATAATATAGTGAATAAATGCCTCGTCGTGGTTGGTCACTACTACAGACATGAAACTTTTGCAGACTTCTCTCGGGATATCTGTAAAATTATACAAACTTTAATATATATGTATTATTTCAATCGCCGGTGGTGTGAGGTGCGTTGTCTTGGCACCCAGAAATCGTCAAAACCCCCTAACATATCTCATTCTTTTGTACCCGATTTGCACCCATTTGTACTTTCCATATAAAATGGGTACCCTCTTCTTTTTACGCAAAACCAAATCCCCCGTCCGGGTGCTTTAACGACGTCGTACTGGCACCCAGCGTCTATATTGGATACCTAGTGATACGTGTTTACCAAAATTTTTGTTTTTCGGGTTACCTTAATGTAATAACTTATCGATGGTAATAATTACATTATATTACTGTTGTATACGACTTACGAGTATATAAGTATTGTTGTTTGACAAAATAACTGTTATTAATGTTCGATTCTCAAGTTCACTTAATTTTAATAGAACTTATATGGAACTTCACTTTAATATGACTGGAACTTACCGTTAAACTTATATGGAACTTGACTTTAACTTGACCGAAACTTAACTTTAATAAAAAAAAAGCATTTATGGAACTCAATATGGAACTTAACTTTAATTCCACTGGAACTTAGCTTTAATTAAAACTTTTTGTGGAACTCAACTTTAATTTCACTGGAACTTAACTTTATTTGACCGGAACTTTAATAAAAACCATTTTTCGGAACTTAACTTTAATTTGACCGGAACTTAACTTTAATAAAAACCATTTTTTGGAACTTAACTTTAATTTGACCGGAACTTAACTTTAATAAAAACCATTTTTTCGAAACTTAACTTTAATTTGACCGGAACTTAACTTTAATAAAAACCTTTTTTTTGGAACTTAACTTTAATTGAACTGGAACTTAACTTTAATAAAAACCATTTTTGGAACTTAACTTTAATTTGACCGGAACTTTACTTTAATAAAAACCATTTTTTGGAACTAAACTTTAATAAAAACCATTTTTGTGGAACTTAACTTTAATTTGACCGGAACTTAACTTTAATAAAAACGATTTTTTAGAACTTAACTTTAATTAAAACTTTTGTGGAACTTAACTTTAATAAAAACCATTTTTTGGAACTTAACTTTAATTTGACCGGAACTTAACTTTAATAAAAACCATTTTTGTGGAACTTAACTTTAATTTCACTGGAACTTAACTTTAATAAAAACCATTTTTTAGAACATAACTTTAATAAAAACCATTTTTGTGGAACTTAACTTTAATTTGACCGGAACTTAACTTTAATAAATACCATTTTTGGAACTTAACTTTAATTTGACCGGAACTTAACTTTAATAAAAACCTTTTTTTTTGGAACTTAACTTTAATTAAAACTTTTGTAGAACTTAACTTTAATTTAACTGGAACTTAACTTTAATAAAAACCATTTTTGGAACTTAACTTTAATTTGACCGGAACTTAACTTTAATAAATACCATTTTTTGGAACTTAACTTTAATAAAAACCATTTTTTTGGAACTTAACTTTAATTTGACCGGAACTTAACTTTAAAAAAAACAATTTTTGGAACTTAACTTTAATTTCACTGGAACTTAACTTTAATAAAAACCATTTTTTAGAACTTAACTTTAATAAAGACCATTTTTGTGGAACTTAACTTTAATTTGACCGGAACTTAACTTTAAAAAAAACAATTTTTGGAACTTAACTTTAATTTCACTGGAACTTAACTTCAATTAAAACTTTTTGTGGAACTTTACTTTAATTTGACTGTCACTTTATTTTAAATTCACTGAAACTTATTAATAAATAATATAATTTTAAAAATATTTTAATTTGTTTTGAACTTTTTAGGAACATTTTCAGTTTCCAATTTTTTTAGTATTTTTTTCTATGGATGTCAATAAAACTTTATTTGTTGGGTAAAAAAGCTTGAAAATTTAATACTAGGCTCCTACTATATTGTTGCAATGATATTTAAATTTTTTTTCTTATGATCTGTGTAAACGATAGTATTTGTAATAAAGATTCAATTTTCATATATAATATTATATTATAGGCACTCGGAATGTATTCATATGTTTATTTTTAGTTTAGTAGTTGTAGGTATTTAGTAAATAATAATAGGTATACGAAATTGTGTTTTCGAATAATAATTTATTGTTTGTATTATTCACAATAAATATATATGACAATTAGTTTATATTCTGAAGCTGTTATACAGTACCAGTATAAATAGTAGGTACGATGAGGTACCTATTATAATATTGAAACATTGTATAATACATTATTATACATCCGATCTATAATTTCAATATCTTATTTATTAATTATTTTAAATAATATATAATATTATAAAAATATATAATTTTAATATAAAATTGGTTAGAGGTATAATTGATGACTTATGAGTTATGGGTGGCAAGACGACTTACATGAATAGTTAGAACAAACTATTGCCTCGATTAGGACTTTCCAGTATTTTTCAGGAATCAACGAAGACTTATATGTAAACTAAATAAATTGATTTACCAAAAATGAACCAAAATAATAAATAGAAAAAAACTAATTTTGTATTTTAAAGCAGTATTAATTAAATGGCTTTTCAAATTATTATTGGTATTTTTAAGTATATATTAACATGGTGTATTCGATTCCACTCATATAACCTTCATATACTTTTGAAGACGTTAATGTTAACTTTGTTGCTCCCAAAACTATATCGTTTTATTTTGCTCGAGCTCATGACAGACAAAAAATAATAAAATAACTTAAACTAATGTTTATATTTGGTAAGCAACTTTAGTTAAAGTAGTTCTATACTTCTAAAAACGTGATTTTGTATTTACTTTGTATTCAGTTGAATATAACAAAGTAATTTTGTCAAACAACAATATACTTATATACTCATAAACAATAGTAATATAATGTAATTACTACTATTGATGAGTTATTAGTTATTACATTTAGGCAAACCGAAAAACAAAGATTTTAAAAAACACCAAGCACTGCGTATCCAATTAAGACGCTGGGTGCCAGTACGACGTCGTTACATCACCCGGACGGAGGATTTGGTTTTGCGTAAAAGGGAGAGGGGTACAAACATTTTTAGGGAGGGTTAAAATGGGTACAAATCGGGTACAAAACAATGAGATATGTTGGGGGGGGGGGGGGTTTGACGATTTATGGGTGCCAAGACGACGCACCTGGTGGTGTGCAATACAGTCGAGCGCATAATGTACCAACGGCACGAGCCTAATTTGAATTTATCCGGTAATTTTACAATGTCCTCTGTAGTTGTAGTCAGCTGTAGGTACTATATATACAAATATTATTACTATTCATATTATATAGGTTTCAAGGTTTGTATTGATTGTTTGTTTTAAGAGTTTTGGCCGTGTGCATGCGTACGTGTATGTGTATGTGTGTGTGTGTGTATGTGTATGCCCACTCGTAGATACATAAACAGTGCAAAACAATTTAATCGTCCAACTACTCGACCGTCGTGCTAACAACCGCAGTCGACGAGTGCAATAAGAGTAGGATTTCGGTTCACGTTTTTTTTTTTTTCAAGTGCTTGACCTTATGGAGATAAATCCAGATTTTCAAGTGTAGTTCAAACGAGAATTTAAAATGTGATTTTTAGTCTAAACTGCTCCACACAAGTCACAAGCCGTGTTTAACTGTATACCATAATATTATGTATATTATGTATATCATTTTAATAATGAATAATAAATAATATATTATTATCAATTCTGTTTAGTGTTTAAATTATAAGTAATAAACTCGATATAGTGCTGAAGCAGTAGTTCTTAGTCACAGTATGAAGCCGGACAAACTTGCTATACAAAATGTGTTATAATAATTTCTATATAGATAGAATTAATCTACAACTCTAGTTTGCAAATCATCAACTCAACACCCGAAAACATCTACGAACTAACCGTACCAAACCATTTACACTTCTGACATTGTTCGATCTCTATCAAATATAATTATTTACCATTATGTACTGAAATCATTATTGGTTAAGATGGAAAGTTAGAGAAATTTAGCGAATGTGAATATACGTGTTGGTTAAAATTTTCAGCGTATAAAATTATTTGTATTTTTTTATTCGAAACTTTGAAAATTAGAAAATGTATAGTTAGTAATCAATAATAAATAATAATTATATCTGCCAGCTATTATTTCCATATTATTTAATATTATTTTTATTTTTGCGATATCAAAAATAGCTACATGATAGATTATAGTTTAAAAAATAAACAATAGTCTATTAATAATAGTAATAATACTTTTATATATTCTTAAAAAAAAAACCTAAACAAAATGATCAAAATTGAAAAATAATAAAATATTTTGCACAAATTTAGTTAGTACCTACAATATAAAATAATTAATTATAAGAAAATAATCAAAATAATTGAAATTGAACACTAAGACGTGAGAAATACTATTACAGTCGTACTAGATATTCAATATGTCCAAGCTATATTAATTGTCCTTCTCCATCTATAAAGTATAATACACCTGCATATAATATTCTTCAGTTGACCTTATGTCTGGAATATCCAGTAAATTATTGAAGTGTATAGAAATTATTTGTGTGTAATTATTGTTTTGTATTGTATTTATTTGATTACCTATAAGTAAGAAGAAGAAGAAAATGTATATAGTTATATTTTACGAACCCGACTTAACTTAGATATGAATAGTAATATAATATAATATATATATATATATATTATTCGTTTAGCAAATGATTTACCAAAACTTTTGAAAGTTAACTATAACGTGTAGAAACTTTTAATAATACGAGTACCTAATACGTATTATTATTATTATCATACGATACGACTTACTGATTATAGTAAAAACGTTATAATACTATCATCTAGTATTCTACGTTCATATCATAAATATTGGGTTTTGGTTTATTTTCTCCGGTCGTTTCTGAGGGGAATCGCAATAATAATATACTTCGCATAATCGCACGCGCTGCACAGCCGACGATATATATTTACACGCGCTAAGAAGACGTTCGCTACGGGTCGTTGAGTCCCTCCTCCGCTGCCGTCGCCGTTATACGCCAAGATTCCTCTGGGGACCTCGTTTTATTCCCTTTTTACCATTGCGCTCCACATAAGTATTATATTATTATGTGCAGTCTGAGCGCGTTTCTCTCGCGGTTGCGGCGACCTGTATCCAATTAGAAGCAAAGATTCACCGCCGGCGAGTGATTATTCATTTCGCAAACTCCATCCATACATACATAACACACATACATACACACACCTACTCTACACCACAAAAAAGCCCAGTTCGCCCTGAAAATAAGGTGGCGCATCGCGTTGTTTCTCACTTGTGGATTTGGTATATATAATATTATGTTGTATGAAGTGCGTGCGTGATGCGCGCGCACGCGCTGGTATGCGTTCGTTTAATAGCCGTCCCCGGGGCGTATACTATGGTAACTGGTAAGGGTATGAGATCGGGACGCAAATATTATACCTATATACTAGCGGGCGGAAAATATAAGTCAGCGTGTCGACCGCTGATCGTTTTTCTATATAAACGATATACGTTATGACGTATACTTACGATATACTTACGCGTTTCTAGTACCACACCCTCGATCCCACCTCGCCATCGCTCAAGAACAAAAAATAATAAAAAAAGGCGTTCGCTCACTGGCAGTTGGGTGGTCCGACATTTAAACGACCATTGTACCAGTGATCAGATGCTGCGCTACAGTATCTATATATGTACATAATAATATATAATGCTCGGAGTACCGAGATAAGGGTTCAGTTTGAGATGTAGACAAGAAACAAATTCAACGTGGTGTACAAAATAATATGTATACATTAAACAGGGTGTCTCGTGAGGATTTACCCATTGCGATATCTCCTGAAAAAATGGAGTTATCATAATTCTGATTTTTTAGTAAGACTCACAGGGACAAGAAATACAAATAAGACATGTTTTAATTTATTTTGATGTTTTGGTAAAAAAGTTAAAAAAATGTATTTTTTTTATTTAAAAAAAAAATCGAAGCTAACCATTTTGTAGAGTTCATTTTTTCTGAAAATATTGACGTTTCAACATTTTGATTTCATTAACTTCCTAATTTTTAATATTTTTTCTAGTTTTTAGAAAAACAGGCAGTTATTTAATACCATAGTCGCATAGTGGTATCAAATATTATGTGGCCCGCGATCCGCGTCGAGCACAGTCGGCGGACGCTTTCAGTGTGTCTCGCAATAAGCATATTATTTTACTTCTTCAAAATGTATTGATGAAATTTTAAATAATTATTGTAAAAAAAATCAATAATATCATAATAACATCCCTGTAATACCTAGTTATAAATATAACCATATTATAATAATTATAATCAATAGATAAAATAAATTTATTTTGTTTATTTTGGATTTAATAAAAAGAGGTTTTTTGTCCGTAAATAGGTACGTAATAGGTAATATTATTATAATACAAGCTCTAAGTGAAACTCGGGGGCCCGTTTGACTCGCTGAGAGTAGGTACAGATTTTAGAGTAAGAGTCGTTTGAATTATAAAATTCGCGACAGTAAAGTTTTAAGACGTAAGTTTATGATTTGTGATAAGGAATATAGGTATGGATTGGAGATAAGACTTGTCGTTTTGGCGAGAATGTTTAAAAGTTAGAGCGTCTAGCAATCCGTAACGAACGTTGTAAATAGATAGGCTAGATACAATCTCCAGGATGATATCCTGGCGTTTGACCGCTATTTTTGGTTGTTAAAATTGTTAAAAAGTTTGGAAACCGACAATTCAATGAGCGTATATCCGATGCTTTTTTGTATGCGTAAAAAAATGTAAATTCGAAAACCTGCATGTTAGAGTGTCTAGCAAGTCAGTTATCACCGTTTTAGACGAAACCAAAATGAGCAATTCGTCTGTGACGGATAGAGTGGTTTGTGCCGTCGCGTGTCCGGTGTTTTTTCTTATGTAAAAAGAGTAAAGTCGAAAACCGTATTAGAGTGTCAAGCAAGTTAGTCATCCAAGTCAAAATCGATGAACTTTCAAGTTAGCCACCTGGGTAGGCAATCCGACTTTAATGCAATATTTACTGAACTAAAAACAAAACAAAAAAGTATAATACAGTACATTACTATTTTTATTTTACAAGTGATAAAACAATTAGTACCTATTAACTGCGGTGTTGTAGAAAGATCGCACATTGTGTAAAATAAATCATTTCGAAAATAAACGAAAAAAATGACTGTATAGGTAGGTACAGCATAATATATGCTGAAAAAAAATCATTAGGGATTAAGAAAATGTTACTTCCTCTCGAATAAGGTATTGGGGCAACACTGAAGTCTATACCACGGTCCTTACAAAACATTAACTTACATCTTATATTCATATTATAACCTCCACGAATGACGAGCAAACAATTTTCTTTCATGAAATTGTTTTCGTGGAGTAGTTTGGACTGTCTGGTTGTTGAATAGATCCCTGCATAGTGCATAGTGCATTACCTTTGCCGACTTGTCGTGATCGATAAACGCAGAGGCGTGACAAAAAAATAGTGTGTGTGGCTCGTGCGGGAAAACAATTTCTGTCTTTAGTGAAATGCAGCACTCGACTGCGGCTCGCTACGCACGTCGTCTGCGACTGAAATTGCTCACTTCCAACCCTTGCCACACAATATACTATTGTATAATATACCTACTACAATGACGTTATATAGATACCTATTATTAATTTTTATTATTATAATTATACTATTATGACGTATAAACACTATGTCGTATATGAAATTGAACTATGTTGGCTACTGGCTAGTATTGTTTATTGTTGACGACGATTGTGTCTATACTGTACTGTTTAATCGAATAGAATTAGTTTATTTATATATTGTAGTATTTCTACAGTGAATTGTTTTAAAGATTGTATATTTGTATCCAGTAAGCCTATATATTTTTTTAAGTTTGATATTTATATATAGTATTTAAAGGAAAGTAAAGCAAAGTAATGTTCTCATTTAATTGAATTGTTTTTTTCTCGACTTAAAATAACTGCCAACACAGTACTTAGCGTGCTAAGTTTCACGCGTGAAGTGAAATTCCGTCAACCAATTAAGATGTGGCTACAGGTCGTAGTTTAGATTGCATTAATTAAAATTAATTATACAATTATAGATGCACTTAGGATAGATTTGATAAGCCAGATTTATTCAAAAACAGCTTTTAGTTAAATAATTGTAAGGCCCATCAACCATGGGCTCGTTATATTATGATTAAAATGTATACGAGACTAAATTCCTTTCAAAATTCAAATCCTATGACCATTTACGGTTATCGTAGTAAATATATCTGTAAATTAACTAACAAATTTATGGACAACCTAACCTAACTGTTTTAAAAAAAAAATAAAATACTTTTAAAGGGTAAAATGACTCCGAACACTATATATTTGACAGAATTTTATTGTTACCTATATTCATTAGTTGGTGATTAGCTACAACAAAGTATTTTTGTTTTGTTCTTATCTCACTCAATATACGATGAGTCTGTGTTTTAGTGTACAATTTTAATATATTTATGAACTTTTTAAATATAAATATAGGTAGCTAACGTTTATCTAACTTACTAAACATTGAATTTAATGTATTTGATTAAAGAACCTAGTAAAATATATAATAGCAACTAACTATTATAATTTATTTTTCACATTTTAATCTTATACAGTGTTTTATCTTTATAATACAATAGTGTTCAATGTTCATACATATATTAGATTTCTCATACAGTACAACTATTTGGTTTCAAACTGCTGTGTGGGTCTAGAGACGAATCAATCATCAAACGAAATGTTGACTTTGAAATTTCACTAGCCCAATATATTTTGAATGCTAATTTGATCGTGGTTAAAACTTATTTCACTATGTTTGAATCTAAACCGTTAGTACTAGCTGTTGTGAAAATCGGTGGGTTACATTATACAATACACATAATGCCATTTAAACCGTTACTTATATGACTATGTACGTAGTAATAGTCACTATTGAGACACTATAGTGTCTAATTTTTTATATCATGATAATATTTTTTATTTCAGTAGAACATGTAAAACCAATGATTGAATCATGTCATTATTAACTGATTAGGTACCTATAGGTACTATATATTTTAATATGAAATAAAAATCATAGTTTATACAATCCGCATATGTCGGCTGAGTTATAGTTATCAATTAATATGTTATTATAATCAGCTAGTATTTTGGTTAAAAAAAAACATATTCGTATATTATTTTCTCTAATTAATAGATTGATAGATTAATAGATCTAATTTTCTTCCAAAATATAAATAAAAACGTTACGCAACAACATGTTTGTATTCTATTTGACTTCTAATATGAAATGACTTATGAGTTATGACCTATGGGTAAATTTTCAAGTTTTTGATTCAGCAAAAAAAAAAATATTTAATGACAATAATTGAATAAAAATCGAAAAGGAAGTTTTAATTTATTATTTTCGTTCATTTTGATAGTCCTAAACAATTTCCAAATTCCTAATGTGGACCTTCAAAAATATTAATTGGTGACCCCCCCCCCCCCCCTA
Source organism: Sitobion miscanthi (assembly GCA_008086715.1). Classification (NCBI taxonomy): domain Eukaryota; kingdom Metazoa; phylum Arthropoda; class Insecta; order Hemiptera; family Aphididae; genus Sitobion; species Sitobion miscanthi. Next base: position 6,543,357 of record CM017797.1, read on the forward strand.
CATATTATATAATAGTATGTACTACTGTACTAGCTACTTAAAACGTAACACTTCTGGTCCGATTTCACAGTTTTTTGACTTCATAGGTACTCTAAGTTCAAAAAAATAGATATATTTTACAATATTACAATATTAGCATACTATTATTGATTTATTTTTCTTAATTTATAATTGCATCAGCTACCGGCAGTATACTTTGATTTGTTGAACTTTTTAATTATCCTTTTTTGATATATTTTATATTATTTAATTATTATAATACCTACATACTATTTGAATACATATATCAAATTTTTAATAGATCTATATATTTTTGGTTTTTATTAAATGTTGAGTAATGAAAAAATAACTAATAACCGGTACACATTTAATCCCTTACGATTATTAGATAATAATTGAACATAAATGGACATATTTAATGTTCTTTTTTATTCATATACACTGTCACACTCTGTATAGTATATACGTTATAAGAATGTACACAATTATTAATTTAAATGTTTACATGATTTTCTTAACATTCAAATTGTATTTGACTATAATCCTATACCTATAGTTTATTATTTCTATGATTAATTAATAGTTAGGTTAACTTTAAACAGTCTTGCTAATACCAAATAACATAACGTACCTAGTCCAATATATTTTTCTTACTATATTTCTGAAACCTTAATTTTCTAAAATATACAAGTATCTATATTAAATCCTTTCAAAATCACTTTTTAAATATGGCGATCAAGATACTTAAATATTTGATTTTATCGATGTGGTAACGACCAACAAATGATTCAATTTACACTTATCTGTATACACCATTATATATTTTACTACTCAGTATTATTGCTATATTAACGATTGTAATATTGTATAAAATTTGTTGATATGTCAAATGTTAAATATTATAATACATTTGGCAAGAATTTTAACTGGTAAATATATAAACATATAATATACAATTTGGTATTAGAGTTCATTGTATGGTGACCTGGTGAAGCGCGGTGATTGGACGCAGTCACTAATATGGTAATGTGTGCAGCGGTCGATCAGGCTCCCAAATGGGTGACACCCGGGTTCTTTGTGACGATCTATTTGCCTCACAAAAAAACGCGTATCAATCTTAGCTCCCACAGAAACCGAATGAGGTTTCCGAGTGTCAAAAAACGAAGTTAATTTTTGATTTATTTTTGAACCTCTCGCGTGACATAGTGAATTGCAAATTAAAAATAATGGTGTGGAATATTGTCCACAGTAAAAACCAGCTAATAACCATGCAGTTTGAAGTCTTAAAAAGAAATAATACTATAACTTCCTTGTTATTTACCCAAGGACTTCAATTCATTGGCTGCGACAAGAATAGTGTTTGCACCTTTTTATCTGCTAGTTAGCAATGTTAAAAAAAAAATAAAACACTATATTATGTTTCTTTAAATTAATAGTATTCGTTATAAATGTAGTAAAATGTATAATAGTATAATAATCTAAATTTATAGTATATTTTAATTTTTAAATTATTAAAAAAATAACCACCTAGTGTATCTCTATTATGACTATTATAGATATAAATATATAATTATACTATACAAAAATGTAAACAAACGGCCTCAATTCCTTATCTACGTTGGATCGCGAAAAACACGTCATAATGAATACGTTATGTCCTATCGCTATGGTATTAAATAATTCGCAGTTTTTTTTGAAAACTAGAAAAAATATTAAAAATCAGGAGATTAATGAAATAAAAATGTCGAAACGTCAATATTTTCAGAAAAATTAACTCTACAAAATGGCTGTCTTCAATTTTTTTTCAAACAATTAAATAAAAAATATATTTTTCAACTTTTTTACTGAAACATTAAAATAAAATAAAATATGAAATGTTTGTAGTTCTTGTCCCTGTGAGTATTTTTTTTTAAAAAAAAAACAGAATTATGATATCTACTTTAATTCAGGAGATATCGCAATGGGTAAATCCTCACGGGACACTCTGTATGGGTACCGAAAGCAACAGTGACTGACGGTGTAGGTACTATACGTCGTATGACTATGCATCAAACAAATAAATATTACTGTGTCAACGAAAAACACTTTTATGTACCAAACTCGTCAATTATCTTTGCACGAAAAAATTGTAATAATAATTTAATATAATGATAATTTTCCAGCAACACGTCTTACTACAGCGAAATGTCGTTTAACATTATTACTATTTCAATGATTGACTCCAGCAACGAGCAACTGCACTGGGCAGGCTAGTAGCATCTGTGGGTTCTCCTCCGACATTGCTTACTGTCCGTAAGCTATTTTTTTTGTTCTGTTTCTTGTTTAATGTAAAAAATAATATTAAGCTTCATAAAAATATCGACCAATATATAAATTATTTTTATCACCTGTAGTTAGGTTTTATGTAAGTCCATTATTTAGTATCTGTACGTGTGTGGTTAATTAATTTTACACGGTTGTAAAATACTAAAATTTACAAAAAATCCATTGTTTCTTCCAACCCTTTGGCATTTTTTATTTTAAAAAATGACCCGCTATACATAATATTTGACATAAAATAATATTGGAACTGCTCCCTCATACGAAGACTAATAATATAATACGTATAGTATACCTATATCGTTTTATGAATTGTACATACATTATATATTTATATTATTACATTTATTAATTCTCGGAAACTGGAAGATCAAAGTTCATTAGTAGGTACTATAGGGTAACTTTTTTAAATTTATAATTGACCGGTTACTCGTTCAATATATCACTTTCACAAAAATCAATTTCAACGAAGCAAAAAACTACTGCTATATCAAACTTTTTTTATATAATGGAAGTAATAATACATTTAAATACACAAATTTAAATTTCATATGGGTACTTGACAACTTCAAAGCACATAGTATTTAATATCATTCCATACACGTTTAATATACAGCTAATATATACGTCATATCAAATAATTAGTAACTTATCCATTACCTATATTATATTATTACCTATTCATCACACACTGATTAGATACCTAACGTATATATTATATACGTATTATAGAAATGTAAAAGTAAATACAAATACAATAATATTTAAATTTGAAACATGTTCTCATAATACGTATACACATCAATTGGTGTGTATAGCTTACTTTTTTTTAAATTTATAGGTAGGTTACGTGAAATATTCGTCGATTAATTATCTAAGTGGTGGGTATCTTACCGGCGGTGAGGTATCTTACAGGTGGTCGAGATAAACATAAGTCGTATGCACATTGCAGATAGTGTGCAGGATACAGGTATATCTTGAGAGGGGAAATATTATTATTATATCCTGTCACCCTCCTCGTATACATTGTTATTTCAGAGTTAAAATCTGTGCACTGCGGTGTGTTTCATCGTAGGTATATATAAGTGCCTCGTTGTACCGCTCGAAACGGACCTGCAGCTCTGCAAATATCGCGCACAACATAATATGATATAGGTACCTCTCCGACGCTGAATAAAATTGAGACGGCGTCCAAACACAGCTGGCGCTTACGATCATAATATTGTAATAGTTGTATAATTAACTGCGGTGAATAACTTGGAAATTGTATAATAATTTATAATATGGTATTTCGGGTCGTACACGGGCTAAATAAATAATACGCTGCCAATATCTTCAAGCGCTTTGTCAAGTGTACACACACACATACACACATATACATAGGTACTTGCATATATGTATATATTCTCTCGTCGTAAATGTATAATTGTTATACAATAATATAATAATGTTATGCGTTGTGTTCATGAGTAGAACGATAATGTTTTTAATGATATTTTAAAAACGAACGTTTCTCGGCCAGAAAATGTGTTGCGCCGGTATATTATATTATTATATTGATTATAAGTCAACGTCATTCCCAATTCCCCTTGCAGTGATATTTGCGGTTTATCCGAAGAGTCATAAAGACACGCGTATTCAGGCAAAACTTTTTCGTTTCGTTTTAATGCGTGGGCGATGATAAGACGACGGGGAGCGACCGTACTATATTATTGTGTCCGTGATTGGATATCGCAAAGTAATAATAATAATATGATCTTCACAGGAAAAATGTGATCGAATAAATAAATTTCTTAGTGACGTGATTCTAACCTCTTTCGACGAAGACGTATTATGCCGAACACAATTATGTCATATTAGGTTGGTATATCGGTGGTTTTATTTGATACATCGGTAGTCTGTGGATATTGGTGATACTATATAATATGTACTATAATTTATAATGCCACGAACGTTTTATTTAATCCAACGGTCAAATTGTATTTATAAAACGTTTGTAAACCCGTATTGAATATATTTTTATCATTTGCAAAAAATTAAAAAATAAACGTTGAAAACCGTACGTACTAACGTAAACTGGCACCGAATACAGCTGCGCGAGGAGCCAAGAACGAAATCCTATTTATTTATTTTTCGTAATTCGTTTGGTATTTTATTAGATAATATTATTATATATAAAATTAATAGCATTATCATAGTAATATTGTTCGGTAGTAACCGTAATATATAATATAATATACTACGTTCGCCGTGGAAAAACAGTGGTTATTAAATAGGTGGTCGGATACATTATGGTAATTTAATTTCCATTACTCTTGTGCGTACATACCAAATCGTGTTTACCAAAGGGGTATTTTTTTTTTTTACGCTCCACAACAATATTCCTATTAGGTTGACATATTTTCATTTGTTTTATTTATTTTTTACGTGGCCATTATTTTATTAATAATTATTACTGGCGCGACAGAGCTGATTACGATTCGAAGTATTCATGGAATATTGTGTGGACTCATATTGCATTCTAATATTATTATTATCACCATACGCGGATGGATACCATACACAAACTGAAGTTATTAATAGCACATTTTAACAAACATATTTTCCAAGAACATTTATTTACGCGAATTTTCCAGAAGCGTTGTGCAAAGAGAATCGTCCCACGCATTTGATATTTTAATATAATATGAACACACGCGTATTATTGTTTGGCTTCGTTTTTTTATCGAAGTTTATTTTCTGCATACGTTTAAATGAATGTTAATAATAATTATTTACGTTTGAAGAATATAATAATATGATGATTCGTCCATTGTGGAAGTCACGACGGTGTATGACCTGGTGCAGTGACTCTTGACAGCAGATGAATATGGCATTCCGTATGAATATTTAATATTTTCTTCCCGAGAGATAATATAAGAACAAAGCTGTAGGGAAAACCTCAAAACTGAGAGCGAATAATTTTACTGATTAATCATTTCATAACTTTTAAATTTAATAGTCATGATAATTTTGATAGAAAAACGGTTACGTTAAATATCAAATATTAGCAGTATTATCACTAATGTAAATCGTTGTATGCGGCTTACCTACATAGGATAAAATATGTATGCGATGGACATTCTTTTACTTTTAGAAAATCTCTATAGGGTTTCATACTGAAAACAAATCCGAATGCCACTGGAACGGGACCGAAGTCATAATATAGGAATCCCATTAAAACACAGAATAACATACAAGCTTCCGATGTACCCTGCGGGTGGGCTTGATTTTTAGACTTGGTCGTAGCGTAGGTTATAACGTTATTTTACTGGATATTTGTATAGCATGTATTTGTTTTTATAGCTATAGAGGGATTAATATGTTAATTTGCGATATAATGTATTTAAATTTATTCTAAAAAATGTGTTGTATTGTTGTCTAAACAGGCCACTGCGGTTTAGTATGTAATAATACATAATATACGTAAGTACATATAGATAAAAAAAAATGTCATTAAATGTCTCATGTTATAATACGCGACTGAAACGGACTCGAATAAAGTCTTATGTCATATCATATAATTCAAATAAAGCCAATAATTTTCTTGTTCCGTATGATAATTTATACTATGTCTAAGTATTGACTTTCTGTCATTTTTGGAATTAAATTGAAATTATAACCTACTTACACGTTATCGTGTACTTATTTATAATGAGTTTTTCGATCAACCCTATTACAGCTTTCCATCAGAATTCAGAACAAATTATTAATAATCGTTATCGTCGTTACGATGTGTGCATTCACACGCATATAAAATGAATTAATTCTATTCAAAATATTGTGGATATGTAATTTTTTTCAAATTTCTCAAAATTATAATTCCGTTTGAAATCGTTGTATCGGAGTGTTTTTAACTATTGCGGCCATCAATGGCGTGATGACAAAATGTAAAACCCTGGCACAAATAGTAAAAACAATATCATAATAATATATTAATAAGTATTATACTATTATGTATAATATAATATAATATCACATATAGTTAACATACCTAATGGATTTCTAGGACTGGCGCAATATTGCATCAGGTAAACACCGGTCACCACGCCTCTGGCTGCCAATTTCCATACCTATGTAATTAATATATACTGCAGCTTTAAATATAACACAATATAATATTATAACTCGATGTAATAATAATAGTCTGCACGTTATAGTTATTATTTCATTGCGTGTATAAGATTTCAGTTGGAAAAATGCCCGATAAAAAAAACTTCTCAGCTGAGTTTGTCTCAAACGTCGTTAGTGTCTGGTTATGATGAGGGGGGGGAGGGGGAAGGTTTATGTAGACCAACAACTATTCAGGTACAAAATATGGTTGGTTAAAGAAGTAATATACATAATTTATACCCCTAATGCAAAAGAGATTAGGCAATTTTTCTCCAGTGTCATTATATATATAGATAATAATAATATGTAATATGTAATTTTGTGTATAATATTTTTCGTTTTTTTTAAAACTTTTTTTTTATTTTTAATATTCTTCACTCCGGCGCGGCGCGGGCGTGGTGTTCTGAGTCAAACTGTACAGGTACACGACAAAATAATAAGTGCTGCATAATGTGACATAATAAGCCTACCGGTTATGCGCGTCCTTAATCTGTATTTCATGCTTATAAAACCTACCAGTCCAAGGATGGTTATACTTGAGTAAAATCTGTTAAATTTTGCAACTATACCGTCAAACTATGGAGGTTTCCATAAGTCTTTCAAAATCGTATATGACTATCGTCATAGTCACACACACAGATAGTAAACAATTTCGCAGTGTCAATTTTTCCTACATGTATCTTATAATAATATGATATAATTTTAATGCACTTCAATAATAATATTATGGTAATGTGGCTTTATGAATAAAACATTATCAAAACCACTTTCATGGGTACATTGTTCAGGTATAAATAAGACATGTTTTTTTTTCTAAAGCTATCATTGGCATCTATATGTCCTTTGGACGTACCATTGATTTTAGAATAATTTGTTTACGGTTACTAAATGATACAAAGTCTAATATACATTATATTGATGACTTGATGTGTTTGATTCTTGATAGGTTAGATAGCTTAGGGTAGTTTAAGGATGTTGCTATAATGTCCTGGTTGATAAATTCTGAAATGTAGCTGGAGATTGTCCGTTTCCAATCTCAATTCCAACAACTACGCTTTTTGAAGAATAACATAATAATATATTAGGAAAGAAGTATGTTATTTTAAAATTACATTTGTTCAATTAATTCTTTAGCAAAATTATATATTTTAATTTAAAATTGTACTTTAATTTGATCATTAAATCATATTTTATATAATACCTTGCAGTTTCTATACTTCAAATAACTATTATGACCACCTCGAGTTCGTTCCAACTTTGGCTTCTCCATGACACTTTAGCGGTGTAGTTATCCTTTACTATACGCTTTATACATTTCTGAGACACGGTGCAGTGCTGTCTCACGTTTGGAAAGGTAGGACAATGGTTGATTGAAGAAGAACTGTTGATTTATGAGCTCTTGAAATATGTATTTATTTAATACTTATGCAATTTGTGTACATAGTGTAGAAGAACTCTACCCGAGAAATTAGCTAGGTACTTACGTAAGTACCTAATTTAGATCTGGAATTATAGGTCAAGCGACGATTTTAGGGCACGGCCCAAAAACATCTGTACATAAGCCCTAAAAAATAGGCACTAGGGTCTAGGAATGAACTTGGTAGGCGGAAATAAGTCACCAAAATAAGCCATACAAGCTGGGATGTTAGACTAATTCTAACTATATAGCGTAGGAACTCGTATTTATATAATATGAAGTCTCACCTAGCTGCACGGTAATGACTATAGGATGGAGGTGGATTTAAATGGAGGTGTTGTTGTACAGTTTATCCTTCGACTTGTTATTGGCAATCAGTGTAAATATGATAATTCTAAGAATTTGCGACCATGTTTTCCAAGAATTTTTTGCTTTGGGCAACTCTGCGTGATGTTGACATTTTGCGTTTCTCATTTAATTGTACGAGTCGGTTTCTATGAATCGACGAACAAGTTGGTTACCGTGAATATGTTTGTTAATATAATTTTATGTAATAAAATATAATATTTTGTATTGTAAAATAAGCAGTAAAGTATATTAATATGACCAAAACAATAAATTTACAATCTTAAAATACACATAACTCGCTTTAAAATTAAAATATAATAAAAAGCCGATGATATTGCCTAGATAATCATCATACCTTTAAATTTAAAAAAGGTCAATTCACTCAAGTTCAATTTTTAAACTTACGGAGCTACACATGTTCTGCTGAGCGTACAATTTGCTATGTTACGCACTTGTACGACGGAGACAACTAATGTCGGTGTAACGTCCCTTTATAGGTCTCTGGTAGCCATATTTTCCAGACAGTTTTTTATTTTTCTTCCGATGAGTAGTTATTGGTATGCTATTTTACCACTTGGTGCAACGGGAAATATAATGTCATACGAGTGGTAAACCTGTACGCAAACGTTGTTATTGTTATCTTGTTATCGGTAATCGCGTAACATATCAAAGTGAAATTATTATACCACTGCACATTTATTTGTATTACTTTAATTTTACCACACGCATAAAATTGTTTTTTTCAAATTTATTAAAATATACATATTATATGTGTGTCTGGAAAAAAAATTTGGACTCAAACAAAGCAAAAGCGTATTATGCCCTATAAAGGTAAAAGTAAAACGACCCTGTCAGCTTACCACGGCGACTTCAAAATGGTAAACTTACCAAAAACTGCTCACTCGAATCCGTAGCTGAACTAGCTATACGTTGCTAGTAAAACAAAAACTGTACTAACTAACCCAGGTGTATATGAACTATTGCCAGAGTACGTATGAAAATAATTGAAATAAAGTTGGTATATGTTTTTGACGTTTGTCATTAAAATTATGTTTACCGTTAATTTAATGGAATATTGAAGTGTACATTTTTATTTTTAATGTGACTATATTTAACTGTCAAATATTAAAAATGATTTATTGCCTATAGTCCACTCATTGGACTTGCATCCTTGGCTATCCGTGACGGGATTTGCAGGTTTTGTTTCAAGTCGTGAAAACTAACTATGAAGTTTTTTCATCGGTCCTGCGTTTCCACGATAACAGCGATTAAGCGTGTTACGCACAGATACCAACTTACTTCGCTGTCCGTCACGAGTGAGGGGTTTTTTCGAATTTTTTACGGAAGTCAATTTAATCATATTATATTTAAAGACAACACGTGGCACAAACAATATATATATATATATATCTATATATTTGTTATTAATTCGAAGAGGGAAGGTTGCAAACATAAATGGTCGGTTGTCATCGATATATCCGCTCTAAGGAGCGTATTGCAGTATTGTTAAATGGATCGAAACAGACCAGCAAGTTCCAGTCAGCACGGAAATGCGACGTAGGTATTATTTTTAAAAATAATAGGTATGCGCGCACGATGTCGAGTAGATTTTCCGGAAAGACTGTTTTTGGGTTCGTAAAGCTGGTGGTGGGGTCCCCCGCGGGTTATGTAATAGTTACGGGTGAAGTTTGTTTGGAAATTTCCGGTTTTCGAATACAACCGGCCACCGGGTCAAAACCGTGTTTTGGGTCACGGTTGTAGGATAGAACTATGGAAGGGCTTATGAATTTACTCAGATTAAATCTTCTATAACGTTGTAGTCTCGCAGGTAAACCTATGCCGATGATCTGTTCATTCAAAATAAAACGTTTTGGCTTAAAATATTTTATTTGCTATACGATAAAAAAACAATACGTGTTTCGTTAGGTGCAAGAGATAATAGTTTCTTATGTGCTAAACTCTATCGATATTGTTACAAAATGTATTATAATAGTCTACAATATGATATTTTTGGAATGTAGGTACCTAATATAGTAGTATGACGATTGGATACCTACCTAAAACCTGTTATTCATTTTTCGTTATAATTAATCCCACGCGTGTTGTATAATACGGCTTAGTAATGACAATTATTTTTCAAATATCATACTACAATAATTAATGTTTTGAACGAGTGTTATGAATAATAATTTTGTCATTAACAAAATTGACTGGCTTTTAAGTATAAGTTTTCATTTTTCGAATTTTTTATCGTTGTGTCAAAAGTTTTCAATGTAATTTCTTATTTCAATATTATTCATTTTTATGGTTTCTCGATTATTTATTTTCCCTACATTATTTAAAACCACACAATAGAATGTATTATTCTCATATTAAATTGAAAATAATCAAATAATGTTATTACGACGTATATTACACTATATTGTAGATATAGCGTTGGATGATCTTTTATTATGAACCATTCGATTGTAAATTACATTTCGATGCGTTTTATGTGTTTCTGATTTTTTTTTAGAAATTTTATATTTTATGTGTTTAAGATATTATTTTCTGTGGTTTGTCTATTTAGTTACATAATAAATCAAATTTTAAATTTTATATCAAAGGTTCAGTTTTATTTTATTTTAATTAAATTATTTGTCACTATTATTTTCCTTAAAATCGCATTACTTATGTTTTATTCAAATATTTCTTGGTTAGTTTATTATTATACGAATATTGTAATTAATTACATCCATTAAATATAATAACAACTTTTTTGATTTAATTAAAAATATAATTTAAAAAAAATTAGTTGATGAAAATGGAATAATTAATAAAAATTAAGTTAAATGTTAAATATTTTTCATTTAATAAGAAAAATGACACAAATTTTATCTGAATAAATTACGTACTTAAAAACTCTTTTAAAAATCCATTCCTATGACATTTTCAATTGTTTGGTGTAACAGTCACTTCGTCTAAATAAGAAAGTACACATTTATTAACACAGATAAATCTACATATATATACTGTTTTTATGAATCATTTAAGATAAAGGAATATCCATATATTCTATACATTGTACATTGTCATTTTCGATTTGAAATTATAATTTTATTCATAACTACTTAAATTACAATTCAGTATTCACTCTCACATGCATATTTTTATTATATTTATATTTTATAATTTTAACCTAATACCTATATTCTAAAATTTATTGCTCTAATATTTTATTTAGCTGATGTTAAACAAAAAAATAAAAATAAATTTTGTAAGTCTGTTTCAGTGCAGCAATAATACGAAATACTTGTGACAGCGTTTGATATTTCAATGATAACTTTTCTATAGATGTTTGGACAACAATGTATTGTAGTTCTTTTATAAGCTTTACGTGATTTATAAGCTATAACCGAGTAGTTTAGTCACATTTATCGTATAAATACAATATATACTACCTATATAAGTATTTTATAATATTTTTTTTATTTTATTTTATTTTATTTTTTATTTTAGTAGAATATATACAATCTGTAAATTAGATTTTTACAATAAGAATATGAGCTTTAAATAATAATAAGTTGACATGAGTTGCTTGATAAAAGGAGTAACCCAGCGGTTACACTTTACATGATTAAATTGTTGTTAGACATTTTTTTTTTTTTTTTTTTTATTTAACTTTTATTTAATTATTGTTTGAAATCGTCTTACTGTTAGTTGGTGCATCACTGTTTGTCTTCCTAAAGAAACTGTTGAATCGGTTTGCCACAACCTTTCCTCCAGCTAGACCGTATAGAATTGGTTTGGGTGCCATATTTATGGCTTTTCTAAATAATCTCAATGCCGTACTTTCAGTTTCTGTGGAAATAAGCATACTATTAAATTTCAAACATAGAAGGAACCTCAGTATATTATATTTGTTTCGTGTTTATTAGTAATGCAATTTCAGATTAATGGACGGTAGTAACATAGCGTAAACGAAGTGTTATGTTTGAAACTATACTCAATTCAGCGAGAGAACGCGTCGCACACAGACAATCAAAACTGGTTCCCTCAAGCAACACCCTGCCTAAGGGGAAACGGGGTTTCGATAACAGTGTGTCGCGGGGGGGATGTGCAGAATTATTTCTCTCGCTGAACTGAGTATACTTGTGCGGTAATGTATTATTGACTATCAATAACCACCGAATGTATAAGATTTGTACCCAATTGCAATTTATCGATTCGTATGTAGAGGTATGTTAAGGTTATATTATTGCTTACTAGACGAACCAGGAGCTTTCGTCATTTGATCAGCTTGCTTTTGGATATCTACATTAACATTTCCCATTTGGTCATTTGCTTTTCTTACGCCGACCTTATATACAGCCATTAGCGCGTTGGATACTGATTTGGGAACGACAGAACTGAAAATACTAGTTTCCTGATCTATTCGAGTTAAAATATTTAAATTAATTTGAAAACAAATTTTTATTTAAAACGCATGGTGTAAAGTTATAAGTACTTATATTACTATCCATTTAGTTGTTTTTGTTTTATAAGCTGATGAATATATTTATTTTTATTTCCATTTTTGGTATAGAATATATAGATAGTTAAAATGTTGTTTTCATTAGATTTGAAAGAAAGATAAAAAGAATTACGTTGACTCATGGAAAATATCTTACCATTATTTTTATTCATTTCATCTACGATCTCGTTTTTAAGTTGACTGAAGTCGACACCAAAGTAACTTTTCATTTTCACATCTGCATACTCTTTCATTGCAAATAACTTTTTAAATAATTCAATATTTTGTAATACATCAAATATAATTAACTTGTTTTGAGCAGGATCGCCTCCCTTTGCTAAATTTAACAATTATACAATAATAATTATAATATAATGTATAGCTAGTTATTATGTGTTTTTGTAGTGTAGGTATATACTATATTCCAACAATAACATCACACAAACATCAATATAAGTAAACATATAATGCTTTATAATAATTATTGATAATTAATAATACGTAATGATATTAAGACTAAGGATGTCATGCAATAAAAAATTACTAAATATGTTCTAAAATGTTCTAAAACGTTCTACGATTATTTTACATGGAAATGTGACTTAACTATGTTAACATATAACAAATTATTAAACATCTACTATTTTTAATTTAATCACTCATTCTAAGAGGTATCTACCTATTTAATTATTTAAATTAATTGACTAATATATATTATACTATGGTTAATTATTGATTTTAATTTTATAGTTTTTCCTACAAAGATATTTATTATTAATTTTAATTAGCATTTATTTTGTTTTTTTTTTTTAAATTATTTTACTAAAAACCAAATTATTATTATTAGAAAATAATCGTATTGATAAATTATTATTTAATGCAAAAAAGTGTGTGTAAGATAAATGCCCTCATATTTGAAAACTAGAAAAATAAGCACTTAGGTATCAGTGAAAAAATTCCAAATAAAATTTTTAACGTCAACTATTTATATATTTGTATATTACTTTTATGTTTTACCTATGTTTTAAAGAAATGCTTCTCTTTAGAATTCTTAGTACTAGTAATAATACCCTATGAAGTGTTATTAATTGATCATATTTTATTTAATATTATATAAGTTATAGTATACGAGTGTGCGTAATTAATACTTAGTTATGTATTATGGAAAATAATAAAAATATTGACTTTCAATATTAGTACCTACCCTTTTTTTTTTTTTTAGTTCAGCGACAAGATTATCAATTACATTGACTTCTTAACCACCTAAGAATTTCAACATTTCTACTCTAACATTTGAATGATTATCGAGTGGAAATATTTTCGCCATCATTTCATTATTATTGAGTATATTCTTTCAGTATTTAACTCTGGTACGGAAACGTTGTCTTTTCCTAAACATAAATACACAATAGCTTATTGATAAGATATTTTACATATTTTATTAATATCGTTGTACGTAAATATTTTAAACGCTAACTTTTAAAATGTTGTTATTTGTTTGATAAGTTGCATATTTTATCTTATGAAATGTATTTAAATTAAGCTGTAAGTTGTAACAAATAACACATAATAATTGAATATCATGTTTGCGATCCTAATGATTATATATATATATCTAGTTAGAATTTCCGATATCGTTGTAATTGTTGAACCATTTAAAGATTCCTTCTAGTTCTGGTTTTAAACAGATTCATCGAGAAATATTGTCTCGAGAAGTGTTTTGTAACATTTGACTATCTTAAAATCAATCGAATCAAAATCATCCGATCCGTGAGACGAATGTAATTGAAAACTTCACGATGATTTGTACTTCTGACAGAATAAAATAATTACGGCAGACAGTTCAATTTTCCACTATAAGTCTTCATGCAAGTTCTTCCATTTTTAAACACGTCTAAAATCGCGCAGTGTGCATTGCTATACTTGATAACGTCTTCTTCGTGGCTAGCCAATATTTGCTAATGAATTTCGGTTCAAGACGTATTTTGGATTAAAAACTTTAGACACTGATCAATACTTGCTGACGTACTTGAAAGAGATTCAATCATATTGACAAAAAGAGAGCACTAACTCGCTATATTTGTATACTGGGTTGCGTTTAATTTTAATATTATATAATTTTAAAGCCAAGTACCTACGGTACAGCGAACAATAATATTATCATTTAGGCTTTCAGAGATGTTTAAAAAATTATTATATTCGGATACATTTAATATAATATGTTGCTATTTATGTTAAATTATGTTAATTGTTCGTATTAGTTATGCGGAATTTGACGTTTATCTCTACTTATAATATCGTATAGTCTGAATATGTAAATTATAATAATATGCAATGTTTATGCAATTTTTATGAAAACTCTTTTCTTATGTTTATCTAGAATCTAGCTATAGTATTCATCCATTTAATTAAGATGTGTACCTATTTAATTTTATAAGAAGACCTAGGTTGAAACTTTCAAGTGTAAAATATTAGTGCTTTATTGTGTATTTTATTCAAAAATAATATTTATAACATTTTTTACCTGTTTCTGGAATCATATTTTCTTTTTTCACAATCTAATAATTAATAAATAATTAATCATTTATTTACTTAATAATATTGTTGAATTAATTTGGATATAATTTAGATAAACGTACTACGTACAGTAGTAATATATACTTACAAGCATAATATAAGTTAATAAACACACGAATTTCAAAGCGTCCATTGATAAACCTAAGAATAAAAACTTAAATAGGTATATTATATTCCAATTAAAAATAAACTCAATATCGTATATTTTGGTTTTCAGTGGAAATTCAACTAACAATTAATTAAAATTAATTAAAATTTATCATAGTTTTGAAGTTTTCAATTCAATCACTTATTATTAATCATATTATAAAATAGTGTTCAAAATGTTTTAAAATGTCCAGTTTAATTATAATAATAATATCTGAAAATCACTTTACTAGCATATATATCTTTAACTTTTATATTGACTTTTTTATTTTTAAATTACTTATTACAAATATGATATGATATTGTACAATATCATACACATTATGGACCTTTTTAGTAATCTTGTATCACATGAACAATTCAACGGTTTAGTATACTTTGTTGGAATGACTGTAATAATTAAAGGTATAAAATATTTAAAATGTTAATTATATTGAAAAACTTTATACAATGATATTCAGTCTACTGCGGCAAGGTTGATACCTATGCCGGCCGTGTGTATTGTCGCATTAATATGGCAACAATAATATTATTATTATTATCATTGCCCGAACCTACTATTGTAAATTGTTTGTATCGATCCAAAAATGTTTTCTCAAAACCAGCCCATAAATATCTGTACATGTGCATTTTCTGGAATTTGCTAGTATTGTTTGGTGTAAAATAGATATTGTAGACCATACCAGACAAAACAGTTTTCAACTCGATCGGCTCTATAGAATGTTTTAGATTTCAAAACGGCACATTGCCGTCCGATTATTTTGTAACAATTTTTAAAGTGATTCAAATTCGAACCATTTTTTCAGTGTTATAAGTAGGTATATTTCTTCACAAAAACATCGAGATTTCAGAAATGTTGACTATAATAAGTAATATTTAAGTATACCTACGTATAGTAGGTGCATACCTTCCAATAAATTACATTAGGGTGTATATTCCGATTCCAACTTTTTTTGTAATATTTTTTTCCTAGAAATATATTATTTGCAGTTTAAAAAAATACTGAAGTCTATAGTCTATAGTTTCGCCACAATAATATTATTACTGACCTAACTTCAACATTCAACAACTCCGTCTTATAATTTCATGTTTGTATTTGCTGATCGAATGTTATTTTTGTACTTGTAGTTTTTACTACTACTGACATTTGGAAGTGTATCAACTATTGGTAGTTTGATGAAATACGAACGTGATAGGATCTTAAACTTACTAGTGTTCAATGTTAACGTATTTAAAACGTACCTGTATTAAATAATGTTCAAAATGAAATTTATATATATGATATGTAGAGATTCATAAATGTATAAAGTGGGTGGTTGTTTTTTTTACATATATATTGTATATAATTTATATTATGCATATTGCAAAATGCATAAAAATTTTGAAATTGATGTTTTGGAAACATTAAAAATTACACATTTTGCATCACACGATATAATTATGAAACCTAAACATTTAAAAAATACAAAATGAATACACTAACATTTTGTTGATATACATACTGATATTGGGTAAGAGTATTCGTGACGATGGGATATAAGAGAATGTCAGTGCACTATTTGTTTTCTCTTTTTGACTAACGCACAACTTTACGCTCAGCAGATCCAATTTATTGTGTTGTTGGCTTTACTATTAAGCCGGGTTCACAGCTACGTCGTATGTCGTATCGTGTGTTCCTTTTATCGTATTCTGATTGGCCATTGTGATCACGGTATCATTCACTATAACCATGATCTACCAGGAAATTTTCAGAGTTTGGCTGAGCTCAACTTTTGGACGAGACACGACTGACGGTGTTGCAGTGATCCCGGATTTAGAGCGAATTTAACTATTATCAAACTTAAATGTAAGAATATTATCTAAGGAAACTCGTACGCTTTTATTGATATTTTTAATTCTAAAAGTGATTTATAAATTAAAACTGTGTGAAATATTACTTACAATTTATTATAACAAATGTTTTAAACTTAGAATATTAATAAAAGTTTTACATTTTTCCTAGATGATAATCTTACCTTTAAATTTGATAAAAGGTTGATTCACTCTAAAGCTAACAACACAAAATTGGATCTGCTGGAAAATGTACAGTATCGTACGTGGATAAAAGAGAGAAAACAAATAGTGCACTGCATCCTTAACTGTCGAGAGGACGTCACAAGAGAGTGTAGTTAAGAGTATGTTAAGAGTGTATCGTTGGGGAAAAAAATAATTATATAATTAATAATTATTATTTAAAAATCACATAAATGTAGTCAATGAATGTCCAAAAATCACAAATAAAATTTTATAGTGCATATTTGCATGCATATTTTTAAATTTAAAATGCATATACTCGTAAATCGTTTTTCCGACTCAATTTACCGAGTTAGGGTCATTTGGGACTCAATTTACCAATCCCGGTCACACCCACATGTGTTGTCTTCGTCTTACACACATACGATATAGACAAAACTCGTTTACGGAGCCTGAGTATAAATCACAAAAAACCTATTATAAAATTGAATTTTGGCAATATTTCTGCGTTTTTCCCATTAAATAACCAATATAGAGTTCTACTCAGACTGCATAACACGTTTTGTCTATGTCGGACGTGTGTAAGACGGAGACAACGCATACGGATCTGACATCCTCTTAACTATTTTTTGTAAAAAGAAATGGCCCATTATACATTTACATATCCTAATTAGTAATTAGTAATTATATTAATAATGTTTCAATGTAATAATCGATAGGTATAAGCAAAAAATAAAGTGGAAATTCAAATATTATATAATATGATTATTGCAAACTGCATATGGGAAAATCTTTGATAATAATAAAAAATATTTTTATGTTCATATAAGAGTAAACGTATTACATTATTATGTATTGAAGATGCCATAATTACGTACAACGCTTATTGTTATTTGACTGATTGCAAGTAGACATTTCGTAATGAAATTTTTATTTGTTGAGTTATATTATTAATAGTACAAAATTATCTTGTAAAGTATTTACAATTTACCTACTGATCAACTGGTAAAAATTACGATGCTAATTGTGAGATTAGATGACCATATCTATCCTTGATTACGCCTCCCGTAGCAAATAATTTCAAAACCACATCCGGTGAATTATTTATAATTGTATTTTTAAGTCCTCCTGAAGTAGAAGAATCGTTATTTCCAGTACTTGGAGCTAAGTCAAAAAGATATATAGGTACTATTAAAATTACTATTATAAATAATTATTTGTATTACCTAATTATTAATACCGGAAGTAAATGTTTTTTGCAACGAGTAAAACTCCAATTGCATCTGCGTCAACTAAGTATTTATATATTAATTATGTAAACTGTTTTTTTTTAATTATTGGCATACCGGACATTTTTTTCCAATCAGCAACATTTTTGTCAGCGTCTGAACTTAAACTTCGTAACTTTTCATTAATTTTGTTCTGCCCGATTTTGAAAAAAGCTGTTACACCGTCTGAAAATGTTTCGCGTACCATTTCTTTGACAGAGTTATTACTCATATCTTGATCTGTGCATAAATATATTATAGTTTTATTACAATACGCGCAGTAATAGTTTAAACTTTAAACCAAATACTTAATATAAAATATGGTTTTAATTAAAGCCACGTAGATTCTACAGACGTATCTATTGAATTTACAATGGTTGTTTTAGCACACATTTTATCACGAAGTTATTAATATTGTAGGTATTTATTTATATATGCAACCCATTTAAGAGGATGTCAGCAAAATATTTGTTTTCTATCTCGGACCCACGCGCAATATAGATAAAACGCTTTCACCTAAAATCATTTTTTATGACTTTTGAGTCATCTTAGAGTAAAATACCTATTAAAAAAATAATAGAGGATAATATTTTTGAGGGTATGACATATCGGTTTTATATTTTACTATTATTTGCCTTTGTTTTCGAGATAAAAAAAAAAAAAAAAAAAATTGTTAATTTAAATGACTATTTAAACTATTTTCAGTTTTTATTAAAGCGAAAATACATATATTAGATTCTGATCAAAGCGATGAATGTATTGATTTTACAATGTGTGTTTTTTTTAAAATTTTTTTTTGTGTCTGTCATCACCTTTTTGGACAGTAAAAGTGCTTGAATTTTCTTCAATAGTAACTTTTCTGATAGAGAAGTGAATTTAGTTGGTACTTTGGGGGGTCAAAAGTAAAAATTTCACAGTAGTTTTCAAAAATGCCGCGAAAAACAAAAGAAAAATTAAGGAAAAACGGGAATTTTTACGCAAAATCTGTTTTCGAGAAAATGGATTTTGGTTTTTGGTGCAACTCAAAAACAAATGACTGTAGATACTTGAAAATTTCACTAAATGTTTATATTATCATTTTATATACACGATAAAATTTTGAAAATAATTTGACTTTTTTGAGCTGTTTACGGACATTGTCAGTTTTAAATTTTTTTTGTAGGGTAAAAAAGCGTGAAAATTTAATATAAAACTCCTGATATTTCGTTCTAATAACAGTTGCAAAATATTAAAAATATATAGGCACAATTTTTTTTTATAAGCATTTAAAGTTCAAATTTTGACAAAATTTATCAAATTTATAATTTAATAATTATTTTGTAGTTAAAAATTTATAAAATGTTCAACTTTTATAGCTAAGGATTGAAAAATTAAAACAAGGTTTCACGTAAATAGGTTATATATAAATTACTTTATTCACAATAATATCATCAAATATACTTGGTAATATAGGCTGACTGAGCGTTTTCGCTCAGAATCGTTTTTCTTATACAATGATATTATTCAAATTTAATACCATCCATTACAGTGACCCACTTGTAACCTACTGTACAGCATAGCGACATCCACTTACCCATCTTTTTTTAAATTTATAATATTAATAACTTATAATATGCATTCATTTTTCACAAACATATATTTTAAGTACGCGTGTATAATCAATATTATTGAAATAATATATATCTTAATAATTTTATTAAGATAAAAATTAATTAAAATTAATTAAATAATTTTTATTGTTTGTAATCCAAATTTTAAATTTCGAAACTAATAAACATTCATGTTCTTATAAATAATATAATATGTATAAAGATATATTTTTTTGAGATTTGTTTCAAGCTAAATTTGAGAGATTAGAGTTGTAAATTGAAATAAATCGATTTAAATGGGTAAGCACCTAAAAAAAACAAAACCAAATATTAATTTTACAAAACTGATTTTACCAGTCGTAATTTGTTTCAAGTTTATTAGGTATATTTTAAAGTTAACTATGTATATACTTACTACTTTTTCTTACTAATTAAACATTATTAAAATTGAATAAGTAGTTAAAACTATAATTAATGTATACAGACATATATATTTTAACTATGAAATATTGTTATATTAGTTATGATTTTTATACGAACAAATTTATCAATCAAAGTTAATAAACACGAGCAAACAATATTTATTCAAATTTAATATTTTAAAATTTTATGTTTTAAATTTACATATTTCTGTATTGAAGTTGATTTATTTTAATCTTCTATTATTTTAGAGTTTGTTCTTTAACTATTCTAAAAACTAAAGGTAAGTTCAATTTCAACTTTTTGAAGTATATGTATGTAAAAAAAAAGTTTAAAAGTATTCACGATGTGAAAGAAAACAAATTAAATAAGTATAGTATACTAATATCTAACTGTAGTATGGAGACTATTGGAGAGTCTAAAATGATTTGATAAGGGTATTTCAATTTAATTTATGGAATTATAATAACTTGAAATGTCTCTATTTTATTAAATACAATATAAAATATATTAGTATTTTTTGATTTAATAAAATGTTTATCTTTATTTGTGCAATTCTTACCATCCATTGGAGGTGTGTTTGCCTTTTGCAATGCCTAAATAATAGGATCCATTTAAAATTTTTTTTTTCATTGTTATTTGTACTATTTATTTTTATAATATTTTAATACACTCAATACTTACTAGCATGATATACGGTAAAAAACTAATAAGTCTGAATGGATTCATTGACAAACCTATATAATTATAAATAATATAATTGAATTTCCATGTTATATATATTATGGTATAATACTAAAATATAGGCATATAGCGGATCGTCCAACAATATTGACATGGTTTTGTAAATCGTACATAGTACCTACAGTGGCGTAGACAAGATGAGAGGACGTGGAGGGTCAGATTCCCCCCTATTGGCATTTTATTACGTTAGTGAAAAGTTTTGAGAGGATAGGGGACTTTCCAATTTTCCCCTCTCATTTAGCTATGTCGTTTTTTTATCCCCCCCTTATTAATCAGGTCTACGCCACTGACATAGTACGATATTATACAGAACCATTTAGAATTATCGATATAATATAAATAATTTAAATGTTCCAACACTATTATTATAAATACGCGTTATTATTGTGCAATGCTATGAATTATATTTCCTTACCACCCTTTAGCATAATATATGCCAATTTCGGAATTACGAATCCATATTAATTTTTAAGTTCATTTCCTTTTGAAATTATTTTGAAGACTGTGTTCAATGTTTTTGGTGGTGTTTCGTTGTTACTTGAACTTTTTTGATCAATTGTAGTGGATCCATCGCTTTCATCTTTTTCAAACATATATATATTTCATTATAATATTATTTAAATTTTAAATACATGTCTTATGTTGATAACTTTTGCCTGTATAAAGCAATTGATAGCTAACATTTAAATGTAAATCTAAAATATTACAGTCCATAGAATTCTATCGCTAGCAGTTACTAACTACTTACTGGTTTTTAAATCATTTTCCAGCAACGGGTTTTGAACGTCGTTTTCTGCCTCTTGGCCTGTTTGGTCAGAAATATATTATATTTGTTATAGTTTTAAAAGGTAAAATTAACTTTAAAAAATTACAATTCAACTCTGATTTTCGTTATTATTCTTAAACCAATAATTTACACTTAAAAATATCGATAAATTGTAATATCAATACAATTTAGAACTTTACTGTATAAATAAGTATACATTTCTTACCGATTACAGCAGCCGTAGTTGCTATTTGCGGCAACTAAATTGGATAGTAATTATTTATTATTTGTGTCAATTTTATTTTTATCTTATAGGTATACTTACAAGTAACACATAAGGCAATAAGTACAACAGTGTAAAAATATTCATTGTGTTATCTAAAACAAGAAGCGATTTCCATTAATCAATCAAATATAATGTAATCAATCAGACAACAATTATTGCTGACTGATTTATTACATGCTCAAAATGTTCGATCAATAACCGCGTGCAATTGTTTTTATTTTATTTTAAAGTAAAATCAGTAATATGCAATAAATTTTGTTGTGAAAAATAACATAATATATTGTTCAGTTGAATGAAATAACTAATACCCTACGTTATCGGATTAAATAGAAATACACATGAATGCGTTTAATATTTGAATAAAATGTACAGGACAACAAATATTTAATATCGGACTAAGATTCATTAATATTCATTGTATTCAAGAAAACTTTTAGACCAAGCGTATTACACAATAATGATAAAATGGTAAAAACAATTATACTTCTATAACTACCTGTATATAATATTATGTTTGATCGGGAGTTATTTTTACAGCTTTCAAAGTTTCATCAGTAAAAATATCTATGCACCTATATCATCCAAATCAATAAAATTAATATTAAAAAATGTAATACACTTTGATAAAATGGCTTATATATTATTCTAACATTAAATTATTTTTGTAGTATCATTTGACATAATATTAAATATGTAATTTATTAACAGCGGATTGTCAAACGTTCAGAAATATATAATTGTAAAAAAAAATTGGTCCAATTATATAAATATAGCCTTTGTTTATACAATATCCTAGGAAATAATTTTAGATTATAAGATATTATAAAGCGAAATATAGAAAAAAATTAATAGTAAAAGTAATATTTATACAATTTTTTTTAAATTTTACTTATCAACACAACCGCCGTGTCATTTTTCAAACGTAAAATCATTAAAATATCTTACCCGTCGAAGAATGCCGGTTGAAATTATTTTGTTTAATTAAATCTTAGAATCTTAAATATTTTAATGTAGAAGTAAATTACAGGAAATAATAATTTATATTTCGTACGACCATACTGTGAATTATATTATGTATTTACTTCTACCTATTTGTTATGAATTTTTTTGTAAACAAATAACGTTTTAATTATTTTTTGTAGAGAAAATAATTGTTTATTCCAAAAGGCGTATTTTTTCAATAGCTAAAAACAAATTATGAATTATTTTACATTGATGAATATACATATATGTATTTTAAAATGTTTAGTAACAATTATTTTAATTTATCTTTAGACAAGTACCAATAGTTTAATACTCTGTAGTGTTGAAAGGGTATTACAATTTATCTATTAACTTGAAATATGTCAAAACAAATGTTTTTAGTAATTTACTGTATAGCACATTCTAATACTACGCATAGGTAGGTACTGTGTGAAGCTTTGAATTTTAATAACACATAATAATGTTTGTTATTGTTTGAAATCATATTATCATACATCTGTACATAGATATTTTTTTTATATTTCAATGAATGTACCTATGTTTAATTCATTTTAAGGAACGATTTTAATATTTTATCAAAGTTATTCATTGCCATAATGATACATGAAAATCAATATAATTAAGTACTTAGTAAATAAATTCTCGATGAACTCATTGCTGAAAAATTCAGACCACCAGTCCCTTTAACCACCCCACCTGTTTTTGTGGCATGAAAAACTTTCCTGTGTATATGTACATTGTACAACATTAATTTATCTGATTGGCGTCGAATATTTCTATTTTGATCGACTACTAACCATCTAAAAATTTAAATCTCGAACACTGAACACATATATATTTCTTTAATTAAATACTAATAGAGTAAAAATAACGTGTTGAATTGTGTATACTTTTCAATTAAAAGTGGATAAATCAACTCATGTAGTTAATCGTAACCTTCATCTATCATTTCCAACAGCCATAATTTAAAGTGAAGTTGATCTACGTCTGATGCCAAACGAGTTACGAAAGTCATCTATACTGACTCAATAAAAACCTACTTCGTCGGCCTGAAGCCACACGAATCATTGTAACATACTAAAATCAAAATAGATGAACCTTATAAATATGCAATCATCAGTCAGTCTTTCAACTGTCAAAGTGCGGCCATACTAAATCGTATTTTGGCTAATTACTACTCGTCCACGACTGCCCAAATTCACTCAGAGACGTGCCCTCTGCAGTTCTAGCGACTGGCCTGTAACCATAAGAAACCTAATGTAAATAATTATAATTTACCTGTTAACTCTAGTTCTGGTAATGTACAACACTGTCACCCTTTAAATGTCACCACTCCAATCATCTTACAGTTCATATCTAAAACTTATGTTCGGGAAACTTTCGGTCAATGTTCCCTACATACTAGTAACTTCTCGCAAACTACAAAATGTCATACAACAGAGCCAAACATAGCACAATGTATCAAGTTCTATAGAGTTGTTGATGCTTTATTTACTTCACTCGTTAATAAATTGTATTGAACCGGTATCTTTCTAAACATCTGACATCTCTCGGGCTTTTAACAGATTATACCTTCGGTTCAACCGTTGAACATATCTAATTCTATCTACCTACAAATCAAATTGTTACGTATAGACCGTTACTTTCTTATATGTTAGGATCATTAACCTCAGATATAGCTTTAATTAATACTGGAGTACCTCAAAGGCGTATTATTTTAACTATACCGTTAAACATTTATGCTTCCGATCCGTACACATCACAAAATACATTTATTCCGACTATGACTATGAAAAAATTTATTATCAATATGTAACGATTCAATTTATATATTATCTCTGATAGTTATTTACAATTTATTTACATCAATTAAATAAATGATGGTACGAGAAGTGTTGAATTGAATAAAACCATATTAAATTTGCTCATACGACCTTCAATTTATTTAATTTATTATAATAATATGTTGTATTCTGCCCAAATATGTCATTAAATAATTCCTTCGCTTGACTCGGTTAAGTATTTAAGTCTTTACCTTGATAAGAGTTTAGCATGGAATAAACATATTAGGTAAGTCAAAAAGATTAAACCTTAACGGTCGCTTTCGTGCATTAATAATATTTCTGACAAAAATAAATTTAGAAGTCTTAAAACTAAACTGCTTATCTATAAGCGTTTCTTAAAACCAGTATGGGCGCATGGGATACAACTATAGGGGTTGGCCAAAAAATAAACGTAAATAAAATTCAAGTGTTTCAAAACATAATACTTCGTAAAATAACAAACGCTCCATACTTTGTTTCTAACTTATCCCTCTACAATGATCTTAATATTAAATCAATTGAGTATACGCCTGCATTTTTTTATAAACGGGTTTTTCTCAATGGACTACATAAGTCACAATAATTCACTCATAAATTACCAACATTTAATTACATTTTTTACCCTGTAAATCTTCGTCGCCAACGCTGAAGAAAAATATGTGATATTTTGTATTAATTGTTTTTAATCTTTGTACTTAAAGCTTTAAGTGTCACTAATGGATGACTTCTTATTTATGGAACCCTTCTTTATATATTTTGTGTTCTCTCATCACGTATAATAATTATTAAGTAGTTATTATGCAAAAAGATTTTTATATAAATGAATATTATATTATTATGATGTGTTTATTATTTTAAAATAAAATACAATTTATAAGACCTCGATAATTATAAACTTTTTTTAAAAATACATTCTATTTTTCTAACACTTGCTGATATTATTTATTGTTAAAAATTATAAAAACGTTGAACTAGTGTACCTAAATAGTTATTTATAGAACCCCAAAAGTAATAAATATTTTTTAATTATTTTTTATCACACATTTGTTTGAAATTGCGTCGTTTATACCTTAGGAATGAATAACTTATATATGCCGTTATATAAAATATGTTCGCTGATCTTTTTGTCGCAAAAGATGGTAAATTGTTGATGTGCCGCTATAATACTCAACACTATTCACTTAACAAAATCCCCATTCAAATATACTTATTAAATAACTACCATTATATTAAAAGATTCTATAATAAAATTTAGGTAATATTAATTTTGAAATTGTTGGCGTTTAATTGTGCATTAGCATAACGAATGGAAATATTTTTAAAACATTTAATGGATGGTACTCCACAGTTATTTTTGAATCCTTTTAGAAAATTTAAATATTAAATAAAATATAGTGTTATATATAAATTTAAATAAGTATAACTATAGGTAATATAAGATATTTTCAAGACTAAAGAAATTAATAATATTGTAAATCACGCAATATTTATAAGCGAAAGAAAATACCCGTAATGTGAATGTTACAGGAAGGTCTCAGTGACTTTGAACAAATTGAATGAAATTGATAGAAATATTATATTTAGTACTATAATAGTACTCTTTCATAAATAGTATCTACTTAAGTAGGTATTTGCTACTTGCAAATCAAGAAATGTAATTTATTTTAAGACGTATAGGCAGGTACTTGCAACTAATACAGTAATACTTAACTTTAGCTGGCAATGGAATACATTAATTACATCCTACACCCAACCAATTGAAAGTACAAGTACCTACCGGCAATAATATGTCAATCATAATATTAGGAATTCAATTATTTATATATTATACTTATTACCTACAAATATAATATAAAGATTTACCTATTTATTTTCATTAAATTTATGTTCAATGTACAATTTTTATATGTTATATTTTGGAAAGTATACTATTTAACATTATTTTTAATTTATGTATATTGTATGTGATTACATAGTGTCTGTTTGTTATCGAAGGTTCTATGTGATCTGCAAAATTGAAAAGTTAATTTACCAGAGTTTTTTTTTTTGTTTACTATACGGAAAAATTTGTTTTGTGCTGAATTATATTAATATTCTTTAATATATTTAATCCATTTTTCTCTAAATCATCTCTCTGTTCTTCCTAGACTACATTAATTATTCTAAAGTAGACAACATAGTCTTGTAACATGACCTATTTGATGTCAATATCTAATATTAAATTAACAACCATAATTTGATTATTGTTGATAAAGATGATCTCAAACCGAGATTTTAGTCCATTGAAATAAGAAAAACAGTAGTCAAATTATAATTCATAAATATTTTTATGAATATTGAGTTAGACTATTTATTAACATGTTCACACCATGATTATAAATGTATTGTATTCAGAACAACATAACACTAATTCACTTATTTTATGTATCTTCATTAGTTTTCTTTTTCAGGTTTCTCAGCTGGTGTTTTGACCATACATGAAAAAAAAAAAAAAAATGTCTTTAAAATAAAATTAAATGCATCGCTATGTATAAACAAATAATACGATTCAGAAATCAGATATTTTACAATACCCTACTCAATAAGTAAATAATTTTATTGAAAACCAATGGTGAGTATATTTTATATTTTGTTATTCACTAAGTTTTACTCTGACGTTTCATTCATAGGTACTTTATATTGTTATATAATATGTATACATATTTTATATCGTTTAATAAAATATAATTTTCTTGCATATTAAATGCGAATTGTTCGTTTAAATTATATGATCAATCCTAGTTTTACTATTCATACTTAATTTTTCAAGTAATATAATATATCAATATACATAAACATAACAATTCAATATTTATTTATGCTTTGCAGGTATTTAATTTGCATATATTCGCGATCTTATGATGCTTTGTATTGTTATAATATTATAAATTATTCTCTTTTAATACCTTTGGTTTTTTTACTCGATCTCCAAAGCGATAACGCTTTTCCATAAATGTTACCGAATGTATTTCCTACAATATTTTTTGAGGCTTTCAATATAGCAACTGGTTTATTTGCTTTTTTTGTAAAAGATCCAATTATTGGAACATAATTTTCATCCTCTGAAATATTGTTAAATATACTTAATATGATTCGGACTAAGAATTTTGAATTTACATTTTTAGTGAAAATATTATATTTTGATGAAAAGTTAATTTGATCCATTTCTGATATATTTAACTATAATTTAGTATTTTAACAATATGGGTGATAAATTAAAAACAATGATGTGTTTTGTATTTTTATGAATATTATATTCCTCTCTGATCATTTAAAAATTTTGAAAGTGATGAAGATTACGTCAAAACCAATTACTTTCCCCGAAGCCCATGTAAAAAAATTATAATGACGGCAATTTGAATGAAAACGTTTATACAATTATATGTTATATTATAATTTAAATGTAAGTGTAGATACTCACTTTCTGATTTAGCTAATTCATCAGCATACGTTTTTTGGACACTAGATAATATGTTTTCTACAGGTTCTTGGAGAGTATTGATACTTGTTTGGGCAAAGGCCTTTGCAGGTAGAACTAAATTATTTTTAATGACATTTGGAACGAATGCATTTTTATCTAGTTTACATAACATAATAATATTAGATACAATAATAATATAATACGTAGTTTATTTTCTCAAGGCAATACAATTAAATATTTTTAATTGCATGTCTTATAAAATTAATTATAAATTTACGCTATTGACATATTTATATTGTATAGAATTATGATAATAAGCCAAAATGTAAAGTTAAACAGTATAAAAACAAATATTAGATATTTAACGTTCACTCTTGGTTTTTACCGTCCACGTTTTTTTGTTTTTCTTCTTCAGCTATTAGCGTAGATTCGAAGTCCTTTGAAAATTTACCCAAGTGTTCTCCTGCAACACTTGATATCTGTTTTACTATATTTAAAGGCCTACTATCTTTGACTTTATCAATTGTGTTTAAAAACGTTGATCTTTGTTCTTTTCCGTCTTGGTCGTTTGACTCCGTGCCTTTAAAAATATTAATATGTATCACACAATTACTCGCATGACTTGATAATTTAACATAATACAATTGAAAATAGTAGTATACAATTGTATTTAAACGATTCATTGCAGAATACTACCATTGAGTATATATTATTATACTCAATGATACTACTTTAAGCATAACACTCGATAACTTAAAATAAAAAAAGCGGGCAAGTGGATGTCGCTCTGCTGTACAGTAGGTTACAAGTGGGTCAGTGTATTTATAATGGATTTTATTAAATTTGAACTCAATGATATAATATCATTGTAGAAGAAAAACGATTCTGAGCGGAGACGGTTTGTCAGTGTGGATATTTTACATTGTCATTATTTATTATATCATGTAATTGAATTAATATTATAATATTATTATTTTTTATTCGTTTCGATGGTGTTAAACAAAGCGTTAGAAATTAAAATCCCATTTTTAGCGGTTTTTCGTAATTTTTCGGTGGTTTTTTCCATGGCATTAAATGACTATTGATAAAGTCGAAAAATGACCTCTTTAAAATACCATATTGATCCAATTTTCTAAAAGATAAGGTACTATATGTTAAAATCGAAGCACTCTTTCTTTTAAAAATATTGTATATAAGATATAAAAATAAAAAAAACACTATTGTAAAACCACTAGCTTCCCCGCTCCGCTCAGAATCTAAAAAAGTTATTTAAACTGCCATAATACTTTCAATATCTATTTTGGTAATTCAAAATCATCTCTAATATGAATATTTTACATTTTTAATCATTTAATATTTCAGTTCCCAACAGTAGTTTACAGTAGATTGAAGGCTCTTAATGTTTTTTTAAAAAAAAAAATAGTAGCCTAGAGTAGTATATGTACTTGGAAAAATGACATTTATTAAAACCATAGTTATTTGTAATTACTAATTTCCAATGCCTTAGACGCATCCCACGTATTTCTTTCTATAATTTTTAATGAATATAAAATATAAAATGTGTATAAAATTAACTGTAAATTATGATAAAATGCAAACAGCTATAACAGTAATTGCTGGCATCAAAAAAATGAGTTCATATTTATATTTCCTATTGTCCTTAATCAAAGTCACATATAGAAGGTCTTATAATTTTTTTATGGAGCATAAAGGAATGACTTAACTAATACCTAATAAATATTATAAATTCTACAGGAGTAAGTTTTCTCTTATTTTTAGTTTGATTAAACCACAGGTAGTAATCTTACATTTTAAATCGTGACTATTTCAGAGACTCGCATTATAGAGTGAACCGAAACGAGTGAGTACGGACAAACTTTTTAGAAACGAAGCTATTATGATATAAATAATTATAAAAAAATACACAAAACATAAAATACAGTTTACCTAGTCCACTATAACTGAGTAGTTTTTGTACCTTTTCGCGGAGCAATATTCGACCCAGTATAAGATTACACGTCATTTACAGGATATATCACGGCTTTACGAAATGGGGAAATTAAATTTTCCTGCGTTGTTTCGTATCAATTCAGTAACATCGCAAACAAATATTGACTTTTGCTGCTATACAAAATATTTAATCCAATCGTCCTACATCAAACATATGAACAAATGTCGATCGCACATATCACATATTCATCGGGAAAATGCACAGCGTTTGAAATGTGAATTACGCACTTATATGGATGTATACCCTAGACATAACATAGTATGATGATAATCGATAGGTTATAGGACCTATATTGGACGAGAGTACTAAGGACATTTTCCGCGAAACCATAATACTTGGGATTCTTATTAACGGACAATTAGTCGGATTTCACTAGTT
Organism: Sitobion miscanthi; assembly: GCA_008086715.1. Classification (NCBI taxonomy): domain Eukaryota; kingdom Metazoa; phylum Arthropoda; class Insecta; order Hemiptera; family Aphididae; genus Sitobion; species Sitobion miscanthi. Next base: position 6,574,551 of record CM017797.1, read on the forward strand.
GTAATAATAGGTTGGCCAGTGATTTTACAATGTCGATTAATACACTTAATTGTCTGTTGAATGTAAATATTTTAAAACTATTAGTAATGTTATTACCTAGGTACAACATTTTCAAATGTTATTTAATTCCATTTTGCTATTTCAAAATGTTCGTTTAAAAAAAAAAAACTTCTTAAAATAATAAAATAATAATTTATGCATGCTATTTAAAATAATTTAAATACTGAATAATGACTCACCACCTGTACTAGGAGAATTTTTAGAGACAGCTGCATCTGCCAACTGTAAAAACTAGATACAAACATTACATTTTTGTATATTTGGTTATAAATTAATCTAATAAGTAAAAAGTAAATACTAAATAATACTTACAAGTAGTGCAGAAATTGCAAAACAGAATAACTTGAAGACTTGTGCCATTATAATTCTAAAAAATAAATTTATAATTTATTCACAATTATTTCAGGTTTTGATTGAATTCGCTACTAAAATAAAGATATTTTCTTATTACATTTAACTTTGGACACATATTGTTTTATTAATCTAACTTAAAAGACACTATCAAAATTAACTATTACTGTTATGGAATAATAACAAACTATAAACCATAATAGTAAACCATCGATTATTAATACTTAATAATTACTACAACTGGTAGATAATAAGATTATAATTGTATTTTATACACGTATATACTTCGGTAATAATCAGAAAAGTTACTCTACATAATATTATTATGACGAATGGACTCAAAAAGTGTACGTCATATACATTTATATCAATACTATTAAACTCTGAGCAGAGTTTATAATGATTAGGGCTTTAGATTAAGACTTAAGCTACAACGACTTATTAATGTGAACTTTATATACGGAAAAATAAATCAATATTTAAGTGTCAAGTCCTAAAACCCTAATTGACAAGCATCATAGGTGGACTTTCGGTTGAAGTTTCACTAACGCATATAGAATATCATATATAACTGTAGTAGAGAGAATGTCGCCACAAATAGTAATCAGGTTGAATAAAATGTTTGACGGTTTCGGGTTTACCACAAACGACAATCGATCCTTCAGTACCACGTCCTTTATTTGGAACCGCATCTGAAATTGATTATCTCTGCAGAATTTGTACTACCTACGAAAATGGTTTGTTAACAGTTAATCAATATAAGTTCAATATGTTTTTGTGTTCGAATCACTGGGCATTAAACTTTTCCAACTTTTTTTAACCAAACATTTTTTTGAACATTTATTGGAATATATAAAATCTGTAATGGTAGGTATTTATAATATATATATATATATTGTACATATATATGTACAAGACGTGGAGACGTGATACGAGAAGTCACCCAGCAGTAACACTACTGAAACATAATTAATATTTTCATAAACAAAAATAAGTATTCAAATCGTATAAATCTTAATTCTTCGTTTTCAAATATAGTTAGATGCAATATAGTCACACGAAACACAGGAAGAACACTTTTGAAATGTTAAATATTATGCCATAAAATATCCGAAAAAGCAAATAAACAAATAAAATTTACCTATTATAATAAAATATATTGACTTAGCTATTTATATAAATCCGATATCATTACGATGTAAAAATATAAGACACATAATATCATAATTTATTTTTTACTGTATTTATTATTAATATTATGTGTTTTTCATTTTAATATACTATAACTGCAGATTTAGTAATTATTATACTTCCATAATTTACAAACAAATAATAATATAATAGTAGGTACACAACCAAATAACAAAATATGTTTGATTCTCAGATTTGAAAAAAAAAAGTGTTGCTTATATTAAACTAGTTTTCTAAATTTGAACAAAATTATTACAACTTCTAAAACATTATGAATGATTTTACTATTTAAAAATAACAACATACGTACCTATACGTTAAGAAACTCGTCAAGTTACTTAAGCACACACGATATGTATTTTTAAATATACGAATAACATCGACTTATATATCAAAGCATAATATTTTGAATGATGACTTATATTCATATTTTGTATGCATGATGTACTTAGTTGAATAATTATTTCAAAACATTTGTACAAGTTATTACGGTGTTGTTACAATGGTTAATATCTTTTCAAGTGTTATTATTAGTAAGAACAATTATGAAATTTTATGAAAACATATTATTTTATTGTTCTATAGTATAGAATAGATGAATGAATACATGAAATCATCCACACACATAAACCATTATTGAAACATATGTTTAAAACAATAGTTTATAATAGTTTTGTTCGAAATCACCTATAATACAACCGTACATCTTTCCTACTTGGTTGCAGTTATGATAATTCAGTGTTTGACTAAAACTAGCAGTATAAATATTTTAAAATATGGGGCAATTTTAAAAGAAACTAAGTTTGCAAGTTTAAATATAATTCCTCAAGTTCCTAAATGAATTAAGTCATGATTAAGTAAAAGTGACTGTATTCATCGCACATTTCAAGCACTGGAAATATTTTTTATTATAATAATCATAATATTGTGTATTATAATATAAAATTAGATCATAAAAAATGTATTATACAATTTTTGACATATCAAATCATAAATAATTGTGATAATAAAATAAACTCTATACAACTCTTAATTATCTTTATATATATATTTCTTTTGGTGTGTAAGTATTCAAACTCCTCCTATTGCACCGATTTTGATGAAATTTTTTTGCGTGTTTGAGTGGGTCCTTGCTTGAATGGTTTGGATTAGCAATTTGACCTGGTTGGTCAACCCGGGGAAGTGCTCGAACAGGTATTTTGAGATTTAAGTTGGAAATTGTTGTTAGTAAATGGTTGCTATAGGAGAAATAATTAGTTTTTATTTATTATTGGTTGCCATTGGATATTTGGGCACAATAGAACAGGTACAAGCATGCACCAAATCGAATTTTTGTACATGGCCTACCAAGGTGGCTGAGTTGCACTGAGTGCCACTCATCGGTATGCTTGATATGCTGTCGCACATTGTCCGCGATATGACATAGTCGGATTGCAAACCATTAAGACAGCGTGGTGGGTTATCAGGAAGTGTAAGAGAGGAGAGGTTTGAAATAAATGGATTTGAATATGTTTTTGTGAAATGGTTTATAATAGTTGGGGTCTAGCAAATTAATTTCAGTTGGGATTTTTATGTCAGAGTGGAGGGAGAAATTGTTGACGTACCAGGGGGATTTTTTGATGAGGCGAAGGAAAATTGACTGGAATGATTGGAATATTTTAATATTTGATGTTTTGGCCGTACCCTATAGCTAAATTTCGGGGGTCATCGATGGGTGAATAAGTTACTTGTAGATTAAAAGTTTGATATTGAGTGGAAAATTTTATTTGAGGAGGTGTCTAAGTTTGTGGAGTTTAATGTTGAGAAATTTTCTTTTAATTTTTTATGAGTGGATCATGTAAAATTTTGTACATAAGTGGACTCCAAGATATCGGGTTATTTTTTTTGAGGCAATCATATCTTTATTAAGAGTAATGGGGGGGGGGGGCAAATACCGAGTCATAGGGAGAAAGTTGTGTGTGCTGATTTGTTAGGATTTATTTTAATTCTCCACAGGTTGAACCAGTTTTAAAGTTCATTGTTCATATGTTTGAAGTGCGTCAGAGGCTATCTGGTTCGGTTTGTTGAAATAATGACTGTATCATCAGCGAATAGTGGTGTTTTCGGAGTGTGGAATATCGAATGTAAAAATGTTGAAAAGCGTTAGAGCTAAAATTCTACCCGTACAATTTTTTATTTGTTTTTATAATATTGATCATTATATCAATCATGAACTGCTACGCACAAGTCGATTTTTTAGGCCCATGATCTTTATAATGAAATTAGAGCTATTGTTAAAAATTTGTCAGATATTCCCAGTAACACATTAATTTCGTTACAAATATCATAGGTATATAAAATTGACTTGTTCAGGTGGTACATTTTAAATAGTTATAAAATTAAGTTAAAACTATTCAATAAAATATCAACGAGTTGTGTTTTTTATTGCATATTGGATTAATATTAGTTATATATTAAACAGTGTTTTTTTAAACATTGCTATTATTCATTTAAAATTTAACCAATTTAAACATTTATTTTTCTTCATATAATAAATAAAAAACTTTGCAAAATGGCTATTTTCAAACTGTTCGTTTTTGATTTACTTTTGTTAAAATATTCTTAATTGTTTTTTGTTAAAATCGATAGAGTATTTTTTTAATATAATATAAGCCTCAACCATTCACGTTACTTCTTTTATATAATAGCTATTATTCAATTTTACATTTATATAGAATAGCCTTGTAAGCGTAATGGACAAAATACAATACAATACACACATCTGTATCCAATTATAATAAATAATTTATTATCTGTATAATCAATGAAAACCATTTAAATAAACAAAAAAATATTCGATTTTTGTAAGCCAAAACTAAACTCATGTGTGAGCTACCTTATACCGACCTATATGGGTTGAAAACTAAGCTACGAATCCTTCCTAAGTCTCAAGAAATCTACTGATAAAACTTTTATTGAAAACAGTAGTTTTTAAGTCTATTGAGAACATAGAAAGAAACATTTTTATGTACTATATCATAATTACTTCACCAATGACAATCAAAAGCTCTATAACCAATAGACAAATGTAAATAAACAAATAAATATTCGATTTCCGTTTGCCGAAACATAATCCTAGCAATAGCCCATCTTTAAAACGCGAATTTTTAAAAACCTTTCATTAATGCTCACTTACATTTTGGTATGAAGGTACCATGATAATTTCAAGTCCAGCTATCATAGTTTTGGCTATACGTGAATTAGTCAGTGAGGATATCTTATTTTATGTATACAGAGATATTTAGTATTTTAGATAAGCATTTAATAATTTATATAATATAAATGCCTACCACATTTTAACATTTGAATAACCAGACAAAGGGTCAATAGTCAATAAATATTGTATACCTACTTAAATGATAAATTATTTAATATAAATATTATAAATATATTGTTCCATCAGATTTTAACATTATAATATAAGAAGGTATATATAATATAAATGCAAATTGATCAAAACCGAACTCATAGACATAGTAAAAATCCGTTTTGACCGAATAATATACTTATCGATAATGTTTAATCTAGTTTCAAAAATAAATATTATTTTGTAGCTATATTATATCTAATTATTTTATCAGTAAATACTCTATAGTAGTCTTTAAAAAAAAATATAAGTACTTATATTTTGTTGTAGGTACTTTTTAGACGTCACTTATAGTTATTTGTGGTTATTTGATTTATTACTCAAATAATAAAATATGTACATATTATATACGTACGTATGAGATAAATACAGTTATTTTTCCTTTACAATCCTTGTTCAAACATTGGTTTTGAATTAAAGTCATATAAATCTTTAATTCATCGTCAAAACCATTTTTTATAATTTATCATAAGGAAACAGTGTATGAAAGAAAAATCAATAAGAACAAAACTCTATCCTTAGATTGGTACTTTTAGTTTAAATCATATTGGTGGTATTGGTGTCAATTTATCTGATTATAAAGTATAATATAAATAAACACTATTTTTTCTTATTAGGAACAAGTCTCGGAAGCGTGGCCATTGGCTGACATTTTACACTATTTTTTTCATATATAATACCAACACTCTTTTAAAATGTATATTATGATAAAGTTAATTTTTTCACTATACGTACTAACTTGAGGTACTGGGGATATAGCGTTAAGTTTTCTGTAATTGTACGTAATAGTTTTCCACATTTTGTTTTATTTTTGTCAACATTGGTTCCTATTTTAAACAATCGATAAATAAGATCAATTTATTCCCAATTATATTCTATATATATACCTACTTTAGTCGTGTTTATTGTGTGTAGCTTATGTCTTGTCACTATCATTCAACCACTTTTAACTGTTTTCCATAAATCATTTTTAAAATATAGGCCATAAGCTGTATTACGATGATCTGACATATTCAAATTGCTTCCTGATATACCTTGAATACTTCTACCTTGTATATCTTAAATAATTATTCACAATAATATGGGATTACGGTTCGTTTGTGCGGGGAGGGGGGATTACTGTTAGTTCTAAGTAGCAATATTGTTTCTTTTGAATAGTTGTGCTTGTACATACACGTTTTTTACACCCGATACAATATATCGCGTAAAAGACCAATGTAAATAAATTGCATTACTTATCAATTAAGTACCTATACCACAATCGTCTAGTCGACGGTTACAGGATTCTGAACGGTTGATAATGCTTTGTCATTGGACAAAAATCAAAATGGAATCCTCCACAGTTAGAAACTCGAATGAGATCGATTTTTGAACGGACAGAATACAGGTTTTTCCACAGCGACTGTACATATCGCACGTTCTTTGATCGGTTAAAGTACCTATTCCATTCAACGTACCTCCTCAGTAGGTATATATGCATGTTCGTAACCAAAAAACAAACTTAAATCTAAAATCTTATTGAACCGCAATCACCCATTCGATTATTGGCGTGCTGCGAGTCACGACCAGCAATTCGATTCACATACTTTACCTGTCACGTAGAATGTTAGCTCAACCTACAGATACTGCTCGATTCGAGCTAGTTTCATTTTTTGGATAGGTATATACGTATTATTCAAGGATCTTGATATAATATGCTAAGTATAAATTTGTAGTAAATAATGTATTATGATAGAAGAAAACGGATTTCGTTTCATCTAGAAAATATAATTATGCACTTTTCACGTAGATACTACAATTATGTTTTTTTTTTCTGGACTAATATATGTATATTAGATGTAAGCGTCAAGCAAACCATGCATGTGGAACTGACTCGGGAGTGTCGACATGGTCTTTGCCTAAACAAATTTGCTCATTCTATATAATATCAAACGATGATAACGGTGCAGGGTTTCTTCTCATATTCGATATCATGGACTTGAACCGATCACAACCAGACACATTTAATTGTGTGTTTACCTGAGCACTCTTAAACGCATCATACACAAACAAAATATTTGACTTTGTACAGCAAAAATCATAATTTCAATAAAAATATAGGTAAGTACGTTGATTCGAACAATATTTGTTGACCATCGTGATTGTCTCTATACGAACGTGTTACTGTATTTTGTAAATTAAAAATATCGACGAATTGAAATGTTTCGAGTGAAAAAAGTCAAAATTAACTGCGCAATTAATTATCAACCTGCAGCTGCAGCGGTCGCGATTTATGAACCGCAATGGCCTAAGCTATTATAGGTACTTTCAATCGGTTCAATCGTCGATTAAACCAAACGCCACCGTAAAGTACCATGCACAGTCTATACGTTATTCGAAACAACAGCTAACAGGTATTATAATATGCACACATCATTAGAATAATCGGCTCTTGAAACGGTGTCGGGGGGGGGGGGCGACGGCGGTGGTAGAGTGTTGTCGCAGTCGGTGTACGCGGCCCAGGCCCCCGATGGCCCGATAACAATATTACACTAATGATGAACCGTAAGGAAAACCATGTATTATAATTCCGTGATTTCCAGTTTGTGTTTCGTTTTGTTATTCATGAACCGTACGCACACGGCAACCCGTATAATATAAGAAAATTAAATTTCCTCCCTGCGGGAACGATATGCCCTTGTAATAATAACAATAATAATAATAATAACAACCGTAGGAAAAATATAACGGGGAAAAAACAACTTCTAGTTCGTGTTCTCGTTTTATTGCTTCGTTATTATTTAGACCGTTTTTATTCTGTTCGTTTTTTTTTTTCAGCCACTTAACATTCCAATTTTGCACTGCTCCCGCGCCCGCCCGCGTATTCACCACCACCACCACCACCGCCACTATAATATAGCTCTACCATCACTAGCCGACACACTATATGGACACACACGCAGTCGAATTCATTACGAATTCCATATCGGTTTACGTTCACATACCAAAAACGAAAAAAAAAAAAACAAAATACACATTTATATATAACACATATACTGCACACAAGCACACATACACATGCGGACATTCTTGTCCGACGATATTCGCCAAAAATGTATATGGGCCCCACGTATTCAAATCATGTACGTCCGATCGACGGGAGTGCTTTGGGCCAAATACATCGACGGTCCGACCGACGACGAGTTTTCATTTTCTGAGCAATATCTGACAACAACTCGATAAGCGTATTAAAATGATTTAATGTAATAAAAATATAAAACCATATTCCTAAAAATATTAGTGAGTTTATAAAACTGTTATTAGTTCAACAAAATATTTAATTGTCTCGATTGAATTATAGGTAAGTATTATTACATTTATTAAGTGACGGATACTTTAGTTTAAATAAATCATTAAATCGATTTTATTAAAGCATCATAATATCGTTTTGAAATTATTACAAGTTGTCATTAATATTTCATATTATATTTGGTTAAATCTATTGATTAATTTTCATAAATTGTTGATGAAAATCCAAATGAATTGGGATAATTTGGATTTAGTTTAAATAATTTTCTTGTTCAAAATATTCTTTTACATTATTTTAAGGACGAATAATTTAAACTATATTTGTACTCGTTTTGATGAAAATTAATTGCAATGGTTCCGTCGAAAAAAAACCATTACATTTACCAGCCGACTTCATAGGCTCGAAACCGTATCAGTTTTCCAATAAGTTTATAGTGGTACAAAATCGTTTTCTTAGTGCTGGACAGTTATTCTAAAGTGGCAGGCTACAGTGCATATGTTAAATAAGCACGCTATATCTATAGATAAATACGTGTATAGGAAACGGAATAAGTTTACGTAAAAGATATAAATGCCTCTTAACTTAGATATTGCTGGATCCAAAAGGGTATTTTCGTTCACATTCCTTTTTTAATTGTTAAAGTGATTAAACTATTTGTACCACTAAAAAAAATAACCTTACTTTTATAGAATGTTGTATTAATATATATTTTTATTTATATTTTGTTATATTAGCGGATGGATGGAAGAAAAGAAAAAATATGAATACTTTGTACTTGTATTATAATAGTTACAAGAAATATATAATAGGTTATTGCCTATAACTCAAAATAAACCCAAAATGTTGCATGTGTGTGTGTGTGTACACACGTCACGCACACATGCGCCTGCGTTAAGAGTCGTTAAGCAACAAGCAATAGTTGAGCGTTGACATAATGTCGTAAAACAATTATAACTTCCAACGCGTACAAATAAAATAAAAAACATACACAATAATCAATTAAGGTGTACACACACTGTTTTGTTTTAAAGTAATCGAATCACATGATCTCGCCGATGAATCCCTTCCTGTCTTCTATTTTTTCTTCAGTCTTATCATACCTACCTAAGCCTTACAAAATTGTTTTTATAGCCAACTAATACTTACTGACTTATTTAATAAATATTATTATTTATCATAAAAATGTTTTCTTAGTTTTAAATTCTAATAATGATTATTTTTATGCACATAGCACTGTTCCTCATCTTAATATGTGTGCCTATTATAATATTCAAACAATTCTTAAAACAACATGAATTGCTTTAAGCTATAAAATAGGCTAACCATAGTGAATACAATTACCTACCTTATATTTATATAATATACCTAACAATATTTGATCCATTAACAATTTTCAAATTGGTTTTCATGAAAATGATTATTCAATATCACTATACCTATATGCACTTGATGTATTGATATCTTTTTTTCTTCATATTTATAGTTTTTATTGAAATAAAACATATATAAATTACCGAGTAAATTATTGCAGCATGTAAAATGCGTCACTTGAACTATCAAATCAACTTCAAATAATGACATTAATAACATAATACGTTTTCTTCTATGTCATTCAATAAATAACATTATAAGTGATAATCTGATGTACTAATATAAAAATCGTGTAAGGCGTACACACGAAAATCTCACATTTCTGCTGACCTAACCTAACATATATATGTACATTCTTAGCAACAGTTTAATTTTGCCCAAATTTAAATTGCAAAATAGACATTATTAATTTATCAATTAAATGTAGTTTTTAAAATTAACAAATGGCCTATATGATATAGACTTAATTAAATTAGATAGGTATTAGGTAAATCATAAAGTAACAAATCAATCAGTATGATATAATATTATTTTTGGGTCTAATGAAGAACTTATATAGTTATTATTATAATTATTTTATATTCTTACAATAATGTGGAACACAGCTGAAATTTGATTATAAACAGATGATATTCAAGTCTCATTTTCACTAACCGTATTAGGTAGGTAATTGAATGTTTTAAGTTGTCAAAACAATATTTCAATATAATTACATTAACCTACTATTTACTAAATATAAACTATCCTAATACTTAGGATTAAAGGTTATTTAGTATTAAATTCCTATACATGTATATTGTTGTTTATAATTATTACGTAGTTTTTGACTTATTTAGCTTAAGAACAAAGGGAATGCTTTTAATATTTTCTACAATTGTTTTAATGAATTTAAACAAGTATGATTTTATAGAAGTAAAATATAAAAAATAACATTTTGTTAAATTTTATGTTATTGCAAAGCATAAAATATTTTATTTAATGCAGATGGGTTATTTAGGGTAATTTAAAATTCTAATATTGTATATAGAAAAAAAATTATCAATGTCCTATTATTAAGTCTCTTTTTAAAACACAATTTTTTAGTGTTAAATGTGGTCAACTTATTATTAAATTATCTGTACTCAAAATGGTTTGCAATAATTCATGGTCATTAAATTTTAAATTACAACACACCCACCCAAGTGGCCTGCCCAAAACAGTCATCTACTTCTCGTGTAAAGTTCTCTCTATCCGAAATATTTTGTCGTCTTGCCAATCGGCTAGCCTGTTCAAACAATATATAATGATATGATTCGGATTTCTCCAGATAAGTAATGAGTTCTCTGGCCTGGTTATACAAGTAACCGTTGTAACGTGAACCAATGAGCCAGCACGGTCATGATTATATCTTGAAAGGTTTTAATAATTTTAGATGTTTTTGTCTTAAACTTTTAACGGTGAAAATTGTTACATCATTATTTATTTTTAAATTTTTAATATTTTACAACAAACAATTCTTGCTTTGCGTGTTCTAAATTTTAATAATATAATAATATAATATATATATTGTACCTAATAGTTAACTAACTTAATAAGCTAATTATTATATCTATAAAGGAATGTGTTATGTTGGTCTAACTAGAAGAAGTATGAAATAATAATTTAACTTCTGCATCCAACATTGAATATTATATTATGTATTATTAGAATTTGTAAGTGATTATTAGATTCAGTGGTTTATTATTTTTATATAATATTGTACTATCTATCGATTTCTTCTGTGAATTGTTATTTGCTTATGTGTCAATTGCGAGCATTTTTAAAATTCAAATATAGTGATTTGTATAAATATCTGAAACATATTTAAGGTCAAGATTAGGTTGATATATTATATAACGATAATACAAATATATTATTACCTGTTGTTTGTAACAATTTATGTATTTTTAAATCTTTATGAAAAATGTTGATATATTATGTGCATGCTGCATAAGTTTACAGAAAGTTTTAATAATATGCATAGGAATGAGAAATTCCCTAGAAGGAATTCCTGGAAAAAAAACAAACTTCTATTTTTTAATTCTTTTTTAAAAATGTTGATACCTTTACTTAATTCAAAATTTTAACAAGTAGATTCTCAGTTATTGAAATATTTATACTAAGAATAATAGTCCCAAAAAATTGTATGTGGGTGATGAATAACTATCGTGTGATATAAAAGAATTTTTAATTCATAACGAAATTATTAAAATATACACAATTATATAATTACGACTTATAATGTATTTTATAGCTAATATTAATAATGCATATTATTATTCATATAATTGTTGAGCTGTCATAGTTTATTATTAAAATCTAAATAAAAAAATAAAATAGTATAATTATAGTGATCCGAAAAATACATAAAACAGTATACGATACTGTATAATATAATAACAAAAATAATTACCAAAAATAAATTGTCATTTATTACGTTGCCGGGAAGTTCAGGGAGAACAAACCCTAAACGTACATAATATAAGCAAATAATATTGAATAAAAATATTTCAAGGTGTAACCGTTCAAAGTTTGGTAAATAAACACTGTAAACGCTGATGGTTATCATTTTTTTTTTTCCCCAATCGTATTTTAACGTGTATTTTTATACCATTTTCGTTTTTCCCGACCAAACATGTACCTATCTTTAAAAACGATAAAGATAAGTTTTTTCTTTTAAGTTTACACATGCCCAAATTTTGCTTTTAATAACAGACATCGGACACCCTCTCCTAAACCCACACTTATAAAAACATGGAAGGAGAAAATTGTATTTTATTGAATAAATAATATTATTAATAAGAAAATCAACTAAATAAATATTAATATTGTATTCCAAAATAATATTGTTATCGTTACACGGCGCTGAAGATAGGCTATTTAGCTACCCCGGGGTCGTGTGTCAATTCGTTCTATATTTTATATTATTATGTTACAATATTATGCACGGTATCTCTTTAACGTATATACCATTAATAAAGTGATAATAAAACGGTAACTACACTTTGAAGTTCAAAATACAATTTTGTGTTTTATTATATTATATTTTACGTAAAAAATTGATCCAGATAGATATATCGTAATAGGCTTCGCAGGTGCCGGCGACCGCGCTAATGGCATTATTATTTGACGTATGAGATGTGCTCACTGCTAAGTGAGAGATACGCACATTATAATAATATATATTATAAAAATATTATATCAGTGTTTAACTAACGGTGGGCAAATTAATTTAATTTAAATATTATAAGAGCTCGTGGCGGGATTAAAAAAAACTCGACGCCGGTAAAACTCTGCTGCTTCAGGGACGTGGTTGACTTTGAGACGAAAAAAAAAAAATAAATAAAATCGGGAGAACGTACTACAATATCACGACTCTATCTTTATATTATATTATTATCTGCATATATAATATTAATAATATAATACGCGTAACGGGGTCGTCGTCGTCGTCGTCGTCGTCGTGTACCGTAGTTGTAGGTATACACAATATAACCTAACATAATATAATATAATAATACTCTATTAATTATACACCGAAGAAGTAGACGGGACGTCGCCGCTCGTCGTCGTGCATAATAAATATCATATATATCATATTATTATATATATTATTTCAAACGTAGGTATAAGCATTACGCGGGCAAGGAGGACGGTCGTGTACAAAATATATACTTACACTACCTATATATATATATATACATTGCGTACAAAAGCGTATAATATAATTACGTGACGACACGCGTACACGTACGCATATAAGTGCTAGTACGACGACTTAGGTGTGATATATAGCGTCCATCTATCCATCTACTGTTATACATAGTACGATGTGCCAACACGTACATAATGTATTAAATGACAGACCGTGTCGAATGATATGTTTTCGGACTGTATTGGTCCTAAATCGCCGTCGTCTCTTATAGTAAATTCCACTACAGCGCGACTGTTTGATTATTGACTTATAAATACATTCCTACTATAATAATAATAATAATTGTTCTAAATACATACTGTGTATAGATATTGTTATGATATATTATGAAACGTGACGTGCAGGATCCGATCGTAAACGATCGTCGATGAGTAAAACTACGAACAGCTTTAACTCATGATTTTCTCGAAAAATAGTAACACATTATGAAAATTAATTTAATATTACGTTTTTCATTGGTATAACATTGATAATATGTTTGAACCACAACGCAGTTATATACACGTACGCATATAAGTGCTAGTACGACGACTTAGGTGTGATTTATAGCGTCCATCTATCCTGTTATACATAGTACGATGTACCAACACGTACATAATGTATTAAATGACAGACCGTGTCGAATGATATGTTTTCGGACTGTATTGGTCCTAAATCGCCGTCGTCTCTTATAGTAAATTCCACTACAGCGCAACTGTTTGATTATTGACTTATAAATGCGTACTATAATAATATTTTTATAGCATATTATGAAACACGACGAGGATCCGATTGTAAACGATCGTTAACGAGTACGAAACTACGAAAATATTTTTTCTGCATAATATATATTATTATCGCCGTCAACCGTAAAATTTAAAAAGTGTATAATACTACGATAAGGCTTGATCCTTCGAACTTGATTGTGCATTAATCGTGGGGATTTGTTTTGCTGATGAGTCAACACTCATGATTATCTTGAAAAATTATAACACATTATGAAGATTAATTCATTACGTTTTTCTTTGGTATAACATTGATAATATTTTTGAATGACAACGTACCTATACATTTTTAATTTCGTGTTCCTAAGAAGAATATTTTTCTTATAATTTATTATAAAAATCAGTATCTAATGCAAGTTATAATTGTTTAACTGTTACATGTATAAACTATCAGTCGGTTTATATGCTTGCCAGGTGGATCAATATCTATCATAATAATAGCCGTCGTCAATTTCGTGATTCAGCCGATTGAAAATGCTGTTTCTAATGAAATTCCTTCGATTATTTTTGGTAGTAACGTCAAATTGTAAATTAATTTTCACTCGGATTAAAATAGCTTCCAAACTGAATGCTATTGACAATTTTCGTGAATCGAGTAAAACAAATTTTTTTATGGCTTACAGGGTACGCAGATCGCCCAATAAGTCCTAAGGTGAAAGGGAGTTGTTATTCAACGAATAATATGTTATTACAAATTCGTTTCAATAAAATATACTATAATAATGATTTACTAGATTTCTCGAAATATGATATAAGAACTACATAACTATGGGAATGAGTTTTTTTTTTCTACCGTTTAGCATAAATAAAATAACCATAAAATATAATATAGCTTATTCTAGATTGAATGTTATTGAAACGTTTCAGTCAAACCGCATAAACCGCAAGAATACATGGCCAATCGATGGGGAAAATGATAGTCGTTCCAGAACGCGATTTAACGAAAAATCGTTTTTCAACAGAACTGATCTTGTTAAAGCTCAGAAAATATTTTCAAAAACGTTCTATGCGGCGCCGAAGACACGCACGGGCATAATATAATTATTATACGGGATATACGGTGAGTTTATTTATGATTTTTTCTCTCTCGGACCATTTGTAGTTTTTCTCACATTTAAACTAAACTAAAAAAAAAAAAAAAAAAACAACATCAACAAACCGGTACTCAACGGTGTTGTGAATAATGTGTGCCGTCTTTTCCGCACATTGGCTGGATAAATCGTCCACCGTTTATTCTCACGTGAAAATAAAACGCCCGACGAATGGCCCGATAACAAGACGTTTACAGCACCGGACGTTTCCACCCCTCCACGGCCATTGTCGACATAAGTCGATCACGTTCGGTGCAAAATACACGACTGCTGCAATAGTTTATTTTCTATTTTTATTTTTTTTTCTCACGAAAAAGGCGCTGTTCTGACTTACAATGTCTGTTTTCACTGACAATAAATGCATATAGACATATAGGTAGTTATTTGTTGTATGCCTATAATATAATATATTACTCGTGACTATGAAAAATCATCAGTACACGTGATGAGTTCCGGTGCTCACATAATAATTTGAAATATGTATATATTAAATATAGACATAAAATACGTAATTTATACATGTATATCATGCTACACGATTATTATCGTTTGATCGATGTATCGTTTCAAACCATAAAAATAATATTTCATTAACTATTTGATACTGTCAGTTGAATAGATGATACGACCGAGTGAAATTCAAATTTTGCGTGAGTGTCAATAACTGTATAATACCAAGATATACTTATACCCAGTATATTATATTATATGCTACCTAGTACCTATGGTCAAAGTTGGGCAAGTTAGTGAAAATAATTAACTGTGGCAAGTTAAGTTAGTTAAAAAAAATTGCCTTCAGTTAAGTTAAAAGTTACCAAAAAAAAAAATTGACTAGATAAGTTAAATTATAAAAATAAAATTAACCTTACTCAGTTAAAAAAAAAGTTAATTTTTTTTCAAGTTACAATACTTTTAAGTCATAAACTGCCCTAGTATTTTGTTATACACAAACATTTGCCAAGACTTTTAACATTGTGTAAAAAATTAGATTATTAGAAAATATAATTAGAAAATTAATTACCAAAATCGAAAAAGCGTCAACGAATCAGTATGTCTAGTTGATTACGCATGACACGAAAAGAAAATTAACTTAACTGCATGACAATGATAATTAACTGTAAAAAGTTAATTTACAACAATAAAAATTTTAACTCAATAAGTTAATAAGTTAAAAACAAAAATAATTAACTGGTTAAGTTAACTTTAACTTTTTAACAAGTCAATGCCCACTTTTGCCTATGATGTATACAAAATTTTCTTTTTTAGTGTTGTTAATTGTATTTGTTTTTAATATATATTTTAGGCATCTATTATCTGTTTTGTTGTATAACTTATTACTTATTGTTGACTATTATTTTAGTTGCAACTGCTTTTATTTGTTGTAACTTGAATTGCATTTTTGTATTTAAGAGTTTAGCTCTTGTAAATTAAAAATAGCAAATAGATAACAGCTAAAAGTTAAAAAATATCATAATATATTAGTACGTCATTTAAAACTAGAAAAAGGTGCCTAACTAACCATACAAAGATGTAATATCTGATATTTGATAACCTACTTTTTTCCTTAATTCTTTTAAAATACAAAATGTATTGCATTATATATTATTATTACTTTTCAAACATTTTATTTAAAGTAGGTAGGTTTAATATAATATGAAAAAGTTTTGTTGATGTATTTAGAATGTCTTCAAAAAATATTTCTTGGAAATATTCTAACTAAATTAAGGTACTCTGTTTACCTTTAATAACTAGAGTATGAAAAAATATATAGTATTATATTTATTGTATACCACTATAGTTTATTATTTTCAATGTTTCGACGTGTTTTCAATCGGTCAGAAGTAATATTTTCAACATGATTTATAAATACCAGAATTATATATTTTTAAGTATATGGGCAGGTATGCTTTTATCTTGATAAAATGATAAGTGCTTATACGGTTCTACTTAGAATGGGAATAAAAAAAACTAAATATATTTATAACTTTAAAATGTTTTGAAAGACACAAAAGGAATACAAAAAATAATAAATAAAATATCGAGATGACAAACATATGTTATTATGTATAGGTAATGCTAATAAACCTCATATTTGTGTGTAGATTTTAAAATATTTTTAAATGTAAAATTAATAATACAACTATACAGCAATATTATTAAACAATAAATTATTTTAATACATAATAATTATGTATTATAAACTATTGGATAACTAAGTAGGTAAATTAGGTAAATTGTTTGTATACTACTCACATGGAAACTAAAATTTGATGTTGCATCAATTTGATACGTGTGATTTGTAACTTATAATCTAATTTTCTGGACTTTTAGACATGGTTTATCTGTTCAAACCATTTTGATTAAAAATAAACTATATTTGACGTATACTCTTACAGTAATTCACTCACCGTGATAACGCCCTCAAATTAATTTGGTTTATTGGATAGTCTCTCGGTCTGATTATTTGATGAGATTAATTTGTGCGTACTAGCATAATAATAATGATATATTATTATTTATACTAAACATTTTAATTCATTTATTGTATCATAAATATTTTGATTAATATATTATGCGAAAATGGTATACATATATCGAAAGACATAATATTATAATATGACACATTTAAGTTTAATGATTTTAAAAATAATTATTTACCAGTTATCACATAGAGATTTGAATTATATGCCGAATGGTAAATAATATCGAAATACGGTTAATATTATATTATGATACCGTTATTGCCATCGGCTTATCCATATTATCTAAATATTTTATAATCACATTTGTGGCGTTTGTGTTACATTATTTTTCTTCGATTTTGCAATAATAATTATTACGCGTTATTGCTGCAATGTTTAATTTTCCTGCTATAAAAGGCTTTTACTTATTTTTAAGTCTAGACACGATTTATCTAGAAAGAAATATTTAAAAGTATTAAAATAAATGATTACTGTACATAGTATTAAATATTAATTTCTAAAATGATACATTATTATTGTCTTTAAGTAAACATATTATTAGCTCAAGCGTGATGATCGTACAGCTTAGTATTTTTTTTCCAAGAGCTTTTTCTTTATTTTAAACCTCACAATACATCACTTTAAACTCAAAAATAAAGTGTTTAATAAATTTAAATTGACCTCCTGATGTGAAAGACATCAAACTCGACTTTTCTCGACCTCGTTGCTAAGCGTACGCCACATAAAAACGTGACGAACATTTGGCAACTGCTTGGAGTAATATTATTTTAAGTATATCAGAAAAAAAATTAAATCTGGTATATATTGAAACCGCAAAAAATAAATAATACATTAAATATGAAGATTATACAAATTAAAAGATATTACATGGAACGTAAATGACCTCGTAGAATATTTTCACCGTATAAATAAAAAAAATAATGATAAATATATTGTATTCAGCATATTCAGAATTTATTGAAATTATTTAAATCGTATTAAAATGAAATTAAACTAATTTAATACCGATGATATTTTAACAGTATTTTTCCCAAAATATATTCAGAAAGATAGATTTATTATGATATTCAAATTTAATTTCCATTCATACTTTTAAAATGCAAAATGTATTTTATGATATTTTTAATTCGCATTAAATTATATGCCGAATGGTAAATACTATCGAAATACGGTTAATATTATATTATGATACCGTTATTGCCATCGGCTTATCCATATTATCTAAATATTTTATCATCACATTTGTGGCGTTTTTGTTACATTTTTTTCTTCGGTTTTGCAATAATTATTATTACGCGTTATTGCTGCAATGTTTAATTTTCTAGCTATAAAAGGCTTTTACTTATTTTTAAGTCCAGGCACGATTTATCTAGATGTGTATACCTAGTTAAATTATTATTATTATTATTATTGTTGTTATTTTGTCGTGATAAAAGTTTTGAACGTGTAGTGTGTACACATGGCGTGGCATCGTTCCGGAACAATCAGCTCAAGCAACTTTCCGTATAAACATATCTCTACGCTATAATACAAGTATGCATCCATCGTTTGTAAAATATACAATTTCGTTTGAATAAATGAAAATATGCGCTACAAATTTAATGTAAATCAGTGTTTAAATTTATATACGGATCTCGCTTGTATAAGGAATATATTTGTTCTTTAAAAACTTTATGATACATGAACTTTGTTCAAAACAAGCAGACTATACGTGTACAAATTATCGATGCATAAAGTAATATGATTTAAACAAATATATGGCTTAAAATTAGTTTTGACATTTAATATCACTAAGCGTATTATAAATTGCAGTGTATCTACCTACTAATAATTATTATTCAAGAATAGTTTTTAGAACAGTTTTTTTTTTTATTGTTTTTTCTATTATATAAAAACGCCACCACGACGTGAAAAACTCGTGGAAGATTTCAATCGAGTTTCTCGGAGAAAATACACTATATTATTTTTCAAGTTTTCACGTAACTGTAAATATTTTTAAAACAACAATAAAAACACTTTATTTGTTAATAATATATTTTATCAACTAATTATTTTGATTTTAATTCTGTATAATCTTCTTGCGTTTTCATGAATAGTTATGCATATTTTATAATAATTAGTTAATTGTAGTAATTCTTTAGAATTTATGATTTATAATAAACATTAAGGCGGATACATTATACATTATAATACAAATCCTAAACTAAATAAAAAAAAATTTGTTTTCTATACATTGTAATAAATGGCATTTTCTATATGGAATGATTCCAACTACCTTTTATCTAAAAGCTAATAAAAACAATCAACGTAAAAAATGTGTTTTATAGCATTCTAGGACTATGTAGACCTCGGTGCTTGATATCAACTTATCCAATCGGTATATAATTTTGAAAACTTTGTTCCAATATATATATATTAGAATCATTTTAGAATAGTGACTGACTAAAAATAACCCAACATTCAAAAAAATATGAACAATGGCATTTGCTTAGGTTTTATATAAAACATTTATCATGTTTATTTTCAAATAATTCAGGGAAAAAAATTACACTATAAACTTAAAAAACAGACTCAGTATTATTATTTTAGCGTTTGAAAAAATGTCAACAATTTTTCATTACAATTTTTAGTTTAGAACACATAACAGTTATTAAAAAAAATACCTTAACATTATATATTATAGTAATACATACTATTACTTATTAGTTATTGCTATTTATTACTGTTATTATAATATTACCATACCTCATCACTAGAACAGTTTGAAAATAAAATAATATTTTATTATCTGTATGCATTATTGTAATAAATCATATTGATGCGAGTTAAATTAGGTACTCTAAAGGAATAAATCTATTTGTACATACATTTTGAATTTTAAATATAAAATAAATAAATTATGTTGGAATAAACCTTAGTTAATCAATACATATAAATATGCAAGGGAAGTTATAATTTTAAATTACTAATTACATAAAGTCAATATAGAGTAAATAATTTTATTTTGGATTTGATCGTAAAAATAAACAGGAATACAAATGAATACGATGAATTTATAATTTATAGTTACCTATTCCTTATAATATAGTTATATTTTATACTTTTATATTATTATATATTTAAATTGTTCCATCACAGCTTTATATTGGTAAATTTTTTTACGTATATAACAACAAATATCGATAAATAATATTTCGGATATGTAATGAGTTTTAAAATATTACAAAAATATTGTATGAAAATTGATTGGTCCCTATATTGAACACGACTATCCCTAAAACTGAATGCATGTACACACTTTTTAAAATATTAAAAATACTGACCTAGTTGTATATTATAATATGATTATAGCCGTAAGTACAGTGTTCGTAAAACAATATTTTTATTCCATATTATATTTAACGAGAAAATAATTTAATATAATTTGTGTTGTTGTGGAAGGTAGGATTTTTCTTTTTTTTTTTCTACCGACTTTTATTAATATTACAATCCGACCGTAGGTTGTGTGCGCTTATGAATTAATATCGGCAAATTCAAACGAAATATTATGTTATAGTTCGACACTATAATATGTTTTTTTTCCGTACCGCCTTATATACACATTGGTTTTGTACAACATATTATTATTATACGGTCGCTAAAATTAAAAAAAAAAAAAAAATGTTTAATCAATATTAAAATCACAAACGTTTACTCGTAATGCGCGAATTTTGAAAGTAGCCAGCAGCGGCGGCGGCGGCGAGAGATATTCACAGCTCATTAGCAGATTCCGAAAAGTGTTTACTATGCAAAACGGGAATAACAGGACTCCGTTTTCGGCACCTGGTGTTAATATTATACGTTTTCAGCACTGCATTACGTAGGTATATATATACATACACCTATATATTTATAATATATATATATACACACTGCACCGACTACGACCCTACCCGCCCGCGTGTCTTTCGAGGGCGGTGTGCAATTGTCCGACTGGATGCGAGCCAAGTGTGCCAAGTATTAGCCGTTTTCCGATTATCATTTTTCCGCGTAAAATCGCTGCAGGAATGATTTTTGGAAGTCGCTGCGTGTGTACACTTGCCGCCCCCCCCCCTATACGCAACTGCTAATAACTTTGTACGGCAAAAAATCGCGTACGTTTTTTTATTTTTTTACTATTATTTTTTACCCCGTTGGCTTTGAATTGCGTGCCACTATGAATATAAACGGTTTTACCGCGTCTGAGAGAGGGACACGTGTAGAACATTGTGCGCGGGCGCTCGGCACGGACGGAGAACGAACCGAGAAAACGCTGTTGTTTTTATTATTATTATTATTACTATTATTTTGTTACTATTATTTTATTTTTATTTTCAATTTCAACGCTAAATAACTTCCATCGATTACGAGCGGCGCGGAGTGGGGGAGGCCGGCCGCCGAGGCGCACGGAACGAGGAAGGAAAATAAACCATATACACAGAAACGATAGAAAAAAATCCTATAATGACATTTTCCCCCCCACGTGCTCAAAGACTGAAAAACGCACCTTTGACTCGACCCACACACGCAGCGACAACATTATAAAATCGAATTACTGTAGACATGAATATTACCTTTCCCTCAGCGGGTAAACAATGGCTCGTAAGATTTTCGTGCAAATGGTTTGTTACGAAATAATCAAAAAACTTAAATAATACGTATTATATTTGCACGGATTTCTGATAGGCGAATATATAGGTATATGTATGTTGCACACTATGAAATTCTATTGTATTCGAATACTCAAAACTAAACGAAAATTTAACATTTTAATTTATTCAGAAATATAGTTTTAAAAAAAATTAGATCAGATGTATCGGGCGGGTATATCAGTTATGCAAAAATGAAATTGAAACCGACCAAATGTAACATGAGTAGGTTAATGAGAATTAGTCTCATTGGCGAGATAACAAGATACTAATGAAAACTACTTCGCGTTTTATTAAGTTAAAACTGAACTGTTTTATGTGGTTAACAGCATATAATAATAACAATTAAACAATTGCAGATTTGAGTAGGAGAACCTATTCATTTGTTTATATATAATATATAAACACATACCTAATATACGCTTTTTCATTGGCGATAAATTGTGTTAAAAATAATGGAAAACATTATGAAAACAAAATAAAATAAAATATAGTATTTAATAATTTTTAAGTAAGATTTATAAATGTGAAATAGTGAATAGGTACTTTTTAATTAATTGAAACGTTAAGTTTGTTCATTTACTATCTGAAAACCGCTTCTATCTAAAACAAATTGTATTTATATTACTTTGAGAAAACAAATAAAATAGTTTCATAACTTACAAGTAATTTAAATAATCTAAAGAAAAACGTGGATTAAAAGAGTTTCGCATTATGATAGGTACCTTCTACATAAAATATATATTATTAACATTTTATACGTCATGGTAATATGTAATTGTAGAAGTTTATTAACATAACCTTTGGATACGTCATATCATGCAAAACTTCTTAACTAATAACTATACATATTAACTAAACACAGTACGTAAATCAAAATGATTAATATCTTATGTTTGTAAACTTTTGACCTCGTGACAAATGTATGTCATCTTCACTGATAACATTAAGTTTGTCGTTACTTTGGTTCAAAAACAATTTTGTTTGTTTTTTTTTTTTATTATTGAGAAATATACATAATGATTTAGTATCGTAATATTACATGCCCGAAAACTTGACTTTCAAAATTAATTGTTTAGTTATGTTTGTTCATAAAACATAATATTTTTAGAGCTGAAATATAATAAATTGATTTTTGCTCTGATCAAAAAGTAATTAATATTTGTGCAGTGCAATCAAGCGGATGTTTGAATTACATTTTTGTTTCCAATATAATGTTATATGGATATTGAATATATTACCATAGTTTTCCCTGCACATTTTAAAGTTCGATTGAAATCTATTTTCATAATTAAATCAGATATGCAACATTCATGTACCATATAAGCTATTCTTTAATTCTTCATATCTAATTGACTAATTCTAATTAATTTTATTTAAAATTTAAAACGTAACATAAATCCACGCTATTCGAAAGTGTGGTATTCGGATAAAATTAATTTCTTTTTTGATACTCTCGATTATAAAAATAAAAGCTGAATACCTAGGTACTTATTTTCTATATTATACTCATTAATATGCTATTAACTCATTAATTTCGTATTATATAGGTAGTGTTATAATAATGAAAAATATTTATTGTATTTTAACTGGTAAAAATTTGGATAGTATAATAATTTGTAATACTCTAGAGTCATGATTCTAGAAGTACCTACCTATAGAATAATTAAGTTATGGTTGGTCAGTTATTATGATGCTAAATTCGGTTGATGAAACTCACACGTTTATGATCCACTAACGGTGACTTATTGAAAAACGTTAAGTTTATAACAGAGTTTTGAAACGCTGGTTTTGGGGTGTACACTGTACACATACTAAAAGTTACATAAGCTAATACATTTAAAAATAGACTACACAGAATTAGGATAAATTAACAAAAAAAAAAAACAAACAAACAAACAATAAAGCCATTTCTAGAATTCTATGGTATCAAAATAATTGTATTTACCAGCTAAAAGTTGAATGTAAATTGGTAGGTAACTGTTAATATCGATTTATTTGATTGTTGTACTAATGATATTAACATGTTATGCCATATTATGACCTTTTATTATTGCGTATTTCTATTTTAAATAATTCTGTTGTAACTTGTAAATGGAGTTTTAGTTCGGTGAATAAATTAATTAATAAGTATATGTATTATATTGTAATGGTATATTTTAAATTAAACGTCACATTTAGAAATTTTATATCTATCAAGTGAACAAAGAAAAGACACGCAGAACTTAGGTTGGGTGACTAAGACGGGTCTGTGACATTTGTTTTGTGATATTTAATTTAATAGCTATGATAGATCATCGTACTGGAAAAATAGTTCTAAATTTCTTAATTTATTTAACGGCGAGAGCAGGTCATCAGTTATGATATTGGATCACATTGCTCAGTGGCCAGTGCTGCCAGAAACCACTTAAAATAATATTTTTCGGTGTTCATACAATATAGTAAATATTATTTTTTAAACTTTTTTGTACGTACAAAGGTTAGGTACTAAGGTTACGTACTAGGTAGGTACTTGTTTTTAGAAATTATGACAGAAAAAAACAAAGGAAAACGTATACAAAATTAAGTGTTCAACACACCCGTCTTTGCAGAAAACTATATTGATTATAATTTTTAATGTTATAGAGGTGTATTATTGTTAGACGTCGCAATACAATTGTAAATCATCAAATTTTAAAACGAATTATTATAATTGGCTTATCTCGGATTTCTTTGAGCATATTAACAAATCAAAATTAATCTACGCGAAAGACATACGAGTGATGGACATTATATAATATTATCATGAGTATTGTCAGAGTGCCACATTTCCAACAACAAAAAAAATCTCGAAAAATAACGGTCTCGTGGTTTCCAACAATATTGTAACTCTGTTACTCAGACTTTAAAGTGCTGTAAAAAAAAAAAAAAAGAAGAAGTTTTCGAGATTGTTCTAATTGTCATTGTTAACATTACTGTATTACAAATATAGTTTACACATATCATGACTTTCCTTAATATGTATTACATTTTCATGTCAACTTTATAACGTCCCTGGATTTTTCCATGCACGTATATATACGTATATCATTCCGATTCCTTGCCGGCTCATCGACGACTACCGCCGTGGCACTTTTGCAAGCCAACATTTCGTATAGCAGTTTATTGTAACATTGTATCTATCTGGTATACAACCATGATACCACGGTATTATATACAGTGGTTTATGTATATAGATATGGGTCCTACAATCTGGTCTTTATCTTTTATGATTCGTATCGGATCGGATGGGATGACTTTTACGTCATTCGCAAAGGATCCGTTTCCATTAAAACGTATACGCTCGACACGAAGACGTAACCCGTACATATATATATAGCAGGAAGGAGTTGTGCGTTTCCTTTTACTATTACTGTTTACCTACAACAGCGACTATGGTATTACTATGATCGTTGTCTCGTCGAACGTTTTTATTTACTATTTTTATTATTGTTATTATTATTTTTTATTTTTTTTAGTACTACCGGCCGACATATTGCCACCGAGTCTCTGAAATACCAAAAGCCCTTAAATTTACGATTCTCGCAACATATAAAATGTATAAAACCGTTTCATAATTTAAAATTGTGATAACCGTCATTTCGGCTTGATGAAAATTAAAAATAATTTATTAATTTATACGTGTCGTGGGTCTGATTGAAACGTTTTAAAACATTTATGAATTCAATGTTATTTCTAAACTTATTTTTGTGTTCTAAAATAAGGGTATACCCACGCATGAGTTATGATTATAAATTTATAACTAACCGAAAACTGTTTTGATATTATTTCTAAAAACAATTAAGTTAAAAGCCAATTATAAATTATTATTTTTTAGGTTTATAATATATATTTATATAGGAAACCATTTAATTTTTAACATAAAATGATTAAAAACTAAATTTATACTTGCTCAATAACGAAAATTAATTTAGATTTCCTACTTTAAAGGTGCATAAATGATTAGCTTGCAAGAATTCTAAATTACGTTTTGTTCTTGCGAAAGGTGTTTTCGAATATATCTTATTATGCACTACTGCAATAACCCACAAAACGTATGAAGTTTACTCCTGAAAGTGGTTACCCACAAATGTATGACTTCATAAACAGAAACCACAAATACACGTTTACATCATTGTAACCGTGTACCAATTATTAAATTAAACAGTCCTAAATTTAAAATATTAAAATATTTAATAATCATGCTTTACTAAGTTATTATATACATCATAATATAATAATTAATATTATGAATAATTAAATTCACAAATTATAACGAAAATTATATAAAAATTATACACGGTTTATTAACTACAATAATGCAGCGTACACCACTTAGGGAAGTTGCAAGCCAGGACTTATTTTAAATACATTTTTATTGTAGACGCATATTTAAGTTCCTAACCAGATAAAACAAAGGCATACCATTATATTTCATTATTGTTTCTTTTTTAAGTAACAAAATAACATTTTAAAGAAAATTGATTGTAAAAGGGATACCAATTTCCATCATACCTGTAAATTATGTAGGTCATTTATACACTCTAAAGACGTTTAATATAATATTTTGATATCGATAGTTTTAAATATCAACAGTCAGTCTATGTATCCAACAAAAAAAGTATTTAATACGACCAATGGGATGGTTTGGTCATGTGTCCAACCTGGCCACACCACTGACTTACGAATATACGTTATAACATGTTGGATTGGCTTTTAAATTAAATGTATACAATATACATATAACTTCAAACCGAATATAAAATGTACAGTTGACTAAAAACTAAGATACAATAATGTTTGCTTTTAATTTTGACGTTAGGTACCCGTCGGCTGGTAAGCTTATGAAAACTTCCTCAAACGCATTTCGGACTTATTATTTCTTATGATAATAGCTATATGCTTATAAATAACCAATGTTAATACCGTGCAATTATAATTACTTTAACTATTAAAAATGCATGCATTTAACTATGACACTACATCGATTATAATAAATTGTACGTAATTGTTTTTAATGTTTAGGTATTAAAATATTAACAGAACTACCTACGGAAAAGCTAAACACAATATATTTTATTTTATTCTAAGAGTATATGGAACGTTGGGAAAAGATAAATTAAAGATCATTTGAGTGGGTGTTTGTCATAGGTATAAAGTATAACCATAAAAAAGCATATTCTGAGTGAGAGCTTAATCACTATTCTTTTTAAAAAATTGATTTAAATACATTTTATAATATTCTTAACGTAAAAAGTATAAAAATGTTGAAATTATTATATGCTTTTAAATAATTTCGAATTTATATAATCCTTTGTACTATTCTCATAATTATAAATGATGTCAATTTCAATGGCAATACTATCAATTAAAATGTCGAATTATTTTGTCAAAAAAATCTGTAAAAATAATTGTAATTATATTTATATTATATTATATTATAATAAACTTTATTCCAGTTTCAATGCTTTTAACAGGTACCTAATTTATTTATTTCTTAAATATTTTCAGGGAAACAATAAAAGTTACATCTTATAGTTTTTATAATAATTTTAGATTCTGTGTTTTTTTTTATTTTTTTTTTTTTTGTGTCTGTCATCACCTTTTAGGACAGTAAAAGTGCTTGGATTTTCTTCAATAGTAACTTTTCTGATAGGAAAGTGAATCTAGTTGGTACTTCAGGGGGTCAAAAGTAAAAATTTCCTAGTAGTTTTCAAAAACGCCGTGAAATCTGTTTTCGAAAAATCGATTTTGGTTTTTGTTGCAACTCTAAAACAAATGATCATAGGTACATGACATTTTGACTGAATGTTTATATTAATATTTGCTATACACCATAAAATTTTTCAAATATTTTGAGCTGTTTACGGACATTGTGAGTTTTAAATTTTTTTAGTTTTTTTTTTCTACAAATATCAATTAAATTTTATTTGTTGGTTAAAAAAGCTTGAAAATTTAATAGAAGGCTCCTGGGTTATTGTTTCAAAGGCAGATGAAAAAAATTAAAAATCCTTAGTCACAGTTTTTATTCTTAAGCATTTAAAGTTAAAATTTTGACAAAATACGAAAAAATCACAAAAATGAGCAAATTATTTTGAGTTGGGAATTTATAAAAATTTTTCTTTTTAAATCTAAGATTTGAAAATTAATACAAGATTATCCATAAGTTTATCTACTTTTGTCAAAAAAAAAATGTCTACAAGAAAGTCAATTAAATTTAGCGTTTGAAATTCATATTTTTACATTTGATATTCACTAAATTTTCTTATTTTATTATAATTAAAAAACGAATGACTGTAAATAAATGAAAATTTCACTGAATGTTTATATTAGCATTTTCTATACACGATAAAATTTTGAAAATAAGTTGACTCTTTTTGAGCTGTTAACGGGCATTGTCAATTTTAAATTTTTTTAGTTTTTTTCTGTAAATATCAATTAAATTTTATTTGTCGGGTAAAAAAGTGTGAAAATTTAATATAAGGCTACTTCTAATAGCAGTTAAAAAATATTAAAATACATAGGTACAATTTTTTTTTACAAGCATTTAAAGTTCAAATTTTGACAAAATTTTCAAATTTATAATTTAATAACTATTTTGTAGTTAAAAGTTTATAAAATTTTCAACTTTTATAGCTTAGGATTAAAATTGAAAACAAGGTTCCACGTAAATAGGTTATATATAAATTAGTTTATTCACAATAATATCATCAAATATACTTGGTAATATATCATAGGCTGATTGACCGTTTTCGCTCAGAATTGTTTTTCTTATACAATGATATTATATCATTGCATTTAAATTAACACCATCCATTACAGTGACCCACTTGTAACCTACTGTACAGCAGAGCGACATCCACTTACCCACCTTTTTTATTGTTGTATTCAGAAATCTAGAATGTTGATATTTTAATATAAAACTATAATATCTACTTAATTACATTTAAGATTCTGAGTGGTCTATGTATATTAGTTGTGCTTAATATTATGTGAAGGTGTATTTCAGTGCCTGTGAATGTAAATGCCTATTGCTTAATGTATACAAATGCTTCAATTTTCAACACTGAAGGTTGTTTGCAATTGAAAATTTGATCTAGTTGCTATTGCAGGGAGTAAAAAGAAGACATTTCTCAGTGTTTTTCAAAATAAATAGGAGAAAAAAATTACGGTAAATCGGGATTTTACGTAACATTAGTTTTCGACGAAATTGATTTGTTTGTTTGTTATATTTTGTTGTATATATAATTAGAAAATAAATAACCATAGATATAAATTATTAAAATTATCACCAAATTTTAGAGTCCAACATTTTGTTTTCAGCTCATCAGACTTGGAAATATAATACAAAGCCCCTTATAGTTATTTACAATTTCAGAAATATTACAGAAGCTGAAAAATATTGAAAATACAATAAAGTTTGAATATTGACGTTGGCAAAATTTTCAAATTAAATATTCAAATATTCATGAAATTAATTTTTAATAACTAATATAATATGAAGTATGTACATTTAATACGAGGTTTCTCATTAATTAAAATCATACTATTTGATGAAATCGAATATTTTAACGTAAAATAACAATTATTTTCCCACAAACTATTTTAGTTGTTTTGTTGTATTTTTAAAAATATTAACTGTATAGAGGCGGACTTGGACAATTTTTACATTTCTGCCTATACACGAACTATTTTTTTCTATACACAACGAAGTTTTAAAATATCATTGACAAAAATTAGTTCAACCTAGTAAGTACTACTAATTTAATAATAAATTACTAATTGTAGTACAAAACATATTATAATATAATATTACCCTGATAATTAAAGCCACCATCTCCGCTCAGAATTTTTTTTCGTGTATAATTATATAAATTTACCATTGAATTCAAATGTAACACTTTTATTATATTTACCTATTCAATGACGAAGTACAATTGAATCCTAATAATATGCAACTGCCGAGCGAATTCCTCGGTTTTGTTAATTAGAACCAACATTGTATAATAATACGATGTATTATTAAGTGTTTTTATTACAAATTACTTCAATCGTAAAACCCTATAATTTATTCAATCTATAATTTAAATTATGTACCAATTGTATTCAATATGTGTTGTTCGACATTTTTGATTATTTCTAGTTTTATTTTTCGCATTAACGATATCTATATATACCCAACGTCAATTTTATTAAAAACAAAACGAAAAAAAAAAACCTCGGACCGTGCTTTGAAATAATGTTCCCCGGTGCAGTGATTGTTTGAATCAGAATCCCTAAGGTCAAGATGAATGACTGTAGTCACATTAAATTATTCACACGGTTAGAATATCGAATGAAGCAATATATACGTGCGCAACTGTTCAGCATTTTTCGGTGCTGCTACATATTTCCTTTTTGAAAACAATTGAAATAAGAACCACACAAATTTGTACCATAAACGTGAATTATAAACGGGATTCCACATTGTTGATGATTTTCTTTGTAAATGATGTGCTAGGGAACAGTATACGTTATGCGCTATGTGCACGGCTACAAACTCTGTAGGATCTGAGACTTAATAATTGCTAAGCTAATATAAAATATGTGAGCGAAATATCGTAATATATAGTGTACCTATATACGCACGTTCCGTGTAAATATTCCTTAACGTTTTACAAACATAATATTGTATAAATGTATAATGTATATTGTATGCGGTAGGTAGGTACCCTATTATATACATATATATGTGCAGTACCTGTATGTACGGAAATTATACAAAGTTACGAAAAACGAAGTCATCTATTTATTGCCGCCGTTTGTCCGTTTCGTATCGCAATGGAAACGGTTACGACGCGAAATTGCCAAGCTCATTAATAGAATGTTCAAATGGTCCTGCATAACGTTTTATAATATGCCATTCGAGAACAAAAAATATCAAATCTGTATTTTTTAACACGTTTTTTAGTGATTTGGTTTTTGACATGTTTTTTAATGAGACAGAATTTAAAAAAAAAAAAATGTGGACATCAGTGTATTCATTTCAATATTCAGTTAAAACGTTCTAGTACTTAGAGAAAATGAAAATGTATTGTTACAGTTTTGTCATGAAAATACACTATTTATACTCGATATAAAATTATTATTTTGGATATCATCTGATTTACAGTGCCTACATAATAATATGACTCACAGCATGCATCGTAATGTGTAGGTTCGTTCTATGGAATTGTATTGAATGGGCACCTAATAGTTATGAGTATAAAGTATATACTGTTATATTTGTATTTTGACTTTGTAATGTTTAAGTATAATCTAGTGTTATTTGGAAGAAAATAATGTCTTATCTGCGAGTGTTTTGATTTTTATTATTTCAATGTAAGTATTTCTTGTGGTTATATATTATTCAAATTTTTTTAAAAAAATAATTTCTAAGTACTTAGTATTAAATTTATTCGTTGTCTTATCTCTAGCATTTTTAAATATTCACACGGTGGCTAATCTTCTTATAGCCAAAATAACAAAGACTATATGAAAGAAACTTTTCTCCGAACCAACAAAAGATAATATAGAGAGTAAAATCTAAATTAGTTTCACTACTGAATATATTACACTGTTAACTTACCCAAAAAATAACGTACTTCAATTCGTTTTATACGAATATAAGTATATAACCAAATGTAAATATTTAATATTTGTTATACAAATATTACAATGTTGTGTGAGTATGTATGTAATAATAATAATATTCATGGAAATTGGTATCAATAAGACATTTTTGATATTTATTACCCATATTGAATATTCTCAGGTCAAAACTATGTTTAGATGAATGTCTTCATCAAACTATAGCTGTAGTGAAATTACCAATAACAATAATTAATAATAACCCGTATACGATTAAGTTTTATTGATATTGAATAATATAAAGTATCACAACATTTTAGGTAAAATAAAATGTTCTCGCAGTATCAATTTTATAGTGTTTTTTTTTTGGTTTTTTGTTCTAACCTGTTAGGCAATATGTAGTTTATATTATTATATAGCATTGCGCTGCCAAATTATCATTCTTTTTTATTTATTTAGTTTTTTATTTTCACTCTAATAACTACTACGCACGCAACTATTACACCCCATCACGACTATTATTTTTCAAAGCTCAATTTAAAGTATAACAATACAGTAACCCATTTTTGTGATGAAATGTTATAGACTTATAGTGCTCTCGGAAAATGAACTAATAAGGTAATAATAATGTTATAAAGTATAAAAGTTGATTTAACGTGATCTTTTAATATCAAATCAGGATCGTAATCTTATAGGTACAAGTGGTAACAACTAAGAATTAGATTGATTGCAATATAATGTAAATATATATATTATGAAACGTTCATTCAATTTTTTTGACACGACCTGTCTATTTTTTTTTTTAAGATTATTTTAAAGTTAAAATCAGAACCTTACAAAAGTCCAGATTTATAAATACTTATATAATACGATGAGTGCCATAGTAATACCTACAATTATTATTAAAAAATAATATTTCGTAAATGAGACGCCTTTCAAAAATTAATTATTTTATTGTAATTATATCCAACGAGTCATTTAATTTTATTATAAACTAAGGCAAAGGTATATTATTATATGCCATGTTCTCCAATCCTCTCAAATTTATTATCTAAAATTCTTTTATATTTCAATACTCACAATAACAGTAATTTTTTTTAAAATGAATTGTTATTTATTTATTTTTGCTGGTTATGCCAATTATAAACACTGAATTATATTTTAGAAACTTTTTTGAATACCTATTAATTTTCTATTCACAAATTATCGTTATTTTGTATTACTTATTACCTACGGGCTTTATATCATTTTGTGTGCGTGCTGGTAGTTAAAAATACTCAAATTATAAGTACGTTCATAAATTATTTCGTTTCAATATCACGAAATTGTATTCATTATATTTGCCATTAATTTATCTCGACAACTATTCTTCAATATTTATTAATTTTACTACAAATAATGTAACAGATGGTTTGACGGATAACATTAAAAAAATTGGAAAATGATGTAGGTTGATATTATATAAACAAAAAACTTTTTTAGAAGTTTAAAATTCGAATAATAATAATTGTTGTTTATAATATAATAGGTATAATGAAAAATTTGAAGTTCTACAGATTGAGGGGCAAATGGATTGATTAAAAAAAAAAATACCTTGACCCAGTGCGTAAAAAAATTGAGGCAGACATTTAGTTTTTAATTAAAAATTATACTCTTATATATAGATATATTACCATTTTCGATTTAACTATTTTTTATTTAAATATTTCAAGTGGAAAGTTTACGCTTTTTCAATCACGCCTAAAGGTCAAAAACAAAATGGCCGTGCACATTTATTAAATAATGGTGGTGTTAGGAGTGGATGACAAAAGTTGGCGTTTAAAAAAAAATTTCTTCGAACTCAACACTCTGCAGGACGCAAGTCATTAATAAAAATACTTTTCGGTCCGGTCGGGTTTTGTTTTAATTCGAACATAATGAGTTTTCCTAATCCTTTCCGCGTCGGACGACAGAACTTTTTGACCGTCATTTTGTGTTCGAATCTTCCATTGCCGGGCTTTGTCCCGTTTCTCTTTTTCTCTTTCTCTATTTTTCTTCTTTTCGCTCGTCCAGCAGTTTATGTATAGAATGTATACATAAATATCTTTGTGTATAAGCAGAGCAAAATAAGTCTTGCGCTATAATTCAACCCTCACTCCGGCCCTACTGCACCGTCGCACGTCTTTATCACGCCGCAGTCATTTGGCTCAAACCAACCGACCTTTAAGCTCCACGGAGAAAGTCCAGCACAGGATTGAGACTTATCGGCTCACCGAGATTTTTAATTTCTATCGGTATACTCACTACTCAACAAAAAATTGGCCTATTTGACAAAAAATTGTGTACCTTTTTTCTTATTTTATTTACACTGCAATCAAAAAAGTCGAAGGGATATATTGATTTTTTTAAATATTTTACCAGGTGTGCATTAATTCATAACTTATTGTTATTGACTTATTGAGACATTTTTCTTTATTTAAATTATTCGTTTTAATATGCAGTTATTACAAAAACTAACTATTTACAACTATTGTAATCTTTACTTAATAAAATAATCAAAATATGTATTTTTAGTTATTTTAGTTATTTAAAAATTACTATAGATGCATATTTTGTAAAACGCACAAAAAAATAGCATTCGACTTTTTTTGTGTACAACAATTTAGAAGGGTAATTTAAAGGAACATTTCCAAGAATATATTTTATAAATAAAACAAAATACAGAGAACTTTCAAACAAATAAAGCTTTTTTCAAACAAGCTTTAATATAAAGTAGTTTACTGTAAAATATAGCTTTAAATATTAATATAGCAACTATATTTTTATTAAAACTAAATCTTTTATTATTTTTTTCTGTAGTGTCAATACATGGTTATGTTTTTTATAGCAGTGATTTTATAACGTAAAAAAGTCAACTTCAAAGGTGGTGTAAAATACTCAGATTTCACGAATGAAAGTGTATATTTTTTATGAAAACATGACTGTCCAGAGAAGACAACGAAACGTTAAATAATTTTTAAAATATTATTTTGTGTAAAGATAGATATTTTTTATTGTGTTGAATAGTTTTTGTCGGTCAACACGTTTTTCAAGTTGTCTGCTCTACCACCAGTTGATTTATGCGTCTGATTCAATGTTAACGGTTCGTTAAATGTTGAAACGAAGAAATTCACCGATAACACACCCCCGTTACCACCCAAATAGTGGCCCAAACGGAGTTGGACACCCCGGGGGTAAGCGAGATTTCTTTTAATTATCATCGGTATTTTCAGGTTAAATGTACCGGACATAATGCTTTGCGAATACAAGCCCAATGGCCAACGGTTAATAAACGGCTAATCCGCGGTAGTTCTCCGTGAGCTTTTGCGCCCTTTAATTTCCAATTCATTAGCATAAGTCCTACAGAAAGAACAATAATGAATAACTATGTCATTAGTGTCGTTACCGAACATGGCGTAGCATTTGTCTTATAGAGTTTTTCATCGCGCCTTAACCACGCGTTATTAATAACGCGGTAATATAATATAATACATTAAATGCAATTTCGAGCAAAAAAAAAAAAACAATTCAAAATCAATTTGAAAAATAATGATTAAATCACTATTCGAGCCAGATCGTGGACCGGCTTTGTTAGTCGATGAGAACTGTTCAAACCCTATTTTCCACCTTGTCACTGTGGATCGAGGATGACTATTTGAAATATTGAAATGGAATCGCAAACGTGACAAAATAAAATTTAAACGTCATATAATCGTATTGATGTTGATTTTATACCGTATTTTATAAATTATTTTGTTTCGAGTGTGCTAAGTTGGGATAGAGTTTCACATGGTTTATTATGGTTTTCTGTAAGTTCAGGACGCGTTGTGTTAAATTTGAACTTCAAAAGTCGTTATATATTGTTTTGATAGTAACTATGTAGTTGTGTATTATACAGGTAAATTAATCGAGCATGCTGTCGACAGAGTCATGTACGTCTGGCCTGCAGCAATGTAAAATCCATAAAAAATACTATGCTAATAATATGCAAGTAAATCGCGTGAATTTGAATGACCTATCTAGAAATTCACACATCACATTTAGTGCTTCCCCAGATAATAAAAAAAAAAAAAAACGGGGAACTCGGTATTCTTTAAAGCCGGTGTCGAAAGTACCTAGGTATTAAGTATATCACTGTAGAGCGTTTTGTTAAATTTTAATTCAATGATTTATTATTGCATACGAAAAACGGTTCGGAGTGTACACGTGTGGTTAGTTTATATTTGTAAGGATATTTTACTATCATTCACGTATATTAATAATTATACTGCTATTATTAATTTATTTCTAAGTAATAAAATAGGTTGAACAAATTTTTGCCGAATAGACTGCATAATATATATTAATATAGTATAACTAGCTGTTATTAACTTATAAGTCAATACCAACGTACCATAGATCGGCGACGAAAAGTTTTAAGTCCCTACGATTAGCATTTTTATAGTTCCATGTACCTAAATAACCAAAGCGATTTAAGTCAAAATTTTAACTTAAAATTCCTTTACAAATATTGTGTAAATTTGATATTTTTAGATTTTTCTAAAAACAACTTATGAGGAACCTATTGTATTAAATTTTAAAGCTATTTAACCCATCATAATAATATAATACAAAATTGTTTTCAATATTTATAGAGAAAAAAAATCTAAACTTCCAGATACCAATGTAAAGCATTTCATGGTTATTCTTCAACTAATGTTTTTAAAAAATAACATAGGTACTAGCAAAAATTATTTGAACTATAAATGTCAATCGAAAAAAATTGTGGAATTGTACGTTCGATATTTTTCAAATACTGTTAGAAACTTAGAATATATCTTATGAAAAACTTTGTATTACATTTTCAATCTTTTTAACTCACAAAAAAAAATGTTACCATATATAAATCGAAAATAAACTAAAACAAATATCTTTATCATCACAAAAAGTGCTAGTTTTATCATGTCAAATCAATAAAAAAGTTTTATCAATGCCAATATGAATTATTGGTGAAAATTTCAAGTCTCTAAATAGTTATTCATATTTTAATTACAATATATAAACAATTTCAAATTTTGTCAACAACTTTTTACCACCTTAATATGCCAACTAGATGCAGTTTGCTACCAGAAACCACCCTCGAAGTTAGATTGGGGTATCCGATTTGATTTTATACTGATATCGCTTGTTTCATTCATCTCATTATTACTATGATTCATTATAATTATGTATAGGTATTATATTATCTTCATGCTGTAACTTGTAAGCTTTAATTGTTGAGCTAAAATAACTATATACAATATGTGTATTGTGTTAAACACCTTCAAAAATAAAATTATGTAGTAATAATAATGATGGTACACTGTTGGTATTGTTAGTTATAATTGGTAAACCATATACGTGGTAATTTTATTTGTTAATTTTATTGAAAAGTCATATTAATTACATTATCTAAATGATTTATAATTATATAACTATATACAATGTACGTGGCTATTCTTTGACAGTATTGTTTTAAGTTATAATTAAGTTCAAACATATAGTTCATGGAGAACTACTCTACTACTGTTTTATTTATAAATGATACGTCATACCCACCTATGTATAATGTGTAACCTTTATGACTTGGGATAGTACTTATTTCTACTGTATGCATTCTCGTTGAATCTTGTAATTTGTATTTATTTTGACTGAACGCAAAACGGAGAAAAGTATTGGAGAATGCGTAGTGAACCATCAAACAAATTCAAAGTTATATGTGATTTGACATGTAACATATAGCATGCTTATTTCTAAGCTGAACCACCTCATATTTTATTTATAATATTTTCCATTAGCCATTTATTTTCTTTGTAAATCATCTCTTTCACAAATATATTTACATTTAAATTTGTACCCATGCTCTTTTTGTAAACAGGTGTTCTCTGATGAAATTCAGTAAAAATGCCAGATCATAGACTACGCATTGATAAAATAAATAATTGTACAATAGGTATACAAGCATAAAGTATATTATTATGATGAAAAAAATGTATAAAATGTTCAACAGTAGGTATATTATATAAACATAATAAACCATATTATAATATATCATGTTATAATTAATGTATTCAATTAGCGAGTACTGCCTAACGAGTTAAGATGTGTGTAACCACTAACCGGTTTCCAACGATCGTTCAACTGTCACTAAAAGTCATCACAATATTATTATAAGGTACTTACGTAAATTAATTTTTACGAATCACTGAAAAACCAACAATGGATCAATCCCAAATCACAAATCTGCTCTCCGACTGTGAAACAACATTGAATAAACTTTCGTAGCAATAATATACCAAAACGTCTTCCCTGGGAGAAATCAAGCAAATTATTTTAGACACAACCAATAGGAGGTCTTGAACAATATCATTTAAATCAAATTAGCAAAAATATTCCAATAGGACCACCTAGCCTAGTTTAAGACAACTTCCAATAATTAATAATTTATTCACATCCAGAATTTCTATGGATACTTATATTATTTTGTAATTATTAAAAAAAAAAAAAGATATGATACCTTAACTCGTGAAAAATGAGACCAGTTCATAATAATTGTTGTCAAATTAAGAATGTTACATAATCCCGACATACGTATCATATTTTATAACGTATCCATGATTATTCCAAACTGTCAAATATTAGATCAACTATCAAAATGCAATACAAAAAAGTAAAATCCTTAAAGCCCTATTGACTATATCCTTTCATAGAGCCGGTTCGATTGCCAACGGTCTCAAGCTCAACCACGCATTAAGTTTTCGATGAAAAAATATGTTCAAATTGCATGGTGACATCGAAAAATTACTTACTTTGATGTTATTAAACTGCGGTTCCGTCAACTATAAGATTTTTATGACCGACGAAACTGTTATATGCTGGCTTTGTAAAGATAAAGGTCACCGTATGTGCTGATCACCGCCACAATGTCCGTCCACCAACTAACAATAATGATCCTAAAAAAAAAAAAAACATTGAGACATTAATAAATTAAAATATGAACCTATAAAGAAACTTAAACTATAATATGCCGCGTATACGATTTCCAATTGAACAATATTTATAGATGGTGCATAGAGGAACACGAAAAAAAAAATTCCAACTAAATATATTCACGATGAATTGAAATTATTAATTGAACACTGATTAAAGAGCTCAAAGACGAGAGATGAACAAGTAACTTTCAATACCATCAGCGTTATAATTTTGCTCAAAATAATCGATTTACTAATACCTAAATTAACATCAGAGAGTCGTAAAAACAGATTAACTATAAAACATAAGACAGTTTTCAACGAATTTTCCGGTAACGAACTGACTATCTATAAATAATTATGAACGCAAAAATCTTTTTAATAATAATTTATATTAAAATAATATGTATAATTGAAAACAATAGTTAGATATAATCACAAATTAATATTACCAATACGTTTTCGATACCTAGTATAATGCTATTTATATTTATTTTAAAGACATTTCTAATTTTAGTGCAAGGTTAATCATATCTACATTCAATTAATTAAATTACTTAAAAAAATGAAAAATATATTTTTTAGTACTCCACAATTAAAAAGCGACATTAACATTTAGGTGACCTGGACTTCGTTTAATATTGTCGTTTGGATATGATAATTGTAGTTTATATTTGCCCATTAAACGAAGAGACCTATTAACTTTTAGGTCAATTAATTGTTCCCAAAAAATAAATACCTTGTAAAATCAACTGTTTAATTGAGAATATAAAAATTCTGCATTTATTTTGTTCTATCTTAATAATTGTTAAGATTTAAATTATATATACCTAACCTACTTAGTACTTATAATATATGTTATACCAAATTTCAAAATTAAAAATTAAACAAAACTATGATAAATTGTATTTCATAATCAATATTATGGTCATGAAAAATTTTGAAGCAATTTAATCAAAATTATTTTAGAAAAATTATTACAGCCATTGATAAAATTACAGTCTTTATCATAAGTTACACAATAATTAAAAGTCTTATATTTTTATTATTGTTTTTTTCATTATTTTGATTAAAACTTAATGCAATTTTAAATTTAAAAAAACACCGTTATCATTATACGAATATAAAAAATGTAGACTAGTGTGCACTTTTAATAATATTAACGTTCATGAAAAAAAAAAAAAAGGTTAAACGTGTTTTTTTTAGTAATTTAAATTATGTATTTATTTATTTCTCACCATGGGCTTTATTTACTGCCACTAAATAAATTTAGTTTCCTAGAGGGACATTATAATGTGTTGTTAAACTATTCAAGTGATTTAACGTGGCTGACCCACAGTATTTTTTGTCTCACGGCGAAGACGACTTATTCGAAAAACTGCCATGTCTTAGAACAGCTAATGTCCGCTGTCGTCTAAGTTTTCTTCATTCGTTAGCGAAAAATAAAAGCGTATAAGCCATGGCAGAAATAATGTTAATATTAATTGAACGGTGTGAATTTCAGACGAAAACAGATCGATCGTGACGGAACTTTTTTCTGCACACGAAATATTTTAATCTAAACAATAATGATATTTATGATTTCCGCGACTTCAGATTTTGTCCGAATGTTTGAAGCGCGCGCATAAAAATGAGATAATTTATAATTTTCATTAGTCCGAACTTTTCAACCTGCCAGTCGGGTGATTAATATATTTGGCTCATCGGTTCATTAACGCTCCGGCACTCGGAAACAGTCGGTACCAATAAAATGTCAACCCCCCCCCCCCCGCACACGCACACACGCACAGTTTTTCAACCCCGTACCCCGAGTGCGACTACTGTTCGCCCCTCCGTTTCCGTTTGATTTATACGCGGCGTGTGGGAGGTGGAAAAAAATGAACCGGCACGATAGGACAGGCAAAAGATGATTATGAACGGATTAGGATGGCGCGGCGGCGGCGGTGCGAGTGTCGTCTTGTGTCAGATAATCAAATCTGCCCGTGGGATAGGAATTCGTGTCGGAAACAAAGTTATTTGAATAAAACCCACCGCACAAAAGGTGAAAATATTCATGAAAGACAACGGGGCGGGATAGGGAAAACTTTTTTTTTCCCTCTTTTCCACATATACGCGCGCGTATAACAACGACGCTTCTACTCGTTATTCCTGACACAAAGCTTCCGTGTGCCACTTAGTTAGAAATTTCCACTACACGGAAATCCTGTCTTCGCGTCGTGAAATAAAATACGTTTTTAATAATCCCCTCCGAACAAATGTACCCGCCGACGCGGCGACGGATCACTTGACATCATTTTAAATCAAAACCTATACACGTCTATATATAGGTAGGTACCTACTCTATATAGCATTATGTACATGAGCGAGCTGAACCGTTTCTCTTTCTTTTTTTAAACATTTTTTTTTCGCTTCGTCCGCTTCCTAAAATATGAATAAAACGTGGCATTCATTGTTCTCGCAAATATATTATCGAGCTCCGTATCTTGCTGACAAATGAAATGTTTGGGTGTATTGAAAAACCACGTCAGTGTATTGATAATACCAAATATGAGCCGTCGCGCGATGAGTGGTTGTGAAAATAATATACATAGTTGATAACATAAGTGTTTAAATGATAAAATCAACTCGTTTGTCGTTGCAGGTATGAGCTGTCTGTCTACTTTTCTAGGAATATAATAAAAAAAAATAAAAAATTTAACCGTCCACGACGTTTTACCTAACATATCCGTACGGCGTTGGTGAAGTGTTTTTTTGGTCCCTTGTGTTGTTTACCACTAATAAGCACTGGATAAAAGCAGTATATAATGGAGCAATCGTTTAAACAAATAGCTCGCTTGAATACATTTAAAACACTCTAACCTTTTAAATATTTGATTTTTAAGTTTGATTTTTTTTTTTGTTCAATTAATAATTAAGTTCTATTATTAGTTACGTTGAGCGTTTATTATTATATTACATTATTTAAGCTTTAGTCCTCTTTGGACCAGTGGTTTGTGATATAATTGAATTCATTAATAGTTAATTTTTGACTAGTTTTTTTAACTCAAAGTTGAAAATACGATTTTAAACTGTCCATCTATAAAAGTCCGTTTGCTTTGTGTTTCATTATTTCGAATCAACACAAAGTAAAGTTTGTACTAAATATACGTAAGAAGTCGACTAAATGGATATTTGTATGTAAATATCCTGCTAGTTAAATTAAACAATCATGAATAAATTATTATAATACAAATTAAATTCAAGGAAATTATTTATTTCCTTATATAGTTTCAATTAACTATATATAGTTAATCATCAATAAAATTTATTAGGATTACTTACCTCTATTGGTAAAATAAAAATATTTCAGGTAACGAAAATAGGTCAAACGTTTTAATTTTTATTTTTGGTTACATAAAATATTTATTATTATTTTTTATATGAGAATACTAGACTATATTATATATAATTGAACATTGATTCAGGATAAGTACATGTAATTTATGGCAAAATGAAAGAAATTGATTCAGTACCTATATTCATTGTATTTATAATAAGTGAGACTGTGTTTACGGTTTCATAAAAAACAACATATATTTATACGATTTGAATTCAAACTTATTAGATAAAGTTAAATGTCAGTTTATTTAGAAGCACTTCGAGAGAAAAAAATAAGAATATCTCTATATACTATATTATATGGAGTATCATTTTTATCATTTTTTTGTATGTGTATATTGGATTTGCTAAATTTAAAGTTTTATATTTTTCCTTTGCAAAGAAAATATTAAGGATCCGGTTACCAGGAATATGTTTCCTCTCAGAGTACAACTAAGCTTGCACAAGCACGCATTGCAATTTTACTGTAATAAAAGTTAGGTAGGCAGGTAGCTGGTAGGTACAAGTAGTTCTCAAGCAGTTATAAGCGTATTACGCAGCATTACTATAAATAAATATTGATTCTAATTTATTCGACCATAATTGTATTTTATGCGTGATAAATGATAATATTATATTTATATTATATTAGACGGCTATAATTCCTTTTTTTTTTAAACAATCTAAACGTTCTGGTTTTGATGTGCTTATTGTTAACAACCATAAAACTGCTCAATTAATAGTACTTATATTTTGGAGCGATCTGATTTTATCCATAAAGGTTAATCGATTTGAGTTGAAACGCAACATGTAGTTTTTTCATATAAAATCTTAACTGTCTCAGTAAGATTGCAAAAACTTTGATGTTTGAATTAACAATGCTTGTTTTGTAATTATACTTTTGTGATACTTTAGTTTATTGAGTTAAAAAGATGTCAGCGCAATTTTTGTTTTCTCTTTCCAACCCACGCATAACATAGCAAATTTTACGTTCATAATAATGATTATAATTAGAATAATCACTAAAATTAGAGTGAAATGACCTCTTATAAAATTGAGATGTCCTAGATAATAATCTTACCTTTGAATATCATAAATTATCATAAAAATCTAAATTTTAAAACCAAATATGTATATGGTATTGTTGTAACGACAAACATGACGGTAAAAAAAATTCAAAACTAAAAATCCCGTGTATTAATATTTTTTAATAGGAAATTTCCTATTGGGTTTATCCATGGAGTATTGGAGTTTGATATCAAGAAATAAGAATGATATTTTATACTGCCTAAGAGTCAAAACTTGATAAAGGCAGCTGTCAATTTGTGTTAACTAAATTTGTAAACATCATGATATATTTTATTGATAAAACACACTTTATAACATAAAATACACAAATTGATAACACAATAAAGGTATATTCAAAAACCAAAAAAAGAAAAATTACACGAGAAAAATCGTAAATATACCTACTATACCAATACGACCAATTTTTTCGAAATAAATAAAACACCATAAAGTCTCTTGGAATTATGAATTCGAAGTACCTATGTAGATAATAAATATGAAGAAACATAAAGAACTATTTTAAGAAAACGATAATTTAAACAGTTCGTAACACAATATTATATTGCTTTTGATGTGTATGACAAAAAATTAATGGACCAGTATATATTATAACATCTGATCAATAATTTAGTATATTTATAATTTATACGATTCTTAGTTTAAAACTTTTGAAACAAAGAAATAAATATGAGTACTCACTTAAGTACGTTA
This sequence comes from Sitobion miscanthi, assembly GCA_008086715.1. Classification (NCBI taxonomy): domain Eukaryota; kingdom Metazoa; phylum Arthropoda; class Insecta; order Hemiptera; family Aphididae; genus Sitobion; species Sitobion miscanthi. The sequence continues at coordinate 6,618,727 of CM017797.1, forward strand.
TTTAAGTAAGACAACTGTAAATGCAACAATACGTTTTATTATCTAATAACTTATTGAATACATTTAAAATCTTTAACATCTTAGTGAAGCATTATCAATATGCATATTTGATATTGTGTTTTGTATCAGTTACTAAAATAAAATCATCGGTAGGTAAAAAAATACGTATAAAATAAATGATCACAAAGAGTTTTTAAATTGTTTCAATTTTTTGTCAAATCATCCTATTTTATACATTTGAGGTTTTTGTTGCTACAAAATTGACGTGTGGTGAGAAGTTATATGTTATTTTTACCAGTACTTTAAGAAACACCTAAGGGCCGAATTTTACAAACGTCATCGAGTTTTATAAAATATTGTGTGGAGACTGGAGAGACCAAAATAATAATATGTCGGACGATGAATATTTCCGAAGGCTGATATAAAAATATAAAATATTGATTGAAATCGTTTGAAATCTTTGCAGTGGAATTTTTGTTTTACGGTTTTTTTCTTCCAAAGTGAGTAATTGTCTTAAAAATATTATAGTCGTACCTATATTTCAACAGCTTTAAAGTTTGATGCAAAATTAGTGAGTTGGGCATGAGTATTAAGATAACAGTTAACTATTCAGTGAATACTATTTGGGAGATTTACTTGATGACTGTAACTCCTATGTAAAAATCTTATTTTGCAAATAAAACATTTAAAAAAATTAGGGTCTGATTGAAGGCATAACTTCTACTCGTTTTAATTAACATTATAGGTTTCCGTAACTAAACTTGTGGCCTTTGATTGATACCTCGTGTTAAGTTACTATTTTGTTCAACTGAACTCATTGATTTTATAGGTACATTGGAAATATTAACTAAACATATCTAACAAAAATTTATTTCCAACATATTCGGTGGTTTGTACGAGCATTACATAATATATTTTAACGTTTATAATAGCTAGTATTTTTTTTTATAGTTTGAAAAGTGTTAAAATTGTCGGTGTAACGTAATTGAATATTGACTAAGTAGACAACTAATTATAAACGTTTAAAGTTTAGACAGTAACACGAGGTATATAATGTATACATACAAGCGGTAGAGATAAATAACTTCTGCATCATATCATCCAACCTGTCCAAACTTTAAACGTTCACAATTAGTTATAACTATACACAGTATGGTAAACATTCAATTATAATTCATATGTTTTTGTATGTTTTTTAAAAATATTAAATTTCTTATCTAAAACAAAATATTTAAATATATTATAATATACTATATTGGTTATAAATAGGGAACGGATTTATATGTAAATAACTTATAATATAGGTACATGCATGTGATAACTTTAATATTACGGCTATAGTGTATTACAATGGTTCTAAACAATTTTTTCGATGGTTTTTTTTTGTTCTTGTAGTCAATTCATTAGGTATACATTATGATGTTTATAGCCTTAATATTATATAATATACATAAATTATATTGTGAATGCTGTTTCAGATATTCAAATATAAGTATGTCATATATATAGTGATTCTCTATGTTGAGTACCTATAGTGCTGATGGAATAATGGTGTTTTTTATCCATCCATAGTGTAGCAAATAGGCTCAATGAATCACATTATATATAATATACATTACCTATATAGGTTCATTAAAATATTGAGTTACGAAAATAACGAGGATAACATAAGATTATTTTTCATCCCTATAATATTTTTATACTGTACAATTTGAATGATCTTTTATGTATATTGTATGTGCTTGTACAAATTCAAAAATAATTTGAATTGCTTACATTTAAAGCACACAATATTATTATCATGTAAAGATCCACTTAACAATTGTTGAAATGTATTTTTAGTATAAAAAAATTCATAAATATTTATTTGCTTATAAGATTACTTAATAGCGGCACTTCTAATAACTATTATCTTTATACTATTACTAGTCCTTTAGGTTTAGACGTCCTATGTGTGTTACTTTAACTTATACCTATATCATTTATTAGTGCTTTTAGTCTTAGACTCTGTACAGAATGATGAATGTATTGATTTTCCAATGATTTGTTTTTTTCTTTTCTTAATAATCGGCAAAAACTATCAAAAAAAAAAAAAGTAGTAAAAATCTGAGTATTTACGAAACACCAGTTTATTAGAAAATAGATTTTCTTGTAGTTCAAAAATAAATAACCGAAGATACTTGGCATTCTTAAAGAACATTTATATTATAAATTTCTAAAAATGATAATAATAATTTTCAAAATATTTTAGCTTATTTTAAGTTATATAATATAGACAGTCGACATTTTTAAATACTTTTAGTTTTACGTATTTTTTCTATAAATAATGATAAATATATATTTTGAACACTGTATAAAATCTTGAAAATGTAATTCAAGATTCCTCAAATGTTTTTATTACTGAAATTAAAAATCAAGTTGAGCATAAGTCCTGATTTATTTTTGAATGAGCGTTCGAAATCAAAATTACTACGACATTGGACTTTCAAACAAAATATTAATATATAACGGTTTATCCTTAAACTGTTTTTGTTATTTTAATATTATTTAAAAAATGGTTATCATTGGAACTTGAATCATTCTACTTTTACGTAAATTATAATTTAATTTACTCAATGATTTTAAATTTATTTTGGTTTTTTTATATTATTAAGTGTATAAATACATAATTTTAGGTGCGACTTGAGTCCCTTAAATTCAAAGGCCCAAAAATGATGTCTATGTTTAAACTGCAATTACATAATATAATACAGTATTATTATATTGTTAGTATAACAATCGCAACTATTTCGTTTTACCTTCGTCGTGTGACCGAGCACATGATAGCAATTAAACATTAAATATAACGCCGTAAGCATATTTACACATTACTAACAAAAATGCATTAAAAAAATGGTTTTAGTGTAAAAATACTTATTATACAATGTATAGGGAACAATGATTTTTAAACAACTTGAACGGTGTTTTATATAATATTATTCTAAATAATACAGTTTGTTATATTATAAGGCACGAATATCTTATTTGAATTTTTTTAGATGACCTTAATTTTTTTTATAACTAATAATTACAAATTGCCGATGGGTTTGTCGCCTAAATATTGATCACTATACATTTTACGATAAGTGGTTTTACTTTGAGCCACTTTTTAATGCTGTTTTGTTTGTTTTGCGTGAACGTGTTTTCGCCGCTGAAAATGTCCTTATCACAAGTGATGGGAAACCTTTTCTATTGTCTACATCTTCAATCTTGTGTATAAATTACTATTATTCTATAGGGACCATACTCAATTATAGATTATAGTTGTTGTATCTGTTCAAAATTTCAAATTCGTTTGCCTATTACTGCTATGTTATTTGTATGCATTATAATATTATGTGTGTAGTGTGTAGTATTATAATACTAACAACAGTCAACAATATATATTCTTAACCACTTAGGGCCATATTTATAGCCGATACTTAAGAATAAAAACCTATTGCTTAAGTTAATTTTGATAATTTGAAAAATAAAAAAATTGTGATAATAACTAAAAGCAATTTAAGGTAGGTCTCGACCAACCTTAATTTAAGTAATACTTTTTTTTTTCTTGAGCCAAAGTCTCGTTTATGAATCTGATTTGAGTCATAACTCATAAGTAGAGCTCAATCAACACTATTATTCTTAAGCATCGATTATATGAATACCGCCTTTAGTGTTCTGATACACTTATTATTTTATTCATAATTAAATTACATTTTTTTATCTGATACCTTTGTAAATTTTATGTACCTAAGTATATTAATATATTTTATTATTTAATACCGTATACCTATACACCTATTTCAATAGTTATATTAGCTAAAAAATTATGACTTTTATGATATTGTTAATTGCATTGAAAAACGATCAATTATCAAATTCAATTGTATATATAAGTTTGTTAGCTAAAATGTTAAAATGCGCATTCATTTGGTAATGGATAGTCATAAATTTACGTAGATATCGAATAAACTTTTTTTTGCGAACATAAATGTGTTCGTACTTGTGATTGAATTTCTGTGAGCTTAATAATACGTCGGTAAACGTGGTTTTATTTATTTTTATTTTTAGGTCGTAAATTTGGCATTTTGTAAATAACACATATATAGAATTTGTTTCCCTGGTTGATATAAATCTATGTTGCTTTTATACCCACTTACAGGGCGAACGTACAATCACGGATTGAAAAAAAATCTGATAACCTCAAAATGCATTATTCGTATTACGTGCAAAAGTCTAGTTGCAGTATAACTACCATTGCAGTGGTAATGATTACACTAAAGCGTATTGCGAATAGCCAAAACTACATTTCATAATATATATAAAACAATGGTATTTTCATTTTTATAAAAATAAATAAATAAAAATACGTATAAATAATACTGACAAAAAAAAAAGCAGTAGGTATCACACAGTTTTTTTTTTCCACTGGGTCCCAAGTTGAACGAAGACGAGTTGCAGTTGTGCCTTGCCCGCCAAACGAAGGTATTATTCGGTCCGCGGGCAATATTTTCTTTTTTACAGCCATGAAAAGTGGGAATAGTGCGATTTTTCACGTATACGTGGTGAGAGTACGAAAAACTGGCCAAACTCACTGAACACAAGTATGTCCACGAAATAGGAGAGAAGTTTCAACTGTCGGGAAAACAAAGTATGACCTAGTTGTTTACTCTTATCCGGAGTAACGTGAGTGAAATAATTATTTGATCTCTGCAGTTCTCTTTTCCGATGTGTTTCAATGTGTTTTTTTCATCACTTCAGCATCAGAAAATAATAATAATAAAACATACACACGCGCTCATTGTCTCGTGTATAACGTGGTCTGTATTTTATATAAGAACTATAAGGCATTGATAATTTACCGGTAGAAGCGTATAATATTATATGTCATTATATCACGGCCGTAGAACATTAGCCAAAATGACGGTCACTATAATTTAGCAAATGGATGATTTTTTTTTCCGTACTGTGCACTAGGACAAGAGGTGTAAAACACTTACGAAAATTGTAAGGCATTCATCTAACACCGTGGTATACAGCTATGATAACAGAATATGATTACAACAGCATATTATATTTTAAGTCATTTTATTACGAGATTTCTCGCACGCATAATGTAATCAATCCAAACCGATTATAGTCTTTAATCTCAGCCCTCGGGTTTTAATAAAACAATATTATAACGTACAAATTTAATTGATAATGTTATATCCAGTTAAATTAAATGTTGTGATTTTACAGTTTTTCTAGAAAATAAAAATATCTCGGTTTTTCGATTGCATTTAAAATTGATTATAAAGCGGTCGTGTAAGACTTTTTTGAATAAATATACTATTAATTTAAAATTATTTAATTGGTATTTTAATAAGCTATGCATATTAAGTTTGAATATTGTAAAAAAACTATAAATATTATAATGTATAGGTAACTTAAATTATTTTACAAATTTAAAAAATAATATTAATATATATATTCATTTATGTCCAATTTTATTTAATCAGTAATATGAATTCACTTGCTGGGGTTCCGGGGCAGCTAGTTAATATTAAATTTTTCATTTCAAAAATAATATGTTCCGTGTTATACTCTTGGTTTTGGACTTTGCCCCCTACAAGTTTTCGTTCTTGCAGGCACCCCTGTATTAATTACTAAATAAATATTGTTGTTATTAAGATGTTTAGGAAAAAACTGTAATTAATTTTAGCAACACAATATTGCTGATATATCTAAAACAATATACATAAATGAAAAAACGAATAAAACTTGAGGATGAGTAGTTTTTGCCAATAAAAATAAAGCAGTACGCCAGAAAGTTGCTGATTTATAATGATTAAACGTCCATAACACACCACACCATTGGTGGATGAGACAAAAGAGGTTAGCGAGATGCGAAGGGATTACAGTAAAACGTTGAAGTGGTGAGACGTTACATATAGTTACTAGATACGATTTCAAGTAGAATATTTTATGGCATATAAATATTTTTATGTCATTATAGCAATAATTAAATATGTACCCTTATTTTATTTGGTACGTGTATAACAACAATTTATTTTTACTGACCTTTTCGTTACAATATAGACTGTTCAGTCATTGTATATTTACACATTATATTATAATATTATATTTATAACGACGTATTGTTAATAATATTGCTGTTATATGTGTTCAATCAAGACTTCCTTTATCAAATCAGCATCATCATTATATTATTACTTAAATAGTCTTCAATTAGGCGTTTGACTATACCTATACAATATTAAAGGGAAAAACCTTTCGTCCACTAATTTGCGAGGCTTTCGCGATACGATCGAGTTTTTGCTCGTCAATCCCGTTGACAATTTATTATTATTATACAGACGTTATATAATGGCTCTTTTTACGTCCGTAATAACTACTTGCTAATGTTCGTAGGTATTTTGCCGGTCTTAACGAGGGTTCCGTACCGAAATCAGATTTCATCGACTCCAAGGCGACGGCGGCGCGTTCATCAAGGTGAACGGATTAGAGCGAACGACGCGACGACGACGGCGAGAAATGCAAATAAAAATAATCATATTGTAGACGCTTTTGCGTGCATTAGGCTCGTTAGAAAATTACTTAAATAACCCGACAACGAAGCAGAGTCAAATTAAAAGAACTGATATTAACATAACGTTAACGTTGGATACCGTATTTAATTCAGGTTAAGACCTGAAAACGCAATGAGCTCTAACGTGTTATTAGTATTTTACTGGTGTAACTAACGCAGATAACCCGGACCCACCCCTCTGTGGGCTGTATATTTATAAACAATATTCACAAAGCTCGTAGAGGGAGGGGAAGTTTTGCGGGTAACCCTTCCCTCACACATAATATTATTATGTTCAAATAGTTAATGACTTTTAATTTTTTTTTTTTTTTTCATGAAACAATACATTATTATTAAGTTTTTTTTTTGCATACAGTGATTTGTGGTCTAATAAATTAAAATAGTACGTGTCGAAATCAAAAATCAGCTAGTCGTGTATAAATCCATTAATAAAATTGAGAGCCTACACTGCAGAGATTAACGAGCAGTCGGAACATACTGACACAACTTAGTATCTAATATCTATCATAGACATGTACAACCAATACTCGGATATCCATGGATCTTAAAAAACGGTTGTTCGTAGTCTATACTAAAATAACAAATTGACCGGTTTATGACTTAACACAGTGGTTTTCTATATTTTTGAAACAACACATTTTATCGTTTACCAAATATTGTCCCGACACGCCAAGTCAACACATTAGTTCGACTACAATAACTATGCGTATACTACATATGTCACACCGTTAATTATTGTTTTTGAAAATGATTAAATAATTTTGCGTTTATCAAAATTGTTATTTATAAGATCTTCCGAAAAAATATAGCTGCTTTTTATTTTAAGAACTGGATTTGTTGGAAGTTAAAACGCTAATATTCCAATTAAAATGAATACACGGTTCTAAAATTACTTTAAAAAAATCTCTTGAACTTGGCTATAATTTTCTAACAAGCTTTCAACATTGTTTAACTAAGCTAAACTCATAATACTGTTGGGAGAGTATGGGTCTTATGCATTGGGCATTAAACTGTAGGTAATATTCACAACGTGCTTTGCACAACAAATTTTAAAGCTTTTTGAACCTTTATTATCAAACTCCAACAATGTCCATCAAGTCCTTTAGTAAGATTTGTTGGAACATTTATGGAAAGTTGTGCAAACTCCTTGTAGTGCTTCACGTACCACGATCTAAAATGGGTTGAACTAATGAACTGTCATCTAAATTCATTATCGTACTTAATAATAATTGACTATTGTGAACCATTACGTTAAGGTAAAACATTATTTTAATAATTTAATCACCACAAATTGTATAATTTTTTTAAAACATAAATTTCGTTTAAAGCGTATTAATTTGTAAAATTCTTTTTAACCAAAAATTAATTTCCTCTTGCACATCATAATATCATTAAATCGTTTAAAACTTTGTATTACACTACAATAACGAGATAACCCATTACACTTTAATTCTAATTACTTTTTTGCATCAACCTTTTACCTACTATAATAATAATATTATCTCGTAGACAATTATAACTTTTAACTGTAATCAGAATAAATCATTTTCAGTGATACCTTTGTACAGTAATAATTTTAGTAAAATAAAAAAATAAAAATTGTTTTATTCCACACATGACCGTGTACATAAAATCTGATGTTTACATAGGTATATTGATATATTATATATATGTATAAAGCATTTGATCAACTTTCATTAAAATACAATTGTATTTTATTTTTATTATTTTTTAGCCATTTTTCACTCAGCGAGATTTGAACGAACTCAATAAACTAACCAAAAAAATATTATATATTATAATTTATATTTATTAATATTGATGTACCCATATGAATATTGTCCATCGAATTCAATATATTATGATACGCAGCCACAGGAATAATAGGTGAATAACGATAGCAAAACTGTTTGGGGGCTCGTTGAAGATATGGTGAACTGCAGTGATTGAAACACTACCGTGCGGGGAAAAAAAGAAAGGAAAAAACAATAAGGAAATTAGGAAACGCGAGCGCGTATTGTAACTTTGCAGCTGAAAAACGAATAGACTGATAGCGGCCCCTACGCTCATCCCCTACGCCATATTATTATTACTATTACAGGGTTTTCCGGCTTTTTTTTGGCGGCCACATGCTTCTCTTGCAGGGTTCGGCTATATGCTGGAGTGCGTAATAATTAAACGCTTGGTGTGGCGCGCCTCGTTGAATATCAATCGACCTGCAGCCGATCGTAAATAAACCGAAAACCTCAAGAATTTTTTCGGCAGCGGTGGGCGGGGACGCTTTTATTTCGCGTTCTACCCGCAGCCCCATATATACCCCCGCAAGTACAACGCACCACTTGTATAACCCGCTCCCTCGTGCAGCACACCGCTAACCCCCCCCCCCCCCGCTTCCACCACCGGAACCACTGCGAGCTTAACAATCACTCCCCTCATACCTATCTCACACGACACACACACACACACAAGCGGCCGGTGTGCTACGTACGATATATAGTTTTTCGGAAAACAGTTATATATACACACACGCGCACCTCTCACGCCTTTGAAGTAAATTACAGCCGTTATAAACTTGCCAGCGCAACAAACGATCTCGTCGATCGTCCCGCAGCGAGTTATTATCATTGCTTCCGAAAGAAACTTCTCCCCCCCCACCTCCCTCCGCCCGCAGTGCACACATCCAATCGAAGAGTCAGCGGAGTATGCGAGAGGTCGTAAGTCCTGTTGCGTTACACCGCGGATGCTGGTCGGAGGAAACGATATTTGCAGGTTTTATACGCGGTCACGTCTGGTTTAGACGGACGGATATTTTAATTACGGCTAAGTTCCTATTATAGTACGGACGTACCTATATATAATTAGGAACTGCAGGAAACGCGTGTTATCGATAAAAATAATAAAATCATTTATATACTATATGTACAGGGCACACGCAAGTGTACTTACCTATGTGTAGTATTGCAGTGATATCGGTTAGATGTAACCCTCGTAAAGGTGCGGAGAAAAAAAATGAGTATTATTATTATTATTATTATACCATAAAATATATACGTGCTGTGCCGGATTCTATTTGGACGAGACCGAAAACAGTTCAAATCACATAGAAAGCTGGTTGAATTTATTAAAACTTTACGGCGGTATCTGCGGTATTGTAATAACATACAAATTATTCGAATTAAAATAATATACAAATCATATATATATATCACGCTTACTTCAAAGACCATACATAATATTATAATTTATATACTTAAACTAATGAATTTATTGAAATAAAAATGTTTAACGATATATATAGGTACTATTACTGCCTATTACATATTTATATAGTATATAACTTATATAAGTATCAAAATCAAATTCAACATTTTAAAATTATTTTATTTTTCATAGTTTGCTCTCTTTTTTTTTAACCATGAATAAACAATCGATTAATAGTTTATATTAATAAATAACAGGATACTTAATTAGGTAGACTCTCCATTTAGTAATTCATATTTTGTTTCAGAAAATAATAAGTAAATAAAAAAAATTCAAATGAAAACAAAACTAAAAATAATGTTTGAAATGAATAAGAAAAATGTTCTGTGTAGATAATTGTTTACTCATTACAGATATTTAGGTCACTGAACAATTATTATATTCTGAGTCAGCAATGACAGCAATCAGTAAATAAAAATAAAATATTATTTAAAACTTATTTTTAAAATTAGCAATGGAAATATTTTATGATGTACTAAGTGCAATATATTTAAATATAATTTATGTAATATCTTATAGAAATGTCTTTAAAATTTTAATTTAGTGATACAATAAAACGATACCTGCATAACAAATTAATTTACTATAGTTAATAAATAGAATATCTGAAAATACGTTGTTAATATTCCCAAAATTAGTATAGACTATTTTATAACTATATTAAAAATGTTTACTGTAGTATATTTTTTCGTTAAACTTAAACAATTATCTTTTTTTTCATGAAAATGGAACACAATTTTTAAAATTAAGCGATTCCATTTTATCATTTTCTTACATATATTATGGATGTAAAGTAGATTTTTATTTAGTTTTACAACTAAACCGAGTAGTTTTATGGACAATTTTACGAAACATAAATTTGAACAGGCAGATCGGATAAAAGGTTTCCATTTAGCGTACAAACGAATACAAGGAACTTAAAGCGTTTGTGCCGAAGTCTAAAGAAACAAAATATATGACTATAAATTCAACTTATATAATCAAACATATTGATTATGCACCTATTAAATAAATTAATATATCACATATTAATTTGTTTGTATAGGAATACCTATTTTTTATCGATTAACTTAACCCACCGCTAAAGTATTCTGTAAACCAATGAAGTCATAAAATATGATGTTAATTTTTATTACTTGAATATTTACAAATTATGTTGTTTTATTATTATTATTGTTATTGTAGTTTAATGCTATTATGAAGTATTATATCTCATAAGAAAACACGAATACATACAAAAAAACCACAGTCATGTAAAATACTAAAATGTACTTACTTCCAAACTAATTTTATGAAATTATTATTTTAAAGCGTACTCAGATGTTAACACCCCCTGTTAGACCCTGATAGAATTTTGTAATGATAATATTATAATAATATTATAATCATGAATAATATTATTACAATGTTATAATAATATTTTTAGTCAATCATTTGCTATCAGGGACGTTATATATGTAAATTTAGTAATAAATTAGGTACAGTTACTTAATTACGTGTATTAATTTGTAGGAATAAACTGCCATATTCACGTAATTTGTAAAAAAAAAAAATATGTCATAGGTATCTTATCTGGTAGGTACATAATTAAAATCAAAGACAAACTTAAAATAACTCAAGTACCTATTTATAATGTATCGGTCATGTTAGGTTAAGTTAGGCCATTAGTAGGCTTCGATGGTGCTCCAAGACAAATTAAAAAAACCTGTGTACGATTTTTTACTTATTTAATAACTCTAAAAAAGTTAAAATGCTTACTATTTTTTAAGAAACGCGTGTTCTTAATTTTTTCGAAATGCTATGAACTTACTGTTCATACTGTTCATTCTGTCTAAGTATAGAAAAATTAAATAGCTTATATTCAATATAGGCACCTAAACAGTTTTCAAAACAATTTTTAAGACTTCGTTCACTTAGGGTCGTGAATTAGCTTAGATAGGTATTAGCAGCAGATATTTAGCACAGGAGATAAATTAAGTGTTCCAAAATAATAGACGATTATAATATCGGTCGTTGAATTTTCAATGACTTAAATTTCAAGTTTAGTTATCGAACGATTATTTTGATTGTCTATGAAACTTTTGAATGCAAATTAATTTGAATGCTCTCGCGTAACTACGCCCACAGTCTTCTCCTTCAGCTTTTCCCTGTACCATTTCATTAACTAAACTATACCAAATACATTGACTATCTACGTCATAATAATTCCTTAGAGTTTTCTAATTATAGTTTTACACTATCATATTATGTAATTTTATGTTAATATTTAATAAAAGTAATAGTTTAAGTATGAATTTCTATTATATTACTTAATTTAGTGGAATTCAACAATAATAAAGATTTCGAAATATAAATTATTTTATACGTAAACTGCTAGATCATCAAATTTTAAATGATAAAATAAATTTTACAAAAAAATATTTTTAACTGAATTAAATGTATAATGATATTTAAATATTATATTTGTGTAAATATTTAAAGATCATAAAGCAGTTTTCTATTTTTGTAACTTAGTATAATATAATTTGAAAATGAACTTTTGAGATTCCGTCTAAAATATATTAATTAAGAAGTCAGCTTAAATTAAATGAAGCATTGTATTTTATTCAAACATTGTGAAAGCAGTCTAATTTGAATGTATGGATTGAAAAGCAAAAAATTAGGCAAAATCCAATAACTCGTTCTGCTTTAAAACTCCAAATACCTTAGAGTCGTGATATAATTTGACATTTGACACGTTTTAATACTTCACTCAAAAGTTTGGAAGAGTTAAATAGAAGTTAAAACAGAATTCCTTCATCATCGTTATCGTATAAAATAATACACGTCTTAACTCAAGCAATACTTTGGTGATGTGAAGTATATTATGATCAAAAATACACGTTTTAAGACTTTTAGTCATTTAGTATAAATACTAAAACTAAATCTAAAATCTAACTGTAATACATATATAACAAAAATTGTTTACTGCGTTAGTTGAATGATTAATAAAATAACTCTATTTTAATTTTCTATTAATAATATTTATTCAAATATTAATAGTAATTATACATAACTACTTTGCTAATCTGCTCTTAAAATACAGTTATTTCAAATACTATTACAAGTTTTTGATCTAACATATTGTATTGTCACGTTAATTAATAAGCCATAGTGCTATTTAACATAGGCGCAAATTGACTAAATTTTTTGGGGGGACTCAAGCCCCCCTCTCCATAGGCCATATTGCTTAGTACCACAGAATGTAAAAATTAGTACTTACTACTAAATTTTGAATTGGGGGGACTTGACCAACATTTGGGGGGACTAAATCCTCCCAAGCCCACACTTCAAATAATTATTGTTGTTTAGTTATAATTAGTTGTTATAAAATCAGTTATTAAACTGTTTATAAAAAGATTAACATTATCGTACACATAGGAACTATACTTTTAAAAGATATAAGAAAAATAGTGTCGTCAGCGTATCCAACTATTATTTTTTTAGATTAGTTTCCAAGTTAAACAATCCATTTATATAAATAATAAATGCTATTATAGGACTAAGAACAAATTTTGAGGAACACTATATATAGTTTGTAATTAATTACTTTTATTATTTATCCTAACTAATATTTTTTATTATGTTTCATATTTTATTCAATGGATATGATTTATTAAATTATAAATGATTCCTTCGTCTAGACTCTTAGTCATACACGAGACAGTTTTTCTTAGAATTATACCATGAGTAACACAAGTCCTACCACTAGATCTAAAAGTCATAAACCCAAATTGATTTTCGAAATTAAATCTGTTTTATTCAAGAATTGTAATATCCTACCATTCAAGTATTTCTTGAATATTTTAAATATCCGGGAATCCTAAAGATTCGGAAATTGATTGATAATTTGAATATTTATAGAAGGATCACTTGATTTGTACAACGAAATATTATACATTTTTTAAAACCAAAGGGAAATACTCCATGTGAGATTTTGTTAAAATTATGTGTTACTTAACTTATATTATATCGTGTTATTTATAAATACCTATACAAAGTTAGATAATACATGTTCAAAAAAATTCGTTTTTTCTTTAGTTTATGTAATATGTTACTTAATTTTTAATCTATAGATTGGACTGATAAAAAATGGTAATCATAATGTTATATTTATTGATTAAAAATGTCTAAGGTTTTTCTCCAAAAGCATTAGATCTAATATTACTTTCTATATTAACACCTACCTGCTTTTACAAATATAATAATATATTAATTACATCATAAATACCATTTTCATTTTGAATCTAATTATCTTCATCATATTATACTCTCTTTATGAGATATTTATTACTTTTCTTACCTATAACTTAATTTATAATTTTCTGTATAGATTTTTTTCATTACCTTCTGTGATTAGTTTTTCCTGAGAATTTAATATTTACGATTTTTTAACTAACATATTTAATAAGTTTCTACATCGATTGCATTTTTATTTAAATTTTCTGTCAAATGGTCTTTTACGTAATTTATTGTATAAAAGATTTATTTTCTTTAAATAAACAATTAAACCCTTAGTTATCCATCTTATGACCTTTTTTATATGATTATTTCTAAAAAGCCAAATAACTTCGTTAGCTTACATGGTAAAGAATTGATGTATTTTCACTATTCTGTTATCTAGTAAAAGTTTCATACATATTATTAATATTTTAAATATTTATTATTTAATACTAAATTCCAATTTTTAGTATTAATGAGCATATTTTAAACTGTCAATATTAATTTTATTATTTTCAGATAATTTTATACGAACTATTATTTACTACTATTTTTAATGAAAACATCTGTAGAAAAATTATCAATATATCCATATAGACCTTATATTATGCTCATAGACAAGCACTGCCCATTTTACACGTCGTAAGTCGAGATAAAGGGTGATAATAATAATGACCGAGTGACATATTATGCATGTATGCAGCTATATAATATAATACAATACATAATAATATAATATACAGTTATAGTTTAACTATTATCAACCCCCTTTATCATGAATCTTATTTGAATTCTCAGCACCTTTCTATATAGGCCCGTAAAGTTAGTCACCCAAAGTCAAAAGCTTTTCTTCGAGTTTCCTCAATATTTTTAAGCTTTTGCAATCATGCATTTTTAATTTGTAAGTTTAGCTGTTTTGAGTTACCTATCTACAAAAATTCAAATCGTGGATAATTTCTAAGAAACTTAGCCGTTTTGTCATTTCCAAGTTGTTCACTGCAGTTAAAAAAATGTAGCGCATAATTCGTAAATATTTGTATGCATAAATTAAAATTTGTAATTCACCACTACCTACCTTAATTACAGCTTAAAAATAAGTTTGCTGAGCTTCATAATAGACATTTTCAAACTACGACTGTGCAAAAATGTCGTCCTCGAATAAATTGTTGAGTATAATATGTCAGAAAAATGTATTCAAAAATTTAAAATATATGTAATTAAAATTTGTAATTCACCACTACCTACCTTAATTACAGCTTAAAAAATAAATTTGCTGAGTTTCATTATAGACCTTTTCAAACTAAGGCTGTGCAAAAATGTCGTCCTCAAATTTTTGAGTATAATATGTCAGAAAAATGTATTCAAAATATGTAATTCACTCCTCCCTTAATTATCCCTGTGAATATACGAGTATGATTATAGTAATATCCGAGCTTAAAATGTATAAGCTTCCAAGTTCCAATTATCAATATCATTATTAATTATTATTAACAATATATGGTCAATTCATGATTTGGCATCATTAAGCTTCAAGTTATACTCGAGTTAAGAGGTACTCTAGTTTTTATATTAGGTACCTATACTTATTTATACACGAAACGAAGTTGCTAATCGACATGCCATTAAAGTACTCTATTGGCGACCACTGTTAAAACGGAGTTATTTAAAATATCAGTATTTATAAATAATAATAATGCTAATTTATTGCAAAGATAGATAACGTACTAGTATGCCTATTATATTAGTGCATTATACAATTTATCTAAAATAATTGGATTTATATTATTTAACAAATTAAATATCTAGTTCCATAATTCAAGCAAATGTTTAATACACTGTTCACAGTTATAAGAACTTACGATATCAATATTTCATAGTCTGATTTAATACAATAGGTTTTTCCACTATCATTCTTATTTTTTAATTTATATATCCACGTTATTAATTAAAACATACCTATTACCTCTTCTAACCTACTTGTAGTTTTTTCTTCAGGGATTTGGAGAACAGTAGGTACTCTTTTGTTTTCTTTAAATTTACGTAATCCTTTGAACTCTCCGACCAGTTATTACCAATAATTTTTACATTCATTTTCATAATTTGAATGTAACATACAAAGTCTTTCTTCATAAAATCAGATGAGGTGAAATCAGCAACAAATATATTTGTATTAATGTAATATTACTAGAATACAATATTCTATTGATTTTACACAAAAATAAATATCTGAATTAACTTTATAACGATGTTCGTACAGTAAATTGTCATTAGCTGTCTTATAGGTACTCTTTTAATTTCAACATATTTCCTATTATATTAATGTCTTCATTACATTTTTTGTTTTAATAAGATTATTATCTTTCTTTACATTAATATTTGTTGTTGTATTTAAATTAGAATTAAAATACTTCGTTCTTATTGAAAATTCATAAACATTATTTTAATATTTTATTCATTATTAAAGTTAGTTGTATAAATTACAAGTGAAACGACACATTTTTACTTTTAAATGTTTTTTTAATAATTTGTTTAAATACAAAAATAGAGCATGCTAATGACGATACCTACAAAAGTTGATAATAAGAAATTATGGTTACGTAAATTATGTTTAAATATTCAATGGATAATATATAATATAGCTATAGAACTAAATATATATATATATATATATATTAAATACATATTATTATTATATAATATTATATATAGTAAAATGGATTAAATTATAATACAAAAAGATGATGTCACTGAAAAAAAAAAGAAATTTTTCGATGATCTATATTTTGTTTTAATACAACACATAATTCAAAAATGTCAGGTAAGTACTCATAGACCTCAGTAAATGTATTGTCTTTTACCTACGTTTAGAAAAAAAACAATAAAGACTGATATATTCGATCTAGAAATATTATAATATTATAATAATTTTAGTGATTTTTTAGGACAAAACATTATTATATATATAACTAGGTACCTAGGTATCTCTCGGATATTCTTATACTAATCAATATTTTTATTCAATACTAGAAACTTTGGAAAATATTGTTTGATGTTTGAATTAGTTGTTGTAAACATGATTTTAAGTATGTTCTATAGGATGTTACCACTGAGTATCCTCTCTAATATTATGATTCATGTCAACCTTATTTTACTGTCACTTATCAAATCTACTTATTGTACAAAAAAAAATGTATAGATTGTTAATTTATTACAATATAATAATAAAAAAGTATGTTAGTCACTAGGTTACAGAGTAGGTACCTATTTTTTAATCGATCCAGTCCTTAAATGTTCACAAATAGTTAACATTTAAATTGCAATAAATTACTATAAATATTGATTTAGAAACTATTGTTAACCTTCTTCAATTGTGGTTCACTAACTTCACTCTGAAAGTTAATATTCATACATATTTTATAATAATAAATAATATTAAGTAGTAATATTTTGAGTTTGGGTTATATACATTTAGCGTTACCTATCTATTTTGATACAAGTATAAAGTTATTTCATAAAGTAAAATGATTAACTAAAAGAAAATTAATTTGATTTAATTTTTATAATATATATAGCAATACTTTAAAAACCGATAAGTATTAAATTTAAATTATTAAAAAAAATATATTTGTCGAACAACTAAGGTATGTAAAAAAAACTTAAATCGTTCATAAAATCAATGTAGATACACGCGATGTGTTCTTGACTTCTTGTAAGTATTTTTTTTCTAATTAAAAAAAAAATAAATTTGATATAATAAAATAAAATAATGCGTAATATAGAGTAATATAATAATAATTTCTATTTCCCTCGGAAAATGTATTAAATCAATAACTTCTTTGTTTTCACGTTCTTTCCATCTCTGTTTAGGTATTTCCTTCCATCAGTTTTCAAAAATTAATAAATTCGTAATAATAATGAGCAAAGTTATCGAGTCTGGTGTGCACTCGGGAAATGAATTTGATACTGTGTCCTGCTGTAGCCGAATAAATAATGAAAATAATATAACCCCAAGGCCAATGATGTTCTTCCACGTTGTTTTATAATTTCATCCGGCCGCTTGGGAATTTCTCGTTTCATATTACACAGCGTGAAAAATACACACCTCAACCTCGCTGTCCAAAAACATTTACGAAACAGAATAATAATTAGGAATTTAGAATTTGTCGTATAAGTTTCTACAATAGATGTATGCATATTGGATACTAGACTTTATTTATCGATATCGGCCCATGTTCCTAATGCAAGTTCAAATCATTTTGTGCGTTGTTGGTTTTCTTTTTTTAATCTATATTTGCTATTATATAAATTTTAAACTGAAATAATATTTATTATTTATTTATTATTATCTGATTAGGTATATCATTATTGTTTTAATCAAAAAATATAAATAATCGAATATATTTTATACGATTAAATAGTTACTTTTAGACGAAGATTCAATGACATTTGTTATATAAAAAATAAATTTTAATTGATGATAACATGTAAGACGTATTATATTATATACCTACTACAAATGTTCAACTCGTGAAATTGTCATAGGCAAAAACTAACAACAAGCGTAGTAAAAATTTCAAATTATTTAACAGAAACAGAATTTTCATTTAGTAAAAAATATCCAATTGTATAGGAAACTTGAGTTATTTGTTCGATATGCCAAACAAATGTAGGTTTTGATGATATAATAAGTATGATTAATGATAGTTTGAAATCCAAAGGATATAGAAAACTAAGCACCTAGATATATATGTATTACAATATATAGGTATATATATATATATATATCCTCAATGTTAAATTTGTTGGATTTAATTCCTATCCAAACAATAGATTTTTAGGTAATTCAATTATTACCAATAAATAAACGACTTTCATTGTACCTACCTATACGCGAGCTTCGTTCAGCTTGGTTCGCGGACTTTGAGCGTTAACCGCTATAGTAATTCGAAATTCGACGCAAAGATTGCCACTGATTATACACGTTCAACTCGTTGCATGGACCCCAAACTCTTTAATAAATTAATCGCAATAAATTACATGGAAACGTGTAATCAGGCGAGCACATGATTTATGAACGTGGGTCAAGTTTGACAACGACCCAAAACCGACCACTTAATAGCCCTTAAGCCATATAATGTAATATAATAATATATATGCACACAGATATTGTACAAACGCTTTAAAAAATAAAAATATTTTCAATCGACAAATTTGCGGGCGGTGCTGTTTTAATTATCGAGTCATACCAACAGCCGTTGCAGAATTATTAAACGAGGATGATTCGGTATTCGTCGGTGCGTGTAGATACGTCGTTGAAATTCAACTAGTCATTTTATAAATTTGATACTTACTATTAGAATTTAAAATGCAGGTACTCTTTGAATTAAAACTATTTCAAATAGTTGTAAACTATTAAAACTTTTTTCCTTCTATGTAAGTACTTCAGTGGGCTTCGCGCTGAAAATCACTGAAAAGTCGAAACATAGTGTTATGCATCGTCAAAATTAAATTGAGCTTTTCATTTTCTCATTCTAATTTCAGTTCAACCATTATTCGTATCAAAATAAAAAATACAGAGTGGCGGAGTAATCAAATGTTAATTTGTTTTTAGAAACGACGATAACAACACCTGACTATAAAACATAACAAAGAGAAAAATTATTTTTTTTTGTGCTCTCGCTGTATTTTTAATGCCATAAATTTAAGTTAAAATGTTATTGTATTATACTAATGAATATATACGAGATAGCTACTCGCATTTATATGTACAAACGAATTAGAATCGTACACGTATTTTCAGGTCATGGCACAACGAGATCAGCTATTTTTGTGTTCACAGTTTAATTTAGCCTATGCTTAATTATATAGTTGAATCACTAAATATGCATGAACCATTTTGCTGATTTTGGAATTAACTGGTTTTTAACATAAAAAATCAAAATACACAAAATATCAAAAAAATATTATCCGTTAAACTTATATAGGTACGACTCCTAAGATTTCAGGTAGACATAAACAACAATATTATATTTTATACATTCATAAAACAATAATCATTATTTTTAATATTCAACAAAATAAACACTTAAAATTAAGTACCTAATTTATATGATTTGAAAGAAATTCTGAGACTTTATACGAAGATCATAATAAAAAGAAGCATAAAGTTAATTGCTACTTGAAAAAGTATTGGATGCGGCCAAGGTTTCATTAAATATGCTAGCACAAAACCATTGACCATAGAATAATAAAGTGGATATTTCCAAAAATATTAATTTTATATTATTGTGCAATAAATAATTATTTACTTTGAAAATAAAATATTAAAAAAATAAATCATACTGTTCAGCTATGATCAACAATAAAAAACAAAACTGCATTTTAACGTTAATATAATTTTACTATCCCTAAACATTTAAGAAAAAAAATATATTAACTGTGTGATAAATTGTATCATTCAAACCTATTGTTGCCGCTAATTACACATATTAATTCAATTTTTAACGGCTAGTTTAATGAATTTCAAGATTTGAAGCTTTTTATCACTTTTAATTTATTTATTGCTGTTAAATATTCAAATTTTTTCGATGAGGATATTCAACTTTTATGTAAAACTAAAGGCCTCGAAGAACGGAATACAATATAAATTATAAATAAAGGTATAAAGCAATATATAGTCTTACTATCTGTAAAACTTTTCACTGGATGTATATTTCATTTTTATTTAATATCATAAAAAATAGTTTTTCAACTTTAAAAAAAATGCTTAAATAAAATAACAATTTAATATATAATTTAAAAAAAAAGCTGAAAGAAAAAAAATGAAGATGTATAGTGTTCTGTGAATTTTTAATAATCGGTAAACACATACGATATTACATTAAATAAAATTCATAAAATACAGAAGTGTTATACTTCAAGTTTAGTGTTTATAACTCAGTCAAAGTAATGCAGAACATTTATTTATTTTAAAATTTAAAACTTTATCATACAGCTATTATAATCACAAGTCTAGACAAATTAAAACATATCATTTACACAGGCATTGTTAAAATATTTAAATAATTATATTCGTCAATACAAAACCTAATTTGAGTAGAATACTTGAATATAATATTTATTTTTACGCCCCTATTGAACTCAATTCGATTATAATACATTTTATAGTGTAAAATATGGCAAATTAATGTTGTAATAAAACAATAATATCAATGTCCAATAATGCATTTCCGCTAATGGCTCATCAGTTTAAACTAAAATTAGGTTAGATCATTCAAGTCGAGGCCAATAATAAATAATAAAAATATAAAGAATACATTAGTCATACTTTAAATTAAAAAAATACTTCTCCCAATAGACTTAGTTGAAATAGCTCAAAATAAAAAAAATTAAGTCACCGATACACGACAATTTCAGACTCGAGTTATCTATTGTCATAAACCATATTAAATTAAAGAGATTAAAAAATAAATGTAATTTTCTTATTTTATTAGAGGTTTATAAACAGTGACTTCTTTAAAAAGTGAATTCTCAAGATTAATCGATGACAATCATGCCGGCAGCAATAATTTGAATTTTCACTTGATATAAGTACCTACCTCATTGTACTACCTATTAAATTTAGCTTATTTAAAGCTAAGATAATAAAACGTAAACAAATGCATTTAAAAAATATGAATTAAATATAATTGCTTACAAAACTGACAGATGACCAGAATATTATACTTAATTTATTAGTAGTGTCATTTCGTTTTAAAACAATTTTTCGTTAATTAGTGAATTTAATAAGTTTAGTCATATTATATTCGTTTGACAATTTGTCGTTTTAAACTATTAATTTCGGTGATATTAAATTTATTATGATACCAAAATGTACTAACTAGATTATTATTATTTATAAACTAATTACAGTGACATAACATTGTTAACTTCGCAGAAAAGAGGTTGAAAATATACCTTTGTAGTTTGAACTGAAATTTTTACTTAAATAATAAAAAATATTACTATCCTACAATAAAAATATGCATATAATTAATAAAATGCAAATTAATTATTTTTCATATACCTATTAAATATGAAATATATTATGTTCATTAACATTGTTTATTAAGTAGGCAGCAATAGCTTATTATAGATACAAACAAAGAAAATTATAGTCACCTTATCTACACAATTTTTTTAATTTTGTAATTTATAATTCTTAAGCACCTGTCTCATTTATATTGATTCATAAATTATTTATGCAATCAATCATTCTTATATATCAATTGTACCTAATACATTTTAATAATAAATAGGAAAATGTTAAAATATAAAAACAAATGTTTTACCAAATTCAAGCGTTTATTCATTTTGAAAATGAACTAAATATATTAAATTAAAACCCTCTACTTTATATAATAAAATATAGTAATGTATTAAAGTTTGTCTATTGACTAAATAATAATACACTGGTTTTGCTCGGTTATTTATTATTCATGGCTCATGCAGTATAGATGTATAATAGTTATAATCAGAATACAATTAGCACATTCTGTTTTCCATTCACCGCTCCTATCAAAATTACATCAAATATAATGATTCGTATCATCAATCATTGTTTCATTAGTAGAGTAAGCATAGATAATTGATATTATATTATTATAATCAATCATTAATAGGTAGGTAATTTATATTTTTTTAAATTACCAAAACGCTGTTAGGTTCCTACATGATTTTAGATTCTGACCAGAGCAATAAATGTATTGATATAAAAATGTTGTTTCTTTTGTCCAAATACACTTTTTATAGCAGAAAAAACTCTTCAATTATAAATATTTACTGAATAGAATTGGGTTTAGTTTTTATTTTGGGAGGTTAAAAGTAAAATATCTTCAGTGCTTTTAAAAATAATCTGTGAAAACCGGGGAAGTTGCTTTGCAGTTTGTGAGGAATGTATTAGTTATATTATTATTAAATATGGCATGGTGTATAATGAATAATGACAAATACGAATAAGTGCTATGATATGTAAGTAGTCAATTTTCAAGTTATTTAAGTTAATAAAACTAAATATCTTAATGACCACTAATTTAAATAAGTTTTTATAAAATTATTAATGTTAGATCATTTATGAAATGTAGGTGTAATCTTATTTAACTTCAAAATATTTTTTTAGCAATCAATATTAACATGTGAATACTGTTTTGCTGTCAACACTATATAGTAAACAAAGGACAACTCATAATCGTATTTCAAATTAATAAAATTATTTCTTGTTCCAAGCTATGCAAATATTTCAAGCATGCCTCTTTTGTATTTAGTTATTTCTTAAAAATAAACATATATAGGTTCCTTTAACAGTTAGCATATAAAAAAATAGTTCAGAAATATTTTAACTGAAAAATCAATATGCTAATGGCTGCTCAAACCAGTATTACACTTAGATGTTAATTAGGCTATATCAGATTAAAAATCATATAATAATTATAACATTGTACATTGGATTGACTTTTATAACAATATTATTATGATTTATGATTAAATTGCATGCAATTAAATTGTTTCCTACTCATGCATGTATATTGTATATTGCTTACACTGAACACTGACTTACGTATTATATATTTTTTAATTCCCGATCTCAAATATCGTTAAAAGCTTTATTTTTCCGTAAATTTAGATTGCACTAGAAAATGTCTTCAATAAATGTATTAGTTGATAAGAAAAAGAAATATTTGCCAAACCTTTTATTAATCATATTTTCATTAGTATATATTTTATCTAAATCAGCTGAGTTCTGTCAATAGAGTTTTAAACATAGAACAAATCGTGTTCAACTGACACGTCATATTATTATAATAATAAATACTTACGTAGAGAATTTTTAAAAAAAATCAAAACTATAACTAAAATAAAATAAAATATAATTTTAGATTTATAAAAATGTACAAACACCTAATTTATGTTCTTGTGGATGTCAATATAGAATAATTTAATATATATATATTAATTTGGAACACGAATACCACCTATTATAGTTTTGATTATAATTTAAACAACAACTACTAACTTTGGCATAGATTTTATGCAATAAACATTCACAAAGTACTAACTATTTGTATATTACAGATTTATAAGGGTTTTAAAGGTGTTTAGGATTGAGATTAATTTGGGTCCAAATCCTTGGCCAAAAATAACGAGATTACGCCATTCGTCTTCAAATGTTGGGTTTATTTTTATTGTTATTATTACTAAGCTTTAATACAATAGGTATGCTTCAAATAGCAATTTTAACACTACAAATAAAAAAATGTACACATTAATTTACACATAATTTCTAAAATAAAAACAACGAATTAAAATATTGCGTACACATAACCATATTATATCCAGAATGTAAGGAGACACAATCTAAAATGGTATTTATATAATATAATATATAACTCCATAGTATACTTTAGTATATTTTAAATACAAAGAATGAGATATATTTTATTATTTTTTTCACAAAATTCACTTTATAGTTTATACCTAATTGATCATAACATAATTAAATGTATTATTGAATTATTCTATTAGCTTATAAATCTTCTATGATATTATCACGGTAAAAGAGCTTTAAGAATCATATTATCAAAAGTATAAAATTAAAACTATTTGTGTATTTGTTTTTTTAAATTATATGTCTTAATACATACTCTCATAAACTATTTAAAGAAACTGGAAATAATATGAAAAATTGTTTATGTAATGCCTAGGTATTATGTTATAACTTATAATAATTTATCTCATTTTATAATATAAGACGGTTTTATTTTCAGTAGTTGAATAATAAAGTGAAGTATATATATATGTATACGTTACCTGCATTTTAAATTTTTTCTAGTACAAAACATAATATCATGAAAAGTAATTAAAATCGAAGTATTGTTGAGGCTTTGATACTCGTTGTTTCTGTAGTGTTGAGCAATACTTAATTATAAAATGATCGTAATAATTAATTAAAACTAATTGATTTTACCTATAACTTATAAATACTTATAATAACTTTATTAAATTGTATTTGAAAAATAAGTATATGCATTATTTAGTCATGACAAGAAACGAATAATCATAAATTAACACAATCGAGGAAAATGTCAAATAGGTACGTTTGTTTTATTACAATCAGTTATAATTATAAAATAATACAACTTTATAAAAAGTAATGGAAAACAAAATAATCTGTTTTATGTTGATGTTTTCCAACCACATGGTATCATGGTTAAACGTGTGGTACGACCATATAAACACTCTGGTATACCAAAAGCTTACCACGCATACCAACCAATGATAACAACCACAAAAAAGTATTTTTCTGCACGTGCACGTATGTAGTGGAAACCCACCAATACCCCGTCGGCCGTCTCTCTCTAATTTCATCAACTTATCACATCATTACAATTGTATCGTTTAATTATTTTTATAACCTAATAGGTACCTATGTGAAACACGTAAATTATTTAGTGAAAAAACATACTTTTCTTTTATCCGTCGCTTCTATCGTTCCACTCAAAATACAGTTCTGTGCAGTATATAATATATAGGTAAGTACACGAGCGTCTCTTTGCCGGGAATCCGCACTACATGCATATACGTAACATTGTCCACGATCATAATAATCGAACATAATATATAGTTACCAGGCCCGTCGTAAGATATTTTCCGCCCTAAAGCGAACATTTTAATGCTGCTCCTAAGATACTAAATTAAATATTTACATGCATAATAATATTACAATTAAAATTTTTTATACATGTATTGATTTACAAATTAGAAATACACAAAACCATAAATATAAATACAACTTTAAAAAGTACAAAACACATGAGAATGTAATATTATACATACTGTTATAAACTGTAATAAAAAAAAATTATAGTAGTATACAAGATTTAGAAGACAAAAAGATTTTAAACACATCTAGAAGCTTATACAAGAGTTATTAATTTAAAAAAATATTTATAATTTACGAAGTATCAATAAAATAAAATATATCTCTAGCCCTTTAAAAATATAATAAAATAATTACCGATTATTTTTTGTTTCAACGTCGTCGTAGACCGTAGAACATAGACCGAAGTTACTTCACCAACGGCCAATAGTTGGAAAATGAAATATGGTATTATTAAAATAGAAAACTACGATCATATTCGGTAAATGTTTAAGATAAAAATAAATATATTAACGGGCGACAGTCATTCTTTTTCTCATTATCAGTAAATAAAATATTTCTATGGAAATAATAATGTTCTATTTTTATCGAAGACCATCTATAGTTAATATGACCGTACGGGCTACAATCTACATAAACGATATATCTACATACATTATACGTATACACTAATACACTTGTACTTTGTACTGTACACGTTATAGTGTTCGACGTGCGTATATCAGTATACTGTAACACTATACTAATTTATTATACATTGTGATCATTCGCTATCATAACGAGATAGCAAAACGGTAACAATTAACAATGAAGACGCAAAATAATAATTAAATTACTGTCTTTTTGGAAATTTAATATTACAAATTTACAATTTGCCGCCTCAATTTCTTTAAAATGTTATGCCGCCCTAAAGCAACACATGACTTGCTTGTACCCTAGCGACGGGCCTGATAGTTACTTACTACTTACTATCTATTATTATGTCATGTTGATTTGCGTAGATCTATACTATAATTACGTACCTTATATACTCTGTTCGGCGAGAGAACGCGCCGACTCTGCGCATGCGCATCCCTCCGCGTAACCGTGCTATCGAAACCGGTACCCCGACGGCAGGGTGTTGCGCGGGGGAACCAGTTTTCGTCGGTTCTCTCCGTGAACAGAGTACAGTGCCCATAATAAACACCGATCGTGATAATATAATTCGTTTGGGCGTTTGACGTTGACGAGACCAAACGCGTATAGTAATATTGTGTACAAAATAATAATATTATATCGAAAGGAAGCCGTGCGGAGAACGTACAATATGCCCGCCCGATATCCACTAAACAGCATTGTACATCGTAATAATATATTTCGTAAATTATGTCAGAGGATACCGCACACAATACCGTTCTGTCACTGTCGAATTAATCAAACATCATTCCGCACACATGTCGTGATATACAATTTATACAACTTGGAAACGCGCGCGATAAATAGTGCCCATAGGCTATATTATTATTATATTATTATAATGCGCCGTTTGTGTATTATTATTATTATTATTACTGTATTAACTATTATTATAGTCGGCGGCCGGAATGGCGGAACGATTAAATCTACGCGTCGTCTCCTCGCTCGCCGGACCCGCTGACCGGCGGCGGGTGTGCGGCCCCCGTTTGATTAGCGAGTTCACAATTATTTTGTTTACCTTTCCAGATTCGAGTTGGTCGATCGTAAATAACACACCATTGTTTAAATAATAACGGACGCAGAACACGCGGACTTAACTCCGCAGTGCCATACTGCCGGACATAACGCCGCTCCGTATACCCTCTGCTATCACGTCTACACGTTTGTGTGTGTGTGTCAAACTCTGTTATTGTATTATCATAACCCTAGGATTATTTCCATCACAATAAATATATAGAATTACTCGTAAATACGAATATTATACGTATCGCAGTATTCGTATAAACACGATAAACTATATTATTTTCAATGTAAACCATGATAATAGTATAATATATTTCTGCAATCGTGTATGCATTTATACAATATCGGATGGAAGCCTTGAAAAAATATTTTTTTATAATAGGTATACGTCATATATTTTTAAAATTTTTAACGATGCAATATTGTTTTTGTTTACCTACGTGTAAGTATATGATATTATACGCATTGTGGCCCAAGAATTGAAGAAAAATTATAATACACAATACTATCACATTGTTTGTTTTTTTTTTAATATTTGCAATGAAGCGGTGGGCATTATTGTTAAAATACATAGGTTTGAACAACCAATCAAGTTTGTTGTACTACGGCGTATAATACACTATACAAAATAAATAACAAGAATAAATTATAAGTATTCATATTTGATTGAATACAATTTATTTGTAAATACAAGTTTTTTATTTTTTATTAGAGTTAAGGCTTTAACTGCTAAGGTTATAAGCCTGTGGTACTGAGAGGGATGGAACTGTAGATTTGTTTACACGTTCGTGTTTGTTTTTGGCAGAATTTTTGATTTGGGCATCCGTAGATATCTGTCATGCTCGGTCGGGGGATCTCTCTTTCCAGACATGTGTCTGCCTGGAGAGAAGTGCCGCCTGTGACCGAGATTCGAACCGGCGACGGTGCGCATTGCAACCGACGCCTTGGTCCGCTCGGCCACTCCGTCCCGCAAATACAATTGTTTGTTTAATGTACAAAAAATTATTTTATTTTATTTAATGTAAATAAGAAAATTATAAAAGTGCTGCATTGACGCATATTGTCCTATCACTGGATGTCTGACTATAGACTCTAGACACTGACCTATATCGAAAATAAAAATATATATTATATATATATATATATATATATATATATATATATATAAAGGTATTTGGGATTTTTGGAGATCCGACAAAATAATAGATAGGTACAATATGATGGATTATATTTTGGGCAAACAAATATTGAAAAGAATTATAATTATATTATTTTATTTATGTTTCTCAAATTAATTTAGATTTAATTATCTAGTTACTTGTTAAATACACTTTAGTATATATAAACCTAAACTCAAACTAGTTTAAATTATTTTAGGTATATAATAATATAGCTTGCTGAACTTTTATTGTTATTATAAAATGAATACAAATAAATAATAATACCGACAAGCGACATACCATTCCGACTGTCATAACATATAAAACGATCAAGAACGCGTAGGTATCACAAGCATAATGAAAATATATATGAATGCATTAAATTCACAAAATATGACACAATGTGTCAATGATAACACGTCCATAGAATTTACGGGTGGCGTAATGTTTGCCCTAATTATTAAAAATCGTTAAAATTAGTCATCATTAAAATGGGTATATTATATTAAATTATACAATTTGGAAAATTTGAGCAACTAGTGCACATCTAATATGTCTAAAAAGTTTGGTTGGTTTGGGCAAATTTAACAACTAATAACTTACAACGATTACAAGGGCTGAATAACGATGTACAATTACAACAACTATAGATGGAATAATGCCGTGTGACTGCAAGGAGAGTCATATTATGGTAATAATATGGTACCTATGAGATCTTTGATAAATGCGGATTTTTATTAGCACTATTATTCTACAACTATCAAATATATTGCGATAACATTATTATATACCGTAAGTTCTCTTAAGTCTAAACTACCTACTAAGAAACGATTACTATTAATCTCACTTTAAAATGTTTGAAATACTAATCATATAGAAAGTCTATGATGACTAAAAGTTTGTCAAGTACTCATCTCATCACTTACTTAAACATGCATCATATTATACTATGATACTCATACTTAAGTAGGTATATAATAAAGTATTTTAGAGTTTACGCATTTGGTTTGCATGTTATTAATCCTATATATTGATTAAGATAAAATAGAATTATTTATAGATAGAAAATAGCATAGTAGGTACATCAAGAAAAATTGGTGTATAGTGTTTTGACAAATTATCGCGTCAAAGTGTTTTGAATGTATAATTTATAAAAAAATGTTCAATATTTATAAAAATAAATAGCTATAATGTATAATGTATATGTGCTCGTGATTATCACTCATGAAAAACAAAATTTATAATTTTATGTTCATTCGTTTTGTACTCCAATATAGTATAAAAAACAGAAACTCGCAAATTTATAACAACAGATACATCATTTTAGAAGAATTGATTTACCAAGCGGATAATATTTTGTACACATTTTAATATGCAATACCTAAATATTATACTTACATTGTTATAGACAATGAGGAATAATCCGGTATTAAGTATATAGTTGTTTAGTAAAATGTCGAGAAAACAGGTAATATATACGCATTATACACATTGAAATCACATGGTATATTATAGTAAGGTACAATGAATAGACATTATTCACAACACCCAATGTAAAACAAGTAATGTACTAAAAACCAAAAATCGCAATAAAGATATGTATCTTTATTGTGATTGTTCGAAAGCAATTAATATTATAATATACAGAATTTTGATTCAATTGGAAAATCTGTACAATTTTTAAACTTAAATGCTTATATTATGTGTACCGACGCCATTATGTATAATGTAAATTATAATCTAGTAAGTACACTTGCACGATAGTAAATGTATTTTATCAAAATTAAAATTTTGCATCAATCAGCAATATTTTGGGTAAATGTGTTAAACAATATAATTTGAAACGTTAAGAGCATTTGCTAGGTACTCAATAAAATAATACTTAGCGATGACAAATATTTTAACACGTTTGAATAAACATACGAGACACGAACATGAACGATTAACAATAAAAATCTACATTAATTATTAAAAACAAAATATTAAAAAATAAAAATATTCCGTGTCTTTAAGTGCACTCTAATTTCTAAACATCGCATTAAATTACCTACCTATCACATAGTTGGAAAGAAATTAAAACTATCTGATAGTGTCGTGAGAAAAATCATTATAATATGTACATATATTATATCGTACCTATATAAATGGCAGTTTGATAGGATATTTTTAAATATAACTAAATCCTAAAAAATAAAATCATATTGTATAAATATATTAATTAACAGAAATAGGCATTCATTAATATAAAAACCTAATTATTGATAAAAATTAACTTACAACATTTTATTATATTTCAAGAAAACGTGCATATTATTTAATAAGAAAAAATATGATACGTCAACGCTATAAATAAAATATTTACCTCGGCCGATGAAACAAATTACAATATTTTTTTGATGTGAAACATCTGACCGGCTGTTGGCGTGGCCGCACCCGTACGAAATATCTAATGCGCCTTTAAAATAATGAATAATTTTTCTTAAAAAAATCTGAATATTTCGTTTTTGATTATCCCATGTTTATTTCCTTTAATAAACAATCCTTTAAATTCCCATGCATATTTTCTATACAAAATATTTTTAATGTTTCACATCTGCCAGCCGTCACGTTTCGGCTCACTTTTCCCCATAGGCCAAAGAGTGTTTAATTTAATTTGTATTTTATCTGAATGAGTAAATAATAACTTTGATAATAATAGTAATAACGTGAATCATCGATTTATCAACGAGAAATTATGCAGCATGCTTGGCCAACAATATTATATAGAACTGAGTAGATACTGAAACATTAAAATATCTAATTAAAATTAGCTTTTAATAGTTTATCTAAAATTTAAATAAATCGTTATACGCTGTGTGGCGTGTAACTAATTAACACAGTAGCTACTTAGTCTAGAATTTGTTTTTATTAAATATAAAAAAAAAAAGTGCCGATAGCCATTTATCTATAACTACTGATTTTTATATAATGGATTCACTTTGAAATTTGAATTAACAATAGATGGAAATAAATGTAATATCGTCAATCAATATTTCATGCAAATTCTGTATGAGGTATGAAAAAGCTATATACTTACAAATTACAATTTGATTTATTTAATTTTAAAATCACAGTTTAATTAACAGAACAATAGGGCATCGGAGTTGCGAATTTGCGATAGTACGAAGTTATAAATTATTTAACATTTTATTTACTTCATACAAACTATATACTCAAAAAGAGATTATATCAGTTTTGCGCAGTATTTTCTCCTTCCACCAGTTATTATGCTGTAATGTGGGAGATGCGAGAGAGTTTTGTCGCATTTTAAGAGGACTCTACTCATGAATTTGTTGTATCTGTCTTAACACACTTAGGAAATAGCAAGTTTTAGTTGACTAGTTTCAATAGTGTGCTGTTAGTTTTTATATTATAGCGAATTGATCTATTATTAAACTTTTAGGTAAGAATATTATATGTGCTTAAGCGTCGGAAATTTTCATTTTCATTTGCGATTTTTCACGTACCAATTTCTTGCTTGAAAATTAAAATATCGCAAAAATCGCCAACGCTTAACGGTTATGTTCTTTCCTAAAAGTTTGATAATAGTCAATTCGATCTCATTTAAAAACTAACAGCACACTATTGAAACTAGTGAACTAAAACTTGCTATTTCGTAAGTGTGTTAAGACGGATGCAACAAATTCACGAGTAGAGTCCTCTTAAAACGCAACAAAACTCTCTCACATCTCTCACATTACGGCATAGGTTAACTGGTGGGAGGAGAAAATACTGCGCAAAACTGGTATAATCTCTTTTGAGTAACAGCACACTATTGAAACTAGTCAACAAAAATTTGGTACACCGTACGTTTGTAGCGTTATCTTAATAAGGATTTGATTACAACAGACAATTAGAAGTCTCTGTGGTGGGATAAGTGATTATAGATGGACGGATAGATTGAGTAGTGCGGGTATAAGCATAGTTTCTTTTTTACAAAAAAATTATTTTTTTATAGTGTACTGTTTGGTATCAATTTACTGTTTATTTATTCTAAAGTAATCTTGGTTTTTACATAAAAATATAGTTCCTTATTTTGTTCACACAATATTTTTTTAATTCACCTAAATTAAAAAAATTAAAAAATTATGAATAGATTTCAGTCAGAAAGCAACAAGTGTTTATGTAAAAAGAAGTACGATTATTTTGAACACAATACTCATAAGAAATTATTGTTGGTACCTTTTGAGTTATATCAAATTTTTAATTACTTACAGTTTAAATCATAATATATATTATTTATTAATAATATAAACTCACAAATACTTATCATAAATTTTCATTCATTTAAATTGTTTGTTTGTATTCATTCTTCATCTAAAATTTGTATTACGACGAAATCATTATTTCACTACTTCTTTTATTAAATAATATGTACACAATGGTAAAAAAAAAACTGTCCGTTTCTTTCAAACCCAACGAGCTTGCACGCCGCAGACAATAATATCGTAATAGTATTATTTGAATTATATATGACGTTATTTTCTGCTCGATATTACGATGGTATTATCTTCGATAAGGCGACAGGCGGCAAAAGTGTCCACAGGCCCCAGCGACCGGCAAGGCGGCGAAACGTGTGCGACTGTAATTGACAGTAGCCATATTATCTCCTAAACAATATATATATAATAATACCGTCATGTGCTTGTATATATAGGTTATTGTTATTATATTTTTTTCACTGCGTGAGCGGTGTCTAGGATTGGTAAAAAAAAAAATAAAAAATCAGACGCACACGATGACATTTCCAATTCGAAATGTTATTAACTACGTCACAAATATTGTTTATCATCATATTATATAATAATAAATGCGCGTAGGTAGGTACGCAATACATATTTCATTTGTTTATTCATCTATTTATTATTAATTTAACGTACATAATAATATATCCTTATACCGCGGTATAGATTTTACAAAAATAATTCACACACTAGTGTAAAATAAGTACGACACAACGATACAGACCGTTTAAAAATCAGTTTCATAAGCAGTCTAGAACCTATTCAGTAGATGGCCAAAAACTGGCAGAAAAATCCAAAAATCAATGTATGACGGCAGACCTAGTGCTATATATGTATATAGTTTCAAATCAAAAAACGGTTTTACTATAAGTACCTATTTAATAATTATGTAGGCTATGTATTCTATATTACAATATTATTATGAGCTTCATTGTATTATGTGAAAACGCAACGCGCTCTAATATCGTCATATTTACTATGTCTCATATTTATCGTCTAAAAAAACCGATACTATCGCTATTGGTGGTATTGATGGTGGTTATATTTTTTCCTGTTAACTATAGGTAGTAAGCAGTTATCGTCATAGTTCTCTGGATGAGTTTTCAATAGCGTGATTTATATTTGATATTTCAGTAATAATCATAGCTCTTTCTTCACACTTTATTAGATGTACCTATTATTTATCCGCATATGGGTTATCGGCTATAACCGTTTTCGCTAGATTTACTGAGTTCACCCTCACGGCTATTATACATTTATCGATTTACTTAAACAAAATAATAATACCTTTTAATTTAGCGGACAAGTTACGGAAAAAAATTAACTAAATAAGTGGGTATTGAGCTAATAATATATTTCATATTAAAGTTTAAAGGTTAAAATTTAGTATGAAGAAAAATTTGAACTTAATTTTGTTAAAACAATAGAAGGTATATTATTTTATTAGCATCTGTATATCTTGGTTATACATTGATTGCAAATAGGTATTTTATAATATAATAACCAACCATTTATTTTAAACATTTTCCATACTTATAATATACTATAAAATATATACATATTTTTATTATTGAAATTTGATGTACACAAAATTATACAATACTTAGGCATCTCATATAAAACTTGTATCTAAAAATATACAATTCTCTGTTGTCTCACGTATATAACATTGTATTTAAAAAAATAAAATGTTCAATAGCCTTATGCTTACCGATAGTATCTAAAAAAATACATACATTAACAAACTTAAATTATTATAAAAAAAAAAATAATAATTTATAAACATTTTTTTATTAGATAGGGGGAAGCTATTTTATTAGGTCTTGAAACCGATGAATTTTGAAACCTGAACTCCCTCTATCAGATTAAGACAGTTCTGAAATTGAAGATGAGATTAAACTATCATTATTATAAAAACCAAATATATCAAAGCCGGTTATTTAATATTCTAGTACCTACACATTTCAAGGTCCACCAAATTGTGTGTTCGGAATTAGAACGATATCTAAGAGATATCAGCTAGGGCGCCTGCAGAATAAAATCCCACAGGGGCAGGGGCAAGATATCAGAATTATTTATAATCTAACAGTAGTTATATTAAAGTGCATGCAGTTAAAAATTATCAAGGGGGGCAATGGCTCCTTTGCCCCCCCCACCTTTACAAGCGCTCTTGGATACCGACGATTTTATCATACTTGCGATGAGTTAGGTATAGACATCGTTATATCGATAGTAAGTTATATAAATTAACCAACTATAAGTTATAACTTATAATGATACTTAATCTGAAGTTTCTATTACTTTGGATATGCCTAACGTTGAAGAAAGTAACATTAATAATCCAATTAATTTAAGTATGGTCAACAATATTTTGGATCATTTCTCTTCTTCGAAGTCTAAATAATTTGCAATCAGTGAATTCATATTCCGATTCCAACTCGTCAATTATTCAAAGGAAGTCTGCTAGTAACGTGTTCTCTAATGTCTCATTTATAATCAAATTCAGACTTCTAGGTAGGTTTAATAAAATCTGTAGCATATTATATCTGAATGCCGCCAATTTGAGAGAGAAAAATGGGAAGCAGGAGTTTCATACATTCTCGCCGAAGCCCTTCAGCCAGCCAAAATTCAAAATATGATATCATTTATAATCAATTCTAATTTAATCAACCTTCTGTAAAATAATATGTGTATTAATATTAAGTAACTACCTTCCAATGTAACCCCATAAATTTGTAGTAGCCAATGACCCTAGATGCCGAGGCTTTTATTAATAAAAAAAAAAAAAATAAATAAATAAAATCTGTTAAACTTCTCCATTTTTGCATTCACAAAAATAAATAATAGTATTTAAAATTGTTCTAAAGTTTTTAGAACCAACTATCGAAAAATTAAAAACTATATTATAACTGAATTACTTTTGTAATCGTATCAATGCCAGCATAACTACATTGATTATAAGTCAAGAAAAAAAAATTACAATTACCTAGAAGTATCTTTTTGGTGATACAATTTAGGATAGGTATAATTAAGTGATGCACAATTATAGATTCTAGATTTAAAATTAGTTTTATGACTAGTGATGTTTTCCATAAAGGTCAAATAAATAATATAGCGTTTACGGTCTTGTGTAACTTAAAAATTAAAATTTAATAAGGTCATGTATCTTTAAACACACTTGTTTCAATCCAAAATATCTCAAAATCAAATAATAAATTATGGGTATAAATTATAACGTTAAAAATGAGCTCCATGGCCATGGGTCTAAATTACTAAAATAATAATAGTTTGGAATTTGAAAATCTGATTTTTTCGCCAAGTTATGTTAAGTCATATTTAATTAGAAAATTAAGTTATACTTAAATTGAATTCAAAAAGTTTAAAAAAATGTTTAGCTAACTACCTATAATTAATGAACAAGTTTGTTTATACAATACTATATATATTTTAAGTATACAGTTTACACACACCTGAACTGGACAAGAGTTGTATATGTGTATAATCTAACACTAATAGACATTTTCGCACTTGTAAAAGTATGATTTTTTTTAACCAGTAAGTACACATGCGTGCACACGGATGTATATACTTGTTATGCATATCAAATATATATAAAAAAATAATTTACAAATTTTACTAGAGTATAATAGTCGTAGTCTATATATACCGACGCAGTGTTATTATATAGTGACCTACGATTAAATCCATGCGATAAATTCTCGACTGTGCGACGACGGTGACGTAAAATCTGGCTAAGAATTAATTTAAAATGAATGACAGTCACCGATGTACCAGACATTTCTCTCTCTCGGCGTCGTATAAATAATGGAACTTCGTTAAATAATATATAATATCATTTTCACGTCACCGGCAACCTATATGCCACCACCACTGTCATTGTAGCCTTTGCACCGTGCTGCTGCTGTTGCTGGTGTTTGTGCGGTAGTTCGAATTAAAAACAGTTTTAAACGTGGTTCCGGTCGGCACTTCCGGGCCTCACTGTCAAGGTCCAAGGAGGTCTCTAGGCTCCCGTGCCGTTTCCGAGTTTAACCGCTAGAAATAATAATATATTAAACATTTACGTTAACAAATATAAATTTATATAAATTAAATAAATTAAATATTATATATAAACTCACAGTCATTTTTTTTTTTATTAAAAGACTGATGTTCAAATTTTGATGAAACTGGAAAATATTCACTAGTAAAACAACGGTTTTACACTTATGTAGTACCTAATGATTTTAATCATTGTGTTTAAACTCCAAATATATCAATTATATAGAAATTTGAAACATTCCACTTTTATTTATACATAATTTTCTATACACATTTTGGAATAGTTTAGAGTGGGTTTAAGCTATTTATAGACATTTTACATTTTATTTTTTCGATTTATTCATTATTGTGATAATATTTTCGTTTCTAGGTCAGATAGCTTGGAAGTTATATTCGTAACTTGTTGTTATGCAGATATAAAATATCAATAATACGTAGGAATTGGCCATTGGCATGTGGCCATCATATGTATTATACATAATATTCACAATTATTTTTTGTAGACACTTGTTGTCGAAATTCAATATTTCAATTTTCCACAAAAAACAATGATTTTTGATCCAACGTTTATAATTTATTATTTTGTTAGTATGCAAATATTATTAATCGTATTATTAATAATATTATTAACGGAGGTATATTATTTTAGATTAATATTGCGCAACGACATTTTTTAAATATTTGGACTAAATTTAACTTATGTACCTATACCGGGCTACATTGGCGCAACTAGGGGGGCCAAAAAATATCCCTTATTGATTTAGATATAAGCCTCCTATAGGTTATTTTTAATAAATAGTTTTATTAGCTTCCCCAGAATTTTGACTCTAGTTGCGCCTATGTCGGGCTATACTGCGAACTTATTTACACCATTCTATGGTACGTCGTAATAACATGTAAATTATAATATTACAATTGTAACAATGCCTAGACATCTAGTATAATATATTAATATGATATTTTATTAGAATAATTAATAATTTAATAATTTAATAATCTAATAGTATAATATAATAAAATAATATGTAGTATATAAAAATGTGTACAACCTAAAGTATTGTCGAAATACAAATTATAGGTACACTATTGATATCGAAAATCGATATCAATAATATTATAGCAGAGCGATATTTTTCTTAGTTTTGTACATCGATAGGTATACCGTCAAGATTCTTGTGCAGTTCAGATGGCAATCTCCAAAAGCATTATTATTGTTTGAATATCAATAAAATATATTAATTTCAGAACATAATACAACATAACTACGTGAGTATGCGACTCATATAGTTATGATATGAATAAATTATATCATCCACCAACATCGTATTTATTATTCATTAATTTTTAGTTTTATTTCACTTATCGTAAATATTATTTTGTAATGTAGATACTATCCGGTATAACTATCAAATTGTATATTTGTATTATCTTATATTCTACTGGCTCTATTACTTGACTTCACCCGGGTTAAAACCAAGGTATAATATTTCTATCGTTTATCGTTTTGCTTCATTTGTAATATTATATAATACTAACACAATTACTATGATTAATTTTATAATTTTCCACTTTTTAACTATGGATAATTTTTTAACATAAATAACCGGGATATTCATCGAAAATCCCATCATAGTTAAGATTGGTATTGGCCTTATATCCTTACATATAAATAAATATGACGTATAGAATACGTTAAGCAAATCATTATATTAATCATTGTATTCATATTATAATTATTTGATTTAAATTTTTTTTTTTATATATTATTTTAGAACAATGTATGAACAATACATGCCATATTTATACTAATTATAATAGTATACTATTTTATTTACTTAATGTCAGCTCTATAAATGCTATATCTAAACAAATCAGTATTCGATTTTCACGAGCCGAAACGAAGTCAATGCACACATGAACCACCTCGTGTTGAACCACCATATACCGACTTATTAAAAAGGTTGAAATGAGACACTAAAAACTGTCCCCAAAATATCTCAAGGAATCCATTGTATACTTTTATTGAAAATGGTCCTGCATTTTTTAGTCTATAGAGGGCGAACAAACAAACATTTATTTTTATAATATATCAGAAGAGAATGAGATGAAATTTACAGAATAATAGTTTATAAAAATCGTCAAACAACATTTTTAAATACTATACAGTTTATTATATTATGGCTAACATGAATATTTAAAATAATTTTTTTATTTTATTTTTATTTAATTTTTTTTATTCAGTTAAAGTTATTGGTAGTTAAAAGTTTTATAAAATATACATGGTAGATATAATTAAATTATAAATATCAATTAAATCATGGAAATATTACCCACGAGTGACATTTAAATATATTGTTATGAAACTACGAATGATTTTTTTTTTTTACATTCGGATACTTTTTAACCTTATGTCAGATTAATGTTGTTTAAACGTAATCGAATTATTAAAACAATAAACTTTGTTCCGTCAGGTACACTTGACTTGAAAATACAATCATTGCAATAAACATAAACATATTATCATTTAGTATATATTATTATAATACTCGTTTATGTGTTTATATGTTCATGTTTTAAAATTTTCACACAAATATTTTGTTCACAGCCCCTTGTACATACTGCTATCGAAAAAATTTTTTCCAGGCCACATTTTTTATCCTTATATATGTATAAAACCACAGGCTCGTTTTACGTACCAATTTTCTGACGACATTATTGAACTTTTTCCAATTTTTTTCCACTGAGTTGTTCCAAATACTGTAATTATACTTATAATTATATTCCTATACGTATAGCCGAATTATATAAATCGCTTTATCGAAAAAAAATGTATAGTTTCAAATTTTACATTACTATACCTATAGCGATTAATTAAATTGTATTGTCTTTATTTATTATTATCGAGATACGCCAATATACGAAGCACCGCATTTTAGGTGTGTTAATTTTTTCCCGGACGAAGTTGGTTGATTCAGGTTCTTAGTATATATTGTATTAAACATCGTACACAGATGTGACAAATTTGTTTCACATTAAACATTTCAATTAGGTACCTATACATTATTTCAAATTCCTCTGTGTGTACTGCTAATATTATTACAATAATATCACGCATCCGGTAGTATAAGGAACGCGTTACTCTGTAATTTAGTGTTAGAAGTGTTAATTAATATATCCTGAAGTCTGAAACTAGTTAATTAATTTTTGTATTTATTCAACTGTATAATTGAGTTTTGATTAATGGGTGCGTTGTACAATTGATAGTGACGTCAATATTTAATAATTAATTGAGTAAAACAATGAATAAGTACAATAATTACTCAGACCCGAGGAGACGCCATTGAGTATTTGAAAGGTGTTCATCAGGCTGTTTGCATTCGATTAAGAAGTTATAAATGATCATTAAACACTTGTTGTATGAACAATATACAATTTTTTCCCCCTTGAAACGATGAGTATAAAATACTTTTATTTCGTAATACAAATAAAATCTGAAATGTTTAATTTGCATAATTTATTATACTAAATAATAATAAAAAAAATGTTTTGAATATTAACCTAACAAGTGACTGCTGTTGAAAATCCATTCTCTCAATTCATGTAATTTTAAATTTTTGACGTACGAGGAATTAAAAATGCGTAAATAGGCTTCGCATTGTAATTACATTCAATTAGTTTTGCTTTAACTGTCAGAATAAAAAATTAACGATCAATCCAATATACCTATACCCGGTATCCTAAATAATTCACTTCACTACTAGTGATTTGAATTGAATTGTTTTTAATCATATTTTGATGAAATTTATTTTATGAAAGAAAAAAAACATAACATGATATAACTTTTACAACTGTACACGTACTTTTATGGCAAGTGCTTACTGCTTACATTTTTAACTGATGATTATTTCTAGGAAATCAGCTTAGAATTTTTACTTATTTCAATAAAATTGTGTTTTCTTTAATTGTGTACGACATTTTATTCGGTTATACAAATAGTAAGGTACACAATATTGTTTAATATTAATTTGTTATCGGTTTTAAGTAAAATATTATAGAGTATCTAATAAAAGAAAATAAGTTGTAGAAGTTGGTTTTTTATTGGTCTTTCAGCTTTCTGTTAAAAACACACATGTAAAATGCAAAAATACTTACGCTATACAAATATGATAGAAACCAAATTACTCCTTAACATTTGTTAGAATGGAAAAACACAAAATTATGAATACTTGATGACGAATTGCTATCTTATTATATTTTTTTTTAGTACTATAGGTTCACGAACTTTGGATTTATGTACATCGTTAATTTTGAACGTTTAATGGAGGAAACACAAAATATAATTAGTACCGTTTGACGACAATTATCAAATTCTTAGACGGACCGTCATATAATATGAATTCGTAAACTTTTTATATTATTATACTTTGAAAAATACTCTAATAATAAATGCGTATGGAATTTGTATAATTAATTTGCCGTTGAAGTGGTATATTCAATGTATTATATTGCATACCTATTATATAATATATATATATATGCATACATAATATATATTTACGAGAAACCATGATTTAATAATGTATTGAACACTGTTGAGTTGTAAATTTATGATTTGAAATATAATATTACAATACGTACAACACTCGGTCGATTAAAATGAATGATGCATCGCAATATGAACAACGAAGGATTATAATATTATCCTGTACGGTTCGTGCCAGAAGATTATCGGGGATTGAATAATTGCTCTCCGTTGCTTTTTTTCTTTTTTACTATTGTAAGTTTATATTTTATCTACTTATAGGTAGGTACTCTACTATGTCAAAGCTTTTTTCCGTTTTATCAGTTCGATCTGTGATATATCTGATTTCAGCTAAAAAAAAAACACCTTCAGTAAAAAATAAAATGCAAGCAACACTAATATGGGTTTATTTCTTATAATATTATAACAGTTATGTATTATATTATAACTAGGTAGGCAATACATATTATAGGTACATTATATCGATAAACTGATGAAACATATAATCGTTAATACCTACAACAAAACGATTCGACGACACACCTGTTTTGGAATATTTTTCATACGCATTATTCAATTTTGTACGATTGTGTTATCGTTTATGTATTACACACTGCAAGTATGATGAGAGTATATTATGGCAATTTAATTAAAATTTTTTTTCATTTTTCGTTATCGAGTTTATTTGTTTGAAGTGTACCTACGCTTTTAAACGTTCGTGTCGTCGTTGTCGTCCGGAAAAATTAACTAGCTGTTAAAATGCATGAAACCATGTTTCCGTATTTCATACGCCTCTGTAGTCCTGCAGCTCTTTCAAGTTTTCACATTTTCAT
The DNA here is from genome assembly GCA_008086715.1 of Sitobion miscanthi. NCBI lineage: Eukaryota > Metazoa > Arthropoda > Insecta > Hemiptera > Aphididae > Sitobion > Sitobion miscanthi. The sequence continues at coordinate 6,661,111 of CM017797.1, forward strand.
TACGTTCGTATGACGAAAAAAAAAAAAAATGTATTCTACAATATATAACATAATGTCAACAAACGCACTCGAGACATGGAGGGGATGTGTTATCTCATGTCCACGGCAATCAAAATCAAGGAACAGCGGTCGCATTATATGGTAGCGAGGGGGTTGTAGTCTTACGGACATGTCAGATAATACCCACTCGAATTCGTTGTGGCGTTTTTGTGGCTCGTATAATAAACAAAGCCGCCGCCGCCGCCGTTCCCGGGGCTGTCGTTCGAAAGACGAGCGTTTTTCTGGGGGGGGGGGGGGGGGGTCTCACTCGTCGGCGATTTATGAAAAAAAAAAAAAAGGAGAAGTAAACGAAAGTGTAATAATTAGTATAGTAGTAGTAGTAAAAGACTCACTAGTACCTAGGTATAATATTAGTTGCGAAAGTAATATCATATAATACCTATATATGATATTATAATAGTATATTATTATAGTAGAGAGGTCTACCCCTACGGTACAATAATAATATTGCGTATATACAACATACGGAGTGTGTGCATTGTGAATACGGGATTTAACTCTTCCGGTATTATATATATATATATATATATATATATATATATATATATATATATTATATACTTACCCGCGTTGAATGCGCGACGGCGGCGGTATAAGGTCAAAAGTTTACCGGCCGCGTATACGCGCGCGGTATAAACCAGAGGACGTGTTCATTGTTCTGCGCCGTGGATATCCAAAAACAACTGACGTTTTGAGAAATTTATGGACAGACTATATGCGACTTCAAACCACTCCTATACGCCATTATCGGAACCGTTAATCAATCGTTCGGAGGACGGCGATGGGGTGGGCGGCGGGCGGACGAGGGGCGGGTGACGGAGATACGAGTAAAAACCACGGACAAACAAAACAGGCACACGGGGGTATAGGATTCTTGGCAACAACGACTGAAAGTTTATTAGGTGTGTGTGTGTTTGTATATATATATATATACGGAAGGGATTCATCTAAATCGGACGAGATTCGGCTTAATGATAAACGCTCGCGTACCTCTGCGGTGCCTTTATAGATTTTTTTGTTTTTTTTGATTTTTTTAATTCGAACCCCATAATAGGCGATATGAATACGCGCACACCGTGCACCCGTAATAATCGAAACGACCGGATATTATTCAGTCGTGAGCCAAGACTTGCACGGCTTTAGTGTACACTAGGCGGCATTATGCCTGTAGGTAAGTACGCCGCCGCCGCCGTATTTTGACCCATTTTGAGTGGTGCTAGTCGAAAAACGTCGAGTGCATTATACGGCAGACTTCAGACACGATTGTTTTTGACCGATACTGCGCGTACGTGTGTATATGAGTAATATAATATTATTGTTGTGTCGTATGACAGTTACATTCGATACAGTTTACTCGATGTATTGCGAACATCAAACATGCATACACATTTTGATATATGAACTGAACAGTAGACTGAACTTCGTATAAGTATAGCTTCAATTCTGCAAATGAGATTTATTAAAATAAACCATAATTCAATTTTTAAGATCCTGTAATGTTTAGTGTAGCACAAAATAATGTAACGTCGCAACAACGAATCCACATTGATGACAATAATATTGCATTAGGTCCAATAGAAAATGTTTCGTTTGCTTTTAAATAAATATTTTAAAGAAAAATTAATGTAACTTCAAGTAAAATTTAAGTATTATTTTGACAGTAAACAATAATGAACGGTAATCGGCATTTTAGATATACCTAGTACAAAAGATACGCTATTAATTGTTTATTTAACTAATTAATTGTTAATTTGCCTAATTGAAAATCAATCTAAATAGCTAAACCTGTTGTTGTTGTTTTTTTTTTTTTAGAAAAATGTAGAAAGTAAAATTTAAGGGGAATTCTACTTTATGTATAAAATAGATGTGTGATTTTCATCGAAGGCTGACAACAATATGGGATTGGATTAATATGAAACATCGATGGCTTTAAAAGTTTTTATGTACTTACCTGCTCGACGTTAGTAATTAAAACTTCCTCAAAATCTTTTGATGTCCTTAGATACATACAAGTTCTAGAATGCGTTGAATTTTAACTTTCCAAGTAATTTAAAATTAATAACTATTTTTGATAAAAGAACAGAGCCACACAAAGCTAGAGATAATAAAATATGTATAACGACCTATAACTGCCCCTAAGTTATTTTGGTATAATATAAATTTATATTAATATATTAAACTATGTACTATAGTACTCCAGTTCTCAACCTATATATAGTAATTACTAAGTAGCTGCGATCAATTAAGTAAACACAGATATAACGCTGTATGGATTGAATAAAAATCTATTTTACCTTATGATAATAATACATGTTGTATACAAAAGTAAAGAATGTTATTTGTATAACTCTTATTTGTACCATTATAATATTATAATAAATGGCATAATATTACAATGCCGCGAGTATAAATGCATTATAGAGAAAAATATCGTATACGCTTATTCTTGAGATAAAATAAAAATTATTATTTTACCAATTATATTTGATATCTACAGTATACTTTAGTATAAATATAATATACATTATAATTTATAGATATAATGTGGATTGTAATTTAAAATGTCGAAAAATAAAGATGGTCACTCGAATAAATTATTTATAAATAATGTATATTTTTTTATGAATAATCAACTTCTGTACAGAAAAAAACCATATTTATTGATTTTTTATAAAATATTCATGATAGGTTTAACCGTGAAAAATGGTTGAGTTTTTTTTTTTTTTTAAATTGATTATTCCAAAAAAAGTGTATTTATCATAAGTTACTGTTTTCGATGAACCCACAGAGATATTATAATATGAAACGTTTAAGCAATTTATTTCTCAAATAGGAAATGTAGAAAAAGTACAGATCAAATTTGTTTAAAATCAATATTAACTCACTACTCTATTTGAATCTTAAATAATTTAATTAATACATTTATTTTTCTTACCTATGTAAAATAAATGTATCTTTATATATACATACTGCGTAAAAGAATACATTTCTCGAAAAAAAATATATACCGTGTAAAATTAAAATGATAAAACTTGAAAGAGAAAACGTAATAAAATTGACAAAATATAAAATATATTAAAATATAAACTCGTATATTATTATCGTTCTCGAATATATTTTGGAACGTTTGAACATTTTTTTTAAGGTTCTTGTCAATATTATATATTATCTTTGAATAAGGGAAATTATTCTGTGTGTATATTATTACTTCAATGAATAACTAGCAATATTATACTTGTTTTATACTCGTATTATTTCATTGAATTCAACTATAACCTACTTATGTGTAAAATAAAATATTCAGTTTTATAATTTTTTTATAAAATTCGATTCTTCAGTTCACATTCCTCTGTATTTATAATGAATTTAGTGTACCTACTATAGCTGCTTATTGGTAGTCTCGGAGGAAATATTTAAGTATTTATAATGTAAAAATTTAATAAAATTTAAATTATTTGGTTACATTTATATATGGATAAATCACGCCAAACATATCAGCAAATTTATATTACTATTACTATACACATCACCTACAGAAACAGCCAAAGGGGATAACCTAATGCTTCTTAAACGTGAATGTGTCAGGTACGTCTACGTATGTTAAGATCAGACCGTGGTAAGTTTGCTGCAATTAGACATATCAACGTCATAAGAATATAACATAAATTATTAAAATTAATGCTATTAACGTGTATGGAAAAGTTTCTACAGCAGGTGGCATATCAATTATCAATAACAAAAGTTTATTTGTGATTTTGAACAGAGCTCTTTCGATTGCGTATGACTATATTTATTTTAGCCGGTTTTCGGGGGTGACACTGTTTGAAATGGTAAGAACATGAAACGTTTTCGTAAAATAAAGTTCTACATTTAAAGTGATATACTCAAACGGTAAAAATTGTTAACTTGTCAACTAATCAGTTTAAGTTTTAAGAATAACAGCATAGCTAATAATATAACTTAGGGGTGCTCGTCGAATACCAAATCGGCCATATTATACATGGTGAACAAACGAACACGTCTCCAATCCTTTCCATCGCACATAGATCACACCTGCAGCAGTAAACCCAAACTCATATTTTATAATTTGGAATATGAACGCAAGTCGATTAAATCCTATTGTTATTTCACTTTTGCAGTAATACATTACATTAAATTCTTATTTTTTCTAACTTATCGTGTCCGACGCGTACAGATTAAAAGGTACGCTTAAAATACTTGTTAGTGACAACGTTCATAAATCAAAGGGCACTAAATTCGTTTGATTTTTAAATAATTCTATAATCTGTAATACGCACCCGATAACTACTGCAGTTAGTGTAATGACTCCGCCTAGTGAATCGAATATATTTGAACGAGGTGAACTTTCTAAGGATATGCTGGGAATAAAATAGTATTACTACGGTCGTTGAAATTACAAACACGTACATACTGCTGCTAAATTCAAAGTGGTAAGATGTGAAAAACGTACAGCGAACTGAACAAATTAATAATATAAAGAACGTAGTTTAAAGCTTAACATTATTTTTATCGGAATAGCTTCAATTATTGTCTTTTGATAATTAATAAAACTGACTGATGGTATTTTTTCGCTTTTTTTCTTATTTCTTCTGATGACTTTTATATTATGTTAATTAAATTCCTAGGTATACAGAACGAACAAACGCCATCAATTTATTTTTAAAAGAATATATTTTCTCCGTTGTAATATCCATCTACTCTAAAATATTTTTAAATTAGATTGTGATTGGGTTTTCTGGTGAAATACAAATGAGATCACTGGCAATTGGCCGATTACGGGATTATTGTCATGTACAACTTTAAGCGATCGGGTTATACAGCTAAACCGATATAACTAGAGAGTCGGATATAACTACGCTCAGCGTATGATACCATTCGATATAGTTGAATTATATGACCAATCAATTTTATAATGGAATAATATATTTGATAGCTAGACACAATTAATTTGTAATATTTTATAAAAAAGATAACAGTTTTAAATAATTTAAGTTATTGAATCAATTTCGTAACAAGGTTTTCCACACTAATATATGAGAGCGATTCATTTTCAAATTTAAAACTATAGGTATTTACAATAAATTAATAAATCAAGTTATATTTGATATTAATAGTGCCTAATAAGATTAGAAAATATTTTATTTTTCATCGTCTTGTTCAAATTATATGTCACGAAATTTCTCCGGTGGTAATACTTTATGATTTCATAAAGTCGTTATTTGAATAGTTCAAATTTATCGCACACAATTTATTTAATAATTTGGTTTTTAAGTAGGTACAAAATTATGTTAGTATTTATTTAGTTTTTATCGCCGTAGTGAACTATTCTAAATAAGAAATTCTATAACATTAGATGGTTTTATTTTAATGGATATAAAATATATGAGAGGTCTAATATTAGAGTCGAATGTTGAGCTATAAGTTACCTAAAAAAATATATATTAGATCATTCTTTTTTGTATTAAATTCTTTGAGCAGTTAAAAATCCCGAATAAAATTAAAGTTCATCCGGCCAAAATATTTAGTGTAATCTCAAAATCGTGATCACATTGTTTGTAAATACAAATAAATATAAATATAAAAATATCAAGTATACAACAATATATATCTATAAGTACATTTATACCAATTCATACTTTATTATTATAAATTAAATTTAAGTGTCTGTGCGTGGCCCTGGGAATATTCAAAACGGCTGTACCTATTTTGACGGGGTTTTTACAGGCAGATTGAGGACTTGGCGAAAAGTGATCTAGGCCACTTTTCATCCCCGAAAATCTGTTGAAACTGGGGGCAAAATAATCTTTTCAGTATATATAATATTATGAACGTCATTGATAGTTTTAATGGATACATTTTGTCACGGGATAGTTTTGCGACATCTCGCCCTATCTTCAAATGCAATCTTTTAAAAACTATACAGCTCACCACAGAGGAGGTTTAAATCAAAGTCGTATCGAATCAACTACTGTTCCTGGAAAACTGAGCGAGGAAATAGAAACACACACCCCGTTATACGTTACGATTGCGGTTTTAATAACGACTTAAAAAAATAAAATTCTGCGAACCGTTATTCTTACGGGACCGTGTTGAAAATCTGTATTTTTCTTGTTGTTCGTGTTGGCGGGCACGCCTCAAAACCGGCTAAGCCGTTTGCTAAAGAAGTTATTGCACTTAAACCGAAATGCACGTGCGCCGTATTTTACGATCATATTTTTTTTCCCGCGAAGTCTACAACAACTTCTACCACTACCATAGTACCCGTAGGATACCATAAAATTGTATTATATTGCATTATGATATTATTACATCGTCAATTCGAGCGGTCGACTCGTCGCAGAGTGCGGTGAAACACTTCGGTGTGCACATGCTGCGCCGGCGACGAGCGATGGCGTACTGCGCCGATCAGGACGCCAGCATCTCCTCGATCTCCAAAAACGTCTTCCCCTTGGTCTCGACCATGACGAAGCCGGCGGCCACGGCCCAGACGAGGTTGAACGCGGCGTACATGAAGTAATTGGAGTGGACGCCAAACGCTTGGGCGACGGTGGTGTAGGTGCCGTCCAGGACGAACGAGCCGCCGGCCAACAACATGACGCACAGCGGGGCCGCCTTGGTCTTGACGTTGGCCGCGAACATCTCGCCGAGCAGCGTGTACGTGAGCGTGCCGGCGCCGAGCGAGTAAGAGCCCGCGTACGCCCACAGCGACACCACCGGCCACCACGCCAGCGGCTTGTCTTCGGGCCCGTTGGCCACCGCGTACAGGCCGGCGCCGTACGCGGCCGTCACCAGGGCCATCGCGGCGTGCGACACCACCATCAGCGGCTTCCGGCCCATCCAGTCCACCAGAACCAACGGCACCAGGTTGCCGACGCTCTTGACCATGGTGAACACCATGACGGCCACCAGCGGGTTCATCCAGTAGCGGGTGGACGGCAGCGTGATCGAGCTGAAGTGTATGAACTGCGCACCGATAAGATTGTTATGACGGTGCGTTCGCAAATGTGCGACACACCATAGTTGTGCGTCACTCGCGCGCGTGACAATAATAATATTATTATGACGGGAAGTGTACGTAATACATTTTGTAGAGATTGGCTCTTTTTTCGGGGGAGGGGGGTGAACGACTTGTTTTTATTTTACTAAATTCATAAAATAAAAGGTTTGGGTTAACAGTCTTTCGAAGAGTAAAAATCATTGTCAGCATATTATCACTAATTGTTTTACTCGTTAAAAATATTTCCAAATACAAATAATACAAAATATAATCATTAATAACTATACATGTTTGAATTATCCACCCGGGTATAGTTCCCTGACTAAATATCAAATATATTACAGAGAAATTGTATATAAAATATAGGGTACAATCGAATTTCAAGATGAATCTGACGTTACGCCTTTGCGGGGGCCGGGGATGCACCTGAAGGATATCATGTTATGTCAAAACGTCATGAATATAATATAATGTGTTTTTCACATTATATTTTAATACACCTAGGTGCATTATGTGCCGTGTAATAGTGATGCGATGCGATGTTAAAAATCACGTAAATCATAGATGTATGTTTTTTCGATTACTAATCCATACGTAGGCACCTACATTTACTTGAAAAATTGTGAAAATAATTTCTGGTTTCGCTAAAAATATAATACTTTTTTTCAAAAAAATCGTATCAAAAGAAATTGTTTTTAAATACTTAATGATATGATAAAATATAATCCTATAAAAAGCTACAACTAATCATCTACGACAAGTAAAAATCATTTATTTCTACCAAGAAAAACTTCCATCCAAGGTTCCAGTCGTTCTAAATTCTCCTAACCAGCAAGAAAGAAAACATTTGCAGAAACTATGACGACTGACGAATCAAAATTCACGTTCAGAAACCGTCTTTACCGTGTTAATATTAATTTCAAATTTAAATAATGTAACCATCACCACCACTAAGTTTCTTCCTTACCTCTGTTTTTCATCTATCTACAGTATATAGTTTAAATTATTGTATGTTAGTGTATTATTTCAAATCTATTTAACTCATAATAATTATCCACAACATATATTATGGCCGTAAAATGTTTGGGTATATATCACGATATTTTTACCTTTGAAATGGGAGAACGATCGGGTAGGTTACGTTTAGTTACACATTTTTTTTCAGATAATATAAATTAATTAGAGTTTGTCGTTTGCGCATCATTAATATACCTCAGATAAAAAATTTGGATGGTCGTTTGAGTAAAAGTTTATAAACATTTTTTTTTCTACTATTTTACTTTTTAGAGCCTATTAGCGTTACCCAGGAGGCACCATAAGGATGTTCGCTGTTGGCTCTTAATAGTTAATCTCCCAAAAACTTTTTTTTTTGCAACTTAATTTAAAAGTATGTTCATTATAATGTGTTATATTAAATCTATAAAAATAAAAAATATTTATTTTTGTCTTGCTTATTTTTTTGCAACTTGTTCGATATCAGTAGGCTTGTGTTACCTACGTACTAACGACGTAATATTTAATTTTTTTTTGTACCTCAATACGTGTCTTTTGTATGTGTACCCTAACGTTCTCTGAATTTCCAGTTAAAATTATTTTTACGTATACAAGTACATGTTTTTCCATGTGTCTAAGTGTTGTGTCAATTTTTACTCAATAACGCGTTAGATTTTGGTTCAATGTCTTGAACCAAACATTCTTTGTTCCTTATTTATATACTTGTAAATTATAACTCGTTTTATTCTGAAAGCTTAAGCTTAAAATAAAAAAAATATATAAATAAAATTATATATTTTTTGATTGAATAATTTTATTTATTTAAAATACAGTTATGACATATGTAATAAATATAATAAAATACATCTACTCTTTTAACCATGTTATGAACCTTCTAATAAAATTATATATTTTGTTCTTTTTATATTGTATGAACTAAATATTTTACTAAAATACCTATCAACTATGAAACATTGTACCTATAATATCTAATCATTAAAAATGTGATGAAAAAGTCTATAGTTAAATAACAAAAACTATTAATAACTCTTCAAGACCTATTTACGTATTTTTAGTTTATGAACGATTTCTCAGCTATACAATGTGAGTATAATATAATATTATTAATAACTGATTCATAGAAAAGCATTATTTACCATTAAACTATTAAACATAAATTATATAAATATTAAAAAATATATGTAAAAACATATTATTGTCATCGTTATTATTTAGTGAAATATTAAAGAAAACATTTTAAAAGAATTTAAATATTTAGATTTAATATAAATGCATAAACATTAAATAAAACAGTAATTAATGCATAGACACACTATGCTATGCATTTAATAATTAAATTTTAGCAAACAGTGTTATTAAAAAAGTATATTTTAACTTAACCTTCAGAATTGGAAGAATAAACTACCAATACTCAGCATAATCTCTAGTGTTTTTTCGTTTTTTTATAATATTATCATAATTTATTATGGCAGTAAACGGGTAAGCAGCTGCCAGTGCATTCGGACCAGAAATGATGAACGGCTTGCAAATATAAAAATTCAAATTGGCATATCCATCATAATTTTATATGGTTTACATTACTCGCTAACGGGTAACTATGATGTTTTCTGTTAGTCAGCCTCAATGGAAAACGGAGAGCACCTCTGTCACCAAAGAAGCAAGCAAGTAGCGAGTAAGCATTGGTACAACAGGTATTATGCAGTCATATAAGAAATTACGTAAAACTATGTTTTTCATACAAATTTATCATATTTTGCGAGCCTCATCACTTCCGATTTGACTAAACGCGTCACGTTATCTGCTATCTTTAATCTTTAAATTGTTCGTTTTTCACTAGTTCATCGTACTGGCATCTTGCCTTTTTCTTAGTTATTTAGAATTTTATGATCATGGCCATTTTTAAAAACAGTCGGAACTAGTCTGTTTATCCTGTTGATATAATCAAACGCGCACCCTCAAATAAATTGTGATTTTTATCTTTACACCTATTTGATATAATGTACCATTTTAAGTGTTAACGCATGCTGCATGCAGGCACTAAAAGATTTACAGAGAATATCTACCTAAATATGGGTCAACTAGCTAGTTCGGTCGATGTTTTAGAGTTACATATCAGTTACTAAACAAATCAATTCCATAAAACCTAGTCATAATATTCAATATAATATTAGCTTCCATGAATACAACTGATATATACCAAAATATAAAATACTGAAACAAAACGGTAACTATTAGGTAGGCATGCCAGTCATACGCAAACGACGTGTCTTATTTTTAATGAACATTATATACACCAATATAATATCATTGATTATAAATACTATTTATAATCAATGATAATATACACACTCTAAAAAATCAGGTGGTGGCGATATCGGTCGTGTCGTTTTCTACCGTTAAAACGACTTTTCCTCTTCTAATCTACCGTTGGCGCAATGTCATAATAATATTATTCTAAAAAAAATGTATTTCTCAAACAATCGTAAAATAATGTTTTTCGTAAATTTATCACGATATACTCACCGGACTAATGCCGCTCAGCCTCTGAAACACGCTGGCCCCCGCCGTGATGACGAAAGCCTTCCGGTTGGACTTGTTCATGAACAACTCGCCGTACGTCGCCTTCGACTGCATCTGCTTGGTGACCGTCTTCTCGATCAACTCCAGCTCGTCGGTCACGTCATCCTTGGCCCGGATGCGCCTGAGCGATTTCTCGGCTTGATCCCGCCGGTCTTTCTGCATCAGATAGTACGGGCTCTCGGGCATCACCAAGAACAACACCGTGAACACGGTCGAGAAGAACAGGCCCAACATGTTGAGCTGTCGGTAATCGAGCATCTGTCCGATCGTCTGCATGCCCAGCATGCCCACCGCCAACATGATCGGGAAAATGGACAACACGGAACCCCTCAACTTGACCTCGGCTATTTCGCCCACGTATATCGGTATGGAGCACAGCGTCATCCCCTTGGCCAGTCCGGCGAACAGTCTGGCCGCGTACAGCACGTCCAACCGGGACGGCCACACGAGAATCGCGATCCAGGCGAGCATGTTCAACGGTCCGATGACGCTGATCGTCAGCTTCCTGCCGAATAATCCCAGCAGGTAACCGCACGGTATGGGGCTGATCAGGTTGCCCAGGTCGTACATGGCGACCATCATACCGTAATTGGTCACGTCCAAGTCGGTCTTGTTGTGCTTCATCAGGTAGGTGGCCGGCGACGACCATCCGATCCAATTACCACATACCATGTAACCCATACACGCTGCAGACGAAACGAATAATATACTTCTTACACCCGATCATTGTTGTTAAACTAAGAGCTCCGGCGACAAAGACCACAGTTATGCGTATGGTATACTAGTAATTTATATTTTTTCTTCAGATATTATGTACAATTATTCAACCGTGAAAGGAATTTTTTTAATTAAATATTTCATTTGTTTGTTAAATTTATACTTTTGTAGGCTTATTTTCTATTATTATAAGTAGCCTTGTTGCAATTTAGAATGATATTTATAATATTTTAAGAAACAGACATTCAAATACGTAATATTTTATCCATTGAAAAAAGTTTTTTTCGACCACAAAAAAAATAGTTTTAAAATTATGATAAAAATATATTATAGTCAATTTATTTGTATAATTGTTACTAGCATTATTATTTTTTGTTCTATAAATACTTGTTTGTATATTGACTATTCCAAAACTTACTAGTGTGGGGAAATGTATTTATTCCAAAACTATTTGAATACAATTTTTAAATAAAGTATTCAAATACATATTCTGAACACCTTTTCGCCCATTTTTTGGAATACAAAATAAAAATATTCTTCACAAGAATGCTTACCCTATTATATTTTGTTATTAAATTTACATCGCAGACATGACTGTATTAATAATAATACTATAGTATATAGATATAAAATCGATGTAGGAAACCACACCTCGACAGTGTTGGAATTCCAGGGTTTTGTACTTTATAAAAGATAATGATTATGTAAAACTATATTAAAATAGTAATTTCAAGACAAATACTTCAATTTTTGTGTGTAGGTATTCTATTATAGTAAAGGGATACACCATAAAGACAAATGAATCTGGATAACCCACATTAGCAAACAATTTAACGAAATATACATAAGGATAAAAACTCTAAACCTTATTAAATCATTTATTAACCTTGTAGTTGAAATTTCCTCTCTACTATAATACAGAGATAATAAGACCGCATGCCAGTTAACTTTCCCATAGCTGTTGCTTCCCGCAAAAAAAAATATAAACTTTCCTAAATAAATTCCTGAGAAATCACTAAAATACGAAATAAACAGCTTATTAAAAGTTATTTTGATATATTTTGTGGAACTATATGTTTACCGAACTATTTAAATGCACGAGATTTTGGCCTTTTAGTTGATATTTTACTGTGTTTAAAACTTGAAAATTACTCATGGCTTTCCATACGAATTAACTCGAGCCCGTAGCACCCTTAAAAACCCTTAAAACCCATATTACCCTATTAACTTTTTTCTCAAAACACCCGATTTAACTGAAACCCGAATAAAATATCCCGGTTAACCCGAAACCCAATATTGTTTTGTTTTACAAATTAATAAGAGAAACAATTTCACTAACTATATATTAATTATTAAAAGTATTAACAAAGATGCAAATATGCTCAATAATTCGTAGAGGGAAGGGATGTGGTTAGTTTGATGATATCCGAAAAATGTCTTCCTTGTAGTATAAATTTACATTTTACGTCATATCATATTATCTGATCAGTGTGATCACTCTTATAACTTTTCTTAGATTTAACACCCGTATTAACCCATATGAACCCGAATAACGACGATCATTATTCAATTTTTAATCTGGTAGTTGAATACCTGAGTACATCCAGCACCCGAAACCCAAATAAATGATTCAAAGCCCTGAAATTACTACAGATTTTAGTTATTTTACCTTCGTGTTGTAAAATATAATGAAACTACATAAATATGACAACCTTTGCACCATGCCTTAATAATTGTTAAATCAAAGAAAATGTAAAACTATGAATGCTTCGAAAAAAAATGTATAATATTATGCTGCTTTATATTGTGTTTTTTAGAAATGTTTTTTTGTAAATAAAAAAAAACACTCATAATTGAGGCGAATTTCCATTTTGTTCGTTTCCGCGTACATGCATTGTTGTGCATTGGTAAATAATATATTATATCAATGCATATTATCATTATAAACGCATTTCTATTTATAAAGTACAATTATAGTATTGTATTATGTACATTAATAATGGACTATAATAAAAAAGTTGAGTCTTGATAACCCAAATTTCTGGGATAATAAAAATAAATTCGACGTATGAATTTTTCAAATTATGTACCTCAAATAAGACTTAAAACCACTTCTAGGAGCAAGAAAACACTAGAGTCATCGAAGTTTTCAAGATATCGAGACTTGACTGTATATTATAACATATATAAAATATAAAATTGTATTTCTATATATTACCTTGGACTTGATAAATTATTTATAAAGAAAATAATAAATACCTATTAGAGCAATTGAAAAGGTAAAGAACACTGTTTTGAATCTTCCTTCAGCCATTTTGAAAGATTTAAGAAAAAAAAAACATTAACTGATCAATAATAATATATAGGTACACTTATTACATATTAATGTGAAAATCATTTAACAATAAACTAAATATTTATTTTTAATTTCGATGGCAACGTTATGATTATTAAAAATTACATATGTTTAATTGCTAAACTATAACCGGTAAAATAAATTATACAATACTGTATGGATGGTAGCTAAAAATAAAAACTTGTTTGTTGAACACAATCTCTATTGATCTAAATTATCAGTTTTTCAAACTAAGTAAAAAAAATTGTTGCATATTATGTTTCTTTGGATTTTTAAATGATAAAAAACTATTGAATACCAAGATGCTAAGGCTACACAAGTGACGCGAAAATGAACCATTAAATACTATTTAAAATGCAATGTTATGTTAAAATCTATATTATTTAGCTTTTATAATATATAAAATAAATAGTGTGTATCATATATTTTTAGAGAATAAAGACTTTCTAAAATATATTCCTTTTGAAATAATGTTACATGTAAGAACCATACACGTAGAAATGTAGGCATTATGTTTTTTTTCTTCAACCCTTCATAATGATAACGACATATACTTTATTGTTCAATGATAACCATGCCTATTGTCCTGCAAGCCTGTTCAGACTTTTGAAAGTTGTTTAAATATAAAGTTACTGCATATCGTTTCAAGGGCTCTCTTGTGGTATGTTCATAAAAAAAAATTGACGTACAAGTGTATTATTATATATGTTAAATGGTGAAATATATCAATACATGCATATATAAATATTATGTTGTACTATCATTACATATAGTAAATAATCAATTTTAAGTTTCAGAAAATGCAGCGTCAATGATAATCATGATTTAGCTACCTATTTAAATGTGAAATAGTGGCAATATAGAATATAGGCATCAGATATTGTTATTGTACTCGCAAATAAATAACGTACGATTTTATATTTTATTCTATAATTATTAGTTTGTAGGTATTACTTTATTATTTTTTATATTTGTATTCAATTATTCACGTATTTTCGTGCATGCACAGTTGCCCTCAAAATAGCCGTTTTTTTATACCTGAAAAAAAGCACCAGTTGCCTTCAGCGTATTATGCATGAGATTAGATACCACACTTGGCGTAAAATAGGGAAAGTAAATATATAAATACGTGAAGATAAAAAAATGCATATAATAAAATAATACAATTTACTATATTTATATAATAATAAACGGTTTAGGTTCTATATGCCAAAAGAAAAAAAATAGATAATTTTGAAATGTTTAATTTATAAATTATGTTTGATGGTTTAACGACAAACAGATTTTTCAAAATCTAATCTACTCATATTTATTAAAATTTTATACAATATAAAATCATTGATTTGTTTTTTTTTCTGAGTATGCGCGATTGGTGATGATTGATTTTTGTGTACATTACTTATAGCGATACCTACAATATCTACTTGTTTAAACTTCTTTAAAAATATTCGTAAAAATAAAAATATTCAGATGTGCAATGCTAAAAGTCCTTAAAAATTATGAATGGATTACCTGCATCAATTTAATTCATAGTCTACAGAGAATTCAATTTCGAGGAAATATAATATGTGCCAACCAAATATTCGGAAATGTCAACTATTTTTTTTCTGATAAAGGCTGAATTGACATCAGATCTTCAGTAAGACAATAGCCTATTTCGAGAGAGGGTAGTAATGAATGACAAACAATTAAGTGAAGCTATTTTCCAAATTCTGAATTAGGATCCATATAATCAGTCTTTTATCCTACATTTTGTATCCACTATGACTGAGTGAGATGAAATCTGCATCAAACGATTGAAATTAATAATCAAACGGCTTTGTAAGCTACACGAATACAGTGTTCGAAATCAAATGCAAGTCACAATATAATTAACAGATTCGAATCAAGCCCAATGCTAGAGCATTTTCCTTTGTAGACATTAAACAATAAATTGTAAGTTGTTGATGATTTGTTATGCAATAATGGATACATAAGTGAAAATGTATAATATCCATTTTTGGCTCAGTGTATTGTGAAAAGTTGCAGAAAAAATTTCGCTCAGTACGCAAATGTTCCGTCCACGAAATTTTTATCTCATAACCAAACTATTTCAAAATTGATTCTATATAACAAAATTACATTTTTTCGTGTCATTGTCATTATAATTAAATAGACATTTCTCATATTTATAATAATAAATAATATAAGTTAATTATTTGTAATGCCGTGTAAACTTCAAAAATAGATTTTGGTAATGGTGAAAGCGTTTTTATTCTCGTACGATAAATTACGAAAAGAATTCGTATTCTTATATAAGGAGATAATAAGTAGTAATAGACGAATACTAGTTTAAATCGTTCACTTCATTGAACTTCTTCGCGTATTAATTTTAATGAGCGTTTAGGAAATATCATCCACAGCTTTTCGTTTTAAAGAATTAGAAATAGTTTCTTTTGTTACATTTTCACGCTACGAATGTTTATGTTCGACAACCGATTTGAAAAGAACCTTTTAAACTTCCTTCATTTATACGCAGCTTTGAAGTACACGACTTCAATATTGTACATCTTCATTTAATATCCGCTTATGTAATTCGATCTGTTTTAAATGTGTAATTATTCAAAGCTAATACGATTTTTCATTTTCACCAAACACTCACATAATATAAATATCCATCATGTAACCGACTTCAGAGATTTTTGCCTACTAAAACGAACTTAAAAAAGACAAAGATATTATACCACATAATAATATTAACAATAATAATAATAAAGATGCATTAAGAGGACGTTACACCGACGTCTGTTGTCTCCGTCTTACAAATTCGTAACATATCATAGCACATTTTACGCTCAGCAGATCACGTTTAGCATCATTATTTTACAAATTAGAGTGAATTGACCTGTTATAAAACTTAAAGGTTAGGCCAAAACAGCTGCTGAAGGAAACTAATCAATACCCATATTTTTAATTACAATAAAGTATCTAAAATATAATAAAATATATATCAAATATCGTCTATTTATACGTCTTGCATAGCTTTATAATTTAAACTTTAAGATCATTTTCAATTGCATATAATATATACAATAGTATACTAATTACTTCATAAATATCTCTATAAGTATAACTTGTATAATAACTATACAAGTTGAAATTTACTCATTTGGAAATCAAATATTTTTTTTATTCTTAAATATAAATATATATTTAGTTTTATTAAAAGTTTTCAAAAAGAACACAATGAAAAAACAAATATAATTTATTCATAGAAATTTTAGTATTTATTTTAAGTATATTAATAATTCATATTTTATTTTGTTTTGTTATTCTTCAATTATTATATTCCTGAAAATGCTCTCTCTTTATTACAGAGTATTAAAACCGAAGACGATCCGACGCAGTGAACAAAATGTAATCCTCATGGCTTACATATCCTAATACATAATGCATGAATATCGGCATAAGTATCATAGGTCTCAGGTACAGTAGTAGTCTATGTTGTATACTATTGCAAATATTTTATTTAAAATAAATCAAATGTTTAAAATAATCGGATTTTAATTTTTAAGACAGGGGAAATTCCTCTGCTATATAATTACTCGTACACATCATAGTATATTAAGGTTTTAAATAGTAAAATCTTTTTTCATTTTCAATGTGAAAATTGAAAATTAATAAAATTTATTTTACTATAAATTAAAAAAGGATATAATATTAATAAGTGTAGGTACCTATTTAATATATAATATATTTATAACGTAGGTATTTCATAATAACATGCAACATAGAATATCTATGGTCTATAATCAACATAAATATAATGTAATTAGAATAAATCATTGTTTTGTATAGAATCTTCTTCAATTTATTTGAGTAACCTATTTTTCATAATTATTTTTATAAAAAAAAAATACACTTGAGAATATAATATTATGAATAGTATTGTATTTTTCTTTAACAGAAAGAAACGAGCAACTAGATTATGTTAGAGTGAGCAATATGTTCAGCTTGACTAAGTAAGTGTAAGGTAACCACAATAAACAGCTTTTAACATAATTGTATGCATAATATATGTTACAACCATTAGCAAATTGAGCGTTTATACTATTCTTGGATAGTGCTATAGGTTAGGTTAGACCTACCTGTAAAATATACTTACGAACCTAGTTGAATACCTACCTAACAAATATAAAATATATTGAATACTAATCGTATCCATCATACGCATTATATCGTAATACGTATCTGAGACATGATAAAAATAAAAAAACACTTTTATTAAATAAATTTCGCAATAACTTTTTATAATATAATACTATATAGTAGTATTATATTATTATTAATTATTAATAAAACATGGAAAAAACTAAACATTTTCTAACAGTTTGTTTTCAATAAAAATTTAGCGTATTAGTTTGTATTCAAGCAAGGGCTGAATTAATAAACTTGCAATAAATGATTAATAAAGTTACAACTGTTTAAAATATTTTTTTTTAAAAATGAACTATATCCGGATAATTGGTACAGTGTTTTACTGACAGTTATTATTCGTCACTCGAAAAATAAAAATGTATCGTATGTACATTTCAGGGAAGCCAAAAAGTTTCAAATCCGATAATTTGTCACTCTTATACAATAATATACTTGCCATGTAATACTTTATTACAAAAAAATATAAATTATGCATATATGATATATATATATGTGTGTTAGTAAAATAATATAATAACTTTTACATAGGTTATCGAAAATATTGTCTTGGTATAATTTGATCGAATGGGTAGCATTTTGTCTTCCATGTTCGGTTGTGGCACGGATATTATTTAATGTTAGTCAGATGTAAAATAATATATATTATAAATGGAATTAAGAATATTGGAAAGTAGCAGCAGTTAAATTAAATTTTCGTAAAAAATTAACATTTATTTAATGGTTCCGAAGCTTTAGCACGTATTATAAATGCAATGTCCACTGATGTTGTATTGGATATAATATTATAATAAACATAAACAGCCAAAAATAGATCCAACGACTAAAAAGCAGGTGTAATTTTTTAACACGACTTTTGGATTTTATATACTGTATCTATGTTGGCGATAAACCATTATATTGACACACAGAAAAATCACAATATGTTCACATGATGTGATGTACCTGCACGCTACAATAATAGTTATAGCCAGTTAAGCAATCTCTTCGAGACAACAAATACTTAATCTTCCTCCAGACTTAATACCACCCATGACGAATTCTAAATACACCACTGAATGGTAGACAGAAGTGTGGACAACTCATTAAGATAGCATTCTATCAGACAACATATTATAATAACGTACTGCGAACGTGATACCGTCCATTACTATTCCCAATAAATGCGACGCATAAAAAATTTTTTTGTGATTTTGACTATGATAATTTATAATTAAAAAAGTTTATTTTTAAGTGTATTATTAATTTATGAGAAAAGTAATAGTGACCAGTTTCTAAAATTACAAAGTTAAAAAAAAAATCCATAGCACGCTTACAAGATATTTTTCCTCTAAAAAGGAAATCTATGAATCATAAATGTGTTTTTGTTAATAATTAACCACGACAACGTAAACCTTACGAAAAATCAGTCAGAAACAAAAAAACGGATACTAACTCAAAAACAAATTTGTATAAAAAAATGTACAGTTTTCTGACTGTTAAATATTTAATAATAGAATGAAAAATATTTTCCATTGATGGATGATAGAAACTCATCGTTCTATGATATACCCTACAAATGATTTCCATCTTATTAGTAAAAATTAATTTTTAGTTTTTCTCTCACATTCTAGTTTTTTTTATGAAAAAAAGACGTTAATATAATAATTAATGAATTAATGTAGGTAATCAAAATTTCATAATGCTGTAAATTGCTAATTCCTTATTCGTTAACATATATTATATAAATTATATCCAATCAATAGTTATTAAAACTATTAGTTTAAATAATAAATAATAATTATTAATAAGTTTTATATTTTTTTTTAATGTATTAAATTAAATATAAGTAATACTTACTTTACATACCAGTATGTATACTTACATACTACATTCCAGTATGTCATCTTCTCATAACTAATTAATATGACCTACTATCATAACTAAAATAAATACCTACAATACGTAAATATGTATTTGTTTTTTTTTTTATGAGCCTTGTTCATCTGCTTTTTTTTATAAAAATAATGAATAATACCTAGTGATATTTGTATATTGTGTATCAACTCTGGGAATGCATATAATTTCCATATAATTATTTAACAGTAATTTTCATCACGAAAAATCAATAATATTTTTATGGACAAATTGAATATTAATAGAAGTTAAACACTACAAGGACATTTGTATTATTATGTTTTAAATTCCAAGTTTGGCATGTTTAATACGTTACTATAACATTATTATTTATTATGTGTAGGTACAATATTCTTCTAGTGATTTCTTAGCATTTTATTTTAGGTAAATTTATTATTGGCTCGTGTTACACATGGCGTAAGAATTTAAAACTAAAAAAAAATCAAGTGTACCTACGTTAACCTACTTTCTGTTACTAAAACCTTACCTATTCAACATGAGCTGATAAAAGATTAACTATAGTAAAACATATACGACGATTCGTATTTTTTCAAAGTTCTATAATACATGTCATTCATATCTTTTGGATACTGACAATATATCCGCTAGTTTATTGAACGTTATAATAAAAAAGAGAGCTTTTGTCTGGGAATGTTGTTTCTAGCCAATAAATGAAAAATAGTCACTTAAATTATCTGTTATTACGATGTGTATTGGACTTACAGACAATAATATTGAGCAAGTATTCGGGACTTTGCTGACTATTGGTTGTTGCGTTTGATCATAAAAAAGCTAATGTTCGTTTCAAGCATCTCGAATGGCAAAAAGTGGTGTTTTGTCTTCACGAAAGAAAACATGTAAGAAATACTAAGTAAGTTATAAATTTTACCAAGTTTCCGTTTCATTTTAAAATAAAAATTGATGGACTATGACATTTAAGTTAAAGTTTGTAAGTTTCATTTAACACATTTTTAATTGATTAATTAAATGTAAAACTAATTAGTTCGGTATAAAAAAATACAATTACAGACTTTTTTTGTAAGTCATAATATTATGAAAATACTAATCATAATATTCCTAGTACAATATAATATTGTATAGTCATATAGTCGATAAAACAAGTGATTAAGTTTAATTTGATAATTATCATTGTGTTTTAATTAAAGCATAACTTACATAACTATATATACAATTAATTAGTATAAAAATAGTAAAATTCAACGAAAAATAAATATTAAATTAAAAAAATACTAACGAGAAAAAAGTTATTTTATTGATTTTTTTTTCACCAAATTAAACTGTTTTGGAATGTAATTGAAAACATGATATACATTTCAACATGCTTTTTGCATACAAATTACAATTAGTTTGAATAAAAACAGCAACAAAAATCTGCATATAATAAAGTGGTATAATATTTTATTAAGTGGTCCGTTTTTGGTAACAACAAAAAACATGAGTTCAGCTATTGAACAACACTCTAGTGAACATAGTCCACTTTGCAAAACTTCATATACCTTCTGCATGAATTGAACAAGTGCTTAAAAAATATAATAAAATTTAACCGTATAGTTTTTGAAGGATACTAGAATTAGACACGGCTTAAATCGATTTATATTTTCATTATTATTGTTTAGATTTTCCATTGTATGTACATAATTATTATTTTATTTTTATTTTATAAAAATAATATAGGCGATCTCAAATTAGCCATTATATTTGATTCGACCCTGAAGAGGATTTGTCGGCGGTAACAAGCTTTAAAATATTTTGTTTAAAAAAAAAAATTTTCATAGGTCGACAATATTATGAATCCACACGCGATATACACCATCATATTAACACGATGTTTACATGTATTCAAACCGATGAATTAATCAATATAGATTGAATCAATGAAAAATACCAAAAAAATATTTTGCTGTTTAGTAGATTTTAAATCGTTATTGAGTAGGTTACTGATAGGATATGTTAAATTTGAATCCAATGATAATCATAGCAACCAAAAAAAAGATTCCGAGAAAAACTGGTAGGTCAGGCTCTATAAAAATATTTTTACTTTTTAATATTTTGTTTTAAATAATACGATAGGTTAAACTAATTGTTTTAAAAAACATCGCATATTATAATTTATTCTGTCATAAAATATATGCAATACATTTAAAATAAACTTATAACTTGTAATATTATTTTATATATTTTGATATTTAACTTAAAAATTTCTATTTCAATACTGACGTAATGTGGTTTCGTGGTATACCTCAATAGTATAAAAATAAGACCAAACATTTCGAAAATTTAAATTTGTCTAGACATAATAAACGGTTTATCTAAAAGTTTCAATTTTATGAGATTAATATTGTTTTTAAACTTTGAATGGATTTTCAACAGTAAAATAATTGAAATATTTTGTGATTTTGATAAATTTTGAACTTCAATTGTTTATAAACGAATTTTAGTTCCTTTTATATCTACTTATAAAAAATGTAGTATAAATTGTTCAAGTTTTTTGCCTTGGAAAAATAAAAATTATCAACAAATATATGGTGGGGAAAATCAAGTCTAAAATTGCAACCGTTTTTAAATAGCTCAAAACGTAATAGTTTATTGGAGGTACTATAGGTGCCTGTATAAATAATAGTAAAAATACTAAATATTTGTTTCCCATTGGTTTTTAAAAGTACTGGAAACTTATATACTATCAATTAGATCCGATCTGCTGATTTCTGGAACTAACCTTAAAGTCGGATATTGAAACATTTTTACCGCTCATATAAACGTGATGATAAAATAAAAATCATAAAAACTAACAGCAGTGTTGTAAGACCAACGCTTTCATCTCCATTCGTTAAATAATAACAAACCGTTTCGTGCCGGTGTTAGGTATTGTAGCGACAACGACGACAACATTAGCCGCAAAAATTTAATTATTTTCGAATTTGAAATCATTTCTCGGTTTGTTGGTAATTTGTTACAGCAGGAACTCGATAACTGCTGCAGTATCGTGTGTCACGTGGCTCTCGATTCCGCCAAGTGAATCACGTTGAACTTCCTGAGAATCTGCGGAGAATAAAACGGTTATTATAATATACTTCCTTTGAAAATACTAGCACGTACTGCTAAACTCCGAGTAGAAAATTTACAGCAAACGGAACATATTAATAATATTATAAGAACGTCGTAGTATAACGGCTAAAATTATATTTATTGGAATGGCTCAAACCCACATTGCCTTGTGATCGTTTATTAATAAAACTGATTATCATCGTGTGTCTCCCCTCCCACCGTGTTTCATTCAATTTACCATTTTATACATCTTTAGATCACCGAAGTATACTGTTGCGATAATGGACATTTTAAAATGTTAAATACCCAATAATCATCGACTTATTTTTGAAAAAAAAATCTTAGTCTTAGGTGCTGTATAAAAAGATGATAATAATATGATGATTGGGTGGTCTTGTAAGCCGCGTGTGTTTTAAACGGCTGTCTGCCACCTGTCTGAATGTTATTAAATGTTGTTCAAATGTTTCTAAATGTTGTTTTTACAACCGAACGGTCTCGCAACTTGGCCGATTACAGAACGATGATAGAAATGTACGAATTAAACTTACCTACTCAAAGATGCATGGTCGTTTGCTAGACTAGCCAAAGGTATAATATACCGTTATGTTATGTTATAACATTCGGCGTATTATACAATAAATAGATTCGTATTATATTATGAGCTGTCAATGTTATAATGGAATAATAAATTCAGCAGCTATAATACATATTTTCTAATAATAAATAACAAATAGTTATCGAATCCGTTTCGTTATAAGTTTTGCGAGTGTAAGTGGTTTATACTTTAAATTTATAAATTCATTTATACTTTATACTTTATAGTAATAAATCAATATTTATTTGTTAGTCATACGATATATTATACGTATATTAGACACGACGTTGTGTTGTATTATGTTACAATATTTAATATTTATCCAACGATACTAATTACTATGACTGATTACATTTGTTAATTTTATACTAAAGAGGTATGTTAAAATGTTTACAATTTATTTAACAACATTTTTTTTATAAAACTTATACCTATAGTTAATTATTAAGTTTCCTTCATAGTAAAATAAAATAAATTATATTTCACAACTCACACTACTAAGATTCATTTGTCAGATAATACACTAAATTACTTAATATCATGTAATTTTATTTTGGTAACATATTTGAACGGTATGTACTTACTCACTTAATAATGTTAAACTGATATTAATTGGATATTGTTATAATAATGCAATATTTAACACGTTCACCGAGGGCGGAAATTTTCTAGTGGTCTATAAACAGACAACCTTAAAAATATACAAACTATAATTCCGATGATAAGTATAGTAGTATTATATGCAAGTACAAAAATAGTGAAAAATGAATGATTGTAGAGACTTGAAAATGTCACCAAATATTAATATTAGCATTTCCTAGACAACTTATTAAAAATTAACCAAATTTTTAAATTTCACCTATGTATACTGGTATATCGCTGATAAATGATTATGAATTTATGAACGAACTTCTGCTTTCACGTACTAAGATTTTACAAAATATCACAAAACATTCTATTCTCGAACACTTTGTTCTAAAATATACATACATTATACAAACATACGGACGTATCATATTTACAGAATGTTCGGCACAACAGGTCCACACCAAAATGGCGAGGATCATAAATCAAATACCATATTGTAGTATAAGTGCTAACGAACCCACATCTACGGACCAGTCAAGCCAGTATATCATTTTTTAAGTATCTGCACACATCTTCGACGCAAATTAACATATTTTTCGTTTGGACGAGTAGGTATACTAGGTAAATAATATAGAATAAAGTTAAAATGTATTTTTTTTTGTTCTAATATTAGGCCATCCTAAAACCACTATTTGAGTATAAACGTTAAGTGATTCATATGGGAAATTGGAATTTTTCATTATCACGAGAAGTTAAGAAATAGCGAATAAAAAAACTTTGGTTTGGAGGTAACATTAACTTTTGTTCTTGTAGTTCTGAAAGCACTAATTGATCAATGACCACTAAAATTTGGGAATTATTATTTTCCGTGCTCCCTTTCTGTATTATAAAACATCAGAAGGTTACTCCCTCTACTCAGTTTTTTTTTAGGGGGGGAGTACTAATATTTGTTTTTGTGTATCCCGAAAGCACTTACCACTAACATTTGGCATTATAGTGGGTCGTGGGTGGGAGTTTATACTTCTCATCATGCGGCTAACTTCACGAACCTACTACGTATTTATTTTTTTATGAATTTATTAAATCATATTAGTTATGATAAATAATGAATGTTTTTTTTTGTTGTAAGAAAATCTTGCGGGAGCCTATAGGCACAAAATGCAAATTATTTTAGAACAAGGGTATGAAAATACTATAATATAATCAAGTATAATGTATAAGATAATAGTACAACACTACAATAATTCTTTTTTCGATTTGTTTTACCCATCGTTCATGTACACATGTACCTAATAATATGTGAATTGTGAGCATGCATATTCATACTGTCGAGTTTTCTATTCAAGAATTATTCGATCATAAAATAATTTATTTTTAATATCATCCTTAAGCGAACATGGAGATTTCTCTAGCTGTCGCATACACACTTTTAACGAGAAAAATACAAAATACGACAGGTCCGTGGAGTTTGCCGCCCAAAATCAAGATTTTTAATTTAAGTTTTTTCAATAATAAGTAATTATTTTTTAGTGAGGTTGTGTTGACGAGACAGAAACTCACCAAAACAAATACTTACTTCACGAATAAAGGTATGATTATAATTCTTAGAATACTTTTATAATGGTCCCACGTTGGATTGATTTTATATGTTTTTGGTGAACATCCTTCGAAGTAAGCACTCTCGTGTAACAATACATTAATCTGTACTTCACGTGTCATGTATAATATCTAATTGTATTATCGTGTTTTTGACTGCTAACCTCGGGGTATTAATCCTTTGAGTTTCGAACATTTACCTTTTACTATTATAATTTATCTACGCATTGTATACATTTATATTTTACATCATAAATTTCTCCCACTCGATTCACGTACACCTGAGGTATGTGCTGAGACAGTTTAATTGTTTTCAACTTGGAAATTTCAAGTGTGGCTAATGAAATGACTTAATGACACTTCATATGAAACTCCACTACCTACCGAAATGTACTTGTTTCATGTAAAACTATAGGATGACGTGTTGAGCATAACTATTTTGTTTGAGTATTTGATTACATAAGTTGTTCGTAATTTTAACTAGGTAATATTGTAATTTACACAAGTCAAAACGTTCAAATATAATACCTAGCAATACAAAAACTTTAATACTATCAAAGTTATTTGATTTCTAGTGGAAATAAAAAAAAATTATTTCACATTCTTTGAATAGGTAACTTTTATAATGACGGTTAATATTTTATCAATACGGTGTTTCATTAATTTATGTCAACGTTAACTACATTTTACCATACCAAATTCATGTTAAATAACAATTAGCAAATTATATCAAATTATTTAAATCGTATTTACTTGCATGACGTTGAGAAAAAATGAATGAAATTTAAATAATTTAAGTATAAAGAGGCAATTAACCGTACCGACCAAACGTAAACTGTTTAGTTCTATTTACTTGTATTATTACTTACTTTTTTTTATTAAAACCTAATAATAATATTTAATTGAGCATGATGTTAGTAACTTTTACATTTCCAAACTTTATTAGTTGATTTCGAAATAGCCAATGTCGTGGCTATAGATAATACGTGGCTAGTGTCGACATAGGCCTATAATATACGTTTATCGATTATTGTCAAATTGACCAATGTCAAATCTAATTTGGTCATACTGCATATAAGAGGCATTGGTCGTTTTAACTCCAGTACCATAATATATTTTTAACGACAAATAATTTCAATTTCATCAAAATGTGACATTGGCCTTCATGCACCAAGCCAAAAATTTTTTTTATTATATGAATGTGAATAGGTATGTGATCTTAGGTTATTCGTTGACCTCAACGAAACCGCACCAGAATTTTATTAGTTGTAGTTGACTTGTGAATCAGTCAAATGACATAAAAACATTATACTGCAGATGAGTTATGTGAGTGAAAGTAATTTTAAGAGTGATAGGATGGAGCACTATATAGCTGAACATACAACATATAGCTTGAATCTGTTGATACTCCTAAGTCCTAATTTGTAACTGTAGCACTGTAACTATCATTTTTATATTTTGTGTATTATGCAATGTAAGCAGTTCATTATGACCTCTGCCACGTATAATATTTAAGGAGTTGTGTTTAGGCAATTATTTTGTTTCTTGTGGTTACTGTTCGTCTTTGTGATTGTAGTTAATGATCACTAGTGTGTATACTCACCACCAACACTCACATCATTCAAATTACGCAACCGCGTGCATGTGTCATATAGTCATCAGATTAAAATATTCAAAATTGGATTTGAGGACGTGTAATAGGTACACGCGTGACAAAAATGTAAGTACTTCCAATGGTCTGTTTAAAAATGTAAAGATGTTTGAATGAATAAACAAGATCACTTTGTATCGGTCAAAGCACTTTTTCAGTTTTAGCAAATTCTTTACGGTTATAAACATTTGAAATATTTTTCAATTTTTATATTCAATATATTGAAAACAAAATATATGCTCCATCCGATTCAAAGTATCCTTCTTTATCAAATCAAAAATCTTTACATTTTTTAAATCCAACCACTATAGAAGCACCTACCTTAATTTTTGTCAGTCACTAAGGTCGTTTTGATGAAAAATTAATGGGGTTTGCAGGGTTTGCAGGGGCCATAATCAAAACCCAGAACTATACATTTACGGCTCTACCTAAGTTAATTTTAAATTCTGACATGCGAAATATTACAAAGATATAAACAATATACTCCAGTTAAATATAATAGATTAGTAAAGAATTAGTAAATACCTGAGTAAAACTTTCTTGTAAGTAAAAGCATTGTTTAAAGTGAATTTAATGACAGTTTTCAATGTTTTACTATAAGTACTTATTATAGTTTTAAGTGTTATATTCTTAGTAAATACCTAATATTTCGCTATAAACAATTTAACTTTTTTTTTTTTAATATAAACTTTTTTTTTCAGCATGGCAGTTACAAAGAAAGCTTAAGAGATTTCTATCAAAGAGAAAATGTACCAAAGAAAAAAAATTATCATCTAGTTTAGCAAAATCGGAAATAAGATGGTAGGTATGTCTATTTTTGACCAACTACAGTTTTTGTCACTCGTGTACAAACAAAAGCATACCATGTCAAACTTAGATGTCGACGAACATCAAAAAATTTCGAATAAGTTCATTCAACTTCAAATCGAAATGACTACAGGTACATTAAGCGAAAATCATGACAATTTTACAGATACCTGACGTGCCAGATTCTAAATCATAAAATGCAATTCCTTGATAGTTTAAATGAAATAAATATGACATTGTATTTTCTGAGCTGTCTGAGATGTCATAATAAAATATTTTGAAAAAAATGATCCAGATAATTTTGAAGAAAAATGTAAAATGGAACATATTAGAAATAGTTTTAAAAAAAATACTTGACATGGTCATCTCTAAATCATTATGTATCGTATAAGCTGGCCATGAGTTGAAAAACACTGTTTAAAAGATGAATTTTGTCTTCCGTGTGTACGAATTTCACGTAAAACTCGTAAGACACTAAACGTCAAAACCATATCCTCACCGGTTTCCGTTTTAGCATTGAACTTTATACATATTTTCAAAAACAGGAAATACATTAAAATATATTTTACAAATAATGATAAACTAATGTATAATATCATATAATTTCTTGTCACATGAATACTGATACACAAGCATTTAAAACAATCACAGGTTATCATATTATCAATCATCAGTAAGTAATAAAAAAAAATAAAATATAAATACTCGTAGGTATTTGTGGGGGTACTTTAACTTACGTGTTTGAGTACGAGACGCTATAAATTCGAACATTTGTTTCACGTGGAAAAACAATATCTGAAGTGTATAAAAAATAAAATGGCAATAGTGGTTCCCATAACAACTTGAAGGGCCTAATCGTCCGGTAACAAAACTGAGATGGAAATAATGATAACGCATAAACGAAAGGTAAGTGATATCGAGAAATCGATTCAAATCGATGTGCCATCGTGTCATTTCGCATTTTTCTACCCGATGGTTATGTATGAAATTGCCTTTTAAATGTTACTACTGTAGTATAAGGATAATGTATTACACCAATATATATTTGTATGACGTTTTGTCAATTTTTCGATTTATATAAACTCGAGGAAAAACTTTTATTGCATGTCATATCCCTAAATAGACATAACGAATGGAAACAAAATATCAATAAACAACAACAACAAAAAAACCACCAGAAATATTTTTGTGGGTAGGTACTTTACAATAGATATGTGAAGGAAGCTAATTTATTAAGAATATGAGTTATGGTCGTTTTTGTAATTTCTCAATACAACTGCGGTACTTGAAACGATGTAAAACACATAAATAAAACGCATATTTATGAAAATACTCCAAATATTTGGAAAAATTGTAAAATAAACTCAATAACGGTGTTCAAGACTTTTGATTGGAAGTCTGCTCAAAACTATTTTTTAAATTAATTAATTAACTTTTTTAATTTAGATTTAGATTTAGATTTTTTTATTTAGAATAAGTATCTATGAAATCGTTGTATAATCTATAATATTACGATGATGAATTTTATTACGAGTAATATATATTGATGAAGATAATAAAACAGTTCGATTAACACCAGATTAACAAGTATATAAAAATTGGTAAAACTTTTGTTTTAAAATATAAATCTTGAGTTTGAATACGTATAAATATTATCTAGTTTTCATATAATCCGTTAATCACACTGAAAACGACATAGTTTGAATACATGGATACAATAATACAACAAGCATTTCCCATAAACTTTCAAGCTTTTGTTAAAAATAGATGTAATATAAAATATTATGTTACATTTATTTTGTCTTTTATTAAATGTGTTTTTTAAACTACTGGAAAATTCGAAAAAATGACCTATGTACCATCTGCGTTCAATTTATAATCGATTTGTATGACTACGTGAAAGTTACTGATCATTTTTATTGTCCCAAAATATATTTTACGAAGGAAGAAAACGGGTAAAACAACACTTCATTGTAAAATCGATAGTTACCTTGCTCAAGTCAGAATCATATTGGCTATTGCTGGTAATTTATTTATTTTGGATTCTACGTATGTAACAGAATTCACGTGTCTTTTTTGTCATAAAACATAATTAATATACGAAAAAATCGCCTACGATAATTAAATTTTATATTTTACCTTAAATGTAAATAAGATTAATACTATCATTAATAAGTAACAAGGTGTTGAAACATTACACGTATAAGCAACAATTAAATGTAATAATATGATGACATTTTAAGGTGGCTGATTATTATATATTATATTAGGTGGGTACATAAATTATTATGCTTTGTTATATTTAGTAACAATGTAATAATTACAAATTCTATAAATCAATATTACGTATTACGTAGTTGGTAAGTTAAAAAAAATTACATTTTGCTTTGAAAAAAATAAGAGATGAAAAAATAATTAAATAAACAGGTTATACTGAGTATACTGATTTTAATGTTTAAACTTTGAAACACCCACATTCTTTATATAATATTTAATTATGTTTAGCCATTTTAACAAGATGAGTTTACATGGATTTGTATTATTTACATATTTCAGTTTGAAATGTAATTATAACCATTTGAAAAAAAAATTGAAATTCGATTATAATGAGTATTCCTGTTTTTAAGAACCCTTCACCATAACAATTTCAACAAAAGAAATTCAATTTTATAAATACCAAAAAGTTACTTTTCGAAGTAAATCATACTAAAACTATGATTAAAATTGAAATTTAATTTTAAAGTACATTAAATCTAACAGCTAACACTGAATTTTTAGTCTCACATTTTTTTTTTTTTAATATTCAGAGACTGCACTGACGTATTTTAATGCTCTTATACATTTAATGTATACATTGTCGGAAAGCTTTTAATGGAAAGTGAAAATGTATCCTTTCCTTTAATATAATTCTCTTATTTACAGTATTGAACGAAAAACTATTCGTTGCTTCGTTCCATTATTCGATAGTCGTTATGTGGCGTGCATTTTCTAAAATGTGGATTACTTTGAAACTTTAAAATCCATAACATTTTACATGAAAGTGTTTATCTGTTTATCAACGTATGCATTCAATATCATAAAATATAAATATTTTTTTAGATATTGGCGTCGGACAGATTGTCTAAAACGATGTAAACCAAGTGTGATAATGCATTACCTACCAAAATATTTTGCCATGTAGATTGGTAGGTACGTGATAAACATTTTGAAATTTAAGTATATACCTATACTATCCTATCAATAATACCACAGAATATTTGAAATATGTTCAAAATAATGCTTGTGATTTACTAATACATATTCGTAAGTAAACGTACGACCACGCAATGTTACTCGGAAAGTTTTTCAACATGTACAGTATTGCAATTTGCCACAACCAACAACTACAACTGGACTCCAACCGAACTAAAACTTTAATTATAATTTTTTCACAGAACGTATTTTTTTCCATTTAAAAATACAAATGAGATTGAAACTTGCATCTCTCCTGGGGGTCAGGAGCTGTTACATGGAACTGAAGGGTCATTCTATGATTGAAATGACAACAAAAGTTATGAACAAATTGACATTATCTGCAATGGTAGGCGGCCACCGTGAAGTTATGATAATTAGTAAATATTATTGTTTTTCCTTTTTATAACGTCGACATTGCTATAATAATTTACAGGCAGGTCGATGAGTCAAACACGGCAATGATGATTATTATCAATGGTCGTAAGCAAAATATATTTTTTTTTTATTTTAAATTTAAATAATATAGCTAGTATTATACAAAGGATATATAGTTATTAAAATTTCACAATAGTGCAATTTCGTAATAGAATATTATGTGGAAAGTTTCAACCCTCTGCTCATATTGTTTAACTACGACGATGTATTTTTTTTAAAAATAATATCCATAATCATAATAATAATAGCAATATATAAAGCTTGAAACTAGGGTCTGATCACTTTTCGGGTCGATTGTTCGCAACAATAAGGTAATAAAGGTTTTATTATGGAGGAGAGAAGCGGTTCTTTTGCAGCCCTCATCCGGGTAAACTAATCGCCGCAAAATCGTTCACGATAACAATAATAATGGTCTTGGTTTGTCGTTCAAAGTTTTGACGGGCCAATTGCAATGGTCTGACGAGAAAAAAATCAACTAAGTGGTCGTACGTGATAATAATACTTTCATATAACCATAATAGCTTTGACCACACTAGTTGATTCAAGTTTTCGTTGCTCAGTATATGTGTGTGTGTGTTTAAATTCTAAGCATCATTTATGAAAAGAAAAAAAAAACATTTGCAATATAAAACGCTATAGTTTGGTATAACTCATGTAAACATTTTAAACAGTTTTAAATATTGTGATCAATAATAAATATAATGTAAAAGATAATACTAAATTAATTTTAATGATACGAACAGGTAATATTACTTATTAGTACCTTTTTGTACCTTCAAGCCTTATTAATCTCTTAATACACTTTGGATGCGTATGGTACATCAACAATTCCCTTAATTGATATAGCTATATTATTATCTACAAATTAAAATTTATTATTTATACTAAAATATAAAACTATGCCTCATTAAGTAAAAAAAATAACTATATATAGTTTTTTTTTAAATTTAATACGTTTAGTATATAAATAAATCAATACAATCAATTAAACGCAATCAAATAATTATTAATAAACACGGTATCTATACAAAATATAACTATTTTATGTCTTTGATTGTAGGGTTGGTTGGTATTTGGTGCAATCTACAACCAGTTACGTAAAGGAAGATAGGGTACTATACATATTATGTAAACAAAAAATGTATTTATTTTAGCTTACTATAAAACATAATTTTTTAACACAAACTTTGAATAAAATCTACCTAATAAATTCAGTTTTAAAATCTTATTTTTGATTTTTAGGTCTGTTTTTGGAGTTTTTTAAATCATTATTATATTTTATTAGTATTACCTACCTTTAAGTTTTTTTAATATTTTCAATAATTTACGCCACAAACTTTTTACACACATTTTATGAATTATTGTTTGATTTTCGCGTTAAAAATAACTTACATGTTTTGTACGTGCATTAGACTTAATCAATGAAAGATTTAATTTAAAATAAGTTTTTATATTTTTAAATTATGATTCTTTAGTGTACTTATAATGCATTTAATACTAAAACTTTCAAGATTTTAAGTGCATTTTTTAATGTTATTAAATGCATTCATTTCTGCACAAAAATATCTAATATTACTATATTAGCTTATAAAATAATATTCAGATCAAATGAATTCCAGAAATTTCCGATCGTTATCGAAATTATTTTAATTTAAATTCCTATACTAAAATATTATGTACATATTAAAAATGTATTTTATAATATTTACCTTATAAACAATGTTAGTATTATAAAAAATATATTTAATAATAGGTATACTCGTTGCCCACAAATGAGCTAGAAGCATCATCGACTGAAAAATAATAATATGAATGTCTTAACAATAAAACCAATTAAATCTTGAACGGGAGTCGGTATTAATTATCACGAGATATTCTATAGTGTACTGTTTTATCATTAATACAATTATTTATAAACGGATAATATATTGAATCGTAGTGGATAATTAAAAATAATTTTCAGTCATATTTCATTATTTACTCCTTCATTGAAGCGTGTAATTATGAATGTGACGGAAGTGATCAAAAAAATGTTTTTTTTCCAAATACAATTATTTTTGATTTATTTTTTACTATTTTTACTATTTTTTATTATATTACATTTATTTACATTTAATTACCCTCTCTCCGAACAGCAATATATTATGGTCTTAAGAGTTAGACACGTGTGCATTCATTACTAAAATTATGCATAATATGAGTAATATTATGTGGGTACACTCATGGATATTTTAATTCGTAAATCATACTAATATAGTTCAATAGTTGTATACAATTGCACGTGAATAAATGATTTTTAAGAAATGCCTATTTATATATTATTTTCTTATTCAACTTTTTCAAAATACAAACTTACATTTGTTTTTTCTTTATTTACTCGAACGTTTATTTTTACTGGATCATATTCTACTTAAAATACGTCTGTGTAGCTTCGTGACTTACTTGCGCAAAAAATGCAGTTTCTTGAATTATACAATATGCTAAAATGTATATTATGTCGTAGTAAATTACCTTTTGTCATGTATGTTTATGCTAAAGTAATTAACGTATACGCATACATGATACATACATGAAACAAAATTATAAAATGTCCATTATATGTTAACTGCAAGGCACATGTCTGTGTTATAAATTTACTTCAATCACCATGTATTATTAAATTCACTTAAACAGAGTAGTTTCGCAACTATTTTGAAACTTTGACGGAAATCGACAAAAATTTATAAAATAAAATTATAAGAATAATATTTATAATATTAAATAATTATCCATTTATATTAGTTACGTGTCATTGGACAGTGAGTCAATTTGATTGTGACATTATAATGCTCTTTAGTTTTTCGCCATTACCTAAGATAAAGTTTGCAATTTTTTTGTATGAAGTATACCTTAAATATACTTCTGAATTTAACTAATTATATCTGTCTTCGATACTATTTTACAATTGTTATGCTTTCACTCGACGAAAATAGCAAAAAATCGGACCACGACCAGCTTGTCTTTATTCTTATATTCTGTCATTATCGACTATATTCTCATTGGTACGAAATGTCCGCATGGTGATCACAACATTTATGTTTAATTAACTATAATAACTTATATTATAACACACACTCGAAATTTTAGAATTATGCAGACACAACGTTAAACTTTTCAAAATCGCTCAGAATATGGCACGGTAGGCACGTGATAACTATGTACAATAATGTACGTACATCATACGTACAATGTAGGTATGTGTATATATATTAGTATTATGAGTACATAAATTAGTTGATAATTAAAATTTGATTAATCAATTAAATAATAGAATATGTCCTTACTTAACACCGTTATAAATGTATTAACTTCAGTAAAAATTGTTTAATATTTATTTCTAAAACATTAAATCATTCACAATTGTAAAAGTTATTCGTGACTCGTAAGTCGTAAGCATAAAAAAAAAATACCAAATACAATAATAATCGAATAAACACCAATATTTATACAATTATGGTTATTGGAATATTGCGTCACAGCATATTTATTATGTCATTAGCTATTAATGTTTTGAAAAGATTTAGTCTCTTTTCTAAACGATTCTTGACAATAACTATTTTTACAGCGTTGATGAATTTGTTGTATATTTGAAATCGTATACACCAGTTATCATCGGGAATTGGATCAAAATCGAATTCACTTGTATCCTAAAAAATAGTTCTTGATACATATTAATATACTATTATGTGCAGGGCATAATATATTAATGAAATAAAAGCGCCCATTAATAAATCTGTTATCGTTTTCACGACTTACAATATGATTCGTCCGAATGCTTCTTTCACGAAGTCCCAATGGTTCAAATTTATTATCAAGGGACATGGCTTCATATGAATACAATTTTGCCTACATATATTTTATATTTATTTATTTTATAAGTCAATTCGTGTAATTTGTACATCTTACCTTATAAGCATTCCATTCAGTTATTCGCTTGTCGTAAACAGATTTTTGCTGTTCTTCGTTGCTGTTTAGTTCATTTCGAGATACCTCAAAGCAATCTTTCTTATGTTCATCGCAGAAACGTTTTACATTTACCATAAAATCGTTGTAATTCTGTATGTACGCATCTCGATACACTTTATCCAACTCACCAAGAGGATCTAGAAATCGTGATAAATATTTCAGAAACTTATGGTAGACATAGCTATTATACAATTTATAATATTAGATTTTTAATCATGGCTATTTACCATTAACTAAACAATTTATTACTATATGTTCATTTGAACTACCTATATATTTATTTATATTTAAAAAAAATCGTGTTTAAATCATCATGGTTCTAATGACTCATTAGAACCAAGGTGATAAAATTTAATACCCACAAACTATTATTTACAATTGGTTCAATACTCATAATAATCACTAATCAGACGGACATTCTATAGTCATTGTCTATAGGTTACCTATATTATGTTAATGATACAAATTTAAAATTAGAACAATACGTTGTTCATTGTTATTTATACTAACTGAGCCATTTATAAGAGTCGTCGGCCAAAACGGGGGGTTTAGCCATCAACATTTTATTCAGTGTCAGTCGGTTAAAGACCATGATATCCTTTTCTGTCTTATCTGAATGACGTGTCTTATGAAATAAATGCAAATGATTTTTTTTTTTAATTGCTATATCCGTTTTTATACTGGGAATGCTATAAAAATGAATTGCATCAATGTTACGGTAATAAACAAACGTAATTTCCAGATACTATATTCTTATTAAGGAAATGATTAACTTAAGAAGCTGTGTCCCGTTTTACGCACTTCTCTCAACTTGCATATTTATAATAAATAATTGGTTACCTGTGTGTATAACAACCCTGACTAATGCTCATTCGTCTATTTTAAATATTTTACGTACATTTTGATTAGACCAAGTATATATTGATCTCAACACAAAACTTGTTGCAAGTGTTTAAATTAATATTACATTTGTGTTCTCATAAAATGCAATCAATCTTTTTACCTAAACTTTTTACTCGAATGAATTACCAGGAAGGCTTAGGTTTTGTAACGGCCGTCAAAGTAATAACTTGTGGTTTTTGATTAAATCTCGTGAGGTACAGTACTAAATCAATACACAAAGTAATATACGATTGAGGCGTGTAAACGACTGTGACGTTTGTTGGATAATCACAAAATACTTCACCTGAAAAAAATCAATTTTTATTCAAACAATCCCTTTTACGACTATTTGAAACGAACCACAAGTTGGATTTACACATAAG
The DNA here is from genome assembly GCA_008086715.1 of Sitobion miscanthi. Classification (NCBI taxonomy): domain Eukaryota; kingdom Metazoa; phylum Arthropoda; class Insecta; order Hemiptera; family Aphididae; genus Sitobion; species Sitobion miscanthi. The sequence continues at coordinate 6,698,188 of CM017797.1, forward strand.
CTCTCTAAACCGTGCGGGATAAATATGCGAAACTGATAAGGTTTTGATTTAGGAGCCAAACTCAACTTCCTCGTAACGCTACAAAATAACATTTTGTAGATTCTTTATGAAAATTTAACTATACTAACCTCATTCCTATATTTACGTTTCCAAAGTCAATGGTCTTCGGTAAACAAGAATCCGTTTTTGGAATAGCCGTTAGTTCTATAGCCAAGTCTCCTTTTCCAGTAGGATTTTCTAAATGTAAATAACTTTTAAACTCTTGATTTAAATAAGTCATGAAAGTAAACTGTAAATTCCAAGATCTATTAGGAAGAATAGACACCTTAAAAAAAATTGTTTAAAATTAGATTAAATCAAATGTTATAATATAATCCCAAGTACAGCCCTTACTATTTTTTTTTTAGGGGGGGGAAGGTTTCATAATTTTTCCTTCTTATTATAAGTTATAACTGTTATTATTATTATTAGAAAATGTTATGATTAATATAATTTATAGGTAGGTATATTGTAGTAGGTATAAAGTTTTGAATCCCACCTTAAAATATCTATTGAGTGCAATACACAATTATCTACAATGAGATGAACACGAATTTCATAATTTTGAATACAACTCACGGTAGTTAGATAGGGAAATTTGAATATTTTGCATTCCAAAGGTTTTATTTTAATGACTTGTGGCAAATCAGTCATGTTAAACAATTTTATTGTTTGCATATATGTATGTCCGGGCAGGAAATGTATAATACATTTTTTTGGATTGACACATATCGATCCATTCGTCAGCTGTTCTACACAAACCAAATAAAAAATATAGTGAAAACATTATTTAAAAAACGTTTATTATGAAATTAAAAATATGTATAATTCCTCGTCTCACCGAGCTCACTATCGGCGAGTACTTTCTTTTCACTAGCTTGACAATTATTCATTTTTCTGGATAATTAAAAATGAATACTATATTTTTACATTATATTATCAACTTTGAATACTAAGATGTCTATGGAAACGTAAAACAAATTTGTTATTTAAAAAAATAAATATATTTATTTTTAACACGATTTATCAAAAGTTGGTTTACGAGTTTAAATTCAGATAAAAAAAAAAAAAATGCATTATTCTAAATAAAACATCTATAACACATATTTGTATGCATATTAATAGGATAATTAATAATTACATATTTGAATACAATCAATAGTATCAACATATTATTATTATTAATATTTAAATCAATAAAAAAAAACAGGAAATAACTTGAACAAAAAAAAATAGTAATGAAACGATTTAAACGTAAAAAATTACGTGCACGTCTTATAAATATTATGTCAGAGGGCTAGAAATGCTGATTTACGATTGTGCTGACAGTAAGGTATACAGATTTGTAATCTAATTTATTTGAATAGGTAATTGCACTGAAATTTATTAGAAATTGTTCTGTCATTTATACAGAGTTCAAAGGTAAATATTTGTAGATTTTATCGTTTTTTTTTTTAATAAAACGAACAGAATACTTCTATATTGTGAGTTAACTAACCAATTATCCAAGTTTTAATCACATTCTATCGAGATGGTTGCTTATATTTTCATACTTCACTGTAAACTGAGTTTGTTTTCATTTTGAAAAAATTCCAATGACTGTGGGTAACTATATACATAATATATAAACGCAGTCCAATAATATAGCAATAAGGGTTTACCTGTATTTTTAAAAATACATTTCTGCTACCTACATAATAACTCATACGAGTAGGTGGTATACTATAGTACCTTACAGTTATTAAAATCAACGAACAAACATTCCATTAGTTATAATTTATCAATATTTATTGTACATAATAATATTTACGTATTATGTATATTGTACGTTAGAATTATTCCGAAATCCCTAGCAACAAAATATTTCATTTGTATATACCTAAAAACACGTTCATCGAATTTTGAATAACTTGTTATAGACTCACCTGGAAATATCATACCAACAATTTAAAAAAAAAAATTAACTTACGGCCCCACAACCTAACGACAAATCTTTAAATCCAAACTTAGTATCAAAAACAAAATGGTCTTAAAGTCTTACTATTTTAGCTCCTTTTTGATCATACGTCACACTAATGTCAGGTCAAGAAAAATCGTCCAACATTTGCCCACTGGAAATATTTCAGACGATTAGTTTACGACTAATTACTGGATGCCCATGTATGCCCATGTGACATGTGTGCCCATGCCTCCAACTTAAATGTGAACTATTACCTACATATTCTCACGCTCAAAAAACTAGCCTACCAATATTATACTTAATAGATTTCACAATAAACTAACTATATTTGATTATAATTACAAAAATTCTCTTATCTTCAACTATTCCAGGAGATCCAGCTATCAGATTTAAAACGAAATTGGCCGAGAAACGCCCTCATAAACGTACTTACTGTGATGAAAAATCAATGTTCAAAAAAAAAAAAAATTATATGTTATTATAATAATTAAAAAAAAATGTTATAGTGCTTAGAGGTGTACAGAATGGATTCCCCCTCGTTCACGTCCTCATTTATTTATTTTTTGTTCAATTTTCATTTAATTTACCTATTGTGCTATTATTATCAGTATAGATGATAAATATTATTTTAAATAATAATAAAAATAAAAAATTCAGATTCAAAAACTAAAAATAATCGCTTAGAACATCGGAAATATTTAAACATCGAAATGTAGACTAAAAACTAAATATTGTAGAATTTATGTTATAGAATATATTTTATCACTATTACTACCTAGTATATACCTAGTATAACCTACCTCCTGTTCATAATATCGCCATATTATTTTTTTGTCATTTTCATCTTACATATTTTTAATATTATATAACTTGTAAGAACATGTAATATTTAGCATAAATAAATATATTAATGATTAAACAAACAGTTGTTTGTATCAGACGTCGACTAAGTGACTAACGAGTTGACCACACGGCGCCACTACAATTTTCATTGCCTTTTCTGTACGTTCAAATTACTACTAACACGACTTACATTATTTTATATAAATATATAATAACTCGATTTCGTAAACCTTATACATATTATAAAATCACTCTATTCTTAAATTCCATTTTTTTCTTTTTCAATTAAAATTGTTATAATATTTCATTTAGTGACATTTTTAATATCAAAAGTCACTATAATGTCTTCTATACTAAAAATAAATTTCCTATTTTTGGTTTTTTTTCATATTAGGTATTTAAAATGTTTTCAGATATTCAAAATTGTATTTTGTCATATTATATGGGTTTATGCATATATTTACATAACATATATCACTTTATTTTATTATTTCATAAATAACCAATGTCTAAATAATTAAAAACTACCTTTGAAATGTCGTAATATTTATTATAACAACGATGTTTATAAAATAAAACTAAATTTATATTAATTATAACTCTAAGAGTCTCGGCCGTGGGTTGTTGGTGGATGGCTTTTCCACTTGTCACAAATTACGAAAAAAAACGAAATAATTTTTGATTATTAGTAATACTTTATTACATTACATTTTATAGATTGCACAACTCAAATAAACAATAATAATAAATAATGTAATATGATATACGAGTATAATTGACTATTATCAAATAAAATACAACTTGCATAATTGAATAGAATTTTTTTTATTCAATCAATAATCGAACAATTTATTATTTGTAACTTGTGCATGATATAATAACACATAATATTAAAAAAATCTATGTTTAATTTATACAATAATGATCAAGACACTCGTATTTATTAAAAAAGAATTACTGATGAAAAGCCATACTCATCGACATAAATACCTTACGGACATTTTGAAATATGAATAATTTATACAAACCATCTTTTTTCAACTTGCAATTTGAATTAGTTTAGGAATAGTAGGTTGAACATTTTTTATTGGTCCAAAGAAATGTTAACAAAAAAAAAAAAAAAACAGAAAACATCGTTGTGGTAAACATTATTGATTCCCTCGACTGACTATAATTTAAAATATACCTATAATAAATTAACATTGTTCGTTAAAAGTTTAAATAAATCCAATTGGAGCATACTTCAAGACAATACTTATAATACCTAACCATTAACTGGCATTAAATATATGTAAAAACGATGTTAAAAAATCTCTCTGTATTATTATATTGTACTATTTATATTTGTTTAAATAGTACTTAGCTAATAATAGATTAAAAAGAATATTGTTATCATATAATAATATTTTTATTTTTTTTTAAATATTATTAATACAAACATTAAAATAAATGCTGTTTATTCATATAATATATGAAAAGCATATTATACTCATTTTAAGGATATCTAAGTGTTTTTAATTGAATCTCAATAATTTAATATGTTCGTACTTATAATATGTAACAATCTATTATATATATTTTTAATAAACTATTTCTTATTAAGGACATAATAACTTTTAGGTTAAAAAGACGTTTTTGAATTGACAATTTGTATTCAAAAGTTTTTAACCGATGATGCCTCTAACAATGTACAATAATATTATGTCTTTTCAACAACCAGTACCTCTTTCAATTCATATTTCATAGCAGTTTTTTACAAGACACTATTATAGTCCTTAAATTATTATGATGAACTGGCTCTGAATATATAACCGAAAATATTCTGGGCAATTATCCTCACAATTTAAACATACATTATATTATATATTATATAAACTCCTTCACTTTAATATTTGTATGGCCTCCAAATGAACTGTTGTCCCTTTTTAATTTAATTTTATTTTTATGGGTAGATATTTTTTATGGCGCTTTATTACAGTGAATAATATTTATAGAATTGTTTCACCGCAGAACGAGACTAACAAAAGCCAAATATCCAAATGTTTGAAATTCAATCCCCCATAGGTCATTATATTTATTCACTACATATTAAAATTGTTCTTTCATTATATTTATTTCTCCTATTAGGTCTTGAATTTTAGCTGCAATTCTCAGAAAACATGTTTGGTTTTACGTTGTTTTGCTTTGATATAAGAACTTGTCAATTTAGATAGATTTTTCCTTTTGTTCTTATGTTCTCAAGTTTCTCAAATGATGTAATATTGAATGAAGGCATAATCTACCTATAGTACCTATGACATATACCATTAACAACTGTTTATTGAAAAATATTTCCTGGTATAAAGCGAAAATGATGAGTTTATTAATTTTTTTTCTAAAATAACGTTTATTGATAATAATATATATCTATACTAAATGTACAATGAGAAAAGTTGAAGGAAGATAGTAGATCAACAATGGCAGGGCGGCAAGGAGGAAGTTCACAGTAAAGCTAGGTATCTACACAGAATTTATTTATTATTTTAATTCAATCTCAGCCTTTTTAAATGGACAAGTGATTTTTTTGAGCACCACATCATTATCAATTTATCATTTTATATTATGCATAGGTAAACACCCCATACTAAACTGGTTTTCAAATGTAATGATTATTATTGCTTTCAAACTCAATATCGTACACGAATCGTAATAAAACTATACTTACCAGTGTTCCATACAACGTAACAAATTACACTCATTTTGTATAACCATAAATTTTTCGAATAGGCATTTCTCAAAAGCAAAGCTCTCTAATTTATAATTTCTTAATAAGATAATGTTAGGTTCTTTACCTCTGCTCCATTGCACAGCGGCGTACTACACTTTCTCTGAAAGACGGCAACGAGTACATGTTTTTAAATTCCACAACTATAGCGTGGTCTAAGAAAGCTTCAGCATTTTACGACTTTTGTAACTTTTAATGACTTGGCCCCAGTCGCGACATTTTTCTCGTCGTTAACAGTCGTCTTACCTGCCAGTTAATCATAGTAATATCGTAGTTATCGTGTTTATTAATTAATTAAAAGTTAACAAATTTCATTGGGCCAAACGGCAGCTTCCTCATTAAATTTATACTTGCTTCAAACCATCACGCTAAATTTCAATAAGTTGAAGACCGGAAAAAAGTTCCGTTAAATATCACTAAAAATCTCAATAATCAAATTTCACCGAATCTATTGCATAGTACAATCGATAATCAATCTATTCTTGACATCCACAAAAAGAATAATTTTACGTACCAAATACCAATTTGGTCGACATACTCAGATCAATAATAGTTAATATATTGGTAAGGACAACAATTCATCGAAACCATCTAGAGTGTTATTATAAACACCTCTCATTCACCACTCCACATGACATAAACCACTGTCACAAATCATAGCAATATACATTTATACGTTGATTAGCACCTCATATACTTCCACTTATATTTTGATGGCCAATCAGTAATTATCATTGAGTTTGCTGATACTCCAATACATCTCAGTCGGTCCCTGGCTTAACTTAACCTGGCTTAACTTAATTTTGTTTATTACCAAACATTATTTGTACCAATCATTAATTATTATTGACCCAATATATAAAACGTACTAAAATGCACGAATATAATACGATTTTACGTCTAAAACGAAGAATCAAAGACTTCTAGACAATATTAAATCGATCAAAACCTATGTATTAAATTCTGTTTGTATTTATTATAAATTATAATATTAAACGTCCAATGTATTATATTAAATTTTATTGAAACCATAATAATTGTATTAAATACCGTTAATGGCATTTAATCAAAGATCGACAAGATACACAAGCGGCTAAAAACGCAGACATTGAAGACCTTAAATATCTTGAAATATTTGAAACGAACTTTTAGGTTTTGTAAAGGAGCGAAAATACGGTATTAACAACAATAGTGGACAAAGTAACATAATTCTTTAAAATGCGTTAAGTCTTAAGTAGAATTCTTGGAAACCCGATTCGGATAGAACAACTAAATTAACTTACAAGGAATCCGATTCCGTTTTAGAATTCTTTCCGTGTATAACTACTATGCTTTCGCTAAGCTACAGTTTATATGGATATTTTATTATTTGTGCGTTTCAAAACGTACATTTTCATTAAAAACAGTTTTTTTTATATAAGCTAATAAGTTTTTACCGGCCAAGGAGCCGCAAAAGAGGGTTTCACAATAATAATATAATAATACAAAGATAAAGAAGAAGCAGTATATGGTGAGCGATACACCAAGTATAAATGTATGATCTCCATTTTATTGCTATATTATACAATTCAATTACCGAAAATGTAATTGCCTACATGTCTGGTGGTTATGTGCATTAAAATATATCAAAGATAAAATATTGTTATAATATGTTGTCAAGTAATTTGTATAAATGTACTAATTTTCGTGAAAATCATATTCCGTTTAAATTCATTTTACAGTAAAAAATGGAATTTGTCATTTGCGAGATTAAAGTTTGTACCATCGCCGCCGTCCGTCACCCTCTTTAAATGACGTTGGAAAAAAACAAACGAGTATTTGAAAATATGGTCTTAGTATACTTTTGAAACTTTCAAAAAAAAAAAAAAATCAGAGTTTGACTGTTCGCATATTATACAGTCGATAGTAGTTGCATTACGTGAATAATAACACAGTATAATTGTGGTGATGAGGGAGGGGAGGGTGAATCGTCCTGCAGAGTACAATACGAGTCTGTACCCCCCCGGCACACTTATTATTATTATTATTATTATTATTACCTGCTGTCACATTATACACCACCACCACCTGACGACGGTCATCGTCTTCGTTATAATCGCGTGTGTGCATTTCCCCGCAAGTCCGCTCGAACTTTTCCGCGACGCTACAGCGGCATGCGCGGCGGCGCGGCGTCGGCGGTAAAACGTCTACCGGCGGCAGTGCGCCGTGTTTATCGCCGTCGCCGTGGTCGTTGGTCGCGCGCGAGTGTCACAGTCCGGCGTGTTCTATATGATATAATATCGTTGTCGTCGTCGTCGTCGCCGTCATTATTCATAAAACAAATAATTTTTATACGTGTCCGGACGTGTACCTACGTCCGTGTGTGCGCGTGGGTCCAGTCCCGTGTGTCCGTCCGCTGAGAACGAAACGTTTTTCGAAAACTTCTGCAGAGTTAACGCCGCCGTCTGCGATGGTCCCAGAAGGTAAGTCGTAGTCCGACGACGGTCTGGACTTATAACGTCATTGTTATCACCGTTTTTTTTTAGGTTTTTTCGATTATTATTTTATTAAATTATTGTAATATTTGGATTGAAAAATCTGTTGTGCGTATCAGACCGCGAGACGTCTCTTACAATATTTCAGACGGCCAAGACACCAAAAGTCGTGTGTCCCAAACACTTTCAAATCGTCCAATTTATTATAATATGTTTTCGATTTCAATTTTTTTTCTTAAAGAATAACAAATCATTCTAAAAACAATTTAAGCGTAAAAATGTAATACCTATATTATATTATATTTTAATAGTTTCATATTAAAATTTTTCTATTATTATTAGATTCATTTTTCAATACTCGATATTTGTTTTTTTTTTTTTGATAAAACGGACCTTTAATATTATTAGTTATTGGCTGATAATATTTAGACAGACATACTAAAGATTGTTAACTATTATGAAATATAAATAATAATTTTAAAATAAATACAGTTTGATCGTACATAGGATAAGGCTTACTTTACATTTTACAAAATATAAATGCATGGGGAATTATCAATATACATATTATATAAACATAATAATAATAAATGTAAATAGTATTTATTACTATTAGATCGTAAAAATTGTATTCCTTTAAAACATAAAATGTCCAAATTGATCGTTTATATTTTTACAAAAAAAAACAAGTCTGGACGGGTTATATTTATTTGCGTTTTATGATTACGTCCGGGTAAATATTTTTATGAAATATACATTGAATATTAATGTACTATCCTATTTGCTCTATAGAAATACGTGTTTAGGTCCAAATAGACAAAAATAATAATAATCAAGACACACAATATTTGGCAGTAGGTTAAAATTCTTGTATCATGATTTTGGAAAAAAAAATAGTTATACTAACAACTTTAAGTCCATGGGTTAGTTTGCAATATATAACACGTATAGTCTGTGCGCGTCTTCGTTCTACCTAATCTGAAACATATATGGGCAATATAGAAAAATCTTACCAGTGGTTTTCATTCTCATAACCGAATAAAAAACACTTTTATATTACCTATAATTGATTGTAAGTGATTTATCGCAACATTACGTTTTATGTGGGTTGCTCATTAACGTATTTAAATATTGATAATTTAAATAATAATAATACCAATCGTCTATTTGCCAAGTTGGTACCTACTATGTTACGACAATAGATGACTTACATCAGCCTGTAAGATTTCAGCATTTTCGACTTTCGTCATTATTGTTACCCGTTACATATACTTACTTCAGTGACGTATGAAAATATATAATATAATTTATTCTAAGTATATAGGTAAAGCTATTGGTGATAATAATAATATGTCATTATACAAAATAATATATGCGAGTGACACCAGCAATAAATCTACGTCCCGACAAGACGAATGACGATTAATGATACAAATCCGTAATAATAATAACAATAATAATATTATGTAGGTAAAATATAACGATTTCTTGATATTTGAACATGTTTATTTTTTGATGTACCTACGTGTAGACACGTGCTATTCACGATACGTTCTTTTTTTTTGGTGGAAACGAGTTAATTCTCGTACCTACGTAAATAAACTAGCGCGAAAACTCGCATGTAAATGGCTTTTTTTGCTACCTGAAACTTTAACGATATTCACTCTTTTAATTTATAAATGTTCCGTTACTTTTATTAGAACTTTTTTATAGTGTAGATAAATATCTGATAAAATGTCTTTAATTTTCGACGTTTGACATTATTACGGTATTTTTCATAAATTTATATTACTTTTAACAATACTTATTTTAATAGTTATTATTTTTTGTGTTGCAATGTATTACCATTAATACTAATTCTTATAATAATTCAAATTCTTTTTAGTGTATGAAATTTGAAATAATTAATAAGAAATCGACATAATAAAAATTGTATAAAACAATATTGTTATCATTAAAAATTAATATTTAGTTATATTTCCATGAAGTTTATAGTTCGTATAAAAAGCTAGTGATCTGCTATAAAAGTGTGTACAATAATTCAATAAATGCAGCAAATGCAAGTCAACCTAATTTTAAAACGTACTTTTTTTTTATTATGTTTATTTACGTTAAAAATTATAACATAATTTTAACGATTTTGTTTTTGCAAAAAAAAAAATACCCAAAAAAATCTCATCGTTCAGTCAACCGTATATTTTTTCGGGTCTGGTGAGTATTTATAATGTAGTAGAAAAACAAACTTACTTACTTTTCTTTCATTTATCACAGACAAAGTTAATATCGTTTATATATTTTATATTAAGACATTCAAAATTAGCATAATAATAGCGTGAATGGACATTTTAATATTTTCATTTTTATATAATTCCGTAAAAATAATTATAGAAGGTGTTTAGACGAACACTAAAGAATTCTTAGGATGACTAAATTCCATATAAAATAACTGATAGATAATATTATATTATATTAAATTTAAATATTGAGCTATTGTTTATAATAATTTAAGTAAATAATAATATTATATACGTTTAAATAGTCCTGAAAAGCTATAGTCTTTGCGCATACGACATACACGTACATTTAAGTTTTAGCTAATTTTATTGTTGTACCTTTATAAATTTAATCGTCGTTGGTATCTATACTATGCATATTATTCTAAATATGTTTACAACTCCTATATAATTTACTTATTATTAAAGATTTGTATTAAAATGATTGTCTGGTTAATAGTAAAAAGCGGTCATTTTTTAAAAGCTATTCATTTTATATTAAAAACTATTAATTTAATAGATGTGTAGGTACTAATATTATAACGAACAATATATAAGTTAATTATTCATCTTATATAAATTTACAATTCATGGTAATGTAATATCATTCATCAGAGGTATTTTATTTTCACATAAGGTACTTGCAAAACTTAAAGTATAAATATATTTAATTGCTTAAAATCAAATTTTATAAAACTACACATTTTATTATTTACAATTTGTGTATTTGCAGTTTTGAAACAAGTATACATGTAAATGAACGTATATATTTTATTTCATTTGTTTGTACTTACCATAACTATTCATAGAAAATAAAATGTCCATCCAAACGTAATAACGCTCTAATTGAAGTTATTTTTAGTTTCGCCCTACTGAATCATAACATCTTTCATTTGACGTTCAGTAAAAAATTAACTAATTTTAAATTAAATTTATATGTTATTAAAATAATATGTTTACCTAATTGATATTTTTAAAGAACAAATCAATACTAACATATGTGTTTTAATGTATGTCTTTTTTTGTCAAATCAATCATTGATTTGAACTTTTATGAAACTTGCACACAACAAACATAACTAGAAATCCATTTTATCCAGGAATCAGCCAATTCAATTAAATTTTAACAAGCTGAAGTTTATTTGAGTTTAAATTTTAATCTCAAGAGGAACCTTGTATTACATTTTCCAAACTAATAGGTGCTAAATAATTTTTAACTAAAAAAAATTTCACTTTAACTTCAAATGTCTATAGTAAAATAAATAATAATTCATATTTACTTTCCATATTTATTAATTATTATAAGGACAATTTATAAGTAATGTTGTATTAAATTTAAAACTTTTTGACTCATAATCATTTTATGATACGTACCTGAATAAAAAAAAAAAATCGAAATTTTCAAATGTATGGATTACAAATGGTTGGTTGAATAACCGAAATTCAAAAGTAGATTATGAAGTGAGATGAACTCGCTTCTCAGAATTATTTCCATATTTTATCAGTAAAAGAGCTTTTAGTTCATTTATTTTATGCATTAGGCTATTGTAATTCCGAATTAGAATGGATATTGAATGAATGATAATTACACATCTATTTTTCATGTTTGGTTATAATAAGTTTTTGATGCGGTACATAGTTGAATGAGAGGCTAGGCACTAACTAAGGTTAGCATGTTCATGGAGCGATGAAAATTCAAGAGATAATATAGGGTACTGAGTTGGAGTGGTTACTTGAATTTTCAATGGTAGTTTGAGCACACGTTTTAGTGAGAACTGGAGTTGAATTTGAAGTAGCGTTTACAATATTTGGGTTAATATTTGTGAATTGGTGGACAGGGATTTTTTTATTGTAGAGCAGACAGTGTTAGCAGCACCGTCAACAGACATAATGGATGGATGGTTTTAACCATAACGATTGCATTTAAAGGGGGGTTAGGGTAGGATTTTGTGTGACTATAACCCGAGCTATATTCTTAACAACGAAGACATTATTTTGTATATTTATTGGTATGGGGCGTTTTGATTTTGATGTAGTGCGAACATTTTATTTCAAAGATGTTAAGGCCAGGCTTCAAATAATAAAAAAAAGCGTGCGAGGAAGCATGTTGTTGCATTGTAGATAATTGTTTATACTTCTGGAAGTAACCATGTGATAGTAATTCATTTTTAATTTTATTTACCAATAGGTAGAGTGATGAATATTAATTCTATAAATACCACACCGTTCACATGATATACTCAGTCTTCTTTGAATTGGTAAATGTGTTAGTCTACTTTGTTAGATTAAAGGTGTTTAATAACTGAGAAGTAAGACTCTATAAGACTACATAATATGACACTAAATAAGCTAAAGTGGTTGATCATTTAACATAATTTGTCGAACTTTTACGGGTAAAAATGTCGCCTATTAATTGGTGTATCACAGAAATAATTGAAATCAGTTACTACCTACCTATGCGAAAGAAGATTGGGGAAAGTAGTTTAGTTAAGATGATAATCGGACTCTAATTCAATTTTGTCAGTTTGTCGGGAGAAGCGATTTTTTGAGACTTATAGGTATTTTGTTTTTATTTGACGATAAGCTGTGTTTAGTAATTGAGACGTCAAAATAAGACATTTAGAAGCCACGAGTATAGTATAGTGACGAACCCATTATTTTGCTTAGATTGAGATGGTGAATGGTATTATACGTTGACACACTATGTTTACGAGATTATTGTATTATTTACGTGGTTTTATTTGGAGCAGTTTTAGATAATGTGTGTCTGCCAGGGTGTATGACGCTTTAAGTTAATCGCAAGATACCGGCTATAAGCGGGAAACCGTGTTAAGGGCCACCGTCGTAATACTAATACATAAAATATAGTTAAGTATAATCGAGTTTAGTAATAAATTATAGTCAGAAATTAACTTGGTAACCAAATATTTTGTGATGGCGACGCTCCTTCTCACTGACGGGACGTATAGTATAACTCGTACTTACTTTATTGATAACGCTGGTTTTTTGTTGTGAATCGTGAACGATATGGGCGGAAAACTTAATAAAATAAAAGTACCTACGCACTTACTTAATTTATGTTTTATAACTAATTAATGGTTTTATAATTATTAAGAAATTAACTGGGTATTAGGGCTGGCATGCCTTATTCAATACAATGTAAACTTATAAATGTTGTCGGTAAGTTATCTACCTTAAATCGCTGTCTGATTACTGATTATCCCCGACTATAATACTAGAGTGTAAGACCTTTCATCATGGAATACATTTTTCCTAATGTTATCGACTTAATACTAATATACCTACTATACCTGCCAATTAGGGTTGGCACTCCTGGAAATTCCCGGGAACGATCTTGGGAAAGAATATTCTATTTCCAGAAATTAATTTTGACAAACGACCGTGTAGCGTCCTCATTTTAACGTGTTTAAATATATTTAGTAATTTTATATCTTCTGCCTGAATAGTACAACGAAACTATTCAATCGGGCTTTTTTTTTCACGAATATTATAAAATTGATGTTTTAAATACTCAATGGAAGTATGGTGGAGTGATTTGGAAACGTAATGATTTTTTTTTATTAACATTTACGAAATGTGTAGGTACAATAAAAAATAATTTTGTATTTTTTTTTTTTAATTCGTTTGGATTAATTTTATAAAAAAAAAAAAACTGAAAAATAGGTAAGTAAATATGTCTATACCTAATCTACCTATTATATTTAATATAAAAATAATATTATCAGAATGAAATAAAAATCAATTGCATTTTCAAAATGTTTGGACTAAGAAATTATTTATTATTGTAAAGCTATAAAAAGCTATTCAAAACAATGTTTTTGATTATTAGAGAAGCCTACTAATACATCATAACAAGTTTAAGCTTACAAGGTTCTGAATATAATATTAAAATACTATGAATATTTATAAATCGTCAATTATTTTAGTTTTAAGGCCAATGCCCACAGCGTATAGCTAACTAAACTTATGTTGAGAGAGAGAATCGATGCAGTAGCATAACTATACCTGTAAACTATGTACCACGAGGGAGAGATAATTTTCGGGCGACAGTGTTTCACAATAGATTCATACCAAACTAACCACACATTAATCAAGGGAATTCACTTTAGTATACATAGTTAATATAATAAAATATAAACAATGTTTGGAGGGGGGGGGGGGTCGAAAATTTGTTTTACAAAAGTGGTGAATGTCTTATCGTATTATGTACCCATAGGTTTCACTTGAAATCATTACTATTTTTATAATATTGATTTGAAATTAAATGACATACAATTAAAATATTGGGGATATTGTATTATTTATTTTAATTAAACGTATAATATTATTTGTGTCAATTTTCAATTTAAATGTAAGGTGGGGTACTCATAAAGAAGCTGCTTTGGTTTTGATTTTGATTTACTCATTACACTATAATAATATAATATATTATACACACATACATTCTCCTCCTTCTATTTACTGTAGAGAAACAATACGTTTTTATGCAATTGCAGGTTATTTAAAACTGACATTTAGAAATTGAAACACATCAGTATCAGTTGATGAGTAAAAAAAAAATGTCTACTTTCTTTCAACAGAACTTAAACTACTATGAAATAAGAACATATTCTATCCACTGACCTACAATGTAGATTTCCCGTCCACTAATTATAGACTTACCAGTTATATTATAAATAAAATATGCAAAATTAAAATAATAAAATACCTACCGTTTAAATGCTTGTGCGTAAGGTCCCATTATGGTAATTGATAAGTAATCACTGAACATCACGAAATAGGTTTAGGAAAATGAAAGAATATTATTAATTCGCCATTAAAATTGATTGTTATTAATTATTGATCAAATGGCATGATAAATACGGTTACCTATAGAAATTTAATTTTACGTTAAAACATTACGTCTAGGTAAATCTTCTATGGGAATCGTTATGTAATGCCATTACTTACGCGATTATGTGTACAGTGGTACAAAATTGAAAATCCACTCACACATACATAATATAATATAAAACGTAGACTGTACGCTGCAATTTCCTGCTATTCGTGCTGTTACATCGACGGTGCTGTAATTATAATTAAAGTAGAATATAGAAGTTTTAAATCATATTTGCAGATTCCACCCCAATATTGAACCAATGTGTAGGTAGACTGTGTGTACGTATACCATAATATGACGATGGTGTATACTGCTTATGACAGTGTTATAGTTTTCCATTGCTGCTTGCTGTCAGAACATATTATTATATGAATGTAAAACTCAACAGAAATTACTATATAGTATATTAATTATCCATTTCTCTGCGCTTATATTTATCATGCAAACAACAATAATTGCAATCATATTAATGTGGATATTATTAATCATTATAATATAGGTGCCTATACCTGTTAATCTTAATAGGTATATTACAATTTATTCCGTGTTTTCTGTCATGACATACCGACTCTCAGCCGAAAATAAATAATGTTAGGTATATTTATTTTTAAATTTAAATAAAATACGATTTCGAATTTTTGTTACAGCTACACATTACACACTCAAGCTATACATTAATTATTTTAATAGTTTTAGAGAATACGGTCAATTTTACAAAATATTAGACTTGGCTGAATTCATTGAGTAATATACCTATGATCTGAGTTTAATGTGCTTAATTCTAATCATTATCAAAACATTAATATTTCTCTACTCGTCTATAACATCATCAACCTAACCCAGGTGGCAGGAAGTGTAACATTTATTTTAACGTATCTATAAAATGAAACAGGAATTTAAATTATACGATCAGTAGTATATTTGTATTTAAATAAATTAAGGACGGAAATATTTCGACAAGTATATAATATGAATGTATGCACGGTTTTATATCAATAGTTTTTTCACAGTTACATTTACTATTGAAATAGTAATAAATTTAGGTATTAAATAATTGTATCTTATCTAATGTATACACTCGTTTAGACTGCGAATTTTATCTTAATTAAATGTTTTTGATTTTAATTCATTGAAAGAAGATTTTTTTTAGAAATTCAATGTTTTATAGTTATGTACGTCCAAAATGTTTCATTGTCATTTCAGCTTAACCACTTATTTAAAAATTTAGTTCATAAAACTATAAAACAATATAAGTAATGAGTGAATTTCATGATTCTTACGTGATAGAATAATAATTGATGATTATAAGTTATATAGTTATATAATTATAACTTTTAGGAACATCAAAGAAATATATATGATGGTGTTCAAATTAATGTTAAATTATATTTAACTACTGAAAAACTTTCAGCTGTTAACTAGGAAATTAAAAAAAGATCTACTAATTTTCAAAATATTTAAATTTTTGTTTGTAAAATCCATATTGCATAGATTTTTTTATATTCATGTATACAATCCTGTACTCTTTTGGTGTATTTCAAATAAAAAAAATTCAATCGTAAAAAACATTTGTGATTATAAACTCTATTTTAAAATAAAACACGTTCTCGTAAATAATAATCAATATTCAATAATTTATTTTTAATTGCGCCGATATCAAACTATTTTTTACTTTAGTATTTTGTTACTCCTGCTAGTGTACCACAAAAGTATATTTAAAAAGAAATTGACAAATTAAGTGTAATTAATGGTCCTCCAAATTTCTGAAGTTGTTTTGTACACAATTTTTTATTATTATGGTTACCCTCGGCAGCTGTGGCATTTGAAGTAATTTACAAAATTATTATTGTTAAACGTTGAACATTAAAATATCAAGATATTTTCAATGACATAAGTTTTATATTTACATATTTTATTGTATTGTAATATTCTAAGTTTATATTATATTTTCTCTTTTATTTTCAAAATTAGACAAGCATATTTTTCTTAAATTTTTAACTTACAATTTTATTGTTGGTTTTAATTGTAATAAAAATTATAATCGTCAAGCATATAACATTTTATTGTACGATTGGTTTTGAAATGTACAAAGTTTGAGATTTTTGGCTCGATAGGGAAACTTAATTAGTTTCCAGAAACGTTGGGTGAACAAATAAAAGCTTTCCACTGTCGTTCAAAGCATGTGTTTCCTTTTATTTATTTTTTTTTCATTTTATTTCAAATCTCAAATTAGCAAGAGAGTAAGGTGTTTTGATTTGAGCCTTTTAAGGTTTTTTTCACTCTCTAGAATAATTATTATTTAATGTGAATGTACACGTAAATGAATTAAAAAGGTAAGACATGATTTAGGGGTGAAAAATATGGCAATAATCCAAATTATTCATCATTCATTGTTGTATATTATATCGATAATACAGCTTACTAAACTCTTTAATTCTATGAAGTATAGCAAACAAAATAATATCTTTGAAGCTGAAAACAGACATTTTAAGTAACAAATTATTATTTTAATACTAAATATTTCGTTACAATTTGTACTGGTCTGAATATTTTTAAATATCGATGAAAATATTATGTAAGTACTAGCGTTAATTATGAATACTAGGTAGTTTATTTTATAATCTATATTTCTAGATAGGTACAATAGGTACAATAGGTACAATGTACATAATATAATTTAACAACTAGTTGTGAATAATGGTACAACATATTTTAATAAAATAATTTCAATATCATTGCATAATATAATTAAAGCAGATTTTCTTATATTTTGGAGAATTTTGTAAGTAATATACTCCTTATGTATTGCATATTTGTACAATTCTGCACTGTATACTTACCTCTCTAAAATACAATTGTTGTGTCATATTGATTAATATTTTAAAAATAAAAGTACCAAACAACAATTATAATAATATCTTATGGAATAACTGTGTGCTCTTTTTATTACTGGAAAATTAGTAATTGAATCAATAAACCAGAATAGCTTTTCTTCTTGAAACTAATTAAATTTAACTATACGATACAGTTTTACGATGAATATTTGAATAATTTTTTTTCTTCACACCACGTTGATTAATTGAAAAGAGATGCCAAAAATCCAGTATCTAGTGCATTGAATAATAATTGTATTCTTTTAGACTATCCATGTTCTAAATTTATTTTTATTACCACACGTTTATGTACAAGATATATTAAAACAATATTATTGTTCAATAAATAAATGTTAAAAATATACTTATATGGTTATATTTATTTAGGTACCTACATAAGTATTTTTTTTATTTTTCAAAACTCAAAACATATATATATTATAAGTGAATAAGTGATACATACGGAATCATCAGAATATAGTGCATATTATGCACAATTCACTGAACATGTTTGAAATGTTAAAAACTATACGTTATTGTTTATAAATATGATTTAATTAACGACAATGAATGGCTTATAAAATAAAATAATTTTTTTTTATCATTATATTATAAGTAATTTATATTATCAAAATAAATATAACAAAATGTTTGAGCAACAAGTCTATCTTGATTAAACTATGTCATTATAATAGAACTATACATGATACAATTTAATAACATTACTAAACACTATTTTTTATTTTTTTATGGGGAGGGGGATTAGTTGGATTCTGTTGAACAGGCCAACAGGGTTGAGAAGGTATTTTTATTAATTAATTCGATTTGTCATTGTGTTTTACTGCTGACTTATAAATCGCGTAATATTTTTAATAGCATCTGTATCACACACTGAATAATTAATCGTTTAGGTCAAGCAATTTAATTTTAGATTACATCATGAAAGTCAATACACGTATAATTATGAGTACAACTCCCAAAACTGGGTACCATTGACCCGGTTGGGTACCAATTATAATCAAATGGTCACGGCATTTTTGGATAAATTAAGGGTAGGTACCTATATAATATTACAAATACATATTTACATATTATTATATATGTATGCCTAATAAAAGTGTATTGAAGTTTAACAAAAATAAATGAAAATTTTTATCATATTGACCACTAACCTTTTTTTTGCCACTGTTATGACACAGGTAGGTTTATTTTTTGTAGCCGCACACGCAATACAGTGATGTTATAGAAAACAAGTGAGGCAAAATTCTGAAACAAAATATAATAATATGTACTAAGTCACGAATTAAAAAAAAAGTTTCGATATTTCATGATTTTTGAAAAATAAAATTATATGACCGCAACCTTACGACTTTATAACACAGCAGTAACCACATTAAAATGTGCAATGAGATCGAAAATAATAGGTGTAGAATTTTATACTTAAACTGTATAAAATTAAAATATATTAAGAATATCAACTTGTATCCTGTTTTAAATTTATGTTGTTATTTTTATTAAGAAATATTAAATAATTACTGTTTTTTTTAAAAAACAAAACTCTTTAATGCATTTTGTACGGTGTATTTTTTTTTTAATAAAAAGTAAGTCGTGATGCTCAAAGTTTTAGATGTATAAATGTATTATTTCTTAATGTATTATTGTTTTATTTCTTCGAAAAGATAATGAGCCATACTGAAAATGTATGTATGTATATAAATATTATATAAATGAGATTTAAAAAAAAATTGAGAACCAATAACATCTAATAAAATTTTGAAAATGTATTTACTTGTTTGAAAATTATTTTCATTCTTCGTTCTTATTACGTCATACACTAATGAAATAGTACATAACAACAATTTGAAATTTGAATAGGTACTGTGTGATGGCGTTAAGAATATAGTAAAGTTGTTTCATTTTTATATTCTGCAATTCATTATTTATCAAAGTATAGTCTCGTGTTGATACTAATTTTTCAGAAAATAATAAATAAATTCATAATAATAATATTATTAGCTACATTTTATCGATATATTAATATTGTTTGTAGGAATACATTTTAATAAAACTAATATAATTCTACGTACTTATTATAAAAAGTATAGTAAAGATTTCTTTTCCAAAAGTTATATAAGCCAACATGAAAGAATAACGATCGGTAAACATCATATTATACATAATCTATTATCGTGAGTCAATATGTTAAAGACGAGAAAATAACATATTAATATTTACGTTTTAAGTTCTGTCATTCGCAACTCGGAGAATGTGAAAGACGACACTTTTTACAGTACAAAAAATGATTTAGTATTCATTTTGTTATTTAGTTTTAATTAAAAAATATTATATGAAAAAACTTAAAACATTTCAATATAGTTTAAATTATCTTTATCTGTTGCGCGTACCTACGCAGTACACAATTACATTTTCAAAATATTTAGGCTAATTTTAGACTATTTTATTGGGAAGACAGAATAACACTGGGAGCGCTGTCAACGCCTATCGTACTGATGGTTAGGCGGGTTCCCCCCGACGTGAAGTCGTGATTCTAGTCGGGAGATTGTATGTATTTTCTCGACATTTCGCATATCTTTTGCTTTAAGTGAAGTGTATTTGAATGTATTTGATAATATTAGTAGAAATTGTACTTACCAACGTATATAGTTAACTATAAAAGCGTATAAAAATTCGATACCAGAATTAATTTATTATAAAAAGTAAAATAACCAATATAAAACTATATCTATACATCCCGAATTGGAAGGTACAAATTGTTTCCACCAGAGCGCGTTTTGTTAATCTGTTTCCCCAATACCACGAACATATTCATGCATGGTACGAGGTATCGATGCATAAGTTAATAACTGCAGCAATACGCGATATAGTGATATTAAAAAAATTAATGATACTATATTATATGCAATATTTTCGGAAAAAATGATTTCGACTTACCAAATAACTAATAGAAAAATAAATTACTAATAAAAATACAAATGTACGATAATCAATTAATATCCTTAGAAATATAGGGTGACATTCAACAGACCTCAAAATCATTTTTTGTATTCACCACCGATTAATCATTGAATTCAAATTTAACACATCCGTTACATTGGCCTATATTAAATAACAAGAAACACTCGACACGTCCTACTATTTAGGTACAGTAGAGCAAATGCTCCAGTTTCATTTAGAATTACACTCTATCGGAATACAATAAAATACTGTGCCAGTATACTATTGTAATAATGCATTTATTTTTATTAATATGTTAATTTATTATAATAATATGATATTCTCAGCAAATAATTAAAAAAAATTCCAACGTAGGTACGCAATTAATATAATAAACTGCCAACTAACAACTTTAGAGATTACTGCGTGAAAACCATACATCCTTTACCCAAATCAAAGCATTTTGGATATGTGCCAGTTTATCTTGGAAAATTATTCTGCTCTTTCATAAACACTGGTACCAGTGGTGTTATGATTAAATTGTACTGATCATTTTTTATCATTGTAACTGGTTAATATAAAATACATTTTAAATGCAGTTTAATACAAATCATTACTAGTATTCCATCGTAAAAAATGTAATACTTTTCAGTTTAAAAATGACCATATTTCTAAAAAAACATTATATTTAAATTGACAAAGTTAACGTTCTTTAGGCTGATTGTCGTCTAGAGTCTAGTGTTCTATTCAATAATTTATTATGTGAATTGATGTGAATATTTTTTAAGTAACTTTATTTATTTATTTTTTATGTTCTTTTTAATTAGGTATTTATTTATTATCATGATAAAATAAAAATACTTATTTCAATCTAGAAGGGATGCTTAATTACTTATTTAAAATATTTAATTAAAAAAATAGTTATAAAGAAAACAATCTTGTTCAGATTTCTAATAAATTGTATTATTCAAAAGCTGCGTAATAATTTATTAAAATATGCGTTCATATAATATTGCGTATAATATAAAAATAATACATGGTATCTTAATTCTGTACATTTGCATATGTGTTGACAAAAAATGTAGTTACCGTAGGACAATTTTAATGGTTGTGATTTTCATGTGTTAATTAGACAATTTCGCTTTACCTTCTCCGTTAATTCTAACACCGAGAAGACCTTAGCTTTGATAACAATAAACCGATTTTAAATTTTCACGATTTGGCCACACCGTAAATTGGTCGCTTGTTTAACGTTTGGACGGGCGTAAGACAACTTTGAATTAATGAGCCGACCTTTTGGTGGCATCGCAAAGGCAAGGATGAGACAACGACAAGGGGGGTGCTCCTTTCAGTAAAGAGACGGGTATTTTGTTAAAATACCCGAAAACTGTTCGGGTGGGAAAACGTTTGGGAATCAACGTTAATCGAGATTAATGATTGTACGAAATTGAAGGACCTTTTACAGGATAGATTATATTGTTCTTTGCATTTGATGTATAACGCGTAATATAAATATACCTACATATGTCGACAACTTTGTAATATATATATATATATAAAATAAATGTAGGTAGTTTCTAGTTTGTTGAGAATTATACAAAAGATTGTTTTCTACAGGGGGCGATTTTTGAAAAGGACTCAACACTACATGATGTGACAGAGGAAAGAAGATTATTGAAAAAGAAACCGTGACGAAGCAAAAATATTTTTTCTAAGGTAAGTAACTTTTTATACTTTTCGGGGATAGTTAAATCCTTTAACCCGAATTATTATTATTATTATCAGTCTTTGATACCATTTATGTTTAAAAAATAAAGAAAATAATTTTGAAAAACGATCCTCTGCAGTAAACAATATACTATACTACTATAATATCAGAGAAGGTAACTTTAATAATATTCATAAATTCCTGGAACAAAATAACGTGATTATATTTTGTATTTTACATAAATATAAATATTATAATAATTGTATATAAAACGTAAGTGTCTGTGTGTACATTGTACATACTTACGAGTAAATATAGATACGGTAATAATATACGGTTGAAAGTCGTTTCTTCGTTCTCATGTTGTTAACAATTTAACATTGCCACGTTACAACTCGCAACTGACCTCTCGGTTTATTCGGGAAAGCTTTCGTAAAACAACCCAACAGAAACAATCGCACAGTGGAAATAAAGATCACCTACTTCGCGTAAAAACCAAAAAGCAGTTAAATTTGTAATTTGTAGACATTAAAATGACCATACAGTCGTTTTTGGTAGAACCGTTTAACCCTTTATACCACTTAATTTAGATTTAAAAACATAGAATTCAACACATAATATTATATAATATTATTATATATAATTAAAATACAGTTGACCTTGAACTTCTTTAACTCGAAATCGTCGAGACCTCGAACTTTTTCCCCGGTCCCTTGATTTTTTTATAATTGTAATATCCTTGGATGGTCGAATTCTTGAATATCTCGAATTGTCTGGACGGTCCCCTCATCTTCTACTTAACCACGCTCGACTGTAATATGAAATTAAACTGATCCTTTTTATTAGGAATTAGATATTTATTCAAATCCTGATTTATCATCATACATTATGTTATATTATTTTATTATAAATTTACTGTTGCTGTAGCGTTCTACAAAACTAATGAAGAACTTTTATTTTGTCTTAAAAAATCATCAACTATAAATTTACACAATATTGTAGATTTTTGAAGTAAGATAAAAAAAGTATAATTTGAAGTTACAATATTAATAACTTTCAAAAAGATATAACACATACGAAACCAATACAACGTATTTGTTATAATACAAATTATCTTTATATTTCAAACCATTATTTAACAACAATAATAAATAAAAAAACAATTAAGCTAATAATATATTATGTACACTATAAATATATATTCCTAGATACTATACAATTAAAATCCCTACTAAAATTGATACATTTTTAAATTTTATATATCTAAATGTGAGAAAGAAATTTAAGAAACTACTTAAAATTCAATATAAACTACCGTGCAAGTAATGAAAACTTAAAAATAATCACGAATTACTGCTAAGTGAAGAATTTCCTAAAGCAGCCAAGCGTCAAAACTCTTGAAAGTTTAATATCGTTTGATTCAGAACCTTCAAAGAAGACATACACAGTTTTAAAATTTAATTTAAATAGTGTCACCATGCATTTCAGAAGACGCGTCCGGATGAGGCGAAAAAAATGGTTATAGGCAAAGGGTTTTTTTCGTCAAATATTATTATTAAAAAAAAAACTATTCAATACCACGTAGAGAATGATACAAAAAACCTTAACATAAATATTCTAACAAAAAAAAAATCGCATTGTTAAAGAAAACAAAAAACAAAATATTACATTATAATAATATCATCACTGTAAAATGTGCAGTTTTGTTATTTTCTTCAATATTGTGCTTCATTATAATGAAATAATATTATGATTAAAAACAATTTAAATCATACACCATTCTAAAAATAACATTTATTATTGTACCTAAATGATGTAGTTAAATTGCATACACACAACGCCGTCTTCTGATTTTATTCTTATAGTGTTATACATATTGTAATACTTACTGCGTTTTTGAAGGAAAACATTTTTTTTTTTTTACCTTGGTATTAAGTTCTAGAATATACGAAAAATTGTGTTTAAGGTGTAGCAAACGAAAAACATCTGGAGAATGATAAAGTTAATATATTATTATAACGAACCAACAACAAGATTATGCCTAATGTCTTGTGCACGGCGTTCCAATTTTTAGACAACAGTACGTTTTTTTTCTCCTTTTATACCCATTACTATTCGCTACGTGACGTTATTATACGCACAAAAGTATCTTATGTATAGATAAACAGGAAGCTTAATTTTTTTCCTTTATATCCTTTTATTTCCTTATTTTATTTTTTTAATTGAGTTCTCGACGGCGGTGCAATTTTAGAAATTTGCCTTCGAGGCGTATGCACGACTTTAATATTATATAACACTATAATTATTTTTCGATGAAACATGCACCGAAGAACATACTGTTTGTTGAGTATGCAGATAACTTTATACCGATATTATTTTTCTAGCTTATTCATAATGTAAATTAAATTTTCGTGAAAACACGCTTTGCGTATTCAACAATGGAAAATGGTCACTAATTAACTGCTATGCTTGCTAATCTCCTGCAATGGCGAAAATATAACTTTTGAATTAACAAAAAAGATTAAAATTAAGTTTTATATACTAAACATGAAACAAAGTAGTCAAAAATGCATTCGGAATTGTCTTGGCTTTATTTGATAATAACACAACTTTCATGGATTCTACACAATTGAACTGATGGTTCTGGACTCTGGTGTTTATTATAGGCTATCATATTAAATTGATTTCCTACATCAACTCTTGCTACTTTTTGCATGAAAACCGTAATTACTCTTACTTATTTGTAATTGACAAACTTTATTTTTTCTCTGTAACATTGTGGATTTTGAAACAAAAATGTTATTTGATCTATAAATAATCCATATTATATAAAAGGATAACAAGTACATGTACAATAAAAGTATTAAATATTATTTTCCTGTCAAATAAATGTTTTGAACTAACACTATAAATAAATATAGGATGGTTCACCAAGGAAACGTTGCACCTTTTCATCCACAAATATAATACATATTTTATTTGAATTCTAATTTAAAACATTTTCATACACCAAATTTTTGAATAATTTTTTTTTACTTTTTAAAAAGTGTCCTGCAGTGGAACACTCTTCTTTTTTTTCAAATGAGAAACCATCTTTTTCAACTCTAAATAATTGTTAAGCGGATGATTTTTTTTAATGTTGATACATTTAAATCGACATATTAACAAATAATTTCTAAGATAAAAGTCATAAATCATAATGTACCTTAAACAATCTTTAATAAAAATATAAAATAAATGTAATTTATTATAATAGTTATTATTATTTATACCAATTGAAATTTTTTTCAATAATTATAACATTTTAATTAATTAATTCAAATCACCATAGCCCCCGTTTCTTCTAAAACTATTTCCATGGAGTATAAATAATTATTCTTAGTACTTTAAGTTAAATAACTCTAAAACAACTGCTCGTATTTCAATTAATTACGTCAACATTTAAAATAATTCATCTAAACAGTTAATATATTAATATTATATAAATATAATTAATATATTGATCAATAATCGAAGAAAATAGTATATCACCTACACACTTCTTAATAATTATATAATAATCTGAGTTTTTGAAAAAAAATTTCCTTAAGGATAAATAGCATTATAAGATTTTAATCTAAACTTTACACATACCAATTGATTCAACGAAATCACTTAATATTTCTAAAACTATTAACATTCTCTAAACTATGTATAAAACATACATTAACAAAACAAAATTTAAAAAAAAAAAAAAAATGTTTTTACAATTTGGGTTTTTTACTTTTTTATTGTAACACACATTTGCAATTTCATACTCAGCAGCAGATTATTATTCGGGGCATATTTAATATAGAAAAATACAACGTATGACCAAGTTAATTAATTTTAGATTCTAAGTAAAGCGATGAATGTATTGATTTTACAATGATTTGTGTTTTTTAATTTTTTTTGTGTCTGTCAACACCTTTTAGGACAGTAAAAGTGCTTGGATTTTCTTCAACAGTAACTTTTCTGATGGAAAAGTGAATCTAATTGGTACTTTGGGGGGTCAAAAGTAAAAATTTCCCAGTAGTTTTCAAAAGCGACGCGAAAAACAAAAGAAAAATTACGCAAAATCTGTTTTTGAGAAAATCGATTTTGGTTTTTGGTGCAACTCTAAAACAAATGATTGTAGGTACATGAAATTTTGACTAAATGTTTATACAAGCATTTTCTATACACCATAAAATTTTCCAAATATTTTGACTCATTTTGAGCTGTTTACGGACATTGTCAGTTTCCATTTTTTTAAGTTTTTTTTTCCATAATTGTCAATAAAATTGTATTTGTTGGGTAAAAAAGCGTGAAAATTTAATATAAGGCTCCTGATATATCGTTCTAATAGTAGTTGGAAAAAATATTGAATATACATAGGTAGGCACATTTTTTTTTTATAAGCATTTAAAGTTCAAATTTTGACAAAATTTATCAAATTTATAACTTTTTTTTTATTTTTTAAATGCAATCTACAATATATACCGCTTTGGCATGAGATTGTGATACAGATTAGTTAAATTATTTTAAAAAAAAATAAAAATACATCATATCATATCTTTAATAACATTTATACATAATACGTGACATTTTTGAGGAAAGCAGCCACCCATTAGTAACACTTTCATTTGCTATTTAATTTTTTTATTTTTTTATATTATCAGTAATTATTTATTTTTTTCAATTAATATTAATAATAATATTAGGTGCCAATAGATCACGACACCACTTTCGTTTTAACCGTCTTGGAAGGTTGCTAGAGATTGTAGGATTAGCAAGATTTCTGACAAGAGGATTGGGATGAGTTAAAGTGCGAAAATGGAAGCGTTTATAATATGCTTTAGCTTCTTCTGAAACTGAAGGCATTTTAAGTTCTGTATGTATAGTGTAGTTAGAGACATAGAAAGGGGCATTTAATAATTTGCGAAGAAATTTATAATTTAATAATTATTTTGTAGTTAAAAATGTATAAAATTTTCAACTTTTATAGCTAAAGATTGAAAATTGAAAACAAGGCTCCACGTAAATAGGTTATTTATAAATTACTTTATTCACAACAATTACATCAAATATACTTGATAATATCATAGGCTGACTGACTGTTTTCGCTCAGAATTGTTTTTCTTATACAATGATATTATATCATTCATTTCAAATTTAACACCATCCATTACAGTGACCCACTTGTAATCTACTATACAGCAGAGCGACATCCACTTTATGACACACGTTCATGTGTGCGGAGTAGTGGATTGAAATTTTTCCGAACACAGTAGCCACTCTATTCCATGTATCTATATTTTAAATTCTTTAAATTCATATAATACAGGACATTCCAAATTTAATTTTTATACATCTGAAGTACTTCGAAAAAAATATTTTGCTTAGGAACAAGAAATTTAGTATGTACTAACAAAAAAAAAAAAAATTAAAATTATAACGATAAAAATATTAATATATTTTTTTGTAACAATTTAAATTATGCAAAGCGTAAATGGTAAATCGTTAATAGTTTTTAATTAAATGTCTTTTCTTTCTTCTTTCATAAAAAAAATCAACTTCAGGTACAAAATTCATATAAATTCATTATTGGTGGAAAATAGTTGAATTAGCTTACTTGGTGGTGAATCACCCTGTAAAATATAATTTATATAATATATGTTGTAATTATATCGTTGGATACTAATGTATGGAAAAAACGGTATGCGACGAGAAATAATAGTAGGTAATAATAAAAAAAACAAATGATTTATCACGAAGGGGAGCTAAAACTTTTTGGTTTAACTTTTTCCGTGAGATAGATACTATAAGGTTTTTGTCCGTGTATTAAACAGCGATGGGACATATACCTGGGCCAAAAAAGTTATGTGTGTGTGTGTGTGGTTTGGCTGGAATATTAATTTATGAGAAACGTCTCTAACACGCGTGTTTTGGGGAGATTTTTTCATGTGTTTCTACCAATAATTCCTTCAAGCACGGAATACATTGACCTAAATATAATATCATCAAAACACAATAATATGTAGATAATATAAAGTCGTCGAATTTATTCGTGTGCAGACGTGTTGCATTTCACATGCATTTTGAAAAGTGATACTCTTATAGACTTTTAAATAATTTTTCCAGTGTAAATTATACTTTTGGAAATAGAGCCCTCCGAGAACATATTTTATTCTGTCATCCAAGGTATCAATAACGACATTGAGCATTATATTATATAATTTAGTTAAAATACAAATGATATCCAAAATGATTTCTCGTTAATTTCTTTAAGTGTATGTAGTTGTTATATATATTTTTACCTTTTTAAACTAATTGCATTGCACATTTGACCTCGATCCTGAATTACGAAAAGCTCAATTTCTTATGCTAAATAATAATTTATTCCTATAATATGCCTACGTCATTTTTGGATAAAATTTTGGAATATATAATTACCATTTAACATTCAACTCGGTATGTAAGATAATAATAATCATGCTGATTTATATTTTATAGGTAAGTTTATTAATATTATTATTATTAACAATGAGCAGTTTGGATTATTTTTAGTATTATTATGTTTGAAATTTACTCAATAATTATTTACACTTAACGATAATTATATCATTCAAGATAAATGAAAAGTATATAATATATTTACCTAATCTATAAACTATAGTAATATATAGTACTTACTTTCTACATAAAAATTAGGATAGTACGATACTCATTATATAGAAATACATTATTAGAAATAAATTACTACTAAGATATATATTATTTTTTTTTATGTTGACTGACATTAATATTTAAAATGACATTATAACTATACGATTTATGAACGCATCAAATTGATAATATTATATTAAGTTTATAAACTAAAGTAGAATTTTAATTTAAATATAATATACAATATATATGTATAATAATAATTAAATATTAAATTTATATTTATAATAATTGTATGGATTTTAATTTCAAAATAAAATAAATAAATATTTTGATTGAAAAATCAATAATATATTTATAGTAATAACCCATAGTATTATTCCGGGGATAAAAATAAAACAGATTTTTTCGTGATAAAATAAAGGTTTATTATGTAGTATTCAACTTGGACAGATCTCGTCAAAGATACATAAGTAAAACATTATCTTAATGTGACACCAGTAGACAATAAAATATTTTGATTTTTCTCATTTATTTAGGAAAAAAATATAAAATTAATGAAAATAAATGGTGGGTGATAACGATAAGGAAAGTAAGTGACTAAGAATATATTTTTTTTTGAAACTGAGCAAAAAAGTTATAAGATAGAACAATATTTAAAATATTATTGACAATTTTTCTTAAAAAAAACCTACAGTACAATTAAAAATATATCAATTATTTACAAAGCATATGAAGATACTACTGGATATAAATATAGTTTTAGTATAAAAAATTTTTTACTTTAAATTAAAATTTTAATAAAATAATATTATATTATATATTTGGCAACGGTATCCTTAGTAAAATACATTAATAAAGACCAATAATAGAATATAGAATTTATTGAATTCAACAACCGACGATTCTTCTTTATAATATATTGTTTCGTGTTAATAATAATGTACTAAAAACATCATTTATTTTTTAAATATTGTATCTAATACATTTATATCCAACAATAAGTTTTTATAGCAAAGGTCACTGCTTTGACATTTTCATTAGGTATTTTAATGTTACATAAATTAATGAATTCAATTTGTAAATTAACAAGAATTTATGCTCTGTATGGTTCAAATTGTACATATCCCTTGTAAAGGATTTTACTATCTGAAATTGTTTTACATATATATGTGAACAAATATATTATATACATTATACACAAATTACACAATCAACAACTGTAGGTTTATAAATATTTTGTTCTCAAATTATCTGAATCTGAACCGAGTAATATAGCGTACATGGTATTCGGATATCAAATGGTTGTTTCAGCTGTTTTTCAACCTTTTTATGAAAATACAATACTTATTTAGGATAAAATCGCAAAAACTCTTCATTCCAAGTATTAAAAATAAGTATATTTATCTCGTTTTCAAAGAAATTATTTGCAAATTAAAAAAAAAACTTTTTATAGTAAATACTATACATATTAAACCTCGTTTTATACAAACATTTGAGCTAAGCATTTTAATATTAACAAATTGTTTTGAATTTCTTTTGCATTTATTTAACTCGATTAATTATCCCCTGTAATATTACATAAACACATAATATAAAAAATATTGATTATTACTATGAGAATATTATTAGGTAAACAGTAAAATTGTGGAAAACTATACAAACGCATTGACCAGCAAGTTGTTCTTTAAAATTATAATAGTTTAAGATCATACAACTTAAGAATAATTCAAGAAAATAGTATTTAATGAACTTATAATATTTTTGTACAGTTGATAATTTAATAATTTGTTGGTGAACACACGTTTAAAGGGTCTCAAAATGTAAATTTTGTTTCCTAAAGTCTACTGTGGATAAATTATAACTAAATGAGTTTTAGATTCTAACCAGAACAATAATAAAATATATGATCAGTTATACATAATAGTGTTTATTTCATGGAGCATACAAAACAATTTACTAGGTACCATTATTTTGCATGATTGGCAAAAAATATCAACCATATTAAAAGTAAACGTATTCGTGACATAATTTATCGAAAAATATGTTAGAACGCAATTATTATATTATCAAACATTGATGAAATCAAACGATTTTCATGACTTTTGTTTCCTTTGATGTAATATTTATATAGTATAAACTTCAATAGAATCTACACCTGTATAGTGTATATATATATTTCCGATTTATTTTTCACTTTTTAGTTGATTATGAACCCAGCATAAGTTTAGTTTTTGCTTATAGTTAGGTAATTATCTTGTTTTTATTTTAAATAGTTGCAGAACAGAAAATAAAATCAATTTTCATAGGACATCTTAAAACTCATTTTCAAAATGAAAATCGTACGGTAGGAAGTATGTTTTTTACCATTTATTAGACTGTTTAATTGGACAGTAAGCTTCTTTTCCCCTTAAAAATTATGTTTTATCATTTGATAATCAATTTAAAGATTATATTTCAAGGCACTATGTGCCTGTGAGATTTGACCCGTGGGTTTCTGAAATTGTGAAATCGATTTCAAACGAACCGGAAGCCGAAACAAATATATTAGGTAGGTATGTGACATTAATACGGTAACTGCAGGTACCTTGAGGCATAAGTGTACGAAGTAACTAGCGTAGTTCGTGGCTTGTGGTAAGCGATGAGCGGTTATCGAGCACTATATGATGGCCACTTTTGGCAGCGGTGCAGCATCGGTTTAAATTGATATTCGATCAACGAGTATTATAATATGCTGTATACATAACATGACAAGACCGCATGAAAGATTATAAAACTGATTTTAGCACATTTTTCAATTTTATGGTTTTTACTGATTTAAAAATATATATATTTTGTTAAATTTAAAAATTATTTAAGACAGCTCTAAGATCTCATTTAAAAATGTCTTAAGTTATAAAGGCGAACAGTTTTATAATATACACTTTTTAATCGCCTAAAAGCCTTTCAAACGAGAATACATGACAAAATGTTATGAAGTTTTCGAAACTACTACGTATATACTTATACGACTTACGGTAAAAGCACTAGGTCCTTTTTCATGTCCAGTGGAATTAAAGAAGAAAATATATTAGTATTGCATATTAAGGGGGAATCGGTGGTAGCTATTGGAAACTTCAAAAGGATAAAAACTGACCGCAGGCAAAATTTGAGAAAAATGTATTTGCAGTAGATCTTTGAAACGGTTAGATAAAAGAAGAAGCGTCGCAATTAGGATAAATCCCAATATATGAGATGAAAATAGGAATGATGTATAAAAAAACATACAGAAATTTATTACTCTAATTCCAAGGAATAATGTTTTGTGTATCAAATAAATTATATTTTTTACGAAAAAAAAATAATAAACGGATCCTTTTTAAGAAATAACAATTTTTCACTCAAAAGTAAAAACCATTTTTGATCACATTTTTCTGCTTGTAAGTTACAACCACTCTAAATTAAATGTAATTTACTATATTTGTTATTATAAATTAAATATTAAATTGAAAACCATAAAGAATCGATAATCAAGTAACCATTATCTTTTAACTGAGATATAAAACTAATGTTCATATCGGCTTCATATAATTTTTCATCGACTTCGTTTTATTTTTATATAAAAAGTGATAATGTGTACCTAACTGTATGTATTATGTTTGAAAAGAACTTATTATTATTTATTTTTAATTTTGTAATAACATTGCCATATGGTTATAAATAATATATTATATAAAATAATGGTTACTGGTTAGGTTACGCTGAGTAAATGCCAATTGATACTTTAGATACTAATAAAGAGTTTGATTTTATGAATAATATAATCTTTGTTAGAAACGTGATAAATGTGTGATATTGTTTCATTCAAATATATATAATTTGTACTAAATACATTGAAAGAACTTTTTCATTTTCATAATATTAAAAAAATATTTACAAATGTATATAATAGATTATAATGTTTGATTATGTTTATTTGATCAGTTGTGTAAAACTATTAGATATAATAGTAAATCTACCTTACAAAGAAAAATATTTTATCTAATCCATTTTTAATATTTTTCTTGATGTGACAAACATATTATTTTCGGAAATATTTGAAGTATTAGTAATACATTTGAAAATAATTCTTAACCTATTTTATAGTAATATAGTCTATAGAAAAAAAAAAAAAACGTAAAAATATCATTTGGAATAACTGTATTATATTTTTTATTATGATTTATGTACCTACCTATACATATTGTACTCAGTATTTTCTATCCTGAAGTGATTTGCATGCATGTTGGAAAACTGTGATTTGTATTATATGACGATTTTAAGTAACATGGAAGGTATAATTCAATACCATTTTCAAGTATTATTTAGTTTACGAAAATTGATGACAGAAGGTTTTGATTTGAATTTCACTGAAATAAAGCACTTTATAAATAATAATCAAATTAAATTTAACTCAACACTTAAAAATGTTAAAAAAAATTAAATAACAAAAATTAGAAACGTTATTTGTTTAAAACAAAATAAAAATGTAAATAATAAATGTACAATACTGCGATATTATTGTGATATTTTTATCGTGGTTATTTACCATGTTATTTTTGTATTACAAATAACTCAACATTTTATTGAAATCCCACTGTAACAACTAACATAGGACGTAATCTATCAATCTATATGTACCTATATAAATAAATGTACGGTTGTATGGGGTGCATAGATTTGGAAACTACTGAACAAAAATAGTAATTACCTTAATAGTTCTCACTCACCTACTCAATGATGACGACTGACGAGGTGGTGCACTTGCACTACACAGCACAATAATTTCACTTATTTTAATTTTTAATATTTTTACCCACAATATGATGCTTAAAGAGGTAACCATCCGGATTCTGTAGGATTTCTAGGAAATAATTTAAAGATTGTGTTCGTTATTCATTTTTTTATATAAAAATGTATGGAACAGCTAAAAATATTGTAATACCACACTGACGTTTTTAAGTATTTCCATATTTTGTAAATGTGTCTTTGATAAAAATACCTATATAACTAAATATGTATATAGTCAAAGTTTAAATGTAACTGTTACTTACTATACACACTGAAAAGAATATCAATACTACGCGAAAATATATAGAATGGAGGTATAATATACGTTTACTGATATTCAAATATCTATTCAATACCTTACTCACATACATGATACATGATATTATACTTAATATTTTACTTCGATAGTCACGGATGTGTGTGTGTGTATGTGGCTATCTGGTTGGCAAGTTTTCTGGCAGCAGCTCGTCAAATGATTTAGCAAACCATGTCACTCGGTTGGATCATGTCGAAGGGGAAAAGTAGCTTTTGCTGTTACTGGATGGTATATATTATTATATATAGTATACATTATGGTACAAGCAGCCAACATCCGAGTATATTGCTATATAATATGGGGATCTCCACTTCCTGGTTTACAATTGTTAATGCACGAGTGCAATTCAATATTCTGACTTAAACACGTAACTATAGGTACGCAAGTCATAGTAATAATAATTCTAGATATTTTCCACGTTTATATTTTTTAGTAGATTTTTGACTATGAGAGTCAGACATTTATAGTAAAATGGTAAACGAACGGTACGGTTCTTATAATATTATGTGTGCTACTCCTAAAAATGATATGTTAGTACTAATGTTATTGTGAAACAGTAGAAAAACATATTAAAAAAAATCTTGTTAAATACGAACAAAATTAAAAATATTCATAGATAGATAGTTACAAATATAGTTAAATGTAACTTATACAGTTATAATACAACATTTAAGCAGATCTATACCTAATTGTACCTACCTATATCAATCCATATTTTATAGTATTTATTTAAATAATAAGATATATATTTATCAATAAGACTAAATATAAATAATTTAAAATTAGAAAAATATTTTCAAATAGTAAATTCATTTTCATCGCATTTGATTTGCACATTCGGTTTTTTAACAACTTTTTTTTTACCTATTTCGGATTTTAACTATAGTTTATAATTTATTATTTCGTATATACGAGAAAATTTAAAGATCAATTTACGTAAAAGACTGGAATTTGAACTTTTACCATTTTGCCGTGACATATATTATTATATCAACGAGAATTAAATTAAAATAAAATTAATGAAAAATAATGAGTATTCGTTGTAGGTATTTTATAATTGGATAGTGTTTTATCTAGGAATTTGTTAATTAGTTTAAGCCCTCGTCATAAACATCGAACGAAAATGTTGTTTCATCCCTAAGCGAAATACCTACTTGTAAAGAAGGTTTTGAAGTCGGTGGGACGCCCGTAGAAGTGCCGGCACGTCGCGAAAAACAAAATAGTCTTCGTCTTGAGACTAACCACTTGTCATCGACGGGTCCACATGGTTTATTTAATAGTGGTAAAATACACAAACTGTCCCACCAAACCTTCTGAAGTGAACACAAAAACATCAGCCACAATTTCTAGTAGGTATTGTCGGAATGAGCTCTTATTCGATGTCAAACGTACCTATATATACACAGGAAATTCGTGCCAGTGTACCGATTGGTAACGATTCATTGTAAGTACGAAGTCGAATGCGAGCTACTCTATTTTAGATAAAACTAAAGTTTCCTGGCTGTATATCTAAACTTTAAATAACCCAAGTCTATGGCGTTTAGAAAAATAATAAAATTGCTTGATAAACACGTATAATGTTTAAAATGTATGCACATTTTATCGTTTATCAGCAGTTTTGGACCTTAGTTTAAATTTCTTAATATTATACATATCAGTTTAGTTTATTTTGGTTATTACTTGCCACCGTACATCGAATAAAAATAGATTTTTGTTTGGGGAAAACATAATCCAGGAAAGGTTAATAATATGGAGATGTGAAATCAATATTATAGGTATATATAAATAATTGAAATATATTTTTAAATTATTTTAAGCTAATATGCTACCTATGTGCTATGATGAAAAGTTAAATTATTAATTTTTTTGTTTGATATAATTGTTTACTTTATAGTGAGTACATGTTAATAATTATTTTGTTATAAACTATATTTAGTCCCTGCAAAGAGTGATTATGTTTAAAATGTTTATATTGTTATATTGAATACTTTTTGAGCATATTAGGCTTACTTCTTAAGTCTTAAGTAGATCTATATTTTTTCGATTTAAAATTGACTATTGAGTGTAGTTGTTGGTATTTCAAAGAAATATTTTTTTAATTTCCTATATATACCAATCACATCAGATAAAATTTATAAATAATATACACTTTTCAAATATCTAATAATATAAAATGGTGTATTAAAGCTGTTTATATAGATAATGTATGTTTTATATAAAATTAAATTTATTATTTGTAGCTAAGTAATTTATTCGTTGAGGATTTAAAAAAAATTGCAACAAATTTTCAAATATTAGTATTATTCCTTTTTCATTATACATCTATAAAAAAAAAGCTTTCTCTTGAGCCTATATATTTAATGGTATAATTTTGTATTCGTACATGTATATACATATACACACACAGTCAAGTGCTGGAAATAACATGTTCCCTTAAGTAATATTTACAAACTAATCAATAACATCATGATATAAAAATAAGATAATAATTCCTTCGAAATAGCAAGTTTTATAATATAATAATATCCTAATGCGTCTATTATTAAATGCAAAAAAATCTGTGAATTAATCTACAATTGTCTGCGTTATTTTACTTAAAACATGAGCCATTATTTCACGCAATACTGCCTAGGTATGTTTAATATTTTAATATTTTTTTTTATTCAGTCTAATTTTATTGAAACTCCCGAAGCGTTTTTGTTTATAAAATAAACATACAATCAAATTACTCTATTTTATAGCCACATTTATCATGATATGAAATTGTATTTTCAGAAATAAACCGTTTTAATTCGACATAAAAATGAATTTAACCGATCCTAAATTATTCATTGGTACCTACTCTATAATATTACTAGCTTATTGTATCTATATATAATAAATAAATTAATATTTTATATTTGATTTCTAAATTAGATTAATTATCATTATAGTTATACGTACCTAATAGGTACAATTAGAAAAATAAACTATGATTTTTTACACTGAATTATTTGATATACTACTAATACTACAATATAATGCATTGGGTAATGTTATATTAGGTATCTGGTTAATGATAACATTGTCTTTTAATAACACGTATGGGTGGTTCATATCAACACTTGGATAATGTTGACATTACTCATTTATCGGTCGTCACTATTTATAAAATACAACAATTTGTAATTTAAATTGAATATTGTATATAAAGGATATTATATTTTTCCCTTCCTGTTTTTATTTTATTTTTCAAAATTTGTTAAAACACTTACCGTTTATGGCCGGACCGTTTACCGGGGGAATGTTTTACGATGACGGTCATTGATCGGCTTAATTTTAAGCACTGCGCAAAAATCAACAAGGTCTGTGTTGGCGTAGAAATGTAAGACATGTACTTACCTCTATTTTTAGAAGAATAAAATAAACTTATTTCACGCGTGTTTTAAATTGCGCTGTATGTCTGTAAGAGATTTTTATA
This sequence comes from Sitobion miscanthi, assembly GCA_008086715.1. Lineage (NCBI taxonomy): Eukaryota > Metazoa > Arthropoda > Insecta > Hemiptera > Aphididae > Sitobion > Sitobion miscanthi. The sequence continues at coordinate 6,736,227 of CM017797.1, forward strand.
TAAAAATGAAATTCTTTTATACCTACTAGGTACTATAATATAATACATACTACATACTACATCACATAACATTACTTTACCACAGCCTTATAATTTATTGGAGTATCAATAGACATATTAAATTATACATTTGCGTCATAAAAGCATAAAAATTGAAATTATTATGGACTATGGTGTATAAAAATGTTAAGCTAGCTTCGTATACATTTCTGTGAGAAGTCTATATTTACAATGTCGATAATTTATTTTATTTGAATAACACAAATGCACATTTTTATCACTTAAATAAGATTTAAACAAATATTATTTAAACGAAGCAAACAATACTTAAACACATTGAAAAGTTTTTAAAAATATTGTTGAAAAAATACAAATATTTCATTGGTATAATCTCACAGTGGTCTAATTTATTTTGACAATGGAATTATAATAAGTAGCTATAATATTATCATAATAAGGGAATAACGTTTTATTAACATCATGAATTCAGATCGTAGTGATGAGTGGTGCATTTTTCCCAGGTTAACCAAGCAACATGTAACACAAAAAACAATTATGATTTCTTAATTAGACGTATTTTGCAGCTTGTTTCATTGGAATATGTTATGGACTTATACAAGAATAAATATAATTTATACTTATGAGTTGATCACATGGTTGAACGAAACTGTTCTGGCAAAAATAGTAATCAAACATGACGATATTTTAAAGGCCAACCTCCTTGCTATGGGAAGGCATAAAAAGTTTTCTCAGGGTAGCCACAGGTGTCGTATAGATTGTTCACGCACGAAAACTTAAATTAATCTAGCAAGAAAAAAAATAACCATAAATTAAAAAAATGGTATAGAAACTTCGGGTGAGCTCCTGGTTAAAATTGAAAACTTTATAAAGCCATTTCCAACGAAATCAATAAGGTGAAAACATATTGTGCGTGTACAATAGGACTGAATTAAAAAATACATTATAAAAACCAAGGGAAAAATGACGGAACAGAAAAAAAAATGATTAAGAAAAATTGTCTCTTGTTGGCAGCTGGTGTATTATTATTATGTAAGATGCTGAGTTTTCGCATTTTAAAAATAATTCGCCTGTGTGAAATGATTAACACCAACATTTCCGTGTTTTTATGATTCGCTGTCTAAAAAAAAAAAACTAAAAATTTCGTCAGCGAAATATGTATTATATACAAAAATGGAAATATTTATATTTTTTTCATGTTATTACTATTTAAATTACATTATTGTTGAGTAAATTCTCATCGTTTATTTTTATTTTTACCATACTATTGAAATAACAATTTTTTTTCATCATCGACAATAAATTCAGGAATTTAGTGCTGACCGAATAAAAATACTTTTTTTATCCACTGCTTCTAGACTTTTGTATGAAATGGTATGAATTCTTGAGATTTAAATATAAATGATGTGTGATTCGTGATTTTCTTTAATAAATTCATATAATAAAGTTTTTCAACGACTATTATTGTTATTTTAGAAACAGTTGCGTTATTATTATTTTTTTTTTAACCGGAAATGAACAAAATTTAATTTTAACAAAACTATACCTACCTACTTTTGAGTTACAATATTCAAGTAATATATTAAGGTAAGTTGACAACTTCACACTATTATATGTCTGCGACAGTTTTTTTTTATTGAAAACAATTACAAACAATTTAATATACAATAAATAACTAGAGTTAAAGCTTAAAATAATTCAACGAACATGAAAAATATATTTTTAATATATTTAACCACTACAGAGAGATATCGAATGTATTTTTACCGAAATATATGAAATATAAGCATCTGCCACAATATGTGTAGTTCGAACGAATAAAGTTTACTTGAAAAATATTTTTCAATAATGAATCCCAGTAATCCGCAAAGTCATAAACTTCAAATGTTATACTGCAGAGTGCAGGGTATAATATTTTTAAAAGTTTTAATAACAATTCTTTCAATTTGTTGATAAAAACTAGACATGAAAATACTAAATATTATGTTGGCAGATTACACCATATTATTTATTATGTAGGTATTAAATATAGCATGTCTAAGATATAACTACGATTAGATAAACTATTTGTTCTAATCTAACTTAAATATTGGATAGGTAACACATTTGATGTAGTATCATACTTTTAGATAAAATATAATATTATAATGCAGATATACCTTTATATAGTTAACGAAACTTATCAATAATATCGTGATGTGGCGTGCGTCAACTAAAAAATGGAACAATGTACAATTTATTTTTTTCATTGAATTTATCAATATTGTTTAATATAGGTAAATAATAATTATATTAACTCGAGGTGGCTTTTTGAGACTACTAGAATAATAGCGTTAAGTTAAAAAAAAATATGTATCTATTAATAACAACCAAACCGTTAATTTGATTTCTCCAATGTAGTTTCATAATGTATATCGTATATAATTGCATTTTTTTTATACAACGACGATATTATTTTTGTTTATCTGAACACCTACTGTGTGATCTTGTATCATATAATATGCATTTGACGAGCCTATACGGGGCCACGTGCATGCAAAATTTAATAATATTATACTATTATAGTCGTTTATTACTCCGGTCAGTAGCGGCTTTTCCTTGTTGTCTAGGAAAAGGGCCATAATAATCAATAATTTATGGTGGGTACGTATAATGGACAAGACGACATCGAGTGTGTGCCACTGATGTCCAACATAAAAAAAATAAATTTAATTATAATCAGTGGTGGTATAGCATTATAGTAGGTAGGTACTGTAGTATAATGCGCGGGATTCTCATATTCTTACCGAGGGCAGAAAATCTTTAACCTGGTTCCAATTTATTTATAAGCCTTATATTATTAAGTCTTAATACATACCGTGTAGTCTTTCGATTTTAAAATGGCTTTAAGATGATGCTGCATCCACATGTGTTGTCTCCTTCTTACAAACGTAGGTAGGTATGACGTAACAAACTTGGTTCGGTAGAATTTACTTGATATTTTTAGTTTTAATCTTATAGTAAATTTACCTATTATATAATGAAATGGTAATAATATTATTTTGGACATATTGTAGACTTAAATTTATATTTAATTGTATATGTGTGTTCTAAACATTTTAAATTATAATATTTTACATTGATACAACTCACTTAAAAATTAAAAATTTAAGTATCATTAAAAACATACGAAATGCCTTTGAGAAAAAATAATCAACTTACTTTTGACCAAGTCAAATAAATGTTTTTCTTCATATCAAATTTAAACCTTAAAGTTAAATATATTTTTATTAAATAGGTACCAATTACCTGATAACTTAATATCGAGTTAACTATTTTCATTAAATCGCCAAATTTGGATAACACACTTATTGCGAAATAAGTGTATTAGGATTTAAGTTTGTCAATAATTGTATATGTTTACAGCTACCTAATATTAAATAATTTATATAAATGTCATGTATATTTACTGAGTAAGTTATTCCTAAACCTGCAGTATAAATCATGAGATATTGTAATAATTCAAAATTTAGCCATCTAAAGCATAGAATAATAATGAAAACGTAAAAAAATTTTGGTACACAAATCACCACCGTATCACCCCCAACGATTACCTACACGCCTATCATAGAAATAAGCCACTATATAGGTGGAATAATTTTAATAACCTTACAATTTAAAAATCAATTTACATTTTTAAATTGCATAACTTATAAATTACAGTTATAAACAACCGATTTAAGATTCGATAAAGTATCAATTACGTATAATATCGCCATTGAACATACCTATATTTATTACCATGAGAAATAAAACAAAAATCCAGATGAATTTGCTTGACAATATTAAAACTACTATATAGTATTGATAAATGTATTATTACACTTCTGAAAAACAATATTCTATTTGCAGTGTTAATAGTTTGTACTAAATTAAACGTAATATCGAATAACGTATTATGTGTAGTTTATACAAAGATGTGTGTAATGTATAATATATCACAACCATGTTTTGCAATGCTAATAACTCTGTTTCGTAAATATGAAAAGCAAATCATACATAAATAAATCGCAATGTTAATATTATGTTATCAACTATCAACTAAACTTTGAACGAGGCGCTATTAGAATTTACATAAGTAAATAGGACTATAATATAAACCCCAAAGTGAGGGATTTAGTTTAATTAATTAAACGTAATTTTATCATTTATCTCTATCAATATAGTAGTATTTAGTAACACTTCTCTCTTAAATTGTTTTATTTGATGGTATTCATTATAAATGGATAATAATATATATCAAACAGTGCTAAATACTTATTTGGCCATTTTTTAATCAATTGGTATGAAATAACTACAAGTCGTTTTAATCAAGAATCCGTATTCTATACAGCTGAAATTGTACGCAACTATAAAGAAATGCGTATTATAATATTAGATAACTGATGGCATTCATCACACAAAACACAATCGATTCATCATTTTAACCTTTAAATATATGAAAAATATTGCGATCCATTGATGGCTCATAAAATGCGATTTTAAAATTACTTTTATTTGTTTTTAGATAATATAATGCAGATAGGTACCTAATTATTTACAATGACAACTTATGGTTCATTTTTATTTTCGTTTTAAAATAGAACGTTTACGCCTCAGTGATTATCTATTGCATTATATTTATCTATTCTGTGATTTCTGATTGCACAGCACGCGGTATAATTAATCGTTCTTCACCGACGACGTTTTGATTTCAATACAATCCATCAAAGTCCCGGGTGAAAAATGTCGTTGCCTTTTTCCGGTGAGTCCGAGTTTGAGTGAGATTGTGAGCGTAAAAGCGGTTGTTGAAAAAATAAACGCGCAAAAATAAATTACGTAGGTACAGGTTACAATAGCGGTAAAAATAAAGATGTACTTAACTTTTAAATTTCATGGAAAATTAAACTTTCCGTGGGGTGACTTTTTTGCTACGTTTTAATAACTTCGTATATATGCAGCTACTATAAGGATAGCTAGACGAAAGTGAGATTTTATCCGTCTGCAAGATAGCTAATAAGGTAAATCTAAGTTTTAATTGTATATTATATTGGACTCGTACAGATGTGATCAAACGTAAAGATGAGTAATGACCAATGCCCATCGATCAATGTCACGTACGGAGTTTGGAAAATAAAAAGAAGATTAATAAGATTTTTTTTATTTAATAATATAAATTTATTGAAGATTCATATAGATATATTTTCATTATATTTGTATTCAGTGCGCAAAATAAGAACATATTTTGCATATACAAATATTAACAAAACAAGGTAAGTAATAAGTATATAACTTACAAGAAAAACACAAAGTTTTTATTTAAATAATTTGTTCAGTTTTATATGATTATTGAATAACAGATGAGAAGTACATATTACCATTGATTATACATAGGTCAATTATATTACGTACAATATAAAACCCATTTGTACATATGATTTATTAATTATTATAATGTTGATTAAAAATAATATGTTAATTAATTAGTTTAATCCACAGATTATTGATATATAATTATATTATAATTACGGAATCATTCTAAAATATGTTTTATTATAGGTATAAATATTATACCTTACATTGAATAAGTGTATAGTTGAAATATGTTGTTACGCTTAAGTTTTAATATTGTCTATTGTTATATAATATGATATCGTTAATTAAAATAAGTTGTATGTTAAATCTTTGGCTAGGTATACAATATGCATGATTTTATATTGCCATTTAATAACTAACTGAGGAGCGATTAATGCAATTGAAAACATTTTAAATCTGAATAGATAACTGTTGGTATCATTTAATATTAATAATTAATAAATGCAAAAAACAAACCTCTTCAACAAAGACAATTATAATAAAAAATATTCATATTTTCTAATATCATAAAGTGAAACTATTAACAATATTCGATGTAATTAAATAAAACGTAAGTTGTATAACAAACAGCATAATAAACATTATGAAACTTTTTTAATTATGCAGAAAGCCCATAAAAAAATATTTGTCTGAAAATAATGTACACGTAAATTTAGTATTTAGCCTTTATGATATATTGTTTAGTTCATCCACAATAGTTTACTTGAGTTATAAGAATATGTAAATTTGTAATGGTTATTAAAAATTGTACCAGATATACATACATTCAAAAAAATAATAAATCTGCAAGAATACAATTTTAAATTATCAGTTTATTATTCTTAATAACTATATCAAATAAACAGTATATTATAGCTAAAGGTAATAAGATCTAAAATTTCCATTCTACATGTATATATTATTACCTATCAAAATAAAAAAATAATAATAATATTGAGTTTACCGATTTCAATTGTGTCCAACTTTTCTAAAGAATGCCAAACACCATTTACTAAAACTTCACTGACATTGACTTAAGTAAATATGGAGGTTTTCGTAAAAAAAACCTATTTTTATTATTCCACGAATATATTTTTAAATATCTGAAAAAAAACAGAGAAATTAAATTATAAATATAAATAACTTATTAAACATTATTGATATTAAAAACTGCATAATGCAATACACACCATATAGTGTAATTTATATACAACTATTATATTTGAATATTTTATTCCATTCAGTTAATAGTTATCTGCACAAAGTTAATATAATACGTCAATAATTGTATAATTAAAGCAAAATTAAAAGTTGCATGTACCTTTTAGAAAAACTAAACGAAGTATAACTTTTATAATATGAGGCATGTGTGTATACATTACTTTATTTATAACTACAGAATAGAAAATCTGTAGATTTAGGTTGGTTTGTTGGTGTTTTGGATACTTCATTATAGCATCCATCATCTAGTAACAGATTTCGAACTTTGAAATTCAAAGTTTTCCGTGAACAAGTTGGATTAAATAATGACCGAAATCGACACCTTGGGACTAATAATTTTAAAGTAGAATAGTGGTTTTGAATAGCCATCCTCAGATGATCCAGATGAAAATTATATAAACCTATATTACGCAATATTATTATACATAATAATATATTATTATGAATATTGTAAAAAATTTATCTTCAATTTCCTATTCAATAATCGTTACCTACAACGAAAATTTCCTAAACATTGTTTTTTACATTTTTATTTATAATGACGTACCTATATTTAAATGTTGGGACCATCTGATTGAACAGCACTTTGTTACTAAAACTGTCGTTGTAAAATTCTGAAAATGTGGTAAATTATTAATATTTCAGGTTGTTTTGCCATAGTGTGGACTAGAAAATCTTGTATTAAAGTATGTCGTTCATTTACTGTAAAAATCAGTGAATAATTTAAAAAAAAAAAAAATTTAAAATGTTCGATCTGAAGCACTACAGCCGGTCATACATAATATAAGTAGGCACTATGCACAGTTACAGTTATCAATATTATAATGCAGTCGTTATTTATTTCAGAGTCAGAAAATTTTTCGTTCTCTGCCTCTCATCCCTGCCAGCCAAAATTACGCCGTCCATGATCTGCACAGACCTTGACACTTTATTCTATACGTTATTTACACAATACAATTAGGCAATGAACTCTGCAGTCTACCTATACAGTATTTGGCGTACAGTCAGCGAGATTTCATTACTGCGGTACATCAACGGATTACAATAATTACATTTTATAATGGACGATTTTCACCAAAACTATAGTCGCGAGCACGTACGAGCGGCGGACGTGATGTAGGCATATACCTTACCTTCTGAACTGCAGGCAATATAAACGTGTAATCGTGGGTTTTCTGCTACACCGACATATTTTTCAATATAATTTCGGACACGCACCTATAAAATATAATATAATAACATGTACATCTATTATAATTATTAATGTTATCATTTGCTTACAACTATGGTGTCTCTTTGTATATACCTATAGTCCATTTACACAAAAATAAAAACTCATTTAATTTTATACAAAAAAAAAAAAAACGTGTCGATAATACCTCATCGTCAGGCACCAGATATTATATAATTTATAGTATAGGTAATATACACGATTACTCGAAGATCTATCGACGAGAGGTTAAGGCGCGATCCGTTATTGCGATTTTTTTATATATCCGAATAATATTATTATACGTTTTTATTATGATTGATTGATTATGATACGCGAATATTCAATTGGTACGTTGTCTAAAGAAGAGCTATCGGAAACAAATCGTAGGTACGTTAATATAATATGTTGGCAAATATAAAACGATTTGTGAACCAAAGTTATACGATATTTTATATAGAATAATATAATATTTATTATTATGACATCTGCCGTTTCTTGGGTTTTTGACGCGTGCTAAACGGCAGCGGGTTTTCAGACCACGTACACTGAAATATTATATTGACCTATAGCCAGAATTACTTAATACTTACGTATATGATAATGTTACGTAATTAGAAAAAAAACTAATAAAACATTTGTAAGCCATGTAGACGAATCAAATCTCCGAGCTCATAAAAATATTTTATTCGAAATAAATAAAATCCAATTCCACTAAAATTTCTACACAAATCACTATTTATTTAAGTAAACTCGTTAAAATTTCAATTCAATAAAAGTCATCGACTGTTAAAGTTTTGGCCTGTGCGTCTAATACTCATTACGTATTATTATAATATACTAAACATTATTCCAGTTTCCACCAGCCACGTGAATAATCATCTTTTAATGAGTGACATACTACTTAATTAATCATCTAACTATATATTATCGGTACCGAACGAAAATCGTGGTCAAGTTTACAACATTTAAAAAAGTAATTTTCTAATGGACTATGTTAAATCATAATTTTAATTTTTTTTTTTCAGTTACCTAGTAAATTATACCTAATCTACAATATAAATTTTTGGAAAATTGTTTAAAAATATTTTATTTTACGTCCAGATTCGCTATTCCTATGATATATTACATTGTATTTATATATAACTATGTACGTATCAATGTAATCAGTGGCGTCACGGACATATTTTTTGGGGCCATTCGCCCCAAACAATAGTAGGTGGGTGGATGGATAATTTTGTTGGAGTAAAATAGATTTTTATATTTAACTATTATTATTGATTATGCGTAATACCGTGTTGATTTTAACTCTGTGTGTTTAAATGATTACTAACTAGCCTAAACAATACGTGTATTTACTGATTTACTCAAGGAGTCGACACGTATAGGTAACAAAACCCATGATGTAGAATGATTGTTATTATATTATGTAAAAGGGGATCTAAAAATATAGTACAATATAATATGCATAGGAAGGTACTTATTATTGAAAGTTATAGGTTACATTAATGTTTATTGATATTGTAGAATAATATCAATATTTATTTTATAGTAAAAATAAATAATACACGTAGGCAGGTTTTAATTGTATGTGCGGGTGGTGGGTGGGTATAGCACTTTAGCTTCAATATTTGCCCTTATGCGGATAAAATGTTCGTGACGCCACTGTATAATAATATATAATGTACCTACTATATTATTATGTATAATATGTTCCGTATTTATTTCCGGCAGTAAAAACTGGCACCGTGATCTTACGTATTATATTACGCATTTTTACGTTTTATATCGGTATATAGGTGCCTACTTACTTACCTACTTCTTTTTTGACTTTTTCGATTTCGTATACTCGACAAAGAGTGCTGTAGGTCCCCCTCACGTCATAATAATGGTACACGCATATAGTATACGACGCGGAACTACCGGAAGTCCACGAATCGACATAAACCTTAATACTGTTTGACATAAATGTCTTCTTGTAATGTGTGGAAAAATACAAACGATACGGTCTAAACGGTGGTTTCGGGGGTGGAACGATTTTCATATCTAAACCGTATTTTCCAAAACGTAGTGACGGTCGATTTTGGAACTCGGATCTAAATATAAATAATAGACGTGTAAATATTGATGAAAATCGGCCGATGTCTGATAACTTGTATATGCGTAACACTTTAGATATATATATATTTGCAAGCCTCCCCTCCGGTTAAATTACATTTCAGTACTTCTACTAGAAAATATATTTTTATTTAGATTTTGTTCGTGCACTTCTAGAATATTCTTGACCCTATGTAAAACCACTGCGTATATTATGTATATTTATATACTATATTTTATACTTTATTGTACAGAATACACGTGCTATTCATAACAATGAAAAAATACGTAAGAAATACAATAAATATACATATACCTAACAAGCGACAAAATTACCTTTATCAGTATGTTATCGTAATTGTTATTGTATTATATCGGAACCATAAATGCGTAGTGTTTCGTGTCATGTAGGCTCGAGTAAAAAATCCACAAACCAACGCAATAATTCCAGAACTAATACGTACCAGGTACGCGACACAATGTGATATTTTGGTGTAATATACGCACAACGAGTGATAAATTATGACTAATCGATTTAATTTTTAACACACACATGGACAGCTACTCACTGCTTTTTTTTCTTGCTCGGGACTAGTTCGTATTTAATTTATAAGCCTGTAACCCCCGATTACCCGCGAGTATGATTGATCTCGAGCCTATTGTGAGGCAACGGTCGAAAAATTATATAAACGGGACCACACAAAAAAGAGCCAATAAGAGGGTGCCGCACGTATAGAAACTAACATGAACATTCGAGAACTATAAATAAAAAGTTGTATGATATAATTTTTAATATATTCAATATAGGTACTCAATTAATTATGAATTTATTATTTTAGGGTATATTATAAATAATACCGCGTATAGTCATATTATATATCATTTATTTATTAATACCCAATAACATTTATGATTTATTTGCGTTCTATGATATTATACTTGACATACTTAAGCTAAGCATGAACAGATTGATCAATTCGTTTTTATTCAACTATACATATATCATGGATGTCGTTTGATCTTAATAAACGTCCACAGCAATTTTTTTTCGTATTTGTTCCAACATATCTTACCATTATCATCGGGACTTAATTTAATTTATATTCAGCTGAAAACACGCAGAATATAATGCATCGTGGATTTTCTACCCTTAGCCAGTTAGACCGTGTATCGAAAACATACAATATATATTGTCTTGGACTATGATGACCCTAGCATGTTTACACAATAATAATATCGTGTTCATAATAATATTACTGAACGCTACTGGACGGAGAAGACGACGAGCAAGAATTTTCCTCGTGTTTCTTGTGAAAAAACGTTGAGTATTCTTGTACAGATGGTTAGTAAAAGAAATAGTATGATAAAATATTACCCGATTAAGACACATGCAATAGTATAAAAACGTAAAACGACTAACTGAAATCGTCGTGTAATTTATTGTTTTTTCATCGGTCTAATTGCGTACTCGTATATTAAAACAAATTAAATGTTATTTCCCCAGCTGCAACAGTATACTATTATAATATAGGTACAGACTATTATAATAGTAGGTACATCAAAAAGATAAATGGCTATTTAGGTACATACTAACGTAAACTATTAAAATAAATACACAGGGACAGGTACCACTATTAAAAATAATAGTTGTATTATTTTATTTATTACGTTTTTATTTTAATGTGACCTTCATTTAGATTTCACGATGTTTAGGTGAAAAGTCTTAAGATCGTCTACCCACCTGCCTACTGCTGCTACTACTCGACTTGTAGAATAAAACAATGAAAAGTTAATATTTTCATCTTTGTAACAATTGCGTTAATAACTTTTATGAGATTAGTCAAAGTAAATTAACGTAGGCAGGTATACTTGGAATAAATTAAAAACAAAATTATTAATGTTCAAAAGTATAAAACATTGTATATCTTATGGTTCTTTTTATTTTGCATTGTTGTACTTGCTGATGAAGACATATTGTGGAATAGGTTTATTATTTAATAATAAACTATAAAATCACAAATAATTATATTTTAATAAAATATTGTATGTAAAATTAATTTTGAATTCGGGGTTTAAAATATTATATTCTTGCTAAACAAATAAATACAATAATTTAACTTCATATATTAAGTAATATTCAATTTAATATTTATATAATATTAGGTTATTAAAAATGTTAAGTTTCAAGTTTGTACAGTGCAAACAATTATTAACTCTATAAAGTATTATGAGTGTTATAATGTTAAACCAAAAAATTTTAAAATATCTAAATAATGTTTTTGGTTTCATAGATAAAACTTTTAGTTCAAAAATTGCTATATATTTTATTTAAAACAAATCCTATACCGATTCTAGTGGTGTGATAACATGATAAAAATTATTTACGGTAGATGTTTTCACTTTTTAGGAATTTAAAAGATGCGGGTAAATCGAAAATTATGTTTGTAAAGGTTGTATTTAAGTTATTTAAATAGCGATGTGAGGGAGAGAGTAAAGAGTGGTAGTCGCGATTATGTATGAGCGTAGTTTGCGTGACAAAAGCCATTCTACAAGTGGTAATGATATTTAGACCATTGTTTGTAATGGGTATGAATTTATTAATAGGCATCGACGGAACCCGGTGAACTGGAAACTATAAAAAAAACAAAATAATATAAAGTAAATTAATCTTTGAGAAATAATTCTGCATATAAAGATTAAAATATTAAACAAATAAAATTCATTTTAAGATGTTTGGAATATTGATTTGATATTTTTCGTTTACCTATTTATGATAAATATATACAGGATGTAACTAAAAGAACTAACCAAAAAAAAAAAAAAAATGTTTTTATGCTACTTAAACGTATGACAAAAATCGATCAAATTATATGATTAGTAAAAAGTTTAAGAAATATACCCATGTTAGCAAATTTCCAAAAATAATATTTTTAAAAAAGATATTGCGTTCCAAATTAATTTAATCAAAAAAATATTGATATTTCAGAAAATTCTAAAAAATAAACCACTTGACTTGATTAATGTTTTTACCATCCAAATCGTTCTTATAATCGAATTCACAAATTGGCTACTAAGAATTTATTCAGAAAAAATTCAAATCAAATTTAAAATTTAAAATTTAAAAATTTAGTTTGAAAAAAAAAAAAATTTTATTACACGTAGCGCAAGTGGCTATAAATTATATATAAACAACAAAATTTAAAAATATTGATTAGAACAAAAGTTATTCTAAAAGTCTAAATTGCATTTAAAACGATATATTTAATTATTTGATATGTGTATTACAAAATTCTAATATTATTCATCTTACGCGTTATGCAAGGAAGTTATAATATGAATATACTTAAGATGTAACCATATATTTATGTTTTCTAATGACCGTGGTATATGTAAGATGGTGCAAGGGATACGCCCGACCAGCACTTTTGGGGATTTCCACTTTACCACTCGGCACTTTTTGGGATTTCCATTTTACCGCCCGGCACTACAGGGATTCTCATTTTACCGACCGCTGGACGGAAAAGGTCGCTTTCCAACGCTTCAACCATAATTGAAACTAAATTTTCGGTGCAGTCGTGATAAAAACATTATTATTAATTTTAAATTTAGTTCTTAAATTAAGTATTAATAATTAAATATAATATATATATGTCATATTATATATAAAAACGAATGCAAGTATATGCAGGGGATCGGTATCAAATTTAGCATAAATATCCTTTGAGATCGTTCTTTTGTTCATTTCTCAAACCCCTATAGGTTACTTTAAGGCTCACACATGAACATCGTTTTGGCTCATGAAAACCTAATATTAGATTCTGAGCGGAGCAAGGAAGCTAGTGGTTTTACAATAATGTTTTTTTTTTTATCCTATAAACAAAATTTCTAACAGAAAGATTGAAACAATTTCAACATATATGGTACCTTATTTTTTAGAAAATTGGATCAAGATGGTATTTTAGAGTGGACATTTTTCAATTTTCTCAATAGTTTTTTAACGCCACGTGAAAAGCCACCAAAATACCCTATTGCAAAACTTTTTTTTTTCTAACGCTTTGTTTATCATCATAGAAACGAATAAAATTTTTAAATAACCGCTAAAAACTGTTACGCTAATCTTCCACTCACAATCATTTTTTATCGAATGTAATCATTGCATTAAAATCGAATACTGTTATAATACACTATCCTGTCCGAGGACTAAAGGGGCGATGGACAAACTTCTAATACCACTGACATTCCGCTGCACTTACCCACTCTTTTTTTGGTTTATTTTATATAGGATTGCCATTGGTTACAGAAATAAAATTTAAAAAAGAATGCTGTATAGACTATCCGACCCGCAATTCGTTGCTGTGGGATTTTTATTTTTTAATAAAAACTTATTTATATTTAATTTATTGTAGTTGTTACTTTAATGTACCTACCTAAAAAGGCAATGATTGTATGTTTGTGTTATATAAAATCAAAATCTACTCGATTTTTTTCAACTAAAGCTTTAGATATTGTTCTTTTATATATTTGAACTGTTTAAAAAGTAGTTTGAATAACGTCCAAAGTTAACACAGTCGGATTGCACATATCATACATACGTTTTCCCGTGAACTGAAGTAGGTACACCAAAACCGAGATACACCTTTAAAGTACTATATTTTATATTTGCTCATATTTTTCAAGGGTAAAGTTTGGTTATACAGAATTATAGCTAGTATATACCTATTACATAAAATTATAATGCAATGGTTAAACGCTGAGGCTTATTGGCAAAACTAAAATAAAGTGAAGTATTTGAAAAGTCTTTGTTGAAGTGTCTTGCTGTATTGGTGAACTTCATACAAATATTGATAAAGCTGGTCCTCTATCAAAACATAAACATGGTAATTCAGTAAATACAATGACGGTATTGAGTCGCAATAAATCCTAGTCAGGTAGTGGAAGTTTTATTTCAAGGAAATTACTAAAATTAATAATTCAGACCCTTTTGATATATTATTAGCAAAATTATATTGGAACTTAAATTTGTATCCAAAATATTGAGTCATAGAGTCACCAAGTCATGTATTATAGCACTGATGAAAAGTGTTAAATTAATTTAATTTAGTTTGGTCAAAACCATGGTTGTTATGATATCAGTCCTGCAAGTACATACTTATCATGAACTGATTTAAGCTTCCTTTATTAATTATAGTATTTATTCAACCCATCCAAATACATTATTTTTGATGTTCATAGAGAAGTTAAAACCAATTCAAATAGAGATTATTGTTTTAAAATAAACGTATTAAAGTAACTATTTAAATATCAAAATTAGAGTACAAAATAAATATGTAACAACAATTTCTTATTATTAATGCATTCGTAATTTACTTACCGTATACGTCTTAATAATGCAATTACGAAATTGTTTTTTTTTATTATTCATAACATGTACCCTACGACATATAAATACAAATATGTTATAGATTTTCATTAGTTGTATTATTGGTTTGTTTGTTTGGGTATACGTGGTAATAATCAGTTAACATATTATTATACCATTTCCAACCTAGATTTCCAACCCACGCAGTTAATATTATGTGCGATTTCATTTTACTTATACTTATTTCGCAGTTTACAATCGCCGGTTTAGAACGTTGTTCATCAATATTGTATAGTTATTGTTTATAATTTCCTATTATATTATAATATCCTTTGAGAAAATTAAAACATACATTTATAATATTTCTGATGTAACTACTTATTTATTAATTTTTTTTTATAAAATAATTTTATATATTCAAAACTTAAAACAAAATCAGTTGTTTGCAGATATTCAACAAAATTAAATTAAAGTTTCAAAAGTAGGTACATATACAATTACAATAAGTAAAATTACGTTCAAAATAGGTACAGTTTATATTTAGATGATTTATTGAGAACATTTATTTGGAAAAAACTGAAATAACAATTTTAACTTAGGTTTATTTTGCAACTGTGAAAATAAGTAATGGGTCGTTCAGTAGGTACATCTCGATAATATATTCAAACATAAATATGCATTTTAATGCAATAAAAATGTTATGGAACTCTCGGGAATTTTTTTTATAATAAAAGTGGTTGTAAATGAATTTTGACATACTACGCATTGTAATAGTTATTTAAAAAAAATATGTATAGCATTCATTCGTTTAGTAAAATAAAATAAATGTCTTGTTTTATTTTTGTTTTTAATTTAAGTTCCTATATCATTTTATTTTAACGAATAACTAAAAAAAATGTGTAAAATATGTAATTGATAATAGGCATCATAAGTAATATTGTCATATAGTAGAGTACAAAAACTCGTCGTCAAAATAGAATAAGATGAATTCTAAACGTCATCAAATTAATTTAAGTCTTAATGGTTTCAAATTTTAATTAAAAATAACGCTTGAGTTTCAAGATGATAAAATTTTTTTAAATACTAAGAATCGTTAAATTGTCAAGTAATTTAGGCATTTACTAATGATTTGCATTACCTCAAAAATCGCATTTAAACTACTTTGAAAACATTTGCATATCAACATAATAATATATAAGTACTCAGTTTATCAGGTTCGTTAATTAAAATATTTTAGATCAACGTATTTAAATTTTAAATTTTTAAATAAATCTTACTAACTTTAAATCGTTATAAGTTAAATAATAATATTACAAAAAACGAACTGCGATTAAATATTTAATATATTTGATTTATATATAATATATATTTTATGATTCTTGAAATCATTTTTACATAACCCACGTCATTGTCGACTTCTGAATTCCTTCGAATTCGTGACAAAAAGTTTTTTTTTGTGTGACCCTCGTGTTACTAATTGTTCGACTATAATATAGACTATAATTTATTTTTCTAAAAAATCGTGTAAAACAATAGCGACTGGCGTACAATAATGACTCGAGTGCGGTTGGGTGATCGTGCCCTACACGAAAAAAAGAAAATTAAGTTTTTTTTTTTCAGTTATATTATTATCCTTTTGTCTAAAACCGTAAACCTAGAGTAAGTACAAAAATATATAGAATGACGCAATATTTTTTTTTATTATTATTATTTATTTTAAGGATAAAAGGATTATTTTTTTATATTTATAGGTACAGTTGTCCGGTAAACCGAACTGTTGTAGCGATCAAATTGGACGGTAGAATCCGTTTTATTGGTTTACTTTTAATTAAAAAGACATTGAACGATAGAGGATAAATTTATGTGGTGAATTTTACAGGTGTCAGACTTCTAATTAACAAATCTGTTTTCAGCTTTAGGTAGTTCGTATGAAGGTACTTACGATCATGTGTCTCGACTGTAAAGTGGACGACGTGTAACATTTTCCTGGGGAAGTTGAGGTGGCGTCGGTCTGCGGAAACTTTTGTAATGTTGTAGTTATAGGTACACTTATTGTTTATGACTTCTTCGGACGTTTCCGGTTATACCGGTATAGTATGCGATTGCTTTTACGTATACTTACTATGAACACGATTGGCCATTCACAAAATCATAAAAATACATTAGAATATATCGTACACTAATTATTGCCACGAGAAAAAAAATCCAAGTACGATTTTATAGACAGTAGAGAAATTAAAACGAAATGTAAGAAATAAAATTACAAATATATTATTACAATTTTAAATATTTAAAGATTTTACACTGGCATCTCCACCATGTACTGTAATTACTATGTCAATTTTCAAAAAAAAAGTTTATATCCGTGCAGGCCGGTATTGGTTTGAGTCTTCGATATAATAATGAGATACATAATATTATATTATGTGTTAGTGTGTTAAGTATCAGAAAATTCTCGATAAAGTGTTTTTACAAAATGGACTTATCAATTTCCTTGTATAATTTAAAAAATCAATCTCAATATCATAATATATTATCATTATAAACACCAACCTAGCATGAAATATGTTGTATTGTATAGTATTGTCTGTGAAAAAGTTACATGTATCCAATCATAATAATATTATATAGCATAACTCCTATCTAAAACATTTTATTTTATTCCCAAAAAACAGTTGGTCTTTTTCATAAATAATTTACCCATCCATGCGTGACTTTATTATGATTATTATGAATATCTACTGATTATAGTAGGATTATGACATGAAAGCAAAAACACAATATACCTACCTACCTAACTTTTTTGACAGATAATCTTTAAAAAATCGCTTGGAATATAATATACAATTTATATTACAATACTCACGAGTACCCTTATGGGTATGTATTTTTGTCCGTTTAGTTGTTGTGTACAGTTTTTCTATACACACTAATTGAGCTACGTTACTTATTTTCGAAATAATGTAAATAAATTTAAATTTGCATATTATATCTGCCAACTGTCTGTCATACAATTCCAGAGAAAGATGTTACAAATACCGATTTGCATATTTAATACTTCTTTAAAAACTCAAAGTTTTTAATTGAACCTTTGCATTTGTATAATTGTACAGAGTTTTAAATTATTTTTAACGCTTTTACTCGCATTTTCTTAAAATATATTTGAGTTAATGGAGTACACGTAAAAATTATGAACATTACGAACAACAATATTACATTTTAAATATTTTTATAAACAGCACTATCTCATAAAATGTATTTCAAATAAATGGGCCGTATGTGTACCTTACCTACATAACATCACCCTCATATACGCCCCAAAATGGGACATAGTACCAGGTGGAAGGACGCATGCGTTCCCAAAATCTTTTCTTTAAAAAAAAAAATTGTTTTTAAATTATGAGGGAAACTCTAAATAAATAAATTTTACAATGCAATGTTAACCAGTTTTCGACAAAATCATTTTGTTTTTTTTTTTTGTAACTCAAAAATGAATAACAAAAAATATTCAAAATTTTACGAAATGTTTATATGACCATTTTTCGCACAACATAACATTTTCAAAATATTTTGACTCTTTTTAAGCTTATAGGTATGAATAATATTTGTTATTTTTTTTTTATTTATTTAAATTTATTGTCGATAAATAAATTTTTGCTCGAGTCAAAAAATTTGAAAATTTAATACAAGATTTTTCGTAAGTTATTATTAGTTTGATTTAAAAAAAAAAACAGCAATAATCTACAGTATTTTTTTTTCAAAGCGTCTGAATATAGAATTTAGACGAAATTCGTGAAAACTTCAAAAATATGCATAATATTTTGAGTTAGAAATTGATAAAAATATTTAAATATTAATATGGCTATTAATATTTTTTCGTTTTTGGTATTCCGTATATGAATAAATTTATTACCTAAAGTATTTAGTTTTCAAAACTTTACTTAAATGAGTTTTACATGTATTTTCAAATATAAAAACCTAATGTCAAAAGCGCAAAGCTAAATGTTAAATGATAAATTAGCGTTAGTGAAAGTTGCCAATGATCCAAAACAACAAAAACTTTGTTTATCTATCAGAAACTACCGGCTGTGTTGAAACAGTTCACTGAAAATTTGAATAATTTCTCAAAACACGGTGTGTTACCAATTAGTTGTATAATTAATTTTTATATTGTTTTATTGAAAACTTAGTTTAACTATACATAGGTACAATGGCGTAAATACGGGAATGCATGGAATGCAGCTGCATTAGAGCCCTTAGTGTCTTGGGGGCCTTTCTGATACTGTTTTGTTTGTCATTAAAACAAAATACTTGTTTAAAATTAAAAAAAAATAATAATTATAAGCTTATAAAAATATAAACTATATCGTAATATCGTTGTATACTGTGATATATACGACATACGACTATATTATAAAAGCCAGTGGGTAATATCCGTCAATATCGGCTGACCAATCTGGATTCTCCGGTATCGACATTTTTTCTGGGAGACTTTTCTCCGATTACATCCACCGCCACATGCAATTTTTCACCGCGGCTCAATGTTGATGTCGTCGAAGGAAAGTCTTCAGGAAAAATTACGACACCGGAGGATAATACATCAGATTCCCTGCAAGTGAGTATTGAAAATGCGCCAGATCCATTACAACATCCGTCTACAGCTATAATGAAGATTGAGATTTGTACGCCACATCCACTCCGTGGAAAAATCACTGGCAGGACCGGATTTGATTTTCTGCGCAGAAATCTCAATCTGCACAGCATTGACCAATACGTCTGAGAACTCAAGTTCAGCCAACTTCACGTGATTGTATTTACGTAGCCACCTGTGGTTTTTTTTTCGGCGTAAAAATATCGATCTGCACAGCCGTAGACGGTTATTGTAGATCTAGCACATTTTCAAAACTCGATTGCCGGAAACCCGATGTATTATTCTCGGTTGTCCTAATTTTTGTAGGAGCCAAGTTCAGTTTTCTGGTCATAGCTGCATTTCCGCCACCGTTTCTAAGAACTCCTGATGAGCCGGCGTTAACTGAATAAGACTCTGTAACTCTTCTTTCTCTTTTCCGATGTCAACCCTATTGTGCCAAATTCTCAGCAGGTTATTCGGTGGTAGCACATCCGATGTCATATTCTTCTCTCCATTGTCGGCCTTGTCATACAATCCCGAAGTCACGATAATGTTGTTTTGTTTACTATCTATTCTTCAGTTGAAATTAGTCAAACTTGGCACAATAACACGAGTAAGTCAGAAAATAGAATGACCGAGTAAAATGTTTTTATCGGTCGTATACTAAATTTAACATCAAATGGAATATTATATTCATGACAACAAAATATGATAATACAAGGACCCTGGCCCACATAATTTTTGTATTTATAATAAAACGTAGGTAATTCTTTATTATAATTTTTTTTTTTTTTATATATGAATAAGACTATAATTTATATTTTGAACATAATAAAAAACATACCTAGTAATATTTAACAATCATGATTTTATTTTAAATATAGCTACCCAATGCTATGTAGGTAATAAAACAAACCATAGGGTAATACGGCCAAAGTTGAATACATATGTTTAAAAAAATGTAGTATTGTCATTTTATATACATTATATAAATAAATATTTTTTTATTTTAAATAAACAATCTACACAAAAAATATCCCCAATAACCGTATGTATATAGATATAAAAGGGATTGATAAAGGAGTAGCCCATGAGCGATACTTAACTTGATTAATTATATTTCTTAATATTATTGTTCTTTTAAATTTATAAATTTATTGATAACAGGTCACCATATTTCTTTTTTAACCTGTACCGAAGTTTGCTGAAAATTTTAGAATGGAAAGATCCTCTTTAAGGTGATTGGAAAGAGTTTTAACTTTTAACTTTCTATTATGAAAAAAACAAATAAAAGAAGCGTTATTCTTCATATTTAAATAATTATGCAGTTAGGTTGGATATATTATATGGTGAAGCATTCACAAGTCGTCTAAGTGCTATATTATGAAAAGTTTGAATTTTATTTGTATATTAGTTTTTTTGCCGTGCCCCACTTCTATAGTCCATAAGTCCAAATATGCTTAAATAAAGTCCTATAAATTAGTAATTTTGTTCAGTAAGTTATTTTTAGATAAAAAAGTACTTAACATACGCATATTAAAACTCCATATTTTAGTTCAAACATGTTTAGGTTAGGTTAGATTATATATAAATCAGAAATACTTATATACTACATGTTTATGGTTAGCTAACCACCAATTACTATCTATACGGTTAATCTATTTTTATATATTTATACTATCAAAATATTTATGGAATTATTATTTGAGATATTAAAAAGAGGGGTAAAGTGGGTTCCACTTTACAGGAGGTGTCAGGTGAGTTACTGTAATATATGTGTTCAATTTGAATTCAACGATACATTATTCTACACGAAAAACGATTCTGGGCAGAGACAACCCGTCAACCAACAACACTAAATATATTAATTTATCATATTAGTAATTTATTTTACTATCACAATTATAACTTTGGCGATTTAATTTTTTAACCGATGTATCATCAATATTTTTAAATTTCCATAATAACAACTTATGAGAAACCTTGTATTACATTTTCATGGTTTTTGACCAAGTGAAAATGTTTTATCGAAATTAGTAGAAATAAATTAAAAAGGTCAAATAATTATTAATAGCTCAAAAAGAGCAAACATATTTCGAAAATTATACCATCTGTAGAAATATAAACATTTAGTGAAAATGTAAAGTATATACTTACTACAAATGGTTATATTACTACAACTATGGAATATGGTTATTCGTTTTTGAATAATTACAACAAAATAAGAAAATCGTTATTTTACGCGTGAATATCCAATGTCGTAAAAATTTGAATTTCAAACGCTCGCTAAAAGTTAATGTGACTTTCTGATAAACTTTATTTTTTACTGTAGATAAGTAAACTTATGAAGAATATTTTATTAAATTTTCAAATCCTATTTAAGATAAAAAAAACAATTTTTAAGAATTTGTAATAACGAAATTCTAACTTCAAACAATCATTAAAACTACGTAAGTTACGCAAAAAAAAAACTAAATCGATTTCGTAAAAACTGGTTTTGTGTAATAATTCATGATTTTTCCCAATTTTTTTTTTTGTTTCTCTGGATTCTGAAAGAAAACATATGTAATTTTTAATTTTGACCTCTCAAAGGACTATATATAATTTGCTACAAAAAATCAACTCCGAAATTAAAAAAACGAAGTATTTTTTGTACTTATTTATCGTGTTTCCAGACTAAAAATAAAAGAAACACACTCGCATCACTGTAAAATCAATACATTTATCACTCCTCTCAGTGTCTAAAAATGTATAGTAATCTACTAATTATTGCGTTTTCTGTATTGTACCATATTATATTGTATTGTATTTATTCATACAAGATATATAAAACTTAGTAATCAGTAGATTATATATAGTAGGTATACCTATTATACCAAATTATTTCATCGCACTATCTGAGAAATACTCGACGCCCAATACTGCGTCCATTGGAGTTTGTATAGTTGTCCAAATATTTTTTATTTGTAATAAATCAGTACTGTTTTTAATTGTTTTAAATTACATTTTCATCTTACGAGTATTTTATATTTTCAAAAACTAAATACCACTGTTAGGGTCATGTTTTCATTTACTCGTGAACAATAGACGCTTATAACACGATAATTTACGCTTTACAGCATCTTAGCATAAATAATTGATACACATTAAAAACGTAACGATATTCGTATTTTTGGGCTGTGAATGATGGTGCGCTAACATAACACATTCTCCCTTTCGTATATATAAAAAAGCAAAATAAAATAATAAAACCGAGCTTGCACGAAAGCTCCCGCAGGAAATTAGTTTTGTTCGGAAGGTGCTCCACTCCAGCCCCAATGACGGTCACGAGGGAGACTAGAGGGGTTTGCCGCCGACCCGCATAAAACTGTCTTGATTTATTGCCACTCTTAACAACCTGTGTAGTAGTTCTCTTTCCTGCCACCACAAACGTTTTTTTTTTTTTTTTTTTTTTACCATGGACCTCCACTATCCTTTCCATTTTCCAAAGCATAAATAATAAGACATTTGTCTCTCCCCAATTTATCAGTTGCACTCTGGGCGAACGTAAAATTGCGAGAAACCCGTGTTTTGTTATTATAACGAAACAACATGGACAACATGCGGAATAAAATATATATATATATTATGTGGGTACCTCCTATATATTATTATTATTTTATTGTTATTTTATTGTTTGAACGAAATATAGGTATTGTATTCCGCACGTGGTCTTTTTTACGTAATTTATACAGACGAGTATAAAATATAATTTATTACAAATATGTATACGTATTTTTTTTTTTTAATTTAAATGACTTAGCATCACGCTAATATTATGGCGATTATATTTAGTGGATTTATCATTTTAATAATAAAGAAAATACATGGTTTTCTATGGGTCAATTGATTTTTATGCAATTTATAATTGGTATATGATTTCACTATCGACATTGTTTCCATACGAAAATATAAATTAACGATTAATTTAAATAATCAAAATTTTAGCTATACTTATATGTATACACGTTTCAACTACAATTGTTACGAATTATATTTAATTTGAACCGACAAAAAATATTTATGAATAGCTTATATTTTTACGCATTCGTCAATGCATAATTTTTTTATCCACTTATTATATTGTTTTCCATAAAATATAATGTATAATTTAAATTCATCATAGTTGTATTCACGTATTGTACGATGTAATAAGAATGGTTTTATACATTATGAGAACGACCAATCAATCTTACACCATTTTATTTTTCTGTTTTGGCGAGCACGCGTTTGTATTTCAATATCGTTACAGAATTGGCAGACGGATAAACTTCTTTATTAGAAACTGCACTTGAGCCAGCGGATACAATGATAAAAACCGGTAAAGGATTCTGATTTCTGGCGCTATTCACTTTGCAAGTTTAAGCGGTGAAAAGAAAGGCAGCGCGTTTGATATGTTATCATCTCACTGAAACCTATCAAAACATCGAGAACCCGGATTAACTGAAGCCGGCGTTGACAAATCCTAGCAGAAAAATAGAGGAGGACCGAGAGAAAATTTATTTTTCGGAAACTTTTTGTTTGGTTTTGGTGGGACGGCAAAGAGGTTTAGTGGTTATGTGCCGTCGTCAGGACAACAACAGCGTGTGTCATTTTCTCTACCCTACAACCCAATGATGAAATAAAGGAGGACATGTGTCAAGTACGCGACTATCTATAAGACTACAACTAAAGGGACTTTAGGGTAACATGTTATGACTCAGACGAGTCCGGTATAACAATTACGGTTATTCGTGCACAAGGGGCGATCATTAACTCCCAACATTTTCCTTTGTAAATATTACGCATTTTTTTTTTTTACTGGATACTAGTAATTTTATTTTTTATTTATATTTAACATTTTTGAACATAGTTGTCGCTTTTATTAACATCTAAATAAAATAATTTTACTCAATACCTAAAATCTTCAATTTAAATGAAAAATATCATACCATTAATATCATTTAATTTTCATAAATCGTATTCAGCTTTAATAATATATGTATTTGTTGATTTATTTATATATTTATTTAATCTTCCAAATCATAAATTTATTAAATTTATTTTATGCCTCGAAAATAGTACAATTACAGTACATATTATCAACAACAATGTAACTATGGTCGTAAATGACACTTCAGGTTAATTTTTATATTAAATATGAATATATTATATTATAGTCATATTTAAAAACAATAATAAATTGATTCACAATAAACTGGATTTTAAATTCATACTGTATAAAATATCAAATACTATTTGACCATAAAAATGTTGTACCTACCTAAGTCCTAAAAGCCTTCCAATATAATAAAAATAACTTAAGAAAGAGGTAAAGGAGTTTGTAAAGTTGATAAATAAACTCTAAATACACATAAAAATGTTATTCACGCTGGTAGCGAGTTTCTTAGAATTTATCAATACACTTTTTAAAGTTTTAAAGTGGACATCATATTTTATTCACGAAGTAAAAATCAGTTTTACTAGAATATACAACTATAACAATGTCATCTCGTTGGGAAAATAATGAAACCAATGTATAGGTCATTTTTAGTACAGACCAAGTTTAACAATTGACAATGTTTGTTCATTCGTTATGACAACCTAAGAAAAGTAAATTGTAAATTTAAGCCCAAAAGAATATTTTATAAGATATTAGTTATATGTTTAGTTGATTGATTGCTGCTCCATTCTAGCACTCTTCCCAGAGGAGATATAGGCGGAAAATGTGAGCAAATTCGATATATCTATGAAAACAAACTTTTGTAACGACTCCAAGGGGGATGGGGTTGCCAAGTCGAGTTCACGCGGCTCGAAGGCGACAGGTCATACACGAAAGACGAGGGTAGGAGACAGGAAGTTGAAAATGTACCAGATTAGAGTAACGCCGACCACCAGTATCGATCGGATGTCTTCCACCCCTTGTGTCATACCCGATGTTGAGGCAAAATCTACCCAGCTATTGCTTTCCCTTATCGTTAACCGATACACTAGCTATGTATACCTCCATGAAGTTTTAGCGCATCACCCATACCCCTAAGGGTACGTATAGGGAAAGGTCCGGTTAAACGGATAATCTCCTTTTGCTTCCTCTAAACCACGTGTGTTGAAATATTACAAGCGATCAGACTGATAATGTCACACTTAAAATTCGAGTAGTAACCTCCTTCTTTTTTTGGATATCCTCCTAACAAAGTTAGTTAGGTAGGTACACACATTCATGAAAAAAAAAAAAAAACAGTTTGGAACTTTATTCAAAAACTTCTCAGTTTGTTAAAATAGTTAGTTATGGGTATACACACCGAGAGGATCAGTTAACGTGGCATTTGTAAAACAAACAAACAATATTTTCACGTAACAATATAATGTATGCAGTATTCAAAAAAGATTCAAAGTACAGATTTATTAAATTTTACGGTGTTTAATTGGATTGCCGTTAACGATCTGTACGCTTGTGTAAATATTTATTCATCTCCGGTTTATGTTGTTCACAACTGTTAAATATTATATACATGACTATTTTATTCACTCGAGAAGTTACATTAATTTATAAGTATTTTTTTTTTTTTTAATACAACTACTAATATTAACATAATTTAACTTATTTAGTTTAGTGCAAAATTATAAACAGACAATACTATCTCGATATTCTGTATTAATTGTCATCCAATAATTAGTAAACTCGTCTTTTCGTCTTAAACAAAGTTTTTGCACACTTTTTTCAAAGTTTTTGAATCAATGTTCAACTACAAATACGTAAGATCCACACAATTATTACATATATAATAAACGATTGTATAGTCTGTATACATTTGGTACTACGTAAAGATACATACTTAATATTATGGAATATAATATTTATTTAGTATACAAAACTTAAATTTAATAAACACTTATATCACTGACTTATAAAATAATATTGTATTCTTAATCTGCAAGTCCCAATACGATTTTTTTTTTTTAATACTCTACGTATATTATATTGTAATATAATATAGCGTATACATTTTTTACGTTATATTTATCTATTTTGTAGTTGAATATAAGAATAATACTATTTATAAACTATTTATTATAATAAATTTCTTAAATTGATTAGGTACATTTTTAAGCATCCACGTTAAATAAACGTATAACGTCCGACATTCACCTGTAATAATATTTAAAATAATCATCCGTACAATCATTTTGAATAAAATAGGTACTATTAATTTAATTGACCTAGCCATTGCAATGTTTACTATAAAAAGATAAGTAAAAATCATGTCATTCGTTTGATATCGATATTTATTGTTAATGAATAAAATGTATTTTTATTTATACGAGGCTGTAACAGAACAAAATAGATCTAAGTCTGATGGTTATTCTCGATGACTGAATAAATTAATATACTAAATTTAATAATAGATTATAATATTATATTTTACCTACATGACTTTACTTTAGTCACAATAAGCATACTCAGCATATCCCGTGCGTAAAAAAAAAATAAACATATAAGCTGAATTTTAAGAAAAAAAAATACACGAACTAGATTACCGCCCCCAAATAAGAGTAGGTAAATAAAAAAAAAAACTTTTAAAAAGTTGACCCCAATAATTAACTTAGCCGGTCACTAATGATCTCTTTTTCTTTAACCACAACCATTATAGAGTTTCGTAATTTTAAGATCTAGGTTTTAGATTACAACATAACCTAGGGTAGTTTCTGTGCATTTTTAACGACTCTAATGTTCTTTTTTTTGTACAACTTTAATGTTATTATAACCATTCTCGCTTATCATACAATAGTGGTGGTCATTGTCGAAGGCCGCTGTTGGGGTTACGGTATATATACACAATAAAACAATATTAAATTCTATGCAACAAATTACTCTGGTTTATGTAGATAGTTAAATAACAATATTACATTGATTTTAAAGTATTTAAATACCTTTACAAACACAACTCGTATAGTGTAATATCAAAATTGTCCATTTTTTTTTTATACATATTGTTAATATTATGATTATTATTAAAATGTATCTATTACTAGACTTCTGTAATATTTCTGAAATCTACATACTCGTGTATTTTGATTTTGATATTATATTTCTAACACTGCGCTACAATATCGTCGTAACAGTAAATAAATAATTTTATTTAACAATGGATTATATAACATGTAAACAGTTTAACGTAGGTATACATTATTTGTACAACCATAGTCCATAATCACGTACTTAAACTGATGTCCGGAACTATTGTAATCACCCGTGTACCTAACTACCAACAAAGTACCTACCTATACATCATACCTGTTTCCATTTTGTTATTGAAATGGATCGATAATACGCATATTATATCATAATCTTTTGATATGAAAACATTTGCCAAACATGAAAATTTAAACTTAAGTTTTGATATACCTGACATAATATAATAATATTATGGTATACAATATTCGTCGTAATATCTGCAGAGTTTTATTATCACCGGAATTATAAATTCGCATCATAGTCGTAAAAATACATATTGGATACTTACCGTTAACTGCTGCTTTTCCTTTTTTTTTTTTGATTTAAGATAATATATTATAACTTAAATTAATTAATTTTACGTCATATTGAACTAAACGATTTCATTACTGGTGATTCACCAGACACCAAGCATTCTCGCCCCCATTTTTTCAAGTGATGATTTCATTCCAACTATGATTTTTGGAAATTTCAAATATACATACTTACTACGATCACAAACTTGTTATTTTCGGACATGAATCACCTTTTTTCCTGTACATATTTAATCAGTTAACTTTTTGTAAATGTTGTTGTATCTAATCGAAATTCGAACGAGTAGTTTTTGAGTTATTTAACTTTGTGTACTAAGGATAATGGGTTCATGATAATAGGTTTGGAATACGTACATGGGAGATATGATGATTAGAAAACTTTAGTAATTAATATTAATTATAATAATATTAATATATCAACATTTTATAATTGGTAAAAATCTTCTGTGTACCGCGCTATATAATAAATACTAGACCTAATATTACATCGATTTTATATCTCTATAAAACCATTTTTTAAAACTATAATCATTTTAGTAAACACATTTTAGGCCAGAAAAAAAAACCACTCGTTCGAATGTTGATATAAATATATCAACATTTTCAATAAAAACATCTGATTAATAAGTTACAGGACCTATATAAAAACCAAAAAGTTGTTTCTCAATTTTAAAATTAGAAGTCTGTATCGCCATAGGAAACTCCTTAAATGGTGTAGCCAATCTAAGTAATTGAAAATATGGCCCTTATATGAATACTTAAATATTCAGAAAATTAAAATTTAAATAAATTCATTATTAAAGAAAAAAAATGGAGGTGAGGATGCTTGGTGAATCGCTCTGTTTATATGTATACCTACCTAATATTTATCATAAGCGACTTGATTAAAGTCGCTGAACTGTACCAAGTATAATAATATATACAATATTATAATATAATTAAATATACTTTTTACCCAAATTGATTCCTCGACGATAATCGTATTTATTAAGCATATAAATAAAAATGCAGTGTTATAATATACCTATACCTTCTATGTAATTACTCTGTTAATATAAAAATTACTTGAGTTGTTACGGGTTATCCTTAAAATTAAAATCAGTAAAAGTTATGTTGGTAGATATTCATTAATGTAATACAATATTGTATATCATAATAAATTAATAATTTTACTTTAAAAAAAACAGATACCAATATATTATAATGAATGTGTTTTGCGAGCGTTTAACCGACCAAGTAATACTCCTGTAATCGATTTGTGCAATTTCACATCAAATAATTTTCTAGTCAGGTAAATGATGTCACGTCAAAATATGGCGTCAATAATGGCCTGGTAAATTTATCGCACTAAAAACGTCGCGGCCACTTGATCGCACGTCATTAATGTCTCGCGCCATGTTATCGCATTATGTAGGTATACATGGATTCTCTGAACATATTTATCCTAAGTATTCGTTTTGAAATATAACTAGTAATAACAACCGTAATCGTCATGCACCATAATATTATTAACCAAAAATCGAAAAGTTACTGAAGTTTAACTCTTTCATAATATTCCAAAAAGGACCTACAACATAGAATAAAATCATCATTTGGAGATGTGTAGAAATGTGTAATAATATGCAAACGCACAAAATGTCGTGGAAGATTACATTCAACTAATAAAGTGGTTTTTAAGACCACTGATATATATTTTTTAAGTGCCAACTAGATTCAATTATCTACAAGTAACTACTCTTGAAGTTGAAGATTGAAGCATTTTTACTGCTCCAAAAGGCGACGACTTACATAAAATAAAAACAAAACCGAAACTGAAGTTGCTCTGCCGTGGCCATATAGTCGTATTAGTCGAGTGAACCTCGTTATTGAGTAGGTCACATTATCGGCTGTGTTAAATTTAAATTCATTTTTAATCTAAGATATTATGAATATAAAAAGTTAAAATCAATCTGAATATTTTAAAAATTGCAATTTATGGAAAATAATAGTTTTAGTTGGCAAAAGTGATTTTTCAAGTTACTATGATTAATTTTTTTGAGCATTAACAAAATAAAAAAACTGTTAGTTGATGCATTGATATTTAACGTTTGAATATTCAATATTTCTAAAATTTGAACTTCAACGTTCATTAAAATTGTATGCGGATTTAAGATAAACTTTTTTTTTTAATTTTCAGTAAAATAAAGTTATGAAATAAAATATTTTGCATTACATTTTCAAACTATATGTGTTAAAACTATTAATTTCATGCAATTTTGACTACGAAATAAGTTTGTAAGTTTTCATACAGTACTCGTTGAATTTAACAGCAATTTGTTAAATGCGTATTTATACATAATACTATATGTGTATATGTAATAGTTATGTGTGTTATGCAATTTATATTTATTTGATAAATTTAATTAATTGTAATTTTACACGTTGTGCTTTTTATGCACAGTTACAAAAAAAATAATAAATCATGTACAATACATATTATATCTACAAACGCGTTCCTTCGGTCTACAGTGGTGAATAATTTCTCACTGTAACGACTTTGGTACACGACCGATGCGACGATGCGTTTGAATATTGTATGAGGTCTCTGTTACCGGACAAGACTCCTTCATTCATTTAGGAACGGAATGGTTGGGGTGCACCATAGCAACTCCCTGTGGCTAAAATATTCCTTAAGAGGTCGGTTTTCTTTACTGCTAGACATATAGCTTTACAATTTGGATGTCTCGAACAAACCAACTGCCTCGAGCAACATTAATATGTAATGGTCCACATTCCTGCCTCACATATGAAGAGATAATGTAAAGATATACACAACTGCTTTATTTTAAGTTTGAAATGTATTCTACACACATTTTATAATATTTATAATCATTATGTTGTTACGAAATAATTACTATAGGTCATTGCGATGAGTGGAAATAATATTAATATTGACTGCAAAGGACCCAGATAGTCTTTAAAAGCAAAAAAAAAAATTGTTTTATGAATAAAACTATAATTAAAAAAAAAATGGGTGTAGACAATATTATACCATACGTAGGGTACATTACAAATACCTAAGGACCTACTCGAATAAATTACTAAAATGTATTAATATATTATGTATAAAATTACGTATAAATAGCTGTATATATTATCGAGAAAAATATCGGAATTTAAATAAAAACAAACAAAAAGAGAATAATATGTATGATATCATAGTGTAAAGTTTAACTATACATGCATATAATATCATCAACGTTACATGCAAAAATATTTAAATTAGTGGAATTAACAACTAATATTTACATATTTGCCGGTGAATTAATTAAAATAATTATAGGGACTTTATTATCACTAAAATTGATTTTACAATTAAGTTTTTTTTTAATGAAGACTTATAATCTATTTCATTCCTATGTAGTTAAAATTAAAATTTTAAAATCTTGAGATATTTTCTATATTTTCAAGGGTCATAAAAAAAACCAAACAAACAAACAAAATAAAACCGAATTCTGAAATAATCAGGAGGGGGTAACTTAATAGATAGGAACTTTGGGTAGATTCTATATCTCAAGTACCTATATATTATGAAACTGGATGACTAAGGTAAATATTAATTATTGTTTCATCAAGTAAATCCAAACGAATATGATTTTATTATAATAATTTATATTAACGATTAATTATAACCAAGTATTATAGATACATAATACATACATCGGATGTGTATAATGTGCCTTCATATAATATGATAATTCTTACATAGGTAAATACTTTCCAACTTATGTGGCTGTATAAAGGCATTACTAGGTACTGCTTTATTTTTTGTTATTGAAAATAATACCGCAGTCATGAATAGTATAATATTTTATAACATTCATTGAAGTTTGGAGTGTCCCTCAACCTTTAAAATGTCTTTTCATGTGTATAAATAGGCACACAATTTGACGCGCGTAAATAGGTTGAAGATGACATTGTGACATTGTGACTGTTTGACATTTTAAAAGTGTTCAGTGTTATTAGAATTGATCTGAAAATAAAATTTAACTAGATAAATTGACTGCCAACATTAAAACACAAACACGATGATCTAGGTATATATATATGTGTGTTAATAGTCAGAACAAAGTTAGTAAAATAAACACGATATGGACGAGTAATATTATCATGAATTCATAAATTACCTAGTAATAAACATGTTTATTATTTTTTACGTATTTAGTTACTTTATTGCTTTTTAAAAATAAGTTTATTATCTATTGGCATCAGACATGATGATTTTCAGTGAAAATTAAGCACAAGAAAAAAACAATTATCTCATAATTTTCTTGGTTACGTTAATTTTAATCGACTAACATTTAACTTTTAGATTTCAAACAATAAGGCTGAATATTTAATTAATAAAATATACGAAATAGGTACAACAGTAACGTTATTGTTAATTGGACGGGTTATCAAAGCACTTCAATGAGGTATAATAATGCGTAATTCCAATATGGCGAAAAATCGAAAAAAAAAAAAGAAAAAAACGTTTGTCAATGACTGTGCTATATCCTCTGTCGATCACAGAACTATTGTTATAAAACTGGTCGACTATAACTACTTGTTGTCGAACAAATAAAATGCTGAAAGAATCTATTCTCGGAACTTCAAGTCGAGCTTTTTACGTAAAAAAATCATCGGGACGTGTGTAATGTAGCGTGGATAAAAATGAATTTATCGTAGCATGATTTGTTTCATAGAACATTAAGACTCTGACACACTCACTATAATAGTCATATTGTTATCCAGTTTGTGACATAAGTTCTGTGTTTTTTTGCATCGAACGGTTTTACATTCTTGATTTTATTTTTTCACTGCTAAACGAAACTACTAGACCAAATAATAAATACTATTAATTGGACATATTGTTCGCTAACCATGTTATGTTTTGTATTTTTGACTAAGGACTAATGTATAAGCGTTTGCTAAATAATTTACCTTCTTTTATTAATTATGTAAACTGTTATTTACGAGATGTGATATATTATTATACTATATTTAGAGTTTGTCAATACACATCGTG
This sequence comes from Sitobion miscanthi, assembly GCA_008086715.1. Taxonomy (NCBI): domain Eukaryota; kingdom Metazoa; phylum Arthropoda; class Insecta; order Hemiptera; family Aphididae; genus Sitobion; species Sitobion miscanthi. The sequence goes on from CM017797.1 coordinate 6,769,750, forward strand.
ATTGCGTAGGTCATAGGCTACAAGATACATATCAATTGGTTATTCGTCAAACTTACAGAGAACCTCAAACGCATGATTAAATAAAAGTGTAGGTGTGACTTTGGTCACATATAACATCTGACTTTTACACGAACAAACTGTTGAGTCCAGGTTTGTCGAATTGGAATATAAAATGTTTTCATTCAGCCTTTTTTGTTTTTTCGTTTTTTATAAAATGATTTAACAATCTGTGTACAAAATAAGCTAGAATATGAAAAATGATGAATCGTGATTATTGATAAAAGATAACATTGAATTTTATTCAAGTGAAGAAGTTATATCCGTTCATAGTACCTACCTCAATGGTTGGTTGTTGTTGTTGTTTGTTTTGACTAAAGTTTAAACGATAGATGTACTCACAGGCCAGTTTCTTTTGATAGTCTGCTATTTGCATTACCTGGGATGGTTTTTGAGGATATTTCGGAAACTCTCTGAATTTCTGCAGTTAGGTTAATTGGTTAATTGAGTGACCTGTAGCTATATACTACATAGTTTGGAAGTATGTTTACTGTGTGAATTTCCAGACTTTCATACCTATGCCAAAGCTAACTTGCACTGATTTCGTTTAATTTATTTTTACTAACCACTATTACTAGAACCAAATTTCTTAAAACCAATCTACTGATATTTATATACAAGTCCATCGATCTGGTTTCAGTCCTAATAACAGTGGTTTACTAATATAATAAGTAAATAAACAATCTACATGCAGATATAATTGTATCTATAATTATAACTTATAATTTATTATTTTATTCTAAAAATGGTTTTATCAAATATTTTTAAAGTAATATTAAAAAATATATTATTCTTCTAATTATATTTATAATAATAATAAATATAATAATTTAATATTTCAAAGTTACTTTTTTAAAATTGTTTAATAATTTAATAATCAAAATAAATTTGAAACTCTATAATATACCTGCGTAACATTTAAAAGATCCGTTCGTCATTAAAAACAAGAAAACAGTAAATATTTTAATTAAATTATTTATTTGACGAATTATATAGAACATTGTCTTTTATAAAATAATATCAAACTAGTGAAGTAGGTACAAATTATGGTCATAATGCCACTTTTCCAAAGTATATTACACATAATCATGTATGGCATATTTTATAATATAATATACCTACATAGTGCCTTTATGTTATACCTATAAACGAAATGTGGTACCCACCTATAAAGGAGAATTAATATATAATCCTTTTATACATACAAAAATAATTGGATCAACCGCATAACGGATTTTATCAATAAACGAGTTAAGCTCGATTCGGCACTCCGAAAATTAAAATCTTTATGTCAAAAGTGTTCTTAGAGAATATATTATTAATGGTTTGAAAACCCTTTGTGTTTTCATACGTGTAGGCGAAAAGTTACTTAACCTGGGAATATTCCTGGACTCTGAGTGGATAATATGTTTGTTCAAATATTGACTCTACTAAAAGTTAATTATTCACACACATTCTAATCCTGAAAGTAAAATGCAATCAGTAAAAAGGAAACACAATTATCTTAGTGGTGTTCCATACAAGTCTTGGGGCATGTTAATCAAAATACATATTTATATTTAAAAAATAACGTGAAATGTAATCGTTAAATAAAATCTGAGAAAATAAAATAAATGGAATGGATCATATTTGAAAACTATCGATTTTACTTACCTACACTTGAATTGGTCGTAATAATTAATAATACATAGTATATTTTAATACAGCAGAAATGAATTTTTTCTGCGTTTTTTATTTGTATAAAATGTAATTAATATTTAATTTCAGTGCACAAAATTATGAATTATAAAAACTCCCATGAATGTTAGAAGTTGGAACTTATATATTGTAAACACCTAACCTTTATGATTATGTTTACAGTTAGTCTACCCTTTTATTAGATTGAATTTTTAATGATTTTTAATATCCTTGTTTTTAACAATATATATTTTTTTGTGCACTAAATAACCCAACAAAGTCACATACTCACTCGTTATGCTCACTCAAACTGTTTAAATCAAAATAATACCCTTACTTACCTGGGTATTCAAACAACACTAAACAACACGTGGTATACGAGAAATACGTCTAAATAAAAATTATTTAATTGAAACATTTGTGCTTACGAACGTTGTCAAGTTATAATAACATTTAGAATTGAATTTTTTTTTCAATATAGCCTTTTTCAGTGTATATATTAAATATGAGAAAACGTTTGTATGATACGTAGAATGGCACATTTATTTATTTATACATGACTTAGTCGTTTAACTGTTTGAAAAGTACCTACTACGTATATAATTTAATTCAAAGTTTTTATAATAATAATTATTGTTATAACTTATAAGTTATAACGTTCAGTATGACTAAAGACCCCGACTATTAAAATAAATTGTACGTCATTAACTGAAGTTACTTTAAAATAACTATGATGCATTTTTCATTCCTCTATATTTCGCATGTCTTGAGATCTTAAAAATACTCTACTAATTTTGTTTTAATTTACAAAATAATGATGGTACCTAGTCATAACAAGCTAGTTTTCATATAATCGTTTTTAGCTTTTTATGCCAAGCATATTAACTCAACTTTTATCATGTATAATCGACAATTTCCTGTAGGTACTGCGCAAAATGTTTTTATTTAAATTTATCATTGAAAATCCTAATGAAAAATAAAACAATTATATATAAAAGTAATTAACAGGTATAAAATCTAATATTGTAAATAGAAAACATAATTTTGCTAACTTCTTCGTAAATTATGTCAATATGTTAACTATTTATAGCTATACAAATTTAAATTATTATAAATATTTAATCTGAATGTGAAACTTATCATTTAATAATAATTTTATTCAATACCTACTTAGCATTAGTAATCGATAGGGTCCAACGCGTTTTTTTTTTCGTTCAGCTATTTAGTTAATACAATAGAAAACACAGTGACGTATTATATTATTATTACATAGGTTAAATTGCAATACTTAAAAACAAAATTATAAAATATTTATTATAAATTTAACTTTTAGTGATTACTATTTGTAAATGTTGTCAGACATGATGTCGTGTACAATATTATAATTTATATTTTTAGCTTATGCATTTATATATATAATATCATGAAAAAGATTTACGTATTATTTACAATTTGAAATAAGTTATTACTGAATGTAATTTTTTTAGTCGTACAGTACCTACTTCAATAAAGCATACATAATTACAAAATAAATGAGTTTAACAATACAATTTAGTTTTAGTCTAGTAGAAATGGACAATTTATATGTTCCATGCATTGGGCAATGTCAGCACGCCTGACTTGGTGTGAAGTGTAACAAACTAAAAATGTTGACAACAATATTACAAAAACGCTGATATAGATAAAACGGGTATCAAAATGAATTATGGATAGGTAAATAATTGAGTGGACATAATACACATGAAGTTTTTGAATATACTTAACAACTACGTCTACAATATGTTAAAATCGATCTTTTTGTAAGCTTATCGGAAAGGATCATTGAGTCAAAATTAAACAATTACAATATTATGATGGACACAACCGTAGTGTTCCTCAAACTTTTGTACAGTAAGGGAATTTAATGACTAACAAGAGAAAGTAGTTCTATGAAATCCCACGACCAATGAAATCCATTACTAATATGTACAGTGAATGAAACTTTCATTTGCGTAGCTCAACTAAGATAATATTATTTACCATTTTTGGAAAATGCTACATTTCAACTGCAATATTGGAAGAACTAATAATAAATGTGGAATGTAATATAAAAAAAAAAAAACTGTAATAAGAGCGAAAAGTGAAAATATTATTGCGTCTCCTTTATTTGAAATTTTTCAGTATTAATGTTGTCCCTCTTCTATGGAGAGAACGATACAATTTTCAACTTCATTAACTGGATAAAACTCTCAATTTTTTTTTACCGTCATTTTATTTATGTGTTCAATTTAGAAAACGACACATCCCAGTCACAACATTTTGTTCTACTTAATACAATTATTATTAATATTCTTATTTATTTTTTGAGGTCTATAACACTTAATTATACTTTTAAAAACAAACCTTTCAGCTGTACTGAAAACATATTTTATCTTAGATGTTTGTCGTCTTGTCGATATCCTTCTTATGTTTATTTAGATGGCTATTCTAATTTAATCCAATTTAAATAATGCAACTCATTCTAGTTTAAATGTCTCTCAAATACGGTAGATATAGGTATTACCATTGTGTGTGATAGTCGACTGTAAATGGCACATCGACCTTGTTTCCGAAGTTGAATTGTTAGTTTTAGAAATACACAATACAAATTTCGAGATATCGATGGATAGCATACTGATTTAAGTCCATATTCATTTATGTTTCCTCTTTCCACAAAATAATTCTCTACTTGTTCAAAAGGCTGTAGGTATTCCAGTAAACATAAGTTGTATTCTGTCAATATGCTTGTACAAACAAAATAGTTCGATTATTAAATTAAAGAAAATAGAAAAAAAATCAGTTATTCACAGACAAAACAAATTATTATTCAAAATATTTTAGAAAATATTTGAAAACTGTAATTTTCGCTATTTAAAAATGCTTCTTACAGTTATCCTCACCATGTTAAAAATATTAATATTAAAAAAAACCAAAAAAATTCTCAAACACTTAGAATTAACTAAATTGTACAATCTAATATAACATATATTTAATGAATCATAATCGCACTATAGATCATTGTAACCTATTACTGTATATTAATGTCATAACTCATAAGTCAATATAACCATTGTGACTTAATCAAATATTTAAAAAAAAAAACTGAAGTTGAAAGTCAGACACGTTGTAAAAACTGAAATGTAATTATTAAAATAAATTAATAAATTGACATAATTTATTAATTATTGGTTATTTTATAATTTTCGCTGTTGCTAATTTTTTTTTATACTAAACTAATAAAAATATTATAAGTTCACTGATTAAACGTTTTAATTACTTCACCGTAGTGTTTCATAAAGGTAAGTAAATCAAAGGACTTTTAAAAACAAATTTAGATTAAACTTAATAAAGTTTAATCTAATCACATATAATAATTTTCAAACGATTTGTTTTAAATAGTTGTAGTGTTTATTAAATCATTTTTAATTAATGAGACTAAAGATAAAATTAAAATTCATAGCATTTAAAGTTTGTGAAGATTAAAATGACGGCTAGAAAATATTACTATTCAAGCTAATCTATTTAGAAAGCTTAAATACTAATTCTTAATTTTTAAATTTTTACCTACTTTAACAATGATTTCTTTTTTCAATTTCTAACGAAAAATCTCTATAATATTATATTATTTAACATTTTAATGCTATTTATTGATGTGTCAGTTAATAATAACGTATTACCTACTTAACCCGTAAAAAATTTGTTTTGTGAAAAATTTCATATTTTGTCGACACAGAAAACAATAATAAACACTGAATATTCGTCATCAATGATCCTTTGATTGGTCATATAATTTACCGTTGTTATAGTGGTGCACTTTTTTTTTTCACAACAAACATTTGTCACATAGCTATATCATTATTACTGGAAAGAAAAATGGGGCGACGCTTCCTCGATATTTTAACAGGAAATAAATAGTGATTTACTCGCATCTGTCTACGTTATTGCGTAACGGTGTTGCGTAACGGTGTTTGTTGCACGTCCGACTAAATAAAAAATATAATAAAAATTCGAAATGTGTGTGTATGAACATTTCGAATAGAAATAAATAGTCGACGATCGGAAGGGAAATAATAACTCTGTACTTGAACGAGGTATAACAATATATCATATCTTGTATTTATACGTACAGTGCCAGCTGGACCTGTACACACAATCGTCTAATTATACGATTTAAGTGTCTGATATATAGGTTATGTGGGGGGGGGGGGGGCGAGTATAAGATATTGTCGCTGTTAAATATTTTTAACAATATTCGAGCTCCATAATATAGTGTTATGATAAAACGATATAGTACAAATTGCCAACCACGAACGATAATAATATTATAATCGTCTGGTGGAAAAAAAGTCGCGATGTTTTATTACCTAGTATACCAATTACCTACCCTATATTATTATTATAACAGCACTTGCCGTTCTCCCGCGTAATACACTCTCTAAGAGCCTTTGACGGAAATGGTTAAACTTTTACGCGATTTCTCGGTTTAAGACTTCATCCCTCTCGCTCCTTTGCAACGGCCAATTATTATATCCATTTCCGTGCGCCACGTGTACCGCGAATGCCCATATACGTTAGTACGATGTACACACGACTCCGATGGATCCGAATATTGTTGTCGTGTACCTCTGTCCACAACTACGCCTATCTTTTAAAATGCGTAAAAGTAATCCAGTGTGCGGTTGACGACGAATTCATGACACTGTTTGGTCGTGTCTGTGGCGAAAACGGTAAGTGGTCCGATAGAATAGTTGTTATAACATTATAATCGGTATAGTTTAGTTTTATTGTTTTTCGCTCGTTGTTCACTCCGTAAACTCTCTATGAAATACAAAATAGAAACAAAAAATGTATGATGAAATGATATTAATTGTGCCGCATTCAGATGCATGGTAAAATAATCAATATTCCATTGTTAGGTACCTATACATCCAAGTTCAATTCCATTCAAACATAATATTATATGTTGCGGCCCGCAATCGACCTGTACAAATGTTGACGCGTATTGAGATTTATTGAAAACTAAAAGTATAGAATAGTAACAGTTTTATTGTAGAGTTAAAAATGGATATATTTAAATAAAGCTCAGGGTCAAAAATAACGTAAAATTATACTTAATTTTTCCAAGTCATTAAGATAAAACTGTCAACTCGACAGCCGCGCAGATGCTCAGTGGCAAAATACATTTGAAAATACAGTTTTCTCGGAGGTTTTATATGATAATATTATAATATGGTATAACCATCACTTGCTGGGTGACTAGACAATCAGAATTATTAATCTGCGCGATTATTCATCAAGCTATAATATGGTTTCCAAGATCGTATTTATTTCCCATAGATTATCGCTCCTAATGATTACAATAAAAAAAAAAAAACAATATCAACACTGTGAGGGCTATCTAGATATAATAATTTTAATATAATGTTCACCTTTTTATTGATAACTACAAAATACCTTAATTTCACACTGACAGTTTATATGCGATCTCGATAAGTAATTATTGCTGTTATCAATGCGTATACACATACGGCATAGCCCATAAAATATAATAAACTGTTAATAAAGAAAATCTACTAGAATTATTATTCTAGAATCTAGATGATACAATAACGGTGCACATTGTCTTATTGATTTCACAAGTCAATTAATCACCCAATATAGATTTACACTTTATACTCTTTTATTTGCGAGTATCGCCCACAAATGTTCGTAATAATTTTTTATGACAAACGGCATGTCACACGGGTACATATGTCCTGATTATGAACAATCGTCAACGCACAAGCGCACGATGGATTTTCAACAGTACGACTTTTGGATGGGGTGAAAGAGCGACCTTTGGAATGTTTCCGTCTTCCGGCAACAAACAGTGATATCGCGTACACCCAATCTCCGGTCGTGTCTACTGTGCGTATCTACCGTCAGCTATAAATGAATGTTATACTGTTGAGTCGCGTACTCTCGTCCACTAAGTGCAGTAGACGAAGTGATTCAACAAGCGTGTTTACCACTCTGTTATTATCCTTATGTAATGAATTTATACAAATATTTTGACTTTCAACGTTTCAAAACATATCGAGAGACCATATTTTTAAGTTTTTTGGACTGTTATACCGTTTGAGGAGTGTTCTGCGGTGTTACAAACTTCTTGTACGTTTTGAATTAAACAAATAAAAAACTTTTATAAAAGTTGTTGTTTAGAAATATTTAAATTAAAAATAATCATAGCTCGAAAGTCTTAGTCTATTACCGTGGAAAAAGCACAAATTTTTACGTTTTAAATGTTTGAAGTTTGATTAATTCATAAACATTTAAAAAAAAACACCCACTTACAGTTTACGATGATAAAGGATTATTCTCGTTTGAAAAATTAATTTGTATCACACGTTAGATGGTATAACGATTATGATAAATAAAAATATAGTTGAAAATTCAAAAACCAGAGTTACAATAAAATATTATATCATTATTAAAGTAAAGGTACACTATACGAGGCATGAATTGTTAGTAAATCACCCTGTATAGTAAATACTTGTAGCCAAACATCATTAGCATTCATAGCTATATGTCGTTGACGCGACGTGCGCACATTTTCTTCTCTCCAATTTGTGTGAGATTGCACATAATGACAACGCCACATTGGGTGTATAATATTATATGTATTTTAATAAGGCTGTAGCTGTAATCTCAACAGGCGCCCGTTATTTAGACTTTTCCCGTTATTTAGACCCTTGGGGATCACAGAACTGAGCCGCTCCACGTCCACTGTCATAACAAATTGTCGCGTTATTTTTTTTTTTATTCTTGACAAAATCATAAATTTAAAAAAACTATTGTTTATATAAACTCGTCAACGAACTAAAAAAAAAAACTAGTTTAGTAAATTTAAAAATGAAATACGCTGGGTGACTTAATTACGATCAGCTGTGCCTTTAAAATGTCTACTAGGAGCATTCCTTGCCCCCTTGAATTGTATTCCGGAAACAAGTTTATGAGTTCTACGACTGCAGCTTATTATAAAAACGCTGTCATACTGCAGCTGAACAGGTCTGTCTATAATATGTTAAGACACTGAGTGATAGAACTCAAACGCTGTAGCCTAAGTCGATAGGTATTGGGTACTCCACCGGCTGTATCGGATAATATAGAGGTGCAAACCTTATAATAGGTGGAACTGTATATTATTAAATAATATTTAATACGGCGAGATGAATAATACAATATAGTGACGTAGCGTAGGCGGTTATAATAAGGACCACTATAATATAAAAATTGATGATATTGTATAAAATCAGCTGCCTATTGTGTTCAACCCATTGTGTTAAATAATATAATAACGACATTTTTAACCTGCATACATAAAAATCAATTAATTCGACTGTTGGTAGTGACTTCGGAATGCATACCGTGCATAATGCACCTATAATGTGTTATAAATTGGGGCATCGCCATAAGCGGTAAATCATTTTATAAATGCCTATTACCCGTGTTGATAGTTTTAACGGACATAATAGTAACACTAATCGATCAATTTATTTTTCAGATGTTATCATGTTTTCCACTTCTAGTTATCATGCTCACTACAGTGGCAGCGACGCCTTGTTTATTCAACAGCATGTGTACATGCAAAACAGACGAAGCATTAAGAATGCACATCGCATGTGTTGCAGTTCCTTTGTACACAATCCCAGGTAACTGGAAATATACATATCTAATGCAAAACTTTAGTAAAAATGATTATAAGTTACTACCTACTCGATACAATTTTTACCAAGAAAGTAGGTAAAATATGTATATTTTAAAGTATTTATTTTCGATAACAATGGAATAAATTGAAAAAAATGAAATATCGCTTTACAAAGCTACTATCTAAATAGTGGTGTTGGAACTGTAAAAAAAATATATATAATTAAATAGATTTTTTTTTATAATTTGTGCTCTATTAATTACTATTCTAATTTTATTTTATTTCAATAAAGCTTACTAGGACATGAGTACTATGAAACTTTTGTGATAAACATTTTATATTGATAATTTAAAAGTTGAACATTATATTTTAAAAATACGTAATAATACATTATGTTATTTATTATATTTAATATAATCCACATTCAGTTTTCTAGTGATTTAACTAAATGTCTAAAGATACTCTAACAAATTAAACAAAATATGGGTAATTTTTTTATATCCATTGACCAAATATTATGGAAGAATATCAATTATAATACATGTATCAGTAATTAAAATGATACAAAAACTTATAAATTATAATATAATAATATCATTTTTATATTTAAATTTTTGAAACATTTTTTTTTTTTACAGAAGTAGCAACTGGTACTCGGATAAGTCATATGGATGTCATGTCATCTGAGATCGAGACTGTGGACAATGATATATTACAAGGAACACACATCGAATCGCTACGGTTGATGAGCAATAGAATCGGAATAATTTCTGAAAGGGCCTTCGCGTAAGTTTAAACAATTTGTTATAATAACTAGAATAACCATTAAATGTAAAATATGAACGTATACTATCCACAAGAATTTAAATAATTTTTATGTACTTTTCATAAGTAGTCCATGCACTTAAATTTTAAACAATATAAAATCACAGTTTTTTTATAGACATTTTTAGGTAAATTTGGATGAAATCAGATATTTGAACGAAAATTTCAGTTATTTTGATATAATTCAAAAATATTATTCGTGAGGACTGCAACTTATACGTATATTATTTTTTACTCACAATGACATATTTAAATGCAATGTTTTTGGTAAAAATGAATTCAACCTACCGTATTATTTAAGTAGTCAAATAAATTACTTTAATAGCAATATAAAAATATCATTGGTTGGCGGTCTGTCTTCGCTCAAAACCTATTTTGTACCTATGCAATGGTTTATCGTAGATTTCAAATTGAACACATGCATTACACCATTATGGAGACTTACTCAACGACGAGGTACACTCGACAACTACTATACAGTAGAGAGGTTACATACTTTCCCCATTTAATTTTGATTATTATTATTTTAATTATTTAAACATATACAACCTAGATCCATTTTTCTACCAGAGACTTTCCCCCAAAATTGACGGTCAAAGAATTTTTTCGAATATAAAAAGTGTTATTAGACTCAAAAAATAAAAAAAACCCGGAGCCAATGCAGGGGGAGGGGTTCAACCGTATGAACATTATTCATTTTTTTTTTACTTCCCCCCCCCGAATTTTTTTCTTGCGTTTGCCCCTGATAAAAACACATAGGTACAATATTTTAATATCAATACATTTCATACATCCACTCAGAATCTAATATAATATGAATATAAAATTGTAACGGTTAGTTTATACCCAAAATATAGAGATTATACATTATACATTTTGTAAAGTCAAGTCACTTATGAACTTATTAGCATTTCTGCACAAATGATAATATTATGGCATATTAAACCATTTATGTTTGCCAAACTTAACTGTAGTCCTACAATCTGTTGTCATTCGCCTTATGCATTACATTAGTGTTAATAACATTAAACGCTATATAGTTTTATTTGCAAACATCTTGCTTAAGCCTGGCCTTATTAATCATAAACACAAAGCTATTACCTGTCAATACTAATTTTATGGAGAAAAGCTTTAACCGTTTATAGTAGCAAATAACTATCACTCTGTTATAGCTGGTAACCAACATTTGATTTTCAATTTTTTTTTTCAAGCACAATAGTTTCAAGTTTATCAGTGTTAATAAATAATGATATTGATCACCACTATAATAATTTCATCGATCAATTGACAAATTCATATCAATGTACATTTTTTATTTAAAATGTATTACATATTAAATTCAAATTCTCAACTAAATTTGTAAATTAATAATGTTCATGAGTTACTATTTAGGTTATATAATTTTACTTAACAGGCATATCTCATTTCTTCACGTAATACAACACAGTTTCTATAACCACTGTAATATTAGAAGTGGTATTATCATTAACATATTACTATATTAGATCCTTTGCATAATATTATTAAAAGGTATTATAATTTCATTAACGTTTTGAGTTGATGTAGTGCCATTGTTTCTACAATAATCAGAGACAAGACAAATGCATTGTTTTATTCTGATATACCTTAGAAGTATTATGATATCATCAGGTACCCTCTTATAATAGCTAGAACGGTATACTTAACCAACGTTCAAAATGTCTGCATTGTATTTTTAAAATATTTAGGGGGGCAGGAATTAATTTAAATAGGTACCTACGAAAAATGTTTTCAACTTTGTTATACTAAAAACTATAAAAATGTTGTAATCTCATTGTTTTATATTTTACAATTGTAGAGTCATCACAATTAATCAAATAATTAGAAAAATCAAAATTTATTATTAGAATATTTATTATGTATATATAATCAATTTATATTAATATTTATTATATGAATATATAATAGTTATGTTCATTCTAAGGTAAATTTATAACCTACATTTTTTTTTTATGTCATTGAGTAGGTTACAATAATAGGTGTATTCAATTGTTTTTCAATGATAAAATATTGCTCAAAAAAAACGATACTGATTGAGGATGTATGTCAGCCTCTACTTCTATTTTCTAAGAATATTTCAGAATTTATTTATAATACTATTATTATAAAAAAAATTAGGTTTTCTATTCGTAATACGTTGGGTTGAAATGTGGCTGTCACCAAAAAAATCTTGTCGTTTGGGGGAGATGCATAGCAAAATTCCTATTCCAAATATCATATTTGACTTTAAAAAAATTTTAATGTAAGTAAAGGTTTGATGTAGTAAATTTTTTTAATTATTTAAACAATTTCAATGTAGGTAATTGCACTAAAATATCTGGATATTCTAGAATAATAATTATAAACATATTTTATACAATCACGTGTAATATATATGTAATGCCTACCTATATATTAACGCGGAATGCTTTAAGTTTCCTAACTCTCTGTTTGATATTAATTGTTGTTTTCATATCTCTTAGTCGAGTAAAATATCATACAATTATCCAACCAATTATCCATCTTAGTAGTTAGCATATTTAACAAACTTAAGTATACTGAATAGTGAATATTATACTTTCATATTAATTTATTTTTATTATTACACGGGATATACCCAAATCATTACAAGATAGTAAATACTAAATATATAAAAAAATATAATTATGAAGATGAGCCTCTGCTATTTAACAAGTTATCAGTCCCGCTCATATTCGTTTTAGAATGATTCTTTTTCAATTTATTTTTTATTTTTGTTTATGTGTATGTTTCTCTATTTTGAGCAGCAAAATTTCAGATTCTGGTAGCAAATAGGATTTAGTTGGTACATTTTGGGAGGTCAAAAGTGAAAATTCCCAGTAGGTTCTATTCAAAATAATCGAGAAACACAATAAAACTATATTTTCGAACCTGCTTAATATTTATACTTTCTACATTTTATGTAATTTTAAATATTTTTATAAAATAGCTCTTTCTCATAGTTTATACTCTAATAAAAAAATATCGTAAACACGGTTTACCTATTCACACCGTTCTACGGTACGCCGGTATTGACTTTTAAGTTATAAGTTAATAACAATAACTAGTAATATTATAAAAAAATAATAATACAATGATATTACTACATAATAAAAAGTCAGTTTTTATAAAAAATTAGTTGAATCTACCGTATTACTAATAGAAAAATAAACTACTAATAAAATATAAATATATAGGTAATAAAATATCTTGAGAGATATAGACATTCGTTTTTCGCATGCAATGGTTTATTATTGAATTCAAATTTAATACATTCATTACAATGACCTATACAACTTTCTGACATACTTTGACTTTACACTCGACGCTTACTATACAGTAGAGCGAATTTGCCAGTTTTATATTTTTAATTATTCATCAAAAAAGTTTACAATTTTAATGCGTTATACTACCTACTTATAATCTACTGTTATATTATGATATTTTATCTTATAGTGTGCTAATTAACTATTTACTTTTTTTGTTTTAATTTGTACCAATTTTCTATTTGGACACTAGACCATCAGTTTTTAAACAAAATCATAAATTAATAAAAAAAACCTTTAATTTTCTAATGGGATTATTAACAATTATTTTAAAAACAGCAAAACGGAGTGAGTGTTGCACACTCACGGGAAAAACCCCCACGGTTCTACTTGAAGTTTTTTTAAGGGCATAGAATATGGTGCGTATCATTCTTTTATTTTGTTTGATTGAGTATTGTTATACTACTTCGGCGTCACTGGGCGCATACATATTTTATTATGGGTATGTTTATTAATATCATTCAACGTATATTTAACATGCCAGTCAGTTAGAGAGCTGAGAGATTACTATGTATGATGCAAATATTATACTAGGTTACAAAATATCAAGAAAAATAATTTTAGCGAACCGAGTTTCTGCTATAAGATCAATTCGATCTAAATGTTATTATATCAGTTCAATAAAATTGGAATTGTGCTTTTGTGAATGATACAAATGAACAATATAAAGTTATCACTTTTATTTTTTTAGAACACACGAGTGTTTTTTTTTTAATTTCAATATTAGATTCTTTTACACATATATTTTTTTTAATTTGAATTTCGATGCAAGGTATTTAAATTTATTTGAAACTCGATTAAAACTCTTACCCTTTGTTATTATGACAGTATAACAATTACTTGTAAACATAAACTCTCTCTATAATCAATTTCGTGTACGTAAAAATAATTTACAATTCAAGCTTCAAGCATTTAAGTACCTAAAAAATATTTCACAGAATATTATTAAATTAGTAGCAGGGTTAGTCTTATTTATATTATATTAATTGTTACCACTAAAATATCGAACTCAGTTGAGCAATCAGTTTGACTTTAAAATAAACGGGAGAAAAATCTTACTGGGAAATCATTTCTTTGGCCTGTAATATTAAATTAAATTAATGTACACCTAAGCATAAAGATAATGATTAACAGTACACAAGTCACAAATATTTAATGTGTTTTTGCTACCATTAAATTTAAAATATATTTTATACAAATATTTTTAACACAAATACAATATTCTAAGACTTATAAATCGGCTACACAAAGGTTATTTTTGAATTTTCCATTAGTTTATTAGATATTCTATATATCTTTATCTCGTGTTCAGTAAGGTTTCTATTTTGTTTTAGCCTCTGAAGAAAATGAGAAATTAATTATAATAGGGATTTTATCCATATTGAATTAAAAAAATCTTTATAGGCAGGTACTTAATCAAACATTTTTTTACTATATTATAAAATTACAAATATCGGCGAGATTGACATTTATAATATTATTTTATTTATATAAATCTGTAATTTTGTTATAATATCTCCTAATGAAGAATATTTTTATTTTGTTAATTATAAAAAATACATGCGTAAATAGGTAGCCTGGTAGTATGTATACTAAATATTTGTATTTTTAATAATTACAGGTCTTCCGGCACAGTTCTTAGAGCCCTGGATCTTAGCTATAACCAATTGGATAAAGTGCCACTTAAATCATTTTCCAATATAAAAAATTTGGATTGGCTTAATTTACACGGGTGATTATTATATGTTTATAAATATGTACATCAAATACGTGCATATGTACACAAAGTAACTAATATTTGAATTAATTACGTTATCATGTTTCTAATTACAGAAATAACATAGAGGTTGTGGAAACGCACTGGAATCATTTACAAGATACGCTACAACATTTGTTTATTGGAGAAAATGATTTAATGTCATTTCCAGAACAATTTTCAAAACTACGAACTTTATCTACACTAAATCTAGATAATAATTTGATCACGTCTATTCCGTCTAATATTAGAACTCCTCCAACGCTTGAAACATTGAGCATATCAAACAATTTTCTACAAGATTTTCCATTGTCACTATTAGAAACTGGAACTGCATTAAACAGATTATACATCCGGGACAATTATATAGAAAATATGACAAAAATTATTCCAAATAGATTTGTTAAATTAGATGTCTTAGATTTTGGCATGAACCGATTAGAGAGTTGGTCAGGTCGAATGTTTGGTGGTCGCTCAGAAGTACGAAATCTACACTTAGATATGAATCGATTAGAGTCACTGGATGCTAATGCATTTGATGGATTGCGATCAGTTCGGATGTATCTGTCATACAACAAGTTAAAAAATTTGAATCACAAAACATTTGAAGGCCTTGAAAGAATACTAGAGTATTTGGACTTGGAACATAATAATTTAGGAATAATACCTACAGCAATAAGAACATTGAAAAATTTAAAATTTTTGTATTTGTCATCAAATGATCTCAATAAATTAGATTCAGCCGATTTCACGGGCGTGTCATCAAGCTTGAGGTCACTTTCACTATCTGGAAATCTCCTTGCGGAAATTCCAAGCAATGCATTGATGAACTGCACTAAACTATCACATTTAAATTTAGGATATAATTTCATTAGAGAAATAAAAGAAAACGACTTTGGAGAATGGGCCAGGCACCTTGATACTTTACTACTGATGAACAACAAGTTAAAAGAACTCATCGGAAGACCTTTCAAGAACACTAATTCTCTTCGGGAATTAAGTTTATCTTTTAACAATATTCATTACGTAGATGCCGACGTATTTTTGGATTTAGCAACGTCATTAGAAAGCTTAGAAATTAGTTTTGGTGTTTACTACGACAACTTTCCAGTTAAAATACTTAGACATCTCAAATCTTTGTTGTGGTTAGTACTTGACAATAACGATATTTCATCTGTACCATTTGATTCATTGCATTCGCTAGATAGTCTTCAATATTTGAACTTGGAGTCTAATAGGATATCTGTGTTGGCTCCCAGGACATTTAGCTCACATAACCAAACTGATCTTCGTGAAGTAAGACTGAATCAAAATTATTTAATGTCCTTAGAACCAAATACGTTTTCCAATCTACAGCAACTACAGACAATTACTATATCTAGGAACAAAATTATTGAAGTAATGTCACATTCCTTTAAAGAACTTCCAAGACTACTCAATATTGACTTATCATATAATCAAATTGAATACATTCAGCCATCGGCATTTGACAGTTTACCAAATTTTAAACGTCTTGATTTGCAAGGAAATCAACTGAAGGAATTGCGAATGACGTCATTTGTAAATTGCACTAATTCAAAAACGCCATTGTCTTTAAACGTATCCAACAATTGTATTGAAAGAACGCCGATTGATGATTCATTGACGCCCGTTCACATAAAGATTTTAGACCTAAGTCATAATAGTTTACAAGATTTACCATTTAAATTGCTATATTTTATATCTAGCTCACTAAGAAACTTATACTTAGATCATAATCAGATAACCAAAATATATAACTCCGAGTTCATAAATTTAACGAACTTGGAAGTACTCTCAATCACCGAAAATGGTATGACATCAATAGCGTCAAAAGCATTTAGTAATTTAACTTCTTTGCAAATACTATATTTATCTGGTAACAAGATACAACAATTATCGTCCGAACAGTTTGCAACATTACCAAAACTTAGAGTCTTATCTTTAGCCCGGAATCGGTTAAGCACATTAAGTTGGGATGTATTATCAGGAACGCCATTAGAGTATATTGATCTATCCAATAATGAATTACTCGCAGTACCGGCTGGTGTATTATTGAAAACTGGTACAACTCTAAGACATCTTTTATTGGCCGGTAATCGGATAGATCATGTTGATGGGACAACGTTTTTTGATGTGCCCAGATTAGCTAATTTAAGTTTGGCAAATAATAAATTGACAATAATTCCAGACAACACATTTGTTGGACTCACAAATCTTATTTCATTAGATTTGTCTTCAAACACCCTAAGAGCAAACTTCAAAGAACTTTTCCACTATGTACAGAACGTTAGGCATTTAAACCTGGAAGATACGGGGCTAATCGAAACGCCACCATTACCACTACCCAGTTTAATTTCACTTCGGCTGTCGAAAAATAAATTAGAAAAAATATCCAGGTCTTCAATGGAAATGTTGACCCGGCTCAAGACATTGTTCCTAAATGACAATAAATTAAGTTCTTCTCCGTCACACGTTTGGTCATTATTACCATCATTGAAAACATTGGATCTATCTTCAAATCCAATAAAAGTAATTTCTTTAACTTTAACTATCTTAAACTTTTTATGAACATACTGTAAATACATTTTTAAGTAACTATTATTATTAATTGGGGAAAAAAAAAAGTTTTCACTCTAAATAATTCGTTATTTTTATACTTTTTTTTCAGACGATAACCAAAGCAAGTTTTTCGGGCTTGTCCCGTTTGCAGCATTTACGAGTCCAACAACTCAATTATTTAGATCGTTTCGATGTGGGATCACTGTCCAAGTTGTCCACACTTCGGTCATTAGCCACTGATTGGCGACCCAACCTTGGACAAATCGTATGCGCTGCTGTTAAGTCAATCCGCAGACTATCGGTTCACGTGAAAGGTTCTAAATTAATGGGGCCAATAGTCGACACCTGCGGTCCCAAATTAGAATCCGTGGCCATTACGGGATCCAAGTTGCAATTCATTGACCGGCAGGTATTCTCAGGTCTAGAGCGTGGGGTCGGCGAACGACTAACAATCAGCATACGGCACACTGCAATTGAAGATTTGCCTGCCGATCTATTGCTACCACTGGTTGGCGTACCAAAACTCGCACTGGATTTAACTGGTAACAAGCTTACATCGTTCAATCCATTGACCATATATTCCAATTACACCACATGGGAAAACTCTGGGACAAATATATTGAAAGGCAAGTATTTTCTCAATTAAATTTTTATACTGACCTCATATTATAATGCATGCGTGTACGAAATCGTACTTCAAAGAATGATTTAACCTAAATAAAACATTAATTTCATAACTTTATAAGAAATATAATATATTAACTGTATGAAATAAAATAATATATTAAATATTTTCCAACACACGTATTTTACATTCAGGCATTTTTTTTTTACTCTGTATAGCTTTTGAATGGTTAGGTCCAACATACGTTTTCCATTACCAATTCACCTATTTTAGAGACGACTGACAACAATGCTGATATTTACAATATAATATGTATTTTATGTAATAATATAGTATGAAGTATGTATAATAATATAATTGTTAATTTTAACGTGTGAAATACTAAAAACTAATTTCATTTTAAATTTCGTTGTTTAACTAATATATATAAATTCTAATACCTGATAAATGTATTCTAAATTACATTAATTTTTTATAAAAAAGCAATGATTTATTCATTACTTGTCACATTTCATAGTTTTCACAATTTTAATAACATTCTAAAGTCTAACATGTGTTAAAATATAATTTTATAAAGTTAATTACATATTTATTATTAAACTGATCTATTACACCATAAAATACTATCAACAAATTTAAATACCACTGAAAAGTAAATTGTATTATTAAAATATGATATATTATATTATATTATAGTCTTTTTCATTGGGTATGCCAACTTCAAAATTTATCAGAATAGTTCATACCTTTTTTTGTCAGGTGGCAGTGTTCTTTTTTCATACATTGGATGTTTATACTGACTCATGATTTACATCCTACATTTTAGATAATGATTTAGTTACTCATTCGTATAAATTTATACTCTAATTTACATTTATGGTTTTGTTTCCTGGCTGCATAATGAGTTCATTAAAAAAAAGAAACAAAAAACAACGGCTTATATACGTTTGTGCTGGGTCTGACGAGTGTAAAAAGGAATATAAAAGAAGACAGGAATACAAAGAAAACATGAGATTCGAGCAAATTGGGTGACCATAGAATTATAATATAATATGTATATAAATTTAAACAATGTCACACGCGGTTTATTTGCCGACCGGTCATTGTTCATGCCATGCAAACATAATAGTATTTTTTGTGTGTATATGTGTATGTCTACAGGAATAAAAAAAATTAAGAGAGGAAAAAAAGTACCAAGCACTTCGAGTATTTAGGCTGACAAGAGTGCTAGTGTGCGGAAGTTTGTGTTGTATTTTTTTCACATTTATTTATTTATTTTTATTATTTTATTTTTATTTTTTTTTGTTTCTCCTCCAGAATGGCTGTGTTCGCTACTGTGAACTGAAGTGCTGACGAAGTGCCGCTTGAAAAGAATGAGTATGTGGTGGCATTGGGGCGAGTGAGGAATAGGGGTTATATTAAAGCACATCTGTGTCGGGTAGGATATATTTTCCACCCCCCCCCCCCACGGCATCCAACGCACGACTTTTTGTCGCACCGCGATTTTCATTTCGGTCGCTCCTTCTTCTCTCACTTCTCTATACACGTGTACGTATTTTTGCTTTTCCGTTTGGTCGATATGAGTAAACACAAATACACACACACACACACATACACATACGACCACAAAGAATTGTCGAAATGACAAGTTAAAAATATGTCTTCACCATATTATTATTATTGTTAAACATTTAATACTGAAAATATTATATTGTGCGAGTGTCTCTAATATCGATGTGTAAATAAAAAATATTATCAAAATAGTAGGTATTATGTAATATGCATTCCTTACTGTTAATAATTTATTCACATTGATGATGACTAGAGGCGGGTCAATTGACACATGCCCGATAACAATCACAATTTTCATTATAATCGTGCCAGTGTAACATATGATTAAGGGGACAGACACGTCCGTCATTATTGAGGGAAATGTTAAATGTATATTTTACTAGACATTTCAATTGTGACAGTTTTATTGCACGAGCTTTTAACGGCTCAAAATAAACCAATACTTAAATCTTAAAAACATAAACAACTTGTCTTCTTGGCTCTATTCCTATAACGAGTAAACCCTACAGGATTAGAGCATTCGATTTATTTTATTCTATTTATATGGCTTACTGTTTTTAAAAAACATAATCGTAACCTCACAATTAAAACTATCAATATTTATTAATACTGTTTAGTATCACACTAAAAATTATAATTTTTTTACGAATGTTAAAATATTTCATTGGAATCAGAAATTAAATCATAAGAATAATAAATACATAAGTAATTTTAATAATTTATGTAAGCTACTATTCAATTCCTAATAGCATAATATTAGTAATAGGCATATACTAGTTAGTATATTAAATACATTATTATAGCAAATAGTATTTGAACCATAGTACAAATATGCTCGTTACATATTATATTATAATATTCGAATAGATTTAAATTTATAAAATAAATTATTAATTTTTAAAACACCAGTAACTATTGTTCTTCATAATATTATAATATAATAATATACACAGTGCATATATGAAGCATTTAATTATTTCTCCTAATAAACAGATTTTTATTTTTTGTATACCTATTTTTTTAAATATTGTATTATGATTTAAGCATATAGATAATAATTAATGATTATTCATGACTTTTTTTTACAATTTTCCGTACACGTATTTTGTATAAGTACTACGTACCTATAATATACCTATACGTTTTTGAAGGATCACAAACAAAATAAATACATTTTGTTCATACCCAACCCTCTAAAAAAAAAAATTTATAATTTATAAGAGTCAGAAAAAAAATCGGAAATTATTACTTTGATTTATTAGTTTATTAAATTTGTCGGTGCTTTATAGAACGATTTCAACTGACACCATGGAGCCCACGTATTCAAGTTATTTTAAACGAGATCGTTTTTATTTATTAACAAAGCAAGAAATCCTTATCAATAGAGTTATCGAAACTTTTTGAACTTGCTCCATTGAAATCGTATTTACACGCTAGGAGACGTTTGAGTAGATGGGAGACACATTCGTTAAAATTTTGTGCCGTGCCACTACACAATAAATTAACATAGGCCAACGAATTTAAATAATGGTTATTATTTTAAAAGCTGAGGAAATTGATTTCGAATATACGAAGACTGTAATATTATTTTATAAACTCAAGATGAAATTGTGCCTGTTTTACATTACACAACTATCTACATAAATTTTAATTACACGTAGACGGCTTAATTATTTTTGAAAACAGAACATGTATAATATATATAAAAAAAATTCGATACAAGCCAGAATTTGTATAATACCAGCGTACTACTTAAAAGATAACCAATTAAATCTTAGACTGTACAAAAAAAATAGAAGTAACATTGTAACTGAAAGAGAAATAAATTAAAAACGCTTTTTTTTCATTCTTTGGATTTCATCTTATTTATGCGTAGGTAATTTTATTTTTAATTCAAATTATAACAAAATATTATAATTAGTTTTGAGATACATACAACTCGAGTTATACACAACAACATGATTCTAAAGAATCGTCGTTAAAAATTATAGAAAATAAATGATAATGCAAAGGCTATATAATACACGTAGACCAGCTATAATGTTTCATGTACCTACTTTTTGTTTAAATTCTTTTTTAAGAACGTTTAAGCGTAATTCGATCGTATTAATTTTACAATTTTATTTTTTATTTTTTTTTTTTGATATTAACTAATAGCGTAGATTATTTTAGAAAAACTTATGAAAAAAAAAAATACAACAAAAGCGAATTGAAATAATGGGCTATAGTTTGATTCAGTAGAATAACATGCCAAAGACGTGTGTAAATTCCTTAGAAACATTTCCCACCAATGCACAGCCATTATTTGGGAGCTTTCAAAATAAGTTAGTAACATCAATGTTTCTCGAGCTTAAAACGTCTACCATTATTTTTATTGCTCTTATTAATGAAGACTATAAAAAAAAGTCTACAGAAAAAATCGTATTTTATATCAATGCATCGTCCCTGTCACGTATTGAGCTTATCCGACGATGCTGTGATAAACATTTCACGGCAAAGAATATGTTAATATATTATTTTAAATGACAAATTTATCAAAATAAATCATTAGTTAAATGAGTTATTTTTTAAAAGGTCAAAGTTAAATATTTAAATAATATCAATAGAAGTTTCAAGAACTCTTATTTTTGTTGTTAGCAAGAAATAGACTATATTATATAATATATAGGTATTTTTATGTTTTTAATAGTTTTTAGTTATTCCTTATAAAGTAAACAAACATAATATTATTATAGAAACATGTTAATGTTAAACTGATTAAAGTTTATAACAAATAATAACATATAATGATAATTTAATTTTTAAATCAAAAATCTGTAATTTGCCTGCGTTGAGGTTACTATTAATAATTATTAAATTATAAAAATCCATTGGTAGATAATACAAAAATATCAGAAAATAATAAATATGGTTATAAATTAGAGAAATAATCCAAGTAAGTCCTACCTATATAATATGAATGAAAACAATTAAAAGTTTACACAATGCATCTTAATATGCTTACACATTATAGAACATCAAAAAATAAACTTTGTCAGAAAATTAAGTTAGGTACCTATCTTCTAATCTTCAGAAATCATAAACAAATTAATTTTATTATGTGCAAAATATTAAAAAAAAAACTATTCTATTTTTGTAAAAGGTTTTTTAAGTATCCATCCACAAAAATAACTTTTAAATGATTTACCAGTATTTGTGTGAAAAAAATGTGCATAATATGTAGGTCGTAGGTGGTTCACGCATTCAAATAGTATAATAAATGGGTTTTCTTTTTTAAACCCTATAATTTTGACCATCACTCAAAACAATTTTAATTTATTAATATTAAACTAAACATTTTGATATAGTGAAAAATCATATACTTGTCAGAAAAATATCTCTTACGCTTTGATTTGACATATAAATGCAATAGTATTCCCAAACCTTGAACCTTTATAAACTTTGGACAGAGAAAAAACTCGCTAAACTGTCCGTCAGAGTGTCAATACAAATCCGTTTCATGCATACAAGTTCACTAATTAATGGATTCCATGCTGATGGTAAAGGGTTACATTTTCAGAGAAATTATGTATATTGTATATAATATGTAAATGTATATATATTATTATACAATATAATATGCATTGTCAGCAGAATATAATATTATTATAATGTATCGATTCAATTATAGGTATATTGCGTTAGATAATTGATTTTCAAAATAAAGTTAACTAATAATCAAAACCAACAAACTTAAACGCATATAGCTATAATAATAATATTATTCTATTGACGAATGTACAACGAAAATTAAACTCCATAAATATCAATAAAATTGTATTTATTGGGTCAAAAAGCGTGAAAAAGTAATACAAGGCTCCTGATATATTATTACAACAGCAGTTAAAAATACATAGGCATAATATTTTTTTATAATCATTTAAAGTTCGAATTTCGACAACATTTATCAAATAAAAAATATTAAAACGATTTTGTAGTTAAAAATGTAAACAGTTTTCAAATTTTATAGTTACCGATTGAAAGTTTAAAACACGGTTCCAAGTAAATAGGTAAATAAATTATTCACAATAATATCATCAAATATACTTAGTAATATCATGGCCGTCTTCGATCAGAATCGTTTTTCGTGTGCGATGATGTTATATCATTTAATTACAATTTAACACCATCCATTACAGTGACTCACTTGTAACTTACTGTACATCAGAGTGACACCCACTTGCCCGTTTTTTTTCTATAAGTGTTATTCATTTTTGAACTCTTGCAAAAAAAAATGCAAATATATAAGGGTAGTTACAGAAGCGTACGCGGTTTAATAAACTGGTAATCAATATAATATTATATGAAGTTTCAATAATATGCCTATTCGTTGATTTTTGTACAAAAAATACATTCAGGTTCTGAATAATTTCCATTTATTTGAATTCGTAAGTAGGTAATTGAATTTTTATCGTATTATAAAATACCTAATACTTGTTATGGCCAACAAATAAAAAAAATCTTATTAAAAACCGACGAATAACAGCGAAATATGAAAAATATTTATCAAGGAATTCAGTCTAATATATGTTAGATATAAAAACATAACGATAGATATTCAACTAAAAATGTAGACAATTTATTTCTGACTTCTAATATAAAAATATTTCAGTGGAGATTCTAGCGAAATTAAAACTGTATATACTTAGTACTTACGTAATGTTTTCCAGTTTCTAGTTAATTTGTCCATTCGACTGTTGATAATATTTACATTAAATATTAATCAAATTAATAAAAAGGTGGGTAAGTGGATGTCGGTCTGCTGTACAGTAGGTGACAAAAGTGTCACTGAAATGGGTGATGTTAAATTTGAATTCAATGATATAATATCATTGTATAAGAAAAACGATTCCGAGTGAAAACGGTCACTCAGCCTATGATATTATTGTGAATAAAGTAATTTATATATAACCTATTTACGTGGAGCCTTGTTTTAAATTTTC
The DNA here is from genome assembly GCA_008086715.1 of Sitobion miscanthi. Taxonomy (NCBI): domain Eukaryota; kingdom Metazoa; phylum Arthropoda; class Insecta; order Hemiptera; family Aphididae; genus Sitobion; species Sitobion miscanthi. The sequence goes on from CM017797.1 coordinate 6,794,891, forward strand.
AATCCTTAGCTATAAAAGTTGAACATTTAAAAAAATTTTTACTACAAAATAATGATTAAATTTTGTCAAAATTTGAACTTTAAATGCTTATAAAAAAAAATTGTGCCAATGTATTTTTAATATTATTCAACTGCTATTAGAACAATAAATCGAAAATTAAAATAAATTAAAACGAGCCTTTTATTAAATTTTCACGCTTTTTTATCCAACAAATAAAATTTTATTGATATTTATAGAAAACTGACAATGTCCGTAAACAGTTCAAAATAAGACAAAATACTTGGAAAATGTTATGGTGTATAGGAAATGTTAATATAATCTTTCAATCAAAATTTCATGTACCAGAGTTACACCAAAAACCAAAATCGATTTTCTCGAAAAAAGATTTTGCGTAAAAATTCCCGTTTTTCCTTGATTTTTCTTTTGTTTTTCACGTCGCGTTTGAAAATTACTGGGAATTTTTTACTTTTGACCCCCCCCCCCCAAAGTGCCAACTAGATTCACTTTCCTATCAGAAAAGTTACTGTTGAAGAAAATCTAAGCCTTTTACTGTCCTAAAAGGTGAGACAGACACAAGAAAAAATAAAAAAAAAACACACATCATCGTAAAATCAATCTAACCTAACCTCGCTCAGAATCTAAAATCTTGTAATAATAATTACGATATAATTGCATACATTTTTCAAAACGATACTTTAACTAAAAATAGGTTCTATATTATTCATTATTTTTAATAATATACTGGTTTTAATAAATTGTAGATAATTTTATTGTTGTATGGTTTGAATCTGGGGGATTCGCAACACCCATGATAATTATATTACAAACAGTGAAATGAAATATTGTTTTTTTCATATAACGAGATTGTTGAAAAATCTTAAAATTAAATCATCCAAAACTAATAAAAATGTATTAAAATCCGTTTACTAAGCGGTATCAAACGACCTGTTTAATAGTTATCGTGTCTTCAACAAAATCAATTACCTATATAATTTTGCACCATAAAATCGCACTTATTTAATAGTGTAATACGCAAACTTATCAGGCAAACAAATAATTATTATGGCATATAGATCGTTATTTGCAAGAAAATAATTATGAGTTTTATAGAAAAATTCAAACTCGTTAAAAACTAACGGGGCACGAGGTGAAGTACAAACTTTTGTCGGGCCGGCGGTAATAAATGTAGTAACACGAACAACTATTAGATGTAAGATATTTAATAATGGACGATTATTGCGACTTGTTTATGGATCACAGATAGAAATAATTTTATGTTTAAGATAAAAAATGATTACCTACTTAATATACTTATACGAATGAGCAATGGCGATTTGATAACGTTCCAAACACATTTCGATCGATTTCGACACGTCGTCATCAGGTCACTGATACGATTCATACTCCATACTTACCTCCCTAACACCACCATTCACGAGGACAGCGTTTCCATGGTAAATGTTGTAGATAATCTGATGAAAAAACTATGTTGTTATTAAAAAACGAGTGATGAAAAAAAAAACTAAAAGTTCGAAAACTGTACAATATTTTCTTTTTTAATATAACGATTACTATTTAGTCAAAAACAATAAAATGCCTGTGTGCGTTTTATTTTAAAAGTTGATCGGAAATATGAATCTTAAAATTATAAGTACCTATATAAAATTAATATAGTTTAAAATGTTGGATAATTTATTGTTCTGGCATCTGTAAGACGGTATAAATAATATTATTGTTTTGGGTTTTGTTATAAAAAAATTCTACTAATTAAAATGCTTCTAATATTATGTTTATAGGAAAAACCTACTTTTTTTATTACTGAATGGTGATCTTGAACTTTAAAAATATAAGTCGTTACCGGTCTGGCTCATTTCAGCCACACAAATTATGAAATCCACCAAAAATCTCAAAAAAATATTCTAAGAAATAAAACAAACTTGCTTAGGTTAACCTAAATACCTAATATTGTCTTTTTTAAAAATAGTAAAAAAAAGTATAACTTCTTAAATTGCGATTATTATTTTGTACACGACTTCAAATTATACCCATGTATGAAAAACATTTTAAAGGTTGATACTTTTTGAAAATATAATCACGACGGTGTAAAAACGATCAGCCCGTATATCATGTTATTAAAAACTGACATCACAGCGTGCGTTTATACTCTTGTTCACAGGTGGTCTGTACCTGGACGACAACCCCCTGCAGTGCGACTGCGGGCTGCTCTGGCTGGGCCAGTGGCTGCGTCGGTGGCTCCGGGAGGCGGTGCAGGTGCACACCCTGGGCATGGCCGAGACGCAGCTGGCCCAGTGGACGGCCCGGCGGGCCACGTGCGCCGACCCCAGGAACGGGGGGGCCCGGGTGCCCGTGGCCGACATCTACCCGGAGGACCTGCGGTGCAAGGCGAGCGCGCTGAGCGGCAGCGGCACCGGCAACACGGCGGCCAAGACGTCGCACCTGATCGTCTGCTTGGCCCGTTCGCTGGCAGTGTTCTACCTGGTCACCGTCTGGTGCAACGTGTACTGAACCAACGAGAGCCGTCGTCGACCGTTCACCAACGCGTACTTGTATAAACTTTACAATATTATTATGTCGCTGTTCTGTCGTATAAAATCGTGTTTTCGTCGTCATGTACTGCCGTTGCCGTGTACTGTCGTCGTTCGGAGTCAGTGACGTCCCCAGTGAGACGGGCGGGGGCAAAAGGAGAACTCTCGCGGTCATTTTCGTTATTTTCGTTTATTTTTTTTTCGTCGTTCTACTCTTAAGTACTCTTTTCGACCAGCAATATGTATAGTGTATATTATTAAATCGAGTTCAATCCTCCCCCCCCCTCCTAGAAATCGGACTGGGGACGCCACTGGCCCTGACTATTCACCCCCTCGGGACCCACTGCCAGTGTGATGCGTGACTCGGATTGATGACAGTGCTGTGTGGTGGTAGGGCTGTGTGTGTATGGCAGGTTCGGGTAAATCATTTTCTAATCCATTTTTAAACGATACCTTACATTTGCCTCACTTCTTGCCCCACCGCTGAAAGATTGCGCACGTGTAGCTGTAGGCGAGCGCTGTCATTGAAAAAAAATAAAATATTATCACTCTGTTTTATTCTCATCGTCGTTGGTCCGTGTGCAAACCTTGATCGTCCCCGGCGGAGGAAGGGTTGACCACCCTCCCCCTCCACTTCACTTGTCACAGCGCTCCCTGCACGTACGGGGTAATGGCGTTGTATTTGCATACGAGCGTGACCCACCACGACCCGCTAAAATGTGAGCTATTTTCCTAATCGAAACATATTTTCCCACCTTCACCTCCGACCATTAAAATACACACACATATACATCAGAAGTCACGTCGTCATATTCCTGATCGTATAATACTCGCACGGTCCACCCTCGACGAGTTTTGGTCCGGACCAAGACCCTTACTGTCCTACCCCGACAACGGCACCGGCGGAACCCCGTCCCACTATATCGCCACACCGTGGCTAAATTGTTAAGGATTTCGTTTTGTTTACCATCTGATCGCAGGATACACGTAAAGGACCCTTCATAATGCTTGCAACGTCATCGTCGTGACCATGATAGTCACCTAGTGAATTCGCGAAATTACCATTCTGGTTTGTATATTATGTTTTTATTCGTTAAGTTTGTCTTCACGGGGAACACGCACCGGACGTTTTGAATGTAACATGGTACCTACGGATTTTGAGGTATCAAAGAGTATGGATCCCAAACGGTTAGCTATTATTCCATTATTATACCATTATCTATACTTATAAGAATGTTTTAAGGTACTATGAAACCGACTATCATTATTTATTACGGTCGAAATAATATTACAAGGTTTGCGATAATACAATAATATTATGTTTCAATAAAATATCAATTAATTTTGATGATCGCAGGTTTTTTAATTTTATGTACCAAATAAAAAAATTTGAATTCCCTGATCTAGGTAATAAAATTAATAAAATATTATAATTATTAATAATAAAAAAACTATTTTGTTTCTTGTGAATAATATAAAATGATTAATAAAATCATTTTATTTCGATGATACATCCTACCCCTTGAAGAAAGGGTATATTTTACGGTCCGTAGTCCTTTTTTTTTCAAATAAACGCATTCATTAATTTGAATATTAAAAAACAACTCGTTATACCAGAGTAATGATTGCATCCCGTACTACATGGTCGGTTGACATTTTACATGCGATTTTTATGGTTTAAAATAATGTATATACCTATATAAAGGATTTCGTTGTATAATATATTGCAGTTTATTTGTAACATGCAAATGTTTGCTTTAGCTGAATTGATTAAATCGGTACATATTATTATGTGGACTGCAAAATATATGTGCTACCGTATACAAACACGGGGATGTCAGATAGATTCCGATTGAACTACGCTGGATACAATTATTTATCCATATTTTATTTCCGCCGTGGAAGCGTAAAACATGTAGGGGGGGAAGGCCCTTCCGTCTGATATTAATAACATTTAATAGAAAAAAAGTCCTTGAAAAAATCACAACGAGATCTAGTAGTTTTATCTACTATTTTATTGCAGACTCAGGTTAGTTACGGTTGACCAATTTGTATCTGAATAGTTTTCAGTCCTTTGACCGTATTCAAAACGAGTCATATTTTATGTAAAACAAAAAAAAAAGACGAAATGAAAAAAGGTACATCTTTTTTATATCTTGGAAGTGGACTTTTTTTATTTTATTTTTTTTAAACTGAATTGAAAAAAAATCTAAACCATTAGATCGACTTGCGATCATAGAAAAAACATCAAAAACGATAAAAATAAATAAAAATAAATTTGTTTTGTATGTACTATGTTTATAATAATATATATATATAATAATATAATGTAAGTACAATATATTATATATTGTTGTTCAATGAATATTTCGCGTGTACTATTCACACGATGTTCCAGAAGGAATAAACATAATATTATTTTGTTAATAATTCGTGTCCTTCAGTGCGCCACTTTATCCTTCCAATCATTTATATTGTACGGTAGATTTATGTATTATTTGTTTTTACTTTTTAATCCAATATAAATATATATAGTTTTTGTTGATAATATAATATAAACCTGTATACATGTAATGCTTACAATTTAAGACAGCTTTGTTTTGTAAATAATAATAAACATGATTATTTAAATATGATAACAATACTATGTGTATTTAATTTCGACCACATCCTTTCAGTTTTTATTCACAAGTATAATAATATACATTAGCACCGGGTACTGAATATTTTTTAATTTTCAGAAATATAAAACAAAGAAGTAAACTATTTTTTATGTTATTTTTAGTAGCATGTTTATGGTGATAATTGGATGTTTTTTTTAACAACTTTAAATACAACGACTCTTAGACAAGTTGTGAAAAACCAATGCAAAATGTTTTCACCTTTCATTATTATAAATATAATTTTATTAAAACTTTTAATGATTCAATTCAATGTTTTATACTTAATATAGTTTATATTTCAATACAATCATCCCGGATTAAAAATTGAATAAAATCAAATCATAGCAATCAATTAATATTAAATAAGATAAAAAGAGTACAAAATAAATATGACGTTCTATTTTATTTCATTAAAATTACTCAATGTACCATAAACAAGTACGACTTTGCAGGAATCGGGTTTCAAAATATTTCAAATTTAATTTCAACAGCCTTGACCTCAATAAAAACTTTTTTGACCATTTAAAACGTATTGTCTACTTTTTTGACTTTTAAAACAATATATACCTATAAAGGTTCGTGTATAAATATTATAATATATCCTTATGAAAACCCAGAAAACCATATAGAATGTTTTATAAAGTACCTACTTCGTACTCTGTGACCCGCCGACAAAGTGTTAAAAAATCATTACAGGATCAATAAAATTCTCTATGAAAAAAAAATAGTTCCTCAATCGTTATGCGATTTTCGATCGTATACGTATAGAAGAGCAAAAACAATATGTTGTCCGAACATCCAATATCCCTAATGATATGTTTTGGTGAATTTGAAATTGACAAAACTCAAAACGTTTTACAATGATATCGTAAGTTCATGATTTAAACGAATATGTTATTATTATTTTGCTATTATTGTCATTGTTTCGTTAGGTAAATTTGTATTTTATTAAATTATTTTATGAATAAAATACTTCCCAAAATATATTTGTTTTTAATACAAATTGTTAAATTTACATTAAATACGATATCAATTTAAAACTGGTGATAACACAGAGTAATTTGGTGTCAGGGTTTGGTTGGCAAAGTTTTGGATTATAATTACTAAAAAATTATACTCCAGAAGAAATAGAAAGTAGAAAGTTTGTTGTTCTTAGACGCTATATTCGTGGTTTCTCATATTTTCAGCTAACCAGTTAAATTGTATTATAACAGTAACCTTGGTGCGTTTCCTACAGTATAATGCACGAAATTACTTAATTAGATATTTAAATGTACACTTTAGGTACTTAGTGAATTATCACTAGTGAATGCAAGTGAACGGTAATATGATTATTATATTGTACACTTTTTACTTGAGTACCCACTTGATATTATTTTGTGTGTGTTTAGATTTAAAATATGCAATATTTTCTTAACATAGCAAACAACTTTTAATTTATATTATTTTATTATAAATGTACAAAAAGTTTGACAGACCATAAAATCGAGACTAACGAGTTTTTCTCCTATTGAATCTTTACAGGAAAAAAATTCAATTTTATCCTAGCACGGAGGCACAATGTTATCCTGATCAAACACATAGTTTCAATTTCTCTCTCTTTCTGTAGAAAAAAATAAACAAAAACTTTCTTTTTGTCAAAAGCCAAAGCTCGCGGAAAACTACCGGAGTTTACTGTGATTTCTATTTACTTTATTATTATTATTATTATTATTTACCACGGTCTCCTTTAAACGTATTCCGATAAAGCAATACACTGTATAAGTAGTCACTGTACTCATAATACTACACGCTGTAAATAAAATACACATTTTAATAAAATAAAAACAAATAATGAAAGAATCCGGAACTTATTATTGAAATAACAGTTTATTTTGGTTTTGGTACTGCAACAGTTGTTGTACATTAGTTGTATATTATACGCGTATTATACGCATATAATTAATATATATAATATTATACTTAAAATTGAAATATTAACCGTTTTAATACCTAATTATAAGAGTTTTAAACTTAGATCTCGATTTCTATCAGACTACAAGTAGGTAGGTACCTAATAAACATGATAAACTATAAAGTATTTTTTTATTATTATTTACAACGCACGGCAACCGTACCTTTTAACCACACCTATTTTTACTTATTTCATCCAACATGTTAATTAATTATCTCACCAGATCTTATGTTTTCAAAAGAAAAAAAGATTGATAATTGAATGCATTAAATCAGTGCAAATTTTTTTTTCTTCTTCCTAGTTAAGAATTTTGTATACCTACATTCGAATAATGCTAAATTCAAAAATATAATATTTATGGAATATTATTAGATTTAAACATTTATGTGGCTGGTTTAATATTTAATTGGTATAAAACCAACGGAATGTTAACTTATACAAATCAGAAAATGATTTTAATAAGACATTGGATAAACGAATAATAGCATTTTTACTCATGTTCTGATGACTTTTGAATAAATCTAATTTTGTAGTTTCTGAAAGAACAATGTGATTTTTTCGAACAAACATTTTTAGTGCAGTACAAATCACGGTACAAATTATTCGTTCAGACATTTAAAAATTAACAAATTTTATTGTATTGTTGGAAATGTACAGCAGTTTAAAATAGTTTTAACTCATTACAAGTATGAACAATTTACAAATTACAACACGCTATATATGTAGTTTATAAAAAAATATGTATCGCTTGATTGTTTTCCTGTAAATCGGATTCTTCTCAGAATTATCATTTTATGGACGCGATGGTTTATCGTGGTTCTAAAATAAAACATGACCGTGGTATAATACATTAATAGTTAATACTAGCCTGCAATGGTGTGATGCAAGTGCCCTCAGTTTCAGTATCCCATCCGTAGGACATAGGTAGGTACATATTTTTTATTATTATAATAATTGTACGTACATAAAATAACAGGTTTTTAATGGTTTTATGAGGTGTTAAAATTAACTCTAAAATTAATTAAGTATAGATACCTACTACACGCTTTAATATAGTAACAAATTATAGTGAAACGATCCTATAGATACACGGGCAGTTGTTAATTATATCACCAGGCATAATACCCTTATATAGCCTTTCCTAAACAAAAGTCGTTTGTGATTTACGTTATATATTGAATTTAAATCCATCACGATAAAAGTGACTAAATGGTCGTTTCTAAACCTAATTGGTGGTACGAAACTTTATCCTAAAAATTAAATAATCGTATAATAATAATTATTATTTTTATAATATTGCATTACAAATACGCGTTATAGATATACGTATGTCCATAGTAACCCCATCGAATGCTTGGGAATTCCATATTATTATATGATATTATTCAACGAATACAATTATTGGAAATAAATATTTACAACATTTGTAACATAATGTAAGTTTATTTAGGACGGCTTCCTAATTAATTCGAATCCGTAATTTTGCATAATTTGTTCGTTACACAGTTTGTACACAGCTATATGGAATTAAATAAATATTGTAAAAAACGAATTAATACTAAAAAATAACGTACCATGAAATGAACGATTCCGATATATATTATTATTATGTAAATCTAAGTGAACTGTATGATTTACGATCGAAATTTACTGTTGTTAGAATAGTTAATTTCGACGGGCGTTGCATTTAGTATGATAATATTATAATTTCTATTACGTACCTAATAGTGGAAATTAAATAATATATCTATGATGTATATTTTCAATCCATTATACAGTTAAAACGCATGACCGAGTTGGTTGCTTCAAAGCTCAAAGTATAATATTGAACAATAACTGTTGTTAATCAGCTAACTAGGTTTTATATGTTTAGAGTTTTTGACATACCTACATCAACAACGACTGTACAATATTTTATAATAGAAGGCTTAATAATATGTAAAACAAATGGTCGATTAACAATAGTTCGTTTTCAATTATTATTATTATTATTTGTTTGGAACAACTCATCGTAAGAATAAATATGATAATATTATCGTGGCATTTGTTGGCCTATATAACTTTTATCTAATAAAATACATATTATTATTATAATAAAACCAGTGGTGCCCGTATGATCAACATTTTCTGATTCATCAAATAGATTGGTATCGTTGCAGACTTCGAAAAACACTACAAAGCGCATTCGGCAGAGAGAATTTTTCGAATTCAATAATATACGAACCACGGGCATAAACGGTCCACTGGAATAACTCCTTTATTATAATATTGTCCTGTTGAACACGATAGCTGTAAAATTTAAGAACGTTGTGTTATATTTTTTCGTCGAGAATGAAAATATATTTTAAACGTAAATTCGTCCAATGAAACCCTTCTGACGATGAATGGCAAATGTCTCTACACTTGCTCATTGTCGCAGAATAAGCCCGTCACGTCAACTGTAGTCGTTTCATCTGTTGTTCCGAAACATTTCTATTCAACATCGACGACATGAAATACATTTCATTAGTGTTAAGTGTTATTGTGCCGTTTTGGCTGACACAAAATCGCAAGTTTCCAAAAACTATTCAAAAAACTAAAATTGATTTAAATAAGGTTTGAGTGTTTGACGGGTACAAACGGTATATATATTTTTCGAAACTTTTTTTTTAACGGAAGCAATAAAAACGCTCTCAGGGCCTACAATATGAAATACTAAATGTATATATATTTATATATATATATTTTTTTTTATAAATAAACACGATTGTATTGAAAGTTTTTTAATAAGTAATCGTTACACTTACACTCACAACAACATGTTCGTAATACACACTCTACCGGTGTACCCGGTCATAATAATATAGATACGTAAATGTATGCGTTATATATAATACCTATATTTTCAATAAAAAAACAATAGATTTAAATTAACAGTATCGATATTATGAAATCAAACAACGTTTTCCTCGGAGTGGCTAAACAATAATTGATGTGATGTATATAACATCGACGCTGTTTATTTAAATTTAATATCCGTTAGAACTATCTTCTACTACGCGTAGTTATATCGTCAAGATTCAAAACTAAAACGTTATAATGTAGTATACGTATCTGTATAGGAACCTACATTGAGAGTATTAATTTCTGTAAGATCAGGTTAGGTGGCTACCTATGTGTTCGATATTTAGATTAAAAGCATATTCTGCGTATGTGATTGATGAATGTCAAACGCATACGATAATATGATATTAAGTTTGACAACTCGATAAGAAATTGCAATCGTACTTGCGCAGCTGTTGCAAGTCATACGAACTGTTTAGGAGCAATACACTGCAGGACGTTGCGGTTTTCTTTGATCGAACCTAAAACTTTTAGGGCTCTCTAAACGCACAAGAAAACACCTCTTTTGATTTGTAAGTACTTCTTTACGTGCACCATTTGCGTTGAGATGTTTGTCGAGTAAACTGATTTCGGTTAGTTGAAACGTACAAAGACAAACTTGTGTAGCTGCACGCGTGGAGGTAAGCGTATCCAAGCGCCTACTTCTAACCGTTTAAACCAACTGTCAATACGGCCATACGGGTGATTAATTTCACAGTAAACACTGGTAAGTACAAAAGGTATTATATTTTTTATACATTTTCTTGTTGTAAAATTCTAAACAATATATTATATGTTATAGATACCTAAAATTGTTTATTAGAGTCATTATTTTTAACCTCTATCCCTCTGTGCAATATTCAATCTCTGAGATGTAACATGATAATATAGTGTTCTCATTGAGTATTGATTTATTATGAGGTTCTATTTAAATACTCAATGACCGTCCAGAGATATCTCTTGGACGCTTAATCAGTTAAAAAACTAGGAGACTGGGGGGGCTTAGCCCCCCATCTTAAAATAGCCCTTATTGATTTAGATATAAGCCCCCAAAGTTGAGCCTATGCGCTTAGTACCCAGTTACTGTATGCCATGGTGAAAAAAATGGTTGATGTCACGTCACATTGTAACTTCCATCATAAGCAATCAGATTGAGATAATGTATATGGGACTACCCTTTTTTTCATTAAACTGACTTCGCATACAGGCACATGCAATATATGTGTATTTAGACTCGTGTAATAATTTACGTTTAATACATTTCGTAGAATGAAGGGAAGGGGAACTTTTTAATCGACCTTTATAAACAATAAATACCGGAACCTTGATATTCCCAATCAATCCGTGGTATTTGTTATTCTTGATATATAATGTAGGAAAAAAACATGTTGTTTCATTCTGAATTTTTTTTTCTCATTAAAAACAATTTTAATTAATTTTTACAATACTGCACATGAATATGAATTAATTTACTTCAGATATTTATGTATTCATAATTAATTTTTTCTTTATGATGTACGTGCGGCTTATTTGAGGACTGAAAGATTCACAGATATAAAAATAGTTGTAACTAGAACATAATAAGTACCTAACTACTTTATAAAGTCACATAAGTATACTCTCGGGAATTTCTTACCACGAATTCTTCAGGACTTCAACAATTATTCATAATCATTTGCAGTCTGTTTAACGGTATACGGTATTTGAACTTACATATTTTTATATCACTTGAAGACCTCGCATAGATATGAACCACAGACATAGAGATGTCTTCTGGTAAGACCACTACCAAGTTTTTATTTTTAAATGAAACCTATATTTTTAATTACATAATAGGAAGCAGAATAGCATTCGCCAACAAACATAATATAAAGATGAAGGGTGCATAAAGTTATGCCACGTAATATGTAAAATATTAAAACTAAATTGACGATTCTATAAATATATTATTTCATACTAATATCTTATTTTATTTTGTTAAAAAAACTCTTTGATTTTTAAATTGAACAAATATAAGTGACACAATAATGTTGTATAATGCAATGCTATATCTAATACAATACAAGTTATTGTTATATAAATGGAATTAGTAGTTTAACACTGAGGATAGCCTATAGCTATGAAATTGACTAGGTACTTATTGTTTAGAATAAAACATAAAATACAGAAATTACAATATATTTTATATAATACCAAAAATCAAAAGAGGTATACTTGGTACCATACAAATACTGTGAATCTATAGTATATTTTTACTTTGTATTATTTATTGCTTGTATAGATTTTTATTCATAGCACGTATTATAATATTTAATGAAGTGAAAATATAAATAAATTTATTGCAATAATAAATTGATATTTTCATATCATTCAGTAGACTTAAATTTTAAAAGTAATAAAATACAAATATTTGTTTTATTTTAATAGTGGTATAAATAGGATATTAGAATTAATAGAATTTTGTTAATTTGCATAATAAACAATACAGTGATCGTTAAGTATACATCACAATAGTATGTATTTTTAAAAAATGTGATTTCCAAATATCAAACATAAACTAAACGATATTTCCATTCGTATCGATGTATCGTACGTAATAAGTGATAACTTATGAAATGAAAAAAAAACATCGTTCATGTTTAATAGTTTTTTATGAATCTTGTTTAAATAGGTACATTATAATATTAGTTAAGATTACAATTTCCTTATTATAACAATCAGTAAAAAAAAAAAAAAATACTATGTTTTATTTATTGACTGATATTTTATAATATCTACTGTGCCTGATATGCTGTCAAAAATGATTAATTAGTAAAAGTGTTTTATTTTATCAATAGAATCTACCTAGTTACTATAACAAAATCGTTGAATATAATGAGAAACCTCATCAACTGTAATGCATTTCCATGCATTTAAAATAACTAATATTTTACCCCAACATTACTATACTAAAAGGGTGTTCATTTATTTTTATTTTTCATAAAAATCATAATAATAATGTTAACATTGTATTATGTACCTACCTATACACAATATATTACACCTATATTATCTATATTACAAAATGTTGACAAATTTCATACATTATTTTAATTATCTAATAAATTTAATCGTGTTTGCATTATTTTCAGATGTTTTCACTGATTTGTGTACATATATAGTTATTTACGTTTTACGCATTAATATTATTTTCTATCCCCTTTTAAACACATAACATTTTATACTCTTATCATAACACTAACTCATGATACTTTTTTTTTGTTTACGACCCAAAAGTAATGGTTATTCCGTGAAAATAATGGTTATTTTTTGATCCACAAGCGTTGTAAAAATGTAATTTTTCTCAAACAAGTCGGGCTAGATGGTCGAGGATAGTAAAACAAATTAAAAAGGAAAATGTGGGGCTACGTGAAGAGCCACTACGACGGTTACAAATAAAACAATCGTCACACTTTAGATTATACGTCAGGGGCGTATGCAAATCGACCCATACGGCTATATAGATAACAACACAATATTATTATAATGTGTGCGTGCACGATGTAAATGTTCAATTTTTCGTTGTTTTCTGGTGCCATCATTATTATTTTCTCCGTATCCACACGCGTCCCAACTGTCGACGTGCGCGCAAAAATGACGGCCGAATTGATGAGCCTTGTTATCACGTAATGTTCGCCGAGCGAAACGAACGCAACACAAAGTTTTCTCTCACTTCTCTTACTTTGTGTGTGTGTGTGAGCTATAAAAGGACTTCGCATGTCCGCAAGTATCAGTTTTCCGCAGCAGACGTAAACCAAAAGCGATTTGTAATTAATTATCGATCGACGTGTCTATAACCGGAGCGGCGGAGGACACTGCAGGACACGATACGGATGACAAAATACCGGCTTAGCCTATTATAAGTGCCCACCACCACCACCGCCCACGCAACCGACCATGACCGGAAAGAAATCGTGTCCTGTGCATACTATGGTGCCTGTGGTGTTTTCGGTCCGCAAAGACGAGTCCCAATGCCAAAACCGACCGAATTCCAATTAGGGGGGGGGGGGGGGTGCGTGCGCACGCGCGGCAGTGCGTCGTTCTCGACAACGTTATTCGGACAATGGGAGACGGGTCATCCGTCCCGCGGCCGTTGTGAGTATAGCTGATAATGGATCCGGTGAAGGAAAATATATAATATCCACTGTAGCCGCTCGCTTGCGGAAATACGACCCTGCGTGATCGGAAACCGTTTGTGTGCGTGGAAAATAAAAAGATGAAAATAATAACAATAATAACTATATCGCGTATAATACAATCGTAACGACGACACACGAATCGAGCGGACGACCGTCCCCCCTTGTGCCACGTCCGACTTCCGCAAAAATCGTATCCGGTTGTGTGTGTCTGTTTTTTTTTTTCACGGCGCTGCACGCGTTGATCAAAATAACACGCGAAAAACGTGTATCGGCGACGATGACATCTGCTGACACAGTGTTTACCGCCGTTTCGCAGCCAGCTACTTACGCGATATTTTGAATTCGCTTTCGAATAATTAATAGGCTCGGAAGTGAGTGCCACCACGGCCACCGCCGCCACGCCGGGCTCGCCGATAAAACGGTCCATCGATCGAGTCGAGGAGTGCGAGACGGCTGGCGCTTTCGTTCGAAGGGTATATTTATTATTTAGTTCCGGTTAAAAACTGTGGCGCGCGAACACGACCCACACACGACCCACACACGACCTACACGGGGTGGGCTTCTGTATATAGCAGTCGATTTACATAATTAATTATTACATCGATGGCGGCGGCGGCGGCGGATATCCCGCGGGACGACACGGCCGAAGACTGTTGTACAGTCGTGCAGTGTACAATAGTATAGAATAGCGGCACATGTGGGGAGGGGGAGGGCAAAAGTCCTGTACGCCCGTTGGAGGAGTATATAATAAAGTCAATTCGTGATATTGTTATAGATTTTTTTTTTTTTCAAAAGAATTCGTTCGCATTCATCATTTGACGTCGCCGTGTACACTATATAGGTATATATATACCGCCCGTGCACACGTACCTCAGACCTCTATATAGGTACTTCTTCTGTTCGACGCGAGTAGTATATGATGTCGAGACGAAACAAAATCGATCGGTTGCATTTTTTTTTATATATATATACCTAGCCAAACAAATTTAACCTATGAGGTCGTTATGTGTGTTTTTCCACCGAATAGGTGTACAGTGCGTGCAAAATTGGATACGACACTGCCGACGTTATCATTCTCGTACAGTGATTTCTATTCTGTTTGGTTTTACTATTTACACCGATTTGTTTTATTTAAACCATAAATATTGTTCAAGACTTATAGCGTAAGTTTTTTTTTTATAGCTAAATATATAACTCGACCGACGCTAATATATATATATATATGCATTCACATAAAAAATATATGATTGCAAGTTCCTGCGATGCCTGAAAAGAGTGCGCAAATAAATTTAATGCGCGTCTAAACCGATACTGAATGATTTTCGTACTCGATTAATGTATTTGAATTTGCATAATTATAGGTATTAATAAGGTACTAATTAATACACCAATATATTATATCCAATGTTGGTACATTTAATCAAATATATTTACATCGAAAGACGAAATACAAAGATTTATTTTAACAAGACTAGTTACTAAAATACTGCAAAAATGTGTAGTTGACCCGATTAGTTGATTTTACTAAAATATATTTATTGCTTTTATTTTAGAGGAAAGCTATTTACCGCAAGTTTTGGTATTATCCAAAATAATTAATCATTAATAATAAAAAAAATATTAAATTTAAAATATAATATTTATTAGTTTTATTTAATTCGAAATTGTTATATATTATAACTTAAATTTGCTTGAATAATTTAAGCACATTGGTCAATTACAAAGTGAATCATTCTCAAAATGTTTCATTCATATTTTAAAATATATACTTATTATTATACTTTAATACGTTACCGGAAAACGCTGATGTACAATTATGTAGATACATATGAGATCGTGAGACACAGTACTACACTATACTATGACTTTCGGTGGCGGATCCAGAGGGGAGCAAAGAGGGCATATGCCCCCTCAATCATCGTAGTTTCATTTCGTTTAACACAATGCAGTTTAGTCAATTTTGTAGCCAATTTTTATACTTTTTGTACTTTGGCCCTCCTCCAAAAAATTAAGCCCTGGATCCGCCACTGAATTGACTGTAACTCTGTATAATACGTAATAGGTACGTTAAGGAAATATTACAGAACGACGGGTGAAAGAAAAACGTAAAATTCAATGATACCTAGCAAAGTCACCTATATTATTATTAGTATTATATTCAACGTACGACATAAATATTTATTCAATATATATTTCGATTCACAAATAAATCGTATCAGCAATCAACAGCGACTTTTATAGTACTTATTATTTTATTGTGCACGCACATCGACGTTCGTGGATATTCCGATAAAATATTTATTCCATCCCTGCTAATTGGTATAAAACAACTATATTATTTTGTATTATTATTATTTCCAATTATTACTTATCTGGTATTCATTAATTCGCAATACACTCGAACATCGATCAACATTTTATATAGCATTACGCATCGAATGTAATATTACCTTTCATATTATTTTGTTATTAATAAATAAATTTAACCTACCGATGTGTTTTTCTGAAGGAAAAATTGTTCATGAAAAATTAGCAAGACCACGAAATTCTTGCACAGCTAACCTTGTTTAGATCTTGATCTTGTAGACTCAATCTTGGTATTGGTCTTTCAGCAATTTTTATCATCACTAAATAAGTACAATATTCAGTCAGTAAATATATAGTAAGTATTTCTTACACAAAATTTGCATTTGAAAGTGATAATTTGATACGCTTTGCGTACGCTAGTGCAAAAAGGCATTTTCTACTTATAAATAAAGTTTATTAATAAACTTAAATTGTGTGCATGGTGGAGAAGGTATTAACACAGAACTACAAGAAGTGCTTAGAGCCAGCGATAAGTTTCATAAGATGTCAAAGGATTTAAGGTTTGCACATCTCATGAGGAGTAAAGGAATAGAAGCAGTATGAGGCATGGGCTGTGTTTGAGGGGAAAGTCAGAGGGGGGCAAACGATGGCCGAGTGACGGAGAAAAGGTAGATGGACATAGCACACAACTAAAAGCAGACTAGCAAGCGTTGAGATTACCAGTGAAGGAACAGATTACAGACGATAGAGAAAGGTGGGAATTGAAAGGACATTTTAATGGCATCAAAAAAGGTAGGTAGGTAGGTAGTAAAGCAAATGCAAAACAGGTTCAAACATTAATACCCCATTGATTTTATCAAACTTAGTATGAAATCTTAATAGATTAATATATAAAAACACATTATAATTCTAAATAGGCGTACTCACAATTATAAATTTAAATATTTAGTTTTTTTTTCATTTAATGTAGGTAGAACTTTTTTTTTCAATATTTATTTAATTAGTTTAACATAATTCTCTGATAATTTCTTACATTTATTTTGAAACAATACAAAATTATTACAGTCCTTGAGTTTTTGACAAATAATAAACTTACTGTTGTTTTAGTGATCATTTAAAAAAAAATAATAATATTATTTATCATTCTCGTATTTTTTTTATTTTCAAATTAAAAAAATACTAAATTATTTATTATGTTCTTGATATATTATAAAATATTAACGTAAATATATATTTTAAGTATGTATTAATATTAATAATATTGTATATCATAATACATTATGTCTATATTCAAAAATGGAATTTTAAAAAGTGATATTTATACTTTTATTTAGTTTATTTCTCATAAAATTATCACCGGAGTGTAATATTATTTTCAATCTAAAACTACGCTAAAAAACGAAAATATATTTATATACATTTTTTTAATTTTCAAAAGTTAAGTATTGTAAACATTCAAATTTAAAAGTTCATATTATTTTTTACCACGACAAACATAAACAAAAAAAGGTGGGCAAGTAATGGATGGTGTTAAATTTGAATTCAATGATATACCTTTAATATCATTGTATAGCTTTATATGTACTTAGAACCTATACTCTGTATTTTGTAAATTTTATAGTTATAATAATTATATCATATATATAATAACTCTCTTTCTCCAACAAAAGCTTTGCATAAAGGAGAAAGATAATCGAAAATGTTACTTTCAATAATAATGTATGTATATTTAAAAAAAAAAAAAAAATATATGAAAAACGATTCTGAAAGAAGACGGTTAGTCAGCCTATGATATACATATATTACTAAGTATATTAATTAATGATATTATTGTGAATAAAGTCACTTATTTACTCATTTACGAGAATCCTTGTTTTAAATTTTCAATCCATAGCTATAAAAGTTGAACATTTTAACATTTAAAAATTTTTAACTACAAAATCATTTTTAAATTTTAAATTTGATCGATTTTGTCAAAATTCGAATTTGCAATGCTTATAAAAAAAATCTGTGCCTTTGTATTTTTAATATTTTTGAACACTATTGTAACAATATATATCAGGAGCCTTGTATGAGTTTTCACGTTTTTTGAACCAACAAATACAATTTTATTGACAATTAAGGAAAAAAAAACTAAAAAAATAGAAAATTGAAAATGTCCGTAAACAGCTGAAAATGAGTCAAAATATTTTGAAAACTGTATCGTGTATAGAAAATGCTAGTATAAACATTCAGTGAAAATTGCATGTATCTACAGTATTTTTAAGGCCTATCGGAGTTCTCACTTGGGCGTCCGGCTCAGTCATATACTATACGAAAGGTGATGAACAGAAATGACAAACTATTTTTGTTGACAATGGCACAGTGAAGACGTGAGGTAATCGTAGGTAACTGAGATTAGCTCTTCACGTCCCTTAAGCGACGACCACGTTGAAAACAAACTATGGCCGTGGTATACGTGGACCATATGGCTATAGGCACAGGGCATACACCGACTATCTCAGGTGACAAAGAATAAATCCGGATTCACAGCTACGTAGTGTGGCGGGTCGTGCGAGGGCTTGGTTATTATATTGTTACAACTGGTAACCAATATGGTTTAAAAGTCGATCTGTAGTCAATTATTGATATACTCGGTTGCAACTTGGTTATTCTATGATACTCAAAAAGTAATGTCCAATCACAATACGATTTGATAGACATGACACGATACCAGAGGCATAGACATGGTTTCTGAAAGGAGGGGGAACAAAAAAAACGAGATAGCTAAATAGGAGGGCAAAATTGGAAAATCCTGCACCCTCTCAAAACTTTTTACTAAGGTAATATAAAGCCAATTGGTCTAACCCCCACGTCCCCCTCTTGTCTATACCACTGCACGACACACGACATAGCTGTGAATCCGGCTTAAACGTGTGCAAAGATAGCGACGCGTCGTCTGACACTCGTCAGAACGAAGACCTAACGAAACACTTAACGGAAACGAAGACTTAACGCGAGTACGTGGAAATAACAGGAAGCGAGTGACCGACTCTCAAAGTGCGTCAGACAAAGCACTCTGCGGAAAACACACCACTGTGTTGTACTACTTGTACTAACTTGTTTTACTGGTTGGTAATAAATCCATGAGCTCAACTAGTAAACTTTATAGTCAATAACATGTTTCAATATTAGTTTATTTATTTATATTTATTTAATTTTAACATATTATACGTATTGTACTTGTACCACTTTCAGAATATCTTAGAGATAACGAACTTAACAATGAGAAATTAATGCAATGTGAAAATAAACGAAGCACAACCTAAAGTCCTTGTTTGTAAGGGACAAGGTAATGAAGAAACCCAAACTCAAAAAACCCTACATGGCGATACAATGCAGCGAGTGAATGAATATAAATATCTAAGAAGTAAGATAACTGAGGATGGCCGTACTACCAGAGAGATAGTAAGCAGAATAATTCAGGTTGAATGTGTATTCCAAAACATGAAAAATATGTTTATATCCAGAAATATTCGCATCAAAGTGAGGAAAACCTTATTAAAGTCTTATGTTTAGAGCATAGCACTGTATGGAAGTGAGACCATGGACCATAGGAAAAACAGAAGAAAAAGACTCTTAGCGTTTGAGCCTGACTGTAACAGGCTGCTTGGAATAAGCTGGACGGAACATATAACAAATGAGGAGGAAACAAGAAGTTTTCCGAAGACATTAAAAACAAGACGAGCCAATTTAATTGGACACATACTGCGCCACAACAGTCTGCTCGGCAGAATAATAGAATGGGGGAAAGGGAATAGCAGAGGGCGACCACCACTGGATTACATTAGTCAAATGATAAGAGATATGGGCTGCAGATCATATTGTGAATTAAAAAAGAAAACGGAGGAGCGTCAAGAGTGGAGAATTGCTGAAAACCACCCTTTGGGCTAGTAACAAAAGAGAGACTTATACCATACACATTTCACATTAATACATTATACTCTACATTCAGCTGTAACCACGAGTGTTGAAAATAGCACCATCAAAGTAACATTGAATCCCTCAGCTGATGGCCATTAAACACCGTGGAGGAAACACAAACGATACGAGTGAAATAATCGTGTACAAAAAAACAAAGACATGCGATGGTGACACTTTACATTTATGCTATTTTTATTACCTACACTTGAAACTTGTTCCGTTCTCTTAAAACTGATTAAAAATAAGCATTGAAATATTACATTCTTGTGGTACAAATACTTTATTTCAGAAAAAAAAACCTATACTATGACAAAACGAAATATTTCAGAAGTAGGTACCATATAGAGGTAAGAAGTAATAAATATTCTCGGATAAAAGTTATGATAAAAATAGGTACTCATAACATGTCAATGTTCTCAGAAAATATAGAAAATTCTGCGACTTTCATAAACCTAAACTCTAATAAGTACAATAATACCTATACACATTATTATATGGCATTTATATAACTTTCGATCAGGTATACATTATGTATGAATAATGATTTTTTTTTAAATATGGAGATAATACTAAAACGTTTTCATGGTAAAAAATATCCAAACTTTTGTTGCTTCCTTAAAATTGTTTTTAATTATAATATAGAATATAATATAGTCATAAGATAATAAGTTATAACGTAACAGGGTCGACTAACATTGTTTTGATTTAAATATTTAAACTAAAGTATAACTTTTTCACAAATATTGATCGTTCAAAGTACCTATACAATATATAACTAGGTAGATAGGTACTTACTTCATAAATATTTTTGTCTATAATTATTAGTTAGCATAGAAAAATAGACGTCATAGTAAATATTTAAAAAAAAAACTTATTATTAAAAATCAGTACAAACATTATTAATAGCTACTATTGAAAAATACAATTTTAATAATAATATTATAGTAGTTTACTAATTTTTATGAATATATAATAAAGTTGCTTTATTGATTCTGTTAAATCGTAGAGTTATAATATAGTTCATCGTTGAACAGTATTACAATATAATAACAAACAAAATATTTCTTGTTTGTGTTCACATAAAAATATTATTTAAACTCTTAATATTTAGTAAAAATGTTTTTTTAAAGTTGTGATTAGAATAAGATAATGTTAAGATTGAACAAAATAAACAATGTGGTATGAGATATTATTCATAATTAAGACGTTAAACATTAACAAAGTTGAATTTCGTTGAAATTAGCATAACATTATTTTACTCGTTATAACTTAAAATCACTTAATAGTTATATGTATATTAGTTACCTATTTTTGAAGTTTTTTTTCCAACATATTTAATTATATCATATGTTGATAATATATAAGTTATTTACCAGTAAAACTGTATATATACTAATTAAACTCGAAGTTAAATAACTTTAGAACAAACCGTTCAATGTAAGTATATATCCTATACATATAGTATATTATTATTATATTACATTATATTACCTATATCAGCTGGTTATTTTGTCAAGTATAAAATTATAATGTAATGTTTCTACCACAACACTATACAATTTGTATCCACGAGGTTGACAAAAGTCATAATACTGTACCTACATAGTTTTATGTGCCAACTACAATATAATATCTTAGAAAATTAAAAAAAAAAACCGATAAAATAATAACCGACGGTCACATGTCGTACGTCTTGTAAATGCACCTGTTCACCTCGTTAAATATTTATTTCTGGGTGAACAATATAAATTGTTGGAATGCTTTTTTCGATGCTAATTAAATTATACTCTGGTTCGGCAGGAAACTTTGCTGTTTGCCGAGAGTAGATGCTGAGTTGTTTCGTAATTTGTGTTCCCTTGAATATTCATTCCGGTTTTAAAACCATTTCTGAAGAAAATGACAAAACGTTGAATATTTTATTCAAATTGGCCGTGCCACGACGTTAGTTGTGGCTTTGGAGAGCGGTAGCGAAACAGATCTAAGGCTTTTCAAATTTTCTCCTAATTCAGTTAAAACGATGTATAAACATTTGCCAGCTATCGAGTATTGTAGTACGCCATTGCTCCGCGTACACAGATTGATAATTTAATATTTTAATTGAAATAGGTACAAAGAGAAAACTGTATCATATAGCAAATAACCGTTCGAAATGTTTACAACATAATAATGCACAAGTAAATAAATTTAAATTAGTTTTGTAAACAATACATATTTATTTATTTGTTATACTGTCTAAATGTATTTAGCTTTTTTTATACCAAATAATTGAAATATTGTTTCACGAATATTAATATAGTCTGTATAATTTATAGTTACATATACGTATAGGCTTAGATAGGTTATCCTTCCACTACGCAATGCGAACTTTACACACTGCTAAACGAAAAGATTTTTTTTTTAAGCCAAGAAAAAAACGTAATTAATTTTAATGTAAGTATTTTAAATAAACAATTACAGTTCATATTACGTAGTTATTTGATTTAGCTAAGTACATTTAATGGAATACTAAAAGTATTCACGCAATGACATAATAAACGATTACAATTAATTATAGCTGCTATATTAATTTTAACATTAAATGTTTATGGTTATTAAACGTTTTGCTATAATATATACAATATTGATGTAATTTAATTTTAAAGCAAATTATTAATTTTAAATAACCATATATAATATAATAATATACTATGATGTTTGATTTAAAAGTGAAGTATAACTGTTAATTTACTCCATTATAGACAACTTGGTGATGTTTATTATATTATAATATTATGTACGAGACCTACATCATTGTTTTCAGAAAAATATTTCTGTAATAATTTAAAACTACGTGTTATTCGTAAATATCAAAATTATTATTTTAAAATTTCAGAAAGTTTCAAAATGAATCTCCGATTTGTGTGCATAAAAGGCAATAAAAACCACCATAATAATTACAGACCAACGTTAGGGTAAATGTTCTAAAACAAAAACTTATGGCTATAAATATACCAGAGAAAACGCTTACATCCATATTTATTTCAACTATATTATTGTGTATGAATTAATTTTAAAATATGTATGTAGTCATGTAGATGTATTGTATCGAAAGCTTTCACTAAATCACAGTCCATCACGTTAATCTTCTGATTTTCACACAGGTGGTGCCAACATTGTTACTAAAATACGTGTATTCTATATTTTTATATATTATATTACAGTATCTACCTATATATGAATATTCCATATTTGTTGGCAAACAATATTATATTTTATTGGCTAATAACCACGTTATTGAACCCGAAAATATTTAATATATTTGGAACAATAAAAAAGTAGGCACATATACATTTATATATTTTATTTCATATAAAACTATAGTTCTTCACAAGGTCCCAACTAAATTTATTCAATTCATCGATTGTAGTTTCCTTTTATTTGATAAAATTCGAATAAAAAAATACACGTTTTGCGTTATTTGTTTGTTGTTTTGTTTCCTGGCATTCTATAATTTCAATAAATAATTATGGTTACATCTGTGTTACCTTCTAATATTCCAAAGTTACATAATTGTTTGAGATGTCATATTCTTTATTCTTATTTGCTTTAAACAAGCAATATAATTTGAACCAAATAATATAATGTGAACAAGGTACTTACATTTGTTTTTAATGTACTATTAATAAGCAATGTTCAAAGTTGATAATAAAAAAAATGAATTTACCCGAGTAGCTAAAAGTTGCCTTATAAATCAAAATCTATTATCAAATTGTTTAATCTTACAATGTTTATTATTAAATTTTATATTATTTTATTATAATTGATTTATTATTCACATCATATAAACTAACTATAGCGTAGTAACATTGTTTTGAGAAGACGTAATGTGAAATAATTTGTATTCAAATATTGTTTTGATTATTGTAAGCTCATAATTATAAATTTTTTGCTTTAATCAGAAAAAACAGCCTATTTGATGTATCCTGAATGTAATACCTCTTATTCACTATAGTCTATAGCCTATAGGCTATATAGGTATGTCTAATTTATAAATAGACTTAAAATATTTACTTAGTCTAGTGAAGATGACATTAATCAGCAGACATAGACGTTAATAAGATTAAGGTTAATGAAAGGCTTTAATTCCTAAGCATTTAGGTGTAACGAAACTTTAGCTAAAGTGTCACAATTTATGTTACATGAAACTTATATAATACAATGAAAACACATTTAATTATATATAAAATAATTTTGAAACCAATTTACATTTTTTATTGATCGTTTACAAACTCTAAACATACTAATGGCATTCATATTTTTATTTTACTTTTTAAAAAATATTAAAAGCATTTTTAATTTAGATATTTTTATTGGTATAAATGTTTGGAGCTTATGAATTAAACATTATTAAAGACGGGCTTTTAATTTAAGAAACAAATAATAACCATTGAATATTCAAAGTTTAATCAATAGTTTTAATAAATTAAATATCAATTACGAATAAATAAGTACTAGTTATAATAAATTATCATAACAGAGTATATAATATAGTATATTTGGAAGTATTATATTATTAATTATTAATTTGATATAGGTATTATGTATTGTTATGGTAAGTTATAGTTTGTATTTTTTTTTATAAATTTCGTAGAGTAGTATGATTTTCCTATAAAATGATATAACAATACATTTTTTAATACGTACTAAACAAATTATATCAGTCATTTCGACCGTCCGTGGAAAATAAATATACCTAATATTTCATTGTTATTTTGCGTGATTTTCGCGATGTATGATCGAGTTGATTCTGCATTCCAAACGCCTTTACCTTCGAATTTCACGACGAATCGTTTCTAACGCTCTAAATTGAACATACCTACAAATAGTCCACATCACTGAGTCAACGATGTCCTACGATTTTACGTCGAGGACGTCAAATAGATTTCGTAACATCGATAAAAAAAATTTTATATTCAACTCGTAAAGTACGATAATGATAAAAAATAAATGTTTTATCTTTGTGCGTACGTATCGTGTTATTTTGGCTATTGGTAAACTGTTATGACGGTCGAATGGATTTCGGTTAATAATTGTCCATCTCCTCTTGTAAATAAGGCACAATTTGTTCTAAGTCTGCAGACTTGTAGGAATTTGTACATTCCTGAACATAGAAAAGTCTTCATCAATTATCTGCAGTCAAAAATATTTCATCGATCATTTCAAATTAAAAATGACGTAAGTTAACTATTTTGTGAGTTTATTTTTAATATCATAAAAATTGTTAGGTTTTATTTTACGTTATAGCTAAAATTACATTTACTAATGAAACGGTTATTATGTGTTTTTATAACAAACATAACATCGATAAGAGTTAACTGAAAAGGTAATTATTAATGATATGTGACATGCATTTTAGCATTAAATGTGTAACGAAGGTTCTTGCAATGCTGGATAGTATATCGGAAGAGTATATTTTATGATTTATGTCCGACGGTCAAATTAGTAGTAGACATAACATCTGGACAATTAAAAAAAACTTAAGTACCTAGGTACCATCTACTCACTCTTAATTTATTTTTGGGGCATAGTTGAAAGCTTCATCGCAGGTTATTGCCTGCTATCATTTTCATTTATTGAATTCAGTTTAAGTTACACAGTGAAATCTCGGTATCTCAAAACCTCAAGGGACCAAAAAAAAAAAAAAAACGACATATCGAAACTTCAAGTTACCGAGGTAATTTAAAATATTATTTGAATAAATCGGAACTGAAAAAGATACACAGAAACTTTTCGATACCAGACTCCGGTGTTCAAGATACCAAAGTTCTCTCGCTGTATCTCATTTGCTAATTTAGTCATTTTATGAAAATTATTTTTCAAAGTATGCTGGTAAAACATAACTATTTTTTTTTATTTTTTACAAAAATGTCTGCAGTCTATTATACAGTTGACATATTGCTTGTATTGACTGTTAAACAAAACACTCTGAAAAATAATCTTTGATAAAAATAACGACGCTGAAAAACTGGTTTTAAAAACAAACACACATCCCCAGATACCAGCTATATCCAGTTTCCACAGTATAATATTGTCCAATCGCGGTTTCGAATAGACCCGCCGTCTTGTGGCTCCTCGTAATTCCCTTTAATTTTATCACCTCCCTCTACACAAACTTACCCTAAAAATATTTCGGGGATAACCTTAAAAATCTAGGACTCCGTGAATTTCATATTTATATGTATAGGTACTATATGATACTACGTACATTCGTTTTGAAGAATTTAAGAGCAGCTGCCATCGATAATCGACCGACAAACACGCGTAGGTATACGCGATGGAATACGACTGACGACTGTATTATCATGTCGAGTCTGAATGAACGGTTGTGCGGGTCGTCGGCGCGGTGGACGGGCATGGCAGGTAAATGGAAAATGCAAGTTCAAAATGTTAATAAAAGAGCACCGGAGGGAATGTTATACTATATATACATATAAACCTACCCTCTTTGTGATGGAGATTAAACTACGCACCTACTCACTACCACCACCTGCACCAACCGTCTCTTAGCATTGCACATTATATATATATACATATTTGCGAACATACACGCATCGCGCGCGTGCGTGTGTGTGTGTGTGTGGGTGGGTGGGTGGGTGGGTGTGTGTGGATGGGTGGATGAGAGTGCGAGTATAAATATATACATATAGAGTGGGGGGGGAGACATGTATACGTGGAAATGAGTAGAATTGCTACTATATAACCGTATAAAGCCTGGGCTAATTATCGACGGTTAATTGCAACGATTGTGTTCTCCTGAGTATATGATGTGATTAATTAAAATTTATATTGAACACGCGCGTCTCCACTCACCGTCGGCCGTGCCCGGTTAACCGGCGGTAACGTTTAACCGTGTTTTTGCATAATAATCAAGTGGCAGACACCGCCACCCTGACCATATTATTTATATCTATGCCGTATATATATATGCAATATCTATATAATATAATATACCCTTTATCATAATGATACCTACGTCACCGGCACAATGACGATACGCGCACTCTTTCAGGGTTCTATACAGCCGCACAAAGTACTAAAGATGTCTAGACACTGCGAACGCGACAAACGACAGATAAAAATATAAAAACACTCACACGGGTGTCTGTGTGCGTCTTATATTGCGGAGTGAAAAAGAATTAGTTTTACAATAATGAGTGTTTTTTTTTTCTTTTTAGATTCGCGTTTCGGACCAGAAAATATGATTCAATCTTCAACATAGTGGTTGGATTTTAGTAAAAAATCTAATCTAATAATAGTTGGTACTACGAGGGACACAAAATTAGGAAATCCCCAAATTACTTTCTTGATACTTGGGAAAAACTTACAAAGAATAGCGGGAAAATTGACGCATTATCGAAATACCAGTTTTTACATTCCTATTAAATAAATTTTGATTTTTTTTTTCATGGTAATTCAGAAATTTTTTCACACGAACAGCCCGATGTCTTTATATTATAACGATCAATGATTAAATGATCATCAACAAAACATTTACAAGGTGTACACTGTACATAAATATTAATGAATAAATATTTTGATAAATATATACAAAAACAAATTTGGGTAACCACTCCCAGAGGCCCCGTCTTAGTCTAATATTGTATACTAAGGCATATGGTCTTTGGCGTAACTATTGATTGGTATCAAATTGTATCTGACGACTGTCGTATTGACTTATAAGGTCATGTCAATGTAGGTACCTACTCATTTTGTATATTTGTATGTAAAATTTTTGGTAAAAATGAGTTCAACCTGCCGAATCAAGAAACTCGTAAAATAAAATATTATATAACATATAATTAGTTTATAGAAATATTAAAAATAATATAGTTATTAATTATTCTCCCTTATCTCTTTTGATCACAGTTGATTACCGTATAAAGTGATATTGATATATTATTACGTTATTTCGTGGAATTAAAATGCAACGCATTCACATCAGTGACCTACTGAATGAAGAGTTACACCCGAAACTACAACTATACAGCATACTGAACACTAACCCGACTTATTTTTTTTCTTTGACGTAATAAATTTCAAGTTTTTAAAAGATGAAGATCTTTTAATATCGGTGGGATTGCATTTCCATGAAACGACGAGGGTCCATAGCTATACCATTCCACGTTACTACTGATTATAGATATTACGAACGGTACATTAATTATACGAGTATGTCGTATGTACATACACAAACTCTATCGTCACGTATATCATATACATTATACAATGACGTAAAGAGTGCTTAATATATGCTTCCCTACAAGCTGCAGCTCACCAGATTTAAATTCTCGTTATGATGTGATTGTAGAATGTGTATTAAAAAGTGAAAAAGATTCATGACATGTGCATCCACTTTTTTTAAACATACCTTTTATATTATAATTATGTTTGTGTGCGCAAAAAAAATACATAAATATATGCTACGAGCATAGTTTTAAATTATATCCCAACGTAATATAATGAGATGAGACGTTTAAGATTATTCACAGGTACGTCATTGTATTTCAAAAATAAAACGACAAGTGGAACGAATGTATGAAAATCCATAGAATTTGAACTCCAATACAACAATGTATTTTTTTTATGTTACGAATGAAACAATAAGGTAACTATTGGTTTCAAAATAATGCATTTATTTATTTCGTAAAACAATATCTGGTGTTGTAAAAATGTACAAATGAATTCCGAAGGGTGGATTTTCAGACTAAATTTGTATGTAATATGTTGTTCTTAGAAGGATCAGTCAGAAATTGTACAACTTTTAATATTTTTCGAAGAAATCATGAAATCTGTTGAATACCACTCCGTCAAAATATTTCTCAAAATATAAAACCAATGGACTTCCACGTCCACGTAAGAAATAAAAAAATGTACATTAACAGTATTTACTTAATAAATACAAATACTATAGATTAATGAAAATAAAATATAATTATCTATAATAAGAATAAATTATTAGGAGTTCTGAGTTATGACCGTATGTGTTCTTTTTATGTATAAATATTTTTAAAAGTTACAACGTAAATTTAATATTTACTAAACAGTCAATAACATTTTACCGTAAAGAAGTGTTTTTAATTTTTTACATTTTCTGTGTATGATTTTTCGGTCAGTTCTTTTAGTTTTATATTTAATAAAGTATGTTTGATAACATTTTTGTATTTGGAATAAAAAAAATTATTCCACAAAGGGTTTTCTTACAACCACTTGTATAAAAAAATTAAAAATGCGTAAGCACAACTTTTTGTATAATCACTTGAAGTTATAATTTTGACAAAATTCATCAAAATCACAAATAGTTTGAAACTATTTTGGCGTTAAGAATTTATATAACGTTACATTTTTGATAGCTAAGGCATAACAAATTAACACAAGGTTTCTCATCATAAGTTTAGTTCTTACTAAAACCAAAAATTCTAAAAAGTAAATACCTAGGTAATTATAAATTGTAATATAATAACTATATAAAAATGTGGTAGTTATTAGGTAATATTACCACATATTTTTGTAGAAAGTTTGAAGTTCGAGTTTAGACGAAATTAAATGTTTAAACGAAGAATAACGATTTGGGTTATTATTTTGTTATAACTCATAAAATTGAAATTTCATATTATTCGTAGGGACTTGAAACTTTTACGTAAATTATTATATTTTATGTACACAATGGTTTTTTTACTTTTTAGAACATTTAAACTATTTCTTACACATTTACACACGAAACTATTCTCACCGTTATTCAGTAAGTTGGTATTGACTCAACATTTAATAATTGATATATGATATAAATATATAATATGATAATAACTAAATATTTATAATACAAAAAATTCCATTTTTTTGGCAAAAATTAATTCGACCTACCATTAGTAAAATAAACTATAGTAGCAATGTAAATGTATCGTAAAATATACTTATTAGGTAATATATAAATGGCCGTCTTCGATCATAATCGTCTTTTATGCAATGATTTATCATTGAATTTAAATTTAACACTTGCATTACAGTGACTTACTCAATGACGAGATCTAACTCGACACCTACAACTGCTCAGCAGAGCGGTTATCTACTTTCTCCATTTTTTATGTTTATGGTTATCGCTATTAATGGTAATATGGGTGTTCAAAATATAATGTACTAACTTTTTCAGATCAGATTTTTCATTTCGTGAGTAGGGATACTTTAAAGATTTAATTTTTGGATTTGCTCAGTAGTTTCTATGTGTATACGTGAAGAAAAAACCAACGAAAAATTGAAAATGTTGGTAATAATTGTTCATGGAAAATACGAAGCCGATAACTATTTCAATTTCACATAATATAAATATATTTTCATTAGGTTAGGTTAGAGGTCTTTGGCACATTGCACCCTGCAACCTTGAGCTTGCCAACCCACTACATTTTTCCACAGAAATAGTTGATTCGTAACTACCTTATTATTACTATTATTATTTTAATGACTCGTTTGATTTAATACTAGCTATTTTACAAGTTCAATTATATTAATAAACGTTAAGGAAACGATTATGGCGCGTTACGTAATCACTCGAAGCAACTCGGGATATTTTAGTTTTCGAGTTAATGATTTTTAAGGATATTTTGAGAACTTGGATTTATACTGTTGCAAAATCTTAAGCCTTAAGTATTAAAATAACTCCTTCTAAGATTTTTCTTTACTTATATAATAGTATTGTATCTATCCAAATTACCTACATTGCTACCAAATACCATTAGCTACTTTATAAAATATATTTAACAAAACATTTATCTCTTCATATTATACAATTAATAGATTAAATAAACGACAAGATATTATATTATAAAATGATAATATGATTAATATAATATTTTATTAGGAAATTATGGAAACTACACATAAGTATAACATGTTAATAAAATAATTATATGTAAAATAATTTGAATAAAATAAAATTATCAATATTTAAAAAAAAAACGGAAATATTTAAGGAAAACCAGTTTTTGGCCAAATGTGTGTATTTGTTGTAATTCAAAAACAAATCAGTATAATATAAACTAGTTATTAGTTCTAGACATTGGACAGTTTTAAAAACATGTTGGTTCTTTTAGAATTATTTAAACGTGAAAATTACAAAATAAACATTGAAATACAGCACAGCTATTATTAAAAGTACAGTAACTGAAGGACATCTGCTAAGTTTCAGCACGCGTGAATAATATAATATCGTAATCATAGAAAAATAGTATTGCGCCATCAATCATGGTATTGGAGTAATGTGCGTGTGTGTGTGAGCCACGTACTGATTTATCAGAATAAGAAGAATAAACGTATAATAATATGCTTTCTGTCGCTCTATGTGTGTGTGTATACAATGGCGTTATTAAACCTGCATCCTTGGAAAAACGTACAAGTCTCTCGAATGGCGGAAAGAGTGAATGAAAAAAGTTGTCAGCTGCCTCGGGAGGTTTTATTATATATTTATTTGATTTTTCACTCGACCATGCACGGTAAACGAAATGAAGAGTTAGTATAGTATTAGTATAAAGTATAAATATCCTATGCTGGCTGTAGCAGTAGTATTTGTATTATTTTAGAAGTAATATGAGAAACAATAGTAATAGTATGTAAGTTGACATTAGCAGTAGCAGTATAGTATATATTAAGTAGAACTGTTGAAGAAGTCATAGTAGAAGTAGAAAGAAGTAGAAACAGGATAGTGATAAAAAAGATGCGGAACGCACAGAAAAAAACACCTTATTCTTTTCTCTCGTTTTGTTTTTCAACAAGAAGAATATATAGGCACAGCCATATTTATTTATATTTTTTTATTGCTCTGACACTTCGCCCGTATACGTTTCCCAAACGGGATTTATGAATTATGATGTATCCGAATCCGATACAATAGTTTGTATTGGAATCCTATGCGTATCCTATATTATCTGCAGCACGTGTCCTGAAATCTTAATTTCATCCTCACTATACTCGCGGATTGAATCGATATCGCTAGTCAAGTACACGATAAAACGGTAGAAATTATTTTTATTATTGTTAGCTACACTTACGTATATCATTTATTGCTATGCTGCCGCTCGATAAATAAACACAATATAATATCTTATGTATACCGTATGAAACAAAACCGTATGCTATTGTCTACAAAATGTCTTACATAACAAGTACGTACGTACTTACCCCATTTTTTCAAAATCGTTTAAATTAAATGTATATTTAAAAAAAAACACGAGTATAGTATTAACAGCAAAAACATAAGATGATTCGTACGTTTAGTTACAACTAGGTAAATAACAACACGTATTCTTGACGCTTAATTATTTTATTAATTGTTACATGTATTTTCCTATGTTGTGAGGTATTTAATTAGGACATGCAAATGGGAATCCCTTATGCACAATTTTAAATCTGAACGAAATATAACTTCAACGCATTGTATGAAGTCAAATAATGTTATCATGTTACGTATATCTATAGAAAAATATTTATTAGTTTTGCGTAAAAAAAAATGCAATGATGACGACGATGTATATAAAATGAAATGCGACAGCCTCTGAATTTATGCTGGAACTATTATAACATATTATGTCCATTGTCTGTGATAGAAATAAATAACGACAGAACTAGCGATAAAACAAAAAACAAAAACAAAAAAATAAATAAATAAATCAGTCAAACGCGAGTTTCGTTCAAAATGTTTGAATAAATTACAATTTTTAATTCTTTAGGTGGTAAATATAATATAATGTGAATACTATAATAGTATTATGATCAGCGGCCGCAGAAATCGTCTGTTAACATGGTAAATTTGCCCGTGGCCCGACCAGGACACACAATTAAGTAGGTACTACAAACTACGATATAGTATAATATTATGGTCTCCACAGAGTATGATGGTATTATAGTACTTCAGCATCCGATGCAGATGTGCCAAGTCGTGTTCAGACCTCAAAGTGTATTATCGCAGCCAATTCGCAGGTGCAGCGAAATATTCGACCGGTCTACTATCTAATAATTAGTGTCTAAACTAATAGAATTTCGCGGCTTAAATATAAAACGTCTTAAATGTATAAAAATAAAGTTTCGCGCGCAAGATAAATTATTGTAGCTATCACATCTATTCTATTTTATAAAATATCGTTGTAATAATATTGTAATCACGAAAATAAATAAATGTAACTTTTCGTTTAACGATGCTCAAATTAAATATTAATCATATTTTTCTTTCATTTTAATTATTACGCCATTATGTGTAGACAACTATTAAATTAACTCATTAGGTACTGGTATTTTTTCAAAGCTTAATACAATTTATTTTTAAGCACCGTGTTAATTTTCTTTATTAAATTATAATATAAAGGCGGTATGACCAAGCATATTTATAAGTACCCACCCGTTCGTATATTTTGCAAGTTAAGGGATTCCAATTTGACGTGAAATAAAATCAGAAATAAATTGTTTTGTTATTTTGTGTATTTTTTTTTATTACTAACCTAACAAAAACATTTTTATTTTTTAGAGATTATTTATTAGAAACAACATAATGAATAAAAGTATGATCCGTCTATGTGTAAATTGAAAATATAACACTATTCTTCAAATAATATGCTTATGGCACAAGTGATTTCGCTGAGACGATCATGATATCGGGATGTAACTTTAATAATAAAATAACAATAAAAAAAGAACAACATAAGACAAGTTGATGTTTAAAATTCGTCACACGATGGCTTTGATGATGTTTTCTTTAGTTCAGACGTCTAGAGGTGACATATGGTCTAGTGTTCTGCGACCATTGTGTGCTCCGAAGAGGTTTTGCTACTGTTGTAGAAGCGTATGAGAGTCTATAGATACATTAAAACTAACTACAATTTACTAATATGACTAAGCCGTAACCGACGACTGTTTGCCATTTTAACAGACAGAAAACCCTTTAGAGAATCGGAGAGTCATCAATCCACAAAGACCACATATATCAAAACGAAAACTGGAACAATCAAATAATTGTTGTCTTTGTATTAAAGGTATATAGGTAATATTATTAACAATTATGATCAAGAATTCTCTACATAAATAAACATAATTGAATACAATATTTACATGACATTGTTTATTGGAAAAGACGATTATTTTATTTGTATAAGCTTTTGATACAATATTACCGGTTTTTAATATTGTAATTTCATTTCATTTAGTATGGTTCACAAAGTTAAAAAAACTTTCACGTTTATAAAATTTATTATGACACCAAAATAAGTAAATTATAAGCAATAAAAGTATTTTTTAAATTCAAATTATATCTTAAAATATTTTTAAAAGACGCGAAATTAAAAAATCCAATTTATGTTGTTTTCTTTTATTGAGCTCTTACCTAAGGCAATAAACAAAGCTTATGTGCTTTTATATGAAGTAGTTAAACAACATTTCAATTTAAAACTATACAATAAAATATATTACTGTGTTCAAATTTTGTAAAAAAAACATCTGATCCACTAAAAATTGTAACTATAACTCATATAAATTATTAATTTAACCAATACAAGTATTAAAGAGTTTAAATAGTATAAATAAAATTGTACAAGAACTACAAAATCATTAAACCCTAGACTAGCGTATTATAGTAGGTAGTATATAACTGTAAAGTAACCAAAATGCATTATTAATAATTCAGAAACTTCGTTGAAAATCTGGATTCCAAAGAACTCACTTATTTCAAGTCTTCAAAAGGTAAACAACGTACCTAGTACTACCTACCTATGTAATATCCTTTTAATATTAATGTATGTTTGGATGTCGAAATGTAACTGGATAGGTAGTTTCCTTTTTAACGGCTAACGAGATGAGTTTCAATAATTTTATACGTTCGTTTTCGTCAAAAGTATAAATTAACGATGTAATTCACTACCTATTTAATTGTATTTTATTCAGTTCAATTTTTTTATTTTTTAATATTTAACAAAATAAATTATGTGATTATAAACAAAAACAAAAAAGGCAAAGTAGGTACTTAAATGCAATACTGTACAGTAGGTATCGAATGTATCTCATCATTGAGTAAGTCACTGTAATGTTGTGTTAATTTTGAATTCAATGATAAATCATAGTGTACGAAAAACGATTCAGAACGAAGACTAAATCTGTCAGCCTAAATTACTATAAGTACCTAATAAAATTATATGATATATGTATACTATATTTTATTATATTTAGTATTTATATTGCAGTAATTTATTTATATAATATTTATACGATAAGTTAAATTATTTTTTGCCAAAAATATTGCATTTATATTTTATTATATTTTGTTATTAATATTTAATAATTATAATAGTATCAATATATATTTTATATAATGTATTATTATTATTAACTTTTGATTCAATACCGGTTACTGATTTATTTATTTACTTGTATGTCTTGTTAATTGCATAAAGTTATTCCCATTGACCTTATACTATTAGACAAGAACCTATTACTACTCCGCACTACCATCATATTGATATAATCAAAAAGTGTCCTCTATGTTGTTATGCTGTTCCTACATTCATTGCTTGTCTGGTAATCTAAGGTCTATGGTTAATCTAGATGGTTTTAAAACGTAATCGCGGAGAAATAGCTCTAAAAGATTAAAATTACACCATGACGTATAGATAATGCTAATATAAACATTAGGTGAAAATGTCAAGTATTTACAGTTATTCGTTTTTGAATCACAACAAAAAAAGACACTTTATCGAAAACTGCGTAAAAATTCACGTTTTCCCCGATTATTTTGAAAGTAATTGGAATTTTTAATTTTGACCTACCTAAAGTAAGGTACTAACTATAGATTCACTTTGCTACCATAAGAGATATCAAAGCAATTTTTCTATTATAAATATTATGCATATGCACAAAAAAAACATACAGTATTGTAAAATCAATACATCCATCGCTCCACTCAGAATCTAAAGCAACAATAGAATAGAAAAAACGGCAAAACATTCACTACATTCAATGAGAAAAATAAATTTATAAATGTATTAAATTATAATCTATATTATATAACTCTGATCGGCTATACAGTCGTTATACATACCAATAAATTACTATATAGAAGCATATTATGCGAATAGTTATTATTAGGGCTGGTCGACTGGGATTATAATGCCCTAAAAAATGCACTTAAAAAAATACAAAATTGACTCAAAAAATGCATTATAAAATGAAACTATAATACTAGATTATATAATAATATAATATATTATAATTATAACTAGAATGCCTATTATAACTTATAATATTCTAGTATTATAATTTGATTTTATGAGTCAATTTTTTATTTTTTAAGCGCATTTTTTTGAGATATTTTAGGGCATTATAATCTCAGCCTAACGAAATTACTAGGTTAGTTATGGGTAATTCCTATTGTTTTTTTTAATTTTTCTAGAATATCATATGTTTTTAATTCAGATCGAAATTAGTATTTCATAAGTCGACTTATAAGAACGTTCAACAATACAGAGTAGGTATTATATTCATTATTCAAGTATATTTAATTTCTACAAAATTTTATTCTATGTCCAAACAAACTTTCAAACATTAGGTTTAAGCGTCGTTAAATTGAGGAAAATATACACAAAGATTTTTTCAACTTATATGTTTCACGTAAGACGTAAGTGATAACTCATTAGATATAATAATATTGTCATACTCTGTGATGGTACCTATACTCGTGTTTTCTTTTTGAACTTTTTCTATAGATTTGGATGGGTACATATAGTTAGAAAATATTTATTTACTTTTATAATTTATTACATATACCTACTGTAAAAAAAAATAAAATAGGTCCTATATTATAGTGTATGTGGTCTGGTATACATGCGTGCGGACCGCGGGTACCTAACCTGCCTTCACGATGACATTGGTTTGTTAATTTCGGATGTCGACCTGCGTCCCGTATAGGTGGGAAAGGGACGAAAGGATTTACCTCCGCACGATTTTATCGTGCGAAACGAAATGTTTTCCGTCGAGCATTTTTCTCGTATAAGTGGCTGCGGTGCGGCGGTCGAAGAAGCGAAAACGGTCGGCGGCGGCGGTGATACACAGGCCGTACTGATTCTCGGAACCCACAAATTGAGATGGCATGTACATCGTCGTCACGATGGGTGGAGTTTGGGTTGCGGTGCGGGGAGAGGTTAATTGTCCGTTCATTAGAGACCCAATTATAACGCCGCCGACCGTCGTCTGCCTAAGTAAACGGACCGTCAGCATTGGAATGGAAATCTCGGAAAAGTTACTGTTCCATACCCTTCGTCCAGCACCGCGAGACCATTGGGAAAACATGCGCCTGTGCTACAATATGAGGTGATTTTTTTATTTTGTAAACGTAAAAAAATAATATTGACCGTGTGTAAATAATTTGATTAGTATGATAGGCCCTGTATTAGGCACCATGATTACATAATATTATATTGTACGAATTATAATAATATATGCGGTACACGTGTACCCATTGTTCAATAATTTAGTGAAAGATCCACATAAAGTGAACAATACATTGTGTGTCTTATACTAAACCTGCAGGGGCGTATTAAGCTCATCTTCCATGGGAGGGGGGCAAAATTTGGACTCGAATCATACTTATAAAAGTCTATGTCTATAAACGACAGTGTTACAAATTATAAATAAAAAGGCAGTTCAAAATTTTTCGATCGTTTCGCTTGCTTAAAACTTAAATAATTGATTTTTTACCCAATTTCATAGTTACATATACATTTCTACAATAACAATGTTTATCGTTAACAACATCAACAATGCAACTAACAAAAAAAAATAATATCGACTTATATGTAACACCACCTCAAGTAGATCACAGTGTAACCGCCGAATAACCATTCTTATAATTTTCGGACAAGTCCTTATCACTGCAGTAATCGTGTGGACAATCACAATATAAATATTTTAGCCACGATATCTCTAATCTCTTATTTACAGCCATAATATTGTAGTACATACCATGATTTAAGATATAGATAACATACAACAACCATGGTTGTCTATCCACAACATCACGTGATTCTTAGTCAAATTTTTTTATTAATATCAATCTCACAGACTATCTTAGTTCAAGTTCGATGTTTTGATTGTGGTAGTGATACCTGCGTAAGTTTTTTATATACAGACATTGGGCATTTCAAATTTTAAAATAAATAATCATCTGGGCTTTTTGTCTTTCCCCTCTGACGTCTGACTTTAATGCTAATAAAATCATTAAAAAAATAACCTAACAAACCACTTGAAGAAAATATAAATATATATATATATAATATTCTAACGCATAACCATTGGAATAGTACATATTTATTATTTTCATCATTATTACTATTGTTTGCTGTTAGGTATAAATTAATAGTTATTCAGATCGTGGTATTATTATAATGACATTTCTTAGAGCTAAATATAATATACAACAAGTAAAATTAAACTTTCGATCAGTAGACACTAGACTTGTATACAATGTCAGATTAACAAATATACGGGAATTGCGTTGTCCTTGGGGAGGAGGGAGCTTCCTGAAAGTAACATAATGCAATACTTTACTTAAAATAAATTATATGCTTGAACGAGGATTTCCTAATTTCACGATTCCGTTATGGTGAATTTGTTCAAAATCTCTGTGTGTCGAGTATTTCATATGCCTGTTAAAGCTTAAACCGTGTCGTAATCTAATGGTAGGTACATTTAAAGACAATTATTAAGACTGACAATTATTGTTTTCATGACACTCTTGCCGATGTCGCAACGCAGTCAGTAGTCAAAGTGGCTAATAATATTATTTTTATCCTTCCTATTAAAAATATATACTTCAAGTGTAACTATAGATGTGTAAATCGTGGGTTTATATTCTTTGTTTTAGTTATATTTTCATGAAAACTGTATTATAATAATATGGTATTTAGTGCATATTTTATTATATCATAATTCAAAATCACAGTTATTCAAAGAAGGATGTGTAACTTCGGAAAAAATCAGTGGACGGATAAAAGTAAAGAAGAAAAAAGTAAGCAGGTAGTGGGATGTTGTGTGCCATCTCACTTTGACCGCTGGGTTTCGATAACAATATAGTAAATATAACATTGCGTCTCAAAGAATGTTTATGTTACAGCACAATAAGCGTGACGTTATGACGACAGAGAATTTACAATACGAAGACCCGGCGACGATTGTATATAATAATATTAGCTATAGGTACCATCTAAACGACATAAAGGCGTATATTATAATATATATATATATATAAATAGAGAGAGAGAAAGAGAGAGAGAGAGAGTGAACGACGAGTGTGGCGTGAGTATGTGTGACATAGAAAGTCCACGTTCGTAATATTGCGTATCCTCTCCGCAAACAGCACATACAAAGGGCACACTCCGCGCAAAGCCACCAAAAACAATATTACGCATTCTGCGCAGATAACTCACTATAACACTCCATATATATATAATGATATACATACGCGACAATATTAATATATAATACGATATAATATACTTGGTGGCGCGTGTTTGCTAACCTACCTATAGGCTGCGGTGGCGGTCCTTTGGCAAAGAGTAGTATTTTCAGCACGGTCGGGCACACCCTGCGATGATTATTTACACGAGACATACCCGGATACCACCCTTGCCCGTGCCCGGTTTTTGGCTTAAGCGACACGGATAACCGTTCTGTGCAGCGCGCGCGCACTCCGACAAGAGGAGATGGAGGTCCGGGTGCTCTGGCGGAGGTGACTAGCAGCGGGTCACACATTTCGCCGAACGTCGACTATAATACGAGTATCGTATAACGAATGTAAAGCGAACTTCTATATAACGATATTAAAGTTAGGCAAGGTAAAAAAGAAATATATAATATCATGGTGGTACATCGTGTGAAATTTAATATCGAAAAAGTGTATACAAATGGAGGAATGACGTGACGAACAGAAGATGCTAGCTCGTGAAGATTTAGAGTCTGTCGTCGTCGTCAGAGACGTATTAAATGAGATGCCTTGAGCTAGTTTTGCAATTTTTTTCAATCTAACGTATTATTATTACAGTAGAACCTCGATTATCTGAATAAACTGTATTTACAAATTATTTTACAACCATTATTCTTTAATTTAAATATAAATAACTGATGAACCGCAGATATTATTTAACTACAATTTGAGACGGATTAGTGTTCTACATACCCTCTAACGTATTAATTATATATTTTGTTAACTGTTAAATACAACTATTAGGTATTAATTAAATAAAAGTATGTATAGATTTTAGGTATTTTTAATTTTCTGAACATTTTGAGAAAGGAGAAACAATTTCATAATTTAAACTTCACTGCACTCAAATGAGAGAGTACATTCACGATCAGACTCTGTGTAATAATTAAGGATATAATATAATAATAAGTAAATATAGTATTAAAAAAGCATATACACTTACGGATCGTATAATAGTATATCATTCTAACTTTGGTTATAGTAAATATATACTATTGTCTATTTTTATATGCCTTGATGGGTAAGTATTATCTCCAAGAGTTTTACTCTCGGTAATAAGTTATAAGCACCATGCAATTAACCCCGAAAAAACTATAAATAGTTAAATAAAATTTAGATACAACTCATAAGACAACAATCTCCATAAACCTTTTGTTCCTTTATATATTTTATTATTAAAACTAAATCATCATTTTAAAATGGTTTTTTTGTTTTCCAATCATAATTATATTATGTTCCCACACACTTTTGTTGTTTCATCTCATACTTTCATCAGTTTTTTCATTGAAACAATTATTTTTAAAGTCCGTTAATAAAGGTCCAAATGAATTTTTACAACAAGTTGTACAAACACTACAAACTACAAAGTGTTTTAAATTGTTTTAAATTCATATTGTTACTAATAAGATCTTGAAACTTTTGTTTTGATAAAATGTCCTGAATTAAATACATTTTCAAGTTGATCGATAGAAAAATAATAATAAGACACATAAATCTTATTTAAATGGTAGATGTATAAATTTTAAAACCAATATCCTCTAATTTACAACAATACAACCATAGGAACAGTTTTCCCTCATCAAATTTAAGGAAAACATACAACTCCATATAAATTTAAGCGTACCATATTTATAAATTAAAAATAGTAATAATAATACTGTAATGTGTTAACACACTTTTGACATTTAACTATATCGACCTAACTGTTAAATAAAAAAAAAAAATAATAAGATTTAACATAATATTACAATATGATATAGGTATGTATTACCTACATCAAAAACAAGATCTAACCTTTTGGGACTGTCGTGAAATAAACCTGTAGAGCAAAAAACGTTAAAATGACATTCGGACCACCGCCGTGATTGCAGTCATAAAATGGTGTAAAATGCGCCGGCAAAGCGGAAGGAAATAGCACAGCGATACCTCCGCCGTGATAGTCGTAAACATAATGTGTGTCAAAAATAATTATGTCACAAAACCTAGCGAGATATTTTTCTCAGACGGTTTTGGCCGCAAGTGCAGGACGCAGGCATCGGGACTGCGATAATCGGTGTTTCAGACGCGGGCGGCCTGAACAAATCCGACGACTTCCGAGATGTTTCGATTGCAGTCGGCCCGTGTCCAGGCGACGTTGCCGATCGGTGCAGACGCCCGCCGCAGGCCTATCGCGGTTAGCGACAGCTGTACGTGTGAACGCGACAGGATCCTGCGCATCCGATCGAGGGGGAGGTCTCGTCATTTTGTGGCCGATTCCCGCCCGGACTCGTCACCGGAAGTACAGGTTGACACGTACCTGACGGCGTACACGGACAGCGTGACCTGTGACTGAGGGTTCCAGAACCAGGGACTGGAATCTTACCGAAAATAACCGGCTTTGAATATTGAGAACTGAAACCCTTATTTAAATTAATTTTGATACTAGAACCGATACTTTTACTTTGCACATTTTTTTTTTTAATAAGTATAAAACCAAAACAGGATCTTAGCAAATTTTTTTATTTTTTAAGAACCGAAAATAAACCGAAACCTAAATTTTAGTTTTTCTGGGAACTAAACCGGAACCGAATTTTTGTTTTCCGGGAACCAAACCGGAACCGTAAAAATCATCAAGGTTTCAGTCCTTGTGCAGAACCCGTAGTTAAATATATGCCTAGTCTTGGAGAGCAGCGGTGTGAGAGGGCACTAGTTACAAGAGCGTTTATGAGCGTGGAGAGTGCTACAGGCACGATAACGGTGAACCGGCCGTGGTGCTGGCCATCTGGAGTTTTTTTTTAGTCAGCATGATCCACACGTCGGCTAAAGTAATGAAGATCCACGGGAACCCAAAGATTTAATGGTTACGTTACTTGGGAATAATGTGTATTAATTTTGTTTTTCCCGTCATCAGTCAAAATATCTATTTCGTTTGAAGTGTGAGATACATTAAATGGCATTTCCACCGTCGATATTATGCTAACTTGATATTTCCGTTTATAAGTTACAAGATTTTTAATGCTGATGTCCGCCCAGTCTTAAGGTCTGAATATCATACTATAATATTAACTATATTAAATTGTTTTATTACCTATACTTTTTGCATAGTCTTTGTAACACTCCGTAATACAATGTATTATTGATTATTATAATGTATTAGATATAAATATATATGTGTATATATATCATATTGATAATTTCTTTGTCAGATTGTATTTTTTAATCGACTTAATCCTTAGATGTGTAAAAGTTTGTATGCAATCTTGGAATTTTATTCCAAATATAATTGTATATTATTTTAGGTCAGAAAATTACAAGTAGGTACTCTGTATTTTAATTATTTAATGGCCATGAGATACGCTGAGCAAGATATATTTACGTGTTGTATGTCGTTATAATAGAATGTCCAGTAAGCTCATGTACCTGTAACACCACTAGATGAGAAAAGTTGTATCTTATCGGCAGTTATTATACCCGATAACAACAAAACAAAGGAAAATAAAATTATAAAAACAATGTTATTTGCGTTTTATTTACAATATCATTGTTTCCACAGCATTTCTAATATTGTCCAACGTTTTAAAATTATTTTTTATATCTCTGAAAAAATCAAATTATACTTCTTTTTACCTCACTAAACTGTTCCGGTGACTTAGACATGCCGCTATTTGCAATACCGTTTCTATAATACGTAACATAGTTGTTGTTTTCTTATTAATCGTATTTGCAAACAATTATAATTTAATAAATAACAAACACAGAAATTATACCTTAACAAATATTTTATACGTATAAATTATCATGTAGTTCATAGATATAATATTACAATTCATTCACAATGTTTAAATCTAGTGAGGCATTTGAAATACTGTTGTTGTTATCATTATTTTTTTAATTGTTTTTTTTAATCTGCATGAAGACTATTAAGGCTTTAAGATTATTTTTATTCATTTTTCATAACTATCTGTGAGTTCCTCCACATAACCAACCAATTAATTTTCTGTTTACTTTAATTATTTCCAGTAATAAATTTGCGGGTTTTATTCTTATACAATATAATAAGAACGACCTAACTTATATAGTTTATTACAGGTTAAAAATTAATCAATTTAGTGATATTCAGTACTGTTTCCGCGAAAATAATAGATATAATAACTGTGTTATACATAATTTAATAAATCAAAACTATTTTATTGTTTCAATTATATATTATTTACTGTAAATAAGTATATATAGTTCCATTAGTATTTCTTTTTTTTGCCTTTGAGCTTCGCCAACTATGACCATTAGTTTTTTATCGGGAGTTAGGGTTAGTTGAGGAACACGTGTTTAAGTGGGGCAAGGATTCGTCGCCATGAACCTGGGTGGTTACCCATCCGGGAGCCCGCGACGCCGGATGTTGCATGACCTAAACACACATTTATCACCACCATGTCACACCAGGCCCAATTTCCATGAACATTATATTACTTATTAGCTTTTCGATTATACATTTTACGTGTTTAAATTTTTTTCAATCTCGGTTTTATTTTAAAGTCATTGAAAGTGCTATTTTCTTCATTCACACCAAGCACCTGCAATTGTTGGACCGA
Organism: Sitobion miscanthi; assembly: GCA_008086715.1. Classification (NCBI taxonomy): domain Eukaryota; kingdom Metazoa; phylum Arthropoda; class Insecta; order Hemiptera; family Aphididae; genus Sitobion; species Sitobion miscanthi. Next base: position 6,839,475 of record CM017797.1, read on the forward strand.
TCCATTTCAGTAAAAAGTCGTGTTTGTATTATGTATAATATTCACATAAACAAATCTCGAGTTCGAAATGATATAGGTAGTATCGCTATTCTTCCACTTTTGGATCGTACAACGAAAAAGTAAAACGATTGACAACGTCGTTGGCCACGTCCTTTGCATCTCCACTGACGTATTTGGTGTGTGAGAGGCTGCAGTAATCTTGTGTCAGCAGTAATCTACGCATAGGTATTACAAGAAAAAAAATAAAACATAAATATCCTCATCGCCAAATAAATATATTACACGCAATGGTGTGAGGTAAAACAATATAATACTTACAACTTAAAAGTAATATCAATTAAATGTATTTTATTAAATGGTGCACCTAAGGCCGAACCCAAAACGCGTATGTAAAATATTATAAAACTAACTTAGGTTAGTTAACCTACCTATAATATATAATATTATGTCGTTAGGTTTATACTGGTAAAATATGTAGCAACGTCTAAGTGGCACCTGATTGACGCCGTCAATTATGCCAATCACTAACCACAAGCTATTGTTTTGCCGTCAGGTTACGTTTGTCATCCAGGATTGTTTTCTGCAACGGAATACTTTTGGTGGCGTTCGGTCGTCGTCAATATTCATCATGTCCCGTTACAATTATCATACGAAATGTCAATACGCTTAATACGTGGTTTTAAAACGTTTCAATTTATAAAATAATTAGTATAATATGCTATAATTACATTGGGCTAATCAAATACATATAGCGTTGCATTTAATTTACTATCCACGATGACACATTCAATTTAGTATCGAAGTTCCTAAACGACTAAGTTCGAACCGTATCAAATAAAGTGCAATATAAATAACAGTACAATATTATTGTATGTAAATTAGGCGACATTATATTAAGTGCTTAAAGACTTCGTGTGCCGGTTTTTCAAAATTGCGTGAAAGTGTTTGTGAAACTATATTTGAAGTATTTCATTCCATATATTTGAGCGTCATCCTTTGTCAATAATTTTAAATTTAAAAAAATAATAATTCAACAGGTTACTCGGCTTGTGTATCAATCTCAATATAATGAATAGGTATGATTTATCTTTTGGCCCGTTATCTCCTTGAATAATAAATAATAATTTCTAAATAAAGAAAAAATATAATCGAAATATCATATTAGCGGAACAACAAAAATATGTACTATTGGTGAAAGAATAGGTTACGAATAATTTTATAAACGACAGTTCAACAATCACCTTTAATTTCAATGCATAAAATTCGTACACAATATTTTCAATTTACATAAAGTAGTAAGAGAAATTTGAATACCTATCTCGAGTGAGACTAGCAAGCGGATAATACGTAGAAAACTTATAATTTAAACTTTGTTTATTTTTAATTTAAGTCCTATAATTATTCATAAAACTAACAAATAATAAAACAGACCTACCCATTAATTGTACAAATTACAAAGAACAAATAATATACAAAATATGATATTGGAAAAAAATAGTATAAATTGTACATTCATTTATTTAACTAATTTAAAAAGATAAAAAAAACAAATTATTAAGTAAACTCAAATAATTGTTGAAAATTTAAATTCTAAGTATAAATCAAACATTAATCGCATACCTACATTTGTTAATTACAGACAAACGTTAGGTGATTACTGATTGTACCATACAGTTTGTATTAAGACTAAAATATATCAGTTTGAAATTAAGTCAGAACCAGAAGATAGAAACGTGCATTTTTATAGAGGTATCTACTAACCTTATTTTCCGAGAATAGTGTCTTGATGATACAAATAAAACTTGCTTGCTGTCAACTTGCACTGAAAATCCAAATTATTAAAATGGTTTCAATTCGTAAACAGCGATGAGAGCAATGGAAAATAAAGTGTAATCCTGTTATGTCGTAAGAAAAAAAAATATGCTGTAACCAACACAATTCATCATTTCCATCCAGGCGAAAAAAAGACAAATCAACGGTAAAACATTTTAAACCTACAATGTCTTTAGGGAATATAATTTAGCAAACTTTTTTCTCTATAAAATATTTATTTTCAAAATAAAAAGTAAAATATCTCAAAATAACCTTACGTATCAAATAACAAGTAATGAAACATCTAGTAATATTATTAATTATCTTTAGGTCGTTTTAGTTATACGAAAGGTATTAATTAGTAGTGGTTAAAACTTTAAAATAATAATTCTGTTGATTTTTAGCAAACAATTAATATATTATTCATGATTAAAATCGTTTAATCGACTGTAAAAATAAAAAATTTAACGTTACAAATATTTCATTAAAAAATAAGAACAAGATATTTGATTACCTAACATTAGTGAAATTATTTTATGATGTTGTAGATGTATTGCTCTAGTACCTATAGACATTAGATAAGACATTTAATATTAATCTTAAAGTCATTTAATGCAATTTAATACACATATATACAATATACCTACATATAAATGGGACTAAATTAAATATGTAGGAATGTAGGCTTCAATTCAATTTCTTCTATAAAATTCAACGAGATTTATTTTCCATGTCTATAGAATAATTATTAGTTCCTAGCTTAAGACAACATAAAGATATCAGAAAAACATGAAAAAAACACGTCTCTACGTAATTTAATATAATATAGTGAAACTTTTAGTTGTCCCCGACCATGTTTGTTATTCTTTTTTCCTAGTACATCGTTTAAGTAGAATTATTATTTAAAGTTGTCATGGGTCAGGAAACTTGGTACTTAGGGTGAAAAATAAAAATAGATGTAGTAACGGATCACATTTCTGTAAATTCAATTCCGGAAATATGAAAATACATATTTGTATTACACGTGCCGTAGGTATAATCGAATTTTCCCGTTAGGACGTTAAGTAGGTAGGTAACTACATTTAACAGCAAAGAATTTTTACGGCATTGTTCTTATTGAATTTATTCACACCCAACAATGTGCCGACCTGCTATAGTTATGGACTATGGTTAAATAATTATCATTTAAAGATTTAATATTTAACTGAAGCACAAAATAATTCAGTGATTGTTCTAAACTATCGCAGTTTGTTTATTCAACTTTTCTACAAAAAAAAAAAAAAAATATTTTATTATTTTAATATTCTTAGTGGAATTATGAATATATTGATTTTACAATGATTTGTTTTTTTATTTTTCTGCTTAACGGCACCAAAATACAGAAAAATAATTCTCAATTTCACATAATTAACAAATTAATAATGTTGTTAACGTTATACTTTTTTTTTAAACTGCAAAGCGTTCAAACATACAATATCAAAATGCATTTATAATTCTAGTCATAGTTATAAAAGCGAAGAAACACTTGGTTTGTTGTATTAAATAATAATAAAAAATAAAAACCAACTTTTAATATTAAATTCGTTATAATCTTCTTTAGCAAAAAAAAAAAAAATAAAAATTCATTATTATCCATGGGCACCGAACTGTGCGCAAAGCAAATTCCTATTATATATTTATAATATATTATATAATAAACGAATTCACATTATTTTCTCTCCCTTTAATAATAATTCGCCATGAATACTCTGCGCAGTAAGATCAAACGGAGGCTATAATATATTATACATATACACGTAAATTATACTCGAACATATTATTATCATGTACAATCTGTATATATATATATTCGTCTGCCGTTCGATTAAATTATACTTTATACTTACTTTTATTATTGTATACTTCACCTATATTATAATGCGCGTGGAGCCTTCGAGCGTCAATGGAGCATCCCCGCCGTGGGGTGGAGGTCCATTAATATAGCTTAGGCCCTGGTAAACGACTTTGCCGCGTTAAGGCCCCATTCGTCTCTCGCGCTGGTGTCTATAGACGCCGCCACTTCTAAGGAGTCGCGATGAGCGTGCAGACGAACAAGGGTATCCCATTAGACGTTTAAGCGGGCTCAGTGATTACGATTAGACACTGTATATAGTATATATAATACTGTAATATTCCTTTTCGGCGTGCCTTTGGCTGCAGCCAGGAGACGGCAGTGGCGGCGGTGTGTCCCCTTTTCGCGCGGAATCGCTATCTATTTGTTTCATTCCACATCGCCGACGCCATCGTCGTCGTCGAACACTTTTTAATAGGATCATCGGCTCAAGTCTACAAATTTTATAGAACAAGAAATGACGTGACGATATTCGTATACGTACGATATTAAAAAAAAATATATCCGTTCTTTGTTTCTTTGGTTTTTTTTTTTTTTTGTGTAAAAGAAAGTTAATCATTTTTCATGTCACTATACGCCGTACGTGTGTTATAATATCTAACGCATACACCGTAAACAAATATTTGCCGATACCAAAAACATATATTTGTCTATAAATGAATTGAAATTGAGGGGCCAGTATAATATCGAGTTTACCGATGATGCCGATGATTATGATGATGATTGATGATAATGATGATATTATTGTATTTTTACATATTGAGACTTGAACTAGTGTAAATAAATTCGTATAAGTGTCAAATATATTAGCGTAGTAAATCATCCCCGGCTGCGAAGAGCCAAAATTGTCCGTTGTATTTTAGATTATTCCATTGCCCCCAAAAACGCATTAAATTATACAGTTTCGTGTTTAAAAACAAAAAGTTCTATTTAATAGGGTTTTAAGTTTTAGGAGAAAGTTCCATCGTAAAAACATTTCCTTCCGGTGATTAAATGTCCATTCAGAACTATCCATAATGTCACAATTTTCTACATCTAAAATGACTAAATAATATATTGTTCAAATACTCGTAATTATCTTTATATTTTTATAGAGATTAGTTTCATGAGTAGGTATTTAAGTATAAGAACTCTAATATAATCATAATTAAAATTATATTTTTATATTTCTATATTTCTATGATTATATAAATGTATTTAGGTATTACATTTATTTTATTTCTTATTTCTTATTTCTCGTGGTAATTATATGATCTGTATGGATAGACAAAATAAGAAGAGCTATATGTATTGAATTTATAAACATTCAAACATAAAGATTTTAAAATTCATTAATGCATAGAAATATATTTCGTATGAAAAAAAAATAGCTTAAATTTAAATTTAAAATATGCAATTTAAATAATATCTATCATAGTAACTGATATTTTTCTTAATTTAATACATATAAAATGTGTATTTATAATATTTAATTATTAATAATACACATTATACCTAGATAATTCTATTTCTGTATTGTTTTATTGTTAAGTGTTTTGTAATTAAAATATAAAATATATTGTATACGTATATCTTTTATCATTTATTTTTATTTTTTATTCGATTAAAATCTTCTGCATAACACGAGAACTATTCAACAGATACAATATTATACAAACCTACTAATCGTGATAAAGTTCGCGTCATATATTTAGTAATTATTCATAAATCGTATTATAGAATAACACGTTAAAAACACCACATCAGTACATTAATAAAATCAGTCAAGTTCGTGTAATTCGATCTTTTCAATTTTCACAGCGTAAAACGTAGTATTCTAATTCGTTAAAAAAAGTATAAAAATATACTAAAACTTCATAAATTAAGTTCATAGTATAATACAACATTTTAGTGTGTATCTAATGATTGACATTATATTAATATATTTTTATATACATTTTTGTTTGGTTTATGCATTGAAATCATACTATATTGTGATTGTTACCTAATAAATATTAATATAGGCCAATAAAAATTAAACCTCTAGATGTACAACATTATTTTAAATGAGGCATTGTGTACGCTATCTAGTATTGCATAAATAAATAAAAAATGTAATGTTTTAAAGCCAATAAATAGTGGTCTTTATGATTATTTTTTTCATTAATTAACCCGCAGCAATATTTAGGCCATTGGGTGGTTTTTAACTGTGGAGGAGGGTACTGTAGGTTCTAAACACGTGTGTTTTAGTTTGGCAGAATTTTCAAGTGGGTACTCGTAGGTATCTGCCATGCTCGGGTGGGGGATGGCGTCCTCTCTCTCCAGACACCGTGACTGCCCGAAGAGAAGTGCCGCCTGTGGCCGAGGTTCGAACCGGTGACGGTGCGCGTCGCAACCAACGTCCGCTCAGCCACTCTGTCCCCATCTTTATGATTTAAACATTAAACAAATACTAAAACATCTTGTTTATACCCAACGCTTTTATAATTTAATTATGAACTTTATACTGGGCATTTTAAAATGTCCTAATACACATGTAATCAATTATAAATACCACGCTTAACAATTATTATAATTTAATATAGTATTTTATTTTACTATGAATATAAAAATAAGTTAATAAATTATTTCTATTACAGTCGAGTCTCGATAACTCAAATCTCAAGGGGAATAACAATAATAATTTTGATTTATGTATTTTTCTAGTTATATATTATACATAGACACCTCAAACAAAATGTAAAACACTTCAAGATGGAAAAAATTGAGTTATTGAGGTTTTCGAGTTATAGAGACCCGGCTGTATGTGGAAATAAAAACCTTATAACATTTTATTGTCATCTCGTGGCATTGTAGAATGCTAATTTTCGAAACTGTACAATTAAATTTTTCACCGTGTTTCAAATCAAGACCTATATGTAATTGGACGAATACCAAAATGCAAGTAGGTTAACATTAAAATACTCTTTTGGTACATAAAATTGAGACACTATCCGAAGAGCGCATAATCACTTCTTGTTCTCGTTCCTTAAAACCCACACGTCTTCCCCTGCCATAAGTTCCGTCACCCTAAACAGTACGATTGCTACGACGGAAAACGAACCAAGTGAATAATATTAAAGTTTTACGTTTAACGTAATTAAAACCACTACGCCAGTTTCAGAAACAGGAAGTGTAATGGAAAGAGAATGTTATGATCAGTACAATGCGTAATATGGTCTACAAACAGCGCGAAAACATCTGCGAGGTTTGCCGAACAGCTTTAATGCATTTTTTCAGTAATACAAAATCCTTAATACGGCTGGTTTTATCGAAGCATTTTTTTCTTTTTTTTTTTGATAAAAAATTGCATTAGTTTATTTACAAAATACATTATGTTGTACTGTATCAATATTATGTTATAATATATAAATAAATGCGAACCCCCTACGCAAAAAAGACAAAAAAAACAGGGAATTCACTCGACTGTGCCTCGTCATTGAATAGGTCATTGTAATAAATTTGTTATATTAGAATTCAATTATAAATCATTGTATACAATAAATATAAATTATACAAATATTGAACGAAAAAAAATGAAATTTTAACGATTAACACAGTAACTATGTTTTTTTCGTGGGAGTTTTGTGTGTCTTAAATAAATACACTCAATCTCACTACTTAACTTTGGATAAACAATTAATTATTCATGAAAAACGTATTGGCAATTCATACAATATAGCATAATAAATAAAAAAAAAATGAAAAAATTCCACACATCTCTTGATAACGCATATATTTTTAATTCTAATTGAATTATCTATTATTTCACATTAACACATACTTTACATACTATTGTATTTGTATTTATTGTATAAATCTCTTCATTATAATAATATATACTATATCAAAATATATTGGTTTTAAAAAAATTGCCATCGTTTTATAATTACCATGGCAATCAAAAAAAATGAATGATAATTAAATAAATAGTATTAGATATTTTATCTTCCATATAATTTACTATTAAACATTTTATACTACAGATATTAAATTTCAAAATGTGAAGGGGTGATCCATGAGTTGAGGGGGTCTTGACTTTCCACATGGTTCGTGAGAAAAGCAAGCAGGGGCTGACCCCCTAGTAATATGAAAAAAAAATTAATAACCTGAGTATTTATATATTTAATAATTATTATTAATCTTTTTTTAAATAATCATTTAATTTCAACATCAAAGTGGGTCAATGAATCATGATTCATGAACATCAGAATATACTATTTCTATAGTAAAACCTAGGAGAGTTAGAAAGCGAAGTAAACAAAGATGAGATCCCTAGTTATAAAATAAATATTATTTTAAAATGTAATTAGTGTCATTCTAAATTAAGAATAATAATTAAAAGCTTCTACAATAATTAATGCAACTCGCAAGAAGCTTCTTTACACTTTAAATTAAATATGAAAACTGTTAATTAAATGTTAAACTTCAGCAAAAAATTATTTATAATCCATCACGTTATATCATTCATAAATATATTAAATATTATTATTAAATATATTCACATAAAAAAATAGTTTATAAAGGTGTATGCAAAAAAATTTACACAAATCTAAAAAATATGCTAAAACATACAATATGATACATTGAAAAACCTAATAATTATTGTTTTCTTAGTCCCTTTCCCCCATTGTAATAGGCCCCGATCGACCGTAATATTAAACTACAATAAAATATGATTGTTACTATAGAAGCGCATCTAAGGGATTTGGTGATGATTTTAGGACCGTAGTTATAGGAGGCCCAGGGTGGGATGTTGTCCAATCCTCAAGTGGTTTTTTTCTGTTTAGTTAACTACAATGACCTATAGGATAAAATAATATAATATATGAAGTAAATATTTTTCAGAATTAGAGTGGAACGATGAATGTATTGATTTCAAGGGATTTTTTTTATTTGTTTCTGTCATCATTTTTTGGGACAGTAAAATTCTTTGATTTACTTCATCGGATGAACCCATAAATTAAAAAATTTTCATACTACGATTTCATTATTTTGTCGCTATTCTAAAACTATTAACCGTAATAACTTTAAATTTTCATTAAATGTTTATTTTAAAATTTTCTATAAGTACATGATAAAATTTAAACTCATTTTGAATCTTTTATAAAAATTCGATATTTTTTTGGTTTTTTATTCCATAAATGTCAACAAAATTTTATTCGTCAGAACAAAAAGCTTGAAAATTTAATACAAAGTTCCTCATAAGTAGTTTTAATAGGAGTTTATAAAATATTAAAGATCCATAGGCACGATATTTTTTTTTATAAGTATTTATTAAATTCAAATGTTGACGAAATTCATCAAAATTTTAAAATTATTTTGTAGTTAAAAATTATAAAATGTTCAATTTTTATAGCCAAGGATTGTTGCAAATTTAAAACAAGGATTCCCATCAATAGTTCCTATTGTAATCAACAAATATAAAAATATAAAAACACAGTTATTTTTTATATATATTTTAAGTTCATACATGGACGAAATTACATATTGAAACCAAGAATAATGGCTTTAGTTATTTTGTTGTAATTTAAAAATATTATTCGTGGGTATATGAAACTTTTAGAGTATATTATTATAATTTATACACACAATGACATTTTCAAATGTATTTTTTCGTCAAAAATTAATTTTAGCTACTGTTGTACTAATGTCTAATATTAAAATAAATTGCTTCAACCACAATAATGTCATCAAATATACTTATTATTATAATAGTTTATTTATAACTCGAATCATGTTTTTAAAAATAATATATTATATTATTATTTTAGTATTATAAGCTGATAGACCGTCTTCGCTCAGAATCGTTTTTCGTATACAATGATTTTATGTCATTGTATTCTAATTTAACACGTCCATTACAGCGACTCTCTTGACACCTAATGTACAGCAGAGCGTTACCCACTTACACGGCTTTTTTTAATATTGTCGGTGAAAATATAAAATGTTTATAACAGAAGTGCACTATGGGATACTCTCTAAAATCTATTTTTATACGAACAATTCCTTGTACAACTGATAACTTACGCAGAACGCAGCCCCCAGCTGGCGTAATTGATTGTACTTTTAACTATTGTTACACTACAAATTATAATTCTACAACTCCATCATGACAATATGTTTAATGCAATAAAATATATTCCGAGGATTTTATCATGCTTAATTTTTAGGAAACATTTTGTAATTCTGAAGTTTTATAATCCACTAGTAATCTGAATTTTACATAATAAAATTTAATAAAAACTGAACAATATTTTACCTTTAAGTTTACCAAACGTACAGTAAAAACAGTAAAATCAATAAATTTCTATTATAAATTGATTCTTTTCGAATGGAATTTTTTCATAATTTATACAGAGGCCCTACAGTTGTTTAAACTAAATTTTTATGTAAATTATTAGCTTAGTGTTTTTATTAATTTACAAAAAACTTAGAGACTTGATTTATTGTTTTTTTAAATACTTGATTATAATTTATAACTAAAAATAAAATGTTAAAACTAAAATCTACTCAATGTTTTTATTAAAATAAATTATAAACTATAAAGTAATAGAAAACAAATATATTTTTACTTAGTTAACTAGACCGACTAATATAAGAAAATAAATAAATAAATAGTTACATTGGTGAATTTAATTAGTGGGTTATTCATATCAATTGGTCCAAGTGTTAAAACATACAAATCCTAATAATAATAAAACAAAGAGTTTTAATAATTGTTTCAAACAATATCAACAATAGATTTAAATTAGCACCTATTCAAAATATATATTTTAATAGTAAAGGAATACTGAGAATGCTAAAATACTAAATACTCGTTGTTATTGAACACACTTAGTGTAATCAGTTGATCACTTAAAATTAACAACCATTGTCCCTCTATATAAATCTAAATTTGTATTATTATCATAATCTTATGTTAATGAATATTATGTCACTTATTTTAACATTTCACTCTAGTATGTTACACTTCATTATTATACTATATTCTTAACAAACCATACTTTGGTTGTTATAAGACTTAATGAAATACCGGAAAACCCACGACAGTGGTGTAGCTGAAATGCCTATCCATCGCGCCGTGTTACACTATACCTAGTTTAATTAATGAAAACAAAATCACATTATCTACATTTTCCGATTTTCGTACTAATAAAATTCCGGGAAAACGAAATCTCATATAACAGCGATAATTATAAATATTATATCATATTAAATTAAATAATATATAATATTTGTATGATATATTATACTGCTGTATAGTAAAAATAATAAAATATATTTTTATATTTTTATAAAATAAATCAGATACCTATAACAATAATAGACTGTATGGTCATAAATATTAGTATATATAATGCATATAACCACTAACGATTTTTAATATACTTAAATATACATTGCAATTTACAGCTTTTTTGGTATCATGATTATTATTTCAAATGAAACGCAATTGACCTGATTTTTGCTGGATGAAAATTATTATATCAGTACGAGACTCAAAAATAATATTCACGTAGCCTCACACATACACGTGTGCATATTATATTTATACAAATGGATTCATAGGAAAAGCAATAAACCATCGAGTGGGGGCTCTTTATATACCTACATACATATTTACGCATGCTTCTGATTTTGCAATAATCCCACTTTGAGTGTAAACCAAGGTTATTACTTTTCACGAAACTAAACCGTCTGCAGTGTATGGTTGTAGACTCTGTACACCCTATACCACTGCCTTAATTATGTAAACTAAGTAGAAATAGCTATAGCTACCTAGTTACAACTATACTAATTAATTGAAGGTTGTCATTATCGAAATATTATGAAAGCTGCAGTGTAATACCCAGCGTATGACTATCATATGCTGGTATAAAGAAATGACAAACTTAAATTTATAAAATATAATATACATTATAACGCCATATAAGGTAGATATTTAAAGAAGAAACGAATATTAAACGAGTGCAATATATTCATTGCACTCTACGTAACTTTTTTAATATTTCTGTATCATAGATGAACATATTAATATAATATGCATTAAATTATTTTTATATTCTATTCTATTTGAAGCAAAATTGACAGTACGATGTTTTTTTTTTAAGAAATTTGTCTAGCAGTAAAAAACTCACTCTCTAGATTGGAAAACGATAGTACTTTTATGGGGTTATTTTACAAGTTACCATAATCTCAAAAGCTAAAAACAAATTTTAAGAAATATACGCCTTAATAAGTAAGCATCCATTTTTATACAAATCTCGATAATTCGTGGGTAATCCGACCTAAGAGCCGTTTAACGAATAATGAAATATACAATAAATAAATATATAATATCGAAACTATGTTTAACGAATTATCGTTAAGGGAGGCCAGAGTTCATATGTGAACACTTTTTTAGAAATGCATGGATTTAGAACGAAACGTGGTTTTAAAACTGAGTACCAACACATTTCAAGTTAAACAATGTTTAGACGTAATTTCTCAGTAGACATTAGTGTTTAAATATTTAATTTTTGTCAAGCTATTCATGAACTATACTGCCTAAAATATTAACCTGCGTTTAAAACGTACGAACTATTATAGAAAGATTGGTAAAAATTAAAACTCGTGACTATTAAATTCGTTACTACAACTAATATTATTTAATATATTATATTATAAATTATGTACGCAATACCCCTCAAAACTAATTATTGAGAAACACTTTTTACAACTATGTTATTATGACCAATCAAAATGTACATAATAAAATTACTATTATATCACCCTTTTACGTCTCAATTTACACTTTTCACAAATAACTCTCTATTCAAAAGTACAAAATGTAGCTAAAACTTTTTACAAATATTTTTAACTAGTATAATTTACACAAACATCGAAATCCTCTCATCTCTGACATGTCTGTGCATAATAACCAGGTCACCGCAAAAGATGACTGAAACGTAACTGAAGACTCTGAAAATTCTGAGCTTCGTAATGAATATATTGATTTTACAGTTCAATTAGGCATGTTTTTTATTTTTGTGTATGTAATTACCTTTTGGGAGCAGTAAAATTCTTGAATAGTTTCAGGTAGGAAAGAAAATTTATTTGGTATTTAAATAGGCAAATGTAAAAATTTCTAGTACTTTTCCGAATGATTGGGAATAACAAAAATAAATTGGGGAAAAACAGGCTAAATATTAATAAATATATCACTATTGCAGACAATTATAATTCAATGATTGAAAAAAACATACGAAAAATACAGATAACTGCCTCAGTATTTAACGAGTCATCGGTATTACTTTAATAGAACAAATAATAATTATTCCTGACAAAATTCTACAAATAAAAAAAAAATAAAAGTACCTATTAAAGTGATGATATAGCTTAAACGATTGGATTTAGCTCAAATTATTAAGTTGTGGAAATTTAATTTCGACTTAAAAACCAGTGTATGGTATACTTAAATTAAACTGTGCAGGTATCTAATTAAAAACTTTATCTCATTTAATTTAAAAATTATTTTTTAAAATTTAAAAATGTAAATAGGTAGTATTAAATAAAAATAGATTCTTAATAAGAACAAATTAAAATCAATATTCAATAAATATAGTAAAATTGATATGAATGTACATAATAACATATATACACCGTTATCGTCATGAAAAAATTAATTTATAATTATGACAGCAGCAACATGATTAATAGCATTTTTATCTTCAAGAACCACTAGGCAGTGACGACGGTTTTTTTCTTTTCAAAATCATAAAACACAGACATCTAAGTATAATGCATATTTTGAGTAAATAATATAATATTTTAAACTGGAAAAATTAAAATCACAAAAATAAACTAAATAGTTAAAAATATAATTATAAGATAGTCTAAACTCAAATAATTTTGTTTTTAAATCTTGCTAGGTCTAAGAAAATTTAATTTCATATATGAAATAAATTTTAATTTGACCACTTTCATTATCAATAACAAACAAATTGGAAAAGTGGGTACCACTCTGCTGTACATTACGTTTCGTGTGGGTCACTGTAATGGATGTGTCAAATAATTTAGATTCTATGATATAAAATCATTGTAAACGAAGAATGATTCTAAGTGAGACCGTATATATCAACCTGTATGTTATTACTATAAGACAAGTATATTTTATGAAATTATTGTTATTAAAGTGTAACTTGTTTTACTATTAATAAAACAGTAGGTTAAATTTATTTTTGCCGAAAAAATTAATTTAGTATACTTTAAAAGTATCAAGTATCACGTACAATATTTTTAAACTACAAAAAAAAATCTAAAATTGTTATTTTCCGTTTAAATTTCGTCTAATTACATCCAAAATTTAAAACATCTAAAAAAAAACTGTGTTTATATAATGTTTAGATGTTTTGGTTACTGTATTAAATATTTCTAAACTACTATTCTTTTTTAAATTTCAACAAAAAAATAAAATCCTTTCGGCATGACAAATCGTTAGTTTACGGGTGAATATCAAAATGTCGAAAAAATTTGAACTTCTAACGCTCATAAAAGGTTAATTTGAATCGATATTTTTTTATTGGTATATGTAAGACTTATGATAAACCTTGTATTAAATGTTCAAAGTTTTTCGAGAATAATTTTTATCGACATTTAAAAAAACAAAAACCAAAAAAAATAAAATAAATTTTTTTCAAATGTTTATAAATATCTTAAAAAATGTAAAATATTTAGAAAATTGTATGTACTATATAAAACACTAATACAAAATTCGGTAAAAATTATAAGTATCTAGGGTTAGTCATTTTTGAGTTAAACCAAAACAACCAAATCAATTATTTTAAAAACTCGATTTTCGTGAAAACTTTTTTTCCCTAATTTTTTTTTTTGTTAGTTTTTCTCGATGCTTTTGAAAGTTAGGTACTGTAAATTTTCAGTTTTGGCTTTTTAAAAGTACCAACTAGATAACATTTTCCATCAGAAACCTACCTCGTTGTTGAAAATCAAATCAATATTTTACCTACTATTATCGTAAATACATAAAAAAAAACAAAAAACATCAATGTAAAATCAATACGTACATCGCTCCGCTCAGAATCTAAAAATAATAGAAGTCTCATGATTCATTTATTTGAAATATACTTTCTTACATTTATACTTAGTACTAATGACTTCACCCATTAACAGAAAACGCAATAACGAATTGAAATTTAATTAACCTATACAACAGTTATATTTAGATATATCTTTATAAGCTATACATGAACACATAATGAATCGATTCAATTTAAAACAAATAACTGATATAAATTTCCATGTAGGTCATTACGTTTATTTCATATTATTACAATAATATATTATATTATATTACTCATTAGCGTATAACATATACATTTATTATATTTTAATTTTTTTTCTTCAAGGTTGGTTAAGTAATTTACATTCTACAATTTTGGATTCCTCGAGTTTGGTGTTAAGATACTTATACATACAATTATTTTATAGTGTGCATTTATATATATATATATATTTAATGTTGGCAACGTTAAAATTGATATTGGTGACATCATAAGCAATAGTACAATACTATATAAAGTATACTATGTTCACTATAAAAGCATGTGATAAATTATGGTTATTGGTGATTTAGAAAGTAACGAAATAATGGAAAAGCCAGATAAATTACTTGCACAAGAGCTTCGAACGTAGATTATATTTTTTGGGTGATTTCGTTAAAGATGTGTTGTTATTTAAAATGTAATAGCTGTGATCTTCCTAACTTTTGTATTGTGGACATAAGTGTTATTTACGATTCTCTTAAAAAATAACTGTAACAAATTAATCATAGACTTTGATTGATTAGATAGTACATATAAATGATATAAGAAAAATGTTTTACTTTTCATTAATTCTATAAAAGCAAAAAAATGTGTGTGCTTAATTAACCGTATTCTACGTATTACCTAGGTACCATATACATATATTTATTTATTTAGGTAAAAATAATGGTTTCATTTGCTCAGTTTAAAATGATAATTAACAAAATATAGGAACGTGCACAACATGATATAAACGACTTAATGATCAGTGAAGACTTATGAGATACGAGAATTTATCGTATAACTGGATAAGAGACCAAAGATTACTAATTTATTCGCATGTAAAATTTAAACTATTTTGTTTATTATATACATTTTAATGAAATGTATTTTTTCTCACTTTTATTAACAAAACATGTTTAAATATAATAAGTAGATAGGTATACCTAATATAATTTAAAATAATTTATAAGTTACACAACATAAATATTTTTATATCTGAGCATATCAACTCTGGTTCCGTAATATGTTTAACGGTATTGTGTTAAGATTTATCTTTCATTTTGTAATTAGGAAGCGTGAACGCTCCCCCCCCCTCAAATAAAACAATTATTCTTGTTGGTGTGCCTTTGAAATATAATACTTAATTCAATAATAATACATTTTACATGACACCGATCCCGTTAAATACAAAAGTCTTGCAATTTAGATTCCTAACATTATTACATTATAGGGGCCATTAAAAGTCCAAATTTGTTACCAAAGTAGTTTTACCTTACTCTTAACTACTCTTAAGTGTATAAATATTTATGTCTGATTTCAATAAATGTAGTTATACTAATCTTCAATTTATCTATTTATAATTGTATATACTGTCACAGAAGTTTTTAATACCAGGATATTTTAACTTTACCCTCATCTGGAACCATTTTACCAGGAGTTAAACGTATTTGAGGGTATGTATTGGAAATATGTGACACTAGTATAGTGTGCCCGAGCACTATAACCGGTTCATAGTTTAAAATATAGTTGTAAACAATGCAGTTAGCTAATGCAGATAGAAGCAAGAAAATATGGTTTCTCTTCCCTCGTATCACAATTTCTAGAGAAATTAAGTGCTGTGAATTCAACCTGATGATTATATAATATTTATATAAATGGAAATAAATAACAACTGATTAAGTTATAAAATGTAACTTCATAAACGTGTCTTATCACAAAAAAATGATAATAACGTAAAAACAGTTTTCTAAGACATTCATAAATAATAATAATAATATAATATCAGATATCTTTTGGATAGATTTTTTTATTTTGTTATGCTGACCTTGAATCTTTCTTAAACGATTATTTCAAAAATAATTGTTATGCAGATAAAATTATTTATTTTTTTATTATTCTCACAATCTGCAACATGAATTATAATTTGAACAACAGATGTAGGTATCTCTGATATAATTGCGTTGTGAATACACTGATTAAAGAATCATATGGTAATAATATACTAATTGAACAAAGCTTAACTCCTATAACTCACAAGTTATATTATACCGAAAAATAGTAATTTTGTAAATATTGTTTTTGGTTATACTGTTATAGTGTTATCATAAAAATTTTTCACTCAAAATTATTTATATTTTTATATCAATAAAGTTATTATTTACAAAATATTTTAAAACAGTAAGTATAGCAAATGTGTACTTTTATTTACACCCCAAGTACCTACAACTATAGGTATAACACTATAACTGTATAGGTATATTATAATAGTCATTTTATTTTATTTGCCTTTGCATTAATCAGAACACAAGGCAAATGTCTAATAAAAGTTCTATCGACAAACACAATATTCCCCGGGAAATGCCTTGTTAATAGTTTCTTGTCATGTGCCAGTTAGTTTTCGCACGGTATCTAAAACATGTTATGTAACTTTACTTTGATGTCTATAAAGTATAGTACAGTAGAACAATATTATGCTTTAAACGAAGAACCCATTGAAAATGCAATGTGCAAAAGAGAAAGGGATAAGTATTAAATTTACACGTGAGTATAATAACTCATATTATGTTGTTTATGTTTAAGTTTAAACTTTACATTTGTACGATTTATTGCCACATACAGATAGTTCTCAAAATATAGATACAGTCAAGATATTATAACTACCTCTTTTTGTATAGGTTCAATAGTATAATTTTGTGAAATTACCAATTACATTTGTTTTTATATAGAATTTATTTATAATACGTATATACTTTTCAAAACTGACGATAAGGTACAAACGACATACCTACCTAACAACAATATTCAAACAACATTTTGTTTATGCAAAATATTGGGAATATCGTATTATAGAGTACTATACTTTACGTGCTATGTGAATGATAATTTATTTAATTTAATCAATGGGCTTTATGAAAACCATACTATTACGTATCGTTACTTAAAAAAAGTCAAGACCTCTATCACAGGCCACCCATTCCATAGCACTGCAAATGACGGAAAATACACGCACGTGCGCATGCAATATAAATGGAATAAGCTTTAAATCATGGATATAGAATTTACCGAAGCTTTACCCATTAGCATTATGTTGAAGTAGTCATCTATGCGGCTCCCTTTTGGAATTTAAAAAAAATATTTAAGTGATAGGTGGGTGGATATTGTTTGAGTGAAAATGTGAAAACTCCGACGCTGAGCCTAATGCGTATGTTAGTATGTTAGTTGTACAATTTTATAAAAATGTGAAATCAACGTTTTCTAAGCAATTTGATAATGTGTATACAAATTATTATAGTTAACTGATGATAAATTATAAAAAAAAATCAATAGCAGTGTGATTTATGCATGCTCTATTTTAATATACTTTATACCATAATATAAATTAAATGTACTAAATTATTAAAATATTAAAACATAATGTGAATAATATGAATAGGATCTATAGTTAAAGGAAACTAAGCTTAAATACATTGTCAACAAAAACAATTAAACGTATGTTCAAGACAAGTTA
Organism: Sitobion miscanthi; assembly: GCA_008086715.1. Taxonomy (NCBI): domain Eukaryota; kingdom Metazoa; phylum Arthropoda; class Insecta; order Hemiptera; family Aphididae; genus Sitobion; species Sitobion miscanthi. Next base: position 6,858,010 of record CM017797.1, read on the forward strand.
TATGGAAAATATAAATAACCAGTTATTACCTATAGGATATAACAAATTAATAAAAGGTTAAAGCTAATACTTACTGTAATCATTAATGATAAAATAAAATTAAGACCAATTTTAACTTCTTTGTAATTTTATACACGCTATAAATAAGTATCAATATAATTAATGAATATTAAAAAGGTAAACTATGTACGAAATTCGCCATGAATTGTGATTTCAAAACATATCAACATCAAATGTCTAATTATGGTTTACATAATATGACTAATATTCGTATGTAAATTATTATTTACTTTTTTAAATATGATAACAAATGTAATTTCGTAGGATTCATCCCCCAGATATCTTATTTAACAAATATTCACAATTCAGAATTTTTATATTCTTCTAAGACCTTATTACTTTAATTACTATGATAAAACTGTATACTATATTATACTATTGTTATACTTCAAAAATATTTTATATCTAAATGTTATAAGTTTATAACCTATAACCTAATTTATGGGTACCAGATGGTGTTATGATAACCATAGTAATATAATATACTTGAAGAAATAATTGTAAGTACTGAAAGTTTGTTTATATAGTGGTTGGACAATTTAAGTGTTTATTCAATTGATGAAGCACAAAAAAAAATTTTTGCTATGAAATAATAATATAATTTTAGAGAAACGATATATATATTAATATATTATAGTATGATACTATTATACATAATATTATATAACACTATAATATATAATATATATGCATATTTTAATACTATAATACATGTACTTAATATATAATATGTATGGCAATATTTTATAAAATATAATAATGTTGTTTTAGATTCACATAATTACGTATATTATACATTAATGTATGATAGACGAGAAAAAACTCACAATTGGGCAATGAGTTGTTATATATGTATATCGACACGTGAAGGAATTTTGAGTGGTATGTCTAGATTAAACTTAACATAAATTATACATATTAATGATTCATTTAATTCAAATAAAAATATCAAAATGTAATATTTATACCATCGAAAAACTTTAAACGATAATTATGTATGTGGTTGATTATTGTATTTAAAAAAAGATTTTAATTTTCTATTGACACGTTTGCTACAAATGACGACGAATAAAAAGGTTTTTATTTAAATAATCGATTACAAAATATACTCTTATTAAGAGCATCCGTATTTTTTTCATCATTGTCAGAAAAACATAAAGACTGTACCTATAGGTTCCAATACTAAAGGAGTTATTGGAATTTATTTTTATTTTAACATCCACCATTATTGGGTGTTTAAGATTAGGTGTAATTCCATTTGGAAAGAAATGCAACTATATTGTCTGTGAAACCTATAAGCTACAAATGATTATGTTCAAACAAAACAGATCAGCGAGATCGCACTAAAGAAACCAATTTTCATAATAACATAGTATAATTATGTAGAAGGTTAAGTACAAATGAAGGTTTTAATGTAAGACACACAGGTCACAGAGAAATGTCTTATAACTAGGTGCACAAATAAAATATATGAATTAGGATTTATACGGTCTACACTCTATAGTCCATAAGATAGTTAGATAGTTAATGTTATCCATAATAGTTAACATGATAAAGAAAACAAATAATGAAGTACCAAGAATAATTTACAGAGAAGAACCTATATATATGGCGTATATATATAATATACGTGTAATATTATTTATGGCTGAATAAAAAAAATATCGTTAAACCTTCCCCCTCCTTAATGGTAAAATACTAAAATTAAATCTTTCATCACTCTCCTAGGACCTCTTAAATAAAGGGAAGATGCATAAGTATATTAACGCATAAATAGTTGACTCATAATAATATGTTGTATTTAATATTACCATCGTATTATGCACAATAATATTAAATTATTTTTAGTGACAATAAAATTATTTGTGAAAAACTACTGATATTAGTAGTATATAATATAATATCTATAACGCATTAAATGCTGTGAAAAATAGTGATGAAGAAAGAGTTTTCATTTAAAGACTACAATTTTGTAGCACCATTGTAAGCGTAACATATGTGACAATATCAAACAAATTACCTCACTATAGTATTACACAGCCGGGAATCCACTTCGAAAATGTCGTGTAACCGTTGGCCAATCCTTCCAACCCTACACGCTACCTACTCACCATTTAAGTTTATATATTAAATATGAAATAAAGAAAATTTTGTGAAAAAATATTTCTGTATTTAAAACTAGTTGACAAGTATTAGTATCCTTATGACTTGCCCAGGTCCTATGTAAAACTTATTATGAAATTAAAAGTAAAAAAATGAAATTTTACATAGAATTTTTTAACAGTTTTTATTTTTATATATTTTTTTAAATCATTTAAATCCCTGTAGTACCTACCTAAATCTGAAGGAAATAATAAGTTGTCACTTCCGAATTTCCTTAATGATTTATTGAAAACGATGTCATCAATATAATAAAATATGTACAAGACAATTTAGAGTAGATAGTTATATATTCTTATATCGGTTGTGGATTGTGGTCATTAAAGAATAAAGATGTTATGATCATAACTAATATACACACGCGTCTGTGGTTTTTAAGGTGAAAGGATCAGACTTATTTGAAAGGGGTACTCCGCCTATCTTTGATCCAAATTCATAATTATATTTACTTATATAGGTAGTTATATATCGCTTACTAATAATTAAAATTGTTATAAATATATAATATAAAATATTTTATCTTATAAACCATTAAATAAAATGCTTTTATTAAATAAGTGTTTATTTTAATTTTAATATTTGTACTTAAAATAATATTATTATAGGAACAATAATTGTTTTACGAAAATAAAAAAGTATAATACTAATAGGACTAATTATTTAAACATCTTATCATGGTTAAAAAAAGAATTAAGCATAACAAACTTTTATCGTACATTTATTAATTTATAAATATTTGTCCATTATATACGAATGTGTAGTAGGTACCTACGTACAACTGTATTTTATTACAACTGTAATCTTATGTTAAAAAAATTTGATCAAATATTATTATTAAAAATCTAAGTATTTTAAACACTTGTTATCCTGCATATTTACTATTTATTACTGCATATCGGTGTAATAATACCATAGGTAATAATGACGTCCTCTTTCATTCTGCAGAGTCTCAAAATATTGACTTATTTTAATTTTATTTGAACTCGCTTACCATATTCATAAAATAATAACTTTTAAGCTTTTAATTTCACTGGGATATTCTGTTTTCAATTTGAACGACTAGTATAACGCATAAAACCCCTAATCCCGTCCCAACTTTAATTTAATTCATTATATTCATGAATTCCAAATATGAATCGAATGTGCTCCAATATGAATTAAATATTACAATTTGAGTTTTCATTCCAATGGATACAAGAATAAATATATATATAATATAACGGTATCTTGATTATTTTTTCTTAAAATAATAATAATTTAGTACAACTGTACAAGTAATATTAATGCAATGTATAATCGGCATCAGGTGTCTATTGGCATCCGGGCGGTACGATAACTTCAAGTATATCTCAACACATTACGCAAATTCTACGGTTACTACAATAATTCCTTACATTATGAAATAACATTTATTTTCTAATGTATTTTTGGATTTATCATTGAAATTATTAAGAGTGGTTGAATGCAGCACGAGATGGCGACATGTTAGCGTTAGTAGGTAATACGAGTTTGTGTAAATTTGCTGAAAACGCCGAGATAGGATAGTCGGTGCCAAGATATCTACTGATAAGTGACAAGTGTATTAATTACATATAAAAATACTGAAACAACAATTGACGATTTTTAATAGATATAAAAATGTTGAGTTATTCATAATGTATGTCCAAGATTTTTGGATAATAGTTTACTATCACTCAAAAAACCATCAAGTTTAAATAAAAAACAGTGATCCAAAACTCCAAAAACTAAATTATATTTAAGTGTTGAACAAAATATTGTTTTTAGAGCCCTGTTTTTAAAATCGTAACGGTTGCCGAATGTTAAGATGAACTGAATGGGTTATTTTTTTATTATATATTGCCTATGTTACTTATATATTTGTACCTATAAAAATTAAAATGGGAATCTATAATGCCATAAATTTAATATTGGTAGGTATGGGTTAGCATTTTTAGCTTTTAATTTATTACATTTAGCTTTAAATCACGTGAAGAGAAATATTCTCATATACCTACCTATTTATAATTCATACGTATAATGATGTACCATGCACAATAATCTAAGCAAATTGGAATCTCTATAGATGGAAATGCTAAAAACAGTCATAATTTAAGACTTTAAGACTTAATTTTTCAATGAAATCCAATTGAGCGCAACTATTATATCAGCCGGCCTTTTTTACAACCCGATTGCAGAGCATTGCAAAACGTTACAACATTGTCAGTTTGTCACTTATGATGTTTATATTTAGTTTGAAAATTTAATAAACCATAAAATTACTACCTAAGTATATGATAGTATACTGTGTCGTAAATTTATAATTAGGTAGGTATATAAACTAATATCAAATATGCAATTTTGACATGCGACTGTTTTCGTTTCATTTATAATATAAATAATAATACTATTATGTGTATGTTTTGAAACAATAAACTGTGTAATTTGTATAATAATTATTATATTAAGTACATAAAACTGAAAGTTTATAAAGATTATTTTAAATTTTAATGTCATAAAATTGTTTGTTTAAAATCTTAGAATTGTATTGTACAGTGTTAAGTAAACATGTAACAACAATATTGTAGCTCTGTGTTTGCAAACAAGCGATCTTAATGGAAAGCCACACGAAGTAAGTTGTTATAAAATATTATTTATTTAAATACAAATTTCACAACAAATTGTCTTTTTTTTAAATTTAGTTATAGGTCATTAGGTCAATGAATAAGGATGTTGCTACATTATATGCTAAATGTACTTGTAAAGCTGGATCTGGGAAATGCAAGCATATAGTTGGGTTGACGTTTAAAATTTAAAATATATTTAATTAATGATACTTAAATAAAATAATTATCCAGATAATTAAAATATAGCAGGCATTATGTGTATACCTAATAAAAATGTGTATATTATAAAATATGTGACACATACATTAATATACATTAATTTAAATTAGGACACCCGGGGAAGAATTAACTTTAAGTTGCTGTACTGATAGGTAAACCAGTAATGTATCTAGAATTGTTTCAAAGATGAGGATATACAATTTTTAATAGACATACAGTATACATAAATATGTATTGTGTACAAAATTTGGACTCCGGTTGGGGGGTTGACCCCCCCCCTTAGATACGCAACTGTGATATACCACAGAAATGGGGAAAATCCAGCTCTTTATGTAGTAAATAAATGCATAAACCAGTGCCAGTTAATACATTTTGTCACGTGAAGCCATTGCCTTCTGTATATGGCCAAACTTTGCTGATAATTTGGTTGGATATACAATATATTTGATTATTTAGCTACATATAAATGAAAGATCTGTTGTACTCGACTTATCGACACACGCCTTTTAAAGACTATTCCTTTAAATTATATAATAATTACAGATACAGGGTGAGGCACTAAAATAGCCAATTTTAAAGTTCAAATTATAAAATTTAAATACTTATCAAAATTAATTAGATATTATATATTAGAATGAAATACATACCTCCTACATAAGTAGTAATTAGTAATTGTAGTATAAGATACCATTAATTTAAAAAAAATGATTTTCTACGATGACAACCATCGCCGATCACTTCACTTGTGACATATTAGTAAATTATATTATAATAGCCATATATTTATTATATTAGTCATATTAAGTTGACGATAAATATAACGCTATCTAGCGGTGACTGTTAAATTCATTTTTGCATCATGTACAAAACAACACTATTATATAATCAATGGTTATAATACAACTTACTATACATAAGTAAAAAAACCTAACTAGTGATTACCTATCACAAGTTCTTATTTTATAATGATTACCTTTGCAAAATAATGCTAGTTCAGCCCCCAGGTGATTTTTAAATTTTTTATATTTATTAATTAATTATTCCTTTGTAGGTTTTAAAAAAAAAAATTAAGATGCAATCAGAATTAATTGTCGTTCGGACTTCGGACTCATTGTTGCAAAAAGGGTGGGGGGAGAACATTTAGAAGCTAAGCCCCTCCCAAACATTTTTCTTAAACTTCCTCAATATTATTATAGTAGGGCTTCGACCCCACTCAAAAATTGGCCATAATCTCAAACGCTATTTGCAATTTGCGCCTGCCTATACTCGGACTTAGATTCGATTTGAAGTATGTCGTTTTTGAGTTACTGTTTATAGAGCTATTATAGCTAACTTCGAAATTTTCCTATTGATATATTTATTATGTATATAAATATATATTGTTATACATACCAAATATTTTGTTAAAAATGCAACCTATTGGTACCTACTATTCGTTTTTATTACATATTTACACACTAGTCGTAATGGTTTAGACAATCGCACGTTTGTGTCAACTAAATTATTAAAACAAGCAATATTTATTTGATTATTTGCATTTAAAATAAACAAAACAAAAAAATAGTGGGAAACTAATTTTAACTTAATTTACGTTCCAAGTCTGATTAGTGACCATATAATACATAACATATATAAATAAAACAAATATATATACCTATCAGTTAATAAAAATTTAATATTATGAACCACGGTCTCCTGTACTCCAGGGCAGGTGGTGCAAATAGGTGGGGGGCTAAAAAAAATAATAATATATATTATAATTAAAAAAAAAAATGTTTTGGGGCTCGAGCCCCCTTAAACATTTTTCCTATTTGTGCCACTACTTGTACTCAATACATGTAAGTCCGTGATAATAACATACCTATAGTATCATGACAAAATAAATTTATAATTGTATAAATATTAATTTGTTTTGTCATGCTCATGTTATTTAGACGTGGTCATCCCTCGTGGATTATAAATGTTAAAATGTGTATACAAACACTATATAATATTATTATATTAATTAATGTATACTAAAAAAAACCGTGTCATGATATTTTCATGTACTAAGATAAACACTAAACAGAATTCTGTTTGTAGTAAACCCGCAAAAATAACAGAGTAAGGCAAAGAATTTGTGTTATCGCCGACGCCTATATAATATTTTTTGCTCAAATCACGATTTAGATAAAAAAAATGTTTAAAAGAAAAATGTTATCAACAATCGTGGCTTCTCAGATTACAAACGCCACCTTGAAAAAAAAACAATAAAAAACAAACGAACGTGTCGTCAACAGGAAACTAAAACCAAAACGAAACGTCCAATTATATATAATAATATCATGCAATAATATTATTTTAATATTATGCATGGATCGTGTCCAATTTCCATGATAGTCCATCGAATAACGTTTAGACGTGCAAATGGACTGGGGAGTACCTAACGGGCTACGGCACGCGACTGAAGATTGAAATTTGAAAAAGAACCAACAAGATAGTTGAACACATCAATAAAAATATCGTTCATAATATTATGAGCACAGATCAAATGAATTATAGAAATGAATAGATTTTCGTGTTTTAATCTGTGATATATAAGTTTATTATACCTATCATGATATTGTTATTATAAATATTATAAATACGCTGACGCGGTACACGACACTCGCCGATCGCGGTCAGCTGATCGGCTGTTCGCCAAACGCGTCCGTTTACCGCCGCCCACCGGTGCAGTCGTTAAAGCGGCGTTCCCCGTGGAAATGGCCGCCAGTATAAATGTGACTTTCATTCGGTTGACATGGCCGCCGTTCGTGTTTGTTGCAACCGCTGTCCGCGCGCTGTCGTAGTCCGCCACGGAGGTAGAATTTTGCGATCGCAGTTATCCCGTCCACCGCCCCCCGCAGACGGTGGCGGAACGCAGTATCCTTGTCAACCATTCACCCTGACGCGCAGGACTATCTTAGCAAATAGATTGTGCGGACGGAACAACAACTACGGCACTGCCGTCACCAGTCGAAACGTGTCCCCGCGGGTTCCAGCGATAAAAATGACGTAAACGTATGTGATCATCGACAGGCAGCAGCTAAAATATTATCGTCCATTAGTCGCCCACAATTTTACGGCGATAGACGTGGTCGTACCTATGATCCGACAAATCTCCCACTTCTGACCACCGCCGGGTGACGGATGCATCGTCGATCAGGTAAAAACCCAAAACACTGGAAAACCTTTGATTAGTATAGTATTCATTTAGTATATTATTATTGTTTTACTACTCAATACCCATGATTCGCACATATTTTTTGAACCCGAGCGTTTTTAATCAATTGTTATGTAATATTTATACTATAAATACTATTGTGTTACACCGATTTATTGTATTTGTGTAGTTTTGTCGTTTGCGACATTGCATCGCCGTTTTTGTTTATTTACATTTATTTTTACCATTTACGGCCGTGTCCGCAGCACCACGACCCCACCGACCGTGTCACTGGTAGGCAGGTAACTGCTTTAGCAGTGATTACCGAATACCGGAATACCGAGTGTGTCACGAGGAAAAGGGTACACCTCGGCTGACCTACTTATCGTTATTTATTGTGTAATAACAATACGCAGTTACTGCTTATTGCCGATACATTGTACAACATCCAGCAACATTTACCTAGCTGTGTTTACCTTTAGATCGTATAAATCTTCCGAGTTTTAAAACAAATGGTCGGTCTCCTCTTCACCCCTCGCGGACTCGCCACCGATCGGCAGTGGCGCGCGCCTGCGCGTTTGGTGGCGACTTCGACGACTGACGGAACGCCACCGCTAGTCCGCCACACACCGACTTTTAAGCACTGCCAATTAAATTCCGTTAAACACGCGTGACGCGCACTCGATGGCCGAAGGACGCGGCCTCCAAACACGCACGTTAACATCGCTATACGTTTTACGCGAGGAAATTTATTTTTAAAACTCATTTGAATATTTGATACAAACTATTTGGAAACATTTCCAGGCATTAGGTATGATATTATATAAGTGTGGCGTATATTATGTATAAAATAATATATTAAAGATTTAATATTATATTATACATCGTTTGAATAATCAATAAATGTCAAAACCTATAATACCTATAAATGAAAATGTGACTGTTTCAAGACCATATCATATAATATCACTATTTTATAGGTTGCTAGACAAATAGCCAGTTAGGTATTTATGTTATACCTATAGAACTTGTATAATATATTTTATAAACTACCAATCTATGTGAGTATGTGACATATAGTCAGTTGACCGGGTACTTAATATTTGTAGAAATCAAATATTATGTTAAAAACATTATTTCAGTATAGTCAATATTTTCAATTTGGTATCTAAATCTACAACTAAAATGTGACTATATTTAAGCAATTCTGAACTTTTTAACATAAAAAAACATGATTATCTATAGGTACCTGTTCAATATAATCTTTACTTATAATTGCAGTGTATATATTTTTATTCCAGCCTTAATTTTTTTTTCAGTGTTTATGGGCAGGTGCCATCATTGATAAAAGATCATCGATAAAAGAAAATGGCTTCAAGGTAATTTATTAACTTATTTTAATTCCATATATTTTATGACCAACATTATTACAATATTGCAACTTATAAAAAAGTGTATTCATTGTCAAATATATGTATTTAACTGGTACCATCATATGATATTTGATGTTTGTATTTTCAAAATATTTATCACTTTAAAATTATTCTTTTACAGATTAGATAGACTGTTTATATTATTAGAAACAGGAAGTAGTTCAGTTACAAGAAAAGCAGCAGCAAATCAACTGGGACAAGTGGTGAGGCTACATCCTCATGAACTTGAACCTTTATTAGAACGTATATCTACATATTTACGACATTCATCATGGGAAACTCGTATAGCAGCTTCACAAGCCATTGAAGCTGTAATAAAACAGATTCCCCCATGGTGTCCAAGTGGTTTACCTCCTATTAAATTAGGTGTGCAGGATAGCATTTGTTGTTGAAATATTTTTCTGTATTTTTCTTGAATATTGATATTTATATAATATATTTATATTTTATAGAACTTTATAGCGATTTACAAGTAGATGAAAAAGAAAATGATGGGAAATTGTGTTTTGATACATTTGATTTGACTTCTATTATGAATTGTTCTGCTTTGATGGCTTCTACAGATATTGAACAAGATAATCCAGTAACATCAGAAAATGGTAATTTCTAACTTATTACTGAACATACCTACTTTTTTTTTGCATTTTAGTCAAATTTTAATTTAAAGGGGTTGGAAGCGCTCTGTTTCTTAGAAATAAACAATAGACAATTAGTTTAACAGTTGAAGTCGCGTACTACTGTTGTGTGAGTAGTAAATGAACATTTGTGTGAGTGTCCAGCACGCCACCACTATTACCTGCTTATTCTACAACGGTACGCTGACATCAAATGTTTCCGGGAACCATTTTGTTCAGAAGAAAATAATTTTAATCAATCTAGACTTAAAAATGTGACAAAAATACGTCAACTCAGAATGATCGAGGATTTCAATTCTGTAAAAATATTTTTACTTATTGTTGTGTTTTTTATGTTATTGTGAAAGTCAATTTTAAAATAACTGTTTAACTTTCTTAAAAAAGACACAAAAGTAAATCTAAAAATTAAAAAAAATAAGATTTAAGAACAATTTTTTAAATAAATATCAATAAACATCTATTGCCACAATAACCTAGAAAAATGGTGAATCAATTAATATCTTTTTACAGAATGGAAATCTGATTATTTTAAGTAAGCGTAATTTTGTCAGGCTTTTAGGTCTAAAACATGAAATAAATACACGGCTTCCAACTACCTAAATTAAATAAGTCATAAAAGCAATTTTGTAAATATCACTGTATCCGATAATTTTTTAATAAGCATTTATCTTATTTATAAATATTTCCAATCATCAATTAATTAAATCTATTTGAGTTACTCGTTATTTATACCTATTTATATTATTCTTAAACTAGTGATAGAATATATTATTTATAATCTTAAAATTATATAATTAAAAACTGCTATCTGAGGTGACTCACGTGTTGGTAGAGTAAAAAATTGTTTATCAGGTATTTTTACATTATAATTATTATCTATTACATTAAACATTATGCTTATAAAGTTATTATTATATTTACAATTTATTATATTATAATTTGGGAACCTATGTTAAACAAATAGTTAGGTTTAATTTATTTAATTTATTCTATTATATATAAATAAATTGTAAGTATAAACAATCTGAAAATGTGGATTAAAATAATAGTAAGCCTTATAATAAACAAAGATTTAAAAAAAAATTTGAGTTTAAAGGAACATTAAATAATTATATAAAAATATTATTTATATTATATTACAATTAGTATGCTGTACATTTGTTAATACTGAGTACTAATTACTAACTGCAAGGCCTCTTGAATTTTCTATTTGATCTAGAATTATATTGATTCGTGCTGAAATATCAAGGACATGAAATCATCTTTTCTCATTTATATGCTAAGAATACATATTTCTCTATTTAAGTTTTTTTTTTGTTTAAACACTATACATATAATTATTATAGTTTCAAGTTCAAAATAATATTGTGCACCTGGATCTTATACAAATTAAATTAAATATATTTAATGTACCTAATCAATTTAATATTCAAATGTCATTACTCATTATAAAAATAATGAATGATAATGATATTTATATTCTATTTTACAGATACAGAAAAAGTTATTAAGGATCAACAGAAAATTATTAATAAAACTTTGGGACTTGAAATTATTGGTTCAAATATTATTACATCAGATGACATAATGAGCTCATCAATTCCTAGTCAACCCAACTTAAAAGTAAGTATTTATTAGTTACTAGTTAATATATTATATCATGAAGATTAGAACTAAAGAGTCTGTACTCACATTTATAAAACACAAATTATAATGTATGGTTGCGTTAAATAAATCCAACCAATTGTGAACATTGCTTATTATATTTTAGTTAAAATAATTCAACTATATAGTTTAGGGAAATTTTAAATTTCTAAATAATGTATAATATTTTATTGTTAGATTGTACTTGCTACTTAATACAACAAATTAATATATAACTGTAGTATTGTATTTCATAAAGTAAAAAATGAATATTTTACTTTCAATATGCTTCAAATTCTAAATTAAATTATACCCTATAAAGTGTAAGCGCTGAGTTACTTTTTTTTGTGTGTAACTCATGTCATGTTTATCTTAGCACATATTTGTATTGTATAATATATTAAAAATGATGAACTTATACATAACAAAACCACTTATAATTTAAAAAGTGTAACAAATTTAATACTTATATTAAAAAAATAGTATTTGTTGTATTTAAATAATGTAGTTACAATAATAAAAATCTACAAAATACCTAGTCGTTTAATGCATAGAGGTACAGTAAAAAATAGTTAATATTATTAATAAATATTATAATGTAGATTAAAATAGGTTTTTAACACTGGGTTTTTATTTTTTAGAGACAATTGAGTGAAGTAGTAAAAATGGATACTGATTTAGATAAAAGTTCCAGAGAAACAAATTGTGATAGACGAAAAGCCCGCCAGATTGAACTGAATAACAAACTAGTCAGATCAGTGTCTTTAGATGCTGGCTTTACTGGAGCTTCAAATTCACACAAAAAACTTAAATTAATTGATAATAACGAAGAGGTAATCCTAAAATATTATTATATTAACAATTAAAATAATTGTTTTGACATAAAATTAACTTTGCATTAAACATTTTAGATTGTATTTATATTACATAAATCATAATTAAAAAAAAAAAAAAAATAGATTCAATTTTTCTCTATGTCCCCTATTAATTTTTAATTCCCTTTATGATAAGCTATATTATGCCATGCAATATATTCTTTATTTACTAGTGCATTTTAAAAATATTTATTTTGTTTCTAATTAAGGTTGAAAATGACTGGCCATTTAAAGATTTTATAAATACTTTACTTAAAGACTTATTCAATACTAAATGGGAAATACGGCATGGTGCTGCAACAGCTATTCGTGAAATTATTAAACATCATGGTCGAGGTGCTGGAAAAGCTTGTAATTTACCTTCAGATCAAGTATGTTTAATTAATGTCATATTTTATTATATATATACAATAATAAAGTATGTATAATCATTAATAATCAATCTTATAGCATTTTCGATTTGACAAAATAGTGTGCACTGAAATTCCAATAGCTCTACATGAGTATTGCACTCACTATCTATAAATCGAATAAAAAAATTATTATCAGATATAAATAATAAATATAATTATAATGATAATAATACGATAAATAAGAAATTACATAATAATGTGTTCCGTTATCACATTATAAGATAATACTATCTTAAATCATGCCTGTTATAGAGAAAAACTGTTCATATATTTTATTAAATGCATCCATCGTACTCACATAAACACATAATCAGCGGTGTTAAAAGTGCACACAAGTGCCTCAGTGTAATACATTGAATACAAAAGAATTGCACCAGCTCACTGAATATTGGTCAAATCAAATGTTTTTGCACTGAGTGCAAAAAATGCTTAAAAGTCGAAAATGCTATCAGTATTTACATTATTATAATTTTGAATGTATTATTTATTATCAGATGGAAACCCATCATCAAGCATGGTTAGAAGATGTGGGACTAAGGCTTTTATGTGTTCTTGCATTAGACCATTTTGGAGATTTTCTTGGTGATCAAGTTGTAGCACCTGTTAGAGAAACATGTGCTCAAGCTTTAGGTATATCTTAAGTACTTGAAAAAAAGTTACACTAAAATAGTATATTTGTTTTAATTATAGGTTTTATTGTTAAACTAATGTCTGAAGAAAATGTTTTAAACATAATTCATGTACTTATACAACTTATTCAACATACTGATTGGACAACCAGACATGGTGGATTATTAGGACTGAAGTATTTACTAGTTGTTAGAAAAGTAAGTTATTGAATATTAATTATAATTTATATATAATACTAGCTAATCCTGCATGGCATTATCCTTTTTTAAACTGTTAAATATAAGATGCACAGGTTTTTAATACACTTATTTAATATTTGAATTATTTTGATCAAATATAAAATACAGGAGTAAAATTATATCCAATTAAAATAATTTTACTTACCATAATTTAACGTAATTTCTGTGAAAACTCCGTCAAAATCAATTCATTCGTTTCAAAACCTTAGATAAACAAGCAATCAAATGTATCTACTATCTGTGTGTGTTTCATGCAATATTATATTTAATTTTGTATGTTTATACTTTAAAATCGCACATATATAAAATTTTAATTTCTTTTAATTTGTGATACACGAGATAAATAAAAGGATAAAATAAATGAAAATGCGATCATTTTTAAATTGCATAAAAGTCAATTTTCCAAAGTTATGTGGTATCCTGTGAACGGGCAATATATTATTACATATATTACTCCCTTAATAATTTTGAAAACATATTTGAATTTTCTAAGAAATCTATTTTGAATCTTTGAGTCAAAATTATAAGAAAACTATTTATTTTTTTCATTGAAATTTCTTTTTTTAAGAAATTTTTTCTTATTAAAAATAATAAATAAAAAATATGGCTTGAAGAGTCCAAAGTTGAGTTAACATCAAAATAAAATGTGTTTTCAAAAATAATCATACATTTATAATATTATAAAATATATTATGAAATATTCATATAGGTAATAATATATTTTCAGTGTATTACTTATTTGTAAAGAAACCATTCAGCCACCATTAGTTTAAAATTAAATATTTATTTTATTTTTGAGCTTTTTTCTGAAAAAAATTAGAAAACTGTTCTCATCATTTTTTTTTTCATTTTTAATATTTGGTTTCAAATCTTTGTTTATCTTTAAAAAGTAACTAATATAGATACACACATAATTAATAAATATTTTTATGTATAATCATAATTTATTTAACATTTTCTTTTTTTAGGATATCATTGAAAAAATATTACAGTTATCATTTCCATTTATATCTAAAGCTCTTATGGATACTGTAGATGATGTTAGTGCTGTAGCTGCATCTGCTTTATTGCCAATAGTTGATTTTATGATAAAATGTGATGAAAAATGGGCGTCCGATGTAATATCCATTTTGTGGCAAATGTTGGCGGTGCAAGATGATTTAACAGCATCTTGTTATAACTTTATGACTTTATTAGCTGCGTTGTTTAGCCTTCCATCTGGAAAACTATTAACGTAAGTTTAACAATCATTTTTATTATCCGTAAAATGAAAAACTAAGAGTTAACCATTTAGAAATGAACCAATTCTTCATGTTTTACCTCGACTTTGGTCATTTTTGCCACATAATGCAACTCAAGTACGTTTAGCTACTATGAAGTCCTTAATGACTTTAACTTCGACTCCACAATTATCATATGCTGATAATATTGAGGATATAAAATTACTTCAAGATGCTATGAGGCATATTTTTCAGAGAGCAATGGCTGAACCAGACGAAGAAATTCAACAAATAATAAAAAAAGTAGGTTTTTCATACATTATTGTACTATTTGGATATTTTTTAAATTATTGTTTAAATAATTTCTAATCCAGGTTTGGGCTAATTTAATTGTCAACAGTAGCTTAACAGCTCTTTTAAATGCTGCTTGCCCATACATAGGATTATGGTTGGCAATGACCATGCAATCAGATAAAATACCTTATGATACATCTACTATTATTCAACATATTCCAACTGGACCTAATAAAGTAATAATTGTATCACTAATATGTTCCTAAATGCTGTTTTCTGAATATAATAAACATTGTAACTTAACATTGGGTTTTATATTTAAGGTAGATAATATATCTAGCATGCCAAACGAGACAAGTATAGATATCAAATACTATATCGGTGGAAGTGAGGCAATCCCAGCTGACCAAAGAGAAAAAAATGCAATTAGAGCAAGACATTTAGGTGCAGAAATGTTGGGTATGTTTTCTGAATACAAATAAATTTGTAAATACTACTAATGCATATGTAAACTTGATTTTTAGGTTTATTATCTTGTTATATTATAAAGCCTGCGCCTAATATTTGTTACACAAATGAAGATGAATCACCTGTAACATGCTATACAAAATTATTAATCAGTAATTTGGAATCTAATGTAGCTATGCAACAAAAGATGACTTCTTTGGTAATATCAGAATGGTGTAAATTACAAAAATTAGACAGTTTAGCTTCAAAAATATTAGCTGAAAAAGTAACAGACTGTATGAATCGTATGATTTATTACGATGAAATGTCATTCTCAATAACAAAGCTTATACAAGATGCTCATGATTTTCTTTCGTCATTGAAACATTATAAATTAACGACTCCACAACAATTAAACCAAGTAAAATTAAAAACATTTTAATATGTTAAATAATTAAATTAAAAATAAATATACAATTTTAATTTAATTTAAGCTTGTAACTTTGGAACACATTGAGCTTCTCACTGGACCAGAAACTGGAATATTGATTTCATCTCAAAAACTCAAACCAAAAATATTTGAACAACTTGAAGATAGGCGTCTTTCATTGAATCAGGCGCATAAACATATTAGTTCTGATTTAATTTCCTTAACTACATCGTAAATAATACATGTTTTATACATAATATATAAATTATAATATTTATAGATTTATATTATTACTCAATTTAGGACTAAAGCAACATTAGCTGGTGCATTGACAATGCTTCAATGTTTACCAGAAAAAATACGACCTATTGTTAAACCATTAATGGAATCTATCAAGAAAGAATCAAACGAAATGTTACAAGTAATATATTAAATATTTAAATTTTTGATTAAATGTTAATTAATTTTTCAAAACTTATTTTAGCGCTGGTCAGCTGATCACTTGGCTATTTTGATGGATTTATGTATAAATCGTTCCTCATGCCCTAACACAACCATAATTAATAACCTATGTTCTTTTTTATGTGTTGATCCAGAATTTACACCTAAAATTGTAAGTCAAATAGCAATACAATAACATTTTTAGATTCTTAGAAACTCTGAGCTTAAAATCTAATTTAGTATTCTTTTTTTATAATTACTACCTCCTAGATTTGTGTCTTTTTTGTATCATAGCAGTATAGACTCGTGCCGGCAAAAGAACACTTCTTGGCAGCGATCAAAATTTGTCCTATCTCGCGCATTCTCACCACTAAACCTTCCCAAACGCTGACATTAGCCGCTAGTTGTGCGTAGCGAGTGGGAGAATTTAAGGTGGCAACTAATTGGTAGAGTGGGAGAAATTTCGGTACAAAACCGCAGAGCTCCGTCATTTGGATGCACGAACGAGAAGCATTCTCTCGCCGGCACGAGTATAGTGTTATGTACTATGGAAGTTTTATGCTACAATATTTTGATAATTTAAAATAATTCCTATAGAAATTGTTTACATTTTCTATGTTAATTCCTTAATGTTAACAATTAATAGTAATATAAACTTAAGATAATGTTGAGTTTACATAATTAGTTTTTATAATGTCAAAGATAAAATATTTCTGCATTACCCTGGCAATGCAAGGTTAACTAGGATTACCTTAAATGTCTCATAATATATATTAATTTTGTTTGTTAAGTGAATAAAATTATTTTATGCCTGAACTTTGATTTTCTTAAATTTACTAATATTTTTATTTGATTACGCAGTATATTTTTATGTATATAATCATAAAATGTATTTACAATTAATGTATCTATACTGTTTATTTTAGGGTACTGAAGATAGAATAAAATATGAATTAATTCTCATGCATCAGAAATTATTACAAGTAATAAACATTATATAATTCTTGTCTTGAATTGTTAAATATTCATAAAGAAATTATTTTATTACAGAATGCAGAAAAGTTATTAATGAAACGTACTGGACAGCGAGGATCAGGAAGACCACCAATACACTGTGATATAAATGTAGAAATAATACTAAGTGACAAAGATCAGGTAATATTACTTATTACTTATTTATTACTGTATTTCTTACATTTATATTTTAAAATTAAAGTAACCCAACATTAACAACCATTATAGTTATCATATCTTTTCAACTGCACAATAAGTATACATCTGAATTGCAATTTGTACTTTTGTAGTTATAATGAAAAAAACATTGAATAATACTCTCTTATAAGTAACCTTTTAAAGTTTCTAATAAATAATACAGAATAGTATTTTAATCCTATATAATTTTATTCTACCTAAACTTATTTTAAAACAATATATTAATTAAATGTGTTTAAATGTTATAGGAACAAAAACTTATCAATAATATACAAAAAAGAGGTGCATTATATGCTTTACAAACTATTTGTTCATATTTTGGTGAACATTTACAAAGTAAATTACCAAGGCTTATTGAAATAGTTTATAACAGCATAAAAAATATAGAATTCCCATTAAATGATCCAAGTAAGTTTCATAAAATAAAACTAAAAATAAATTGAACGAGTTTTATATATTATTATTTGAATTCTTTAATTTTAACGTTTTGCTGTTTTAGATATGAATACCTTAAGAGAAAAAGATGAAGAAGCGCAAGAATTAATTAAACATTTACAAGTGTTTGAAGTAGTTTGTTCAAAAATGCACAAATCTTTTGTTCCTAAAGTAATTATAATTTAACTTATCATTAGTATATTCTATGAGTTGAATTTTTTGAAATGATTTATATATGAGTACGTTATATTAATTTTGACATTAAAAAATCATAATTTATTTATTCTAAGAGGTCAGTATTTCTTACAGCCGTACAACATATACTCCTTTTCAAAAGAGAATATACCGGTCGGCGACCAATTTATGTCCAGCGGCGCGCATTCCCCACCAATTTCCCATTGTTAGCGAGATCACGTGGTTCTCGACGCACCAATCGAAACATTCGACATGCGCGAAAGCGGTATATTCTCTTTTGAAAAGGAGTATAGAAAAATAAATGTCAGTCAATCTAATATTTTGGTGTTGTTAGCTTTAATATTAAAATAAATTAATCTATTATCAAACAGTTACGATTAATATTTTTTGAACTACAACATAATAATTAAAATCATTTTATTTCATTAAAATATTTTTCAAAATTAGGATTGTGTTTAAAAAAAATTGCACTTGTTTACTTTATATATTTGTAAATTTCTATAAGTAAGACTTATGAGGAACATAGTATTAAGTATTCAAGCCAATTTACTAGTAAATAAAAATTGTAAACACAAAGTCAACAAGGTTTTTTAAAAAAAATTTATATTTTTTTGATATTTATATCATGCTAGGAAATGCTAATATGAATATTTGGTGAAAATTGCAAGTTTCTATGGTTGTTCATTTTTGAACTACAACAAAAAACCAAAATCAATTTTGTTGAGGACTGATTTTCTGTAAATATTCCCATTTTTGTTTTTCTGATTATTTTGAAAAGTACCTACTTGTTTTGACCCTCTAAAGTACCATCAAGTAAAAAATTGAAGCATTATTGAGAAATAAGAGACACAAAAACACACATTGTTCTAAAACTAATAAATTTATTTATCTACTCAGAATCTTAAGTGCCTAATGCTTATGAAATAATGTTTAATATTATATGTAGAAATTAATTATTTATTTTTTCTAGCTTCTGGAGCTGTTGCCAATTTTCTCAAAACTTCTTATTCATCCATATTCTGCTGTTAGACATATAAGTGCTCGCTGTTTAGCTGCATCTGTCGAGTTAAATCCTGGAATTACAATGGCAACAATTATAAATGATGTCTTACCTCTTCTTGATGCTGCCGACAGTGATGTTAAACGAAAGGGAGCTATTGAAGCAGTGGTGTGTATTGTCGATAAGTTACAATTTGACATTGTACCTTACATTGTCTTATTAATCATCCCGCTTTTAGGTAAATTAAATTAATTATATTATACTTATATAGTTATATATTAATGACATACAATTTAAGCATCTTTTAATATTGGTGTTATTATGTTAGGTCGATTATGTGATCAAGAAGAAAGCGTTCGTAAAATGTCTTCACAATGCTTTGCAACTCTTATTCAATTAATGCCACTTGATGGCAGTGTACCTGTTCCTCCAAATTTAAGTGATAAAACCAATCTATTAATTCAATCGCAACGACAATTTTTAGATCAACTTTTTAATCCTAATCAAATAAGTGATTTCAAAGTGCCAATTATGATAAATGCTAAATTAAGATCCTATCAACAGACAGGAGTAAATTGGTTAGCTTTTTTGAATAAATATAAGTTACATGGAATTTTATGTGATGATATGGGCTTAGGCAAAACTATACAATCATTATGTATACTCGCTAGTGATCATTACAATAAAAATGAAAAGTTTAAGGTAATAAATAAATAATTTACTATTTATTTTATCGAATTACTATATTTAAAAATAAATTTTAGGAAACCGGTAGTCCAGATTCAGTTCCTTTACCATCTATAGTTGTATGTCCTCCTACATTGATTGGGCACTGGACTCACGAAGTACAAAAGTTTATTCCGAAAAATATATTGAGACCATTACAATATTCTGGACTACCCGTAGAAAGACAAAAGTAAATAATTATTTTTATTGCATAATGTACATATTGAATGTATAGTTTTAATAAAAATACATTATTTAACTAAATTCAACATATTCAAGTAGTAACAAATAAATTGTTTTTAATAAATTGAAAAATGTTATTTCAGATTAAGAGTTTATGCTGATGACTATAATTTATTTATAGTATCTTATGATATTGTACGTAAGGATATTGAATTTTTTTCAAAAATAAAATTCAATTATTGCATATTAGATGAATGTCATATTATAAAAAATGGAAAGACTAAAGCAAGTCAAGCCATTAAACAATTGAAGGCAAACCATCGCTTAGTTTTATCTGGCACACCGATTCAAAATAGTGTCTTAGAATTATGGTCATTATTTGATTTTTTAATGCCTGGATTTTTAGGCACAGAAAAACAATTTGCCGCAAAATATAGCAAACCAATTTTAGCAAGTCGTGATGCAAAATGTTCATCAAAGGAACAAGAAACTGGTTAGTAAAATCTTCAAATTTAAATTCATAAAATATCTTATGTATTATTTATAATAAATTAATTCATTTCGTAGGTGTTTTAGCAATGGAAGCTTTGCATCGTCAAGTTTTACCATTTGTTTTGCGTAGAATGAAACAAGATGTTTTAAGTGATTTACCTGCTAAAATTACTCAGGTAAATAAAACTAAAAATAAAATAAAAATAGTATTAAAAAATAAAATTGTATGTGTAGGATTACTATTGTGATTTGAGTCCTATTCAACAACAGCTTTATGAAGATTTTTCAAAAACACACATACATAAACATTTATCGGAAACTGAAACTGATGAAAAATCCGTTAATAATCCTCCCAATAAAAATAATATTCTTCAGGTAATTATAGATATTTATTTATGCAAACATTTAATATTAAATTATCTTTTTTATAGGCGCTACGTTATTTACAAAACGTATGCAATCATCCAAAATTAGTACTTACTCCACAACATCCTCAGTATTCTAATATAATTAAGCAAATTTCAGAATCTAATTCTAGTCTAACTGATATTCAACATGCTGCAAAATTACCAGCCTTAAAGTGAATAATTAATAAATTTTGTGTTAATGTACTTTCTATTATATGAATTATTTTTTTAGACAACTTTTAATGGACTGTGGTATTGGATTAGTAAGTAATAATGAAACTGTGATAAGTCAACATAGAGCTTTAATATTCTGTCAACTAAAATCTATGTTAAATATTATTGAAAATGATCTCTTTAAGTAAGTTATTTATTTTTAACTCTATATTTAATTATTTAATTATTAAAATTGATTTTATATATAGGGCCCATATGCCAAATGTAACTTACCTTCGTCTTGATGGTAGTGTACCTGTGTCACAGCGATATGCTCTTGTTAATCGTTTTAATGTTGATCCATCCATTGATACTCTTATAATGACCACTCAAGTTGGAGGATTGGGTCTAAATTTAACTGGAGCTGATACTGTATGTTATATGATACATTCACTATCTATTTTTAAATTAAAACTTATGTACCTAATAAGATATTTATTTACTGTAGGTAATTTTTGTAGAACATGATTGGAGTCCTATGAGAGATCTACAAGCAATGGATCGAGCACATCGTATTGGTCAAAAAAAGGTAGTCAATGTATACCGTTTAATTACAAGATCAACACTAGAAGAAAAAATAATGAAGTATGTATCTAAAACAATAAAATTAAAATTGTCTAGAAAACATTCTTTAATATTTATGTTTATCATTTTAGTTTTCAGAAGTTTAAGCTAAAGACCGCCAATACAGTAATATCTTCTGAAAATTCAAGTCTTCAAACAATGGGAACTGATAAAGTAATGTTGAACATTTTGTTTGAAAATACTAAAATATAGGCATCTTCAACGATATATTTTTGAATATCTATATCGTTTTGAATTGTGCGATATCGATATCTCTATGACTGTCAATAATGCCAATAATCAAATACTCAATTGACTGGGTACTAGGTAGTAACTAGTGGGTATTATATTAACAATTAATTGTTTTGAAATATATTTTTCAAAAGCTTTGGCATGAAAATCAGTTTTCTTGGTGTACATCGATTATCGATACCTAAATTTCTGAAAAAAAGTTTGCGATATCGATATCGTTGAAGAAGCTTACAGTAAAATATATTAATTGACATATTTTGTGCTCCTCAGCTATTAGATTTATTCTCATTGGATGATCCGTCGAAAGAAAAAAATAAAACCAATTCTTCTGGTGGTTCCATGAAATCTGTTCTTGAAACTTTACCAGAGCTCTGGGATACCAAAATCTATGATGATGAATATGATTTAAATAGTTTTATTCAGACTCTAAGTAATGATTGATCCTATAATTAATTTGATTATGTATTGTTTTTTAACATTTTTTTTTTTTTTAATTATGATATTTATAATAATTTATACCTAGTGAAAACAAACCAAATATTAGGATTTTAGATTTATAACCATTGAATGTACCTATAATAATTTAATATCTTAATTGCTTATAGTATTTTGTACTCATTGTGTAATAAATGTTTTTGTATCAAAGCAATTTTGATTACAAAAATTATTTGTGTACTGAGTTAATAAAATCTATATTTTACTCTTAAAAGATAAGCTGAGTATGCTTTATGTTACTTCATTAAAAAATGGACGGAGAATCTGGAAATAAAGTTATAATGTAATTTAGTTTAATTAAGTTACTGTCAATCTTGGCTGTCCAAAAATGAAACACAATAACTATACAATAACTTTTTTTATACAACTTATAATATTTTGCAGGAGAGCTAGTTTACTAAACTGATAATTTTTGATAACGAGGTATAGGAATTTTGCATGTAATAATGTAGATACTGTGTTTTGGATTTTGAAAAAACTTTGTCATACAAATACTATGGTAGTTACTTGTTACTAAATCATAAACTAATGGTAATACTGCTAAGAGGTTAGAATAAAAAAAAATCATCAATTTAACAAAGAATATGTATATGTAAAAAAGTCCATTTTGATAAGAGGTGTAGTTACTGTGTTCCATTTTTAGACAGCCGATCTGTCTAGTCATATATAATCTTATAGTCATAAATATTAGTTTTTTTGTAATTATCCAATGTTTTATACAACATACCATCTTTAGATTTTTCAATGCAATTTATTTTATTTTAAATATTGTACTTCGTTCTAAATAATCCAAATATGTCATGTATAAAATTAAAATAAAATAAATATAAAAATCAAACTTATGTGAGAAGAATATCAAACTGAATTTCCATGCCAAAACGTTACATTTTATTCACAAACTCGCGTACTTATCAGGTACGGTGCTAAGGGGAGGGGTTCAGTCAGTTCAGGGAGGACTTAAGCTCCTTCCATAGACATAACTAGGTTAATATATTTAGAGATACTCAAATTGTAAAGAATTCCCAAACGTTTGTTTATGTATCTTCAAAACTTTTCAACATTTTGACGAAATTAATTTTTTAATAATAATTGTTTTCTACGATTTCAACAAAATATTAATTTTTTTATTTGTAAAAAAATTAATAAATGTTTTATTTATTTATTATTGCATTTACTGAACACTAAGTATTAATCATATAATAGAAATAAAGATAGGTAACCTAAATTATTGCCTACAATTTCGGTCGCTCAATACCAAATACATTCTAAATTTATGAAATAAAAGTTAAAAGTAGCACAACCATTCATAACCTAATACGAAATCAAAATTTCAAGTGCCCATCACTAATACAGTTCACACTTTCACAGCATTGTTATATTTGTGTTTAGCGTAATAATAAGAAGTAGCGGTAGTAATTATATTACTTGCATTATTCTTTATATGAGGGTAAGACTAGTTGAACCGTATACTGGAGTGAAAATAGTAAATTAATTATAATTCCACCATGGCACCATAAAAAAATACCTATTGCGGTATAGTGTATGTATTTTTGATATTTACAAAAAGAAAACTTAAGAGAAACATTGAGTATTATTTTCAAGCTTATTGATTTTAATTGATTTTCAATTTTTAATTTTTGAAAATTTTTTTTCTTTAAATGTCAATAAAACTTCATTTGTTGGGCAAAAAGCGTGAAAATTTAATACAAGATTCCTATTACAATAATAGTAATTGAAAAATATTAAAAATACATGGGCACAATTTTTTTTTATAAGCATTAATTAAAGTTCGATTTTTGACTACGTTTATCAAGTTTAAAATTTAAAAATCAGTAATGACATTATGCGAATGAACCACAAATTCGGTAACTATCACACCATTTACCCGGCGTGGCGCAGTTCGGTCGCCCACTTCCTGGAACAGTGCGCCGACGTCCGTCTCGCATTTAGGACGTGCCAAGCGAGATCTGTTTATATTATTATGATAATAAATTGTTATTTATATTGTTGAAATTACGTTGAAATGCCGTCGCAGCGCCCACGCCCAGTTTCCAGACGTGAAATTCGACCTAACTCCCGCAGCGAAATTTTTTTCGCCGAAATAAACTCGGCAAGCAATACTACGCGTCCCATTTACTATATTACTATTATTATAAAACTTATGTTTATTTTTCAGTAACATTTTGCGCGTCGGTTGACAAAGTACACTGTCCGTACGCGCCACGGTGTTCGTCTATTGCAATGGACGAGATTTCCCGGTACTCGAGTTTTCCACAAATATAGGTACCGTGAATAATTGAAAACAGTTTTTCGGAAAACCGTTTATAAGTTATGACTGGTGTTTTCATAAATTTTTTACAATATTATTCCGCACGACTGTAACCGAAATCAAAAGCTTGCAAAACTGCCGGTTTAAAAATTTAAAACCGAAGAAACCGCTAAGAATTTAAAAAAATTGTTCGGAAAACCCAAACCGAAACCGATTAAAACAATATTGGTTTCGACCGTTGTTTCACATCCATCGTTATTTATTTTCACTCATTATTGATAGTTGGTGTGAGGCCGTACAATAATATTTACATATAATATATTATTTACGAATAATAATATATATAGTTTAATAACTAATAAATATATTATTAATTACAATATTATTCATTACGAAATAAGTCTATATTGTTTATTATTTTATTGAATAAAAATGTACCTTGACATTTGATTGAAGTTTTACATTGTAGATTACGTTAACTGTAGGAACTTTATAAGGACTTAATTTTCTAGAAAAAACTTCAAAATATCTATGTATTTACGACCTAAACACTTTTGGGAGAACTTAGCACCTGTGAAATTGCACTAGTTGGTAAACTGGTGAGGGTGCTACTGGACTTATATGTGTAGATATAATTTATAAATAGCGCACGCAAGAAGTGCCAAAATATGTTTTTCCAAATTATTTCGTGTCGCGTACAAGTGTGGTCAGTCAGCCTATGATAAAGAAGTGTCGCCTTACGATTTCAACAGCACAGTTGTCAGTTTAGAATTTTTAAGTTTTTCGTATAATATGTGTAACTATATAAATATTTATCATTAATATTAAGTACTTATTATTTATTATTAGTTTAATATTTTTATATTCAGTATTTCGTAATGTCTAGTAGTGATTCTAGTAGCGGTGAAGATATTATTTTTTATAATTATTATGAACACCATATGAAAAAACACAAGAAAAAAAATGTCATATCGATTTGTCTAAATATTGTCTCAAAACAATTTAAACATCATTTAAATGTACAACATTTTTTTGTTTATTTTGAATGTCGAATAACAATATAATATATAATCGATATGTCATTCCCTCAAAAATATTATTCCTTATCTTTTCTGTATTTCGTGTACTCTAAGATTACTTAAAAACAAAGAAAATATGATTCAGTTTTAATGTATTTTCTCTATTTTGCGCGTGGGCCAGAGAGAGAAAACAAATAGTGCGTTGACACACTGCAGTAATGTACCTAATTTGCCTATACAATATGCCGGACAACACATTATGTTTGTGCGAAGTATCTTAAACAATCTTTATACATACGATACACCCAGGGGCGGACTGAAAATAAAAATTAACCATGGGGAAACACAAAATTCGGCCCAATTTCGGACTAATAATAAAATATTTATAAGTTATCAGCCAAAATTTTCATCAGGCCCAGGCAGGGATCGCTCATAGCCAGTCCGCCCCTGGATTCACCATGTCACCATACACCTCATAAGTATTTATGACGATAAAGTAGTATATAACCTACATGATAGATATATGTATATGTGTATTACATATTTTACAGTTATATATTTTCTTATAATTTTCATTAAAACATAATAATAAACTTCGATATTAATAGGTTGTTATCAAAACTCACTGTTAGAATCAAAACGACTGTAAGAACTAAGAGGTCTAGGAGTTCCAACAGGTAAATACATTTAAAAAACCAAAAAAAAACTAAATTAATTTTAATTTTATCCGGTTTAGATTGTATTAGAAGTCGAAATGAAATATTTAAATAAATGCATGTGGTTTAGAATTACTCAATTCAGATGGCGGTAAACAATAATAAATACAACTTGTATTATATTTACAATGATGTGATTTTTATTTACGTGAAGTTTACGCAATTTATAGTAGAAAAAAATATGCTCGATCTACAACATCGAAGTTCGAACGTGGTTTCTGGTAGCACATTGCGTATACTTACACAGCCGCAAAAAAAAATGTGGGCAAGTCAGTAAAGCAATACTGAGCGAAGACGGTCAGTCAACCTATGATATTCAAAGTTGGCAGTAACTAGTTAAAAAGTTAATAGTTACTTTAACTAAGTTATTTACAAAAATTTTCCTATTATGCTTTATGGACTGTATATTATTTGCATTGATATTTTTGAGAACCGTCAGGACGGAGGTATATCTACCGACGATTGTAGGTATGTATATTATTATATTTATTAATATTTTCTATATTATAGTATATTATAGACATATAGTAATTACTAATTAGTACTATTATAGTGAATAGTGATTATTATCATTTATTTATTACTTATTTAAAATATAACTAGGAAGTTTCTATTTTCCATGAAATTACAACGGTAAAGATGTATGTTACATTGTTACTATAGTAATTTCTGATACGGTGATACTTATGCCGTGTTTTCTACAAACTACACTCTACATTCCCATAATATTATATTGGTATATAAATAAAATAATATATAAGAATTAATTTTTGTCAATTCATAAGTCTCTATATTATATAATATCAGCTTATGCAGTAGTGTGTCAACTGGTGTGAGTGTGTAACTATGAGGGTTCCAAAAAAAAAATAAGTAACTTAACTTAGTTATTATTTTCATGAAAATTTGTAACTTAACTTAGTTACTCAAATTCAATAACTTTTTAACAATTAACTTTAACTTAGCTTAGTTATTTTTTATTTTTTTTTTATTTTATAATGATTTTTAGGATAACTTAACTTTAACTAGTTAAAAAAATTGGTTAACTTGCCCAACTTTGATGATATTACTAAGTATATTTGATGATATTATTTTGAATAAAGTAATTTATATATAACCTATTTATGTGGAACCTTGATTAAAATTTTCAATCCTTAGCTATTAAAGTTAAACGATTTATACATTTTTAACTACAAAATAATTATTAAATTTTGTCAAAATTCGAACTTTCAATAGTTATAAAAAATATTGTGCCTATGTATTTTTGATATTTTTCAACTGCTATTACAACAGTATATCACGAGCCTCGTATTACATTTTCACGCATTTTACTCAACAAATAAAATTTTATTGATATTTATAGAAAAAAAAAACTAAAAAAATTAAAAACTGACAATGTCCGTAAACGGCTCAAAAAGAGTCAAAGTATTTTCAAAATTGTATGGTGTATAGAAAATGAAAATATAAACATTCAGTAAAATTGTCATGTATCTACAGCTATTCGTTTTTGAATTACAAAAAAAAACCCTACATGTGAAATCGAAGTAGAAAGGTATACAAACTTATGAGGAATCTTGTATTACATTTTCAAATCTTGGATTTAAAAAGAAAAATGTTTATGAATTCCTAACCCAAAATAATTTACTAAATTTCGTGATTTCTCTGTGTTTTGTTAAGGTATGAACTTTAAATGCTCATAAAAAAAACTGTGATTAAGAATTTTTAATATTTTGTCATTGTAAAAATATAGTAGGATTTTCAAGCTTTTTTACCCAACAAATAAAGTTTTATTGACATTCATATAAAAAAAAAAACCAATAAAGTAGGAAACTGAAAATGTCCCTAAACAGTTCTAAACGAATCAAAATATTTTGAAAATTTTATCGTGTATAGAAAATGCAAATATAAACAACCATTGAACATTTCATGTATCTACAGTAATGTTTTTTTAGAGTTACACCAAAAACCAAAATCAATTTGGTCGAAAACCGATTTTGCGTAAAAATTCCCGTTTTTCCTTAATTTGTATGTTGTTTTTCCAGGCACTTTTAAAAACTATTGAGAATTTTAAATTTTGACCTCCCGAATGCACCAACTAGATTCACTTTCCCATCGAACAAGATACTGTTGATAAAAATCGAAGCAGAACTGTTGAAGAAAATTGAAGCAGTTTAATTGCCCCAAACCGTGATGACAGACACAAAAAAAAAGTAAAATAAAAAAAAAACGCACACACATTATTGTAAAATCAATAAATTCATCGCTCCACTCAGAATATAAAAATCTCGTTGGTACTTTTAGTGATTTCAATGATCTGCTCAATGAAGAGGTAACTTCAATCGACACCTATACTGTACAGCAAAGTGTGGATTACCCAGGTATTTGCCCCCTTTTTTAATTTTACAATTTACAGTTATACGACGTAATGCCCAGTGGCGTTTGGTATATTTTTACTGTATGTATTATGTGTACATTTAAAAAATATTCTTCTATAATATAATTACATATTATTCATATAATCCCTCCCATCGAAAATGTCCATGTACGCCAATGGTAATGTCAATAAATGATATATAATGTGGTTTTTGAATACCATAGTAGGTATACCAACTTTTTAATGACTATTTAAACAAATTTTGACAACCATGGTGTTGTAGAAGGGAGGGGTGCTATGTTGAACTCCTGTAAATAATAAATGTTTTGTTCAAGTATACCCATAAATAATAGATTTCATATTTGTGTCATGCCGTTATATACATCGCTTATTAACTACGAATTATATATAATATATATCAACCTTAAGTTTTACAGCATTCAAATATTCAACACTAAACCCAGGTGACTCGTCAATAGAAGAATACCATTTTCTGATAGTACTTGGATGAGGTAAGGTCTTATAAAAAATCTCTCTAACATAGCTGTATGCAGCCTAAGAATAAAAATGTAAAGTTGGCCCAAATGTTATTAATTCTGGTGATTTACTATTTTCTGTTGACATATGTAAATGTTTCATAATGATTTAACTTTGAAGAGGTGGTATACTTTCCTATAAAAATGATCAACAACATAAATCATTGCTAACAAAAAGTTGAAAATAATAGTATCATTTATTTATAATAATATAGTATTATATATTTAATACTAGTATTTATAATCAACAGTGGCGCAACTAGGGCTGAAATGTTGACCCCACTTGAGATTACATAAAAAGTAACCTGTGGGGACGTTGCCCCAACACCACCATATATGTACACTTAAAAATATAAAAAAAAGTCATACAAACAAAATCAATTATTTATTCACTCAAGTATTTAACTATACATTATTTTTTAATATTTATATTATAATTTTCAAACATTAACAATAATATTTTTTGCTTAATACCTTTATATTATATATTATAATATATCCCCGAAATAAAATATTACGTTTCCTAATAATATTTTAACGATATGTAAATAATAATAATTATTATTAGAAGTAGATTTTACAAGTTTTACTTGGTAGATACAATATTTAAAAGATTATAAAATAAAAATATTTCGAATGATCGATACATCAAATAAAATAAATCATTATTAAACAAATAGTTAATGAATGTAGATACCTCATCAGTAATCTTTTAAAAGAACCATTAACTTAATATGTTATTTCACATCGTGATATAAAACAAAACAATATTATTGTTAATTTTTGAATATTATTTATTATAATATTAATTTTTTTAATGAAAAGTATAGGTACCAATATTATATAAGTATAATAATATATTTGTAATTAAATATTAATAATGTAATAAATTACACTAATTACGCTTAAAAAATGCCATGTGGTTGTCAGTAATATTGTAGTCTGGAGGTTATTTTTCCTAGGGTCGGCGATTTTTTTCAGGGGATTTTTATTCCACTATTATCCCTATGTTATAGTTCAGAGCATAGGTATACTGTAAAATTATGTGTAACAATCTTACCAAATACAAAATAATTTATATCATACTGACATAAATTATTGTTTTCTTAACACGAATACAAGCATACAACTTATGATATTTACCATATTTATCATAGGCAATATAAAAAAAGTTTAAAAAAAAATTTAAAAAATTAAATAATTACAAAAAAAGTAAGAAATAAAGTCTAATTTTTAAAGATTTGTTAATATTATATAAAAGAATTGAATAATTTATTTTGAGAGGGCTATTACAAGTTTTGGGGGGCTAAGCCCCTAGTTGCGCTTATGCAAATCAATGATACTATTTTATTCGAAGACTAGTATGAGTATCTTGATACTTTTTTAAAAGTATTCAAACGAATGCAGTTTAGCTCAGTTTAGGAAACCCAGAGATCGACTTATGTACACAGTACACCACGTTCTCATTGGCCCATTTCAAATTTCACCCTTTTTTTTTTTATCAATTATCAATTGATACGTGGTTCAAGTCAAGATTTGAATTATTTTATACTAATTTTGACAAATAAAAAGAACTATTTTATCGTAAGCACAATACATCGATTGCATATCATAAAGATCATATAAGTATGAGCCTACACGTGAAGATATCTAAATAGTTATATATTTCTGCTATAAGTAATGTAATAGGAATAGACGCCTAACTAATTTAACAATAAATTATGATATATTAATAATTAAATTCTAAATAAATTCGGTTAGTGATCTCAACATAATTATTTTTATTTTGTTTACCTCTGCAGTACCTCAGAGTAGACGTTTCTTACTGGACTAAGACGTGTATAGTCATTGTACTCGTACAGACGTACCTACAACAAATGTGCACAACTTTTGGGTTAGCGAAAAAGATTGTCCGGGTAGGCACGTATACTTCCAAGTTCTGTCGCATGACACGGAAACAAAACACCAATCCTACCGGCTGCCTGTTTTCTTTACGGACCAGAGGCCGCCAAAACATACACTCGCACACGACGTGCGACTCACGCACACGATGATAACTGCGACCAGTTTTAGAAATACGGGTCAACGGCCGCGCATCAAGCAGTGTACTTATATAATATAAAATAAGTATACGTTCGGCAAATCAGAAATCATACAAATTTTATTACACACGCACGTACAAGGTTATATACGTCATAATATACGTCACCGCTTCTTATGATTAACTGTAATATTTTTATTTTATGCATCAGTGTTTTCGAGGGTATACGGCGGGGTTATATGACCCATTTACTATTTGGTAAATTATAGCGTCATAGAGTAATAACTCTAAGAATTTAGCGCAGGTATACCCTGTGAAAATGGGCGGTTCCATTTTCCTCCCAAAATGAGATACCGTTTTCCTCCACACAGAAAAAAAGGTTGGTTTCCATTTTCCTCCAAATTATTTTCGACTAAAGTTATATCTATTTTCCTCCAATATTTATGTTGTAGCATTACGTTCCGTTTTATAAAGATAGAGTAAATCTAGGATCACATTTTGCGCTTATCGGCTGATGATTACATTCTGCCAGTGGCGCGGAACTATATTTTAAAAAGGGGGGCAAGTAAAAGTTGTACGGACCATCACCCCTGTTTACAAAATATTGCTGCATATGTATGCATTAATAGCTTATAATTCATAAATAGTTTGTTGGGGGGTACCCACGGACCCCCACGACCTCACCCACCGAAAAAAAGGGGGGTAGTTGCCCCTCTTAGGTTGAAGGTTCGGCGCTACTGCAATTCTGGTATCGGCTATCTATATCAGCTATCGATTAAGCCTAATAAAGATACGTACATAAAAATATAACATACATTTCTTTAAACAGGTTGTTACTGAAATGTCCAATAATTATAAAAAAAATATAATATTATAATCTATTTATTTATTTTTTTTGCAATCTATAAATTATTTATAGGTATTAGGTAATTATTTTATTATTTTATTTGTATTAAACATAATAACCTGACAAAAACATTCTTTTTGCTATGCATAAATTATTTGTATCAACTATTTCATTATTTTATTTATTATTTATTGGAGGAAAACGGTTTCTCGTTTTTGGAAGAAAATGGCTACGGCCGTGAAAATAGTATAAATGCGCATAGTGGAGGATTTACGGGGGGGGGGGGGGGTGAATGTCCATTTACCTTGGAAAAAAATTCAGCAATCCCTATTCTGAATAATTATTATTTATATAGTCATAATATGAGATTCATTAATTATCTATAAGTTATTAGAACCGTGTAGTAAATATTTAGGATTGTTTATTACCTACCACATGAAAGTGTATAACGTATTGATATAGTTAATCATCGTTCGTGAAAGTGATTATTGCAATTTTTTTAATAAATCGTTTGAGTTACCACCACAGATTAATAAGAAGTAAGTACTGCCAAAAGAATTATCAAGTTCAATGTTATAAAACGTTAAAGCTTACGAAAATGTAGGAAAAAAACTAGGTAGGTACCTAATAAGAAATTTGTTTTTGTATAAATATTAGGAGTTTATTATTGTAGATATTGCGTGAGAGCCTACTATGAGTAAGCTACTTTTTGAAAGGTTGAATCTGTATATAGTTTTGCGCTTATAAATTCATCGCATATACCTATAAGTGATCAGCCATATTTGTATATCATTGAATTTGAATTAAGTTCATAAATGAGAGTATATATAGCCTATAGAGTTTTTACGAAAACACTACTAATTTTATGACTGCAGAATATTATATAGATAACAGTGAAATATTGAATGAATGAACAATACTTAATCTAAACTATCTAAACTAGTAAACTGGCGACAGTGACGTACTCAGATATTTTTAATGAGAGGGGTTATATACAAATAATATATATAACTATATGTATATATATCAAAATGTTTATTTTAATTTTATGCATATAGTAAAAAAATACCAGCCGACCGAAAGTTGTGCTAACCTAAATCTAACTACTTATGTGGAAACTTGTATTCAATTTCCAAGTGTATTAACATTTGATATATAGCTTGAAAAGGTTTATCAACACTTATGAAAAATTCAAAAATGTTGAATGATGGCTAAATAAATAACTTAAAATTGGTCAAAATATTTTGAAAATTTAAATGATGATTTATGTAATAATGTAAATTTTATTCTACGATTAATACTTTTTAAATTACAACTAAAGAAGTAAATTCGTTTGAGGAGAAATCGTTATTTTTAAGTGTGAAATTCATACTGTGTATATCCAATTTTGTTAAAATTTACACTTAGATGACTCTTCATAAAAAATATTTATGATATTAGCTCAATTTTCTTTTTTTAGTTCTTGTAATCATAACTTATGTACCTAGAACCTTTTATTGCATTTTCGATCCTAAGATAAAATGATTAAAATTTTTTAAATTTTCAACTACTTACAAAATAATTTACAAATTTTTGAGATCTTTACACGAAATTATTATAAGCATAGTCGCCATTTGTGGTGGTGGTGGTGGTGGGGTGTTGTTCCCCCCCCCCAGAAAAAATATTTAGAGAGAAAACTTGTTATTTTAAATAGGTCAGTAAATTGTGATTCATTTTTGACAGCCCAACAATTGGAGCCGAGTGCCGCTTATTTGATTATTGATTATAGGTAGGATAATTCTTAATTCTAATTTCTAATATAAACATTTAGTGAAAATGTCAAGTATTTTGTTTGTAATCAACAACAAAATAATAAAATAAATATTTTCAAAAACTGATCTAGCGTAAAAATGTTTATTTTTTTTTTCATTTAGGTAAGAGTGCTGGGAATTTTTACTTTTAACCCAACAAAGTACGAGCAAGATCTCACTTAGCCACTTAATACCCCCAAAATCTATGGTATATAGGGGCCGTAATGCTAACGCAGTCCCCCCTCCGGTTCTCGATACAACGAAAAAAAAAATGGTCTGGTATATTCATGGAGTTAATAGGTAATAGTAATCTATGGGTATATTTATATTGATAAAGATATCTTAATATTATGTTTTATGTCTATCATGGTATTTCCACAATTCGATTCGGAATATGAATATAATAATTCCATATAATATCTATAAATTCCATAGACATAATAATATTAATAAACAGGCATACAGACACGCAGACGCACGGACTATAATATCACACGACATACCATATATTTACAAGACGCAACACCGATCGACAGTTGGTCACACTGCTGTAGGACCACTACGAGTTTCGGCGTCGGTTTCCGCCATTTTAGTTGCAGTTTTCGTACACTATTCTCGTGCCGCCGTTCGTGTTTAGCCCGTCCGTATATCCGTTCGTTTTGTGTTCTTCGCGAACAAATCCGTTTAAAAAGTTCAATCTCTGTTGTACACGTTCTGCACCTCGTCATCGTCGTCGTTCTACAACGACCCAACCGTGAGTATTCGCAGCACTCGGCAGTCGCCAACGCTAACATACTACCTACATACAGGGCGCGCGCCGGGTACACGACACACGTTGAGAACCGCCGATTAAGAGTACCGCTTATAATATTATAATTTACATTTGTTAAATTAAATCAAACTGGTCGACGACGCGACCGTCGATCTAATTTAAGAAATCTCCTGTTGTATATTTTATCTCAGTGCGCGCGCCGACGCCGTTCCCCTGACGATCCCCATCACGGCGTTAGCATGTAAATAATATGCCTACCTAACGTGTGCCGACGACGACGATCGAGTTGTTTATCGTACAGATTGTTATTAATAATTAATCATTATCTACATGTTTACAAGACTTCACACGCCTCGCTGACTATTCGTTTAGAGGTGTTTAATATCGACGACTGATAATAGCAGATGCCGGTTGAACGTGATTTTATTCTATATCGATTTTCGGACGATGCCGATCGACCGGCACGCGTCATGGAGTCGTGCGCCGCTC
Organism: Sitobion miscanthi; assembly: GCA_008086715.1. NCBI lineage: Eukaryota > Metazoa > Arthropoda > Insecta > Hemiptera > Aphididae > Sitobion > Sitobion miscanthi. The sequence continues at coordinate 6,893,979 of CM017797.1, forward strand.
ATACGTGTTGATACACGTGAGAGGTGATTGGCCTACTTACGCCCGGATTGAAGCTTTGCGGTTCACATTTCGGTTGATGTGAAAACGTTTTCGGAGGTGCTCCACTAAACCGGACCTATACCCATTTTACGATTTTTTCGCGTCCTCGATAATATTAATAATCGGTATGACGGTATACCTAATTCTAGTGTGGCTCCTTTTGGTATGATTGGGTTGGGGAAGGGGGGACGTTCAATTTCGATTCAGGCTGATAGATTGGACGAATGTTATATGCCGATTCAAGTACATTAATATGGCACCCCAATATAATATACGATCTCAGATAATTTACAATCGCTTGACTAAGAGAGTTACAACGTATGTAGGCACGATAAGGAGAAAAATAACTGAAATTATTTTACAAAACAGCAAATATAATAATATGTTGGGTTTTGTAAATTCTCAAAATATATATTGAAACAAAATTGTCATTATTTTATAATATCATATAGTATTTAAAGAAAATTAGATAATTACATGTATTTTTATTTATTATATATATACATTTATTGTTTACTAGCTCTCCTGCCTGATGTTGTCTAGGCCAAAGATTAGTATTTTTAATAAATATATTTGAGCAAAATTGATATCATATGCCATATATCTTCTAATGTATTATAATATAGCTGATCCCACACACTTTGCTGCTCGTAAAATATGTCAAATCTTTAAAAAAATTGTGATCAACTCCTTTTGGGTGTAACTTCAATCATATCGGATTGCGGACAATGTGTGACGGCATATCAAGTAGGCATTGTGCAAAAATTTGATTGCATGTATGGTTGATCTGCCGGATTAACCAATGGCAACCATTTATAAACAAAAATGTCCATCATAAATCTCAAAATCCCTGCAACAAACCTTGTAAGCTCAGTTTGTATTGGGAGAGTGACTTTCTTAATATAATTCTTATGTTAAAATTATATAATTAGTGATTTTTCTACTTTATAAATAAAAACCAAACAACAGTCATTTTATTTTGGTTATAGACTCTTTATCAAAATCTAAGTTGTATTCAAATAATTTAAAATCATAATTTTTATGAAAGTTGAACATATCATTCTGATTCAAGAGTCTAACTATATGATACAATATTTATATAGTGTTTATATCTTGTATTATGATTATGGTTCACAGTAGATATCAATTTCATGTTTGTAAAAAAAGCATATTTATATAAAATAAAGTATGAAATCTGGGTACATTTAGTTTACAAAATATGAGTTTTGTGCTTGTAAGTACTTCGAGGTTTATTCAGTAAAATTTCTATTTGATTAAACTATTAATGTTGTTTTTAATTACTCCAGTCAATGAATTTTATATTCATCGCTTTTTGAAGATATAGAAAAGCTTGAATAATTACAAATTAAATAATAAAGGTATTTGATCTAAAATGTTTAAATGTATAAAACTATTTATTCATCTCGCTATAAGTTAAAAAAAAATTAAAGTATTTTATTTACTGCATTTAATGTATTCCCTAATAATGAACTATCAATAATTTAAAGCCCTAGAACACTAAATAGTTACTATTCTAACTTAGGAAAAATACATAGTACTAAAAATACATAATACTGTACATAGTAGTATCATGGTAAAATTATCAGTAAATAATTAATCTTAATTTGTATATGTTTGATTAACAGTAAAATGTCTTACAACCGTCGAAGTGGTGGTGGTGGTGGTTATGGCGCTGGAAATAATGGCAACTATGGAAATTCTTATGGACAAAGCCCTAGCAATAATTTTAGTGGCTCTAGCAATTATGGAAGTGGTGGAGTTGGTGGTGGCGGAGGCGGCAGTGGAAATTTCAATGGAGGTGGCAGCAGCCGTTTCAATAATTTCAATAGTTATGGTAGAAATCCGAAGATGAGTCCTTGGGAGTCTGGTGTATCCCCAGGAGGTGGGATGATGCCAAATGTTCATCCCAATCAAATGGCTCTAGCTAATGATTTATTATCTAAACTTTTAGCACCTAATCAGGTAATAAATACAGTTTTATATATTAATTTATTTTATATGCCAACTTCTTTCAAAAATGAACAAGGATTACTATAATTTGTTAATTTATTATTTGTAAAACTAAACATTTAATATTTTAGGGTGGATACGGAAGTAACCAAAATTGGGGTCCAAACCCTGGAATGGTGAGAAGACAAGAATCATTTAAGGTAAAACTAAGTTAAATTAAAAAAATTAGTATTTAAGCTGTTACATATTCTTAACATTTTAAATATTTTACAAATTTAAAAAAAATAATTGGATAGGTTTTAAAATATTCCTAATAGTACCTATTAGGAAATTATTTAAATTAGGTTTTTGTACAGTAACTAATCATATTTATAGTATATCTAAACGTTCTATTATAATTATTTCGATTTGCCTATTATTTATTGCTGAGCGTTTTAGCTAATCTGAGTTTGGCCTGTTGCCGTTGGCAATTTGAATTCTGGAACTGGCTGATTCGTTTCGCTGGCAATCGAATTATCGAACAAATTTCATAATCTCATCTGAGTTTGTTTTTCATTTGTTGTGCTCTATCGAATCTCTCTGTTCCTGGCACAATAATTGATTGGTTGTTTGATAACCGCCAGAACCAAAACCGGCGCAGGCCTGATAATCGCAATCGTAGACCTCCTCCAAAAAAGGACGATAAGAAAAAGGATTCTAAACCTGAAGCGGATAAAAATGATAAGAGGTAAGGAATCATTTCATAAAATCTATTATTCCGGATTTATATAAATATATATTTATATAATTCTTCGCTGCTATTTTAAAAGCATTTGGCAATCCCTCTTCATTTAAATTATTTTATCCGCCCATATATTCCATTGCATTTTATTGAAATATTAGAAGAAATAGGAATTATTATTTTCTACTCTTTTAACCCTTATTATTTATTTCTCTTCTTAATACATAATTTTGTATACTTAGTAGAATTATTACTTTTATGGATTCAAAAACCTATTTTATAACTTGTAAAAATTATTCCTTAAGTATAAAAATATCAAGTAAGTATTTTGTTGTTTGTAAGCTATACATTGGTTTGTATTACCATTTATATAATTAATATACTAATTGTTATAGTTTTAGTTAATTATATTTAGGGGTATATATAATAACAAAAATAATATATACTATAAAAGTTTGAATTATAAAATTTCTATACTGTTATGAAATCATTTAATTTAACCATTTTTAGAAAACTCATTATGTATTACCTAAACAAATTATTATTTTATTAATACCATAATTAAATAACATAGTTTGTTTAAGTCTTGAAAGAATAATTTATTCGTACATTAGTTATGCTTGTGTATAATTCTTTTTTTTAACATTATTATATTTTTAAATTCCAAAGAAGCTATTTAATTAAATATAAAATATTCAACTGAGTTATCCATAAACTAAAATTCTGTTTAAGTGTACTGTCTTATAGTTAATTAAAAGTAAAGATAATGTCTTTATGCTTAGAACTTGAACATCTCGACAGGCCAACATCAATAGTTGTTATGTATACTCTCATTGTGTTAATTATTTATTTTTATCTAGGTGTTCATTGGTTAGTAAACTATTTTATAATAATTGGGAATGTAAAATTTTGTTTTATTTAATTGATAATCTCTATAAATCCCCTATATTTATACATACACACACATACATTACAGTTGTTATTTTAGATATATTTATGGCAATACCAACAACTAAACATATGACCATTATTTATACATGTTCAACTTTAGGTGATTTTGATTCAAGATGTCTATTACTTTTATTAAGATTAGGTGTAAATCTCAAGATATGTGTTTTCATTTATTTATTTTCAAAATATGTAATTTTTCTATTAACTCTTAAAATACAATAAGATACTTTTTCATATTTTATTTTCATCAATACTTTTTGGCTTTTTTACTTTTATTATATTAAACTTTATTTTTAGAAGTATAGTTGGGTTAACATCCATCAATCATGGGTTTAAATGGTCAATCACAGCTAATGAATAATAAATAATCATGAAAGTAGTTTCCTGACTAAGGGTGGATTATGTTTTCTCTCTTATAATATATGACATACTTACATAAAATTGTTCAAACAATTCTCAATTTTTTGTTGTTAGTTTAAATATTTAAATATTTAGGGTGAATTGACATTAGGCTGACAACAATAGTTTTTTATATATAAAATTTTTTAGCTAATAGTGAGTACATATACATTTTAAAATATTTATAATTTACTAAAAAATTAAAATATTGTTTTAATCGAATCGAGAACACAGATACTGTTCTTACATTTAAGTTAAATCATATATGAATTCGCTCAATGTTTAATCTAACAACACAAAATTGGAACTACTGAACATATATTTTACTATATTATGTGTTAGTAAAACATGTCATAAGCACCTCATATGAGTGTCATACACACCCTTCTTAATCAGGAAATAAAAAACAGCTTTCATGATTCTTTTTATATTTATAAGTTGTAATTTATTGTTGTATGAATCTAATCTATTCCCAATTATAATTTTATTAAACATTTCAACTATCTTAAAATAATGCTCTTATTACACAGAATTATCATTTAAGGAAGTAATACCTGTTTAAAGGTGTCATCGAGTACATACTTTTTAAACCAAGTATATTGTATTTTATTTTTTTTAAATATATTTTGTTATTATTTAAGTTTTTTGAGTGATTGATACTACACAATCCAATGATGCTGTATAATTTATCACTTTTCTTGAAAACAATAACAATTTTGATCATTTATGATGGATATTTTTTTTTATGGAGTAAACAATCATACTTAAACTGCCATTAAATTGTACAATTCTTTGCTTTAATCATATTTAAATTAAGGTTTCATTTTTACTTTAAAATTGTATTCTTTATATATTACTTGAAAGGCCTAATTTGTATGTTATATATTGATTAATTTTATTAACATAAACATTTTTTTATTATTCTTTTATATAATTCTAGTAATGAAACAAATGGTGTCAAGAAAGAAACAACAGACCAAGTAAATATATTTTTATTTTAACAAATATATGAAGTAATTAATATATTTTATACCAATAACTTAGGAACATGTGGATTACGATGGTATTCCAACAGCTGTATTATTTTGCCATGTTTGTCAAAAACACATGTGGGATGGAGCTGTAAGTTACAGTTTATGTGATTATTCATAATGTAAATGTGTACCTAAACCTAAATTATGACAATAAATCATTATTTTAGTCTTTTGAGAAACATGTCCGCGGTCGTCCTCATGAACTGATGATGACATACTTAGATGAAGGGTACAAAATGCAAGTGGAGTTAATGCGTCACCAGATAAAAGCAGCTGAAAATCAAAGAGAAATCGACTTAGAACGTATGCAAGCTCAAAATAAGGGGAAAGCAAAACCATTGTTCCGTAACTACTGTCCTATGTGCAATATTAATTTCTATGGCCCTTTGACTGGACATCGTAAAAGTGATCGTCATCGTGTAAGTACCTAAATTAATAAATATTTAAGTACAGTTCATAAATTAAAATATTATATATTTGTTAAAAAAATGTTAACGATCTCGGCAACTTAATATTGATTTACATAACATTGTCATACCTTATTACAAAATCATGAATTTTGTTTGTAATAAACAACTATACTTCCAAATAGGTGCATTAAACTATTAGATTTTTATTTTCATTATATATTCAACATTAATTGTTTTAAATATACATCAATTTGTTGATTTCACATTAAAAAATCAATGTTCATCAATAAAACAATTATTTTCAACAATAATAATTTCAATGTACTGTTTAAAATATTTTAAAATTCTAATAATATCTATATTTAAGAGAATTTATGAGAATATTTGTTTTCTCTCTCAGACCTCAGCATAGCTTAGATGAAACACTTTCATCTTTTGCCTAAAATTGTTTTAATGATTTTTGAGTAGTCTTAGTGTAAGATCACTTATTTCAAAAATTAAAAAGAATACTATTTACTATTGATTTATATTTTATTATTTTACTTTAATATTCAAATTTAAAAAAAAAAAAAAAATTATTTTAAATGATGTTTAAATTGTTTTTAGATGATATTTAAACAAACATTATGGGGCATGTCCTAAAATTTTATTCTCTATTGTTTTTGGTATTTGTAATTTTACTTTAAGATTAGGTATCCAAAAAAATGATTCTGTGTAATTGTGTTTTACCTATGTTACGTGTGGTCCAGAGAGATCATAAACAGTGCGCTGGTATCCTTAAAATATATATATAGATGTGTGCTCATATTTTATGTATTCATGCTCATGCCCACAAAAGAATTAATGAGTCCGATCCTGCGAATCCCCCACTCATCGATAACGGTTTGATGCTATAAAGTCTGTACCGTTATGGCACTAAGTGGGGAAAGTGATTCGGACCTGTTGCGGTACATATGGGTAAAACGATTATGTTGTCTCGTGGGCACGAGTATAATATATTATTTTTATAGCTATGTACCATTGCCTGGGCTAAAGTCCATTTCTCTTTATTTGATAAATATTGTGTATTAACTAAAATTGTTTTATTTCTTTAGAAATTGAAACAATTTCTTCATCCAGAATGCAAAATGTGTGATACATTATTCCATACTCGTTTAGAATGGGATGATCACAAATTGTCTTCAGATCATTTACGCAAAGTTGGTGAACAGCGCCGTCAATTTAATCCAGATCTTAAAGATGATGAATTTGAATTGCTTGATGTGATTGTGATTGAAGATGATGTACATTCAGAAGAAATGCCTGTAGCATCAAAATTAGATATGCTCGATGATCAAGATATGAAAGATGATGAAGAAGAAGAAGATCAAGACATTGCAAAGGAATCTGAAGATAATAAAGATAATGAGGTAATAGATGATATCAAAGATGGAGAGAAAGAAGAGAATGATAATTTCAAAGAGGAGAATGATGTTTCTAAAGAAGAGAATGATGTTTCCAAAGTAGAGAATGATGTATCCAAAGAAGAAAATGATATTTCCGAAATGGAGAATGATACTTCTAAAACAGAGAATGATACTTCAAAAACAGAGAATAACATTGATAAGGAACTGAATGATACTACAGCTAAAGAAGATACATCGGTGATTAAAAAAGAAAAAGAAGAAAAATATAATCCTGCTAATGTCGTTGGCCGTGAACTTGTAGTCAAAACTGGAGGATTTGTATGTCGTATTTGTTCAATGTTTATGAAGAATGATGAAGAAGCAGATTTGCATTGTCAAACTGCTTCACATTATATTAACTTCACTACTATCACAAAATTGCATGTAAGTATAATTTAGTTTGCTCAATGAAATATTTAAATTACTGGATTTTTCTAGTCTAAAATACTTTTTTTAAATTTGCTCAACTATCACATTTTTTGTTTTGTTTAGGCTAAAATCAATAATCGAAAGCGCAAAATGAAAGAAGAAAAGAAAGAGGATGATGACAAAGAGGTAAATACAGATGAAAACGAAATTGAACAAACAGAGAAAAAAGCTCGTTTGGATGAAACTGAAAACGATACACCAGTAGTTGAGCAAAATGGCATCGTTGAACCACAATCTGAACCTATGGACGACGACGATGTCCAGGAGATAAAATCTGACGTACCTATTATTGAAGTACCGGATGAAGAGACGAAAGCAATTGACTCTGAAGATGCGGTAGTTGCAGATACTGTAGTTGCGGATACTGATGTTAAAACTAATGAAATTGTTGCTGAACCAGAATCTGAACCAGTAAAAGAAGCTCCAGCTGTCAAAACTACTCCACCACGGGGTGGTCGTGGTGGACGTGGTCGAGGAGTGGCAAGAAGAGGTCGTTCAAGTCGCTAAAATCACATTAAAAAAAAAAAAATAAAAAAAAAAATGGAGGATATACAACTTCAGAATAAGTAATTGAGCCCCCAATAATTAATTTGTAAGATTATTTGTTTTTAAATACTCTTCATTCATGTGCATTCAAAATATCATTCGATTTTAAATAAATAATAATCATTTAAATTATAAACAGTATACTGTTAGTATATTTGGAATTGTGTTCAGTATAGTTCCCTTACCATCGTATTTTTATTCTAAATGTGCGACTTATGTTTTTAATTATGGACTCAAATTCATATTTATATAATGTCTATAATTTGGTATTAGAAATTAGAAATTTCTAGTTTTTTAGATTTTTTTTCTTAATGACAAATTATTATTTTATTAAAAATAAAATGATAAATAAGCAGACTTAAATTTCTTTTTAACATTTTTTAATTTTGTTAAAATTTCCAAATATTTTAAAAAAATAGCTAAATTAGTGTAATCACTTTTGTAAGTTAAATTAAATGCATAAATTAAATATTTTATTGGTATTTTGCTAAGTAAAATTGGTTTTTAAAACATAATATAGTAAATAATTAAATTTAATATAATATAATCTAATTTTAGTTTTAGTTAAAAAATGTAGGAACCTTAAAAATAATTGGATATACGTAGTTATACGTATAAACGTATACCTGTTATATGTTTGTAAAACTGTTGCATTGAAGAGAAAAATGTAGATCATCTGAAATAGTGTAATTTGTATAAGTTTATATTTTTATGTTCCAACAAATTAATCATAACACATTAAGTGCATGTATTCAACATTATCTATGTAAAACAAGTGTACTTAACATGTTAGCGTAATACATAAATAATTGTATGTGAAATTTGTATTTTTAACCTAATTATCATACTCTTAACTACATTCGTATATTACTCGCTACAATATTTGCCAATTTTATTGTTTTTAAGCGAATTGTACTTTTATACTGCATATATATATTTATATACAATTAATAATATATTATATCTAATACCTCACACCTCAGCATGGTTTTACTCTTTGTTTTTGTTCGTACATGGATTACTATATTATAATTGTGCAGGAAGGGGACTTGGTTAATAAGGCATTCCGAGATGATAATTTTTAGTTTAGTGTGAGAGAACAAGTAAGTGGTTTACATCATAGGACAACAAGAGGGTTTAAATTATATAATTTTATGTTTAAATGCTTTTACTAAGAGTGATGGGCAACTACATGGAAGTGGAAAATAATTAAAATTAAGCCAATGATAAAATATATTGTGCTTCAATAAATTTTTTATTGTGAATTAGTGGTTTTGATGTTATGCCTTAAAACATGTATATACTTACTCTTATAAATAACAATTAAACCTTTTTCTGAAAATGAGTAAAAATAATATTTATTGAAAGTTTATATGATATTATATAATTTATATTTTATCATTATTATGGTGCTAAAGGTTAATGAATATAATTAGGATGTTGTATCTACAGGGGAAAAGACAATCAAACTTCAAAATATGCCCTTCATTAATAAATATATCTGAAAACTCTAGCAGTAAGCAATAAGTAATAATACCAGCTTGTACATTTATTCTATGGTTTATAATAATTGTGTGTCCCATAGTTGTACCAGTATTCATAGACATTTGAAGACATATATTAGAAAATACAAATCAGTTGGTCAAATATTTTCGTGTGTTATTTAAATATAATTTATCTAATCGTTTTTTTAAACATCTTCATTTTTGTAAATTAATTAAAAAATATATGTATTTCTAATTAAGAAAACCATTTTTTTTAAACAAAAAATCAACATAATGGAAAATTATTTTAGTATGAAATCGAACTGTAATACAGACAAAAATCTTTCTGTTATCTATAGAATGTTAATCGGGAAAACAACATAGAGTGACAATCCTATGTAATAATATGTAGGTATCTACACAATGCCACAACTCTCATCTTAAGTTTAAAATAAAATAAAAAAAAATTTAATTTGTTTATAACAGTGTAAATTCCGTGTGAATGTTGTGTTTTTTGTTTTAAACTTTTTTTCTGTTCAAAACAAAAAATACACCACCGCTGATTTAAAATTTGACACCTTCATTACAGTGATCCACCGGCCACCATCCAAACAACACCTGATGTACAGCAGATCGGAATAAACCACTTCTCCGCCTTTTTATTTGTAGATAAACCAGGTAAATATGAATAAAAAAAAAAAAGTGAGCTTGTTTGTACCTCTGTTGTTTAGTAGTCATAATAGATGTGTTAGATTTGAATTCAATAATAAATCACTGTATACGAAAAACGAATCTGAGTCGATACTGTCTGCCTAATGTACGTGTTTAAATAATGAAATTTATAAATAAAAATGGAAAATATTTCATGGCTATAAATTGTGTTACTTTCTACTTACTTCTAGAAATCTTCTATTCAATTTTCAAATACTTAAATGTTATCAAGTACATAAAATAGTGATATTTACATCTGGGGGAAATTTAAAGTATCTTCGTTCGTTTTTGAGTAACACCAAATAAACAAAACTGATTACACATAAAAATTCCCATTTTTGGTTTTTTCCCGACGTTTTTGAAAAATACTGTGAATTTTTAACGTTGACCTTCTGATTGCAACCAACTAGATTCTTCACTTTCCTATCAAAAAATTTGTTACTTGTTTCCTTCTTTCCAAAATTGGCTAAACACAGTGTAAAACTAAGGGTTAACTGTACGGTGATTGGGAGAGGGGCAATGCCTCTTTTGTCCCCCTAGATCCGCGACTGGTGCAGGTTTCTATTAAACCCCAAAATAAAACCATTATTATTTATCAAATACAAAATGGGTAAATCTAAATGTCTAACAATTTGCTTATATGCATTGAATGCTTATGGGTGGGCCTATAGTGGGTGTACACTGTACTGCCTTTGATGATTAACAGTGGTGTATTGGTAAATTTATTTATGGGTATACGCACTAATAAAATATGTATGTAATCTAAAAAAAATATTCGCTCCGCTCAAAGGACATTCATTAATCCCTAATACGTTTAGAACTTCTTATTAATATTACGTTCAAATTATATTATCGTGAATAACGTTATTTCAATTCAATTAGTAGGTACATAGTTGGCTTTTTTTTGTTTGTACATACATGCTTTGTCCTGGTGACCATTGAATTGGCTCTCAATTAGGTTAAGTACCTCGTCGAAATTGAATTGGCTACCCAGAAAAGGATCATTGAATTGGCTCCCAATATAATTTACAACAAGTGGTTCTCATAGTATAAAAGTTGGAAAAGTACGCGACTTTAATATTTTTAGCGACACAGGGCCGGATATGCTGTTTGCAATTATCTAATCGTTAATCCGATATCGCGTTATAAATGGTCATAATCATATCATATATCATTAGTTCGTCTCAATCACTCGCAGTTCATTGCAATTTGTCACATTTCGTACCTACATATATTTAATATAAAATGAATTCGGTCGAAAAAATGTTTGGTGAAAAGGGAGGATTAATTTTTTTAGTAAATAAGTCTAAATTTAGCTATCATAAGCTTCTCCAAAATGAATTTAAACGATTCAAATGTACTAAACGAGGATGCACAGCTTATTTAAGAATTTGTAAAAACGAAAATGTTGTATGGGAATCGTCCAATCTTAATCATAGCCACAATCCAGATGAAGAAAACAAACTTGAATGCCAAATTATTAGTAACGGACTGAAAAGAAAAGCCATCGAAAGTATATGTGAACGCCCTTCTAAATTGTTGCATTCGTACTTAAGGGAAAATTCAACAAATTCAATTACAACGCAAGATGTTGAATACATCAAACATAATATGCTTCGAGCTCGAGCTTTAGTACGTCCAAAATTACCCAAAAATAGACAATGATATTTTACAAACCATGGATATAAAAACACATGACGGTAAAAAATTTTTACAAACGAATGATGCGGAAAAAGGAGCGTTATTCTTTAGCACAGAAGGAAATTTAAAATTTTTAAGTAAGTTGACTACAATATATGTTGATGGTACTTTCTCGTGTTGTACACAATTTTTCTACCAGTTTTTCACAGTCTACGTAATGAAAAATAATCACTATATACCTTTGGTTTTTACTTTACTAAAAGATAAAAATCAAGAATCGTACATAAACATTTTTAAAATTATCAATAATTATTGTTTAAATTAAAATAATCAATTCGAAATAAAAAAAATTTATGTTGATTTTGAAGGTGCTATACATAACGCAATAAATGAAGTTTGGTCGTTGAGTGAAATTCGTGGTTGTCGGTTTCACCTAGGGCAATCATGGGACAGAATAATTCAAAAACTGGGCCTTTCTACAGAATATGAAAAAAAAAAACAAAAATTGGTGAATATTTGACGTATATATTCGGTTTACCATTTCTAGATCCGCAATCAGTCGGTGATTGCTTTTCATTCGAACTAGCTGAGATACAACCAAATAATGAAAATATTATAAAATTTATGGACTACTTAGTTGAAAATTATATTGAAAATAATTCTTTATTTCCACCTCACATTTGGGCAGAAAAAAGCAGTAGTGTCTGTCGTACAACTAATTCATGTGAATCTTTTCACTCTAAATTTAATTCCCAATTTAGTTCTCCGCACCCAAATATTTACAGTTTCTTGGATGTATTGTATGGTATTCAAGCGGATACTGAAATTATAATAAGAAGCTCCAATGTAGAAAGACAACAAAAAAGAAATTCAAGAAAAAATACAATTTATAGACAGTCAAATTCAGAAATATGACAATGGTATAGTATCAAGATTTGAATATATAAAAATTCTTGCAAACAAATTTAAGCCTACTAAATAATATTAAAACAGTGCAGGTCAGTGAATATTTGTATATTAAATTATAGTACATAAATATTGTATACCTAATATTGTATATTTTTTATTATTATTTTAATTTGTTTTCAAACTATTTTGATTGACTATTAAATGTAATATTTGTATTTTAAATTAGTTTTATGTATAGTTTAGTTTATTTTCCAACAATTTTTATAACCAATGAATTTATGAAATATATGTCGAGGGAGCCAACTCAATACATAAATCTTGGGAGCCAATTCAATACATAAAAATATCATTTACCTGTGTTTGGGAGCCAAATCAATAGCTCTGCTTTTAACATAATTGTATTAATTTTTAAATAATATAACAATAGAAAATAAAACAAAATCCACTCGAATGCCGAAAAAATAAAATAACAATAAAAAACTAAAAAGAAATAAAAGAATATTATATTAAATTGAGAATATCAATATTAAAATTATAACAATCGGTTATAGAATTTTCCATAGAGATGTTTCGTATTCAATATTGGGTTCATCGGTTAGAGGTTATCTGGTCATAGGTTTATAAAATATAATATTTAAACATGAAGAATAAATATCTCATGGAATTATTGAACTATTCCAAGTTCTAACTGCAGATAATAGATAAACGATGACAGGTAGGTAAAAATAAATTTCAATATAGATCTCTAAATGGGCTCAGATTAAATAAAATTTCGTATCAGAAATCACCCTTAATGTCCCTAAGAATTGAAGATTGAATCATTTTTTTATTATAAAACTTGTAAGCATACACAAAAAAAACACACACACCATTGTAAAATCAATACATCCATTATTGTTTCACTCAGAATCTAAAAGACTTAACGCGGACGTATAAAACGAGCACTGCAGTTCTGAAGTGTATAATACGAATCGAAACACAAATCCTTTTTCAAATATTATAGCTTAATATATTATAACTACGCGTATACATCATTAATAATATGGTCTTGGAAAAATAAAACGGCCAGAAATCCTAACGATTGTTGATTAGAACAGTAACTATACGCGCGTCGCTATGTACCCGTCGTCTGGGAAATGTTTGAATTTTTCGAGTAAACAGGTTTTGTATTTTGTTATTCGAACTCAGTTGTAATTAAACGTCTGATCTGAAAACAACAAAAAACATTATAATGTCTACCGCTTGTGAACTCGTAGCAGAAATGGTTATGGAAAATGTTATGGAACGTGTCGACACACGGATCATGCAGACAAAAGAAGAAAAAGAAGATTCACAACAGCCATTACACGATAACGACGACGCTGTATTGATGGACATTATTTGGCTGTTTAATGAAGACGATACATCGGTTGTCGAATGCATCCCGATCGAGGATGGCAGCGGTGACGCTGGAGCGTTATCACCGGACCTTGCGGGTTCAGCCGACGTCCAGGCCCAAGATAGCGTTCAGGCGGAGCCTCCGTCTGTGGAGGAAGGGAAGGACTACACGACTAATCTGAAATTGAAAAATGAACCGGGCACAACCACTACAACAGCAGTTAAAAGCAAGACACGTGGTAGAGCAAGGCGGTTTATCGCCACCGCGTGGAAGATCGCTAAGCGCCTGCTGTTGTGTGGTTGTTGCCCGAGAGATTAAAGTCTGCAGTGTAGTCCTTCCCTCCCTCCAGACTAAAATACCTTACCGGCCACTGTGTTTCCTCGTATCGTATTCATATCATATAATATGTCTCATCTAAACATTACCCATACATCACTTTTAATCATCATGCTTATGTTTCCATGTATCATATTCATTTCATATATGTCTCATCCAAATATTACCTAAACATCACTTTTAATCATCATGCTTATGTTTCTTGTATCATATTCATTCCATATATGTCTCATCCAAATATTACCTAAACATCACTTTTAATCATCATGCTTATGTTTCCATGTATCATATTCATATCATATATGTTTCATCCAAACGAATACTACCTAACCTAACGGATTTTAGGTGACACCTAAGAGAATCCCCGTAACTTTGCAATGCACAGTCATAGTTATGGGACTGCTGATACATAAAGTAATCCGTAAAGTTAAGTGGTCAATATCCATCACCTAGCCATCCCGTAAATGTTTAATTTGATGTTATCATTAAACAAACCTATAATCTATATTATAAATTGTCGTTATAATTAATAATTGTATTATTCCTTTTATTAATTAGACTTTACTGTTGTTTAAGTAATTGTTTTAGTGTTAATTTATTGTGAAATGGAGGATTTAATGGAATTTATTGAATTTATTGAATTCGTCGAAGAACCTACACCAAGAAGGTATTTAAGGGATTTGGAAAATCCATTAGAATTTTTTCGGATTTGGAATTTTATAAAAGATACAGGTAAGCAATTCTTATTTAAATTAATAAACTCAAAATGCATAATACGTATTAATGAATAATAGGTTTTCCAAAGAAACAGTAGTAGATGTTTTATTGGACCTGATTTCAAATATATAGATTATTCGACCAAACGAGGTTTACCAATTCCTCCGATCCTTCAGCTTTTAACTGCTTTAAGATTTTATGCATCATCAAATTTCCAGGTTACTTAATTGCAATAATAACTTAGCTAATTATTTTACATAACATATTGTATGTATTTACTAATTATAGATAGTTAGTGGTGATATAAGAGGAATAAACCAAGCAACTGTATCTCGCATAATTAAAAGAATATCTATGAGTTTGGCAAGCCAATTCAAACATCACATTAATTTTCCAAATACAGCCGAGGAATGGAGATTAATACAGGAGCAATTTTATAAAATGCCAGGCATTGGCGGATGCATAGACTGCACCCATATTAAAATACAGAATCCTGGTGGGCCAGATGGTGAAGTTTTTAGAAATCGAAAAGGATATTTTTCTCTGAACGTTCAAGTTTGTATATTTTTTATTTATTTAATTAGTATTAAATATTATTGTAAGTAGTTCATACTGTAAGTCTGTAACCAACAATTTATGAACACAGTTTATTTATTTTACGTTCAAATTTGGACCAACAATAAAGTTAGGTATAAATTATTTTGTTGTAATATATAAATATTATTTGTGGGTACTTGAATACTTTTAATATCATTGAATTCATATTTAACACCTATTTTTAAATTTAAATTAGAATTTTTCAACATTCCCACTGTGCAAAAAGAGTTACACAACTTCTGCTGGAAGTTAAATTTAGGTCACATTTTAAACTTCTCATATAAATATTGCATGGTATTCAATTAGATATCCTTTAAAAATTTAAAAAAATATTATGTCTATGAGAAGTTAAGTGAACATTTCTATTAGAAGTTATTTAGTAACTTCAAATGGCTAATACAACGTGAGATTTGGTGTACCAAAATTCAATAATGAATTCTATACGAAGTTAATCGTTAATTTTTATTAGAAGTTAATAAATAACCTCTAATGGAAAACACAATGTGATGTTTGGTCTATCTAAATCGATAGTGAATTCTATACAAAGTTAATCATTAATTTGTATTAGAAGTTAATAAGTAACTTAATATAGTCTTTTATCACGGGACCCAAATATACTGTCTCCATCCCTCGTCAAAGAAAAAATAGAACGCGATATTGATATTTTGGCGGTAACTCTGGTGTTTGACTCAATTAATTATTTGTTGGGTTAAGTTTTATAACAATTTCGTATTTTCTTGCTGCTTTATTATTGTAATTGTCGACCGTTCACCGTTGTGACTTGTGACTTGCACGTGTTGAATATTTGATTTACTTTAACTTAACGTTTACTGTGAAAACGACTACCTACTACAAGACGTGTGAATAATAGTATAATTGAAGTATTGTTTAATGGTGTGTAGCGTTATTCGTACCGCCGTCATTGTTCAATCAGTTATTATTACATATAAGTACCTATACTTAAGCCTGCAACAATAATGTCCAGAAATATGAGATCTGCTGGTCGATTTGAAGAAACGGAACAAGCTGATCTTTTGGTAAGTACCTACCTATAAAACTATTGTTTTACTTAATTTAGTATAGTTATGTCTTATATCTATGCTTGTGTATATAAAGTACCAACCCATGCGGCTGGATTTAAGGTTGTGGGGTCCCCAGTCTACCGATAACAAATTTAGTAAATTAAGTGACAATATCAACTCAACCATAATATTATAAATTATTGAATATTTTCTGTGGACCCCATAACCCTTAAATCCGGCACTGTAAGTTCATATCTAATATAAATTTAATTATTTTAATTATTGAGTATCGCGATTAATTATAATTTGTAGGTACATCTCATTTTTATTATTCCAAAATATAAAATTAGGAAGTTAAAACTTTATGTGCTGACTATGATTTAGAATAATAAAGTGTCAGCGCAAATAAGTATTATGTCCTATTTTTTAGATTGAAATAATAAAATAAATTGTATTTATGCAGCATTTCATAAACTGCCAATGTTAACGAATGTATACAACATATTAACATTTTACCATAACTATGCCTATAGTGTGTGAGCTTTAAATAGGTAGGTACCTATATATGAGTATTAAGTTATACTTAAAAACTTCATTCCCCAAATGATACAGACTTAGGTATTTTATAGTATGACTTTATTACAATCATGATTTTAAAAACATTTTACAAAGGTATAATAATTACATTATAGGTACCTATCTATATGCTTGTAATTATAAATTAATTTTTCAGTGGAATGTTGTAACTTTTTTGGACTCAAAAAGCTGTTCGGTGGTACCCCAAAGTTGGCTGGTTAAAAATGCAGGATCTGTTGTTAGATGCAAATGGCCAAAATATAAAGTTACAAACAATATGATAATGAAATATCAAACACCCTCTGAAGACTGGTTAGAGTATGATGTAAAAATTGTTGGTTTACCTTATGGTGAGACAAATGTATCTTTTACATATTAAGTATTAAGTATTATCGTAATTAGGTAGTTAGTTATAATTGCAATAATAGATCAGATAAGTATAGGTATACCAACATTTTAATTAAACTGTATTTCTACTTATTTAATTTCATTGATTTTTCAAAGATTCTTATGAAGATGCTCTTGCTCGTGAACATTTATTAATTAATGAATCCTCGTCAGAGGCTGAACCCATGCAATCATGTAGTATAAAAAAAACAAAAAGAAATCAAAGGGACAATATGCTAAAAAAAAGCCAGTGTGAATTAGAATATAATATCGAAACAATGATGAGTGGTTAGTAAAATTATTAAGCTATTTAATAAATTTAATATTTTATTTAGAGACTAATTTATATTATTTGTTCTTATATTATATAAGTGGGTACTTAAATTTTTATTTTTATGTTATGCATGCCATTTTACTATAGTTTAAATTCAGCTAGTTTACAATAATTATATAACCAAGAATTTTATTAACTTTTTTTTATTAAATTACAAAAGTAGTTATAGGTAATTAATAATTTAAATTTCTGTGGTCTTTTTTTTACATTCCTATATAATATTATTATTATATTTTACATATAATTTTCATTCGTCCAAATTATAAGTTTTAAGATATTAAAAATAAATTAGATATTCTATTATTGTTAAAATTGGTTTCAAATGATATCAATAATAATAATATATGAAATTCTAAATTATTTATATACCAACTATATTTAACAATTAATACTATTTATGTATTTAAAATAGTTTTAAATTTTAGTTCTATAATATTTCCTCATAAATAGATGACACAAGCCCAGAATATACTCCAATAAAAGTTGCAAAAATGTCTGATGTAGAAAATATGAATGGGTCACTGGCAACAACAAACTTAAGATTATCGCCAAACATTATATCTGGTATATTTGCTTATTGAAAGATATTTATTCATGTAATTATAGATTTTCAATTTTTTTTCTCATCAGAAGCATTTAAAGTATTAAATAGCTGTTCATTTTCCAAGAACTTTAGCAGTGAGTTAAATAATGTTGACGTTCAAAATTTTGAAAGCAGTACCAATAATATGACCCGACGGAAGCTATTTAGAGAAAATGATATTTGCACTGAAAGTACCACCGCAGAATATTCTCAAAATGATAACAGAATTCAAAATTATAATTCAGAAAATAGCTCTTTAGGTATTTATATTTACATATTTATATACATGACATTATTGTTTTTTATACTTCAGTAAAAAAAATAACTTTTATTTTTCTTAGAAAATTATCAAATATTATATATATATATTATACCTACATATAATAGGTAATGATATTTATTTTATAACTATATAACTATTATAGTCTATTTTCTTATTTTCTTTTATTATATATTATTATGATTTATGACCATAAGTTTTTTGCTGGACTAAATTTATATAATTATATCTACACCACTATTATTAACTATAATATGAGCTAATTATTGTGTAACATTTTCTAGTTGATGATTATAGTTCTCATGAATTATTAAAAAAAATACACGAACTGTAGTTTCAATTAATATGTATGTACAAAGGTTGGATGCTAGAATGGATAAACTTGAAAAAGCTAATTTATTTGTTGAAAAAAATTCATCTCAAATTACTTCTTTTGACGATCAATTTTTGAAATTGTTTCCTTTAAATTCAACAGAAGATTTGACTAGAATCGAACAAATGATAACCAGTGACAAAGAATTTGAATTTAAAATAGTAGGTTTATTATTTCCTATTTTATTATTATTATTTACATATGACATATTCGATTTATGTTTAGATAACCTGAGAAATATATAGATACAATTAGTAAAATTAAACAAATAAATTATATCCTATACTCTGGAGTTATACATTGCCTAATTATAGTGTTTATAGTTTTTACTATGTCATATAAAATAACCATTTAAAATATTTATATTAATTCAGTGCAATTAAGTAGATAGATAATATAATATATAGTATAGTACCTGCTATACTAAATATTATATATACTATTAATTTCTACATTTAAAAAAATTTATATTCTTTAATAATAAATGTTTATCATATTAAATTGTATTATTGTGTATTTTTACATATATTATATTATAACTTTTATTGGATGTTAGAAATCTTACATGGAAATTGTTAGCGGTACAGATTCTAAAAATTTGATTAAAAGAAATTTACAAAGATTATTTTCCAATGTATTGGCTAAAAAATGTTCCTGGACTGGATCTGGAAAAGATAACGAAACAAAAGAAGCCAATTACAAATTACAAAATTTAAAGATCATGGCTTTTTTGTTAGGTAGTATATTAATATTTTTAAAAAATGTAATGTTATGCTGAGTGAAATATATTATTATTATATTTGGTTCATTAGAGTTATGCAGACTTAAATTCAACTGTACAGATTGTGAGTTTGAAAAAAATATTAAAGATTGGTTCAGACATGGATATCAAAGATACAAAAGAGACCTTGAAAAAAACACTGTGCTACAATCTTAATTCTATTTACCTACATTCGCCGATACTCAAATAATTAAAATATATTTTAAAAGTAATATAATAGTGCTATTATTTTAATATTACCATCATTTCTATAATAATTGAATGTTGCAGAATAAAATTCAACGAAAAAAACGTACAACAATATCAACAATGTCAACCAGAAATTTCAAAAGATTAGTTTCGATGGAAATCAGTCGTTCAAATCCTCATAGCACATCAAATTTAACTATCAATACTACTGCAGCTTGGCCAAGTGGATCTTCTACCTTCAACACAAAACTTTTACCGGTAATGACTGATTTGAAAAAAAACTGTCTATTAAACAGTAATAATAATAATAATTCAATAAAAATGAATGATATATGTAATACTATTATACCGCCATCCAATTTAATGAATCAATCAACAAATAATATTTATGCGAACAAAGAACTTTGTTTCCAACCAAATGACTTACCACCAAATTTATATTCAGCTGATTCATTTAGAGATAATTTACTGTTAAGTACTATGGATACTCAAATTGTTAAACCACCTGCAACCCTCAATCAAAAATTGTGTAAACTTTCTATGGATTACAATATCTCTCATAATGCAATGAATGAAATTCTCTCATTATTTAGATCTGAGGGTCATAATAATGTTCCAAAAGATGTAAGAACGCTTCTAAAAACTCCAACTACCCACGATATAATTAATATAAAACCTGGTTTCTACATTCATATCGGAATTGAATTTATGTTACGTCCAGTATTAAAAATGTACCAACATTTTTATAATGCTAATTTAAATGATATAAAACTTGCTTTTAATATTGACGGATTGCCTATATCTAAATGTTCTAAGAGTGCTTTTTGGCCTATTTTAATGTCTATTACAAATATACCAATTTTAATTAATAAAGTATTCACTGTTGGAATTTATCATAGTGACTCAAAAAAACCTTATGATGTCAACGAGTTTTTAAATCCTTTTATTGAAGAAATGTTAAGTATTTTACAAAATGGCATTATTATCGATAATAACATTTTTAAATTTTCAATTAGTCAAATAATATGCGATGCACCGGCTAAGGCCTATATTCTTAATGTAAAAGGTCACATGGCTTATTTTGGGTGCAATATGTGTATTGAGGAAGGTGATTTTATTAAGGGAATGACATTTCCTGGTGTAAATGCTGCACGGAGAACAAACGAAAGTTTTCGCAGTAAGACCAATGAGGATTACCATAAAGGACCATCTCCCCTAGAACGTCTACCTATTGATATAATTTCTGTAGTTAGTCTCGACTATATGCATGTAGTATGTCTTGGTGTAGTTAAAAGGTTGATAAGGTTTTGGGTAAATGCAAAAAAAATGGTGAGGATTCCTGAAGAAAAACTAAATTTATTAGATATGAATATAGAAAACGTAAGAAAATATTATCCATCAGATTTTTCTAGATTACCTAGATCTTTTCAAGAATTTGAAAACTTTAAGGCCACAGAGCTTCGTGCTCTACTTCTTTATACTGGCCCATTTCTCCTGAAAGGTATTTTAAGAAAAAAACAGTATAAACATTTTATGCTATTACATAGTTCAATACGCTTATTGGTGGCTCAGGAGACTCATATACTATATAATGATGAGGCTACATCTCTAATAAAACAATTTATTAGTGATTATATCATAATTTATGATATACCAGTGATGACATTTTGTACAGTGGGTTATAGGTACTGCGTACTATATACTATTTAATTCATCAATTTTTGGTTTTATTTAATTTAGGCTATTTGTGGACCATTAATGGAATTCCTAGATTTGGTAGTTAGATGGCCAGGAAGTTATCACGATAGTTTTATATTTAATGGCAGTTACGCAAACAAATATTTTTCTGAAAATACTCATGGAGTAAAATTGCTGGGAGACGGTGGTAAATATTAAATAATAGTTTTGTTTTCTGTTACCTAACTAAAATATTGTTAATATTTAATTTTTAATTTTATCATTTTTGTACCTAACCTAAGGATATGCATGCAAGTCATATTTGTTTACACCACTGCGTAATCCAACAACAGCTCCAGAACGCAAGTACAACAAAGCACAAATAAGGACTAGGAATATCATTGAAAGAACTTTTGGACTTTGGAAAAGAAGATTTTCATGTTTGAGGAGAAGTCTGGCTAACGCTCCACAGACAATAGTTAATATAATAATCACGTGTGCATTACTTCACAACATGGCTCAAAAGTATAACACACATGATGATGACTTGCATAGCGAAGAAGAAGAAGAAGAAGAAGAAGGCGAGGATAGACTTATATTTCCAGTAGAAGATATTCAAAATAATATAATAGCCGACGCTACAAGAACTGCATACATTTGGAGACATTTCAATTAATTTATAATCTCAAGCTATAACAATTAAAATATTACTATATATATATATCACTTTTAAATAAATAAAATAAAAATCACAATATAATCTATCTCATAACCTTCTTTGGTAATACTGTATTTATAAATATTAAAACAAAATAATAACAATTAAAATATTACTATAGGTAATTTATCTTAACAAATGAAATTGAAACAAAAATCATACATACATATAATTTATAAATATTAGAACAAAATAATAACAATTAAATATTATCTTAAGTTTTTTAACAAATAATCACATAATTTTCCTTCCTTGGTAATTTTAAATATTTTTGCTCACCTATAAATTATCTATAAATCCTTTAAGTGCTTAATTTCTAAAGCTAATTTTTCACAATTTAATTTGAATAATTTATGTTCATCTATTCTCTTTGCAGCTAGTCCTTGCATTATAAGTTTTTGATTTAAAATCTAAAACAATCAATAGGTAATATTTTACTAACATCATCAACTGTCTGGTCAGTTTATAAAAATTAACCTGTAAATAATTCATTCTTTTTTCATGTTCAATGGACATTTTTTGTCTTTTTACTCTTAGTTCACATTCTGCAATGATACCAGCAGTTTTTTCTCCTTGAAAAAGTTTCTTTTTTTTTATGTGTTAAGGTTTTTGTATAATTTTGAGGTTTTAAATCCTGTTCAAGTATAACATAAAACTCGAAAGTATAAATAGTATAATATTAATTAATTAATATTCTGATATAAAATGATATTAAACAACTGATAATAAGTCAATATAATATTTTAACCGTTTATTTTATCATGTGATAAGTGATAACACCGACAATTATCATAAATATTACTGATAAGCATGGAAGAATACATTCATTTTAAGGAAATCAATATTAAGTAATACCTAACTACGGGCTACTTAAATTTTAACTATGCAGCCAAAAATTAAGGGGCAGCTAGGTGTTCCATAGTTAGGTATTACCTAAGTGATTTTAGGTGCACCTTAAGTGTCGGACTATGCATACGGCCCAATAACTCACAATTATTTGAACTTAAAAATTAATACGGACACCAGTGGCCATTACACCCACCTCACGGGTTAGGTATACATTTTACACGCTTATGTAGTTTCTTGAAAGTTTAAATTACATTTTAGGGAAAATACCCTATTATTGCGCAGCAACGGGTTACAATACAGTTTATAAATAAATATATAAACGATAGATAAACCAAAAATAATAAGCCATTCGACTGGCCCAAACACGTAGCGTCAGTGGTTACCAACATATACAACAACGGAAGAATGCAATTCACTAAATTGAACTCAAAATACATCGAACACACAACGCACGTCATCTTCGATACTTCGGTAGATAAACAATTCGTTTAAACATGATAACAATTTTTACCTATACCTAACCGATATATTTATTAAATAAATTTCAACTTTTAATCGGTTTTCTGGTTGTTCCAGGAGCGTGTACCCGTAAAATGAGCTTTTACATCGGCTATGTGCCGAAAATCTGCCGACTGGTATACGCCGTATACCAGCGTGACCGGTACAAATACACCCCTAAATCGACGACCAATCAATAATGACGCATACGTGCGTGTGCGACGGTCATAGATCATAATTAGGGTACGGATTTATATGTAATAAAAATACAAAAATATGTACATATATATGGAAGTATATATTTCATAAAATATGTGCTAAAAACATCCAAATATGTGGGAAAAAAATTAAGTTAAATTTAAAAAAAAATACAATTAAAATTATTGAATTATCAAAATGATTTGTTGCATTGAATTATTACAATTTCTCTTAAATTTTCGAATGTTAAATGTCACCTATTAGGTCTCAAAATATTTTTAAAACGGCTAAATGATCGTTCCACATCAACCGATGTAATTGGAGCATATTTGAAGCGCATGATATCAGAAGGCGATAATTCCAAATTTTTAGAAATGTGTCTGTCACTCATTATGTCATTGATTGTTTTAAAATCAATATAGCCTGGATTTTTTTCTGTAACTGCATGAATTTTCTTTTTTACAACATCTCCTATTGGTCCGCTTACGAGTTTTAATTTTTCAATCGCTGATTCAACAATTTGCATACTATCATTTAAGGACATATTTTTTGTTTCTAATTTTGTAATTGTATGTGTAATAGAACTAAAATTCACTGAGATGAAAATTAAATTATTTTTCAATGTTTCATTTTGCATAACATTTTGAGCTTTTCCAATAGCGGTAAAAGTTTCTGGATCTAATTTTGAAATAATTTCTTGTATTTTCGAAAAGTTTTCACAGTGATATTGAGCAGCTAGCAACCATAATGGCTGTTTTTAATGGCTTGAAAACGTATGAACGATGAAATGATAAAATATGTTTAAAAGTATTTACAAATTAGTGAAATATGTAAAATAAAAGTAGCATCATTTTAATAGGAATGATTTAAATCATGAACATTTCTTTCTTATCGATTCTTAAATATCTTGTTTTAATAAAAATATGCATTTACATATAAATCCGTTCCCTAATCATAATACATACTATACATTTAAGAGCATGTCACACGCGCGTGTCGTCTCCGTCTTACAACATAGCAAAAACTGTTTTGCGCGGCACAACTTTTATCCGTCTGCGTTTGCGGTAGCGGCTCCAAAATGCCCCAACATATAGGGTGGACGATTATCTATGCAACAGCGTGCCCATGTCTTAGATAACATGGATACGATAAAAGTTATTTGCTCCTAAACATTTGGTTTTTTTTATTTCATTTGATTATAAAAAATGATCGGATAGTAGGAGCACGCTGTTGCGCGGATGAAGTTCTTCTTTACGCGTTGTGAAAATTTGGCAGTTCTACAGGAAATATGGTGCGAGAAAAGTTGTGCCGCGCAAAACTGTTTTTGCTACGTTGTGCGACGGAGTTATGAAGTTTATCGACACCACAAAACATTTGTTCCGACACCCCTCATGCTGGTTTCAACTACCAACAGAGCATTTCCAAGAGTTGGAATTTTGCAAATTTAAATGTGGACATCACGACATTATAACGTAAAATTGTCGTGGGCTACTTGACCTTTTTTTTTTTTTTTAATTGTATGTCAACTTATGGAATAAGGCAATTGAAAGACCCATCTGGGTGTGTTACCACCGCGCTGTAACCATACAATTTGATTTTGTCTTTGATTCCATTTTAATTTTTAACACAAGACACAAATGTCAATACAATAGTCACATAAAAATTAAATTTTTACCCATCTTAAAATGATCATCAATTTTCATTTTGATAAATCAATTGGTGAGGGGGGGGCTTGATGTGAGAAATAGGGAAGGGAGAGGGAATCTGACCGACAAGAATATCTCACCGAGCATGCCTAAGGAGTTTAGGTGGATACAGTCTCACACTCCCCCCTAACAGATTAACAATAAGACTAAATATTTTGCAGTTTGTTTTATTCTTAAAGGCTTAATAAAATTATATATAAAAAAAAAAATCATACAAACGAGATTCTTCCCATTACACTTGAATGATAGTAGTAAAAGTATAAAATAAATATAAAAAAAAATTCAATATTAATAATATATAGTTATTAATATATATATATATATGTGTGTATTACAGATACACCTATATATACATATATAATTGTAAATGAATAGTTTATTTTGAGAACATGAATATGCTATGGGAATTAGATATTATTACTAGTTAGGTTAGCGTTTCGATACTTGTCGAAAAGCCAAAAGGGGGAGAGGAAGAAAGTATGTATTGTTTTAAAATAAATACAAAATAGGTGTTAACAGTTGAATTTCGTTCTTGTTCGTTTTTTTTCACTTAAATAATAAATTAATTTATACACTTAAAAACATAAAATATATATAATAATATGTATAAAATTATATAAATGGTAGAAAAATTTACATCATACAGAAAGGATATTGTCACCGAAATAGGAAATAATGGATTTTCAACGTTTTCATTAATTAAAAAAATAATAATAAAATGTTATATAATATGTATAGCTAAGCGGAATTGTATCGAGGTCCTATTTGTCTGGTCCCCATTTAAATTAAAGCGTAGGCCCAAACAAACAAACAAGTCTTAACACATAAATAAAATGGATAATTAATTATAATTATTATACTTAAGAGTTATGCGTTAGGTTAATACCTGAGCTTCAGATTTGTCTCCCAGTAATAAATTGTAAATTTTTTTTTTTAATTTTCAAAAGTATTTTTATTATTATTAAATTAATGGAGTCAATTTTATGAAACATATTAGCTCGACAACACAAGTATTTAAAATTTCTTGTTGACGAGGACAAAAAATCAGTTCACAAAAAAAATGGATTTGTGGGTATTAATTATAATATGTTTTCATATAACGTTTACGTAACTTATAAATACATCATGTATGATTTTTTTCGTTTTAAGTCAATAGTATAATGATGGGTCGAAAGTGTTGGTGAAATCGCTTAATTTAAAATGATGGTGATGAGTCTGTTTCATTGTAACCAGTGCAAATACCGCTCATTTGTCTTCTGGTTCTTTCTCTCCTTCCTTTTTTCCATCACCCTATAATACATTTTTGATTAGACACATCTTACAAGTATATTTAATACAAAATCGATATTCATCAATTTCAGTATTAGTTTAATCTAAAAAAATTAATACAAACGATTTTCACTCACTTTTTCATCAGATGGTTCTTTAGCTTCTTTTTCAGTATTTTTGTTGTCTGCGGCCTTCTTGTCTCCATCTTCCTTAGGCTTTTCTTCAACTGGCGGTGGTTTTGGCAAGTGGCTGTTCAAGTCTAGATTCTTACACATGTCTTCCCAGTCAGGGAAGCACCGTTCCTTGATGCGGTTTGTGTGCTCCACTAAATTTCCAAAATTGTCCACTAAATAGTCTCGTAATTGGCATTCAACATCTTTGTCTAAAAAGAACAATTGTGCCAAGTTTGCAAAAGCCACTACGTCCAGCTGAAAAGAAAGTAAATTATTTGTTATATTCAAACAATGGAAGTTTTTTATTTTTGAATAATTATAATATCAATAAAAGAAATTACAATTGAGGGTTCATTTCCAAAGAAATACAATTTGTCGCCTAGAACATCAGATAAAACTTTAAGATCATTTTGTCCAAATTCCAAAATCTCTTCGGGCTTATGAACTCCAATTCCTTGAGCTTTAACTTTTTTTAATCCCTGTGAACACGAAAATAATTTAATCAAACAATTACATAATATGTTGCCTATTACATAAGTTTGTTTTTAGCACACTCACCTTTCGGCTATAACTGTGCTTGAACAAGAAATTAAGAACTCCATTTGGAACCCATGTACCAAGCGCATGTTGCAAGTTCACTTTGTATCCTTTGATAACATTTTCTGGAGTTTTTGTCTTCCACCATGTTATCACCCTAAAACCATTAAAATTAAGTAAATTTAAAAGTAAAAATTTCTAAAAATATAGAGATAGCAACATACCAAACAAGTTTATTCTCAATCATCGATACCATAGCATGTGATATGTTACGTTGATCTTGGCTCAAAGCGGCATCAATGTCTTTGCCAAATTTCTGACTAAGCTCTTTAATAATTAGAGTACTATCAGCAATTTCTTCGCCATTCAATTCAATAAATGGTAGTTGTCCTTTTTTGGAACGGTGCTTCATTTTATGGTCGACATTCTAAACATAAAAAAAATTCGAAATCCAATTAATACAAATACATTTTTAATTGATGTTATTTTCGTTTTGTTAACATTGATTGTACAAAAAAAAACTATTCCTCGTGTTTGAAACCATTATCAAACCAGTAAAAAGCTAACTTAGTATCTTTCTCTGTACTAAATCATGATTATCATTAATATAGCTGATACGAGATATTTCTGCGAGTATCCGTCGAGGAGTCTAGGGCAACGACTCATCATTGGAAAATAAACGAATTTTCCAAATGTATAAATTAAGGTCAAGAAACCCATAAACCACCGTTTAATTCCCCCCGATGGACCTTGACGACATGGTGAACAAGTTACCGAAAGATATACACAGAAAACTGAAATTAAAAAACCAACGGCATAACGTGTAAATATATACAACCTGTAGCGTTCTATTTGACACGTTAGGAAGCAATACGAATTCGAAATATTATTGATTTTCGGCAGCTTTTTTTGTTATTTCATATTTAGAAATATTTAAAAATACAATATGAAAGTTTACTGGGAGAGAAGAACTATATAAAGTCGATAACCTAGCAACCCGTCCCTCCGGTCGTAAAAACGGTAGGCACCGGTTTTCTGTACAGTGACTAATAGTATATATAGTAATATTGGCTTTACTCTTTCTATGAATAAGTTTGGGGTTTATTTTTTTTTTAAACTTTATAAAGCCTAAGAGCTTAAATAAAGAATGTGGCGAGAGATATAATTTCGAGAATAAAAGCACACACACCTGTTGCATAAATAAGCGAGAGCCGGCGTGTGCCGCCCAAATACTATGGTCGGCGACGGCAGCAATACGAGAAAATCCCTTACATACCACCTCCGCCACCACCACCGAGTTTATTGAACTCCCGAGCCGAGAAATACCACAGGCGGTCGTCATGGCGACGGCGGCTAATGGTGCGGGGGTGAGGTCGAGGAGGAGTTTATGGTTCAGACGGCGACAACTGTGTTATTGATCTCTTCACCATTAGCGCACATACACTACCCCTTCGTGCAGCAAAAACTCGGCTAGAAACACATTTTTAAAAATAAACCCAACCCAAAATAGTTACTCTTTCTTTTCACTCAGATTTCGATAGGGTTGAAAAAAACTGCAAACACACGCCCAACCGCGTTTCTACGCCAGATAACCGCTTCTTGATGATACGGGTGGGGGGAGGCGGGGGGTTGTTTCCCGTCAAGCACTTAACCGTAGCAGTGTTGTAGAGTACCGTACACCAGAAAAAACACAGCCGACGCCGGTTTTGCCTAACTTTGCGACATCCTCTCCCAATATTTTAATTTTGCAGTAATTGTTTCATCGAAACAACCGCCACTCACATCCTGTACGCTAAATATATCGCATGATGAAATACCAAACGTCGCATAGTCACGCGCGGTGATAATCTGCTTGTTCAGGGCGGTAACCCGTCGTGTATTCTCCCCGAGCATCATGAAAAGTTATCGCTTTACACACAACTATGATCACTGTTTTTCGGCGATAAGCGAAGCACTCGAATAAAACGATAATCGGTTATCGGATCCAAACCATTAGTGATTTACACGAGCGCGTCGTGCGTCACTTATGCTGCTACTTTGTAAGGCGGGGTTAATGTATAATAATAATATTTTAATATAAAGGTCAAGTCTCGTGTGACTCGGACGACCAGTAAAAAAGTCATACAATGGAGGAATGCGCGCTGCATTCCACGAGCCACGCGTATTCATCATCACATTATTATTATATTATAGTCGCCCGTATAAAAAGTCCCCCTCCGCCGCCCTATTATCGGTTGTACTACACACATATTCTGTAATCTGTATCGTGCTTCCGTCGATCGAGATCTACACAAGACACTATAATTAATAATATAAACGTGTGCGCTTCCCCGAAGTAACGAACAACAAGAATGTTAAATACACATTAACTCGAATCGACATGCCAGAATAAATAGGCACGTCGTGAGACTTGTTATTCGAATGGGAATAATTTAATGTTATCACTATTCGATAGTAGACAAATTCACGACGGTTCGATAATAATATCATCCTGTGAGAAGTTTAATTATTTTCTTCCTCTGCCATGGCTCGTGGGACACCAACAAATATCATTCCCGTCGTTTGACAAAAGCCAAAAATTCGGGAGTTTATATTATAGCGATGAATGTCGTTGTTAAAGGAGAACAACGCTAACAACAAGAAATTTCGTGTTTAATTGATCAATGAATAAGAAACGGTAGAGCGTTAAACCGTAGGGCGGAAAATGAGGGACGATGAGACGTGTAGCAGAGGTCCACGATAATAACGAAGCGGGGATTATTGTAGACGGGTCTTTCTATCAGTCCTCTCAAGCACACAATAAACGACCATAATGCTATAATATCGTGTGCATGATATAATATTATATCATTGTTATAATCGACACACAGCGGCAAAGAATACCATTAATTTTTGTCGGTGGCGGCGAAAGAGTTTCGCTGTCTTAATAAGGATGTACGCAATGTGCTGGAATTGATATACGGAACCGCACAAATCATAAGAACGAGCACGATGATAATAATAATTACGTGTAACGAAAAACGCTCATGAAACGCGTCGTTTTAAAAATATTAACTTCCAAAGGCTGAAGCATCGATTAGCGTTTAAACTTGAGACCCCCGCAAGGCCACGGTGTATAAAATATTATAGCAGCGACATCATTATAATACGATTAACTCAGACAGAAACCTATTTTATCACGTATGTCTACAAAATACAATTCGCACAAAAAAAAAAACCCGATTCGACGCGACATAGCGAAAACTCTTACACCCGTACACGAGATGATAGATCAAACGAATCGCATTGCTACGCTTATGTTCAGAGTGTGGAAGAGGAGTGATTTATAACAAAGATTATAATATAATATATTGTAGATGCCGTAATGTGCGTACATTGTAATTATATGATATCGAAAGTACTCGCGAGTGCAACGCCATGAGAATATTCAAACATATTTTTATCATCATTATCTACTAAGGACTGAGGTTTGCGGCACGCGGAGGCGGCGGTGGCGCGGAAATAGGAGTCTCGTACGCCGCGAGTCCGTGCCAGTTTCCACCCGTCGCCAACAGGTTTCGCGCAATCCGGACGAACTAGGCGGAGGAATGCGAATATGCGATACGCAGCCACCTTCATAAAAATTAAAAACCTGACGTTCACAGAGCTGCATGCATAAAATTGTTTTCATTAATAATATTAAATAACAACAATGACACAGTGCACAACAGTAGCCAGTCTGTAGTTATAGTAAGACCCGAAACGTTCGAGAAATATCCGCGAAATACCGCATTATATCCGGTTGAAAGACAACATAGGTAATAATAAAATTATTATGCACACAATGCACTATTGTGGTGCACCGAGCGCTGCAGCACACACGTCCACATATTATGATGATACTCGCGAGGAATAATATCGTCCTTGATAAGGGGGGGGGGGGTATATTACCATTATTATGACGCGTGCGTCTAGATTTTACAGCTACACAACTATATAACAATATAATATTATGATTGTGTTGCGGACACGATATTATATTGAATAAAAAAAAACGTCCAAACGTGGAAGAGTGAAGACACACCGTACGCGTACGGATTGTTTTCCAGATACCCCTATGGCCTGCATAATATAATATAAATATAACACAAGCGTTTTTATTACATTTTACATGCGTTCACGAGATTTGGAATAAAAATAGTTTGGATAATATAATATTTTTCTTTTCGTATACAAAGATGTACTACTATTGTCCGTCGAAATTGAAAAGGTGTGGTACACGTGTTTTAGTATTTTCGTATAATATCGTACAGTTATAGTTGGTTGTTTACAGCGATAAGGAATGCAGCGTACAAATTCTATATATTATAATATTAAATAGAATAATAACATGTATATTAAATAGGGGAATTTTATTTAAACAATAAATACTGGACTACAGCGGGCTACGTTAAAGCCGAGAAAAATAAATTATTATCGAACACAAATGGAACATTTCACAGTTAATTATTGCGATGACGCAACAGATTTTTTTTGTTGTAATAAAATTTGATTTCCCGTTCCTTCTACACCGACGGGATTCTCCAAGGAAAATGAGTATTGTAGTAACACGCCGTAGTGATTTCACCGGATTTCTACTTGTTAAAACGTTTCCAGTACTTACAGTGAAAGCGTGTAATACATGATAAATATAAGTTAATAAATATTTGTACAATCGACTTATTTTATTCTCTTTAAAATAGAAAAACCCACGATAACAGTTTTCATAAAATATATTTTTTCTCTGCCGCCAATATTGGAAGTCTGTATGACGCACAAATTATAAACTTATTGACAGAAATCCATTACTCAGTCTATAATATTAATTATTATTATTATTTTAACGAGTATTGGATTACCAATTGAACAACTCCAATTTGGACAAGGAAATTATTTATAATACATTTTAATTACTTAGCAAGCCACCCGTATTTATTCCCGGCCGTTACAAGTTTTATCACAGACCAATATCGAACAATTATAGCGAGCGGCGGTTTTTATTGGGCGTTAGGAATTTCAACAATCGTAAAAGATAAAACTCGTGAAAAAGTTCTCAGTAACGTCCTTCCCAACATAAATACTAAATAACGCTAATAATAAATCTTAGACAATATTATGGCCGACTGGTAAATGCCTAATGGGGGGTTTGATATACGTATAAAATATAAATTAATAAAAATAGTGTATTATAATTTATAACAAATATTATATCGTAACGGCGACCATGGACAAATAGCACTCACTAGCTGATTTACGATACACTTACATTTTTAGCATTCATAATCGTGTAATGAACGCCGAAAGGTCAAAAATACAAATTGATAAACATTTTCCTGTCAATGAATTTTAAATACCTATTCTACATTATATTATAGCAATGTTATAGCTATAATATAAGTTTTACTTACACGAGTACACAGCACAAATAACAGGTTAATAGATCTATATTACACACAATTTTAAATTCAGGACACTAAACAAAATTGTAATTTTCAATAACAATATTAAAAAACATAGTACTAAGAATAACATACATCATGCACATGTCAAATTGTTTTAACTTGGACAAAAACACGTGCAACCATGTGCACATGTGGAGAATATTGTAGTTCCCATGCATTATTGTATAAAGATTTAACAGTTTAACGATCTACGAGTATGAATGTCTCACGTTGATTAAAATAATATATTGTGGTAGGTATTATATTGTATGTATTAAAATACAATATGGGAGCACGACGTTTTCTAATTAAATATTAAAATAAGTTGGTATTATCAACAATTATTTTTAATGATCTTAGTTATCTTAAGTAGGCACTGGCCAGTATTAAATAAATTGTGAATATAAATTAATAAAAAATGTCCAGTAGTTTTCATTAGACATTAATACTATATAAGTATAAACCATTAAAAGCAAATTATAGTCCATTTAAAATAACTACAAACTTTTTTATGGGAATGTGTAATTAAAATATATATAGGTAATCTATTTTTAATTGTATTGAACCAATAAATTAATTTAAATTATACAGATAAAAATAATAAATTCATCAAATTCTGAAACCGATACCACAATATTTTACAATATACCTATTTAAAATTTATTAATTTGATGCGATAAAATTTAAAAGTCAAGCGACTATCAGTTGAATAAGTTGAGTAAAATAATAGGTATGTAAAATACAATAACCTATTAACAAATTATAAAGCGGGAATACAACAATTTAGATAGTAGTATTATTTTTTGTCTGATACAAACATTTTGTTTAAGTTAAGATATTCATTAATGCAAATATAACAGTCAATGGTAAGTTATGCTTGTTATGCATATCCATTAATAATCAATAACATGATGTATCACTTTATAAAATCAATTTGTTCTATCTTACTTTTCAACCAGATTATTAGATCCGTGTAACGTGTCAAACATGGCTGTTCTACTTTTATCATTATTTTTATCATCAAAAGGTGATAGTTCAATTTCCTACCAATTAGACTTTTTTGCTCTTTATCTAGTTCATGTTTAATTAGTTCTACCAAAAAACTAGATGGTTTACATACTAATGTGCTTATACAATATAATTTTAGTTAGAATTTCTGATGAACATTTGACAGTTTTTCTTAAAAAAAAATTATGAAATAAAAAATAATTAGAATACAAAGAATAATAGACAAATGAAGCTATCATAAATAAATCAAATACAAATAAACTATTTATAAAGTTAAAGAACCAATTATCTTCAATATTTGATTCCATACACAGGATATGACTATTGACTGCTCAATAATTTAATTTTGTATAGTAAATAACTGTACCATTATAATAAAATATTATATACCTAATTCTGTACTGTAAAACATATCTATATTTGCTTAAAAAATGAATAACAATTAACACATAAGTTATACATAAATCACTATATTTTAAAATTCATCGCTTTGGGTAGTGTTTCTATCAAACATTATTTTAGTAGGCATATCATGAAAATATGAATATTAGTTTTCGGTTGAACCATAAAAATATTACAATTTACAAGGCAATAATTCAATACAACTTTTTTGGAACAAATTACTTAAAATCTTACCTAAATATTTAGAAGTTTCAGAAATGTTTAATAATTTGTGATAGAATTAAGAGAAAATGTATAAATCGGTTACCAAGTATACGTGCATTCAAATCATTTAAGTAGACTTAACGAATTAAACGGTGGACGATCAGTCAATTGCTCAACAATCGGTAACTTTCGGGTGAAACAGTGAATATAACGGACTTGCAACAGACAAGGATAACGATAATAGAAGAAAAATATCACCCGACCATTGGACAGAAACCTACCCCCGGGGGCGCTAGGTGGTACCTAGAAAAGTTAGTAGTACATTGCCTAGGCATAGAATAATAGCTAGTGCATAATATTATTAACAGGTAGGTGTAACGGGTACTTGCCTCGTATTTGAGTCCAGCAGCCTGAGCCATGTCTCCACCTTGAGGCAGTACGGTGACATGGACGGGATGACGGGCGTGCGCGAGAACTGGTACAGGTACACGACGTCCTTATCGAAGTTCTGCTTCTTCACGGTGAACTTTGGCTGCGGTGGTTCGACAGGAGCGGCGGGCGTCGCTACCTTGTCGTCCTTCTCCGCCACCGCCGGTTTCTTGTCGTTGTTCTCCGTCTGTTTGTTGTTGGTCTCGGCAATGGTGTCAGCGCCGTCCTTTACCGGTTCTTTGACGTCCTGCGGGACATTCTTCGTCTCTTCCGTAGTCGCCGTAGTCATTTTGCTGGTTCTTGTGTCGTGTAGTGCGATAGTGATAGTGACTGGTTTGCGCGGCGCTACGGTCTGCTACGGGGGTTGGCGGGCTGTGTACACGCGCTGCTCTCTATGCGCAGCGGCAACGACAGTTAAACTCTACACAGAAAACAAACGACGAGATTATACAATTAAATATTTTATTATTATTCCGTTCAAAGGCGTTTCTACACACACACACACACACACACCCTCACACAGACATACGCAAGCACACAAACACACACACACACACAGACAGACACACACAAACACACGAGAGAACTAAAAGACGTGCGTATCGAGAGGAGACCCGCGCACGACAATATAGTGCATTAATGCGGAAAATATAAAATGTTATTGGAACGCGCGTCTCTCGTTACTCGGTGTGCTGTCCGCAAACGGACGTCGGGTGGTTAAAATATGTGGGAAAAAAAAAAATACGAACGAAATACAACAGAAATCAAGTAAACACGTACCGGCAGGAAAAGGACGCGACTTCGAATGCACGAATGACAAGCGGCGGCGGCGGCCGGAGCACGGGTCGGTGCAGCCGGGTATCGCGTTGGTCAAGAGTGACGCTAACCCGGCACGCACGCGCATCGCGAACCACTTTTGACTAACGTGCGGCCGCCGCACCGCGCCGCCACGCCCTTTCCATCGACGCCGTTGCCGCCGGCACCACCACCGGTATGAGTCTGCCACCGTAGAGCCGTACAGTGTTGTTCTATCGCAGGGATATAATATATTATTATTACTATTATTGCCGCCTAAAAAATGTTACCAAGTCTTGCAGCGTTTTACACGATAATATTATTTTAACGGCCTTTTACTTTTGATCGATCCGATTTTCGCGTCGAAGTTGACTAGGACGTGGCTCTTTTCCGCGTCCAGCAACGGCTAAAATAATAATTTAATTTATAGAACGACTGCAACTAATAAAATATATACATCATAGTACGATCTGGCAGCGACGACGCATGTGTTTTCTCACGGTTTTCTCGACGCGCCCTCGTCCCTTTCACAGACGATATAATATTATTAATAATAAAAACACGGTGTGACGGGTAGTCGCCGCCACACCAAATACCAAAAAATAAATTAAATGAAAAAAAAAAACAAAAATAGACACCACCTTTGACACTTGTTGACCTGGGTTGGCGGCCGTCTGTCCTTACGCGCGCCTGGAAAACTTCATATCAATAAACTATAAACATGTATATAACTTCGGTATAAAATGTTCAATGTTCATGTTTGTATAACGAAGGTTTACCCTTCCCTACCAATAACCTAGTCCCTTAGTCACTATTATATACATTATATATATACGCACCACCACACACCACTGAATGTATCGAGGTGTGGTCATTTTTTATCCTCGTTCTGTTATGCCTATATAGGTAATAAAATGTTGATTGTCAATGATATGTTTTCTGGTACATCGTATGTACCGTGTTATGCGTACACTATTATACATAATATTTATTTCTTACCTATACATTAAAATAATTTATATATTATATTATTGTAAATTGTAATTGTATCGACTCAAATGACGTTGACCGTTATAGTAAAGTTAATTATTGATTTTCAAAGCGCACCCCATCCCGGTGCACGGGACCCCCTATTATGATCCCTTGATGTATGTGAGGCGTTTAAAATTATTTATGCTCAAACATTAGGATTTTAGCTAGTTACATTGTGAAGCGTAAAAATTCCTGTAAACTATGTCTACCTCTATGGCTCTATATTTTATAATCACAATTAATAATAGAACTATAGGACCTATAGGAGGAGATAGATGCACTGCTACAGTTAATTGTACTGTGTCCGACGAAATACACAAGGACTCTGGACTTTGGAGACCAGCATTCAGAATGTAGTAGTAGTACCCTTGTGTAAAGACCAAAAGGTCCAAAGCATAGAAAAGAGAATTATTTTTCCGATGACAAATCATCATGGTAGTTATCATAAGAGTATATGATAGCAGGTAAGAAGATAAAAAATTAATTATTTTATTATAGTAGAGAACGCTTATTCGGAAAATAAAGCAGAGAAACTGTGACTAAATAGAATGATTAACTCTCGAATGATTTTATATAATATTATCATATTGTCTATTCAACAGCGTTGGTCACCGTACAGCAGTTTTATTTTTAAACGCGTATACTTTATTTCATTTTGATAACATTGGGTTGAATTTGGGGGGGTAGGTAAAATTACAAAAAATTCCAACAAAATTGGCTAAACACAGTGTAAAATAAAGGAAAACTACGTTGATTGGGAGGGGGGGAAATGCCCCTTCCCCCCTTAATCCGCAACTGGTGCGGGTTTCTATTAAACCGAAAATAAAACTATTATTATTTATTAAATACAAAATAGGTAAATTCAAATTTCAATCAATTCAATGAGTGCTTATGGACTATAGTGGGTGTACACTGTACTCTGTACTGCCTTTGATGATTAATTAATAATGACATGTACCGTGTGCGACAGTCATACATCATAATACTATACATTTAAATATAAAATATTTAATACTTAGCCTTATTTACATATTATACTCTATTCATAATCATACCTATACGCACAAATGTATGAATATGTTTACAAATGTGTATCTCGGCACTCGGCACTCGGATGGGTAGTATAATACTGGAGGTTGTCATGATTGTAGGTAGGCTATTGTTTACTGTTATGCAGTAAATAAAATACTTAATATATGTTTAAATGTATTCATGGATACCTATATAATATAATTATATTATATAGAAAATCCGAATATTAAAATATATAAACAATAACATTTTTTTCTGATAGTAAATTATAGTATAGCATAGCATAGTATAGTTTTTAATTATTACTTATAATACTAATTAGACATTAGTCATTATAATAGGTTTTTAGACAACTTTTTAACATTTTTAAACTGTTAGGTACCTATGTAATATTGTAATGTCGTACACTTATACATATTTAAAAGATTTATTTTTTAACTAAAAGTTTCTGATTTTCTTTCATCGCAGCAATCCAGCAGGTACCTAATATAATGCCAATAATACAGTTTGAGATTAACATTTATTAACATTAATATTATTTAAATAGTAATGAAATTCTATTTAGTTAACCATTTCCATTAAAAAAGATGACTATTCCAGTATACTGATTATACTAATAATGTATAAAAAATATATATATTTCGAGATAAAATAGAGATAACTAATTTTATAGTTAAAATATTATGATGTGTATTTATTAT
Organism: Sitobion miscanthi; assembly: GCA_008086715.1. Lineage (NCBI taxonomy): Eukaryota > Metazoa > Arthropoda > Insecta > Hemiptera > Aphididae > Sitobion > Sitobion miscanthi. The sequence continues at coordinate 6,932,909 of CM017797.1, forward strand.
AGCCATACGGATAGTTACATAAATATTAAATATCAAAACTCTTCACCTAATGAAATTAAATACAAAATATAAGTACTATAAGTTAAGATTATTTATGTAAAAATATAACCTTATTAATTTGTTGTAAAATTATTAAACATAAAAATACTCTAAGGTTAAAGATTTTATTTCCATTTACTTAATTATCGATTATCCATGGTCGTTTAGACTGTCTTCTGACATAATATTTTCTGTTGTCTAGTTTTGAAATTAACTCAAAATTATCACAATGTGCAATGTACATTTTGAAATGTTGAACATGTTATATTACCCATTAATCTACATAATATTTTACATTATTGTTATTTGTCCGTATTGATACACTGTAGTGTAAACTTTAGAAATAAATATTTCTTTATCTATATAAAAAACTGAATTGCTAAGGTTAATATTGAATTTAAAATGTTTTTTAAAAAAACAACTTACCTAGTAAATATGAAGAAGAAAAGCGTTTACATAAATTAAATAGTTTCTGGGACCGAGAATAATAGGAATCGTTAAACAATTTTGATTCTTTTTTATATATTATGGTAGAGAAATTTTTATTACCCTATTTCCGCTAACATAAATTTAATTAAAAGTTGATTTCATTATTTCAGTTGTATACGAAAAACTGTAGTACAGCACAGTGTATAAAATTATATAAATGCGGGCCTATAAAAATAAAAAAAGACAATGACTGTTTTTAATTTTTTTTTATAGAGTTCTTTTTATTGAATCGAGAAAAAATAATATTTATGCAATTTATTATCTAGATGACTAGATAACACAAAATTATTAAAACAATACACCACCTTTTAAAATGATAGTGTTCCAAAAAGTAGTCGGAAGCTGTTAAAAATAAAAGTATGCTTATAATGTTCCTTAAAAGATAATAAAAAGTGAACATGAAAAAATCAGACTATTTTATATCAAATTAGGTACCTATAGTTGTTATTTTTTTTTTTTAAATAGCAATATAAGTAAATCATATTTTGAAACTGTTTATCCAAATTTAGGTATAAAATATTCAATACTTGGTATAAAAAAATGGAAAGAAAAATGAATTATCAATTATCTAGTATATTATGTACCTATATTATAGCTATGGACTTAACCACACACTTATCTAATGGGATATCCGGCTATATAGTATATACAAATGCATTATAATTGTATGGTAAGTAGCAACTGTCATATTTAAAAAATCTATTGCAAAACAATCATTCATCATTGCATTTAATGCAATTTTAAATTCTTATGTTGGGTTATTTATATTACACCGACTAAATAAAGGTTATGATGTTTTTCATGTTTTTATAGTACTCGGTCTTCGTATATTATATTATATGTTTTATCCATTACAACGTTGGTGTGTATGTACTCATTTGTTTTTATTATCTTTTTTAGAAGATTAGAATATTTTTTTAAATATAATATCAAATAGTCAATTATAAATTATATTTATCTAAATAAATATGTACAATAAACAACAAATATCTAGTATTCTTCTTTTTGGAATGTTAATGTTATCATTTATCAACATATTTATTTCAGTAATTGTTTACTGAATCGCTTATTAATATCTATCTATAGCAATAGATCAGAGTCTGTAAACATGTTCCACGAAACGAGCTGTAAGAATTGTGCTGTGGCCTGTGGACCAAGCAAATGTTATAATTTAAATACTTTTATAATATAATGTGTTTAGTAAATACTAGTTTGTTTCATATTAAAATTATTGATTCAATTAATTTAAAAATGGAGAGAAAAAAATATTTAGAAATGAACCTAACCTATGTGTTGAACCTAACCAAGGTTTCGTTCTTATTTAAATGGTAGAAAACAGGGTGTTAGAATTAATGGCTTACAGTCCGATATTCTGATCACTTCCATGTTCCTTCAGGTATTCCTGAATACATATTATTGTCAGCACTTCTATTACCTATTTGTGCAAATGGTCTAACGTACCAGAAGTTATGAGTTATTGTTAGTTCCTTATTTTCTGATGATATAATTTTTTTCTTTCATTAAGCTCAACTGTTGATTTGTTAGCATCTCTAAGAAGTTATACTAAGTTATACCTCAAAATGTTATAGGTACTATGAATAATTCAAGAATTTTCGCCGATTTATGTAATGGGGCCATTTTTTTTACCATCAGCCGTCAGGCTACTTTCTTTATAGAGTGGTTACTCTATACTAAAATACTAAATATTCAATATGTATTTTATATGACATATACAGCGAAATATTTCAGGGAGTTGGGCCTTAAGTAAAAAACAAAACGGGTCTCTGGGCCTGGTCAAAGAATGTTGTTAGTATAACAAGTAGCATGACGTTCCTCTGCAAGGAAAGTTGAAAAATCATAGATATGTTTTTGGGTATAGTGCAGTGGAATAGTATCTAGTAGCATGCTACAATTTGTTAGGAATTTAATTAAATTTTTTTGTTGATTTGCGTTTCTATGGCAATAAACAAAGCGCTACGAAAATATTCGTAAAAATCGTGACTCAATGACTGTGTGCATAGATTTTCAAATTGCAATTATTAGTGTTATTATTATTATATTTTAGTATGCCTACGCATTAATACATTAATACATTATTACACTCGCCCGTTGAATAAGTTATCTGCGGGGAACGAACAACGGTTTAAATTTAGAATTTGGATTCAGATTTCAGATTAAACTATTAAAGATGTCGTGCTTGACGCTTGTGTAGTTGTGTTATGTTTTGACACCCCGTTACTACGACGATACCGATGTGTCATCGTGTTGTCACTCTCAGTACACAAACACACGCAATGCCACTGTGGTGTTGTTACGATACTTACTTGTTACCCGAGGTCCCGGTGTAGTTGTTCACAAACTATATTTATTTTTTACCTAAAAGTTATAACACAACGGTTTTCGATTGAGATAGTTTTGATTTTAACCTTGAGCGCGTGTGTACAGTGTACTAATACGACGGACGACAGTACCAATATATAATCAATTAATATATTAAGCCCCCCTCCCCCGGCCCCCACAATATACGTTTTTATATTGGGCCCTTGATATTCAAACCAAATCCTTGCAAACAAAACTTTCTCATGCGTTCAATTTGTTTAATAATAAACTATACAAAATATGTATAATACATACTTAATGGCTAATATACCTACCTAAATATCAATATTTTGGAAGAAGATATATATCAATATATTAGTAATTGGTTATTCCAGTTTTTGCTGAAACAATCATAGTAAAAATCACAAAAATATAAATAATATGATCAGGTATTTTTATAGTTAATAAACGTAATACGTATAATATAACTATATAATTAATAAGGCTTTAATAAATATATTGTACTCGTATTATTATTTATTATTATAAATATAAAATATGAATAAAAATTTAGGTATAGCCACTAAACTACCGGGCTACCTACTTATTTTATAGTTTAATAATTATTATATTTTAGAATATTATTTAATTTTTTATTTTAAATTTGATTTTCTAGAACTGTAGCCCCCGTAAGTTGTAACTAATAAATCCTTCTTACGAGTTACGATCATGATATTATTTTGTATAGTATATATTATATATTATAATGTATCATAATTAATTTAAATCCTATCGATCAGCAAATAATAATACATATTACAAATGCGTATAACCTATACTAATACCTTCATATTTATTTATATATGTATATTATTACATAATATACATTTTAATATTTTATCTTGTATGGTTGTAGCTGTTGTGTTATTTATATGGTATGACGCGTTTTTTGCACCAACCTATATTATTATGACGTACGGCACTACATATATTGCTACTGCTTATTATACGTTTGTGCATAAAAAATAATCATTTATTTAGTGTTTTAATTGATTTGGTTGGGTTTTTCTACGAACTGACGTAACGTCACAGAAAACTAAAATACCTCTCGACAATTAAAACCAATTTGTATATCTAAAACAATAAAAATAATAATAATAAATTGGCACTAAAAAGCAAAGTTGCTTAGAAAAGCGCAGCTGTTGTCGGCCTTTGTCGACGTTGCAATTGTATTTGTCATCAGGGGGTGAAAAAAATTTTAGGGGGAGGTATTTGTCGTCCCTTAGAGTATACCTGGATTCAACACTATATAGATACTCGCGAGTCACGAGAGTTTCACCGTCAAAGAGCAACACGTTCATACTATATTTTTATCATTTCGATGATAATAGTATGTTTTACAAATTACAATAGGTAGTAATAATACGTTATACACCTATACAAGAGGATTCGTTTAAACTTAAACATTCATTTTCTCGAAATGTATTGACGTTTTTGGAAATCTAATGGATTCAAATAATGTGAATAATAAAACAGTGTTTAACTTTAAAGAATTACGACGTTGTGCTATGGGCGCATTTGGTCATGGGTTATGACTGATGAAGGCGATGAAATGATAAGTGATAACCACGAGTATTAAAATTAGAGAATTTTGTATTTCCGTGGTAAATTAATAATATTATAATATTACAGCGCCGGATTTATGGTGAACTTTAGGTCGGAGTGGAGGGTTGATTCCTCGTGGGGGATACCCGAAGAAGAGAAAATAAAAGGGACAGGGAAGTGAAGACGGAGCGCAGAGACGTTATTAAAAGGGTAGGTGTATTGTATCGTGCATACGCAGGTAAGAGCGCGGAAAACATATAATAATATACCCGTGTCGTGCAAAGGCTGCGACGAGAGCCGTTATATAATGCGTTTGTCTGTGGCTGACGCGCGTTATATCGCGTGGATGGATGCAATTTGTTTCGCGGCAACGTCAATTTAAAATCGATTTCGGTTTGCAGTTTACTCTCTGTGGCCGCACGAACCTGCGAACAATATGCCTACTATAATATATTCAACGGAAACAACGATGTTTTGCAGTCAGAAAATGATCGAATAATAACATATATAAATATATAATAATATATACAATAATAGTCCAACACGGGGGAGGAGAATTTCGTCTGATGAAGTGCACTACATATTAGTATATTACCATATAATATATTTATGCACACCGTATACAGTGTTCGGAAATAACGCGAATTTATTGCGTTCACTTTCATATTTTGCGAACGACATTTGAACGTCACTCACTTATATCAAATTGAACATGAGCGTGAACAAAATTCATATTTTTAACAAAATTCAACGATTATTAGGTCTTTCAATTGAAATTCCTTTTTTAAAACTTATTTTTAATATTACTCTTAAGTGTATTCATGTATAATTATAAAGTATTTACTATTTAAGATTTTTGAAAATTAGCTTTGCAGATTTCAATACATTTCGTACCCCACTATACCGTTACGGTGATTATATTTGATAAACCTATATGGCTATATTATGTTACTATGTAAGGGTATTTTATCTTATAATTAATATTATTAAAATCATAGATATATACATCAACTAGATAGCTGTTTCCTTCTTATCATCGAAGTCGGCTGCCATTTACAAAACAGGTAATGTTTACAAAATAATAATATTATCACGTGTATGAATAAATATAAAATAAATGTAAACATTGCTTACTTTATAATGGCGGCCGACTTCAACATTGATCACAACTTTACTGTAGTATAGAAACTGTGCAGGTTATTTAGTTGTATACATCTATGATTATAATAGATAATATGATTATATCAGATTTAATTGGTATTACATAAATATATATAAGTGTAGAGCTTTTTTTTAAAATTTGATTTGCACTTTACTCAAAATTATATCTAAAGATTATAAAATTGTACAAACCTAATTTTAATGTTCTACTAGATGAGCATGTTATTTTTTTTTAAGAACGTGAAGCTGATAAACTTGAACGAATTCAATTTTCAAGTGAACTTTCTGAACATTTTATATTTATATACATTTAAAGTATCATTTGGGTTTGAATATGAAGAGCTATATATTGAAAAACAGAGAAAATAACGACGAGCCAGGGTCACGGGTTTTAACTTTTCAACTCTTTTTATATAGATCTCGCATACAAGAAATCAATAGGTATGAATTTTGTCAATAGCCATTACATTATATAGATATAAAATATGCACACAAATTTAAATATATTTTGCTATAATAATAATATTTATAGCTGCAGGTAGACGGTAATCTGTGCTAGTATTATAAACATTATTAGATATTATGTTAACTTCAGTAGATGATGTTATATTATATAAGCCATATTATATACGCATGACAGTATTAATTATATTCTTGTAAACGTAGACTCGTGAGTTCTATACGTCATATATAATATATATTTAAAAAAAACTTTTTACACAAAACTTGTTTTAAAAAATAGACTGTACAAATATGAAGAGAAAAATTGGCTTTTCTATTTAAATAAAGTAAGTTGTATCGTGCTTGTGCATGCGCGTACTGAATAGGTTAAACATTTGAATTTTTTTTAAAAATCTGTAATCCCTTTCACCTTTTGAAAACCCCATTTTGGCCCCAGATTATTGAGCTGAATTGCTGAAATATTTAATATAGTGGGTATCGCTTAATGTGATCACATTGGTTCAGGCCATTTTGACTCTATTAACCAGTTGATTCCGTAATGCATATTTTTATCAATATAATATTTGGTTTTGGATTTTCATTTTTGATTCCAATAAACGGTTGATTCTATGAACCAATGATCACATTAAGCGGAACTCACTGTAGTAAATCATAGGTTATTAGTAGCACGTGTGATGATAACACACTGTATAATGATAAATCATTTCACCTATAGGTATACAATATATTTTTTTAAACGCAACAAAATATTGTTTTATTATACGATATAAATTATACTATGTCTATGTGTCGGTATATAATATTTAATATTTATATTCAACAGTGTATACGATTAAAAATTTAAGCTTACGCACATAGGTACCTACTTACATTATACACCTATACAATCTACATAATATATACCTACATCAGAATTGCGATGAGAATAATGAATATAAGAAAATGAGGTTAAAAAAATAAAAACTGCATAATAATATAATATGTACGTGGATTAAATGCGCAAAATAACTTTTGGATAAATATAATATATGCCCACACTGTATAACATAGGCGTAATCTTTGGGGTGCAAGACCCTTCCCTTGCACGAGGCTTGACATTTTTTAGGTCATGCAATAGTATCATTTTTCAATAGGGGTGAGTAGTTCAATATATTTTTCGAACATGAAGCAACTGTGCGACACGCACGACTATACCGTCCTTCGTTCAGCTAGTTAACCACGGTATATATAGAGTTCTTTTTTAAATTTCAAATTAATTTAAATATACCTATTATGTATTTTGAATTTTTGAAAAAATATTATAACATCGGTATGCCATATTGCCATCTTCAGAAAAGGACAAATCATCCTCATTAGAGAAATAATTGTTTAAAACTGTGAGCGATTTTGTTAGATAGGTAGGTACCAGAACAAGATAGATATTATTAATGAGTAGTTTTAAAGCTTGCAGCCGCCGATGATTTATGATATTTTAGTTTTGCAGCAGCTAAAATTTAACAAAATTATAACAAGGTATATTATATTATATTATATTATTATATCGTATATAAAAATATAATGATATGTATATTGTATACCTATCTATGCATAATTAAATTTCTTTAATTTTAAGTGAGTATAGGTATAATTATTAATTAATAACTACATAATTATATATTATGAATTAAATTGAAATGAAAATATATATAAATGATCGAATACTGCATTGTATTTCCTGTACACATTATATCGTTTGTATATCTATGTATAAATAATAATAATAATACATTTTCAAATTATGGCTGGCACGGGAAGTAATCAAATTTTGAATAGTTAAACTAGACATTTGAAGGAGGTTAATGAACATTTTTTACGAATATTCACAGGGTGGCAGTAAAAAAGTTAGTAGAACCTAGAAGATTTTAAAAAAATTGCCACTGTAAGTCTATAACCAATGTTTTAAAATTTAAAATATGTATGAAACAATTAAGAGGACGCTTCTAATGTATCTGTCGTCCGCGTCTTCACATGTACAACATAAGGCAAATAATTTTCGTTCGCCAGTTTCAATGGTGTGCTGTTAGTTTTGTTATTGGAGTCATTTTATCTAATGTCAAAGTTTTGCAGGGTAAGACCATTATCTGTACTTAAGCGTGGTAGCGTGGTCAATTTTTTAGATATTTTAAGTTCAAGTTGGATGATTGGTCAAATCATTCTGATATAAAAAATAACATTATACTACTAGTGATCGAAAATTGTATATGCAGTACGTTTGTAAGACTAAGGCAACAAACGCATGGTATAGAGTCCTCTTAATACGTTTTTATATAGAGTTTAAGAAAATGAAATGAGTTAAAAATACACCATTATACAATCCTCTATTTTACTACTTTTATAATCATCAAGTATAATTCAAACTTTATCCAAAAATCTAAAATACATCAACTACTGAAATTCGTATGTGATGATTGATTAGAGGTAACGTATTATTGCTTCTCTACAACCTCAAAGTTACTTTTTCTCATTCTCATATTAGATTAATTTGCAATACAACACACACAGGTAACCTATGTAATAAAATAGGTATATAGTTTTTAGTTTTTACAAACAAACCAAATACTTATAGCCTGACAATAGCAATATTTTAGAAAACGTAACTAATACATTTTTAGATTAAAATCTTTAAAAATATGTTACTTTTAAGTTTGATGTAATTAAGATGTTTCAAGTTACAATGCTACACAAATATACAATACACATTACTGCAAATGGTTCGTTTTTGGTATAATTTGTTAGTTGTAAAACACACTCACTCAGTCACACCCATTTATTTGTGTCATACATATATACTACTGTAGTCTATATTCTATAACTATATAAATTCCAATATACCCTGTATTATGTTCCATTTAATTTGTGTTCGTATAATTGGTTAGGTAGGTATACTAAACGGTTTAATAGGTAGAATGGAATTTTTGACAGCAGAGGAACATTATGGATTTTATTACCTCGCCTCTATTAAAGGCAATAATCCTATTATTAATGTTTAAGAATTCAACTTGAGTCATCGCGTATCGTACATTTTAAAGTTAAATTAAATAGAATTTTAGAGGAAGAAAAAATTACGGGAAATCGTGTTACATACTATTGTTTATTCGTCCCGTTTGAATATTTAATATAATTTTTATAAGACTACTACGAATATGTGATATATTATTATAATTTATAATATTATATATACATTCGACGCACGCGCGTAGTATACCATATTATAATATTATTGTCTCTTCAATTTGTGAACTGCTGCAAAGGTTAGGTGTTTCGTCACTGTATAGATTTATGTTTATTAGTATGTACAAGAATACTATAAATAAGTAATTAAAAATGAAATTATTTCTGATTCAAATTAATTTTATTGTACTTTAAGACATGCAATTTTCTTTTTTTTTATATCAATGACACAAACACACGATTAATCCGCTTATGGTTTAGATAATAATATTAAAGAAGCTTATAGCTATATAGCTGAGATCAATTATTTAAAAAAAATGTTGATTGTATCTTATTATGTCGTATTAATTCTTACGAAACAGATATTTGTAATGTACATATTGCATTCGTGGTCCAATATGATATGAACAATTTTAATACTGTCCAAAACTATTTATGCAATCACCGAATAGCGAAGATAGCGTTATACAGAGTGATTCTTTTACCGTATAACAGTAAATTTTTGTTGTTTTTTTTTTTATAAAAGTGTGAATATAATTTAAGTTTTTAAAATTAATTTTTCTAGAACTTATTTGTAACTACCTACTTTTATGATTATAATTTTTAGTTAATTATTTATTTTACTATTTTTACTTCAACTTTTTAGATTTTTCTTATTTTAATGGTGTTATGACAGCCCACATTTTTGTTTTAATTTGATTTTTCTGAAACTAATAACTTTATTACTATTTCGACGTTTAAATAGTAAATACCAAATATTAAATCAGTAGTTTTTAGTAAGAATTTATAGTTTGTATCACTTATGAGTTTGCTCATCTAAACTTTAAATGTGTATAAAATATAAAAAAGATATTGTACATAGAAATTTTAATAAAAATATTCTATCTCTATAAATTAAATTAAAAATCCTGGATGTCATAAAAAATAAACATGGGACATAAAATACTACGTACCTACTATATACCTACCTAATATTAATGAAAGTAGTATATTTGATTTTTTACAAAAATGTAGTTTAAAATATTACAAATTATATGCTTACCTACCAAATATTTTCTTAAAAAAATAAAAAATGTTCTGGGAATAATTGGGGATAATGATAGTGTTCTATGTGAAAGAATCACTTTTTAGAGATTAAATTCATGTACATCATCATATTTAACCACTGTCTTCATTCCTATGTTCAATATTATCTTGTGTATATAATCACACACAGTACCTATTTAGTTTATAGTATACATAGCATCACTATACTAATTGTTTTTCAAGTCCTCCTATAAATAACCCTAATGGTCAGCTAATATCATGTCGGTACTCAGGTTCAGGTATTATATTGTATATAATTCGCCTTGCTTTTGTGTGTTGTCAATTTGATTAAACCATTAAGGCCACTGTATAGCAATCCATTAATAATACAGCTGCTCGTACACGGTTCATAATTTGCACCTATATATATATTTATAATGTCAAAGACCAAAGGTATGTCGTTATTTGTTAATGGATTTTACAGAAATGTATAGAAATTTATGGACCTAAATACCAGCCATCAGTATAAATTGAGTTAAGAAAATCACGCTGAATATAAGGGTTACAATGGGTATATAGAATATAAATCTAGCATTATAACTTAAACAAATACCTATAAGTTGTTATCGAAATTCAAACTTGTCATGATGTGTTTATTGATGACTTGGCTCAGGGACGTAATCATGGTGGGGGGGGGGAGGAGGAGGTTCAGAACCTCAAATGATGAAATTTAAACGAAAACAATGTTTTCATACCATTTAATTTAAATAATTTGATGGCCAATGAATTGACATGGCAATCTAGCCTCATTCAGTGTTTGTGAGCCAACCTATGGTCTATGGATTTCGTTTTGTAGCACTATATATTAATTATATCGTGATATTTTTACAGCATTGCATCAATGTTATACTTGGTAAACAGTAGCACAACTCCATAGTTGAATAAGTCCAAATAGGTTTAATGATAGCTACATATAGTAGATGTTTGTTTTCAATAGTTTACTAGGAATGACGCCCGACTAATCGCAATATTGAGCTTTCGAAATTTTTCATTAATCTGTATTTTTTTCTGATGAACGCATGGTGTTTTTTTATCTAGACAAGAGACAAGGTACATTCCCAGATATTTTCTTGAATCTTGTTATGGGATTAATATTTGATGCAGGACAAGTGGGATGTTTTCGGTTTTAACAGAATAGTTATAGGTACATAATTGACGTGTACGGATTTACCATTATTGATTTTAATTTCCCAACGTCTCGTACAGTCATACAGGCAAATATGTTTTAATTATTGACTTCTGTAGACGGTAAGTAAGTTATCAGTTGCTAGTTCTTACTTGTCGACAAATTATCCGTATCGTCGTTGATATTTAGCTATCGTTGTCTTGTCATATTTTGGTTTATCAGCCGTATAGTAGGTACAGGATAGATCTCAAAACTATAGTACTATACCTGTGGTTACCATACTATACCAGTACCATTCATATATAATATCTTTCCATAAGGTTACAGCAGCGTGTGGGAGGACCCCACTCCCCCCATGGATCAACTTTGTTTTATCATTTTGTATCCCAAAGAAATATATATATATATATTATATATTATATGTTAATAGATGAGTATTTTTATAATTTATATAGAAAAAACACTCTGTAGTAGGTACCTACCAAGCGTATGCAAATGTTTTTGACGACGAGTGACGTCAATAAAAATAATTATCAATGCTCATATTATGCCCAATGTTGATTCTGAGAAAATAAATATGGGATATTTTAAATATATAATATATATATTATATCTATACAATTAGAATACAACTATAATTATAATAGCTATTAAATCTAGCCCAACTAACCAATTGATCATGCATTGGTGAAATAACCAATTTCCAGATAATAATAAAACCGATAGTAGCTAGTGAGAAAAATAAAAACGATGAGATATCTGCTTGATTATGATATTTTTTAAGTTTAACGAGGATTTAGTCCTATTATACGAACAGTATGACAGAAACAGATATTTGATACTTTTTCCTATTTTTTATTGAGGTTTAATTATAAATAAATAGGTACCTACATTATTTATGCAAGAACAAATGGGACATTCGCACTGGGTCTACTCAAAAGAGCGGGCCACTAACTTCAAGCATACAAAATTAATTGTATATATTTTTATTATACTTTAGGAAAACAAAATTGATTTGGATTTTACTTGGATATTTTGGTGGATTATAAAATATAATGGTTTTTTTCCGCCAGCAATATCTAATTGCCGCTATTATCGTAATATATTATTATCGACGTTTATAAAATTATAAATTATTAATTCGAATAAGTTATGAATGAATCGACGAAACATATTTTACAGTAGATATAATGACAATTAAAATATTTACTTGACATAGAAAATCAATAAATTGAGTTTACTTGTGATCCTAAAATTTAACAAATGTTTATTGAAACGTCTTTGGAAATGTTTTGGGTACACTTATCAGTTATTACTTATGCACGGGAAATTACTCAAAACCAGCAACTAAAGTATTTTTTTTCTTTCTCGGCCTACAAATATTTGACACAGGTCGTGATAATATTTTACAAAAACAGTAGGTCGCGAGTCAAAAAGGTTGTGCACAACTGGTCAAAACCATAGAGATCATAGAAAATAATTATCAAATTTTTACCAACACAATTTTATTCCACGATCCAACTACTCATATATAAGCAACTAATCATCTACAACATTAATTTAAAAATATGTTATGCATACATTTTAACATTAAAAAAAATAGAATGGACAATTTGGGGCCAAAAATTGTAAATTATACTGGGCCCATTAATTGATAAATCATGCTCTGGGTTACTAACTTAGGGCCGTTCTTACAATATCCGGTTAAAGTTAACCGACACTTAACCGGCCGAATTCTGCCGGTAATAAAACCTGTTATCAGTCAGTTAGCGTTAACCGACACTTTACCGGACATTGTAAAAGCGGCCCTTAACTACCTATAATATGTTCTTATTACCTAATTATTATTAAAACAGAATAAATGGATTGTCCCTCATTGGCATTCACTTATAAAATAACACCAGATGTTCTATGTCTCAAAAATAGAAAATTAGATTTTATGTTACCTATAGTTATAAAGTTGTAAATATCTATTGTTCTATAGCCGCATAGGTATAAATTATACAATAAAAATAATGTTTAAATGCCACATATATTTGCACATATACTTATAACAAGTACCTATTCAATTTTGTTTTAAAAAAATATTTAATCTCAATTAATATATTTTATATAAATAAAATGTTGGTAACATATATTGCATTCATGAAGTTAATAAGTTACTATCATTTTGAAAGTATTAGCCATGAGGCCCCCCTCCGTAGCCCACCTAGAGCTAGTAACTTCTGGATAAATACTAGAAAAAAATCCTAAATACGCCACTGTTCAGTTACTGCTTCTTCGTGTATGACTAACAGCTGGTTAGGTTTGATTCTAGAAATGCATATCAGGTATGTGGTAGTATAGTTTACGAAGTTTAAAATCTTAAGCTAAAATCAAAGTGTTTTAATTGTATTTTATTTAATTTATAAAGGTACACAAGTACAATGGAATGAAACTATTAGAGAGGAAAAACGTGACATTACATACTTTTCGCGGTTCTCTCCCCGGTCCTCGATAATACGAAAAAAAAGAAAAGATTTCTTTGGCCTAACCACTTAGGGCAGTTTAGCGTAGTGTGTCCTACTGTAATTTACTAAATTTCACACACTTTGTTATTTTAAATTAATAACTGATGGATTGACAATTTTCGCATTGTGGCACTTCTTATTTTTCTTCGAAACTCCACTTTTATTTGGAATTACATACATTTTCAATTTTTTTGTTAGCCTAGGCTCCAAATCCTCAAAGAAATAACGCTAGTCTCACAATAATTAAATCACTATATCCTTTATTCTACTTTTTTTGTCATTAATCATTTGAATATCGTTAAAATTATGTACAATATATGTGCTATTTCGGTTAGTTCGTGTTTAATGTCAAATAGGTCATTTTCTAGGTGTAGGTAATTCACTGTGATAACCATCGTAAACCTTTTTTCTGTTATATTTCGGTATCTGTGATACTTAACTTATTGTTTTTCTAATACTTTCATAGCACGCCCAAACGAACACCCGTTAGTGTCTTAATTATTTCACCATTAGCCAATATTTTGTCGCTCATGTGACTTAACTTCTTTAAGTATTATAGATTAACCATTCATTGTTTAAAATAATTTCCACTACATACTGTTGTTGGTGGTGGTTTTTGGATTTTCGTAGAAGTTCTCGTGCGATTTTTTTCATAATCTTTATTGGGTTTTCATGAAGCTAAAAATATTTTCAGAGCTTTTATTTGGTGGTCTTTTAAGAGATTTGAAGTTGTAATTTCATATTGTTCAATTGCAACTCCACTGCCATTTATTTCAGAATCGCATTGACATTTGTAACTGGTACTGTTATATTTTGTGGTGGATTTACACCTACGTCCATATTTTCATGCATTGTGCAATTCAGCCAGTTTATATGTGACCCACTTAGAATATTGTTTGTTTATAAAACTATTATCATGCACCCGAGAGGTCTTGTTCTCTAAACACTAACAAAAATATAAAAACTGTGTATCAGCACTATTTCACGAACTGAGAGAGTGAAACATACGTGTTGTTTGGTCAATGTACAGAACGCAACTGAAGTCTGAGGACATCGGACGTCTGAAGCGTCTGAAAAAAACCATATAAATTAGTGTAAGATTTTAAGCTAAGTATACGAGCCACTTAATTGTTAGTGTGTCTCCATCTAAGGATACAGTAAATACCTTAATATCTAGAATTTAAAATACATATAACAGTGATACGCTAGGCACTGCGCAGACAGCCTAGGGCTAACACTAAATCACAAACTGTTATCAATAATATGTTTATAAGACTTTCTGATCGTTTAAATAAAAAAGCCCCAGGGAAATAAAATTGTTGTATATAAAAAATGTCATACAAATTTAATCTAATAAAACAATAATTGTACATATTATAAACAATATAATAATAGAAAATGTCGGTAATCCTTTAAACAAATTAATATAACTACAATATCGTAATATATCTAGGTCCTAACACATATTATCAGACATCAGTGCTGTAATAGATGCTTCAATAATTATTATTTGCAGAATAAATAGGAAAGTATTATTTATTACAATTTGTTTAACTAATTATTTTAATACAACTCAGTAATTGCTTACGTACTAAATAATGATGGTTGGTTTTATTTAATACATTTGCTAGATTTTTGCCTACATAAATAGTTTTTATAAATAATCTGTTAGTGATGAAGTAAACTACACTTGTATATTATGGATATCAAATAAAAAAAATCATTTATTCAGTATTGGCCCTTTTTTCCGGCTTCCCATAATAGTATACTATTATTATTTTATTATTTTCTATTATATTGAATAATGTTCTCAAATACTACGCATGTTGCTGTGCGTGTTTTAACAAATGTTTAACGCAGTGAATTTAAATGTCCCATCGTCTATATACTAAGCTTTTAATTGATGTTCAAAGCACAGCTATATTCTTAGCACTTTGGCATATACAATCAAACAAAATATTATATATTCTACTACCTATAATGGCTATAACCGGATAACCGATACACTAGGTAGTTATATATTTATAGTTTATACATTTATATTTTATAGTAATAGTTAGTTTCATATTCGTTTATATTGTATTTTTGAAAGCTGTAGTACACCTTTTGTTTCGTCTATTGTATACATTGTTCAGCGTGTTAAAAACTATAAACGATGTTTTATGTGCTAAAATGCTAGTATTGAACCGATTTAATTTTTAAAACATGGAAATACAGCATGGAAACTTTCGCATGTTAAGCTATATTTATATACATGGTACGTATTATTACCATTTACTATTGTTTACTTATTATATATAGTTATATCTTATAAGTTATATGCATACTAACGATCACAAATTAATATAATTTTTGTAACACCACTTTCGAAATGTAGGAAGTTTTTGCGGGGATATCAAAATGTAAGGTACATAAAAGTACATTCAAAATTAAAATTAATGAAAACCTCATTTAATTCACCTTAAAAAAAAGATTAGTAAATGGATGTCGCTCTGCTGTACAGTAGGTTACAAGTGGGTCACTGTTATGGATGGTGTTAAATTTGAATTCAATGATATAATATCATTGTATAAGAAAAACAATTCTGAGCGAAAACGGTCAGTCCACCTATGATATTACTAAGTGTATTTGATGATTTTACCGTGAATAAAGTAATTTATACATTTACCTATTTACATGGAACCTTGTTTCAAATTTTCAATCCTTAGCTATAAAAGTTGAACATTTTATACATTTTTAACTACAAAATAGTTTTTAAATTATAACTTTTAACTGTCTGCATACTTCTATTTTAATAACGCATTTTGTAAACTATTCTAATTTTAAGCTATTTGTTGTAATATTGTTACTGTTCTGTTATTGTTCATATATTTTTTGTAATTGCCATTTGGCGTAAATAAAATAAATTTTTAACTTGATAAATGTTGTCAAAAATTGAACTTTAAATGCTTATAAAAAAAAAATTATGCAAATCTATTTTTAATATCTTTCAGCTACTAATGTAACAATACATCAGGAACCTTGTATTACATTTTCACACCATATAAAAATAATTAAACTGTAGTAATTTACTGCCTTATTATTATTTGAAAGGAGTGTATTAAAATTTAAAATAGTCCTTTTTTAGACATAAGTGGTACGCTAAAAAAAAGTTTGAGAACCGCTGATTCAATAGTTATTATTTATTATAGTTATATAGTCGTACCTAGTCCATAATATATAGTCGATGCTGCATCGTCCATACACACATCATTCTTGAAATTATTAGATCAGAATATTTTCCATTCCGTTGTTGAGATAGTTAAAAAAATAATTGTGAAGGGTCGATTCTAGGGGACCACACGAGTAAGGATCCAGTCAGCGAATGTCTATACATATTTCGCTCTGTTAAATGCATAGTTTAACATAGTTTATTATGATTTATAAGTATTAAAAATTAGTTTTCACCAATTTTCTGTTTTATACTTTTACTACAACTGTGCAGTAATAATCACTAAGCCGTAAACATTGATTATATTTATAATATGTATAATGTAAATATTACATTATATATACGCCAAATAGTTTTTTTGGGTGTTCACGGCCTCGCGAGTCGCAGTGTACAGGCGTGTTCGTGTTATTGTATTTTGGTAGATAAAGTTGGACCAACTCGAAGTGGCTATAAAAAGTTCTCAAATAAAATATTTATGTATACAGTATACATATATACATAATATAACGTCATTTCGTCCAAGTGTGAATGCGCGATACACGCCGTTTATAGGACAGTATATACCTACATAATATAATCCATAAAGTAAAAAGTTTGTGTTGGGTAAACTATTTATCCTTTCGAATAATATTATATAACACTATCGTTTAGTATTGGTAATAATAATAATACTACCTACTAATAATACTAAAATACTTTTTTTAGTATTTATATTTTATATTGACTGGTATTTTTAATAATATACAATATATTATATTCTGTTCGATTTAACATCATGATCTAAAATGTTTAAACCTTAATACAATGAAACGTCTATGTTACGAAGTCTCATGGGCAACGAAAAAAATTTGTATCATAGATAAATTCGTTAAATATAACTAAATTATGTGGTTCATATTTGGATTGGTTCTCAAATATATTTCGTTAAATGGAAGTTCCACTGTATAGATTTTTTTTCAGATCAGAATATATACATATGTAATATATATTATATAAGTGTACTACAATATGTACATACCTATAATTGAAATAAAAGACCTACGGCGAGGTGTAAGTTACAGTTGATATACGGTATCTTCGATATGTGTAAATTATACATTTTCATGATAATAATCGTACCAAACCTATATGGAAACTACATTTGCATATCAAAAGCAATATTTTAATTCGATTAAGTAAAAATAATTGAGCGTATATTATATATAAACACATATAGATTGTTTCACTCAAGTATAACAATGCTGAATAATCCGTATAAAGGGAAAGCAATTTTTTTTTACTATTATTGTATTAAATAATTGCATACCTATACTTACAAAAAAATTATTATTTATTGTTAAAATGGTATTATGTTTTTGAAAATATTCCAGAAAATTACTTTAATTTCACGTATACATTTTCGTTTTATTAATAATTTATTGATATTCCACTAAGTCAATCATCATTATTCTCTAAGCACTTTTATTCACCTCCTTGAAAAATAAAAAAAAGTTTTTATGAATAAATATAGTTTAATATTCAATATGGTAAAAAAGAGTAATCATTTTGTCTCTCGTGTAACAATTAATTATTATTATTATTTGGTATTAGTTTATATACATACATTACACCAAACCATTGTATCTAAATAGTAAATATATACCTATACTATTTAGAACTAATCAATTAAAAATACATAGCTCACATATAGGCATAGTAGCTCCACAAGTGCACTATTGTATATTATTATGGGCTCTGTATATACGATATCCCTAACCTAACCTATGGTCTATGCATTGGATTAGATGCATGATCGATATTATTATTACAATAATACATATATTTTATTATATTTCATTCATGCATGAGTCATCGCTCAGTCATGTGAAAATATTAGTCAGTCCAGAATGCATATAAATATAGGTATATTACTTATACAGCGTGCCATGTACATAAGCAGACTATAATCACCAAGACATAAACAATCAATACTAATGGCATATTTAATTTTTACTTAAAATTGTATTAGATTTTAAGAGGAATGTATCGATTAATCAATTATGTGCCTTTTTTATTGTATTTACTTACTATCACGTTTCGGAACAGAAGTGAACGTTATTAATCTTCAATTTTGAGGCTGGTCTCTGGTAGAAAGTTTGATTTGGTTGGTAGTGCAGAGGGTAACAAACAATAATTTATTAAATGTAGGCACGAGGCATATTACACATAATATATTATCGTAATTTATAAAACAAAATTGTATTTATAATATATAATTTTTTTAATAACATAATATAATATACGTATATTTGTAATTAAATATTAATAATGTGGTAAATGGTAATTATAGATACTAATTAACGTTTAAAAAATATTTGTTCGTGTTGCATGTGGTTGTGAGTAATATTGTAGTCTGGGGATTTTTTTTCCTAGGGTCGGGGATTTTTTTTCCGTTTACCACTAAAACATAGATATACCGATGTAACACGGTATTTTATATTTATTCAGTTAAAATACATTATAAATGTGCAATATATCCTTAAAATTAGAGGCTGATCGCAGCTGCTGCTGACTCAGAATTGTTTTTCATACATGCAATGATGTACCTACTCGGTAGGTCCTGCCGGGCGCCGGCTACTATTGATTTCAAATTGAACACATCCACAGTAATATCCATATAATTACATCCATTACAAGCAGAACGACTTCTTTGTTTTTTTAAAAATATTTATACGGTTGACGAAGGATTGATTGCGTGTATCTATGCTGTACCTAAATTATGATCATTAAATATATTATTATTATTATGTAATGCGTAGGTATATTATGTTATTCTTATGACATTAATATTAGTCTATGTATATTATTTTATATTAAAAATGTCTAAGAAAATAAATTATAGTGCACTTTTAATATTTCAGCATTTAGTTAAAGGATAATGATGCTTACGAGTTATGAACAGTTAAAGGGACTAAACGTATGACTCATTGCAAGTTGAACTTTTAGTTTTCATCCACTCTAGATCAGTTTTCGTGAAGTCATGACTCATGCATGGCCCGTGGGTGTTTTTATGAAATAAAACATGTAAGTAGGTATATGTGGCTTGTAAAGTCATTTACTTGTTACTTGAATTTAATTAGATATATAATATATTAATATACATTATAGAATGTATAGGAAGTAGGTACAATATTATAATATAAATAATATCATATAATTACATGCATATATTGCGTATATTTATTTATTTATTCAACAAATGTAATAAGATATTAACAATAGAAACATACAATATGATAAAAGAGTTGATTACCCCATCCTTTTAAGCAAGCTTGTGGTGAGAAGGCGTCTCCTGAATAATATATAATCGCATATTCTAGTAGCCATCTGCAAGTGTAGATTTTTATTTTTATTCTGTTAGAAGATGTGCAGAAACAATAGTTTTAAATTGGTTTTCTTGTTTGTTTTTTCAATACCCGTCTTTATATTTTTATTATAACGATTCAAAGAAATGTCGGTAGTTCTGGCAGTTATTATATAGTTGAGCTAGTGTGAGCCGTACATACAGTTCTGTATTATTATGCGTATTTTATACACTCATATTAAAATGTAAATACAATTCAAAAACCCACTTAAAAACGTTTATATTATGTTTTTCTTTGTCCCGAGTTATACATGGCGTATACGACACGTCGACACACGTGCATCGCCCGTAATCTGTACATTATTTAACAAGAGTAACAACACAATGCCATTAGCCATTTATTACGTAGAAGTGCAAAATCATATATTTTTCGATCGCAATATTATAAGCGCGACCTAAATTTAAGTATATTGCTGTGTATTCGTGTCATTTCAGATTCTAAAATATTATTTATATTAAGTAAAATGTATTTGAGCTCGTGTAAACATAACACAGTATCGGAATATTGTTCAATACAGGCAGTATACCCTATAATCTATATATTATGTATAGCTGTACAAATAACCCGCGGGTTCATTAATGCGTTATGAGATGTATCAATTATGGCGTAACTGTACGGACTATATACTCAATTTTACAATTATGTTTTTATCATAATGGATTTGATATTAAACGGTCGATACCATCAATTATCAATACATTCTCCATTATACGAACTCGCGTAATATATAATATGTATGTACGTGTATAGTATAATGGTACAATTTCATTTGTCTTCGCTTAATATCGAATACTGTTCCATACAGTGTTCACTATATGGCTCTTTATATGCACTCGCAGCGTACCTAAAAAGTATTACCTATACGACTAAACATATTATTAATATTTTAAGAGAACATATATTGGCATGGCATTATATAAAGAAACCAAACTGCAGTGACAAAATGTTGACCCAGTAGAATTGATTGTAGGTACCTTATACAGTTATTATACCTTATATCTATTATTTAGGTTTTGAATAAAAATTGTTCGGGTTGTTATCGTAGGCTGATAAAAAAAAAAACAAAAACATTGAACCTATTTCACCTTGGTGTCCTTTATCGATGTTTTTGTTTATTTCGAGTCACGGTATATAGGTAGGTAATTTTATAATTAATATATTCGCATTTATCTATGCATTACGTCAAACTGGGTTAGTGATTTCCAGTGGCGCACCCAAGATTTGTCTAAGATGAGGGTCCAAACATGACCCATTTTTTCGTAGCACAACTTATGATAACATTTCAAAATAAATTACACAATGAATATTTCTTAATATAATATCCAAACGACATAACATAACTATTCCAAAAAAAAACAACACTGTTAATGATTAAATTATAAAAAAGTAATATTTAATACTTAGGTACATTGAATGCAAATTCTTTATTTTAAATACATTTTACATTTGCCTTATTATTTATAATATATTTGAAGTGCAAAAATGCAAAATTCGACCATCGTTTTTCCATTGATGGTTTTTTAGCGTCTATATATAACTTAATAACCTGCAGTAGCTGGTACATTTCTATGTATGACGTAGGTTAGTTTAGGTTAGGTATATTAGGTAATAGGTATATTAAGGAGTTATAACCCATTTAATCGGTTAGGTTTAGGTACAAACAGATAATACATTAAAAGATAATATTGTCTGCACATCTTCATTGAGCTAATTCTTGTATTGAAATTTTTACTCCGTGTGATATATTTTAATTTGCTTCAGTGATGAAAATGATCTTTCCTTTTCACAATATAGAACTGGAAGGACTTACCTACAACTACTATACAATTGGTCCAGACATTTGTCATGTATCTAATGCGTCCAATGCCTTACAGGATTTAGTATTATTTTCATTTAAATATTGATGCCATAAATCAACCTCTGTTATACATTTTTTCATAGATTTCAACATCATTTTTGTAATAATCAACAATATTATGAAAGTCCATTTAAGCAGAAGAATTGATCAATACGTGAAAATCAACTTTTATTTGTTTGTGGTTATTGAAACGATCATTTAGTTGTTGGACTAAATTAAATAAATTGAACAAAAAAACTTATTCTGTAATAGTCTTCTTGGTTTTTCTTAAGAATAATATTTACATTTGTGCATCGGTGTTTTTGTCATACAGAAATGCTATAAATTTTGATTTTGATATCTAACTGATTGCATCTTATGGACCAGTAACTTCATATTACAATTTATAAATGATAAAATATTCATATTAATCTTTTTTTACATTTATTTGATCCCCAATAGAGACAAAGAGCCGAGTCCACCGATCGTGCCATTTGTGTTTCGAAAAAAGATTCTTAATACAAAATGTACAAAATGTTATCTATATCATAGTATTATAATATATGAATAATACATACAACATGATATAAAGATAGGTATATAATATAATAATATAGTAATAAATTACACCATTATATACATACCAAATTATTATTATAATATAAATATATTATAAGTAGGTAGTTAAAAAAAACTATATATAAACTAAATTTTTAATTTCAACATCTAAGGCCTGACAATTCAATACAGGATTCCTAAAAGATTTGTTTTAACGGGAAATCAAACAAAAAAGTTTAGTGTCAAGCAGAAAACATTTTATGAGCGATTGAAGTTCAAATTTTGACGATATTGTAAACTTTAATAACGAGTTATCCTCTAACAATTGTTGTTATTATTTAAAAAATATTAATCGCAGAATCTTGAAATATTCCACAATAAGTCAACCTATAATATTCTAAATACAATGAAATTTTCAAATATTTAGACCAAGTTTAAAGCATTTCTAGGTATTTAAAATGTTAATTTTTTTTTAAGTGTTGATACAATTGTTTAGGATTGCTCAAAAAGCTTGAAAATTTAATAGGTACATCAAATTTGATGAAACCTTAAAAAATATAATGTTTACAAATTTATGTAGCATTTAGCGATTTTCCGGTATTTCCGTTCATAATTCGAGCGAATCAAGTATTATTGGTTTTACAATTTACAATGATTATGATATTTTATTTTCATATTTTGTTGTTTGATTATTTTATTATTGGTTCCGTAGTTTTCGTCAGCCTAAAATCTCGTAACTGTTACATTGATCAGTAGAGCTCTACCATTGACCTCTCGGAATATGAACGAATAATACTATATAAATATATTTATCTTTTGGCTATTATACCATTGATTATAAACACTAAATAATAGTATTTATAATCAATACTATATTCTATCTAAACAATATCAAATATTCATTTAAAAACTAAAATTAATAATACCTAATAGCCATAATAGGTGATTGGGAAAAGATATAACTATGCATATAAATGTTAATAAAGTTGCAGCAGGCACCTAATCTAATTCATATATTATACTAACTGTCCCGCCCTAAGTTTACAGTCGCTATAGTGCTAGAGTTAGTTTAGCTAGCTAAGTTTTTTTAATTAAATTTATTTGTAATAAATTTATATGTCGTATTTCTACTAATTATTATAGTAATATAATATATGACTAATGGCAACCCAATAAATAAACAAAAAAAAAATTATTTTATCGTGAGCTAAAAAAAAAATCATCTAAGAGCGAACCCCCATGGGGTTGAAAAAATACACTGTAAACACCGTATAAGTCCCAAGAAATCTATTGATTTAATGTACTATTGAAAACGGTCCAGTAGTCTTTGAGTTTCTAACAAAACAGAGAGACCAACATCCGTTTATATAAAAATAGATTATAATATTGTGTATAATGAAATATTACTAAATACTGTGTATATATATAATACTATTGATTATTCTTTAATAACAGAATTTTACAATAATAGTTGATTATTCATTAATCTGTAATAAATATATGTGATTGTTAGAATAAACTACCATATTTCGGTAACCAGGTATTGAATATTATAACTGTGCGAATTTTTTTTGATATTTGGTTGACATTAATTTATTTATTCTTGTTGAACAACACGCATTATTTACGAGGGGAGGAACACGACCCCACCCAATAAATTTTTCAAAATTATCTACTGAATAATTATAACTCATAAGTTATAACATAGGGACATATTTATTAAGTAAACATGTCTAAATGGCTACATAATACATTTATATAGATAGGTATATCTAATTTAATTATTCTTGGTATTATATTTTAATTTTTAACACAATATTATTTTAAACCTATATATTATATTCAATACGTCTATATTTATTTATGAGTAATACGTTTCGCGTAATACAATTTTAATATCAAGTGTTTTATATTATTGTTACAAATTACAATGTTATAAGGATCTGTTAAATAACTATAAATGGATGATCAGCATCAGATTCTGCTCCTAAGTTTCATCGAAGGTACGACGAAAATAGCGCATAATATATTTAATGACTTATTAATGTTATTTCATATTATTGAAAACTCGTAAAACAATTCTAACGTAGCGGAGATTATTTTTAGGTGATGCGTAGTGTTTACATTAAAGGTTATATTTTTTGAGAGATAACAAAATGATATAAATCGTTTAAAGATAAAATATATTGTATAGGTTATTTAAATATCGTCAAAAATTTAACTTCAATCACTCAAAAAGAAAATGGTAAGTACTATGCTTTACACTAAACTTTGATTTTTAAGTATCGGCGGTGCAGTATGTGATCTTAACCATATATAGTCTATTACCAATTTTTTCAACAGTCATTAAAAAAAATAACCAAAGTTAATCAAATATTATTTGTAAATAAAAATTTCTCAAATGTTGATTTTTAATAAAATAAAATAATGTAAATACTGTCACTAATCGGTCGTTACACACTTTATCATTTTGTACTACGCATAACGAACTTCGTATTACGCACACCATTAGGCTAGTCGCTGGTATGCTTAGAATGATAAGTACCTTCCTACTAAATCCTACCTACTACCATTGATTATAAATACTATAGTATTATATACTATACACTACTGCATTTATAATTATTATAAACGTTGACCGATATATTATAAAGGTAGGTATTTAAAAACAATCAACCACGCATGTACGGCCGTTATACAATATATAAAATACAGTTCTTAAATAGATTATAATATCCAATCATAATAACTATTTTATCGTCTGTAACCTGCAATAGTAGCCCCAAAACAATATGCAATAGCATACCTATAATATAAGCAAACAAATAGGTATTCGTTTTTTTTGTGGGCCAACCAATCTATGTGTGAGCACATTATTAAAATGCGAATTTTGGAAAATCTTTTCTCAGTTTGCCTTATTTTGTCTTCTTCTTGTCGTACGGTCTTCGTATTGTATTGCCTTGTCTGAAATTTCACGAGTCAAAAAATATTTATTATTGCCTTATTTTGTGTTACCTACCTAGTGTGGTACGGTGGTACGAATGTACAGTGAATATTTCAAGTCTCTATAGCTATCATAGTTTTACTTTTAGCTGCACCTACTTTGATTATGAACCAGTCAGTCAGGACTTTTCTTTTATATTATACTATAGGTAGCTGAACCCGTGCACTCCGTTGCCCGTAAAAAAATTGTAACTCTTAAAAAAATTATGATCGTTCAACTCCTTTTGGGTGTAACTCGCTGTAGTAAGTGCAACTCAGCCACCCCGGAAGGCATTGTTCAATAATTTGATTTGGTGATAGCTTGTACCTGATCTGCCCAAATAACTAATGGAAACATATAATAAATAAATACTAATTTATACTGTACACTGTAACCAATGACAACTATTTATAAAATAAATAAAAATACAATTTCCAATTTCCATCGTGAACCTCAAGATCCCTGTTTGAGCACCTCTTTAAAATGCAAATTTCGGCAAATCCTTTCTTATTGCACGGTTAAAGTATTAGAGTAACCACTATTACAAATTTCAAGTTCGTACATTTAGTAGTTTTTGAGATACAGTGATCAGTGAGTCAGTACTCAGTGGTATTTGGATTTTATATATATATATATATATATAGATATACAATTTACACCTTTATTTTAATTAGTAGATAACTTAAATTTTAGTTAACTTAGAAAAATGCTATTGCGATAGGAACCTTTTCTGTGATATTATCATCTTTTATTAAAAAAAAATTAAGGCAATCGGTCGAATAGTTTACCATAACATTAGCATCAAAGGTTTCAATTTTTGGTTTTATATATATATATATATTATAATATTATAAAGTCGTATAATATGATAATATAAATAAATAATATTGTAAACATAAAACTATTAATATCACAAAAAAAAACTATGAAATATCGTACAAGTATATTACCTACCACAGATACATACACGCATACCTACCTATACAAACAATTATTGAGATATTAAAAATCTGTCCAATACGTATACTATATACAATATGGTTTTTCGAATTTATGTTCTATTTATAAGTACCCAAGTAGCCAGTAGCATAGAACAATAGGTAGGAAGTATAATATATTATTTAATTCAGATTTTACAGGCATAAAATGTTTGGAGGAGTGGTGTTTAGTCACGAGAGAAACATCTCTTCACTACCAGTCAAATGGACATCACTATTCAATGTTTATAATATCACAGTGTAATGATTTTTAACTGTCTAAACAATGGGAATAAACGAAAAATAACGATAAAAGTTATTGACTAATATTAAAATTATCGCATCACACTATTGTAATTTATAACAGGAATTAGTGTTTTTCAACATAATAATAAGATATTCGTAAATTCGTAGTTTAAAAGTTACCTATATGGCTATACATACCTATTACTTACCAATGTACAACAATATTAAATTATTAACTATTTTTAAGATTTATAAATCAATTAGGTATTAATAGCTCGTATAATATAGAATACACATATAATATTATAGATTTTCATTTGAATTCAAACTATAAACATGAGGAGCTTGTAGGACTTAAATATACTTATCTCAATAGGTATTCACTGTCTGGAGTACCTATAAAACATTTATTTTACATCATGATTTAAAATAGTATCTTCAATCGTGTATTACATTAATAACCTAGATCTCAAAGGCCTAACGTAACAAAATATATTATTTTTTAGATTCTGACCGGGGTGAAAAAATCTATTGATTTTACAATGAAACGTGTTTTTTTCTGTCCATCATCAACATTTGGGGTAGTAAAAATGCTTTAGTTTTTAACATCAGTATCTTCTCTGGTAAAAAAGTGAATATAGTTAATACTTTTAAAAGGTCAAAATTGAAAACTCCAAGAAATTTAAAAATTGTCAAGAAAAACCAAAAAAAAAAAAAATGGTAACACCTTTTTTGAGTTAATTGTAGGTTGTAGCCTTGAGACATTTTTTTGAATTTTGTAAATTTTTTTAAAATTATTCTGGATATAAACTTTTTCACTAATAAAAAAAGCTTGACAATTTAATGCAAGGTTGCTTATAAGTTTCATTGATAGAAGTTCAAAAATATTTAAGTTACACAGGTTCGATTATTTTTTATATGCATTTTAAGTTCTAATATTGACAAATCATCAACATTTCAAAAATGTTCAAATTATATTTCAGTTAAAAAATTCATAAGTTTTTATTTTCATAACTACCTACCATTAGACATTTTAATAGAAGTTTCCCTACATATTTTTCTACCTTGAGCCAAAAAAAAAAAATATATTACCAGAAAATTAACAATTTTCAATTTTGAAAAAAATAGTTTACTGAAACGGAACATTAATTTTTATGATTGTTTGAACTTATAATTTTTATGGTATTTGATATTCAGTTGTACATTAATGAATTTTCATTAATTGATTTTTGATATTTTGCTGTATTTCAAAAATACTTCCAAAAAAAAAAAAGTTCACTAGAAAGTTATGCTATTTATAGCCATTAGATATTTTTATTTTATTTGATTATTTGTACAAGTATGCTATAGGATGACACAACGTCTCTTCTCAGAATTGTTTTTCGTATGCAATGATATATCCATTGAATTAAAATATAACATAATATATTAATATCCAAACAACATGCTTGACAGTCGAAAAAAAATTGAGCGAGCTATCGGTGACATAATAACTGATGGTAATGGTGAGTTAATATAACACCCATATGATCAGGGAGGAATAAATCCAGTGGGTTAAAAATTTATACATTTTGATAAAATTATCTATTTCTAGTTATAACTCATGGGCCATGGCCTATAATATAGGTAAACTACTGTACTGTACCTACCGGCTACGAATGTTATAGTAAATTAGGATAATTTTAGTTTCTTAAACTGAAGCAAATTTACAGTTGCAACATGTTTTTTTTTAAGCCAACTGCAATTATTTATTTAAACACATTTACATGGTATGAACTATGGCAGTGAAAATAGTAATTAAATTAGTTAATTTATGTGTTGCCCATTGTTTATATTTATATTATATTTAAGGTACTTCAAATGTCAAAACAAATTTTTACTATAGTCTGTCTCACTAAAGAAAGGTACCGCTTCGCGCATGTAGACTGAGCTATGATCAGATGCTGGACCATAGAGCACACTCCACACGCTCTATTGGTACTCCAATGTATCAAGACGAACAACGATCAGTTCACATCATCTCTGTTTATACACCGCTCATATTTACTTGCTAGCACGACCATCGTCATCGGTGCAGCTAACCAATTGTTATGGTGAGAGTTTGGGGTTACGTAAGAATGACCGTATTTCGCCAAAACATGGTACCTTTCTTTCTTGAGACTGACTATAACTACAATATTAGAAATTTTTGGTTAACCAATTAAATTGGGATAAAATATATAACAATAGTGATTAATATTTAAATGTACAACATAATTGTATGTAACATTAATATATTACATGGAAAATGTTTAATTCATCTATTAGTTTACAAAAATATATTCAATAACTTAAGGTGGCTTCCAGAAGCGTAAGAATAAAAAATAAGAAATAGTAAAAAAAAAATAAAACAAAATACTTCACAACAAGTAATAAGGTTTGTTACTTATAGAAATAATAATAGTAGAAAAACAAAACAGTTCTAGTAGTAATGTAAAAACATTTACCTATTATATTAATAATTATTAAAACGTTAGGCGTTTTTAAAATTAAACAACAATGTTAGTGACGTACAATTATTTTAATATAACAATGTAATTTATTGTAACGAACGTTTTTCATTATTAGATGGTGTAAGAGGTATTGTCATACTAACAGCATCTGGAAACCTTTGATGATAACGCTCCAAACGTAAAAATTTTACAGTTACCAATTTTCCTGAAACAATTAAAACTTATTAGACCCAAATATTAAACAATTCTAAAATTTTATAATGATAAACTTGTTCAAATATATAATTAAATTCGAAATATATGACATACCATCGTACCAAAACCCATGTAATTGTCTATAAGCTTTTCCTGCTTCAGTAGGAGAGGCACACTTGACATATACACATCCTTCTTGACTGCTACGATCAACTGAAAGATGTAAGACTTCTACAGACTCACACTTTTCGAGAATAGCATCTTTGACACGTAATTCACAATCAACTCCTAGCATACTGTGAAATTAAACAAAACTTTTGTTACTAATTATTATTTTAACTAGTTATAGAAGAATATATTATTTTTTAAAATTTTTTTACAAACATTCTACTTACGAATCTGGTCCAAACATATGACGTATTTTTAAACAAGAAGTAGGACTTGGCTGAGGAGAGTTCATACTACCATCAGTAGTTTCAAATGCTTGTCCTTGCCAAATTTTTTTTCTAAAATAAAATATTTAATTATTTTTGATAATTTTGTACTTAAAAAATTACATTCACATTTTATTATTTCTTTACCATTAATAAAGAAATAACTATTTAAGGTTACTTAAAAAAACGAGTGGTTTTCATGGGAGTTAAGGTTCAATATTATTAAATATTATTAACTGGGCTATGTAAACCCTGTGTGAGGCTAAGCAAACATCACACGCATTAAAAAAAATTTAAATTTATCTGTGTAATGAAGTAAATTATGAACATTATTATTCACAGGGGTACTCAGGATTTTTTGAATGGGAGTAGAAATCTCCATTTGATAACTATATAAAACAATTTATTTTTATTTTTGAGGGGGATATATCTTTACTAAGTCTCCCCCTAGTTGCCTTATTTGCTTTGTAATAATATTAATATAGAATATGACTCACGCTGTGACAGGGGACATAGGTTGAACCCATCTCCATACTTGAAAGTCTTCACCATCAATTTGTTGGATCTCAGATCTTACTCTTGATTCTGATTCAGTGAAATATTGTTCAACTTCAGCCCAAATTTTAGATTTTGCTGGAATAAGTAATGTAATGGTATGTTAAAAAAAAAGTAATTTTAGTTACAGTAAAACATGTTTTTATACTTTGTCTCTCATTTGGTGGAATTAATTGATCCCGTATATGTATGATAGGTAAGTAACCTTCATTGGGTCGATACTGAGCATGTTGTTTCAGTAAATCAATTATATTTTCAACCAAGCGATTAACTTCCTGTTTATGTTTTTCACTTTTGGTTGTCATATAGCATATTCCAAAATAAAGGCTTATGAGGGACAATGAAACTAAAAACAATAAAATTAAATATAATAAGAGTTAGTTTTTGATTATGATTAATTATCTAATTTATACAAAGTAAAATATTTTTAATTTATTTACCAATTCCTAGCCACAAAATAAGATAAAACATGTTTGTAAAAATATTTTTAACTGCACACAGAGTTGGTAAATTTGGCTGTATATTGATATTAAACGAAGTGTCAAATCCAATTGGTGAATCAGAATAGGTTTTGGCAATACTTTTAAATAATTCAACTAATTCTTCTATTTCCCTGGATGGTAAATTTTCATGTGTTGAAATATATTCAAATATAGTTTGAGCATCCACACTCGGTTCTATATCAGACGTTTCACATTGATTCTTGATATATTTATCTTGAACTTGGGATACCAAAGAGCTATATAATTTTTGTACTCTTTCTTGTTCTGTTTCACAGTCAAACCCTTGTAGATTTTTTTTGGCACATAAAGAGTTCAAAATACCTGCAATTTAAGAATAACTATGAGTATTGACCCGTTAAGTAAAAATATAAATATACACTAAATTTTCTCCAAAAATTTAAAACTAAAAATAGCTAAAAAAAACAGGATTGAAAGAGTATAAAATATAATCTCAGAACTTATTAGTTATAGTGAATAAGTGATTCCTAAGAAGTATTTTAATTTATTATTATTAAATATGAATTACTTTAAATTTAGATAGTATTCAAACGATAATAATTTTATGTTAAAATTATAAACTTGAAAATAGCATGAAAAGATGATTTTTTTGATTAACAACACTGAAAATAACTATAAATTTTAAGTTAGTTTTTTTCTTAGCTTTTTAAAATATAAAACCATAGTTAACAGTTTTTCTACGAAACCTTAAAATGTATATAAATGCAGTTTAATTGTGAAATGCAATTACTAGTAAACAATTAAAAATAATTTATGATAATAATGAAAACAATATTTTTACATTTTATTGTATTTATTAAACATTTTTATATATTACCTGAAGGTAACACAACTGTACTCGATTGTATAGAAGTGAAATATAATCCAAAAATGACTACAAAAAAACCAATAAAAAGTAGTATTATATACTGAGTATTTCTTGTATAGCTATTTCCCAGATGCCTTTGCTGTGTTGGTTGAATATATCTCCTATATTTTGAAAAATAACAGAATTATTATTATTATTTTTTAAATATAATCGTTTAACAATAATTGATAAACATTAATAATAATTGTTAACAAACCTTGAATTTTGAGAATAAATTGATGAAACAGGGGATGGAAAATCAAACTGTGAAGTATTTGACACATCAATTTTATCTGCTGATTAAACATAAATAAAACACCATGAATTAATCCATTATTTTTAACATTCACTATTTCTTTATTGTATTTTTAATTTGGTTAAGATGATGTAACACTCGTAAGAGTGGTCTCCAAGTTACAAATGTTTAAAATAGTAAATTTGTATTCACTATTAAAGGGAAGGACTAGTCAAGTTGGCTTTTTTATAAATAACCAAGTTAATTTCATATAATAACTAGGCTTCAGGACTTAATGCATTTTGTTATAATGTCCAAAAATTGCTACCCAAGTAAGATTTGAATGTCCGTAAATCTGTTTTGAGTTGTTAGAATGCTAAAAACACCAAAACCATTTACAATTTAAATTTGTTTCTATTTATAAAATAAGAAATGATATAGGTAACTTACGTGGCCTAATTAATTTATATATTTGTAAATTATGAAGGTAAAGCTATTAGTAAATAAGCCATAGGCGTGTCTAGAATTTATTCACAGATGTGGCCAACAAAAATGTTATGGTAGATAATCTATGAAGTCAGTCCCGCAACCAAAACATATTGTTTCCACCCTACTCCTTGAACCTGTTTTTTGAGTGAAGTAACCGCATTCTCTTGGCAAACAAAGTATAGTCTAGTATTTGAAGTACTTAGTGATGGATAAATTCCACATATTTAAAAGTGAAGGAATATTGCAAGAATTTATAATAAATTCCCAGATAATAAGAATTTTTACTATAAGTTAAAAGTAGACTGATGTCCAGCCCTAATTAGTTATGTATTTTGATGCCATGCTTTCATATATTTTTTTATGGTATTTTATGGACAAAAGATAAATTATCATTCCATCGGTATGGAAAATCTGATTCCTCACATCAATTTATAAATATCCGTTTCACCACATTTGGGTAAATTATTTGAATTAATTGTTTACAACTGCATTAAACAGAGCCTCAATTGTATACTTATCCCAGAATAACATAGATTTTGGCCTGACAAGTCAACCACAACTTGCAGTATTTCTTTTTCTTCATATATTCCCGAGTGTGTAGTATCCGGCTCTAAATTACCATTGTGACGGACTTTTAAAAGCTTTTGATTCTTTAGACAATAAACTGAGTTTTAAAGAAACTGATGAACTTAAGTACCGCTAACCCGCTTCTATCCTGGCTCACTTCTTATTTGATCTAGGTAAATCTCAGTATTTAAAACTTCACAATAACTACTCGATTCTAGTTAGAGTTTGCCTGGAGTTCTTCAATGTGGTAATTAAGTCGACTTTATTTTGTCTGTTTATCATTTCAATCTTAAATAAAGTAAAAATTCTATAATATGCTGTTAACATATTTTTTTTTATTACTAAAATCGACTTTCTTCTTGACTGCGCCAAACTCTTCAGGCTGAACTTGATATTTTCAATCGATGGGAACTTTATTAGCGTTGGCTTAACTTTTAATTTGAATAAATGTCTGATAATGTCTTTATCAAGATGTTGATCTCCTCAGATCCGTAATTCACCTCTATACTTTAAATAACAATCTGCTTCTTCCATTATTTAAGACTTTGGGATATTTTAAATCTCCTCTCTTTTTTTTGAACATATCAACTTCACTGTTAATAGAGAGTTGAAAGTGCCTCCATTCATTATATTTATCAGTCATTAGACCCCTTCTCGAATTTGGTGCGATTGTTTGGCACCCTTTTCTTGCGAAGACCAACTTTGCCTTGAACAAGTACAGAATAAATTTTTAGCACATGCTACTTTCATACTTAACTTTCGATTGTACAACACAACTACTCCTACATACGTGAAGTTCTCCATGTCCAAACACTACCCTCATGTCACCTTGAAGCTGACCAAAGAATCATTTTGTCACTTTTAAATGGGCCCCTGGATGTTTCAGACCTTCTTAAAAAAAGTTACGAGTTCCGGCATACCCTACCCGCAACCAGCTACCTTTTGTTATCCCCAGTCACACCGTCATACTAGTTAACCTCATGCTCAGAACATTTACCTCCTAACTCCTACCTTCTGAATTTACTCCATATTCAATATTTTTAATTTATTCATAATTATATTTGTAAGATAATTGTTTTGTTTGCACAGTTGTATTAATTAATTAATTTTGTTTACCCCTTTGTAACTACTGTTAGGTGTATATATTGTAAAATAAATATTTATAACTTTTTTTGCCAAGGTATTTTAAAATACATTTTTGCTTATTATGATACATATTTTAATAATTTTTAGAGCATAACCAAATAAAGTTTGTTTTATTTTCATTTTTTACATTCTCAGGTTTGCGTTTTAAGATTTACTAACAGTTTTTTTAAAATTATTAAATGGTTGAAAATTATTTGTTATATTAAAATTGAGGGATCATTATTTATTATTAATAAACTCAAAAATAATATTTTTCAATATTTGTTAAAATGATCTTGGTTTTGTAAACAGTAAATTATGTTCTTAGGTTTCCATGTAGAAAAATAAAAAAACTGAAGTTTACAGCCTTTTTTTCAATGCAATCAGTCTTGATAATTGTTAAACTATACTCTGTTCAAAAAAAAAACGCACCAATCAGCGGACAAAGTCTAGTTCTAGTTTGCACATCCGCCTCACTCCACAGACCATTGCCATTGACACGGCACACTATGCGGTGCATTCTTGTTCAAAACAGAGTAAGTATAATACTCAAAACTGACAGACTAATAATTGCTTAACCTAGTCTGCTCAAATTTGGTAACAGTAGAGTTAATGGTAAAGTACATGGGTCAACATTAAAAATAAATATTATTAATTATTAAGAGGGTGCTACACCTGTAAGCGTTGTTTCAAAACGCATAACCTAGCAAATTGTATGTATTTATTTAAAACTGATAAGGTTATTATAGGAGCGAATTTAGAAGTATTAATACTAACTGGTAAATCTCGTAGATTTGTTGTAGATTTTAATTTTAAAATGTACAAATAATTTACAATTTTAAAATATTCTTCACTTTCTTTAAAACTAAAAACACTAGGAGGTTCACTAAATAATATTCTTACTTCTAAATTTGATAATAAGTCAATTCGCTCTTAAATTAATCATAACAGAGTAAAATAGATTATTCAAAACGTACAATTTGCGGAGACAGCATACGAGTGAAGCATCCTCTTAAACATATTATTTTAACTCCGCATATTGAAAAGTTTAATGTATTTTAAGAACAAATATAAATTGATTAGACTTAATGTATAATTTGATGAATTAGAAACCAATTGGCTTACTTTGGGATTGATTCATCATTTTTTCTTTCCATCTTTGAATAGCTTGATCAGCATAAGGTGTTTCAGTGACAGGATTCGAACGTGGACTTCGAAAGATTGGTTCTCTTGGGGTTAAACTAACATTAGAGTCATAAAGTCTTGTTTTTTTTTTTTCAGTCTGTATTTCAGGTAGTTTGTTAGAAAACTTTCTTGTTTCTGCAAAGTATTAAACTATTTTAAAACCGTTTTTAATTTAATTAATATAGCCACATTAACAACAGACCTGTAAACAAATAAGAGTTTTTGTCTTCATCTTCGCTAGCAGAATGATTCCAATTCGATACATTTATCAAGGATATATCGTTTGATTTGGGCGAATCAATTTGGCTTGAATGGCGGCTCTCGAGATCCTCAAGTTTCCTCAACAACAATCTTCTGGTAGAATCAGTGACCGGAGGGACGACGGTGTTGAAGGTCAACAGACGTCGCCGCAATTCTTGATCACTGATGCTCTCACCCATTGCACGACTGTAAATCAAAAACCAATGATTGTTAGTAAATGGACATTTATATTAGAAAATGTAAGAATCGTTCGGTAAATTTATGTCATATATATTGAAGTGGTAAAAATCGGACATAGAGGAGGATGAAGTGGTTAGATTTTCTGCTCAATTGCCGTACTCACGGTTTGGGATGAAGAAAGTGAACCACAACAGCAACAACAACAACAACTGTTCTGTCGTCGTCGGCGGTGCCGACGTCGTTTGTTCGGTCAGAGGAGGTTGTTCAAAATCTTCAACGTTATTAGGGCGACCATAACAGCCGGCAGACACGGGCGTTCGATTCCTGCAGTTTGATACTTGGATCGAAATCGCCAGAACGTAGCGCGACAATCAGTAAGGAATTTGGCCGTTTTTATTTTTTAACCTACAATGAGATAAATGATAATAGCGTATATTATTATTATGTTTTATTCGACACGAAAATGCCGTTATTTTAATCAGCTTGCCGCTAGCGTAACCTTGGTGCGTGCGCCGCCGATACCGGAATACCGGATATACAACATCATTACGACCGTATTATGGTGCATACCTGTATATATGTATATAATATAATATTTTATACGCGTTACAATAATTTTGTCATTATAGTACAATACACATATTGTGTATTTGTGTGCCGTCGATGTAGCGCCGCGTGCGTATTATGCACTGTATACGCACGTACTAAGTTGTCGGAGACGCACACTTACGCAGTGTTGCAAGCGTGGATCCCGTGTCGAGCTGTCGGCCGAAGCCAGTGTAGCCATATTATGCACCACGTCTTTCTCCGACAACACGACTTCCGAATGCGGTAAACTGTTCTTGTTCTGTTTTATTATCCTAACCCTATATTTTTTTATTTTTCACTTTTTTCCATAATACACCTTAGTACCTTACTGACTTACTGTATAAGCACAGAGCAATATAAGGCTTGTACTGAGGTCGATGGTTTTTTCGAAGTTTTTGAAAACTTCTGGATATTTTCCATTTTCACCTCACAAAATTACCAGCAATTTGCTATCAAGAACCACTCCTAAAATTAAAAATCGAAGCATTCGACTACTTTTCGTGTATCACAGACAAAAAAAAAAACTATGTAAAATCAAAACATTCATCGCTCGATCGTTCCGTTTAGAATCTAAAATGGGAAGCGGCAGTTGTGCAGGAACTATTTTTCATGAGGGGGGGGGGGGCAAAACTAAAAAACACCTAACAACTATTATATATTTATTTGTGATTTATAACAAAACTTTTCTTAAATTTTATTTTTTTAATGTTGGTATAGGTAATATATTATATTATTATAATAAAATAATTATATGAAAGTATTGATATAATTATAGACTATAGTATAATATAATATACCTAGTATAAACTGGGCTACCTATATAATTTTATTAAAACTTTTTTTGCTTCTTGAAATGCACTTACCCGCAACCTGTTCCTTTCTCAATTTTTTTTTTATTCATTAGGTAAGCTCTAGCTTCTAGTTAATTGTATTAGGTAAACTGGAAATCATTGACCTGCAGTTATCCCAGGAAGATCTTTTATTAATCATTATAAATTATAATAAACTAATTGTTGTGAGTAACTGTAAAACTATAGACACCAAAAATGCAAAATGTTTCAAAATAAAATGCATGTAATAATGTAATATATATTATAATTCAATGATTTTATTAAATTCGCAAAAAACCGTGAGTCGACAGTTGCACATCGCGGCTTCCTAGACGCATTCTCCATTTTGCTAATGATGACTGCAGTTAACACTTAACGGTCTTCTTATGTTTTGTTCACATTCAGGTGTCTTGACTTATTTACCTCGTTTATCTAGTTTATATATCTATTGAATATAGGCACTAGGCACCAGAGTTTAATAGTAATGAATTGTAAATATACATAGATACTTAATCCTTATGTGAGCAATTTTTATAGTTTATTTACTTAACTAGGAATAGTTATTTTTATGTATTTTCTGTCTCATGCTTAATATTTATTTTTAATAATTTTGTGATATAATATAATAATATGTATCATTTATTTATAAAATGGTTTGTTTCATTTATTTGATATTATTTTGATTTTAGAAAACAAAAAACAACATAATGTTTATAAGCCTAAGCTGACTTTAATACATTTGATTAAATTAAAATGATAAAAGCAAATTTGTTTAAAAATAAAATAGTCTTGAGCTATGGGTAGAACATTCCAAATATTTTTTAACCAAGAACTGCAATGCATTTTTTTTGTAATATATTATGCCAAACATTAAAATGATAAAATATATTTAAAATTCAACTATTTGAGTATGTAAATTAATCAAATAGAATATTATTTAGATTGTTTTTTTAAATAGTTGTGAAAGTTGAAGAAATATAATATATATACTTCCACTTAATAACAAATTAATAAAACAGTAATTATGGTTTTAATATTTTTAACAATGTTATTAATTCATAGTAAAGGTGTTCACAAAATACTCAATATTGATTTTTCAAATGACAAAATAATAAATTAAACTTTGATACTGTAATGATATTCACATTATTATGCCACAAAGCTACACTATGTAAAATCATCATAATACTATTAGTTATGTAATAAAAATTATGTAAATAAAATTAACTAATAAAAACAACTGTACCATGTACCTACCTTACTATAATCAAA
This sequence comes from Sitobion miscanthi, assembly GCA_008086715.1. Lineage (NCBI taxonomy): Eukaryota > Metazoa > Arthropoda > Insecta > Hemiptera > Aphididae > Sitobion > Sitobion miscanthi. The sequence continues at coordinate 6,971,908 of CM017797.1, forward strand.
AAAATATGCATAACACTTAAGATAATCATATATATATATATATATATAATATGACAAAATGTGCATTAACAATAACAGATTTTGTACCTATGTACCTTTTCAAATAAACAACAATAATTTGAAATCGAACAAGTACTAAAGGTCAATAATATAAGTAGTACCTAATTTTGATACCACAGGCAGTCTGCTCTCAGCAACTCAGTCTGTTCCCAGCAGCTACGCTTGTCTCGCACAGCACATTATGTTCAGAGCCAGTTACAATTACTGAATTACTAAGCCTTAACTTCACTACATTGACCGTTACTACTTATTGCAAGATATTTATTCAAAACTGTTTTAAAATCATTTAACTACCTAAGAAGTAATGCCCTGTTCTGAGTTTATTCGCTCTGTGGAATTTCATCTATTCTGTGGTTGAGAACCCCTAACACCTCCCTATATAACCCACTGGTCTTAGCGCAGAATCGTATTGCGTATGCAACAATTTATCATTGAATTCAAATTTAACACAATATTATACATTATAGTGACATATTCAATTACAAGGAATATTTCTCAACACCAGCTGCATATCAGAATGTTAACATACTTTCCACCTTTTAAAAACTAACTACATTTTTGAATTGGTACCTAATATGTTTTCACACATTTTAGTATATAGTATAAAATCACACAAAAAATTGACTTCTAGTAAATATACTATGTTTATTTTTATTCTTTTCAAAATATTGTATCTAAAAATAATTACTCTTACAACTTATAAACATAATACAAGAGTACATAGATATTTATAGTGGTGCCAAGTGGTGGTACATATACCATATAATACAGAATAAAATAAAAAATAAGACATACTCCATAACCTATCAACTTATAATAGATATATCATCTGCATTAAATTAAATGACCTTATAACCTTTGAAGGAGTGTCATTTTCTCCTCCATATAAACGCAAATCCATCTCCGGACAATTTTGACTTCTCATGCTGTTGTTTTAAATTTTCCAACATGTGAATAAATTGACTGCTTCATACAGTAAAATATATAATTGTATAATTTAACAACATTATACTTATTATAAAAATTAGTTATAATGCCTATTTATGGTACTTAGTAGGAAGTTACTAAATTATTATCAATTATTATGGTGAGCCCGTAATCACAGCTTGATGGTGCTGCACATGATTATGGTTTTTCAAAATATTATATACAGTCATCCGATTCCAAGCCAATTGACACCATAATTTCTTTAAGAAAATATAATAATTTTAAATGTAATTAATTATTATAAACAACAATATACAAATATTTTATTCTTTGGTTATTTATTTTCAACTGTTAGTCTAAATAGGTAATAATATCAAACATATTGGATAAATACATCAATAGAAGAACCACTTTCAAACAATAAGTATTATTTATTTTTTTATAGTGTTTGTTTTATTCAAATTTACTGTTGTCTGTTCCAACTATATCCTAATTTTTAAGTGTTGAACAAAGTTATTTGTTATGACGGTAATATTTTTAAGGTATATAAATATTTTATTGTTTAGACTGAAGGTGACATGACAATGATCTAATATACTATTTTATTCTAAATGTAAAACATTTAATTTCAGTTTTCTATGTATAATTATTATTAAATTTGTTATCTTGATATAAGTGATGTATTTATAATATAATTATATTATCATAAGTAATAAGACATTAAAACATATTTTTCTTTCAGTTTCTTTACACATTTGAGACCAACCAAATGTTGTGAACATACGGAGCCGTGGAATGAAAAAGTATGAATACATCTGGTTTACACAATAGACAAAATAGCAGTTTATCAAATTGTACATATCATTTTTTTTCTTTTATATATAGACACAATTATTAAGATAATTACTATAGATTATAATCTTAACAACAAGGGGGACGAGGTGGCCGAGTGGTCAACGCGTCGACTTCGGCACAGCCGGTCCGGGTTCGATTCCCAGCCACCGGGCGGCATTTTTCTCCGGGCAGTCACGGTGTCCAGAGAACAAGTGCCGCCATCCCCCCACCCGGGGCATGGCAGAAACCTACGGGTGCCCCATTAGAAATTCTGCCAAAACAACACCCCCACGTGTACCAACCTACCCAATTTAAAAACCTACAGTTCCCACCCCACACCCAATGGCCTTAGTTGCCGCGGGTCATCTAAAAAAAAAAAAAAAATCTTAACAACAAATGGAGTAAATGAACATTATTTTGATATGTCTGTTTATTTTATTTCAAACAAGTAATATAACAGAAAATATAATATGTTGTTTTATTTTTGTTACAAAAATATGAAGGCTATTAGTTACTATTAACATTATACATTGTTTGATCAATTAATAATAATACTTAATACAAATAATTCTAAGTACTTATAGTTAAAAATTTGTTCATGTAAAAACTATTTTATGTTTAATTGCTTGAACATGTTAAGATTTATGAACATTAAGTAAAAACAAAATTATTTATAAAAATTATGAGATATGCTAATTGTCACTTAATTTATGTCATTATTTAGCATAACTCATACTATATACCAGGTGACATAGGTTGAACCCATCTCCATACTTGAAAGTCTTCACCGTCAATTTCTTGGACTTCAGATCTTACACTAGATTCTGATTCAGTAAAGTATTGAACTACTTCAGCCCAAATTTTAGATTTTGCTAAAAATTAAATATTAACTTTGAAAAAATGTATTTATGTTAAAAAAAAATTGGTTAATGTTACCTTGTCTCTCATTGAATGGAATCAAATGATCACGTATATGAATAATGGGTAGATAACTTTCATTTGGTTTATTTTGTGCTTGTTCTTTTAGTAAATCAATTGTACTTTCAACTAATTGGTTCACTTCCTGCTTATAGTTTTCACTTTTTGTTGAGATGTAGCATATAACAAAATAAAGACCTACAATTGACAGGGCCACTGAAAAGAATAAATATATATTTAATTTGTTCACATAAAATATATAATATGTATTGAAGAAGTGTTTCTTAAACTAGGGCTTGAGATTTTCTGGGTAGCTGTAAACACATAATGCGCCTATACATAAGAAAAATTGTTTTTTTTTTTGGTGTCGCAAAAAATTTAATTTTTAATTTATTTGTATCATTATTTGAAAAATATGAGAATCAATAATCTCATTGATTAATAAACATATTATATACCTAATTATTTAATTATTATAAAGAAAAATTCAAATTTTCAGTTTCTTTTAAAAAAATAATGTATTGCATAATATCTAAATTATTTTACAGTAGGAGAATATTTTCTTAGTTTACAATTTAATGGGCACATATTTTGTGTACTGTAACAATAACATTAAACCACCTGTCAAATATAGGATATTTTTATGAAAAATAACTAAGTTTATATTTAAGAATGTTATCCATCAATTAAAAATTTAAAATGTTAGTAAAATATCAAATCTCAGATTGCAAAATTATTTTTTAGAATGTGTTTTAACATTGAACATAATGACATAAATATTATTTAAAAAAGATAACGAAAAGTTTTAAAGTTTGTGGTTAATACGTGTATCATACAAAAAATTGGTGTTGCTCAAATAATTTTAGGGGACCTATCCTTCATAATACTGTTACACCGACTTATTGTTTCATCTATCAATACCCACCTCCCACCCATATTTAAGGTGTTGCCCGAGCAACACTTGGACCCTATGTTACACGCCACTGTTAGGTTATAACTTTAAAATGACATATAGTGGCATAAACAGAATACAAAACTTGTAAGACTATAAATAATACACATTGAGTAAATATACCTATTCCTATCCATGTAAATAGATAGAACATGTTGGAAAAAATATGTTTTGCTGCACAGAGAACTGGTAAATTTGGTTGTACATTGACTTTAAATGAAGTGTCAAATCCAATTGGTGAATCCGAATAGGTTTTTGCGATGCTTTTAAAAAGTTCAACTAATTCTTCGATTTCCCTGGATGGTAAATTTTCATGAGTTGAAATATATTCAAATACAGTTTGTGGATTTACAATTGGCTCAATATCTGATTTGTCACATTGGTTCTTTATGTATTTATCTTGTACTTGTGATACTAATGAATTATACAAACGTTGTACTTTTTCTTGTTCTGTATCACAATTATCTCCTTGGAGACCTTTTTTTGCACACAATGAGCTTAATATACCTAAAAATGATAAAATAATAATAATAAGCGATTTTTAAAAAAAAACAATGATTATATTCGTCAATATTGATTATCACCAAGATATGAATATAATTTTAAAATACATGTTGTCAGTCAATCAACTAATAAACTTGATCATTTTTTACTAGACATGTTTAGTATAATATACAAAATGTTAACATAAATTATTGAAGTTTAATTTAAGGACAATTTGTCACCTTGAAACAATCAGGATAAATATTTTCATCATACTATACAATTGACTTTCCAAAGCCTGGAGTATAAGATTATTTTGAGCAGCTTATTTTTGATAAATTTTACAGTTAAAAATTAACATTTTCAAATTTTGATCTGTTTAATAAGTTAACTGCTGAACATGAAAATATTCGTAACAATAATCATTTCTAAAGCAAATTAATGTACAAAGTTATAAGCTTAAATATGTTTAATTACTTGGCGGTAATACAGCTGTTGTTGGTTGTATTGAAATGAAGTATAATCCAAAAATTACTACAAAAAATCCAACTAAAAGGAGAATGATATTTTGAGTGTTTTTTGTATAATTTATCAGACTCTTTTGCTGCGCAGATTGATAGTTTTTCCTAGGTAAAAATAATATTTATACGTTTTACATGGATATATTAATATTTTGTTGTCATGAAATGTTGCTTAGCAAACCTTGGGCTTCTTGAAGTTATTTTTGAAATAGGAGATGGCGAATTAAATAGCGAAGGCTTTGATAGAGTTTCTTTATCTAAAAATTAATTAATTAAACATAATATTTTGTATCTTCTATTTTATTATAATATGTACATATGTACACTTTTTAATAAGGAGATAAGTTTAAGCTAGGAAAAAAAAATAGGTATGTACTTACCCTGTGATTGGTTCATCATTTTTTCTTTCCATCTTTGTATTGCTAGATCAGCATGTGATGGAGTTTTGGAAACAGAACTCGAGCGTAGTTGGCGACTAACTTCGTCTGGTGATGTTTTAATTACTTTAGAGTCAAAAAGTCTAGTTGTTCTTTTCTCTGATGGTATTTCTCGTTTTTTTTCCGGAGAATTTTTTGTTTCTGTTGAGTTATAAATTGAGTTAAAATGTGACGAGTAAGTAGTAACTTAATTATTAAATTATACAAATATTAGAATGAGCAAACATTTAAAAATAAAGTTAATAATATAGGTACCTGGCGACACATATGAGTTTTGATGGTCAGGTGTATTTTTCCAGTTGGATACATTCATTAAAGATGTTTCATTTGATTTAGGAGAAGAACTAGCTATGTATGGATTGGCAGGTAGTATGGACCGTCCTAGTGAGCCAGTATCGGCTTCAGAATCTGAGTTATCAAATAGATCTGGAGCCTTATACATTCGCTGTTGACGAGCGCTTTTCCTAGGACTATTCATACTGTCAAATGTCTTATGTTGCGAGTGTTTGCCATCAACAGAAGATGATATCATAATCGATTCATTGGTACCATTAGCCAAACTCCTTAATTTAGGTGGTGGCATACTACTAGTAGCTGCTGTTTTGTCCGATTGTCCACCCTCAAGACTTGCAAGCTTTTTCAACAACAAATTCCTAGTAGTACTGGTAACTGGAGGGACCACTGCATTGAATGCCGACAAACGGCGACGTAGCTCTTGGTCTGATATGATTTCACCCATTGTGTTTGTGATTCAAATAAACTAGAAAACGACAAAAGGTTAGCAATAACAAACAAAAAAAAATGTCTGCATAGACACACGTAGGTAATGTAAAGCATGTAATCAGTCGAACATTATGTGATGGACTGTGTAGTATTTGTGTGAACAATGAACAAAAGTACTTACCCGACAAATGGTGTAGACAGAGCAAATAAATGTTTAAACTATTGAATGCTAATCACAAGTAAAATTTTAACGTATTTTGAACAATCATTGGAAAATTGATAATTTATGTAAGTATAGTGTTAAGTCTGCAATCAAAATTCACAACTATAACTTTTAAGTCTATAGTCACTATTGATTATTGGCGAAACAAATAACAACAACAATAAACATAAACTCATAAACACTCATGTTAATCAGTCATCCCGGTTAACAATCAAGAATCAAGAATTTGGAATTTTGAATACAAGAACAAGATATATCATATTACTAGATTATTTCAAGGGAGTCATAAAATTCTACCAGTAACCACGACAAACGTGATGCCGTTATTCTTCAAATCAGCATCATTGTTGATCAGTGTAGCCAATCTCATATAATTTTTTAGTGGCAAACGATCTTTATCATCCTTAGGTCTTTGTCCCCGTAGGGGGGTTTTACAATGACGTGTGTGTTTTTTTTTTGTGTCATTACTTTTTGGAATAGTAAAAATGCTTAATTTTCTTCAACAGTATATTTTCAGGTAAGAAAATTAACCTTTATGTTACTTTAGGGGGTCAAACGTAAAAGTTTTAGTAAAAGTTTTCAAAAGTGTTATAGATAACCGAACAAAAAATTAAGAAAAAACTAAGATTTTTACGCAAAACCGGTTTTTGAATAAAAGATTTTGTTTTTCAGTGTACATAATTATGAAAAAATAAGCAAATATAGATGAAATTTTCACTGAATGTTTATGATAACATATAAGCAATTTCCGCGCGCCATAACCTTTATGAAATATTGCGACTTTTTGAGCTATTTATAGCCATAAGAAAATTTGAGTATTGTTAGTTTTTTTTTAACTATTGTCGATAAACATTTTTTTGTCAGTCAAAACTTTGAAAATATAATATAACGTTCCTCAAAAGTTGATTTGGTGAAAAGTTGAGCGTAAATCCACTGTAATTATTTATGAGCGTTTGAAGTTAAAATGTTGACAAAATTCATCAAAATCGCGAAAATTGGTAAATTATTTTAAATTAGAAATTCATAAAAATATTCATCTATTTAAAACTAAGCTTTGAAAATTTGATAAATATTTCCCTTAAGTATTGTTACATTTAATAAAAAAACAAGTAACTGGGAAAATTTGAAGCTAGGCATTGAATATTCACCTGTAAATGAATAAATTCTCATACAACGATTTTCGTATACATGTCGTTATTTAAAAACTAATAGTAGATAGGTAATTGACATTTTCAATAAATGTCAATTTTATCATTTTCTATACATCAAAAAATTTTCAAAATATTTCAACTTGTTTTGAGTTATTTATATACATTTTCAATTTTCAATTTTATGGTTTTTTATTCTATAAATCTCAATACAATTTTAATCGTTGGGTCAAAAAGCTTGGATATTAATTACAAGGTTCCTCATAATTCATAAATAGTTATAATAGCAGTTCAGAAATTTTAAAACAATTTTATAAGTATTTAAAGTTCAGATTTTGACAACATATTTGACAAAACCTCAAAAATGTTCAATTATTTTAGTTAAAAAGTTATAAAATGTTCAATTTTTATAGCTGAGGTTCGAAAGTTTAAAACAAGGATAAGAATTTATGAGGATAAATTTTTCTTTGTAACCGAACATTCTAAAAAATATAAAACACAGTTATATTTTATAGACATTTTAATAAGTTCAAATTTGGACAAAATGACATTTTAAAACCAAGAATAACGATTTTACTTCGTTTTTTGTAATTAAACAATATTATTCTTTGGTGTATGACACTTTTAGAGTATATTATTATATTTTTTGTATCGCCAGCACCGAAAGTTTAGTTTTCGATGATGGTTGAAGTGTTGGAAAGCAACCTATTTTCGTGCAGTGGGTGATAAAATGTAAATTCCAAGTGGCAGGGCCGTCCTTGGGGGGGGGGGGGGGGTAATTTTATAATTATTTTGAAGTTAAAAATTTATAAAATGTTCAACTTTTATAGCTAAGGATTGAAAATTTAAAACAAGGTTCCACGTAAATAGGTTATAATATATCAATTACTTTATTCACAATAATATCACCAAATATACTTAGTAATATCGTAGGCTGATTAGCCGTCTTCGTTCAGAATCGTTTTTTTTATACAATGATATTATATCATTGAATTCAAATTTAACACCATCCATTATAGTGACCCACTTGTAATCTACTGTATAGCAGAGCGAAATCCACTTACCCATTTTTTTAGTATTTACTATTTACACCTATTTTAGCGTAGTTTATACCCTAGATATAGGTATTAAATATTTTACAATTATATACCTATTTTACTATGGTTATTATTTTTGATTATAATATATAATAATACACTTTAATATAAATTAGTTGTTATCAAGACTTGCAGACTTAGAACGTACTCTTTTCTGGACATTATCATAACAGATTATAATTTAAACAATCGCGATTGTCGTATCAGTTGCTAGACCCAGAGGCGTATCCAGGAATTTTGTATAGGGGGGGGGGGGTAATTTTATTTTTTTATTATTCTTGATAAAATTCTATGGTCAACACAGACAGTGGAGGGAGGCTTTAGCTCCCTTAGTCCCCCTGGATACGCCACTGGCTAGATAAACCCGTATATTGTGACATAAAATAGAAAGAAAATATGCCTGACTTCGGTAATTATATTTTATAATTGGACAGGTTAAATTTGAACTCATGGATTTGTATATATTTAATTATAATTCTCAATACATATTCTCATGTATCCGTATTCGATAAAGCAACAAATATATTTATAAATGATACCAAATGGTATAATATATACCATTTGAACGTACCTATATTTAACCTTCCCGATTCTATAGACTTGTTTTAACTGTGGGAAAATAATATTATCTCCAGGATTCTTATCCACGATAAAAAATAAGGATAGTATGTATTAAGCCCGGTAAAAATATATAAGGTTAAATATACAATTAAAATATTTCTGTATATAACACTGTTTATAAGACAATAATCTCCATAAACCTTTTGTTCCTTTATACATTTTATTATTTAAAATTATATCAATATTTTAAAATTTTATTATTTTCTTTCCCTGACATATGCTTACTTGTATCTTTATTATTTGACATTTCAAATTTAGCATCGGTTGTTTTTGGTATGGTGTTTTATAACTATAAGTAATTTCCTGTATAGTATTACAATACCTACGCCTACACATTTTTGTGTGAGTTCCATTTTTAAAATACAGGTAATACGTGTATTGATTTATAATAGCATGGATTAAATGAGTATATTTATTATTTAATAAGTATATTAATTAATCAAAGATAATAGGTACATATTATAGGCTCTATTAACTATTAAGAATTATCACGTCTTCTATTTAACTTCATTCTACAGTAACTATACGGGCTGCTATACGGCTATAAACTTCAGTACCTATATTTACTTACATGTTTGTTAAAGGTCAAGTTCACTTTTGTTCTATACTACCTAATACCATTTACGTATTATTGCATTATTGTATGATTGTATCTATAAGATTAGAAATGTTAAAACATGTGAGTATGAAATGGATTTTTTTAACTTGACACTATCTGAGAAAATGATACTCCTTCAAAGGTTATAAGGTCACTTAATTTAATGCAGATGATATATCTAATATAACATGATAGGTTATGGAGTATGTCTTATTAGATTTTGAGCAGAGCGATGAATGTATTGATTTTACAATGATGTGTGTTTTTTTTTTAAATTTTTTTTTGTGTCTGTCATCACCTTTTAGGACAGTAAAAGTGCTTGGATTTTCTTTAATAGTAACTTTTCTGATAGGAAAGTGAATCTAGTTGGTACTTTGGGGGCTCAAAAGTAAAAATTTCCCAGTAGTTTTCAAAAACGACGTGAAAAACAAAAGAAAAATTAAGGAAAACGGGAATTTTTACGCAAAATCTGTTTTCGAGAAAATCGATTTTAGTTTTTGGTGCAACTCTCAAACAAATGACTGTAGGTACATGAAATTTTGACTGAATATTAATATTAGCATTTTCTATACACCAACATTTTCCAAATATTTTGACTTATTTTGAGCTGTTAACGGAAATTTTCAGTTTCCATTTTTTTATTTTTTTTGTCTATAAATATCAATAAAATTTTATTTGTACGTTAAAAAAGCTTGAAAGTTTAATAGAAGGCTCCTAGGCTATTGTTTCAAAGGCAAATTAAAAAAATTAAAAATCCATAATCACAATTTTTTTTTATAAGCATTTAAAGTTCAAATATTGACAAAATACGGAAAAATCACGAAATTCGCAAATTATTTTGAGTTAGAAATTCATAAAAAATTTTTTTTTTAAATCTAAGATTTGAAAATATAATACAAGATTTCTCATAAAGTTTGTCTACCTTTATTAAAAATAAAATGTCTACAAAAAAGTTAAATTACATTTTTATGAGCGTTTGAAATTCATATTTTTACATTTGATATTCACTCGATTTCTCATGAAACGATTTTCTTATTTTGTTGTAATTAAAAAACGAATGACTTTCGATACTTGAAAATTTCATTGAATGTTTATCTTAGCATTTTTTATACAAGATTAAATTTTGAAAATAAATTGACTCTTTTTGAGCTGTTTACGGACATAGTCAGTTTTCAATTTTTTTAGTTTTTTTTCTATAAATATCGATAACATTTTATTTGTTGGGTAAAAAAGCGTGAACATTTAATGTAAGGCTTTTGATATAATGTTACAAAAGTAGTTGAAAAATATTAAAAATACATAGGCACAATTTTTTTTATAAGCATTTAAAGTTCGAATTTTGACAAAATTTATCAAATTTAATAATTATTTTGTAGATGAAAATTTATAAAATGTTCAACTTTTATAGCTAAGGATTGAAAATTTAAAACAAGGTTCCAAGTAAATAGGTTATATATAAATTACTTTATTCACAATAATATCATCAAATATACTCGGTAATATCACAGGCTGACTGACCGTTTTCGCTCAGAATCGTTTTTCTTATACAATGATATTATATTATTGAATTCAAATTTAACACCATCCATTACAGTGACCTACTTGTCGCCTACTGTACAGCAGAGCGACGTCCACTTACCCACCTTTTTTTGTATTTTTTTTTTAGGTCCCTACTAGAAAAAAAATACTAAATATTAACGATAAATGGCAAAAATTTTTATGATTAACAATAACTCCATAATTAATGTACCTATCTAATCAATTAAAAAATGATTTCAGTTTGAATTATTTTATTAATATATATTATACATAACTATAGTAGGTAATAAAAAAAAAACATATAGAACTATTGCAAGAAAAATCTATACAAAGAGTAAAACAAATTAAAATTCCAGGCTTCCGTGATTACTAACATAGAGTTGCGAGTTGCGACATTATATCATAATCTAAATTTTAAGTGTCAAAGATATGTCAACGCCATCACGACATAAATAAAGCAGTAGTAGCCAATAGGTAACTATATTTTTTTAGACAAGTGGCCGCCGGTTGAAGTGCTGAGGCCCGTGGGGCATGGAGGTGGTGATAGTTTCAGACACGTAGAAGGCGAGGAAGAAAGTCGACGTCTTCCACGGTGTTCCGGTTGCAGTCAAAAGCGGTAAAAACGAATAACAGCACCCTAGCTGCCTCGAATTATTGGCCCAGATGTTGTTATTGTTGCAGGCTCCAATTTTCAGTGCATACAGTGTACACCCAAAATAGTAAAATACGGAACTGGTTTCCGATAAAAATTATGTATCATTCATATAACTGTTTGACTTAGTTCCTACATGTATAAATCGTTAATTTTATGTTACCTATATAATGGATAATATTTTATTAGGTTTCACGACGACTGGGAAAGTTGTTGTGTCATAAAAATTTCATATATTTTCATTATATTTGTATTCTGTAGTCTTTTGACTACTAAATATCACACGGATATTAATTGTAATATACGTGAGTTCAAATTATGGAAGTAATTTCAAGCGAAAAAAATAAAAACTATGCGATTAATGGTTCTAAATACGAATTCTAAAAAAAAACTATCGGGAACCTCAAACCGTGGAATTATATAAAAATAAATGATTTAATTAATTACACTGAGGGAAGTACCTCGAACCCAGTTACGAAAAGATATTGGACGGGAATCTATTAAGCAATTATAGTAAAAAAAAGAAGCTCAAGAAAATTTTGAACGTTTTAAAAACAATATTTTTCCAAGGAACACTAGTTAATAGTGATAATGAACAGTAAACGGTTTATGATGTCTTAGAGTAATATTCACGATGATGAGTAATTAATTATCATAATATGGTAACATTTTTATTGCAATACAAATAGTCCATGAACCTGGATAACTTAATATTACTTGTATTTTGATAAAAAAAAATTGTATTTGTAATTTTATTGTTGACCGCTGTATTGGTATAATATCTTTAAGAACTATTTTTTATATTTCCAAAGTCAATATAAGTATACAGGAAAATTGGCGTAAAATCAATACTTGAATATAATCTTCGAAAGAATAAAATATATTGATATCAGTGCATATACATGACTGAAAAAGGATAATCAATCAATATACAGAAAACCCAACCAAAATATTCTAGATATAGATATAGATATGATACCTACATTAATCAACATTTTAATAGTTAAAAAAAAAATACAAGTCATTTTTCATAAACTTATAAACTAAGTGTTTAATGCTAAATCTAAAGTGGTATTAATAATTCCAAATACTGAAATTATTTGAAATATTATAAGAAGATTTAAGTATTTTTAAGATTTAAGTCTATACTCATTGCTCTGTGACTAATTACTACACGATGCACGAACTATAAATCTGAATATGCTGTACTTCGGACTTCCTGTTATAGTGATATATGCCGGTGGTCTTACAATATGGCATATGCCAACGCCTTTTTTGTTGTTTTCGTGTGTGTGGTTCCCAAGACCATAAATCGCAATATAATATTATTTATTACAATATTTATAATAATTTTAATAAATAATAAAGGAATAAAGAATGTAATTCAGAAGGCAGCAGAAAAAACAGATGGAAAGCAACGACGTATAAGAGGCCCTGGTTCAATCAAATTTGTGAATATGCATTGCAACGGCGAAAACTGGCTAGAAAAGACTGGCAAAATGATACACAAAATGAAGAAAAATATACCCGATACAAAATAAGACAAAGAGAGGCAAGTAATATCTTGAGGTGTGAGAAAAGGAAGCATATCAGTAGCGGCTCATAAGTAAATATTCTGGGGAGACTTAAATTATATAACATAAATTCAATATAACAACGAACAAAAAAAACCTTTTTATTGAAAAAATTAACTATATTAATACTTTAATTAATTTTTAGTTAATATTTTGAACTTAATTCAATACTAAATTTGTTTATAAACTAATTCAATTCTGCGATCTTTTTTATCTGAAAACTCATCAATAACACTGTCTACAAAAGTTGGATCTTTTGCCATATCACCCGGTAGATTTTTTTCAATCGCCAAGGATGATAAACTTGAAAGCCGTTCATTGGTCATCGTGTTTCTAAAAAGAGTCTTAATACGTTTTAATGTACTCAATACTCATAGACCGTTCACTAGAAGCCGTCGTAGATGGAATAGTTAACACTATCTGACAAAGTTTAGTCACCTGAGGATAAATATCTTTATGTAAATCATCTGTGAATTTCAAAGGAAAAATTAAATATAACATGAAGAATAATAATATTTAGTTTGAATGAATTTATTATTATCACCTACTTTTTACTATAAAATCTAGGAGTTCATGAGGAGGCAATTGTTTTTTGTCAACCGCATAAATTACAGCCAATTCATTGCGTAAATGATTTGCATCAAAAGTATTAGGGTACTGCTGTAATAACTTGATGAACTTTGACTAAGGAAATTCAGAGTAGTAGCTTTTAAATATTTTTTCATTAACAATTTTCACAAACTCTAGTTTTGGAAAATCTTCAAATCGTATGTTAATTTGGACGATTAATAAATCTAGAATTTCATATGTAATTTTACGTAATTCGTTTCATTTTTTTGTCTTTGTACTCTAAATTGTTGTTTAATAGTATTGCTTCGTCGCAACAGTTATTCACATTCGTATCATTTCTTAAATCAGTCAATTTTTTTTAAATTTTGAATTTTAGAAACGCAAGATTTTCTATTCGAAAGGCATTTTGATTGGAGAAAGATAATTACATGATCTGTGTGTAAAAAACTTTGCTAAACAAAATCAAGAAATATACGAAGTTTGCATCATTTAACTTATCATAAAGACCAGATGCTGTACAAACGGTTATAGGGTCCCAACTTGGTTCTTCAGTTATATGTAAAACGACATTTTTGAGGTCTAAAAATGTTTTTTTTTTATTGTTGAAGTAGCTCTTGAATGATAATTCCATCTAGTGTCAGATTGATTTGGAAATTTAAAACTTTGCTCTCTTAACAACTCACTTCTTTTTGTAGACCGGCTAAAAAACGGATGGATCATAGTTAGATTGCAAATAAAGAGTTTGACTGATTTTATTGTCTTCGCCCCGTGTAACAATACCAAGTTCAACTGATGTGCGTAACAATGAATAAATAATGTATTTGGATAAATTTGCCTTATACAAAATTGTACACCACTTTTTTTCTCCCGACATGACATAACCGATGCACCATCATAGGTCTGACATATAATTTTATTTCCAATTTCCCACTTATTAATTTCAGATAAAATGATATCTGCTAATCCAGAAGCTGTTTTATTCTTTGAAACGTCAAAAAAGCCAACAAATCGTTCTATAATATTTTGTTCGACAACATACCGAAAAATTATGCTCATTTGGGATCGGCACGATACATCAGTCGTTTCATCTGCTTGAATAGATACGTAATTAACTTTTTGTATTTCATTAAACATTTTTGAATTCAAAACGAAAGTAACGCATTCAATCAAATCATTTTGTATCATCTTAGATGTCCCTTTAAATTGCCGATGATAATAAGTACTCTTTAAGCAACTGCTCTTCTTGAGCCAGTAGTTCGAGTAATTCAAGATAATTCTCTAGTGGCCACGAAAAGCAAGTTCTTGTTTGCCCAAAAAACAAACAACATGTATCATACGTGCTATTAAACGTCTATTTATACCAAACTGTTCGATATGTTTTACAGCAGAAAGTCGTCGACCTTCTGAAATTGCGTGTTCAATTCGGACTTTACCTACAGATGAAATTTTTCTTGGTTGGTTAAATGTTTTTGGGAAATGGCATGTTTTTCTGATTTCCTTAAAAATTTTTTTCATTAGCGACAATCAATTAACACTCCATTATTTTCCCGCTCCAAATATTACGCAAGTAAAACAAAACACTTTATTTCGTTTATCACAACCAGTGAGCCATGGAAATTTATTATACCAACTCTTTTGAAATTTTCTTATTTATTTACCGTCTTGACATGTTAATAATAAATGAAGAGTTGGGTGATTAAGTTTAATTTGATTTTTTTGTTTGTATGTTAAAGCATTAAAACCACTGGTTAGTAAAAATTCTATTATATTTTCTTTTGCATTTTAAAATAAGAACAAATGCTGAAATACTTATAAAAATGTAAAAATAATAAATATTAGACGGATATACGTATAATAATTATTAAATAATAAATAAACCGTGAATAAAACGTATAAAACTAGTAAAACTAATTAAACACGAGCTACACGGCGTAGCGGCACGGCAATTACTGTCGTGAACCCAGGTTCAATAGCGTCTATGATACGCAGCTTATTCTTCCCGGCTCCCTCCTACCAACCAGCCATGCCATTACATGTTGCGATTGAAACTTACGGGCTTCAGTTTCACTGTACCGGCGACCGTCGTAATGAACTGTAATGATCCGCAGAAATGACTAAAATAGTATTTCTATCGAGATAACTATTAATAGGTTTTCGATTTTGTGACTTTCAGTTTATAATAATAAACAATGAAAACGATATACCTTATATTGAAAACCTTATAAAAATGAGCATCGAACACACAAAGATTAAAGTAGGACACTCTACTTCAAATGTAGTACAAGTGACAATGGGGTTGAGACAAGATGATGCGTTGTCTCTTATTTTATTCAATATAGCCCTGGAGAAAGTAGTAAGGGAAATAGGGATGGATCAAGGAGGTGTCAGGATAGGAGAGGCAAACATTGGACTTTTAGCAAACGTGGACGATATAGTCCTAGTGGCGCGGTGGAAAATAAAGAACAACTCAAAAGGCAATCAAAAAAACTGATAGAAAATGCAAAACGTATAAGGTTGGAGATAAACACAGAAAAAACGGAGTATTTGGTCCAAAGAAAAGTACCTTTAAATAATCAAATTAGTGAGTTGGAAGTTGAAGGACATAAGTTTAAAAGAATACAACAGTTCAAATTCCTAGGTGCCATATTAACACAACAGAACGAAATAAATAGTGAAGTGAAGGCGAGAATTCAAGCCGGTAACAAGTGTTACTTTGGGCTGACAAAGTTACTGCGATCTAGAGCACTTTCAACAAATTTGAAGATTCAGATATATTGGACGTTAATAAAACGTAGTAACTTATGGGTCGGAAACATGGACGTTACGGAAGACAGACGAAAATGCATTAGTTGTTTTTGAAAGAAAAGTACTTAGGAAAATATATGTTCCATGTAAAGATGTCAATTCTGGAGAATGGAGAATCCAAAAAAAATAAAGAACTAAAAGAATCGTATCAAAACCCGAGTATTGTGGAAGACATTACCAAGAGACGACTCATCTGGGCAGGACATGCTTGGCGTAAGGAAGGATCGCTGCTGAGAACAGTGCTGGAAAATGCTTCATTAGGAAAAAGACCACTGGAATGCCCAAGATTAAAATGGGAAGACAGGGTAAAAAAAGACGTGGAAAAAGTAAAGTCAGGAGAGGATTGAAAAGAATTACCATTAGAAAGGGAAAGCTGAAGGCAAATTTGCTGTACGGTATGGTCTTAAAGGCCGGTAACCACGAGGAAGAAAATTTATTTTTAATTTATAATATTGTTCATATTTTATTGAGAAGCATCCCTCCTCCCACTATTACTTTTCAAAATAAATAGGCTTTTAGATCATATCCATAACTTTTAGTCTACTTTAAATTATATTTACTTCAATAATATTTTATATATATACACCTTAACTTTTGGATATAAGTTTGTAAAACATATTAATTGCTTTTTCGCTTTCAAGGCATTATTATTATTTACTAGTTTTCGTCATTTTAGATTCTGAAAGGATCAAAAGAATGTATTGGTTTTATAATGATATGCAGCAAGTGTTGATAAATATACCTCGTCATTGAGTATGTTACTGTAATGTATAATACTGTGTTAAATTTGAATTCAATGATAAATATTGTTGCATACACAAAACGATTCTGAGCTATGACCAGTGGGTTATATAGGGAGGTGTTAGGGGTTCACCCCCTCCCCCCAATGTATTGTTGGTAGTGATTGGTACAGTATTTTAATACGGTGGTTAATTTCTCATATTATAAATTTTTTTTTTTATAAGTACGTTTTTAGAACTAAGGTTTGTATCTTTATTCTAGATTATTTAGTTCTTGTGGTCCTTCTGAATCTAACTGCGAGTCTTGATAACAACCAATTTCTAATTATAAAATATTTAATACCTCGATATAGGATATAGATAACGCTAAAAATCCGTGTGAATTCTGATAAAATTGAGGTGTATATAAAATGTAAATATTAATAGTATTAATTATAATAATATACTTTGCGCAAACATGTGTTGCCCGGCGTATAGTATAGGCAAAATAGTTACATGACTGCAGTGTTCAATATAATCAATTTAAAGCAACATTTTGGATAATGTGTATGCTTTGATTTTTGAGATAAGCATCTTCTCTGATAGAAAAGTTACATAGTTGGTACTTTTGGGAGTTCAAAATTGAAAATTCCAAGTAGTTTAGAAAGCGTTGAGAAAAATAAAACAAAAGTGAAAGAAAAATGATAATTTTTATGCAAAATCAATTTTTGTGGAAATCGATTCTTTTTTTTTGGGAAAACTCAAAAATTAATAACCGTAGACCATAATATTATAAATTTTATAATTTTCATAATATTTTGACTCTTTTTTTTTTTATAAGCCTTGAGAAATTTTTAAAAATTCGTAATTTTTTTTTAAAATTATTTTCAATAAAAACTTTTTCACTTATTAAAAAGCTTGAAAATTTAATACAAGATTCCTTATAAGTTTCATAAATGTGAATTCAAAAAAATCAGAAATACATTGGCACGAATTTTATAAATGCAATTTAAGTTAAAATTTTAACAAAAATTCAACAAAATATCGAGAATTTTTCAGTTAAAAATTCATAAATGGTTCAATTTTCAAAGCTAACATTAAAAATGTTGAAAGGAGACTTCTCCCAAATTTACCTACCTTAATCAAAAAAAAAAAAGTTTACCGAAAAACAACATTAATTTTTTATGAGTGTTTGAATTTAAATTTTTACGTTATTGGATTTTCATACCCACCCATCACCTACAAAAGTTATGGGATAATTACCCCAGTAGCAATACGTGTTCGGCGCCACTGAGCTAAGCCTAGGCTAACGCACCGTCTCTGCTCAGAATCGTTTTTCGTATCCAATGATTTATCATTGAATTCAAATATAACGCATCCATTACAATGACATACTCAACAATTACTGTACAGCAGAGCGGTATCCACTTGTCCACTTGTCCACCTTTTTATATTTTAAATTAAAAAACATGTTTTAAGAATAATTTGTATAATATTTTTTGTAATACAAAATTGTTAAAAATAATCTTTTTTAAATGGTTCAGAATTGACAATTTACATACAGACATATTGTTACTCATCTTCAATTATTCATAGCTATACAACATTAAAACTCCCTGTAAATGCTTAAAAATTCATCAAGACAAATTTTAGTTTGTTAAGATAAAAATTATAATTACACGCACGTATTGTACATATAATTACCTTATTACTATTTATTTACATAGAGTACCTATATATTATATTATGTATTCTAAAGTTAAGTATACATATATTGAATTATATTATATTATATTGAATTTTAGTGAGAGGGAGATGTTATACATTGGTATCGTAATGATGTGTTTTTTTTGAAAAATATTTTTGGGGCTGTAAAAGTGTTCCAAAAGTTTCATATAGCTGCTCTATTGATTGCAAATCGGACACAGATGGTACTTGGGGCATGTTAAGACTGTAAAATGCTATTTCTCTTAGTTTTCATGAAAATAGTAAAATTGAGCAAAAAATTATATTTCTGCCTTCTGGTATATTTCAATATACTGAAATAAAACCGTTACCAATATAATATTATGTTCACGTCAAAAAAAAAAAATTAAGGTTGAGTAAAAATAATTATGTCTTAATATTATATACACAATAAATGTGTGATTAAAAATCGTTTTTATAGAGAAGTCAAACAAAAATCGTAATTATAAATAATTATACTGATATTAGATATTGTTTTGTCTGTCTGATAATTCCTACATATCATATTATATTATGTGCGATAACAATATGTGGTATAATAAAAACAACCTCTTTTAATATAAACGATAATTATTTTGCTTATACTCGAAATAAAGTAGAACCATATAACTAATTCAGTTACTTGCCTAAGCTTTTATTTATATACAACAGCTATCACGTGGGTGAAACGTCAAGAGCCAGATAGGGGATATGTCACCGACAAATGTCATGAATCATAGTTACTTTAGACATTTTCATTGATGAATAATTTTCTGAAGTCAAACAAATTATATATATGTATACCTATATAATATGCGTTGATGGTTATTAATATCTTATTATGTAACTATTATACATTTATGCATACATATTATTGTCATATTGAATTGTGTTCTCGTGTTCGTTTGTAGCTATATATTTTATGGTTTAATAATAACCGACAACCGTATTGGTACTTTTTTTTTATCGACAGTCTAATTGAAGTGATTACGCCATAACTTGCAAATAACACGTTACGGTTGTGAATACAAAGGATAATTATATCGTTTTAGCTATGGTACCAAACGCTAAACATATTTTGTGACTTTTAAACGAACACATTGGGTCTACCCTTATTTTCGTTACACGTCCACTGGAACTTGGCTTCTAACATATAATATACCTTCTATATAGACGCATAATATAATGGATACAAGTCTTACGATATAATGTCGATATAGGTAATAAAATATAACATAATTTGATGTATTCCTATATGTTGTATACATAAAATTAGGAAAATAATTTCTTCAGTTCAACTTAACCGGGTTCTATGTATATAATAAAGGATATAATAGATAAAATAAATGTATATGGTACATATTGCTAGCTGCATGCATATATGGAATAACAATATAGGATTATAAATTTATACCAACAATTTGGTTGCATCCGTGTTCGTCATCAAAATTTGAGTTTAATAAGTCTTAAAAAAATACCTACCCATAGTTTGGAGACTAGTAGCTGTTATAAATTATAAATTATAATAACTTCATATGTTTACCTACCTAGGTATTTTCCGAAGATAATATTATAATTTATTCTTAATCAGTACCAACCGTAATAGGTACTAACATAAGCTATATGCATATTTATAGGAAAGAATTAATAAAATATGTGATATCGATGTAATATTATTCAACTATTATCATAACAAATATTAAAAAAATAAATAATAGGTAATTATTTTTATATTTTAATTTATATTTTATATTTTTTACGAATAAGAATATGATCGAAATATGGTATGGTCATGCATTAAGATCAAAATTGTATATATATTATATTTACTTTGTGTTATTTATTTTTTAACAAAACATATTTTATATCAGTATTGTGTTATGTTATATAACATATTCACTCGTATCGTGTATTAGGTATGTCTCATTAGTCATTTCAATTAAAAACATACCTACTTTATGGACTAGAGGTTTTCCACAAACCACACGTTCACTTGAATACTTGATTTTCTTATTACAACTGTTATTTAGTAAAAACACATTTTCCGCTATCGTTTTAATAACAATAATGTGATATCGTATAAGCGGCTTACGAGTATATTAAATTAATAAACTCGCACACCGCGCCGTAGCCTGCAGGGTCCGTACTATATAATTCGGTTGCATCCAAATTATATATTCATACAATAATAACAATAATAATAATAATCATAATTGAGTGTGTAGAAAAAAAACCAGCTCGAATAACGATATTTGTAATGATTGTCGACTACAGTCATCGATCATCAAAATTAAATATTATAATATATCCTATAGTAATGACTAATGAGTAATGACCATTCACCATTTATATTTTTCAATACTTGATAACCAGTACTACTATTCAATGGGACGTATTATGGAATGTGAGAAAGCAATTGTTTATCGCATGAATAATAAAAAATAATGTAGTTTCAGTTTCTCCCTAGAAAAAATTCCACCGACCAAATTCGGGAGGCTTCAATGAATAAAGAATATGCCACGTTCCGTATTAATTGTGTATTTCTGTATATTCGGTAGTTTAAACGTCAAAAGTCTTATAATGTCAACTCTTAATTCTTATCACTCCGGGTAGATACGACGCGTGACGTGTCATGAAGAGTCTAGCCAATTATAGCTTTTTTAGTTAGTTTAATTTTTGTCGTAGTATTCCTAAAATAATGTTTCACTGTAATCAATTTTTTTTATAAATTTTCAAAATAACTTTGAGTATACAACAAACGAATAACAAATATAACATAATATAATACCAGCTCTGTTATTCTCGTCAAATATTAAAATGTTTATGAAATTAACGATTATTAATATTATGTGCTCGTCAAAATATTTAGTACTAATCTCGCATCGAGAAAATTTAAATTTATTCTTATTACAGGATTTGAGATAATATTGAGAATCTATGAAGTATCGGTATTTAAAAAAAAAAATCAGACTGAATGATGGACGAATTACACCACATTTATTTATATAGTTATGCAAAATGTACCCTAGGTAGGTAATCACAATGGTTTTTTTCGAACTATTGCAAAATATTTTATAGTTCAGTTCTCCCTGAAAATTGTGTATTTGTGACGTACATATTGCAGTTGCTGTCTTATATTAATATCACACCAAAAATCATACAATTCATGCCGCGGACACGATATAATAACAATATTATCATGTCGGGACCAGACAATGATGACACCGATATTAATTTCCAGTTATCTTTGGTTTTTTTTTATGTCATTTCTTTTTGTCGCGTCTCTCGCCGTGGCGCCTCCGCTGCCGGCTGCAAGAACCGCGGCGGCCGGGTTTTCCGACATTTTCCGCTAGGCAGAGACGGCATGCCACTACGGATACGACTACCACTACTACCACTACCACTATCAAGTATATACTATATATTATACATATATCTATAATCTATATATATATATATTATATATTATATATGTTATATACATATTATATTTATGTACATATATTTTACTACCGTCATACTACAATATATATATACATATATTAAAACTATGGTTAGGTTAGGTACGCATGGCGGCGGCGGTGTAAGTACACACTATAAGTATATATATATCTATATACACGCACGGACGGAGCTTTTGGGGCGTCAGTGCGTCGGTGTCTGTCGATCGGCCAACACGCCCGTCGCGCCGTGATCGTCGCCGCCGCCGCCGTTATCGTCGTCGTCGTCGTCGTCGTCGACGGCACACATACAAACACGCACATATTAACACACACACACAGACACACCTACACACACAACACACACACACACACAACACACCCACACACACACACTCATACTCACACGCGCACGCGCGCGCGAACGCTCAGACACAAAATTATATAATATATACATCGCCGCCGTCGCGACCGCGCCGTAGCATCTGCCGCCGACAGTCGCGCGCGCCACCACACCGGTGCGTTGTAATAGTAGCGTATTGTACGCTTGCGCACGACGCTCGTTTCGGCGTGTCCCATTCAGAGTGAGAGAACGGCGCCGATACCGCCGCCACCACCGACAGCGATCGATACTCCGGGGGGCCCTATGACGTAAGTGAGCAACACGGTCGTATGTGAATGACAGGGAAAACTCTGTCGCCGTCGCCGTGTATCCGAGTAATAGAACAACCGAGCACCATATTACGCGCCATCACTACCACCGCCGCCGTCATTGTCGCCGTCACCATAACGTAGCTGCAGCGACTGCGAAAACAGCTCACCGCCACCGCCGTTGTTATTGCCACGCCAGACGACGAACTATATTGGGACGGACCGCGTCACCTTAAGAAAACAACCGTCACCGTAGTGCGATCTCTCGTCCGTCCGTCCGTCCGTCGGCGGTTCGGCGCGGCCGCGGCACACCGGCACGCCGACTGTGTTATTCCGCATCGGGACGTACGCGCACCGTTGATCCGCAGACGCCCGCGACGCCATCCGCAGCACCGCCGCGGTGGTCGTCATGTCGGCGTCGTCGCGGGCGCCACGCAGTCGTCCCCAGCACGATGACCGCGGTATGGCCGAGCGCGACGCGTCCATGGGCTGACCATGACCGCCTTACCGGCGCACGGGACGACGCACATAGCACCGTCGTTGTGCCGGGTGGTGGCGCTTCTTAGTGCCGTGTGCTGGTGTTGGGTACTGAGAATGGCTGCCGAGATGCCGGACCTGTCGCACCTGACGCCCGAGGAACGGGAGATCATCGAGTCCGTAGTGCACAGGCAAAAACAGGAGGAACAGAAGGAACAGGAAATCATGAGGTCGGTATAATAGAAGATTGCTGGTTTTCATGTGGTTGCGGTGGGAGGGTGGAATTGGGGTGGGTGTCGTGTGACGGCGGCTCGTACCACGTAATATATTATAATAATAACACCACGGCGGCACTACCATCGCTGCCGTCACCGCCGCCGCCACCACCGCTGCCACGCAACGATAGCGGCGGCGGTGGTAGCGGTGGGGTTGAACTTTTGAACTTTACCGCGCGCGTGAACCGACCGCGCAACATAATATTATACGTGAAATACGCGCGCGTCTGATTATTATTGTCGTCATAGCCTTTTTTTTTTTGGTGGGGTGGGGTGAGGTGTGTGTGATGTGGGTTGAGTATAATAATATTCTATGAGGTCGCGTCGACATCACTGGATTTTCTGGTGTTTTGATAGTGACGACGACGACGACGACGACGCACTTAGGCCGAGACACCCCGCACCAATCTTGCGAGATTACAGCCACGGGGGCGGGGATGGGTCCGGTTCTCGTGAGAAGGTTTCACCCGCAAACTTTATGTATGGTGAAAATATTTGTTGGATATTTCTCTTTTTCTTGTATGGTAAATTATAATGATAATAACAACCACTCGAACGATTTGTTCCCATCTTTTCACCACATCAACACCTTACATCCCTCGATGAATTTTGATTTTCTTTACCCAGGTCGAGATTTCATTGCCAATCGATAAACACGCTGAACCAATAATTTGTTTATTTAAAAAAACTATAGTTATTTATTAACGTTTTAACACCGAAAATCTTTGAATCGTTTTGTTCAGTATGCATTGATAATTTTCTAATAAATACCTGTCCATCGCGAAATTTGTCCTAACATGGCTACCACAACAACACCTTGTTGATTTTACAATTTTTTCATCTTTGTTTTTGTTTTCATTGTTTGAATCACAGAAAATTACGCTGTAATAACTAAAAATGTTATTACTCGAACTAGTGTAGGTACCCGTGTGAGTACTTTTTCTTATTATTGTTTTGATCGTTTATCGATTTTGCACCCAGTTGGCATTTGACATTTTAATAAAAGTATAACTGATATTTGGTAGTATCCATTAATATTTTCATGTTATTTAAAAAAACACCAACATTTATTTCAAGACTAACATGTAAATAATTTTTTTTAAATTATATTCCACGATGGAGTAGGCCACGATCCTAAATTTATGTAACACGTTATATGAGCCGTGTAACACGTTGGGAGCATAACATTTTTATTTTTACATCCCTGTTACTGCCATCTACGAGGAAGTATTTCATGTCGGTACTTATGTATTTTAATCATCATCAATAAGTATATAATTATATAAAAATGTTTCTGTACAATTGTATAGTACCACAATTTAATATTTCAACATAATTAAAATCTTTCAGTGTTTCGCATTGGATGTCCTTGTGGAATAAAAGTTTATGAACTTAAAAACAATGAGTTCATGACAATATTATAAAATATGCTGAAAAAAAAATTAAAAAAAAGTTTTGAATGGAATGGTTGTTTTTAAATTTAAAAGCAGTGATGATTAGTCATTGAATTCAGAAGATAGGTTTCTTTGAATATAAAAATCTGTTTAAAACTGCATCAGACGTTTGATTTTTACTTATTTTTTTACAATTATTTAAATATTTGTACTAGAGAGATATTTAAAAATACCAATTGTGTTAAATTTCAAATCTATGTGTCTATTGGAAATTAATATAGTAGTTTACGAATGAAATTTTTAAGTTATTTTACTAGATACCACAAAAATTGTTAATTTAAGTGTCCTGGTTTTTCAAATTTTCTACAATTTTATAAAATTGAAAAATTGAATTTTATATTTTAGTTGCCATCTCAATTATAAGACTTTTCCACTAATTTACTACTTACTTGATACCTATTTAGGGGGGATTAATAGGGTGTATTATATCGAAAAAAACGACTTTACGGGAACAACTTTCAAGCTTTGTAGATTTGTCGGATTTTGATAACTATTTTTTTATCTGAAAAAAGAAGACTTCCTACTAGCCTGATTTTGTATTTTATTTTCAAATAAATGTATTAAAAAATGCTTTTTATCTTGTATTTTTTAGACATATTATAAAGTTTGAGAATAAAATATTGAAAAACAGAGATCGATGCGGGCTGTAGAATATTTCTCTCTAGCAATTAAAAAAAAAACTATAAAATTTGATTGATTCTACAAGGCGGTATTGTGATTCCGCAGTTTATTTTTGAGGACAAAATGGCATCGGCGCCGGACGCCTTAAAGAAAATTATACATCACTAAATTAACTAAAAATATATTCTCTCGCAGAAGATTCTGAAACGATATCAATAATTATAATTTTTTCAATTTTTATGCAGGCGAAAGCAAGAAGAAGTAATTTTATTGGAAGAGAAAATCCGGCAACGCAGTGAACAGCAAAAAAAGGCAGGCGTCGAGTTGGACGCAACTTGTCATATATGCCTGAAGACCAAATTTGCCGACGGTGTCGGACACCTGTGCAACTATTGCGGTATCAGATGTTGTGCCAGGTGTGGTGGCAAGGTTACCCTGCGTTCGAGCAAAGTTAGTATTTCATTATTCCTATACATAATATGAATAAATAAAATAAAATATTTTAATACCAGTTAGCTTAATTTGTATAATGGATATGGTGATGATGTGTATAGGAAAATTATATACAGCCATTAGCGGCACTGATGGAATGAGCGGATACAATGAAAATATTTTCCTACATAGTCAAAATATTATATAAAAAAAATTCCAAACGTTATAGCTTTGATTTGAAATTATTAATGGATTGAAATCTAATACGCAATCATACTTTTTTACTACAAAAAACCATTTGAATGTTTTTTGGATCCTTCTTTGGTGTATAACACATAATTATATGACTAATTATGTAACTAAAAAATATCATGTCTGGTTATAGGCACCTATAGTATTTTATGTACTGAAACTTTCAAACTGTATAGGATTGATTATTAAAATTAAAGCATACAAATGTATAATAGACAATAATGTCATATCCAGTGTCCATCTAGTTTTTTTTATGCAATACTTCTCAAGTTCGAAATATTTCAATAAAAATAGTTCTAATTTTTATCAATGTTATATAGATATTAATTATTACTTTATTAGTATTATATCGTTGTTTGATGGAAAAATCACATATTTCGACAGTACCTACTTTTAATAAATCAACTACCGCGTCAATATTGTGTTGAAAATATTATTTGAATACTATTTAGTTTAACTTTATAGAAACATTTTCGTTTGTGGATTTAGAGCAGATATTATAATGGTAATAGGTAATAATAATATATGTATACATTTATACCTAATACTTATATAACGTTATATTTTAAAACTCAAAGTTAAAATATTAAACCAATATTACACTGTTAAAATTACTGATAATATATTATATATTTTACTATTTTTAAAACATAATGTTAAACTCTTTTGGTTTAAGTATAATATGAAATTTGTTTTGATTTCAAGTTTTTATTCACAATTTTTATTCAATATTTACTATGTCCGTAATTCGATTCAAAACAGTTATTTATCCTGAGAAAACATGGGACTAAGTGAACTGATAAATAATCTACATTCTATAGTGGGATACACTGATTTTAAATGAGGGCTTTGAATCTAATTTAAAAGGTTGATTATAACTTTTTTGTACAAAAAAAACGAGATATTCTTCAAGATGGTGTGACTATGTTTTGAAAAACATACCCTACAAATCTATAAACGAATAAGAATGCAGTATGTTTGGCAACTTATCACAAAAACTGATTTTTGTGCAACTCGTAAAAAATGGCTTATAATTCTATAGGATAATTGTTTAGATTTGTTTAGATTTCCAATCATAATCAATAAGATGGAATTGTTGTCACCTATTAAAACGTAAACACTAAACATACCTATATTCTATTAAGTTACGATAGTCTATCGATGCCGGTTAACCTTGAACTGATCAGGTTATTCTTATACACACCATTGAAAATATGAATTTAAGTTACTAATTTATTTGGAAAAATAACCTTTAAAATAATTAAGCCATTAATACTACCCAAAAATGTAATAACCCACACACAATTCAGCTCGAAGAGTCAGGATAAATCATTCAACAGTGCACCAAATGCATAGACTTACTCAACAAAATACAAACCTCATATTAAAATAAGGAATACTATCTCGGAGTTTTTCTAGATGTGGCCCAAGCATTTGATATAGTTTAGCTTGACGGCCTTCTCTAAAAATAAAATGTATTCTTCCCAGCGTATTACTATCTAATAATCTGCTCTTATCTCTGCAATAGAACATTTTAAGTTCGACAAGGCAACTCAACATCTTCTTACTTCCCAATGTCTTCCGGCGTTCCTCAAGGAATTTACTTGTCACCCGATTAATTTAATGTATTATACACATTAAATATTCCTACAGCAGCAACCTATGCTGACAATACAATTAAACTGGCATCCACCTTAGGCCTCATTCAAGCTTCAACCGATCTCCAAAATCACCTCGATTCAATAAACACCCGGGAAAACAGGTAGACAATTCTAATAAACCCCAAAAAATCTTTTCATGTACCATTTAAATTTCAAAACTATAATACCATTAAATCTAAAACTTCTCTTAACTTCAACTTTAAGTTGTTGAGAAACCTACTACGTTTTAGGTCAAATATCTGGGAATTATATTATATTTTACTGTATAAACGAGTAACGACTAACATGGGGTCCTCACCAAAAGTCTGAACGAAAAATACTTAACCTAATATGCCTTCACCTGTTTATTTAGATCCAAACTATCAACTAACACTATACAAATCTTTACTGATGCCCAATTGGACTTATGGTATGCAAATTTGGGGTGCTATCTTCCAATCCATCACTTTCTGTTTAAAAGCCGTACAACACCACTCCCCCCCCCCCCCCCGATAATTGTATACAACAAATCTCTACACAAAGATTTAAAAATGGAAATTGTTGATTAAATAACCAAAATCCATTACAATAGGTTTTACTTAAAATTTGAAAAACTTCTTAACCCTTTAGTACCTATCATCATGTACTCTTCCTAACGACCCACCACGCTACCTCAAAAGGCGCTGGTTCAGTGACCTAAAATTAGTTGATTAAATAAATGAATTCAGTTCTGAAGGGTTTCATCACTGCACTACTGCAGGATGGCTTCCATAATCTTGTGTTTCAATGATTTGTTATTATTATGAATATGCTAGTTAACCTATTTAATGATTATACTTAACATGCAGATTGTAAGTTTTTCTTCCAATAAAAAAATAGTTACTGATTTAATAATATGCAAAGTGTAAATAAGTGCATGTAGCTAATTTAATAACCAAAACCATTTTTGTAGAAATTCAATGATACACAATATACCTACGTTACACGATGAGTTCAACACATTATTTTATACCTTAATACTGTTTCATTTAATCCATAATAAATTAAGAATCTATTTGACACTATAATATTGTAGGTAATAGAATAAAAACTAAAGTTATTTTGCTATTTTTTTAATAAATATATTAAGGTAGGTATTTATATTTTTTTCAAAAACTGTGAAAATCATTTAGAATAAACATAGATAAATTTAGTAAATTAAAGTTAAATAAAGAATACCTACTAAAAAAATAAAATAAAACTTTTGTACAATATATTAAAAAATTTTGCTAGTTTAAATTTTAAATGATTAATTACCATTTGAAATGTCTATAAAACTATAATTAAAACATTTTAACGTTTTTATTTTATGGTTGAATAAAATTACCTAATATTAAATAATTATATTCTAATGAATACAAAGACAAATAAATCTATATTATAAACAATGTAAGTACAGAAAAATATCATAACCTAGCTCAAAAAAATAAAAATAAAACCATATCAATAGTAAAATACGTATAATGTTATTTTTGTATGAAAATAATTGATTTATGAATTTAAGAAACTATAAATAGATTTAAAGCGGAGCGATGTATAATGTATTGGTTTTACAATGATGTATTTTATTTTTGAGTGTCTGCGTCACCTTTGGGAACTGAAAACTAAAAATACTTCAATGCTCAACGTTGAGGGTGATTTCTGATAAAAAATTGTATCTACGTATCTCGTAGTTAGTACTTTTTAGAGATAAAATGAAAGAAATTCTGAGTACTTTTCAAAATAATTGTGGGAGCGGGGGAAAAACAGACATTTTCACCAAATATTTATACTAGCTTTTTCTAGACATGATATAGTTTTAAAATATTTTGGCTCCTTGTGCTATGTTTGTAGACATTTGAAATTTATAAGTTTTTTTTTCAATTTGAGCAAAAAGCTTGAAAATGTAATACAAGATCCCGAATAAGTTGTTTATACAGCAATTTTATTTAAAAATATAAAAATTCATTCGCTTAATTTTTATTCAATTAGCGTTTAAAGTTCAAATTTTAACATAATATGTTAATAAATAAATTATACATTAATATTTTTTTCATTATTTATATATTATATCGTTAAATTATTAATTAGTTTTGTTTTAAAATTATATAAAATTTTCAATTTTAATAACTAATTTTAATTAATTTTATTGATTATTTTCAAGGTTTAATGCATTTGCTTAATTTGTATTTAATTAGCGTTTTGAAGTTCAAATTTTAACATATATCGTTAAATTATTAATTAGTTTTGTTTTAAAAATATATACAATTTTCAATTTTAATAACTAATTTTGATTAATTTTAAGCTAGTTATTCCTGGAACTTTTCACACCGTCCTACGGTATATCGGTACTAGGTGTTAATTTATAAATTAATAACAGATATACAATAATATTACATGAAATAATATTATAAAACTATTACAAAATATATGCGGTTTGTTTTTACCGAAGATTAACTCACCTACAAGGCTACAATACCTCTATTGGCTATTTTTAATAGAAAAATAAATTACTTATAGCTATGTAAATAAAAATAAGTAATTTATTCGTCATTCGTTTTATTTTGAATAGGTTATAGGTACAACATCAGATGTCGCGGGGTGTTTTTATTATTTTTAGCTGTGATACGAAATTTTTTCACATGTAAAAATTCGTGATTGCGATTCATTTTTCAACCTAATATTTATGATTTATTCATACATTTTTGATCTCTAATATTTGTGTGGATAATAAAAGCAATAACCATTTATTGAATCCTAGGCTAAATTAACTTGATTAGCTACACTCGCTATAGTATGTTAAAAGTAACAAAATTATATACCTACATCAGCTCATTTTTAGCTTGCGTCATTTTAAGACGTTTTAGTTTTTAACAAGAAACTACTTCGTACCACTACAACTGTGTGTTTGTTTATATAATAGTGATAAAGTCGGATCAAGGCTTACAAGTTTACAGAATCAGTTATCCTTTGACCTAGTTATTTGCACGTTCCCAATCTGACAATATAATGTATTATACTCACACGAATGTTACATGCAAATGAACACCGAACGGCGGAAAACGTATTTCAGATAAACGTCGGCGTTCCGCTTCCTTAAATTTATCTATTCAAATAATTTACGTGGATATGTCAAAATTCCATTTTAATCGGTTTTTCATCTGTGGGGTGCAGAAAAAACCAAACTGTTTATTTATATTATTTATGTAGTTATCATTTATTATTTATAGTTTTGTGAAGATTTTAATTTTTTTTTTAAACTAAGTTATTTGAACTCGTCGAGGAAATGTGAAAAAAAATAGGCTAATAAAAGGTTTCTGATTTTAATTGAACTGACGCGCTCTAAACTTAAGCTTCATTCGGGCTTATGGCACTAACACTGCACGTGAAATATCATCATGTGTGGTAGTATGTGTATATGTTTGTGAGGGCGCCGTATTCTGAAGACGAGGGGGTACTTAAATAGAGAACAGCGCTGCGTCCAATTCGTTTATTTTCGCGTGCAAAGTTATATATATTTTTTCAAAAGCGAAGAAAAAAAAACTCGCTGTTTTCTATTAATTTAAAGTTTTTTGATATCATCGCCAGTATTGCTTTTAATATAAAAACATCGCGCCACCACAGGCGCCGCTGCAGACGGTCCCAGCGAAACGCGCGCTTGTAATATAATAATATTATATTATAAAATATATATACGTGGACAACGGTTTACGGGGTGCATTCAACTCGGTATCATCCGCCCCTTTTCGGGTGGGAGCAATGACGTCACGGATTTGCGGGACATGACGTATGTTATATTGATCGCAGCAGCGGCGGCGTAGTCTAATATATAATATGTGTGTGTGTGTGTGTATAGGTATATTCACAGGGAGAGGGTCGCCGCCGCCGCGCGTAGTTTACTAACTTTGCACAGATATTTGTTTTTCAATTTTCCAGACATAGGTATTATTTTAACGGTTCAATTTACTCGACAGTGGATAACGCGACTCCGCCATCGGGATGAAACAAAAAAAAAATAAACCATTTCTCCGCGCAAGAACATATTTTCGTGTTATTTCGGCCGGTTTACACTGCGCAGCACTGAGGAGCAGCGCCTCTATCTTAACGATTATAATATTATTATTATTATGTACACATCATAACGATATCGCGAGCGCGCTCGTGTGCCACATATACTATCGAGGTAGAAAATACGAAAAAAACAACAAAAAAAAACACTCACCTCGCGTCTTGTACAAATATCGTATATTATATGAAATTGTATTCTAACGAGCTCGTAAACGCGCGTATACACATAGACACCGAATTTACTCCGTTCAGCAAATCCGACGCCACCCGAATTACACATATACGACGTGTACTATGTTTATCTTGTTGTGTATTTCGTATAGTTATTACGATTTATATTTACTCACATTTTTATATTGTTGTATACATACACATAACACTATTATACAGCCGTAAAATGCATAGGTACCTTCCTTCATATTATATACATACCTACTATACAGACGGTAACAAACGACGTGTTTACTCAACGCCAATATTTTCGGTCACGTGAAAACCTATAGATGTTTGTGTGCACGCGCTCGCTCGCATGATGTCGTCGTGTGTGTACGGAAAATATTTCATTCCGATCCGAACCACTGACAAGGAAAAATATTTATCCCACCGACATGAACGATATTATTGTGTGCACTATTATATTATTATTATGGCGGTGGTTGTGTGCTCGCGGAGACTATTAGTATCGCATTTATTCGAGTGAAAATGAGGCGCATTTAACGATTAGCACTTAGCGGGACGGAAAAAAAAGACTCGGTCGTAAAAATTGTTACGACCTAATAACCCCTTTGGTATTATATCAGCTATAAAATATATATTTTTACGATTTTAATATTACATACTTATACTGAGTTATACACGTATATTATGTACTCGACGTTATTTTTTCACGCGACACCACATTTCCGGTCCGAACGGAACAATGTGTCATGTGATAACTATTAGCAGATAAACTATTAGTATTTATATTTTATCAACGAGATTGCAGCGGTATAATAGTAAATAATAAATAATAATATAATATTATGTTACTAAACATTGCGCACATCATGTCGTAATTGCTGTTTGATGGGTGCTATATAATTGCATCGACATAATACTATCGTATAATTTTTCTTTATAGGTACAACAAAAATAATAATATATTATGTACAATATGTGCCCATAGGCCATAGTTCGTAAATCGTAAATAATAACGCGATTTTACATCGAATGCGCGTTCATAATATTTTAACATCAACCACGGCTAACATTGTACTCGTAATATTAATAGGTACGATTTAAATTTGTTTCGAATACGTATATATTGTGGGTATTGGTACGCAGTGGCGTTCTCAGGATTTTTCGTTGGGGAGTGAAAAATTAATTACAAATTGGCAATGTTGGTACGGCAAACGCTGAAATAGTGAAATATAATATTATAATATAATAGTATGCGCCTTTGGTCTGTTAACAAATATATAATATTATAATATGTGACTTTTCCATGCACCAGACGCCTTTTGGTGGAAGTTTATTTTTATTTTTACATAATATGGAGCCTATCTAGGACAGATGCAGAATATAAATATGGTTATGTGCGGACGGCGGCCGGCGGTAAGGGGTTAACTGCACCGGAGCGCAAAAAGCGCCACATACTCAATACTAACGCTTTTATAAATAAAACAATAACCTTAAATATGACTTTATCTGTAGACTATCTCTAATGTATTCCAATAAAATATATATTTTTTTATTTATTCTACCTATACATAAATAGGTCTCGAAGTTATATTATTAGAGTTTACACGATTTAAATATTTAATAAATATTTATAACGTGTCGTACCTACTTACTGCGAGTACCTATAAAATAAATAATAAAAATATAAATATATAATATTGTGTACAATGTATTTTCTCATTAATAAATACGCATATAAAAACATTACAAGTGCAGTGCTGAACGGTTTCTTTTTTTTATTTATTGTTAATGGTAAAGTACTTAAATCAACCCTAATGATCAAACAGTTGATTATACTCGCTTAAATTTCAAATGTATCAATTTATTCATTAGTTATTTTCTCATAGTTTTGATATCAAATACTAACGAAGGTTTTTATTTACCCAGTATCAAATACATCATATTAAACAGTTTAGTTTTCGTTACTGCTTATTAACGATGGTCTTTGATCTATTTTTAGATTCTGAGTAGAACGATGAATGTATTGATTGTACAATGGTGTTTTTTTTATTTTTATTTTTGTGTCTGTGTACACGATAAGTAGTCGAAAAAATGATTGGATTTTCAACTTCAGTATCTTGTTAGATGGGAAAGTGAATATCGTTGGTGCATTGGGGAGGTCAAAATTTCCAATAGTTTCCAAAAGCGCCGGGAAAAACAACATAAAAATTAAGGAAAAACGGGAATTTTTACGCAAAATTGGTTTTCCACAAAATCGATTTTGGTTTTTGATGTAACTTTAAAACAAATGAACGTAGACACATGAAATTTTCTCTGGTCATTTATATTAACATTTTCTATACACGATACAATTTTCAAAATATTTTGATTTGTTTTGAACTAATTAGGAACATTTTCAGTTTCCAATTTTATTAGTCTTTTTTTCTAAGGATGTCAATAAAACTTTATTTGTTAGGTAAAAAAGTTTGAAAATTTAATACAAGGCTCCTACTATATTGTTACAAAGAAATTTGAAAAATATTAAAAATCCTTAGTCTCAGTTTTTTTTATAAGCATTTAAAGTTCAAAAATTGACAAAATATGGAAAAATCACGAAAATTACCAAATTATTTTGAGTTAATAATTCATAAGAATTTTTCTTTTTAAATCCAAGATTTTAAAATGTAATACAAGATTCCTTAAAAGATTATCTACCTTTAATAAAAAAAAAAATGTCTATAAGAAAGTCAAATTAAATTTTTTAGGAGCGTTTGAAGTATATTTTATATTCACTCGATTTCTCATGTAGCGGTTTTTGTCCACAAGAAAACACTCTACCGGCGAATAATGATCCTGCCCCGTAAAATCAACCAAATGTGATCATTTTTTTTTGTTTTTGTTTTAAGTAATATAGGGTAATATTCTACAGGCCACATTGATCTATATTTTTCAATATTTTAACCTAAAATTTAGGCACCGGGCCTTTGAAGTTATTGTTAAAAAAAAAATTGTAAACACCTATAAACGTGTTATTACAGGTGATATGGGTGTGCATATTGTGCCGGAAAAAACAAGAGCTTCTCAGCAAGTCTGGGGAATGGATCAATCACGGTATGGCGGCCGCGGGCGGCGACCCGTCCCGACGTTCCGAGGTGTCGTCGCCCTGTATGATGTCGGATAAGAGGCCCAAGCTCGAGAGGGCACACAGCGCAGTGGAGAAAGAGAACGTGCCACTGTTGCAGCGGTCCAATAGCCTCCTGCGGCGTCAATACTCCCAACAGGAGCCGTCCAGCCGGAAGGAGCAGGAGCATGGACTGACCGACGAATACTATCGCACAGTGCGTCTTATAATTCATTGTTATTAAATATTATATTAATTTTATTACCTGTATGTTATCGTTCCCCATGACTGGCCGAATGCTTGGTTTTTTTTTTGAGTGGGCAGGGAAATTGGAAGTCAGCAGGTTAGGTTGGAATGTTGTAGAGAGGTAAATTTAGTCAAAGGACTAAGCAAATACGTGGTTATGGTATAATATATTTGCGTCGTTGTTTAGAAAAATTAAAAATATATAGACAACTGCATATTATATTATACAATATGGTAAGGCCTGGATTTCAATGCATATTTTGCATCTTTTTTTTAAATGCTTGACATTGTTTTTTCAAACCTATATAGAATCGCGTTTTAAAGTATGTGAAATTCTATCAACGAATTTGTTTTTCATATGAATTTATAACATTTTCCGTAGTTTTTGAAAATTAAGGGGCAGCTAACCTCTTCACCAGATGTCCAGATTTATGACCATCTCACATAAAGAAAATAAATTGTGTGTAAAGGGCAAACTGCTAGGGAACGTATGACAAGATAGCGATTTTCAAAATGAGCCTTAAAAAATTGAAATATTTAAAGGCCATTATCATATTTTCTCGTATTGAAATTAGAGGCAATAAATGTTAATTCGTACATACAATAGAAAACTATATTATGTGATACACCTCTTTATTCATTATTGTAAAATAAGTCTAATAGCTAGATAAAAACGTCGTTTGCGTTAAAATAATACGTGTAGTGTTCTGAGTAGCGGGACGGTATACACAGCTGCACTGCAGAGTGCTGCAAGTGCTATTCTTGAGACGGATAAAAAATAAATAAAAAACCAGCATACAACTATATCGACGATTATGCCACGGGCTTAAGTCTGCATCGGAATAGTTAAATGCACGTTAACTGTTAAGTGCACAAGCGACAAACCGCTATCGGTGTCGACCATGTCCTGTGCTGCTGCAGAGTAATCAATATTATATAATATACAATATACATTGTATTGGCGTATATACACGGTCAATCTAGGTAGAAAAATTAATTGTTGGATTGAGATGCATTTGTTCGAAGAGTCCGTAGGTTTTCGAATTATACGCATTATTAACTATCACTTATGTTCTATAAATTAATTAAACTATTAACAGTGTTAATATTTCATTACCATTCGAATAGTTAGGTTTAAGTATAGGTACTATAATAATGTGTGACTTTTAGATTCAACATTCGCTCGACTATGTAATTTATTATATATTATATTATTGTACACGCCGTGCGAAGTTATTAACTGCTTAAATTTATTTTCTAAGCCAATTTTTATAATTGTGAAAATATACTGCCATACATAGTTTGACAAGCGCTTTTATATTGTTAGTGTTTTACTATTTTTAAGGTTTATCATATTTTAATGACCTATATTCTTAATTTCACACATTGGCATATTTGAGGGGGGGAGGGGATATTTTTCTAAAAAATATTATATATAATGTTTATATGCGTGTAAATATGTTTAATCAGGCAATACAATTTTCTTATTATATAGTAACTATAGTGTCTACGCTCTTGGCCAGTTTTCTTCAATTTTAATATTAATTTATAAAATAAATACAAATTCAATATTTATATTTTTACATTTAAAACACAAAGTACTTTGATTCCTTCTATAAATAAATTATTATACGAATTGTCATTAAATAAACTGAGAACATTGAAGACGTTGATGATGAAAAATATCAAATTTTGTTGTTTAAATCGACCAATAAAATACAATTATCATTGCCAATTAAATGGATTAGCTTTTATCAGGACAAACACACTTAGGTTCTAGTGATGGCCTTCATAGGCATACCAATTTATTTTTAGGCTCTAAACAGTCTAAACTCATACATCCCTCTCCCCCCCCCCTTTATCGCACTCACCTATAGAGTGCCGAGCAAGACCAGCAATCGCCTATACAATACCTTAAACGTTGACCGTTTCAGGGCCACGACGATTATTATCGTGGCGGTCAGCTGGAAGGGGTGTCGCACAGGACCGGAACCGGCAACCAGTCGTCCAGGTCTTCGCACCACCAGCCCCCGCTGCACCAATTCGGTCCTGCTGTGGTGGACTGTAAACAGTCGATGATGGGGGGTCGTGGAGGTCCTGGTCCCGTGCCGGTGCGCAAGCACAAAAGGCCCGGGAACACGATGCCCCCTGAACGGCTACACCAGCAGCACCAACAGCACCAGCACCAGCACCAGCACCAACGCATCAGCTTTTCCAGCTCTGAGGAGGAAGAGCTGCGGTCCACGTCTGAGTGCACCAGCTGTGACGAGCACGAAAGCGAAAAAGGTAAGACGTTCGTCGATCGCGCAAACTCTTGTGTACCAATAATCATAATGTTATGTTATAGTCACACGCGTGTTATGTATTTATATAATTATATTATATACAGTTTATGTTCTGTTTAACCAGTCACACTATAAAAATCCTTTTGTCAGTAACAAATTGTTGTGATTTTTTTATGAAAAAAATACTATTTTATATATTCTGAACTATTTAAAGTATCTGTAACACAAAAAATCCATTTTTTTATATTTTTTCTAAATGGTCAATCAATATATTTTTAATCTAAAGGACGAAACATATGGTTTTAAAATTATAGATGTATAAATATCG
The DNA here is from genome assembly GCA_008086715.1 of Sitobion miscanthi. Taxonomy (NCBI): domain Eukaryota; kingdom Metazoa; phylum Arthropoda; class Insecta; order Hemiptera; family Aphididae; genus Sitobion; species Sitobion miscanthi. The sequence continues at coordinate 7,010,501 of CM017797.1, forward strand.
AAAGAAATTTTCGCAGAAGTGTTTATAGTTTAGATATCAATTTATTTTGATCTTTATCGATGCAATATTACCTCCGATTATAAAATTTAAAATGTATAGGTTATTCAGGTTATTGTTAAAAAATGTATAGACCTAAAAAGTAGTAAAAATTATAATATTATTTATGAAAAAATGCATCATTGTATAAATTAAAAAAATTCTGTATTTTTTTTTTAAATAATGATTATTGACATGAATAATATTAGTGTGTCTAGTTAAATGGAACACTCTTATATAATATTATTATAATACACACAGTTTATACCATGCATACTGACTGCCGAGTACAAAGTCGTCAGTAACGCATGTGTATAACTGCGGACACTTCTTCGGCGCGTAAATTCGTAAACGTCATAGGGTACACCAATATATTTAATATATTATGGTACGCATAATTAGGTAAAGATATATTTCGATGTGCGGTTTAAGTCTTTTCCAGATTTTGGATTTTTTTTTTAGAAATACGCCCGTACCCATTTTTGGAAGATTAACTTTTTGAATTTTTACAATTATCGTTATTCGTTTGTTCTTCGATAACCCCCACCCTCCTCCTCATCATCACGTCAATACTCTAAATTTCTTCAATGCGAACAAGTTTGGAGTAGGCGGGGACGCGGTGCGAATGTAATTCGTCGCAAACACTATAGTAATGTTATTGATTGAACTGACGTACAGGTGACGCAGAGAGTAATGCGGGAGAAGACCAGACTTATAAACATTCAATGACATTATCATCGGTAGGTTTTGGCATTTGTAAAGACCATTTTTTATTTTTCATTTTTTTTTTGTATTCAATAACGATTTTTCTACATCGTTGTGTTCAGTTTTTGTTTTTGTGATTTTATTACCTACTTTTATTTTTTGTTTTGGTGTTGGATGAGATTGTTTTGTTTAATTTTGTGTTTTTATAAATTTTGATTTTTTTTTCTTTATGGCGTTACCCAGCAAACATGCATGCGTCGTGACACTCTTTGACCCTCTTGACTTAAACATATTTGTGTTTTATTTATTGCGCTCTATTATTATGGTTGGGGCTCTTGAGTCTGGGCGGTTTGAGGTTAGGGATGACATTGTGTTGTCATTTAGCAATTTACCGCAAGATGGGTACCATTAATGGACCGAGGCGAAAGAAAACTGTGCGGTTCGACCACCGAAACCATCAAACAACACAACAAACGTCCAAAGACTCCGGATTTGACACCGGCAGTTCGATATTCACGTCCAATGACGACCCAATATACCTCGGCGACATTAAGGTACTAAAATGCGTTAAGCATTGAATTAAAACATAAAAAACAAAATAACACAATAAAGTAGAATTGTTTTTAAAGGTCAAATTGAAAAGCCTTTATTTCATAGGTACAATGTACATGTATGATATATATTATATATATTATTATAGTATAGTAATGCCGGGCTGCATAAATAATTACTAAACATTTATTTAATTAATAGTGAAATAATTGACATTGATAGCGGGCCACAATTATTGGTCTATTATTACATTTTAGTGAACATTAAATGTTTAATATAATACATTTTTATGCAATTTGGTATAAGTCCACTTGTCGATTACTAGTTTGCTAACATTCTTAAAATGTTGAAAATCAAACTTTCACTATGTCGAAATAGTTGTATACGATTGATTTGTAACACCAATATGAACACGCTCATGAATCATGACACACAATAAAAGTTCATATCCGCTGTTCGGAAAAATCATTTGAAATTTTAATATAGTTAAAATGATGTTTTCCGATCATTATACCACTAGGTTAAACTAAATTAATAGTGTAAAAACTAGTAAAAAATATTAGTGTAATTCGTTATTACTGAGTGGAATTCAACTGCATTTTTTGAATATGAAATGATATTGTTTCTGTCTGTTATTACATTTATAACTAATTGAATACGATTTTTCTTCGGAATATTAAGTTGTACTTAACTATAGATTTTTAATGTATAATTAATTGAGTTAGTAAATATTATAGATTAGTATTTAATATATTTTATAAGCAATTTTAGTTATTATTATACAATTTAGTTTTATTGTTACATATTTTGTATATATTATATAATATTATAATATATTTTATAACGGCATATGACGTGTAAGAAGTAAAAATTACATTTATATTATTTAAAATGTTAAAACAGTCCCCTAGATAGATATTATCTACACTTGTTTAAGTTATTAGTATCAGGAAAATTAAATTCTTATCTCATAAATGTCACATAATTTCAAATGCAAATTTAAGGTTTTTATATAATAATACAATTTACTTATCCCTTTATAAAACCAATTGTGATAAGAAGGTAAAACAAAAATGATAAGAGTATAACGGGAATTTCTTTCATAAAATTCAGTATAAAATTGTATCTATTTTTATTATAATATTACCTATATCAACTGATAATTTGTAAGTTTTATTTAAAAACATTATAATATAATATACATCAAGACAAATGATATGAAATATCGATTGAATTTTATTAAAATATACATAGGAGCCAGATACAATTTTTACACACTGCTAACTGCTTTTTTGAATGTACATTATTATTTATTATATTTTGCATGTGTATTGTGTATTTTTCTTTCTTTAGTTGAGCATGTTCTTTTAAAAAAAAATTATTGGGTAGAGTAGTTTAATGATTTAAATGATAATTATACATTATAGAACTTGATGAAACATAATATCTAATTGTAACAAAACATTACTGAGGTATACTTTATATCATGGTATTAATGCTAAAGGTTTTATGAACCTATTATAATAATATTATGTATTTATGAAGTTAAAGAACAATTCAATTTTAATATTTTCCGAAATATTAAGACCTATATTTTTAATGAATGGAACAAATATCTAAAAAAATAAATGAATACTAAATCTATTGATGTATACTTTTGTTGAACCGTGATTATTTTTTCTAGTTGTTTTTGCATATAGGTTACTTGTTAGTGATTTGCCTTTCTAATCAGCCCATTAATTTGATAAATTTTCGTTTAGTCGTTTTAAGGATTGTGTATTTACCTATTATTAATTTACGATTTCAACAAAATGTTGTTTAATTTCTTTGTTCTTAATATTGATACCCAATGCAATTTTAAAATACATATAAATATAATATACAATGAGCAATATTAGTTAATAAATGGTTTTTTCAATTTTTTCAATTTATTATAAAAGACAAACAGATTCTTCCACTCGCTATTCAGCTACTATTAGTGGAAGGGTAATAACACTAACAACTGATTCGTCGCACTCCACTCATATACGTTGCCAACGATTAACTGTTTGTAAAATGATTGAACGAACAAATATTGATGGATTTACCTGTTTCTTTGACCCTCGATTGTGGGACTTCATTTCGGTTAAAACAACAGATTTTTTTTTCACCAACTGGAAAAAAATTGAGGCAATTCATACTTGTCAATTGAAGTTGGGATTTTCTTAACATAATAAACATAAATACAAGCACACACAAACACATCTAATTCACTATACCAATAAATTAAAAAAAAATAAAAATATTTTACATATAAAAACAAAAAAATCAGTGCTATGTTAAGTTACGATTAGATAGGATCTTACGCATGCAGCCGACACGTCGGGGCTAATGCTGATTCTGTTTGCAGCAACCGATGTCGTGGCAACGGAGCCCCGATAACAAGTTCTTGATAGGTCACATGGTGCTTAACAAGTCTGTTTGGGAGACCCCGATCAGCCCGTCTTCCAGCGCGGCCGCCATGTTGGGTCTGAAAATCACCGGCGGCAAATTCCTGTCGGCCACCGGAAGGAGATGCGCGATTATCGATCGCGTCCGGAAAGGCAGTACAGCTGACATGGAGGGAAATTTGAAACCGGGTTAGTGGGACACACGGCGTCTGCTGTTTCTCTTCTCCATCCATTGTCGCTCCTTCTCCCGTCCCCCGTCGGTTAAAAAAGCAAACCTTTAATAATAAAAATTCCATTCGCAAAAAAAAAAATAAAGGCAGTTTTCAGACTTCACACGACTCGTGTCAATTTTTGTCAACACATTTATTATATTTTTACACCTTCAATTACTGAAGGTTATTTATACATGATATGATCGAAATTATATTCAAATTACATTTCTTTTCTTAATAGATTATACCTACATGGTGATATTAAGTTTAATGAACTTTTCCCTGTTTTAATAATTATTATATATTATAGATACATTATTATATTATCAGCACAGTTCAACTTAAGATATGAAATATAAATTTATGAAATAAAATTAATAACCAAGCATTAATTTCAATATTAATAAGAATAATTTTAATAACTATTTTTACATTGGTCAAATCAAACATTTTTGTAGCAAATTGTTTTTAAATTATTTTATAAAAATGTTAACAAATAACTTATTGGAAATGCAAATGAGTTTTAGTTTATTCAATTTTATTTGAATACTAATAATTTATTTTTGAAATAGCTATAAACAGTAAAGCTTAAAAGAAATGATTATTTAGAACACGGATAATATATTGATTATTGATTAATAAACACTGGTCTTAAATACTGCAGATAATACTAATTGTTATATATTAGAAAAATACTTATTAAAATAACAATTTATATAAAAATATTTAGTGGTATAAAATATTTAAACTTGTATATATAATTTAATTATATTAGTTAGCAGTATATTTTTAGTTTAGATTGAGTAAAATACGGTTAATTGAATTCATCAAATACATTTAATTTTATTTAATGGTTTTAAATCAAGTGTTATGTTGAATATGGGTCTATACTTTAAATGTTATCATCTATTCATCTGTCATAATCAGGTGCTGAAATAACAAAAAATAAAATAAATAATTTTATTAAATATATATAGTGTTATTTATTACAGATTTAGTATTGTGTGATTTATTTTAAGAAAATAATATTTTAGTTAATCGTAGCCTAAAGTTATTTATATTAGACAAAAATATTAAATATCAATCATAATTTAAACTATTAAAATTTTTTTTAATTTAATACAATTTTAATGTTTTATGTGTCCATAATAACAGGAGACGAGGTGTTGGAATGGAATGGCTGTCTATTGCAAGGAAAAACACAAAAAGAAGTCTCAGACATTATTTCAGAATCAAAACATTTGCCACAAATCGAGCTCAAAGTGTCCAGGTCAATACTTCCGAGAAGAGCAAGTTATGGCACTCCAACTAAAGGTATACATTTTAAAAAGGTACTATTATAGTCCCTATTATAATACCTATATTGATTAATGATGCCTGTTTCATTTGCTTTCAGCTAAAACGAGTTCAATGGGTTAGCGCGATTTCAAACCGCCCTACTGATGCCCCTGACCCCCATTAGATTTATAAAAATTGAATTAAAAAGAATTATAAAATTACAATAGCACTAAATATTAATATTTTTTCAGGCTTATATGATTTGCGTAAAGATAAACCTTATGTAATGGTTACTTCACCGGGTAGTCCTGAACATTTGGCTTCAAATCCAGCCCGGGTCTTAAGGGCTTCCAAAAGTGTTAGTGGACCGAATAGTTTACACGTCGGAGGGAAGATACAGGTAACTATAATAAATCAAATATATTCTTCAAGTACTGACCTTGTTATTATTTTGTATGGGTGCTTTAGGTCAAATTAGGTTTTGACCCGCAATCACTGAAGTTGGTCGTAACTATAATGGCCGCTTCAAATCTGTTACCACGGTCTGATGGTTCACCAAGATCAGCATACGCCAAAGTATGCCTTTTACCGGATACAAGTGAAAAATCCAAACGAAGGACTAAAACGATAATGAATTCCACTGATCCTAAATGGAATCAAAACTTTTCATTTACAACTATGAGAAGGTCGGATTTAAAGTTTAAAGTTCTTCAAATTTCGTTATGGGATTATGATAACAATCCTACAAATCAATTCCTTGGAGAGGTACTGATCGAATTGGGACTTAAAAAATTAGAAAACTTGGCTGAATGGTATCCATTGACTGCACATCAAGAAATAACTGTATGTTTTTATACATTTATTTTATTTGCAGTCTAATATTGTTTAATCATTTTGAAATAATATTTACAGGGAGAAGGAGGTATTACAATAGGTGATTATGATATGGAATACTCAGGAGAACACCTGTCTCCACCATCTACATTATCTCGACAATCAGATTCAGATGCTTCGGATGTTGATGATTGCTGTAGCGGACGACGAGTTGGAGCTGATGGTGCATCCATAAGTAGCCTCGGTAGTTCTATAAGGTATAGTTTGACATATTATAATTAAACTTTATATCAATAAATAAAAAAAAAACGAATTTTTAGCCCACCGCCCGATTATGATCATTTGGATCGGAGAAAAAGTCGTAGGGATATGTCACCATTACAAAAGTCATACGTGTATGGCACTACAATTGAAAAAAAATATGGATACGAAGTCAGTTTAAAAGTAAATACAGACAGTAAAATATGGATGTTTATAAATATTAATAATATTAAATATGTAGCAGCAGTCCGTACCAATTCGATCTACAACAAGTGTTAGTCATAGATCGAGATCTGCTGCACCGACTGATTCTCCTAGTCAACATTCCAGATCACGTTCGAAAAGTCCAACCATGCTCTCCGACAGAAGAAGTTTATCTCCTCCAGACTATAGGTATCCTGGAGGTATTCAGAGCTATAGACAAGGTCCATCAAGGTTCTTAGCTAGGTCAGCAACAGCTACTCCTACATCCACTCCCAAAAAACGTCAACTTCCCCAAATTCCAGGAACTATGCCTTCTTCTTTAGATGAACGAATTCCATATGTAAGTTTTTTAAATAGGCACTGTATATATTATTAAAATGTATTAAATGTGTATTTTTCAGTATTTTGATGACCAAACGTCATCGTTTCGAAGAAGAACGAGACAAGTACAACCTCGAAGAATTCAGAGTAGAACAGGAGGCCTTGGTAGATTACACCATTATGGTGGGCTAAGTGATAGTGATATACCTATGCAACAACTTCGATCTCTGACACCTCCGCACGTTAGAGGATCAATGATGTCCAGAGGAGAAACTGGAGATACTTGTGATATTGATGATAGCGATAGTGTTATCAGCAGTGCTTTATCTACGCAATCTGAACAGCCCAGATCGACGAGATTTTGGTAAAGAAAACAAGATTGTCTAAATCAGGATGTTAAGTTTACATTTCTTGTAAATAACAAAATTAAGTTAGAATGTATGTACTGTGTTAGAATCATTACTCATCTATTTTTTTATACATTTAGATTTCTGATATTTCAAAGTGGCATATTGTGCGTGTAAACGTTCCTTAAATAGAGTACATTTGTTACATCGGCTCGAAAATTTATTAGTATTTTTCACACACATATTGATGAATGAGATGATATCTGAAAATCTCACACCAATGTGTTTTGTCTTTTGCAGCTGCTGCAACGCCACCGATTACCGCTACCCATCAACGTCACATTCACCCAGCTGTAGTTTTAGTAAAAGTAGTAGCAAGCGTGATAGTATACATTTGTACCGTTATAATTCATTTCCTGCTGATTATTTTTTACTCCATCCGATAGATAATAGACCGGTTTTAACGGAAAATTCGCCGACTGAAAACCCAAAACCATTAAAAAAAACACGATTTAATTTAAATCATCTTGATAACCACGATCCTCTTTATGATTCCGATTCGGGGTTGGATATGCTAGGTTTTCAATCACCGACAGAGAGGCAAAGATCCCGTAGGAAAAGAAACCTGACTCTAGATTTAGGCGAATCAGTGTTAGACGTAGTGGGTAGCTATAGTGGCGCTGCTGTAGCGTTTAGTTATGCTTTAACCGACCCTTTAAATGCTATTGTCCATGGCAGTGATTATGGAGCGTCGCACAGTAGATCTGGATCACAACAATCTCCCGTCATGGCACCAACAACCGATAGCAAGAGGGCTCAATTTTCACGGAGCCTGTCTAATGCTGATGTACAAACAGATAACATAACCGGTACGGTTACATTAAAGTTGGAGTTTTATTTTATTGTTAAATCGGTGATATTTGCTTTTAGATTCTGGTAGTTCAGGAAAACGAAGAGGCGATTCGTCTTCCTTAACAGAAAGTGCCGGTAAAAGCTCAGCTTCTGGGACCAACTCTTCCACTTCCGGTATGGGGAAAAAAAGTGCGTCAGCTTCTCAATTATCAGCAACCGGTGAGTGGTACTCTCAAAAAAGAATCTTATACCACTCCATGACTAAATATATTTGAGACAATTCTAGTTTTCCTTGATAAAAGTGAACAAACAGGATTCTTAATTCCTCAAATAAACCAATGAAATCATAAAGACAATATTTTGTAAAAATCGTTTTACCGGGCAATTTGCTGATCTCGGGTTATACACTTATACCTTTTGATTAATTATTATTTATTATTTCAAGTTTTCGTTACAATTTATTTTGTAAAACGTGACAAAAATTAGAAAACTATTTAGACATTACTTATATTTTAGAACTATTTATCAGGTAGCTTGAATATATATATTTTTTAAACTTACGAGTTAATTGTACTATAGCCAATCCAACGATTAATTATATTTACAATAATTTGATACTTTTTTATTAAAATGTTTATTTTTCTTACAGTTTATTAAAATTTCCAGAATAGTAGTATTTTATACAATTTGTATTTTAATAGTTATGATCATTGCCCAATTTCATTTGTTCGTAGTAAAATTACTAATTTTGGGCTGGATTTAAAGGGCGCAAGCGTAGGTTAGGTTTTGGTTCGAAAGGAAAATCTTCGTTTACGGTGCACAGAAGTGAAGAAGTGCTGCCTGGGGCAAGTCGCCCCCTCGTCAAACAGCCGTCCAGCGTTTCTAGTGACGGTGAAGCATCCCAAGACGGCGAAAGGTTAATAATGTATGATATTTGTAATTTTTTATGACAAAAAAAACTTAAAAAAATTATTGCTATAAAACCACGGAGATATTGATGGTATCCTGGATGAAGACCAAACATGGTAAAAGTCAAAGAAGCCTGTGTATATTGTCGTTTTGGTTTGATGATTTTCAAAAAAAAAGAAGTTTGCCTTTGCATGGGGATTGGATCATCACTCGTGTACATATAATTTTTGTTGTAGAATGTTTGTGCAAACTCTGAACATATTTATGAAAAGATAACATCGTCGCTAGAAATATTCAATACAGTTATTTTCATGGAAAATAATAAACAGACGCTTGTAAATATTGCGAATTACAAACACCCCGGCTACGTCTATTGGTATTGGAACATTTTCAGTCATTGTAGACAACCAATAGTCGTATTCCGGTTAGATGATCTTTCGTATTTTTCACTTAGTCATATATCAATACTTTAGGAGTTCGTGCATAGTTGTAGAATGCTTTATTACGGTACATAATGAAGTATGGTTTTTCCACACGTACAAATTTTATTGTAAACTGTATAAACGGTGTGTATAAAAATATATGGAAAAAATATGCGCTGGTATCACCTGAATCCTATAGCATATCACTATGATAAATCCTAATTACTAGTAAACTCCAATCTCAATTTAATTGTTTCGGATATTGTTTTATTTGATTGATTGTTGGATAGAAGGAAGGAGCTCGAAAGGGAAACGCGGTTCAGGTGGCGGAGGCGGTGGCGCCCAACCCAATTTTAAGCGGTCCCAAGAGGTGGCCCCGGGCAGACAAGCAAGCCTCACCAGTCTTTCTAGCGATTGTCCAAGCTCGTAAGTAATCCTAATTCTCTCCCAAGTCATCCAAATACATCAATTTATCTCTATTTTGGCCTGTGTGTTTATTTTTAGCTTAAAATTCTTCTCTTAATGCACGTTAATACTTTCTGTACGCAATTAATACTATAAAAACGGGTCGAATATAAAATAATAGTAAAACAAAAAAATGGAATAATAATAAATCCTGTGCTGTATTAGTTAAATTTCAAATAAATTATTTCGGTTTTTCAAATAATATATTATATTATTATACCATTTGGTGTCAAATATTAAATATTATAATGAAGTCCCGTTTTGTTATTTGGATTATAGGACAGTTATTTTGTGTTGAAACCAATATAGTAACATTAAGAAATGTCATTATTTTATATGATATTCAATTTTGTTCCTCAGTATACTTACGAGTACCTATATTTAAATTTACTAGACGTTTATGTTGAAACCTCATTGGGTACTTAGCAACAAACTATTTTAGTTAAAAAAATATTTATCTCATTAGTGGGCTTATATTTATTTAAGTATAAAAACAATTTAGTAATAATTTATGTTTTTAATATATTTCAAATTGAGTAGATTTTAAATTATTGCACCACTATTTCACTTAAATTCATAATAGTTACCAAGCTTAAGATAAATGCTTTGACATTCTTCATTATTTATTATCAATTAATGTATATGTTTTGTGTTACATTAATACTTGTACAAGTGTACAACACATTAACATATTTTTGTTTTTTACATTAATATATTAGTTGAAGAAAAATCTTCAATACCTATAATATATTAAATTAGAATACCTACGTAATTTACAAAGTATTGAACAATAATTTGTAGGTTCTTATTAAATGTATTTATTAAATAATATAGTTTATACATTACACACATCATTTGATATTTCATTGAGTAGGTTAGACTGGTTAGAGTAAAAATTATATGTTATACGATATTATCACCAAAATATATTACAAACGCGTCTAAATATTCATATTTATGAACATGTATAACATATATTATGTATTTACACTATTATTGATAAATAATACCATAATATATAATACCTATCCAATAAGAAAAATAAGCATATATTTTTATTTTGCATAAGTTTCTTATTAAACACTTAAGCTTACTTTTATTAGTATAAATGATAAACTGATGTATTTCGATGTTTATAAATTTAAAACGGATCCTATTTATATTTCAAACGCCATAGTTGAAAAACTTAAGTGTTCAATTAAATGCTCATTTTTATCAACAAATTTTATATTCCAATATTAATAATTACATAAAAATTAGTATGCAGGTTACATACTAATTTAATTGTTTGTGTTATAATTTATAATATATCAAGAAAAACTTGTTTGTGTTCTTGTGTAAATAAAATAATGTTACGGTTTGTGTTTATTTTAATATGTTTTCAAAGTACTTGATGTAATACTTTTTAACGAGACATAAAGTGGACTTTTATGTTATACTATTGACTATTGTTATATTGTCTTAACGTGTACACCATTTGATTATTAATTTGTGTTAAAAAGATTTAAATTTGGAAAATGATTTCCAATTTGAACGTTTCTTTTCAACCTTGTAAATAAACAGTTCAATAAAATATGGTGAGTAGTACATTCGTAGGAATCAACGTTTCATCATTAGTAGCACGTTTTACCATTATTTAAAGCTTTGCATTGTTAGTTATTGATTTTCATAGAAAATTTATATTTGCACGTGCATGAACTGTAAATAAATGTTTTTCTAATTACTTTTAGCGAAATAATTTAATATTACATAGAAAAATACATACAATGCTGTTCTGACAAATGAAACAAGTTTCAAGTGATAATATTAATGGGTAACAAAAATATAGCTATAGGTACGTACTTCACAATGTACAGTTTTTCAAATCACTATCACTAAAACTAATGTTTCAACCGCGGTATCTTTAGAGATATTTCACATGTAAATATTGATCGATAACTTTTATGATACGATAAGAGTACCTACATCTTAAATCCATAACATAATATCATATTTGGCTACAAAAAATATAATAAATGTTTTAATGATGCATAGTACGCGGGAGAATGTATTAGATTTATTGAATTTTATGTACGGTTCATCCCTAAAACAATAACTGTTTCATACTATTTAGAGAAAATAAATGTCGAGTCAGCCGTCAATATTGGTTTCTTGAATGCAGATGAATTCTGACTTCAATGGAATTATATTTAAAGTTGTAAATTTAAATTTAATACATTTACACTCCTTGCGTACAATAATGTATCGGTTTTCAAATATTTTTTTTAAATAAAATGCAAGAATAATAATAGGCAAGGTAAGATAAGGTAAGTTATATTCTAGGGTACAAAATGCTTTAACGGTAATTACAATAATTATATATTATTATATACTATTCTCATGTTTGGTCTTCACGTGACTATCAATTTCTTCAAGCACTATGGCGATCTATGCCAATAATCTATTTTTCTTCCAATGGTTATGAATATTGTGTAGTATTATTTTTTCTAAAGTAGTTCGATTAGATCGATATTGTTTATACTAATGGATTCCGTTGTAAAATTTAACATATTTTCATTCGTCATTTTAGCGCCGGTCAGTCCACCGAGGGCGAAGTGACCACGTTCATTGGTAAACTTGGACCAGGACAAAAAGTTAGTCGACAAATATTGGGGACTCCATATCGAGGTGACGTTAAAATCGGATTCAATTTTTTCGTTAACTTTATGGAAGTCACTGTTTTTGAAGCCAAGGATCTAATTAATGTTAAGGAAACAAAAACAAAGCTTCCAGGTATAAAAATATGAAGTACATAATTATTTATTTTAGATTCAAAATCATTAAAAATGAATTTGAAAGATAGTCGCGTACTGATTTAATTTAAACACCAAATATATTTGAATCTTTTTTAATGTAAAATTTTTGTATTATGTGTAACATTAAAAACATTTATATATTTTTACAGATACATACGTCAAAGTATACCTTGTGAAAGGCAAAAAGTGTGTGGAAAAACATCGTACAAAAACAATTAAAGAGAGCTTGCAACCTAAGTACATGGAAATGCTCAAATTTAAAAGTTCCCCAGCGGGTTGTTTAATCCAGGTAAGCATGCAATTTTTTTTTTTATAGTTAAATTGCTACTATTTTGGGTAATAACTAGTAAGTATGATTTGCTAATTGTTTGAACAATTACCAAACAGTGTATACCTAACTGCTTTGATAGCCACAGAATCGATCAATCTTTCATGGCTAAATTATATAATAAAACTGTACACTATGATGATTGGTCTATTTATAGTATTTATAAACCAATTTAATTCTTAACATTTTTTAGGTAAATGTATTACAGTTATTTTTGTTAAATTGCACTCCTTTAAAAATAACCGAAATTATTTGTTAGGTATGTCATAGAATTCATTTTTTTTCCATTATTTATATTATCTTTAATATATTGGCTATAGCAGTGAATTAATTAAAAATTTTATAATTTATAAATTTTAATACATATATTATATTATGAAATGAAAATATTAATATTAGTATACAAAAATTGGATATGATTATTTAAATATGTATTAAATAATTTAGAAGGTATGCTTATAGGCTATAATCTATAAGTAATAACGATAGGTACTACAATAGAGGTGTTGTTCCTAAAATAAATATAAATATATAATAGTTGTAAGTCAATTTAAAACATTTAAAAAGACGATTGCAATCGTCTTCACCAACTGAAAGTCAGTTATTCGACAAGTTCCTGTTTTTAATCTGAGCAGAATTCGACCATTTCGCAATTTACGTAACAGTGCCAACTATGACTGTCTCCATCAGTAACATACAAATATACAATAGTACCACACTAATTTATTATAATATAAATAAAACGTATTTCCGTATACACTATATTTATATATATATAGTATATTTCTGTATGTTGTATAAATATAAAAATGATATTTAATTGTTTCACAGGTGTCGGTGTGGGGAGATTACGGACGCGAAAAAGGAAGAAAAGTGTTTATGGGAGTGGCCGTGATTTATATGGATAGCATAACTACGAGTCCCGGATCGTCATTGACGGAGTGGTACAGGCTGTTCGGATCGTCGTCGTTGGTTAGTGTTAATGAAAGATTTCGGAATTCGTTTCCGTCATTGTATCCATGGTAGACCGTATTATCAATTTAATAGTGTACGATAGTCGTGTAATATATTTTAAGTAAAAATTTAAAAAAAAAAAACTGTAGTCTGTATTTTAAGTGTTGTATAAAAACAATTATTGATTACACGCATTATAAATATAGTAGTCCACGAGACAAAAATATTATAATAACCATTCACTAACTTAGTAAATTATATAATAGATGATATATTATATTTATATATAAGCTCTAGTTTTCGGTAGGAAGTGGTTTTTTTTTTTTTAACAAATCGATATCCAGGAGGCATCGATTTTATCGTGCCCGTCGATTATATTGTTATGTTGTAGTAATGTTTTGCATGCGTACGCTACTATATTAATTAATCATCATATTATTACAATAATATTTTATGTATATTAAAGTGGAAGTCCTCGATGGAACTATACACTTCAAGACAAGCTATATGACTATATCAGGCCCTTGTGGGTGTATATGTTTGGCGCGCATGGTATTTAATTTACCATTTTAATGGCACGTATTTTATATTAATTATTTGTTGGCATTAATATTATTGTTGTGAACTATTTAAAATTCAAATGGTACATTTTATAAGTTTTTTATTTTCAAAAAATTTGAATTAAATTTTTTGATTGCTTCAAAATTTAAATCGTATTATCACGTCGAACTGAGACGCTATTAAATTTAAAATTTTTGTTTGATATTCCGCTTCACAGGGTACCTACGTCGGACTGGTTTCTATATACAATATACATACCTATAATTTTGTTCGTCATTTACTGCTCATAATATTATATAATGCTGGTTTTTTTTTTTAATCGTAAATAATTGCACTATTTATCTCATAATTACATTATATTATAGCTTTTAAACCATCAATATATACCTAATATATAACGCTTGAATTAGTTACGGACATAATTACATTACCTAATGTGTGATGTATAGTGTGAGTATACATATTAGTATATCATTATAAATTATTAAGTATATAAAACAATTTAACGATTATTATAATTCGTATAGGTATTGATAATTATAATTAACTATTAAAATTAAATAGCTTTCAAAAATTTCTAATTTTAGATTCACACTGTGAATAATAGTTATTAATCGTTTACAATGATTATTTATTTATTAAAAAAAAAACTTATTCGAGCTTTAAAAATGTCAAATTGTTATTCGATAATATAAAAATTTAACTCGTATATCAATTGATAATTTTCAAAAACGTAAAAACTGCCAGAGAGAAATGTTTGTAAAATGTTCCATCAATTTGTCATAAAGACTTTTACAATATTGTTCTAACTAAAATAAATTTATTTATCTTTTAATCGAAAAAGATTTAAATTATGAAATGATTTAAAATAGTTTTGTTAATAACTTAATATTTTTTTTTATTATATAAATGGAAAAAACAACTCAAATCTCGATTTAAAATAATTTTTAAAATGTAATCAATTCCAATTTTAATACGACAAAAAACATACTTACAACAATTATGGGTTGTCTAACTAGTAACTATTAACATGAAATCTTTTACATGTAAAGTGTGTATACTTTTTAATAATCTGTCAGTTTTTTAAAAAAATATTTGCACAATTATAAGCACACTTATTATTTTATAAATAAATAACTTTGGAAAATTTGATAACCATGGCTGATTTTGATTGATTATTATTGTATGATATCCATACAACATAATATAAACTCTCCGTCATCAAATAATTTAGTATTTTCGTAAAGAGTGCAACATTTTATGAGTAGGTACGGGGTACTCAAGATTATTGAAACTCTCAAAATAGTATATGACATTATTAAATCGTTTTATCATTGTACCCGCTGATTTATTTACAACGACTTGTTGTTCGAATTCTTTAATATTATATTATTATATATATTATATAAATATTAGGATGAAAATAACTCTGCTATTTGTTTCACGATTTCCATTTTAAAAAATAATCATGATAAAATTAAAATCTTGAGAAACTTAAAGTTATAAATTATAATAATTATGTACCTACAAATTTATTACCCTCGAAAATCTGTTAACGATGGTTGGTAAAATTATACAAAAAAAAACCTGATAAATATTACGTTACTTACCTACTTAATCAAATTAATTGACATATTATGTAGATACAATTTGGGGTTGTTTTTTTTTTTAAATTTGTCCGATTGTTATTTAAGTAATAGAGTCTTTTAAATATATTTACTTATCTTCTACACTTGACAGTTCACAATACTGACTTTAATAATAGTACTGGTAGCAAACATTAGGAAAAAAACATAGTAATAACAAAACTTTAATATTGGCAATAGCTATTGGAATATAACAACTAAAAGTAAAAAAACAAGTAGAATACAAAATAATAAAAATTATATTATTCATTCGGGAGAATTAAAATAAACAATACAATTTAGGTGTGTTAAACAATTTGGAAATGTATTATTGCCTGCTATACATCTAGGGGTGCAAAGCACTTCGAAGCATCCCCCAAATTGCGCCTATGGTGTTATTGAAGAATGTTTTGTGTATACAAATATTTTAATTGCATTTTTGTTTCTTTTATTTTTGTTACCTGTCTTAATGTTTTTTCTTCGTTTGTGTTTAATTTTTGTTTCAGTGAGTTTTGTTGCTTCATTCTATTGGGTTTCTTCTTTGGTGGTTGCATGCAGACAACATTTTTTTGTTTTTAATTCCACTTAAAAGTATTCATTGTTTAATGTCAAGTCACAGTTAAGCATTGGAGTATTTTTTAACGCAACTCTAATTTATATTCTCAATATTCTAAAAAAATTATTTGTAAATAAAAGCGAAAACAATATTACTTGTAAATAAATTATTTATTATGGAATTATGTGTTTTGTAACATTAAAACTTTCTTATTATGTCTATACATTCCTATATAGTTATAATGAAAAAACCTGTTTTTAACTGTTTAATTGATAATTAATGGAAAAACCTTAAAATAAACAGTGCATTATTTAATAAAACATTATATTTATTTAATCCTTTGTGTCCTCCATGCATGAAACAGACTCAAGTGGAATACATTTGTCGTGTCCATTCATTAATGAAGATTATGCAGGTACCACAATCTATAAAAAATAATTTATAATATTAATAAACATGAGATGAAAGTATGAGTAATGTACTATTGTTATATATACGTAAGGTTCTAAAGTAGTAAACTGTTAAAAAATATACCCTCTTGTAATATAATGTGTCGATTTATTATTACTACAGAATATACCTTCTGCAGACTTCTAAATATCACAAAAGTTTAAAAAAATGTTCTTATATTGAACATAAGGTTATAAAAATATTTATATTGATAATTAAAATATCAAAACAATATAAAAATGATCTATCAAAAGATAATTTTTAAGTATGGTCTCTAACAACATACGTAGTTTAATAATGTTATAATATTATTATCATGACGTGTATGTTTACATACTTTGGGTCGGACGTTTTATCAATATGATAACACTAATGACGATTTGGGTCGCAGTGCTAGTGGTTTTGTTGTATCAATATAATCACTAAAACAAAAATATAGTACATTGTTTAAATATTTAATAAATAATAACCATAAATTAATATAATATTACTAGCAATTGTGTTGTCCAACAAGGTATACTTACTGTAAGAGTTATTATCATAGTTACTTATCTATTATAATGTTACTATTAAAATGTTAGAAGTAAATAAATATTTTGTTGTTATTTACTTTTTTATCTCACTAAAATTAATTGAATGTCAATAGATGACAAATGACAATAGATTTAGTGGGGTCAACTAGGTTTATGAGAACAAGGTATTTCTAATATTTGAGCAACCCAGGTCTTAATGGTTTTTTCACTATCCAAACAGCTATAATTTATAATAGACTACTATCTTAAAAATATAAAATATAAATATAAATTTGTCTTAGACCTTATGTATTAATTATATAGTACAAATTATAAGAATGAAACAATTTGTAAAGAAATTAGCACCATTTACTTATAGTATATAATAAAAATAAAAATTGTATTATTACAATGAATAATGTGTAATATTTTTATATTTTTATAAATATTTTTATTTTTTGTCTGTCATCAGTCATCACTCATCACCTAAAGCAAACATTTTTCAATTATCAACTTTGAAGGAGGTTTCTGGTAGAAAGTTGAATATAGATAGTGATTAGAGTGGTCAAGTCCCAGCATTTTTCAAAATAATCGAAGATACGAATATCTCTAGGTATTCAAATTTGAATATAAAATGTCTGTAGCTGAAAAAACTGTATTTATATATTTTTTATATTATTTGGTTACTAAATGAACTGTTTATGAGAATCCTTGTTTTAATTTTTTAACTGTATTTTATTTTCAACTATAAAATTTAAACTTAAGTAGGTACTTATAAAATAAATTTTGCTTAGTTAATATAGATCTTTAATATTTCTCAACTGCTACTATAAAAATTTACGAGAAAATTTTACAATCATTTTCGTTGAGAATTCATAAAAATTTTTTTTTTAATTTAATATTTGAAAATGTAATACAAGATTATCCATAAGTTTGTCTACCTTTATCAAAAAGAAAAATGTCTACAAGAAAGTCGAATTAAATTTTTATGAGCGTTTGAAATTTATATTTTTACAACATTTGATATTCACTCGATTTCTCATGTAAGGATTTTCTTATTTTGTTGTAATTAAAAAACGTAAGACTGTAGATACTTGAAAATTCACTGAATGTTTATATTAGCATATTCTATACACGATAACATTTTGAAAATAATTTGACTCTTTTTGAGCTGCTTACGGACATTGTCAGTTTTCAAATTTTTTAGTTTTTTTTTCTATAACTATCAATAAAATTGTATTTGTTGGGTAAAAAAACGTGAAAATTAAATGCAAGGTTCCTGATATATTGTTACTACAGTAGTTGAAAAATATTGAAAACATATAGTCACAATTTTATTTTATAAGCATTTAAAGTACGAATTTTGACAAAATTTATCAAATTAAAAATTTAATAATTATTTTGTAGTTAAAAATGTATAAAATGTTCAAATTTTATAGATTACACGTAAATTTAGGTAAATATATAAATTACTTATTTACAGTAATATCATAAAATATACTTAGTAATATCATAGGCTGACTGAACGTTTTTGCTCAGAATTGTTTTTTTTATACAATGATATTATATATTTATATCATTGAATTCAAATTTAACACCATCTATTACAGTGACTCACTTATAACCTACTGTACAGCAGAGCGACATCCACTTACCCACTTTTTTAATTTTAATACCTAAATTATAAAAATTTAATACAAAATTCCTCATAAATTAAAAATAAAAAATTAAGTAAAAAGTTAAAATTATTACAATGGATATTCCAAAAACAACAATGTCTCTTCAAATGATATTTTTAATTTCATTGTTATCCAAAAAAAAAAATAAATAGTAGAAACACAAAACGTTTTATTTTTTCTTAAATTATCATTTCCATACACAATTAAATTTTCAAAATATTTGTACTTGTTAATTATGGTGTTTGAAATTTCAGTTTTGTCTCTATAAAATATGTTGATCAAAAACCTTGTAAATTTAAATATAATTCTTCATAAGTAATAATTACTTAAAGTAATTTAAAAGTATAAATATTTAACACAATATTTTTGTTATAAGCGTTTGAAGTTCAAATTTTGTCAAATCACGAAAATATGTATATTATTTCGTAGTTAAATATGTATAACATTTTCATTTTTGAAAATATTGAACATTTAATTCAAAGTTTCAATATAATATTATATTGTTTTTGAATAATAAAATACTAATATAATTATGAACAATATATGATAAAATATCCTTAGTAATATTGGCTGAAAGTCCCTCAGAATCGTTATCATCGTATAATACAATGATTTATCATTGAATTTGAATCAAACCCATCAATCGCAGTGGCCTACTGAATGACGAAGTATATTCATTACCTACTATACAGCTGAGCGTCTTTCACAGTTTTTTATTCCAATTAAAAATACCGTAAACATGTATATCATATTATAAATATCAATCTTAACTAGGTTTTAGGAAGAGTACAGTTTTTAAAAACGGTTACACAGAGTACAAACATAAGATTTTTTAAATGTCCATTGATTTTATTCCCTTTTTTTTGTACCTACTCTCTCGTTAGTAGTATAATAATAAACTTACTTTTCAGCGTGCCATGAATTTATGCTCGAAGCGCGGACAATCATATGAAGAGGTACGTCCTTAAAGTGTTCATTTAAAGTAATTGCTTCTTGTTCTGTCCCTACGTTTAAAACAATGTAGAAGGTCTCGTGGCCTTCCAATTGTCTGAAAACATAAAAAAAAAATTCACGCTTGACACAACTTTTATCAACAATCCAAAATAATATGTGAACGGACCATAATTATCCACAGTGACACATAAGACTCATTGTTGGACATAATAAATACAAAATATTTAACTAACGAATCGCTAATTATGACAAACAATGCGATGTCACGACCTGAATTCAACGCTATACCAAATTCACTTAACGAAATACACAGAGATTAGAACCTAATCAGACGCACATTACCCAAACAAAAATGTACCCATAATAATCATTATTATTGTCAGCAACGTGATGGTTACATTCATATCAGAAACACTGTTGCTATTAATTCGATACATTTTGTTTGAAGTCCAAGCAATAAGTTCCGGGCCCTTAACGCAAAAACAACGACAATAACAAAATATTTAATACTTCGGTGTACCTGGTCAAAATCAATATCCAATCTGTCACGGTGTGCATGGCGAGATTTCCTCGAGCTATTGTCGGAGACGAACGGAGTCGTAACAGCGTTTTGTACGTCTGGTAGTGGCTCCTGAAGCACGCCTTTTGAAAGGCCAAGTTCAGATACCAATGGTTGCTGTTCACGGGAAGCCACGTGCGTCGGGACGTCGAAAACCCTTCAAAACGCAATCGGTTCGATTTTATTCGATGCGTCCGGTCAAAAAGAAAAGTGTCGTTGGAGACACCCGACCTGCACGCGCGTACTTACCGGCGTTCTGATAATCGTTCCAGTGGAATGGAGTCCTGAACGGGTCTCTCGAGTTCGCCTCGTACCTGGCCATACCGCCGTTTTTGCCGAATGGGTCGACCGTCTGATCCCACCTTATCGTTCCGTCAGCCATACCGATTTCCTCTCCGTTGTACGTGACCGCCGTGCCCGGTAACATCGTTGCCAGCGTGTTCATCGGGTCCACCATGTCCTGACCGAATCTCGATGCCACTCGTTTGTTGTCATGGTTCCCCAGCTATAAACGTTTTCGTATTAAAAATTAAAAAAATGTGTTTTCACTTTCCACGCGCGTCCATCGCGGTACAAGTGGCTAGGTACACTACAGAAGGTAGTGAAGGGCTAGCTGGGTGTACCAATTGAATTTTATTTTTAATTCCGTCGCTCCGTCAATCTCAGTGGTTAAAAAGTCCAATGGTTGTACACCAGACTCTCAAACGTTTTACCTATATACAATAATATATCGACGTACGACGACCAATGAATCGTATATTATTATCGTTTTACAGCGACAAAAATTAGAGAGGAGTGGGGCATTGGTAGTATATACTGGAGCTCTGCGCGGTCCGTTTTCTTATAGACCGGACCGGACTGATAATTTTTAACAGAGACCAGGACTTGACCGGACTGATAAAATAAAAATGAAGACAGGCCAGACTGGACTAGTATATTTTAATAAAGACCAAGACCGGACCAGTCCGATAAAATAAAAATGAAGCCATACCGAACGATTATTTTATTATGATACTGATTTTTATTTTTCAACGTAATATAAATTATATGTAAAATAATAATATTAAATTGACGTTCAAAATGCAGACCACTATACACCGGACAATATAAACCTAATAGTAATTTGAAGGCGGACCGGGCTGGTCCATTTTTTTTTAAGCATCGAACCGGACCGGACCATTTTTTTTTTTAGACGGAGAGAACCGGACCGAACCACATTAAATTACAATACACAAAGACCGAACCATAGTCCGGTCCGGTCCGGTTTAGACCAGACCGTGCAGAGCTCTAGTGCAGTGGTGCGCAACCTGGGGGTCGCGAAATTTTATTAGGGGGTCGCCAGTAATCACCAAATGAAAAAGTTTTATACTATTTATATTGTATATTATTTTATAGTTTTATACAAAGTAAAATTATTTTGTACCGTTGAAGGCTGTGTCAATCGTAATATTATGACATTATGTCATATCTTAATGTTGCGATACAAGTTCTATTGAAACACGCAGTATATGGGTTATTTTTAAATTGAATTTAATCAGTAATTTTATTTAATCTTACGGTTGTTATGAAATAGTCCGATAGTCATGTACGAGCCGTTGAGTTGATCGTATTAATGCTTATAATTGTATATAGCTTGTAATAATTATTTGTATTTTGTATTATTTTAAACTAACATTTTTAATATTTTAATATTTTATAATATATAAACTAAAACGATATGGATACATTTTTAATTAAACGACCGATGAATAGTGATGATGAAAGTGCTATAGAAATTAAAGTTCGTAAGGTATCGGAAATGTCGTCAGATGTAAAAACCAGTCGAAAAGTTAGTAAAAAAGACCGTAAATACCAAGACAGTCACATCAAGTTTGGATTCACTTTCGATGCTGAAAAAGGTGAGCCAAAATGTGTTATTTGTTTAGAAAGATTGGCTTCAGAAAGTATGATATACTATATATAAAGTAAATTTAAATTACACACTTACATAATGTTGGTAGGAAGGGGGGGGGGTCGTATTAAAAATAAATTATTTTTGGGGGTCGTGGATCAAAAAAGGTTGCGCACCACTGCTCTAGTGTATACTACACTGGGACTTTTCAGTAACCCTGATAGTTATTAAAAAAACAATGTTATTAGAACAATAAGGGCTGGAGGAAGAAGGGTGATGCGTAGAATAATTTCGCAAACACTTAAATAAGTTTAAATTGTATAGGTATACATATCTAACTATCAGCCGTTACTCACCACCCAGTTGGCCCATTGACCCGGAGGCATGTTATCCAACCACAGATTGATCGTATTCTTTATATCAACGGCCGACGAAGTTTTGTTCAAGTATGTGATAAAGTTGAAATTGAACGGCATGTGAGCCCTGCGTGTCTGCTGGCTGTAGTACATCATTGTATAATTGATGGACGCGTACGCTTCCACCAACATCAGTCTAAACAATACCGAAAAGTGTATAGTCGTCCGTGTACAGAGCTATTATAGTATTAATACGAAACCCCCGAGTAGAAAAGCTCAAAGTTAAATTCATTCAATGTAGCGGTAACGATTAAAATAATGACGCTTTTTCAAAATAAAATTGTATCATAAGACGCGTTGTTAGGAACAATGTAAATTGTTAATTAATCAGATCCAAATTGGAATAGCGGCGTACAATGCACTTATATACTTCGGACAGCGATTAAAGTATTGGAATTCTACTACGCATAGTCATAATAATTATTTCGGGTTTTTTTTTATGTTTCTCGTCAAATACAATTGATACTACGCCACGAACAAATAATTACGAGGTAGGTGTATAGTATAGAGGCTTATTTGAAATTATTCTATAGGAGATTTAAACCGAATAAAGCACCTTTGCGTTATGTTCTCAAGTCGTTGAACGTTTGACAAGTGGAGATATTTTTAATCGCAGTACTGAATCAATTAATTTTTATTATTTTTAATTTTCATTCGCATGCCTAATTCATTAAATGTACTATGCATAATTAATTGACGTACCTATTTAATTCACTCGTAAGCAAATATTATATTATTTTAGATTTTTCCTAGAAGCGAATCTTTATTATTTTTAATATTACTAAATTATACGTTTGTACGGAAATGTTATTTTCCCACGACGTAGATTTCGTCCGAATCTATTGAAAGTACAAGATAAATAATAATTGCATAGTGCATAAGTAGTAGTAATTAAGAGGACGTCACACCCGCATGTGTTGTCTCCGTCTTACAAATGTACAACATGGCAAAAACTGTTTTACGCTGGACAATTTTTATCTCTCTGCGTTCGTAGTAGTGGCTCCAAAATTTCTGAAAATATAGGGTAGACAATTATGCAACAGCGTGCCTATATTTTAGATAACATAAATAGGTCAGTTTAGACTTTCAAAGTGATTATTAATGCTACAAGAAAAGAAAAACGACTTAATATTTTAATTATAATATTTGTACAAAAATTGTATACTACTGCGAGGGTACTACCTTATACTATTAAGTTTTTTTGTCTTTCGTCAGTCATCACCTTTTGCGAAAGTTACAGCGATTCAACCATCAACTTTTAACGTGGTTGCTGGTAGAAATTTGAACCTATTTGGTAGATTTCTTGGTTAAAAGTAAAAACCAAAATAATAATTAGGATAGGAGTTTATAGTTATAATTTTAACGAAATTCGTCAAAATCATGAAAATGTATAAATTATTTTGTAAAAAAAAATGTATAACATTTTAACACCAGAAACGCACTATAGAGTATTGCAACTTTCCAGATTTTTGTTAGATCGTATAAATATTTTAAACAAGAACTAGAACACAGGTGAATATAAACCAACAACAAATTGTCAACAATACCCGTGAGTTAATAATTTTTTTTTCTTAATACCTTGTGTTACCGTCCCGGTTAGTGTATTCGTCCAAAACGGCTCTAAACTCTTCGACAATTTTATACGTGCCCGGTTGGTCCCTAGATAACTTGTGATCGAGCAAAACATATGTGTAATTGTCGTCGACTATATTTGGATGGATCACTGACTCGTCTTCAAACTTGATGTCTTCTATAATGTATGGCAAAGCGTCTATGCGGAATCCGTCGACGCCGATATCCAACCAAAATCGAAGTACGTTCTACAGAGATCGAAAGTTTAGGAGGCTGAATAGAACGTGTACATAATACGATGTTTCTACAGAAAATTGAATAGAGAATACCTTCATTTCTTCTAATAGAGCTGGTGAGTTGTAATTTAAATCTGGTTGTTTAGCCGCAAACTGATGCAAATAGTATTGTCCCCTTTCAGCAGACCACTCCCAAGCACTTCCGTCGAAATTGTTTCGCTTAGAGCAGATATAGTTATAATATAATAATTTTGTATAAAATATAATTTATGGATAGTATTATAAGCAATTTAACGTTGGCCGATTAAAAAAATAAAATTAGACATGAGCACATGGCTGGATGAATTTAAAATGTCTTGAATTCAGTACCTAGTGAGATAATACAGAAATTCGAAGTCCTCGACCATCACGCTCAAAATTATTCAATGCAGTAATGAGTATACGGTATAACGAAAAAATAATTTGCTGCTAAGTTAATATTATGCTCACCCAGTTATTTGGTGGTATTTTGTTACCGTTTTCATCTACTTTTCCGTCTAGCCACACGTAGTATTCGGTGTAAGGATCGATCTTTTTCACTGATTTTTGAAACCACTCATGCTCATCACTCGAATGGTTAGGCACAAAATCCAATAGAATACGAACGCCTGAAATCAAGACGTGTCCAAACGCGTTTCTTAATTGAATGTGGTTTACGGTTATTTTTTCACAAGCGAATAAAATATACTTACCAAGCGATTTAAGTTTCCTCTGAAGCGATGAAAAGTCTTCCATTGTTCCGTAGGTGCTGTCGATGCTTACAAAATCGGAAATGTCATAACCGAAATCAGCCAAAGGAGATTTGAATATTGGCGATAGCCATATGGCTCCAATACCTGTTTCTTGAAAATGTTCAGCCATTTCTTCTATACCTATACAACAGAATAAAATATAATATTATTTATTATAAACTGCAAAATTTTAGCTTACATCTCTTGTATAATTTTGATTTGCATACCATGAAAATGCACTGTAATATCATTGTACTGATACATCGTGTGGGTATATTTAAAAACATCGTAAAGAGGTCCGTACCTACACATTTTAGGTATTCACTCTTTTTATTTTTTGTGTCTGTCACCTTTGGGGCAATACTTCGATTTTTTACTTCAGCGTCTTTTCTGGTATAAAAATGAATCTAGTTGGGGTACTCTGGGTGGCTCAAAAGTAAAAAATTCCTAGAAGTTTTTAAAAACTTTTACAAAAAAAAAAAACGGATATTTTTACGCAAAACCAGTTTTTATGGTTTAACTCAAAAACTAATAACTTACTTTAGATACTTTAATCATTAAATAAAAAAATCTTATTGAGGTATTTATTGACATGAGATTTTTTCGATATTTTTTAGTTTTCTTTTTATTATTGTCGATAAATAACATTTTTCTCGGTCAATAAACTTGAAAATGTAATATAAAATTGCTCATGCGTAATTTATAATTTATAATGTAACCGAAAAATCTAAAAACTATACAAGCACAGTTTTTTTAATAATTATTTTAACTTTTAAGTTCAAATTTAAACGAAATTTGATATTAATGATTTGTTTCAAAAATGTTTAAAAAATGTTTTGATATGTCATAAATCATAATAAACGTCTTTTCGAAAAATCTATATGATTTTTTAAACATTCAATTTAGTTTAGATTTTCTATACTTACGACTATTTTTAAAATATTTACGTTATGATACTGAAAAATAAAATATGTATTGTAAGTACTTAACTTCAAAAGTGTTTTCTTAGTAAATACTTATATTAGGTATATAGTACCTCACCTAATATTTGGCGGCATATTCTTCATTAATTTATTTCTAATGCTTCTTAGTGGCAAGATTTTCAAACAAGTCAAAATCATCCATTTCGTTAATACAATTATAAAGGTACTGTAGTAATAGGTGACTATGTACATAAACAAATAGTAATCATATTTTTAGTGTAGGCCAGGGAAGCAAATGTGCTGAGGCAGTTAAATTGTAAACTAGATATAAGGCAAAAATTATAGTAAGGGGGGCAGTCGCGGTATGTCAAGACTGCGATACGTTTGATTGTGAATTTTGTATTTGTTTATTGAGATTGAATAAAAGTGTTTCCGACCCGAAACTTATGTTTTGATTGAGTAGCCACACAATTCTAAGTATACTCCTTAAATCTGATTTGTAACCGGTTAATTTATGGTCGTTGACGATTTAAGGTTTAAACGGTGAAAAGTATAGTCTTACGTTAATTGTATTCTTTCAATCTGATCTGTAACCGGTTAATTTATGGTCTTTGAAGATTGAAAGTCTAAACAGTAAAGGTAACGATATCGACATTTAGAGAGCCAAACTGTAACCGGTTAATTTATGGTCTTTTGGTAACTCTAGTGTCGATAGAGGTATATCACTGAAAAGTGCATATACGACAGTACATAATACTGTATTATATTGAGACAATTCTGAATATACAATTACAACTTTTTAAAAACTAAATAATATATGATTGATTACTCAGCTATGTATGGACTAGAGATAATATTTATTTTACTGTAGTATGTATACGAAAACCGACATTCACAAATCCTACTACCATACGTTGCAATTATATAATTCAAGTTTTCATTGAAAATAAGAAATATCAAGTGTTTTAGCTATTTATAATCACGCTTTACAGGCATACGTTTGGTATGCTTATAGTAGGTTGTAGATATGACTATGGCCATACTTAATTTATAAATGTTTTCAAAAATATAACGTACTGTATTTTATACAGTTTATCCCTATAGAAAATTATAAAAGAAGCCTGATATTGTAATAAGCATATACTTAGGTATGGAAAAATGTATTGTACTATTTTTGTACACTTATGTACGATTACCTTTGAGGTCTCCAACGCCATCGCCGTTGCTGTCTTTAAACGATCTTGGGTATACTTGATAAATGACACCGGTCTGCCACCAATCCAATTTTGCAGGTTCTAGAGATGTCAACGTATTATTTACAGTTTGTTTTATACATAAAATATAAATTTTAAAATGAAAAAACGGCTTACCAGCATTTGTGTTGAACGCGATCGTTATTAAAACGACAATGTAACAAAGGTGCGTCATACTGTCGTCGGGACGATCGTCTGACGACTAGTGTGTGGATTTTTGAGTATTTGTACGGTTTAATAATTTTGCCCATGACCTTACAAGTGCGCTAAAAATATTAGGTAGG
This sequence comes from Sitobion miscanthi, assembly GCA_008086715.1. Taxonomy (NCBI): domain Eukaryota; kingdom Metazoa; phylum Arthropoda; class Insecta; order Hemiptera; family Aphididae; genus Sitobion; species Sitobion miscanthi. The sequence continues at coordinate 7,038,646 of CM017797.1, forward strand.
TAGGTAGGTACCTATTTAATTATTCATTGGGCTGTCATAGTGTAATAATGGACAAGAGGCGTGAGTGGTGCTTACATGAACCGTGACATCGGTCAAGAATAAAGTGTTTGTGTTCAAATAGAAAATCCAACGCGAAATAACTGCGGGTTGGACGAACGGCAAACGCATGAAATGTTTGTTTTTCACAACCAAATTATGCAATATAATATTTACGAGCAAAAAGTCCGGGCCACTTGTTGTCCGTAGCTGAGTTATAAAATTGCATTATTTTAATATGTTATGACACGGATCGATATTCAGCCGGTTCTAAGTGAAGGTATGTTAAAATTTGGATAGCCGTTTACGTGTTACATGACAATAAATTATAATCGATTGAGTGTATAGATTTTTTTTATTTGGTTTCAAAAAACTGACAAGGATTCGTCAAGGCTATAGTCTAGGTTTACCTGGACTCGTTCACTAAGGATCAATATAATCATCGAAAACACAGTAAGAATTTAATTATTACGACTGTATAATTATTATAACAACTCACAATGCTACAAATATATAATAAATACGCATATATAATATATATATATATATATTTATATTCACTTGCGTTACACATATAATGTCAAAAAAATATTTTTATTTTCCAATATTGAAAATAAAAAATTTAAATTTTGATTAACATTTTTTTGATAAATTCAAAATAACCAATTTCTGAATCTAATTATAAAATAATTTTGATGGAAAAAACATTTATCTAAGTTAAGTAGTTTTTCTTTTAGAAATTTTTTAATATGATTATTTTTTTTGATTAAATTTATTTAGAACAAATAACTTTTTTCAAAATATTATTTTATCTTAAATTATTTACTAATTATATAATTTTAACACATTTTGTCAATCGTTTAAATAGCATCATTTTTTTTTTGTCAGGTCTTCTTGTTACACCCAAACACCCTGTATATTGGTTATTACTTATTACAATACCTATTACACATGTATATACATAACATAATATATTCAATATTATATGACTATTATACAATGACATAATACGTCAATTGTTGATGTGTAGCCGTACGTTATTTTCGTTAGATAGTATGCCAGTAATCAGTATCCGAGACCAGCTTTCCCCGAAGCCAGTAATCAGTAATGTATTTGTTCGGACTTAAGATATTATATATTTTGTATTTTTACAGTTTTTCATAGTTTTAATTTTAAAGTTCGAAGGATCTTCAGAAAACAAATTAAAATGGGTGCGTTTAGAAAATACATACATAATACCAAGCCTGGGCATAAACGCGTTAAAAAGTTAAAAGTTAAGTTAATTTTAACTTTTAACTTAACTTTTTAAAATTTAATTTTCATTAACTTAACTTATTTTAATTGATATAAACTTAATATATAACGAGTTACTTTTAATCAGATTCAAGTTTTGTTAATTTATAAATAATTAAATTATAAATAAAATTATTATTGAAATCTGATCCATATTGTATATACATTTACTAGAATAGTAGAATAGGAAATAAAATTTAATAAAATTTAATTCTTGTTCCATTAATCAGAATTGTTCAATAAAAATAACTTAATTAATTATATATAGGTATACCACTTATACCTCGGCATACGGGCATAGGTAGTGTAAAAATAATATTAAATAGTAAATATTAAATATTAATAACTAATAAGTAATAACAACGAATATATATATATATAAATAAATATATTTAATTCGTGCTAATAATTAATACATAATACGATGCGATATGGATAAAACTGTAAAAGCCAAAAGGTACAACGCATAAATCACAAATGTACAATTTCCAAGTTACAAGAATATAATATTATAAAATATTTTCGTCATAAAGACATAAATAACCAAATAAGTTATTAATTTTATAAACATAAATTGTCATTTGTTATTAGAATCATTAGATAAAAATATTAAATAATAAAATAGTTCTTGGTCGTTCATTTTGCGTTCGTCGTTCTTACAGCACGCACGACTTACCTAAGTATTAAATAATAAATATTAAATATTGTGTATCAGTTTTCGTATAACCATGTGATTATCTGTGAAGTACGTTTATTATTTTTTTTGATTCAATATTTTAATTACTTAATTTTTGCAATTCCATCAATACCTACTGACTACTTACTAACCTTCAGTCTACACTATAATAGAAGATTTCTTAAGCTCGTTGGTAAGTATTTCAATATTTGTGTTTTATTATTATTTTGAATATTATTAAGTTGATTTTAAATTTCTAATAATATATATATAGTATAAATTAATAACGATCTAATATCATCTCATTAGATATTCAGAATAATTATAGTTACAATTGTTTAATTTATGTTTTAATTTTCAGTTGAAATAATAAATTGTCATTTGTCAAATATCTAATGATGTGTGAACAACAATCCACCAGTGAAGTAGTGAATATAAGAACAGCCGATAATAAACCAAGATGGTCATATATTAGTCAATATTTTGAACAACTTTGTGATACATCTACCAAAAACTTGATTTTTAAGTGTCTTCTTTGTGGCCCTAAAGAGAAACGAATTTCCACATCAAATACTTCAAACTCAAATTTGAGAACTCATATTAAAGTATGTAAATTGTTATTTAAGACACATAATAGTCTAATAATATACTATGTAGTGACCTCATGATAAAGCTTATAATATTTTTGATATGAAAAGTACCTAATTCATAGTTAGTACAAAGAGCAGTGTTTGAATTAAGGGGAAACGAGTGAAGGAGTACCTCTAGTTTAAAAAAAATAGTTTAGAGTACCTACCGGTACTTATTATAATCTAGGTATTCAATAGTTAGATATCTTCGGGTAGATAAGCCGTTTTTTTTTTACACTGCATCCCCCCATTGAACTTTTTTCCAATTCAAGTAGTGAACATAAGTAAGTAACAATTAGTTGAGTATAAATAAATGATTGAAGCCTGAGATGATATTATGTTACCACATTTTAGGTTTAAACATATTTTAACTATTGTTATACCTAGTCAATAAAAATAAAATTGGAACAATTTTTTGTGAGAAATAAATTTAAAAAATAATGTTGATGAAAATATGTAATAACTGTTTCTGTAGGTACCTTTGGTTTACTGGAATATTAAATTATAATCACAGAACTCATAAGAATACTGAATGAATATTCCTGTAAAACTAAAACATACATACTACATAGATAATATTTCATAATTATGTTTTTTTTAATGAATTTATCTGGTTTTCAGATTATGCATTCAAAAGAATTAAACAATTTTAATGATTGTGCAAAAAAAAGATCATCGACGACAAACATTGTTGAATCTAATAAACAATTAACTTGTAGTTTTCACTTATAATTGGTTTATAACATAATTTTTAATTTTTCATATTTATAATTTTAAGCACGGATAGATGAAATTGTTTTAATTTCATTAGTATTAGTAATAACTAATAAATAAGAATAATATAATAGTATAGTGCGTAGGTAATATTAGTACCCATATTAGTTGTGAATTTTTTTATTTTAACATAATATAATATTTAATCTAATTTATTAAGACTTAGTATTACAAATTACAATACTTAATAGCATATTAATTGTTATTTTTATTTAGGTATATTATTTATAACTTCAGTTTTTATTTTGTTATTATAGATCATATATTGGTTTCACTGTCCATTGGCTTAATCCTGAAACACTTGAAAGTTATTCTAAAGGTCTTGCTTGTAGGCGTATTTTTGGACGACATACATTTGATAACTTGGCAGAATGTATAGATAAAGTAATTAATGAGTTTAAGCTTAAAAACAAAGTCACTTTAATAGTTACAGATAATGCTGCTAATTTTGTTAAAGCTTTTAGGTAAGTAAAATGTTTTTTTTTTACTCAGACTTATTAAAGTCAATTTTCACTGATTTGGTTTATTGTTTTTTTTATTAATTCATTTTTCAATTTTATTACTTTTAGAGTCTTTAATAGTGACTGTGAACAAGGTACAGAGGGTACAGTAGATGATGGAATTGATGTTCCTGACGTGAATGAGATTCCTATGAATGTCGAAGTAACAGATTTATTAGAAATCCAGGACATTGTAAGTTCATTTTGTTTTTCATTGCCTCCACATCAAAGATGTGCAGTCCATACACTTAACTTGATTGTTACTGTCGATGCTAATGATACTGAAAAAGATGCAGCATATAAAGCAATAAGTAAAAAAGTATTTTCAAAGTGTCAGGCTATATTCAATAAACAAAACCAGTCAGTATTAAGTTCTGAAAAAATTAAAGATCACCTTGGACGTTATATTATTACTCCTAATGCCACTAGGTAAATTAAATAATTATTTAATTTAATAAGTAGTAAATATCTTAATTAATGCATACATTTTTATTATTATATATTCAAATATAAATTTAAATTGGTCATAATTATTGATAGTTTATATTTATAGTCTATTATGGTTAATAATATATCCTATGGGCTATGGCTAATAATAGTAATTTGTACATTAATTACTTATTATTCATTGTTTTAGGTATTATTTTTTCTACTCATACAAATTTAAATTAAAACTGATTTTAACATTTTACTATTTTCATTAACAACTATTGTAATTAATTTCAGGTGGAATTCCTTTTATGATGCTATGAAATGTATAATGACCAATATTGATAAGATAAATATACTTTGCATTGACTTACAGTTGCCATCTATATCATCACCTGTGAAGTTTCATTTTTAAAGGAATATTGTGATGTATGTTAATTTTTTTTTAAAGTTATTATGTATGAATCCAAATTTTCTAAGTTTTAAAATGGTTATACATTTCTTATCAAATAGGTGATGAAACCAATAGCTAAGGCTTTGGATTTATTACAAGGTGTGAAGTTTGTTTCACTTGGATATTTGCTGCCAACAATTGGTGCTATTCACAAAGCATTAAATTATATTGATGGAGTAAATTTGTGTAAACCTTTGGTTATTGCGCTAAAAAAGGACTAAATAAAAGGTATTAAATATATTATATATTATTTAAGTACTTGTAGGCTGTTACTAATTCATACTTATAAATTATTCAGACTAATCATTGAAATTCTAAACAAAGTCTTTTAAAATCATTATAGGTAATATTTGTAACTAGTCATTTATCTCTGTTATGTTTAATTTAAGTAAGAATATTATCTAGTCGATGACATTGGTTTTTTTTATGTTTCAATTTTAAAATGTTCATTACTGGCTTTAAAATTAAAATAATTCTAAATTTAGCTATGTCATTTTGATCTAAGATTAAACATAATTTATTTTATTTATTATATTGAATATTGATTTTTCAAAATAATAATTTCACAAGAAAATGTATGATTCTTATAAATCAAAATTATTTATATTGTTAATTAATTTGCAGATTCAGTAGATATATTGTCTCTACATCATGCCAAGTAGCTGCATGTTTAATACCAAAATTTAAGCTAAACTGGACAAATTCTGAAAATTGTAACAAAATTAAACAAACATTTTTGGAGTTTATAACTGATAATGCTCAGTTAACAGAAACAAATCTTGCTGTAACTACCACTGCTTCTACAGACAATAATAGTAGTGATTCTGAAGAAGACTTTTTTAGATTAAATAATTATGAAACCAATGAAAATAACGATATCCAAATTATAATAAACAATTATTTTTCAAACACAAACATTAAAAGTCCATTAGATTTGCCATTAGTTTTAAGAAACGCATATATACAATGTAACACGGCTATTCCTTCATCTGCACATGTAGAACATTTGTTTAGTGCAGGTCAATTATTAAATAAACGTAGACGATCAATGGCTGACAAAAATTTTGAAATGACTTTTGTTGAAATTCAATAAATATTTAACTGATTCATAAGTTTTGCTTAGTTTTCTGAAAAAGTATTCAGTTAAAAATTAATGCCATGTTATTTTTATTTATTAATTAAAACATGTATATTATATATTTATATTATAATCTATTAAAATAAATCAAAATGTTATTCGTATATCTTATTTTGTATACTTTTGGCACCTACTACAACTACATAATTCTTTTCATCTGTATCTTTATTTTCCAAATTTAGTTTAATGTCTATTTTCTGAGTGTAATGATATTTATGAATTTTATTATTTCAAACCATATGACTAGCTATTTATATATTAAAAAAAAAAATTATTGACTTAAGTTAATAAGTTAATTGAAAGTTTCCATATAACTTTTAACTTAACTGAGTTAAAAAAAAAATTAGATTAACTATTAATTTTAAACTTTTCAGAATGGATTCTATAAACTTAACTTAACTCAGTTAAAAATTATCATTAACTTGCCCAGGCTTGCATAATACCTAAATATAATTTTCATCACGTGCGTATATTTTATAACAATTCAATGTAAATTGTATAAATCATTGATCTAGTATATTAGAAAATTAATGCAACTATGCAAGTACCTATATAACCGGGTTATAAATTTCACTTTCGTGTATATTATATAATAATTATTATTTTAATTAGTTGTTAATACAATTAAAAACGAATGTTTCTTTGATCATCCTCTATAGACTCCAAAACTACTGGACCGTTTCCAATAAAAGTTACGTTAATAGATTCCTTGAGACTCAGAGAATATTTATAGCTCAATATTTTTTCAACCTCTATAGGTTTCTATAGGTTTTTTATTATCTATTTAAATAGCTGCCCTTAGTTACAGACTATATTACTAATATGATTATTACTTTATTAGTACCAAGAAAGAGGATATATTGTAATACAATTGATATAACATTTTTCGCAAATTAATTTAAAAAAAAATAATCTTAAAATCAACTGCTCGTATATACCACCATTATAATGATTACTTTTATGATTGGCTTTCTTAATTCTGGACATATTTTGATGTAAACACACGAATACGAATACCAATCTTATCGGTATTGGATGTATGCCAGGTTTTGAGTATTTTTTGAATCAGCTTCTAGTGTTTTGTGTTTACATCAAAAATAAGTCCAGAATCAAGAAGTGGAAAGTTCTAAAATTAATCATTGTAATTGTGATTATATTATATATTTAAACTGAACCAAAATGGCAAACGATAGAAAGTTAGATTAATTTTAACCAGGGCAAGTTGGGTAATACGGCTGGTAATTCATAGCCTCATAGGATACATTATAATGTCATGATGAAATATTTTATGTGGAAAACCAAACTTTAAGATTTATGAAAAAAAAGTAACAAATTTAATAACAATCTCTTAATGATCAACACTGTTAAACGTTTTAGGTTTTCGACATGCACGCGAGTGTGTGTTGTCAGTTGTCACCTGTGGTTAACACTTTACCAACGTCTCTTTTTGTGTATAGCACAGTTGTTTTTATACATTCGAAATCGTCAGCGAGACCGTTTACTGTACAGTGCATTAATTGTTCGTTAGTACATTATTGATGACTACTGGACCAGACTAAACAAAATACAATCAACTATTTTACATTGTGATTCATTCGTGCTCGGGTTCATGCGAAATTATGTTTGTATTCATAAATATCCTTTTTATTATTTAAAAAATAATATTTTTCTCACCAAAAATGTTTAATCATAAATTAAAAGTTTTATAAGATTATACTTTTATTATTAAAAAAAATCACTTAAATACTATACGCTTTACATTAATAAATTATTATAGTAAAAATGCATAGGTACACTAGCCGTACACCATATTATTATATAATTTTTATTTCATATATTCTATATAGATGGTACGATGGACTGTATAGGTTTACGTATCGCAGTTTAAATTTTATATTTATAACTTAGCTTTTGATTAATAATTATAACAGTAAAAATTATTTCGTTGTATTTTAAAGATTAATTAAAAACAATGGAACTGCTGGGTTAAACAAATATTCTATTGGAAAATATTATCATCGTTATAATAATAGTATGTACCTATGAACTACGCGTAATGGCGGTATTAAACATAATATTAACTATAGAGATATTCAGTTAAACAAATGCAATGTGTTGTTTACATAGATATGTAAATGTAACTATATACAGGGTGTTCCGCGAGGATTCATCCTTTGTGATATCTCCTGAGATAATAAATATATCATAAATCTGGGTTTTTTTTTATTAGACTCACAGACACAAGAACTACATATATATTAAATTTTTTTGGTAAAAAAGTTAAAAAAGTTAAAAAAAAAGTTATATTTTTATTTTTGAAACAATTGGAGATTTTGACTTTTCAACATTTTATTTTCATTAATCTCATGATTTTTAATAATTTTTTTAGTTCATAGGTAAAACGGCAAAAACCGGTTTTTGTCAGGGCGGCGAGCCCCCTCTACGGCTAATGGGTATTTCCTCACGGGACACTCTGTATAGGTAAACCGTAAACCGTAAATCGTAAACGTGAATTTGTTTTTCATTTTATCGAAGGATCAAAGTTCATTGATTAGGTAAATTGATGTGTTCTCATTTGACGTAAACAGTTCATTTATAAACAATCGTACGATACAGATCATTATTAGTTTTATTCCAGTAAATAGTTTTAAGTTTAGTGGATGTTTGTTAACTTTTGAATTTCTATCCCATTGTAGACGATATTTACTCTGCCGGTTTGAGTGGCATATATCGTTATAGTACTTATAGATTATCGCGGGTCTTAACTATGCGTCGTGAGTGGTAAGCGTGACAGCACTGATACAATATTATCATTTTATTTACTTATTGTTCACCACATTTTATCGTAGTCATAGTAATAATAACTAAATACATGCTAGATGCATTCGAGCGACCAAATCATCTAAAAATATTTTATTTTACACCTATTTTTTGTTTTTAGCATGATTTTGTTACTGCTAAATCTTTCGGAACATTTCACTAACGCAAATAAAACTTGCGTCAAAAATGAAGAGAAAAGTTTAGAATGGTGGCAAACTGCGGTTTACTACCAAGTGTATCCGAGATCATTTAAGGATAGCAATGGTGACGGTATAGGAGATCTTAAAGGTAACGTTATATTATTATTTCGTACATTTCAATGTTTTATTGTGTGTTTTTGAAATTTTGTAAAGGGATTGAAGAGAAAGCTGAACACTTCAAAGACATAGGAGTGGACTGTGTTTGGTTATCACCCATTTTTAAATCACCTATGGCAGACTTTGGTTATGACATTTCGGATTACAATATGATTGATCTCGTATATGGCACAATGAATGATTTTGTTTCGTTGCAGAAAAAATTGCAATCTTTGGGTAAGTAAAGACATTTTCAGCTTGAAATAATAATAAAAATAAATAAGTAATAATATTATGTTGTTTTAACGACTTTGAGATAAATTAATTACCACCTATTTAAAATATAATTGATTGATTTTGTTTTTTATACTTAATATAATAAATAAGTATACCTATATATTAATTATTAACTTTACTAGACATCAAAAAATTATCAAAACCAAAATAGTTATGTTTATATATTATCGAAATAAATTAATAAAAATTAAAAATATAGGGGTACCTACTTATTTAAATTTAAGGTGAGTTATTTTTATTCATTTTTTCATTTTTCCAAAATAGTTTATTTTAATATTTTCAATTCACAAAATTAGTTAGTAAATAGTAATAGATATATTCGTCAATATTTAAATTATTGTGAATAAGTTATTATTTGTTTTGAAAAAAATTGCATTTGCAAATGTCCATAAAAATGTTTTAACACCTAAAAATAATTTTATTTTTGGTATAAATGCAGTTTAGATCCCACGAGTTTATTTCGATTTTTTCCCTCCAAAATGTGTGTTTTAAAGCACTGAATACAAAAGTCTAATTCAAAAATGCTCGCAAATCATTATTTTGGAAATTTTTCCAAAATTTACTATTTTACGTATTTAGGTACGAATGCACTTTGCTTTCCTACGTTTTCGTATTGGATTGTCGCCTCTTATTAATTATGTTATATTATCTTGTTATAGTATTATCTAAAGTAGTTTTGATATAAAATGTAGATTAATATATCTGTGAGCAATGTCACCTACAAGAGGTGGTTTTGCATAACAAATCGAGGGATATTTTCGATTTGCGGAGCGGAGCGATGGCGCCGAGGAGCTTAGCGACGAGTGCCGATATACGCATAGTCACTGCCCAAGCAAAATAACATTTTTAATTTAAATTTTCACAAATCCATAATTATTTTGTTCCTGTTACCTACTTGAGGTGGTTTTGCATAGCAAGTCGGGGGATATTTTCGATTTGCGGGGCGAAGCGACGGCGCCGAGGAGCGTATAGCGACGAGTGCCGATACACGCGTAGTTACTGCCGAGGGATAATGTGATATCGAGCTGAAATATTGTGTAAATTTTGCTTTTAATTTACGAGTTTTTAAACAGAAAATACGATTGTTAAAATATATTTCTATATTTCCATCCATCATAATAAACATACGATTTAAAGTTTTTTTGATATTTTTATCAAGGATAATTATCGCGTATTTTGAAAAAAATTACCGTTTTATAGTTTTTTTGGTATAACTTTTTTAGTAAAAAAATGCGTGATTTTTTGAATCAGACTTTTTTATTCAGTGCTTTAAAACACATTTTGGGGAAAAAATAATCGAAAAAATCGGGTGGGAACTAAACTGCATTTGTTCCATATCACTTAATAATTCTGTAATTTTTCTAAAATATCACCCTAATTTTAAAATTATGTTTATTTATAAATTTCATAAGATCTAACTTTCAAAAAAATTTGTATATTAACAAATAGTATATGCATTATAATATATACAGGATAATTCACCGAGCATGCTCACCTCAATTCTTTCCTTTCATAATATATTTAAGCTCTGATTTCTAGAATTTTTAAGAACCATACTTTTAATTATTTATATTATATTATACCATTTAATGAGTGTCCCGTGGCGATACATGGTTCTTTTTTTGATCGAGAACTAAGATTTTTTACTGTAAATAGTTAAAAAGATGATTTTTTTGAAAATTTTGAATTATACCTTTTGATTAAAATTTGAACGAGAAATTTATAAATTACCCATTCAAATTTCAATTTAGATAGGTACATCAAAATGTTTAAATAATGTTATTTGATTACCTAATAGGTAATATAAATTATACAGGAAAAAGTATGACTTGCTTTTGAAAAAAAAAAATGTATTATCCCCACGGAACGTTCCTTAAATGGGATATAAAATCTACAGTATAATAGGTACCAGGTACTTGAAAAATAAATTCGTAATTAAATTCAAAAATTTAAAAAATGAGGGTATGCACATAAATAGTAATATTTAACAATGTATTTTGATTTGTAATAAAAATCTATAGTAATAATTATTATATTTAAGGCATCAAAATTATTTTGGACTTCGTACCTAATCATTCAAGTGATGAACACGAATGGTTTAAAAAGTCTGTGGACAAAATTATGCCATACAAAGATTATTATATATGGAGAGATGCTAAATGCGATGACAATAATACGATAATGCCACCAAATAATTGGGTAAAGTATTTCGAGAATTCAAGATCATAATATAATATTTTGTTTGTTTTTATTTATGACGTTTAAATAAAATGTCTGTAACAGCGTATTCTGCGTATTGAATTTTTTTTTTTGCAATTTTATATTTTATTTTAATTAGTAAAATAAAAACTTATAGGGGGACAGAGCGGACTAAAGCGTAGGTTGCGACGCGCACCGTCGCTGGTTCGAACTCGGCTACGAGTGGCATTTTTCTTCGGGCAGTCACGGTGTCCGGAGAGAGAGGCCGCCATCCCCCCCCCCCCATTTGGGAATGGCATATACCTACGAGTGACTTCTTGAAAATTCTGCCAAAATTAACACACACGTGTTCAAACCCTACAGTACCCTCTCCCACAGTTCCACATGCTAATGACCTCAGTTGTTATTCCCCCCCCACCAAAATAAAAAATAAATAAATAATAATTTTTTTAAAATATTGTATAAACGTATAATATTATTATGTATACATTTTTTCAGCAAAGTTTATTCAGTAATTCAGCATGGACATGGAATAAAAAACGTGAACAGTATTATTTGCACCAATTTGACCGTAAACAGCCAGATTTAAATTACAGAAATAAAGACTTGGTTAAAGAAATGAAAGTAAGAATACATCTTCAAGAAAAAATAAAAATAAAACAATACAATATAATATATTAAGATTAAAAACTATAAACTGTCAGGGCATAACGAACTATTATGTTAATTAATTATTATATATTATTCTTATGTTAGTAACAACCTATTACCTAACCAGACTTTTAACGTTGTATTGACCATACATTTTCTTTGATATTTTACGTGTAATTAATAAAACTATATTTTAATTTAGTTTTAATTGCACCTAGATGTTTATTGTTCCTTAAATACTTCTTTATTCAAGGACAAACATCTATAACATAAAATAAGGAGTCAGTCACACAACAATAAATTAGTGTATTAATTAAAATATTTAAAATTAATTGTAAACTTCTAATTATTACACAAAGTAATCGTAATACATTGGTAGGTAACCTAAAATTTTAAAACTGGACCTTATAGAGAGTCCTTGTTTGGACACTATTTTCGGTTCACTCACCGTGCACCTTGGCACAAGATGGTGGAAGTAGTATGTTATAATATTAGATTTCAAAGTAATGATACACCAAATTCAAAAAACATGTTAAAAGTATTATCTAGTTAGGATTTATATATTTTTAAAAAGGCGTTACATGAAAGTTTTGAAGCTCTCCAAACTTTTAAAAAATAAATTACAATAAAAATAATACCAATGTAGAATTTGCATGGAATTGAATACCTAAAAAATAAAGTAAAAAAATTAATTTGATTTAAAAAGAAAAATATACTTAGATATGAGTATAAGTGTAAGGTAGAAAATAGACAAGTTATCTATGATTTTCCCGTACAACTCGTTAACTTTTTCCAGATAATTAAACATTATATAATACGATAATAAACTACAATAGAAAATACATACCTATTAATATTGTATGAGAAACTCATAACATGACTTCTTCCAAGTGTTTATACGCAAATGCTATTCTTTTTATATTAATTATGACTATAATAATTCGTTTTATGTTTAATTAATACTACTTACATACACGTAAATTATTATATTTATGGGTACTCTGGTACTCACCTGAATTTATGTTAGTTTCTGAGAGGGTTGGTTAATATACCTATTGGTTTTACAATTATATATGCATGTGTATGCATGTGTAAAAAAAAATAATTTCTAACTTTGCTTTAACTTTTTAACTAGCTTATAATTAATGCCCACTTATACTTCACAGTTACCTATTATTTTCTTTTTTTTTTATAGTACTACTAAACAACTAGGCTATACAGTAGAGTTATTTCCACGGTTTTTACATTTGTAATTATCTATAAGTTAAATCAAAATCGTTCATATAGGTAGCTTGTAAGTTTTTAAGTTATCAAAATTTTATTTATTGTTTTATTAGCATATTAAATAAGTACTTAATATAGTTATCAAAATCTTTAATTTTAACATACATACCTACAATCATATTCCTTCGATTTATGTTTGAATAAACCCTTAAAGACAAATAGGTATGTCTTATGTTTCATAATTTAATTAAAATAATTTTTTTGTGTAGAATAACTTGAGGTTTTGGTTGGATCTTGGTGTAGATGGGTACAGAGTAGATGCCGTACCTTTTTTGTTCGAGCATCCAGACTTTTTGGACGATATCAGAAAACCAGAAGAGATTGCTAAAAAAGAGAAAAATACTTATGAACAATATTATCATCCCAATACAATGGATTTAGATGAAACGTATGATATGATTAATCAGTTTAGAGAAGTAATAGATGAATACAAACAGAAAGATGGAAAAAGCAGGTATATACTGGTATCACACTAATTATTTAACTATATAACTATTAACATTTAACATTTTACTGTGGATCAATTTTTAATTCAGTATATTTTAGTATCTATCAGATAAGTACCATAAATTATATTTATTCGTAATAATAATAAACAGTATTATACAAAAATTAAACAACTTTAATGATTTCTTTGCAAATTCTCAAATTCTCAAATTTGAAATATCGTAATATTGTTACCGATTATTTTAGATCAAATGATATTTTATGATAAAATATGTATTTTGTGCATATATTACTCAAACATTTTAAAATTTTACTCTTATTTATTCTGTTTATAAAAACCTTAAATTACGAAACTTTAAGAGGACGTATTACCCGCATGTGTCTGCCTCTAACTTTTAAACGTGCAACTTAGAAAATTTGAGTTCAGTCCAACCAATTTTGTGTTGTTACGTGAATATAAGATATATAAAGACATAAAACTTAAAAAAACTTAAAGGTAAGAATATATATTATCTTTGAGCATTGGTTTTTATAATGTATTTATTTTTAAGTGAGTTATGAGTATGTGTAAAATGACAATTAAAAACAATTAATTCTTATATATCGCTTAAAAATTTTAATATTGTTAAAAACCAACGGACGTGTTTACAGATAATGTCGTTACTTTTAGATAAGTCTGATAATTGGTCGTCACACTAATTTTTAAGCTAATAACACAAAATTGTATCGTTCAAATCTGCTTTGTTGTACTTTTGTATAAGATATGAGGATAACAGAAATTCATAATATAATTATAATACTGGTGCGACGTCCTCTTAAAACCTACTCCTTGAACGAATATAGTTTAAAATTTCAATGTTTGTCGTTGCCCTGTTAATTAAAAATATCATAATATATACGGATAATAAATTTTATCACTGTGTTTAGAGTTATGATAACTGAAGCATACACTTCTATGGAAAACACTATGAGATATTATGGTAATGAGACCAATTTGGGAGCACATATGCCATTTAATTTTGGATTGATCGATCGACTAAATGAATATTCGAACGCCACTAAATTCAACGAAGCAATTAATAATTGGTTGGATAATATGCCTGATGGAAAAACTGCGAACTGGGTGGTAAGTATTGTTGCGAGTTAGTCTTTATTCAGACATCTCTCTCGCTCTCTGCAATATCTATAGGTTAAATCCAAATTGTCATCAATATAGATTTTAAACATTTTGCTTACCATATTTAATATTATATAATATAATTTATATAATTATTAATAATATGTAGTTTCTGTAGTTTCTATAAATCCCATTATCTACCTTAAATATGTATTGGATAACAATAATGGTTTTGATAAAAACAATAAAAACAACAATCACACTAAGTTATGTTATACTTTATAATATAGTCAGTTTACACTTACCTAATATTTTTAATTTTTAAACACTCAGCAGGCAAGAGTCCAAGTATAGAATATTTGATATACTTTTAAAAACTGTATTCTGTATACTATCATATTTATAACATATATATTTTTTAAATAACTTTATATACTACTTATCTATAAATTATGCATAATATTAGTAGAGTTAGAAATTCGCAGCTTTAAACAACACTGAAAAAGCATATGAAATTATGCCCTACATTGTTTTTTTTACTAAAATTCATTTTATGACGAACTAATTTTGTTTTTTTTTTTTTTTTAATAATAAAATTACGTATGTCTGTAATTATCGTAGGTTAAAGCTGATTTAAATTTTAAATTTTAATACTTGTACGATGTAAAAGCGAATACCTATACAAAACACAAACTTAAGTAATAAGTAAACATATGGTGACTACAGACTAATACATTTCATCAACAGTTTCTCCTGTTGGTTATCACCCATAATATTATATTTTTTTCTATTACACTTTGACAAAACTAATTTTCACAAAATAAATGATTTTTTATTCGGACACATTACAAAAATAAAATATACAATTCAATGCGCTTTATGTGTGCAGATCGGGAACCACGACAATCCGCGCGTGGCCACCCGGTTTGGCGGCGAAATGGTGGACGCCATGAACATGCTGAACATGTTGTTACCCGGCGCCGCGTTCACGTACATGGGCGAGGAGATCGGCATGTCGGACACGGCCATCCGCTGGGAACAGACGGTGGACCCGAGGGGCAAGAACGCGGGGTTTAGCGGTTTCCGGACATTGAGCAGGGACCCTGCCAGGTCGCCGTACCAGTGGAACGCCAGTGCCAACGCCGGGTTCACGGTATCCTCGAAACCGTGGTTACCGGTGAACCCCAACTACTGGAAGCTGAACCTGGACGCGCAGCGCAAGCAGCACTGCAGCCACTACACCGTGTACAAGCGGTTGGCCAAGCTCCGGAAGACCCGGACGGTGCAGCGCGGTTCGTTCGAAGGCAGAGAGCTGTCCCAGTGGGTGTACGCGTTTACCAGGTAGGTGGTAAGGTGGTGCACAGTGCACGCGTAATTTGACCTGCAGACTTCGGAGAATGAATTTCCATGTCAAACAAATTAATTAGGTTTCCCTCGCCTCGACAGTGGCGATTCTAATAAAAAAATAATCAAAAATGAAACGCATACGCAATATAATAAAAGGAAATTAAGACATATACCTATTAATAGGTAGTGGTACTAATCATTTATAGTAGGTATACCTGATTAATATTACTCTAGGTAATAATGAAAATATTTTAATTTCTCATTTTTTATTCTTCAATAACAGTGCAGTCACAGGTGTTAGCTATAGCAGCCCAATAATGCCCATTGCCTATATACACATTAAATGTGTCAAAAATATGAAAACAATTATTTTTGACAACCAACTTGTTGATATAGGTACCTATTTGATTTATTAATTTATCCTAACCTTGGGATTCATATGTTAACAAACACCTTTTTATTACTTAGGTATTCATTTGTTCAATATTTATAATACAATAATATACCGAACAAACAATCTTTTGTGACGATAATTTATTTTTATAATATTATATTATTAACGATCGCAGTGATCGTGAGGTCAACGTGCAGAAACGCAATATTATTACTATTTGCGTGGTGATTTAATCGTTTTTGAAGATCCCGCACAAGTGAAAATGGCCTGTCTATTAACTATTAAGTTTGTCCATACACTTGTGTCTGTATAACACAGAAAAATATAATGAAATATCTCCAAATAATATGTTTAAGAAACGTTCCTACATACATTTGATATCCATACAATCTTGTTATTATTATATGAACGGCGGACGGTACTTTATCTACGATTTTACGTTTTGTCATTTGACTATAGGTCACTGCCGTCAGCTGAAACTTACCTGGTGGTAATGAACGTGGGCTCGGAGGACGAACGTGTCGTCTTGAGTGATTGGCCAACTTTGGAAAAAGACGAAACGTGGCTGGTACACACGCCAAGCGTCAATTCACAATACTCAATAGGGTGAGGAGCAATTAATGATGATATTTCATTTTAGTAATACTTGATAAGCACAACGTGGTATGAAATAAAAAAAGAACTTACATGAGCAGTAGACATCGTTAAGACATCCATAATTTATCCGCGAAAATGGTTATACGTGAGACACACATTTGTAGACAGTGTTTTCAGTAACTTTACCAAATGTTCACAATGTTTGGAAATGTATACTTTATCAATGGCATAACGTTTTTTGTAATTTTTTTTTTTCGATAATTTAAAGACAATCTAAATCATTCATTCGTAAAGATTAGTTTATTTTTTATAGACTATAATAATATGTATAGTAAGTAAATAAGTAATAGTATTGATATGAAAAAAAAATAAAAGCGCTACGACACAGATAATAATAATATTATCGTCTATGCCATGTTGAAGATTGGTAAAACTGCTGTAAAAATTGTACTCGTAAAGTTGTTTTGCACCATTTATCTATTTTATTTTAACCTCATAATTACGCAACAATCATGTAGGTGAAGACGTTTAAAAATATTTTGGATTAGTTTTAAGAATAGTAATATATTTTTCTTGACATTTCATTAATCTTGCCTATATAAAACGCCTTAAATAGCAGTTGTGTGGTGTCCTCAAAACAATTTATAAAATAAAATATCGCTGTATAGTAGGTACTAAGTGTATAAGTGTATTTTACAACTGTAAATTTGTTATTAATTTTGGACAATAGTTAAATATTATGTGATTTAAAATGCATAAATATTATATGGGTGTATAATTATATAATTGATTTATATTTCCCATCATAATATAATTTATTTACCGGATAAAATACTAAATGTAAAACAAATTACATTTCAGTTAATTTTTAAATATTGTTTTTCAACTAATTGGACCGGTAAGATGCGTTAATCGTCGATTTTTAATTTTTTTAAATAAGCATACATGAGTGTATGTGTGTTTTTCCTGTGAACGGATGTTTAATGGTTTTAGGTGATAGGTAACTGATAAGTTAGATCACTTGACTACAACCTAAATTATGTGGTACCCGTAACCGTATGATTATGTATACTTATATATACGATAGTAATATATGTTATATGTATTATTTTATATTATAAATTATAATACATATAAAATAATATACATATAATCATTGATTATAAATAATATAGTATGCATTGCCTATATTATTAGTTATATTGTTGTAATCTGTACCTAAAGATAAGTGTTTCATTGGTTTTTTTTTACCATTTAGACATTCACTTAAAACAAACGGATTCACATTGAGACCGAAATCTGCCATGGTTTTGTGTAACAAAAGACATTCATCGTCATCCTCGTCGGCAACCCCGTCAATATCTCGATCATCGCTGGTGTTTCCAGTGGCAATGTTCGCGGTCGCCTTGGGTTTCATACTTACCAAACCGTAGTCGTCACTCATCTATGAACATTGATTATTTCTAAGAACGCTAATTTATTGGAAAAAAACGCCACTTCTAATTTTTAAAAATATAAATTAGAATATAGGTACAGTACCTACATCATTATAGTTTTGAAATGTATAATGTTCATTTCTTATAATTAATAGTTATCATTGGACTTCAAAATTGCGTTCACAATATTTTATATTTTATTTTATATTGATTATTTCGAAAAAAATAAAATTGGAGAAAAAAAATTAGGTAATCACGCGGTAAATTAGTGAATGGTGATCGATAACTTGTGACCTAAATGTTATAATCAATACCTCTAATTTGAAATGATTATAGTTTGTCGTGCCTGTAACATAGCAACGTATTTCGTTGGTTTATATTTCTACCTATTACCTAATACATATATTAGTATGCTCGGAAAACGACAACACGCCCTCGTCTTAGTATCATATTTCGCACGTAAGTACATATTGTGTGTAGATATAGTATATTTGAGAGGCTGCCTACGTGAGTAATATTTATTTATTTTTCGATTTTTAAGCCTGAGTTGTGTTGATCATATATTTTTAATCGTAATCATAATGTGGAATGCGCAAAAAAGATATATTTCATTATTTTAGACTTTATATTCTAAGTAATTAATAGTTATTAATTCACAAATTTGAAATTATTTTTACATTAAATAAATCACCGATATTAAATAAGTTTAATAAAAAAATTTTAAATTAAAACGTGCATCATATGTGCGCGTGTATGTTGAGTTGCCTATTTATCAATTTTCGGGCAAAACAATGTTATATTTTAATAAAATGAATTACTATTGCTATTGCATTTTTTTTATATACTTTACTTCACCAATGTTTTTGATTTTTTTTTAAGGACAGTAGTTTTTAAATTTTGCAGTCGATACCAGTAGTAGTTTGGGACAACAAATACATAATAACATTTTTTTTTCTTGCTCAGGCTGAAAACTGTTCACGCGTAGGTACTACTGACGGTTTATTTTAAGACTTTTATTATTTATATATACTGTTGGTTGTCAAAATTATTATTTATTAATATTTAGAAATTCAAAATAATTAACTGGGTCACAGAGGGGTTGATTTATAATACTATACTGCTTGTCTGTAATCTGCATGAACCATTGTAGGTTTATCTATAAACTCAGAATAGAACAAATAAAATATTATTATATTAATTTAGGTTTAAAAAAATTAAAATGGTATTATTTGATACTTGTGTAGTTGTGTATGTTACTTGTTGTGAGTATATTAATTTAAATATTACTAATTACTAATTTGGCATATGCTTTGATATACCTAAACAATTAAAATTAATTTGGTTTTATTATTAATTTGGATATAGTTACTAATTATTTATAATATGAATAATCTATTACGATGTAATTGATACAACTAAATGTGCAATAAAAATTCAATTATTACATCCTGGTGACTACTGATAATACTGATACACAATGACCAATTTTTACAATCTAGTTGCTTATTAAATTGTAACCTCCGCAGTTACATGTTACTCTACAAAGATTGATACAAATACACGTTACAAAGTACAAATAAATGCTAAAAATAAAAATATCTTAGTGACTCGGCGCGGCGCAGTGGCTAAATGTATGCGTGATTGAAAGTAAGCAACAGCAGCTGCAACAAGTTCCCGGATGGGTGCCACACATACACGTGTTCCTAACCAACTGCACTAACCGTCCCAACCTTACCGTATTAACCCTACAAACCTTACAGGCTTATGTCAAAGCCTTAAATCTAAAAAAAATAATTATAATTAAAAAACATCTTATTACCATTAAACCATACATTTAATATTTAAAGCACAAATGTTTTAAAATATAAAACTAATTATACCTATTGTTATTTTTAAATTATTAAATATTAATTTATACGTATGTATAAAATATTGAGTTTTATTAAAAAATTGCATAATTAAACTAGAGATAATTTAAACATTTTTAAATTTATTTTATATTAAAGGAATAAGAATTGAATTAATTATAATAAAAATATTATGAATAAATTTGTATTAATAATCATGGCTAGGTTATTTGAATTAATAAAATATGATATATTTATTGTATATTTATAACTTAATATGACTTACATGAGTGTACTACAATTAGATGTAGTTTTCAATGAGCCAGATAGGTACTATTGATTTGTCGCTATTATATAATTTATATTGTGCTTATTAATAATAAGTTCATTAATATTATTTTTTTAGTTACAAAATAAGGTCTGTCTAAACTCTAAAGTTAGGATATACGTAGATGATATAATAACTTGGATGTTTTTCACTGATTTTATTTATCGTAAAATACAAAATGTATAAACTATAAGTTTCATGCAGTAGAATGCCACATTATTATATTATGATCAAGTGTCAATATAATTTCGATAGATTATAATTTGTAGATTCATTACGGTACATTGTTAATAGCTAGTTCCATTGGCGCAAGTAAAAAGGGGGCTTGGGGGGACTTGGTCCCCAAAATGTCAGTCAAGTACCCCCAGTTCAAAATCTAGTAATTAGTACTAATTTTTATATTCTGTGGTACTAAGCAATATGGCCTATGGGGAGGGAGGCTTGAGTTCCCCCAAAAAATTTAGTCAATTTGCACCTATGGGTAGTACTACGTTATAATATCTCAAACAAATTGGCAATTTACGAAATTGGTATTCAGTTTAGTATAAATTCTTAATAAACTTATAAAAAAAATTGTATTTATAATTTTGATATCTGACTTGCGATTTGCGGTCATAATATATTATACTAGTATAATATAACCATAATATAATAATTATATTAAAATCAAAGTTGATTATTTTTTAATTAAGTATTAACTATTGAAAAACTGAAAAATCCGTATCCAAAACAACAGAATTATTACTTTATAACTACCTATGTATATTATATTATCTAGTAATTTTGAGAAAGCTAGACTTTATAATATAAAACATGTACCTAGTTTACTGTATTAAACGATATTATAATATTACAGTTTAAAATCGATAATGTAATATTTATGTTTAAACTCAATGATTTCGTACAGTTATTCAATTTTCAGATAATTTCAGTAAACATTTTGATAACATTTAATATGTTTGGACAACTCAATGCAAGCCCGGAGAACGTTCAAATGCAACAAGAAAAAGCAAGACGTAGATCAATTAAAAATAAAAATGAATGGATATTTATAATGTATTATTTGCTTATATATTAAAAAATGCCTAAAATATAAAATTTAAATTCTCTGGTTATCGAAAACCCAAGATGTAAATCAAATAGTTAACTTGAATAACTTACAAAGAAAATGTTGATCACTTGCAAATGTTATCAAAATATAATGTATAATATTATATGTCATTAAAATTATTCATGTGCTAAAAACGGTTTACAAATTTGCCAAGTAATTAAATAAAATATTTATGTTTATTTTATTCGTTAATCTGCAGTAATACAGATTAAAATATGTTTTGATTATATTAATCTTATTTTTTATGGTAACTATATACCTACCACATTGCAATATGCTATATGGAATAATGAAATTAGTGTAAAACTTTTTAATGTATCGTTCATGGAAAAAAAAACAACTAAATAAATTATATTAAGTACTTCACGTAGTTTCGTGTGGTACTTTTATGTGTTTATAAATAGATTTGAATTTATAATCATAATATGTTATTATGTAGGATTTATTTATTTGTTATGACGTAGGATATAATTGGAAATCTATAGATATTATGAGCGTTTCACTGAAGACCATAATCAACCAATTCAATTATATTGTTTTGCTTTTCACATCCATGAGTGATACCGGAATAAATTGTTAAAATTATGAATATGGACCTACAGAAGCCATATATAATAAGTCGTGTTGTTTCGTAATTTTTCTGAAACTTTGCCGTTTGAGAAGAATATATAATTTTTTAACAATAATACTAACTCGCTTAACAAGTAAAATAAAGCTAATTTTTCATCGTATAATTATTAGAAAAAACACTGGATTCAATTAGAATTACTTTAAAATAAAATGCAGCGTATATTTAGGACGAATACTAGTATGGTTATGATCTTACGGTCATATACCAACGAAAAGAATATATATATTATAACGTGGGTGTATTTATAATTATTTACGTTTGCAATTTTTCAACAACAATCAAATGTAACAGAATTTCGTAAATATATTGTCTGTAAAACAATACACGTCGTTAAAACGTTGCAAATGATCGTCTGAAAATTATTACAAAGCATTGGCGGTATATACCTATATTAATATTATTTCATCACTGAGTTACCGAAAAACAGTAATCATACAGTTTTCGTTACACTACTTATACCTATATAAAAAATATAGGTACACTACAATTGCGACATACAATTTAACAATTTACATAATATTTTACAATTGTCAAATTCATATTGAACACAATCGGTGTGCGTAGGTACGTAATAAATAATAATAATATTATAAGAACTCACAAGGACAGGTTGCTGTTATTTTGGTGACGTTTAATTGACACACGTCATTTTCATTTCGTAAAATCATTCCTTATTGTGACACACGTTGTATTATGAACTAAATGGTTATTTCATCGAGAAGATAATTGTTCGGATAATCGTGTATAGAAACTGTGCTCGTGTTTCAAGATAATATTAATTCATCCCCTATTTGTCATATCACGATTTGCAGCCAATCTTCTATTAAAAATAATGTAAGTGTCATATTTTTTGTTAAAAAAAATATTTTGTTTCTTTGTGAAAAACGTACTTCGTGTTGCTGTCAAGGTTAGGTTAGGGTATATTGGAGTCGATAGGTAACGGCGTAATGCACAATAATTGCATTAGTTTTGAATATAGTATACAACAAGTATAATAATATCATTGACGTCTCATTTTATACTTTTATTTCATTAATTAATAAATAAAAAATACCTACATTATGGTTAACTATTCCACACTGAACAGACAGACCATACATTATAGACGTGTATTCGTGATATTATGCCATACAGACATTTTATTTACATTATGAAAAATGTACGTAAAAATTTAAATCACTTACGTTCGCATTGAATGCGTAAAAAACAAAGTCGTTCACATTCACCTTTTTTGTATGCAATGGAACCTTGCAAGGAACATGTTAAGATAACGTCGTATCTGCGAGAGCTGCTGTTGCTGAGTAACGCATAATAATTGTACCTTACCTAAGAAGAATCAATTTTACTCTGTTATTTTCAGTAGGTATTAAAATCTATTGATATATTATACAATTGAAAGGTAAGAATAATATTATCTGGGCCCCACATAGGGATTTTTGATATTATAATTTTGAAATAGTAAATTAATTCATAAATTTAATTTGAAATTTGAAAAATGTTACCGTACGTACAAGACACTTATACGATGGCTGTTCTTAAAAAGAAAATGAACGTTCATAATAATAGTTATTTTTTAAATTGTATTTTATGTATACATGTAAATATGAAATAATTAAATAACATAGAATTTGATATGGGTATTATAATAAAATAAAGTGCCTACCTTTAAATAAATTCAATATATAATCACTGCAGGGTACCAATTTTTTTCAAAAAATCATAGCCAAAGTATAGAATCCAAATCTGATGCTAAATAAATTTAAATCGCTAAGTCAAAAATGTTCTTTTTCTGTATAGTTACAAATCCATACTCATTCAACTATTATAAATATTATAACAATACAAGTATAATGAACTACAGATATGAATTATAAATAAGTTTTAATATGTAAAATACCAAATAATAAAATAAATATTTCTGATTTCATTATAATGTATGAATACATAATTTAATTAATTTAATATTTACATATAGTAAATAATGCAGAAAAGTAGTTAGTTACTTACTAGAAAATAAAGGAATACAATAGGTATAAGTATTGATAAATTTAATATAATACCACTTTTTATTTATTTTTTAACAAATTTACCATAATGTCCTTATTAATACTTTTATTAAACTAACCCCGCATTGACCTCCATTTCATATACAATGTTATTATGCATTTTACATTTCAAAAAAATCTAAATTTTACTATTGCATAATAATAATATGAATTTATCGATACCACCATATGGATAAAATGTAGATATAATTGTCACAGAATAATAATACTAAAAATAAATTTGAAAAAAAATAACTTTACTTGAACTTTCAACAGATTCTTCAAGTCCCTCGATAATATGAACTCAGTTCCGGTTCACGTTCTATTCGACATCAAACCTAAATGACCAAGTGAGTGGCGTTCGAGCAGACTTAACGAGTCTTTCGTAAATCAATACGAAGACGGACGCGTTCTTTCCGAACACTGTCGAGTAGTTAGTATATGAGACATATTATTTTACACCGTCTAAAATCGATTGTAATTTTGACATTTTACTAGATCGTTTACATATATTATTTGGTACAATTATGTAGCGGCGGTGGTCTATCGTATAAAATATAATGCATATACATGATACGGCCGTACAGAACAACACAAGCCGTGTTTACACTAATGTATTCTCAGATGGTCGTGGCAGATAAGTGTAATGTTTAATTTAAACAATTAGTCTGGACAATGGTGGTTTCGTACAAACTCGAGTGCTACCACCGCGTCAGCTGATGATAAATGATTATACGAATATTATACAATTGACACGCGGCAAAGGGTTCGGATCGATTCCTTTTGAGAACCGGTCGGACAAAAACGCATATAATTTAATATACACCTCTAACCCGTGTAACGAGATTTTTAAAATTCAAATATATCCATCCACCGGCCCGATTACCGAATCGAACGTTTCGGGAACCCGATGGTCTTATTTATCGGGAGGGAATACACATTATAATAAATAATTTATAAGACGTATCATAGTAAGTCGTTATGGGTAGAGATAGTATGGGTATACAGCAGCATACGCAGACTCAATAATGCGCTCTACGACAACGCCCGTCTACTTCGCTATTATTTTTTCTCGCTTCGGGTACAATGATTGAATGAATGATCGACGGTAAACGATATAATATTTCAACAACGACGACGACGACGACGACCCGACTACGTAATAAACATATTATTATTATTATGTGGACGGGCTGGGGATATGATTTTCAGAGGGGCTTTGATTTTTCAGTCGTGGGTATAGAGGGCACTGGGGCCGGTAGGGGGCAATGATAAGAGTGTACTTATATGAATATCAATTATTCGACTGAAAGCCGATTGGTACAGGGTTGATTCACGGTTTTTGGGGGGGTTATTCCTCTTGCCCCACCCCTGAGTCCACCCATGGCAATAAATTCCGTTTGACGATACATTTGTTTATATTCGTAGCATTACTGCCGTCTGTTATCATTTATCCAGGCCACAGATACAGTAGTGGTAAAAGGATGTACTCGATTCGAATCATTATAACTTAACAGAAATATTCCCAGTGGAGTCATTTCAGTATTTAATAGGGGAGGGGACGTTTTGACTGGCTCAAATAACTGAAAAAACAAGCCACTCGCTGCAGGCCTGCAATTTCTACTTACATTTTTATTACAGTACAATTATTATTGTCACCTAAATCTTACATAATTTTTTGATATGTACAAAATATACATAATTATTATGTATTAGGCACAATTAGTCTAAATTTTTGGCAAAAAAAGATGTAGGGAGCTAAACACATATTATAGTTATACACTTATACCTACCTATACGGCTATACCTAAACCTATACTTCAGTAACGTAATTTTAAATTTTCTAGAGGGGCCGAACAAATTTTATTACAATACTAAACACGACTGATATTAAAGAAG
Organism: Sitobion miscanthi; assembly: GCA_008086715.1. NCBI lineage: Eukaryota > Metazoa > Arthropoda > Insecta > Hemiptera > Aphididae > Sitobion > Sitobion miscanthi. The sequence goes on from CM017797.1 coordinate 7,065,321, forward strand.
GTTACTGAAAAAGTGAAAAATATTAACGAAGGATGTTTAGAAATTTCAGATAAATTTACCACTGCAAGCTGTTAAGTTTTTGGAATTTTTACTGTGTCAGCTAATACATCATAAGCGCACTAGAATGAAAATAATAATATTTGAAAATTAAAATCGTTTAGGATAAAAATATAATTTTTGTTGTACTTGTATACATGCTCACATACAAATCTTTGTAAAATATGTGTACCTGTTTATGAGTTATAATATTATACATGTTATGATTAATGCGTATATGTCCGCGTCTTTCCGTTGACCGTTCGACAGAAGAAGAATAAACAGTAATAGGTCACACTGAAAAAAAATACATAATTTGTTTCTTCATACAACAAGTACTCACACACATCCACACACACACACACACACACACACACCCACACCATATTTACATACAAATCTTAATATCTCATATACACATACCCACAAGTCTATTAATTCCAACTAAAAAACTACACATATTAATTATTATTGTAGGTAATAATAATTTACCAGTGGCCAGTAGGTGCCTATAATATTATATATTTTTACAAAAATTCAATATTTATGTTTATTTAAAAATAGTTTAAATTTTTTACAAATGTTTTTGTAACAACAATAATTGGGCTGCTTTTAAAATCAGACAGTGGAAAATACCAGAATTCCTCTCTCCCAAATTATACTACTGATAGTAGGTGATCATCATCCATATAATACTCGTATGTTGGTCTTAATGGTAATGCGTTGATGAGTCCCTAATATTTTTATTTCTTCGCTGTATCATAGGCAAAATATATTGTATGTAAATATTTCTACATTATCATATCATATATAATTTAAAATACTGCACTTACAACGTCAACAAAACGGGATGATATCGCGAGTGTTCGTTTGAAGGTACCTACGTGGGAGGCGATAAAACATTATATTTTAATATTTATTTTAGTGCTATTTTCGCATAACGCCATACGATTTCAAACCAGTATCTAAACAACGGCCTCTTTAAAACGAATTACAAAATGTTTAACACTTATGCAAACTCACAGCTCACTCGGGTTGGGGCACAATTTAAGGGTTCATCTTGAGATATTAAGTCAAAACGGTTATCGTCGTTATTAAAATAAATTTACACATATTATACAAACGCATATTATTTCAGTATAGATCATTATAAACCTAATTTGATACTTACATAAACACAAACGTACTTATCCGTTAAATTACCGCCGACCAATTCAAATATTATTGTATACATATTATTATCGGTAGGCACCGCATCATGTTATTTGCATCGATGTAAAAAAAAAATGTATAGGTACATTTACAATTGTTTTAGAATAAGTCGTGTAGCTTAAAGCAGATTTTTTTTTGAAACCAGTTTAAGGCCGATCGGCTAGATCGATATAAAATGTAGTCAATAAATACTAAATAGTGTACCGGGATGGGATTTCAATGAAGCTAGTTAAAGAACTAACGTTTTTCAATACGATCATTTTATGATTGGGCAGGTTTAATTGTATAAACTCAATAGTTTTTTTTTTATCACTTTCGGAAAAGTTTTTACTCGTTAATGGTCAATACGGTAATATGGTATACGTCCACCGATGTTCAACAAGACATACAAATCAGCTACTGTTATTTAAAAGTTTGAAAAAAATCAGATCGGGAGGGGGGTAATGTAGGTATATATACATTTATATAATTACATAGTATTCTATATTGAGCCTGATGTTTCTGTCAACATTTACAGTGAAAGAAATGATAAAATTACTTACGATCATTCCTGCAGGTTACACGATAATTGTTTTTCTATAGTGATTTTTCATTGTGCGTATTAAGGTTGAAATAATAAGGTATAAATATTATTCGAACAATACACAACGGACTACGTCTTAGCTACGATCGCGATTTGCTCATATTATTATACTATAAAAATGTATAGTTTTTCGTTTTAAAATGTGCGAATATAATATTTTAATTCTTATGCCGAACATAATAGTATAATATACACAGGTACTAGTGTACTACCCTTTAATAACAGATTAGATTTTGTACAACTCTTTAAATTTTATTCTTTTCGTTTCTCCGATGAAAGCCCAACAACGCCCCTGATGTATAAGCATATTATTCCTTAAACAATATTGTGCCGACGACGTCTTTTGTGCCTCGAGAACACTAAAAAATTATGATTTTGGTTCACATGAGTGAATCATTACCCTCTCGTGCGTCGGCCGGGTACGGACGGCTTCACCGCATTTTGTTCAGTTACCTCCTAAAAATTTATTAGACTAAGGAATTAATATATTATTATTACCTCACGCGGATGTGCGTTTGATTCAAAAGGAACATTATTGTACGTGTTGTACCTATAGGTATACGGTTGGATGTAGAACAGCTGATGTACAGCATAACATTGTACATATACACTGCACAAATGATTATTAAACAACGAACGATGAATTTTTAAAACACAAATAAAATTTATTTTCATATCACTTAAAATTTTTATTTGTATAATATATACGTATATATAAATATTCTTTTTACAATATAGGCCTTTGATACACTAATATAATACAATTTACTACGTTAGACCGACGAATGTGTATGTTGGCCTAACATACTCTTTCGGAGTTAAATTCTTTAGTAATACAAGATTGTACAAATATAGTGCACCTGTAAATGAATGGAAGTTTTTTCTTTTCTTTTTTGATTGGATGTTTACAATATAATATTACAAATACATTATAATATGCAATAACATTTAGGTATACATGTTATAATGTTGATATTTAAAAAAAAATCATAATTTTTAAATATTTAATTTAAAGGCACAGTAACAGAGGGGTTCAGTCGTATGCGATACTATTTTTTGCAATTTAATAAAAAAAAAACATCTGTAGTATCGTTAACGTCATCAAGTATATACGAGAACCTTTAAATCAAAAGACAATTAAAATAACCCATCGATAATAATTACACTAAAAAAAAAAAAAAATTAAATACTAATAATATAAATCACAGGTGGCCCCCACTTCATATCGTAATGGAAAACGATAGAGAGCTGATGTTAAGACTAAAAACAATATGATATAATATATTATATATTATTTCTAATAATATCATAATAAACGATAATACATCCAAACGCGCCGCACGATGATTGAATGGCATTATCAAATTTTTACGACGATCGGTTGTCGGATAAATACAAAACGAAATGCTCGTTTATCCGCAAACATAATATAACAATATACCCAACGCGGTAATAACCACAAATAATTATATTATTATATTATATTTTATACATTTTATTTATAGGTGCGCGTCATGTCGTCGAGGCGAGAATGTACTCGCCACTGCTATGTGATCACCAATAACCGTTGCAATCGTCATCACCGGTGACGACGACGGTGGCGGTGTGCTACCTCCATTCGGAAGTGGCGGCTGTGGCAGCGGCGGTGTCGTAATACGAAGCGGGGGATTTGTTTCAATAAGCCGCAGTGCCGTGATGGTGATGTGCCATCAGTGGCGTGTGGTGGTGCGGGTGATGGTGATGGTGATGGTGGTTTAGGTCGGTCAGATAGTGGTGACCGTGGTCGACGGACGACGGTTGAATGGACGGCGCGCCGGGTCCGGTGTTCATGTACCTGTTGAGGGTCAGAAGATCACTGTTAGACAATCGATTTGATAGAATAATATTATTATGCACACGTTAGAAAAAGCGATTTCGTGTCGTCGAGTTTTTTATAACAGGCGCGTCCGAATTTTGTTATTAATATAAAAAATATATTTCAATTATATTATAATACGAGAACGCGGAAAAGATACTATAATAAAATATAATAATTGTTGTTATGATAATAATATATAGACGACGGTGGAAATAACGAGGTGCATTATAAACATAATACATCTTCTTATTCTTCACGCCGCGAATTATTTTCAGACCGACGACTTTCGAGCAATCTACTCATAGTATATTATTGTATGGTCGATTAATACGTATATCGTATTGTTGTATACCTTGTACAATGTACATGTCTTATAGTTGAATGTACAAAAATTCGAAATATATGTTTCGTTTCACGTTGTCATTTGTTGTGTATCTATTGGGACATACATAAATATATAATATGTATTTATTATAATTTGACTGCAAAGTAAATTAAATTGCATTGGTCGATAAGTGATAAGATACTCTAAACATATAGCTTAGGCTTTCTGTTGTTAATTGTTTAACAAAAATATGCATTCGGGCTATGGATATTTTTTTTTGTTTCTAGTCGATTTTTCGTAAGGGTTTATAGCTGTCAAAATATATATTTTATGAATCATAGATTTTCCTTGTAGAGGAAAAATAATCGAGTTGCTATGGTTTTATTTATCGGTTTAGTTAATATTGTATTAAATGTTTTTTTTTTTTGGAAATTTCCACTAGTTTCTAGATGATGAGTCGATGATGGTTAACCCCAATAATAATATTAGAAAATATGGTCGATATTGGATTGAATTATTTTGTCGGTAAAAACATTTTTTTCTCATCGGAACGTCATAATATTATACACGTCAGCAGTCGACACCCGAAAAGATTTTTCTCCATCGTGCAAAGCTACTATTATAAATTATATTAGGCTTTATATATTAGCCTATATTATTATGTACTGTTTTTTTTATTTTTTAATATCTGGTCACCATAATATTATAATATACAGCATAAAAACACATAAAAATTCTTATTTAAGACGTGCTTACCAATCGGACGTTGGCGGTGTGGGAAGTGGCAGTGCCGTCGGGTGTAGGACGGACGGCGTCTGTGCTCCGTGGTGGTGATCCACGGGCGACACGATGCTGGGCGTCGCAGTGGTGCAACTGTCGGTCACCCTGATCGAACCACCGGACGAGCAGTTGGAGTCTTCCGAGTCGTAGTTGCCGTCGCTGTCCATCTTGCCGTTACCGTGCACCTGCGGAGATAAATACGAATTAATAAGATATTAAAGCGACTGAATCGAGCGAGAATGGGTCGCAACGAGTATATTATTCGGCGGGTTGGTCTCTGGAGAGATGATATTGTAATACGTATAATAAACCGAATGCGTACCTTCATGTGCTTCCTGAGGGAACTGGGATGAGTGTACGACTTGTCGCAGCCAGATATCCTACAGTTGTACGGCTTGTCCGAAGTGTGTACGTGCGAGTGCTTTTTCCTGTCCGAACTGTTGGCGAACCTACGGTCGCATCCTTCGTACTCGCATTTGAACGGTTTCTCGCCTATAAAAACACCAACAATGTTATGTTAATATTATTATTGTTATTATTATCACCGTAGTTATTATTGCAACGATCTGTATTCGTGCATCACGTGGCTCATGAACAAAATCACGAAATATAATACAAGCGATTCCAGTGTTACTGCAGGAGGTTAGGAAACTGTCAAATGCACACAATGCGTTCTTACACAATAATTTACAGCAAAAATTCGGTAATGTACATTATTTTTATCGTTTTCGTTTCGATAGTGTAGTAATGGAATTTTTCGGAACAAAGACATCCAGTAAATTACTTATTCAATACCTACATATTGACGGTATAGAAGGAAAAAAAGGTCGTTTAAAAACCTTGAAGATTTTAGGTCCGAGACCCTTTTTTTTTTTTGTGCGTGGTGTGGTCAATATCGTTACTTCTGGAGTTAAGGTTCACTTGTGTTACTCGGATAACCCATAAATCCTCTTCTAAATGGTATGGGAATATACAAAAGACCTTTATACGTAACCCGTATCGAATCGTCGATTTCTCCAAAAAAAAAAAGAAAGAAATATTTTTCTGTTTTTATTGTGAGACCAAATTTTGTGTAACATTGACACTAAGATTGACGAATATGTCCTTGGTCATGATATCGTATTATCTTTTAGCGTGTAAATTGAGTTCACATCCATCGCATTGGTATGGTAGTTATTTAGGGATAGAATTTTCCATTCAAAATATATTTGGTAGTACCTACATTTTTCTTGTTCAAAATGTATACAAAAAATAACAACAATAATAATATATTGTTATTACGCATTTAAAATATATTGACTACGGGAGGTGAACCATAATGTTTCCCATCCCACCTATTATCGTCACAATATCTATTTTGACGAACATAATTTATTCTGAAGTTTTTATTAACGTGCAATTACACGATTCAGACATGATTGGAGTTTATGCGGTTGGTCACACGGTATGCCTATGACCTCTTTTACTATAACTCGTAGACCGATATTGTTATTCATTGCAAATATTTTTCATTTTCCCTCCCGTCGTCCTATCGACTCGCACTAAGGTCAGACAGTTGAAAAGGAGTTGAAAGCTTGTTATCGACAATCTGATTATGGCAATCGACATGGTAACGTTCTAGACGGATTCACACCTCCATATGGGAACCGGACTACCGGTCGTGATGACGTGTTCAGTGTTTTGTTCTTGTATAATAATGTAATATGAAAGACCCCATTATACGTGTAGTTGCTGTATATAGGTATAGTCGTTAAATACGTATACTATACATAGGAATACGTTTTAGGGGTAGGACTCGGGCGATGATAAAGTAGTGAAGGTACGCGACGGTCGTTTAACAGACTATTAAAAATATACGAAAAAAAACAAATGTGTAATATTTTCGGCCACGACATAATAATATATCAAACGATAAAACAAAAAATAATACGACCAGATAATATTATTATATTAGAGACGACGTATTTCGTTTTTACATTATTTAACCGCCTACGCGCGCCGGCTAATAAAATTATATTATATTACTATTGAACTACGGTCAATATCAATATACGACGTGGTCAGTGGAAGCGAATATTCCCCCGGCGCCTAAGTCGCGGGTCAGTTTCTTATCGGTAATAAACGATTAGCGACACGTAACGGCGATGTTTTCGTTTTTAACGACTCCGGAACGCCTGCATACAGGTACCTTATACAAACGAGCTGGAGATGAGTGTTTTAACGATTTACATATGTTATGGCATACAATGGACTGGAATGCAATAAAAATATACGTACGTGTGTGTATGCGTGTACATATATATATATATGCATACATCGTCAAAAGATAAGTGTAATAAAAAGAATCTTCGTTTTGCTTCGTCCTCCTGCTCCTATAATACAGGTACCTATGCTATTCTTCTTTCATAAATTGGGTGGCATTTCCAAGGACTCTTAATTTTTAATGAGTTATTTAAAAAAAGTACAACTAAACGGGTTTATGACTTATGGGTTTGAGATGCGTATAATGAAAACAACGTGGAAGTATTATATTTCGTCGTAGATGATATATACGCGTCTCCGGAATATTGTGCCCACTCACGGCTGGTACAGCTGCAGATAATATGTTGTCTACCTCTACCGGAGATTTCAATCGCAAATGGTTTGAAATGTAATTTTTTTTTTTTTTACAAATCGGAAAACGGTCTAGCGTAGGATTATAAGGAAATATGTATACTTATTAAGGAAACAAAAACAATAACAAATTCCAGCATCACGTAAGGGTAGCATGTAAACGTAACTGGACGCGTGTTGTACTGTCGTAATAATAATCTATTTTTATAAACCGATGTACAAATATCTGACTCCCACAAGTGATGGTTCTCAGATATAGCTTTTATCCCGGTAAGTTTACGAAAGAATTAAATGTGTAATACGTTGTGTAAAGGTCAAATCAATAATATTATACAGGCATAAGCATAGCGGTGAAGTATTACGCAATATCAATCGATGTCGATTGTTCGTCACGAGTATAATATTATATTAAATATGTAATGCACCTGACGGAGTAATATATGTATACAAATCGAAACCAATAGTATCCATAGATCTAAAACGATTATTTATTTATTTTTATTATTGTATATTTTTTTATTTTGTTAAACTCTCTATTGTCATATTTTACACGCATCGTCCGTGACGTATCTAACATGCATCGGACGCGATTTATTTCACTTAGAACGCATTAACTTGTAAGCCCGGTGACGGCTCAAGAACTTATACTTGTCCGGCGCACAAGAAAATTCGAGGGTAACATCGAAAGGGAACAATAGAGTTTAGATGTAGATATCTTAGATTTGTGTTCTGAAACATGAATTCGGCGTGTACGCCGACGGTCACCGACCTTACAAATAGTCCTATTGTTTTATCACGTTTGAATCAGCGATGAGTGAGCGCGATGCAATTCGACTCACTGTATAGTACTTATTATATTATTATTATTATTGAAATTTCCAGTTTCCACCACCATTCACCGCCGCCGCCGCCGCCGTCGCCACCAAGAATAAATACGTCTCTGAATAATATTGAAAACGAATAAAATATCATCGGAAAAGTCAATCCATATCTGTCAGGTATATATATTTATCGTGGGTGCGTAGAACGTACGCGCGTGCGTGCGTGGGTCCACCACGAGCAGCTGGACAATGGGGGTACACATCTGCCGGACGGAAGCGTCGATGACCAATGACTCCAGAGAAGAGGGCCATTACAAAAGATCGCTACTTAATAAAATCTCTATTGAATATCTATACGGTATATATAGGTCCCGAAAGGACTTTAAGGTGCTGAACGAATCGACAGAAAAGAAATACCCACCCGGTGTTAAATTGTAACGGGGGCCAGCACCTTCGCGACGGGACGTCCATTGTGACCCAACGCCCGTGTATGTGCGCCCGATCATAAATATTGCACACGGGACACATTTTTTTCCGCCTTCTTTTCTTCTTCAATCTTTGGTTTCCTAGAATAAACTTTTTCTAAAATGCTAGCGCGCACGTATATACACCAGTCGAGTCCTTTTTCTTTTTAGAAAACACGGACATTTAGACCACACGCAACAGATAAGCCTACGCACTTAGATTGACAAAATAATATTATATTATATAACATTTCGGCCATTAAACGCGATATTGGATAACTCCTACCGTTACAGTTGCTATTATACCTACATCGTCATAAATTATTATTGGTAAACATCCTCTAACCCACCACCATACACAATAATAATACTGCCTAGTACGGTATGTCGATGAAAATAAAAACGATGAATTCCAACTATCTTGACCCATATAAAAGGGTATAATGTGTAAATCCAACTTATACTGGCTTTCGGTTCTCAATACAACGGCTACTACTGCAAACATAATAAACCTACAATATATAAGTACCTAAATATATAATGCGACCGGGCTGTCAGCCAATCGGAATGCGTGCGCGCAACACCTCTATTGTTTTAGATGCATACAAATAAACGCAAATCATTTCGTTTGTACGAGTACCTACCTATATCGTCTACCGTACGAAGGTATCAATAATGATAATAATAATAATAATAATCATAACAACAATATAAAATAAAAACAATAATAACAATAATTACTGATTGATGACTCGGTTCTGTTTAAACAATGTTATGCCTTAAATATTATTATTACGCCGAGTTTTCTCTATTGTTTACGGTTCGGCGTACACCCGCGGGCAAACCAGCTCGCTCGACTTCGGCAACATTACAAACGACTACAGCACGTGTGTTAATGAACAACGAAATTAAATAATTTTCCAACATCTAGCGGCACGTGTAGCACGTGTATTGTATTATAATATCGTCGTAACATTACAATAATAATATACCTTATAATATTATTATAATACGTTATATTAATTTACAGTAAGTACGCGATATCTAAAGCACGCGACGACCCCATCGGGTCGTATCCGTCATATCGTGCTGTATACGCGTGGACATGGTCATATTATTATTATAGTCACCTAAACACGCGAAGATAAAATAACCGTAAAGTATAATAATATAATATACCTACGAGACGCGACGGTTCGTGGTATGAAGTATACTACGCGCGTGTAATGTGAATGAAGAAAACTAATGAAATAAAATATAATATAAACACCGGATCACTTTTTTTTTCCTCCCGTCAACCACTTTACTATATAATACGTCCGCGTGTATTACAGTGATATTGTATATAATAATATAATATACCTGCCTACATATAGTAAGTCGACGTACACACTGCGGAGGACTGTATATACTATATACGTATATATAACATAATATTATGCGTATACATAATAATTTATAGCCATCTCGATTCCGGTGGTCCGGCAACAAACGACACTACAAATCAAATTACGAGTCCACTTGCAGTTTTAATTATACGCGGACAATTAAAAGATTGTGTGTACAACCGCCGTAATGAATTTACAATATAAAATGGCTTATTATATAATGAATTAAACAACGTCTGCGGTTGTTTTTTACTCGTATGAATATAATGAGTGGGTAACTCCTGAGAACCGTCTTCGGTTTATTATTATTATTATTATTTATTTTTTCATATGCATCTTTTATTTTTCAATCATCCAGCAGCAGCAGCAGCACTTATCTCAGGATATCATTATCATATATATATATAGATATTATACGCGTTGGTATATATTTCTGTGATTCGTATGTGCGAGGGGCGGGAGATAGAACGCATGACAGGCGCAAGAACGTAATATAAAGAGACGTAATAATAATAAGGGTTATAAACACAGAATTTGTCAGCTTCACAAAAGGGTTGTACAATATAAAAGAAATCATAACAGCCTTGAAGAACGTTACCGGTTTACATGTATTTTCGTAAGGATTTATGGTTTTGTTCTACTCAGGACATTATTTTATTGTTTCGCGCGTTCGGCCAGAACATTTTATTATTATACCATCGTTTAATTATTCAGAAACGTAATATGCGAATATCGTATTATTCAACCACAACTATATAATATCCAATGTACACGCGATTTTAATGTCGTTTTTTTAATAGTACTTATTGTAAATTTGTTTTCATTAATATTAAATATGAGACGAAATTCATTAACAAGTAATCCATGAAAATTATTTAAGTACCGTTAGTATAGATTCTGTGTTTTTTAAAAACCTGTTTTATAGATTTTGTACACAACATTTGATTAAGTTTTTATGTCCCAGTAAAACTTTTCTTAGTAATTCGGTACCTACCTATACAAAGGTACACAATTGTTTAAACGCGTCTGTCACTATATGAATCAAACATAATAATGATCGACCAATTTGACTCCAATTGGTGTAGTAGTTTTGATAATAGATAATTGAAAATATTTAAATAAAAAAATATCACAATATTATACACATTATTATATTCTCGGTAAATCTGCGCGTTGGCTTAGGGGAATATATGTTTTAGGGACCATTTGTCTTGCATTGTGGCGGCCAATTCTGCAGCTGCTCTCTTCGTGGAAAAATGGATATCGTCCATACAACACACACATACACATACATTCATTACATACATATATATGAACCGATGACAATTTATCATACGGGGCGTGATAAAAACTTAGAATGCCTACTCGAAAATCCCTTAAACGGTTAGGGGCTTCAGCAAACAATACTGCAAAAGTGATACGGATATATATATATTTAATGCGGTGTCCAAACATTTGCATAGGAAATAGATTGGACAAATAATTCGTTTCACTTAGGGCCGAGGGGATAATGTTATTTTTACGGATGTCTACATATTATAGTAAGTCGTAAGAACTGTTGTATACGAATCATGTTTTATTGCCTTTATAATTACATTAGCACACGCGGACGCGGTATAATATGATATTGCACCTGCAGTCTTACGGTGCGACGAAAGTGACTAGATAAAAAAAATATTGGTTTACAGTGAACCAATTAACAATATAGGTATATCGTATATGTACGAGCTATAAACTTTGCGTACTTTATTGTAACCCATATGTTTTAAAAAATCCTAAATCGATTTATCGTTGAAAAATACCCTGAATCACTTTGCGTTCATCCATTATACACACCTTTTGTCGGTATATAATCCCCCCAAATCTTGATATGTCATTAATATTTTTTTTTCTATCCCACAGTATCGTTATACGAAAATCCCCTTAGCATCGAAAAACCAAAACGATCAGGCATATAATAATACGTATTCAAAACAATATAGGTAATATTTATATCCTATACAGTTATATATATACCACGTGGGCAATGGACGTTTAACATTTTATCATATTAGTTATGCAAATTTGATCACTCATTACATCGACTGTGGCATTAGTTGATATACATGCACATTATATACATATAATAATGTAATATATTATATGTATTTGATATTTAAACCTCCCAAAAGTTAATCGGACAGACCATCCGGACAACATTGATTGATGATGTTGTTATTACTGTCATAACACGATAGGGATATCGATTTAAGCCGATGATAATATGTCATGTTAATTAAACGGTTGACGTCCCGTCTGTCTGTCTGTCGGATTATTTTTAATAACAATATGTTACACGTATGGGAGCGATATCGAGAGCTGTAAAGCGCGTGTGTTTCAAAATTCATTCGGTGACGAACGTGTGCACTGGAAGAGACTTTAACGAACGTGCATAAAGCTATAGTTACTCACCGGCCGTTTTTTAATATACCTTTTATCACGGACCACATTACATTATTATTGCACACAAACGGGCGTGTGCGTGTATGATTGACTCGTATTCTCGTATTATGCGTGAGCCACATTGAGCGAATTTTAAAATGAAAAAAATAAACGTTTTTTTTTCTTCTGTACACACACATACAAATATATATAACATAAAGACGTTCGGGCAGAAAAACGACAAATATTGCGGATCGATAAACATCTCGGCGTTCAACAATGGATCCTCGGTATCAATAATCATAATCTGATTGTACCGCGATTCCCCTCGTATATAATATTATATTTTTACACCGAAAATATAAATGATTATCATACACACAAACACAATAATGCTATATATTGCAGTGAAATCTAGCTAACATTCCAGGATTCATTACACCCTTGTCATACTGACAGCGAATCTGATCGAAAAATCCGGTCAATTATCCCCGTGATCGTTTTCAGTACCTTTTGACCACCGAGATCGTCAATCACCTCGTGACAACGGCAAAAGGCAAGATTGCGTTTCTACGTATTGTTACTATTACTCGAATACCATAGTTGACGATCTTCGAGTATATAATAATATTATATTATATTGTATAGTAGCGGTATAATACCATTATGTACCTACCTATACGTATTCGTAATGCGTAAAAACTTGTACAATACGAATGATATGTCGTTTGCGTTTTTGTCAAATTATGATACAAGAGAAGCGACGACGATGGCGGGTAAGATCGGACCGAGTCAATAGTGTGGTCGGAAATAAACGTCGACAAGAAAAAAAATAGTTATTCCATATCTGATTGACAGAACAATGACGGTTTCGGTTTCTTACTATTATACCTATTTAATTTTTTTTCTCGTAATAAATAACTCATGTTAATAATAATCGTTGATGATATATGTGTAAGGGAAGTGCAGATTCGTGTGTGTAATACACGGCGATAGGATCGTAAGACTAAATGTATCCACACAGGGTCGGATTAAAAAAAGTTGTGAGGAGAAACTGCCCACGGTCGTAAGTTTAGATGGAGAGTAAAATGTTACCATTATTGTATTGTTTTTTATTTATAATATTATATTTTATACTTTGATTAATAACTGAATGAATCAAAAATATCGGGTTTGTACTATAATAATAATATATAATTTACTAAAAGTACCTACTTACTATTAATATTATTTTGAGAAATTTCAGATTTCTATAATTATTATATTACCTATGTCCTATATATTAATAATAATATGATCTTGGCCGGAGGTTCTGCGTAGACGCAATATTACGCAAACATATAATATATAATATAATAGACAATTAATACTGTGGGACTTATGTGTGTACACTTTACAACCGAAATCGAAAGATCCGTGGGAAAAATGACGGTATTAGTATAGTATTATATATTCGACCACGACAGGTTTTGATTCATTTAAATTTTTTGTCATAACCACGTCGTTTATCCGAAATAAATAATTTTAGTCGCTCCGCAAAACTTGTTTGAACGCGTGTTGTAGTCGCCGTATAATTCAAATTTTACGATGTTCTATAATAACGTTTATATTAGATTATTATTATTATTAAACGTATAGAATAATAATATGTCGTGGGGGACACGTTCCGTGCGATCGGTGTAGGTAATCCGATACGCGAATTAGATGTGCGTTTCGCACGCCTGTATTTTCCGCGGACGGTGAGCCGACAATTTCCCTCTCGATCAAATCATAATAATATCTTTGCCGGTTGCGGAATCGCGGTTTATGGGTAAAACGCGGTATATTGCGATTATTATATACATAATAAATTATATCGTTCGACATATCGATCGACGTCACGATATCCGCGGGTGCCGGTGGTTCGTGCGTACAATTGCGTAGGTAACCGCGGTACACCTCTATTTCATAATATAAATAATACATAATACGTTATTATACACGGCACGCGCTTTGTGCACACACTGCGTTTTTGGAGTGTAAACAACCAAACGATTGAATAACTAGAACGATCGGGTCCTAAACCGTGTAATGCACACTAGGCTAACAGTGGCGGTTTTCACATGTAATTTTACATGAGGCGGAAAAATATTAAACAGTAAATATACTATTGATTTACACAGCCCACAGGAACACATTTTTTAAATGGTATTGAGTTATCAAAATGGAGCGAAAGATTAGCCAGTTATGATAAAAACTATTCTGTGGCTCTATGTTCCGTGCTAAGGCAATTATTTTATCATATTCACAGATATAGATATATTTCTTGACCAAATGAAAACAGACGTGCGTCGTGCGACATTGCGACGGCCGTGTATCAGTGACAACAGCGTGCAGTCCCCCACCTAGCAAGCAGCACGGCTGCATATAATTAATGAACCCGGCGGCCGACGTTTATAATATCGTTGAGCGGTTGAATTTAGTCGCCTCTGGCGGCGGTCTGCGCATGCGCTATTCACACTATTTTACGAGCTTACATGTGTGTGCGTAGACGCACCTCGCATGCACAAACTTAGGCGACGGCGGCTGCCGCCTCTGTCGATCTCAGCGCTTTAACGGTGGCGGCGCCGGGCGCATAAGTTACGTTACAGCGACGTCGACGTGCAGCCGTTCTCGCGTTCGTAGGTACAACTGTACAAGTTCTGTACCAAAAATAAGATTCAATATTGTTGTTTATTAACTTAAATTCTAAAGCATTTAATGCCTGACGTACGAGTACCTACAATAGTATATTTAATTAAAATTCAAAAGTACAAAATACTAATATAAAGAAACATATATTTTTTATTTTCCTGAAAATTACAAGTGAGGCGGTGCCTCACCTGCCTCACCCCCAAAACCGCCACTGTAGGCTAATATAATATATATATAAAGCATTCAGATATGTATATATTATAAAGCCTGGGCATAAACTAGTTAACGAGTTAAGTTAATTTCAATCAAATACAATTTACGATAATTTATAAATAATTAAATAATAAATGTAATGCAATTATTATTGATGATACATGTTGCGTAAACATTTACTTTTTATTGTTTTAAACCATATTATAGGCTATTTTAAAAAACTTGAATAACTATTAACTATAAACTTTTAAAAATATTTACTATCAACTTAACTCAATTAAACATTATAATTAACTTGCCCAGGCTTGCATATTATAGTAGGTATCGTTGCGACGCTACTGATGATGAATCTAATAATGTTAATAAAGATGTATACCTACGGGTCCTCGCGTCATTCACCGGATTTGATAATAATAATCAAACACAATAATTATTGTGTTCGATGACGGACGGACTCACCGCCGAAAAACTACCGTCCACCCTCCCATCAGATACCCACCAGAAACTGCACACACACATAAATATATATGTATATTATGTGTGTGCGTTTATCCCGCACGATTAGAGTTTGGTTTTTAATTATGTGTGCGTATAATAATATTATATATGTATATATATATACACACGCCCTTTGAAAAGGCCCCGCTCGTTCGCGGTACACAACTACAACGGCTCCACCGTGCGTCGGATGCGAATATTGTTATTATTACATGTGACAAGACCAGATGACGTGCGTCCCGCGAAAATACTTTTTTTTTCTACGGAATAACGTTCGCGTGGCGATGACGTCACAAAGGTTGTTTGGAAAAGAAAAAAAAAACGAAACAATAATAATAATAATAATAAAAACGATATTCGGTAAAAAAAAAAATACAAATGCACGTATTATATTGTATTGTTTAACATTTCCAGAAACTGAATGGATATTGCGCGCGCGCTCGTGTAAATAAATACTATATAATAATATATGTACACTATATGTATACCCGTACAACAGACGCGCGTAGGCGTTCACGACGGATGTCGTTAACGACGATAATATTCGCCAACACGACGTGTGCGTGTTAGTGTGCACATTCTGGTCTCGTAAAATAAATAAAAAACGGTCAGAGAGAACCTGTGTGCGAGGAAGACGCGCAAACCGGGAAAAATGTGCTTCAGGTGAAAAAGCGCGCGCGTACGCGCACACGCACACACACACACATACACACGAGGGGTTATTTACGACTGGACCATTGTGCGAATCCTCCGGCGGCGGAGTGGGCACGATAAAATTGTCAATGTCTACCGGCAGAGCTACTATACTATATAATATACTATATCGTATGTACCTATATACTATTACTTTACTACTACTATATATACTACTACTATACTAATATACTTCTGCTACAACACGGCCAGTATTTATAGGTACCTATATATATATACACACAACAGTTGCAACATAATAATAGTATATTATATACATACGCAGCAAGTGTATTGAAAATTTCGAAACGCCCATAAATTACCACGCTTGCTGCCCCACAGTGTAAATATCATAATCGTAAAAAAAAAAAATGAAAAGTCTCGCAGATTCGCATTTCACATATCCGCTATTATAATTTATAGTAAATGGTAAACTGCAGTCGAGTGTTGGGTTCTAAGGTCCTAACTCCTAATCAGTAATCCCTCAGAGCATTTCTACTTCCCACATAAATTCTTATTCACCCTCCTTCATAATAAATACTCAGAGTAGATACATTGTTAATCATTTTGAATAGACATAAAAAACAAATTGTAAATTCGAGAATCTTGGGTTTTTTGGACTTATTAAAAAAACATTTATTCACGATAACCGTTTATACGATGATATATCATCAATTATTTCCATGTTTATTATGGCCTGACGAGGAACTAGATGACTAAAATAAAATACACTATAATATCGTAGAATAAATTGAATAATGTCTCTGTAATTTATTAGATTATTTAAATAGTAAATATAAGTATAAAATTGTTGTTTTTTTTAAATTTTAAAAACTATAATTTGACAGAAGACCTATATCAATGGTTTTTTGTATTCTATTTGGATTTACATTTATTGTATGTTGGTTATGTTATAATATCATTACTTTTAAAATGTAATTTTTCTGCAGATTTAGTACATAAGATATATTAGCTAAGAGAAATATAAAAAGCATTTGGAATTTTAATGTTTGTTGATTTTTATCAGTTTATGTATGGGAAGGAGTAAGGCGAAGACCCCCCCCCCTGAATTCTGATATTGGGTCTTTAATTCCGATATGTACGCTATTGGCTGTACACAACGTAGAATATCTTTGCCGTTTTCTTTCTGAACCCGGCAAATTGAGAGAAGATCTGGACCCTTTACTTATATTATAATATACTCTTACAAGGCACGCGATAAGTTAATTATAATATCAAAAGCTCGTTTAAGGCGAAATAATAAGCAATATTAATGAACATTATTATTTATTAAGTATTCTCAATTGACGGCTCCTGCGTTATTACGTTTAAGTGTACCATAACGAGCGATAGTGAAAGCTACACATACTTCACATTATTAATAACCGTCAGTAATAATATTTTTGCATTCCATAGAACGTTCATTTTGCGATAAAATCATACTACTTAATATAAAATAATAATATTTTAATACGTTTTTAACGCATCAATGACGTTTATAGTATAACTGTATATAAAATCGAATTATTATTTTACTTTTTTTCGTGTGAAATATTTTTGTTCGTATCTAATATTGTGTATATAAGCGTATACTTTCTAGAAAATTTGAGAATTATGAAGCACTCATTAACGTGTCTCAACAATTAAATATTATAGAAATTAGAAGATAAAGCTATAAAACAATTTGTACAAATTCTACCAGGTTTCAATATTATAAAACCCGTAAACGAGTTAAGTCATCTTAAATATTATATTAATTTACAACGTCAAAACCCGGTCCGCTTTACGCCGAAGCTGTGTATATATATATTTAGATTTTCCAAACCTTTCTTTCCGCAGTACCTATCCTTTGGTCCGTGTTCCGGACACGTAGTCCATATACACCTATATTATATTGTCCAGAGTTTTTGTTGTGCATTAATAAGGTGCAAAATATTCCCGCGGTCTAGTCATTGTTCGTCACTACCGCTCCCCTTCCAATCGCCAACCACCAACTACCCCACCAATGCAATATGCGGACACGCCTAATTGTTCATAATTATACACAACAACGAGGTATATAATATAATATTATTATTTATGTTGCAGCGGACAGCCTTTTCGGCCGAATGTTATTTTTTTGTTCAGTCATGGTACTTCCTTTTTGGAATGCTAATTAACTTAAAAAGCAACCCCCGTTCCTTCCCGCCGTACGACTATTGTTTTCGGCATGGCCATGCAGCTACTCCGGAAACTTTTAACCCACCGTGTTCAACACCGTTTCATATAATTGTGCCGCATAATTAACTCTTAAAATACCATAATATTTGGAGCAATTAAATAAATCAGAGAAAACGTAATAATAATAATAATAATAATATAATATATTCAACAGCTTTATACAACAACTTCATATTATTATAATGGCGTCGCTAATATTTATACATGGTACCTTTTAAAGGTATTAAAATCAAAATACTAAAACTTAGGGAGACGTTATTTAAACTTAATTACAATAAACTAATGAATCAATAGTAAACAAAAATAAAAATCCATTAATATTAATTTTTATTGTTGAAATGTTCGGAATTACGTTACAGTCGTTACAGAGTTTGTTTTTGGAAACTGCAACGCTATGAGTGTGGAAATAATCGATTTTTTGAGTTTATTTAAAGCCTTTATAATATACTTTTATATTTACTATTATTGGTACCTAATAGCTAATAAGAAATAACTATAATAAGCAATTACGCGATATATTGCGAGGGTGGATACAGAACGGGGGTGGATGAGCACAATTCCCTCTCTATACCCGGTTTTTAAAAATAAGTTTACTTCTTTGCATATTATATCTATCAATTGGTTGTATTATGTTTCAGAAATTAATTAAATAGTTTTCAATAAATATTTCTTTAGAGAATATTATGTTAAAAATTGGATCGTTCTTTATTCATCTACCACTACCAGTTAAATAACATTATTAATTTACTATTTTGTCACTCAGGCTTAAGTTATGAGCAATTCCGTCTCGAGTATATAGGAGTTTCAGAACGAAATATTCGAAACGATGACGCGTCTTAAACGGATTTACTATTCAGTATAAACGAATGATAATAATATTATATGTATAATAAATATATCGAATAGTCTACTCGCACTAGTCGAGCTCATGATATTAATACATTTTATCGTAACCATATAATGTTGTTCCACGATTTTTAAAACCCAAATTTGAACTGTCGTGAGGATAAAACACGATATTATACATGCGTAACTATTATAGACATTTCTTTAAAAATATATGAGGTAGCTCTGAGACCTAAAACTACTCAAGTACACCGTGGATGCTCTTTTTCACACGATAATAATTCATCATAGAATTCATTTATACATATATATATATATATATCTATCACGTATAGTAATTACTTATATAGTTATATACATTATATACATATAAATGTTTCAGTACATCTAGTTAGGTAGTACTTTAGCGTAATGATTATAATAATATTGAATAAATTGAACATTATATTATATAAGTACGACGACAGACGACAGTGATGAAGCTTGATCGATGGATAG
This sequence comes from Sitobion miscanthi, assembly GCA_008086715.1. Classification (NCBI taxonomy): domain Eukaryota; kingdom Metazoa; phylum Arthropoda; class Insecta; order Hemiptera; family Aphididae; genus Sitobion; species Sitobion miscanthi. Next base: position 7,085,463 of record CM017797.1, read on the forward strand.
AATGTAGATATATTATATTGCATAACATTATATTTATTATTTATACTTACGTTTACCACTCTGGTCGTGTAAAACGTATGTTTTTTTTGTGTGTGTCGTCCAGTATATATCATAGTAATAATATAATAACATAATATGTGTGACGATTTTAATATACAAAGTACATCATAATATAGGTAGGTTTTCATATACACGAGGGCCGTTTAAATGTATTTAAATTAATGCTGTTTAATCGAAACAAATGTGATACGCTGTCATTCGTTTGATCAAAAAATTGGGTGACGGGCGCATTAATACGGTACGTAAAACTATTTCTATTAATTTGGTAATGTTTTTCTGACACAGTTTTACTTTGAAGAGACGAGGGAAAAAAATCATTGCCGTTTAATTTATTTCAAACCAAACCGGTCTCCGACGAATATGCACCGGCTACGATGTATTTTTTTCTTATACAGAAATTATAAATAATTTTTTTCATCGCTCAACATTTATTTAATATTATTACTTTTTTTTTCCTAATGAAATATTCCGGGCAATCGAAACTCGTATCTCGAAAAAAAAATGAAAATATCATACATCTATATTATGTATTTATGTGTACTGAGTATAGTTGTATTGTAGTTATTATTTTTTTATACAATATATAGATACGAGCTTTTTTCCCAACCTCTTCGCACTTTGTAATCTTACGTGGACCCATCCAACATAACATATTACGGTCTCAGCCACCGCTTATATACACGATATTATACCGTCGGAGGTGAATTACTGGTAGTGGACGACTTTAATAAATATGGCCGACCGAGGACGGGGAAAAACGTTTCGAGAAGATGATGATTATAATAATAATAATAATAATAATAATAATAGCAATAAAAACGGAATAAAACGCGACACGCAACGACAATAATGTCCGGCCATTACGTTGTCACCATTGAACCGTAACAACAAGTGCAGCGCCGTGTAAAATTATATAATATGGAAAACTCTTCGTCGTGTACATATATATATATATAATATTTATATATATTATATTATACGTACCACGCCAGTGCAGCAGTTGGTATATCATTTTCGAGATCTCGTTTTGGCTCCTGTTACACCGTGAAATATGTTAATGCGCTGCCGGTTGACACGCGCATAATTAATATCCACTGCGTACAAGCTGGACGACGACGACGACGGTGACGGGAGAGAGAAGAAAATGATATTATTTTCTAAACGAATACTATTATTGTTAATAATAATATTGTTATTGTATTATGTTTTATGGACACCACGTCGCCGAAGTGGTTCGTGAGGAATTTCATGACCGGTAACCAGCCCCGTCGAAGTGACGACGTTCCATCGTTCATTATCTGACATTTTATGGCGCAAATAACAGTTATGTTGACCATCGACAATATTTATATTGCCCCAAACCAAGATAATACTATTACGCACAATATTGTCACGTACCTAACTCTATAGTTTTAAAAATGTCCAATATCACAAAACTAGACACTTTTTAGGCGAGCCGATTTTTAAGGTTCGGCTGCGGACGAAAAACCGAACGAAATTGAAAATATGTATATTGTGCCTCCAAAAATCCTTTATCGAAAGTATGTATATAATAATATAATATATTATCATTCATAAAGCATAATGATGACTATGGTTCACAGGTCAGCTCAAGTACGTCGAGTTGACATTTCTCGGACTGCGGTGAATGAAAATAGTTTCACACGTTCCTCTCGTTGTATGCGGTAAGCGTAGGCGCGTGCATTGTAGTATATCATCCAGAGTTTATGCTTTATACTATTCATACACCGTAACCCGGAATCGAGCAGACAGGCCACATTTTCCGTTAAATGTACCAATGTCGACCCATCGACGGGATTATTAATGTTATCCCGCGATTACAGTTTACTATTTATATTTTATATAAATTGGGAAGTGATAACAGTCGAGATAATATATATAGTGTCAAACGAGACGTTGTTCGGGACGGAGGAGGAAACCGCCATCGAGGCGAAGACGTGTTCCGTAGTATTTTACAATGTACATATACAGGTGATCATATGGATGGTCGAAAATATCGTAACGAACCCAATACCGATATTATAATATTATGTCTACGAAAACAAAGGGCAATAAAAACTAGTAACGTTTATATTTTATATTATCATACGAGTCCGCCGAGTCGTCTGCGCTCGCGTGTACCAGTGTGTGTGTATGTGTGTGTGTGTGTGCGCGCGCATACCGTAAAGTCATGATCGGCCGTATATAATATACAGTTTTATTTTCGTTTTTATTTTTTTCCTCCGATAATTAATTACGTATAGCCATCCCCCCCCACACCCCACCCGCGTCAAAATTCTATCGCTCGTACTTATATATACGCACATAATATATATTATATATATCTAAGTATTATTATTATATGCGCGAGCGGTGTCCGCGTATAAATCATCGTCGTGAACAGTGCCGGGCCCGATATAGTGGTGAACTGCTGCAGCAGCCCGTGTATCTGCCCATATATACACGAAACACGCACGCGGTATACACATATAATATTATTATTTATTGCGTTCGCGGTCATTTCTCACATATATATCTCACACGTGTACCTCTCCCCCCCCCCTAACTCGTCTTGTACACCGTCGCCTGTATGTACAAGCACGCTATGCGGCCGTTTCCGTAATATGATTTCGAAATTTGGAGGAAAAAAATCGAAAAGAAATAGTATAAACAACGTTCCCGTCGTAATATGCGCGGGCGTTTATTCGTTCTGCAGTAAACCGAATAATTTGAACGCAAAAGAAACGTCTCTTGGCTGGGAAATCGAACGGTGCGTAATATTTTATAATCTGCAAAGTCATTAACGTCCAATCTCTTGTGAGCAAACAATATGGCATTGTTGCATTATGCCGCGCATCGCCCGGCGGCACGCTGTATCGGTCCGCGGCGACGCGAAGCCGTTCGACGACGACAAAAAAGGCGATTAAGCCGCGCCAACTCGAATTTCGCGTTTGTGTTTTGTACACGACACGATATTTCGCTCTAAAAATGAATGGAATGTTTTTCAATGAAATCCTGCGACAGGAATTCGCGACCCGATCCGCGGGAAAGGATATACGACGAGACGTCTCGGCGGTGTCCCCGTCAAGTGCAGTTTTCAAACACAGTTACAATATAACAACAACACGACAGAGTATATACCTACAATTGTACACGGCCGGTCGTATTTTTTTTTTCGTTTTTGGAAATACGACCGCTGCCGCATCGCAGTGTTCGTATAATATAATATTATGAAGACTGCGGTGATATAGAAATACCGTCACCGAAGTTACACCGGACGAACAGTATTATACGGCGAACTCGCGCACTCGGGCCGCGTCCCCATCGTATAGTTGCTGCTGCCGCTCCTCCGGTCTCTCGGGGCGTTTTTGCGGGTAAATCGTTGGGCGTAGGTAATGTATATATGTATTTAGATGTTTCAATAGCCGCGTGTAACATAAGCTGTATAATCTACATTGTGCGCGCGCGAGTGTATAGGTTTACTGTATATATGTGTGTGTGTATTGATAGAGGGGCATGAAAAAAAGAAAAGAAAAAAACGTGTAAAGAATGAGAAAAAAAAACTAAGAGAGATTCCGAGCGAAAAAAACTCCACAGAGTATTTTTATTTTCGTGAATTACTCCGGTTTGATTTATTTACCTGCAGGCATTGTGTTACCCTGCAGCAGTGCACTGCAGTTTATACGAGTGTGCATATATATATATATATATATAAACGTATGCGCGTTATTGTACTCTGCGCCGCCGACTTCCGTCGTTCACAACAGAAACGTTTTCTTCTGTTGCTATTTATTATTATTTTTTTTTTCCACCGCACGAGGGTGGAATCGCGCAAGCCTCCCCACTAGTCATAATATTTCCGTCTGCTGAGATCCGAATCATACGCTAATTTTGCGGTGGAAGCGGAAAAGTCTTCACGGGTGTACCGACCGCGCATTAATTCGCCGCGACGTACACAATATTATTACGTAACTTATATAGGCAGTTATATTATATTATTATGTTATAATAATGCGCAGGTCGGGCACACGTGCGCGAAAAATGCCGAACAGTTCAGTTCACCCACGTACATAGATGATTTTTTTTTCTCAGCTCTACTCGTCGTATACGTTAAATAATATACGAAATTAAATAGGAAAATCGCTAAAAATTATAGCGAACGCTACATTGTGGGACGTCCAAATACGTTTTTTTCGGGGCATTTAATAGTAGGTATACGAGCTAAATATATTAGTATGTAGTACAGGGAGTCGGGACGGAAGATTTACGACTACACCTCCGGTCGTTGTTTATTTAATACCACGTAGAAACGTTTTATTGCAGCACCGTAATCAAGACAGTTATAGTTATCAGATCTTATCTGTCTGTCAAACTGTAGTAAATTTAAATAAGTACTTTTTTATGTTTACTCGCGAAATACCTGACTAATAAGTGTATCTATAATAATTCAGAACCGCTTGAAGTTTATTATCTATGAGGCGTTTAGCATTATTGGCAAGGTTTACGAAATTAATAACATATACAAACATTTATTAAGTGGAAACAAATTGAATAAAACATATTATGAAATGCAACGACTATATATATACCTACTGTCTAATAAGCATAATCTGGCAATAACAATTATCAACTATATAACATATAGGACATAGGTACATAGGTAAACATATTTTATATTATGAATTAAAATACCTATATTTTAATTTGATCAGTCGTTGACAAACAGGATTTAAAATGTATATTTTTTTACAAAATAATATATTATCTATATTATGTTTAGAAATAATCGTTGTCCGCGTAATAAAACTTATGCTATTAGGTATTTGAATTGATTAAACATTAATTAAGGGCGCATAAATTGAGAAATAATTTTGTCTCTTGATTTTTTATTTATAGTTTTATATGGATTTTCTATAGAATTAGAATAGCCTACCTAAAAGTATGTTATATCATCAAAAAGCATATGTTTCTAATACAAGTATTTTATATTATAAAGGTAATAAAATATTTTTCTCCCCTCGGTAATATAATGATAATTGTATTTTTATTTAGAAAATTAAACAATTTAGTTTTAATACACAAATATTACCTACATAAGAGGAACCCCTTTTTATTAACAAACGAAATCAGATGGTATCGTGGAAATTACCAAGAATAACTTAACTATTATAGCCATAAAAACGATTTTATGATGTAATAAATATAAATTTTCAACATTTACCATTTTACGTACATTTTGTACTTGAAATCGGCAACCCTTATGTAACCCTAGTTGATTAATACATTATTACATATTAAGTTATAATGTAGCGTTTGTGTGTTGTGTAAACATAAAGACATCGGAACAGATTGTTTAGAGATTGATCGATTTCGTTTCCCTCGAAAATCCTATAAACGAGCCAATAATAACCGTGTAGACCGTGTTTTCGAATTACGATTTAAATAATATGGTGTTCTGCCCCATGTATCGACGAGTTGATCGATAACAAGGGGACCGCAATGAACCACCCGCGAACTATCCGGTTCGGGTATAAGCCATACAGCAAACATCTGCTGCGACACGTCCAAAAACAGTCAACGGGTCGGAGACGAGACACGAATGTTTGTTTATCTGTGGCTCGTGCCACCTTCAAGAACGGCAGCTAACATAACATGTACGAGCGCATGTTTCGAATTACAAATAGAAAAACAAGAAGGAGTCATTTTCGGCGGGCAAACTCTAAATATTTCGATTCAACCCGTTTTGAGAATAATATACAGTTTGCGGTCGTTGTGGGGTTTTTTTTTATAAAAGCGTGTATTGCTCATATAATACCCCGTATTATTTACTTATTTTTATGTGCAGGTACACCTATAATATTGTATACTGATTACCATAAAATATATTATCAATATCCTGTATTATAATATTGTATCACAATTGCAGTGGAGAATACATACCAATAATGGCATATTTTTTAAACTCAATTTATCATGTGCAAGTGTAATAATAATAAGAACATAATGTGCGTCATGTGCCAAATACGCACGGTGTTCTATCTGTAGTAACAATACTTACAATACTCATAAACAATATTATTAAAATAATGCTAAAAAAAAGAGAATAGTAATAATAAATAGTACTATGACGTATACATAAAACTATTCAACAACATATCCGCTGTGCATACGGGAGAAGGAGAATGAAAAAAAAATGTTATTAACACGTTTACGAATTTATTAGTTAGATCTAACGCGGTTTAAAACAAAACGCCTACCGCCTCGGGTGCATTCGGCAGCAGCACCCAGAGAAACAGAGAAGTGAAAAAATAATATTAAAAAAATGAAGAAGCCTTATCGGGAGCACGTAATAATAACAAGTGTCGGGTGCTATATATAAATACCCTTGGGCCGTTTTACAACCATCGCATAACCCCTCTGCGGCCTGTGCACACACTGCATATATATGATACCTATAATAATGTATATACTTATATACTATATACGTATACGCCTTCTTATTCACGTTTGGTTGTTTTCTCACAAATTAGCCTAATTGCCCGGTGATGTATCGTTTGTTCTTTGGCCGCGACTGTATACTTATTGGCCCCTAAGGGTGGACCGGTGGTGCGTTATAGTATAATATTATGTGTATGTATATATATAGTAGCGAGTCGTGTCGGCGCGCGTGCACAAATTATTACATTATTATACATACCTATTACCTATACGTACACTAATGCTGCTGCAGACCTCTAAACGAGAAACGCCTACGGGCGGAGCTGTTGGATGAAGCGGTTTAAAAATCAATTATCGCGCGCTCATAATAATATATAATGTTATACTAAATATAACAACGATAAAGGTACGATTCGATATCCCCGAACACAGTCGAAAGACGGAAATCTCTTCCCGCCAAAGTATATACGAAATCCAAAAACGCATGCCGCCGAAATCCGCGCGAACAATACGTCTATCACGCCTCCGCTGTCTTCCGACGACCGTTCGTCGTAAAACGCTGTAACGTCCGCTCTATTAGAAAAATCGCGTTCTATACAGATGTCTTCGGACTATACAAAAAAAAAAAATAAATAATAAAGAAACGACAGAAGAGCATATATGGCCATCATAGTCTTTCCGACATTGGACGCGTACTTACGATCATTGTTGGTGATGATTATCATAATAACAATAATAATATAATATTTACTACATATTTTTGATGTCCACAATATTATATTGTTTGATTCTCGGAAAGCGGTCCGCGAAAGGGTTTCGAACCGCCTGAAACGTACACACCGCGGTGCGATTGTCATCAACTCTTTCTCTCGCGGCGACCGAACGTCTGCAGAGACGGATAACCGACCCGGTATACCGCTGACCCGGTTACGGGGCGCGGCGGCTGACGGACGAACCTTTCTTTATATTGTTAGTGTATTATGTATTATTATTTTTTTAAACGCACCCGGCTCCGATCCGCGCTGTCCGCGGGCCCGAATGCCACAAAGAAGCCGCAGCCGCGCACAACAATATATAATGATAATAATAATAATAATAGTGGTAGTAGTGGTGCTGCTGCTGTATATATTCTGTAATACGCGAATAATATAAATATTCACCGGAATGGAAAGAAATACACTGCTGAATCGGTCACTTGGCACTTCATTGTGGCCGTACCTATATAGGTATTACCCGAGTGCGTGCCTGTGAAGGCTCTCTTGACTGGTCGCGAGTGTGTATTTTTCGTCGACAAAAGACGGATTTACCACTACTACTAACACGCGCGAGTACGTACACACACACACACACATGTATTCGCATTGGTGTCGGGTGAAACACTCGGGAGCTCTGTAAATATTTACAGGAAACCCCTCGACTCGATTTTTCTCCCTTCGAGGAGGTACGTCACACGGCTAATGACGGTGAATTGGTCCGGAAAGAGGTGTGTGTTTGTGTGTGGGTGGGGGGGGGAGGTTGTCGAAGGGGGTGGTTGTTGCATTATATACCTTTGCAGTTGCCGCCTCTCGGTACGCCGTGGAATGTAGATCCGTTTACAACTTTATAATAATATAATATTATTTATTGTACTCGTCGCCAACGTCGGAGTGGGTGCGAATAAGTTCTGCGCGGCGAGACTCGAGTGTTTTCGTTTTAGTTTTTTATTTTCCTCCCCCTTTTGCTCTTTTCGTTTTATTTATTGTGCTTTTCCGTAATTTCGAGTGCTTTTGAAAAAAAAAGACAAATAAACCTATACAACGCGGTGGTTTTATTTTAATGCGCTGCCATTAATAAAATATTAAAATATTATATTACAATGGCATAGCGTAGTGGGCTTAGGTATTAGTGTCAACCTGAACTACTTTACTAATTTTATTGTAATGTAGATAATTTATATTGTACTGTAACTGTCGTCTTTCACGTGGAAAGATCGTCATTTGAATTTTATATTTACAACAATTATATACAATATATTACTTCAAACACTTTTGTAAACAATTATATTATGCTAATAAAATCTAAAAATCACTTATTTAGTTTTTACATAACTCGAATGTTACATACTTGACGTGTAATAAAAACGGTTTTGTTTTTGTGAAACGTACAACGATTTTAGACGAGACATTATATATTATGCTGAACAATATAATACCGTTGACGACACGCGTTATTTCAGACGAAGGATTCGGTAATACATATTATTATATATAATACATTATATTATATTATATTGCAGGTTATAATTAAATTAATACTCGAATTTCAAGTTAAGCGTTTACAGGGGGCTTGTCAATTGAAATACAGCACGGCGGCACTATTAATTTAAACGAACAATAAAATACTCATTATATTCGTTAGACGTTTTCTGAACAGTACTTGTCGACGTCAATACGTGAAATATAAAAGAGAGCGGGGTACACACATGTGCTAAGTAATATAAAGCAAGTGTTAAACGAACACGCGCGTTTAATGGACTTTCAATAATATTGACGAAAGAGGAACTTATACATAAATGTCTATTTTGCGCACGCGACAGAGTTTCACGAGTCTGGCCCGGAGGCCGGGGATACCTAAAAAATCAAAATTATAAATACTGTTATACTTGTATATTATAACAATGCGGATGTACCTATCGTTCTAAAAGTACACTGTGGGTATACCATATCATATATAATATCAAGTATGTACTATCTATATTAGTATCCTATTAATAATCTAAATTATACATTTTAGATAAAGTATTTATTAAGATGAACGAAATTCAAAAAATTTTCATATTTTCACATTTATTTTCAATGGTGGGTTAATATTATTGTCATATAAGTTACATAACTGTTATCAAGTTAAAATTACAACTATTTGAACTCGTTCAACTAGGTAATCAATAAATAATAATGTGAAATCTTTAAAATTATATACTGTTATTAAGTTAAACTAGGGCGTGTGGGGGAGGATTGTTAACTCGTACACTAATAACGACCCCTAGACGCCAACCCTACGTGCAGTACGTTTTCTCTTTCGAACGTTTATACGATATGTATTATTATGTATAAATAAATATATATATATGTTATAAATCGTTTTCGCAGCGACGTTGCAGTTCAGTTTTTGTGATTCTCACGACCGTAAAATCACGGTCCATTATTATTATTATCATCGTCATCGCTATGCCTATACATAATATTATTGTCGTTCCACTGGGAGCTGCCTTGTAGTATATTATAATATATGTGTTCTGCAACAGAACATATTATTATATATATAGAATACAGACAGAGAGGCGAGAACAGTGGTGTTATGACGTACGCTTGTGTGTGTGTGTATCTACTTCAGGGTATAAGCCCGATTTAATATTGAAAACTGGGATTTAAAGGCTTTTATACGGGATCAGTGAAGCTGACAAAATGCCAAGGGTGAAAAGAAAATCCTTGTTACACGGTGTACCGCGTATACAGTAGTACGCCCCCTAATTATCGCACGCAGACCACGTTGTTATATTATCATCATCTCTCCGCTCCGGCGGATTTACCAACGAACGAAAACATACATTATTTATATCGTAATTATTATACGCGGTCATCGGGTTTTCCGAAAAATCAGAGTGACCAATTGGTGGAGGATCGAGATACCGAATACAGATCACAATTATTGTAATCATCTGCCGCGGGGGTTATAAAAATACATTTTACTTTACATCCTACAGACTTTCGAATATGATATTATCATAGAAATATTAAAAAGTTCGACCATTGCAGCGTATATGATACCTGCACATGGGCTACACCGAACTATTGTAAGTTGTATACAGCATTTTATAATATTATATAAAGAAAAGCTATATGATGTACCCACGTGTGTAGTAGATGCACATGAGAATCCTGTATCTGTTTAATATTATATACGACGACGAGAGGACCTGATTAAGTTTTAAACTGTCGTCATTCGCGTATCTGCACGAGTGTGTGTATATATATATATATATTCGTGTACTCGTTTGGGGATGTTGTATATGGCTTCAGACGCGTATATACCTATATATTCGGATTATCGGAGGGTCCTTTGTCCTATGCGTGTTTTTTTTTCTCTCCATATACAATTTTTTCCCTCATCGCGATTATTATTACACGGTCGTCCGTATATATACGTATAGTGTAAATATATATATATGTATCTATATATACGGAAACGGCGACGAGTTTGTCGTCGGGTGCACGCGGTAGGGGAAGACACAAAAACACACACATATATCATATATATATATACACCCATACGAAGAGGGGAACTCGCGAGCAGATCGATAAAGGGGTGGCCGCGGGGAAACAGTTACAGTGTGCAGTACAGCCAATGGATGATCTCTGCGCTAACATGGCTGCTATAATATACCATCTGTCACGGGGAATATATTAGATCAGACAAATTATCGTTGTCTGAATGAAAATACTATTTTTTTAAACACGAGTACCTCCCACTGGTAAACGCCGCCGCCGCCGCTTAAGGGTGGCACCGCGGCCATAATAACAATATATTATAACATTGACCCACATTATATCGTATATTATTGTACTCTTATACACGTAGGAAATATGATAATTATATATACAACTTTATAATATCTGTACGGATATAGCGAGACGTTCGTTTATTACGATATAGGTAGATAAAATAATAATATTATATTACGCGATTGTTATATTTCAATCAGACTATAGACATATGATATCGTTATTATTTTGTAGATATATTATGCTTGTTTATATTATACGATGATATAATAGTACGAAGCGATTACGCAAGCGTATATAATATAATATTGGCTGCAGTGCACGACCGGGCTCGAGGGCGGTTAAATCGATCGGAACTAAAGGTTAGGAAGTATATACATTCTGTCCAAAATGTACTTCGCGGTCTATTGCTTTTGCCCGGCCGCGTATATTGGTAAATCTAACGCTAAACCGTGGTTGATGTTATGACCAAGCGCATTTCGTTTACGATAATCACTGAAAATTGATCCGCGATGCAGGTAATTTACCTGTTTTTGACCTGCGAACTACATGGCATAAATTATTTAGTAGCTAGGTAGGTATCTCCATAATGCCGAGACTACAGCGGTAGCTGTTGAAAAAAAAACCCGAAGGCGCTACGAATGTATAATATTATTATTATTGTTTTTATCGTGTACATTATAATGTATGGAGACGGAATGTCGTTCATATTCCGATTTGTCAAAAAAAAAAAAAAATAACAAAAAAAAATATATATATACAAATAGGTAAGGTACGCGTACCAAAAAACCTAGTATCGTTTCGAAACACAATACATGTGTGTATGATACGCGCACGATGGTGGCTCGTTAAATCTTTTAGATTTCATTTAGATTAGACTTTAAACGTTTCCCGTGACAAATACGCGTGTGTGCGGTCGCACGCGTCCAGCCGGATAATGTACCTACGCGCGTGTATATCGTTTTTTATTTTAACCACCGCACACGCAAGTATATACGCTCGCATATATATATATATATATATGATAAAATGATATAGGTATACGTCTACCTAAACGTACGAGATATCGTATACGTGGTATATATAATATATCCATCGACCATCGGGTCGTCCGTTCGTCCGGCCCAGCCGTCCAGTTTCAGGAGATCAGAAGTCATCAACTGTGGAATGCGGTTTTCGGGGTGGTGGCGGCGGCGGCGGCCGTGGTATATCTCGTTTTTTAATCTACACACAACGCGCTCGCGGGATTGTCTCGTATGCAAATGACGACGGCGACGACCACGAGATACCCGCGCGGTATACACGGGTATATACATATTATATTTATATGACGAACGGTATATTATGATCTCGACCGTCTCTCCACGGCATGGGTTGTATAATACGATATATATATATATATATATCGTGTTATCCCAGGTCGATACCGGGTATACGGTATGATACGTATAATTTACATCGTGTACGCGGGCGCGTGCTATGTAACAACAGACCCAGCCTGTCAGGTCGTCGTGCTGCTGCTCCACCGCGCCCGCGGTCCGCTGACGAGCTGTAATCGACGCGATCGCGACAAATTATGTACAACGATTAAACCGAGGCCGTTAATCGTTATGTATGCGCACATGAGCGCGTATGGAGGCCGACACCAGTTTTTTAAACCCCTTCCGGGCGCCGCTACCGACGGTTATTAGTTATTTTTTTTTATATTTGTAATTGAGACGCGTCAAGTTCGGTGATCGTCGAGACGCCGCGTTAATTTTACACGCGTTTTTGCGTGCGCTTTGTGCGCGTCTAAACTATGCGTTAATATTTTAATATATTATTACGTATAGAGGTATTCGTCTTGAAATAGCGTATAGTAGTGATGAACGCAAATCGAAGTCCTATCTGCAATAATTACCGTCTTATAATTATGCACAAATGTACGGAGGTTATTTCTACGGTTTATATTATTATTATTTAAGAAGTAGTCGGACAAAATAATATATAAATATAGGTAAATATTATTCTATCGATTTAAACATGTACATCAATATTATATTTTATATTTATAAATTATGTGTATCCGAATGTCACGCTGAAGAGATGAGAGATACATATTCGAAATAAATCGCACAGTCTTATCTGTATGCCTTTATTTATATCTATAAATAAAAGTACCTAACCTACCTACACGCCTCAATAATATAATAAATTGCAGTAAACGATGAATAAGATTGAAGATTTTTCCTGTTTTTTTTTTAGCTATTATCGTTGTACACACGGATAAAAATGTACCATTTATTATTGTATCACAATCTTCATTACTATACTATATAATATCAGTTTTAATCTCTTAAGACTTGACTTGTTATGGAGACGACTCGATATTAGAATAAAACACTTTTAATTACTTTTAAAATTATAATTGTATTAAATTTGTGTTTTGTGTATCTCGACTTTATTACATTATAATGGGTTGAACACAGTGCATTATAAAATTAACTGTTCCGTGCCGGAGCGATAATTTAAAAAATATAAAATCAAAACCAGTTTCAAATTTGATACGTTTGAGAAAAACATAATTTTACAAGAACGAGAATGCGTGCACATATTATATTATTACATACCCGTATATAGTGTAGACATATAATATATATATATATACACTACAATTTAAAATATGAATACACAGTGCATAACTATTAAAATATTATGTCTTATCTGTTATAAATTTGTGAATAACCGTAACTATTAAAAAAAATTTAATAAAATCATATTTTTTGCTGTATAAATAATAATAATTTAATACCTATATATTTCATTAATTATTATAAACATAGCTCGGGTTATAATATACCGCATAACTCGTAAGAATATCACGGCTTAACATTATTTATATATATATATATATAGGAATACGACACAACACTATTACACATTTACCTTACGTAAATGCCCACGTTTAGGTCCATGCGGAATATATTGTCGGTCGTGTCCCTTTTCTCTCTCGCGATAATATTATATAGGTATATAGCTGGTACCTGCGCTGGACGAAACCGTCCGTATATATATATATGTATAAGCCGAGGGACTTATCGTGGGGAGGACGACATCGTATATATGCGTTGTATGCGGTTATCGAAATGTAATAATAATGTTCGACCGTTAATAAACGCTGAGGCGGGAGTGAGTGAGTGAGTGAGAGGTGGTGCGGAAGAGGGGAGAGAGATAGAGACCAAAACTGAACGCATATACACTATACATATACTTTATCAATGCTTGTGTGAGTGTCGAAAGGACACAAACGAAAGCGTCGGTGGGCATTTTGCGCCATGGGGTAGTATAAGTACGATATTCGGTAGTATAGTATATGGTGGGTGCGAGACGTGTGTATTATTATTATATTATTATGAATGCGCATATAGTATAACCTATATATATATATATGCGTACCGAGGGTCCTGCAGGCTTCAGGGGCGTAATTCGCGGTTGTTACACTCTGGTATACGTCGGTTTATACCGTGCATACCCAATATATATAGTGTATTATATACCTATGTATATAATATTATATAGGACAAACCCTCGGCGTGCAGCCGCCGCCTCGCCGCCGCCGTTTCCGTCTCATTAGTAATTCTTAATGCCCGCGCCGCCGGCCTTTTGCCGTTGCTCGCCCTGGACTTGGCCGTATACATTCACCCCGCCGCTATAAACGATATTATTATGTATATATAATATACACATTGTCACATGCGCGCGCGCATTAAATATTATAATAATAATATATTATATTGTCATTGTCTGTTCAACCCGTTAGCGAAACACGTACGTTCGTGGATGGGGCGCTATATATGCACCGCGCTTATAATATAGTACGTACATATATCTGGTCTCCGTCTATATTTTTAATACGTTCAAAAATTATCGGCCATGTTTTTTTCAAGGACTTCCCCGGCGGATTATTAAAAAAAAAAAAAAGTTTGCATCCCATATAACATCATCACGATTGGGTTTCAGCTGTGGTGGGGCGGACGGAACGCACGCTTTGGGGGTGAAGATAAAACCGAAAATATAACAATATATATTTTGTGCACACACTTGGCCTCGACATTTTTTTTCTCATTCGTTTTTACACCTAATAGCAACCGCAACGGTTAACAATAAAATATGTACCGTGCCGACCACAACACTGTATACATATTACATATATTATAATATATAAATAATATGTATACGAGTATACCTACATTATAGTATACCTGCACTCTGCAGAGTATCTAAGGTCGAGTAATGTGTCCTATGGTCTATATAGAGTGGCTTGTGTCAAAACCGCAGTACGCAAACCGTGCATGATATGTAACAGCATGACTACGTAGGTATATATAACCGTATATGTTTTTAACTGTAACACCGCGAGCCGTCGAAATAATATCACCTTATAAGCGCCGCGTGTATGTATTTTATATATTTTATACGCACTTGTACGCATTTATTTGGGTCGTCCGAATTTTAAAGCGTGGAATTTTATTAACCCCGCAGTGTATTTTTTAACGCAATAAAATCTAACGGCCTTTTCAACGTTGTTCGAACACGCGCCACGTACGATATAGTATAAGTATAGTATCATCCGATACACGTCGGTACGAGTATTTATAATATTATGTCTGAACTTTGTCGCATCATACCCTTAAAAGGGCCGCTGCAATGAATGCAACGCGATGACGTTATTTGTTTTCCGCGTACGCCATCATGATGCCGTTACTTATATTATACACTATACACGCATTAAACGAACGAAACTGTCGTTTATATAGGTACTATATATAAAATTGAAATATTTACCGAAGGAGAGAAAATTTAACGTACAACACACTCGAACGTGTACAAGTACGCGGGCGAGTATGTTATTATATAATATAATATCGTATAATATATTAAAAAATAATAACGTTATAAAGTGTTTTTTTTTTTTTTACAACCACAAAAATGTCAAATAAAAATATGTCTAACGCGCCACAAAAATAATCGTATTTACGTATATAGGTACACGCGCGTAAATCTCGCATACACACCATCTACATAATATATTTATATACACCGATGCACATATATCATACGACTGTATCGGACATTTAAAATTTAAAAACATTTTCAACGTTTAACAGGTAAATGCCTACGTGCGTATTATTATTTGTAGTATTCGTTCGTGTAGGTATATTATACGCACCCCGCGATATGTAGAACTCGAATATTTCGATAAGATCTCATATTATTCAAAAATAAAAATCGTTCAGTGCATACATATATAATATAATATACTGGCTAGTGGCTATACTCGTTTTAAGCACGTGTGTATATTATAACGTTTTGATTTTATTTTTTATCCGAACACCACGACGACGCTCTGACGCGCGATGTGACGTTTTTATCGCATTTTTTTTTGGGTCTACACAATTTTTTTAGATTCGTTATCGAATACCGGATGGTTTTATTAATTAGTAAAGTGTGGATTCTGCACACTACACAATAATATATGAAGACTGTTAAAAATCACGTTGGCCCACGTGTGGACGTCTTGATCGGCGGACATCATCATTTAGTATGATTATTATTATCATCGTCATCATCATCATACGTGTGCACGGATATATTATAATATAATATAATGATTGAGTGTATTACTATATATAAATATATATATAGTGTTGCGGTTGTATGTGTTAAAACGGGCTGGAAACTTTCCGAGGCACATAAAAACACAAAATTTATGGCCACGCAGTACGGGTTATTATAATATCGGGCCATTATAATATTTTTCTACCAATCTCGGAGTAGGAGAACGGTTTTCGAAATTTATGCTTGGCGAGAACCAGTTTTTTTCCATCTCTTTTTTTCCGTACCATTCATAATGCGCGAACGTGTAATTTATTTTGTTTATAGAACAACCTAAAAAAAAAAAAAAACCCGTTCCAGATGTCCTCGTTCGATAAAATATTAAAATAATGACATCCCTCCTCGACACCCCCTCGCCAGCTGTCTACATTTCCTATCTATGTGCACACGTAATAACAACAATTAAGCACGCCTATGTAAATATATATAAATGTATGAATAATACTCTGGAGTTGCGAATCCCGCCGAAATATTTATTGCCGCCCGAAATCAAAATCATAATATTGTAATCTCATCCAGTCATCCAGACCTCTGCATTTAAATTCAATTATATCATTTTAATGCGTTTGAGATGGGATTTACAGGTCAGCTACTAAGCTTATATTATACTTCATTATAAGTAATATGATACATACAATGTTGCAAATATTAATATAATGCCTCTGTGTTTATTTTATACTTTAGAGCATATTTCATCAAAATAATGTTGTTGTTGGGAGATTATTATTATTATTATTTTAATTTTTGTTTATGACGATTGAAAAATTAAAGTGTTTTATTTTTGAATTTAAATATTTAGCGATATTACAATTATTATCATTAATATAGTTGTAATACTACATTGTGTGATTTTGGAATACGTGATCAAAATGTCACAACTCCCTTTTTAACCACCATTAAATTATTTATTTTAGATATTTTCATTAAAACAACATTATGATCAGCAAACCGTAACGTTATTATGATTTAAAATAAAAATAAAAAAATTAGTATTGATATAATATTATTATTTATTTATAGATACAGAATAATATAAAGAATAAACTTTTTAAAGTTAAAATATCACATACACATTTCTTTTTCCTTGAAAACAGAAAACATAAACATAATTAATACATACGAGATTTAGTAATGTCAATGCTTTTTTAATTATACTTGTATTTCCTTTTTCAATATATTAATAAAATGATTTTTTGGCATAATACCAATAGGCGTTGTAAATAAATAATATTTTTATGCCGAGAAAATATATACAAATACGACTTCTTGAGAACCAAGTCTGATTCAGTGTTTTTTAAAATAACTATTAGCAAAATTCACATTTTTCGACATAATGCATTAAAACGATCCTTAATTATTTTTAAGTGTTTATTTATCACG
Source organism: Sitobion miscanthi (assembly GCA_008086715.1). Taxonomy (NCBI): domain Eukaryota; kingdom Metazoa; phylum Arthropoda; class Insecta; order Hemiptera; family Aphididae; genus Sitobion; species Sitobion miscanthi. The sequence goes on from CM017797.1 coordinate 7,103,537, forward strand.
GCGTAAAGATACTCTTAATAAGGTGGAAAACGTTAGTAAATATATATATTTTTAATGTTATAGAGGCGTAACAAAGAATGTTGAGTGTTGGTATAGTATAAATGATGTAGCAATGGAATGCATTTTTATTTAATAGTGAATGATAGGTACGTAGGTATTATATACCTATACCTAGGCGATAAAATATAATATTTACGTTTACTATTAAATAGTAGGTACATACATTTTTTGGTTAATAGTTTTTGGTACAGTTCTAATTAATGAGTACTAATAAGAACTGTACCTAATATTTTTGACATCAAGGAATCAAATTTTAATACATAATTTTGAAGCTCATTGGCCAGACAATGCATAATAATGAACGTAAAAAAAATGTATATAAATAGGTATCTAATTTATGCGTATCATTTTTTAAATATTAAATTATGATGATAATAATATACATTCACGAAATATACGATTATGATAAAATTAATTTTTAAGTTTCGATAATAATACAACAAAGAAGCACGACGAAGTTAAACATAAAAATACGTTTATGGAAATAGATTAACCAAAGTCCCGAGGGGGAAAACTCTGCGCAATAGTGGCCATTTACGTTTTAACGCTTATTCGAGTCAGCCTCGAGCCCGGGAGGCATCACGGTCCAGGCTCTACGTGTAAGTACATACGAACGCGCTCTGAACACGACCTATGATCTTTCGGTAGCATATTATAACAACACTGGTGTACAGCGACGCGTACAACTTTCATACGCGAATAGACGTGAAACCGCAGCTATAAATAAATCGATTAATAATAAACGTTTCCCAACCCGATCCGAAATCATACGTAAACCGTAAGCGCCATTTTGAAACCATGCATATTTATAACTGGCATCCAACTAACCTCTACCTACCTACCCGAGTGCATTGTAATAATGATATGTGCACCCATAAACGCATACGTTATAATAAACGTAGGTATATATGTGTGTAAAAAAAAATAATAATAATAATAATAATAAACGTAGTCGATTCGAATGAATTTTTTTGTGCATAATAAACGCGTTTGATAATGTTATAACATAATATGTATATGCGGGCGGTTTCCCGAATCTACAGCAGTGGCAATTAATTTACTCAGAGGAGTCTGTCAGTTGACGGGCGGTGAGGTAGTTTGCGGGACAGGGTGTGATCGACATGAATATTATCGATCGGTGGACGGTTGGCACTTGTCGGACCTACAAAAATGTCCATCCAAATAACATAAAATAATAATATATGTGTATAAAATAATAATGAACGCGTACCGCCAGAAATAGATAGAGAAAATGAATAGTCGTAGCCGGATCGTCGCCGACGCCGTCCGAAAAAAAGAAAAAGGGTGGTTCACAATAGAGGTGCTTGAGATGAAACCACCCTAACCAGTCGGTTATTATATTTTATTTACCCGTATATGCGCATTAGACAATAAAAAATGAACATTGGATTTCGTTTGTATTTTTTTTTTATGATTCCAAGAGGCGTTTATGAAATATTGTCGTGTTATTACTTTGTTTCATTATGGTTTCGTAACATATATACATGTCTATTTCGGATATTTTAGAAAATGGCAATAATTTATACAAAAAGAAACAAACAGAAAACGAAATTTATTATGAGACATAAGTTGTAACGAGTATTCTACGGTTTTTATGTTGTTGTTGTTGTTTTCAATATTTAAAATAGATTTAATACTTATCTATAGGTGAACTTGCTTTTATTGTTCATTGGTGAGTACGATTTTAAATTAATCTAACATACACAACTTAAATATATACAATTGGTACAGATAATAATCAGTGTTTTTAAATTCATATAATATTATTTATACATCTTTTATATTTTATAATGTTGCACAGTTAGTCGTTAATCACTATTGAGTAAATTATTAGGTAAAATACTGGACAAAAATTATTGACGAGAAATCCCCCCTCCTTTGAGTTAGGCTTAAGTTAGGTTTTTTAATTTTAAATTAAGCATATAATTCATGCTTTATTAATTTTTATATATAATAGGTATGAGTAAAATGACGATGACGGATTGTCATCAAAAAATTTAATTGGATATGGGTTTAAAGCTATTTTTAGATTGTTTTTCCATTTTACGAGCATTTTTCTCCTTTCACATCGACATCAATAATAATTATTGAATAATAATAATATAAATTATAAAATATTTCAAATTTTATATAATAATCTAATTAATTATTAACTTTGCAATGATCGTTATTAAATTTATATCAAATACAACTGTCTGAGTTTTTGAATCTTATCCCCCCCCCCTCACGACTTGGTGAATGATGATATCTACCACTGACATAAAACAATATAGTTATAACTTTAAAGATATTTGCCCTCGTTGAAACGATTTGATCATTATTCATTAATCATTTCAAATTAAATAATGGTGAATATTATTATGTAGTTTCCATAAATTTAAATAAGTAATAAAATGTGCAACCAATAAAGCCAATAAAAATTCATTTTCACTCAAAAAATAAGTAAATTTGACAAAACCTCAAAGACTTGGTTAATTTACAATTCATATGATAATATAATATCGCTACAGCGTGTTTTAATTATAAAATACTAAAATTAAATGAAATAAATGCAATACATTTCGTAGGTACATGAATTCTAACATATTTTTTTCCAGCGCATGTCATAATTTATTGAATTTAATCATACTGAATTCCTATTTTTTTTAATCTAGGTAAATGTGATTATTTAAAAATAAAATGACTAAGTTTAATGTGGGGTTCAATGGAACTGAATGCAAAATAGAGCGTGGTTTTTATCAGTGTACATTACATTCAAAAATAAAAATTTACAAGAAGTAAAATGTTGTGATAAGATAGATCATATTGTCAGATACTCAAAAAATGAAAACGACAATAATAATATGATGGTTTGTGAGTTTGGGGCAGATAATACTCGCCCGTTTAACGCGAGGGTGGGTGTAACACGGGGAAAGGAGGAAATAATGATCCACATAAGTACTAAAATGTGACAGTAACACAGAACACTATGTCCTGAGACAGTGATAAGTTATACGGTTGATAAGCAAATCTATAGTTATTGTCATATATCTACGATTACACGGGTGTTACGAGGGTGTCAATTTGCGGTGTGAAATGCTTAAAAATTATTACGATATAATATAGAGATTGCGTACCGGTATGAGTGCGTTTGTGGATTTTGAGATTCTCTGACCGGGCGAACACCTTGCCACACCCCTGGAACGGGCACGGAAACGGTTTTTCACCGGTGTGCACCCTGATGTGGTTGACCAGCTTGTACTTGGCCTTGAACGGCCGGCCCTTGCGCTCGCACCCGTGCCAAAAACACGCGTGCGTCGTGCACTCGGGCCCGCCGACGTGTTCGACAGTTATGTGCGACACGATGTCCTGCATGGACCCGAACATCTTGCCGCACGTGCGCATCGGCGGCCCGGGCTTGTCGATCCACAGGCACGACATGTCTTTGAGCGCGGCGGCCGCCACCGGGCCGTGTCTCGTGTACCGGTAAAACGCGCCACCCGGGTGACCGCCCCCGCAACCGTACGGGTCTTGGCCGCCGTAATCGTTGTGCCGGTGCACGGACGCGGATGGCTGCAGCGACGGCTGGTGCGGCGGCGGCGGGTACGCCTGTCCGTGGTGCAGCTGCAAGTCGTGGTGCACTGCCCCCGGGTACAGGCCGCTCATGTGATGATCTCCGCCGTGCTGGTGATGGTGGTGATGGTGGTGATGGCCGTGGTGGTGGTAGTCGGCCACGTCACGGCGGATGTGCAAAAAGTCCCTCGGCCCCGGGTAGCCCGGATGGTGCGCCGACGGCGGAGGAGGCGGTGGCGGCGGCGGTGGCGGCGGTGCCTGCTGCTGCCCGTAATGCATCTGATGATAGTGGTCCTGGGACGCGGCCATATAGTCTTCCTCGACCTTGACGCCCATGCCGTTGACCAGAGGCGCGTTTTCCATAAACGGGTTTAACATAACGCGGTCGTCATTTACGCGTCACACCCTCGGATGTTATATATTACGACGATACAATGCTTCCCGTATGATATATAATAGTACAATAATACCGGTATCGGGGTGGTATTTAGGCGAAGGTCGCGATGTACGGATGATGATACGGCGAAAAGACACAATAACGAATGTATAATAATATGCCTAACGATATTATATAATAGTGGGTGCACGGGAGGATCGCATGTCGACGCGGCGACAAGAGATACAATTATTTACAACGTCGGTCTCAGCGGCACGGCGGCATCACTCGCGAAAAGTCGGGCACACGTAAATAAACGAGAAAAATTGTGAAAATTATCGATACGAAAAAATTAAAAACAAATAAAAATTTAAAAAAATTATCGCACACAAGTCGTCGTTATTTTATTTCACTCGAGTGCGGGCGCGCACGTCCACGGTCGGTCGGTCGGTCGGGGTATTCGCAGCGGGTTGTTGAACGCCGAGTGGCTCCACGGCGTGACTGACGCAGCGGGTAAACAGACCGGGTCGTGCGCGCCTCGCGGCCACCGTGGCTCCGCCCACCGAACGCGGGCCCGGCCAATGGGTGGACGTGCGGGGCCGGCGGTCCGAGGCGCGCGCGCGTCTCGCCGGTAGTCATCGGCGGGCCGCGGTGGCGACCGAGTTTTCACTCTCTCTCGCTCGCTCGCTCGCTTCCACTCGTTGCGCGCCGCGTCCGTGGGTGCTTACTGCTCATACCTACCCGACTACCGCCGCTGGCGCATATACCGCGGTCGCGGTACAATAATAATGATATATAAATGATGATAATGCGCGCGCTCGACCGACGACGGCCTCCTACCGTATAATTAAATATAATATTGTGTAGAAAAACAGCACCACCTCGGTCGCGCGATTATCGTCGTTTTCACGCAAATATAAAATTATAATATACGACTCGCTACGACATAATATTATTATTATTATTATATTACCCGTACCTACCTATATTGTGATTTGTAACACTCCCACTATGCACGCTGTAATACATATAGGTACCTACAAAATATTTATATCAATATTTAGATCATTCCGTGGCTATCTTATAATAATGAATGTATAATGTTTTATTAGAGAGCAAGTCCAAATGGTATGTTATGATATATTTGCAGGAATATACCTAAAAAGTCAAATTATCGGATTGAACTGTTTACAAGGGTACTTGTTTTTTTTTTAAATAAACTACCTTAGCTGTAGTTTATATTTTTGTGAATGACTCATTTACAGTTCTGGAATAATACACCGGATTTTTAATACATTTTTGACCTGCCCTTCCTATTTTTTTTTTAAATTTGGCCTAAAGGTATATTAAAATTTGTATTATTGCAGCGGGTATTAATTATTATTGTAATTGAAACACAGTTTATATATATAATAATATATACTCTGCAGAATAAAACATAATATAAGGTACCTATATCTTCGATATTACAGCCAATTTGTTGGTAAGTTATCCCATTGGTTTATTACTGTAGAATGTCCATACTTACAGACATCAAAATTATTATCAACGCAGCCTAAAATTAATAACACCTATACTATATAATAATTTTAGTATCTCTGCATTTTAATTTTTTGAGATTTTCAACTACATAAAACAAAAATTAATAAAAGAGAAAAATGATAAAAGTCCGCCTTGAGTATACCTACCTATTAGATATCGTACGTATAAACCTACCGATATAATTATATATTTATATAGGTATGATTTGGATAAATTTACTGGTTGTAATATAAACCTAATTCTTATATCCAAAATCTATATAGCCACACGTAACGTCACCACATATAGGGCTGGAGGCGCAGATAAAGATGACTCGTTTCGTTATTTCACAACACTGCAATTTGCTTACTTGCAGTATACCTATACTATATTATACTTATATGATGCACTCACAGACGTCGAGGCGACGCGAATAAACTCCCACACAGCATTTGTCAACCATAACGATTGTATTAATGTTTGACTTTGATTGGAATTTAAATATTTTAAATTTAAAATTTAGCCAACATTGAATATAGTTATTTAATTTTAGATTCCGAGCGTAGCTGTTACGGGCTGCATAGAACGAGGTTTTCGGTCGGATAGGTCGAAATTTTGTCGCACTGCACGACAGTAGTATTCTGCAACACTGTAGGTTTAAGTCTGTACATAAACACCTATGTATCCACTGCACGTGCGCAAGTACTGACAGGCACGATAAACGGTTTTTATATTAAACCTATTTTTGACAAGTGACTATACACCCGGAACCTATATATATATATATGCTGAAATGGTACGGCACGTAACTCAGTACAATACCCACCTTGCAGGAGCATCGAACAAAATATAAGTATGTACTATAACATTTGACATCGCTCACGCGGCGTGGCCCACGCAAAATTTTCCCGGCAATAATTTCAAACGATGCATCGATGTTTCGGCCGTCATCAAGTTTATACAACACACGTTCGGGATGGCTCGATTTGCCGGGTGTTGTATCATATACAAACACGTGATATTCGATAAACGTGGATTTAAATATTTCAAACGATAACGCTTATAGTCACAAAAATATAAGCGTGAACAACATAAATTGCGCATCGCTTATATAGGGTCCAGACGGTCGATCGGCCGTCCAGTTGATTTTATAATATACAGGTACAGTCGGATTGTGGCAAACTACGGACAGTGTCGTTTTTCACCGGCCGGTCAGTTCACCGAGTTCCCCGGCTCCGGCTGCGTTCGAGGGTCATCCAAAAAGACGATCGGATATTGGCGGCCGGCCGCCGTGTTCCTCCAAGCGAGGAAAAAATACGGCGAACTGGACGAACTGACCGGCCGGCGGAAAACGTCACTGTCTGGTAAGCGTTTACCACAATCTAACTTAATATATTATAAAAAATGCCGGTCGTCTGTTTGGACCCTGCCTTTAAGCCATCGGTCGCTTATTATATGCCTTAGCGCGGTAGTGGTAAGTGGTAACCATTTTCGTATTTCACACCTCACGCTTATATTAACCAAATGCTTTTTATGTGCGACATTTCAGTCCACGAACTATATAATGCTCCTGTAAATATAAGTATGAAATCTTGTGTAATAGATATATCATATGAGTAAATAAGTAAATATTATATATGTAACTATTATGTAACTATAATGTTCAATATATATTTTTAAACTCTTACTTTCTTTAATTTTTTTAACTTTAAATTTTTGTAAAAACTAAAAATTGCATACTATTCAATTAATCTAAATTGTAATTGGGCAACCACCCGTCTATAAATAAATATAAATATTATTTCATTTGACTTCATATGGCACTTCGTTTAGTATCGATTTCATAATATCGGGAACATGTGGGTCGCGAGCCACATCTCGTTTTAACTATTATTAACTATATTATATAGACTATAGGTATTGTGTTGAAACTGCAGTATACAAATCATAATAAATCACTGTTATCAACCTGTTTTTGATTTATACATATAACACCCTATGGCAGAGATTCGGCCCAAACAGTGGGTTGTAATCCAAATGTGGGTCACAATTATAATATGTTTGGTGGGTCACGGAATGTTATAAAATATTCATGCATTTTCTATAGTACCTAACCTAATACCTTTATAAATATAACAGATTTAATACCTATAAGATTACTGATTACTGTAAAATATAATACCTATATTTTTATTATACAAAAGAAAATATTTATTTTATAATATAATTCTGTATTTACCATATATAACTTAATTGTACCTACATATTTTATTACTTTGTTGTAAATGCAGTTTAGTATTCCCATGTGATTATTGAATTGGTTCATCACGCGAGGATACCTACCTGCATGAGTGTGGAGAGGGGGGGGGGGTGTTAAAACGTGTAGGGAGACAAATTTGCTGTAGTGAGTTGAATAAGTAACAGTTTTTATTTATCAATACAATCGACTAGGCTGAGTACTTAACTATATACATAAATATTGTAGTTATTCTTGTATAGGTATACAGTAGGTATACCTAAAAAATGATTATAATTATAAACTAACATTTTGTTTTTAGAACATGTACATATTAATATATTTTTAATAAAAAAAATAATAGGATATTAAAAAAAAAAACTATACCTAGGTATTAAAATGAACACACTTTAATAATTTCCTATATAAAACTACATAAATAACAGAAAAACTATTGATACTTGATATAATATTATATATTATAATAGAAATTGGTAATAAATTATTATATATAATTTTGGAAATATCATTTCCACCTGTTCACCTGTTATAGAAGACTAGAAGAGATTCAAAACAAAACGAAGCCTCGTCAGATACATGTATATTCTTTATCTATATAAATTTGTACCTATGTAACACTGCAGCATGCAGGTAGTATCTTATATAATAGGTATATAGGTACACTCGGGATGTGCATCATGTTCAGTGACATTAGTGGCGTCCCCATAAACTATTCCCCAGAGACAGAAGGAGAGGTCTAACTCGATATATTACTTTCATGTGTATTTTAGCATATATATCAATATATATATATATATAATTAATTAAAAAACATCCAGTGGTAAGTTACAGTTCCACCAATAGTGCCAGGTTCTATTAAAACATTAGATTCCAACACCTGCATCAACAATATTATATGAATATCATTGTGTAGCAATAATGATGAATTTTATATATAAATATATAATACAACCGTGTGTGTGAAATTTGAATGTATTTTGTTATACCTGCATATAATTGTCACTTGACATAACTATGAAACATTATATATATATATATCTATGTGTGTCGATATAGATTATTAGTGATGAATAAATATACCAAACGGGAGAATACGAGAGGATTTCGATATTAAATTTGTCTGGACATTTATTTATACATAGTACAATGTTTAAATACATATTTACTGAACCTATATTAAAATAAAATGTAAATATAATACAATATTTTACTTTACCGATGTAGTAACATCTAGCGATACATATTGATGAAATGTGACTTATGTTCGGTGCATGACACACGCATAGGCTGACGTAGTGGGCCAAAAGGTAGTTATTATACATTTAATATTATAGTCGAAAATAATTAGATGTGGTGGTACTCCATGATAATACAGAACAAATGCGTAAGATGAATTACACGCATCCTGCAGATATAAATACATTTACAATTTGTAAGTATATAATGGTAAAAATATAAATACGGTTATGGTGGTTCACACCGAACATAATATTATACCATGTATATGCTGCAGCAGCCCTGAGAATATTTCCATCTGTTTAAAATTTTAAATATAAAGGAGAAATCCCGCGGGACGCAACGATATTATTATATTTATAATATTCAATCCTACAACAGGTGGACGTCGATGGAGACTTCTATAATATATTATACTTAGGTAGATATAAATTGCACGTATGAGTCTTAAAACCAGAAAAAAAACTTTGCGCTATTGATAAAATGTGTGATAATTGTATGCATTTTTTTGTTTTCGTCTTTTTTATATATCATAAAAAATAATAAGTAAGATATTGTGAACTTATTTAAATCGGGGAGGTGGGAAGTGCACACATAAATATTTAATACGTTACACAATTACGTACGTACATCATCCTGCACCAAATATATAATTTACATAAATTATGAGAACACCTAGGTATGTATCTATATGCAGCTTAACCTATACAAAATATGTGTAACACATTTTTCATCGAAACCGGCCAATATAAACTTATAAAAATAAAATATTTACACTGCTTGAACATCGATTGGTGTATTATCCATTAAAGAAAAATGACAATATATTATCATATTAATTAATGTTGTTTTAACATATTATTTAATACAATAAAATAAATGTCTATATACCAATTTATATAAAAAAATATAAACGGTTTTTACGATTTACATAATTGCATGTATTACGATGTTTTCCTAAATCTGGTTTCAACAATTCTGAAGCCTGTATGTCTGATAATTAGGTACCTATATACTCGTCTTATAAGTATGACGTACCTATTATAGCTGAAGATTTAAGGTATTACATTTTTTGTTATAATAAATAATCAAAAATTAACATATTACATAATGCAAGGCATCGTGCGTTAAAAGAAAAAAAAAGTCTATATAAAACTGAGTTTATTTGTGGTGTATTTCACTACTACATATATTTATATACATATATTATAGGTATACCTACGAGTGTATAAAAGAAAAACAGTTAAATAAACAAATATAACTTTTCATAAATAATATATTAATGTTCCGAACGGCCTGTTGTGTATATACATAATATTATGTACAATGTGTATATAGACGTAGACTTAATTCAAAATAATTTTGATAAGACTATCGAAATAGGAAAACGGGAAATAAATCAATGACGTTTATTTATTTTGTAATATTATTATTATAATGTGAGTATACGTTATAAATGTTAATGAGTCTGCGTCGAATATTAATTTTTGAGTTACTTTACGAGGAGATTTATTTATCGTCTAATTTCAAATCGAATAATATATTATAAATATTATAGATACATCGTTTTACATTTATTTATTATATTATGATGACTTATGGGCATATATTATTATAATAAGGTACGTACAGACTGCAGTATACACGCGCGGTGTATAAATATATAATCATTATATGTTTAGTTATATTGGCATATATTATTATTATGTATAGTTTATTTGAGACCAGTAAAACGGTTATACATATTATAGTATCACACGTAGGTGGTATTCATCGAAAATACGCAGCAGCAACATTTTTAATATGTTCTATTGGTGGGTTTAATACTTATACTTTAATGCAATAGCCAATAATAGTATAATAATAATTTATATTGCACGTTCTATTTTTTAGCACGAAATGTTTGTGATTTGTAACAGTTATCACCTACTTAATAGGAATTTAAGGACCTAAAGGCGCTGTAAATCGATATATTATAGCCGCCATACGCCATCGCTCGTAGTTCCCACTGTAACCATACAGAAATGTATCTTACTGATAAAATTTAAGAAAATTCTGTTTAAAACTTACATTTTTGTAAATTGGCCATGCTGCATCTCGGTCAGTACTCGGTGAGTAGAGAAAACAAGCTCTGACATTTTCATAAGACGGAATCAATAATTGTTCGTAGTTCTACGCCAATATATGGTCTATGTGGTCTTGTGTAGTACCGAAACGAGTTAAAAATAAATTTATTAAATATTTTGACAGTGAACGAAGAGCAACTAAAACGTTCGTTTTAGACTGGAGTATAATACCATGCTGACATTAGGAAATATTGATGTTCCTGAACGGTTATTTCGAACAATTTTCAGCGCCAAAAAATGCGGGTTTCGTAACGTATCAATACACGACACATTTTATATTTCGATCGCACACTTAATATATAAGTACCCATATATACCATTCATACATATACATGCCTACAAATACATACAAATACATACAAATACATACTTATACTTATATATATATTATCAAATATCTGTTGCGCTTATATAGATGGTACAGAACAATAATATAATAACACCCTCGGTGTCGTATGATATAAATATGCGATAATATCGTGGCAGAGACTACGACAACATTTTTGTGTACCGCAGGTAGTAAAAGGTCGCTTGTATATATATATATATCATGTATATTGTGTAAATGCAGTTTGCGACACGCAGCGATCCCATAAAATCGGACCATATCTCTGGCTGTTGCGTTAACCGTGTCGTGGCCAAAACGTGTCGATATAATAGTAATAATAATATATATAATATTATTATGTACACGATCAGCATGTATCCCGTCGGACCGTATAGGCCTTTGTGCCCGTCGTCCTTACGAAAACGTACCCATACGTATTATATTGATTTCTTTTTCCTTTTTTCTTTTTTTTTTTTTTTTGTAATAAATTCAAGTACATTGTACCGATTGTACATATAGGTACATTGTACACGATGGTAGGCGCGTATTGTAATATATATACAATAATAAGTAATAGGTTTATCATAATGTTGCGCACTGCAGCGGCAGTCGTCTCCAGGACGTCATACGTTACACGCAGTGTAAACCTTTATGCTATTGTGTATACGCTTAAATCTCATATTGTATAGATGCCTTTGGGTACCTGCGTTACACGTCCGAAACAAAATGCGACTTGTGTAGGTACACGATATTATATCATACTATTATAAATGTCGTGCGGATGTGACGCTCCAGGTATTATGATGTAAGGTCAGCATATCCCGTATAATCCGTTTATGTGGGATAAAGGGACAACATATAATATATAATGTTTTCCTACAGTTCTAACGATCTTCTTCGTGTGCGAACAATAATAATATATATGTATAGAAAAATTGTCTACGACTTTATTGTGCGATTCACGTTCAGCCGCACAAAAACCGATTTGGCAACAGACACGTTATGAATGGCTGCGTGTTGGTACAATTCGGCGCCAGTACATTATATTATATTATAGAAGTTGGGAAAATTCCGAAGAATTTCCATTGTGCTCGCATCGCAATAATTGTTCACGTCTTTACCATACATTACCTATCTTTTTATATATATTTTTATAATAACATAAGTTATCGATCTACGGTCCTGACGTGTACTGTACTCATGCTCACCGGAAGTCATGCATGTGCTGGCGCCCTTTATAAAAATACTTGGTCACACAAATAGTTTATTTTATTTAGTTTCGACAAAAAATGGTCAACGAGACATTTATCCTGTTATACACGCTTATAGTTGTTAACCACGGTCACGTATAGTGGTACCTATTGTATAGGCAAATACGAGGGATTAAAAAATAATATACTGTAAACTTTTTTTTTTCCATATAATGTAATATTATTTGAAGATGTTCCAGATAATATATGATCATTTTTTGGATTTTATATCGAAGAGACGAAACTCGTATAATTTGTTATAATACAATAATGCTTTTTACATTCGTCTGTTGTTATTGATTTCCGTACCTACCATATAATATCATCGTTTTATTGTCACGGTACAAAAATGTAATTTCTAAAGTTATACTACATTTCGGTTTGCTATAGTTCAAAATATTATCTGCACATCCGGCTTAGGTTGATCATTAGTCACCCTTACACCGGTCAGATGTCCAGAGAAATTCTTTATATAATTTAAATGCTTAAGCTTATTGGCGCCGGTATAATAATTTATCACGAATTCAACTGCACAATCGATTTTATTTGTGTGACATTTTCAGATCATATAATATTATAATCCCTCACGTGAGAATAGTTATAGGTACATCCGAAAAAAACACCGTCGAAAAAAAAATGGATGTTACCATAATGTATCGACCGGGACTATATGTAGGTACATTTTCCAAAAATATTCGTTGTAAAATACCAGAAATGTCGATGTGTGCATAAATTTATATACTTATACTTGTACAGTTGTACCTACCACTTAATGCAATACCTATATGCTGTATGATATTATATTCTGTGGTGATTTTTACCGTTTCAGTATATACCGACAGCGAATATTGACTTACGGCCATGCTATTGAATATTATTATACAACGATGGTTAAAAGATACGACAAACCGCATAGCTATATCGTGTTTAAAATATTAAAAGTAAAAAAAATTTCTTTAGGAAAGTATTTTGAATTTACGACGTTATTTTTTTTCCGCGAAAATAATCATCGGATGTTTTTACAGTTGAGTACTATATATATTATTCATTTATACGGAAATAAGGTGCATTATACTTTTTACTATATAGGTAAGTCATAAAATGTTGATACTTAACAAGACGCGTTAATTCTTATTCGTATAGTAAAAACGTTTCCGATTAAGTGCGTAATATTTATTACATTCACCAACTAATTCTTGAGAAAAATGAAAAAAAAATTTTATTGAATTTAATAATTATTCATTTTGCTGCGTGTTTCAGGAAAACGTAAAATTTATAAATAATACTATTATGCGTTAAACAAATATATAATTTATGTGGAACAAATTATTTCATTTTCGTCTATTATATTATTTTCATTTATAGTTTTGAAATTCTTATAATCACGTGATGCGTCTCTATATGAACATAATAATTTATTATGCAGTCAGTACTCAGCAGTATTATACTACTTTAATATTGTATTGTAATCTACTCATATCTGATACTTATATTTTTCCCATCTACAAAACAGTGTATGCCTACACATGTACTCCACCATTACATATAACGGCATAATATTTGGCGTCAACATCATATTATACCAGCTAATGTGTTTTTCTCAATTGCAACAATATTTTTATAATATTTATGTTGCTGAAAAACACGTGCGGTACCCGCATAACGTATAAGTAATTTAAATAATATATTCATAGTTAAAATTATTGTTTATAACACAAAAAATTTAAATCCACCTGTTCACGCGTGTCATTTTGATGGATACCTACATAATAATTGCATATATAAAACATGACTTTAATAACAATGAAATGCATTTTTTTATATAATGAATGAGTACCTATTTTGTTTTGTAGGCTGTATAATACCTATTTATAGTATATATATTAGATCGATGTAGACTTTATGAACAGCGTTAACATTGTATAATAACTACCGTATTGACTATATGCAATCTCTCCAAAGAATCCTCTTCTAAGTAGGTACATTTATTATATGGTACGAACCATTTTACATAATATCACCTATTTTGACATAGGTAAGGAAATATATACTGAACATTATAATATAATATAGTTTTAAAATAGAAATATTGCAAAATGTTTCACGTCATGTCAGCACGAGCCACGGGACTCGCCAATTCCGTGAACTTATGTATCAATAGGCGATATCGATGATGGGTAGGCACGTCATATGTCATATCAAATATATTATAATAATTAATAAACGACATTATGCGGTAAGTTATCAAGTTAGTGTAAACATTTTACTCGATTCCAAACCACGTGTTTTATAATAATGATGTTACTACTATTACATATACATACTTGATATATAAAGTATACTATTACTGCACAGTGCACACACACACACACTTTCACATTTATATATAGGTATATTATATTTATGTTTCAGATTACGTGTTTGGAAATTTCCAAACGATCGTCGGCGCCTCCCGCCGAGAGCTTTGTGATGGTTTTCGCATGTTCGCAAACATTTATATAGGGTGGAGCGCTTATACTTTCTTTTCCCATTAACGCCCCCATAATATATATAATACAATATAATACGGGTGCGATTCGTATAATATAATATTATATTATGGTCCCCAGACAAGACGTCAAGACCCATGTCCACAGCACTTAACGTACACTTAACTTGGTTCGCACATTTTATTTACGCACCTTTGTTGTGTATATTGTTATTATTATTTATAATAATAAGCAATAACATGTTAATATGTAAAATTATTATTGTTTTTTAATATATATTTATATTATGATTGTATTATACTAAACATACTAGGTACCTATATATAATTGTTTATAATATATAATATAATAACAATAATATATTGGACCAATGGCCAGAGCTGCTGCGGTCTTTATGTTAAAAAAAAAAAAAGAAAGTAATATATATTGACCAATAGCAATTGTTAATAACATGCTGATCGATTTATTGTTGTGTGGAGAAATTATCGAACTCAATAATTGAGAGGATGCCATTACCTACGCAGTTGCAGACATTTACAGACGTCCGAAAAAATATTGTGTTTATTATTTAGGGTGACCATACGGCATCGTGTTTTATACATAATTGTCCTTCATTTCAGCTTTGTGTCCTGTTGTCCTTATACAAACTTCTTAGGACGCTTTTTTTTGATGATTTTGTACTTTACGATTTATTTATTTCTTATAAATTCTTTGGCGATTAGCCTCCCACCATTCATGAAAAATTAATAACCACAAAAATCGATATCAGTTAAAATACGTATATATTTATATAATATTATATAATATAAAACTCCTTTAGCTTTATGCCGTATCTATCATGTATGTTTTATTACAACAATTAAAAATGAACAAAAAAAAAACTTATAGATATCAATTTAGAAATATAATAGAAATAATTTTATTATTTTGAAATATTGCCAGAGGTCACTCTAGTTTAAATTAATAATGATTCATTACGCACGTTAAACCAATATTTTTGAATTGTATAAAATTGTGTTTCGGTTTGGATGACTGTGCTTATTACTGGGAAATCTTATACCACGGATACTTCTTACCACGGTAGTTATAACTTATTCTTTAATAATATACTGATGGCCGATGGCGAATGGACAACGGGCGTCAGGCGATGTTTATTTTACCCAGATTATAATCTTAGATTATACTCTGAGTATAAGGTCTATGATTTTACCAGCCACTAAATAAAAATGATTTAACTCATCATACCACAATTATTATTATAAGTAGTAAATTCTTAAACAAAAATTGTGTCACTTTTGAAAAACTTAAAAATGGTAATTAAATATTCTTATCGGGTGTATGGTTTTCATCTTTTCTACAGGAAATGGACCAAGTGATTTGTAAAAGATTTATTTTAATGTTATATTTTATTAATTGAGATATTTCGGTACAATTTTATATGAACACAAACAGTATATAACATAATATAAACGCTATCACAATGATGAATAGCCGGTACCATATGTGTGTGGAGAATTAATAATATTTGAAACAAAATATTATAATATATTATATTTTATAGTTATGCCCACATAAATGACTCTAAAATAATATATAATACACTTTATAGTTCATACTATAAACTCATATTAGCACGGATCTTAAATATTTATTTAGACACTTGTATTTTGTATGTATTTATAATCGATAGTATATTTTGGTTGAGTGAATATAATTATGAGCACAGGACGTGCCCCATGTTATTGCGTTAAATAATAATACCAACGAATATGTGCATAAATAATGATACATATTTTATGTATAAAATATAAATGCGAATTAATGTTAATTGTTTGGATTGTTGAAAGAATATTAAATTATAACATAATATTATACTATAATATATACGCAGCCTTGCGTGCATATGTGTATTTTATTACCCGCTCGCCCCATTCTCGGTTTACAACAAACAATATAATAACTCTGTATAATATTATCATTATAATAATAATTGTAAAAATTAGTATCGAATATTACTATGGTTTAAAAATATATACGCATTATATTGATATAATATGTAATATCACTACAATTTTTATTACAATATCACATGTTAGATATAATAAGTTCATCTATTATGCATGCAGGTGCAATGGTTTGTCAAAATTTGGTTTGGTTGGTTTGTGAACAACATATTTTATTACCAGCCACTCTCGTAGTACCATTAATGGAACGATTTTAAAATGTTTGGTTTTACGTATTATCTAAAAATATTTATGATGAATAATTATGAATTCTATAACAGTTATATATATCAATGTATTTTAATTTCGAAGCGGTAGCTGCAGCAGTTGACCAAACACGAATAAATCTACCGGTACGTATTAAATAATCAGTAAAATTTTCGTTTTTAATAATTGAAAAATTATACGATATCAAAATAAATACTATACCCGTTTTACTACAGTTCCAGTTTCCGGATATGTTTTATTTTTATACATTTCGAAATGTATTGGACATTGGTTATAAATTATAATATGTTATATGCGTATATATACTTATTATAATATATATATGCAAGTGTATAAGCTTTATGCTTATGTTTCACGTATTTGTACAGATTAAAACCTTAAGCCTATTAATTACTCAACACCTGTTAGCTATACTATAAGTTATAAGTCATACGAATCCAATCAACCAAAGGTGAATCGGTCAGATTAAGTTATTATTGTTACGCCTATAGTAATAAAATAAATCTTGAAAAGTTTGGTATTCCAGTCATTGCATATTATATACCGAGACTAGTATAAAATAGTGTCATCTGAAATGGATTTGCAAAGCATCGAATCGACGAACAAAGTAAAGTGTTTTTCAAAGCCGTGCCCGAAATCAAAAAGGAAGTTGATGGACGGCAGCCGCGAGGTCGTTTCCGATTGTCGAGACTGCCTGCTCGTTGCGGCCAGGGCGGAAGAACCGTCGGCTGACGTGACCTCAAACAGGGCCGCCGAGAACGTAGACGTCCGGCCGATGGTCGCCGTGCGATGACGGTGGAACGTCGAGGTGGTCTGCCTTACCCGGCACGGCACGAATGCAACGACGCAAGGTGCCGTCGATGCCAAAGTTGACCTTATCCACCAGCTCCGCGGGGACGAAGGAGCTCGAGTTGAACGGACGGGATCGGAGTAGCGTCCCGTCACTTGTACGCGACATTGAAGGGACACGGGATGTTCGTCTGCGTTGTAAAAGACAAATGGAAAAAATGCACTCCGTCCCGTCGCCGAGCCACACCACAAGCCGTCCCGTCAAGTGCGTGCTTACCCGTCTGCCTGCCGGGCCATGTTATTTCGAGGTGGGGTCGGTCGACGTTCGTTCAAGACGTGGACCGTGTGCCACGGTATACGCAGCGGCGCCCTGAAGACGTTCGCCGTCAATATTTTGTCGTTTGTGCTTATATTTTGTGGTATGAAGAAAAATCAAAACTGTTTCATAATAAATATTGTATACTATAATACAATAAATATTGTATACTATAAATATTGTATGCTATAAATATTATATACTATACCTACACATAAAAATATTTATATATATTTTTTGTTTGACAGCTGATGGGCATATTCAATAAAAGTTTTCGCTCAGATAATACTCGATTTACTTAGGTTTTTTCTATAAATGTCAGTAAAAAAAAATTCGTGCAGTCAAAAAGCTTAAAAATTCAATAAGTTCCTAATAAGTTGTTATTTTAGGTAGGTATATCAAAATATTAAAGATAGGCACATTTATGCACGATTTTTTGTGCAATAATTAAAATGCAAAAATTAATTAAACCTACCTATTATAACTGATAGCAATATTTAAATAAAATATCCTACACTGACACACCAGCTCTACTCAGAATCGTTTTTCCTGTATAATGATAAATCATTGAAATTCAAATTTAACGCATCCATTGCTGCACACTGCAGTGACCCACTCGCCTATAACTAGTATTTTGGATAAAATAAAATTATTTAAACAGGTGGCTCTGTAGATTTTAGGCTTATTCCTATAATTTATAGTTTTTTCCCTAGAAAAAACATCAAATAATAATATAACGAAGACAAAAAAATTTTACTGTTATACATAATGATTTTAGTTGGAATAGTAATATACCCCGCAGACAGCAGACGATATATACATGTTTTTAGGAAACGGATGAATGCCTAATAATAGTATTATAACAAAACAACGTTTATATATTATTAAAATACCGGCAGTTCTGACTTTTATAATTTGTAAATCCTTAAAAGTATGAAACATCTTTTAAGGTCCCTGCAAACCCGTCATTTCTTAAGAGTTGTGCTTAGTTAATTCTTTCGGTTGTAGTGGTCATTGCTCGCCTTTGTGTGTGTAGAAAATTATCATTAGTGTGCGTATACTCTTTAAAAATCACCCACATCCTAGATATTACACACCCGCATGCACATGTCAGTTAGTTATTAGATCAAAATATTCAAAATAAATGTATGGCTATATGACTGGCAAAAATGTAAGTACATTCAAAGGTCTGATTTGAAAAATTTGAATATATAAATCCTTAACCAAGATTACTTTACATCGGTCGGAGCACATTTTATTTCAGCAAATTCTTAACGGGAATAAACATTTTAAATGTTATCAATTTTTATATTAAATATTAAAAACTATTAATAATGAATATATGCTCCGAACATGCAAAGTAAACTTTTTTACCATATCAACCTTTTTATTTTTTTGATTTCATCACTACTTGGGAGCCGTATCCACTACACGAGAGCCGTAATCAAATCAACCCCTAGAAGTACCTTAATTTTTGCCGGTCGCTAAGGTCGTTTTAATGACAAATTGATAATTTTTGCAGGGACCATATTTATTTAAACATCCAATATATATATTACAAAATATGGTAATGCTATGTTTAACTACCTAACTATTTGTATAATCTCAGATTTTTTCGAACGCATGTGGACTATATTAGATTTGTATTTGTGTATATAAATTAAAACTTATAAATTATAAATCATTGAAACACTTGATATGAATTTTGTTGCTCATAATATCATAGCGATTTCACTAGAAAGTTTAGACGGTGAACATGCAATACAAAAGGTATTTGAATGATTTGATTATTTCATGTTTTACGAGTTACAATGGGCTCTTGGCGATTTGTAGAAATTATTGATGTATAATAATACATTTTGTCTATTAATTTTGTACTCATTAAATGTGTCCTCAATCCATTCATTTGCCACGTATATAATAGGTGTACACGATGTCACAACTAATAAATTATTATTATTTCCTTTGATAAAACATCATTAGATTTTTCTTTTTTTTTTATATAAATTTTACTTCGGGGAGTTTATGTTTTATTATTAAGTACAACCGATGAAACGTCTCCTCTTACCGCCGCCATTTAACACTCCAAACACCGCTGTATTATACAGTCTGATCTAAGTGGCTCGTCGTGATTATCGCGGTTGGAGAACGTTACACGGTTTTCAAAATTATAACTATTTGTTGCATTACTTTTCATCTCAATAGAATGTAATAGATCCTGTAGGTATAAAAAAAATAAGTATAATAGAGATGTCTTTAATACCGTACAATAGGTCACAAACATTATCTATAGGTATGTCCCCAGTAAATTACTTTGGATTTCGCTAAACGTTTCGGAGAGAACCGAAACGATACACGTAGGTATCGATCAATAATAAAATAAATAATAATGTGATACATATAATAGGTACGTGAACGACAATACAATAATATTTATATCGGCTCCCCGTCTTGGACTCTTGGTAAACATCGCGATGAAGTCATGAAGACGTAGGTATTATCTAGTTAGTATTATATATATAATATGCGATCGGAAGATGGCAGACGAATGTTGTGCATTATTGTGGAAACACCTGTAAATCATATGATGTATATAATGTATATATTATAGTATTATTATTATTATGCGATAATATACACGTATTGTCGTGTACGAAATGTCTGCAGGGAACGTTGCGTACACATATTATAATGTATAATAATATATTTGCCAGAAAAACCACAATAAATAACCGAATCGAAAAGGCACATGCTGGGTTTGTGACCCAAAGTTTGTAAGTCGTTTATATTATGCAGAGTGGTTTGCAAATTATGCCATTTATGCCAACGAAAACCACGCACACAATTGTTAATAATTATTCCGTAAACGACGTTTTAATTCTTTACGAATGTAATTTTATCGTGTACCTTTATTGTATATTATAATATTTAGTAGGTATTAGCACATAACCAAATTCGCGTGACGATTATAATTTTGCTCGGAGCAAAATTATTGAAAAACGCGCATAGATACGTTTACAAGATGTCCGTATATGACAATACCTATTTACCTTTTTTTTATTTTTACCTATTTCCCGTTTAAATAGTTAAACAATTTTTTGCTTCATATGCACCTAAAACAGAAGTGCGGGAAAATTCAAAATTATTAGATATTATTATCACACTCGTTCAAATATTGAATTCTAATTTCTAATCATTCTAAAAATTAGTAATAATAAAATTAGTTCCCCTTCCTCCAAAATAACTAACACATTTCTGGCTACGGCACTTTATTAATATACACTATAATAACATGTTATTCAATTCTATACTTTATTATATTTTATAGGCTTAATATGCTATGAGCGTCAAGTACTAATTTGTTCATAAATACCTATCGGGGAATTAAATTAGTGAGTTTTATTTATTATTATATAGTACCTATATTAATTAGTATCCTATTCGATTATACCCGATGAGGTGTATGAATATCAATAGGTTTAAGGTGGTAATCGGATTTGATCAGATAGAAAAATAGGTAATAATAAAGACTAAAAGCTCCACCCTTATACACCAATTCTCTGCAGTCCCCTTCTTCATCGACAATAAGTCTCTGTCTTATATATACTATACTATTAGAATTATCGTTAACACAATAGAAATCACTCACACACGCGCACACATATACATATATACATAATATATGTATGGTGAGCCTCTTTGAATAATGAAATTGCACAACCATAAGACACGTCAAAGGACAATGGGCTTTGGAATTCGATTATTAATGCGGCGAAAGGCTGAAAACAGAAACAGCGTGACACCCATAGTTACTTTCTAATAATTTTTTTAATTACTGGCATCAAAGAAATTTTCTTTTATTTATATATACAATGTGTTCTTGGATTCCTGGTATAGTGTTTCGTGTACCGTACTGATTTTTTAAAGGCCCAATCAGCTCTTATGTGTGCTCTTACGTTATATCCAACTGCAGCCTGTATAAACAAAATATGTATATTATTGATATGTACTATGATAGTTAAGGTTTTAAATTACTTTTGAGTGTTGTAATAAAAATGTATACAACTCAAAAGTGAAAAAAAAAAAAATTAATAGTAATAATTGATCTTTTTTTATTTTATGCGTGTTGCATACGGATTATATTTGAAGGCGTAACGTATAAATGTGTTTTATTTTAATACGTCAACATAATATAGTATGAAGTACCAAGTCTCCTATAGTATAGTATTTGGTGAATAAAATGTCAATATTTGTATTATATTACATTTTAAACGTCGATAGTTATTATTTTTTCTATATTTTTCTTACCGAATCTTATAGACAAAACTTAAGAATACATAAGTATACGAACCATAGCCGTAGCCAGACAAGGTGTAAATACACGTCTATATAACCTTAATTTAATAAATAATCAAATAATAATTTAAGCTCATCATTTAAAATCGTGAAATTATATTCTCTTTTTATTGTATTAATATAAATTGTAGATAATAATTTTTGAACAAATAAAGTAGGCATTATCGTGAAAATAACACACTAATTTTTGGTGACATATAGTAAAACATTTATAAATTAAAGAAATATATATACATATAATAATTGGTTCAATAAAACTAATATAATATTACTTGAATATACACGCAGGTATAATAGTAGTATATACAGATGAGATACATCAAACCATACGCAAAAAGAGTATTTAGATGTATTATATTATAATATTGGTGTTTATACTAATTCGGTAAAACTATTCATAGAATTGAATTGGATTAAATTTTAAGTCAAACCCGGTTTTTGTTATAGGTACATAATAATATATTGTAATGCACCTAAATATCGTTATTGATTGATTGCGATAAGAATTAAAGTGTTCACCATTAATATAATATTAGGCGGATCGCATATCCCATTTCGCGGAGTTCTATCACGACAATAATATGCATATCACGAGTTACAACTTATTTTTATTCATTTAACTACCGAACTATGTATAGCTGCTTTATTATAAACGGATTATGATGGATTGGGAGGTTTTATCTCGGGTTTCTTATTTTTTATTTTCATTCGGACGCGTATAAAATACAAAATCAAATATAATGTGTGGTATATACGGTGTTTTGTCGACCACCTTGTAGAAGACTACACACACACACACACACACACACACACTCGTTGTAATCGACCCCGTCGGACGAATAAAAGCGCGTGGCACGTTGAAAACCGATATTTTGATACACCAATTAGATAAAGAATAGGATATAACTAGGGCGACGACCGTTCGATTTACCGGCGAAGACCGTAGAAGGCGAGTATGTTGTATATATATATATATATATTATACGTCACTTCAGAACGACATCGGTTAGTTTAACGAATACAAAAGTGGCCACCGAGTGGAATGAAAAGATCGATGGAGAAGTGAAAAAAAAAAATTTTACATTTTGTTTGACGAGAGAAAAACTGTTTAATTGTCCGTGTACATATTATAGTTGTTTGTACGAATCGTATGAATTCTTTTTGCAGGACTTTCTTACGTAACATGATACATTTGTGTATGGCCACGAGTTTTATAGGTATAGCGTATATTTATACACCGACTGTCCGCAGATGAATAAGATTGCGGATTTCGCACTGTGTTTATAGCTATGTATCGATACTATTGATTGCAAACGAAATTTGCGATGAATACAATTAATCATTATTGAGTCGTGACTGCTGTTCTCGTGTTTATTGTTTGCAGTACTCGATACATGATATTATAATATTCCAGACCTGTATTTTTTTTTACATTTCAAGATAGATAATTTCCATTTCATGAAATCAAACAATCTACAAGTTCAGCTTTCTTACAACTGTATTTAATAATAATTGTATTGTTCATCTCCATCGCGTTCTAGGGTAGCTCCAGAGACGAGGCTATAAGTCATAATTTTCAGAAAAAATTCCAATATTATAATATGTGTTTTTTTTGTGATTTTCTTTGTAACAATATACATTATTTAGAAACATGGGCTTAAGAGGGGGTCCCCTAGGCCTCACCCGGGGCCAGCTCTGATCGGGTAAGTAGGTACATCAAATTGCTCATTATATAGATACCTATTTTGTACACCTTAATATTTATAATATTTATTTTCTTAAACGCGTAAAACAGGCAAAAAGCCGTAATTAAAACGCAAAAGAGACAGATTATATTTAAAACAGACCAAGTAATTATGTTTAGGTGCCTATATATTTTCATACAATATAGTATACATAATATATACCTATACGTATATATATAGTATACCCACTATCGTAGGTACATATTTTATGTAAAACCACGATATATAGTCTCGTAAATATTTTGAAAGGCTAAGAGACAAAATTTCAAACAACAGCCATATATATACACACACCTTGCAACGTCGCTGGCTAAGTGATATTTATCACTTTTATTAAAGGTGCACCATACTGAGATTGAAACGGCGGTAAAGGCGCTGGAAAGTAATTAAAACAGCCGTGTATAAATCAATTAGTGTTGTTCCTTTAATGTAGTTTTCATCAGCTCCGCGATGATATTAAATCGTAGGTACCTACACCTATAGGTATAAACGTTATTACATTTTTCGCGTTTTTAATTATTATTATTCGGCTACGCGTATATATATATATATATAGGCGTAATATGCGCGCGCGACAACCGCAAAATTCATTTACGGGCAACAGCACTCGGAAACTTTATACGCATATAATATATTATAAGACTTGCGTGGTGGTCGAAAAAAAAATTATAATCACGGTTTACCCCATAATAATACATTATTATAATATTATTATACAATGCGCTAGCTGTTTGCAGGAGTCGCTGTGCGTAATCGAATTACACTGAGCGCACATTTATATTATACGAACGTCGTCGTCGACGCGGAGGGTGCATATTATTGCTTTTATCCTCATCACACTGATTATTGAAATCGTAAAACCGAATACGTATATAATAATATATTATACACACGACGGAGCGTTCAAACATAATAATATTATTGTGCACGGTGGACATTAAAAGGTTATGCAAACGGATCGCTTATATTGGACCGACTGTTGCGCAGTTGCAGCACTAGAGATTATATATTATAAGGGGGGGATATTATTATAATATAAAGGGGTGGATTTCATATATAGCTATGATATAACTTGGAGTACTGATCATAAACGGTGTTGAGTACAGAAGAAAAAAAAATACATATCTTGACAAGATAAAGACAGTTATTCGGATTTATCTACACAGGTACCTAACCTAATCCTGTAATACTATGAAAGATATATTTATTTTTTGTTTTGAATTCATAGATAACATTATAACAATATAATATTATATTTGGGCATAGACTGTTGTAATGGGTTCACCTTTTGGGTATATA
This sequence comes from Sitobion miscanthi, assembly GCA_008086715.1. NCBI lineage: Eukaryota > Metazoa > Arthropoda > Insecta > Hemiptera > Aphididae > Sitobion > Sitobion miscanthi. The sequence continues at coordinate 7,129,489 of CM017797.1, forward strand.
AATGATTTTAAAAGTGGCATGATTACCATTTTTGCTGATATTTTGGAACATGGAGTCAATTTTCAAAAATAAATTCAGGATGTCCATCAGAAGCGTTAATGGATTATTATATTACTATGCAAATTGAACTACATTTCAATCGTTCTTATTGTATTAGAGTACCAACAATGTATCCAGCCAAACCATACTGTGTGTGTCTTTGAAGTAAGCAAATTATTTTAAATATTTACTACATTTCAATAATTCATAATTTTAATCTATTAAAATATATCAGATAAGTATTATTATATAATAGGCGTGTGTTGTATGTGGATAAATACATTTAAAATTTGCAAATCATTAAATTAAATGTATACATTATCCCCGCTGAACTCCTCTTATGTAGTGCTAATAATACTTACCGAAAAATTTATTGTCAAACAAATGGAAAGGAGTCGTTTGCCACTCGATGCCACTTCAATTCACTGAAATCTATAAAAGCTCTTTCTGCGTACCACTGCGAGTCTGTTATCTGTCTCGCATTTCAACTCAAAATGTTTAATTCTCTGTCTGCCCATGTGTAGTATTCTAGGATAGTTCGAAAATCACGTTAACCCTCTCTCTACCCTAAACAGATAAATGATTGAATAATGATTTACGAAATTATTTTTTTTCTTCTCTTGCAGGCATTACGTCGGTTAACATAATAATTAATTGACGACCGTTTAGAGTGATTCACCATGATACAAGCATCTTTATATATTATTATGCACGGTAATATGATATAAACTTATAGAAATACGAAAGTATACGAGCACGTATTTTTAAATCATCATTACAATAATAATAATAATAAATCAAAAAATACGCACAGTGTTCGCAGAGGAATCGTGACAACGGGCCAAATAGATAATTCGTCTTATCATCGGCGAACGACAACGTTATAACTTATAAATTATAATATATATCATAATAATATGGGTGATCGTCGTCAGTGAACTGCAGCGACGACCGGTTATAAAGTCTTATTCGCGCATATCAGCAGCAGCAGCAGCAGAAAATATCGTTTACGTAATATACAGTATTATTTTTGTGCACATATGTAGGCAAGTTTTTACCATACATATTATACGATATATTGCTATTATTATCATGTATAATAAATAATATGACGTATCGTTCTGGAAGTTTCACATCAGTATTTTGTTTCGATCGTGTAGATGTGTATACACCGCGTTCTCAAAACTCCCTATAGATGGCTATATATTGTATTTTAATCTACGCTATTTACATGCGAAGGTGTTACGACTTATAAGTAAATCATAATATCCATGAATAATAATTTCACTGACATAAACAGTAATATTATATACATACCTACATTGTAATTTTAAAACATACTATGTTTGCATTTTTTATGGTAATTTAGTTTTATATACCTGACTGAAATAAAATATTGGGAAAAAATTGGTATATTTTTTAAAATTATTTAACACTTTAGGTACCTTAGTAGTCCGTTCATATAACATATGTCATACGGAATCGTGGATATTTTCGATTTGTTCTGGTCTAAATTTATAATCATTTCTTCTTTTTGTGGCGGAATAATTTATTTATTGGTATGTTTTATGATTAATTCCCTGGCCCAAAAGATGCCTGGTCTAAAATTGTTGACGCAATCGATAGACGCCGATGTAATATACTTTAACAATAATGCGTTTACAATAGTATTATAAAATCGATAGTCCCTAGAAAACATGTTTTTCTTGACCGACGACTGTATATATAATATACATACTACATAGTGCGTATATAATATCTATCCATTTATAATAAATCAATGTATGTACCTATTACACGTCTTGCACTATAGAGCACCGTGGCAACGGTACTTATTATAGGTACCAAAATAATCGGTCACATCGGTTCATCGCTGACGTGTTTATGTACCGACGTGGCTAAAACATAATATTATAATAGACGTGCCGAATATTAAAAAAAAAAACTGTTTATCACATTTTTCACGTATGAACGTGTTGCGCACAAGAATTCGCGGATAAATGCACGTGACAAATGCGCAAAGGAAAAAGACGGGATGATAATCGGGCTCTGGGCACGCTTTTTGCAGCCGAACACCCTTATTCTCTTCAACCGGAGAGGTCCTGAACGCCGAAACGAAATACAATTGGTTTGACTTATTAAATTACGTATATAACACCTGTTTTAGAAATTTGAAAATAAAAAATAACCAAACGCACCTCAAATGACACAGATGTACTAAGAAAAAAAAAAAAAAACAGAACCAGTTTTAAAAACTCATTAATTTCATTTTGTTCCGGTACGCGCAACATATTTTTCCTCTGCCGTCGATGCAAAAAATATAATATTATTTATCACTGCCCCGAGTCGTTGTAATGATGTGATGTTGTACGGTGTTTCTTTTTCGAGTATCTTTTTTAAGATAATTTTTTATTAGATATATAATATTATTAAGTATAATAATATAACACATAATATACATACGTATATACGTACCTACGTAGATACCTACGCTCGACTACGGTGTACATCGATACGAAATGCATCATCGTCGAGATAGAAATCGTGCAGTTTTTTTTTTTTTTACGTGTACTCGTATATATTCAATATAATATATAATATAAATTAATAGATATGCGCACACTTGAGTGACGTATAATTAAAATGAAACTTTAACAATTTGCCAGTTAATAATGTATACCCGTATAAATTTACGTATTATTGTCTTTGTCTCATTCGAATATATACCTATTGAGTTGTATAATGTTGTGCGTAATGTGGAATAAGATTTGAAACCGGGTCTGTATACGGTTTTGTAAAGAAATTCGCAACACAAAATAATAATATATTATTTATTACTATTATTATTATTATTATTATTATTCACGTCCACGCCGTATCGATAAATCATGATCGAGCACGTCTCGTTCCTACGTCAAATTAATCCCATCGAGTTAAGTACATTATAATATTGTAAGTGGGAAAACTTGGCCTGTTTGTATTTCGATCTTCCTCTCCTCGTCCGCCATAATACCTATCGTTAGACCTGTCATTGCGGTCGTTTCGTCACGTATTCACACGTCCTTTCCGTCCGGCTGGACTCCGTCACTCATTATAATACACGAGCCCACAGTCGTCTTTATTGCTGTCATCCACACCGGATCCAAACAGCTATAATAGTACCTTTGAATATTAAAATTAAAATAACAATTACGTTTACAGTCTCGTATGACGCGTACATAATATACTAATACACTGTTATTAAATTGCCTCACTACTGGCCCGGCTATTGATTTTTTTCCACGATAATAACACACGCACTAATCGATTTCTTCTGTGATTTGATACGTTGGAATGTCCGCATGAATTAAATACATCTGTACCTACATATGTACAGACAATCGAACGCGCGTATATTATTACAATAATAATATGCTGTGAATTGTAATATAAGAATATTTCAAAGGAAGGCGTAGTCGTGTACTCGCGTAGGTATAGGTGATAATATTATTATGAACGAGTGTAAGGAAATTCATGGGAAATTATAACAATACATACTTGACATACTTAGTCAAAATTAATGTCAACATTATACATAATATCATGTGCTACTAAAAAGCGATACGTATTATTATGATTCGTTGAATTAGTTTCTAATCGTTTGCATAAACTCGTGTGCTCTTGTTGAATGAGAAAATATATTACTCATTAAATGTAAATTTCTTCACAGTGTATATTATATTATAATTAATTGGAGTTCGGATTTTTAAGTTCTTATACACATAATATTATTATAACTTATAAGGTAGGTAGGCATGATTTTGTAATTATATTTATGCAATAAATTATGCATGATACATATTTGCAATTTGTCAGTCAAGTTAGTGGAAAATAAAATAAATAATTGTAGGTGCCTTACTCCTATGTATAATATTATGTAGGTACACTACAAACTATAAAGCAATATATTGTAACCGGTTACTGTTGAAGTGAATGTTCCGAAACAAAATGGAATTATATCAGACGAAACCATTGGTTTGGTTATACATTTATAATAATCATCATTATCATCAATGGAGATTGGAAAGACGCATAATTATTATTTATAAACACCTTTATTAAAAGGTGTAGGAAAAGTGATCCATTTTAGGTATATTTATTTATTTTTATAACATTTTCAAAATTACTAGAAACCAACCTTTAAGCCTAAACCAATGTTTTATTTTTTTCTGTATTAGCTATGTATTTTAGCTATGATGAATCCTTTTTATATTTATTATTTTAACAATTGATGTATATGGTTACATATTTATGATTTATACAAAAAATAGGCCGGGGGAGTACATATATAGCTGGACATTTTGCCACGAATAGCTTATATTTTATTATTTTATTAGCACTAACTAATACCGCACATGTTATGTATTATATATTATTTATACCTTAATCGTAAATCTATAATTAATTAGTCACCAAGATTTTTTACGGTGACTTTATAAAACAAATGATATGGTTTTGACTCTTGACTTATAATACTATAAGGTAATTATTTTTGTTTTAAATAAATGTAAAATAAAAATATAGACCTTATTATAAGGTAGATTGTATAAAAATACTTTACCTGTATATAAATAAAATAAGTTCAAATCTCTAAGCTTATTAATACGTTCATATTTTCGTTTTAATTTTATTAATTTACGTTTTTGTGTATCTTAATATTGTTTATGTCTACAATATTTTAATAAACGTCGCGCAATAATAATGTTTGTGTTTAAAAGAAAGCTTTCAAAAAGGCCAACATATGGGTATTTAGCTTTGTAATAAATTGTAGAGATATAAACACCGGTTGTACGGTTTGTTCACCCTGCAAGAGAAAAAAAAAATATATAATAATATTATTATATTTCTCGGAGAAAATAATGTAATATCTAATTATTATTAAGTACAGCGCTGAGAGAACAATTTACTCTGAAATTTATACTATAATAATGTAGGTAGGTATAACACTATAACATATTAGTATATAATAAGTATATAAGTATACATTTAATTTTATATTTATCATTACGTATAAATAACGAGTACCGATTAATCGCATATTTATATGCAAATTCATACGCGTATACGTTTATTCGAACGTTTTAATTGTAGGTACTGTATATTATACGAATGCCTACCTACCTATTTACGCGTATGACAATAATAATAATATAAGTCTTGGGTACAACAACAATACTAATACAGTTGTACAAAATAGTTGCACAACAGTGTTAGGTAATACTATAAAATATTTGCTAGGTTTGCTAATTTTATTTTAGACATTCCTATTATATCCTCTCCTCATGAATAACGCTCCTGTCACAAATCATTTTGATTTAGTCTTTTTGGCTAACCGTAGACAAAATATTTTAGGCATGAAATTTCGCTATCGCCTGTGCTATGGTCTATCCTGTTTTAAAAAAAAAAAAATTGAATTTAAGTTTTACAATATTGTATCCGTTCATTTATGTCTGTTCATATTCTCCAATTTAAAAGTAGTTACATGAAAAATAAGCATATTATATGTACCACAAATATTATTCGAACCAAAAATTACAAATTTAATATTTGTTTTTTTGTTAAACCCTTTTGGAATGTAGACCTGTATAATATATTCTCTTTTAAAACATCATTAACAAAGTTTGTTATAATTATCATTGTTATTATTATTATCATTATGACTATTGTATTTTAATTCAATTTGTATTTTCGTTCCTAGGGTTCAGCCCATAAATCGTAAATAAATAAACGAATTAAGGGTAATACTATTGTGGCGTTATTCGAAATGCGCAAAATCGAATCCTTTGACCGGGCCTCGAATCACCTACGCCCAGAGCGGTAATGATAATGATTATAATAACGCGATCCTTGCTCGTCAACGGCAGTGGAGTTCTCGGATCACCTAAAATAAAGGGCGTGCGTAAAATAAATAATAATATTATATTAATCTATAACACGCATATTATGGACACACTATATTATTGTTTTAACCCCTTGATATAAATCAAAAAACGTAGTCGTGACAAACAATAATATTCGGTGTTCGGGTTGTTGTTATTATTATTATTATATTTTCTACATAATATATACTTAGGTGGGTATTATAATATACGCGCGGCCGTCTCGCACTCTCGCCGAGATCGCATTCCAAACCGATGATAAGGAGCTGCAGGAGGAGGCGCACATCCTGGATTCATGAATGAACGACGCTGCACGCGCGTCATGTTATATTGTTTTTAGGTCTGCCACGTGTATAATGCATATGTATACGTAAAAAAAATGAATATATATATATATATACATTATACACACACACACACTTATACATCGTAGAAATAACGTATCGCTCGTATACGATATTATATACATATTTTTTTGAAATTTATCGGTATACTTTATTTTCGGGGAGGAAGGAGAAGGAGAAGAAGAAAAAAGTTACTACACATAATCGGACAGCCCGTAGTCCGTATACACAATAATAATAATAAAAAAACAACAACACGGACTACGGACGTAAGCGCGAACCGCGGTGCCAACCGAAAGCCAATCCGGTCCGATCGGTTTTACGAATGTCATTATGATATACAATTTTCGTATAGTCATATATACGTATCCAAAATATTTTAATTTTATTCATAATGCGCATAGTACCTGCGCGTGGAGTGTCTCGGATTCGACTGCAACAGCATATTATTATTTAATACATATTATTATATTATTGTATATTATTAAGTACCTACGTTGTAATTAATATATTATCATTATTTATTACAGTACTATTGCGGGACTCGGAGATTCGATTATTTAAAGCGCTCGGTATTTACAAACTATGTTGGCGTTAAATATCCCGCCAGGTCTCATTGCATTGTGACGCATTTAACGAAATAATAATGATATTAACTCGAACGAATTTCTTTTTTTTCCCGAAAATCGCTACGGGTTAATATACCGCTGCCGTGGCCTTATTAGGCGCCTACTCGAAGAGTGTCGAGGTCTCTGGTGACACGGCGATGCACTGCGCAGCGTAAACACATAATTCGACCGTCTCGAAATTCCATAAAATATGACTTACCGTCATAATAATATTATATAACATTCGACAACAGCGTACACAATCGGAGGACTGTCCTAAGCGCCCTTCGCCAGGACACGATGTGGTGGTCGGTGTCCGCCGGCCAGCGGAGGCGCTACGCGTACGACTCGGCATGGGGTCGCCGTGTGAAATGAGTGTGATTATTCGGACTCGTGCAGTACATAATATACCATATATAGAGGTACAGATATATATATGATATTATATTATTATACACTTGTTATTATACTGCCGTATACAGTTGGAAGGATAATATGGAAAACACTCTCGGGAGAAATAATGGTGGAGACACTATTTTAAAACATAATATTATTACGGTGAACAAATATAATGCGTATGTGTATATAAATAAACGATATTAAAAGATAAATATTCATCGGGCCGGCCGCCGTCACCGTTGTCTCGGTCGGGTCTCGGGACTCCGCATATACTGCGCAGGATATACAATATTATTATATTATTATACACATGATGCAGGAGAGACGGCGTTCCTGCAGCAGTAGAAATTCCTCGGTATATCTAGTTTAAATATAATAATAATCGTAATCGTAATGATAATGTGGGCATTATAATATATTTGACGTTAACGCAGCGGGGGAAGTTTAGACTGGTCCTTGTTTTATGCCAACAGATGATATATCGCCATAACGATGATTGCTTCTCACCAGTCTTATTTTTCATTTATTTATTTTCTTTTCTCGTTTTTTTTTTTCTTTCGTTTTTTTCTTTTTTTTTTTCTTTTCATTTTTCCCATTTATATATTTTATTTTCGGATGTTGTTATTATTGCAGGGGCTCGAACATAATATAATGTATTGGTGTAGGTGCTTGTAATAGACGTTTGATAGGTAGGTATCCTGCATTAAATAGGTAGGTACTCACTGTAGTTCGTGTCGACCGAAGCAGTTGATATAATATTTTATGCTATAATACTGTACAATACATAGTAATATTATTACTATTTATGCGCGTAAATATATTTGCGTATAATAATACTGTCAGTCTGATCCACCACAATGTGCTGAAAAATTAAATAAGATAAAAATAAATACTTACAAATAACGCGTCTTGGAAAACAGAATATTATGGTACACCTCAATAATAATAATAATAATAATATAATGAACGCCGCTGCATATGGGTACTGCAGCAGTTTTTGTGCTCGGCCGACGAATCATAAATTTCCTTGTGGAAATATTTTTAATTGGATAAACTGATTTAAGTTCACGACTTCAGTAAAGACTAAACACCACTCGGCATTCGTATCTTTAATGAGTTTTCCGATAATATTCGTATAATACCCGCGAATGATTAAACCGTCTTAGGTACAATATACTTTAAATAGGGAACCTTGGCCACAGTTCCGAGTTTGGTGCTGTGGTCGATCACACCATTAAAACTTTTAACTCCTTATAGTATGGCTATAGCGACGGTGTGGTAAGAATTATATATCGAGTACAAGATTACATTAAATTTATAGTAAGGTATTATCATAATATTTTATCGTTGAAATGTTGATTATTGATGTCCAAACGTTTCCAATACGTTTCTAATATAATTATTAAAATTAATAAAAATATTTAAAACAAATCAACATGATTTTAGTTATTATACTTTCAAAATCATATTACTAAGACACTAAATAAATGTAAATATTAAATTTGTCATTACAAATGTAAACGAGTGCCGTCTGATTAAACTACTTATACTTGATAGGAATATTTAATTTTAGTACTTCATCGTACATCTACTTGATGCTTGAAATAATATATAATGAAATTAACATTGCCGAACATGATTGAATATATATCGTTTTTACTCGAGGTAAAAAATTCCATATACGAGAAAAAATCTGTAGATAAATAATAAGTTAATGAAACAATATATCAATAATACATTAAGTAATGTTAATTTGCAATTAAATATTAAACGTAGTACCTCCAATGGGAGACTTCTACGATCTGTTGTATCTACCTTGTTACTTTTATTCCTCAATTGTTCTTATTGTTCTTTGTGTAACAGATTGAATAAAACATTTAATAAACAAAAAAAAAAAAAATAAAAAAAATATTGGTATGATGGTATTTAATAATAATCTGGTATACGTAGGGGATGTAGTTGTTTAGGCGCAGTTACACTCCTCAACCGGATCACATTGACTAAAGTTAACCAAATTGTATTTAAGTCACTAGAAGGAATAAATTATGATTTGTGCATTTATATCACGTTTACGTGATATAGTATTTAAGTTGTGCGTTTATATAAAATTATTATATTATAATACACTTATTATACAGGAAGGTAGAAAAAGTTTTTTTTTAGGGGAGGTTAATTGGCTAAACCCTTTGTATGCGTGCTTCCTTTTATAGTATAGATATATTATTATATATGCATGTAATATTCACATAGAATATGTAGTTTTAGAACATTTTTTATAGTGGCTATTGATGAATATTTGATGGTTTTTCTTATAAATAAAAAAGTAATAGGTACCTAGGTAGTCGGAAAATTTATTTTTTTTAATCTTTTACACTTCACTGACAAATTAGTTAATTTCCTAATTTACTAAGTTTAAACAACCACTGTTATAATTTAGCTATTATTTTCATTAAATTGCCCGCTTTTGTACAAATATGTTGAAAAAAAAACAGTTATAGATAAATTTGATCCGATCGTTAGACGCGACAATATGCGATATGAAACAGTATGATACATTACACCATATTATACCATATTACTAACCATTATAACATATACACCATCATAATTGTGTTTGTATAGTGAAATATTTTTCGCTTGGAGATCAACAAACACGTTGGATATAATAACACTCTACCGATTATTATTAGGTGTATACCTATTTTTTATGTGACGTTAAACGTCTCAAATTCATAGTATGATATTTGTTGCGTCGTCGTTGGATTTCGGGTGTAATAGCGTTACTATAATCCAGCTTGACCGCAATTTACATAATTAAATGGGGAGTTCTTTTTTATATCCGTTTAATCTGTGTGCTGCGTGTATAATAATACTAGAGGTAGACAACAATAATCCGTTGTCGTGTATACATGAACGACTTGATAGTCCCCATATTTGGGGGATTATCTATATTATATATACGTCTGTCGGTATAGTAGGTATATTATTTTTCGAGTGGCCCATTATCCGTTTGAATTCGTATCGATTCTCCACACGTAAATACTCGGATATTATATAGCCACATCGCTGTGTCATGTTTATACATTATATTATATATCTATATAAACGAACATTGGCAAGTGTTACATTGTTCGAAAACTGACATGTTTGTATAATAACTCATGCAGCGGCTGTCACAGTATCGAAAATTGTTTTTCGATATATGTATTGGTGCATATAATACTTTATGAAATTGATTTTAGGTTCAACAAAAAAAAATAAAAATTTTAATTACTAGGTGTATAATAATCGTAATTGTAATATAACAGGGGACTAATACAACCGTATAACTATTGATGCATAAAATCAAAAGATTAAATATATTAATGTAATATTTATAATGTTATTTACAATTTAATGTATAAAATATAAATACTCGATGACTATCTCTGAATTACAGACTTTATACAGGGCCCGTGCTGTAGATACACATCATATTATTTTATTTTATTTCTCTCACCCTCCGATTTACAATCCATCGTTATCCTCTATTCTCTGTCGCTAACTATAGCAGTACTCATCATTCGTACCTATTGTAAGACCTTTTGACGCTTTTGTGTATAATTTTTACGAACATTTTGAAGAACATACTTTGGCTGTAAGTATCTATGGAAAAGAAATAATTTCTGTTCAATAATTCCCAAATATTAACACTTTTTTCAGATTTTTATAAGCTGTACCTATAAAATACAAACTATAATGTATCTATGATATTTTATTTGTATTTTAAAAAAAAAAAATTATAAATTAGAAGAAAAAACATAATGTATTTGGCTTCAAGATAACATTGTGTTTATTTTTATTGTTTTTAATGCGTTAAATCCTGAATCCTGGTTAACACGTTTAGATTTTAAATTTTTATCAATACATTATTTTTATTTCCGACGTGCGCACTGTCGCCCGAAGAATGCTTTGCTCCCAGATAACATATACCTATATTACAAAAGTATCCCGCGTTGGCCGATATAGGGTGTCGGTTACATATAATATGGCAGGATAAGATCTTCACACAACACACGACGTTCTGGACGGTTTTTGACAAGGTGTAGGGGAGGAAAAAAATAGTTGTTTGCTCGGACTTCTGGTGTTGTTTACAACGTAACGAGGACTTCTGTTGAACAGCGCCCGCTGTTTGTAATGGTGGTGGACGACCATACATGAACATGGTATCTTACGTGGAATTCGGGTAGAATTCTACAGCAGCAACACGGTCTAAAATTGATCAAATCTCGTATCGCAATAATCGTAAGTGACTAAATAAAGAAAATTAAAAAACTGGTTTTATATTTTGAGCTCCCTGCATGTCTGTAGAACAATTTTTATTTTTTTTTTTTTGATGTTTCATGAAATATAGGTAGAGATCACTGTGTTGTGTTAACAAAATCGATTGACATAGGTACATGACACTGCATAGTACATATTATGTACAAATACATTTTCTTAACGCGCGACTTAAGAGCAATAGAAATTACTTTTCCAATAATAAAGCGATATTAGGTACATTATCAAAATATTGTAAACATTGCCAACGTTTTAATATTAATAAAAACTTTATACTAATATAATATTGTCGTAGGTACCTATTTATCGGATTTTCATTCTTATGGTAGTAAAATGTTTAATATACTGTTGGTATAATAATATTGCGGATATTTAGTCGACGTATTTCAGGAATTATATTATGTTAAGACTCGAGTTTTTTTACTTGTGACTATTTTGTACATCCAACTTACTTATCTGTCGTCCAATGGCTTCTATATGCTTTGAAATAATACTCACCTACACTTCCGGGTGAATCCTGTTAATAATGAGACTTTGTACAATGAGTAATGAATAAATAGATACAATGGTTAGACAATATTCATTATAATAATATGTCATAATATAGGTAGCATTATATTAATTACAACCAAATTGTTTTCAGCATAATATAATATTAATCAAGAAAAGAATCACACCCCGTTCCGTCTGCCGTTACGCCTGTCGCAGAACACCGACAGACGTCGAAGTCCGACTCTTGTCGTCAACTATATATGTTTCAACATAATATGCATATAGGTACATAGATATTATATTTAGCGGCCTCATATAGGATTCGCTGAAATCCGAATCCAAATTCATTAAACCGCGTCCGAGAGCTGTGACGCGTGTACGACGATTCTATATTGACTATTAGCCGTCGAAGTGTACGTTGAGGTTACAATAATATATATATTATTTTATAATAATCATGCACGTACAATATAGGTACTTGGGCGAGTGCAGTATAATACAATAATGCCTACTGTTTGTACGTCTGGCTGCCACTCGAACTCGACATAGCGCGCCACTGTTATCCGAATTATTATAGTGTGTAGGCTGTTTATACATATTATAGGTACATGTATACAGATAAATACCGTCGAGTGCATCATGACTTGAAGTCGTAATCGGTATACGAGTATGTATATACATAACACACACATATATATATATATGTATACCCAGTATATAATATATACGACACGGCGATATAAGGCATAACGATTAATAATGTTTTCTCGACCTCATAAATTAGATGTATATATAATATAATATGTTATAAGTATGCGCGTATTATGCGTATATAATAATATGTGGCTGCAGTATATATGGGTACGTTTTAAATAAACAATAATACGCGTTACACGGTGAACGGATATCACGTTTGTAGATTTCACTACTATTTATTAAAATGAAAAAAACAATATATATTTGTTTTTAAATATCATCAATCATAGGTATTATATATTTTACTGTTATAATTATTATGAGATTTAAATGTTTGATGTTGTGTTTAGAAAAACTAGTTTCAAAGTTGATCGCGAATATTGTAGAATTTCGTAGAGTAGAAAACATCAGACCATCAGAACGTATGACGACTGTTAGAATTAATACCTTTTACGTTCAAGTGGAAATCGGATTGATAGGCTTATCTAAGCAGATTATTGTTATATTTGTAATCTATTTAATATACGTAATATTATACCGAATTTCGTTATTTTTTTGTTATTTATTATGTTTTAAAAACCGAGCCCTAGTAATAATTAATATTTTGTTTTTTTAATAGGCCCGTTTTACTGCTACGCATAACGACGAATATCAACTCTAATTACAAATCATAAAACAATCAAATCGATATTGTGCAACAATATAAAACCATAAAATTATAAAATCCATATATTATTTTGTATTTAAATCAGGAAAAACGAAATAAATATCGATAACTAAGTGAAATTGAAATTAAAATCAAAAATTTTCATTTTCAGCCCTTGGTATAAGACGTGAATACGTGATGGCTGTGAAACGGGTCCATAAAAACGTCGTGTGTCAATAGTGTACAATCAACCTACAAATTATTATATTTAACGCATTTATTTTATAACGAACGAACACTTATATTCAGCGTTTAAACTCGCATGGTCTGTTTTTTTCAGCATTGACATTATTCGGGTATACACCAAACTCTGTTCGGATAACTGAGGCGGCATTGTAATGTTCTTTTATTACGTATATCAAACATTTTACTGTCTATAAACTGTCGGATTTCGGCTAGTTTGTACGACTAGCGAGCGGCGTTGCCTTATACAGTCAGACTTCCATATTACGTAGTTCATGGGCAACCAAAAAAAAATTTGTATTATAGAGAAATTTGTTGAATAGAATCAAACGAATTTAGTTCTAATTTAATTTGACTATCAAAACTATCTAGTTAAATAGGAAACGTTGTGAAATAGAAATTCGTTTTATGGAATGTTCACTATACCTATATATTTGCCCGTCTCAGGACTTAATAACTCATAAGTCGTACAATAATTTTATAAAATTGTAGTCTGAAAATGTCTCATAAATATTTCCGTATAATCATTATTATTATTATTATTATTGTGCTACGCCTATGGCATTCTTTTATCACCGACACGACACATCGTACTGCGCCACCGAAACGTCAGTTGTTAGCTGCTGCGTATCATATAATTTATATTATAATATTATACACAAATTTACATGTACGTGCGCGATGCTCGGCACGCCGTGTTATAATAATATGGTCGTGTCCAGTGTACGTGTTACAATAATATTATATGTACCTTACCTATATACTCAGTGTACTACCCGGTTGGATTGACCTAGTCGCCCAAAACATACACTCGTCCTGCAGTACGTGTGCGTGTGTCTATAGTGCCCACGCGTAGTGCACAAAGCGAGCGAAAATAATAACGAGTTACGAATATCGGTGTGATATTATTATGATATTGTTTTGTGCTACGGCCGAGGAACCGATAAAAAAAAAAAAAAAAAATAAAAAAAATATCCACCTGAAACTAAAAATATGTCGGTAATAAACGAGGACGAATCGTATACTTAATAATAATAATGATAATAATAAATAGTAATAGTAATAGTACCTAATAATAATAATAATAATAATGATGATACGAACAATCGTCAACTGTTGTTTAAGAACAAGGCGAAATGGCGCGATGAAAAAGACAGACAGAAATAATAATCATAAAAAGAACGTCGTAATGTACCTATTGTTGTTTATTACATTATATTTTTCAGTTTATTATAAATGGTGTGCCGTTAAGAGAAATGAATTGCTCCAACGGGACAACGGGTACCTTTTATTTTTTATTTTGTTTTTGTTTTTTTTTTTTTTATTCTTCTTGAAAAGGGCAGATGACAAATGAGCGACTGTGTACGCAACAAATAACATTACAGCAGTAAGGGCCAATTGTACGGCGGACTGTGATTGGCCCGGCCGTGCAGCCCCCGCCGGCGTGTAAACCCTTTACAACATTGTGCACCCATACATTATATATATTGTTATACATTTATACACAATTACACACTATCATTACACCCTTTGCCCTGCAGTGACGACACCACCGCGATAATTATTATTGCTTAATATACGATCGACCAGTCACTGTTCGAGCTCGTCGGACGGTGGTATAGTATGTTATTTTGTAGGTAATACATAAAATTTATCAGCTACAATATTATAATAATATTATCTTATAATCCGATAATGGCTCGTTTAAAATTTGATACGGTCGTCTAATAATAATACAGGTAGTTTATTCTGAATCCGTTCTAAATCCGTTGCGATTAACTGCAGACGCGTTGAATATTTTATATATTATTATTATTATTATGAGTAGTACTGCGATAGTAGCAGTGGTATTAAAATATAATTACACATAATAATATTATTAACGTAAATAATATTATGATTTCAGTCACATTGGCTGAAAATAAATCGCACATGTTTAAAAATTACATTCTACTAAAATTCATTTTTTTCATTTGTAGAAAACAAGTTTTTTTTCATAATAATATACCGACTATTTGAGGAATAATATTTTTAAGTACAATAATGTGTGGTGGAAGAACATAATATATTTGAAAGTATGTTTGCTGTTTATATTATTATTGTCACACATACCTCATCATAACAAAATCTTGTTCTTTAGTGCTTGAATTTTATAGATGGTTATATAATATGGTTTCGTTGAGATATCGGAATAAAAAATATGTTCCTAACTCACAATGTCAAAGAAAAATCATAATTCGTTTCAAATCACAGCAAAATAATTGATAAATAATTTTATTTTATTGAAAAAAATAATTCTATAATTTAAAAAAGAATGAATATTAATTTAAATTTTTTTATTTATGCATTGGTACTTAGGTACATATAATATAATATAATATATTATATCGTCGTAGGTTCCTGGACCCGACACGGTCACTGTGACATATATATATACATCACACAGTACGCATTGCTAAATACAGACGCGCGCAATCATTTTTAATTTATCAGAACAAACGATAAAATTAATTTGAAATGCACAAAATTATGATAAAACATGTTTAAATTCGTATATTAATAAATTAAAATTATTGTGGTGAAAATATATACCTAGTGTTTAATCCAAGTCGCTTACAAGAAAAATTACAGAAATACTTTTAAATTAATGAAACCATGTTATTATTATGTTAAATTATTAAAAAAAAAAAAAAAAAGAACTGGGTAATCTATAAGATTAACTATTTTACTAGTGCACTATAAGTATTTATCAGACATATCATTAGTTTACGGTCACGGGGACGCCAATATTGAGACCAAATACAAGGTTCACGCGAACACGTTTTAACAGAGCTATATAATCATTTCAGAGACTCAACATTTGTATACAATATTATACTACACTTGAGAAATTTACAAACTAGTATTTTTCTAATCACATCATTTCTCCATAATAACACGATATTATAATATTAGCAATAATGAATTTATTTATTATAATATATATACGTTTAAATCGTTTAATATTGTTCGAAATGTACGCGTATTCTCTTGAGGTAAGTGGGAGGTACAATGTTGTTAACATCTAACCTCTGTGGGGGAGCTGTGCAATTCGGAGAACTACGTTACTGTTTCATTAATTTTACAAACGATGTTCAAAAGTTCAAATATTCAATTCTCCGCCGTGGCCTTCGGGGGCGTCACCGTTTTCGGCCTAAATGTACCCTTCCCTTTTCGGCCAGTGTCACTTTTCGGCCAAAAGATACTGTTCCTTTTACAATTATAACAACTGAACTTAAAAATTGTTATATTTAATTAAATATGATTGTATCTAAAAATGTGATTTTTTGATAAACATTCTTACCTACAACTGAGTGAAAAAATAATAAAATAAAACAATTGGCAATAAAATGATTTAACATATTATTAGCTTATAGTCAAATAAACTAGCAATTCATTTTTGTTTGAAAAATGTTACTATTTTTATTATATACCTTTACTCTTCAATGTAAGTTTAATTTCGTTCATAGTTGGTTATATTTTACTATCATAATTATTATTATAATATACCTTCTTATTACCTATATGTATTATATAACTATATTAATTTTTATTTGATTAATGTAAGTAACAACATTAATTTTAAATACTAATATAATCAGTTGTAATAATAATACGTTATAACAGTTTATTGCCAATTGTTTTATTTTTTCAGTTTTTTTGCAGTTGTAGGTAATAATGTTTAAAAAAAATCACATTTTTGGATACAATCATACTTAATTGAATATAAAAATTGTTAAGTTCAGTTGTTATAATTGTAAATTTTAAAGATAACTGTAGGTGCTGGCCAAAAAGGGACATTGGCCGAAAAGAGAACGGAAAAGGAGGTCGCCCGCCTTGGGTATCCAGCATAGTCTTTCCCTGCATAATTAAACTATAATAATATAAACGTGCGTATTATTATTTTTTAGAATCTCAAAATCGAA
This sequence comes from Sitobion miscanthi, assembly GCA_008086715.1. Lineage (NCBI taxonomy): Eukaryota > Metazoa > Arthropoda > Insecta > Hemiptera > Aphididae > Sitobion > Sitobion miscanthi. The sequence continues at coordinate 7,147,159 of CM017797.1, forward strand.
TTATGTTCTATTACCTAGTAACCCAACTTACATGGTAAAAAGTCTAAAAAGACCTCATGGGGACTATTTGGAAATGTGGAGAACGAGTGCAGATTTTATCGGTCAAAAGTCCATTACAAAAACTTCTCAATCTTGTGCATCTCAGATCAAGTGATAATACATGTCTATAAAAATGTTAACAAACCGCGTTATCTACTTATCTATGTTACTTGTTTTTTCATTGTTGTAAACATTATATCTAACTGTTGTTAACTGCTTACAGTTTGTTTTTGTGAATAATAATATATATTGATAAAATATTTTGTAATAACAGTAGGTAAATTGTTAAATTAAATTTTCAAAAATCTCAATTTTTAACAAATAAAAGTAACCAATATCATAATTTTTATTTAAAACTAGAAACTGTAACAATAAATCATTTTAAGGGTACTTATATTATGTAACTATTAAGATACAATTATATTTATTTTTTGGTTTTTAACCCATGATAAATGTGAGCTTAGTGTTGTCCATTGCGTGAGTAAGTGCAGTTATGCGGGTGCATTCTAAAATGTTTTTCAAATTATTTATGATTTTATCCCTTAAAATCAGTATGAGCTTTATTAAGTATTTTATTTTATTTTTTTTGTTTACAATATTTAGTGGGGTTAGGGCGTTTAGGTTGCAGTTGGGTTGTATTTTTAAAAAACTGCGCATTTTAAACTATTGCCCGTAGAACAGCGACCCCGGTTTTATCGGGCTGTGCTTTTCTGCGCCAACCCCGGTCGATGTATATATTATTATTGTACATGCTTCAGGAAAACGTTTTCAACGATCAATTATAATATATTATTGGTAATAATATGAACGAAAGCCGAGATCAAACATTTTCGCCGATTTCACCCCGACTTGTCTTCACGTCAAAAACACGCACACACTTATACGCGACCCGTAGAACTCTGCGCAATTAATTACCACAAAACCGTCGTTTGTGTACGTTGCGAGCGTGCAGTATATAATATAATATATTATATATATATATATATATATACGTTTGACTGTAGCTACGTGTATCTTATATATTTATGAAGGTACCTAGGTATAGGTAGGTACACACCGCGGTACTTACGGTACATATATATATATTCGGTAGGACGCCGTCGCCAATCTCGCCGGTAAATCTCGGTCGTATAGAAATAATCGTGTGACCTCATCTCGATGTATATTACACGGCGTTCGAGGGATTGCCGTAATAAATAATTGGGCGGATCGGATCGGTAAAAAAACAGAGAAAAACAAAGGGAAAATGTAAATAATATAATTCTGTTAGCCCCCGTGTACGGGCCGCCGCGCATAGGCATAATATACATATTATACCGCGTATACGGTACATAGGTATAAGGGTATACCTGCTGCAGTATATATAATATATATGACGTATAGTGATACATAGGTATAAGGGTATACCTGCTGCAGTATATATATAATATATATGACGTATAGTGTACTTTGTAATATTATGTGGCACCGTCACCACCACCACCACGTGGGTTTACGTTATTTTATATTAAATTCGTATACATGTACTGTGCCTAAACGCGTTTCTTATAATATTCGGTTGTCCGCGGTGGCGGCATATTATATTGTACTACAGATACACGCCGTGCCCATATAATATGACTATATATTATTTAAAATGTTATACGTATACATAATGTATATATACGCGTTATACAACAGCTCTCTCGTAACATTCTTGTCATGTCGAACACACCCTCACCGCGTCGCAAGCATTGTGCAGTGCGTATAATAGTAATATATGTATATGCAATACACGCACTGGGCACACAAACACACTCACGGGGGTTGTCCGTTTCGATTCTATCTAAAACGATTCCGAGGGTTTTCGTGTATTATATACATATAGGTATACATTATATTGTATATACGTGTATAATAAATGTTCGTACGAGTGTGTGGACCTATATGGGTTTTCGAAGACATTACCAGAAACACATAACTTTGTCATTTCTCACACACGCTCGTGTAGACGCCGCGCGGGGTTTGACATGCAGTATTCCCTCTGACTCCCGTGACCCTTTTTCTTTTCTATATAATAAACGGTTTTTTTCCATCTTCTCTCGGTTTCTCGAAAAACGCATTATATTATCCGATAGAAACCTCTGCGCAGGTAGGACCAACTGCAATACGCGCGCGCGCGCGCACACACACACACACGCACACACACACACACTCACAATATATAATATACTATTTGGGCCGGCACTATACATCACTCGTGATGTTTTTTTCTCGCGCACATTATCGACGGTATCCAATATTTATTATTATTACTATTATGAACTCTTGGAGAAAACCTGTTGCCCGGTGGATCGTCCAAGACATTTTTAATGGATATTACGCAAAGAGTAGGTATATGTTTTCCCCCTTTTGAAATATTATTTCGATGTGCTTCTTAATACAATAAAATACCTCGATAATGGTACAGTGTCACGCGATTAAAATGAATTGTTGAAATAATTTCAGATATGTTATATCCTAAGTTCGAATAAGCGGCTGTTTACAAGGCAAGGTCTGTTTTAATTAAAATTACGGTAGAGAAAAAACCCTTCGAAAAGTATATTCTTTTATTGGACTTTTTGATAATTATTAGTTTTGTCGGTGCCTATATTATAATTAATTTAAATTATGTATAATATGTAAATATAACAGGAACAATATAATAAGAATTCTACTTAACGTTTTATATTCTGAATATCATAGCAATGTAATTTTAATAAATTATTAGTACCTATGTATACCTATAGATGCACGTGTCTATATTTTTATAAAATTAATTATATCAACATTATATGAACAAATAAACAAACAGTATTAATATTTTTTCTTGTGGGAAATATTAATTTGGACTTCCCGTCGAAATTGTGTAATATAATATAATATTTTATATGCCTAATCGGATCGAGTTGTTAAGTTAACATTTTTTTTTTTTTAAATAACTAAAAATCCTCCGCAGTTATATTGTGTTAAAATTCTGAACTAAATTTTTTTCAATAAGTATTGTGTTTAAAAGAAATCTTGTAGGTGTTACTTATCTTACACACATTTTTTAATTTTATTCTTTTATGACTATGGTAATTTATTTTGTAGATTAAATGTATACAATATCAAAATATGTTATGTAGCAAACGTCTGCAATGTGAATTTATATTACAAAAACGAAAATGGTCTTTGAAAAAATATGTTAACGATGTTTATGAGGTAGAGGATAGCTGATACCTTATACATATTTTGTATACATATATTACATATTATCATTTGTTTCTGTATGCATAGTAAGAGGACAGTTTATTCGAGTAATTGAAAATAATAAACATTTTATCCTATATGAAAGCTAAGTTTATTTATTATACACACGCGTATTTATTTATGACGATATGTAGACATGTCTATACATTATTTAACTTATATGTTTTTACTTGAATTAAAATATTTTTTATATATGGGATTTGTTTAAAAAGATGTTCAAATATTTGATAATAATATTATTACCAGTTATGTATTGCTCATATAGTTATATACAGGTTTTTAACTTAATATTTTGATACGCGTCAAACATACCCAAGTTCTTTATTATGGATACTTACCTTTGTTATTCATTTAAGGACATAATACCTATTATGTTTGAAATTTTGAATGTTATACGATCTTTAAAATTGTGCATAATAATATATTATAGGTAGTAAATTATTTTTGTGTAGACTAACAATTAATTACTGTATAGAATACCTACACCATAATCAGTAATACAAGTAAAAAATCTAAATACTATGTTTTTCAATTGTATATACTTTTTACTTACCTATATTTTAATATTTTATATTCAAAGTTAAAACCATAATTCCGTTCAACTGACTGTATATGCCGAGCGATCAGCGCCAGTGCAAGAAATATTGTAAACAACTATGATAGAATATAATATTATACACGACTTTATAGGTTAATAGTTAAAGAAATAAAACATTTTATAACCTATGGGGTTATGGTTATATAATTATACCTATGTACTAGAGTGTCTTTATATGAGTAACGGGAGCTGTAAACATATAGGTACTTGTATTTCATGTATTTAATTTGTTTTACATAGTTTAAAACACATAATATTATCACACTAACTCAATAGCTTCCGATGGGCCGTATCCACTGCAGATTTACGAGAAACAATTTAAACACACCCATTCCACAGTTAACGTCATCACAATGCATTTGTTATTTTTTTTTTTCAATAATAAACATCGCCGTAGGTATATGCCAGATACGCAGTCACAAAAAAACGTAAAGAATTTTTGGTACCTATACACTCATCGTTGTGTTGCCGCGTATTTTTTTCTTTTAATATTTTAATGTCTGTATATTTGCTATATGTAGGTAGTTATATTATAACCACATACGGTATACCTACACTGGCACGTAAGGAATTCGTTTAAACGGTCTGCTGTGGGTTCATTTATTACTGTATAAATATAATATAACAACAACAATAATAGTAGTGACTTATAATAATAATAACGATGATGATAAAAAATTATAGCTCGAGCATCGATTATATCAAAATTAATTTACAACCCGTTTTCCGACACCCTGCTGCAGCGGTCGTGATGGTTGCGCCCAACGGTGGCGGTGACGGCTCATCTACGAAAGCGGTGGCGGTGGCGGTAAGTCACAAAGAGGACAAGGGGGAGGAAAACTTGGCCGAAACATCATTACGCCGGTCACCTTATTCGATCGGCATTGTGTCGACGTGAAAAAAAGCCGACTGCGCCAATAGGTCATATATAGGTACCTCTATACTCAGCACTCATATAATAATATTATATTGAGTTGAATCATTAACGAAGACTTAATCGTTTTATATTTGTGAAAAATTCTAAAATACGATTCTCGTATAAATTCTCAGGTAGGTAGGTGTAATAGTGGTATGGAGGTATAGACAGCATTGCGACACAGTTCTTTTACTGCAGACATACTAATGTAAGTATATAGTACTTATACTTACCAAGGTAGGTGTCTATACAGAATGCATAGTTGCTATTTGTATTTATGTTTGTCATAAGTTATTTTTTTCCTTATAATAGAAAATTATATTTATAAATACATTTATAGTAATTTTTAGGAAAAAAATATGTAAGTATAGCAGGAAACATTTTTCGTACATAGGGTAGGTTTATAGGGTAGTATAATGTTTACCTAAGCGTCTGTCGTATATGCATCACATTTTAAGAAATCTCTACAAATATAAATGGTTGAAAAATATCTTGCGAAAATAAGTGCGAAAACGTTATTAATATATAGATATGGCTACCTATATCTTATATATAATTAAAATAATATTTTGTATATTATGCAAACTCAAACCTCAATAGTTCCTTTTCAATAACATTAATTTTGTTTTATTTTGGAATAAATATTAATATAATAAATAATAAATATTTTGAATATTTCTGAGCTATTTATAGGAATAAGACATTTTTGATTTTTTGTTTTTTGAATGATTGTCGATAAATTATGTTTCGCTAATTCAAAAAGTCTTATAAAATTGATACAAGGTTCCTCATAAGTTTTTATTAATGTAATTAAAAAAAAAGGTTGAGCATAAACTCACAATATTTTTGTATGAGTGCCTGAAGATATAATTTTGAATTAGAGATGTATAAAATGTATTCTTTTTATATCCAAGATTAAAAACTGAATACAAGAATCCTTAAAAGTGTTTCTAATTTTAACAAGAAATAATTCACATAAATTTGTAATGAACGTTTGAAGTTAAAATTCTTGCGACGAATTGTCATGACTAAATTAGTAAATGCTTATATTATATTCATACACATTTTTACTAGTTACTTTATTACTAAATTGTATTGATACATTTTTTTATCATAAACAACATAAACAACCAAACTGATATTCATAAATTTACCAATTATATTACCAGTCCTAAGTTTTATCTATGGCAGAAAAATGTTAATTTTTAAAAAATACTCCCAAACATAAAAAATATTTAACCTGTAATTTACGTTTATACAAAATATACCCGTACCACAATTCACATAAAAAATTAAAAATGGGACACAACATTAGCGATCCTTTAACAGGAACCCTAACCCACTAAATCACTATTATTGCATTCTCGATCTCATTCATACTTTCAACCTTCACATGGCGAAAAACAACCTTTTCCAAGAATTTATTGGTTAGGTTATGGTGAATCATTGTAAACAAATAAACAATAAATAATAATTTATAAAGACTTGTTGGCAATAAAACGAATTTAAGTGGTTTTGCACTATTTCTTAATTGATATTATACTTCAAAATATTTTTAAGAATTTATTATTCTGAATGCAGTGGCAGGGTGAAGTCAACAAAACTAACACAATTATAGGTACTATGTAAAAATAGGTAATATAAATTTTAATTAGGTATATAATAAATACATTTTATGTAATTTAGGGAAATTAGATTTAATCACTTTTAGGAAAAACCACTTTTAAAAAAAATTCAATTCATTATAGGTAAAAAACCAGCTACTTTCTACTTTTCTTATAATAGGGATATTATAGGTTTTTAAATAATTTTAATGACTCATACAATGTATACATAGGTATTATATTATATTATGCACATTTTAATTTTATAAAACAATTTTATTGTTTTAAAATATACGAGTGGTGTTATTATAAGTATATAGTAACTAGATATTGTATTGTAGTAGTGGCAGCTATTGTTGGGCCTTCAGCACTGCATTGCTTTAAGAGTGGTCGGCGCATACAGAACTCTGTGCACTGTTGCAATATTATTGGTGGTATAGTAGGAATGGTCCTCGTACTGTGTTATGGCACGTGGTCGTTGCGAGCTACATAACTGTGGGGCCGATGATGCAAAACATATGGTGAAAAGCAGCGTCTGCAGGAGGTGGTGGAAGGAATGGTACGATAAGACGTCAACCGGTGCTTGGACGAAACGCTTCTTCCATGACGTAAACTGATTAATAAATTCATCATAATATTATGGTATAACGACCTACTTCATCATGCTATTTTAATAACTGGGTATGGTAATTTCCTTCTAGTATTGCTTGCATATAGGTTTGCGCTGGTGGTCAGCTCAGAACGTGTGTCATCTGGAACCTTACGAACGATACAGGATACCCGTTATTCAGATGTGGTCGATGGGCAAGGGGTCTGATATCATTTGAGGCAACAGCAGGTGAGGACATGTCGCCGGATACGATTTACACCATCGTGTGACAAGTCGATGAACACGTGGGATAGAACGGTACATGTCATATATCCTGAAGGCCGGAGTCCAAGGATGATGAGGAATAGTAGAGACAGCATCATCGATGTCAGAGTACGAGATAGTATGAGGTGGCGAGCTGGACAATGGCATGTTGGTCTGAAAAGCATTAGAGTATATTGGTAAAGACAATAAGTTTTCACGTGACATTTTCTGCAGACTTATAAGTGTGTAACGTTATTATTATTGTCGAAGGAAAACTGTAAGGTTATAGTTAACTTTACCGCAGTCACATGAAACGTAGATAGTGGAGAGCAAGTAAAGGCTGTTATCTCCCTGCAGGTCGACTCGGAGATTAAAAAAAGGTAGCGGTATAGTCAGTATAGTACTTATATATATATACATATAGCAAGAGTATAGTATAAAGTAGCAGCAGCAGTAGTTACAGCCGCGGCTGTCTTGTGTATATATGTGGGTATTCGCGTAAAGTGTGAGCGCTCGCGTCACCGTCTAATATATAGAATAATAATAACAATAATATACATTTACAGAGGAGTCTATATAATATTATAACGACGTCAGTTGCAGCCGTCCGCGCGCCAAGCAACTATATACTAAATATATATATATACTTTTACTAGACGGCGGCGCGGCGGCTACACACGTATTTGACCACACGCAGGGCGCGACCAATCCGATAATGGACGTACAAAGATGGCATCCTTGAATCAATTATACACCTCTTCCTTCCGCCTCGGGGTCTTACCGCCCCTACACCCCTCCCACCGCAAACAGGAGGACGGCTGAGCGGTCCGCCCGCCCGCACTAATAGTACAACAATGATATAAAATATAACGCGATAATGGTATAACAATATAAACATAATAATAAAAATAATGTGTAACAACGAACGAAGTCGAAAAAATAATAATAATAGTAATCTACCATCACGAATCGGATGGACGTTTACTCGTCTATATTATAATAAAATTATATACCTATATAAAACGAGAGCCGCGGAGACGAGTCTTTAAAACGTACGGTTTTTGTAGTGGGAGTGGATATACATCTCTGCGGCTAATCTCGCTATATTACAGTATTATTATTGTATACATATTATATTATTTAACTTTCAGAGTAGAAATATCGTATAATAATTTTGTCGTGTTACGGGTATTATATAGTTGTGTAGAACACGGTCTAACTTTGCAATGTGCACTGGCATATTATTATATGTATATTTATATCTAAATGTCATCGTACATTGAAATAATATATTTTCGTTTTCCAGCTGTTTTCTGCTGCATTTCAGTTCAACGCGATGTGTCGAAAAATCGATACAAAAGTTCATCTTTTAAACTGTACAATTTGGGACGCAATTCAGCACTACAGGCTATTACTGTTTATAACTGTTATAACTGCTATTACTTCTATAATAGGTAGGTACTAGGTTTACCTTATTTTCGCACTATAGCTTTATTTCCGATAAGTCGTATGAAACATATACCTACTTACCTAATATACCTGTTGCTCGCGGAAAATATTACTACTGGGCGCATGTACGCGGTATTATACTTACTACGCGTGCCATCGAGTTAGTAAATTACGTAATATTACATTATATAAAACAATTATTATCGGCTGTCGGTACTTATCCATATATACCTATACAACATTATGATAGTAATAACTACCTATGATGATAAGCATTACCTGTGTGATTTCGCGTGCTCGCATAACATCGCCGCAGAGGTCTCCTCGGTCACGTTTTGTTTACAGTGCCCCCGTGGCGGGGTGACGCGCCGCGGCGTCGGTGGCGCTTGCACGCGGATACGCGGGAGCGCGTGCAGCCCGACGCCGGCGGCCACCACGTGCTGCAGACGGACCCGCGGCGAAGAACCCCCCCCCGTACGTACTCGATACCTATAAATAGAAATATTCCAATGTTAAATATATGATAATAATATATATTAATATTTTGATTATAATAATATTATGTACATTATATATTTTACACGCGGTCCTGACCAGCTGCAGAGTAGGTACTCGCATTCATTCATTCATAGATACATTCATTATTATATTTTAAGATTATCGTAGTTTCCTACGATAATATACTGCAGAGAAATAATCACGCTTGGACCTTAAACGTCATCACCGCACGCTTTATGCGATTTCAATATTGATTTAATGCTAAAACCGCGTAGGTACGTGATAAACGAAAAAAAAAATATTCATTAAATTGATTTTTTAACTATATGTAAATGTTTATATTGATAACATATTATTATTATAAATATCTATGAGTTTGTAACCAATGTCCATGAGCTACGGCAAATGCTTGAAATTAAAATTAGGTAAAAATATTAACAATATTAAAACCTCCATGAATAAACAACTAGCAGCTTTTTGAAATTATTGACATAGAGTCCAAAAATGGTCACCAACTTTTCACATTGTTATACTTGAACAATTTTTTCAGACATGATTAATAATTTCCGCTTTAAATTACCATCTGCTGCAGTGTTCAATCATGTACAACCTGTATTATAATAAAGATTATACATAGATTTATATAATATTATAAATGAAACTTTCTTATCATCCGAAAAATGACTTAAGTTCCTATATATTTTAATTGCTGTAATGTTGATAACAAATAAATGGTAGGTTCTATCGAACTCTTGAAGTTTTTACGAGAAAATAATTTAAGTGTTAGGTATCTATAAGTGCGAATTTTTAATGTAGGTATATTCATAATTCCCTATTCACATCGTTTATGTTATCACTTATAGGTACGATGACGTCCATGGACGTAATAGATAATATACCTATAGTACAGTAAACTCTCAATTATCAGCGGGTGGATTATCCATATGGTCTTCTATGGGACTATAATTTCTACAGTATCTACTAAAAATAGTGTTTATTTACAACATAATATGTATATTTTGTAAAGAAATTAATGTAAATGTTTAAATGAAAATACGACGCGCAGTAGGTATATATCTAATTTTGTTTAAATACTATTTAATCTTACACATTGTAATAACAGCATTTTTGTTTCAATTTGTATTCTGTGGATTAACTGCAGAATTCACTTATTCGCGGTGGTTACCGAGCCACCCTATTACGTGGATCATTGAGAGATGAGAGTTGATTGTATATTATAATTTATAATATATTTTATATTCACGGTGGTGTCCCTATATCATATATATTGTTGTAGAATCGAATAATAGATATCAATTCCATTCCATTCCATTAGACTTGTAGGCCTGCCTTATACTGTCCAACTTTCCTTATCATTTTATTTGCCATAAAAAATAAATAACAGGTACTTACATATTATTATAGTTCAATAGTACAAATAATTTTTTTTTATATTATTCTGTTATATTTTGTAATGATGAGTTACAGTAGATTTAAGCATATATGTATATATTCTATTTCTATAGTATATTACAGATATAATTTATGCGTGCAGAATTGTCTATATTATTATGTAACTATAATAAAGTCTATACCTAAGTGTAGTAATGTAATGCAATGTAGTAATGTAACTATATATAATATATATATCTGCAACAATTTGCAAAACCAATTTAAAATATTAAAAATTGTAATCGTTATAGAGACGCTAATATTAAGTACTAATTTATTGGTGCATAAATGTTTGTTTATTCGTATGTGTAAATCTGGCTACTTTATTTCTGGTTTTGATAGCCACCGCCCACCATTTAGTCATTAAAATTCACAGTGTGTTCTTGAAATTAATGGTTCATAATTCAGTTTTACATTTCGTTTTGTTTTAAAAATTACTTTTAAGTGTCATATAAATTTTCAAAAATATTAAAAGATGTAGTACATGTGTATTTTGGTAATTAAATCAGTTTGATACGTTAATTTATGCAAACATGTAAATCACGTCGCAGCGATTTCAGATATAATAAACACCTAAAATACAACAATAAATTCGTTTTTTTTTTTATACATTTCGACATGCTATAATATATGGTCATCATATGTCATATTATAAACAAAATACAGCAAACCGCATATTGATGCGTCCCAAGATAGGCAAATTATCGGTTAGATGAAACGTTTGTAATAAATCAACCTGTCTCACCCTTTTGATTTATCAAAACAGACAATCTAAAAACAAATTATGCCTGATACTTTTTGGAAAAATAATTTATAAAAAAAAACAATTTCATGATTACTTTTGTACCTATATCTGTGTTTTGTTTGTGGAATTTTATTGTAGTAACGATATCTAAATAAATCTGTTGTGGACGTTTAAAATTAATTCATTGTAATTGTGTAGAGTGCACATAAGTCATAGTTTATTTCACAAAATAATGACAATACTATATTATATAACTTAAAAATATAAGAATAAAATAAAATATTAACAAAATATATATTTTATTCTTAAAAATCAAGAATTTTTATTATTACTATCAGAAGTTTAATCTTATATTTCTTTCGTTTTTAATTATCTGCAATCATAATTATATTGCTTATAGCATAATATATTAGTACAAAATATAAACATACCACAATATTATGTTTGGTATATAGCTATTTCTATGAATTATACCAATAGGTGATTCACATATTACATTAACCACACTATACCTATAACATAATACAATAATAAATAACGATATGAACTATTTAAAGGATTCCACCAAGTCTATGGTAGTTTGATTGTTAATTCCATCTTACATTTGAAAATGTGTTGTAACACCAGTATTGTTATAATATTTTATAAATGGGTTTTACTGTATACATATATCTACGATCTATCTTAAATATTACTCAGTGATTATACAAATAAAATTAACCATATACCTACCTGAAGTCTATCAGATATATATATTTTTCCTTGTCCTTGGTCAGTTCATTCTAATTTTTCCACTTGACCGCGCCACCTGAACATTCATATACCTAGGTAGGTACCTACTAACAAATAACAATCCGTCCGTCTGACAACTGTAATAAAAAAACAAAAAAAAAAAAAATCACTTCCAATTTCTCTCGAACAACTATACGAATATTCTACGTCCATATCATTATTGAAGTATGATTTGTGGGAAAATTTAATTTTAATAGTGGGTTTTATTCGTTGGACGCGTACATGTTTCGAATCTGTTCGTGGTTATTTATGACGAATTATTTTTGAAATATGTCCAACGAATTTAATAAATTCAACAGCATAATATAATAATATCACAACTATAATAATAATAATATTATATGTGGCTTGTCTGAAAACGGACTCGGACGAAAACACGATTTTAAACATATTTAAAAACAATATCATCCACGAGTGCACCGTGCTTACAATCGTTATAATATAGGATTGGTCAGCACTCTGCAGAAGAATATATTGTATTTTAATTTATTACGCTCGATATCGATTAATTTTAACAACAATTATAATATACAAACACGGTTTTTTTTAGTTATTTTGACATGGATTGCTGAGCATTATACTCGTTAAAAACCCAAAGAAGAAAAACCAATCGCAGTCCACTGCTCGGAAGAATTATGATCTCAGTTGATATTATGTATTTACCAGCTATAATATAATGTACGCTGTTGTGCGTATTATAGATCACTCTGACGAGTATGGAAATGATAATATAACGTTTAATACGTTTCGTTCGAGCTGTGAAAAATAGCGCAAGTTTTAAATTGGATATCGTTTTTAATGGGAAACGCACTGCTCGGTCGTATTGAAATAATGACATACCTCCATAGCTCCAGCTGCATAATCGTGAGCAATAATAATAATAATATATAATAATCGAACCTCGTGAAAAGTTATCGTTTTTCGTTTTCAAAACGATTATCTATATAGTTATTATACATATTATTATTTTATACGTTCGTTGCGAAGAAATCCGTTTTGCAGCCGTCTCGTCGACCCTCAAGTAGTATCCGGGCAGTAGTTATACGACGTGGAATTTTCATCTATCAGCAGCGAAGAACTATATTTTTATTTTTATAATTATTACAACAGTATTATTTTCCATGTGATTTATTTTATTTAAAACGATTTTTGTATTTCCTGAAAACCACACTCATTTCACATAGGAGGTTTGTTCCATTCAACGACGATAATATAATTTAAAAAATGTATTTGCTATTTTTAAGTTATTTATAACAATTAAAAATGTTTTGTCAAAAGCTTAGTAAGTTTCAGTTATTTTTTAATTTATGTTGATATAATAATTATTGTTGTTTTAAATTAAAAATACTTGAAAATGTAATAAACAATTTCTCATAAGTTGTATACCTACTTACTGGAATAGTGGAATTTAATAATAAATTTGTGTTCTCTATATACTATACGAACCTTCAATATATTTGGAAGAATGTCAACAGATTATAATAATAATAGAAAAAAATTTAAAAATGTTAAAATTATTGGAATATTAGTGTGTATAACTTCTATAATGATTTCGAACTGTTTAAAACTTGTGTTACGTAAAACGTGTCTTCCAAAAAGCGAAAAAGAATGTTATTTTCTACAAATGCACAGCCCTACTCTTAAATAAAACTATAACATATTATTATAAAATCACATCTATAATAATAAAATATTATAATCACAGTCGATACTAATTGACAACCTATACGCTTTTATAATGTCCACACAAGGCTTATGGAATTATAATATACCAAAGTATCACGAGCCGTTGATGTACAAAATTGTATATATATATAAAAAAAAAAATACAATAATAATGTTAAAGGCTTTAAGGGTGATTTATCCCACTCATCCCTTCCAATAATAATTACGCCTCTGCGCCAGGGGTCGGAATGACGTTGGCATACTCCACTTTCGCGGATTACATTATAATTTATACCGTTTACACGGCACAGCATTTTTATATTATATTATTAATTTTTTTTTAATTTTCCGACCAGTTTTATCCGATTATGATTGTATTATTCTTACACAGTTGCCGGGAACGTTTAACCGTGTCCGGCCGAACCGGAAATAATAATATAATATACAATGTTATTGTAGTATATATATGTATATAAATATTATTATGTACGTCGTCTCCCGCCGGGGAAACGCGCTCGTCGACCGATCTCGGTACCACGGCAATTAAGTGCAGGCCCGGTGTTCGGCTGGAGTCCTATATAGGTATACTATATACCTGCAGGTATACATAATATTTTAAGCATTAGGTATTAGAGGTATAACACAAAATACTGAAGCCATTTTATACGAGCCCGGTCGTTCGATTTTCTGACTGTGTATCTTGTACAACTGCAGCCGTGCAGTACGACGTATTTTCGTTAACTGCGTTCCGACAATTTTAAGTTCGTTTTAAAATGGTGACGAGTAGGCATAATAGCGTTTTCGGGTTGCACCGATATAGGTCACTGATAATCGTCCTGGGCGCAGGCTGGTTCAAGTGTAGGTGAAACACAAAATCGATACTGTTATCCACCGATGCGCGAAGATAATCAAATATTTGATGGGTACTGTGATACTTATCATGGTAATGATAAGGCGCACGAACTCCAGGAGCTCGTGCAACCGTCACTGCACTGGGTGCAAAAAACTCGCAAAGTGCAGTAACGTGTGACATAAAATATTACTGATTTAGTGCGCACTGAAATTGTAGCTGGTGAAGCATAAAAAAGTACACTAGTGCAGCTATAATGCAACGTGTATAGTGGGAAACGCTACGAGACAAAAAAAAAAATAAAAACAAAACGAAAACAATACACGCGAAGATGTCCCTTATACGCCTATGTTGTTATTTAGTGGTGGAAGTGAAAATGAAACACACACACACACACACACACACACACACACACATACACACACACACAAGTGTTATATATGTATTCCGAACGGACAGACGCGGACGATGAATTTATGGGCGTGTGTTCACGGGGGTTCACTGCTGCCACCGACTCCTTCCGAATATGCGTTATTTGTATCTGTCCGGAGATCCACCGTAATATTCCAGTGATCTATAGTGTTCTGGCTGCACTTTGGTTTTTCTGCCCGTTTAGATGACGACCATACTATATTATCCACATTGCTATCGTACCCCTTAGCGCTTGCTCGTGAATAAGCGGTCTACTAAAACCGTATGTTCCGATAATAATTATATCGCTTATCGATTTGTTTTTAAATACACACAACGACGCGAGTTAAACGCAAGATATTTTTGTAGGTAAGATTGTCTTCGGGGACAACAATTTGAATATTCTAGAATTTTTCTAAAGAGTTCTACCCTTATGTGTTTCAGTTCGCATTCCATATAAGTAATTATTTGTATTTTACCATATATTTAATCTCCCAAACTGCAGTGTTTCAATTATAACAGTATATTTTCAATAATATTTATGAAATATCTTAAATTTATTATAGCTTGTATAATATATTTAATTTGATACCAGCTTGGTATCAGAATGGATCACTGTAGATATAATATGAACGGAGTTACGGAGACATATTTTATAGTTCAAGATTATTATCCATTTAAATAATTAATGTATTGAATGAATTTAAAAAAAGAAACGATTCCAAGTATCGTTGTATCTTGAACATTTTTTTTTCTTAATAATATAAATTGGCAAGTATATTTACCAATTTATTGTTTAATATATTGTTTGTGTCAAGTGAGAAAACCCAATAGTTAATAATTGGGTGCAATAATAGTTCTGCAGATAACAAAGTTATAGATATAAAAATTAACTTGTGTTTTTGTTTATATTTTTCTTAATATAAAAAAACACATCAGCTATTTATGAACTGAGTTCATTGTGATTAGTGAGTGTAATAATTGATAAATTTCATTGTGAACGCGAGTTGAATACTCTCATAAATAACTGAAAAAAAGTTATTTAAGTTATTTAAATCGTAATACATTTTCTAGTTTTATTAATTTGGATTATTATTTATGAACTTATTCATATAATTGTGGTTATTAATATTTATGATAAGTAGTATAAAGTTTATTTAGCAATTGGTGCTATTTAAAATTTATTGAAAAATGTGAAGTCCGCTTTATTTAACATATTAAAATACGGGTATCCATCGACGTGTGTTCGGTTTGCCAAAAAATCCATATTTATCGCATAGGATAATAAATTGAACTATCGATAAACCGGATCTAATCTATTCCCCGCATTCACGGCTGCATAATTATTATTATAATATATAATATCTCGTGTAATAATAATAAACAACGCCGTGGAATAATATCAGATAAATTTAAACTTTAAACGCGCGTCATTCTCGTCCCGCGTGCCTGCTGGACATCACGTATATCATAATAATGTAATCCAATAGTATTATAATAATTATGAGTTTTACGCGTTTTATTCCCTTCGCGTCGAGCGTTTGTCCGCGCGAGTTTACGCCCAACACGCCGTGTGACTACGTCTTCGGGTGGCATTATTTCGGCGTTCACAGTAGCCCGAATCGGACAAAAAAAAAAAAAGGATAAAAAACGACGTTAATCGTCGCGGTGATGTCATTCGATACAACGACATACAACAACATATAATATTTTAAGGCGACTACGCTCACGAAACGGGGCGACCCGAGATAGACATCAACTCTAGTTAATATAATATGCTGTACCTTACATGTTATTATTATTATTATATTCGAGCCGTGCAGCACGTGCTTTCGCCTTTCGTACGCGCCGGAAAAACAACCCTCGCCGGGAACGCATCTAACACACCGCACACTCACACACACACACACACACACACACACACACACACACACACACACACACCACACACACACACACGACAACGAGCATATTATACAGAGCGTATATTATATTGTACAGACGTCACACACACTCTGCTGTTTACATGTATACAAATATGTACATAGCAATAATGGTGTACGATGGCTTTCATTCAGACCGATCCGATCACTGCGTCGATCCCGCGCACGTACACGTGCTGGGTGAAAACAGGACCCGCGCAAGAACTCCCGACTAATGAACCGCCGCCTCCCCGGGATTCTATGGACGGGATCTATTTTCTATTGAAATCAATCGCGAACCGTAATTTGTCGCGAATTCACGTCACACACACACACACGCGAAATAATATCGTGAAAATAGGCACACACACACACGCACACCGCACACACTTGCGGACGGGGTCTCGTATTGATTTTCGTTGCCGTGGGCGTATATAATATATAATAGTATAATGATATTATATTATGCTCGTGAGATACCGCGATGCCAATGCTTATCATCAAGTCACGACGAACGAGCGGGGGCCGTTATTCTAAAATTTTATAACCTTTTGCAGGTATCTCGGAATTATTGGTTGTTTTTTTTTCCGTGTCTGCAAATGTCATCGCGTTTTGTAGTGAGCTGTCAAATCGATTCTTGAATTTGATAAACTGACGCTATTATATACATAAACCGAAGTATATACCTGTAATAACGATATCGCCTCGAATCGAAGTGAAGTCGTCATAGAATAATATAAAATATTTTCAAACATAATATTGAGATTTGAGGAGTCTTGCATGCAATGAATAAAAAAACAATTAATGCAAATTATATGTTATAGATATATAGTTGTACAAGTTAGTATCATATACAGTTTAAATGTTTTGAGGTGATAAAATTGATTACTGTATTCAGTTTAGACTGAATCATTGTGATGAGAGTTGAGAGCTGAGAATGATATGTGCACAGAAGGTTGAATTTTTGATTTAAAATTTTCACGAAATCTCAGTCGTTTGTGTTGTGTGGCTCTTTAACATGGACCGGCGGCAGTGCGATGTAATGTTTCGGACAATTTTAAATTATTATACTTCCTGTTATAATATATTCACCCCGTGCTCCTTTCCACCGCGCAGTTTTCAGGCTCGTGGTGCGCTCACGATACATCTAAATGGCTGTATAAATACAGCTTTATTGTAGCAATATGGTTGTTGGTAGCCGTAAATCGTAATGCAATATAATAATACCTACAACTGACGATGTACGCATTCAACATTATATTACTAAATTACGATATCGTACGATGTATGCATGACCGTATGCACATTAATACTAAATAGTGAGCCACTGCAGCAGGCGTATATAGTGATAATGTGTATACAGCAATGAGCAATGTATTCCGGAATATTCCGCCCACACTCGACGGCGACGATCACGATGACGGTGACGTCGGCGCGGCGGCGGAGAAAAAAAATTGAAAACAGTCCGCAATTAAAATACTTACCTATACATAATATACCGGCGGACAGACGAACAGAATTAGAGGGGGAGAAAAATAAAAAAAGGACGGTGCGTTAAGAAAAAAAAAAAAAAATGGAATGAAGAAAACATAAAAAACCAAAAATATAAAATATATTATCCGTTCTCGGCGTTCGAGACCTGTTTATGATATTTCATTTCATTCGTGGCTCCACGGACGACAACCATATCGTAATTCAGTTTTATGTTTCAGACTTGCTGCAGCGCAAGCCTCATCGTGCACCGTGAACAAACTCGTATTTTACAAATACGAAAATCCGTTTTGTCTCCTATACGATAATAATAATATAATATATACATATATGGGTACCGGGTATACAGTATATATTATTATTGTGTATAATACGAGTGTATCGGTACCTATACGGGTATGTGGCGCAAGTCATCGGTCTTCAGTCGGACAATATAATATTATTATAGCCGGAATTATGTACGCACGTCGGGGGCATTATTATAATAATCATAATAATATGTAATTTGACGAAAATCGCCGCACGCATATAAGTACTGTCGTCGCTGGCGATTACGTTGGAATTGATCACTTGACCGATTCTATAAACAAACACATTTTAATTAGTGTTGGATACGTCGAAAACGCGTAATACCTAAGGTCAGTATTTTTTCGTAACTCTGTCATTTTCGAATATTTTATCACGCTGTCTCTGTATATACGTTCAAATAAAATATAGTCGTTACTTATTTATTCGATGAACTGCGCTTATTCTGCACCACGGCACAACATAATATTATTATTATTAGTGTTAAAATCGTGTGGCGTGAATATTTTCGAGTGTGATGTATTCATTATTTAAATATAAAATACCAGTCGAAGAATACATTATTTTCGAACAAAAACATATTAAGTATGTACGCGATATATCTATATGTATTGCAATGTCTCGTTAAAGAATAAAATTATGTGCCTCTATACGCCCTACCTACATATGACGTGTAGTTAAAATGTAAAATTACACGATATTAAAATCTCAAAACTCGAAAGCGATTCGTAGAATAATAAAAAAAAAAACAACACGATTTGTGCCCTAAATATTCAATAAAAGCCTCTCGAAACAATAATGCCCGTCATCGAAAATTAATGTTATTACCTATTTGTATTTCATATATATATAAATAATATATTATTATATCGACAAAATGTGAAACGGTGCTTGTGCTCGTTATTGTTCTTTGATTGCACGGAACATTTCATTATTATATACACTCGTATATTATAATAATTCATCAAGGAGTATACAATAACGAATGATGCGATTGTCGTACACAAATAATAATAATTATTATTACAATATCACACGACGACGTTACCTATATTATTATTATTATTATTATATTGCGTGAAGAAATCGTTTCTTCACACGTCGATGACGCAGAAATCAAGTGGGCCAATACCGGCCGAGATGACACGCAGTATTTGTCCATAACCATTTATACCTAGGTATACATCATGGTCAGCAGTAATATACGGTACCTACCAGCCAAAAAAATAAATGTGTATTTCTATTTTTTTTTTTATTGTAATGTTTTCCGAGTTGAGCGCGTCCGGCGAGCAGACCGTTTCGTTCCAAACACAAATAATAATATGACACACAGCAGTGCGCGTGTGTCAGTTTTTGTATAACATACCAAAATAATAATATAATATTGTATTACTCTATAGGTACAGATAAGTACATCGCGACAGTCGTCGTGTCATTACGGCGTTACAGATTAACCGGGCTAAGAGTTTTAGAAAAAAAAAGAAGGAAAATAGTCACAATTTTCACAGTCTAAGATTAAAACGGTGTGTCCGCCGCATAAAAATATATATATTTATTATTATATTATACGCTGTACGTATATTGACAGATATAATATAATAACGCGTTTTCGAATTGAATTCGAAGTTTGCGTTCTACTATTGTCGTGTTGTCGTATACTCGTATAATAATAATAATAATAATATAATGATACATAGCTGGCAGTGGACGACGTTTTTACCCGAAAAATTAGAAACGAGAAGAAAACGTCAATTACGCGCGTATTCGACGACAGCGGCTGGTAATTCACCGAGAGACAGCGGATGATAAGACGCTGCGGGTATCGTCGTCGTGTGTGCTGTCTCGTTGTTATGTACCATGGTCGTAGCTGTTAGACACTCCGAAGTCGATTATTATCGTATCATCATCGATACGAGTATTACGGTATATATAGGTACTTGTAATCAATGGCATTATTGTCGTCGTTCATATAACATGGCAATATAGCGGTCTTATATACCGGAGAGGCTGCAGGCGCTGCACCGGTGAGGGGACGGGCATCATCGGGCGATTCGAAACGTTTACTCGCGCGGATTCTGCAGTTTTCGCGGTCGTCCCCGCGATATATATATATGTATATAGGTACCTAGTTATACGGCGTATTAAGACGACTATAATATACCTGCAGCAGTTATATATAATATGTACCTCCGCGTGTAATCCGGTCGCGAAGCGAATCCGCTACAAAACGGCGAGCGTACAAAGAAATCCGTGTACGGAGATCGAGACCCAGGTGTGTGTGTGTATGTGTGCGTGACTGTTATTGACTTACTCCCGCGGATAATTGGTGCACCGCGAGCGTACACAATATAATAATATAATATTACGTCCGTCAGGGGGGGGTCCTCTCCGTGAGCTCACATCGTACGTGTGTGTACATATTATATGCTATACATATATAATATATATATATATATAGAGAGAGAGAGGTATACGTACGCACACGCTGTGCCGGACTCAGCGGGCACACACGTCCGTCGTCGGCGTTATTTGTGAATCGCGGGACGTGTGCGGGGTGGGTATTTTTTTCTCCCCGTCACACTTTTACGTTTTGTTTTTCGTTTCGTTTTGTTTTGTTTTTTTTTTTTGCGAAATGGTAAAAAGCCGTTACCCCGGGCCGGAGCGCTTACGGGGTGGTTGGCGCGTATTAAAATCGTATCTATATAAAATATACGCATGTCATCATATACCTCCCTCCCGTCATGCTGCAACACCGCCCCGCCGAGGAATACGATTTCGAGTGCATATTGTCGGGCTGTACGAGATAGAAAGTAATAGCTACCACCCATAAGGTGAACGCGACTGCACGATATACCAGTTACCACCAAACGACTATAACACCGCTATGTCCTGTACCTTGAGCGGATCCGCAAAACTCAACGCAAACAAATTTTCGTAAACGAACTATTACCTATATTGCTGATTAATATTGTGTGTATCGAAAAGAATCGCATCGATTATTATCATAATATACGAACACACGGTGGTCCGCCGTTGGATATCTGCGCAGCCGACGGCCGATTTGTTTTGATTCATGCGGAACTTAACGATTTTACATAAATATTAAATATTAAACGCGCGGGCTTTGTCCATCCCACGATATGCAAACTTTAATTAGCATTTGACATTTTAAAAAATTCAATCTAGCGTTTGGCTGATAATAATATGTACCCACTTAACGAGTAGGTATTTATTTTTGTGCCAGCTTTTTTGGTTTGAATAAGTCCTGCGTTGCGAAATAATGGTAAAATCCTACTCTAACTTAAGCTCACCGATGTACTCGTCTTAATCAAATGAACCGTTGAACTGAAAACTTATTTGGAGGACTAATCCTCATATCGTTGTTTTTTTATGGGAGGGTTCATAACTTAAGGTGAACTTAGTGCGTTTGGCACTTTTTCCGAAGAGGCTGATTGGTCCTCACGTGTGTGAGAATGATAGTATTTGAAACTTAAACAAAAAGTGAATTGACATTTAACACTTTTGACACTCAATAAACGTGCGGCTGAAGCAATATCCTGACGCGTCGTGTCTATTGCGTATTATACATTTATACCAATCGGATGTAATGTAATTATGTGCCGTTATAATATTAATATGATTAAGGGTGCCTACTCGTACCACAATTTTTCGAGATTTTAGAAAGTGTTTATTCGATAAATAATATTGTGTTAAAGAGATTTATCGATAACCAAAAACATAATGATATTATCACTTAGATAATATCCCATTGTTATATTTGTATACTGGTACACTATAGTAATTAGTGATTGTAATAATAGTTGTTACATATTTATTTCGCAACCACCTTTATTCCGTAAGTGGAAAATGGAAAAGATAATGTGTAGATGACATTTTAGATTGCGACTAAAATATCGACATTTATATTTCGACCGTACGCATAGTTTTTCATTCAAGTCGTTTATGTAAGGATATTGCAAAGCAATTACGTAGAATATAACCAAAGTGTTGAAGCTATCTTGTACTGCATCATCATGATACATTTTGTCTTCTGATATTTTTAATTAATATTTTTAATGAATATAGTCACAGTAACACAAAAACACAAAGGTATTTGTAAATACTTTCGAAGTTAAGATTATATTATATGCTTCTGACTAATCATCTGCGCATTTGTTAAAATATTTGCTGAAATTTTAATACAAGTATCATTGTTAAATGTATTTAGCTTTTACTTTGGAATGTAGAAAGTTTAGAGAGTTTATTGTTATCTTTCAATAAAATAATCAATGTATAAGGTAACCTTATACATAAATATATTAGGTAGGTATCTACCTAAATTAATTATATTTTAAATACTAACCATAATAGTATCGTAAATAATAATAGAATGTGAAAAAATATTTTTATGGAAACTAAAAAAGGGCAAAAGTTTAAAAACATGAAAATACATCCTAGGCGTATCTTAAGTGTGTTAATGTTCTTCGTGTTTAAACAATGAACGGCGTCATGCAAATAATGTTCCTACTATTAAAATAATTATTAAATACGTTTATACGTCTGTATACTCATATATTTATACAACAATTTGGCTTCTTATTATTTTTTATCTTTAAAATACGTTTTTATTACAATTTCATGACATTTGAATATTTGTTAATAACATAATTTCTATGCGTTTTTGAAGAATATAATATACAAATTTGACATGAAATCGTAGAGACTTTAACGGTTATTTTATTAACACAGAAGTTAATATTTCAGTTGATTAGTATAAAAACTCTATAAAATGAGTTTTTATTATTATTATAGGTACTAATTCAGTTTTTGAAACACGAATATTAAATTAAAATTGATTAAATTTTGGTAATTTAACGATGATAGTCTTATACTATACCTTATAATATTATATTCATATATCTATACTAGTCCTATATAATTTTTGGATTTAAATAATGCGTATAAAGTTGTCTTTCATAAAATTATGAGAAGATAAACTAATAATTGTGCTTAGATAATTATAAATAATGTTCAAATATATGGAACAACTACTATTTTAAATAAATGCCGCAGTGTTTTGCATTTTAAATACCTACCAAATCGTTTTAAACGATATTTTTTATTTCTTTTAAAAGTAATTTTTTTAATTGAAATCATTTACCCTGCAATTGGTACAATATTTATAGTTTCATACTATTTCATGTTCTTTGTTATTTTATGTATTCTTACATACTTACACATATTTATGCATAAATATAAATATATATACCTTTAAGATATATTTTATCAGTGTTGTCTACACAGTGAAAACAATCAATAATGACGCACGCTAATTTTATTATTTTTTTAACTAGCTGTCTGTAATATTTGCTTAGTGAATTAACTCGATATTGTTTTCAACTTTTATTTTTTAGTGATCCTTGTTGAGAATTTAAATAAAACTATATGCAATCCAGATATTGGACAAATATTTTATTCAGATAGTTTATGTAATTTATAAACTCGATCGTTTCTTACGAATAAAAAGCAATTTAATTATAAAATGTAATTAAGAGTAAACTGATTTCTTACATACAACCTAGTGGCTAGTTGTAATTTTATATTTTTAACACAAATAACAAAATTATTTAAAAAGTTTCGTCATTCTTATAAACATACACATCTACATAATATTTAATAATTACTGCAGGTTAGTAGTTGTTAGCTTATACTTAATTAACTTTATAATAATGTATTGATTAAAATTAGAACTTATCCATTCATCTTTTCAATTCAATGTTTTCCTATAAAGTATTATAATATAAGGTGAGAAGACGTGGTAAAACCATATTGGCAAATTAATATAATATTTATACATAAATATAACATAACATTACTTAATTAACATGTTTTTTATTTTGATAATATATGTTTTATGATTTATATACGCGTATATAATAGATCTGCAAACAGGTGGTATCATATTATTATACTCGTATGTTGTACATTATTATGTGTACGAGTATAAATATAAAGTAACAGCAAAACGACAAAGATGTCTAACGAACGGTCGATACATTATTATTTTTTTACTTTTTTAGAACGCCCACGTAACGATGACCATGATTTATACTGGCCGAGAAAAAATCACTTTCGAGACCGGCAGCGCGTCTAAAAATAAATCGTCGAAATTAAGGTGGTTGTATACTGCGCAGGGTTAAAGTAAAAAAATAAATATCGTTTATTCATCTGTCTCACCTACCCCGCAACCACGTCCCCCGCTGACGCCACTGCACTGCACAGGGTCCATTACGGGGACCATGCGCGCGTACTTACAACTAGTGAAAACCTATAATATAATAAAAATATTAATGGAGGTCATTTTTCCCGGGCGCTAAGTGCCGGGCACGCCGTGAAGAACATCGACAGGCACTCGGCCTCTGTCCGCGGGTGGGCTTTTCCCCGATGAGAGAGAGAGAAAAAAAAAATAGAAAGAGAAATCTACCACCTCCGCCACACATCGTTTCGCCACGAACGACGACTGCCACGACGACGGACACGGGGCGAGAACCTTTATTCGCAGTTTTTTCGTTCGATTATCGTCCGCAAAAATAATGATTTTTTTCCCGTTCACCCGAAATCATTTTCCCGAGGAAATAACTCGTTGTTGATAAATCTCTCGCCGTAATCAATTCGCACGACCTGTTGCGATAAATTTGCCACGCTGACGAAGACGGTAAATTAACTACGCTACTTCGGAGGGGGTGCTTGCCCCGAACGCCTTCTTTCGCATCGGCACACTATTTATTTTGTGCCTAACACAACGTGAGTGTACACATAGGCAGGTACATAGTATATATATAATATATTATAGGCATACAGCTAGGTATTATAATTTATAATATATATATATATATTTACAGTATAACGAAATTCAAATCGTGTCACGCGAGGTGAAAAAGGAACAATCATTATTGATATTCGGAAATTTATAGGTTTTGAAATTTCGTAATAATCGAAATTATCGCGCACAGAGTTTATTCTTGCAGACATCTTACGAAATAATAAGTTTTAAATTCTAGATATTGTCATATTTTTTTTTATACATATATCAAGGTTCAGAATTTATTATTGTTCACAGGTCATAACATAAAACATACATTTTATATATTATATCACTTTAATTCGAGGTGTTTTAATAACTTAATTTCATTATATTTGTGCACTTTCGCGTACCTCGTCGTTGATAGTATCTCCGTTTCATTATGTTGGTAATAAATTGTGAAATAATGATTTCGAAGGTCTCTACATTTTCTGATCATCTTATCGAGAAGCACATCGTTTAAAATCGAAATGAACGACACGGAGCAATAACTGAACATTACTTAAAACTATTTATTTATTCCTTCCGATGCATTGTGAAATACCGTGCAATTATAATACTATTATTGTAAGGCATAAATAGAAAATAATTTATTTTATCAGGCAGCTTAATCGTGTAATAATTAGCGTATATTATATACTTAATACTTATAATATTTTCTACAATATATCAACTTCAATACCGGTATCATAATGTAGATCGAACAAGTCATATTATATTGATACGTAGGTACATAATACTAAATCACAAACTCAAGATTACGTTAATTTCTATAGGACGTTTTCCAAACGTGCAATACATTTTTTGTAGATAATCAAAAATATATATTTACAGTGATCTCTATTTTTCAACAAAATGTATGTGACATAGGTATTTCCTTAGAAATTTAAACGCATTTTAAATTTTTTAAATCTATACAATATATTTTATGCATGCTGTGTTTCCTGTACGTATGTACAGCACACTCAAGTCCGGTATAGGCACCGACACTATATTATACAAACTCGACACCAACCACGAAGTTCACACCACCATATTACAATACCTGCACAGTGCACACCCAGAGAAAAAATATATATTATTATTTATGATCATTATAACAGTTCACTTTATATAGAAAAAAAATAGCTCTATATTCTGTCGTTATTTTTCTCGGTTAAATTGAACTTGCGAAGGGCGTGGTCGCGCGCAATCAACCCTGTGCGACAATAATACGACATCCGTCAAAAAGGAACAAAAAAACGGTTAGAACAATTTTGAAATGAAAAATATATAATAATATACATATAGGTGTATAGGTGTTGCAGAGTCCGGTCATTTCGTCACGATTGACGTTCCCACGAGTCATTTTGGCGGAAGAAATCCGTAAGGCAAGACCGATGGCGGTGAAACTTAGCACGTTCCCACGAGTGGTTGTATTGTGTATGTTCGAATAAATGTTCAGAATTGCACGGTGCACTATACCAGCTACTGCATTACTACACTGCAACACAAGAATCCGATGAAGTCGAAAAACGCCTTCTTCCGGTAGACTTCCGCGGATTCCAGCAGTGACCTGCACCGGAAGGCCTTTGTACATCCTGTTGGCGCGTAGCTGTGGCAATTTCTGAGTGGGGGACATAATAATCATAATAATAATAGTATACTAGTAGTAATAATAATAGTAATGAATAGGATAAAAAAATCGTATTCATTGTATTCTATTATAGGGTGCATTTGTTTCGTACGTTTTTCTCATGACTAAGCGCCGTTTATATTTACTAAATAATAGCGCATATTATACAAAAGATTTGATTTTTTGATTCGACATAATGCGAGCGTGATGACGTGCCTACCAATGCTGCGGCAGGTAATGGGTTCAAAATATAAGAAAGAAAAAATAAACCATATAAGGATTATCGTTAAATTTGTCCGGTTGTTTGTTTGTATAATAATTTTACCTCGATCAGACGATATCGCATAATATTATACCATCGAGGTACCATCTGACATATGTTTTCGTTGAAAAATCAATTCGTTTACTAGTGTGATAAAAATGCATAAAAAACGTGTGACGGACCAATGACGATAATTTAAGAGATAATAGCCCATGGCTACGCCGAGCAATACGTATAATATAATGTAATATAATAACACACGTTTTACTGTCACTGTCCCACGTTCCTTAATTGAATATTGTAATGTACCACATCAAAAAATAATAATAATAATAATAAAATAAAAAGTCTAGTAGTACACGAAAGGGGGGGGGGAGGGATCGTATTGTCGGTGTGGAATACTTATACCTTAAACCTTATTATACAATTTTTATTGTATATAGTCGCATACGTACCAGCTATATCATATTATTATATTATTATTATATATCTACTTCTTGTTTTGCAGCCACCGCATCATTACGGCGGTGTTACGGTAAAAATCATTACGGAACAGAATAATTTACTGTTATAAAAAATACGTGTAACCCAATTATAATATCGTATGCTATATGAATGGTATACGCGTTATAATAATATGTAGATAAGTACAAACTTTGACGTTGCAATAATACGACGCGGTCGTGACAGGACGAATAATGATGATCTGCTAAAAAAATTTCGACAGAGTGCACAATAACACATTATCTAAATAGGCGCCCTTAATACAATATAGTATGAGATAATACAATGGTAAATATTATTACTGCAGTCGTTGGTTCTGATTCAGTCTGGTAATCGCGGTTAACGATATTATTGAATGATGACATTATATTATACCGAGATCGCTAGTGTTTTTGAAATCGAAAATTCGTCTTCAACTGCAGTTATTTTAGGTGCACGCATTATGTATGATATAATGTACCTACACAACAACAACAACGGTACATGTTCGAGTTTCAATAAAATCGCGTAAAAAATCGTCGATGTTTGCGCGTTGAAGGAAAAACAAACATTGTCGAGAATGTAACCTATACACATGTATACCGTATGTTTGTACACTAATCAAATTCGTACAAACAATTGTTTTCTCAGAACCGATTAAAAAATATACCCGGCTGTAAACATATCATACACGTTAACACTTAAATGTTTTTTTTTAAGTAGCGTCAGAGTTAAACTCAATAGTTAACAATAGTACATCGATTGAAATACAACATAAAAACATGATATATAATATTATGTACATAGGGACAAGATTTTTTTACAATAAATGTAACAATTAGAATATATACACGGTCGGTAAAATAGCCAAAAAAATAAGATTTACGTTGACCAAAATGTAATTCAATTGAAAAAAAATGATTTTTTAATTTTTTTTCTTTGAGTAATGACTGCAATTAAAAAATGTAAGTATATTTCTTAGGTTTCACTGCAGTCTTTGTGTGAAATGACATATCTAGCATGCGGTATCCGCAACCAAGTTTGAATCCATAACAAGTATAATTGAAGTAACGGGTTAATCTTAACGTATTATGCTCGAATTCTGCATAATTTTTTTATATATGTATTAGAACCTTTTTTGGAATAATCAAAAAAAAAAAATGTCCCTATAAATAAGAACCCTCCTATAATAACCAGCTCTATAGTTGTAACATAATAATATATTATTGACAGTTATTAGCGGGTACGAATGATCACAAAAATATGGCAGTAACTACTGTGTATAATTAGTGTAAGTTGTAACTTTAAGTACCTAAAATTGCACATATTTTTGGAAATTTCTTTTTAGGCCACTTATTCAACTATCTATATTTGTTCTATTTTAATGGCAAATTTCGTTGCAGAAACACCCTGTATCAAATATGGTTATTTGATGATTCAAATGTACACAACTTTATCTACAACGACAAACAAACAATATCATAAATTATTGGAATCTTGGATTAGGAGAGCACTTTCAGAAATAAAGCGAAGCTACTAAAATGTCAAAAACAATCATTTGTAAATAATATTGGTGAAAAAAAATAACAGATAACTACAATAATTATTATTTGAACACGATTGTGAAGTAGACAAATTATTTAAAATACAGATAAAAAATTACATATTGTATATTATCTTCCCACTCTACTTGTTTAAACATTAAGAAACAGCAATCAGTAGGTACAACTGTTTTATCGGTTTTAAATTAGCGGAAGGACATTTTAAAATAATAATACATTCAAATATAATATTGTGTTTTTCTGGATTATGATTTATGATTTAATTATAGAGTTATAAAAAATAATAAATACAAATCCGGACATGATATAGTTGAAATCAGGTATTGGACACTCTTTTCGCTCCACTCAGCTAAGGTACTGCACTAGTGCAGGTGTGCTGTGATATTAAACATTTGAAAGAAATAACAAATTCTTAGTTTTTTTAATAAGGCTATAGAAAAACTATTGAAAATTATCTATTCAATAATGCACCATTTTTACTTAATTTTCATATATAATGTAAAGGTTATTTTTATCACTCTAATAATCGTTAAACATAATGTACGTTATATTAACATTAAAAATATAATTTTAAACACAAACAATTCGATAAGTAC
Source organism: Sitobion miscanthi (assembly GCA_008086715.1). Lineage (NCBI taxonomy): Eukaryota > Metazoa > Arthropoda > Insecta > Hemiptera > Aphididae > Sitobion > Sitobion miscanthi. Next base: position 7,177,400 of record CM017797.1, read on the forward strand.
CTATACGTACTCACGTATAACAAAAACGTTAAGTCACGTTTAAATTTATTAGTCTTTATATTTTTATTTTACATAATACATATTAGTATAAGGTAGTTTAAAAAAAAAATATATTCAATGTTGTAAATACCTATGTAGGTATATACATATAATAATCTAACTAATAACGGAGTTTTATTTCAAATGTAATAAACCATAGTCAAGTAGTTTGAAAATTTCACCACTGACATTTTTACCTAGATTTGTTTTTGCCGTGACATAACACTTGTGGCTTCAGGGTTGTGATAAACTGAATTTGTATCGTAATTTTCATATGATGGATGCATCATAGATAAAAATTAAAAACAATGAATTTATTTATAAGTGAAATCCTTACATAAAGTAAAAAAAAATAATCAATAATTTACTAAACATACGAAATTTAACGTAAAATTACTTGTATCGTCCACTTATCATATATATTGTATCATAGAATACTATGAATTAAAGCTAGAATAAGTTATGTGGTAATATGTCTGGTAATTAATATATATTCCCAGATTTTTGTAAACCTTTGCAAATAATTATAATAATTTTATGATTCACTGTATGACTAACATCACAATTATATATTTATATGCAATGTAATGTACTTGCATAGATTTTTGTAGAGTATATTTTAACTATAGATGCCTATAATAAGTTACACTATTATCGCCATTATTATAATGGCTATATAGGTTGAAAACCCTCTTCTCTCTCGACGAGTTGCCTAACTGAAAGGTAGGTACTATACATAGGTAATATAGACAAAACAGTTTTATCAATTATTTGGTTCACTTATAAAATTATTGTATGTCTATTTGTATACTAACATGATTAAATAAATATAGCATAACACATATTCGTTATAGATATTTAACAATAATTATGATAGTATAGCTACTTCATATCGGTTATTGATTTTAGGAATTACATTTAAAAATTTCACACTCGTCTTATCACTAATTTCATTTTCATATAAATAATGAATATTTGTAATATAAGTGTTATTTTTCATTTTGTTTTAGGTATATTTTAATTTCTTGAACATATTAATACATTATACTAAGTTGTTTTATTAATTTACTCTGGTCTTGGACCGAAATTAAAATAATAATTGACTAGCACTTTTTGATAATTTTTAGGATATATTCTATTCTTTGTAAGTATTCAATTAATACCAAATTCCAATTTTATTCCACGTTGGATAATCGCAAATAAACAAAAGCTTGCTTTAATAATATAACAGTATAATATTATATTAATAAGATACAAAGATAAGTAATAAGTTTTTAAAAAATCGGTAAAATAACAAGTATTAACTATGAGTAGGTGATCATAATTATTAATCATATTTTTTAAGTTCTATGTCTATTCGCTATTGGTGTTTCACTGTTTCCCATTTCAGTGCCCGAAACAAGAATTTATTGCGGTAGTTATGGAATCTAATTTATGAACTATACAATATTTCTTGTCAAAATTGATTTATATGCCTAGTTTCATTGAACTTTTATATAAAAAAAATAAATTGTAAAAATTAAAGAAGCGATAGAAGCATATTATATATTTTTAGTTTTTTCCTTATAATTTATTTAACGATATGATAGGTAATGTTTAATAATTTTCATTTGATTAACTGTTATGTTAATCATTGACTAAAAATATTATCTGTATGTCAGTTAAGACATAAGAAAGCAAAAAATAATTAAATTTATAAAACACAAGTCATTGTGGGTGTATTAATTTCTGTATACCTGTTCTAGTTAAATAATTTATGATCACAGAAACTTGAAACTTTTAAGAAAATACAATTTAATATTTTATAATTGTTTTTGTTTATAAATGAGAAATTGTAAAATTTAATTTACAATTTTAAAATGTTGATATATTATTATCCAAGTTTTATTTTAATTTTATTTTAAAACTGTTGTAATAAGAAGTATGCTGTAATTTATAATATCTTATACTCATAACTATAAGTAATTCGATTTTAAATATTTTACACACATTTATTTATTAATAAAAAATAATTGCAATATTCATGCAAAAATATATAGTAAGTATGTAATAGTGTTAATTTTGTTACAAGTCGTGAGACATTATTGAAGGTGTTACCCAATCCAGATTCAAACACAGCTTGCATAAATTATTGATAGTTTAATATAATTATTTATCCAAAAATAAAATAGTTTTCTGATCTCGGACAAATGTCAGTAACAGCAATTTTAAGAACCATTTCCTATAACTGTAATATTCTAAAACATATATAATTTGTATGCATTCGTGTGGATTGTGGAGTTGAAAAATTATCCGATATCGTAATGTATTTATTGTTTTAGATCAATGTTACACAAAATGACAAAATTATATTCTTGCTGGTTAATATTCTCCGTGGCATTAACGTCCGTCACCTATGGAGAAGAAGAAATACTTTTTCCAGTAACAGAGTCGAAAGACGATTGGTGGTCAAACACAATAATTTATCAAGTGTTTCCAAGATCATTCAAAGACAGCGACAATGATGGAATTGGTGATTTAAAAGGTACACGCTATAATTTATTGTTAATAATATAGGTACTATTGAACATTCTAAAATATAAAAATGATTAAACATTATCATAATATTAAATGCGTTATCAAGGAATTACTGAAGAACTGGATCACTTTGTCGATCTTGGTATAGAAATTGTATGGATAAATCCAATATTTAAATCACCCATGTATGACATGGGATATGATGTAGAAAACTATACGATGATTGATTCTATATTTGGTAGTATGACAGATTTCGAAGAATTAATATCGGAAATGAACAAGCGAGGTACCTATTTTAATATAAAAATACTAAATAGAAACTTAATATTGTAATGGAGATAACTGTTTTTATTTTTAGGTTTAAAACTTATAATAGATTTAGTGCCAAATCATTCGAGTAGTCAGTGTGAATGGTTTTTAAAGTCGATTAAAAAAGAAGACAAATACGATGAATATTATGTATGGCGTAATGCCTCAAATCAATACCAACTCAGTAATTTAACAATCACACCAAAACCTCCAAATAATTGGGTGAATAAAGATGTATTTATTATATTGGCCATTTAGTTGGATACAATGGATGGTATATAAACCAAAACTAATTACAAATAATTAACTTTTATGTACATAACGAGTGGAGTAGTGGACTATACATATCACAGGACATTCAATAAATCATAATCATGAATGCTTCCACTTAAAAATAATATTAAATTTACCTAATATGTTCATAGACAGTTTTAAAAATATTCTGCTTCAAGTTTGATAAAATTAATAATGCGTGTAAAACTACCTATGTTTTCATTTTAAAATTAAAGTATAGTTGGTAGTAATTTTTCTAACAAATAAGGGTAACATAACAAACTGCGATGCACGTGTCTTAAATTGAAGAAAAAAGTTAATAGTTTTCTAAATAATGGTTATTACTTATTCGTGATTAAAATCATTTTATAATAATTTAAAAAAAAATTGTATGCAATGATTTATTGGTTGGTACTTATAAGCCATTAAGCCATAATACTTAAAAAAAAATCTGTTTACCTTTATTTCTAAGTCTTAACCTATATGATATAATAATAATAGCTAAGCAAATATGGAGGCTCCGCGTGGACATGGAATACTGAACGAAAACAATTCTATTTGCATCAATTTAGTGATAAACAGCCGGATTTAAACTTTAGGAGTCCGGAAGTTCATCAAGAAATATTGGTAAGTGTTTAATTCAACTATTTTAATCTATAGGTTAACTTATTTTTTGTACCAATTTATAGAATATTATGGAATTTTGGATGGACAAAGGCGTAGCTGGTTTCCGATTTAACGCTGTCGGTAGATTATACGAGGACAAAGATTTTCGAGATGAACCAAAATCGGTTGGCCGAGAAGATTGGCCTATTTATTATTCTTTGGATCACATATACACACACGATCAACCTGAAGTTATCGATACGGTTATTGAATGGAGAAAATTCATGGACGATTATTCGAAAAGGAAGAATACATTTCCTAGGTAAATTATTACATAAGTTATATATAATATTATATTAATAATTTAATGCTACAATTATTATTCGTATAAACACCCTTAGTAAATAATAAAACAATTTTATGTATCAATGTTATCATAAGTAGATACGATTGTTTAAATTTTTGGTGTATAAAAATAATCCAATGAGTTAGTATTTATTTTTTGTTACATTATGTACAGGCTTTTAGCTGCAGAAGCACATCACCATGTCTGTGTATTTTCGTTGAGACATTATTTCGGAAATGAAAATAATCTTGGCGCTCAAATCCCATTTAATTATCATTTACTGATTCAAGTACGCAAAAACGATTTAGTATATTCAGTGGATAGAGCAATCAAATTCTGGTTTGAAGTGATACCGGCGAATAACACACCAAACTGGGTGGTATGAACTTTTTATATTTATTGATTTAAAAAAGTCTAATACGGAATAGGCCGCTAAAAGATTTAGATTAAATATTTAGGATTCAATAACATTCGTTAGTATTTGTAGCAAAATATGTGAACAGTAAAAATCATAAAAAATCGGGTCGAACGATTATTCTATATTGATTTATTTTCGCAGATGGAAACTCTAGACACCGATAGAATTTCATCGAGATACGGCTCGGAAATGGTTCAAGTATTTACCGCGCTAAAAATGTCACTTCCCGGTATTGATGTGACGTATTACGGGAGTGAAATAGGCATGGAAAATGTATATGTGAGACCCGACCAAATTCAAGATTCATATGATTCTGGCGGTCAGAGGAATATAGAAAGCAGAGATTTTGCAAGGAGTCCTATGCAATGGAATGGTAGATCCAATGCGGGTGCGTAAACAATTGTCATAATGACTTGCATTGTACGAAAGTTCATTAGATCTGATATATCAAAAAAATAATCAAACACAGGAAACCTCGTATTATGATTCCTATATAGTATCGTACATGAATACGATGGGAAACAATAGTAGCTACTCGATTTACATAATATAATGTGTATTGTAAGTTATTACGATGCGCAAAACATTCAATCGAATACGTCTTTTCAATTACAGATATTTCGACTAATTATTACATTATTTATTAAAAAAAAAATCCAAACAACTACAAACAGTTATACAAAATTGGAAATTTCCGATAATAATTAACTATAATTAAACCAATAGATATTACAAAAATATTATCGGAATTGAGTGTTGTTCTATAGTATTTATAAAAACATTATAAACTACGATATTTGAATTATGATTGATTAATTTGTTGTAAAAGTTATAATAATGGTTTTGTAATATTAAATGGAAGTAGATACAATCACGTCCAAAACTTAAAACGAAAATATTAAATACACTTTTTTCTAAAAATTCATTCAATAATTTGTTAATAATGTTTGATCTTAGTTTATAAGACTAGTGAATTAATTTGATAATAACACTTAATTTGTTGGATGTCTTTAAGGATTTACTGAAGCAAAAAGATCATGGTTACCTATAAATCCAAATTATTACAAAATAAACGTCGAAGAACAGAAAAAAATACCTACCAGCAATTACAATTTTTACAAAAAAATGTCTCAACTTCGAAGAACTGATACTTTGAAATATGGCGATCTTGAATCGTACAATATAACTGATTCGGTATACATAATCAAAAGGTTATTTTCGTGTTAATAAAATAATCCAATCGGAGTAATTTTAACTATTCTCAAACTTTATTGGTTCTTTAGATCGTTACCCGGACACGAAACGTATCTGATAGTAATGAACTTTGGAAGTGAAACCGAAACGGTCGTCTTATCTACGGTTATAAGGAACCTAAAAAAAAAATTGCACGTCTATTTGGGCAGCGAGAATTCAGCATACAGCCGAAGGTATTTGTTTTGATGCACTATTAATGCATATACTGCCTAATCTCTAATATTTATCGATAAATTTCATTCAAAATAACATTGTTTTAACACAGTCAAACACGCATTTTGTAATGATAAAATATTATGTAATATTATATCTTATTTGATTTATTTCAGCGATACCGTGTCCACGATTTCCATAGTTGACAAACCGTTGCACCTTCGACCACAATCGGTAGTCGTGTTGACCGACAATTTAATAAAAGTCGATGAGTTCAAGAATAATGCTTCCAGCTACAGACAATACAACTCTTCATACATTAGTCTTCTGTGTGTCTTACTACTGACAGGGTATTATGTTGGATTACGTAATTAATCGAATTTACTAATAACTTAAACAACAAAATACTTTTTTTTTTCAATTATATTTGTAAAAATAAATGTTATCCACTGACTAACCATTTACACAACGTTTATATTTGTTTTAATTTGATTAAATTTCCAAATATTCAAAAATTCTAGTGTGCTAGTATCGTTGAGTTAAATAATTTACCTATGTGTTATTAATTCAATATGCCTACACGTCCTACAGACTAGTATTCAGTGAAATAATAGGTTAGGTCTTACTCGTCTTAAGTGGGTACGCTATTATTTTAGTTATAGGTTGTTATATTGTATTAGCCTCGGGTAATAAACATTTTACTGTAAACCTGTATTTTATTTATTTATACATAATAATAACACATAAATACTTTAGTCTATGAATAATTTGACGCCAATTAATATTATAAATTTTGTGTTTCTTTTAGCTCAAATAGGTATGTAATAAATAAAAAATTTGAGAATTAAAGAATGTAAGCTTTATTCTAAATTCACCGAGAATATTTTGATCTAAAAACTTAATTTTAGTATAATCACTACGTTGAAAAAGCGTTATAATATGTCAAATAAATTAAATTGAAACACTTATTAAATATTAAATTTATTGAAGTTTATACACTAATAAAGATTAAAGTATTAAACTATACATTATTTTTATACCTATACATTAAAAAATAACGTTTTGTAATTAAATCACTGTAATCAGATTTAAACCTGGTCAGGTTTATTATTTATTACAATTCATTATACAAGTATACTATTTAGCATGTAAGTGTCTAGGTACTTAGAATATATACCAGGTAGAAGTAACAAGAAAAAACGAGGGAAAAAATAAATAAAAGACGTAGAAATAGGTACCAATTTAATATATTTTTTAGAATAAAACTTTAAAATCATATAGACATAATATAGCGTAGTTAAATAAAAGAAAATATTAATGATAATAAAAGAAAAAAAGAGAATACGACAACGTTGTTTGTTACTAAAGTAAAACTAATAATAATTCATTCCAAAAAACATGATCAGAACGTTCTGGTTAGTGTATTGTTGTAAATACATACTATATGAACGCGTAAAAAAATGTATGTTCATATGAAACTACATATTACTGAAATCCTTAAAAAAATCCATTTTATTCTGTTATTTTTCAAATTAAAGATAATTTACCAATTGCAAAATGTAAAGGTATGATTATTCTCTATTATTCTATAACTCTCAAATTATGCGAGCATTTTAAAATAATCATAATTTATGCTTGAAAATTAAAATATCAATAAAATCTTCCGAGATGCCCTGTAGATAATAAATAATTATCTTACATATAGTCGATTCACTATAAATGGATTATTATAACCGTAAAATGTTCTATGTTGTACGTTTTAAGACGGAGAAAACATGCGGATATGTCGTCCTATTAATCTAAAAACATTATACGATTAATATATCTGTACGCACAAGGGGCTTGATATAATGTAATATTAACATTTTTAGAAAGGACAATTTTTTTTTTAATGATACGATTATATCATTAGGTAACGAAGGTACCTGTATGTATTAGGTACGTATATAAACATGTAAAATACTTTTGAACTTAAAAATACTAATTACCTATACAAATAAAATTTTAATTATGTACAGATTCGTCATTTAGGTACAAAATATATGAGATTTTATGTATTTAAAAAATGCTTTAAAAAACATAAATGTATTATTTTAGTATTAGATAATAAATATGTATTATAATCATAATATCCCATGAATGTTATTATATAGTTTGATTTTAACAATAATATACTAATCAATAGATATATTATTACCTACACTTTTTGTTCATGTATAATTAGTTGAATCGTTTCAACAAATTACAACGAAATTTACATGGTTATTAGTTCAAATTATTGTTGATTCTAATAATATTTGATGTATTATGGCGTTGTAATAATAAATTATTTCTGCGAACTAAATTTCACTAAAAAAAAATGGGCTTGAAACGTGGCAAATTTCGTGGTAGAGAATCGTGATTTATAAACTTTGGTTGAATTGTTTTGGTACCAATACTGTATATAATAGCAGGTTAAGTTTTAGCTTTAGTTAGTTTTTATACTGTTTGATAGGTATACGGATCCTCATTATCAACACGTTAGGTACACACTATTTATATTAGACTGTTTAGTATTTGACGTAATGTAAATCTACTTGTTGAAAATCAGTGTTCAACATATTATGTTTTAATAATCCGTCAAGTAGTTTGATTTGTTTATTTAATATGAAACGGCTTGCGGAACAAGTCTTCGACTATTACATCTTTATCGATTCGATGCGCAAAACTCAAGGACGTGACAAAATATCCGAACGATTCATACGTGTCTATAACATTATGCACTCGGTTTTCACAGTCACTAAATTTCACTTTTATAATTCATTTAAAAAAAAAGTCAATAATATTATGGGGTGGTACAGACAGGGCCGGCGCTAGAAGTATTGGCGCCCTGGGCGAAATCATATTTTGGCACCCTTAACCCCCCCCCCCCAGTTGATAATAGTAATTAAAATATAATATTATTATAAATAGTCAATAGACCGCAAGAATTATTGTGCGATAGAAATCATCACATACTCTATATTATAGTAAGTATAGCCACAACGGCCGTCGCTGCCGACAGTATTATTTAGGCTGCCGCCCGAATTGTACGACGAAAATAATATCGAAAATGATATTGTATTTATAGATATTGCGAAAACATGTTTAAGTGTTTTCATAATAATAAATATACGAATGTGTGATTCACCACGTTATATCTACCGTTGCGTCATATATTAGTTATCATATAAAATTATAGCAAAGTATATTCATTAACAAAAAGTGGGTAAGTGAATGTCGTACTGCTGTACAGTAGGTTACAAGTGGGTCACTGTAATGGATGGTGTTAAATTTGAATTCAATGATATAATATAATTGTATAAGAAAAACGATTCTGAGCGAAAACGGTCAGTCAGCCTATGATATTACTAAGTATATTTGATGATATTATTGTGTATTAAGTAATTTATATATTACCTATTTACGTGGAGCCTTATTGTTTTAAACTTTCGATCTTTAGCTAAAAATGCTGAACATTTGATAAATTTTCAACTACAAAATAATTATTAAATTTTAAATTTGATAAATGTTGTCAAAATTCGAACTTTAAATCCTTATAAAAAAAAATTGTGCCTATATATTTTTAATATTTTTTAACTACTATTTTAACAATATTTCAGGAGTCTTGTATTAAATTTTCACGCTTTTTTGCTCAACAAATAAAATTAGAAAAAAAAAACTAAAAAAATTGAAAACTGACAATGTCCGTAAACAGCTCAAAAAGAGTCAAAATATTTTAAAAATTTTATGCTGTATAGAAAATGAAAATATAAACATTCAGTAAATTTTTCATGTATCTACAGTTATTTGTTTTTGAATAACAATAAAATAACAAAACCACTAAAAGAGAAATCGAGTGAATATCCATTATTGAAAAAATATGAACTTCAAACGCTCACAAAAATTTAATTTGCTTGTAGACAATTTTTTTTTGATAAAGGTAGACAAACTTATGAATTATCTTGTATTAAAATTTCAAATCTTGGATTTAAAAAGAAAAATTTTTTTGAATTCTCAACTCAAAATAATTTGCTTATTTTCGTGATTCTCCCGTATTTTGTCAAGATTTTAACTTTAAATTTTAAATATTTTTCAAATGTCATTGTAACAATATAGTTTGAGCCTTGTATTAAATTTCCAAGCCAACCAACATTTATCCAACAAACTAAGTTTTATTTACATTCATAGAAAATAAGACTAATAAAATTGGAAACTGAAAATGTTCTTAAACAGTTCAAAAAAACCAAAATATTATTAAAATTGTATCGTGTATAGAAAATGCGAATATAAGCAACCAGTGAAAATTTCACGTATATACGTTAATTTGTTTTAAAGTTACACCAAAAACCAAAACCGATTTTGCGTAAAAATTCCCGTGTTCCCCTAATTATTATGTTGTTTTATATTTTATTGTTATTTGACTTTGTATTCGACTTTCGACAAAAAAATTTTGTATATTTAAATTATGTTTAAATTGTTTTGAAATAATATTTAGAGAAATCGATGTGTCATTCCCTCAAAAATATTTTTCTCTATCTTTTTTGTGACGAGTGATTTTATTATATAAGATTACTTAAAAACATAGAAAAAACGATTCTGCGCAAATGCATTTTGTCTATGTTGCGCGTGGGCCAGACATGCAGAGAAAACAAATAGTGCGCTGACATCCTCTTAAAAGATAAATAAAAAATAATTTTCAGTTTGGCGCCCCTCCCGTGCTGGCGCCTGGGTACAGATGAGTTTCTTTGAAATTTAATTCCTACAATATTTAAAATAATATTTAATGTAGACTTATAACGTATGTCTAATAGTGGCGACACCAGCTCTAGAACAGAAGTAAAGGCGGGTACAGATTAGACACAAAAAATATTACAGGACTTTTCGGTCGAGTGGTTCGAGAATGTTCTTCGAAACTAATCCGTACAGTTGATGATAATGCATTTTATTTCGATCTGAAGAATAGGAGCAAAATAATAATAATTACAACAATTTGATCATCGCAGACGAAGAAACTTTTTTTTTTTATATAACGAATTTTAATTTTAAATTAAGAGAATTGCTCAATAAAACGACATATTGAGTGTGCGTGTGCGTATATATGTGCAATAAACAGATGTGAGTGAACTGTGACGATATTAAATTAATTTTTAACACCCATCGCAGTGTTTTTAATGAAAGGTAAAGACGTAATGTAATAATAGCATAATAAAATATATAAAATCGTTTTGGATACTCCATTGTTGTTTTATTCTATAGGTTAATTTAACTGCACAGTATTGAGTTTTTTTTTCCAAATGGGTCACGGACAAGAATTTAGAGATGCGATAGGGGCGATAACAAGTTTCCATTTGACACATGTCTCGTCGGTATATTATATTATAATGTATACGAATTACGAAAAATTATTATTTTCAACATACAAGCATACCGTATACAATAATTGTTTAGTTTTAGTATTGTACAATATTTTTGATCGAATAATAATTGCAATTCGACATTGTGTAGGATGGTCTATTTATTTTAACCGCTATTGTACATTTGTACCAACATACCACGATACAATAATGATACGAGTTTATGTTGTATCATTGGTTTATATATATATTTTTTTTAAAAATTAAAACCGTTTTTTTTACCATGAAAGCGAAGAAATTATAATCGGCTTCACAATATTATCTCGTTGACCTCCTGTTTAAAGTCACGAATGAAGAAGTTTGTGCACCATCAAACACCATAGAATGATCATAAAGGTATTGACGCACAGAACTTACAGTAAATAGGGTGGTTCACAATAATGGTTTTGTATCAAATATTAAATATATTATGTAATATATACTCAAAAAATATTTAAAAATTATGAAATAGCATTATATTATTAAATATGTTACTTACATATTAATTCTAAATTTGGCTTTGTACTTTATACATATTATATTGATTTATCATGTTACCATTTACCGTCAGGTGTTCATTGCAAAAAATAAGTAAATAATATCTTAATTACTACAATATTATAACTTATACAAATCATGATAGCCCATATTAGCCACCATAATAATTATAATAGGTTTAAATGTATTATAATATATTACCTATTATCATGATAGTTATTATCACTTCATAAAGTTTAATAATTATTCACAAACTACTAATTCGATTCGCATACGTATTAATATTTAAAATAAAATCATCGGCTTAACAAATCACAGTGACAAAAAAAAAATGTATTTCTCATTTGAAAAAATATGTTTGTATCGCCGCAGGAAAGGCATTACATGTTTGTAAGTATTTGGAAATATGGTCTTGTAGAGTAAGCTTATTCCTAAAATCATAATAATTTGAATAAACGTATCAGATATCTGTAATTATAGGCATTAATGGATAAAATGATGGGGACAAGCATGTCTGCAGATGATTCACTCTGTATACGATCTCTGTATAGCTTGATCGCCGATCGAACTTCTCAAATCAAAAACCCACACCGAGGCGATATTGTGGTGAAACGCTATTACTATTACAGTTTTAAAAACTTCCATTTTTTTTTTTTACACAAGAAAATATACATGTGGTCATAATTGCATGCACCGCGGGCTGCGCACTGCAGTAGGTACAATGCGTAATACGTCGCGGTCGTTATTAATGGCTTATAAAAAATGTCACTACAAAATATTATGCAGTAGCCGTGTGCGATTATTTCGAATCCGATCCGGGAAGTTGCCGATGGACTCGGAATAATAATATTATCATATCCGTACAACGTCTCACGACGATAATACTATTACGTTATATTTAATAATATTTCGTACTACGTCTCATATAGTCTGCTCGCACTTCATCTGCCGACGAGGGACATAATATTATTATAATGCAATAGCTCAGCTGTGCACGCGTTCGTGTGTCAAGCTCGGCGGCGGCGGCGTACGCCGATTTAGGAGTGTCCGAAGGTATTTTCACATCTAAGAGTAACAATAGAGGTTATGTTATTATGATATTATTGTTGTTTAATAATTATCGCGGAACCCAAATTGTTTGACCCCGTTTTCTATGTCTTTATTTTTTTTTTTTTTTTATCTTTTGTTGCATTGTGCGGCGGCGCGCGCTCAAGACGAGCATTGTTTATCGGAATAAGAGACGATGATGGTTCGAGAAGAGTCGGCGGCGGCGGCGGCGGTGGCGGCGGCGTAGACCGCGGCAAAGGAAGTGGTGGGGGAGGATGTGAAGAAAAAAAATTGTAATTAACTCGTGTATCATTCGGCCTTTTGTTTTATCGCGTTTAATTACTTCTCATTGTTGTAACTATATTGTTGCCGCGTAGTTGTTGCTGTCGTCGTCGTCGTCTGTTACCAAAGTCATCTTGATTCTACATACCACTATGCGATGTACATATAGACACACGGTTCATATACCAATATATACCTGAATGCACACAATACGCGAAACACGATCAAAGATTTGCTCAAACTCGATACGCGCATTACATTATATACCTAATTCATAACACGTCTCATCCAACAATGGTTTCTATTAATATATGACCTACGAGTCATTTGAAAAAGTTTAAACTGCAACAAGATAAACTTCACGATATGCATTCCACTATCGTATGTGTCGATGGTCGATGCGTACCTACCACTCTTATATAGGTACCTACAACAAGGTATAATAATAATATGCATATTATGTCCGTATGCGTCCTACCTATATGCACTATATATATTTACAACTTGCCTTAATGTATATTACGTGTTTTCCACCGTCCTGACCTTAATGTGAGGTAAAGGATTCGTTGATATAACTTTGACATTAACTACTATAGATTAAAGTCATACAAAATTAAAGTTGATCATTTAATAATAATAATGATTTATAATATAGGTACGATATTATATAACATTATTAATATAAACACTTTACTAGAGCTGTGTCTATTGTATTTAATATTATTATTCTGAGCAGTTTGCTGCAGAGTAAATTATGATTATAATGGCTATACAATTATGTGATTTTATTTTAATGTTTTATTTTTCAATTAACACATTACAATTAAACATTTTAAAAATATCCATTCACCACTTGCATTGCATCTCACGGCTAGATCCTTACGATCAAAAATATTTACATATCTTAAAATTAAATACTTCTCCGTACTTATTGCATATTATATAATAGAAAAAACGTCATTTTATGTTAAACCTATTAGAAATCCGCAAAAAATCGTTTCATAAAAAAAAATATATAAAATTATTTTTCTAAACAAATATATATATATAATATAGTACCTATTATAATATTTTGTCCCTATTGTGAGACCAAAAAAATAAAACTTGTTGATGAAGTATATCATCGCATCGCTTTCATCCATTCTGAGGGCAGAGGCGCTATAATTATATAATACCGACAAAACGATAAGACCATATTATAAATAACGTCTTTAGAGCACCTATACATCGTACACTGAGCTGGCTCTTGTATTGTTCGGTGCTTTAACGTTTCTACTAAGACCCTTTTGTGGGCGCACGTCGAGTTTACTTTGCAAGACTCGAAACTCGAAAAAGTAATATAGGTACTTATTATACGTATATCCAGTGCTGTTCTTCTTCTCCCGATTCTCACACAATAAATAACAACAATATATTACGCTTGTATCATTGTTATTGTAATCAAGTATTATGTTTTGTGATAAAAAAAAAAACATAAATAGTGTATATATACGCGTACCGTACGGTGGGGTGGCTATGTGAGGCCCGCGATCATATAATGAACACTTGCTTTGGCGTGCGGCGCATCATCAATTTATCGTCCTGTCGTCTCCTTATAATCCAATGTTATAATAACGTATTAATACTATGTACATTTTTTTTTATTCTCTACGGTTTTCCAATACTTATTGTCTGAGTTCATTGTTGTACGATAATAAAAATAATAATAATAATCATACCGCGATCGAAACGCCGTTATTATTATTATTATTATTGTTAATGTTAATCTCTATCCATCTCCATGTATAATAATATAATATTATATACATATTATGGTCCTATACGAATATTATTACTATTATTACAATTATTATTATTATACTACAGTGGTGCGCGCGGTTTATGATAGAGTCTGTGTTGCGGTGAAAATCACAACTATAGTAGAAAATAGTCACACACACACACACACACCCCGACACCGACATCGTGAAGTCGACTTCTCGGTTCTGCGGCTTGTGCATACCATATTTGTTATAAAATTACGAGTACCTCGATCGCTAAATATGTTATTTTGTTTTCCAACATTTTTAGTCGACACGGGGTAACCCAAATAAACCATCACACGCATTTAAAAAAGAAATGGTAAGAAGCTGAAATAATATTATCGAACGGAAAATACATAATTACGCGCGCGCCGATGCAATAAATATTACTCTAACGATATTATTTTTCAAGTATATCGGAAACAATTTTCCAACAGTGCGGTCGCGTTGGCGATCCGTCCACGAATTATGGAAACAGAACAGAACGAAATCGCATATGCACATTGATCGCATATTCCGTGCCATCAATAGTGTTAACGAAATATAACGATATAATGATAAATGATTTACAACCATCGAATCGCGTACGGAATCGACTTCACGAATCGTCGCCGCGTAATCGCGTAACCGTCCGGAAAAACGACGGACGTGATGACGACGTCGTCAAGAGCGGCGTGTGCGAGAGTTTTATAGAGAGGAGGGGGAGGGAAATTTAAAATTGTATTAAAGAAAAAAATATGACCGTCCCACCCGTGGACGAGTGCAGTGCGTATTATACTGCGTACAATATACATTACATATTATTATTATTATTATTATATACGTCTTGTACTCGAAAGACGGCGGGCGGTGCAGCAGTGCAGACTCGTGCGCCGCGCGTATAATCGACGAAATAAAAGGAAAAATCGAGCGGGGGAGGAGGTGTGGAGGAGAGTGAAAAAAAACCGACACCTGGCCCACACGCACTCGGCGGCGGATCATCGCGTTCGGTCTGGCGGACGTTCGATTTTTCGGAATTTTTCGACATTGTTTTTGCTCAACGCGAAAAACCGCACCGGTGTGCCCGCGGGGCATCGGACTGCCCACCGAGCGAGTGCACGCGTGCGTACACTACACCGTGCGATGTGACTGCGATTATTATTATTATTACTACGAGCACGCGTTATGGCCCCGTTTAGGATTGCGCCGGGTTTCCGCGAGCGTTATTATTGTAGTGTGTCGTAGTTGATGGGTTTTAAGCGATTTTCGATTGTTTTTTTTTTTTTTTCCACTTTCCGGGCGATTTCAGCGCGCGCTTTTTCGTGCAGCGTGTGCGGACGGATTTTTTTTCAAACACACGAAATCACCGCCGAGACCACAACGACATTACGCATAGATGGCTGAGCTTGAGGCCACCTCGTCGTCGTCGTTGCAGGCGTTCGATCGGGTGGGAGGTTTCGATTAAAACCCTCGTCGCCGTCGAGTAGCTATTACCTATAGGAGCACTACAGGGCGGCGCGTGTGGCTTATGCCGAAAACGACAATGCACTATACATTGATATTATACGTACACGACGATACACACGCATAACCGACGTTATTTCGTATATTATTATGGTACGAAAATAATCTGGGACTTTTTTCGATTTTTCCGGAAGTTTTGCAATAGTCGTTTTTTTTTTTTTTTTGCATAACCTTAACTATAGTAGTAAAAATACAAATTATTAACAATACTTTATTAGCGATAGTAATAATCCGGTCTCGGAGCTGTATCTATTTGCACATTTTTACTGGTTGATGGTAGGCCGAGTGAGAACAAATATTAAGTTTCACGAAGGTGTAATTAAAAATACAAATTTATTTAGATCATATTGTATTTCGACGTTTTACAATTTTTACATTTTAGATCAGATTTTGCCATTTTTAGGTTATGACCTAAGAATTTACTCGTATTTCGATATCTGTTCTTCTTATGTCATGTTTATTTTTAACTTAAGCTAAAGCTTTATAGATACTGAAAACTTTTCGATAGAATTTCAAGGAAAATAAATATTAAGATTACCAATAGTTCTTGTGGAAGAAGAAAAAATATAAATGAAAGTAGGTACCTATATCTCGTATTATCAATTCATCATTTCAATAATATTGTCTTGTTTAATTTTTGGGAATTAAAATAATATGATAATAAATTAACAAATAATCATTGTTGTTACTTGTTTTATATTAATTTAAAACAAAATGCATATTTTTGTTATTACGAACATATTTTCCGTATATCCGACTACTTTTTGGTGCATTCAAATTTGAGCTCCAGTATAGTATTGTTGTACATTTGTACTGTTATACAACACAAAACCATCATGTGCGTTTACATTATAATATTATATACCAAACAGTAGAAACTATCGTGCGGTGTTATAGATATTATATGTTCATATTTTATTTTATGTTATCAGATAGGCTGACAGACGAGTAGAAATCAGCTGTGCTCGAATCGGATCAAAGTACTTCAGTGTCTTGACGTATATCAAATATTAACGTTTCAAAAAAAAATTAATTTTCTAACCAATATCGACTTTGTACCAACGATGTTTATTCACGAAACCATTAATCGTTCTAAATTTTCCAACGAACCAATAAATACTCCAAGTATACGCATTTGGTTGTAAATAATTTATTTCTATAAGACTTTCTAGTAAAAATATACGGCCGTAGACCATGTGTAATAGTTAAGTCGTACGGTTTTAGACGCCTCACAATCATGACACGGATAATAATATATCGTGATGGTAGCAGAGTCTTTTTGGAATGTACGCGAATCTTAACGAGTGGAGATCGCCCCGATCGAAGTAAAGTAATTCCGAATTCTCGTCGAGCATAGTGCTATATATATATATATATTACCGTGTTATAAACTTATTAGGTACATAATATTATATAGTACGCCGATAGGAGACGACGAGTATCCATATAACACTACAGCAGACAGGATTGTGTAAAACGCTAATTATTTTATTGTTATATACTCGTGTGTAATATATTATGTAATACATATGTATTGTACATGTAAGATAACATTCCGAAAGTCTGACCGTATAACACTCTGTGTACTCAGCACAGTATAATATAATTACAGGTCATATGTGTGTGTGTGTGTGTGTTATACCGGAAATAATGACATCGGACGAATTATTGGATTAAGTCGCGCGGACGAAATAACACAAGTGGTTCGCTGTAATGCGGTTTCATGACCACTGAAAGTGTTAGGCGTTTTCACTTTATATTGTTCGTCCTGTAAGTACCTACGCAGACACGATGTGAAGATAGCTCTCCGTGCCGTGCCGAAGTATATCTATGTGTACCTCTATTCAATGCAATAACGTTCGATGACGTACATGGTAATTAAATGAACACGTACGATACGTGTGCTATGTATATAAAAACACGATGCTCTCGCACACACACGCATTATACAAGTGTATATTGTTGTTATACTTAATAGATTGCATATGGAGGGCTCGTCATCCCTCGCGCACGATAGCCGGTCCGTTTCATTAGCGGTCCATTGAAATCGAGACCTATGTCCTATATAATAATATAATACTTATATTATCTCCCCTCCCCCGCGAGACGAGTTTCCGAATATCGTTTTTCTCCTTTTCGTTCATCCGATAACCCGCGGGCTTACCTATACTATATAGTGTTATTATCATCGTCGTGTGTGCCATAGGTTATAGGTAGTAGGTACACACGTATATTATTATTATTATTAGTAGTAGTAGTAGTAGTGGTGGTGGTGGTATTGTTGCTGTATCGACGTCGAGAACAATTACTGGTAATTATTATAAACACCATACCGACGATAGATCCATATCTGTACTCGTCGAGGGGTGTTCTTCTCTTCGCAGTGTAGAGTTTTACGCACACATTTCATACACGTATAATAATATACCGCTATTGTAGTAGACGATAGTGTTTTGAATTATAATATTATATACTATTATCATCGACATGTATACTATCGAGTAGATATCGATATCAGAAAAAGATTACCAACCTTAGGTGACTTGTCGTGGCTGCATTTTTTCTAGGATGTCATTATTTATTTTAAGCGAAATGATTGTCATAAAAATACTCGACATAATAAATATATATTCAAATGTACAAATTTACTTCAGGCAATTGTTCTAACAATCGCGAAGATTGAAACACAAATACTATATTTATTTTGGAAAATAATTATCAACGAAAGGTCTCAAATAATTATTCTTTGTCGCGAGCTAAAAAAACCAAAGCGGAAAGTAGGTCACCGCTCTGCTGTACAGGAGGTACCGAGTGTACCTGTCATCGAGGGAATCACTGTAATGTATTTATAGTATACGTACGATTTTAATTCAATGATAAATTCTGATCGACGACGATCTGACATAGTATATCACTAAGTGTAGTATATTTCATATGTTTTTAGATATCGCTATTAATAAGTAATTTATTTCACTATTAGAATTACACGGTATCAACTGTTTTAATATATTTTACCGAAAACATTGCACTATATGATAACAAAATAATTAATATTGCAACTCACACTGTATCATTTCCACACGCAAGTCTGCTTTGGTCGACTCTATAATTTTTTCTGACCGTTCTAAATCCGCTATAAAAAAATAAAATATATATTATACAAGCTTCACCTGCAATGTGCAAGTTATTAACAATTTATTGAACACAACCGCAACTACGCCTACGCTATAACTCGCACTATATTATAATATTATGATACGACGGTCGATGACATAATATGAGTGTATAATATTATAATGATATATAACGCGTAATAGCCCAGTGATCGTAATTATAGTGTATAATATGTACATATTGTTATAGCGCGTGCACGCTAAAAGGTCCGGATGTGAACGAGGAGAAAAAAATGAAAAAAATTGCGGCTAACGGTCGGTGGTCCTGCTGTATAATACATGCCTACCTCTAATCGTAACGATGACGATTGGACAATATATATGTATGGCCATATAGGTATATTATATAAATATGAATAACAATAATTGACAGAAAATCGGGTCTATTCACTTGTGAATGGAAATGATTTCTCTTTTTTTTTGTTTTTTTTTTTTTTTTTGTTTATCCGACAAAAAGTCAGTTAGACCCACTGGGATACTCGATGGGAGGTTTGTTTTGTGAACGGAGACCACACTGGGTGCAACGGGAACACTAGTTCAAAGGCAAAACGAATAAAAATAATAATAATAATAATATAAGCTCATATACATTCATAAAAAGTATACTGACTATAATAGTTGGCAATTTTTATTTAAACATATTATTACGGGGGAATGGTTAATGAGGAAATTTATCTTACATTTAAAAGCGAAATATACCGAATATTAACGCATTATTAGTTTATGCTTATTACGTATTATTACACACGTATATTATCGCAAACGTCATTGAGGCCGATTATCTGGATTAAACATTATACTATTATTTAAGAATATTATGAGTGCATTATAATAGGTACTATATATTATGTAGTTAATACTTGAAAAAACAATTTATCTCATCACCGTGTAATTTATTTTTCGGCAAATATATTATAGTTACGTAATTACATTGTAAAATGTAGTCTTAAAGACATTTATTTTATTTTTTTTTGACACAATAAATTTATAGTACATTTTTATTTGTTTACACGCGTTATTACTTGATAAACCTATATATTTTAATAGTACCTACCTACAAGACCAGATTTAGAATTTGGATGGTCCAGGCCTAATAAGGTTGAGGGCACTAGATTTAATACAATTTTTTCATTATCCCCTCAAATTGTCTATACTAAAATTCAACCTTTTTACATCGATTGTTTATAAATAAATAAAAATACGGCAAATAATGATCATTATTCATTCATAATATTTATATTAATTTAAGCCAGAAATTCTAAAAGCATATAGACAGTTATATTTTATCCCTCAATTGTTTATTATTATTTATGATCATTAAAATACTAAAGAAAGTCCCACCAACACAGGTATAACAAAATATAGTAAAATTATCAACAATACCTATGTCAAAATTATTATATATTTTATTCGAAAAATCGTAGGAACGAGAATATATCAGATAAAATGTTAAAGATGGAATCATTAATTAATTTATACTGAAACTCGATGATAAGAAAATGGTTATTCGAGAATATATTCATTAGTATGAAAAATACATTTAGTGTCATACAGGTATCAGTAGCGGTCAAACGGTGAAAGTGGTGAGGAGAGGATAGATTTCTGCCCCCGCCATAATTTTTTTCCTTATTTATAATAACTTGTATATAGATGTAAAACGGTAACAAAAAATTATATTTCTAATGATTAAATAGTGTATGTCAAAGAAGTGTGAGCCACACTCCCCCCCCCTCATATGACAAAATCATTTGAACGCCCCTGGCAGATATATTCTGTAGGTATAGGTACAGTTTACAGATTTCAGACGTACATTATTATTAATTATATTATGTAATATGTACCTATTTTGTATTTTGTATTTTGTATTTTGTGTAGTATCCTAAAAACAGTAAAAATTAAATTTTATTTATTTCAAATTATTGACTATTTTCTATTAGGTTATCGAAATTCGGCAATGCTTTAAATATGAATTGTATTACCTTGTATTTTTTAAGTTATGTAATTTACAAAAAAAACTATTAAAATAGCTATTCAATTCAGATAGTATTGGACTTATTAACATACATTATATGTCAAGAAACACTTAGTAATTATTTTACTATTATAATATAATAATCATGAGTTAAGCTAATATTGACATACAGTAATACAATGTTATATTGGTACCTGTCATAAAACAGGGTAATATAATACAACGGTATCTATCTAGTATAATATAATATTATTATGTTATTCAGACAAATAAAGATAAATATGGTTTAGACATAAAATCGGTAATCATCTATTATAATAATTATAGGCTTAAAACATATATATATATATGTACACGACTACTATTTGGATTAGCTATTCCATTTGTGGCTGTCCACACTCGTCGTCACACCGTTAACGATTATAATTCGTTTTAATGTCAAAATGTTAAAAATAATTATTTTTGTTTCGTTGTTCGTCGCCCATACATTTGTGTCCGCAGAGTACATATTCAAAGGATTTGACGATACATTCAAACCGGATTGGTGGCAATCGGAAATTATCTATCAAATTTACGTCCGTTCTTTCAAAGACAGTAACGGCGATGGAATCGGAGATTTCAATGGTATGTACAGTGTATTGTTTTGTTCTTGATGATGTAATAATATTTTCGCACACAGGTTTTCAAGTGTTTAAAAAATAAAAATATAAAAAACAGTATCTTAAAATTCTAATAAATCCGATTTAATTATTTCTATATTTTCTACTTTAATTTGTTGGTCAAGTTTCAGTGGTATTATTAAAATTAAGGTTGTCACGATTTTTATACAAAATTTGAATTAATCTAAAGAAAATAGCAATTTTTAATCGAGTGGGTAAGTATGGTAGTTGGAATGAAAATCTGAATTTTTAAAACTTCAAAAACTTGTGGTAAATAGGAAAAAATAAAAACGTAACTCAGTAATAATAAATTTGTGGGTAATTAAGTTAGGTTTAATATAATACATTAATAAAATAGATATACCCAAGTGGTATAATGATTTTAAATCAGTAAAAAGTCGGTGTGGTTTGACCAAAAAACTCTATTTTTTAACTTTTCTTTTAAACTACGAGAGCCAGAAAGTTGATTGATAGTTGGTTAAATAAAAGCTTGTCAAGTAGATACAAAAGGTGAAATTTAAAAACTAAAACACTTTTTAATCGTTAAAAAAATAGTCAATTTTTACTTGTGTAGATAAAAACGGAATACCAAAGGTGAAAATTTGTTTACAATTTATGTACGAGGTGAGTTCCATAAGAGTTGTATAACAAAAACAATTAAAAAAGATTAGGTGTTTAGCATTTTAGAAACGGGCCACTAAGATTTTGTATATCTACTCGAAAGAAAAAATGCGTTCAGGTTCAGACAATTTTCCATTTCGTTTACTACTTTAAGTACAATTTGGTTCAATCCTATTGTAATAAAATATTTTCGTAATATAGTTAATAATAAATCAAAAATTAAAACTCAAGAAAGTATACCTACATTTCAACCCCGACTTGGAAAGCGTTTTTTCCTAGTGAATGTTGAAACAAAAAGTTTCTGAAGATTTTATTATTTAAGCCTTTATTGTTAACCTTAAGTAGGAAGGAATACCTGTACTTAGAGAAATATTTTCATTTTCATCCATCATCAAATAATTTTCCTACAATCTTGTTTTTAACTTAAAATATTATTCTATAAAAAAATAAACAAGTAGTTATGAATGTTAAATAAATCATTTATAACTGACAAAGTCTCTTCACTGGAAGGCTTCTTAAATCTGTCCTTTCTCCAAGCCACTTCCTTTTCATTTATCCCTTTTACTTATTGTTCAATTTGTTATGTAACAGATTGTAAAAAAAAAATAAATAAATAAATCATTTAGCACTAATTGTCACCTCAGTATTCTTGTTTTCAATTCTATTTGTTCAAAAACAAGTTTATAAAATAATAAAATCCACTTTCCTTGGAGACGATAATACTTGAGGTATTATAGTATTAGTAGATACTTACTTATTTGATTGTATAACTGAATTTATCAAGTTTTCAAAAATAAAAATGTAGTCATTATGAACAAAATAATAATACACAGTTTAGTAAATTGTTAAAAAATGTGTAATTTAAAAATTTAAAAACTTACAATTATTATTTTTGATTTAAAAAATTATATTAAATACGTATTTATTTTGAAATGTATGGATACTCATACTTAATAGAACACAACACATACGACTAAAATGTTGTAACAGAATATTTTGAAATTTAATCGGTAATTATAATATATTTTTTATAGGTATTACGGAAAAAGTGGATTATTTTAAAAGTATAAATGTTGGTGCGGTTTGGTTATCTCCCATATTTCAATCTCCACAAGATGATTTTGGTTATGACATATCAAACTATAAGCAGGTGGACCCATTATTCGGTACTATGGCAGACTTTGACCGGCTGAGAGATACATTCCACCAAAGAGGTACGTTTATGAGGGGAATGGTAAACTTCTACAAATGTAGTGTTATCTCCTACAAATTATAGTGTCAACTCCTATAAAAGATAGTGTTAACTCCTACAAAAAATTAATACCGCTCGTATTGCTGTAAAAAATATCAGTCTTGCAATATATTAACACATAAAATAAAAATAGTTTGAAAAATATATAATAAAACAATAGCCAAAATCACATACGTTTAAAATAAAAATGTTTTGAAAAAAATAATAAAAAATTCAATAAAACAATACTAAGTCATAATCATTTACGTATATTTTTATGGCATACTTTGGAGATAAACTCTAAACGTGAAATTTCTCCTCAATAATTGAAAGTACCATCTAAAAAAATGTTTATACAAGAAAATATAATAATATGGCTATCTTGATCATTTAATAAAACAAATTGTTCAGAACGGTTTGTTTGTATATCCATTACATTTAAAGTATCGTGAACTTCTTCAATACTTTTAGGCAAAGGTGGCAAAATAGATTTATGTGCATTATACACATTTCGTCTATTATAATTGAGATCAGTTGTATTTAAATTATTTTCCTTTTCAGTGAATTATTGACTTCTTGGCGATTTAATGTAGTATCTTCATCATGATTGTGAATTAGAACTACATGTTTTTCAATAATTTCATACTCTGTATTATTTGTGTAAATTTTACTTTGACACTTATTATTAATACAACGCCAAGTTTTTTGGCCACTTTTTGCAGTATAATGTAAAAAAAAATTATATTTATCAACTATTAATAACTTTTTACCATTCTGTCTATACATGAATTCCATTGCAATTTGTAATAATGTACGACTATAAGAGTGACTAACTTTACTGCACAAAACGGTGAAAGACGCAAAAGATTCACTAGACTGAACTCAAACAATACACAGTTATACAGCTACGAGCGGACTACGATATCGGCAATAAACTCCAATTTGTTCGGAAATTTCCTATACAGACGAGATTATCATGCTTTATCATTATTCGACAATATTCGATGCCATATCGCTGATCTATTTAAAACATTTTGTACTGCAAGTGCCGATATGAACGTATAGTATAGTATATAATATGGATATAATCTAACCTTTGAGAATCATCATACAGCGTATAAACAAGCTCTATTCAAGCGTTTGTTTATTAAATAATGTATATTGATTATTTTCAAGTTATGATAATTTTGAGCTTTTCAACTTCAAAATTGTGAATTTAAGCAATATTACCCTATTTTTTAAAGGGAACAATTTCTGTACAGGAGATTACAATATCTTTGATTTACAGGTAAACATTTTAAAAGGTTATTAGTGTAGGAGTTTACATTTAATTACATTCAGGTAAAAAGGTTTTTCGTGTAGGAGTTTACATTTGGCCGTTTATGATTGGTGTGTACGGTTGATGTCTGAACAAGACCTAATATTAACTTGATTGATTAAAAGGTATAAAAGTAATATTGGACTTTGTGCCAAACCACACAAGTGACGAACATCCGTGGTTCATAAAATCCGTACAGCGTAAAGAACCTTACACGAGTTACTATGTGTGGAAAGACCCAATTATCGATGCAAGTGGTAACAGAACACCGCCGAATAACTGGGTAAGTAATGAAAATCTATTTGACAATAGTTTTAGCGCCGCGCCGGTATAAAGGGTAATAGAAAACCCTGTCAAAAAAAAAAAAGTTGCTTTATAGTTTATAGGTTAGGTTACGCGTATGACAAACATTATGAAAAAATTATATTAATAAAAAATAATTTAAGAATTAGACTTATGTCAGGAAATTTTAGTAAGAATATTTTGAAAAAAGTTATTACGGTCCAATTTAATTTAGTTACCTATTCCAAAAAAATATTGATATTAAAAAAATAAGCAACTTGACTTAAATAAAAGTGTTTGCCATCAAAATTTGTCTAAAAATTATAATAATTATAAATAGGATATTTTGAATTTTTCAAAAAAAAAATTTTTAAATTAAAAAAATGTAATTTTTGGTAAAAAAAACTATTAAGATATTGACTTCGTCAGGTCTTTCTGTTACATCCTGTATAATATTAACTCGGTCTTAACAGTATGATTGGCATTTTTTATAAAATCATCGCATATTAAAAATATTGTTCTTTTCACTTTTGTGATTATTGCAGTTGGGAGTTTTCAATACTGGGTCTGCCTGGGAGTGGAACGAGGAACGTCAACAATACTATTTCCACGCTTTTCAAGTAAAACAACCAGACTTGAACTACAGATGTCCAATGGTCGTGGAAGAAATCAAGGTATTTATTTTCACTTATTCTCAATTTAAGTAGTGTAATATAATATTATATACATGATACTATATATTAGCAACGATTATACATAATATTATTATGTATGATCACTATGATAATAGCTGTAGTCGCATAAAATGTATTAATTATGATTAAAATATTAATATATCGTAAACATGTCTCTAGAACATCATACTGTTTTGGCTGGGACGTGGTGTAGATGGATTCAGATTTGACGCTGTCAATTATCTATACGAAGCAGAAGATTTAGCGGATGAAGCAAAATCTTACAAAGTCGGCATACTGGATACTGATTATGACGCGTTGATACACAACAACACATTAGATCAACCGGAAACATATGAAATGGTGCGCGTTTGGAGAGAACTGTTAGACGATTATTCGTCATCCGAAAAAATGACCAAGTGAGAAAAAAAAGTTTTAATTTTCTGTAATACGAGACTATCTGGTTTTTTGACAACATCACAATCCTGGTATCTAATACTACCAAAATGGTACTCTTCATTGTACCTTATACGAGACTACGGCTATTGTAGCGACTACCACCCAAGACTATCTCCGTTATCGCGACTACCACAATAGCTGAACGATATCATTTTTTTTTCATATAATAAATTCGAATGTGGCCATCTCCACAATACCTACACATAAAAAAAAAAATGTCAAAGAATTAAATATGATTAATACAAATAAGGTAGTCCGTGGACCGTGATACCTAATAGAAAAGTGTGCGAGTTTTGGTAGTCTTAGATAACAGGATTATTGTGATGCTTCACAAAACAAGCGCGGTGGTCGTGATAACGGAGGTAGTTTTGAATAGACGTCGTGGTAATAGCCGTAGTATCGTATAACAGGAAATTACCAAAAAAAAAATCGAACTCACCATCCGTCGAGGTTCATATTGGTATTATAAACGTTTCGAATAATCATATAATACCAACGTATAAAATATATTCTGTAAATTCTCTTCGTATGGTTATTATATTATTCGTGCACGTAACTGTCATAATATTAATAAATAATAATATCAACTCGTTTACGACAGCTTCTTCATGGTGGAATGTTACTCGCCATTTCTCAACACTATGAAGTACTACGGCAACTCGACATCTCCCGGAGCTCATTTTCCGTTCAACTTTTTGCTAATAAATGCTTTCAATCAGCAATCCGACGCTAACGATGTCAACGACGTTATTAAATCCTGGATACTGAACATGCCTGAAGGCAAGTGGCCCAACTGGGTGGTAAGTATGTGATACTAAATAATCGGTTTTCACGGTTGACGTGACATTGTGCACAGGGCGATTATTTTACGAAACGACAATTTTCTCGGTAAATTCGTATTGAACATTTTGAGGCTATCCGTTCATCTAAACTTAAGTTAAGTAACACTTATTATTTATGGCTTATTAACAACTGGTTCGATAGTTTTTTATATATCCTCAGAAAAATATTCTGTTTTGAAATATGAAATCAAAATATATGTTCATATTTAAAAAAAACTATAACAATAATAAAAACAGTAAAAAATACGAGTTTATTGAAAAATATTTCGATCTACCTATAGGTTAGGTGCCTAGTTAATAACTTAAAAACATGTAAGAAAATTTTTTTCAAAATCACTTATATTTTACAAGTAAACAACACTTTTTCGCTTCGTCAGATTAAACTTATATTATAATAATGTCGTGTAATGCGTAAAATTTATAATATATATAAAAAATACTTGTGGCTTGGCTTGGCTACAATCAATCACGTAATGTGGTTGAGAGTAAGTAACGTTCGCTGCCACTTTTTCCCGGATGGGTAACCACACATCCACGTGATACTAACCAATCTACCTAATTAACCGTCCCAACTCTACCGCATCAACCCTATCAACCTCACAAGCTAATGACCTCAATCATCAAAAACTTAATCTAATAAAAAAATATATATAAAAAGATACTTATGCGGAGAAAACTGTTCATTTGGGTGGTTTAGCTCGGCAATCATGACAATTCACGATTAGCGTCTAGGACGAATCCGTTGTTGGTAGACGGTCTACACATGACGCAACTTCTACTTCCGGGAACTCCAATCACGTACTACGGTGACGAGATGGGTGTCCAAGACACGTATGTCCGATGGAACCAGACCGTGGACCCGGCCGGACGTAACGTCGGCATATTGCGGTACACGAAATTCAGTCGAGATCCCGCCAGAAGCCCGTTTCCCTGGGATGACTCTATAAACGCCGGTATAATATTATATTCGTCATTTTCACCGATGCGGCAATAATAGATTATTATTGAATACGCCGCGACGATCTATACCTAAAAGTGATAATATAATAGAACGTTTCCGTCACAGGTTTCACCAACGGAACGAATGGAACGTGGCTTCCTGTCAACCCGAACTATTGGCACGAAAACTTGGTTCAGTTGTCCAAGTTTAAGAGTCACCTTAAGACGTACAGACAGTTGGCGCGCTTGAGACAGAACCCCACAATCATTAAAGGAGACTTGCACGTATACGTACTGTCTAAATGGGTGTTCGGTTTTTCGAGGTAAGTTAGATTGATATGGGCCCAAGCTCGGATTAAGATTATTTTGGACCAGGGGCCAAAAAATAATCGGGATAGTTGAACATTCACTTTATATATTACACTTATTACCTAAAAAGAAATGGTCGAATTGCACTTGGGTTCAAAAAAGGTGATGGTCAAACTGCACTCGGGTAAAAAACAGGTGGGTAGTGGTCGAACTGCACTCGTTCAAAAAAAAAAGAGTTAAAAATTTCAGGTCACTATGGACGTTCACTTATATTATTATAATAATATTTGACGATTTAAAAAAAAATAAAAAATTATGTATATATTATTACTACAAAAGTTATAAAATTAGACAAAAAAAAAAAGTTATAATAATGACAATAATAATATTTGATGATTTAATATATTATGTATATTCTATATATAATAATATTATATACGTATTCATAATAACATAATGGACAATGGTCCGTATAAAACAATCATTTTTAACTACGCCAATAATTAAAATCATTGTCAGTCGTAAACCTGTAAGTGGGAAGGGAAATGAGTGTATTATAAACGTTTAACCCCCTTCAAATCTATGATTTTTTTTTTTTGAGCCCAACTGCAGTTCGACCGATAATTTATGGGCCAGATAGGAATACTCACCCGCAATTCGATCACCAAAGGAATATGGAGAAACGACGATAATTTGATAATCGAATTGTTTTAATTTCATATTACGTCATAAAGCTATAATATAATTTTATAAGTATAAACGATCTAATTAACACTACGAATAGCTTATAAACGAATAATCTGAAGAGCATATTATTTGTATACGTTAGTTATATTTTATCACTCATACAAACCTTTCAGTAAAATTGTGTTTTGATAAGACTTCTGATAGCTATCTAGTTAGTCATTAGTGATTACACTAAATTAAATTTACTTAAGTTAACATTTTTCTTTTCTAAAAGATTTATCAATAATATCCATTTGTAGTTGGTACTAGTAAAAACATTAAATCGTACTCAAAAATTAAATAAGTAAAACAAACTGTCATAAATACACGTTTGCTTTTGTTTTTGCTTAAAATTATATTTAACTACAGTTTCATAACCATATTATTGTACAAAGATACATAAATATATAAAACATTCTTTTTGCTTTAACTTAGCATTATTATAGAAAATAACGTCACTATAATCGTTTGTGACACTGTTTAAAAATTCTGGATCCTTCAAATTTGAAATGATTTAGCTTGAAAGTAGGAAACATTATTTTTATACCCAACAGTCTAAAGTCATCAATGAACGTAACTTTATCATCAAGTGTTATATATTCACGGTTACGATTGTCATAACTATGCAACTAAAATTATATAATGTCAAGTCAATTTGAGTACCTAGAAGATACCTGATTAGTGATTACAGTAATAAATTGTCAACACAAAAATACCATATAGGTACAATAAAACAATCCATTGAATAAGTGAACCTAAAAATGTTAATTTTTTAAAAAAATAAGACAGAACTTGATTAATGGACAGTTGATGAATTACCTATGTTTTACATTATAGTATATTATACTTTACATATTATATTCTGTATAAGTTACATGTTGGTGATTTATTCATTTTAGGAGTTTTTATGATCATCCAACTTTCTTCGTCGTCATTAACTTCGGCAGTGAAACGGAGACGGTTAATATAAAAGAAGCTAGACAAACGTTACCAAAATTATTAAAAGTTAAAGTTTCAAGTATAAACTCAGGTTATGTTACTGGGTAAGTTTAAAACATTTCAAATATGATAGTTTTCTGCAAACAATATTCAAAATGACAACAGACCCATTTTGTATACAATTATTGATGTAATTATTATTTTGTTTATAGTAATATAATACAATCATGTTGTGTACAATTGAGACCAAAAGCAGGTCTTGTACTCTCAACAGCAAAACCTAGAGAAGACAGTTAAAAATGACTCATTAATATATAGAAGAAAGTATACAAGTTTAAGTACAAATTAAAATATAACTGGTTTTGAAACTTAATGCATGGTTTTTTTTATATTCTATTTGTATACATATTTTATTTAATTTCATACCATACATACAACAAGAATAGTGGTATTTTTCAACATTAATTTATTGCTGAAGAACAAAAATTCAAAAGTGTTCAAGATTTGCTTAAACGCTTTATTATAAGCTTACCGCTGTAAACAATGTTTCAGAATAAAATTATATACGGCGGTGCACTCAGGTTAATTTTCGTAATGTTATAGTAATTTGTAAAAATAAATTAAAGCGCATTAAATAATTGTTTTTGTAATTTTTGTGTAATAAACAAAACTCATCTAGAGTGCAAGTCCCTACACATCATAGGCAATTTTGATGCAATATAGTTATAGATATCTACATATAATAATGCTATGATTGAACAAAATATGTAATTTATTTTAAACATTAGAAGAATATAGCATGCATTAATTAGATGAGAGCAAGTACATCTTTAATAAATTCAATATTGAACTTAAAACATATCGGCTGTCTAACTAACCCTGTATAGTAAAATTAATAATAGGTCATAAAAAACGATAAATATACGTGTATTGTTCATATAATATTACATTATATACCTAAACTTTAAATATGTCCATTCATAACAATACAATCTCATATTAACTTGTAATTTGTACACTCCAATTCGAGTTCATTACAAATATATTATAGATAAGAATTTTTTAACTGTATAAAAATACTTGATAACAATAGTTTAAAAAAAAAAATGCAAACGACACTACAATGAATTTTCATTGATGTCATACGTATAATATATGTCATAAAATCAACCAACACAATTATTTTGAATTATTAAAACCAAATATAATTTTATTTTTTTGTAGGCTGGTTCAATTTTTAAAAAGTAATTTTCGTAATTTTGTTTAAAAAAAAACATTTAGATAAAAACAAATTTTTACTACCTAACGGTTGACAAATAAGTACATTGCTTTTTGTAGGAATACCAAACAAACTATAAATAATGAACAACACTATCAATCTATACTTATTCTGTAAAATATAATGAATACTAAATATTTTTGATTAATACTTTTATTGCGAATAAAAGAAGTACCTAAAATAGGTCTGTTTACGCTGTTTGTTTTAAAAAGTTCTAAATGTTTGTCATAAATTGTTAAGTACATTATATATTGTTATTGTATTATAAATTAATTTATATTAACAATTAATACAATACGAAACTTAATGTTTATAAAAAAAACTCGTATTCAAATATGATGCAATATTAAGTAAAAAATAATAACTTTTATATTTACCTATTATTCAGTTAAATATCACATGTAATAATATTATGATACATTATTCTCGTATCCAATTTTTTTATTTCATAACTTAAATAAAATTTGACTTATCTGTACTAGATGATAAAAACATTGGTATCTCTATACATTATGCATTTGTGCAGTTTTCGTAGTAGTTATGTTTTCATTTTTTTAGGGCACGATTGCGTCATTGAAAATGTTCGATAGGTATAATATTATTCATTACATCTAATATTTACTTTTAAAGACAATAGTCGATAAGGATGTCGTAACATACGAATTAAATGGTTATTTTGTTTTAATGAAAATTATAAAAAGCGTATACCTATATAACTGAACACAAAAACAACATAATATAAAAAAAAAAAAAAAACATTTCAAGTATATTGAACACTCTAATTATTTTAGTGTTCGATGTGAACAAATTAGTAATTAATGAATATCATGTTTACTAGTTATCCACATACTTGAAACATAATATCTTTACATTATTTTTATCAATACAACATTTAATTTAAAGAAAAAAATAATTAAGTTATGGACATGATGCTATCATACAGATCCTTGATTTTTACACTAATTTTGCTTCATTCATCTCAACGCAAACCATTATATTTTGTACTGTAATTTTAAATTTAAAAAAAAAGAGTTGAAGATAATTAATTGCGTTCCCATCAACGATTTCAAAAATAGATTTTTCATTATTTAATTCGTTACACAGTCATAAAGTATTATTTAATTGACCATGTTTTAAACAATAATATCCAAAACTTATTATAAATAATCAAAATCAAAACGTTTAAATTTTCCTATACATAGCTTAAAATACAATTTCAATATTATCATGTATTACGTATACGTCACTGTTTCAAAATTGTCAACTGTTTTTCATTAACGCTATTGGTGATTTCAAATTTATAAAACTAATCTAACATGTACTTATAACATTTTTTGAAAAATTATTTATGTTCCTTCATACACCAACGTGTATAATACATACAATTAGTTATTTTTTTCGTTCAAATATTTAATACTTGTTTTCTTTTATTATGCATAGATTTAAATGTAACTATAATAATATTATTTTTATATAAAACTGATAATTGATAAGTATAGTTATATAAAGTGATTGAGCCATGTATTTAATCAGGGGTTTTAAATAGGCAATTTTAAGACAGAGTTAACAATTATTATTGAAATTAATTTACAAAAAATGTATAAGTTGTCTAATATCAGTGCATCATCGTAAGGTAATATACAATACTAAATGATGTATACAAATTATTTTGAACAATTCAAAGTTATATTCAATAATTGATATTGATACTGAAATAATCACATTATTATTATAAATAAACGATTACTGCAGTTCTGTCGTTTGAATAACTCAATATTTGTACCTACATAATATTACGATCAACCACATCTCTTCATAATTTATTATAGTTATTGAAAATCTAATCTATATAATTGTATGGAGTTTTTTTTTAATTTGTCAATATCAATATTATATAAAATAAACGATTTTTGTTAGGTAACTATATTAAAGCAAACAGCACGATAGGTACATAGGATTATAGGTAACTTCATTACTCGTAAACAAAACATGTAATACAGTTCGAAAATGTATGCAAGATAACCACTAAGTATTGTCTTATTCGTAGGAAACCACTTCAATGAACAGTGGCTATAGTGCCTCAACAATTTTTAATTATAACAGTAAATTTTTTTTAATAATTATAATAAAAATATCAATATAAAAATCACGTTTTTTTCGTTCGCCAGCCTATGAAAATCAAACCGTTACTTTGTTTACTTTTTTAATACACCTGTTTTACGGATTAAACTGCGTAATGCGATCAAGTCTCGAGTGCGCTGATTATGCGTTGGCTAAAAGATAGGACCTCGGCACTTACAAAAAGTTACGTGCTGATAAATCCGTAAAAATATAACACCATATCAAAGTGCATAAATAGGCCACGATCGTTTGTGGGTTCGACATTACGGATGTGTTGTACACTCGGCACGCATCACGACCGCTCAGCCAACATGTTTAAGGCAATCACGGTGTGCATGTGGCTATTCGCCTTCAAAAGTCTCAATGTGTCGTCCGAGTATATTTATGAAGGTTTGAGCGATTCGGTCGAACCAGACTGGTGGCAGACGGAAATTATCTATCAAATATACGTAAGATCGTTCAAAGACAGCGATGGCGACGGGATCGGAGACCTGAACGGTGAGTACATACGTCTTAACAATCCTGCAGACACAATCATTGACTGGTATAATATTTTATTGTTTTTTTTTTTTTTGTAATTCTTCACATATAAAAATTATTATAGCCCAATTCGACCTATGCGACGACTATTTTTAAATATAAACTAAAAGCTATTAGTTATAGTTTGTACTAAAATATACTGTATCGATTTAATTTATTTACAGTGACATTGATTTCATAATTATTTAAGTACGCCTTTTGATTATTTACTTTTAAAATAAAATACCTCATTAATAGATTGAATATGATACTGAAAAGCTAAAAAAACCCAACATTTTACATTTTACATAAAGAACGATTAATTATGAACTATATGTCCCCAAAAAATGTAAAGTTGTAAAAAATTCGATTATTAAAATGAAATGCATAAATACATTTAAAAATATTCCAAAAATTGTATCCACATCAATAAATAAACATTTTTGTGTAATTATTTCAACGTAAAATATTATTAATTACGATATTATAGTTTGAAATAGATTGTTATTTTTTTCTTATAATGAATTTATTCTTATTTTATACTCATCCCTAACAAACGATAATAATTAAATAAAATATTTACACTGTTATAAAACTTTAGAAGAGATCTCGATTATATTCTAGGTACCAACAACGAGAAATCATTTGATATTGAATCAACAAAGTCAGAACATAGGAGGGTACTTAATAAGTAGTTGCATGTAAAAAATAAAGACAACTGACAGGTTTGAAAAGTGCTTAGGTAAAAAAATTCGAGTATAAGTATTCAAATACTTTTTAAGAACTCAAATCCATATTTTAAATATTTTTACTAATAATATTACTTGAACACATTTATTTTTAGTTCTTTCTCAAAGTATTTACATTTAAAAATCCTAATTTTTGAATAGTTTTTTTTTTATAAATTAATACATTATTTTCTATGATCAATTATTTAGATGAGTGGTTCTCAAATTTTTTTTTTTCGCGTATGACTTAAGTAAATTATCAATCAGACGCGTTCCACTGATGATTAAAAATAGAATAATACAAACTTAACATAGTTAAATTAATTTATTTTAAATAAAAATGCAGTAAAATATTACGATATAATTATTATTTATTTATTAATACAAATTTATTAGAATAATAAAATAATCAGAATTTATCTACGTACGTACGCGGTACATATAAACATTAATGATTATGTACGATTATATACAGATTTTACGGGAAATACGTATTTCCCATGAAATCTGAGTATTAAAAAAAACTCACACGACATTGTAAAACCATCGCTACGCTAAGAATCTAATTTTTATTTTTAATTTTCCGTTCTACTACCACGCGGCCTTCCGCGTACCACCATAATATAGTCTTATCACAGTTTGAAAACCACTGATTTAAATCGTATAAAAAAAACTAAGATATTGTGCACTTAAATGTGCGCATTTAAGTCAGAAAATATTAAAGGTATTTCAAATTTGATAGTTTCTATAAATATATTGTTTATAGTATTTATATTTGTAAAATTGTAATTATATATAATATATATATATGTATATGTATATTTTTCACTGAGTATTTAAATACGTATTTTAAATAGTTTTAAAAATTAAGTGCGAATTTTGTCTTGTATCTCGTTTTAGATTGATATTTTATGTTAAAATCTTAAGTTTAATAGTTTACATAAGTACATGATGATAATACTTCAATTCTTTGTTTCCAAAATGCAATATATTTATTATTTTGATAATTCTTATATAATATTTAATGATTGGTCTATTAAAAGATAACAACAACTCACTTTGTTTTTAGTTTATAAGTTAACTATGTATTTATGTACATATTTATATTTTGCAATTTTGGTCTAAAATTTAGAATTTTTTTTTGGTACATTTCATATTTGAAGAATATCCCATAAGATAACATAATCACTATCAATAAAAAAATGATTACCAAACTTATTGTTCAATATTATCAGTCATTACCGAGCATTTTGTGGACTTCAGTCAAGTTACGATCTCCGAAATTTCCAAACTTTAGATTTTAATTAGGTGGAAAGATATGGACATGATGCCTCATAACGAGTTTGAGGAGGGTCTGCAACCTCAAGTTATAGATTTGTATATAAATATCTAAATGGTGTGCGATAAAAAATAATATTATACATAGGTACCTACTTAAAATAAATATGCCTAGAGGTTTAGTAAGCAAATTAATAATAAGTATTAACTGTTTTTTGTTTAAACAAAATGTATTATTACAACAGGTACAGGATTCTATAATACAGTTTTAAAATCCAATTTTAACAACATCTCCAAATCATCCAATAGTACGGAATTAAATTATTCATTCACTATACATGCCCTAATATTATTTGTATTTAGATAATTATGTAGATATTGTAATATTTTTTAAATTTAGTGATTTTTGAAGAAATATGAATAATTCAACAACTCTCATTAATGTTATGGCCGATAATTATAATATAAATACAGTTATGCCCTAACTAATATGTTTGGCTTACACTACTTACAAGCTTGCCGAATGCTTATATTCATAAATCTTGAACAAATATTTTGCGATTCTCGATTCTTTGAGTCGAAAACGTTTTTAGAAATTTACAAAATCCTAAAATATGCCCTAAAATTGAAAAAAGCCCAAAATATCGTTGGGTAATAAATTTCGGTATAAAGTATAACATAGCTATTTTTTCGATCAACCAATAAAAATATGACACTGCATACAAATGACGGTCCTACATATTAGGTACCTCTATTATCCTATACCCTATTATTACATTGATGATTTAACAATTTTTTTAATGAAATATCATTAATAATTTATCATTACTCATACGCATTCAATGTACACGTTATGACATTTTATTTTGTCTTTTATAGGTATAACAGAAAAAGTCCCGTATTTTAAAACTATAAATGTTGGCGCCGTTTGGTTATCGCCAATATTCCTCTCACCACAAAATGATTTCGGATACGATATATCAGACTACAAAGAGATCGATCCTACTTATGGCTCAATGGCAGACTTTGAACGGATGAGGGATGAGTTTCACAAGCATGGTATGTGGTCTTATTATAGAAGAATTTTTCAAAAATGGTGTACTATATTTTTGAATCTTATACATAGGCATAAAGGTCTTATTGGACTTTGTGCCGAATCACACTAGTGACGAACACGAATGGTTCCAAAAATCAATTAAGAAAATAGAGCCCTTTTCTGACTATTACGTATGGAAAGATCCGGTCCGTGATGCACATGGAAACAACACGCCTCCGAATAATTGGGTTAGTAATGCAGATATTTTACATTTTTACTTATTATATAGTATAAAATCACAGGTAGCACTGATTCAATGTTATAATATTATATGTCATATTTAAAAGTAGGAAATTACAGAATATATGAACGGATTTCCTTCAAAATAATGTACTTTACTTTAGTTTCAATACAGTGCTTTTAACG
Source organism: Sitobion miscanthi (assembly GCA_008086715.1). Taxonomy (NCBI): domain Eukaryota; kingdom Metazoa; phylum Arthropoda; class Insecta; order Hemiptera; family Aphididae; genus Sitobion; species Sitobion miscanthi. The sequence continues at coordinate 7,215,392 of CM017797.1, forward strand.
GTTCTCTTGTATAAAAAATCCTCCAATGTTTCCTCCAATGTTCTTGATTCAAGGCATAAACTCTTCTACCACATTATGAATAGTTTCATTAACGTACACGCATCTCTTTGTACGTAAATAAGTCAACACACATATGATGGATTTTTTTATCGATCATTAAAATGTTGAGCCATAATTTTGTAAGAGTACCATATTTTCATAGGACGTCCCTAATTTATTCATCAAAATAAGTTGTCTTTACTCATTAGACAAGAACTAATTGATAAGCAAACTTCATTGATTAGGTATTTTCTAAAAAATAAAGAATTATTATTTTTTAAGATATCTTTATCAATTTTATTTAAAAGCCTCTGAAATCATAATTGTTTTTCCCAATTATGAAGCAACATTTAATATACGAAAAATTTTTGTGAAATTGAAGTTTTGTACAATATGTCTAACTTTGAACGCGCACTGTAAGTCTGTAAACGTATGGTCTTAAGTTGATTGGCAGTTATATATAATTTATATTGATGTAACTAAATTACTTATAATGATGAATATCTTAAACACACTTGGGTTAAATATCGGAATTAGTGAGTTCAAACTTGAGATGTTTTATTAGCTTATTACGTTCAGTTTACCTCCCCTAAAATAATACAACAGTTTTAGTTAAAAGTTTGTATGTAAAAGTTAATTGTTCATTTTGAGTATAATATATTATATTCTATTTATATAATGTTTTAGTAGATAACTAGTTATCGATACTTGCCTAGCTGTCAAATAAATATAAAATATTACATTTAAAAAACATTATTTTTCATTATTTATTAAGGATATAGGGAAAATTTAGTGAAATATATAAAATTTGAATTTGGTCATACACACTAAAAATTAAAGTAAATTGTATGATTTTTAATTTTAAATTTAACTCTACGCTAGAGTAAAAAGCGAGATAAATAAAATTTTATAAAAAAAACATACGAATTTTTAAAGATAATCATCTGTCACTGGCCCAACTTCCTCATTCACGCCATCCAATCTTCCTTCATTAAATTAACGTATCATTGAACGTTATATATTTTCGTACAGGTGGATTGTAAATGTTCTTATTTTAAAAAAAGAAAAAAAAAGTATTATGTTTATTATAATCAAAACTAAGTAGTAAATTTATGTTTTGCAAATCAGTTTTAAACTAAAGGTATTTTTTAGTGCTAAATTTATAAAATAATATCTTGATGCATATTAAATATTGAGTGAGTATTTCATTTTAAAATTGGTCAATTAATGTTAATTATGTCAAAACTTTATGTATGTAAAGTTTACTATAGGTACTAAACTAACTTTGAAATACTTACTAGAATCTAAGTATATATGTATTCACTATGGAGTTCAATTAAAACTTAAAACTGATTTTATAACTGAAGTCTATGTCAAGAACAATAAAGTATAATCTTTGAATATAATATAAGTAGGTATTTAAAAGAACATTAAATTTATATAAATGTATATTGTATAACATGTTATATACAATTCGTTAAACAGTATTTATAGTATTTTATAAACATATTGTTTCATTATAAACTAAAGTAGTAATTAGTAAATAATTGAGTAAATTCAAAATAACATTTTACTAATAATATTCACTTATAAAATAAAACGAAAAATGCGTTGTACACTTGTACCTATATTAATGATATAATAATGAGATGTTTAAACTATTAAAATTACACAATTCCAGGATACAATATTAAATACGTCATAAGCCACTATACCTCGCAATTATTATTAAGCTCATCCTAGATCGCGTAAACTTGTAAATGAAAATAAAATAAAACTTCCTTGAATATACAAAAAACTATATAAAACTACTAGATAAATTATAACAATATTTTAACTGTAAATAACTGAATAATTGTATTGGTCACCAGTTAAATGTTTTTCATTAGTACTTGTGTCTTTTTCTTTAATTGCAAAAGCTAAACGGATACGTCAAAAAGAAAATTATAATACAATTTTAAAAACAATTATGAAATAAAATATTAATGACTACTTATTTTAATATCCATACGTTCAAACACGATTATTATACAAGGTTTTGTTGATTTCCAGTTGGGTGTGTTCAACAGTGGATCTGCGTGGGAATGGAATGAAGAACGTCAACAATATTATTTACATCAGTTCCAAGTGAAACAGCCCGATTTGAACTACAGAAATCCGTCGGTTAGAGAAGAAATAAAGGTACCTAGTACATCAGTGATGCTAAAAACCAATCATTTCGTTGTTGATTAATATTTCAAACGAATAATTTTATTTCCCAAGAACACGCTACTATATTGGTTGGGACGTGGCGTCGACGGGTTCAGATTTGACGCGGTGAACTATCTGTTCGAAAGAGAAGATCTAGCTGACGAACCTAAGTCTAATAAAATTGGCTATTTGGACACCGATTACGATTCTTTAACGCATACGAGCACACTTGATCAACCTGAAACTTATTCCATCGTTCGTCAATGGAGGCAGATGCTGGACAGTTACAGGACTAGGGAAAAGAAAACCAAGTAATTAAAAAGTAGAAACATAAATATTTATGTTAAAGTGTGTAACCACGTCATGGCAGTCACCACTCACCACAAATTGTTGATACTATTAAAGTATTAGCGAGTAATAATAGTGAATGTCTGCATTCGTTACAAATAGCCAATAGGTATGAGATACTATAATAGTATATAATATACGGACATATACTGGTGTTTGTTAGCGTGTAGGTACAATGACTAATTAGTATTTGAGGAATGTTGAAAAACCGTTATTTTTTGTTTGAATATTTATTTATTAAATATTTGACACTGTCAGAATATAATTAAGATTGTGACTCTAACTCAAAGTTAGAGATTATAGTATTTTTATTTATAAAAGTTACTTTAGTTAAGTTTACTCTAAGTTTACGTCTACGTCTGACGGAGACATATAAAACACACTATTGTAAAATCAAGACATTCATCGGTCCAGTCAGAATTTAAACACATAATATTATAGTACTAGATAATTTTTATTGATTAACATTTAATTATAATATACTTTTTTAAAAATCACACCTTGAAATTTCATAATGTTCCGATAGTAAGACACGCATTATTTATTAGATTTCGATATTCCAATTTTATTATTAATTTAATATTATATTTATTGATTATATTATATTTTACACTGGTTTATTGAATGTTTATTTACTGTTCATCAACACGGTGTTTTTTAGGTTTATGATGGTGGAATGTTACTCACCATTTAATAAAACTTTGATGTACTACGGTAGTAATTCAGAGCCTGGCGCTCATTTTCCATTTAACTTTTTATTCATCGGAACGTTCGATCAACAGTCTGATGCTGCTAAGGTCCATAACATGATCAAATCATGGATTCGTGGTATGCCCACCGGCATGTGGCCTAACTGGGTGGTGAGTAGAACAATTTTGATAGAACAACTTAGTATAGTAAATACTTATTTGAACAGTAATATTATCGACGGAAAATTATTATGCTGTTCAGTTAGGTAACCATGATAACGCAAGAGTGGCTTCGAGGAGCAATCCAATGTTAGTTGATGGACTACACATGATCCAACACCTGTTGCCCGGCACCTCGGTGACTTATTACGGAGACGAACTAGGACTGATCGACACAAACGTTCGTTGGGACCAAACAGTTGATCCAGCGGGGCTTAACGTGGGTCCCTATAGGTTTTTGAAATTCAGCAGAGATCCCGTGAGGACTCCGTTCCCATGGGACAGTTCGTACAACGCAGGTGAATAATTAAGTGATTAATGTTTATAATACTGCTGCAGTATAGCTTTATTAAATAATAATATAAGTTACCTATTCTAAATCAAAAAAATTCACTGTTACTTTAATCCCTTGTTATCACATGCAGGTTTTTCTAATTCGTCTTCGTTGTGGCTTCCTCTCAACTCTGATTATTGGAAAAAAAATATGGCAGAAGAATCAAGGTTTAAAAGTAACCTGAGGTCATACAGGCAATTGGCTCGGCTAAGGAAGAGTCTGACATTTGTCAAAGGCGATTTGCATTTATACACACTGTCCAAATGGGTGTTTGGATTTTCACGGTAAGATTTTCAATAGCTGTTGTATACTTGTACTATTGTATCATTTAAGTATAAGATGTTTCACTATTACCGTTATGAAAAAAATATTATTTATTATATTAGGTACATACCTACTCTATATAATAGGTAGAAATACTTACTTTTATATTTAAAAATAATTATTTTAAATCCAGTGTACTTATACATTTTTAATAATTATCTTTATCTCATAAACTTTAATATAAAATTAAAATTCTTTTTTTTTCTTACTAACTCTATAAGTATTGAGTATTATAATTTATTTAACATTTTTACATTTATTGGAATACTAACATACTGCCTGAATAACATATTGTACTTGTATAAATATTAATATTAATTGTTATTTGAATTTGCATTAGTTAATTAAATATTAATATTTAATTTAGGCACATTTAAAGACGAAATGTAGATAAATTAAAAATGATTATATGATACAAGTATAAGTGTACAACACATTTATTTTCAATTTATAGGTCTTCTAAAATCGTTTAACTTGGCAAGATTTTACAAAAACAAATGAGACTAATTTATTGATTTATTTAGGAGTTTTTATGATCACCCGACTTACTTCATCGTAGTTAACTTCGGAAGTGAAATAGAAACAGCTAACTTGTTAGAAGCTAGAGGTACTTTACCAGTAACTTTGAAAGTTAAGGTCTCTAGTATTAACTCTGGTTTTGTTACCGGGTAAGTAACAACATATTTTACTATTTATAATTAATATAAAAAAAATTTTAAACTACCTACCTAATAAATGCAATTAAACATATAAATGTTTATATTTTTACTATTAAATTAATTTAAATAATAAGTTGTTTAATTGTAATTTTGTTATTGTTCTAGAAATATAGTACGTACTGATAAAGTGTTACTGCGCCCAAAAGCAGCTCTAGTACTTACAACCTCGATAATTAACGAAGATGCATAATCTAATTTATTTAATATATAAGTTGTACAAGATGTATATAAGTTATATTGTTATAACTTATACAAATGATTGATTATAGTATTAAACAATGTTCATATAATTGTAATCAGTTCTCAATAAAAATATTTGAAAATGTCTAATGATATATCATATATTCATATATGTACCTATAATTAAAACTGTATAAGAAATTAAGACCATTATCATCAATTTAATATTATTATTAATGTGAGCTTTTTAACTTTCGATAAAAACGATGAATTTACTATAGGTAACCGTTTAAACAGTAATAATAAACCTACAAGTGAGATTAATTTAATATTTTAGATTCTGAGTGGAGCGTAAGAATGTATTGATTATACAATGATGTGTGTTTTTTTGTCTGTCACCAACATTTTGATAGTAAAAATGTTCCGATTTTCGAAATCAGCATATCTTCTGATAGAAAAGTGAATCTATTTGGTACTTTTAGGAGGTCAACATTTAAAAATAGTTTAAGAAAGCGTCAAGAAAAAACAATAAAAAAGTTTTAAAAAAGTAGTAACTTTTACGCAAAACCAATTTTTGAAAAAATTATTGTAGCCCCTTAAAATGTCCACCAAATATTTATATTAATATTTTCCATAAATGGTAACATTTTCGAAATATTTTGACTATTTTTCAGTTAAAAATTCATAAAAGTTTTTACTTTCATAACTAAGATTAGAAGTTTTGATAGAAATTCCCAATCAATTTTCCTACCTTCAACAGAAAAAAAAGTTTACGAGAAAGTAACATTAATTTTCATGAGCGTTTGAATTTAACATTTTTACGATATCGGATTTTTATCAGTAAATTAACGTATTTTCATCTATACATTTTTAATATTTTTTTGTAATTCATAAACTAATAACCATTGACAAAAAATAATTTACAATATTTAAAAAAATTGTTATGGCTGTTATAAGCAATTTTGACTCTTTTTAGATCTATTTATTATTATAAATTAATATTTATTAATCGATATAATTAATACTGAAAACTTTTTTATAAGCTCATAATATGTTGGGTGAATTTTTTTTTTTAATGTTACCCAGTGATAGTTCCTTAAAATATCCACTGAAATGTGTTACTAATATGATCCTATATATTTTGATAATGTAGGTTAATATTTTTATACTAGGATATACATGGTTGTGTAATATATTAGGGTAGGCATTTTGTTTGTGTATATATAGGTTAGAGTAGATAAGGTACCTATCACCATATAAATTTTATTTTTATTTTTTTGAAGGTATGGAATTTTAAATATTGAAATGATAAATTCTCAACTAAATAGTTAAAATGATTTTATTATTCATTATTATATTTTATAACCATTACGAAATCCATACATTTAATTATTTTGTATTTACTATAATAATGATCAACAATTTTAGTTATGTATCAGATAACACTTGATTAGTTAAATCTTAGACACGAGTTTGAAATTTTATAACTGTAATAATAATTTGACTTTTACATAACACAAAAGTGTTAAAAATATTGACATAAAATAATACATAGTGATTAATACCAGCCATAAATTAGGATATAGTTATAAAGTGGTAGTTAGGTAGGTATAATGTTTACATATGATATTATTGGGATAAATAAATACAATTTACATGTTTGGGATATACCTATATAATGCAATACGTTCACAATTTTATGTCTAGGTATCGCTGTATATTATAATTTATAATAAAAGTACACAATTAGTGAGAATATAAAGGGCTCTAGAGACTAAACTGCAGACGACTTTGTATACAAGGATATTGAGTGCTGAGTGTACTCCAAGTAACACATAGACAATTATAAGATATTAATAGCATATTCAAAAAGAATATAAGGGATGAGCATAGATTATTCTTAATTTTTCATTTCATCATATATAAACGAGTATGGGATATTAAAATATCACCAAATGAGCCACTTTTAGGTATGCTATGAATAATCCGCTTATTCAGAATAACTTATAAATCTTCCACAAGAATATCCATATCATGTCTTAAATCATTCATTTAATAATTATTGGATAATCATAATTGATTGTTACCATAATAACCAATGAATGTTTAAATGAGACTTTCATTAGTTATTCTTTGATCAACCAAAACACAATAAATGTATAATACTAATACTCTTTACCAGATAGTAAAATCATATTCCCAAAAAATTATTATTCCTATTCATAGAATATCCAAATATCAATTGAAAATTATACAATTTTATGTTCAAGTATACAGTATGTTTATTTTGCAATAATATACTAACAAAAGTTTTTAACTGAATTCTACATTAACTTTTAAATAGTACAAAATGAAAGTAGGTATCTGAGTAAAAAATAAATTTATATTTACTATTATTTATTTCTTATATCAAAATAATGTAAGGTTATCTTGAACTGGAATTCCAGTTTTTTTTTTTTAATATAAATATTATGAATACATAATATAATATTATAATAAAATGTGCTAATTTTTTGATCTATTGCCAGCTTTGCTTTGCCAAATGCTTGCAATTGTTTCAATTTCTTTTATTGATTTATCAGCCAAATTGTCTGTTGAATGTATAGCTTCTAAAACAAAACAAAGTTTAATTATACTATTAGTCAAATTGTATAATTACTTTTATTTTTATAATCATTTTTAACCTATATAGATACATTGGATATATTAGGCTATATTTAAATGATTAACTAAAATACTACTTCCTGGTTGCATAGACAATTTATTAATTTGATAGTTTAATACAGTTTAATGGACCTTATTAGCTCATATCTTATTCGTTAAATGTTTAATGATATTCGGGGTGATATTGTTCATGCAACTCGACATTAACATTACTACAATATTTTATTATGCAATTTCCCTGACTTCCACATTTATCTAAGATACATTACTAAAGCAAATAAGTATTATTGTGTATAACAGTTTGTTAATTTAATTTTTTTTTTAATTCTTAAATTTAAATATATAACAAATAAATATAACAAAAATAACTAGTTGCCTACTGGTCTAACTAAAGTTTTATTAATGAAAAATAGAAATATTATTTAGATATAATTAAAAGTAATTAGAATTTATCAGCTAATATTAAAATATTAATCAATTTTTTAGATATAATTTGATATAATATTATCATTATGGATAGTATGAACAGTTAATAAAGTTGAATAAAATATTACAGGATTGTATGTTAATTATACTTGGTACACGGATCAGTTTTGTGTCTAAACCTATTCAGTCAATTTCCAACATTTAGGTTAGATGGACTGTTAATCTGCATAGCACGGCAGTATACCTATAACTATTAATTGAGAAAATCAATTAATTATTCCTATTTCTTTGAAGATAGCACAATATAAGCAGTAGTTACTCATAAAAACAATGTATATATTTGGGTAAACTATGTGTTCTTTAAAATAATTATAATCCAATAGATATAATAGGTATAGGCTTTCAATTTAAATAGGGTCTTTCAATATAAGCCTTTCAATGTTTTTTGGCCCTGTTCAAATATTAAATTTAATGCTTAATACAAATAAATTAAATAAGTATTACATTGTACATACTAATAGGTAGTGACGAGTGACGACAAAATAGTTTTATTGAAAGCATTTTTTGAAGCATCTTCTGCAGCTGATGAAGTTATAGCAAGTGTTTAGTCAGCACATTTGGAAGCTCCATTATAATTGGAATCAGTGACGTATTTATGGGGGATAGATCCCCTCCCTTGACCTTTTTTTTTAGTTTAGGTATAAAGTTTAAGCTGCAGTACTGTACTACTGCTGCTATTTATATTTTATAATTTTGTTATCCTGTGGGCTGCGAGTGATATTACCCAACGATAACAACACAATTAAAATAGGACTATATTCGGGAGAGTCGGGTAAAACCCGCTAGTACCTAACCTATTATACTGTTATATACGTAGAACACGAAACTAATTGCGACAGCGGACAGAAGACGATAAGGAATTCGTAAATTTTAAAATAAATATTAAAAATTATTTACTAATCGTTCCGGCCGTTGTGCATCGCATATTACACACTCGCACCCCATTAGTCATTCCACGATCCCGCACTCGTAGCAACGATTTATCAGCATTTCCATTGCGCACTTGTTATTTTTATGTAATTCGTTTTTTTGTTAATAAATAAATTATATAATTCAAAAAGTCATTTTTCAATGGCATCAAAAAAACCAACCAGTAATAATTTATTATCATATTATACAACAAATAAAAAAGCACGTACAGATTCATATGAAAATAATGAGGTAAATCTAATTTAATAAATTTTAAATGCATACATTTACATTGCAATATAACAAAATATATTTTAATTGTATGTAACAAATACTTTTGCTACATAATGTATTTTTATAGTTCAATTTATTATTTAGTTATTTAAAATATTTTGAGTTGTTGGAAACATGTTTCTTCTAAAATCTTTCTTTTATAAGCTTTTAATTTATATTTAGATGCATACAACTATGCTAACATGCTATTTTTTTACATTTTAGTTATTAATTAAGGCTGATTTTGGTTGTGGAAGTAAAGATGAAAAAACACTAGCCAGTCCCAATAATGATATTGGATTTATAGTGGATAAAGTAGTATTGACAGATGCTGATAAAAGGCTTGTAAGTTCATTCTTGAAGCAAATTTACAAAGTACTGTAATTATTTAAATACATTTTGAGTATTCACTAATATACTACATTTTACCTCATTTAGGTGCTTTCTAATTTGTGGGTACCAGATGATTTTTACAATTCCTATTACTGGAAAAAAATAAGAAACGTGGCCTACGGTTTCAACATAAGTGGCTGAAAGAGTTTAATTGGCTGGCATATTCTTATGTAAAAAATGGTACTTTTTGTAAATATTGTGTCCTGTTTGCCAGAAATGGTGGGATTGGAAGTCAACCTTTAGGGAATCTTGTTACTGTCGCATTAACTAACTGGAAGAAAGCAAAAGAGGTTTAAAATTTATTCATTTTATCATACATAACTTTTTTATTTTTTTGTTTTAATTTTAATTACAAATTTTCCAGGTATATAGAGTTCATTCCAATTTAAAATATCATACTTCATCTGTACTAGATTCTGAGCAATTTTTGAAAATAATGGAAAAAAATGAACCTTCTATAATCGAACGTTTAGATAAAAGTGGGTAATTTAAAGTAGTAGTTTTATGTAATAGTAGTTATATCTCTTTAAACTATATACATTTATTAATTTAGTGTTATTTTAGAGCACTACAAATAGAAGAAAATAGAAAAAGAATTAAATCAATTATTGAATGCATTATATTATGTGGTAAAGAAGAATTGGCTCTAAGAGGTAGTAAAGATTTTGGTCCAATCAATGTTGATGGTTAGTAAAAATGTTAAGCAAAGTAACTTGTTAATTAGCTCTTATGGTATTTTGAATTTTTAGATGATATAAGACAATGTCATTTTCATGCCTTATTGAAGCATAAAGCCAAAGGAGACGACTGTCTACGTACTGTTCTGGAAGGTTCTGGTAAACGTAATAAGTACACTAGTCCAGTCATTCAAAACGAAATAATCCAGGTGTGCAATACAATATTACTACGAAAAATAGTAAATAAAGTTAACAAATCAAAATGTTTTTCGGTTCTCGCAGATGAAACAACGGATATATCCACAAAAGAGCAGCTCTCTATTTCTTTCCGTTATATTGATGAACAAAATATGCTACATGAGGACTTTTTACAGTTCTTTGAAATTGAAAGTTTGACTGGTGATGCCTTGGCAAACTCCATATTGAATGGTAACTTTAAATTAGTAATTAACTTATTTAGTTTATTTTATGTATTATGTGTATTGGTATTTTAGGTTTAATTCAATGTAGTCTAGACTGTAATTATATGGTCAGGGCTATGATGGGGCCAGTAATATGGCTGGCCAATTTAAAGGAGTCCAAACTCTTGTACGGTCTAAATATCCCAAAGCTTTGTATGTGCACTGCGCTGCACATTCTTTGAATTTGGCAGTTTCAACAGCAAGTGGAATAAAACCTATCAGAAATTGTTTAGTATTAATTGAAAAAGCATACATGTTTTTTAACACCCCCAAAAAGAATTCTGTTCTTTTACATGTAATTGAAAATTCTGATGATGAACCTAGCACCAAACAACTAAAACGACTTTGTGCTACACGCTGGATTCAACGCTATGATTCAGTAAAAGATTTTTCAGAGCTATTCCCATTTGTTCTTTCAGCATTAGAAATTAGTTCTGATTGGAAAGATCCAAGTGAGGCTCTCATGATAAAAAAGTCAATGGAAGATACTGTAATGATATGCTCACACACCATTATTATAAATTAACTAAAATCTTACTGATTAATAAATAACGGCCAGACTGTCGCTTGTAGAAATCGAACATCCCTAATAAAACCATTGTCATTGACAAATAAGTACGATATCTATTATGCGATTATGAATTAAGAAGTCGGCACGTACCGGCGCCCAGCGGGGCGCAGGACGTACGGAATTCTTATATGCCGCTAGAGAAAATGTACGGTAAAAAGGTCCTTGCTGCCGAAGAGAAATTTAGTTCGGGGAAGTATAAAAAGCCTTTGATAAAAACCGCCTACTTCTCTCTGGTCGGCATATCCGTGTCGTCCCTTAAACCAGTGCATGAGCACCTATCGCCAGAGTAACAACCTCTCAAGTACCAGAAACCGATTTCGACGAGCGACAACTGGACTTCTTATGCGAGCAATAATCAGTGCGTTCTTTAATTCAATTTTGTGTATTTGAAGTTTTACCTTATTTCATTTAAAAACCTAAAACTTCTACAATATCATACAGAAACAACTGCGAATCAGGTAAGGCATTTAATATAATATTTTATATTGATTGCAGTTATAAAATTATATTGTACGGTGTATTTGATATAATTCTTGAATACACGATCTCGAGAGCCCTCCGAACACCTGGAGGAAGGTAATAGCTTATATTTAATATCCTAACATCTGATTTTAATATAAGTATCGACAGGAGTCGTACTTATATTATATTTTTTTTCTAATTTTTAAGTTATTACAATACAGAGTTTATAATTTCTTTCAATGTTATTAAGGTATATTTAATTTAGTTTATTTATTTATTATTTTAATTGAGTTTTTACTGACATTTTTGAAATTTTATTTCAGTTGTTATTTTCATTTGGTCCTCCATTGTGTGAGCAACTACAAAAAGTACAAATTGATCTTGGAAGAACTATATACATAGTAGAAAATGTGATAGCCACTTTAAAGTCTATTTGAGAAAATAATGAAATAGAATTTAGTATAGTCCACAATAACGTTAAAGTAAATAGTTACATAGTATTAAAAATCAATTAAATTTTATAAATTATCGATAAACACTTGAACAATTCAATGTCAATAAATTATTCAAAATTGTAATTAAAGTATTATATTTTTTAGGAAATAGCAGATAGTGTTGGTATTGATTTGCAAAAAAAAAGAACAACTACAAAACAGACTCAAAGAGCTAATCCAATTCAAGAAGACTCAATTGAACAATACTATCGGATTACAGTGTTTTTACCATATGTCGATTATTTAATTTCTCAACTTACTGAACCATTTATAAACCATAAAAATATTTTTGAAGGTATTTATATTTTTGGTTGTATACCTACTCTAACTCTATAAATGTAATAAAACATTAAAATGTTAAATAATGAAATAATCTAAATTATGATTAATTCAGATATATTATTTTAAACTGTGTGCTTATTTAATTTATATAATATTTACTGTTTTATGGTTTGACTGTATTTTTAAAACTGAAACACTTCCAATTAAATTGAAGGATAGAGAAGAATTTACTAAACTTATAGACTTTTACTCACCTGTAATAGACCCTTGCTCTAGTTTGGCTGAATTAAATATGTGGAGAACTAAGTTAGTTATAGAACACATTGTTCTCAGATCAGACCTACAGGCACTTGATATTTGTGATGAAGAGTTCTATCCAAATATAAACATGCTATTAAAAATCTTCTGCACCCCTCCAGTGTCAACAGCTACTCCTGAGCGTTTGTTTTCTTGTTTAAAAAGAATAAAGTCTTACCTTAGGAATAGTATGAAAGAGGTAAATAGTTTGTAATTATATCTTTCAATTTTCAATAAAAATATTTATACTAACTGTTTAAAAATGTATGTGTTTTGTGATTATAAACTAGACTTAATGGGTTAATTGGCTATGCTTTCTTGTCACAAAGAGGTCGAAATTACAACAGATGAAGTAATTGATGAGTTGTGCTTAAAAAACAGAAAACTAGAGTTTATTTTATAAATTAATAAAACAGAGTAAAATGAAAATCAATATTATTGTTTTTATTGTTAGCCTTACATGGAGTAACTAACAGAAGGTTGCATCAACACCAAAAAAATTTTGATATCCCCCTCCTCAAGAAAATCCTATATACGCCCCTGATTGGAATACGTTTGGTTGGATTTAACTTTAATTGGGTGTATCTTTTAATTGTCGCTTGGTCTGTCCTATTTCTAATTGCCGCTTGCAGTTTTAGAGTCCCCAGTTTTTCAGGCCATAGGCATTCATTAAAATTGTTTATCCAGTTACTGGGTGTTACTTCAATGAGGTTTTTTTCCTTTGTGAATTTCACCACATACCAACCAGTCATCTTATATCTAGAAAATACATTTTGTAAAATTTAGATTATGTATTCTATTGTAGATTAATTATAGTAGTTAGTTTTTGATGCACTTTTGATATAGGCCAATATGAATAATATTTATTTAAACTACCAACATGGATTCCAATTATTGAAGAACACAAAGGTATTGTATAAAAGTCATAAACATTATTATGACAAATAACAAGAACAATTTATACAACCAATAACAACAACTTCTTTCAATACCTAACAATATGCAAAATTTACAATTTCTATAATAGAGTTGCATTTTAATTTACAACACGAATCTTGTAGATTTAAACCAAGTTTAAAATTGGTAAAAATTACTTCTTTTTATTGAGGGTCTGAAGTATCATTTACTAAAATTCCATTATTATGTTCTTTTTCACACCTAAAACTTCCAATGTTTAATTTAGGTGTAATAGGTAATTTATTTAAACTATTTTCCTCTGACAATCTATGTACAATTTGAAATAATATATTATTATGAGTTCTTAACAGTTTTTTAATTTTTTGAAGATAATTTTCAGTTACTAAACATGTTTAAATTTCCAAATTTTCTGGTACCATCAGTAATGTGCAATAAATTATGAAAATTATGTGCAAATATTTTAGGGCTGTAGATTAATTTTGAAGACTCAAATTCTGTTGTTTTAAATCATTTAGCCTCTTTGATATGTCTTGGTTTTCTTACAAATTTATGTGGAATATATCTTACTAAATTCAATAATGTTTCTGATATTTTTTCATAAATCATTTTCCATATCTATAGAATGAGGCCTACTTTGGACACTTGTTCTAAGATATTTAATAGGTGAGTTAGTAGATAATATTGCATTATTTTTTCCAATACAGTCTAAAGTTTCAAGTTTTTGTCTTATATTTTTATTAAATTGTGACTTGGACGATGATGGGCATTTTCTCTTATTAGCATATTGCTTTTCAGAATCCATATTAGTTATAATAAATTTAAAAAAACTTACCACGAACCACAATAATACTACAAGTTGTAACAATGACCATGAAGGGCACAGCTAGCTCGGAGTAATTCACTTCAGGTACCATGTAGGTACTGAAACGACAGACGTTTATACAACACGTATGGTTAAAAAGGGCACTTAAGCACTTGCCACTTGCTAAAGAGTAACTTAATAAAAACACTATTTTTGACGTCAGTGGCAAATCAGTAATAAATAATAATCACAATAAGTACATAGTACTCACACACATACGCACGAGCGCAGATAGCCAATTTCTGGTTAAATCGAGAATCCCAGGTCTTTTAATTTGAAACATATTTTAAAGATAACTATTTATATAATGTTCTCCATTAGATACGTATCAATAATTATACTTTTTGGATTATTCATTGTATAATTAAAAATAATTAATATAAAATTAATGTGAATATATTATTACCAGATAAATGAGCTATATCGCAATGTATACTGAATATTCTTTTGAATGATTACTTGAATACACATAGATTATTATGAGTAAAAATAACTCCAAACGATCGTCCAAAGAATAATTATATCATATTTAAATCTATTATTAATAGAACAAACGAAAAAAAGGATTGACAGACAATCCTATGAATATCCGGTGTTACTTGCAGCTGCTAATTCCTAACTTATAACCGGGTAGGTAGGTATTCGCATATATAGTAATATCATACTTTTATGTGAAAATCACACAACAAAAAACCATGCAAAAAGATTTTAACAACTAGATAGATTATAATAATTGGTATAAATGAAACAACTAAATAGAACAAACATTTTTAATTTGTGGAAAACTAATAAATTACAAGTTATGATGGTCAACAGATTTCCATATTTTAATATTAGTGTAAAACGTATTGCTTAACTACATTATTTATACCCATTAATTGTAGTTGGCCTAGAATTGTTTAACTAATACTATTATACCTCACATCATGTCTCGTAAGACGTCAACCTTTTAATTTTCCGACGATCTTCAATCCAATCGCTTATTAATACTATTTATGTATTTTTATCATCATTAATATACACCTACCTACGAAAATCTTCACGAATAATTATGTCGCGACCAACACGATTCTACGACGTTCGTAGACGTTTTTCTTTGAATATTTGAGAGAAAAAATAAGGCGCCTCTACATCTAATCGCTGCCAGTCGTCGTGGTGAGCGCGTCTCTTTCGGCGACGTGTTTTCTATTGTAAAGTTGTACACGGTGGGCGTGACCAAAGTGGCAGTAGGCACTACCGCTACCGTGTTCACGTTGAGAAAAAAAGGAAAAAGAGGGTCGACGTTGTGGGGTCGACCCACCCTAAATACAATAATTATCGGTTTCCCTTGAGTGTGTATGTGACAGGACAGATCGGCCGATGACGTGCGTGTAGTTATCGTGGAAAAAACACACGCCTTATTCGACGTTGCCGAGGTCTACGTGTACATTTCTTTTTCGTCGCATAATATGCACTCGTGTGTAATTATATACTTACGTTTTATTTTGAATGTTGCAGCAGACGACTAGTAGATATATAAGAGTATATATTATATACTAGTACACACATGGGCATATCGTAATACGAACACTATAAAACTTATATATATATATCACATAATATAATAATGTGCTATAATATACGTCATATTCCCACAGTATAGGGTGTGGAAATATATTTTATTATATATTATTGTGATTGCATACCGATAAGCAACTAAAATCCGTTAAGAGGACACAATAGGCACATATCAGTAAAAAAAAAAAAATCTTTGTATGTATATTTAATTTATAATGTATAATATGTTATCATATCGCGGGTTTTCAAATCATATTCGGTATGTTGTATGAATAATAAAGAACAATTTACGAATGGGACTTTTCGTACCTATGTATAAGAAAGAGCAATATTGAAAAGAAAGTGTTCCTTAAGTTTACTGAGGTTTTCGGAATAACTGTTGTCGGACTAGCGAGGATTAACTGCAGCTTGAGATAGTAAATATAAATTTCAATAATGTAGATGATTACAAAATTGTCATGAACTAATTTTAACTACGAATAGGCATTACTGACTTTCACAATAATGGTAGGCATTTAAGATAAAATAGATAGTTAAAATCACGTATTCATATAGTACGCACTATATAGTTGCCTATAACTGAGTATATAATAAATTTCAAGGCTGGGCAAATTCACGATTTTTTTTAACTCGTTAAGTTATTTTTAAGTAATTAAGTTAAGTTAAGTTAAAAGTTAACTTTAAAAAAAAGTAACTTAACTTAGTGTAAAGTTAAAATTTGCTAATTTGCAAAAATAAAAAATTCTAGACACATAATATGGTTTATTAGATAGTTTTTCTTTTCGTTCAAGAAAATTACTGGGGAAATTTAAAATGATACATCAAAGTAAAAACACATTAAAAAATTTGAATTATTCTTCGGACAAAAATTAACTTAATTTAGGTATTTTTGAAATAAAATTAACTTGAAGTTAACACGTAAATCTTGAAAAAAAAGAATCGAGCTAACTAACTTAATTAAAATTAACTTAACGTTTTAACTTAATTTTAACTTTTAACTCGTTAATGTCCAGCATTGATAAATGTGTTGTTTCCATGTAGATTTGACTCTTCAAAACAGGCAGCAGCTGATATGTGGTAATTGATATCATAGCTTAAAGCTTATAAGTTATATGTAACCAAGTAGTACACAGCTTTTAGCTATTATTTATACTCTGTATAAGGTATGAGCTTATATAATATTGTATCATTAACATAATTATATAATTGATTTTACGACACTTTTAAATATCATGCTAGGGATTATCTCTAGAAGTATAATTATTATTACTATTACCTCTAGAGGTACTCCTCTAGAAGTGCTACATTATAAGAATTTCCCTAAAGCAAATACTAGCAGATTCAGCATAACGATCACCCATCATAGTTGAGTTCGCCTGCAGAAGTATAAATCAAGGGGGGGGGGGACGAATTGTCAATAATTTTAATCAACAGCGATCAGAAACATATTACTGTGATTATCACGTGAAACCGAGTAAAAAATAAATACATATTATTATTATTAAATTTATTTTTCTTCGGCGGGGAAAAGAGGGGGAATAAATTATATTCTTATTATTTTTTTTTTATGTGATAGTTTATGATACTTGTACGTTTCGACACGCGCTCTATAATGACTTTACAATATCGCGTCTACCCTTGTTCGGTCTGGAAGAATCCCCGTGGGTGTTAAACGCCAGTCCACCGTGACAAATACGCAAATCACATGCACATTAACTGCGTTCAGCGCCCCCAATGCATTTTATGATCTGCACAACATTTACCGACAAGGGGAGTGTATTATACGCAAACGGTTTTCTCCGCAGAGACTTCGTATAGTATACAATTTTGCTTAATACAATAACAAGTGAATTTTTTCCCTCCCACGCAATTCGTCTGGTCGAAACGCGCACGCCTAAAGAATGGAAAACATTTATTACGATAGCAGACAGTACGACTGTGGGTAAGAGCAGGGATCTTTTCAGGTGCTGAATACTATATAATAGGAGATGAATAAAGCAAATCATCAGCGTCGTTTCGTTTATAATATTATAATGACGATGATGGAAATATTACGTTTTTACGAAGGAACAAAACAATTCATCGGCTTATAGTGTGCAGGATTAACATTTTTTGTAAATAAAAAGTGGTGAAATGTCTACTTTAATCCAGGAAATGTTTTATAAAATAAGTGTACATTATAATTTATAAAATTAAAGAAATTAAAAATGATGGTGATAATTGTATTCATTTTTTATTATAATATAATATATGTATTACATTATATTGTACGATATACATAATATTATGTAGCCGGAGTGACACCGTCGAATTATTGAAACTGTTTTACAAGTGAAGTTCCAGTCAGGTAAAACGAGAATTTACAACGTTGCAGTCCACGCAGGCGACGAGAATGACGGTCATCTTCTCGCTGTGGATATCGTGCTAGAGTGACTGAAGCGCCAACAGCGTCCACACAAGACGAGGATTCCCTGAAAGTGATGCAATCGTTGATGGCGCTGCCATTCATAGACCCAACGATGGTTAGGTTAGCACTTCCGTGGATAGCGATGCAGGTGCGGTCTACACGACAGTAGATGACCATGGTCAGGACGAGGCGTGTCCAATACGACACCATTCGTGGAAGGTCTCCTCTGCGGACATACACGTGGTTCGCGCTGACTCCAGGGACACAGTGGTTCCGCTGGCAACCGAGCACATGGACATGCGGACGCAAAGGAGACACCCTATGTTTCTGTGGGAAGCGATGCGGCGTCGTCCGAACTAAGTAAGTCACAACTGATTCGATGCCGATTGTAGCAGGTGATTTTTACCCCCGGATATTTGTGCCCCCCCCCCCCCCCCGTAAAAATAGGTTATTTAATAACTATATCCTAGCATATTATATTAATCCAGGGATAAATATATACTAGTATATTTTTAATATAGAGTAGTTGACGTCGTTTGTGTTGCAGGACGATATTCGAGACCGTCCGGGTCGGCTGAGTTGGCGCCCGTCATCTTCAGTCGTTGGCGTGACGGATGAATCGACTGGATCGGGCATCGACGAGGCCCTCTAGTACTCATGGTAGGGACTGTGGAGATGGGTTCAGGTAAGTGACAGTGTAACGAATACAGTCACTACTAGATACAATATTCTACAAGACCCATCCTCAAACTTGAATATCTAAGCAAGTGTTACGCAAAATCGGTTAGAAAATAAAAATATCTACCCCAGCCAAAAAATCAGATTTGTTAGGGAAAAAAATAATACACAAAAACATATTATAATTGTCTAGGTATTTAAATTTGAAATAGAAGGTTGAGTGTAACTGTGTAAGTCACATAACAAATATGTTATTATTCCTATTCCAATTAAAAAATATCGAAAATACAGTAACAATTTTTTATAAGCATTTAAGATTCAAATTTTTACAAAATTTATTTATCGAAATCATTAAATTTTAACTCAAAAATAAATAACAGTAAATAAGAAAAGTGCCTTTAAATCATATGAATTAATGCTCTAATAATATTATTACAAATCTAAAAATATCCCTTAATAATTTTTTTTACCTAAAAACTGTTAAAACTTAAAAATACTTTAAAATCACTTTAATCTAGTTACAATTAATAACTAATAAGATGTTATATTATATGTTATAACAAATTGAATTAAATAAAAATAAGTTAATTTGTAGGTATTTAGTACAAAGCTATAGTGCATAAAAAAATTAACGGGTGGTTATATTTTATGTTTTACCATGTGAGAATTGTTTGTCTTCAATACATACATATTTTATGCCTATATTAACGCACAACTATATTATTATCCGTATTAAAATACGAATATATAACGATGAAGTTATATAGGAGGCTATAGTCCTACATAACATAATATTATATACGCCGTACGCGTTTGATTTAAACAAAGACTAGTCACTGAATATAACTGAAAGGGGATTATAATACTTAGGTATATATTATCATACAATTAGTGTATATAATATTCATCTCCATAATCAATTTATTATCGTCTGTAATAATATGCATTGACTATAGCTGTAGTAAGTATATTATACACGACATCTGCCTTAATAACAGACAACGATGGTTGTAACCTAATATGTCTTATTATCATTTGCAGCGGTATACTTAACCTAACCTACCGTATTATGAAATAGAAAACGATGAGCACACACACGCCCAAGCACGCGTCTGTAACGGAGTTGTAAGACCGAACGGTGGGCCAGAAATGAGAGTGAGGTAAGTTTTTTTGGAGCGCGGGGAGCGACTACCTGTCATAAACACTGCCCTTATATTCTTGTATAACCCCAGTGAGAGCCGTTCCTTTTGATCCCCCCTACCTCTTGCACAAATTTAGACAACCGTTTTATTAAAATCGTTATTATTTTATTTTATAAACGATATTATTAATTATTATTATTATTATTATTATTATTATTATTAGCGCATGCATCTAGTAAGTTTCTGTAAATCAACAATTCATAGATAAAAATTGATTTAATGTATTCAATAGATGAATGGAAATAAAACATCAAGTTTGAAAAAGTGTCTATAGCTAAGGGTTAAACAAAACTACTTATATTCATGTTAAAATTAATAAAATACCTATCTTACACCCATTAATATATGATACTGAGTTCAAATATTCTTAATGAAACTATTATGTTTCTTAAAATACACAATAAACATATTGAAATATTTAAAATTATTAATTTAATACTATTATTTTAAAATTGTATATTTAATCGTATTAATTTATTGAATGTGTACATAATCAGTGGCTCACTCAGGATTTTAGTACCTACCTATTCCAAGAGAGGCCACTGTGTAACATCAAACAATTGATATATTTTATGAAAAAGCTGATGTCTTTACTCGCGATTTACTTGGTTTATTCCATATTAAGTTATTTAACTGATTTTTCATACGAACAAAAGTAAATTGTAAAAATATACGTAAATATTGAAATATTGAAATTTTTATTATTCTATCTTTTAGTATGCTGTTTGTACGAATTTGTAATTTTGAATTTGTGGTACAGAATTACCAATGTCGGGGGCTGGCGTGTTTGATATATCTGAGCCCCTAATGATATGCCACTGCTTACAAGTTCGTACAAACAGCATACTAAAATATATAATAATAAAATTTCAATATTTCAAAAATGGGATGGGGTTTCACACGTGCTGCGTAGGTAACTAGTTTAATTTTAATATTCAGCATTCTCATATTCTGTTAGGAAAAATAACATTCGTGATCTTAGCGAGTCAATATTCATCTGTATTACAATAAATTGAACGCCAATATTTTCTATCCTCATCCTAATCATCAAGTTCTATAGTTTATGTTTTTCATATAAATTTAAATTTAAAATTTATTTCAGTAACCAATTAAAAATTATCAGAATATTAAAGGCTAGTATTGTACTGAAAAAATTACTACTTACCTGAGTCAGTATTAGTATTCAACGTCGTTTAAGTCAATATAGTATTGGAAATTAAAACCCCAAAGGGGGTGTAGTAATCATAATAAATCTTGAAAATGCAAGAAACAAAAACCAAATACATTAACGTATATACCTAATGATAACACGTTTCTACGTTTCTACGTTTCTATTTGTTTTTAATCGTATGAAATAATTGTTGATATATTGTGCAATGATAAAAAATAGAAATGTAGTAATAAGATCTGTCCACTTATCTGACAAGGTCAAATATCGATCATACTCGTATACATTTTCAAATTCTAATTACCTACCTATTTCAGTAGGAAGTATAATATCTTGCATATGTAATGAGGAATGGATAAATTAAGAAATGTTTTTATAGAGCAATAATTATTTGAGAAAGTAGCTCCATTTTAAGTACTCCATGTCATTGAGTAGATGACTGTAATGGATGTATTTTATTGATTATGCAATGATAAATCATTGCATAATCAATAGACGATTCAACGCGTAAACGGTGTTATCCTCTATTTCAAAAGATATTTTATCATTTATTTATATTATAACTGGTAATTTATTTTTCTATTGCTAATATAAAAGGTTGAATTAATGTTTTCCAATAAAAAGTATGTACTCATTATTATATTATTTGAATAATATGATATATAATTTATTAACTTATAAGTATGTACAACGGTTATCTAGTTATCGAGTAGATAACCGTGGTATATACCAATACCACGTACCGTACAACAGTAAATAAATACATATCAAATTACAATATTTTCTTTTTAAATGTTTATAAAGTTTTCAACAAGAGCTGGAACACGATTGCGAGGTGAGTTAAAAGAGGAACTTGGTCCGGGCATCACGTATATATTTTATTCTATAAGAATATAATATACCCTAACTACCTATAAAGTATAAATTATAAATAGTTCAAACTTGCATATACTTACGATAATTATTATAATATACATATTAATGAATTTATATCGGAAAAACACACTTTGCATAACACAATAATAATGATCATGCGGTTTTTCGGTGTAATTATGATAGCAATTGAATCTACTCAGCACTAGTATAGTGTTATACACCTCGGCTTCGTCCAGTCGCTTAAAAATAGGCGAACGTATAGAACTTGAAAATAAATTAAATTCATCGAAATTATTGAAGATTTATTAACAAATCACTAACTGGAAACATTTTCGGCAAAACAGTCGGTTGATCTCCGCGGGCTGTTATCATGATGTATGAAAAAAGAGGCGAAGTATGGATAGAAAAACGCAAAAATTGGATAAAAACCGAAACGATATAGAATTAAATTAATATTGAGACTTATTGTTTACATAATAATATTACTATGCCAATCAGACATTTCGGCATTCGAATAAGAAAGTGAGATCGTATTCGAAAAAATTCGAAACATATTATCGTCGGCCGCGCGAACAACGGATGAAAAGGGTTTGACGTATGCGCGCACCCCCTCCGCGCCGCCGCCGCTCCGTCAGAAAAAAGGGTCGTAAATTATCGATAAATTAATAATGACTACGACGACTACGACGCGGCTGGGGCGGGGGCGGGCCGCGGCGGCGGCGTACGACAACACCATCTCGCACGCACAAAGGTCGCGCGACGCAGATAGGCCTCTTTTTAATTTATAACCGCGTAATAATTTTTTTATTATTTCGTTTTCCGTCGCAAAAGCCACCGCCGCCGTCCCACCGGCACACCGGTCGCGGCGACAAAGGGCGGCGGCCACGCGCCTATAAACCGTTTAACAGGACCCCGGCGGAGTCAATGACTCGGAATCAAGTGCGCCGCCGCTGGCAATAAATAATCTCTTCGCGTCCGCCTTTGCCCGCCGCGGCCGCAGAGACACTCTTCGCCGACGCGCCGGGCCGGGAGGATAACGCGGTAAACAAACAGCGTTTGCCGGAACTGGCTACGGTGAATGTGTTTCCTTCGGCATTGCGCACGGACGCGGGGTCGTTGATTTTGAAAAGGTCGCTAACGAGGTTATATTATTATCCTCGTCGTACCATTATTTATCGTCGCGAACAATAATAACGTAATATATATGATATGTCGTTTTATTTATATATCAGTCGTACGTAATCACTAAAGGCC
This sequence comes from Sitobion miscanthi, assembly GCA_008086715.1. Taxonomy (NCBI): domain Eukaryota; kingdom Metazoa; phylum Arthropoda; class Insecta; order Hemiptera; family Aphididae; genus Sitobion; species Sitobion miscanthi. The sequence goes on from CM017797.1 coordinate 7,239,325, forward strand.
GGATTTATATGTTTTTACATATCGTTACTGCAGGGTCTATGCAGTCTTATGAGAGTAAAAAATGTTGGCGATTCGTTCAATTCCTAATGCGTGGAAAAATGTTTTTTTTTGCATATTTAAGAATATTTCATAGGTTAGAGAATATTTAACCCATTTAACGTGTTTTAGAATATTTCATAAATTTTGAGAAAAATTTTGTATTTATTTTGAATTTTTATATTATGGTACCACGAAACTTTTTTTGAACATTTATAATTTTTTTTTTTTATCACTTCCAACTTTTATTAAAGTGCAATAGTATTCCATGAGAATACGCAACTTTTAATACCTAATTAATATCTTACTATTAAAATAATGCTGAAAAAAAAAATTTAAAAATGCATATTTAAGCAAATAATGATGTTTATTGATTATTTTTGCATATTTTGCATATTTTTGCATATTTTTGAAATTTTTAAATAATATAAATCCGGTATTTAGTAATAACTAATGATAATAGTAATAATAATAACAATAATACAATAATTGTATACTTCAAGTGCGTACTTTAAATACATGACGCATTGTATAAGTATAGGTATTGTAGGTACTATTGTGCAATATTATAATATATAAAAATATGTTTATTTTTGGGTATTTCGTACATCAAAAACCGATAAGAGTTATTCGTTGTACATTTGACTTAGATATTCAGATTACATTATAATATATTCACGCTATCAGCACTTATTTATTAATTATTGCTTTTTTTTTAATAAAGTTTTTAATAATATTATTTAGATTTCCCAGCGTAAATCCGGCTGTGAGTCATATTGTAAACGGCACTAATAAAAACACATTCCCCTTCCCCAAACTCTTCTCGTTTACCCCCAGAGGGTGAACGTGTTATTAAATTGCTTGTCTTATTTATATTTTGGCAGAAATAAAAACCCATCGCCGACGACCGCCGTTTTTAAGCCCGTGCTGCACACACGGGCCATTATAATATGACGGAATATAGTAGCCACATTTATATAATATAATAATAATAATAATAATAACAATAATAACAGTAATCCGTTGTCAGCAAATGATTCATTTGGGTTCGATAGGGATTACTAATATGAGGAGGGCGGCCGACCAAGAGTTGACTTTCGCCAATATCACGACACTGCGGTTCGCGGTACATTAATCGTCACGTTGCCCGGTCGAAACGTTGTTATTAAACGAGTCCTGAAGCATAATTATCATTATATCGCCTAAATATATGAAATTGAGAAAAACTGTAACATTAAACCACTATATGGTAAAAACAAACACATAATTGAAATCCTGAGTTTACGGTATTGCATTCGATAAGAAAATCGAATAGAGAGTAATTATGTCATTCTTGCGTCATGCCCATAACGAATAATAATATTGTACTAATAAATAGTCGATGCGAACTTGCCGACTTCAGGTGTTGATCGGGGAGACGGCCGATCATTATGCAGATGGTTGGGTTGGTTTCAGCCGTTGTCGGGAAGCACAATATACTTATCTCCGTTCTTCCCTGTGATGTATTCGGCATGGTGGAAGAGTCGACCTAGTCTCGCTGTTTACGTCCCGTAGTGGTTGATTGAGGCGACGCAGACGGGCTACTATACTGCAGTATACAGTGCTTAAAGTTTTTACCTGTTAAATTCTATATTTTTATCAGTCTATTTTTTTTACGACATCTTTGATTGTTTCAAATCATTTAGTGTTGGTTGCTGAAGCGCTAAAGTCAGTTGATTTCATTCTACCCCATTTTAAACACATTCGACAAAAAGTGTAATCGATTAATAAAATTAACTTAAAAATTGAAATTGTATTTAATTTATTTCACTTTTTATGTCCATAGCTATTATAAATATTATGATAAGTGATAACGTCATAACGAGAAACTTATACTTATTACTATATTCTATATTATCTACATAGACAATAAAATAAAATTTGTGTAACACTCTGTTTGCTACCAAATATTTGATCCCCTCAATATTTTACAGGATCTCCGCCTATGGTGATCATATTAACTATATGGGATGTCCAAAATACAATTCTCTCTCAAGCACCGTAAGATCAGGCAAACCACCATAGTATTCCGAATGTATAATACACGAAACCGCTTTTCAACTATCCCTATCACCAAGCTTAAAGCCTCTTATACCTCCATTGCTGACTCCAATAATATCTTATAATCTAATCATTCCATAATAAGGAAATAATCATCCAAAATTCTTTAGAACATACTGCAGTAATTAATCCCCTGCTTTCCCTTCTAAGAATATAACTACATCATATTATTATAAATTATATTATTTATATCTAATTAATTAAATACTTAAATATAATAATAATAATTGTTATGTCATTACTCACAGAACACGTAATCAGCTATTTACGTATACATTAATAATTAGCCTTTATCTTATATTTATCTAATTTTGGTATCATTCCATCATTATTGTTAATTAATGACTAATGGTTTTGACAAAGTAAAAAAAAACCTATTGGTACAATAGTATATTTTATATGAATAAGAACAATAAGTGTTAGTTTTATAGTAACAATAATGTATCTCAAGTATTGCTATCTTTTGTATGGTAAATACATCAATATTATTTTATTTATATAAACTGAGGATATTCATCACATCAGTTCAATCGACAATCGCACAAGGTTCTTAATGGTTGAATACTCACTAAATACAAATTAATTAAATAACTATTTTATAATAATTAAATTGTAATTCAATTACCTCTTTGAACAATTTAGGACACTTTGTAAGTTAAAATTTTTAAGTATACTTATAATATTCATTAGATTTCCTAAGTATTTTAGTATCAACAAAAATAATATATACCAAAAATTGTTTCTATGACTTGGAGCTATAGTGATTTATTATATTTACTATTGTTCTATTTTAGTTTCAATAGGTATAGATTTTGTCTTTTTGGTGTCACTAAAAAAAAGAATAACATTAGATTTTCTCTGAATTTTCTATAAACCATAGCATTCTCAATATTATATATTAACTCTTTTGAGCTATTTATAAACATTTTAAATTTAAAGTTTTTTTATATTATATATTATATCGGTAATTTGCACTGGGTCTATAGCTTTAAAATTGAATACAATGTTTCTCAACAATTGTTATAATAGTATTTCAAAAATATTAAAGATACATATAATGAACGATTTTTGTATATACATTTTAACAAAATTACGAACATTTGCAAATTATTTAAAAATTAAAAATGTATAAAATGTTCAACTTTTACAGCTAATGCTTTAATATTTAAATAAATTTAGGCAGAATAATATTACATTATTATCTCTTATATTGCTATAAAAGTCATTTATTTTACTATTAGTTATATGGTAGATATTGGGTAATCCATACTAAAATTATTCTTATTGTTTCCTGTTATTTTAGAACAACATGAAGACATTTTCTGTATGCTGTTTTTTAATGATTGCATATTATACATGTGCAACAGTAAATGCTAATGTATATTTCAAAGCTACCAAGCCAAATAATGAGTGGTGGTCTAGCACCATAGTCTATCAAGTATATCCAAGATCGTTCAAAGACAGTAATAAAGATGGAATTGGTGATTTAAAAGGTATTTTAAATCAAAATACAATTAAATTTAGAAAACCATAACTAGAGTAAACGCTTCTGCTCGAAAATTTGAGCAAACGTAGGTACGGTTTTTAAACTTGATGTATATAACTGGAACCTAGTGTAGGTAATTGTGTAAATACTCACAATCACCGATTTTTTTTTATAAGTTTTTTCATTTATTAAGAAAAGTTTTTGGAGTTTCTGTTTTTTTTTTTTTGAACTCCTAACTAAATGTTAAGAGCAAGTAAAAACTATCATTATAATGTTGAAGATTAGAGCAAAATATATTCTTCATTTAAACGTGAAGACTGACGCATAAAAATATAAACACCATTGTAAAATATACAATATATTTTTTGCTCCGGGAAGAATGTAATACATTAAATTAATTATTTTATGTTTATTATTGTTTAACATTTTCAGGTATTACCCAGAAACTTGACCATTTTGTTGATCTTGGCATAGAAACACTATGGGTAGGTCCGTTTTTTAAATCACCTATGGATGATATGGGATATGATGTTGAGGACTATTATATGATAGATCCTATGTTCGGTACAATGAGTGATTTAGAAGAATTAGTTTTTGAAATGAACAAGCGAAGTAATTTAATACTTTGTTAGAAAGAATAACATTTATATAGATTTTTATGTTGGTTTTAATAATTTCTCTTTTAGATCTTAAACTGATAATAGACCTAATACCTAACCATTCAAGTTATAAGTGCGAGTGGTTTGAAAAATCAATCAAACAAGAAGGAAAGTACGAAGATTATTACATATGGCATAACGCTTCAAATCAAGACGAAGTCCTCAGTAACTCATCAGTCACACCAATACCACCAAATAATTGGGTAAATAACATAATGTCAAATGTTTTATTGTAAACATAATATTTTAAAAGTTTACGAATATATAATATTCGATACTTTACGAGTTTCGTACATATATTTATGATTTATAATTTGTGAAGTGAAAGGCTCAGCTACCATTTTATTGCATAAAATATTATTACTTTTAAGTCTTTGTTTATATATTTATTCATATACATATATAAACTAACATTTATAACGTAAGTGACCTTAAGGTCCCTACAAGTAAAGAACTCAAATTAGTTGATTTACGTTTCTTATACAGGTATACTTTAAAAGTTAAAAATATTAAAACTTTGAATGCTTTTTGAAAAAATAGATACTACTTAAAATGTAATTTAAGTGATAGTTGTTTGCATTTAACAAAAGTATAATGCAGTCATCGATAAATAAATAGATAAGTTTATAAAAAAAAAAAACTAAAATGTAAAAATTTGAAAAAATTTGATTTTTTATAATAACTAATAAATAATAATTAAATGTACTCGAATTCATCAAAATATTATATTATATAATATATAATATATTTATTTGATTACAGTTGAGTCTATTTGATGGTCCTGCCTGGACATGGAATGAACAACGAAAACAATTTTATTACCATAAGTTTAGTAAGGAACAACCAGACTTTGACATGAGAAATCCGGATGTTAAGCAACAAATTTTAGTAAGTTACTATATATAAACCCGGGGAAAAGACGAAAACGATTCTGAGCGGTGATGATCCGTCAGCCAATGGATTTTTATAATTTATTAATTTAATTTTTAACAGTATATTTTTTTATTAGTTGAAACTACCTACGATATGGTATGTTGAACAAATAATATTATTTGTTATTCACTTATATGTAAACACCGTGTATCATAGAATAACGTGAATAAGATTGTAGTGGTATAATTAGCTTAAAATTAACGTACGTCACATCGGCCACCCAATTTTCAAAATATAGAAATTTTATTATTCTATCTGTTAGTATGCTGTTGAAACGTTACGTCAGCCATCGACATAGGTTATTTGAAATTTTTTTAGTCTAAATGCTTTGAATATATCTCATGATTCCATTGAAAATTATTTTATAGGAAAAACCCCTACGATTAAATTTTTTGAATTACAACAAAATAATTAAAATCAGTTGTCTCATCATAAATATCTAATAGTCTTAAGACGTAAAAGAGTCAAAATATCTTGAAATGTAGGTGTAATATTTATCATGTTCAGAAAATTTTAATCTTTGACAGAATAACAAATTTTATTTACAAATTAAACAAAAAAATTTATAAAAAAATTTCTGGCAAACATACTTTTAAACTTTTAACTAGATCAAAACTGAAGAAATCAGAAATTACTTTTTAAGTTTTTTAATTTTTCCCGAAAAATAATTTATTTTAATCTATTCTGAATCCTAATCCAGAAATGTATTTTACATCGTGTGTCAATTTCCTTCACTTATGGTCTTGATATTGTTTTAAAGGACGTAATAGAATTTTGGATGGATAAAGGCGTTAATGGATTCCGATTTGATGCCCTCAAATTTTTATACGAAAATGTTTCACTAGCAGATGAACCTTTTAAGCCAGGAAAAAGCAATGCATCCGAATACGCAGACATAAATCATATATATACGTGTGATCAACCAGAAGTTATTGATTCTGTATTAGAATGGAGAGCGTTTATGGATGATTACACAAAAAGGAAGAATAAATCAATTTCTAGGTAAATCATATGCATACTCGTACCCACATAAACATTTTATTTCTATATAGTTTAAATAACCCCGGGAGCCAACGATGACGAACGGTGCTTGACCCCAGTACACATTAGTAACTGCTGTGGCCCTCTTCCGTGCTACGCCGATCTCTAAATATAAATAATATTTTTATTTTTATTCATGTTTTGTCATTAGTATTATGACATTCAATTAACTAAAGAAATTGTATTAATAAAAATAATTTTATATTATGTTGGACAGTTTAATGTCATCAGAATCGTATTCACCTGTAAATGTATTAATGCAATATTACGGAAATGTCACGAATCCTGGAGCTCAAATACCATTTAACATGGGATTAGTGAGGTTACCAAAAGATGACCATATAGTCGAATCTATAGATAACATAATCAAAAATTGGTTGTCTAATTTACCAGAAAACGCGGTGGCCAACTGGGTGGTGGGTATTTTTAAATTGTTTAATAATATTATGAACTGTTTAAAGCCTATGATCCCCTCTTCGAGAATGTATTTGTCGTTCTATTATATATTATGACGTATTTTTATTAATAATTATTTCATAATTTAGATTGAAAATCACGACAATTTGAGGGCGTCATCGAAATTTGGCGCTGTAACAGTACCAATGTTTACTGCTTTGAAATTAGCTCTTCCTGGTATTGATGTAACATATTATGGTAGTGAAATTGGAATGGAAGACAACATGTATTTGAGACCGGAACAAGTAACAGATGACAATCTTGCAGGTGGTCCGAAAATATCGAGACCGAGAGATTATGAAAGGTGTCCGATGCAATGGGACGATTCGATTAACGCAGGTATAATATATATGAGCGATCTTATAATATAATATAAAAATAAATTATACAAATCATTCGTCTTTACATCACAATTACATATCATATGCAATTACCCATACAAACCGATTTGTTGAACAAAACTAGAATATATCCTGGAATTCAAATATTTAGTTAATATTTATGTAAACATTTTCAAAAATCAGTCAGTTACTGAATAATTAAAATCTCTTATGTAAATAGCATAAGATCGAAAATGATATTATGCCACTCACAATCTTAAATTGATCAAAGTATATTAATATTTATTTGATTTATAACGATTGATAATCTATACTTTAAAATTAATATCATACATATTATAATATTATTATATATATGCAGTACAAAAACGTAGGCTAACAAAAATTAACAAATGAAAATTATGACAAATATTGCGCAAAAAGTGATTAATATATTTATTGAAATTACTTAACAATTAGTTTCAATTGATTCAATCACCTATCTAAACTACTATAACTATAAGTATTTAGGTAGGTAGGTACATAAGTAATGTTAATTCAAATTGTTATGGTATAATATAATGTTTAGTTTAAAATCGTGACAATTCATTTTAAAGGTTTCACCGAAGAGAAAAAGTCATGGTTACCAGTAAATCCAGATTATTATAATTTAAACGTCGAATCACAGAAAAAAATTCCAACCAGTAACTATAATTTTTACAAAAAAATGTCTCAACTTCGAAAGACCGAAACGTTAAAAAATGGTGATCTTCAGACTTATAATATTACTAAATCGATTTATATTTTAAAGAGGTAATTATAATTGGTTAACGTTAGATGCCCAAAAAAGTAAAGTGATTTGTTATTTCTATGTAACTAAACGTTTGTTTTTTTCAGGTCACTATTAGAACACGAATCATACATAGTCGTAACGAACTTTGGCAGTGAAACCGAAACGGTCATCTTGTCTAATGCCATACGAGATATCAAAGATGAACTATTCGTATATTTAGGAAGTGAAAATTCTGCGTACAGAACCGGGTAATTAGATTTTTAAACTTAAAATATGTATAACGGATTAGCAGTTTTATAATTTATAAATTAATTTTTTTATGCTTTTGTTTGTAGAAGTAAAGTATCTACCGTTTCAACTGGGTATCCATTACAACTGCGACCACAGTCAGTAGTCGTATTAACAGATAAATATATTGAACCTGAATCGCCAAGCAATAACGCTAGTAGTTGTAGAGAATCGAGTTCGAAATTTATTAGTTTCATCTGTGTTTTTGTACTTTCAAGATGGTTTTTATAAATTTGTCTTCAATACCTACCTAGTTGTTAAGTAATATAGTTAATTGTAATATACATTTTTTAAAGAACTTTGTTTGAATTGTATTTTTCCGTAATATCCACGTTATTTAATTCCTTATTTTGTTTTGTGTTTGTCATATCTTTTTGAAACAGTGAAAATGCTTTGATCTTCAACTCTGAGAGACTTTTATGTTTGTAAATTGGATCCAGGTAGTTCACGAGGAGGGAGTTTTTCAGTTGTCCTAACTATACATTTTTTCAAAATCATTTTTGTGTCTTTATAATAATTGAAAAACGAACAACTTTAAATACATAAATTGTAAATCAAATATTTTTATGATTTGTTCATAGAAAATGTACACTTTTCAATACATTTTGTGCTATTTATAGAAATTCTGAAATGTCAATTTTTAATTATTTGAAATTCTGAGCGTAGTGAAAGATTTTAATGATGTGTGTGTTTTTTATGTCTATTTTCAACTTTTGGTACAGTAAAAATGCTCCGATTTTCTACATCAGCAAGATGTAAAATGATTATTTTTAGAAAGTGAATCTAGTTGGAGTACTAAATATGTTAAATTTGAAAATTCTTTGTTGTTTCAAAAGTGTCATGAAAAACGAAAAAAAAATCGAAATTTTACGCAAGACCAATGGTGTGTGTACCTTATCTCAAAAACTTATAAACCGTAAATACTTTAGATTATCTCCAAATATTAATATTTATCTATTTATTTTAGCTTATGTTCAACAAACAGCAATTTACAAAATATAAGTACATAAGTTAAGTAGATTACAGTACAAATTAAATAACAAATTAACAGCTTAAAAACTAGAATAATTACATATGTATATATCGTTGTGTATGACGGATAAAAATAGGCACGGAAAGATCTACATGGCATTATTGATACAACGACATATGCGGTGCAAAGGATGGCTATTACTATAGGAGGTGGAGTGAGTAGAGATAAAAAAGAGCGCGTGATGTCTTGTAGGGTAGATTGGAACACGGAAATTAATAGAGAAAAGAAGATCAGAGGCATCTATTGATCTATCGAGTAGACCTTGACTAAAACGGAATCTGCATCATTACGTCGAGAAAAAAGTGCGGAGGAATGTTTAGCTTTAAAAACACGGATGAGTAGACATGTTGAGGATGCTCGATTTCGAGTAAGAAAGAGATGATAAAAACCTATTTTGGACTCTTTCTAGTCTTAACTGGTCTTTTGCTAAGTAGGGGTGCCAAACTATCATACCATATTCTAAAATAGGACGCACAAGAGACAAAATAGTGTACGAAGACAATAGATATAGATAGCTAAACATTAACAATATATAAATATATTAAGCATTTAAATAATTTATAAATAAATTTCAATATTAAAAATAAATTAAAAAGTAAAATATAAAAAAAAAAAATTATATTCTAGCCGAATCAATACTGCAATGTTCCTTTTACTGCAATTATAAGCATGTCAATCAATAGGTCTAATTTCTATGTCAATTTAATCTTGTTTATCGGATTTATTCCATACAATTTATAAATATAATACTCGATAAGCGTGTACGATCGGCGTATGTTTGAGAGAGCACTTGTTTCATCAATATATAACACTCAAAGAGTAAATCTTATCGGAACGTGATAAAATGTAATCACAACAATAATCCCACATTAATAATATTAAAATTATTTTTTACTACTTGTCCAAATCCAAAGTTAGATTTTAAATAAATTAAATTCGTTTCCAAACTTGGGCATAAAATCTGCCCTAAAATCTATATTTTGAGAAAAATGCCCCACATTGTTCAAAAAGTACAAAAAATGTCCTATAAGATGAAAAAATTACTTAAAAATGTTGAAAAATAACGTTAAAAAACAAAAAAATGCATTTATAGCTAAAAATGCCAAAAAATGCAAGTAATAACACTAGTGGTTGTATAGAATCGAGTTCCAAATTTACTAGTTTCATCTGGGTTTTTGTACTTACAAAATGGTTTTTATAAATTTGTCTTATATATATATACGGTATATATCTGAGAAAGGTTCCCTCGTGGGAGGAGGTACAAAAAGTGATGGACTTACTTATTGAACAGAAATTTATTAGTAGCAGTCAAGACACAGGAGTTTTTGACGAGTTTTCACTAATTTCTAAGTATATAACAGCTCAGAAAATATGCGACTGGATCCCCGGGAATATAGCTACTGGAGATCGTTGGGTGGAAGTATTTACGCACTTCAATGCTAATAATCTCGCACACGTGAAGTTTTCTATAATATTGTAGAATACATTTTGTGTCTGCCAGGCAGTAACGCTCCAGTTGAAAGAGTGTTCTCTCATATGAATAAAATATGGAGCAGGGAAAAAACTCAATTGGAAGTCTCTGTATTGAAAGCCATTCTTATAACAAAGGGTAACATAAAAAAATCATGTCAAGAGTACCATTTATACATAAAAACCAAACCGGCTACTTTAAAGCAAATTTGTGGATCCGACATATATAGAAAACCAGCTTAATAATGTAATCTATTATTACTATTTATTATTCATTATTGTTATTATTATGATTAATATTATATTAGCTGCGTTTTTCTGTTGTAATTTTTTTATAAATAATTAATGTTTTTTTTTCTAATAAAAAATATTTATTTTACGCAAAACTTTATGGTTTTCTTATTAAAATGTACAGGTATCTCGCTTTAAAGAAAAAAAATTACTGTCACGTTATGTATACCTAACTAGTTGTTAAGTTATATAAGTGAATTGTAATATATATTTTTTAAAGAACTTTGATTGAATTGTATTTTTTCGTAATATGAAGGTTATTTAATTCCTAATTTTGTTTTGTGTCAGTCTGTGGCGTGGCGAGGCGATTTTTTTTGAGCCGTGACTCAGTTGATTTTTGGGGGTGGTGGTGGTAGATTTTTGTAAAATGTAGTATTGCTACTAAATTATGAACACAAGAGTTGAGATATCAGCAAGTTTATTTCTAATAATATGGATAAAATTGGAAATTGCCATGATAAATTAAATGCTTATACCTATTAATGTTTTTTTTCTATACAAGATGTGTTAAAGAAGCTTTTTTTTAAATATTGTTATAAATTATATTTAATTAAAATGATTATTATTTTTTTTATAGTGTTTAAAATGTTTTCATTTTATCCAATTTGTATGTTTTCTACATAGTATTTTTAATTTCGGTATACAACCTGTTTTGAGGGATGGGTGGCTGGGTGGATCGAATAAATATATTTGGCTCCTTCAATTAAAATTGTTCACCACGCCATTGGTGTCTGTCATCTCTTTTTGAAACAGTGAAAATGCTATTTTATAAAATAGCATTGTTATCTGTCTTTTTTTTAACTTTTAGTAGAGTAAAAATTCTCCAATTTTCTCCGATGAGCAAATTTTTAGAAAGTGAATCTAAAATTGTTGTACAAATGTTGTTAAATTTAAAAAATCTCTGTAGCTTTCAAAGTGTCATGAAAAACGAAAAAAAAGAATTAAGAAAAAATGAAAATTTTACGCAAAACTAATAGTGTCAAAACAATTATTGGTGTACCTCATATCAAAAATGTATAAACCGTAGATACTTTAAATTACCTCCAAATATTAAAAAGACGAATATAAATATTTTGACTCTGTTTGAACTTGAAATTCATAAACATTTTTTTTTTTTATAGCTTGCATTTGAACATTTAATAGACGATTGCTCATAAGTTTTTCTACCTTAAACAAAGTACAAATTTTACTGGAAAGTAACACTATTTATAGCCATAAGAAATTTTAGGTTTAGATTTATCTATTTTTAGTTATTAAATTTGATTATTTATACCAAGTATGGTGTCTCCACTTGAATCGATTCTCGTATACAATGATTTATCGTTAAATTTGAATTTAACACTTCCATTACAAGGAAATGCCTCTTGACTACTTCTGTACAGCATAGTGGTATAACCGATTACCCACATTTTAAAATGTTTATGATGGTAATTTTGTTTGTGGGTAAAAAATCTTCAATGCATGATAATCTATATATTAATATTCGCAAAAACCTTTTTGTTGTATTATTTGTACTGGCTTATTTGTTACATTTTATCTATGTATTACAGATAAGTTCAGACTGCAAAAGACAATGTATTGGAATAAAATAATCTAACCATTTGGCATGAGTTTAAACTAAAAACTAAAATACTACTACAATTTTAAATTATGTCTTATCTTAAAACGACTAAAAAAAAATTTCAAAATAAAACACAAAGAGATGGCGATGATCATTTTTCTACTTGTTTTTTTAGTTATTATCATAGAGGTGCCTTGATAGGTTTATCCATAAGTTTACTGCTGAAGTGGTTAATGCCGGGCACGAGGACAGTTATCACTTATCTGAACACGTTTAGTTGTAATGGTAACTGCCTGATGATCTCCCCCAAGTCAATAACTTAGATGTTTAATTTAAACGATTAAAATCAGCTGGACGTTACTGATCCGTAGGATAAACTCGTAGTTTTAATGAAAAACGTATTGGTCCTTATAGTTTGTACCAACAAAGTCGATCAGTTGTAATGGTTTATTTGGTACATTTTTTCTACATATTACGGATAATTTTAGACAGGGGGGAATGTATACTCTGCATAAGTTAACTATACCAATCAGCAAGAGTTAAAATTAAAAATTATAATACTTAAATTATATAATCATCACGTGTGCATAACAAATATAGAACAATATTTAATACATTTATCTTGTAACGTAGTGCTAGCTATTGTGTTTATAATAATGTAGCTATTTTTGTCTATTTATTTTATCATTATGTGATTAAGTTCTTATAAATATAACATTCTTTTTTTGATCAAACAAATACGAGTTATTTATATAAATTAAGAACATTTTTCAGGCCATAACAGTTATTGGAATATTGCACTATTGCAAACACAGTTAAATTTAAAAGAATGTACTCAATCATTTATTAATTTCGTGTTAAATTGTAATTGTTTAATTATTCATTGTATTTAACTGTCATGTAATTGTTTTAAGTTTAAAACTGAATATGCATAAAAATTTTCTATTAACTAAAATAAATTGTATGATTCACTATTAAAATTATATTTTTTGACGAACTTCCTTAAATTATTTTAATATTTATGTTTTAAAAATTATTTAAATATTATAATCTATAAACGAACACAAATTTAAAAAAAAATATCGAAACGTTATGAATAAATAATAATAAATAATAAATAATTATTGTACAAGCTTTTTATTTGAATTGCCATTAGTTTCAACATAAATACTAATAGCAATAGAAATGATAACTGAAAACTAATCAGATGTATGTAAGTTAATTTAATGTTGATTTTATAGTTTATTTAGTTTTTTAACCTATTATTATCTATTAATATTCTTTTTATAGCTACTACACTTTCATTTGTCTATATTAAAGCCAATATTTTTTGTGACAACGAATAATAACAAGATATTTATTATTTTAGGTAGGTAATTCATTATATTTTAAAACAATATGAATATAATATTCTCGTTTATTTGGATAACATATACCTACGCCACCGTGTACGGAAATGTTATTTCCATGCTAAGAATCCAATTAATGAGTGGTGGTCGAACACAATAATATATCAAGTGTATCCAAGATCGTTTAAAGACAGTAACAATGATGGTATTGGCGATTTAAAAGGTATTTATATAATATATTATGATGTCCATTAATCTATATAATATTATAACATATTATAAAACTAAGACAATTTTTTTCTCTGTATGCCAAGATCTTTAAAACAACGCAACGGATTTTGATTGCGGATTTTTTTAATTGATGAGTGATTCAAGAGGAAGGTTTATATGTATATAACATGCATAATATAGTAGACAAACAATGTCCCTTTTTTGTATGTACGAGCTTATCTTGAAAATAAATCTACTTATTTTTGTACGGTTTTCACTAATAAATCGGTCGAGTCACGGGGAAGGTTTTAATGTGTAATGATTTTCCTTGGTGAAATTAATTGGGCGGCCAAAAATAATAACAATCTATGTCTATACATATAAAAATAAATGTTTTTCTGTATGTTATTGAACTCCTCCTTAACCACTGGACATTTTTTGTGTGTTTTTGTGTGAGTCCCTGAATGGTTTAGATTCACAAATAGACTTAGTTGGTTCAACCCGGATAGAGGTGCTCAAACAGGTATTTTGAGATTTACGATGGAAATGTTTGTTTATAAATGGTTAATATTGGTTATAGGAGAAATAATTAGTAAAAATTAGTATTTTAAATGTTTCCCATTAGTTACTCTAGCAGATGAGGTAAAAGCATCCATCAAATCGTCGCACGCTTATGGTTTCGAATAAAGAAATTATATCTTAAAACAAATATAAGAGTTGAATGTATATTTGTAGCCATTATATAGGTTCTCAAAAATTACATATATAGTTGTTATTCAGAGACAAACATGGAAACAAGTTTTTATGCATACCAACTATTTTTTATGTCATATTATATTTCTATAGTTATTATTAATATATTCATAAATTGCAGATAGTTATATACTTGTCTAAAATATCACCCGGTCAATACTGCCATGCAGTATATAGAATGCTAATAATAATATAATATTAATGGTATACAAATGAAGTCTAAAGTTCCGATGTATTTAAATTGTTAATTAAAACTTATCAGGAACCTTATATTAGCGTTCCAGCTCTATTACCTAGAACCAACATTTTCATCAACATATATCGAAAACAAATTAAATAAACTCCAACAATTTTTATGTCTATAAATGATGAGAGTCAAAATAATTTTATATTGATTGTGTATTATATTTTCAGGTATTATCCAGAAACTAGATCATTTCACTGATCTTGGTATTGAGACATTATGGATTGGTCCACTCTTCAAATCGCCTATGGATGATATGGGATATGATGTTGAAGACTATTATAAGATAGATCCTGTCTTTGGAACAATGAATGTTTTTGAAGAATTAGTTTTTGAAATGAACAAGCGAAGTAAATGCCATACTTTGTTCAAAAGAATAATATTTAAATTTTATATAGTTCTATGTTTTTAATGATTTAATATCTAACCATTTTAATTTTAGATCTTAAGCTGATAATTGACTTCATACCAAACCATTCAAGTTACAAGTGCAAGTGGTTTAACAAATCAATTAAACAAGAAGGAAAATATTCTGATTATTACATTTGGCGTAACGCTTCAAATCAAGATGAACTGAGTAACTCGTCAATCACGCCGAAACCGCCAAATAATTGGGTAAATAAATAAGTTTAAATGTTTTTGGTACCTATTCATAATATTTCAAAAGCTTGTAAATACTAAATTGAACGATTATAGTAAGTCAAACAAACTTCGTTTTGAGGTTTTCGAAGTTTTGAGTAGGTAATAATTATTAAGAAAATCTAGTATCTATCAAAGGATTAATTAGTATATTTATAATTTATTTATTTTCACGTAGTTGAGTGATTTAGGAGGTCCTGCCTGGACATGGAATCAACAACGAAATCAATTTTATTTCCATCAATTTGGTAAGGAACAACCAGACTTCAATTTGAGAAATCCTGATGTTAAGCTACAACTTTTAGTAAGTCGCTGTATAAAAACTCTGGGAAAACATATAAAAAACGATTCGGCGATAATTGTTAGCATATATTATTAAGGATTTTTTAATCTATTAATACAACTTTAAGAATTTATTTTTCTATTAGTTGTACAATGTGGAATACATATGAGGAACGAGTTTTAGTGGTTAGGATCGGTCAGCATATTTTTATGATCTACTAATATCATTTTTAGCAATTTATTTTTCTGTTGTTCGATAGTTTATTAAGACGCTACACCCACAGTTGTTGTCTCCGTCTTACAATTATTTTTTATTTTTAAGATGGAGAAAACACATACGGTTGTAGCGTCCACTTAATTGTCTGTAGTACATTACTGTATATTGACAAACATTGTCAAAACTCTTGCTATATAATTCAATACTGTGTATTATACAGTACTATATATTCGTGGTATAAAAAGCTTCAAATTATTTTAAATACTAAAATATCATTGATAAATAAGTTATTGCAACAATTTTCCTACAATTAATATGTTTTGAATTGCATTAAAATAATTAAAATTGTTTTTTTTTTAATTATACATGTGTTGAGCATTAAATAGACAAAATATATCAAAAAGAATAATATTTACTATTAATATATGTTTATCATGTCTAGAAAAAACTTAATTAATTCTGGTCAAAATTCAAAATGTACCACTTTTTACTTTTTAAATTACATAAAATAAAAATGTACCTAGGTATTTAAAAAAGTTCTAACAATTGTCTATTTTTTAAGTTCTAACCATATCTAGTTGACAATTTAAATTTTTTCTCTATTTCTGAAGGTGTTTGAAGACCAAAACACACATAGGTACCTACCATTTGAAAATATACTAAAAGAAAAATAATTTATTTCGATCTATTCAGAAAATAAAATAATTATAAGAAATTTCTATTATATTGTATGTCGATTATTTACACGTACAGTCTTGGTATTGTTTAAAGGATGTAATGGAATTTTGGATGCATAAAGGAATTTCCGGATTCCGATTTGATGCTGTCGATTATTTATATGAAAATATTTCACTACTCGATGAACCGTTTTTGCCGGGAAGAAGCAATTCCACCGAATACAAGGATTTAGATCATATATATACTAGAAATCAACCAGAAAATATTGTTATTATATCAGAATGGAGAGCGTTTATGGATAATTATACAAAAAGCAAGAATAAATCAGTTTCAAGGTAAATTGTATGCATAGCTTCTATACATATAAACATTTTATTTCTAAAATCAACTAATTTCGGGAACCAGCGATGATGGACAGTGCTTAACCATAGCACATATTAGTAACTGAGCCAAGCTCCAAAACTAAACAACTTTATCTTATTGCTCATATTATGTTATTAGTAACATGACATATAATTAAATAAATACCTACATTTAATTATTAAAAAACATCGTTTTTTCTTTTATGTTGGATAGTTTAATGGCAACAGAAGCGTATTCCAACTTCAATATATTAATGCAATATTATGGTAACTCAACGATACCTGGATCTCAAATACCATTTAACTTAGCATTGGTAAAGATTCAAAAAGATGAGAATGTAGTTGAATCTATTGATACCATTATCAAATATTGGTTGGCTGATTTACCGGAAAACGCAGTGGCCAACTGGGTGGTACGTGTTTTTAAATAATATAATTATATATTATAATTATACTGTTTTCTTATGTTATTTTTAATAAATGCCTGTTCAATGCTTAATTAAATAACATGAGTAAAATTCACTGAACGTTTAATCGCGTACAGACGTACAGTATAGTAAGAAATATTAATATTATATAAATATTGATAATGTATAGTGTAAATGTAAATTGTATATTCTATGTGTATTATAGCACTAATAAATATAAAGTAATTTATCATTAATTATCTCATAATTTAGATGGAAAATCACGACAATGTAAGACTATCGTCGAAATTTGGCGCTTTAACGGTACCAATGTTCACGGCGTTAAAATTAGCCCTTCCTGGTATTGAAGTAACATATTATGGTTTTGAAATCGGTATGGAGGACAACATGTATTTGAGGCCAGAACAAGTAACAGATACCATTTTTGTGGCTGTTTCGAAATTATCGAGAACTAGAGATTACGAAAGATGTCCAATGCAATGGGATAATTCGATTAACGGAGGTATAATGCATAGAGCTGTATAATAAGAGAAATATTAATAATATTGATTTAAGTATTTAACAGCTACTAGGTACAACCTAATATATAGTTACACAATTAATGTAAAACTAAGTTGCTATATTATAATTGTATAGTTAAAAAAGGTGGCAATTTATTTTAAAGGTTTCACTAAAGAGAAAAAGTCATGGTTACCAGTAAATCCAAATTATTATAAACTAAACGTCGAATCACAGAAAAAAATTCCAACCAGTAACTATAATATTTACAAAAAAATGTCTCAACTTCGAAAGACCGAAACGTTAAAAAATGGTGATCTTCAGACTTATAATATTACTAAATCGATTTATATTTTAAAGAGGTAATTATAATTGGTTAACGTTAGATGCTCAAAAAAGTAAAGTGATTTGTTATTTCTATGTAACTAAACGTTTGTTTTTTTCAGGTCACTATTAGAACACGAATCATACATAGTCGTAACGAACTTTGGCAGTGAAACCGAAACGGTCATCTTGTCCAATGTCATTTATGATGTCAAAGATGAATTATTCGTTTATTTAGGAAGTGAAAATTCTGAATACATCACCGGGTAATTCGATTTTTAACTTAAAATATGTATAACGGATAAGCAGTTTTATATTTTATTAATTAATTTTTTTATGCATTTGTTTGTAGAAGTAAAGTATCTACCGTTTCAACTGGGTATCCATTACAACTGCGACCACAGTCAGTAGTCGTATTAACAGATAAATATATTGAACCTGAATCGCCAAGTAATAACACTAGTGGTTGTATAGAATCGAGTTCCAAATTTACTAGTCTCATCTGGGTTTTTTTACTTGCAAGATGGTTTTTATAAGTTTGTCTTACATGTATATAGTTGTTAATAGTAATATAAGTGAATTGTAATATATATTTTTTAAAGAAATTTGTTTGAATTGTATTTTTCTGGTAATGCTAAGGTTAATTATTTCCTATTTTTATTTTGTGTTTGTCATTTATTTTTGACGCTGTGAAAATGGTTTAATATCCAACTACGTCTGCACGTAAGCCACACAAATTGGATAGCAAACCTATTTTTAGGGAAAATACAAGTAGTTTGTGTATACTCTATACAGGTAGTACTGTAGATACTTGAAAATTTCACTGAATGTTTATACTAGCGTTTTGTATACACGATAAAATTTTGAAAATAATTTGACTCTTCTTGAGCTGTTTACGGACATTGTCAGTTTTCAATTTTTTTAGTTTTTTTTTTCTATAAATATTAATAAAATGTTATTTTTTTTTTGGTAAAAAACATGAAAATTTAATCCAAGGCTCCTGATATCCTGATATATTTCTACACTTATAGGAGTTGAAAAATATTAAAAATACGTAGGCACAATTTTTTATTATAAGCATTTAAAGTTCAAATTATACTGTTAATCTTAATTTTATATTGTTTTATTCTTATTATGTAATTATCAAGCTATCATAGTTGTACTAGCGGCTTTTATAATAAAAAAAAAAAAAAAGAAAAAAAAGTTCAAATTTTGACAAAATTTATCAAATTGTAAGATGTTCAACTTTTATAGCTAAGGATTGAAAATTTAAAACAAGGTTCTACGTAAATATGTTATATATAAATTACTTTGTGCTTAAACATCTTATATTTTTTTTACTTAGCTATTTTTACACGTAGTTTACGGAGGGTTTTTGTTGTGATATCACACATTTTTATTTTTATTAAAAAAATCTACTGCACAGCAGAGAGACACCCACTTAACCGTTTATTTTTAATTTATTGTAATTTTTGTTTTTAGGAGTATTGTATCAACTGTTCCTTCAACTGATAATCCAATAAAACTACGACCACAATCTGTAGTCGTATTAACAGATAAATTTATTGCACCCGTAATACCAACAATTAATATTCAAAATGCGAGCACACAAATCGGTTCCGTGTTATTTAGTTTACTCAGTGTTCTTTTACTTTTAAGATATTTCTTATGAATTTATCTTTCATAAACCATGATAGTACATTCGTACAATAATAAGTTATAACTGATTTTAGTTTAAATTTTAAATATTAATGACTTTGTTGTAATTCTTTTGTTTAGCATGTGTTATTTAATACAATTCTTATATTTATGAACCAATGACGACTTTTCAGCAGTTAATGAAAACTTGATAAAAAAAACTGTGACACCCATCTATTGGAGTTAGTTATGGTTGGTCTTTTTAAACTTCAAAGTTTTCTCTCGGGTAACTTTAGTTTGGTACTTATTATGAATGTTTGCTCCTATAAATTTATATTAAATTATCATAGTATTAAATTAATATTTTTTAATACTGGCTAGTGTGAATTTACTTTGAATGGAATCATAGTTATAAAATCTTTTTTCATTCAATCGTAACTATAGTACATATATGCACTGGTAACCGTTCGGATGGGCAGAATCAACGGTGATATAATAGATGTTCTAAACTGATGGTTAGAATATTGAAACCTACAAATTTCTTACCTATGTGTTATGATATATATTATATCTAATATAATATTGATTATAATAACTCGAATTATATTTGTAAAACCATTATAACCTAACGATTAGAGAAAAAGTTCTGAAAATCTTCACTGCACTTTCCTAGCCAATGTGAATCTAACAAGACCCAAAACAACAAAATCCGTTTACCAGTTTTGGAAAATGAAAATCTAGCAAAAAATAACTATCTGTGAAAACATAAATAATTTAAAAAAAAAATTTTAATTCCACATTTAGTATCTACTTGATAATCTCTTTTTAATGAGTTATCAATCAACTTTCTAGCTATCATAGTTTAGTAGAAAAGTTAAAAAATAGAAATTTTGGGACTGTTCACGCCGACGTTTTTATGGATTCAAGTGGTTTACCGCTTGGCTGTGATATAGAATTTCTCTCATTAATATTTTATATTAAAGCTATCTAAATTACCCACCTACTCATCATTACTGAGTTAAATTTTTATTATTTTTCTATTTAACACAAATTCTTGAAGTTTTCAAAATTCATACTTTTTTCATTTCAATTATCATACTTACTTGATTAAAAATCAAGAAAGTAATATGTCTCAAGGAATTTCACCGAATAGTTCGAACCAAAGTGGTAAGTACAATCCTATGAAACAGTTGTTAAATCTCAAAAGATTTTTAACAGTTTATCTACTAATCTTATGATTGCAATGGTTATTAACAAATGTTCTTGAACCATAACTAAAATTTTATTGATTTCAAAATGTATTTTAGCAGAATATTTGCCATGGTCTGGGATCGACAGTTTTTTTTCATTTAATAGTTATAAAGGAAATAATGTACTAGCTAAGTGCATTATGTATGGTCCAACGGGAAAAATAATTAGTATGGCTAAAAAAACCACGGCCAACCTTCGAAATCATATTACGGTAAGCCAATTATTGATATATTTATTTCATATCATGATAGCTACTAGTGTTGCTAATAAATTTGTTTAATGATTTATAAGATTATTATTCTTCAAAATACTGAATAATTTATATTAATATGGTTAGTTGTATTAACATTTGAGAGTTTATGTTACTTTTTTAAATAACTAATGAGTAATAATTTATGTAACAATGCAACTTATGAATAAAACTTGTATTTATTTTACAGAAAAATACACTTGAATTTGGCACTTTTATTTTAGTTTAAAAAAATAAAAAGATTTTAATTAAAATAACTATTTTTATTTAATGATAAAATAGTATTTATAGACATTCTGAAATGTCAATTTTTAATTATTTGAAATTCTGAGCGTAGCGAAAGATTTTAATGATGTGTGTTTTTTTATGTCTATTTCAACTTTTGGTACAGAAAAAATGCTCCAATTTTCTACATCAGAAACTTTTTAGAAAGTTAATCTAGTTGGTGTACTAAATATGTTAAATTTGAAAACTCTTTGTTGTTTCAAAAGTGTCATGAAAAAAAAAAAAAAAATTTAAAAAAAAATCTAAATTATACGTAAGACCAATGGTGTCAAAAAAATTATTGTGTACCTTATCTCAAAAACTTATAAATCGTAGACACTTTAAATTATCTCCAAATATTAATATTTATTTATTTATTATATCTTATGTACGCCAAATGGCAATTTACAAAATATATGTTATGTATCTACTAGGTATATTTACAACAACGATTGAAGTTGTAGTTTCAACCAAATTATAGATTTGTTTATAGAAATAAAATAAAATATATCTTAAGAAATTTAATTCTGACCTAGTAGGTAAATATACCCTAGTTAACTTGACTAGTCAGTTGTTATAATTTATAATCTAAGATTTTTTTACCCCCCTAAAAAAACATTTCTAACGTGGGGGTAGGGGGTAAAATATCCTAGCATACAATTAACGATCTGTTTAAAATAAACTAGGATATATTTACCTCCTAAATTTATTTAATTAGTAAATTACGTTTATGCAAGGCGTGTGCCGTGTCTGCGGTGTTGCGGATTGAGTAATCGCCATAAATTATAATCAGACAATCCATAAAATATTACATTAGGTATTAAATATTAGGTACCGGGTTACTTTGATTTCGTGGGGCTACTTTGATACACTTATATTTGCATTCACAAGAGTTCTATGATGATTTAATCTTTTTTTCATAAAATGGGGTTACTTTAATATCACATTAAGAAATATAGGTATCAAAGTTGCCCACGGCATTGTGTAAATTTGATAGCATATAAAAAAACATTGATATTTCTGAAGATATTATCAGAAATTTAATAATTAAAACGTTAAAAAGTTGAACATAATAAGCTGAAACTAGGATTTAATTTCGAGAGTTTTATTGTTAATACTACAGACATGGTATCCATAAAATAAAAAGTAAAATTGTCATAAAATAATAAAAAATTATCAAAGTAAGCCCATTTTACGGTATCTGTATAATAATAAAGTGGATAAAGTACATAAACGCTATAGCGTTGGTTTATAATCATGTCCCACATTTGTGTCTATTGATTTTATCAAAATGTATTATGTCATTAAGTTCTTAAATATATTATTAAGTATTAACTGGTATTTTTTATAATCAAACACATATACAATTAATTTATATAAAATAATAATATATTAGTTACTGTATTAGTTACAGTTGTTGGAACATTGCACCAGAACCAGAAAATTCAGTCGTTCTACAGTTGCACATCTCGCATTTACTCTAAACAAAAAAACAAAATTTAACGTTTATTCATTTCATTTTATATTACATTATAATTTATATTTTTTCATAAATTATTGTATTAAACTGTTTTATAAGTTCTGACTGTGGTATGCATAATATTTAACTATTTTTGATTAACAAAAAAACAAAAAATATATAACTAAACTATAATTATAAGGCTTGTTCAAAAAAAAAAAAAAATCATATATTTTATCAAATTTATTTAAATTTGTTTTAATATTATTATTTCTTTTTCTATAATTTGATGTTTAAAGGAAACATATTTCAATATAAATCTAATCACATGCGTTTTAAATTTGAAAATATAAGTATGGACAAATTATAAAATGTACGGATATTAATTTCATCTATATTCAAATATTTAAAATTAGTTTACTATGATGAATCATATCAATCATGACAACGGTGATTAACATTTAAAAAAAAAGCATTATTTGTTTAATTCAACTGCATCGATTCGGCCATTAATGTATTCAAATTATTACAGTTCGTCAGTGCCTATTATATGAGATACTCAATGAGAATACTTAAAAAAAAAAACAAATAACTATTGAAAATAGGACGATAAATTAAAGAAAAAAGTCAAGATTAATTTTTATTATGACATAATTTGTATTGAATAAAATGTTTTTAAGGATTTACAGAAGCGAAAAAACGTTGGTTGCCTATAAATTATTAAAAGCTAAACGTCGAATCACAGAAAAAAATACCAACTAGCAATTATAATTTTTACAAAACAATGTCTCAAATTCGGAAAATTGATGCATCAAAAAATGGTGACACCTTTTTGAAATAGTGATAATGCTATTTTTATCCGTCTATTTTGAACTTTTAGTAGAGTAAAAATTCTCCAATTTTCTCCGATCAGTAAATTTTTAGAAAGTGAATCTAAAATTGTTGTACAAATGTTGTTAAATTTAAAAAATCTCTGTAGCTTTCAAAGTGTCATGAAAAACGAAAAAAAAGAATTAAGAAAAAATGGAAATTTTACGCAAAACTAATAGTGTCAAAACAATTATTGGTGTACCTTATCTCAAAAATGTATAAACCGTAGATACTTTAAATTACCTCCAAATATTAAAAAGACGAATATAAATATTTTGACTCTGTTTGAACTTGAAATTCATAAACATTTTTTTTTTTTTTTATAGCTTGCATTTGAACATTTAATAGACGATTGCTCATAAGTTTATCTACCTTTAACAAAATACAAATTTTACTGGAAAGTAGCACTATTTATAGCCATAAGAAATTTTAGGTTTAGATTTATCTATTTTTAGTTATTAAATTTGATTATTTATACCAAGTATGGTGTCTCCACTTGAATCGATTCTCGTAAACAATGATTTATCGTTAAATTTAAATTTAACACTTCCATTACAAGGAAATGCCTCTTGACTACTTCTGTACAGCATAGCGGTATAACCGATTACCCACATTTTAAAATGTTTATGATGGTAATTTTGTTTGTGAGTAAAAAATCTTCAATGCATGATAATCTATATATTAATATTCACAAGAACCTTTTTGTTGTATTATTTGTACTGGCTTATTTGTTACATTTTATCTACGTATACAGATAAAGCCAGACTGCAAAAGAGAATGTATTTGGAATAAGTTAACAATAACCATTTGGCGTGAGTTTAAACTAAAAACTAAAGTACTTACTAATACAGTTTTATATCATGTCTTATCTTAAATCGACTAAAAAAAAATTTAAAAATAAAACACAAAGAGATGATCATTTTTCTACTTGTTTTTTAGTTATTATCATAGAGGTACCTTGATAGGTTTATCCATAAGTTTACTGCTGAAGTGGTTAATGCCGGGCACGAGGACACTTAACACTTATCTGAACACGTTTAGTTGTAATGGCAACTGCCTGATGATTTCCCCCAAGTCAATAACTTAGATGTTTAATTCAAACGATTAAAATCGGCTGGACGTTACTGATTCGTAGGATAAGCTCGTAGTTTTAATTAAAAATGTATTTGTAGGCATCTATAGTTTGTACAAACACATTCGATCAGTTGTAATGGTTTATTCGATACAGTTTATCTACAAGTTACGGATAACTTAATCAGGGGAGAATGTATACTCTGCATAATTATTTAACTTTACCATTCAGCAAGATTTAAAATTAAAAATTAGAATACTTAAATTGGGGGACGGAGTGGCCGGGCGGACTAAGGCATTCACATATCGGCACTGGTTCGATGAGGTCGATCACGGGCGACATTTTTCTTTGAGCAAGTCACGGTGTCCGGAGAACAAGAGCCGCCATCCCCCACCCGGGCATGGCAGATACCTAAACAAACACACACGTATAAACAAATCTACAGTATCCTCCCCTAAAGTACCACATGCTAATGCCTTAGTAGTTAAAAACCTTAAACCTAAAAAAAAAAAAAAATATTTAAATTATATAATCATCACGTGCGCATAACGAATATAGAATAATATTGAATACATTTATCTTATAACGTAGTGCTAGGTATTGTGTTTCTAATAATGTAGCTATTTGTGTCTATTGCTTTTATCATTATGTGATTAAGTTCTTATAAATATAATATTCTTTTTTCGATCAAACAAATACAATTTATTTATATAGTTTAAGAACATTTTTCAGGCCATTGCCGTTATTGGAATATTGCATTGGATTATAGCTATACTTTCATTTGTCTATTTTAAAAGCCAATATTTTTTGTGACAACCAATGATAACAAGATATTTATTATTTTAGGTAGGTAATTCATTATATTTTAAAACAATATGAATATAATATTCTCGTTTATTGGGATAACATATACCTACGCCACTGTGTACGGAAATGTATATTTCCATGCTAAGAATCCAATTAATGAGTGGTGTTCGAACACAATAATATTATATCAAGTGTATCCAAGATCGTTTAAAGACAGTAACAATGATGGTATAGTTGATTTAAAAGGTATTTATATTTTATAAAATATATTATGATGTTCATCAATCTATATAATATTATATATTATATAAATGACAAAAAATGTTTGTACCTTTTTTATGCATTCCTAAACCATTCATACGATTACGATAACATTTGGTACAGAGATAGATTAGACCACGGGCAAGGACATTTTATCACAAAAAGAAAAATAAGAGGCCGGGGAGGTTCTCAAACAAGAGATTTAAACAGGGATTTTTTTCATTGGAAATTTTTGTTTATAAATGGTTTTTATAAGTTTTAATAATAATTAATATTATTATTAATTGTATTTTACTTCATTAATTTTTCTTTATCTATACATACGAGTGTTTGGTTTTTTTCTTATTATTAATTGGATTTTAGTACAATATTAGGTTAGGTTAGGATTTTGTATTAAATGATTATATAAATTTGATAAATTATACACGTACCACTTAGGGTCCGTGATCCACCGAAGGTAGATTACCTACCTTATACTTTTCACGTAATCATAAAAACCTAGCAATAACAACGCATTCGTCCAGCTAGTTGTTATATAGAGACAAACATGGAAACAAGTTTTTATGCATATCAACTATTAGAATCTATTTCTAAAGATATTCTTTATACCATATTATATTTCTATAATTATTATTAATATTTTCATAAATTGCAGATAGTTATATACTTATATAAAATACCACCCGGTCAATACTGACATGCAGTATGTATAATGGTAATAGCAATATAATATTAATGGTATACAAATTGAGTCTAAAGTTCCGATGTGTTTAAATTGTTAATTAGAACTCATCGGGCACCTTGTATTACCGATTCCAGCTTTATTACCTATAACCAACATTTTAATCAACATATTATATTGAAAACAAATTAAATAAACTCCAACATTTTCCATGTTTATAAATCATACGAAGAGAGCCAAAATAATTTTATGTTGATTAAATTATTTTATAATTTAGATGGAAAATCACGGCAATTTAAGAATATCGTCGGAATTTGGTGCTTAAACGGTACCAATGTTTACTGCGTTGAATTTAGCCCTTCCCGGTATTGAAGTAATATGTTATGGTTTTCAAATCGGTATGGAGGACATTATGTATTTGAGGGCAGCACAAGTAACAGATACCTTTTTTGTGGCTATTTCGAAATTATTGAGAAGTAGAGATTATGAAAGGTGTCCAATGCAATGGGATGAATGTAAAACCAAGTTGCTATATTATAATTTTATAGTTAAAAAAAGTAGCAAACTCTGTTAAAGGTTTCACTGAAGAAACAAAGTCTTGGTTACCAGTACATCCAAATTTTTATAAACTAAACGTCAAATCACGAAAAAAAATATCAACTTGTAACTATAATTTTTACAAAAAAATGCCTCAACTTCGAAAAACTGAAACGTTAAAAAATAGCGATCTTCAGACTTATAATATTATTAAATCAATTTATATTTTAAAGAGGTAACCAAAATTTACTAACGATAACCCACTTGTCACCCATTGTCAGTGTTGAGAATCATCTAGGTAATTTTATCTAGACAAATTATCCAGGTAAAATTATTTCTTTAATTATCTTATCTAGATAAAAATAATTAAATCATCTAATTATCTCATCTAGATAAATGTAATGGTTATCTGTGGTAATTTATCTAGGTAAATAATATAAATAAGAATATTTTTAAATACTGAAATAGCCAATAATTTACGAGAACTGAGTAGTGATTCCAAATTCCAATATTATTATAGTTAAAAAAAGAAATGTTTACTGAAATATTGTCAATTTTATTTTGTTATTTTATTTTTATTCAAGATGTATTAAAAATTTAAATTGTATATTATTTTAGTTGAGAAATGACATTAAGGATTTATTAATTAATAAATATTATCTAATTAGTAATTACTAACAAATTACATTATTTATAATATAATTTAAAAAAAAATTATCTATTTTTTATCTAGATTAATGTATGTGTATTTTTATCTTTATCTAAATGAAAAAAAAATGATGTTATATTTTATCTTATCTAGATATATTTTTAATTATGTGTTATCTTATCCAAATGATTTTTTGGTTATCTTTTCCCAACACTGCCAACCGTACAGCTGAGTGACACCTACTTACCGACCTTTTTTTTTTTGTAGCTATACAATAAATTATAATTTAATTTAAACTAACACATTCATTACACTAACATAGTTAATGATAAGGTACTATCACGAAAATGATGGTGTTATAGATTTAATAAGTATATAATAACCAATAAGTATACAACATTAAATTAATACAATATAGACAAGTTTTACTCAAAACCAGTATATTGTGACAAAATTAATTTTGTTTTTTTGTGCAACTATCATAAACGAATAAATGTTAGTACTTCTTTTACCAAATAATATTTTCATTAGCATTTTCTGTACATTTGAAAATATTTCTCAATATTTTGGGCCAACTATGGACACAATAAGACATTTTTATCAGTGTTCATCACACACTCAATCCTAATGTCATTGTATTATATGAATAGTACATGACGCGGTCTCGCGTAATGGAAGTTTGAATTCAAACAGCCTTTTACGCGGAGAGCCGCGCTGTGCTTCTCAAACGAACCGCCAATCGACGACGGACGATGCCAGGATTGTCGGCCGGACGTTCGGTGAACCGGACCAAGACTAGAAAATGACCAGTTTCTTTTCGCAGACCGCGGACAACGCACGTTCCCGCGAACCGTACTTCGACACGCGTCAACACAACGGAGACTAGTTTTAGGTCTGGTTCACATAAAAGAAATAAACACCACAATATCCAAAGCAATCGCACTGTGTTTTTTTTTCTTTCTTTATATTTTTTTTTTCGGAATTATTTTTCATTCGGTCACCGCACCGTCCCCGCGGCTCCCCACAGGTCCGCATCATGCATTGGATTTTAAACATACAAAACTTTTACATACTCTTAAATCACAATAGTTATTTATATTTTACATTGCATGTTATTATATTTATAAATTATAATATTATACTATTATGATATTACACAATTCAGTGACGTTTAATATGGCGTAAGTGTTGCTCAAACAACACCTTGGTATGGGTGGTTGGGTGGGTGAGTACTGATAGATGGGAAATAGTACTTTTTATCGGTAGGTATGTGTAACAATATTATAAGTTGTGGGTCACCAAAAATGATTTGAGCAAAACCAATTTTTTTTTATATTCACGCCAATGTTACAGATATAATATTACACATTTAATACACTCGCCTAAATGTTACATATTATATAATTATAATAGAACTTTATAAATGATTGATACCCGGCGGGTTATTACCTACGTGTAGGTACTGTGTACGTCTTCAACCCAATAAGTACAACGTATCGCAAGACGATATTACTATAATAGCAATAGTGAAGTGGATACTACATATAGTCATAAACTCATAATCATCACGAGTGTACAGAAATAATGTAGATATATTATTACTTTATAGCTGTGGTCTTATGGATTGATCAACCCACGTAATCCATAAATATTTTCATATTATATAATCAAAAAATATGTACATAATAATAAAAATTTAATTTTTTTTAAATGTTTGATATGTAAACGCACGCCTTACGCCACCAGGTTA
This sequence comes from Sitobion miscanthi, assembly GCA_008086715.1. Lineage (NCBI taxonomy): Eukaryota > Metazoa > Arthropoda > Insecta > Hemiptera > Aphididae > Sitobion > Sitobion miscanthi. Next base: position 7,269,266 of record CM017797.1, read on the forward strand.
TATAATAATATACTTAAGTACCTATTTGTGTTTATTGCTTTTATCATAATTATTATGTGATTTGGTCCTTAAATAGATATATTATCCTTTTTTATGATCAAACACATATCATTTTATTTCTATAAAATATGAACATTTTTAAGGCAATCTAGTTTTTAGAATATTGCACCGTTGTACACACTTCAGCGTTGCTCTTTTGCATTAAACTGTCTTGTAATTGTTGTAAGTTTAAAATGTATATAGTATACATAATATTATAGCTATTTAAACTTATTTAATTTTATAGAGTATATAATATCGCTAAACAACTACAATTCTGTTTTTCTAAATAAAAACCCGATTTTTTTTGCGATACCAAATAATAATACAATATTTACTATTTAAAGTACTTTATTATATTTTAAAACAATATGGGGACATTTCATGTATTCTTGTTTATGGTGATAGCATATACATGCACCGCCGTAAACGGAAATGTGTATTTCCATGCTACAAAACCAACAAATGAGTGGTGGTCGAACACAATAACATATCAAGTGTATCCAAGATCATTTAAAGACAGTGACAATGATGGTATTGGTGATTTAAAAGGTATTTATATAATATGATGTCGATTTGTTATTATTTATTTTACACAAAATGTTCAGGTATTACCCAGAAACTAGATCATTTCGTTGATCTTGGTATTGAGACATTATGGATTGGTCCGCTTTTCAAATCACCTATGGATGATATGGGATATGATGTTGAAAACTTTTATGAGATAGATCCTATCTTTGGAACAATGGCTGATTTTGATGAACTAGTTTTAGAAATGAAAAAACGAGGTAATTATTATTTGTTAGTCAGATTAACAGCATATTACTTGTTATAGATTACTGTGAATATATATTTTTTAGATCTCAAATTAGTAACAGACTTTATACCTAATCATTCAAGTTATAAATGTGAGTGGTTTAAGAAATCAATTGAAAGAGAAGACAAATACGCAGATTATTACATTTGGCGTAACGCATCAAACCAAAATGAAGTTTTAAGAAACTCAACAATAAAACCAAAACCTCCAAATAATTGGGTAAATAACATATTTTATAAACTTCAAAATTCCTAATATTTAAATATTAAATAATATTGTAATTTTAAAAGCATTTTATCAAATGTTAATTAAATGAAAAGGATAGACATTTTCAAAATGGTATTAGCTTAGTTTTACCAACCTCATCATGTAAAATAGTTGTAATTGATATTTATAAAAATTTTTAAATTAAAAATAATTTACTTTGTTAAATATTGAATGAAAATCGATTTTTACATAGTTGAGTGTATTTGGTGGTACTGCCTGGACATGGAATGAAGAACGCCAACAATTTTATTTACATCAATTCACTTCAAAACAACCGGACTTTAATATAAGAAATCCAAATGTTCAGAAAGACGTTTTGGTAAGTAATTAAAATATAATTAAGAGGATGCTACACACACGTGAATTTGTTTTGCTTTATTGACATGCAAATAAAATAAAATAAAATAAAATAAATACATAATAATAAGTAATAACCTACTTGATATTCGTTCATAATTTTCAGTATAGTTTTTTTTAATTATTCGAAAATTTAATTATTTTCAACTCAATATATTGGTAATTTTGTTGGTATTCGATATTTTGATGTTTTATCTATTAATAACTCGCTTGAAAATTAAAATATCAAAAACTTGACTGCACTATCTTGAAATTTGTTATTTATAACGAAGCATAAAGTTAGTATGTTAGTGTTTGTAAAAACAAGGAGTTTTTTTCTATATTTTATCAGTGTACATTTATTGTGCAATTTTATTTAAGGATATATTGGCATTTTGGATGGATAGAGGCGTTATTGGATTCCGAATTGACGCTACTAAACATTTATATAAAAGTGATACATTTCTTGATGAACCATGTCTAAAGAGCGACTTCGAATGTACAATAAACTTTGATAGTTTAGATCATATTTATACAGTAGATCAACCTGAAATCATTGAAATTATTAAGGAATGGAGAGAATTCGTCGATAATTATTTGAGAAATAAAAATATCCCATTTTCTAGGTAAATCATATTTTGTGAACGTAATTTTAAAAGTAGCAACTTATATTTAATTTTCTGAAATTCACAATATTGTATTAATTAATTTTTATATTTGAACAGTTATTTAAGCACCGAATCCTACTCATCGATAGCTGTATTAATGCAATACTACGGCAATTCAACGAAACCTGGAGCTAATGTACCATTTAACCTTAGATTAGTAAGAAATGTTGATAAAAATAATATAATTGAATCTATAGACAAAATTGTTAAAGATTGGCTAGATAACATGCCTGAAAACCAGGTGGCTAATTGGGCGGTAAGTACTTTAAAATATAAAACTATTAAGAAAATATTAAATGAGATGTTCAAAATAAATTATGATAAAAGTACAGACACTAATAATAATCTTATTGTATTAAATACCATACAATATTACTTCAATACATTGATTTACACGTTTATAAATATTTTTCAATTATTCAAAGACATATAATTGTAACTATATCATACATTTTTTAAGATGGAAAATCATGACAACCTAAGAACACCAACCAAATATAGTCCTGAAATGGCGACACTCTTTACAGCTTTTAAATTATCACTCCCTGGAATAGAAATTACATACTATGGTAGCGAAATTGGCATGGAAAATACTTATGTGAGATCAGACCAATCACAAGATCCTGGTAATATGGGAGGTAACGATGCCCATCTATCCAGAGATAATGGCAGGACTCCAATGCAATGGGATAGTTCAATAAACGCAGGTACAACATAATTACACATGCTAATTTTACATACATATTCCTTGAGACTCTTAGAGTATTTATAGCTTAGTTCTCCAACTTATATTGGTTGCTATAAGGCGGTGCACATTGGTGGCTCATAGGTACCAGAATTCAGTTTTGGCTCGTGAAAATCGAATATTTTTTTTCTCTTAAATCTAGATTTATCATTGGTTACAGAAATCAAAGAGACTTTTATATAATAATTTTTAAGATATTCAAATATATAGTATATAAAAATGAATGTATGTTGTTCCATACAATCATTTATTGATATGTATACTCAAAAACAACTCATTCGATATTGACTAAAATCACTGAGATTGTTCTTAGATATTTTATTAATATGTAAAATGTAATTTTAACTATACGTTTAAAAATATACCAAGTGATATATTCAATGCCAGTGGCGGAACAAAATTGTGGAAGCTTTAAAGCATATTGTATATTTTAAATATTTTTACCACTACCTTCTTTGAATCAAAATAAGCAGCAGAAGATATTAATAATTATTAATTATGATATTTGAGTTGACATTTTACGATTATACACTCACCCGACCATTTCAGACATGAAGCAATTAATTTAAATAATCCTATGTCTGGCCGCCACATTGGACCAATATCCGGCACAGGTAGATTGGCTATCCCAGTAGAATTAGTTCGCAAAGGTTGCACACCGACGCCGTGCCGATTTGCCTGCGCTATGGAGGTACTTATACTAAAACTGAGACAAACCTTTAAAGGGCCATGACTTATGAGTTCTTTTTTCCCAGACGAAATCTGGTTATACGCATATATCATACACATTTTAAATTTTAATATACAAGTATGGAGAAATTATAAAATATACGGTTATCAATTTAATCTATCTCGAATGAAAAGGCCTTTAATGTATAATTTTATGATTTAAAATGCACAAATTAATTAACTTATAAATAAAATAATTAATTTTATAATTAAAAATCCAGTCACAATTTTTTTTATATAAGCATTAAAAGCTCAAATATTGACACATACGTAAAAACGACGAAAATTTCCAAAATATATTGAGTTAGAAATTCATAAAAAATTTTCGTATTAAATCTAAGATTTGAAAATGTAATATAAGATTCCTCATAAGTTTGTCTACCTTTATCAATAAAAGTCAAATTAAATTTTTATGAACGTTTGAAATTCATATTATTACAACATTTGCAGGTATTCACTCGATTTCTCATGTAGCGATTTTCTCATTTTATTGCAATTAAAAAACGAATGACTGTAGATACTTGAAAATTTCACTAAATATTTATATTGGCATTTTCTATACACCATACAATTTTTAAAATAATTTAACTTTTTTTAAGCTGTTTACGGACATTGTTAGTTTTCAAATTTTTTTGTTTTTTTTTCAATAAATATGAATAAAATGTTATTTGTTTGGTAAAAAAAGCATAAAATGTAATACAAGGCTCCTGATACATAATTATTAAAATTAGAGCAGTTGAAAAATATTAAAAATACATAGGCACAGACAAAATTTATCACATTTAAAATTTAATAATTAATTTTGTAGTTAAAAATGTATAAAATTTTCAACTTTTATACCTAAGGATTAAACATTTAAAACAAGATTCCACGTAAATAGGTTATTATATTAATTACTTAATTACCTTAATATAATAAGTAACATCATAGCTAGGCTGACTGACCGTTTTTGCTCAGAATCGTTTTTCTTATGCATTGAGATTATATCATTGAATTCAAATTTAACACCATCTATTACAGTGACCCATTTGTAAACTATTGTACAGCAGAGTGACATTCATAAGCGTGCGTGGAAATTTGTGGCAGGGTGGGCTAAGTCAATAAAAATTAAGAAACCTGAACTCTGATGGAAGAAACTTTTTAAAATGTTATACATATTTTAATTTACCTACTCATAATCACCCACTCACCAATCATTCATATGATAAAAAACAGATACATATTTTTTAAAAATTAAATAAGAATTATTTCAATTGTCAACACAGTTTTAAATTTTAAATAAATACAATTTCGCAACCTGTTGTGGTAATAATATGTTATCAATTTTATTTTTAAAGACATTTAATTTATTATCATTGAGTATCAATGTTATTTTTCACCTACCTATTTAATGTTTTATGATTCAAAATATCAAAAATCGTGATGTTTAAATCATGTATTACTAATTACTATGTATACAAATTTTGGTACGTCTCGCAGGGTGAGCCATGGCCCACCTAACCCCTTTGTGCGCATGCTTATGGCGACATCAACTCATACCCACCTTTTTTTAATTTTATTTTTTAATATTAATAAGCTATGTTAATTCGTTTTAATGGTTTCATTGAAAAAAAAATTGCCTAGTTATGCTTAATCTAACTTTTCAATCTTAATTTATATAAACTAAATGTCGAATCATAGAAGAAAATACCAACTGCAATTTTTACAAAAAAATATCTCCCGATACATTTAAAAATAGTGTTACCATCATTGGTTACAGAAATAAAAGAGACTTCTCTCTCTATATATGTCCAACCACGTTAAACAATATACATAGTGGTATATCCAAAATCCGTCACTGGCGGATTGACATCTCAGTAAAATTAGTTCATAAATCGAGGTTAGTACAACGTCACCACTCACCTATTTGCCCATGAACTAAGGTACAATAAAACCAAGATACACATATAGTGTTAGGTTTTATAATGTGTGTTTTTTCCGGACGTAGTATACAGCTATTCATACACATTTTAAATTTAATATATAAGTATGGAAGTATATAAGGTTTATAAAGTATACGATCATCAAAATCGTCTGTATTGAATGATAAGACTTAAAATAACTATTGAAAATTAGTATATAATGATGATAACTGTTACATTTCAAAAAAACGTATTAAATTTTAAAATAAATATAGGTCCTATTTACGATCTATTCAAAGAGGAGTCTTAATTATTAAATATAATTTGTATTGTATTAAATGATTTTAAGGATTTACCAAAGGGAAACCTTGGTTGCCAGTAAATCCAAATTATTATAAACTAAACGTCGAATCACAGAAAAAAGTACCAAATAGCAACTACAATTTTTACAAAAAAATGTCTCAACTTCGGAAAACCGATACATTAAAATATGGTGATCTTCAAACGTATAATATTTCTAAATCGATATATATTTTAAAGAGGTAATCAACATTTTAATTAATTAATTATTTTTTGAAATAATATTACACATTGTTCTTTTTTGTTAGTTATTCTAAACCGTTTAATTTTCAGGTCATTATTGGAACGTGAATCGTACATAGTTGTAATGAATTTTGGAAGTGAAACAGAAACCGTCATATTGTCCAATATCATGAAGAGCCCCAAAGAAGAACTTTACGTATACTTAGGAAGTGAAAATTCTGCATATAATCCCGGGTAATTAGAATTTACAAATGTTTTGCTATTAGTAATGACTCGTTACAATAAATTAATTTACAGTTTTATTTTAAATTCTGAGCGGAGCGTGTACTTTTTTAATGTCTTCTTATATGATATGTAGCCAAAATATTGTTTTGGTTTTATAATTCAGTATTTTTTCCATTCGGGAGTTTTCCAAAATCACCCGAAAAACAAAAAAAGAGTAATAATAAAAAAAGGGAATTTTACGCGAAATCGGATTTCGACGAAATCGATATTGGTTTTTAAACTAACTCTAAAAAACTGTCTCAAATACTAGAATTTTCACTGAATGTTTGCTTTAAATTTTTCATAAAATTTTAACTCATGTTGAGCTATTTATATGCATATTAAAATCCGTAAATTAACAACCATTTTCTTATTTTGTTGTTATTCATAAAATAATAACCGTAGGTACTTGAAATATACACCAAATATTTATTTTATTATTTCATATTCTTGTTATAATTTTTAAAACATTTTGACTCTTTTTGAGCTGTTTATGGACATTTTCAATTTTTTAGTTTTTTAAAATATCAAAACAATTTTATTCGTTGGGTCAAATAGCTTGACAATTTAATACAATGCTTCTAATATATTATTACAAATAAATTGATAAATATTAAAAAGATACATTGGCACGATGTTCTTATAAGCATTTAAAGTTCAAATGTTGACAAATTTCATCAAAATCTCGAAAATTTTTAAATTATTTTGTGGATAAAAATGTTAAAAATATTCATTGCAGAAGAATTAAAAATGTAAAACAAGGTTCCAAAGTAAGTAGTTAATTTTGTAACCAAAAATCTAAAAAATATATAAACACAATTTTCTGATAGTTATATTTTAAGATAAAATTTGAACAAAATTACGTCATATATTAAATAACCAAGAACAACATTTTAGTTATTTTGTCGTACCTAATTTATAAATATTTTCGTGTGTACTTGAAACATTCTCAAGTATATTATTATATACAAATATTGGAATATGATTATTATCTTATTTGAAAATAATATTAATTCAACTTACCGACTTCCGTATAATAATAACAATATAAATATAATATAAAATAATATCCTAGGCTGACAAACCGACTTCGCCCAGAATCGTTTTTCGTATTCAATGATAGTATACCATTGAATCAGATTTAACACCATACATTACAATTAACCACTTGTTACCTACTGTGAAGCAGAGTAACACCCACTTACTCTCTTTTTTTAAATTTATTGTAATTTTTGTTTTTAGGAGTACTGTATCAACTGTTCCTTCAACTGATAATCCAATAAAACTACGACCACAATCTGTAGTCGTATTAACAGATAAATATATTGCACCCGAAACACCAACAATTAATATTGAAAATGCGGGCACACAAATCGGTTCCACGTCAATTATTTTGCTCAGTGTTCTTTTACTTTTAAGATATTTCTTATGAATTTATCTTTCATAATAGTACATTTGTACAATAATTAGTTATAACTGATTTTAATTTAAATTTTAGATATCAATAACTTATTGTTGTAATTTTTTTTGTTTGGCATGTGTTATTTAATAAAATTCTAATTTATAAACCAATGAAGACTTTTCAGAAGTTAATTAAAACTTGATAAAAACTGTGACACCTATCTATTGGAGTTAGTTAACTTACTATGGTTGGTCTTTTTAAACTTCAAAGTTTTCTCTCAATATATCCTTCAAAAATACAGACATTTTTAAAAATTTTTTTTAGAAATGCCTGATACCAAATCATAATTATTATGATATAATAATAGTATTTTTATACTTTGTATATGTAATAAACATTCTTCTTAAAATATAGAAATATTTGTCATCCCCCATCGTTCAAGAAAACTAAACTCCTAAATAGTCATAATTAAATAATAGTCTAGTTAATAAAGACTACCGATGTACAAATTTTTTATTTCCACATTATTTATAGTCATGAGAAATTTTTAACTTTGATTTATCTATTTTTAATTATGAAGTTTGATTATATATACAAGTATGGTGTCTCCATATCGATGTACAAATTTTTTACTTACACATTATTTATAGTCATGAGAAATTTTTAACTTTGATTTATCTATTTTTAATTATTAAATTTGATTATATATACAAGTATGGTGTCTTCCCTTGAACCGATTTTCCTATACGATGATTTACCTTTAAGTTTAAATTTAACACTTCCATTACAAGGGCATACTCGAATACTACTGTACAGCAGAGCGATATACCCGCGTATCCACATTTTAAAATTCTTATGATGGTATCTTCAATGCATAATAATCTATATATTATTAAATCGCAAGAACCTTTTTGTTGTACTAGTTGTAGGTACTGGTTTATTTGTTGCATTACAGATACGTATTACAGACTACGCATTACAGATAAGATCAGTCAGCGAAGGACTTAATAAGTTAACCCAATCATTTAGCGTGAGTTTAAACTAAAAATTAAAATACTTACTACTACTGTTTTATATTATGTCTTATCTTAAATAAACTAAGGAAAATTTAAAAAATAAACCTCTAAGCTATGGCGATGATAATTTTTCTACTTGATTTTTAGTTATTAATTATAGAGGTACCTGGATAGGTTTATCCATAAGTTTACTTCTGAAGTGGTTAATGCCGGTGTTGCAGGTTTCTAAAACGGACAAATGTTTTTACCCCCGTTGAAAAAACTAGGTTATTTTATCCCCCTAAAAACATATTTTTAACTTGGGGGGCTAGGGGTTATATCCCAGCCTATAGTTTACGATAATATGTTTAAAATATATTAGGATATATTTACCTCCTAAATGTATTTAATTAGTAAATTATGTTTATGCGTAGTATTGATAAATCGCCATACACTATAATAAGAAAATCCATAAAATATTACATTTTCAAATATTAGGTACCTATATAATAATATAAATAATAAATAGTTGAAGTGTATAGAGTGTTATGTAACATGTTATATAACGCTGGTATATAATAATAATGTCAACTCTCTATACTTCATCACAAGCTTCGGCTTAAAGACGTAGGTACATGTATTTATATATTATATATTGTATTGTGTTTATATTATGCAAATTAAAAAAAAAAAGAGGTTGGTAAGTGGATATCGCTCTGCTGTGCAGTAGGTTGCAAGTGGGTCACTGTAATGGATGGTGTTAAATTTGAATTCAATGTTATAATATCATTGTATAAGAAAACGATTCTGAGCGAAAACAGTCAGTCAGCCTATGATGTTACTAAGTATATTTGATGATATTATTGTGAATAAAGTAATTTATATATAACCTATTAAGAAGTGGAGACTTGTTTTCAATTTTCAATCCTTAGCTATAAAAGTTGAACATTTTATAAATTTTTAACTACAAAATAATTATTAAACTATAAATTTGATAAATGTTGTCAAAATATGTACCTTAAATGCTTATAAAAAAAAATTGTGCCTATGTATTTTTAATATTTTTCAACTACTATTAGAATGATATATCAGGAGCCTTATATTAAATTTGTTGTTTGTTAATTTTGTTAGTTGAGTATATTAGGTGGTACTGGCTGGACATGGAGTAAAAAGCGGCAACAATTTTATTTCCATCAATTCAGTTAAAAACAACCTGACTTTAATAAAAGAAATCCAAATATTCAAAAAGGCATTTTGGTAAGTAGGTAAAAAAATTATAACTAATAGGATGCTACACACACATGAATTTGGTTTGCTTTATAGACATGCAAAATAAATAAATAATAATAAGTAATAAGTTATAACTAATAACCTACTTGATTTTCATTTATAATTTTCAGTATAAATATTGTATGCATTGTTTATACAATAAAATAATAAAATTAATAAATACAAATCATAATTTTATATTAATATTATGGTGAATAGTTTAATGGCAACTGAATATTATTCAGACGTGAATAATACTAATGCAATATTACGGCAACACAACGAACCCTGGAGCTCAAATACCATTTAACTAAGCATTGGTGAGGTGTCCAAAGGTCACATCGGCGTAACCAGGGGGGCTTAGCCCCTCCATACTTTTATTTAGCCCCCCTATGGGGTTTTACTTTTTAGTCCCTCCTTAAGCTTGTAGTCCGGATACCCTATGAAGTATTTTATTAATTATTATTTCATCATTTAGATTGAAAATCATGAAAATTTAAGGACGTCATCGAAATATGGTGCAGAAACGGTAACCTTTGGTAGTGAAACTGAAACAGTTATCTTGTCCAATGTCATATGTAATCTCAAAGATGAACTATTCGTATACTTAGGAATTGAAAATTTTGCGTACAGCCCCAGGTAATTAGGTTTTTGAACTTAAAATATGTATAACGGTTAACGGATTATCAGTTTTATATTTTATGCATTTATTATTTTTGTGTTTTTGAATTCAGGAGTAATAAGTATCTACAATTTCTTCAACCGGGTATCAATTACAATTGCGACCTCAGTCAGTAGTCGTACTAACAGATACATACATATACAGGTGATTCAATTTTGGAATATTTTTTATCCTTATAATTTTTTAAGTTTTTTACTTTTTTGAATGACAGCATAGCGTTTTAATTTCATATTCCAAAGCAGACTATTTTTGTAGATTATTTTGATGATTCATAAAAATTGAATTTAGGTCGACTAGTTTATAAGTTATAAGTATTTAAAGTTTAGATAGGCGGAGTGGAGTGGTATGGGGATACCCCGAAAAATGTTTGTCCGCTACTCCGTTTGTCTAAAATTTAAATACTTATAACTCATAAACTACTCACCCTACATTCAATTTTTATGTATCAAAATACTTAGATAATAAATATAAACGAAAAAAATAAAAACTGCTTTGGAAAATTAAATTAAAACTCTATGTTGTCATTCAAAAAAGTAAAAAACTTAGAAAAATATAAGGATGAAAAATATGATTTTTTAATGAAAACTCTGTTTTTTAACAATTTGAAACTATGAAAAAAATATTTTCAAAAACATTAATACTTTTTGAGATTAGAGTGTTTTACGCTTAATGAATCACCCTATATATTGAACCAGAATTACCTTTTTTTCTTTTTTTTTTCTTCTATTGAGAACCGGGGAGAGAACCCCCCGCTCCCATCGTTTATTGACAAACACAACTAATCTTTATTTTTATTTAATTTATTTTTTCTTTTTAATTTATACAACTAGTTATCAATAATTACATCTATATGCGTCCGTCAGGTGCGCGGCCCAAGGGGCTTCAGTCAAAATAGAAAAAAAAAACAAAGAGACAAATTGCGTATGGCTATATGAGTGTTGTTGGTCCGACTCGAGTTCTTGTACTGTCCTGTAATATAATGGCCTCTCGCCTTCCCGGTGCGCGTCCTCCGGCTTTGGTGCGACGGCCAGCCTTCTGACGGACCAAGAAACCTGAATTACGTAGAAATACTAACAATTTTATTTCCATCAATTCAGTTAAAAACAACCTGACTTTAATACAGGGCATGGAACCGCTTATGAAAAATTCGGTTACCGGTTACCAAAATGATTCCTAAAAATGTGATCACTGGTTATCGGTTTGGAAGCGGTTTTAATTCTTCAAGATTACCGGTAACCACTTCGGAAACGGTTTTTTGCATTTACGTTTTTTCAGAAAATTTTAGTTTTACTTTAATTTACACAAAACAAATATCCACTTTATAAAACGATTCAGGGACAAGCTAAATTTAAAAATAAATACCAAATGGCTATATTTTATCATTAGAAGCTATGGACAAATATAAATTTAAATTAAATTAGTAAAAATAAAATAAATAATAGGTAATCATCTAATATGTTCTATAGCAGTGGTTTTCAAACTTTTATTGAACGCGGCACACCGTGCTCCTCAAAAAATTTTCACGGCACACTGACCTTTTTTTTTTGCACTGAACAATTAGATGATCAAAATTGCATTGAATTATAATTATATACGTACATTTAATTAGAAATATGTGGTTGATGGCTAGCAGATTTTTATTAATTATATTTTTATAATTTTATTCTTGTACTAATTGTTGAACTTTCCGAAAGACCGCGGCACACTCAGTAAATGCTCGCGACACACCAGTGTGCCACAGCACCCAGTTTGAAAACCACTGTTCTATAGTATATCTATGAACCAATGAATCATACTTAGTATCTACGATTGGTGTTTATTACTTATTATTGCGGCTACAGACAGTATACCATCTTTAATCGTACTTATTATTAAATTAAATTTATTATCTTGTAAACAAAACTATAAATCAAAAAAAATAGAATACTGTCTGCTGTTTATCAGGTACCAAGTGTAACTCCTAAATCCTAATTCAGCTGAGCGCTTTACCGTACCTATATTGTGTTAAATTCAAAATGAATTATACCTATGTTAAAGTGGGTATATGAATAACGATTCTGAATGGAGGTTGCATTTTAATAATTAGGTTACCTTTCTTGCTAAGGATATTTTAATTTAATTATATTCCTATTATTAATTTGTTTTCTATTAGTTCTATAGGTAATAGGTTGAACAAATTTTGTCAAAATCAAATCTGAATCATTATAATTTCCTATGTGATAGATGTAGAAATATAATGAAGCATATTAAAGAATAAACATTTCATAATTTTTAAAGATTTATGGATTAAACATAAAATACTTTGATATGTATAGGCGATTAGAAAACAATAATATACCTATGATAAACTATAGATAATGAAAAAGTTTCAATATTTTTGAATGGTTTGATTTTATCGTAAAGCGGTTGAAAAATAACAAGGTACCTATATCTTATATCTTTAGGTTAGGTTAGTATTTGTCGAAAATTAGTTATTCAACCTCCAAATGAAAAAAAAAATTATTTACAATAACATAACATATATTGTATCCTTAGAAATGTATGATCATCTGCTCTTAGCTTAAAGTCCTTTTTCGTTGGTATACAATGATTTATCATTAAACTCAAAATTGAACACAATGTTAATGATGAGGCAGGCACTCTAAAAACACACTATACAGTTAGGTAAATTAAATTTGTATGAATACTTTAATATTATAATAGCTATAAGTCTATAACGTACCTTTACGGCTATACATTAAATTGACAATTATTAACTTCCAAAAAATAGTAAAATACAGTTTATTGTAACAATTAAGCTGAAAATTAATATTATTGTATTATAATATTATAATAAGTATATAACATGAAATTAATAAATAATATTAAATTAGTTATTATACAGCTCACCAAATCTGGGCACTAACTAGTTAGAAAGTTTAAGTTAAGTTAGAAAGTTACTTTTTGAGTAACTTTCTAACTTAACTAGTTGGTTTTAATTCATATTAACTTTGTAACTAGTTGAGTTTAATGAGTAAAATAGTCTTATCTAACTCGTTAGAAAAAAAACTAACTAGTTATTATTAATTTTTTTCATTCCAAAGTTCCAAATGCTGTTACTCAATCATGAAATTATGACTATATGTCTATATACGCCTATATAGATTATTGGCTCATATTATATATCATTAATTATTAGTATTTATAATAATTCACGCACAGGAACCACGGCTTTTCCACGTAGTCTGTAGAATGTTGATATCTACTAGATAAAAAGAGTATCTATACGGGTGGCTAACCCAACCAATTAGTGAAGAAACGATGCCCAATTTTCGTGGTAGTGTTATAGGTGGTTTACGTTTACCCGTTTATCTATATTACTATTTAACTATTACAGTATTACCTATATTTAAGATTTAATAACTATAATAATATAATATCACAATATCATATAAATTAAATTATGTATTATTATTTAATATTAATATTTTAAGTTATCATACTGTTATGTATTTTTTTTATTTTGTTTCACCCTTTATGTTTTAATAACTGATAAGTGATATACCAATTAATTTCCAATTAAGGGTCCCGGTGCCAGTTTATCAAATTGTCCACAATTCTATAAAATTTGAAAATTAAATTTTATATTTTAGTTGCCATCTGAATTATAAGACTTTTTCACTAATCTACTATCCGAAATCTATTTAGGGGGATGAGGGGTCGACAGGGTGTATTATATCGAAAACAAATGACTACGGAAATAACTTTCAAGCTTTGTAGAATTTTTGGATTTTGATGACTATTTTTTTATCTGAAAGAAAAAGACTTCCTACATTCCCATCGATCTCTGATTTTCTATTTTATTTCATATAATTGTATTAAGAAAATTATAAAAAAAATATTTTTTATCTTGTATTTTCTTAGACATATTATAAAGTTTGGGAATAAAATATTAAAAAACAGGGATCGATGCGGGTTGTAGAATATTTTCCTCTAGCAATTAAAAAAGAAATTATGAAATTTAGTTGATTTTACAAGGCGGTTTCGTTATTACTGAAGTGTGTATTTTTGAGAATAAAATGGCATCGGCACCGGGCGCCTTAATTTAAATTATGACTTACCTAGTTAGAACATTTTGATCAAATTACTAAAAAGGTTTAATTCAATTTTTCAATTTTAATCAATAATTTAAGTTGGATAACTTATAATTTACATTTCAATATAAAGGTTTTATAAAAACAAAAAGGTTCTATAAAAAAACTAACTTCTAAATTCTACTCTAACTTAAATTACTATTATCACCAAACTAACTTCTAACTAACTAAGTTAGAAATTTAGACGGTTTCAGAAACTAACTTATATTCTAACTTATTTAGTTTTTTTATTAAAGGAACTCAACTTCAACTAGTTGAAAAAATGACTACCTTGCCCAGCTTTGGAGCTAACTGTGAAGTGTCTGCAATGATGTAATGTGCCAATGACTTTATTATGTTGAAAAATATTTTTCATTAATATTTTATTGTGTTTGATTACAAATACAATGATTTACGTTTTAAAGACCTTAATCACTGGATAAAGATAAATGTGATTTACACATAATATGCATTATTACTAATTAAGACGCTAATATTATGCAACATTAAATTAATTTATGGTTCAACAATACGCACTTGATAAATATGATTACAAAATAATTTTTTATTTTTTTTTTATTAATCTGAAACTTCAGCAGCTAAGGCCATTAGTTTCAAAAAATCTTTATACAATGTTTATTATAATTTATAATGCATCGCATTAGATTTCATCATTTTTAAAAATATATATTTATATATGATATAACCTACATAGGAAACATATTTTTTTTCTAAATTTGCTTGTTCAATCTGATCTCTTTGAGGAAGGAGACTTAATATTTAGAGTCTTATGGATTCATAAAGTTGGGTTTGATTTTGTGTTCAAGTATTGTTTCTTCATAGATAATAATATTATTATTCAATTTTTTTTTTCGTGATATTTTCCAACTTATAGATTATCTATACGTTAGTAGAAATAACTTTTAAAATTATATTTTATTAAATATTATTATTATTATTATTATTATTATTATTATTGTTAATAACTTCTTTTATTAATTGTAAATGTTTTAATACCTATCGAGTATTAAAGTTAACTCATTTCACATTGACTCCGTCGTTAGAAATTCTTCTCTATCTATAGGCACCTAATACGTAAAATTATGCAATTTAATGATACTTCAGTTCAGTTGATATACATTTCTCTTTAAAACGTAAAACACATCTTGAGAATTCATAACATCCACCTGACTTCGTGTACATTTTTACTTACTCAACATTTTCAATAACGCTAAATAAAAGTATTGACTCCTGTATTTGTAGTAGAATTTTACATTTATCTCGTTGCACATTACCGGTAGCGTACAGAAGGCAAATAACTTATAATAATTTTATTTATTTTTTATTAGCTTTTAACAGAAAATTATTATAGCTCAACAGTTTCATGAAAAAAATAAAAATTATAAGGTGTATAATTTCTTATAATAATTCAACATTTATAGTATTTATGGTATTATGATTTTATCTTTTATGTAGGTACTGGTCTTCAAAATATTGATATATTTTTAAATTATAAAAATAATATTTTTTTTTATATAATACATATGTTTGTGTGACACTATTACAATTTTATTAATACAGAATATATTTTATTAAGAAAAATACAATAATAAAATATTTTCAATTTATCAAAATAAGTATTATTATAGCACTTACCTTACAAAAGAGTTGAAAAAGATCTTTCAATTTTTTTCTGAAAATAGCTCCAAAAATTTGTATTTTAATTATTTCTTCTACTTAGTCACAAAATAGATAGTAAAGTAAGTACGACTTGTTTTCTATCTATAAAATAATAAACTCAAACCTTGTCTACTTTAAAAAAAAGTTGTGTTTATCGTTTATGAATAGTTTAGAAGTTCAGATCATGTAAAAAAAAACTAAAAACATTACCTTAGAAGATCCATAAATTAACCTTAGTTATTAGAAATCTAAAAATTAGATAAAACATTTTTAATTTTTGAATGTTAATACATAAGACCAGGTTACATATTGGTTATTATTTTATTTACATTTTAATTAGATACATTATATTGGTCACCAGTAAAAGTTATCATATTTTAGATTTTGAGCTAATCGATGAATAAATTGATTTTAGGATGTCGTGTTTTTATTATTATCATTATTATTACTATTTCTTTTGTACCTGTAAAAACGATAAGTAGTCGAAATGATGCTTCAATTTTCAACTTCGTTAACTTTTCAGGTTGGGAAGAGAATGTAATTGGTGCATTCTAGACGTAAAAACCAAAATGCTAAGTACTTTTTAAAAGTGTTGTCAAAAACAAACAAAAAAAATTATGTAAAATCCGAAATTTTTAATCAAAACCAGTTTTTGACAAAATGTATTTTGTTTTTTTTTCGGTGTGAGTAACTCAAAAACGAATAAAAGTAGATATGCACTTTAAGTTATCACCAAATGTTTATAATATTCTGTACACTTTTTAAGATATTTGATTGACATGAGACATTTTCGATTTTTATTAGTTATTATTTGTTATTGTCTATAAAAAATGTATCCCTCAATAAAAACATTTTGAAACACTATTTTTTTTTTATAAGCATTTAAAGTTCAAATTTTGATAAAGTTCATCATAATCACGAAAATTAGCAAATTATTTTGTAGTTAAAAATCTTTAAAATGTTTAATTTTGATAGCTAAGGATTAAAAATTTAAAAATAGATTTATCATAAATATATCTTACTGTAAGCAAAAAATCTAAGATATTTGGGTATTTAAGGTTAAAGTTTGGATCAAAGGAATTTAAACAAAAAATAATAATTTTAGTTATTTTTTTAAATTAATAATAAAAATTCAGAGGTAGGTAGGTACCTACTTGAAACTTTTAAAATTCACCAAATGAAAAGTTTTTGGTAAAAATTAATTCAACCTACCTACTGTTTTACTAATAGTAAAATAAATGTCTTTACCTATAATAGAAATAATACCTATCATAAAATATATTTCCCACTATAGTCTGATAGACCATCTTCGCTCAGATTCGTTTTTCATGTACAATGATTTTACGTCATTGAATTCAAATTAAGAACATCCATTATAGTGACGGACAGGACATAAATGTACAGTAGATCGGTACCCATTTGTCCACATTTTCAATATCGTATTAAAAAAATAAAAACTATTCTAGCTTAATAATATCTGATTGCAGTATCACGTAATATTGTAATATTGGTATTATATAAGAATAGTATAACCAATATGTATAGACAATAATATATACTAACTATACTTCTATTATTGTTATTTGAATCCACATTTAATAAAGAAAAAAAAATTTAGTTTAAAATGTCTATAAATAGTCAAAAAGTCAAAATATTTTGGAAATTGTATCATGTATGGAAAATGATAAAATACACAGTTGGCAATAATTAAATCAACCTACCGTAACAGGTAAAATAATAATAAAATAAATTACTTTAATAGCAATATCATGAAATATTTTTAGTTGTATTAGCTGAATAGACCGTCTTCTCTCCAGCATTTTAGCAATATCTTTATTCTATGTATAGTAAAATTTTCAGACTAGTTTGACTTTTTTGGAGCTATTTATAGCCATAAACATTTTTTTTAAATTTTGTAAATAATTATGTTCCAGTCAGAAATTCATAAAAATGTTTTTATCATAGCTAAGATTAAAAATGTTAATAGAAGATTTCACATAAGTTTTTCTTCCTAAGACAAAAAAAAACCCACATCATACCTACTTTCCCCTTTTTTAAATTTAATAGTGCACTTTCATCTCATGCATAAGTTGAAAGCCTATTTAATTTTTAGTGCTGGAAGAGTTCTTAAAAAAAAAAAACAGGGAACGGTCATAAATGACGTACAATTTAAAAGTGTTTGATTGTATTAAACAAATATATATATTAACAGTGGTAGAAAAGAGTATAATGTTTTATATTACGGAAATTTATAAAAAATCAAAAAAAAATTGATAGAATAACATGATTTCATTAAATTAATAGACAAATAAAACAGATACATATTTAATGCTTATTTATTCAGAATAATGGATATAATATTTCGATTCAATAAATTTGTATAAGGATTTATTATTTAGTTCCTATTGGGTTAAGATTAGCAAAACGTTGTGTACTATTAATATAATAAAAAAACATTTACTATTTTTGATATAGGTAGGTACCATAAATACGGTAAAAATGTTTGAATGAAATATTGTATTGCTTTAAATACAAACTAGATAAGAATAAGATGTTAATAATACATTACAGATACATCTAACTAATTAATATTATAAAAAGTATTTTACATAAATTAAGTTTAAATAATGTTAAATGTTAATATTTTAAATAGATTATTATTAAACTAGTAAGTAGGTACATATTATATTATTTTAAATTCTGGTCATTAATAGTATATTTATTATTTTGATGAAAACACTCAAAAATATTACAATATGTATAATTTTCACCGGTGTATTGGTATCACTATAATATAATTGTGGACTGTAAAAAATGATTTCGTTAGTTCATTATGATCTAATGATTGGTAATTTAGTTATTATAAGACCGTGTCATTATAACTTATATTATGTGCTTCTTTATTTGAATTTAACAGTATTTTTTTCTTTGATTTATTGTACTTTAATTAAACATTATTTTTGTGTTAAAATTCCCTGTTTTCATAATTAGGTACATCGTTGTTTCTGCTCTAGTTTTAAAATTGTTAGTGTTGAGCTAGATTTAGTAAAATAATAACCACTAAAAAACTTTACCTGAAAAATCTATGAACTACAATTTTGACGATTCTGATGGTTATACCTACAGCAATCAAACTTTAAAAAAAACAACATTATAATCACTGATATCGATCAAATTCTGACCAACGAGATGAGTACAATATTATACACAAGACTCTAAAAACCAAGTGTCGAACATTTTATTTTAATTTTTATAATTTTTTTAGTTTCTTATGCGATAAAAAATATCAAACATAATTTTAAAACAAAATTGTATAAATTTCAATGGAAAAAATGCTTTAATAATCCATAACTTTGAAATTGGTTTTTTGGGCTTTCCATAGAAAATTGGTTCTAGTTAGCAATTTAAAAATGTAACAGTTGCCCTCAACCAGAATAAACCGGTTACAATCACATATTATTACATACACGATTTTATAATAACAACCCCTAAAATAGGGGAGACATGTATCCTCCTTTAAATAATCCTTGCACAAATAATCAAATTTAATAATTAATAATCGAAAATCGAAAATATCTCATGAGTCATGACTATAAATAGCGTAACTTTCCAGTGAACTATTTTTTTTTTTTGATTTAGGTAGAAAAACGTGTGGGGATCTTCTATTAATATTTCTAATGTTTGCTATGAACACAAACACTTTTATGAATTTCTAACCAAAAAATAATTGTCATCGTTTCGGGATTTTTTTACAATTTTTCATGAAATATTTTATAAATCTTCGGTACCTTTCGGTCCTGATGGCTTACCAGGAGCCAAACATTATTTTGACTTTTTTTTATCTACTGTAAGAAATTGTCATCATAGAACAGTGTAGACAACACCAAAATATGAGTATTATAAAGTGTTATTATAAATCTATTTCTGATAAAAATTAAAATCCAAAAACAATTATTACGGCAGAAAATTAATCTTGATAGAATTCTAAGGAAAAAAGCATAGTAGTATTAAAGTAAGGGACGGAGTGGCCGAGCGACGCAGCCGACCCGAGTTCGATACCTCGGTCGCGGGCGGTATTTTTCTTCGGGCAAGTCACGGTGTCCGGAGAACAAGTGCCGCCATCCCTCGCCTGGGCATGGCAGATACCTACAGGTGCCAAAATTGAAAATTCTGCCAAAACCAACACACACGTGTAAACAAACCAACAGTACGCTTCCCTACAGTACCACAGGCTAATGACCTAGTAGTCGAAGCCTTAACCCTAATAAAAAAAAAAAAAAAAAGTATTTAAGTAATTGTATACTATTTTTTCATAATGCATTTTTTATATTACAAAATAGAATACTTATTACCTACATATCTATTATAATATGATTTTATATAATTGGAAATATCAATTTTTTTTTATAATTTTTGACAAATTGCATTGTATGCTGCTTATATATTATAATTATTATTTTATTTATTATTTTACTATACATATTATTATTATTTGCATATTTACATATTTACTTCCCCTATTTTCCAGGTTGGTATTTTGATCGTGTATAATATAACAAATGTATACCTATTTATTTTTTCAAACATTTAGAATTTTATGTTATTACCTAGTTATTTGGCCACACAATCTTATTATTTCAAAGGATAGCCACTCATTTTTACTGAGTATTTTTAATTGATTTTATTGAAAATAAAGATATAAAAATTAAAATTTAGACTCAAGTTTTTGAGTAGCTTACCTTTTATACCGATGGTGATATTTTTTCGTGATTCCAAAACTAGTAACCATAAATATAATACATAAAACTGGTATGAGTAAATATTATTGTTATTCTGAAATTTGTTTTTGTTTTTTATCAATTATTTTGTAATATACTCAGAATTAATTCTTGGCCTTCAAAATATTAATTTTTATCTCGATCAAATTGTCTATCAAAGGCCCAAAACTAACCTCAAAGTTATTGATTCAAGCATTTTCACTGCTCCAAAACGCTTCTATTGGAGTAAAAATATTTGATAGAAAGAAATAAGTTGTAATGGATTGATTGCATTGGGTTATTAATTATCATAAACTGTAGCAGTTTTCTACCAGATCTAAATTGATGGTGGGTAAAAGGAAATAAGTAGGTATATTTTAGCCATTAATCATTTATTTCTTGTAGAAAAAATTGTTCACATATAACTCAGTCGTAGATTTGATTTTTATCCGTGGATTTACCGCTGAAGTAGTTAATTCCGTGCACGAGGACAGTTAACACTTATCTGAACACGTTTAGTTGTAATGGCAACTGGTTTATGAATTTGGAATGACTTTTGGAATGATTTTCCCCAATTAAATAAATATTTCAACTTAGATGTTTAATTTAAGCGATTGAATCGGCTGGACATTACCAATTGATAACAAACGCTGGTTTTAACGAAAACCGTATTGAAACTTATATACTGTTGATATCGACTGTCAGTTGTATTATTTTAGTTGATTTGGTACTTTTTTTATCTATGTATTACAGATAATCTTAGGCAGGGGAGAATGTACTCGGAAGAAGTTAATTTTACCAGCCAGTGGGGCTTGAATTTAAAAAATGTAAATACTTAAATATTATACAACCATCACGTGATTATTATGAATATAGAACAATAGTTACTTAATACGCCTGTCTTAAACATAATGCCAGTGATTGCGTTTATAATAATGTAGCTACTGTGTTTATTGCTCTTATCATTATTAAGTGATTAAGTTCTTAAATATACTATCCTTTTTTATGATCAAACAAACACAATTTGTTTATATATTGGGAATATTTTTTCAGGTCAATACAGTTATTGGAACATTGCACCATTGCACACACCTCACAGTTCGCTCTAAAAAAATATTTACCTAAACGTTTATTCATTTCATGTTATATTAAACCATAATTGGAAATTTTTAGTTAGTTATTGTATTGAACTGTCTTGTAATTGTTGTAAGTTAAAAATGTAATATACTTAATATTTAGCTATTATAGTTATTTCACCATTGTCTATTAACAAAAATAAACTGTATGACTTAGCACTAAAATCATATTTTAGACGAATTTACTTAATTTTTCTTTGCGTAGTATAATAAGATGTTTAAAGAACAAATATTTAACTATTCTTATCTATAAATTATTAAACATTATAATAAAAAATATTAAAAGGTTATATTATGTACCTATATACATAATAATTGTTCGTAAATAAAATATTTGAAATACATTATTGTAGGTACCTATAGTTAATTTAGATACAGGTATTAATTTTTTGTTTGAATTACTTTTATTTTCAACATAGATTCTAATGGCAGTATAAATGATAACTGCAAAAGTAATCATTTGATTGTATGTAAATTAGTTTAATGATTATTTTATAATTTTAACCTATTATATACCTTTTACAGCTACACTTGAATTATTTTATATTTAAATCCAATATTTTTTTGTCGACAAATTATAACACGATATTTATTATTTTAGGTAATTTATTATATTTAAAAACAATATGTGGACATTTGATGTATTCTTGTTTATGGTGATAGCATATACATGCTCCACCGTAAACGGAAATGTATATTTCCATGCTACAAAACCAACTAATGAGTGGTGGTCGAACACAATAACATATCAAGTGTATCCAAGATCATTTAAAGACAGTAACAATGATGGCATTGGTGATTTAAAAGGTATTTATATTATATGATGTCGCTTTATTATTGAACAGAGAAAACGAATTGTAAGCAATTTTGTATTTATTTTATACATAATCTTCAGGTATTATACAGAAACTAGATCATTTCGTTGATCTTGGTATTGAGACATTATGGATTGGCCCACTTTACAAATCACCTATGGATGATATGGGATATGATGTAGAAGACTTTTATAAGATAGATCCTATCTTTGGAACAATGGCTGATTTTGATGAACTAATTTTAGAAATGAACAAGCGAAGTAATTGTTATTTATCAGTCAGAGTAACAGCATATTAAATTTGATGGATAACTGTAAATACATATTTTTTAGATCTTAAATTAGTAACAGACTTTATACCTAATCATTCAAGTTATAAATGCGAGTGGTTTAAGAAATCAATTGAAAGAGAAGGCAAATACGCAGATTATTACGTTTGGCGTAACGCATCAAACCAAGATGAAGTTTTAAGAGACTCAACAATAAAACCAATACCTCCAAATAATTGGGTAAATAAGATTTATGGGCTTTAAAATTCATTATATTTTAATAATAATATTGTAATTTCAAAAGCATTTTATCAAAATATGTTAATTAGAATGAAAAGTATAGATATTTACAAAATGGTAATAATACTTAGTTTTACCAACCTCATCATGTAAAATATTATTTTTAATATTAATAAGACATTTTAGATTAAAAATAATTTATTTTATGAAATCTTGAATGAAAATCGATTTTTACACAGTTGAATGTATTTGGTGGTACTGGCTGGACATGGAATAAAGAACGCCAACAATTTTATTACCATCAATTTAATCCAAAACAACCAGACTTTAATATAAGAAACCCAGAAATTCACAATGAAATTTTGGTAAGTAATTAAAATATAAGTAAGAGAACGCTATACACGTATGCCTTTTTTATTCATATACATACTCGGAATAAATACAATTTAATAATATAATAACTACATTTTCATTAAGCATTTTCAACTGAGTTTTTTTTTTTATTATTCGAAAATTTACTTATTGTCAAATCAAAATTGGTGATATCGTTGGTGTTTGATATTATAATTTTGAAGCGAAATATAAGTAATTATTTGGTATTTTATCTATTTAAGTATTTAGTTATTTATAACTCAATTAAAATTTTAAATATCAAAAATCCGACAAGGGAGCACCATCTTGAAATTTGCATTTAGTAGATAAATTTACTGAAATGAAACGAACAATTTTACTGGAAATGGGAAAACGTTTAAGACAAAAACAACGAGTTTTTTCTGTCCTTTATCAGTATACATATTTTACTGTGCACTTTTATTCAAGGATATAATTAAATATTGGCTGGATAGAGGCGTTGTTGGATTCCGATTTGACGCTCTTAGACATTTATATGAAAGTGATTTATTCCTTGATGAACCTTGTATAATGAAAGAAGACGATTGTAAAACAAACTATCTTAGTTTGAATCATACATATACAGTAGATCAACCTGAAACCATTGAAATTATAAAGGAGTGGAGAGAATTCGTCGATAATTATACGAGAATTAACAACAGGCCAATTTCTAGGTAAATCATAATATTATTATATATTTGGTGAATGTAACAATTAAAGTTGCATTCTCTTTGCTTAATCAAGAGATTCATAATATTATTTTATTTCATTTTTATATTTGAACAGTTTAATAGCCACCGAATCCTACTCATCGATAGAAGTATTAATGCAATATTACGGAAATTCAACGAAACTTGGGGCTCATTTACCGTTTAACTTTAAATTATTAGCTGCTGATAGACGTAATATAATTGAATCGATAGACACAAGTGTTAAAGATTGGCTAGGTAATATGCCTGAAAACCAGGTGGCTAATTGGGTGGTAAGTATTTTAAAATAATATAATGCTTTTTACAAAATATTAAACGTGATGTTCAAAATATAATACGACATAGGTCCACACACTAGTAAATAATCGTATTGTATTCAAGTGCCCCATTCAATATTACTTCAATACGTTTACAAGCCTATAAATATTATTCAACGAATATGACGTATAATTTAATCTCATACATTTTTTTAAAGGTGGAAAATCATGACAATTTCAGAACGCCAACCAAATTTGGTCCTGAAATGGTACCACTCTTCACAGCTTTGAAATTATCTCTGCCTGGTATAGAAGTTACATACTACGGTAGTGAAATTGGCATGGACAATACTTACGTGAGACCAGATCAAACTCAAGATCCTAATAATTCGGGAGCTGGAAAAGCGGAAGAAACAAGAGATAATGAAAGATGCCCAATGCAATGGGATAGTTCAATAAACGCAGGTATAATTTATTTTGCAATACATTTATTCTTTGAGACTCAAAGTGTGTTTATAGTTTGGTTTTTCAATTCATATTGGTTGCTATAGGGTGGCTCACACGGAAATTCAGTTCAAAGGGAGTTTTATAGTATAATCTATGATTGATAATTATATATAAATTAATGTATGTTTGTTGCGTGTACACTCAAAAACTACTCAATCGATTATGACGAAAATTACTGAGATTGTTATTAGAGTCTAGAGATATCAGAAAAATATAGATATAAATTATTTATATATATTTAATATTTATTTAAAAATAAATTAAGTGATAAAATATCCAAAATCCGTTACAGACGGATTTCCCATATCGGTAGAATTAGTTCACAAAACAAGTACACCGTCGTCGCTCGCCGATTTCAAGAGAACCGAGGACGTACACTAAATACTAAAACCAACTAACTAACTAAAACCACACTAAGTCAGATTATAAATCTAATCACACGCGTTTTTAAATTTCAAAATATAAGTATGGAGAAATTATAAAATGTACGCTCATTAATTCCATCTATATTGAAATGTTTAAAATTAGTTGACTATGGTGAGTCATGATAACGGTTAGACACATTTAAAAAAATGCATTATTTGTTTAATTCAATCGATTCGGCCATTAATGTATTCAAATCACTACAGTGCCTACTCTATGAGCTACTCAAAGAAATAAATAACTGTTGAAAAATTGACGTTAAATTCAAAAAAAAAAGTCATGATTAATTTTAATTGTGAAATATAATTTGTATTGTATGTTTTTAAGGATTTACTGAAGCGAAAAAACCTTGGTTGCCAGTAAATCCAAATTATTATAAAGTAAACGTCGAATCACAGAAAAAAATACCTAATAGCAACTATAATTTTTACAAAAAAATGTCTCAACTTCGGAAAACCGACACATTAAAATATGGTGATCTTCAAACGTATAATGTTTCTAAATCGATATATATTTTAAAGAGGTAATCAACATTTTAATTAATTAATTATTTTTTGAATTAATATTACACATTGTTCTTTTTTGTTAGTTATTCTAAATCTTTTCATTTTCAGGTCATTATTGGAACGTGAATCATACATAGTTGTAATGAATTTTGGAAGTGAAACTGAAACCGTCATATTGTCCAATGACGTGAAGAACCTCAAAGACGAACTTTACGTATACTTGGGAAGTGAAAATTCTGCATATAATCCCGGGTAATTAGAATATCTCACTTTAAAATTATTTTGGATTGAGTAATGACGACTCGTTAAAATTATGAACAGTTTCATGTTTTTTAATTTATTGTAATTTTTGTTTTTAGAAATATTGTATCAATGTACCTTCAGCTAGTAATCCACTAAAACTGCGACCACAATCTGTAGTCGTATTAACAGATAAATATATTGAACCTGAAAAAATTGATACTCAAAATGCGGGCACACAAATCGGTTCCACATTTATTAGTTTACTCGGTGCTTTTTTACTTTTAAGACATTTCTTATGAATTGATCTTTCATAATTGTACAATAACTAAATTTAAATGTTATCAATAACTTTGTTGTATATATTAATTGTTTTCTTGTATTATTTAATAAAATCTTAATTTATAAACCAGTGAAGACTTTTAAAAAATGTATTAAAACTTTATTAAAAACTGTTACACTTACTTATTGGAGTCAGTTAACTTACTATGGTTGGATTTTTCAAACTTTAAAGTCTTTAGAAATACCTGAAATCGTAATTAATTGGTAACTCAAAATTGTTTTGATAAAATTAAAAATATTTGCTAGCACTCTATAAAAATATTCTTTTTAGAAAATCTTAATATATTATTAAAAAAGGTGGGTAAGTGGATGTCGCTCTGCTGTACAGTAGGTGACAAGTGAGCCACTGTAATGGATGATGTTAAATTTGAATTCAATGATATAATATCATTGTATAAGAAAAACGATTCTGAGCGAAAACGGTCAGTCAGTCTATGATATTACCAAGTATATATTTTTTTTGATAAAGGTAGACAAACTTACGAGGAATTTCGTATTATATTTTCAAATCTTAGATTTAAAAAGAAAACTTTTTATGAATTTTTAACTCAAAATAATTTGCAAACTTTCGTCATTTTTACGTATTTTGTCAATATTTTAACTTTAAATGCTTATAAAAAAAATTGTGACTATGGATTTTTAATTTTTATCATCTGCTTTTGAAATAATAAACTAGGAGCCTTCTATTAAATTTTCAAGCTTTTTTAACCAACAAATAAAATTTTATTGATATTTATAGAAAAAAAAACTAAAAAAAATGGAACTGAAAATAAGTCAAAATATTTGGAAAATGTTATGGTGTATAGAAAATGCTAATATAAACATTCAGTCAAAATTGCATGTACCTAAGGTCATTTGTTTTAGAATTAAATTTTTCTTTTGTTTTTCACGTCGCTTTTGAAAACTACTGTTTACTTTGCGAAATTTTTACTTTTGACCCCCTCCCCCCCCAAGTACCAACTAGATTCACTTTTCTATTAGAAAGTTACTGTTGAAGAAAATCCAAGCATTTTTACTGTCCTAAAAGGTGATGACAGACACAAAAAAAAAAAATAAAAAAAACAAACAGACATCATTATAAAATCAATACATTCATCGCGTCGCTCAGAATCTAAAATATTTGTGATTGCTCATTATTAAAAAAAACTAAGATCCTAAACTCCTAAATATTCATAATTTAATAATAATTGTCAAATTAAAAAAAAAGACTACCTATGTACAAGAAGCATTCAGATTAAAAAAATACTACTTTGTAATTATCTGTACCTATGATATGTATTATACTAATTTTGTATATTATGAGTACTCGTAATTCTTATTATATTTATCAACATATACTACTTACGATAGTTTAATTAACACTCAAGACTTATTGAGAAAAGTTTTACAACTGTGTGTTGATAAAGGTTCGATAGTAGCATATACTAGCGTAGTAAAGGATCGTATATTACCTAAAATCTAAAAGAAAAAGAATAACAGAGTTGCAAAATTAAGTTACATTTTGTAATTTGAATTTATACACTTCTTTTGAATAATTATTGTACTTGGTAAATAAAATGTTAGGACTGATTCATTATTTTGAATTAAATTTAAAAAAATATAAAAATGATAAGTTTTTTGGATTGGTTTTTTCGTTCAATTTCTTGTTTATACATTTTTACTATTGGGTAGTGAAAGCTAGCAAAAGGGAGCGCAGGTTCTTTATTCTTTCCTTCCTGTTTCCTTCCGGATCCCATTTGAATGTTGAGCCTCTCTTGTTAGACCCTTCTGCAAATGTCAACTCCAGGCAATATTGTAATATTTCGTTTGTACGTCGGATCACAAATTTCTCTCCCTTTCTGCGCCCTTTTCTTTATTTTTTGTCAGTTTCTATTCTTTTTATTCTTTTGGTTCGATTTTCTTATGTTTGTGAAACTCTGGAGTCGTAATAAATAATTACTAGACCATCACAATTCAATATAACTATATAATACAGCAAGAATAATTTATTATTAAACGGAAATATTATGCCGTTCATTAATTGGTTTTAAATTCAATTTGTAACATAGTTCTTATTTTTCTTTATAATATGAGGAACAGTGAACACGTGTTAGTAGTGTGCTTATTGTATTCGCGGTTTACGTGTGAACCGTTAATAGGATTACTGAAACATGGTATCGTTACCCCTTTAGTTTCTTCTACCCCACTGAGATATTATTAAATAGTTTTTTTTTTCCCCCATTGCCATTGAAATAAACAAGCATTGACAAGGTGATTGATCATCGTGTGGGTTTGTTTCCTTATTGGATTTGATTAAAAAACATGTTTTTTTTATTAACTTAATAATATTCCGAATTAAGACTGTAAATACATATTCTGTTGTAATGTTAGCATGTTTTTTATTAATATTATTTTATTATTATTATTATTATCAATATTGATTTATAGACATAAAGCATATCAATAATATTATTATATAAGCAGTCCGCATTTTAATTAAAGTTTGTAAGGGTACAATAAAAACATTATATTATTATACATTTTAAATTTTAAACTAAAATTTGGGTTAAATTAGATATTTACATTTTAAAATAAAATAAAGGTTATGTTGTAATTTAAAAATGTTATTCATAGACACTTGACATTTTAAACGTATGATATTATATTTTATAATATCTTTTACATTTTTACATTTTCAAATTCAATGGTTTTAGCAAATATTTATTCAACCTATTGTATTACTATTATTAAAACAAATCACTTCAATAGCAATATAAATATAATTTTATAATACATTTAGTAAAGTAGGCTGATAAACCATCTTTGCACAGAATTGTTTTTCGTATGCAACGATTTATCATTAAATTCAAATTTAACACATACAACATACCTCATACATTACAGAACTTATTCCTCAATGACGAGGTACACTCGACACCTACTGTACAGGAGAGTGGTTACTTACTTTTCCTTTTTTTCTCGCTATAAAATATACAATGATTTTAAATAAAATAAACAAATAAAATATACATATAATTAAATTTAATAAATTAATTTAAAAAAATATAAAATGTCTTAAGGTCACTATAATAACTAGTATGAAATAAAATGATTAGTAAGTACCTATTCAATAAATTTTTTAAAATTGAAAAATTTGAAAGATGCATAATCGCTATAGACGTATATTACAACGTGTGACCCAGATGGTAAATTAAAAAAAATGATTTAACTCTTATCAATTAAACGTTTAAGTAAACAAATGTACCTTTACCGACTATACTTAAGTATAACTTAATTAATATTTCCTTTATATTATTTTTTAAGCAATAATAGTAATATGTATTGATTTTTACTATTCAATAATAACTATATTATAACTTAATGTTCTGATCTCAAATTAGGTAATTATTTTTACTAACTAGAGATACCGTATAGTTACCCCAGAAACGATAAGTTCTCAAAGCAGTCAAATTACAATTGTATTATTATTTATTATTATATTATATTATAAATCGATCATAATAATTATGTTATTCTAACTGCTACTCTACGAAATTGTGATCGAAGCCGTTTTAAATATACAGTTTAAGACTCAAACAATTTGTTTTGTTTAATATATCATTTTGAACGTTTAAAACAAAAAATACAGTTTTTTTTTTTTTTTTTTTTTATTTAAGAAAATTTACAATCTATATACAATTTATATAATAAGTAAATATGATGATATGAACATTACAGGACATGAAAATCTTGAGGGAAGGGAGTGTCCAATGACACTACTTCCAATTTAAACTTGGTGGGGAGGTAACTTTATAATAATAGCACTAGGCATTATTTAGTAAATCACGCGGCCATTTGCGTTTGAGGCGACGAGGGGGGTTATCAGGTATTGTGCAAGAAGTTTTTTTTAGAAATGTAAAAATACACCAACTCTGCTATTGGGCAACCTACAATATATGGTTTTTGCTGCTATTGTTCTAAGCTCTCTACTGCTATGTAGCTCTAGCAAATCCAAGTTGATACAATTTTTTATTCGTTCCAATGGTTCCTACAGCATGTTGTAAGTACAGCTTTTGTTTGCACCCCAACATTAATCGTTTACCTAAAAAGTGGGAAATGATTAATAATGTATTAATGGTTTATATCATCTACAACAATGACGATAAGTATCGCATTAAAAATAAATACAATTCAGAGATGAACATTGTATTAAACTAAATTAATGATCTGGTCATAATTCAAAAAAGCTTCAAAATATTACCTTTAAAATATTATTTTATTATTTAATTTAATTTATAAAAATATAAATAAATAATATATTTAAATATAATATAATAATAAAAAGTATTTAGAATGCCATTTAATATAAATAAACATAAAAATAATATTACTACATGCTACATAATAAATCATAACATTGAAAATTATTAATAATTTACCTATCTTTCATATTAACCATTTTCATTTAAACTATGTAGGTATATATAATATTACATTATATGCACTTATAAGTCATTACAGTTCTACATAATACATAATATTATAATGCACACAGTGTTGTTGTACCTATATCGATTTTAGGATTTAGCACACTGCAGTTAAATGGTGTTGTAGCCGCTCGCAGGTGCCATTTTATTTATTATCCATTTTTAAAGAGCCGACCTTTAACGTCTCTACGACAGTACATCAACTCATTTGCGGGTGTTTAATAGACGCACCATGTGGTCACAATGAAACATTATTACCTAACGGCGCAAAATGGCCTCCGGTGACATATATGAAAAATAAAAGGGCCAAAAGCGACGAGTGTACTCGTACGATTTTTTTTTTCCACAGTAACGAACCTATTCTCTGTGTATTTTCTAAACACGAAAAGGAAACTGAAGATTCGAATAACCCTCCCGCTGAGAACTCCCCGCGTGCATATAGGTTTTTAAAATGTTTCGGATTGGTACAAATTCAAAGCGAAGGACTTCAAATAATTTAACAAATGGTCAACTACGATAATTATTCTGAGTAAATCGTATTATTAGAGGTGTTTTATACAAAATAAAATGTGAAGTGCGAAACAGTAATGTGTAATTTTAATTACAGCAGTCACGTATATACTGTAGGTTATAGGGAATTGCGAAATGCCTTCGATGGTAAATCGGCTGGACGAAACATTCGGGAAGTCCGATTTCCGGTCCAGAGGTAAGCTTTGAGTAAGAAATTTATCATATTAATTGACTAGAATTTTCCAAGAAATAAATAGTTGAGCAGAAAAGAACAATTGATTCGAGAAATCAAAAAACTCAAGTTAAGGTTAAACATTGTAAAGGTTTACAGATTACTGTGACTAATTATTTGTGCCACACTCGGCAAATATTTTGTTTAGATTAAAACAGAACACGAGTTGTTGAGTACCGTTGATAAAAGTGGTGTTATTACGATTATATTATTTTAATATTGTTATTAGGTAGGTATACCTAATCAAAAAGTATCATAATTATTATTAATAATATTTTATTATATTTATTTATTTATGCCGGACAAATTGATACAGGACAGTGCTGTAGTCAGTTTTTTTTTTTTTTAAATAAATGGTTAATGGTTATTTCCGCGCAGACAGTGTGTCGCGCTTTTACGCCGCTTATAGGTTTATGTCCTGTTATACCCAGTGTTTTTATTATTATTATTATTAATTATTTCTTTAATTATCTTATCTAGATAAAAATAATCTAATCATATAATTATCACATCTAGATAAATGTAATGGTTATCTGTGATAATTTATCTAGATAAATAATATAATGATAAGAATATTTTTAAATACTGAAATAGCCAAAAATTTACGAGAACGAGTAGTGATTCCAAATTCTAATATTATTATAGTTAAAAAAAAGAAATGTTTACTGAAATATTGTCAGTTTTATTTTTATTCAAGTTGCATTAAAAATGAATATTGTATATTATTTTAGTTGAGAAATGACATTAAGGATTTATTGATTATTCAATATCATCTAATTAGTAATTACTAATAAATTACATTATTTATAATATAATTAAAAAAATTATCTATTTTTTATCTAGATAAATGTATGTGTATTTTTATCATTATCTAGATAAAAAAAATTATGTTATATTTTATCTTATTTAGATAAATTTTGAATGAATTATCTGTTATCTTGTCCAGATGATTTTTTGGTTATCTTTTCCCAACACTGGTTATACCCCTTTTCCGAACTAAAGAATTCTTCAACGTATATGTCAATCGACCGGTTACCTAGTTTTCTCTACCAAAGCTGCCCAATCTTCAGAAAAAATACTCCACCAAATTGAAAAAACATTACTTTGTTACTTTATTTTAATTATCAAAAAATGTATCGCGTCACATATAATGTGCACATGTCTTACAAACTTATAAGTTATAACAGACCACAGACATCATCGTGCATAGTAACTTTTGGACTGTAGATAATAATAGATGGAACTTTACTGTTTTACCGGATCAACACTTTTCTATGCAATTTGTTTTGTTTTAATGTAAATAGTTAAGCATGCTGAAAACGATGGTGAAGTCAAAATTTGGCGGTCGGACTTAGTCTTAACAAGTTATACCTAATTTAAATTTATAGTATTTTCATATACACCCGGTATGGTCACTCGTTCGTTCGGACAATTAAAATCGAAAATATCCATCGACTTGTTATTTAAAACCACGTTGGATGAATCTCGGACTTCAAATAGATATGACTTCAAAACTATAAATCCGACCGCCAAATACTGACTTTACCATCGCTTTCAGCAAACAAACCAATAAAAAATAATATGCGCCTTACAGACTAGAACCGTATCTTAAAGTTATAATTATAGATAATAAAGTCTTCACTACGAAGAAACAAAATAAAAATAATAAACGTAATATTGGAATTAAACGTCCCTTATCTTAAACCCTTTAATCCTCCATAATAACCATTTATAGCACACACCGACAAATATAAATCAAAACCTTTCATCATGCACAACCAGTTTGCTTCTCTTACCACAGAAGACCCTATATTTCCTTTCGAATATTGGCTAAATCGACGGATCACCATGAACTCCTAATCAGGGGCAACCAAACACTACCAACAATACACCAAAGAACATTTTACCTCCACATATATGTATTAAAGGCGTCCATGATTACATAATATTATTATGGTATATCGATGCAAAACAACTTTAAGGATTTCGTCGGACCGGACAGATTCTCTTGTAAATTTACTTCTACTTATCTCGAAATCCAAATAAACACATATAGTATTATTCTACTTATCATGACCGATTATTCAATTTACCATGATATAATATTATGACTATTATCTAATATTATATAAAAATATCGTGTCACGGTGTTTGTGCTGTTTGTGGTCGCACTCCTCCGAAACAGCTCGACCGATTTTAATGAAATTTTTTTTGTATATTTGGTAGGCATGTGAAATTGTGAATAGATCGTAAAAAAATGTTCATCCTCCTACCACCCGGGGAGATGCTCAAACGAGGATTTTGTGATTTACAGTGAACATTTGTGTTTATAAATGGTTGATATTGGTTATGGGAGAAATAATTAATTGAAATCACGGACTAAGATATAATGGACTGGGAACGAGCAGATTATTAGTGGCCTCGAAAGTATGTACAAGAGGCAAATTCGGGGAGTTGCATTCATAATTGAGAGTTTACAGCGCCATCTGTATAAAACACGGACTGAGATACAAAATGTAACGCCAAATAAAACCACTGGTAGCGCTGAAAACATCCAATTATGAGTGTTGATGATAACAGAGGAACCTTTTGCGGGCCGTCCCCCGTCACCCACCCGTCTTGTCGTTTCCAGTCCATTATATCTTAGTCCGTGGTTGAAATTAGTATTTATTATTTGGTTGCCATTAGTTAGTCGGGCAGATCTGGTGCTAAGTTGTGATATTATTTTCACTAATAAACCAATTTGTATTTTTATTTTATACCCAAAAAAATGAATTTGTATTAGGTGCTAGGCAAAAACTAATATTTATAAAAGTATTAATATGATCATAGTAACATTTATATTAATTATATAGATTACAAATTATTACAAATTATTACAATACGTACTATAACAGAGGGTTTCAATTGAAAAACATAATCGAATATTTTTGAAAAATGATTTGCGTAGTTATAAAGAAAAAAACGATGAATTCGTTTAATGTTAGAAATGTCTTTAGCAATAATTAAACTATTTGAGCTTCAAAAGTTCTTTTCTCTGACGTTCCAAGAGTCTCTCCATGTTACTGCACTGATCTAAGGCAGCATTTCGTTCACTTTGTAAAGTCTGAATTGTATCATCTTTTCGTTTAATTGCTTCTTTTACCCTAAAATAATAACGAACAAATTAGCAAACCTTAAATTTATTTAATTGAAAACGTATACTAATACCGGACGTAAACGTGATTTATTTCTCTTTCTTTTTCATTTTCAATGGTTTTTATTTTAGTTTCGAAACTCAATTTTGATTGAATTAATTCTGTCTGTAGTATTCCAATCTTAGTGACAGCTTCGTTTTTTATAATACTTTCATTTTCAGTAAGGTCATTTTTTAGTTTGGAAACCAACTGAAAAAGTATTAGAAGTTAGAATGATGACCGTTTTCACGTTAACATTTAGCATAGTTTATAAAATTAAATACATACCTCTTGTAATCGTACTTGTTCAACATTACACTTATTCAATTCACTAGTGAGATCTGCTATTTTATCTTCTTGCTCCTGTGCTTTGGTACGAGCTTCGTTTAATTTCATACGATGACCGGATATGGTATTTTCTAGTTCTCGAATGTCAGCTTCGTACTCAGATTTTATTCGTCTACAATCACAATTAATTATATTTTGTTACTACTTTCTCACATAAAGTTAAGACACATAATAATTGCAATAAATTATATAAATATTATACAATTTAAAGTTTAAATTAGTTTACACTAGATGAAATGTAAATAATAACTCATCAATAATTTGATTATTATTGCATAAATTATTACTTAATTTTCATTTCTGAACTTTTTTCTCTTTCAGAAGCTTCGTTCTCCAATTTTTGAACAACTAATTCAATATGCTTGTCTCGCTCTTTTTTGCACATTTCTTTGATGTTGCTTTCCTTATCTGCTAACACAGTCGTTTGATGTTGTATCCATTTTGTCTTATCTATTTCACAAGTTTCTCGAATAGTCTTCAACTCGTTCTGAAAGCACATCGTATTGTTAATAAAATATTTTACATTTCATACATAAATATTAGATTTATTTTGCTTTTAGAAAGCGTTCTTTGTTTGAAAATATATTTAATATACAATTAATAAATAATTATTCGATATAATTTTAGCAACACTACCCTAAGACATATACCACTACAACTCAATGCCTCTATTCTCCGTTTTATTTATTAAAACCTTTAAAAACAATACCTAGGTTTTGGTTTTAAACTATAAGTTATTATCATAAAATTATAAATTAACGTTACCTACCTGAAATTCTTGCTCCTTTTTGTTAATCTTCTCTTGGATCTCTAATACCAATTTCTCAAACTTTTGTTCAAGGGCTTTTTGCTTTTCCATTAGTGTCACTTCATTTTCTCTTTCTTGACGTAATCTTTCCCCGTGAATTTCGCCTAATAGTCGTTTACGTTGATCTTGATAGCTCTTTTCAAGTTCAGCAATTTCCATTTCTAAGCTAATTTTAAACAATAGTTTATTAATTTTAAATCAAAGTATTACACTATATAGGTGGTCATCGGAAAAATTAATGTTGTTTTTAAAACAAAGTCCAATAGCCTATTTTTTCTGTTTTGCTTAAAAAAAATTTTAATTTTCCTAACTAATAAATACAAACAGTTAATTTTTCATTATATAACTCATGATTTTATTTTAGTTTTATTGAAACGTTTTATTTCATTAATAATTATTCACTACAAATTATTGGCTTATGATATATATCATGTATAAATTAATAAAATAATTTTATCAATAGTAACAACCATATTAAATACAAAGTTATAAGAAGGTACCTACTGGATTTATAGTGTAAATAATAATAATATAGATACCGATTTCTTGAGTTTTCTCTTTCTGTTATAATTGCTTGTTCCCGTTCTGCATCCATTTTATCCCTCATGGTTGCCATTCTCCTATGCCATGTTGCTTCGATCTCTTCAATTTGTGATTGATGAATTCTTCTAAGTTCAGCCAATTCTTCTTGATATGCTACAGACATCCTATTAAGTTCAGGTTCAATACCTTTAATCGTCATTTCCTGTATGCACAAAAGTTGTAACATTTAAGTACCTAGTGGAAGTGCATTAAATAGTAAAATATTAAATTTTATATTTACTTTGATTTTTTTTGTCTTCAGATCAACCCATCGATCTTTTTTTATTTTCTCAGATGCTGTCTGTTTGTCGATAGCTTTTTTCAATTCAACTTTGTGTCGTTCTTCTTGGCTCGATAGTGCGTCATTCATTTTTTTTGTAAGTTCTTTTACAGTTAAAGAACAACTTTCACTAAGTTGTTTTTTCTCGTTCAATAACTAATCGAATAATATATGTTTTAAATATAATCTGATACACAAAATAATTTCACAATATTTTAATACTATTTACTTTATCGATGAATTTTTGGTGTCTCGTAACAGTGGATTCATATTCAGCTTTAGTTTTAGCGTGCTCCGCTTGTAGTTCAGATATAGTAGTTTTTAATTTTTCAGTTATATCTTCTTTTTCTGATAATTGTATTTGAAGCATGGCTACTTTCTGAGCCAACTCTGCTTTGTCAAGATCCATAACTTGTTGGAGATTTCCTTTTTTTACATCCACAACTTTTTTACCTGGTCTAAACATAAAATTGATCTATACCACACATTAGGCGGACAGAAAATTAACTTACGACGGTGGTGGTGTGTTTGGCAACTGTACGGGTGATTTTTTTTTAGGCGATTTGGGAGCAGTTGGTTGATTTGAATTTTTCTCTACCTCATCCAGAAATGACCATAATGCCCTTTTAAAAATCCATTAAAAAAACAAAAATAAAAATATTATTTAAAAACTATATATTTGGAATCATGAAAAAAAAAACAAAAATGTATAATGATTTCCAAGTGATATTAACTTTGAACTAGACGAAGATTCTGGTAATAATGTTTGATGTTTATTATTATCTGTAACACCACTTTTCCTGACATTCATGTCTACAATAAATCAGTATACATCATTATACAACAAATATAAAAATAATGTTATAAAATATATTAATTTAAGTGTAATAAATAATAATTAAGTATTATAATACGTGATAGTAGATATGACGATAACAAAAAAAGTTTGAGGTAAGCGAATTCTACAAACTAACTACCGATGTCGTTATTTTCGGACTCAAGTTCTTTGAGAATGTTGACGATCTCGTCGTACGTCGTCGTCTCATGTTTTTCTTTGCAAAACGCGTCCTTTAAACATAAATTACTTAAATTACATTAAATATTTACTAAATAGACGTATCGATGCTTTCTAAAAATAACAAACAGTTATGCAGATACCTATCACCGGGGATACTCACGAATGTATGGCTGTTGAGCTCAGGTGTGGAAGGTCTCTGTAAGTGACTTGACATCCACGAGACCACATCTTCCCTGACGTAATCTTGCACCGGCGAACGTTCAGCGTTCTTTGGACGGTCTCTCCTCACTTCTGGCTGTCTCTCCGGAGGTTGCTCGTTCCGCGCCGCCACCGCTGCTTCGACCGGCTGGACAGTCGCGGCCGCGACCTGCTTCGATTTGAGCGTGTCCTTTATATTTTTAGATCTGTGACCGACCGTCGCCGCCACCACCGGTGCGATCTTCTTCTTTGACCTGATCTTCGGCTTTGCGATGGACCGTATCCGGCCTCGGTCACTGTCCGCGTCGCTACCCCGGAGCGCCCCCGACAGGTCCACGGAAACGGACCCGCCAAATCTGTCGCTCGCGCCACCTATGGCTGCACTCAGGTTCGAGTACAGGTTCTCCTCGTCTAGCTGACTGCGGCCGCTCTTCGCGTACGCCACAGTCCGCCCGTCACCGACGCTGCCACTGCCGCCACTGATAACACTTTCTACGTGTACGTCTGTGGCAGGTGATGGTACAGGAATCAGGACCGGTGCCGAATTCGGGAACCAGCGCTGGAATTTCAGTTCCACCGCATCGTCGAACGTCGCTGATCCATTGGCCACCCGACCGAAAGTTTCCGGCAAGCGCGCGTCCCCACCTCCTGGTGGTATGGGTGGCTTAGAAGTCAGCCCTGGTTCGAGCGACGGCTGTCCATCGCCATCGCCATCGCCGATGCCATCGTTCGGGGGGACGGGCGTCAAATGGCCGTCACTAGACGACGACAGTTCGGCCCCGTCCGATTCATCAAACACACTCTCCGTCCGATCTACACGATTTACGATACCTGCGAGATGCGTTAATATAATGAAAACTTTAAATTTGTGTATTTGATTTTGTTTATTATGATTTTTTCGATTGTCTTTGTATACTGAAAATCTCAAAATGTAATCAGTTTTCTTCCAATATGAATTGTATTCAGGACGTTAACTTAAGGTGAAGGGCGTGCACAATGAGCTTTTAAGGTCTGAGTGTATGGGCAGTAGTGGTACTAGTGTATCGCCTAGTAGACAGATCAATTACAAAAACTAATACTGAAATAATGATCCCTGCAAGTATCAATTATTATTAATTATTATTATAACTAATGTTATTGCAAATCAAAGTTCAAACCAAATCGTCCAAATTTGCGACAGTGTATATTTTTATAAATAAAATAATTATTGGCAGTTGTGATTGATGAATAATTATTAATGGGTGGTACAACATGCTAGTACTTGAATAATTAGCATTTATTATAGGAGTGCATTGTTATGCGCCCAACGTGTATACTATTTCATAACATTGTGGCGTGTGTATTGTATATGAACACATAGAAACTTTTACCAATGTATAAGTATAAATTGTAAAGATTTTAAAACACACAAAGAGTCACGCTGAATCGCGTGATTAATCCAGATTGTACAGTTATTATAGTATTATAACTTATAGGCTGGAATGTTCATTATTATTATTGGTTTTGAAAATATAATAAAATAAAATGAGTTCAAACAACTTTGTAATAATGAATGAAATAATTTTCTTTTTCTTTTTCTTTAACTTTGAATACCTACGTAATAGTAATAGTGATTAGTGGTTAATAATGAGATTTAAATCATATTTTCTACAGTGAAATATATTTATTTGTCACATGATCATCTTACAGATATGATTACATTTCATTCAAAGTAATATAGTGGTTGTTTAATAATAAGTGATACACTAACTAATACATTAATTATCACTAAAACTATTGGATAATTCACGAACACTGCACTCGAATCTCGTACAACAATCATTTTGATAAATTGCATATTTTTTTTACCAATATAATATATATTCAGATATTCTATAATTACCCGTGTCAATCTGTTGATCGTTGAAATCAAATGAAATGTGTCGGCTTTTGTTAATCTTATTTATTGTATCTGCAGACTGGGGACGTTTAACTAGTCTTGACTTCCGCGGTGA
This sequence comes from Sitobion miscanthi, assembly GCA_008086715.1. Lineage (NCBI taxonomy): Eukaryota > Metazoa > Arthropoda > Insecta > Hemiptera > Aphididae > Sitobion > Sitobion miscanthi. Next base: position 7,309,918 of record CM017797.1, read on the forward strand.
TTCCTAAAAAATTAAATTAACGAATGATATTTTTTTTAGGAATGGTGTAAAATATAATTTTATCTAATCATTAAACCTGATATGTAGCACTCAGTGTCAGTGCAGACATCGGTCTTCCACGCGACGGCGTATCAACGTTTTCGTTGTACAAATAATGTAAAGGATTTGAAATGTTCAAATTCGATAAACGGGTTGAGAGATTAATCTGAAAAAATATATATTAAAATGTAAAATATAATGTAGACATTGCAGATAATGGTATAGTATTAGTTTTTAATTATATACATAATATACACGTATTTATACAATAATACTAAAAAACAATAACCATATAAGGCATATAACCATTATTTTAAGAATATAACTATCAAGAAACGTATAGACAACGCGTACATTATAGTAAAAAAAAAAAATAAATACAAATCGAGAGTTGAAAATATTGTACGTCTTTACTCGTTATCAATATTCAATATCAGTTATACATTATATAGCTATATATTATATACTATGCGCAATATATTATTATACTTACTATAGACTAAAAGTCATAATTCATAAATAGGTACTTATATATTTTTATGGTATTAATTATCTCTAGAAATCATTATTAAATATTTAAATGATAAAATCCATTTACTATACATACCAACTATAATGCTAAGTATCTGTAGGAATACAAAGTTTCATATTGACATTATTGTATATAAGTACGCACGATAGCTAGTGAAAACTCCATTCGCACACTTACATATGGTTGTTGCATAAATTAATATTCATTCAAATTTAAGACATCGCGTGACTAGCAAAGTAGGTACACGCACAAACGATTTAATAATACTATGATAGGATAGAGAAAATAATAATTTATAAATCAACAACTCTGAACGAAGAGAAAAGTTTGTGGATGTGAAAATGTCATGGTTTCAATAAAATTAAATCTTACCGCAATACCTACGCTTTTATAGTCTGTTTACGTATTATTTTATGTGGTTTAATATCTTAAATTAATATATTTCCTATTTATAGACGTTACTTGTAATAGGTAGGTATATAGTACCTATGTCCTATAGGTATGCACTTTAGGCACTGTATACAGACATACTATAGTATCGCTATTAATTATTGTGTAGGTACATATTTTAAAATTATTGTATAATAATTAATATTATTTATAGAATATATATTTTATTTTGTTTATTAATTATTACAAAAAAATATTTTGTGGATACGCTATTAATGCCCGTATGCATAGTTTTACAGAAATTAAAATTGTCTACCTTTATCGAAAATTTCAACGACTTAGTTCAAATATATGTTTATATTTATTTTTATTGAGGTAAAGGCTTCAAAAAATAGGTAGAATCTACCTATCTAGGTAAATTATTAGCCAGAACTTACATGTATATATTGACATTAATAAATTGCTCAAATATATGGTATATCCGTGAAAAATGGGTACAATCTATAACTCAGTTACCTACCTATATAACGACCCTTTTTATATTTTATAATTCTGTCTGCGAAGGATTAATGATTCAATAGTCCAGTTTGTAGGGTACTGAGTAATATGGGTAATTTAATTATACAGAGTGTCCTATATTCCAGGGCCATAATTAAGGGGCAAGAAGGAGATAGATCCTCTTCCAGAGCCTTTATAATATACTACTCACAACTGTATTTGAAAACTTGGTATTTTGTATGTAAAAAAATGTATGTCCCCCCCCCCTCAGAACAAATTACTCGTTAAACAAGATAAAGACACACGGTATATTATAGTGGTATTAAGTACTATGTAAGGTTTACATAGACATAATTTTTTTTGAGTTGTTTCATCTTAATTTTAAATTATGGTATCAATACCAATGGTTTTGTTTTCCGAGTACTTCTTGTATTGTTGAAGGATAGTTAAGAATGCTTTTTTGCAGTGGCGATAACGAGCAATGTACCTATGACTACTTATGTGTTTTATTCGAGTCAAATATTTTATATTTTTATAATTGTAAAATTGAATAAATTATAATACTTATAATATGATATCTGATATAATATTTTCACTCACATAAAATATTTTATTATACAATAATTGAATATTATGATAAATATCTATAAATGTGGAACAAATGAATGGTCTCTGTACATTTTTATAGGACCGGTATCAAAAATACAAATAAAGTAATATTTAAAGATACTTCACATCTCTTTTTCGAGATCGATATCCAATGCAAAATTATACTTCTGTATTATTTTATGTGTTAAACTAAATATTTTGTGTGGCTCTATGACAATAGACTATTATAATACGTCTTTGCCTGTCCACCACGATATGTATTGATTAAATTGTATCTATTATTAACCGGATGGGTTCGTTTCCTTGACTGAACACACATTGGAATAAATACAAAAAAAGACTTCTTCTTTTTTATATGGCACGCGTGAGCTAATAAAACCACAGGGTGCGTGTAGTACAATAATATAGGTACTAGAAAAAAGCAGACAAAAGACTGTATTATGTTGTGTGATATTTGTCTGTTACTGTAAGTTATGGTGTTACCGAAATAGAATAATAATAGTATTACAAGCATTTTGAAGGCAATAGACTGTATGTATGTTAAATATAAATATGTATCAATGAAAAGACCAAAAATCGTCTCGTTGCGCAAAAAAAACTTTATTATGAAATATTTAAATAAAATGTAAGCCTGCCTCATTGTCCTTGCTTTTATTATGAGATCCTCAAACTATCAGCGGCGACTTCTTCAATTTGAACGAGTGCAAGAAACGTTTTCGAAGTTCAGTATGGTTTTGTTTTAGACGATTGTCGCTTTGTGTCGCACCCGTGTGTTATTGTCACAAATCTTAAATTTAAATCGTTGGCCAAACGTAGACGGGCACTTATAACTTATAAGTTATGGTATTACGAGCTTTAAGTGTCGCTGTCTAATGGGATTAACCTACCTGTTCTGTTAGTTAAATTTTAACTTTTATAACTTTCCATTCCATAGCGGTAACCCAATATTCTAAATCTAACTAAGTCTTTATATGAACGCCTGAGGCCTCGGACGCCTTTTTTTATAATATTACCCGGCGGACCCTGTACCCTTATAGTTTAATATGTAAGGACGTCGGGACCGGTTTTTAGTACAAAAACATGTCTTCCAGGAAAAACTCGTACGTCCTGTAGAATAATCGGATATCGTTAATTTTTTGCTTATTTGAAAAAAGAGAACATTTGAAGGTCGGATCAAAGTCCGATTTTCAAAATTGTAATCATAGCAGCTTAACTTTGCATTTGAATAATGCATAATATTTGTTCTTTTTCAAACGTATTTTTCTACCACTATTTAAAGTAAAATGAAAATTTAGCCTTTGATCTGACCTGAAAATTGTTCTCTTCTTTTCAATAAAAAAACAATTAACAAAATCCGTCTATTTAACAGGACGTGATAGATTTTCCTGTGTTTTTGTTATAATGTTCAAATTTTATAGAATTTCGGAAAATTGGAAAAACTGGCACCGATTCCTTTTATCAGGCCTTATATAATCACTGTTGTGGTAATATCTTTTTTCTGTTTTTATTGTACTATTATAGTGCTAGAGTTACATGTGCATAATATTTAAAATGTCATAGTATTAAAATGTTAATATATATATATATAATTATCAATTTATAAGCAAATGAACAATTAATTAAATCTTTAACGCGTCTGTAAGATATACAATTTTAATGTAACATAATATTCAACTATATTACTATAATATAAAACATGTACAGGTAATAAGTATATCGTACGAATATATTATAGTATTATATTTCAGTGTACGTACTTGAGAGCCCTGCAACGAAAGTCCCGTGGACGTCACGACGTGCTTATTGGCCTTTGAATTCTTTTTAAAATTGGACATTTTAACCAAACTCGCTCGCTATGAATGAAAACTTAACGTGAACATCAAACCACCGCAATGACAGTGCCCATCATAAATTAATTAATATGATATGTTATAAAAATGACATCATATCAGGATTTCCGTAGATGTCGCGATACACGACTATTGTTCGCGTGCAGAGAACTCCGAATAAAATTAAGGCCTACTATAATATAATACCTGCAACCCGAATCTCGTCCACACAACACCTACAACAAAACGGTTGCCGAGCAACGCAACACAGAGCACTTAATACTATTATGTCCCTTTACATAGATGTGTGTGTGTGAGGAGGGGGGGGGGAGGGTGCGTGTGAGTATGTGTTTCGAAATGATATTTTGTCATCTATTTAATTCGACCGGTCGGCCGAGCTCGGTTACTCGATAGGTATGCTATTAAAATTATTAATTCATACCTAATCGTGTTAATAAATACACATTACTAAGTACATCGCATAACCTAACCTAAGTACATCACAATATCGTATACGTTTTAATACCAAATTCTTAAACAATATTGTCATAATGAAAAATATTGTTTTTAAACTGACGTATAGGTATAACGTCACTTGGTAAATGATACATTTATTGTAATCGAGCGTGGTACTTGTGTACCTACTTACGTGTTAACTACAATACAGTTGGTCAATCGAAAATTACACAAGCACGCAGATTAATATATTTAATTTAACAGTTAATTATTTAACAAATTCTACTCATCGCCGGTAAATTATTTATAAAATATTTATAAGTATTTTTAAAGTACCTACATTTTATTATGTACTTTTTATAACTTTAATTGTATGCCTACTTTTTTAAAACACGAATCATTACTTATTATTTCAATGATACAGATGAACATTATTATTTTTAACATTATTAGGATAGGTACTAGTTTTTAAATTGATTAAAATAAAAATAGCTGATAAAGAGATTTGTTATTACATTTTAAATCAGTTGTGAATTATCGCATTAAAAATACTATTCTTAGCCAGGACTTAGGTTAAATCTAGCTTGTTGATATTCCTTAAAAAATATTGTACGGTTTCGGTAATTTTTCCTTATGCTTAAGGATAGGTATAGCCACATAGGAAATCAATCTTCTCAGATATTTTCCAAGCGTAAAAACATTTCTCACAACAATCTTCGAAACAATTTTAAAACAATTATCAGTAAAAGTAGACTTTATCGAACTCCGCTTGGAAATTATTTTCAGTGTGATATTAATAATTTCTTTTAAATTTCATACCACTAATCACACCTCTAATCTACATTTATGTAAACAAAAACAAAAGATAGACAATCCATATATATTTTCGTTGTCAGGCATTTTTTCGGTAGGTATATTCATGAAAATAAATTAGATACAAAATCACAACATTAAAATTAAGTTCAAGTCCTATTATTTATCACTCCGTCATCTGGCTTAGAAGATCTTTTATATTCCGGTTTGATCAATATGTACACGACCAATACACCATAAATAATTAACACTATCCCTACAAAGTTTAAAAATAGTCCTTCCGTCGGCATATGCTCATACTGGTGGTTCCTATAATAATACAAAACATTTTACTATTATATCCATATTTACAAGCACCTTCGCGTGTTTTTTGATGGTGAATACATACAATGCAAATATGATTTTTTCACTAAATCCCAGAACTGAAGTTATAATAGATAACACGAACGTCAGTATACCAAAAATTATGTGATACGGCATCATAACTTTTTTATATCTCATCCCTATTTCAGGGTAAAGAAATGATATAAATCCACTTGTAAACTATAAAATATATAAAAGAAGTACACTATAAATTATGTTTCATAAAAAATTAAGTACCTATATATTTCATTGATAATATAATGTGTGCTATGTGCACTTTTGATCTATTTACATTTGAGTATTTATAATAAAAGAAAGAAATTTCTATTCAACTTACCTGCGAGAGGAATATTATAACAGTAATAATTCCCAACCAACTGTGCAAACTGTAAAATTTTGGAATAGGTGGATTAGCAATTAAATTTGAATTTAAACCAGTCCATATACCAAGTACTCCAAATATGACTATGCAACTATGAATTATTGCATGTTGCATTTTTAATTTTCGTTTTGAAGTATTTCGAAAATTTCTGAAATGAAGGATAGCTAAAAAGAAATACATATTGTAATACAATTTTATTTTAATAAAATACAATTTTTTTTATTGGTGCGATATAATAATATGACTAATTGTTTGCATATAACTATATTATAGGATAAGTAAAATAATTTTTATAGCATTTTAACAAAATAATCTGGTAACTTTCTCTAGGTTTCCAAGTGTACCTCAATATTAAATACTTAAGACACTATATCAGCGATCCATTTCGGGAGTGTTAAATTTGAATTCACTGATAAATCAAAGTATATGAAAACCTATTCTGAGCGTAGACGATGTATTAGCCTCTATTTTGTAAAAATATATTACATTTATTTTAAGAATAATATATTACAATTTATTGATTGATTTTTCAATTAGTAATATGAGAGTATGAATTAATTGTTGTCCAAAATATCGCATAACTAAATATATTATATTATATTATATACTTTCTAATAATTTATAAATCTATATCGACGTAGGTACCAACGAAAAGGTTCATCGTATAAATAGGTTAGAATTAGACTAAATATTCAAAAGTTTAACAGTTCAATTACAATATAATTAAAAAACACCCACACCTCAAGAAAGAAGTTTTGCTTCAATAATTTTAAAATGTGGTTAAAGTCAACATCATAACTATAAAATTGTTAGGTATTTTAACAATTGTATGTAAGAACAAGTTTCAAAGAGCTTGTATTTAGTTTTTTAAGCTTTTTGATATAGAAGCAATAATCGATAAAACAAATTAAACAATTAAAAATGTATACGCCTATAAATAACTCCAGAAAAGCCAAAATATATTCAAAATTATACCATACATAGACAATTCTAAAATAAACATTGAATGAAAATATCAAGCCTTTATATTATTAATATTTCTTTTTGAATTACAGTTTAAAATACCCCGTTTTCTCGCTATTTTTTGATAGTTTTTACCGAATATTTATAAAAGTGCTGTGAAATTTTACTCTTGACTTCTCATGCTACCAACAAAGTCAACTTTCTCACCTGCAGAAACACCCTTAAAATTGGAAATTGAAGCATTTTTTTTAGTTCATCAGGTGTCATCACTCATCGGAGACAAAAAACACACATTATTATAAAACAAATACATTCATCGGTCCGTTCAAAATCTCAAATGATTGAAATGTTTACATCGTAACATTATACTACAAGTCATAACATTGTCGTATTGATTTATATAATATAGTTATACCTAACCAATTTAAATGTAACACCTCTAATCCTAATAAATAATTAGGAATTTATTAAATGTTGTAATATAAAGTCTTACAATTTGCGAATAAATAAATAAACGTGATTGTCATTAATAAAGGATGCCAGTTGCATATATGAATTGTTCCACTAAAACCGAAACCAGTCCGATAAATTTGAAGCCATAAAAATACAGATAATATAAGGAATATTCCAATTATCTGAAATCAAAAAGGATATATTATTATATTTAATTATTTTTTTCAAAAGTTGTATTAATATCCTTAACTAATACATATTTCAATAAATAAATCAACATTCCATAAGAATACCTGAAATATTGCATAAATTGACAAATAGCCAGGAATCTGATTCATGGGTTCTATACCGTGACCGTTCTGTTTAATATTTGAAACATAATTATTGTTCGGTGTAGGAGTTTCTTGGTTACTACCGTTTTCTATTTCCACCGTAACTGCAATAAAAATAAACGCAATAGTCGTAACATGTGGTTATCGAAAATAATTTATAATCACCAGTTAACACTTAAACAGTTTATTTTTATGTGTGTTTAAACTATACCACCAAATCGTCACCAGTTATATAAAAATGTTCCAAGATACGTAACAATTTTTTTTAGCCTAGCCAATGTCAACGATTACTATATGGTATTGCTTATTAATTGAATAAAATATACTGTGCACTTGGCAGTTAAAATTCAAATGTGTAATAAAATATAGAGGCATTTTCATTTATTTTTAACATATTCGTAAAGTCACAGTCAGACCGGCGATGATGACTACCCACCACACGACCAACACAACGAATTAACAGCTATAATAATGGAATAAATAAAGAAACGAATTATTCTTCTGCTGAAAATCATCTCGTTATCTAAAACTCACCGAAACAATATTGGACAAAACTACAAAAGGCATGAATGAATCACGATCGATAGGATTAATTATTTACCAATAGAAAACAAGTGAAGATGTTCCGGGGTAGTAGTTATGCAGTGACCATAGTAATAATTTTTTTGTTGCTACCTGCTACCTAGTGTAGAGAATCTAGAATTGTGTTCTATAATATCAAATCAACACCGTAAAATTTAAATTATAGCTATAGACGCTAGTTAGGTATATCTACTACATAGTTTAAACCATTTATTGTAATCGAAATTAAAATAAAATTGTACGAAACTTATCAAGCTTATTATTGTATACCTATACATTAATTGAATTATAGTTTTAAAACGCGATTCGTATTTGGTATAATAATAATTTATCTGTTTTAGAACCAGACATTTCTGTCTAGAACTATATGTTATAAAAAAATATAGTTTACTCTGAAATATAATATTATGAAAATGTTTAATGATTAAACTGATTAAATATATTATACGAGACGAGAGATTGCGAGAACTTGACGTTAACCAGAAAACATTGCTAAGTAAATACGATTATCGTACCTACTTCATACGAAAATGTACACTGACACTTAAGTACACCTCTGTCTACCTATGAGTAACATGCGTGTGTAAATAAGACAACAATTTAGTGCTTTAAATGTTTTTGCAATTATTAATAGTAGGTAAATAAAAGGTTAAAACATACACGAATGTAAGTAATATTTTATCGTTGATTAATAATGATAAATAATTATAATTCTTTAAAATATATACTAGTATTACAAAATATATTAGGTATAGTAGGTACAATAAAATATCATACGTACCCATTTTTAATTCCCAATGTCGCAAATACTTTCAGCACGACAGCGCCTAAAATACGTCACATATTATAATACCTTGTAAAATAAATGTTTAAACTTGCAAATATAACAACAAAATAAATGTCATTATTAATATAATAATATAGGCATTTCATTTCACGGTGTTCTTGCATTAAATACTATTCACTATTCCATATAATTATACACTACACAAATTCACGATACACGTCTCGAAGAAATAAAGTATATCACACGTTTCGACACAACCGTGTCCGTTTTATGTTGTAAAACAACTAAACCATATTAACCAATGTATAATAATTCTACTATTGCCGCATATAGATTGACCGATGTTTTTGGCCATAAGTACATATTATACACAAAGATATTGTAACATCTGGAATGACCGGAATGGTGGAATGTAAAATGTTTACAGAATTTGTTATCGGTCAGTTTTATTTTTATCTGTGAAATACTGAAAATAATATTTAATAATAATATAAATAATATTTTTCTATTAATTTTGAAAATACTAATATATGAAATATTTACATAAGTAGATACAATATACATAATAATGCATTTGTTTAGTAAAAATCGTATACAATTTATAACCAGTAGATTATAGATGGTAGGTATAAAGACATTAAGTACAACTCTATATCCCTTACATAGTTACATGGTTACATGTACAAGTTCGTTGAGCTACCAACGTGAATGAATCTATATTATATAATATTATCTTTAAATATTACCTAAAAACTAAAAAAATTAATTACTCGATCAACAGTTTTTTGACTTTCCAATATTTCTGTACACATTTCAATTAGAACGACTAAAATACGTTACAAAAGGTTATAGTGTAATACATTATTTAAACAATACCTATTTACACGTATAAAAATCTTTAAAATTTCATGATTTAGCATTCCACATAGATAATAAAGATATAGATTATGGATAGCACATAACAGTCGTATCAGTGGTAATTAAGGGCTTCAATTGAGGCCAAATAAGTATATTTAAATCGAATATCGACTATCAATATAAAAGGGCCTCAAATGCCTTCCCCTCCGTGGCCGCGGCCTCAAATGTATTTAACATAGGCATGGCCTATCCATATCTTTATTATCTATGGCATTACATTACTGACAAACATTGGCTTTCTGGATAAATCAATTAATAGTACCTATTCTAAACGAGTGTGTAAAGACTAGTGAGAATTAAATTATAAGACGTTATTAATCTTCATTAAGTATATTTTAAGCAGGAGATTAACGTAATATGATTTAAAAAAATATGTTTATGTATGGTGATATACTGACACTGGTGACAGCTGATGATAGTGAACATAAAAAACACGACGTTCCGTTATCTAATTAAACTATACTATACAGATTGAAGGGCGTGCTTTCACCAAGCATGCTGACCCTCATTTTTTGATTTCCTTTAATTTATTCAAATTCTAATTTTTAAAATTTTTAAATAGATATCTATACTTAAAGACAATATTTTCAAATTATTGAGATTTTGTTGTACTGCTTAGGTACTTAATGAGTGTCTCGTGGTGAAACAAGTTTCTATATCTCAAATGAGAACCCCACCTTTTTTACTGTAAATTATTATTTAGTCGATAATTTTAACATAAATATGTTTCTTCACTTTTTGGTACAAATAAAAATTTTTATTCCTAACAAGCGATGCCAAATTGCATACAGTTAGTTCGTTGCCATGGTTATTTATTAACAAAAATATACCTGTTTAGAATTCATAGAATTTCCTTGTTGATAAAAAATAACGAGTAACGTACTACTGGGAGGGGTTTTTTTAAAATTTTTTTTTTTATACTTTTTGATGTAGGTACCAAGCTCAAAATGTGAACTATTAGTTACTCAGTTATTAAAATGTTTAAAATGTTAAAATAATTTGCGTTATATTTGCGTTATAATTAATAATAATATATAGTATGCTATCTACTAAATTGCATATAAATTATTGAATTTTTAATGTCTACGTTATGATGATCTGTAAGAAATATTAAAATAAATAAATAACATCCCTCGCTGATTGTAAAATCATAATTTACAAAGTTATATAATAATATATGGATACGACATATTTTATAACTTGTAAATCGTATATAATATGATAATGTAAATAAATATTATAATGTATATTATGAAGTAAGTATATACAAATATAGATAATTGATGCAAAATTGTGTTGTTATTTATTGGGTGATTGTAGGAAAAATTGAAAAAATTATGTAGTCAGTGCCTAAGTACCCAGAATAATATACTAATTTGTTCTTGGAATGTATTCATGAAAACCATTTCTAACATCTCTTGTACACAATTGACAAAAACAAAGTATGCGATACAGCTAGGAATTGGGTTGTTCAGTAATATCAGGTTATTAACATACAATTTTAATTATAATTATTAATTATTTTTAATATTATATAAAAGAATACTTAGCTGTTATTATTTTAATATTTTGTGCTTATAATTAAATGACATCATCACTTATTAGGCATTTAACCCACTCGGATTTAGCAAAGTACAAACACACCATCTGAACATTTTCTGTAGAGCTTTTAGTTTTTATAATATCCTAATCGTCTATCAGAATCATATTTCCACATTTCTCTAAAAAGTCTATGACATCTCTAGCTTATATATTGATAACGTAATTCTGCGTAATAATAACAATTAATAATAGCACATTAATTATACTATAGAATTACTGTTTTGTTATTATTTAATAACTTTAAATTAATTTATACCTATAGGTACAGCCTACCTATATTATAACTTCAAAATTATTACTTTTTAGTTTTTTTGCAACTCTGGTGAAGCAACGAAGTACGTTAAGGGTATCGGTGCCAGTTTTCCAATTTTCTGAATTCTTTATAAAATTTGAAAATTATATTTTATATTTTAGTTACTACCTTAATTATAATACTTTTCCACTAATCTACAGCTCGATATATATTTTAGGGGGGGGGGGAGTTGATACTGTGTATTATATCAATGAAAATTACTTTACAGGAAAAATTCTCACACCTGTGGAATAGTCGGATTTCATTAGTTTGTTTTTTATTTAGAAGAAGAAAACATTTTCCAGGTCGGATCAAAGGCCAAATTTTCATTTTACTTTAAATAGTAATAGAAAAATACATTACATATTTTGAATTTAAAAATAGTTGATTTTTGTCAAACTTAGTCAATGCGTCGTAATTTAGATTGACATTGAATATCAGTATTAAAATGATAAAATATTATGCTTTAAAAATCAAATTTAAGAATACGTTTAGTATATCTAACCGAATTGGTTCTGAAGAGTGAAGACCCAACAAATATTAGATAACTCTAAGTTATAACATGAGATCTAAATTAAATATTTTCAAATAACCAAAACCTGAGTCTTATTAAAATACCTGTTTTCTACGGTTATGGTATTGACAATAATAATTATGGTTACTAAAAATGCAGTTTATAAAGAATTAAGTTATATTATATTTGGTTATAAATAAAAAATAGTAAACTTTAAAATTAAATTTCACAACAGTTCAGGCGTAGGTAAATTGTTAGTAGGTATAATATAAGTGTAATCCTTAATATCGTTAGTAAACTAAAATATCACAATTAATAAAAATAATAAATACTCACTAATATATAATAGTATTAAGACTTGAAGAATATTAGCATAATTGCAGTCGTTTACAATTAATTGTAAATAAATGCATGTAATAAGTAATATAAAATATTTATACATTTAAAAATGTTTGCAGGGGAAGGGGACTCCAAACAATTTTAAATAGATATCTTAGGTACTTAAAACAAGAAAAAAATTGAAGAAAACAACAATGTCAATAAAATCACAGTAGGTAGTTATTAATGTATAATCGGCTCACTTCAATGTACACTCATTTTAAATTAATTTATAGAACTCGATAAGATAGTATTATTTAAAATAATTATTATGAAGTCTGCATATTACATTAGAACAGTTGTATACATAATACATTTTCGATAACTAATTAAAATTGTATCTTCTCGTATCTTTTTGTCTTAATCTTCTAGTTACACTTATAAGTACATTATACATCAATAGCTTATAATATAATATGTATTTTATTCCTCTTATGATTCGAGTTACAAATAATCTATTGTTTAATTATTTTAATAAGTACATGTACCTATACATTGATACGTTCAACTTAACCACCCAAATCGTTAAGCAAAAAAATTCCGTATCCATGTACACTGACCTTTATCGTGTGATAATCCAATTATTAAAGTTGTAAAACATTGGTTCATCCACTAAACTGAAGTGTGAAATTTAAGAACTATAATACAATGCCGGTATTCAAAAGTTTTACATTCTGAGTTGTTATTCATTTAAATATAATAAATCGGTACATAATTATTGATAAAAATCTTTAGGCCTCAGGAATTAGACCATTAGCACAACGGTAACAAAAGTTCTCAAAGAGTCCAAACTTATCATAAAGTGAACAAAGTCAGACAAATAATTGAGGGGTGACATTTCAAAACGTACTATTGCCATAAAGTTGATTTTCCGGGAAGAGCAGTTTTGTTTTTGTTAAATATCATTTTCTATAGTGTTACTGTGTAAATAAGTACGTTTTTGATGATTTATACATTTATGCCCGGTCTTAGAAGATAAGGTCGGACAACTTCCCACCCTCCCACCTATTACAACATTTCCGCTTAGAATTCGTGAAATACGAAAGTTGCCGTAAAAGCGCTGCCGGTTAGACTTATTTTGAGGTTAAGAATAATATTTATATGGCATTCGGGGGTTTTTATGGACCATATTATTATATTATTTTCTCCAACCATATAAACTAGATAGTTTATACGGTCGAAGGTTATTTTAAACTTGTATAATACTATAATGCCATAACTTCAAAAAAAGTCTGCAGTGCAGTGCTCAATTGTACAGCGGCCAAATTTCGAAATGGATTTACCTCACTAGCGGAATGATGATAATGTATAGTTGTCCGACCTTATCTTCTAAGAACATGCATTTATAAATTTTTTTTCATGGAATAAATGATTAAAGTTTAATTCTGATAGCGCCAATCGACTTCCCGCCTATTTTTCGATAAGAATCGATGCGTATCTCGATTTTGTATATTTTGGCAATAGTACGTTTTGGAATGTAACCCCTTAATTTCGATTACAAATAATTATATCTGATTGAAAATGTATGTAAAAAATTAATGAACTGATATTTTAAGAAAAATAAAACGTAGGTATAGCGCTTTACTTGATATTTTCTCAGCTACGCCGAAAAGAATTGAACCATAGATGTTTTTAAAATATTTATGATTTAAAAAAATGGATCAAAAAGGATATTATGGTAACGTAATGTAAATTATAATATTATGCATCGGTTGCTAAGCGCAACCTTACGAAAAATTTTTATCCAGATTTAGCGGGTCCTTTTTTGTTGCTATGATAAATGATAATATAATTATATTCAAATTATTTAATACCCAAAATTGGACGGAGACTCGTTTGTGCACATATTAGTATATATTTTTAATTTACGACAACTTATTTGCACACAAAATTGTGAACAATGAAAACCAGATGGTATAGGTAAAGTTTTGGGTGTACAGAGTGTCTTAAACAGCCCATATACGCGATCAATATTATATTTATATCAATTGAACGCCCGTCAATTGATAAAGGACAAAGTTGGTTCAGGCGTTTGAAAAAAAATAAAATATTATTAAAAGAATACTCGAAAAATGATTCTGAAATTGGAAGGTGGCGTAAACACTTTTTCGGTTTACCTTATTTAAACTCTAATGAAGTTCCGAACTTATTTACTGAAATAATTTTAATAGCTCCTTATTGTAATATAAGTATGAATTTTCCAGACTATATATTAAAAAATTATATTGATTCTGATGCTGATTTTGGCCAGAATTATGGGCTAGTGAACTAGCGAAATGAACGGAGCTGAAAACGTTCACATGCACTTCAATAGTCAATTGTATACCTCCCACCCTCACATTCTCCAAATTATGTAAATACTAATGGATATTCAAAATTCAAATCAATACTGATTTAAAAATAAATGCATTAAAAAAAATAAAAATACCAGTAGAATATAAATATTTAAAAAACAAAATAATATGTAAAAAATATGAAAATATTATATTCTGATTACAAATCCAAAAAAATTGATCTTTTAATATTTTTAATACAATCGCGTACCAATAAATATTAAATATGTATATATTTTTCCTAAACATTTTATGCCCTGAGAGAAGAGATGAATGTATTCAGTAATGGTTTTACAATGATGTGAATTTTTCTGTCTGCAGTAGAAGCTATTAAAAGTAAAAAAATTATTTAATTTTAAACTTAAGCATCTTTTCTGGTAAGAAAGTCAATCTAGTTGGCAACTTTTGGGGGTCTAACCTCTAAAATAAAAATCTCCAGAACTTTTCTAAATAATTGGGGGAAAAAAAACGAGAATTTTTACGCAAAACTAATAGATTTTAATAAAATCTATTTTCTTACTTTGTTGTAATTCAAAAATGAATAACCACCAAGGCGCAACCTTAGATATTATATGCACTTGAAAATCGAACCAAATTTTTATAATAGTTTTTCTAAACATGGAATAGTTTTTAAAATAAATAAATGAATTAAAATAATTTTACTGTTTTTGAGCTATTTATTAGGCAGGTACTCCGATTATAGGTTTGGAAGTAGTCGATTTTTTTTTTTAGTTTTTTTTTTCAATACCTAATTCTCAAAAAAAAATGTTTGCTCAATCATAAATCTAGAAAATACAAGCTTCCTCGTACATTTTAATACTAGAATTTTAAAAAAAGAACAGCGTAACTCCACAGACCAAAAATATAATTTATGAGAGTCTAAAGTTGACATTTTGAAGAAATTGCATATTTACGCGTAAAATAATGAATTCTATCATTAAACAATTTTCTCATTTTGTTGTAAACCAAAAACAAATAATCAGGTACAGGCACTTAAAATTTTCACCAAATGTTTAAATTAGCATTTACTATATTTTATTATAGTGTACAATTTTCAAATGATTTTGATTTATTTTATTTAGGTATAATATAATATTATATACATTTAAAATTGTAAATACAAGGATTCCTCATAAGTGGTTCCGCATCCAAAAAATCTAAAAAATATATAAACTTGACTTTTTTTTTATAGACATTTGAAATTAAAAGTTTGACGAAATTCAACATTTAAACAAATAATAAAAACGATTTTAATTATTTTATTGTAATTTAAAAATATATTTCGCGGGAATTTGAAACTTTTATGTATACGTAAATAGGTATATTAAGTATATTACTATTTATATTTTATTTTATGTTTTAATAAATAAATAAATAAATTTTTATTTTTATAATATTTAGATTAGTTTCATATTTGTATGATGGCTTAATTGTCTATACCGTATTATAGTTTAATAATAATTATAATCGCAATATATTTATATAATAATAGGCTGACAGACCGTCTCCGTTTTAATTGTTTTTAGCATGCAATGATTGATCTTTGAATTCATATTAATTAATACATCCATTATTGTGACCTATATACTAATATACTCAATGACGAGTTACAATCGACTCGACTTACAGTCTTACTAGTCACTGTGCAGGCGTGCAGCAGAGCTGCAGTTACCTACCTACTTTACACCTTTTTTTACTATTGTCTTAGTCTATTATAAATATTGATAAAAAAAAATGTCAAGTATGATTGCCCAAAAAGATGGAATAATTAATACAAGATCCCAAACAATTTTTTCTTACAGCAGTTTAAAAATATCGAATAATTCGTACGCATAATTAATTTTTATAAACGTTTGAAGTTCAAATTTTAACAAAAAATCGACAATATTATCATGAAGATTTGCAAATTGTTTTGTGGTTAAAAATTAGCTGTTAGAACCACGTAATACATTTTCCATGGACCCCTGGACTCCGCATCATGTACGATATACCACCAATGGGCATACAAATAGTACCTATAATTATAAAACAAGCATCATTATAAAATCAATATGAGTTTCGCTCAGAATTTATTATCTGATATAATATATTATATATTTTAATTTACACTATTATACACGTCAATACGTCATAATACCTATACCTACTACATAAACACTAATACGTGCATGTGCGCATGTCGCATGGAGTATGCGTATAGCGTATTAGAATATATTAACAACAATTCCGGCACATCGCATAACGCAATTAATATTATACTTAATACCAACAGAACTTGTATAAAGGTACTAAACAGATATTTACTATAAATAATTACAATATAGTAGTTTGCAATACCCATTCAAATCGAATGTATACATTTTTTTTGTAAAAATATAGCGATTAATGTTATACGCACCTATCGGATAACCTAATAGAAATATTATAGCCTACCAATAATAGGTATTTTTTTAACGATCTCACGGTATAGGAGATAACTACTTCATACTTGTAAGTTACTGTTATGCTATTATAGACGTTATTACCCATGTCGTTAACACAATAATATTATTTGGCCTTTTTTTTTTATTATTTTCGTTGTTGCTTACGTTGGCATTACTGAAACCCGAGACTGGATTTTTACTTATCAATAAAAAAAAAATAATAATTGCAATAGCACGTAATAACGTTAGTACAACAATATTATTATTATTATTAGTTATTACTATATACACACACCACACCACGTTAAGTGTTTATCATCAGGTAAACGAAACGTTTACAAGTTTGAAGTTACGACTTTATAACTTACAACGAGTGTTGCACGACGATTGACGACTGGAAAGTTTTAATTTTCAGACTAGTTTCGTCGTTATTCCTCGCACTACATAATTGTAATACTAATCATTAATTATTGTTTCTCGTCTCAACGTAGTGCTATCAGCTATCGTGTAAACCATACACCGGTACATCGCGTCCAATTTTCTACGGACTACGACGAGGCCTGAGCACCATGAGCGAATCGTTCTCCAACGGCTGTGAACAGGAAGCGATGAAGTTCGCCAGTCACCTTTCGCCGACCAAGATTGGAATGCTCGCCCCGAGCCCGATAGTGACTAGACGGACGAGGACCGATTCAACGTGAGCAGAATTACAATTAATATCATAACATAACATTGCCTTTGACATCAATGTTTAAAGGTGATGTGGACCTTGTATCGCTGATCGTTCGGCTGATAAAATGCACTCATGTTGTCATTTGTTAATGATCAATGCTTTAGTCATTTCTCTTGATTCCAATGCAATTGTTATTATTTACCATTCATTTTCGATTTCCATTGTTGTGTGTAGGTCCGCTCTAGCTCTCAAGAATCCACAGATATCTGGAAAGGTCAAATACTTTTGCAAATCTAAAGGACACGGCTTTATCACTCCAGACAATGGTGATCCAGATACGTTTGTACATATATCAGAGTAAGACATGTGGTTCTGATGATAATATTTACTTAGGATTGTGACTAATGGCATGTTGTTTTTTTAGTATTGAAGGAGAATTTGTTCCGTTACCCGGCGATACAGTTCATTATCGCCTATGTCCTATTCCTCCAAAACTAGAAAAGTGCCAAGCTGTACATGTGGAAATCGTTAATTTAACACCTCAAGTACATTTAAAATGGGATTCACCAGAAAACAATTAAATACATCATGATATTATAGTGATAGTTTGTACACAAATGTCCATTAATGCATGATATTTTACAAATACCTAAATCTTCATCAAAACTGGTACATTCCAATTGTCCATGCTCTATAATATAACGAAGAGACTTTATCAGTTGTACTGATATTTTTTTTTTGATTTTAGCTAAGTGCCAAAATAAAATAATCCATCTAATTACACATATTATACATAATTTTATAAGATATTTTTTGCTTCTATAGTTTGATATTATTATATCAATCTAGATTAAATAATTTTTTGCTATACATGTAATGTCAAATTTTGAAATGACGAATGTTTAATAAATAAATTATTAAAAAACAACTTGCCCACTTTCATAGTAATTATTTTTTAATTAAATTATTGTGTATTTAAGTATTTAAATCTATTGCAACTTAACATCAGAAATTCATATAGGTACTTAAAATTTATTTTATCTCTGTAACTTTGTATAAAACCATTAGTTTTTTCGACAGTAAATTATATCAATGGTAAAAAATTATTCAAAGCAATGCAGCAAAATCAAATTCATTTCTGCTCTGTGGATTTAATGCTTGTACATTTGTATCATTAGTAACAACTGAATAATTTAATGCTGTGAACTAGAATATAACAGTATATACCAGTGGTTTTCAACCTTTGTGTATTGGCAACCCGAGATATTTACTTAATTTTCAATCCTTTTTGAAAATAATGCTCAATAGTTACCCACCCCCTCCCACCATCTTAATTTTTTCAATTACCATAACTAAAATAAACTTATTCTTCATTTATTTTTTTTTTCTACTCGCTTTACTTACATAAATAACATTTTTTATAACTTACTTTTTTTGATCAACCCATTCTAAATTATTCTTGACCCAAAATTAGGTAGCGACCCTATGTTTAAGAACTACTATTATATAGTACATACTTTTATTTTGTCAGGTTAAGTTTTTATTATAAACATAAAAATAATGTTTAAATTATCATTATATTGTAATAATAATACATTTTAATTTTGAAAGTGTATGGTTTTACATTAAGAAATATATCACATTTGTTATTAACCTATTTTATGACATTAATAATACATTGATATACTATTGTTATACTGAATTACAGATATATATTATCTATTAAATATTTTGTATCTAATGTATACGAAAATATGAGGATTTTGTAATTTTTCTTTTTTTTAACATAATATTTTTTGATTGATGAACCATACATTTTTAAACTAATGTTGCATTGCTTGTGTTAAATATAATTTAATATTTAACTTAACCATTGATTGTGCATTGGTTAGAATTTAATAACTACATATTATTATGTATTAATTTTATAAACAAAAGTATCCCAATAATAATTGCAATTTTAAAGGTGATCTAATCCTTTGCAAGTTTTTATCGAATTTATTTTGAAAATGTTACTTACCTATAATTTTTTAAATAAAAGTAATGTTGTTTATATTTTTACACATTATTTAATCTAGCTAAAATTTTGGTAATTAGTTATTGTCCATCATATAAATGTATTTATTTTTAATATAATTAATAATTATTAAATACTTTTAATTATTTGTAATTTTAAGTTACCTTAACTACTTATCTTATTATTAGTTATTATTATCAATATTATGTAACTTTCTAATAAACATCTGTAGGTCGATAGAGTGATTTTTATAATCCTCCATGATTTTATAAGTTAAATACGTTGAATTATGCATTTCAAATATGATGTGTTGTAGAATGTAGATAAATGTTGATAAATTAATTTTATTAATATAATATTTCCAGTTATTTGTTGACGTTAAGTTTGTTTTTTGTTTTTATTACTACTATTTCTTACCTAACTGAAAAAATATATTAAAAATAAAATGTAAGTCTATAGACTTTAACTGTAGCTAAATAAAGTTATTAAAATAGATTTTCATTTTTCAATAGTGACTCGTTGAATAGTTATTGACAATTTTTTACTTTTGATCATGAAGTGATCAGGGTTTAAAGATCATACTTTTATGTAAATTATTTATTTGTGATCAAAAATGAAAATTTTTATATTTTTTCTTCATAATCAAACTGTTATTCCTAAAAAATATGTATATAAGAAATATAGATTCTTATATCTAGATATAAGAAATATAATATAAAAGATTCATTGATCAGTAGTTTTTTAAAAAGTAAAAATGTATTAAAATATTTGTGTAATTTTTCTTAAAATATTGTTAAATTTTCTAGGTATAGGTTAACTAGGTTATCTTTTATATTATTAGTTGTAACTGTTTATAGTGATAAAAGATAATATTCTAAAAGACATGCTAATCGACCTTTTGGCTATTGTCCATGTGTAACTGTATTTAGTGTAGGCAGTAGGCACTCTACTATGCTATTGATTATGTGGTCATATGTAGGATAGATATAGCGTTCCTGAATAAAATAAAAAATAAAAATTTTAAGAATTATGAACTAATTTTAATAAAACAAAGTACAGTAGGTACCTATATTATAGCCCCACTCAAGTATAAGATTCAAATAAATTGTACACTTTCATTTTTGATGATTGTGACCACATGCGATTGCCGATCGATAACTTTTTCCCAAAACCATTTTGATATTGTAACAGAACCAATATAATCGATATGTAAGATGTACTATAATATATTACACGATATTATTGTTGTATAATAATTAATTAATATTCTAATGTCTATTCTATTGTTTTTTGAAACAACTATTTGTCTCGTTGATGCGGTTAGATTTTCCAGGCGCAAATGCCAAGATTGCCGCCGAAAAACATATACATCAACGTATTGGTCTGGTGTGTTATTTGTATGCCGAACGCTTCTCCGACCACCGCGTTCCACTGAGGACCGTATTTTTTATCGAGCATTTGTTTCACCGTCTTGGCCGCCGCCTGTTAAAGTTATAGGTACATCGCGTTATTATTATATTGACATAATATTGTTAATGTAGCGGCGATGTACTCGTTTAGGTGATAAGGGCTCCTCCCTAATTATTATTTGATCAATTTATTTCGATATTGTTTAATTTTTAAACTCTGTATTATACTGTAATGACAAATGACAATTGACAAGTTTGAATTTCATAATTCATTTTGAATACTCAACCACAACTAGTAATCTAGAGAGCCTGCAATGTAGAACTTATGTCTTATTATACTATCTTAAATTGTTCTGAAATTAGGTAGGTATCTAATCAAAAATGTGTATTACAAACGTTTGGGACGAATAATAGGTATAAGGCACCAATGCATAAAACTACCATTACCTATTGGGGAAACAGATTAACAAAACGTGCTCTGGTGGAAACAATTAGTACCTTCCAATTCGGGATGTATAGAATATATAGTTTTATATTGGTTATTTTACTTTTTATAATAAATTAATTCTGGTATCGAAACTTTATACGCTTTAATATCTAACTGTATACGTTGGTAAGTACAATTTCTACTAATATTATCAAATACATTCAAATGCACTTCACTTAAAGCAAAATATATGCGAAATGTCGGGAAAATACATACAGTCTCCCGACTCCACGTAGGGGGAACCCGCCTAACTATCAATACGATAGGCGTCGACAGCGCTCCCAGTGTTAATCTGTCTTCCCAATAGGTAACAAAATAGTAGAGTTATATCTAAATATCAGTTCCTACCTGACTATAGTGTATGGTGAAAACTATTAAATTAAATAAAATAACGAACCACTATTTTATTTCTATATTTGGTCATCAAATTCAATAGTTTATTCATAATTATTTATAATAACGAAGTAAATTTTTCACATTTGGTAATCGTATATGGTTAGTATGTTTTAAAAAAAATATGATTAGTATATTTTATCATGGAAAATAGAACTGCAGCTACCTACATATTATAATATTGAAAAAATATAAAATGGAATTGCGGCATTTTTGTACAATATTTGTGTAAATTCTGAATCCCAAAAGTGTGTCACACTATACCTATGTAAATATAATCATGCATAAATAATTTTTTTTTAGATGGGATGTATACTAATATATAAATCGCTACTCATGGGATATTTAGTATCAATATAACCACCAAGGTGTTAAAGTTTGAAACGTTGGACTAGAAATGTGTAGGTACGAATTCCTATGAATAAATTAACATAAATTGATAAATCTTACGAAATAATCTGTTCCAAATTTTTCGCATGCTGTAATTATAACTTCAACCGTTTCAGCTTTCATTTCTTCTGACATATCACACGCCTGACAATATATAACATTTAGATATTATAAACATGAATTTAAAATAAGTTTAGTAGGTAGATTTTTGAATTTTCAAACTTTTAAGGCATTGTATTTATTTTATGTATGATGTTTGGTATTAAAAAAAAATATGAGCATAATTACCCAATAAGTATTCAATAATATTTTTAGCCAATACGAAAAATATCTATTTAGGTATGTACCTATTTCAAAATACTTATTTGATAACTTAAAAATAATAATATTTTTATAACTATTCAATAATCAATGTTAACAAAAGTATTTTAATAATATAAGTAGGTACTAAGTTAGTACTTAGCAGGCACCTACTAAAAATAAGTACTTTTCACCAATGCATACAGGGTTTGCACGAACGAGTTTTGTAACATAAGCATGGATTACTTTATTCCTGTATGTTGTATGTAGCTATACTGTATACAATATACCTAATACCTGTAGGTCAGTGTCGTTGACAGGCGAGAGTTTAACTGTCAGTTCAGAAGGATGCCGTAGCAGAAATTTCGGGAAAATATTATAAATTTTTTCAGTGTTCAGTGAATATATTACGTAAAAGATAATGTATTAAAATTACAATTTGTATGAATTGCCCCTCCCCAGTCCCCCTACAATAAAAGTCCTGGTTACGCCACTGACAAACTGCTCTAGGTATTAGGTATTTATTATGTATAACTTCAAGTGTGGATACACTCACTTGCACTAATGGATAGGTGTGAACAATTTTCTTGTTTTCGTCTTCTTTGGTGTCTGCAAACTCTTCCATGGTCTATACACGAATCGTTTATAGGTGCAGGTAATTATATAGGTACTATGTAAAATTATGCATGGATGAAATGTCTAATTGTAGAATAACTTCATAAAATATCCTATGACTATAATGAAAACAACGACCGTTGTACAACGTTTGTCTGACTATTGATTCTTATAGAGTTGGTATGCGGCCTACTATGTGTTAGTTGCTATGAAACAATAATATGACGCTAAAGGCTAAACGCATAATTATATATATTGCAGGTGATTCCTTTAATTTTCCGATAAATATTTTCCGTTAGTATAATACCTAATTGTTTGCATACGAAGTTTTGAATAGGTATTCCATTCAAAGAACGAGATATCAAAATGTAATAATAAACTAATTATTTATGAGTCAGAAATGTTGGAATCGTTAATATTACTACTTTAGAGTTATAATTACAATATAAAATGAAATAATACCTATTGATGTGCCTAATCCAAAATTAATTATTAAATAATAATTTTAATAGTGTTGAAATTATTTTATAAATATGATTATATTACCTACCTAATCACAGACATCATGGTCTATCTATATAGTTTTAAAGCAATGTTCTATAGTTATTAGTTTTATAGACAATTAATAGTCATATTTCTTAAAAATGTAATAACATTTTTTTTAAAGATCCTTGGCATTTGGCACTCACATGATCATGCCAACAAAAAACCTCTTAATCCAAACCTTCAACGTAATTCTTAGTAATCCATTTGCTGGACGCTTGAGGCGAAAACGGTGTAGAGATTTGTTTAACTAATAAATACATAAATAAATAAAAACAAATGTGAAGTAGGTACACTTGTATTGTAAGTAGTATTACCAATGGCCAATCGGTGGGTTGTTCCGTCAAGCTATTAATGTACAATAATTTTACTAAATCACATAGGTACAGTACTTCTTATACAACTGTGCCTATCAGTCGGTGCAGATTTTGTGTAGGTACAATTGTATATAAAATAAATATAATATTTGTATGAATGACCGAATAGATAAGATGCAATTTTTGATAAGTAACAAAACAACAAAACATTTTGGTATACAAATTGTAGGTATCTAGCTGAAAAATTTTTAATGATATTACAGTTAATATTACAAAATGTTTTTTATTGTTAACTATTATATAGCCATATAGGAACAACAATTAAAACGATCAATTAAAACAAAATATGGGTAATAATAAAACTTACTAACGAACAGATATAGGTAGTTAAAAGTGACATTCAGACCTCCGTGATTTCAATAAATTGAATTGCAAACAACTAATAGCGGTGAGGAATATGCCCGAGAGTTCAGGTTGTTGTTCAAAAGCGGTAACATAATATAATTTAATATAATATAATATAATGTACCTATACTGCTATTATACCATCCTAAACTCAATAGCGTCAAAAATATGTCTACACAGTTACAGTTGTACTACACCGCGGACACCAACCCTACACAATATGCGTGTTGGGATATTTCAGCCGGGCGCTGGCTAGGTGGAGGCACTGAGCGGCGTGGCCGCTGTGGTGGTCTGCGTCTCGGACACGGACGGTTGTTTGCGGAACACGGCCAACTTCTGCACGGTGATTCGGTTGCAGTCGAACGCAACGAATATGAACGCGCCCTGCAGCGAGTTGAGGGCTGTGTTGAGCGTCCAGGCCACGTCGCTGTCTGTGAATGCGCCGACCAGCGCGAACACCCACGCCAGGCCCATCATCAGCGACAGGCGCACGTAGATCTTGAGATTCCTGCGCGTCCGGTTGATGGTGGTAGCGTTGCTGCAGTGGCCACCACTGCCAGACGTCTTGAACCCGTTGTCCGATGTAGCAATCAGCCGGACAGCGCCGAAGAACGACACGTAGTTGGCGGCGATCGCGGTACCGGCCGGGAGCACGAACAGCGCGACCAGTGACTGTGGGTTCCGGAACCAGCAGTCGTAATGGAAGTTGGGCCGGAGCTCGGGGAACAGCGCGCCAGGGACCAATTGCAGTTGTATGGTAGCGGACAGTGCAGTGAGTGAGGCGGGCGCGAGCCAGGCAAACATCGAATAGACGATGAACCGGCCGTGACGCTGGCCGCCAGCCACCCGGAGTTTCTTCGTGGACGCGTGCAGCACGATCCAAACGTCAGCCGACATGACGAACATCCACGCGAAAGCGGCCAGGAAACCGAACTGCATGGTGAGCGCGGACACCAGGCACGGCAGTCCGTTGCCCGGGGACACCGCTTGCAGTGCCACCGACAGATAGCCCACGTATCCCACCAGCAAGCCCGTAGACAGACTGGCCAGGTTCTTTTCGGGCAGGTTCTTCGGTTCAGCGGCTGTACAACATCCGCAGCATCCGAACAGCACGAGATGCGCGACCAGCGCGGCGGCAGACACGCACGACCCAACGACGCCCGCGTACGACAGGTACACCGCGTACGCCGATTGCTCGTACGGTTTGAGCAGCCCGTCCGCGTCCTCGGTGCACACCTGCAGTAGAGACCCGGCGCCCTTGGCCGCGGCCGTCGGGCGGTCTCCCATTCTGTATCGGACGCGTTTTTTGTACGCGTACACGTACGCCGTCCCGTTGCTCACGGTCCGTCCGTCGTATTCGCCTTGGCCAAACGTCACGAACGTAAAGCACGCGCCCGACAGCTCTTCCTGAATCACGTTCCTGCACTTGACCGCGGCCACGTCGTAAATCTCGTCCGGGGCGCACGGGTTGCGCCGTTCGCCGGTCCTACTGACCGCAAACAACGACCCGAACCCTACGAACGGTGCGCGTAACGGCGGCGCCGGTGGTTCGCACATCAACTGGTTAACGGTCAAGCCGTTGCACCGGGCGCAGTCGGCGTTTCGGAACACGCGCCTATCCCGGCCACCGCTCGACTGGTACTCGAAAAGGGTGTAGGTGTGTGACGCGCACGCCAAAGCCATGGCGGTCGGCGTGCCGGCGGGACAGCCGTCCACGACACCGGCGGATCCTTCGCCGACGCACGGGCGCAACGGTGGGGTGGCGATCGAGTCCGGTGGCCGGATCCGGTAGTCGCACAAGAATAACGTCCTATTTTTGTAGTCGGCGTAGTACCACTTGCCGTCCCGGTACAACAGGGTGTGGTCGGACGCGTTCTCCAGCCGGACCTGCACCGGCAACACCCGGCTGTCGCGCCCGTAACACACGAATAATGGTTTCCAGTAGACGACCCGCCGACGTTCACCGTGACACAATGCACACCAGACGTTCTTATATGTGTGTTTCCCGTCACTGCTTGACGCGGGGTAGGTGGATATGAAATCATCGTCGCGCCGCTCACACTTGTCGCGTTCAGCTAATGAAGCCGCACGCGGACACCTGCCGATCAACAGTGCTTGCAACGAGTCTAAGCCGTGCTTATTGTAACACCCGTACCGGCTGTTGTTGTACACGCTGCCGGTGATGGCCACAGTCTGCTCTGGCTCGTCATAAAACTGACTTTCCCGACAACAGTCGCCGTACAACTTGCAGTGCGAATCGTTGTAACAGTGCGACAACGTTTGGCCGTCGTACCGGAACGTTTTTCGACATATTAATTCCGTTTCAGTCCTGCAGAGTACAATAATTGTGTAAGTATTAATTTTTATGTTCCCTTGGGTCCAGTGGCGTACAAAATCTTTTATACAACCCCTCCCATTGAAAATATATGTTTACACCAATGCTTGGGGACTGGGGTAAATTTGTGGTCAGACTATATTATAATGTTTCATACCATTATCTACGTCCGATTTATTCCCATTTCTTCGATAACAATATGATACTTTACGCCAAAAAAGATTTAATTATTGGTCTCACTTAGGTTATGTTTCACAGTCGGGCGGGTTAACCAAAGTTGGTGTAATATTTTCTCATTTTGAAAAAAAAAACAAAAAAATTGTATTTTTTGTTAAAACACTGTTTTAACAGGTTTTAAATGTTTTAAATGTATATATTATAGCATGTTTAAAACAAGTCCATAATGTTATATACACTTTATACATATGGACTACCTAAATATTATTTTTTTTTTAACATGGAAGGTTAAATAGTGTTAATAAAACAATCTCGTTCTTTTATGAAAATAAAATCACGGAATTTAAAATATAGCCTTTATAATATAAGGACGTAATAAATAATAATATACCTATAAGTAACACCAGCGTTAAACATTTTTGTGTTCGGTTTTGTTGGATAATCCGTGGAATTGATATTTTCGTCATCTCCGTCATCGTCGTCATCGTCCAAAAGCAACGTGGTTTCATAATCGTCTGTTATCGACCTATAATACATTAATCAAGTAGTGTAATAGAACAATAACCGTAAGTACCTATAAATAAAACTAGATTCGCAAACGTCTAGAAAAATTAAATAAATGTCATCATCATGGTTGAAATATACAAGGTTATTGCATGTATACCCCTTCTCAATCAAATATTTGATGATTAAAATAAAAATGGCAGCGTAAAAGGAGCCAATAATAATCAAGTATATATATGCGCGGGATTTTGAATTTGTTAGCTATTGTCAACGTATTTTTGATGATAAGAAAAATTTATATCTGCGACATCCCTTTACGCAGCCATTTTATTTCTGATGATAACATTCCGAATCGATATGCAATAACCTGTATATTTAAACCATGGTTTAAATATACAAGGTTATTGCACATTATAGCCCATATTGTTATCAAACAAAAATAAAATGGCAGTGTAAGGGTACGGTCCATATCATAATATATAATATCATAGTATAGCCAGTATAATATGTCCTCCCCTTACGCTACCATTTTAATTCCTTAACGTGATAAAATGATATAGTGGGGGTACTATTTCATTAACCTTGTTTATTAAGGCCATGATCATCACACACATTGCCGTAAGTCAATAATATTTTAATTGTCAAAATTAATAAATAATAATATCTGGGTAGGTACTATATAGATCCACTACAAAACGTGTGACTGAATTAATCGTTATTTATCTCACAATAATTATTCACATTTAAATAAAATAATTTTACAGTCAAAAATACAATAGGTTTAAAATATCGTTTCTTGTTGATGTCCTCTTTAGACTTTAATTTTTAGGTCTGCACTTCCACTGCGACCCACAATATTTTCTGGCTCACACATCATGAATATTCATGAGTACTTAACCTAAAAACAAGACATGAAATGACATAATTAAAAATTATATCGATATAGGTATCGATCACTTTGGATTGCAAGTACAATATTATTAGGTAATATAATATATAAATAATCACACAAACGTAAATAATATATTATGTATTGTGTATACGGATATTCATCATGCATATTTTTAAATTCTGAGCAATATTGTAGAAAATAGTTTTAAAATTATTTTTATTATTTTTTGTATGTTTGACGTCACTGTTAGCCTTTAGGGCAGAAAAAATGCTTAAATCCGACTTTAAGGGTGGTTTTTAATAGAAATTTAGATCTAGTTTGGTAGGTTACATTATTGAAAAAGACCTGTGGAAAAACGGGATTAATTGCGGAACATAATATATTTAATGCAATACATTTCTCAAAACATTTAAATACAAATTGTCTAGACATAAAATTGTTTAAAAAAAATTTGGACAAATAAATTTAAGATATTTAAAGTTATTTGACATTTTCTCATTTTAATATTTAATATCCTGAACAGATCAATAAATGTATAAATAATTATACAATAAAGTGTGTTCATTTTGGGAATGTCATCTCGTCCTTTTACAGCAGTAAAAATCCTTTAAATTTTTAACTTAGAGGGTGGTTCTGGTAGCAAATTAAATCTAGTTTATGCTTGGGAGGGCCAAAAATAATGTGTTTTTAAAAATAAACGGAAAAACTCGAATTTTGACATAACCAATTTTTATTTTTTGTCAGAATACTTGAATACTTGATATAGGTATATTCAAAACTGAAATAAACTATAGAAACTTTAATTTTTCACTAAATATTTATACAGACATAATATTTACTAGATATATGAAATTTCAAAATATTTGATTTATGGATGTTAAAATGTTTGATTGTCAGTAAAAATCTAGTAAATTTAATACAAGGTCCCTCATATTTTATTCTTACAACGATTAAAAAATATCGAAATAATTACTCACAATTTTTGAGTTTAAAATCGAGTTCAAATTTTAACGACATTAGATATTGACACGTAAAATAACGTTTCATCTTTAAATGATTTTTGTTTTTTTTGTTGTAGCATAAAAAATATTAACTATAGTAACTTGAAACATTTATCTATTGCTTAAACTATCATTTTATATAGGTACATGTACTAGGTCTCACATATTATGTTATTCTTATAGCAATTTAAACATATTGAAATATATTGGCCCGTTTTTTTATAATCATTTGTATGATCAAACTTTAATAAAATTTGATGAACATAAAATGAAAATTATTTTTTAACTTTTTAATTATAGGTAGTTAAAAAAAATATAAAATGTTTTATATGTATCAGACACGTCTTGAGCTCTATATAATTTGTTGTCTTCTGAATTTAATTTAGTTTATTGCTTTCGTAATTTTTAAAATACAAAACGATTTCTTTTTAACTACCATGCACATACGCATATGGACTTCACGATTTAACGAAGAGAGGATAAAACATCAAATAATGATTTGATTATTTATATATTTTTATTTTATCAACTTCTTCATTATATATATATATATATATGTATTCATGTTATGATATTATTTGATATCGCATGATGACATTATAAGGTCACTAAGCAGTTCAGCTTTATTAGATATTGTACCTATTAAATACATACGCCAAAACTTATTCATAACAGTAAATGTGTATATATATGTATATAATGAGTAGATATACCAACAGTATTATCATGATATATACAACAATAAAAGAAAATTCAAAATTGCAAGAGTTTTATGAATAAATATGTGGTATACGGTATCCTCAAATAGTAGAAACATTTAAAAAATGTAGTTAAGGTTGTAGCATCATATTTTCATGTTTCATCTATACCAAGTAGTACCTATATATTCAGTAGAGTGCAGTCAATATTTACTAAGAATGACAATTCTTTACAGTAAAGAAAAAACGTTACTAACTTATAATAGGTCAATATTATATAGGTATCTAGCTATATAAGGTATATACGTACCTAATAAATGGAAGCTATATTTGTTTTATTATCTATGTATTTATAAATCGATATCTTAAAAACGTATTAGTTCATTTATATATATACCTATACAAAACGTCTTATTTTAATAATCATAAGGGTTATGATTACATAATGTGCAAATTAAACTTTTATATTGATATTGAACTTAGGTACCTATAGGTAAATGGTAATGTCATAGGTAAGTTTAAGTAATGGTTTCTATTTTATCAGATGCACAAAAATTCAGAATGCAGTGAACACGTTTTTATATAGCTAGAGGAATATAATAGTGCTTTATTTAGAAAGCGATTACAAGAAATAGATTTATATCACTCTAATCATTCAAAAAGAATAAATACATTTTCATAAATTAAAATGTATAGTAATAAAATAATAAAATGCAAGGTTATCATTCATCACAAAATAAAAACAAAACATTTTTTGTCATGTGACATAAATCAAATAAAAACCTTATTAATAACTATTATTACGTTGATAAAATTAAGAGATCTCCGCATAGTTCGGAACATTTCGAATTTACTTATATTTAACTATATGACTACGCCTGCAATATTGATTTATGTCACTTATCAAAGAACGTTACTTGTGATTTTATTTTAAACTAAATACTTAACCGAAAAGTAGCTAACCTGATTCAAAACTGCTGTCGAGATTTCTAAACAGTGTACGCAATGTAGATTGCGGCCTAAATGTTTGTCAGAAAGAGTTGGACTTTCTACACCATAGTGTACATCTTCAATGTAGTTCGTCGTACGGAGATTATGCTTTGGTATACCATACTTTTGAGATTTATTCTTGATGTTGTGTACTTGTATATTACAATTATTATATTATAGTACACGAAATACATAGGTATAGCTATACCATTATAAAATTGCAGTGCTATAAAGCTATACTACTATAATATTGTTATATTTAAATTATGATCTATGACACTATGATGTGTACATACTGTTTAAGCATACAGTATTATACGTTTCAGTATAAGTATAAGTATAAAGTAAAACCTTTCATTTCAGTCTTATAATAAATTATGAAAATATTAGCTACACAGAATACATATATGGGTATCAATATGGCAATATACCATTATTTAAAATTTATATATTTAAATCAATAATTTAAGAAATATAAAAAGTTTTTACATAACAAGATTTATGTGTTCGTCGTGTTAGAGTGACATTAATATACAATATATATATGGAATTAAAAGTATTAATATTGTACCATAAATTACGTTTGTCGTACAAATATGAAATAAGATAAAATGTTATTACTTGTTATCGAGTTTCATTAACAAAATAATATGGTTATATATTTTGGTAATAACAATTATATTTATATTTAATGTCTGAAGAAGGCGTCATCACTATACATTAGTAAGAAGTGAACTATATCCACTATAGAATTATATAGTAAACCACTCTCCGCATTTTACTAATTGTGATTACATTATTAAAATTGTGGTATAAATATCTAACATAAAAACTATAAAAATATTACTGTCTGTGGTTTTTGAGATTTTTTTTTTTATTATTAATATTGTGATTTTTAACAAAGTTATTAGTATTTAATTTGTTTTAATTTTTTAGGTATTTCTAAATAATAATTTCCATAACCCATAGTCATCAAATTATGAATAAATGCTTCCGACAAAACACAAATAATATTATTTTTGAATGATACCCCAACAATGAGTGAAAATGGGGAGATTTTAACTATATTTTAATACACATGTGTAAGCCGGAAAAAAAATTATACTGGTTTTCCCTCCTTAAAATATGAATATTCCGAGGAATATTCCTTATGAAACAGCTATGATGTTAAACTGGAATATGATATAATAATTTTGAGTTATACACCGCACACGCATGTTTTCATCTAAACATTATAATTGTAAACGTTAATTAAACTTAATTTCATTAATTCTATAGACAGTAAAAATATTTTCTTAAGCATCTAATATTATATACAGTAAATTATAAATATGTATTAAATAAAAATTTAATTTTCTACAAGTACAGAAAAATTGTATTTACTTATTTGATTTGTTTAGATCTTCATTTGGAATGTCAATAGCAGCGGTCCACGATACAAAGAAAATAAATGTGGCGATAGTCAAATGTATACTAATATTCTGTACAAACACAAAACAAAAACAGATTTATTAGATAAAGGTACACTTAAGGTCGTTTATAGCTAGGTTTTCTTGGTGAGTAATGATTTATACTACAATAAATTTATATGATCATTGAAAAATATCATCAAATTATGCATTATTAGCTAATATTAGTAAAATATAATAATTATAATTTATAACGAATAAAAAAAAAACGATTACTAACCGTAGGTAGTATTAATTCTTAAACGATTATCTTAGTCTATAGGTACCCCGCAATACGTATTTCGATTTCATGTGCATAATATACCTTTATTATTATCGTTACACACGATAAATTATATTACCAACCTATACAGGAAGTATGGTTAGTTCTCGAAATTAGGTTTTTTTTATTATTAACAAACTACATTTAAAGATAATATTAATATGTCATGTTGTGATGACGGCATTATAATATAAGTGTTTAAAACCAATATTGAAAAATTATCGTTCAAAAAGTACTTAATTCGGTCATTTGTAACTCGTAACTTAAATTTATTTACCTATAAATTATAATAATTGACTGTTGGAACAACTGCAATTTAAGCTTTTAAGAATTTGTTAGGCGCTCAATTTAATTTTGACATGATATCTTTTTTATATTGTGCCATATCCATCCCTGTAAACTATATGTCTGTGAAATTATAAACGTGTCTGGCAATACAATTGGCAACACATAATGTAGGTACCTCGAGATATTATGAGTGGGTATTATAATATATATTCTGTATAAAATTGTATTATATGAAGTGTTATACACAAGGTACAAAATTATTTATACAAGTGGTAATATAAAATATTATTAGAAAATATATTTTATAATATAATTTACTGTGAATAATTGTAATTACATTCTTTTAAATTAAATCGTATTGCTAGTTACTGCATGGATATAATATCAGGATTGATATCATGAGTATTTATGACTTTAAATATTAACTTACTGTAAAATAATTCTTGTACTATTGTCGTTTTTTAAATTATATGTTTATATTATTTACCGAACGCAACGCGGAATATGAACGAAGACCAAAAAGAGTTGAATCTAGGAGTTATCTATTTCTG
Source organism: Sitobion miscanthi (assembly GCA_008086715.1). Classification (NCBI taxonomy): domain Eukaryota; kingdom Metazoa; phylum Arthropoda; class Insecta; order Hemiptera; family Aphididae; genus Sitobion; species Sitobion miscanthi. Next base: position 7,344,122 of record CM017797.1, read on the forward strand.
CAATCTACCAAGACAAAATTTACTACCTACATTTTTTTTACCTACTCGATGATGCAAACTGCAAAGTAAACCTTTATTTTGGTTCAAACAAACGCATTTCAAAAATGTTAGTGCAAATTATCGCACATGGTCTATAATGTATATAAGTTAATTCAATTTTGAAACAAATTACATTTGCACCATCATTTTTCTCTGTGTTTTAATGGTCTGCCATACAATTTGGAAATTCACCGATAACAGATGACTTTTATGAGTACCTGAGTTAGAATATATTACGTTAATACGTTATAATATAATGCGTATACCTAATAATTAGAGCGCGGATTTATATGTATTAAAAACCTACCAAATATGCGCTAAAAAATTCTAAATATGCATATATATATGCACTAAAATGTTAAAATATGCACAAAAAAATAAAAATATGCATAATAAAATTAGCAAAAAAATTATCGAACCCTACTATAAATACAAATACTTATCTTTTTTTTTTTTTTGTAGGTAGTTTTAATCTACAAAAAAAAAATAGGAATCAATGTTTATCAACAATGTATCCTAAACCAAATTTTAGTCTTTAAAATCTTTATCTATTATGTATTTTACTACCCCGATTGTTGATCTAAGGTCATATTTGGGAAAACCGTTTATACCTATTAATTTATTTTGATATTAATCGAAACTATAAAATTATGATATTTTTTTCATATATTATAATACTATATATATTTTAAAAATGTCTAAAAAAACATCAAAATATGCACTAAAATATGAAATATGCTATTAAAATTGTAAAATAAGCCCTTAAAATAGAAAAATGTCAAAATATGCAAAAATATGCGCTAAAAAGTTTCATTTTTTAATTCGTCATGTCATGAAACAAATTGTGTGCTCACTTAGCATATCATACGATCAACCAGAGTAAATATGCAAATGCATACTAATCCGCGCTCTACTAATAATATAATATGTATGTGCACTAATATTTACCTATACATAATGCATATTGTACATGGCAAAAACTATCTAAGTCCTATAATAGACTATAGTTATACACTTATACGATTATAGATATACATATAAATTATATATATTGTAATACCTATTTAATGTTTATAATATCTACGATATAACGATATAATATATATAGCGATTATTGATTAACTACCTCCGGTGAATAATCGATAACAGGAAAACACATTCTTCAAACAATAATAGTAATATACTCATGGTTGAAATATATTTCAACCATGTACTATACTATGAAATGCGGGGCCATTTTTTCTCACACCATATTTGTTTTAGAATTACCAAATATTCACAAATCACAACACCTAAAGAAGAACTTTAACTGTGCAACAGCGTGCCTTTTTTTAATAGCACTATCCAATCATTTTTATAAGCAAATGAAAAAAAAAAACAAAAAAAATAAAATGTTTAGAAGCAAATAACTCTATTTATGTTATCTAAAATATAGGCACGCTGTTGCATAGATAACTTTCTACTCAATATGTTCAGAAATTTTGGAGCCACTATTGCAAGCATAGAAAGATAAAAGTTGTCCCGCGCAAAACAGTTTTTGCTACTCGTATGTTGCACATTTGTAAGACGAAGGCCACAAATGCTGGTGTGACGTCTTCTTAAGTGTACCTACAATCATACAACCTCATTGCATGCATCGCTAAATAAAACACACTCGCAGGTAATTAAAAAAGTTGACTAACGATAAAAAAAAAATTGCCTGCTTAAATTTTGGCACCAATATTAAAACACTCATACGGCGCCACTGATTAGAAGTATTTATATAGGTAGCTAATTATTAATTATACAAATATTATATCGACTAATATATGAATATCTCGTTTTGGCTATCGTATATGTTTGATCTGATCTTATTTTACTCACGAAATAATATTTATTATAAAGTACATACCTACAATATTATTCTTGACAAAATTATTGTAAATATTATTGAAGATAAATTCATATTATGTTGTGTCGGTATTATCTGGAAATAGTTTTAGGTATTAACTAATCAGCTATCGACATATTTTAATGTAAGGTATGTATTTTTCATTTAAAAATATAAACCATCATATATATAGCATTGTTGATAAAAAACCGGCGATCTTCTTTGTCTCGTTAAAATGGGTTGAATATTCGTTCTCTTGATAGATGAATTTAATATTATAATAATAGGGCAGGTACTTACCTAAATCATGTAAAAAACTATTTTTACCGCCTTATAATATTACACAATATAATAATATAATATTGGGTTACTAATAAATTCTACCTAACTATATTTTTAAACAATGAACATAATATTATAAGTAATTTATTTCAACGATGTTGTTAGGATTTGTGGATAAAACCCGAAATTAATGCTGGACAGATTAAAATATTAGTTATTTTCAAATAATGTGACTAAAACGATATTGTACAAATCTTTGAAATAATAGATGATAACATATTTTATTGTAATTACTAATTTGTATCGAATGTATAACGTCTCTATTACTTGGTTAATATTATATACTACCTATTGTATATTACGGGTGTTACAATTTTATATTTGTCATTATTTGGTAAACATGACACAAACAAAAGGGGTAAAGTGTAAATTTAGCTTAAAAACAGTTTATTATCATTATTATGTGAAAATATTAGATCGTACTATAAAAATGTATTTTAAAACGTAAGGTAAACATTGAATACGTATTGATTGCGTATTTCAGTCGTTAAATTGTAATTTATTTATAGGGAATAGCGATCTTATTTTCGCATGCTGGTTGTAACATGTATACAATAACAACACGATACATCTGTTCATTGCATTTTCTCTGAACAATGTTATAAAACTACTGTTACGGTTTTGAAGATATATTTTTTTGCCAACATTTTTAAACAACATAATAAGAATGTAACTTTTTCAGTCTAATAGGTAGACATTTGACTAAAATATTCCATTTTTTGTATGAATTAATATAATAAACAATGAGTTACATTTTTTAAATTCATCTGTTGACAATTTTGTTTAATATTAATATGTATAAAATTAAAATTCTGAAAACTAGTTAAATAATATATTTAAAATCGAAAAATATAAAATATTATATTATTATCATGACTGTTACTTTTTAATTTATTTCCATGATCTCTAAAAAAAATGTATTTTAAATATTTATACAACCTATACTTATAATAATTTCATACTATAACTATATCTAATGTTTGTTTATAATAGTAGCAGATATAATAATAATTTATATGTTAAAACCTCATTAAAATAATAATAATAATAAAAGCTAAAATACAGATTTCACTATAAAAAAAATAACTGTGGGGTATTTACTGTTTAGAATTGTTATATTATAATATCTATAATCTTTGGAAATATAAGTAAATATTTTTAATTATACAATAAAAAAGTTTAAATAAGTGTGAACATATTAAGTTGCAGAGCAGTTAAGTTCATAATTCGTTAAACGATTTTATACTGAAATTATTAGAGTAGGTTGTACCGAAATTGTAAAATATGCATATTAGTTTTAGTTTATACTTTATTATAATAGTAATTAAGGGGTAAAAAATAAGTTGAGTAGTCGTTTAAAGTTGTTCTAAATGATAGGTACTTTCTTGTAACGGTGTATCCAAATATCAAACAAATAATTTATAGGTTATAGGTATTGTGCGCAAACCATCGTATTTGCATGATAACTGATAAGTGTTGCGTATGGGAAAATTTACGAATACAGTTTTCACACCCAATCGTCCCAATCATACGTATAAATTGGCCAAGTTATAACTCTAGTATCTACATATCTATACAATTTCTTTTGTAATACATTTTAAAATTTACAACTGTACAGTTCTACTCACGTCGGGTTTCATATTGTCGACCGCGTCTATTTCACACCCATGTTCAATTAAGTGTAATAAAGTCTAGAATAACGTGTAGGACGAACGAAAAGGAACGCACAAACATCAATATTCGCTAAATATTGATAATACTTCAACAAAACAGCACAGTCACACACACTTCACGCAGATAACATTTTACTGAGTGAACAACCATCGCCGGTCGCAAGCACGATGAGACTATACCGAAATTTAATATAACTTATCTTGGGCGGCGGCGATACCGAAACACATCGCCAACGCGTGTTAATCTCGCCCCACCTAGTTGCCTATAATATGCCGCAACAAGCCAAAAGCTGTATAGGTTCATTTGACGCCGCACTGGCTACGATGTGCTATATCGTGGCAGAAGACAGTAATAAATTGCGTCACATTGTTTGGATTTGATTTTTTGTTGACGAAAAAAAAAAAATTGGTTTAACATTTTCCAGCGAATTCGCATAATTTGATCATCATTTTGATTACACGGCTTTACTGTACCTATAAATTATAATTTATATAATATAAATATCTGTATTATATGCAACCCTTGTAATGAATGAGTTTAGACTCTAACCGAAGTAATTTGTCCGTCATTCAAAGTTCAAAATGTATAAAAGAAAATTAATTAGGTAACTTCATATTTTGTTTGAATCAACCTGTTTTGAGTTTGGATCCCCCATGACCTTATTTCAATGTTTAGGATCTGATAACCACAAATTATATTATTAATAATCAAATAGCACATGTTAAAACGTCAATCATATGTTCCCTCCTCGACAAAATAATATGGTTATAGTCCAAAAATTTTACTTTTTACCCACTTAGGCCTAAACTTTATTATCAACAATTTAGCTAGCTGTCGGCCAGTCACTGTGACCACTGACCGACTAATGTGATAGCACAACTTAAAAAACCATTAGAAATTATTATTTTTATGTATAGTTTATAATGTCTAAGCGGCTGGCCCCTATGCCGCCCCCTTTAAACATCGCGTCTGATATAAATATTTTATCATTCACAAATCAACTGTCAAAAAAACTATGCTAAAAAAAATTATTTCTATTGTCTATAAATATATAAGCACAACAATAACAAATATATCATGTTTTTTTTAAAATTATATTATGTATAGTAAATTTTATGAAAAAAAAAAAAAATTATTGGAAAATTCATATCTCTACGCTAAGAATCTAAAAATAAGAAATGAAAATTAGCTATAATTTATGTTAATATTGATCATGAATTTAGATCAAATTTTAACATTACCCATAAGTTTCCATTTCCTTATTTTTCTATATAAATATTAATTAGATATCTATTTTTATTAACATTAAAAACATATTTTAGTGATTACCGGACCTGGTATGCAGTATAGGTATGCATTATATTATAGTATATACTTACTATACTATATAATATATTATACTAATACACCTCTAAATACGGTATGTCAATACCCATAGGTGTTCGATACAATCATTCAAGTGAGGACTAGTTCGTTGGCCTTAAAGTAAAAAAAAATAAAGAGTTTATGAACTTCCTGAGATCTGTAAATAAAATATATAATACTATACCTAATAATTTTATTAAATTATATCCAACCGTCAGTAATTATTGTAACATGAATCGGTGTAAAAATATATATGTACCTACAGGTATATATATAAAATATAAACGATCAAGATACAATATACCTAATTAATATTATAATAGTTTATTATATAAATATATACGTTTAGGTTTACATTATGACGTGATGTCTGTATTTCATTATAACATTATTATGATAGTACATTAGAGCTACCTATATTTACATATAGAGTAATTTCGAAAAGTCAAAATTCGAAAACAGAGAATGTGTGTTTAAATTATGTACACGATGTACAAACTATAACTATTATAATATGGACTCTCGAAATTTAATAATATTTAATGATATATATAGTATAACAAGTAAAAAACAATTTTGGTAATGCGGTCGTTCAGTCGAGATAAATATTGTTATATTCTCCTATTATTATAAAAAACGGGCGTTGGGTCATTATTTTATTACTTTTATAATATTTACTCAAAACTTGATAAGTATTTTAGTACCTACCTATTAGTTAATTGGTCGTGTAGACGGTTTTTTGTTAAATTTTATACTATACTTAGTAAACACTGCAGAGGTGACACATATTAAATTTATAGTGTAAGTAATGGATCGATGTTTACTATCGGATTAACTAGAGTATAATACAATATTATTATAAATTATGTTGTTGAATGATGTCTGGTGGGTAATAATACCTCCAAGATTTTTGTTCTTGATATAAATAATATGTAAGGTTAAATTAAATTTGAATATTAGGTATTACAGGTATTACATGTCGCTAATTAAATCAAACATTTGTGCAATATTTATGGTTGACAAAAATAGGGTAACAATCCAGTATGTGTTATTCCCAAAATTGAGTAAATCGAAATGGATATTCTTATTTTAAAGAAGTAATCCATTTTTGTCTTTTTTTTCCATTCTTATTTTTTAAGACATTATAAATAAGGCTTACTTAATATAAATTTGTTTCAAAACTGAAAACGTGGTACATATTTCAGTCCTTGTATTTTTTCAAAGTGTATACGTCAAAATATATTAATTTCTGTACCTTGTACCTATTTACATACTTATGCGCCTGCAGTCTATGTACAAATTATTGTTCCTTTTACAAAACTTATTATTTCCATTTTTTTTTATGTCGATTAAACTACAATATTTATTTATATTACTTTAAAATAATATTGATTTTGTAATATAAACGACAAAGAGTTTCAATAATGAATAAATGTATAACATGCTGTTTCAAAATAATTTGTATTAAGTAACAATAAGATGCTTATGATTAATTGATGATAAAATTTCGAAATTTAGTGATATCAACCGCGTGCGTAATTTGAATCCAATCGGTTTGTATCATACTATCATAGCGATAGCAATACGTACTATTGTCTATTTCTATTCGTTGGTTTTTCAAAACATTTCCAAAAATAGTACATTTTGTATCAAATTAAAAAAAAAACTTTATATATACCTACTTACAACGTACATAAATTTGAATTTAATACATAAAAATGAATGTTTAGCAATATTTTACATATAGAATTATCATAAGTTATGGTAAATTAATATATAGGTACTATGAGTGAGTAATAGTCATACCTAACTCGGTTTGGATTGTTAGGTGTAACCCTTCATTTACTGTGTGAAAAGTTAATATTTTTTAAATGTTAATTTAAACCTTAATATCTGATTGAAAGTTAATATACAAATTAATACATTTTTCATAATCTTGTTTTAATTGCAGGTTGAGCCCATTTGAAATGTTGAATGCTGATTAAAAAGTACAATATTATAATATATTAAGTAAAATACCATTGTAAAAAATAAATCATATTATATTGTTCAATGAACTATAGTATATTAATTTATATTTATCCATAACTTTTGCAGATATATTAGTTAAAAAAATGCAAATTTAAAATAAAATATTTTACAACCATTACATTTAATATATTTACTAAATTCAATACTGATGATAATCGATTAAATATAGGTACATTCTTCTTAATTTGCCAAACAGTGCAGATACATTGGATCAAAACTAAAAAATATATTAAATTCTCCTCTAAAAATAAATCTTCACTATGTATTATAATAATTAAGGTAAAATAAATGAACAATAATTCAATTACTTTAATTCTTAATCATACATTTATATTCATTTTCCTAATTAACCTATTAGTTCAAATATAGTTCTGTAGTATGTACCAATATTGTAAATAATAAATTTAATTAACAGAAATATATCAAAATAAAATATTGTTATGCATTATAAAATTAATCATTTAGTACCTATATTACCTATTTACTTAAATTGTGTGTAGTGTATATGCTAAATAAAGTATCAACATGTTATATAGGCGTAATATTTGAAGTATTGAAAATGAAACAAAAAAAGAAAATAGCAAAAAAATGACATTTGGGTCTTTGCGATAAGAATAATATTGATAACATAGATGTTTCAATAATATAATCCACTATTTTATTGACCTCGTAAATAATATAATATACAGGAATCAGGCTGCAATAATATATGAAATCAGGTTGTAGAAAAATGAGTTCATACTTCATAAATGGTAATTTTGAGGAATGGTCCGAGATAAAATGGTTTTGTTGTTGTTGGAAATAAGAGTATTTTATCTGTGGACTGTAATTAATCGTTTTATTTTCTATCAATGTCATACGAAATCGTTTTATGATTTAAAATTGCCCTCGTTTAGAATCGAACAGTGGCGTTAGTATAATAATATAGGAATACGACACAATGGTAAAAAATTGAGCCAGTTGAATGGCGAGGAATCGGTGGTAAATATAGTATCAGACATAAAAAACAAATTTAATAATTTGTACGTGGAACAGAGCTAGATATCGTCTCGTGAAAGGCATTCCGATTGAAGTCAAACGCGATGAAAATGAATACGCCATGCAGAGGGTTTAAGCCTCAAACTTAAAGGACATCCTTAAGGCATGTTTAAGAGCTTTCAGGCGACATCGCTGTCGGTGATTGCGCTAATCACGCTAAAGACGCGGTCTTTACCCACGTCAGGCTTGTCACCCCTAACAGGTGCAAGATGATCTTGAGGTTTTATATCCGTTTAACGATCACCAGCTTATTGTTTCCAACGGTCGGCCGTCTGAACGGTTTTCTGGACCTGCCGATCAGCCGGACATCGAAGAACAACATAAAGACGAAGATGAACGCGAATCCGGCGGGTGCTTTGTCGACAAAGAACAACGCGACCAGTGACTGCTATGGGTTCTGGATCCAGCGGTCGTAGAACAAGTTGGGCCGGAGTTCGGGGAGCAGCGTGCCAGTGGCCAACTGCAATTGTATGACAGCGACAGTGCGGCGACGACGACGGGCACGAGCACAGAATAGGCGGTGAGATCCTATAGTGATGCGGTCCACTGGCCACCCGAAGCTTATTTGTGGACGCGTGCAGCACGATCCGCATTTCAAACGTCAGCCAACATAACAATATCCCCGTGAAGGCGGCCGGGAAACCAAACCGCGTTTCACTAGGCATCGGACGTGGACACTATAGGCACCAACAAGCACAGGGACAGACGGGCTAGGCAGACGGAACGGCACGAGATGCGCGACCAACCAATCCATCAGCGCATTCATTGTGTTCATGTCACGGCCTGTACTGTATAACAGCGGTCATACTGTCCGTTTTTATATGGATTGCCGGTGATGGCCACGGTCTGCTCGAGTCACTGGTGTACCACAGTCGCCATACAGTCAGCGGTGCTGCTCGTCGTCGTAACAGCGATTCGCCTTTGAATTGGACATTTTTGTTGCACATCAATTATTTCGTTTCGTTCCTGTATACAACAATTTTTTATTAGGCATAGTTGGTATTCATATATTTCAGTTGAAGTGGAATTCGGAAGACCTTTCGATACAAACGTGCTCTTTCTTTCCACTACATCGGTTTACTACATAATATTCTCATCACTCGAGTCTAATGCTAACAATAAAATTAAAATATTTACAAATACTATAGGACTATAGGTACCACTAATCATTATTGCCTGCCTAGTATCAGTGTACGTACAGAAATAGGCTGTAAGTTAATTTAATTTCTTGTGGGTAATCAATTTTTATCTCAATAACTTTTAATTATTACAGTGCAATATTATAATATTAATAAATATTAGTTTTTAACAGTTGAATATTCGACTTGTGTTGATATTATAATATAATCGATAATTTCGTGTACGTATGTTCAATAATAAGTGGGTTTTTATACATGCATACATTTGGCCCACTCAATTAGTGAGTAATATTTATATTAAACAGTAATCAATGTTTATATTTTGTATTTGTTTGCGAACTTGAGTTAATTTATTTTTCAAACGATTAAGTGGTTAGGACAATTTGAAAATAACATAATAGTCTGTAGTTAGTATTTGCAATTTTTATTTAACATAAATATATTAATTCAACTGTACGATGAATTGGCTTGCACATATCATCACTTGCGACGCGAATAAATATTTAACAGTTTGTGGGTGTGGAAATTCCGTGTACGCAGAGCTCTGACTCCACGGCACACCATAAAATATTGAAATTCCCAACACACGCCCGTTTTTCGTACCTACGCTGCGAAAACTGTGCGATATTTGTTTTCACTCCGCACTACCGGACGTTCCTTTGCACTACTTACCACGAACCAACACGGTATAATAATAATGATAATAATAACAACAACAACAACAATAATAATAGTATGTATACCGCGATGTTATCCGATCTTACCCGTTCCTCTGCTGATTTCATACTTGAACCGGTAAATTGAAAGAGGGAAAAAATTCATATTGGTACGCACCAAAATATAATATAATAATCCTTCGTGTATGGTGCACGCACGCCAGACGCCACGGTACGGTTCCTCGCACGATGCGCGCGCGCAACACATCACACACACACACACGCCACTCACCGTCTTCATCGTTAGTATGTATAATTATTATTATTACATAAGAATTCATTTTAGTACACCGCGTCCCGTCCGCAATGCACACTGACTTTCACCTCCTAACTCATCTGTGTTTAGAAAAAAAAAAAAAACACGTACCACATATACAAACATTTAAATATTATTTTGTCAGGTATGCCTACACCGACATTGGTGTGAAACATGAGAGAATATAATGTATTACATGTTTGTAATGCTATTGTGCTAATCCGTAATAATAATATACTGCCGATGTTTTTGCATTATGAAATTATGGTCTTATAATAACGACTATATTATTGCCTTACGAAAATATATTTTGTTTTATCCAACACCAGTGCAGACTTTTTACTGTCTGTTTGATCTGTTATTCCTTACCGCGGCTTATTCGTACAGCGTTACACCAATGGTTTGAATACGTGCAATAGCCGCGGCTTTTATTCACTCGATTTTACTATGAATTAGTCTGACTTTTACAAATCGTTATAATTTATAATATCATATTATATATTTTGTAAACGGATTAATTATTATTAATCGTGTAAACTAGAAACTTTAGGTTTGGTTTTTTACCGCGTAAGACAAATTTTAGTACATATTTTAATACGTTCATATTACTATACATACCTCCAAATAACATAAGGTATGCACAACATTAAACAATGCACTAATCGTTGTAGAAAACCTCGTAAGATTGACGCCATTGCGGTCCATCGTGATAATATTACAATCGTCTGCATTCGACCTATAATTTAAACAATAATAATACTGAACAAACTCGTGTGGAGGGTGTATGGTAAAACAATATGAGAAGAATAATTAAAGCACGATTGCAAACGAATAAAATAGCAGTCATCATACTATGTCAATAACATTTTAATTATATCAAAATAATAATAAATAATAAACTGTACAAACTATGCGTGATTGAATTAATCGTAATATACGTTAGGAATATAATTTACATACAAAATGTCAATATAATGCGTATACCTACAAATTAATCTAAGTAGCATAATTATGCAAACATTTAAGTGTGCACATTCATTATTTATATAAGCTGATTCGTAAACCTATCGAAATCGAAAAATTGTACAATATAATACGCGCGCGTACAAAAGACGGTTTACGCGTATCACATAGAGAGTCGTTACGCGAGCACGCGCTCAAGTAAATTCGTATAAATGACATATATAGGTAAGAAAAGTAAAAATAAAAATCAATAAAACAGATCTCGGGAGGGTTGGCGTGTCCATCAACACTGTACACGGACATGACATATTTTTGTATTCATCATCATCATCATCATCATCGGCCGAAAGCGAATCATCGTTCAGTCTTCGGGTTGTGTTTTGATTCGTGTTCGGAGCAATAAAATCGAACGCGCGAGACAAGCGAGCCGGATCAGTATAGGGTGTCCGTCGTTTTCTCCGAACTTATTGGCGTGCCGTTTTCGCTGGAAGACCAGGAGAACGATGACGGGGGCGGGCCGCGGGAGTGCTTGTCGCCGTCCTTGGACTTTTCGTGAGATAGGTGGCTGAGGCCGAGGTTGCCGCCACCGACGCCGCGGACGAGCGAGTCCAGTATGCGGCGGCGGCACGTGAAAGCAATGAACACGAACAGGCCCTGGAACGTGTTGAGGACAACGAACACCATCCACATGTACTTGGCGTCCGTGTAGCTGGCCACTATGCCGGTGGACCACGTCAGACCCATGAGTACGCCGAGACGGCAGTACATGCGGAAGTCGCGGCGCACGTGGCGCGTGTTGATGTGACGGACGGTGGCCCGGCTCGAGTGGATCATGTACGCGGTCCAACAGAACAACACGACGTTTACGGCCATGATGGTGGCCAGTGGGCCGGCAAAGAACAGCAACAGCGCGGTCTTGCTGCCGAACCAGCACTGGTCGTCGCCAAACCGGGGACGGACGTCTTTGGGCACGGCGGGCACAACGTCCGCGGCCACCGCCACAAACGTCATCATGGCCGGCACCAGCCAGCAGACAGCCGAGTAGACGAGGAACTTTTTCGTCTGCCGGCCACTGGTGACGCGCAGCTCGACGGTGGCCAGGCGCAGCGAGCGCCAGCAGTCGAAACTCATCACCAACATCCACGCAAACGACGTGAGGAAAGCGTAATAGGTGAAGGCGGCGCCGGCGTAGCACGCGGGACCGGTCAGCCAGTTGCCGACGAGGAACGCCGCGTACGAGCACAAGAGTGACACACAAAACGACGCCAGGTTCTTGCCGGACAGGTTCTTCATCTCGGGAAGCACAGCGAACACGGCCAGGTGCACGATTAGCAACACCGCGGACACGCCCAGGCCCACGTAAGTGAGAACTACATACCTGAGCGTTTCGGTGGTGGCCGGATGATTGGCGTCCGCGCACACAGCCATCGTGCCGTTTTCTAATATAACGTACTCGGCTTCGGCGTTGGGTGGTCGCCAGCCTTCAGGCGGGGCCGAGTACATGGCCACGACGGAACAGTTGAGCAGCACGCCGTCGTCGGCCACGGACGTCCGCAGGGACTGGCATGTCTTGTTGAACGGGTCGTAAAACATGTCTGGGCCGCGGCACTCGCGGTGGCCGGGCTGCGCGACGAATAACGCGGTGAAGCTGCGCACCGCAAATTGGTTGGGAAACCTCACGTGAATACTGATCGTCTGACACGTAACGTTCTGCACGAGCACGTGGTTGCATATGGCGCAGTGTATGTTCTTGTACGGCACACTGTCGTAATACATCACTGTTGTGTACGCCTCGCAGTTTGACCGGATCTCGTTGTTCGGCCACTGGGGATGACACGTGACCACGGCATTCGGTAGACACTTTCGGATACGGGTCGTGGCCGGTGGCACTACAATCTGGTCGCAATTGTACGTGTCACCGGTGTACTTGACCTCCCACCTGCCAGAGGTCGCGTCGTACCTGAGCGTGTCGAGCACCGCTTGTTCGGCGTCCGCGGCCACGCCGAGAAGCGTATTGCAAACGATCCGCGTGTCCCAAAGGATCGGGTCGGCCGCATCGTCATTGCACACGGCGCAGAACCGGTTCCGGTACGCTTGTCCCGTCGCCCGGCTGGTCACGGGATTACCGAGCATGCTGTCCCTATCTACGGCGGCCGCATGGCAAGCGTCCCGTACCCGCGTGTTCGTCCACGTGGCCGGACACCTGTTCACGACGTACGTGCCACCACCGCTATCTTCGGTAAGCACGCAACCGTATCGAGCAGCGGACCTCTGCTGTTCCACTGGGTCAAAGTGCGTCGAGTCGGTGCAACAATCGCCGTACTCGCCGCAACGGTCGTCACACAGACAGTTTCGCCGTAATCCGCCAATGCCGTCGTAATTATCTATCGCCTCCGAGGCTGCCGCTTTCTGGTCAACTCCAGCACAACTGGACCGTGGTGGGCAGAACCTGAAAGTAATACCATCATAAGATTTAATTCAAATATTGAATTCATTATAATTTCTAATGCCCCAAGTTCGGAATTAATTTATTGCTCGCGAAACTTGTCGAGACAGACGATGAGACCCGTAAGTAAAATCGTCACTGTTCGGACTTTGGACCCCAATAATATATAAAGTCAATTCTTTGAAGGGGTTTTATTTTTAATTTATAATGCGTATTGGGTGGGCAAAATTTCAGTTGTAATTTGTTTAAGATCCGTAACACATATGTAAGGGCACTGTCGTAATTGCAGATTTTGTTATGTGAGAAAAAGTGTATTACGCGCGTGAAAATCGAGATTTTTTTATTCGGTATAGGTGGTCCTTTTCAGACAAGTTTCACTGTAGCTTGAAGTATTTTGGTTTGTTCTGGATAACTAAATAGTTACAAAATTAATAGATATGAGAATTGTGAACAAACATCAACGTTATAATATAATATTAAACATAAATTAGGCTGGTTTTTTTATGCTACATGAGTTGATTTTTTTTTAAGACACATACAAATACAACGCATCAATGCAATTTTCGTCAACACGTCATAAAATTAACTATTACGAATTGTATACACAGTATCCAAAATATTCTGAGTAATGTGTACGTAGTTAAAAGATATAAAAACAATGATAAATAAACGAAGCACGTAGGTATACCTACGCTTGAACTATGTTACAGGTTGTCTCCCAAATGTTGACCTCGTACAGTTTTTGAAACACAAAACGTGATTTTTAACCACGACTCGCACGTGGGATAACAATCGGCAAACAAAACAATGGATCTCTGCTGTGTTTCATCCACTTAGGATTTAAATCCGATATTTAATCGATTATCTTATTATAATATTATTATGTAAACATGTTACTATAACATAAAATCGGCGCGTAATACGGTTATTGCACCTATTAGAATGTGTTAAAACCTACACGCAACATCAAATATGAAGGTAATGGACTATAGTATTTACCTTTATGTACGAAATCATATAAATTAAAACTGCACGAGTATTTTCAATAAGCGTGGGCTGTGTAGAAACTTTGTTCAACTTTTAAACTCATTCCATATTCAGCTGATGATATTTTTTCATTACTACTAAAGTATTGAACATTTTTATTCGAGATAATTTTTTTTACCTATTTATAATATCAATTAATGTCAAAAAACAAATTTAGTTATTTTACGTTATTATTGCGTGCACTAAACTTCACGTGCAAATTAAACTTGTACATTTTGTACATAAACCTAATAATATTATATACAATGTAATTTCATAAGTAATGATTTGTATTTTATCAAAAACACAATTAATATAGGTAAGTATTAAAAAATAAATAATATTATAGCTGAAGATTTTTCAAAAATTGATATACACGCAATGGATTCATTAGTTAATGGTCATACTACATCAACATACATATAAGTATACTGTATAATATAAAAGTAGGTGTTCGATTAAATAATTAAAAAATGTTCAAATAAGTAAAATTGTACAATATTAATTGATATTATTAATTAACACAATAAGTACCTACTTACTTTAAGTCTAAAACTCTCATTGGTGTACAATAGATAATTTATTATTAACAGGAATTTAATGCACTAAAAAACCTTAAAAAATGCATTAAAAATGTCGCAAAAATGCAATAAAATATGCACTTAAAATTCAAAAAATGCAATATAAAATGTCAAAAATTATAGTTATAATTTAAAATTATTTCACTTAAAATGGTTTTTAATTTAATTTTTATATTGATATCGATATAATAGGATATTATACTTTAGAACATTACATTTTACATGCATAAAAATGAGTTTATTTAATAAAAAAAAATAATAATAAATATATTAATTTAATTTGAATTTTGTATAATGCTATTTACCTGAAACGTTTTTAAAATGTTTAATGTATTTATTTTGTTAAGATAATAAAACAAACTTAAATATATTTATTTGCGGGTACCTTATTCATCATTCGTCTTTACTATTGCATTAGACAAAAACAAAAACAAAAACAAAATGTTTTTCAAACACGTCAATTGATGGAATTTGATTAAATATATATATAAAATACATTGTTAAATCTTTTCTTTTGTAATATCACATAGCTCAAATACTTTATGTTATACGGTACGATATCGGGAGATTTCCATTTTTCATTTATTCTCAAAATAATATTATGTACTTAGATATGCAAATAAAAACAATATTGATTAATGTAATTTATTGTAAAAAAAAACATTGTCCGTGTATATTGAAACTAAATTGTTAAGTCAAAGTAGCTTATCTTTTTCAGAGACGATCTATGATGTCGACATTTCTTAATAAAATATTCAATGAATATTTCAATCTGAGTATTCATTAGAAGGAGTTGCGCTTCAAGTTGTGTGCTCGAAAAATATATTCCATTATAAATTGCAATTTTAAATACAAAAAAAAAAAATAGTGACAATCAAATAATATTTAAGTCATTACTCATAAGTTATAATTTCAGAGATTACAACAAACAGTTATTGCAATAATAATTGAAGAATTTATTCAGAACGCTATTGTTCAATTATAAACTTCCCAAAGGTAGGTTAGTGAGGGTATATCGTACACTATAAGCATAAGGTATTACGTTCTAGTAAATCCTTCCATAGGTATAACACTAATAAATATTTAGTATTAACTATTTTTCCATTAGCCACTAGGTTATATAATAAGTATTATTACATAAAAAATTAAGTAACAATAAACTAAAGCATTTTTTTTTTAATAAGATTTATGTGTTTATTACATTAATAACAATGTTATTATACTCTACGCGAAGTTACGATAAATTAGATTTGGTGTGCAAATAAATATTATTACCATTGTTCTAGAGTTCAAACAATAAAATTAATATTTGTACCTATACAAATTTCATTGACAAAATTACACTTGTCTTTAAGGTCTGCTTACATAATTTTTTTAAAATAGATATGACTTACTCAACACTATAGGATTTGATTAAAATAACTAATAGTTATAAATAAATATTTTTATCAAAAAACATACTAAAACAGTAAACATTGATATATAATATTAATTGTTTCCTATTGTGTTCCAACTATATTACGTAAATATTATATTCAAGAGTTAAAAACTTAACACTAAATAAATGGCGATTTAAAAAACATAAATAAATATTACTGTTTGTCATTCATATCTAAACTACACGTTAATTAAGTACTAATTAAATTCACTATCCTTAAAAAAAATAGTTACTTACTTATATGGGTTGCTGAGATCTTCATAAGGAATGTCAATAGCAGTGGTCCACGACTCGAACAAAATGAATATTGCGATAATAAAATGTGTTCCAATCTGTTCAAACACAAAATAAAAAACCGTTTTATTGTACGTACATAGTACTACACACACTGTTCTGCTAAGAAAATTATTTTCAAATCAGTATTTCGTTCATTGATCTATTATTCAAAAATATACAATATAAAATAATAATATAATAATAGAGCCCCTAATAAAACCTTCCCAAAAGCGTGATGAAATCACATGAAACTAAGACTT
This sequence comes from Sitobion miscanthi, assembly GCA_008086715.1. Classification (NCBI taxonomy): domain Eukaryota; kingdom Metazoa; phylum Arthropoda; class Insecta; order Hemiptera; family Aphididae; genus Sitobion; species Sitobion miscanthi. Next base: position 7,361,582 of record CM017797.1, read on the forward strand.
CAGCAAAAGAATAAACGTAAGATTCAACGAAGGATAAAATGTCTGCACGCTCCTTAATTACTTCATAATAACTATGTGGAATTCTTATGTGTCATTTAAACGTTGGCGATAAAATATTATTTTTGTTGCATCAGATGTATATAGTGTATGCACGCGGAGAAAGGAGACAAACGTATTTAACGAAAAAATAAAGTAATAATGAAAGGCGATTCGCATATGTATTATACATTAGGACTGGCATAATACTCTATAGGTACGAATGTAAGATAGACTTGTCAGCTTTATTTGTCGGTGTAGAATTATTGTCACACGTTGGTTCGTATTATGATGTAGAATGTAGATACTGTTAAAATATATTATGATATAATTACATTATAATATTGTGTTGGGACGAGAAACTAATTTTAGTCAAAATTATGTATAAGTCATGTCGACCGCCAGAAGCACTCGTAGATCATAATACCGTGGTGGCGACAAGCCGGTTATGATGATTTTAATGGTAAATATATTTTTCTTACTGCAAGTCTGCAAAACGAGAAAATTATTTGTATCATTACGAATAGCATCACAATAATATACCATGTACGTTTGAGTGGGTATTTCCTTAGAGTTGTATAACAGAATAGTTATATAGTATAATATATACGGTCCTGTAAAACGTTCAAGTCACATTATCGTAACGATTTACTTGTTATAGAAATTGAATTAATGTGCATATGTATTTATGCGTGTAGGTACCTAAAACAAATAATATATCACACCGTAACGACGGTTAAAAAAAATAAGTACCTAAGTATCATAGATTTCACCGACACCTATAGCGCACTTTATAAGTGTCCTCATGACGAATCGTGTCGTTTGCATAGACAAATATTATAAAAAGTTGCAGCAACCAAACATTGGTGTATCGTAAAATTATAATGAATATAAAATATATGCCTATAGATAACATTTCTGCAATTTGTAATCGTAAATAGAAAACGATTCAACTACATATTATTTATATATCATTATGCACTACATAAAATAAACGATTTTAAATTTATGCACGCAAAATATGGTTAGTTTTCGAATTTCCTCTTTTTATTATTATTATTATTATTATTGTAAGTGAATCAAACCACAGTTAGAGAGATATGTGATGACGTCATCGCGAACGATTAAATTCAATGATGTCAAATTATCATCCAAAACGTTCTTCAGGTCGTTTGCAAGTACCTACCTAGCATAATAACTGTGGGAAAAAAGTTAAACAGTCGCAATTTAAGGTTTTATGAATTTGTAAGGTACTATTCAGTCACTTTTAAATGATATTATTTTAATGGTGGCTTACTATTTTTCTCACGTGCCATATAGCTTTCTAGACGATATTTTTGCGAGGGTCAACATATCCCGCAAGAAATGTAACACGTCATATCTATGATAATAGTGGGTATATATTGTGGGTACATGACATGATATCGACATCAACAACAGCCGCGGAGATAGATGTTGGTGAATAATATTTTATAGTGTGTCTTACAACTTATTTTTACGAAGACTTATGAACAATTATAGTATTAATCACGGATATTATATTATTATAACTTATTAAAATTATTCCTTTAATAAATCATTTAAAGATCAAACTGAAATTTGTATTTATTTTCGTAGACAAATGCATGTTATAACTTATAGTTTATATACCGATTACGAGTACCTGCCTACGTATACAATATTAAATATTTATACAATAATATTATTGACACAGACAACTAACAACTGCCTACTGACCTAATGTGTCTAAACTCCAAATATTAGGTAGTTAAGTACATTATTGATAGTAATTAATGGTAGGTATCTGTTTATCACCAAAGTTATTAACTACTGTATTTCATCTAGGAATATTGCTTATTTTATTTTAAAATGACTTACAGTACAGACCACTAGACCAGAACTATTTTTTCTTGTTCTAATTCATGCATCCGACCACAAGAACTATTTACAAATAATATTTATACAAGCATCCAATCAGCCGAAAAGACGGTATTCAAATTAAATATCTAGTCGAAATCATATTATATACGATATACCGCTTATAGGTATAAATCAAAAGTCAAACAACTAAACTTTATTAAATTTATGAATATAAACTAATAGCGGTATATATGATATAGACTAGATAGACTCATTAGAGGTATTTAAATTACATACGTATATAAATATTCGTTTTGGCTATCATTTCTTTGATCTCGCCTCAAGCACTTAAGCCCCACTTTTTTGAAGACTAGTTGTGCTAATGACGGTTATACGTATTATAATTTATGAAATTCTCGTTACCTATTAAGCTATTTGTATATAATATAAATTATTATTAACCAATGTTTTAATTAAAATTCTTTTCATGATCGTGTGTAGTTCTTAAAATATTTTTAAAAAGTCGTTATGGATGAGTACTTATTAATTAATCACTAATATGATCAAAACGTGGACGTAAAAATATTATTGTATTAAAGATACGTCCATACAGGTGGTCGTAATTTTTATTTTGAAATCTTTATCATATAAGTTTCCAATTTATCAAAAGAACAATTTAACAATCACGAAATTTTAAATTAAAAGTATTCGTGCTAAGTAATAAGCATATATTTTTAAATTGTATTATGACATAGATATTACATATTATATACTACCTATACTTGTAGGCAAAAACGTGTACAGAACACCAAGCATAATGTTTATTATTAAATCACAGTTCACACGATATACACACGTTATTCCTTTATGTTAACAGCCGTATTCAAATATAAAATTTAATTCCAAGGTCTTGTGCATATTTTTAATGCAATATTTGTTATGTTTCGCCAAGTTTTTCTTTTTGTATACTTAATCCCTATTTTATTTAATCCTAGTGAAAGAGTTGTGTCTTGTGTATGGTCTAAAAACTTGGACTTGGACCTGCAGATTGCACTCTTCTGTTTGAACCGTAAGCAACGACCAGTAACCATGCACACTTAACAGTTTAAAATAAGTTTAACCGACAAGCATATTTATTTTTCACATATACGTTTTTATAGTGTTCAATGTGGGTGAACAAAACACTTATTTAGGTACCTTAAAGTTTAGATATAACTACGCTTGAGTCTTGATTAGGTTAATATTATACACTAGTGAATCGGGATAAAAACTATCCGGGGATAATAAGTAAATAACTAATGACAGTGTGACACGTCGATTTCCAGGCAAACTTTCGTTGCAATGTTTTGATATTATTTAATGTTATTCATAGAAATCATTCAAATCAGGCAACAGCCTGAGAACTTAAAAATCAAAACTAACACTTTAACTGCAGAGTTCTTATAAAGTTTTCAAAAATTGTAACCTAATGGTGTTTAAATGAATCTTGACAATAAAGATTCTTGGCAGTAAATTAAAAGAAGTAGGTACCTATCTGCACCGTTCAAATTGCACAAACAAAACAATTTCCAACTTCCTTGTATGTAGACGCTATAATAAATCCGTTTTGAAGTTAATGATATATTTGTACTTGAAAAATATGTCGGCACGATGTATTTAGGTACGTTACATGGTTCAAAAATAATTAAGATACATCTTTCGAAAAAAAAAAACATTCAACCATCAAAATTTTAACCAATTATGGTAGTTAATACTCGCATTTTTAAAGGAAGTATTTTTGGCCAAGTATATATTAAGTGGTAGGTAATGGGTAGGTATATTAAATAAATGTTTAATGTACTTTATATAAATAGATCCTCTGTACAGATTAAAAAAATTTAATTTGTAAATGTGTTCATTTTTCTATAAAAAAAACTTGAAATTCACACGATTACGAAAACGGAAAAGTTTGCTCATTATTAAATTACGATAAAAACGTATAAAACAACGTAATAATATGTTGTCAATTCAACATTTGACTTATTGTTATTATTATTATGTTTTAAATATAATATAACTATAACATTAGGCTAGCTACCTATATTAATTTCATTTTTCTAGATATTTCTTAGAAACGTGTAATTTTACTTAACATGTTGTTCAATTTAGTTATCCTCTGTCCGTTGAAATAGGTTTGATATTGATTTTTATCGTGTACATATTCTCGAAGGTAAAAGTAATTAGGATGTCTACGCACTATTTGTTTTCTCTCTCTCTCTGACCCACGCGCAACATATCAAATTTTCGTTCAGCAGAACATTATACTAACCTTGTGTTGTTAGCTTAAGTATTAGAGTGAATTAACCTATTAGAACATTGTATGAGTTTGTACGTTGGAATTTTCACTGCAATATTTCAATTTCAAAGCGAAATAATATTATGATCATTTTTAAATTGTAACATGTATTTCATACCTACCCATAACTTGTAGGTATATAAATTTGAAATATCGCAAAAAGCCAACTTACTAACACAGATGTTAGACGATGTTCTTTAAGTTTGATGATAGGTCTCATTCATTCCAAAGCTAACAACACAAAGTTGGTTCTGCTGAACGCAAATTGTCCATTTTGTACGTGGATCGGAAAAAGAAAACAATTAATAGTGCGCTGACAACCTGTCGAATGACTATGTTTAAACTAGGTAGGTACCTAACCTATGTACTTTGTTAACTCTAAATAATAGTTATGAGTTTCTAGCTATAGCTGGTACAATGCAGATCGTACGAAGCAGTCAAAACAATCGATACAATAGAAGAACCTATTTACGGTCCATGACTATTGATTATAATAAGTGATAACAGTATTAATTAACATTTAACAAGCACCTATACGTCGGTACTCGATGTCCATTCATCAGAAATTCGTTTGACTAAAATCACGAGCTAATCAAATCATTCACGTCCGTCTGAGTAATCACTCATATCAGTCATGTTTTTGATTCATAACAGTGATAATACCTATTCTATGAAATATTTTAATAGTGTAATGTGATTCTTTACCATTTTTTCATTCTATGACATGTCTTATATATTATATGACGAGGATAAGTGTTTTGTTGCTTACATATTTTATTGGTCCAATTATCGTTATAACTTATAAATTTAAATTTGACCTTATGAGCTATTATGACAAAAAAAAACAATCCTTTATAAGGTAATATAAATTTTGTTGGATTTTCAAAACTGATTCATTTCATACAATACCTATATCGGCTATATCATAATTATACGTTACAAAACAATTTAAACTAAAAATATTTTGAAATATTTTTATTTTTTTTTTATTGTATTTTGACAAAAATTTAAACATAATTATTATTTCAAATTATTGTAGTACGTAATATAAAAATAAAAATATAATATACAATTTTGATCGTAACAATATTACACTTTACTGGGGTTTCGTAATGAATTTAAATAATATAAACTACCGACTAAAAAGAAAACAACATTACATGTTCTTAAGTTATTTAAATAGCATTATGCGCTTATGTTTACTTTATAACTTATATTGTTTATCATATTATTTAAATACTATACACTATCACAACACTACACTTAAAAACAATGTAGCAATCTTTACATCGTTTGCATCAATTATCTGTAGGAAAATCTTCAGACATTGTCATCTTAAAGTAGTGTACACGTTTTGTTGAATCATTAAGTCCTAAAACGGTTCCTATAGGCTCAATAGTGAATAATAGTTGTACAGGATATTTTGTAATAATTGGTATCCATGTATAATACATAATATATATAGCCTAACCTAAGCTTGTATACAAGCTGGTAAAACTATGTCACGCACTAGACAAAGTATGTATATATAAGGTACCTACCAAATTATAATAGTATAATATTACTATAAAATTTCACAATGTTAACGGCTTTCAGCTTGCAATAATTTCCACGAAAACAATTTCCCACTAAATCCTAATCTTCGCTTACGTATCGTATCTGCGGAACCTGTGTACCAGTAAGTTACAGCTAAATATATTAAAAATAAATTGTTTTTGCAATTTTTGAAAATATGAGCTATATATGGTTAAGAAAAGACCATATTGTTACAAAAATTATCGAATAATTTAAGTGAAATTTCCATTTTTTAAATTACTACGTGAAAGCATAATAGCGATGTAGGTAGGTACTCAAAAACAAGTAGAAACGATTTTCGTCTTCACCAACGTGTTTTCACTTTATATTCAGCGGTTAGACAGTCACGTGTTCTAATCGTCTAAGGACGAGGAATGGGTACCTAAATAAATTTTTGCATCAACAGTCAGCATCAGTGTTGGCAAATAAAAAATATTAACGATAAATGTTAACGACGTACAATTTGTAATAGATTTAAGTTGAGTTTGCTAAGATAAAATCTATATTATGTTTTGCATTTGTCAACACACATTTTTCGATTTAATATGTTTTTATTTTATTTTTTTAATTAAAAAATTAAAAATCTAAAATGTTTGTATGATAACCTTAAATTAGGTTTACGAGTAATTTTATTTTAGCATGTCGTTTTGAGAACAGAGCTGATGGCGTTTATATGTTATTTTACAATTGAAATAACAACAAAAATAACAATACAAATTTGATGACTATAGAAATATAGAATTAGATTAATTAAATCGAGTACTATTGTATATCTATATAGGTAGACGTATTTTAATAGATAACTGTGGTATTTATTTACCATTATTATTAATTCAATAGCTGTACCTATGATTTAGTTAAATCATTTAATGAAAATTACTAGGTATATATGAATAATTATGAGTTATCAGCAACTAATTGTAACTTGCATATATTTAAGCTATATAGTACATGTATTTATTAAGTTTATTTGTTGACTTCCAGTCTTGTTTCCTGATCCCGATGAATGTTTTAAATACGTACTATAGTGTATCGAAAATATATATTTTAATATTGTATTGATTAATATTAAGTAATAAATATTTATTTTTTTTACATTTGCTGACCCATTAGGTAGCAGCTTATATTAGCTTCTTTATATTATGTTAGGTCTGAATTTATGTCAAATAAAAAAAATACAATTTACAAGAAACATTTATAAGATACCTATTATAGTTATTTACTATTATAAAATTATTAGCGTCATTCTTTTAGATTTTGTAGGTACCTGTTATATATTATATGCTTCATAAAGAAATGCGTAGTTCTCCATGAGTTTAATGTTTTACATATTTGTTTGTATTTAATATGTTTTATAATGTTATACTTTTTACTAAAAGTATTTAAAATGTCTTCAAATAATTAAAAAATATGGATTGCAGTAACTTAATTTAAAACTTTAAATTAAAAAAAGAAATAAAACCAATTTATACTATCGTACATTACACAATTTTAATTAGATTGCTAAATCATACTTTTAATAATCCACATACGGTGTGTTATTATAGAGCGATCGTAATACAGATTACAGATAAACCCTGAAATTAATGCTTGATGGATTTAAATGTCAGACCGTGATTTACGAATAATTGCGATTAAAACAGTAGTGCAATAAACATTAATACATTGAGTAGACAACGTCCTTACTTAATTTTATACATATTAAGTTATTTTGCCATGCAAAAGGTTAATTAAATTTGGATTCGGTTAAGGGTCACTATCGGGTTGTCGCTTGGAAGCTGTTGTGCATCGAAAGTAAATCCTTGACGTCCCCGGTAGACGCGGGTCGCGGTTCAATGAAGGTGTCCAAAACCCGAACTAATTGCATTGCATTTACGATTTACTCAATGTATAATTAGAATAAAAACAACAAATGAAATAAAATAAGAGAAGGAATTTCCACACGTATGACGGTGACTGCTGTGTTAATAATTTTTAACTAAAAAATAAACTAAACAAAAACAAATAAACTGTTTGAAATTGATATACGCTTTCACGTCTCGGGCTGCTTTGAAACATTAAAATTTAAAATGTTTCGAAGGACAGTATGATTTCTGAACACATTTTTAAACGTACTTGTCATCTGCGCATATTGTAGAAGATGAATATTATTTTCAATTCAGACTTTTAGTACAAAGAACTGAGATCAATATTGCAAACTTAAAATACCTAATACAATACAACGAGCCACAAAATGTTTTGTGGCTGTTAATGGCTGAATAATAATGTAAATGATTGAAATGTTGAATGATTAGCATTGAGTGAATTTTTATTCCTTGTTTTAAAATCTATGTATTATTATTTAACATAGGTATCTCGTATATATATATATATATGTTGTATGTATGTATGTATGTGAATTGAACATATACAACTACGTGTCTATATACGTCAGAATTCCGTTGACTATACACACAATTTATTCCTTGAAATTCATATTTTTACTTTTATTCAATCATTAGAAAAATAAATGTTAAATATGTTACTAAAAAAACAAAAGATTTAAATCGGGCTTGGAAAAAAAAACATTAACTACGTATTCATTAGTATAGATATAAGGTATTCCGAGATAAATTCTAATCGAAATTCGAGACTACAATAAAGAATAAAAAAATCTTGGGTCCGTGGTTTAATTTAATTTTGGAAAGGATTTAAAGTGGGTTCGTATTCAATTATCTATAATTACAAATTAATCCAAAACCAATTACCTATATTTAACTAACCCCGTATGAATAGATACCTATAATAGGCCTTCTAGTGTTAGGTACATTTCTATAACTCCTGTATGGCTGCCTTCATAGTTTATTTATTATATTATACTACATAGAAGTCAGGTTTTATACTGAATGTATAAATGTTTAATGTGATGGTGGTTTATAAAACAACTGTTACGAAAACCAATATTTCTTAAACAGAAATTTAAATCAAATTAACGAATCTGTTTATTAGAAAATTATCAATTAAATTAAATTAGGATGTAATCAAATCCTGATGTGGCCATAGAAAGTTAGCAAAATTATATATCATGTATTTTTATGATTCATAAATCAGATATTAAAATTTAAAAGTAAGTACTTACAATATTATAATATAGATCGTAGAACAAGATATAAAATTATGAAATTATGAAAAATATATTACATACCAACATCTTTTTCTGATAATTTAGTGATAGGAATTTATTAATTAAATATAAATAATATAAAGATCATTACCATTTACCAAAGAATTGTTTATTTTTTTAACTTTTGAACGGCTAAACCTAATAATTTGTATAAAATATGAATAAATAATAAATATAAATTTGATACCTTCTTTCTGAAATTTGAGAATACACTTCTCAAATTTAGTTTTTGTAATTTTAACTACACCTAGCTCCAATTCTTTCCTACCATAATCGGGCTGGAATAGCTTACATCATTTAATCTTCAATAGTTAGAATCTGTATAATAATTTTAAAAAGATTTTATTGACAAATAATTTAACATTTTTCATTGTTTGCAAATATTATGCATCTTTTACCATCGATATTATTCATTATTTTTTTTTTCATTTATGTCACTCAGTTATTTGCATTGATCTATAATTAACATTTGAAAAAATAGATCATTAGAAATAGGAAATACAAAAAAAGACTATATTATTTGTATTATTCAAAAACCTCTAACCGATTCATACCTAATTACCTATATATTTTTTAATTTTATGCCCGTTCATATAAAATTTAAGTCCCACTGATAAATATTCAATAATATAAAAACAAATTGTTATTAATAAAATAATAAAGGGAGGTATACAATTATTTTTGTTCGTCTTGGTAGGTATGTAATTTAAAATATTTTAAATTCTATTTTAATTTCAGTTCAAGATAACAAAATTAAAGGCATTTGTAAATTGTACTTAACGACAATAGGCTAGATATTTTAAAATGTATTAAGTCAATAAATATGAAGGTAGTAGGTACGTGCGTTGTCTTAACAATTCTTATAGAAATTTATTTTAAATTATAAATATTTAACTGTAGTTGAGTGTAGTTGTTTAATAAAAATACTTAACCGTCATCTGTAAATGACCTTAAATATTATAATAATTATAAGCGGAAGTTCGATAATCAATGAATAATTTACGATATATAAATAATATGATCACCCATGTTGCCATTTTATTTACTTCATCATATTGTTATACCATTTTAGTATTATTTTGTAATACAAAGATACTTGGATACCGAACCTATAACTGATAAGTATAGTAGAATATTAACTTTACTATTATTATACATTATATTATATTTATACATCAGTACTAGAATAATAAGCCTTTTTTTAATGCATACAGGTATAAATAAAAAAAATTTAAATAATTGAGTTATGAAGTCTGTAGAACAGTTTCATTGAAATGACAACGATAACACGTCAACACGTATTAATGCGACAACGAATTTATACACTGACTAGAAAATTACGGGATTTTTCACTATTTTTTTTACGTCTTTTAATTTTGTTTCGTGTATGTAGAAAAATTATTATTTTTACTGACGGAACTTTGTCTTATGCAGTGTGTACAATTATAATATTATACCTGTCTGCCCGTGACCTCCAAAAGTGAAAATATTTAGTTCAATATGTATAAACATGAAACGTTCATATTGAAAATACCTATCATGTAAATTATACTTGATTTATAATATTATACATCTGCATGCGATGTAATCGGTTTTACCAAATTCATAATAATGTGTAGGTACATATATTTTTATAGTTGATTTGTCATAGATAAAAGAAAGCGTCTATAGCCGTTCAAATTCGGTTGGGATAATAATATAGATGCTAACTACACTATTTTGATATAAAGGTACTTATTTCCAACATGGAAACATTGGTGTTAGCACCCATGGATATTATATATAACATTGGTACTTGTAGGTCTGTATAGACTTTTTTCCATATAGACTTTTTTTATGACAGAATTAAACAAACCCCCTTTGAACACATTTTTGATTAAAAAAAAGAAGAATTGTTGTTTAGTTTACTTTATTATTAGGAAAACATGTGCAATCTGCTGAGTCAGTTAAGATTTTTGCTCCTTAAAACTCGCACTAAATCTTGCCACAGGCACCTAACGTGCAAACAGCTTGGTAATATATTCATAATAATATAAACAAATAAAATATATTAATCGGATTTTATATATCAATATAATATTAATATTATGTCCAGATTATACATCCGGGCCGCGTTGACCGTTATTTGCTATACATTCGTACATATTACATTTAATTCAGTTTTACTCACGTCAGCTTTCATATTGTCGACCGTCGTATATTATGTTACATGTCAGTGGTCAAACGTCGTGCGTACCTTTAACAACGTTTACGATAATATATTAATGTGTTACGGCCAACGACGCGAAACGCGCAAACATCGGACGAGCCCGCCGAATACGACTGTGATAATAAAATATGGACGCGCCAAACGCACTGTTTCACGTGAAAAATAATAATATTATTTTACCTAGCGAGTGAACCTGCGCCAGTCGCACGCACGAGGAGACTACATCATCATAGCTACCCGACCAGATAACTTGGGCGACGGCCTCAGTCATCGTTAACGTGTTCATCTCGTCCCCTCCTATTCGTGCAAGAAGTTACGGAGCTCGGAGTTCTTGTGGTCTCGCACAGTGACGTAGCGGTAGCCCGACGCTATTATATTATACCTGTTGCGACGATAGTCGCGCTGTGCGTCTTAAGTATTTTGATTCCGTAAAAATAAATAATAATAAAAAAAAAGACAGGAAACAGTATAAACTCGTTTTCGTTTCCATGCGCAATTCTCTTGTCGTGTACATAATACAAATATTTATCATAATATATTAGTATTATAATACTATAGGAACCCTGCTGCATTGCGATACGCGCGCAGTAAACACCGGTTGATTATCGATGGTCGATTTCTATACCTATGCGGCTATGCCTAAAATATAGAGTTCAAATTATTGCCTACTATTATTATTATTATTATTATTGGCTTCCGAGAATCGATGCCCGAGTCGTTATAGTAATGTCATGAGACCAATTTTCATAAACCTTTTTTTCGCTTCTGGTTTTCAAATTGAGTGAAATGTAAAATAAAATCAATTCGAATTTTTCCTCGATTGACGAGGTAATTTGTTACATTTAGACGTATAGTTATAGGCGCAAGGCACCTATTTCATATTTGTACGAAAAACAATACATTTTAATATAATATTGTATTCTGTATATCATCTTGTTTAATTTAGCAAGCTAATAATAAAGTTTCACATAGCATTAAATTAAATTACAACTGATCCCCATTATTTGTTGGGTTAGGCAATTATAGAATTTGATTGTTTTGTTTCACTTGACTCACTTTTCGTTGAATTCCACGATTTGCTCTAAACTAATGTGTGGCTGAAAATCTTCAATAATAATATAAATATTTTTAAATATGAAAACTTTTTTTTTTCAAATTTAAAATGCAAGAACAATTACCTACAATATACAAGCATTACAAAAAATTACATAATAAAAAATTCATAGTATGCATATTGTTGGAAAAATATATAAATTTTACGTTAAAACATAAAATAGATTAAAAGGTAGATAAAAATTACTTAAAACGCAAAACAAAAATGCTAAATAAAATTCATATATTCTGAACCAATGAAGTATGAAACGCATTTGAAGTTTGCAAGTTAGCATTGTAATGAATTAAAGAAAAAAAACGTGAAAGTCATTAACATCTTATCACTACTTTTAATATAAAATACAATAATCGAGGTTAAATTTTCTGTCGTATGATTTTTGTTTAATCTTACATTATTACCTGCATTTAAACGATAAAGAAATTATTATATTATTTCCTCATTATGCAAAATACAATGTAGTAGATACGTATATTATGTATAGTAACTATTAAGCATTATACATTACAATATTGATGGTTTGCGTTTGGGCGAATTTGTAAAAATTACAATGAGTTTGAGTATACCAACAATTTTAAAATATTGTTAGTTGTTACATATTTTAGTTATAATTGTAAGTTATCTTAAACCTTTATGTGCTATAATGTGTTTTGTAAATATTTTACCAATGCATTTTCCATCTTATTTTAACAGACTTGCAGGGACTAACTGTGTGTTGTTCGTGTATGATTATTGAGTTAAAATGAATTTATTTATACATTTTTTTCATGAAGATGTTTTCAGTAGGTACATCTAAATATAAACAAAAATGTACAGTTTCTAGAACAGTTTTTTTGTGTATAAGAATATTAAATTTATCTTGACAAATTATAGTGATTAAAATATAATAGTTTACTTTATGTTTAAAGTCTATTTGTTTTTAATAAACGACGAAACTGCCATATTCTAATAATATAGATAGATTAGGTACATATTCATGTGTACAATATATAGGTAGGTACCTACAATTAAGATGATCCATTTAAGTAGCTATATTATACTCATTATTTCGAAAAGTTAAAATGTATTGAAAATATTTTATTTACGTATTGTAACGTCATTGAGAAACAAACTATTTTAAAAAAGTTCATTTTTTACTATTTTTAATTTTACACATATTTTTATCTTTTTAAAGACAATATAAATTTCAATTTTTTATATCCAAGCAGAATATTTTTTGGAGTAGGTACCTTAATAATACATAAATATTGAATTTCGAATGAGTAGTTAGGTACCTAATTAGTTATTGATGATCGCGAAGTTGACCCAACCACTTTCTCTCAAATCAATCTAACCCATACATAGGTATTTACTACATTCATCAAATAATTAGGTAGCAAACATTTGCAAGTTAAGTTTTCAAATTCGCAAGACATTATTTTCAAGTATAAAACAAAAATAAAGAAGGATAGACTAACTTTCCGTAGCCCATCATCTTTTTTGACCCACTTGTTCTTTGACCAACTGGTCTTATTCGATTTCTATTATAATATTGGCAAGTCCATCGTACGATCTGTGCGAATTTTCAGATTTTTTCACTAGTACATATAATAATTAAACTTATTGCTTAATGATTTGTTGTTATAAAAACAATTTAAAAATTATAACTATAACAAATTTCAAAAATATTTTTGTTTTGAAATTACATAACATTACGTGAAAAAAATATTTTTAAAAAAGTTTGAACTCCTAAATAATGAGTATAGGATACACGAATAGATCACCTCAATACGTTTTGTAAGTTGTTGGTTTAATGTCCAACAATGGACAAGTAAATCGTTTTTATTCATTCAAAGTGTAAACAAAACATAAGAAGTACCTATATTATTCTTTTTTTCTACAATGGTAATACAATAATAAATTGATCTATTTATTCTATTCTTGAAATAAAAATGAACATCATTGTGTTATGGCTGCATACTTTTAATGATATTTATAGGGTAAAGAAGCGATTGACTTTTACACATGTCTGATTTTCGTCGAAAAACCGCAAGCAGTTGAGAAATATTATTGCACCATGGCATGATTAAATGAGATGCCTACCATTATTATATACGTGTGTAAGTTTGTTTATATTTAAAAAAAAAAATTAAAAAACAGTTTTTTTAGAATTTTCATGTACCTTAAGGACGATACCTATCGGTATAATATTATGTATGTCGATATGCCAACCAGTAATCATCGCAGCTAGCCTCGCAGGATTACAAGAATACTATATTATTATGAATGTGTTAGTGTTATGTTATGTGGATTTTATCACTGCAAGTCGTTACGAAGATTGTAGTATTGGATAGAAATGTCGAACGCATCTTAATTACATAATAATATAATATTATCGTTATTATATAATTTCACTACCTATCTGTACGAAAATACCAATTCAAAATACATCACACGAATAATATAATAATATTGAATACCTATCTGAATAAAGAAAAAAACTCGCTGTCTGAGATTAAGAAAATACCTTAAATAATATTCCAAACTATGACAATTATTACAGTAATATAACGTCATGTTGTAATAAAACTAAAAAGTGAGATGCAGCAGCAGCAGCAGCAGTGTTGTAGTTGTAATCGGATATGGGTCACTGTTGCAGATACAGTAACGGATGATGTTTTTAGATTTGAGAACAACATTGCTGCACGAGAAAAACGAGTTTTCTGATGAAAAAAAAATTCTTGTCGTTTTGTCAAATACGTCAAATATGTATACGTTTGACGAATACCTATATTTTTAATATATAATATGTATTCGATTTTAAACCGATATAGGTTATAACATGCAATGCTCATAAAATAATAAACGTACCTAAAAAATATTTTCGTTGGCTACGATTTCATAAATATATTACGTTACGTATATCATCCGTGTACGATTTTACTTGCATTCCTCGCAGTTAATAGTTTTAATCAAGAGACTTCTATAAAAATATTAATCCATCAAATTTTGCAATCCTCGAGCGTTTCATTAACCGCGTTGGTCCGTATCGCTCGCTGCAACAAACGTTAATCACTGTTGCGCGCAGTGCGCACACCGTGCCGCCGTCAATAGTTTTTGAAGTTTCAAAACTCCGGATTTGCACTCGATCAACGGATATCATACACTACGATTATGATTATTATGATTATTATAACTATAATTGTTGTTACTATTATATCGATTTTCATCGCGATCGTACCGATATTTTTGCTTCAGGTCGGGTGGAAACGGATGTGGACCGCAACGGTGTAGGTTTACCTACTGCACACGATCGATCGATCTCTCGCGTTGCTGGCACATTTCCCAGCTCATATTAAAATAATATTTGATATTATCTGTTACGCGTTTAAAAATTATGCTTACAGGACAGTAAAAAAAAAAATTATAAAAATGATCAACATAAGTATAGGTGTTTACTATAAAAATTAAACAAAAGTTTTCTGATATATTGATTTGCAAAATAATTTATTATTATATTTATTATTATGATACCTTAGATATTTGTATTATCAAATAACTCAACAGTTGTTAAAAAAAATGAGCTTTCTAGGTTAATTTATGGAGTGTATATTATGATGTCTAATGAGTTATGACTTAAAATAATAGTATTCATCTTCAGTTATTATGTTTGTTTTGATTATTGTAATTTTTCAAATAAGTAACCAGGAGGCATAATATATGCGTTTGAAAACTATTTTGATGGAAGATAACAATAAATGGGAAAATAAATCATTTTTGTCCTAGATTAAATATACGACAACCATAATAATTTTTTGTACGATGACTTTAGAGTTTTTTATATTCTATAATACTAAGCAAATGTATTTTGCATATAATAATAATTGAAAACTTGAAAGTAAATTCTAGTTAAAACGTGAGGTTAATGTGATTTGAAGGTTCCGAAAACGAGTATGATATGTTCCTTCCCAAAAAGAAATTCCAAAGGAAAGCAACATATACGAGTATATAAAGACCTTAAGTGTATAGACTTTTAAGTTATACCTAATATTATAATGACGTATAATCATAGGTACGAATGTGTGCCGCCGGTGTGCCGACCGACGACCAAAGTGACTATAACGCTCAAGTAGGTATAGCTTCTAATTTTTAGGAGCGATAGGAGCATAATATAATATTATTATTTTATATACCTATACGGCTAAACACAATTAAAAATAAAAAATACTATGAATTTTACATTAACGAGATATTTTTGAATACCTACCTGAAATTGGTATTATATCGTAATAAATAAATACCATTTTCAATACCATAAGAATTTGATGATGTCTAAGTCAACCGTAATCATTATAATAAACTGGTCGACGTTGTTTCGTTATGAATCACCATTACATCAAACATGACATACCATATTTGTTACTTACACTGTTACTTGCATTCCAGTAATCGATAAGTCTATTGTAATTTGTAGGTATAGTATAATAATAAATAATAATAATAATATCCCCATTCCCCAACAGACTATACTCTCGTTTAGGTAAATGTGAAATCAACATTCCGGCAGAATCGCAGCACAGCCTACTCCTACAATATTACCGAGTTTCGACGCGTTTGTTATTTATTATCACTAGTGACCGGATTTGTTGTTCTAATAAATGGTCAAATAAGATATTTTTACGCACTAAAAAAATGGGAATATTTTCATAATTTTAGTTAAATCTTTGATATGCTAATACAAAAAAAAAAAAACCTAGTCATATTATTATGATGTAAGTGTTACATACAACAAAGCTTGTATAATAAAACAACAAAAATAACAATTTAAATAAACTTTTTTATGTGGTAAATTTGTAAAAAAATCTGTACCAAATTAAAAAAAAAAACTTAGCAAAAAAAACAAAATAGCGTACAGGCCCATCTCTAGATGTTCTACATTAAACAATATTCCTACAGAAAACATGTGTCGGACGTATGTTGCTAATACCGGTGGTGTATTCAAACGTAATACTTATATTTCCTATAAGTATATTATTATTTTAAAAAGTGGCTTGTTATTAATTTTTAAAATAGAAAAAATATTCCTAAAATATATCATTATACAATATACATGATACCTATATAAAATATTCTATAGCGTATTAATAATATGCATTTGTATGTAAAATGAAATGTTGCGTGTGTATTTTTTGTTAAATAAAACGTCGAGAAACCTCACCCAAATTATATTGCTATATAGATAGCCTCAGTGAAAATATGTAAAAATCTGGTACCTATCTAATTATCACGTTATATTTTTAAGTACGGTCGTCCATAGTTCGTGTACATATCACGTACGAATAGCCGAATGGATGAAAAAAACGCGTGAGTGATTTTTGTATTTAATTTATGTTTATACTTGGGTGTTATATAGGTACCTACGGACTTTTATAAACTAACCCATTTTATACCTATTATCTATAACGCAATATAATTGGGTATATTACACGACCATGACTACAATGACGATTATTACGACGTTCGTCCGTCTCGTTGGGTAAAAAGATCACTGCAGATAATATGACGTGTTCGTCTTGTTGAAAATGAAAACAATGGTCAGACAAATAAACACCAGCTATAATTACTAGATGCAACATGAACTATGATGTTTATTTAAATATGTATACCGTACACAAATTGGTATGTTAAACGTTACATACTTGTATGCAGAGTGCAGAAGTTTAATATATTGTAGCAGATCAACATACGGACCATTGAACAGCGTGTAATAAGAATTTCAATTTTGTGTACCTGTTTAGATTATATTACAAGTACTTGCGACCATAAGTCGTGCTCGAGTGCAGTCGCAGTAGTTCACATATTATATACATTATACATATTAATATTTTTATCTATACCTCTTATTGGTATATATAATATATTGTTTGCAACTGTTTTCTTCTTCCATACCATTTAAATATTTTAGTATATTACATAATATTAAAAACTGATTGTGCAATTCCGATTTACCCATTGCATTATATTTTTAAGAACAAATTATACAGAAATGTATAACATAGGTACTGAATAAAAAACAGCTAAATAAATAAAATATTGATATAAATTGTAAACACTGTTTATTTGAAATAAATTATAATCATTATAGGTCCCTTACATTTATTAGCTGTTCGAAAACACTTTGAACTGATAAATATCAACAAGCTATTATATTCGCGTGGTTATTAATTACTATATTATCGGTTATGAAACGTCTGTGTACAGATATTATCAACAATTGAAAAATCATTGTGTCTATAAATTAATCAATGTCAGACAAAAGAAAATTCCAGCAGTACAGCAACCCGTTGTTATATACTTATACTAATGTATTTAATAGGTAAATGAGTTTAAACTTTTATAAGATATAATATGATTAGTAAAGCAATTGTAATGAGCAAACTCATTTATCATAATAGTACCAGTAATGCATGTAAATATGTAAATATATATGTACCAGGGTAAAGTACTTGAAAAATTCGTTATTTTTATTATCCGACAAACTCTTTTAAAAAAATGTGAATATGTATATTATATATTTTTTAATTTTTGTGAGAAAACTTATGTGGAAGCTTGTATTGAATTGTCAATCTTTTTTACTCACAAACTAAAATTGTTTTGAATTACAAAAAAAAAAACGAAATTGTTCTTAAAAACCGGTTTTACGCAAATATTCTCGCTTTTCTGTAATTTTTTTTAGTTATTCCTGATTATTTAAAATAACCAATCATATACAAATCTAACTATACAAATGCTACCAGAAATCACCCTCGACGTGGAAGTTTTTATACTGCTCCAAAAGCTGAATACGAAACAAAAAGAAACATAAATAATGATAATGATAAAACATAAATAAGTACATAACAATGTAAAATTAATACGATTCATCGCTCCACTCAGAATTGAATAGCATTTATGTGTTATAAGTTATAACACGCTACCTATATATTATATTATTATTGATACAATATACCTATACAATACAAAATAATTATTTACATAATATTATATTCGTTATAAGAATAATTGTTCTCTAATGTTTCCTGTTTATCACTCACGGGTAGCAATGGGTTAAAAATGCAACTGGTTTGATCTTTGATATAAAATCGAGTTATCATTCGATGTTATACTGTAATTTGTAGCCCTCGTGTTTATATTATTAATATTTAACATAAAGGCTATAGAGACCTGATTATTATTATTATTATTAGACATAGTCGTATAGGCACTTAAGTGTATAGATGGAAGTAACAAAAATAATAATACTGACACAACATGGGCATAAGAAATTAATCACAAGAAACCTGATAAATATTTTTATCAAAATATTCGCAGTTTTTAGATACATATATTCTTATATGCACTATATCATAATAATTTATAACATAATTGATCATGTAGAGCACCTACAGCACGTGGGATGGACGTCCTTGCATGTGGTTTACGCCAGAAAACTTATCGGCCCAACCATGAACAAATGAAAAAAAAAAATCGAGTGAGAAAAAGCAACAACCATGCATGTACTCCGAATCGTACAGTGAAACGCTCTGTTTATTTTCTAATTAAATAACTTCACAGCGCACAACTTTGCGAGAATCATTGCAATACATGAAGATGTACCTATATTATAATATGTTAAACCGTCAATTGGCAATATCCAAGGTGCAATATACATGCAATAATCGGTATAAGTAAAATACAATATTGTGTAGCTCTGTATTATATCTTACGTGAAATCAATACCTATAGTACCTATCTACTGGCTACCACCTGTATGGCTGCTATAGGAACACTGTGATCTATAAAGCATGGACTGCAGTGAAATGTGTGCTGCAATAGCCTGTAACGACGCCGTGGTATAATTTAAGGTTTGAAAATTAATTAATAATAAAATGTACTACTTAACGTTTTTAATAGAACACGCGTACACGGTAAGGGCTTTTAATTTTTATCAACAAATTTGTCTAGTTTTTGAAAGTGCGAAATGGATGGTTTCAATCTCCAATGTTATAACTATAGGTACCTCTGCTACCTATCCATTTTGTCAAACTGTTTTTTACACGCTTCTTATGATTAATTTATTTTACGAGTATATTATATTATATTATTATAGATACCTACCTACACTATACACATACTATATAGGTACTGATAAGTGTTAATAGTTTCGACCGAAATATACGAGAGTTAACGATGTGTAAACTATATTGTTCATCGCCATCAGATAATAACATAACAATAATAACAATACGTTTTCTATAATATATTATAATAACACGTCATGAAGTACGCTCATCATGTTTTTACCTACCGCCAAAATACCTGTAGGTAGAACGTGATTCCTAGACGGTCGAACACAATAATTATTATTATTATTATTATATTATAAATACAAATTATACATGCTATATCGAAGCGTTTTGATTTCGGCGTCGACGGTAATATAATACACAATAATCGATCGGGTGAGGGTAAGTAGCTGGTCGGCACGTAGGTGTAGTTGAGTATAGTGTTATTATAATGGACGATAATATCATATTACACACGGTCGTGATTGTCGAGAATCAACCGCAATGTAGTTATCAAATGTTATCGTCCGCGGCAGAGAATACATAGTATTATGTTGTGGTGATCTCGCGTATCATTATAGAGGAAAGATCTAAGCGAACGTGTGGGTGGGTTTACTGCTGCGGGTGTGCGTAGTGCCAGCAATAGTATTGCGTTCCGACTGGTATAACTGCATAAGTGGCTACGACGATACGTATAATAACGGTGCAGAGGTTGGGTCAAACATAAGGTGTAAAACATGACTGTAATAACAATCACGGATTGAGATAATTGTATTATTGTGATCTCGGCGGTGTGTGCCGAATGATGCCGATTACAATGATTCGGTCATACTTCCGGAACGGTTTACCTGCTAGTTATTATTAGTATTAAGTGCCCAGGTATTGTTTTCACATTTTCGTGCAGACAATAAAAAAACAAACGTACTTGGAAAGAAAAAAATAGAACCAATTTGCGTAGCTACTGAAATAATTTTCACGAATTTCCCACGGTTAAACAATAATAAATAATATAATAATATATTATAATACCATCGTACAGTTGTGTTCGTGTACACATCATACAATTGAATTACATACCTGCAACAGCAGCGTATTGCACATCCATACATCCATATACACAAGTTTGTGCTGGTCTTATATCGAAAATAATTAACTATTTTTTTTTTATAGTCACACACGAACGTCGAACACTATATTAATACTTATTATGTAGATACTTTATTATATATGTATATATAATATAATTTTTATTAAAATATATAATGTATATCTTTATCATACGGAAATTCACTTTGCGTACGATTTTCATATTTCATGGGATATATTACCACGTGGATATAGGTACGTAATACGTATATACCTATAGGTGATGAACAATAAACTTGTAAATCATATACGAGTGTGAAACACTAACCACATGTAGCACACATTTTGGTCGTTGGTAAATATTCGATAAAATCTTGAAAACTAGGTAATAACGACGGGTAATTCGATATGATATTATATTATAGGCTTAAGTGGGTAGGTGTATAATATGATATTACACTTGTTATTTGTTACTTGTTATTGCCGTATGTTATAATAATGCAGGGTTTAGCGTAAAAAAAAAATAATCGAATTATCACAATAGTATTATTATTTATTACATACTATTATGTGTCAGTTTTATCATACCTTACCTATAATTATGTATAGATGTGAATCGGTGAAAGAGCTTCAGGATCTCGAGAGACAGTATAGGTGCTGCGAATGAAAAGAAAAAAATTACCCATCCGACGAATTAGAAAACCACGGTGTGGTAACCGTGTCCTATAAAACGTATCATTTTCAAACTTAAGCACGCACAGTGACAGCACACATTCTTTATCGATCATCGTGGTGCATTCTGCATATTATTATACAAATTACTAATAATATACAAAATGTAAATAATAATGTAAATATACGTGCGTGTAGATACGACATAAAAATATATAATTTGTAATATACGAAACCTTACAAGCGCATACATTGACACTTATAATTTGCGTTTAATTTTTAGTCATTATTTCTTTTCCCATTTGTGTATAAATATAGAAACAATGCGTTTGTGCACGCGTATGTAGACGATTCAACGCATCGTCAAAAACCCAGTTATAACGTATACGTCATGCGCCCGCCAATTTTTTTTATCCGATACAACTAAGTTGACCAGCCGAAGGTCGTGTGAACTACATAATATATTTTGCCGGTTACACTACAAGTTTCTCGTGTCAACTCTGGGAAATTGAAAGAAAAAGTTTTTTATGTAGGTGGTTTAAAGTAATCATGACATTAGATATTATAAATTATTATACAAAACTCTAAAAAGAATTTTTTGTGATTTTTAATTTTGTTTTATGAAAATAAATATTTTTAATTTCGTGGTTTAAAGCAGAATACAGTTTAAAAGTTTACATCAGAATTCAGTTGATGCATACATTTTAATATTATTAAACGAAGTGTCTATAGAATATAGATTAATGCAATTATATTAGTCAATTTAAATCACTTCTTCTTAGAATAATAATAATTATTGTATCTTATCACTAATATTTATTTCTGTAAATTAAATAATATCCGTAACTTATGTCTCTTTTATGGCAGCAAAAATGGCTCACCCATAAATAAAAAAATAAAAAAATAATTGTGAATCATCATACATGTATAATAGTATTTGTATTTTGTAATGATATAATTTTCAATTAATTATAGTATAGGCAGATAAATTAAATGGAATATTGTAATGTGTGCTAAAAATTCGATGGAAGAAAAAAATGTGACTCACAAAATATATGAATCAGAAATATATGAACAATATTAATGAAAATAAAACGACTAGATAGTACCTACCTAATTATTATTCTGCTCTAACACAATGCGCCTACACGATTATCGTTTTATGTGTTTACTGCCATATTGCATATCATTTTTTTTATACATTTTATATTGTAACTGCAGCGTTTGTCTACGTTTTTTATACGAAACTTTCGATTTTTGTTTGGCAACGTTAACGCTAATCAAATCTTTAAATGCTTTAAAAGTTAGAGCCTACTCAGCGAGTGAGACGATTTTCCGGTTTTCAAACAATCTAAACTATAATTTCATAAACGCATTTCAAAAGAATTTTGTTACATAGTTTAATAATATTATACTTGTCTATAGAAACCTAAATAAATAAAATATCTGAAGATGATTAGTTAATTTGCAAATAATTTACATGAGTTCTATGAATTTATGGTAAATAGGTAGGTACTATTATTTTGAAATTTTTAATAATGGCTAGTATGAATTTACTTTTAACCTAACCGTAATAAAATTATTTATTTATTAAATTTCAATATTTAAAATTATTATTAAGACTAACTAAATTTATTTTGGGTTTTCTGAGATGAATTATAATAATAAAATGAAAATTATTATAATGACCCGACACCATAATTTTATGATTGTAAAACTACATTATAATTATTAAATTATAATACATTTTACTAATCAACAATCATAATTATGGACAAATACCTAGGACGGTTTTATTAAACACAATGGGGATATAATATTTCTAAATTCTAAATTTAAGTTTATAAACCTAAAATAAAAACCTTATAAAACTGAATATAACTTATACGTCTAAAATTTCAAGAAAAAAAATGTATTTTCTAGAGTATGATGTTAATATTTATAGGTGGTTACATTGTATTTATTATATTGAATTGTTTTGTAATATAGTAAATTATTCAAACTATATAAAACACAATTTGTTTAAAATAATTGACAAGGGAAAAATACTGTAGATTTGTTGAATAGAGTAATAGACTGTCTTAAACTCTTAACACATATCTTTTAATATATCATACTATGACATCCTATATAGTAAATAGTATAATATGTAGGTAAAGATACCACACTTACACACACCACACACACACACACACACACACACACACACACACACACACATACACACACCATCTATACGCCTATATACCTAGTCATACATTTTCTTGTTTCTTTTCAGCACAAAAATAATACATATAATATTATATAGTATGGTTATTTTTTTTTTACAAGCCTAATGCATTATTTAATGACCTGAAGATGACCATGTGAGTGCGAGCACGTATATCGCGTGTCATATTTAGAGATTAAACGTTTCCATCATATACAAAGCCTGAGGGTGGGCGAGCGAGTTGCGCCATAATATCGCGTCTGTATTGCAGACGACTTCATTGGTCCAAGTAATTTTTTTTGACAATTTTCGTTTCAAAAATGCCTCTCAATTCGGCAATAACACTAGGAAGACACCTTAGGGCTTACTGCCACGCTACACTGCCATCACCGCCACCGCCACCGCCGCAAAATATAAATAAAATAATATAATGACGAAAATAGCGAAGTTCATTAAATCCCGTATGTCAATGTACTTTGTTAGAAGAAAGGCGTCGAGAGTTAATAACAATAATAACAAAAATATTTCAACACGTACATAGATTAAGGCATTGGCGCGCGTGTTATTGTACAATTATTCAATGATAATAATATTAAGTATACGCTATTTTTATTATTTTGAAATAATGTTACAGGTTTACATACCAATGTAATATTATGTATGGAGATCTATACCTGCATGGGCTTAATTTTTTTTATATTGAATTTAACACTCGGACCCAAATATCATGCGTGTCTTTAAGAATAATATAAGACACGGTCAGTCCAGCCAAAAAAATTATTTTAGTTAAATATCAGAAATGTTATTCTATTTTGAATAGCCCAATAAAACTCGTTTAGGCATTAAATTATAATTTTATCTAAACAAATATGGCCTTTCCAAACACAAATGTTAATGCCTCAATAAGTTACTTTAATAGTATTGGCAAATTTAAATATCTAATAAACCTACGAATTGGTCTTATTTGGTTTAAAATTTAAAAAAAATCAGATATCGTTTTATTTATTATTATACCGTTATAAATAATATTAAATATTATAATACTATTATATCACACCGATATGTGAACGTGAGTACAAATACAGTATAATAAATAATAATATAGTGTCTCTATAGTATTATATACTATATAGTTAATTGCTGTCTATTGTTATATAACCACATCAAAATTGTGTCTTAATAACGTTAAGTTTAGATAACCATCATGGCATCATGCCAGGAAAACTTTATATTAATAAAAAAAACATATATATATTGACATTTTAATATGGTCTCGAGATGACTAGTACTGACATGCAAGTGCGATGAGATTATTATAAACATGGACTTTGTGTATTAAATCAAATTGGTATGATTTTAAAATGTATTATATATAATGTAGTATATTTAAATGTATTAAAATAAATGTTTATGATGAAAATGAAAAAAAATTCTTATTTAGTATTTTCAATTTTAATATTGTAAATATTATTACGTTAATTTTTCGACGTCTGCAATAGGCTTGTGTGGTTGTGTCTACTACACCAATAGTTCAGGTTAATCCGGAACTGCAGGTTGCATGTAAGTATATTGTAGCCGACTGTACATAGGTGTTATAACATAATATATATATATATATTTATGCGTCTGATAATAGCCTATAATGTAATACTACAATCCTTCTACCATACAGGTATATTATGGATTGAACGTCTACGTTCAATATTATACACTAGTCTATAGGTAAAATTATTGAAATTTCTCTTTTTATTTTCTCAGTTTATGAATATGATTTGAAGTTATTTTATTTGGATAACATGCATCGAGTTGTCTGCCATTGTAAAGTGATTTTCATGTAATATAACGATGAGTCATACATGTCGTTATTAAATATATAGCATACCGTACATTGTATACGTTTTCATAAGTATCTATATTAAAAGAATCAAAATACCAATTAAATGTGACGAAATATAGATATTATATATAGTATATAGCTTAACAATTATAATACCAACAATGTATAACACACAAAAAAAATATTAAAAATATATTGTTTACTTTTTGTTCTAATAGATATTTCATAACGATATTATAACCTCCAATATTTTCAGTGTTAAAAATAGGGCGCTCAGCATATTGCTATATATAACATAATATATTATATTTTTGTATACGATGTGCGTGGGATTAACCAAGACAATAGATCGCAGCGTGCAAAGTTCTTAAGAAACATAAATAATAGTTATTGCACATCGTAAAAGTACCTAATTTAAATCATTTTCAGTATGCTATCAATTTTCGGTGTTAAATTCGTTGGGTTATTAATATTTAAGACATCTATGTATCCAGTAAAATAATTATATAGGTACACATTTTTTTGTAAATAGGTATTGAAAATAAGTGTTTAGTATTTTGTATGATGTTCTTTTTATCGCATCAGTGATGAGGTCCGTAGAGGTGGCCATCCATCCTATATAGAGATGAGTGGTTAACTATACAGAAGAAGATTACTGCCGTATAGAGTATAGACTAATATATAGACCATGTAAATTGTATTAATTATGTAATATTTATTTAAGCAAAACAACAACATTCATATATTATATATGTGCATTACACAATGTCGTTGACATTCACCGGTTTGGTTTGAAGACGTTTTATGATTTTATCTCGTCATATCTGTCGGATTTCCATAATTGTAAATACCGCTTATTTATAAATTATATTTTTTGATGATATCGGTGGCTTGAGTTTTCCTTCTATCGTAACTTAAATTTATCATCAAAAGCAAAATAAACAAATAGCCATGCACTGCGACTTACATACTTCAGACTTACACAGTTATAGATGCCAGATATTTGGTTGAATTATTTATTTATTTTTTTTGGTGGGTACCAGCTGCAATAATGCAATTAATTTTCTTATTATAAAAGCAACTTCGCAAATATGCATAAATTCAATTTTTATCTATAGCTGAACACATATTAAATCAAGAACCATTAAATAACCACCTTTTACAAATAGTACATATTATTTTTCAGAATTATTTTAGAATAAGTATTATATTTTATGAACGAAAGCCAACCAGATGATCGTATTAGATCTTTTTTAACTATAAAACGATGAGGGACGGAGTAGCCGATGAGCGGACAATACAGCGTCGGTTGTAACGCGCACCACCGCTGCGCGCCGGTTCGAATCCCGACCACGGGTGGCATCGCTCTCTGGGCAGGCAACTGTCTAGATGGCGAGACCGACATACCCCAACTGGACATGGCAAAAACCTACGGATGCCCAAATATAAATTCTGCCATATAGGCGTCTAAACTAAAACGATTCACATTAAAAATCAATAAGATATAATAAACCTACTATTTATTACCTTAGATAATTTTTTTTTATTATGTAATTTTACTTTTGATAATATCGACCTGTTGTAAAAAACTATTTTATATAAATATCAAACTTTTATATTATACTAGCTGATCCCCCAAGCACTTCGTTGGTCGTTAAATGTATCAACTCTATATGACTCAAGCTTTGTCCAATTCGTTATTAAATATTCGGTGTATGGTGTTCGAAATTTATCTTAACTTTTCCGTTGCCCGGAATGAAAATTCTGGTTCACAGCAATACATTATCATTCATCAGGAAGGCAATCTACCTGCGGTAGATCGCGGACCTCGTGTTGTTTGTGCGTAAGTGTATGATTATAGCGTATAACTCTAAAGTATTAAAGTTCTTAGTAATCTCAATTTATTGAAATCTCATATTAATTCCAGCCGAGTTAACAGTACACGATATTAATAATATGATGTGGCACGGTAAAAAACTACATAACTCGGACATTCTTTACCCGCGGGTTGCGTCGTATGAGAACCAACATATTATACCTATACGTAAATACTTCACTAGTGATATGACCCGTCGCCACCAGCTAGGTGTGGCCCGCGGATTTCTATTCCATATAGACCTATGATTTCCAACGATGCGTGTCGATGGTACCGCGAGCAGCCGTTAGTCAACAGGTGCATATTGATAAAATACAATACGAATTCGGGACGTCAAAGAATATACGTGATTCGGCTGTTGTACCGATGATGAACGTCAATTTCAAACGAAACTGCAATATCACCAAAATACGTAGAATGGACGATAAACCTATAGTATTGCTTACTGCAGGCCGCAGTGGACTCTATGGATGCCTTCACACATTCGTATTGGTCTTGTCACACGGTATTGTTTTTTTGATTTTGTATAGGCGCATCGGTTTGAAATCGGTTTAACAATAATTATTATTTATTTAGGTATATATTATAAGTACCAAACAACCAACGCAACGTTTCGACCGCATCTCCATACGACCATTGAAACGTGGGTCCTACTCCTTGCTACTTTTCTTTTTTTGGTAAAAAACTATAATCATTCTTTTTGAACAGTGCGTCGCAATATTTACACAGATTTGTATTCTAAAAATAATATTACAATTCTCTACACTGCTTAACCACAAAATATTTACTTAGTCACAGTTTTAATTTTCATCATATAAATTTATGTTCAGGAACGAGGTAGAAATGTCGAAAATTCACACTATTCAAGATAAAATATGTGAATGTATATTAGCTTTTTTAGAGTTCAAAATAGTTCAATATAGGCAATATGAGTGGTAAGCGTGTTGGGTTGTATGCATAGTGCCGTAGTAACTAGTAATGTCCATTATTCATTTCCCATCAGTGCGCGTGCCAGACGCCTGATATATGATCGTTCCGCATAAATTCATCATACTTTAACACAAGCCTGGGTAAGTTAATGGTAATTTTTAACTGAGTTAAGTTAAGTTGATGGAAAAAATTTTAAAAAGTTTAAAGTTAACAGTTAGCCTAATTTTTTTTTAACTCAGTTAAATTAAAACTTATATGAACATTTTCAACTAACTTATTATTTTTTTTTTTTAATATCTTTATACCTAACCCAGTAATATGGTTTGAAATAATAAAAAACAGAAATAGCCAATAGCTTTTCTATACATTAATTTATTAGGTACTGAATCAATAGAATTATGTAGTAGGTACCAAAATCATACGAAATTGAAAATGTCGAAATAAATGCAATCTTTTGATTTATAAATAAATAAATAACTTATTGGTGTTTAGGAAATGCTAGTATAAACATTCAGTGAAATGTTCATGTATCTACAGTTATTTGTTTTTGAATTACAACAAACTAAGGAAATCGCTACATGAGAAATCGAGTGAAATATCCAATGTTGTAAAAATTTGAATTTCAAACGCTCATAAAAATTTAATTTGACTTTCTTATAGACATTTTTTTTTGATAAAGGTAGATAATCTTATAAAGAATCTTGTATTACATTTTAAAATCTTAAATTAAAAAAAAAAAATTTTTACGAATTTTTAACTCAAAATAATTTGCTAATTTTCGTGATTTTTCTATATTTTATCAATTTTTGAACTTTAAATGCTGATAAAAAAAAACTGTGACTAAGGATTTTTAATATTTTTCATCTATTTTTGAAACAATATACTAGGAGCTTTCTATTAAATTTTCAAGCTTTTTTAACTAACAAATAAAATTGTTTTGATATTTTTAGAAAAAAAACTAAAAAAAAATGGAAAATGAAAATGTCCCTAACAGTTCAAAATAAATCAAAATATTTTGAAAATTTTAACGTGTATAGAAAATAAAAATATAAACAACCAGTGAAAATTTCATGTATTTACGGTCATTTGTTTTAAAGTTACAACAAAAACCAAATTCAATTTTGTGGAAAATCGATTTTGCGTAAAAAGTCCAGTTTTTCCTTAATTTTTCTTTTGTTTTTCTTGGCGCTTTTGAAAATTACTGGGAATTTTAAATTTTGACCTCTCCAATGCACCAACAATATTCACTTTCCTATAGAAAAAGATACTGAAGTTGAAAATGGAAGCATTATTTCGACTACTTATCGTGTACACAGACACAAAAAAAAAAATATGAAAACACACATCATTGTAAAATCAATACATTCATCGTTCCACTCAGAATCTAAAAATGTTAAAACCTTATTATCATATGTTCCTTAGCTCAAATATAAAATTTTACAATCCTACATTTATTTTTACCATGTGTATAATTATTTGAACAAGGACAATTGTACGTTTTATACGATTTTTTCGTTATTTTTAATGAAACTTTATTTTTTATTTATCATGGAAATATCATTTTTTTTTCTTGTTATTTCCTATATGCGTATTAATTATATTTGACAGGTAAAAATATATTTATTAAAATTTTTTTTTTATAATCCAAAGTTACTTGGAAATATTTTAAATTTTAAGATTTTAAGATTACAAGCTGCTCCTGCGCGGCAAACTCGCGTGCACTGCTGCCGCAGCAGTCTGTGCGTGAGGTTTAATTCGGCCGTTTTTAAACTCGGAAGGGACTCGATCGAAACTCGCGCCGGAACGTACTCGATGTCGTCCGAAGTAAACCACGCTGCGATGTTCGGCATTGAACTAGAACGGCTTCTCGGCGGATCCGCGAGAATGCGGCTTGACTGCTGCGCGCGTCCGCTCCGGCCGGCCGAACATGCGGCGGCGACTAGGCGGGCGGCGTCTCGATCTTGACTTTGGTGACCACGGGCGTCATTATTGCCGTGTTGACCAACGGAATGTACTAATTATAGGTTGTTTAATGTAGGGAACAAATAATTATTTAAAACCCGTCGTTATGTCACACACAGGCGGACGCCACAGTGGGAACTGAAAAATGCCAACGGTCGTATGCCATCGAGGGTCGGTCCATATATAGTTGACATGGTACATTTGGCCGTTAATCTCAAGACCATGGCCGCCGGGTCACCGCGGACACGCAGAGGAGGATACCCGTGGACGTCGTTGGAATAGAAAATTAACTCGCCACAGTGTACCAGGACGTATAGTTATGATTGCACCATCATCGGAGCAGGCACCTTTTCGCGTAACTTCAAAGACGGACGCCCTCACGAAAACCTCCTTTGCTGGACCTGACCGTCGATCGTAAAATCACCGCCGCTGTCGGTCTACTGCTACGCCGGCGTGAACATTTCCGGCCGTCCATTGAGTTGCGAATCCAGTCATCACTCAACCAAAAACCACAATCATAGATTAAATTGACAATATTATTGTTAATATAGAGCCGACAAGATGATATTGACCTAACTTAAAGCCTCTAGCTTAAAAATCGGGTCTACTGGATAAAATCATAACCTTCCCTCCTCATGACAAAAGCCTAAATACGCCACTGACGTATATACTACACTCACAGCTACCATCGATAAAATAATATCTTTAAACTTTCTTATCATGCCGATAAACTCTTTCCAATTCAACAAAATGATGAACATCAACAAACCCGCATTATCAATATCACCAATGGTTTTTAGTCGAGTACCCGCGTACGGCGGAGTGAAGTCTGTTCCTCCGGTGCCAGCGGAATTCACGGAAAACCCTGCACGGTCTGTTGGTCGGAGGTCCGCCGGGAAGAAGACGAAAAGATTCGTTTGGAAGTCCTCGGTGAACGTGGCACGCAGAATTTGCTTCCGTCAAAGCTTCGTAGACCTAAAATAATCTTCAAGTTTTCTACCTTCTCCCCTCACCACCGTGGTACAAGTTTTTTTTATCTAACCTGGTGAACAGTTTTATGAAGATGTTTTGAAGAAATAAGATTTGTTGAAAAAAGACCATAACTCGTCCAAATATAGGTAGTTGGATATTTGGACGAGTTTAGTTGATAAACAAGCCGAAGACAGTTAAACTTTTTCTGAATAACTTTTTTTTTTTTTAACAAAAATAATGTTTACAAATAAATTTGATCATAATAATAAATTAGTTAATATATATTTTACAGTATTTTTCTTTCAGAATGTTGTATTGAATTGTAAATTTTGTATTGGTAATACATTTTAATACATTTTTAAATAAAATAACGGATATTATCATTTCTATATAACTATGCTATAAAAAAAAAAATGTTATTCAATATTATGATGTCCCGGTTTGGTGATTTTAAAATCTGACAACCCTAATATATTTAGTTTTAAGATTATTATAGTTTCTTTATTAGACGCTATGATAGGCGCGACAATTTGATGATTTGATGCATGTTTGTACCTGAACTGCCGAGTAACCAATGGCAACCATTTATATATATAAAAAAAAAATAATAATTTTTACTATTACTATTTTAATATGCAACCAATGGCAACCATTTATAAACAAAAAAAGTTTCAATTTCCACCGCGAATCTCAAGATCTCTGTTTGACCACCTTTTTAAAATGCGGATTACCGAAAATTCTTTTTTATTGCACATCTAGAGCATTATTAGAGAAACCACTATTCCAAATTCCAGGTTTGAACGTTTTGTAGTTTTTGAGGTATAGCAGCCATGAATTATTATGAATTACATCTTGATTATTATACATTACCTAAATTATATGAAATTGTATATACCTACGTATAATATATATTTCATATTATAGGTAATGTATAACGAATAATGATCAAGATGTAGGTATTATATATACATGTACACGTCATAGTTAAGTATTTGCGTCATGTCATCGTTAGCATATTACTATAATTTTATTTTGTATTCTTATTGTGGATGGTCAATTTGATTTTCAACCTTTGGATAAGTACCTACGGGGGTCATAGAATTATTATTACCAATTTATAATATAGACAATTATCAAAGTAAGTAAGAAGCATTAGATACACAATTTTACACTCGACACACTTGTTGTTTTTCCGGCGCAACATTCCCACTCCTACTCGGCCTTGGACATAAAAAATAAAAATCACTCTATGAAAACATTGAGAATTATTTTAAATATCTGTTCGCAACCGGTCTTATACTATGGTAGTCGATAGTTGAGAGTCCGAGGTTCTAAACGCATATATTTGGTGTATGTCCGTCGTGAATTTAATAATTTTTACAATTTATACATTTGTTTTTTTTTCTATTAATACCTATACTTCATTATATTTTACATAATATTCTATCATTTAGTTGTAGGTAAGTTTATCATAAACATATATAGGTGGTAAACTGTTATAAGTATATGATAATTCACTATGTGTATCGTTTAATGTATTATACAAAACAACATTTTACACCCAAAAAAATTGTGTATGTTATAGTTAAGTAAAGTTTTGATTATGACGTCTTACAAATTAACATACTTCAACTTCACTGCACTGGGCGAACCCATCAGATTCCTGCTGTCTTATTTGGATATTGATTTTGAAGATAACCGTATTGAAATTGAACAATGGGCATCAATCAAACACAGTAAGCTATTTAAAATTTTATGAGACATATTATTGTCTATAGTTGAAATTAATTTGGTCATATTCTTAAAGTTTATGTTTGTATAATTAATGTTACGTAAACGGATGTCAGCCATATTTTTCAAAAGTGGGTAATTATAATTAATGAAAAATATAAAATTGAGTTATTTAAATTGAGCAAAAATTCAAAACGTAAAGTTACTAATTATAGTAATTACCAAACAATGTAATATTTAACTCAAAAAGTTTAAATTTCCATATAGTATATGGAGAAAAATATTAACTTAACTCAGTTAAAAACAAATTAATAAATTTTTTTAATTTCAACTTACATTCAAAAAACGGTGACTTTAAATTTCTTTTTAAATAATTATGTTAAATTTCATACTACCTACTAGCTGTTCGTTTTTATTACTCACTAAAATACAAAACATCATTCAGGCCAAATCAAATAGTTTTTATGTCATATTGTATTATACTATTATTTAAGTTGTGTTTTTTAGGCATGCCCTATGGTACACTCCCTTTATTGGAAATCGACGGTAAAGTATTAAATCAATCTTCGGCCATCTGTCGTTATTTAGCTAAAAAGGCTAATTTAGCTGGTAGCGATGATTGGGAATCTTTATTGATAGACATTGCCGTTGACAATTATAAAGATTTTGCTCTATGTAAGTACAAGTCTTTGTCAAAATATACTGACCGAACCATTATTTAAAGTGTATAACATTATTTTTAAAGGTTTGAAATCTTATTGGTTTGAACCAAATGAAGAATCTAAAGCTGCAAAGTACGATACATTGGTCAACGAAACTATTCCATTTCATATGGAAAAGTTTGAAAAAATTGTCGGTGAAAATAATGGATACTTCGTAAACGGAAAGGTAGATAATAATATGTATACCTAAATGATTTAATTGTTTAAATATACCTAATCTACATCATGTTATAAATGTACATTGTATCATGTATACATTGTACCTACATAATTTTGCAGTAGGTATTCAGGAACAACATGTTATTGGTTTACCGTATTATATTTAATTACTGGGTACATATTGGTAGTCAAAGCACCTATATAATGAAAAAATTATTCTAATACGTAAAAAAAAAAAAAAATAACAGCTTTCTTTTACGAGTATTTAATGGTTTGACTTATAATACAAATTAAACCAGAGGTTTAGGCATAGTTAATAATATGATTGAATTATATAATATATGGAAATATAATATAATTAGGTACTTATATGATATATCAACATTTAGTAAAATTATTATAATTATTTACCGACATATAATTGTAATAATATTCCAATAGGTACCTATAGGTGTAACTCATACTTCCACAATGTATGAGCATGTCTTAATTTTTATAAATAATTCGGATTAGTAATAATTCATTTAAGTTATTGAATTCAAGTAATAAGACAATATTATGTTTTCATTGTGGCGACTAAGTGTTAACTTAATTGCATTTACCATGATATGTATTTTTTTTTTCAGTTATCTTGGGCTGATTTATTTTTTGTAGGTATTTTGGACCACTTAATATACAGATTAAATATTGACTTGTTGAAAGATCGTCGAAACTTACAAGCTCTCCGAGAAAAGGTATTGGCAGTACCCAAAATTAAATCATGGATTGAAAAACGACCATTATCGTTTGACACTGCATAATTCCATCGTATTGGATACATTTAATTAAACCATCATACCCAAGATAAAATTAGTTTTAAGTATTACATATTTCAAATTTCAATACAATATTTGGTAAAATATAAATTTAGAAAAAAGTTAAACTAATAACATTATACATATAATTACCTATTAACATATTATGTAAATTGTATAAATAATTTGGTGAATTTTTGACAAGACAATAAAGTTAAAAAATACACTTGTTGGAGTACTATTCTATACTATACCTAATAAAAAATCAACGATTAATTTAAAATGTGTACCTATTATATTTTAAGTACCTTATAGTAAGCATTCACGTAACCCATACCATAATTATGATTAATCTGTTATATAATAATATAATACAACTGAAGTCATTAACCTGTTATTACGGAGGAGAGTACTGTTGGTTTAAAAACTTTTGTGTGTGAGTGGCAAAGATTTGTCACTAAATTCAGGTAGTCCTCATCTGAGAATTAGTGACACCGGCCGGTGCTGGCACTCAGAACATGTTTATGACTAAAGCCAAATACAGCGCCACATCAGGCCATAGTTATTTTGTTTATCAAAAAGAATTAATCTTTTGAAATTTTCGATGAAAACAATAGACTTTCTTACATTTTTAAATTAATTGTTTGATTTCAATAGCATGAACATCTAAAAAAAAAAATTGATTAGTTAATTTCAAAGATGTGTTCAAAAGTTTTATCCGATTAGGCAATAAATATGATGGTGGGTATAATAATATTGTATAAGGTATATTTTGGTGTAAAACACAGCCAGGATCAAATCTTTTGAAATACAAAAGGGATACAAACTGTATTTGAGCATAGGCTTTGTTTCTTTATCTTAACTAGTGTAGTTAACTTCTGTTTAAATTTTTTTTTCTAATAAAATAGTTCTGAATGAAACTCTTCTCAAAAACTATAGAATGTGACAAAATCAAACTAATATGTTACCTACATTTCTTCACATTATTATTTTAATGTTTTCTATAATTACTAGTAATATAGAAAAATGGCATTCTTGATTATATAATTAACATTTATGCTGTATAGTATGTCTGTAAGTAATACATAATCAACTTATTTTAAATTAAAATTATGTAGTATAAGCAAAAAAGAAAAAAGGTAATATCTA
This sequence comes from Sitobion miscanthi, assembly GCA_008086715.1. Taxonomy (NCBI): domain Eukaryota; kingdom Metazoa; phylum Arthropoda; class Insecta; order Hemiptera; family Aphididae; genus Sitobion; species Sitobion miscanthi. The sequence goes on from CM017797.1 coordinate 7,398,054, forward strand.
TTGTATTTATTAACTAAATATAAATTGATGAAATATTTATTTGAAGTTTAATATTTGTTAAACTAATCAAATAATGAAATTAATAACAATTTGTTTTTAATAGGTATTTACACTAAATAGCGCCACATAATTTATTTCTTATTTGGTGGTACCCAAGCTTGGATTTTTGGTGGCATTGTACTATATGGTACATATTGACGTTCGGTACCGGTTTCGTTTTCTGTATGTTTGGCCATCCACTTGTACTTTGGCCTGTTCGGATCCTAAAAGAAACATTAATTAAAAATAACTATTAATAAAGAACTATATGCATACCCTATTCTTTCACTTGTTAATTTTAAAGTGCCCTCACGTTTTACTCGTCATAAAACTTTTTTTTACAATACCTCTGCTCAACCAATTACAATATGTTCAATAAGCCAATTTAATAGATTAATGAAACTAGTAAATGAGGATCCCCCTTTCCTTAATGTATAAATCCTTTTAACTCAAACTTGTTGTTTTAACATTGTTATATTGTTATGCTGTATATTATATTATGTATCCTACAAAAACCGTCATTTAATAATTTAAGAATTAACTATAAAAATTATATATTTTGTTATCAACTATAAAATCTGAAGAAAAAAATGTTCACTGGAATTATTTTTGGGACTTTAAGTCCAAATAAATTGGTGTAAAGGAGCTTAAAAAAATTCTTATTGAATCAAATCTGTTTGGTTATATAAAAGGTTAGAACTGGATAGTATTATGGGTTATAGCAAGAGTTGGTAATAAACAGATTGTGAAGGACAATCAAAATATTTAATTTTTAGGTTGGGTTCACACATAGAGTCATTTGTTTTTTCAATTTTTTTTTTTTTTATTTGTTTCTACTTAGAATAATATTGTTCAAGGGTCACTGATCCTTACCTGCTTATATATAATTTCTCACTTTATGCTTATGAACATTGTTGTCATTAAATTTACTGAATAGTATATAATATTTTAGTCTAGAGTCTGAACCTTGTATTTTTTTTTAAATCATCTGGACTCTTTATAAACTAATCATTGATCCTTTACTAATAAAGTTTAGTGTCATATACTTTATAATATTATAAAATTAATGGTTATAATTATTATATTTTTACTCTATGTTTTTATAAGGTATGTATACATTTTAAATAAAGCTAAGATGTTTTTATTATTATTTTTATATATAAAATATTTGTTTTCAGTTATAATATTTTGTGATTTTTTAATAATTTATCTGTTTGTTTATTTTTCATGAAACACGTTTGTTTAAATAATTTAAAATATTATTTTCATGAACTTACATTTTATAACAAATAAACTAATTTTATTTAAAAATAGCTCATTTTAACTATTTTCCATTGATTAATTATATTTACATTATATGGAAGAAGGTCCGTTTTGTAATGGATCCAACCGTACCATTCAGCAGTAATTTGACTTGCATCATAATTCAAATAAACTTGGTCATTGTACTCTACCCAACGATTACGTCCTGAAATAAATCAACTGAATTAAATAACATACTTACAAAAGAAAAAAATTTATCATCAATTGACAGTTAATTACCATAAAAATACGTATTGTTTTCATAATAGCGATTGCCCATTTCATCAGTACCAACTAGTGTACCAATTTTCAATTCATCATGTCTGTAAAACAAAAGTTAAAAATAATTATTATTGAAAAGTGTATTACTAAACAATTTTTAAAAATTATGAAGTATGAATAACATTATGCATAAAAAAAATTCTAACAGTTGTATTTTTAATTTATTTTCTTTTTTAAAATGATAAATTATAGGTGTTTTTCTAACATATTTTTATTACAATTTAATAATATTAGTTTAAACTATTTTTTATAAAGAGTTTATCAAATGATAACGTTTCTCAACATATTATTCTCTTATTATTATATTATATTCATGATTCATTTTATTTACGTCAGATTAAAAGTTTTAAAAAAAAAAAAAAGCCAAACTAATTATTTAGTCATTAAGAACATGATAATATAAATTATAAGTTAGAAAAATAAATATACAAATGGTTCACCCTGTCATTAGCGATGGCACAGTAATAATTTTCAAAAACCCTAAAATATAATTAAATGTAATATAAAACTATGGAAGTGTTGGCATGATATATTAATGACAATAGGTGCCTAGTAAAAGAGATCAGCTTAAATGCTTACAAAATATAATATTATAACGAAAATAGTATGAATATGACTGGTCCCACCACCACCTAAGGATTATATTAACAAAAATAAAACTACTAGTAAGTAATATGTGAAAATCACCAGGTACCTGTGTGAATGTTTATGAATTAGTTTTTGTTTGATTATACAATAGCTAAAATAAATACGAAATACGAGTAAAAATACTTGAAGAATAATCAACTAGATTACGAGATATACGATAGTAAGTATTTAATGCCGAACGGTTGTTTTAAAAAAATTTCAAATCTTGGTAGTATGTATGATAGAAATGTAGTATTGTGTACAATTAATAAATGCACATCCATTACAATTTACATTTTAAAACATCAGTTATCATTTAAAATTATTTATACTATAGAGTTTAACATAGCTTTCCTATTGTAAGCAGTATCATTTATATACTGACATAAATGTTGCTCAATAGTAGCATTTTACAGCGATAAACAATTCATTAATTTTTAAACTAATAGAGTTAGATGATTAAAGTTTAATTCAATAGCATTTTTGTAAAGCTAGATTTGTTTCAAGGAAATTACAAAAAATTAAACAGTAAAACCATATTATTTTAAGTATAAAACTCACCTGAATAATTTTTTTAAGGCGTTTAATGGTCCGCCGTTGGCTTTGATGATGTTCAAGCCCGTGATAAATTTATTAAAAGGAAAAATTTTGTTCATTTTGACAAAAATCAAACCATAAACTGTCTACTATGTTGTCTTCAAAATATATAATAATGGTCGTCTTGTCGATAGACTTGACTTTAAAAACTATTATCACTCGAGTTGTTATCAATGTCAAGAAATCAGATGTTTATAATTTTTTACTTTTCAAAACATTATAGTTTTAATAATTTGCCAGGAAGGATTTCGTTTTTTGTACGTTAGTATTAATCCATTAATTAAAATATCAATTCAACTAAAAATATTACATTAATTATGAATTTTTATTTATTATCTATTATTTTATTTTATAGGAATGTAACTTGAGCAGTTTCTGATAGATGGCGTACTGTGCAAATCGTTGGCATAGATCACGGACTAAGATATTGGAATAGATTAAACATATATATTATGTATGTTTAATCTATGTCGTTGGATAATAATTTTGTATTTGAAATTTACGATTCAGGGCAGAGACCACTGACTGTCCACTCCACTGGTCACCGGTACCTTTTGGCTTGTGTGGTTCTAGCAGTTCTGCTTCTGAATTAATTATTGAAAAAGAATTGGGTTCTGGTTTTAGTTTTTTAAAAAACACAAATAATACATTTAATCGAGTTAGGTAGTAATGTAGTAGGTAGGTACCTAATTTAATTACCTTGTTAAACAAAATATTTTTAATTTAAGCAATTCCGATGTACTTAAAATGCCTATTATTGTTCAATTTATAATTAAAAATTATTATTTTGTGGCACACTGCAATGCTGCACAAACCAATCTGATACGAAATAATACATGGGCGATTTTGTTGGTTAAAAAAAGTAATCATAGAATACATAATATTATAATATGCATTTGTTACTATGTAAATTATTTTAACTGTTTTGCAAATATGTGTTTATTGCTTTCAATAATAATTTTCTTATTTGTTAATATATTATGTATTTCCTCACTATTTATATTATTAAATTCTTCTAGTTGGTATTTAATAGTTATCATTAATTTTTTTGTTTTGTGTGTCTTGAAAATTTACTGTTATGCTTTGTTTTCTGTTAATCTATACTGAAAAGTTGTACAAACTGATACAAAACATAAAAGAAAGTGATGATATTTTTTCTTCGCGTTGTTCGTACTTTATTCTTAAAAATTATATTCAAAAGTTATTTGAGACGAAAAATCTATGCATTGGAAAAATTAAAAGGAAAAACACCAAAATATTCAATTTTCGATCGTTTTATTGACGTTTTGCTCAAGTAATTATTTGTTATTGTTTTTATTACGTTAAAACTGTAACTGAATAATTTGTTACCTACCTGTTTAGTTTATTATGGTGTATTTGGATGGAGAAATGGTTTGGTGTAAACAAAGAAAACAAGAGAATGATAAAATGGGCAAAAATTAAGAAAATTATAGAAACTAACGGGACGTTTACTAACTTCCTTTTAAAATCTTTACTAGGATTTATGAGTAAATTGTTTTTATATACCTATGATTTTGTTTTTAAAAAGTGTATCTACCATTACAATTTATAATAATTAACAATATATTATTATTTATAATTTTCAACTTACCTAGTTTTTTCTTGTCTGAATATAACTCGTACATTTTAGGTGGCGTTTTATTGACTATGGGAATGTTCACGTTTCTGTTACTGCAATTAAATTATTCTTATACTAAGGCCACAGTAATAAGTTCGGCAGTTGGGGGCGTACTAACATTAGGATTGGCCTTTTCTCCGATTTGTAGGTGAGTTTCGAACTTAATATAATAATATACATTGATTAATAATTACCAACCTATATAACTAACATACAATACAATTTAAGGATTTAAATATTTTACAATTGAGCATAGAGATGAGTATATAAGATATTGTATGAATGTTTAATAACTATAAATCGTTAACTTACAGTAGGATTAACAATCAAAATCACCTACCCATCCTACCCCTACATTAAATTAACAAAATAATGTAGTTTTTTATTTTCATTGATTTAGATGTATTTTTATGATGGTCTTGCCGCAGTTATTTTCGGACAAGGGTCGACATGCACTACTCATGTACGCGTTCATCTTATCATTTTCCGGACCTTCCAAGACTACATTACACAACACCGGAGTGTTATCGGAATCGCTCACTTGCTTGCAGGTGCGAATAGTTAGCACAAAAATAATTAGTTAACAATGTATTAATGTATCCGAATGGAACGTTTCAGGACGAAATAAAATCGGCCATACGACAAATCGTTGAAATAATAAAAAAGCCACTACTGGCCATCCGAACTTCTATAACGCGCATAAAGGCAAACCTAGCGGTAATAATAAATAAAATGAAGAAAGGAATGTTGGCCGTCAAGAATACTGTGATAGAGTTAGGTGAGGGTGTTTTATTAATTTGGATATCGTTAGTCGTACATTGTACATACAAATAAATAATAATATGATCGTAATGATATTATTAAAAATTCTCGTATCTGTTTCGCAAATCGTTTATTTGTGAAATGTTTGCGTCATGCGAATATAGTGATCTTACTAAACTTTTTGATGTTTTTAAAATTAGTTAAACTTACTGGAGCTAGATATAACTTAAACATTTTAAGACGTTACACCTAGGCGACAAAAATACATATATTACATAATATTATATGTATGTCTTAACCTTTATACATAGTACGAACAATCAGGTCAGCGTATGAATGGCTGTACAGCGTAATGAATATTTGTAACAAAAAAGTCGGCACACCATATCAGAGGTGCACGAAAATGTTTGACAACGCTTTGGAGGAATGTAAAGTAAATAGTATTTATAATCAATATTCAATGGCAATACATATTTTAGTGGTGTAGAAATAATATGTATGACTACTGCGGCTACATTGAAAAATAACTAACACTGATTTTACGCAGGTGACCGTGTCGCCTACTTTCGATTTTATGTGTTCGATATCCTATGTGATTTCTAATGTATGCTACACGGTGAAGTTTTTGGACAGCCTTTGTGAATTTTTCGAATTCATAAACGAATCTATTTTCGGGGCCATTCATAAAAGTAAGCTTTGAAAAATTTTATGAACACCTATTTCTATACCACCATACCGCGCAATCATTTTATTAACCAATTAAAACTTAACGGTTTTCAGGTTTGAAGAGTTACGTACGTCACATGAAAAACATGTTTTACGTATCCATCGAGTTCAAACATTCGTTTGCATTTGAGTCGACACCGAGTAAAATGAGTAGTGACATTATTCGCGGTGTCATTACCGAAATCAAGTACAAGATGGAAAATGTCGTACTGTTGTTTGACTGGGCTGGGTCGATTTTTTCGTTCTTCTTTCTGTACGTGTTTGTAAGGTGAGTATTTTTGTAATCGGTGGTCCCATAAAATATGTCCAACTTAAAATATTATGGTCGCAGAGTGTTACGGTACAGACAGAAGTATTTGACGGTTGATTCGTTTGATAACAAATACTTGACAAAGGAGTTATACGAGCTAGACGAACGGAAACAGATTCTTGATCGACCGACCATTATGCCGTTGACTAGAGTAGAAAAAAATAAATTCATAGAGGTTACTCGGTTTCTATTTTCTATTAATATACACAGAGTGTAATAGAAATAGCTGATAGATTTAAACAATATTATCTCCGTAGGAAATATTTTCTGTTTAAAAGTTTTTTAGTAATATTAATTTATTATAACCGGTATTTACATAAAAGTTTAAAATATAGATTGATGATTATATTAAAAGTCAATGCGTATATAGTTAAGTAATATTAGTTATTACATAGTTAGTTCTTTCTGTTACACTTTGGATACGAATAATATATTATTGTATTAGATGTTTTCAGCTTTTAGCAGTTGAATTTCAAACATATAAATTAATTTAGACAGCATAAATATTTTCGTAAGTTCTAATGTCAACGTGAGTGAAACGCGTGTTTTAAATGCATGTAGGTAACTGTGTATAACAATTACTTATTCAACTATCAACTATATTATATTTATCTATCATAAAATATCAATATTTAGTTATATTTCTTTATTTAATAATATAATAGTATAGTAAATCACATTAAAATAATATCTACAATGATTAATAGGTATATCTATAATATTCAAAATTTCATAAAACCTTTAACTATTTAAAAGCAAACATATAATATATTATTTTTATTCTATTATTTTTTAAAATATGAATAGATAACGATTGAAAGTTATTTGGTCTCGTGTTAGGAACTCACTACTCGTTTAACACATATATTTTATTTTTGTATTTATTCCATGATTTAGTGAACTTATAATATAGTTGTATTCAATTTTCATATAATATATATATATGAAAAAAAAGTTACAAATATCATTTTTTTGAAAAATTAATATTTGTATTGGTAATACTAATACATTTATTGAACGTATAATTAATTCAATATGATATTTTTGTTGTCTACATTATACATTAGCGAACATCTGCTCATTTGGTACTGAAAGAAAGAAAAGCGTTGTTCCGGTCATTGGCCATATTATTACTGGCGACATTTAAGATACTCATACAAATGGCGGTGGATTACAGTCTTTATTGGATATTGATCACTGTCAGAAAATATGGGCGACTGTCATCACAACTCGACCGTAAAAACAATAAGGCCGATGTATGAACTGCAAGTTATTAATTTGTCATATATATCATATAAATATCATAGCACCAAGAATGATCGATGTGAACATCGAAGGCGATGGAATACTAGCAGATCTGTATAAGACTATAATTCAAACATTTAAGCCGGTGGCAAAGGAAATGAACATGGACACAATGAGTTGCTTGCCGAATCCATGGCCACCAAACTACGATTGCTATCGGCGGATAAGTAATATACAAACATCTTAATAATTTAAATCGATATCATGATTGTCAGTATTATAGTCGAATGCGAGAATGGATAGAATAACAAATATCTCATGTCTGCTATACATTTATAATATAACGAAGGTGTATAAAAGTTTAGATTCCGAGCGTTGAAAACTTGAAAATATAATTTAAAAAATTACGGTACCTATTGCATTATTTATTTTTTGTTTTCTATAGTTTTTGTGTTAGTTTTGACGTGGTTTCTGGCTATTATGCAACCGTACGGTTTGCGGTTTCGGTCTTACGTTATGGGATACTATCACCCAGACGTAGCTAGTACAAGAGCGGTATGGCTGCATAACCACATAATCCGCCGGAGAATCAGTTTTGTCAAATTCGCAAGACGATTTCTGCGCAGGAAATTCGGCTTGGGCGGCGGAGAAGGTGCTACAGACACATCCTTCATGGATTTTATCTATTCTAAGTCAGTGTTTAAATTAAATTCTTGTACGATAAATTCAAAAATATTATTCAACTAATATATTTTATAATGTGCGTTCCGCATAGATCCTCAAATAAACAGTTTTTATAATTGATAGTATTATATTTTATATGTTATTGAATTATTTATTGGAAGATATTCTTAAAGGTATCCGTTCTTGGATCGCATCTGGAGTCGTAAGAAGCAGACAGTATGCCTGCTATGTGGCTACAAAGCAAAAGGAAGAGACTTGAAATCGGGTGAAATTATATTGTGTGCCAATGAAAACTGTAAAGGTGTGTATTGTTCAAAATGTTTCACAGACATTGATAACATGTGCACTCTGTGCAGCAAGCCTATTCATTATGGAGACATAACAGACATTAGTGAAGAAAAGTATGCGATTTAATGTTTAACTCATAATCTCGGAATAGCAAATAAACGGGATTTTTGCAGAGATAGTTCATCGGATGCAGCGGAGACGAACTCTGTAAAATTATCATTGCGCAAAAGACCACCGAAGAAGATTGGGAAACGAAAACATGTGGTTACGTGGGCCAAAACAAAAGTTCACTCAGTTTTTCGTAAAGATAGCTCTGGCGAGGAAGGCGATATCAGCGATGAGAGTTAGTATAACAATATATTATCCAGATATTGGAATAGAGTTCCTTATATTATATTTCTCTACTAAGTCGATTCAAACAAAATATGAATCTATTATTTTATTTTCGTATATTTCAACTAATGAAAGAACTAATTAAAACAGGCTCTGAATATTATATTGACCGAGAGAATATAGATAGGCAAATAAATTACTTATTAACTATTGTGTGCTTTTAATGTTAAGGATCAAGCGTATGTACAAACAGTACATGTAGCAGTGTCTCAAATTCTTATGAAAATGATCCCAACTACGTAAATGCGGATTTGAAGTACAAGACATTAATTGTAGAGAGTCAAGATGGAATCCGAACGAATTTGTCGATTTAGTTATAACAGTACTGTGATTACATTTTTTTCTGATGATCAACGAGCTTAATTAATAAAATAAAATATTAAACTACACGAAATTAATATAATATTATAATATTATATTATATTGTAAGACGTTAGACGGATTCGGTACAATATAATATATTTCTGTACTCATTATTGGAATTTTAATATTGTATAATTGTAAAATAGCATTCAAATAACTTACTAATAATTATATACTCTGTAAATTTACCTACATTGTTATGTTTATAGGTAATCATTTATATTAGTTATGTTTACTGTTTAGACAGTTATTGATATTAAAGTATTTTCGTTATGCGACAATAACAAACTGATTATTTAATATTCATAATAATACATTTTTTTTTTTATCCACGTGGGTCTTATAAATGTGTTCAAATAACAATAATAACCAAGAAGTGAATATACCGTAACCGAGAATTAATAATGCTGGATAAATTTCTTTCATAGAAACGCTGTCGAAGCGTGCTACGCCAGATTTGGCTGAAACACACTTTTGTTTCTGTGGCATTATACTCTTGGCGATTCGATCTTTTAAGCCAATTTCGTGTTGTTGTATCATCCTGAAATGGTAAATATTTAGTGAAACGTTAACCATAAATGCGTATGTTTCTTAAGGTAATTGGGTTTTATAAATCTATACGTTCTACATAATGCAGGGCGGTTCACTAAGCAAGCTTACCTCCATTTTCAATTCAATGATTAATTTATTCAAATTTTAAAGTTTGATTTTTGGAATCTTTAAATGTATGTAAAGATCATATTTTTCAATTGTTGAAAATTTTCGTATTTCTTAAGGGAGTGTCCTGTTAAGATACAAGCTTATATTTTACAAATTTTAACTCTCTTTTCTACTGTAAATTAATTAGCAAATAATTTTTCTGGAAATGTTGACGTATCAAAACTTAAAATTTGAAAAATGTTCGAGTTATTAAACTTTATGTACTAAAGATAAAAGGTCCATGAATCAAGATAATGGATTTGGAAAATAGGTAGCTTTGGAAAATTTTAGTTATTAATATTAATCTAATAACATATTTTATAATTTGTAAAAATTGTATAAATATAATATTATATAATCACCAATATTACACCTATTATATATTTTTATAAAACCATTTTTAAGGATTATTGTCCTTTATCTTCTAGTTTTAGTATCCGAATAACCCAAATTTGGAATTAGTTTCATCAAATTTAAAAAAAATTATCTTATTTAAAAACAAAAGTTTTTATCGCCACAAAACACTCTTTAGGTAGTAAAATAATTTCAAGAATTTGAAAAATGGTCTTTAACTTTTAAGTACAAATATTATTATATAGTTTTATTGTTGAACTTATTTATATGTTTAAAATGTACTAACAATGGACACCTAAGCGTTAAATGCTTGAATACATACTTTTGTTTAAATATGTCTTTGTATCCTGATTTTTTTGCGACATATAACGTAAGAAGTGGTATTTTATATAACTCTGTTTCAGATAAACTGCATTTTTCATGTTCTTGCCATGTTTTAGCTATTATATAATACGCTAATGTGATTTCCACCTAAAAATTACTCTATGTTACATTATATTTGACATGTATTACGACTTCATTAACGTTTAAACAATAAAATTGCAAAGCGCTGTAACTTACCAAATACGAATGAAATTCGTTTCGAACCCGTTCTACGCCTATTTCAGGACTTGTAAACGCACTTGCGCCCTGTGGTTTCATCTTTTCGCGATAGATTTTCTTAATATTTTCATCGACCGTTTCCTGTAATTAAATATAAATTATAATATGCAATCATAAACATTGTATTTATTATAGAAAGACACAATTATATAAACTGAAAACACAAATTTAAATTTGAACCGCCAATTATGAAATGTGCGTTTAATTTCGGTCGGTAAATTATCTTGTGAAAATATTAACGCTATACGTCCTTATATAGATATTAATGTAATAGTATATTACATGATACGTATACTTAGTTTACGCGGAAAGTATTAAAAAAAACACATTTAAAACTATAAAATAGCATTCTTGAAATCTGATCAAACGAAAGGCATCAATAACCAGTACAGGTATAGGTATAGGTAGTATAATATATATATAACCAGTATAGGTAAACATTATTTAATTATTGATTGTTTAAAAGTGGTTTAATTCCACACGTGTCAAATAAACCTAAACAGAAAACTGGTAGAGTTGTATATGGTTATAAAAATCATATTATACGTGTGATTGGAGGTTCTCGTCGTTACTGAGGTGTGTAGTTATTTTCCGTTTTGTATTTTTGTATCGCCATGGTATTTTTAAGGTATCTATAATACTTTAATATAAAAAACCAAAAAATCACGATTTCTGGTATTTTGCAAGTGCGGGGACGGCCTGGCTCACCGACTTTTACCGAGAAGATCCCAGTGGCTTGTCCTATTGAGAAAATTTATATTTTCGATTTTTGTTTTACCATTAAAAAGAGGTTAAAATTTAAAATTCCCGAAAGCGTCGAGAAAACAAAAAAAAATATAAAAATGCAAATGATGATTCAAAATTTGTGTTTGATATATTTTTTTTTATGAATTTCAAAAACTATTGACCGTATTGAAACTTTTGGGAATGTAAATTTAACACGATTTTAAAATGCTCATAATTCGCTTAAAACCTGTATTAACCTTAAAAAATCCGACATAGATAATATTCCCACAATTAAGTTTCATAATATTACTCTAATCTTTAAACTAACAAAATTAAACGTGAACTGCTGAGCGTTCATTTTCTATGTTGCAAAATTGTAAGACGGTTATGGCAAATGCGGTTATGACGTTCTCTTAAGGGTATAAAATATGATGTTTTTTTTAAAAGCTTCAAAAATATAGTATTGCCTACACATAATTGAATCTAATGAATTGTTAATTCAACTGTTTCTTTTAAAAAGTTTTTTTAGAGAATACATATAGATACATGAGTATCTAGGCATTTGAAATTGATAGGGAGTAGAGTCACACTCTCATCACAATAGTCAATAACAAGACAATAATAACCCACCTAGTTAATACTATATTATTGTTCTCCCAGGTCAACCCTTTACACGTGCAACAAAAACGTGACTTAAATATAAATATATATGTATAGCACAATTATTATTATATTATCATGTCACGATATCATTATAATAATCATTAATAAATAATGAATAATTAAATAAATAATTTTTTGTGCACCAACATTGAAGTATATGTAATTGTGTTTAGTGTCCTGTGCGCTGAACGTAATCGGATTGTCTGCCAAGTCTCTGACGGTGGTGATCGTCTGGCTGGGCGACTGAAGCATAACTACAATGCAAGCCGCGTACGACGTGAACAAGAATACTGCGCACAGGAACAGCGTGAACGTGGCCAACCGCGCCGAGCCCGAGTACTGGGCAGCCGCCACCGACAAGCCTGCAAAAGGATGTAGGTTTTGTAGGTCAAATCAAAAACAACCAGGACATGGAGGCCGTATATGAGAGGGGGTTTTGGGGGTTCGAACAAATTGGAAAAAGTGCACTTACGTTGGTCGTCAACTATTACTATTGAATTAAGCATTTCATTATATAAGAATAAATTAGAATACTATTATTTCAACAGTGAACACTCATATTGTTGTTTCAATAAGTAGGGTAGGTATCTATTATACTTAGAAAATTGTCCGTATTTTCCGGACATTACTAACACATTTTAATGTTTGTAAGTACGGTAACATGATTGAATTTTAAACGGCAACATCTTAACGTGTAAAACAATTAATATCGACATATTTAATCTATTTAAATGATTTTTAAATTTATTTGTTTGATTATTTTGATATAGATACACGAACAATCGTAAGTAGCAGACCGTTATCAATAAAAAAAAAGGAAAAAGTATAAATCATTTTCGGAACATTGCAGAGTCGTGTCACCTGTTCAAAGAATATTGTTCAGTGTATTATTGTGCACGTACAAACTTTTGATTTCGTCTATGTACCTTGTTGACAAATAGCGGCTAAGACCAAGGTGACCGTGTCTAGTGCGATCGAGAGTCGAGTCTCTATGCCGTGTAACCAATTGGACGTCCATATGAAAAATATCAGAGCCACGGTAAATACTGACATCACGGCAAACATCACTATCCAGACGTTAAGCACGAACGGCAGGGTGAAAACGTTGTTGACACTGGAAAGAGGAGGCTGTTTGAAAATTGCGACAGTTCTGTAAACATAAAATTAATGGCACCGTTTTCTTTGAAAATATCGAGTGTCAATGACGTACTGAATATAGTCTTAAAACTATTGACGGAAATCATAGTCCATAGTAAATTGGTAAAAATCAAATTAAGGCTTCGACAACTGAGGTGTGGATTAGCCTCAGTGTGGTTTGATGGACACACGTATGTCTGGCAAGGATTTGTCACTTAAAACCCGGGTGGTCACCCATCCGGTAACTAGTGACACCGGCCGGTGCGTAAACTCGGAACACATTTCGTGACTGAATGCGAAGACTGTGCCATATCAAAATGAATTGTATGACAGGTATAATTTTCAAGCAATATTATATTTTATACTTTTATACTTTTAACGTATATTACGTTACTTGCTACAGAAATGCTCATACCTCACATTTTTTCTTAGACCATAAACTTTAGATCTATATTAAATTATTCAATACGGTGAATTTAATAGGCAAAGTACACATAAGAGACGAGTTAAATACGTAGGTACCAGGTATAGTCTACATTACAATTTATATTTTGTTAGAGGTTTACCAGATATGAACGAAAAAATAAAAATGATGAACACTATTATTTAAAACGTAATTATTTTGAAAGCTTGTAGACATTTTGCAGAACTTTGTTGAAGGAACTACATAACAGTACAATCGCCAAGAACGACAAGTGTCAAATATCATCTCAATATTGGTAATTTGTCATTTTAAAATACATGACGTGATGAATCCAATAAATTCGTGGAATTCGAAAAATATAACTCTCAAGTTCAGATAAATATATTAATCACTATTAAATTTTCAATCATTACCGGGCTACGAATGTTCCGACGGTCAAATCACCAACATCCATTCGATCTGATCTCATCAGACCACCTGCAGCAGTAAAGTCGATTTCTTCTCTTTGCAGTTGTCCTATTAAACCGCTATACGTCCCGTTACCGTAATTCCATCCATAATCGGCAGACCGAGTCAAGTTTAGCCTTTGAGCATATAAAAACGTTAGAATTGATAGTCATCAGAAGTAACTTCAATATTATGCTAACGTGAAGTTCAATTGTTCCGCTAACACAGTACAAATGGCGTAGTGCATATGGGCAAATGCGTCTAAATTGTGAGTAAGTATGGGCTTATTCCAACCGCGGAAACTATTTGGTTCTAGAATCTGATAAATACGTAATATTAGACAATCATATTTTATATCAATTCGAATTCTTTAATGTTGGTAATAATTGTAATATATGTATAATGATATATTCATTCGATCGCTGCAGTGATCGACACAATCGTGCCACAATATTATACTTTACACACTATGATTTATGTAGTAAATTTTTTTATATTATAATATACATTTACATGTATTAGCTTGTAACTGTACTTATGTGTACCTGCTGTTGAAGCTATTTCAGCTACCAATAGTTATATTAAATTTATAATTATATATTAATATTTCGTTGGTTAAAACCTTTGAAATGGGGACTTACTACCGTAGACGCTGAAAGGACGACACGTTTCAAGTTCGTCCGATCGGAGCGTTTAATTTCCACTCGATCCGGTGTCATCACGCCCACTCGGGACACTTGAACTTCTTCGGTAACACTCAAGCGAAAACCATCCCATATTTCCCAGAAATTTCTATCAACCTCTATCAATAGATACACGCTCGAGTCTGGCATCACGTAGGCTTGATTCACATGCGTTCTGAATGAGTGTAAAGCAATTTCTAGGGTGTCTGTTTTATTCGGATTTCCACGCCGATCAAAAAGAACCCAGTCGTTTTGAAGGTTGAACAGACGTCTTTTTGATGCCTGTTTAATATTTATAATATTATGTAATACTATCTTATTGGCAATACCATATAATAAATTTTGTTTAAATATTAAAATATTAAAATATAAATTTTATTATATTTATATTATTTTATTTCATCAGTGTAACACTTAAACCAAGAACTTACTGTAAATAAATAAACACACATTCAATAACGTATGATAAATTATTTATTACGGTTTACGGAGTTGTTCCTCTCATCCGTGTTGGGAACTAACTAACTATATAATGGACTGTGTGCATGTAATCTGCCACATTGTTGATTGTATAATAATAATAATAATATAATAATAATATAATAATAATAATAATTATTACAATAATAATATTAATTTAGAACCTTACATTACATAACTTATAGTTTACATTATAATGCTGTTTTGACCAGTGTAACGAACCTGTAAATCTGATTTTTTATTACGTTTCAGATACAAATGTACAATACAAATTTCTATTAGATCCTTTAAGTTCTTATAGTTATAAATCTCTACGTAGGTACATGTTTTTCCGCATCAGTTGAGTACCAATAATGTCATATATTCGGCTTTGGTAACTAACCGTTGATTGATATTTATTTTCTAAAGCTATTGATGTCAATTTTATATCTTATTATTAATTTTATACTTTAACACTATTATTAAAACTTGATTCTTATTGTTAAATGTGTGCGTCGACCCCTTTATCAATGAAATGAGATAAGTTCCCAACACCATTGATGTATCAGTATTAATTGTTTTTTATTATGTATTTCATTTGAAACTCTGTTCACAATATTCTAGTTTATAAGCTTATGTAAGGTATTAGGTTAACCAAATAATAGCTACAATAAATTCAACCTGCTGAAGTACGTCGGAAGCTTCATCACATGACAAGTCAACTAATATTCCAGATTTAAACCACGCGTTTTGCGTCTGATGTACACTTGACTGTATATTACTTAAATCAAAATTTATCGATATATCTTCGTTTGAGAGTTTCATAAGAAATTCACTTTTCATACCTATATTAGATGCAAATACGAAAATGTGTATTAATAAAACAAAATATATTTTAATAGGCAAGTGTACTTATTACCAATAGTTTATTGATGTTACATAATTTCGATGTAGATCATATATTAATTATAAATGATTTATGATTTGTTTTATTAAATACAACGTATAATATTGTAACATTAAAAGTAATTACAATATTTTAATTGAATTTGTTTTAATAATCGTCTTTATATACCAAAGCTTTTCCTATTTTTTTTCGTCTATTATCTATTTAGTACAATATATGTATGTAACTTGTGTAATGACTCATACAATATATTACATGGTTTAGGAAATGTGTTCACTTCTTGTCAGGTGGCACTGTTGGGAGCCTTCCTATTTACAATTAATGTCACTTATGTCAAATGTTATATTAGGTCACCACACTTACTCATTTAACATTTTACCTGTAGTATATAGATTGTAAATATATTTTTAAATAAAAAAGAAATGAAATGCATTTTCTCGGATCGGATAAGTTAAAATGTACTGTGATTATAAGTTGTAACTGATTATTTTAATACTTAATAAATTAATTTTTATCGTAATTGATTCATAGATAGTATATTAATATAAGATATGTTTTTTTGTACATTATAAAAGTTGTCCTTACTTGTGTCCCAACATGTGGTAGTCCAAACTGTGTGGACACTCATATTCTTGAACATGTTTATCAAGCCATTTAGTAAATTACTGTGAGTATTAAAATGTTTACAATTGACGACACCAAATATTGTAAAAAATAAAAAAAATACACACAATCTAAACATTTCTATTAATTATTTGTTATAAAAATGTATAAATGGTGTACAAAAGTTCTACCATTGATTATGAATTTATGAATACTAGTATTTATAATCAATGATTCTACTTATAATATTCGAGTATATTTATAGGTATGTAGTTGCGTGTTCAATCCAATAGAGTTAGTGATTTGTCAACCGACCATTTCTTAAATATTAAATGTGTTTAGATAGCAAATACCAATTTTACATGCAATAAAATGAAAGAGAATAATATTAAAAATATATTTTCTAAATAATAGTTATTATTGTACGTTATAATATATGTAGGTGCTATTTAACAATTCACACATGTCACAAATACCCATAATGATATATAATAATTTAAAATTTAATTGTGTTTTCAATTTTATAATGGCTAAAACGGATTTATATTATAACATGTACCAATAAAAATGAACAAAAGTAGCTCATTAAATGGATAATATAATAAACATTTTAAATCATTTAATTCCATTAAAAAATGTTTGTGAAAAATAAATCAAAAAATTTAAAAAATTCATCATTTATACCTGTGTTTTATG
Source organism: Sitobion miscanthi (assembly GCA_008086715.1). Taxonomy (NCBI): domain Eukaryota; kingdom Metazoa; phylum Arthropoda; class Insecta; order Hemiptera; family Aphididae; genus Sitobion; species Sitobion miscanthi. The sequence goes on from CM017797.1 coordinate 7,415,712, forward strand.
TTGCAAAGTAATTTATACTTTATAACTCTTTTAGCGACGAATTTGAAACACTTTTTAAATAATATAGTACTTTCTAAAATCTAACCAAATTTTAATATAGTTATTTTAATTTTTTGGAAATTAAAAAAAATCGTGTATGATGAATTGTTTAGTACTTATAACTCACCAAACTTCTAGATTTCTGTAATAAGTTGTTGAAGATTTTCTTTATATTTTTTTAATATTAATAAATCAAATAATAAAAAGTGTTTTAAATTATTTGTGGTTGTAACTTATATTCATAAAAATATACAAAGACATTGACACTATAAGTCAAAATTATTGTTCTATAGTATTTAATTATTTAATTTTCTAAAAAGTGTATTTATTTTATTAAAATGCATTTTAAATGGCAAGTACGAGAAAAAAATTAAAATTTGATTTCTTTAAAATTCAATTTTGAATTTATTATGTTAGATGGCTAAGTTATTATTGTTATAATATTAACCATCTTAATGAAAACTCATAAAACTGTGAAAAATACTAAGACACTAATAAATTGAATGAACAAATATTAAATATAATATAAATAAAAAAAAAACTCCTATTTATATTTCTAAGAATATTATAATTTGAAAACTTTCAAAACCAAATTGACTGAGAAAACTGTAACATTAATTTTAAAGTTATACGTCATATAAGACTAGCTATTACCCATGTTATCAGCATGATTGAAATCTATAAAGAGTGGTAATCTTTTATTGTTTTTTAAAAGCTATTTACTTTTTATTTATGTTTCTATTTTTTTTTAAACTAAACTTAAGCATTAAAATAAACAATAATATATCAAAAAAATATCAAAAAAATATTCAAATGCAGTATTGTGTGTACAAATTCGTATGATTTAATATATTCACTTTTATTAGAATAACATTGTTTAAACTATGCAATATACATAAAAAGAAGCATTGCGTACTTTTTAATTTTGTATATTTTAATACCATTGTTACGGCAAGCTGCAAATTATAATAATATATATTATAAACCAATATAAAATATATCACTATATTATAAAAGACAATATTGTTTTGATACATAAATAAATTAAACTGAAATAAAAAAAATAACTATAGTTTTATAATTTATTTCCTATGGTAAGCATTGTCATAATATATTGGTCATAAATGGATAGTTATGACTCATAAAGTCATAAAACTATTATTATATATTTCAAACATATTTAAATCGTTAGTTTTTACTTCCACAATTTTTTTTTAGATCCGCGATTCGTCCAGGCGTATTGTAATACTTCCAGTATAAAAATCAGCAACGAAATGCATACACCGAATCCAAATATTGCAAGTGTTAGGTATGTTTCTTTGACAGAAACGCTAACGTATTGTTTGGCTCTGCCGGACGATCCACACGATGGCTTCGGAGGTAACCATTGACTAGCGATTCGTTTATTCAGCCCGACTTCCATTTGTTGTATTAGCCTGAGCGTAGAAAAATTTAATGGGAAGTTATAATGGGCTATAACGGAGGATCATAAATTGTCCACGATGGTGGGTCGAATGCATACTTTTGTTTAAATATGTCCTTGTGTCCTGATTTTTTGACTAAAGCTATTGACAAAAGTGGTATCTTGAAAAGTTGAATCTCACCCAAGCCACATTTCTCCTCTTCACGCCATTCCTTACTGATAATCTTGTAGGCCGACATTACTTCTACCTACAGTAACAAATGAATATTTTATTTTTACTAGAAAATAAAAAAACATATTACAAAAACCTGAAATCCGTGAAACTCCGTTCGAATTCTTTCCATCCCTTCCGCAGCTCTAACGAACGATTTATTTCCACTAGGCACCATTTTTGTCGCATAAAGCTTCTTTAAATCTGCATCTTCTGTTTCCTAGAAAAAATATCAATACAACAGTTTATATCAATTTGTATGTACTCAGGGTGTCCCGTGAGGATATACCCATTAGCCGTAGAGGCGGACTCGCCGCCCGAACAAAAACCAGTTTTTTTCCGTTTTACCTATAAACTAAAAAAATTATTAAAATCATGAGACTAATGAAAATGAAATGTTGAAAAATCAAAATTTTTATATAAATAAACTATTAAATGGCATCTTCAATTTTTTCAAAAATAAAAAAATTACTTTTTTTAAACTTTTTAATACAAAAATGTAATTAAATTAAAAAATGAAATATGTGAAGTATTTGTCTCTGTGAGTTTAATAAAAAAAAACATATTTATGATATATTTAGGATTTATCTTAGGAGATATCGGAATGGATAAATCCTCCCGGGACACTGTCGCTTGTAGATGCGTATTCTATATCATAAAATATATATTTTATTAAAAACTATTGAATCTAGACGTAACGAATAATATCAGTTGTTAGTATTTGATAACTTAAAAATATATTTCAATATTTTAGGCAACTATAAATTTATATTTATAATTAAATATCATAAATTAAACATTAAAAATAAACTTCAAATTTACAAGTAGGTAGAGTCTATATAGCAGTGTATTGTGTTTATCTATGAAAAGACACAAAATTACAAATAGTGTACTACGATAAAACTAAAAACTATTCGTTTCTTTATTTATAATTATTTATTTTTTCTAAATTAAAAATGAAGGGTTTAAAGTGGTTTTCAACGCTCGAAGTTCACACATGCGATTGAAATTAATTTAGCTATGTGTTAAACGGCATAGAATAACATATTATAATAATGATTAATTTATATTAATCAAACCACCTGTACAATTACATAATATAGCAAGTGGTATAGTACTTATTTGGAATGAAACTAAAATAACATATGATTAAACAATTAAATAGACCTTGAACAATTATTGTATTAAAATTAATTTTTGAAAATTAAGGCTATAGTACGTATAATGATATATTACTATATTATTATGTTATTCACTATGTAATAGGTAGTATGATATTGTGGCCGGTACTTACTTCAAAATAAAGTTTCCCATATTGACTGATTTGAGCACTAAATGTCATGGGCGATTCCGCTATATTTTTGATAGACTTTATTGAATTACTATTTGATTGAACTAGCGCAGCAATGCTTGCAGAATACGACGTATATATGAAAAGAGATGTAAAAAAAAGTATGGATACGACGACACGTATGGATCCCAAGGTTGAAGTTGAATTATTAGACCCTAAAAATATGATTATATTATCATGAGCTTCGGTTTTCCTGTCATAACTTGGAAGGTAAAGTGATTTAAAATCAAGATTTATATTATATTCTCGGATTAATGTATTGCATAAGTATACCTAACTACCTAAGTATTTATATGTTATTGAATACGAATCTGAATGTTTCTCAATCAAAGAATGTGTTTATACACACGGCGAGATATGAATATTGTTACCAATCTATACAATTTTTCCAATCACCCCGTAAATGTTGTTAAATGTTTAAACTACACTGTTCCACGTTTTAGGAAGTGACACTTCTAAGGGTTCTTCCATTTTTCCATCAAGGACTATAATATTTATACTATAACTTATCACATATTCTTATTGTGTCAAGGGTACAGATTTTGAATATCCTTGAAAAATAATTTTTATGTATGTTACGTTTGACTATATAGGTATTTAAATAATACAATCTCAAAAAAAAAAAAAATGTTTTTTCAATATACAACATTCGGCATACGTATGATGAGTGTTATGAGTCAATGGGTAAAATGTTATCTAAAGAAGATATAGATAAAATTAAATATATTTTACTTTTATCTGGATAATATAGTAGATAAAATTATTATTTTTTTATTTGATTTAAATATTATATTTCAATGAGTGATGAAAATTTACTACGGTGCAATATAGGTAATATTATATACAATTTTAGATTTTAAATAATCACTTATTTAGAATCACGTAAAAATAACAAAACTTGAATTGGTAGAAATCGTGAATTTACTAGTCTTAATTAATTTTAAACTAGGTTTTTCTTTAGCATATATCTTAGAAGTATACAACTCATACAATTACGTATTAGAAGTATCAACTATAGGTATATGACAGTTGCTAGTCAAAAATGGGTACACACTCTCCGATTGTAAATGTTAGTGACAAAAATTCTTATCCGTTCACGACAAAATAAATATTTTCAGAGGGTAATTTAAATTAAAATTTTTCTAGTATCCGGATAAAGACATATTTTGTCATCTAACACGACCATTATATATCTGGCACAATATAGTAACCCAGTGATGGCCAAACTTTTTTTACCTCGGGCCATAAAAAAAAAAATTTTTACCGCGGGCCATAAAATTTTTTTTTACTTTTAAGTCATCAGAATTTTAGATATAGGTATATAATTTTATATTTAACGACGTTTTTATTGTACTTAATAATTTTAATGACTTTATTTAATACTTAACTTAATAATTACTATAGATGAAAGAAAATTAAAACGGCTTACATTTTAAAAAATATTTTATATATAGATTATTAACTACACATATAAAAATAAATATAAACTATACAAAATATCGTTTTACACTTACAAAACATATTTTAAAATGTATTAATTTGTTAATGTGAACTATGAGCTTGTTTCTGTTGACAGAGGACATTAATATTAGGTTCTAATTGGGTAGAATTTACCCGGTGAACGGCGTGTAGATGTTCATTTGTGATGCGAGATCGAGTTTTACTTTTGTTAATTTTCATCGTTGAAAATACTTGCTCACAAATATATGTTGAACCAAATATACAAGACATCTTAGCAGTAAACTTCCGAATGTTTGGAAAATCTTCTTCAGACAAATTTGAATAAAACTGAACGAGATTTTGAGAGCTTGTCAAATTATTAAATATTGTTCTTAAAGAATTATTAGATTGGAGTTCTATAATTTCTAATTGTAAAGGAGCTTCGACAATTTCCGGATTTATATTAAATGGATTTTCAAATAGATTTATAATTGGTTCTTTAGTTCGAATGTCTTTAAAACGATTTTCAAATTCACGAATAAGTGTGCTAATAATTTTGATGCACCTTTGTTTCGGTAATATACCACAATGTTGTATTACTATATATTGCTATACTACTAATATAACTATAGTTTCTACAGCCATGGTGATCGTACGAAAATAAGATAAGATACGGTAATGTTATTTATATTATTAAATGACATTGAAACAACAAAAACGCTACGGTATGGCGATACGGGATTAAATATGAAGAATGTATACTGTATTTTTAATTTTTTTTTTACGAAAATGTAAAAATATTATACTTCTTTCGCGGGCCAGATATTAAATGATGGCGGGCCGTAGTTTGGCCACCACTGTAGTAACCTATACGATAAAAATTAGTGATTTTTAACTAGAGAAGTTTTAACACTGCGGCGTACGGTTAAACTTACCTTGTTGACATATAGCTCCGTGGACCAAGGTCACTATTTCTGGAATATTTAGTGTACTATATTTTTTCTCCACGAAGTAGTTATTTACACGTATTAAAAATACCAAGGTGAGCACAAACGCACATAAAGTTGCAAATATGCCTAGCCATACATCAAACGAGAATGGTAACAACAAAATATTGTGTACACTGGACAACGAAGGCTGCCTAAAAATTGCTGTGGTTCTGTTTAAAAAATAGTATTTAATTTATAGTAATTTTGTAAATTTAAACGTAATCTGTGATTTACCGTAGTGCAATTGTGCCGACTGTAAAATCGATTACTGACATTCTATCTGGCCGAATAAAAACACCAGTCGCACTAAAATCAATTGCTTCTCTTTGTAAAAGTCCGGTTACACCACCGAACGAACCATTGCCCAGAGACCATCCGTAATCGTTGTCAATAGTAAGATTTATCCTTTAAAAATATTTTTAATAAATATGTTTTGTCATCGTACTTAGAATATAATATTTAAATAATAATTTTTTTTCATGCATTGCTTACTTACTTAAAATTAAGTTGATACGTCAATGTAACGATCATTTCATAATGCATATGTGCGAATACGTCCAAGTCAGAACTAATTTTTTTATCGAATCCAAAAAAATGATCTCTGTCAATTATCTAATCGAAAAAATCGTAAGATATTTTATTTCGGTTCATTTTAGATTCATATTATGTTGGTGTTTACAAACCACTGTTGTAGATTTCAGTGTAATACCACGAAAATTTCTTCTCTCGTCATGTAATTCACTTATCGTCAACCGGTTTGATGATACCGTGCCATATTCAAACACTCTTATCGTGTCCAATTTACTAGCCCGAAAACCACTCCAAATTTCCCAAATATCACTATTATAGGTCTTAAGGAATAAAAATACACCAGCATCCGGTAGAACGTAGGCATTAGCCAAATATATTTGAAATGTTCGCGATGCAAATTGGGCTGAGCTCATTTCGTTCGTGAGCGAACCCTCGTCAAACATATCCAATCGTTTTGCGTATTGAACAGGCGATCATTTGAAATCTTTAACCGAACACAATACAATAGTTATTTACTGTTCAAATAGTTAAATGTTATAAATAATCAAACAATAGTTACATTTATAACGGTCTCGGTAAAATAATATTATTATACATGACCGTGAAGGCGTACAATATGTATAACTACACCTAACACAGAGTCCCATGTATGCCGTGTGCGATTCATGTTCAGAATTTTCATCTTATTTATCATAATATAATTAAATAATACTGTTTAGGTTAAACGATTTGACTATAGTTATTTACGGTCGCATTTACTAACCACCTGACCACGTGGTATAATAATTGGTAACGTGTAAACCTGCACACGATTCACACGGAAAACGGCGATAGTGTTATAAACTTGTAATAATTGTGGTAGATACCTCATTTACCTACTCTATAATATGAGCACCTGTATGAGTTTGACGTATTCGGTAAATCCGGAGAAAGTTACCTGTTGTAATGTTTCTGTTGAATTTCCACAAGACAGATCGATTATAAAAGCGCATCTGTACCACGTGGAGTAGTTTTGTATTTGTTGCGTGGGTGGACTGAAAGACACGGATATGTCGGCCGACGAGAGATCGTCCAAGAGTTTTTTATTGACGTCTACATACAAAAAACATATATTTCGTAAATAAATTATCATCGTATTCGTTTCGATAGGTACATACATCGTCAAGACTATTACTATACATTGTACGTTTATCGAATATAATATATTGTATTGATAATAAAATGTATATTTAATTTTTACCAAATGGCCAACACGTTTTGGTAACTGTTACGGTTTGAACATGTCTCCGAATAAAAAATGTTTTCAATACACTTAACATTTCATTGTAATCGGCTGAAATAGCAGTGTTAAAAACCATAAATAACATAAATATAACAAATTTACCCATTTATCAAATTTTTTAAATTTTGTCCACAAAATTGTACTTTAGACTAAATTGTTTATATTGTAGTGGTTGGATTATGGCTTCTACCCTAAATATAGTTGTAACAAAGTATATGACAAAATATACAATATTATTAATTCAAAACTGTTTAAAGAAAAATCCATAAATTAATTTTAAATAAAAGAAAATAGTTACGTATGTGAATGTCGGAGTAATCATTTTACAAAGGAAATTTAAATTATTAGTCAACCATTATACTGTATTACGTTTGACAATAGTACGCAAGAGCTCTGATTTACTTTCAAACAGAATTAAAAATAACTAAATATCAAAACATGCATTTTAAAAATTACGTTTTGGTAAAAGTACTTTAAAATAAACTTTTTTTCATTAGCTAATCTAAATATTAGCTTATCAGAATAAATTGATTTTTCCATATTCAATTTTCATATTCTAGTGAATCATTATTATATTAGGTATTTAGGTAGGTAGAGCAGTTATGGTAAAAATAATGTGGATAGAAACTATACTTACATATTTTATCTTCTCTCGATAGTAAGGCCCAAAAAAAAATTGAAATAAGAAAACTCACATCATTGTTAAATCAATACATTCATCGCTTTGCTTAGGAACTAAAATGTATGATGGTGTATTGGTGTTAATTAAAACAGTAAAAAACTTAAAAAAAAAACTATAACGATTAATTTTTTAAATTTTTTTATCGAAAATAGTTTTAAAAAAGGTGGACAAGTGGGTGTCGCTCTACTGTACATTAGGTTACAAGTGGGTCACTGTAATGGATTGTGTTAAATTTGAATTCAATGATATAATTAAATATCATTGCATAAGAAAAATGATTCTGAGCGAAGAGTACTGTATTATTATGTAAACCCTATCGGTGTAAATGCAAAAATCCTGGTCGACTTTGTAACTCAAAATGCCATATTAGTTGTGTATATATAGTTATTATAAAATAATATAATGCTATCCTATGTGCCTAACATTACTTTTTAGTAAAAATTAATTTAAATAAAACTATTAAAATAACTATAATTTAATAATAATCAATAATATTCATCAATCATCTTATTAATTTCAAACCACTTTAAAAGATAAATATTAATTTTTCAGTATAGGAGGTACCATATATTTGATAATAGATTTGAAAACTATTAATAGGCCACTAATATTTTGATTTATCAATTAATTCAAGTTTTTTTTATGATTATTTAAGTACTCACAGTAAGAGTTTTTATATGATTTTTAATATATTCAATATTTAACCTTTATACTGTGCACAATGCTCAATTTCCTACTTTGCCAAGGGGCTTCATTTTTTTTTTTTAGGGGGGAGGTGCAGGGTATATATTTGCACCAACATTTTTTTTAAAACGCGCACAACATCGCGCACTAGCCGCCGTTCGTCGCCGACATCCGTTGTCGCTCCGCGGCCGTATCGGTCTGGCCTCGCCGGCTGGGCAAGGTCGTCAAGCGTCCGAACAAACGCGCCAGCGACATACTCGGCAACCCGCGGGACAGGTCGTGAGAACGTGCAGAGGTTAAAATAACACTGCATAGTATATCCGCACCAATATTCGCCATCTCGCATACTCCCCCCCCTTATTTATTGTCCTGTCCTGTCTCCTGTCCGAAGTATTTTTTTCCTTTTATTTCTTTAAATTATTTCAAATTGTCAAATTGTTCACATGTTGTAAATTTCGATTTTTTTTTTTTCTTATTCTCGGCCTTTTTGTTATTATGAACATATTATAATATTATTGATAGTCAATGTGCTAATTTTTTTCAAATAAAATACTGTTTCTGTTTTGAAAAATATTGTTATACGTTTTTGTATTATTTTTTGTTTTTGTAATTAATAAACATATTTTGTGAACATAAAAAATATTGTTTATTTTATTTTTCCTTTTGTTGAGTGTATACCTAATCAATTTTTACAGATTTAACGACTAAAAAATCGTTAGTAATCAAATAGCCACTTTCTTATTTTGGTAATTAATAATTTAATGTAGCATACAAATACTGCAAATATATATTCATAAATAAAGGCAGTCAAATATAATGTAATAATAACACAGTTTATTGAATCAAAAAAAGACATGTAAATATATCAATAAAAAAAAAATCGTACTTTTCGACGCAAGTATTTATGCCTGTATATAGTAATACCTACGCGACGTAAAGTGGTAAAACTCGACTTTTCTAAAAAATTATAGATAAACACGTGCGACGACGGCACTCGGTTTGCACGTTATCTCCACCTCGGCGGGCTGTACATTTAGCAGAGAATGCGAATAAGGTCCGAACGAAGACGCAAGAAGCCCTCAAAGGGGGTAAAGATGAAAAATCTGAAGAAATCGATATCTTCATACATAAACTAAATTATTTATATTAATAGATAAAAAAAATATTAGTTTTTATCTTTAATCTTTAAATATAAATACAATAAGTCCTTCGTAAATATACCTTTTTTTTCCTGATAATATTTTCTATACATCTTCAAAATCTTTAAGTTCTTCGTAAAAATACCTTTTTTTTCTGATGTATAATATTACAAAGCAGAGACCTGGGGGACCGCCCATCGAATTTTTCATTGGCCTTCTCTTACGCTAGTATGAAAAATCGCCAAAGGAGCGCCACATGGGTCTCTGCTTTATAGTTTTAGATATAACACCATTTATAATAAATAATTTAATTTAATATAATGTTTTATATATTATCTACAATAAGGTATTTTGTAAAATACTGAATAATATAATTAATCTAAAATTATTTTCATTACTTATATTATTTTTCTCAAAACCATATTGGTTTTTTCAATACAAAAGCTACTTGATCTGTAATCAATTAACTTATATTTTGTATAGATAATTTAAAATTTTTTAATTAATAAAGAATAAAAATTGTAATTTCTGTTAGCAAAATGGATTTACACAGTTACATTGAATACTAGCAACCAACATTCTGCTGTATCTACAGTGCTTTCAAAACCAAGATAAATTAGTTTTAATCTTAATATTCTAAGTTAATAAATTTAAAAATAATTAATAAATTATAATTTTCAAAAATGATGTTTATACAGGTACCTATTTAAATTTATTTTATTTTTATTTTTTAATGTAGTTACATATTATTACATTTTATAATCTATCATTTGAATGTTGTTTGTTTGTATATGATAATGCTATAACACAATACCTAATAATGTTTATTTAGATACCAACCTAATAGTTTTTAAAAATCATAAATACTTATTTTGTTATATTTATGTAATGCATTATAATATATTATATTTAAACTATGGGATGACTTTCACTTCATTTTGATTCGTTTAAATCTACTAATCAGTCTACGATGTCATTATTATCAATTAATCATTATAAAACGACTTCTACATAATATTTCATCCGATAATAATAAAAAATAATAAAAATTATTAACTTAACACGCCATTGGATACCGATTACGTCAAATAAGTAATAACTAGGTACTATAGTTTATATTATAGTTGCTTTATTAAACCTGCCAAGTGCCAATGGAATAATTGAAAACCCTTATAAAGTTAGCAGTACAACTATGACAGTAAAACCATATGTATAACTTTAAAAGGACTTTCTTGTTTTAGAAAATATAATATTTCGTGTATAAGTTCCATTTATATAAAATTTTATGATTTATGATGTATATTGTAAAATGCGTGACTGCGATTATTATTATGCTAGGTAAGACGTATTATCATTATATAATCATTACTCATTATGCGTTTATATGCGTTATGCGTATAATTATTCATTGTTGATGACATCTAGGTATTTCACAAGTAACTTAATTGGTAGCATGTTATTTGATGTGTATGTTGGTTATAAATTTACTAATTAAACCTGAATTATGATGTATTTCACTTGCAGAACAGATTTCGTATAGTTGGTATTGTCATTAGATAGTGCATGTATTGATCGGAACTCTGAAAAATCGTTATTATCCTAAAAAAATTGATTTTTGTTTGAAGTAATTTTTATTTTTCCTGTGCGTTGGCGAGTTAAAATTTAAATTAAATTAAATTGCTAATAATAGTGATTTACTTTCCTTGTTACATGCTTTTGAAGTTAACATTTAATAAATTACTTATCATACATATTGTTGAGCAAAAACGATGGAATGAAAAGCCGAAACCAGCACAAACGAAACACAAACGAATGGAGTTGATTTTGGACGCACCGCTGCCGGTCGCAAGAATATAAATTTTTTTAACCACCACACTGTGGGATAATTGTACAAAAACGTATATTTAAAAATGCATTAAAATATGGTCGTAAATTATAGTATTAATTTTGTTGCGATAATGTCTTAAAGAAGGGCTCGCCAACCAGTCGATCTTTAGTGGAATATTGGCCGATTTTGTTAAGAAAAATATTATTATACAATTTCTTATTATGCAACGTGCAATAATAAAAACGTATGCCTAATCAAATAGGCAATAGTGGTAGCTCACTGCCTAATAAAAATAAATATTATATTATATGTATATATACTTCGACCTTATCCATTCCCATGCTAATTTCAGGCTTGATCTGGTCACTAAAAAAAAAAAAATTCTCATTGCTACGCACCACAGTATAATCTAATCCTCCATGTGTATGCAAGCACGCCATGCAATAACGGTACGTTTCCTTGCAACACATGACATATATACGCCAATCACTGTCTTCATCGTCAATATGTATAATAATTATTAATTTTAGTACACCACGTCCTTAGTAAAACACGTCCCACATTTAAATATAATTTTGTTAGGTGTACGCACTGACATTGGTGTGACACATGAGAGAATATATTATAATATATTACCTACATGTTTGTAATGCAATTGTGCTAATCTGTAATAATATAATTGCGATGTTTTTTACATTATCTAACTGTGGTCTAATAATAATTATTATTGCCTTATGAAAATGTATTTTATTTTATCAAATACCAGTGCAGATAACTACTTTTTATTGTACGTTTGATTTGTTATCCCTTACTGCTCATTCGTATAGTGTTTACCAATGGTTTCATTTGCAATAGCCGGCTTTTATTGACTCGATTTTACAACAAATTAGTCTGACTTTTACAAATCGTTATAATTTATAGTATTATATATATTTTGTAAATAGATTAATTATTTTTATTAACTAGCCCATTAATTAGAAACTATAGATTTGGTTTTTTACCGAAAAACAAATTTTAGTACATTAAATACGTTCGTATAATACCTCCAAATAACATTAGGTATACACATGACACAACATTAAACAATGCACTAATCGGTGGAGAAATCCTCGTAAGATTGACGCCATTTCTGTCCATCGTGATATCACAATCGCCTGTAAATAACGATAATGCCAAATAAACTCGTGTGAAGGGTACAGTAAAACAATATAAGAAGAATAATTAAAGAACGATTCCAAATGGTCGAAACGAATAAAATATAGCAGTCATCATACTATGTCAATAACGCTTTAATATATTATATCAAAATAATAATTAATAATATACTGTGCGTGATTGAATTTATCGTAATATACGTTAAGAACATAATTTAAATACAAAATGTCAATATAATGCGTATATACCTACAATTTAATAATAAATAGCATAATATTATTATGCAAACATTTAAGTGCATATTTATTATTCATAAAGCTGTTTCTTTTATAACACGTGGACAACATAACACAAAATATATAAAGAGTCGTTAAGAACACGCGATCAAGTAAACTTATAAATTAAATAGGTAAGGAGAGTGGTGTCCGTCGTTTTCTCCGAACCGATGTCGCCGGGCGATCAGAAAAACGACGCCAGAGTTAGGCCACGGGAACGCTTTTCGCCGTGAGTTTTCGTGACACAGGTGGCCGAGACCTAGGTTGCCGCCACCAAAAAGCGAGTCCATCATGCGGCGGCAGCGATTAAGGCCCTGGAACGTGTTGTGGATACCGAACAACACCCGCATGTCCTTGGCGTCGGTGTACAAGCGGAAGTCGCGGCGCAAGTGGCGCGTGCAGTTGATGTGCCGTACGGTGGCCCGGCTCGAGTGGATCGTGAACGCGGTCCGGCCGGATCGCACGACGTTTACGGCCATGATGGGGTCAGTGGGCCGTCAAAGCTCCGTCTTGCTGCCGAACCAGCACTGGTCGGCGGACGTCGTCCACGGCCACCGCCACAAACGTCATCATGGCCGGCACCGGACAGCAGAAAGCCGAGTAGACGAGATACTTTTCCGTCTGCCGGCCACTGGTGATGGTGGCCAGGCGCAACGAGCGCCAGCAGTTAAATCTCATCACCGACATCCACACAAACGACGTGAGGACAGCGTAATAGGTAGCACGCGGGACCGATCAGCCAGTTGCGGACAAGGAACGCCGTGTACGAACCCAAGAGTAACACACAAAATTACGCCGGGCTCTTGCCGGGATACCTGAGCGTTTGGGCGGTGGCCGGACGATTGGCGTCCGCGCACACAGCCATCGTGCCGTTTTCTATCGCCACGTACTCCGCGCCGGTGTCCGGTGGTCGCCCACCTACGGCCGTGGCCGGATAAATGGCGACGACGGCGGAACAGTTGAGCGGCTCGCCGTCGCCGGCCACCGACGTCCGCAGGGACTGGCGTTTCATGCTGAACTGGCCGTAAAACGTGTCTGGGCCTTGGTGGCCGGGTTAAGTGACGAATAAACGCGGTGAAGCTGCGCACCGCAAATTGTTTGGGAAACCTCACTTGGTTTCTAAACATCTGACACCTGACGTTCTGCACGAACACTTGGTTGCATAATATATGTTCTTGTACGACAGGTGTACGCTCCGCAGTTTGATCGGATCTCGTCGTTCGGCCACCGTCGTCGTAGAACATAACTTTGCTGTGGATGAGTCAATATTTGAATAATAAATTTTCTTTCCTAAAGTATTATACATTTTCATACAATATCGTTTTTGTTACCTATCGACTATCATAATATTATATAATGTCAAAAAACAAATTCGGTAATTTTACGAGTATTATTTTTAATAACAATATTAGGTATAGGTGCATTAATCCTCACGAGCAAATTAAACTTGTAAATATTGTATACATATAAATATATAATTCATGTTTTATATACATTGTAATTTCATAAATTATGTTTTGTATTTCATCGAACACACAAATATGCAGTAAACAATAAATTAGTATAGATAAGCATTAAAAATTAAAATAAATAATAATATTATAGCTGATAATTTTTCAAAAACTGATATACATGCAATGGATTTATTAGGTAATGGTCAACTGTATTAACATACACACAGAACGTATACTTTATACAACAGTAGAGGTATTCGATATAATAATTTAAAAAATAAAAATGTACGAAATAAGTTATACAATTTTAATAGGTATTGATGTTTTTAACTAACATACTCAAAATAAATAACAAAACACACACAGTTAAAGTTTTTAAGTCAAAATAGTAGCTATAATATTTTCCGAGCTATTAAGTCGACATTTTTTAATAAAATATAAAATGCAGATTTCAGTCTAAGCATTCGTTAGAAGGAGTTGCGTCTTCAAATAAATCGAAACCACGTCGAACATCTGCAACTTTTTTAGTGTTATGTGTACAAAATATATCCCATTATAAATGGTAGTTTTAAATACAAAAAAAGTTCGAAAAAAAAATACTGACAAACAACAGTATATTGTGTGGCAAGGGGGGAAGTGAGCCATTTCAGCCGAAGTTTACCCAACACTGAAATTGCCTTTCCGCGTGAGCCACACATACTATTTTTTGTCACTCCTCTGCGTTCATCAATCACGGCAAAAGTAATGCACTATGCACTATGCAGGGTTCTATGCAACAACCAGACTATTGTACGAAAACAATATCATGAAAAAAAATTGTTTGCGCGTCATGCAGGGAGGTTTTAATATGAATATAATAATATGTAACCTAAAGTTGATGTTTTGTAAGAACCGTGGTATAGATTCTAGTGTTGTCCCAGTGTTATTCGAGAGGGGGTAAAATTTTTTTTATCCCCGATGATTTTTGTCAGCATATAAGTCATTTTTCTCGTTAATTTTCAAAATGATTTATTTTTTACACAACATGCGATCTATTTACAATACCAGCTATACATCTATTAATTTATTTTAATTATTTATCAATTTATCGAAAAATTATTATATGTATATGAATGGTAGGCATACGTGATCATGATCACACCGTTATTACAACAATAGGTACAAAACATTTATCGATTCATACGCCGACCTCAAACTGTTCGATAATATATTTATTTATACATATAGATTAATTCATCTACAACAGTATACGCAAAAATTAGCTAAACAATTTTTTTATAACATTAACACTATTATTATATTATAATTGTTCGTGTTTTTTCTACCGACACAGCCGATCAGTAATGTAGGTAACATTAAATTAACGCCACAGCCAACAATACATTTTGGAACACTGACAACGAAGATTACCTATATTTACATCTTATGACTGTTTGGAATTTGTTCATACTATTTAAAAGTAAGTACTATATATTTTCTATTAAATTACATTATTATGGTTTTTGAACATGATGAACAAAATGTAAAAATGTATATTATACTGTAATATTAAATAAATATATGCACATAAAAAATTATCTGGATAAATTCATTATTCATAGGTATAGACAACTGAAATTTGCATCTAAATAAGTTTCAACACTGGTTATGAGATACTTATATTATACTATTAACAAAATATTGGTATTGTAAAAAATATATAAAAACTAAAAATGATGTTTTTACAATGATGGTCATGATGGTCATGATATAGATCTGTATGAATTTACTTATAACTTATATAATCTTACAAAAAATCTAAATATTTCTATCATGATTATGATTATTATTATTATTATTTCAGTAATATTAATACTCGATTATTTATCATACTTCTGATCTCCTATAGGATATTATAATTTTCCTTTGAATTTAATTTTTGTGGCTTTGTCTGCTTTTTTAAATTTATTGTTCATGTAGTTCATAAGGAAATGATAAGCTAGTTCTAAAATAAGTACCATCAAAGAAATTAACATCCCATAACCGAACAACGTTATTGTTGGAAATACATCTTTGATAGACACACTGACATATTTCCTATTTATTTTCGCAGAGTCACATGTCGGCTTTTGTGGCGTCCATCTTTGAATTAATCGTTTTCTAATTCCAACCTCGTGTTGTTGTATTAACCTTTGTATATTATAAAAGTAACAAGAATAAAAATGTTGAAATGTTTATTATCTTAACACTTAAACAAAAACATACTTTTGTTTGAATACATCTTTGTGACCAGATTTCTTAACCACTGGTACAGCTAGAACAGGTAGTTTGAACAGCTGAATTTCATGTAATCCACATTTCTCTTCTTCTCTCCACTTTTTATTGATGATTTGATAAGCTGACGTTTTCTCAACCTATGCAAAATAAATCAATTTTATTCGATTTCTATATAAATAATATAATATTAAATTTCAACCATAAATCCGTGGAATTCGGTGCGAATCCTTTCAATTCCCTTTGGTGCATCTGTGAACGAGTTGTTTTCATCATATGGTTTTATTTTCTTATCATAAAGTTTTCTCAATATTTCATTTGTCGTTTCCTATAAATGCGTTTTGTATTTTAAAATATTATAAGACCGTCAGCTAAATTATATAATTTAAGGCATGTACACCATATATGTATACTATACAAATGCATATTAGTGTATTCATAAATTAAATAGGTTAAGCACGTTATGTATTTAATGTGAATAGTGAAATATATGATAATATAATAAAACGTGAAACTTTATAACCTAGTGAAACAAATATATTATATAAAGCTTATTAATATTTATATATTATGGTAGTAATGGTCACATTGGTAAAATGTTAAATTTTGATTTATGCTTACGTTAAAATAAGGTTTTGCGTATGAGGCAATCTGTATACTCATTGTCATTGATTTTTCCTGAAGAATGTCTTCTACGTTATTTATTGAAGAGCTCGTCGACTGAAATAGACTCACAATTGAAGCTGAGTACGCATTGAATAGGAAGAAGGTAGTTAGAAATAATACAAAAACTACAATTTTTATAGAATTCAAAATTAAGACAATTGTATAACCTGAAATAATTGTAAAGATAAAATTTTAAATTGTATGTGCAAAGTTTACGGGAAAGTATGCCAGGAGGTTATTCGTAGTTACTAGTTAGTAGCTAGTATATAGGCAATACACTATACTGATAGTTATAAGAGAAATGGATTCTCAAATACTAATAAGTAATAACATTATATGTTTCAAATACTATTTACCTTGTTGACAAAAAGCACCGTGAACTAATCCAATAATGTCCAACACATTTATCGATGGACCGCGATTTACTTTGAATTTATTTAAAAATAGAAGAATCAAGACGAATCCGATAAGCATAAGTAAGGTAATTTGCCATACTTCATACTTAAATGGTTTAATATGAATATTGGTGATACTGGATAACATCGGTTGTTTGAATAATATATTGCTTCTGCAATTAAATTGAGCATAAAATAATAATACTATTATTTAAAACATTTTATTTTCTGTTACATAATTAAGTACCTATAAATGGTAATATTCGCCAAGAAATGTATTATTAATAACTAATTAATATAGTATAATTTAATAATTTAATCACTTTGTTTAATGCAACAAACTAATATTATTATTCAGATGGTTATTAGGTACTAATTAATTTACTATTCAAACCAAACTAAACAATTATCTTCGATAATAATATTAATTATTATATATTACTCTAAAGAGACTGTCCCAACTGTAAAATCAACTGCTGTCATTCTATCAAGTCTCATTAGCGAACCAGCAGCGCCAAAATCACTTTCTTCTCTTTGCAAAATACCAATTAAACCGGAGAAAGAACCATTGCCGTTACACCAGCCGTGATCATCAGTTATACTAATGGTATAACTAATAATGAAAATAATAAAAATAAAAACCATGTATAAACAATCATCATATATCATTGCATTACTTGAAGTTCAATTGGTAACCTAAAATTTGAATCATTGGATAATGCATGTAAGTGTATACATCCAAGCCGGATGTTGTTGTCTGATTGAAACCGAAAAATTCGGATGGATTAAAAATCTATGGGAAAATAACGACAGCCAAGTGTATTTTGTAAAGTATATATTAGAATATTAGATTATGCATATTAAAAAAAAACACGAATAATGTGTGGAAATAATCTTGGAGTTATTCTTACCACAGTAGTCGCTTTTAATGTAACTCCCCGAAAATTCATTCTTAGTTCAGTCGAATCGTTTATTTCTATGTGATATTTTGATGCCAAACCGGTTTTAAAAACTCGAATCGTATCTAATTTACTTGCTCGGAAACCGCTCCAAATCTCCCAAACATTATTTCCGATTTTTTGAAACAAGAATACGCCAGAATCTGGTAAAACGTAGGATTTACCCAAGTATGTCTCAAAAACAACAGAAGCAATCGTCGAGGTATCACTTGTATTTGAAATTGATTTTTGGTTGAATAATAACCAGTCGTTTTGCAAGTTGAATAATCGATCGTTTGATACCTTAACATTTATTATAAATAATCATCATTAAATCCACATGATATGTATAGGTATTTGTTTTTGAGCTTTATAAGTTATAACAGTATTATATTATCCAGAAATGTATTATACATATTAAATGGTATTTATTTTATTTTAATTATATGGACTGGGCCCTTTTGGACATACAACATTACATATCTGTGATAACAGAAGTCACTACAAAATAGTAATTAATAATAATATACATTTACAATAACTTATAATATAGAAATTACACATGATTAAATTCATAAATCATTTGGCGAACGACATTATAGACGTCTTAAAGATTCATTAGCCATATAATTGGTGGTTCAGGGGTGGCTTCAGAGACAATGTTAAACGTTAAACCTACTCAAATTAACTCAATTAAAAATCAATTAACTATATCTATATTAATAGACAATAGTATTAATCTAATTAATTGATATAAATTTAAAGTGTATAAACTATATAATATATTATACAAAATATATGTGTGTGTAAAAACCTTATGCAAGAAGTTTAATGTCCCATCACAAGACAAATCAACTATGAATCCGTGTCTATACCACGTGGCGTATGTCTGAGGGGTGAGTAAACAAAAACTCAAAGATTTGTCGATTGTCGAAAACGTCTTTAACAGTTCTTCATTTACATCTATCAAATATAATAAACCGATTTTAACGTGTATTTTTCAGTATAATATTGTTTCACACAAATTTGAATCGTAATTAATTTTAATAATTATTATTATCACCTTTAGGCCAACATGTAGCAGCAGTAACTGTTTGTACATGTCTTTGGATAAAAAAGTTTGATATAACTTTTATTAAACCACTGTGCTCGTCAACTTCGTCTTGATATGTAAATCGAATGATCAAAATTAAAAATAACATTAAGTAGTTAATACTAATTTTGAGCATATCGTTCGTTAATTTCCTATTTCGATTTTAGTTAACTTATAATAAACCTTCGTTGTATGGTGGCTTATATTTTT
The DNA here is from genome assembly GCA_008086715.1 of Sitobion miscanthi. Taxonomy (NCBI): domain Eukaryota; kingdom Metazoa; phylum Arthropoda; class Insecta; order Hemiptera; family Aphididae; genus Sitobion; species Sitobion miscanthi. Next base: position 7,435,750 of record CM017797.1, read on the forward strand.
ATAATCCAGTATTGTGCTATTTAACGTTACTACTTGTCAACATAATATTTCCATCGATAATGTCCACAAAATTAAACTGAATAATAAATTATTGGCAAACAACACATTATTATTTCATGTCTATTTGTTTTTGCAAACCAAATGTTATAATATTCTGTTTTGGTTTTAGTCTATGAAATAAAGTAGGACAAAAGAGTAAGGACATCTAGAATTTGCATATTTGTTTTGCGCTATTGTAAACAAAAGCCAATTAGATACAAATTTGTTTCATGTTACGACAAATACAAAAATCTAATTTTATATTGCATATATGTGCATATTTATGTGTTTGTGCATTTTGAGTCATATTTCTTTATTTTTTCAATTTTTTTTTCAGTAATGTTTATTATTAAAACGATTATCTATTACCACATAATGCCGTGTGTACACAAGCACACCAATCACAGAAGTAGATATGATAAATTAACTAACAAATCAATTAAACTCATCAATCAATTAATCAATGCAATTGAGTATTTCCTAATGGATAAAAATAAAGCTAGTTTCATTTAGATAACAAAAAAAGTTTTTATATTCGGGATAGCATGAAATACGTACATGTTAACGTTAATGTATGAAATACATTATTTTATTAAATAACTAGTTATTCTATATACAATTCCAAAATATGCTCGTTAATATATAAATTACACGGTTTTACTACCTAGTTAATATTATATAAGATACCATTTGGGTTTTCGTTTATGTATTAAATTTTTTTTTAATTTGTTATTTGTTTCAGATTTTAATAGTTCTAATAAATTGACGTTGTACAAATCAGAATCGATTTTTTAAAAATGAATATTTATATTTTATACATAGATTCAATAATAGTTTTAAATACATTAACTAAACCGTTATTGTTACTTTATAAAATATCTAGTTAGTATGTAGAATAATTATTTGATATATTCAATACAATAACTAAAAGTACCCGCAGTTCTATAGAATATTACTAGCTATTTTATAGAATTACAGAATTTCATACATTACGCTAACATAATATATATACGTAATATTGTGTTTTCTGATTTTAAATGCTATAAATTACTAATTAAACCTTAAAAAAAATGTAAGAGCATATTTTTGAATTTTCATGTGAAAACGTGCTTGCTAGTCGTCTGTCGTAATAATAAAAATATAATATTATAGTTATCACAAGTTATTATATAGCCATCGTTGGTGAATGGTGACCGTTGTGTATGTGAGCGATCATAATATCTAAATTTGTTACCTACCGTTATATTTTAGTTGTATTAAAATTTAAAATTATGTATATGGTCTGTATGTTTTGATGACATAATTTTAAATGCAAGTAGTGTAAATAATGTTTTAATTTTAACTGCGCAAATTTTCAAGAAGAAAAAATTCAAAAAGTTGTGTAAAACAGCAGTCATGTTCAAAGTGTAACTTGAAGATTACGAAAGCTCCAACTTCCAAGTACTACTAACATTTCTATAACAATTCTTACAGAATCTGAGTAATGAATGAGTTCCCAGGTCAAATCTTTCCTGAAACAATTAAAAGTTCTTATTTCTTCAGATAATGTTTAAAAAAATAGAAAATGCAATAGTTTGTGAATAAAATATAGAACCTAAGGAAAAATAAGTTATTTTAAATAAACATTACACACATTATAATTATTTTGGAAGAAAAATCTATAGAAGGTCATGTTGACATATAATATTTATATACATTAGAGTACACACTGTACTAGTTATTGATAAGTAATAATGAAGATTCCGTAAATAAAATTGATTCTATTCTAAACGTAAGCATATACCTGATACCTGTTCAAAATTCTCTGCGTGTTTTGAGTCTAAAAACCCGAATAGGTTGGAAGCTATTCTGGTTTAAAGAGAAAAAAAATATCTTAGTTAGATCTGCCAAACATCAGAAATTGGTGGCTTAACCTTACAATAGGGATTGGAAATATATGGGTAATAAAATGAAAGTTTAAGAACAACTCTAATAATTGATCATGAGTATAATAATTATTATGTTATCATTAATCAATAGTTTAATCAATGATTGAATTACTATTTTTTTCTTTAAGTTATATTAATCGTTTCACTGTTACTATGCTCATAAACATTGCAGATAATTAGTGTTGAAAATTAAGTACTTATTTTATAATACTAAATATTTCATTTTTTCCTTAAAATATCGGAATCTACGAACAGATTTAACCTATTTTGATAATTCATCAATTTTGATGATAATTGTTCATCTTAGGAGTGCTAATTTTTGTATGAATTAATAGTGAGTAAAAAATTATACATCATTTATAATAATAGAAACCTGGTATGATCCAAAAAATTGTATTCATATTTTACTCGGGTAAAAATTGATTTATTCTACTATGAACAGAAACCATAATGATTATGGCAATATATGGTGATGCTTTTGCTAAACATTTAGATATTGATTTTTACCTATATGAATACAACTTTTGTAAAGTAAATATTATTAAATTATCTATCAGTAATTTTGTTGTTATAAATCACTTTCCTCTGTATAATGATTTAATATTATATAGATCTGTAAATCCTATAAATAAAAACTAATTAATTATTGATAATATTATTGAACATTTATTTATTTAATACTTCATACAAATAGTGTAATTACTACTATTTGACGATTTCTTAACAATATAATAATTTAACATTATTTTCTATGAAAAGTAAAGTTATAGAATGTACTATACCGTCTATACACAAAGATCCATGTTATTTGTTAGGTCAAGGTTAGGTATATCCAATGATGAATCCACAAAGTCCGTGTATTATTATGTATAGGTACACTAAATTCCGTTCAGCTTAGATATTGACTTATATAGCTATTATAAATATTTTTTGACCGTTCAATTTGGTAAATATTTAGAACATTTAGCTATAACAACATGATTTAAAAAGGTTCACTTCTTATATTTGTAATTGATTAAACAATACAATTTTAATTCAATGCTATTTATACCGTCATGTTTGTCGATTGTAGTTTATTAAACAAGTTTGACTTCCCCCCCCCATCATATAATTTTAGTGTTTAACACGCAAAAAATATCAACTAACGATATGAATACTTTGGTATACATTTTGGCCAAATAATCTCAGACTCGTCTTAAATTACTAGTTTAAAACGGTAATCAATGATAAACATTATACATAATATATCTGCTTAATAATTTTATTAACTATTTTTGACATATTCTTAGATTTACATTAATAAAAAAAAAAAATCATTCTACAATAGTTGACTGATGCTATCATAATACATAATTAATTTATTTTGGTTTCATATAGTTGTCTAAACCTATGTAATAAGTGCACACTTTATATAATGCATTAATACTTTTTTTTTCAAACAGTGTTAACACAATATAATATATATACTACCTATATAGTTATACTGGAGAAAACACAGTCAACAAACTCAAGAAAAATTTTACATTGATAAATTTAGGTCATACAATTAAACTTAATCCTGCACAGATAATGATTGAAAATAATGAACATGATATTACAAAATATGTTGTGAATTGTAATACCATTATTCAATACTTGTACTTAAAAGTCTATCGTTTATTATACATAAAACGAAAAATACTGAAATATGTATTACTATGGGGATTTTCACTCCGGTCAGTGTAAGTGTTGTATGCAATTTCAAAAAACAGAACTACGATCGAAATACATAATCCAAATCCATATATCTGAAGCATGGGATATATTTCTTTTATAGAAACGCTGACAAACTGATTGGCTCGATTTGAAGAATCGCACATCGGCTTTGCAGGTATCCATCGTCTTATGATTCGATTTTTAAGTCCGACCTCTTGTTGATGTATTAATCTTAAATGTCATTATTATTAGTAATAATATTAGTTCAAGGTTACACATAAAGTGGAAATAAAATGTACATCTATATAAAACATTAATGATATACCATATAATATTTCTACAGTTTAAACTTTATTAATATATAATAACAATGGTAGTTTTATAACTTACTTTTGTTTTAAAATATCTTTATACCCAGATCTTTTAACCACCGCTAATGCGAGCATTGGCAATTTGAAAAGTTGAATTTCTGATAAACCACATTTTTCTTCTTCTCGCCACAATTGGCTTATTAACTTGTATGCTGATACAAAATCAATCTTGAAAAGATAATATTATGTTAAATATATTCAAGTACGCTTCAGACTTACACCTTGTTATGTTTCAATATGCCTCAACTGACCATAAACCCATGAAACTCTGTTCGAATTCTAGCTATGCCTGCAGATGCTAATGTAAACTTTTGCGTTCCGTAAGGTTTCATTTTTTTATCATAAAGTTTCCGTAAAAGTGGATCGTCCGTTTCCTAGATAATTAAACTACACTCATAAGGATACACAAACATGCATTATTATAGCTTATATTATATAAAATTTAATTACGTAAAAAATTAACAAGATTTAAAACAACATAAAACGCATTAAATTTTAAGTATAAAAATTAAACCATGTATAAATTAACAATCTTTTTGAGTTGCGTCGTAACGATTAAAAATATAGAAAAATGTAATAGCACAGTTTCAACCTCCAGTTCTAAGAGGTGGTTGGTGGGGAGGGGATACAGAAGATAATATCGACTCAAATTAAATAAATATTTCAGTTTTTAAAATTTAGTATAATTCCATTATTTTAATATAAAATAATAAGAGAGAAAGAAATCAAGAAAAAAGATAAAATATATAGGTACCGTAAAACGTTTTTACTCAAGATACTTAAATAATTAAATAAATTACATTACCAATTTCAAATGTTTCATTTTTAATTGTCTAATCTGGAAATTTAATTTCTCTCCGTAAAATATGAATGCATGTTTTATGTTCAATCGGCAAACTTCCGCATACTGAAGGATTTTGAGAGTTTGAGACCTTAAGAGTTCTACAGGTCTAAATACTATATTTTTGTATAGTTAATCTGGTCCCGTTGAAATATTATAGTTTTATATATTGTATCGGTATAAAGAGGGGTAAATCATTCATGCTCACCCTCCCCCCACCCAAATATACATAAAACGTAGAGCAATATTGGGTATAATATATTATGCTCTAACGTCAAAACGGATAAAATAAAATTTCGTATTTAGATTAGTAATGGCTAGAATCAATTTTATATCTCACTTTTGTTTTATTTCAGCATACAATTTATCTATAATATACAAAATTATTAAATGCACAGACTTGGCAATGACAATTTTATACTGACCATATGTATTAGGTGTAGTATTATCACCCATATATTATTTGCAGAATATCACGTATCAAACGCGGCGGCCTGTTGTACCTAAATACCTACTGCTATAATATGCTCGTAAAACGTAATACACTTACGCCGAAGTATATATCATTGTACGGATTATCTTGTGCGCTAAACGTCATTGACGATTCCACCAAATCGTTAGTGGTCGTAATAGAATTGCTGGGTGACTGGAGCAATGCGACGATGCTGGCTGAGTACGACGTAAACAGAAATACAGCAGTCAAAAACAGCACGAAAATAGCGACCCGTATGGACCCCACGTTAAGATTCATTGTGTAGCCTGTCAAAAAATGAAAAGAAAAAAACCAATATCGTGTGTATAATAAATAATAATATTGTGTTATATTATAATAACCTAACCTAACATTATCGTTATTTTCACCGCGATGAATTTTCGGGCAATGAGAATTTCAGAAATTTAAGAAGGCGCGCGTTGGGGAGAATTCAAAAGGCTATGATAACATATACACAATGGATATCATAGGCCATAGGGGATAAATTTTGGTCAAGTGTGATTATTTTAATGAGCCATGTTCTTTATGATTTTGCAAAATAATCTTGACTGGGCGTTGGCGGTCTAACGTGTCATTTACACAGTAAGACAATTGTAAGTATAATAATATGAATTACAAAGTCCTTTACATAAACGGGTATATACGGGTCAGATAACAGCCACCTGGCGTCATAATCTCGAGTACAGAAAAGTTGACCACTGTCATATATATATGTCATCTTACAAGAACCGCCAGGATAATTGCGGTACATTAATAATATATTATGTAATTACACATCTATATGGATCGGGATAATAACATACCTTGTTGGCAAATTGCTCCGTGAACGATCGTAACCGAGTCTAAAATGTTTAGCGTCTCTACTTCGTCCTTCTTGCATCTTCGGGTCATCCGGGACAAAAACGCGATGAGGATCGTGAATCCGATAAATGTGAAAAGCGTCACCATCCACACTTCGAACTTGAACGGTAGAATGCAAATGTTGTGGACACTGGATAGTGGTGGTTGTTTGAACAACGCCGCCGCTCTTCAGCAAAAAATTAAACGATACCATAAAATCTTTTTTGATATAAATATAGTAATTTTGTTTTGACGCATATTTAATCACGAGAAAACTGTTTGACAACGAGTTGTCTCTGCTTACTGTCTATAAAACGTCCCTATGGTGTAATCAATCACAGTCATTCGATCGTTTCTCATGAATGCGCCGATGCCGCTGAAATCGCATTCTTCTCTTTGTAGTTGACCCGTCAGTCCACTAAACGAAGCGTTCCCCATATCCCAGCCAAAACTATTGACGATACTTAGATCTATTCTGTACAAAATATAATGCTTCTATTAACATTATTTAGCTATAATATAAATATTGTATATTATATTATATTTTGTTTATAATTTTACTCCATCTCTAAAATATTAAAGAATAACACATTATGATATTTAAATGGTAAGTACTTAAATACCAGTGGCGTGCGGTCAGGGCAAGCTAGGTAAGCGGCGCATACCCAGCCAAAAAGGAAAAAATAAAAAGATTAATATTTCTAATGTTAAATGACAATTTTTTTACATTAAAATTACAAATATTTATTAATTCTTATTTTTGTGTTCAATTTAAAAAAAATGTATAAAATTTTGAAAGAAATTAAATTTTTTTTCGTATAGGCAATTTCTCTACAGAAGCGCTAGTATTTTAGATTGCCTTTCCCATATCGTTATTTAAAGGAATGACTAGTTATGGTAGGAGGGGATATACGCGTTTTTACGTGATGGTTGAAAGCGCTATGCCGAGCGCTTATCGATATTTTTAAAAACAGAATTCAATATTCTTACGATGCATATCGGTTTATTTTTGTTATCAATATACTTATTAAATCGTATCAAAGATTTACACAAGGGCAAGAAAGACTTAGTTCATTATCATTAATTTCAATCGAAAAGGAACTCCTGCACAAAGAAAAAAATCATCCAAAATTTTATGATAAAGTTATTAACGAATTTTTAAAACAAGAAAGACGAATGGATTTTATCTATAAATAAATTTTAGATTTTTATTTTTATTTTTTATCAATAAAATACCTTTTTTTGTTTTAACTTGAAATTTATTTTAGCGCTTACCCAACATAAAATATCACCGCACGCCACTGTTAAATACTTTTAACTTTAAATACTAATCAAACATATTTTTACTCGCATATATACCTGTATAATAATTAAAGATTTCAAAAGTGGTCATATCAATGGAGATAATTTGATTGAGTAGGAGTGTAGGACAGTTGAAGGTGTCAGTTAAATCAAGTCATAAACATAAAAATGTAAGTTATAATAATCAATAGTTAACACACAATAACTAACTCTTCAACCTTAAAGTTAATATTGAAAAATAATATCTTCAACAAAACTTGACTGTTTATTTTCAATTTTGTAATATAAGTTTTTCTTACTTAAAATTAAGTTGATCTTGTAATATCACGTTCAAATCATAGTGCATATGAGCGAATGTGTCTAGATCGGTGTCAGCAAATGGATAGAACCCTTTGAATTTGCTTGGTTCTGATATCTAACGAGAAATAGTGACAAAATTAAATAGGTAAATAATAATAATAAATTATCAGGAGTTTTTATGGGAGCGACTGCGGGGGTTGCAGTATCCCTTCCTGAAATGGCTGAGAAGTGATTTAATCTAAATGTTTTATATGTAGATACATATTTTGTACTAAAGTCTTATTATTTCAATTTTTATTATTATACGTTAACATCTTTGATCTCATGTAGGTATATGATTTATTTTTACACCAACAGTTTTTTTAAATGCAACATATTTTTTGCTAAAAGTTATATTATAAAAAATATGAAAATACTTTATATAAAATAATACAAACTTAATACTATCAGAAAAATTCAACTGTAGAAGGCCGGTATACCCTTACAAATGGGCAAGACACCAATTTCATACTTTTATTAGTCTAAGTTCAAAGCTTAGCAATTTTTCTAGCAAAAATTAATGATATCTTACATGTTATAAGTACACAGTTCGATAAAAAAAAAAAACAAATATGCTATTGTGAATATATAACTTCAAAATCGTTTTTATTGGGTGGTAGGTAACTACCTAGGTAGGTTATTCATTTATTCAATACAATATTATTAAGAGTGACATTATTATGTTTAATATTGCATTTGATCTACAAGTTTCGATTTGATTTGATCCACGTGCTTACCTAGCATAGAAAAGATAATTCCATATCTACTCACCACGGTAGTCGCTTTCAATGTGATACCTCGCAAGTTGGACTTGAACGAGATGGAGTCATTTTTTTCAAAATAAATTCCATCGCTCGTCACCATCCCGTGTCTGTTAACTTGGATTCTTTCCATCTTACCGACTTTGAAACCCTCCCATATTTCCCACCCACTGGCAGTATTGATGAGCAGGAACACATTGGATTCCGGTAGAACGTACGCTTCATTTAAATGCATTTCGAACGTCTCGAACGCAATCGCCGATGTGTTCATCACGCGACTTTCGTTTCGCCGTGAGTTTATTAGTATCCAATCATTTTGCATGTTAAAAAGTCTGTGTTTTGAAGCCTGCGAGCGCATTAGATATAATATTATTCATAGGTAGGTCGCCATTATAATTTGATTACTTATTATTTTTATTTTTTTTAATATGGTTTATAATGACGTGAATGGATTGCCCTCAGTTTACGATATAGTTTTATAAAATTAATTATCGAGCTCATTTAGCTTATGAATAAATAACCAAAAGCTATTTTCGATATTATAAGCGTTTCAATAGGAATTAAAAATTGCAACGTAAAATGTATTTATTATATTGTAAATTACACTAAGTACAGTCAGACGTCAGTAAGACTGATACAATGATATTTACGCGTGTCTTAACAATATTATGAAATGTATGGTATTATTGTGTTGAAAAACATATATAGGTGCATATTATATAATGAATTCATCGTATAAAATTAACGACGCGATAGAAATCTATCAAATCCACCGAAACCATCTTGTTTTGAAAAAATATACATACTGCAGACTCCACCCGCCATTGATTCTGCCGAATAATATTCTGCATATGGATATTATGAACCTATATACCTATAGACTTTGTCGGCTATATCTACTGTTCATTGTTGGTACCACCACCATATCGATTCTTCCTAGCCTCAGATTCATAAAAATGGTAGAAACCAGTCATACGTTTTATACCGCATAGATATTTCACTGAATATTGCTTATTAAAATAATTAATTTATAACACAAGTCATAATGTTAAATTTAATATTTTAATAATGTAGATAATTATTTTGTATTAACATGTTGTATGATTTATTTAAAATACCTATATCTTGACTTATATGATATAGATACTTTATATAATTAATGTAGAATATAATTAGTATTATTTATTTGAAAAAAAAAACATTAAGCAACGAACCATAACTACAAACACTTAAAGCTAATGATTTTTAAATATTTAAATATTATATTTAATTTAAAGCTTGGCATAATTGATAAGTTGTTATCCACACATCATTGTAAAATCAATACATTCATCGCTTCACTAAGAATCTAACATAATGTTAAAAAATAACAGCAGAATACCTTCCAAAATAACGTGGTCAGGATCTGAACACTGCAAGACACGTCGACCAGAATCCCATATCTGTACCAGGTTGCGTGCACTGGAATCAGGGACGGACGAAAATTTACCGATATGTCGGCCGACGACAGTGCCAATAGTAGTCGGCTGTTTGCGTCTAAAGAACGTCATGCGTAAAATATGAGTGTTATATATATTGTCAGTATGGTTTTTTTCTGTTCAGATTTTCAAAAACCACAGCGGCTACAAAACAAAAATAAAAAAAAATTCACCTGTGGGCCAGCATGTGGTAGCCGTTACGGTTTGCACGTGTTTATGTGCAAACACTCTGGTCAACGCGTTTATCAAGCCATCGTATTCCACCGACGTCCTAAATGTCGAGGCCGTAAGACACAACCATAATAATATCATAGGATTTTGCATTTCGATTGGTGCCTACAAAACGATTAGTACCTACAAAAAACCAAACGAAAAATGTCAATTGATTCGAACCCTCAACTACTCACCCTACACACGAATGGCACACTTTTTTAGTCAAATAATAGCGCTGGACTATCACTATTTAAATATAAACTTTATATTGAGAGAGTGGGAAAGTTGAGTCACGAGTCGCGTGTTTAATTTTTTTTTCTATTTCACCTGAAAAACAGAATATAGGTATTTAGTCAATATTTGATTTAGATGTATCTAAAGTGGGTCAGATATTATATTTATATCACATATTATATCAAAGGATAACTAAAAAAATAATGTGTATGATATTTTATTAATATAAATATTACATTTTATTTATTTTATGAATTGTAGACATATTATTACATTGTTTTATTTTATTATGTAGGAGCACTTTGTTGAAACAGTCAAGTATCAAAAAAAATATTATTAATATACTATGAAAGATTTTATTTTTATTTTTATAGTATTGTTGTGTAGCAACACTCAACAAAAATTATCATTTTTCAGGTATCGTTTAAAACAAAAATTACTTTAGATATTTTAACTTATTATGCGTCGTATGCATATAATTATTAATTTATATAATATCTACTCGATTGAAAAAAACCAGTTTGATAGTAAATTGGAAAAGTTGTTAGGTAGTCAATTATCCAGAGTACTTTAATTCAACTTAAAACACGTTCACAATGATAATTATTTCCTTAAAATAAATTTGTTTATCAAGTTAAAATTTTGTTTTTAAAAATGTTCAAATATAAAATAATTAATTAGGATATTTAACTTCTCAAGAGTATCACCTTATTTAGAGTTAAGCCTAAGTAGGTTTCAACGTGAAATACTAGTGAAACAATATTAACTAGTGGTAAGAGTGTGTTTACACGACTTTTTTTATATGATTATCTGACATTTGGTATATAATATATTATATAATATTATGTACCTACTACTGAATTGATATAAGACTGATACAAGATTTATGTGGTTTTTTTTTCTAACGATTATTGTGACTAATTTACAATTTCAATTCCAGAAAACTTAATTTAATTTAATTTTTAGTTTTTAAATCATAAGCCAAGTGTCACTAAGGGTTTTAACGGCACCTATTACTTATAGATTATCCGAATCAGTAATCCCTCACTCATTCTTATAAGTTATACTTGTATGCAAAATAACATATAATAAATTATGTACATAAATTAATATAACTAATAAATAATAATATTTTTTCTTGCAACAGTGTGCCACTAATTAAATATTAATAGCTGATGGAAAAACGCAAAATATTTCTGTAAGTTGTGTTGCCTATACTAACGGAGTTTTGGATTATTTAATGTATTTTCCTATAATATAATTTAATCAAGTAAATATTTTATAAATAATAGGTACATTAATGATTTTAAATTGTTATTATTTTTTTTTTGTTCTCTATAGACAATGTAACTTTCAAAATATTTAGACAGATAATTAGTTTTGGTAATTTCTATTTCAAATTATTTATAATACGAATCCATTCGCAGAATTTTACAGAACGTGGGTATTCACTTATTTCCATACCGTCACGATGTACTATAAAGGAAAATTTACTATTTTAGAAAATATTAGATCTACCTACTGTATTAATATTTGATAAATAAATTACATATAGTGTTTATAATTACATACAGTATAGTAAAATATCCTTAGAAATGGAGGCCAACATGGAGGTCTTCATTTCAAATGGTTTAACAATTTAATATTTAAATCAAATCTAACTCATCTATTCGAGATTCCTACTCAATGACAAGGTTACACGCCTACTAGATAGCATAGGTAGCAAGCTAGTATTATTTGTTACACTTCACTTTTATTGAGTTTGGCGCTAACCCACTGAAATGTCAAACTTTTCAATATTTATAATATAATTTAATAAATAGTTACCTATTTTATTGTACCTATGTATTATAATAAGTTTTAGTATTATATTATTGAATATTACAAAGACATTTTAAGATAATATATGATATTATTTTGAGTATACTGTAAAACTGGTTAGGTAGATACAGTTTTCAATTTCAATTGCATGCAATTTTTCAACAGAAATATCAAGCGAACATATTAATATAATTATTGTAAAAAGTTGATGGTTATGCTGCAATGGAATATAATTACGACCAAATTAATTATTTTATAAGATATATTCAACGTATAATGTAAAAATATTTTTATTTTTTGAAACCCTTTTTAGTGCAGCTATACATTTTGACGAGAAGGAATTGGCCCAACCATGTCATCGTGCATCCCGTACCTGTACAGGTGTTTTCGCTCGCCTCGTAATTTGGTTTCCTGTCTGTGTATTTGCGGATACCCTTCATGTCGGCTGACGTACTGCATGCGTCCACCAAAAAGTTCCTGGTAGCCAGTTAGCCATCGCTTAAGTAGTTCGATCCTGCAGCGCGCTGACCTTATTCAAACAGCTCGGAACCAACATTCACTATAATAAGCTCTTGCTGGTTCCAGATATCCGCAGTCACTGTCTATGCTTCCGCCACGTGCACCACGATCTCCGTCGACTGAGTGTCGTTATTTGGCACCACATCACTTCCGGCCACGAGTTCCGGACGTCCACAGACAAAAGGAACACGCGACCACCTTCAACTGGTTGCCCGGAGACTTCAAAGAACTAGGCGCATATGTCTCTAATGATTGACCTGTCATGCCTGTTTAACAAAAACGTTGAATGTTTCCATAAATTTGTCACAGGACGCATTCGTTTTCGCCACGTTTAACCGCAACTCGGAAGACGTCAAACTTGCTCAGCACACAGTCGTACGCGCTGAAACGTCAATTCCGACCACCACCAGCATGCTCAGCACGGTCACTTGTGTAGAATATCGTACTATATAGGTACCTAAGTATTCATTTTTTTATTTTACGAAAAAAGTGAAAGTATTTTTTAGTCCTATTATCTGTAGATTAAAATTGGGTTTCATTATAATATGTGCATATATATGTAATCCTTTAATATAAATAAAATATTCGTTTAAGTCTTAAAACTAATTTGGCAAAAATGCGGAAAAATGTTCGACAATTATTGTCATTATCCGATCTAATTATAAATATAACACGACAATTTAAAGTAATATTGTGAATTGTATGAAGGTGGTCGAAACAAGACAAGTGCTATATTATACTACAAGAATATTTTACACTATAACATAATATTATTACCCACCCTCACATTAAAAAAAGGAATTTTCAAAGACGATAAATGTTAATTAACGATAACTCCGTGGATCCTCGCTAATATTTTATAATAAGTCTATTTAATTCCAAAAATGTATGAGAAATAAAGTTGAAACTATTTACAATTAAAACAATTTATTGTAGCTTCAGTGGTGTTTAAAAGTTTCTTAGTTTTACGATTTTCTCAAAAAATAATAAATTTCAATTTTACCATTTTGACAATATTTTACAACGAACTTCCGTTGAATTATACTGTCACTTTATGAAATATTTTCAGTAATATCACCTCCTCTCCACCAACCTAAAAAAAAATATAATAATAATAATAATAATATAAGAATTGCATGTAAAGCCCGTAAATTCCTCGCATTGCTTATTGGAAGTACTAAACTAAATAAAAATACAACTACCGCCGGAGCAACATATACACGCTTGTCACGTATATTACATGTTATTATTATGTATACTGTTCCCGAAAAGCATAATATAAAACATAATAAATTCAATGTCGGGTAGTACGAGCTGCTATATTGTAATAATATACGTAGATATAATAAACAAATGATAAATCATCATTAATTTAATATAACATTATTATAACATTATATTGTGATAAATATAAAATACGATTTTCGTACGAATTTTTCGTCCTTTAACGGAAAAATAAAATGTCTTCTCCTGTTAATAATAATAATATTATAGTACCTACACTGTATTATAAATTATAATAGCAATTATTATTTACCACAACTTACAGTTCGTCCTCGACATCACTCATCGCTGCAGCAATATAGTACGATATAAATGATTCGTGTATAGACGGCGGATCGTGCTGTGGCGTTAAAAAAACGTACCCATTTGATAATAATAAATTATAACAATACGTCTTGTCCCCGAGACCTCTTATGTCACGGATGAAAATTATTATCGTAAATCATATCGCGATAACCGTAGTCGACCGGTTTGTCAGACTGTTGGCCAAAAACCACGTCGTATCCACTGAGCAGAAGTGCGTAACAAAAAAAAAAAATTAATACACCGGCACTATATAAACCAACACAGTCTTGTGCAGAAGGGTGGGGGTGACGGGGATGAAGAAAACAAACATCGGCTCGCATATTATCTAAGGTGGTTGTTATATCATATGCGTAGTAGTCTGTCGCCGAAAAGCCGTTTGCCTAACGAATACATCAAACCTGTACAGCACTACAACAACAGTAGCACTCTTTCCCTCACTCTCTCCCTCTCTCCCTCTCTCTCTTTCTCTCTCTCTCTCTCTTTCTCTCTCACTTTATACATGTATATATTTCTCTTTTTCTATATACATAGTGTAGAGTTTATGGTAGGTACGTATTGAAATGAAAATATGAATCATTTATCGATCGTAAAAACAATGTTTGAAAAAAAATAAAATATTCGTACTATACCGCATATACAAAAAACGTAATATTATATTTTTTATCGACAAACATCGGAGGAACTGGTCTTGAAATTAAAAATTGAATTCGACCGATGAGTGAAGACTTTTTTCATCTTCTGTCGGTCTCAAATTCCGTTTTTATTTCTTTTAAATTGTTTTATACGACTTGCACCGCCACGGTGACTGCAGCTGCACTGTTGTAATATGGCAGTTAGTATCTGTAATGTATATGTGTATGCGTGTGTGTGTACAATTTCCCGAGTTCTTTTTGTCCACCGCTCGACGGTTATAATATCATTAAAATTAATTATCGAAAGACCTAACATGCTTACACGCGCGCGCTCACGATTATAAAGAGTAGTCGACCACGGCAGCGGCCGAGTACACTGCACAAGACGCTTTTACAATCATTTCACAAAGCACCGATGATAGAGGTACAATGGAGGTACCGACATATAATACGGCTGGTGTGGTGCGGCCGTTGACTAGCTCTTTCTTCGGATTAATAATAAAATCGTTTAGTCCTCGGTGTCTATGCGGAGACGGTGGAAACGGCAGTAGTTGTAGGAAAACTCGAGAGTCGATTCGTGTACAATAAAACTAATAGTAATGATAATGGATAATGATATAATGATATATTATTATATTATGTTGTGTTTATGGTCGGTCGCTTAGCCTTATACCTAGTATGAGTATACAAATGCGTCTGTAAATAATATTATACACACACACGCATCATGTTTTTTTTTCACTCGCATAACGCATAATATACACATTAAAAGCACTGACAATAAAAATTAATAATGAAAGAAAACGAACGAGCGCGAGTTGTTTTTTTCCTCCGGTCGTAATGTTCTTTTTGACACTCACACACTATAATATTATCACGATATCCGTATTTTACGAGTAAACACTAACCGATAATGATTTATCTGACTGCCGTGTAAGTCCAACGAGCGCGTCTCGTGTGTGGCTGAAATTGTTTCCGTCGTCGAAAAGAACAGAGTGCGCGCACACTTTGAACGGAGCACATTTTTTGAAACTTTAATTTTTTTCAGTATGTGTAAGTTGTCGTCGACGAGAGCAAATCACGTACATTTAGAGCAGCGTTGTGGTGTGCCAAACCTTAATTAAATTACAATAATATTATTATATTATTATGTGTGAAATATGAACCTATCGATTTGATGCCAACCGCGACGATATGATGTGTAGTAAATCACAATAATGATCGTTATCCTCGACGGTCGACCACGGAATTTGACGGTTCTTCCATGATATAGTGGCGGTGACTTTTTCTTCCACCTTCGAAATATCAAATCGGCGGCTGCCGCTGCTCGTGGCGGTAACTAATCGTTTCAGATCGGGAAAAAAGAATTGTCGATGATTTATAAACGACATTACGAGTTATGACAAATAATAATATTGTTCTGAATACCTAATAACATACAATATTTCTATTTCTCGTATCATATATTATTATAATAATATGCTGTATAGCTATAGCTGCTATTGGTATTGCGCTGTTCGATTTATGTACATGGGTAGGTAGTATTGCGGAAAATATAAATGCCATTCTAAAAATACAATGTCAACTAAACGTTGTGAAAAAAATCGAATGGTTGTGCGGTTTGCAAAGTGATCGATCCGAATAAACGTGTTAAACGAGATTAACTGCAATAATTGCGACTGGCGAGTGTAAGTAGGTATACGCACACCTCGTATGTATGTATATAATAAATTTAACAATATAATCGCTGCGTCGGACGTTTATTCGCAACGAGTTTTTTCAATAATTCATCTGCAATAATCACTAAACATACTCCCGTGCTATAATAAATAATGATGACAATAATAATAATAATAATAATAAAAACAATCTTCGTTTTTAGACAATAATATTGGCCGGTCACAGTAAGTTCGATGTGGCACTTAATATACGAAGAAACTAAATGCGTCACGATTTCACATTATTCATTTTCATGAAATATACGTCTTTCCGTTAATCTTGTCGGCTGCTGATAAGTATATAATATATAGTGCAGAAAACGACCGTAGCTAATGACGAAAACCACGCGAAACGCCTAAATGTCTGTCGGTGCAACATTTTCATTGCCTCTTCCACGATTAAGTTTTTTGACGATTGCGCTAAACAAAAATATGATAATATTATTCGAGTGTCATTTAAATGTAACGGATCATGGATCTATCACGATATATTAATACCGTAAATATAGATATCTTATATTATTATTATATATCTATATAGATCTTGTATTCTTATTTTATATTTTATTTTATTTTATATACTTATTGAGAAATTTTTTTCTTTTTGAGAAAGGATGTACCTATCCAAATCTTTTGTTTCATTCTAATGTTGCATTTTAAATTACTATTATTACTACTGTTAACTCTCTACTCCATCGCAAGCTTGGGCTTAAAGGAGTAGATATATTTCTTTATTTATACGATTTATTGTACATCAAAGAAAATTTTATTAATAAAAAAAAAATTAAAAAAATATCAACCCCGTAAATATAACGATTTATACTATACTATAACTCTAGAAAACAATCGCTTCTCCGAAAATGCATCCGAAGGTGTGACCCGATAAGTTCATCGAAATATTTTTTACCGAGATTTAATACAGATAACAATAATATGTAGGATTAAAATTGTTAGACTGGAGTTAGGGTCTCAATATTTGTTGTCAAAATAATATATAAGTAATCAAAAAATAATCTGTTTATATTATACCAGTTTATACAGTAGTATTACCTGCGCTTTAAAGGACGTGATACCCGCATGTGTTGTCTCCGTCTTACAAGTGCGTACCAAACAAATTGTACGTTCAACAGAACACAAGTAGCTCCGTTAGTTTAAAAATTAAAGTGAATTGACTTCTTATAAAATCTAAAGGTAAGACTATTATCTAGACAACCTTATGGGCTTTTTATTATATTTTTATTTTAAAGCGAGTTATGAGTATTTTAAAATTGTAAATATTATGTTCATCTAATAACTGTGGGAGCATAAAATAATATTATAACAGTTAAAAATGTATTTTTCTTAAAAATATACTTGACTAAAATGTTTAGTTGTTTTAGGAAGTGATTTAATAATTCATACATGGTCGACATTTGTACTGTAACTACTTATATAGCTTTTTTAACCATTCCAATATCCAGGGATCTAATATACCTGCATTGCTATGATGATAAAATTATACTTACAATTTGTTTTACCAACAGTTACGTTCGAAGAAATTACAATTTATGTGTATACAATAAAATAGATGACATTTTGTATTAGCTTTAAATATAACATTATTACCTACCTATAAAATATATATTTAAATTTGTTTGTGTAAAACTAGCTTGACATAATATAATATATTACAATAATTTACAATAATTTACCTTAACCTAGTTAAAACCCTGTTACTGCGTATAAAATATAATATAATAATATATTAAATCTAGTTCACCACGGCTACATTTATTCATTTATATCCAACGCTAACTTTCAGCAATAATTGCTATCTTTATGAGTGTTTATGATTGTGTACAGATTACGGAACAAGTTACGTATTTTATCGCATTATAATATAGATGTGTGTACATCGTTAAACGTTTCTGTGTCCATTTCACGTAGCGGTCATCGTAATCTCTATCCGTTTCACGAAATGCGTATAATAATAATTTACACTAAATGCGAATTCATAAAAATTTGTTCCAACGCAATTGGGTCCAGACGGGTTTATTTTCCCCACAGCGATCGATAGTCAATATTTAATTTATTTTTCTCGACGTACCTATCTGAATTTATAATTATTAATTAGTACAAATGCATGCTATCGTAGATACCTACTATTAGCTATAATATATTTATGGTATTTTCGTATAGAGTGATTTCGCGGTTCACTGCTTAGAGTGCTTAGACTATGCCATTTATACATAGGACTGTGATCTTATCATTACCTAGCTGTAATTATCTGTGGAGTATTTTATTTCCCGTTTTTTTCTAACCTCACTTTTCGGTAGAGTTGTGCTTTTTATAAGTACATGCGTACATAATTAAATGGAGTGAAGTGTAAAAACTAAAATTATATTACAAATTATGGTTAGATCATTCCATTGTCGGTATAGATAGAGATCAGTTTTTAAGTAGGTACCTATAGGACCAAGGTACGTACACGGAAAATTACCACTGCAGAGGTAATAATCTGTCGCGGCAAAAACGAATACAAATATATATCAAATACAATAATACAGAAGTATGAAATTTAATGACGATGGGTCTTTTTATAGTAAATACGCTTATTATTCACTAAATAACTATATTTTATTCGACATTTTGTTGTTTTGGAAAAAATGTGCGTATAATGCAATTTATATAATATATTTTTTTTAAATTCTGTTATGTTTAAATTAAAACAATTTTGGTATTTAAATGGTAACATATAATATTTTATACTTAAGTATTTTACGCTCTGAAACAGACAATTATTTTGTACATCACTTTGATCGTCTAAACACTGTAATATGAAATGTTTACGTCAATAATTATTTTGTTCAAATAAATGATGAAATATTCAAAATATAGAGTATGGATGTAAATTGTAGAGTATTACTATTAAAAATAACTGAGTGTTGATACTGTGGTTTCACCCAAAACCCTTCGAAGTCAACAGGAAACAAAAATGGTTATCAAATAAATATGCATAATATGACTTATAATTTTCACGTGTTTTCAAAAATATTTATAATTATTATTATTTTGATAACTCCTGGAAAGAAAGTGCTAAATTCATTTTTTTTTTAATTCGACTTTTTGTATACCTACTTATAAAAGTTTATTTATCAATAGTCTATAATTATAACTATTCATTTTTTTGATACTGAACAGAATATATTTTATTTTTTATTATTTATTTTTTAAATTGTGTTTTGCTTAGAACAAACCCATACTATAAGACTTCACGCAGAATAACTTCGTTTATTTTTGGATTTAACAATCGTTTAAAATCATTCTTTAGCTACTAAAGTAGATAATATATAACAGTTAAACAATTTCTCTCCTAAACTATTTGATATTTTGAGTTAGTGCTGAGCCCACGAGCTGTTTCAATAATCACATATACCTAGTAATTTACATAACATTATACAATCTAAGGGTGCCGAAAAAATATTGTCCAACCAGTTGTAATAATTATTATTCGTACGTGGTCACGTACTCGCGCTGGCCGTTCGTGTCAATCAAAATTTGCAGGTGATATCCCGCGAAATAATTTATCCAGTAGTTTTCGCACATACACGAATCCCAGGCGGAGAATATAATATGCGGTGGAGGTCTGAGCTCGTATCGGTCCGCGTGGCGACGGACCATAACGTTAACATATTATTATTATTATTATTATATGATATAATAATCGGGTCGTTTCTATTCACTGTAAACGACGATTTCCGCAATACGCGTTTAAATAATAATAATATTGGCAATTCCTATGCGACCCCGCGAGCCGTCCGCGTACCTTTAACGAATATTATAATAATATTTTAAACGTATACACCTATCCACCGTGGACGTGATATGGCCCTGTTTTGGCATGGTGTCGAGAACGCACACACAATTAATAACGCGCGGAAAAATTAAAAACTCACAATAATGAACCGCGGCAGAGAGGTATATATCGCGTGTATAGTTTAGGCGTACGCCTTAGTGACCAGTGCCAATGTATAATATTATTATATTATTATTATGGTTATATGGAGGTGAGCATGAAAAAAAAAAAATTCAAACGTGCTGTCGATACCTATAACAGCATTATATTATATATATTGATATTCACACGCTCGTCGCGGAGTGTTAATTATCGTGGGGACTGTTGTAGCAGTTTAATATTCCAGAGCCGATTTCGATTTTTCGATGGTTTTAACCGTCTCCCTCCCAAAGTATTAGACCTCTTCGCTTCGCGTTATGGCACTTAAGTAATAATAGCAATTTATATTATAATAAAACAATAATAATATAATATTATTATTATTATTATTATTATTTATTTAATTATTATATTTTAATTCGTACATAATAAATACCACCGTCTCACGTCTGATGTTATCTCAGTATGCCTAAATAATTGTCACTGTACTCAAACTCAGTCGTCGGAGAAAATAAGAAAATGTTGAGTTAATAGTCAAAGGATTTTATGGTTATTGATTCGAATGAGCTCGGAGTACGATATTATTCGATACTCACAATCACGCCTAAGTGAATACTTTATTACTTAACGTATTTGAAGATAATTTTTAAAATGTTAACTATAATTTTAAGTATTCGAGTATTAAGCACTCAGTCATTTTTAAATATACTTAAAACATTGTTTTTAGTAAAATTGTTCTTCACTGCATGTATAAATTACATCATATTAGTGGAGGCATGACTGAAAAAAAATCAGAATTAACAGACTTTATTGCTGAATATTTATAAAATTATAGAACAATACCTGAAGGTCACCACTCTTCTGTGATAAAATAAAATGGATAAAATGAATACCATTACTGACAAAATGTAGGTAATATAAATTATAGAATAATTATACAATATTATATATAATATGACATTAAAGTATAATTATATGCATATACCAATTTGAATAATTAAACAATATAACAATAGAAAACGAATAATAATCGTATTTATATACATATAGATAGATACAATATATTTTATTAAAATTGATTCAATCGTCTTTACTTTTATTTTTTTTTTTTTTCATTGAACTTAAGCCCGGCAACTATAGCTGTTTTTGTTGTTTTTATAGTGGGGGGAATGGTTGGTTGAAACACGTTTTTAGGTTTGACAGAATTTCAAGTTGGGCACCCGTAGGTTTCTACCATGCCCGGGTGGAGGATGGCGGCATCTCTCTCCGGACACCGTGACTTGTCCGAAGAAAAATGCATGGATCGAACCGGCGTCGGTGCGCGTCACAACCGACGCCTTAGTCCGCTCGGCCACTTCGTCCCCCTGTATTTATTTTATTATGAATAATAAATGCCGAACGGCTTTTAGTTATAATTAATTATAAATGTATGAAGACAACAAAACAAAAAATATTAAATATTATTAATAACTAAGAATAAATACTTAAAAAAACGTACAATTTATTGAACAAAATAATGAGGAACATTTCTATCCCACACCATTCTAGTCAAATGTGTATTATTTTTCTCAAAATTGATTTGACTCAATGGTAAATTAAATATCTCAGGCGCCATAAGTTATATTGCCGAGTAACCGAATACTGAGACATTTTAAAAAGTTTAGTGTATTTATACGGTTGCTTAACTGTCACTGTCGTAATACAATGGGTATATTAAAACTCAACGCCTTTTCTATGCCTATACTCTATACCAGTGGTTTTCAAACTGGGTACCGCGGCACACTGGTGTGTCGCGAGCATTCACTGAGTGTGCCGCGGTCTTTCGGAAAGTTCAACAATTCGTACGATAATGAAATTATAAAAATATAATTAATAAAAATTTGTTAGCCCATCAACCACACATTTCTAATTAAATGTACGTATATAATTATAAATCAATGCAATTTTGATCATCTAATTATTCAGTGCAAAAAAAAAAGGTCAGTGTGCCGTGAAAATTTTTTGAGGAGCACGGTGTGCCGCGTTCAATAAAAGTTTGAAAATCACTGCTCTATACAGTCCACTCATAGAACCTAAATAACAGATCCGTAGTCATAGGGAGGTTGTGCAAATTCCTTATATCATCCTAATATCATCCACTACTGGTGGTCAGGGGAAACCCATTTAAACAATAATCGTACGTCAATATACCTCGCGTGTTCGTTGAAATTATATATTAAGTAATTTTACAATTCCCTACGTTCAGAGATAATGCGACTGCAATATTACATCAATTCGTACTACGTTTATCTGGAACTTTTTGAACTACGAGACAATCCTCGATGTTCGAAATAGGTTAGAATATTTTTGAGACGTCAGTAAAAAAAGGACCCGACAAGGAGAAATAACAGAAAAAAACGGTATTTATAAAGACGTTAAATAGTAATGGGGAGACTAGGTACCTTGTGGAACACGCCAGACGTCGTACTAAAAATTAATGTGTTAACGTGTTTATACATATTACAGTAGTCAGTAGCTCTATAAATTGAGCGTCCTATTTTGACTTTGGTTTTTGAGAAACACGAGAGCGAACATTTTAGCTCTGAGTATTATAAATAAATCGAAAGATACAACGAGCTATACTAGGCATATAGTAGTGATCGGGGCTCTCCAATACAGTACGGTGATTTTCTGTAAAATATAGTTTATAAAAAATATGCATAAATAAAACAGAGTTGCTGTCTAAATTTTCACAAAACCACAACAGTCCATCGGAATAAAACATAATAATATTGCGTACAATGTACATATATACGCCGTTTATTATAATCACGTTTAATGTTATCAATCATATACATATTATAGTGTTATCGAAAAGTGTAAGTACGGGCTGTATTACGCACATACTTAAATTTTCGTTTAATGTTATTTGTTTTGTTCAATACCAAAGTGTTGATTACTTTAAGCGACGACCGCTGTGTATAATATATTAGTAATTAGTAAATATCGACAGTAAATACCTCGACGGTATAATATATAAGATCTGTGCAGTCGCTCCGGATCCGTCGATTTTTTTCCCTTTTTTTAAATAAATTTGGGCCGTCCGCGTAACCCTTAATCTTTTCTGATAACACTTAGTTCCAGCGTAGACACATTTACGTCATAGGTATTATACATTTAAATACATTCAAGAATGAACGTAAAATGATAAAAGCGGTACGTCCCATTCCGTAATTATTGTAACTCGTGTTACACGTAGGTACCTATATTATAAGTAATTGCACTCCGAATAAAACGACCCAGACGCGCGTGCGTCGTATTAATGTATTGCGATGATCATAATAGTAATAATAACAGTCCGTACAGATCTCAAAAGAAAAGTAATGATAATTATTATTGTCGTTGTCCGTCCGTCCGCCGCAGTCGGCCGAACGTTCGTGACCGGACTGCGACAATATTATACCACACGGCAAAGGGCAAACCATAAAACGATATATATATTTTTAAATGTATATATAAATATTGTTGGCTCGTCGCAAACGTCTTGTTCTCGGAAATCCGTGGCACGAGTCGAGAGAGAGAGAGAGAGAAAAACGTCGTAACCTATTCGGTTGAAAAATTATAACTTCCATCGCTTCCAATCAATCCGGCGCTGGCTTCATGTACCTATACTCATTTGATGAATTACAGTCGTTATATGCTTCGCCGCGACTTCATAAACTGACTATTTTTTTTTTTTTCACAATTTCTTAACGAAATAAAATGTACAGTTTGCGTATGAGATGGCACGCGAAAACATTCCAATGCGCAATAATGCGTATGTCGTATATATGTATAGTATATACTTACTTCATTATCGAGTTAGATTTGTATCGAATGTACTGTATGATTATACGTTAATTTATACTTCCTGCAGAGGTACATATATTGTTAATAATGTAGGTATCTACCTGCACATTAAGTTCGATTAAAAAACTGAAACGTACCTACTTGTAAATAATTATTATTGTCTGTATATGGTCTAAAACGTTTTCTTAGTAAGTACCAATGTTTAGTGTAAGTTTAATTTCTCGACGAACACGTTACAGCTGAAACATAAATGTAATTTTTTTTTTTAAATTCTATTATAATCTTTTTAATAAAGTCTGAGGTATTCAAGAATTAATATTCTTTTTTGTGATTGCAGGTTTCGTACAGTACTCTTATTATTTTTTTTCATTCAAACTATTGATTAATTATTATGTTAATAAAGTAATGTACGAAAAAATTACAGCGGATATAATTAAAAGCAGTCGACATTGAAATATTTCAATACAATAATAATAATATATTATACGGTTATATATGGTTGTCATCGTTGATTCATCAAATACCGTTCACATAGAATATGTAATATATTTAAATTTAATGTATTCTTAATTAGATTCCAATAAACATGTCTAGATTAATTTAAGCAGTTGTTATAGTTAGCCGAAGAGATAATGTTGTATAATTGTATTGCTTATAAAGTAAGGTCACCACCACGAGTTCTTTTTAATGAACTAGAGATCGGTGTTTTACCGTAATAATAATATAGTACCTTATATTACTATGTATATTGTTATAGTTACACAACGCGTGCACGTTGGATATTATAGTACGACGTGTAGCATTGTACGATAATTATATTGGTCTCACATAAATCGTAAGATGAAAACCGCGTAGGTAATATAAATCTCTTAGTGTTTTTGTGCTGATCAAAATAACGACGTTCACATTATAATAATATACCGACGATTGAATTATAATTTTCT
Source organism: Sitobion miscanthi (assembly GCA_008086715.1). Taxonomy (NCBI): domain Eukaryota; kingdom Metazoa; phylum Arthropoda; class Insecta; order Hemiptera; family Aphididae; genus Sitobion; species Sitobion miscanthi. Next base: position 7,461,270 of record CM017797.1, read on the forward strand.
GTTACAATTTATTTTCCGTTGTTTTATTGGCATTGTGTAAAGGCCTCATTAATCAAGTGGGTTACATTAAGGTATATAATTATATGCAAATGAACGACTAGGACTCGCCGTGTATGCGTGTAGAATGTGTGCAGGGCGTAAAAGGTATTTATAAAATCTGTATTATAACATTAACATACGAAAAAGAATATTTCTATCCAACACAAGATTCAGGTGCATAATATTATGTATCTACGTACATAGAGAAACAAAATGTATTATTTTATTAATAATTACAAGTTATTTTGCAATGCAACGCAATTAAATAGCGTAATAATGATATTTATTATTAGTCTAAAATTATATGCATATTAAATTTTTTTTACTATTTATTAATAATTCCGTATGTTGCAGTCGTTTATTCGAGGGACTATAGACAGGTACTTTTTTATTATGTTATAAATAAATTGTTATTCAACATGCAAATTTATTGTTATTTATAACCTTGATGTGAAATGAATCAATGCGCCTATAAACAATTTCAAATGACCATTGGAGCAATAAGAATGCAATACATCGTTTTTAGTGGCTTCAGGAAGTATACGGGTCAATATAGTTACTAATCTTTTATACAATTTAATGACAATGAGATTTTTTTATTTTTAATACAGTTTTTGTAACCTATAATTAAATGCAAATAATTTAAAAACATAATATTCCTTTATCGTGCACGAAAAAAAAACAGACAAATCATAAATCTTATTTTCATTGGACAGAAATCTATATTTGTCCTATAACGGGTTTTTACTATTATACTTGTAAACAATTTTCTGGTCAATCGTTTTATAGAGATTTATCTTAAGTTGAAAATTTAACACACATAGTGTTTTTTTTTAAATTTTAAAATTTTTATGTATTTACAATATACCTACATGCTTACAATATTATCCAATTGTATTAATACGTTCATTATAAGGAAATCCAGAAATGTTTTGACTAATTTATACATTTTTAACTAAGATTTGTTTAACTCTTTAAATACTTTAGATACCTTAAATATTTTTTTTAAGGAAACTTACTGTTTGTTAAATATGATGTTATACTCGAATATTATTGAGTATTAATAGTTATTATTTCTTAGTTTACACTATGATACTATCAATACACGTATTGATTTAACAATGTGATTTTTTTCGTCTGTCATCACCTTTTATAGCCTGTGTTTAACAAATATATTTTTAATGGGTGGGGTTAGGTATATGAAAAAATTATATTTATAGGTATGTATATATATACCAAAACATTATTTTAATCCAAGTAAAAAAAGGTGGGTAATTGGATGTCGCTCTACTGTATAATAGGTTACAAGTGGTTACAAGTGGATGATGTTAAATTTTAATTCAATGATATTCATTGTATAGAAAAACGATTCTGAGCGAAAACAATCAGTCAGCCTATGATATTACCAAGTATATTTGATGATATTATTGTGAATAAAGTAATTTATATATAACCTATTTACGTGGAGTCTTGTTTTCAATTTTCAATCCTTAACTATAAAAGTTGAACATTTTATAAATTTTTAACTACAAAATAATTATTAAATTTTAAATTTGATAAATTTTGTCAAAATTTGAACTTTAAATGCTTATAAAAAAAAATTGCGCGTATGTATTTTTAATATTTTTCAACTGTTATTGTAATAATATATCAGGAGCCTTGCATTAAATTTTCACGCTTTTTCACTCAACAAATAAAATTTAATTGATATTTATAGAAAAAAAAACTAAAAAAATTTAAAACTGACTATGTCCGTAAATAGCTCAAAAAGAGTCAAATTATTTTCAAAATTTAATCGTGTATAGAAAATGCTAATATAAATATTCAGTGAAATTTTCAAGTATCTACAGTCATGCATTTTTTAATTAAAATAAAATAAGAAAATCGTTACATGAGAAATCAAGTGAATATCAAATGTTGTAAAAATATGAATTTCAAACGCTCATAAAAATTTAATTTGAGTTTCTTGTAGACATTTTTTTTTTTGATAAAGGTAGACAAACTTATGGATAATCTTGTATTACATTTTAAAATCTTAGATTTAATAAGAAACATTTTTATGAATTCTCAACTTAAAATAATTTGCTAATTTTCGTGATTTTTCGTATTTTGTCAAGATTTGAACTTTAAATGCTTATAAATAAAAACTGTGACTCAGGATTTTTAATATTTTTCAAATAACATTTTAAAAATACAGTAGTAGCCTTGTATTAAATTTTCAAGTTTTTTTACCCGACAAATAAAGTTTTATTGATATCTATAGAGAAAAATACTAATAAAATTGGAAACTGAAAATGTTCCTTAACAGTTCAAAACAAATCAAATATTTTTAAAATTTTATCGTGTATAGAAAGTGCGACTATAAACAATCAGTGATAATTTCATGTATATACATTCATTTGTTTTAGAGTTACACCAAAAACCAAAATTGGTTTTCTTGAAAAGTGATTTTGCGTAAAAATTTCCATTTTTCCTTAATTTTTCTTTTATTTTTCACGGCGCTTTTGAAAACTACTGGAAAAATTTTACTTTTGACTCCCACAGTTCTAACTAGGTTCATTTTCCTATCAGAAAGAAGAAAATCCAACTACTTTTACTGTCCTAAAAGTGATGACAGACACAAAAAAAAATAAAAAAAAGCACACATCATTGTTAAATCAATACATTCATCGTTCCACTCAGAATCTAAAATATAAAAGTGGGTGCGTTCAAACAGTTGGCCACCGTGTTCTGTAGGTACTATTTTGAACGGTAAAATAACTTAGATTTTAGACTCTATGATAGCGTTCTTGTTGGTACTTAGAAGGGTTAAACGTAAAAAATTTCCTGTACTTTTCATAAAAATTGTGAATAAAATATAAAATAAATTTCTAATTTGGTTGTAATTTCAAAGGGATTAATCATAGGCACTTGAAATGTTCACCAAATTATAATTTTCTGTAGCTGGCATAATTTTCAAAATATCTTGACTCATTTTGAACTATTTATAAATATGTGAAATTGTAATAAACCTTGAAGATTTAATACAAGATTCCTCATTGATAGTTCATACTGTAACCAAAAAGTCTAAAAATTATTTAAACTCATAATTTTTTTTATAGACATTTGAACTATTTTAAGTTCAAATATGGACTTTTTAAGATATTTAAACAAATAAGAACGGTTTTAGTTATTTTTTTGTTGTTCAAAAATATTTTTCGTGGGGGTTTAAAACTTTTACGTATATTTTTATATATTATGAAATATATTGTGCACAATGAAATTTTCAAAACATTTTCATTAATTTAATGCTATTACCGATTTGGAATATTGAAGTCGGTATTGACTTAAAAGTTAATAACTATACCGAATATATTAAATAAATAAATATTATTATAAAAGCAGTCATGAAACCATCACATTTACTATAATGTGAAATGTTTTCGGCAAAAATGAATTCAGCTTGCCACATTATTTATGGTCAAATAAATTACTATAGTAGCAATATCAATATATTAGCATAGAATAAACTTTGTAATATATGTATAGGCTGACATACCGTGTTCGCTCAGAATCGATTTTCGTATGCAATTATTTATCATTAAATTCAAATTTAACACATACATTACAGTGACTTACTGATCGACGAGGTACACTCGACACCTATAACTATACAACAGAGCGGTTACCTACTTTGCCTCTTTTTTTCTGTCTTTTAGATAATCTATAGCAAAATATTGTTATGTTATCTACGTCGTATATCATCGATTAATTTTATTTTATAAAATATATTAAATTAAAACAAATTTATTTAAAAAATATTATTATATAGTTCGTACCACTTATAAATTATAATATAGTACTATTCATTAAATTTAACTTTTTATAAAATCAGCGTTTACACTCGTATTTCGTGTGTACATGTTTATATGTTCCTATTTTTAGACTTTATCTTTTTAACCATTGGCGAGTGTATTTTATACAAACTACAAAGTTTACAAATTACTTTTCAGTTTTAACTATACATAAATACCATATACAAAGTATAAATATAAGTTGTATGAATTTATTTCATTAGATGATATCTTATACAATTGTATATTGTTTGTTTTTCTCTGCTATTAATGTTCTTGTACACACGCGTATATAGTTTAGTCTACAAAGTTTTCTTATTTTTGGTATTTTTAGGAACTACGAAGCAAAAAATATAAGATTTCGTAATCTCGATCATATCTGCGTTTTTTTTTTTATATCATTATATTTATTAACAAGTAAAAGCAAACAAATTAGTAACCGCGATATTATAATGGTTTACAATGATATTGTATCCATAGTTTATAAGATATTTATATAGTTGGATTACACATATTCGACATAATAATATGATAAAAGCATTGACCAATAACGGCTTTGTCCCACAATCATTTGCAGCTCGCGTAAAGTGCAGTGCAATAAAAATGCTATAGCAATATTTTATAATAATATGTAGTTATTATAGGCGATTATAAATATTCATTTTGATTATAATATAATGCGGCAATTTATTTGTAAAACAATGAACCGATTTCCCACTCTTTTATTAGGAATACTAAGTTTTTTTTTTTTATAATTATGTGTAATTTCTGAGTATATTTTCACATCGTGATTTGTGACGTCAGTCGTATAAATTATAATTTATGCGACGTAACAATATAAAATAGTTATAAAAATACTTCGCAAATTGAATGTTTAATGTATATAAATTATTATACATAGGATATGTGTGTGTAATATAATTTTAAAGTTTTCGTTGTTATGTGTAATAGTTTGTAACTAAGAACTGCTGTTAGACGTTAGTAAATCATGAAAAACATTGCTCAATGGTTATTTAACCCTAATGTAAAATTCCGTAGCATACTGCAGAGGTATTTCAATACTTAAAATGTTTTTAGTTCAATTAATGATTGTGTATATATAATAATAATAATAAATATATGATATAAAATTATAGCACAGTGTCGGACTGCCATATGTTTATAATAGGGCCTCGCCCACGGTTTATTTGAAACCTCATATATTTTAATATCAAGGATTAATGGACATTTTTACATTACAGGAATGTATTTCCGAGTGCGCCACACTAAATTATTATATTAGACTGAAATAACAAGGACCGCGTTACTCGACGACAGTCATCGTCCGTCAGTCGTTATCAAAGTACACGTTGAATAAAATATTATGTTATAAAAAATAAGATAAAATATAAGATAAAAAAACATCATTAAAGGATAATCACTGATTTTAAATATGAAAAATCACTGCTTATACGTATATAATGTATTTGTGTGGGTGTAAAATAATAAGGACACAGTGCATAATAATATTATAATACCATTAAAACCTTGTGGGTTTTTGACCGATTGAAAGTTGATCTCAATTACTAAGTACTGATGTCACGCTATTGAAAGAATATTTAGAATTATTATTATATTTTTGGTACTTATCGTTGTTTACCGCGCAGGTATTACAAATATTCACAAGTCAATGGATTTTGTAAGCATTATCAAATATCCACACTACATCGAACTCGTCTGGTTATCTGGTAATGTACCTATAATGACGTAATATGAGGACGCAGTATTCGTATAGATATCCGTTCGATGAATAATTATTTGGAACAATTTTCAAGTGCAATAAAAGTGACACAATACTACAACGAAAATCGAATATTTAAAAATAAAATAATAAATTAGTGTTGTTGGCCAACCGCATTCAAATAAAATTAACATATACCTTCGATAATAAAAATAAACAATAATTTACAGTCATATAACACTGTATGAAATTAACAATGTTGGTAAAAGTATAATTTTAGATGAAATCTATATAGATATTATAGGTATCAAAAAGGATGTTATTAAAATTTGTGTCTGTGTGTATTTTAAGGATGGGAGTATGGACAATTTTTTTACATAAGTACATATAGCCATATAGGTATTTAATTATTTTACATGTTTAAAATATTTTAAATACATGTTATAAATCAAATTCGTACATTATTATTTTTTGTATAGTTATACCTTTATAATTCGGTTTTTTTTTTTAGTACCTATGATGGGTATACATTATATAAACCTTATATGGTTTCAAAAAAATGTTAAACTTTAAATTATTATTATTATATTCTAAAAATATATAAGTACCTACTTAATTTCTATTAGAAGTATTTAAATTTTAAAGTGAAGTACCTATTCTATCTTTGCCCATTCGTGTATGAGTACCATAATATGTGTATTAACTATAAGCTGATATTATCGGAAATAGAAATAATATTTACAACATATTAACACATACAGTTTTAATATTTAACTGTATGACTTACAGGAGAGATTCAATCGTTTAGAAATTCGATTTCCTCGTTTCACGTGAGGCTTTTAGCTAAAAGTTTAAAGTTTGTTGAGATTAGATGTTATTTAGTTCACCGTATTGAATTCGCAGTTTGTTCGTATGCAATCAACGACCGCCGCCGGGACGAGACGCTCTGTCTGTCCGATCGCGTGTAATAATTGTCGTCACAGTATTTTCTATATGGAAGACAATGGTAAACGGGAAAGCAATATAAGCGAAATTTACGATCTCCTCTTATATGTGAGTAGCGAGTATATGCGACATAATATTAAATCATAATACCTATAAATAGGTACCTTCTCAGATCTCCTTACGATTTTACAATATATGCCCTTTATATTTTATACGTCCAACTGTGAGGCGTATGATAAAGCGTATAGGAAACTGTTGTGCCCTATAAACTATTTTCGTGTGAAAAGCGCGTGACGTCCAACATTATTAGGTAACTATCATTGTAATGATATCATATTATTTAGTGGAACATTTCTCTACTCGCAAAATTGAAATATATATACGTATAGGTAACCCACAAAAGCTTTAAGGTGCGTCGTTTCTTCGGTTCAAATTATAGTTGTGTGACTGTTTGTCTTCGGTCTTCCTTTTAGGTGACCTGCTGCAGACTGCAGTGTGGGACGCTGGGGATGTTACACAACATCAGTTTATGTCCTCTGCACCTATGGACCATGACGCCTATGAATTAAAATAGAACGCATTTTCAGAAGGTCATGCGTGTATTAAAACGTGGCCATTGTGGTATGAGGTAAATAGGGGAGGGGTCGTCGAAAGACTAAAGAAATCGAATGTTTAATTTCGACCAATTTTCAACATAGACGCTAGAAGGTATATGTTTGGACACAAAAACGTTGTTCCATATTTAATTCACTTCTTTAGTAGTGGTTTTTAGTAACGATCGAGCTATTTTCAAATCCACAATACGAAAAAATTATATTATTATAAGCCATCTGTTGTGTATAATATTATAATAAACGCAATATGCTTAATAATACTCGCTCATCGGTCGCCAACACAATCGTCGTCAAAGCTTTGTCTTCGTAGATTTATTGCCGCCGCACCGGCCCGGTAAACGCGTATGTTAGTCCACGCGGTGCTACCATTAAAGTAATAATATACATAATAATATAATACAGCTGGCACAGGTTGTAATAATAATAATAATAATAATTGCTTTGGACTTCGCATACCGTCCGCCTCATCGTATAGCCCTCGTCGTAATGAACTCTGCGTGCAGTTCGATTGTTCGTTACAATTGTATATTTTTTATTATTATTATTAATTCTCGATCTTGTTCCGCGTAAACTAGACGGTTCGTTTTTTATTGGTATTATTATTTTGTAATTGTCTTACGTGTACTTATATTATACCCAATGACCATAATATTAAAACCATACACACGACAGCGCGCGAATGAACTATAATTTGACATAATATGGCTAAGATGCCAAAAGTTGCACTATATGACAGTTGACTTCAGATTTTACAATGGGGGTGGTCTTAAATTTTTCTTTTTTTGAAACTGTTGTTTTATTGCCATATAATTATATAATAATACAAGCGAAATCAATATTATAACGTTTAAATAAAGTATTAATAACACTGCCAGACCTGATGTAATATTATGCTGTATTATCATTAGGTATACCATAAGACAGTATATAACATTTAAACCTAAGTAGGTACACACTTAATCACTAAAATAATATGATTTGACATGTTACATGCGGATACACATGGGCAAAACAATCTAATAAAGTATCTAAATACAAGATATATATATTTTATTTTTGAATCACCGGACCCGGTATTTCGGCTGTAGTCAATTTGCACTAAAGTTGATCTAAAGTATGTAATATAATATGTGTAATTTGCATCATCTCAGGTAGTATAAAAAATGTATTGTAATTTGCACCAAAACTCAAATTGGCTATATTCTTTCGACAGTGCATAAGCATAGTGTCGTATACGTTTCAATAGTAAAGTATAATATAGAGATAATAATATTATATTATGAGAATTTAATAGATATAATACAAACATTTTTATTTTAGATTCTGAGCGGTTATTTCACAAGCTATTTACACCGTCCATCGGTATATCAGTATTTACTTTTAGAAACGATAATATAATATGAAAAACATAATATTATGATAAGTATATTATTCTTGTCAACAATTTATAAATGTAATACTGTGTACGCGATTACGACGGATCGGATGTCAAACTTTATAATGATTACCTGCAGATAGGCGGTGGAAAGTTAGAAATTCCAAAAAATTATTATTGATTTTCCAGTCAGTCTCGATGTCAACGAGCGTATCCGACGAAATAATCTAGTACTTGTTAAATACTTTTTTTGGTGCAAATAACAAATACTATTTTTAATTACCTACCTACGATAGTGCACATTAGAAACCCCCGGGTTTTCTTGGGCAGCCATAAAAGTTTGGCAACTAGGGCCTAGTTCAGTCCATCCGTGAATATAGTTGTTTCTCAAGTAAATTTTTTAATTACTAATAAATGTTAATAATACAGTGAGGCGAGTGACGATAATATATAAATGTCGGAAATCCAAATAATGAAAACAATTATCCACTTAAATTATTTATTTATTTTTTTAAATAGTTTGTGCTGCACACTGCAAAGACTTTAAGGTTACTATTGCGATTTCAACAATATTATTAATTATGTAAATAACACGAGGTAAATTTTAACACTCCAATGATAAATCATTGATTTGTTGTCATCACGCAAAAAAAAAAAAAATCATAAATAGGTACAAGATAAAACGATTTTGATAATAATTTACTTTTGGTTACCATCGGTAGCATCAGCATAATATAATATCTTCCATCTGTAAAAATATCATAATATCCAGTTTTCCATCCATCTTCGCATATCGTCTCTAATCGATCTAAAACAAATGCGATACATATACCTATTTATATAGCATACGACGCGTTGACGTGCTGCAGGTCAACCGAGATATCTATCCAGAGTACCTACCTAGGGGGGAGGGGGGGGAGAGAAAAATGCATAAAAAGTCAGCATACGATATCGTATATAATATAATATACAATACTATATATTATTGTCATCGACGTCGCGCCGATGCTCCACGGTTTTTTAATTACTCGATTTTTTTATATTTTTTTTTTATTTCCGACGCCGCTCTCTCGCACGTGTCGTGTCTGCCAATTTAATACGATTTTTTTTTTTTTGTCAGTACGCAACGACGATGTATTTAATACAGTTGGCTGGTCGCAAGCGAACGTAGTTATGAATCGAAAAACAGGATTCATTCATAAAGGAACGGCTGTTTACGGACGCTACACTCGTACGCGGCGCCGGCGTTCGGCGAATATCTATTACTATTAGTTATTACTCTGTTTATATATATATATATAGATACACATGTATACGATTATACACACTATAATATAATATACGCACCATGCGTATTGCAAAACCTTGACCACACGTCGTCGCCGTCGTCACTAATAGCTTTCGGCTGTCGTAGACGCCGCCGCCGCCGCCCGGAAAAAAAATCGTGATTCTACCTAATAATGAATCTACCGGCAAGATCATTTTTATGTCATCACAAACGTTTTCTCGTAGGGAAAAACATTATTGTATATATATTATAATAAATTACAAATATTCGTATCTGTAATTTGTTTTTTTTCTTTAAACGATAATAATTAATGTCTTTATTGGCACAACCAAGTTGGTAGTCTTTATCAAAATAAATCACATTTTATTAATACCTCAATAAATTAACTAATGAATTACGTAGTTCTTTAATATAAACATGTACGATATATTGTACGTAAGTACACAAATGAGTTTCATTTTCATTAAAATGACTCTTGTCCTCGGACATCATGTGGCCTCAATAGTTTGAATCATTTTATGTCTATTCTAAGTTGTCAATAGTGGTCGAATGGTTGCTGGACGTTCAAAAGAATGCACATAACAGTTAATATTTTAACTGTTACGATTATAGGAACAATAATATATTATTCGTTATACAATTAATAAACGTCATAAAATATATTAATTATTTTCAAACCATACAAATAATTTGAGTAACATGATAGCAGACGTGGTTATCAAGTTGTGGGGGGCTATGGGGGCTGGAGACCCCTTAGACTTTAGTTACTTAAAATATTTCAAATATTAACTTAATATTCAGTTTATTAACTGAAGTAAAGAGGTTAGAGGAGCAATACTATACTTAACTTTTGAAAAGTGATTGATGTTTTGCTCTATGTCCCGTGGGTCTTTTATCGTATTACATTAAAATACCATTTTGAAACAAAAAAACAAAAGCAAAAATTAATAAATCTAAATATATAGATACCTACATTTTTTTATAGCAATAAATTATTCACAATTATTATCATTTATCGTGTTTTGCGATTCCATGTCATGTAGTACTTAATATCACTTAACTCAAATGTCACATATATAGCGTGTAACAAAAAAATTTTTTTTATATTTTAGTAATAATTATTGACTCTACTTTCTAAATTGTAGTAAAATATGATAAGCTATCACTACCACTATTTGCGGAAATGGACTACGTCTATATTATCGTTATGGATTTCAAATTCACGAATCGATCATGAAGAATTGAAGTACATAACTATTATATTTAATATTTGATACTTATTTCTAGAAGACACACACCATCCACCCCTTTATACATATTTCAACATTTGCGTAAAATGGAAAAGGAAATGTATGCTTCGAAAGAAGACTCACTTCAATAGTATTTTGGGTCAAGTCTGCATTATTAAAGAATATACTGAATAGAGTACTTCCATAATATAGCTGGGTATGAGGCCGCGGCTGAATCAATCAAATATTTGGTTGTCATTTATTTTATAACATAATATATTTTTGACACGTCGTAATATTATAAATTTAGTTTTTTAATTTAAAACAATACATACGATAAATAACGTATTTTATAAAAATAATCGAATTTGTACACGAACGTACATCTATTGAAGTCATACAATACCTATTGTTTTTTGCGACGTTATTATATTGTATAATAAACGTCATCTACGTATATATGTATTTTTATTAAAACATATCAATAATAACAATTGAGTTCATGTTAAGATGTCCGACTAGGAAATAAATGTTATTTCCTGTATAAGGTACCTTTTAATGAATTTTAACAATGCAATAGTTTCTTCTTTATACAATTTTTTCTTGTGAATATTTTCTGGTATTGCGGTGTTTAACAGTATTACTGTAAGGTTAGGTCAGGTAAGGTAAAAAAAAAAAAGACGTAGGTATTATTGATATTTTTTTTGAAAATGTGGCGCCAGTGAATTCTATAGAAATTTAACGATATTATTTTTGTCACTTTTATTGATGTCATTTGTAGCTATATACATTATATTATAAACTATATATTATTAATGGTTCATTTTAAATAAATATCTATTATCTATATCACATGCAAGCATTACAAATTATAAATAAAAATCTGCAAATATCAAATTCGATTTAAGCCAACACAATTTACAAGCAATAATATAAATGTTCGTAATATGAGAAATAATAATTAAAGGTAACACTAGTCAATGGTCTTAAGTATATTAACTCGTGTCAGCCAGTGTCGTTACAATAATATGACTATTAAATTTAAAGTATTGTTGTTTTTTTTTTTAAAAAACGAGTATTGTTATTTGTGAACACAATACAATATAATATTATATATTTATATAAAATATGTAATGTCTAAATATTCTCTCTATCATAAAGGATCGATATATACCAACATACTTTAAGCCACATCTTACGTAATAAATAAATTATATTGTCTCAATAAAATAAAAGTTAGTTTAAAATGTTTAGAACAGTTATCATTGCTGCGCGGGGAGAGTTGTTGCTGGTTTGTAAAATGGAAACAAGTTATCCTGCAGAAGTTCCCATCGATAAAATCAGAAAAAAAAGAAAAACATTAAATAAATAAAATAATATACAATATTATTATATGGCATAAAATATATTTTAAAGATGATAATACTTTAAATTTTTTTCATTCTTTCATAGAAATATTTTTACGGAAAAGATTATTTTATTGCATTTTGGTCATTTAGAAGTTCGTGAAATATTGCTGAATGTATCTTTCCTAATTTATACCATCATCATTATAGTAGTTTGATATACATGCCCGAATGGTGAACACATTAACATGGACATTTAATTTAAATCCTATTTGAAATGAGTTAGAGCGTGAGAAATATCTACGATATTATATTATCTACTGCCATACATTTGAATGAGTAATTATAATAATAGCTATAAAATTAACCACATTGTCCTTAGTAAAATTATTAATTTATTTATAATGATGTTTTAAAATCATTTGTAGTATATTTAAAAAGAAAACCAATTAGACTAAAAATGCATTTCGGATTTTCAACTACATTAAACACTGCAAATATCACCAGTCTGAAGTGAGCAATAAAATGAACCCATTTCATTTTTCGATAAACATAACGTACGTGCATATTGTTAAATTCTGTGGTACATGTGTGATGCGTATATCTATGGTTGTATGATTATTGCTAACAGAATAATAAACGGTCAGGTGGTGATCATATTATTATTATATATTTTAATTTGTGTACGGGTTGGCTCAATTCAAACACGATATTATTTTAATTACCTATAACTCGCGTTGTCTGCAAAATAATAATAAAAATGTAAAATGTTATTTAGTTAGCTGAAAATGACATGAAATGGTAGGTAGGTTTGTTCCGAAAATGAGATCCATCGCGTTATTAATGTGCAAATGGATTTCGCTGAATCATATATTATTTTACCTGTACTATAAGACATTTCATCACGGTGGTCTGTGAGAGGGTTCAGAGTCAACTGAGTGTACCCACTTGTACATTTATATATTATTATACACTTACATTTCACTAATAAGATGTCGAAACTGTAATAAACTGTTTCACAAGGAAAAATAAATGGTATGGTTTTGGACAAATGCAATTACGACGACCGATCAGGATAAGAGACCAACTCTTACCACGGTCGTGTTATACGCGCGTGTACCTTTTACTCATATGAGTTATAACCAGCCAACCGTCCTGACGTTTTATAATATATAATTTAGTTGTCTTCGCTCCGATTAAATTCTTTCACGACAATTAATTAATTGGTTTTTCAATTAAGTCCCGAATCCGGATTTAATCTTTATATACTTAAAGAAAATCACATCATTAACACAGCTGTCACTATAATTCTTTATTGATATTGCAAAAATATTCTATATAGTATGTATACCTACCGGCTACCATTGTTGACAGCATTGAAACATTTCAATAGTATTAACTTAATTAATCGCATTATTTTCTTGACTCGTTTAAGATTTGAAAATTTAATACTCAAATTAAATAGTTATGCACGCACCTGCAGTAAACATATCTCGGTTGTAGCTCCCGCCCCCCCCCCCCTACTGATATAAATCAAAATCGTTGTAAATTACAAATTAAAAGTCACAATACCAATAAATGCAAAAAAATATTCATATATAATATTAAGGTGGTTGAATCACCCCTCTCCCTATACGTGTCTGTGCGATACCCTGCAGGGGTGTGCGTTTGTGTATTTATATAAAATATAGATTTTTTTACACTATCGGGTATAATATATAATGATATAACGATTTATATATAATGATAATATATAGGATATATGATATCGGTTTTCGCTATATACTTACTACGCGCCAAGGAAATTTTTTCACATCCGAAGCGACACTTGCGATTATTTACGGTGGTGTTCGGTTTCGAATAATAATTCAGCATAACAGCATAAAAAACAATTTGTACACACAATAACCAGAATGGCCGATGAGTTGACATTTTCCTTGAGATATTATTTTATTATGTACCTACTACATACTACCTATATAAGTATATAATATTATTATAGTAACAAATAAAACATCATTATTTTATATTTTATTAAAATACAATATAACGATATACTTACACAATATTATTTTAAATTACAGAAATTATTATTAAAACTAGTGAACTACCACGCGAACTAGTCGTTGTATTCTGTATACCATGATATTATATAATATAATATAATTACGCATAATATATAATATTATTATATTATATTATGTGTAACACATAATATTTATTATATTATATTCCGTTAAATAACAGTGTATACGCACAGTGACCAAACACAAATAAAATAAAATATTTCTCTGTAGACTTATAATGGTCAGCACTAAAGCACAAGGGGCTTATTTTTATTTTCGTTCCGTCCACCTCTCATATTAATATACTCATTATAATTCTTAATGTATAGGCACCTAAAAATGCGTTAAAATACCTACAACATGTATAGGTGCATAAGTATACGGTAGGTATATTGTAATATAATATATTATTTTAGTTCGGAACGCATAAAAAAATAAAATTTTTTTTTTAAACAAACAGCTCGGTATTAGACGCTTATATATGTATATAATATTATGATCATTATTCAAGATAAAGTCTTTATTATAATATATATTATGCATATATACGCGTGTCGTGCATGCAGGTACCTATATATTATATAGGTATTATATTGTATAGTGTACATAATATTATACATATAAGATAATTTAATTATTACGACAATATAATATGTTATTATATATGCACGTATTATGCACAAATTACCTATACGTTGAATATAATATTATGTATAACAGTTTAAAATTATTTGTGTAGGTACAATGATCATAAACAAAACATATTATTATTATTATGTTTAATATTATAAGTTCTCGTTAATAGACTTGTAAATGCGTTTATACGCGTATAAATAATATTATATCAAAACATCGCGCGAAAACCTCATTCGTTGACTTGCTGTATTATACATACGTACCCATACACTATACACACGTAACAAACCGATTTAAATGTTTTAAAATATGATTTAACATATTAGCATGGTGATGCAATTAAGATTCAATTTTTATGTTTAAATATGTCACGAACGACGATAAATTTAAACCACTATACGAATCCAGTGTAACAATAATTATTGCAGTTTTCATACTATACATAATCGCATAATTGTACATTTCAACTTTTTTTTTTAAATTATTCAGAACAGACTCTCAAATATTACCTATATTGTAATAGTTTAATAATAGCCGAATACACTCAGAATATGAAATTAAACTAGTTACTACCGTTTTCGTACTTTGCAAACTTAATATAATAATAATTTAATACAATCAGTGATATTTTAAATCCATAGACGGCGATTTAAATAAAAAACGTAGGTATATTAGATTATATCATATTAAATACATGTGGTTTTGTTAATTATTTATCGACAGTACACGGTGCCACGGTGGTGAAGTCGAATAATTGTATTTTCACAAGATACTCTATAATAAACTGTCGTAATATGACGATTACGTGGTAATTTTGGATGTAGAGACTTAAGGTGACCACAGTGCCGTACATATATATTATTTAATTTATACGAGTAATAGAATATATTTTAATGATTTGAAAAAGATTTCTGATGTTCACGACAAAACAATTTATTTAAAGACAAAATAGATGGACAAGAGATAGATATTGCCGTGTAAGAAATGCCGTATCATAGTAAAAAAAACTAAATTATGCAATAAATAAGATTTCTTTATGGTCGTTGTAAATTGTTTTCATCTGTAATCATTTATTTTTATTATGCATTTCAAAATATAGCCTTTGCATTTATTTAATTGAAATAAAAGTTATATTACACATTATCATATTTAGTTTATGTAGACTTTCTGAAAATTTCAATAAAATTGTATTTGACTGTGTAATATGTTACACGCTAGGTATAATTTGTAAATACATCATATCGATTAGTTTTGGGCATTAATGTTTTGAAACCAAATACTGTGTTATTTTAAAACAAGCCATAAATTAATATGTTAATTTTTGAAACCAATTAATATACATGCAAATAGTGTATTTTGATTTTAAAATATTGTAAGCTAAGCTAAGCTACAACGCATTTGCTGTTCAACAAAACACAAATATTTCAGGAAATACTATCGAAATAAAAACGAGTCACAATCAATGTTGAAAAAAGAAAACACTTAATGGTTGAATAATATCCATTAGTATAAATAATATATATGTATACATTTTTTTTTAGTATTCAGAGTGTAGGCAATAAAGTAACTTGTCTATCGAGAATCGCCCATAAAAAGGGATACAGAAGTAGCAACCAACAAATGGCTGTGGAATGTTTGGAAAAAACATATCATTGTGTTCTTGTAATTTACTACAACGTAAAAACACCATAAACAATTTGAATGGCATTTTCTACTTAACTGGTCAATTCCACCAGATTTGTCAAGACGTAATCATCCAAGTCTATGTATTTTTTGTCTTTATATATTGTTGTTTATTTTTTGTTTTTCTGTTAATTTACCGTATTTACATTGGGCAGTGAAATCTAAAATGTACACGACGAGTTTCGACAAATGTACCTACACGGATATACGCTTCTCTCTGACAGTGTAATAACGATAATGCTATAATAATATGGTGAATTATCTAGAGTTCAATCAGTATTCAATACTTTGTCTAATCGATAAAACGATTTTGAGAAATAATTATCATTCGTGAAACGAATAATATTAGTAATTATCATCTAAGACATTTTCAAAATAAAGGAAACGTGACTACGGAGACTTTAATAAAATAATATGCCTAAATTTATCATTTGCTATTTTTTTTTATAACTTTTTGAGAAACAGTCAAAACTATTTTAATAGGTATAGGCAAAGTTGGATTAGAATTTTTAATTATTACATTTTTTTGATAGGTATTTTTTACCTGGACAAAAAGTTCTATCCGAAAAAAAATTAGGAAAGGTTAGCTTATCGAATTACATAATAAATTATCCAATATTCGGTTATAGGTACGGACAAATAAAACCGTTTGGACAGTTTGATCAAGTCTGTTTCGATCATCGTAAATAAGGTGCAAGATTCTTATCATAAGATCAACACCTAAAGTAAAATATTGGTCGTGGATTTTACGGTTTTGTTGAAATCCGAGAAACTCGGATTTTTGACGAGGCGATTTAAATTTTGAGCAATTTATTATAGTAGTATACTAAGTAAATAAGTACAATAAAATTGTTTTAAGACAACATAATCAGTCAGACGATCTGGTTCAACAACGAATGAAGAGGTTCATTTCAGCAACACATAACTATTGGTTTATTTTAATGATTATTTAATTACAGCCTGCAGGACGTATAAAGTTTAGCATAAACATATATGTGTATAAAATATTATTCATACCTTATATCAATTATATACATATTCAAAGCCAAACAAGTACAAACACACGTTTCGGAGTTGATGTTTTCACTCAACAACAATGATTTTAAAAATAACAATTTCAATTTAAAATTGTATATTATAATATTATTATTATTTTCATATTATACCCCATTCTGTGTATCGTTTATTCTATGTATCTATGTGAATTGTCGTAAATAATCGTATACATTATCAATCGTTATAGATTTGTCGAAAATAAAAAAATACTGTAACAACAATAAGACTTCATCAGGAAAACTTTAAAATAAAAACATATTATGGGGTAAGTACCTAGATATGGCTAGCTGTTGTTTAAAGTTTTAGAAAAATACCGAAAAATTCCGAAAAATACCTCGACCACGATCAAAAATCAATACTTGAACTATATACAGTTCCAATATAGAAATCGGTTACAAACACTTTATATTATATAGGCACTTCCTACGGTATCACACACCAGACAGTTGTATATTATATGGTATATTTCATAATCAATGGTATTACATATTATTTGGGCAATTATATACCTATATTATACAATATACCTATATATATATATGATATATATAATGTATCGTTAAAGCCCAGTACACGTACAGCACATGATATAGGGTGTTACTATTATGCGGATTGATTTCCCTCATTTTTAAAAATATTTATTCATCTCATTTTTTTTTTTTTTATTTCGGCACCGTCGCCGGTCTGTTTTTAGATGAATGAATCGGTGGCGCGCGTGGATAACACCGCTACAACAGCTCTACTATTCTCTCGCTATTATATTATACGTCGGACGGCGAGACCAAGACGTCACAATACGTACGTGTGCGCAAATATGTGTGTGTGTGTTGGCGCCACGAGCCTCAGTCCCTTCTATTATATTATATTATCATTGTATGTGTGTCTCCTCTCGGTTTTTCAGCCGCCGCCGCCGCCGCCGCCGCCGCTGACCAACACCATCCCCCGGCCACCCATACGCCACCACCTCGACTACACAGCTGTACAACACGCGGGCAAAAAGAAGAGAAATTACGATAATAAATACGTAAAGTGCAAAAAAATGAAAAGGTCTCTGCGTGTCGTCATATCATCTATGTATGCCGCCTCCGCCTCATTATCCTCCACCGACGGCGTTCAAACGAATGGATTTCTGTGAATTACACGCGTAAAACACTGCACGTGCATGTGCTGCGGTAGGTACGCGTTTATATAATATTATTATATTTTATAACACAATAATTATATAAAATGACTAGAAACTGTATTCACCGGTACAGTGATAACGATGGTGGTGGGAGACCATCGCCGCCGAATTAACTATTCGACAAAATCGCTACAAAAACGTCGCCGGTAACGTTATTACGATATCCAATCGTACGTGTATATTAATGAAAAACAATAATAAATATTTTATAATATATACATATATATTATAATACATTAGTATAATATGATATAGAGCCATATAGCGGTATTATTTCAGTCGCAGCGTGTGGCATATTATAATAATATAGAATCTGTCATCGGCCCTCGGACGATATATTAAATAGTAATGTTAAACTATATATTATTATTATATTATATGCGTTTCGGCCGTTATATTATATAATAATGTAAAATATATACGTCGCATATAAAACGTCGTCGTATCATTGCCGCAGTCTGGACCAAACCACCGCCGCCGCCGCCGCCGTCGTCGTCCATTTGTTGATTCGTTTGGACGTCGTCGTCTGCGGCGAGCGTCATCGTCCTCCCCTCCCCAAGACGAAGGGGACGATGGCGAGACGGGATATCCGTGGTGAGGCATGCTGGAGATGATGTATATATATCATCTATTACGTCTTAACGGTTTTCCGAGCGCAACGCGTTTTCGATTTTTCCGAAACGACGTCTAGTCCTTAAAAGGGTTTTAGCGGGTCGTAACTGAAAGTTTTCTTTCGATTATTTTTTTTTTCTTATTTTCGTATTTACGGACGAACCGAAATTTATAAAAGTCCGACCCCGCCACTTATCACGACGGACGAGACGCCATTGCGGTGCGGCGCTCTAAAAATTAATTACGACGTTTGTGTATTCATTATGCTTTCGTGCCCGATCCCCCGCCCGGTAACCCATTATAACAACGCGAAAATGCGATTCCAAGTCGTTTTCATTATATTATATTGTAACATGTCGTAATAATACGCGGGACGAGATATCGACGCTCTCGGTCGGAGTTTTGCTTACATTTTTCGAAACAATAGGAAAATTAAAACGGTTTTCTTCCGTCGTCATTGTCGTCTCGTCGTGACCTGTTTACACGCTCGAACTACATTAGGTATATGCGTATGACGACGGTCACTGCAACATGGTATGTCCGTTCAATTAAAACTTCTGTATAAAATAGTTTAATATTATAATACAAGCTCCGTTGTGCACAGTGACAAATCCCGCCGACGACGACGACGACGATGAGATGGTAAAACGACGACGACGACGAAGACACAATGATAATAAAACGTAATTGTAATATATATATATATATACGAAGACAAAATAATAATAAATATGATGATAATAATATAATAATATATTATTCGTTTTAATATAATTTTTCGTCTGACCAGGAAAACAAAGTCTCGCGAGCGTTCTTTTTTTTTATGCCATGCCGCCGCAGCTTAGCGGAGATTTCTTCTTGTTTTTAATTTTATTTACGCGTACATAATATTATTATTATACACTTCGAGACGGTTTTTATTACACGCGTCTCACTGCTGTTGTAGTAATCGTCTGCTGATCGTTCCGACTATCATTATAGTGTCGCAATAAAATGCGGCGAACGCGCACAAATGCACAATATATTATAATATAATATAAATATATTACTTGGTGAGTTTCGGCGGTTTTCGGATAAGTATCGTCCCGACTCGCGCCGCAGTCGTTTATTAGATGATGATGATGACGATGATATTATCGTCATACGATTTTTGCGGCAAAACGTTTTTCTTTTTTCACGTGCGCGCCGGTCGATGGAGGTTAATATAAGTTATAACTTGCGGCAATGTCCGGGCGAGAGAAAAACGGCCAAGTCGCCGGGGACACTTTTATTTACGTGTGCCGAATTCAGACCCTCCGGCCTCGTGTCGGTGAGATATAGAGGTACATACCTATAATATACATAATATTATATGCACGTCGTACATTACGACTGTATACGCTATAGCAAAATAATATATTACGTAGATGCCCGGCTGGTTAGGTTTTAATATTTTCGTCGTGCCTTTCGCTTAATTAATATTTTGTCATTTCGCGATGGGCACCGGTCCGACGACGGTCCGCCGCGGTCGGTCACTGCACCGGTCGCGAGGCTATAATATAATAATAATAATAATAATATTACACCTATTACAATGCTCGTACCTATAATACGACTGACGTCGTTCTTTACGGGTCGCGTTTATTATAGGTAGCACACACTTACACACACACACCGGTTCCCTTATCACCATACGATCAAAATATTATAAGATACAGCGTCGGCGGCGAAACGTCACTGGCCCTACCGGTTTATCGCGCTCCGGAATCTCTGGAACTCGGAACGAAATAATATGAACGTTTTTCCTCAGAAAATTAAACTCTAAATTCGTCCCCCGCCGGAATTCCAGCGGGCAGACGTTTTCGTTTTGATGAAATAATATAATAACAATATTAGTATCACCTGTGCGCGGGTATAAGATATACCGCGATATGATATTGTTATAATTAGGGTGCGGGACTTGTTGCATTTGCATATTGCTCAATAATGACTGCAGAATAGTCTAAGTAAGATTTAAATTTGTTTTAAGTCATAACGGGTTGAAATACAAAAATTTGAATTGCATATTTTCGCATATTTTGCCGTTTTTTGAGCAAAATGCATATTTACCGATT
Source organism: Sitobion miscanthi (assembly GCA_008086715.1). Classification (NCBI taxonomy): domain Eukaryota; kingdom Metazoa; phylum Arthropoda; class Insecta; order Hemiptera; family Aphididae; genus Sitobion; species Sitobion miscanthi. The sequence continues at coordinate 7,482,988 of CM017797.1, forward strand.
ATGGCAGTTCAATTGTTATTTATAGCATTGTTATTATTAACTTAATTGGTTGACTTTTATAAGTACCTTACGCTTGATAATTTAAAGTTAATTTTGGGAAAAAGTATCAAAATAAAATTCTAATGCATGACACCTGATCCACTCAATTGTATTTTTTACTATATTATCTTCAGCTCAGAGCTTACATGAATAACATAATGTAAACTCTTCTATTAAACTATTTTTAAGGATTATGAAATGTCACATTTTAACTTTAAAATACTTTTTATACGCCTCATCTGCTACTAGGTAATAAAATATTTTCCATACCATCTTTCAACTGAATGAGGATAAAATAAATACGCAAGGTATGACTTGTTTCGTATTATTATTATAAAAATAACTAGTTACAAAAGTAAAAAAAAATTAAAAATATTGTTAGAAGCATAATTATTTTAACTGTATATGACTTACATTATATTATAATGCTAATTTACTATATATATATATATAACCATAATTGTTTTTGTATTAAGTGTTCATTTTATCATTTTTTTACTGTCGTATTTTATTATATTTATTTAGAGTAATTTTAAAAAAAATTTATAGAAAATGTGTTAATTTAATAATATTTATGTAGTATTTTTTAGCATATTTTTGAATATTTTCAATAAAACAAATGCATACTTCATCATTTTTTACTGCAAAAGCCTAGCCCTAATTATGGCACGTCGATGTGTACGCACAGCTGCGTGTGTGTGTATTCTGCAGACATTTCGCAAAAGTAGGTACACTTTGATTTCGACGCATATTTGTTGACGACACACTGTTCCTACTTTTAAATAATTTGCGGTTAGCGTCAACGGCTTGCGATTTGTGAACTGTTGAGGACAGCCGACCGCGGGAGTAGGTTACCACAGTATATATTATATAGATATAATCAGTACAATTTAAATAAGGTATAAACATGGTATATAATAATAAATAATAATATTATGTTAATAACAAATAAATGGTATTGGTGGAATCAAAAACATAATACATACAAAACAATGATAATATAAAATGTATGGCTTGAGGTGAGTGGTGGACGTTGGCATAAAACTGTACTACGCCGGATAAAACATGGCGACGACGGCGAACGTGCACTATCGGCCGAAAACAAACGAAAACGAAAAACGCCAGACCGACGAACTTGAACAAAAACGGACGAAGTGTCCGACAATAACAACGGGCGTCGCGGGTTCAAGACATTTCGACGGGGGCCTGGTACAAGCGTACCTAAGCCAAAAACTGGTTGATTGATGGCGAACAGTGGTAACTAGTGTCATAGGCGGGATCATGGTGGCAGGGGAGGAGGTCGAATTTTGCGGATATCAATCATTCCAGGTCAACAGAGCTTTGGCAAAAGCATAGTCTGCGTGCAAAGTTGACCATGGATCTCCTCATGAATCGTTTCGATCTCTTCCATAACGATGTGCGACGATCGGACCGTGCAAAATTTGGCTGAATTTCAGCTGCTACCGGTGGAACAGACGTCACTGGTCCGTACACGGGCGAGTGAATGTCCAGCTCTGCAGAAGACCGGAACATTACAGCATTTTCTCGCAGCGGCCGTAACTGTAGCCCGACAGTTGTAGCGATCCTACGATCCACAGCCAAATCCAAAGCATGGATCAAAGAAAGGCCATAACGTTGGTGCAGGCATTTTAACGTTCCCGTTTGATCGTCTGCTCCCGCAGTCACAAGAACCGGTGGCACTGGGGGTGAGTCGATCTTTACTACCGGGCTGTTCACGGGCGAGTCAGTTGTCAGTTCTGGCGTCGAATGGAAACTCTCTGTAAGTCCATGCCGTAACAGACATCCGATAGTAGAGGTCTTGTGGTCACCGGCCAAGTCTAAAGCGTCGATCAAGCAACGACCCTCATCGGCATATTTAAACGACTGTGTGAATCTTGAAGTTCCCACGTTTGCTTCCATCTCTGTCGTGTATATACGAAGTCTAAACGACAAATAGAAATGACACACAGTTTTTTTTACGAAACGATAAGTCTACGACTGTAGTGAACGAGTGATAAATATCTAATGACGGATTTCAAATTATTATTATAGCAATCCTATAATATAATAATAGTCTTGTGGTTTCCCTAGTTATATTGTGGCCAGCTATAATAAGTAGCAATTAAATACAAATACAAATACAAAAAAAATTAATTATAAGTTTATAACTAAATCCTGTATCCTTTACATATATTTTGAAAAATATGTAAGAATACATCATAGATAAGTGCAAATGTTCGATGATTAAATTAATATAAAAATTTTACAATGCCAGTAATATTTATTTGCACACCAAATGTAATTATTACAACTTCCCTTAGGGAATAATATCATTGTAATTAACTTAATAAAAAATTGTTTTATTTTACTGTTACTTAATTTTATTTGTATGCAATATTATATAACCTAATGGCTAATGGATAGGGTTGCTATGTTCGTCCCGGGTTCAACGGCATGTCCCGGTGTCCCGGCAGGTCATTAAGTTTGTCCCGATTAATAGATGCTGAGAGAAAATAACTTTAACACTATATTATTTAACACTTTGAGTGCCATGTGTATCAATTTTAATACACAACTTATATGTTTATTTGTGCCGTGTGTATTGATAATGATTAGGGTTCGGGACTTGTTGCATTTGCATATTGCTCAATAACGACTGCAGAATAGTCTGAGTAAGATTTAAATTTGTTTTAAGTCATAACGGGTTGAAATACAAAAATTTGAATTGCATATTTTCGCATATTTTGCCGTTTTTTGAGCAAAATGCATATTTACCGATTTTGGCAGTTCAATTGTTATTTATAGCATATTTACACAGTTTTTGTTTTATATTAAGTACATATTTTTATTTTAAAGATTAACTTTATTTTTTTTTTACTTTTTTGCGTTGTTCAATATACCTAATCAGTTTTCATTTAAATTTGATAATATCAGAAAATGTCTTAATGTACAGTCAAACTTTACAGGTAAACAATTCATCATTTTTATATTTAATAATAATTTAATATATTAAAAAAAAACCCAACCTTTTTCATTGTAGGAGAAGATGAAGAAAACGAAATCGAACATACATTTCAGTAATATAATGTTGATAGTGTTGCTGTTGTCAAAAAATAACTAATTACAAAAAATTGTCTAAATTTAAATAAATAAATCAAATTTTTTAATTATATTTAAAAAAATTGTTAGTTGCATATTTTTGCGCATATTTCGGTTATTTTAAGTGCATATATGCATGCATATTTCCTACAATTTGTGCGCAATAAGTCCCGAACCCTAGTTATAATTAAGCGCCTCGCGTTCTACACGGACGCGAACAATATGCGACATAATATACAGGCGAAACAGATGGAAATATAGTAGACGATGCTCTAATCACGATTAATAAACAAGAACGGGGGATGTCGCTCGGCTGTAGGTCATTGGCACAACTTTGGCACACTGAAGTCAAATACGAATTGGAACCCCCTCCAAAAATATAAACGATCCAAGTTCACCACATCCTTCCATCTCGCAACAGAAAATCAAAACCCGCTGTCAACCGAAAGTAATTTTCAAAAAAATAACGTAAATCAATGAGCCACTACACATTAGGATAGTCATAGGTACCTAGGTAGTTACAAATTACTTTGTTAAATATAATAAATTAATTTCAGTATTTATATTTTTAGTGCTTCTTGTTCAATTTCAAATACTAAATAATAAACAATATCCTACTTAACATTAGGAAATACAATATTAGTGAAAACTTTATATTATCTTAATATAATACATTTAATCGTGGTATACTACGATAAATGATAAAACGATTAACAATAAAGTCGAAAACAAAAATTTTATTCTCTATAAAATACATTAAAGCTTGGTCTTGATTGTCACCCTTATTTTTAGATAATAAATAGCATAAGATAAAATATTATGAATATAATTGGTAGGTACCATCTTTTATATTTTTTAATGAACAAAAAATAAATAGATAATAGTCGTTATACATAAATAAATAATTTTAGTAAAACAAAGGTAACTTAATTATTTAATGACTCTTGATGCAAATACAATTCACAAACAAAGTACTTATGTAATAATATAGGTACCTGAAGTATTTGTTACCATTTACCAGACCGAAGCTAACAATAAAACGTCGCGATATCAAATACAATGTACATACATTATACATACATAATTAACAATAATCGTGGGAATATGAAAAGATTCTGATGTTAAATTTGGCAAGATATTTAGTTATTAGTATATTAAGACGGTCTGCCAACTAATATTTTTATAACATAATAAATATATTAATATATATTATAATAATATATTTTTATGACGATATTTTATTATACGCATACTTATATAATTTTATATTAGTAATTTATTTTTCTGTTAGACTACGAGGTAATGCGGTAGGTTGGATAATTGTTAACAGAAGCAAATCGTATGTAGATATTATAATATTATATAATATCGAGTAATTATCTCATTATATTACTATCAATTATCAACTTATCCAACACCGACGTACTGTAGTACGGTGTGAATGGGTTTCACGGTATAAATAGCTTATTAAATGAAATTTTTTGAAAATACCATTGTAGCTTTATGGTAAATTATGATATATTTGAAGGTAAAAAGTTTTGATTCCCTACGAATTAAATTTTTTTTAAAGTATAGGTACTACGGATAGAAAATGATAAATCAAAGATTTGGTGAAACATGAGAGGTGAAACTATTTGGCTTTATTTATTATTGAATTACTATAAAAAAAAAAACGATTTTGTGAAAAATAGATGTTGCGTAACATTCCCGTTTTTCCATATTTTTTTTTAGTTTCTATTCTGATTGTAAAAAAAAGTATGAGGACATTTTTAATTTTTACCCTTTCTACAAAATAATTATAGTAGCTACTAAATCCAATTGTACCTATACCAGAGACTTGAAGTTGAAGGATGATCTGATTGAAACATTTCTAATTTCTACTGCTCCTAAAGGTAATGACTGCAGATGTAAGATACAAAAAAAACAACACTCAATTTTAAAACCAATATACATTCCTCCACTCCGCTCAGAATCTAAAAAATATATATTAAATTAATATTATGGCTATTAATTATTTTAAGGATGTGTCAGTAATACTAAATCAATATGCATATGTTATGTGCGTAACCATAGGGTGGTCATGAGGGGGCTAAATTTCACTATAGTTTTAATTGTAGCTTCCCTTTCATGCAATTAATATTAATTAAATTCCGATTTATGATTATATATTATTATACTTGTGAGGTTTTAATTTTTTATTTTCGTACCATAATTTTTAATAGATTTTAGATATTATTGAGTCACTTAAATTTTTTAGAATTTCTGGTGACTGATTAATTTTAATGATAATTAAAGAATTTTTGTCAGAATTTGTAACACAACCACCGGACCACAACGGTATATAGTATGATATTATATATATAATAGTTTAAATGTATTATAAGACTTATGAGAATATTATACCGTTACAAATTTAACGGATCTGAAAATTCGTATTTTAATATAGGTAGTAATATAAACGTTGACGTAAACGATTCCGTTCTATAATAAACTAATAGGACGGATTCGGGTTGATTTATTCGGTATATTATTCTATCTGCAGCGCCCAACTGGATATATTTATAATAATTATTATTATTATTACTCTATAATGTGACTTTTTATGATTTTTTTTAAATTAAAACCGAACGGCAATTTTAAACGTTTATAATTACACCTCGGATTTACGCACTAAACGAAATATATAATAATAATAAAATATATATATATGTATATTCATATCTCATTTGCATATATATTTGTTTTCATCGCGAGTAGTCGCTAAATTCCACGGAAAAATATTTAAATAAATATTATAAATATCGGGCTTACGAGCGGGTCGTTTACCACAGGTCTGGGCGCCGCGGATTATTGCCTACAAGCGCATAACGCAGTATGATATGATAATGGACGATAAACCTATGGTGGACGTGCACACAATATTATGTTACTTATAATATTTAATTTTGTTACTATTATTACGATCGTCTATCGAGTTTCTTCGGCCGGTGGTTCCACTCCGCTCCAGTCGATTCCAATATACCAATAACACGCTTGTATAAGCGCCACCTACCCGTGTATATTATTATATTATTATACACATAATACCGGCACGGGATACGGTGACGAACAATGGAACCCAGACCATTGTGCGTGTGTGTGTGTGTGTGTGCTCTCGCGTATTAAAATCTCCTTATGAATGTGTCTCGTGCGGGTGTGTTCGTTCGGCGAGTGTGCCGTCCTGGTGCAGCCTGTACGAAATCAGTATAAGACGCTAATTATTGGGCAGCCCATATTATAATATAGTGTTTGCATATACAATCGAGGCCGTCGAAACTAGTGGTTTGTAATTCATTTCGGTTCGTATTATATATTTGAACGAACAAATTCTATAATACGATGCACCGCGCGTTTAGTCATTTTTTATAATAATTATTTAAGTATTATTTATTTTTCATCATTACACACATAGCACACATTACAATAAACCCACCTATAGGGTGGAGATGGTGAACAAAAACCGCAAATACCAAATTAACCGATTATTATTGAATAGCATTAAACGTTTGTACGGTCTTATCCAAATCACAATAATTAGGAGTGAGTTAGTTATGAAGCAGTTCTGCAGATGGTTAGATAAGTACAAATTATTTATCATTATAGTTTTATTTTTTCATTGTTTCGCAGTCTATGGTTAAATTACTAAATATGATAGTATAGATACTATTGGCTAACATATATTTTAAAGTCTTTAATTCTAAGTATATAATATAGGTTTGCATGGGGGTAAGTATTGTGCAAACTGCAAACGGTTCGCCCCCATGCAACGATACCACAAGGAAAAAAAATCGTTTATCGATTTAGTTTATTTAGTTAAATCGATTCAATTCCAAAAATATGACAAAATCATACCTACCCTATCATACACTACGTAGAACTTGTCGCTCGAGCTTCGATGAAACTAATAAAAACAGTTTAGTCATAGATCTCTCAATCGAGTGCCGTCTGCTATCTGATAACTTTTGATATTGGCGGGAGGGTGGTCTTAAATTATGGCCGTCGATTTTTAGGACGGACGTGTCACTGTTTAAAATCCCAAATATGCACTATTTACTGTAGTATAGCCAGTGCCGTAATTATGGACGGGGGGCGAGCACTTGCCTCCAGATAATCCAACTTTACACATTTTTAAAACTTCTTAAGTTAAGATAGTCTGCAATATATTTAACATGGTATAATATTAAATTATTGTTTTCCTCAAACTACTTTGTAAAAGTTTACCTTTATTTTAGGTTTCTATTGTTGAATAATATTATGTTGATATAATATCGTAATTCGTAAGTGACCAGTCTTAATAATATTATTTCATGAAGTATACACATTGAACAAGGTATAATATTATTATTTTTGAATCGTGGTTATGACAACAGGAACAGTATCCGTTTAGGTCACGACATGAAAATAATTCAATCAAATTAGTATATGAAACATATATAACTTAGATTTTTATGAAGTCACTTTTAAGTTTACCATATTTAATCGGATGTTCAAGATAAAATATGATGAGTTTACATCAATAATAAAATAGCATATTTGTTATGCGATGATATACAAATAGGATTAATTATTAACTATACAAAAATAGTAAAAATATTTTTGATTATACCAACAAGTACTGCTACTGCTACGTGCAAAGGAACATTTTCCTGTTTAAATCGTTCAAAAAGTTATTTAAGAATCAGCATGGGACAAGAGCGTTTAAGTGAATTGGCACCATTTCAACGATTAGTTCTAATTGATTTTGAAAAGATAATTGATGAATATGTTTCAAATGGAGTAGTAGGTAATAGAAAACTAATATTTAAATAATAACAATAGAATAGGTATTTTTATTATTTTAAATTTTTAAGGTTAGTCCTCATTTATTTTTTAAATCTGGTTTAATAGAGTAATACAATTATTTTTTGTTGTTATTTATTGTCCCCCAAATATAAAACATGTGCAAATAATATTTATACTACTTACTTTTGACATTACTTATGGCCCCTTTTTTTATTAATGATCTCTTAAGTATACTAAATACTATTTAACAATATTATGGGTACCCAGTACTTAATACTACCTGCAATTTGTTTCTAAACCATAAAATTGGTTTTAAGACTGAACCGGGGTGGGAGTCAGGGTTTTGATTATGATGAATAAATTATATTTGCCCCTCCCCCTAGATTTTTATCCAATTACGCCACTAGCATCATCCACGGTGCGGCGGTTTGCGTGAATGATTTTACCCGATGATGTAATAATATTATATTATAATATTAAAATAATCGTTTCCGTCGATTATTCGCACTGCACACCACACGCTTCGTTGCGGACAGATATGTCTTTAATAATAACAATAATATTGCGTTTAAACGCGTACAACAATAATATAATACGATTTATCGTTCGCCGATCGTCGCCATCGCGGTCGTCACTAACGCTGTCCCCCACCGACGATGTGTGAACATATTAATAATTGACGATGGTAGGTTTGATCGTTTCCGACGGGGCGATTTTTCTCTGAGACCCATAATATAATTCAACCGCAAATAATATGCAAATTCCGTTTACCAACACGGACCGACTTGACGCGATGAGGGTCGTCACCATATTGTTTTAGTATATTATAATATACATTAACTGCGGCCTGGTGTGGCGCGGTGTTCGGCTCCAGTCACAGACGTGTTCTTGAGTGCCAGCACGGACCGGTGTCACTAGTTCCCGGATGGGTGACCGACCACCCGGGTTTTAGAGACACATCCTTGCCACACATACACGTGTTCAAACCAACCGTATACGATATCCCACACAGTAACAGCTAATGACGTCAGTTGTCGAAGCTGTAACTTAAAAAAAAAAAAACGTTAACTGCGCGCATATATAATATGACAGAATAGTGCACGACATCGTCACCAGTTAGTTGTCCAGCGCGGTTCGTTGTTTTACCACTCAATTCATATATACCTACAGCAATTACCAAACAATAATAATAATAATAATAATATATGTTACATTGTAATAATGACATTTGTTTCGTGGAATGACTATATTTTATTTGGAATTTTTATTTATTTTTCAAATAAAAATGTTAACTTCAATATTATTATATGTATTAATATAAAATTATATATTAATAATATACATACCTACATAATATTATATAATATTATAACTAATAATAAGCAATAACCACATGCATTAGTACATTTAATGTGAAATGAATACATTTTTCATCGAACTTAACTCATATAAAGTATAAAAACAATTTCATTAAATTCCCAACCCTTAGAATAACATAAAATAGAAAGTTGTAATCGAGGAATCGAGGATGAGTCTTCAGTGTTTTATGATGAAAAAAATGAATTATGAGATGGTTACACAATAACCGGCGTTGAACGGCAGAAGAAGGATTATCTGTGGAAGGATTTATTTCGTAAATGTATCTATTTTGTAAATGAGAGGGAGTAGACAATTTGTTTATGGAACTAGTATATACGTATAAGAAACGGTTCATGGCAATTTAATTTCCCTAAATACCCGCAAAACGAGAATCGGAGAAAGGAAAGTTAAGTTTATGGTTTTTGAGTAATGTAAAGCTGGTAATCTGAAGATTTTATTAGACGAATTAGTGGCGAAAATCATATGCAGGAAAATAAGGCAGGTTTGCGAATCAGTCTATAACTTACTGTTACAACGCTTTAGTGCGGTTGACGGTTGACAGAAAAGATGAATTTTTATTTGTAGTGCTTAAAATTTTTAAATAATTTAAGATTATAATTATTTTGGCATAGCATTCGGAAATCCATGTATTTGATAACGATACTTAAGTATTTTTTTGAGCAAAAGATTATCTCGTATGAAATTAGAATATCGAGACACAATCAATCCAAAAGAAGTTTAATCAAACCAATCATTTACGCGCATTTTCTAAAATAAAATAATTACCATCATTTATAAGCGTATTTGTACGTTTCTCAATCGATATATTATTATAGGTACCCATTTTAATATCATTGTATATATTATATTATATGGTTCTTAATACAATATAATATGTCTTGAAGATATTTACGATAAACGCGTAAATCTAATCGATGTTTCGTATCCGATTATCATCGTTGTATACGAGTAAATTATTATAATATATATTTAAAAATCGACTAATGTGAAAACCACTATTACAACAATATTACCTAAACGCCGTAAACATTCAAAATACTTGTTATCCTAATTTTCAATCTCGAACGTTTAAGCTGTTATTACTTTAGAGGTTCATAAAATAATATTATAAACCTCTTCAACTATATATCGACCGCGGCATTATAGTTTTTATGCTTTTATATGTGCCGACTTCGTAGAGAAAAAAAAAGTTAATGTCGAACGACATAAAAATTAATTTTATTGACGGCGTTGTTGTGCAAGACAAATGTACTTAAACATTTTTAAACAAACATATACTTCTCCGATCGTATACAATATTAATATACTATATCTGCATCAATGTATATAAAACTTCGAGTGTGCGTGTGTGTGTGTGTGTGTGTGTGTCTAGTCTACACGATATGATGATGGAACATATGCCTGTACAATACTGATGTGCCATATAATTATAAAGGTACATGTTACATCTTAGCTATTTGATTTCGAACGTTTATTTATTTGTTTATTAATTTTTTTTTTTATTTCGATCGCGTGTGACGACGAGATATTATTATGTATAAATATGCACTTGTATGGTATAGGCAAACGTATTTTATATTCAAATCGTCTATACGTAATTAATTCAATTGTGTACGTGAAACAATACGCGATTACGGCGGTTCGTGACCGATAAAAAAAATAAACGAAAGAGTGGTTTTTTTTTTTTTTTATCCCAGAGACTCGACGGACGTCCGTCGCCCGTGGCCCATCCTCATGATATTTACCTATCACACGTGCATTAACTGTCCATCACACGCTATACCCGTAGGTAGCATATTATATCAAAAAGGAATTTGAGGTGGCCAAAACCTACCGTCATTTACATTATTTACTCAACCCTTTAAAAAAAGAAACGAGAAAAAAACCTCTCCCAAAGAGGACTAAAAAATAGTCCACTACGTCTACGGATTGAAAATGTCATTTATGATGGTCACTTAAGAGGACGCTATACACGCACGCGTTGTCTCCGTCTTACAAATGTACAATATAGCAAAAATCTGTTTTGCCCGGGATAGAACCACTCCCTCGGCATTTCTAGTAGAATTACCAAAATTTCACAACAATTTTATCTGTGTCGTAGCGTTTTTACTTTTTTGATAGCATTTACCAAGAATTTTTTATAATTAAATAAAAAAAACATCCTAATGTTCTCAAACTAATAACTTTAATTTTATTTATGTTATCCAAATAATAAAAACGCTACGACACAGATGAAGTTGTTCCCTATGCGTTGTGGAATTTTGGTAATTCTACTATAAATACCGAGGGAGTGGTTCTTATGGTTCTATCCCGCTCAAAACAGTTTTTCGCCATGTTTGTAAGACAGAGACAGCGCATGCGGGTATAGCGTCCTCTTAATAACTTGGAGAGCAGTACTTTTTAGGGACTTCCCCTCCATAGCAGCTATAAGGAAATATAGACTGCTGATGTCACGAATAGTATAATAATAAAAATTAAATAAAATTGCTAATATTTAAAAATCTTAGAAAGATCTAACTATATTATCTATTAGCGTATTTTGTAGTTTCGATAGTCAGTTTTACTCGACCGCAGTCAATACTCGAATTGGGAAAAAAGTAGAAGGGGGATGCGTAAAAAGTGTAAAAAATATGTGCGTACCTGAAAATCGAAATGTCTTATTGATTTGGACATAATATTAGAAGGGGTACGCATAAATATTTTCTACAAAGAAAAGGGACTCCGACCCCCGCGCCCTCCTCGATTCAAGCACCGACCGCGGTCGGGTTTCATAAATTTGCGGTAGGTGCCTAGTCGAATTTCGTGGGATCGTCGCCTGCATCGTCGTCGCGGAAATAATAATGTCTCTATCGTCGTCGTATATATTATGCTGCTTTCATCGTAAATAGTGACGACTACACGCGTTTACCGACGAGACGACGGACGGACGTCTAGTTTTCGGGAGAGGAGGAGAAGAAAATCCGAGGAGAAAAACGAGGGCAAAAAAAAAATGTGTATCGACCTTCTTATGCGATGACCACCAACGCGCACTGCAGCTCTAACCTACCTGTTGTACGCCGACGATAATATCGAAATCAATTGTGATAGCTATCGCCGTTGAAAAATAAAAATTCCACGGCGATATTATATTATGCATCGCGTCTGTGACGGTTATTTCCGAAAAAATGTCATCGGCGCGCGCGTGTGCGTCTCTCCGTTTGTGCGTACGGCGGCGGCGGCGGCGGCGGCTGTGACCGAACCACCGGAGAAACGTAGACCGGCGGCGGCCCGCCGATGGCGCCAACAGGATTGGGCCGGCGCGGAGCCCCCGCGCGCGTTCGTGATTTACAACAAACTGCATTCTTCACGTGTCTCACTCTCTCTCTTTTTCTCTCTGTCTCTCTCCCTCTCACTTATTACTCGACAATCGCCAGCGCTCCACGGTATATATAATAATAATAATAATAATAATACTATATATTATGTATATATATATGTGTGTGTGTGTGTGTGTGTGTGTGTGTTCAGAAGAAGATCGCACAGGTAGCCACTGACGCCGCCACCGCCGCCGCCGCCGCGCCGACGAGAGACCTTCACGCCGAGATAATGTGTCGTTTGTAAGTATGTGTGTGTGTGTGTGTGTGTGTGTGTCTTCCTTCCTATATCGTCGTCAGTTTCCCGTGTTATATATAAATGTTATCTGAAAAAAAAATTATTTTCTCCCGAGCGTCTCTTTTACTATACCTATTTTATATGATATTATTGACGTAATAATATTATGTATTGTGTTCGGGCTGCGTACGACACTCTGGACCTGCGAAAAATATAATACTAAATCACGACAATGATGTGTTACACTTATTGGGTCTGGGCGGGTACCTATGTTATATAGTATTATAATGTTTTTCGTTTTAGATTCTTGCAGGCTACTGCAGAATTCGCCGGGTGCACCGCAGTGCCACACCTAAATCAACTCTTATTTGACCACACCGATATTATGTTGTCATGGTTCTTGTGCTATACTTCTTATATAATTTACGTCGTTGTGATTGGAGATCATAAGTGTGAGTTTTTGTGTGTATAATGTATATATGCATTACAATACGTACCTACTAGGAACTAAAGGTCGATGCCGATTTGACCTATAAATTATATAATATTAAAGGAATTTAAAGTGGTTGTTTGCGGTAGTCTTAGTCTATGCTCTCAATAAATAGGTATATTTGGACGAGTTCTATCTACAACTTACCGACCAGTTTAAAAATAGACACAACGATTATTCTGTAAACAGATTTTCGCTTCTCACCAAGTCAATGTGAAATTAACTTTTAAACATTTTACATTTTATTGTCTAAACTTTACCAAAAAAAAATGGTATGTAGCTAATTTTAACGTAAAAATGTTTCAAATTAGCGTGGTTTAAATTGAAAATGAGAGAAACTCAAGACTACCGCATCTTAACGCTCAATAATAATATCATAGTGCATTATTGCAAAGAATTACGTATAACGACGATTGGCGAATAATGTTTCAGACACATTCTAAATTTCTAACACATGTTAACTGCAGGATCAAAAACATCGTTTTGGTATAAACAATGTTAGCTGCAGGAGAAGTATTACTTTTACACAATATATAATAATATATAATATACAGTAGGCACTCGATCAATGTATAAGAAGCACGCGCACAGGTGGCAGTTAGCCAGATAGGTCTTCAAACTCTGTGAAATGGAATCTTCAAAGTTGAACTGCTGCGCCAAAGGCATGTTTTTGTCCAGTATTCCTATATTATTATAAAGTAAAGATTTCTCCAAAGTATAAGGAATTAAGAAATAAGAATATTGTTCTGCGATACTGCATGATAAACGTTAAATATTTTAAGATTCCGAGTAAAAACAACCGTTCATAATATTCTAAGTTTGCGACTATTATTGAATTCAATTTGTAAAAACAATTTAAGCCTATATAAAGGTGTTTAAATTTCTATTAAAATAAAATGAAATAAATATTTGAATAATTATTGTGTTTTAACGTCTATTTTGGTATTATGTACAAATTGTATTTAAATGACCAAGTATTTTTTATAGGCGTACTATCATAGAACCTATAATAGGTGATTATTAAAATATTAACATACACTTTGGTAGTACTTGTACCTATACAATAGGTAAGTATAGTGTGTTTAATAAATGGCATACGTATATTTCTGATGGTATTTACTTTTCTACTGCAAATTTATTAGAGTGACATATTACAAATGGGAAGGAGTGCAGAGAAAGGGGCTCCGAAATCATATTATGTACACAACTACAACTCATTTGCGCACATTTACCTTTTTTAAAACAGATTTGCACACAAAGACACAACTCGTTTGCTCACAATTTACGAACAATGGGAATATTTTTTCATAGAAATTTAACCACGTTTAGAGCGTACCTACTGTGCACATAACCTGCGTTTCTCGAAATTTTCGAATTGGTCATTACTGATGGTGGAAAACGTGTGTGTATGTTTGGCAAGGATTTGCCACTAAGAACTCGAATGGTCACTCATCCGGGAACTAGTGGAACCGGCCGGTGCTTACACTCAGATCATATTTCTTGACTGATTGCAACCACCGCGGCACGCCATGTCACACATATTTATTATTTATTGGTACGCGTTTGTTTTAGATTATCCAACACGACTCAGGTACCCGCTTGGAGAGCGCCGGGCACAGTAATCGCGATTATAACGTTACTGATAGATGATAGCTGATGGGAAACCAAAATTGAAAATAATTGTTATGTTTTAAAGTTTAAGAGTATACGGTCCTGTCTCGTGTAGTCGTGTGGGACTCACCTAAGACACCATGTATACACCTAAAACTCAGTGGCGCAACTTGATAATAAGGGGCCCATGTGAACATCTTCAGAATGTGGCCTTTATCTGCTAATAAAAATGAAAAACATTCATACCTTATTTTAATTTAAAAAAAATATCGTTTTCTCACGTGTCACACGCTATATTCAATAATTATTAGTTATACATCATTTTACACAGGTTTCTCTTGTAATCGTACCTACCCGTAACATTCGAATTCTCTAAGCTCAAAAGAGTTATGACATTATTATTGTTGTTATTTTAAAATGATATTATAATATGTGTTTATCACAGTTTATAGTGAAAATACCTATACGGTAGATCTCGCCCCCCCCCCACAAAACCGGAGCCCCCGCATAAACTGCACACACAACACTATCGATAGTCGCACCGCTGCGGCAAAACAGCTTCTACAAGCCTGCTTTTCACCGTTCACAATTTTGTGCGCTAGACGCGAGTCGTGGTAAATTAAAAAATAAATAATGCGCGCAAACGAGTCTCCGCCGTGACGTAGCGACACCTGAAATCAAGGTGACATGTACCACAGCCGTATAACGACGATAACTGATAAGACGATCGCGTCATGTACAGCTACACAGTAATATATCACACACCCGTAATATATTATACGGTGAACTCGTATTATTATTATTATATGGGTACCTACTATATATGCGTCTTAGGTAGGTACAATATAATAACACGTAGTCGTAGGCGCATAATACGGTATTGAATACGGACCCTGCTGCAACACGCACGCACACATCATATTATACGGTTTTTCAGCGTGCCATCGACGCGCCGCATTCATACACTGCAATCATTATTATTATTATTATTATTATGTTAAGGTACGCTATATATAGGTACGCTCTATGGTAGGTGACGCTGTGCGTGTACCGTCGCATCCGCAGCCGACGCCACTGCTATACGGTCGCCGCCACTGCCGCCGCCGTATTTTCACACGAACGATTTGTGTGTGTTTGTGTGTGTGTGTGTGTGTGTGTATAATCGGTGTCCGGATAAGTTCGGTCGGGCGCCACCACACGTCATTCACCAACGCGACCCGTATGGGTCCACGGACGCAGACGCATTATATTATTGTATTATCTCGTTATTATTATTATTGTTGTTGTTGTTATTATTATTATTATTATTAGGTCTGTACACGACGGTGACAAGACTAGGAGGAAGGTTTTGCACTATAATGATATAATGCATTCCACTGCTGCTCCTGCAACGGGCAGGTATACCATACGTAGTAGGTAAGCGTCTGCTTGCGTTTTTTTAGCGTCCGATGTATACAATATGTTATTATATAGATACCTATTACCTACTATTGTGGTCGGTTTTTTCGTTTTTTTTTCGTTTTTTTTCCGTTTTTTTTATTATTATTACCTTTATTGCGACCTGTTTGAAACCCGCAACGGCATACCATTTCAAAAGATCGCACAAACACACCCGTACGCAAGCATGCAATATGTATAATACGGTTTTACATTTTACTCTTTTCCAAAATCCGTTATTTTATGTATTTTCATTGTAAAGTAGTGAATCACTTACGCATCTCTATCGTTGTCATCGTTGTCGTTTAATTGTGTACAAATACATGCATAAATAAATATTATATTTTATGTGTGTGTGTGTGTGTATGTGCGCGCTACACCACGTGGTAGTCATCGAGTCGATATAATAATTAACACGACCTTAGGCGCGTTTTATAACACATCAGGGTGTGATGTTATTATAGACGTCGCTATTTTCGTCCACTCGTACAACTCCTTACGTGCTTTTAAACCTCGAAAAACTATATGGTTACACGCTGTATGACTATTTAAGTATTATTCGACTCAGCCTTATTATTTTAATATCACATTATTCACATTCATCTTATCACCGTTCTATTACTGCGTTTGTCCACGTACTCGCCCGCCTGGATCTACGCCTCCTCCCGCCTAAACATTAAACCGTTTTATTTAACCATTTGAATACCCACTAATATAATTTCCAATTTTTTATTTAGGTTAATCAGAAAGTATACCAGGTAGAAATTATGACGGTTACTGTTGTGACTTTCGCTTTTCTCATCATCATGATGTGATCATTTTCCAAGATCACACATCAAAAAAATATGTTATCGACGGGTACAAACACGGTGATACTAAACACTTAAAGTATTTATACATTTTATGTATTCACTATTATATTTAAGCGTTCGTATCAATATGATACATTGTACATTTATTGTACCCTCCTATTATACATAATATAATATTCATCGAATAATGATTATTATTATTAACCGATTTCTTTTCCCCTATCGTACTCGGTTTCTCAGGTCCGGGTATTTTTTCGATCGTCGTTATTATACTATAATAATATATTAATATGTACTATTTAGTCTATACCTTTTACTCATACCGTGGTTGGGAATTATACGGAAAACAAATTATTCTGCAACATCTGAGCTATTATATCAGTTAATTACACGCTTTCTATGCATTTAATTATGATCTTATGACTTTATAAATGTCTTAAACGTTGTTATCTAAGTCAACTCTGCAATCAGACAGGTATTATAATACAGCATATAGCGTTGACCTAGCTAAATAAAATATAATATACTTATAATACTATGTAAATTAAAATGTATAAGTTATGTTTATGAATTTGTCTTGTCGACGGACGGACAAATGCAAGTATGAGAAAAATGCACTTGATTAGTTCTTCCATTATAATAAGTACCTACTTAATTGAAATTTGTAATCGCAGTATTTTTAGTTATTTATTTGCCATTATTATTTGTTATATTATAAAACCGTACAATTAACAATGTAAATGTTGAGTAACTAAATTTTAACGTTTGACCTCCCGGTTACATAAAAAAAATAATGAGTATAATAAATATATCTTTACGTATACTAAATGTAATGAATTACCTATCAAGTTCATGAAAATTTAGGATTCAAGTATGAATAATTTAATCAGTGTTTAGTGGTTTGCAAGACGTATATATGAGACTGTTTGAGAATAATTCCTACATTTCATTTAAACGGGCTAATAACTATAAGATAAAAACTATCATTTGCTAACAGCAAATTATTGATATGTATTTATTTAAATAAATAAAACTTAAGATACTAGAGAGTTTGATCAAATTTTAATTTTAATATACATTGGAGTGATAATAATATTATGATGTTGAGTAAATTTAAGTAGGCCTCATAATTCATTGACAATAGTAAAAGCCAAAACTTCATTTTTATAACATTTTATGGTAAAACGAAATAAAACTTAATTAATTGAATTCCAAATAATTTATTTGATTAGGTGCCAAATTGGCTCAATATAAAATGGATAGAAAAATACTAAATATCAATGCTGGATATTTACTACGATATTTATAGTGAACACTTAAACAGTTTTATTCAAGTTGAATGCTTTTTAATATGATTATATTTTCTCAATAAATGAATATTATTTTTTTTTTTTAAAGTACTATTATTAAAAAAATAATTTTTATAATATTAATTTATCAATTTGATTAATGTGATTTTTTTTTATTTATTCAAAAACACAATGAAATTATATATTTTATAACATGAAAAAAACATAATATATTAGCTCGATTGTTCGAGTAGACCGTAGAGTACTTATTAAGGAATAGTTTAATAATATATATATAATGAATAATGATATATTATGCTTACAATGCATAGAACAGTACCTATGCATACACCATTATAATATTGTGTTAAGACTTATAATCAATTAAGCAACAGTTTGTTCAATGCACGCAAAGAGCCGGAGAGGAGTCGACTGGTTTCATCAAACTGTAGTATGTAATAATATATTTTAAAATAGACATAGCAGATAAAATAAAATTTAATTTAAACTTACAATATTTATCTGTTTTATAGCCTCCCGATTGCTGTAATTTCTCGGTTTATTTATATAATATAGTGCGGCTGTTGACACGCGTACGTCTACAGGCTTGTGTTATTTTGCCAACTTTTAAATGAAAAATTATTCGATGAAAAAAAAACCACCACGAGCATATGCGTTTCCGTTATCAATTATTTGGATATTTAAATTTCAATGAGACTAAATCTATAGTTTTAAAGTATGTATGAGCAACTGTTATAGTTCAATATATTTTATTCCTGAACATACATAAACGGTTTCGGTATAATTCGATGGTATAAAATGATATGTATAGGTACTTGTATAATATAAGTATACAATGTATACAAAAATACATTATATTATATTATCGTCAATAGAACGTATGAAAAACCCATATAGAATGACTAGGCGACTAGACGACATAATATCGTGTATCTATTGAAAGAGGATACGAGACTAATATACTGTTGTATTAGACACGAACACATCAAAACTGCATTGGAAATTACCTAATCCGGTCTTGGAGGCGACTAGAAATTGGTCTGCCAAGGTAGCTATTAGTAATGGTTGATATTACTGCAGCGGGGCCAACGTTATTATTATATTATTATATTTTATATTATTTATAATATTATGTATGCATTTAATACATAAACGATAGTTTGATGAGTTATATCTTTTTTTTTATTTTAGTTACCATGGGAAAATTTTTTTGAAATAATAACTTGTGCGAATTAATAATATACATTGAACGGCAATCGGTCGGATCACAGGATGTCCTTGAGGGATCGCTTATACACCATATTGTATTATTAATAATACTCTGGGCGGGTGGCGGAGGCGGTGGCCGTTTATCAGCGTCAAACTGTTGAGTCAAAATCAATAATGTCAACTTACGTATTATAATAAATTATAGATATATATATATATGAGGTATAGTACTCTACAGGTTACTCGATTTGCGTTGATTTGCGTCCCAGGTAAATGAGACTCGCGAACACCATACTAGTGTATATTATTATTATTATTATATTATATTACAATACTGAATATGTATATTATTATTATTATTATATTATATTACAATACTGAATACGTATATTATTATTATATGCATACACGCTCACATAAAATGGCCGAAGGTTTTATGTAAATGCATGTATACGTATAAAATATATTATTGTATATAGTGTGTGTGTGTGTGTGAAGCACGCATTTATATCAAGATCGTTATTCGACCAATGAAAACGGTTTCATGCACGATCGGCTCCGGCAGAAAAATATAGATAAAGGATACCAATCTCCACTTGTACCGTGGTTGGTGCAGGTTAGATCCTGAACCCGGCGAGTGTTCTCCGAGGACGATTCAAACCGTGAAATGTTTTCCGACCGTAAATATACCGGAGCTCGAAAACGAAACCACCCATACCGTTCGATAGTCCGCCGGTCGTCGGCACTTGCCGCAATTTTCTGTCGGACAAATTGGTGTAATCGCTGTATTACGATATACGTATATCATAATATGGGCTCCATACAGTTCGATTTCATAGTCGATGATATGTCAATATTATTATACTCCTAAGAAAAAAAAAAAACAACTTTCACTGAGCATTCGAACATAACATATTTCGAACGGATATCTATACATTTAGGCGACGATTATTATTTCAAAAAAATAATAAACGAGATTATGTGTAGTCATTCGCGTATATGTAATTATTATGCTCGTACTGTACGAGTTACGACGTACGAAATTGTGGTCTCATACGTAGGCATATCGTTAGGAACGGCGAGAGATTGCCGAGGGAATACGACTTGCGTACCATACGAATCACCGATGGCCATCGCGGGTGGTTTTACTGCGGCGTATATATAACAATATACTTAGTGAAATGTACTAAGTAATAAATAATTGTGGGTGTATTGTTTGGATATCGGCGACGGAACACATTTGCATTAAATATTTCGAACCGATACGGTTTTTTTTTTTCATCATTAATTACACTGCCCATGTTATAAAGACGAGCCAATGCGTTTCGCGTTTAAATGGCGTGTGCGGTTTAAACGAGATTGCAAAATGCATCATATACCTATATATACCTACCTGCGTTGTGTACGAATCGGCCACCGCGCGGTAACGAGTCGATAGAAAAACATACACACTATAAGCATATTATATTATAAAGAGTATAAAGAATTTAGTATTCATATTATAGGCGCATATAATATTATTGTAATAGCAACGTTCAATTGTTGGTCTTTAAACTGCAGCGGTCTGCGATTACGAGAAAATCTTCGACGGCTCGTTCCAAATGGAATGGATTTAGAGTGCACTTCATGCACTGCACATATACGTAACACAATGAACGCAATGTTACAGTATGCAACATTTCTTTACCCTTTCTATTGAGTTTCATACTTTTATAAACGTTATTCTTACCTGAAAATATCTTAAAACCGTTCTTATTATATTATTTACGGATCGGAATGCGAATCCGTTTTTGTCCCATTGCGGTTTTACCTTGCGTATGAAAAATATTGTTTCCACTCGGCGATTATAATTACAAACACAATAACTATTGAATGTTTATTAACGGTTTACTATTCAACTCGTGACATCTATGATAATAAATATTTTATTCATATTATATATTGTGTAAAAAATGGAAACACACTTTTGAGCAAAATTGATATTGCATGAATATGTCTAAGAGTCTAGACAAAAATAATAGCTATACAAACACTGAATGTCAATTATTAAAAACCATTGAAGGTGATAATAGTAATATTATATAAGAACCGTCTGGTTATGACCATGTCGCAACGTTGAGGAAAAAACACTCAATAATTCATGATATTTATAAAAATATATATACAAAAGAACGTACCTATATTATAGACTAATGCGGAATGGCTTAAGAGAGAACGAGAAAGTCTAATACAGAAGAGTTTTAACTTAGTTCATTGATTTTCACTAAACACAACTAACCAGTTCTGTATTTTAATTAAAATAATAATTTTAACTTCAATATAGAGTATATGCGTATTTTGGAATATAAACAAATACGCAAATTTTTTCCCTAATTTTGTAAAAAAATATCTTACTTGTTTAAGTTGCTACTATTTTGTTATCTTCGTTATGAGCTTGATTTTAAAACCGTCTATTATACTCTACATAATTTCAAAACCACCAAGAAAAATATATTTAAAGTTGTATTAAATCACATTGCTTATCGCGTAAGTTATTTGTAAAGTATATAATATAGGTAAGTATAATAAAAACGGGACGTTAGACTCGGATACGGATGCGGATGTTTCTTTTTTATTTGTGTTCGACTAATAGAATCAATCGATATAGGGTAGCAAAAAATATATGGATTACTTTTAAGGCAGTTAAAACCCATTTAAAACTAAAATTATGTTATAATATTATCATGATGTATTGTAGGTAATAATTTATTGTTAGTGTTATACAATTAAATTCTTACATAAATATCTGTCATACCTAAACGGTATATTTACTATGATGTCAATTTTCAAATGAAAAGTAAACCGTTAGTGGACTAGTTTTACCAGTTAGTATTATACTATTATATACCATCATGATCATATTTATTATGTTTACGCGTATACATACTTATATAAAAGGATTTTTTTCAAAAATAATGATCAAGTTTAAGTATACCGAGTGTTCTACGAATAAATGACAATTTAAGACCATTATGTGCTTAATGGAGAGTAGGTATAGCGGCGTTACATCACTTCCTAGTTTCTTCCATCCCACCATGATACCATTAGTTTTACGGATGAGACTAGTGTATAATGTATAAATGCATCTAATACTATATAAAACGACTCTAAAATTATATTATCATACTTTAACACTCTTATACTCACTCTAAGATAACAATTTGAAAAAACAAAAACATCCATGTTATGTAGATAACCAAAATGTCTACCTAATATTGTGTGGCGTAAATAATCAATTTTAATAATATAATAGTATGATACATGCAATATTAACCATCTGTAGAAACCGTTGCCAATAAAATTACATTCGACATCTTGTTTTTTTTAAAAAATAACATATTATATATGTCAGTTTATGATCTGAACATTATATATAATAATAAGTGCAATAAATGCGATGTGTAAAAATATGTTGGAATAGTCTGCAGGACCTGCAGACAAGAGAATTCGTCCAGATGAGGCACTTCTAAACCTCTTAGTTCTATACCTCTCCGTCCCAAATAAACAAATATTCATTATAATAATATACCTATCGGATATTTAAGATTTCGAAATTTGTGTATATTAACATTGTTCAGTATACTTGATAACAATAATATTTAATAAATAAATAAAAATAATATTCAATCCATGAACCAATGAACCATGATCATAATATTAGAATGTAACTGTGGTGTGCTTACGATTGATAACAATTTCACCTACCCCACACTGGCAGCCCCCTTTTCGGCTAGTACTACAGTTTTCTTTAAAATTTACAATTATAGCAACTGAACTTAAGAATTATTATAATTAATTAAATATGATTGTATCCAAAAATGTGATTTTTAACATTATTACCTACAACTGTGTGAAAAAATAAAAAATAAAACAATGGGCAATAAACCGTTATAACAAATTACAGTAATCGAATAAAAATTAATATAGCCTTATAATACATATATAATAATAATTATGATAATAAAATATGCATTCATGATTATGTCCAAAATTAAGATTTCCTAATATATTAGTTGAATAAAAACGAATATGGTCTTATAATACCTATATAAAAATAATTATGATAAGAAAATAGCCTTCATGAATATGTCAAAAATTAAGATAAAGTTTTATTTTTTACAATATTGTATGATTTTTGTTTGACAAATTTATAACGACATATTTTAGCATTTTTGTAGTCTTCAATGTAAGCCTCATTTAGTCGTTGCCGTTCCACATTTTTTGCATCACAAGGGTTTTTAAAATGTTGATAATTTTAATTTTTATGTATATATAATATCTGCTTGAACTTCATGAATAAGGACGGTTGTTTTAATTGTAAATTTAAAAAAAACTGTAGGTATTGGCCGAAAAAAGAACGGTAAGTTTTGGTCGAAAAGTATGACACTGGCCGAAAAGCGAAGGGTACATTTTGGCCGAAAACGTTGACGCCCCTTACACCAGAGCTTCTTTACACTTAATGTTTTAACCATTTATTTAATTAGAGACGATTTTTTTTTTTTACCATCCGTAGTTTATTGTTCTGTTAGTTTTTTACGACTAAACAATAACGAAATTCCAATAGAAATATTTTTCTTCGAAATGGGCATTTTCGAGTCATTCTCAAAGTATCGCGAGGGAGATTTTTGTGTAATCGCCGCACCGACGGCAACTCCGCGGACGACTGCGATTTGAAACGTCCACCACCACCACGAATGTCCGTGGAATTCCGCAACAATACGCCTCGTGTACTTGCAATTATTATTATTATTGTACATCGTTTTTAAGTGTACAGACGTGTAGTTTTCCCCGGTAATAATTTTGGGCAGGTAGTAGTTTTCCCGGGACGATAGAAACCGGTGGAAAGCCGTGTCGGTGGAGATCGGTCGGATCGGCGAACCGGCGGCGCGGAGGACCGGTGGAGAAAAGCGCGCGGACCGGCGGCGGCGGCGGCGGCGGACAGGAGACGCGCACGCGCCCGGTGCCGATTGCACGTGTGCGATCGGGCGCCGCGCCGCGCTGGTACGACCCACTGGCTGGCCGGCCGGGCGCGGCGGCCGCATAGGTGGTAGTAGCTTCGTGTACAGCGTGGCGCGCGCATTCACACACACATCGCACCGTAATCGCGATATCATCGTCGCCGTCGTCGTGTTATCGCGCGAAATTTAATAGAATTTTGTAACGGCCGCGAGTCCGCCACAGTGTGACTTGAACGGCGACACGACGCGTCCGTCCCGCGCGACACGGCGCCCCGCACGCGTAAAACCGAATTTCCAGCGAAGAGCCGTATTTTTTTCGAAAACAATTTTCCGAATCGAAAAATCGTCGACCAGTCGCCCGCGTGTCGCGGACCTGTGATGATAAAATAATAACGTTTCATTTCACGATACGTCCGACGACAGTTGTACCTACGACATAATAATACTATATAAATTATCATACGTATTATTATAACCTTATCGTCGCATTGCGATCACCGTGTCTTTCGTGTCAAAAAAAAAAAACAAATTAATTGTTAGTGTCGTTTTTTTTTTCCAAATTATACATTTTTTTTTTTTTTTACCAGTGTAACAATTATAATTTTTTTTTTATCCACAAATACTCGAACGATATTATCATTATTGTATTAAAATATAATTTCTATAAATATAAAGTGATTTTTTTTTTTTTTTGTAAATCAAACGATCTACGCGAAAATATTTTTGTCAGTGTTTTGTGATTTTTTTGTTAATTTATTCATTCGTTTTTTACTATATTTTGTATGTATAATAAAGTGTATTTTAATCATAATAATTTATTTGAACTTCATTAATATATTAAAATATTCTTTATCCAGAATTTCACAACAATCCGTACAAGGTAAGATTTGTCATTTATTTATCATTATTTCAAAATTTTTCGTAAATGCGTTTTTACCATTCATACTCGTTAAATTATGTAAAAATGTGTAATAATATTTCCAGCGGTCTATAAAATTACAAAGAAATAACATCGCATTGGTTTTCTTTAGTGCCTATACCTACGAAATAATTAAAACTACTAATGCATTATATTAATTATAAATATGTCACTTCATCCGAAAGTTCAGCTTTTAAATATAGATAAACTTGGGAATTTTCGTTTAATATCAGGCCCACACGTGATCTTATATATTATCGTATTATTGTATTGCGTTAATATAACCGTTAATCTTTCCGAAAACCCGATGATTATAATCATATAGGTACCTGTAGTCATAATATATTTTAGTACAGTTTAAAATAATCGTATAACGATTAAGGTGTAGTTAAAACTTAAAAATCGAAAACAATTTATCCCAACTAGTTTTTTTTTTTTAAATGTAGACTGTTACTTCGGTTGAAAAAAAAAATTATCACTCGATATCTAACACATAATATCATATTAAACCCAAGTGCGTCAAATGTGCGGAAAAAATTAATATTTCGTTAAACACGCTATAATATAGGTATACGTGTATGGACGTATATATAAAATGCGTTTAATGCAACTCTGTAGTCGCCGGCATCTCGTGTGTATGCAATAAAAAATAAAAAGAGTTAAATGACTGCAAAGTACATGTGGTCCCAATTCCAATGACCGATTCGAAAGCTATTCGAAATACCGGTTCGCTGTGTCTGCACGTCTGGTGTGGAAAGCGATAATTACGACCTTTTATTATTTTAGAATGAAAAAGTTTAATAAACGAATCGAAAAAAAAAACGTTAATTAATCATTAAAAAATGTTGTCGATGATATTATAATATCCATACGACACGCGATATGATTGAGATATCTACCGCCGGATGTCCTCAAATGTTTTATCTATAAGGTATAATATTATAATAATAGATCAAAGTAAAACATATTTTATGCATTTCAAGAATAATACACAGCATTATAGTATGCATGTTGTATAATATATATACTAATTTATTTTTTGGATATATAATAATAATATAATATTATTTGTTTAATTTGTTGATAAATTTTTTAGGTAAATACTATGCTGAGTTATTTTGTTAAAAAAATCGATTAATATAAATAAAATCCATAGAATTTTCTTTGGTTTGTTAATTAAATTTACCCACTATAAAATATTAAAATATCAGATTTGATATAATATAAACGTATTTTTTTTGTCAGTGAATATCTACATTTTTTAATTGTAATAATTTTTTTGATACAAATATAGTTTATTTTTCGTTTTAACGTATGGGAATAAATTATTATTGTTGTTATAGTTTTAATTTTAAAACGTTCATTTAATATTTAGTATAGTGTATAAAGCTATCATAATATTATAATAACGCTTTATGCAGGTCTTATTCCGGTCTAAATCGACTATACCCAGATTCCTCCAACAATATTAATAAATAATAATAATAATATTTCGACGGAGTGACAAAATAACCCACTCGATACCTTTTTGAAACGAATAATAAATTTCCATTGCAACAATAATAATAGTAACAACATAATGGGGCTACTCTTTACGCACACGCGGTTAATGTGCGCGGTCGAGGATTAGGACCCGACGGTGAATTTTTTTCGTCCGATTGTCTGTTATGTTTGTTTGTTCGACGGTTTGTTTGAATAGTGAACACATTATAATATGGCGTACTACGTTTAAGTACGTACGTGCGGTAGCGAAAATAAACGATTCACACACGTACCACGGTAATAGCCGATCGGGTTACCCCGCGCGAGTCATGTGTACTGTGGTCAAAACTTTGAACCCTCCCGAACAAATCATTAAAAATTCTGCGCTGTTGTATAATATCATAGAGAAGGTACGCCATGGGGTGATTTAGAGTTTGGTTTTTGAAGGACATACAGTTTAGCGTAAGTATCTTAATATGACTGACGACTGTAACTTTTGAAATGTTTTTTTCGTCTCGGGGTGTACTGGAGTCGTACGGGCATGACTACAATTTAATTTATTGTTAGCCGATACTAAATTGGGTTCCAAAAAGCCCAATCCTAATCGAATTGTACGAGCGTCGTGCATGATTTAATTGTATATAGTAGGTATAATTTTTACGAATTCATAAAATAATGATCTACCTTCCCACCCGATACTAAGTCTTGGACAAACGACAACATTTTTTTTGACATAATCACTCATTATTGAGTACAATATTTTGGTTTGCTCGCGATGTGAACAGCCGCCGTCTCAGGAGTGTGACTCATGTAGGAGTTCCTCTGAAAACGATGCGAAAACGGCCGTTAGTTAAATGCGCATTAAACATGTTGAACGACGTACAAAATACCTGATCCAGCGCTTGTTCGTTTGTGAACGCTCGTGGTATACCCCAGCTGTCTCGGTATTTCGTACCAAATATTAAATTAATTTAAATTTCAGACAGCCCCGTAATCAATGGTATTATATAATAATATTATAGTCAGTGGCAATATTTGATAAATCATAAATAACATATTATTACGATCACGGCAGTACAGCACTCACGGAATTCAGTGCCTTATTTCTTTCGTCGTTACTAAAAATCAATGGTGTTCCGTTTTGGGTTACTGGCGCCGGATTTTGTGTAATACGGACGCCAGCCTATATTCCGGATATAGTGTACCATTCAGTACAGGTGACTATAGGACTTGTATAGTACCTAGTAGAATATTATCTGAATCACAAGGCGTATAAATCTGCAAAAATTATATCATACAGCTGAAGGGTATGTATGTTGTATCGCGCTAATCTCGGAACTACTTATTCTTTCAACCCCTAGCTATAGATGGTATAGAGCTTACACATGCATTTTTCTATTAGGCTCACGAAAATCGAATATTTTTTTCTTCGTGTACCTATAGGGTCTGCGTATTGCTATGTGGTTTTTTTTCAAATAAATGGAAATAGTATTTAATTTATTGTTTGTTCTTTAAATATATGCAATAAAATAAAAAAGTCCTCATGTTTGTAGCTTGTCGACTAAAAAATTCTCGTTAGATTTTGACAAAAGATTCAGAGATTATAAGATATCAAAAGGGTTTAAGCCGGATTCACAGCTACGCCGTGTGTCGTGTCATATCGTGCGAGGGCGTGGTATCTCACTGACTATATGGTTACAGCTGGAAACCAATAGAGTTTAAAATTTGAGGTGAAGTAAATTCTTGGTATACTCGGTTGAAACTTGGTTATTACATGATACCAAAAAAGTAATGTCCAAACACAATACGATTTGATCGATACGACACGACACACGAGGTAGCTGTAAATTCGTCTTTACACTATAAACGATTATCCAGAAAACATGGCGGATATCCCCTACACGAACCATATGACGGTCGGCAGTCCCCTTGACCGTGGTACATTTATTCTGTATATTTGGTATATTTGCGATCGGGTAACCGTGTTAATGCGCGGAAAACCGGGTCGTCTGCGCTGGTCTTTTCCTCCACGTCCGCCGTATGCTGTTTGAACGGTTTTCGCGTCGTTGTCATCTTGTGTGTATTAATACTATTAAAAAATATAACAATGTAATTAGTAATAATATTATTACGATATCATCTGAAGCGTCACTCGTAGAGCTTTTTTATACACGGATTATAATAACGGTGCATGTGTAAAAGTACCAATAATTTTAAATGATGTGCAGGCCACAAGTGCCCGTTTTCCGTCTATACGTTTGATATAATATGTTCAATAAAAATGTAGGACAGAGTATATAATAACCCTTGATTGGGTATTGAACTTCGACTGCTGTGCCTTCGCTGAAAACTTGTATTGTCAGTCCGCCTTCGACTGTTTCCGTATATTGCGTGCTTGGCCGTGAACTTTTTTTCTCGATTTCGTACGCCCACAAAGGTGCATCACTGCATCGTTTGAAGCCAAATCTTAGAAATCCGCGAGCTATCGGCACACTGCAGTGGTCTGAGATATAATCCTCAAGTCAATAATTAATATATACGAACGAAAATACTTACTCGTTGTTGACGACCCGTCCAAGATGATAATATAAATAAGACGTCTATATAATGGAAATAATACGCTGTAATCGCATTACATTAAGAAGACTAATTACCAACAAATTGTGATTGCCTATCGTACCGAGACCGTGAAGTGGTGGTAACTAAATAGTTGGGCACAATAATAGTTATTATAACCGACCGGTCGGCGAGGACGATATTTTGATATCTAAAACGAAGAATCGCGTTTTCCGTATCGTCTTCGACCATATACGCTTTTTACATTACCGCGTCGTTTCCGTGTTGCATACGATACCAGTAACCGCGTAAACTTTAGACATAAACCCCTCAGGAATACCGATAACATTTATTTTAATTTCCTACTCCCGAGACCGTCCAGCGTATTATAACATAATATACAACCCAAGATAATAATAATTGTATATGTTTGCAGTGCATTGGATTATTCGGATCGGTCTTAATATTATTATGTTATACACTGTATTATAATATTATACAAATTACAAATATTTTATGCTGTCGTATATTATATTATATACACAATATATTATATACTTGCTCGCTATGTACGCTTTACTTACTAAAGTCATTATGTGTATAGATATATGTACTACTGCAGCGGCTATTATTATAATATCGCGTTTATACAATTCATATATATATTACATTATTACGTACATACGTATTATAGGTTAGGTACCCCATCATAATAATATTGTCGTACGCATAATATGAGAAAACTCCGAGCTCGGCCACCGCGGTCGTGGAAAGTTATGGCAGGTCTGCAGCAGCTCCAGCGTCAGTCCGTCTTCGGATAAGTTTTCCAAAGGGGTTGGTCCGTCTGGCTGTATAATAACATAATAATATCGTCGCGTATTTATTTATTCGTCAGTCCGGCGGTCGACCCCAGACGTCTCGGGGCTTAAACGATATACGAAATAAAAAATATTGTGACCTGTTTTCGCCGTCCAAATGTTAATTTATAATATGGTCGTTACGTTTACCGCGGTAATATATTATGCACTAAATTATATATAATATCATCATGTACCTATATAATGTACGTACGAATAATATTATTGCGTCTGCGCCGACGACAGATTTATAGCGATCGTGGCGGTTGTTTGCCGATTTTTATATACGCGTCGTCGTCCAAAAATATTGTATATGACACCGATGTCTCGCTACAATAATAATATATAATAATTACTAAATATGTACATGCACAGCAATACACAATATTTATACGTTTATGTAGGTACTCCCCCTGTTACGATAATATCGTGTTATGTCGTCAATATATTTCAACGCCATCAGGGACAGCTTAATGCTTTATCCGGTTGCACATTTCCGCGTTACACATTATAAGACTATTCGATTTATATATATAGCATGTTAAATTCTCTACTTTGCGGTGCGTGCACGAGCAATAATGCAATATATAAATAAAATGTACGTACAACAGTATATATATATACAATCATTGCAGTTCAGATTTACGCTCATCAATTATACGGCGGAGTACAACATTGTTTTCAACATTATTATCGTTTGGATGAAAGCAATTTCAAATAAACTCTTTCGTTTCTATTATACAGGGTGTCTATCGTCGCGTTTGTACCGGTTCATATAACTTACTATCACTAAGTCTATCATGATTTCGAACGATATGGAATTCGCTATTGGTCAATATTGTATTATGTAGCCGTGCTTTCTTTAGACATAAATTCCATTTCTCTATATCGACTACGAAATAAAATTATATTCAGTTTTCTAATAAGTGGTTCAACTCGCCTACTGTCTGAGAAATCCACTACCATTATTATACCTAGTTGACGGGTAGTAGCCAGTAGGTACTTTTTTTAGTTCACCTCAGCTTGAAACAATAAAGCTAGCATAATAGTGATAACAGCATTATGATGTTCATTATATATACGCATACTGTTGTAAACTGTACAGTAAATGGAATGTATGGAATGAATTTGTAAGTATACAACATTATACTGTTTTACTCATATGTGTAGTTGTAAGCATATAATATTTGTTTCCCTGAAATTGTTGTGCATTAATCATTCGGTCGAATGGCACGCGTATTGCAGATAGTACACCGCACGTGGCTAATAGGTTATATATACAGTGGGTCACTATAATATACTATTAATTGTTATTATACAGAAAGAAGTATTTATGGGGATGTGTAGGAGGTTTCCACCCATTTATGGAATTGAATATATATGTCGATACATTTTCTGAAACTTATAAAGGGAAAAAAAATTTATAAAATATTGATGATAACAATTGCTTTTGAAGCAGATATGTATCATAATGGTGGTGATAAAATATTTAATAAAAATTACAATTATTAACATAAAATAGTTTCGGAATCTGTTAATCTTGACCGTATTTTCAATGGATTTGTTGTTTACGAGTGATTTTACTTGAAATTTTCGGATGGGGGTGGGGGGCTAGCATTATCATAAAAAGTGCCCCCCCCCCCCGATCATTGTTTAAATAGTACACGGATTTACATATGATTCCAGTTAAAAGGGGACGATAACGTTGAAATTAATTTTTTTAATGATCCCCGATGTCCTCCACTTATGTCACAGTTATTTATTCTACCAGATGTAGTGATCGATGAGTAAGAAAAAATATGCAACTGATTATACGTGTGGCAGATTGCAGGCAGCTTAGTGCGACTTTGACAAATCATCATAATATTATATTATGTTATATATTTTATTATTTTATTTTATAAAAGTTGGTTGGTACCTAATTCGGGTATATATTATACGACCATCATAAATATCTCGGAAAGATATCTCAAATCATAATTAGTGAGAAGTTGCGTCCGAACAATATTGCATAAAAAAAAAAAAGGTCGTAACTATAACTTGTCTACTGTTTTTTTTTTACCGACCAATGAGGAGGTGCAGTCAGGGTTAGGGAGACGCGTGGTGTTGAGTTCAGTAGTTAGGATAATATATTCTGCTGCAATACCACATTTTTTCTAGTGAAATCTTTACAGAAATTACTATGAGTCACTTGGCTTTTTATAACCAAAATCCTAAAAAAAAAAAAAAAACTAAATTATTTTACCATTGCGTAATGTATAATAATATTAACCGAAGAACGGTTCGAGTCAATCGCGCTTAGGTGGGTGTATACGTTATAATATAATAATTTACATTATCTTAACTCACCACAGCAGAGGATGTGGTTTTTTCAAAATATAGCCGTCGTCGATTTATCGTCTGTATAATATACATTATACACATATACTTAATACAATATCATTACAATAAAAACGTACGATATAACGTCGACGGTAGACGGGCGCGTTCCGACGGTTACGCATTATTTAGAGTAGTCACACTACAATTATTTATGTGATCCAATATTATTATTATTATTATTATGTACTATCGAGAATGTGCACCGTCGGTGTGTCGTCTACACGTATAATACGATTGTGACGGGCTCGTGTGACAAGGCGAACGGTCGCGTAATAATTTATAGTATTATTGTATTTATTATTTAATCGTCGACGAATATTTGACTAAACCGTTTTTCGAGTGTGTTTTTTTTTCCCGTTTCACACGCCGAGTGCGGTGTCAGTCAGTCAATCGTCGTCGACGTCGATTTTATTATTTCGACAATCGTAGGCCGCGCGGACGAACGCCGTTGACACGCGGGCGGCCAACAAATTGATAGCTGTTTAAATACGTACTATTTTTTTGTGTTTTGTTTCTTTTTTTTTTTTGGACACATTTGGTTAAAAACAAACGGACTCTGCAACGCGTCGCTGCACGTGTGATGGTGTTAAAAACATTAACAATTAAGAGTATACACACATAATTATTAATAATATTATTATGGATCGTGGTCAATCGAAATCAAGTCAAGCGCGCGACGAAGATATTATAATATTATTATTGTGAAATAGACTATAGAATATTATGAAATAATTATTATTCGACGGTATGCCTACCTTGATATCCGACAAGCGAAATAAAAAATTCTTTATTAAATTTTATAATAATAATATTATAATCTAATATAATATACAATAATATTATTATGTAACGTGTGTTTTTTTCCTGCTCACATTGAAAATATATTACTATACATTTCGCTCTTCAGATAAAATTCGCGACTAGGATAGATAATAATCACATAATAAACGCCACGCTACGATCTCTGCACCATATATATATTGTAATTATTGTGATAGTAGCTATTATGGTACCCACGTGTGTAACTATCTAAACCGCCAAGTCGACAGTCGGTATATATATCATATACATAATATTATAATGAATACGACGACGATGATATTATACGGTGTTTCGACGACCGCCGTAAAATATCATATTTTATTTTCTAGTGTCTTGTGATTCGATCGAAAAATGTTTGTTGATATAAACTATGTTATAATAATATTATTGTCGTGATAATATTTTCACGCCGTTTATCGTGCGGTGACCAATTTTTGAACCCGAATTTGCAGCCGGTCCGAATCGCGTGAGATTTCCGAATGTTTCGATCGTTCGCTCGCTCGCGCACCTCCCGATCCGACAAATCGCAGGCGATTAAATCGTCGACTGCCAGTTAATTGTATACATAATGCACTAACTAGTCTGATGAATGACCAAAAGTCAAAAGATTCCAACATCTTCCATACGGTGGTTTTTTATTGTCGAGACGATATCCATAATATATTTATACAGTTGCTGCAGGTGTCCACCAAAAGATGTGACCAAGAAATCGTCAAATTCTGATTGATAATAATAAATTGCACATTTGCTCTCCGTGGCGGCCACGCGTACGATCTCTGCACCATATATATATATTATAATTATTATTATGATAGTAGTGTCTTGCGATTCGATCGAAAAATGTTAGTTTCTATACTATGATAATAATATTATTGTCGTAATAATATTTTAACGCCATCGATTGTGTGACGTCCGAATCGCATAAGATTTCCGAATGATGGTATTGTTTGAATGCATGTTTTGATCGTTCGGTCGCACACCTCCCGATCCGACAAATCGCCGGCTGCCAGTTAATTGTTGTATACATAATACGCATATTATAATGATATGTAGGTACTAACGAGTCTGGCGAATGACCAAAAGATTCCTGCAATGTCTTCCACACGGTGGTTTTCGACTGTCGAGAGTCGATATCCATACAATAATATAATATATTTATACAGCTGCCGCAGGTATCCGCACTAAAAGTTGTGACCCAGAAATCGTCAAATCCCACGTCGCCAAAAAATGTATTCGCAATCCGAGTGGAATCGCTTTTGGATTTTACACATTATTCTTATTCCGTCCTGTATATTTCATGAACACGCATGCGACGTATATTATGCATAATACCGTCTTGTGTCATCACGTCGTTTTATGTCGATGAAAAAAAAATCCTCTACCGAATTTCTCCAGAGAATTGTATAATATTATACTACTATTGTTTACCCCACGTAAGATTTGTTTCCACGGATAAAACGTGTATTGTTATAGCAGAACATTAAACGAATATAACGGATATTGCGTTCTCGTACCGTTTTTGGTTTTTTTGCCACGTTTTTAATCTGTTCGCCCATCGACTAGTTGTAAGACAGTATAATATTATCATTTAACTGCTATCGTGTAAGTTAGTACTAATTTGTAAATTAGAGAGTAATAATAAGTACAATAATTCGTCTGTTCGGTATAATAATAGGTATGTGTTTGGTGGGTAAATGTGTACATATTATAGCATTATTATGCGGTTGTGATAAAATTGCAAAAATGTGTAGGTACCATTTATAAGCCTGTTGTATAATACAGTATGATGGAATGAATTATGATGATGACGTGAATAGAGATAAGACTATCGGGTTAATCATTTTTATTTTTCTCAAATTGGTGTATACAACTAAATATGTCTAAATACAATATTTCAAGTAATAATATCATATTTTTATTCAGGTACGTATAATGTATACATTATACGCTATATATATATTATTGATAACCGTTCACAAATATCAATTTAAATTCCATTCATGCTCATAAATATAAAAAAAAAAGAAAAATAGCGTAGTTATAATAATTATATTGTTTAATACGTGCATATAAATAATAATTTATCTTTTATATCTATCACACTAAAAAATTATAATTCTATTTATACGGTCGACGAAATGCAATCTATTAGGCGCCTAATTGTTTTTATGGAGTCGTTCAACGCATATTATAATACATATTTTATGCAATATGCATAAATAGGTTAGGTCTTATATAAATATATTATAATAATATCTACATACTCGTAATGTTAATTTTGGCGTCCTTATTTTTTAACCGTACGCTCATCATATTTTTCAATCAAATAGTTTAAATTCTATTCTTAATGAACCATTCGTCGACATTTGAGGTCATATAAAAGGCCAAAATCCACGTAACCGCGCATTTCGCATAACATTGCGGTAGCGCTGTTACGTTCTTAACTTTCTAAACTTTCGTCATTGATTAATAATATTGCTTATCAACCCGCAATGGTTAATCATCAAAATATTTCCGTTCCAATGTCTATTTATTCAAATCACGCCAGACATAGTATAATAATAATATTATGTGTACGTTATGGAATTTGTTTTCGTATTAAACGGTTAAGGTTGTAGAAAAATGTGCCTATATGATTATAATATTCATAATTGGAAGTGGTACGTGTAAAATGTTTTCGCTCGGACGCCAAAAATAATCATTTAATCGCGATACTCGCTGAAAATTGCATGTTATTGCAGTAAAAATTGCTGCAACTGGCGCAAATTTCTTAAAATACTTAGTAATATCATATCATATTATCATATTTATTAGGCTTCCTTCGAACAAAATAATGCAGTGCGCACCTGGGCATATAACATAATATTAAGTATTATTATAGTGTTATATTCAGCTATTACGCCGATTAGCGATCGGTCATAATGCTAAAAATATGAACCCATTGATTAGGTTAAATTGTATACGTTTTAATTTTCTTGATTGTTTTCTGATTCATAATCATTACGTTCGATTATATTCGCGATGGCCAATATTGTACTATGATCATAATAAACAGTAATAATTATGATTAAGAGTATTATCCCGTTAAAAAAAAAAAACCTAGTTTTAGACAAAACGATTTCAATTGTGTATAGAACTAATAATATAAAATAATTTTAGTATAAATTTAATACTTATTCACTTATTTTAATAATTAATAATTAATATATATATTAATATATTTTTTTTAAAACGTAATATTATAATAATCAATAATTCATTTTTTTTTAAACATTTAGTCCATCTAAAAATATATAGTATATTATGTTTATATTATATAAAAATTACGAAAACAAGTTTTACATCTATTGAACACTGTTATAATATTATATTGAAGTAGGTACCTATACCAATTACCAAAAGATTTTTAAATGACTATAATTTAATATAATATAATTTTATGAAATTTTTTTTGTACAATATATAATAATGTTTTTATTATTATATACAAGAGATAAGCCCATAGGTCTGTTATACCTGGTTACTCTAATCGAAATTGTTTAAATAAATAATAACTTTACCTAGGTACCTACAATTAAAAATATATAGTTATGTAAATGTTTAATAATAGTTTATGGTCCTCGTTGTCTTCTTATATTTTTCGTTACAGTACACAATAATAATTTTAATTTAATTATTAGGTATAGAAAAAATAAAAATATCGATCATTTTACTTGCATTACGTTTAAATAACTCGTAGACCGTTGTATTTGTCCAAGTGTGCCTTCGTAAATATTTTGTGCCTTTATATTATGTGAAAAAGATTGAGGACCCCATTATTATTCAAAATGACTTAACTATTTTTAATTGTATAGTTAATTTAAAAATGTCAATAGAAGTAACTATGGCCTATCTCTTAAACATTATATTTACAGAAAATAATGAATACATTATAATTTTATTAAATTTTAAATTATAATAATTTTAAAGTTCGTTTGGTAATTGGTATACCTACTCGAATATAATATAAACAATTTTATTGTACACGTATTGTTAATATATGATTGTGAAATGAAAATAATGTCATACAAAAAGTTCAATGTAATGGACCACCTTAACAATAATTATATTTCCGAGCGAGTTTACTGTAAACATCTATAACTATATCACTTAAGTGACCATTTTTTATTCGTAAAGAATATGGTCATAACGTATTCTACTATCGTATATAAGTATTTCATTGTTTGTAGGTATCGTCAATTTAGCGTGTCCTCCACATTACATTAAAGTTAAAACAATAAAAAAACGTGTAAATCGATTTATGTTTACTATCATTATAATATTGTTTATTAAAATAATAAAATTTATAATACATATCAAGCATATTTTATGTGACTATATTATATAATATAGGTCATAGGGAACCGAAATGCCTCGATCATAGCCAATATTCGATATACCAATGCAATAGCTACAAAATACAAGACATACTAAAATAATATATCAAATAATATTGTTATGAGTGACGTGTCCACTCGAGGAAAATATTTTATTGCGACTCGACCACAATCATCGCGTACGCGTTTTAACTATTAAAAATGGAAGATAAACCATATAAAACAAACACTTTCCGTCGGCTCAAAAATTTTGGAAGTCCAGCGCCGTTCTACGAATGCATTCGCGTATCATTCGCTTTCGACGCAATTCCGTGCGCAACAGGACGCTAATAAAGTACATTGGTGGTGTGGTGGGGGAGGGGGGAGGGGAGGGTTTATCGACCAACGTATTATCTCAGTTTTCTAAGCTATTATACAAGTACTGCGCATTTTCGCTATAATATTGTCATAATAATAATAATAATATCGGCATATTTTGTGCGCAACGTCCCCCAAAACGTAACACTTTAAAACATTATTTTTCAAAACAGTTATTTAAACTTTAAATATTATATTATTGTGTTTCACGCGCATTCGGGAATCGCCGCAGGGTGTATCGAATATTTTCTTATGCGTATTAAGTGATATGGACGTTTATATTCTTATGCATTTGTATTAAAATAATCCATGTCGATTTGCGCAGAGACACGTGCGTTATATACTACGTATTATCTATCCTATATATATTGTATCACCTTTATATTATAATATTAGTAATATATTACACGCGTATTAAATTTTCAATGAGAAATTTTTTTTTGAAATGCCGCAAATATTCGAAAGCTTCATTTGGATGTCATTTCGCGGGGGATTACTTCTCTGACGAGTAATATGACTTACGACGACATTACGAGAGGATAAAAATCGTACAATTTTTTAACCGTGTTAAAATATCATTTTTTTTTTTTGCGAATAAATAACCAGATATTTTTGTATTAATATTACAGTCGTTATATTGTGGTGTATCGTTATACAATTACTGCAATGAGAATATTATTCATAATTTGTGTATACACAACTTAGTACTTACCGCAAACTGCACTTGTTTTTGACACTGGGAATTACTTCCGTATTGTGCGTATTTTCTATACAGTCTCTTAAGTCACCGACTCGAATGTAATGTATATTAATTATGTACATACTGTACATAATCACTCGATTATATTATTTTTGAGATAAAAATGACGTTCAGCTACATTACTCGAGAGAAGTTCGCGTTTATTATCGCGCGTATTGTTGTTGTGGTTAAGTAATTACTTTCAAAGTATCAACAATGTTCTGTGCAACGGATCGACTATTATTTAGTTAAGAGTTGAGACACGCGTTTCTCTATGCGTGTAGTACACAAAACAAGTAAATATGTATAGTAAACCGAGACGAGGGATTAAGTTTAATTTAAACACAAATCTTGATGTCATTATAATGAACCAGTGAATATTTTTATTTTTTTATTAACTAGATAGCAAAAACGAAGTCAAGCAGAATATAACTTACCCAACTATTGGCAACAATAAGGTACACATAAAGCACCTTTATAATATAAAATTTAAAATCAAAAACAATTTGCTACCACCGCATTTGTTATTTATAACGAATTTATAGTATAGACCACCTCATCGCAATGATTAGAGCCTAAATACGTACCTGGCCGACTCCGAGCTCGTACCTATTTATCGCAATAACACAAAATAAAAACGATAGTGTTTTTGGTGCGGAGAATTCAATCAGTCGTATCCACCTATAATTTATAATAATAATAAATTATTTTTTTTGTATAATAATGCCGTAGAAAAGTTCAGCTAGTGATTGGTCGCTTGTTCCTTTGACAATTTAAATTGTATATATATAATATTCAACATTTTCATATATTTTGCTTATTGTTCTCAGCAGAATAGATTGTAAATATCGTACAGAAAAAAAAATATAAAACAATAAAACTATATATAGCGCATAAATATAATAAATTGTAATTGATTTGTAAAATATAATATCATCATTATTATGTCTAATAACATGATGACAGGACGAACGGTGACTGGTGAGTTCGGTCAAGTCTATAATATTTTATAATTTAAAGGGTGACTATGGCGGAAGGGTCGTCGTTGTATCGTTGTCGTCGGAGACTCTGGTCGCCACCATCATCGAGTCAATAAAACATTGTGAAAATTTTGCCGCTGCACATAATATTATATTATTATCGGTCGCACACGCGAAAAAAAAAGTGGCTCCAAAGATTTTATTAGAGCCCCGTTTGCACAGTGCATTCGCTGCCATTCATTATTTTATTGTCGACAGCGGCAACGACCGCCGCCTTTTTCTTGAATCGACTGAGAGAGAGAGAGAGAGAGAGAGAATTATATTATTATGAGTCAAACTCGGCCGTCGCATAAAAAGCGTTTGGATGTTTTTTTGTGTTTTTTTTTCCCGTTTCCTTTCACCCTCTCCTACCCCGTCACCCGTCGTCGCCTTCGTTGATAAACTGTTCTGGGCCGAGGAAAACCGTTTACAGACTGCAAAATATAAGGGCGGTGGCGGCGGCCGGCCGGCGGAATGAGACTGGAAAATTAAAATAAAACCGCATAAATCATTATGGTGCGCGACCGGAGGTTTTATTTTTCTTAAGTACAAAACGCACACACGTGCGTGTGTGTGTGTATTTCGCAGTATATTTATTGTTTTATATACGTTATTATGGCCACGAATCAAAATGTAAAAATCCCTCCGGACGCGTTTTACGAGCAACGCCCACCGCCCGCGCGTCCAGCGATCTCGGAACTGACCCATCCAAAGCGACTTTTTAAGTGTCGTCTGCTTTATTATTATTATATTATCGTTATTATTATTATTATAATATACCGCAGCTGCAGCAACGGTCCTTTTCCGCAGCGTTCGCCCGTCGACCGAGCTGCAGCCAACACAGTGCGATATACATTTTTTTCTCCATATAAATCACTCGTGTATGATAATAATATAGCCCTTTGAATAATAATCATTGTTCGTTGTGCTCAACGCATTTGTTCGTAGGTACTTTGGCCGATCCTACGTTCATCCTAATAATATTATATAGTTACTTTATAATATTATCGATGCAACGACGTGTGAGAAACATTGTTGCGGTATAGCTCGCTGCTCTATATGCAGTCGAAGTATTTTTCATTCGGAGAGGGTTATGACATTTTTGTGCCACGGTTGTTATTATGGAGTAAAAAAAAAAAAGTTAAGATTCTTAGCAGAGCGATGAACGTATCGGTTTTACTATGACGTGTTTGAGTGTTTTTTTTTTTAACTTGGTATATGTGATAAGATCCAATTCAATTTGTTACGTTTTACTAATCGCATTTTTTTGACCAGACTGTTGTATTTGCACACTCTGTACATAATTTTTATACCTTCATTAATACAGAACTTTTGTAACTTATTAAAAAAAACTTTTACCCTCCTAGACGTAATCATTTTTAAATTCTACCAGAATCGTATGAGCTACTAATCCCAGTTCCACCACTCGTGTTTAGTAGGCAAAAGCGAGGTCTGACAAAGGAACACTGTGCGTCTGCGCATTCCGGTATAGGTGCATTTATAACCACGATGATATACAATATCCAGACGTCGACGATGACGACGTAGGTACGTATACGAGCGCCACCGCACCACAGAGAGCTTTATAATAATATTACACGTTCGGCATAAAACATGAGTATAAGTGCAATAGCATAACATATAATATTATGGCAGTCGATATAATATAGGCACGCGTATAAGAATGCAGTACAGTATACCGTCGAGAGTTTATATGAAATTTCTGCGGCAGGGCGGCCGTAAAAAGACGGTGGGTGGTCGGTCGGCTGTGCTCGCGACATAATATTTTATATTATGCGCTTAAACCTCCAGTGAAGTTGACCGCTTTGCCGCCCATAGAGGACGCGTTTCGGGTAGAGCGTTCTCGGCATTCATAATACATCACCGCCCGTCGACGAAAAAGGATTGACTAAGGTTTTGTCCGGGAAGTTTGTCCCCCCCCCCCCCCCCCCGTAATAAACGAGCCACCTCCGCGGCGTTCGTACTGCATTTTAGTAAATAAAATAATAACAATATATTGAACGCGGGGTTTTATTTCAAGTGACTGCAAGTGTCGGAACGGATTAAATTTCCCTTAAACAATCGCGGCTGGCAAGGGGGAGGGCGCGGCGTTTGTAGTTCCGCTGGTCGGCATGACAAATTATTGTCTTTTAAACTTTGGACACCATTGGACGAGTCCCGCGTACCGAAACGCCCGCCGCCGCATCACCGCCAAATCGAATAATAATAATAATATATTATCATGTGAGTGTGTATCTGGAGTGTAGGAAACACCGACGTCACGAAATCGATATTGCACAATGATAACATAATCGAACGACGATTTTGAATTATTCAAAAGTGCACAATATATATACGCGTGTCGTTGTATATATACGACGCGTATTATATATTATTATGCGGGGTAGTATTTCATATTGGAATAAATTCGTATCGGCAGCTATCGCGGGACTTTTGCGATAGTATTATAACATTGTTTATCGCCGCTGCAGTAGTTGTGTGTACGGGTGTAGCGTGAGATAAACAACTCGTGACGTCTTCAGTCGGGTTTGCGAATGACCGCACACGATAGCGCCGAAATCGCACGAGAAAAAAAGAAAGAGATTCAGACGAATAATCTGACTAGTGGTTGCGACTTATAATATTACTGTCGACGCGTGAACATCGTAATATGATATATCGCATGTAGATTTGAATAAATTCGCCAAACCGTTTCGGGTTATTGAAGTCTTGCCGGGTCTCTGCTGTTGCGGATTAAACCCACATAGTATAATATAGTATATATATATATAAATATATTACGATAAAACGCAGTGGTCGCTTCCCGTGCAGACTTCGGCAACTTTTCTCCAAACCAGAACGCATTTTCGGCCGTGACACAATATTGTGTTCCGCACTGGTAGGTAAATACCTGTGTTGTAGGTACATCGTATTACCATCATAATCGTCATCATCGTCATAATATATATAATATCATATAATACGTGTAGGTGACTCTATTTGTGTTGCTGTTACACGCGAGTCGGGCGGACGAGAAACGTATTATATACCTTATACCTGTGTTATACCTACTTTATATAACATACAATAATACGTTGCCTATAATTGCATAACAGGAACGGTCGCTCCGAATTAGATTATTTCTCAGACGGTCGCGACACGGGTGCGCGACACAAAATATCGTCGTCGGGC
Source organism: Sitobion miscanthi (assembly GCA_008086715.1). Taxonomy (NCBI): domain Eukaryota; kingdom Metazoa; phylum Arthropoda; class Insecta; order Hemiptera; family Aphididae; genus Sitobion; species Sitobion miscanthi. Next base: position 7,526,485 of record CM017797.1, read on the forward strand.
GACGTGTAAAAAAGCTCCTTCCACCGCCAAAGGATGTGGTGGATACGTATTTTCGTGTACCAGGAAACCGATTCGTGTCGCAGGCGCTGCTGCAACGCACTGAACCCCGGTCTTATTTGCATATTTTACCATAGTTAATTTCGAATGCGAATATTTTACAACTAGAGCGCAGGTTCTATGGAATAATACCGGTTAAACGAATTCGTTCGAATCACAATTTACAACGATCACGACGACTTAATATAATATATAGTTAATAGACGATTTTTTTTTAAAATACTTCTCGGGTATATTAAAAATAATAATCGGCGGCGAATAAGTATAATATTATGGAATACTCGACACCCGGTGCACAGCATAAAATAGTTTATAATAATAATAATTATTATTATTATTATGCTACCTATACTATTATCATTATTGTTATTATAATAATTACCAAAACTATTATCATAACCATTATTATTATTATTTTATAGCTATAAGAAAATAATGGTTGGAAATTTAAATTAAAAATTTGTTTTGTAAAAAAATTTACCACCATTATATTATCAATATTAATACTACGTGACTCATCAATCGTCGTCGCGCCAGACGAATTTTTAATTAGAAGAGCATATAATGTGCTGTTTAAAACGTTGAACTCAAGTGCATCTTCGCTCCCATTTGCAATAATAAATATTGCTTTTAATACGTTGCAAATAATCAGAAAAGTACCAGTTGTGTTCGGTTGTCTCGACTGTTAACTTCGCGTAGGCTAGAATTTATTTGTTTTCTTTATAAGTTTTTAAATGAACATTTAAAAACAAAAAGTAACTCCAAGATTTTGTGTTGTTTACTGTTGTGATTAGTTTTCATTTAAATTTGATTCACCCCGGTATTCGATATATGAATTATTTATTCATGCAAAATCGTTTGATGTGTACTTGGAATCGAAAGGAAACTATCTATTCTATATTTCATTTTTATTTTGTAATTTGTACTTATAAAGTAAAGCGTAATGCGTTGAAAAATATGAGCTCAACCGCGTTGACATGTCTACGTTTAAATTAATTATAAAAATACAGACACATCAGACATACTTTCCTTATAAATAATATATTTATACATATATTATAAACATAATATAAAATCCTATAAATTGTATAATGACATAAGTAGTTGTGTTAGCCTTAAAGAATCGTTTTCGCTGTGTACATAGCGTTTGATGAAAAAAAGTTTAATATTCATGTCTGAGAACTAATTAGACCAGTTTTTGATTTATGATCATTCATGAACTTGTTTAAATATTTTACGAGAAGACGCTTCAATTTTTTCGCTTAATACATTCAGAAACGTACAGTAACATTGTATTTTATTCCCATCTAACAAGGCCGTCGGCCCGTCGGTAAAGCATGATACGCCCCTCTGGCAAATCACTTTAAATTTTGTCATGTTTGTTAAAAAAAAATAATAGTAATAATAGTAATAAATAATACCTATATATATATATTATAGTGTATTACAAATCTCATTTATAGCTGAACTACAAAGTGTCCATATCTCAATTTATCAGTTTTGATTTAATCGAGGCGATGATTTTTTGGTAAAGCGTTTTTAAAATGATAATTTATTGTATATTTTTAGAAACAAAAACATGTATTATAGACTCAGTGCGGGTAATGATTTATAATGGCACACATTATTATATTATATATATATATATAGGTAATGAATGTATATAATATATTATAATACACTGCATGTAGGTATTATTCGATCGTTATTCACGAGATCGAAAATTTGTATAGAGGTAGGTACGTCTATTATTCGGCCGTGTATCATAATATAATAATAATGTATTTGAAACAAAAATGATATTGAATTCAAAAGATCAACGTATCCCACGCGTGTATCGAAGGTGTATAATATTATCATCATATACACGTATATAGTGTGCACATTGTGTACAATAAATAGTGTACGGCGTATACTCGTAGGTATATAATAGGCAATAGAAAAATAAGAAGAAAAAAATTAAAAAACGTTCCCCGGTATATAATATAGCGGCTAATGGCCATTATAACATACACACAAAAACACAAAAAACGCAACGTGTCAGCTAAAAAGCACACCGTCGTCTTCGTATAATCTTTGTCGGACCGATTACTACGCAGCTCCTTCTCTTCGTCTTCTTATGCGCAGCTTCTCGGAACGTCAAAACAGCCAACCGAGCGTACACACACACATATATATAACCCTATAAGTTTATGTGTGTGTGTGTGTGTGTGTGTGTGTGTGTGAGGACAATCACAATAATAATGATAATAATAAAAAATAATAACAGTAACAATAATAATAATATAACGATGATAATAATAATCTTCGGATGCGATTTTAATCGCATGATTCGTATATTGTCGTCCGCGCGAAAGGTTTATTGTATACGATATTATATACATACACCACACACACACACACACACACACACACACACACACACACACATATATTATCGTGTGATATCGCCATGGTGCGTCCGGATGATTATAAAGAGCAGCGCGAAATAAAATATTAAATAATGCGACAGTATTAATAATAAAAAGGACAAAACAAGTTGTACATTATATATTATGCCGAAATCCACGCTTCGGGCGTTAGATAGCATTACCGGAGCAGTGCAGTAATTGAATTTGTGTGGGTTTTTGCTTTCAGGTTGACCAGAGACAGCCGCCGAGCAATGGACCGCTGCCGAATAATCGCCGTAGCCGCCGCCGTTTGGCTGCTGTTGCCCGTCGGGATGTTCGCCAATCAACTCAGAGGCGAGTTTTTTTTTTATTTACAATTTTTTTTTTTTTCGTTCATTATTATTATTTATTCATATATAATGTATACGCTCGCAAACGCGCGTGTGTATGTTTTTTTTGTCAAATAAATTGTTCGCGTTAATAGCCAGCCGGTCGCTGCGGAGGATTAAGATTCTTCTTTTTATCCTTCTCCGGGTGTATTATTATTATATATATTATTACTAATGCTATACGTAACAGAGCACATGTCGTCGCGGCGTTTCAGAAAAGGGTAAAGTCTCGAAGACAACTCGAAACGGAGTGATGAAAAAATTGCACGTAATTTTTTATGCTCGTACGATTATGTATACCTACCTATATAATATATAATTTCTCGTCGCATACACATTTTTACATAATATTAAAACCTTCAGAAAAACATAAACCATTTCGTGGAATATGAAATTAAAAATGAAGGTAATTGTAATTTTTGCTAAAGCAAAAACGAAACAATACAAAATAGAAAAAATACATCTTTCCAAAAACGTAGTGTCGTTAGAATGTAGATAATAGAATCACATTTATTTATCGAAAATACATTGGCGACAATCCGAATGTTATTATGAGTCTCGTGATTTTTTTTTTTTAAACGTTCTAATAATATTGTACCTGTTACCTTTAATATATGGTAATGCGTGGACCATGTACCCACATTACAATTTCTTCTTTTTTTTTCCATTTTACAAATATCGCCGATCGAGTATTATGTAGGCAAATCCAAAGGGCATGCCACGATATGCTGAAAAACGAACTTTTTTTTCCTAATGGCCACAATGACGTTTGGTGGAGATGAGCGTGGGTGACGTCATACTTTATATATAATATAATATACGTACAATATCGTATTAATATAAACGTGCGATTTTCCACGGATCACAAGTTCGTTTTTAGACGAGATGAGTAATACCTCTTCAAACAACTCTTTCGGCCAATGATGTCGTCTGTTTCTCAGAAATTCGGTGATGAGCACAAGTATATTGGTGCGCGAATTCGACACCGGACCAAAGTTGTACTATTATTATACAATATAATAGGTATAACTAGCTCGGCGTTCTATTAAAAGACATTACATACTATTAATTCGCTTTTGTTGAACTTTAAAAGACGGCTGCAACGCGTGATCCATTAACAGTTGTAACCACTCAAATCGATGTATTAATATTTATTGTGAAGAAATGCCATAAAAAGCGTCCTATCACTTCTGCAAAAAATAATGTTTTACCTAGTTTTAAAATTTAGATATCTATACTCATTAGTCTTAATGCTTTGGGAGCATGTTATATTAAATATAATCGTATGATAAACGATAACATAATATACCGTTTTCCAAGTAAATAATGTCCAATCAGCAAAATAATACCTGATAGATTATTAAAATATAATAACTATTTTTCATCATTTTAATTTTAATAAGGTAAACCAGGAAAATGTTCTTGTAAATAGCAATGTTATCTTTATGTAATAGTTTTAACAGGTGTATTAGCAGTATATAAAATATTCATTAAATCCTAACTACACTATCATATTATTGCCATGTTTTTTCGGTCTCAATTGCAGTATTTATTTTTAAGAACTGAAACATTTAAAAACAGCAACTCAAAATAAACATTACTCATACCTAGTGAATAATATTATATAGTACCTATCAGTGATTACTGATTATTCATAGTAAAATAATATTTTTACATTTTATCTTTGATGATTGTGATTTTTTTGATTATCAATTGATAGCCAAATCTAACCTAACCTAATTTTGACGAAAACGTTCAATTGTAATTTCGAATCGAGATTAGATGACATGTTATACGATTAAAATTCAAAAATAACAATACGATTATGCGGTGCAGGCACGTGTTATCCGCGTAGTGCACTAACTACAACGATATCAATAGGTATTATGTAATGTCATCGTAAACTATAATATTTTAACTTTACCCACCCACTATGTATATATTATAATAGTGCGGTATAATATGAATTGCTGACCGTGGTTGTGTGACTGTCGTCGTGGCTCCGTCCGATGTACATATACTCGCCTCGCACATAAGTGCTGCAGGTCTAAATCGAAAATAACCGTTTTCCATTTTTTTCTTTCTCCGTCCTGTATATATTTATATTCTCGCGCATCGACCAAACGGATCGTTCATTCCGCAACGGCGTCGGGCGTCTGGATATTTTGGAAACGGATCAATGACATCATATAATATAACATTATTATCATCATATACTCGTGCCTCGTGCCTCAGTCGTCATCCAGCGGTGACAACACTATACTATGCTACGGACGTATAGGGACATCTCACTCGCTGCCATTACGACCGGGAAACGGGTGCCGAGAAATCATTTGCCAACGACGCATAAGTGTTACACTAACGTTACATGGTATGCGTTATTATACCGCACGTGACATAATCGCTGTGGTGTATACCTCTCGGCTATCGTGGTGGAACTCGGTTGGGAGATCGCGACTTCACGCGCGACACAAATATTATTATTTATAAGTGCCGAGATGAGTCCGCCGAAACCAAAACAGAGTTTTATTTTTGTATAGTAATGTACGCGTGGTCCTGCAGATAGAACGCAGAAGAGAGGCTGACGAGGCAAATGGTTATTATTTTTTTTTTTTTTTTACCAGGCTCGTCTTCGTAGTTTGTTCTATTTCATCGTGACATCCTTGCAGAGAATGCGACGGATAAACAATTTTCAATCTCGGCGAATGACGAACGAAATATGTTTTAATTAATTAATAGTCCGTTGCATATCCTATAATACCACGCGCACAAATTATTTACTGTCTCTAACCGATTTATGTATTTTATCTTACGTTTGAAATAAGACAGTTTAAACGGATTATAGGTATTTGCAATGTACTGTATCCGATACCTATATTGCATAGCTTCATATTTCGCATTTTATTGAGTATCTAATTAAACATTTCGAAACTAAAAATAAAAATATATAAACGTAATGCACATCAGTGCAATCTATGGTATAAATACAGTAGGTAACTATGATTCTAGAAGAAGGGGGGATGTATTATATCGTGTTTATAATAATGCACAAGACGTAATTTATACTGTAGGTATGCAAATAGTAAACAACCTTTAAAATGCGTTGGGATTGGTGAGTTGAGATTGACGAGTGACCGACACCCACGGCATCTGACATCTGTAACCTGTCAGATTTTCATGTTTTGTGTTTGGTAATATTAGGTATATATTATATAATATTATGTTTTTATTTAGTAAAACTACGGCTTTGCACGCAATTTTGGTTTGAATGATTTTTACCATTCAATTTTACGTATACATAACCTATAGGAATTAGATATATTATTATTATTTTAAAGGTTCCCAATTGGTACCTTTGTTATTTGGTACCTGTGCAATCTGCAGTGATGTGCTTAATAATATATAATATAGGTATATGTTATCAATATCGTTGTTATTTATTTACTTCATTCGGTCGGAGAACATTTTTTTACGTGCGACTAAAACCCAGTGAATATAACCAGGCTAGGTATGGCCGGTATACATAGGTGTGGGTACCTATTACAGAATACCTGACCTGACCTGCGATATAGTATTATGGTGCTACAAGTATTTATATATATATATTATATTGACATGTCAAAAATTCCGACCCCGATTATTATTATTATTGGCGTTTTAGGGGTGCGCGGAATGCGGTGGGGGATCGATTAGGTTCTCACGGTGCATCACTGATATTATGCGCTGGAGGTTGAAAGGAAAGTTAGGACCTATTTATATATGAGTATATATTATGTGTGTGTGTGTGTGTTTATAGGTGTGCATTTATACAACAGACCTAAATCATGTTCTCATTATCTATACACATCGTATAACAATCCTATACGTAGGTATGTATTATGTTATATAGACCGACATTTATCGGGTTGCCGACGACGAGGACGACGACGACGGATGCCGACCAATGGAAACACAATTCATTATATTATATTATGTTACCATCGCGTGCATTGTGGTGGACGCGTCGTCCGCGCACCCGAAGTCGGAATACTTGAAAGTTCCGGTGGAAGGGTGAGTGGGGAAAAAAAATAATAATATTATATTATTAATTACCGAATTCGTCACACCCTTTGTGCGCGCCCCGATACGGCAGAGCGTACCTACCACAGGGTAACGCACTATATATTATTATATTATGTATAGTATGGTCCCGATACCGTGCAGTGTACAATATTTAATTACGTTTTTATTCTATTTAATTAACGACGACACGTCGGGTCTTTTTTCATTTCCTCGAGTAGGTATACCTACTACACCGGCCGCCGTACGCGCACACATCATAATATGCGCGCTCACATGACCACTGAGAGAATAATAATTATTATTTTTATTATTGTACGACGAACGCGCACATAAAGGTATATGATACTATATATATATATATTATAATGTGCTTTTTTGACGTCCTCGCCGCGAAGAACATACCGATGCGGACGTCACACCCAACTGCAGAGATTGAAAGGAAAAAAAACATTTTCTTCAAAAACGAAGTATATAATAATCTCGCGGGACCCTGTTGAGTGTACATACGTTTGTAACATATATATATATTATACCGACCACTATATAATACTCATATAATATATGTGTATGTGTGTGTGTGTTTGTCTGGCGTTTAACGTGCGCCGCGCTCATTGTGCGCACATAATTACGCCGACAGACGGACAGACAGACATTGTGCGGTGTGTGTGTGTGTTATCGGTTCTGATGAAATCGCCGTGATAAATTTGAAGTCTTTACTGCACGAGCCGGTCGTACGAGACCGGCCAGCCCTCCGCGTGCGGTTGGCAATGCCAATCCTTTACGACAAAATGGCCGACGACGTCGGACTTGGGTAGGTCTTGTTGAGCGACCCGACAAGGGACGACGGCGACAATACATGATAAATATAATAGTACTGCGATATATGTCGTAAACTCAAGTCTCCGCCGCCGGCGTCTATACACGGTGGTTTTGGTGTTTCCCGCAGATCTCCCACATCGCATTATTATACTGAAACATAAGAAAAAACTACAAAAACGACCTGCGTCCTACGCTACACGTTTTGTATAATAATATTTTTATTCGAAATAATATTCGGGTACGAGTGTTTCTTCAAATCATATATAGTATACGTCTCTGCGCAGTAATATACGAAATGCGTCGGATGTGTATTATATTGTAAACCACTTCGTCTGCAGCAAAAATAAAAAAAAAGTGTATTGATATAGACTATAGAGTATAGACACATATAAAATTGACATCTATTTACTATAGCATTGTCCTCGCGCACAATGGCATAAACGTTTTATTGCATATTAAAATGAAAACCATTACACGATTAAGTCGTGCAATTTTGTGTTTATATAGAATTCCGGTTGTTAAAACAACATAATACACGCGTTAACGTTTCTCGTCAATTATTGAATATGCATCGGATTTTTATTGTTATCCGATAAATCACAAATACCGTTGAAAATAAAATAACAAGTTGTCTGTGTACATAATTTTAGTATTACTCTCTACATAAATAACCGGGCGTTTATGTCACATTATTCGGAGACAATTTTAAATTTATTTTACCCCGAATAATATTATTAAAAAAAAAAAAAAATTGAATAAATGATCGTATTTGTTCAAATTAAGTTGTAATATTTAAATCAACATATATTATTTTTTACGATCATTTTGATATTATTCAACTGGTCGGAAATAATATTGTGTCCACTCTATAAATATATTACGGTCGGATAGCACAGAGAGGTACCTATATCATGTTATGTAAAGTATATTATTTTAAACGTTTAAGATTCTAATCAAATGAATGACATATAAAAATCCTATTAGGTTTTTATTATACGTTAGCTTAACATATTTTATAGGTATTACAGAGGAACTCAAGGGCACCAATGAGTCGCGGACGTTTCGTTTTCCCGCGGGTGGTTATCTATCTTTGAGTAGGTACTATGGTTAGGTATACTACTCACAATATACCAAATACTCGCTTTGGCGGATGGTCGAATCATAGTACCAATGCAATATTAAATGTTTAATTTATTCAGTAATAGGTTTAAATATTTTGCGATAATTAACATATCATATTATGCAAACTATAAACGATATCGTATTTTGTAATAATTGTGTGGCAGTTATTTGCTGCAGCCATTAACACTTGCCACCGCCCACGGAAATCCTCTGCAGCAGTTATCCGTGAAAACCGTCGTTACTTATTTTAGAATACAATTTATTTGAAATTGAAAAATATTTTTAAACTAATTTAGCTATTGCTATATGGATTATTACTTATTAGTTTTAACATTTTGAACTTTCAGACTATATGACGCTAAAGCTTACTTACTGGAATCTCCTCTCCACCAAGTTACCCCTTTGCGTATATTATCATACCTATATAATATAATATATTAATAGAAGCCGGTCCCTTGTCTTCTGGATTACTCGTGAAGGTATTGTTGACGGTGATGGTATAAGGTTAGGCAAGGGCATAGCAACATTTCTGGGCGCAGCCGTTTATACAGTACATTGAAGAGAGTTTTTCAAACCAAATTTTTATTAATTTTTATTATATTATTTTATTCATACGTATCCTAATAAAATTTGAAAATATGTAAATTTACTAACCAACAAATACTCAATTCACTCGCATTCAGGCCTGCGTGCATAGCGGGGATTTTTTGTTTTACCGAGATCATAATTTATGTCGAAAATCACCCCGTCGAGCAGGACACCGTATTATATATGTGACGAGAACCACCTCGTGGAGTATACCTATATCATACGGTAAAGGTAAGATATTAAATATATATATATATATTGGTCATACGATGGATAGTGTTGGCGGTGGGGGGAGGGTATAAAAGACAGAGAAATAGTGAAAAGGTAAACGGCAATCCTCGTTTATATATTATTATATTATAATACCACCTACCTGTGCGTGCATACTGCGTGTGCACCGCGACGTCTTCATTTCTCATCGTCGCGTTTAATCTCTTTGTGTTTTTTGTGTCATTCGAACGAACCACCGTAAAGTACACGACTATATAATTAAACACACACAAGTATATTAGTAGTAGCAGTATGCCAGTATATAGTAGCAGTGGTAATAATAATCTCTCCGAATCCATCTGTAGCCCGTACACATATTACACATTACGTGTAGGGCTCGTCGTTTTATGATTATTATTGTACGACCCGTTATTAACGTGTCCCTATATTAGCCATTAGGGTATATAGCCCCTGTGTCTGTACAGTAATATTATTATTATTTTATCTCAGTGTGACCATCATCGGTCGTGTAATGTACCTATATGACGGGGTGATGATGATGCGTGTCAGTGTCACTGCGGTGGTGTAGCCAAGATTTCTGAAAATGAGGAGGTAGCTATAAGAAAGCTATCATCAAAGTCGAAATCAAATATTCATTGAATTGTGTGAATATTATATGTGATTTATTTTTTCATAGAACACAGCCTTATACTTAAATTTATTAGCGACCTTTACAATATTTTTCTATAAAAATCTAATAAAATTATTAATTATACATTAAGCTCATTGGTGTAACAACAATATTTATAATATTTTAACTATCAATTTATATTATTTATAAATTTAAGGTGTCCAACTTAAATTGTTTACTCTCCTAGGAAAGTTTATTCATATTCTATATTCTTTTTTCTTTATCGTGATATTATTCCAAACCACCATTGTATAAATTAACACAAAGGTTTAACATTAGTTTAACATCCTCGTTTACAACTGATCAATATGCTTTTAGTATTTTCGTAACAGAATAATATGTACGTTTAGGCATGCCAGTTGGTAGAAATTATAACAGGCGGAGAGTAACAAATTGTTATAGAATCTTGTTGGTATTTGTCAAACATCCTGAACAATGTTTAAGCACCAACTTGGTGGTATTCGTTTTGTAATACTCCGACAGATTAAACACATTGAGCACACAGTATATAATAATACCTCAGCACCTAGAAATTAATTAATTACTACCTCTGAACTGTGATATTTCTTATAAACTCTTCAACTACCCCAAACTGTCACCAACACGCACCTACTTGGCTATATATCGTACATTTTCTTCCGAGACGCTTCGATCCACTTCAACACAATACTCAAAATATTTTTCTCGCTCCCAACAAATAAACATTAAATTTCCTATTTTATCATTTTCCAGTCGTACGCTGCATGTTTTATCATTGCGTTTTTAAATATTTTATTTTCCAAATTAACGAGATAACTGTCGAAATGTATTGTGAAAAAAAGTTCAAATTAAAAAAAAAATACATCACTATCAAATTTTTTTTTTTAATACGAACAATTATTACATGCGTGCAAATTGTCACCGTTGTCCACCGCGTACGATCATCTGCGCATGTGTGTGTTATGATTGTTGTTGACGCCACATAGACTCGATAGATAGTATAATATAATATATTTTCGTCTTCTCCGCAGTGGTTTTTATTTTTTTTTTGGCGGGGGAGAGTGAGGGGGGGGGAGGGATCGCGTCTACTATCGACGCCGCCGCCGCCGCCGCCGCCGACTCCCACCACCATCGCGGCCGAATCTCGCGGGAACGACGACGAATTTTTTTCAATTTTTTTCCCTCGCCGTTTTCTAGGTTATCGACGTTTGCGTTTTTTTTTTCCTCCGTCCGCGCGCATTCAAAACGAGATTAACGGGCGGCCCGGTGTTATTACGTGTGTGCGCGCCAGCCGCGGCAAGGTCAAGCTGCCGTTATAGTTGCCGTAGTAGTGACCAGTCGGCCGCGCGTTTAGGTGCCCCGCGGCGGTGGCCGGCCGCGCACATGTGCAGCGGCCGACTATCTCGCGCGCGCGCGCGCTCGCATTTCATTTAGTATTAATAATAATAACACTAATGATAATAGCGCATAAACTGCGCGTTTACAAAGTGCGCGAGTCAAGTGTAGTACGGGTTTTCCGGTCGAGCTCACGGTCGTTATGGGCCATATACTGCTGCGGCAGAGGTCCGTTTCGTCTCGGTAAATTATTGTTTTTTTTTTTTCCACTTCTTCGGATCGTGGGTAGGAGAGAGAGAGAGAAAGAGAGACCTGAGAAAGCCGAGTGGAGTGTGTGTGTGTCGATCAATTTGGCCCCGGGGTCCAGATGAGGATCGCTGCAAATCGTTTTCGACGAAACGGATGTCGGCCCAAATGTCAGGAGTGTCGAACACTTTTGACGGAAATAGTACGATAATAACGATATTGTATTACAGCAACTCACTACGATCGTAATTTAATATAACAATATAATATATTGTACGGAAAAAGTCATCGGTATTCATTGATATGATGATATCGTTGTTTGTGAATTTTATTATAATATACTGTGATATCCCACTTGTAGTGACTATAACCAATGATAATATGCGTACAATCAATATATAATATATAGGTAGGTAATAATGATAACAGTGATAATAATATCAATACCTGATATAAATATTTAGGTAGTACGAAGATCGCACCACCACGAAACCATAGCACCACTTTTCGTGCGTTATAACGCGTTTATATTATTATTGTCCGTTTCGTCTAGGTCCACTTCCAAGTACGTTTTTATATTTTGGTTTTATCTTGGACGGGTTTAAGAAAGAAAAAACGGAAACGGAGCGTCTTCACAACGCGTATTTATTATTGCTGGCCTCGGGAGTTAATTGAAAGTGTATCGCTGTTGTAAATATACTTATTTATTGTATGGTATGTACCATTATAGTATACACACACACACACACACCCGCTCGTTGACGCTGAACGCGAAGTGCGCAAAAAACGAAAAGAAAAAACGCCAAAATCGGCCGGACGCACTAAAATATGTCACTTTGGGTACGACCCAAAGAACGTAAGTCGTATTATACTCGTGTATGTGTGTGCATAAACTACACGGACACTGGGCAGTAATGGTCGAGTTGTTGTATTTTTTTTTCTTATTTTTTACGTTAAACAAGCTCGTCGAGGGGTGAACGACAGGAAGTTGACACACCAGCACTTCCGGAACCGACTGAAAGGTTCGTGAGCTGCTAGGGTATTTATGTGCACGCACCCCTTCCCCCGCACCGCTCGCGTACTTATTTGATGACGCCGAACTCGCAGTGTAATCGATTTTTTTTCTTTCCTATATTTAATAAAAATTTGTTTCTTTCGTTCGTTTAAACATGTATAGTAATAATGGTAAAAACAAAATTGGATTACCGTCATAATTTTGGCTATTTGTCTGCGGTTTCGACTGTTTACGCGCGGATCACGTTCTCGTGGAATTTACACTACCGTAGAAATGTCTCCCCCTCCAATAAAAAAATGGATAAAATGTATACATTCTTATAAATATTTACATCAACATAAAAATAAACCAAACGAGCATATAATATTATATTTCTGGACTAGATATTTTTGTCGAAAACTAATTAACTTACTTGGACTTATCATTATACGTATGAGAGAAATAAAATAATTTACGACCTTATGCTATAATAGTACAAAATATGTATATTGTATTATACATAATACGTCTGGACGTCATATAATTATTGTACAATCTTTATTGATTTCAACCTATGTTTATATTTTATTATGTATAATAAATTTATAATGTATAGTTTAAACGAATATGAATCATAGTAGGTATATACTTGCACATTGTATAATGTTATTGTGCAGCAGTAATAGTTCACAAGAAATTCACAATTCCCGATTTACACAAGTTCGTTTTAAATTTTGGACTACAGAAAAAAAAATAAAAACGTATGTTTATGTTAGGTACCTATTAAATTAATTTATTCTGTGGTATTTTTTAAAAATAAAATCAACGATAAAATTTCACGAAAATTCCAAAACTAAAATAACGGCTCCAATGTCGGTATTATTTGTTGAAACTTTATAGGCATCATACCTTTCGATAAGTCGTGCACGACGTGTTTCCGTACCACTCAATTAATATGCATGCATATAAATCGCGTACACGCAAGTCGATTGTCGATACATAATAATATTGTGTGTACCGGCGAGTGGCTAATAATCATTTTACATTTCGCTATACATTTCCCGTACACAATATACATTATACACTTTACATTTTATGATAATTCGTAATATTAATAGGTACGTAAAACGCACTCTAATTGTCTGGAAAGTCGGAAGCGGCAGCCATTGCGGTATATACCTACATACAGGGTGGTCCCCGCGATTTACCGTTTTCTCATTTAATCAATGCGCAGGAAAACGGAAAATAATACAACCACTCCGTATATACCTATACGATAGGTGCTGCGGAGCAAGTCTGCAATTATAGCCGTTTTATAGGTGTTATTGTATTTTCAATTCGCAACAACAGTATACGCATATAATTTTCTGCATGGCTAAAATTCGGCGAGAGACGCATTTTTCGTTATGAGCTGCGCACGTACAATATTATTGCATGTTTTGGCATGGAAGAGAACCTCAGCTGGCAGTGATTTTTGGATTTATTTAGCCAGGAAATTAATAATTTGTATGGTTTTGTTAGCAAATAAATTGAAGTGATAATATTCACTGCCAGTGGCGGCCACGACACCTGCGTATCACAAAGTTGCGATCATACCTATATATTTAGCCATGATTTTCTGTAAGTACCTTACATAGTGTTTACATATTATCACACATAGACCCGGTACCATGGTATCACCACATTGTGAACACGACATGTACCACGTCTATGGTTCCCATACAGCGCCTAGCTATGCGTGTGGTATTTGGCAACGGCGACGGTTTCATTATGATTATATTTTTGACGACGTTTCGATTACAAATTACCAGTTTAAAACGAAATGATGTCCGTGTGAAAGTCGCGGAATTTCGTATTCATTCCACTGATGACAGACACTTGTCGATTATTCGGTCACCGGCGCATGCGGACCTGTCGAGTTCGTCCAAATCACGCGCATCTGATTTAATCACAACTGTAATGTTGTGCACACATTTTTTTTTATACATTATATACCTATATAGACGTGATGTTCAATCGTTTTTGATTATTCTGATAACGATTTTCTTTCGTTTTGTGATATAATATACCTAATAGTATTCTGTACGTGACAATATTGTTTAAAAATATTCCGGAATCCGGATCTGCAGCAGCTATTTACCAGTATAAAATGTATTCGCTATAATAATTCATATATTATCATAATAATATAATAATATGTAATGCATAATGTGTGAATATAATAATATTATAAGAAACGCTGTTAAGTCGTAAAAAACTTAATACGGAAAACGTCGATAAAAATCTTGGATTACTATTTGTTTTTTATACGTGTAATATTGTGCGCATTCGACTGCACGAGCTCAAACGTTAATTATTACAAATAAATTTCGTTTATTATATCTACGATATACGCGTCGTTTACGATGCCGTTCACTCGGGTAAAACACTTATTGGTTCGGATCTGGTTGTGACGGCGGCATCGAACCGAAAGAATTTTTTTAGAAAATAAATATGGGTGAATACTATATAGGTAGGTAGGTAGGTATCATGCCGCCGTCGTAATTTAAAACAGTATATGGCATGTGCCATATCCCGTATCACCGTAATATTATCTCTAACTGTGACACCGAAACACACCAATAGTTTTAAATGCATATTTTCTACAGTTATTTTAAAGAGAATATTCCAATTTAATGGCATAAACGTCTTGTACACTACTGCTGAAAAAATGGCATTTAGATGTATAAATTTGCGACGAAGATCAGGGCGATACCGAGGGACGTATCGTATTAGTGAATAAAAAAACACGTGCCCTCGATTGAGCATTCTCTCCATCAGCTCGTTTCAGATTTTCTAAACGTTTTTTCGGTCGCGTATAAATCACAATATTTTACAAAGTTATATTGTTCCGACATACCTACACATGTAAAGAAAAAAATTAATTCCCCGACTTTCTTACTGACTCTTTAAGTATGTTTTATAAATGTAAAAAGATAGTCAGAACAGAGTGTTGCGATTCTCTATCTGCGCAACTTATGTAACAGTTAAGTATTATAATATACTTACAGCAAACAATTGAACGTACTTCGAGTTCGTTTACCGATTAAGTTATATTATTGATACCAACTATGGAAGGTGCCAGGTACATATTTCTACCGTGTCTAATAAATATATTATATGATTGTATCTAACTCTATATCTTTTATTGTCTGAGTCGTATTTAAGATTATCTTTTGGAGAATTATGAGCATTACAAGTACTGAGACATTTCCCTGTGCGCTGTAATTATTTTAGGTTAACCTAAAATTGCGTTCTCTAAAACGGGTATCAATGAAAAAAAGCTAAATAATAGATTTTGAGCATTACGCATTATTGAAGTATATATACTGGCAATTGAAAAAAACTTTTACCGAAAATTATAAAATGTTATGGCAGTACATAATGGTTAGGTATACAAGTCTACGCAATCTCATCTAATATTAACGACATTAGGTTACACCATGTAACTGAAAAATGTCGGATAATTTACAAGACAGCAGTTATAGTTAAATTGTATATTTTAAGTTTTATCGGTTTGATTTGGTTGGATCATGAAATATAGCCTGATATCTAGGTATTTCATGGAATAACGCCATTTAATACTTAAGCATAAATATTATATTATTATGTGAATTGCGCAGCAAAGAACACTGCGGTTGGTTCATATTATTATGTGTACAATGTATGATATACAATATTATGGAATATACTACCAGAACAAAAAACGCGATATCCATAATTTGAGATTTTTGCGGATATAGTGCCCGCGGCGCAATCGAGTCTTCATTATAGAAATATGAAATACGACCTGCGTGCGATGTCTGACTCGACCATACGGTCGATGGTTCGCCTCTCCTCACCAATTACCCCTCGAGACGGTGCACCTATAATACTATTGTAATAACATTATGGGTGTACCGATTGTACGCACGTGTCATAGGTTCATACCGGGTTACTGGTTAGACGTCGGGACCAATGCACGTTCGCCGATTTTCGGGCGGAGAATCGCTCGCTCGCGGAATGCGATGATGATCTATCTGCAGTTACAGCACACGCGCGGCAGACGCTGTCGGAATACGAACGAGCGAGCGAGTACTAATATTATTATTATTATTATATATACGATAGTAATATTATTATTATATACGATGATAATATTATAATATTATTACGTTATAATGGAACGCGCGCGAGCGTGTTTTATTATATCGTCTTCGGATGCGTCGTAGACAAATGACCCTCGGCGAGTGTTTTTATTTTTTTATTTTATTCACCTCTCCTAATGGACCCAACCGGTACGATAACTACGCATACATATATACCCGTTCCGGAATTATTGTCTTTTCTTTTATTTTTTTTTTTTATTTTTGTTATTTATATCGGCTCGATTTGAAATCGGGAATTCCTGGCGCTTTCAGCTCTCAAAAAAAAAAAAAAAATAATAATTATATATACCTATACACATACACTTACCTATACCTATACATGCGTGTTATCGTCGTGCCATTAGTATCAGAATATAGCCGCAGTGGCATAGCAGTCGTCGTCGACGCCGTTTCTTCTATAATAATATGACACGATAGTGTTATTTCTGTTTTATATTTATTTATTTATATTTATTTTTTTTTACCGTTTTTGCTCTCTTACGATCGGTTGTCGTCGTCGCAACTACACATGATGGGCCGATCCGGTTTTTCGTACGACTACCTGTGTGACGTGAATCGCGTGCTGCATTCTTGGGCGAGACGGGCGCTGTCAAAAAAGTTTGATGCTTACTGCGGGTACCGTGACAATAGACGACAAGACGTATTATTGTGTGAGCTGCACGAGAACGCGACCGATTTGCGAAAATCAACAATATGGTGGGCCACGTTCGTTTTTCGGTACTATTTGGACAATTTATTAAAATTGAATAATCTCGTTCCGGCCGGGAACGTATATGAATTGACATTTTTCGAAAGCCGTCTGCCATCTACGTACATAAATCGTGCAACTATAAGTGATCGATCGTGATTATATTATTGTTACAACTCGCGTTTATTATTCATTCCAAACATGATTAAATTTGTATATATATATAATACCATATAAATATATCGAGTTTTAACGATCAGTCTTATTACTTTGAGGAATAGTAAAATTGTTATAATAATATAATATAATACTGTCATAGCACTTGATACTCAGCTTTGCTACTTGTTTGGGTAAAAGTATAAATGGATGTTTTTTGATC
Organism: Sitobion miscanthi; assembly: GCA_008086715.1. Taxonomy (NCBI): domain Eukaryota; kingdom Metazoa; phylum Arthropoda; class Insecta; order Hemiptera; family Aphididae; genus Sitobion; species Sitobion miscanthi. The sequence continues at coordinate 7,544,621 of CM017797.1, forward strand.
CTCGTGCACAAATCGTATTTGTTTGTACAGTATACAATTATATTGTTTTGTTATAAAGTCGTTGTTATTGTTGTTGTATGAGAACGCTTTTGAGCAGTTTGTCGTCGAATTAAACTATCTTCGCAATAATGTCGCTGTATTTTTGGTAGCACATAACGACTCGCACAATATTATCTCTATTGTGATTATTGCAAAAACAGTATAACATTATAAAAATAAATGATTCATAAGAATCATATACTCAATGACTCTATATTATCATATTGGGTAATATTATATTATTTGGAACTAGAGTAACTTTTATCTGACGCAATATTTGAAAATTATGAGAGTATGTGAAATTATTTAATAAATTATTGATATGAAAAGTGCGAGGGAAGAAGCCGCCCAAAGATGTACTAGTATTACCTTTAAATATACATCTAAACATTTATTTAAAAATTAAAATGTAATAATATATTGTACCTTAATGATAAAAATGGAAACGTTTGTTTGTTAAAAAATTACAAGTAATATGGTGAAAATGAAAACAACGCATTTCCCGCGACGATGGCTGACTCGATGTGGCTAGGTGGTGGCATACGATTGTAATGTATGTAATGATGTTCTTACCACGAAACGTTCTGAATGCAATTCCACGATCGCGAGGGGGGTTGAGAGATTTTGGGGTTTTTTTCATTCCGTTTCCGCCAGAGAAGGGTAAATTATCATCGTAACGTGTTTGAGTTTTGAATGTCGAGTGTTGAGTGCGTGTGTGTTGCAATGAAACCCATTGACGACCAGGTACGCGTACAGGTGCTGTGGCTGCTGCAAACAGCTAATAAAAACAACAGATAAAAGGTTATAATTACGTTATTATTGCTGGAACGCGCGCGTAGACCATTACATACATACACCACCATATACTTTCTGACATCCCGTTCTGTTGGGATTCCGTTCTGTTATTACTGTTATTACGACGAAGACGACGGTCTGGACCAGATAAGGACGTGGGAGAGTAATATCTAAAAAAAAAACATACGCACACATATATCTATATATGTATTTTAACTAATAAATAATAAAAGGACTAAATAATTAGAAGGTATGCGCGCCGACGTAATAGGAGAATAAAAAAATAAAAAGGACAGTAAATTGTCTACATGTATCTAGATAAGTATAATATCCCGGTGTAATAATTGATTATTAGCTGCAGTTTGTAAAACCAAAGTAATACACGCATTGTTCTCGTAATAATATTATTTAGGTCACTGAAGCTAAAGGGTACTAAAAATAATAAATATTATATTTTCAATAGGACGTATTTATCGTTATTGTTGTTATTATATTATGAATACGCACTGGATTCCGCCCCCGATTGCGTCTCGTGGAGCGTTCAAGTACATTTTTGAAAACCTCAAATTATATGGGCTTTTTTTACGGATTTGAGTAGCGGGTTCGTTCAGAACTGAAACCGAAACGAGCAATAACATATAGTTAATGGCATTTCAATAAGTATATATCCCGTTCATACGTTGAGAAAATAAAAAAAGGTAATACAATATTATCGTTATTAGTAATTCGTGAGACGTATAACAGATTTTTTGCCAGGTAGTAAGTAGATAACTCTAGAAATACACTTACATTCAACTAATAACAATAAAAAAAACAAATCGAAATTCGTCCCGGAACAGTATAACATATTTCAGAACCCTATACTCAGTGCTCAATACAATTATGTCCGCCATCGTGTAAAATATAAATGAAACTATTCGGTTTTTGCCTATTCATATACTATAGTCGTTGTCGGTGTAGAATTTTACGGTATTTATGTTCACGATTCTTACTCGATAGGTACACCATATGTCGATATTTGAATATTTATATTATACGTCAAAATATGCGTTTGATGAGATATGTCATAGGTTATACCAAGTCATATTTGCAGGTATGTATGTAGGTACTATGTACATTATAATATGGTATAGCTATGTTTTTGTTGTCAAACGTCGTCGACGGGTTGAGTTGATCCGTTTTATCAAAACTTCTCCGAAAACGTTGCGCACAGACCATGCCTAAAGGTTTCAATGTCCGCGTGGGGGTGGGACGGTTGGACTACCGGGAAGTTTGACTTCCGGTGACTGCAGGGGACCGTTTTGATCTATCATTTGTCATCCCTTCAAAATCGTATTATGAATCCGCATAAAAGTTTCATTCACGACAATGGAACGAATTTATTTTTATTTTTTTTTATCCGTAGTATGTATTATATATATATATACAATATACATACCGCACTAAACCGACGTTTGGGAATCGTCAGAGAAATACGTTAACGAAATGACCAGATTAGTCGGGTGCGTCGATATATGTCGGCGAAACTTTTCGAATTTTTCCCCTGCACTACACGGTATAAACGATGCACATATACATATATATATATACGTGTTTATATCAAAACGCACCGTCTATCTCCGTCACACTATTCAATCAAAGGGATCGTAAGATGTTTGTTTTTATTTATTCCGCTGACGGTGTACGCTCTAGGTCATCAATCACGACCGTTTTCGCGTTCCACTCGGTCGACTAAAATATTGCTTTCCGCGAAATGAGCGCGTGCAAACGTCGTCGTTGGGATCTATATATACATATTATTATATATTGTTTACCACCGCCGCCGCCGAGCAGAAGGAAACGCTAAAACTTTGTGTCGAGATCCCGCGGAGAAAACGCGCCCAGTCACAATGTTTATTGTTGGACGTCAGTATCGATTTATATTTATTTTTTTTTTTTCATTGAGCTTAAGCCCGGAAACTATGGCCATTAGCTGTTTTTTATTTGTATGGGGGGTGGGGGGTGGTCGATTGAAAGACGTCTGTATGTGTGGCAAGGATTTGTAGCTAAAACCCCCGGCGGTGGTCACCCATCCGGGAACTAGCAACACCGGCCGATACGTACACTCGGAGCATCTCTGCAGTTGAGTGTACGGACTGCGCCACACCAAGCCACCAGTATCGATTAAGTATCTACTATATTACCTATAATTAGTTATTATTTTTCGCATTATTTATTTTATTAATTTAAAGTTAATATAATATTCTTGGTCAATATCATGTTTGGGGGCACTGGATCAGGTAGGGAAATCCTGGGCAGCTGCCCCAGGTGCTGATCATATAAAGGGACGAAAATTTCAAACACAATCAAACACAATTGTGCAAATTTTTCTATTACATTTTAATTTTCTTCAAACAAATTTAATTCTTTACGATTTCGAACTCGAATAAATTATGTGTTCACGAAATATCCGGCACGATCGCAGTCATTTTGAACGAGTATAATAAACCGCTGATCCGTTGACGAATATACCTTATCGCTGAGTATCGCACGCCGCCTAAGGTTCAACGGACTCAATTCAAATATATGAAGATAACAGACTGGACAAACATCTAAAAGTAGCCTGGACTCGTTTCAATGTTATCCAAATTGTGTCATGAATTTTTTGATTTCCAACATTGGTGGTTTAGACGTTTGGTATATTATAATATTATAATGCCTTTTGATTGTTCAATACATTTAACACGTCTTTCTTCAGCTTAAGAATTATTATGTTTATCAATTCATATATTATACATTATAGTATAAAATAATACTTGCACTTTTTTTTTTCAATCTTCCCTTTGTTCGTTTGAAAACTTTGATTCAAATAAAGCGTACAATTGTACAAATCCTGTTTTACAAATAGTATGAAAATATTACGATCTACGACTAAAACGCCGTGTACCTACGACCTTGCCATTTGAGCGGACCCCACATTATGCAATATGGTGAACACTTACCAATAATATTATATTAGTGGTCTTCGCATAAATTTTAACCGAGTGTTACTCTGATGTTAATATTATACTATAATTGTTGAGACGATTATCGAATTATATACGAGATCGGGTGAGAACGCATCGACGTAATCGACCTCGTGTAATCGAGGGTAATCGACCGAATCGATCGTGTGTGTATATATATTATTATGGGTATGCGTGGGTGAGGCTGATACGCGTCTTACAAAAAATATTATGTACATACCTATATATTATCCGTATCATTTTCGTTCGATTCGACCCGCGGTGCACGTGGTGCGCGTAACCGTGTTCGTGGTATGTTGCTGGTATGCGGTATAGCCGTATGATATATATAAGTTAAATACACATGGCCCCACCCAGACGGTGCAAAACACTACAACAAGATATACAATACAACATCATGTAAGCGCGCGTACGGCGGTGCTTCAGTAGTGCCTAACCCACAGGCGGGCTTGTTTATGTACATAATATAATAACTTATATAGATGTGTATTGGGACATTGCAGAGTCGACGGGTATAAAAGGCCGCCAAATTTATTATTGTGTTTCAAAGTAAAAACGTCTCCTCCGAGGGGGTGGTCGGGCGCACCCTGCTTTATAGACGATGAGACGAAGAGACAATCGTCGCCCGCGTACAATATAATGCATTATATTTAATACAGGTAACCGGCCAACCTCCTGCGGTGACCCGACAATCCTTCACCGTCCTAATTGGATTGGTAAAAGTCGGAAAAATTCCGAGACGCATCAGCTCGTGATGGGAGGCCCCCATCCCCATGAGCGTTAATTTGTGAAATTGGCGAACTCGCGTGGGGATACCACACGTAATAAAATCATCGCTACGTGCATACATATATATATATATATATATCATGTAGTCGGTGGTAGACGATAATAATGGTCTGTTTTTTTTTTTTTTTTACTATTTATTTTAGTTTTTTTTTTTCCCCGTTCTCGTTATTATGATTATCGTGTTGTTTGTTCTTCTCGGACGGTAAAAAAAAAAAACTCAAATATATACCTACACGATTGCGCCGCGTGTGTGGTGCACCTTGGTACGACTACGATTATGAGACAAAAGGTCCGGGGGAGGAGGGGGGGTACTCATTAATAACGATGTCAGGGTAACATATTTCGCCGGTCCCGTGTTATTATATATATTACCGCACCGGTAGATACCACGCGGGCACGCGGCGGTTATATTATTATCATCGTCGTCGTCGTCGTCGTCGTCGTCGCCGTCATTATTATTATATATTATAAAGTCATCGAGTTTTTGACGGCGGCGGCCGGTCGTGGCGGGCGGCAAAAACGAATTAAGTGATAACCCCCGGGATTGGTCGTAACTGGACGCCGCCGCCGATTGTGGACCACCGCCGAAGTAGATGGTCCGGTATATATGCACCTATATACCCCTCCGCCCGACCCACCCCTCAACTGAGCCGACACGCCCGCGATGACGACCACACGAACAACAAAGGATGTTCGGTAAAAATAAAAAAAAAATTTAAAAACACACGAACGTCGGCGGCGGCGGCGTCCTCGTCGTCGTGGGTTTTCGTGTTACGATTGTTTGATAAATGAATTATAATGCATAGACATTACACACACACACACATAATACAATATATTATTAATATGTGTGTGTGTGTGTGTGTGTGCGTATAATATTATACCAATTTCTCGTTAAGTAACATATTATGAATATAATATATTGTGTCGATCGTATTTATATGGAATTTACATACATATTATTATTACTACACGCATTAACATTATACGGTGGGTTTCTTTCGTGGTCGGCCCCGCCAAGTGGTCGACACGAAAACGACTGTATTTCGATTACCGTAAAACAAATATTTATATTGTGTTCAATTATAATAATATATTGTGTACGTGCCCGGCCATCGAAGGAGAGACATAATATTTAGTAGTAGGACTTTAACCGGAATCGGTAATAGTTATTTTATTTAATCTACCAGCATTTTGTAAGCGCCGTGCTCGAGAGGAGCATATAATTTATATGGGAGTGATGTACTATTACACCCGCAGTCTGTACAACGATGATATTTTGTATTCCATTATAATAATTATTACGCAACGAATTTGTTTTTCCTTTTCGTACGATCAACGCTCTGAGCTTGTGACCATAATATATATCGCGATCTCCTGGTTTCGATATTTCCGTTTTGAAGTGAGTACAAAACATTTTTATTTGAATGTCTACAGAATTTTGTATTCCATTATAATAATTATTACGCAACGAATTTGGTTTTCCTTTTCGTACGACCGACGCTCTGAGCTTGCGACTACATAATATATATATAGATCTCCGGGTTTCCATACTTCCGTTTTGAAGTGAGTAAACCGTTTTTATTTAAATGTCTACAGAATTTCGATGATATTTTGTATTCCATTGTAATAATTATTACGCAATGAATTTGTTTTTCCTTTTCGTACGATCAACGCTCTGAACTATAATTACTATATTATATAGGGATCTTCGGGTTTCGATATATCTGTTTTGAAGTGAGTAAAGCGTTTTTATTTAAATGTCTATAGAACGTAAGAGTATATTATATTCGCTGCATTTCACAAATCGTACGTTGGACTCGGTCAACAACAAATTGACGTGAGGCAACACGACGGACTGGCAGCATTTAGTTGCCTATAAAACGTATATCGAATTACTTCTATAGTATAATAAAATCATTTAATATAATACGTTTTGCTAAAGTAATAAAGTAAGAGAGTCGCAATTAATAGTAAAAAAGCAAACAGAAATCCTTTGAGCGATTTTACCTCCTACCCAACGATATTGGGTCGTAGGTAGGTGGAGAAATTCGAAACGAATTAATTTTCCCGACGAAACTCATTATCATTCGTCAGAGATGCAAACGCCAAATCTTTTTATTACAATAGGAAAATGGTTTTAATTGAAAATGTTATTTATAAACGTCATTGAGAATGGCTTTCGAATTCGAGACTTCTCTATTGACAACTGTGTCTCATTTGTTCCTATTATTACTTATACATATACATATTACATATATATATATATATATTATACTACAGCTGGCCAACAGCCAGTATAGAGAACGTAATAAACAATCATTTTGAAAATGTTTACTCGGTAATGACATTGCTGTGGGCTAATAATGAAATAGAGAATAATAAATTGTGCGTGAAGTATCTATGAAAAATACCTGTCTAGGAACGGTTTGATTAAATTTATGTTATAGGTAATACTGCAGAGGTGAATTGTACAATTATTTATTATATTTATTCATTCAACTGTAGGAAATCAATGGCATAGATTTTTATGGACATAAAAGTTAACATATCCTAATAACATATTCATATATGTACGTACGATAATTGGTATTTTCGACTATAAAAGAATTCTTAACTCTTGCAGGATATCGAGTGAAGTGATAAAAGTTTTATGAATTGAGCAATAAATATAAATAAATAATAATATGATGTTTTCGGTTGCGTATAAGCAGTAAATAATACTCGCTTCATTATTAATATACCTACTCGGAATATTGTGCGCGTATGGCGATACGCTATTATAATATTTTGCCGATCTACGTAAACCGAGTTGTCGATAATTACATTATTTTCAGTTCGAGCAGGTGCAGTTTCATCATTATGCAAAAAAAAAAAGTGCGCCGTTCACCTCGTAAAAGTTATCGTATTACCATAAGTCCGATTCGTGGTTGCAATAATACGGTAGCTAGATCAACCGGTGAGATCCATTAATTTATTCATGCGCATGCACGTTTGTGCTTACGTTGAAGTGACTTCACGATATTATTTTACACCAAATACGACGTCACAAATCGTCACGATTTAAGTCTGTTTAAGGGCCTTTTGTATGCTACATAGAACATTACAACTCAGTAGAGCGCGTCCATGACTATTATTATTATTATTATTATCTATATATATATATTGTTTTTTTTTCGTATATTATTATGCACACGAGTCCTTTCGTCCGTCAATATATATAACACAGTATACAAGTTTCATCGATATTATGTTATATGCTCGATATAAACAATATCAAAATAATAATATAATACGTGAGCTCGCCCGGCTCTCGATGTGCGTTATATCCTTGTCCTCGGTTTATATACTAATGTATTTCCGGTAAATCAATATTTGAAAAGAATATCATCGGCAGTCGTCTCGAAATGTAGACTGCACCATAATAGGTTTATTTTATTTTAATCAGACTACAAAAGTATTATACAAAAGTGAAATAATATTTAACGCTCGTTCCGAAGTAGATAGGTATACACAATGCGTCGCGTGCAAACGTACCGCGTCGATAATGAATATTATGAAGAGTTATCACGACAATAATATAACAATATTATGTAATTTATTTATTACGTGCACAATACACATTATAGTTGCACGAACAATATCTTTCTGTCTGCGGATTTATGATAATATTATATTATAGTTTTGTACTTTTGTTAAACACATCAGCCACCACCTTCGAAAGTGACGCGAATAGTTTATATTCGATATGCGCGAGGAATATAGGAATTTCTATCTCGTTTTAACCGATGATCGCATTTGCCAAGTATTATCAATTATACATATATACAGGGTGATTCACCAAGCACGCTTACTCTCATTTTATCCTTAAGTGTAAAATTTGTATAAATCCAGATTTTTGAATTTTTAAATAATATAATTAAAAAGAGACCATTTAAGTTTCCAAATTTTATGGGATTTAGAATTATTACATATTTTACAAATAAAAATAAACTTGTAAAATTGAAAACATGAAAAAAATGTTTCTACCATCATATTATTAAAGGCACGCCTTCGTCTTAACTGTTGTAAAAATATTGGTGTAGTCAATTCCAACAGTTAGCTATGAATAAGTTATAAGACCTATTATGTGAATCGAGGATAAATTATGATAGGTTTAAGACTTTAAAATTTGATGATATGGAGTCTATGGCGATTTGCCACTTATAGTACATCCATATAGTGCGTTTTTATTGCGGTACGTATATTTTTGTATGTAACTCGAAACATTTCGAAAATCAGAATTTCAACAGACGCACAAAGGGAAAAAACGGGGTTGAGCGTGCCCAGCGAATCACCCTGTGTACGTTATATTATTATATATTAAACACACGCACGCTGTGTACGATGAGTTGTAAATTATGCGGCGGCGGCGGTGGGCGAATCGCCGAAAAAAAGCGTCGGCTGGAGGGGGGGAGGAGTGGGAGGAGGAGGAGGACTAAAAAAATACCGAAAACCGCGTCCGTGCGCGGTAGGTACGCATAAACAACGGCGGACGTCAATCCGCGAGAGCGGAAAAAAATCGCTGTTCGCAGATTATTGGGGCGGACGTACACTGAACAGAGGCCCCATCGGACCGGTGCCAGGAAATTTATTGCGACGAATCCGTTTCGGGTACACGGCCGTCGAGCCACGAATTTATACACATGTGCACACTATCATATTGTGTGTATCACTAGTTACGCTGTTATCAGTGGCGTACATATATATATATTATTATTTAATGCGACATAAATTTATTCGTACGCCCGTCCCGGAGCGCCGACTATTATTATTGGATTTAAGGGCGCCGAGACCGCGCCCGCCGCCGCGTCGCGTATTGTAAACTTTCGATTGTTGTCCGACGAAGCAGCTCGTGCAAGTATAATATTATGGTATTAAACGCGTGTATTATACTTAGGTAAGTTTTGAGTTTCGCCGAGCCGTCGCTTAATATACGATCAATCCGCCGACGATCGGGTCTCGGATGGTCGAAATAATTTGCGTCAACCTGCACGCGGCATTTTTGAGTATATTAATTTAATTCAGTAATGTTTCAAAATATTTTATATTTTCGATTTTTCCTTTGATTATTTAATTTTATCTTCTAATAATTTTCCCACGCAAGTATGGGGTTTTTTTCACAGAAAAAATATATCTACGAATCGAGGTGCACACTAGTATTATTATTATTTAATTAATAAAAGAGTTTCGGGAGAGGAGCGACTAACGTGTACAGATGACACCGCACCACGGTTACCAAATCATTAGTAGGACACTGATTTATAAATTATATTATTCTACCTATACACCTACACTTGTTATGCGCAAAAAGATAATCAGTATGTGTGTATAGTAATATTATGTTTGATAATCTTATCTGGCCGCGTCTATTATAGTGATCATAATATATTATATGGTCACATAATATAATATATACATTGCGTCAAACATGAAAATATTACCGTAAATCTCACTTAATAAGATTCGCACATCGTGTAATTGGCCACACAGCGTCCGCAGCCAGACGGAGGCTGTGAAGGTGACATGGCCGGGGTTATGTAAATAATTTGCCACGAAACGTACATTATATATATATTATTATTATGTGCGATATATGTATAGGGGGATCAGAAATCCACGTCGGAATCGTAAAATAATAATATTATACACTCGCGAAAGAAACGCTATTATAATAATAATGTCGTACATATTATATATATATTATAGTGATTATTATGAAATGTGTTCGAAATATATTAAACACGCAGAACAATATAATATTGTTAAAATATACCTACGTGTAAACAGAAACGTTGGATGAAATGACCACTTTTTGTAATGCTCGTCCATACAATAAACGATGTCTGCAGTTATATAATAATAATAATATGTAGATGTACCTACCTATATTATATGTATCATAATAATATGGCTACATGCGAAATGTTCGTCGTTTCGGTGACAAGAATCACAATTTCCGATCATCCACCCTCCAAACGCATCCGCGCCAAAGATGCGAATAAGACGCATATTATTATAATGACATATACGTAATATATTATTATAGGTATATGTTTGGAAATACTTACTAAGTAATATTATGGTTTGTGTTACAGGTTACGCCGAGAGCTGCGTCAACGAAGGCGAAATAGTGAACGTGCTCACCATCAAAAACATGATGTGTTACACGTGCATGTGCAAAGTGAGTACCCATCATACACACAATATTATGTTACAAATATTATTGTTTTGTACAATATTTTTTTATCGAGTATTTTTTTGATGATATTGAATATTCTTATAATGCATTATACCTACTGTGGACAAATCGATAATAGTATATATGATATTATATTGAAGTACATAATGGCATTAGGGGTAGGGCGGACAAAAAGCCCAGAAAATAAATCAAATGAAAAAAAGCGCAGGAATATAAATGTGAACACATGCATACTCTACTTCTAATTAGTAATTAGCATTTAGGCTTTATGATATTTTTATGATTAATTGTTAATATTGTATAAAATATAGATTGTAAATCAAACAAAAATATAAATATCAACATAATATGTATACGTCATGATATATTGTTAAAAACATCAGAAACATATAAAACAGTATTTAAAACATTAGTTGAAAAGTGTGCAGAGCAAAATCTGTACCTAGATCCAAAATATGTTCATCTTGATTTTGAAAAGGCTGTGGTTAAAGCTGTGCATAAAATCATTAACAAAGAAGTTATTATACGTAGATGCTTCTATCATTTGTCACAGTCAACTCACAGAAAAATTCAAGCTTTAGGTCCAGAACAATCATACCGTAAATACCCTAACTTCACAAAATGGTTTAGCATTCTTACCTCTAACAGATGTTGAACAAGGAATGTGGTATTTGCAATCCATTATGCCTGATACTGCCATAGATTTAATTGAATACTTTGATTCTACATATGTAAATAGCACTTTCAAGCGAACAAATTGTCCGGACAACGAGATAAAATTTTAAAAAAACAATTTAGGAACTATACAACTAGTAAAAAAAAAGAAAGCTTACAGTAAAAAATCAAACTACATTAAAGCGACTATGCGTAGATTTCAACGAAGGAAAAAGAACAACTGAAAGTTTATTAGACGCTATTTCATATAACACACGAATATTAAATTGGATTAATTTTACCAACTTTATGTATACCACAATATTGTAATTAAATGTTTGATTAGTGAATTATTTTATGTAATTTATATTTTATTGTATTAAAAATGTGTTACAAACCACAATTATTATGTTTTATTATCACAATTTATTATTATTATTATGACCAAGCCACCAACTAGGTGTATCAATTGATATCAATTATTATTATTATGTTACAATTTTTTGACTCATAACTTATAAGACAATAAATTATGACGTACACATAATATTGTGTTCATATTTATATTTTTATTTGATTTACAATCTATATTTTATATAATTAACATTTATTAATATTAACAAAAATCAATATTTCTGGGATTTTACTCCGTGGGCTTTTTTTCCGTTAAATTTATTTTCTGGACTTTTTTTTTCCCGCGATTCGCATTAGGCGATGTAGGTATAATTTTCTGCACGGGAATACACGCGCGTATAATAATTCAACAACGATAATAATATATTAATAATAATAACGGAGCTCGCGCGGTGAAAGTTCCATTTCTCAAAACTGGGTTACACTACCTTGCCCAAAGCACTGTGCGCAGATAACCCGTCCGGAATCCGCCGGCGTCACCGCTGCTGCTGCCACCGCCGTTTTGCCCACCCGGTCACCCAAGTCTTTAGTGTTGTACTACACACGAGTGCATATTATTATATAGGTTAGGCTAGGTACCTGTTGATTATAATTGCACTTTGAATTCGATCTGTCCGCGCGCGTGTTCATTACTAGACTATATCATAGTTATTATATGACAGGAAATTGTATCCGTATAATAGTGTACAATGTACACCGAACATGATAGGTACTTACAATATTATGTTCGTAACGTGTCATCATTATTTCAGCAACATACTAAATGTTTGGAACATATGTCCTTGAATTAAAGTTAGGATTTCGTGGAACCTATGTATTGTAATGATGGTCTTTAAATTCACATCTCATGACAGTTTTACAGGACGATTGCACATCGAGTGCGCAGTAAGGGCGTGTTGACTTGCATATTTTTAAATTACGACCCCTACTTCAGCGTCTTAATTTAAAACATATTCACCATTACTATACGTCAAACGAAAGTTAAAAATTAACAATTTAAATACATTTCTACAATAATAATTGTACAGTTTTGTTTACAGGGAAATATTAACTAGTATTATAGGTAGTTATACCAAGTTACTTGTTACCTGTTATACGAATCGAATGGGAGAAAAAACAATATCAATGTTATTAAAATGCATTCGCTCAACGTTCGATTAAAAGATATTATAACACATGTGCATGAATCGTTTATAATATATAATATTAATTGTGTTGAAAATATTTAGTGTTGCACAGCAGTTGTAGTCAATAACGAATCGAATAATTTTGTGCAACTTTACTGTCGGCGCTCGATAATACGCTATATTATAGATTGGATAAGTCTATTAAATAGGTCTATTATATTATTGCCATATTATTATTTAGACACAATATTATCTAGTTTGCTACTATAGTCGGAAATAATATTTTGTTCACAAAAATGATCCAAGCGATACGCGTAAAAAATTCACTTCATCGTATCGTAACATTAAATTATTTGACTTATAGATTCCCTTCGGAAATATCATTAATGGTTCTTAACATTTTAATATGGTCATAAAATAACGATATACTTGAATTAATATTAATATTTATTATACTAATTTTATACACGTTTTAATTAGGAGAATAAGTAATTTATTGCTCAGGCGAACCTTATATGTATATTATGCAGTGTGTACATAAAAAAAAATATATTATATTACCTACTCGTCGATAAAATATCAATGTTATAATAATAATATATACTAACGTATAAATTAAATGTTATAATATTATGTATTTCGCATTACATATTATTATATTAACATCTCATTGCTGGTTTCGTAAGTCATACCAACGGGTACGAACTTCTACGATTAATATAATTTATCATTATTATTATTAAATCGTTCCGATTGAAATACATAATATTAATAATAATAAATAATAATCTAATACGTATAATAACGAGACTCAGAGACACGCGATACGGCAGTCCCGCGGTATGATTTGTGGCTTGGTTAACACACCAAAGGCCAAAAACCCACGTAGCTGCATCGGACTATTTTATAATATGTATGATATTATTATGCTGTTGAATTCCGGTAAACACTCTACACACTAATCGTTTTTTATGGATTATATCGTACGAGTTACACAATAATAATCGACTACCTACTTATATATTATATGCACACGTTATATACAGCCGACGAGTACTTTAAACGGTACATATCGATCGTTTATAATGATAACTGCATAGTAATTTGGTGTGATACTGAAGAGCGTTCTACATTAATGTAATACTTGAGCTGCCGTACTTGTGCTTAGTAGTTACGTATTTGTACGATGCGGATACTATTAGGAGTGAAAGTTGATTAATATATCATTAATAATATACATTTAGTCGATTTATGTATTGTAATATACCGCCGCCGATACTGTCCGATTTTTGGAGAACGCGACGGTCGTCTCAAAACATTTTGACTATTCGACAACGGTGCGGATTTAACGTTATACTACATACGATATACTTATACGTGTAAATACAATTTATCGAAAATTGTGAAGATTTTTGGACGTCGACGTGGCCAAAAATCAAAAAGTAATCCATATCGATACCACGTGCGGACGGTTATGTTTCTTTGCAAATGCCAAGGCTGTATAGTGCATTAAACTCGTTTTATACGCGATCGTTTTCAGCGAATTATCGTCGTCGCACTATCCTCTACAGCTATACGCACTAGCCATTATTAGTTATTACTGTTTAATAACACCCTCGAGGTTAAATATATTATATTATTATTACTAATAAATGGTAATGAAGTTACAGCCTCGTGGTCATAAAAAACCAAAAAAAAAAAAAAAATTGACAAATTTGACAACGTTTTATGCCAAAAATCGTCAGATTTCGGGATTGCGTATTTGTGTTTCGGAGCGCGCGCGAAAAAGAAAAGAATTCAATATTGTCGGTCGTCATTTGCCATGCTCATAAAACGTCGTTACGCGGCTTTGACTTTATTCAAAGTTTGTTTCAAACTTTTCAATCAACTTTTGTGTTGACGGACATAAAATATCGAAAACTCGGATTGTATACGTTTACCGATACTGCAGCGAACAAAATATAATATTTTATATAGATCGCGAATTTCTTTCCGTCCATTCATGGCTGCTCGTAACGGCTATATGTAGGACTCGAGTGGATCGGATGCGATTCATATGTTACAATAAAAAAAAAAACAATAATAATATTTCAAAATGTATAAACTTTCTTTGCCGAGCCAGTCATGCACATTTAAAAGTAAAAGCAAAACACAAATACCAATAGGTACACATTTTAATTATAGTATAGATAATATTAAAAATATAGGTACTTAATTCATACCAATATCGGTACACTACTTTGGTTACCAATATTTAATAACATATTAGTAATCGTATTACACGTCCTATATGATCGGTTTTACAGTCGATAAAGTGTATCGAATAAAATAAAAATTGATTGCAAAAATTGCAAACACATCATTTCCGTCTTGCAAACTATGAACATAACAAATCTTCATTCAGGAGAACTATTTTTATGTCGATAGCACGCTGAATATTATGATTTCGAACAAATTAAGTATCAACATTTTAAGATATAATATAATATTGAAGCTATTGAATCTCGTGGGCTTTTTTTTTATTGATTTTGATCGGCTTTTTAGTTATAAGGGCTTTACGATTAAAATAGCAATATACAAGGCTATGAGATGGACTCTTGTTAATGATATATTCTTAGTTTTGTTTGATAATAAATCAATTCGATATTAAAGCTAACTACGACACAAAATTGATTTCGCCGAACAGACATTTTCTATTTTGGACTATGTGAGAACGAGACAACTCATGCTGGTTCTATACGTTCTCTTAATGTAACAAGCCATTAAAGAATGTATATTATTATTTATAACCTATACCTATGCGTTATAATAGTGATGGCAAACGTTCGCGATGTCCGTTCCGTACGCGTTTTATTATACACGACAACGTTCGGAGATAATAAATATTTGAAATATAAAAAACAATCGATCTCAAATAGTTGAAACATCCGCACGGGCGATCGACGATTAATCGCGCGCGTTCACAGCAACTACGCTTCGGGTGTAAGTCCCAAGTATACCCACCAGACATTACTGTATATTGATAAATACGAGCGTATAATATCGTTATTTTATTGTTATTATATCGTATAATATAATATACGCATACAATATATATACGGACGAAAGGTTATGTACCATATAGGTGGTAGTAGGAAGAGAAATTACTGCAGAGAACACGTTATGCACATAATGTATCTCTACCTACCTATATATTATTATAATACAATATTATATGGGTAGGTACTATTCGATCGACTAATAGACATCATGTATGCATATTCTACACTACACAGTACATACCTGCATAATGCGTTGTTAAAATCGTATTTGGTTTAACGCGTGTTCATCATCACCGTCATCATCACCGCCGCTGCATCGCTATAGATATATTATATTATAATATCATAATATATATGCACCGCTGTATTATAATATTATATTGTATATTACACGACGGTCGGGCAGAGGAACGAATATTAAAAAAAAAAAATACGAATAATAACCGAAAACAAAACCGGATACGCGAGCATAACGTATTATAGCAAGACGTCTTATCTGTATACCTTGTCGAAACGCCCCGTTTAGACGTCGATTTACGGTTTGTTTTTATAAATTAATAATTACATTTCCGAGTCGTCCGCGCGTCGTATTACCTATTCGATTCACTGTTACGTGTGTACCTATTATGTTATTATGTGCGCAAAGTTCGCGGGGTCCAACGGCCAACGGAGGAATATCATATCTAATTTATATTCACGACAGCCGCCGTTTACGTCTTCTTCGTCTCCGTCGTCACGGTCTCGGATCGACGACGACGGTGGTTGCGAAGCCGATTACGGGTGACCCCGACCGTCCTCTCGGGCGCGTCTCTCCCTATCGGCTATCGTCTCGTGTAGTCCACCTAAACAATATTATCATCTACGAAGCGGATTCTCGATCCTGATTTCCGGGCCCCGTTAAAAAAGTATAGACGCTCATTTAGCCGTAGCGTATTACATATCATTGTATTTTCGGTCGTGTAGATTCGCGTATACGGCGGCGGGTAAGAAATCCGGGAAAACCCGCGAGTCGAACGGGTTTCGGCCGGTGTGTCCCATAAAAAATTGACTTCCCGACGACGACGACGGATCGACCGCGTGAGCATATAGGTACACATATATATAGTATATAATATAATATTATAACGTGCCCGCGTGTGTGTAGTAGAAATTTGTGTGCGCAAAACCAGTTTGGCCGAGAGAAATAAAAAACTTACGTGCCCACTACGCGCCGCACACCCGACAGTCGGCTAGATTGCCGCCGATCCCATCGAACTCGCGGTCCTCTCGCGCCAAACGGTCGTCGGCATATTATTTTTCGAATTATTATAACTATTATAGTAATATTATTATGTAGTTCCGCCGAACGCGTCTTATATTATATTATATTTTTAATAATACGAATACGCTTTTATTATTTCGCACTCGCATCGTTGAAGATACCAGCTATCTCTACATTACGCAGCGGTTGATGACCGTTACGGGAAATAATAAAATTACAAAATATTATTTTAATAGTATGTAATATTATGCGCTCCGCGGAAACGTGTACCTATACGCTTCGTATTATAATAATTAATTAATTAATATAGGTATTTGACCAGATTTATCCACGTGATGATCGGAGTGGGGCTTCTCGTGGACCGGCTGACAATGTAATAGGTATATAATGACGCGCATGCGTAGTGATTTTTTTTTAACGCATCTGACCCCCGAGAGAAATTAGTGTATTGTTCGCAAGTATTAAATTAAAAATAAAGACTTTTTTCAACCACGCTCTGTGTCCTAGGAATTCGCAAGGATAAAGCTACTTGCTTGAAAAAAAAATCTACTCAGCAAATGGGTGTCTTGTACACGTTCGTTAAAATATCACTCTGCAGTATAGGTATAATATATGAGTGCATATTTTGATTTATCAACCGTGTTAGCGTTAACGTTCCGCTCCCCCTCCCCCCCGCTATATCATCAACTGACTGGATTTTTTTTGATAAGCATTCGTCGTGTACCCACACCACGGTATATTAATACCTCTCGACCGTATACGCCTCTCATCGTTGTCGTCGTTACTCAGCTACTCGTTATCTCCAGAGATCTCGATCGCGCCCTGACCTGAGCCAGCGCAGTCGTTATCGCCGACGATCGATACTTATACGAACCGGAATTATATTTCTTTATTAAGAACGCACTGTACGCACACTCACACAATATTATACATTATAATATTCGATGGACCGAAACGATTAAAAGCACAGCAGTGGATACGGATTAAAAAATAAAATACGCTACCAGAGTTACGCGGATTAGCGGCGTCGAGCTGTTTGGATAATACATCGTGATTATTATTATTGTTATTATTATTAAAACGTGATGATACCAATAACAATAATAACTATATCATAATATCCACAGCCATATCCAATGGTCGCAAATGAAGGCATGATGTAAGTACATGTATCGGTCGACGAATTCTAGAATAAACAATTTTCACCTGTTAACTTAAAAAACAATTTTTAACAGTTTTATCTGGAGACAAAACATATGACCTACAATTCATGATAACATATTTAAAAAACGTATGAGTTTTAAAAATGGGAGTATAATGAATTTATATCGATTGTAATTGTAAAGTTATTATACAAAATATAGATTAACAATTGTATAATTTATTTTTTTTTCAATTCCATAACAAAATATTGTACATTTTAATTACACTTGTCTTTCGCTAGATTAAATGAGCGTTTACTTTAGTAATTTTATCCACACAAGTTTCCAAAGCGTTTTAATAAAATATAGATGTATATTGAGTTTATTATAGGTACATAATATATATTTAAAAGGTCTAGTAAAAAGTAATACTTGTACGCTATCAATTATTTTACCTGCCTAGAGTATGTACATTGATGATCGGTTTTACAGCCATGGCTTGCAGATCGTCTTAATTGATTGTCATAACTCGTAATACCCCGTGACTGTAACGCAACGAGAAGATAAAACAATACACATGGTGTGCACTCCTATACAACTATCAGCAGATGTACTCCCCCCTTCTGTACTTTGACGAAAAACAAAAAAAAAAACGATAGGACACTAAAAAGCGTAAATCTAGGATTTGCAATCGGCAATTCCTAGATCGTGACCCTCCCCCTCCCATCGATGTCGGTAAATTTCGTGTGGCACCGGCCCCGCGGGTTCGAACCGCGCGCACGCGTACAGTCCGGCGCCGCATTAATTCGGCGCGTCGTTTCGCGGGGAAAAGATGTAATATTATTATAATAATATTATTAAGCGCGCGCGTATCACAGTCCTTTCACCGCGACCGCGGCGCACCCCGTTCGCGCGCGCACGCACGCCACCGGTGTAGCCATAGGTACGCGGCTGTGCAAGGACGCCGCCGCGCGTTTCGCTTTCGACTGAAGGTCGCGTCCGTCGGCCGCTTCTCCCGAAAAGTCATAATAATAATATTATATTTTAACATATTATTATTATTATTATTCGAGTAGAAAACCGCCACGATAATAAAAATAAAAATATAATATAATATAATATAAATGTGCCGCGTTGTGCATATAGCGTGTGCAGTGCGTACGAGTGCGTGTTCGTGAGTGTCGTGTGTGAAGTTATAATAATAAAAATAATATTATTATTATTATTCCGTCCGGAGAAATGAATATATATTTTATAATATTGGGCGGGCGACCTACCCGCACGATGGATTTTAACACGCGCACAGTAAAAAATAAACATATTATATACATCTATATATGCCTATATTATATCTATTATACGCCCGTCGTAATATTATTATTATAATAAACACACTACACGCGCGTAATAACGAAAAACGGCCTGCGATGATTTAATTACAACGGCGATTTTTTTTTTTGATTTTTTTTTATACTGCCGCAGCTCAAAAGGTCGCCGCGGGACGCGTCATGACCGCCGCCGAGATGATGTATGCGTACGACTGTTGCAGTTGCACACACGTCATAAAATAATATTATTAAACTCGTAATATTACTATAAATTATTATAATGGAAACCGAGCTGCACACCATCTCACCGCGTGCGAAACGCAACATAACATTTTTACCGCTTGAAAACATACTATTCGAGCGATCGCTGCACTGCGCACCCGCGGCTAGTTCTTCGACGGGTCTCTAACACGAACGTGTCGTGTCGGATTTTCAAAAACGTTGTGGTTGGATTTAAAAATTTCAATGAATTAGCTGCAGGGTACCTATGTGGAAAAACAAATGTAAAACCGTACTTGTAAAGTACGACTAATTAAGCGCGAGAAATTAAAAACATAATAACAATAATACACTGTCGTACTACACTCACATGAATGATTGTTGAGGTATAAAAAAACAGCTCAATCAAAATAACCAATTGTTGAAGAACATTTTTGATTATTTATATTATACTCAATCGCTTTTACAATGTGGCATAAAAATAAAAACAATAATATGCAAATGCTTTAATTTCGCCGTTTTTCCATGGTCAGCCGTCATCACTGTATATTAGCTATATATATATTACGAAATTCACGTGACGCGTGTTCGCGCTAAATCTCGTCAGCCGTGTGCCCGCGTTTCCCGACCTTTCGGTTCTTTTAAATTGTTTTATTATTGCCGTTTACTGGATTGGGTGACTGCTGTGGACAATGTATACGACGACTACGAAGACTTGAGAAAACGAGAACAAACGCACACTCATTACGGAAAATGCTGTCGTAAATCATCCGGCGGCTTAGGAGGCTATCGCGATTGTGCGTAAATCGCGCGATTAATCAATTATATTATTTATATTATATTATACGCGTACTTCGGATTGCTTTCCAACTACTATTGGACCGTCGCTGTCACACCATTTTTTTTAATAATAATACGTATCTATAGTATAAAATGTATATTATATAAATCCGAGAGAAAAAAATTATAAAATAAATAAATCGAATACCGCGACGGTAGGAAGGTCGCGCGCGCAGCGGTGGCGGCCGCGGCGTCAGAAACGAATTCCAAAAGATCTATATCGTACATTTTTCCGTATAATTATCGTCAACAGGTATATAGAATATTATACGTGTGAAATGGTATTTACGGTCGTGTCTACGATTTTAATTTCTTCATTTAACCTAAAAGCGATTACTATTATTTATAGGTATATCATAACCGACCATATTAATTATAAATTAACATTGCGATTGTTGTGTTTCAGAACGGATTCGTGGAGTGCGTCAAAGACCAGTGCCCCGACGAACAGGGCTGCTATATGTTGCAAGACGTTTTCGTGGACACAAAGGAATGCTGTAGGCGGTGCAAAGGTACGTCGAGTTTGGTTCAAACGAATCACCGTAATGTATAAGGACTGACTTGTAATAGTTTAATTGTATATGGTTCGTTTTAATAATTGCAAGGAACGGCGCACTGACACGTTGTTAAATAAGTGTAGCGATCAGTTTAAAAAAATTAACTAGAAACTGAGAATAGCAATAAAAAAAAAAAACGTTTCACAAAAGTTCGTCGATTATATTACAGTGACTAAGTAGACTAACGCATTATATAAGTTCTATGTATATATATTGATCGCATATAAAGTCGTACAGACAGTATCAACAAGTTACATAAACTATCAATTTAGATATGTTTGATCAAAAGACAATATATATATACAAAATACAGACAATTTACCTATCTAAATAATATTTATTGGCGACGCAAGTCCATTACTGATGAGATAGTAATACGGTGAATGCGAGAATATTCTACGAACACTGATTCATTAAAATTTTATGCGGTAACCGGTGGAAATATCTCTAATAAAATAAAACATAATACCATCTCTTATCGTAAAGTATGTTATTATATAGGTACGCTGCTAGCCATAATTTATTGCTGAACTATATTATCATCGCAAATTGCAATCGTAATAATAACAACAACGTGTTGTCATCACTATTGTCACAGGTTGCGTCTACAAGGGTGTGCCCAGGGACAGCGGCACGGAGTGGACTGATCCGAACGACCCTTGCATGGTGATGTCGTGTAAAGCCGGAGTG
Organism: Sitobion miscanthi; assembly: GCA_008086715.1. Lineage (NCBI taxonomy): Eukaryota > Metazoa > Arthropoda > Insecta > Hemiptera > Aphididae > Sitobion > Sitobion miscanthi. The sequence goes on from CM017797.1 coordinate 7,566,763, forward strand.
GTCACCGAGACGCGAATGCAGTGCATCACACCCTGCCAACAGCCATTGCCGCCGAAACCGGGAACTTGCTGTCCGACTTGTTCGGGTGAGTGACAATAACCGACATATAGTCCGTCTTCGCTTCCCGTCATACAATTATCTATTATTATTATTATTATTATTATTCGCATAAATTATATTATTATTTCCTACACGGTACGTATCGCATCCGAGTCGGCGTATCGGTCGGTTTGCGCACGACAGCCACGACTTAAATCGGCTAGAACGTGTTACGGCGAACGCGGATATTTCATTTTTTTTTTTGGGGGGGGGGGGGGGTGGGGTGTAGAGAATCGAGTTTGACGGTAAACGGTGTATATATTGAGTCGCGAGTGTGACGATACAATAATATAATATATTATAATCGTATAGGACAGTTTACGTGTGGTCGAATTTATTTGAAACCGATCGCCCGCAGGTCCCCCTCCGAGTTCCGTCTCGAAAAACGTCTGTTTTGGATTATGCATTGTTTGGTGCGTATATGTTATTAATATTTATTATTATTATTATTCGCATAAATTATATTATTATTTCCTACACGGTACGTTTGCGCACGACAGCCACGACTTAAATCGGCTAGAACGTGTTACGGCGAACGCGGATATTTCATTTTTTTGGGGGGGGGGGGTGGGGTGTAGAGAATCGAGTTTGACGGTAAACGGTGTATATATTGAGTCGCGAGTGTGACGATACAATGATATAATATATTATAATCGTATAGGACAGTTTACGTGTGGTCGAATTTATTTGAAACCGATCGCCCGCAGGTCCCCCTCCGAGTTCCGTCTCGAAAAACGTCTGTTTTGGATTATGCATTGTTTGGTGCGTATATGTTATTAATATTTATTATTATTATTATACACGGTACGATGTTATATGCTCCGGAATCTTTCGTGGCGCATTAGAAAAACAAACCATTCTTTTGGGAGCTTTGCAGTCGTGATAAATCACGACTGGCACACAAGCGTCCGTCAAGTGACTCGTGGGAAATGAACCCCCATGTGCGCGGGGCTTCTCTTCCGCTACGATGCGGTGGGCATTAACTCAGTAACACAGCGCTGACGAAAATAAAACAATAACACTCAGACTATACTCGCGTACGCACACACACACACACATACATATAAATAAATAATAATAATAATAAAAAACAATGGATGGATGCTAGGTATAATGTATTATTATAATAACGTTCGTGAACGAAAATTGTTCCGGAGGAGGACGACGAGGGAAAAGGAGTAGTAGTAGCGTCTATGGTTCGAACGCCAAACAGATAAATAGAGATGGATGGCAGGACCACCGGCAGCGAACATTGTGCACAACATAAACATGTTAAACGGTCTGCTTTAGTGCTTAGCTACCGGTTATATGGTTGGCGTATCGATATCAACGCACGCATTATAATGGTAATAATAATATTATCTTGTACCTGCCTATATTATTATTATATTATACGCATGATATTATATACGACGCCACGAAGGACATTTTAAATTATCATATCAAATATTATGTTGGATTCGATTTTCCAAAATCACAATTACTACACCTGCCCAAATCACAATAATATTTTTAAATATTATAGTTATTGTTGATCGGGCAATACTGTCGAGAAACAACTGTATGGCCAACGAGCCGTTTCGAGCGTTCATTATTATCGTTGCCCGTTGGTCGAAAAGTGTTTAGTGAATTATATTTTAATCTCTTAGGACTTTAGGAGTTGGGAACATACACAATATATGCACATTACATATTAATTAGATGTTTTTACACGTCAGTCGTAACTTCAAAGCAAAACCGCCGCCTGCTGATATTAATATCTAAATTAGCGTTTCGATGTACCATTATTATATTATTACATAATATCATCGCGGTATGTATGTAGGTATATGATAGTCGGAATCGGTATCATTAAAATATTTAAATACCTACGCCAAATAATATATAGTTACGCTACATGTATTAGAAAACATATTTATGTACTACATAATAATATATTGAATTAAAAATATTCACAATACAAGTAAATTTCTGAAAACGATCGCAATAACGCGCATAATATGAGATGCTGTTAAAAATAATCACGGAAAATAGCCGAGGGAAACACAACTTTTTTTTTTTCAGCATCGCTTTGTAGATTGATTAATAAATATGTTTTTGTTATAACAAACAACACATTCGACTAGAACCTTTAGGCTACGAGATTTCAACCGATTTAATGAAGCTATATCCGAGTTACTTTATTGCGGTAATTGGTCGAAAAACAACTCTTGAGCACGTTATAGACCCTCGAGTCACAGCCCACGGGGGGCAGCGGTGGAAGAAATGACTTTTTAATATATTATGATATTTTCTATATATGTTTATATAATATATTATAACCGGCGGTACCTGCGTTTTCACTTAGGTCTGAATGGCAGACAGACGATATAATCGTGCGCGCGCGTTGCTTTTTCGACCGTGCGTTCATTATTTTGTCATATTCGTCGACCGTGGTACGGTGCACGTCGGTACGATGTAGATAATATATACATATATATTATACACTAGAAGTAGTATATATTGTTTTATACACACACACACACACACACTCAACTATATTATATATATATATTATATTTAGTAATAATAACATCTCGGGTCGTAATTTATTATGGTGCACGATGACGATCGTCAGAACACCAAATAATAATATTCTTTGTTTTTTCATCTCCTTCGGGTTTATACTCGGCTTTATTATGTTATTATGAAGGTATATTAGATATAAGTATACTAAGTGTGTTATATTATACTACCCATATCTGTATGGACCTATACCTATATTATAATAATATATAATGTATTATATGATGTGCGACTACGCGGCGAGGGCGGTGCCTGCGTCGTGCCTATTATTTATTATACTCGTTCGGGTCTAAAACAAATAAAAGATTACGCGAGCGGGCAGGGGGCACGTTGCACGCGCGCCGGATAAAACGATTGGACGGCGGCGACGTAGCAGTCGTGGGCTGAGGGGTGTGTGTGTGGGGGGGGGGAAGAGGGCAACCGCGCGTCCGAGCCGGAGATGGGCTAATGGCTGAAGACTGGATGCCACACGCATTGAAAAAAAAAATAACGAAAAAATAAAAAAATTCAAAACAATTCTCTCAACCTTCGCTGGGTGGCATGGACGTATTGGTTTCCCGACCGAAAAACAATGTAATACAATTTTAAAGCGGATTCCATGATATTACTCGGCGAGACGCGCGATCCAATGGTCTACGTGCGGGACTCGCGATGATAATAATATATAATATCATACCGACGACATCGAGGGGACCACGTGGTGAAGGCCGACGGAGAAGGCTTGGAGAAGACGAAGGTGACTTTGTGCAACGCGGTTAACGTCTCGGTATGACGACGGTCGTATGAGATACTGCTGGTGAGAGGGTCTAAAATATATGTAGACCTAAAACGCGCAATTCTGCGGACGACTATTGTTTGACTCGTAAAATATTTTTTGAAATTTTCGAAGAGGAAGCATCGAAGCAATATAACTTTATTCTAAAAAAAAATATTTATAAATCCATAGCAACTACAGGTCATTTTGACTGACCTGATTTATCGGATACAAACGTCAATGGCCAGGATCTGCAGCTCGGCAACACTGGCAATCGCTGAAAATGTTTTATTTGTAGAACAAACACATTTTTTTTTTCATTTATAAAACTTCTAAGTTTACTCTTGTTATTTCGATCCAGAAAAAGCAATGCAAAAAAACGTCTCGACTACATCATATCTATGACGTACGGTCTTAGGGCAGAATATCAGTCGTAGCGGGTCACGTCATCAAATTATAACAACATTGTAAATTTCAAAATATAATTGTCATTTAGTCTCCTTAATACTTTTTTCCGTCGTCAAATTATACCCACTGCGGTCATTAGTATTTTTTACGTTTCCAAACACATATAATAATATACCATTTTATGTTTTTACCGTCGACCGATTCGAATTGGTCTGAACCCAACGAGGGGTTATCGTGAAGACACATTGACGTGTAGGTACTTTACATCATCGGTAGGAGGATAGGTTAGATATCTATTATAGTGCGTGAGTCGACAGGACCATGGCGGTGCGTGTGTCTCTTATTTACGTTACCTATATTATATATTATTGTGTAGTAGTTATTCGTCGTGCCCGTCCCCGTTTGGAACAGGTACTGTATAATAATATTATTATTACACTTTCGGAAATGTTTAATGACTTTTATCGATAATATTTTGAAATAACGAACGCATTCGTCTGTCACGAGGACAAATTTTTCCCAACCTTAATTAAAGCAGTCCTGTAGAACAATATGTCCAAATTTAAAATTATACTATATTAGATATCTGATCGCGTGATTGAAACCATCCGCTTAATGACAACCGCATAATTATATTACATCTCGATTTCTAGTTGGTATAGGTTCCAGTTTTGCAGCCTTTAGTATTGTTTCAGAGCTATCACTAAGAATGCGTTTGAACTAATTAACACTTTATTTTTAAGCCTAATTGAAAAAAAATGATTGAAGAATCAATATGATATAATGTTATACTTTTTCACCAACATAATAATTGAAATATTTTTATATTATTTTATGACTGAATAATACCGAATCGTTCATTCTACCAACGTAAAATTACAATGAAATATAATATTATAATATTTTGTTGTATTATATCATATATACTTTTGAAAAACATGTGACTCAAAATTGTTTTTTTATTGGTACAAGTTTAAATTTATAGACTGTCGCACATACGTTAAAAAAAGCTCTTGTCGTTTTTAATAAAATTTTGTCGATATTGCCTATATTGAACCCCTTAAGAAACGCCAGTGAAACGTCGTGTAATAATATAAACTGCAGTGTAGTATTATAGTAGCGTGCCTACCAAACGAACGCTGCGAGGAAAACGCGAAACGGCGTCGGTTTCTTTGGAAAAAAAATTCAGTTGTCGATAACCCGAGCGCCGAAGAGGGGGTTGCACTCGGTGGCAGACAGTTAATAATAATAATAATAATAATAATAATAATATTATAATCTATGCGATTGCGGTAACCGGTTTCGCGTGTATTCCACAGGTTGCCGGGTTATCGGGCAAGAGGTGGCCGCCTGGAAGAACATCAGCCTGTACGACGACCCGTGTCTGACCTGTCACTGCGAGAGATCCGCGGCCGGACCGGTGCTCACCTGTTCGAAAAAGGCGTGCCCTGTGCTCCAGTGTCCGTCCAGCAGCATGCAGATACTGCCGGGCGAATGCTGCCCCAGATGCGTGGGTAAGTGAAATTGATCGGCCGCTAAGCCCGATGCGAAACAATATATAATATTATTATAATATTAATTATGACAATTATTGCAATGGCGGCATTACAATTATATTGCGATGTTGAAAGAAACGCTTTATAATATTATGTAATTACAAATTGCTATTAAGGTTTATTATTGATTGGCGTTTAATGCGTTCACATTTTACGTTTATGCTGTTATAATATTGTTCTTCGAATTCGATTCGTAATGATATCCCAAAAAAAAAAAATTATTTATCATACTAATTTGGTAAAAATCGGTTACATACTTTAACGGTTCGAGGGGCAAACTAGTTAACGTCCAATAAAATATTAACGAAAAGAAAAACAATTAAAATATCGCACATTATATTTTATTCTACCGCGTTCTGTAGGTACTATTATACCATTTATACCTACTATTATTAATAATATATATGATCAAATTACTATAAGTTATTGTCTATAACCTAAATAATATAGGATAATGCACTTAAATACTAATAATATATTATCAAAATAACGAAAATATCTAAAAACCATACGTTTTATTGATTTTGGGACATCGTATTACTGAATTTTACTTGGTCAGTAAAGACGTAAACTAGTGCACTAGTGCATTATAAATTTATAAATATATATTTAAATAATGTGACACGTCCGTTGAAATGCAAAACATTTTAGCTCGAATTATAGGAAGATTGTTATCAAGACCTCATGGACCTTTGCTTCGAATTTGATTACAATAGCGGGTTTGTTTTAAAATATGATTACTATGCTATAATAATACTGTGTTACACAATAATGATATTGCATATTGTGATTTCAAAAGTATTTGCTGAACAAAAAAAAAATATACTGCAGCTTTATCCGACCTTTGTCAGAGTTTTGTGCAAAATCCGTATCAAACATTCAAGCCATATCATGTCGTCATCATCGTATACTAAAACTATTATGTAATATCGTTATTATATTTTTCATTATAAAATACAGCTGTAATATATAATAACCGGGCTGCGACGACGACGTACCGGACGGAAACGTCTGACAAACTACGGATATGTTTATTCGCGGTAGTATAAAATAATAATACACAGTGGAAAAACGCCAACCGATCGAGTTTCAGCTTTGAATTTTATTCTCGACTCTTTCGGATCTATAGGCAATGGACGAAGACGGGATACACAGACGGTTTTTTTTGTTTAAGAAATCGATCTGGCCCAAACGTTTCGACAAAATAATAGTACATATTATGACACGCGTATATATCTTACGGTCGTTACACACAATTAAACCGTTTATAGTAATATCAAATGACCCACAAATGAAAATACACGGCCAAAATATTGGTTGCCGCCGGACAATGTTCATACAAGTCTCTATGTAGTATATATTGTACAATATAACTCTAAATCGTTTTGAACTTTTAAAAGTTTCTCGAACGAAAAATGTGAACCAAGCGTGTAGAATAATATTACACTGCTGACCGATGAGTTTGAATTTTTCGTCTAATTTCGAATTTGGAGACTATAAGGCAATATCTACGGTATCTATATATTGTTATAAAATATAAATTGTCATAAGGTTTCTAGTTTCCGTTTAAATTATATTATTATATATTACATCATTGTCCAATGATTAAAAATCGACAAACTTATTGGACACTCGCAGCATTGTAATGCGAAAAACAAGTCAATATAAATGTACACCATTCACATACCATTTGTAACTATGTACAATTTCATTAACAAAACGATTTCATATTATTAAAATATATATACCTACGAATGGTTCACTATATATGTTTGTCACGTATACACTGCCCTGTATAATGTACCATGGTTTGAAATAAAAATAAACTAATAAATCTTTATTGACTTAAAAATGTAGTAGACACAAACACGTTATCGTCTAATCGGTACAATTTGCATTGATTAAATATGGTGAATATTTAACAGAAGCGATAATTATAATAAAAATAATATTGTTTTACAATCGGGGTGATGTCACCCAGGTGTTAATTTAAAAATAAAATCAATTCATTTTATCATAGTTGAGTTAACACAGTATAATACATATATTTATGCACCTACCTAACTAATTTTCCAAGTATTATAATAACTATACGATTTAACCTTACAAACTAAATTCGGTTCCTTTTATTATTGACTCGAGTCCACAGTACTCGAATCTATGCGTGTAGGTGTACGGTTGTGTGATGTTATACAATAACGGTAATGTCGGCTTGTTACAGGCAAGAGTAGAAAATTGATGGACCCACCGAGAGGAGCCTGTCTGTTGGGCGATAAGATCACGCCGTCGGGCCAGGGGACGCACCCGGACCGGTGCACCGAGTGCACGTGCACCAACTCGACGGTGGTATGCAATCGGGAGACTTGTCCGCCACTGGACTGTCCCGTCGAGAAACAGACGTTCGCGTCGCACAACCAGTGCTGCCCGCAGTGCCCGAGGACCCTGGACAAGAGCGAAACGTGCATGGAGAATGGCAACATTTACTTGGTGAGCGTTATGATGATAACATTATGGTGTAGTAAATCAAACGAAAAAATCACGACTTAGAGGACGACTCGGAGGATATAATATATTAAATTGCAGTATAACCCTGACGCCATATTATATCGGTCGTTGGATCCGTGTTAGTAATATTTGTTTTGAATACATTTTGTGTATTTTAGAACGGGGACGGCTGGAAAGTGGACGAGTGCAAGTCATGTCTGTGCGTCCGTGGCCAAGTGCAGTGTGCCCAAGAGATGTGTCCACGCGTCTCGACGTCGTGCCCAGTCAATATGAAGCTGCGAACCGTTCCGGGTTCGTGTTGCCCCCGATGTGTACCGAGTAAGTCCGTCGTGGCCCGTTTTACGGTTATTGTTTCTTACAAAAAATCATTTTACCGATTTGTCTCAATTCGCTATAGTGTTTACAACTAGAACAGAATATACAGATTATAATATTATAACATATCTAAATATCGTTCTCGTTTCAGTGGACGGAGTGTGCACCGTGTTTGGTGACCCACATTACAGGACATACGACGGAAAATTCTTTAGCTTCCAAGGACCTTGCAAATATCTGTTGAGTGCGGATTGCGTGGGCCGGACGTTCAGCATTCGGGTGACTAACGACGCGAGGAACACGAAAAATTCAGCGTGGACAAAAACGATTTCTTTGAGGGTAATTATTGTAATTTATTATTGTGTTATAGCACTTATAACGATGGTATTTTGTGAAAACTTCGTATCGAAAGTGACAGTATATTTGAGTAAGAAAATAATTATTATGTAATTATTTAACACGTATTTTGTCCACGCAGACCGGAGGTTTGAAAGTAAACCTTGGCGAGAATAAACGGATCAAGATCAATGGACAGAGGTGTCTGTGCCGTACAAGAGGAGCAACGAGCTCACCATATCCAACATGAACGATACCGTATTGGTTGAGACCAGGATTGGCGTTTCTATCATTTGGGATGGGCGAGGATTTCTGGAAGTGTCCGTACCGTCGAGGTACAAAGGTAAGGAAATTCGTCAAACCGTTGACGAGGATAGAATAAATAAACTATAATGCGACGTCGGTTCCCAAATATTATATTAATTCAACGGCTCTCTCACCAAGTAATCACGCCTCCCTCCCCTCGGCCACAGATGATTTTGCGAAAATTATTTTACTTACAAACTTTGTATTTTTCGGTATTTACAGGCAGTCTGTGCGGACTGTGTGGAAATTTCAACTCTGTACCCAGAGACGACATGACCACTAAGGACGGCCAAGTAGTGTTGGAGCCCCAAGTGTTCGGATCGTCTTGGCGCGTGGGTGGCAAGAACGCGTGCAGCCGGCCGTTGAAACCCGCGTTTGTGCAAACTTCGACACAGTGTTCCAAGAAGGGGCCCCGGATTCGAGAACGGATGTGCAAGCCGCTCCGACAACGGATGTTTGCCGCATGTCACAAAAAGCTCAACCCAGTCAACTTTTTCAGGTTAGCTCATTATGATATTGTGCGTTCGTGTTGCATGTAACGCATACGTATACGTTGTTCGACGTTTTCACTTTGCCCTGCAGTTACGCCTTTTCTGGTGTATCAATGTTATCTATTGTACGTGTACGCTTGTATGTAGACTAAACCGCGAATTCGCATTTGCTCACAGGTCCTGTCTGATGGACATGTGCGAGTGTCCCACCGGCCGGAAGTGCTATTGCGAGGCGATGACAGCGTATGCGCACAACTGTCGCCGCCTTGGTGTGTCGCTGCCGGACTGGAGGACCATGACCGGATGCCACACATACTGACCCGCGTCCTCACATCCATCCCGTGCAGTAGACTCCGCTTGTTTGTTGTTGCTAGTCATTGTTTTTTTACACCTTCAACTTTGCGGTGGTCGCCGCGCGTTTACCTGACCGACGGGTCGAAATGGTTAGTAGAAAATTATGATACAATTACCTGTGTATTATGATGGGTATACGAGTAATTGATGGTACGATATGATTGATAAACGTGGTATTATTATTGTGTACCATGATATCGCGATTGAAATTCGGGGCGTAAGCCTATGGGAGAAAAAACAATTCGCTCGAGTGAAATCACGACCTGACTGGTATCAAAAGGTCACGTGTTTAAAATTTAGCTATAAATTAATTTAAAACGTTCGTTTTATACTAAGAGTATATAGTGATATAACAGAATAATATATTTTCTCGACCTTTTTTGAAAAAATATTATTTTAAAAATCAAAAGTTCGGTAAAATTTTTAAACTATAATAGGGAAAAAAATTAAAATTGCTAAACTATTATCCTTTTTATTTAGGCACTAGAAATGTTTAAAAATAATCTTGGAAATAATATTTCAATTGCGAGGTTGTTTATAAATATTTTACCATAATCGGGCAATTTATATAGTAATATTATTAAATTATTCGTTCAAATAAAAGTGCACAAAATATAGTTAAAGATAACTGTTAGCGGCTGCGTCAAGCACGATAAAACTATAAAATAGCATGTTTGTAACAATTTATTAAAGTAAAGACAATGATTTTGAGTAAATAAAATAACAATTTCAACCGTTTAAGGCGCACATAAAAACCACCGACTAATTGAGTTTAAAAGTTTGATAAGAAATTGACCTAAGGAATAATAATATTCGCAATGGTTACTGCGACACTACCCGTACGTCATTCTAGACCGTAAAACTCTGATAAATTGTGTTTTTAATAAAAAGTGTAGTGAAAAAAATGCTTGTCCGATCGCGTCGTGCATATATTAGATTAGAATCAAAACGAATTAGTCGGTGTTTACAACACGAAAAAATCTTTATTCTACGACGCCTTGGCAGGTAGTCGCTGCATTAAATTATGTGCACAGTTATAACTTATAACCCGTACCGACAATGATAAACCATCGTAACCTAACCGACGTCGTCGTGGAAAATAAACAATTCGACGCAAGCGTCAAAGTCTTAACAACAACAACAGCGTTAAGACAAAACATGATAGTAATAATATCTACGATTTATACCTATACATTTAGTATTGTATCGTAATAACAGCTGCAGCATTACGTCACTATTATTATATTAATTATAGGTACCCTATACATGCGTAGAGCCACCTGTAACGTACTGTATCGATAACTCGAGACCATTAACATTTTACGTTCAAACCGCTTAATAATAATAACGATATAATTAACAGAGTGATACCGAATGAGATGTTAAATATAATATTATGTAAATATGTATATTATGCATGATTTTCTAACGAATCGAAAGAAACACTACCTCAATAAATCATCCGATAATCGTGTATCCAGGGGCTGGGAACTATATTATACACATTTTAGTATCCCTTAATATGCGGACGCATATTATGTAGGAACGGAATAATATTTTTTTTTCCAAGACGGCATTATAGGCACATAAATCTCCTCGCATTTTTAGATACACAGATCTGATAAATGATAATATTAGTTATTACGTGATCAAACATCAAAGAATTTCACTGAATAAACATAGTTACCCGTGTATATGGCGTATAATGACGTTAGGTATCTTAAATCATCATCTTAGGTAGGTACTTAAATCATTACATAATAATCTTAATGTTTGCGTCTGAATCCAAATAAAACGTACGCGCGTGTACCAATTATAATAATAATATAGCGTGATGCCATTATTTGATAACATTTTAAAATTAATTTACAAAAGTATTTTTGATTATCAATTCAATGCTTTTATTTTAAATAGAATAATAATTATTGTAATTATTGCACTATCAGCGAGTTACAAACTAATTTTATTGTTTTCGCTGCTTATCTATCTACATTGATCACCGCAGCGACTAATATAATAATTATTATCGAACGAATGAATAAACAATTCCACAGCAAATTATCATAATACGCGTTCAGTGCGCTTCATCCATGTTATCCGGGGTTAATCAATTTAATTAAGCGAAATCATTAAATTTTTTTTCCGCTTACCTACTCATTACCTGTACCTATTTATAGTATAATATATCGCCGATGTACTGTTATAGCGTTCGGCAAATCGTAAAATTTGTTCAAAATTTGATAAAATAATATTATATTATTATTATAATAGTCGCGTGCCCATTGATTCGGTTTATCTTATCGAATCGCATTCATTAAACCAGAACAGAGCTTCTGCCAATTTTAATTTTTCGATATTAAAATTTCGTCACACAGTATACATAAATTTGCATGTTTTCGGCAGAGGTACGTGTTGAGTTCAAATCATCAACAAGTAAAAATGAAAACAACGCGTGTTCGTTGGTTCCTTTAGTTTTTCTAGGCGTCTATTTGCAGGGACGGTTTAGACTTTGCGAAAATATAAAACTGTAAAAAGCAATCATAATTTTATAATTAATTGTGTTGTGATTTATAATCTATACCTACATAGAAATTTAAAATAATATTTTTTGTTGATTTGTTTCAGATCGTGACAGACCGTTTCCACGTTACCGTTCTTATTATATTATATAAAATTAAATAAAATTAAAAAAAATTAGTAATAATAATTTAGTAACAATTAACTTAACTTTTAAGTGGCTACAACAAACTCTGACCCGCGCGACTCTACCGTTTGCAGACGGACACCTGTCGCATAACAATATCTATTACACTTTTATCACCAAAATGTCAATGGTTTTATTTATTTACATTTAATCAGTTCGATTGTACGATCGCGACTAACCTAACCGAGGTCGGCCGATTTTTTTAAAACCTAAACGCCGGCGTTTACACTGTAATATATATATACCGCGGTTTAGCATAAGTACCACAAAACAGATTACAGAGTAATGTTATTGTTTGCGTTCATATATTTCGATATTGGCCTATGATAATTTATTTGTAGTGTGTTTTCGTGTATAAACACGAATTTCGACGAATTTTTCTCCTCATTCGTGACAATATAAATTATTATTATATTATAATAATATTACAGTAGCTATGTGCGTAACCGCAAGCGGCTTTGCTACTTAATATAATATTTAGCATGCCTTAGTGACAGAGAGAACAACGTTCTTTTATACATTCGGGTTGTCGTATACTATATTATAGTATTATGTTATTAATTATCATAGTTAGTTATATTGTTAAAAAATGTTTCAGTAGAACGCTTAAAATATCAAATTGTTTAATAATTGTATTTTATTTTTCGAAGAAAACACTAAATCGATCTAGGATATTATTGTAATTATAGATAGTTATTAAAATCAATATATTATATATTATTATATAGGTAAGAAGGTTCATATTATATTACTATGCTATAGAATTATAATGAAAAAGTATTTTAACTACGTTAAGCGAAATATTGTAAAATAATATTTGTCAAATTTATGTTCCTACTTTTATGTTTTTTTTTCACTTATTTATTTTTTCTAGAAAAAAACTTTATACTTTCTTTTGTGTAATAAAAAAAAAATTAAAAAAATGTACATACATATTATTATATACTTTCGTATTATACTCCTATACACACATAATACGTATATAAATATAAATGTCATATTATGTGTGTGCGTGTGTAAATATCACTAGTGCTGTAAATTGTAATGAAACAATTACCCGACTCCACCTGGACGGTAAATTTGTTTTGATAGAAAATTAGTTTTGAAAAATCCAATAGATAGCGCCATGGGTGTGTATTTCTATTTTCCATTTTACCGAGGGGAGGAAGGTGTTTAATCGGTCGTGTTCTACAGAGAAAGCATTGATCATTTGAACAGTCGTCTACGATGTACAAGAAACCGTCTTACCGCATGTACACCGAGTTGGTATAGTTTCGGAGAGTACTCCAAACGACGGGGAAAAAAAGCATTGTTTGTATATACAGCTAAGGGTATGCGACGAGTGTTAAAAAAGATGATACACAGGTGTTTTTTTTTTTGGTTTTTTATAATTGCGTGTCGTGCGCGCGCAAAACACAAACGCACAAGGCACGCGTCTATATTTATTTTTATATTTTAAACAAATCTTTAACAAAAATAACAGTATCGTAGTGATGACGCTATAGGAAAATCCAAAAAAATCTATATTTAAAACGTGTTCGGCCCGGCCAAAAAGTGCTCGGGACCAGAACGGTATAATAATATTATTATTACGATAATACTATCTTAAAATAATATAATATTATTATAATAATGATGATGACTGCGCAGTCGACCGGCGCGGCGAGGCGGCGGGACGCGCGACCAAATAAAATATCGGCCAGGAGACGATCCGAAAACCATCGATTTCTCTCGGGAAGGGATCGCAGTTTGTCCGCCGTCCGGCCGCGTTCGGTGCCGTATAATATTGATAACAATAATAATAATATGATAACGATAGTCTTAACATTACACGTTGTACGGCGGCGGTGACAATCATTAATTATATTGTACAGGTATGCGCGAGTGTGTATTATCGTCGCGTACAATGATATGATAACAATATTATAATATGATATGCAGACAGACAGACAGACAGACGTCCGGAGATAAACGCGTCATATTTTCAAAATGTGTGACACGTTAATAATATTATTGTTATGCATGTATTATGGTATATTATTATATAGGTACGTAGAAGAGTTAGAGAGAGAGAGAGAGATAGAGAAAAAGAGAAAGAGAGATGAAAAAAAAAACAAACAACAACAACAACACTTAATAATAATATTATCATACAATATATGACTATAGAAAATGATTTGTACGAAAAGAAATTGTGCTACGGCTGAAACAATTTGTTTTACACTCACGATACGAAAATAATATTACTATATAATATCGATATGTATACATTTTAAATATTGTGCTACTATAATAGGTACTGGAGACGCGCCTACTCGTCGCGATACAAAACCTGACCGCGGTCAGCAGTTCGCAAGACTTAAGTCTCACCGGACGAGAAGCGCCGGCCAAACCGATGGTTTGCTTTTGGGTTTTGCAATATTAATAACGATATTATTATCATTTCCACGAAGACTGGACAACCGACCATAGTATTTCGGGGGAGAGTACTTAAGTTCAAATTTAGCATATAATTGATTTGTCTGTGTTTGTTATATTTTTTGCTTACCAAAAATATTTTATTCGCCTTGTTGAAAATTCAAAATGAAACAATTAACTTGTTTGATAGTTGTTAATGCCGTAAAAAATATACGAACAAGATTTTAGGAATAATATCAATTTTAACATTTGTTTTCTGTTACACAATAAATTGACTATAGAGATCAAAGGTCTCAAAACTTTTTAGTACGGGGCCCCTTACACAATTTAAAAACGCTTTGCGGTCCAAAACATAATATTTGATCATCAAACGCATTAAAAATTTTTAGGCGTATAGAAAATATATAAATGCAACGGACTTAATAATTAAGTGAAGAATTGTAACCGTTGTTACACCATGCCATTGTTTAGATAAGTGTAAAGAGTAATTTAAATTTACTGAAGTGAATTTTCTCCGAAATTAAAATGATAGTAGTTTTGCTTGATATAGAATCTATAGCTGTAACATGTGTAGGTTGAAATACTTCAATAAAAAAATTGAAAAACAAGCAAAACATTATAATATGAATAGTTTATTTTTGAATTATTTGCTTTAGTTAGCGGTAGGTAGTGATTTGGAGATGGATTGATGTTCGTAATAACAGGTATTTTTGAATATTATTAAATATTTAATTTATTCTAGTATATAACATTTAAAGTCTGGAATTGATTCAAAAGTTAAATTATGAAAAAACTCATAAAGTTGGTTATGTGGTTCGTGATATCTATAATATAATATATTGCTGTTTTTAGCTTTTACGATTTGGTGTCACGAAAATCACGTGGAAAATTTTTCAAAGTGTATCATAATATAAGAATGAGAAATGGAAATGGGACACATTATGATGAGTCATCGATACTGTATTAAAGTCACACTGCAGTCTATCAACGCCCTATACAGTTTGGTGTATATTTAAATAAACGTCACCAATATTATTTTTTATATAATATATTTCATTGATAATATTGTAAAATATGAGCGTGCTATTTGTCTGGATGATGTCAGTAGTACTATATTATAGTCAGCTGTCCAGTAGTCATTTAACGATAATTATATCGATATGGATATATTATGTTATTGCATTACGCTTCCCGGCCCACCTGTAGTACCACAATAATTGTACATTGTTCTAAGAAATTTATCTATAAATAAATCGACTTAACAATAAACTATTTTACGATAACGGTAAAAATAAAAAATACATCAAATACAAGTACAATAAAGTTACATAATAGTAAAAGCTACCTAATCAAAATGATATGTATTTGTTTAGTAAACATTGTTTTTCAGTCCAAATCGTTTTCACGGTATTGGTACATTATTTGATATGTATATGGTACATTATATGATATGTATATGGTACAGTATATATTAATATTAATATGATATGATATGTATACGTGGTACAATGCACGGATAACGAGACATATAGATAAGGTCACGTGTCGCTAGGATTTCTGTGTGACAGCGATGAAGCTTAAGACGTAATCGCGTTGGTAGTAAAACGATAAAAAAAATCATTTACAATTTTTTTTTTTTTTTAAATACAATTACAGTAGTTCATATTAACATATAACGATAAACACGATTGACTTGTTGATATAACGGGGAAACGACGACGAAAAAGCGACACAAATCCCTTCGACTTCTGTCCCCGTGTTCCTTACGACGGTAATACAAATACAATTTATAATTTTCTCTTAATGATAGTATTATTAATAATAATCATGCTACGTTTCAAACATTGATATGTTTTAAGTTACTTAAAATATAATATTATAAACGACTTACAAAATACACGAAAAAAGTCTATAGTTGATATGATCGTTGTTTAAAAAAAAAAGAACAATAATAATAATAATAATAATAATAATAATCGTAACGAACAAAATACATATATAAATATATACTATAACATAACATAGTATTTGTCCTATATATATATAACAATATTACGTAAGTAAATAATTAATCAACCATCCGAAAAGAAAGTCATTATTGCTCATTGAAAATTTGAAATATGTAAAAGTAGTAGGTAAGTAATAATAATGCACTATGATAATATAATAATGCCTCTTTCCCCTCAGCTACCATCGTGTAGACTTGACTACGATCACTATTGGTAAAGGCCAGAGGAGAATGTGTGGAGCATGCATATATATATATATATATATCTTTTTCTTTCATACATTTGTACTATTATTAAAACGCATTAAGGTACGTAAGGTAATTATTTTTTAATTGTTATTATTTTCTTTTCACCCCGCGACTGCAATCAACTCGGCAAAGGCGTTTTTCAAGATAGTCATGATGAAATATCGTAACTGGAAATGGCAGTTGGTTTGACAACGAAACAACCTTTGCAGTCTATAAACGATACTATATAATATTATATTCAAAAATGATAGTATAAATATTTGCACGCGTAAAACGTATTAATCTTTTCGCAGATCGTTTCCAGCAGTTGTGCTTTCATGAAAATAACTATAAAATTTTAACGTCGGCGGCCGTACAAAGCAACATAATATGTAATATAAAATGTACTTTGTTTCGCCTACCACTGAAATTATTGCGTTCGTGGGAATATAGTAGAGTAGTACAATAGGCGGGAATAGTCGATGTCAATCGTAAATCGGTCGTGAAAAATAAAATAATAATAATAATAATGATAGTGTTAAAACATTTCGTTAGGAGTATAACATATATAATTATTATCAACGAACAATTATTTTTGAAAAGACAGATAAAAAAAGATAACAAACTAATCTTATACGCGTAGGTGTTGTGTACGAGAGAATACCAATGTTTTGATTTAGTATACACAATAGAATATTTGATATGTCGGTCGGTTTTGTGCAATGATGCAGAGAGAGAGAGAGAGAGAGAGAGAGAGAGAGTACTGGAAGAGTATGGAAATAAAAATAAAACACTAATTTGTTACGTTCATTCTTGACTTCAGTGAGATCACATCCACGAGGTGTGTGGGTAGTAAAGAAACGACGGCTCACAGCAGATTCAGACGAAAGACGACGAGGAAATCTGTTGGAGCTTAATGTCGAAAACGGAGTTCGAGCATCACGTATATAATAATACTGTTTGAATTTAGATTCAAATTTTAAATTTAAAGTTATCGGACGACTCGAAATCACCCGACGGGGAAGAAAAATTCAATGTATAACACACATGGCCGCAAATGCGTATTCACATTACGGTGGAATGAATAGCATTCGCACGCAAAAAGTAAAATCGTTTAAAATGAAAAAAATATATATATCGCAATACTGCATAGTATATTATGTGTGGTGAACGGAAAAAGGTTCAAAAAAAAACCAACTCGATTAATTAATTAAAAACTGTGTGTGGACGTGTCCTATATTATTAAGATTAAGGTACCTACTGAAGATTATGCCGTGTGTGGGTTAGTACAGGTGATTCCGAAACCAATTGGTTCGTATCGTAAAATAATTCGTCTCTCTCCTCAAACTCGTCGACAATAATAATAATATTATCATCGTGATATCGAAATTTTCTTTGTCTCGTAAAATATAATATTTGGTGCAGTTTTGAAGGAAAACGATTTAAACTCGCACGGCGTGCCCCCTACCATTCCTCACCCTCAGTATATAATATAATATATATATATATACATGCATGTAGTATGAGCATGGCAGTGTTCAAACGTTTCGTTTCATGTGATAAGAAGAACAAATCGAGCGGCACACTTTAAGTCTTGTACAGAAAGCGAAGCGCTCGGCCCGCGATATAGTCGCGGTCAGTACATATATAGGTAGGCAATTATTATATTGTGACGTTATAGTAATATTTATAATGTTATATATATATAATATATATAGTATCCCTGTATACAAAACTCCAAAAGAACGAAAAACATTTTTAAAAAAACGATGTCACCGCGACACCTGCACTCGTCCCCCTCACCCACTCCACATCGAACCCGTTCGCTACTTCTCCGGCCACCCGAAGTCTTGGCCCAATACGTCGTACAGCTTCTGGTTGTGCTGGCCGAAGTGTTCCCGGAGCTTGGCCACGACCGACGGCCGGACGTCCGGGTGCTTCCGGCCTTTGGTCTCCTTCAGGCACTTGTCCACAGGCCCGTACCGCAGACAGTAGAACCCCTTGGTCCGGTTGAAGTAGAAGTTGTCGGCGCCGATCCTGTGCTCGAGGCCCAGGAACGTCTCGATGCGGTTCAGCTCGGACACGGGGTTGGTGATGAGTCGGTCGCCGTTGACCACGAACAACTGCTCCCTGGGGAACACGTCCAGCCACCGGTAAACGTGGTTATGGTAAGTGGACACGGACACCGGCCGGTAGTTGGTGTTTACCGTGCCGTCCGGTTTCACGACCAGCTGCTCGAACGACCTGCTGCTCCGGTTCGCCAACGGGTTGCTGTGCAACTGTGTATAATCCGATATGGCCCTGATCACGGGATCTCTGAGGATGAGAAGCAGCTTAATGCTCGAGTTCATCGCCTTGATGCGTTCTGGTACCTGAAAACGAGACATTCAAAGTAATAACCTTCGTATTATAAAATGATAGGTATAATAATGTATATGTTATGGTATGTTAGGTGCCTATATATGATATTATATCATATATGTACTATATTATACATATGGGTTGGGGGGGAGGGGCATGTGATTCGTTTAAGTAGAAATACGCTTAAACTGGTATTTATCAATATTACAATAATTACAACAATTAGTTCAAAATAAATAATTTTTACGATTTTCATTTTTGATTTTGATTTATTAATATTTAAATTACTATCCTGAATGTTTTAGTTTCTATTTATTTAAACTTTCTTTTAACTGCGAAGGATATTATTTGATATCCTTAGTTTTCCCAAATTTTAATTCTTAACACCTAATTATGAATAAAGAGTTATATTGGTTCAATATTCGAATAATATTAATTACATAGTTTTATAAGTTATATAAATTATGCATACTCTACTTCCTAATATAAAATGTAAATTATTTAGGTTATTATAAAAAAAAAATTTCAATTATAAATTAATACTTAGTTTACAGATAGCAAATTATAAGATTTGTTGCAAAAAATGTATTGTTATAAATATATATTATAATAAATATAGGCACTTCAAAAGTTTAAACTGTACAAACATATTTTTTAAACGACAATTGTCTAAGAGATTTAGTGTAGACAATTAAATGGACCACTCTGTATAGGTAAATACATTTCAGCAGTTCTTGTTTTTGTTATAATATTATGTAAAACGACCTAGTTCGTGAAACAGTCATGTCTTAGCATGTTTTGTCAAACGAGCACTCACCATAATATTAAGCTTTTCATGGTTTGTGAATTGCGAGCCTGGTGCATTATAGAGTACCTAACACAGCTTACTGTACTAAATATTCATAAAAGAAAAACAAAATATTCAAATTAGAATTTTTTTTCATAAATAAATAGGTAAGTATTTTATCTAAATTAATAAAATATCTTAAAAATGCTACAAATCAAAAATATATTATAAATAATTTGTTTTAAAATTATATATTTTTAGAATATTTTTTATTATTTGATGATATATAGAAATTGTGATTTGTTATGTTAAAATATTGTCCAGTTAAAAAGCCTAATTTGTCCATTAAATTGATTAATTTATTATTTTAATATTAATTTATATTTCGGAATGTATTAAATAATTTGAAGTCATATTTGGATGTGTTGTCTCCGTTACGCACGACATAGTATATTTTACGTTCATAATAACTAATTTAATTCCGTTATTATTTGCTTTATATTAGAGTGAATTTATCTATACATTTCGACATAACAACGACATCTAAAGCCCAGCGGATGTTTTTTTTTATATTTTAATTTTAAATCAAGTTATGAACATTTTAAAATATACGTTAGGGAGACGGAGGCAATTACAATTACAATTATTATTATTATTATTATAATTTATAGGCATTTTGTATTTTTTGTTCATAATATAACATAATATTATTATTATAATGCAGAGACGCACTCAAATCTAAAACAATGGATATTTTGTAGTTGAGTTAGGTATACACTATATTATTATAATATAACGGCGAGGGCTTTACTGAATTCCGAGACTTTCAAAGTATAATAAGTGAGTGCACCAGAGATTACCACTTGATGTGCTAAAAGTAGTTTCTAGGTAACAATCGTGGAAATATACGTAGGTGTTCATGTATCCTATAGAATACATTACGTCTCTGAAAGAATCCACTAAACGCATATGACAACAAGGCCAATATCAAAGATATCGTGTTACAACGTTGGCGTGAAATGCATCTTGTGATTTTTTTTCGATAAGTATACATGGCAAAAATCCGAACAATGAAAACAATTCCACCGAGATGATACGTACACTTCACTGCGAGTCTTCGTTTAATTAACAAGACAATATTATGGAAGAGCTGCAGTATATCGTAATAATAATAATATAATGCATTACGTTCTGCGGTATCAGCTTTTCTTTGTTTGTTTGTGGTTATAATAATATATTATATTATGTTCGTCGAAATAATAATAACATCGTGTAGGTATATAATACGTAATGTACTGCGGCGCACGTCTCGCGAAGATTTACGATTTCCACATGTGATGGTGGGTAACAATGTGCAAACACTCTATTAACCCACCACTTTAAATTAGCACGAATCCTCGTGGGACACCCTGCATGCGTATAAGCATTTAAATATTGAACGGTCGTATGAATAAAACTATTATATCGGTACTAATAATAATAATATATAATAATGATAATAATAATATTATAACGGCGTGTATATTGCAATATCATATTATAATATTGACGCGGATGCTCGACAATCGACGTCGGTTTAATACAATAATATAATATTAGAATATTGAATGTGAAACGCGTTACATTGTTGTGATATACATATTATATTATAATAGAGACCACGAAATGCGTTCGAATCGTAATATTTTTTTAACACCGTCGTAATGACCTGCGGTGCATGTGGCAAAGTATTTCACCGACGATCGAGGCGAACGCAAACGACTTGCGAACTATTATGCTTCATATTATTATTATTATTATTATTGCTGTTTAGACGGTGGGCGCTATCTCTAAGAGCGAATCAAAAGACGAGTGCCTCTGCTAATTATTACTGCAGTGGCAAGTCGTGAATATTTTCAAACCTTCAAACCCTCGCGTGCCACATAATAAACGTCCACAATGCGTATATATTATTATTATTATTATTATAATTATTGTATACTGTATAGTTATATATTAAATCGCGTTAAACAGTATTCGGTCTGAGACGACCATTAATTGAAACAAGACACGGAACAAACCCAAAAATGAGGCGTCTATCAAAGCGTCATTAGTGGTTCGGTAGATCCTTTACGAGGTGTGACTGTTTAATAACGATGATACTATCGGGTTAGCGAATATAAAAACGAGTGGAAATACGGGAACAATATTTGTAATTTCTTTTTTTTAACTATCGTCATTACTGCAACGAAAAATATCTGTATGATCAGTTGCCAGTCTGCAGCTTACGAGTGAGTGTGGAATTATGTCTCGCAGCGTGTCGAAACTATGCTGAACGAAAAACTTGTGTAGCGTAATTACTAGTAAAACTTGGAAATCAGATCGTTTAAAACGTTTTAACATTAACAGATGCTTATATACAGGGATTCTATCGTATTATCACAACCACGTGTTTTTGAGTGACAGGTGTGGCGGTGGGTTTGCAGGAATTCCACCACGAGCGATGGCAGGAATCGGTAGGAATATTGGAGTTAGAAAAAGTTGAAAAATTTAAATAGCTAGTGGGGGAATGTACGTCATTTCCAGGCCGTGTTTATCATATTGTTCGATGTTATAAGGTTGTAATTATACGACTGCAGAATTTACGCCCTAGGAACAAACTTTGAATAAACACTTGAGTCTTAATAACTCTCAAAGAACAAATAAGTAAAACGAAGCCCGAATTGTGGGGGAACGGTTCTTTGATCTTGCTTCAAAGCAATGCAGTGGATCACAAAGCGTTTTCTGTAAAGCAGTTTCAGGCCAAAATTCGAGCTCGGGGATTCATCAATCAGATATCAGAAATGGTGCGTATACCTTAAAAAGATATTTTTGTCACGCCTGCACCGAAAGTTTAGTTTTCGATGGAGGTTGAAGCGTTGGAAAGCGACCTTTTTCCGTCCAGCGGGTGGTAAAATGGGAATCCCCATAGTGCCGGGTGGTAAAGTGGAAATCCCTCAAAAGTGCCGGGTGGTAAAATGGAAATTCCCAAAAGTGCTGGGCGTGCATATCACGCGTTTCCTCTGCACCACCGAAATATTATATACCACAATTCATACAAAATATAAACTTTTGGTTACACCTCATATTAATATTATAACCTCCATGCATGACGCTTAAAATAAATAGAACCAAATCGTTTCTTTCGTGACATATTGTTTTCGTAGAATAGTCTGATTGTTGCATAGATCATAACAGTACCATTGCAATAATCGATGACAAAAAACAGTATGTGTGGCTCGTGCGGGAAGGCGATTTCGGTCTTGGGTGAAATGCGGCCCTCGCCTGCGACTGAATAGCTCACTTCTCGCCCTCGTCACACAATATACTATAATTTAATTCAAGTGCTAATTTTATTCAAGTTAGACTTCATATTATACTATAAATATGAATATGTTTGTCAATAATACGATATAATATGATTAATGAGTGTACCTAACGCGATCCAATACACGGCCATCTCTGACTTCCGATTCCGCAATGTGTGCTTTTTCGAAATCATTTTTTTTAAATATTCTCTCTTACGAGTAAAGAAAAAGTTTTGCAAACCTCACACTAAAATACAGCCCTGCAAAATTCCAAGACGACGGCTAATGTATAAAACGTATAATATCAAACGAACAGTAAATAACGTGTACGTCACGGCTTATAATAAATGTATGTTGTGTGAATCGAGCGTGGGAAAAAAAACGATGAAAAGCATATAATATCCAAGTCGCATATAACATATATTATGTGATAATATAGGTTACGGTATAAACCCGCGTGGTTCCCTAAAAATAACGATAATAATAATATTTTATTATTTCATTAAATCGAAAAAGTTTCTACTCCGTCGTCGGGGACATCTCCTGTAAATATAATAGCCACGCGCCATGCAGTTTATTATTATAACTATATAACTACTATTATAACTATTATTTCTGTTATTACTATTATTGTTATATAATATTTTATTGCAGCGAACCGTATTTCGATTATTATTAGCCCACCGCTTTGGGTGGTGCTCATCATGCGTACATATTGCGTGGGTACCTAAGTAAACGTTTTCAAACGGATATTATTGTTATAGTTTATTTATTATTTATGGTATGTAATCGCTGTTTTTAAAATATAAACGCTTTTCCAAAAATCCGATGACGCGTCCGTTAAGACAAAAGAAAAAAAATTGTTTTTAAAATAGAATAGAATAATATTATAATATGAACGACAATTCAACTAATGTTTTTGGTTAATGCGCGCGTGCCATATTATGCCGATAAGCTTAGTATATATTTCGTTTTGTCTGCGCATTTGTCCAACGTTTTCTTTTGCCGACTAAAATTTGAGATCTGTCGTCTCGTCTTCAGGCAAACGACGTACCTACAAGCAATTTAATTCTCGTTCGCTCGGTGCCTTTGCAAGTAAAAATATCTCCACCATCATACATCATATATAAACAAGAGTACAATAGATTACCTCGCTTAGTTACGGTGGTCCGTTAGCCACGGGTGCGATAATTTATTACATTATATTATAATATATCATATTATACCTCCACACAGTGCAGTGAGAAATATTGTTAAATTCCTACACCTAGGCACTCGTTGCGTGTAAAAGTACATTTTTCATAGTCAAATAATTTTATTTTTAGGCGAATCATGTGATCAATTTGTTTTACAAATTTTTTTGTATATTTCAATAAATAATTTTGATCGAATGTAGTACACGGTATTAGATAATTGCACATTTTCGTTTGATACCTCACGGATAAGTACAAAAATTATGTTTAAATATGGAAATATGCATAGTAGGTACAGCGAATTATATTATAATATGTTTATACGCTACAATCTTCCAAAGACGTATAATTCGATAATACATTTACCGAACAACAAATCATTATGATGTGATTTAACATACAAGAATTTAGCTGATTGTGAGTTTAACAGGACGCATTAAGGTTGATAGACTTTCGTGCTGTATCGACATGCACATAAACTGGGAGCCCTGTATACTGAGCTCAAAGGATTAATCGTGTTGGGTACAAAGTAAAGAAAGAAAAACGTGCTCGAATAAAAATGGTCTTTGGTGTCCGATTATCGGATTATAGGTGGTCAAGACAATCGAACCTTTAATAATATCCCTTGACAAAAATATTATAATATTATTTACTAACCAGAGCAAAAAATGGATTTCTAAACTCCACTGTCCCCCAGTGGCGGCGTGAAATCGTGGAGACTTTGAAGCATATTGTATTTTTCAAATATATTTACCACCGCACCCTTTATTGAACCAAAATTATCAGCAGAGGCCATTAATAATTATAAATTATAATTTTACCATGATATTTGTGTTGAGGTCTTACGATTATATATATATTTATACACTCACCCACTCACCCATTTCAGACGTGAAGCAATTGCTTCAAATAATCCTATATCCCGCCGCCACTGCTGCCCCTCCCCTTCCTACCAAAAAAAAAAAAAAATAAACAATCGAAATAATCGGGAAAAAATCTTATGGCCAACATCGGCGGTTGTACATCGAGTAAGAAATTCCTATAACGTCACCAAGAACGTCCAATTTTTGTGAATCGCGATTTATAACATATTTTATATACTATCGTCGTTCAATCGTTTACATAGACGAATCGCCCATGCTTGATCGGTCTATATAATAAATCATAATATTATACATTATACGTATAATTTCTGTACTCTGAAAACAAGTCGAAACAATGTTTCGGTAACTATATACTATAACTATAATCTAACCCATGGCAGCGTTGCAGATCAAAACCCGGCTGTCATCGTTGTTCACAGAGTATATATAGTTTATAATGGATTTGGTCGTGATTCGTCACCGCCGCCACCACCGCCGTAATCTCAGTCAAGCGGATTAAATATTTACATTCCTAAAATATTATTATTATTATTGTTATTGTTGGAAAGGCTGCTCCTCCAATCGATACGCAGATATCGACAGCTGTCGATCATTTCCATCTTTTCTGTCGCAACACATAATACAACTACCCGAAGAAAATGCTACAACAGTGTTCACGTCTTACGGACGCGAATAAAAAGAAAATCTAGAGAAACGCCGGACGAATAAACCATAATATTATCATTGTATTATTCAAATTCAGATGTTATGTTTGATGAAAAAAAAAAAGAAGCGCTTTACGCTGAAAATGTGTCCCTTATATTTACCTATATTTAATGTAGTGCGTATAATTGACACGGCTCCATTGTTTATATTGTCTACATGCTTGTATTTTCAAAAACCACCACGAAAAATCAATAGTTCACGTGGTCTCGACACCGCGTTTAGTCTTCATTCGCGGAGAACAGTCGACATCGTTATACCCATACCGTCCATTTCGTTATTAATTCAAAATATATAACGCGACCGGTTGAGCGTTACTTGTCAGCGAAGAATTCGCGTGTGAAAATTATCTTTTTCCCGCACAACGGCGTGAAAATAAGACGAGGAAAAAAGAGCACATACACTTGCTCTCGGGTCGCGCATATTATATTATTATGCCATTTAATAATATAAAACCTTCGAAGAAAATCCCAAGAGATTACCAACGAGATTTGCTACCCTAAGCGGTTAGGTATCTTAACGAATTTTCCCCACGTCTGTAATGGGCACCACGTACCACCGACCCATACGCACTCTTCGCGACTGGCGGCGTGCCAATTTTTTTTTATTTTACGAAAATGGTTACCGTTAGGTTTTGCGCGGTGTGTTTATCATTGTGCGGTCGCGACCATCGCAACCGAATAAACCACAGACCGTCGTAACCGGTACACCAAAATCTATCGAACAACGACCAAACATGCACTTGCCCACTCGATATCAAATAGTAACGCTAGAGTTGTATAAGGCATATATTATTATATTATCATCTACGTGCACTGTCGCCCGGAATCGCCGACGAGATAATTCGAACGAATTATGGAAATTCGCTCTTAACCGTCGATGATGTCATGGTATAATATTATAGTCGTGTTCCACCAACGTGCCGAGATGAGTTAATTACTCGAACTCGTCGAGTAGACGAATAATAAACATTACGATCGAACTACGCGATAACGCAAACGTCTGCAACGCACGTTTATGTTAATTAGCTAAGTATATACGTATATTTCAGTGCAACCATTCGTTGGAAAACTTCAAAGAAGTTCATTTATTTCGTAATTACGTATTATATTATATCAGTATAATATATAGGAAGTCAGGTATAGGTGGTAATAGGTATGCGTTAAATGCTTTAGCAGTTTGATGACTGGCACGACTACTGCTGTAGTACATCATCTCTTGCGATATTTTACGAAATTGTATTTTATTTATGAGCATTTACATGAGAATACGGGAATACAAAGAAATAATAATAATAACTTCTAATGCTTATCAAGAATACGGTTCTTTTTAAAAGTTCAAACGATTTTAATATTGTTTTTATGCGAATAAGAATAAACTTTCTGTGCGTTTCCTTAATTTACATAGAAATGGCCAATATTATACTCGAGACTTAAACAGAACACTGTAAAATTATAATTTCTCAATATTCTTATCTCGATTGAATTTACTTTACGTATAATTTTAAACTTATCAAAAACATTGTTCTGATTAAGCATAACATTATAATCTTACGTTTTCTTCACGCATAAAAAATAAAAATATTGATACAATCTTAACATCATCATATTTCATTTATATTATTATTTGAAGTAAATTTCATAAAAAAACTTTTAAAAAAAAAATAAAACTAACTAAAAAACTAGGGAAATGTTCATACAATTCTTGAGCCAATAATTATTATAATATCCACATTTAAATATAAAAAAAAACATGAAATTTAATGGTTGGTTTCGCGCTTAAGTCAAATTAGTAATTTATATAAATAAATAGGTTACTTTATCTTCATCATAAGTTTACTTCGGGGTTAAGAAGAATAAAATGAATATAGGTACTTTGTAAAATATATACATTGTGGTTGCCTCATAAATTATCCACTTGCGCAAGCATCAACCTTGAACGGTATCAACAAATATTTTAATTATTGATCAAAAGTTTTCATGTTTTCAAGGAAAAATATTATGTACTCGTATTATAATTATTATGACGTGTTGAGCATGTTAGAAAATTCCATAAAATATTTATTTTCTTAAAAATAGATTGAAAATATGTTAAAATATAACAAGGAAACGTACAAGATCTGGTGAATACAAATTACGATCAATCAAATACTAAATTGTATAATATTATATAAATTGTTTCAAATTATTACGTTGTTAATTGAACCTTGATAAAATAACAAATTGTAATTACATACAAATATAATATTCCAACTCAAAATTAACTAAACTGAATATCGTATCTTAAATTATATTGCATAATAAATCATAACTGATAGTCATGTTTGTATGTGTGTTAAAACTATAATAGTTGTTTGAATTTATTTTGCTGAGAAAATAATCTGTCGATTAATGAAATACAAATGAGATAATACTAGCTAGAAATTATGTTTACAATATTATGTATGTATTGTGTTGTTTCGTAAATCGGTGGAAGCGATCTTGGAATTTGTTAGTATAAATAGCAATATTTATACATCAGCCATAATCGCATCAATCATTTAGCAAGGTACACAGATAACTATTTAGGTAACCAGTGCGTTTACACGAGAGGCGAAACCCAATTTGAACGGGCACACAGAATTATAATATTTTGTATAATATAATTGTAAGATAAATAATATCAGGCGATTATAGTTTAACACGACAAATGGTTTTATGTTTCTTTTTCTCTTCAAATGAAACTTCGTAAAATGGACAGAGAAACAAATGATTAAAACGGCCGCTGTCTGTTTTAAATTATCACTGAATATAAAAATATATATAACATAGAACGTGTGAATTGTCATTTTCATTCTTGTATATTATATTTATTATTATTTCATTTATCTGCATCTCCGCAACCACCACTGCTATCGAAGGTTATATTGAATAATAACAAAAAAAAAAAAAATCATATTTTCAATTTTAAATGTGAATCTAACCCTCTGTTTACGACTGCCCCCTTTTTTTTTTGATACTGTGTTGTAAATCAGATTTTAATATAATAATATTGTAATTATTAAGATTATGACGAATTATCAATAATATTATATTTTTTGTATAGCGTAGTGTGATTAAAATGTTGGTAACCCGGCGTTCTGTATAGGCAATTTAGGGGCAGTTGTGTACTGCAGGAAATTAAAGAGTATTTTGTCATAGTACGACAAACTATTTTTTACTACACAAGTTTGTGGTCATATTTCTGTTGAAAAAAAATTATAAATAAACATGTCAACTGTACAGTAAGAGTAAGGGGAGATTATAAAGATCAAATAGATATTATTTTGTATTACTCTTTATTATTTTGATACAACCAATCACTCAATGTATCTATTTATAAAAGTCTCCACTCAATATCCTAATATATTTTATTTTAATAAATAATAATGTATGTATGACGTACCATATTATATCTTATTTATGTGATATTTTTGTTATTTTTTTCCAACAAAATCTACACCTTTCAAACATAATATATATGTATTTTACATGCTTTTTATTAGGCCATATATTACAGAGATGAACAATAAGCTTAATGGAAAAAAAAAAAATGAACAAGTAAATAATAACACGAAAATAATAAAATTAAGAGACCTCCCAATGGAGTCACTTTGTCATGAAATATTATAGTTATATAATAACTAATAATAATCTAAATTTTTTTTTTATTAAATAAGCAGCTAGGTCACGATACCACTGTATATTTAGCCTTCCTTTGGGATTCCCTCGAACAATTTCAGGTGATAGTTATGGCTGATCAAATATGGTTCATGAAAGTTAGTCAAGCGTTTATTAATAAGACTTATTGCTAATTCATTTTGCAGTTAGTATTTTCGTCTGAGTGAAGAATATTTTTGGAAACGTAGAATGAGTATTTTTAAATCACTTTGGTTTGGAATATTTGGCCAAGGTTGGTATTCATCATTTTGGCTGTGTTTAGTTGGATGCCGTATGACTAAATGGGTCTTGACAGTAATTTATACGGCAAAAACTGTTCACGATTTTGCGTGTCATACTTGCGTATAGGAGCCATTATAGTCTTCTCCGTATCGTTCCAATTGTAGTGCACGTACAACTGCCAAAGCAAGTACCGTTGAATAAAATAACTATATTACAATATTATGTTCAACGCAATACAAACAGTTTTTCAATAATCAAAGAATAAAAATATAACTTTATAATATTTTATATTTATATTGAAAATTTAGGTCAGTATGTATCTAAAATAAATCCACACCACTTCAATTATTTATGTACATAAAATATATTTTATGTATATTATATGATATTATTTCTTTGAAGTAAATGGAGCATCAACACACATTAACAGCAATAGAATATTGATAAGTAAATTGTCATATATAATATATACATATATAGTTTCATACGAATATTATACATCGATAGTACTCAATATATAAAACACGTCTTGCATATATTATGTTTATTGCGTATATATAGTTTTAACGACAATAACAAACAAGGCGAACACGCATAGTATCATACTACTCCGGTCAGGAGAAGCTCTTGCGTATTACGACAATGTCGTTTTAAATTATAATATTACTCAAACGATCCAAACGATTCCAAAGGAAATATTTTGTATTCCACCCTCGGGGTAATGGCTTTTGAGAACGTATTGAATACTTCAGTGGTGTGTGTATAACGAGCAACTACTGTGAAGTATATTATAAAAAAACGCGAAATTCGAACGTGGAATCATCAAAGAAACTGAGCGGCGCATTACGCCCAAACGGCGCATAAACAAATCGCAGCACAAAACATGTTAATCACCGACCCCACGGCCGAGTCGACACACTCTCTGGACATAATTAGCGCATATTAACACAAGCGGAAATCGTTGGGTACCTAATTTTACGGACGGAGGCGTATAAATAATCGAACGTCGGGCGCTTTGCCACAACACAATATCACGAACGCGTATAAACGCAATCACGACGAGCATATTTTATACGGTGCTCGGAGGTTCGTGCGATACTAAAATTTAATAGCGCCGTTACTATAGACAATAATATAATATAATGATCCGAATAAAGTAAATCAAGCGTGTTGTAGTCGCGTAGGTGACGTGCGGCGACGAGGCCCCGAGCGAGTAGTTTTTAATATGTACCTACGGACGATTATAATAATAATAATAATGATTTTGTAGGACGACGCTGCGCAAACGAAGAGATTACACGCGGACAACGACGTCGGACAAAAAATTACGCCAAAATAAATGAAAAATTCAATTACTGCACACGACGGCGGCAGTCTCCTGTACACAACAGTCGCGGGGTCAGACGACGACGAAGCCGTAACTAGGTCACGAGAATTCATCGGGAATTACGTCCTTGTTGTATACACTTTACGTTGCATTACGCTGCGCTATCGCATCACTTTAAGCGCCACCAGCGATCAATTTATTATCAAACTTGCAGTAGTTGTTGTACACGCCAAACAGCGAATCGAAAACGGAATCTACGCGAAAACTCTTTAGTATTATAACATTATGGTGGACCGAACGATTAGAGAGGGGTTATTATTGGGGCCGGTGGAGGCCTTCATTGTTTAGTCATTGTTTTAATTTTCGAACCAAAGCGAAAAAAAAATTGTAATTTCCAAGTTGGACGAGTACTGTTACACGTAAATCGTATAATCGGTATTATAAAAAATATATACTATTGCGTGAAATCGTATCGGTTTATTGTTTCATCCATGTCCGTTACTTGCCAAATTTTTTTTTTATTATTAATGGTATCCAATATCAATTAAAAATAAGCTGAACACATTTTTGCCTTTTTATAAACGTTATATTTGATTAATATCAGCTGTCATATTTGATGTTATGTAGAATAATTATTGTTCAATGTGCAATAAATAATCTTTATTGCGGCCGATGGAAGGGTATATAAAATTATGAGTAATATGTTTGCCTATTAAAATGTCAGCTTTGTTTAAAAATAATAGTCATTCCTACTTAAAATTCGACTAGAACTCTGCCCGTGAAAATGTAACAATACAATCATAGTACGCTGAATAATTGAAAATTCAAATATATAACGTAGAATATTAACTCGGATGATTATTATTATACGAAATCTTTACGACTTTCCACAGGCATTTAATACAATTTTATAATAATATTATAGTGCGGTATTATACTATGTAAAATAAGTAAACTGCACATAATTCTGTTGTAATAGGTTTGCGTATATGAATACAAAATTATATTTTATATATTGTTAGCTGTGTAAGATCACGACCTTTGTGTGTACATTAACGTTATAATGTTTAGACTTAAATCGAAAATACGAATTTACTGCTTTTAAAACAATGTTTTTATTTTATTTTTATTTTTATACTAAGTATGTTAGTAATATTGTAATGCTCCAAAAGACGTTTCGATAAGCGATATCTTGTGAATAATATAGAGTACTGCATACTGGTACTTAACACTCAGAAGAGGTCATTCTTTTGATTTTCTTATCATCTGTTGAGAAATGTGGAAGAAATCTACCATACGTATGGCCAGCTTTCCTATCTAAATGCTAAATCTATAAAAAAAAATGTGCCATTAATTGGTAAGAAGTTAGAATGAATTAGAACGTCACCCCTAAAAAAATCAAAAATACATGAGAGTAAGCAACACGTCTTGCCAGACCATTCCCCAGAAAGTTTACGTGAATCACATATTATGATACTCAAGGCAGTCAACTTACTAGATGAGGTAATTAATTTATCATATATCATGACATTTAAGTAGTATCTTACCTATCGTTCATTGAACGTTCTGCTTCCTCTTTTCCTCTTTGAGTTTCTCACAATAGTGAGTTCTTCACCAAATATGTTAGCAATGGTGTTTGTTTAGCGTTTTTGATTGAATCATGGGTTAAATTAAAATAAGCAATATACTCAGATTAAAGATGATGGAACTCTGTTTATATGTACGGTTGTATAATTTTTTTTTAAATTTATAAGGTCCTATAAATGCAAGAACGGACAGGATCACGTCCAATTAGAGCTTAAACAATACTGTATTCATAAAATATATCCGATAATTCGCACCATGAATTTCCCAGAGGTCTTTCTAAAATAAATGATGCCTTTAATACGAGAATTGCAGACAATGCAACGTCTCACTGTAATTACATTACATATTATTATTAGTGTAACGTTTCCCCCCTAGTTTGGTAGGTACATAAAAGTACATTTTTCTATTTTTCTAAAACATTTCTACGAAATTACAGACAACAAGGAGGTAGTTCTCATTTCAACCGTTCTTATATAATATGTGTGCTTCTACACGGAGGTTGACTCCAAAAGTATTACTATACGTCTGTATACCTACCTACTCTTCGGTGTAATCGTATTTGCCGTTCGGAAAATCGTCTACACGCGTTCCGAACGATGAAATGTGTAAAAGTATACAACCGTTGAGTTTTCGAACAAAATTATACTTAATTTGTTTACCGACGGTTTTAATATAAAAAATCAAACATGTTCTGTAATTAAATTTAAATACTCATGATTCAATCACGGCGTTCTGAATCGTGAGATATCAGTAGTGACAATTACATTATTTGTACTATGGTTTATGTTTACACTGAAGTCTAATCAAATCGTTGGGTTCTAAAAGTGTACAACGTTTATGTTAATAAAAATATATAATAATTATATTATATATAAGCTTAGAGAATTCATCGACCTTAGGGCTTTTTCATCGAGTAAGTACAAATATTGTGTGTTTAATATGTTACCATCGAGAAAATCATAAATACTAGTTAGTTTGATAAGAAGAAAAGAAATAGAGGGAAAAAAAATAGATCCATTCATTTTTGTATTATGAAATTATATTTTTTAAACTAAATTACTAGGCAACATTTTAAAAATACAAATATTGAGTCTTTATTCTTAGATAACTACCTCTAAAGGAGCATTCAATGATTTTATGTTAAAATAAATGTCATTATGTAAATTCTAAAATGTTTTTCTTTTTATAAAAATTCCAGACATTTCAAAAAAAAGACCAAATTAAAGGACCTCAGAGTGGTTTCGATAAATCAAAACCTTTTGTTCAGTGCCTTCCATCGACAACGCACTTGAAAAAATCTATTTTTAATTAAGTTTTCTGTGTATTTCTCCCATAGGTGGTGGTGGTGGTGGTGGTGGTGGTGGTAGTGGCAGTGGTATATTATACTATACCACTATAATAGGTACACGGTATCTAATTAAAAATCTCCTTTACACAATGCAGACACACTCTAGAACTATAACACGCCGACTTTTCTACGCAAGACTCCTGTAACAAATTAATGAATTAACACGTCTCTTTCTCCTTTGTCTTATACTTGATAACAATTTCTTCGCACTACTACACTTGTTAAGACTATTAAATTAATCTAATTTATTGTTTAGTAACCGTTGCACTAGTACTCATTGCACCGCCGAAAAAATGTACTATAGTTATACATCAAACAAAAGTAACCAATGTTTCGGGAAGTTTTCTGATGATAACAATATGTCTGACGTACAATTTTGAAAGGACTGTGATCATGTCAAAACTAAAAAAAAATTGGTGATTACTTGACTGATATAAAATACCTCTTGAGTACGACGAAAAAAATCTAACTTAATACTCTCTATACGTGTTTGACAGTTGGTTCTACTTCTATTTTTAATTCAAAATCCTTTTAATGCTGCACGAACCTTTTTGCTCCGATTGCTATTTCATAATTTAAAATTCAACTCAAGTAACGAAATAAATAAATCTTTGATCCCGGTAGAAGGGACCGGAGTTGGTTTATAAGCTTTTAGTGTGACCATTTCTGAGTTTTTTTTAACTATTATATTATTATGTAAAACAAATTAATGACAATCACTCGCGTTGGTAAAATTGAGTAATCCATAGTTGATAATTGTAAGTTAACAAGTTAGTTAAAATATAAACTCGTTAAATATAACCCAGAAGCTCTGATATAATATTCTTTTTTTATAACTTATTAATCACAAGTAATTTGATTATTATACGTAACAACCCTACTATCTATAAAATAAGGTAATTGGCAATTTGGCATACATTTCAAATTAAAAATTAATATAACACAATTATTAACTCATATCGTAATAAAACGACTTCAATAATATCATATTTAATGTGTTATTAATTCGGATTATATGCATATGTAGAATCATTTGCCCTTCATGAAAATTAGGAATATTTTTGGTTATGCTGAAATTTTATTTTATTTTTTACATGTGACGTGTCTGTCTTATGAATGAACCCTTCAAATGTCTGTCAAAACCTTTGCTATTAATTTTTCAGTACAATAATGTAGTTTTGTTACCCAAATTAATAGTTAAGTAAACAGTTCTATACTTATACATAGTGTGCCCACCGTTGTAACAATCATACTTTTAAAATTGACACCAAGCCACAAATATTAAAAATATATTCGTCAATACTTCAATAATATTTTATTTTTCATTTACATTTTCAATACCTACACTGATTCATGGTTTAAACATTTAACTCGAGTATATAAAATATATTGTACTGCAGAGGTTTATGAAATGGCGTGTCTAAAAACGAACTTTAAATGAGTAAACTATTATATTATTTATTTGAGCATATTTCATTACACGTACCTACGTTTTTTTTATTTATTACACAAGCTAGTAAGTAGGTAGTAATTATTTTAGAACTATTGACAAAAATAACACTTAATATAGTTCATACTATATATAGTATGTAAAGTGAAAGAAAATGTATATATATAATATCGTTGTGTTCATAATTTACTCACAACATTATAGGAACCGTTCGATTGTGTTTGTATACATTTTTTCTCCGTTAAAACAAAGAATTAATCAACTATGAGAGCAATGGGATTATTTTTAAACACATACTTGATAGAATATAATATGGATTTTATGTGTCTACATGTTTTCGAATTCACATGATATTGTCGTATAGGTTAGGATTTTGTTTACATAACATAATCGAAAAAATAATATTGTAAGCATATGGGATGTTGTAAAAATATATACATCAAGAAAATTCAACTTGTTTATTCATAAATAATAAACTTGGTTTAGTTTCTGAGAAAACCGAGGAACGTATTGGACTTGAAAAACTGTTACTTTTTTTTTAAATATATTTTTGTAAAGAAAAGTTTTACGTAACACATCTTCTTGTATAAGATGTCTTATCGAATTTTGGTTTGATTTGCATTAAATTCCTAATATTATCTAAGTAGTTTTACAAAAGCATCTAGTGTATGAAAGAAAAATGCCAATAACCGTCAGACGGTTCTGAAGAAATGTTAACATGTGAAGTTTTAAAACTGTTGTTTGAAAACATGTTGTATCACTTTCATAAATTCGTCGAAAGTTTACTTTTATTTTAAATTTTAATGTTCAAAGAGTATAATCGTCAGACAAAAACATTGTCTTGGAATTATATTTTCATAGACATGGCATTAAGTCCTTTGTGATTATTGTAATGATTTATTGTAAAGATTCTAAACGTCAAAGTGAACGCGAATAATATAACTACTCTCAAAAACGGATCCTAGCGAATTTCAGGCAAAGTATATATATATATAGGTAATAAATAATTTTTTTTTTGTACAACGAATTATTTCTCACATGCACTGCTCCGGATTCTACATTGGAGTAACATTTTTGGTTAAACTCGATTTATGTACAAATATTGTTTCATGTGCAGGTATTGAATATATTATGTTTAAACGAAATTGAACAATAATAATAATAATAATAATATATGACACGGGGTTATCACGAAGAAAAAATAATAACAATGTACATTTATCAAGAAATGATAGGTGGAATATAAAATAAAACCGTCATAATATAATTTATATCGCTTGTGAATGGCTGACGTGCACAAAAGTATATGTAGTCAATAATTTAAAAAAAAATTAAAAACTATTATTTCAATGCAACACAAACAAAAAAGGAAGCGTAATATGTACATAGTATTATTATGTACCTATTGTGTAACTTTCACTATATGTGCGAGATTATGAGTATTGTTATAGTCATTGCTAATAAATAATAATACATTTCGCATTGATTTTATTCGGTTTTGCATTGCATAATATCAGAATTTATTCATGTTATACTGTAATATCATTACGAGGAATAATTATTTTATCAATTTAACTTAATGAATGATTTTATTTTAGTGTCATTATTTTTTCCCCCTTTATTACGGTCCAAAAAATATAAAAAAAAAAAAATGTAAATAGCAGTCACTATATCGTTCGTATTTAACTTGTTTATTATTCGTCACACAATTTTTTAGTAGTTTTGAATTTGTATACTGAAATAATTTGTTTGCATATTTTACAATAATATTATAATAACCGGCCTTTCAACGACGTAATTCGGCGATAAAGAGCCGTGAAATAATGTGATTTCGCAAAATAGATACGTAAGCGTAAATATACAAACGATGCCATTACTTTATAATATAGTAGCGAAAGGTATCGAATTCGATAAGCAACCGGCCGAACAACGCGTCCAAGTGGTAAAATGTAATTTAGTGCGCATATACATCACCTGCAGTGTTTTCTCTCGCGCACACGTTTGTTTTTTTTGCAGTAATAAAATGTGCGTTTGTACGGGGACCGTGAATCAATCAAGGCGAATGACCGCGGGGGGGAAAAAAATACCGAAAACAAGTATCGGCGGAAAAGCGGTTTTATCGGAAAAATTAATTAAAAGTCGGGTAGCTACGCGTCGCTCGGTATATATTATTATATTATTATAATCGGATCCTCGTGCACAACCCGCGTACGCCGAGATCGCGTGATGCAGTCTCCCTCTTTTTTTTTGTACGTCCCTCCCAAGTCGATACCCATCGCCCACCGCGAACACGCCACTTATTCTACCACCTTGCAAGTACAACGCAACAATAATAATATATTATTATTATGGATTCGCACACGACCTCCACAAGGCCCTTTTTCCGCCGGTTCAACCCGCGATATTTTGGCGCACTACGGAAATGTAAAAAGGCGCGTATAAAATACTCGACAACTGTTTCGATGAGATTTTGTGGGTTTAGGCATGGCAGGGGACGTGAGGAGGGGGTGCGTTTGGAGTGAAAAAGCGTTGTCGCTATGCGTGTTAGGATATTTTTTTAATGACCGCACACGACTTCCGTCTTAAAAATCCGTCCACACCCTCCGTCATGGCCATGTCGTTTCTTTCGCGGATATTCGCGTCGCTGCAAATACCACGAGTTAGCAGTTACGATGAGTTACGATACGCACCGTAACCCGAACAGTCGCGCCCCTTACCGGTCGGTATTTCGCATCGTATTCGTTACGTTTTTTTTTTTAATTTTTTTAATTTTTTACCTCTGGTGTCACGAAATAGCTGGGACTCTTTTCAATGGTGATCTGGTTGGGGAACGAGTACGGCATTCGCCTTCTGTACCAGTCCAGGCCGCGTTCGTAGTTGTCGTCCCGGTCGAAGAAGTGCACCTCGCCGTTGGCCTTTTGCACAGACTTGTGCAGGAACAACATCTCCAACAGCGCCCGCGTGCCGCCTTTCCGCACACCGATGATGATCGCCTGTTTGCGACATAATGATAAATTAATAGTTAAGCAGGTAGGCGTCGTAATTATTAAATACACAGGTACAGAAAATCCCATTGATATGTGTATCGATTAACGATTTAGATTTCAAAATCTTCTGTACAATTCTGCATATCTGCAGTTCCAAAACGTGTTAATATTAATTGTGTATTTATATATTATTGATATTGATCATAGCTTCCGTTTGGATAAACGTTAAATTCTTTGTTGAGACTGTCTACGAGTTCGGCGACATTATTTTAATATATTTGATATAATATTATAATCATTTTAATATAATAAATAATTATTAACCCGATAGAAGGTATGTAATGTAAAATAAACCGATTATTTTCTATATTTCAACGTTTCCTCTTTTATTTTTAATATAAACGTTATGCATATGAATTATGTGTTATTAATGAAAAAAAAAAATCATCGACACAAAACAATATACCAGAATAATGAAAAATACATATTTTGTTTCAAATTGACATAGTAGTGGCATTAAAATTCGCTATAAAATATCTGGTGGAATTAGGTGAATTTGTTTAAATTAAATTAAATTTTTTTTTAATTGAAAACGGAAACGTGTATTTATATTTTAAAACTATTATAATAGTATACGATGTACGTATTGCTTGTTATTTATTATGAGTATTTATTTCGTAATTTAATATACTTTTGTTACATCACTTCTTTTAAATTATTAAAAATTATAAAAATTTTATTTATATCATAATTATTTTCAAATTAAAATAAACCAAATATCAATTACAGTACAATTTCAATTCAGACACGAAAAATTTCATTCAATGCTCATATGAATCGTTCATCAATAATAATATGTCATTTATTTTTTTGTATAACATTCTTCCTTTTTTTAAACTTGACATTTTCAAGTGCATTACTAAATACGTTATAGCTACGTGGTTTTAATATACCTTGTATACTATTATTAGTTATTACTATGGTTATAGACATAATTTATTATAATAATAGTTCATTATATTGTTCAAAAAATATAAAAAAAACCATTAATTATATACTTCAAGTCGTTAACTATTAATTATTTGTAGACGCCTTGTTTCTTATATATATATATATTATGTACCTGTGCCATTATAGAGAACTTTCGTAAAGTCACCAGAAAACGTAGTCCACATGTTGGAAATAAACCATGCCATACTATGGTATTATACTAAACGCTGAATATATATACCACCTACAATTTTTACCTTATTTATTGCATCATATATACTAATAATAATATGGATATTTTATAAAGACGATTAAAGCACGCTAAATACATTTGAGTAGCCGCGGCAAATTATATGTCAGCTGTGTATTGTGGGACCAGACAAATACGAAAAAATAATAAATATGAAAAAGCTAATTACATAATATTATAATATTATGATAATATTTTATTGAGACAATATTAACATTCAAACTAAATTATTATTATAATATATATATTTAATAATACTATATTATTATTCAGATAGTATAAATATGTAAAGTAACTATAAATTTGAATATTTATTTACCTTTTTTCTTAAAAAAACTATGTAAACTATTAACTATAAAAAAAAAAAATTATAAAAACGGTGCTGTTCATGATGCGATATTGTTTAAACTACGATTCGGGGTGTAAAACAAAAATAAGGAGCATTGTTTTGAAAAAAGATCACTACAAAATATATAATGTATCAACGTGAACATTTTGAAATGTGCATTATTTTGTATTCTCGGCATATAAGAAAATGTTAATACAATTAGACACAGAAAATGATACCCGATGGGGTTTTGAAGAAAATAATAATAAACAACGATTTCCTTATATTATTATACCAAGCACAAAAAACAGATAGTAAAGTTTGCAACATTTGTTTTTATTTGTATAAAATAGTTGCCATATACACTACATTTATAAAAAAAAACTTCACAGACAAAAAAAAATAATATTTAAAAAGTAGCTTAACATTAATTTTTTTCGAAAATCGCATGTCTTCTAAACATACTTTCAAAACAAAAAGTAAATATTATAAGAGTATGAAACACAAAATAACACTAAAGTAATACCTATCTATCATTATAATATGTATAATATTTATGTTTACCAAAGTACATTAAAGACAACAATATTATAAAGGATAAAAAAAAATACTTGTGATTAAAATACTTTTTTTTTTACTTGAATATTGTTTTGAAAATTAGTTTTAAAAATTAAAATTAGATTACAAGATTAAAAAGAATTTTGAAAATATAAATCAATATATATGTAAGCAAAAAAAAAATAAATTATTTAGCCTTCAGGTTAAATAATGGTAATATGTGTAATATTTTTTTGTGTAATGGGATATTAGAAGATTTAAAAAAGATGAATATAGGTGGCCAAATTTAGTGATTATTTGGAGCAGTTGAAGATAAATGGGTAATGTCACAAATCACGTGGTTATTGTGGCGTGTGCATAGGGGATAGTCATTCAATTAAAGTTTAAAGGAACGAAAGGTCAGAAGTAAGGTATGGCCAAATCAGAGAAGAGAGATGATGTTATGCATTTCTTAGAGGGATTATGAATAGAGATTACGAAACCAGGTTTGGATGGGATGGTCGTGGAAATATTTCTTTACCAATTGGTGAAAATTATGATACTTTAAAAGTTTTAATCAGACATAATCGATTATTGGTTAATTTTTTTCTCAAACAGGTAGTTAACATTTTGTTAAAAAAATTGAAACGTAATTTTAAAATAATGGATACCAATTTTATATAGCAATATCAAAAATTAAAAACAGTCGTAATACGATTCTATTAAAATATATGAATTTGAAAAATGCTGTCGTATCATTTACGATTAACTATAATACTTATTTATCGAATAACTTGAACGATTTTTTTCAAAAATAATGTAACACAATGTGATGACATTTGGGATTAGCGTAAAACATAATCATTTACCTATATATTTTTATATTTTAATTTAATTTAATTGTATATATAACTATAATAATATTATGCTATCGCCAAACTCGAAGGAGTGTACATTTTTTAAGCCCACATACCTGTGTTGTATTACATTTGTAATGTAACATTTATAGAATCAGTGTGTGCACTATTTATCTCAACAATCATTAAATATGGTTATGGTACGTATACTATTAGTTTCACAGAATCATGAGGTGCAAGCAAAAGCACCCAAACGAATAAATTC
This sequence comes from Sitobion miscanthi, assembly GCA_008086715.1. NCBI lineage: Eukaryota > Metazoa > Arthropoda > Insecta > Hemiptera > Aphididae > Sitobion > Sitobion miscanthi. The sequence goes on from CM017797.1 coordinate 7,608,909, forward strand.
TGAAGTAAGCAAGGTGTAGTGAACTAGATCATAGAATACCGTGTACGGGAAATTCTGAATATATAAGTAATTATACATCATAATATAATACATAATGATATATCATATAGTACGAATGGTGTATCATCCCACGTTAATAGCATAAATTATTATAATGACTCGTATATAGAACACGATGATCAAAACCGTGCCGGAGGAGAGGAAATTTGAGCTTTTGACGGAGTGAGACCTCTGCGAATTGGCTGCTCGCACTATGATCAGGGAAACAACACAAAATCGACGGTACTTGCAACGCATTTCGTAGAAATGTACATTACGCTTTGTGAAAGAGTGACGTTAACTCGAACGTTAAAAAATTGTTTCTATAGTTTTGATATTAGAGATTTTTCAAACTTAAATCACAATTGATAAAATTTTAAACTTGTAGTCGAACGCTGACTGATATAAAGTTTTTTCCACTTTCGTCGAATTTCAATTTCGGTCTCCGCGCATTAATTGTTTGACGATGTTGGATGTTTTTTAACGTTTTTAGTTATCTTGTGACGAATGAAAGTATAATAAGACATCATTGTGGTCTAAATTCAATAACAAATCATAACACTAATATTTGTAATTGGTTTGTAATATCATATTGATAAACAATTTATGTTTTAAAGCTGGATACAATTATAAGACTATAATAACAAAGTTTGTCGGTATTAATTTTTATTTACAGCTTTGGCAAACAATGACGTTATGTTCATTAATGTTAACGAAGTTTTTTTTTTTTTTTTATCAAACAGAGAAATATAAATTAGTGTGGTGGATACTATTATAATATACAAACATAATTATGTATCTACCTACCATAAAAGACAAATTGGACGGGCTAATATTTACCTTACCTCACAATTAATCTTTACTAATTAACAAGCAAACATTTTATTTTCTCTTATTGATAAAAAAAAAAAACTGCCCTTGACCAAACATAATATTTATTATAACAAATTAATAATATTCCATATGAACACACAAGTATTGAGAGAAGTGTATAAAAAATACGTCGAAGTCAATGAAATATTGTCATTTGCAAAAATAATGTACCATATTGTAAATATATTATGTAAAAAAATGTTCGTTGTGCTCTGGACATGATTAAATAAATAAATATTTCACGGTCAAGTTTTTAAACCAAAATATAACACCCTGGAATGTCCGAATTCCGCAAAAATATGCTTCAAAGTGAAAGAAATGTTTTATACATATTTACGAATAAATAATAAATATACGAGCTATGATTTATATTGTATATTATTTGGTATTCAATAGGATAAGGATAATATTATTATAATATTATATCTACTCAGATTGATCAATTTGTATTTAGACGAATTAATTGTTTCTCTGTATAGGTGGTATCAGGACATTAAGTATTGGATTTTACAATTGATTATCGAACAGTCAATGAAAATGTATCCTACAACAACTATATAAATTATTTGAATGTGTCTAAGACCATATTTTAAATGTCTAATTTTATTTTAAAAAGAAACCATGCAGTGTAGAGAAAAATATAAACCACAACTTACTATTCCTAGTTGCAAAAACAAAAGTCGATTCCGATGGATAATGAAGGATTGATTTATAAATTAAATTAAAAAAAGGGGGGCTAAGTGGATGTTGCTCTGCTGTACAGTAGATTACAAGTGGGTCACTGTAATGGATGGTGTTAAATTATAATATCATTGTATAAGAAAAACGATTCTGAGCGAAAACGGTCAGTCAGACTATGATGTTACTAAGTAATAAGTATATTTGATGATATTATTGTGAATAAAGTAATTTATATATAACCTATTTACGTGGAGCCTTGTTTTAAATTTTCAATCCTTAGCTATAAAAGTTGAACATTTTATAAATTTTTAACTACAAAATAATTATTAAATTATAAATTTTATAAATTTTGTCGAAATTTGAACTTTAAATGCTTATAAAAAAAAATTGTGCCTATGTATTTTTAATATTTTTCAACTGCTATCCCAGGTAGCAAAAATGTAATGATAATAATACTAAAATATTATTAATTTATTACACCTAAAATAATATAATTAAAATAATATACTATTGTTTTATTTACGTTATAAGTTTTATATTATTATAGTAGTAACAAACAAATATTATTATATTATTATTATGAAATTATGAAATTAATATTATTAATAAAACAATATAGTACGGTTTTATTTTCAACAAACATATAATATTATTTTTAAAGTAACAACAAAATCATCCTATATTATTAATTCATTACTAACTTATTATTATTTTTAGAACTATATGGTATCGTTTTATTTTCTATAAATTTATAATATTATATTGTCATAAAGTCAAATCATACTATATTATTATTAATTCATTTCTATTACATTATTATTATTACTATATTCTTTATTGTTCTGAGTGAGGAGGGAGTTTAAACTCAGCCCCACTCTGCCTCTCCTCGTAAATGTGCCACGACGCATGCATTCAGCATATTGTGACGCACGCATTGAGTACATTTTAGAACATATTTTTGTAATTTTTAAATCTATATAGTGGAGGTTACGTACATTTTCTGCTTAAATTATTTACAGGGCATATATACCAGATACCTATATAATATAGGTACTATAATTTTGACATATTTTCTTGAACAGGAGATAAATACAAAAATGTATATATACATTAGGATTTATAGAATTATTATTCGACTAGCTATAGGTACGCGTATGTTTGGTGATAATCCATGTCAGATGGCAGATAGTATGCAGCGTATCAGGCATGTAAAAATAAGAAATTCGAGGGTTTCATAAAGTAGTTTTTTTTTTTTTTTGGGGGGGGGGGGGGTTGAACCCTAAAAATCCCCGTTTGTTTACGTGCCTGCCACTTATAAATCATACGAAGGTGAATTGTATAAAATATATTATGTACAATATTAATTACAGTTTAAGTATGCGCTCTTGTCTGTGCGTGAATGGTATACTTATGAATTTATTTTAAAATAATTAAAAATTGTATTATACGCATATAAATGTATAATACTATAATAAACATATATATCTACGTGGCTACGTATATTGTGTAATGTATATATATAGGTACACGTACCATTTCATTGTTTATCTTTGTTGACATAGAAACATTGAAAAAAATATTGAACGTAGTTATGAAAATTAAATATGATGTTGAGAACATTGGACATAACCAAACACGAATGGACAACATTTTAACTGAAACTATTATGAATATGGGTACCAGTAATATTCATGAAAATTCAAACATTAATGATGATAATGATTATTGTTTGTTACTACCACTACATAACGAGGACGAACTAAATAATTTTGAAGAAAAATTATTAAACAAGTCTTTCAGATTAAATGTTGTAAGTACTATTTAAAAATAGTTTTTGAAAGGATAAGTTTGATCATAACCCTATATTTCATATTTAAGATGTTGTATGATTTCCCTTTAATTTGTTTTCAAATAAAAAAATAGTAATAATAAATCAGCTATATTAATTTTATTCTTCTAGGTTAATGGTCTCAAACGATTGGCAAAAAAATCATTAACATCAACAATAAGACAAATTTTAAGAACAGTTTTCGACGATGAATTTTTGCAAATATTTAGTTATGTTGGTCAGAAGAAAAAAAGGATATTTTCTTCATTAGCTTCATGTGCTATTATATTTGGTAATAATATTTAAAAAAAAAATAAGTACTTATTATGTGGGGTTATTTATTATATATTTCCAAAGGTGGACAAACATAATAAAAATAATTAATAAGAGGAAACAAGATCAATAAGTTAGAAGTTAACAGTTAATAAATCTTAAATTTAACTCAATAAGTTAAGTTATATGGAAACCAAATAAAATTAAATCTGTTTAAAAAAAGTTAATCTATTTTTAATTATAGTATGTAGACCACATGAGAGTGACTGCGTTTTTTCTAATTTCTTAAATTAAAATAATAAACAATTTTCTCATAATGTACAGTCTACCTACTTATTTTACTTTACGTGATCACTAAACTTTCAAACTATTCACAATCCCCACTAATAATTTAACAAATATTAATTGTTTTATATAAACTAGAAATTTAAGGTCATATAATATTATGTCTATCTAATCTACTAAAATATATCCATATATTAAATTATTTTTGTGAGAAAGATAACAAATATTTTTACTATGGTATTCAATAAATATTTTACAATGCATAACCTGAATAAAAATAAAATATTTATTGTTAGTGTTGTGAAGTAGATTGCACTCCTACCAAATGAGTCTTAATTTATGCATACCTTGAACAAGTGGTTTTTTACCCATCAATGGTTAAACAACTCCTTTTTTTTACACTAATACTTCTAATTACTTCTAATCTTTCTTTGCATTTCTGTTATATAACACACAGAAGTGCAGAGAAGGATTATAAGTAAATAGAAGTATTATTAGTGTACAAAAAAAGGATATATAACTAACACATACTTCTAAGTAGATCCACAATATATGTATTCAACTACTTCGTTAGTGGGTTACCCCCTGTTAAATTATATTTACTTCTCTGATAGCATAATATGATGTCTAAGTTAGTTTATTAAAATAATAACCTGTATTGAAATTTTTTAGAAGCTATAAGAAAAATCAAGAATTTTCAAGACATGTCTAATTCGGACATAGAAGCGCCTATAAAAATATATTTAGCCGAAGCAGCTTTCAGAAAAAAAAAATAATGCATCATTAATTATATACCTGTTTTATTTCTTTTATATTAATTTTTAATCTAACAAAGGCAATAATAAATTATGTTTAAAAAATCAATATATGAATAGGTAATAAGTAGGGAACGGATTTGAATGCAAATTGCATTTTTTTCTGAATGTCCGAAAATATTGGTTTCCAAGCAAAAAGTTCATTTCATACATCAAAGAATTAAAAAATGTAACTTTTATTTTGCATTTTTTGCATTTTTTGCATTTTTAAGACTTAAATGCATTTTTAGAGCATTTTGAAATTTTAAGTGCATTTTGTGGTTTTTAAGTAATTTTTTCAACATTTTTTCCACATTTATTCTAAAAAAAAATAAAATACCTAAATGGTAAAAGGTAAAAGTATAACGAATATACCTATCTAAATGGTATACCTATTAAATTTTAAATTTTTTAGGGTAAAAAGAAGATGGACAGAAGATAATTGAAAGTTAATTAATTAAGTTTGTATTGTATTTAAATATTTTTTATGAGATTTTTCATAATAATGTGTTTTTTATAAGTTTTAAATTCAAAATTTTGTTTTTATTGAATATAAACCCATTTTTAAAGTTTTTTAGGGCATTTTTTTAGTGCATTTTTTGATGTCAAAGCATTTTTTTAAGGCATTAAATCGTATTTTTTTAAGACATTTTTCTTGTTTTTTAGAGCATTTAAATCCGTTCCCTAGTAATAAGAAATACCTACCTAAAATAAAAGGAATTATTAATTGAAAATTTTTGTTGAATTTATTTATTCTAAATTATTGATTAATTACATACAAAACTACACAGAAAAATGATATTTATACTGATCAACAAGTTTATGCATGTAATATATTTATATTTAGGTATATATCTACTATACTTTCTAATCAATACTATTAATATAAAAATGTTTAAAAAATATATTAATATGATTTATTTATATTATTATAAAAACATTGTATTTGAAGTTCAAAAATATTATTTTTTTCATATTATTATAAAAATGATATATTTGAAATGTTATTATAATAATTTTAAACTTGCCAAAAAATAATACTATATTAATACAATTACATTATTGTAATGTATTTATATTCAATTAATAGTTATTGTGTAATATTATTTATTACGTTTGTAACTTTTTTATAATGTTATAATATTGTTATTTTGCTACCTGGGATTGTAACAATATATCAAGAGCCTTGTATTAAATTTTCACGCTTTTTCCCAACAAATAAAATTTTATTGATATTTATAGAAAAAAAACTAAAAAAAAATCAAACTGACAATGTCCGTAAACAGCTCAAAATAAGTCAAAATATTTGGAAAATGTTATGGTGTATAGAAAATGAAAATATAAGCAACCAGTCAAAATGTCATGTATCCTACGGTCATTTGTTTTAAAGTTACAACAAAAACCAAATTCAATTTTGTGAAAAATCGATTTTGCGTAAAATGTCCCGTTTTTCCTTAATTTTTCTTTTGAAAATTACTGGGAATTTCAAATTTTGACCTCCCCAATGCACCAACGATATTCACTTTCCAATCGAAAAAAATACTGAAGTTGAAAATCGAAGCATTATTTCGACTACTTATCGTGTACACAGACACAAAAAAAAATATAAAAACACACCTCATTGTAAAATCAATACATTCATCGTTCCACTCAGAATCTAAAATATACATAAATGCAATCGGATACATTACGTTATATACGACATAGACAAGTATACGTTAAACTACATTATATGTAGTTGTCAACCGTGAGCGAGTTTATATGTTTCGTGGGATTTGGGTTCGAAACCTGGTTAAATTTTCTCATAGTTAGGTACCCGGATTACAAATACTCGAAGATTCAAACCCGTTTTACTCTTAAATATAGACAACGGCAGGTACAATATGATATATTTATAATATAAATTTACATAATAGTTTTCAGCGCGATAATTCATTCAGTTTTCGCGTCGGATGAGATTCAACCTTATTCAATATATAAACATATTATTATTATTATTATATTCTCCACACGTACACATCTAGGACCTAATGGAGTTTGTTGGTGTGACCGATAAAAAGTTCGTTTTCCTCGAATTTCCGTTTCGTATACGGAATGAGTTGTATAACATTATCATATTATATTCGTTACCTATACATACTGTGCTTCATAAATACCCACAAACACTAACACTCATTTGTATTATATAAACGCATTTATTGTCTACCAGTTTTTAAATAGAAATTTCAAATTTGTGTGACTATAGAGATCGCAATTTACCGTGAACCTAAATATAAATAAATTATACATCTGGAAAAAAAAATACCGTAAAGTCCTCTGCTCGAAGGTTGTAGGTTTCGAGTATAATACCTCCTCAGACCTCATAGAGTATGTCATTATAATGGATACATTCGATTCGAATTCAATGATAAGTCATTGTATATGAAAAACTATACTATACCTAAGGATATATTATTATAATATTATATATTTATATTGCTATTAGTAATACGGTTTGTAGGTTAAGGTGATTGAACTTATGCATGACAAAAAAAAATAACAGATTATATGTATTATTATAACAATGTCTCGTATACTAGAATTACCAATGTTATTAATATATGAGTCAATACAGACGTTCGGTAGGACCAAGTTAACAAGGTTTACGATAATACTATATAATCTAAATATTTTGAAATTTTGTTAGTGTAGTAAATAATAATAGTTATTTACGTATTACTTACGAACAACATTTTTTGAATTACAATAGGTAACTCAATTTTTTTAATTTTGGATAAGAGAAAAAAATGTTAAATCATTGCATATGAAAAGCGATTCTGTGGGAAGAGGATCTTCAGCCTATATCACTGTAGTATATTTTATGACATAGGCATTTATAATGTCATTATAATAATATTATATAATATTAATTAGATTCATTTTTGCTGAAAACATTGCATTTATTTTATTGTTAATATTTAATTATTATAATAGTATACCTATATTTATAACATATTTTAATGTTATTAAATATTTTGAGTCAACACCGAAGAACAGCGTAAATAATGTCGTGGTATAATGTATAGCCAAATACACAAAAAAAACGATAAATTTAACCTAATGTTATAAATTGTTTTCAGATTTGTTGGTTCCAGTATGATCTACTTATAAGGAACCTTGTATTCAGTTGTCAAGTATTAATCATAATTAATAAACAATTTTAATTTTATAAATTTTAAACTATAAAGTTATTTGAAAATTATTATGATTTATTCTATCTTTTTCAAAGAGTGAACTTACAATGCTCATATAAAAAATTGAGCAATGTATCTTTAATATTATTAAATAGCTATAAAAAAGTACTGAAACTACTAACTGAAGAACCTCGTCGAATAGTCGTATTAAATTTTGCAATTGTTTCATAAATATTTCAAAAGAGTCAAAATATTTTAAAAATTATACCATGACAATGCTAATATTATTCTATAAATATTAAAAATGTCTATGATAATTCGTTTTTAAATTACTACAACATAAGAAAACAAGTTACAAATTCTTGTTTTTCACAATAATTAAGGAAAGAACTGGACATTTTTGTACTTTTTACCCGTCAAAGTAACAACTAGATTCACTTTCCTACCAGAAAAGATATCGAAGTTGAAAATCGAATCATTTTTTGTACTGTTAAAATGTTTTCAGACATAAAAAAAAGAAAAATATCATTGTAAAATCGGAGTGCTCAGAATCTAAAATCAGCATTCATAAGTAAACACAAAAATAGTAGAATATTTTAAATGTCCATAAATAGCTTATGAAGAGCAAAAATATTTTGAAAACTAAACTACTTCTATAGAAGAAGCTAATACAAATATTTGATGTAATTGTCTATACCCAGTAACACTATTCTATTGTCGTTTGTTTTAGAACTGCAACAAAATACCAAAATAAATTTAAGAAATATTTCGTTTTTTGAAATTTGTTTTTTAGTCTTACCGATGATTATGAAAAGTATGTGGAATTATTAACCACTATGTACCAACTAGATTCAATTTGATAACTAGTAGCCACTGCCGAATACTCAATATACAACGGACATCATCCAACCAGAACATGCATAGTTCTGCTTGAAATCTAAAATCGAATTTATATTATTTGCATAAGATTATACAGTAAAACGAATATCATCGAAAACAGTATGTTCTATTTAAACAATCCTACAAGTGAAAATGTAAAAAAATTAGATTCAATGAAAATTTTGTTTAACTAAAAATTGTTTTACACTATTTGACAAGACACATGGCGATGTATTATAGCTGTTGTAATATTTATTCAAACCATAATATTTAAAAAAAAATCAATCGGTGAGTGTTATTTGGAAGACTCCTCTACTCAACGTGTGTATGCATTTAATTATAGATACTAGCAACGTGGACGTGTCGAATTCGAATATTCAACCATAAAACCGTTTTAATTGTAAAATCAACAAATTCTAAAATATTGCATTTCTCAACACACATACAATTCGGTATCGACGTTTGAGATTTTTATACTTTTTTTTTGTATAAACGTTTTATATGGGGAATACAGGCATTTCGTATTTCAGTATTTGAGTCCATATAAACTACAGACGTATAGACATTTTTTTTTTTATACCTACATTTGAATAACGAAATATTAATATTTTCTTTTATTATAAATTATAATATAAATTGGTTACTGCAGCCTTTTACATTTCGTATGATCCAACTCAACCCTGTAAAAACTTATTATTTTACGGGACAGATCGAGTATATTGCTATTTTCGTATTTAATCTGCCTTAACGTCATTATATTATGTGTACAATTATATTTGTTGTGCAATCTAATGATCTTTCTAATGATATTATATTATCTATTTATTATCATTATATTATATTTAAGGATGGAGTTATTAATACGACAAAAAAAATTGCTTAAAAAATTATTTAAACATAGAATTATCTTACATAATAGTATAAATGTAACGTGAAATAAAGAATGTATATTTCTTGATCTTGAATAAAAAAAGATACTATTTAATCTTAGAATAATAGGTTGAATTACATATTAATGTCACGTATGTTCTAATGCGTTACATTGTATATTATTGTGATGTGTATAGGAATTACCTATTAACGAGTTAAAATTGACATTATTTACAATATTGAAACTAAGTTCACATTTCCAATACCCCCTTAGCCTCGGGAAACGACGTTTGTCCAAAACTAAATTCTAACAATATAGTAATATACGTTTATGCCATTGGATAATTTAATCAAACATCTCTAGATTAAATTCTGTTGCTCGTTAACTGTAATAGATACAATATCATAATATATAAAAAAAATTACTGTAATGACACATTTTTTTACTTCGTAAATAAGTTAAGCTAGTCGTAGTTTACCTAAGAATGAAAAAACAATAGTTGAAAAGTAAATTAGAGTAGTTCAAAATTAATTATTGATTAATAATTGATCGATGTAAAAAAAATACTATTTTTTAAACCCAAATATTATAATATAAATAATAATACTAATAGACAATGGTTTAGTTTTTAAAACAAGTAAATAGAAACCATTACTGCATTATAATACGTTAAGTATCTATGCCATTTAATATTTATTTAAAAGTATCTTTTAAATATATACAATATATTTTTTTTAAATACATGCGTGGAAATGTATATTAATTATATTTAGATGGGAACTGAAGATAACTTTTTTATAATATACTTTATGATACGCTGTATAACTATTCGATCTACTGAAATGTTCATTTAACAAATAAATTACCATCAACTTCACTAAGTGATTAAACCGAATATATAATTTGATATTAAACAAAATAATTAAGCAGATTGTGAAGAATATTACGTAACATAACCGGTCCGTCAATGTGTCCGCGTGTCGAGGTTTTATTACAAAATAACGTCATGTCAATAAATTCTATGAAAATACACGAACAGTCGTGTATGCATATTAACGCATCGACCAGTCGAAAAACGTTGTGTTTTATATTCCGACACAGGTCTGTAGCCGATTTGAAAAATAACGATGATTTTAAACGGGCTGGAGAGGATCGTGGTCGCCTAAACGCGGTTACCCCCGTGGACTCGACAGCCTATACATACGCCCGTGCCCATGTTTTACTGTGTCGTATATCATAATGTTATATTATCATTTTGTGGGCATTTCATTCGTTTCGCACCCACCTGTGGCAATCGTCTGCTGGTCTTCGGAAACCTGAGCCTCCGGTACGCCCGGTCGTCTTGGGTCGTCCGGGCGGAACCGGATGACGTGTCCTCGTCGTCGGCCACCTCGTCCAAAGCCTGCAGCGGTCCGCCGTTGGGGCCTCTGTAGATGTGCAGGCCGCCCAGCAGGAACAGCACGGTCGCGCACAACACCAACTGGGACCATTGGACATTCGGAACACACCATCTTCGCATTACGATTTGCGCATCTGCAAAAACACACGCCCGACAAACGTCTGTGATTATTCCGTAATAATATTGCGGCGATAATGCAATTTCGTTCGCCAAAACGACCCAACGGATCAAATCGACGATAAGATACGCATAGATAACCGCCAAATGTGTCGACTTGAACGTTTTAATAAATATTTTACTGCAGTTGCGATATCGTTTACTGTATAGTTGCAAATTAACGCGCACATATAGCTGGTACAGCGAAATTCGAGGTTGCTATATATCGCACTGATAAAGACACGCGAAAACTACATTGACGAAAATGCACAGAGTTTTTGAGACGAATTGGTAAAAAAAATCGCCTGTGAATAGGCCTGGTCAAAATTGAAAAAATAAAGACGTCAATCGGATGATTGTAAGTAAGAAGCATTTCGACAATTCGTTTACAAATAAAAATGTTTTAAGCAATACTGTCAGCAATTTTTTAAAATCTATAATAATACATGCCATTAATTAAAATTGTTTGGATATATATAGGCAGGTATCTAGATTACAATAGAATATCATTTTGTATGTTTGTGACGTTTTTGTCATTGCTTTGTCATTTAATTATATTCATTTCGATGCATAATTTTAGCATAAAATAATAATAACCAATTTGGCTGTTGTATAAATTATGCACACAATAAAAAATCAGAACTATTAGAAGTTTAACTCCATGAAATAAATGTTTACTTTAAATTACATTTATTGTTTAATTCCTTACGTCAAACAGTTAATTTTTGTTTAGGTAACTTATACGTTATTGTCGGTACCGAAATTATTGTATTATATTATTTGGTGAAACAAATCAAAATTTATGGAAATTATTACAAATTATTAGTCGAATAGATAATAATAGACACTCTTTAATAGTCGTTTGATTCAGTTTTATTATACCTATTGTATTAATAACGGCATTTTATATTTTAGCTAAAAATACATTATTTATAAACAAAATATTTTAATTTAGTTTCAGTTTTATTTTAAGCGTATTATTTCTATCGAGAAATTAATAACTTAATGGAATAGAATAATTTAGTTGCACGTGTTATAATATTCATTTGAACTATTTGCGAATAATCATAATTTTATTTAACTATTTTAGGTACTTATTTAACTTGTAATATTGTATTGTTTGGTGAGGCGTAGTCGCGGATTAAATAAGGTATTCAAATTTGTGAAACTGTTTAAGTTAATTAATAATTACAAAAGATAAAAAAAATACAAAAGTTATTGAAATAAAAAAATTGACTATACATTTTTAATTTGCCAAAGAAAAATATAATATGCATTCTATAAAAATATTGTATATCTGTGCAGTATATTGCATTTATATAATATTAGAAACTAACAAAACTTTAGATTTTGTTTCGTATGGTGATACAGCCGATATAGGTTTAAGTTATAAAATATTAATACAGTTTTGCACATTGGTATAAGAATTATTGGAATATACGCGAGTTAAAATTAAATAAAATGGTAAAGTTCTATACATTATAGGATTGTAATAATGGATTCTAAGTATCTCTATCATAATAATTTAAGTATCTGACCTAAGAAACTGTATCTTATTAAACATGTGCAAATTGAAAATTTGATAATAATATAATATTATTTTTTAATTTTCCACAGAACATTTTTGTAATCTTATTTTTTTTTTATATGAATAATGTGCTTTTTTTTCTAAAGACAAACAATTGTTTTTTTTTTTATTTTTTTGAAAGAGTTACTTATAATTGCATTTAAGTATGTAACATATGTAACATATGTTTATAAATATATAAATGTGTAATATATATGTTAGAAACCTAGTAAATTAAAGATACTAATTATATTTAACCCTTCCGCGACACTTATACAATACGTATAATGTCATAAACGTTAAAATTCATAGAAAAACAGAGCCTTAAACTGTTAATAATTTTAGCTCAAAAGTCGTGTTAAAAAAAATATAAATACAATTTTTTTGTAGAACACCTGGCACTCGATACCAAATGATAAAGTCAGTATAGAAACTTTGACACAAACACGTAGATTATGAATGTCTAATTAACATACGGTGGTTTATATTATTTTTGAAAATTATAACACTGATTGATATGTGATAACCAGTTATACAATTGCATTTAAATTTAAGTATTATAACTAAAACTAAAAGGTTTGTATGGAATTCATTCCGCGCGAATGTCAATATTACAGTTAAATAGCCATTATACTCAATTCAGCGGGGGAGGAAATTTCCCGTAGACAAACGACCAGACGGTAGACACATAACTGCAGAGCATTGCTTTATAATTTTTATTCATAAAATTGATTTGGTAATAATTAATTAGTTAAGTAACTCAATAAGCCAACTGTGTAATAATCTCATTGTTGACTGTATGTATACAATACCACTGATGCTCATAATACTAATGTAATGATTTTGCTGGAGTTCATGTTAGGTTAGGTTCAACATTCAAGTGTACATTGTGCTTTAATAAATAAGGTACTCTTATAGGTAATCCTTGTATATAGTTTTATAGTATCTATACTTTTAAATTTTATTATAAATCGTTGGAACATACGTTAAACCATTTTTTCCATTAAGAATCTCTCCTCTCCCCCCCCCCTCTAAAATAGAAAATTGAACTTTGGGTACAACACTTATAAAGTTTATCAAGGGCTTAGCAGAATAACATTTTCCTTTTTTGGAAGCCATGTGGGGTCAGTGCTTATATTATTAAAAAATAAATTGCGTTTTACGATGTTACTCTTTTATATTAGTTATTAGTGTCAATCGGTTTGTCTGTAAATACATACGTAATTACCACTACTTATTATATAGATGCAAAAACGATTTGTGATTGGGGATACTAACCCACCAAAAATAAAACAAAAAATACGCTATGAGAATATTATTATTACAAATTGTATCAAATATAAAATAAGCATAACATCAATATGACATATTATTATGTATCGTGTTATACTGTTATTGTTACATATTGTTTATGTTAGTTTGGGTATAAGAAAAATGTAATATTGTTTGGAGAAACTCAAAAACAAACAATTCATTGTAATAATAATTTATTATTATAGAACAGCACTAGAACAACCTAAATTCAATCATAACGAATATGAGGTTTAACACTCTACATTACTATACATTTTATTACATATTGAAAATATATAATATAGGTATAGATATGTATAATTCTCAAATATGTATTTAGGTTAGTTGAATAGTTTCTTTAAATACTTACATCTTTTAGATTCTAAGCGATGAATGTGCTTATTGATTTTACAATGATATATATTTTTTTATTTATGTTTAAGTACACAATTATAGTAGAAAGGGATATTGTAGGGAGTTTTTATGCCAATGCAGTTTTTGAAAAAATCGATTTTCTTATTTTACTATGGTTCAAAAACAATATTCATAAATACACTAAATTACAATTAAATGTTTGTATTACCATTTTTATGCATAATATAATTTAAAAATATTTTAACTCTATTTAAGCTATTTATAGACTTGTTAAATTTTCAATTCCTTTAGTGTCTTTCAATAAATGTTCGTAAAAAGTTTGACTAAGACGTATATTATTATATATTATTCAAACAATGCCTTTTTTAAAACATTTTGATTTATTTTAAGCTATAACCTATTTACACCGTAAATAATTACAATAATAAATTCAGTAAATGCGAAATTTAAAAAATAAAATCATCATTCTATAATGGCTTAATACCATATTATAATAGTAAAATACCTAAATTTATTACTTTAACAGCAAAATCAAAAAACATATTATCATAAAATATACTTAGTAATATGGGCTGACGGACGGTTTATTCGCACAGAATCGTTTTTAGTACACAATGATTTATTATTGAATTTAAATTCAACACATACATTCCACTACAACTGTACCTACAGCAGAGTGGTTACCTACTTTCCCTCCTTTTTAACTTATTACATTATTATTCTTATTATGTTTCATAAAAAATAAATCTCTTTATATGGCGTTTTCTATTATGGTAAATCAATTATTTATTTTGACATTTTCTTTGAGTGTTTTTTTTGTATATTAGCATTATAACAAGGTAAAAAAAAAAAATAATTTTCTTTCAGCTGGTTAAGTTTAATACGTATCTGATAAAAATAATATAATTTCCTTAACAATGTAATTGCGTTACATTATATATACATATTGTATTATATTCGTATGTTTATACTAGGCTCTGAATAAAAAGTTAATTTTCTTATAGTATTATAAATAATATATTTACGCATGGTATAATTAAACGCATTACAGAAATGATCACCGTGTCTATACTGATTCATGGTATAATAATATTTTGAAATTCATTGTAATTTATGTTATGAATTTGCCTGCTTAATACGTCTTTGATGTGTATTTCAAGTGGAACAGTTTATTGTACTGTTACAAATTCAACAATAATTTATTAAATACTCGTATTCTTATAATGTGTATATATTTGAATTCATGCAACGTTTGTATCTAAGTACTGTGGTATTTATAAATAAATTATACTTGTTCAAACCCCAAAGTGCAACAACATCAAATTTATTTTAATATAAAATATTTGTGGTTGGAATACAATTTACAAGCAGCTGAGAGCATTTTTAAAATACATATAACCTTCCGTCAACGATTGTTACCATCAATTCTAGTAAATATTTTGTTAGTAATTTATGTATCTTTATTGGGACGATATGTATTTTTATTTTTTTTTTACTACTCCGAATTTCTGTACGAACATTTTTAAGTCAATAAATTGTACAGTTAATTTTCGTACCAATAATCGCACTCATCCACCTGGCACAAATATATATTTTGAATTTGTTTACCGTATGAATTTAAATATCCTAGCCATTACTTCCATCCATTAAAACGTTCAAATATTATGATTTGTTAGGGTTCTCTAATAAAATGAATTTCAAGCAACCTTTGTTTTTTATATGAAAGTATATGATATTTTGTATACACGTTCAACTTATACTATATAACCCTTAGACTCTTCCTGATAATTATTATCGTTCATGATATACACAGTTTTTTTGTGTATACAAACAAAAACATTGAAAAAAGTCAGTGGCCAAATGTTATAACAACAAACGCATATTATACATAATATATATATTATGTAGGCGAGTTCGAGTATTCCTATTTATTAAAAATACGTCGTGCGTAACGTACTCATAATTACAGCGAATAAAAAAAAAAAACACGATTTGCAAAAATTGTTATGGAGTGTTATTGACCCAATTTTTTCTGATTATTCTTTTACATTTTTCAACCGTTAACGACCCAATACAACAATAGCAACCAGCTCTTTTATCAAATGTGTTAACTCGAAATAAAAAATAATAACTGAAAATTCAAGTCGAACATCACGATGAATTATTTGTCATTTCGTCGTCAAATAGATGTGCTTTAATATTTTTACGTTTCTCCTTTCGTAATTTTTCGAAAGCATATATTTAAACGCGTATAAACTGTAGGAGATGGTTTATTTTTTAAAAATAACTATAATGCAATTGAATGTATAGTATATGATAATTCAAATCAAGAGTTGTAATTGAAAAAAAAAAACAATAATTTAAACAATCGTCAAGGGGTGTAATATTATCATCTCATCCGTGGCTACGAGCTAGACACGCGTGTCGCGTGAACACGACCACCGTGAACGAGCAATATAAATAAAAGTGGATAAATAATAATATTATCATGGTGATATTGCTTGTAGCGTGCGCATGTTTGATAAACAAGACGATACTATGACCGATAAAAACTTGAAATAATTATTATTAGCCCCGGTGACGCGGCGCTCTAAATAGGCAATTTCGGTACACAGACGCTCGGTTAATACTGAACGGCGTTGTTCCGTAAAATGTGTTTTGGGCGCCGTCGGCGTACCGATAACGATATCGACGTTATCATATTCGTAAAATAATCTTGTCTATATCACACTATCGCTTCGGATATCATGTAATTCAACTCGTAAGCCATCTATATTATATATTATATTAAACTATTATATCGGGACATGCACATACGATCGTGACTCTTTCGCGAGATAGACGTAAGACTAAGTCTACGACTTGTAACGATAATAATATTTAACCGCGGTGCAGATAACGTGATGCGTAACGATAAATAACGGTTTTCACAGATACGACACCGAATACGTGTACCGTCTACGACGTCCTGAAGTTTTGGCTATGCCTATCCGTACCTATCAGATTATCGTCGTAAACTGCACACGACAACACGGTCGACCTATAGGAGGAGGACGTGAAAATTCTACGTCATCCACGCAGTCTCGTCAGGCAATATGTGGCGTAACAATAATATTATGATTGCGACAGTAATAATATATTAAACTGTTTTTTTAGCGACCACACCGTCTTTACCTGGCGCATAGTTCCGGGCGGCGCGATCATTGCCGTGTGGTGGCGCAGCGGTGGTGGCGTCGGTGCTCCCGGCGGCCGTGTGGCGGCGGACCCGGCTGCGGCGAGGACACGAGGTACGGACCCAGGCAGAGGGTGAGTCGTCGTCGCGTGGCGGTGAGGGGGTAGTTGACGGGGTGAACGGAGGACGAGCGTCGGTGGTGGTGGTGGCGTATCGCGTTTTCTCGGCGTGCGGGCGGCGGCGGCATCGGCGACGGAAGTTGGACTTGGACGCGGCGGCGGCGCAGGACTCGGCCGGGCGAGCCGATTGAACGTACTAAACGGTCTCCACCGGCGTCGACTGTACGCGAGCGGGCCTCCGTCGATTTCGCCGAAAACGCCGCGAAGCCGCGCTGCCGGCGCCGCGAGCGCGCGCACCCGAAAACGAATGCCGACAAAACTTTTTTTTCCGTCATCCCCTCAGCCGTTCCCGTCCTCGAACCACCGGCTTTTATGTTTTATTATTATTATTATTATTACCGTTGTTATCGTTTTTTTTTTTTTACGATAAACGCATCATACACACACACACACACGCACAATCGTGTCAAGTTTGTAGATGGATTTACGCCATGCGATATTATAATAATATGCGTGTGTATAGTATTATAATAATATTATATTGTATTATACTATTGTACCAAACGGTTTTCATGAATCTGATTTACACGGTATTATGATAATATTATATTGTATGAATGCCGTCCGGTGAAATTTACTCGTCTCCCGGCACCCTCTTCGTCTCGGTGCGGTCGTTGTTCCGTGTACACTGCAGTCTACTATCCAAACGATCGAAGTCCCTCTCTCGCGAGGGAATGCATTATTGTGTGAAAGCCAACGGGCTTGCACAAGTGGGAAAATAATTACGTTCAAGGTTAAAAAATGCAAACACAGAGCGAAGTGTCGAGAGCTCCTCTATAACTTCGATAATTTATATACATATATTGGTCATGGGCGCGCGCGCGCGCGTGTGTGTGTGTTTGTGTGTGCGTATAGAAATATTGTTGTGCGGTGATAAAAAAAAACTCCTGCGTGCGTGCACCGTATAATTTGACCCAATTCTCTTGGACGAAAAACAATTGACCTAGTAATAATTACAGGTAGTTTCTTTTCGTGGGTGGCATTTTTCCCTCTCACTCGTGGTCGCCGTACATTAGCTATACACATATAATATAATATAATATGCACTCCATGATATAACGAAGTGGCGGAAACTAAGAAATAAAAGGTTAACTCGGTTAAATACCAAAATTCGAAAATGCAAGTTCAATGGAAATTCCGACATGATAAAAAAATATTATTAGTATACAAAAATATCAAGTTAATGTTGTTATTGTTATTATAAGTCCCGAGTAACCTGACGAAGCGCGATAAAATCGGAATACGAAATTAAATCATGTTTTGATACATCCGCAATAAATTATGGCTGCAAATTACTTCGTATTTCTATAATAATCTCATTTTGATTTTTAATACGCTGAGTATCAATGATTAGACAAAAATGTGAAAAATGCGCAATATCTTGACAAATAAGTATGCGTGTTATCGTGAGTATACGTAATATTTCATATTATATTATGTAGGTACTATAATACAGTGTATAATAATACGTTAGACTGCTGGAAGTTAAGTTAGTAATTTTCTTTTAGATCATTTATTACATTTTATAATTTTATATTCAACAGATCGTTATTATTCTAAAAGTTTACCCATTTTATCTTAATAAATACGTTATAGTGGATTAAAAAATATATAATTTATATTTATACATAAGACTATATATCTTATTGCTCCACATTATTACAGTGAATTTATAATCTATATTAAGTTAATTTAACGACATAATAATGCACAATATATACATATAACATATTATATACCGTAATATAGTATAATGTGTATACCCCCCGAGTTAACAAATTAAGATATTAACTACAATAATAATAAATAACATGTTGTTTTTTTAGAATTAATTAGCCATTTCTGTACAGTACAATTCATATAACGAGGTTTAATGTATTTGCGGATAGTACCAGCACACAATACAGAAGAGAGGGCGGTGTGAATTATTTAATTATTATAAAAACGTATCATAGTAGCTATAAACCTCCTTTTCGTTTCGAAATAAAATTACAAAACATGACGTTACAGCCAACTGTTAATAATACCCCAAAGCCGAATTTTTTATTACCTACCTACTTATTGGTTTTGAATTATCTTTTATACTAGGTCAGATATATAAAATAGCATACCGTTAGTACTTAGTGGCTTAATAGCTTTATGAAAAGGTATATTATTTTAAATTTTAATAAAATGGTTTAATGGAACTTGTTTTATTATAATGATATAGTCTGGCAACTGCCAGCAACCGTTCAATTACCAATTCGTTTTTCAAATTTCACTGATGCGAGATTAGGTAGGTATACCAATTATCATCGAATTAAAATTATTCTTCTAAATAAAGTTTTTCCAAATTTCCCAAAAAATGTTCGTACTTAAAATGAATAATGACTTGATACTCAACATTTTATTTTTACTGACGGTAATGGAGTTATTAATTTTATAATTTATAAACCACCATGTATCATACATATATTTTTTTTTTCAGACGTCTTTGTAGAAAACAATTTCTTTTACGTCTACCGCGTAAACTGCATTATAACATTAGAAACAATATATATATATAAATAGGTACCATCGCAAGACACAGCACAACAAAATAATTATAAGACCATCAGAAAATCTATTTGTCGATATACCTCCCAACCGAAACGTATTTCTAAAACATATATGACTCTAATACGTACATATGCTACTCGTGTCATATAATATGATGATGTACATTTACGAAACTGTACAGTTTAATAAAATCTACCGGCACAATGTCTGTGAAATAGGAATCAATAAAACGTGTGTAGCTATATTTATATATCTACCTCAGAGTTTTTCTCAAAGGATAGAATTTTCATTAGATGTGCATACGTTTCCTGCCTCAATATGCAGGATAGATACAATCATCGTAGATATACTGTATATACATCATCATGCGTTAGTGATTAATTTTAATTAACGCGAAATTAGAAAGGGCTATTTTTGTTTACCGACGTTTCACTTTCATCTAAACGAATTAAATATTAACTAATTAACAGCATTGATCATTTTTTTTTTTTTTTTTTAATACGACTAAGCGCAAGTTCAATTACGGGCATGAAAGTTTTGTGCAAACACTGCAGTAAACATTTCGAATTAATTACTTTTATACGAAATTATAAACAATTTATTATATTCATAATTATTGTATCATTGAACTATTTTAATTACATACTTTTTTTACGCTATGTTTTTATGAAACAAAATAGATACATGTGCTGAATAATTTTGCATTTTATATTTTATAATTCCTAATAAAATACCAAACAACTTTATTTTCTATAAAAACCGTAACGGAAATAAATAAACCTATATTTGTATGACGTATTTATAGTATTTCAATATATTAGTTATAATGAGGAATGTACATTGTATATTATTCTACCTATTCATATTACATTATTAAGTAAAATTGACATTTTTAAATAATATTTTCATGTTATGTAACATTTTGACCACATTTTAAGTCATTTTAACTGTCCTAACAGCTAATACTCATTAGTTTAATACAATTATTTAATTATTATATCATTTTATTTTTCTAAAGATACATGCAATTTAACGAACTTAATATATCTAGTGGTACATTAAATAATCTTAAATGGGTCACATTGGTCGAAAATAACTATCATGGAATCGCATGGTATTTGATTATAGATATTTGAGTTTTGAAATTAATAACTGGTTCCTGAGAAAGTTGTATTAAAAATTAATTTTTAATTTGATCAACAAAGATGAGCTTTTCAAGGAGTATCGATTTACTAGTGTTCGTGTATACATTTGTATCAAATAATGTTAGAAAAATAAATTTCTATTAAACATATAAAACTTTAGATACATAACATTCTTAATATAGAAACTTATAATAATGAATATTTTTATAATTTTAAATTATAATGAGCAATAAATGTCATTGTATTATGTACAAAAATCAAAAAAAAAAATCAGTTTGACCTATAAATTGGAAATTGGCTATGTAATTGCTACAGAGAAGACGTGCTTTTATAATTTTTCTTTAATTTATTTAAGTGCAACAAAAAAAGCTACTGACAAATTGCAAACATTATTAATGCATGATTCACCTGTCAGAATAAAAATTATTATCATAAAACAAATTAAAAGTAAAAGTCTAAAATTAATAATATTCTCGTCTAAAGTAAATACATTTTTTCTAATTATTTAATATTAAGTATTCTATAGTTGTACCTATATATTACGTATTTGATGTCAATTTGTAAATAAAAATCTTTTTCTTTATGTTATATATTTGCATAGGTCTTGCAAATTGTTAAGTATACAATTATATTTCTTCATGTAAACTAAACACATTTTCAAAGCATTATTTGCTTTAAATTTTAGACGTAAGGAAAACAATTTTTTTATTTATGAAAAATAATGATGATTTTTGTTAAATATTTGTGCTATATAACATTGACATAAATAATATAATGTAATATGCGTTTTACGATAATGTTTTAATGGGGACTAAAACCACTCTGAATGTCCCATTATATAATGCTGCAGCCTGCTATACTATTGAGATTGAAAATCTAATGGAAAAGGTACTTTGAATAGGACATTTTTTTTCCATTTAATTATTATTTCTCGGAAACGTCGTCGTTAATCGTAAAAGAAAACTACAGGCAAATCGAAAATAATGAATATATAATCGAGTAAGTGCGGCACAGTGACCGAGATTTACTCAGAACCTATTTTCCGATAGCATTGATTATTATCACTATAGTTTTGATTGTACAATAAAATATAGAACGCTGTATTACGTCGGGGTTAACGAAACTGAGGACAAGTGTTCATCTACCAGAATCTGCTTTGTCGTGGCCTTATTTTACGAGGTTTTCATTAATTTAAACTAATGTTGTGTGCACAAAAAATTGTCGTAAATGTAAGCCACGGAATATATTATTATACATCCAGAGGCGGCAAATTGGTTTTGCCTCCCCCGCACATTGACGATCCTTAATTCGACCTGTTTACATAACATGAATTATACATTAAACGAATGTCTAATAATATTATATTATACACACGTATGTAAATTACACCTATATCCAGTGGTGTTCCATAGGGCTTATACGCCGTAATGCTTTATACTCTCAAGATTTTGTTTAAAAATGATGTGCATACTATGCACATAGGTACCTATACTCTTAAGCAATTCAAAAAATAAACATATAACTACTTGTCAACCCTGCATCCTGCAAGAGTCCTGTTGATCCTTTTGACTGAATTATTTTTCTATAGTATAATCCTGTTTATCAGTCATAATATAGTGAATAATTTATTCATGAATCGGTACTCAGTACTAAGAACTTCATATTATATAATAGGTTTTTTTAATTTTGGTTAAATTATTTTTGTACGTATATTTATTTATTTTTCACAAAAGTCTGACGAGTGCTAGGGGGAAAACAGAATGTAATACTTCAGTGCTAAAATCTAGTATTACATTTCAAAAATCCAATGTTAAAGGAAAAGATTTAATCCCGTTTGATATACTTTGAAATTGAGAATTGACTGCAGGTAATAATAGATTAAGTCAGCGGTCCTATTTAAGAAATAATTTATGTAACTAAATATTTTTGATTTCGTATAGAGTTTAATATTGTTTATATCAGTAATCATCGGTACCTGCAGTTCTCCGCATCCTATTAGTTAATATCAGAAAATCTAAAATATTCCTTGTCAGATATGTTCGTTTGAAAGCTTAGGATACACTCAAGGTTGATGGAAATATCTCTGCCTATACTGATAAATAGAGTATAATATTAAATAATATTATATTATACACACGTATGTAAATTACACCTATATCCAGTGGTGTTTCCATAGGGCTTATACGCCGTAATGCTTTATACTCTCAAGATTTTGTTTAAAAATGATGTGCATACTATGCACATAAGTACCTATACTCTTAAGCAATTCAAAAAATAAACATATAACTACTTGTCAACCCTGCATCCTGCAAGAGTCCTGTTGATCCTTTTGACTGAATTATTTTTCTATAGTATAATTCTGTTTATCAGTCATAATATAGTGGATAATTTATTCATGAATCGGTACTCAGTACTAAGAACTTCATATTATATAATAGGTATAAATTATTTTTGTACGTATATTTATTTATTTTTCACAAAAGTCTGACGAGTACTAGGTGGGAAAACAGAATGTAATACTCCAGTGCAAAAATCTAGTATTACATTTCAAAAATCCAATGTTAAAGGAAAAGATTTAATCCCGTTTGATATACTTTGAAATTGAGAATTGACTGCAGGTAATAATAGATTAAGTCAGCAGTCCTATTTAAGAAATAATTTTTAAAATAATTTATATAACTAAATATTTTTGATTTCGTATAGAGTTTAATATTGTTTATATCAGTAATCATCGGTACCTGCAGTTCTCCGCATCCTATTAATTAATATCAGAAAATCTAAAATATTCCTTGTCAGATATGTTCGTTTGAAAGCTTAGGATACACTCAAGGTTGATGGAAATATCTCTGCCTATACTGATATATAGAGTATAATATTAAATAATATTATATTATACAATCATTCTACAACTTCGCACGTTTCCCTAAAAAAACGTTTTTGTAGAAAATAAAAAAAAATACGTATTTAACTTTTGTACAGTTTTTTTTCAAATTTTAATGTATTTCAAACTTTATTGGAAATGGTCGATACCAAGTTTACAGATACAGCCCGAAATTCAAAGTACAAAAACATTATATTATTGTGCTTTGGTACTCGTATAAATCCCGGCAGAATGGTTTGTTTATGGTTTACCGAAAGAAGTAGTATAAAATTCGGGATTATTAAATAAGTCGTAAATCGAAAAATGTATTGTTCTTTTATGAGGCTAGTGATTTTGCATACCTATTACATACTTATGCATGTATATCGTGAAACATTAAGTGGAATTTTCGTAGATCTGTTTTACTATCGCTAAATCGGACACGCTATGTAGGCATTACCCTTAACATATTTTGTATGCAAATACGCGTTTTATTTCTTTATCGAGTCATTTAGGGTTTAATCGATTTTAATTTATATCACAGTCATAAATATAATATAATAAAAAAATATTATATTGTATTGTATTTATATATCATGTGCTGAGACTGCTGAGAGTACTGTTTTGCTGGATCGTTGGGACCGTAAACATGTTCGTAACATAAGCTAACCAACTAACTAACCGTTGTCGTCTAATTTTCAAGTACCTTACTTGTATAATATTGTACTAGTAGGTTTGTAATATTAAAGATGATACTCATCGTATAATAATATAATATAATAATTCGTCGGAATATTGACCCAACGCGTACTATTAGAACAATAAAGGGAACGGTGCTTAAAACCGTATACAATAATAGTAATAAATATTAAAATGTGAATGGTTTTTCGACGGGGACCGTAATCATAATTTCGGTAACTAATAATACCCTAACACGCCGCTGCATAAATTGTCAACCTGAAAAACAAAATATTATTATTACTATTATTATATGATTATAGTATTATCACCAACGTACATATTAGTATAAATCATTGTGCGAATGTACCTACTATTTTTTCAGTGTCAGCGTTAATCACGCATATATATTTATATCACGGCGAGATAACAAAGTACATTGACGTAATGTTCATACGTAATTTTAGATGACGTTTTGAATGAAAGAGAACGTGCAGAATTTTATTGATGGATAAAACCATACACGATAATATATAGGTACAATGTAACATAATATAATAACATTATGTTACTGTCGTATTTTCCAAAAAAACGCTGCTGCAGGTGCGTTTTAGAACCATAATAATATGTCGTCACGAGATTCACATCGACGACGAGTAACAATATAATAATTTATCATGGGTAAAAATATTTGATGAAAAATTGTTCGACACGGGAATCAGTGAATATCAGCCATCCGCCGTATATCTTTTTACACTTAAGAGTAGTAATTTCCGCTGTTATGCGGTCGGACCTCACCGATAATATATTATGCGAGGATGCAACTGCAATACCTCATTATGCTAAACATCATGGATAATAATAAACCTGAAGATCACTGCTGTTACGGTAAGTTTAAATTGCATTTTCCTCGTTTGGCATGACGTCCGGACCATATTAAATAGTCAGGTGATAACTAGTAGTAAGTAGTAATACTTATAGTTAGACGATACAATATATCGTGTAATACAGTTGTATACCTACTGTGTTACGCAACACTACGTTAGATAAATGATATTATTATTATTGTTATTAGCATCATCGACGATTCAATTTTGTCAAACCTTATTTAGCCGTGCTCTTGATTATATAATAATAATAATATATAATTATGTGTGTCTGTGTGTGTGCCCGGGCGTTTATTTCTTTATCGGAAAAGTCAAAAGACTATTGTTCACTATAAAATATATTACTCGACTGCTTGGCGATCCTACAGTTTACCGTACTACCTATCCTTATCTTTGTGTTATTATCGGAGGCATACACTGCTACGGTAACAAAAGATTATGTCGGTGGTGGTCGGTCATTTCCTATTCCTTGCAAACGTCCGCCGGTTCGTCTCCAGGGACCGATGTTGCACGTGCCATAATATATCGAAATAAGCGATCTATGCAGAATAACGATCTTCGAATCGAGAAACTCAATACGACGCAGTATAGTGTTTGCGTGTGTATTTATTTTTATGACGTTTCAATTCCTTTTTACGATGTTATTACTCGTTATTATGATGTACGCAGATATCTGCAAAAAACGCACACCTGCACCTGGAAAACTGCGTTTAATTTAAGCGTATCGGCTGGTTTTTCACTTTTTACGCGCGTGTCGATTGTTCCGTAGACTTTTATACAGCTTGTCTCGTACCCATAGATAATCAAGGGCGACCATTAGGGGCTGTAAAGCGGTGACATTTCACCCTCCCTAGACAAATGTGAAATTCCAGTAATTTTTTTGATTACTGTAATATATACTATTTTTACCGATGCTATTATTATGCTACACGACATACTCGTATTATTATAGCATAGGTGCATAACGATTTATCTTTGTCGCATAATATTATCTATTTTCTGCAGTTATCAATGAAAACAAATTTTGTCGGTTCTTTTTTTTATGACGCCGTCGCCGCCATGGGTTCTGACACCCTCGATCGCAATAAAACAATACCAACAACAACAACAACAACAACAACAATGAGGCTCGACCGCCGGCGCCAAACGAATCGCGGTCACGAGCGGCCGCCGTACCGGTTACAACCGTTTTGGGGGTCGGACGTTTACGACGAGTAGAGGTGCTTTTCCGGCGGTGGTGGCGATTTCCGTCGCGGACTTTCAGACAACAATAATATTGTCGTTACAACACTGCGTCCGACGACGTCCGAATCGGACGCGGCGCGGCGCGCGCGACTGACGGCGGGCGTCAAGAGCGTGCGCCGAGTGATGGGGAGGGTATTGCGGTGCGTCGTGGACGGGGGGGGGTGGTCTGGAGACGCGCCGTGACGATAAAACGAAAAATTATCATCTCGCCGACAATCACGCACGGTACATGCGTATTACAATAATATTATATATGAGCATTATATTATTATTATAACGGTACACAACTTTACGGTCGGAGACGGCGACGGTGCACGAGGCCGCGCGACGGTCGACGGCGCAGACCGCAGCGTGTCCCGCCGCCGCATCGCGAGCGTATACTACTACGACTGCTACTACTACGACTACCGAATACGCGATTACGCTCGGCGGTGATGGCGGCGGCGGTGACCGATCGATAAGGCCGGCGGCGGCGGCGTAGTGCGTGTGACGTCACCCGGCGGCGGTTTCGGGCCCACACACGGTTCGCGTGAGTTTTCCCGCTCAAACGCCGCGCCGCGATATTATTATTATTATTATTGTGATACGGTAATAGTATTATTATTATTATTAAACTCCTATTAATAATATTATATCGTAATGTATCATTATACGATAATTTTATTACATTAGCGGGACGTATAATGATATTGCATCGCTTCCGATCGCGATAGTAAATCGTTGTAATTCATGACGACCAATAGTAACATACCGCTACGGTTGTTTGTACGCAAGCGGTTTTATTCATTTATCGCTGCATTATAATATCATATTATTATGAGGCGCTGCTCGACGAAAGAAGAACGATATCGTTCCGACGCAGAAACGCGACGGCGACTGCTTCGGATGAATAATATGGCTTTCGCGTGGTGGTCGTGCGGTGGTGGAGTACCATCGCAGTATTTTTATCGCCCGACATATTATATATTAATATATTTATTAAGCTCGAGAGTACGCAGTGCGCCGCCTCGCGAACGTTCACGCGGTTACCACGATACCATTATATACCTATACAATTCTAACGATCTCTTCTACCACGTAATACTTTATTGTGTCTCGTGTAGTGTATCATATGGAAGACTTGCAGATCGAGATCGAGCCGAACGGATGCGCCGTCGAATCCGATACACTTTCTCGAGCCCCTCCGCGGTTTTCTCGGTCCGGTGTGGTCCGATGACGTGTCGAAATGCAAACGCCACGCGTCGTCCTCTCTGCGCCGGAAATTATTTTTACGATACGAATTGGCTTTCGGTAACACGTAATATATATGGTTACGATTATAATATTATAGCCGCAGTTATGAGCCCGATATAGGTATAGTGTTTGTGGTATGCCGATGGTTAAGAAGCGGAAAGTTTTGGGTAAATCCGATTTTGTTCGTAATAATCTTAATAGTTCGTTGAAAAAATCGGGACCGGCTCTATCGTTCTGTCGAATATTATAGTTTTAAAGTCTCAAACCACTGTTTTATATTTTTTTTTGTATTCCATTTTTGCATGACGTTCGCTTCAAGATTCTAGACACGTATTTTTAGTGCACGAATATAAAAAGTCTGGACTTATTACTTTTGTCAATATCAAAACAATAACTAATGCAGGGACTTGTTTTTTTTTTGAGAGAAATATAATATTTTACAATATCAAAATACCTTCGGAAGTGTTTTTATTAGGTTATATTTCTGTTTTAACCCACATTTATATTTTGTTATGTACGTCATGATGAGACATATTTGTGTGTTTTTTAGGTTTATCGGTAACGAGTTATGCGATAGCAAACATCATTAGAAATCAAAACATATTAGTCTATCCATCAAATGGGTACATAATACAATAACATGTCGATAGACGGTAACCATTGACGAAGGAAAAAAAAACCCAAAACCTTATATTTAGCTTCGGCTATGAATAACTGTGTGTTTCCGAAAGAGCTGCAACTTCTGGCGTCCTCGCCATCGACGTATATTTTATACTTGTCTGCGACTGTCAGGTAGTTTGTCGTTTGCATAATGTGTACATAGATGTGGCGTATATACTACACGATTATGGGTATATACGTGTTATGACGATATAGGTCCGGTAAATAATAATATTATCGTTACGCACGCGACTATAGCTGCAGTGATTTACCACCGGGCCGTATCTGCAAGAATATACGTGTATATCAATAATAATAATAATAATAATAATAACATTATGAAATGGCCACACGCGAGACTATATAACGGTATAATATTATAATAATATATAAATAATAACAATAATAATACAACGGGCACGATGATCGATAGTCCGATGACAAACATCCATCGCGACATTTTGTAGTATAAGTACGAGATTGGAGCGATCGCATTGATAATTTAGTACATAACGGCAATAATAATAATAATAATAATAATAAATGTTGCGAAGAGTATTAAACGCAACCCCGTGACGTCCGATTTACGACGAATTACAAAGGCGGCGGCAAAGGTACTTGCAATATAATACGACGTACCTATATGACGGGTGTTATTTTTTTTTTATATCATCGTCAACCGACTACCGAGTGATATTATATACGTATCATACGATTTTATTTCATAATTTATTTTTTCTGATTTTATGGGCTGACCAACGACCATATTTTTATTAATACGTTCGGACGAAGATAATGTGCTATATTATTATAGCGTTATATTATACCTATTATTATTATTATTATCAAACGCGTGAAATGCGCATTTTTCGTTCTTCCGCACCACGAATTGCCTATTCAACACGCCGTCTTACGAATTATTAAAAATAATATTGTCGGCCGTTTTGCGGTCATGAAGTATCTACGCGTCTTGTATTTGACGCTCAAAAATTCATATTAATCGTAAAAACAAATAATGTAGGTACTACATGAAACTTTTGGAAAACTCGGAGCATCTCTCCTTAAATAATTATCGCCAATAATTATTTTGTTTAAAAGTTTATTATTTATGTTATATTATATAAATTATAATGCTATTATTGTAGATATTTAAACTTTAATGAAATATTGTTGTACAGTTATTTTTCTTCGTCGAAAATGATTTACTCGACAACCATATTAGTTATTATATTATTACTATGTACGCGAGCCCGATGTATTAAAACCGATTGATGTATAGTGTTTTTTAAGATTATAAGTAAGTAAAATATTTTTCTTGGCGAAAACCAAAATCGAATCTTCTTTACGTTTGGCGGAAACTACGGAGGACGGCGGAAACTCGAATGTTTTTGTTTTGGCTGAAGCAAATATA
The DNA here is from genome assembly GCA_008086715.1 of Sitobion miscanthi. Taxonomy (NCBI): domain Eukaryota; kingdom Metazoa; phylum Arthropoda; class Insecta; order Hemiptera; family Aphididae; genus Sitobion; species Sitobion miscanthi. The sequence continues at coordinate 7,639,403 of CM017797.1, forward strand.
GCACCCCACTGCCTCCCATCAAACAGAGTTTCCCGAAAACGGAATAAGAACCGTACGACGGCGTATCACGTCCGCTGTTTGATGTATATATTATACTGCACAGATAGTGAGAGAGAGATAATATAATAATACAAATAATTTCGTTAAGGATCGGCCTTTGTTTGTTGGTGGGTGGGTGGGTGGGTGGCGAGGGGTGCCGCGTATTAACCAGCGAACGATGCTTACAGTCCGGCGGTAACGTTTAGCGTTGCCAAGCATACTAATGCGTACGAGTGTATATAAAGTATTAATTTTTATGTGTATGTGCGTATTTGTGTTTGTGTGTGTAGGTAAGTTTGATAATTTTTTACTCTCCACACATATATATTATATAGTCTCGTTTTACCAGCCGTATCGTGCGTACATGTATTACGTACAATATATATTAATATTTTCCTCGATCGTATTATAAATGTTATTTTAAAACGGCGAGACGTATTAAATTAAATCTTGTTTTTGTTTTCACCGTCATTGATATTCACATTATCAATCGGTTTGCGTTTAATCTTAATCCTGTTTTCACCTCGGTCGTACGCGTTACTCGAAGAACGATGTAAATTATACATCTCTCGATTACACTCGTTGACAATGTCAGGCGAACGCGGTTCAGAGGTTTTCCTTCTTAACTTCTGTATAACGACGTGTACACATGTTATTAAACCACGGTTAAAAAATAAAAACGCCAAGTCGTATACACAGGTACGTGTATGTAGAAATGTATGAGCAACTCAATTATTTACAAACGATCGAACGGCGGCGGCGGTGGTAGTGGCACTGTAACAACGTACGGAAAATTGTTGTTTGGAGTACTTACTGTTATACGGTTTATTTCATATTTGACCGCAATACTAAATTACTTTCTCTAAGATGATTCCGTGTACAACAAACATCGCATGTTATGTCGTAGCGCCACGACGACCTTCTAAGTTCAATTCGAGAAGCAATTTAAATGTTACTTGTTTATGTAGCAAACTACAGCTGAAGACACAGTATAATGTTTAAATTCTTGTGCAGGTTAAACTATCATAATAATAATAATAATAATAATATATTATACTATAGTCTAGGACATGATGGTACAAATGATATAAATTTTAGCGAAATAAATGATTTATGCTATACATTCCTAACTATTAATTTTAACTATAGCAGTATTTTAGTTTATTTCGCTTTACTCTTTGGAGGAAATACATTATATAAGCTAATAATATTGTGTTTCAAATGTTTTTAATATATTGATACTAAAATATTACATCAACTGACAACTATATTCCAACCAGTCAACCATGGCAACCAGCAACTGAAATGAAAAATACAAAACCATTTGATTGTTTAGAATATTATTTATTTTTATAGGTACGAGTGCAGATTAAAACTTGGTATAGTTGAAAGTATGATATGATTTAACAGTGTGTAATCCATAAATTATATTCCTCGGTAGAGGCCTATTAAATTCTTTTATTTTCTAAAAATAGTTGTTTTATTACTTTATACATTCAAATTTCTGGGAAACGTTTTCATATCTATTATTTTTTTTGCCATCACTATTATGTAATAACTAAACCATAATATTATTTTATGTTATAAATTCTATAAAATTATAATATTTTTGAGCTACCTTAGAAATATACAATACGTTTGTTCTATAATAAGCAGTTAAATATTATATATTTATTATAATATTAATATAATAATTATTTAACTAAAGAAAATTGCCCGACCTGTGAACTCTGTGACAAAAAACTGATGATCAAACACATCACACTAGAATGCCCCCCCTACCCTCAAGTTTAACATCTTCAGACAAATCCTCGGAAATCCATCAACGATGAAAAAAGCTTATCAAAATCAATGTAAAAAAAAAAAAATAATTATTATTATTGCTTCTATTATTAGAAAACACCAATTTATTCTAAATTGGTTCGAAGGCACATTAAATTTAAAAACAGTATTCATATAATATATACAATTGTAGCATTATTATTTCAAATAAGTAATTTTCCGTTGTATGTATAAATGTAGGTAGAATTTTATTTTAGTGTTCATATTGTTTATATTGTTCACAATATAAACTGTAATGGCTCTTCAACCAACTATAGTTTAGATCTAGTTTATGGAAATATGTTATATTATATATGTATAGTACCTAATTTAACAACTATAATACTGTTTTATTGTTCATTGAACAAAATTGCGTCTCACCCAAAAGTATTAAAATGCGGAACATCCTGGTATAAATTTAGTTAGATGCAATACTCTGAAAGTCTGAAGATTAAAATATAATATATATACCTGTATCTTTATAGCCAAATGCATAATAATTTATAAGTTAAAGCAATTTGTTCTTTTAAAAATCTACAATGTTTAGTTATAAAATCCCACTACAGTACTATACACATATTGGTGATTATTTCTGAACAGCTATTAAATGTATTAGTAGTAAAATTACTAACAACATTATATTTTCAATAACAAAATATATTATAATACAAATAAATTACGAATAAAGTTCGTAAGACAGAATATTTGATAAGCCGATGACTATAAAATCTTGTGATCATAATTTTAATACTGAAAATTAATGCATTGTTCGATAATTTATATCGTGTTATATGAATAATTGGGTAATCTTATAGTTATGGCTAAATGGTCCTAGAACAGTGTGGTGTAGCTGAATAGCCTATCCATAACACCATACCATCATAAATATTATTGAAATCCATTAAAAACAACCAAATATCCATTAATAATTTATTATGAAATACCGAAAATATACTTATCAATGTGCGCAACTAAACTCTCAATCGTTTGCATGGATTAAACACAAATAAATAGATGAGCCAATCTCAAATTAATATCATATTATAATAATAAATTAATATCTTTATGAATTATGAACCATTGGCATATATAAACGAAATAAAAGAAGTTTATATTTTCATTTGACTTTTCAGCTGTTATACACTGTAAAAAGATAAAAATGTCTACAATTCAACAAACCTTCAGAAGTGCCATGACTATTTTACGCTCCACGAACGTCTGAGTGCCTTGACTGTTTTGAGAAATTTCAAACGGACTATATACGACAACTTCCGGTTCTACTTATATATTTTGTGTGTCGGTTTTTACTTCCTACTGCTATAATATTGATACAGGCTGATGGTTTTTTTGCACGTATCGTATGGCCACAACAATCATCATGGAACCAGACAACAAAAGGGTAGGAAATATAAATTATTTCTCATTTTATCGAACCACTTGAATTGCGTTTGAAGAGAAAAATATGTTCGAAGGAAGTTGGAACTGTCTTATACACGTAGGTATATTATAGTGATAACACTATATTATAATGACAAACTACCTCAGTGAAATATTTTACCATGGTTATAGTTTTTTTTTTTTGTTTTTATCAATATTTAATATACCAGAGTGTACTTATGTATAAGAAGAACCGAGAAGAAACTTTTTATACATTACAGATACCAAAATAGGTGTTTACTGTTTAAATAAGAACGGTTACGTTTTTTTTTCCTCTCTTATAGTTAGAAAATTGAATAACGACGTTAAATATTAAGGTATATGCGTGTGTAAAATTATGCATAATAAGTAATATTATACCTAACATATTTCATGAGCCCCAATATTATCAAAAGTACGTCGACGAAAAAATAGTTTTATAAACCGTCCACATCACTACTGAAAATTGTGTTTGCATAATATTATAATAAAAAAGCGGAAAATATTAAATAAACCGCACGTTAATGTGATACGGACGAATCTGATGCACGACCGGAAAGGCGTTGCACTTGCCGGAAGAATGGGGACCAGATAATAGTTGTGGAAACCATATTAGGTAGATATTTATTTATTGCTTTATTTCGGAGATTTTTTTTTTATTGAGTGTACAGAGACGCGTATGTTTGTCTTGTATACGCACGTGTTTAATGTCAACGAGTGGAGGACCTACACTGTTTGTCATTTGAATAGCATTAAGGTGAGATATTAGGACCAATAAATACGGATTTATGTAAGAAAAGAAAATGCTTCATACATGGAAACTGGATTCGAATAAACGAAATCCTATTTTTTTTTTTAACGTTTCAAATATATTCTGATTGTAAAATAAAAATGTACTAACAATAAATTCTATACATTTTAACTGGATCCATCTCAATAGATAGTGGTCAATTTATAGTGCGCCAATAAAGTCAATAGACAGCAGTGGTCTATAATTATTACAGACCTAACCACCCAAATATTGGAATAGAAAAGAAATATACTAGCACGTATATTATTTTCAAGTTGAATAATATTATTAGTGGTTCATATAAATTAAATGTATCCAACAGATCAGGACAGGGTGGTGGATTTTCAAATTTTCCTCTCCCATTTAGCTAAGTCGTTTTCTTTGTTTGATCCCCCCCCCCTTTCAGAAATCATGTATACGCCACTGCTCTGACCTTATATTATTATTTGAACACTTCACGTTCCTATTAAACTGTACAGCAACCAAAAACTGCGAGGCATTTTCAAAGGTTTCAGAAAAAAGAACTACAAATATTAAATGTGACAATTTTACACAGTATATTTAATTGCTTCAAATCATTTCGTTATACCCAATAGTGTTCCGTATTTACATACAAGGAAATGTATTTAAAAAAATATTCGTCAAATAGTGGTACCTATATTCATCTGTTTCCTCGTGTTATTTTTTTTTACTGTACGTATTATAGAAGTAAAATTACGATACCATATTACAAATAAAGGTGTATTTTAAAAGAATAATGAAAACAAAAATAAACTAAAAATGTTTAAAAAAACAAATAAAGCACTTATTCACATATTTTAAATATTTAACTAGCAATTAAACTAAACTAAAAACTAATAGATATATTTGTAATGAGTAATGAATAATGAACAGAAAAAATAGTAAATAAATAAATAGTTTCGTATGTAAAATTACTATAAAAAAATAAATAATATATATTATGTATTTCCATCGGACAGGTAAAATTTGTCTGTAGGTACACGTTTATCACAGCGATGGTAAAATGTAACTGTATACCTAAATGTTGTTAATTGCTGACATAACTATAGTGCTATGCACTTATTGTACACTCAGAATATGCTATGATTAAACATTGTAGCTAATAAACAGATACTTTAACATTATAATTATATTGCAATTATAACGATTCTGTATAAGTTTACACGGATATTATTTTTACAATTTTGTTATTTATACCCAGTTGATTTTTATTTATATGAGATAATAGATGATTAAATTTACATCTAGATACGTCCCGACACTGATTATAATGCTTTCTCATCGTTTTAATTTATAAATTTATTGAATCAATTATTTAGGTGGAATGCCGGATGCATACGTATTTATAGTTAAAATATGCAATTATAGTATTATATAGGTATCTTGTACTGCATCGATTATTGTCGACTTCATATCTGATTTTTAAATTATATTCCATATAACATACTAATATGTTTTATACCTTTATTTTAGTGTGAAAAGCTTAAAATGAGAACGTGACTTTAACGTGAACTAATTTTTTATTTAAAATAATTTATTATATTTTTAGGTGATTCAATTAAAAATTAGTCAAAGTTTTTTGCACGTTCTAGTTGCTGGTATCCTACAAGTTACAATTTCAGCATATTATAATCCAAACATTATTCTTGAAGTCACGCTATTACAAGTGCGCCAATATACATTTGAAGCAGGTAACAAGTACAAATAGAAATAAACACATTGTGTTATTTAAAAATAATTAACAGATGGAATTGAAAAAAGGTATAAAACAAAAGATAAATCACATTCCAAAGTGTTGAAAATTATTTTATTACCTACCTACCTAGTTTTAGATTTGATATAAATAATATTTTGAGATTATACTGAATAAACTATAATAATATATTGCCTGGAAATGATTAACAACAAGTTTTATATAAGTATTTGTTTGGATAAAAATAGGAATACTATCTTCTTAAGATATCATTTTAGAAAGAAAAGTGAAGAAATATTCACAAAATGTTTTGTTTTAAAATAATCCATTGCGACTTTTGATTTGCTTACATAATACATTAGGTACCTTTGTCAAAACTATTCTACACGTCGAAAAAGTTAAACTTATTTATTAACTTAATGTACAATTATGAAATTGAACCTTTGATCGGCTTATATAAAAAAAAAAACTTAATATTTGCACCGAAAAACATTCTATATAAACATAATATGAAACAGGTATAACGGTCACTATTCTAATGTAATAAATATAGCACCGAAAAAAATTCTAGTAAGACAAAAAATAAGGTTTATCGCAAAATGTATTAAAGAATTACTATTTATTTATTTGTTAATGTTAGGTTGCAACTGTAATGCGAAATAAGCTACCAGAAACCGTTAAGAAAATAATCGATATATTTAAATAACGATTAACTAATATAATCTAATAACGATTTGTAGATAAAATAATAGTTGTTGTATGATGGCCATGGAAACTGAATTGGTCAGAAAAAAAATGTTTTATCCATAGAATTAGAGCATACCAGGTATTAGACAAGTATAATAATATATTCGAATATTTAATCACTCTATAAGCCTGATGATACCATAATAGGTACATTGTAGTATAAATTGATGAGATTGTTAAAATAATAATGTGTATACTGTCTATTCGAATAGTATCTATTATAATATTGAAATCCAAACACTCAATTTTATTTTATTTTAAAATAGGTACTTTATTTGTTAATATATTAGAATATCTGATTTTTATACTTCATGACTTTCTCATTTTATTGTAAATAAATAACAATAACATATTGTTCTCATGGACAGTATAAAAACGTCAAAACAAATCACTTTATAAATCTATATAGTATAAGATATCAAAACTTATTTTACATCTCATTATTATACAAAATTTTTTTTTTTGAAAAACAAAAGTAGGGTTGATATAAAAATAGACATTCACTTAACTCTGTAGTTAGTAATTATATGTTTATCAAAAAAAAAAAGAAACCAATGGACTTTACTGCAGTATAATTATATGTTTCAAATGTACCACGTCATCATCTAAAATAATGGATGTATTACTTACATTTTCATTCAATCATAAATCACTGACTCGCATACAATTCTGTGTGAAAATAGTGCGTAACTGTCTACTTGCGACTCTTTTTAAAAATTTTTTATTATATTAATAATTTATTTTTTTCTATTAGTAATACGGTAGGTTGAATTAATTTTTTCATACATTGAATCTCATCTATACATGTAAAAGGTTTAACTTGACTAACTGACTGATCTATCAACGCACAGCCCAAACCACGGATCGTGCTAAAATTTCGCATACAGCTATAATATGGATTGTGACGTAGGCGTCCCATAAGAAAGGATTTTTGGAAATTCAACTTCTAAATCGGAATAAGGGGGGTTGTATCAAAAAAACAGAGGCACCATCCGTCTAGCAAAATAAAATTTAAATATACTACAATATGTGCCATCTTTCCGATAAATTAATATAAATCCCACAGTTTTATAGCATTTGCCTAATTTTTTAAAATGTATAGATTTGAAGTTCGGAACCGAGGTTACTCTAATGATCAGGATGTGCTCGGAAAATTGCTTATTTCATTTCGTAGTATTAGCTTTATTTGGCAATCAAAAAAATAATGAGATATATTCAAATAAGAGTAGTTAACTCGATTATTACTAATCATATAATGTATAAAGATTTTTACGTTAGTGATCTTTCTTATAGATTACCATTACTATTCTTATGAATTCATAACTGTAAAGACTACGCAGGAAGGAACCTCAAACCAAATGTATTACATTTTCAAGCTTTTTTACTCTAAAACAAACATTTTATCATACATGAACTGAAAATAAACTTTAAAAAATTTAAAAATTTAACAAACCTATAAATTGCATTAAAGAACGGAAATATTTTTTGGAAATATTTTGCACCAGAATTCCTGTTTTTCATATTTTATTTTTTAGATTTTTCCGATTATTTTAAAAAGTAATATTTTTTATTATGATTATATTTTTATACTTTTAACCTTTCAAAATACTTACCAACTAAATCCTTGTTGTTATTAAAAACGATTCTTGGAGTTGAAGATTGAAACATTTTTGCTGTTTCAAAAACACACTATTTTAAAACTAATTAGTTTATCGCTCCGCTCAGACCTCAAAATCAAAACATTAAATTATTGTAAAATATACATTTTAAAATTATTAATTAACACGATGCTATAAGATTTTTATTCTAAATGTTGTAACATATGTAAACATATTATATTTATGTATATAATACGACATATTATAATATACTACTGCTTCTATTGTTTGGGCAAGTAAATGTACCTAGTACCTACCTATTTAAATAATAAATATATATTTATCGTTGTACTAAGACCGTAAAAATACTCACATTTCTAATGTTTGTATGTCAGTTTAAATGTTTATTATTTAATGACATGTTGGAACGCTTATTGACTATGTGACTTGTTGACAATGTTAACAGTTTTTCATTAATATTTTTATTTGTATAATACATCGTTTAATGACTACCTCCACATCAACCAATAATGCATAAAGGGGGACGGAGTAGCCGAGTGGACTAAGGCGTCAGCTGCGACGCAGCTGACCAGAGTTCGATACCTCGGTCACGGGTGGCATTTTTCTTCGGGCAAGTCACGGTTAGAACAAGTGCCGCCGTCCCCCACCGGGCATGCCTACGGGTGCCCAAATTAAAAATTCTGCCAAAACCAACAACACACGTGTAAACAAATAAACAGTACCCTCCCCTAATAGTGTTTTATTCAAAAAATATAATTAATATTATTATGTATAATGATATCCAATTAAACTCATATAATTTGTATTAAGATAATGTAATTCTCAGCACTACTTTGATTTTTATGTATTTATTGCATATTGATTTATTTATTTTATTTACACGCTATGAGTCAAATATTCATATCGGAACTCCTAGCAAGATAAACCTATAAGAAAATGTGCATAGCCTACGCTATATAATTTCATGGAGACACATAGGATTTATTCCTAAAATAACCACTTAAAATTGTCAAGTTTAGAAAACAGGTACCGTCTCAATATGATACTATTATTATATTTTTGAAACAACTAGAATATTGATATCAATAACAAATAGTACACATTATTTAAATTAATCATTTCAACTGTTCTAAATTGAAAAATATTGGTTTTAAATGAAACTTAAATAAAATACAACTAACTATTAAATGTTTTAATTTTACTATTTACAGTATTTGTTGATGGTTGCATTTTAATGTTTACCACTGAATATTTAACTCTCTATTTAGGGTTTGTTGGATGAAATAATTTTATGAATCGATTTTTTTAACATGTAAAACAACAGTTTGGACTTAATTAAAATACGCCGTACAGGTGTAAGATGTGGTAGCCAACGCGAGGTAACGTGACTAAACTGATGACTTTCGAGGATAAAGTACTTAGACAAATATATAAAATAGACCCTAAACCCTAATAATGGTGAATGCAAGGAGAGAAAGAACTTGGACTTAAACAGGTAGTACAATGGGCACAGTTTACGAGATTTTCTAAAATCAACAATGGCCGGCGACTGTCCGGCTTGGACATAATATATGGCTCGCAGTGAGGAAGTTAATAGAACGAGTTCCTACTGCTTACTATAGCAAGCTAAATAAAAAAGGAACGGTAGAAATTTCACGTCGACGTTAGATGGACCGAGTGATAAACGATTCAAATGGATTAAGAGATGGATCGAGAGTTGGAGATGCAGATAAGTTCGAAAATGTTAAAGTTTCTAAGGGCCTGAATAAGGCTGTAAAACAAAAATAAATATACAACGGTTGGTTCATACCTGGTTTTATATTTTATTCCTAAAATATGTAGACGTGTATAGTAGTATGGTTGATACTCATAAAATGTGTGTGTTAGGTGTACCGACTAAACTCAATAATTATATTTTCCATAATATTATAGTTTCAATAATTGTACTTCTTTCACAGCGTATTATTATAATTTGACGAAACCGTTTTTATTTGTCGATCATACATAACCTAACCTAGGTTTATCTAACCTATAGCTTAACTGCTCCGGAGTCAAACGGAAACAAATTCAATTAAAACTGTATAGTTACCTACTTTCATTTAGTTTTATAGAAAGTCCAAAGTTATACGATACACGCATTGACCATTTTTCTCGTGTAATTCCACCAATAAAACGATAATTTTAAAGTTTCACACAAAATGTAAAGTGTAGCGTTGTTACCGAGTAGAGTTTTAACAACTATCGTGCCCATAAAGTTTCGTGTGGCGATGCTTATATACTATGTACGTGTGTTATACGTTGTACATCGTACATCATATACGTTCGTATATTATACATCACACAAATGTTATGTTTCGTGTCATTGTTTAAGTGGATTTCGTACCAACATGTGTCGTGTCTGTCCAGCACACGTGTAACAAAACGTAGCGATAGCTAATTTTGAGAATAAACTCGACATTTTTGGAATTAATGATATCGGATTATTTAATATTTTGAGTAAATTAGAATACGCTTTGTGTACTTTTATGAGATTATGCAAATAATAACGCAAGAACTGAAACTGATCACTTGTCAGTCGTTACTGTATATTATATTTGATGTTTTTCATATTAAGTAATAAAAAGCTCTTTTTCTGTTGTCGGTATTCTCAACCTGAATATGAATTTAATTCATAAAAATTAAAAAACGTGTATACTTTGTATATGAGTTATTTGCATTTTTTATTTTTTATAACTTCTGACTTGTAATTAAGTATTTCATTGTTATCATTTTAATCTGATATATTGTATGATGAGACATTTTAGCCATTTTGAACATTTGCTATTTTGTGTTATATCTAAATAATTGTGCTGGACTGTTTTGCCCTTTGTCTTTCGGCTTTTAAGTGTTATTGTTGTGCAAGTAGCTATGCGTATAATATTTTACAAATATTTCGATACATCAAGACATTTTCAATCGCGTGCAAATGAAAATAATATCTGGCTAGAAATAATAGTATGAACATTTCAGTACATAATAATATTAGGTTTTTCAATAAAGTAATATCATCGTAAAAACTATTATTTCAAAGTTAAATTTATTAAAACTGTACGTTCAAAAAGTACCGATGAACTGTTAAAATAAATCCACGAATATTGTAATGGCGCTATAGTTTAATTAATCTTAACAATTAATAATTAGCCTATTTTACAATTACATTATTTTGGAAATGTATAGTCTAATCTCCCGTTTATCACACACATTTGTTGGATCGTGTATTTACAATAAACTTCACTCCTCAATCGCTACTCGGTGAAAATCTCAAGATAAAATTCATACTAATAAAAAAATAAATTACGAATAAAGATAAATTTAAACTACAAAATTGGTTTATGCAACAAACTGGAGAAAATAATAATAATACATTATTAACATGTCGCAAATGTATTCTGTAAAATTAATAATTGCCTTCCTCTATGTATTTTTTTAGATGCTTACATTTTGTATTTTGTATTTTTTGTTCGTGGTTTTTTATATGATTTTTCAAATGTTCTTTAATATATAAAATATACCCTTTGGAATTAAGCCTGTCATTAACTTGCTATAAGAAAAAAAAACGTAAAAGTCCTCGTGGGCCTCCACACGAGTATGCTCAGTGGGGCCCATTATTCTTTGAAATAAACTCTAATAGTATTAGTAATTTATCGTCTTATTTTAACGAAAATATGAATATAATATTTCAACAGTTTTGGTTATTAATTTTATACCTATCGTCTATTATTATTATGTATTATTATTAATTAGGTAGTTTTATGTACTATAATATGGCCCTATATCGTGGGTAAAATTCTGTAGTTATTATTATGTATTGTTCTAATGGATCGCCGAATTCACGGACCTAAAATATTAAATGTTATTAGTTATTATTCCCAGATCCGGATAACACACCTGGTGAAATTTCGAGGCAATACGCGTCTTATAAATAACGGTTTGGCTTATTCAAACATCAAAACTTTATCGACAAAAGTCCACAGACAACAACTGGCGCAATAAAATGTATTTTTTAGTATTGTTTGAGCTATGAATAAATAACCATACGAGCGTGCGATATAACATTATCATATTATTATGCGAACCCGTTTTTGTGCAGTGCATCGTGACTCGTGAGCATAACATTATTCGCTTATACGGAGGTATCTTCTTTGGTACAAATAACATTAATAATATAATTACAAATGATTCAGTTTATGGTAAACTCTCTCTGTCTCTCTATTACATATTCACGTTTATTCGGTGGATGTATTGGCGTAACCAGCCATGGGAATTAGCGGTCTAGCATATATTGTATTCATCATCATACACAATAGGTAGGACGGTAGGTATGTGGTTAATAAAAAATAATACGAATTGCGTTTTGTTCACATAATCGTTTTGAAACAACAGATATTTTATAAATTGTGTTTAGTAAAATGTGTCATTCGATTTTATTATAAAAATGTAATGCGTATTATATATATGGACTGTGAGAAAAAAATTGTTTGCTTACTTTATGCTGGAAGTCACGAATAATGCAAATATAAAATAAATAAGTACCTAATTTTATGTTGTTTTATAAAAAAAAAATCGCATGGGTACGTAGTTAATAATATTATGGAAGGTGATATTATATTTTACCGTAAAGGATTAAATGTAATACACAAACATTTTTGAAACTATTATATATTATATTGTTGTATTTTGTTTTAAACAAAACCACACTATAAAAATGTTGCAGTTAAGTAGTTTGAAAAAAAAATACGGTAATATAATAATTAAAGGTAAGTAGTTATATTTTGGACGTGTTATTTCGTTAATATTAAAAAACAAAATCATTTGTAGAAAGAGAATAATAAAATTGTATTCAATTTTGTTCCAATTGTACATACCTGCTAAGTGCGCAAATAGTTGGGGAGGGGGGGCTTTAAAAGGTAATCAAGCCAACCACCGAAAAAAAATGTCAACAGCCCTCCAGCCACCTACATTTTTTTAAGCTTATTCAATATAATTAGAGCAGGCTTCAACTCCTCCCCCAAAACCTCAAACGCTATATGCGCGAATGGTAACCGTAAAAAAAAATTGTGTAATTACCATAACCATTTGTTTTTTTTACAAACCCAATTTACAGGTTAATAAATATAATAACCACTCAGCCATTGTCTAATATAGTGAAGGAAAGGAAATAGCAGGGCTATAAATTATATCTAATACAGGTTAGACATAATTTGTAAACCATTTTAGATTTTAAGCGGAGTGATGAATGTATTGATTTTACAATGATGTGTGTTTTTTATTTTTGTGTCCGTCACCACCGTTTGGGGGCAGTAAAACTGCTTCGATTTTCTTCAACAGTATTTTATGTTCGATGGGAAAGTGAATCTAGTTGGTGCATTCGGGAGGTTAAAATTTGTAATTCCCAATAGTTTTCAAAAGCGCCGGGAAAAACAACTTAAAAATTAAGGTAAAACAGGAATTGATGGTGAGTCGATAGTCATGATAAGCCGTACATCAGTCACATAATAGGTAATAGGTATCATGTCAATGATTCACAAATACTCTTCAGGACTAAAGTATGCCTCCATGACCGGTATTTTCAATGCATTGTAGTTGCCCAGTTGAGGCGTGTACAGATGCAGATCAGCACAATTTCAATTTAAAATTGTAACGTATCGTTCTGCAGAACCTCTACTGAATTTTGTCATATAATATATGATAATTATGCCCAGTAAAAAGAGAATCAAATATAGTGAGCTCCCCTCCACCACCTGTCGCCCATAACGATTACGTTAAACATTTTTGTAATCTATCGGATAATTGTTAATTTCCAACTGTAAAAGGATTAAGATTAACTAACTTTTAATAATAATAATAATTATTATTATTTCCACAGCACTGTTTGCTTTTGTCCCGTTTAATGAGTTGATAGTTTTCTTTTTCTTTTGCTCATTCGTATTATTTTATAATTTAAGATGTATTCTTATTTCGTTGAATAACCTACTATGACCATAGTACCTATTCACTGCCGAAAACAAGTTTCTTATTTTGTTTATCAACTATTATGATCGGGCAAAAGTGCAATGGTTAAGTGGTTAATATAAACAAATAAAAACTTCTCAATAGGTACTATTACTTCATATTATAGTGCCTCGGCTGGTACTTTTATTTGTACTGTTATAGTTTTATTTGTTTTTGATGATAATATTATTATGTATTTTACATTTTTATTATTATCCTATATTTTTTCGGTACCTATATACTATAAAATATGTATTATATGCATCTTAAAACTTTATTGTTATTTTTATATTTTGGTTCAGCGTCCATACTCGCGTGAGTTTTATCCACCCCACATCAATTAAATATAAATAAAATACATTTTAGTCAGTCGTTGGTTTTTAGGGTTCCGTACGGTAAAACGAGACCCTATTACTAAGGGCTTTGCTGTCCGTCCGTCTGTCACCAGACTGTATCTCATGAACCGTGAAAGTTAGACAGTTGAAATTTTCACAGATGATCCATTTCTGTTGCCGCTATAACAAAAAATACTAAAAATCCAGCAGAATATATTATAATATAAGCAGTGTCGCCAATATATATTGTAACACCGGTCGGTTTTTAAAGAAGAATAACCCTCCGTGCGCGAGTCCGACTCGTACTTTGCCGGTTTTTTATTTATTATTCCTTACACGTCTACTCATAATGAGTGCGTTTATACACATATAATATTATGTATATTCTATTATACTAGACAAACGTTTTTTTTTAAGCTTCTGGGGTTGAGTGGCACTATATCTGGACTATAGGTTGGCGACCGTACTCAAAAATTTGGATTCAGTAGGTACCTAACTAAAAACGTGAAAACCTTGATCAAATAGTCGCTTGAATTGTTTTGAAAGCAATACTTTATTTTTTTTTTTTTTATTACCATGCACTAACGAATCCAAAAAAACAAACAGAAAAGCACTGAGTTCTGCAGTGACCATAGGTTCCGTGATCGCAAAATGTTGACATTTATAACTATGGGAGAGGTGCAAATAAAATAATACCGGAAAGCGAATAATTTCTGAAAACTTATTTTAGTTAAATACATAAAAGTATACATTTTCGGGTAAACGTTTTAAATATAATTATTGACTGATGAGTAAGTACTAGTGACTATATAACACCGTTGATTAAGTGGTCGTATGAAATATAAATAATATTTAGTACAAAACAGGCGTCCCGTTCGTTGCCTGCGGTATTGATATATCGTACACCCCGAAAGCCGCAGAATCGCATAAAATCAAAATTTAGTGCTGATTCAGGTATTGTATATGCCATTCAAAATTTTTATCGTACATCAAACTAACGGCCGCTCATCTTTTGAAATTTACAGTCGGTTTTCATAGGAACTCCGTGCGCCACACTACCACTGGACGAGGCGGCGGTGGGTCACATCACGACTCACGAGTGAACCAAAATATAGATACTGTGACTGTGTCAAAAATAGTTTGTGAATCCCGTCAAGACACAGTGTTGGATAGGAAGGTCGATAATTTATTATGTTACGAGTGTGTATAGTAGAAATGTATTTATAACTATAGGCCTCGTACAATTCGCAATATTCATAATATATAATTTTTTTTTTATTATTAATTAACCCGCGGCAACTTAGGCCACTGGGTGGTTTTACTGTGTGGGAGGGTACTGTAAGTTTTGAACACGTTCACACAGTTTGGCAGATTGTTTAGTGGACACTCGTAGGTATCAGCTGCCATGCCCGGGTGGTGGATGGCGGCACTTCTCTCCGGACACCGCGACTTGCCCGAAGAAAAATGCCGCTCGCGGCCGAGGTTTTGAACCGGCGTCGGTGCGCGTCACAACCGACGCCTCAGTCCGCTCGACCCCTCCGTCCTCAATAATATATAATATTATACTGTGGTCTGTGACAATCATTGTTGTGTGGAGTTATTTTGTTTTGATCGCGCAATTCGTTTTTAACCACTACTATTTAAAATCAAAAAAATGAGTTACATGATAAAATCCAAAGCCTCTGTATATACATGTGAGAACAATATATTAGGCGGTACCCATATGGCATTTACAGCAGTTGTTGTTGCACTGCGTGCATTTATATTTTGTTACTGTATAATCATTTATCAAATATTATTTTATTCTATTCCTATTCTTAATGTACTCATTTTACTAGACAATTTTGATATTATTATTACACTCGTAACGTAATAGCGGGCTAAACTATATAAATGGCGGTAGAACTATAAAAGTTATAATATAGTTTAATGAGAAATAATCTCCTAAACCCGTTCCCACCTCGCAATCGAAATTGCAGTTTAATATGTCACCGCAGCTAGGTAGTAGTTGTATATTATTTTCTCTAGGAAAATCCTCTTTATTCACAATCGCATTATGTACGGTGTATATTTTACAATATACTTACTGTTTACATGGCTAATAAAATGTAGAGAGGTTATGAACTTTATGTACATCCATTACTGTTGATTTTGCTTCTCCGCTACGAATTCTACCTATACCCACATAGGTTGTGACTTGTGTGTGTGTGTGTGGGTGTATGACGAGTGTACACGGAACTGTAATATTATAGTGTATTCGCAATATCGATATAATATTATGCTTGTGTTGTATTGTTATGTTTTTAATTTACTTAATGGAATAAATACTATATATATACCAACTATAGGTTAGAATGCAGTAATTAATATGAAGGAATCCTGGATATTTCTGTCGATAAAAAAAAAAAGAAAGAAATATTCGTTGATAAATTATTCGTCAATAACGACGTTATTATTCACATTAGTCCATATATGAAAATGGCGTTTATGATGTACCTACATCCCATTGTTGTACAGTATTGAACAAATAGTTTTTTTTTTTATTATTTTTTTTTTTTTTATATATAACCTTTTAAAGTTCAGACCGCCGGTTTAAAACGGCAAAGGGTGCCCTAAAAGTTGTAGACGTTGTGGTCCACTTTTTTACGCATTTTAAACGGTTACTGACATGTTATATTAAAACTATTATAATCGTTCAATATTTGATGTATTAACAGTATGGACGTTTAGATTTTTAGAGAAATATTCTTCTTTCGAATATTGGCGTTTAAAAATTAAAAGTAAAGGTACCTAGGCATCTTTATAAGATTAACTAATTTTTTCTGTAAATGCGTGTAAGCCCTTCAAGAACACCGTACACAATTTTTCGTTTGTTTAATTTTTATATTTTTCTCGTGGAAACCACATTTGTAAGTTCGGAAAATATTAGTGTATATACGCCGTCATACATTATGTACCTATACGACCAGTTAAACGTAAATTCACAGTCATGGATAGCACGACTTCGCCAAAAGATTTTCGATAAATCTCTGGGACACGCCTTCTTCTCGACCGTCGGCGTCGTTTTTCCGGTCAACGCATAGGTATTATTATAATACGACATACTGTGCACCTACGATATGCATAGGTATACGAGTAAATATTATATCCATACGAAATGTAGGATTTGCGTGGGGAATACACCCGTAAATCTGGTGCACGCGACATTAAACCACTGGGGTTTATCGGCCGGGCCATCACACGTGGGGGAATATATTGTATAATACGTACATATATTTTATATACTCGTATACATATACGCACACGATATTTGTATATATAATACACTTCCTATATACGTATAGCCCAGCAGAGCTATGTAGGTTGCGACGAATAATCACGAGATCTTTACACACATATATGTGTGTGTGTATGTGTGTGTGTGTGTGTGTGTGTGTGTGTGTGTGTGTGTGTATTGGCATAGGATCATCCCTTCGGTAATCCCGTATGTACGATCCAAATACAGTCGTGTGACATCGTTACACTCTCGTTTGTCCGCAGAGATGACCCCTTAGCCGGCCACCGAATATACGTTATTATCGTACGTTATATTGCGCACTATACCGTTCCTAACCTTTACCAGTGTCTGTGGCTGACAAGACACAACTCTAAACAGTGCCCACAGAAGCAACGCGCTACGAGTTTTGTAATCAGCTATTGCTCTATTCGTTCTGCTCTATATCATGCAATGATAATATACAACACGAACCGATGATACGATCGCCGTGTAGTGCGTATATATTGTATAGGCACGACACTGCCTCGGAGCGAACGAATCTAAGACGAAGTCGTTTTCCGCGTGAACCGTAAAATGTGAGATAGTGATAATAATATTATATGTTATTATGATCGTTGTATGAATATTGTGTATTATGTCTTTCTTTAAAAAGTCAACCTTCATAATCGAATAAAACATATTATATAATATATATATACGTCATATAGAAATATAAAGGTTATCACTTACCTATTAGTATTATCACTAATATAGTTTCTCAAAAAATCTAATAAAATGAAAAATATACGCTTTTTGTTATAACCTCTAGCGACGGCGCCCTTTGAGAACTCAGAATTTGGCGCCCCGGGAAAATTGCTCCCCGTCCCCACTCTTCCACTGGCTACATAATTTGTTCACTATACCGTTCCTAACCTTTACCAGTGTCTGTGGCTGACAAGATACAATTCTAAACAGTGCCCACAGAAGCAACGCGCTACGAGTTTGATAATCAGCTATTGCTTTATTCGTTCTGCTCTATATTACGCAAAAATAATATACAATATGAACCGATGATACGATCGCCGTGTACTGCGTATATATTATATTGGTACGTCACTGCCTTTGAGCAAACGATTCTAAGACGAAGTCGTTTTCCGCGCGAACCGTATAATGTGAGATGATAAAAATTGTATTACTATCGTTGTATGAATATTGTGTATTATGTATTTCTGTGATGATTTGTCATGTGAACAAATTTATATCGTACGCGGTTGTGACTTGTGCGGCTGTTATTTAAAACTTTAATTTTTCGACCACACGCGCGGTCTTAGTGTAAAGTGTATTACATAAAATGTGTTTCGTATTAACAAAAACGTTATCTTAAGATATATAAATAATTTTAAATAATATTCCATACTACAAACTATATATTTTCGTCGTAGAAAAACGATTTATATCATAATTTATTGAAAACTATTTTATTTTTTTTGTCATAGTCTACGCAGCTTATCTGCGTTTTATTTACTATTTGAAGACTTAGTGGTGTGTTAGTAAAACCAGTATAAGTATTAATGTACTACCTATAATATAATACTTTACACGTGAGACGAGAGTCGTTGGTATATTTTAGTGTTGTCAATATGTCCAGGTTTTGTATAATCCAGTGTCCCGGATAAATGACCCGATAATGGCCAATTGTCTCATAATTAACATCAATAATTTATTTTAACTTTTTGTTAATTATAATTGCATGTAGAAAATAAAATATTGTTTCGATTAATGATAAAAGAAACAAATCGATTACTTGATTGACCAACAAATTATATTTTAAAATTGTTTTTCTGATTTGGTGATCACATAATTGATAATATGATTGACGAATTCATTGAAGCAAATGTAAACTCGGCGCGATAATTTTGACCGATAAAATATAATAATGACGACACGTTATCTTAAAATCAAGCCTGGACATAAATAAGTTAAAATGTTTAAGTTAAGTGAACAGTTGAATTAATTTTAACTTTTTAAATTTAATTTATGACTGAACTGATTTTTATAAATTGACATAAACATAATAAATATCATTCTACTTTTAATCAAATCATAGTTTCGTTAATTTATAAATAATTAAATAATTAATAAAATAAAATTAATTTTGATGATGCATATTACATAAAAATTTGCATTTTTATTATTTTATACCAAATAATTACTGACTGTTTATGTATAAAAAAATAAAATAACATTAAATAATATGATAATATTATAAGTTTCCATATAATTTTTAACTATACTGAGTTAAAAATAAAATAAGATAACTATAAACTTAAAATTTTTTTAAATGTTTCCTATAAACTTAACTTTACTCAATTACAAATTATCATTAACTCGTCTAGGCTTGATTAATTTATTGTAATTAAAATAGGTAAGACCCGTTAAGCAATAATATGTGCTGAGGTGACACTAAAATATTATACTATTTAACAACGTCAGTACGCCACACGCGCTGGAACGAGTAGTCTCCATCATTGTCGTGAAACTCGGTTAAAGCATAGGTACGTAAAGTTAGTTATTGTACAATTACGCGTTTTGGAGTTGTAGATATACATACTGAGTATAATATGCAACCAAATACCAGATAAAAAATAAGTGATTTGTGATGGACATAAACGATTGAAATGATACAAGGCCGTAACTGAATAACAATTTCAAATAGGTGGAGAGGTCGAACAATTTTCAATATATACCGGATACTAATAATTTTTACTTTTAAAATATAAAAACTCTTAATTCTCGTCATTATTGTTTTAAAAAAAATATAAAACTTTTCCTAATATTAAGTTAGCAAAATATTTGTATTATCTTTCAGACCTACGCACAACATTTACAAATACGCATTCACGTAATTTTTTTTTTTATGATTTTTGAGTAGTAATAGAGTAAAATCACCTATTACAAAAATTATAGAAAATAATATTTTTGAGAGTTGGACATATCAGTTATATATATTATTATTATTTAATTTTAAAACACAAATTTAAATGGATATTAAATTTTTTTGAATCAATATTTAGAAAATTAATATCAAACTCCTTAAATATATTCTTCATTTAAATTTTTATAATGTGTAATTTTATTCTAAGATTTTAACTTGTAATAGCATGAAATATACTGACACATTTAAATTAATTAAATAAAAAAAAAACTCTAAGATTAAGTCAAAACATAAAAATAAAAATAATTTTTTAGAATGAGTTTTGTCTATGATCCTTGTGGGCCACAGAGATAAAAGTGAAAATAAGCAGTGCGCTAAAAAACTCTTAAGAATAATTTTATATTATCGTATAAATAAAGAGAATAAAGTGTTTTATATTTTAAACGTTAAAGTAAAAAAAAATGTAAGTGTTCAGTAACTGTATTAATAAAATGTTGAACCCTAATATTCAATAAACAATTTTCACTACTAAAATGTTTCTACTTTAAAAAAAAAAATGGGGGTAGCGGCTTCTGTTACGGCCTTGAAACATTTAAGTATTATAAAAATGTCTTAAAAATAAAAATATAAGTATTGAGGATACAAAATTTAAAAATACAAGTATATGTTTTAAATTAATTATTATTTACAAACTAGCTAAGAACACAAAAATAAAATTCATCGAAAAAACAACTCGGAATACATATTTCTTTGAATTACAATATTAATTGAGTTCACTAAAATTTCCCATCACCCTTGGGCCAGTGAATAATAATTATTAGATATACTAAAACGAGAAAGATAATAAATGAAATGAAAATATTTTCCAAATTAAAAATTAAAAAATACCTTTCAGGCTATACCTACCTACATATTAATGTAGTAAATATAAAAATCTGGGCGGAGCAATAGCAGCCTTGGCCAGTCAATGATAATTTTTAATTGAGTTAAGTTAAGTTGATAGAAAATATTTTTAAAGTTTAAAGTTAGTCCAATTTTATTTGACTCTGTTAAGTTAAATGTTATATGGAACTTACAATTTACTTATTAATTTAAGTTAAGTTATTGTTTTTTTTTTCTTATAAAAATAACCAGTAATATGGCTTAAAATAATAAAAAGTAAATGTTTATGCAATATGCATCATCAGCTAGTTATAATTGTATTATATTTATTATATAATTATCTATAAATTAACGTAACTTAGATTTTATTAAAATCAAATGGTTATTTATGAAGTTTATATCAATAAAAATTAGTTAAGTTAAAAATTAAGTTAATGAAAATCAAATTTTAAAAAGAAATAGAAGTTAAAAAGTTAAAATTAACTTTTCAGTTCATTTATGCCCAGGCTGGGTTTTTATGCGCATAAAACTCGTATGCATCATTGTATTGATTTGAATTACTTAATAAGTATATAAGTTTAATAGGTAGGTAGTAGCCAGTAGGTACCCATAATATTAAATTAATGTATTATGTTTATAGATCTATTCGTGAGTGTATTATTTGAAGAAAAAAACTATTATTTAAGGACGTGAAGTAGTCGCCGCCGCCGCCGCCACCGTCACTTCCGCCGCCGGCACTTCCGTCGTCTCCTCCGCCGGCGTCGTCATCTCCGCCACCGTCGGCGACGAATTATAATTCATAGTAAGTTCCACCGTCAACGCGACGAACAGCAAGAAATGCGCCGATACAACCATCACTACGATAGGCAATGAAATAACCGTAATCCCTTCTCTGGTTTTCCGCATCATAGTATCTCCATAGAGGATCAACGTCGTTATCATCCAAGCTACGCTCGCTGCCGTGATGACCGACACCACTGTCACCGATAAAAGAGTCGCCACTACCTTTATCATTACAGCTATCACGGTGATCACTGTCGCAATTACCACGAACGTTGTTGCTCGTATCTCCGCCTGCACCGGTGTCGTCAATGTAACCAATTTTGAGTCGAGTGAAATCCTGGTGCCGATATCTATAGTGGTAATTTTTACTCCCGCCATAATTTTGTGTACTATCCTTTTCCACTCTACTACTTAAGCAGCCACACATGACTCTCCGTGTGCATTTAAAACTAAAAACAAACATCGATAACAATAATTTATTTGTTGTCAAAATTAATTTTTTTTTTTTTTTTATTCGTAAGTTAACCCTAAGTATTCAGTATTTTACTACTTGAGAGTGTGTATGTGCGTGTGAGACTGTGAGCTACAGGGAGAGAGTTTCTCCAAGGTCACACTTTTTGTTGTTAATAATGTCTAATTTTGCAGTATCAAAAAAAGTCAACGATTGGAAGTCCCTTATTATGCGACACGATACTATAATGTGTTATAACAATTGTAATATCACTACAAAATATGCACACTTTCGTTTTTAGTCGAGACATCTTGAGGTCAAGGTTATGATTAGAAGGGAAAATCTCTCGACAGTATTCAAAAAAACGTAATTTATACATTTTCAAGATCACCATAATAAAATAATATAGATAAATATAAATTAGCATTAAATAAATTGTATTGTAGTATCGTATCCCAAACATCAATTATCTAATTATTAAATAATAATTGTTTTTCTACGTAACGTTATTAACATTGTTGATTTTATTGAATACAATTGTAAACGAACGCCTATCTACTTATATTATTGAAAATAAAAAACGTAATTATAAATATATATATTATAGTATAATATACATCGAATAATATTAATATCGAGTACTTACTTACAGCTAATAGTGGTCTTGTGTACTTTTGCAGGATGATAATATAATGTATATGAATTATGTAATATGAATATATATTGACTTTTGAGGAATTGAATAATATTATGGAATGGTGACCGTGAACCAGTGCATGCATACAGCGTACAATTGTCCGGATGCGTCGTCGTCGTCGTCGTGCCTACAATGCCCACTGCAGTCAGAACACACAATAATTCGGGTTCATGGTTAGGACAGAGTTTTTGAAATATTTTGATGCGTTCGTAACGCGTTAGTGTGTTATCAACATTGTATTTTACTCGCGTAGGTATACCGCGGACTGTGAAGTAATCAAACCAGTTTTTTGTGACCTATACGCGGGTTCAAAACCGTAGGCCTGTGAAGCGGGGTTCACACAACGCCGTGTCGTGTGATTTCGTATTATTTTGTTTATACCCAAAATGCAATATCAATGATATGAATATTGTACCCGGTGATAACATAATATTATTTTATTTTAATTATCAATTTTGCGCACATAAATGTAACCACACGGTCAAAAGTTGAATATGGATTATCGTTTGATAACTATGGGCATCTGTGATTATTTGACACGTCACGGTGTAGTGTGTGGACCCGGCTTGATTGTTCGAATATTTTGACACGTGCTACCAACTATACCAACAAAATAATATTATTAGGTAACACACTTGTCAGGACACCGAGGGCTTAGAGAGTTGTGAGTGTGTGTGTGTGTGTGTTCGTGTGTATTGGCTTCGGATCATCCCTTCAGTAATCCCGTATATACGATCCAAATACAGTCGTGTGACATCGTTACCAAGCCCGGATTAATACATTTTAAAGGCCCAGGGGCCAAATTTTTAAATGAGCCCCCTGTACGAAAAAAAATAATAATGTGTACATTATTTAATTTTAGGTATTGTTATAATAAATATATATAGATATTAGGTACATAGCAATAAATAATGAATAATGTATCACTTTATTTATAAATAATAATTTACAAGCTTTTTTCCTCGCTAAAATATAATCATCGATTTTTTTTTTAAGTGATATATGCACTGTCTTAGCCTATAACGAAAAAAGTAATGGACAAATCTGAGACTTCTAAATAAATTCTAACCATGACCCCCCCTGGACCCCCTTTAATCCGGGCTTGATCGTTACACTCTTGTTCGCCTGCAGAGATGACCCCTTAGCCGGTCACCCAATATTTATTGTACGCTAAATGCCTACATTATGCGTTCACTATACCGTTCCTTAACCTTTACTAGTGTCTGTGGCTGACAAGATACAATTCTAAATAGTACCCACAGAAGCTACGCGCTACGAGTTTGATAACCGGCTATTGCTCTATTCGTTTTGCTCTATATTATGCAATAATAAGATACAATACGAACCGATAATACGATCACTGTGTAGTGCGTATATATTATATAGGTGCCGTCACTGCCTCTGAGCGAACGAATCTAAGACGAAATCGTTTTCCGCGTGTACCGTAAAATGTGAGATAGTGATAATATTATGATCATTGTACGAATATTGTGTATTATGTCTTTCTGTGGTTGTTCATTCTGTTCATTTGTGAACAAATTTATATCGTAGGTACGTGGTTGTGACTTGTGCGGCTGTTATTTAAAACTTTGATTTTTCGACCACACACGGTCTTAGTGTAAAATGTATTACATGTGTGTTCCATATTAATAAACACGTTATGTTATGATATATAAATAATTTTAAATAATATTCCATAGCATATACTACATACATTTTTGTCGTAGAAAAACGATTTATGTCATAATTTAGTGAGAATTATTTTGTTGTTGTTATAGTCTATATATGTCCCTACGCAGCTTATGTGCGTTTCATTTATTATCTTAAGACTTATTGGCAAAACCAGTATAGGTATTAATGTATTATAATATAATATTTTTTACGCGAGATGAGAGCCGTTTGTATATTTTAGGGTTGTCAATACGTCTCGGTGTAATATATTCCAAAATCTCGATTAACGACCCGATAATGGCCAATTGTCTCAGAATTAACTTCAACAATTTATGTTAACTTTTTGTTTTTTACTACATTTATTATAATAATTGCATGTAGAAAATAAAATGTTGTTTCGATTAATGACAAAAGAAACAAATCGATTACTTGATTGACCAACAAATTATATTTTAAAATATTGTTTTTCTGATTTGGTGATCACATAATTGATAATATGATTGACGAATGCGTTGAGGCAAATGTAAACTCGGCGTGATAATTTTGACCAATAAAATATAAAAATGGCGACACAACGTAATCTAAAAATCAAGCCTGAGCTTAAATAAGTTTAAAAGTTTAAATTAAGTGAATAGTTAAATTAATTTTAACTTTTTGAATTTAATTTATTATTTAACTGATTTTTATAAATTGACATAAATTTAATAAATAACTTTACTTTAATTAATTAAATTCAGTCTCGTTAATTTATAAATAATCAAATAATTAATGTAATAAAATTATTGTTGATGATACATATTGCATGAACGTTTGCATTTTTATTATTTAAAACTAAATGACTGGCTGTTTATAAAAAAAAATAATATGATAATTATAACCTTTAAACTTTTTTAAATATTTCCTATAAACTTAACTTAACTCAAATTACAAATTGTCATTAACTCACCTAGGCTTGATTAATTGTAATAAAATAGATCAGACCCATTAAGCAATAATATGTGCCGAGGTGACACTAAAATATTATACTATTTAACAACGCCACACGCGCTGGAACGAGTAGTCTTCCATCGTTGTCGTGAAACTCGGCAAGAGCGTAGGTACGTATAAGTTGGTTATTGTACAACTACGCGTTTTGGAGTTTTAGATATACATACTGAGTATAATATACAACCAAATACCAGATAACAAATAAGTGATTTGTGATGGACCTAAACAATTGAAATGATACAAAGCCGTAACTGATAAATTATTTCAAATAGGGGGAGACGTCAAACAATTTTCAAAATATAGACACCGTATACTCATAATTTTTACTTTTAAAATATAAAACTCTTTACTCTCATCATTATTGTTTTAACGAAAATATAAAATTATACTTGATATTAAGTGATCGAAATATTAATTGTATTATCTCTCAGACCTACGCACAATATATAGACAAACGCATTCACGTAAAATCGTTTTTATGATTTTTAAGTACTTAGTAACAAAGTAAAAAAATCTATTGCAAAAGTTAAAGAGAATAATATTTTTGATGGTTAATCATATCTATTTTCTTTTATTACTATTATTTAACTTTAAAAACACAAATTCATTTTTGTCAATTTAAATGGATATTAAATTATTCGAATCAATATTTTGACAAATCGATATCAAACTCCTTAAATATATAATTCTTTATTAAAATTTTTATAATGTGTGATTTTACTCTAAGATTTAAACTTGTAATTTTATGAAATATGCTGACACATTTAAATTTATTAAATAAAAAATAATAATTAAATTAACAATTTTGCAGAATGAGTTTTGTCTATGATCTTCGTGGGCCAGAGAGACAAAAAAATGAAAACAAACAGCGCGTTAAATCTCTCTTAATAATAATTTTATAATATTATTAAAGCAGTAATAAAGGGAATAAAGATTTTTTTATTTTATATGATAAAGTGCACTCCAGTAACTGTATTAAAAAAATGTTGAACCCTAATAGTCAATAAACAATATTCACTACTAAAATGTTTCTACTTTAAAAAATAATGGTTCAGATATTTGAGTTTTCTGTATACGGCTTTGAAATCATGTAAATATTATAAAAATTGTCTTAACGTTAAATTTTTTAAGCATAAGTATTGAGAATACATAATTTAAAAATACAAGTATACATTTTTTAATTCATTATTATTAAAAACTAACTAAGAACACAAAAATAAAACTCATCGAAAAAACAATTCATACTACATATTTCTTTGAATTACAATATTAATTGAGTTCACTAAAATTTCCTATCACCCGTGGGTTATGAATTATGATCAATTCACATTGGTGCACGGGTGCAGCAAATTTTAATGTTTATAAACTTAACGGTTTTCTTAGGCCAGTGAATAATAATTATTTGATATACTAAAATGAGAAAGATAATAAATGTTTTCCAAATTAAAAATTAAAAAATACCTATGCAGGCTATACCTACCCACATAATAATGTGGTCAATACAAAAATCTGGGCAGAGCAACAGCAGCCTGGTCCAGTGAATGATAATTTTTAAATGAGTTAAGTTAAGTTGATAGAAAATATTTTTAAAAGTTTATAGTTATTCCAATATCTATTTAACTCAGTCAAGTTAAATGGTATATGGAACTTACAGCTTACTTATTAATTTAATTTAAGTTATTGTTTTTTTTCTTATAAAAATAACCAGTTATATGGCTTAAAATAATAAAAAGTAAATGTTTATGCAATATACATCATCAGTAATAATTGTATTATATTTATTATATAATTATTTATAAATTAACGTAACTCAGATTAGAATTAAATAAAATCGTTGTTTATGAGTTTATATCAATAAAAATTAAGTTGATGAAAATTAAATTTAAAAATAAATTAAAGTTAAAACGTTGAAATAAACTTAACTTTTTAACTCGTTTATGCCCAGGCTGTGTTTTATGCACATAAAACTTGTAGGCATCATTGTATTGATTTGAATTACTTAATAAGTGTAAGTTTAATAGGTAGGTCGTAGCCAGCAGGTACCCATTGTATAAAATTAAGGTATAATGTTTATAGATATATTCGTAAGTGTATTATTTGAAGAAAAAAAAACTGTTACATAAAGACGTTAGCTAGTACACGCCGCCGACGAACTTTTATTGAAAGAAATGTTCGTCCTCCTCTAAATGAAGCATAAATTGGTGCATGCCCATATGAAACATGTTATTTAGCATTCGCTGCCGCCTCACCCTCCGCACCTCCATCTCCGCCATCCTCTCCGCAGCCGCCCTTATGTCCGCCACCGCCTCCGTCACCTCCGCCTGCTGCGTATTACTTTTCAAAGTAACTTCCACCGTCATCGTGACGAACAGCGAGGTACGAAGCGATACTGGTATCACCATGATAGGCATCGAAATAACCGCAATCCTGTCTCTGGTGGTCAACGTCATAATATTTGCATATAGGATCAACGTCGAGAAGACCCACGTCACGATCGCCGCCGGGATGGCCACCACCACCGATAGAGGAGTCGCGACTGTTTTTACCACTTCCGCCATCACGGCGATCTCTATCGCAATTATAGTGAACGTTATTACTAGTATCTTCACCTGCGCCTTTGCCGACGCCGAAACGACGGCCGCGCGCAGTGCAACTCTGGATCCGACGTTCGCAATGGTAGTATCTACTGTCTCCATAATGAGCTGCGTTGTGCTTTTTTACTGTACTACTTAAGCAGCCACACATAGCACTTCCATGCACACTTAAGACTAAAAACAAACACCGATAACAATATTTATTAATTATTTGTTGTCAAAATTAGTTTTTTTTTTTTTATTCCTAAGTCACTGTGAGATACAGGGAGAGGGTTTCTCCCAAGTCGCACTTTTTGCTGTTAATTATGTTTATTTTTGCAGTATCGAAAAGAGTTAACGATTGGAAGTCACTTATTTAACTAGGACATTAAAAATACTTCGCTACCATAATCGCTACTTTAATGCAAATGCGACGCGATATTAGAATTTGTTATAATAATTGTAATATCACTACAAAATGTGCACACTTTCGTTTTTAGTCAACAATTCTTGAGGTCGAGGTTATGGTTAGAAGGGGAAATCTCAAGAAGAACTGTTAAACTCGACAGTGTTAAAAAAAAAACGTAATTTATACAATTTCAAGATCAGCACAGTAAAATAATATAGACCAAAATAAATTAGCGTTAAATAAATTCGATTGTATAGTGTCGTATTCCCAATTATCTTATTATTTAATCATAATTTTTTTTCTATGTAACGTGTTATTCATATTGTCGAGTTAATTAAATAAGGTTGTAAATTAATACACCCATCTACTAAATATTATCATAAATAAAAAAATTAAAAATATATATATATGTATATCATAATATAGTATAATATACATGTGGAATAAAATATATTAACATCAGGTATTTTTACTTACAGTCAAATCAGAGTGGTCTTGTGCACTTTTTCGGGAAGATAATATTATATTGATATATATATATATATAAATTATGTAATATAAATTGAAGAATCGAACAATAAGTATTACGGAATGGTGACCGTGAACCAGCACGTGCATGCAGCGTACAATCGTCCGTGTGCGTCGTCGTCGTCGTAAATGGCGCTCCGGTGCAGTCGAACACTCAATAATTCGGGTTCATGGCTGAAGGACCGAGTTTTTGTAACATTTTGATTCGTTAGCTACGCGTCGGCGTGTGTTGCCAACATAGTATTTCACTCGCGTAGGGCTGTGGAATAATCAAACCAGTTTTTTTTTTGTGACCTTTAAACGAGGGTTCAAAACCGTAGGCCTACGGAGCGTTTGAATATTTTGACACGTGCTACCAACTATGCCGACGAAAACGCGCGATTAGGTAACACACGGATCGCGGGACACCGCGGGCTCGGTAGTAAACACGCATTTAGAGGCGTACGCGTACTGTACGGTGAAAAATGTATACACCTATACAGGTCGTTAATAACGGCGTGTGCGCTATCCCGTCCAAGCCGTTTTATGACGTTGATTTTTCGTACTTTCGATTTTAATCACACGTTCTGGTGAATAGGCGAGGCACTGGAAAAAAGACTAGCCGTGAAAAACACTTCGGTCACGTCGACGCAACACATCATTATATATTCATACGTAGTAGTAATTTCATCGGTGAGCATCTCCACCGCCGCCGACCCGCAATGACCGCGCACCCGACGCTGACGTATTAGAAAAAGGACAGTACGAGCCGTTTTCCTCCGCCGGCCATTTATCTCGAAAAAAAAAAATTATAAATCATTATCATTTCCCTCTACTTTTTATAATTTCCTCCGATAAGGAATTAATAACAAATGTGGGCGTCGCTCTGCTGTACAGTAGGTTATTACGAGTAGGTCACTGTTATGGAAGGTGCTTTATTCGAATTCGATGATATAATAATATATCGTCGTATGTGAAAACGATTCTGCGTGAACACGGTTTGTCAGCCTAGTACATTTTATATTTAAGTATATTGATATTGTTATCATCGTGATTCAAGTAATAATTTATCCAACATGCACTCTGCTGTTCTCCAGTAAATAACTCAAACACATTTATTTTAGTTCCAAACGATTTTTTACCTATTGGGCAGTGACGCCAAAATATATATTTACCTATAATAATTGTCATAAGTGATTTTAGTAGGTAGGGGTCACCTTTGTCATTCTATAGTTATTTTATGAAAATGTGTTTAAAAGGCAACATAAAAACTTTAATTGGTGTGTGGTAAGGTATTTATAAGAAATAGGTGGGTGTCAAAATTTGATGTGCAGGTGTTCTAATGTCATAAGTGAAATTTTGGACTTCGGCGCCACTGTAGTATTGGGTATTACCAAAAGTGTAGACTGTAGAGGTCTGAAAACCAAATTAAAAATATTAATTTGTTATGTATCAACTATATTTATATATGTTTTGCTGAAACATGGCTAGGTATGTGATAATATTTATTTGCCACATACTTTACTTCCGTGTACACATCCCACACAAATAATACATTTAATATGCCATTCAGGCAACATGATTTGTCTAGCAACTGCAGAATCAGCATAACAGATGTCGAAGCTGGTCTAGATAAGTTAAAGAGCGTCAAATTGAATGGTTCTGACGGGCTATCTAGTATCTACTTATACATAATTAAATATTTTTTATTAACTTTTCCCTTATGGCTAATCTTCCGATGCTCATTTGATGTGTCACTCGTATACATAAATAAGATGATAAATCCGACGTGAAGAATTATAGGCATATTTCTATACTTCATTGGCTGATAGAAGTGTAGCTGCGAATTTATAACTTCTCTTGTATAGTTCTATAGATGCTCATACTCTGCTCTCCAGTATCAAATTTAGATTAGCACAGCTTTCCCTCCGTTTCCATAATCCATTTTCAGTACTGCATTTTTCCACAAACTATGGTCGTAATAACTCTATCCATCGTATAATGCACATGGCTAATGAACAACCAACTTTTCTATTGTAACCACTTTGTTGTATAGTTATCTAATGTACTATGTAATATATAATTTGAGCTCTGCCCACAGTGTTTAAAATCAATAAATAAATTATTAATGCGGTAGCTGAGAAGTTCAGTTCAAATTATTAGTATATTATCATATTTGTATATAATAATATACTTTACAAGTTTCAAGTACCCACAAATAATATTTTTAAATTATAACACAAAACTAAAATCATTCTTCTCCGTTTAAATATCTAATTTTGTCCAAACATGAACTTAAAAAACTATTAAAAAAAACTGTGTTTATATATTTTTTAAATTGTATGGTTATTATTTGAACTATTTACGTAGAACTTTGTTTTAAATTTTTAATTCTTAGCTATAAAAATTGACCATTTTATACATTTTTAATTGCAAAATAATTAGTTTTTGTTATAATTTTCAATTTGATAAATGTCGAAATTTGAACTTTAAATATTCTATAAAAAACTGTATCTTTATATTTTTAATATTTTTAAGCTGATATTGTGTCGATGTGTTAAGAGTCTTGTAATATTTCAAGATTTTGGACTCAACAAATAACAATTTATTGATATTTATAAAAAAAAAAAACAAAAAAAGGTGGGTAAGTGGATGTCGCTCTGCGGTACAGTAAGTTACAAGTGGGTCACTTTAATGGATGGTGTTAAATTTGAATTCAATGATATAATATCATTGTATAAGAAAAACGATTCTAAGCGAAAACGGTCAGTCAGCCTATGATATTACTAAGTATATTTGATTATATTATTGTGAATAAAGTAATTTATAAATAACCTATTAAGTGAAGCCTTGTTTTCAATTTTCAATCCTTAGCTATAAAAGTTGAACACTATATTAATTTTTAACTACAAAATAATTATTATATTCAAAATTTGAACTTTAAATGCTTATAAAAAAAATTGTGCCTATGTATTTTTAATATTTTTCAACAGCTATTAGAACGAAAAATCAGGAGCCTTATATTAAATTTTAACACTTTTTTAATTTAATTGATATTTACAGAAAAAAAAACTAAAAAAAATGAAAACTTACAATGTCCGTAAACAGCTCAAAAAGAGTTAAATTGTTTTCAAAATTTTATCGTGTATAGAAAATGCTTATATAAACATTCAGTGAAATTTTCAAGTATCTACAGTCATACGTTTTTTAATTACAACAAAATAAGAAAATCGTTACATGAGATAAACATGTTGTAAAAATATGAATTTCAAACGCTCGTGGAAATTTAATTTGACTTTCTTGTAGACATTTTTTTTTTGATAAAGGTAGACAAACTTATGGATAATCTTGTATTACAATTTCAAATCATAGATTTAAAAAGAAAAATTTTTATGAATTCTCAACTCAAAATAATTTGCTAATTTTCGTGATTTTTCCGTATTTTGTCAAGATTTGAACTTTAAATGCTTATAAATAAAAACTGTGACTAAGGATTTTTAATTTTTTTCATCTGCCTTTGAAACAATAACCTAGGAGCCTTCTATTAAATTTTCAAGCTTTTTTTACCCAACAAATAAAATTTTATTAATATTTATAGAAAAGAAAACTAAAAAAAATGGAAACTGAAAATTTTCGTAAACAGCTCAAAATAAATCAAAATATTTGGAAAATGTTATGGTGTATAGAAAATGCTAATATAAACAACCAGTGAAAATTTCATGTATATACGTTCATTTGTTTTAGAGTTACACCAAAAACCAAAATCGATTTTCTCAAAAACAGATTTTGCGTAAAAATTCTGATTTCTTCTTAATTTTTCTTTTGTTTTTCACGTCGCTTATGAAAACTACTGAGAAATTTTTACTTTTGACCCCCCCCAAAGTACCAACTAGATTCACTTTCCTATCAGAAAAGTTAATGTTGAAGAAAATCCAAGCACTTTTACTGTTCTAAAAGGTGATGACAGACACAAAAAAAAATTTAAAAAAAACACACATCATTGTAAAATCAATACATTTATCGCTTCGCTTAGAATCTAAAATTTCACTTAGTCAAAAAACTTGAAAATGTAATGAAAGGGCACTGTTAAGTTGTGGTAAGTGGAAATTAAAAAAAAAAAGTTGAGCTTAAATCCACGATTATATATAATGTGTGTCTGAAGTGTAATCTGAAAAATCACCAACATTTGCAAATTAATTTGAATTATAAATGTGAATCTAGTTGGAACTTTGGGAGGGTCAAAAGTAAAAATTTCTCAGTAGTTTTCATAAGCGACGTGAAAAACAAAAGAAAAATTAAGAAGAAATCAGAATTTTTACGCAAAATCTGTTTTTGAGAAAATCGATTTTGGTTTTTGGTGTAACTCTAAAAAAAATGAACGTATATACATGAAATTTTCACTGGTTGATTATATATTTGTTTTTTCTATACACGATAAAATTTTAAAAATATATTGATTTGTTTTGAACTGTTTAGGAACATTTTCAATTTTCAATTTTATTAGTATTTTTTTACCTAACCTAACCTAACCTAGATGTCAATAAAATTTTATTTATTGGGTAAAAAAGCTTTAAAATTTAACACAAGGCTCCTAGGTTATTGTTTCAAAGGCAGATGAAAAAAATTAAAAATCCTTAGTCACAGTTTTTATTTATAAGCATTTAAAGTTCAAATCTTGACAAAATACAGAAAAATCACGAAAATTAGCAAATTAGTTTGAGTTGAGAATTCATAAAAATTTTTATTTTTAAAGAATCTACAAGCAAATCAAATTAAATTTTTGTGAGCGTTTGAAATTCATATTTTTACAACATTTGATATTCACTCGATTTCTTATGTAACGATTTTCTTATTTTATTGTAATTTAAAACGAATGACTGTAGATATTTGAAAATTTCACTGAATGTTTATATTAGCATTTTCTATACACCATAAAATTTTGAAAATAATTTGACTCTTTTTGAGCTGTTTACGGACATTGCCAGTTTTCAATTGTTTTAGTTTTTTTTTCTATAAATATCAATAAAATGTTATTTGTTGGGAAAAAAAGCGTGACATTTTAATACAAGGCTCCTGATATATTGTTACAATAGCAGTTGAAAAATATTAAAAATACATAGGCACAATTTTTTTTATATAAGCATTTAAAATTCAAATTTTGACAAAATTTATAAAATTTATAATTTAATAATTATTTTGTAGTTAAAAATGTATAAAATGTTCAACTTTTGTAGCTAAGGATTGAAAATTTAAAACAAGACTTCACGTAAATACTCGTAGGTTATATATAAATTACTTTATTTACAATAATATTATCAAATATACTTATTACTTAGTAACATCATAGTCTGACTGACCGTTTTCACTCAGAATCGTTTTTTTTATACAATAATATTATATCATTGAATTCAAATTTAAAACCATCTATTACTGTGACCCACCTGTAACTACTATACAGCAGAGTGACATCCACTTACCCACCTTTTTTTTTGTTTTTCGCTGTGCTATAGTTTTAAATTTTGTCCTTCCTAATACACTAACTAGATTCACTTTCCCACCGAAAAAAACACTGAAGTTGCAAATCGAAGCATTATTTCAACTATTTTTTGTGACATGGACTAAAAAAAAAAGGAAAAAAACATCATTGTAAAATCAATACATTTATCGCTCCGCTTAGAATCTAAAATAATGTTTATGTTTAAAGCCCGGTTTTCAACAATTTTTATTTATCGAATCTATTGTTAAGAAAAAAATATATATAGGTACATTGGTTTTTTAATGTTGGAATAAGAATTATTCGATGAATAAACCGCAAGATTAGTTTTTAAGTAGTTTTTTTTACCAAATAAAAAGTTTTTTGATGAATAAAATGATAAATGTTTTATTATACATTGCTTTAAGCTGTGATGTTATAATATAACATAATATAATATACAATTTTATTATTATTACAATGGATGCATTAGAGATATATGAAGACGACGATCAAGAAATCACAGAATTTTTAAATCATCAACGTCGTCCTACACCGTTTGTGTGAGATTTGTCATTGACCTTTTGGAATGATCATGATCATGATTTTAGAAGGAGATTCCGGATTTTTAAGAAAGTGGTTCTTCAAGTTTTAGAACACATTAACGAACGAATATTTTCAGAATCTGATAGGTCATTTATAGGTAAATTTATTTACTTTATAAACCCGGAATATTTAATATCTAAATATTTGATTTTGCAACTAGATTTCCCGATTGTATTTACTTTTACCTAATTAGTAATTCTCGCTTGATTATGTTTATTAAAAACATGGAAGTTATTTTCTTACGATATTTAAACACTGAAATTCAACCCATATATTGTATACAACCCTCCCCCCTCAAAAAAAACTTACTGCACCACGTCTCGACGATACTTCTTCCGTTCCCGGTATACTGCTGGCCATAAAATATTAAACACTTTCGTTCTGAAAACGTATGATTAGTAATCTAAGTTTTACACACATACAATTCCCGGAAAACGAGGCGCTAAATAATGAAAATCATACTTTTTTAGAAACCATGCAGTGACTTCCATCAGTAAATCGCTTTTAACTTTACTATTACTATTCGCCGTACACTATATACCTACGGCCAGTTAAACGTAAGTCCACAGTCATGGAGAACACTACGCCAAAACCGGACGATTTTTGATATGGAATCTCTTGGACACGCTTTCTTCTCGACCGTCGGCGTTTTGTCGGTCAATGCATATTATGTATTATCATACAACATATTGTGCACATAGCCACAATATGCATACGATATATCTATACGAAATGTAGGAATCGCGTAGGGAATACACCCGTACATCTGGTGCACAGTATTAAACCACTGGGTTTTATCGGTCGGGCCTATCACACTTGGGGGAATATGTGTGATACGTATATCTAAATACAAATAAGATATATGCACATGCTATGTTTATATATAATACTCTATATACATAGCCAAGCGAAACCGTATGCGATACACCGAATAATCACGAGATTTTTACGTGTGTGTGTGTGTGTGTGTGTAAATTGTCATAGGATCATCCCTTCGGTAATCCTGTACGATCCAAATATAGCCGCGACGTGCGTCGTGTGACATCGTTACACTATTGTTTGTCCTCAGAGATGACCCCTTATAGCAGGCCGCCGAATATATTAGGCCATTAAGTCATATACTAGTTGCCTTCGAAAAAAAATCAATATTTTTACAAGAATTGCCTCCTAACTATATACGAGTTGCCTCCCGACGTACCGTCAATTTTATCGTAAACAATAGGGTCTTGGTACTAAAGTCACCTCCCAATTAACAGGTAATAAACGTATATGTGGTTCCAAACATGTTGGCTAAAAATTATAAGCCAGAGCAATGTTATAAGTTACAATTATATTTTAATTATTGTATAGTATATATTATTTATAACTATATATTTTAAGTGGCCTCGCCTGCACCACGTCTTTTTTTGTCAAAAACTACTGTTTCTAATTCCAACGATCCGTGTCGACAATTACCATGAATTTCACTCTGGACAAATATTCAGATTGTCCGTAATGTATATAAGGGAACGATTGAGCCACATTTTTAATTTTTGCAATAGAAATTGCAATAAATATAGTAAAAATTTCAAAAAAATTCAGAATTTCCAACTTAAATATTTAATTAACTAAATACAATTTTAAAAATGTGCGTAGGTCGATCCTTCGTGCGTACGAACATATGTTCGTATGTACATGTCGTGGAAAAAGAATATTTTGTCAAAATACAAATCGAGGTAATCGTTGTGACGTGTTGTTGGAATTAAAATCAAATGTTGGAGTGAAAAATAAAATTTTTTTCTTGATTACAATATAATATACTGACACGTGCGTGCTAGTTCGTGCGAGAGCCCTCCGTACCACTACACTTTACCCCCATTGACGCCACACACACTAATAATCATTTACTAACACACAGATCTAAGGTGGCGACGACGAGATTAGAAATTGCCTAAATGATTCTCCTTGAAATAGTGAGGCCCCTCAACTTATTATATTAGCGTACATTTTTTTTATCGACTTATATATATAGGTACCACTTGTTTTTTTATTGAATTACAGTCGAACCTCGATTATTCGAACTGATTTACCCCGCTTAGTTTGGATACTGAACATATTTAAAAAAAAATTTTGTTTTTAACATACAAGTATGCACACACTATTATATATTATTATGTATCATATATTTATTATTTAAAGATACGTGTCCACGGTAGAAAGTCAAAACGAATTGACAAGTAGAGCACGAGGACGTCGTTTAGATAAACCCATTGCGTTTCGAATATCTACAAAACATTTATAAACATACATAATATACATATTGTATGTAATGCGTTAATAATAAATTAAGATAAAGATGAAATCGGTTGCCGGCCGTGGGTGTACGAGTGCTTCAACGCGTTTTAACGTTTGGATAGTACGCAAATATCATAGTACGGATAATCAAGGTTCTACCGTATTATATTATTATTTTTAAAGTTGTGTAATTTTTGTGTAATTAATGCCGAATATATCTAAGACTGATGTTTTTTAACTTTACTACCTACCTATATATCTTTAACTACGTATACCTAACCTAATGACTCAAAATAAAACAATTTATAATTATAAATTATAACTTATAACACAATAATGTATTTATTATGTAAAGGTAAATACTTATTATATATTTTGTTATTTAATATGTTGTATACTAACTTACACAATTAGTGAGCCAACAGATAATTTTTTTTGTAAATGTCTGTTATATATATATATATAGGTTTATTGCCAAATTGGTAAACTAAGTATTTGTAATTTTCTGTACTGAATGCTTATGGGCGTGTTTTTCAAATAAATATATATATGAAAAGATCAGGGTGTGTTTTCTTTTCGTGCGTATCAATTTTTTTTGCATAGAAAAAATTTTGGACAACAATATTAAAATCGCCCGTTTATTGTTTTCCCACGTTCTCACGATAATATTTGTAATCACTAATTGATATTTTGAACGGTTACTCATTCTGATTTGTAACATTGTCGTCGTTGCTGACCATTTTGTGTGGGACTTTTCTAGTTACCGAAAAATAGGATGTTAAAACTGTTGGTTGACTATACAAACCATACAAAAAACGTTTGTTTGGATTTAAGTAAAATAAAATATGGCAACCCTAGTATATTTTAGACAGTCGTCAATATAATATTATTATACACATGTAGCATAAAATTGGGTATAATATATTTTAGCAATTAATAGTATAGGTCGTAATTTAAATAGGTCGGACCAGCGATGCAATATACCTATGTGCTGCGGTAACACTAACATTTTATACAGTGGCTTGTTGTGTCGCGGTAGTTTCATTCAGTCACGAAACGTGTTTGAGTGCAATCGCTGGCCGGTGTCACTAGTTTCGGGATGGGTGACCACCCGGGCTTTTAGCGATGAATCCTTGCCGCACAAAATAGTATATACTACCTATTTAACAATGTTGCAGCAGTCTCCGTCTGTTGTCGTGAAATTCGGTAAGAGCGTATAGGTTGTACAAGAGTGAGCCATCACTGCAGTAATACGGGCTAAGTGTATTTTTGTATGTTAGTATTTTTAAACCAATAAAAGTGTTTCCGACAAAAATCGTGTTAAACATTTATTGTTGCAATCGTTTGACGTTCTACCTTTACGGCATTACAACGCCGGAATATAATATCATTGTGGTCGCTTACGATACAGAAACAACGGAAAACGTGTGGCCATCGTACCTCGAGTTAAGTGAACGCAGCTAGCCAAATTTAATTTTGGATTACGGTCATTAGTTTAGAGTGAACGAGAATTATTGCTAGTTGAATTGTTTAAGGGCGTGTCACTTGATACGGATGATTGGACAGTAGAAAAAATAATTGTCATTAAATAAGACTGCTGTGATTCCATTGAATTACAAAAAGTTATGATGAATAATTACTGGTTGAGTAATAATAAATTATATACAACAATGATTATTATTTGAAAACCGCAGTGGAATTTTCAATTATTTATTGATTTATACATTAAGGTTACTTACCTATATAAAATATTTAGTATATTTATCGATGTGAATAACCTTGTGATAGGTACTTACTTCACATTAAGATAAGTTCATGAAATTCCATGCTAAGAAGCACGTACCTAGTCCATGTCATCGTTGTCGGCGAATTGGACATTTTTTTTAAAAACATTAAAAACCTAGTTACAGTACACTGGTCATAAGCAATATACAGAATGTTCCATAAACAATATCCTAGTTTCAAAGCAATTTATTTAATAAAGTATTACACTCACAAATTGAAGTAGGTACCGACCAAAAAACTAAAATGTTTTTCCAAATGTTCAATATGTGAGATGCAATGTTTCTCTCAGTTCTTAAAGCGAGTCTTTGGCTTTTTAGCATTAGAAACAACACTGTTATTATACGTTTACTGCTTCAACGAAAATATAAAATTACTTTTAAGATGATGTCAACGAAATATTTGCTATATCTCTCAGATCCACGTACAACATAGATAAAACGAGCATTCACGAGTAAAATCACCTATTACAAAAATTATATAGGATAATATATATTTGAGAGTTTGACATATTGATTTTATATTTTATTATTATTTGAATTTCAAAATACAAATACGTATTTTTAAAATATAATTGTTTTATAAATTTAAATGGATATTAAATTTGTTTGAGACAATATTTA
Source organism: Sitobion miscanthi (assembly GCA_008086715.1). Lineage (NCBI taxonomy): Eukaryota > Metazoa > Arthropoda > Insecta > Hemiptera > Aphididae > Sitobion > Sitobion miscanthi. The sequence continues at coordinate 7,679,823 of CM017797.1, forward strand.
GATAAACCGATATAAACATATTGACAAACTTCTCAAGAATACTATCCTGTAAAATTTTTATAATGGGTTATTTTACTATAAGATTATAGCATCATAAAACGTCAAAACATAAAAATTTAATTGATTTTATTCAAGCGTTTTTTTTTTATGACGCGCGTAGTCCAGAGATTGAAAAGGGAAGACAAACAGTTTGCGAACATTTTCTTAAGAATAATTTTTTATTTTCGTTAAAGCAGTACCTAATCATGCAAGAGAACAAACAGTTTTCATATTTTGAACATTAAAATAATAAGATATAGGTGAGTGTTCAGTATCAGTATTAAAAGAATGTTAGACCTTAATAGCCAATAAACAATATTCACTATTAAAATATTTCTACTTTTTTAAAAAAAAACGGGAAGGGGAGGGGTGGTTCGGACATTTGAACCAGGGTTACAGCCTCGAAATCATATAAATATTACAAAAGTATATATATACGTATTATTATAAATGTTTTTAAGCATAAGTATACATAATTTAAAAATACAAGTATATATCTTTTAATTAATTATTATTTACAAACTAGCTAAAAACATAAAAATAAAAATTATCGAATAAGCAACTAATCACACATATTTCTTTGAATTACAATATTGACTCAACTAAAATGTTCTATCACAACATCCTCTTAAGAATAATTTTATATTTTCGGTAAAGCAGTAATCAATAGAATAAAATGTTTTTATATTTTGAATATTAAAATAATAAAATACAATTATCCAGTAATTGTATTAACAAAATGTTAGACACTAATTTATAATCAATAAACAATATTCAATACTAAAATGTTTCTACTTTTGGGATGGGGTGGGCTCAGACATATTTTATTTCTTCTGCGACGGTCTTGAAATTGTATACATACATATTATAAAAGTATAAAAATGTCTTAAAAATTAAATTGTTTAAGCACAAGTATTAAGTATACATAATTTATAAATACAAGTATATATTTTTTAATTGATTATTATTTACAAACTAGCCAAGATCACACAAATAAAACACATCGAATAAATAACTCATACTATATATTATTTTTTTTAAGTACGATATTAATTGAGTTAATTAAAATGTTTTATCACCCGTAGCTTATGAACTATATAATTAATTTACATAGGTGCACGGGTGCAGCAAATTTTTTTTTGCTGTACCGATATACCCTTACGGTTTTTTTTGGCCAGTGGATAATAATTATTTGATATACTAAAATGAGAAAGATAATAAATAAAATGAAAATTTTTTCCAAATAAAAAATGAAAAAATTCCTATGCAGGCTATATATACCTATCTACATAACAATTCTGAGCGCAGCAACTGCAGGTGGGATTGAGAAATTCTTTCAACACAATATAATAATATGAGTTGCATAATAATAGCAAGATAGAGATTTGAAACACGTGAATACAATAGTACGTTTGCTGCCATAAATTATATTTTATTATTGTTTACCATTTGGTGACAATAAATGTTATAAGCTAATATAATACTGCGTTTTAAATGTTTTTATGTGCACAATACTAGTATGCATTATTGTATTAATTTGAATTACCTAATAAATAATATTATAATAATATATTATTATGTGTAATCGGTAGCTAGTAGCCAGTAGGTATTACATACCTATGGTATTAAATTAAAATTATAAGTAGGTATAATATGTTTATAAATCTATTCGTAAGTGAATTATTTGAAAAAAAAACTGTTATGAAAAAAAGTTAGCTAGTCGCCGCCACCGCCGCAGTCACCTCCGCCACCGCCGCCGCCGCAGTCACCTCCTCCTCCGCCGCCGCAGTCACCTCCTCCTCCGCCACCGCTGTCACCTCCACCACCGCTGAAGTCACCTCCACCTCCACATCTGTCACCGCTGTCACCTCTACTGCTAAAGTCACCTCCACCTCCACATCTGTCACCGCTGTCACCTCTATCGCCTCCGTAGTCACCTCCGCCTACGCCATAATCACCTCCACCGTCGTGTCCGCCGCCAAAAACATGTGCACCGCCGTGAATAAGATCACCGGCGTAAGTACCACTGTCGTAATAACCGCCACCGTTGTTTCTAGTTCTCCTGCCAGCATAGGATACGGAGCGGACATAATGTCTGCAGTCAGAGCAATTTGGATGAAGAGGTTTGCCAGGGTTGTAGTATCTATCACCGTAAGTACTATCTCTGTCTTCTGAACTACTTCCACACCCACACATGTTTCCGTGTATCGCTATAATTAAAAACAAACTATGATAACAATAATTTATTTTTTGTCAAAACAAAATTTGTTTTTTTTATTCTTAAGAACCTGTGTTTTTAGTATTTTACTTCTCGAGTGTGTGTGTGACGAATCTAGGAAAAAAATCCCCGTACCAACTAAATACATTAATCTTTTTTATTATGATTTACATAATTAATTATAATCATAATATAATCATTACATTTATCAATGTACCTAACACTTCTTTAATATAATATCTATAACCATAAAATATATAATATTTTAAAATACTAGTTTAGTAACAATTGTTTTTCATTAATTATTATATAATTAAGAATGTATTTAATTTAATATTTATTATACTAGACAATATATTTATTAAAAGGTAACTATAAAAAAAATTACATCTAGTATATGTGATTAAACAATAACTAATTAAATCACAGTTAAAAAATAATACAACATAAACCATAAATCAAAATATATATAATAAATAGTTCAATAACATATTATATATTATGTATTACTTATTAATTACTATAAAGTATACAAGTCTAGCTGCAATCTTTTATCTTGCAATTACTTTTATTACCCTACTATATACTTAAATCTTTTATATTTCAAATGTATATTTATATATATAGTTAAATAAATATTTGGTGTATTATTTTATTAAATATTATTATAATGATGTAAAATTATATATTATACATATATATATATGATTATAGAATATACCTATGTCCAAAAAAGGTTAGATTACCTATATACAAATATTAAATTATAAAATGTACACTATAATGAAAATGCGTTATGTATTTAGTTAGTACGGGGCTTTTTTTCCGAATACCGTGTGTGACCGTTAGAAAGAGGGAGAGAGTTTCTCCTACTTTATATTGTTAATAATAGGTAATGTTTTTTTTCTTACTGCTGGAGTCATCAAATAGTCAGTGATCGGAAGTCACTAATACTAAGTACCTACTTACATTAAAAAATACTTCGCTACCATATCAAAGTTACTTTTATGTAAATATGACATGATATAATGTGTTGTAATAATTGTGAAATCAGTTAAAAATACGCAAATTTTCGTTTTTAGTTAAGAACGTTATGGTTACAAGAGAAAATCTCAAGCAAAACTGTTAAACTTTCCAGTGTCTAAAAATACGTAATTTATAATTTTTTAGGAACAGTACCTATAGTAAAATAATGTAGACCAAAATACATTTGCATCAAATATTTTTAAATTTACATTGTTTGTTTTATTTTAGGATAAAATAGAAAAATAATTTATTTTTATTTAGAAATGAGTGTTATTAATAAATGCTTGTAGAATGTAGTGCGCTGCTACGCCTCGTTCCAAAAACCGATTATCTGATTATTTAATAATTGTTTTTTTTTACGTAATTTACATTATATTATTAATATTGTTGAGTCTATCAAATACTGTTGTGACACAACATATACCTACTAAATATTATTATGAATAAAAAAGTATACATATCATAATATAATTAATATAATATATATATATATACATCTAATACGTCATATCAATATCAAGTACCTACTTACAATTATTAAATCAGTGGTTTCGTATGCACTTTTGCGGGATGATGGCGTATTATAGATTTATATCGTATTATTTACTTTTGAGGAATGGAATAATTTATTATCGATTGGTAGCTGACCGACACGCGTCACACCGGCACTTACATTTAGCATACAATATCATTGTCCGTGTGCATTTTCGTCGTGGCAATGATGTATGGCACCCCACTGCAGTTATTACACAGCTCAATAAGATATGTGCAAGACTATAGGACTGCATTTTTGAAATATTTTCACTCGTTAGTAACGTGTTGCCAACTTACAATAAAAAAAAAAAAAAACAGTTTCTTGTAAGACGCCGGTCCAAAACCAAATAGACCGGCGAGTGTTTAAAATATTTTGACATGCGAGTACCGTGATACCAACTATACCAAAGTACTACCTATATGTTCCGCACCGCGGTCTGTTGTAGGGTAAACAAGCTATTGGAAGCATACCAATTATTTATTAGCGACAAATACCTATCGAAAAAAATGTCGATGCCGGTGTGTGCTATTCCGTTTAGCCGTTTTGTCACACTTATTTTTCGTACTTGCGATTTCAATAAGATGTTCTGGAATAATAATATTACTATACGATATCATAAGTAAGGTACCTACGAGGAAAACAGTGCGGCCACGCCTGATGTTTATCATAATAATATTATAATATTAATTTGTAGTGGTCATGTTATCGATGCGTATCTTCATCGCTGCTGACCTGCCGGACAGTGACGCAGTGACGCTCACCCGATGCTGACCTGTTAGAAAAAAAAATGTTTTCTATTCCGATCAAAGTATACATACATATTTTTATGTTAATTATTATTAACAGGTGTTTTATTTTAATATTGATGTAGGTATCTAAAACAAATTCAAACAAGTAGTTTCTGTGTTACTAAAATCAATAAAATATATTATACTTATGATAATATTATAGTCCTTAAAAATGGCCTAATAAAAGTAGAAAATAGATGCAATAGCCAATAGGTATCTAATTAATATTGATTATACTTAGACAATGTGTACAAACTGTTGATTCATTTTTAATAATAACTATAATTTTCCAAACCTATTATAATGGTCCTGTTAATTATCATCTTTCGTACTCAAAAGCTACTCGTTAGAATTTCGATTTTTCTACACATATGTTTCTTACACATTAAAAAAAAAGTCATGTCAATAATAATTTATGGGGGAGAGGAGGGAGGTAATTATTATTCGAGGAAGTGAGTAACACAAGCCATTACGCAAAATGTAAATGATATAAAAAACTGAGTATTTTAAAATTTTATATTGAAAAATCAGTCAGAAACAAAAAACGTGTATCCATACCAAAAACATATGTAAAAAATGAAATTTTCACTACATATCCATAATCAGAGGAGTGGCTCAAAACTTCTTACTTCTCAAAACCAAAATTTTCAGGCAACTGTTCTGTATGACTTTTAATAATTACTTAGATAAACGTAATTTAAATTTTTGTTTGGAAAGTGTTTTACATTTTTTTTGTTCAATTAACTTATTACCTTATTGATCATCACGTCATAAATATTATTCCTACTTAGATTTCTTTTTACACTATATTATACCTATATAATTATTTAGGCGATAACAATTTTCTATTTTTTTTTAGTAAAATATGTTTTTGTAAAAACATTTTGGAACTTCTCATCTAAAAGTTTAATTTAATTTAGTTTTGAATAATCTACCAATACTTTATCTGTCTTTAATGTTTCAAATAAATAACATTTTTAGCATGTCCTGTTATTCAATATAAATTAAAACAGAATCATAAACTATTATAAATATAATACTTTTGGAACATTATTTTTATTATCCAAAATACAGTTTTATGTAAAAAAAAAAAATGCGTCATTACAATTTGTAACACTTTGGTGAAGTCCACTTTCTTCGCTCGTAATGAGGATATATTTAGCAAATAACGTGAGTTTGTTTAGTGCTGCAGCGGTTAATGATCCATTTTTTGGTAACAACCACACGTATGACTTATACTTCATAAATCATAATATATATTCACCTCTAGAGAATATGTCCCTTATATCTATTTCGCTTGGCAAGTGTAATAATTGTTTGATATTTTACTGGTATAATTATTGTGGATATAATATTTTTTTAGAAGCTTTCGATTGTAGTGTGAACCAGATCAAATATAAAAATACGCGGATAAAAAAAAAAAAATATTTTATATTAGATCACAGTGAGCTAATATTAAATATTACATCCAAATTGTTTGCTTACATCACATTTATCATTAAATATAAATAATACAATACTTATTACTTAGGTACCCATTTTCTTCCAATATTTTTGATATAAGTTTTTATTTTACATACAATAAAAAAATATTCAAGGGTAGTAGGTACAGTTTTAAAAATAGTTTCGTTAGGCAACTATTATAAATTATTAACAACGTACATTATACCTACCTATTTATTTCCAACTTTATCTGTAATAATTCTACAAACAAAGACAATATTACAGTTTTCTTTTATTCATTATTACCAAGCAATTAAATAATGATAATAAGTAATAAATTATCTTTTTTACTGGACTTGATGTATTTTTTTAGTTTTTAACTCGGTATTTGAATGGTAGGTACTACACTAATTTATCACAATAACCCCAAACTTTGGGGATTTTTTATCTTACTTTATTAACTGCTGTTATTCACAACTAGATGCATATCGTGTTTAAACGAAGTTTTCACTTGCCTACCTACATATATTTTTAGAAGGGTTTTTTGTTTTTAATTGCCCATGATGTTCTCTTCATTTATCCACAACTGTTTCTTTGTCAGAGTACAACATTTTAGAATTGAATAGTTTTGTATACTCGCATGGTATAAAATAATGAACAATACAATATTACCTAGCACATAAAATACTATATTATATTTAAATTAAATAAACGTTGTTTGTGACGCTATCAGAAATGGACATTTTCTGGTACAGTGAATTGTCATAAACACACAAATATTGATTACACGAAGTACTAATTAGTAATCAATGGTTAAATTGATACCAAAATACGTTGAAAAATATACATCGTTATATTACACGTTACACATATTTACACTTGTACAATATAATAGGATTATAAGGGATGATAAGAATATATATTATAGATAGCGCTTCATATTTTCTTTAGAATTTAAATTATGTTCATCAAATTATACGTCCGTATATTAATACTATATGAATGAATAAACGACAAATTATTATAAGTTTGTTATTTTAAGGAAGTTGTACGTAGTAAATATTTTTTAATTTATGAAATCAATGATAATGCCTACGAAATTCAAATATAATGGATCGTAAATAAAAACACTTCATGCATACTTTGTTGTAGTATATCGACCATCACTTTATTAGATGACAACTCATATAGTAAATACTAATGATATTATTCTGAAAAATTAGTTTATTGTATTTTATGATTCTGAGTAGAGCATAATACTGACATATTGATTTTACAAAGATGACATTGTGTGTGACTACAAGGTTTCTGAATTTGAAATATTTCAATGAAATTATGAAAAATATTTTATTATTTTTAAAACACGTTTGGTTATACATGATTAGTGATAAAAAATAATAATATATTGTTACACACACAAAACGTTAATCAATAACTTATCAGTTAGTGTGTTTGCGATAACTATATTGTGTCAATGGTTATAATTTAAGATTGTACCTAACTGTATACGTATAAAATATGCTATATTGGATATTGGTATAAATTGTATTCTAATTTATAAATCATACATAAAGTTATATCACTTTGTACTTTGCAATTTTATAAATTATAACTGTACAAATATAAGAAAGTTTAAAAATAATCATGAAACAATTTATAATATTAAGTACCTAAATTAAAAAGTAATAAATAAAAAAACGTGAATAATTTTTTGCACGAGTTTTGAAATATGTTATTATGTTGATTTGGTATATGAGTTTGTAACTTAAGAGTTAAAAGACTATGTTTAAATTTTTTATATCTATTATAGATTTGTTAAACAACTTCTACATTATACGTAAATATGTTACGTATTTTCTTTGTTTCATACAATAAACCAACTTTTAAAAATGACCATACACTTTTAGATATTAAAAAACGTTTATATTTTTATTTTTCACAAAAATTAAATACTTCAAGAAAATAAATTTTATGAAATTTTAAACCCCAATGATCATATTTTTAACCTCAATATTGCTTTTAAAAATTGATTTATAAAAAAATATGTTAAAAATGTTCTAATTTTTGCCCCGAATAAATGCACTGAAATTACCAATGGACGTCTCGTTTTGGTCCGACTTGGGATCGGTTAATACCTATACAGTTACCTGTTATTAAATTCCATTTCCTCAATAATTTCGACTTTTTGCTAAATATTATTGGTATCATTATATAGTGTTTTTTCGCCAGACGTGCAAAACCATTTACCCGCACTCGTTCAAACTCGTTAGGTCTTAACGCTTCACCACCATACTATAACGTTGCCAAACCACCCTTCGCGATACAATGGAGGTTTGCGATTTTGTTCACGTCCCATTCAACTGTCCTGTGCTCATCAATTAGTATCGACATGCATTGTTTGCTTTCTTATTCGGTGTTTGAATAGACGAACAGAACCCTCACAGTATCCATACTTAATTGTTTTTCTCTCATCTCTATTTCCCGCATAGTATCCGACACACAAATACATCGGGCTCGTCCATATCAAATTAATTGTATTGGGTTAAAGTTCCGATTTCAAACCGTCTAAGTGTCAACTATTATATTTTTGATTTTCCAACGTTGGCCTGTACTAAATATTACTAAAATATGTTATATTAAAAACGCATAAAATAATATTATGTATTCTTGTATTCAAATTGTATTGTAAATTACGTTAGGTTCCCAATTTAGTTATATAATAATATAATATTATAGTGTGTAATAAAATAGCATGGACATATATTTTTTTTTAAAGAGAAATAAACAACCTTAAACGAATTTTGTTTAAACTCGCTTTGCCGTAAATTTCAATATTTTTTCCATTATTTTTCGTGATTCTCTGCCCAATTTCAAACATGATCTATATAATGGTACAATCTGTGCCTCGAAAACTCCAATCACCATTCACCACATGTATAGAGGCGCATACCACTTTTTGAACCCTCTCGCTATTACACGCGGTAAGTGGTCACGTGAAATATATATATAACCGTGGTACAACAAAAATAGGACTACAATAAAAATAATAACCGAGCTGGTATAATATGTATTTATACGGCACGTTCTCATTTGTCATAACTAGTATATAAGTAGGGTGTAACTATATATACAGCAAATGCTGTAATTATATAACATACCATAATACTTATATTGATGAGTCCACGAGTAAGATATATAAGTTTATATCATGATATTATGTTTCCTAATAAAACATGAATAAAGATTAAGATATACAACTACTGAAATTCCTAGCTTTTGACATTCGTTTGGCATATTTCGCCGACTTCAAAATCCTTAACAAGTTTTGCACCTCTATAGGGCAATGGGTTGTAATTTGTAATTTTTATAAAATAATAAGTTATTAATTCCAGTATTTTATCAATTATTTAATAAAATTTAAACATTTAAATGCCAATTAATTTTTCACATTTTTGTAATATATTATGTACTTACCTGGCTTTATATATGTAACATTTATTTATAGAGCTAATGGTCATTAAACATTTTTATAAAATTGAAGAAACAAAAATTGGTAAAAATTGCGTTTCTTTATAGTCTTACAAATATCTACCATTGTATGGATAAATTAAATTTTGCAAAACAACAAAATTGACCAAGAAAATAAATGAAGACACTTAAATGAATTTATGGATCACCAAGTATACTCTGAGAGTTATTACTGCTAACAGAACTTGACACAAATTACATTGTAGGCATTTGGCTCACCACAATAATTCGCATTGACTTTAACCCACCGCTGAGTATACTTCAATCTTCAGTCATGCACTGTTTAGAAGCGTTGCTGTTTAAGAGAGATTGTTTCATCGAATTCTATCCACGATTGTCACCGAAACATTATAATATTCAATAAGATTGAACCAAATATAATATATTATAAATTATATATTGATATTTTATCTTCATCAAATCTACTGAAATTTGATTTTATAATTTACGAACACTATATAGTCAGACAATTTTAAACCGTATACTTTGGTTCTAAAATTGAAAAAATACGAAAAATGGCACAGAACTTGTTTTATGTTTTTGATCGACAAGTTTCAAATAAATTCTTTGACATAGTATTTCATTATAATATAATATCAAGTTAATCATTTAAAGGAAATAGATTATTTTAATTTTTTAATAGCAATGACTTACTTAATTAAATTTAATTGTATTTTTACTATGAAAAAGAACCAACAACTTTTTCTTTTACAATAGACCTACCTACTTAATACTATTATACTAAAAAATAGAGATATAAATATGATATTATTATATAAGTTTTTGAGACAGTACTTCATGCTATAGTCATCAATTATATAATACTATGCATTATGAAAGGTAATATAGTATTGAGTGATGCTCGGATGAGTGCCAATAAAATGTGTCTAGCATCTTACAACAAAAAAATAATGCCTTATAAAGTTTTATCAAGGCAAAACTTTGAATTTTTAAGAGGATATGGTTAAACTCTGGAGGACTTTACGGTCCTCCACATGCGTGGTATAGGGTGCAACCTCCAGACACAACAAAAATCTGTGTCCGCCTGTGTATTTTTTGTGGGTAATTTTTTTTGACGAAATAAATTATTACAATTTTAAATCAAATACCTTATGCTTGCCATCCACATCTCCACTACATGATTACTTGGATTCAATAATGTAGCCATGTAGGTACCAAAGAAATATATACCCATGAACTCATGTCGAATGCCCACGTGTATAATATTATTTTGTGCATGCCTACATTTGAAATCAAATATTTTATTTTAGATATTTAGTATTTAATGTAAAGGATATCCAATATACATGTAACAATATACTTGTCATGCTCATATTAAAAGTTAGACATCGATAAACACTATTTTTGATGAAATTAATTTTATTGCAGTTTAGAACCTCAATAAATAGCTGAGTGATATATTTTTATTCTTAAAACGTCAATAATTATAAATTGAATGGCACATAGATAGGCAGTTTTAAATTAAGTAATACTTTATATGTTACTTATACTCATAGACATTAATATGTCTATCATGGTTATACTATATAAAATATATATTTTACTATACTTGAATAAATTAATAGGTAGTTACATAATTATTTAAATGATAATTTAATTAATTTTCGTATTTTTTATTTTGATCATCGAGTAGTTAGGTCCTATATTAAAAATTAAAATCTAGAATTTTGTGAACCTTAAAAAGATTAAAAATATGATTATTGCATTAGCTATTACTCCGTCATAATATATTTGACTCGATGATATGTAATTTACCCTGGCCCCTAAGGATAAACATAAAAACGTCGTTCAAACAAGGTATTTCATGCGTGAAAACCATTGAGAAAAATTTGGTCTGTAATATCGAATAAAACCTTATCCCAGAGAAAGTAAAATGAACAAAAAAGCATTGAAGTGTCCCAAATTGTTAAAATGAATGCTTTTTTTTCTGTTACTATCTTTATAAAAACCAGTTATAATGATGACATTGCCATTTATCGACGGCTTAAATTTTCGTTATTTATACTTAAACGTTGTACAATATGTTGCCTAAAAGTCAAGACGTATTGATGACTGATGTATTATAAATAATATTTTGGATACGTTTTATTAGTATTTAGTTATTATTAATATCCCAAAGCAAGGATCCCTACAACTTTGAATATTATAAAAAAAGCGCATACCATATTTTTTTTTATTGCTAAGATAAAATATATTTTTTAAAACACACATTCATAGAAATTCAAAAATATATTTTACACATTTGATAAAACAACAACATTGAAATGCTAATCTAGAATATAAATAAAAATGTGTATGCTATTGTCTTTGTAGGAGTCTGTTAAACAACATAATATTATTATCATTTCTTTTCTAATAAAAAGTCATTTTGAAATGTCTGACTAAATAAAACGACATTATCCCTGGTGATTGTATACACAAATAATAAATGTACACTGTATATATAAATGTATAATACGACATTTAACGTTCATATATTTTTTAATCTTTTTTTAAATTTTAAAAACAAACAGCTATTCGTTGTAAAACAATTATGTTTGCACTAACAATTGCTAAACATCTAATTTGCCCGAAATGCTTGCATACAAAGAGTAATTATCATTTCATGAACTAACTTCATTATACAAGTTATAATAATATATACACACGCTTAGTGGATTAGATTTGATATTTGTATATTAGTTTAATTTGTCGTTGTACCTATTTTTTTTTTTTTTTTTTTTTTTTTTTTTTTTTTTTTTTATTTTATTGTAAAGAAAACATTTATAATACAAATAAATAATAACAGTAAGATTACATTTTACAATAAATTATCTACCTCCTTTAAGCATATGCTTGTGATGGAGGTAGAGAGTTACATTATAGACACAAATAAATATAGGTACACTATTAAATGTTTACATTAAATTTAAGATTGATATATTTTGAACAAGAAAAGTATGAGAAATAGATTTGATAAAATAAATGTTGCATTTTAGTCTTTATACACTTAATAAAGAAAATAACCATAAGTCAATTTGCTCTTTTATACTTGCTATTTTAAGATTCCCAGTATTAGTGAAAATGAGTTTTTTTAAATTTAGTGGCATTAAATTAAAATATTTCGGACCTAAATAATTAATAAATTTTTGTCCAAATGCTTTTTTGTAGTAAATTATATTCACATCAAAAGCTCTTACTTCTCTTTTTTTCCCTATAATTTCCATATCTACAAATGTTTCATAATTTTGTATTACATATAGAATAGTTACCTTCTTATACACACTCTCGAATGGTAGCACTCTAAACAGTTTAAAATTTTCTCCCGTAGATCCTACTAAGTTATTTTTGCATAAACAGATCCTAATAATCTTTCTTTGTAAAATTTTTAAAGGTCTAACCGCACACTCATTCAGACCTCCCCAGACCAATAAACCATATTGGAATATTGATTGGAATAAAGATAAATAAATTATACGCATAGTTTGCACAGGTAAATAGTTCCTTAGCTTGGAAAAACTAAAAGTTAAAGTACGCATACGCATTATAATATTATTGGCGTGTAATTTCCATTTCATGTGTTTGTCAAAAGTTATACCCAAATACCTGATACTAGAGACCTTATATATTGTTTGGCAAAAAGTTGTATTACAACTATCTTCATTCTCACAGAAACAGATTTTTAATTCATCATAATGGTTCTGATCTTTATTAATTGAAAAGTTTATATAATTTGTTTTTTGATAATTTATAGAGAGTTGCCTATGATTGAGATACTTAATTACTTTTTTAAATTCTTTTGTTGCTATTGAGCGAACTTCATCCCATGAATTACCCGAAAACAGAAGACAAGTATCATCAGCATAAGTCACAATCTGTCCATCTATTTTTAAATCACATATAGAGTTTATGTATAATATGAACAGTATAGGGCCTAAGACGCTACCTTGCGGTACACCACATTGTATTTTCATTTCATCGCCTTTACTGTCATTGATTTGAACTAATTGTTTTCTGTTTTCTAAATAATTTTTAAACCATTTAAAACTGTTATTCTTTAGACCAAAACTTGGTAAGATGTTGCAAAGCTCATTATGATTAACAGTATCAAATGCTTTCGCTAAGTCTAAAAATATAGCCATTGTTTTTTTACTACTGTCAAGTGCATTATAAATAAAATTACTGGCACTATACAAAGCATTTTCAGTGCTCAACCCAGGTCTAAAACCAAACTGGTTTTTAGACAACAATTTATTTTTTTCTAAGTAAACTACCAATCTCAACTTTATTATTTTTTCTAGTATTTTTGCAAAATTGCTTATCATAGAAATCGGCCTATAATTATTTATATTAGTAGCATCTCCGTGTTTGAATAGTGGTTTAATAATTGCTATTTTAAGTTTGTCTGGAAAAGTACATTTGGAAATACTTAAGTTATAAATATATATTAATGGTTCAATAATATTCACAGCTATAGACTTTATTGTTTTCACCGATATTCCGTCAAAACCTGCTGCAGTGTCATCTTTTAAATTATTTATAATTTTTATAATTTCAGGCTTGTTAATTTCCTCATTAAAATACATATCAAAATCTACATCTGTATTAGTTTCAACAAAATGTTGATTAGAATTTTTTATTTTATTTGCAAGGTTAATACCAATATTTGTAAAAAACATATTAAAAACATTTGATGCTCTGACTGGATCCTCTGAAGGAATTATATGTTCATTATTGTGCATTAATGATTTAATGTGATTACTATTTTTATTTTTTGATAGAGTGAGCTCTGTTATTAATTTCCAAGTTAATTTTGGACTGTAAGAGATATCATTAAATTTTTTTTTATAAAAATTGTTTTTAGTAATTCTTAAAATTGAAGTGAAAATATTTTTGTATTTAACATAATATGAACGTAGTTTATCATTATTGGGGTGTTTTTTACTTTTAAAGATAAAGCCTGTTTTTTACGCACTGAACATAGCAGACCCATTGTCATCCACTCTTGTATATGCTTATTTTTCGCATTGGCCTTTTTAAATGTCGTAGATGAGTTAATCGCATGCAAAATTGTATGAATAAAAATATCAAAACATTTATTAACATTTATATTATAGTATAATTCCGACCAGGATTCTAATTTTAACAGTTCATTTAACTTGTTATAATTAATTGTTTTATATACATTGTTATTATAAGATAAAAGTTTGTTCTTCAATTCTAATGCCATAATTACCGAGTAATGATCGGAAATATTTGTTTGGATAACACCTGCTTCAATCCTATTATCGATGCAATTATTATATTTTATAATATATGGTCTAAACACGAATGTGCACAACCTACTGGAGTTCTAGTATATACATTAATGAACGATCTAAAACCATATTCTGATAACATGTCGAGATAATCATTGTTAATTTGTTTTGTTCCCACGATATTAATATTCAAATCACCAATAATCATATAATAACCACTCAATTTTCTATCAGCTGTTAATATACTATCGAATGAAGATAAAAATAAATCAATATCACCAGACGGTGATCTATATACACACAAAATATTAAATTGAATATCATTGACTGATAGTTTTAGTTTTATAAAGTTTGCCATTTCATAGTTATATTCATACATCTCTATGGAAAATTTCTCCTTAATAAATACCATTATGCCATCATTTTGATTTCTTTTATGTGTCGAAACATACAATTTATACCCAGGAATCTTATAATTGCAATTATCTGCTGTATGCCATGTTTCAGTAAATACAATAACATCTAAATTAGAATACTTTTTTTCACTTTTTATATACAGAATAAATTCATCAAAATGAGCATTTACACTTCTATATTACAACAAAAAACACTAATAAACATATTGTTACTAAAATTATACCTATCTTTGAATTCAGTTATTGATTCAAAGTAATTAGTTTTGTAATCCAGATAATTATTTACTACATTAAAGTTAATCATGATAAAAAATAAATTATTATAAATATTACAGACAAAATTTTTGAGAAAAGCTCACCGAAGCTTGGATAGATCTAAATCATCCTGTACTATATGAGCTTTAGAATTTTCGTTTTTTTTTATAAAAATTTTAAAATCCTTATACCATACAAACTTGAAATCATTAGTTTTTGCAAACATTCTAGCCTTGAAGAATAAGTCTCTGTTAAATGACGACAGCTCATTGTTTATGAAAATATTTCCAAAATCCCAGTTTTCATCCAAGTTCTTAGTGTTTAGTTTCCTTTTCTTAGCAATATCCATTAGTTGTTGTTTGTTTTCTATCGAGTTTAACTTTGCAATAATTTTCCTTGGTTTGTTAGTTACTTTGGAATACATTCGGAAAGCATTTACTACTGTTAATTTGACACCTAGTTCCGTAGCAATGTGTTCAACAACTTCCACACAATTTTCATTTGTTTTTTCCGGCACACCGATTATCTCCACATTAGTTATAATTGATTTTTGTTCCAGTAAATTAACTTTTTTTGTTAAATTTCTAATGTCGACATACAATTTACAATTATTTTCTCTCAAACTTTTGTTTTCTTCTTTTAATTCTTTAATCGAATTAAGAACATCCAACAATTGAGTACCAAAACCATCAAATTGTTTGCTCATAAATTTAACTGATTCAGCTAGGTCAGATAATGTTTCATTTGAGCCAATAAAGGAGTCATTGGCCTGTGTAATACCTATACTACTAACCGTTGTTGTTTTACATTTTCCGCAGCACCATCTATCCTTATTTAGTTTGGCCAGTTTCCGGAAATTAACTTCTCTCATGCCAGCACACGAAAAATGAAAATATTCTATACATTTTGAGCATTTTATATCATCGTTTTCAAATATTTCGTCGTTACAAACCACGCACAACATACTGTAGGAACGCACGCTTAATTAATATAAGATAAGAGAACGAATATCGATATGACTATGCACATTGAACGCACAACGAACTATTGTATTTATAAGCAACTGGAGATGTTATATTATTCAATAATTGTACCCACAAATGTATATCTGAACAGCATTTAATGATATTGATTTATTGATATGACTATAATATCAAGCTATATTTAGATACAAAATGAATTAGAAATGAATTAATAGAACCAGTAAATCAATATGAGCATAATATCAGCTATTAATACTTTAAAATTAATTTTACATAATATATTAGGTTGGTGATACTATAGGATTAAATTGTTTAACCACATTGTACCTTTTTGTGAGATACAAATACGAATTTGACAATACTAGTACCTATCTAAAATGTATGATGTCATATAATCGTATTTCCCCTTAATTGTGAATTTGTAAATATTTAAGTCGATACTCTCAGAGAAAAAAATATGTATTTCAAATAAACACGATGAACACAAACGGTGAATGGTCATCGATATTTTTGGGGTAAACGTTCAGAAATCGGTTTGTCGGTGTAAATAATGTAGTATTATGCTGATTAAACTGAAGCTAAATAGTAGGTATAACTTGATTGTTTTAATGTTTTAATGTGTAATGCAGCATGGAGTATAATCGGATACACCATGCCCGTTGTGGCGTACCTACCCTTTAAAATTAATCTGTTTACCGTGTACCCAACTTCGGAAAATTATATATACCACGTAGTGCACGTAAAATACGCCTTGGGGAGTATCGTTATAATTTTACCGAGGCTTTGCATCATAACAAACCCTTAACACCCTTGAAAACCCTTAAAAATCATACATTCAAAAACCAATTCAGCCCAAATGGCCCGTAACGTTCGAACTAACCATATAATCTAAATAAAATATCAGTTACGTATTCAAAAATCACACTGATTTATAATTTTGGTATGTAGTTTATTTCACGAATTCTCGGATTCAGCAGCTTAAGCCCGTTGGTTATCTATTGGACATATTATTAATAATTATTATTAATGCACATATATTATCTAAATTAAAAATTTTAAATGAATTATCCAAATAAATCCAATACGTTTTCCCCTAGGTATATAAAAATAAATTAAAGATTGTTCCAATACGTATTAGTGTTTGGATGATGTGAATTAAATCATGAATTGAGTAATAGTGTTTACCAAAAACACAAAAAAAAAATCATTAATTATTTATGTGTAATTAATGAATACTTAAATTAAGTTATAAAAACACTATATTTACTTTTTGACAATAAAATAAACAACATTTTGATTAGGAAATGTTGTATTCCAATTATGGCAAGTAAACAATTAGTATTGGTTTTACAATGACGTTATAGTAGGTATCCTATTCCCATAAGGAGTTTTTCATATTTCCCAGTACATTTTTCAAATGTAATAAACTAAGTCTAAAATTACCAAATAATTTGAAAATAAACATTAAATATATTATGAATGTACCAGTTATTACTTACCTATTATGACGTTATTCGTGGTCATTAATTGTGACATATTCTGAAAAAGTTATCACAGAAACCAAAAAAATATTACTGGCTATTTAACTCAATGGAAAATTAGAAATCGAGAGTCAATGGTTTTGAAAAAAAAATGTTTAACATTTATTTGTATGCGTTACAGCTGTAGTCTTAGGGTTGAGGGGTCTCTACAGCGTATTGTCAGTCATACTCTGTTATGCGTAATCCACCAATAGTTTTGAAAATAGATTTAAATTTTGCTTTAATTACTTCATACTTGATGCCAAGGTTGAAGTACTTACAGTTTTAATTTTCGTTTAAATTAAGGGGCCTCGCTACGGTCATTATTTAAGGGACAACATTTAGGCAATTTCTAATCTTGTCATAGCCGCCCGGGATCTATATGTTAGTTGTAAATGATTATTAATGTGAGTGAAATTAAATGCGATTTTAATTTCTTGGACCAAATAGAAAAGGTTACACTACGCAATTATCAGTAATATTATTAGTTTATTTTGGTGATTTAAAATATTTCCCTGATCAAGGTTTTTTCAATCAACCTACAGTGTGATTGTGACAATATAAATTATGTCTATTCACACACGTCTGTACCATGTGTCCGTACTGTCCGTTTAGTATCAGTGTAATTCGATTTACAAAAGTACGTTTTTCATTATTCACTTCCAAAATTCCAGTACCTACGCATTTGTATACAAACCAGTGATGCTTCACTGCAGTATTACTATAAGTATTTTGCAACTCAATTTATATTTAACTCTAGACAAATAATTGATCAACAATGGCTTGGATGTGTGCAGTCTGTACATTTTTCCTCAAAAATAGTCCCACGGATTTTATCAGAATTTTGTAACTTGAATTTTTTGATAAAAGGAATGCATTGGTTAAAAGGTCTCATCTCCAGGAAAATGTGCGTTTTTAGTTAAGTACAAAATGCTTAAACAATTTAAAAAATCTGAAAATTGATATGGTTTATATACACGTCACTTCGGATTTTAGTACCCCTAGTCTTTAATGCAATTCTGTTGCCAATTTGTATATACTTAGCCATTTTTTTTCCCAACTCCAAAATTATATCCATTAAAATTGTCTATCCACCCCATGAGGCCATGTCGCCTTTAAATCACATTCTCCAGTTAGAAAATAATTCCTAAAATTTCTTGAATTCGATTTTTTGATGTACGCCATTAATTTTGGGAAATTTTTGCCGCTCACCCGCACATAGACACCAGCTATTTGCCGTTCGAACGTATGCGACACCATCTCATCTACCGGCGACCACTAGCAATTACACAATTCCAATGTTGCTGATAAAAAGACGAATATTGGCATCCACAAACAGTTAATATCGGAATAAATAAATAAAAATTGTGTTATAAAATGTAAGTCATAAAAAACTGAATTACCTATACTTAAACATTGACTCCTTTCTCAGAGAAACAACATCAGTTTTGTGCCGTCCGATCATTCTATCAGATAAAACCTTGGACAAGGGAAGGAGAATAGCTCCAAAAATTCCAATTATTTTCAGATTCTTACCAAAAACATTATTGAATTTGAAAATTTGATCATTTTTACTGCACTAAAAGGTGATGTCAGACACACCAAAGAACACACATTATTGTTAAACTAATATATTTATTACTCCACAACTAAAACAATATGTACACAAAAAAATATTATTTAACGATACATAATATTATGCAATATAATTTATTATGCAAGAAGACAATTCAGTTATATAATTAAATAACGAATTACTGCTAAAAAGCACTTTCTGCATATAGATTAATGCTCAATATGGTATGCACGAACGAGTTTTAATTAATTTCAATACCTATGGAACGGAATGGTAATAGATTTTTTAACGAACTGTCTAGTTTTTTTACTCCTGTACAATTAAATAAATGGACTTTGAAGTAATTGCCTTCTGTAAGACTAGAAATATTGTACTGGATACCACAATAAACTTTTTACTTTTTTGTAATTAAACTGACCTGATGTAACCGATCATTTATTAGTTCATTTAGTAATTTAGTATGTATAACATTTGATAAAGTTGACTAGAAAAAAAGCTAATTATTGTTCCAATTCAATTAACGTACAAACATAAAAAATAAATGTTTACGTCCGTAAAGATACGATTCAATCGGTTATATGGTTACGATCAGACAACTTTCAACCTTTTTGAAACTAATTCGATTTTAATTAACATTTTTACTGTACAATTTGTTATTGTACCTCAAAAATCAGAAAAATAAATCACGTATTCAGCTGATATAATGTTGATGGGAAATACTTTATTTGAACATATTTTATCCATTTACCACCCCACGAAATTAAGCTGAAAAAAAATAATAATGCTCTTACAAAACTTAAATATTTCAGGTCAATGTAATAGGACCAGATTATTTACAAATGAGTTATGAAGTAACAATATTATTGAAGTTAATATAAGAACTGTGGGAAATTCTGGGAAAAATTTGCACATTCCAAGAATATTACATTAGAGTCTAACTAGATATTAGACAAATGTCAACAGTCAACTTGACTTAACTATGTAAAGATATTCAATTCCCGTTATACCAACATTTTATAGGACAGCTCACAAGGTTCAGTGTCAAACACTCAAATATTTGATTATGTAGGTGACTTGGTTACGAACACCAGTTTTTATGTAAGGAATGTTATACGTCGCTTTTTAGAGAATAAAAATATAAATCCGTTTAAAAATGCTTTTATCTCGAACAAATTCTCGTCACTTTGAATATAGTGTGGAGAGAAACATTAAATAATACAGAAAATCAGCATATATATTTCGATGATTAAACAGTTTTCTTGGACGTTTTAGACGACTTGAATGATTAAATTGAACATAAATTGATCTGAAATCCTTGATTGCATTAAACTCGCAGCATGTGCAATCATTATTTTTGTTTTTTTTTATATATAACAAGAACAATACAAAGACAAAATATTCTTTTTTTATTCAAACGAATACCTGTATAATATTTGAAAAATTTAATCCGTGATAAGCTCAGGCACTCGGCACTAATTATTTATTCGTGAAAATTTACAATATCTGCAATCATTTCTAGGTAAAAACAAACTATTTGGTTGATAAATCTGCTTTTATTTTCACATTTTTTATGCAATATATTTTGTTGTCTGTATTTTGGAAAGCGAATGAAATATTTAAAAATAAGCTCATTGCCTCAAGTATCTGAAGTTAATCTCCGATTAACACATACAATAATGCATCAGCATAATAAAGTCATTTTTTACATTGCAAATTATACAATTTAAAAATCCCTATTCATTCTAAAACTAATGCAAAACATCTATTGCTTTACTCAAAATGTATAGGTTATAGTCATCATGATTATTAGCTTGTTCAGATAATAAAATATTAATAAAAGTGGAACGGGCTTAACAAAACGAGGTATTTATAAATTATATTACTATCTAGGTATTTTTGGAAATTAATATAATTATTTTATAAGTATAGTGTGTTGTTTGACGTTAGTTATTACTTATATTACTGTACGGGAATTGTGTTTAAATGACTAAAACATATTACTCAAGTTCAAGTAAACTAAGATTGTTTACAGAAGACCATTAAAATAAGTAGAATTTTATTAATAATCATATACATATAATATAACTTGAAAATCTTAAAAGGATTCTATTTCATAAATAATAAAATATGTAAATCTTATACGTTGCAAGACAAACAATGAAAGTTATGTAAACTTATGATACATATAGAACATAATACAATTTCAAAGTATATTACTTTATTAGTATAAAAATATAATAATAATTTATCAAGAATCAGATTTCAATTCAAAGTTTATGCTAAAATGGAAAACATGTATTTTGTCAAGAAGCACACTGCACAAAATTCCTATAATACCTATTACTTGTATTAATATTATGGTCTATTTCATTCAAACTTTGATTGAAATATATCAATAATAATATGGAATGACATTGTGTCTAAGAGCTTTTATAATCTCTTCAATATGTGTATGTATAGATTATGTAAGTTATCAAAACGAACTTTTTAAAGTTTTACTTCTTATGAACAAGTAAAACTATCATTTGTAAAATATTATAATGTGTAGACCATAGGTATCAAATACCAAGTTTATTGGATTTATTGTTTTACCTATACTACTAATTGTATCATCGATTGTAATTAAGTTAACCTGTACCACTTTAGTCATACGGTAAGTTGCAAAAGTTTTAACAAAAAACGTATACATTTTTAGTTTGGAGTCGAACAAAATAGGTATAATTTAAACAGCGTAATAAGGTTCTGAATATTTATTTCGTAATAACGTCATAAGGTTCTGAATATTGTTACATAGTTTACTCAACGTGTGCATGAAAGTTGCAAAAATGTAAACAAAAAACGTAGGTACACATTTTTAGCTTAGAGTCGAATAAAGTATAGAGGTATAATTTAAACAATATAATAATGTTGCAAGGTTCTGAATATAGTTATATAGTTTACTCAATATGTGCATGTAAGTATATAGATGCCTAAGTTGGTACATCTACTATATATGCACGGGATGCTCAATTTATTATTCGAACGTTCGCTGCTTTTCATTGCTATTTGTACGGGATCGGATGATTTTCTGAACCATCGAGTTTAAGATGAAGTTATTACAGATCGTCTATATACAATAGATTTATTTTTATTGCTCGCGCATAATAATAACACAGGTATGTATATGTATATATATATTATAAAGGTACGTTTTTCGATAAGTTTATTTTTTTATCACATTCCATTTGAACATAATAATGTATAAAATAATACATTTACAATATAATAGTAGGTATATATTCCAGTGTGCATTCAAATATTACATAATATAAATGCGTAAAAGCAATATCGACATTTGTTGAGTACCTACGCTACACATGTATATTAAAATCCCATATAATAAAAGAATAATATTATTTTATGCGTTTTTAAGTGGTCTACATGCAAAAAATATAGAATCAAGAAAAAATAACAACAGTATTATCATGCTTGTACTCCAATATAGTTCAGTTGGATTTGTTTGGTTATGACAGTTACAATGTTTAGTGTTGTGTTAAGCTGTTAAATAAAGTTATCTGCTACTTAAATTTTAGTGAAGTAAGAACTTATAAAAAAAAACTCTTACAATACAGTAATAGACTCCTCTACTTAATTTGTAAATTATACATGGGACTTTCAACTATGTTTCGTCAAAGTTAGCAAACTGCTTTCCATTAATATCAGACAAATAAGGAAAATAAACCTGATACTACCCTGCCTAATACGTACATGGCCTAGAACTTACACAGAATTTAAAAAATAATTTGCATGAAGTAAAGCGCATATATGAATTTCTATGAATATAATTTGAATGCTACATTGTCCTCAAGAAAAAATTTTCATTATTTATCGTCTAAAATGTACACTATAAAATATGTACGTAACCACCTAACTTTTTATAATTTATATATAGTATATTATATATAGTATACTTTCACTGAACCCGAAGCATTATTTTCTGGAACCGGAGTCATATATTTTGTTTTCATGTCGCAGTTCTGTACCGGTAAATGCTTTTTTCTAAAACTGAAACCGGAAACAGTGGGTACCGGTAAAACCAAAAGGTCTCTGCTATTATTAGTAGGTACTTATAAATAATAAAAAGTGGGTAAGTAGATGTCGCTCTGCTGTACAGTATAGGTTTTTGTTCAATGATATAATATCGCTATACCTATACGAAAAACAATTCTGAATGGAGATGGTTTGTCAGTCTAGGATATTTTATATTATATTTATATTGTTATTACGTATAATTAATATGGTAACCGGTAAGTTGAATCAATATTATAAGATTGCAAAAAATAACTAAAATCCTTATTCTTGGTTATTTAAGATATAATTTCATCTAAATTTTAACTTAAAATAACTATGAAAACCTGGGTTTATGTATATTTGTTTGATTTTTTTGGTTACAGGATTAACTACTTACGTGCAACTTTGTTTTAAATATTCAATCTTTGGCTATAGAAGTTGAACATATTATACATTTTTTACAACAAAATAATTTGTAAATTTTCAATTTAATAAACTATGTCTACATTTGAACTTTAAAAGCAGATTATAAAAAATAAATGTATTTATATATTTGATATTTTTAACCTAATATTGTAACAATATGTGAGTGCCTTGTATTAAATTTTCAAGCATTTTAACCCAACGAATACAATTTTATTGACATTTCTAGAAAAAAAAATTTAAAAAAATAAAAATTGAAAATGTCTGTAAACAACTCGAAACGATTCAAAATATTTAGAACATTTTATGAAGTATGGAAAATGATAAAATAAACTAATGGTGTAAATTTCAACTATCTACGGTTATTATTTTTTGAATTACTACAAAATAAGGAAATCGTTTCATGAGAAATGAGTGAAAATGAAATCTTGTAAAAATATAAACTTCAAACGCTCATAAAAATTTAATTTAACTTTCCGGCAGAGATTTTTCTTGATAAAGGTAGACAAATTTATGAGGAATCTTGCATTACATTTTAAAATCTTAAATTTAAAAATTAACATATTTATGAATTTTTAACTTAAAATAATTTGCACATTTTCATGTTTCCACGTATCTTGTTGAAATTCGAACTTAACATAAAACAATTAAAATAAATTATATAATTATATGAATAATTATTTACGTTTCTTTATGTTGATGTCCCCGGATTTTAGATGTAGTTTATCTAGTACATTGTTTTCTTCTCATATTGTATATTCAGTATCATTTATGTAATTATGTAAATTCTAATTATTTATTTGTAAATTTGTAATAATTAGAAACATGGCCAAAAGTGGTTTGAAGATAATAATATAGTATTTATTATAAACACGAGTTGAAGACATATTCATGCAGATTAGTAAATAGCTATTTGTATGTAACGCAGCTGTTACCTTTTAATAATAATTATATAATTATTAATTACAAGCATTATGAGTTAAATAATTAAAATTTTAGAGTTTAAAATTAAAGCCATATATTTCTATAATTAATTCATTCTAAATCATTTGAAATTGTATTCAGTCGTTTTAAGATATTATCATGGATACTAATAAGTTATTTGACCATACTTATAGTTTCTTACGTATTACATTATTATTATTTATCTTACTTTGAACTTTGATGTGTTATGTTTGTTATTAAGTTTTAAAAAAATCTGCCTGAGTGAGGTAGCGAAAAATTGGACTCACGACAGTCATGTAGTTAAATTGCCTATATATATTGCAGTGAGAAGAAAATTCATTCTCATCATATTAAAATATACAGAGATTAATTCCCTACACAAGATAAAAGTACAAAATTAAATAATATTACTTTATATCCTTCAAGACATACTAGAATATAGTGTAAAAACATATGAAGGGACGTTATAATAAGTTATATAAGCTTTTTTTTCTTGGAAATTATTATTGAATTATATATTGAGGCATATCCTAGAAACATACGCTTTATACAAATTCAGTTAACGAATATAGTAAAATATATATATATGTATACTAAAAAAGTAACAAATATGCTGTAATACGACTCTGATACATATTATATAAATGTATAATTAAACTAATGATGAAATTGTATTTATATATAATACAACGACTATAATATTTGAACGGAGAAGTCAGAATGAAACGATTTCTGGAAAATCAATCAATAGCGAGTCATTGGAAATTCAATAAAATTTGTTTCAATACAATTTTTTATACTAATTAGGTAGTGATAAATTTAAATAACTACTGCAGCTAATAAATAATTAAAGCAAACTTATAAAAAAAACTTACTTAAAACTTTTTTCTTCGTTAATGAATATAATTAACTGCATGCAGTATACTTATTTACAATAAGTTCGTTTTATATATCTTAAGTTATTTAACTTTACCAAAACTCTACCAGACATTCAATCCGGTATTCCGGTACTACCTATCAGCGTTTAACAAAATATAAAAGCAAACTAGGTACGTAAACACAACTCATGTTCAGATAAACCTAATACGGTCTGTGGGTACTTTTTCATGTCATAATATATGTTAAACTAGCTGAATAAACAGGGTTTGTCCGTGTGCATTTTTTTTATAGACGCTATATAGTATCTTGGTTTGAGTGTATCTCATGTTTAGTGTACAGTTTTAGTATACATCAGTTCACAGAAAAATCATCGTCAGTGTACCTAGCTTAGTGATATAATTCCACCTAGATGGTCAACCGGAAGATGTGGATTGGATTTAGCACTTAGTATATTTTTTTAGTTTAAACTTTTTTGATATATCTAAAAATAATCTCCGAGATTTTCATCAAAATCAATAAAGTGGTTTTTGAGTATATGCGTTATGCAAACATAAATTTGGTTTTAAGATATAAACATATAGTTATAAAAACACATATCCTTTAGTCGAGACCATACGTAAAAGCGACGATTGTATGCATGCTTGAACCTGATCTGCCTGAGTAACCAATGACAACCGTTTATAGACAAAAAAAAGTTTCAATTTCCAACGTAAATCTCAAAATCGTCGTTCGAGAACCTCTTTAACATGCGAATTTTGGAAAATCCTTTCTTAGTGGGTATCTACATCATAAAAATAAACGACTACCTAACCAAATTTCATATTCATAAGTTCGGCGATTACGGCTGGGCGTTTATGAATCAGTCAGTTAAGACAAGTTCTTTTATATTATAGATTTGAGTATTATTGACGTAATTGTTTTACTTTAATAAGTGGTTTTTTTTTTTTTTAGATAAAAGTCTAGTCCATATATAGTCAAATTTATTATATTTATGTAACAACAATTAATAGCTTGTAACGACGATACAGTCACATAGTATAAAACGTATGGTTTACATATTTTTATTTATTTATTTTTTTGTAGAGGAGGAACGGTTGGAACGATTGGTTGAAACACGTATATTGGATTTGTTGTGAAAAATCACGGGTGGTCATTCATCGACCATCCGGGAGCTAGCAACACTGGCCGATACTTACACTCAGACGATTTCCGCAGATGAGTGTACAGACCGCGCCATAGTTTGCATATTTGTGAGTATTATTCGAGGTATTATTGTTTGCAAGTGTTTAGTACCTACACAAATATACAATAAAAATTAATGATAACTGAAATTGAATCCTATAGTCGTTTAAATATATTTAAGATTCTGATGTCTACATAATATCTATCCGACTATATCCTTGGTATGGTAATTATATCTCAAATGCACTACCTAATACTCTCTCTGAATATAATATTATATTTAACTTGTCGTTCATCCGACCACGTTACAAGCTTTAACAGTTATTTTTTATTACAATATAGAATACAAGTCCCGCTTGCGTTTAAAAAAATATATTTTACACAGGTACTTTTTATTAAAAAAAAAAAAAGTTCACTTTGGCAAATTTGGTATTCATATTTTATCACCCCATGCGCTCACAATAACAAAAATGCAAAATAAATAATAATATTTTTATTTTAGTGATACTACTGATATATAATTTTGACACTAATACTGGGCACACATGTATCCCGATTTCTGGTCTCCAAATATCAACAAAATATATCTGAATACGTCCCTGGATTTTTTTAAGATACACATATAATACTACATAGCTATTTATGTCTCTGTTTTACTTACACACAATTGTGCAGGAACTATTCTTCGGACGTGGAGTAGGTTCAAAAAAATGTAAAGAGCAAAACCACGATTATGGCCACATACTTTTTTTTACTATTCAAAAATGGAAACCCCTTTTAAATATATATTTTTAATGTTTTTACAGTTATGTAGGTATGTATTTAATATGTTATAAGTATAGTATTTTGGTACTTGAGTACAAAATAAATTGGTAATAATTTAATTTAAATTTGAAACAACATTTTAATTAAATATAGGCGTATAGCCTTATAGGTTTAACTCAATAATAAACAAAAAAAGTTGGGAACTTTTATAACGGTTTTTGTTAAAAATTTAAAATAATAAAATAAACTAAGATATTATATAAGTTTGCAATTATCAACAAAATAATTAAATTAATGAGTAATGGGTTATTATGACCAACGAAGACTTTTTAAACTTGTAATTATATTAAAATAAATTACGACAACGATAACAACAAGCAACTTGTATTTATATAACGAGTATAATAATATAACAATTATAATATATTCTATGATAGCACACAAGAAAGTGCAAAGAAAGTTCTAGAATTTCTTAATCAGGGTTCAGGACTAGAGTACCTATACTGCAGGTGGCACTGGTCATCGGTGGAATTTCTAATTTCTCAATGATTTTATATTCTAAAAGATTTTAATAATAACATAATGTATATACAATGTAATATAGTTAAATATGAATTTGATTTTGTCAAAATATTACGCTATAATAAGCCATGGAATTATATTTCCAATAATTTCCAAACTATCATTAAGTGAAAGAGAAGATTACATACATTACTAGCTAATTTTTATAGAAACTAAATAATTTTAATTAGTTATACTCTAAAATAAATTCACCACATTTATTATACATTTTAAATTGTTTTTGTTAATGATAAAATAACTGATTTAATGAAATTGAAATTATAAGCATAGGTAATAGTTGCCTATAATTTTAGGCTTTTACACTATTTTCGTTTGAATATACCACAAAACACAATAAATTTGTGTCTTTATGGTTAAAACATGAAAATTAAAAATATTTAATTTTATATCAATTTGAAGTAGATATGTCCTTGACATTTATTATCAAATTTGTCAGAGAATCCTTGATTTTATATACCTACCTAACAATAATGTAATATATTATTATGTATTTATGTGACATTAGGTATTGGTTATAACTTAATCATCTAATGCATATAAATATTAGTTTATAATAAATCAATACCTACTAATAAATAATAGGTACCTACCTATTATTGTTTACATAATTTATAATATATTCCTAGAATCCAGCTAAATATAAAATACCTAAAAAGTCTGATTTAGATACTAGTTTAAAAATGTTAAGGTTTTAATTTTAAAAAATTTGAAAAACGAGCTTGGGCTGTAAACTAGATTTATACCAATTTTAGTGGGGAGTTGAAATGTTATTTTTGCCCTTCCAAGGCATTGATATCTGGGGGTTAAATTTCCCCCCCCCCACCATTTTCCTAGGCAATTGCAGTACTACTCAAACATAACATAACTTTATTATAATAATTTATAGCAGTTGGTACTTACCTAATTGAATATTGCACTCTCGTCGATGTTTTTAATATTGATTTTTAAAGTTAGAACTGATAAATAAAGGTATTCTAAAACTGTTTATTTATCTAGGTGGCTAGGTTATCGCTAGCATTAACTTACTCTTGATAAAATTAAAATACAGTAAAATATAAATTATATAGAAAGTCGTCGAGAGTAGAGTACGGCCACACGGATACGTATTGTATTTTATTTTGCTGACAAGTTTGTACATTTTATTTAATATTTAAAAAATAACAACCGCGTTGGAAAGTTGAAAAAAAATAGAGAACTCAAATAAAGTACCAATATTATGTCTTATTTTCTATGAGTTCTGACAGTGCCGTGGAAGCCTAGAGAAAAGTGCAAACGAATGCAATCGTAATAATATTCTTATTTTCTAATTAATAAAGCGTATTTTTGTACCTAGAGTAGACTTAAGTCGTAACGTCGTCGTCGTTGTCGGTGGTGCGGCGGCAGTGGTGTGTGTTGTGCGCTACGATAATATTATTATATCAAAATCGTCTTGCTGGTCACACTGGCAACCGGTCCGGTGCAAAACGTTTCGTTGGCCGATTTCACCTCACGCGAATGTCGCGGGCGGTGTGATAATGTTAAATGTGTTTTTGTTTTTGTTTGTTTTCCGACACTTGAGTTTGAATTTCTTACCGAAAATCGCCAAACAATCTCTCGTTTTCTATAGTTGTCACACAGTTTTCATTGCATTTCTGCCGTCTAGACCTTACCTCTGTCGGTGGGCTGTGGACATGCAGAGTTGTGGTTGTCGTAGTAATAGCAGTAGTACTGGTAAGTAGGAATGTAGGATTTGGTTGAATGAAAATAACTAATGTTTCTTTTTTTTAATCATTGTCTGGTAATGTGAATTTGTTATGTGACAGGCCAGAAAACCTGTTCACCGACCAGCTACCTATGACCAACATTGAAACTGCCACCACGATGGACAAGATCGTGACACAAATCAAAACTCGGTTTAAGGTAAGCACCATTGCTCCCTCTCCCTGTTTTGGCCTCAAAATTCTGTAATTTGTAGATTGCCGGTCTTCGATGTATGCTTCGAGATAGACCTTGTGGCAGTGTAGCACCTACTAATATTTGTATTTAAGGTAGGTAGGTGTATAGAAAATCACCGTGATAACATACTGAATGGGCCATGTATAGGTGACTATACGGTATTAGTAAAGTTAAACACATAACACTGTTACACATACTTTGCAAATACTTAATTGATATTTAATTGTTGTACCTAGCCGTCTAATATTAATACATATGAATAATAAAATAATTAACTACAATATCTAATGCGGCCAAACGACTTGTGCAATTTTTAGTCCGTTTGTAAACTATACAAGATTCGGGAAGTACATAACTGTCTAATAATTCAGCTTATCAATTTAAATCAAGTGCTAGTGTGATTGAATGTGTATTGTAAATTGTTTTTTATCCAATTCTATAGCAACCATGAAAGCAGATTTATTATTGACAGCGTTCGCTACATTGAAATATTGGTAAGCCGGCACGTAGATTATTACTGTATACCGTGGTTATATTTTCATTTAAAGTATTAATCTCATTTTTTGTAACAATTAATAAATTCAACTTCATAAAATCTATTTCACCGAGTTAAACCATATTAATATGCTATACTAATATAATGTTCTCCAACTAAAATTCTTTTGCATGATGTAATAATTTTTGTTGTCCTTGACATTTATATTCATACATTTTTATATACATATATTATATATAAAACTGATGCTCTTACCCATTTTTCTTTTCAATACTCACTCCCAACTTGCATTAAATTTCCTTTTTTTTGTACCCGGTATATATTGATTAATATTATTATAATCCTTAATACAAAATTATACCTATAAAATAATAAATATTTCTTTTTCTTTTCAGAATGACGAACATAACTTGAATATGATGCCTAATGTATTCATCAACTGTATGAAAACCAACTACTATCATGAAAAAACGAAAAATCATCATAACTGTTACTGACATTTTATTTAAGATATCAAATTTATAACACATTATTTTACTTTGTTTTTTAGTATTAGAATTGTATGTTTATTATTATTATTATTTCTAAGTAGATAATTTTAAAGTGGGTTAGAGCAAGTATTTAATTAGAACCATACTATTATCAATAGAACTCTATACTGCCATTACCTTGTTGAAAGATTTAATATTCAAAATTTGAAATTTGAAATTAATCTTGTATCTTTGTACATTTTATGCTAACATTAAGCTGAATTACTTACTTACAAGATGTTATCTCATTAAAATTGGATACTTACGGATTTAATGGCCAGTTTGTTAAATATATCAATATTAGGCAAGGAGCACGATTAACAAGCTTTGTTATTTTTCTAAAGTTTTGTATTTTTCTTAAAAATTTAAGTAGTTGATAATTGTACTTCAGGGTCTCTTTGCCACTAAACTCCTTATATAAAATCATCTCATTCTCATACCACTAAATATAACTCTTGGCTATTCAATCCATTGTATGATCTATCATCATGCTAACAAACATAGATCTAACTATATGTAAATATTTTGGTTTTTTACATAAATTGTTATTGGTACTTTATTGTGTTGGATAATGGTTAAATATTTAATCTTAAGCCTTGGCATATTTGATATAGCCACGGATTAATATACTAGATACACAACGATGCATCTTATCAATGCTGTTTTTTAAGTCCGCCTGCTTCTCACTGTTTGGAATGACAACTAGCGCTATATAGGATTATTCTGTGTTAACAGAGAGAATAATGAACTATTGTGTCATTTAGTTCCTTAATCTCCTGGTTAACACAGAACAATCCTATAAAGCGCGAATAGTCTAGCTACACTGTGAGAAGGTCAGTGCTTCACTTATCACAGGTTCATTGCGTATCCTGTTTATTAATCCGTTGGTATAACAAAAATGTGACATAATAATAATTACTCGTTTGAAAAACTAAGAAATTAAATGTGAATGCTAGATTCTTTTAACACTTAATATTTATTATTTTTATTAATACTCTATTTGGGATGAATAATTTATTTAATTTTTCATTATCTATTAAATTAGTATTAAATGAGACTAAATTGCATTATCTTAAGTATTTAGAATATAAATTATTTGAGTTAAATTAGATTGATAAATAATTGTATCTACTTTACATAATAATTTTGTTATTTATTTTTACAACTTGTCCACAAATGTAAGTCTTAAAATACAGATATTTATTGTTATTAGTACATAATTTTCACATCACAATTATTTACTTATGAGTTTGATTTAGTAAACTATAAATGCTAGTGGATCTTTCTAGATACCTTTATGAACAATATAATAAGTATTTTGGATACTATATTTATTAACCTAATCGATTTTATGAAGATTGGATCACCGCAACAGTAAAATTCAAAGATTAAGTGTATTATTATGTATTAATTATTTTATATTATGGTATGTTGGTAAATCCATAACAAATGTGTTTTTGTTATAAATTAAACAAATTTAGACTCAGCTATTAACACGGAAATCACAATGTGAAATAAATGTAAAATAAGTTATGTTAGTAGTTATCTAACCTATTTCATAATTATTTACTCTAAGATTATAGAGAATATATTTTATAATATTTATTTCACTTATTTTGTCCTTAAACGTCAAATTAGATATTCTTGTGTTCTTGATACTCATATAAAAAATAGGTAAGAGTATTGAGTTACAATAATGTTATACTTAAGTCTTTAATTTAGTGCTTTACTGCTTTACTCTAAATTATTAAAATGTCTATGTGAAAAATGTATGATACTGCAGATAATAACAGGTAGACCTGACAAATATCTTTTGTTCTAATCAATGTTTTTTTAATACTGAAAATAAAAAAATTAAATTTGATATAAATCTTTTTAGAAAAAATAGCCAATTTGTGAAACTGAGTTTTATAAAAATGTTGACTGTAAAGTCATTTATGTAGGTCATGTAGTTTATTTTTGAAATCTCATTATTTTTGTTAAGTAAAGTTGATCCAATTGTAAAAAAATACTTTAAATTTGAAAAGTATAAGCTTTTTTAAATATTTTATGAGCGGTTTTTATATAGGTACTAGTTAAAGTAAATTTGCACATATATTATTTGTACAATAAGTGGTCTATTTTTGTGTCTACACTAATCATTCAGAATATTTAAAAATATTTATTTGTATTCCCTTTTCAAAACTTAGGTATGAACATTAAAGGTTTATACATTTTGAACCACAAACTTATTTGTAAATTTTCGTTATTTTGTACAATTTCGTCAACATTTAAACTTTGAACTTAATAAAAAAATATTGTGACTATATAGGTATTTTTGATATTTTTTAAATGGTACCTATTTTGCTTATTGCTCAAAATTAATGTTTTCCATTTTTTTAGATTCTGAACGAAGCGATGAATGTATTGATTTTACAATGATGTGTGTTTTTTATTTTATTATTTTTGTGTCTGTGATCACCTTTTGAGACAGTAAAAGTGTTTGGATTTTCTTCAACAGTAACTTTTCTGATAGGAAAGCGAATCTAGTTGGTATTTTCGGGGGTCAAAAGTAAAAATTTTCCCCTACTATATTGTTACAATGATATTTGAAAAATATTAAAAAACCTTGGTCACAGTTTTTATTTATAAGTATTTAAAGTTCAAATATTGACAAAATACGAAAAAATCACGAAAATTAGCAAATTAATTTGAGTTGAGAATTCATAAAAAATTTTCTTTTACAATCTAAGATTTGAAAATGTAATACATGATTATCCATAAGTTTGTCTACCTTTATCAAAAAAAGAATGTCTACAAGAAAGTCAAATTAAATTTTTATGAGCGTTTGAAATTCATATTTTTACAACATTTGATATTCACTCGATTTCTCGTGTAATTTCTCGTGTTATTTTGTTGTAATTAAAAAACACATGACTGTAGATACTTGAAAATTTCACTGAATGTTTACATTAGCATTTTCTATACACGATAAAATTTATAAAATAATTTGACTCTTTTTGAGCTGTTTACGGACATTGTCAATTTTCAATTTTTTTTTTTTTCTTTAAATATCAATAAAGTTTTATTTGTTAGGTAGAAAAGTGTGAAAATTGAATGTAAAGCTCCTGATAAATTGTTACAATAGTAGTTGAAAAATATAAAAAATACACAAGCACAATTTTTTTTATAAGTATTTAAAGTTCAAATTTTGACAAAATTTTTCAATTTTAAAATTTAATAATTATTTTGTAGTTAAAAATTTATAAAATGTTCAACTTTTGTAGCTAAGGATTGAAAATTTAAAACAAAGACCCATGTAATTAGGTAAATATATAAATTACTTTTTTCACAATAATATCATCAAATATACTTGGTAATATCATAGGCCAACTGAACGTTTTCGCTCAAAATCGTTTTTCTTATACAATGATATTTTATCATTGAATTCAAATTTAACACGATCCATTACAGTGACCCACTTGTCACCTACTATACAGCAGAGCGACATCCACTAACCCACCTTTTTTTTTTTTTTTGTATTGGAAGTTATTTTAAAAATACTAGGAATATTTAGATTCTGGACTGAGCGATAAAAAGTGTATTGATTTTACAATAATGTGAGTTTTTTTTTATTGTACCTACTTTTTTTCAAAATTGAATTTTAAGCCGTAAGTTAACTAATTCTCATTTAATTTTTTTCTTATTTTGTTGTTATTCAAAAACGAATAACGGTAGATATTTGAGATTTTTACCAATTAATGTTAATTTTATCATTTTCTATACATGATACAATTTTTAAATTATTTTAACTCGTTATAATTAATTATATATATTTAAAGTTTTCATTACTTTCTTGATTTTTAATCTAGTATAAGTATGGTAATTGAAATGAAAAAAATCTGAATTTTAAAAACTTCAAGAATTTGTGTTAAATAGGAAAATAATAAATATGAAACTTAGTAATGATATGTAGGTGGGTAATTTAGCTAGCTATAATATAAAATATTAATGAGAGGCATTTGAAGGCATCACACTCAAGCGGTATAACCATTTGAATTAATAAAAACATCGGCGTGTACAGTCTCAAAATATCTAATTTTTAAACTTTTTTCCTAAACTATGATAGCTAGAAAGTTGGTTGATAACTGATTAAAAAGGGATTATCAGTTGATACTAAATGTAGAATTAAAAATTATTTAATTTTTCACAGATGAAAAAAAAAGTTATTTTTCGCTAGATTTTCATTGAGCAAGATAGATTCCCGAAACTGGAGAACGGATTTCTTTTTTTTTGGTTTTGTTAGATTCACATTTGCCAGGAGAAGTGCAGTGAAGATTTTTAGAACTTTATCTTCAATCGTTATAGGTCACTACAAAGCTGTAAAGCTGAAAAACATCAAAAAAACGGCCAATAAAATTTGTTTTAATTTTTTGTTATGTTCTGTAGTTAATCAACTATTAAAGATAAAATTGTGAAAATCTTTACTGCACTTCTCCTAACCAATGTGATTCTAACAAAACCCCAAACGGCGAAATCCACTCTCTGGTTTCGGAGATCTATCTCTTAAATGAAAATGAAAATTATTTTTTGTGGGGCTGTTCACACCGAAATTTTTCTGGATTCAAATTGTTATACCGTTTGGATGTCATATCAGTTAATAAATTACATTTATTTGATTTGGTTAAAAAGTTTGAAAATGTAATATAATATTCTTCAGATCTTTAATAATAACAGTAAAAAATTAAAAAAAGATACATTATTAGTATGATTTTTTTTTATAAGCATTTAAAGTTTAAAATTTGACAAATTTCGTCCAAATCTCGAAAATGTGCAATTTATTTTGTAGTTACAAATTTAGAAAATTTTCAGTTTTTATAGTTATGGATGAACATTTAAAACAAGGTATCTTGTGCCTCTTATTTCTCATGTGTCTTTCATACTGTCACCAAAAAATCTAAAAAAACATGTATAGGTACATAGTTTTTTTTTAATTTCTATCTTAAGTTCAAATTTCGGATGAAATTAGATATTTAAACGAATAATAACGTTTTTAATAGCCACCCTAAAATTTAAAAATTGAAGTATTTTTACTGCCTCAAAAAATGATGATGGAGACACAAAAAAAAAAACACATCATTGTAAAATCGTAATGCCTTCATCTCTTCGCTTAAAATCTAAAAAGAAAACCTTGTTTAATGGGTTGGTGAAAATATATCATAGCTCGCAGAAATATAAAATGTGTTATTATATAGTTTATAATTTTCTATAAGTAACATGTACAATTATTTTTCTGTACATGTCTGTCTGAAACAATTCAAAATGATTAATAAAATTGTATATAATATTTCGAGTTTTTAATTATTTTTATGTTAACGTATAGAATTTGCTGTCTCTTTTTCTCACAAACACGTAACAAACACATTTTTTGCATATTTAAATTACGTGGCTAATTTTTAAAATGAGGTAAACATAGACCTATTTAGGCTATTACAAAATTCAGCAATAAAGTGTAGTGTAGGTTTTTTACTATTAACTTCTATGGTTAAAACTATACTTAAAAAAATGGGCAAGCGAGTGTCGCTGTGCTGTACAGTAGGTTTCAAGTTGGTCACTGTAACGGATGGTGTTAAATTTGAATTCAATGATATAATATTATTGTATACGAAAAACGATTTTGAGCGAAAACGGTCAGTCAACCTATGATATTACTAAATATATTTGATGATATTATTGTGAATAAAGTTATTTATATATTTACCTAATTACATGGGTCCTTGTTTTAAATTTTCAATCCTTAGCTACAAAAGTTGAACATTTTATAAATTTTTAACTACAAAATAATTTAAGATTTTGAGCGAAACGAGAAAGCTGCTAGTGGTTACAATTGTGTTTATTTCTATTTTTTTTATCCTGTATACAAAATTTTTATCAGAAGGAATGCTTCAATTTCAACATATAGTATCTTATCTTTTAGTAAATTGTATTTAGATGGTATTTTAGACAGGTTATTTTTTGATTTTCTCAATAGTTATTTAATGCCACAGGAAAAACCACCATCAAATTAAAACTCTATTTTAATTTCTAACGCTTTGTTTATCAATTATCACCATAGAAACGAATAAAAAATTGTGACGAATTTAAATATGTCTTTGTATCATGAAGCTATATGGTATAACTGCATTATAGATCTCTATACCTAATGTAACTAGGTAACGAATTACATATTAAATAACGAAGAATAATGTTTTTAGTTATTTTGTTGTTATTTATAATATTAATTCAATTATTGGGCAATAATAAATAATATCAATATAAAATATAAAATATCCAGATTGACAAACCGTCTCCGCTCTGAATCGTTTTTCGCGTACAATGATATTATAATATCATTGAATTCATATTAATACAATCCATTATACAGTGACCTACTTGTATCCTACGTCCTACTGTACAGCAGAGCGACATCCGCTTACCCGCTTTTTAAATTTTGACAAAAAATACTTCGAACTTTAAATACTTATAAAAAAAAATTGTGCCTTTTTAATATTTTTCAACTAGCCTTGTATTACATTATCACGATTTTTGACCAAACCAATACAATTTTTATCGACATTTAAAGAAAAAAACCTAAAAATATTGGAAACAGAAAATGTCCTTAAACAGCTCATAGAAAACGCCAATATCAAAATTCAGTAAAAACGTCATATATCTACGGTAATTTGTTTTAGAGTTATACCAAAAACAAAAATCAATTTGGTCAAAAACCAATTTTGAGTAAAAATTCCCGTTTTTTCTCAATTTTTTTTGTTTTTCCCGACACCTTTAAAAACTTCTGGAAATTTTACTGAAGTTGAAAATTGGAGCATTATTTCGGCTACTTATCGTGTAAACAGATACACAAAAAAAACATATTATTGTAAAATCAATATATTCATCGCTCCGCTCAAAATCTAAATACCCTTCGTATAGAGCATTAGTTAACTACTTCTGAGTAAATGTAATAGACTATGTTTATCTAATTGGAACAGTTTGGTTACAAAATTAAAATATAGAAAAAACTAATTTTGATATAGGTAGGACATAGAAAGACCCCCCTCCCCCTCCTAAATATGTATCGAGCTGTATATTAGTGGAAAAGATTATGTTAAGGTAGTAACTAAAATTTAAAATATAATTTTTAAATTATATAGAATTTCGGAAAATTGGAAAAACAGGCACTGAAGAACAGGATTACATAAATACCTAATATTGTATGTTACAAATTCGTAAAAATAAAATAAGAATAATGATTAAAGAAAAAATTTTGTTTTATATTTTGTTTGTATATATATTAAATGTATTATATATTTTTTACAGTTATATTTATAAATGTTCAGACGACCATAAATTGTTAACACAATAAAAACAAGTAGACAGTTATATTATTTTGTTATTGTGTAGTAATAGTGTATTGTGTTTAGTATTTAATAACTGATGTGAACATTTCAATGTTATAAAAAAATACTTTTTTGTTTGCCTCCAATATTTGAATGTCATGCCCTATATTATCATTAATTTTGTTGTACACTGCTGTAGTATACAGTTACGTTGCCATATAAATTCGTACTTTTTTCTGTGGTATAAAATACTTTATAATCTGACTATAATTTAGTTTTAAATATATATATTGCATATTGCTCAACGTGTACATTAATATGTTGTGCTTATAATACATTTAATTGTATTTAAACTTATCCTTAAACACTTTTATGTGCAAGACTAGTTTTAAGATAATATCGTTAAGAAAAGTGTTTTTTTTTTTATAAAACTTATGATAAAAAAAAATTAGGTTTAGGTATAGGAATACTTTAAAACATTTTTAGGTACTTTTATTATTGATGAAATGTGCACTACTATAGTAGATACTAAATATATTTGCAAAAATTGTATATATATATAGGTATGTTATAAGGAGTTTAAACTGTACAATCAGGTATTTTTAGTACATTATGACAAACTAGTAGCAATAAAAAAAAATAAAATTAAGTTATTTTTTCGGATATTAGATTTTAGTATACTCTCCTCTCATTCTGGTTGACTGAAATATATTATATATGGCATTATACGTAGGACTGGGTTTTTTAATACATACGAGTGTGTTAAATTCCGCCTTGTTTAAATCATCTTCATGGGAAATCTATCCACATCTTTCAAGTCTAAATAAATATGTTATACTAAATCAAAAACTGCGCTCGAGAGAATAACGTGGTTATTTATTTTTGTTCTTAGTCATTACCTACTCATTAGTCGTTAGTATACTATATATATTATACTTAACTCATAATATATATATTATATATAATACTATATCCAAACGACCAAACCCACATGAAAGACGAGTACGTACATATAGTACCTACTATACATGCATTTGATTTATAAATTGGATATAATGCTATGACTTTTTTAAAATTCAATATTCTTTTAAGAGTGCACTTAAACACTTAACGTTCACTCAGTTTTGAACACCTGTAACATAAAACTCACGCTTTTAAATATTACAAAAAATAACGAGTAGGTATGAACTAGTAATTTTTCCAAATCCTATTTGGTGTACGACTACCATTACAATATTTAATCATTATTATGTCACCATAATATACTATTTTGTGTTCGGTAAGTTTATATACCGGTATATGTTAGCATTAGTATTTAGTTATACGTGTTACCTATATTTTTTTATATGCATACCGAAAACGGTGAGACAACTTCTGAAAATTATCCCACTTTATTCGTACAGCCGTACTCCGAAGAGCTGCTCGCTATGATTCTTGTCGATTACATATATTTGGACGAACAAAATTGCGAAATAAAAAAACTACATTAATATGATTAATAATTAACACCCTCGTATTAAGTCTATACATTATGACTAGACGTATCAAAACGAACATTGGTCGTCGTAAAATATAATAAGTACCCACACGTGGTGATGATCTCCGGCCACATCGTGCGCCGGAGGCGTTCGCGAAAGCTAATACGAGTTATCAAATGTATTATTATATCGTGTATACGCGTTGCTCCAATAACAGTAACTGTTTATTGTTATGTGTGACGTTATTGCTTTTCGTTGTTTTTTCCGGCGTATCATTATCGTACGACCGCCACAAAAACACATTTAACTATACGTAATACGTACATATTATATTACAAATAACAATATTACTGTACCTACTTATATTTTATTTTTTCCGTTTTTTTGTACGATGTAAAAAAATATACACAGTACCTATACTATAATATGGTATACTTGAGTATAATTTAATACATATAATAATATGTATACGATTGTTTTATAAGTAGGTATTATTTTTATTTATAATGTATAGCTACACGTGATTTGAAGTTATTTCACATGTGTAAAGTTTGGTATACCTACTCAGACAGTTTCATATACGTGTGAGAGGGCAATTTTACCCCACAATCTGTTGTACTTGAATTTATTTTGTGATCAGTTTTTAATTCGACATAATATTATTCTAGTTTTTAGGACACAGTGGTTATTTGTTTTATCAAAATATACGTAGGTACCTGACCATATTTGACTGACAAATATTGTTCAGGTAAGAAAAAAAAAATTTTATTGTACATGGTTTACATTTTGATTTACCTAGTTTGTTAAATATGATTTTATGTTCTATAAAAATATACACAAAAAAAGTTATCTATTGAACAAAAAACATACCTTGTCGAAAACCATACCATAGTATTACCTTATTATTTTGATATAGAAGTATACGTCATATGAATCCGAGCTCTATTCACGTTACACTTATCCGAAATGAATATAAACGCGTTTCTCAACCAGCTTTTCTTATACATACACTGATACACACACACACTCGTATATTTATTTAATTGTTGTGGCCGAGTATTTCTATATCTAACGATACAAATCTGCACACGCCTATGACTGTGATATAATATTCATTGTATATAGTGTTATATACATTATACCTACATTTTATTCGTAAATATTTGTGTATATATTATTATTGTGCCGACGCGGTCTCCGGACCGTAAAACGCGCGCGAGAATCAGGCGGCGGCGGACTCCGTTCAGTCCGCAGTCCGACGGCGAGCGTGTTGGTCGCCGCGTCCGCGAAAAGTCACCGCCTGCGATCGTCTTCCGAATGACAAACGCACGAGTCGTGTCGTATTATATATTCCACTGGACCACGCCATCAGGTCGGGTGTTTCGCGTGTCCCGCCAACGTATATTTTATTTTCATAATTATTATAACAAATCGTAAATTGTTAGATCAGTATAAATATATAATATTATATTGGCCCAGTCGCATCTTCATTTCTACGCGAATGATCAGTATCGATATATACATTATATGCAATAGGTGTTATATTGTTTAAAATACATGTGGTACATTTAACGTATAGTGTAATCGATTTCAGTTTTTTGTTTTTTATCGTCCCAAATGTCGTACGATGACGTACTACAGCAATTTCGGTAGTGGCGGCGTGCACAAAACCGCCGTCAAACACAACGGAGACGTGATCGCATGTCACAAGTGTGGCGGATATAAGGTATTTACGGATAATATTAAACACATTTGTAGGTCTATGTATAATATAATATTATTATTGTGAATACTTTAAAGAATAAAATAAAAACTCGGGTTTGGTGTAGTTCGTTATTGATGCAATTGTTGTTGCGGGTGTTTGATGATGCGACCGACGCCGCGGATACTAATTAGTAATTTCAAAGTTTTGATAGGTAATGTAATGATGATAAAAAAAAATAAGTTTCTTCAAAAATATGGGCTTAAACTGGAGGACCACCTTCCACCCCACTTTGTGGGGAGGTAAAACATGTTAAATCGTTTTCAGGTGTTTAGAACCCTTTTCTACTTTGAAAACTTTGCAGCAGTTACCCATTAGGTTTTTCTGTATAAATTATATTTGGTTCTATGGCTCGCAAAGTTTACAAACTTAGTTAACGGTATTAAACATTTCCAAACTTTTCGAATGACTGTTATGTTTAAATATAGCCGGTATATTATATGAAGCATTGATGCCTCTATGCAAATGTACAATAACTATACATTCGTATTCGTTGTTATAAGTATATGTATTGTGTTTAAAATGTCACCTTTAAGTTTTTAACTTGTGGAAATTACTCTAATGGGTATATTCATATACTTCTAGAGTTGTAACTTATTATATTATAACATAAAATATCACGATCTAATTAGTGGCATTTCCCATTAAGATGTAATCTTGTACACTTCATAAACATCTAAATGCAAATGTTTAGAATTTTGTCTCATTATTTTTAACAAATAACGGGTATTTTAATAGTAATTGATTACATATTATATATAGCGTATTATAGATTTTGTTGTAGATAATGAAAAACATGAATGGGTCCGGAATTACTGCATTTAACGTATAACTATTTTAACTTGCCATTACAACATAAAAGTCTATTTTGTTACACAAATACAAGTCAGTGCAAGTTTAACATGCGCTAAATTATTGTGAATTATGTAGAATATAATATATTGGAAGTAAAAATAAATCCAAATTTAATTTTAGCTCTTAAAGATTTGGTACTTATGTAATTACATCTAAACTAGTGAAATAATATAACAATAAAAGTAATTTGTTATTTTTAATTTTAATAATTTTTCATGTTTTTTATGATCTTTAATTGGTTACAATAAATTATCTTAGGTTGACAATATAAAAATAGTTTTGACTTTGTATATCGCATAGGTAGTTTTAACTACATACATTATTTCAATATCGTTACTGTAATAGTATTTGTCTAATATTTGATTGCAATGTAGAGCTAACATATTGGATTTAAAATACTGGACACCCCACAGTGTTTTCCCCCGTCAAACATTTTTTTTTTTTAATCTAAAGTTTTTCTGTTTTTAACGGAATGACTCCGTTGTAAATAACTCAAACAATAAAAAATATATCAGAAGTAAAATTAGGTATCTATTATACAATATAAATTTTCGGTAAAAGTTTTTTCAAAATTGACACAGTTTATAGCCATATGAGTTATTATAAATTAAATTGAATACCTAGTTCAACTTTTACAATTTTTAACTCTACGAGGCTACACATTTGGCCATTTAGTATATTCATATAATCTAAAAAAAATATGCATGTTTCCATATTTCACTGCGTTAATAATTCGTTATAATCAGTATTAAAAATATATGAATTAAAAAAGTCAATATTAACAGAATTATAGCACAATGTGGTTGGGTATAATATATGTATTTAATTTTCAGAAATAATAATTACAAAATTACAGTGAAATGTGTTATTTTTTCTTTTATTTATTTCTTAATAACTGTCACTAGAACTTATGTATTAAAGCATTTATTTAACGTGATTTACATAAAATACTAAAACTATATTATAATAATATTTCAAACGTTGAGTTTATTGCTACAATTTTGTTTTGCTGATTATTAAATGAGTATTGAAATCTGTGTTTATTTTTAAATCGGTATACCTCGACTTACAGTTTATTTAGTTTATTAGTTCGCTAACTACTACTACTATACTACTTAAAATAAGTTATTAAATGGACATATTACTTATTATAATAATAAGGTTGGCCAATTTGTTTACAATAATAATACATTTTTTGTTTGGTTCAGCGTTTTATACTTTTAACTTATTCAGAAATGTTTTAATA
Organism: Sitobion miscanthi; assembly: GCA_008086715.1. Lineage (NCBI taxonomy): Eukaryota > Metazoa > Arthropoda > Insecta > Hemiptera > Aphididae > Sitobion > Sitobion miscanthi. Next base: position 7,723,894 of record CM017797.1, read on the forward strand.
CAGTTCCATAGAACTACATAGACACATAGTATATGTAGTATAATATATATATATATATATATATTATATGATGCTGTGTATACTTCACGGCCAGTGGTTTTAGTTGTAACGGCGTGTTTACGAAACTCGTAGTACCTACAATTAATGCAATATAACTACGATTTATAGATTATTCAAATAAATAAAAATTGAAAAAGTTAATTATTCGTAAGATGATTTTTAACAAAAAATGTATTACAATGTATATTCATACCATGCATCGCTGACCTGTAAAGAGTTAGGTACATATAAAGTTTCGCAATATTACTTAGACGAAGCTTGTTAATTAAAACGCAAATGACTACAAAAAGTAGAAGTGAATATTATTTGGCCGAAGTCACGTTTTCAGGCTTAAACTTTCGATCCGTCTACAGTCTACATGTATTTTCATTGCTGTCTCATTGCATTTATTATAGAGACCCGTTTTCTGGTAATTTATAGTTTTTCTGTTCTCATTTTGGATTTCTAATTTTACATATTTAATGTTGTGTTAATTATTTGATTACGTTAACTATATTGTTTCGAAAATTGTATAAGATGTATGCCAACAAAGTACTTAATGTTAGTTATTATTTTCAATAGATTTACTTAAACTGTACATTATCTAATTTTACGACCAGAAAAATCGATGAACAAGTTTCAACATATTATTATATAATATTATAGTTAATGCTCATATTATACTATATGTCTATATGATCTTTTGTACATAATTTTAAATGGTGATTTAAATAGATACCTACGCTTCATATTCACCTGTTGATTATCCAGTCTCCTACGTTACAAATTAAAAAATTTAAGAATCGTGTAATTTTTTTTTTCGATAAAAATTTGATCTAATTATGAAAAACCAAAACAGGTTTTTTGCAATAATTACACTAGTCTCGTGTACTCATGTAGATTTTATAGGTTTTTGATATTCACATTATTTTCACCTTACAACAATGTATATGTACACTGAAACTGCGAAATTATTTATAATTAGTTTCCAATTTTGCATCTAATTATATACAAATTGCTGCTCTTTAAATTTGAATGATTTAATCGAATCGTTCAAAAATATTGTTCAAAAGCGTTTCTGATTTTTTTTTACTGGTAAATTAATTTTCCAATTGTCGTACATTGTTAAGAGTCTCAGGACCCAGGTGGTCGCCAATTCCTTATTCACCGTTCACCGTGACGTTGTAGCTATACTATTGATTTCGACGTGAAACGTCTGTGTCTGTGTGACTTGTTGGTACTTACCGACAATTATGACAACCATTTGAACCACATTTTATCAATTACTATGTATCGGCGTATATAACTTTTGACACGGTAACGGTACAAAATAATTATCGTCGAACGGACGTCGAATAAAATGAATGATTGTCTACCGAACTTATTGGGAAGGTATACAATTGGTTTGGCATGGAAGTAATGTTATTAGCGAATGTGTATTATATATATACGTATATACATTCGGTGCTTCGTCGTCACGGACATCATCCCGGGTAAACGTAGTAGATAGGTAGTTAATTATTTTTCGGTGAGTGCATGACAGGGCGTACTCGTGTACACACGGTAACAGACTGCTTTTGTGACCGACAAAAATCGTTCTGTCTATTTTTTGTTTCATTTATAAATATAACGTGCAATATTGTCAATCTAATGATACGCCCATTTTTGAATTTTTTTTCATTCCACTGATTTCAAATTGTACTAATGGTCATAATAATAATATATCGCGCTCGCTATTGTTTATTTCGCACAATACCATAAAGTCGGTTTTTTTAATATCGTCGTGTTACAACTATTATATAGCAAAATTCGAATTTTTTTTTTGTTTCTGTTTAGGATGAATGACTTACATGGAAATAAAGTATTTTTTTTCCACCAAACCGTCCATTATAGAATATATGTCTTTATAAAAACAGTTACAACCTTATAAATACCAACGTGATACATATAATATATTATATATATATTATGTAACAATAATAATAACTAAATATTGTATACACAAATATTTATGTTGTAGGTATGTACGCGCGAAGTAGTGTTTCTTATTTTCTAGACGAATTTTTTTGGTTCATTGTGACACTTAAACCATTATAAACATTTATAACACTATATAGTTTTTATGTTTATACCGTGCAACGTGTATCTTTCCTGCTGAAGTATACATGTATATGCATGGCGAATCTCATTTTAGTAAAACACGAACACCATAAAATCAGATACATAATTACATTAAATTGTTGTAACTTTTGCAAAACCGTCGTCTATTTACACATTTAGATGTCAGTAGGACACCCATAAATTATTCCTACATATTATTATTACTCACGTGATATTTTAGGATAAAAATTTAATTTCCAAAACAGCTTCACACATGGATTCACACATGTGAATTCTACTTTTTTTTTCTCCAATCCAGTTTACAGTCCATATAATATAATGCATGGACGACAAAAGCCGAATTTTAATTTGGTTTTTGTGTGGGTTGAGTTTATGTGTATTAATTTAAGACGTTATTCTCAATTAATTACACCTATTCTAGGTGTCTCTTTTGTTTAGATTTCTCGGGGCGATAATTACATTTTATTAGTTTTTCTTAACACCTATAGTTTCGTCGCCGTGTCCATATAATAACTACCTGCAATTGATAAATTAAAATTAAATAGACCCACTTCGTATTCAAATAGGCTCGTGGATTTATTTCGTCAGTGTTTTATTTTTATTTTTTTCGACTATTAAATCTGTTTGATTTATTAGTATCAGTTTCATAATTTAGCTGGTAACTACCTACCGTATAATTTGTATTCGACCGATTTAATATATAAACAAATGCAAAGATGATTCCTATTAATAGTAGAATTTTTTTTTTTAATTCGAACGTGTGTCGTAATATATAAATCAATTGAACACATTTACTCTTGTTCTCGATTTATTATAGCATTAACGAAACCAATCTAATTTAGAGGTACACGTATATACATCGCTCGGGGCTATACCGCTGATATGAGTTTATTTACTCCTTGCTTTAATAGTGTCGATATTATACACGGATAAACCGCAGTACCAATATTCGAAAACTGTGCATGAGTATATAATAAATATGTAAAACGGGTTTGGCTGTCTCGTAAATTTTGTTCGTCGTATCATATTAAATACGCGTGTCATATTTTGAGTACATTATTTTTTGAACAATTGTTTTTCATATTTTATGTCTTCTTTAACGTTATTATGCGATTTTTTCAGGAGTGCAACTTTGTTTTAAACGCCTGATATGCGCAACATAACTGGACATATTTTTGTTAAAGACATGCTAATATTAATTGCATTTGCAATTGTTCCAATACTGGAAAGTATTTTCAATTCTGGAATGAAAAAAATTGTATTATGTTCAATAAATTACTATGATACACTAAAAATGTAACTATTTTAGATCTACAAACAATTCATTACCTTTGTAATTTAAACACGTAATCTATCAACATTCACTTAAGCACCTCGTTCAATCAATTTGCATTTTACTTCGTTTCAAAATATAAGGGTGGCCGTTCAGCAATTGCAAAAAAAAGCTATTGTATACTCAAATAAAAAATACATCACTCTTGGCTTAAGTGAATCGTAAAAGCTATTGGCTTCGACATATTATTATGTTTTTTTTGTGTTGTGAGCACTTTTTTAAATATGCTTCAATTCTTTCATGCAATATATAGTATTCAATTTATCGGAAATGGTATGTAATTTATACTTTATTGATATCTAACAATTCCTTTTTGTTTATGAAAACAGTTCTTTTTAAAGAAAATGGTTTACTACAATATTCATAGTACATACCATATTTCCATACAACGAACTTACATTTAACAAAATGTTCTATTTAACGAAATATTTTTGAGAACAAAACCAAATTAGGACCAAATTTATTTAATTCTATTTAACAAATTTCTCTAAATCTAATACGATTTTTTTTTGCTTCCCATGAGACTTATGAAATATGGACGTTTCAGTTTATATTCAAAAAAAAATTATCTCATTTTGTTTCGTGTTCAATAATTAAATAAGCTTCTATTCAGTAAAATTCGCATTTGCATATCATATCATTTTATTATTTAGAAATTATTTTTCATTAGTTACCTATAATTATCGGTATTAAAAATTATACGCAAGTACAAATTATAAACACTCAGCATAGTTATTTGAATATATTATTTATAACGTTTTTAGAATAAGCGGCGATGGTAATTAAAAACTGATTTAAGATGAGTCTCATCGACATTTTGATGAACACATATTATATTATGTAGGTACCTGTAGAGTGTAGACTATTCTGTAGTATGCATAATAATACGATAATATTATTATAATGTAGGCAACACAAAGAGGACGTACTAAGTCTACCCACAACTATTATATTATAAATAGGCATTCTATAAAGTATAAAACGACTAATTACTTTGGTATGAGATCGATGATTATAGCCTGTAGGAATCGAAGTTCGAGTCATCTTGGTCGTCTAATGTGTATAATATAAATTAGTGTCTAAAAAACCGCGAACTTTAGCAGCTAATTGATACATTCGTATTGGTTTTGTTCAAAGCTGTTACTAAAATTCAAATTAGTATAAAACGGCCAAATAGGTATTTAAACAGAAATTAAATTCTAGTAGGGATGAGCATATTATAATGTTACATCGGTTGAATTTGAATTCGTTCCATTCTAGGGATATTATTTAACGTTATTCGTTAAAGCTATTTTACCGCAGTGTAATCTAAATATATGCGTATTTAGACTTGCTAAATATCCGACGAAACTAAATAATATATATTAACCCTACTTTATACTTATGCTAATAATAGTAAATTAAAATATATTCATATGTTTTTAAAACTTTATTATGCGTTTATAATATTAATTAGTAATATAATTATAATACATATATATATATATATAACTTATTGATATTTTGTTATCAAATAACTTATTGGCAAATTGTTGTATTAATATAAATAAATGATAACTTTGCTCGCAGGATAAAGGTTTTTGAGTGTCTATATGTAATATAATATAATATATCATTAATTTATTAGGTAGGTTACTTAACCTACCTATGTGTAATCTATAAAAAAATAATTTCTTGATCGGATTTAATACAATATGAGATGCCTTTGGGGTTAGCTTTTAAAATATTTAATGGCCAAACAAAATGTTATCCAGTTTATACATGGTTACTACCGAAATTATTTATATACATTTCCCATAGGGTTGTTCACTTTTATTTTTGTTTTTTCGTGGTCATTTTGTTTATACAACAAATACATTAGCAGACCTCTGATTTGAAGCTACCTATAATATATTATACAATTCGATTTTAATCTCTTTTGGCGGTTGATTAAAATTATATAATGTAACAAATTTTTCGGAATGGTAAACATTTTCAAATGTTTTTGTTACAAATTTATAAGTAACCATACCCGTTTATTAAAATCTTGACTATTTTTTAATATTTCGTTCGCTGTGATCTACATAATCATTATTTGTATAATATACAATGATGTTTAAAGACACCCGCCCCAATGGTTCACTCAAAATATAATATTTCTCATTTTTGTTTTTTATAAAAAAAAAATTAATTTAAAAACAAATAACTCCCTCATCCCTCGCCCACCTACTTGTACGCCCGCGGCCGATACGGTTATGGTGATGATGATGTATACGCGTATATTGTTTAATATTTTATCTTAAATGAAACAATAAACGCAGATAAATTGTTTTTTTTTGACGATACACAATGTAATGAGGTGTGCGCACAAAATCCCACAGCAGAATTTCAAAAATAATACACTCATGAATAGTATTTGATATTTTGCACAAAATAATATTATATTATATTGTAACTATGTATATAGGTATATATATACAATATGATGCGAGGACCGGAGCAATAAATCAAATACCTACTCGGAACAATCTAAAAGCGCCACGCGCGCAAATGAAATATTGCCCTAGGGAATTTGTATGCATTTCGAATTGGGTTTTGGAGCAATTAAAACGTAATAAAAATTTTAGTAGCGTTCTGGCCGACAGCGGCAGTAAAATATAATAATAATTTTCGTCGTTATGTATAATAATATTATATAGGTGTAATGGCAAATGATTACAAGTTTCGTTAGATTTTATTATGTAGAATCGACATAGAGTAATAGGCGTAGTCAATATGTGTAATATAACATTATACATATAGCATCCAAATTGTGTGTTAAATACTTTTGGAGATTACATTCAAATTATATACAATCCCCACAGGTTATGTAGTGCAATATTTTTACATAGGTAGGTATATTGTATCGCAGGTATGACTAATTTTTAAATTCATATCCATAAACGCATTCGATTTATTTTGTCAAAGATATAGGAATCTTCTATACACATATTCGCGATTTTAATCAAAAATATTTAATTTGTGTATAAACTATGTACTATGTAGATAAATAGGTACTCAACGGATATTATAGTAGATTATACACACATTACCACGCGTCTGCGCATAATCAATTAGCGATGTATTATATTGTGTATTTTAATTTATGTTAATATTTCTTTACGCGATGTCTACAATTATTGCCAATAAATCATTTTATTTTCACCGAAAACAATCGATGGTAATAATAATAATTTGGAGCAATAATTTTAACGACCACACTCGAGACGACTTATGCGAATAATAAATACATTTAATTTCACACCTTAATAACCCCTTCTGGAGCCATTCAATAAAAGCAATTTAAATTATAATTATTATCCGCAGTCTTTCAACGAGAAATAATGTTTGCTACTAATGATGACGCGTCGTCTTTGCCGGAACATTCATTAAAATTTAAATTACTCTTCCTTTATATGGAACCAATACACTGCAGTTACGCTTGGTTTCTAATTAAATACAACATATACAATATACATCGATGACCACGAGCATATTTGACGTTGTTATATACCTGAGATCGTATACAATATATTTATATATTGTATGCACATACAGGTACCAGCGTACACCCACTTGGCAAGCGATTTGATGGGTCGGATTGTGAACATATACAGCACTGTACACATAATATTGTGAATCATCGTGTATTGTCGAAAGGTTTTTTAGTCGTACTGCTATCTATTCGGAGAGGGATCCGCGCGCGTGAACGAGATGGTTGAAAACTTTTCGATATAGGCAATCGAATACAGCTATATAATAACAGTAATAATATTATACGGTTCGGCGTGTCATATTATACATGGGACGTCTTTTCGGAGGGATAAAATATGTTTTATTCTGATACACGAGTTTATTAACGATCTGAACGGTACCTATTAGTGCGTACTTCAAAGGGATTTTGAAAAATAAAAACAGACTCACTCTGATATTCTTGTCCACACATATGTATAAACCACTGTCGTCATAATACATCATCGCTTCGACCAAGTGAACCGAAAAATTACACCGTAATCCTTTTTGGCACCGTTCCGCACGTTTACAATAGATTTCTTTCGCGTGTCAATATTGCGCGAGGGTTTTTACAATCTCTAGTTTCGTCAAGCCCGTGCAATATATATAAATCATAAGTCATAATAACTCATACGATTATGAATATATATATATAGGTACACTAGCACACCGCCTCGGAGCGTCGCGTTTCTAAGACAATGTTTTATCATACATAATATTATATACTCGTACATATATTATACATTCATACAAAATAATATGTGTACGCGTATGCAGGTAATATTATATACAGTTATGCATAAAAGGTTTTGGTGCAGTGTGGCGTCTATACGTATAGATAGTTACGGTATATACAGCTATTATATGTATAACAGATGTCCCCCGAAGATTTACTATATGTCTGCGCACAACACAAACTTTATTATACCCTGCAGGGTCTGACTCGAATAAATCGGGGGCGAGCGCCGCACGATCACCCGATCCGGGGTCTAACCGTAGTATACCCGCGATCGTTATTTTATCTTTCTACGCCATTCAATATTTTGTTCCACCTCGTTATAATAATAATTGTAATCTCGGCTATGCACCTAATAAATGCTTTCAAAACCAAATTCAATATTATAACTTTATATATTATGTATACCTACGTGTAATTTAATATATGTATAATATATATCAATAATTATTATAGTGAAATGTACACGTTGTTTGATTGAAATAATTTGCTCGCGGTAAATGATGACCTATAGCTAGTATGTATGCGTGTGCACTAAAAATTACATTGCGCATTCGAATTTATTAAAATCTACCACTATCTACGATGTATACGAGTATAATATTATAATTTATTATACAACAGTACTTCCTACAGTGAAATCCTCGATAATTTCCCAGCCAGCATCAAGTCAGCATAGGTATAACATATCAATAAAAAAAAAACAAATCTTTTTGAAAATTCACGTATTATATATTATGCAGAATGTTATTCGTGCTGCGCAGTCTACGTTCGTCTGCAGTGTAGGTATAAGGTTAACTTACTGACCTATACTTTTGGCCGCTCCACAAAGTCAATTATATTATACCATGGTCATGTGCGCACGTAGTTTGACAGTCTGACATAAGTCATAAAAAAAGCCTTTTGGCCGATATTTTGACGTCCATCGGTTAATTAATAGCGTTTGTTTGCTTTCTGCTCACGTGTGGTCTTTTTTTCAGTGTGACGTATGGCTGCAATTGGTCGTGTAAAACGGTCAAAGAGAATAATATATAATAAACTTAATGTTATGTTTAGACAGAGTTATAAAATAACTGGAAACGCTAATTTCATGAGTTAATTGTGGTGTTTTTTTTTTAACGCGTTTTATATTTGAGGTAGGTACTTACTACCTACTAACAGTACCTATAGGTTTGCAAAAAATAATAGGTTTTTTAATTATAACCCACGCTTTTAATATTTTAATATTAAGCTGATGTATACATTTAGAATAATGTACTCAATGCGTTTTGTTAATAGGTACAAATATATTTAATTATAGGTATTGGTGTAAAATGAGAGTATGCGACAATGTGGCGATCTACTCCGCTCATCTAACTCTATATTGTTTTGTGGTATCAACATTTTTTTTAAAAATATATTCTATTTTGATTGAAAAATCTATAAAAATAAATATCCGTATGTCGTTAAGATATAAAAAAAATAAAAAATAGTAAAAAGTTATAATAATATGATATATTATACTATACTTCATTATATTATATTATACTGCAAACGGCATAATATAAATACATTGTTTTTTTAAAACTCAAACATTGAAGTGTAATAGCTAGTTTAACGAATCGTCTCGTACATATCATTTCGACAACTCAATACATTGCTGCGGGATACAGATATGCAATTGCCCGTGTCGTATAGTCGACAGTACTCTGCAAAAATGTTTCGACGCTCCGCTGCGCTTTACAAATAGTCTATATTATTATACGATTCTAGATGTGACGTGTACGATGGGATAACCATTCGGCAGTTGTGCACAATTTTATAGGGTTATAAAGAATATATTATATTTCATTTTAAACCTATATACATATAGGCTATATATGATATGCTATGTGCGTATAATATATTTATTTGCATAAAATCATGACCTAGGAATATTGCATTTTTTACCCGCCTGCAGTGTCTTTTTATTTTCGTCGGCACATACCCGATATGTGGGCCCAAATATTTAATAATTCGTCGTTCCTATAATGTATGCATGTAATACACCGCCGCGAGTGTTATAAATACACCCACGAACAATTTTATTACATTTATGTTTATTGCGTCTGAAACGTTTATTGTTTTCATCGTAAAGTTAACAAAACAATCATAATACTATAATAAATAAATAAGTATATGTCTACGTTTTCCATTACATTTATATGCATGTACATAATTTAATATTATGGGATCATATATTGATGTTGGGTTTTTTCTCTTCGAAAATTTCGCACACTTTATAGTTACACATTTTTTGGTTTGTTACATAATTGCATATAATGTATGTTAAAATATGACCATGGAATTAGTTTATTTTACTCTTACATAATGTTTTACAAAATATTATACTTGCTAATTAATAATATTCGTTATGCTTGCAGTCTTTGAATACATTAGTCTATACTCTAGTTATAACAATAATTAAAATAATATATATTTCCATTTTGGTTGTATATTATTTTAAAACAAAAATTATATTATCTATTGGTACTAGAAAATATTTTAATTAAGTTGATTTGAAAATTAATAATTATGCACAATTTATGGGTGATGCAAATAACCCGTCATTGTGCAAGTTGGGAAAAAGTTATCTTGACCATTGAATTATTGTTTTCAATACCTAATCCTCGGCCTATATTATATGAATATCAATGTTGAAAATCGGTTTTTTCTAATAATATTTGTCACACATATGTACTTACCATATATTATAGTACCTACTATAGTGTTATATATTAGACCTTAATATAAATCACAGTGATAAAAATCGTTTATCGTATGGGTTTTTATTTTTAAAGTGTAATAATTGAACAAATTGAAGAATAAAAAATAACGAGCTCGAACTTTTTAGATAAATTATTACTATTTATTAGACCTGTATCATATAATATATTAAAACTTTTCTCAAACAAAATAGAGTTTTTTTGTCGTTTATAATTTTTAAAAATATAAATTAAATACATTTTCACAATAGTTGCAACAGTGGGTATATAGTATATACCGTATATATATGTATTACGGTTTGTGTAATTTATGATTGTTTTTCAAAATTCATAACGTTAAACACTGAACATCGACATGAAAATTCGTATATATTTTGTTGAAGTTTACTAGTTTATCTAGAAATATAATTTATATATAAATGTAGATTATAATATTTTTTAGTTTCGAATTGTCTTAATAGAACGATTTCGTGGTGGTACTAAATACTAAGTACATAGGTATTTAACATCAATGCTTATAATCTATATCATATACCTATTGGCTATTTATCAATGTACCTAATCTACATATTATAAGAATTATACGGTAGTATTAAATTAAATTAAAATTCACAGTATTTTTATTTTAATTATTTCGAAAAAAAAGAAATAATTTTTATTTTGATCTTTTATACAAGTATTTTTTGATTAAATTATTAGTTTTTAGCTATAAATTATAAAAAAAATAACGTACCGTCAACTTATATAATATGTAGAATACACATAGGTCTTAGGTACATGCATACTATGAAAATAATTACGCAAGCCATTCTTTGTTATTTAAAAATACGGAAATGTTTTATGGTTTTTAATTTAAATAAAAAAGCTCAGGTACTCTTTTCACTCACATAAAAGTTTTTCGATTAAAATAAGTACGTAGGTATTCAACTTTGTTTTGTTGCGTCGTTTTCGTAATAATCTGCCATAACCGAATATATTCTTATAATATAGCGTTGTAGTATAAGTATCGCGTCTATCCTTTCGCCGCTTTCAGCCATATATAGGTGTTATATAATATAGTAAATGTTAAGATAGAAAAAAGATTAACATTTTGTCAAAATACATTTGAGTGGGTGTCTTGTGATCTAAAAGTGAAAATTCGACGTTTGCTATTTCTTTGATATCATAATTCATAATACATATTATACTATAACAACAGCACTTACCGTCGGCCCTACGCTGCTGTCCAAGTCTTTCGTCTCCGTGTACATATATACCAATATATTTATAATAGTAGTTTATAGGTATTTAGGTAGGTACCACCTACATTTACGTATATTGTCGAAGTCTGCGTCACGTAACACGCGTTTTTCATCGGCGCCCCGAGGTCTATTGAAAAATAATATTATTTTAATAGCCCGGTACGATATTTTTATCACCTCTGTGTATACGTGTAATAATAATAATAAAAAGACTTAACATCAAAAACGAGAAAAAAATACCCGTAACAAGTGTTTAATCACATATTATATACATATTATACATAATGCGGTGAACCGCCGCCGCCGTCGTATATTATAATATAGCCGCCCTGCTATGTCGTTATATATACATATTACATAGACGATTTTCCCGCTGACGGCTATAATATGTGCGCTAGCGGAGGGCTTAATTGATCGAAATCATAATACGCGCTCTTTATTTCCTCGAGCATCACATGTATACATGTATATTGTATATAGTAGGTAAGTTTATACACTCATCGTAGCTATTTAGTCGTTTAAATTTTTTAAATGCCGCTCGGGATCGAAATATATTTCATAGCCGTCGTGATATAGGTAGGTGTATATCCCTAATGCTTTTGAAACTTATATATTTGAAGTAGGTACCGCTAAGTCCGCGTCTATGATACTATAAAAAATCGTATGAATTTACGGTAGCGGACACTGGTATTAGTAGGTACAAATAATCGTCGAGCATAAATCCCGCAAACACGCAGAGTGACAAATTGTCATTAAAAACGACGTCTATGAAGATAACATTTTTTAACGACGACTGACGTCTTATTTTCCTATGTTAACATTTTTATATAACAATATAGATAGTTTAAAAATACACATGTTTCTCTCTGCGTGTACTACAATTTGCATAATATAATATGTACATCTAAATATAATATATAAAGTGAGTAAGTGAGTTCCACTAAATCTAATCAAATTGGCATTTTGATTCTATGAACTGATTGTTTTAATTCCATAAAAATATCTTTTTGATTACCCTTTGATATACTATAACTATACTAACAAAACCAATTAATTTTTAAATTAATGATATACAATATACATTTTATTAATACAAATAAAACATATTTGCATATTAATGAAAAAAAAATGTACAATAAATAATTGGATTCGGGTGCTTAATTTATTTTCCATATTAGCCTAAAATTAACACCTATTATGTATAATGGGTAACTCATAATTAATTTACATTTTATTCCGGAATTAAACGGTAACCTTTATTTTTACTTCAGAATTCACAATATGTTATATATTTATATATAAATATAAATATAGAATAATAAGTGTAAGTGCTGACAGTGATTATGAGTGACGGCATTAAGAGACCTTCCTGTGAAACCACTTCGAAAATATTAACCTACTTGTAATAATTGAAATTTTCTATCTCAATAATTTTGAATATGCCCTTTTAGTTTTTTATCTACCTAGTTACTTATTGAGTAACAGCATTTCCTCGTTGTATAAATTACATTTCTCCAACACCCCAATGTCAACAATATTCCATTTCTTGTATAAAGAAAACCAATAAAAGTTATAAGCATTTAAAAATTAGATATGAGAAATGTGTAACATTTTGAAAACCTCGGCTTTTTTCCGGCTAAATAGTTTGTACCTATGTGTATTAAAGTATTCATAAAATTGATTCAACTATGCTTTATACTGTAATTTTAATAATAATTTTATTTACATAAATATAGTATTATGATTTGTTTATTAGGTTTTTCAGTTTTTATTTCTATTAACGATGATAGATTCAATAAATCAGTGATAACATAGCGGAACTCACTGTACTCACTCCATACCCACATTATGTGACGTTAAAAATTTATTCAATGTTCTTCTCTATGTCGCTATGTACCTTGGTTCGATATTGTTTCTTATATTTTTTTCCTACTGTCTGCTGATCTTACAATGTTAAAGGAACCAGATAACGTGTTCTGATTTTGTTTGAACGTATTTGATTTGGTTTGGTGTATGTATACAGGTATTTCATATAGCGCAGTATACCAATTAAGAAATAAATTATGTGTGGAGAATAAAATAAATAAATAAAATAGAAGAGTAATGGTTCGTAGTGGTCGTACTATTAATTATCAGGTGAGAATACATGGTTATATTAACAGAATGGAACAGTTTTTTTTTATTTATTAAAGGGACTATGGTTAGGTATAATATATATATATATAAGACAAATATAAATAGCCAAGTCATGCGTGTGTGTATCTTTTTAAGTGGCTTATTTTACTCAGCATAATATTTAGCCCACAGACGAGTTGGACAAATATTTATTTATTTACTTTGTTTCTGCCGGTAGGTATAGCTATGTACCAGCTAAGCACGTATTATACGTATCTATATTTATATGATACTACCTATACACTTCAGCAGATATACGCGTTATAGCCGTTAAGATTTAAATTTGTTTTCTATTATGTTATGCCGCTTTTTATTATTATCTATCAGTGTTATTAGTTTGTTAAAAATAAAACTCTTGACAACATGATTATTAGTTACCTGCAGCTTGTTATAATTATGTTAATGATTTGATTTTCTTGAATATTTATGACGTTTTATTTCTCTATATACGAATCCTTCTGTCGTATATTATATACCTAGCGTTGCAATGTTAAAAAACAGATACACAATAAATTGTATTTAACTATCCATTTATTATTATATTATATAGGCGCGCTTTAAAAGTTCGATTATATATTATTGTTCGTAAATAAAAACCGTATGTATACGTTTTAATATGCTGAACAGACTCAAGTAATAAAATATAGGTATGGGCCGACCTTTTTTAAAGCCCATATGTTTTCTGCGGGTAATCGCTTTGAATGGACTTCATATATTTTGCTATAGTGATTTTTTTTCACTCGATTTCCGTAATAAATATATTTGACCCTAGTTGCCGTAAATAAAATATACATCGTAAATCCGTTTATCCGGTACCTATATACCTATACATAATTATATACCTATTAAATATGTATGACTTATACATATTATATTGTACCTATAATTGTATTATAGTTGTAACGTTTCCTCGTCTCCTCCTTTACGCAATATTGCTGGGAAAAGACTTCATGATAATATTATTCGTATGCGGCCGTGATACGAAAACGGCAAAGAAGTCGATTCGTACCAAAAACTCTATTATATACCTACGTAGTTTATATATGTACAATGTACATATAGATATATAGTATAACCTATATACTATCTATACTATAATAGTATAATAAGTGTACTCAGCGTGTAGAAAAAATATTTTTTAATTTTTCTGTATTGTACGTTCCCATTATGTACCTTTATTATACATTATATACCTACGGGAGACGCAGTGAAATTGTATTAATTGGTTTTTGTTCGTACTTAGTAAGATTATGAGACGACGGCGATTTGTCGTGGTTTCGGTCTTTGGCCACCATTAACGCCTGACAAGATGAAATTATCCCTGTAGGCTACATATATCCGAGATCGAACGTTACATAAAACCACTTTAGGTATCGATTTAATATACTTAGTGGAATACATATCGTATTTTACGATAACGTTAACCTTATTATGGTTAGATTGGCGGGAAGACCACAATAATAATATTACCTATGCGATAATCGTTCAATAATTCTGCAGTGATATTATGTTATGTGTAACTACACAGTTGCTTAGTCGAATAGTAGACTATGTTGTATCCTTGTCTTTCAAAATACATAATGCTATATATTACGTATATTATAGTACCTACCTATATATTAATCACGCGAAAGACCCCCGAGGACAATGCACAGCATAATTTAATATATATCCTATTTTTTCCCTTTATTCTTCGGAGGTTTTAAATAACGTGTACATGGTGCATAAACATAATGTATATATGAATATTATATAGCTGTAAAAGTTTTAAATAACTTTCGTATACATTTTCTGCAATTCTTTAATTAAGTTTCGCTTATTGTGTAAACACGATTTGTAATTCTTTTGTCCGACCTGCGCGCGGTATCGCGTGTGCTGCGCGTTTTGAATATCTAATAATAATAAAATAAAAAAACCGAGCGGATGCTTATGTATAATGTATTTAATGTATATATGTATACACTATAATATATAGTATAGTAGCACTTAAATTATTAATTGTTAGATTTTCTCGTTCACTCGTTGTGTTTATATAGTATAAATGTATAATATAATCGCGATAATATCAAATTGTGTATATAGTATATTATATAGTATATACTTTTTACTATATATATGCACAAGAGGTAACGATCTCTTTATTTATTCTCTGACGTTAAACTGTTAAAGCACGACTTAACTTGGCTGTATTGGTATATAACAGCAAATAACTGCATTTACTAAATAAACACAACGTTTTATTTTCGTTTACTGCTGTTAGAGTTATTTTGTGAGTAGCTAGGTATGTGTATTATGTAACCTATATATTATAAATGATGTGTATATAGTTTAAGTAAATTTTAGAGTCAAGCTAATCAACTCTAAAAAAACGGTCTCTGCAGGTAGTTAACTAGCTTCGGATACTCCGAGTTTTCACATTTAACACGAATATACGCATGTATATTATACACTATGCTGTACGAATTGAAATGTTTATAACTAGTAAACACGATGCCCGTTTCGCTCATCCAATTACTTTAATTGATTTAATTAAAACCTATATAAAAATACGCGACGTGCATTGAAAAAAACTGATACAGCTATTTCCCGATGTAAATTAATATTTTGCCCAGGTCCTTAAATCATATAATTATCAAATATTTATTACCCGATGGCAACTGATACTGTATATATACGTATATGTTTATAATATAATATATGCTCTAATATATAGTACGTTTTTCAAAATAATATTTACAACACGCAGCCAATTCATACTATTCGGTATTATTAATAATTTGCAATTTTTATTTTTATCGGACTAATTATTATATTTTAAGCTAATCACCCTCGTCCACAATAGTACACATTTTGGTGCAATAATTACAAACCTGCTTAACAGCATAGCAGTCTAAATTTAAAATACATTGGAACGGTATAATATACGACGAGGACTGAATTTTAATGTTTAATAACGACCGTCTAGTGCTGTAAAAAATTTAAGTAATACGTAAAGAATTGTTATTTGACGAAAAAAGAATAGTATTCCGTTAGATATACTAACGAGAACCAGGCGATACTTTTTTATCCCAATTATCTTTTTCCAGCTATTCAAATTCTCATATCCATGTCGTGACTTCGCTTATATTTTGTACACAATATTATTATATCTACTTTGTATTTGGATCATCAGTGGTTTTAACAGATTCTATATAATCTTTCATTCCATTCAAGTATTTCACGTTTGTAAAATCTTGTGATATTATTTCATAGGCGTGTTTAACTATAATATACGTTTTTGTTATCCTAGCATAATAATGATAATAATAATAATAGTATATACGTGGTGTGTGCATACATACCACCATACGTAACAATACCATTAAACCAGTGCTTATTCGGTACGAAATTCTAGATTATATATTATTTTCCATGTGAAATGTATACGCAAGTGTACATAATATATAAGCGATGTAGGTAAGTAATTCATCAGCTGTGGGTTTTTGGTTATTCGTTTAGAAAGCGAATTTTCGTATGTGTTCTGTGACTCTCGGACGGATTTTTTTAAACGATGTACTAAAATGTAAAATACATTCCTCGGTTCACGCATGCTTTGTAGTATCTTAAATATATATAATATAATATTATATGTTTATTATGTGTATAAATATACAAAGATAAATTACGATAACGAAAAACCGATTAGTTAACATTATATGAACATTGCCCAGTGGTATTTTCATATTATGAACAGCTGCAGCCAACGATTTGTATAATTTAACATATTTACTTAAATATTTATGCTTTTTTGAGATATATACATACATTTTTTTTTATGAATTTGAAATAATTTATTCTAACTGGGCTATTAACAGAACTTTGTGTCAAAATTCCTATGATGGTATCTCCAATCATCAAGTTATTTACGGCGTTAAACGTCCCAACTATATGATTTTATAATATACATATATATTAATATTATAATATGTTTATAAAATGTTTAGGTGATCAATGAAACTTTTCAAGTGTATGATGCAATTCATAATACTTTACACTTTGTTTTTGCAAAGCGTGTGTTCTAACGTTCGCAGTACATTCGATTTGGTACTTTTGGGAAAAAAAATTGTTGGATATCGATACACATTTTGTTGACATTTTTATCTGTCTAGGATTCGTGTTTTTATATAATGTATTTGGAATATGTAAAAAACGAAGAATACAAATTTGACAACTTATACAAAATAAACTATAACTTACACTAAATCATCGAACTTCAAGCGTAATAACAATACGTATATGTGACTTAACAGTGAAGTATGACTAGATATATTTGTTCTTTTACTAATTTAGTTAAGTGCTTACTTGATTTTTTTTCTCTCTATATCTGTGAAAATATAAACTATTGAACTTTAACTTCAACGATACAATATACACCACGAAACAATTGTTATTTGCTCTAATGCACAAAACGCGACCATTGTAGACTGTATTTTTTACGTCAAGATGTTATTAAAATATGTCTCAACTAAATGCTGATTACTTGTCTAGAAATATACGATAGTAATTATTGTATTACAATGTTTATTATAGGTGTGTTTCATATTATAATAAATTATTTTAGTGGAAGCCAGGAGTGTACTATGATATGCGTAACTATTGGTACTAAACTATATTTTTTCAAATTTAAAAAATACATTAAAAAATGCTCATAAATATAGTAGCGCAGTTCAATATATAATATAGTAATGGTGGGTAGTATAATAATAGTAGTAGCGTGGTAATGAACCGATTACTTATCGAAAATTATGGTTAATCGTTATAATTTGTGTTAATCCGCGTTTTTATGCGATTCGGTATTAGGTTACCCGTCTTTATGATCTCGGGTCTGGCTCTGGTCAGTGGTTTGCGCGGTGTTTATAAAAAAAAAAAACAAAATACGAAACCGGTATGTTGTGAGCGCACAAGCTGCATGACGTGCCGAATAATGGCAGTAATTATATCGTAATGCGCAAGTTTGAATAAAATAATATCATCGTATATTATCTTGTTGTAATGTCCACGGCGGCACATGCACACTGCACACACACGCACGCTCTCACATATATATATATACTTACACATTAGATGTGTATTTTGTGTATACCTACAATCGTATGACGTGCGTGTGTGTCGTAGTTATATTATTATTTTTTTTTTATTATTCCACACAACGTCATGCACCGCACAGTAAATCGTTAACTGCAGACGAAGATTGAACAGCAATAGTATACAATTGCGTTATATTCGTGTATCTATATCCTGCAGTATTATGTATATTCAGTGACGTTGGGCGTCAACAAATCAATATAAATGTGTACACCCGTAAATATAATTACCTACGATATTTTTTTTCTCCCCCGAACCATAAAATTATATTGTTTTAAACATAAAACACGTCCTTATACGTGTACATGTTAGGTATATATCATTAGGTAGGTACACATCAGTATATAGGTACCTATAGCTCAGTATACTGATATATTAATGGCGAACCAGATGAATTTTTTTTCGCGTTTGAGTTATTATGTTTTTCGAATTGATTATATTATAATACGTGTAAATATTAGTTACGAGTTACGTGTATAATATACACTTAGGTACTGAAGGTGGTTAAAAACTATAATTTATTAAAATGTATAGTCCGATCTCTTGGGTGAATTCACTGGGTTTTGATCCGGAATTGATTCCTATTTTTTTTTATCATTTGGAATCGTACCATTATTATATACATTATTGTTCAGTCACAAATCGAAACGAAACATAAGAAAATTATAGTTTATATGTTTAATAATAATCGCTGTTATTACGGTGTCCGTATATTATAGTGTGTGCAGCACTACAGCTTCGTCCAACATATACGTCCGGTATAATTTTATTTTTGCCAAAAATATTTCCTCTTCATATTATACTGTATAAATATTATATTGAACTTATTGTGGAATTCAATATTATTACGATAATCGTTATTGTAATAACACTTATACGTTTCTGTGATCAGCTCGCAACCAATGGCATACTAGAAGTTATGCGCATGACCTTAATATTATGTATAGTTATCAAAACTATACGTATTATACAATAAACTACTATATTATATACTTCAATATCTTCTACGACCGTATTTTTGCTGAAAATGATCTCGGTTTTTTTTTTGAAATATTTATGTTTATTTTTAATTTGGTTCAGCGAATATTACCATATTTATATATTATTTTAAACTATTATAGTAGATATACTATATTGTAATATACAATTGAGAAAATTACGTATCGACTTGTGGGCCTCCGTCTTCTTTGATTATCGCACTCAAACCTTTGGCCTTGTGTTTTCGATGATCCTGAAACAGATAAAATAATTGAACAATATCTACACTCACCATTTACATTGACACTTCCGTAAAGAATAAGCTGGTGTTTTAAATATTTTGCAATCTTCAGGTTGCGTATGCAGGACCGGAGGGTGAGGAGTTGAGCAGGGCCTTCGCGCTTTTTACTTACATTTGAAGACTTCGCGTTCGAAAAAAAGTGAGAAAATTGGTTTTTGCCCTGGACCTCAAAAATTTTAAGGATGGGCCTGTGCGTATGGCACAAAGATTACCTTTTAAAAATAAAATCGATCCTGCCTTCTTCGTATTATTTAATAATTTAACTATATATAATTATATAACTTAACGAACTTTTACATTTTGCGTTGAATCAGATCTTTTCCGTGTAACTCCGATATATAATCTGATGTTTTTCAAGGAGACATCATGAATCCTTTCCACTATATTATTACCTATCCTTCTGAACAACAAACTTTTAAAAACACCCTTATCGCGGACTATATATGCTGACGACAAAACATGTTATCTATAACTCATCATTCAAAGCAAACTTAATATGATTAAGAATGAAATCCAAGTATGTAATTCTGCCAAAAAATATAATTAAAAATTTCCAAACTTTCCAGTTTTAAAAACGGATGACATGATAAATGAAACAAAAAAATATGCCATGTATTATGCAATTATCCATTTTCTTGTTACTGTAGTAATATAAAATATAAGCCCCTGACTGAGTTATTTCCCAATATGTTGCCTGGATCACGATAAAAGAATCGCTCTCACTGCAATATATAAGATGTAATACGTACGGTTATATTTGTGTACATTACAAAGTAGTTTAGTTTTTAAAGGGGAAGAAAATGAGAACTTCCTCGACAGTTTTCCCTTTTAAATTTGTGTATTTATAAATACATTTAACGAAAGTCGTATACGATATATAATGTAAATATTCTAATTGAAAACGAATGATAATAAAACTATCTTAGTTTACGATTCTGCCGATCAACATTCTATTTTATTTAAGCGTATATAAAACTCGAATACATATACGTATATTATGTGTATGTGTTACTCTAATACACAATGATCAGCTGTACAGCCTATATTCAAAGTTCCAATATATGCAGTAAAACAAATTAAATACACATTGTAAATTTAATATGCTTTCGATCATTAAGTAATTTGTATATTCACTACAAAAAAGCTTTTATTATTTTTTGTGTTGTATGGTATTATTTAGATATTAAATAAATTTAACCATCTATATCTTTAGTAGGTATATAATACGTGCATCAGGCTTTGTTTTGTTAGACTCATGAGTGTATATATCACTACTTATATATACTGTATATAGCCTGTTTATACACACTTATATGACTCGCGGTACTCATGAAATATAAATCATCATAAGCTATATTTGTATGAATAAATAATACATAGGTATATATTAACATTATACTTCACAGCTTCCGACGTCATCGTTAAGACGTATGAGTAAATACCTTGTGATGTGTGATGTGTTATGCTGTTATATTATTATTTATTACGTCTAGCTGGCACTCCGATGGACTGTTTATATCTTTTAAGCGTGGTATTGTGTACCCTGGACTTAAAAAAAAGGCAAGTAAATTATCCTCTCCGCTAAAAATCAAAGTTGCTGTGTACTGTTTCTTTAAAACTGGTTACGTTTGTAAGTGTTTTAAACTTATATATAAGTTTAAAACTGCACTGAGATATATTATATATATATATATATTTATATATATATTATAATAGTTATTAATTGTTTTTAACCTAGTCCCAAACACGGTCGTGTGCCATCGAAATTTTAAATCAATCCGTTGCATATCATTATCCAACTGAATGACACTAGACCAATGATGCGTGTGACTTACATAAAATAGTGCTACACAATATGCAATACTGTGCATTATCGCTGGATATCTCGATTTTTATTAATTTGATTTAATGTCCAATAGTTGGCCCTCCGTTATTACAAATTCGGTTTAGGTATGTCAATAATCATTTTTCCCTAGATTATTATATAATCTTAAACAAACACATTTTACGGTATTTTGACCACCGGCTTCACAGCATCCATATACGTTTCTGTTTGTTATGTATATTATGCACCACGATTCTCAGTACGTCGTATTATATAAATGTATACAATATGCATGTGTTATTGTTTTCATATGCACAATCCCCGTATAAGTGTACTTATTATAAAACATTTTATATATTATGCAGCTTTTCCTAAACTCACAGAAAAATTAACACGAAGATATAATAATATATAGTCGTCTAGAGCAGCGTGGTAATTTATGTAAACTACCGTTTAAAAGTAGCCAGATTAATGACTGGCCGTTTTTTTTTAAATTACATTCGCCAAACATGAATATTTCCAGTTTTAATAAATCAAACGTGTGTTTATAGTTTTTTAAAATGTGATATTCCGCCGGGTGTCTTAAGCAGTAATATATTATGTAGACTTTGAGTTCAATAATATTCCAACTTTTTACTATAATTATTCATACAAGCGTATGTTATGGATAGTATATTTTATGATCATAAAAAATGTAATGCGTATAAAAAATGCACTATTAAGTGCGTTTATATTCAATCAGCCCCTGCTATAAAATCAATAATTATACTATAACATAAACTATATAATATAATAATAACTTCAGCGATTTACACTTTTTGTCATGCCTATTAAATACGTTTTATCATACAATTATTGTTTAAAATTGATTTTTAATTTCAAACTGAATCGGCTTTTATATGTAATTTACATAATTTTATAACATTGAGTCCATAAAATTAAATTATATGTTTGTGTAAAACGGGCTTGTTCACGATTTTTTTTTTTACACAGTAAAATTAACATTTTGAAAGTTTTAAAGCGTGTACCGAGTACATACCGTACATATTATATACATAAACATAATTTCCTACCACTGGTCTCTGGATTGGCGTAGCTCTTAAAAAATAACTTTACTATTTAACGTTTATAGTATCGCGTATAAAAGTTAGGAAAAACATTTTAATTTACATATTTAGTGCCGAGTTGCATAAAAAATTGATTAATTTAATGTTTTAATAATATTTAATGACCAATCATGGGCTACTAAATCATATTTAAGGAATCATTAGTTCACTATCGATTCATTAAATTTTTAGTGATAATTTATGCAGCCTGAGTGCCTAACATTAGTATTCTATATAAACTTGAACTAATAATAAGTAAAACTAATCAAAAGTTAGTTTAATTATTTGTATAAATTTTATAAGCTGCTAGTGCCTAATAGTAGAACACACGAGAACAGTTGTCCTGATGGTACACTTTGTATAAAAGTGAATCATACAATAATTAATTGTATTAGACATGTTGAAATTATTATTTTTTTTTCTATTCTTTGTATAGTATTTATACATATTCTAACTATAAAAGTTTATGAAAAATAAAGGGAGGGGGAATTGTTTGACCCCGTGGCGTAAAACTCCTAAATGTGTAACTATATAAATTATATATTATTATAATACCAATATATTTTAAATGTGAAATCTTCATAAATCATTATAGATAATCTAGACAATTATTGTTATTAGTTGTAAGTAATTTTTAACCTACAAATTAGTAAATTTTAGTATACATTTTTATAGTTTAATTTTAATTATATTTATATTCTACAAGGCTGGGCAAGTTAACTATTATTTTAACTTGTAAAAGTTACAAGTTGATTAGAAAATAAAAGTAATTAACTTAGTTAAAAAAACAGTTACTTTTTTTTATATAAAATTTATAATAATACCTACCTTTTTTAATGCTATAACACATAACATGGTAATTCAATAAAATGTTGTATGTACCTATTAAAATGAATTACTGTAGGTACTTATATATACTTCAATAAATTACGAAACCCAGCAAAATAATTTAATAATTTTTATGTATTTGTTTAGTTACGTAATGGTCTAAAAGTCACAACTATATATTATTATTATAATAATCAAATTCATTATTAGAATATAATTAATTGGTTAAACAGCTCATAGCTCCATCTCCACAGAAAGCAAATATAAGAACAAAATTATGAAAAATAATTTTTGATGACACGGTCGACAGACTATTTGTTTATGACTTCAATTATGTCCGCTATAAGACACGAGTAGAACCTACATACTCTTTGAGAGAGAATTACAAACTTTGTTTTTTGCTTATTAATATGATGAACTACTCTACTACAGGTTTGCATTATTTGTACCAATAGGCTAAGTTATCGCTGTAATTCCATGAGTTAATAAAAATATAATAATAAGTAATAAGTAATAATACTAATAACTAGCAGATCTCGCGCACTTTGTTGCCCGTAAAAAATTATAACTTTTTCAACTTCTTTTGGGTGCAACTCAACCTCTCTGGTACGCAATCCGACTAGCATATCAAGTAGGCAATGTTTGAAAATTCCATTTGATGCATGCTTGCACCTGATCTGCCGATTAACGAATGGCAACCAAAATAATACTAATTTCTACTAATTATTTCTCCTATAACCAATAGCAATCATTTATAAACAATAATTTTCACCGTAAATATCAAAATCACCATTTAAGCATCTCCCCGAGTTGGACCTACCGAGTTCAATAAATCGTGAATCTAAATCATACCGGGAACCACTCAAACACACAAAAAATGTCATCAAAATCGATCCAGCCGTTAAGGAATTCATAAAGGACACACACATACGCACAAACATTCATTTTATGATTACCTAGGTATAGTGACTAATGAGTAATGACCAATGAGTATACAGACGTGTAGGATAGGTACTGAGTAAATAGTTATTTTTTTCATTTATTGATATGCGGTTACTCCTATAACATTTCTGTAAATAATGTAGGTATATTATAATATATTCTATGAATATGCAATAGTATGCACTTTAATTATAAATTATTTTTTATCAATTAATATATTTAATATTTCAGATCATCATTATTTTTTTTTACAAAATTAATAAGTATTTACAAAATTGAATATATTTTTAATTTTTGGTTTAGGACTAAAATTAACTTAACGGGTCAATAAAATTAATTAACTCATAAGTTACTGAATAGCATTGATAAAAATGTATCTTGTTAAGTATTAGAAGTTAATTCTAAAAAAAATAACTCGTTTTTTTTAACCCAGTTAAGAGTAACTTAATTTTAACTTTTTAACTTGTTAATGCCCCAGCCTTGATATTCTAAAACAATGTAATCTGTGATATAGTCATTTAGGCACTATAAAACTTAATCTAGAGCTCAAAGTTAAATATAAAACCTTATTGTAATATAATGAGACATTTTATAGTCGTAAATAGGTCGTGTCAGATCAGTGTCAAAACGTTTTATAAAATATTAACGGTGTATTTATGTGTTATTTATATTAAAGAGGATGTTATGTTTGATAATATGTACCACGTGTTGATGTTGTAAAACGAACGCCGGTCGGTTTCCGGCGATGCTATATAGAACGTTATTAAAAATCTATACGGTGCGATATGCGTTAACAACTAACATGGAAAATAGTAATTATTTTGAATTGATTGTATAGACCCGAGTGTAGCATATTTTATAGTCTCCTTATTTTTAATTGGCTGGCGTTTACCAGTTGATAGGGTATAAAAAGGAGAAGAAATAAAACCATAGACGCGTTAGACCCATTAGACGCGCGGATTAATAACAAAGTTAAAAATGCTGAGCAGGAGATCATATATCTTATATGTACAGGGTCTCACCTACTGTACCTACACGAATTATTCGCCTAATCCTGCCTAAACTGAAGCTTTAAATAATAATTAAAACGCCTAATGAAAATGAATAATTCTATTTTTAAAATATTAATTAATGCACTATCAACTATATATCTACTTATAGTTGGCCTCATCTAGGATTAAAAAAAAATATATATATATATATAGGCATGTTAATCTTAAATCAATATAAACTATAATATTTTAACTTATCCTAACCTATCTTATATGTAATAATAATTTTCCAAAATCACGTTTCAACAATATTAAAATGAAACAGTTTTATTAGAACTTTTTTATTTTACAAGCACTTCATAAGACTACATCCTATATATAGGCTCGTGGCGTTAAGTACCCGGAGTGGGTTCGATTTGCGTCCCTCGTCTCCCGGTGCAAGTATAATTTTCTGCAGGTGCATCGGAATTTTAATTAAATCTACAATATATTTGCATATAATTTGTTGGCTCAACCCGGCGGTGCACATAAATGTTGAAGTGATTTAGTATAGCGTAAATATATACATAATATAGTCTCGCGTCGGATAAAAAAATTGACCGATTTTTTTTTTATATATATATTTGCATTACTCCGCTACCATCATCAAAGACGTGTTGAAATTAACGAGGAAAAGTGAACACGCGCCGCAGGTTATTTTAAGACTGAAACCGATATGTTGGCACTTGTTGACAACTACTTGCAATCGAAGTGGCCATGTAACGAGTGGGATGATAATAATAAAAAAAAAAAAATCACATATATTATTATGAATAATTTGCATATTCGATGAAACCGTTCAAAATACAATGTATATAATAACCGGAATCAGATGTACTTATATCGTGTATTTTATTGTTTTGACGTATTTTTCTTTCTATCAAATAAAATACGTGCAGTATTAATTTGTATGTAATGATATCATTGAGCATAATATATTGCTCAATATAATAGTCAATGATAATATGTATAGGTAGTGATATATAACATGTATGAAATCATGCGCCTGGCGTTAGCAGGAAGTATTTTCAAGATGGATTTAGTCAATGGTTATCTGAAAGGTGTAGAAATAAAATATACATTTATTAATAAACGTCATATATGATTTACAAGTTTCCCAATAGTTAAATTTTTAATTATATACAATATATCGCATAAATCGTCGAAACAAAGAATAATATATACGTACATCTTATAGAGTATTTTATATTTTGATTAAATTAAATAAACTCAAAGTTATTGCGTATTGTATTAATAATTTCTCTTAAGATATTTTTAAAACTTTTGAAAGAAATACGATAAGTAATTTAAAATTTAAATATTACTGATTTTGATTTCGGTATTCTATACACACTGATTCTTTTCGGGATTATTCCAGTCAGACCCCGAATTCCAATTTAAATATTTACCGCTACCATAAACAAAAGAAATCTAATATGTTATATTATCATATAATTAACCTATACTTATATCAGCTATTACGTTTAATATATAACATCATCATAATTTCTGATACTGAATCGTTTGGTTCATCGCCATATTATATTATGATATATAAAAGTAGCAGAATGCATATAATTGTTGACGTTATTATAACATATATTATAAAGTAAGTAA
Organism: Sitobion miscanthi; assembly: GCA_008086715.1. Taxonomy (NCBI): domain Eukaryota; kingdom Metazoa; phylum Arthropoda; class Insecta; order Hemiptera; family Aphididae; genus Sitobion; species Sitobion miscanthi. Next base: position 7,751,566 of record CM017797.1, read on the forward strand.
CATATCTCACGTCGACCGTTCAGATACGCGATATAGGCAAAAAATGTTAGATAATATACCTAATAATTTTATTGATGCGTTTTCTAAAATTGTAAATTTATTGAAATAATGACTAAAATCAAATATATATACACATATGATAGCTTGTTGATATGCCATAGCCATATCGGGAAATCGTTTTAAGGTTTAATTTTACAAAGTATTCCTCCCACGCGTCAATTATAGAATTACTCTATTGTCGGATAATTTTTATAAAGAAAAACAATACAACGCGTAGGATTTACTCAAACAATTAAATATATTTTACATTCTAGAAACATCTTGAATTTCGTCGTGATTCCATTTTACGTAGTATCGTGTTTTATGGGTCATTTATTTTCTCTAGAATAACTGCGTGACATCAATGTTTAAACAAAAATGTACGCTTCATATTGTATAATATTTGTTAAATAAAACTTATAAAACCCGAATTGTTTCGGTTCTTGTACTGTAAACTCAAAAAATACAGTACTCGGAGTTTGGTTAAATATATTTCCCAACTTAACATTAAATACGGTATTTGAAACGCAAAGTAATAAAATATTATTCCATAAAGTTATTACAACTATATTATACGTTGTCCTGTATTTCTGCCGACTGCACTATAGTATATTAAGGATGATTACAAATCACAATAGTCAGGAACGTTTCGAGTTCATTCGTGCTACAGTTGTATTTTTATACAAACTTCGTTCTAAGGTTACAATCCAAATGGGCGGGATCAGTTGAACTGATTAAAAAAAATAGAATATATAGGTAGGTACTATATTTAAAATAAAAATTGTAATATTTCGATCAATCCAGGATACAATTCTGCATTACATTTAGGTATATTACACCAAAATACTTATACGTGTTACCGCCCGACAACTTCTATTTTTTTTTTACGATCATGTACGATAATATTTGATAATATATGCGTACCTATATATTATATACTGTGTATGTTGTATCAGCTAAAGTTATACTAAAAATTGTCTACTCGCGCGATCTACAATTATTTTATCAAGGTTATCCTAGGTTTTTCAAACCTACCCGTATTTTAAATATACGATTAATTAGAATTTCTACATAACGATCGTAAAGGCTAATAATATTAAACTGCCAATATTCCTAAAAGAAACGGATAAACTTAGTTAAACCATCTTTGTGAATCCTATACCTTGGACGCGCCGGTCCTGTATGATGGATTAGGCCGGAGGTGTTCAATACTCGTTTAGCTATATAAAATAATTGTACTACCTATATTACAATCCACAATCGCGTATGGCGACTGCTGCGACGCGTTATAATCTATAGATTCGAGTTCCAAAATTCGCCCCACGGCAATTAAATGGCCTCTTGAATTTTTTATTTTTATTTTTTTAAACTTATGCATTAAGTTAAGAACGGTAGTTCAATCAGAGTTTGTCGTTTCGAAGTTATAGCCAATTTAACTGTATCATATATCGCGGAGATCACCCTCGGAGAGTGTGGAATGTGGGCAGGCTATATTCTTTGTTATTCTGTCTTATTCTGTATGACAGACTCCTGGTTACTCGTATTAACATAAGAACTTCGTGACCATAGATCATAGTTGCAAGTTACAACACATTTACACGCGGTCCATGTATATATATATATTGTGATGATGTGTTTACTTTAATTGGCAATTTTACGAAGAGGTTCGTACTCCGTAGGATCTCGAGTCTAGGGACTGGAATTGGTAGCGTAGAGAGCAGCTACTTGTTAGGTTATCAGTCTATCCGAATGGTAGGTATTCCCCTCCCCCAGATGGGCAATTACCACCACCCAGTGGTATCCCCCCCCACCACCATAAGTTCTTCGGAGTTTGGCAACTGGAGTAGGAAGCGACTACTTTAACTGGCAAGGTTACAATACATATTATATACATACACTATCGTAGACATGAAAAAGGAAAAATACGTGGGAACTATTTTATCGCATGTGATGGAGAAAACGGCAGTGATGGCAGTTTTTAAAGACTGACAGATGGAAAGACATCATGGTTTACCGTGAACTCTATAACTATTATAACCACTAAGAACTATTATAAGTTGAGAGCGTGGTGGTTGGTTGGATCGCGTGTGCTTAGAATCTCATTAGATTTTAAAACACGCTCGCACTTGAATTCTATAGTGAAGTTCTATAAATCAACGTGCCGGCGTCTATCGCTCGGCAAAAGTTCGGTCATGGCACTCGCCCACCCTTATCATTGTTTATAGCTGGTATACCCGTGTTAAGCGGTTAAATGCGATATCTTCATTTGATCGACCTTACCGTTCAATTTACGATGATTTTTAATCGAACTGTTATTTCGTCACCATCTCTAAGGTGCGATTCTACGATGGCATTTAGACGAAACTATTTCCCGAGGATTTGAAGGATTACGTGCCAGGCGGCTCTTGAAGGTAGAAAACACATTATAGTCACTTATAATACCATTCACAAGTTTTTATAGAAATAACAGCAATTGTACTTCTTACGGCTCTTATTTAAAACCAACTGTATTTTCGTATAATGATTATACATATTATTTAGAAAATCCAAGTAAAAGGCTTGGTAAAATAGACGTGTGATTTATAAGAATTAGGTATTATTTGCTAATACAATTTTTAGGCAGTATATATTCCTTATACATTTTTCTACAAACTCAACTTTCTTTATAAACTATTGAAATATAGAAAATATAATTTAATATTATACACTACTTAATACTAATCTAAAACAAATTTTTATCGTATTTAATTATTTAAACATTATAATTATTAGTAAAATGGTATAGGTATGTTTAATAGATTATAGAACCTTGTTCTATAAATATCGTCTATTGTATCGGTAAACAAATTGAAAAAAGTATTGAATTTTTTGAAGGTTTGACGTTTTACAGACATCGTACACAACGTTTTTCAAAACGTTGAAACTTTTAACTTTTTTCTCTGTTTTACTAACACAATATTGTTTGTTATAATTTATAACAAATATAGTTACAATATTATTTTAATAATATTTTCCCTTACGTTTTTGTCTCGGTGGAGTGTATGTACACAAACACAACACATTTCAAAATAACTCTGTTGACAGCCACAAAAATATTTTACCAAAACTGTTCACGTCTTCGCGCGGCACTACCGAAAAGCAATTGTCAAAATTGCATTAGGTTTTCTGTGTATCAAGTAGATACTATATAATACGGTAGGGCGTAGTGCGAGTATAAACATAGTTTGTTGATTTATTCATATAGAGTCGTTCCGCACATTATTCTCGTATAATAATAATCGTAATAATCATAATAGTAATAATAATAGCAGTGCTTAAGACGTGTGTATCCTCTAAACAGTCTATAAACCAAACGAAATATCGTCGTATAAATGCCAAATGGTAAATATTATATTTGATACTACATATAAACATCACTTCAAGCACACGTGCCAAGCAATCGGAAAACGTTTATTCCCTAAGTAGTTGTTTATTTTGAGTATACCTAATATCGTAAATTTTTTTTATTTATTCAGTAAACAAAAATATATAATGACATTTATATAAGTGCTATACAGAATAGTATAATTACTCGTTTTATCCAGCGGTAACATACATCGTTACGAATGTTAAAATAGGATATCTATTGAATTATAATTTTTTTTAAATTTAAAAACTTATAAAATGTTCAATTTTCATAGGTTAAGATTGAAAATTTAAAACAATTTTCCACGTAAATCGGTAAATAAATTACTTTATTTACAATAATATCATCTAATGTAGTACATGCTACATAGTCTTCGCTCAAAATCGTTTTACGTATACAATGATATTATATTCAAATTTAACACCATTTATTACAGCGACCCACTTGTAGCCTACTGTACAGCAGAGCGACACCCACCTGCCTACCGTTTTTAATTTCACATTATTAAATGAAATATTTTTACTGAAAACGTCATTGTATACCTTTAGACATTTGATGTTGAATCAATAGTTTCTATTATTGCCACCTTTCGTAGTCGTGACTCGTGAAGCAATACCAATATCCATCGGTTCAAAGGTCTGCTGCACGGATGACCGCCCAATCACGAACCGGTTGTCATCGTGGTTTGCTGAAATTTTTCTGATCGTGTCGAAACACCTAATACATTTCTTAACCGTTATAACTCCCTATGAATCCCTATGTGTAATGGGCGTCATTATAATCGTACCAACCGCATGTGGTCTTCGTGTGATACGTTGATAAGCATTATTATTTTCTTTTAACTCAATTTTACAGGGTTCTTATTTTATCGTAAACAAGATAATGTCTATATTAGAAAATCCAAAACAATTTTTTTAATACATATATTTTTTAAACGTTTTAAAACATATACTATTTTATGTTTTCTATGATATCAGTATATATAAATATTATTTCTTAAAATTCAAAAATCCTTTGTACATTTTCTTAGATAAAAGAATCTCATTGTATAAAGTTAAATGATAACCATATAATTTGACTGTATGTCATTTATTAAATTTTACGCAAGTCTATAATAATGTTTCACTATTCGAACTGAAGTTATATAGTTGGAAGATATACCGTACGAGATGAAATTCTAGTTAGAACAATATGTCTCTCAGCTGTTTAAAAACGTCAAAATATTATGTCATCAGTATCTTTTGTTTAGCATTATGGTACTACACTACTATAGTATAAAATATACTTCATCGTTCTTGTGTAATAAAAACCAAGTTCAATGTCATTAAGTCGTGTGGTTTTATTACCCAGATAAACCTTGAAGAAAAAAACCGTTGTACAGTAGTGAAAGAACATTTTTCATACAAGCTCCGTTTTGTGCTTGACTACATAGTGATAAAAACGATATTAAGTAATGTATATATTTTTTTTAATTTAACTTAATTTAATAATCTAATCGTGTGCTTCTTGCAATCACCATCAGAATCGAAATATTAGCTGCTGAAATACAATGTTATTGAGATAAACAAGTATTAATTATTGTTATATAACTAACCTATTAATACTCTTTTCGATCGTTCATAAAAGTGTAGGTATATAACATGATGAAGTGTTTGATCGAAAACAATTAATTTCAGATTACTTGCGTTCATTTCGAAACTCGTATTAATTTATTTTTATTAGCAATCATTAATAATGAATTATTGTACATAGGTGCAGATGTTAAATTAATGTCCTTTTTGCTCTCAATTTTGTATGTCAGTATTCGTTTAAATAACGACGTCCGTGTAGACTAGACATGTATAGATATTGCGCAGTTACTTATCTAATCACAAGTAGTTTTGGGAATAGCTGAAAGTATAGTGAAATACCAACGCCCATCATTTTAAAAGGCTTAGTGAAAAGCCTACGATCTTATCGACAGCTGCAATCCATTAGTTTGCAGCAGCAGTGCTAGTGTTACTGCAGCCAAAACTTTTCTGAATGAAATAATGTCATAATATTGTAGATAACGCAACAAAACTAAATCCATTTGATGGGTCCCGCGGTAAGGCGCTATTGCAGTTTTTACTCAATCACTAGTAGTTAAAAAATCACGACTGCGACGACCACCTCCTCCTCCACCAACACTGCCTCAAATTAATTTTATTTATTATATGAACTCATTTGCCTACCCCGTTCCTCGGGCTATTTTGGGACGGTATATTATTATTAACGGTACAAACGTGCAGTGCATACATAACAATTTAACAAGCTTATTTTCGCGACGATTAGATCGTCGGGGGAAAAAAAATATAATATGAGACCTAGCTCTGGTGAAACCTTACAACAACAAAAAAAACGTTGTCCGCTATTTGATCCGCTTGTGTTGTGCTGTTTTCGCCGACGAAATATACGCGAGTACGCGACCCGTCGAACCCGTTGGCAAAATCGCTTTTTTTCATAGAGGAGGAAGAGCTGGCCAGCTGGGTATAGATATATCGCTTTAAAGTAGTTTTCATGTATTCAAGTGTTTGTGTGTGTGTGCGTGTGTGTGTGTGTGTGTGTGTGTGTGCGAGTTTGTGTTTGTGTATGCGAAAGAGGATTTCGAGTGAAAGGCACCCAATGACACATATCACGTCATACATTTTTAATCCACGCGCATAATGATAAGGTCGACGATGGCGGTCTGTTAAGTACTTATAGTGCAAAATTCGTGGTTCCGTCTCTGCTTCTTGCGCCTATCCGTATAAACGACCATAGGAAATGATAATGATAGTTATAACAAAACGATGACCCGGTGACGAAACGAGTTTTGAACATTTTTTTTCACCAGCATTTTTTCTACAGTTAACATTTTTCTGATCCCGTGTGTTTTTAGTATTTATTGCTGGCATATAATAACTACAGATTGGTATATAATAATACGTAGAAGTCCAAATTTATAATAAGTATAAGCTGGTTTGGCGGTCGCTTCTATATCGTCTACAATATAGGATAACTACAAAAACGCTTGGGTAGTACACATATATAAATACATAGTCGATTACCCGATATTAAATATTTTATATATGAAGAAATATTTACTTATATATTTTTTGTTTTACAAAAATCTCCCTCAAATCTTGTCTCGCCAAATTTTGTGAATTGGGTCAGCCTTAACCGTCTTTATATATTAAACATGGGTATATATTAAATATATATATACGTATGGCCTATTTTCTGCAAAATGTATCATCATCGTCATCGTCTCTTCGATTTTTTTTTATACCTTTATGTATATATATATGTAACAAAAAACAAATATTCCAAACAAGACACTGTTATATATTTCTCGTAAACCAGCTACCGATTTTTATACAGAGAATAATTTATAATTCTCATTAAATATAATCTCCTTCCACCTGACTTAGAACGCCATCGACATCATACAAATATTTTGAAAGTCATGCCTATGCTATTTATATATATATTTTTTATACGCATTAGGTAGGTTACATATTTATTTGACGTAAGATCTGTGTGGCACATATTATTATCATCGCATCGTTTCTGTAAAAAATGTATGTGAAAAAACGTTTATTCAGACGTGGTATTTATTAAAACTCTTAAATATATATTTATATGTAATACTATTAAATCTCCGCATCTACTGTTATTTTATATTATTTGATAAGAGTTGTGGAATGTGCGCGTTTTCTTTGTCATATTTTTTTAAATGTTCTGAGAATTTGAGAACAATATCTATAATGAACTATAAGGGAATAATTTTGTATACATTAAATAGTGTCCATACATTATTGTTTGGATTATAAAACTGTTACTAATTGTAGACTAATAAATGTGTTTTATTGTTTTGTTCTAGGTAAGCGGGAACATTTAATCACTACAACTGGTAAACACAAAAATTTGAGAATTTTTAAAAAACTTTTTTATATTTTTTTTTTTTTAATCAAACTTTTATTTTATAACTGGCAAAATATCAGCATTTGTTTTGTTATAAATTATGTTTAATTTTAAAAAAATTATAATTTTCAACAACAAATTGAATATTTGATTCAAACTTGATGTATGTGAAGTTATCCCACGATTTTAAACAAATCCATTCGAAAAATGTGCCAATATTATGCAAATCAATTACAAATAATTGAAAGTGGTTTTTTTTTTAGAAATTTGCAGTCAATATTTTTATTTTTCGAATTTTACAAGTTTTTTCATCAGTAATGGTGTTTTGCTTATAGTATTTTAATGACTTATTTGAAAATACAAAAACCAATTTTCAATATTTTGCAATTTATTTGAAAAATAGTGACAAATGTTTTGAATTTATTGAATAAAGTCACGGTTCAAACTTCATGAATACTCAAATTTGAAACTAAAAATTAAAAGTGCATGTAAATTATTTTATTTTTTTGAAAACAATTTTTAGAACATCCATAAATAATTTTAATAACTATATTCGGGCACTCGGTAAGTTAAAAATCTTGCAACAGTAATTAATGTTATATAAACTGATTAAATTATTAACTATAATGGAAATAAAGTACCTGACAAAGCTCAATATTATTAAAATAATATAGACTGTAGAATCTACAGTGTAGTCTTCAGTTAAGTAGACCAACCTAACCTCTAAAGACAAAACACAATATCGTAAATTTGATACACAACTATTAATCAGTATACCATATTACATACTATGTATGTTATAATACCTAACTGTTCAAAACATTGATATTAATTATTGTTTAAAGATACTCGTATGTAATAATTGTTTAGTTATTATTTTTGTTCAATAATATATTATTTGGTGATAGAGATAGTACTTTCTAATATTGTTTTGAACAAGGCCAAATTGTTTAGATTAAAAATTATTTAATTTCCTCTTATTTGTTTTAACTCGACGATCGTTACTGGACTTGTTTTTATAACTCGATGTAACTGATTGTGAGTGGAATATTAGCAACATTAATAATTGAACACCGCAACGGTAATATTTTACAAAATTACTATTACATTATGTATTATATATTTATTAAATTTAATAATATAGGATTAAAGTGTTTACAGATTAATATAAAAATAATTTGTGTTATTATAGTAATCCAATTGATCGACCCAATTATTAGATACCTACCTACTTATAGTCGTGAACAACCATTTTAATTCGAAATGGTTATTGTTCCATTAGAAAATAATATTTCAACTTTCAATTTAGATTGTTCAAATAACATGATTATAATTTATGAGCTATTTATTTTTATTTGATATTTCTTGTCTATAGAATATGCTGGTAAAAAACACCCATAACATCGTGTTCGTTGAAAACTAATATATTTATAACTTATAAATTATAATTAACATTTTAATAACTATATCAAAAACGAATGTTTCAAACTCCCAATAAAGGTAAATATTTGAAAACATTATTTTTCTACAGTTCATTTTTTTATTATTACATTTTGTGGTTTATGTGATTTCCAATTCTGTATTGAACGTTTTAGTGTATTTTTTTTTCTTTTACAATATGAACATAAATTTCACACGTGTAACGAGATTGTAATTCTGATAGTACCAAAGTTCATATTGTGAATACTAATATGTCGTTTATAAGGTCACAAAATTCGGGTTTTTTGACTACATTTAAATTTAATGACCAATTACGTTATTTTTGCCTTGGATTCGAAAATAATGTAATATAGTGGCAGCACTCAGCAGTACATTTAAAATTTAAATACCATCTTACGTTATACCTAGGTGTGTACTGTATTTTATATCTATTTCAGATGCAACGGGTCTTTTATAGATCTTCAAACGTGTACGTACGTAAAAAATCAAAAAAAAATTAGATATACTTTAAAAAAAAAACACTTCGTACGTAAAGATAAATAATATTCCTGGAATGTATTGATTTTTAAAAAAGTATGTTTATTTAACCTATATTTCACCAACCAAAGCTAACCTATTTAATATAGTTTTTATTTACCTTGAGCACTAATTATTATTTCAAAAATGATACAGATAAAAAAATAGATCTTCATTAAAAATAATTTAAAATTTACAACAGCATATAGTAGTGTATCATACATTTCTCGTTATGCCCGGTATTACACAACTTCTATTAATAGAAAATAAATTCAATACTTTTCGAAATAATATTAAAAGTAGGCACCTATATGTACTAAAAATATGATATAGATAGGTATTATATATATATGTATTCATATATTGTTTACATAATACAATTAGCTATCAAACTATAATTATTATTATAAAATATATATTTTATTATACTCGTATTAATATAAATTGAGTATAGACCTCATGTTCCTATAATATCTACAATTGCTACAAGACACCACATCGCGACCATTATCGTGTATGTTTGTATTTTTTGAAAAATCCGACTCTAGTGTATGTGACGACGACGCACTATGTTCAAACTTTTGTTCTTCTGGTTTACCAACTATGCCACCCAAGTCCACTTAAATGCATAGGTATACCAATATAACAATGTAAAGTCTAACATGCAGCAACTTCTGCTGTTAAATACTAAGACGAACGACATAACTGTATAGTTTTAAAATAAAATATAGGTATAGATATTAATTTATCAGTTTAATAATTCCCTTTAATATAATAGTATATATTACATCAATGTACTTGGTCTGGTTGTCCCAATAATGTATAAATGTATATTATATAATAATATGGTTGCGTCCTCGTGAGTATTTAACACTTTTTTGTTTTCCCTGATAACAGTTCTAAGTTCTAACCGCATAATTAGGTGACATTTACGATGTGCATGTGCATGTGCATGTGTGTTTGTGTGTTTGTGTTTGTGTGTGTGTGTGTGTATGTGTGTGTGTGTGTGTGGTGTGTGTGTGTGTGTGTGTGTGTGTGTGTATTATAAAATGGGGGTGCGTTATGGCCAGGAAACCCGTTAAGTGAACAATATACATGTAATACCCATCGTGTGGTGGAAGCAAATAATCTTTTTGGATTTTCTCGAATGTGTCCGGAACACTAAAGCATATATAGTTTACGCCGTTGCTCGCTGCCGTCAAGTGCAGTCGCCTAAAAACTTTCCATATTTTCTATATACACGGCTGCAGTATACACGTGACATATAATATATAATCACTCTGCTAACTTTTCCTTTTAATGTACTTACTGGAGCAGGGGCCGAACCCCTATCCCACTTTATTTCCCGTCAGTTTTTTCTCCTCGTGACCACAAACTTTATGTTTCTGTTTACAAAAACGCGTCTGGTGCGAGCTTTTAAAAATATACCGTGCAATGTATACACTTCAGTGTGCATACAGGTCGTATTGTATCGTACTGCCGATAACGCCGTCAACGGGCATCCTGCGCCTTACATGCTTCTGCAGTAGGTATTATTTGACATAATATGTAGTATGTATGTGTAATTTATTTATATATGTGTGTGTGTGTGTGTGTGTGTGTATACGTATTTTCGTGCCGTATGTGTGAACAGAGGGAGGGTCGTTTGGCTCTTCGAGTTTATAATAAATTTGCCACCGTGTCTTGAACCTCCCCCGAGACCCTGTATCCGAAACGAGCCAACCGTCACGATATACGTACATATATTATAATACGTACATTATGTCAGGCATGTGATGATGTGATACGTTCCATATAACATCGGGTCTGTTGTCTGAAATCTTATAATCACTTATTTACTATATAATCTATAATCAGAGTATCGTATAATTAGAAAGATTGGTACTGAAATCGGCACCTGATTGGAACTCTTATTTAATTATCTCGGGGTACTGAAATCTAAACAATAATATCGATAACCGGAGTTGCCCAGATTTTAGATTTTTGCAAATTTAAATTCTATTTCATTATTTTTTTCAATAAATTTTATCAATATCTACAATATTGTCTTATAAAGATAAAATGTTGGCTTTTTTTTGTTTTAATATTTAATATTTATTTTAATATGATGAGGCACACTGTTGATTTTTTTTTTTTTTTTTTTGATATAACTAAATCTTAGTTTATACTCACAGGTCTCTCTAAATATTATATATATTTTTATAATAATTTAATACTTATTCGACTGTTGAATCGTTTATAGGGAATCTGAAATTTTCACACGAAAACATCAACTTTACGTGTTATAAATTATTTGCAAAAATATAGGCATAGTTGAATTACTATAGGGGAGACATTATGCAGGTATTGCGTCGGTCAATTTGTATATTGTATCCCGATTGGCAATGATTTCGGCGATGTTTACAAAATGCACATGCATGCATACACTGTGAGTGGATCGCGACCGGCAGTATGTATAATCAATGGTATAATGCATTAAACCGTTTAATCAATATTAATGTGTTGTAGTTGATCGAAACACATTGTTGAGAATAGAGAAAAGACCGTATCTAGGCAAAATTTCAACGACTTTATAGTACGGCCGCGCGCGTGGGTTGCTTACGGAAAAAAATGTGTATTGTATTAATTTTAATCGCGATAAAAACCACACCGCGACCGAACCGCGTGATCCGACTCGGTCCGCCAGATGTAGTATTCGAAGTATTTCACTTAACATGATTTATTAACATAAATCCTTAGAGGGGAGGCGGGGGTCTACCAAATACAGATTCGAAAACGATAAAAAAAAAAAAATCGTGTAATAAAACACTCCGACCGATGATCGATACGCAGACACGATTAAGCCATAAATTATTATTAGTGTTATATTATTATATTATTATAATAGTGTATATTATACACATACACGAATGAACGAGCACGCGATCTCATACACCTCTGTGTATAATATAACATGTATTATATATGTAATATGCATACATTTATGATTATTCGTTTCGTCCGTCTGTTTTCGAGTTATTAATTATTATACGTCTCTTGTTATTACGACACGCGAGCAGAGCTGTCGTCTGCGTCGCCGCTTACAATTTTACAAGTGTTGTCGCAAGTAATATTAGTCCAAAACATCGTAAAGAATAAAACACAACTAAACCTAATAGGGTTGAACGTATAAGACCGAGTGTTTGGCGCTTGTCTCGGTTCACGAAAGCTGTGCTCGTTAAAGTAGTTATTTTAATTGAAATCCGTAAAATCTCATTAGAAAAACCATTCTGTGTTGAGCTATTGGTTAAAACCACGCGTGTAGGTGAAAACGTTTCTATACAGTTTTCAATAGTTTTTCCTTGTGGTTAGAGGAAAGATATGTTAAGAAAAATTACCTCTTTAAAAAACTAACATACCGACTGGATTTCCGAAGTTTAATTGTAGTAAATAAAACTTTTTTAAAACTTCCCTACTTCCTAAGAATCTAAAACCACAAAGAACTATTACTATTAGTATTAATATTACTATTACTATTACTATTACTACTTCATATTATGTTTATAAAATACTTCTATGTGCAGTAATTTATTCTAACGATAGCAGCCAGGAATCAGGATAGAATGATGAAAAATAATGCAACAAATACGTATACCTATATGTGATATGAATTATTAATTATTAAAAATAAAAGGTATTTGTAGTTTTAAATGCACAACAATAATATTGGTTTCAAACTTTTAAACTCAATTTTAGTTGGTTTTTAAATTGTTTGTAATTTTGCTACCCCGTGTCATATGTAATATCAATATATCATCATACCCTGTTTGTGTCGTGTACCGGAGACTTAAATTGCGTACACTTATAAATAGCGTGCAACTGTATTGCATTTCGTTACAGAATTCAAAATCAAAAAACAGTAATTACATTTCAATGGATCTTAATTATATACATCATACTCGTAGTTAAAATCATGAATAATATCGTTTTAATCAGTGTTCCATTATACGAAATGCTTTTATTATTATCAGCCGGTTCTGCAGTAAGTACGAAATTTGATAAATTTAAGGAACTGTGGCGAGTATACTAGTATCATAATATAGGCGTACGACGCAATTATCTTTGACATCGCGAAAAATTGGCGTTGATTTATTGGCTCTTTATACAATCGACCGACGTGCCCATATAATTTTCGGAGGAAACAAAAAAAACGATTAAAACACGACGGTTTTTTCTTTCATATTTCTCAAACCAAGCGTATGTTAAAATAATTATAATAATTTGCGATGCGATCTGCGGTTAAAACAATAGCCGAATATATATTATTATAATCTACGTGTTCACATCTGGCCGCGTGGTCCGGCGCTCTTGCCCGGCGTATATAATATATCTATTTATAATCGAAAGCGAACAATCGCGGAAACTCGCATAGAAGTTTAATAGTCACTCCTCGTATAGAAATGCCAAATTCGTATTATTTTCGTAATTTTTTTTTTCTGCCCCAGGAAATTTCCCTTATCCGCGATTCACCCACACGGTGTATACAAACCGTTAATATTATAATATATAGTAAGATTCCGTACCTATAATGTATAATTATTATATTAAATTAGGTTGCCCAAGACATAATATTATACCATTATATAATATTGTGATGTGCGATGCTACGGCATTGGTTTTACATTTATTTACTCGTGTATAATATTCGTGTTAGTTCTGAAAGTCTTCGATACAATTTATTGTTCGTAGGTACCCAATTGGGTAAATTGTACTAATATAATATATAATATATAATAATAATTTGAATGAAGTAAGTACTTAATTGAGTTAATCAATGATTATCAATATTCTTGAATCCTCATAACGTGCTGAATAGCTTTCAATAATGATGGTTGAAATCTATTCAAATAATATAGGTGTTATAATTATATATTTTTAATTATTTTCTGAATTGTTTGACATAAATATAAAAAACAGAATATATACCATACCTATAAAGCTTTTTATATTTTTTTTAAGTTAATTTTTTTGTTTGTTTTAAATACAGTGTGAAAATAATCGTATCTATTATTTTAATATATTGTTTTATAATTGATTTTCTTTTGTTTAGAAAATCTTATATCATATTATAGCTGAAATAAATTATAAATTACAGATAATTTTAATGCATAAAGTAATAATGATGATATTATGATTCGAGATTATTGGCTTCAATTTATGCTTTTGTTACTTTTATCGATCAATTTTTATAATATTACTGAAATTTCAATACCTATAGGTACAATTATACCATAATAAACTTACTCACAAATTATTATACTAAAGTAAAAATTAAAATGTCTACTGCAACTGCATACTGCATTGTATACAGTTACAAAATTCTTCATCCATTAGGTAATATGCTATACCTAAATGATCAACCAAGCATGCTTAATCTTTCATTTTATTCAATAATGCAATTCTTCAAGATCTGATTTTTACAATTTTTATATAAACCTTCATAAGTATCATATTTTGAAATTATTTTGAGATACAAACTTCTAATTTTTAAATGAGAATCCTCATTTTTATCTACCAAGATAAATTATTTACTCTATATTTTTTCCCTATCAAAATCAAAATTCGAATAAGTAGTTTTTTTAGTTATTATATATACTAAGATTATCACAGGTTCATGAATCATGATAATTGATAATACATTAAGAAGATAAAGAGGCTATGGTGATTTTAAAATATTAGTATTTAATATTTATAATTTAAAAAATGGTCCAATAGTATAATAAATACTAGATCCGATATTACATCTATTTTATATTTTTTAATACCATTTTGAAGGTCTATTATCCTTAATTTAAACAATTTTATAACTTGGAAAAATAATTTCTTAGATATTTGAAAACAGACGTTTGTTATCACCACAGGGCATTTCTTTATAGCACAAAAATATTCAAGAATTTGAATGAATTAAATATTAAAGAAAAAAATGGGGTTGAACTTAATTGATGAATCATCCTGTATATTTGTTAATTTACCAGACCTATCCAATAGTAACCTATATTAAATATTTAATATATATTTGCCATACATATAATATGTTATTTCCTAGGTTGTTAATACAGATATTTATTTTCAATTATTTAACCTAACCACCAATTATAACTAAATATCTGAAGCAGGATAATACGGCTTAATGTATACATATATATGTATACACACCTTATAGGTATTTGTTATTAATGATGTGTACGGTTTTAGAAAATGTGCTAATGACGAAGTCATGAAAATAGTCAAAAAGTGAAAGCTTAGGTTTTACAAGAACGTGCACATCGCCTTAATTGTGTTTTTCAAAGCGACGTTTTATAAAATATTTTTGAACCGAAAAATCGTAGAGTAAACATAACGTGGCTTATTTTAGTCCATGGTTAACATAACATACATAATATTATGACTTCAGGCCTGCTAGTTTATAAATTGATATAATATTATGTTAACGCATAGAAAACTACGTATATCTTCTATAAGGTATACAGGTAGGTCTATGTACTTAATAGTATAACTTATCCGAAATGTGATGTCGATTATACGCATTATTTTTAATTTAATTTCATATAAAATGATGGTTTTTTTTTAAAGTTATTTTCACCAAAATTAATATAATATTATACCTTATTGTCATCAACCAATTGTCTTGCGCGTTTATGTCTTCATTAGATTAATACATTTCGTAACTAAACGAACACAATTTAAAATCAAATACTGTGTGCAGGTATTATTATTTTTTTGTAAATGCAAGTTGAGCGATAAAACAGGTGTGTGTCATGTGTGGTAGTACCTATATAATAATATAAGTATAATATTAAAATACAGGATAATAGTTTTCAAAAGCAATTATCTATTTCATTAGCGTTAATTATACATTTTAATTTTTTGAAAAATATAATGAAAATAATAATTAAGATTTATATATATCGTACCTCAAAATTCGTTATAAGTGAGTATATATATACTAGTATGTAGTATATACATAATTTATAGCTGTACCGCAAAAATCTGTTTATCTGTTGCACTGATCAGCATGCAAAATCGGAAAAACAATTTATAGATTTCAACTGGAAGTGAAAATAATATTATAACGCATTAGGTAGCCGAGACTCATTTGTCGAAGTTCGTCTCGAGGTTCATTAACGGACGAGGAGAAAATACAAAATATACGCCCGCAAAGATACGATCGATCGCGCGTCATCGATGTATAGAGGTATACGCGTACATATTATATTAATATGATAATAATAATAGATCGTTTATGAATATACCTATACATTATTTTATTGGAACGCTGTGGCGGCATCAGTGTAATACACCCGAGGCTCCCGGTCAAAGAATAATATCTGTATATATACATTATATACCCTCCGGCCTACTGCGAGATAAGATCATAGTATAATATTAAATGTGATACGATGTGTAGACTAATGGCCTAACTCCCCACCCTGCAATGTATCGTATCCTGTCGAATTGTTTTTAAATTTGAATCGTTACGAATCGTCGAAAAGCACTGCTAAATAAAGTATATTATGTACCTATATGTATATGTCGTATATAATTTATACGTATTCATTATACATTATACGTAGATATACATATTTAACTAGTGTACTAGTATAATAACAGGTTGACGATCTTTAATGCGTAAGTTATTTGCGTTTCCAGTTGATTTTTAATTAAAAGTAATATTACAAATTGTAACTTATAATTTATAATATACATATTTTTGGAAAATAATTTAAAATATGTTACAATTGTACAACACAATATTATTTTTACTAAAGCAGAATATTTTTATGAAAATGTATACTGAACAGACATTTTTTATTTCCCTGTTGGGAAAGTGGTGCGGAAAATCGATCAGTGCGCATGCATCCCTACAACCGTACCACTATTATACCGCTCCGCTAGAATATTACCTACACGGTGATCGCCCAAAATATTTAATAGAAAAAATTCCTGGGGGGAAAAATGTCCACAGAAGAAATGTCTGAGGGGAAAAGGTATCCAATTGATTATACAGCAGTAATTGAATATATTATACATTTTTTTTTTATCACAAACTGTTACCTATTAAATTTCGTTTAGAAAATAGTTTTTGTAAAACGTTATTGATAAGTGATTGAATATGGATTATTAGATGTGTTATTTTAAATATGAGGCCTTTATAGTGACGTTATGAATATTTTGATTTTATTATTTTTTACATTATTAATGCCTTTCGTAAAATATTCTATCTTAGTATTTTAGAATTAACGTGTTCTAGGTGGTGGCCACTTGAGATCCACTGAAAGAAGCTCACAGCTCATCCCAAAACTATAAAAAAAAAAGGTTATAGAGCTATTATAGGGACTAACACATTGATGGTCATAACTGCAATAGCATATTACATCAAATTCTGTCACTTTGAATTATTGGCCAATGCTATGGAATTCGTGGTATCCTATGACTTAAAAAACATTGACTGCTATAACATGATGTGACCGTCAATGTGCTAAAAATTAAATTCCTATTTCGATTAATTGTACGATTATGTGTATTAAATTTATTTACACGAGTCTTTCAATATTAAAATTGCAAATATGCATAATTAAACTTTCAAATATTTTGCTCCAATTTCGTTTTATGATAAAATGATCATCCCTGTATTATGCGCATGTAACTTTGTACACAAATGAGTAATGGCTATAGCAGAACAGTGTAACTAATGCACACGTCATACATACATACATACATACATACATACATACATACATACATACATACTTACTTACATATTATTTATTACAGCTGGTGTATAGGTGAGCTTAGTGGTTGAGCCGGACTCTAAAGTTTAAATGGATGGCTATATATTATATATTTCGTTTTTACTTGTAACTATTCTTGCGTGTTTCCAGAAAAGCGCTCCGGGTAATTTTTTTCTGTTCTCTGCATTGGGTACCTACTTTTATCTGTGTATAGTTATATATATATATAAAAGCGGATACATATTTAATGTGGCAGTAATTTTTTCTACCAACCACTAAAATTTAAGTATTATACATTTATATCGAGCTCGTTTTATTTTTTAATAAACAACAACGATGACGTCATGATATACAGCCGGTGCCTATATATATAAATATATATTAATTAACGTTAATCGTTCGGTATAAAAATCGCACCCGACAACGAATCACAAGACCTTATAAGTACGAGTAATTAATTCTTGAGGTTTTTTTTTCGTTTATTAATTTTATGGGTTTTTTTTTTCATTTAAAATATAATTACACGTTCGTTGTTTCTTTATTATTATTATTCTCATCAAATAATATCTCGAAAGTTTCGAAACCCAATAATACATGATAATATATGACATCCCCATCATCACGTCGCAATGTACAGTTTTGCGTTTATGCTTGTGTATATATATATACAATATTATACGTACTTATTATACAGTAACATAGTATACTCGTTCGCACATCCTGTATAGCAATATATTATAAATTATTATAGTTGAATAGGTAGGTATCCCTATGCATGTGCATCATGAACATTCATATAGGCTTCATCGCAGTTCTGCCCGGCGCTATTATATTAATAATATTAAAATATCTGAGATACTGATTTAAGATAATAATAAGATGTATACGATAAAATATTATATTCATCTATATTTAGATCCAATCTTTCTACGGTACGGATTTTATCGCAAACCATCCGTAGTAATGTACAACTTAAAACCGGTCTCGTTTAATTGATCTTGTCAAATCACCCTGTATAATGATGATGCGTATAATATATTATATATTATTATGATACGCCAAACGTGAATTTCGCAAGACTTATAAGCTTGATTTTCAAGAGATTTGAATTCCATGTTCGCGTCATTTTTGTTTTCACTTATCTCCATCCATTTCAAATTTTAGATCAAAGTATCAACATTTAACATGGCACTGGTGACGGACGTTGATTTGTAACATAGTTTGAACCATAGGAAGGGTAAACAAGACGGAAAACAATGAATTAAAACGCAACAGTGAACATTTCATAGCACCAATAGGTATCTATTGTCTATACTCATTATTAATACAATAAAATAAATAGAATATTATGAGTTATGATAAACTGAAGCATATATGATTTACCATTTTTTTTATTGCTTACCTACCAGTCTATTTATTATTTTGGTTACTTGCTACAAATTCGAATAACAAAATCATGTCAACGCCGTTCTTATGCTGATATGTACCTATTATGTATATAGTATACAACCGCCGAGTTGTATAATATTTTTGTTTATAATATTAAAAACTAATTATAATAATACGATGAAATTAAGTAAAATTTAATTACAGCAGGTGATTGTAGTTATACGATTATCATCTGAGATAAAAAAAAAATCAATTTTATAAAGATAAATATGTAAAGACATAAGTATAGGCAGTGGCGAATTCAGGGGAAGTTGGGTGGTTGTAACACCCCTGAACATTTTTAAATAATATCGAAATTTTCATATAATAATAATTTTCAGATAAAATTGTAAAAAAATAATTTTTGACCCCCTCTCCCCCTAAAAAAAAAATCTGGATATTCCAGATACTGCATTAATTTTTTTAACTATACGTTATAATTTTCACATTTCTTATGAATAGTAAAAAATGTATAGTCTGCAGTATTAAAAATAGGTATTATTAATAATTTGTCCAATCTTCGGATGGTTTTATAGGCATTTGAATCTGTATGTTGCGTATTTTACCGAACATTATTATCCAAAACACTGCATAAAAGATAAATTAAAATTAGGTAATAATTTAATATTATTATAACTGAGTATCTATTATTAAGTCCAAACAGAAAACACATCAGCGGCACCTATTGGTTTCGTGACAAACAGTATTATTTTTGTATAATATCGCGTCAATTGTTATTTTGAAACCTATATAATTAATGTTGCATGATCATAAAAAATATAAGCAAGTACAAAACTTTTATTTTATTTTCCATCCTGATTTTGGTTTTACAATGCCTTAGAAATCTAAGAATGTAATTTTAAATTTTCTCAACTGAGTGTGTTTCTAAGCGTAAAGAATACTACCGACAATATATTCTAAACATTTTAGTGAAATGGAACCTAACTGAGTTTTACACAGAGTAGTTTTTTTTCTAAGTGCAATTATTTATCATTGCAGTTTTTAAATGTGATATTACTTATCCGCTTAAATCTTGGGCTGAAATAAAGAAAGTACGATAAATAAATGAAATGTCTTATTCGGGTTCTAATATTTTTGATTTTCATATCCTACATTGCATCTTTAAATAAAACACAAATTTACTGTGACATCCGAATTCAACGCGTGTTAAAATAATGGAACCACGTCATCCTACTACACCCTGCTAGGAATACCCTCCTTAAAAATACAAAACAGCTTATTATTTTAGGCGCCTTCAGAGTGTATGGCGACGGGTAAAAGCGATTACTAAATTAAGCAAACTCAATTGGACGCTTGTCAAACTTATTTTATGTTTTAGCAAAACTACCGGGTTGATGTTTGTTGCCTCGTATATATGCAGCAAAACATAATAAACGACAAACTCATCGTACAAGGCATTATGCAAGTCTTACTTTTTAAATAGGATTCGCTTTCTACGATGTGAAGTTTAAATGCGGTGACTTTGGATAGGTTAATAAAATGTGTGAACCCGCAAAAAACAAATCGAGGAATACAAAAATAAATATACAAGTCTCGTAAACCCCTATTCGCCAAACCCCGGACGGCGCCACTGCCAAAGTGTGGAAAGTAAATATAAGCTATTTGGCGCATTCAGATTATGGGGTCATGCACTTGGCCCAAAAAAACTCGTAGTCAGAACTTACCTCAACCCCTACGCAGATGACCGTGATAAGTCTCCCGAAAAGGTATCTTCCCCGCTCTCTCGCAGTCAGTCCCCGTGGAATCATTTCATCACGCGTCTATATTTTATAATATACGTATGTCGTATATTATGTAATAATAAAATTCTACAGACCGATATAAATGGACGTGCAGGTAGGACGTCATCCCGCATAACATATTACATCCACTGTGCATATTTACATATGTATAATATAATATTTATACTATTATAGTGGTTCACGGACTACATAAATTCGTCGGGACTACCTATATTATAATCTTATGACGAGATATGAGATATCACGGACATGTATATTATATGTTATATAAAATAAATATGAATTCGATATAATGATATGGTGTTGTGGTTTCATCGCAAATATATTACATATGCTCATCGTGGCACATAACGCTATATTTATTAGCTTCATACATCTTGGTAACCTAACCTGCAGATGTATATATACGTATAACATATATATATATATATATCATACATTGATATAAGTATATATATATATATATTATATTTATAGTAAAATTACCATATACTGGTATTGTTGTATATATATAATATATGTGTGTACGGCCCTTATTGGTTTGTGCATAATTAAACGCGCGCTGACGGCAACGCCCCCTCGCCAACGACGATGGGAACACCTTTAGGGGCAACACGTTTCCGAAATGGCACAAAAAAAAAACCAATAATCGTAAAATCGTTCTGTCGGCTTTGTTTTTTTGTACGAATGTTAGCTATAAAATCACTACAACTATGCTACTACCACTACTACTACTATACCGCCCATCAAGGCCTGGCTTGCCACATTTCGCGAGATCGCATCCTCCTCTTCTCCGACCTCTTCAATCCCTCCTCCTATACTTACATGCAGCCACGTGTTTCGTTCGTGAGATTTTATGTGCGTCTTTTCGCCTAGGTACCTTTGGTATTTCATCGCTTTGGCTCGCTAATCACCGACGGACGTTGGATTTATCGCCATCGTAATAGTAGTTGTACGTCCTATAACCACACAGAGGGATCTCATGTTGCTATTATTTGTAACATACATTTCTCACTCTGTAATCTGTATACAGCAGTTAAATTGTGTTCGAGATAATATTATACAATGTTTCAGCACGATAAATCATTATTCTTTTTTTTTTTATATTTTTTACGCCACATAACACAAGTGAGCATTTTGAAAATTCTGTATACAAAACGTAAATATTTTAAAATAATCCATGCATACCGCACACGCAGATCACGACTAGACAATTTGAGACTTTGGAAATCGAATAAAGTATGAGTAATACTGGGTTATACATATAATAGCTAAAGTTTTTTTGTGATTTTATTTTAGGAATTTTTCAAACAAATGAGCCGTGTAGAATTGTTTGTAGTCATCGCATAATAATTTAGGAAAATTAGATCCGTACTCTTTAGATTCTGTGATAAAAATAACGGAGAGTTTTACTATAATAAATAATTTAAACCTACTTTTACTATATCTTTATTCATGTTTAATCTGCGTAGTACAAATACTTACATATTATATTACACATAGTATTACTTGTATACTATTTTAATCGAAAATTAGTTTTTGTACGCATATTATAATTAAAATAATTAGAATTATTGAAATATTCCATTTAATATAGATTATTATAATATGAAATGGTATGGTTTTTCCAAGTACATAATATAGTAGTATAAATATTATAAAGTATATTAAATAGGTTTTATATTTTAAACAAAGTCACGTATTATCGATGATTGTTTTAATTATTGTTGATAAAAACTGGTGCACATTATATGATTACTGAATATACTTGCGGCTATTTCTATTAAATTATTGTAGGTACCCTTTGTTTCGAAATAACTAACGTCAGTCTACAATAGTATAATAATATTATATTATACTGCACGACGACGAGAAACAGATATAATAAGTATATCGACTACGTAATACTTTTTATGTATAAAAAATCAACTTGTTCAATATAATCGTTGTCATGTTTATTGTATATGTTTAATATTGTTATTAAATTGATCACGAATCCCAAAGAATATGACACTATTATTGTTATTATTATTGTTATTGGATATCTCGGGTATGTACTGTCGACATTGCGGAGTTGGAAATCTCGTGACCGTTATTTATCGACATTATAATATTATGTTCACGTATCCTAATAATCGTGCGTAACTGCTGCAACTAACCCCGTTTGCACCAACCACAGTTTTTGAACTTGTCATCGCTATGTGAACTATTTCACCAATACTATAGAATGTCAATCTACGTCCAAAACTCTGTATAGGTACTAAATTCTAATCACTTTGCCAGCATTAACTACCGTGTATACTTACTTTCATATTTCTTCAGAAGTCAAGCACGTTAGAACTCTTTGTTTCATCTCATTCCGATTCTATTTATTATGGTTATAACTTATAACTTACAACTATCCAATCATCGAATGCTCTGCGCCCTTAATAATGCCTTCTATAAAGTGTGTCAGCTTTTTTCTGGTTAGAAGTTAATACGTTAGGCAAAATAAATAAAACATCAAGTTATCAACATTCATATTATTTTGTTAAAATTTGATCAGAAATAGCGCTAAAACACAATGCTTTTCTACTGCAGTTGAGGCATTGTGATCGAGACGCATACGTTCTATTAAACTCACCAATATAGTGACCAGTAAATAATAATAGTAATTACTATTTATCGTAGATTTGTACGACAGTAACAACTGCAATATCAACAACAATACTGAGGGTTAATAAACCAAAAAGTTGAAAACTATTCATTTTGACTTTTTAGATCACCTATCTCAGTATCTCATACATATCGTGTACATACCTGTTTTCCTTAAACGATATAGACATAATAGGCTCCCCCTAATTTGCCAGTAACTTTGATTCGAGTACTTCTGATCCTCACTTTACCTTATTGAGTGGTGGATGGTTTTCTGCACGGCTCAATTATACTAGGTTATTGCAATAGTACCCCCTTTATATAACTGTATCACGTCAAAGAATTTAAATGACAGCAGAAGGGGGTGACTTATACTTAAGTCATGGACCGTATCCTTGCGCTGCCATTTTTTTTTGTTTAATAACTATATAGGATATGTGCAATAAGCCAATAACCTTGTATATTCATGCCATGGTTTTCTGTGAGATTCAGTTACCCTAAAAAAATTAAACATTTTAAATTTTTATTAATTATAATTATATGTATCAGTAACTTGTAAGACTATAATATAATATTATTTTTCGTGATACACGTCATATTATTATGCACTACGCCTGCATGTCCAATGTTTATACTTTATAAACGTTTGACCTCCTGTGCACCTATTCACCCGGATTACGAATTAAATGATAATATATTATATTACAGGTAGTGCTTTAGTGGCGATCATCGGGGCACAGGTATACACGATATTATAGTATATAAGTGTACCGACGGCTAGTGTTCAGTGGACAATGATTGATAGCTGGAATACCTCTATATATACAAATATAACATTATGACGCCTACCTAAATATTATAACCTTCATGTTATGCGATAAACTACCTATTTTCACATATTTTAAGAAGTTTTAATCGATGGAATCCAGACGTTCAAAACGGTTTATTAATTATTCGCACAAATTATAAGTTCCTGGCTATAAATACATAATACGCGAATGCACGTTATACCGGGTGATACATGTAACGAAATGCACTACCTACAATTATTTCAAAAACCGATAAAGTTTTTAAAAATATTTTTTTGATAGTTTTAAGCCGTTAATAAACATTTTCCTAAAATATATATATATATATATATGCTTAACTATTTTTAATCGTTATTTTTTTTTAACGACCACGTATATTTTTAATTCCTCATACCAAATTAGAATATTTATTCCATTTGCTCCATTTAAATTTCATTTCATTTCTTTCTGTTTTTAAATTGATTTGACGGGGTGAATATTATGCCACTTTAAGAGTCATTATACTTGTGGTTAATTTATGAAAATATCGATTATATATGTATATGTCATTAAAGCAGACGATATATCAATTTATCACCATTTAATTATTTTGTATTTTGAATCGGACATATTAAATAGTTTGTGTTTAAAATCAAGTATTCTATTATCTTTAAGAAGACTTACATCCTGTTTAAAACATTACGATTCTAGGATACAAACAACAATAGTAAATCGTTGTGTGCTTACAACTTTTACTAGATTTAATGCCAAATACATTACAAATTTTACTAAAAGCACTTTACAAATAGTAAAAATCAAACATTAAATAGTAACAATCGGTCTTTATTCTTGGCTTTCGACCAAATTGCGAACTATCATAAACTTCATTGCTAGTCCAAAATAAATTATTTGATTCAATTCCATGCACTTGTTTTAAATTTATAATTTATCAAAAATATTTTTCTATATAATTATAGCTTGTTTCAATCATTTTATTTTTACGACTTCCTAGTATTATTAGTATCACCCGATTAGCTAAGTACTAATAGTTATTATTGAAAATAAATTATCATCTTGTAACGTATAATAATGGTTATAAGTAGTAACTATTGTTAAAAATATGAAGTTAAATTATTCTTTTTAAAATATCTGAGAAATAAATTTCCAGAGAACAATAAATTAAAATTAAAAAATATACCTACCAAAAAATATATTATATAATCATTAGTATAAAAAAAGTATGATTACTAAAATATGAATTCATTATAATATTATTATGTATAATGTATATAACATTAATATACCTACAAATAGTATTTTCAAAGATTTTTAGTTGTTTTTATTGATATTACCTTTAAATTTGGTAATAGGTCATTCACTCTAATATAAAAAATTACAGAGTAAAACGGATTATATACTTACCATATATGTATATAGCGTTTTGATTTACGTTTTAAATAATCAAAATAATTTAAAATGTATCAAATTGATAGTTCGTAAATCGTAATAGTTTAGTTTTTGCATTTCAAATTTTAAAGACGTTTTACTATAATCTCGATCATTACCGAAGTTAATTTATTATATTTGATATAATAGTATAATATAACATACAAGGCAATTTAAGAACAGTTTTGTCGTATCAGAAACATAAAAATCACGCGGTATTATACGTCTAGGGAAAGTTTAAATGGACTCGTAAAAACTATTAAATTTAATATATTACTAATAATTTAATTTCAAACTTAAAACGGAAACTACGCTTTATAGATTATACGGTTACTGTATATATAAAATTGAAATATTATGATTTTAAGCCCATTTTTATGGTCCATTATTGTTATTGCTACCTATATATATTTATTATGCTCCTATTATTGCAGGCTATTTGGTATCGTGTGACTCTATAATTTTTTTTTTTTATACATATAAATAACATTATATACAAAAGAACAAATAACATTATATTTTATAACTTAAACTGCATGCTTAAAAATCAAGTGCATATAGGCGTATAGTAACCACAACATTGCACTATTATAGGGATTTTTATTGTATATCGCTCTTAACTATTAATGAACTGTGGAAATGTATTGTTAAGTATATTATATATTATACCTATTTGTTGTCTATAATAATGCAGCATAACTTACCTATATGGTTATATCCCGAAATCTCTTTCTTTTAATGAATCGAAACAAAGTTGCACTTCTAAATGATTTTTCTGATTAGATTTCTCGTGATTACGTTAATTTTTAGTCGTGTTTAAAATCGTTCACTGCCGTTGATAGATGCCTATACATAATATATTATGTAAAGCCGATAAAGTTTATTCTAATTTATCTAATTGTGGATCGCATGTAGAGATTTATCGATCTGCAGAAATTCGATACAATCCAGCATTGCGTGCTTGGACACCATCCTTGTTATGAATGAAAAAAAATATTACACATCTGTATAGGTATACGTTTAATACCTATATATTATACATATTATCATAACAAGATGAACGCATGCTGCGCAGTGTACTTGAATGAAATTACTATATTTTTTATTAGCATTATCTTCTATATTATACATGACATTTCGTATGAAACGATAATATTATGTATAAATGTAATATAGACTATAATAACTATACTATAAACAGAAACTTTATGACGGCGCATTATATTTATCTGTTTTCATGTTGAGTTACTATCTTTCGGTGCTATAGTATATTGTGTAATAATACACGTAAACAAAATATTATACCCATGAAAAAAAATGTAACAACAATTAAAATTTTAAAATAACGTTGTCCTAGATGGTACGTATACATTATGTATATATATTATATGTGATTCTACCGGGCGGTAGCGAAAGAACAGAGGAAGGTGCTATATATATAATTAAGTTTGGCGTGTGTGTATACTTTATACATACGTATATACAATTATGTGGCGTTGAGTTATACCGTTTAACATTTATTAAAAATTTGCATATTCAAATAAACCCGAAAAAGGGGCCGCTGACACGGTTCGCAGCGGTCTAGTTTTCGTTTATAAATCATCGCGTGATGTAATGTTTTCGTGAACATTTATATCTGACCAAAATGTAAAGACATAATAATAATTATTAATAATGTACCTAAACTATACGAAAATATAATTACTTTACCATCACCTTCGTATAATTTGAATACACTTCAAATGTATAAAGTAAATCATTTTAATAGCTATGTAATGTGTATAATAAATAAATAATAATTGTAACGTGATATTAATTCTCGGCTGACGTTTGACACCGGATACGCGTGAATCGTATCGGAAACGCGATTAGTCGAAGATAGGAAGAAAGATCATAATATATGCCGGTGTGCTTTTCTGTTCGATAACATATTTCTTGCATACAGGGTGTCACGCCAAGAATGCACACCTCTTTTTTATTTTTCAATAATGCAGTTATTCAAAATCTGACTTTTGGAATTTTTAAATATAGGTAAAATAAAATTATAAAATAATGGTCTTATTAATGGTCTAATATGCATGTTTTCAAATTCTTAAGATGTTTTGTACCTGCAATTTATAGTGTGACTTGTGGAGATAGAAACTTCTGTTTATCATATAACAACCCACCCTTTTATAATACTATACCTATGAATTATTTAGTGGTTCATTTTTATGAAAATGTTGACGCATCAAAATCAAAATTTGAACGAGTAGTTTTTTAATATTTATAATTTATGAAAATGGTCCAAGTATTTATTATAATGGATCTAATATTTTATCTATTTTATATTTTTGTATTATCAAATCAACATTTTCAAAAAAAACTATACACTAAAGAATTTACAGCAAGAAAAATGGGACTCATTTGTAATACATAAGTATGTATACTGTATAGGTATTGTCACAGGACACTCCTTAAGCAGTGAACAATTCTCAATAATTTGAAAATATTATGGTCTTTAAGTATATTTAAAATTTCCAAAATTCATATTTTGAATAAATTCATTATTATAGATGGGTAGTGGAAATAATTGGGACGAGCGAGCATCATGCTTGTCAAATCACCCTGTAGAATTTATAACGATGTACTTATATCTGCCCTCACCCTTCCAACGGTTACATTTCATCAGTTTGTTTCGGTATTTTTTTGCGCTCATTAAATTCCCCTAAAAAAATTTATTCGTCCCGAACGTGTATCATACATATATATATATATAGGGAATAGGTATGCGACGTTTTGAACTTCGTGGAATCGCCGTGAAAATATCATCGTCGGTATACCGTTTGTCGTTGTTATTATTATTATTTATTTTTTTTTTGTTTTAACCTACCTTTCGCGATTCCCGTCGCGAAGCGGAAATCGCCGGCAGGATATGACGTTCCTATTATATACGTATATAATATCATCATGTTGTTAGAAGGTAGATGGTCATCGTGTTATTATTATTAGTACTGCGGCGAAGTGAGTGCGTCGACGTGCTATGCGGTGCTGTTTGGATATTTTTTATCCTCCAGAAATTGAAATCTCCCTGCCTGTAGGTATTTATACGAATAATAATAATTTAATAATACATGTACCCGGGCATATTATATTGTGCTGTCCACCAGAGTTGACGTACGCGTACGGTAGGTGTAAAAATTCGTATCAACAATTATCAGGGGCAGTCGCGTAATATAATTATACGTTTGGGTAAACAATTCCTATTGAAAAATTAACCTGTACGCCGCGGCGTGTGGCGTGTCCTGCAATCATCTCTGGCCGTCTTTAAACTCGTCTATAAAATAGGTATATAAATTATAGCGTCAAAATACCCAAAGTATAGTTTTATATAAAACCTAGTATTTTGTATATGCGCAAGTGCATCCGTGGCTAGAAAATGTGTGTACATATAATAATATGTACCTATATACGCAATCGTATTTTGAATTTATTTGCGCTATCTGCAAGAACGGTTTTTATAATAATGTATATTAACGACCTACATAATATTATATACGCATATCCCGACTGAGGTCATACCTTCTGTGTAATACATAGTACGTAAATCCATTATTTTCCGAACAAAATGTGTCCGTATTTCTGTTCTGCACTCAGTTTGCAATACCGTAGATATTAAATATGAAAATGGACTGTATATACGTATATAATATTATGTACGTACGTGGGAAGGCAATCGTAATGGTTATTTTTTTCAATTCGGCTGTACAATTCGAAACGAAATAAAATATAGCGGAATTTTATTTTCGCACTGTCATAATTCATATTCCTGTTGAGAAAAATGAATGTTTTTTTCGATGTTGAGCTGTTGGATTTATACAATGATGTGGGTTTTTTTACGATTTTTTTTTTGTATGTAATCACTTTTTTTGGGTAGATGAAGTGCTCCAAAAGTTTTGAGTTGTACCCTATCTATATATAGGGTCGAAATCGAACACATATTGTACTTTGGAGAGTTCATTTTTTTATTTTTCCCACAAGTAGTTTAAAAAACGGATTCGAGAAAAAAAAACCGTTTTTAAATTTTACGACGAGCCTGTTTATTTTTATATAAAATCTTCAACATAATATTTGGGGAAACTGAGCTCCGCATTCAATAATTTCGTGTGTGATATAACTGTTTTATAGCTTTCATATTTTAAATAGCGATGTTATATTATTACATATTATTTTACTATTAGGTGCTGTATAGTCTATTTATAGTGAGAAAAGCATATTATTATATTTTTACAAAAAAACCGGATTATTCGAATTTGAACCTTATAATTACAATAAGAATCGCATTAATAACATTAATTTAGAAATAAAATTTATTATTAATGTATTTTTCAACAGTTAATACAAATTTTAAATATTAATTAAATGGTATTTTATGAAAAATGACATCCTTCTCGTGAACGCAGAGATGTACTGACTATACTATGCCAGTTGTATTATAGTATTATAATATAAATTATGTACGCATTTGTCTTATATAGGAAATAAAATATAACTCTTCTGGCCGGGACATATGACTTGTTGCGTGTTTATACGTATGAATTCAACATTGTTTAGTGTTATTGTTTAACATTAGACCCGCGTGTGAGGTCTATTATATAGTATATAGTATAATTTATCTAAAATATACATATATACCTACGTGCGCTAATGTGCTAATCGAAATCATCGGCGCTTGGAGGCGTGATCGTGTTCCGACCACCCGAAAGTATTTATTACACGTCCAAGTGTTGTATATACATATATGTGTTAACACTATGTACTCGTATTATGTTATATATATATATACGATTGTCGATGAATTTTCATTATTGAAACTGCCGCGAAACAGATAAGCGAATGGGTCTTTCGTAGACGTCTCATTTTTGTCGTTTTTGTTTCCGGCACGCCGCGCGTACGACTCAACCACTTCACTCCTATTATACAGGTTATTATTAATTAACGAGATCAAAGTTTTTCGATTTGGCTCTAGACCCGTTCACTTTTACGTTATAATATAATATGTGATATATAATTTCGATTTTTGTTCGTTCCTTAGCGAAGAGAATGAGAGCCAGATAAAAAGTGTTGTTGGATTATAATATTATATCGATTAGCCGATTACCATCGTCATCGAACATGAATTAATATAATATATTTTTGCCATTTATGGTAGATGTGTATATAATGTAATTGTTGCGGTCAACCACGGCGTCCAACTATATGTCTACGGTATCGGACACGGCACTCAAACAAGTGTGTAAAGGTTATTTCATTCGTTTTCGTGTTTCGTCTTCTTGCCATAAAATATGATATACTTTTATGCCGTCTAGAAAATTATCTGTCTTATGTGCTATTATGAATTTCCTCGTATATAATATGTAAAAATGGCAATTGTACGTCATATTATTACTGTCTCAAAAGTACCATAACTATATGTGTGCATTCAGTTGTTTTTACATTTTATCGCAATACCTATATATTTTATCCAACGATCCTCAACGATTTTCACATTCTGCGAAGATCTATATATTCTCGTTTGAGCTTTATTTTTTTTTTGCTTGAAATACGTACAGACATAAATAAATAAAGCAAATATTTTGTTGTGTTATCACTGTAATGTATAATAATATATGAACGCGTGTCAAGTCAAAACGTCAATCTTTCTACATGCGTGGTATGAAATAACTCTTTGATATTATAAACACGCTATAATAATAATAATAATATGTAAATTTCTAGGCAGAAATGTACATAGTACATACGCCATAAAAATTATGTCTGTCGTCGTTGTTTTGCTGCCGTCTACACGTGCACGTTTACTACTTTTGATAACATTTTTTTTAAATCTTTCTCGCAAATCGCAGAAATAATATTATTTCCTATAAATTCTGTCCGACTTTTTTATCATTATAATATGATATTGATAATCGATATATATTTTTGTTTTATATTGCTATATAATTGACACTTTACAGCCACTGTTATATATTATTTTATTTTTTTTTTTTTTATTAGGTTTTAAGGCTTCGGCGACTGAGGTCATTAGCCTGTAAGTTTGGTGGGGTTGGTACTGTAGGGTTGGGACGGTTGGTACGGTCGGTTAGGATCACGTGCATGTGTGGCAAGGTTTTTGCGCACTACGAACCTTGGTGGTCACCCATCCGAGAACTAGTGGCAGTGGACGTTGCTTACTCTCAATCACGTCTCGTTAGGTTAGGTTAGATTCAGCCACTGTGCCACGCCGAGCCACAATATATATATATTATTATATTAGTTGTATTCGACTTCTTTATTTCGTTGGTTTTCATCTCTGAAACTCATTATAATGATTTTCCGTTCACTCTAAAATCCAACATACGTATAGTAGCACAACCATTTTACCGAATAGGAGAAATTATTAATTCTAAATTTACAAAGTTGATTAACTATAATAACATGGGTCAAAAATATATTATCTTTAAGATACCATAAAGCCATACATAATAAATTATATTAGGTATATTATATAAGAAGGACATAAGGTATATTATTTTACAAAGTTTTTTAGCACATATTTAGGTATATATGTATATTTTGGTAAAATAAATACGTATAAGTCCGAGTCCTAAATATTACCTCTTATATACTATTATGTACGTGTCGTTTTTGTGTGTGGGAGAGTGTTTAGTACATGCCAACCTTACTATATTTTATTATTATTGTTATAATATACTAATATAGGTACCTGCTGGTGAAATATTTGTAATTTATTTATGAACAGCGTATAAACTTTTCTACAGTATAACGTCGACGCATTGTGTTTACTGGCCAACGTAAACAGTGTTTTTTTTAACGTAAAACAACTCTCTGCTAAATATCGAAATTCACAATTCACCGTTTTATATATAATAATAACATAGCATAACATAACGCCTGCAGTTTACTAGTCGTTCGTCTACGTGATCCGCCATCCACGGCACGCATCTCGTCGTGTTCTATGCATTTATTTTATTCTTCGTCGCACACAAAGATGGTATGGTAAAAAATATTATCTTTACGCTGTAAGCTATAATTGTTGAGCTATAATAACTATTTGTTAAAAGATAATAACAAAAAATATGCATACGCATAACATATATAAATTGTTACACGTTATTTATCATATTAAAAACAAAAACGCGGAGTCGCAGAGCAACACACATCACGCAACATCGGAATCATTACTATCCTCGGGGGTCATTGGCGAACGGCTATCCTCCATACACGCATACGCACAATAAAGTGTATAATAATACTATTACGTATGCATAATTTTTTATCACGTGTTGATAATAACGACGTGACTGGCGTGATAACTCCTATTTGCGGTTCGAATTGTATACCGGTGTGCCTCTCCCGCAGACCGCCAAATTTGGACATTTTGTAGGAAAAAGAAACGTCTCGACTGGAAATGAATTTCCATCGAATATATTATAATGCACGCTGCTAATCTTTCGCGTGTTACAGACTATACGCGTGATGCGGTTCCCTTTGACTTTGCGTGTCTGTAATATTCGTCGGTGCGAATCGATATTCTATATGTAAATATAATAGGTACGTTTTGTTACATGTTTGGGTAGGAACTCGTATATAATACGAAAATATGCTTTTCTTTCTATTCACTAATAATTATATTTATATTGTATAATAATTGGCAACATTAATATTATATTATGTTCGATTGCCGAGTGGATATCGACAGCCGCGTACTAAACGAGTTTACCAAAGTTGAAGCATGTGTCATAATGGCTATTATAATAATTGTACATTAAATAATATTATGCAGGTAGATAACGCTTTTAATGTTTATTACCTGTGAGCTTTTTTACATCGACCCAAAATGTGTAAAAATATTTTCTTTTATTTATTTTCTATTTATTCCGTGAAATAACAAACGAATTTGTTCCGACAGCATTTTTCATGTTATTTTATACTACATCACCATAATTAATTTGTTTTGTTTATTTATTTATTCATAATTAAGGCCTCAACGTCAATGGTTATTAGCCCATCCTTTACATTTTTACATTTTTAAGCTTTTTTTTTTTAAATTTTAATATTTATACGATACAACTGAATACTCAAAGGGTATGGAATGTTTTGTATTGTTATTAATTATTATATTTTGATAGTGATTTTTAGTTTTAAACAAGGACTAGTATTGTTTTTGTTACTTGTTTCTCACTGAGTGATTCTGCTATGGTGTTTGGCAGGATTAGTTACATATTTTGAGCAGTCTTCTACTAGGTATGTGTTTAACTATGTGAGATCTGCAATGTGGTATGTATTACATACAGGTTATAGATCTTTACTGATTAGACAGGAATGTGTGTTAAGAATGTGCGTCCAAATCCTACTCTGGTTATCGCTGTGTCTTGTGGACTTAAATTTTATATACTTAGTCTTCTATATTTATATTTCAACATTATATAGAAATAATTAATTATTATTGCTAAAATATTCGTAATATATGCGTGTAATTATTTCTATAGTTAAGATATTGATGCTAAATTATATACCTGAACGATCAATAAATATACCTAATGTGACTCACATTTAACGATAAACCTACTTAAATTTATTGGTATTTAGTGATATTTTGCCAATTACTTACTAAACTTTGCCAATTTTTTTTTAAATATTATAACGTCTCATATTTTCGTTAAAATGCACATAAAATATGCTATGTTAAGCAATTTTACCATAATCGATTGTTGTAATAACATAATAATATTATTATGGTTTGTGTTATAGCTTTCGGGATTTAAGAATAAGGTAATAATAATAATAATATACCTACAGCTAATAGAAAACTATTGATTTTGACTGAACGCCGTCATCGATGACTGAAACTTAGTGACTTCCCTTAATACATGTTCCAACATCTAACATAGATGAAATCCAAAAAGGAAATTAATCAACTTAATATTCTTTAAATTATTTTTAACTTCCGGTTTCCTGACTTGAAACATGATTATTACTTTCGTAATCGTTATTTGATATTCCTACCGACTTCGTTGTTTATATTAGATTTAATTAAAATCCTTTGAATATTTATCGAAAACTAATAATTATTTAGATTCCCTACTCGAAAAAAAAAATAATGAAATTATTCGAGCGAGTTTTTACAGAATTTGTGTTTGTACCCCCCTATCATAATACAGGTATAATATATTTTAATAACACGTATATCGTTTAACAGCAGAAGAACGTACCAATCGCAATAAAAATTCATAATAAGTTAAACGTTATTATAATTTATAAATGTATATTTACGTCCTACATGGGTATCTACAAGCAGTTCCCCTGACACATTATATATCCTCGAGGACAATGCGTTGTGTGTGTAATAGTACAAACATTGAATACCGATCAGCCGCCGGCGATGACCAATTATGCCAAAAATATAATCGCTATTCAGATTGCTTTGCTAATATCGTTTGTACCACGTCGCTATTATATATATTTATATTCGCGTCCAATATAGGTCTTGTGTCTGACTAGACACAATAATCAAAATGCCTAGGATCAAACACGTCATAGCGGGGTAGGTATGCATATAATAACACGTTGATGGGTATAAGGAGTGTAGTTCAAAAATCGCTGCGACCGGCCAGAATATCGTATACTATATTATTATAGCTACATAGTACCTACAATATATTGTGTTATTGTAATGTGTATAATAAATTATAATAATAATATTATAAACTAGGTAATGTCTCGGGGAATTGAATATTAATTATCTATAATGTCAATATAATATACGTAATAGGTATATTATAATATACAAAATCTATATCATAGTTAGTACATAATATAGTACCTTTGTATAACTTTTATTTATATACTATCTAAAGTTCTAGTCGTGTATTAAAAAAAAAAAAAAAAAAACATTGTTAACAACAACGGTTTGCGTATCGCGACATTTGACACGCGCATCATCGCCGTTGACCTTTCTTTGTTCTCTGTTTTTGATGTTTTATCCGTATCATACGGTATGAATATAACGACTAGACTGTTATTGCGTTCGTTCTAGGTTTCCACTTATCCACTTCTCGATCTTTCGAGTTTATTCGTAGTTTGTACGTTATACCTGTAATACCTATATAGTATAGTGAAGTGTATAAAATGTATACATGAATACACTATAATATCCAATTACTTTCCATTGTTTTTTATGATTAATTACGTTAGGAGGACATGAAAAAAATATAATAACTATTAACTACGCCATTTACATAATATGACCTACAGTTTTTGTCGAGTATCGAAGTGTACTAATTAGTGAAACGACGACTGACTGATTGTTTTAAAGTTAAAAACTCATTTTCCCTAAAAGTTTTAACGTATTTTTTTTTTTAATGTTATTTTGTAAAAGACTTTAAATTGTGTAAAAAATATATTTCTAAAAACGTTATTGCTTTTCAAGAAAATGATGAGTGTTTACCTTCAAAAGATTCACATGCCTGTTCTATTTCAAAAATTGGTTTTGTAACCATACAACTTACATAACTTTCGTTCGTGGAAGGAAAATATAACCATACATATAGTAAGAGTAATACACACAAATAGAATACGTATAATAGCGTATTTAGAACAATAATTACTAATTAGTATTTGTACTGTAACAATTATTATACATAGGTACTTATAATTTTGTAATACCACGTTTTTTTTTTTGACGATTATCCACGCATTATTTGGTGTGTCGTGTGTGCCATAAAAACTCTCCTTGGCGTTTAATGTTATGTATGCTAAGCGCAGTTTACTACTATTATATAGCCCGTGTCGATTAAAAACAACAACAACAAAAAAAAACCTCCGCTTTTCCTTTAGACGAAAATAATAAGGTCAAGATGACAAATCTATTTTCATTATAATTATAATATTATATTATATGCATAACTGTATAAGGCTACAACGGACGAACGATGGAAAGTGCGCACCTTATAAAATATAACTGCGAATTCCTACGGATTATACACAAAACACACTGTGCCGGATACGATAAAACAATCTGTTGAAAAAAACTTTTCGGGTTCGCTGTACAATAACTAAATATCACCACCACCGCCGCATCCGCATATTTTTAATTGAGCCCTACATATATTATAATAGCTGTACAATAATATTATATTATGCGCATGTTTGTTTAATTAAAATCTGCGATTCAAAATACCATTGCAGGGAGACACGACTTATTATAATACAGCGTGCTTACAGGCAAATGTACCCTAGCTGCAGCTACCCAAGTTGAGTATACCAACTCGCGGTGGATGTGAGAAGTTTAGAAAATTCAAAACAATACAATACAATCCGCCCATTATCGATATAATTATATGGCGGGTTGCATTCAGGCGAGGGCACAACGGATACGGTTGTCAAACTTTTAAAGCGTGGTGGCTGGATACCGCCGCGGTGTTTCTTTAATACCGAAGGTGGTGAAAAAGCACTTAAACACTTAATTATATTAAAATGTATTCTTATCAAAAGTATAAGGATATAAAATATAAAAATTGAATAATTAATAATGTTACTTAGGTTAGAGTAGGTATTAAACATTTAGATAACAGATTTAAAAGAAATTAATTTTTAAATTTATTAAAATTTAATGATAATATATATAATGTGTTGGTATTGAATTATTATTTACATTGTATGACATGTTTATGTCGTCGATATTATGTGTATAATGTTTTTCTAGTAAAAATGTGGGTGTTTTTTTCATAAATTCTAGGTACTATAAGTTAAAAAAAAAAACCCGTATTTTGAAGGGGAAAGGGGTGGAAGAGAAAATGGTATGTACTACTTTCGGTCAGACATTAAAAGAGAACTTATCGAACAAATAAAAATGAATTTGAGAGACGTTGTTGGGGGGGGGGGGGGGGGTTGATAGGACAGACATGATTATATGGGTGTAAATCTTAAATGCGACCAAGTCAAATTTACGTATATACACGTATAATGAATAATGAACCACTATGTACCTGTAACCTATATGTACTCGACTATAGATCGAAGCTCGAACCTTTGAAGGTTATTCTTTAAACCGTGTATACGTCATAAACTCTCGGTTTTTGATGTCCTGCGCACATCGGCAGCCACAGCATAATATAATATAGTAAGTACCTATATATATATATTCGGGGACGCAATTTAATTTAGCTCAAGTATATAATGACGCACAGGTGTAGCAGCTGGTGGCGTGAACCGCGTATTACCCGAGCAATTTGTTATTTCGTTCGGTCGGACGTCGCGGTCGTGCGACGACCGACTACCTACTGCTAGCCTGCTACCTATAATAATAATATTATGGCTGCTGCTCCTGCTGTTGCTTTGTAGGCGAGTTTTATAATTGCGTCCGTGTGGTGCCGGATTTAATCCCACCGTGTGTGGCGAATACAAATTACCGAAAACGCACGCGTGGCCCCACCGTGCAGAATAGTTGTTATACATAATATGCCTAATGTGTATCGTGTGCATACGGTGTGATCGTTTGTTTTATTTTGTGTTTTTTATTGCTGTCGACCGGCCGTTGTCCGCGCGGAGATTTCGAACAGACTCGCAGTTCTGGTTAGGTTTTTCAGTCGTTTTTTCGTGTATCCAATATTAAGCTAATTGTCGAAACTACTGTTTATACCCAATCTATAGATCACTCTTAATTCGCTAAACCTTCAACTTTTTGAATAATTAACTATTAGTTCAATATGTAATGTGTCTATATATAGTGTTGAATATCATCAACATTATCGAGAAAATATTTGTAATATTAAATTTAATAACATGGTGTACCTATAGGTCATGGAAATCACTTAAAACCCCGAAAACCGGGACGACTACAAAATTAATAGAATTCTAATATTAATTTTAGACCACATTTTTATGGTCATGCGATCGCTCTGTATACGAATATTTCTATGCTATAATTAATAATAACGATGCTCTGCACCTACCACCGCGGGCCCTGACTCACGCGTGTCATCACGTCGTCATCGTGGCTGCAAAGGTAGAACCAGCTCTCATCCTCAGGATGAGAGAGATAGAGAGAGAGCGCGCAATATTTTGTTTTCGGAATATTATATAGAAAACATATATATATATATTATTTTTATAATATTGTACAGTGCGTGAAGAATAAATGGATATGTATTATTATTATTATTATTATGACGATACGTGCGTGTGCGTGTGCTATATATTTTGTCGACAGAGGGGAGCGTAAAATGGCTAAAATTTCCACAATCTGGTCGTTATTATATTGTAATGGCATATAATTTGATTTATCGTTCCCGCGGGACATTATATAAGAAGGGTGGCTTAGCGCCACTCGTGTATAATATTATTATAATGTATACACATCGAACATTCAAAACAATGCCTCTGCCGCGTGCCGATGGTATTTCTCGTTTTCGGTATATATATATAGGTACCTATAGCGTATTGGTGACTGACCATCCATATCATATCGTAATAAATATTAGTGTTTGGAATTTCTGAAAGCCCTGGTTGAAATTTGGTAAGTATTCAAAAATCGAAATTATCTAAACTAACTGTATATTTAGATGAATAACGAGTTATATTATATATATATATATGAAAGTTCGTTTACATAACTATTCAATCATTTAAATAGGTATTGTACAATTATTATACACTGTTCACAAATATTAATTATTTTCTTCGGACATTATAATATAATATTTTGATATTGTTTTTTATTCTATCTCAGAAAAATTTAAAATTCGCGACGTAATTTTTTCGACCAAATCTTATTTAACTTTTGTCATTACATCATCCCTGCGAGTACATAGGTACCGCCTAGGTAAATTATTAAACGCATAGTACTTTTTTTAAAAGAAATAATTTATATTTTTTGAAGGTTTAGCACAATATAAATACTCTTATACAAAATATTTGTAATAATTTAATAACATTAAAAATAATATGTGAAAAAAGCCATCGTTGTTTGATGATTTTGTCATTTGCTTAGGATAGTTAAATAATAAATAGATACTATATGTTTTAATTATTCTCGAACCAGTACTTACATCTAATACATACATTTCCCATACATTTCCCTATAATACGCTACTACATAATATTCATTTCTTGTTAATATTTATTTAGTTTTATTTGGTTTTGTTGGTTAAATTAATTTAAAGATAAAATACCATATTATTATATTTCATTTCACGTGTAATATCAGCTCCATGACGCAAGTACAACAATTTAACTAAAAATCAGGCGATTACCTTACTGAATTCATTCAATTTACATAGATATTATACAAATAGAAAAATAAGAAAAGTATTACGTATTTGAACTTCAAAGTATTGTTGTCTTATTCCGTCTATAAAAAAATTTATATTGGTAATAAATAAGACTTTCCTCGATTCGGTTTAGCGTTCATTGCAGCTGAGACGCAATTAAATGTGATTATTACACATTGAAATAAAAACACTGCCGTTTATGATTTTTGTAAGTAGGTCTCATATAAAAATTAAAATATACGACATGTAGTCCGATAAAAAAATTGTTTTACATATTTTAGTGAAGCATAACGGAAATAATTAACAAAGTCATAAATTAACTATATACAATATGGAACTTCAACTTCTATTCTGTTCTAATCGATATAGTACGAAGTCAATAATTTAAAATTAATTAGAACACATTTAGACCTCAATCTAGTAAGAATTAATTATATTTGTTAGTTGTTTTTGCAGTTACAAGCTTACAATACACTACAATAAATGTTTGGTTTTTTTTTTTTGTGTATCAAAATGTGTCCACCCAAATACGCACATATTTTGATGTCTTGAATTATGGCTATTTTTTCCTTGCCTGACATTTAGTCCACGATATTATTTATTTGCTTCAGTGACTTCAACTTTCGTCTTACGCATATATTGGATACAATATATATATATCATATATATATATATATATTATTTATTCATTTGAGTATTATGGGTCCCGAAACTGTCCACGCTTTCACCGACATGACCGTAATTAGGTGTGATGGATGACTGAATCTTTCTGTGCCATTGTTCTAGAAGATGCAGTATTGTCGCTATACCACGCGATTCAAATGTGTATAATTTAAATTCATACCTATTTAAACGGTTCCAGATCAACGACTGATATCCAAACACCTGCGTATGTAGTGCACAACGAATAAATCTAAATTTGCCAATATAAGTCATCTTTAAAATCCTATTGGTTTTCATCACCGTTGTTATAATTATTACAAAAAGGTTAACTGTTTAAATATTAAAAACTGTTTCATAAAAACATTTTAAAAACGGTGAATCCCATAGGCCATATTATACCTATAGTATACGTCATGTTTCATCAAGTGTAATTATATGCATAGGTACTATTTTATTTCTAGTTCAGAAATGTAGTACATATTACCTGTGTACTCTTTTGACACACACTGTACACAGTAATTTATGTGAACGTGGAAGACTGTGTCGCCAAAATGTATCACCTTAATCGTCACAGTTAAACTCACAATATATTTATTGTTCATCGTGAATAAAAACTAATGATTAATCACTATATTTATGAGTGTATAAACTTATAGAAATCATGAACTATGCAAACGTATAAATTAAAATCGCATAATTTATGAAACATAAAACATCTGTATTCTTGACGTGTTTAAATTATTATTTTCAAATAACTTATAATTGTTTTAATGTCTATTTACGATCTGTCATACGATAAAACAATAAACAATGGGAGGACAGATTATAGGTGTATATAACTATAATAATAAAGGCGTAATGATCGCGTTAAAAGTACGTAAATCATATTTTGTCTTCCATTGTAACTAGTAACTATTATTATATAGTTGCCTACTTTTAAAATTATGATAAGCATCTATGTAGTCTGAGTTCTGTAAACTTGACTATATATTTATCATTATATCGATCAAAACCTGCAAATACTTAAGACACGACGCATTCGTTTTTTAAAAACCTATTTTTTTTTTGTTATACAATAATAATAATAATGATCATATTTAGGATCATAAAAAATATGCGTGGTTGCGTGTAATTAGAATAGACGTTTAATAAATGTGTCATTCTGAATGTTTTCCCTAAAGTATTCAATATAATGCAGTATTTATAAAAATCAATAAATCATTGTAAGTATCGATCATCGAATAATCGAGCACGGAACACATAATATCATCATACGTAATATGTATATGCCATTTTTAACGTGGGTCTCATTGTCACTGCACAATGCGTTGTGAAATAAATAATAATGACTTCAAGACTTTAACGTGCGGTTAGATTATGCACGTACGTAGGTATATATTTATTATACATAATATTTGTGTTATGTGTACACAGTATTTTGACAGTATACACTAACAAATGATGGATATGACCATCGCATACGCATAATATATATGATATGGGTGTACATTATTCTAAAACCGACTAGTGTGGTTAATATTTTTTTACGCGACCGGAACACAGCAATACACGTGCCAACTCTGTTTCAAAGACGTTTATCTTATTCTCGAAATGAAAATAATATGCCACGCCGCACCGTGTCATATACTTACAGAATATGAGTAGAAATTCGTACGTGCGCCACAAGTATATAGAAACCGTGGTGACGCGTTTCGAGGAGACGTCCGCAGTCTAGAGACCGCTAGAATAAAAAAAACCGTCCCATCGTGTATATATAATGTGTGTGTGTGTGTGTGTGTGTGTGTTGTGTGTGTGTATTATATCTATAGATTTATGCACATATAACGTCTAGTCGTTCTATATCCAACACCCTGCAGTACAAACCACGAGCTATAGTGTTTTGATATTGTGCACAGCTTTCCACAATTCATGGTTCAATAATAATATATTATATGGTAGCATGTTATTCATTTTTTTTTTCGCGTACACATTTCATTATGACTTTAAACCCGTCGTAATAATATACGAGCGCGCCAGGAACAATGGGGCCTGGATTTTTACGCTCTAAAAACACTAACTCGTGTAGTGTGTGTGTGTGGGAGAAGAGATGTATAGATACGAATCGCCGCAGCGGTCAATGATTGGGCCTAGACTTTTCGGTTGTGTAGAATCTACACCTAACCTACACCGTAGACAGTGCAGTTGTCCGTCCTCTTCCGAGATCGGTCACGAAATTATGCATAATAATATGTAAGTAGTTATATAAAAAAAAATGATATCCCTCGGCCTGAAAATCGTGTGCGAGCGAGCTGGGTGCAATAAAATATGGTGCATAATATTATTATTATTATGTTGGATAAACGACCGCGCACGCCGAAGATGGCTATCTGTGGGCCGTCGTTTGTGTTCAATAAGCACCGAATGATTTAAACGCTACTCGTTTATACGAAAACAAACAGTAATCTAGTTATTATATTATCCTCTACAGACGTACAACACACGCACGTTCGCGCACAAACCACTTAATATAGATAGGTGCACGATGATGATGATGTTATTATTATTATTATTATCAATAATAATATTATTATTGGTATTATCGTTATACCCACTATTGTGCTGCGGGACGATATTATATTATTATGAGAGCTGCATGCGTGCCGTTCGTCGTAAGATAATATAATAGGTACAACATAATATAAATACGGATAATATATTAATACGACGCCAAGTCGTTCCTGGACAGCTTTTATGTTGTACGTTTGTACAATAATTATTTCGAGTGCACTTAAAAAATTACAAACGCGGCGGCAATAAAATAGTAGTACCGCACGGCGCGCCCTCCGCGCC
Organism: Sitobion miscanthi; assembly: GCA_008086715.1. Taxonomy (NCBI): domain Eukaryota; kingdom Metazoa; phylum Arthropoda; class Insecta; order Hemiptera; family Aphididae; genus Sitobion; species Sitobion miscanthi. The sequence continues at coordinate 7,795,543 of CM017797.1, forward strand.
AGGACGAATTACGACCGCGACCAACTATACCATCGAATATTATTTATTGTTAATTTCATTCCTCCGAAATATTATAATGGTAAAACGATAATTGTAGTAATAATAATAATGTTATCATACGATCGCCGGTGCGTTTACATATTATTATTATTATTCAAACACACGTCACGATGCAATAGATATTATATATGTCGGATTAAGCCTATGTAAAAGTGTAAAACGATAAAACTTTATTATATTTGTATTAATTATTTTTGTTCCGTTTTGTTTGATTTAAATTTCTTTTCATTTTTGTTTCCGACAATCTTGCGGACTACATGCATGTATAATATAATATATACGACGGAGATTACGTTATAGAATGTAACATGTGTGATGATTATTACTGCTATATTTTGATATATTATGTTTTATTATTTTCAAAAAAAAAAATAATAAGTAAATCCTATACATGTATCGCGGAACCCAAAAGAAAAACACTTGAAAAGCAAAAATACGTATTGGGTGGTTAGTCGTATATTACATTCCATAAATAACTCCGACCCTTGCGCTTAAAGTTCAAGCTCGAGACACGTTTTATACGCCTACGGCTATTTCAACCCATTATAATGACGCACGAAATGAAGTATATTTTGAGCTTGATCTAGTCGTTTTCGTGGAAAAGGCAATTCTAGCGGATATACCCTTTTGGACGAATTCGTGTAAAACCGGTGGAACGGAAAACAAACTATATATATTCGTCTTAAAACTTTTCCCTTGACAAAAAAAAAAAAAGAGAAAAAAGATTCAAACGCAACAAAGTAAAATAAATTGAAAAACGGAAAGCTCTTTTGTACATAAGCCTCCCCGGCGAAGCTCCCGGTGATCTTATATCATATAATATATATATCTGCAGTTGAGGACATTTCCTTTTTAACCGCAAAATTACAACGGTCAAATTAACGGACTCCTTGACGGTTTTGTGTTCCAAGAGTTGGATCAATACCGTTATAATATATTATTATTATTATTATGATTAATGTTGTTGTTGATGTCGTTGTTGTTGTTCGCTTTCTAATATAAAATAATAATGTGTATATTATAGTATAAACACTGTTTTTTGTTCATCGAATCGTGGAAACGTGTTTTTGACACACTTCATAAGCTGTTTGTATAGATGTAACTAAATGATTGTACCACCTATACGCATTAAAAAACAAACAAAGCCATGTTGGTATACCTACGCTAATGTTGTTATTTAAAAATATCCACCCACTACATAAATATAGATAGGTAATAAAAGTTGTATTAAAAATGCAATACGATTGTTTCGTTTTTCAGTTGTTTTACCTATATATTTCTGTTACAAACAAACTTAGCTCTCGTTCTTACCTGTGTATTGTTTTCACGAGTAATTGAAAACTCAATCATGAAGTATTGAAAATATATTATATATACCCATGTATTTGTTCACAAAAGAATAAACAAACCAATCGGTCCAGTTAAAAGTCATTAAAAATTAATTTAATTTCTTAATTCTACTTTTGATGCTATATATATGTATGTACGTGTGTGTGTGTGTGTGTGTGTGTGTGTGCACTATACACTATACAGGTCTTTATGGCTTCTATAGTTATATATTTTATATCAGAGCTGCACTAACTTTATTATTACGATATTTGCACGCTTGCCGATCATAAAATGATTGTTAAAATGTTTTTAGGGTACGAACAACAAATACACAAATTTCATATGTACCCGTGTACATAACGGAGACAAACTATACAGGAATAAACATTACGGGAACCTATAATATGTGTATAATATATTATGCAACTCCCGTTGTAAACATAATAATTGGTTTTAATCGCGTCGATTACACTGTCGTCTCGAGAATAAAATACTTGTTTTAATTATATTATCGGCGGGTAAACGGAATTATAACGATAATATATTCCGTGGGATAAAATGCCATTTGCGAGGTTGCAGACATTATATAAATATATATTATGCATGTGCACATGTCCTGCAGTACGAATCTACTCGGGCTCCAGATAATGATTAGACTCGCGGATAATTAGAAATATATATATATACATATAACGGAGCACCGTCGTCCGTCGCTCGGACTGAGATCGCTCGGCTTAATGTAAATTCTAGGACTGCGATAAGATTATAACAACAATAAGACGACCACTTGAGATTGCGACCGCTTCGGCGGTGACGTTGATATTAAACGAAGTCTGCTCGGATATAGAAACAGTAGGGTGGCGACCCACAGACTGGCGATGGCAGCAGTCGCAGTAGTAAGTAATACGGTAGTAGACAATGCAGTACCTAAGTAATATATAAGTGGGGAGACCAAAACCGTATAAAACGTTTTCGAACTGTTGACGTTTTTGATCCTTTCGGGCGATTATCCTTTCTCTTGTTCGGACAACACAGACGTTCGTCCACCGCGCATTTCCTTTGTCCGCAAACACGACCTTTCCGAACGATATTTCCCAGTACGTCAGCTCCTATATTTGTCAAAATCTGAGTGCAGATGTAAGCAATATAATAGTTTATATACATATATATAATGTAATATAACATATTATAGTACTGCAGTGCATGGACTTTTTCTGTTTACCATGCATGCGCGTATTTTATGTATCCACGGGCCGTGCGAGATTTCTAGACACTCAAACTGAACTTTCAAACATTTTCGCTTTCGAAACGGGACTGCTAAAGCGTCAAGCCGTATTACAAACCCTTATTATCCCATATCGAAAATCCTTATCACCTCCTCAAACTTTTGAGTTTTAATTATTCTATTGCGTTTTAACCGACCATCGTGTCTGCAGTGAGTTACACCAGCAGCTAATATGCATGTGACCTAACTTAAGGTTAGACGTTGGTTGACGTTGTGCATGATAATATGTTGGCGCGAACGTGTTGTAGTCTGAATATAATTTTTCAAAAAACGCCGCCGTTGGAGACGAAGGCGGTCAACTGCATTCAAAACCGTTAAAACGGCCAGCAATTGGCGATATTCAGTAGTCGTATAAAAGCGTTCGCGTGCGATGGCTGTGTGAGAAATATCAATTTTAACGGGACAAATCGCGCGGAAATGATATATAATATATAAATAAATGATTTCCCCTCCCGTTTTGTGTATAATATATAAATAATAAATATATAAGTACGGGTGCAAAAACATAAATTGTATAAATCACGTTATTGTTTACGACACCGATGAGAAATGGTAAATAAAACTCTGACGATTATTATATTTTCTTGTTTATATATATATATATGCATTATACATCGAACTTAGAAATTGGCAAAAACCGTAGTGAAAACGCGCAAAATATATATATATATTACGTACACCACTTTCCACGCACCACGAAATCGTGGTCTGATAATAATTTATTATATCGTCGTCGGCGGCGGCGGCGGTGGTGGTGGTCCATTAGAGAAATGTGTCGTTTTATAAATTACGACCGCAACTACGCGTATATATACGATCGTCGGTCGGTCGGTTTGTCACACCTTCGAATTCTTCGTATCACGTGCACCCCACCTGCGCAACAATCACCGAAAAGCGTTTCTCCGGGTGCCGACCGCGAAGAGGAATATATATATAGGTACCTACCTAAAACGAAATTTATCTATACATATTATATTCGAGTAGATAACCGCGTGGTGTGCTTACATGCAGCTTTTAAAAGTGCGAACAATCGGTAAACGTCAGGTTTTTGCACATCCGATGCCGACAACCACTAAGTCATAAAATGTATCATACATACACATTGCGGTGGCCGGTGGTGCTGGAAGGTGCAAATAGGGTATTTATTATTTCGTGATTATTATTGTACAATAGGTATTTAATAATACGTATTCAAATATATTTTTGATGGTCTGTCTATGGGTACTCTTTTTTGGTTTACACTTTTGGTTAGAAATAAACAATTTTAAAAGCTCCTTGTATAGATATGAAGCAATATACTTTTAGAAGGATATGAACGATGCTAACAATCTGACGTCATTTGTTCTCTTATTTTTCGTTTACCCATTTAAACAAATGTCGATTGAATATTTTTTTTATTGGCACTATAATAGTTTTTATAATATGGAAAGGTCTGACACGAATGGAAAAATAACACGGAGTTATTCTTCGATATTTCTATTATTGACTAATATACTGATACGTTGTTAATATTTGTATTTCTCTCAGAATGTTAATCTTTGACATTTTCTGTACATCATCATTTCGAAACGATAAACATATCCCAATATATATGCTTAAAAAAATCGAGTAATAACGTTCTTGTAATTTTTTAACGGGTTTTTAACGAGTTTTTAATGGGCTTCTATTATAAGTTGCTATCATGTTTTAAATAACGAACTCTTAATAAAAAATACAAATGTGTCATTTTTTGCTTTTTCTTAGATAACAAGTTAATAACATATTTCACTTTGTTGTACTCATAGTTTAGTTAAAGTGAATAGATACTTAAAATTCAAGTATATCTATATGTATTGTGCATTAGAACCAACTGATAATAATTTACCGACATTCCAAATAACTGAATTAGTATTAAACACATTCATTCTTTTATACAAATTAAAATACTTATAATACGATAAATTGTTTATTTTTAATTTTCTAACCATTTAAATAAATGTTATAATATATTATTTCATATCATAAGTTACGTAAATATAGACAAATATAATATATATCAGGTGCCTATATATTCTAATATATACAATATCGTAAATTATTATAATATAATATATGTAATTTATCTTCAAAACAAGATTTAGGTTCGTTAAAAAAAAAACCACGCGTATCTATATTCTATTAATTAATCATTCAATTCTCAAACTCGATGACGACAATATCAAAGTTCAGTGTGGAAGAAACCGTGCAACTCGTATTTATTTTTTATAGCGTTCCGTTCATCTCTTTCGTTGAAATTTCCAGTGCACCGCCGATGAATGTTTCGTGGAGGCGTATTCCGGACGTATTATTTATGATGTCGGATAAAAAGTGTACTTACACACACACACACATTGGCTTTAGGTTTTTGAGCGAATAAAATATAAAACTAAATAAATAAACAGTAAGGTCGCGATCGAAAGCTCTCGTATCTTCGTCCCGTGAAATGGTTTTTTTTCTTTCTTTGCGTTTTCGTTTCCACTATGACGCCAAAGCGTATATTATATAATAAGAATATTATTTACCCGAATTTCGGATCAAACATTCTTACCGGGCTCAGAGATGTACTTAGTGTGTGTATTTTTTGTTAGTTTGAAATTGACTTTTGACGTCTGATTTAAACCGTTTAGATGACTCGTAATCATCGATAAAACTAATGCATTGTATTTTCTTTATAATATTCTAGTTGACAGCTGTAATTTGACGTGTCCATTAACTATAAATAATGTCATCAATCATATAACGGATACCTATCGACAATCCGATAATTTGTAAATCATACTTTTCAAAAATAAAAGAATATTTTTTAGTGATAATTATTGTGTACCTTTTAATTTAATTTTTTTTTTTATATTATTATTTATGTATTTGTGTATTTTTATTTACAAATTAATTTAACTCATCTTATATCAAACTCAAAGATATAGGAAAATTAATCTGTGTATTTTCGTCGGATTTTTCATGTATTTTAAATTTAAATCTAGAAATAAGTTATTGCAAATTAAAAGTGTTATTATATTGATAAAACCTGACAAGTGAACATGAATCAACGTTTTCGTCTTTAAGTCATTAGTATGATAATAAAGGTGAATATTTTAATATATTATTAATAATGACAAAACTCAATATTATATATAATATCGATTAGGTCAAACGTAATTAATGAATTTACTTACGAAAACAACAAATACGGATAATGTCACGTTTAGGTTCTAAATTATAATGGGGAGGACTATTTGAACTTACTTGATTCGACTCTTCAATAAACCAAAGTTCAATTATTTGCTAACTGTTGGGCTATAATATTTATTATATATATATATACGAAAAAATCGCTGCGAGTATATTATTTCTGATATTATTCTTTTTATTATTATTCGTATATTTATTGTTTCTATACTTAATCGTTATTTCAATCGTGGAACGTCGTACCTACCTGTATAATTGTATTGTGTGCACTAAAATTTAAATCGAATCGCAATCAATTAATCGGATATGCGAGTGCGGCGTGTACACACGTGCAACATAATATTATTTCCTAGTTAATAAATTATTTTTTATAGGTTTTTCGCTCTACGGACGATTATGATTTTTATACGCGTTTTATTATATGGGTAGGTACCTATATAATCGCGAGGCCCGTTCTTGAAATTTATGTTTTCCCATTAAATACGTGCTATTGATTTCTTTTTTTTCTCTCTACTCCGCGCGTCCTATCAATAGTTAAATGTTTTTCTCCTCGACAATTATTATTACACGGCACCTATAGTATAGGGGTACGGAATAATATATAATTAAAAAAAAAAAAAAAAATTATAATACACGTCATAAATATGACCGATCGAAAATCAACACAATATCTAATATTATATAGTATGTGACTTCGAGAGTGTATTAATAAAATATCATAATATATACATATAGGTAGCCGTCGATATAACGTTCCATGTCCCGTGGTTAGGATATGTCTGTGATGTTACAGCAAGTTGTTACATTATTGTTAGTCGAACGCCTTACCGTGGTAACCAGAAGCAACCGAAATCTCGCCCGAGCATGTTTGCGTGCTCGTGTGGGTACCGCATATTATAATGACGCGCAATTTATCATACTTTGTGGCGTTACGATAAATCTCCATCCAAGTCTGGGACGCGTGTGCGCTTTATTTATTTGTTGTTAAAAGGTCACATCGATCGATTCCGTCCTGCGTTATATTATTATTATTATTATTATTATATACACGCCGCGATAAAACGAAAAATAATAATTTATACGACGACAAACGACGATGACGTATTATTATATTATATTATTATACATCGACAGTCGTAACATCCGACAAACTCTTCACGCACAGCGATTTGCCTATTGAAGTGTGACAAAAAGCACCGGTTAACACCGATACGAATGAGTACTACTTGCCATTATATGTGTATACACTTGTATATTATATTATACAGGTATACCGCGTTCGCAATTAATATCATACCGAGGTTAGACATTTCCGCGTCCCGAGTCCGTCACAATAATTATAATGTAGGTATCGATACATTAAAACCGCAGTTATCGTTATTATAATAATATAATAATTCGCACGGTGTTTTTTTTATTATTCCTGTCCACGGGTAAAGACAACCCTTCTGTTTGCGAACGATACGAGTGGAGAACCATATTTCGTTTCCATTTTTAAGTACCTATACACCTAAATACGTTTTATATTTTCGCACATTGTATAATATGCAATACATTATCGATTGCAATACTTTTAATATTGTATATTGTCTGCAGCTGTGGACACTCGTTTTTTTATATTATTTGTAATTTCAATATGCCATCCGATACTTACGCTGTACATAGGTGTATTACCTACCGACCTTTAATTAAAAACATAACGATATTCATATTTTTTGTGTACAAATTGTAGGTTATCCAACAACTACAGTACACCGATCGATACCTAATTATTATTTATTTATTTTTTTTAATTATACCCGTGAGTAGCATGGTTTTGAAATAATTCGATACCGTGACAACCTATATAACATATATTGTTTCTGTTAATTTTTTCAAACCTTTAATTATTTATTTGTTTTTGAATACTAATAAAAAAAAAACAATTTAACTGTGATGCATATCATAATAATTAATAATATATTCCATGTATCTTATACTCGATAAGAACTTATTAATAACTTATTCAATAGCCACCTAAAAAATGTCATGCACTTGAATTTACATGTAACTTGGAAATGTAATTATGTTTAATAATTGATAAAAACAAGATCAATATATCAGTACATAACATGACTACAAGACAGCATATCATATTATCATATTATATTATGTTCGTTGTGGAGATCTAAAAATCATTATTCGAAATACTGGACGCAGTCAAATCTAATATTTCAACTATATTATAGGTAATATATTTAGGCATATAAATATGTTATACTAAATACTATATGTACCTAAATAATCTGATGGTCGGTTGTATATCGTTGTCATGCACTACGTACAGTAATTGAATCGATACAATTATTGAATCTCGTGCTTTTGATTCTAAATCAATAATAATGTTATATATCGATATCGTATACTCGCCATCGATGACAATTAAATCTTAGTAATGTGTAGTTGTTTCTCTCATTCGAGATGGATTGAACTTTAATAAGAGTTTTTTCAACTCATAAAAATATTTAGAAACGTTTAATTCCTCGTAGCCATACTTCAACAGTTTCAATTCATCGATATGAAAAAATATACATCCACACACACTTCACATCATAATATATTATTAAAATAATTGCATCCGAGTGTGGTTTCTAATAGTTTTACAATTCGGCTAAAATTGCAATTTATTCTCTTATGCAGTAAAGTGAAAATAAAAAACACAATTTATAATATTTTCTATTTACATAATATTGAGCGGGTTTTTTTTTTAGGATTCTCGTATTGTTGCAGTAGTTATTTATACCATTATAATATATTTTGATTTAACGTTTATATACTACAGACATCTAAAATACAACTTCGAATGTTACATAAGTACATAACTACCTCAAAGTGGTTCGAAAAGTTGGACTTAAGCAACGTTTTACTATAGTCTTCGCATCAGTTACACACACAATGTGTACACTGTATTCTCATCATTGAAAATAATTGATTGATATCTTTTAATGTTAAATTCTGATACAAACAAATGGAATTTAGGTCGATAAAATAAAACCCATTGAATCATCTATGTAGCTTTATATCAGCTATACACCTTATAGTTGTATAATATAATTAAATTTGATAATAAACGAGAATATCAACAATGTCTACAATGTCTTAAGACGACAAATAATAAAACGAGAACGTTAACTGTAAAAACTATACAGTAAAAGCTTGTAATCTCTTGTGTCTCGGAATACGTTTGGAATTCGATTGATACGCGTATTATACTTATTTCAAAACGTTGAATTTATTTAAAAAAAAGTATTTGCACATATTATAGTATAATTGTATTGACATATCTCTAAAAATGTATTAAATACCTAAGTAATATTATATTACTTAATATTTCTTACGTACCTATACATTTGGTATTTTTGGTTTTTATGTGCTAACCGTGCAATTAGTGACAAAAGACATAGGTATGTCTAGGGTTGGCGCTCCCGGGAAGGAATATTTCAATTCTCGGGAATTCCTGACAACACCGGGAACATAAATTCCTGACATTTTCAAACATTGCCAAAAATGAAAATTTATTTATTATAAGATTAAGAGTGGTTAAGTGCTTAGTTAAACTAAAATTTACCAAAAATCATGATAATTACATGTAATACATTGTAATATAGTCATATGGTGAGTATACTATAATTCGTTCTCGCAATTTATTTAAGGTTCCCGTAAATTCTCGCGTGTTCCAGGAATTCCCGTCGAATAACGTTCCCGGGAATTGCCCATCCCTATAGGTATGTCAATGTTTTTAATCAAAAACATTTGTATATTTTATTAAAAAAAAAATGTACACCTTATAATGATCAATTCATAATTAAGACGTTACCGCGTGTATGAACCTATACGATTTTATTTAAACAAACGACTGAGATATTATCATATATATATATATATAATATTATATTTTATGCAAAATAGTAAAACACTAATTTGGAAACAACCATTTCGCCTACATACTATAACAAGTAATAACAATAGTGATATATATCAATCTAGCTGTAGACTTTGTGTCTGCAGATAACAAAGCGAAACAAAACGCCATCGTTCCACCACGGTTAGTCTGAATTTATACTACAACAATAATTACACCATTATCACGGTAGTCGCCGACCGTGACCACTGATCTCCGCTCGTTCACAAATGCCGTTGTTCGCGCGATTGTTGGTCGAAAGCGCTCCGCCAAGTGTCCGCAAGTGTCGTGTTCGCCGCGACCGTCTCTTTTAGGGGGAAATTACTTACGGCGGAATCGATATTATGGTGTATAATATATAATATTAATATTAATATCCGTAGACCACTCTCCCGCGATAATGTAACAATATTGTCTGCACCATTGCCGTACATTCAAAACATATTTATATTGTGTTTTTATATTTTATAATATTAATTATTATGCACGCGATCGTCGACGAACAGCGGCGGTTGTTTTGCAGTGAATCCTGAAAAAATTGAACAAATAAAAACCTTCGTATACACAGTCATCTTTGCCGTCCGGTTCCGGTCGCGTCGTCCAAAGATAATTCGCACTGTAAATAAAAAAATAATTTGACATGTCCGCGAATAATAATAACAGTAATGCATGCAATAGATATAAATGTGTATAATTACCTGTAGTATATTATAATATTATGAAAAAGTGTATCATTGCATATTTTCATATCGTACCGCAACAACAATGAAGCGTATCATTTTTTTTTTCGTGACTCTTTTTTATTTATGCATACATTTGGTGGAATGACAATTTTTTATTTGTTTGCAGGTGGTGAACCATGTGGGCAGAATGAGCCGCGGCCGAAGAAAACTGTTGGTGTACGGGCTGGTCGTCGGCACGTTACTGTTGCTGGCGTACAAGCTGCGCACGTGCCCCGAACCCGAACCACAAACCATGTTCATGATACCGAAAGACGTGAGTATACCGCGATATTACGACGATACCTACAGTACAATTATTTTAAAATATCAAAAGTATTCACGCGTAAAATTATGACTGAGTGAACTTTCGGATTCCTGCTGGCGATGGCGTAGTTTTAGTCCCGGTGTATGGTGGGTGTGCCGGGGAGAATAGGTGAGTGGGTCGCGCCAACTATTGAATCGGGGTTTAGTATAATAGGACGCGCGATCCGCGTATGCAATTTTTTTTTAAAGGGGCAAATTGTGGTTATTATGGTTTTTCGAAATTCCATGGATACGTTCAGGAAAAAAGTCATCTACAGGCGGGTTGTTTTTCATTGATATAATATTTTACCATTTTTTTTTTTTTTAAACTAAGTATAAAATCGATTACTATTCTAAGTTGTTTATGGCATAGACACGCATTACACAGTGAAAACGACAGCGGAATAATAAAAATAAAGTGCTAATGGTCTGACACCGTTTTTTTTTTTTTTTTTTAATTATTTTCTCTCCATATCGATTTATTCATATTTAATTTACGCACCTATACACAGTCCCGACGAAAATTTCACCGTTTATAAGTAGTTCGCGTGGCCGCAGGGGTATAATGTCTCATACATAATATATTATCAGTCTTACCGTTTTAAAACATTAGATCCTATCGTGGATCCCTCTCGATACATCATTGATCATATTATTAAAAAGTAATATGCTACCTATATAATATTATTACGACTTGAAAATGTATAGAACATTGTAACGATCACAAACCGTTTTTTTTTTCGCGCGTAATATATGAACATAAATAATAAGAATTTTAAATAATATATCAAATGTATTTTACATATGTAGATTTACAAAAAGAAATTCTTATTTCCAGAATTTATAGTTATAATTAGCTATACACACTCGATAAACATAAAGCCTACTATATAACAAAAATAGGTATTTTTTCCTTACGAATATATATTTTTTTCACACTATATTAACGCGAATATTGCAGTATAATGTTTATTAATATAATTATTATCACGTGTAATATTATAATATAATTATCTTATCGCTTAATTATAAATTATAATAATTTCTATGCACCGATCCGGAAGGTCTCACGTTTATACTTCACCGCTCTACATTTTTAAACGTACAATTAAAAGATAATATCATGACGTCTTCAAAATTGTTATTACCCAAATAATACAATTTATAAGATTTTTTTTTACCTCACATACGTAGTCGTAAATTTATTTATACGATATATATATATATATTACCTACTATAATATATTTTCTATATAATAATTATAATATTATTTATCACTAAAATGTCCCTTTATAGCGCCGTTCTATGCAGTTACTTTTAAGTTTTATACAACGTTATAACTTATATTATTACCGATAATCACATGGCAGATTCTATACATTTTGACTTATTGTGTGCCATAAGCAGGCCGCCGGGTTTAAAAATTGCCATGTAAAGATAAAATACGATAAGAAAAGCGTTTTGTTTCGTGTTAAGTTCATTAATATTATAATCCATATATGTTTTAACTTATTTAAATTCGTCCGAATTAAATATAATAAAATATTATTATAGCCGCGGGGGCAATGGAATAATCTATAATCTCGGTGTAATAAATGTAATAAATATATGTATTTATAAACCCTATACTACCTGCAAATAAATTTGTTAAATTGCATAGGTATACCTATCTAATTAAATAATAAAAAAAAAATCTTGTACGAAAGTCATAATATATTTTTTCTTTTATGATAATTTCATGTAAATCGAATTGAACTATAAACAATCGAATTCGTCGATAACTGTCAAACTGCATCACGACATATTTTATGATGTCTATATATTAAAATACATAGTACATACAAGTATGTGTATACGTTCTCTTTGTGTTTCGTGAACATTAAAAAATATTTTATACGTACCTATCATAGATTCAGCTACAGATTATATTAAAAAAATATTTTTAAATTATATTTTTTTTTTTCTATATGAACGTGTAATTTTATCATTATACATACTGCGAATGAAAAATTGAACGGGACGATACAATGACCATGCCTGTAATAATAACGGATGTTAGAAAATATTAAGCATAGCGTGCTGCATTTTTTTTGGGAAAATGATTTAGACGCAGACGAAAAGGATACGTGTCCAGTTAACATTTGAAGCCGAAACCGATTAATCACTTAATCCGTTACGCTTGTAATAAATCACTTTAAAAAATTCTACTTTATGAATATCGTAAGGCTTACGGAATTTATGTGCCGTGTACTTGTGTAATATTCCGTAAGACGTATTCGGATTTCCGTTTCTTTTTTTGTTCATACAACATTATGTGCGCAGTATTATAATATTATTATAATTTATAACTATACGACTGTTACTGGTTTAACGTCGCGTGTTATTCTTCCGATACACGAGAATTTGTATTCCCTGTGTTCAAGTTATCAATTAAGGTTTGACATTATTTTAAATTCTGAGTGAAGTGTCTAACGAGGAAAGTGTATTGTGGTTTTATAATGGTGTTTTTTACTATACTTTTATATTTAATGTAATTTCTTGTGGACTTTTTTTTTGAGTAGCGAATTTCCCAAGCCTCATTTAGTGATAGGAAATCGATTGTAGGTTTTACTATTCAGACTTTAAAGAGATTACTTTTCATTTTCTTATTTGTTTCTCTAAGCGTGAACAAAATTTACTGACAACCGCCGAGAAAAATTTAATTGAAGAAGTGTCAGCAACCGCAGTTTTGGAAAATAACAGTTTGTATAGTTTTAATTGTGAGCTCCGTTATAAATCTTTTCGCGTGCTATGATTTATCATTGTTTTTAAGTTTTATATGACAATATTCCATATTTCCTGTTCCGAGTTATTGAGGGAGACAAGACGAATGCTCAACAACAGCGGTCTCTATATTATTCAGTCTGCATTTTTGGAAAAAGTTTTTTTTCAATGTCCTTTGTATTTTGCTTGGTGTAACACTGGATTATGTTATTTTTGACCATCAACTACAATAAATAGCTATTTCATTGTTGACTATTTAAAAATAACAATATTTAATACCACCATGTTCCCGAAAAATATTTTTAATTGGCGGCACCATTACCAATTTTTCATTACCTATAAATATTAAATTGAAATAATAAGGTTTCAACGTTCTACTACCGTGTTCATATTATATTCACTTCCGTACATTGAATTCTCGTTTCGGAAATGAACTCGAATTCGTGTAATGAAACAATCATTAACTAAACAATATTGTTGATATAAAAAAAATATATATTTTCGTCTGCTCTCGATGTTGCAGTATAATAGGTCGTTGTATTATTGTTCTATTGTCACCGAAAATTTTTTTAATCTCAGACTCATTCCTTTAAAAAGTAACAGAAGTTTATTAAAATTCCAAACAGCCGGGACGACTTTCAGTCCCTTTCATCGAGACTTTTTATTTTTTAATGTTCATAATATTGTGTACGTAACATAACGACGTCATTGTTAATATCGGACAATATACTAAAAAAAAAAACTTTTAGAAAACTTTAGATGACCTACACAAAATATAATATTACAATTTACAACCATGTTGCATTATGGTCTATAATATACTATAAATATAATGCACTGATGCAATAAACGGGTAGATCCCCCGGTCCGAACAACGCCCCTTAGGTCGTCATTAACTATATTCATATTGCCAGTGCTAAATTTTATTTAGTAATAATAATAGTATTAATGGCCCTTTGTAGAGTAAAATATATAATATCTATGCTATAATAAAGGACCGATTGGTCGTGGTGAAAAAAGTTTTGTAAAAATATTTTAGTTGCAAAATTGGAGCATAATATTTGAAAAAAAAATTGTTGTGCGCCATTGAAATAACTTTACAGCACTTATATTGTGTCGTTTTGTTTCAGAAATTTGTTACCGATGAAAACATGAAGATCTACTCTTATGATCGAAACATGCCACTAATATTCATCGGTGGCGTGCCCAGATCCGGCACTACGCTCATGAGAGCCATGTTGGATGCTCATCCGGATGTCCGGTAAATATAACGGTCGAAATATACATAAATTTACCAATTTATAGTTAATACAGTTATGAATATCTTTCAACTCTACACACATTTTTAGTATACCTATCTACGTATTTTGCCAGCCAGTCATATCTATAGTCGTTGTAGAAATATAGAGATTGATTTTTGTATTTGAAATACACTTAAACTTAATTTATTTCTTATTTCTCATACCTAACCACAATTTCTTACTACTTAGCTGGTTACAAGTGATCGGATATCAGTATTTGCCCATATTATACATTTTAATATGATATACCTTTATTAATACAGAAAAGGGCTTCCGGCTTAAGGCACTATAATTATTCGATCAATTTTTTGTCGGAAAACGTACGAAAATTTTTTTATTGAATTCACAGATTATTGACCAATTAGACAAAGATATCGTGTATTATAATCTGTATGATTATACATTTTTAATTGGCACGTTAATCAATAAATTAGTATAATTAATATACCTAATAATAAAGTACTTGTATTACAATATTACGATGCACATTTTGATTCCAACCGTGCGCTGCAGGTGCGGCCAGGAGACCCGGGTGGTGCCAAGAATCCTACAGATGCGCAATCACTGGTACAAATCGTCCAAAGAGTCACTTCGGCTGAAGGAAGCCGGAGTCTCTGAAGAAGTCATCAACTCCGCGGTTGCTTCATTCATTCTCGAAGTGATCGCTCGGCACGGGGTGCCGGCACCCCGACTGTGCAACAAAGACCCGCTGGCGCTCAAGTCCATGGACTATCTGAAGGTGTTGTTTCCCAACGCCAAGTACATATTCATGGTTCGCGACGGCCGAGCAACCGTCCATTCGATCATATCGCGTAAAGTGAGTATACATTTCAAAAAAAATTATATTATCCCATTCTCACCCATAAACATTTTTGCGTATAAATTAACTGTCCATATGGATAATGAATTTATTACGGTTTTCATTGTTCAGCTTTAAAAGTTAAAATATATATTATTAAACAACTAGGTATGTATTAGAACATAAAATTGTTTTTAAAAATCAGCAGTGTACAGTACGTGCTACGTAAAATGTATTAGGTATATATAAAATACATTTTATTATATTTTATATTTCCATTCATTCGTCCACTGTCGATAAATTATCCACAGCCAATTTCGAAAATACGTTTATTTTTACCATTTGTTCATTAAATATTATCTTTATAAATGGTCTTGTAAAATAAGCGATACGCGGATGCTGTTCATATTTTATAACAGCGAATGGTGAAGCTTTAGGTCATGATATCCGTAATCTAATAATAAATCGTGTATCAATAAACCGTATAATATTATAGCGTATTATGTAAATTGTCATAACGTCGTATTATCATATATTGTGTATTATATATATATATAGACATTACACATAACTGCATAAGACCATTGAGTTTTATCGATTTAAAATGTAAATCGATGAACGCATATCGCTGTTATAGCGATTTGATCCCAACTGCTGAGTCGCAAAAATATTTTCGTTCTTAATAGTAGTATATGCCACAACAATATTACCTATAACTTAAACAGTTCAACGTGTTAGAGTTAAATAAAAAGCTTTGTATGCTTTTCTATTTATTCTACGACCTGCGTGTTTCTTGCTAATTTATACACTTTTTCCTAGTTTAGATCTTGAGTTGACTTTTGTTTTTAAACTTAAACTGTATACAGGTACATAATAATTATACAAGTAAATTCTAAGTTTATCTGTGCATTTACCTATTTACGTCCTGACCCCCCATACGAGTTTATTCAATGGAGCCCAGTATTCATATTATGAAATTCAAATAAAATAAAAAATAAATATAATATGTACTTATTGAAAATATATACCTCTCTGAAAGTATCGCATTAGCTGTGTCTATATTATTATTATTATAAGACATTTTAAGTAGGTAGGGTAATAAATATGGTTGTGATAACCATATTTATTATCCTACTAGAAAACGTATGAGACATTTGTCTTATAGTATAAACAGTTTTCCTTCACATAGATAAGCAATACGATTGGAACAAATTATCGTCAGTCGATTAACGTTATAAATAAATAATTATAATATGACGTGTTGAGCTGAAAACTAATTTCGTTCACACCTCCTTCTTTTTTTTTAATAAAAATATTAATTTTAAGTCCGCGCTGCGGTACAACATATATAATATACGAAAACTAACCCTGGATGTGAATGAATGCTACGCTCTTTAAGATAAATTACGAACGTTAATGGCCTTATTAGGTACCAGAATTATTTCAAAACTTGATAAACTTTAATAATTAAACTTAATGAATAAATCAAATAATTTAAAAGTTTATTTACGAGACTGGCTTATGCAATATTTAATACGTTTACGATTCGTTAATTGTATTCAGCGCAAAAACGTCTTCACAATTCATAAATTGTTTATTATCGTTTTGACTGAAAAAGTATTCTCTCGTCGGTTGGTTGTAGCCCACGGGGGGGTAAGTCGTGTATGATATATATTATGGACGTATTAAATATTATGTAACTATGTGACGTACCTATTATATTATACTGTGTATGGTTTAATTTGTCGTTATTTTGACGCGTCGTGGTGGTGTCTTAACGAATATTATACGCCATTGTGAGCAGGGTCGTTGGCGTCAAAACGTCGACTGTCGAATCAGTTCTGCATCATATCCGGCACATATATTTTCTAGTTGTAAAATTGGGTGATTAATATTTTGATATATATATATATATAGTTCGATTTGCATACAAATAACGGTGTTCGTTTGATGAAAACATTATGAATATCGAATAAATTAAAATTAAAACTCTTGCAAGACCATTGCTAATTGGACTAAAATTGTACTTTTTAATGTTGAACGTGTATCAGTAAGTCTTAGCTTGTTTACAAAATTAATAATTTTAATAACCATTTAGAGGATGTCAGCGTACTATTTGTTTTATCTCTCTGGCCCACGCGAGACATGACAAATTTTACGTTCACAATAATAATAATGTTTGAAATTAGAGTGGAATGGCCTCTTATAAAATTTAAAACTAAGATTATTATCTATGAATCTTATAGACATTTTATTATATTTTAATTTTAAAGCTAGTTATGATTATTTTAAAATTGTAAATTGTTTGTACATCTTAAAATATTCAATTAAAATTAAAATATAATAAAACGCCTACAAGATTCCTAGATAATAATCTTAGTTTTAAATTTTATAAGAGGTCATTTCGCTCTAACCTTAGAAATTATTATGATTATAATCATTATTGTGAACCTAAGATTTGCCATGTGGGTCAGAAACAAATTGTGCGCTGGCATTCTCTTAACTATGCAGGTGATACCTACGGCTTACCTTTAAATAAAATACATTTGGCTCATGTCAAATATAACACGTATAACGCAAGTATATAACACGTGGACCACAATTGGGGATTATATAGATAGTTTTTGAAGCTTTTAATTCTCTTAGAATACTACAATATATGTGAAACACTAAAAAAAACCCCTCAAAATGACAGTGTCGTGATTTTGTTACGACAATAACTATTTAACGTATCATTGCACCGTACAATTGCATAATTTAAGTACGGTGTTCATTGTTATAATTTTGTTTTATTTTCCCAAGATCTATATTTCTTTATTATTATTATGGAATTATAAATATTACGCCTTTGTACGTTTTATATAGGTGACAATCACCGGTTTCGACTTGAACAGCTATAGACAGTGTCTGGAAAAATGGGACGACGCCATCGGCGTCATGTACAAAAACTGCAACAAAGTCGGGTCCGGATACTGTCTGATGGTGTACTACGAGCAATTGGTGTTGAGGCCTCGGGCCACGTTGACCGAGATTCTCAACTTCCTGGATATCCCATGGAATGAGACGGTGCTCCACCACAATGAAATGATCAACAAGCCCGGAGGGATCGCCCTGTCGATGTAAGTTCATACTGACCGATGCCCATATAATATATTATACTGTAGGATGATTTATTATCTTATCTGCCTATTTAGATTTGAACGAGTTAATTTCACTTTGAATTTTTTCCCATCACTATAATATGGTACTTAATTAATGATTAACTTAAGCCACGCAAGCTTTCCGTGTACATATGCATCATCTTCTTAGTTTTCGAATGTTTTTGGGATTTTCTTTCATTTGATTTTTTTATCGTTTTTCGGCCACTTATCTCAATTATATTTTTCTAGGAAACAACCCAATCCCAAAAAAAATGAATTTATTTTCAGTATAATTGTAAACAGAAAAAATTTGGTTAGCATTTTTATGTAAGATATCATATAAGTGCGTATTAAGTACGTATCATATAAATTTTATATTTTTTAAGTAAATATAGCTATCTTGCCCCTACAGCTTATTTACCGTGTTTGTTCTTTATTCAAGATGATGTATAAAATATGCTAATATGTATTTAAAAAAATATTGTCTGCATCAGAATAATGAGAAATTTAAAAAATAAAAAAGATCGTCAATCAAAAAAGTAAAAATTTCAAAAATTGGTATAATATAAATAATTTGAAACAAAAGTATAAACGATGACGTAATTAAAATTAAATTTATTTATTAATTGATTTATATGTATAATGGTGGATTTATTATTTACCGAATTCGATTTCCACTGTATTATTGACATACTAAAGCCAAAAAAGTATTTTCAAATCTTAATTTAGAAACCCGTGTGTGGAAGATATCCCACAATATCCATAACGATAATCGTGTGTTACCAAAAAAAATCTCATCCCAACAAACATTTCCAAAAACGGTGGCTTATTGATTTTTCTTGGGTTAAAAAAACGAGCTTAAAATTGTTCGATAGAATTGCATCTTTGCCTCGGACGTCGACAATATATATTAGAATAGGCAAATGCGGTAAAAGATAGTTCTTATTTTTTTATTCCGTTATCCAGATATATCTTATCTTTCGACCGACACATCAGCAGTTACGTACCACATGTCTCAAACACTTGTGCAGGCAATTTACTCAGTATGAAAGTATATACAGTACAACCAATAGGCCACCAACCAATTATTTTAGTAATAATACTAAAATCGTATCAATTGATGTTTTAATTTTTTTAGTTTACTCAATTATTTCAAAGTGTTGTGATAACTTTCAATTTTGACCTCCCAAAATTACCTATCAACTAGATCCAATTCGGTGCATGATACCTCCATACAACTTGTTGATCTGATCATTTTTTTTATTCTAGAAAAATTGTCTTGTGCACCAAAAAAAAAAAAAATAATAATAAAAAAAAAACACACACATCATTGTAAAATACATTTATCGCCACGTTCAGAGAAACTAAAACCATAAATCGAATACCATTAATCACTAAATAAATGTTTTTTTTTTCAACTAAACATAGAATTGTACACGCGGTTTACGTCCAATTATCTTGACAGTCTCGCTTCGCTTTAGATCCGTGCCCGATGATTGGTATTGCTCATAAGTGAAAAACAATTTATCCTCCTCTCTCTATAATCTAATTATATATAGCCTGAAGTGTACGTGATGTCCGTAACGGTTGTGTTTGCTACAGGGTGGAACGTTCGTCCGACCAAGTGGTCAGGCCGCTGTACCAAGAAGCGTTGACCAAGTGGGTGGGCCAGATACCCGACGACGTGGTCAACGACATGGCAAACATCGCACCCATGCTGAGCACGCTCGGGTATGACCCTGCAGCCAATCCACCCACATACGGCATTCCGGAAAACGTGGCTGCACCGGAGCAACAATACGAATCGAGTGCCAGTGGTGACACGAAGCACACCACCACGCGCAAGCGATAGTCGAAATACATATTATACATATTTTGTTTTTTGTTTTTTTTTTTTTTCAATTATTTCACACCTTTTTATCATTGTAATCGTTTAAATTTTGTGTACAATGTACTGGTACCTAATGTCCTAATATAATATAAACATGAACAAAATAATATTATAATATTTTATTAAATACAGCAGAACGGTTTGTCAAACGTGTGTACATAGTTTATATTAAATAAATATGATAGATATATATTATTATCCATATGTGTGTGTGTGTATATATATATATATATTTATGATGATAATATTTGTGTGTATAATAACAATATGTTCTACTTATTATTACGATGATGTTGGGTATTATAAATGTATACCCAGATAATAATGTCTGTACGTTATTATTACTATACTGTTGTTCACGTTTTTTTTTTTAAACAATTTTTATATATATATATATATATTTAAATATTATATTTTATTATTAACTTTCCTTTTTGTACTTAGATGTTTACACCGATACGAGTGAGAGAGTACTTGTCGATAATTATAATAACTGTTTTTATTTTTTTTTTTACATTATTGTTATAAAACGACAATCTCATTAATGTTTTCGACTTAAAAATGATAGATTTTTTTCTCTTCAAATATAGTAAGACTTGTATAACTTATAACGTGTTATTTCCTATTGGGACATGATTTTGTATACACCCCACTATATTAAAATATAATCTTTACCTATGAAATATAATTTTCAATTCGAATGTGTATTTTTGAGCCTTTCCCATTTTAAAATTATTAACGATATCCAATACCATATAATACCATAATAATTTTGACTAATAAATAGGTTATAGATATCAACTATAAACGATTCAATATGTACGCGTTATTATACAATGGATAGAATAAAAACCGATTGTCACTAAGGACAGCAAAAATATATCAAAAGTGGGAAAATATATTAATCAATTAATCCAGCTAAGTCATATTACAATAAAAACCTTAGAGTATACTTATTTGAATCAATAGGTTTTTGTGCGTTATTTTACCTAATACATTATCAGTGCCATGATTCCAAAATATATTATAGTGGTTTCATCATAAACGAGTAAATCTGTCAAATTATATTAAAACAATTGGTTTGCTTTATTATGAATTGAATTCAGTTAATACTATTTCAAAGCAACTCGTGACGTAAAATGTGAACATATTATCTGAAATTATGAAAAGCCTTATTTTAATACCTAGTATAGTACCACTTGTATACCTAACAGGGTAATCATTATTCTGAAATCAATTTGGTTTTTGAAAACCCCAAAAATGTACTGAGATAGCATTAGGTACATCTGTTTTAAAGAAATCACACGTTATGTAGTTTCACGCCAACAAGCTCCGTTTTTCCAAAACCCTTATGCTCATTGTAGGTACCACACATGTATAGATTGTATAATTTTCTAAATAAAATATCGAAATATTGTCATGTTGTCAAATGTGATGTAATAAAAACGCTTCGACGATTTCATCTGTCGGTTTGTGGTACACGCAGAGCAAACGATTTCACATAAATAATTTTTTACATTTTATATACGTTCATCCATCTGCCAAGATGCATTTCGTGACATCGTGTCGAATCGAATAGGTACCAAAAGAACACATCGCAAATCACTGTGCGAATGTGTGTCGGGACTAATTGATTTATTCACGGTATAGATGACTTATAGAGCGAGATTAATGATAAATAGTACTTAAAATGCGTTAAATTGGCCACTTGCTTATATTATAACGCTTTGCTTCAAATATTTCGATAACAGTATTTTCAAGAAACTCATAATATTATAGTGTGAATCCAAAGCAATTTAAACTTTTGTATTTATCGAATAATAAAAATCAAAAATATCAGTATAGATTATAAGTTTCTGATAATCTATTTATTTTGACAAAGTCTATTTACCAACCAATTTAAAAAATATTGTAGCAACACATTTAACGGTGTGCATCAATTATCAAAGAAAACTTTTAGTTAAATTTATAATATCCACGGAAATTAATGTACCTATCCAACTAACATTTTGATTGTTTTTGATGAC
Organism: Sitobion miscanthi; assembly: GCA_008086715.1. NCBI lineage: Eukaryota > Metazoa > Arthropoda > Insecta > Hemiptera > Aphididae > Sitobion > Sitobion miscanthi. The sequence goes on from CM017797.1 coordinate 7,818,308, forward strand.
TTCATTGTTTTTAGAGAATAAAAAATATATTTTTTTAAGATCTTGGTGTAAACATATTTAATTGTATGGTAAATACTCGTAACATTTTGGCACACATATAAGTGCTATATAATATTATGGTAAATTTTAAATAATTTCAACTACTTAAATACTGAATCGTTTTAATCAATCACGTTTATTATATTTTAATACTACTATGACACTATGTACATTGTACCTACCTAATAAAACCATTATGTATTAATTATATATATAAATTATAAACAACAATAATATTTAATTAGCGACGACAGTAATCATTATAACGTTAAAATAAATTTAAATGCTTTTTTCAAAACTACTGGGAAAATGAATATGAAATTATTTCGATTTATTGAATAGATAAATGTTACTATAGGTATATCAAATTAAACCTTACGTTTGTACATATTATAATCATTAACTACGGACTCCAATAAAGTCATGTTACCCTTAGGAGGCATTATTAATCGCCTGCAAGTAAAACATTCAATTCGTTTATTTATTATTGTTCTATTCTTAAAGAAGAAAGTTATTTTGTGAATGTTTTTACACTTCTCAGTGCATCGTTTTGTATGTCAATGTATGTCAAATTTCAATAGTTGTGATAGTTGATTAATGTTTTTATCTGATATTTTATGGTTTTACTAGTAAATAATCATCTGTAAGTGATAAGAAAATAATTTTGAATAGGGTACCTACCCACCTACTTTAAATGTCCCATCGACCATTATATTTAATTCAGCTCGATGTATCTGACTAATTTGTATAATAGGGTGATTTGTATTGTATTTTTTTAAATGATATTGTTTGGTATTATCGCCCCCGAAATTACTGTTTGCGGTCATGAAGACTTGCAGGTATATCTAATTAATCTAATTTTTCACACAAGCATTTTGTTCCCGCGATATATTTTTATGAATTAATGATCAAAATTATTTCATTATATGTCAGTTCCTGTTTTAGTTTTATAATTCTTTAATTAGTTCTCTCGTATTTATTTTGTGTTAATTTATACATACTTTTTTATGATTTTTTATGATGAATTGTATTGAAATATGATAAAAAATAAATAAATATATTAATTTTGTTGATGAACTTTTATAATTGGTATTTTATTTAAATATGTCCACACCAAAAATATCTTTGAATAGAAAACTTGATAATCAAAGTCGGTTCAAATACTAAAAGCCATCGTCAAACAAGTCTTGACACAATATATAAATCTATGAGTCATAAATTATAAGTTATACCTCATAAGATTCAATTTGATTCAAAATGTTTGTTTACAGGTGAATTTGCTGTATTTTACTTATAATAAATAAATTATAATGTAAATTGTAATGTAAATAATTATGTATATTGAAAATATTATTATTTTCTTTTCTTTTATAAGTGTTATAACTACAAGTTATGACAAAATATGCAATTTATTTATGAATCCAAAATTCATAAGATTTTCAATTCTTATAGCAAAGGCTTGACCTTTAGTTAGTTAGTTATTCAATAGTCTAAAAATTCAAAAAAATATGTACACATTTTTTTATAAGTATTTGAAATTTAAATTTGGACGTAATCAGGTATTTAAACAATGAATAACAAGTTAAATTTTTTTTTCGTACCTAGTTCACAAAATATTAACACTACAGTTGGGATTTGGAATATTTGGCTTTACGAATATCATTATTTTCTAAATACAGATAAATTAGGATGGAAATTATTATAATAGTTAATATTATTCACTGGGTATTTATTTTTTTTGTATTATTGTTACCATGGATATTTTATCCTCTGGTAGTTTTACCAGCTATCTTATAGTATGTAAGTACAAGTATTTAATGTAATATGTATAATATAGTACACCTTTACTTTTAACTTTTACACAATATTGTCATAAAAATTGTTTGTACCATAAATTAGGAGTATCATCAACTAATAAACAAAACACCAAACAAGTTTTTATCCCTGAAATACAACCTTAAACAAATGTAATATCAGAGCAAAAATAAACTTAAAAAACGTACATCAATAAAGGCTAAGGAAACACAAAATATATGGCTCCGACTGTACATTTAAATATAATTTAGCTTATCCATAGAACATCATTATATTCGAAATGCATTATGCGTTTGTATCTAGCCCCCCTCCCCCCCTCTTACAGCCACCATTACCTGAAGTAATACTTAGAATAATTAGATAGTTAGGAGATATCCGGGATTAACTTCTATGTATAATTACATCCAAATTTTTAAAGTCTTATAAATAATAATATAATATAAAAAAACCTTTTCAAGAACCTACTATCCAAATCCATTCCTCGATTAACTATAGTTTAATCATGGACTTATGTATCTCAAAACGACCATTTAAAGTTAATACTACTGCGTATTTATCTGTATTGTTCAGTAAAACTTTAAAATCTGTAAAATAAAAAAAAAAGATTTACAAAAAATGCAGCTAAAACTCGGCTTAACTGTACTTAAAATATTCATATCGTACCTACTTGAGTAACACATATTTTGTTCGACCCCGCAAAAATGGGTGTTCACTGAGTTTTCTATATTCATAATCGAAGATACAGACATTTTATGACTAATAAATCAAAATATGCCTAAAATATCTACATTTTACACTCAGGTATAATATATTTAAGTATATACACCACATACAATATAAATGGTTTTGTCGTCAAACTTGAATTGTGAAAAACATTAAAATTTAGTATTATTTAGTAACACTTATATGCTTAACTGCGTGAACAAATCGATACACATACCAACACAATAATCACTTATGTGATAAATTGTGTTTGATTTTTATTTTATTTAGATAATTTTTTTTTTACTATCATAATTCATTCATCAATTTATACAATAACCAATAATTATTTGTTCTAAAAATGTCATGATTTATGTGGAATGTTATTAATTTAATATTACAGGACGCCTGCAGATAAATATAGTGCAGCCTTTAGGTCAGCTCCGTTTCGCCAGCACTGCCACTTTCGAATTTTAATACCAAAAGTTGACAGTATTATGTATTTTTTTATGTGCAATTTTTTACAAGCAAAATAAAATTTTGTACACCCCCCCCCCCCCCCAAACACGAGAAAACCCGTTATTGCCATGCGCGTGCTGGAGAAACGTTTCCCCAGCACTCCCATTGCTTAAAGTTGAACAAATTTAATTTTCAATGGTACTATTTTATGTACAATTTTGTTCAAGCAAAATCAAATTTTAAAATATAACTTTACTGTGCAATATACTTTTTCTTGTTAATATTAATAAAGATAAACACTTTTTACTGTCTATAAGTAGGTATTTTAAATTAATTAGAAATGTTTTATTTTTATTTTTATTTATCAAGTTGCGTACTAAAAATAAAATAAAATCTCAAAATAGGTGGCTTTTTCCCTCAAAAGATTTACATGTATACATTATAATAACTATAATTATTAAAATAACTAGGTACTATTTCACATTTGCTTATTTTTCTAGTCAAGAATAAATTGTAAATTTGTTGTATAAAAATATAGATATATATATATAATATATTGAATATGAGTACTAACAGAAATAGCAATTCAAACTGTTGTGTTGTGAATTGTAACTAAACTTATAATAATAGAACTAATATTAGAGTATTTTATAATTTTTCAAACCGTCCTTATTAAACATCACTAAAATCTCAATGGGTCAAAGCTATGAATAGACTTAAAAAATTATTTTTTTTTGTTTAGTTTACTGTTTATGAACCTAATGTATATTATTGTTAGTGTAAATGGAGTGCTGTGGTGGTCTAAACATTACAACCAAACTTTCGGTAATAATTTCATCAGCAACAAAAAATCAAATGATCCATAAAGCCCATCATAGTACCATCAATAACTCCCAATATTTGTAAAAAAAAAAAATGTAATTATAAACAACAACTATATAGATATAATACAGTTGGTAACAAATAAAAGAAATTTGGACTTGAACAACAATTTTATTACTAAATAACCAGTGCTTAGCGATGATTTTCTTTAATCTCAAAGCACAAGTCAAAATATCTTCTCAGTTAATGTTGGCACTCAAGTAAGTTTGGATATAGATAATCCAGATTTTACATTTCAATGTTCTTTTAATGCCATTAAGATATCAACTCAAGCATCAACACCTCTAATCTTCTAAATTCTATCAAGTCTACTTTTTCTGATAAAGCTTATGGCGTAGATTCAATTAATAGTTTATAGTTTATCATGCTAACCATGAGAAGCTTTTCATGGATTTGGATTTATTAAAACTGAAAATGCACTAAAAGATTTAACTGGATTTTCCTATGCTTAATATTTTAATCAAATTAATGCTGCATAGTAAACGTTTTTTAATTAATAAAAAAAATGTACCTATATTATTATTGTTTTTAATGAAATTCAAGCTAGGTATTACCTATTCTCCTCTAATGCTCTATTATGTGTAATTACCTTATGCATTAATTTTAATATTTTGGCCCTGTGAAAGAGCAATTTCAGATCTTAAACACCGAGGTATTAAAAAAATTATCCCCATTATCCAAGCATTATATATATAATAGCACTGCAGAAAGGAGACTATATTTTAATTCTTAATTTAAAATTTATAAACTGATGTGATAAAAAAATAACTAATTCTACTTATCAATTTTTTAAAGTATGCAACTGGGTAACTAAAAATAAAAATAAAATAATTCTAATTAATTTAAAGTACCTACCAATAGACAGTATAAAAATGTTTATCTTTGGTAATATTAACAAGAAAAAGTATATTGTACAGTAAAGTTATATTTTAAAATTTGATTTTGCTTGTACAAAATTGTACATAAAATAGTACATAATACTGTACCATCAAAAACTAAATATGTTCAACTTTATGCAATGGGAGTGCTGGGGAAACGTTTCTCCAGCACGCGCATGGAAATAACGGGTTTTCTCGTGTTTGGGGGGTGTACAAAATTTTATTTTGCTTGTACAAAATTGAACATAAAAAAGTACATAATACTGTCAACTTTTGGTATTAAAATTCGAAAGTGGCAGTGCTGGCGAAACGGAGCTCTTTAGGTTATGTTTTTTGTTTCACATAATTATTAATTTCAAAGTTATCATGTCATGTTTATTGAGTAAGTATCTATAAGATATTACAATGATGAGCAATCCTAATAATATTAATATTTTGATTTGTCTGTTCATTAATTAAATTTAAACGTTTAAAAAATATCCTGAAATGTGTGAAAACAGTGACTAGACTCGATATGTAATTTTTCATACTAATAATAAGGTATGCATTTTGTATCCATGGTTCATAAATGTAAATATTTGTAAAATGTACCAACTAATAATAAAATATCGGGATGGATCCGATCTTTGACACTGGGTCAACAACAATACGATAGCATTCTTAAAAATAACAGTCCTGGACAACACAATATAAATTAAATGAATAAAACCAGCCATGCCGTTAAATATTAGTTACTTAATGTAATTTTATTCATATAAGTATATTTGTATATTTAAAAGTTTGTAAATAACTTTAAAATACCTAACTACAACTAATGGCCACAGATGCCGGGTTTTTTTTGAGATCAATAAAAAAATAATAATAATAATAATAATTCATACTTTTTGAGAACAATATTGAATATTTTAGTAAGATAATCTAAATGTATTTTGCAATGTCTACTGACTGCTGAACGGCACTGTGGGTTATATAGGTATCGTTGGTATTATATAATATGCGCCTAATTAATGAACCACGCCAAGCACTTTACCCATAGTAGCCAGTGCCCGCCAATCTAAGTTAGGCCACAAGTTGAAGGTTTGTCAATGGCTGCACCTTACTAAGTACTTACAGAATATCCGTTGCTGTTTGCCCGTTTCCACCTTTAGTATGCTTATGAATAAACATTTTAACGTCTTAATGTTGTATAATTATAGTATCGATCTTCACCATTTGTTAATTAACTTCATCCGATCCACACCATCAGCCAATGAAAAACCACTGAGTAAATATTATACACAATGATCAAAATACATCGTGTTCCATAAATAATTTTTATCTGGAAAATTGAAATATTATTTGTATATTGCATAGGACCCCATACGATCTGTAACATGGCCTCAGTAACAATACACGTGACTAACTATCCTAACAATATAATATGTGATTAATACGTCTACGAGACTTATACATGCTTTCAAGTTGACATATAAAATATTTACAATTTGAAACATAATACTATTCATGAAATCCGATTTTGTCAACTTTTCGCCCCATTTATATCTCAGCTAGATGATGGCTCGTTATTCATTACTTCTTCTCTTCTTCTTCTTCTTCTTCTTCTTCTTTTTCTTCTTCTTTTTCTCCTTTTTATTATTATTATTTTATTTAACATAAAAATTGTTACCTTCACAGTTAAAATACGATGTTTCATGTCTCGACGAATGCCGTTCAAAAATTTATGTTTTGAACTCTAATATACTTTACACTTTCAGTTGAACTTAATCAGTATATCAGTGTTTAATTAAGTGTGTTGACACAAAATTTATTTCGTGATTGGTGTAGCGAAATAAAATGTGGTAGCATGAAAGCAGTACAATAGAATGCTATAAATTATAGGATAAATAGAAAATTAATTTTAATTAGAAATATGTGATATCATAATTTATTTCATACTACACATTTATACGAAATAAATTAAATTATATAAAACGAAGTTATCCATACGAATAATAACATTACATAGTACCTAATACCTATACATATTACATTTAGGCACCTAAGCAGTGGCGGCTCATGGGGTTCATTGAAGGTGGGGCACAAATATTTCCTTCTTTTTCCACTATGACAACTTTGAACTTACCGTCAATTCCTGTTGATTTTTTAACGATCGTAACATATGTACCCATGATGAAAAATAATAAAAATATTTAATAAATTAGGTATTAATCACTATACACTATACCACCATACACTAAATAGTAAAAATACTTATTTTATAAACTTATAGAAAAGCGCACCGACAAATGAAAGTACAAAAGTACAAAGCGTTTAAGAGGATATCAGCGCACTATTTGTTTTCTCTCTCTGGCCCACGCGCAACATAGACAAAACGCATTTGCGCAGAATCGTTTTTTCTATGTTTTTAAGTAATCTTAGAGTAAAATCAACCATAATAAAAAAGATAGAGAGTAACATTTCTGAGGGAATGACATAACGATTTCTCTAAATATTGTTTAAAAACAATTTAAACATCATTTAAATTTACAACATTTTTTTGTTTATTTTGAAATTCGAATTCATAGTCAAATAACAATAAAATATCAAATCGATATGTCATTCCCTCTAAAATATTGTTCTCAATCTTTTTTGTAATGGGTGGTTTTACCCTAAGATTACTTAAAAACATAGAAAAAACGATTCTGCGAAAATGCATTTTGTCTATGTTACGCGTGGGTTAAAGAGAGAAAACAAATAGTGCGCTGACATCCTCTTAATAAAATAAACAAGGAACACTGAACAGAATGATTAGAATGAACAAAATAATAATGATTAATTATTATCATGTTTTCAAAATATAAATTTTGTTCCGCGGAGAACGGTCGACAATAACAATACGAAGGCTATAAGACCGACAAAATCTTGTAAATCGTAATAAAAATAGAATTCGGGCACAATCGGATTGTGCCCGGCAATGCCGTATTAATTCGAGTCGAAAAGTGGAGGAAATTCAGTACTGTTGATCGGGTCATCGATGCCCGCCGCCCAATGGGTATAATATAGTATGAACGTATCGTATCTAGGAGCACCCGTATTTGATAAAACATTTTTTTCGATAATATTCGATAATATACCAACTACCAAGTACCAACTTATATTATGATGGAAGAAATACCTATTCAATTTTAATTTTAATAATTTAATATAAGTTTTTCTTCTTTCTTCTCAATTTTTTAGGTGGGACAGGCGCCCGTGTGCCCTATAGCACGAGCCGCCACTGCACCTAAGTAATAGTTAGAAAATTTTTAGAGTCGACAATAATAAGTCAATGGCTATAGTAGGTAGCTTTACCTACCAGAACTTATATAAGTAATAACGCACAATGCCACAATGCCTCCACAGTTTTTTTTTTAATTTCTAATTCTCTGATTTGAACAATATATAGAAATATAATTTTAAAATACGAATTAAACATACCCTCATATTTTGGAATGATTCAAATTCCCAAAAACGCTATAATGTTGTTAACTTTTATAACGTGATGTAGATAATAGATGTTCAAATAATAAATGGACAGACGATCAGCCAAAATTAGATATTTAAATTTTTCATTTGTTTCGTGGTTTCTATGAAAATTGAAAATAGAAAAACAGTGAAAACTCCTGTAAATATTTCTTAAGATATACCACTGAGCCACTGGGTGACTTCCCCTTCATGTCAATCAATCATCATCACATTTACTTAATGTATAACTTATAAATACAGATTGTAAATACTATGTTTTGTCCAATAAAAAAAAAAAAAGATATAACATTTCATGTTTTTAATCACTTAAGTGCATCAGTCGGAATTTGACTGGAAAACTTATAACTCGTTATATATATTTTAAAAAACCAATTTCACTTTGAAATTACGAAATTTTCAACATTTTAATAATTTTAATATGTTCAGTTTTAATTTAAAGTTGAATCTGACAGTGATGGTTTATCATTGCATATTGATGTTACTTGTGGTTGTTTTATAGTTTATAGATACTTCATACCATAGGTACTTACAATATTCAAAATATATTTAAAACGTTTTTACATGAATATTTATGGTTTTGTGTGGGGAGAAATACATTTATTAAAAAACAATATTGAATTTAAAAATGTATTTTATTTAAATGTTAATTTATATTTTATTATTTTATTTTATTTAGTATATCAGCTATTACTTATCATAGAACTCGTAATAAATAAAAATAATATTTGCTTTAATACTATATAGTTTGGACAGTTAATATCGGTAAACTTACTCAATGTTTTTAAAACTAATGAAATATCATGCAATGTTTGTAAATTACTATTAATTAGGTAGCTACTAGCTATTTGTAAAATATTTTATACTAAAAATGCATAGGTATACGTATATTAAATACGCTTTAATAGTTTATAATAATATAGGTACATGTACATAGATTTAATCTATTTTTAACGTGATTGTTTGCCTTGAAGCTTGAATACCATAACCAAGTTACTGTTGAGTTTGTTGTTTTTTTCTCGTCTATTTCAGAGTTAATAAATTAGTATGTTATATAATATTAGATGACTCTTTTTGTTAAAAATTATTCTTCCTTAGATTTTTCAAAAGAGAATAAAAGTAATACGACTACAAATATTAGTTTTTCCGAGAAAAATCTGATTCAATTTAACAAAAGTTCATAGTTGGTTTATGAATTCTGTATTAGAATAAGTACCTTCTTGTTAGTCTATAGAGTTTTAGCGCTCTACATTATTTTTAACTACTTGAGTAGTTGAGTGGTTGAAATGTGGGATACCTCTTCTTTATAATTTTCATATTTCATCCCGTACCTATATTATTGATTAGTTTACTAATCAGTTCAATTTATTTATAGGCACTTCAAATAAAAAATACTAATTATTCTTGTATAATATGTTTTATTATGCACTGCAGTGTTCAGTGCAATTAAAAAGGTATTGGTTTTTCCTTACAAAGAATTACGCAGTTTAAAAGTACACAAATAATTTTCATAACTGCCTGAGCTAAATGAGCATAATAAAAAAATATTTTTCAACAAACTAAGATCTGTTCAATGAAATATAGTAATACCACTGCACACCACTCGGAATACGTTCTATTTACTTGGTTCGAATACATTTTTGTGTTCATTGCAGAGGTCCCCAAATGGTTTACGATGAAATCGAATGTGTCTCGAAGGAGTGTGCCGATATTTCGGTTCATTATTTTTTTTTAAACTTAAAACTATCCTCTTTGGGCTTAATGGATTTATGCTACTTATGTACTTGTTTAATAATATGTAGGTTTAAGTGAAGTATGGTCTTTCGAGATACGCTTGTTTGATATAAAGATTTTAGAAATCCTTAACTGATAAGCGTTTCTTCATTCTTGTATTCAATCTAGTCATAATAATATATATAACAACGGTATTTATATAGGACGTGATAGTGTTGTGTTCGATCAGGGATGCTGTAAGGATTTATATAATATTAGATAAACAATATCTTGGGATAATATAAAAAAAATAAAGTAGTTAATTCTATCAGAAACCATACGAATAATTTTCAAGGCTGGAATAGCGTGTACAATCAAAATAACAATAACACCGACGACGAGAGGAAAAAAAGTCAGCCACAAGACGCGTAATTGACGTCTTTTGGAATTTAATAAGCCCACGCTATTCTCTACGGCGCTCATATGTACAACTTTTGGCTAATATTAGACAACATTCAATAATATAATAATATTGTTATGCAGCGCACACGTGATAATATAAAGTGACTGGCATTGCAGTATGATAGTACTATTCGAACACTAAATAATATTAGGCACGCCCGAATTATGTTCCTGGTAAGTCCATTAAAACCAATAAGTCTTAAACACGTTTCGGTTCGGGAAGTTCAAAGAACACTCGTTATCCAGTAAATTAATATTATGCAATATGCGGTATAGACTAAACACAAATAATTTATTATACAGGATGGTTCTTTTATGAGTATAAACACCTACTTTCTCGAAAAGTATTAAAGGTTTTGGAAGTATTTTTTTTTTAGATAATTTGGAGTGAAACCAAATTTTTCAACGAATCAATTAATTATCTAGTTAATCAATATTATAAGAGTTTAAATTTATAATGAGACTAATGGAATGGGACATGTGCAACCCACAAAATATTGATCAACTATACTCCCCTCAACAAAACCTTATGTATCCAGTAACGTTAACATCTCATTTGAAATTCAATTTATATACATTGAAATTATCAAAAGCAATGACTGCTTCGGAGTATATGAAATTAAAAATGTATGCTGTCAAAAAGTTATAATATTAAAAGATTTCAATTATTTTTTTCAAAATACATTATATTATTATCATTCATGTAAGCGAAATGAAAACCCGATGTCTTTATTGGAAATTCATAATTTTTGTATATTATTATACAAGCCTGGACAAATTTTCGCTCTCGCGCACACACACACACACACACACACATAAACACATACACTGGCTCACTCGCACACAGATACATAAAGACTCTCGCGCGTTACATCATTCGTCGTGGGGAATCATCTCCGCACGGCCACGGCCAAGAACGGGTTGTCCTCGAGTTGCGCACTCGCACGATCGTGAGCCGGAACATTACAATTTACAATGCAACCATACGATACAATGCGCGTATACGTTTTGTTATTAAATTATCAAGTATCTACTCTGTGGTATACACACAGTATAATATACAGTGTGTTTCATCTAGTTACCTATATGGTATTTATTCGTATCCATTGCGAAATCGGTGAATATCGTCGCCCGACTCCGGAAAAAATTATTCCTGCACTCGGATAGCAATTTTTAATGGTAATATTATTATAAAATGATTAAAATATTGTTTTCGAAAATAAAATTAGTCTTATGTTATAATAATATTTTTATACAGAAATATTACTATTCGGGCAGTGCCAGTGGTGGACCTGATAGATGAAATTCGGATGGATTTAACTCATAGTTCATTTTTTTTATCAAAAATATTTTTTCATTAATAAGACGTAACTACGACAACGAAAACCTTATGAAAAATCGGTCAGAAACAATAAATCTTGTATCCAGTCCAAAAACATATTTGTGAAAAATGCCTCGATTCAGACCAAGACCAGATCAGATTAATAGCTCCTAAGTACTTGAGCACATCTCACTACCTCAGGGCATCAAATTTCAGAGACATACTTTTCGGAAATATATCTATATAATATAATATATATAAAATAAATGTTAACAGTGAAAAATATAAAACATACACTTAATTCCCTTATATTGCTTACTCTTTATTGTAGGTAGGTAGCTATTTTAGTAATTTGTAATGTGTTTTTATTCGGATGAATGAGTCTTAGCAGTTACGGTCTTTATTGTCATAGTTAGTGTATTGGGCGTATACTCACTTCTCTAGTTTTTTTTTTGTTTTTTCTGGCGCATAGTCTCTAATTAATGTAAGACAATACGCGGGTATACGGCCAGATATACCTATTAAAATTATCAGCGATGAAAACAAAATATTCTATAATTAATAAATAATTAAAATTAAAAATTGATGATGGTATTTAGAAGAAATTATATTATATTATTTTGGCGGAAACAGGTAACTCCCATTTAGCAGATGTCACAAAATATTTTTAAAACTATAATGACCTTTTATATACCGTATTACACATTACCTATATATTCCGATTATAGGTAAAAATTCTTTTTTACTTAACAATAAGTTTGTTACCATTGTCACCAGCTACCTGTTTAAAAAATATGTACACCCACAAATATGTTTAGCAATACATCACTGGTCACTGGTCGTTGGCCCTTGCAAGGCGTAGGTCCTTTACGATTTTACAGCATGATCATCCGGCCTAGGCTTGACCAATAAGTTTCATTTTATGGAAGTTCGAAACGGATTCTTCAGATAATTACGTTATAGTATAATATTATATTAGGTAAATAGAACTAAAATGCGTAATGAATTATTGTTATACATTTTAAAAATATATTAAATTGATTTAATTTGTGTTTATTTTTATTAAAAATTAAATACTGAAAATTAAAATTAAATTGATTTTTTTATTAGATTATACAAAGCGTAGTTCACTTTAACATTTATGTGCATCAACTTATTTTTTTATTCATACACAAGCTCCAATTATATTTTAAATTACCTTAGCTTAGTATTATGACTTTATTTCTTTCCTATGAATGTTACAAAGTTGTATAAGTATTCATACTTGGAAAATAGTAGGTACCTTTATGGCTTATATTATGTAATATACAATATAACATATTATTACGCTAGGTACCTAGTAAATATTGTCTATATAATTGACTATTTAAAATCATATACAAACAGTATAACGCAATGAAAAAAGAGAACTATAATGACAAATATTACGTGTAGTTCTAAGTAGAAGTTAGAACGTTGAACGTTCTCATAATGTCATCTTAATAACATTGTACTTCGAACAAGACCACACAAACGCAAGGGAAAAAATCTAGTTGGTAAATTTGGTATTTGCTGTGTTAACAATGTCTGTTCACCTCGTCCTCCCCACAACTATCAATTATTTCAAATTATTGCACCTGTACAGTAACAGGTGTACAATGTACATAATATATAGGTCCTGTACTCCTGTCGGCCGACTGTAAACGATTGTTAAATCCACTACCGCCGCCCTTGGCGGAGGATTGTACTAGTCGTGTGATGAATGATCTTCGCCGATTACACGCAGTATACGATCTCACCTAACCTGACCATACAAACTCGGCACGAAATCACGAAGACGTATCGCATTACCTGTGCACTACTCGTCCTGACGGCGATACGACACGCTCTGTATACACGGATAATAATAATTGTTGTCGTCGGATGTCTTGTAATAATAATAATAATAATAATATTAACATTATTGTGATTTTCGACCGACTACTGGACGTGACGCACCGGGATGCGTTTTTCGGCGGCAACGGCAGTAAGTCCGCGTTTCGATGACGGTACGTGTGCAGTGTCACGTGGTATACGGTCTTACCAAACCAGTAACCACGAACTCGGTATAAAATCACGAAGACGTATCGCATTACACGTGCACTGCTGCGGCTATATCGTCCTGACGGCGATACTGCACACCCTGTACACACGAATAACAATAATATTGTTGTCGTCGGTCGTCTTATAATAATTTTAACATTATTGTGATTTTCGACCGACTACTGGACGTGACGCACCGGGATGCGTTTTTCGGCGGCAACGGCAGTAAGTCCGCGTTTCGATGACGGTACGTGTGCAGTGTCACGTGGTATACGGTCTTACCGGTTACCAGTAACCACGAACTCAGTATAAAATCACGAAGACGTATCGCATTACCTGTGCACTACTCGTCCTGACGGCGATACGACACACCCTGTACACACGAATAACAATAATATTGTTGTCGTCGGTCGTCTTATAATAATATTAACATTATTGTGATTTTCGACCGACAACTGGACGTGATGCACCGATGCGTTTTCCGGCGGCGGCGGCGGCGGCAGTGAGTCCGCGTTTCGATGACGGTACGTGTCACGCGGTCTCGCGCCCAGTCGGCACTCGGCAGTCACAGTCAGTCGTGCCGGTCCAGTCCACGCGCGTGTACGTCGGTCGTAGGTCGTCCAACCGGCGAAATCGTATGGTGTAAAATACGTTTAATTTTTTTTTATAATATGCACGTGAATAATGTCGTCGCGTTCATAATAATATTATTATAGTTATCGTACGGCGCTTGACAGTTAACAATGGCGTAGTTGGCGGTATATTGTCCGTCATTGTAATATTTTCATCGTTTTATTCGTAACAAATTAATAAACGGCACACTCGTTTTTGTCGGAGGGCGCGCGCATCGAACCTCGAACCGGTGGGCCATCGCGAGGTTTAAAACCGACTGACAACCACACGACTAATATTGTTTACGAGAAAAAAAACAATCTAAGTAAAAACGCATGTTCAACATTTTAATAATAATATAATAATAATTTACATTTCTTATTATAATCATCGTTGTACGAAAAATCAATAACTGTCATTATTGTTATTAATAAATTATTATATATTTTGTACGTTATTGGTATTCCAACAGTTATAGTTTCAGCAGTGTTTTGTTAATGTGCACTGTAAATAAATCGGTCTTAGGTAGGCTAAAGCACCCTTTATGATTTTTTTTATATGATAACTAAAAATGTATAAGTATTTTATTTGGGGAGTGTTTACATTTTTAATTTAAATATCACTTTGATGAGGGAGAGAGGTTCACTCTGTACGTCGTAATAATCAGTCTTCATAATAATAATATAAAATAAGAAATAGAGTATAGAACCCTATGACAACATATTTTTTAGATATCTTAAAGCATATTATAGTAAATATTGGCTGACGAGGGGAGTGTTACAAGTTGCATCACCCTGCAAAACACCTCTCAGGCTACGCCACTAATTCAAAGTAAAATTATTTTACATATCCCGAAAACATGGACATGGATACTGTAATAGGTATAGGTACCTACTCTGTTTAAAAATATATTATTTAGATTTGAATTTAATGAAAAGCGTGTATTATTTTGAAGTTGGTCAATTTTGGTAAATCTTTTAGGGTAACTTTCAAATATAATTGTTAATTAAATTACTTTTTTTATTAGTATATAGAGGATAAAATATTTTTTAAATATAACAACATTAATAACAGAAATAGTGTTTCTTTTCATGAACTATGTGTCTACGCATCTACGTCTCATAAACCTATAGAATACTACCCCACCAAATTAAACAGTCAAAAACTCAAAAAGTTTGAGTCAGAAAAAATGTATTCTGACAACATTGCTATAAGTTAGCCACAGTTAGATACCTTCCATTAAATATAATGTAAAAAAATTGTAGGCATCAAAGTTGCCCAATAATAAGTCATAAGTGGAACATTGATGAGTAATCTACATTTAATAATTAAAATAAATGTGATGAAATTATGAAAAAAAATTGACTTATATTATTAGAGGATATCTTATTATTCAGCATAATTGGTTATGATAGCAAATGTTTATTTCTTAACAGCATTTTTGAACAAAAAATAAATTAAACAAACAAAGATAAATTATCAGTTACCCCATTTTACAGTAGGTAAACCTACATAAATAAGAAAATTATTAATTAATATCATGCAGTATAGTCAAAGAACCTAAATACCTATTCACTTTTTTTATTTAAATATTTCAGCTCTTTAATTAATTTACTTTAAACGAGCTACTTCATAATTAGATTTGTATATACATACTTTCTTAAAATAAAAAAAGGTAACTACTATACGTTTAGTGTTGTTTTCATTAAGTATTTTATTTTATTTATTTTAATCACTGTTATATTTTTGTTTTTTTATTCTTCGAGAAGGTGATACGTCCCACTGAACATATCAATTATTTAAAATATTTAATAATATACCTAATACAATAAACCCTATATGCTTATTAATTATATATTTGTTATTGAATAAGACGTAAAGGTTGCATAATAATAATCAGATTACATAAAAAAAAGGCCATAATAAAAAACGCATAGAATGAAAGAGCAATAACATTTTCTATTACCTTATCTTCGGTCTCCGCCACCACAAGACCAATATTTTAAGATTCTGACTTTTAAGTAGGTGCTATATCGTTTTTACAATAATATTATCTAGGTATAGATTAGAAATTGGACAAGAAGAT
Source organism: Sitobion miscanthi (assembly GCA_008086715.1). Taxonomy (NCBI): domain Eukaryota; kingdom Metazoa; phylum Arthropoda; class Insecta; order Hemiptera; family Aphididae; genus Sitobion; species Sitobion miscanthi. Next base: position 7,834,839 of record CM017797.1, read on the forward strand.
ATTTTATAACAACTAGTTCATAAAAAAATTAATTTTTATTTTATTTTTGTCATATTCAATATACAATAAACTTGGACTATAGAGAATAGACAACCGGATTGTTTGTTTTATGGTTTCATAATGAAGAATTTAATAGGGGTACTAAAAATAATAAATGTTGAATTAAAAAACTTGCATGTGTCCAGTTTTAAATTTAAATCATTTTTATAATAGCTGCATTTTTTATAAAAGATTATTAATTTATAATGTTTTTATAAATGTATTAAATATATTTAATACAGTTATTTGGATAGATCAAAATGAACCATTTTTATTATAGATTAATATAGATTAGTGATAACGTTCAAATTAAGTATTGTAAATTGATTAATTTTATGAATTTATTAATAGAATAATGATATTTTATGTTTCATTTAAATAAAAGTAACTATAATTTGAAATTTCACTGAAAATTATATTTTCATTATATATTCATCATTTTTTTTTCAAATTAAAAATAACGATATAATGCAATAATTATACTGGCTGCGCTTTGCAGTATTAGCACCTAAATTAACGAAATAATACGGATGTTCCGTCACCCTTCGCAAATCGCAATACATTTTTGAAAAAATTAATTGAACTAAATAAAGAACTTGTACATTTATCAAACAATATTATTAAAATATTAAACATAATATAAACACAATATTCAGAAAAACTATATGGAATTCCCACGTATATTAGCATAATAGGTTATGCATAGGTATACCCGAGGGTATTCCTATTCGTGAAAGACTACAGTATAATTATAATCAATTAAAAATGTTCATCGAGTACAAAAAAGCATTCCTTAGAAAACGGTTGTTACCATTTTCCACAATTTTTTTCTAAAACTAATGTCAATTTTATTATTTTAATATTATATTGACGGTCCACGTTCAACTGAAAATTGAAATCATATAGGTTCGCGGTATATGTGGAGCACTTTTTTTTATTACTGCCTTACTCTAAGAAAGTGTTTTATCAATAAAAAAAAATAAGCATTGTAAAACCAATAGTTTCCTTGTTTCGATCAGAATTCAAAATTGCAAAGCAAATAAGCAACTTTTTTTATTATTCTCTTCCTGTACAGATTCTCCGAAAATACTGTTATTGTACTTTTTTATATGAATAATGAGCAAATAATTTACTACATTTATTTTAAGTTTGACATCCAATCATTTTTGGTGTTATAACTTATATTAATAATTTTATATTTGTATAGGTATTGTAAGTAATTACTACTATTTGATGAATAAATAATATATATATTATATACCTATACCCATTATGTTTCATAAAGCACACTGTTATTTTATATAGGATATTACATTTTAATAATATGGTCTTGAAAACCATCGATAGAGTTGTTGAGCTAAGGTGTTTTGTATTAGAAAACAAAGTGGTATTTAAATAATTATCGTAATATAATATGACACCTACACAGAATATAAACACGTATGTTTCTTTTAAAAGTATAATATTCAACGACATAAATCAATGATTACGTTATACCATTTTTATATTATAGGTATAAATCATATTTTCTAAACGATCGAATTATCCATCCCAAACCCTAACATGCAATTATTGTGACAGTATACCGTCGAATTTCACAGCAAAAATATCCGAAAATCAGAAAAAATAAACTATCAGTTATATGATAATAATAATTAATAATTGACTAATCAATCAATGATTACAATAATTATATTTATCGAAAACATATTATTTTTAAATGCGTAAACAACAATATTATGAGTGGCCTGGTGTGGCCCTGTGTGTTTGGCTTCAGTCACAAATGTATTCTAACTTCTAACTGCCAGCACCAGCCTGTGTCACTAGTTCCCGGATGGGTGACCACCCGGGTTTTAGTGACAAATCTTTGCCGCACATACATATGTTCAAACCAACTGAAGTACCGTACTATCCGCCACAGTAACAGGCTAATAACCTCAGTTGACTAAAATAAATTACAATATTATGAAAGTATATAAATAGTAATACGAAGTACATTGGGAACCTATAAATATATAGCACGCAATTAGCATATACAATTTAAATAAATAGTTATAAGGAATACTCATTTCAACCATAATAATAATAATAATAATTATAATATTGTTGTCTTTTAATAAACCATATTATATTATGTTTATATAGTTGTATTCACGTCAAAGCAAACAATTTATATTTTAATGAAAATTAATATTATATACTACAATTTATGTTTTTTAATATTTTACTTTAAAATATCTAAACTTTGTTAATTTTGAACTACTTTTTTCAAAATGATACCTAAAATTTAAAATTTATTAATATTATTTATTTTTAAACAATAAATATTGAATCATACTAGTACAACTGTCCGACGATTTAGTTAAATGCCTATTTATAAATACGATCTATTCAATTTTCACTGTATTTTAATATTACAATTATCGTTTCAATAGCAAAATATGTTATACTATTAATTTTATGTTCTGAATCTTAATGTTTGTTTGAAAAATATTTATATGACAATATTTATTCAATAAATAATAATATTATCAAATCCGTTTTTAATCAAAATTTTCATAAACAATCAAGGTTGAGATAAGTAGAGTAAAGTTGGCTTAAAAGGTTTATAAATACATTATTATCGATTGGTTCAATATTCAATACTATAGTCTTAAATATAAAATTTACAAATAAATATCTTGTTTCATAACACGAAACTAAAAATGCAGCTTGATACTTAAATAGTTGTAACTAGGTGATTTAAGTCCTCAAATAATTATTATCATAAAAAAAAGCTTAAAAATAATCTTTTGATGGCTGGAAAAACTTTGTCAAACTTACTAAAAATATTGCTGGCCATAGATAAAATTACCTTACCGTATACATTAAATTGTTATATTATCATTTAAATAATATATTCAGCAAGATTATAATATTATGACAAGTAATGGGATTAGACGTTGAAAACGAGTAACTATTAGCTATTATTTATGGTCAGTCATGACATAAGAGACATATTTGAAGATTATAAATCATTTTTCAACATAAAATTATACGTCATAGGTATACTGTTCTCTGCTTATTGATCATTAATAATTTTATAAGCCTACTATAAAATATATAAATATATATTAAATATAGGTACATATTAGTTACGTATTGTACTATACTGATACTATCCTAATATTCTATATTGCGATAAATACTTATATCGATATCATAACATTTTGGAAATTTACCTACTGTCTATTATTCTATTTTAATTGATTTTTGGTGTTTTTATTTGTATAATGAAATGAGTAATGACTATACAAAAACCAATATTAATAAATACAATTTAAAATAATTGTCACACGGCTATAAACATACAAAATATATAATAAAATAGTAGGTATTGTACATTTTATGAATGTCTAGTTTAAAAATTAAAATTCACAGTACAAATAATATGTTACAGTTCAAATACCTCAGTCATTATTGCACCTTTTTCAACCAATATTATTTTAGATTTATAAGGAATATATATATATATCATATTAAAAATGAACGTATTTCATTTAAGGAAGGAAGATCTGGGAAAATAATATGAATAAATAACAACGATTAAAAAATATTGTGTAGGTACCTATCTACAAATATATTAATATGTGACATAATCAACACGAGGTTAACGGTTAGATATCACATAAATACGCAACCTAATTGGAAACAGATATTCCTCTCATTTCGATTATTTTTTCTTACAATAATAAACAAATTAAGAGTGTATGCGTATATTTATCATAAGTTAGTTATACAAGTTGGTTTATTTTGATTAGTATTACTTATATTGGTTTTAATCAAGTTTTAATGTATTATTGATATCACTTGCTAAGACATGTTTGACATATGATAAATATTTTAATTTAAGAAAAAGAAAAATGTTGTATGGAAAAGTGAAATTAATATTTTTATTTTAAGATGAAAAACTAAAGTATATTTTATTTTATTGTTCAACAATTTTACTGACATTTTTAATTATTTTGTTAAAAACTCTATCAGATAAGATCTGATTATAAATAAAAAAGATAAAAATTATAATTTGTCAAGTTTGTGAATCAAAAAAAAAAAATAAATTTAGTTTTTAAAATATATAATACTTATTTACTTTGATAGTTTTCACTTAGATAATTTTCTAAATGTTTATTTAACTATTAAAATATTGGCTAAATTTAAAATATGTACGTGTAGATTTCATTATCCTATCGTTGTAATGGTATTCCTATTATTACATACTAATATATTATTATTTATTCGCAGTCAATAGTCAATACATATTTTGTAGTATCTAGATATTCTATAGTCTAGACTAGTGTTATGGACATTCGTTGGTCAAATTAAAAATAAACACATAAAAATATGTTATCATATAAATATTTAACCTATGCCGTATTGTGATTTGAATAAATAGATTCCGATTATTATTTATTTATTTTTAATTTTTTAAACTTAAGAAATTATAGGTATTTTAAATTTTACCCAATGTATAACGAAAAAATAACAATTCCTTTAGGATTAATTTGAAATAATAATAATATTGTCATTAGGCGTTTAATGAAAGAATAAACATTAAATGTGATTATATTATGTATATAATATATAATAGGGTTTTTATATTTTTCAGCTTTTATAAAATTAATAAACAAATAAATTGCCTTGCAGCTTAACAAATCTTATCTCTATAGTATAATTTAGTTATTTCTAAGTATCTACCCACGTCGGTTCGCTACTGGTTTACCCCATTTAACTGAACAACAGTTCAACGAATAATCACGTAAAAATTATCTTTTTAATACATTTATGTAGGTATATGCAGTATGCACTTAGCGTGAAACTTACCAGAAATTTCCATTGCAAAAAAATTTTAGTTTTGAAACATTATTTTTGTTAGAATATGAGATTTTAAAATGCATTTACTTACGTTCGATTTAAACTTGTGTAGAAACGTACAACAATTACTTTTTCAGTATTTTAAATGTGCCGATACTTGTCGGTTTTTGATGAGATTAATGGAGACTGGAGTTTAATACTTGTCAAAGGAAACACATCCCAAACCACTTAACGGATATTTATTATTTGGGTCACTGAACCCCCTAAAGATATTCGCATTGTTTAACATCGCTATCATCAACCGTATATAGCGATAACGACAAGGATGAGATTTACATTTTAAATAATCAGAATAACGATCATTATAATATTATTATTGTTTATTAATTTATCAAAAAGAACCCTTTCCGGCACGTACATTGAACACAAAATCATTTAAATATGTGTATTATTATTTCTGACTGCAGTTGCGGCTACATTATAGTATAATCATTGTTATTTCTAATAATTACAATTCAAATGATTATTATTTTATACAACGGATATTGCCCCTGTAAAGGTTTTTATTGTTAAGTACTTATAGGCAATATGTATTTTTGAAAAATCCATTGAAATTGGATATTTAGGGGTTAACCGGAAGGAAGATATCAGTTTCATATACTTATGTAGTTTTACAGTTGTCCAGTACAATTCCAGCGGTTTCCAAGTATTTTATATGACCACAGGGATAAAAACTAATTAAAAATTTGTCACAAAATAAACTTTAGGAGGTTTATAATTTAAGTAATTATAGAATCGCCAATTTCTAGTTGTAGTCACTATATTACAGTTTCAACATACAAATAAGAATTTACTACATTTTTTAAACCCAGTGATGATATTTAGAGGTAAAGAGATAAAATGTTTAAAAAGAGTCCGTAATAGACCTGTATGGATTATGGAAGTGTCATAAAAACAAATATTAATTATGATAATTATAAAGCATGATTTTAAGTTACATGTATAGCGTAAAAATAATAATATGAAGAATTCTTACAAAATACTATATGGAGGCGTGGAGTATTTGATAATTAAGACAGGATTATTATGTTAGTATTGAAACCTAAAATAATATCGAAATTAAATATTGTATTTTGTGTGTTTTATGTATAGTGTATACCTTAAATCAGGTTATTTTGCGTGAAAAAAATGGGAACACATTGATTGGCAATTAACTGTAAAGTTTGTTTATTTGCTTATATTGTGTTCTATATTAATAGAAACAATTGTTTCGTGGTTATATATTATACATTACATAACCACTAATCATTGTTCCTATGTAAATTATAATTATATCATGAAAAATCAAAATTGGTCGTTGTAGATTATTGTACCTTAAGTATATAATGTTTTAATTAAAAATATTTATGACGATTTGACAATTAATAATCAACAAAGATCAAACATAAAATTATATAATACTATATACTAACTATAATATGATACCTACGTTTGAAATACAATTTAAAAAAATAATATTAATATAAAAATAAAATATTGTTCCTATTTTTATTTCTTCAACAAAATACGCCTTAGGGTTGTTTTTTCTTATAACATAAAAATATAAAATATATTATTATTAAAAAAAAAAAATTAATTACTTCTTAAAGACTGTTGGTTATATAATATGGTCGCAAATGTTTATATCTATTATAATGCTTTTGTATTCAATGACTAAACAAAGTTAAAAATAAACTTATAAACAAGACACATTTATTGATGAGTTATACTTACTTGTATACATTTATAACATAATTAATTTAATGTAAATTCATTATTTTTATTTATTGAAATTTATCATTGTCGGGAAGGACACGCTCCATCATGTTACTGTACTCGATGATATTATGCATATCCTGAAATAGAGGTCAGTGGTCTTAGATATAGCATTATAACTTGGTTTTTTTTATTAAAAAATAATAAGAAATAAGAAATTGATTTTCCATATTTTTGGCATTCCATTGTGTAAATCCGATTCACTGTTAAGTGTTTTTATAGTATAATTCTCTATACTTCTATAAAAAATTGTTCAATTATATTCAATATATATACTATAAATGAACAAGATATGCGTCAATCCCTACTCCATGATTTTTTCACCAAATTTTAAACTAAATTATGCTCGGTTAGTGGTTATTTCTCATCTATCAATTTTACCACGCATAAGAAGTTTTGTTTTGTTTTAATCGTATCTAATTTATTTATGTTTATATATATTGTTTATCTTATTTCTTTGTATATTTATGTCCAATTTAACTTTAATTTATGTATTTCATAAAAAATAATAAAAAGTAATATAAATTATCATTCATAATAATATAATGATAATAAAGTATTATAGTAAATATCAAACTAAGCTGCTTGACTACAGGTATGAGAACTGAATTCGATTAAGATTTACTTTTTTAAAGCATATCATTATATTGTATCAATTTTTATTTCAATAAAGCATACGTTCAATTATTATTATCTGAGACCTGAGTAGGTATACTATATTGATAGTTATATCAGAGAATAGGGAAAACTCTTTGTGGATTAAGGATCCTATTTTTTATATTTGAAAACACTTCAGTTTATTATTTTTCTGACGAACGAAAAAGTAGGATACATTGTCAATAACAAAAAAAATTATAAAAATGTATGTATAAATAAATTAAAAATTTGATCTCCAAAAATAATATTTAGATAAACAGTTTTCATGGATAGTAACACCCTAAATAAATCTATTCACACCAATCATTTATAACCTAGATATAATTACATGGTAATTGTTTAACTGATTTTATTATGTGTATATTTTTATAATATTTTAATCTGTATTTACAACATATTTTTAATACTATTTTTTTATAAACCTTTCTAAGCTTTCTTCATTCGTTTAAATTGTTTTTATTATTGGCTTTTAACATTTCCCAATGCTAAAACTAACGTTTAGTAGGATAGTAAGTATAGCATAGACGCATTCCGAGAAAGGCGTCCCTCGAGAATACCTACACAAGCATTTACATATTTGTAAACGGCTCTTGGTTCTATACATAATTTAATTACAGTTGGTAACCCGACAGGAAGAGAGTGTGTCGGATGTAACAAATTTTTCATGAGCTATCTGTCCGGTAAACATAGTGTACGAAATTTTGGAACAAAGTTGAGATAACTATGAATAATATAAAGATTTCAATTTTCTTGAGGTTAAAAAGGATCGAGTTCATCTTTGGTCACGTTCCGTTATATTTTATCAGTAGCTGTAATATCTAAGAGACTATCGAAAATCCGTTTTTTTTTTCAATCGAATATCAGAATTGGCACTTGTAAATTTCATCTCTTAAACAAATATTGAATATTAAAAAAAGGAGACGGTTTACGTTTGCATAATAAATTGGAATTATTTTTTTAGTATTTGTTATAATAACATAACAACCAAATTGGAGTATTCAATTTTTAGTCGGATAAATCAATACATACTACTTTTCGAATGTTCATCCGCGTCGATAAAAATTAATTTTTAAAATTTAAAATTTGAATACTAACATAAAAATATAAAATGTATTTTTAGAATCTTATTTTTGCATCAGACTTACTTATTATACTATGTTTATATAGATGGTAAATCTTTGTTTTATAAATAAAAAAAAAAGGTTATTGTTTAAGGTTTTTGTAAATTATTTTTTATTTCAAATTATCTAATTGTTTTCATGAAGTTCGTTTGAATCTATGTGCTTTCGGATTTAATTAAATTACCTATTTATATAATTTAATCACGATTTCTATTAGTAGGTACTTTAAGTTTTAACTTCTGATTTATTTATTCATTTATAATTTGTGTAATTTGTGCATAAAATAAATTACCTAATTAAAATTAAAAATAAGGGAAGAAGGTAACCGCTTTTTGTACAGTAGGTGTCGAGTGTATCTTTTCCTTGTATAAATTACTGTAATGTATGTGTTAAATTTGAATTCAATGAAAAATCATTTAATACGAAAAACGGTTCTAGGTGAAAATGGTTTGTCAGCTTATATTACTAGGTAAGTTCTTATATTTTATGATTTATTTTATTATATATATTACTACTATAGTAATTTATTTTACTATTAGTAAAACTGTAAATTGAATTAATTTTGGTTATTAAAAACATTGTATTTATATTATAATGTTAAAATTAAATTAGTATTATAGTGAGTTTAAAATCCCAAAAAAAAAAAATTTTTGAATTACAATAAGCTCTAAATAACTACCTCAAATCGTTATTCTTCATTTAATATCTAATTTCATCCAGATATGAGCTTCAAATAAAAAAAATTGTGCTTAAATATTATTAGATTTTATGGTTTCAGTATGAAATACTTATGAGGAACCTAGTATTACATTTTCAAGTCTTACCTATAAAAATTGAAAATTTCATACATTTTTAACTACAAAATAATTGGAGAATTTTAGATTCTGAGTGGAGCGATGAATGTATTGGTTTTACAATGATGTGTGTTTTTTTTAAAAAATTATTTTTAAATCTCTTGTCTCTGTGTACACGATAAGTAATGCTTATAAATAATGTTTAGATTTTCAACCTAAGTATCTTTTCTTGTAGAAGAGAGAATCTAAAAGGTGCATTGGGGAGGTCAAAATTTAAAATTTCCAGTAGTTTTCAAATCCACCAGGAAAAGCAAAAAAAATTAGGGAAAAACGGGACTTTTACACAAAATCGGTTTTTTACCAAATCGATTTCAAATTTTGGTTTAACTCTTAAAATTATTACCGTGGATATATGCAATTGTCACTGAATGTTTATAAATTCCAAAATTTCTATGCACCATACAATTTTCGAATTGTGACTCTTTTTAGGTATTAATAGGCATAAGAAAATTTTGAGTTTTATTAGTTTTCTTAAAATTATTGTCTATAAAATATTTTATGTTCTATCAAAAAACTTGAAGGAGGAAATTAAAAAAAAGTTTATTTTAAATCCACAATATTTTTTTATGATCATCTGAAGATAAATGTTGATAATTTCATTAAAATCACGAAAGTTGGCAAATTGTTTCGAGTTAGAAATTTATAAAAATTTTATTATTAAATAACCAAGAAGAACAATTTTATTAGTTATTTTGTTGTATTTTTAAAATATAATTTGAAAGTACTTGAAACTTCTCAAGTTAATTATTATATACAAATATTGAAATATGATAATATGCAAATAATATTAATTCAACTTACCGGCTACCGTAATAATAACAACAATATAAATATAATATAAAATATCCTTGACTGACAAACCGACTCCACTCAGAATCGTTTTTCGTATATACATTGAATTCAAGTTTAACACCATCAATTACAGTGACCCACTCGACACCTACTGTACACCAGAGCGACACCCATTAACCCACGTTTTTTTCTTTTGAACTTCAAGATTTTGATGTACTTACTTCCTTACTTTGTAACTCGACTTTTGAATTGTTTTTATTAAAGATATATTTTATCTATGTACCTTGTACGCGTACATATTATTATCGTACTTTCACTAAATGCTATCAGCCCTCGGGGTATTTCACTATTTTAGTAATAAGATTATGTAAAATAGCTTCTACCAGTGAACAGAAGTTAGGTTTGGAAAATTGTACTACGTACCAACTGTATAAACTCGCAAGGGATGTAAATTTGTTTATACCTGCCAATCTACTAATAAATACACGGTTATCATTAATTTAGTTCTAAATAAAATTATATTGGTATAGTTAGTAAAAATACGTTTCTAAAAGCAATGTTTAAAAATAATATCTACACAATTCACCGACTTCAATCGTAATAGTTTACACTTTCGTAAAATATTTTCAATAACTTAAGAAAACCTATCTATATTAATACATTTTTGAGTTGTGAAGTGAATTATATATTGTTTTGCAAATTGAATGATGTAATTTTTTACTCTCTCAGTGCATTTTTTGTAGTAAAAGAAAAATACAAAATATGGTTAATATAAGACCATAATTGGTGGAAAAATTATTTTATTGTTGGTTTACAGAGTTCGCCTTACGAGTTATGACCAATAACCGTTGTAAAATGCTGAACAAAAGTCAGCAAGCACAGTTGGTTGTAAGTTTCAACTGAGTTCACTATTCCATTAAGGATTATTTTAGCATATACCAAACACTCGGTTTCGTTAAATATATTATAATACAAATCAACAACTTAGATGTACCTATAGGCTATAACCTATTATGATTTAATTATAAATATTGAAAATATTGAAAAACTATATTGTTGCATAATATTATTAACTTTTATAAGCGTAACGCACTTTTGAATTTGTTGCTCGACCTTTTTATCACAACATAGTATTATAAAATCCATACCACGAGTAAGAACTTATGGGCTTCAAATGTATACACGCGAGAGGCCTCGGAAAAATAAATATTTTTAAAAAATATATTATAATCAAATATTTCCTCAAATTCCTGCGGGTTACATAAAATTGTCAATATACGTTTATAGTATAGTAGGAAATACATTTTTATACTAATTCATAACAGATGAATTATGCCCTTATCACCCGATACCAAAACGTTTTGGTAAAGACAAAGTAAACAAACAGTTTTTAATATAATTACAAGCTACAGTCCCAAAGGCGGATTGGCGAGGTTGGACAGCAGGAAAGTCCTAGTGGGCGGCAATCTTTCTAAGGCTACCGGGCTAAACTATGCACATTTATAAACTTCATACTAAAATAAAATAATAATTTTAGATACATATCAAAATAAATTTATTCAAGCATATTTTAATATAAGATGGTTATAAACTTTTAAATATGGTCACTATAATAAACAACGATGAAAATATAAATGTTTATTCAGCCGGCCACGACACTGCTATATTTTATAACTTTTAATAAACAAAATAATAAAGATAATTTAATTTGAAATTTTAATGCGGTATCGACGACACTGAGCCGGTGGTGGCCGGAGAGTCAGTGTGCTGTATAGTGTACTGTTTTCATTTATTGACGTTTTGTATTATAACAGCTGTATAACTTCATACTGGTGTGAGTGATCGACATATATGGTCCAAAAATAACAATTAATAGTTTATTTTTCTCAACTTTTATAAATTATAATGCATATTATACTATAATTTTGATAATACGAACAAAATTCTTTCGAGCCTAATTGTTGATTATCATGTTACGCAGTGGCGCAACTAGATTTAAAATCTTAGGCGCATTGGATAAACTTTTAATTTGCACTCTAATATGTATGATATTATGTTTAGTTACAAAACAATATTATATAATACACAAACAGATTTTATTACATAAAAGCTAATCATTTTGAAGGGTTTATCCCGGAATATTCCCTTACAGTCCACCTCTAATTGGCCGGTAGCATTGCTTTCCCACTTGACCAAACCCACCGGTACTCCTGCAGGTATAGTTTATATTTTTTGATTTTGTTGTGGTCCAGCCAACCACCGCGTCAACGGTATGGCAGTGGCTTATATGAAGTTCCTATAAAAACGAACAATTTCAAGCGATGCGTCGATGTTGCCATGAGCACTCGCTATTAGTATATAATATTGGTACAATAAAAACGCTGGACACACCACACTGATTTAGTACTAACGTTTATTTAAAAATGAAATGACGCTGTGGCCTTCAAAGTACCTATCGCGATAATCCGACAACGCCAGGTCACGAATGACGCTTGTTTCATACGCTCGTGTTTTTATTCATATTTCGTACTAAAAAATATAATGTTTATTTCGATTTCATACGGCCGATAAATCAATTATATATATATTTATTATTTATTAATAATAATATAGGTATTTGATAAAGTTGTCTAATATTTAAACTGTTGACCTAAAACTGTACTTGAATATATATTTAACTTTAATACGTACTCATAGATGCATTCAGAATTTTTCGTATTCATTATTTAGGTACCTCATCTAATCATTTTTGTGAATGTATATATTTTAATATTTTACTTTCAAGGAATATGATCATATCACTTTCAGAACATAGGGTTTTATCGACCGTCGCGTCAGTGCACAGTAACGAGATTAATAAAAAAAAATGGTTGCAACAAGTTTTGCAAGTGTTGCAAACAATTTAACGTAAATATACCAATAAATATAAAGTGCCTAAATAAGTTTCTGCGATCTAAAAAATACCTAATACCTATACACCGTAAAACACACATTGTTATGTTTAAATTAGGAATTTATCTAAATTCTTGTTTTTTTAAATTTTTAATTACACCTAAACTAGATGTGTTCTAGAACAAGAACATGTAAATAATATACATAGGTGACTGATGTGCGTCTTGGGACACCGCCCATGGGAATCCCCGAGAAAATGGCGAAGCGGACCGGAAGTAATGAGGCTTGCATTTGCAATACCAACGAATAGAATTCGATAGACTCGTTTCCTTGAGATTTTGTCACATCACAAAATGGCGCCATGAAAACGGTTTGATCGAGTATCCAACCTCATAGTATAATGACGTGGTAAAAAAAATTTACGTGACGACCGCAATTTCCTCGTACTGACTAACCACCTACATGGATATTATCGTGGTTACCAACTATATCCGCGAGTACGAAGTATAATATTTTCCATAGATCATTATAAGATGAATCATTTTGAATAAGATCACGTGTCAGACGTGGCAAAAAAACCCGTCAGCAGCCACTCCCGGTTTTTTTTAAGACCGACCAACGGAAAATTTCGTGGTTACCTCCTCGAGAGTTACGTATACCATATAGGCCGCGGACACCCCAACCATAGAATAAACTATGCATTCGTTGATTTCCCTATACACTGTATACACGGTAAACAGCTCTGTATAATCGGTCATGATTTGCAATGGATAAGCCATGTATAGTATGGGAATTCCCAAAATAGTTGGCAGGAGAAATAGGTACTGTGGAAAAGGACTGCAGGAGAGTGAGTCCAGCGAGATGGTGCTTTGAAAGCAATGATGGTTAGAAAGTTGGATTCATAGTTCAAAGTTAGAAATAAAAATAATACGCACGTAAACAAATAAGTAAATTATAATGTATATAATATATCAAAGTCAATAAATCAAATAATATTATAAATAAAAATAAGTCTAGTCAATCGTATATCCGTAATGAACGGTAATAAATTGGTTAAATCTTGTATTGAAGCCAACGTGTATAGTTACATCTATAGCGATTTTATTCGCTAGTACCTACAAATAAGTCATTTTTGGTGCATTTTTTTAGATTCACGATATAAATAATTTATATTATAATTTATTAGTAAGTGTTCATATTATGAATGACGTCCATAGCATTCAAACGTGTTGTTTTATTTATTGATATAACCCCATTTCACCATATTATTTGATCTTTTCTTGAAACTCCAATTCTCATTCTATTAATGGTTATCCACAGGTCTTTACCAAATGGTAGGTGTTGGACCCGATAGAAAATTAAAATTAAATTTTTGTTTCTAATTGTATTAATTTTTGGTGATGTGAGCGAATAATAAATTTAAAAAAACCTTTTATCTTTCAACATTTTTTTTTATTTTCAAACTATTTATTCAATAGATACATTTTATATTCATAATTGAAGTAAAATTTACATTCATACTAGCAATTATTCAAATGGTTTAAATTCATTATATTATCGGCAAACGCCAAACATATCAAATTTTTTTGAATATTTAAAACAAAAATATTTGACCAAGTTATTAATTATTAGTTTAAATATCCAGTAAAATATTACCCTTTCATTTTTTTTTTCGCCAACAATCGGAGTTAAAAATTTGTTTCAAAAACTTCATAACTAGATAAATTGGTTTCGATAAACCTATTACTTATAGGTACAAACTTAAATCACGAAGCATTCATTTCTGTAATTAAGCGAGTACTTTTATAGTTTAATATACATTTCGTAGCAATTAGGGTAAAATAAAACAATATTTTCTAACAAAATGCTTTTCTCTCATATATAATATATAAACATTTTACTCCTCTATTATCACGTATTCTCTTATAGTTAACATTAAATACAATACGTGACTTACACAACTAATAGTTGAATACTCTTCCCGTTGTAGCTTTGCCGTCCATATTTTAGCTTAAACTGTTATGTCGTCTATAAATTATGTTCTAGTCTTCAATAAATATAGTATGTTTTCCTTGCACCACAGTGTTTTACAATGACATAAAAATCAGTTTTGTGATTATTACTATTCATTTATTCTTTCAGTTATATCTTATGTAAAATTATATTGTTTTTATAAAATATTCATAACCTTGTATTATTATTATTATTAGCCTATATATAATATCTAATAATCATAATAAATGTTATAATTACTTTAATTTATAAAGCACAGTTAGATTTCTGTATGTTTACGTCGAGGGGACTGTAAAATGTACATTAAAAAAATTCTAAATTTAACTAATATTGGATATAGTTTTTTGAAAGTTGTTCACTTCTACGTATATTATAGGACTTACAATTCTGAAACAAATAACCAAATCATAGTTATTATTATTATTACGCCATTATGGCTTAACACTATTTATAGTATTAATGATGAGTTTATAACTTTACAATATTTTAAGCAGTTCGGAATTTAGCCATAACCCACAAGTATGATATACTTATAAATTGTAAATACATTTATGAAAATAAAATTCTTTGGATCATTTTGGACTCTAGTTAATTCTTAGTATTGAACCCAGTGGATTGAAAATTAGACAATTTTATTATTTCACGATTTTATTTTTATAATTTTAGTTTGGTCCCATAACTTTTATTAAAAAAATAATCATCTAGGTATACAAGTACATTGTAATAGTTTATCTATCTTTTTAGAATATATTTGTTACCTAATATTTAATTTGATTTACTTGCACTATTTTTTTGTATTTAATTGAAAAAGCGTTGATTTAATTATATTACTCACATATTATGATCATATTACATGAAAACGTTTTTAGTTTTCAAGTTCCATTTATAAGTACAATGTACATTCTGAACTCATCGTCTTTACATTATTTCATAGATCTTTGACATCCTACTCTATTTTATAGAGTACATGAAAATAATGAATCAAAATAATGATTGAATCACAACACAATATCCAATTGTATTGGTTAATCAAGTGATGTATACCTATACAAAAATTCTTTTATTACGAAATACCTATATGAGAAATGTTAAATTAACTACAGATTCAATTTAATACCTTGAATGTTTGTTCAGAGTAATTGAATTGAATAGTATTTTGACTAGGCATACTGTAGATTTTGAGCCATGGGTCATGTTTTCATTTCATTTTGTATATCAATATTTTATGACAAGTTTTATTCCTCCAACAATATATACATATACGTATACTGTATAGTATGCTGTATTCCAAAATTTAAATCACCAGAATCAGTGACGTTTTCATAATTTTGTTTACTATGGTAATAATAAATAAAATATAATGCATTTTTAATATCATAAGTGCAGAGATAAATATTTATTTTTCAATATCAATTTTTTTTTTAAATTTAGGTTTAACGAATAATTGAATCCAGAACAAAAGCGTTAGTAATATAATTACATAACGCGAATTAAACGTTGAAATATTCATAACTTTAGTTTGACCTAAGTAAACTAAAGCATTTTTAAATTATATATAAAAGCTTCAAAAAATATATCCACGGCAAACATTTATGTTAAATTTTAACACGATTCAAAATAAATCCATGTGATTAATTTCATCGTGGATACCTTAAATGTATGTACCTACTAGGTATGTAGGTACTAGATGTCTTATGTCTCAAATTGTTTTTCGGTGTACCATTCAGTTGTATACATTTCACATTCTGCTCACAAAATTTAATATACATAAACATAGAATTTTATTCTTAGGTGATTTAAAATAATATGTAGAGTAATGTTAAAAAAAATGTTCAAAATATATTACAGAGACTATAACATAAACCAATAAACCTATATAATAATATTATACGTTTGTAGGTTCCAATTACGATCAAAATAAAATATGACGCGTTATTTATTTTTTTATATTTTATTTTAATCAGCATTATTTATGATTCATTGATTCTACTTCATAATGTACGATTCGACTAAAAAATTTGATTTAATTAATTGTTTTATTTTTCAGTAGACACTTTTTCTAGTAGATTTTGAAATAATTTCACAAATGTCCCTATATCCGTTATTGAATAGAAATTTAGGGAAAGCTCTTTTTTTTTTACTTTGTCAGAAGTTTTTCTAAGCGTGAGGACAAACTAGTGACAATCGTTGATTTTTTTGTAAAAATTCCAGACGACATTGCTGAAAATCATTTGAAATTCAAACGCGACCGTTTGCCATTGATTTGCATTATAGCGCATAACTATGCCAAAGCGATTGAAATGAGACAAATATAAGCAACACACATCACCATATATCCAGTTAACCCATATACTGTCTGTTTATTTCACTAAAGTAATGAAATTTTTAATTAAAATAATACTAAGTTATAAATAAATATTTATTTGTATATATTATTAACTGGGCGATTGGGTAAATTGTAGTTTTCAATATTTATATTTTTTTGGTATCTAATTATCTTATAAAAAATATTAATTTATCTAATTTGTATAGCTTAACATATTTAGTTTTGTTTTATCCAGACAAGTTAAAATTTGATTTACTTGTCGTAAATCTGAACGACTGAGTCATACACAAAGTGTTGTTAATTAATATTTCTCGTTGGTATTATGTTCTGACGGTATATATTCTGCTTAACAATTAATATTGTATCGTGTGTGTTGTGCATATTGTGGGATTTTCTTTTGACATAATAAGGGATTCTGACTGAAGTATATATATTTTATTTTATGACAAATACTCTTTGTTTAATCCACGTGGACACATTATAGTTATATTTTGTTTTATTCGATATTTTAATTTTTCCACTGTAAGGTTTGCGTTTGTGATTCATAAATTTATTTTTTATTTTTTGTCATATATTATTAAGCCATTGAATTCAAAATTGTTTTTGTTTCTTGTGATTGAGTAATTTAAGTCAATAATTTGCTATTTATGTAAATTATGATTATTCTAATCATAAATAAACAATAAATAAATTCTTCGTTCAGCAACAATTTATGCATGGTTATTTCATTTTTAATATATTTCTGATGTCTAATTTTCTTGATTGTAGCAATAACATTGATTTAATAGTAAACTATTTTTTTAAATTTAATTTCTCACTAGGTTTACATAACAGTGTTAGTATTGTTGGTTATTTTATTTTTATATTCTTTTAGGAACTACTTAAGTTTGAAATTTATGTGTAGAATGAACATGATATATTTTGTTTTAGGTTTCGAGAAACTACCAACGTATGTTATTATTTATTAAAATAGGCAAGCCATGATTTCGATTAGTTTAGATTAGGTTTTTATAGTTTCAGTGTAGGTATCTATTATTGGTCCGTTATGTTAGGTACGTATATCAATAGGTACTATAGGTCCACTATAGATTAACAAAGATATGACTGTGATTATTACAACAATTTATAATATAGAGCGGAAGTAAAATTTTAGAAATAAATAATACCATGACTATAATATTACAATATTCCCCTGGGGCATGAATTTCCTTGTTGCCTGTGCATTTTCTATACTTTATTTTTCGCATCTTTTAAATTCCTCAAACAACCATAATATCCTAAATAATTATTTTCTGTTTGGAAATTAACTTGTAATCTTAAAAAACCTAATAACTCATATTTTTTTAAGAAAATTATCACGTGACCTTGTGTCAATTTATGTAAAATTATTACATGAGATAAAATTATTTTTTATTTCGTTTACTTTAGTTCATTTCTCACAGTTAGGACATGTAACAGCTTAAGGGTATAATAAATGTACAAAACAGTATACAGCTAGGTACTTTACATAAAACTTCATGAAGTTTACATATCTCTTTTAAATCCGTTTTTGTACATGGCGTAATATAATATAAACGCAGTTACAAAACATCTACAAATATTACAAACCAAATTTATATCTTGTTTGAATAAATAATAATATAGTATAGGTATCTAATGTTTACTATACACATTTTTAGGATTAACCACGGTGGCATAATATGGTTTCTTCCACCATTATATTAATGCAAAGGGAATGTGTGATGTTATAAAAAATAAAAAAATAGTGCCTATTGCTTCAGTTGTAATTTGTAACCACCTAATATATTATAAAACCATTCGGCATTCCATTAACGAATTCTTTGTACCAATATGACAATTGACAAAATATTTTGATAACCATTTGATTGACAACAAAATTATAATATGCATTAGGAACTAATAACTCTTTTTTATACATTTATTGTCGTGGCTTTAAAAATATTTTTTTTTCTTTGTACGAAGTTATTATTGTTTATACAAATTAGTATCCACTATACAGATACAATAACTATGTTCCTAAATTATTTATAAATATTTTGTGACAACTCCGTTTAAACAGTTATTTTTAATTTACATTTAAGTATTTAACATACCTAATATAAACTATACTAACATGAATTATATTAATTAATATAAACAATTTAAATAAATAAACTTTTATTGAATGTATATCCATTCAAATGTATTCCTATGTCAAATTTCATGATTTTGTTTTCAATAATAATATTACTAGTTTTTGAATACCAATCAAGAATTAGGTACCTACTTTAAAAAAGTTTAGGTATGTTCATTATGTGTAGGTTTGTTTTGTTCATTTTTAACTACAAACCTACAATTTAATATTTTATATAGGTGTTATATTTATACCACTCTGCTATATTTTTGAAACATTTTAACAGTGTTAACTTCAAATTGGTATGGTGTTGAACTTTGGGACTCCATCAACTAAGACATAACATAATATATATACTCAATACTCATAAAGCTACAATTAAACTTACTCAATACGTTTCGAATCATTCACCATAGTACCACACTGATCTTCACATTCCTAAAATCACTGAAATAGCCCTACTGGCTACTTCATTACACCAAAGTGAGAAGCCACCTTCTAAAACATACTAACCCTATAAAAACCCTATAAAAACCTACAATCTATCACTGTAAAATCCGGAATCCAGAAATCCCCTCAGAAGGTTCAATTTGCAACGGAAACATGACATTATTATTTAATAAATTAAACACATATTCTTACCCCATTAAGTTAAGTTCTCGCCGAATTCAGTCACTAAATATAGTTCTTCCACCACGCCAACAAATCTGTTTTATTAAATATCCCTTATGCATATTTTAGGTACTACACATTTAAAGATTATAATATAGTTTTCCGAATTAAAAAAACTTCCCATTGGTCAACATTCAAAAATTAGAAGTTGAAATGTTTGACAACTTACAAATAAGGAATAACAATTGAAGGTCTTGGTGCAACAACGAGACGAGTCCACTTTTTGAAATTGTTCATGGAATAAACCGATTTTTCTGATTTTTCTACCAAAATATAAATATTTCTTCCATGAACAATATTCCATGAAAAACTCATTTTTGATAAAAAGTGGACTTTTCTCGTTGTTGCACCAAGCCCTTCAATTAATATTACGATTTAAAAAAAAAAAAAAACGGGAAGTCACTGTGCTGTTTAGTAGGTTTTGAGTGTACCTCATAATTCAGTAGTAGGTGACTTTAATAGATGTGTTAAATTTGAATTCAGTGATAAATCATTGCATACGAAAAACTATCCTGAGCAAGATATGGACTGCACTTTATGTTTCTAGTAAAATATTCTTGTTTATTTATATTATACTAACATAATATTGTAACTGTGAATTATAGGTATATGTAGTTTTTCATATAATAATTGTAATTTAAATCAATATTATTGTCATCTAACATTATCAACTAACATTATATTACTTATAATCTACAAGTAAAAATTATGATTTTTAGGTAGTTATTATATAATTTGTATAACAAAGGTGGTAAGATATTAACGATTTTACGCTAGTCTATCTACAACATTCATAAATCATAATATTTATTTATTTATTATAATGACCACACGTGGAATAATGTTAAGGAATAAGAAGTTGTGAATGATTTATAACTTGTATATTATAATACTGTTTATAACTTTATAGTTTATATCTTCATTATGTGTTTGTTACAATTGCCAAAGATAATATTGGTACAGTGTTTTTTTTTATGATCATAGTATATTTGTTGAATTTTTATATCTGAATGAAGGATTTCTTGTGGTAATCGTAGTTTGAAAAGACTATTTTTTTCATTCTCTAGGTTTAAATACTTTGCTCCCATCTCCTTTGAGTATATGTTCCAAGAAATTCGCTGAAACTAATTCAACATTTATCTATTACATAGGATCCCGGTGTATGATTATGATAATCATAATTATAATACTTTTACTTGTTTCTCATCGTTTCACACGTGGTGCATGCATACAGAGTGTGACAGGAAAACCTGATGGATTAAATCATTTTCGTTCTAATCAATATTTAAAATTCTTTTTTTATATTTAATTGATAGCCACTTTCACCACACGTATAATTAAAAAAAAAAATAAAATTTGATTTAAAGTTTTTTTCAAAATAGTCTATTTGTAAATCTTATTAAAGAAGAATTTGTATGGTAAAAAAATTTATCTAAGTCAAGTAGTTTATTTTTTAGAATTTTTTAAAGTATCAATATTTTTTTGATTAAATTTATTTAGAACGTAATAACATTTTTAAAAATATTACTTTTAGGAATTTCCTGACATGTGTATATTTCTTAAATTATTTACTAACCATATAATTTTCACAATTTTTGGCATACGTTCAAGAAGTAGCATAATTTTTTTTCAGGTCTTTCTGTCACACCCTGTATGTTTGTAGGAGTTTAAAGATTTTAATTTCGAACGTAAATATGTTTTTCGGCTGAATACGTTTTCTTTTTTCGTGGCAGATTTTTTATTATAACGTTATAATTTTAAGTTACAGTACCTACGTTGCCCCTAGCAACTAATTAATAAAATATTAACGTTACCGTGGCAACCAAAAAAAAAAATGATTCCTCAAGCCGAATATGATACTTTTTTTTGTAATCGGATTTTTCGAAAGGTTGTCCCAAGCAACCGATGTATATATAATTATACGTTACCATAGCAACCTCGATGTTATTTTACTTTTTAATCATAATTTTAAAAGCATATAATATCTACGTGCAATGTTTTCCGAGCAGCAGAGAATATATCGAGTAGCACACTACGTTCTTTACGCAGCTACTAAATTTATTTTATTTACAAGAGTGATTATATTATAAGAATGAAATTTATTTTACATTGTTTCTGAAGTCATTGATGTCCACTGGCCACTGAATGTACGTACGTGTACGCAGAGGTTGGACCGGGAGGGGGGGTGATTGATGAATACAAAAAGAGTGAGGATTTTATTTTATTTTATTTTGCTGATCTGCAATTCACTAATGGATAAATGGCAGTAGGTTCTCATTATGATCGGCATAACCTCCACAAGTGTTTAGTTTATATTAGTTTTTAGTTTCGCGTCGTAAACACTCATTAAAGACTTAAAATATTTTTAAAAGCTTACTCTATCAGCTAATGTTATTATATTATTTCGTGGACGCATATAAAGAACAATATTGTACACAGTACGCCCCGGGCACCGACAGGCAACCTATACCTACAATCTATACAGGACTAATTAATGCCTTCTTAGTTTATGTGCATACGCTTACTAACGTGTTCGACTATTTGTTTTTTATAGCATCGCAAACGGAGCTATTATCATGTCCCCATAACCTATACATTTTATACACGGGATACCCGGTATAGCTGGTATCTCGCGGCCAAAAGTTTGGTTACCGGAAAATAACAAATGTCCGACACTATCACCGTCCATATATCGCCCTTTAATAAGCCGCTTCTGCCACTATAATAATATGATACTCGTAATATTGTCGGGCGTAAATTATGTATGGAACCCCCAAAGTGGCCCGTCCATGGGTAGGTATCGTAAATAAAACGTGGCACCGACGGCAATTGGTTTTCATGCATTATATTGGATTTCGTTCGGGGCCGACGAAAATCTGTTACTGCAGGACTATCGTGTAAATTGGTTTTCCGGAGACGTGCAAGCGCGATAAGTCCATAATAATATAACAATGTATGATATGTATTTTATTATATAATATACAAATAACAACGTGTAAGATGACGCACGCTCCTATATACCGCGGTATCTCACTGTTGCAATATCTACGCGGGAATGGATTTAACCGTTTTGACGTTAGCCGAGCAAAGCGCGTGTCCTATATACGGATACAATATAATATCGGTAGGTATACCATTATAATAATACCGGATATCCGATATAATTATATTATTATATATTAAAATAATAACGCCGTATCCGGGGGAGAGTTCTTTTCTCCGAAGTCGCGGTGACGAAGATGATGACGGTAATATCGTAATAAATGTATTATGATATACAAAGGATGCTAATAAGTAATAATATTGCATCATTCTTATATTCAATATTGTACTATCTGTCGTGGCGCAGAAATGTAAATAAATTCGAAAATAATAATAATAATATTAATGTTGGGAATTTTAAGTGCGCGCCGTCGTAGCTGCAGAATGGGCTCGCATAATATAACATCACATTATTGTGTGTATAGGTACGCATAATATAATACTATAACGCATGTGTATTATGTATATTATGTACATCTACTTGTAGTTGTCAATGCGACTTCCTGACATTGAACGACGCGCCACAATAGACGTTGCGTGCGGGAATAATATTACATATTTATCGTATTGTAGCCACGCGTAGTAATAATAATATAAATAATAATAATCATCGTATAATTTCATCAATAATAATAATATGAAGTATATGATAATAATCTATGCTACTGTTTTTTCAGCACAAAAATAAAACAATGTTTTTAGCCCGCGTAACGTATGATGGGTATATAATAATAATAATTAATATAGCGACGTCGTTTACGTGCGTTTAATACTATATAGTAATAGTGAAACAAATATCTAATAAGTAGACATTTATCGAATTAATTGAATAAATTAATTTTATTATTTACTCTTTATAATATTGCGCCAATAATAACAAAAGTTTTTATTATTTTTATTACATTAATTAATGTGCATGGATTTTTTATATTTTTATCTAAACATTTACGAACTGTTAAATCGCTAATCATTAATATAAATTTATTTATGCAATGATATTATAATCGTTTTATTTGTGCATTTAAAAACGATTTATTTATTCGACGTTCTAAACAATATATTTTGTACATTTTGTATAACTATATAAATTATAGGAATCCGTAGGTAAGTATACAGACAAGTACATTCTAACACCAAAATCGATAGATTTGAATTGAACTCTAAAACAAATAGATACCCAATATTTTCACTTCGGTATAAATGTTTTCGATTTTCAATCAGAGAAATGGATTCTAACCAATTGGAGAGGAATGGATTGATGTTCTCGATTTTAAGACATATACCTAACATATTTATTCTAAAAATGCTATTTTTGATAATCATTAATCAACATTCAATTAATGATGAACAGTTATATAGCTTGTCTACAATGAAAATAATATTCTCGCCGTTTAAACGCAAATATTTATAAAAAGTAAATAACTTAGGGAAACATTTAATAATACTGCAGTAATTCATCAAGTATTTTATAGCTCTTCACGGTTTTTTCCCTTAATAATTCAAATTCTTATTTTTAGAGTTATAAGTTTAGGACTATTACAGGAATATATTTTAAAATTATAAGATTTTTTTTTTTTAAATTTAAGGAGTGCTATATGATGATGAAAACTTTTTTTTTTATTAAGAACTACCCATTTATTAAAATATTAAACATTTTTTCTAAATGTTGATTGTTTGTAAACCGAAATTCAAACGAATAATTTTTAATTTATAAAAAATTATTTACTTATTTAAGTATCTACTAATAAGCAATAGAAAAATAGTCTATGATAATATCGGGAACATAATGATTTTAAATGACTTAAATTATACAATTTTATAATTAATTGTAAAAACTGACCGAGCATAAAAAGTACAAGAATAAAATATTACATTGATCTTATACTTTATGTAGAACATAAAGTTAAATAACTCGAAAAATATGTTCATACAGACACATCAACATATTGAAAAACCTCATCTCTTAACAATATACAGGAAAAAGAGTTGGTTCTCATTTGAAAATAATAATTTTGTATTGCCCCACTGCCACAAAATACTTCTTTAATGATATAAAGAATAAAAGGATTTAAAAATATGATCATTAAGTATACATAAAAATTGCATAAATCAGAATTTGGATAAATCCACCATTATAAAAGATTTAAAAAAAAATAGGAGTGAGCTTACTTGGTGAATCACACAAATGACGACAAAGTGTTTACATATCGTTCAACATTGACAATAGGTACCTATATCAGTTCGCAATAATATAAACGCTCTTACGAGATTTCTAAAAAAAACTATTTACGAGGATTTGATGATGATTTTAATGTAAAAAAGGGCGGGCGTAGTTAATGGACGAATTTTATTTGCGCGCCAAACGGTACCTTACCATTATATTGTCTGATTTACCCTTGGAATCCACATCATTTTGAAATGAACACTTAATACATAATATGTACGTATACACGATATATATACATATATAAATAAAATATACAATGTAATATATATACAAACATATATACCTATATATATGCGTGTGTGTAATGTATATAGTCTATAAAATGTTACGAAAGTAGAAATAAACGTTAACCGTTTTCTACTCATTCTCTAATCGTTCCTCGGTCATATCGTAAAATAGTCGTAATTATGAACATTATTGAAACCAGCTAGCTCAATGTCGTACGACAGTAATATAATAATATTATTAGCTATAATATAGTGAACGTTTTAAAATCGACCGAAACACAGATATGAGTAATCACCTGCAATTCCACGTGTTCGTATTTTTTGTTTTGTTATTAATCATTTTTTTTTCATAGTTACATGATAATTTATTATCCTAACAGTTTGGTACATTTTTATAATATAGAATAATAAATTAATAATACTATTAGATATTACTCCTCTCATACAGTCGTACACATAATTTTACTTCGTTTTATGAAAATATAAGCATACGTTAACACCGTAGTCTATACTCCTGAACTTGTTAACTAAATGTTCGAATAATCACACGTTTTATTATTATATATACGATATACTTACACATGTATATATACGCTCAATATAATAACATAATTGATGCTTCATAACCTGCCAAACTGCAGCGCATTAACGCATTGTAAAATAAAAAATAATGATGAACCTATTTAATTTTATCACAATATAAAAAAAACTTGTACATATTTAGTTGGAATAATATGGTCAAAATATTAAATTTAAAAGTAATAATTATAGCCACAACTTTTTGTATGAACATGATGATTCTATGACCTTGTAATTATAAATAATAAATTTATCAATAACCAATAAATATTTAACGACTCATATTATGCGGCTGTAAGTGAAAACATTAAAGTATTTAATTAATATATATTATAGAAAATATGATATTGTTACCTATCTATCAAGTTGAATAAAAATAAAAGGTGGGTAAGTGGATGTCGCTCTGCTGTACAGAAGATTACAAGTGGGTCACTGTAATGGATGGTGTTAAATTTGAATTCAATGATATAATATCATTGTATATTAAAACGATTCTGAGCGAAAACGGTCAGTCAACCTATGATATTACTAAGTATATTTGATGATATTATTGTGAATAAAGTAATTTACATATTTACTTATTTACGTGGAACCTTTTATTTAAATTTTCAATCTTTAGCTACAAAAGTTGAACATTTTATAAATGTTTAACTACAAAATAATTATTAAAATTAAAATTTGATAAATTTTGTCAAAATTTGAACTTTAAATGCTTATTAAAAAAAATTGTGCCTGTGTATTTTTAATATTTTTCAACTGCTATTGTAACAATATATCAGGAGCCTTGCATTAAATTTTCACGCTTTCTACCCAACAAATAAAATATAGTTGATATTTATAGAAAAAAAAAACTTAAAAAAATTGAAAACTGACAATGTACGTTAATAGCTCAAAAAGAGTCAAATTTTATCGTGTATAGAAAATGCTAATATAAACATTCAATGAAATTTTCAAGTATCTACAGTCATTTATTTTTTAATTACAACAAAATAAGAAAATCGTTACATGAGAAATCGAGTGAATATCAAATGTTGTAAAAATATGAATTTCCAACGCTTATAAAAATTTAATTTGACTTTCTTGTAAACATTTTTTTTTTTTGATAAAGGTAAACAAAGTTATAATAATCTTGTATTACATTTTCAAATCTTAGATTGAAAAACAAAAATTTTTATGAATTCTCAACTCAAAATAATTTGCTAATTTTGGTGATTTTTTCGTATTTTGACAATATTTGAACTTTAAATGCTTATAAATAAAAACTATGACTAAGGATTTTTAATATTTTTCAAATGTCAAATGACCCCCCAAAGTACCAACTAGATTCACTTTCCTATCAGAAAAGTTACTGTTGAAGAAAATCCAAGCACTTTTACTGTCCTAAAAGGTGATGACAGACAAAAAAAAAATTTAAAAAAAACACACATCATTCTAAAATCAATAGTTATAAATACACTGCAGTTTTCAATAGTTAACAATAATTGTCACCAAAAGCTAAAAAATGTTGGAAAAAAATTCACAATATTATAAATGTAATAGATAAGTTACAAACCTAATATTGACACTTGGTGGTTTACACAATTTATAAATTGTTAACTTCAGTCAGACTTCAAATCCTGAATGTAGTTTTTAATATTGATATACCATTAGTCCTTCTTGCCTTCTGCCTTAACTACATGGAAATCCCGATAACCTAGAGGCTCTGAACCAACAAGCGAACAACTGTAGGAATAATCCTTATTTTTCTAAAATCTATTAAAATTTAGCTATAACTTAACTATTATTTAAAATTTAATTTATATTGTATATCCAATTTTGCAACGTAAATACCTTATATTTTCAGTTTATTTTTTTAGAAAACATTTTGTGAGATATTCTTAAATTTTATAAACTGGTTATATATTATAATAATAAATCAGTATTATACATGTAGAGTATATTCTGAGTAATTTAGAAATAATATCATATTATTTTACATTATATGTTTACAACATATTATTACATCATATTATAACTTTATTTATTTATATATAATAAAACTTTGAAGTTTATACAAATTACAAATTGACAACATGAAATTTGTTAGTAATAAAAATCATTAGTTTTAAAATATCAAATTCAATCACTGCCAGCAATATAATTTAAATTATTCCTAATTAGTAAGTTCTATATCTTTTAACTTTCAAGTCATAATCAAAAAATGTAATAGTCTTTGCAAAAACTTGTAACTTTAATAAATTAAACATAATTTGTAATTATAACTATAGTATGAAAAATAAACTACTCTAAAATGTTTTCTTCATTAATGTTAATGCATTAAAATATTGGTATAAACATTAGTGATAATAAGTAATTTGAATAATTAACATAATGTCATGAGAAATATTTTTTTATTAAAATAAATTGTAATTTGTTTACAGGAATATGGATTTAGAAGAGCTTTACCACAAATATCGTATTCGATTAAAACAATCACTTTTTACAACGTTTGCTTCTATTGGATTGGCTACATGTACTATCACTTTAACCATGTTATTTTCATTTTATAATGTGAGTATCAAAATATATTTAAATATATACCTGCCTAAACAAAGTGCGCATATATTAATTTGACCAAATATATACTATATACTATAAAAATTTAAAAATAAAAACATAAATATTATTATGTACATGTAATTACTGTACAATATTAGTACGTTTGTGCACTTTATTTTTTTTAATTTTCAAAATAAAATTATTATAATGTACAGTTAAATATGAACCCAACTGAACATAGCTCAAGATTTCTTGAAATATATACATACTATATACTATGTAATATAATATGATATGTACAAGCAAACAAATTAGACGGCTGTGCCATAAATTAAAACAGCACCTAAAAATACTGTGGAAATGTCTGTGCGATTCAAGCACGCATCATAATAATTTCATACTAGGAAACTTTGACGATGAACTATGATAGGTGCCTTCGTCAAACTAATTGGAAAACAAATGTTGTGTTTAATTATATTTATTCAAACCAAGCCTTTTGATGGGAACTCTCGTGGTAGAACTTCCACGTTGAATTTAAATATTATTGCAAAACACGATTTCATCGCAATATTGGTCCTAAATTCTGGAAACGTTGAAGGCTAGGTTAGTGCGATGTGCTGACTAAGCACACATTCCACAGAAGAATGGACAAATCTGTGTCGTATTATTTTAGTATTTTTTTACTATTCACGTGGTTTATTTGTGCAACCGTGAGCACATTGTAAGTTAGGAATTTCGTACGCAAAACGAAACGTTGTCAAAAAGTTAAGATAGTAAATAAAAAAATAGGTTTTGTGCACCTATAATATGCGTTTCATTCCGAAAATCACAAGCAAAATGTTTTTTTTTTTTATAAAATTCCTGTGAATTTGCAATCCATTTGATCGCGATAGGTACATCAATTTATTATATTTTAACGAATTAAATACGGTGTAATAATATTGTAACATGGAAATCGTATATAGGTACTTATATCAATACTGTGTAGTTACACATACAGACATCATATTACTGTCGGGAACTGTTCTTTGTTATGTTGTCAGAGTATTTGTATGAACTTGTTCATAGAGGTCATAGTGACGGACAGTGACGTCAAATGAGATTCTCGTTAAGGTTGTGGGTTACTGCTTGGTGGTGGATTAGTAGTGGCAAGGGGGTGAGGTGTTTCAGTGTTTAGCCCACTCTCGAAGAAATCGAAGCTAATGAAAAACGATCGAAGACATATTATAGTATTTATATATATAAACAATTCTAAATTATATACCTTCGACCCTCATACAAACGAACCTATATTATATTAACTAACAATTTTAGCGATTGATTTATTTTGTATTTTCCATACGATTTTGGTAAGAAAAAAATTAAACCCACATGTTTTCTTTTCTTCTGCACTAATAAGATGGTTTTTCTTGTAGAATATTGAATCATTGTTTGTCAAATATTAATTTAATTAGAGTAACAAATATATGTATATATATAACAAAAACTTAATTATATTTTGTATATTATATCATTAACTTATTGTTAAATTTATGTACCATTTTTATTTTCACCCCTTCTACGCTCTTTTGCCACTAAAAAAAAAAAATATATTTTCAAAATAAACGTTGTGAAAGAGACTGTCTCAATGTTTGGGTCGATTTTAGATCAATGCATAAAGTAATATTCTAAAAATCTGTGAACGTAACTATAGGACCATAGTGCATGTGTATACTATACATGTGATCTCATGTGGTTATTTACAAATAATTTATGGGAATACGGATTGATCTGCAGTCGTGCATATTCGCAGATATCACGAGTTCTACAGTTATATTGGCTTCAACTATAACTAATATCTATAACTATAACTATATCAGCTATTTATAGTTCTATGTGTGGGACATGCAATTACTCGCTATCCTTCATTGTACAGGATCTAATGGTTCGAAAAACTACCCAGCAATCATAGTAATAATATTATGTTATTTACGAATAAAATTTAATGAAAAATAAATATAAAATTCCATTTCCACCTGCGCGTTAACTTTATACTAAGGTACCTACTACAGCATAATATTTTATCGTCGAATGGATGTTTTTTATTCTACTTCACAGGCCGAATCGGTGGTAAGACCTCCGTTTTTGTCAGTGTCAGTCGCGTGGCTGACGTTCGCCTGCACATTCTGCCTCACACAGGTCGCTCCGACAGCGTTGAACTCGAGGCCTGCCGCGGCCGCGTTGTCTGCGGCCACCGTGGCCGCGTCCGCCACCGCCGTGCTGTCCAGCAGCGGCGTCGTGCACGCCGCCTACGCGCTCGTACCTGTTTTGGTGGCCACGCACTCGATGGTTCCAACGCACGTGGCCGTCGCGTCTTTTGCCACGGCCGCCATGATGGCCGTGCACATCATGTCTTTGCTCGCCGATATCCAGTGGACACCAAACGCACAGCACGTCAAACAGGTAAACCGTTAGGCTTTTTAGATTTAACTATATTTAAGGCAACCCCCCCCCCCACATTCGGATAATTCATAAAAACCCCGCAAAATGTGACATTCACCATCTCTCTTCGTCAACTGCTCCAGATTGTCACCAATACGTGCATATTACCTACCTATTTTCCCTTTTCAAATCATCCATCATCCCCCTTCAATATTCAAAATACTTTCTCCCTCACCCCATCCAAACATATAACATTATACCTATACCCTATTTTATTCAGCTATATTGGGTTATTCATAATTTCACTATTGTACATTTATATTTTTCTAATTAATGTAGTAACCACTATTTACTACTTAGTGTTTGACAACTCTAAGTGCAACACCATGGTTTAATACAAAACAAGACTTATATAGGTACACGACTTAATCCGCCACCTTCCTATAGCAACATTATTATAATAATATTATTACTGGTTATTTTACCTTACGAAATACAAAATAGAATGAGACCTGTGCATGCTTTGAATTTAGAGAAATCAAAAATAACGGATTTACGAGATTACGCAATGATTTTTTAACAACGCATAAACATGCTTTAGCGACAAGTGGATTTTAAGATAGAGATACTTTTGCTGTTGATCAATAATTATATTACACAAATATTTTAATATGTACATCAGCTAAGTATTCGATTTGTGCACCTATGCATGGACGTATCACGTATAGTACAATACAATTAACAGGAAAGGTCACTCAACCACGAAATTATTAATATCAGCTACTATATATGTATCACATGTCATTATGCTAATCAACATACACAATAATAACACGAACGGGACGAGATAATTTAATGGAGATTTAATGCATGCACCGATTGACACTAGTGATACCTATATATGCTTTGAAAAACATTTTTTATTTGTTCTCAAGAAAAGCGATTCTATACCGAAAGAAAATCATATTTTTTTTTCAATAACCTCAACTTAAACGTTGCATATTTTATTTTAATTACCAACTGGTAGCTAGTAAATTCTGACTGGAGCGTTGAATGTATTGACTACCAATGGTTTTACAATGATTTTTGTGTATTTTTATCGTTAGTAAATAGTGACACATTTTTATATAAAAAAGACAATTGAAAAAATTGGATGTTTAAACAAGATATTACGATTATATGTTGTAAATTGTAATTCAAAACATATCGATTGTAGGGACTTGACATTGGTCACCATTACGTATTTTATTATTTTCTATATAAACAATGAAATTTTTAATAATATTTAGACTAATTTTTAGCTATTTACACCCTAACCTGTTTACGCCGTTCTATATATGGTACGTGGTATTGATTTATATGGTAATAAATATATGCTAGATACATGATATCATAATATATGTGATGTATTTGGAAAAAATTAATTCAACATACCTAATAATAGGTATCATAATACTAAAAGACAAAAAGAAATTAATTATAGTAATATAATATATACATTTTAATATACAATTTTATCCTATAAAATAGAGGCGTACGTTCTCCGTTAAGAATCGTTCTTAGTAAACGACAATTTAACAATGAATTTAAATTTATCACTTCCATTACCATCAACCTACTCAACGATCAGTTACACTCAGTATCTACTATAATAGTACTATGGAGTAGAGTGATTTGCCTGTTTTTGAAAATAATACGTGTAGTAATAATATGTACATATTTTATGATAACAGAAATATCAAATCAAATTTCAAACGAGTTAAAATGTAAGTTCATTTTTGAAATATAGTGTTTTGTTTCAAAACCATATGACGTACACATTATTATAATATATTGACACACATATGTATGTATTTCGATATACTGCAGGTAGATATATTCTGATTATATTATGGTGGAAAATAAAAACGTGAAAAATATCCTTCGAATGGTATCAACTGAAATCCTTGGGAAATAATCGATTACTGTACATATATCGGTATAATTGAGTGCTTCTGAAATCAATATCATTTTTGATATTCGGTCTAAAATATTGGCGTTTTTGTTTTTTAAGTTCAGTTTGGTTATACTGTTTTTGCACAAGTACATATACAGCGTATATCTATTGCATTACAGGGGAGTCTTCAGATAATTTGCAAAACGTGTCACGACGAATTAGGTAGAATTTTTTTGTGGCAGCCATAGAAAATTCATTGTAAATTATTTTTATACTAGCTATTTCTATACTTCTAAAATGCACCACCTTGCTTGTGGTGCATTCATTCGCTTAAATCGTAAATTTTCGATATAGATACAATGACCCAATGTTACACAGCATAAATATTAAAAATAAATTTCATGAGGATGAAGAAATGAAGAATTTTCAATAATAATAAAACATAGACGATTTTTATCGGAATTTGGTTTTAAAACAATAGAACATTTTGTGGTCGTTAAAATATAAGTATTTCTTGTCGTACTTGAAATAAAATTAAGTTTTCCATATTCGTATTTATGTATATCACTTAACTAAAATTCATATGACGAAATAATATAGCAGCTTACGAAATTCTCTCTCGGGCACGTTATTGACGTTATTGTATACGTTTACCTTCTTACCCTTTTATTTACTTTAAATTATGTTCCATATTATAAGTAAGAGTTATTTTATCCAAACCTTATTATTGTTTCAACTTATAGCTAAATAACTGATAATATTTTTATAATGATACTATATGCAAATACCTTTATAAATATAATTTACAGCGCCATTCTTTGAACAGTATTGAACAATAATTGTCTGCACGGTTAATTTTTATTTTGAAAAAATAATATTTGCATGTGAAAGAATTAAATGTCTCATAACACCACATTTTTCTAAAATCTTTGCGTACTTTAAATTTCATGAATTAAGGCAATATTTTATAGTGTAAGTATTTTAACAATTGTAGTTTATTTTTAGGCATTTCAATTTTAGATTAGATTATTAGAAGAAGATAAGTCTCCACAATATTCGTGGGATACTACACCTCTTATCTAAAATTTAAATGCTTATAATTATAAGAAACTATGTAGATTCAATATTTTAAATTTATTAGTTAACATATTAATGAAAATATTTCAGTTATAAATATTTTAGTAATTATATAGGTAAGTAATAATATATATTATAATAGTTATAATATAACTATACTAATTATATTTTTTAAACATATAAACCAGCGTGTTTCTGGACTCAATTAATTTGTCAAAGCTAAAAAATATTTTTCCAAAAGTATTCACATAATTATTTAAGCTTGTAAAGTATTAAATAAATCTATTCAAATAAAAGTATTCAAGTATTTTTTTTCTATTCGAATACAATTTTAAATACTTTTTGAAAGAAATTTTCGAATACGTATTCTGAATAATTTTTTTTTTATTCATTAATTAATATATTTTTTTGAACACATAAAATTCTAAATATATATTTGTGATACAACAAATTTTTCTGTAATAATTTGGGTTTATTATAAGTTATAAACAATAGTTTTTCTCTTTGAACGAAATATGATTGACCCGTGTTAATTTCCAACCATTTCAAAACTGACAAATGTTAGTGGGGAAAAAAATACATTCTAATACTCGAAAAAATATTCGAGTATATTTTTTAAATGTACCTATTCGATACGCATTCGAAATACTTAAATACTCATATCTTCGAATACAAAATAAAAGTATTCTTTACAAGACTGTTATTATTACAATTGCAATCCTGACTTAAACTCAGTGGGTATACTTACACTGATTCTCTTTAAGTATACATATCAATTACGGTTCAATTGTATTTCATTTTGCAAATGTGCCCGCTGAAATAAATATATAATGATATTATTTACAAGGTAAATTATTTTATTTCTAACTGAACGAAAGTAGTATGGATAATATATCATATTAGAAATTTACTTTACAGATTAAATCACATAGTATAGTATTATATTCAATAGAGATTTGACATTTAATAAAATCATGTTTTAATATATTATTATTATATTTATTCTTTTGTTATTTTTGTGAATTTCGTTTTAACTTTTTCAACATTTATAGAAAATTAAACAACACAATACCCCTATCTGAATATTGTCCATAACAACTCGAGCAATACTTCATACCCTTTCCTAATAAGAGTTTTGAATATTTTAAAATAGCCATGTTCTGAACTCTGAAGTTTACTCCTCTAGTGATGTTTGTATTATCATTAACATTTCCTGTATTTACGCCCTTTTGAAAAGCCTTGAGCGATACGAAACAACTAAACCGGAGAAACTGGAGGATGAACATTGTATGTTCTAGGTTTAATACAATACATATATACAGAAATACTTTAGATCATTTGAATAACGATGAATGGGATCTTTACATATGTTTCAAGTGTGTTTGAATTGCAAATAATGTTTATTTAAAGACATTTTTACTTTTTTTTTATACGTATATTTTAAGAAACTAAACCTTTTGTAATAATTTCAATTTTAACAAAACTTAAGAGTTTCGAAATACGAAAAAAAAATGTCTATTTAACATTATAAAGATGTATGCACAATTGGAACACCCGTGTTTTCAATTATTGATACTTTTTTATTGATATATCTAATCCATTATAATATATGCTATAATATTATACATATTTTTGTACAAACGAGGCGTAATAAATACACTAATACATTATTATAATATTATAGTCACAAAAAGTATTTTTTTTTTTTTTAGTATTATTGAAATTGAGTATATTAGATATTCTTCAGAAATCTTTATACACCAAGAAACTGGATGAAGAATATTCAATATGAATTATTGAAATACTCTATAGATTATTATTTATTAATATTATAAAATAACGAACAATTATAATTGTATGACATTTACATCGAGGGAAGCTGTGTTTGTATTATATTGTTATAAAACAATAATTATTAGGAGGCATTTATATTATTTTTGAATTTATATTGGAACGCGATTTTTGAATGTATAGTAATGAATTAAAAATTTAATTTCAATTGAAAAATTAAACTTATAATTTATATTTTTAGTTTTATTATAATGAAAACTATATGAAACTGCGTTTTTTTCAGATGATCGCTGAAATAATACTATTGTTCTCGGCCAGCTCCACTGGTTGGTATTACAAGTTTATGACACACAAAGCCAACAGAATAATGTTTTCGGGCACCAGGACATGCATTGAATCCAGAATTAAGCTAGAGTGTGAAAAAGAGCAACAAGAACAACTACTGCTTAGCGTCATACCCGCGTACATTGCGGCTGAGGTATGTACTAAATATAGTGCCTTAAAATATTGTTTATGATTGTACCTATATTGTAAGAAAATAATTACTAAAAGATTAACTAAGATAAAATGTCCACTGTCCACGCATAAGAGAATTAATACTACAATTTTTATAAAATGTATTTGTTTAATTTGTCACGGGCAGCGCAGCGCAGAATCAACTAATATGGAATAATATTATTACTAGTAGAAAAACAAATTACATTATAGCAATATAAATTTATAAATATATGATAAAATATCCTTAGAATTAGAGTATTTGCTCAGAATTGTTTTCAATACAACGATTTATTATTGAATTCAAATTTAAAACATCCATTACAGTGACATACTCAATGACGAGGTACACTAAGTGTCAAATCTTGACACTTAGTATACAGCAGAGAGAGACTTGCCTTGATTTTTTTTGAATATATTTTTACAGAAGGGTAACAAAAAATAAATGCATAATATTTTAATACATGAAATATAAATGTATTATATAACGTATGTATATTTAACGTAGGTTATACGAATAATATAGTTTATTGTTTGAAAAATAATTTTAAGATCTAGAGAAACCTGTTTATTATAATAGTCATTACAATAATTATTACAGATATCAAACTACAGTGAAAGAAAATCAAATTAGCTCATTATTTTTAATTCCAAAGAAGATGATATAATGTAATTTGAACGTCAAACTAATATTACAAAATTCATTCGAAAACTTTAGAGCAATGTGTTTGAACTATAAATACATCATGATTAGACGAAACTTTAGACATTCTATTCCGTTCCACGTGGTAAGGTTTATACCTTTATAAGCTTTCTTTAAATAATTTAGTACTATTAAAACATTATAAACTCATTTTTAATATTTTTTTGATATTTCAATCTAGTCGTTTTTTCAATAACAGTAGTTTTAGATTCTGAACAGAGCGATTTTTTTTTCTTTATTGGTGTAACTTCAATTACACAGGTTATTAGCTTTAACAAGAACATTGTATAAAATTATGTTTTGATGGTTTGAAAATGAACCAATATTGCTTCGTACAGGTTGTCAGGGATGTTGAAGTCTTTCCTAGCTTCGTTGAAGTTTGGGCAGTGGATGATGATATGTTTGATGGAGTAGTTTGTATTGCATTTCAGGCATAGGGGTGGGTCTGTCTCTGCCATAAGGTGTCTCTGTGTGAGTTTCGTGTGCGGCCAATTGATGAGTGTATTGATTTTACAATGATGTGTGTATATATACCTCAAAAATACAGAAACACAATTTTGTTTTTTATAATTATTTTATATTAAAATTTGAATGAAATTACATGTTAAATAACAGATGATAACGATTTTAGTTATTTTGTTGTAATTTTATAATATAAATTTAACTTAACGGCTACCGTATTAATAATAGTAATAACAATAGATATAAACATAATATCCACCCTGACAAACCGTCTCCGCTCAGAATCGTTTTTCGGATACGATATCGATTATCATATGATATTATATCATCGAATTAAAATTTAATATACCATCCATTATACAGTGACCCACTGGTAACCTACTGTACAGCAGAACAACATCCACTTTTTTGATAATACATACATACCTACTAATTTATTTATTTAAGCTATTTTTTTATACAATATAAATAAAAATTAAGAATTTATGAAAAGAAGTGCAAACGACGTCTTCTCCATATCGGATACATTACGCCCTTACGCTTGAATGCGTATTAAATTAAAATATTATAATAATAATAAAAAGAAATGAAATTAACTATAATAAAGACCGTTTCTTAAATCAGTTTTGATCGTTTTTATTGTAAATCATTTATGATAGTAATGATAACTGATAAGTATATATAATATGTAGCCTGCTGACTAAGTGATGAAACAAAAATAATATAAAATATGTGGCCTGTAGGCACAAAACAATTTAATAAAAATGTATATAGCCTGTTGGCCCAAAAACAGTATAATAAAATGTATATTATAACCTGCTAGCTCAAACAATGTAATGATATTTAATAATATGCGGCTCGTCAGCCGATTACTTGAGAGCTGACATCCGATAACAACTTCAAACCAGAACGTTATCGTCTCAGGATGCACAAGTTTTTTTATTTTCAAATAATATTTGATAAACGAATTTTAAAAAAACTGAATATTGAATTAATATATTACTGAAAATTGCATTGTAAAATAGTTTACACATTAACGCAAGTTTTTAAATAGTTTGTTACATAAGTATAATTATTTGTCTAAAGTGAATTCCCAAAATGTTTATAAACATTAAGCAATATTAAAACTGCATAATTTAACAATGTAACCTCAAAAATATATCCATGATTTATAAATATAGGTAGACAATTTTTTTATTATTATTATTGAGCTTTAGCCCGGCAACTATGGCTATTAGCTAACTATTTTTTGTTTATAGGTTGTTTCAAAAAATATCATTATCCTAATAATTTATTGACGTGACATCACGGTATAGAAGATAATATTATTGGATCATATTATTATCTTCTATATCGTGATGACATCATAAAAATTAAATATTCTATATGCGTTAAGTATGATAAAAATCATCTAAATAATATCCAAACCATGTATCGTGTTCTCGTGTGTAACACATTTTTATTAGTTACCTGTACCACTGTATCAGTACTTCGAAATCAACTGAGCTTTTTGTTAAAAATATTGAGCGTTTTTCAATAGTCTGAGTTCAACCGTATTCTATTGTATGTTGAGCTAACAACAGTGTTCGAGTATAGATAATTTAATCGAGTCTAGAAATAGGTACCTAACAAATAACAATATACTATTCTCTCTATTATATTCAGTAGGTGCCTATGTGTGGATAAGTATTTGAAAAAACACTGACTGTTGTTAATAACGATATATTTTGAAACTGTTTCAATTTACTATTGACATGCGTTATGAAAGAACCTTTTTTTTATCTTGCCTTTAAAAGTTTAAATATGAATCAGTCGTTTGAGAAACCCGATTAGTCCTAGAACCCATAGTTTTGGAAAAAAGAAAATAACTTTTGTTACTAGTAGGGTTTATCTTGATTCCTAAAATCTGTACCGCTGTTAAAAACTATTTTAGAAGATGGACAAGTCGGGATTCTCTTTAAAAATGTAGATTTACATATTTATATGAAAATTCCACACCTGCAATAAAACGTGATTCCATATTTGTAGACATATAAGGTTTCTCAAACGACCAATTCATATACTTATATACTATACTTGTAATATACCTTGTGACATAACATAATTTATAATTGTTCCGTAATTTAAATGATCAAATATAAAATAACTAACAACAATACTCGGTTACATAAGTTATTCATAACTAATATATTATATATGGACTTATGATACTAAATGTTTGTATACCAAGTAAATTAACTTTATTGTTGGCTTCCAAAATCAGGCAGCTGTGTTCATAATATATTTAACAACTAATGTAATAGCGGTCTTGCAATAATAATTGATAGCAATACATACTGGAAAATGCATATAGAAACATCGAAAATAATTAAACATATTCCTAAGGGCTGAGAGAATAGGAATTATTCATTTTTGTAAGAACTTATATTATATCACTTAAAATTAATACACTAGCATCTAAATTATTGTACATATAAACATGCAATTAAGTTGTAAAATATTGAATTCAATAATATATAATTTCCATTATACGATTCTTTTTAAGTTTAGAAAGTTATGTAATACATGGACAACATTTTAGTGATAATAAAAGTGAGATTAATATTAAAATAGATACGGTTTTGGACTGGATACAACAATTATTTTTTGTAATCGTGATGGATTTTTTTGCTAAAAGGTTATAATCTTTCGTTACAGTACCTTGGTTATTCCTAGCAACCGATACCATAATGTATAACAGTATAATTAGGTACGTTAACATAGCAACCAAATAAAAAGTACTGAAAAAAACATATGATCTATGGTTCTTTGTTTTTCCATACAGCGGGGCAAATATCAAGTAGCAAGACACGTTTTTTTTTATATATATCTTATTATTAACGAATATCATTTATTTATTCTTACATCAATACTATTTTACTTGTCAACTTATTGTAACCATATGATTAATATTGATAATGACTAATAATAATCAACAAGTACTTTTCAAGTCTTTGTATTAACCCTACCTACATAATAGTAATTTCGTGTTACTGTTGGTTGTTAGATTATTACGATTAAAATAATATACATGATACAATTAAAAACTGAGCTTTTTTTGGAAAGTAAATTTGATAATTTTTCATTATTCTATAATATACTATAATTTTCATATTGTATGTATACGACTACTCATAAATTATTTTATAAAAAGTAAATTTTTCAAATATTCTTACATTTTATCTGTAGTTTATACTATGTCTACTAAATATTGAGAGGTACATTGGACCAATCATTATTTTGTGTTTGAAGCAATGTTAATTATTTAAGGTTTATCAATAAGTCTAATACCTATGTAATATGTATATAATCCACTAGCATTTAAGTGGGTACTTATTAGGAATATAGTTGTAACTTGATTACAAATAGAATGTAGGAATTTTAATGGTCTTGTTAAATTTAAATAGCAATTGTTAAAGATTGGGAAGAATAGTAATAAGGTCAAGATTTTGACACATTTTATGTAAGACTTCAAATGTACAAAGTATACAAACTACAAAAAAGCTATATAACGAGTGGATTCTATTATCTGGAGGTAGGTCTTTTTTAAAATATACTTTTTTGATGACACTAAACTTTGAGAATATAATATTTACAGCTAATTTACTATGCCATCGATATTTGAATGAATCAAATGAAAACCCTTATTCATAATATATTGCTTCATATAAAAAAAAATTCTGCATTAAAATAATAAAACTATGCATTAAAAATATTTAAAAATTGTCAACAAATATTACAGCTGATTATAAAATACTTTTTTATTTTTGTATTTAATCCTTTAGAATATTTTTAACTAATACACTAGTGGTGTTGCTGGTATATTATACTTAAATACCTATTTATATCATATTATATTATATTTCTATTATATTTCAGAATATTCTTATTGATTGTTACAATTTTACCGGAAACCTCAATACTATTTTAGATATAAAATCACATATTGTAATCTAGTTTGTAATATGTATCAAACTTTTTTATAAGATTTAATTACAACATTTAATTTTACATTCATACCACTAATAAAAAAGAACATCCTTAAGATATTAATTGGCACAAAGTTTGCTAAACCTAAAAAAATAAAAAAAAGTTAATTATCTGATCTGACAGTACCTAGAATGTATACGTTAGTCTTGAAGATGGAA
Organism: Sitobion miscanthi; assembly: GCA_008086715.1. Lineage (NCBI taxonomy): Eukaryota > Metazoa > Arthropoda > Insecta > Hemiptera > Aphididae > Sitobion > Sitobion miscanthi. The sequence continues at coordinate 7,876,690 of CM017797.1, forward strand.
TTAATTATTTCTTGAATGAAAAAAATTATTCGAGTGTTAGGACTTATATTCAAAATGTTCTTCTTGTAAATGCATAAAATATAAATTATTCATTTGAATACTGTGACATTCGGATCCGATGCATTATGATTAATTTAACTGTAATTTTTATTTCATAGTTAAATCTATGGTGCATAATCTGTAGCCTATTATAGATACTGGTTAACGAAATATTTTTAAATGGTTCATTTATATTGAATTTATCACAACTTTTATTTAATTTTAAGTATCTATTATATTTATTTATTTATTTAAAGTCATCCATTTTGAACAATCAAAGGGTAATTAATACATTTGTATAAAAATAAAAATGTAGCTCGGCGCGGTGCAGTGGCTGAAATCAATCACGCGACATGATTGAGAGTAAGAAACGGTCGCTGCCACTAGTTCTCGGATGGGTGACCATCCGAATTCGTAGTTACCCAAAAACCTTGTCACTCGTTCACATGTTTCTAACCGACTTTACCAACCGTTCTAACCCTACTATACCAACCCTGCGAACCTACAGGCTAATGGCTGTAGTCGTCGAAGCCTTAAACTAAATAAAAATGATTGATTGAGTGCTATTTATTATTAATTATTTAATTGCTTACATTTTACACAATTTTTTTTTATAATTTAACGATGCTTTCAAAATATTTACCTGATCTTCACAATATATAACTAAGTACCTATATCAAATATAACTTTTTTGAACTAATTACAATATGCCGGATATTCAGATGAGTTAAAGTGAAAAATGATTTAAACAATTCAATTTCAAACAAACTTCGCTTAAAACCGTTTTGTTCGATGATTTATTGTTTTTAAATTAAAATATAATATATTAATTTATATTTTATTTAATTTTTTTGATATTATCAAAACATGAAATATAACCTACCTACCTACCTACCTACTCCAGTATCCCACTAAATTCTTATGTTAACTTTAATTTAATTTTCATTTTACTAACAAGATAGAAAATATTAAATACTTATTTAAATAAAAATAAATAGTATCTACCAGTCGTGTTTACGATGATCCATGAATAATATATGCCTTGTTGACAAATATATATAAGCATTTGATTTTATAATGAATGAACACAAATCATTTTAATGCATGTATAATTTAACAATGTGACAAAACATTTTTTATAAAAAAGGTAGTTAAGTTTTAATAGGGCATTGTCCTAAATCAACTATTATTTTTTTTATCGCTTATGCAGAGCGTTCAATTATCATTCTAATATTTTTTTATAATTATTGAATATTATATATTGAATAAATGCCACTAGAATATAATTAATATGCCTTACTTAGTACATTTATTAGGTAGGAATGGAAACTGATAAATCACAAAATTTTGGAAATACCCCGTTTAAATTGTATTCAACTAATATCGTGGTACTGAATGTAAATTAGTCTTTTTAACTTGTAGACTGTAGTATATAATATCGCTTAAAAAATGATACAGTATTCAATATTTAAAATGTCTATATATCATATAGAATTATAGATATGTATAACAGAAATACCTGACAAATAAAAATAAAAAATGAATACTAGTTAAAAATATTATGAAGAAAATTATTAAAATAATATGGGTAAATAATAGAATAAAAAAACTTATCAGAAAATTCACAAAAATATTATTTTGAAAAAACTTATAACGTTAAAAATTGGCTATTTTCATTTTTCCAAAAAAATGTAATAAAGTTTTAAATTGTTTGTATTATTCAGTAGAAAAAAAAATGCTACGAATAATAAAATATTTAAAATCAATAAAAAAATATTTTTTAATATTACAGGTAACTAAGGTTCCTATAAATCTCCACATAATTAAATAATCTAATTGTTCATAGATACAACAAATCATGAACTTTTATAGTGTTATAAGATAAACGTAAAAATATTATTAAAAATTATCTTGAAGAAAGATTTTAGATAGTAGCTGAACAATTATTATAGATTTTATGATATTTGATTTGATAAAAAATTGTAGTGAGTATTTTAAAACAACAAGAATTTATATTACAATGCTAAAGTTTAATAATACGATATAAATTATAAGTAGAAAATATGGACTCTTCTTTTAAAATTTTCAAAGACTTTCAAAGCCCATTTTATAAAATAAATGCGATATATTGATATTGATATATAATGCATTAAGACTAATATTATCGTCAAACAATTAATTAGTATTATCTTTTTAAAACCAATTATAAATTAAACAAAACAGCTTCTTTATAAATTCATAAAAACGTAGTCTTATAGTTTATAAAAACTTTCTAATATTATAATATTCATATCAAACAGCTGAGGTACTAAGTGAAAACTTTTGACACGACTTTTTCATTTTTCTGTAACAGTGTGTGGTGATGGTACTACTGGTACTACATTTTTAAATTCATATCATAAATAATAATATGTCAATAATTAAATTATTATCACACGGCGTTTTGGATAGGCATTTCAGGCACATCACTGTTGGGATTCCATTTTACTGGTATCTTAAAGGTGTGATGTGCTTTTAATAATAATTTGTATAATATGTTCAAGAAACATAACTATTCATTACCAATAATATAACTAATCTGATCACAAGACGGTCGATGGTATAGGTTTGACCATCAAAAGAAAAACATAAGTGGAAAGGCACTCATCATAATATCCAAAAATAAACCAGTAAATGTAGAAGGTACATTGAATAAATAAATAAATAAATAAATAAGTAAACAAAATATATAAAACATGTTTTAGAGGAACTAATAGCTTCACCATTCGACTCAAGGACTCGGACTAAATATATTTGAATAATAAGAGTCTAGGTTTACAATTATTGTATTTAACTCTAAAATTTAAAATGCACATTGACTGTGCAACTACAAAAAAAACTTAATTAAATACTAGCACGAGTTGTTTTAAAAAAAATCTTATTTTTCCATTATATAGATATTAATACTTAATATAATTTAAATTAAAAATAAAATATGAACATAATATAACAACGAGAGTTGTATTTTTTTCCATGTACTACATTTGTGAATGTTATCCTTAAAATTCTGTAATAATTATGACGTATTCTGTATAAAATATAAAATACAATTGTAAGTATCTCACACCAAATGTTTAAGTGAAGCCAAAAACCTTAAATAGTTTTGATTTTTAAATATTATTTGTTGATAAAGTTTATTTATAAATAATAACAATGAGCATTTTTATTTTACTTTACGTAGTTAAATACTTGTTCAATGATTTTCATTTTCAATTTTTTAGCTTACATCACATTAATAGCTAATATAATAGTTATCTATACATTATTAATATACTAAATAAAAATCAATTTTCTATATATTATGTATTATAATTCATAATTAGTTTTCTAATTTAATATTATCAACAAATGAATTATAATGTAGAGATTCCGTAACTAACTTATATATGCTTAGAATTATTTAACTTATAAAATGTATATGATATTACAAGGCGGTAATAGATCAAAAGACTTTTACACATTTAATCCGCTTATATACTTATAGTGGTGACGATAAATAGTTATTTACGTTCTACTAAATTAAAACTAATTTTTCATTATATTTTCTGTACCATATCCTTTTATAAGATAAACTATCCGAAATATTAAATTTTTCTTGATATAGTAACCATTAACTTATCTAACTATTAGGACATTCAACGGAATGGTTTTATAAATACTTCTAAATTCTAATAATTATTTAGAATCGATTCTTATTTTACCTAGTTATCATTACTTTGTAAATATTCAAAGTTAAGTCAACAAGAAAACGAGAAGTAAAATACAATATGTCATTTTCAAAATAAAAAAATAAAAAATCATAAAATCGGTATTAGGTCGTTTTCATTGAAAAATGGTCATCCCTTAATCAATATAAAACCTTAATTTTTAAAACGCAGTGTATGTAACTGCAAAACGGTGCCATTCCAACACCAATTTTTTTTTCCGTTCGGAAATACAAAAAACTTATATTTTTTTAAAATATAATATGGTTTTTGGACCACCGGTTTTTATTAAGCGTAATGGTTGCCAAGTGCCAAAATTGTCTGGACATTTTATATTAATTACTTCTTAACAAAATAAGTAAATGAAAATCTATTTTGTTAGTGAGGCTGATGTTTGTTTTACCTACTATATATAATCTAACTGATAGATATAATTAACTTTACATGTGCCATGCTATTGGTACCTATATATCATACTACACTATAATTTGTATTTGAGATATTATAGTTTGATTGTTGGAATTATGCATAACATATAATATTTGAGTATTATAAAAACCACGTTGTCATGTTTTTATGATGGAATCTTTTATTACTGACCTGTGTGCTATTATACCATATGTTATTTTTAAATTATGTATGTTATCGACATCATCAAGCAAATTGGATAACACACGTTACTTCGACACTCCTTATAATAGCGTATTGATCGGTTGTCGTCAATCACACATATTTCATAGGTTATTGATAATAAACATACCTACATTCGCACATTCAACACTTTTTTGAAAATTATATTATTGATTTAACAATTAAAAATTCGCCCGTGTTTGAGTTAAATTTTAAAATATTATGGTTTTTTTATAGTAGATAATTTTTAAAATATATTAAATTGTTAGGTTGTTAAGATATTTAGACAAATACCTACAACACCAAATCGCAAAAACAAACTCTAAAATACCATACAATTTTAATTATAAGTGGCTATCAGTCTTAAAATCTATTTCTAACTTTTTAAATATCGGTTCATATCTTGCTTGACTTTTATTGAAAACAAACAGATGTACATAACTATTATTTAAAACTAAATATTATATTTATTTCATTGCATCAACATTTTAATCCCTGAAAAAATGTTGTTATTCCTCTGCAGGTTTCCCGAGTATTCGTGGTTGACAATAAAACCAAAAAATATAATATATCTAGGCATGGTGTTTTTTTTACAATATGAAACGGTTTTATTTATGACAAAAAATGTATACATTTTTAATCTAATTAAAAAAATATTTTAGTATATTGATATAACGCCATATTATACTTAATATTTTGTTTCTGTGCATTTTCAATTGAATTGGTTCATTTTCATGATTTGTATATTCAATTTTAATCAGTTTTTAATCATTTGAGTAAACTTTTTTGTATTTTATATCTATTAATTCATATACTGCAAATCTGCTATCGAATATTGTTGTGAAAAAATTTAAATTATAATAACAAACCATGAAAAAAATAATGTATATAAGTTTTAATTACTTTCTACCTACCTACCTATTTTTTTTATTAATGCAAAATAATAATATAATGTAACAAATTGAATTACATTATTATATAATTTTTAAAAGAACATTTTAAGTATTTTAATTTTACATAATTTCGAAATTGTATTTAATAAAAATACTTCATCGTTTTATTTAGGTACTCACAGCTACAAAGTTTCACATACTTTTTGATATTTTAAGAGTATAAAATGTAAAACTTTATAAATAGTGTACTAATTATTCCTTTATCTGTAAAAATACATATTATTTCTTTTCATTTAATTCAACAAAACAAAAAATTTGAAAAATGCCTGGTAATTTGTAATATCATGTTCAATGTTAAACCGTAATCGTTATTACATTATTGGGGTCCAAAGGAAATGAATTACATTCAAAAATCTATTTAATTGAATTAAAATCATGTCTATAATTCATTTTTGAAGATAATGAAACCCATTAAGTTGTATAAAATGTATCAATTTGTTGGTATTTTATATAATACATTTACTGATAACTTTTAGTTTATATTTTAATGTTTGATTTTAGGTTAAGAGAAGTATAATGCTTAAAATGGCTGATGCATGTCAAGATGACGTAGCAAATAAACAAACAAGATTTCACGAGATGTATGTGCAGCGCCATAATAATGTTAGGTAAGATCCAAATCTTTATTATAATATTTTTGTGAACAGGCAACTTCAAAAAATATGAAAAAATATGGTCTTATTAAATCACGGATAATATGCTTTTACAATTTGTTGCAAAAATAGACCAATGTGTAAATATGTTACTAAAATACTCAACTCAAAAACTATAAGTTAAAAGTTCCCTTAGTGGAAAAATGTCAACCTGTGAATAAATTTTAAATATTAATAATAATATATTAATTTTAAACAAAATGTAAATATACTTTATAAATTATAATATTATGAAGGTACACATAAAATTTATTTCGAGGAAAGAATGATATGTTTAACTTAAGTTTCATCAATATTACTAATTCAAAAAATTATGTTATATTTCCCATTTTCAAATCCAATATTCCAATAAAATTATTTAATAGACTTTTTCATAATTGATTGTTTGTAAAGCTATTAGCTACAATAAGTAATCTAGTATAGCTATAGTGTACTAAAAACTAGTATAGAGCATACCAATAATAAATACAAATATATCATTAATTTTATATATTCAAATAATCTTGTATTTTAACATAATTATAAGCTCTACTCATTAATTTTCATTAGAAGCTTACTGCTAAAATTAACATATTTTATGATAATTAAATTGAATATTATCACAGATTTTTTTTTTTAATTACAACGGTTTTTTTTATATTTGTGTAATTAAATATTTTGTAATAAATCTATTCTAAGATGTTAAGTTAATTTATGTGTTGATGAAATAATATTAAAATTTTAAATAATTTTAATTTTTAGCATTTTATGATTGTTTTTTTAAACACCCAGTAAAACTCAATATATTATACTTAACCATAAAATATATTAAATTATATCTTTGTAATGTAATTATTAATTTTTAATATTTAACATCTGCATATATTATCTTATTTTAAAATATCCGTGTATAACAGTTCGTTATTACCAAAAGCATGTAATTTAATTTTTAACGTATTTTTTACTAGCTTTAACATATAATTATTCTAATATAATATAAATACTTAGCTAATTGCATTGCATTTTTTTATGTGTTATTACCTGTTGGTTTTTTTTTACCCATAAACCAGAGCAAAAAAATGTTTCATGAAACACCAACGTTGCTAATCCCTTAAAATTTTTGAAGCCGTATTTATATTATTTATAGTAATATTTAAGTAACTTATCATGCCTTAACCTCTCTTAACTTTTATACTATTTGTACTGTATCTTATATATTTAAATTAATTTAATCGTTTTTATGTTTATAGCATTTTGTATGCTGACATAGTAAATTTCACTCCATTATCTGAACAACTATCGGCGTCTGATCTTGTGAAAACTTTAAACGAACTATTCGGACGCTTTGATCAAATAGCACAAGTAAGTAAATTTTTGTGAAAAACTTTTCTTGCATAATTTTTCAGGACATTTTCTATTTGTTGTTGAAATTAAAGACTAAAGAACAAATGTATGATGTAAGATTTACTTTTTTTCTTCTCATCGTAATTATACTTTGCTTAAAAAAATTGTTTGGGTAATCATAAAACGTTTTATTTTCGAATTATTATCTTAAAGTATGACATAAGTAAGTTAAATAACTTATGCATACCTAATAATTTTAATTGTTAAATACATTGTACATCGTATATTAATATGAATTTAAAATACACAATATATCAATGGAGTATGAAAGGATTTAGGAGTAAGTTGTATGTATAATTGGTAATCAAATTAGATTGAGACGTTCTTCTTATATTATTAAGATTGACGATATTCTTTATTTCGATACCTATTTAAATAAATGTGAATTCGAATAGGTTCTCACTACTTTATAGCACGGGTTGTAGATAAACTGGTTGCACAACTCTATGAAATAAATGGACCCTCTCATAATTGCATTATCATAAGAATGAATAACTACTGAACGCTATGTGATATTTTTGAAACATTAACTTTAGCAACCATAGTTTGTATTCTAGTAGACGGAGCATATTATAGGGCCAGCGGGATATATATATAAATATTATATTCAGTTATACACAGTGTATTATATCATCTAGTGCGCATGCGTCGTGTAATTCAGTAACACCCGAAAAGTGCTGTCATGTCTGACCGCTGGAACTACATCCATACTCTGTCTACTAGTATAAGGTCTATGAGTCTGTACAACAGTTTGTCCCTAGGGTTCACTACTTACTTTGATAATATTGAATAAGCTTTTAAAACAAAATGTAGGAAATGTTTTTTTTTTTTTTGGGGGGGGGGAGCTATGGACATATGACTTAGCCCCTAAAGCCCCTAAAGCCCCCTATTTGCGTCTATGGTGGTTACACAAGTCTGACAGGGTCTGCGCTCCTTTTTTAATATTATAAGAGATACTTTTTTTTTTTTTTACTAAGCTAGTCAATTGTAGGGTGGTCCAAAATTATTATATTATCTTTTTTTTACCAATTAAGTTGATTGAATTTTTCTACTTGCTTTCTATAGCGTTATAATATTTATCTTGATTTGATTTCTCTGCAGATTGTGTTTGATTTTATTCTAGAAATAACTATGCGTATCTATTTCGAAAATTATCCTTAGAAATTATTAAAAAATGTCAATACCATTATTTCTATTTTATTGCTTGGTTAGCATGCAAAAACAGTATATTAATTTCCAATTAATCTGACATGATCATGGAATTTTATTTTTATTCTATTGTTTGGCAGCTAATTTATCATATTAATAAAGTTATTACATAAAATAATATTATATTCCAAATAAATGCATCAGGGTTTTATTTAATATTTGTAATAATTCAGTGTTTCTTACAATTTGGAATTTCTACGAAGGCCAAATCCTATGATTTGATTCCATTCGTTGAATAATTTCTTACAAAATAAATGTAAATTTTTATGTTTCGTTATCGGAATTTGCAGCTATATTGACGACATATTTTATCTCGAATATTTTCCAACACTTCTAGTTATTCTCACATTCTTATCGTTTTATATGCATACTATATTTTTAATTGGACATCATTTGAATACATGTGTTGTGAAGTTAAAGTTAGTCTTCGAGATTGACTCTAGTCTGTCTATATTTTTATTTTTCAGATAGCTCTACTGCTTGTTTCATAATTTCATAGTTTTTACCGGAAAAGTTTCTTAGTTTCTTTATTCAAAATAATGTTATCTACTCGTAGTTTTTGTTTTCATAACTGATGTTCTTTAATAAATATTGTTTTTAATGTGTATAAATATGAGGGAAATGATTGGTTTGGTCATATTTAATTTTTAATCATATAAGCATTTATTAATTCTAATAACGTGGTTGATAAATAATTTACTACCAACAAACATAAATCCCTCTCACCGCCAGTCGACTCTACATTTTAGACGAAGACTAAGCAATATAGTTCAAACTTGTAAAGGTAACTGTAGGGTGGGCATCGGAAGATTTAGATATCAAAAACAAGACAACTCTTAAGATGACAAACATGGAAAAAAAAATATTATGATTAATACTATTCGAACATTTCATTGCTACGATAAAAAATCTAAGAAAATGTAAATTTTTAAGTTTTTGTTTTAGTTGGTTTTGAAATCATGTTGGTGCACATATTTGGGATTGAGCAAAATATAAATAACACATAACAAATAATAACAAATATGTTAATATAATATACAGAATTAGATTTACGTTATTTTTATTTTATAGCAATAATGAACATATTGTATAATAATAATCATTTAAGCACCAATAACCAATACTTTAGTCGAATATTAAGCCAATCTAGAGTTTTTTGATCGCTCTTATACAGTTGTTATATTATATATTCCTCCAACGAAAATTGTTTCCGGGAATTTTACAACAATATTTCCATAGGTAGTATCTTCTTCTCCAATATTTCTATACTCCATGGCCTTATGTTGTGTTTTTACCCTTTGTTCTGGCTACTTTGCTTGTAATACTTTTTCGTGTCTTCACTTTGCCCTTGACCCCTTCTAGATGTTATTTAAAAGTTAAATACTTACCGAGATACTTGAGTGCATTTTTTCATGGTTTAGCAATGGCAAGTTTAATTACCTACAAACTACTCCTAAACTTAGATAAAACAAAATGGAAGTTTTTTTATCCAGATTAAGTGTTAAATGCCAGGATTTGAGTATATGTACCTTGGTTAGGTGCTCGTTTAGTATATTTTTCCAATTTTTTGAAAGTTTTGTTTGGATTACCAGCTCCGCATCGTGTGCGTACCTATATACATTTTCCTGATGATCGCTATATCAGCTGTACAAAGATTAAATATAATTATTGTTAAAAGCCATGTAAGAGACCATTCCGAAAATATTTTTATTTAATTTATTTTTTGTTTAGGTGTCCTTAAAATGTAAAGTCCAATAACATGGAAGTCCATGAGTCGTTTTGCGTTTCTAAATGGTAGATATATTTAGGAAAAATCCACATTTTCTAAGCGTGGCAGATTTGCAAGTAAATCTAGTAAAACAGCTCTTTGTTTCGTTCTTTCCAGAAAACCATTATCAACATTTGATACAATACCTGCTCTCAACAAATTTTACTACCTTGTCTAATGCCTGCTTCCTAGATAAAGCATTCTCGATTTTCAATTGTATCATTGCCTATATAACCCTTTCCAATAATTTATAAACATTTAAGTAGCAATGATATCGGTCTGTATTTGTTTATTGGGTACTAGGACTTTCGATAATGCAATAACTGTAGTTTCACGTTGTACTTCAGGTAAAACATTAAAATATGTGCTCTTGACACATAAGAAAATATTAGAGAGCCAGAGTTTACCACTTGGCCGCAAGTGTTTAACAAACATTCTTCATAAAACTCAGACCGACTTCGATGTGTTCAACGTTGAGGTCCTGCATATTTTTACTAACTTTTGTAATTATCACCGTATCATTATTTTATATCATACTCTTTTTATACTAGACTTTGATGTTTAGTTCAAAGCTACAAGCAAATATTAAGGATTTTATGTCTGCCAATTATATACTTTTTTAAGAGTTTTCTCAAATAAAATTCTGTGGGTTTAATTCAGAAACTGGATTAGCTTAAGACGTACATGTACACCCGTCCGCCAGAAAACAAATTATTTGGTAAATAAAAGGAAAATTTTGTAATTAAAACTTTTGAAATTAATCGGGAGTGATCTGGATATTTTATTTTCGACACCTGTTGTTACTTATAAGTTAAATTTTACTAAAGTTTAAAAATTGAATGAATACTGGCCAGTAAACAATAAGCTTTGCTGTGAATTATAATATAGTTAACTGTCAACGCCTTCAAAATCATAATATGTTCTATATCTATTACAAATAGTAATCTATAGAAAAAAACTTTGTAATTATATTTTATTCTAATATAATATCATCAGAGGTGTCACTAAATAATGTACCTAAATACGAACAAATTATACTAACTTATAATTGATTATAATTACTTTTATTAATTATAAATTATAATAATATTATATTGCGTTGCTCTGGAAGATTTAAAAGCGCTGCTCTATTTCACGTGCATGTAATAGGTATATGCCATGATAATATTGTGTTATTAATTTGGTCAAATAGTAATAATTACCGAGACGCATTAGTGGCGAGGTATATCTGGTGGTTATGTGTAAGGGGAGGGACGCATTCGTTATGGTTATGAAAAATGTAATCACATCACATAGGGGCTTGACAACCAGCGATGAGTAGGTGACCACAATAACGCAATGATTTAAATAATGTTTTGTCTACTAATCATGCAGAACCGGCAGTATAACTCGACGTTTTCGATGTGTTTGAGACCCACGCAATATTTTTTTAAACCAATAAATCCTTTGTCAAATTGCTTTTAATATTATATTATATTTATTATTGTTTTATCTACAACAACCATAACGAAAAATCGATTGACCAATAGTCGTTTGTAAGTGTCATCGGAAATTTCGAATAAAATATACATATTACCACACCACGCGTATTGGCGGGATCTGGAGTGTGAAAGACAACCATTTAGTCGTCAATTACTCCATTCTCAATATTTTTGGTAATTATAATAATGCTTATTTATAAACTATACAGTTGCTACAAAACAAAACAAAAAGCCCTATAAAATTATCGTAACTGCAGGTTATTTAATATTGAAATATTATAAATACACTAGCTACAACCCCGCCTAAAAAATTGGTCACGCCTGTGTACCACATGTCTTCGATCATATGCGATGTAACCATCTTCCGTATGGTCTTTCCGTATCTTCCGTATACGGTCGTATATATACAATACACATAACTAATATGTATAATGATATGGTGAATAATTCATATATTATGTATATTATACATACCTCAATTTTGTATAATATACTAACCTATAACAACTGTTTGCACTGCTTGAAGACTCACAAAACTATATTCGAATTTCAAACAGAAACAAGTATATTTAGCTAATTCATCTTGTAAAATATTTACACGGGTAGGTACCTAAACTAGAGCTCTACAAAAATCAATCATCTCGGTAAGCCGAAAATACGTTATGAATAATATCATAATAATTATTATTATGGCTAAATATTGCGCGTAAGTTGTTTTCAGATATAATGCACGATGATACAAAAATTTATAAATAATAAAATAAAAGTTACTGGTGGTGGACATCGTGCGGTGAGATACACTGCACAATATTATGTATGTTACACGCCTAAATATTTGTAAACTATGAATTGTGTGTAGGAATTTTACAGCATCGCATCATTATTTGTGGCCCCGAGGGCCCCCTCGAAATGGGTGAAATGAGTTTTCCTTGCCACAGAGGTACACCACATAAGCTTTGTGCACTGTACGCGTATAGTCCCGCGAGCAATATTCTATACGGATTAGAATCGCATAATTATCGTTATCATAATACATATTATATGCACGCGAAAATTCGCTATACGGAAACGTTATAAAGACTCATACACTCCCTCGAAAATGGTGTTATATTATTTGTATATACTTATTACTTATGTATACCTATATAATAATACGCCACATCAGGTTTACTGCGTGCAATGCTCTGCACGAGTAAATAAAGTAAATACGTTAACATTTTTTTTTTTACATTTACTTAAATGGTAAAAGGTGTATAGACTACGTGATTTTGTGATGATGTAATTTTTTATACACGACTTCTAATTTTTTTAGAATTGCAATGTAGCCTTTTTCTAGATCATAAATCCAAACACAATACTATTCTTAACAAAATCAATTTTGGTTATTGTGATTCAGAAAATAATATTGTTCTATAATATAGTGATTTGGCATTTTTACAAACTATTTATTTTAATATTATTTAGACACGTGATTTAACTTGTAAATTAATTTGGGCTGAGTATGAAATGTACTAAGTCAAAACCCTTTAATTGCAATTGGAAGTCGAAAAAATTAATCAAGTAAGTAGGTAATTTCTTTCCTGACCTCAAGATGTTCGACATAATTTAATTTTTATTGCAAACGTTTAAATTTTGAGTAGAAGGTTAGTTATATTATGATATCTAAAATATAAATATAATTACATTGGTTGCATATAAATCTTGAATAAAACCGGGTTTGTTTTTTACTGATTGAACCTTTATTATGCCCAACATAAAATTGATCAACATGAAATGTACAAATAGCAGTTAAACACATTTTTGTCCGCGGAAAAAATTGCACAAAGGCCAAAAATTAACTCCACATTCCAAAAACTGAGTGAAACATTTATAGATATAAATTAATTAATCTCAAATTTAAAAAAAAAACCGGGATATAATATAAATGAGTCCAATGTAAATAGGTACCTACAATGTGTCAATGTTAACCTGATGCAAGTTAAGTTGTGGTTGATGCTCAAATAATAATGATAATTACTTCCTTCCTTCCTTCCTTCTTTCCTTCCCTTCCTGACCATACTACTCTCTCAGAGTTTTAGTCGTCACTACGATATTCCCCCACTTTTCTCTGTCTTGCACAAATTCATGCCAATCTTCTGTCACTCCGTCAATCCATCTCTTTCTGGGGCGTCCCCGTGGTCATTTTCTTTGAGGTTTCCATTCAAAAGATAATTACTTACTACAAACTAAATTTTCTTTTTGTGTTTAAAATTTTAAAAACTTATGAATACATAAATATAAGTTCACTGAGGATTGATTTCCAAATATGATTACTGATTATCATGATATATCGTTATTTTTAAAAAAAACTAACTCAGATATATAACTTAACTCACCTCATATGTTGGTCTTTGTTACATAGTGTTATATTAATTTTATTTTAAAGTTGTAAAAATCCTAAATATTTTTATTTGTATTAGAATTATTCGTTTAAAATGCATTTATTTAAACATATCATTATACATGGGATTATTATTTATGTATAAGCTACTAGAGACGCCTAGTTATAAGTATTAATAATTTGTATAGAAATAACAGAAATATGTGTAGAAAAAGCTCCTCCTATCCCCTCCCTAGTTATGCCACTAATTATTATGATTTAACATAACTAAGTTATATAACGTTTATTTAACAAAATACAATAGTTATTAAGTGTTTATTGCACAAAAACAAAACGAAATAGCACATAGGTAATTAAAAAATTATAATTCGGGACACATATTTCATTTTGTATCAAAAGTTACAATTTCTTGGCTCACATTTCAAATTATACAGTAATCTGGTTATTTCATAAATGTCTGATATGATATAAATTATGTAAACATTATTGATTTATATTGTACAATCTATTATAAAGTCAAAATAATTTATGTATTAATTAATTTTGTTATTATATACTTGGAATATGATTAGAGGTTAATATTACATAATGCAGATCCTATGTGAAGATTCATTATTGATTATTAACCACTAATCAAATTGTACGTACTATAAACTTACTCACTGTCTGTAGAATTATAACCTCTAAAGTATGTGATTATGAAATTAAACTATAATCTAAATAAAGTTGCTGCTCTTCGTCTGCATCCGATCTCAATTAATATTTCATATTTATATGAGAAATTGAGAACAATTAGATAATCGATTAAAAATGCATAGGGTTTCTCACACGACTCTACTTAGGGGTTATACTTACAAGTAACAACTAAAAAGGTTTAGTAAACTAGGTAACTATTATTTACGTTAGATATTTGGAAAAAATTTTAAAGTAAACTTCTATAAATAATAATGAACATGTTGATGTTAAACATATAATTAAATTGATTTTCCTGACTTAAGTACGCCAATGACTATAACAAACGGAATATTTCAAAACTATTTTCTTGATCAATTATAAATTGTGTGTAACGTTTTATGAGATATTGACCACTAAGATATGATTTACCATTGTGTTACCAGGATAACCAGTGCATGAGGATAAAAATCTTAGGTGATTGTTACTACTGTGTTTCTGGACTTCCCGTATCCCGACCAAATCACGCCTACAACTGTGTCAACATGGGGTTGCAGATGATAGAAGCGATAAGGTGAGGAATTGAGCGATTATATCGCCATTTATAACAGTAATACTTGTTAGTTCTTGTTTTATCGAAACGGTATGTCTTATAATTGGCATACTACATGTTATTAGACTCTATTCGAAGTGATATTGAACGAGTACTGAGTCAGTCAGACAACTTAATATCATCACAAAACCTATTGAAAATTGTTGAAAATAAAAAATGTTAAGTGCCTAAATAATAATTATGAGAATAATTAGTTTAGTGCGATTAAAACACTGCCGTTTACTAATAAACGTTGTCTCTTTTTGACAAAAATTGAATTTACCATTTTTATTTAAGACATATTATAATATATTATACTAAATTCCGCTGTGTAAAAAGCGAATTTGTGGATACAGTATCCAGTTGATTATATTGTTGCGAAATTAAGTGCTACGAAGAAAAACAACTCCCTGATTTTTTTTATTTTAATCTTTATAGTTAAATTAATTTTTGACAAATTGTTTAGTAAGCAAATAGCCATTCGTTTGTGCAATCTAATTAATTTCAGACATACATATTGTTCGTAAACTTGGTTTACTTTTAATTTCCCGATAATAATTTTTTTTTGAATAAAACATAAAACTTAAATTGATTAATCTCCTAATTAAATATTATATTCGATACAATACAATTACGAAACAACATTTATAATAGGTACCTATACCATCATTGATGATGAAAAATATATCTATATCTGGTACAGAACATTTGAGTTGAAATTTAAACACAGTTGCAAGTATATCTTATAGTATGCGTATTTTTCTCGGATGTATATTATATTATATTGTATATTTTTATGTTTGGAACTTTTTTGGTTTGATTTTGATTTTCTTGACTCGATGATTTTTTAACGGTTGTGTTCCTAAAGATTTGTCAGAGAAGCTGCTGGATTCAACGTCGACATGCGGATCGGTATTCACACCGGAAACGTGTTGTGTGGAGTGCTGGGTTTAAGGAAATGGCAATTCGATGTGTGGAGCGACGACGTGACATTAGCCAACCACATGGAGTCGGGCGGCGTACCCGGGTAATATTATAAGACCCTTTTTTTTATTAACCACACATTGAGCATATTTCTACACAAAGTAAATATTTATCCTAATTCTTATTATGTAGGATTTCCTTTGATGGAAATTTTCGTCTGTTTACTGTCGAGTGCATGAAAAGGAAATCATCACAATTTACCAACTTTGGGGTTATGCTTTTAGAGTCTCAAATAAACATTGCGTGTAAATTGTTTCGTTTTATCCAATATTATTTTTAATCTGTGGATTTTATAAACAAATATGTGTTAGAAGTGGTACATAGATTTTTAATTAAAAAAAAATTTTAAAACAATAACATAAAGTGTTGTCAACACTACATGTTCGTAAAAGTTATCGGCTATTTATACACATGACAGTAATAAAAAATATGATTGGTTCTTTTTCTCAAATAAATATAATTAAACCGTACATATAAAATAGACCATGTTATAAAAAAGATTTAGTGATCTAGTTAAACCATTGGATAACTTATTATCTTTATTAACTTACCTTCGGTTATAACTTATAAGTAATATAGTGTTCATAATCAATTATCATACTAAAGTACTAAACATAAAACTATAGAAGAGAATAAGATTATCGATGATGATATTTTAAAAGCATTTGCTTTTTAATACAGGCTGTTACAACTATAAAATATTAAATGTCCTTACTGAAGATTAAAAGGAAGGTACCTTCTTATTTTATTGTTTACATTTGATACTCAATACCTACGTACCTTAGAACGGTTCAGTAAACAGGATTCTGGTATAAAGTTTTTCTAAATATTTTGTAAATATCATTGTCTATATAAAAAAAATAATATACGCAACGATATGAGGTTTCAAATACAACAAAATAACTGAAATCGTTAGAAAATAAATCGATATAATATATCTGAGTATCAAATTTTCTCATATTATGGACTTCGAAAAATTGTGACTAGGTATAAATTTTTGATAATTTTTAATTCCTGAACAACTTATGAAGGTATACTCGTACTTATGCATACCTTATTTTAAATTTTCAATATTTTTGACTAAGAAAAACAATTTTATCACTATGAATAAAAAGTTTAAAATAAATTTCAAAAATGTATACAAAGTGTTAAAAAATCACAGAAAGAGCAATACTATGCACCAGCAGTAATGTACCTACTAATACTATAAATATATCGAAAACAAAAAAATGTGTACGTAGGTAATTAGAATAAACCATTTGATTCCTTAACTAACATGATATTGAATATGACATTAGAAGCGGTATAAAAACTTGGCTAAATTTTAAGAGTTTTTATGGATGTTATACTTATTTACGTCGTACTTCTTTTACGCAAAAAAACGCGTACCTGTAAAAAATATAGGTGGCAATAAATGTGAAAATAGGTACTCGTGTTATATCCCAAATACCTATTTTACATATTAGATAATTATATATTATGATAATATACCTATAGGGTACACCGTCAATGTTAATTAATATTTTTTTATAAACAGCAAAATATGATTAACAATATCAAATTTGACACTAGTAAATAAGTAATAATATTAACATGAACGCGGTCGAATCGTTACAAATTGGTTTACTGTAATATTTCATTTTCATTTTAATTTGTTACGTTATACACGTTGGCTGTATTTTGTTGAGTCTCTACTCTATAGTAAAATACTGGATTATTTTGTTATTTTAGAGAACATTTTAATATGGGTAAAAACAACAGTTGATTAAAAAAAAGTTGTTCGGATGCGCATACTGCTTTCCACCATAGTTTATTAACTTTTCCTCAATCATTTAAACATAATATCCATAATTCATTTCAGTCTTATACGTCGCTTGTTATTTATAATACCTACAATATCAACATTTAAAAAAAACATTCCGCATCTCAAATAAAATTTTTAGACTTAGTATAACGTAAATCGAGAAATTTAATAGCTGTAGTTTCATACATTTCTTTTTGTTATTATCTTTTTCTATGAACTGTTTTTTTTTTTTTTTATCAAAATATGGCTCAAAAACATTTATACATTGGAAATCACTCTAAGTCTACATAGTCAATAAGACAATAATTACTTAAGATGTGTCATCATCTATTCTTTTAACTTCCTATTTTTACATCTCAAAACTGACTAAACTCAGTAGGTAGGTAATTACTTTTCGAGTAAAAGTGGAAGGAAAATATTTTAAAACTAAAGTAACCCTAATATTTACACATCGCGTTGTATAAATGCTTTTTGTCAGTAAAATTACCCTCGATTATGCGTATCAAATACGACAGCTTTGAATTATAAATATGATTGGAGGATCAGCAAGGGTGCATTTGGCATTTTAATCAGATTATCAAATTTTACCTATTCTGAAATATGCGTTTAATTTTTTGACAATCTAATTACAGACGTTTGTTGATAACCTTAACATACTTAATTTTAATAATTTAATTTAATTTTAATAATTTGTGTGAAAAATGAGTGTTAATACTTCATAAGATAAGCCATAAGCATGATAATATTATGAACATTACAAATTAACATAAATACACTCGTCATTCAAACTATCAATCGTGTCATAATTCTTAACATCATAAACAATATAAATACATATCAATAGTGAGGATTAAATAATTGACAGTCTCATACAATTTGCATTATTGTCAACATGTCATTTTCGTGCATTTCATTAAAACAAGACCTATAATATTACAATTCAATGAAATTGATATTAATATTTAATTCGTTTAATATAAAATCAATATTATTATAATCAGCTGACCTTGTAATTCATATAATATGATATATCATACCTATACCTATAGAAGAATTAAGTATAGGTAACTAAATAATTTATAAAGTTAGAATTTAATTTGAATTATAATTATACAATTTCTAATTTTAATATTATAATCAATACCTATTTACAATTTATAAGTATCTACAAATGCCTATAATATAATAATATTAATTAATTAACGTAGTAATAAAACTAATAATATAATATATAATAATGTGCCGGGTATTTATTTTATCAAAAAACACTCGTTTTTTCGCGTACACTCTTTCCTAGTTCCAGTTGGTGTTTTTTTTAAATAGTTAGTTGAAGACAATTATTCCAACAGTAATTATTGCAACTGATGTTTGTTTATTTGAAATATAACAAAAGTTATAAAATAATGTATTATATACAGCTATAGTAGACCTGAAATTGTTGTACTGCGGCTCCCTTATAAGTAGTGTTCCCGTTTCATTGTCTTAGAGCGAAGTTCGCAGAATTTTGCCAACGCCTTTGTTGTTTTCGTATTTGCAAAATAGATCCTGTCATGTGTCTATAATGCAGCCGTATTTTCAGTATGATTCTAGAAATTGTTAAAGTAATTATTCTATTCCAAATGACTTTTAAATAATTAACATAATCGATGAACGCGTTTTCGTGTTAGACCATAACCCTGAGCTCCCAAACATTATATTAGTATAGTTTCTAGTTTCTAGACCATACAGTTTTCAAAAACCATTAACATTTTTGAAAATATATTTGTAAATTATTTTTAAGTCGAACAAAACTTTTTTATTTTTTTTTAATTATCTTTGTAACTATATTATTTAGATAATCATTATAATTTTTTTGCGTTTGACTTTTTAATGCCAACGATCATATTTAATTTCTTATTGCAAATTAGAACATTTTACAGCTGATTACTTCAATGTAAACATTAAATTTTAGACAAGTAATTTATGAATTATAAGTATTTAAAAAATTGATGTCCTAGGTGGAGTGGCACACACGCAGTGTTTGTCCACTATAGGTGCTCCACTCATCTAAATTTTAAATGCCGTATACTAATTTGTTTATTGTATGCAATTTTATATATAAATGTCGAAATACTCCAAATAGTATTCTGCTTTGGAACATTAAATTAAAAATACGAAAAAGTAAAAAAACGTAAAATTGTATTATTAATAAAAATTTAAAAAGTTGTTATTTTATAACGATTAAAAATTATGTAAAAAAAATATTAAACAGTTAGTAGTTTTTGAAATAATGAGTGATAAAGGTTGGTATATATTACACGGTATATTAACTAGAAATAAGCAAATAAACAATTTAACTTAATATTAAATCACAATATTGTAATACATGTATAAATGGTTACATTATGTTTTAGTCGTGTCCATGTCACTAGAGCTACTATGGAACAATTGAATGGTAGATTTTCCGTTGAACCAGGCAATGGTGGTACCAGAGAAGGTTACCTGGCAGATCACAAAGTAGAAACATTCCTTATTGTACACCCTTCAGAAAAAAACGTAAGTAGCCCTTTCAGCATACGATTAATATAAATTATATTAAAATCTCTGTTTAACTATTACGTATAAATAAATCAGATCTATAATGTAAAAAAAAAAATACAAGAAATCGACAGTATCTATATCGATATATTTGTAAAACGGACACCGAGTCACCGTGACCATAGTATGCTGAGTAATGACTATCACAATTCACAGCCATTAGTGTTTACAAATGAACAAATTAATCAAACGAACCGTTCTGATAATGTCTTGTTCACATCATATAAATCTTTGGTAATGTCAAGTGAATAATAAAATCATCGATCGGACTGTTGGTGGATGTCAACGTGGTGGAAACAGATGATATCGTATTCAAAGGAAAATATACACGTCCCTGATGGGAAATATAACCAAAAAGGATTTCATTGATTTTTACTATGAGCCGAAAGAAAAATTATCATAAATAAAAGGTCAGTCTGTACCTGATCACACAATGTGAGACTTTTTGATCGACGTCTATTTTCCATTAAACCAAATTCTGCTACCGCCGGATGTTTTTTCATACAAACCTTCTACAAAGGCGAGAAACCTGGTTTGGTTCTTTATTTCTACAGCTATTTGTCTTTTCGCCAATATTTTGCGGTTTAAAGCCAATATAAATAATCTTACTTCAAATTTTGTGAAGAATAAATCGAATCTGGTAATAATAAATATTAATAGCATTTGCTGTAAAGCCTGCAGCAGAGGTTGCCAAAATTCAGAAATATATTTACAATATTTATACATTATAAATAATACATTTCTTAAGAAAGTAATTTTAAAATACATGAATCATCGTATATTATTTCAAAAAATCAACTACATTATAATACTCATTGTTGATTTAATCAGAGTTTTCTCGCATTATTCTATCTTCAATCATCACTGACTGTCTTCATTTAAACTTAACGCTTTTGGTTTATACGGAATCTTATTGTTGAATATTTATGTTGGTTGTGGAAATTATTTTATCTATAAATGAAACATAAAGTGACACCTTCACAACATTAACAATTTTTAAACTAACTTTTCTATTTTCTTACTATAGTTTTCAACGTTTTTTTTTTAAATGAATTATATTTATTTTAGTAATTTATATAGCATTTTATATTTTTTGGGATTTTGAGTCATAACTCATATAAGACCTATAGAAATAATGTTTTAGTTTTTTGACAAAGAAATTCATTTTTCACACAATGTCACTTTATATTTTATTTCTACTTGATTTTACATTATATCTTAAATTTAAATTTTTCTTCTATTCATTTTTCATTTTTCTCTGATTTAACATTCGATCTATAATTGTAAGTTTTGATTAATTTGTTTGAATGCGGAATGTAATAAATGAATGTATTTAATAATATACCAAGGTTACTTAACTTAACTCGTAAAACTGTTAATATTAACTAAAAAATCATTAGTTAGTATTAATACTAGTATATCAATTATAAATTATAATCAATAAAACTCCATAACTCGGTAATAGTAAGGCTAGTTAGAGAAGTTTAATGTTGAATTACGAATACAAATTTATAAAATATTAATGCTATAATGTTAGCGAGTTAGCTGATAAACTATATTTAATATAGATACCTACCATTTTATATTAGTTACTCACATCGGATAAAAACATTAAATTAAATACTTTTTTTAAGAAACGTAGTGCATTAACATCAATTAATCTAATTAGATATTTTATTTTTATTGCTGCGATAGCAAACAGATAATAGTTTCAAAAATAATGGAAATAAGCTATCTGAAAACGGTGGATTTCATTATGAAGATGGCATTAGCAGAAATAGATCGCCCAGTAAAATGACTAAATATATTGAATGTTGGGGCGCGGACAAACCCTTCGCAAACATAACTGAAAGTACTATGGCGAAAAATATTGGTCTAGCAGTAAGTATTGACTCTCATAATATTGATGACCATTTTTCTAGCGTTGTAAGTTATACCTTAGGTAATAATACTATTTTTTTAGAGTCTAGCAATGATTGAATCAAACTTACTTCCATCAAAAAACACTTGTTTAGATTTCAAGTAAATATTTATATTTTTTAACATGAATGGTACCATTACATCGTTATAACTTCTAATTATTAAAGCTATACTTTTTGAACGACCAATTATTTTTTAGGAAATGGTTTAACTCGGAAGATTTTAATCCGGTGTGCTTATGGTTCAAGAACAACGTGCAAGAATCACAATACAGAAACCAAATGGACCCTTTTTACAAGTACTACAGTGTCACAGCTTTATTATTATTCGTGTGCATGGTCGCTATACAATTGCTGTTGATTCCTAAGTGAGTTTGAAATAAAAATGTACATTATATTATTATTATTTATTATTATTATTATTAAATTTATATTATTTATACATACAAAACATGGTGAACAAATGCATTTTTATTAATATATTTTTCATAAATATAAGTCTTATATTATGTCATGGAACACTATATACAGGGTGTATCTTATATCATTGTAAGCGGGGTTTTTAACGATTATGGATCGATGACATAGGATTTCGTTAAAACAAAAAAAAATGTGTTTCTTTATTTTTAACGGGCAATTTTCTTATAAAAATTTTAAAATATTTGGACACGCAGGTGTACTAATAGCAAAATCAACTTTATTTTTTCAAATGGCAACTATTACATTTTTTAATGAATTCTGGTAAAGCTTTTTTTTCTGTAAATGTTGATAGTCAAATCATCAGTTTTGGTTCGTTAGTTTATTAACTATGACCCTCTAAAGTTTAGTAAAATCTGCATTAATACTTTTAATTGAAATAATTGGTATAGGTTTAATTTACAAGAGCTAAATCATTTTTTCTTATAACTACCTTTTTTATACACTTAAGTAGTTTAATCGGTAATCTAATGACACTGAAAAAAAAAACATAAACAAAATTGTTGGCAAACATAGTTCATTATTTTTATTTTAACATATTACAATCATCAAAATCAATATTAATATTTGAATTGTTATTATAGGTAATCGTAATTAATTAATTCGCAGTTACTTTTCTTACAATATCATAAATTTGGATCTTTATTAGGTGGCTAAAGTAATAATGGTAAATTGGTAAATGGTATTCGATTGTTGACATTAATGCCTTAGGTAAGTGCGGGGGTGTAATGAAAAAAGTGCAATGTTTTGTGGTGCTCTTCTCGTAGTGGGATAAACTTGAAATTTGAACCATTTAGGTTATACTTATTTGTAGGCCTATATTAATAGGTACCGCATGCAAAGTATGAATTTAGGAGTAACCCTTCTTATTTTTTAGTTTTGGAAATTTAAATTTTATTTCGTAGTTTTCTTTTCATATTTTTCAGTCTTCTTACAATAGCATAAATTTGGATTCTTTATTAGGCGGCTAAGGACTAAGGTAATAGGTACCTAATGGTATTTGATTCTTGTTATAATAATATTAAAAATCTGTAATTAACTTAGATTAAAAATATGCCTAAGTTAGGTTACAAACTATTTAGGTTACAAATCTATATTGAAATTGACTATTTATCTAAATATCTTGCAAATAGTTTATTTTAAATCACGATTATTAAATAATTCTTAAAGAATTTCAACTGTTAAATTCATACTTTGCATGCGATACCCACCAATAAAGGGAACTTATGGTTCAAATTTCAAGTTATAAAATTTAGTTAAAAAGAAAAATGTATTTAGCTCTTGTAAATTAAACCTATACCAATTATTTCATTTAAAAGTATTAATGTAGATTTTACTAAACTTTAGAGGGTCATAAAACTAGCGAACCAAAACTGATGATTTGACTATCAACATTTACAGAAAAAAAAGCTTTACCAGAATTCATTAAAAAATGTAGTAGTTGTCATTTGAAAAAATAAAGTTGATTTTGCTATTGGTACACCTGCGTGTCCAAAAATTTTGAAATTGTTATAAGAAAATTGCTTGTTAAAAATAAAGAAACTCGTCTTTTTTCTTTTTAACGAAATTTCATGTCATCGATCCATAACCGTTAAAAATCCCCGCGTACAATGACATAAGATACACCCTGTATAATATGTATATTGTATATATTTTTATTTTAAAGTAAAAATAATCAAACAAATATTTTAAAAAATTGTTTAAATTGAACTTATCATTTGTATATTAAAGATCGTTAACAATGTTGGGAGCTCAATGCGCTTCATTCATTGCGTTATTTGTTTTCGCATACGCCAGTTGGGTGTCAGAATACGATTGCGGTGCTCAAGAAAATGTTTCCGTAGGTTCGTCTAGATGGCTTCGGATGACTATATTTCTATTAAGTTCTACATTGGTGGGAACGTGTGCCATTATTACCTTGGTTAGTTTTTTAAAATGTATTATTATTAATATCTTAGTCTAATTATTTTATATCTTTATTATTTTACGTTTAATTATGTTTTAGCAAGATTTCATGGACATTAATTATACCGAAAGTTTTAAATTGAATAGTACAAATGAGTTATTTTTAAACACCACAAAAATATTGGACACAACAGAAAACCAATTAAATTGGTATTCTTTCTCAGCGGTTTCTGTAAGCTATCTAATATTGTTACGGGATGTATTGGAATGTATACAGTATAATACGAGTGTTTACGTGAAAAAAATATTAATTATAATATACAGTGGGCATTTGGAAAATGGTGGGCTAAGAGTATAACATTTCATTATTATTTGTTTTATTAGGTCTTAAATTTTCTTTTTAAATTCTATGGTTGGACCCGTGCCCCTCTTACACACACCACACGAGAACTATACAATGCAATCATAAATGTAACTGATGAATAAATAGATGAACTGTTGAAAATATTTACAGTGGATAAATATAGATTTATACTATCCTCATATTATATCGAAAATTTGGAGGTATATTATTCTTGTATAAATAACAAAAGTATGTTTTTTTACCAAATTTTTAGAGGAGGGATAGACATTTTTTGCGAAACCGTAATATGGCGTACCAATACTAAAATT
Source organism: Sitobion miscanthi (assembly GCA_008086715.1). NCBI lineage: Eukaryota > Metazoa > Arthropoda > Insecta > Hemiptera > Aphididae > Sitobion > Sitobion miscanthi. Next base: position 7,902,531 of record CM017797.1, read on the forward strand.
ATTATTTACCAATACATCCCTGTATATTTATATTTTAAAACACTAGAACTTACTGTAGGTATCTTACATTTTATTACTTTTAGGCATTTTTATATAGTACTATCCTCACGTTGTCTTTGATATCGGCATTTCTTCGAATTGGTATCACCCTGAAACTTTTCATTATGGTTATCTGTGGATCACTTCATTTGTCTATATACCAAACATTACCTTTATTTCAATATCATTTTATGAACTATAGTGATGAGTAAGCAAAAATGCAATGATTTCAAAGATATACTTGACGTTATAATATGTTGCCATTTTTATTTTTCAAGTGAAATACCATGGCAGATAAAAATGTGGGCTCCAGTTATTCTTTTAGTCATTGTATTTCACATGTTAGACAGAAAAAATGAGTTAGCTGCGCGAACAGATTTCTTATGGAGAGCTAAATTAAAGGTCGAACAAGAAGAAGTGGAAACCATGAGAGGTATCAACAAAATTTTATTAGAAAATATTTTACCAGCTCATGTTGCAGAACACTTTCTTCAAGAACAAGCCCTACAAGTTGGTGAAAAAAAATCAAATCAATTTATTTAAAATGTAATTATTTTGTTTTAATTTTAGGACTTATATCATGAACGTTACAGTTGTATAGCAGTAATGTTTGCGTCAATTCCTAACTATAAAGAATTTTATGATGAAAACGATGTCAATAAACAAGGACTGGAATGTTTACGATTGTTAAATGAAATCATTTGTGATTTTGATAAAGTAATGACAAAATTAAATGTATTCAAACTATTCTGCAATGTTTTACATTTTTTTTTAAGTTCAGGGTAATAGATTTTTTTTAAATCTATACCACTTAAAAACTTATAGTACATTGCAGTAAGACGTTTTTAGCAAGGAAAAATAATAACATTTGTATGATTTTATAGCTACTTTTAAAACCTAAATTTAGTTCAATTGAGAAAATTAAAACTATTGGCAGTACTTACATGTTGGCTTCTGGCCTTAGGCCTGGAAAAGAAGATAACACATCCAAAGTTAGTATTTTTTTTTTAATTGTACTTATTATAATTTAATATTGTTATAACTTAAATAGTGGAATAACAATTAAATTTAAATGTAATATGTAATCAAGTATATATATTATATTTTATCCTAGGATCAAATTGTATTAATCATGAACTTCAAAAAATACATAGAATATATTAATAATATATATTAGTAAATAAGTATATATCCTATACTTCTGTAATGTATCTAATACCAATATATAGGTAACAGCTAAAGTCTGAAATTGGGCAATTTGCACATTTTCCGGATAATCTGTGCATGTTTTTCTTTTCGATTGATTTTGAGTTATAATTTCTTATATTATTTTGGAATATTTTTTTTAAGATAAATAAACCAAGATCTAAATATTTTTCCAATTAATTATTTATTGAAACAGATGCAAAAGTCGTCTTTTGAACACATCATATTGCAGAAGTTCACGTTTAACTCCGAACAAACCTAATTCAATTTCAACTGACGTTATACACATATACTCTTAAGATAAAATAGGTATAATTGAATAATGGACTTAATATTGGTCAATAAACAACAAAAGATCAACAATTGTCAGATTAAGTGCCCGTAATAGTGACTTCATAATATGTTTTTCTTTTGATTGTTACCTACTTTATCCATTCACCCATCAATGGCCAATGTACAGAATAGCCGGTTAATGTACGAAACTATGATTTTAAATGTCGAGTACCTATATACTTTATTCAAGTAGTATGTTTAATGTGCGGATTACTCGAATAATGTGCACATTATCCATAGCCACATTTTGGACTTAAGCCTTAACATACCTATAGGTACATAATATTATATCACGAGATAACGTGTGTATATTATACTGTAATACTGTATAGTATATCTAATACCTATCCGTATTATAATTACATAAATGTATAATTTTCTTTTTTTTGTCGTCATGTTAATTACTTGTAGGTATAAATCATATTATTCTTGTTCGAGTTTACAAGACATATATACCTAATGACAATACTTATACTTATTCAAAACTTGATTATGGTAGATGGTAGACGATGGAAGACCTTTAGGCCTTTTTTTACAACTGTTGTCACTTCTAGGTGTCATAATACTTGTCATATAATATTAAAACTACATTTATAGGCTGCAGTGGACAGGCAGCAAGAGCACAACGTGGTGATTCTGGTTGAATTCGCTATCGCATTGATGACCATTTTAGAACAGATAAATCGAGAGTCTTTTCAACGGTTTAAACTAAGAATAGGATTAAACCATGGTCCAGTCATTGCTGGTGTGGTAGGTGCACAAAAACCACAGTACGACATCTGGGGCAATACCGTGAACGTTGCGTCTCGGATGGACAGTTGCGGGATTATGGGCAGAATTCAGGTATGCATATTATTTTACAGGACAGTTGTTCGTCAATACCTTATCCGCATATGTCTTTGCAAAGCCACAAATCTAAAAATTTATTATGTGGTTTTCTTATTTAGGTCACTGAAGATACGGCTAAGATCCTGATGGCAGCTGGTTATGATTGTGAATGTCGGGGCCCGACGTACGTTAAAGGAAAAGGCACATTAACAACGTATTTCGTAAGAACACAATACGACCAGAAATCGAAATAATGATTTGTTTTGTGATTTTATATGAACGTGAACAATTTAAACATCTACTAAAATTGTATAATAGATTTTTCGTTCACATTTTCCTAGTCATAGGCCAAGGATTCGAGTCAATTAGATAATGATACGTTCATTATATTAATGATTAAAATATAATATTTTATATTATATTTACATATGGACATATGGTACCTATTGTTATTAATAATATAATATAGAATACAGTCTTTAATATAGTACCTATATTGTATTATATTATTATATTGTTAAATTATACAACAATGTGTACCTATGTATGATATTGTTTTGGTATTTTAGAATATAATTTATATCTAACCATTAAAAATTGTACTTAAATTAACCAAATTTACTTGTTAACCAAACAAATGAAATTGTTATTTTAGTTATAATTTTTGTTGTTATTATGTTGAACTATTTAAGTCGTATAACGTATTCATTGATAATTTGTTTAACATAATACTTATACATACCTATATTTTATAGAACATGTATCATGTATGTGTTATAAAATGTTAAACTATCATAATATACACTCGTAGACATTTAAAAACAAAGAATATAATTCTGGAATAGTAAAAATAAATTTAACTCTATAGTCTGTTGGTAGTTGGTACAAATCTTCTAGATATATGATATGGAATCATTTTGAAGTTTATCCAAACAAAATATAGAAAACATTAATTGAATAATTTGTATCTACGGTAATGCCACGATTTAATAATAATATAATATACTATCTTAAATCGTGGGTAATACTAATACACTGTTATCACTTTATCAGATCTTTTAAATTGATATAAGTAGTGATTAAATTGTACTAAAATATTAAATCATACCTAATTTTAAAATCATAACTATTGTTTTGTATAGGTCTCTGCATCGTTCTAATGTAAATTATTTTTATATATTACAATTATTGTATCTAAAAAAGAAATGATGAAATAATTAAATGGTTAAATTAATAACACACGGCATACGCCATTATATTCTAGTTACCTAATAATTATTAATTTATTTGAATGTTAATTATCTGAATATCTATAATATTTTAGAAAGAGGATAGAAGTTTTACAACATCTTATAGTTTATACGAAATTTGTATACGTTAAATTTACAGATGACTTTTTTTACCCGGAGTTATCTCAATTAATTGAAGTGTTTTTGTAAAATATATTATAAAGTATATAAGAGTATATTTATTTACATATTATAAACGGCATACCTATCTATGCCAAATTACACAGAAAAATGTATTCATTTTTTGGTTCACTAAATTGTGATTGTCCAATCTTGGGCCACTATCAGTATACCTAAGTACATATTTAATCATATTTAAGGACCCATTAGCTTTATGTTGATTCACTAAATGTTAAGTGATTATTTATGGAACCCGGCACTATCATTTTAAATTTTAAAATAAATAATATCTATATATTAATATCTATAGATACATAATTGACATATTTAAATTTAGACTCATCAACGATTTATTGTAGCCTCTAGGTACCTATACTGTATTGTCATTTGTCATATTATCAGCAGCTTATTAAAGATAACAATAAAGATATAATATATAAGTGCCTATACTACTATAATCGAGTATAATCCTCTTGTTCACTTCTTCAAACGTCATCGTACAGTAAGTATCTACGTACCATAAGGTGTTTAAGTTATATTTTATTATATAATCGTATGTCTTATTCTAAAGCGCAATTCAATCAAATTCACTTTTCACCAAAGTTCAAACTTTAAACTTCTAATTTTAAAAATATGTTATGAACACGGTAAGCACTTTAGTACCTACTATACAATAGTAGTATTTTAAAATTGCTCTATCCTCACATTCACATAAATAATAATTGATTATCATTATTAAATTAACATCTACCTATGAGGATTATACCATATGAGGCGCATAGAACCACAACAGCTTAACCCACAAAAAATCAAATTCTCTTTTATGTGATAAATCGTTTCAGATTGATATAATATTTGAAATCCACTATGGCCTATCCCTCAAAAAAAATTATTCGCTAGATGGCAGCACATAATTCGTTTTGGCATTGATAATTAAATTATTATTTTCAGTGCTAAAATGGCCTAACCCGTTGATAGCGGGTTAGGCCATTTTAGTTTTCAAATTAATTTGCCGCCAATATGTTAGGCAACTGATAAAAAAATAATAAAGTTATCATTATAATGTTATTTTCAATCTGTGAATCTTATCTAATAATAGATTATTAATTGGTATTTGGTACACTAAGTCCTACAAGGTTAAGTAGTGAACTTGTACTGTTGTACTAAATTATCTTTTATACATTAATTTAATATAGAATTTATTGAGATTTTACCATAATTTTCCAAAAGTTATTAAAAAACAATGGATGAGGAGGATATAAATTATGTTTTAGAAGCAGGTAAGAAACAAACATAAGATAAATAGTTTAAAATAAATATTGTTTATGCATAGTTTATAATAATTTATTCTAAATAAATATTTGTAAATAGATTCTGAATCAGACTTTTTTGAGGATTCTGGATCTGACTATATACCTGATGGTTATGATTCTAACAGGTCACACGTTAGTGACTCTGAGGAAGAAAGAGCTGAAAATAATTCAAACGATGTGAATAATTATGTTTTACAAACAGGTTAGAAAATAAAAATAAAATTAAAAATAATAGTTTATGCTTAATATTCATAATTACTGACTGTTAATAGATTCTGAAACAGTATTAGACAGAAGAAATGAAAATTTGGAAGGTGAACCTAGGATTGTTTCTAAAAAGAGAAAACAGAATAAAGACACTTGGGTTAAAAATGTAAGAAAAATTAAAAAGCTTCGAGGTGAAAGCTATACTAGTTCAAGGGGAAAGTTAATGCCACCAAAAACATTTTTACCAGTAGTATGTAAGTGTTTCAATAAATGCCATAATTTAATCCCAGATTCAAAACAAAAATATCTCAATTCTATGTTATTTCAAATGGATAGTTATGATTTACAATCAGCTTTTCTATTTGGTTTGATAAAAGTTATTGACAAAAAAAGAAGTTATACAAAAAATCAAGACACTTCAAGAAGAAAATTTACAAGAGAATATTATTTGCCAGTAGAAAATGGAAAAGATGAAAAAGTGTGCAAAGATTTTTTTAAAAAATTATTTTTGTTATCTGATGGTCGAATATCAAGACTCGTTAAGTCCAAAATGGTTTCTAATACTCCACCAAGGGACAAAAGAGGTAAACACACTCCGTTCAACAAAACTGATAACTTGAAAATTGCTGAAATAAAAGAATTTATCAACAAATTTCCAAGCTATGAGTCCCATTACTCCAGGATAAAAAATTTGAACAGAAAATATTTATCTCCAAATTTAAATTTAAAAATGATGTACAATCTTTATAAAAATGATAGCTCAAGCCCTGTATCATTTTATATTTTTCAAGAAATTTTTAACAAGCAATTTAATTTGCATTTCCACGCTCCTATCTCAGACAGCTGTAAAAAATGTGATACATTTAACATGAAATTAAAGTTTTCAAATGATAATGAGGAAAAAGCTGTGTTGGAAAATGAAAGAGAACTTCATCAAAGAAAAGCTGATAGTGCTCGTGAAGGACTGCAACTTGATGGAATTAGAGCAAAAGGAAATGACAATATCACGTGCATTGCATTTGATCTTATGAAGACCTTAGCAACTCCTGTCTTGTCAACTGGCATATGTTACTATAAAAGGCAATTATGGACATATTGCTTTGGAGTTCATAACCTTGGTAACAATAATGTTATTATGTATGTTTGGGATGAATCCATTGCATCAAGAGGACCTCAAGAAGTAGGATCTTGCATCTTACATTATATAAAAAATTATGTTACTTCTCAAAAACTTATAATGTATTCTGACCAGTGCGGTGGTCAGAACAGAAATATTAAAATGGCTGTTCTGTGTAATTATATAGTTGCAAGTCCCTCATTTACAGTAAATGAAATAGATCATAAATTTTTATTTAGTGGGCATTCGTTTCTACCATGTGACCAAGATTTTGGTCTGATAGAGAAACAAAAAAAATTTCATTCTGAAATTCATGTACCAGATGATTGGAAGTCAGTGATAACATCTGCTAGGAAAAGAAATCCATTTCAAATTGTCAATATGACAAAAAATGATTTTTTTTCAACCAAGTCCCTGGAGAAGCAAATTACTAATAGAAAAATTGATACAACAGATCAGAAAGTAGAATGGCTTAAAATACAATGGTTAAATTATAAAAATGACCAGCATTTTAAATTTAACTATAAATATTCCAACAATTCTGATTTCCCATTTAATAGTGTTTATATTGGTAAAAGAATATCTAAAATTGAAGATTATACTGGAATGTTAGATCTATTGTATCCCAATGGGCATACAATAACCGAAGCAAAAAAAAAAGATTTGTTAGATTTACTTGCATTTATACCACCAATAAAACATCAATTTTATAATAATCTTAAAGTTGATAAAAATCATGATGAAGATTATCTAGATCCAAACGAAGATGAACATAGTGTCTAAGTAACTTGCAACCATAAAAATTGGTTTTTAAAAATAATATTTTATTATTATTATTACCCATTATTATTAAAATGTATATGATTTTAAATTATATTATTAAGTTTAAATTTATGATTTTTAAAGGTTTATAAGAGTTCACTGACATTAATATTATTTAAGTTTTTCGCCCAGTGTTATTAGTTTGTTTTTATTTTTAATTGATTTTTATTTGAAGACTGATAATGTGATTTCAATAATTATTATTAATCTGAAAGATCTCAGAGTTTTTTCATTAAAAAAATATTAATAAATGTATATGATTTTAAATTATATTATTAAGTTTAAATTTATGATTTTTAAAGGTTTATAAGAGTTCACTGACATTAATATTATTTAAGTTTTTCACCCAGTGTTATTAGTTTGTTTTTATTTTTAATTGATTTTTATTTGAAGACTGATAATGTGATATCAATAATTATTATTAATCTGAAAGATCTCAGAGTTGTTTTCATTAAAAAAATATTGTAAATAGATAACTATTGTTTTTTTTTTTTTTTTTTAGTGTCCTTGTTGATTTAAGTAATTTGATGAAGAATAAAGTCTTAATATTTTTCTTTAAATAATATTTATGTACATTACAAAGAAACTGATTAATGAAAATGAGTATAGAAGTAAATTCAAATTGTATATGTTTTTTGCACTAAGCTCAGAACACTAATTTTATCATGTGATGAAAATATTATAAACATAAAAATATATTTCAATCATCAATTATATTTTAATTGTATACTACAACTTGAAACCAGTACAATCAAGTTAATATTATTAAAAGAATCAGATTAAAGTAAATAACACATTTTCAATGAACCGACCTAACCCACCTGACATTGCATATAATAAATATTTTTCAAAATATTGAGTGGCCTAACCCACATTAAAACTTAACCAATATTAAGTGGGTTAATGCTTTATAGATGGTTTTAAAGGCAAGGATTTATAATATATTTAGTGTGAGTTTATTTTCTATAAGTGGATTTTATAAGAAAAAAAATTTTTTTGAAAAATAGTCAAATCTATAATTGCCCATAATGTATAAAAGCACTTTTGTGGGTTAAGCTGTTGTGGTTCTATGCGCCTCATATATACCGAGAATAAACGTTCCGACAAAATATAGCCCCCCTATTATTTGATCATTTAAATTGGATTCGATTAACTATAAACTATAATTTATAATAGTTCAATAACAATCAATAAATCGTAATTTATGTATTGATACGTTACATTGGATTATAAAATCTGAATAATATAACTTATATAATATTATAGCTATTACTGAAATATTGATAAAAAAATTGAAATGTTGTTAAGTCCAGGCGCTAGTAATAAACCTTTTGTAAAATAGTTCCTTTTTTATATCTTATTGATTAGGTTTTTAATAGATATTGAATGCACGTGGCAAGTCGATTAAAACAGTAAATTATTATCTTAAATCGTGATTAAAAAACAGAGATGTTAGTGCGTCTGTTTTTGAAAAATGGCGGTAAAGTCACCACTCTACAACCAAGGAGGTTGGAAACGCACTCAGATCATATGGTATTCCTTCGTCGAGACGTGTTACAACTTGCTCAGTAGTTGCTCGGACGAACGTTGTAACGACAAAAGCACGGCTATCAGCTAAAGCCGTGGACAAAAGTAAACATTGATAGTGCGATAGATAATGCAATTGAAATATACATACAAATATACGATACCTATGTCTATACTCTATTGTAGTGTCAATCGACAATCGCGATTTAGACGGTTCCGCGGTGCGTAAGGCCGTCAGGGTCTTCACTCTTCGATCAGTCTCCTCCCCGTGTCGGAGGCCGCACGTATCTCGTCGCCATAGTCAGTCACAGTAATTCACAAACGATCAACCATACGAAACAGGTAAGATATTGGAATTTATTGTGTGTTTTGTTTTGGTACACAGAAAGTGTACGCGCGCGCGCTCTCCGCTTTTCCGCGATTCAAATGCCGCAGCAGCGGTGATACGCGTGTAAAGGGGGAAAACGGTGGGAATCGAAAATCAATACCGCTCGAAAACTGCGAAAACAGAAACACCCTGACCTACTTGTCCGGGGACGTCGCTCTTGTTTACTGCAATACCCGCGATTGTTTTTGTATTAACTGTAAACATAATATTTTTTTATTGAGACCCTTTGTTTTTGGTTTTTATTCTTACCACGAGTGCGTCAAATGTCAGTTCTGTGATATAGTACATTATTGTTATTTTAGTTGTTGTAAACAGTTGCATGCACAAGAGTGAATCCATAGACAAAACAATAGATTTTTGAGGCCACTAGAGAAAAACTAATACTAAATACTAATATGATCGGTGTCGTCTATCGGAGTCGCGTGTTTGTCACAAGGCAGGTGTTTGTCAGGGTTTTTTACAACTGTATTAAGGTACTCTGACGGTTTGAATTTCTATTTTGCTCCCAATGTGCATCGATTTGAAATGTAACTGTTTTCATGGTTTTATGAATACTAATTTTAGAATAAACCTCGACTAACTTGACATTGACCAATTTAATATAGGTACTATTATGCATGCCCAATATCTAAAATTAAAATTCCTTCTTGAAACTAAATTTATGCCAAAAAGTTTTATTCGCTAGTTCTTTTTTTCAATTCCATAAATTAGGAAATCATTATACCTATACAATCAGTTAATAATTGGTTATAATTATAATTTAGTAGGAAGGTTACAAATTCATAAACAAACATAAATATATTCTGTTGATTAAATGAGTTTTTATTTTATAAGGTATAGCCATTTATAAGCTTGTTAATTTTTATGTTTTAATAATATACTAATTAACTGATGTATTAACTTAAAATGTTTCTTTTATTTTAAAACTTATAAAATTAACCTTTTTTTTTTTGAGGTGTAAATAACTCTATTTTTTTCATAAATATAAGAAGGTACCTTCAAAATTATAATTATTTACCTGTGCCTAGGTAGGAAAATATTATATAATTTTTAATAATAAGACTAGGCTATAAAAGTATAATAAATTAGCACATAACAATATTCTATTCATTATTCTATTATTCATATACTAACCTATCTACATAATAAGAAAATTGTTACAATGCTACAATACATTTGTTGCACAACCTTTTATTAAACATGTTTATTTGAATAAGGTGTGCCTACCTCTGACTATTTTTGTCTTGTTCTCGTTCTGTCCTTATAGAACAATTTTAATCAACAGAATCCTTGGGTTTTTCTTTTAAACTAGTTCTATATTATAATATAATATTATTAAATTTACTATGTATCTAACTATCATATCAAGGCTATATAGTTGTAGTACAGCCGCAGACTATAAAATAGTATAAATATTATTTTCATATATATAGTCTATGGTATAATGTTAAGAATGTTATCCTATGTATTATTTTAAACTACAGTCTATTCTTGGTAACTCATGATAGCATAAAATTCTCTAGAAAAAAAAACAACTTTCCAATTACCTATTATAATATTTATGTTATTGTCAATGTGTTGTGTTCAATAATTCTAATTTATTTCATTTCTTTGGAGCTTTAATTTACCAAAAGTTGACTGACCCAAAATGTGGGTGACCCTTTTTTACCCCTATTAATAATTTTAATTTATTGCCTAACACCATAATTTTGTAGCTAGTCTAACCAAAGGAGTCGACTTATCTAACAGCATGGCTACCAAATCTAGTCTAAGATCAAAGTGGGACGAGTTTGTGGACTCTTCTACAGCTACTGCTGTTGAACTTTCTGGTACAAACCAAATGTCAACTGGGGTTCGAAATGTTGTTGGTTGGCTTAAACAGGTATATTTTATTTACAAGGATATTTACTTTAACAAAATGTTGAGTATAACTGAACAATTGAATTTATGTGTATAATATTTATACTAGTTAGTTAACTTAAGGTATAATTTACTAAAAATATGCTACCTATCTGATGATATTTAAACTGTTATTCATAGCATGTACATGAATTGCATTTTTAATATATAATTATATAAGTTAAGCAAGCAATCAAATAGTTTTGTTTATTCTTCTGTATGACTACAATACTTTTTGTATAAAACCAGTGCACCTGCAGTTCCATAAGCCCCTATATAATGGTTGTTAATTTGACAAATTTAACAAATTAGTTTGAAAATTAGCAATTTTAATAATTTGTTAGTTTAAATTAAGTATAATATGTGGTAACTTAATCATTATTTTATTTTTTTAACAGCAGTATGAGAAAAATTTTTTTAAATTTCATGAAATTCATATATTTTTTAGGTTATAATAATATTAATAAGTAATTTGTCTTGTTTATTTTGATAAAATAAATAATGTCGAGTTATATATTATATAATTATAGTTTTTGAAATTTTAGTTATATAAAAGTATTAAGAAAAATTATTTGAGAATTTGAATAATAAATTGTTAAACTTAATACAAGCATGGGCGTAAATAGGATCCTCAAATGCATAGTGTTTGAACCCAAGTTTCAAAAACTAAAAGTGAGAGACAAGTCTTCTACCCACTACATACACTCAATTTTATCTATGATACAATTCAAAAATATCAAAAATTAAATGTATATTTATTTATTGAATTTTTGTATAAATGTATACAGTTTTATACTGTCATAAAATATAAATACTTATAGTATATACATTATATAGAAATATTATGATTGCATACTTCTTTCCTTCTCAGAAATCTTGATTATAATATGTTCATTATCTATTTTGTTAGATCACTCTTTTTCTAAGTTTATAAATTATAATTTAACAGCAGTGGCACCAAACTAAAAATTTTTGCTAAGCAAAATCTAAAATTTTTATCCCACCACAACTTTCCAGCCATTTAAATTTAAGAAGTGAAGCAATCGCTTCACATAATATGAGTTCAGCGCCATTGTTTATTATAATAAAGATTATGTATATTATATATTAAAATATCTTAAGGAGGGCTTAAGATAGCTCAAGGAGGGTTAAGCCCTCCTAAGTCTCTCCCCTATTTACATCCATGAATACAAGGTTACAAGGTATTTGAGTATTTCTTATAATTATACAACATATTTCGCTAAAAGCTGACAAAGTAATCGTGATAGTTAAAACTAGAAAAATTATCTTAATTATCAATATAGATACTAGCAAATCAAGCTCTATTCAAAATAATTTTTTAGTATAATGAATAAATGATCATTGTTTTGAATGTATAATCTTAATACAAGACTACTGTCAATATTGGTATTTGTTGTTTTTCAGTACCCTGTATTTATATTTAATCATTATTTGTAGATACTCTACTCCAATTTAATTTATCTTTTATCTAAATCGTTCTGCTTTACGAAATTATATTCCGTGTATAATTAGGCAGATAAGAAGTATTATTATGATTCATTGCCTTATTTTATTAAAATAGCTAGTTATCACATTTCAGGGTACATTATCTTTTTAATCAGAGCAGTTGCTGTATAATTTTTATGAAAATGTAATTAAATTATTTTGTATTTTTATCATATTTAGGCATCATTAGAAGTACAGCACGCTAGTTTACGAACTCTAAGTACAATGACTGATCATATATCTGGTGCAACTCCACCTCTAATAATTCTTCACTTCAATGACGTCTACAATGTTGAACCAAGAGATCAAGAACCATGCGGAGGTGCTTCCAGGTTTTCAACAATGATCAAATCATTTGCTCACCAACAACCTATGATATTATTCAGCGGAGATGTGTTTTCTCCCAGCATATGTTAGAATAAACATTTTAAATTTATTTTAAAACTTGTTTAAACAAATTATAAATATTTTCAGTAAGCACATTTACTAAAGGTGAACAAATGTCAAAGGTGTTAAATGAACTCGGTACACAATGTGCTGTTTTTGGTAATCACGAATTTGGTAAGTTATTAAAAATTGATTTGATTCATAATGGCTAACCGGTAACCTATGTTTTGTTTTTTAGACTTTGGCCTTGAAGTATTATCAGAACGTGTTTCTGAAACTAAATTTCCATGGCTGATGTCCAATGTTGTTGATAACGAGACTGGTAGACCTTTAGGAGATGGTAAAATCACACATCTTTTAGATTGGCATAATAAGCGAATAGGACTAGTAGGCTTAGTCGAACGTGAGTGGTTAGACACTTTAGCTACTATCGACCCAGAAGAAGTAACATTCATAGACTTTGTGCAAGCTGGCCGGTCTTTAGGAAAACAACTTAAAGAAGATGGCTGTGATTATGTTATAGCTCTTACACATATGCGCATGCCAAATGATATTAAATTAGCTGAAAATGTAGATGAAATTGATTTAATACTTGGTGGTCATGATCACAATTATGATATACGAGAAATCAATGGCAGACATATCATCAAAAGCGGAACTGACTTTAGAGAATTTTCTAAAATCACTATCAACCTTGATGAGCCTAACAATTCAATTGAGGTGAAAAGAATAGAAATCACTAAAGATATTGAAGAAGATGTTGCCATGAAAGAAATTTTGGATTCTTACTTAGGTTTGTAACCAATAATTAGTTATCATTGCTTATAATGCATGTAATAATTCAGCCACTAATAAAAATCTAAAAATCTACTGCATACTTATTCTGTTCGTTACTCTTTTTGAAAAATTTAAATACATTCTCACTTTAAAATTCCATGACACATTTTCATAATCTTGCACACAAAAATAGGGACAGTAGTAATCTTATAGACAAGTCTTTATGGTATATGCGTTATAAATAATTGTACATCAACACACATATTTTATTAAGATTAATACTAATTGGATGTTTTCCAAAGACCCTAGTCCTAATGAGCATAAGTCTCATTCATAAGATTGCGTAGTTAATCACAGCTCATTTGTTAGTGTAAAAATATAAGGGCAGCAAGTATTTTTAGATTGTTTTATGAAAGAATTAACAAATTTGAATTTATCAGCTCACTAGTATAATTGCTGAATCTAAGTTAAAATTAATTATATCAGCATTTTGACAATTCTGCTCAGCTAGTGATTTTATTGTTTAAATTCTAATATTACTTTAATTATTTTATTTGTGTCTATCATGATATTTATTTTATAATGTATTAAAGATTTTTTAATTGTAACCAACAAAATAAATGTCTTTAAAAATACTTTTATTTCTATTATTCTCTTTGGTAACATAAACTTAATGAATAATGACAATAGCTCTTTTAGCTGTCTATTTTTTTTAAAAATACTTGTTCTTTTTTGAATGTATTTATTTAGTGTTTAGTTATCTAACTAAGATCCACACAAGACAAAAATAATTTAAAGTTACAAAATGTAGTATAATGTACTATAAAAACACTACTAAAAGTAAATAAAAATGTTTGTACAATTTTTCAGGAACAATAGAAGGAAAAATGAGTGAAGTATTAGGTGCATTCACTGTTGAATTAGATGGCCGTTTTAGTCAAATTAGAACTGGAGAAACGAACCTTGGAAATTGGGTGTGTGATGTTCTATTAGCAGCTACAGGAGCAGACTTGGTAATTTTGAATTCAGGAACTTTTAGATCAGATCGTATTCATCCTCCTGGAGATTTCACTTTGGGTGATCTAGTTAATGTTGTACCAATGCAAGATCCTACTATTGTCATATTAGTAACAGGTAAATAAAATGTTTCACATATTGTGTATAATAATTTCATTATAATGGAATGCGTGTAATTGATTCTTCTTTTATTATGTATCTGATATATAAATAAATTATTCTATTAACATAATGTGTTTAGGACAACAAATTTTGGAAGCATTGGAAAATAGTGTTTGTAAATATCCTAAAACAGAAGGACGATTCCCTCAAGTATCTGGAATTAGTTTTGGTTTTTATCCAGAAGCAGAACCTGGCAAAAGAATTGAACCTGATTTAGTTAGAATAGGAGACGAGTATCTTGTTCCTGATCAGTCTTACAAGTTAGCTACCAAATGTTATTTACATAATGGTTGTGATGGGTATACAATGTTAAAGAACTCTCCCATTATTGTATGTTTGTATTTTATCCTGTAGTAATGGTATTTTATATTTTACCATAACTTTTGCTTTTTGTATTTAGGTAAATGATGAAGAATGTCCTGAACTAGGATTAGCTATCCAAAACCATTTTTCCGCTATACAAATGCGGCAAGGTAAATCACGCCGATTATCCAAACACAGGCAAAGCTTAGTCACACTTTCTCGAAGGTTGGTTTACTTGTGGTTCAGGTTATTATGTGTTTATAATATATATATGTATTTATGTGTATACATTTTATTAATTAAATTAACTGTAAATAGACATAGTTTGGTGAAGTCAATGGAAGGAAATGAATGGGAAGGTGGGCCGTCACCACTTAGAAGAGGTTCACTAACGTCGCCAAGTTTATCCATCCATCATCATGGTTATTCACATTCTCCATCACCACCATCTACTCATCATTTTCACCATCATCATCACAAAATAAATAGGCGTGCTAGCTTTGATGATCTAGAACAGCAAACTTGTCAACTATCACCAAAAGTTCAAAATAGAATTGTTAAACTTACTCCACAGCTTAGGGAAGAGATGTTAATGGATCGGCAACGTTTGGAAGATGAATCTGTTATACAGGAGGTTGATGAATTAAACAATTCTCCTCAAGGTAGTTTTGACCACTCATAAACTCCATAAACAGTCCCAGTAGTATTTATATTGTTAAATTATTTCTTGTTCCTTTTCAATCCAAATCATTAAGTAGGCAATTTACCATTTCCATATTATTAATCCATTCTACGCTATTCTATTATTGTTTTTAATTTTTATTTCTGACCAATTATTCATCAACCATTTAATCAAAACTATTTTCAATTGAATTAATACATTGTAAAACGAAATAAAATTAAGCCAGTTGGTATTTAGTGAACATTAAACTTAACATGTCCAGCCTTAAACAATGTCCATTTATTACATACAATATTTTGGAAATATTCTAGTCACAAAGACTTATAATAATAAATTGTATTTTTTATAATATTATAGTTTATTCATATTTTATGGGATTACTTGTTTTTATTAAAATTTTAAATTTATGTAATTATTGTTATTAAATATTTTTACTTTACATTGTTTTTAATGTTATTAAAATTGTTGACTAGGTATTAATTTATTATGTTATTACTTATTATTAAAAATATGTTGAGAGTTTGTTCATTATTTTTCAAACTTTTGTGTTAATAAAAGTGTATTTATTTGCTCATAAAAATAATTTGTTATATATGTTTGCAGAGTTGAGAATAGTTGAATTTATCAACCTAATATTTATTTACATAAATGTTTTTGCTAAGAAAATCGAATAATTAAAAAAAAATCTGATTCTGAAGGTTATTACTTTTTAAATATCGATGTTAATTTCTAGATTTTGTTATAATACCAGTGAAAATGAAGAAAATGTAAAACAAACTCTAAATATTGAATATTGGAATTTTATTTAAGAGATGGCAGACGTGTTTGTGGCGCCCCCCATATGATTTAAATCTTGAAAGGGATTGAGGTTTTTAGCTAATTTTAAAACTTGGCTTGCAAATGCATGCATATATTTGTGCTAAATATTCATAATAAAAATGTCCCTATTTATCCACCTATATGGCTATATTTATCTATACTAATATTATAAAGCTAAAGAGTTTGTTTGAATGCGCTAATCTCAGGAACTGAGAATAGAAGGTTGAAAATTTAGGTTTGTGTGTACTTTTTAATGCCACATTATAAAAAAATAAAAAAAAATTTAGGGGTGGACAACCCTTATCACCTAAGGGGAATGAAAAATAAATAGTAGCCGATTCTCAGACCTACTGAATATGCATATAAAATGTCATAAAAATCGGTCAAGCCGTTTCGTAGGAATATGGTAAACAAGGCCGTAACCAGGGGGGGTTTTAGGGTTCAGACCCCCCCCCTCCGAATTTTTTTTGAAATAAGATTGAATAGTATTAATTGCCTATTATATTTGAAACTTGTACATTGTACATCTCACAGTGATTACAAAACACAATAAATAAAACGGTATATTTTATATTTTTATCGTGTTAGATAATGTACGATAACTAATCTTAATAAATATACTTACGTAAAACCTAATGTATAGCTCACATCACGGTCTTAAGGTACGGTTTCCAAGGCGCGACAAGTCGCTGCGACCTGAGGTCACAACGACATGTCGCTGCACATTTTTTCTGGCATGGTTTGCAAGGCACGACATATCGTGGCGACCCGTTTATTTTTTTTTTTTGATCAGACGATCACCAATATTTTGTCAGTATACTTTCTGATTTGCTTAAGGACACACGTGAGTAGTGCTGCGTTCTTACATATTTAATTATCATATATTATTTAAATCCGGAAGTTTAAATTAATTCAATATGGAGCAGGAGAACGTTTTGAATGTTATTTTTAATAACAATAACATACTTACTCTTCTGTTAGATGAAGAAAATAAACATTATTTTTTCTGATCTGGTGAAGACAAAAAGAAATCCTACCGATAAAATATTTAAAAATCGTGCTTCTGAGGGATTTTTTGAAATATTAATCAACAAGCATTTAAAAAATAATGAAATTAAATTTCGTGATTTTTTTCAAATTAATCATGATCAGTTTGAGTTTCTGTTATTGTTAGTGGAAAAAGAGTTGACCGTACAGCCTAGCAATGGAGTGAGGAAACCAATTTCACCGGCAGAAAAATTAGCTGTAACTTTGAGGTAGGTACATAATGCACTACATTTTTTGGTTAGGTATTTATTGATAAGTAATTGTGTTTTATAGCTTTTTAAATAGATATCTTGCAACTAGCGAGTCCTTAAGATCGCTATCATTCGCATTTCGTATAAGTCATTGTTACTTATCTAATATAGTAAAAAATACACTGAACATTTTGAAAATTAAATTGGTGTCACTTTTTTTAAAAAACGCCCATACCATTGATTTTAAACAAACTGCAACAGAATTTGCTTATAAATGGAATTTTCCTAATTGTATCGCCGCTATTGACGAAAAACATATTCGTATTCGAAGTCCGGGTAACTCGGGGTCATTATTCCACAATTATTAAGACTTTTTTTCCATTGTTCTGGCGATGGTGGATGCAAATTATAAATGTATTGCTGTTGATGTTGGATCCTTTGGAAAAGAAGGAGATAGTGGAATATTTTTGAAATCCAACATGGGACAACAAGTTTTAAATGGCTCATTCGGATTTCCGGAGCCTTGTAAACTTCCTGGGTCAGATAAGATAGTGCCTCATGTAATAGTAGACGATGAAGCTTTTCGTTTACACAAACATATAATGAAACCGTACATCAGAAAATCTGCAAGAGAAAATTATTCAAAAGCCGTCTTTAACTATAGGTTGAGTCGTGCTCGAAGAGTAACGGAGAATGCATTTGGGTTGTTGAGTCAAATATTCAGAATCTTTTATCTGCCAATTAATTTGGAGACGACTGCCATTGACGATCTGGTATGGGTATGTTGCTGTCTACATAATATGCTATGTGAGGGATATCTAGAGACAAATAAACGGCCATTCTTTGAATTTTATACTGCAGAGCAAACACCAAATAACAATATGATACCAATTTCTCGTCGAGGTGATTTTTCAAGTATTGAAGGTTTTGAAGTAAGAGATTTATATAAAAAATGTTTCAACAATGAAGGAGCTGTTTTTGGCAACCAAGCAATTGAGATTTAGCTGAAATTTTTTAAACAAGTTATGTTCAATTTTGTTGTCAAAGGAAATATTTTTATTGTCTTTAAATGAATATAATTAACTGTATTCTTCGAGCCTCGGACAGGATAGTGTAATTTTACTGTATTCGATTTGAATGCAATGTTCGCATTCGATAAAAAACGATTCTGATCAGACGAGAGAATCTTTTTTATTTAATTTTATTCATTTCTATGGTGATAAACAAAGCGTTTTAAGAACAGCTTAGGAACGATTTATATAAATAGGTAATTTATATAATAATAACTAGCAGACCCGTCGAACTCCGTTTCGCCACCAGATTCGTTTTAAGTAACGTTGTAATTTTTTTTGTTATATATTTGAAAAGGAAAATATTTATTTCATTTCACAACAGTAATAAATTCATTACAATTACCTACTAAAATGAAGTGTTATTTAATTGTTTCATTGTAGTGCTCTTTGGTAAACCACATTTTTTGTTTTTTTGTCTGTCGTTAACACAAACAAAGCGGATGGTTTCCCAACTCGTGAACACGCAACGTATAACTGTCCATGTGAAAAACAATGATTTTCCAAATTTATCCCGCAAACACTAAGCGATTGGCCTTGCGACTTATTAATTGTCATTGCGAACGCAAGGCGAACTGGGAATTGCAAAGTTATATTTTCCAAATGCACTGCTAAATGTACAACTGTAGGATATCTTTCATGAATTTGAAATGACAATAATCGCCACAGTGCTTCATTAGTACTGACGTATCTTCCCATTTGGAAGTTGCTGATTTCGTCATTCACATTTTCCGACGCAATACCAAACACAGCCATGTCGCTGCCTTTTGTGACGTACTTGCACAAATATTTGATTGATTTTGCCGAATGACAACTCTCAACGTTTGCATGTGTTTCGAAAATTCGTGATAGCAGCGGGCAATATGGTACAATGAATTCATTTCCGATCTCAACCTCTTTATTTTTAACTTTAACTCTGATAGTTCGACCGTTATCTTCTTTTGAACGCCGACGATAAACTGGATATCCATCGTTCCCTGTGACTGTTTCAGCAACTAACGGTCGCGGATATCGTTTTGTGCACTTTCCATCAGCCATGCAAGGCGATAATGGATTTAATGCACCGCACGGTCCATGCACCATCTGTGTCGTCACAATGTCGTGTAGACGGGGATCAGTGACTGGATCAGGAATTTCAGCTGATATGATGTCATCAACTTCATTAGAATGTAATTTGTTCAGCAACCAAATTAGGATATGAGCATGCGGTAGTCCACGCTTCTGCCATTCCACCGAGTACATATAACAACGTGTGTCACCAAAAACTCGATACTTACTAAGCACATCCATCATAACCTTCAGTTTTTGCTGAAATACTCTGGCGATTATGTCATGGCGATCTTGCGGTTTTTGACCCGGTTCCAACTCGCGTTCAATTTCCGTCCACTTCGGATTGCATGTGACCGTAATAAATAAATCCGGAGTTCCATAATTTCGCACGTACGTCATAGCGTCTTGAGCGTATTCGTGCATGTGGCGTGGGCTTCCGATATAAGTTGATGGGAGAACCGTCAGTCGTCCAATATTCTGAACATCACCATCTGAATGAATAGCATCACGCAAGTGTATATAGTCCTCAGATCGTAGCTTTGGCTGATTGAATCTGATGAACGCTAAACGTTCTGTCTCGACTTTGACATACATGTCGACGGCGAATTGCTGGAATAGCCGACCGCACTTCAGAATGACATTCTCCTCATGTGTACGAATCATCATACGATACGCATAGTAATTCATTGCGCTTAGATTTTTATTATTCGTTGATACTCCTGAAATTAAATGAATGATTAATGGAAACCAATAAAAGTAATAATGGAAATAATTAGTGTTTGAATATTGTACCTGTAATTGGATCGACCATCTTCAACGTGATGTCGTATCCGTCTTGCCCTTGCCAATAAATGATTGGATATTGTAACGCATCGTACAAACGATGTGTCTCGTTTACACGATGCATGATATTGCTTCTTCGCTGAACGACAATGTCTCGTGATTTAGTTGGATCGCCAACAATAATTGCAGCAACATCATTAACGGTGGGTGCATTGAATCTTCGCACATGTTCACCTGTTGGAGTACAATCCGCTCTTATGACAAATTTGTGCGTATCCGATGGCATTCGTTCCAATGCTGTTTTGAACATATTAACCACAGCATTATTAGCGTGAAAAAATGCTTGCAACTGTTCAATAATTCGTCTCTTTAACTGTTGTGCTCCCTGTATATTGCACCGCACGTTCAGCTGATCCACCATCGACGAAATGAAATATATTTGCAGAAATTGATGCGGTTCATCTGGTGTGGTTGGCACCATTGAACCATGCAAATGATATATTGACCTTGTATCTGTAATTGCAAATAATCATTAAAATTTGTTCATGAATACATTTTAAATCGTGTGATGGTGTAGTGTGTGGTGTATATGAAGTTGTTATGTGTTGTAATTATGTGTTGGTTATGTGTGTTGTATCTTTTACCTTGCAAGTCGGCATGAAGCCGCCTTCTCGAATGATATTAGCTCCAAAGGAAGTCATGCGAAAGCAGTTATTGTATTCAAGGATGTGTTTAAGAAAATGGCTTGAATCGGGATCACTTCCATCAAACAATGTTTTCAGTGGCTGTGGTGGTGTAAGTAAAGGATCCAGTTTGACTTTTCCATTTGCGCAGCACAATCCAACCGTTTCTCTTTTGAACTTTAACGCATTGCAATATCTGCATATAGTCGTCATTCGTCCAACATCAAAATTTTCATCATCACTGTAGTTCGCAGTGGGATCATATTGGAATGCCAAGCGATTGTATGATGCCAATGATCTTCGTGTGCTCACGCGATGTCTCAATCGGTCATTTTCTCTTATTATATTTTGTCTTTCTTCTCTTAAGTTCCTTGAATAGACTTGTTGCTGGCTTGCATGTCTTGTGCGGCGGCCGATGTTCGAACGTCGTTCTCTAGGCATTTTGGACTATGGACAGAGTGTTGAATTTAACTTCAAATGCACGATCCACATAATTTACACTGAGCTTAAATGAAATTAACTGAGCAGAGAATAATGATTATGTTCGAACGTCGTTCTCTAGGCATTTTGGACTATGGACAGAGTGTTGAATTTAACTTCAAATGCACGATCCACATAATTTACACTGAGCTTAAATGAAATTAACTGAGCAGAGAATAATGACTATCTGTCAAACACTTTATCACGCACCGTTGCTATTGGTTTGAAGTACATAAAAATAATATATAAAAGATATAATAGATGTATAATAGATGGCGCTGTATGTGAAAAACGATTTCAACACTTTTCTGTTGAATTTTTCCTGAATTTTCAAGAATTTTCTTTGCTATAAACCTCACGTAGCCCAAGACCTTTCAAACGAATGCAAAACCATGGAAATCGGTTGGTGCGTTCTGGAGTTATAGCGTCAGGGAGGAAAACCGGACTTATTTTTATATATTAGATTAGGAAATATCATAAAAATGAAAAAAATATAAAAGAAAAGAAAAAGCTCATAAATCACTCAAATGTTTTGAAAATTTTACCATGTATAGGTAAGGTTAATATAAGTAAACAACCCAATTTTCAAGTTTTACGAATGTTTTTAACCGAATTACAACAAAAAAACTCCCAAGATTAAAATGTCTATAAATAGCTCAAAAACGGCTAAAATTTTCCGAACTTTATTTCTTAGGGAACAAAATCCAAAATACAACAAAAAATATCTCTTGTCATTTTTCATTTGAAGCAATATTTCTGGTAGAAAACGTCGTCCGTAATTATTTAATATTATAAAATCGTGAAATCGTACGTTTTTTCTCCTTTAACCGCTTTTAATTCGAGTAGCGTTTTGAAAATCGGAAAATGACCACTTTAAAGTACCAGCTCAAGAACATTACCTTTCAGAAAAAATGCTATACTTGATACTTTTGAGCAAGTTTAGAGGGAGAAAAAGTGTTTACAGAATAAAAAATAAATAAATATCATTGTAAAACCATTACATTCCTCGCTGTTATAGTATTATAGGTATCCATTTATTTTATGTTTTATGTAAAATCACGATTAAGGACCATACTCGTTCGGCATAGAGACTTGATATTTATAATAATTCAAAAACTATACTCATTAAGAAATTATATTTAGATGAATTAGATGAATCAAAATTTTCAAAAAAATATTGAATAGAAAGTGTTAGGGTTTTCAAGTCAAAAATAACGACCACAATATTACTTGTTTTCATTCTAAACTTTTTCAAAATTTGATAAAATACCGCGGCCACATTTTCAATACGGCAGATCTACATTTTGGTTAATTACATCATTTATTATAGAATCAACGCGTTATTAGTTTTTTTTATTTTATATCCCTACCAATTGAATTAACAACAGTGATTTGTAAATAAGCAATTTTTATTAACAATATACAATATACAAAATCAGTATAAAAATATACAATTTTATGGTTACAATATACATGGAACAAAATTAATTATTTCAATAACAAAATATTTAACACATATTTTAAATAATTCCAACACGTCTGGGTAATTACAATATATAACAAACAAAGGATAATACAAAGGATACACATAAGGTGAACACAGGATAATTAATATAATAATTATGAGAAACGAAGATTTTCCTTCAGTCGAACCTTAACTAATTGCTGGTCGTCTCGAAGAGGCCAGCTCAAAGCTATTCCGTGTCCTCGGACGGTACTGTGCTATACCAGCAACATAACATCCTACCGACCTTAAGGAGTCTTCTCCCTACGGCCGATAGGATCGGCCTACGTCGTCGAACAGCTGTCGCTGCTTCTGGCCGGTAATCTTCAACATTTTCGTCGATCACAATAATATCGTCATTGGTTTGTCGTGGGCAAATCACCGCAGACGGGACTGCATGTTGGATTTCCAGCGCTACAATATCTGCAGTCCGTGCGCAGTTCGCGGACAGCTGATGTAAATCCGGTACGAGTTCTGCAGCGATCGACTGCCGGAAATCCGGCGCACTAAGGTCCGTTTTCACGACGTTTCCAAAAGGCCTTTCTCCGATTACACCTAGAGTGATACGTCGAGGAAAATGCACAAGTATGACGTCATAGTTCAACTATCTGCGCACGGCCGCCGCACGTAGAGCTTTTGCCAGTACTTCTGACAACCCGAGTGTTGCAAACTTCGCGTCATGATTGCGTCTCTTTGCTACTTGCCGCTGCAGAATTGGTTGTCTTTTTGGTTTTACGAGATCACTCTGCAGACAGTCCGTGGACAGCTGCAGTTGTATTCCTTCCGCGTCTCCGCCACTCCACTTCCGGATGTCTGTATTATTAGATTCCGTCACGCTCATTTGTTTTGGCGTCATATTCGAATTTCTGCGCATGGTCGCAGACTGTACAGTGTTAGCCACCATTCCTAGAAATTCGAACTGGTCCGTCGTTAATTTAAAGATATTTTGTGATTCTTCATTAACGATGTTGTGCGAACCCGAAGTCGCAGTTGTGTTGTTTGGTTGACGATCCATTATTATGTTGAAAATAGTCAGTTTTACACATTAACGCGAGAAAGTCAAATGGCGATTTATTGGAAGTTAAACTGTTTAGACAATATTAAATAACATATTATCGAATTGCTGGGCAACAAAATATAATAATAAACGGCCAGAACGGCTCTATGTAATGTTTTTGAAGTGTCTATGGGTACTGCAGCTTATGATTATAATTATGAATAATCATAATATAGTAAAAATACAATAATATTATAATATTAAAATTTAATTATATTATATTATATCTGAAAGAAATTTAACATTGCACTTTGAATAATTGTGCGGTTCGAAATTATAAAGTATTCGAACGGATATATAGCTATAAATATTTATTATTATATCATTGAGTGAATAAGTTTTTTATTTTAATTGTTGACTTTTTTTTTTAATGGTTGCAAAGAAGCAAAGACCATGAAGTATGTTATCATAATCCTTACTATGCATATAATATATCATATTGACATATTATATATATATAATATACGCAGTCACATAGCAGTCTATAATATAGACATCTGTGACTGTATATTTTTATGTCCATTGTCCTTATCTAAATAAATTACTCTATCAGATCGGAGGGCACCCATTGGCCAGATCTCGACAACAGTGCTTAACTACTATAACGATAGGCTGATAGCCACTCTTCATAAATAGATTATTCTAAAAAGAGTGTTATCATCATACCCTTAACATATACGTATATTATATTAATATTGTATATTGTGCATTGTATGTACAGTCACACAAATGTTTATACTGTAATATTATACCCTTTTGTTAAATAAACTGTTTCATCTGGTCGGACGACACCAAACGACTTTTTCAAATATCTCTTATATATCAATTGTGTTCTTGATTAATACCAAATCATAAGTAAATCAATATTAAACCTATTTCTTCTTCCTTCGTTCATCGAATACCTAACAAGTCTGCAGTCGAATTAGGGTAAGTTAATTTATTATATAATTAAATCCTTAAATATATATACATATGTGCTTACGTGTGTGCACATATATATATAAATGAGAAGGCAGTAATTTAGAGTGTGTGCGCAATATATCTTCTTGTGTATATGCCTATGCAGACTATGACTGCAGACTGCACTCATGCGTGATGTCTGATGAGCTAATATATTATATTCATTATAATATTTTGTGTCTTTAAATAATAAACATATTTTTTTTAATAATGTCTGATATATTAATTGTTTTCTTGATTAATATAATTAAGCTATAAGTAAATCAATATTAAACCTATTTCTTCTTCTTTCATTCATCGAGGTATATCCGGTGGTATAGGTATGACTGTATGAGTCTGTAGTTGAATTAGGGTAAATTAATCCATTATATAATTAAATGTTTAAATATTTATATATATATAATATAATATGTAGGTACCTATATGGCTATATGTATACCTGTAATTAATGTGAGTATATAAATGAGCTGAGTTCATATTCAAAATGAACTAAAAATAAAATAAAAATAAATGTTTATGTAACGTAGGTAGTAAGTAGTATATACTAACGTCATAATACAACATAAAGCAAAAGAAAAAATTATAAAAATTAAATTAAATATAAAAAAAATTATATTATTTATTATATATTTCTTATAGGTACTTGGTGAAATAGAAATTATCATTATCATATTATACTGAGTGGTTCTGTTTGGTTCCGGCATTTCTGTGGGTTGTAACACTGACCATAAAATTTTACAAGTTTCACGGACGATTTGGTTAACGGGTACTCTTGCCAATACGAAAATAAAAAAAAGCGCAGAAAAATTAATCCCTGTTGACAAATATCTGCTCAAACATAGGTATTATATTAAATAACGAAAAAAAAGTTTAATTAAATTAATTTTTTTTTGGAAAAATTAAAAATTAGCGGCAAAAGTAAAAATTTTCCAGTAGTTTTCAAAAACGACGTGAAAAACAAAAGAAAAATTAACAAAAAACGGGAATTTTTACGCAAAATCTGTCTTCGAGAAAATCGATTTTGGTTTTTGGTGCAACTCAAAGTAGATACTTAAAAATTTCACTGAACGTTTATATTAACATTTTCTATACAATTTTGAAAATAATTTGACTCTTTTTGAGCTGTTTACGGACATTGTCAGTTCTCAATTTTTTTAGTTTTTTTTCTATAAATATCAATAAAACTATTTGTTGGGTAGGAAAGCGTGAAAATTGTATGCAAGGCTTCTGATATATTGTTACAATAGAAGTTGAAAAATATTGAAAATTCATAGGCACAATTTTTTTTTATAAGCATTTTAAGTTCAAATTTTGACAAAATGTATCAAATTTAAAATTTAATAATTATAGTGTAGTTAAAAATTTATAAAATGTTCAACTTTTGTAGCTAAGGATTGAAAATTTAAAACAAGGTTCCACGTAAATAAGTTAATGTATAATTTACTTTATTCACAACAATATCACCAAATATACTTAGTAATATCATAGGCTGACTGACCGTTTTCGCTCAGAATCGTTTTCCTTATACAATGATATTATATCATTGAATTCAAATTAAACACAATTCAATACAGTGACCCACTTGTTACCTACTGTACAGCAGAGCGACATCCACTAACCCACCTTTTATTTTTATTTAACTTGATAAATAGGTAACAATATCATATTTTCTATAATATATATTAATCAAATACTTTAATGTTTTCACTTGCCCACTTACCCACCTTTTTTTATTTTTATATGTTTCATCGCCTTTTTTAAAAAGAGTCAAGAAAAACAAAAAAAAATTGAAAAATAGGTGATCATTTTTACGCGAAACCATTTTTGAAAAAAATCGCTTATATTTTTTTAATGTAACTCAAAAATTAATAACCGTAGACCCTTGACATTTTCCAAAATTATTTATTTTATCATTTTCCATAAAAAGTAATATTTTCGAAATATTTTGACTTTTTTTGAGCTAGTTATATATAGCCTTGATACATTTTTTGAATTTTGTAAATTTTTTAGAAATTATTTTCGAAAACTTTTTAATTTAGTAAAAAATCTTTAACATTTAACGGTATAAATGTATGTTCCTTCTACATTTCGTTAATGGAAGTTCTAAGTTATTTATGATACATCAATTATATTTTATATGTTTTTAAAGTTTAAATTTCGACGAAATTTATCAAATTTAAAAATTTAAAAATTTTATAGTGAAGGATTGGAAACATAAAACAACGTTATTAGGTATCTTTTTATTATAATTAAGTATCTTTGTTATCTAATGGTGGTATCTTTTTATTTATAACAAAATAATAAAATCGATTTATTAGAAACCGATTTCTCGTTTTCCCGTATTTATCTTAAATTAATAAAACATTTTTTATACATTCTTATGCACCTAACAAGATTTTTATGATTACATATTTTTAATTTTTAGAACAACTGGTAATTATGAAGTTGTTGAAGAAGATGAAGTACACATGAACAAATTATTTTCTAACATTTTATAATGACAACAGTTTCTCATACACATTTAACCATTTCGTCGAAATAAAATCATTTAAATTATAGGTATTCTAAATAAATATAATTCTTAATAATATTTAGCAGTATATAGTAGTATAATAATTTAGTAATTTGTACCAGCTTAATTTCGATGAAATCAAACATAAACTACTCTAATATTTGCAATACCATATTATTTTAAATTAAAATATTTCCCGCGCTTATAAAATCGGCAACCGATAGAACGCGTAGTGTGTTCGGTCTTCCCAATTGCGGTTAATCGGAATACATTTTTTCGGCAACCGACAAAACGCATAGTGTGATCCGGCACTGAGTGTGTGCAAAGTAAATGAATATTAGTATGTGTGAATTTAATCTGTAATCGTTTTTGGTCAATATTTCCTAGAAATGTCCTGAATTATAACAGTAGGTCCATATAATACCGCCCGGTATATCGGTCGTTATTTATATTCGTCAGCAATTAACTTACGTACGCGCAGACAGTGACGGAGATTTTAAATTATGATCAACTTTTTTCAATTTAAAATACTCGGTTTTTAGACCAATAAGCTAGACAAAACTGGAGGAATTTTGGTTTGACGGATTTTAATTTGAAAACGGATTAGGATTGATTAACAAGTCTACTAGGTTATGCCAGAGGCGATTTTGAATATTTATTTTTTCAGTTGTCATATTCAAGAATAAAAAATATGATATTTTTGTATTTATAGTATTCATCATGAAACTAACAATAATTGGAATATTAAAAATTGCCCCTGGCATAACCTAGTAAACTTGTTAATCAATCATAATCCGTTTTCAAAAATAAAGTCCGTCAAACCAAATTCCTCCAGTTTTGTCTAGCTTATTGGTCTAAAAGTCACTTTTTTTCATCGACTGGAGCCTCCTTAATGTTATTTATTATCATATCAGTATTTGCCCCATATAAACATAGGCGCAACTAGCCCTATATTTTTGAGGGTGCACAAATTATAAAGAATTCCTAGACCCCCAGACCCACACTCTATATACAGCGTATAATAGGAAGATCTGACAAAAAAAAAAATTACACTGCTTAAACGTATGACAAAAATTGTGAAAAAAAGTTATTACATTCTAAATTAATTTACTTAAAGAAATATTGATATCTTAAAATACTCTAAAAATTAACTACATGACTTCGATAAATGTTTTAACCATTAAAATTATTCTTATGATCAGATTTACAAATTAGCTATTTTGAATTTTTCCAAAAAATTTAAATTAAATTTGAAATTTTCAATATTAAAAAATAAAAATATTAATTTATAAATGAAAAAAAATTAGAATAGTGGTTTGAACTAAAGTTATATTTAAAGCTGGAAAATCTAGATTGTCAATTTCTTGTGTTTTCTTTTTTTTTTAATAATATAGATTCTATAGGTCTTATTATTTGTTTAATATTATAAATAATTGAAAAAACATTGATATATTTAATTTTCATAAAATAACACCATGACAGTTTTTTGAACAACACAATTTAACTGAAATATTTTTGACTATTTTACGCGCTCCCGCTTGTTTTATAAATTATAACAAATTATAAACAATTAAACAATATATGAACGCGCTCACATTCATGAATCATGGGCCAAAGATAAAAAAAAATATCGTTATCCTGTTTTCTAATTTATTTTGTTGATTTATAAAAAAATATTATTAGGTATGATCATTGTTACACAAATAAGTAATAACGACGTAACTGTGACCTGTTCTATACAACATCAAATACCTACCTGAGCTAAAGGTTATTTCATAATATTATGTTATACTGTTATAAGTTATAACTAGGAATGTTTGAACATAATAGTGAAGTATCCACTTATTATATTCCTCAATTTACAGTATGGTACAATATTTTTGTATTTATTGATAATTTTAACTTCAAAATAATCAAAATATAATAGATGAAGTCTTTTATTTTTTAGGGGTGCACATTTTAAACTCGGGGGTGCACAAGTCCCCTGTGCATCCATCTAGTTGCGTCAATGCATATAAAGTTGCGAAGTTTACGGATGTAATTAAGTGTTCAAAATAGGTAGGCCATGTTGAGCCGTAGAGAAATTAAATAAAATAAAATGTAAATTATGATTTTGCGATTTCCGGAAAACTGGTAAATATAGCCACGAATTACGATATTCGATATCGAATTATATACATACGATATCATTACTAATTAGGTATAATAATACCGCTTGGGAAGTTAGTGGTAAATATGAAATAGTACTAGGTATTATTAGTTATTAGTATTTGGTATTTTGGCCATGACTGTCAATATGTTATTCAGTTTTAATGAAACCATGTCTATATTTTATTTTGCTATTGGCTATATTTGGATTTATTTTATACATTAATAAAGTAATAAATTATATTTTATTATACCTATTAGGTATAAGATTTTATTGGATTTTATTTCCAAGAAAATAATTATTGAATTTACAAAACTACCAAAAGCGGTAGTAAATTAAACATATTATTATAATTCCTGAAGTTTGATTGTAATTTAGAAAAGAGGGTTCAATTCCTAAGCTCCTAGAATAAACTTTGTAGGAACCACTTTTTTTATATAAAACCCAACAAGCCCAAAATAAATACTAATGTAATGCAATTATTTCATGAGATTTTTAAAAAAAATTCCCAATTTTTTTATGGTCCTTTAAAATTGAAAATTGACTTCCTAGAAAGCCTAGTTATTTTGCAAAAGAATTCATACATATATTAAAAATTAAAATCCGATATTCGTAAGTATGTAATTTACCACCGCTTATTGGTCTAAAACATACGAAAAATACGTGTGATGCGATCCCCTTAATACAGGTGTTTTGAAAACAGAATCATTTGGGTTATAATATGGGTTTTGGGTGTTTGATTTTATAAGGGTGTTAGGGGTTCGGGTTAACTCGGTTGCAAGGCCCTGCTTTTTAGATTTTATACCTTGTCCGATTACACATTTATGCATGTGCATATGTGTACATTTCATAAATACCTATTTTTTATTATTGAATAAATAATTGAATAATACAATTTTTTTGTGATGATTAAGGTAGGTATATTTAAAATTTTTAAAAATTGTTATTTTTTTTTTTGGGCTTTTTTACCTATTACCAGCAACCCTAGCGTACTCAGCGCAGTCTGTGGCAGTCACAGATATATATATTAAAATATATTAAAATATATAATATGCAGCTCTCTAGTGCGACTCATTTCGGGACGTTATTACAAGCGGAGTACCTTCCATAGAGCACAGAACAAGTAATATTACTACAACCGTGGTCTGGTGGTCTCCTTATTCTAGTCCACGGACTTGATGGTGTAACACTGTACACAATATATATTAATAATAATATATTAATCACTGTTCTATAGTCTTATGGTCTTCATGGCATTTGGTTATTGCGCTCATAGAAATAAGAAGTATGTTCTTGTGTTCTATACGAACCGTATTTTCGTCCTAGTTCGCGCATGTGAATCGCCTTGTATTTTTGTGCATACTGCATTGCATGAGAATTAATTTATACGCGTGACGCCGTCTTGTGTTTATTGTTGGTTGCCTATATACATATGTGTAGTCTTATCATTGAGCATACTTATACCATTGATAACAGGTTAGGTTAGGTTATATCACAGAATATTCTGTGGTTATAATATCATAGAACAGTGATAGCGCTCATTGCAGAGCGGCATCGCATATGGCGGCAAAGCGCACATGGCTCATGTATCATGGCCCACTATCTCTAGTTGTGGTGTCGTTATAGTTTATTATTTCAGTATTTCACATTACGTAATTTATTAGTTTCGGTTTTCTATTAGGAATTGTAGTTATTTATGTCACCAGTCAGTGATGTAATTTTATTCCAGTGCCGTTAACGATATCAATACATTAGTATTATGTAGTTAGTAGTTACTCAGTAGGTTTTTTCCCAGTATCTGCGGATCGTCGCGTAAATAATAGATTATTTAATTATCAATGTTAAAACCCGAAAACCGTACGTTGTAAGTCTCTTGTACGGCGGGAGTGTGTGACTGTCAGACACTCGGTCGTCATTCATAGTCGTACACTCTTCACGACGACGTCCTACTGTCCTAGTCTGCGAATAATGTCTTAACTTTTTCAGTGTGTTGCTGACACAAAGAATTGTATAGCCACTGGTTGCCCAAAACGGCCCTTTAAATTGCCATACCACACCACGCTCCGGGTTCTCTTGGGATCATGGTGTCCGTGTTGAACAGCATCTGGAGTTGGGTGACCGGAAAACCCGAAGTGCCCGAGCTGCCAAAAAATATTTTTTTTGAAAGAGATGTGACTGCGGATAATGACTTTTGGGTGAGATCCATCGCCTTCCAAAATACTCATTGGTATATTACCCATGTAATGTTCACTCCTTACTATACGTTATGTTTAGATATCGTGCATTTTGAACCCGTCGTTGGATATCAGATATGTAAACGGTATAGTGACAAAAATATTGGACACTGACAAATGTATCATCGACAACAAATACCATTATCAGCCAAAAACTGAGAAGGAAATTCGGAACTTCCCATATATAGAACTCAACAGTTCTGTCAGAGTATCTCTCTACAGGGAAAAGAACTGTGACAATGCGGAATGGAGGGTTGCAAGTTGTTTCCTATCCAAAGACGGCCCTCGTCATCAGCCCAATATGTATGTTCTGTAACTGCGTGTTTGAATAGTTCAATTACATATGAAATATTTTGTTATTTATGCATTAATATAATAACTTTAGTATCAGAGCAAATGAATCTGTCCGTGTTCTCCTCGATGACAATGGACCAACATGCCAAGTTGATGATATTAGCGAAAATGATGATAACGAAAATCAAATGTCTGTTGAAGTATTGGGTGACATGCCTAAAGTAATTGGTTTTGAACAGGAATCAATAATACAGGTATTAACACTTAATTTCTCTTTTATGAACCTGGTTATTATTAAATTTAAAAATCTTATTATTTTACTTATAATTAAGAAAAAAAAATATTTATGTTGATCCAAGATAGATATTAAATTTTATATTTCACTTTACATTTTAGATATTATTTAGAAATAACAGCTATGTTGAGGAGAAAATATTAAATGATTATCAAACTATGCAAGGAAATAAAGTACAACTGTCAATTGTTAGTAAAAATAAATTGCCTTTAACAATTGGAGTGCAGTCAGAATATATTTTTGACATTACTCTTAAAGGAAAGTATGTTATTATCCTTGTGCACGTTTCTAATTTAACAACCATTAACCACAGTGAGGTAGCCTGGGAGTTTTGGGGGGCTAAAGCCCCCCTCCACATTGACTGTGTTGACCTTAGAATATTATCAAGATTAATAAAAAAATAAAAATTGTAAATAAAAGACATATTGTGTATGTATACTTAGCCTCCCCCCTCCCCAACATACAAAATTCCTGGCTACACCACCGATTAACCAAAAATAATAGTAAACTAATTTTGTTATATGTTCTCGTGGTACTAACAGATAATTTCTTTTAAAGGTATTTAGGAAAATCTACCGAAAAAGTTGAATTTATTTTTGAAGACATCACTTACAAAGTAGGCATAAACATTGATGTCACTGATTCAAGACTAATTCTTTCACAAAATTCCGGTTTATATTCTAAAAGAGAAATTGATATGCAGTAAGTATTAATGTTTCAAAAAAAAAATGTATACAAGTTTGTAATTCACTATATTTTAACTATACAGGAGATTATTTGAACTACAAAATGATCCAATAGTTCGCGGTGTTCATAAAGGTGTTAAAACACAGTTTCCATCAGTCCGTTTGGCAAATTGGAATGTTCCATCTCAGTTAACAAAATGTTACTGGTCTGAAAATGGAAAATTCAATCAGTAATACAAATTTAATTTCATCTATTTTTAAAATAACTTTTAAGTTAAAAAAAATTTCCAAAACTGATTTAAAAAATGTTCATTGTTAAATTGAATTATAAGGTATATTTTAGAGCCTGCCATTTTTAAGTTTGCTGGTCTTCAAGTTAAACTCTGGCCCAAAGATCTATATTTTTTGTAATACAATAATATAAAAGTATCTCATATTTTAAAACCTAGCAAATCATAAATTTTTTTATTTTTTTATTGATCTTTTTAAGCTCGACGACTAAGGCCATTAGTTTGTTTGTAGGGTTATGTAGTAGGGGTTGGAAAGGTAGGTTTTTAACTCGTGTGTTTGTTTGGCAGAATTTTGATTGGGCACCCATAGGTTTCTACCATGCCTGTTCGGGGGATGGCGGCCTCTCTCTAAACAGATGTCTGCCCGGAGAGAAGTGCCACCAGTGACCAAGATTCAAACCGGCGATAGTGCATGTCGCATCCGACGCTTTAGTCCGCTCAGTCACTCCGTCCCCCATGAAATTATAAATTGTAATGTTTATAACAGGTATTTTGATGGTAAAATTGTGTTTATTTTTAAAAAATATTACTTCAGACGTCAGAGTTATTGTCTAGGAAGGGTTCAAAAATACTATGAGCCACTTTAAATACAGATCTCAGATTTCTTCACATAGATCCAAATTATAAAAATTTAGTTGAACATTTAAATTTTTGATTAATCATGTATGTCAACATACTCAAACATAATTACATATCATTTTCAGCTAATAATACAACTCCTGAAATTTAAAAATAATAAAACCATTGTTTGAAGTTAATCTTACATATCAGTGCTTACAAATTATCTTATTTTATTTTTTAATTTAGAAACAGTACTGAAGTTAAAAGTAATATTCAAAAATTATATCCAGCTGCTTTTGAAACTCTTACCTACCAAAATTACAAAGCAAAATATCATACTCTTTTATTCATGGAAGAAATAGAAGTAAGTAATAAGTATACTTACAAATTGTTTATTAAAATTAAAGTGTTTGTAATTATCAATTGATGTGTTGTATCATAATTTGTAATATAAAGTTGGTCTTAATATGTAGTAATTTGTTGTAAGCATTTATTTTGTATGTTATAACTCATTGTTCTAGTATATTATGCAATATAATTAATAAATTACTGTTGTAATTTCTATTAATATATAAAAATTAATTACTCAATCAAAAATATCATTATAACTAACTGTATTATTTCATTATTAACCAGTTTTCTTGTACTTGAATTAAACTTTTTGATAAAATACTAATACATCTATATTTTGGTATAAATCATATCTGATATGTTTAACTATTTATTCAAAGCTTATAACTTAATTATATATAGAAAATAATAAGTATACACTGATATAGGAAATTAACATTGACACAGTTAGATTAAATAACAAAAACTTTCAATATCATAAAATTAATAAATACATCACTGGTTTTATTGCATCTTTTAAAATATTTATTAAAATTATTTTCATATTATCATATTTTTATATAATAATATACTTTATAAGTTCAAGTGTTCTTTGCTTAAATATCTAATTTTGTCAAAAATTTGAACATAAAATGTCTACAAAAAAAAAGCACTTGAAAACTACCTGGGAATTTTAAATTTTGATCTCCTCAATGTACCAATTAGAATCAGTTACTAAAGTTGAAAATCTATTCATTTTTAATGGCTCAAAAGGTGATGACAGACGCAAAAAAAACACATTGTAAAAACAATACATTCATCGCTCTACTCAGAATCTAAAAATAATGAACGACTGTGATTAATTTAATGAGACTTGCGCATCATATTGACTCTTAGGTCTGCTTCTACGATCAATCTGGATTGCTTAGGAAACTAAACAATGGTGCCTGTAGGCTGCAGAGGGAAAAGGAGCCTTTGCCCACCCCCTAAGAATTTTTTATCTGCATGTACCTAATTGTATATCAATATCACTATAACTAATATTAGATTATAAATTATTAGTAATTTTCATCTTGCCCTGGGTGGGATTTTATCTTGCAGACACACTTCAAACTAAAGTATAATATTATAATAATTTCTATTTTCTTAGTATTTATTTATTTATTTATTTAAGTTGTAATCATACTTACTATAATCTTCAAATTATATAATTTGTTATACATTTTAGATTACTGCAGCTCTTCAAAAATATGCACAAGAAAGAATACATTTTGAGCATACAGGTGAATATCTAGTTCTGAAAATACCCAATCTTTCTGAGCAACGACCTTCATTAATTATTGGTGATCGAGCTACAGTTACAGATCCACCAAACTGTACTAAAAGACTAGGTAAATTTTTTTCTAAACAGACTAATATCTTCTATTGACTTAAAAATGTATGTATTATAGTAATAACTACAAATAGAATATTATGAACTTTGTTTTTTAGTACTTGTTAATTGTAGTACTATTGATTAAAATACATACATAAATATATTATATTTGTGTATTTAATCGAAGATAGTACTAAGTGACTTAACTATTTAAAATAACTTCTAAAATAAATCAATTTTTATCATACTATTATATTATTAAGCTTTTGAGTCAGTAGAACTGATTAAATTAGATTAGAAATTGAACGTTTTAATAGACATTACTTAAGGTGATTCAATTTGAAACTAGGTGAATGTGGAGTCTATGAAGGCATAATCCATAAGGTTTTGGCAGATGAAATATGGTTAAAGTTCGATCCAGAATTTCATAGTATATGTGGCCATTGGGATTATAGTGTGAATTTTTTTAACGCCAGAAATATGTATCGAAAACTACATGAAGTAGTCAATGAAATGTGGAAAAAGAATAGACTAGGTGAATCATTCTTATTTCCATACAAGGATTCCTTGGAATACCAGCCATCAAAATTAAAGATTCTAAGCTATGATAAAATAAACCCAGACAACAGTTATGAGGATAATTTAAAAAAAGATAGCAATACTCTGTTACCACAGCCAAAGGTTGTGCAAAAGATCAGATGGTTTAATAATAAATTAAACTCTGAACAAAAAATTGCTGTCATTAACATTATGAAAGGTGAAGGGAGACCAATGCCTTATATTATTTACGGACCCCCCGGAACTGGTAAAACAATAACAATGACAGAAAGCATCATCCAAGTGTATAAAGAATTCCCAAAAAGCAAGTTAGTATTTTTAATTCTTTGTTGTTCAACTTATTGCAAACATGACTGTTCTATGGTAAATACTGCTGAATAGTGACCCAACCAGAGTGATGTATCTTAGAAGCCTTGTAGAACTATGTTTAAAGTATTTATATCAAATTGTAATCACTATTCAATGTTGATGTAAATTGAGATAATAATATTTATTATTTAACAATAAAATAGTACAAAATAAAATATATTTTATATTTTTATGGGCCATCTGGAAAATTTCTGGTTGCTCTATTATTACTGATCAAACTGCTATAACTCAGTCTTTTGGGATACTGGTTGGTTAACTTTTCATGCTTTCCTTAAACTCTCATATTTAACTGTTTTTAGATTGTTGGTTTGTGCTCCAACCAATTCTGCTGTTGACATGTTATTGTCTAAACTTGTAAATTCTGGTTTATTTGATAATACTATTATGAAGCGTTTAGTCAGCTATAATCATTTTATTGGTTCATCTTATGACATGGATTATGATGAATATTGTGTTTTACCTGGACTTGAGGGTACATATCACGGTGGTGAATCAGGTAACAGAAGGAAATAAATATATAACTTATAATATAATAGTAATTTATTAATTTAATGTTAAATCACTTATATTATTTACTTTAGATGAATCACTCCAGTGATAAAATTGATCTATATTGTAAAAATTTAAATAGTTATAATAATTAAAAAACTTTTTTTTTTTAGACCCTAGGTTAATTAGAAAACATGATATTCTCAAGTTACGAATAGTTCTTACCACTGAAGGTACAGCTGGATTACTGTATATGATGGGCTTAAAGAGTGGAACCTTTACTCATATATTTATAGATGAAGCTGGACAATCAACAGAACCAGATATACTATTACCACTTTGTATGTGCCTAGTAATTAGATTTTTAAAAAATATTTTTATTGTTACAACTGACTTTACAGCATTTTTGGATCCATACAGAGATGGACAAGTTATATTGGCTGGCGATCCCAAACAGTTGGGACCTGTTGTCATGTCATTATTAGCAAAGCACTCTGGTGGTCTGGGACTTTCTATGTTATATCGTTTTATTAATTACCCGTCATACCTGAGAGATACTGACATGTTTCCAGAACATAATGGTTATAACCAGAAACTTATTACACACTTAGTTCAGAATTATCGATCTTTGCCGGAAATTATGTTAAACTACAATAAATTATTTTATGAATCTTTATTAGTGTCAACTGTAAGTAATGACAACACTTGATGTATAAGACAATGATATTCATATAATGTTCACACTTTAAATGCTACTTATTATAGATATTGAATGATAACGCACAGGAAAGAATATTATTAAATAATTTGAACGAAAATACTCACTGGGACATAGGTTGTAAAGGACCAGTTATTGTGCATGGTATCGTTGGCGAAGATTGCCAAGATCCCAATAGTCCTTCGTGGTTTAATCCCCACGAAGCCTTCCAAGTATTATTGTACTTTACAAGATTAATGAAATCTGGAATATCTGTTGATGACATTGGAATTATCACCCCATACTCTTCTCAAGTAAATAATGATAATGTTATATTCCGTACCAACTTTTATAATATTCTCTTTTTTCTGTGATTCAGGTCTCCAAAATCAATGAGTTACTGAAAATGTACTATCCAGATATCAAATTACCAAAAGTAGGCTCTGTAGAAATGTTCCAAGGCCAAGAAAGGATGGTTATTATCATATCCATAGTTAGGAGCAAATCCACAGCAGGATGCGAAAAAGATAAGAAATTTAGTCTTGGTTTTCTTGTCGCCAATGAACGCGCCAATGTCGCATTGTCCAGGGCAAAATCGTTGCTCATAATAATTGGAGATCCAGCAACAATGAAAATGAATAAAAATTGGAAATTTGTACTTTCACAAGCAATCAAGAATGATAACTATATTGGGTGCAATGTCCCAGAATAAGCATATTCTGTGGTAATGCTACCATATAAAAAGTTAAATCATTCTAAATTTTTCACAATTTAGATTGTATTGTTAAACTACTTTTTATACAAAATGATTGTTTAAAATAAGTTATTTAATTAATATTTAATAATATAATATATTGTATTTTCACAGCCAATATTAAAGATACATATAAATGTTTTGTAATTTTATATTTTTAATTAAGTTTTGTTAGTATTTATGGATAAAAATAAAACAAACTACGACTGACTGTAACAAATACATATTAAAAATTAATTCTTAGTGTTCATTTACAAATTAATATTTATACAGTATACATATTTTACAAATCAACTTTTGGCGTTTGTCCACTATTTACAGGTATAGTGTTTAACTCTGTCCGCATACACAGAAATTCGGCACATATACATGTGATTGCTGCACACGAAGCATTTAATAACCACCAAAATGGAGTAGGAAATGTTCTGTTATACCAAATACAAGCTGCCAAGTGTATGGTGTGTATTGTACAAGAAAAATCTAAACACAATCGATATCGTTCAACAATGCGCCAAATGAATGTAGCCCTAAACGGTAACAATTGTTAATGTAGATTATTTTGTTAAATCGTTCTCAATCTCATACTCACCCACTAAGTGCATTCAATGCAAACACGGCGATGACAAATTTTTCACTGTTGACCTTGCTTAACTCCTGTAATAATAAGCAGATTATAATAAGCAGCAGCATACACCGGAGAGATGGGCTAAGCTTCATCAATTATTATTTTTATATTTATAAGTTTCATTAACCTATAGAAAACTAGTGGTCATGTATATCTTGACGAATTAGCTATAGGCCAACATATATAAAAAAAGAATTGACAGGAGTTGAAGTTGTATAACAATTTTCAAATACTTCGCATAAAAGTCTGAAATTATGAGATAAAACTAAATTAAAGTTGTTTTTTACTACCCATTATTTTTATAATAAGTGTTATAAAAAATAACTTTTAAGTTCCTCAAGTGTAGAAACTGAGAAATCACCTTTATTTTTCAAACCTAGTCTTATGAGATGGGAAAACTATGAGCAATTATTAATTTTCAAGTTTTCTTCCTAGTTCCTTCCTCCCTTATTGAAAAATCCTGTATACTTCACTGATAGTAAGTGTTTAAAATATTATTTTATTGTATGTACTTTGAATTCAAATATGATGTCCAACGATCTTGAAGTGCCAACCACATAGCTGATAATAGTGATCCAAACACACATGGTGAAGTAGTAAAGACATTGGACAGACGCTATTTGAGCAACAATCAACGCAGGGTCCCAAACAGTGATACGAAAGTGTCCAGTGCCGGTAGATAAGCGGCTGTATGATGCAGCTTTACTGAGGACGAAATTTCAAATGTTGACACTATTAAATGATATTCTATTGTTGACATCGAAATATTTTATTTTACTCACTCTGTGTTAAATCTATTCAATATTGACCACAATGATATGGACATGGTTGGAAAATGAAACGTCCTCATAAATACAAATGCCCGTGTAAACCGTATCACATCAAAGGTTAAATGATGATTTAGGATTGTTTCAAGGAGCTTGAAAAACAACACTAATGAGGAGACTGTCGAGAATGAGTTAATCACCTTTTCCGTTTACTTTCTTGGTTCAAAATGTTTTTTATAAAATTTGTCCTGTCACAGACTTATTACAGACAGGCGTATCACGAAATAGATGAAGCAGTAACTAATAGACATGCCATAATTTCTTCTACTCTGTATTCTGTATCGACTACATTTAAACTCCGATATTCCGATCACTGAAACCCATAGTGCATGTATTTGGTATTAACTATTAATTTTTAATTATTATAAAAAAAAAATGTAGTCCAAATTCCGCAACGTTTGTTGTTTGTTTTTGTTGTTTGATTTCACTTATCAGTTATCACTATTATTATTTATTTCGAAAGACATTATCATTGTATATAATATATATATCTATATATTTCGATATCTGTGCTAGAGTATCAGTGTGGTATCAGCAGTATTGTTCTATGGTATCAGTTAACTTTCCAATTATATTTTTCATAATATTACATAATAATATTATTATTGTATATATATATATATATATATATACTATTATTGTTCTATGATATTACTATATACTTCATGTGTTGTGTGCACGGATTAATATATTAATCCGTGGTTGTGTGTTACGTACATCCACGGTATCAATGGTACAAGACAGTCAACAGAAATTTTCTCGACACTTATAATTCCATGTTGCTAAATATTATGACCGGTACTGCGGTACATGCAGATGTGGATTCACCATTCACGTAATCGAAAGTCTTTAAAACGAAACAAGTAGACGACCAGTGACGAGTCAGTACTCACTATTCAGTCGACTAGTAGAGTCTTCACGTGAAAGTTGTTATCGTGTTCCCATCAATAATTCTTTAGTATTTTTCTAATAATTCATATAAAATATTTTTGAGTAATTAGGTTTTATTGATTCCCTAAATCGTATTCGACGCGATCTTTTATAATAAACAAATTTATTGTAGTTTAAATAAACAAGGTATGTACAAACTATAATTTATAAAGTAATTTTATTATATTGCAATGTCTAAAACCCTCGTCTAAAGAATTACTTGATTAGTCAATGCCACAGTGTGTTGAACAACTAAAAATTAAAGACCGACAACCGTGAAGACCTTTCACCTAGTTTCAGTAAAATTCTTGTACATTTTAAATTAAATTATAAAAACTAGTTATAGTACCTATTTTATAGTAGCCTAGTATTACTTATATTAAATTTCAAAGTATAATTATAAAATTGTAAGTTTGTGTATTTATGTGTACAATTAAATAGACAGTATACCCAGTAGTTTTCTTACTTAATTTAAAATATAAAGAAGAACATAGCTTGTGTATTGCTTTTGGATAGATTACGTTAAATCATATTTTCTCCACCTTCTATGTGGTACGGAAATACCTACTAAGTATATAAAAAAATGTTTATAATTAAATTAAAGCAAAACTAAGGCTTTTAGGTTAATTATTTTGGTTTTCCTACACTTATAAAAATACTATATACCTATTAATTAAAACTTTATTATTCTAATGCTAAGGGTCCCGGTGCCAGTTTCTCAAATTTTCCACAGTTCTATAAAATTTGAAAATTAAATTTTATATTTTAGTTGGCACCTCAATTATAAGACTTTTCCACTAATATATTACCCGTTACCCTGGGTTGATAAGGTGTATTATATTGGATAAAATGACTTTACGGGAATAACTCTCAAGCTTTGCGGAATTGTCGGATTTAGATAACTATTTTTTTATCTGAAAGAAGAAAACTTCCTACAGCCCGCATCGATTTCTGATTTTGTATTTTATTTCAAATAATTCTATTAATAATGTAAATAAATGCTTTTTATCTTGTATTTTTTTAGACATATTATAAAGTTTGAAAATAAAATATTGAAAAACAGAGATTGATGTGGGCTGTAGAATATTTCCCCCTAGCAATTAAAAAAAAAAATTATGAAATTTGGTTGATTCTACTAGTCTGTATCGTTATTTCCAGAGTCTATTTTTGAGGACAAAATGGCATTGGCACCGGGCGCCTTAAAAGTAGGTAAATAATATATAAGTATTTAGTATCTGCCTTTGCAAAAAAAAAGTTTTTGTGTCAAATTTAAACTTAATTAATTTGTAGTTAGTACTTTAAAGGTTTATTATATTTGTTTTTAGTGTCAAAATGTTTATAATAAAGCGTAGAATAAAACTAAATTATCTACAAAAATTGAGGTGTTCATATGCAAGTAATAGCAAGGTAATTTTACAAGACAACATGTTCCATCTAACAATAATTATTGCTGATTAATATTTAGTATCATTCAGTTTCATGAAATATTGAAAATATTTTTAGAACCTTACCCAAGTAACTAAAAAGTACCTGACAGGCAACAGCTAATAAGGTATGTAAAGTACAAAATGCTAAACAGAATTGGTTAACTGTTAGATTTGGAAACCTATCTGGAATACAAATAATAGGTGTGAACAATTTATGTTTAGGTACATTTATTTAAACATATAGGTAAGTATGTAAAAGATTTCTCACATAAATACAATATTAAATTATTTTGATGAGGTTTTAGATATTAGTAGCTTATTGTTGCTAATTTTTGATAACTATGACATATGGATCAAACTCTATAACTCATTTTCAATGTTGTTGGGTAATAGGACAGTAGGACACTAGCCACTAGGTATATAAATGTATAAAAACAGTCTACCTAATTGTTAGTGAAAATGTGAAATAGTTTGTCAAGTCAAATATAAATCATAAAAGTATTTTATATCACCTCATTCATAATACTAGAAATATACCACTCTCACATACATATTCAAAAATGGACTCTATTAAAAATGTGGCCATATCCAATTAAAACATTTATTTTGCTTTACAGACGATTTGAACTATTCTAACCTAATAACCTCTGCATAAATTATGCAGATGGACTTTGCATAGTGAGACACTTGTATGGTATACAATTTATCTATATTATACCTAGTATAAGTATAGATAAATAGAAATTGTATTCTCATCATATAGCTATAGATATAAATATTTGGTTTCAGTTCTGGATTAATAAATAAAAAAATAATTTTAAATAGTTTTTGTTCTTACAAAGTAAACGTTATTCTATACTAAAGAGCAAATTACTCTTAAAATCCATCACTGTTCTCTTGACACCTAGACACTGGAATCAAATTTCATTTAATGTCTTTTTTTAAATCTTATCCTTAGATGGCATCTAATAGATGCATTGAACTTTCTTTAATTGATTGTATTCTGTTTTCCACTTAGCCACACTAGAAATCATCAATTGTTTAACATCCCTAATTCAACTTCCTATGAACAAAATCATCACCTCCACACAATACTTCACCATTTAAATAGGTAATACTTGCTTTCACCTATAACCTAGTTATCAGACCTTTATTTACCTTTATATGTAGGTAATTGTCATATTATAATTTATTTTTACCTATAATTTCATTCAACTTTATTATGTATTGTACGAAAATTCGTGGTTTGGTAATTTATTTAATAAATAAATAATAAAAACCTTTAATTAATTCAATAAATAATAAAAACCTTAAATTAATTCAATAAATAGTTGGTATTTTAAATTCATTAACTCTGATATTAATTCATATTGACATAGCTAGGATTTTGGAATAAAAGGGGGGCAAAAGCCAAAAAAAAAAAACACAGTTTTATTATCTGATAATCGCAAAAAAGATAAAAATAAAAATAATTATAAAAATATTGCCAATATCTACGACAATTTTTCAACAGTTTAATACTG
Organism: Sitobion miscanthi; assembly: GCA_008086715.1. Lineage (NCBI taxonomy): Eukaryota > Metazoa > Arthropoda > Insecta > Hemiptera > Aphididae > Sitobion > Sitobion miscanthi. The sequence goes on from CM017797.1 coordinate 7,947,022, forward strand.
ATATTTGTATAAATAATGGCCGTAACATGTTTGGACACAAAAACAAATTTTTACTTTGAAATTGGGAAAACTATTGAGAACACATGTTTAGGTAAACATTTTTTTAGACACCTAAAATTAATAGGTACAACGTTTTGGTACATCATATTTTTAAAATAATACCACGTTTGTCGTTTGGATACCAATACGTTTAAGTAAATATATTTTTATTATAACTATATATATAGTATATAGTCTATAGTTACTCAGGAGATACCACAAGAAGGTCTCAATTTATTATTGTCCACCAATTTTTTTTTTTTTTGCATCTAGTTTAAAAATATTTTTTATCATATTAAATCATTAGGTTATTAAATTTTATTTTTCTTTCCAACCAACCATGGACCAATGTGGTGATGTGATGTTATATAAATATTTCCTAATATTATTTGTGAAGATTAAATTCATTACATTTTTTCTTAAATGTATTTAACATTATGTTATCTTGTGTTGGGTATGTTACACTGAGTAGGTACAACAAAATATTTTTTTTATTCTAATTTTACTATATTTTAAATTATCATTTAAAACTCACTTTTTACAACAACGGGTTTCAAAAACATCAGTAATATTCACATTCTGATTGAATGAATAATGAAATCTCATAGTAATTTATATTATATTGACGTAGGTGTAGTGAATATTACTTTCTTATACTGCTGTATATTATGTTTTCTGATTTACCAGGTAAAATTATGAATTTATTTTATTCTATGTGTTCAAACATTGTGTGTCTATTTGTACAAAAACGTGTTGGTTTTAAGTCAATGTGCCCAAATGTTCAGCGCCCATTTGCCCCCCCCCCCCCTAGAGATAATAATAATACAAAACACAATACATTTCTATTAAAAAGTTTTTATGCTTGTGAGTTGTGACTAATAACTATTTAAAAATTAAAAATATTAATAGATCACAATGAATACGTGCTCTGATATATTAAAAGACTTTGAATCTGGACCTCTAGATGTTTATAGAAAAAAAGCTACAATCAACTGGAAAAAAATGAGAGTTTTCATAGAATCTGAAGAGATTTTACGATACAAGGTATATAATATACTAATTTAATTTAAATATATTTTTTGATACTATAATGTATACTCCATTTTAGATGAGAGCTTGGAAAACGTTTGAATCTGATCCACTCTTCCAACATTCAATGAAACTTTACCATTAGATGAACAACGAAGATTAGCATTATTAAGAATGTATAGAATTGTAGAATCAAACGTATTTCCATTTGAAGAAATAATGTCTAGTCCCAGACTGGTGAATACAGCGAAAAATAATATTATGTACTGTTTATATAAAATAAAATGTTATAGGCTTTAGCAAAAGTAGTAGCAATGTTTCAGTATTGTCCGTCTGTTGCAATAAAAGTCGGATTGACTTTTGACATGTTCTCTAATGTGATATTCAGTATGGATAATGGAAGAAATTCAAATCTATATGAAAATGCTCAGGAAGGAAAAGTAAGATTTAGTCAAACAATATTATAGTGTTATTATGAAACATTTTTACAAATGCGATTGACTTAATGTTTCAGGTTCCTGGTTGTTTTGCACTTACAGAAATTTCACATGGTACTAATACTAAAGAAATGAGAACTACAGCTTTATATGACAACAATTTAAAACAGTTTATTTTACATACTCCTGATTTTGAAGCAGCAAAATGTTGGGTTGGTAGTTTAGGTATGTTATGTTACTTTGCTTTCAATAGAATAATTTTAATTTTCATTACCTATTTAAAAAGTGTTTAATTTTGATTTTTTTATACATTAAAATTTCAGTTATGTTATTTTTAGTGCAAAAGTACATTGATGATTGACTAAGTTTAAAACTTAAAGATATAAACATAATTTGTGTTATCTCAATAATATCAAAAATTTTACTGTTTAATCTATAGTTATATTTAAATATCAAAGTATAAAAACTTCTTTCTCATGTTATAGTTCAAAAAATGAAAAAAAAAATGAAAGAACATTATAATAGTTTAATTTCACGGTTTTAAACAATTTCTGATTGAAAATTAAAAAATTTAATTTAGGAAAATCAAGTACACACGCAATAATATGGGCCAAATTAATCATGAGTAATGGTGATGATCATGGATTACATGCATTTGTAGTTAATATACGAGATCCAAAAACAATGTTACCTTATTCTGGAGTCATAGTTGGTGACTTAGGAGAAAAAGCCAGTTTGAATGGTGTTGATAATGGGTAATTTTTATTTTATTTAATCATACATTATTACAAGGATTTCCAACCATTTTTACTTTATGGTGCAACTTGGCCCTTTTATAGATTTGTGCAGATACACATAGAAATTATTTTATATTTATTCATTTAATAAAGTTAATTGTGACGTTCATCTGATTTATTTTATAAGAAATAAACGTGGTTTATTTTAAGGCAACTTTTTTTTTTTTATTAACTCGCGGCAACTTAGGCCATTGGGTGGTTTTTTTTTACTGTGGGGGAGGGTACTGTTGGTTAAACACGTGTGTTTGTAGTTTGGCAGATTTTTCAGTGGGCATCTGTAAGTATCTGCCATGCCCGTGTTGGAAATGGCACCACTTCTCTCCAGACACCGTGACTTGCCCGAAGAAAAATGCCGCCCGCAGCTTGAGGTTGAACACCGGCATTGGTGCGTATCGCAACCGACCCTTAGTCCGCTTGGTCACTCTGTCCCCCAAAGGCAACTTTTATCTTGATAATAAATTACAATGAACATAAATAACTAAACTAGTAAATATATTTAACACACATAATAAGAAATAAATTATATGGAACACTTTTGTTGGGAAATCCTTATTGTTGTGGGTTGAGAATCCTGTATTATTAACTAAATATGTTAATACTGTTTTTTTTTAATAGATATTGTAACAATAACAATTTTTTTTTGATAGATTTATAATGTTTAACAAGTTTTGTATACCAAAAGAAAGTTTACTGAGTAAAACTGGAGACATAAATGAAGATGGAAAATATGTTTCACCGTTTAAGGATAAATCAAAACGATTAGGTAATATAATATGTATTATATATTATAATATTTAAGGATGGGCCGATACTAGATATCGGCCAATATCAGTAGTATCAGTTTTATCGGTATCAGTTTTTTTCAAAACCAACACCAAAAAAAAAAACCTATAGATCAGCATATTAATAATAAAATATTAATATTAAAGTATTAAAGACTGAAAAATAAACAACAAACATGTGATAACTATTAAATAATAATCAATGTTTTCACTTTTCTAGGTAATATTTGTGTTATCGGGTATCAGTTTTATTATATATTGGTTGATGGTATCGGCTCATGTTATTTTGTCAAAAATGTTGTTTTTAAATTTTCATATATTATCGGGTATCGGTTTTATATCGAGTATCGGATATCGGTAAAAAGTGGTATCGGCCCATTCCTAATAATATTATACATTTCAATAATCATTTATTTATATAATCACGACCAATAGTTTTATAAATTATCACTATTAAACATTGAGGTATATATAGCCCATGGCTGCGAGGTAATGTCAATATTATAAGATTTAAATAGTGTAATTTAATTGAAAATATCCTGTATTCATTTTGTACGATCAAAATTTAATTTACAAAAATGTTGAGGTTTATATCAAAATACTAGGTCATTTAAATAAATTTAGAGTTGGGCGAGTACTCGACTTAGTTGAAAAATAAATGTAAAAACTATAAATATCTTGAATTTTTTAACTTTATTGTAGTAAACAATAAAAAAATTTTTGAATTTTTCCCTATACCTATTGTTTACTAAATATAATATTTATTCATTAATAAACTCATATGTCATAAATAGAACTCTGAAATGTCAGTGTGTATGGAAAATATTTTAGAACTCATAAAATTTAAAATACTTTGGTAATTCCTAATGTTTGACTTTTTTTAGTAAAATTAGGTAATTTTTTGTTACGTTTGAACTAGACTGAGCTCAAAAAATTAATCCTAGACTCTACCCACTTCAACATCAAAAAGTAATACTCTAAGCCACTCATTTTAGAATGACTTATTTCTTAAAAACTTAATTGCTATACTTCTGAATAAACGCACTGTGGTAGATTTTAACCATGGTAAGCATTCTATAACTTTGTGTAGGAACATTTGAAATACCTTTTTTTAAATATTAATGTTTTTGACAAAATATAATCTTATTTATGTCTATAATGTCATTATTAAAGTTATCTAATTATATTTCCAGGAGCTTCTTTAGGCAGTTTATCAGTTGGACGATTAAGTATTGTAAATATATGCGTAGCATACATCACAAAAGCTGTTCCAATAGCTATAAGATATACAGGTGTTAGGAAACAGTTTGGACCTCCTAATGGTGATGAGTTACCAGTCTTAGAGTATCAATTAGTAGTAAGTATAAATAAAAAACTTATTTAATTTATTTTCACATTAAAATGCCTATTTTATTATCTTATGATACTCTACTGATGTAAATTATAACTTATTGATTTTTTTTAAACGTTTAAATTTATTTTTATTTTTCAGCAATGTAGATTGATCCCAAATTTGGCTGCTGCATATGCATTAAAAATCTATGGCGATTACGTGGCTAATGTTTATGAATCATTTTTAATTGAGATGTTTTCCAATAGTGGTTCAGAAAAAATTGTAATAAAAAAATATTTTTTAACAATTTAAAAATGTTTAATGTATATGTTATCTATGTTTAGAGATTGCTTGGCACAGAAATACATGCAATATCTAGTTGTACCAAACCTATAGCTGCGTGGACATGTCGAGATGCAATACAAGAGTGTAGAGAAGCATGCGGTGGTCATGGTTATTTAAAAGGTATTTCAACTCACCCACAAATGTTGTCACAATTCTACGAGTACGTGATTAACAAAATTAATGCGCCGACGTAATATACTCAATGGGGATAATGATCCTGTTCTATAGAATCAACCAATTTGGATAATTTTTTCTTCAACTAATAGAGAGTAATATTCTACAGGCTGCATTGAACTCTGTTTTTCAATATTTTAATCTCAAACTTTATAATGTCTTCAGAAATAATACAATTTTAAATTTTTTTTTTTTTTAATTATATTCCACAATTATTTTAAATAAAATAAAAAAATCAAAGTTTGATGTGGTCTGTAGGAAGTCTTCTTCTTTCCGATAAAAAAATGGTTATCAAAATCCAACAATTTTACAAGACCTGAGAATTATTCCCCTAAAGTTATTTTTCCTATGTAATACACCCTGGCTCCCCCAACATAGGTATCTGGTTGTAGATTAATGTAAAAGTACTATAATAAAGGTGGCATCTAACATATACAATTTAACTTTCAAATTTTATAGAATTTGAAAAACTGGCACCGCCCCCCTAAAACCTTGATAGTTTTAATATCATGTAAATTAACCTGTAATTAAACTAATAATTAAAATATTTTCAGTTTTGTTGGAAATATTTATTCAATATTTTAATTTTATGAGCATTTTAAAATTTTAATATTTTACTTTATAAATAACTTCAAAATTAAAATATTTAAAAAAACACCTACAACAAAAGGCAAAAAATGTTCTTACCTTTGAGCTTTAAGAGGTATTAGGTTAGAGGTATATTAAAACTAACAAATCAAACGTGGGGTATATTGTGTTTGGTATGCTACATACTTATAAGACAAAGACAACACATGCGGGTGATTCAGTTTAATTAAATTTTTTATAAATATTAATTTTATTATTAGCTGCTGGGCTTAGTGAACTACGTAATGCAAATGATGCTAATTGTACATACGAAGGTGATAATAATGTATTAATACAACAAACCAGTAATTGGCTATTAAATATATGGACAAATTTGCTGAATGGAAATTCAAGTTGTTGTGATACTCCATTGGGTACTATAGCGTTTATTAAAGATGCCAAAACTATACTAAGTGAAAAATTTAAATTATCTAGAGTAGATGAAGTATTCACTCATATGCGTAAGTATATTTTTTTAAATAATTTTTTATTTATTATATAAATGATTATTTGGTCTACTTAGATTTACTATCTTGTTTTCAATGGATGATATGCTATCTATTACGTCAGACATATGCACAATTGCAACTATTAAAAGATCAAAGAAATGATTTATTTACAGCAAAAAATGATTCCCAGATGTTTTTTGCTAGGGATCTGTCAATAGTATTTGCAGAAGTAAATTTATAATATTTATAGGATTTAAGTTATGTTTTGTAAATATTTATTTTATTTATAGTACTTAATTTTGAAAAAGTTTATTGAAACAACATCATCTCCAAATTTAGATGACGCACATAAAGTAGTATTACATAAACTTGCTTCACTTTATGGATTTTGGCTAGTTGAAAAGCATTTGTCAATTATGTATGAAGGTAATATAATTAAAAACAATAAATATTTTAATCACTAATAATTATTACTTGTTTTCATTATTAGGCGGCTATGCTAATGGGCCATTAGCATCTGTAATAGTTAAAGGATCCATAATAGATTTATGTGCAAGTCTTAAAAATGAAGCAGTGACACTTGCTGATGCTATAGTGCCTCCAGATTTTATTCTTAATTCAGTGCTGGCTGCTTCAAATGGACGGGTAAACTGAAAATTACAAAATTAATAATATAAATATTTAAAATATACAATGTTAAGAAGTTAATATTTGCAAATACAGTGAAACTTCCATATTACGAAATCTCATGGGGAACAAAAACAATTTATATTATACAAAATTTAAAAGAATTAAATAAATTTGGATCTCAAAAATATTTTGGCAAACAGAAAATGTTGTTACATGGAAGTTTCACTGTAATACTTTTATATAATTTTTCTGAACTCCATTCTATAAGTGCAGTCTTGCACTTTTTGCATATCTTTTAACAGTTCATGTGTTGATATGTATTAGCGAAATGAGAGGAATAGAAAACGCGATATAAGTTTCCCAAATTTAGACAAATTTTTGTGATTTCAAATACTAATTTAAAGACTTATTAATGTCGTTATGCTTTAATAGTTGATTAACACAACCTTTCAATGGATTTTATTGGTTATGAGTCATAAAATATATAAATTTTTAATTATTGCCTATACATGATTATCTTAAGCATGAACATAAGAAAAATATTTTTATGTTTTGTAAAAAAAGTTTATCATCTTATTTTGGGATAAATACCATAAAAAGGTTGAAATCAGTTTTCTGAATTCATACTTTTTTCTAAGAAAATTATAATGATATAATATAATTATACAACAGTCAATATTTATTTAAACATATTTTTTTCAATGTTCTGGTTCAGTTATCTGTTTACTCAACACTGCTAAGTGATCGACTCCTATAGGTACATGAATTAAAGCTTAAAAACACAGTTATAATCTGCAAAACTTTTATTAACTTTATTTAACTATCTATAAAGTGTTAAGACATTTGAAACATAACACATATATTGTAGTAGCTATTTTCTTTGATCTCTTTAGTAATAGTACCTAATAAAGCATTTTCACTGTATTTTATTTTTGTTAATTTTCTATTGGATTTTTTTAAATCACATTAATTAATAAATTATTGTATTATTTAGGTTTATGATAACTTGAAAGATTTATTATTTGAAGATAAATCGACATTTGAAAGGCCTACTTGGTGGACAGAGATAGCAGTACGATCGAAATTATAAATTTAATGATAGTAAGATGCAGTTATTTTAACACGTTGACTGCGTGTGTTTTTTTGCAGTTTTCACCCAGTGCGTATGATAAAGGTAAAAAACCAGTCTTTTAAAAGTAACATAAAGAAACTGCTCCTATTAGGTCATATGTCCAAAGGATGTATACACATTTTAGTGTGTTTAATGTGTTTAAACCATACTAAATAATAATAAAATAACATTCAGTCATGCGTCGGAATAACAAACTATCTACTTTAAATATATTTTTAGCGTCATATGCATTACTGATTGATCTCATAACACAAATTTGCATGCAGTCAACGTGTTAACTATCGAATTTGTAAAACTGACTAGGTTTATTTAAGTTTTTTTTTTTGTCAAAGGTTCTTTTTATTATAAATAAGTATTATTGATTTTAATTTATATTTTTGTTTTAAATTACATGGTTTTTTTATTTATATTTTTGTTAAAAAAAAAAGAAATGGTTTTTATATAATTTGTGTATATAAATGCATTACCTCAAGGCTTAAAGCTCATCATGTCCAAAAGAAGAGTCTTGATAAAGCCAATGACGATAAACTTCTATTGGGTCTATCATCCAATGTTTATGGAAAGATACCATTGGATAAGATTCCAAATACTCGTCGGCATAGTCTTGTGGTCTAGCCTATAAACAAGTTAAAGGTATGAAACAAATATTATAGTTTATCTATAGTCCATTTTTACTGAACTTGATGGAAAACTGGGGAATGGACCACTGTAGCATTTATAGCTTTCAAACACATTCCTAACACCATATCATCGGGTGCATCAATCGCATAACATTGACAAGTGGTCAATTTATGGACTAATGCCACATTAAATATAATGCCTCCTCCACCTGTTAGATAGTTGTATCCTAAAGACGGGTCTCCTCGAATATTGTAACCGTATCTTTGACCAAGTGCAATTTGCTGACCATTCCAGCAGCTCAATATTGATGCTAACCGAGGAACACTAAATGTTTTAATAGGAATGTTGGATAAATTGTTGTATAATCTATTGTGTTATTGTACCACCTCAAAAGAGTATCATCATCTGTCAATGCAATCCATTTCACAGCTTTATTCGACAAAAGTTTTTTAGATAAGTATTTGAAAATTGTGATAGTCTTAAGGCAATGTCCTCTTTCAGTATTTGGTACATCTAATACAGTTGTTGGTATTGTATCATCTAAAAAATTAAAAATTAAAAAATAATTCATAACCATTAGCTTATCAAATACCAAGTTTATCGCTAAAGTATTCAATATGCACGGCATCTCGGCCCCAAGTAGATTGTAACACTGGTACTCTATCTGAATGAAATTTACTGCAAGTTTTCACAGCAAAATAAATCGAATCTTTTGTTACTTTTCCATAACGTGTCTTAAAACAAAAATAAATATTTTTACAGTATTCTAAAACGTACAAATTATACCAAACACATATACTTACACATTCACTCCTTTCAGACAAAGGATGAACAATACAGTCTGGTGAAAGTTTCAAACAAAATTTCAAAGGTAGATGTTGAATTTTTTGATTGATTACTAATGATAACTCATAAGATGCATCAATTGAAAAATCTGAACTCAAAGTTTCTACATTTGAATTGGCAATACTATAAAATGAAATAAAAAGTAAATTTTGCATCAAAAAATTATACAAAGTAAATTTAAACAAACTTTTTTAATAGCTCAGCAGATATAACAAATCCTGCAGCAAACAAAGGGTAAGTAATCCTTTCATTTTCATTTTCTTTAAATGCATAATGATGAATTATTGTAGGATGTTTATCTTTTACACCATATCCCATCCATACAGACTATAGGATATTATAAAAATAAATAAATTATATAATTTGCTGTTAAATATTATGTAGGTAACTAAAATGTATTAATAATTATGTTTACATCAAGGCAATTAATTGGATTAGAAAAATCTATCTGGATTGTTATCTTTACGGTACATTTACATGAAATGAATTAATTTAATAAACATAATATAACTGACAAAAATTTAGTAATCCACATTGGTTTAAGTCAATAAGAACACAGTTACTCATACTTACTTCATTAGAGTTCATGTTTTTCAAAAACAATTGTAAATTGTCATAATTCACATAAGCGTTTTCTTCACAAAACAAAAACCACTTTGCATTTTTATTATTTTTATGTAATCTAAATATTAAAACAAGATACAAAACAATAAATGTGAATATTTTAGTACAAACATGCTTCTTACAGTTTTATAATTGGAATAACAGTCCAACTTCCAGGATCTGGAAATTGTTCATGAAGCATATATACTCGACTTAGCCGTGGCTTCTAAATGGTTAACACAAGTCATCAAATTTCGGTACATTAAATATATAGGTATTTCATTAGGTAATTCAAACTATTAGGTATATAATTAATAAAAGTCTCAATAAATTATGCATAATATATTATACTGACTTTAATTGATTTAGTTTGCTTCAAAATATTATTTTTTAATTTGAGTGCTTGTTCTACATTATAGTCGTTTTTTTGACTCAAAATTGTAATGACTATTTCTGAGGTTTCTGTAAAAAAATATTTTTAGTTTACAATAGGTGGTGTCTAAAAGTAATTATCAATCATTTGTTCAAGGAAAAAATAAACCAACCAAGTTTCTGGGAGATCGACAAAAAGTATAGACAAATAATATAAATGCTATTTATAAACATGATAATTGTATTGGAAAATAATGTTTGTATAAATAACACAAAAGCTACTCAACAAAAATCAAACATATTTAAATTTTAGAGTTTGAGTTAGTTTAAGTGAATTTTAAGATACCAAGTAGTTAATAATTATTATTAAGTAATCAGTACCTATATATAATAGGTATTAAATTTAAATATACACATAATAAATAAGAAATAACATTAATTAAACGGGAATCCAAATTCAAATTTGTTTAAAAATACTTGAGTAGTGACTAGTGAGTAGTAAGTACTTACGACCTATAAGATACTAGATAGTGAGGATTGAGAATAATAACACAGACACGATCAGCTGATCAGGTTTTTGTGTACTACACTGTGATAATATGAACCTTAGGGAAACATGAAAGTGAGCCCACACACCATAGAAAAAAGATTAACACACCGTCCATACTAGGGATAAATAATAAAGAGAAGCATAAGCGGCATTGGTGCCTGGTGGTCATAAGGAGCAGTTTCCATCAATTAGAGCCTAGTGTCGCCTATGCGATTAAATATTACATATATATTTAATACACGATTTGAAATATTTTGAAATGTATGAAATATTATATAATATTGGTACAAATGACATGACATTTCTTTTTTGTATCTTGGCCGTCAGTCATACAGCCGAAAATTCTTCGTCACAGTTTATTGGTTTTACTTGCACTAGTCGCACTGTGTGGCCGTATGTTAATGTTTCCACTTTATTTTTTTCAAGAAGCACATTTAATTTTGACAATATTTAAGATATAACAGAATGTCATCGGTTTGCCGTTTCAAACCAGTTTTTTTCCACATTAATTGGTCATGCTCTTGAGCGACGTGCGTGGAGTATAGTGCCATAGACCATAGTAATTTAATATGAATGGATCGGTATTTTTTCAGTTTCTGGAGTTCAATTATAACTTTCGTGGTTTTCGTTCCTCCTGGCAGTGGTGCGTATCTTAGCCAGACATAGCCAAGGTTTTTAGATTATAGCTGATATAATCTGAAAACCTTGTATTATAACGACCAAGTGTTTGGAACAAAATATGAACTTAACCAAACCTCTTAAAAACCAGGGGGGGGGGGGGGGGGGTAAAATGCATTTTAATTTTTAGTCAAGTGTTGCTTGGACCGGTGGCGTGGCGAACTTCATTAGCTTATGAGACACAATAATTTATATTAGTAACTATAAATACTTATATAAATAATTTCGTATTTACTTAAATGGAGAATGATTGGCTTAATCTTAGTGTTACTTAATAAATTATTTATTATATGTGAAATGTCCCTAGTCTCCAGGACACCCACCACCCTTTAAGCTGAGGCACGTGCCTCAAATAAAGTACTTCTTCACGACACTGGAGCCTTGGACCTCACCTTAAATATTAAGGGTGGGTGGGTATTAATAGAAGGAAAAGAGAACATTTTATCGGTAGGTACAACCACAGAATAGATAATATGATTATGAGGTGTAGGTCCACAGACCTCGTATAAGGTCTATGGGTACTGGGTAAGTTATCTAAAATTATTTGAGCAGCGCAATTTTTTTTTTTTTTGATACACGCCACTCGTTACTGGATCCTGTATTATTCCTTTAGAATTAACCATGAACATTCTAATCTTCTTAGTTCATGGTATTAACTCATTAAAGTACAAAAGTAGTATACAACATTACAAATCCTAATTTCTGTTGCCTGTTACTGTTACAGTTTTACACTTTTACAAGATTTTGAGTTTCGAGTGTTGCACTGTTGCCGTGACGGAGTGATTAGTCTGTTATCACCACGATTAAAGATTGTATTATCCGTGGTTATCACAAATGTTGACTACTGTTATCATTAAAAAAAATTATAAAAACACTTAACGTCTAAACAGCTGGACTCTTGTACGAAGTGCGAACGTTTTTTAAACCTCTAAAAGTTTCATTTTACTTTTCTTTATTAAGTGTTCAAAGACAGTTTAAAGTAGTTGTAGGCTATCACTTTTTTTAAGTCGAGCGTGTAAAGTTGTCCAATATGTTGGGAATTTTTTCAAAGTGTACCTTGCCTAAAAAAGCAGGTTCGCATACCATTCGCCAGCTGTCGTCGGTCAATTTCGATATCCAACATAAGCATCCACAGGCCCGAAGACAAGTCGGGTTGCCCAGAGCCAGGTAATTTCCAGGCTAAGTCGTGTGCGACTATGCATAATATATTTATGGTCGTACTATGATAACTGAACACTTTTATTTAGTCATTATTATTGTATGACATTGTTGGATGGGTGGCACTTAACACTGTTGAATTGAAATTCAATACTCAATTATTGTTCTCAGTACCTATAATATTTATTTTTAATTATAGATATGGAGGTAGAAATGCAGTCACTATGTTGCCGGGTGGAGGTATTGGGCCAGAGCTAATGAGCTATGTAAAAGAAGTTTTTTTACATGGTGGTGTACCAGTCGATTTTGAGACAATTCAAATTGATCCTCAAAGTGATAATAATGATGATCTGCAATATGCCATTATGTCTATTCGTAGAAACGGTGTATGCATTAAAGGTAATATTGAAACACGCAGTCTCGATACTGCTATAATATCACGTAATGTGGCCATACGTAACGAACTCGATTTATTTGTAAATGTCATAAATGTGCAGTCATATAATAACGTACCAAGTCGCCACAAGAATGTTAATTGTATTGTTATTCGTCAAAATACTGAAGGTGAATATGCAATGTTAGAACATGAAAGTGTCGAAGGTGTAGTCGAATCCATGAAAGTTATCACTAAAGAGAATTCTACAAGATTGGCTCGTTACGCATTTGAATTAGCAAAAAACAATGGTCGCAGTAAAGTCACAGCAGTCCACAAAGCCAACATTATGAAATTATCAGATGGGTTATTTTTGGAAACTTGCAAAAATATGTCATTAAATTACCCAGATATCAAGTTTGAACACATGATTATTGATAACTGTTGCATGCAGTTGGTGTCTAATCCCCATCAGTTTGATGTGATGGTTATGCCCAACTTGTATGGTTCAATTGTGTCAAATGTAATATGCGGCCTTGTTGGTGGTGCTGGCCTAATATCTGGAAGAAATTATGGTGATCATTATGCAGTTTTTGAACCAGGTACCAGAAACACTGGTTCATCTATTGCAGGCACCAACACTGCAAATCCAGTAGCAATGTTAAGCGCATCTGCAGATATGTTAGAACATTTGGGTCACAAAGTACATTGCGATATGATCAGAACAGCTATATCTAAGACTCTCAATGAAGACATGGTACATACAGCTGATTTAAATGGTACCGCCAAAAGTACTGATGTTGTACATAATGTTATTAAACATGTGAAAAGCATTGCAGGTAGAATCTAATGATTGTTTGTGTTGAACTATTATGTGAGACATTTTAAATTATTATTGTTTTTGAAGATAAATATTGAGAAAATACATGACATCCTATGCACACATTTTCTCTAGTATTATAATAAGAGTCATTAAATAATATGTTATTCTTAATTTATCAATGTGTTTTTAATATTTAATTTAACTAAGTCTATCAAAAAATAGATTTATATTAGTGTAGGTGTGCATGAGTGCATTGTGCATCATATTACGTTTATGGTATAGTACAATATTATTTTGATTTTAATAAATGTAACAATACCTACAATAATTATTTAGATTTTAATAAATGTAACAATTCATTAATTGTTAAGATTTTAATAAATGTTACAATACAATAATATTGTTTTGATTTTAATAAATGTAACAATATTATATAATAATTGGCTATTCAGTATTCACTATAAAAATTATCAATATAATAAATCAATCATGATATACTATTTGTTAATACTTATGATTTTTTTTTCAGATATTAATAATTATTTTGTACAACAATACTGTGATTTATTTGCAGTATCATTATATTCAATACATTTTTATTAAATAACAATTAAAAAATAAAAATGTTTTAAAATTGACTATTATATTTACATAGGTGGGTACTTTGATATTTCACTTTCTCCTAGTAGGTAAATCAAAAAATAAAATATTAATAATTTGTGGTAAAAATTACAATTCAAACAAATTATAACAACATTTCAATGTATAAGGAAGTCTGAAGGTACCTTATAAATTGATATAGAATCAGTTAAAACTATATGTTTTATGTGATATTTTGTCATAATAAAGTATGAGAATTATAGTTTTTCCAAAATGTTTTATTTATTCAAATCCTTTTGTATTTATTATTCATGTTTAAATTTTCTTAATATTCTTCTAGTTACTTTGGCCATCTTAAAAACTAAAACAAATTTGTAGGAAACAAGTTTCTGACTGTTTCATTGCTCATAAGCGGTAACAGAAACAAATGTGCCCTAGGTCTGAACGACTATCCTTATAAATCTTATTACTAATATAGATTTACATTCTGGAATTAAATTTGGTTTATTTCCTTTAATTTTTTCTTTTAAATGCATTTACTTTGGTTTGCACCTAGACACCTTACAATTTTTTTTCATATATACCTAGAAGGCTTGAATTAAATTCCTTAAATGTTGTATACATTTATATTCTTTTTCCTGATCAGTAAAAAGTAAGCTTTAAATTATCATTGGTTAATGAATAGAACAGTTATAAATGAATATCAGTATAATATATAACTTGTTTTATTAATATATTTATTTTTTTTCCTTATTTGCTTATACCAAACGTCTACATTTTACTATAATTCATATTTTATTATATATACTAGAACAGTGTATAGTGGTTGATTTAAATAAATAAAATACTTGAATAGGTACCCTATACGGCCTTATCCCGAGTTACAATAAGTTGGTTCACACGACCGAATGGTGCATGGAAATTAGAAAGTACCAACTTTAATAATTTTTCTATTCGTCGTGGTACTAGGTAAGTTCAAAGAGCCGATGTTCAACGGTTCAGTGATGTGAACTTAATATTTTTATTTGAAGGTTGTGCAACGGAGCTCCCGTGCAAACATTGAACGTTTAACGTTTTTTTTCAGCTATCAATAAACGCCTATGTAATTTATTAATGTATTGCACGCGTGTGTTGGTAGGTACCTAAGTATCATTATAGAACAGATACGTACCGGCTCCGATACGTTTCCCTGGTATATTATGCATGTGCACTGATACGTATCTCCTTACCGTTTCTTCAATCGAAATATCTAAAAATCAGATACACCAATTTGTGTTCTGTGTTCACGATATTCGTTATTCTCTATAAGTTCGCTCTCAATATATGGAAGCGGAATAATCATATTGTAAGTACCTAGGTTTATAAAAACCTAACATATTATCACCGTTCACCGTTTCTCAGTGTAAATCGAGGTGTAAATTGAACTGTTTGAAACACTTGAGTTGTTACTCGGGTGGTAATATACCTATTTTTTACCTATAATACTAGCAAACTTGGTACCTACGCCGTGTAGGCGAAAATAGAGGAGGGGGCTAAGCCCCCCAAATATTTCCTACGTTTTGTTTTAAACTTATTCAATATTATCAAAGTGAAGCTTTAGCCCCCCCCCCCCCAAAAAAAAAAAAATCCCTATACGCTATATGCGCCTACGCGGCTTCACATACTAATAGTTATTGCATGTCTACATTTAAGTTTCAAGATAATAACTCTCTCTCACCGCCATTGAAGTATAGATAGGTACATCATAATATATTATATAATGCTGTAAGTTATAAGTATAGTGTAAAAGCAACGTGAACTGTCGTTGTACACATCGCTGCATTAGTTACATTGAATCATAAACCGTAGTTCTACGAAGGTATATTATTTTCCACCGTATGACCGGTATATATACGAAACGAATAATGATCAAAATAATGTATATATTAAATAGTTCCGCCGATGATCGATCGCAGCATCTTTCGCACGCTTTGGGTAGGGGCAAGACCTACGTTTGTTTTCCGGTTCGATAACCAGAAATTATTATTCCATCAAGGATTAAATATTATTATTATACCATGATAATAGTACAGGTACGCTTAGCAGTGGCATATTTACGATTTTACACAGGGAAGAGGGTGGCATTTATTGTTTAACATCAATAAAGTTAAACATTTTAATCTCATTCGTCGTTACGATTGTATAATTTATTGCATTAAGATACGCGTATAAAATACCATGTACATACTTGCATAGAAACGCGGCCCAACTGCCCAAGAAGAGAGGATCGATCCTCTCACGATCCCCTATTGTATATAATGTCTGTACATAATAGGCACGTCACTGCATGCGTTTAAGATAATATTATGATTTATTGTTTAATTGTGGTTCGTATAAAATAGCTGGAACATAATATAATGATGGGATACCTATGTCAATATATCATAATATATTATATTTGTACAGATGGTCTGGACGGACTTTGTGTCTTCAGAACTAAAAACACGTGTAGACCATAATAGCTGCATGCCTGCATTGCCTGTCGTAGACTTGTATTCAATACCTCATATTATTATAAATTTTATAATTCACATTCTATACAATGTACAGGATTGCTTTATAGTTTATTGTATTTATTATTTAGTATATTAATTATGTCTCTGATAGAATATATTATACTACCGCCACCCACGGTCGGCAGAAAAAAATCGGAACCTTATCGTACATCGGACTTTGATGCAGCACAATTTATACAGATGACGTAAAAGTATGACACGTCGAGTCGAAAATGAAAAAAAGAATACAAAATTTTATTATATTTACAAATACAATATATTTAACAACTCCGTCAATTTTTCTTTTCTTTTAAATAGGTAGGTACATCATATCTACACAGTCTTAATCCGATGACTTACACAATATAACTTCTTATAAATTACAAAAAAAAAAAAAATGCTACAAAATAATTTTAAAAACAAACTTACAACTGACGCATAGTTCTATAAAGATCTTCACAAAAATAACGCGGTATCAGGCTTATTGGGTAAAAAAAAAATAATAATAATATTAATATTAAAAAAAAATTACAATATAATATAAATAATAGATCATTGTTAAAAATTATTAATAAATTAGATAGGCTTACAGGAACTTAATATAAAAAGATGTTAACCACAAGGAAAACAAATATAATATAATAATACAAACACAAATAAAATACAATTTTTCACAATCAGCACTCGTTGTTTTATGCCGATAACGTGTATAGTTATCAAAAACAAAAAGCATAATTAATTATTGCCTGTATACGGTTTTTTTCACGAGATAAAATCTAAGTTAATTGTTTTCGATGGGAAAATATAAACTAAAAAAAAAAAAAAATAGCTGTCATATACAATAATATAAGTAAGTACTATTAAAAGTCGTTAAAAAGTAAAAAAAAAAAACACATACATAGTTATTACCGAAATTTCATGAGCGTATAAAATTGAAAAATATGTTAGTGATGTTGGGATGAACAAATATACTTTACGTAGAATATCATAATATTACAATACGATGTACTGCCTATAGACGATAATATATTTTAAACAATAATGCAGACGATTCAATCATTATTTATTCGAGAGTATAGGTACCTACAGGCTACAAATATTTTTATATTTTTATATATATTATTTGAAATCGAAATTTTGTATAACCGATATTTAAACGAAAATGAAAAAATGATACGATTTCTCGATACAGATTCCATTAATATAGTATGCATATATACCTCTTGTTTAACTGGCAATATTATATCGGTGATCGATCTGGCCACAGTCGACTAGTTTGATCGTCATATATTATAACACAATGTTTTATGGATATAACATTTCGATTTTGCTGTTAATTTAGCGCATAACAATATATTATTAGAAAGACCCATATTATGAATATTAACGGTAGGGATATATTATAATTTAATATAGTCAATATAAGATAATTCGGTCGGTCGGAAGAAAACGCTCTGAGGCGTTTGTACAAATATTTTTGGTCCTTTGCAGGTGTTCGTCGACGAGGAAAGTATACCAACAGCACGGTGAACGAATAATAGTAAATAATAATGAGAAAATAGTTAATAAATAATAATAAAATGTGCGTGAAAAATTTCCTCCTAATTCGATTATTATACATCATTATAAATACGATATACTTATTTATTAATACTGGTTAAAGAAAAAAAAAAATTAATAATTATAAAACAAGATTTGTCAGTCTAAACATTCCGTTTGCGGGCAAGATTTTAAGATAATTGTATGACATTACGATTATCACGTCGTACGCCGACATGTGGTCGGCGAGTCCGTCAGTGGCCACACAGACTTCGATGCTCGTATATAACATTGCAGCATTATACGACAGGAGTCTGGCGCAGTGGTCAGTGGCGACGACGCGAGCGCGTCGCCGTGTCACGATGATGATGATGATGATGATATTATTGCTATTTTTCTGTGCTTGGTTGCTTGCTCGCGTGTACGTGAGTGCGGTGCGTGCCTGTGCTTGCGTGCGTGCGTGTGCGGTGAAGTGCGGTGCGGCGGCGGTCGACATCAACACAGCGTCTCCACCGGTTTGGACAGCGTCGACTCGTTGACGGTGGACGGATTCGCGTTGGACGTGGACGAACGGGCGTTGCCGCCGTCCGACGGGTTGTCCGTGCGCAGGCACCACATGCGCCTGACGGCCATCCACACCTGTGGCTGACAGCCGACCACTATGAATATGAGCACCCCTTGCAGCGCGTTCATCAGGTCCGTCAGGTACCACACGTAATCCGGGCCGCCGATCACCCAAGACAGCACGTCCACCACCCACGTGATGCCCATGACGATCACCAGTTTCAGGCACACGCGACCCAGAGTGGCTCTGCAACGCGAAAATAAACATTTTATCAGTAAATCATTGTTTGCCTCCCGATAATAATATAATTTAGGAAGAAATTACAATATACGATTGTTCGATTATGTATACATTATATAGGTATAGGCAAGTAGGTATATAATGTATATTCACGAAAATACTTAATGTATGATATTAATATCAACGTAATAAAATATAATATGATAATACCACTATAATATTATATATTATACATTAATTAGTCAATATAATTATTTATTATATTTTGATTTTGGCCGGTAATGTAACAACCCTCAGAATTTTGATTTTAATTAAGTCTATATTATTATATATTATTTTTATATACCTAATGTATATAAAAGAAACGGTATAATATCCACGGTACCTCCGTTATCGCCACTATTATATTTTTATATATATCATCAGGGATGGCAAATTTTTCTAACGTTGCGTGCCAAAAATTACTTAATTTTTAAAGTTGTTTTCCTGCGTGCCATTAAATTACAAAATATATAATGTATGAATATAAATTAAAAAAACCAATTATGGTCTTATTATATTTTATTAAAAATAAAATATAATTTAGGTAATAATAAGTATTTACATTTTTAGTGTGCCCTCAACATTTTTTCTCGGGCCATGGATTTGCCATCCTTGATATACACCATAATATGTACCCATTCACTTATTTTTATCTACCTATATCGTTCAAGTACTATTAATAATATATTGGCACCAAATCTGCACTTTTTTAAATTTCACATGAAAAGGAAAACGATTAGGTACGTCTACGCACTTGCACACTATAAGTATTGTAGACGTACCTATTAATATAAATATATAATATATCATATTATGTATAATCCTGTGCGGTCACGGAGGTGACAAATTTATACTTTTTTCGGCATACACTTAAATCAAGTTTTTCAGACGGGATGTTTGTAAATGTCAGTTGACGCGTGCAAATTTATGCAATTTTAATAATTTAATAGTCTGTGCACTGCAGTTGAATATATAATAATATATTAATACGTACACTCCTAATATAAAATGTACATCGTATACATAGGCTGCTAGAAAATATGTAGATACGTCGACGGCTACATCACTTCCTTTTCCCGCGTATTAAACTACCTTTATTAATACATCCATATTATAATATGCGTTAAAACATAATAATATAATATCTACAGCACAAATGACATCTGATGGGCGTACATAATACACACTTAAAACTACGTAAAAATAATAATATGGTAATGGAATAAAACGCAAATCCGGAATCAAGTGCATACCTATATACGTTATAAACTTATAAATTATGTTATTTGTGAATTGTATGAGCGACTGTAAAAAAAAAAATCAGTTTCATACATGAAAATTCTGCAGTGTTTTTAATATGCATTTTTTGCCATGTGAACGTTTTGAATTATTCTATTTATATTTTATTGCTAATTGAGCACAAAGAAATCGCGAGTCCGCGGCATATAAATCGTGTATTCATCGCCGGGGTTCATCGGACTTCCACATGGAAGGAAGTTTACAGTCCGAATAATGATTGGATGTATGATAAAAAATGCGCGAATGAATATTCCTTATAGCTTATATACACTATATATATAAATTGTACGCTGTGTGTAATTGTCTAATTGTATGAAATATCAATTCGAGCTATAGACAAGAGAACGCAAAGCGTAATAAAACGTATAGTTAATAGGAACGTTCACGCAGACGTATAAATCGTATTCGCTAATCGTTTATGTAAATATTGGATTGTATCTCAATTGAAATTTAAAATGTTTATTAAATTTATACATATTTACGACGGGATTTAGGTTTTAAATAACACAGATCAATTCTGTACGGTCGGCGTTCAGGTACCTAACAACCTAACTTAAAGCCCGACGTAAATATGTATAGCATATTTGTTTGGTTATTATACATATTGTTATATACTAAGTACTTATGTGTGTACATCAGTGGGGTATATATAAGATTTAATTGTAAGTCCTCAGTCGAGATTACCGACAGTATATAATTGATAATAATAATTCTGCAGACATATAGGTATACAATGATTTTCGTGATGGTGGCAGAAGGGAGGGGTATACTAAGGGTCCGCTAAACCCTGCTGGGTACGGTCGGACACGTATATGACGTGGTTGCTTAGAGCTATGGTGGGGTAACTGGATTTCTTGGATTTGCGGGGGAGCTAGAACACCCTAAATCGTACTACTAATATTAACTTCACAACTCACGATTACTATCACTTCGGTCGTTTTCTGTGTTAAATGCGCATATACTGTAAATGGTACATTTTATACGTATATAATTCTAACTTCAAGTTTAACTCGAATGTTTTCAACGACTTTCAGAAATCTTTAATAACGACGCCTAGTCTCCAACTCACGAGTAGTTTCGAAAGTTTGATCTTATATCGTTGTAGCTATAGCTGCCCTTTACGCTGAACTGTAACACTTGGCTGAACTCGACATAATATTATTGGATTTCTCTTCGTGCCGCTTTTACTATATAGATTATAATATAATACAAGCGTATACACATTACACAGCCATTCTTTATTTAATTAATTATAAACTTTTTATTCGTCTGCAATTTTATTATTGTCCGTCTCGACAACGATAATAAATAAATATTGGACAAAATAAAATTATTTTTGTTCTTTTCGCTGCTAAAGATACATTCAAAAACGTCAAATAAAGACATCACTTTTAAATTCTCCATTCATATACACGTTAATGTGTATTTTTTCCCTGTCTATCTAAAAAAAATGTTTAATCGATTTTTATTCTTATTTTCCCTACACTATAGTCACAGTCACCGCCATCCGTGACGTCGCTTAATCATGTCAAACAAATCTCGTCATCTGATATCTTTTCATCATGAGCAAACTTGGTCGATTTCTCTATATTAGTTTACACACCAGAACCGAAAACAATTTAACCATCGTGATGCCACTACACATAATGATTATTTTTTCCTTTTACAGTTATCGAATTCCAAAGTAAATCATTTATGTAATATAGGTAGGTACATATTGATATAGGATTTCAATCAATCAAAGTGAGTATAAACGTCATCATCGGTGAACATCAATATACATCAGCACTCTTCAGACACCACGGGGGTCTCTTAATGCATTTTTTCATTAACTCCATACGCATTTAATAACAACGAATATGGGCTAACAGCAAATATATATATTATAGTACCTACCAATCCCTCAATCCTTGTGCAGTGCATCATTCTAAGAATTTTTCGACACACATTACACATTAGTCCATTACACAGGCATTGTACCATACATAAAGATACAAAATTAAAATTTTAGTTTGTGAAAAATGCTGTCAATAAATTTAAACGCTCGTCGTAAATACTGTTATGCAACAAAGTTACACACATTTATCAAATTACCTATATCAAATCGCATTCCACTTTATATATTATATATGAAACATATAATGATATAAGTAGGTAGATAGTTTGTATACTTTTATCGAAATTTTACTCTATATTACAACCGACCACCGACCTTGAAATAACACTCAAGTTATTTCATGCCTTCTCATTTATTTGACCTCTGCTTTTGCAGATCGGATACAAACAAATAATTTTTGAATTGGTGTTTACGGTCTATAAGAATTACTGTTTATTTTTTACGTTTCCGTTAGACAAAAGTATGTGTACCTATATATAATGTTTGTGCGACAAACAGTTCGTAGTTCTTAAATACTATATAGAACCGTTTTAATGAGTTAATTTCCACAAAATGTCTTCACATTAAGGTTTCAACAATTATATATTAGCGCCGTAACTCACATTCCTTAACCACCATTACAATATCAATTATCAGCAAGGATAATTATATAAATGCGGGATTGAAAATGTAGGGCAATCCGACAAAATTAATGTTTTAACTTGAATACATTCATTTGTACCTTTCGCTTGTAGATTTCACTACTTCGGTTCTCCATAAGCCACACGTCAACTCCCTAGCCGTGGCCGCGAACAATGTTAAATTCATCATCAACAAAATACCAATTGGTCCATAGAAATATGACAGAACCTCTGCGTCACCTGAAAGTACATATATATGAAATTAATAATAGTTCATGCATTTATTTTGCCCAAAAATGGACGGAAAGGTTATTTTGTACTTTTTCTATTAACAGACAATTATTATCATGCAAATAAATGATTCTGTAGAAGGTACTTGAATACCTTGAGAAACCATCTCGAAAAAAAATATTATTGATGATAACCGTTGTTATTAACGGAACCAATGTTAATTACTGACATTTCATGATGTCTTATTTTTAAAACTATTGATTGTTTGACACTTAAATGTATTTCTCTATTTTAGTAGGTATGTATATTGCATATACAAGGCTTCAATAATATTAGAAGTTGTTAACCTGGTTAATTTACCTATACGCTTATACAGCAAATATGCGTTATTGCTGTCACATAATATTAAATATTCTACAAATTCTTCTTTTTAAATATTTAAACTTGGCTTTTGAATTATTTTAAAATATTTTTGAACTGATATATGCAGTACAAAAAAATATTGGTATAAAATTAAGATTTAAAAAAAAATGATAATATTGATTTAATTAGTATATAAAATTATACGATATACATATACTAATAGTGCCCTAATGGTAATTTTGATATTATTTAAAATTATATTTATGAGGGTGTAAATAAATAAATGCATTGAAACGGGTTATGTAATGATTGGATTCAATATAATCTGGCACAGCCGTAAATGTATAATATAAAAAATAAAGGTTACAAATGTTAATATTTAAACTTAAAAAAGTACCTCTGGAATCTTAAGTGCAGTTACTTACCATAGAACCAGCAACGATGTTCCCCAAATTTAGGTCTGATCAGTGACATGTATTGATCTGGTGGAATACGGTCCAATACAGCGGCTAGCGTAGCGATCACCAATGGCACACCCCACGCGTACAACTGGTACAGTCGAAGCCTACACGCCTCTTGGCCTTTATCCAAGTTGGCGGGCCTCAAGTCCCTGGAAAATACCATTAGCACATTAAAAATTACACATCAAGGAAAAAGATAGACACTTATAATAGTTTGTCTTACGCTCGTTTCATAAAAAACGACGCGCTTGACGTATTTCATACAACAATCATTTATATTTTATACGCTTCAGATGTATTTCCGTTCAAATATATACACCACATTTGCGCGTATCTATATGTTTTGTAACTTCAATATAAATGTATCGTGTATAAAAAAAATTATGGACGGCAAAAAACTTGTAGTAGCACACTATAACATAAATATTTGAAACTAAATTTAATTTAATCCTCTTTTATAAAATGTGTTGATAAATTTCTGTTTAAGAGGACGTTTGCGACAATATTTATAAAATAAAATCATTAAAATTGATATACAAATCTATAAGAGTAAATTCTTAGTATACTTATTAAAATAAATAAAGAATAAAAAGAAAAATATAGATCTAAGCATAGAATATAAAAAGGGCACGTGCAATTAACTATATATACCTATACAACGATTTCTCAATTGGTTGTAAATGCACTATGAAGACATATTGTGATTTTTAAAATTGATTGACTGAAATATTTATTTATTTTTCAGTTTATTATAGTATAGGTATAATAGGTATGTAAAATATGTTAAGAGTTTAAGACATATCTATATTATAGTTTATTATTAGGTAACTTATGTACTGATTTACGTATAGAAAAAATTAAATTTCGTAAATAAAATACCTATACCTACCTATTAATTTAAAAAAAAAAAACTTTGATTCATTAATTGTATTACGTAAAGATTTAAATTTAATAATTTAAATGAAAGTACATTCATATGTAAAAGCGTAAAGTCATAAAATTTAATTAAATACAATATTATTTCAACCAAGCAATAATAAAACTAGTTAAATAATTTTATGTTTAAACTGGTTTTACATTCATCAATAATAAATTCACTTTAAAATTAATTCATTCGCTCAGATATTGCATAAGGTAGATAATTGAAAATATATCATAATTATAATAATTAGCTAATAACACTTGTCTGATTAAAATAAAGCAGGTAATCGGACTAGTTTTCGAAATGACAGCGATCAGCGATTGTATAATATTAGTTTTACTAATCAGTGTTAATATTTCATAGATGTATATTAAAAAATATACATAGATTGCAACTATTCAATTAAATGATCAAATTATTCAAGTATCCAATAATAAAACGTGTGCAATTTTGATGTTAAAAACATCGATAATATTGTTGTTATTACGCTGGATCGTTGTAATTTATGTACCGTAAGCGGTTTAATCAATACAAATTATTTTTTTTAATTAACCACCATTAACTAAACACTGGTTTGGCCTTGTTTATTTTTTTTAAATTAAAATTAAATATTTTAGATCTAGCCTTTCGGGTTATAACTTATAACACATGACGAATTTTATAAACGTGGGACGGTAAGCCTCCGGAGAATGCAACAGACGGTTTCAAGATCGGCACTGCAATTACATATTCAATTCTATTCCACCGATAAGATAGATAATTTACCCTCAATTGTAACAATTATCACCACGTTGGCACGTTAGATGATAATGGTGGAATGGGGATGCATAATAATATAAAAATCAATGGTTTGAGGGTACACCTCGAAATGATGCGAGAGGAAATTGAATAGTGGTAGGTATATATACAACTATACATATATATATATGTATACGTGTGGATCGTGGGAATAACATATACAGTGGAAATACACTTTCGTAACACGATATTACTGTTTATTGTCTCGGGATATGTAAGCCTATTCAACTACAATATATATATACCGAGGTGCGTTTTATTTATCCTTTTTTTTTTCTACAACGATACAGGTAGACGACGGGTAATGAAAAATACGAGGTCCACACATATATCCTCGGGATACTATTGTATACGTGTATAATATTATATATGACATAAATTATCACGCCCAGAAATGATGGTGAAATTAGTGGTACTCGTTCTTGTCGGTAAAACAACACTCATCATCTTCCATTTCGATTTAAACTTTTGAATTGTTTTTTTACCGTCCTATTAAAGTGATTACACCGTGAAACGACTCCTTATCTCGTTTAACATAGAAATATATACACACACAATAATAATAATATGGTTTGTAATATATTCGTTTCGACTCACCTAAACGTCCACCATATATTGAAACACATCGTGTTGAGCCAGAAAAACGCCGCCAGAAAGACAAAATGCATTACAATGGCTGAAACAAAAATATAAAAATTAATTATATTGAGTTAAATATTTTAATATATATATATATATTATTAGGATATATTAATAGAAATTAAAAAAATAATTTAATGTGTATGGACGTTTATAAGTACTGTTGGTAATTTGGTATCTATAACTTATAGTAAATAGTTATCTTAAAGTTATTTGATAATTCCTTATTTAAAGGGTTTTGTCTTTTTTATCAATAGAATTTATAGGTAGGTAGGAAGGTTCTATCCACATAATAATATAGACTAGGTATATAAAATAAATAATTAATATGCATTAATTTATTTAAAAGTCTGAAGGATATATGTAATAAAAAGAAAGGACGTGTAATAATGGTTTTTTTACAATAATTTAAGTGATGTGAAATATCCACTCATACATTTATATTTGATTTTATAAAACCTTTTACACTAAGGTGATTTGCAGGTTTATGAGTTCAAGGTGAGGACTAAAAAAAATTGTATTTTAACTAGTTTTCCAGGTTTATAATTCGATACTATATTTAAGTAGGTACCTATTTATCTTAAAAAAGTATTAATTTAGCCGATTTGCGTAGAAAACCACTGCGGAATAATTAACCTACAATTTAGAGTTGAATCGTTAGGCGCTGCTGCTGTATATATCGTCCTAAGGTATAAAATGTAAATATATATAATATCACACGCACTAATTACTATCAATTTACAGCTGATACCTACAGATTGTTATTTAGACATTAGCAATAGTATATTTTACCAGGGAATCACGAAACGAAGACAATTAGAACTACGATCTTTTTCATCACTGTCGTTATAGGAAGAAAAAAATACCTAGGTAAAATTTAAAATTGAGTTAATTTGTTCGTATATTATATTATCATTATATTATTTCTAGTTACGTATCATATATTAGAATAGTCATGTATAGCAATATAAGAATTAATCTGCGTCGGATAAATATAACGAACACACTATATTTTATAAATACATTTTAGTTTTCTTTCGGTGTTATAAAACTATATCTTTAATCAAGAATAAAACACACCGAGAACAAATACATATAATCAATCACTTGTTTTTTTACGACAGACGCGATGAATGTAAACATTAAGGTATATCATATATGTAATATGTATTGGTATTGTATATATTACTCAGTGGAATGCAGTACCTACCTACTCGTTATGCATGGCCGATCATAATAGTATACGAAATATTATACAAACTTAAGAAAGACCGCAGAAAAAGCAATGTTATAAATCTATAGAGTTCAAACATTTTATAAATACAAGAATAAGACAGTATTTTTATTGTCTTTATATCTGTGCTAATTGATGAAAGTAGGTTTTCTGTTTTCATACGTAGGATTCTCAAGGGGAAAAGCCGGAAGCAAGTCAGTTGTGTAGGCAGGTAGCTATAGGTACCTATAGATACGCGTTGCTGCAATAGGAAACTCGGTCAACTAGTTGAAAAACAATAACTGTTGTCGCGATAGTTCATCAGTTTTACTTTTTGCGAAAGAGGTGCGATGTGCGAACAAGACAATTGAAGTCACTACTGTGTGTACACCTATACAATTTTTTCCTATGAATTCCTATAGGGAAATCTATTATAGAATATGTGTATGCGCAAGTTCTGTCACATGCAAGCGTTCTATAAAAACGTAACGCTTAATGAATAGTTAAGTAGAACGACACTAAGGATCATTCACGAATATATTAACTAGATAACTAGTTCTATATTTAAAAAAAATTCAAGGGCGGACTCATTATTCATGAAATTTTTTTCGAATTTATGTACATAACTGTAAGTAGATATAGTAATAGTATATTAGTATATTAATTTACTGTAGTGCATAGGACATGGTATTGTGTACAATAATTATTAAAAGTTAACTTCAAACAAACTTTGTTATGGAGAGACTTATACAAATTTAAGCAAACATTTCAGTTAACAGATGGTATTATATGAAACGATTCTGAAAACAACAATAATAATGAATATACTATAGGCAATTATAGACAAAACCGTGTTTTTTAGTTCAATTTTAAATCTGATGTTTTATTATATCTTATAATTCATATTGTGCATATTGTCAAAATTATGGCATGAAAGTATTTTTTACATAATATCCTCCAACCCTAACTTTGTTCAAGATTATATGCATATATCATTATTATAGCAGGTTACAACACATCAACCACGGCAACAAATGTTCTATACATGATGTAAAAACCAACGTTCCTTAAATTTACTTAAAGTTTAATAAATTATATTATTTATACCATGTGGTCTTCCACAGCAGAATATAAATATACTGATAGTATAAGGAAAACGAGTGAGAATAATTTGAATAACTGGTGTTTATTAAATTCTAAACATTTTTGAGCTCGAGGCCATATTCAGTGCATTTTACAATATTTATATTTTAAAAACTGGTTTCAACTTACATATTATATCACAATATCTAAATAATCACTGACGGATGAAACTTAAGTACTGCAGTACCTCTCTCAAATTAGAAGAAAGATAAGAAAACATATATTAGCCGGTATAATCAAAAAACGCGTTCTGAAAGTTTTATATTAATGAATATAATAATATTATTAGTGTTGAAATAAAACCGTTTGAAAAGAAAAAAACCATAGTCAATGATTAAAATGTAATAGATATTATACCTAAGTCATGTATTGCAAGGAAAGTGGTATTTAATTAATTCTGATCCGCTATGCACGTCGTAGCGTCGGAGGTACCTTCACGTCTGCGATTTTTACGTTGATAAAAAAACCGGCTTCATTAACAAAAACGTGCTAGTGTCGGAAACAATAGTGTACCTACGCATATAATTAATAAAAAAAATAATAAGACTCATAATAATATAGTGGTAGTATTATAGTATGTTGATACTATAAAGGCATAAGTAAATACATTACGACTGTTATTGGATATCGACAACGCGACTTGCATAGATATAATGTTTAGAAAAATAATATTATGTTTAGAAGACTTCAATAAGTTAAATTGGTTTACTTGCCAACTATGTCAATTTCTATAAGATTTTTTACATTTTTGCAATACAAATATATAAAGCATAATAAACACAAAGGTATTTTATATGCAATTATGCAAACAAATATTTTACTCCGTTAGCTATGGTAAACGTTAAGTAAGGTAAAAGTAAGCCAGGCTTAATTAAGGTAGGAGTTTTAACTTATAATTTCCAATTTGAGATTAATAAAAGGAGCCAGGAGGACGATGCCCTATTATTATAGTTATGGTGATTGGTGTCCAAATCTTCACTATTTCAGCCCTAAAAGTCAGCCCTGTTTTATACGATGTGTGACATTTAATGTTAAAATATTATACTTGTATTTTATTTCATCATATCACAATATCATTATGACAAACTATACAATTCATCGCCTACACCACTGCCGCCTACTAACTTCAGTAGTCTATAGATATAACAATGGTTGAATGATGTAAAAATTTTGTTTTAATAACGTTGACGAAATAATTTGTGTTGGAGACACGAAACACTTCAAGAGTGTACCCACTCATTATCCAATGAAACATAGTTTTATTTGTTCTATATTAAACATATTTAATATGTAATATTCTATTATTATTAGACCGCAGGTATGATCTTCAGTCCGTCCAATTTAATATTATATTTCCTATAATTTAACACAGAGACCTTATTGGTTTTCAAAATAAAATAACATCTTATCGGGTAACACATCGAATTTTCGTACAACTTTCGAAAGAGGCGTGCTGTGAATTACATGGTTATAACAATATTATATTATATATTTATATGTAGAATTTTGAATACAAGTTAGTTATATATTTATAATAATACTACTATAGTTTTCTTATCAGGGTTCAATGGTTCATATCGTGGATTATTTATTACAAAGGAATTTATTTTCTGGTAATTTTTGTATAACGGTTATTTACCTACTATATACTGTAAACACAATAATATAACTGCAAAATTAGAAATTTTTCATGTCACTAGAAATTGAAGAATGGTTCTTCCAAAGAAAAATAAATACGGTCGTGTAATAATATTGTCAATTTATTACGGTTTGTACGGTGCAATTGAGAATATCCATCCCCTTATAATACCTATCTGGATTATATAGTAGGTTTAATATTCATGCAAACGTGTTTCGGTTCAATTGAATTTCATTTATATACAGTTTTACATGAGTACGGGCCTTAACTACTCTCAAATATGTGTATACTAGATGTGAGTGTGCGCGTGTGTGGTCACAAATCCAAATTACCCCCCATTGTGGGACAATCGAGGAT
Source organism: Sitobion miscanthi (assembly GCA_008086715.1). NCBI lineage: Eukaryota > Metazoa > Arthropoda > Insecta > Hemiptera > Aphididae > Sitobion > Sitobion miscanthi. Next base: position 7,977,922 of record CM017797.1, read on the forward strand.
AACCGTGGGATTTAATCTGCTGGTAACGGTCACTTCTGTATAGAGGAAAATAATATTGAAAACGTATAATTTATATACAATTTCAAAAGGTACTGGCTCACAAAAGTAGAGTTTCGAATTTATCGCATTGCATAACAATATAATTTCCAACGACTATTATAGCTGGTATATATAGTACATATATGCCCCGATAAGGTAGTTGTCGGCGATGTGAAGCGAAAGATAAATCGAGAAAAATCCATCCGTCGAAGATGCACTAAAAAAATACGTTTACATAACGAAGTATAAAGTACAATAATTATTATTCGAGATATTTTACATACCCTATACCTAGCTACATCGCATTATGTGTCGATAACTTGAAATACAAGATACTTGATCTGCGAAATACTTGATCTTATTAGCTCGCAAAAGTTTTGCAAAATAATTGATCTTGGTTTTTTGAAGGATTGAATCTGATTAGTTTTTCGCTTTCAAAATCATAATATTCACTGCATACTTGCATCATTGCCTCAAAAATCGTAAATGATTATACCTTTTTTTTTACGAAAACACCACTGTACATTACAATGGAGTAATAATAGGTATATTTAAATAATATTATGCTGACCGACTGATAGAAACAAAACAATGTGTTTCTGAGGAATGATAGGTATAGTCGTGTAGGTAGGTACTAAGAAACTCTATTATGCAGACCCCCCCCGTCAAGTGCAAACAATTTTTAAGTCAACCGTACGACAGTAGAAAAGTACAAATATTGTTATATAACAGTGATCGGGGACAAAAGAAAAATGTATATTGTATGTGTGTTTACAGTTATCTGAAAGCATTGTCACTTGTAATTCAAGTGAAACTGTATAATATACAATAAGACGATAATTCTCAGCGGTTTTAACAATGTTAGTACAGTCGAATTGCATTGAGAAAAATAAAATGTTGACATTTTCGGTTTTTTACTCCATACGCACGCTTGTAATCCGACACTTCTTTAAATTAACAGTATATCGCCTGGGTTAGATTTGATTATTTGATGTATAAGTAGTATTAAGCCGAGGTTTACGAATTAAAAAAAATATTATATTTGTGATGAATTGCATCTCTCGTCATATTATGTGGAAGTGGAAAAATAACGTTTGTGACAATGTTATTTTTATTATTGTTTCCACAATCCCACGCGTGAGCCCAAATGCACTAAACAAATGATGACAGAGTCAACAGAGAGTTGACTAACGACCAACGAGTTTATTCTTCAAAACACCAGAAAACTCCCGGTCAAACTTTTATTTCCTCTCGCGCCGTTACGCCTTATAATATCAAACGCGCAATAGTGAACCGGTCGGTACACGGCAATATGTCATCGGATATCGTCGTCATCGCCTGTTGCTGCAGTTCACGGACATTCCGTCGTAACGTTACGATATCGTTCTCTCCGTCTCCATAATAATACCTTTCCTCGTTTCAAGATTTTTTTTTATTTTTCAAACACACAGCCTACTCGCGGTATCCGGTATCTATAATGATTTCAGAAAGAAAGAAAACCTCTTCTGTATATCATACACACACAGACACACACACACACGCACACACTTATATTTTATTGTTATATATAATACAAAAAACGGGAGAACGCGTACAATATTATATACCAGAGTCTCCTCATTAGGGCACGCGGTGCAGCGTACGTACGACGCATTGCGACACGTGTGCGCAACACGTCGTCTTATCGGTTAACTGGTTTCCATTGTCGGTTGTGAACCGTCGCTGACACTTATTTATATATATGAACGCTGCCCCGTAGGTATATATAAACCCTCTCAGGTTGACGACGTGGACGTGTCGACTGTCGAAATTGCGACGGAAAAACGACATAAACCTATAATTATACCATCCACGCGATAACCACGCGCGCTCCGGAGGTAGGTAAATGATTATATAGTCTGAACTGTAATGGATTTCGAAAACTTCGTCTGCTACAGTTTTCTTATTGGCACAAACCATAATGTGCAAACAATGTTGAGGAAAAAAGTTTTATGTTCATGTGTTAAAAACTAAATATTATATATAGGTACATATCACATATGTATAAATCTATATTTAGTTAGTAGTTATCTTAGTTGACTACATTCTACGCATAGTGTTAACATAATCCAATATATCATATTACACAGTCTATACCTATATAACTTTGGAAATTTAGTTCCCTTTCAATCCAACGATGGGACCTATTATATAATATGCGATTTAGAGCTGAAAAGACGTTTTTGAGTTTTTGACTGCAGAGTGCGCTTGGTAATACATTATGTAAATACAAATTGTTCAATATTATATCAACCGTACAAAAAAAAAAACTAGTTCCGACGTTGTGATGTTTTGAGAGACAAACAGGTTACTACGGATCTTTTAAGATACTTCGGTTCAGTAACATATACACGTGTGTACAGATTTAATGTATATTGTATATAGAAATTTGTATGTATTAAATTTACGGCCTGTGGTTCGAATGAATGTCTGAATGTATGCGGTGATGGCGGTGGTGTTCTGGTTGTTTAGTTTTTATGGATTATTTCCTGTGAAACCATAGTTAACTTCTAGCCAACTCTTTACGGCTACGGTCACAATAAGACGTTTTTTTTTTGTTTTGTAGAAATGTGGTAATATCTGCAGTACACCGCGTTTCAAAATATACCTCAAGAACCTATATAATGAAGGTATTGTATATTATACATTATAGATAAAATTATTTATACGTACGCATAGGAACACACGGTGGCCGCCACACGTGATATATAATTTATGATATGATTTTAACTTCAGGTTTAATACCGAGAATGGCACATTGCAGAATTTGAATGGGTACCGTCATAAAAAAAAACATACAGGTCGTTAGACCACTGTCGGTTTTACAAGTAGTAAAAAAATATTTTGCTATACAAACTCGTGTACACGACACTCGTGAATCTTGTTTGAGAACATCGAAATTTGTAACATATCCAAAACAGAAATACTAATTTAAAAATGTAATTAAATAATTTCTAAAGTAATAAACCAGTTTTTGAAAGAGCATATTATCTAGAATTATAAATATCATTGAAATATCATTTCATTGAGGTTTTCAGCTATTTTCAGATAATAACAAATACCTATGTACTTATATTTTAATAATATATATACATCTAGATATAATAGGATTTTGTTGAAAACCCTCTTCGTAAAGCACGATATATCTTATTGATAAACGAGCGCACTGATGTATATGTTTTTTCTTTTCTTGTCGAAAGCCGTTGCATTGCATCTTTGGAAACCACACGACATTATTTGATTATTATAATATATTACAATTTTAATTATTATGTAGATTGCGTTTGGTAGAAATGTTGATGCCAGAATGTTGTGACATTAGGTCTTGCATTATTTAGTTTATTTTATTGACTATTAAGATTTATGACAATGACATTATATATATACAAAGGTCAACCGGTCAACGGTATATTGTACTATATAATACAATAACATTTCAAAATATAAAGGCGACTCTATAATAACTTCACAAACCGTTTTATTATAATACTGCCTATGAACTATTATATTATAACACACGCGTAGAATAATCTCTTGGATATGGTCAACTGATCTATATTTTTGCCAAAAATAGTATTAATATCATTACATAATATTATATTATTAGTTACGCGACCGTATTGTACACTAATTGTGGCGGCTACAGTATTATAAACTAATAATATTGTATGTCAATGATCAAGCATAAAATTACATATGTATAGGTGTGTCAAATACAGGTTCAACAGTGATCGTGGTTTGAGGTCGAAAACCTCTGCACCAGCTGGTGGTGGTTTCGCGAATTGTTTTTTTTTTTAAAACGTCACAAACGCAAAATATCATTACATTTATCATGGTTGAGTCGTACGCATTGTATCATGCGTTTTAAGCACACAATTTGCGCTAAAATATTATTTCCAAGTTTTCAATTTAGTATGGTTTAAACTTTAAAGTACAGATTTGATAGACGAAAGATTTACACGAAACAATAAAATATATGGCCTTGTGTCTTAACTCTTCTTAGTGACCTAATGTTACCGTACAATAATAGGGTACACATGAGGTGTACTCAGGTACATTATAAATGGATTACAAAAAAAAAAATAAATCAAAACAAACATTTTATATCAGGTGGTTTTTAAATTGTATATAAAAATTAAAAACACATTCAACGCTTAAAGGAAAATGATAGAAACGTGTTTTTAATTTATTATAATGAAAAGAGAGAAAACCAATTTATTTTAGGCTACTTAAATAATATCATATACGTAAGGTACTGCAGTGACTCAGTGAATTGTTAAATCGAAAAATTATTTATAATTAAAGTGTCTAGGTATTTTTATTTAAAGTAACTATTTAAACGAACGTCTAACAAATAAACAACGTGTATTGCATATTTGCATCATATTATAATAATTACGGAACACCGACTCGGTTACGTGTGATCGAAATAAAAACAGGATTGGTGTAGGAAATGAAAAGAAAAATCGAAAGTACTCGAATAAAAAACCATACGTTATCGCAGCAACTCTAAATGTTACAAAAGTGGATTCGTGTGCAAATTTAGTTACAAGATTTTCAATTTTTTTTTTCTTCCAATTACGGCGTTGGTGTACCAACACGGTACCTACCTATATCAAGGGTATAGAGTGGTATACCATATGCGAAGGCATGTTTTTTTAGCAATACGGTTTCGACGATGTCAGCGTTCGTCAGTAGTGGGTGGTCGTCACCGAACGGAAGAGAAAAATCGTCGTAAACACCACGCACGCACGCAACGACAATAATAATAATATCATTGTCGCGGTCGTCGGCGTCAACCGCATCAGTCGCGTGGGCACCGGGAAAACAATGGCACGCCGAGCCCCCGTGGTACACGAATTACGCGGTTGACGACAAATTGCACCTCTTGCCACCAGAATATTATTACGCTGTTGTCGCCGTCTTCGTGATAATTATTAATATTTATTGTAGTACAAATTACAAAATGTATACCTACTTATTTTATTATTATATTATGGTTTCGTCGACACAGTTTTCCGCGGGCTGCCGCCGTGAGGTGTATTGTGTAAAAAGTAGTGAGGGTAAACGTTTAGTTTAGTACCAGAATAATACTCCTACTCGATTCCAAACCAAAGACGAAATACACAAACAATTACTACCCCTTTATAACGATCATTAGCTTAATTCGGAGTTAGTTTATCTGCAGGGAGTCTATATAACAATATTAACGCATTTTTGATGCGCATTAAATGTATTGTATTCGCGTGTAGTATGTCTACACGTTGGGGCGAGGGTCTCTAAATTTGTTTTCCTCTAGAGGCCTCAAAATTTTGATTGCAACGGTGCCACGACAGCGAATCTATGTACAGTCCACCGATGAGGTGTGTGAAAAAACCGACGAAAAATTTAATAATAAAATCGTTACATATAATTGTTATAACTCATAGGATAAATCGATTTGAAACATTATTCACTTACATACTTCTTCGTACATCAGATATTTTACGGCCTCCCGCATAGGCGCAACTAGCCCTATATTTTTGAGGGTGCACTATAAAGAATTCCCTGGCCCCCCCAGACCCACACTCTATATACAGGGTATAATAGGAAGATCTGACAAAAATAAATAAATACGCTACTTAAACGTATGATAAAAATTGTGAAAAAATATTTTGAAAAAAAGTTATTACATTCTAAATTAATTTACTCAAAAAAATATTTATATTTAAATATTTAAAAAAATTAACAACTTCACTTAGATAAATGTTTTAACCATTAAAATTATTCTTATAATCAGATTTACAAATTGGCTATTTTGAATTTTGCAAAAAATTTTAATTAAATTTAAAATTTTTTATTATCAATACTAAAAAATAAAAATAAAAAAAAATTTTAAATATTGATTTGAACAAAAGTTATATTTACAGCTGGAAAATCTAGATTGTCAATTTCATATATTTTCTTTTTTTTTTTAATAATATTGGTTCTATAGGTCTTATTATTTGTTTAATATTATAAATAATTGAATAAACATTGATATATTTAATTTTCATAAAATAACACCATGACAGTTTTTTTAACAACACAATTTAACTGAAATATTGTTGACTATTTTAAGCGCTCCCGCTTGTTTTATAATTATAACAAATTATAAACAATTAAACAATATATAAACGCGCTCACATTCATGAATCATGGGCCAAAGATAAAGAAAAATATCGTTATCCTGTTTTCTAATTTATTTTGTTGATTTATAAGAAAATATTATTAGGTATGATCATTGTTACACAAATAAGTAATAACGACGAAACTGTGACCTATTCTATACAACATCAAATACCTACCTAAGCTAAAGGTTATTTCATAATATTATGTTATACTGTTATAACTGGGAATGTCGGAACATAATAGTGAAATATCCACTTATTATATTCCTCAATATACAGTATGGTACAACATTATTGTATTTATTGATAAATTTTACTTCAAAATAATCAAAATATAATATTTTGGGTCTTTTATATTTTGGGGTGCATAAGTCCCCATGCACCCCCCTAGTTGCGTCAATGGCCGCCTGGGAAAATACCGTCAAAAACAAAACGATTTCGGTCTACCAATTATCAATTTTTTAAAAATGATGTGTCCGCAGACTATTGTGTCGGTAGGTTTTTAGAGGAAAGATTATACAATATAGATCCTATCAGCCATTGTACGTATATCTATTGCCCACGAATTTTATTTCGTTATACCGGAAACCAATGATGGTCTCTCCGAAGAAGTATCGTAATAATAATTTAGTTAAAACGTATTTAACGTTTACGAGGGCGGTCCATCAACCACTCGCGTGGTCGGACATAAATATACGTAATGCCAATGCGTATAATATATTATCGTATACAAATCTCTGGAATATAATAATATGAATGTATATATATTGTCGTTGAGATGATTTTCTAAAAATATTACGTGGGCATAATAACATCGTAGTATAATATAAAGGAGCAATGGCTTGCACTTTGCGTTGAGTTTTGGCAGGAAATAAAGTTCGGGCAAATTTTCAAGCTTCTCGTAAATCGCCAAATCGTCATGCGAACGAATAATAAAAAATTATGATAATATTAGCGCCAGTTCTTCATGATATATCGCACATGATATATACTAATATACTATTTATATAATTTAAATAATAAATATAGTATATTATGCGTTATATAATCATTATTCATATATATATACGAACATCACACATATATATTATACATCATTGCATACGCATATTTACACCATGGCCAGTTCTAGTTGGTGATGCTGTTGTACGGTATATATTATTATAATGTATATAACACTCGGAGATGTCCGACTATGCACCGCGTCTCGGTGACGGCGGGAAGAATAAAATATGTTTAAAAATAACGGACGCTCTCGTTTGACCGCGGCGGCAGGACACGGCGGCGTTTATCTATGCGCGGTCGTCATATTATTATTATGTACTCATGTGCCATATAATAATAACATAAAAACACGTCGGACGCCCGAGAGTTGTATACCCACAACAGTACGATGATAAAAATTGATCGCGAGATCGTTCACCGAGTGACAATGTGTTTTTGTTGTGAAAATCGAAATTTTTTACCGTAGTTATTACGCAAAAGTTATAAAAACGACTCCAATTCAGTATGATTTTATATTGAGATCAAGCAAAGAAATCTACTCGAAAAATCAACACGTACTATAATGCGTCATAATATGCCCATCGGGCGGCATCGGCCGTCGCCTATCGACTACTGTATATATTTTGTAAATAATATTATAAAATGTACATTATATAACTATATACCTACCGGTATTATGTATATCATACGTGAAATTAAATTTTGTTTTTTTTTTTTTTTTTGCTCTACTGCAGTAAATAAAAAGTTGTGAAATCGATATCGATCTGAATTACATTATTATAACGTTATGACTAGAAAATCCTGAAAACCTCGTCCCATTTTATATGTAGGTAAGTCGTCGTTTATCTTGCGATGCGCGTTGCAGCGATGTTATAATAGTATGCAGCGCGCGCGCGGATAATGATCCGTCCAAAACCGCAAATAGAAATTCGGCACGAAACACGACGGCGGCGGTTTCGTTTGCCGCAGGCCCACAGCATAAGCTCACGCGAGTTCTATGCACGGAATCCGTAAATTTCTTTTATTTATAGGTAACCTACTATATTATACGGCGAATTCACTCTAATCACAGCGATTGATAACAAAATATATAGAAGGTACATTTTATGTTTCGGTTATCGAGATTCGATCGCGCGGTCCCTCGTGATAATATTATAACACTACTGTCGTCATTAAACCTGGGTATATTTTGACACAGACCATTAACAGCATCGTGACATTATAATATTATCAACTTCTATCCCGAAGAAAGGAATTTCGGAGTATTAAAATCTATTAGAGCTGTGTGTGACGAATACGAAACTAACGAGTTACCACATATACGAGCGTGCCTTGATAAATTATTAAATTTATTACATTATATTTATGTTATGTTCATTATACTACTCTGTGTGTGCATATCAGATAGTTAAACCGCTTCAGTTTCATTAAAATATTATTGCTTATCGATATGCTTAAACAGAATCTGTCACGGATGACAAATTCAATGTAACTATAATTATAGAAAATATGCCACATTTCAATGTTCTTGGATTCTTGCTTATATTCAACATCTTATCAAACAATGGCGAATGGTTAATTTTCAACAAATCCAAATTAAATTAGTATAAACGAACTTGAATAGTATATATCTATCGATGTCATTTTACAATGGACATGGTTTATAATTTATATTTATAACTTCAGAGTGATCAAAGACAGTCACTTTATTGCAAACACACCATTTTTTTATTGTTCAAGAAAGAAAAAAAAACGATAAACAAAACAGTCGAAAAAAATCAATCATAATCGACATTTTAAAAATGCCAGAAATGTATATTATTAGTCAATACTTTAGAAAAATCTGATAAATTTAATTACTTACCTACTTATCATATTTTATTTAGCATTTGTAACTGTTGTCTAAAGTCGTTATATATTTTAATAGTTCATTGATTATATTATAATAACGAAATTTATTTTTAATAAAAACATTATGTTATCTTGCCAAAACCTACTTAAATACAAATTACGATGAATACGTCAGTCAATGTAAATGTATCGACCAGCAAAATATTTTAATAGATGGAGATATGGATTCTAATTTATATACTAACAAAATTCTGAACAATCAAGTAATAGGTACATATTACCCATTATGACATTTGATCTTATGGTTTATATTACATTTTATTCTTAGGTACTCGGAGTAGGTACGGTACACATTGATAGTTCTATGATATATAGGTCACAGCTTTGTATAATTGTATGACTCATGACTCATTTTATAAAAAAAAAACCCCACAGATGAATTCTTATAGTTGTAAATCGTAGTCGATTGATGATTTATACACTATATTTTATGACATGTATAAAAAATAACGTATTTAGAACTGTTAAATTCTGTGATAAACTCTAACCAAAATAAATAATATTTGATTTATCATCATTTTTCTACTGAATGAGTTTTAATAATGAATAACTCCAATATATTATACATTTATTCGTTGTCTAGGAAACCGAATATATTATATTCTATTATTTTATATTTAACTACAGTTACTAGTTAGTACTTGCTAACTATTAACCGACATTAGCTAAAAATTAAAATATTATTTTTGAGACAAATAAAACAAAATGGTACACGATTTATTAAAACTGAAGATACCACACGTGAAACTTATTGTGAAGATGTTTTGGCAATCGTATATCAAAATTCATGATTCAAAATTTGTAGCATAAGTTCGAATAGTCCGATATAGGTATAAAATAAATAATAATGATATAAAACAAATAATATTAATGGGAAAGACTAAATAATATTTTAGTGTTATTTACACTGGTATATTAACGTTAAAATCAATCATAAAAAAATAAAACGTTTTATAATATTGTTCATAATTTACATAGAATACTAGTTACTATTATTCTTACTTATTTCAATGTTTATAAATTATAAGTTATTACTATATACTTATAGGACCTGTCGTACGTGAGTATTGAATTAAGATTTTATTAAATAAAAATTATAATGCATCATTATTATTTGTTATAGTTTTGAGTCCACCGTTTGTTCATTGTGTTAAAAACGATTTATCTCGTAACAAACACGAACCTATGCCTAAGTTTTATCGCAATTTCTAGAAAACAGTTCGTTATCATATGCGGAATACATCATCATCGGACGATAACCGCGAAAATCGCATTTTCTTCGTAAAATAATCGCATAGTACATAGAGGTAAATATGTACGTCTTCAATTGTACTTCCGCAGATAAAACAAATAGGTACTAGTAGTATAACAATTGATTATGTAATACATATTACAATAATATTTGTTATCTGGACATGTACTATATTATATTATTATAATATATTAAGTGTAGCTTTGATTAGCATAACAAAATTATGGTCCTCATATTAACGCAGTGTATATAATATATATAAACATGCATTATGACAATTATTTTTTTTTATTAACAGCGACCACAGTATGCATACATATTACAGGAACCAGACGGTTGGCGGCGTCGGGGCCTCCCGGAACGCGGCGGGTGAAAGTGCGCGTTCGGTCAGATTATTATTTATTAGACGTGTATGTGGCCGGGTATTATTATACACCTATGTTTAATATGTACCTATTCTTATAATAATATACCTATATATTGTATTATTGCGGTTCGGTGTGTTGACGGTTGGAGGGGAAAAGGGAAGTGACTAAACACTGCAGAGAGAGTCAGCCGTCGCGTCTGGTCGGCGTTCATAATATATAATAATAATAATATATAGTATATAGTATATACCTACACGTAGACGAATCGATTATAAAACCTGACGAAAATACACGACTCATTGATAAAAATGAATAAAAAACAACAAATAAGAAAATAATTGTATAAACACGGCTGAAAAAAAATCACCGTCTATTGCGTAAGTTATAAGTAGTTTTATATAGTTATTTGTGTATAAAAAAAATGCCTTTGAATCGATCAGCGCCGTATTTGCGTCAACCAAACAAAACGCTGCAGACGACTGTAACGTAACGAATAACGTAACACGAGGTAGGTACCTATATGGCTATAATATTATATGCCTATATGGTAGGTACTTCGCGGACTTCCGGGCAGGATCTGTTTTTTTTTTTGCGGTGGAAGCTATACGATCGTACAAAATAAAACATGGACGTATCATCGGAATGCTGAATATGACTTATGGGGCCGTATGCCATACGCATGCGTCGATACATAATAATAATAATCCGTGAGTCGTTCAGCCCAAAAACCAGACTTTGACGTCAGTGCTTACATTTTTGTGCAATAATAATAATATTATAAACGTGACATTTGTCATATACTTCGTATGTCGCGCGTCGGGTCTGTTTTTATTCCCACAAACATTTTCGTATTGCATTTTTTCGCCTTGTATAGTCCGCACCAGCTCTGAAATACACTATATACTATTATATATAATATTATATTATTATATCTCGACTAATAGTATTCTATATATACTATAGCTCCGCAAAACCATGAGAGAAATGAACAAGTGTGGCAACGATGGTTATAATGGTGTAAAGTATTAAATTATCCGTTATTTAAGACGAAAACTGAACAAGGTTTCAGCGTACACACATTTGCTATTCGTATATACTACATAGGTACATCGCGATATAAGCGACAAGTGTTGAGTGGTGCGTAATGGAGTTAATTGCGCGTGAGAAATAGCAATAAAGTGAAATTTCTATCTACACTCTGATTGTTGTGCGATCGTTTATCATTGGAGATACGGTATAAACAAATAGGTGACCAAATTTCTAAATTCCGGATACATGTTTGACGACATTGATTGGCTATATGAAAGAGTACATTGAAAATCTCTTCGTTTTGTCGCGTTTATCCGTAATATTCAGTGCCATCCACGCACGACTGCTCTTCTAATTTTGTTTTTCTTGTTTCTATCAGTCTCTATAATAGCAAGTAGGATGCTAACACATTTTTCCTTAACAAACTATTATTCACCATTACCACCAATGTCAATTTTAGGGTCGAGACTTCACACGGTCACTGCACCAATTAAAAAATGTCGCTCCTTCATTAATTTACCCCCCTTTTCCACGTCTTATACTCGTCTTGTAATTTACCAATGAGGACATTGCCTTCAACCTATAAATTTAACGTGATATAATCTTGTTTACATATTTACTATTCTGTTTTAGGCTGTTGTGCATGACAAATATTATACTATTATATACATGAAATAAAATACCATTGACAGCATGATCTGATCCATATTTTAAAACAAGCGAGTGGTAAATCGGTCCCGCGGTATATTATTATGCAAATTATTAATAGGCAACAGGCCTCAACAAACGTAAAATGTGCATTGAGCACACGTCGCCACCTATGAGTTAGGTGTTATTTCGTCGAAGTGCGACGGAAGCCAGTTTTTTATTCCGTTTGATCTCGTCATTCTTATAAGGTAGCTATTAGGTATAGTTGAGTACTTGAGTGGTTATTTTATTTGCTCGTCCTTCATTTACCGTACACTGTGTGTATAAAAATAATATTATACGCATAACCGTACATATCCGTATCGTAGGTATAAAATGGTAGCCGGTGCAGATATAATAATATAATATGTTATGATACAACCGATGGAAAATTAGCGAAACAAATTTGTTGCGTTGCAAAGTGGTTGTACCTATATAACTAAACGCATGGAAATAAGTATATGGCGATAGAAGTAGAAATAGTAGTGGCCAACACAAAATATTATTATTTATGGTCGCGGTCGGAGGGGCGATGATCGGAGTGCACGAGGTGTGAGGTGGTGGTGTACACAATATTCTACACCGCATTCTTCGCCGGAGCAATAGGTACATTATTACAAGGCCGCCGCCGCCGTATAATTACCATATCATTGCGACGACCGACGACGTTGCGCGCCGGCAGATAGTCTTGTTCGGCGAATTTCCTCGTGTCCAATTCGCGTTTAATCGATTTTTTTTGTTTCGTTGTTACTGTTTTGTTCTACGATCGTATTATAAACGGACTATAGAGAGACGCGCTTCACCCATCTATGTATATCATATATATCAATGTGTATTATAATAGGTATTAAAATATACTATGTAGTATGGACTATGACATGTACCTATACGCAATATGCGATTAATTAAGATTTTAAAACGAGCTCGGCTGAAAACGCACGAGCACAACGTCATCATGGAGATTTTATTCATATGGAAAAATGTTTCATACCGCCGCCGTTGAATCGTATATTTTGTGGCGTAATACGTGTTTTTCTTCTCCAAGTCAACCGGAGAAAAGTTAAAGAATAAATCCGTATCGTTATTGTGGCGGAAGAAAATCCGTAGACTATATTATATAGGTAGTGTTCTTATTACTATATACGTGTACAACAACACTGTCTACTAACACGACCGCCGCCGTGCAGAACGAATTTCGACTACCGTATCTCCCCTGCAGTAAACAGACGATATAAACAACACCTATTCTATAAAACGGCCTGTGGTCATAGAGTATTACGACGACGGAAAAAGAGGACCTTGGGAAACGAATGATATAGAAAAGAAATATATACTTCGGACGCCCGCCACTGGGCCGAAGGTTTTTCGGAACGTCGCGGGAAACAGTGGCGTGCGCGCGTGCCGATGTGGTACAGTACAATATAATGTTATACAATAAAATATGTATAGATAATATGCACGAGACGACGAGGACAAATCGTGGGGAGCACGCAGCCGTAACGGAACCCGCTAAAAAAGTCGTTTCGGATTATTATAATTGTCCCAAATCGATTATATTTAAAAATTGTTTTTTCTGTCCATCCTGCAAACTCCGGCGTCATAATATTCGGATCGGTTGTTTCCTTTTGCTGGGAATTCCTCTCCGATTAATTTTGATTTTTGTACACTTTTAACACTATATTGATTATAAAATTATATTTGTGAAAATATAAGCGGACAACGCCGACGAGGTCTCGTGCCAAATTTCGGTCGGATAGTGGAGACCCTCTTGCACAAGTTGTGTCTGGAAGCCGGAAGTATATGATATATTTAATTCAATCGACTGTAATTTAGGTATAAAATTGCAAAATACACCCAGGTGTTGTAGATAATAATATATTATAGTGAATTATACCACTATTCGTTTCGCATTTTATTCAACATAATTAGGTATTACTGCACATTAACACTGATGAGTTGGGCCCACCCTTTTGAGAGTTTGCCGACTGCCGTCGTTAACTGTACAGCCATATAATATATATATATATAGGTTTACTCGTGTGGTAAACTATGCATCTATTGTCTATACACGTATAATGTACACGGTTTAGCGAGTCTTCATTGTACGCTTACACCTACGTAGAAATTATATAGTTTTTATACGAATATACGACAGCCGCCAATAGGTACTCACGTCACATTAACTCGTTGTTATTGGTATTACATATTATTTTCATTGCGCGAATATGTGCATAATAATGTGCCTTAATCTCAGCACAAACAGTTTATCTTGAACAATTTTATTACTATTGATGATTACAGAGCCAAGACGCTCTTGCAATATAATATTATAATCTTACACTATACATAATATGTTATACAAGTTAATAATAACATATTATACACGCATGCACTGCACCAAGTTAATGATAGTACTGCAATACCTATATAATACGTTTGATATCTTCGTAACAACATTATTACAGGCGTGTCATGATTGTTCTATATATAATATATTATGCGTATATTATATTATCTTATATAGCGTATTAAACGGCATTGAATAAAATGAATTAGAATATCACTTTTACTCCGCGGCATGTTTGACCAAAACACATAATAACATTACGATATATTAATTGGGTTTTGATTTTTCCAAATCGAATTTCTACATAACTCAACCAGCTGTTATGTCGTCGTATATTGTATCTTCATCTTCCAAGACACGAAGTTGCGGAGGGTTAAGCCTAGTTGCCGGGGCGGCAATTTTTTTAGTCAATTTAAGGGCGGTAAATTCATATTGACATATTATTATTGTGTATTAATTATATCAAAAAATGAATAAATATAATATGTAGGTAATACTAAATATTTTAATTATTATTATACTAAACCAATAATTAGGTAAAACTCAAACATGTGTCTTGTTTACATATCAGAGTTGCAAAAACGGAAGTCTGCACATTATGATAATTATTACATTAATAAAATTCGTGAATTGTCCATAGTTTATCCAAATGAAAGAAAAAGAAATAACTAATAAATTAAATAATAATATTTATAGGTAAGTTATATTATACATTTTATTACATTTTTATGATCATAATTCATAATAAATTTGACAAAAACACACGTACATGAAGTGTATGATTAATACATATTTATATAATGTATTATGTATTCACCAATATTATAGTAGCGAGAGTAGCATAGACTGTTGGTTAAATTTCCTGTGGACCAACATTGTCTATAACAAAATAGTTATACTTTACTTTTAATAAATAACATTTTTTTTCTTTGGGGGGGGGGGGGGGCAAAAATATGTTGCCCCGGGGCATGAAATGTCCAAATACGGCCCTGCCTCTTTCATCTATTTCAATGAGTCTAAATACCTAAACGGGCACACCTAAACATTTATGCGTACTGCGTATAATATAGTACGCAACAATATTGCCGCGAGCATTTTACTCGTGAATGAATGGAGTTGCGCATACTGCAGACATACAATAATATTAAAATATTTTATTTATGTCTGTTTAGCATTCTTATTAAGTATTTACGTTCAAAACGATTAAGTTAAATACGTTTGGTTTTCAATACACGAGTTTTATACTTGTATCTATCAGCTGTGCATATATATACATATGAAATATAAATAGTATTGCTTATACACGTAATAATAAGTACATCTTTTACATGAAAAAGAAGACTAATAATAAATTAGTTGTGTAGGTACAATGGTATAAAGGTCAACATTTAAATTGATGGTCATTAAAATGTTCGTTTAGTTTTGCTACTGCAGTGCTGCTGTATACAAGACACAGTCGTCCAACCATAGCAATTAAAACGATCAATAGGATCAGAGGGTAATTCGATTATTTTTGATAAACGTTATTGATTCTGTGAATTGAATACCAGCAATTTGCTTATATTTTTTTGCAACTTATAGATGGCCATTGTATTTATTATGGGCGTATAATGTATTTTAATTGAGTTACGATTTTTAATTTGATGAATAAAAAAAACTGCATTTTTGATGCGTACAATTTATTTCTTAGAAATATTTTCCTCAAGAAACACCTATAAAATAATAGTTATATTATAATAGAAACTATGTGTAGCAGATAACTACCAAATGGAGGATAGGTAAATAATTTGTGTATATTGTGTATTATATATATCAATATATGGTATAACCAAAGAGCTTTTTACCATCCGAAAGTTGGGTAAATATTTTTTTTCAATTTGTTAGGTAATATTAATTATTAGTTAATTAGAATCATAAGTTAAATATTATATAATGTAGGTACTTACTAGTCTTACTACTTAGTATTTTGCACCAGAGCGTTTTTTTAGTATATATTATATATTTGACTCGTGTTGTATTGTTGTTTTGTTTTCATTCATCTACTTAACTACCTATTTGACTATTTACTTTTATACAGTTCAAAGTACATTAAACATAGGTAATCATTTTTTTAAATTATTAAAATGCTAAAAGATTTTAAAATACCTAACAGAATAATATGGATAATATATTTTTATATTAAATATAATTACATAAATATTGTTAATATGTCCTTGAAATTAAAATTTAAAAATATCAAATTGGCCCAAAGTGTCATTTAGCTGGTAACGGTGTTTACACATCGCTACCTATATTATAGTAGGTATACATTTTTAATAATTTACCATCGTTTATCTTAATGGAGCACACAACGTTTCCGAAAACGAAGAACATAATATTTTATTAGATTATATTTGCACGTACATTCCTAATCGCAAAAATGGACTTTTTTTAAAGAGTCTAAAAAACATTTCAGAAATACAACAATTGCAACTTCGGCATGCTGGGTCGTTGATGAACGGATTCTGGCCGTAAGCGAGTATCACCATAACACACATATAAGACACGAGACTATATATTATTTTATATATTTACACACATACCGTAATATACATCTCAGGGAGGAGTGTGTGCCCGTCAATGGTCTGTATACAAACTGTCGTATCCGACAATTAATATATTTATAATGTGTGTACTGTGTATACATTATACAGGATGTGCCTCACCGTAAATGCCATCAAGCCGTCAATGTTATATATACATTATTATACACGTAGAACCAGATTTATATTGATACAAATTCTGCCGAAACTTGAAACTAAGGTTCACGTAATTTTACTGTACGAATAATTTTAATGAACATTTTTAAAATATTTACATTGATAATTAGTTCTGTAAATCTCATATACTTTTAGGGAAAAAAACATGAAAACATCTTTTATGTTCAGGTTGAGAAAAATGTAGAAAATTCTAAGAGTTGTAATGTATAGTGATAATCGATGGATAACTGTTATAGTAAAATAAAAAATACCCATGAAAGCATTGAATATGGTAAAAGTTATAATTTTTGAAATGTCGACCGCGGGGACGAACTCTAAACATGGCGTATCCAAAATAGATAATAGACCATATTAGATACCCTGTACCCTGGCTGTATGTACAATAATATAAATTACGGTATCGTCGGCCACACAACCACGCATTGATATGTATATATAGACGAACCATATATATATACGTGACGGACGAAAAGCAGAGCCCTTGGATCTTGTCCAATGTGTACCATGTATACGTATGAGCCTAATGAACTGTTTAATACTACAGAACGAGGGCCGAGGAGTATAATATGCAACGGGTTTAATTCAGCCGGAACAACAGAAAATTCTACAAAAAAAATATAACCCTTTTGTACTCATACATGAACGTAGTCTACAGTTTATTTTTTTATAGATATTGGTACCGCCTACGTCAGTCGTCACACGGTATTAAATTCATCGCAATTTTCCGTTTCGTCTTCCCGTAATCGAATAACTAACAGAGCTCTGAAATTTCATCCGGTGCTTATCATATCTTTTGCTGTTCCTACACAATATTATAATATCGAGTTTTGCGGGGCTTCGGACGTATACGAAATATACAAATGATGCACTCGAGTTTCGTCAAACTTTATACAATATTTAAGTAAATATGTAGGTACTACACATATAATTGTATACGATATATTATTATAATATGTTATGTGTGTGCAAACGGCGAGTAACGACAAAGTACGTATGCTTTATTCCTATCGGCACAAAAAGTGGAACAAGTTCGCTGTGGTTTGTACACGCGTGAAATGACGGGTATGCCTATCGGTTAAAACGTCGGTCGAAACATGACGCATAATTCACACCGCGACACATAATCTCAAACTTTCAAACACTGCGTGAATTGACGGTCGACTGACGAGACTTGCCCATATTATCGGTACAGTATACTCGAGAAACCCACTGTCTTATCGAGGATAGGGCTGCTTTTAAACAATTTAGGTTAGATTAGGTTAGGGTTACGTTACGTGATTTCATAACCTAACCCAACGAGCGACGCGGTGGCCTAGTCGCCATTTTACAATTTTACATATCAATATGTAAACAAATGTTTAATATATATTTAGTTTTCCCGGAGTATACGTCGTACGACTTGGAACGGGTGACGTTTCTGTCAAAACAGAGGTGTTTTTTTTTTCGTAAACAATCACATTCGAAATGTATAATAATATTATCGTATGTAATATTTTTTTTTGTAACGAAACGTACGAAACAACAACGGCGTAAATCAGAAATTACGGGAAAAAATACGACGACTAGGCCGCGCCAGTGTGACTGGACCCGATGCGAGCGACTATGACACGACCGCTGCCATACGCGACGGCATGTTCCTACCTGCCTATGATCACATAATAATAATATACGAGACGTACAACTGCACACACGCACGCACTATCGTCACACGCAAAAAGAGCGGTCTCGTCGTCACACGCGTACGTGTACACAATAGCCAACGCGCAACCATCGCACACGGCACAATAACGGGAAACGATTTTTATTCTCTTCTTTTCATTTTATTTTTCCCGCGCCGCTCGCGGTTCCCCTAATTTCGTCGACTCGACGACGTTACCTACACTATATTAATAGTAATAATAATACGAGAGGGTCCGGGAGGCGACGCACAACTACCTCACTGTATAATAATAATAATATATTATAAAATATAAATACACAATGCAATTATATTATACCCGAAAATTGTCGTCACCGGAATCGTCCGCCGTGACCGATCTCGAAACCTTAACGGAAAAAGTAATTGTTTTTCGTTTTTCGAACGCTTTTCGAAAATATGTAGTAATTTATACGAACAATCGAAACGAAACGATCGCGCGGACCAGAGTGCGTATAACAGAAATTAATAATAATAAGTAATTAACGGCCACGGCTGATAACGAACGGACTTGTTTTATTTATGTGCAGTGGCGGCGGATATTAAAGACAAAAGAGAGAGAAAAATCGCAGACAAGACGCCAATAAATAATACGACCCAGTTGAAGCGGTGGTTTTTTTTTTAAGTCCTGGGTCATTGTTATCCGCTGCGAGTGGGGTGTTGGACACTTATCGGACAGGTAATAACTAATAAGTAATAATACTTAATAGACATTAAGTATCGTATGCATATTTTATGCATATTAATTATGCTGTTATAGATTATGCCACCGAGTTAAAAGATATCAATGAACCCACGATGTTAACCGTCAATATGGCGTTTATAATTTACCACACATAGCTAGCCTAGGTAACCTAGCCACCTAGGTATACTCAAGCAGTGCCGAATAGATTCCGACGACGCTTTCGGTCTAAATATACAGTTTAATATACTACTTATGTTGGTAATAATACGAGCGGTCGACAAAGCAGCAATGCAGTATGTCATATTATGCGTATTGTATCGTTTATAATATTATTTAGAAACCATCATCGAGTAGGTACGTGTGCGGAATCACAAAGGAAAAAAACCAAAATTTCGTTTCGGCCTTGCGGGAGAAAGTATTTTATGATATATAGGTATATGACATAGTGACAATCGATGACAAACAACGACATTTTTTTACGATCGTACCTGTGAAGACGCACAGCGGTCCGCGCAAAGAGTCACCGGACAGTTGGACGAATGCCAGGAACAGGTCGCCGACCAGTAAGCAGCCGACGTGGTTGACTTGACACCTCCAATGGAGCACGTGATAAGTGCTGGGCAGCATGCAGCTGGCCACCAGGGTGATGGCCAAGAAGAACACGGACAGCAACAGTCCAAGCGGGTAAAGGGTGAAGCGGATGTCCTCGCGGTAGCTTTTGGTCACGTGGTCGACACCGTGCCGGGGAGCACATGTGAACACGGTCCACGTGCGCGGCTCCTGCGTCTGTTCGAGCACGCGCTCCAGACAGTATTCCCGGGGCTGGAGTGTGACGCCGTCAGCAGTACGCAGCTGTCCGCCCGCGGGCCACGCGCCGTTGACGGGCCAATGCGACTCGTTGATGCGGCCGGACAAGATGTACACATCATCCTCGCATCGCGGGAACCCGGACGTGATGTCTTCGGGCAGATCGGCCGCGTCGTGCCGGCCCGAGAACTCGCATCCCCCGTTCGCTTCGCTGTACACCGCCGATGGGCCGCAACACTTTTTCGTCTTGTTCGGCTCGTCGGGCAAGCACAACAGCGCGCCGGCTCGATCCAGACAGTACAGGCCCGGGTCCACCATCAAGTTCTTTGGCCAATGTTGCGCCAGCAGCGTACCGTTCAGAAACGACACGAACCGAGGCGGGTCTTGGGGCGTCGAGGCGGGCAAGAACGCGGCGGGCCGGCACGGTGGACGTTCGTGGACCAGGTTCCAGTAAGCCGGCGGAGGCTCGTTGGGATTCAAGAACTGGTTGCTGTTCACGTCGAAGATGACGGGCACGAAGTCTGGCGGCAAGGACGCCGGCAACAGGGCGCACGGCCCGTGCACGTCGGTCGGGTCGAGCATCTCGCCGCGACCGCAGCACCGAAATACGGTCACGTTGTCGGCGGATGACACCGCGGCCGCCGATAGCAGTAGCAACAACGACACCGTTGTTGCGGAGACGTCGTCTCGCGGACGTCCGCGTATCATTTTCGTACGGACGACAACGACGACGTTAATAGGTTTTGATCTACGCACGCCGAGTGTTCCGTCAGACGACGACTGACGGCGACAAAACGTTCATAATACTATGCAACAAGGACGGACGCAATCGCGTGTTGTTTTTTGTTTACAATCAATTGAATAAATTTCGCGGACAACGCACGTCGGCTGTGTATGTATTTACGCGGGTGTTGCGTACGCGAACTGAACGACGGCGGAGCAAACGAACACGAACAACGACGAAACGATACTGACCGCGTACTACCGGTGCTTTCCATCCGACGACCGACGGGCGACGGCGACGGCGACGCTCTCACCTCCCCACCAACAAAAACGAGAACCCGTATAGTCGAGAGTCGACGCGCGCGAGTCTCTTCTGCCGCCACGGGTTCCTCGTTTCGTCTCGTCACGTCGCTGCAACGCGAAATGTCATCGCTGCAGCAGCTGTCATACTGCTAGCCCGTCGGTCGAAGATATTAGTGAATATTTACGTCTTTACCTGTTGCAGCGCTCCGTGTGATATAATGATAACAATAATATTAAGCAATAATATGCTATTGGTGTATTACGATTCCTGGCCACTAAAATTGTACATTTTATTTACGAAAGATAAAATAACAACATCATCTTATCTACATATTGTTATAGTGTTATATACGTAGGTAGTGGGTACTAGGTACCTACTTCGCTTTTCCTCTGTGACAGATAGACAGTAGAAGATGTTGGAACTTACTTTACTTAATACTTGTACAAATAAAAAATATAATCGAATTTTTGGGTGGAATGCGTGTGTGATTACTGATAAATAACAACAGCAGTATACACTACCTATAAAGTATATTATATTATTATTATTATTTTACACTGACGAATGACGATAATTACTCCTATCCATGTACGTTTTAAATTACTTTAATACAGAAAATTGGTCGATTAAATGAGCGCTCTCAACTGTCGAAAACACATCGCAAATGCACTAGATACGCATTTTTTTTCAATTAATCACTATAAAAATTGATTTCACATAAGTAGGTATACGTGGCTGGCGGTTCGCAAATAGCGCAACGCAATTAAGCCTTTATGAAATTTTATGTTTTATATTTTCGAATGATTCTCAAGTCTTGGATCACAACCAGCCATCGTGGCCATTGGGCACAAAAAATGAAAAATAAATTATGTGATAGAAAACGAATTATGGTAAATGGTAATAGTTTGATCGTTTTACTCGTAAATCATTTTTCAATTCGTCTAAGATATTTTTGATATTTCATATCGATGCATTATTAATAAACTCGCATAGTCGCATGGAATATATTATGATGGCACTAGTTCGATTTTAAATAGATTTATTATTGACCGCATGTTGTTATACTTGTTATCAATATAGTATCATATAATCATCAAAATTCCGAACTGCCACATTAAAAGTTCAAAGATAGCAATTTCAAACGATTTTGAAAATTATACTATAGATACCTAATTTAAATATATAAATACCTATTCAATTTTCATATGTAATAATAATAAATTATTTCGAGTGCATATAGTTTGAATACTTTCGCATTTAGGCATACCTATCTATCGACATTTAATAAACATTCGAATTAATTATATTAAATAAACTGTTGCAATAATCTACAGTTAAACATGTAATAATTAAATTATTATTGAAAAACAATATTGTGTATGCAAATTTCATATTCAGTAATTCATAATTTAATTACTGAACCAATATTATCAATTTGTACTTTTAGATTTTACTCTATACTCCGTTTTTAGATTAATCACTTTGTTGGTGTAGTTGAATAATATTATTGTATGCCATTTAATTGAATTTTATCAATAACATTTTTTTTATATTATTTTAACATTTTATCATTTTTATCAAACATTAATAAAAGATTAAATATAAATATATTTTATCCATATGGCTTATAAAGATTTTTGAATTGACAAGATTCAATATGTACATAATAATATGGACATTGTACACAAATCAAATCAATTGTATATTAGTTTAATAAGACAAATATAGGTACTATAATGATTAGATATCTAAATGTCAAAATAATTTTTCGAGTTCATATTATTAGTTATTTGTGAATTAATTACATTGTAAATACATTTTAAACACAAATTAATGGTATAACATGATATTATAGGTATACTTAATGTTGATTTGCATTTCATGTAGGTCGTAGGTAATATAATATATATTTTACGCTCCTGTATTGTGAATACTGTAAATATTGTAATAGCGTCATTACAAATATTTTACACATAATTTTTCCAAAAATGTATTATTTATCCTAACCATGTCGATATTTTCAAAAACTTTAAACGCAGTTAGGTATTGGCATATTTTTGATCGATCGTCATAATGAAATTTTAAAAATATTAGTATAGGAATGTCCGAATGTACGATAATAGTCTCATCGACAATTGACCGACCGAGGTAGCTACATTATTTTTTGTAGCATTGTACATAGCGATAGCATATTATTATTATGTTCAATATACAAACCTATATACTATATAGGTATTCAGTTTCCAGATATTCGCTGTATAGGTACTATATCTATGAGATGGGCCAATCTCAGATGAAGTCTAATGGGATTTCATTAGATATTTATACAAGCGGAAACACACAGGTATTTTTTAAACATCGATCGTCAAGAATAACGTAAAAAAAAAACCATAATCATTTCACAGGATTGTTGTACGTGACGGCAATAAAAGTTTAAAATTAATATAGGAGTTCGATGGAATCGTATGTAATATTTTTATTACATTCATCGTAAACGACTTGTATAATACGCACAGCGCGTGCAGGCTGAAAAAAAAACCGTGACACAAAAATGATATACTGATTGACATGTTCACGCATAAATACCTATATAGGTAAATACTAAATACTAAATATAGATGTATAATACTATTATACGGTCGCATATTTAAGTAAATACTGCAATATAGTCGCACGTAGTTGACACATTTCCTTTTTGTCCTGATGCATCACAAATAATAATTTATTTATATAAAATATTTAGTATAGTAATTTTACACATTATTACACCGTGCAATATCCGTAGTAGAGTTTACTTCCGATGTT
Organism: Sitobion miscanthi; assembly: GCA_008086715.1. Classification (NCBI taxonomy): domain Eukaryota; kingdom Metazoa; phylum Arthropoda; class Insecta; order Hemiptera; family Aphididae; genus Sitobion; species Sitobion miscanthi. Next base: position 8,002,527 of record CM017797.1, read on the forward strand.
GGGAAGATTATGAGTTACCTGTAGGTATGTATTTTAATTTTTACTAAAAAACGTTTGTTGACAATTTTTTCGTCTACAGCTCTTTTTTTTTTAGTCTTAGGAATGGAGATACATCTACAAATAATGCTAAATGTTTACTAATTAGAAAGGAAAACTAAAAATAAATTGTTTAACTGAAAGCTGATTTAAAAGGCTAATTCACATAATATATTGGAGGGTGTTAGTCCGTACCTAATGCCGCTCACGTGTACCTATATACACAAACGTAATTCAGAATATACATTATACATATATATATAATATTATATAAGTATAAACGTCGAACATAAGTACACACAGCACAAAGGCAATATTCGTCGTTAAATGTATTCGTGTAAATATTATACTCGAAATACCCAAACGGCAAACACTAAAGTGTTTTCTAACTGGTCATTGTCTGCAGGACGCATGTGTAGTGCCTATCTACACATATTATTTGATATTTCTCTTTCTGACCGAAGACAATGATGACTGTAAAACGTTTATTGCCGTAGTGGCGTTGTCGAATGTATTCGTATACATAAATTACATGATGTTGGACACAGCAATTGACGAATAATGGTTTACAAAATACAAATGTACAATAGTAATTTATTGTCGATATAAAGATGGTATGCAATACGTGGTATACATAATATATAAGTACCATATAACTGTATATAGAGGGATCGTTTAATCCCACAATCTCGAGTCTTAGTCAAATCTACTATTTTGTGTTACTTTGGCGGAACACGGAACACACGAATCATATTATATTCGTTTTGAAATGAGTTAACTTAATGCGTGAACCGGCTATAATCAGAGAATGTTTCATACCTAGACATAATATAATATGCTATATGCAGTTAAATGTTAATCGAAAGATGAGCCAGCAGATGAAGCTCATACAACAGTTAACTGTAAGTACCCATGTGTATAGCAATAAAATAATACGATATAACAATAGAAGTCTTATCACTCGTCATATACATATCCTTAAATTTAAAAATATTAATAAAAATTCTCGTATCCACTCGCATCGTGTAGCTAATTTATTTATTATTATATTATATTATATACTATTTAGAAATTATAGACAGCTTTTTGCTGTGCATATGTACTTCTCTAGGCTTACGCGATTTCATATTTAAATTTAATCATGCATAATAAATAAAATTGTCACAACAGCTAGTTGTTCCCAAGAACACTTTCTATATAATGAATGAGTTACGGTAGTGATGGACCATCGTGCACCTGCAATAGGAAATAGCCAATAGGCAACCATGTTAATCAATAATGACCCTAAATTGCAGTGCAGGTGCGGTATATAATTATTGTTCATTGTTAATATTATAATAATTGATGTAATATATTATATTATATGCATTATGTATGATGATGTACGAACATTTGGCCAAATCCTACAAACAGCTGACGAAACAATCAAATTGCCTAAAAATATTCTATCGGAAGGTCAATATATTTGATCTTTTGCGAGTCGTTTTACCAAAGGTCGTCTCGTTTTACAGCACTGTAGCCTGTAAATACAAATTTTAATCTGTAATTTTGTAATGTTGTAATTGGTACGTGCTGGTGCACACTTTAAGATGAATTTTAAAGGTATCTATTTTCACTCGGCTCACAGCGTCGTAAACTATGAAAGTTGGAAAAAATTGTAAATATTAAATTTTAGGTAGGTACTCTAGCTAGAGATTCCCACCTTAGATTCTGAGTGGAGCGAAAAAACTACTAGTTTTACAATGTTGTTAATTTTTTATTTTTTTTATCCTGTAAACAAAATTTCTATCAGAAGGAGTGCTTCGATTTCAACATATAGTATCTTATCTTTTAGTAAATTGGATCAATGGTACTTAAGTGAGGTCATTTTCGATTTCCACAATAATTTTCTAACGCCACGGGAAAAACCACCAAAATACCCTATTTTTATATTATAAGCTATTTATTTCAAACGTTTTGGTTATCACCATAGAAACGAATAAAATTTTTAAATAACCGCTAAAAAGACTTACACTGATTCCGTATGTACAAGGTGTAACAGAAAGACCTCATAATTTAACAATATTTTGTAGTCAGTTCTTAGTAATTATGCTTTATAAAGTGTCACTAACAACTTAAAAATGTGACTCGGTATTTAATATAAATACATTATAATACATTGAGATCTGTCTTATCCCTTAATAAGATGGATTCCTGACCTGTGCTGGAATTTATTTTGGTAATTAATTTGGTTTCACTGAAAAATGTATTAATTTTTATATATTTATATATTATGATATAAGTACCTAGTACCTACATATTATTTCTTACAATTTTTAAAAACATATAAGTGTAAAAAATATATCCGTATCTTATTATAGAAAATTGTATTTTTGTGTTAAACGATATATAGTTAGTTGGCTTTTTGATTTGCCAATCGTTTCATATTTCGGCCGATTATTGAGTGTCGGTCAAAAGTTTTTCGGGCAAATGGATGTCAGTCGTTTTTATCAGACTCATCATTTATCATACATACATATAGACATATAGCCATATATCATATATGTATACTGTATAAGTATAGTATATATTATTGAGTCATATAAATCATAATTTGTATTATATGTTTATATATTCCATATATGTTATTAAGTATGTTTGTATCGTTTGTAATCAGCAGCAAACAGTGAGCTTAATTGTTAAGTATAATATAGGTATATTATATATATGTACTTATTTATAAGTATAGGAAGGTTAAATTAACAAATAATCATAAAAATTTATAAAAAAATGAGGAAATAAAATAAAATGTAAATAATCATACATTTTTTAAAGAAAATGTTGAAAAATAAATAAAACATTTCAAATTCATACAAATACATATTCGTAAATTTACTCAAATATTTTACACTGTACACACTATGGTTGGCCAATAAATTGATCCAAAATATAACTCCGATATAATCATACGAGACAGTAAATGAAAAATAATCGACCATAAATTAATATTGAATAGTTTATCAGTATTCAGCTTAAAAGAGCAACGTTCATATCCTGAGTCCATTGTTTCAAAGTCGAATTATAGTGTAAGTGTGTACTGTGCGACGTGTCTTACTATAGAGTATATGCACCTAATAACAATATAACATGAACTATCCTTAGAAATATATGCTGATATTAGATCTACCACGAATTGTTTTCAATATAGAACGATTTTAGATTTAGCTATTATCATTGAATTTAAATTTAACACATCTAATATTACAGAAAGTTACCTGTTACTCAATTACGAGGTACACTCTAAGGGCCAATCCACACTATTCATGAAAACGGATACGTTAGATGAAAAAACCAAAATACATTGATATGAATATAGGGTGATCGCTGCATCAAAACCAGCTATTTTATTATTTACATGCATATTATACTTGGGTAAAAGAATGTATTTTAAAGTAGGTATATATTTAAATTAATACCTGTACTAATTGGTTTTATTGTTACATCTTTTAACGCATCAAAACTAAAGTTAAGCAAGCCTTAAAAGGTTGTCACGAGTCACGTACACATACATTATACGCACCTATCCAAATAAAGGATTGGTAAAATAATGAAAGGTAAAAATAGAAGTAAACATTTGGTAAGTAGGAATTATAATTTATGAGGCATAGATGATTTATTTTTAAATTTGCTCCATGTTTAAAGTCATTAACATCATGTCATTGTGTCAATACTCTATAGAATTCTCTCCACGTAGTTATGCAACTGCGTGTCTGCACATATCATGAAACAAAAACATAGTATATTCTTCCTAAATTAAATTACACTTATAGATAATGCACTGCATGTATATTGTACAAACATTTTATTTTTTATAAATATACAGTCAGTTGAGTTAAGTTAGAGTTAGCACCTTGCAGGCAAAAAGTAACATTAGTGTTTATCACTGTAAGTCAGCATTGATCTGCAGAGAACATTTTGTAAGCGATCTTCTGGATATTAGATATTTTATGAAAAATCGATATTTATAATATTTATATTAAGCAACAAAATTAATGATAATATATAATTTAAATATTCAGACTATTCTACGATCGTAAAGGCGTATATGAAACTACAGTGCATATTCACAAGAATTCTGAGAATAAATGATAATACAAGTGACTTATGTGCATCAATAACCTTGGCTCGTATATCATGTAAACCACGGGAATTAGGCGACGCGATTCGTTAGGAGTTGATGAAGTTCACAAATATACGTACAAGACTCGTTTCGCCGGAATGTCGTCACACTTCTCACCACTCACACTATATTATACATCCGATATTGTGTATTCACTGAAACAGGAAACACTCAGGTATAACTAGGTTCAAAATTCAAAATTCATCAAAATCACGAAAATAATAAAATATTTACATTATTTTGTAGTTGATAATCCATAAGACCTGCCAAAGACTTGAAAATATAATAAAAAAATCCTCGTAAGTTCTGTTTACTAGCATTGAAACGTATTTAAACTAATCTTATAAAGTACAAATTTAATACATCAATATTATTTCTAATTAACTGTAATAATCTTTAAAAATATTAGACCAATAATGAATTTTTTTTTTAAACAATCAATACATCTTTTAATTAAAAAATGATTTTTGAACATTAAACATTTGTTTGAATTTAGCGATATTGTAGTTGCTTTAGCAAGTAGTAGCTAATCTAAAATGTAGATGAATGGACTGAGGCACCATGGTGATCCATGTACTTGGCCCCAATTTATTTTAATCGTGCACTACTGCATTGGGTATAATGGGCTTAAATTGTAAGACACGGCATAACTATTATTTATAAACTTTGTAATTTCAATCAATCTTAAAAATATAAAATATATTTTGTTGCGTATTTTTGAGTTTATACCACACCCCAACCCCTCCCACACCCTAACTAAAAATATAACCATTATATTATTTTGACAAACAATATAATTTTTGTAAAGTACAGAAATCGTTTACAGCCGGACGTGGTAGGTATACAGCCGATGTCCCTATTCACGTGAGACATTTCATTTTGTATACAATCGTAACCGAGAGAAATTTAATCTTAAGGTTCAAATTGAGTCACGTCAATATCAAGTTTCTCTTCCGATATCTTCATTACATTGACACGAAAACCATCATCTGTATTATACATTGTACTATTACCATTAAATATATACAATGTCAATAAGTATACAATAAACATAATATTATATATTATACATATTTTATACTACATCTATGATAAATAATAAAATATTCATTTATTTATGGACTATATTATGTTGTAGTCTATATGGGTGTAAACCGAAAATAATTGTATCCTTATGTTTTTGTGCGTTAGTCGATTGTTCAGATATGACATACGAAACAACATCATATTAGGTATACTGATACAGACGAACAGGGACTTACTTTTCTAAATTGTTAAAATTAAATTTGAAGAACTTATTTTTGGGTAATATTATTCTAGATAAGTAATATCACGATTTACGGGCTATAAAGCCGGGTTTCACACTTCATCGTGTCGTGAGACTTCGTGTTTTTATGTTTATACTAAAATTCAATACCAATAATATGAATATTGTACCTGATGGTAACATAATATAATTTTTTTTAGTTACCAATCACTTTTCCGCACATAAATGTAACCACACAGTCAAAAGTCGATTATATTCAAATATGCGGTATCGTTTGGTAACTGTGATTATTTTACACGACACGATGTAGTGTGAACCCGGCTTAAGATCTATTTGACTATTTTAGTCCATGGTAACTGGTAGAATATGGTTATATGAATTTAATGTCTTATCAAAGTGTTGAATAAACGTTATAAAGTTTGCTTTCCTGATATCTTGTTCAACGACACCCGTATCGCCAAATCCCGTAAGTTATTATTATTTAATTATCTGGCATGATTTAGAACTATTTATTTGTGACTTATTAATTTGACATATTTGGCAAAAATTAAAAATTTACATGAGAACTATTTTTATGTTTTTTTTTTTGGAATTTGCCAATTTGGAGGTTTTATACTCGAAATTAAATTTAAACTTGATTTAAATGTTACCTGAAACAAAATGAAAATGACTCCATTAAATACAGATTTAATATCTACAGTATCTGTATTAAACTTATAATTTATAGGTATGATCGCAACTTTGTGATACGCAGGTGTCATGGCCGCCACTGGCAGTGAATATTATCACTTCGATTTATTTGCGAACAAAACCATACAAATTATTAATTTCTTGGCTAAATAAATCCAAAAATCACTGCCAGCTGAGATTCCTTTCCATGCTTAGACATGCAATAAGTGCGCAGCCCATAACGAAAATGCGTCTCAATGCGGTCATACCTATATATTTAGCCATAGTTAAACCTTATAAATTATACCACAGTAAATCATAATATTGTAAATATGCTATATTCAGACAATTTATCATATTATATAAACAATTAGATAATATCTCGCAATAACCTAAATCTTGGAAATTGTATGTTTATATTAACTATAAAAATGGCATGTGTCTAATGAACATTTGGTGTTTTTCGAAACACGCAGAACACTCTCTCTATATATCCCTCTCTCTCTCTTTTTGTATATATAACATATAATACAGACATTAAAAATAGCTAAACTGTTCAAACATTCGTGACTTAATATTTTTTATTTTTTTATTGAAAAGCCTACGTGTGAATAAAGTTAAACCAAGTCTGCGCAAGTAATTTCTATAATTAAATCAAGGTTGAAATCACACGTAATGCATGTAATATAGATATAATGAAAATCGGGTAAAAAGAACGGGATTTATGTGTTATTTATTATGTAGGTAGGTCTAACAAAATGTTGACGGAGTCACAGAGACAACACTATTTATTATGGACTTATGGTCTTATGGCGAGACACGTTCACTTAATAATATTATTAATTGTCGTGATTATTTGTTAGAAGTTACCGCTGCTAGTATAACTAAATTGTATTAAATAATATACAAACTAGCTTAAAAATCCATTAAAAAGCCTAATAGTAATAATATAGCGTACTACTAAATAATAATATAGTATAATATACTACTTTTGTTATACGCGCAACCGGCAGATCACTCTATAGCGTAATTATATATTTAATAGGTTTATGTATTTAATGTACATCTCAAAAATAACAGAAACAATGAAAAAAAAGCCACAAAATAAATCAAAATGTTTATTATTTAGACAGGATATATAAAACGAAGTAATAAATCAAAATGTTTTATTAGTAACATGTTCATCTATACTAAAACCTCTAAAACCATAGTGCATTATATACTTTTATAATATTATCTTCGATACTATCTATCTTTCGATTAAAAGTTACAGAGTATAATATAATACACCTAAATGCCTACCTAATAATATTATATTATAAGGACGTTATAGATATTTTTTATTATATACATTATAATAATAACATCGTCTACCGCGATATAATCTTAAGTATCATCGTCTCTGCATGACCACAATTGTGTACATATTTATATATCAAGTAGATACAGATAGGTATATAATAAAATAATACATAATAATGTTGCGTTACGCGTTGAGGCGCGCGCGTATACAAGATACATTGTTTAGATACATTGTTTGCTGATATCGTCAGCGCAAGAAAAAACCATTATGATATAATAATAACGATACAACGAAACGGCCGACATTGATTTTATATTGAATGATGGAAAAAAAAACGGGTGAAACTGGATGATATCAATAATAGTAATAAAAATAATAATAACACAAGGGACGGAAAAAGGGGATCAAAAGAGGTACCTACTACGCATAATAATTTATATATTTTATTCATATACATACATATATATACATTTAGGGTACCGCGACGGAGGTTTCGGGTACACGACGTAGAGATTAGCGCCACAGTGGAACGCATATAATAATATAATATGTATATTGTATAATATAATATAATACCTACGGGGGCCATTGAAGCCGCCGCCGTCGCCAACGCTCTGGAATTCTTTTCGCCGTCTTATTATATTATATGTTATGTGTGTAGTGTGTTTTATAATCGTTCCAAAATCTGTGGGACCGTATTTCGTCGGTCGGCCGGAGGAGAAAAGAATTATATTACCCGAGAGCCGGTGGAATGTTTTTCTTATACACGAGATGGAAAAAAAATAACGAACCCTCTTTGAAAAAGCGGCAAGTGTCGTTTATATTATTATAATATTTTTATACGATAACGCTGACCGCTCTTTTTTTCTTCATTTAGCTATGATATTATATTGTACGGTTACATTTACCTTTTTTTCTACGAACAAGACGAAAACGAGGACTGTTCAGCACCACGTACCTATTATATGTCATTGCATGTTGTGTTGAAAAGACGAGATGAGATTATACTTTATCTGTACGCATGTAATTCTGTATGTGGAAATAATATAGGTGCATTCGCATTATTAATTATTTTTTTTTTTTAGACAAATGGGATGATGTATACAAAATAAAAATAACATTGCAGAATGTACCAACAGCTTTGCCGTTTTTGGACTCAAGTCTTCGGCTGACTTCGTTCGCCTCGGCATAGGACAGTGGATCAGGTTCTTACTAACGATTTTTAAACGATAATACTTTAATAGTGATAAACAATAAACTGATAAATTATTCATAGCCGATGGTATTAGGTACCTAAGTAAAGCAAATATAATATCAACACATTTTATTATGATTTATCATGGTATTACGTTAACCATCATGGTCCATGAATAATCATTATTAATTATTTGTGCATATTTCGTATAATTTTTTTATTTTTATATACGTAAAATTATCGTAAAGAATCATACTTTGATAACAATATACCCGACATTCAAAAATATTTCTTAAAATAAATTATATTTGGGAAGGTAGCATAGGCTCAAATAAAGTTTGAGATTTTGGGAGGCAAAGCCTGAAGCCCTACTATTATAATGTTGAATAAGCTTAAAAACGGTTTAGAAAATGTTTGGGAGAGCTGTTAAAATTATTGGTGGAGGCATAGCCCCTAAATCCTCTCCTATTTGCGCATATGGTAGGTTGGTACGTACGTTTTTATTAGTCACTTTGTGACAAAACTGTGGAAAAACTAATTGACTTCTAGATTGTACATTCGTACGAAGAAATGAAAATCAGTAGGTACGTGTTCATTTATCACGGTGTTCGCATACCACGTTATTCGTAATTACTTATTTCTTAACCCATATGATAGTACCTTGTGCCAGTATTTAAAAAAATTAAGTTGTTTTATCTAATGATAATTTAAAATTGCCCAAAACATGAAATAGTCTCCATATTATTCAATATATATTCGAATTAGTAACCTCGTGCATACATTATTTTTATTATGTTTAATAGGTACTTATTTTTGAGTTTTTGATTTCCAAACTTGTAATAATATGTTTTGTGCATTTAAAAAAAATGTAATTTGTAACTACATACATTTAAGCATATTTTGACAATTTTGATAATGTTTAGTGCAACAAGTTCGGAATCCTAATTATTTAATTATAGTATATTTATTTATTTATTCATTCATTTATAAATATGTAAATTATAATTATGACGAGAATATAATATTATGGCTAATAAATAATCCTCACAATCTAATGGCCACTATCTATTAGGAATATACGTATTTTTTACTCCTATCTTCACACTTGAACACTGATAAATCCTCTGAATACGCCTCCGATAGGTACGCGTTCTAATAACTAATAATATACTAACCATCGAAGTGCTCAGATTTTTTGAAGGGGCGAGGGGGAAATTCACTTTTATTATTCTCAGACAATGTTTCAGGTGGTAAATATACTTTCATTGTTTTATCATAAATGTTATATGACACATATTAGCCAAAGGGAGGATATCACACCCACGAGCACGCCCCTGCAGGTATTAATTAATAAGTTGGGGACAACTGCATACCAATTTTGCTATTGATCGATGAAAATATTATATCCCGAATAGGTTCAACTGTCTAAGTCATAATGTACTATCATATTATTGTACCCACTGAACTGTATTCCCATACAAAACAATACAGAAACACACAGATCCATTTTTCCGGTGCACAAAATTAGAATTTTCAATATGTATTTATACTATATAATATTATATTTCCACTACCCACTGCAGACCAATGAAAAACATATATTATAACAAATAATAATTAATAACCCAAATAATTGAAAATTTGTACGTGCGTGAAATTGGTCCCCGACTTTGTCTGACTCCCGGACCTACTTAACCTTATTTTTCGTAACTAAATAATAGTAATAATAATAATAATAATAGCATTTTTATAATTCTACGAATAATGACTAATGTGTAAATGTTTAACTGGGGGTTTAGAAGCGATTGATAAACTGCAGACGGTGTTTTTTTTATATCGTAGTTTCGTAGAATATATTATAGTACGTAAATATCGAGTTGGACAGATGCAACATATTTAAAAGAATTTATTGCAATTCTGTGATGTATTATTGATTCTATTTTTACACAAATATTTCCCATATTATAAGATTCTAATAAATTAGGTATGTCGGTTAAAGAAAATGTAAATAAATATTTTTATCTATTAGGTAGATATCTATTTATTTATTTCAGGAACTAAGTTAATAAAAAAAAAACGATTTAATGTATTAAATATTATGATTTTGCTACATTTTTTTTTTATTGACATTAAACTCGGCAACTATGGCCAGTAGCTAAGTTTTGCTATTATTTCCTATGAATATTATGCATAGAGTTTTCGAGCAATCAAATACTTATATTATCCTTCAAATTTAAATATTATAATTTATGTATAGGTACCTTTTTTAATAAATATTATTGACTATTGTAAATCTATCTACCTAAATCCATGTTACTATTTTTTAATGATTCTAATTTGCAGGCCATCTTGTTTTGCCAAAAATGCAAAAATACAAAAGATTACTAAATCTACCAAGTATTATATTAATACACATTTAAAAAATAAGATAATATAGTTATATTATTTTTTTGTTTTATTTATTTAAAGCAGTTTACTATTATTTTTATATTTCAGAAAATATTGTTAAATCATATTGGCTCCTATTAAAATATTTAATTGTACCTATATTTTGTTTTTGAAATATGATCGAATTATATTGTATATTAGTATTAGTTAATTTTATATGAATGAATGTTTATAATTCTGGAACAAATCCCAAGGTCTAAAATCTAAATTAAAATAACTGCAATAAAAATTGTAAACATTAAACAAAAAAACGGAAGAAAAATATTTAAAATGTAGATAAAACATGTGCACCAATACATTATTTTGTGAAACATCACGATTTGGGGCTCATCAAATAATAAATTACATATTTTAACATTAAGTTTGTTCAAACTTCTTAAACGATTAAGTTTAACACCCGGTAATTGATTTTAGATGCTTTTACATATTAAAATGGCTGTAAGACTATAAGAGAAACACGTTTTTGTCAAAATTATAAATTGAGCCATACTTAACGTACATAAAAAACATACTCAAGGTCTAATTAAATGTTTTATACATTAGCACTCGAAACATGATTCTTTGTTATTTTTAATTTTGAATTGTTAGTAAACATAATCTATATTATATTTAATTTAAGGAGTGAAAATTAAAGTTTATGATAGCTCTTCCACCGAAACCTAACCTATAGAAATTCTTAAGTTATTTAGAATTTGATAACAATTGTTTGCTATTAAATTTTCAAATCATGATATCTGTCAGATATTGTTCAATAATTTCCATTTCTCAGTCAAGCATCAGAGATTACAGAATATCTAAAAGTTCTCTAAGTGTTAGTGATTTACTAGAAATAAAGGTTAGACAATAAACCATTTCTGTTACTGAATAATTTATTGTAAAATTGTTTTCTACAATTTTTATTATTTGCTTTCGAGATTGTTTTCATTCGTATGTTTTTGTGTCATGTGTGATTGGATATGGGAGTGTGGAAACTCATAAGTCATAACTTTACCTTATGTACCTATGTCCTATAATTTTAAGTATGAAATGCATTACATTTTACAATGTATTTTCTATATTGATGATTCCGACGGTTCTTTGTTCCGATGGTTCTTTGACTTATGTTTTGGTTAATAATAAATGTAATTCACTGACCTTGGCATCACAAATTAAATATTTTGTGACAACAACGGTTTCAAAAATTAGTAAACAATTCGTAATAACTTATAACCACAAATTTACAATTTGTAACTCAAGTATAACCACACAAAATCCATTTTCTATTTGCGGGTGCCAAGGTCAGTAGTAGATACTCAAAACTCGAAAAGCGGTCTTACAGGGTCCGTAACGGTTCGAGAAATTGGTAAACAATGCATTCTGTGTAAGCTGGAATACAATTCGGATAAATAATTTGTATTTTAAGCGATACGTATATTATTGTGTTTATAGATAAATACCACTAGAGTTTACATTTTAAATACGCCTATTGGATTACAACAATATTATGAATTTTTTACTTGCTCGCGTATAGCTTCGCGTTGTTTCAAAGGATTATTTAATGACTATAACCAGTAACCACGTACAGTTAGTTACTTGTTATTTTTATTATATACACACACACGCAAATATATATTTTTACGTAAAAAAATATTAATAATATATTACATAATATTGATATAGGTTAAGTCAAATTAGTACTATTACAAATTACCATTGGATAATGAATTGATATATTAATATAGCTTCTTACCTGTGTACAGTGGGCAAGTATTGAGTATCTTTTTTGAGGTGAGTTCAGGAGATGTAAGTCACAGAGCTAATGAATCAGAACAAGGAATTACTTCTTAGGTAGTTAAATGATTTTAAACACTTTTTAATTTGAATAAAACGGTTCTTATTAAATCTCGCAATAAGTAGTAACGGTCAAGTCAAAAGAAGTTAAGGCTTAGTATTTGTAACTAGTTTTGAACATAATGTGCTGCGCGAGATAGGCATAGCTACTGGGAACAGACATAGTTGCTGAAAGCAGACTGCTTGTGGTATCAACATTTAGGTCCTACTTATATTATTGACCTTAATACTTGTTGTTATAGGTAATGAAGAAAATTAAAAAAATGATCAATATTATATTATCTTATAATAAACCAAAAACTGGTTTGTTAAATATTTTCTTGTTTCCTTAACACAATCAATCCACCTCAGTGTTACCACAATATCACGTTATTACCTATACACTATACAAAATATGTTAGTAACTTGAGGGATGTTATATCCGTTCCACGGTTCCCGAGAGGTACCACCATCTAATCGGTCATGAGGCAATTTATTGCCTTAAGAAACACCCTACACGCTGCCACTGTCTGACAGCGATATGTTCTCATCGGGAATGATTATATTCGTGAAATTCAATAACGATCGACTACTGATCAAGCCCTGATTAAAACCTTCAGAGGCCCAGGGGCCAATACATGATTGCGGGCCCCCACGAATGAAAACAACTCTTTAAAATAATAAAAATGTATTACTAAGGCCCTTTACATTTGTGGCCTCGGGGACGTGGCCAACCCTGGCCAGCCCCTTATCTGAACTTTGTTGAGTCCCATAACCCATATATTATTTTCGAATCCATATCACTTGTATCCATATATGTATCTACATATGTATATATTTTGTAGGTAATGTGTTAATGTGGAATTATTTGTGATTACTTGTGAGCCGGAATGCCGGATAAGCAGTGGCTAAAACATCACCAGTTATTAAACCGATATAATATTCATCCTACAAATTGTAAGATAAGCAACCATAATGATAATGATAGTCAATCTGTAATTAAATTACAATATTATTTAAATAGATAATGTATCTATAATAGTAGGTCGTTGTTGAAATAAATTATTTGGTAGGTATAATTGGCACTCACTTTATTTTGTTGTTCTATAAGCTCAATAAATTTATAATATTATACACTCGATTGATGCCTCGATTGATAATTTATTTTTATCATTTTTAAAATTGTAATGAAATCACCTATTATTTTCAAATAACATGTTAGTTGTATATATTATGTCGTTACAATAATAAAATTGTAAGACTTTTTATATTTTAATTTTCATTAGGTGTCGAACAACTGTATTATGAACTGTTATACGAATTACGAACTTTGATAGATCATAATATATTATTCGACTGTAGAATGTAGAGTGATGTATAATTAGTAAGCACGATTTAAGATACTATAGTATCTATAGCCGTGGAAATACGTAAGTCCACTCACCTAATAGTTATGATTACCTATTTGATATAAAATGGTATTTATAGATATAGTATAGGTACAAGTGTACAACACACATACCACACACTTTAGAATGCTTTCTAGCTGTCTCTCAACTTTTATTATTTAAATTCAATATAATATATTATAATTATACGGTTCGACAATATTGTGGATTACGAAGTTGTAAGTTGTAACTATTCCACCATGAGTTATAATATAATATAATATATAATAATGCCTTTACTAAAACAAAATCTGAATTATTATATAGTCCGTTCGTGCTCATTGATCTCGTTTATATCCTATAAGGTTGACAATAGGTCATGTTACACTGTATTAGAGTAACAGAAAACCTGCAGTGAAGTAGCTTTCAAAATAACGGTCAGTAGCACGTTCCAGTATACAATATACTTTATAGTTGGTACATAGATTTAAGATTATATTGAATTAAATTATACATAGCGACAGAAATTTTAAGAAACATTATTTAAGTAGGTACAATTATATCTTTATATATAATGTATTTATAGGTAGCTTATATCATTAAATAACGATTGAGTTGGCAAATTAGAAAAGAGAAAATAAATAACATCCAACGAAGATATACTGGTGAAAATATATTTTTTCTAAAATAACATACATAATTTATATTTACAGCACTATAGTGCAGTATCTATACACACTATAAACAATGTACAACAAACAAGACCAATAATCATTCCGAATAATGATTGTTTTAATTGCTTATAAATTTCATACGACCGCAACAAGACTTGAATAATTGATTCTTTGGAATTTTCATTATTGTATGTAAGTTAGTACCAACTATATGTATGATAAGAATGGTAAGATTCATATTGTCTTAATATTATTTGAAAATTCCGGTGAAAGACAAGAGCGTCAAAACAAGAAAAGAAAAAATAAATCGTAAAATCACTAAAATCCCAGATACATGTTTCATTCCAGATATTAAAATATTTAGAACTACCTACATAGTATATCACTCAAAAATTCCAAATGTAGGTATTCTCAATAAATTAATTTATTACCTACAGATTGTGTTAATTGTCAAAGTATATATTTTGTGTCATATGCTTATAACTTATAAGAATTATAACATATTGTTATTAGTTATTACCAGGCGTAAACATGGCGTAGCAATTTTTTTTTAATAACTTTTAATGTTTACAGAGTCTTGAATAATTTTAATAATATTAAAATAAAAAAACATACATATAGATGAATAAAATAATGCAATAAATCAGCACTCAAGGAATTCAAGTAAAATTATTGAAATTGTTATTTATATTATCTGTAAACCATATAAACAGTATAGATTTATATCATATTATTTTAGTAAGTGTCTTTATACATGAATTGGTTATATAAACATTATTTAACATACACCTGTATAATATTATGAAAGTCAAAATTATTGTTTATGGGTACCCACAAAATCGAGGTAGGGTCACCTGTTTCATTAAACATCCGACGATGATTCGTGCTGTAAGTCGTCCAAGGAGAACACACACGCACACACATTATAAAGATGTTGACACATAATTTTATTATTATATACCGATAATACATAAATGTGCATAATAATAGTCGTTTTTACGGTGAAGAAAATAAGCGAATGTACTTGATATTAGTATATAATAAAAATTAATACATTGGTATTACACACATACATACAAAACTTACCATACCTATATTATTGGGATAAATGATTTTAAACCAGTACAGCGGCTATATAATTTGTAAATAAACAGGGCAAGGCAAACACAATAATACATTAAAATATTATGTATCTACCCATATTTTATACTGTTTATCCACAAAATATTATCTTAAAGTGGTTGCCAAATTGATAATAATAATAAATTAATAATTATAATTTATTGGTATTAATTTATTAGTAGATTTCGAAAGCGGAACACCAATAATAGCTGTTGCAGCAGCGACGATATGGTTGTCCACCGACACTACCTACTTACAATATAAATGTAAAAGCATTTATCAATCGCACTATATGTCTATAAATAATTTACGCATAATATATTAAGATAGAACCACCTATATCAATATAATATTACATTTTTACTGAGCCTTACGGCCCTTGGTAAACATTTCGCATAATCTAATAGGTACCTACCTGTATATTTTTCACTTCGCTGAATAGTGGATTTTAAATGTATTATAATCGTATATGATTTTTGTTCTATAAACATATATTTTGTTATATTTGTTCTATTTACGCATTCAACAGCAACTGCTGAATCATGGGGACATATTATAATAAATAATTATATATTGTTTATGGAACACGGAACATGGAACATGGGACATGGGTATTGGGTACAGAAACATTTGTCTCGTGTGCCCACAATATTGATAAAAATGAATCATTTTTGCTAAAATAATTCGAACATGCACATTCAGCATACCTACTATTATTACGCAAATATAGTACACCCGACTACCCAAGTATACCTGCAGTGTATTATTATGGATATATTATAATAATGTCTAAGATATAAAAACATAATATAAGTTCTGATACTACAAAATATATCATAAAATAATGTTTAAGCTTTAAATTGTTTTACAGAATGTAATTTAAAAAAATTAATAGTCCACTGTAATACATAAATTACTTGTACATAATAGTATGATTATCTACAGATAAAATCTAATAAATTCAAATAAATTGTACTTATGTATTACTTAGGTATAGGGTATATTATATTTTTCATTTGAAATTATTATGGTTCACACGTTTAACATAATGTATTGATATTTGTGTGAACTGAATCAATGTACTATATATTTATATGCCAACTGGAAACTAATTGAATAAATTATTTATTAAATGTAATTATTCAGTCTACCCGAGCCTGAGAATAATATCTTGTTTAATTATTATTATTTGCATAATATATTTCATAGTAATATAATATATTATAGGTATACGTAGACAAGTCTATAGGTATTACAAAATAAAAAAACTATTAGATATATTATATTTTATTGTAAAGTGATATGTTTTTTTATTTCATAATTTGTTGCTAGCGACAGTGAATTGTGAAATTTTAATAATGCTAAGTTAAAATCAATATTAATTTTTCAAAATAACATTACTTGCGTGTTAGTATGTTATGTTATAATAATAAATAATATAATTACTTATGTGATAAAAAAATCTTGGTTCTGCATGTAACAATGCGTTCTTTTGTAAACGAAATTAACTGTTAAATATTTGTGATGAAATTAAAAAACTAATAACATTATAGTAAGTACCTAATTATAATTAATTTCAATTACAAATGTACACTATTTTAAATATAAATCTTTCAATCATGATTCATGATTGTACTATATAAATATATAATATACTAGCTGAATAATCCGGCTTCGTCTGCGTGCGAATATAGGTGTATCTCGGTTTGAGTGGATCTCAGTTTAGTTTAGGTACCTCAGTTCACGGGTAAATTAGCGTCAGTGTACCTAGCTTTGTAAAATAATTCGACCTAGATGGGCAAATGTATGTTGTAACGTATCTCTCAACTTTTCTGAAATCTCTAAAATCGATCTCTGAGATTTTCATCAAAATCAATCGAGTAGTTTTTGAGTATAGGTACCTACTGCCTATTTATTAAAATAAAAACATACATTAGTTTTAAGATATAGTTTCTTTAATCGAGGCTATGTAAACACCATGTACCTGATCCCTCCAAGTAACCAATAGCTATAATTTATAAACAAAAAAAAAAGGTTCAATTTCCACCAGGAATCTAAAAATCCTTGTTTGAGGACCTTATTTTGGAAAACTCTAGCCCTTTCGTCTAGTGGGTCTACATCATAAAACGAAACTATACTGACCAAATTTCATACTCATACTCAGTCAGTCAAGACAAGTTTTTTATATAGATTGTACAAGCTGGCATTAATGATAAAATGTAGTACCATTTTATTAATTGTATCTACAATAAATACATATTATATAAGACGTTTAAGGTTAAACGAATTAATTGTTACTAATAGTTACCATTTTATATTTGCGTTTGGTTGTAACTGATTAGCTTTTAGTTTTTATATAGGTCACCTATATTCATATTTTCATACAAACATATAGATATATTTAGTTTCAATAGTAGTTCAACTATAATGTATTAATTAGGATCTATATATTATAGTTAATACTTTAATTTACTGCTATGCAAATAAACTAATTAAGGATTTTCCTCCAAAGACAAAAACGTAATATATAATTAAAACAATTAAATGTTGTGTTTCGATTTCTAAAATGAATAAAATTATGGTATACATTTCGTTTTTCGTAAAAATAATTAACTATAAGTGTATGCACTAATATTATTGACCAATTACCTACATAATTAACGACGGGGCATGTCGTTGTTTCAACCGTTTTCAAAAATATTAAGCACAAACAATTAACAACCGTTTAAATATATCTTACCGCGAAAAAAAACATGGTGATTTCGTCTCGTTTCATTATAATATTTATTACTAAGCGCTTTTGATAGGGTAGTTAGGTGTTATAGGTCTAAAATAATAAGTAATATTATAATCGTGTAATATATGTATATAGTATTTTATTATAATAGGTTCGAGACGATATTCTTTAGGTGTATAATTTTGATGTTTTGATGCGTCGTCCTTGAAAATATGGACCCCCGCTCGAGGTATTTACCCTCCGGGCGACCACCACCGCGGCGCTGGCTTACGCATTTACATTTGAATAAAAAAAGAATATATATATATACAATATAATATTATAATGTGTCGGTGGAATTCGGAGAAACGTATTATTATATTATATTATATACAGTATAATATATTTATGTGTGTGTGTATAGGGTTCCCATATGGACGACCCAAGACGAAATGGCCCCGACAAAGTGGGTAGTACACGCACGTTGCACTCGCTGCTGCTGCAGTATATGTACATAATACATGTATATGTATAGTTGTGTAAACTGTTGAATAACCTGCAATCTCCGATGAGGGATCTCTCTTTTATTCGCCTCTCGTCGTCCTTTATAATATTTTACGTATTATTATTACATCTCGCGTGCATTATACGCGTTTTTGACAAGACGCCGAGAAACCGCGCGCCTTAACCTGTGCGGGGAGAAAGAACCGAAAAAAATGATGAAAAACCCGTAGTCCCCTCGACTACGACCGCAGAACAATGCGCAATGGTCGTATGTATACAACTATGTACCTAAGTGCGTGTAAATGTGCAAGTGCCTATATAGTCTACATAACTATAATATTATATACCTACTCGTATACGCCGCAACCGTCGCGATAAATAGTATTATTGGCATTCCCGATAGATAATTATGAAATTGATAGGTATGGTATTATGGCTCGTATAGTCATGTGTAATTCTATTTATTGTGTTAAACGAATTCACGAATAATATGCTTAAGAACATAAGAGTAGTACCTACGTTTCGATTAGAACTTTCTACGACGTCTAATAACCTATAATCTTTATATTATACTCGATATACTCTTGTACGCGTGATGTACCTACATAATACATACCTACCTAGGTAGTATATTTAAGTTAACTGATTTAATACCGTGAGTTGTACGTTCTAATAATCACCCTGTATACTGTATATAGCGTTAATGTGTTTTCTGTACGGAATATTTTAAGATTCGATTGCGATCGTCGGTTGCAAAATACTTCGTCGAGTTTGTAATAATTATAATAATATTGCATTTATATAGAGGTAATTATTTTATACTGTCTGATCGACGTTTGTTCGACTTGGCTGGTCGTCTGTCTTTCGTCTAGAGTATCTAACGTATAGCTGTTATATTATTTTAGCATCGACACTCGAGAGTTTGTAAAATCTAATCTAGTATGGGAAGTATATCTGTAATAATAAAAAATAAAAATAAAACATAGAAAATGATTTATTATTAGTAGTTTAATGAGAATATACATGTTGTGTGCGAAATAACAGCGGTATTACAGACGTGATATTAATAGACATTGCAAAATTCAAAATCCGATCGAGTTTAAATACGTATATTATACATAAACAAACGCATAATATGACGTGTCTTATATTATAAGTCTCTAATTATTCTATTTAGATAAAACCATAAACTGTAAACAAATATTATTTTAACATGTAAGACATTGTTAAAATGAGTTCATGTGTTTTTTAATTTGAAAAAAAAACCTTTTGTTATAATATGACAATGGTTGAACCAAATAAGTAATGAGTAATGAAACACATTATACCTAAACACCTATGGTATTATTGGTGTTGAAATTGCATAAAACGTTGGATGTGATTTCGATTTCTTATGAGAAAAATAAGAACATATCGACATTATGACATTACGATCTGATATTATAATCTATAATGTCACATTGTCACTCTATTGTTTGATGTGTCAAAAATTATTATTAAATACATAATAATATAATATTTCCAATTTACAATAATTGCATATAATAATGATATAATTATGTGTCTTAACAATGTCAAAAATTAAATATTATTAGATTTAATGCTTTGCGATAATATTCAAAGAATAAAGTATGTAGATATCAAATATATTTTGATAAATATTCCGATCACGTCAACTGTCTATTAATCTATTGTTCATATGTCTTCCAACTGTGCAAGTGAATGATAGTGAAATTGTATTTAATTAAGTATTTACGCAATAAATAAATAAGAACATGATTTATAACTTTCTTTGTGTATTGAATCTTATTATTTTTATTTAATTTTAAAATTTTAGATTTAATCTTATACTTCTTTACTTTAAAGAAATTATGAATTTATATGAATCAATAAAATATGTACCTACTGCAAGTCTATATTAAATTATAATTAGAGATAATAGATATCAATAAAATATATATACCAGGTGATTCACCGAGCATGCTCATCAGTCACCCACATATTTTCCTTTAATAATACATTGAATCTAATTCTGATTTCTAGAATTTTTAAGTACCTAATACGTCTTAAAGACTCAAATATTTAGATTTCTTATACCATTTAAGGAGAGTTCAGTGATGATTCATTGAAACAAACATTTTCAAAAAAGTCACGATTGTAAAGAATATAGGAATGAGTATTTTAAGTTATTGAGTTCAGTAAAAAATATTATATGCAAAGTTCTTCTACACAATCCTAAAATGAAAATTTTTTTCATAGATCTTAATAGTTTGAATAATAATTGTTACATTTAACTCATATATAAATAGTGTAAAAGCAATAATAATGTTTAGTTTTATACAATAAACAAAAATCAAAACTAAAATTTTGAGCATAAAAATAACAAAATGGGAATTAAAATAATAACACATTTTGTTTATCAAACTACCATTTACCAAGGCTATCAGCTTATTAGTATCAAAGAAATTACATTTATTTATCAACACAATACATAACTGCAATTATGATAATATTATAATAACATATCATTTAGTTATTATTATTTTAAATAAATCATTTATTATAATGTGATTAAATTATTGTATATTTATTATAAATCATGATTGGTTATGAAATAAATATTATAACCTAATTTCGGAATGCCATAAAAACGGATCATATTAGAAATATTAGTTGACTTTTCACTTTACTTAAATTATACCTATCTATACTGGCTATTACATACCTATTGATTTTATTAATGAGTATATGGATATATTATCATCTTAGAGGTATCTTAATTTTTCTATAAATTGTTAGATGTTCACATAAAACGGTATTCATTTAAATATAAAACTTAAAAATGTTTATATAAATATAAATTATGAACTACAAGATTATTTTTTTATTAAGGAGATGGATGAATTAACATTTATTTCTAAGACAAATTTAAGTTTATGTTATACCATATTTAAATTAATATTATTACTTAGAATTTTCTTATGTTGCAGGTAGGTAGAACTCATTTTAACAAACATATTATTATAGAGTGAATGTAAATATAAATTAATTTTTCTTTGATTCATTTGTAAATATATTCCTATGATAAATAATATTTGTGTTTATGTATCCATTTGTTTTATAGTTGTAAGTTAAAAGTTAAAACGTAATATTATTTCATGATGGTACTATGGTAGATAAAAGTGCAAACTTAAGAATGCCTGGTATTTCATCATTTAAGCAATGGATGACCCAATTTGTGGTTAAAATGTTATAATGTATTGATATATCAATACAAATTGAATTAAACGTTAGAAACAAAAAAAAATCATTGTTTTAAAATAAATTCACAAATACACAACATTATACAAATAAAAAAATTCAATTAATTCTATTAATTATACCCAATGCAAAAAGTATTAAAAAATTAATATTACACAACTCATACCTAGTAGGTATATACTTATTCATAGGTAGTACATTTTTGACGCCATTAGCGGGGGCCTGGAAGCGGCTAAGCCCCCCTCCCAAAACTAGCAGATTTTCGAAGAATCTGGAATGGACCTGAGCTTCAGGTGCTTCAACGGTTCAGCTCCTCAAATCTCGAACACTGTTTGTACCTATGATCTACACTAGTACCTATACCTTGACCTAAAACGTAAGTCGTAAAACATAAATAGGTACTGCTGCTACTATGAATAATAATAATACATTTTAATACATGGATTGATTTTCTTACCTCTTAAATAAATTAGTAGTACTTTATCCGAATTTGAAAACGTGTTATTCGTGTACTGTGTAAACTCTACCTAACTAAATGCGGCTATACTTGCCATTTTAATCAAAAAACATAAGAATCACTATCGGTTACGAATTTAGAACGGTTACTGTCTTACTGAACACCTTTATACATTAATTCATACGCATATAACTTGGAAAACTTATCCATTTAATTAGTTGGTTATTCTGGTTATTCAGCATAAAGTAAGTATTCACATTATTCAGATATTATACCACTATCAAGTATATCAATTATAGTCTATAATCATCATTTCAAACTTATATAGTTATATAGGTAGCATCGTACATACTTATTTTTGTGCATAATTATACACATAGATATACATTTTAAACAAACTATTATTTGCATTACTGCTAAGTAAAACAAAAAATACTAATATTATATAGGCACAATTTTTATGAGACATTGAAGTACGCTATAATAGTACCTATGTTGTATCTTGAGTGTACGTGATATTATATTTTTTAATTTCATCATATCTTTATGTTTTATATGTATATAGCCGTATACCAATTAGGTACTCGCTGCCATAATATGTATTACTTAAATTATAATAATATCGTATTTTAATGTACTTACTGCTATAAATAAAATAAAAATTTACCATAAAATATTATTAAATCATTGGAGTATATAGGAGAAATTCATGCGGGGAAATAAAGATGAACAACCTAAAATTGTGTTATTTGTAATTTATTTTGAATTATCAAGAATTTGCGAATATAGCGACAAACAATATTTATTACGTATATAGTTTATACTATCTTAATTTATTTTAAATCATGGTTCTATATAGGGATATCATTAGTATTTTTATTATACGCGTGGGACGTAGGCATATGACATAATTATTAAATTTACTATAAATATTACAAAAGTACAATAGGTAGTATAGGTATTAGGTATATAATATATAGTAATTATATTATATTGAATATAAATTTAAGTTGTATGACATTATGTTATGACGTGCTTAGTATAACGTTCAGTTAAAATAATAATGATTTGAATGTTAGAGTTTTAGCATTACTCCTACAGTGGAACAAACAGATGCTATTATATAAATGCGCAACATCTACAAGTGCCAATTTATTTTTCGATTTAACACGGTAGATATTTCTGCATTTTCATAAATAAAATTTATAAAGCACGTGGTTCGGAACGAATACGCGTGTATTTAATATTTTTTAAATACAAACATTTGCCAAAAAATTGATACAAAAACATAATTATTGTGACAGGTCATTAGAAAATTGTTACCACCTCTTCCTATGCATCCATTTTTTTTATCGTATTAATTATATGTCGACCGAAGATCGTCTTATGCCGTCGTTGTACATATTAACACGTCGCAATAATAAATGGCAGACGTAAAAAAATAATTATAATACTTATAATAACGAAAAAATGTTCACGTCGTAGACACTTGTAGATAGCAGTGGTATATATATTATATAGGTATATGGTACATCCTGTTTTTAAAATGGGTTTGGTGTGGAAATGACACGTGTTCAGGTTTTTATTTTTACCCCCTCGTAACCATCGCAATCATCGGAATCTTTAAACCACTCTTGCGCGACCAATGGAAACTTTTCCTTTTATTTTCGGGAACCGACACTAAAAAACAACAGTAAATCGAGGTAAATACGCTTGTATACAGCTACATGCAGAACAAGGTGAAATTATGTGATGTAAAGGGAGGGTGCAGGAAGGACCGGAATGCCAAAATCCAAACGAGTGTGTATAGGCATTAGACATATGATATACACATCGTCTATATACTGCAAAGACTATATATTAGAAACATTATACATATATACTGCGATATATATTATATAGGTATCTACGTGCGCTGCAAACCTCGCAGACGTCAGACGGCGTCCACCAGGTGTTTTTCTTGTGCATACGCGTGGCATAGTGTACATATATTTATGTGTCTACACATTATATAGTAGTAATTTCCTAAGCATTTTTTTTTTGTCTCGTGCGTCTGGTGCAAACATTTCGATCCCGTAATAATCACAATAATAATAACAACAACACAAATGGCCCATCTGGCAGGAATTTTACTATTATTATTATTATTATTATTATTATTATACATATCGACGGCCCCCGCGCAGTCGATCATTATTGCACCTGGCGAAACCGTTTGTGCACACGAGGACGAACCGTTTCTTTTTTTCTCGCTTTTCTTCCCTTCTTTGCTCCAGCACTATATACATACATATACAGGTATGGTTACCTACACACGACCGTATTACGGTCCGGCGGCGAAAATGCGTCCTGCGCGTTTGCCCTCATTGTTTGGTGCTCCGTGCACATTATATACATATTTCGCGGCGGACCACCGGTGACAGATGGCGAATATCGACGTGCCCATGCAGTGTATATATATATATAAACACACACAGACACATACACTCTGTGTATAGAATATATAGGTATGTAGGTATATGCACTTATAAATATTATAATACGAGTGTGTGTGTTGCGAGAGGGCAAGGAAGTCTCGCGGGAGACCAAACGGCAAACCGTGATCCGCGGCGGCTGCTTTCATATATATCGTGGTGTGGCCGCACAATATACCTACGTGTGTTCTGTGTAGATTATTACACGATAATAATAATATATATGGTTGCGTGCTTATATATTACAGTCGTGAAATCTACGGGGGGGGGGGGTGTAGGGTGCAGTTGCAACCCGCGTATTTTCCTATACGGCAGTAGGACTGTGGAGTTTAAAATAAATATCAGTTGTAAAGGATTTTATCAACTCACTATATAGCCACCGCGGACCCCCCGGGCACCCATCGTAGAGATTGATTCCAATTTATGACACTGAAATTCAGTAGCAGTGCTCATGTATGCAACATCGTGACGACAATAATTCATATATTATATACAATTCTCAACGTAACTAAAACGTCATATACATAATATTACTTATATCCTGCTTAGAAAAACCTTTGGTCTATCTGTCTGTCTGTCTGTCCGGGATGCGCCACCAGTACAAATCGGCTTCCGGATTGACCATTGTATATAATATATTATTTAATATGTGAGTCAGCGGCACGACGACCGGAATAATATAATCTTACCAGTCCGAGTATCCACCACACCGTGCGAATAACAGTCCACACACGAACAAGTAAAAATTTTCTTCGGTGCAAAAAAAATTCAGGAAGAATGACAAATGTAAACACAAATAACGGGAAATCGGGTGAAAACGAATTCGCGCGTGTTTACGTGTACCTATAACTAATATACCTAGATCGACGTCCTATACAGGAAGCAATGCTTCAGCATTGTGCATCGTACGAGCATATTAAGTAAAAGTATACACAAATATGACATCTGAACACTCTGTATATCCAGCCAATATCTAGGACTGCTATCGTGGATAATTATCCACGGGATCCACATTATATAGGATGTAAAAAGGGTTCGCCCGTAAAACAATAAGCAATTAATAACTATATACGCGTACCTAGAATATAGAGTTAATGTGATACTACTGTGTTTTATGTAATTTTTGGAGTAGATATTAAACAAAAAAAATCACGAAATTGAGAGATTTTATACTGAATTTAATAATATTTAAATAACAAATAAATACATATTTGACTTTTTGCCGATGATCAATGATTGTCAGCTTATTCAGGAAACTTAAATAGATTTTTGAGTTTGTGTGATATGGTTGGCTCATTAGTTATAACTTATAAGTGTAAATGCATGTCCTTCCACTACTTTCGTTCCACAATAGCCGAAATTTACAGCATGAACTATGTACGGCGTGTGCCCTATCAATCTTATAGATACAAACGACGATTACACGATAATTTAATTCGTTTATGACTACTTTATGTAGATGTATAATTTAGGTATTCGTCGATTTGTTTTTATCATCAACAGAGCCTGAATAAATATGGAATTTATAAATAATCTGGAATAAATATTTATATTTTAAACACAATAACTTGTATAGTATGTACCTACTATTGTAGGTACTCGTACCTAATTATGTAAATATAAGCTAAACTGACTGTCGACTTAAACAGTTTTTACTAGGTAAATATTTAAATTATATCAATAAAACAAATAGCTATAAAAATTCAAGACGAATAATAAAAATCCTTGTCCACTAATATTTTATAAGAATATAACCTAACCTAACCTACATATCAGATTTAATATATTAGCGAAAACAATTACATTTTTTCACGGTAGTAATTTCAAAACTGATCCATAAACAATATATTTGACAACAATGAAGAACAAACAAAAAATCTAATGAAAACCAATTTTTTTTTATATATTTTAATGAATAATGGACAGAAACAAATATAAATATATACTAAACCCAACCTTACACTCGATAGTTGTTACCCAGATCCTCTTTATATATATATAAAAAAAAATGAAGATGAAAAAAGAAAAATATTGTGCGTTTCATCGGCTGTCAAGCAGTGTAATGGGACGGATGATGGTTTTCAGACCGCATAAAACGATCCGCGTATATAACGGTAAATGTATTGGCGTGAATAGGCTGCACGCGATGAGGAGCATTTCAGACAAGATTCGTTTGTGGAAAAAAATTTGGAAATACTTACCAACACACGCGCGAGCGGGGATAACGTGCACGATGGATATTCTTCACATCACAGTATCACACGCGAATAATTCCGAACAAAAGTGACGCACTATTATATTATATTATATTATATTATTTGTATACGAAGGGGAGACGACGTGCGGTCCGTCACATATTATATATTATGTATAATAAAATGTATAGGTAGTGTGTCCGCATATAATAAATATAATATATATATATGTATAGATGCGTGTATAAAATGTGTGTTATTGTGTATTTCAGTATTTGTGAGCGTGTGTGGATGAGTTTAGAATTCGCTCCGATAATTCAGATTTTTCGAGTAAATAGACACTGTACGAGCAGAGGAAATACTTAAATCACAATAGCATAATATTATGCACTGTAATGTAAATCGATCGGAATTCATTTGAGCCGGGTGGCTTCTTTTGCATTTCTGCGATTTTAACGCGCGTGCTACGTGCATAATATATATGGCTAAATACTATATAGGTGTTTTGTATCACACCATTATGTAACAACCACATTATAATGAATAATGGCAAATTACCAACTTTAAACATTTTTCATATGCATGTATTATTATACGTCTATACTGTATATAGGTAGATACATAATATAATATAAACTTAATCAATAATATCGACGTTTTACGAAATATTGAGTTTATTTAATTATTTTATCATAAATAATATAGGTATAATTATTTAGAATTCATTTAATTTAGTTTAGATTGATAATTGTAAAATAATAAAAACTAAAAACGGTTGAAACCATTTGAACTGTGTAGGTACTCGGTAGATAATTTGTATAATTACTATAAATACAATTCATCCGAACATTCTGAGCAAATTTAATGAGTTTAAAATTACTATACAGGTACCTATAGTTTGCTGCTCATATTCTTTATTAGTTTGCTTAAAATATGATTATCATATAAATTTAACTTTAATAATATGCGTAGATATATAAATAGTTCACTACAGAATAATAAATTTGAAATTTAATGAATGTGTTTAATAATATATTAATTAATATTTATTTCAATAATATAACTTTCAACACTTTTCATGTGAATAAATTAATTTAAATGGTGAATGTACATAATGTATAAATATTGTGGTGGATTATAAATTATGCTGATTTTTTTCTTGTCTTAGCAACATTAGCATAATGTAATATTTACAGCTAACCCCAATTTTATATCTACACATCAAAAACACTAATTGAACACCTTACATTCCATTTAATGAGCAAATGAGCGATGGCTAAAATAAGAAAAGTCTACATTATTGTTCTATAAAGAAATGATTAATTTTTAAACGTTTATATTGCAGTATTACCTATATAATATGTCGTTACACTATTTATAATATTCAACATACATATAATATATTATATAAGCAAGCAAACTTAAAGTATTCACAAAGTTATTGAACTGCCCTTGAGAAGTTGAGTATTTTAGAAATCACAGCCAATTTACTTTTTAGCATCCAAGGTTTTGTATATTTAAAATTGTTTGAGTTTGATATTTATTAATTTCGTAGTAAAGTATTAAAGTTAAAAATATACAATATGTTAAAAGTCGGTAATAAAGGATGTATCGTTCATCATGCTGTAAAAGTTAAAACAATTCTAATTCAATTAAAAATTGTTATCTAGTTGAATGTTATCATTTTTACTTTTTACTGATATTTTACAAATCAATAATATTGTTCGTTATAATTAGGAAATTAATTTTATGATTACCGATTACTGTGGATAATATAATTAACTAGTATCAGTGTATTAACTAGTATGGTTATTTATTTCCCAAGTTTAAACTAAAATAAAAAATATTATTAATTACATAAGTAATATATTTCTTGGATAAGCATTTAAGATTAATATAATTGTGTATTGATATACATATAAATATATGTAATAAAACAGGAGAGATCGCTCTGCTGAATAGTAGGTACCTGAAGTACTTCGTCATTGAGTAGGTCACATGGCTACTGCAATGGATGTGTTAAAGACATAAATTTGAATGGAATGTTTTAAATGGCGTACGACAAACGATTCTGAGCGGAGACGATTTGTTGGCCAATTAACTAAGGATATTTTGTTGGTATTCGGAAAAAAAAACCCTGTACTAACTAAATACATAACGCATTTTCATTATAATGTACATTTTATAATTTAATGTTTGTATATAGATAACCTAACCTTTTTTGGAAATAGGTATATTCTATAACCATATATATATATATATATATATATATATATATATATGTATAGTATATAATTTTACATCATAATAATATTTAACAAAATAATACACCAAATATTTATTTAACTATATATATAAATATACATTTGAAATATAAAAGATTAAAGTATATAGTAGGGTAATAAAAGTAATTGCAAGATAAAAGATTGAAGCTATACTTGTATACTTTATAATAATTAATAAGTAATGTATTACTTAATATCTTATTGAACTATTTATTATATATATTTTGATTTATGGTTTATGTTATATTATTTTTTAACTGTAATTTAATTAGTTATTGTTTAAAGTCATATACTAGATGTAATTTTTTTTTATAGTTACCTTTTAATAAAATAAATGCATTGTATAGTATAATAAATATTAAATTAGATACATACCTAATAATATAATAATTAATGAAAAACAATTGTTACTAAACTAGTAATTTAGAATATTATATATTTTATGGTTATAGATATTATATTAAAGAAGTGTTAGGTACATTGATAAATGTAATGATTATATTATGATTATAATTAATTATGTAAATCATAATAAAAAAGAATAATGTATTTAGTTGGTACGTGGCTTTTTTTGTCGGGGCTTTTTTTTCCTAGATTCATTTTATTACATATTTACATTTTATATTGCTATCAAAAATATGGTGCTGAATATAGATAATAGGTTGAACCAATGTTTGCCAACAACAAATATTAGTTATACTTAAGACAAATAATTATTTCATATAATACTACTAACTGTTATTAACCTTTATTATGTCAATACAAACGTACCACTATAACTAACTATAATAATATCTTAATACTATATTAATATATTTTACATTAATTATACACTCCCACGACGAGTGATTGAAATAAAGTAAGTAAAAACTACATTCGTTCATCACCCAAACATTGAGAAACGACGAGTCATGAATGGCTTATCGTGCATATCGCGTAAAATCCATGATCTATAAAATATGTAATTTCCGTCGGTTTATTCCAAGTAGTTCATCGAATAAATAGTTTAAAATTATTTTTAATAGTTAAAAATAATTGCATTGTTTATACATTTCTAGTATAGGTAGTAAATAATAATTTGTGTAGTGCAAGACGTTTCAAGTTCCTACGGATAATATTTTTTGAATTTATTACAACAAAATAATCAATAACTTTTTTTTGTTTAAATATAAAATGTCGTCATCAAAATTTGAATTTGCATGATATATTATTATGTATTTTTAAGATTTTTATTTTCCTGTAAGAATAACTTATGACTTGTATTACATTATTTGACCTTATAGTTATTAAGCAAAAGGTTTTATGAATTTTTGACTAAGTACACGATAATTTGCAAATTTTAGTGATTTTGATGATTATTGTCAAAATGTGAAGTTCAAACATAAAACGCTTATTAAAATAAAATTGTGCCCATGTGTTTTTGATAAGTTTTAATTGCTGTAAGAACAACTTTTAATGAACCTTGTATTCATTTTTAAAGCTTTTTTACTTACAAACAAAAATTGTATCATACTTAAATTTAAAAAAAAACTAAAAAAAAATTATATCTATTAATAGACGTATAAAAAGTATTTTCAGACACAGAATTAAAATTAAAATTAGAAAAAGAATACATCATTCGAAGACTAATACCTACAATCATCGCTCCGTTCAGAATTTTATGCTAGCACGAAATTTTGTTATATTATGGCGAATGTCAACCTTTTTAAATTAGTACCAAAACTTAGATATTTAACAAAAATTAATATTTATAATATACTTATAAATTTAACTCGAGTATATAGAAAGAACGTTTAATAAAATAAAGTTTTTATTTATATAAAATCTTGAATTCAATGATTGATAAATAGTATTATTTAATTTTTACTATATTATCAGCAATCTATAAGTATTTATAAAAATTATAATTGAATAACATTTTCGATGATTAACATGTAACATAACACGTACTATTCTTTTATTTTTATGGATTCATGGTTTATTCTTTTATAATAATTTTATTACAGTCGCATATATTATGATGGTTTTCTTCAATTTCGAAGAACCATATACGTCCTATATTTCATATTATATTATAAACTATAATAATATGAATATTACATTATATCTATAAACCGGCCCGCGGCTCGTGTGATGTTCATTTAAACTATTACGCGAGCTATATGAAATGAACATTTATAAAGGATACTCCTTATACACGCACAGAAAAATAGATTGTTATACCCGAATTCGCGGCGTTTACCAAAAGATTGTCTGCGGGGCTGGAACGATCGGTTTTTTGTACGTTACGATTTCAAAGCGACATATTTTTATTATAAAAACTGATCATCGCTATGGGTGGTAGGGAAATTTCGTTAATGGCACAAATCCCCGGGCGCGGAGTTTACGGGTGAGAAACCGTACATAATAATACAATATTATAATATATTGTACGACGACAATTTATGTATTCCATTCAACGATATTATGTGTATATAATAATGAATTTGTGGAATAATCGAAAGGAAGTCACATGTGCCTTGTGCAATCGTAAATTATATCGCCTTATCCGTATAATATAAGTAGTACAGCGAGAATTGAATAGTGCGTACAATAACAAGGATATATATTATACACAAAATTCGCTGTACAAAAGACGCGCGTCGAGTCAGACTGGCGGACTTTATACTATATAGTATATAATATTATATATATTATATTACATATTATATTATTATACGCGCGAACCGCTTGCAATATTTTCTTTTCTCTCGTCGAAACGTCCATTGTGCGTACGAATTTTGTACGAATTTTGTACGATAATAGTATAATATAATATAATAAAATAACAATACGAGCACATATTGACCAAATATTTTTTTCCACCGACACCGCGTGCGTGTGGCGACAACGCGTGGTCCGGCTGTGGGAGTCCGGTTCCCGAGAACCGATTTCGGTCTGGTGACGGATACCGCGGTTCCGGTAAACGAGTGCGTACCTATATATAGGTGTACCTATTATCCGACAATGTCGTGTTTAACTAGCGTACCCACGGCTTATGTTGGGGGGGGGGGGCATCTGCACTCTGCAGTTACGCGTACATACTGACCAAACTATAGGTGCAATATATACATTACAAAGCCGACCGCTAACGGTATACCGTGGTACTATTTATAAACAAACGAAATAAAAAAAATATATATATATATAATATAGGAAAATAGTAGCGAATTAACACAGGACGTTTACCGTTGGACACTAGGTATATTATAATTAAACAGAATACTGAGCGCGACGAATCGCGATCGACAGCTATGATGTCATCTACTGCACGGTTATCATCATCATCAATCATCGTAAATAGACGGCGGAACCGCACGTTTCGCAATATCGTAAAAGTTTAAAATTATATATATAATATAATTATTATAAATGAGTCCATCTACAAAAGACGATGCCGATCACGAGATCGTCCGAGAATTTCAACATCGCCTCGCGCGCTTTTATATACTTAATACTTATATATTATTATATTGTATACGGCGTGTCACACGTGTGTGCGTGTGTGCGTGTGTGCGTATGTGTGTGTGTGTGTGTGTGTATACAACTCAACTACATACAGTAGTTAATATAATAAGATTATAAGAACATACGACAACAATAAGACCTGGCACGCTATTATGTATGATGGACGATATTATATAGACTCGAAGGCTATATTTGCAGGCGTACCTATAGAGGACGTTTGTGGTGATTGGCTAACGGGTATTTTGCTGCAGAATGTTTGTGAACGACGCACGCCTAAACGAACCCATTCCAAAGCGTCCACTTACAAAATTTGTCGTCATTCGTTATTATTGCGATGATTTATCGCGTGTCACGAATGGTCGCATGCATGGTTGATAACGCGATGATGGCATTATGGCAGTTTTGTGGCCTTAACAATTTTTACTCCATCTCGCATGAACTCAACTATTGGACTAAACGATTTTTTGTCCAGCAGTGGAAGCTGCGTTTGAAAATTATTTTTAATAGACCTTTTTCTCGACGCTCGTGCTATAAAATAATAGTACAAAAACAACGATTTCATCCAGGTGGAAACAAAAATTTCAGC
This sequence comes from Sitobion miscanthi, assembly GCA_008086715.1. Classification (NCBI taxonomy): domain Eukaryota; kingdom Metazoa; phylum Arthropoda; class Insecta; order Hemiptera; family Aphididae; genus Sitobion; species Sitobion miscanthi. Next base: position 8,036,582 of record CM017797.1, read on the forward strand.
TAGGTGGAGTGGAGGGGTAGAATCTATGTACCTATTAGCTGCTTTCACTAAATCATAGAACAATAATCATAATAATAATTAATATTAGTAAATCGGGTCCTATTAGCAATCTACTTTAAGTTTTAACGATGACCTTTTAGTGTAAGAACCTAGTCTTACACTAGTTACACTAAAAATTAAAACTTCAATGGCTGAAATACCGGTTTCAAGACCACCGATGTCAAGACTACAGTCAAATACACGTATATGCACATTGTGCACATTATTTGACTAACGAGGTCTATGCTACGGTCACACGGGATTGCCGAGAAATTTGAATTACACTCGGACTGATTTAGGCTTTCTGCAGTGGCGGGTACAATAAGATATAAGTGAACAACTGTTGTTGCACTTTCTCATGACTTTAATACCATTTGCCATTTGGACTGACAAGGCCACGGCCCGTTATTCGCTTGTCAATAGTAATAGAACACGAAGTCAACTGTTTAATAATACTTGTACATAATATTGTTATGCATATTATTTCATTTTCTGTAATTATTAATGTCTTTGAAATTTTTTGTAGAGTTAATTTTTTTTAAATTATAAGTGTAATGATTGATTGTTCATATTAAAAAAATTAATGATTCCGAATATTTATAAGATATACAAATATAATACACATATATATATGTACCTATTTATGATGAAATATATCTACAAATTATGTAAAATTAAGTATGGCTGAAGTGCCTGCAGATTTTCTTACAATAATCATTTAAAAACAATTTACTACACTAATTTTCATAATATATTATTAACATTCACATCAATGGCATGTACCTATCTAAAGAAAATATTGAACAATTTTTTTTATTAGTTATTGTGCGTGCATTAATAATAATAGTAATTTACATGTTGCGTAACATAAAAAAAGTAATAATTTAAGAATTCTCTGATCCTTATACAACTTTCATAAACTGAAAACTGTATTGTTTAAATGTAAAAATCAAAAATCTTTAATAAACCCTAACCATACATTTTATGGATTATAATATTGCATTATTGCACTCATTTTTTCCACTCCATTATTCCATGTCATAATGTTCCGTTGGCTTTTACACACCCTTATGATACATTGTTTGCACGACGACGGATGAGGGATATTATGGTATTGTATACAACATTTTGCGCGTACAGTTTTCATTTTTAAAAGTATAACACGTATCATCTAAACTAAGCACCTGGTCTTAACGATCGAAAAATGTGACCAATGCAGCACATTCAATTTGGAACACCTATTATGAAACGATGTCAAATAGCCACCAAGGACAGACCGAACAAATATGCTCTTTATAGATTTATACATATACCAGAGTTTAGAGGTGTGGTATTTATTCATATGACGTATTTAGATGCATAACAATATTGTATACAATTTTAGTCAAATAAATCACTCACACGGCGTTGCTTAGCGAACTGTGGGAAATATAATAATAAACCACTAACCCGTTTATCATAAGGATGATAAAATTCTTGTTCAAGAGTATGTTTCCAATTATGGCTCATAAAATAAAAAGTTCAGTTTTCTTTTCAAATAACTAATCAGACATCAGTATTTATAAATGAGCGCAAAATTAAAACATAAGTTTTCGACTGTTTTTATTAATTCTTCAATTATTTATAAGTAGATTGGAACGAATTATTTTGTCATTTCGTTTTAGCAAACTGCAACAATTATATTACATGTAGCGGACCAGAACACTTTTTTTTAATAAAAAAAACCATATTTTTCGCATTAAACTATAAATACTCACCCCAATTTTAATTCAATATCCATATGGATTGGTGCATTATTTGATCGCAGTATTACCACGAGTATCGGAGTTTATAATCATACAATTGTTTCATATTAATCAATTTTTTCTATTAAATAGTCGATCGTTTCAATGGAATAATGTTTACTCATAATATAATATATACCGGACAAAAGGCACATACACCCATTACACCCGTGGTACTTGTTGATTCGTAGTTAATTATATTTGTATTGTGGTGAAATAATAACGAATATCTCATTTTTATTTTGTATAGCATAATATACTTATTGTCACCCGTTGAAGAGCCACCTCTGTTCATATACCAGACCATCTAGACCGCATGATTCCAATATAAATATATACATATAATACATTGTACCTATACATAATATGATTTTGTGTCGTTGTGCCTAAAGGGCTTGTACAGTAGTTGTTGCTGTAGATAACGAAAGCAAGGTGAAAAAGAACCGAGAACCCTTTAAGTACAATAATCGGAACACAATGGTTGGAGGTTTTCAATGCAACGGATCACCCCTTTCATTAGGACGATGCGGATCTACGATTTCATCGACGAACCGGTTGATTAACTATAATATATAACGTCGATGTCGAAATGTTATTAGATTTACAGTTAGTTTTTGTTTATAGTCTTCATTCGATGTAGGTATAATATGATGCCATTTATTAATTAATATACTATAATTTACATCGGATATTATTTTTCATTGTTTAGACTCTTGTAGTATACAGATCCTATGTATTTTTAAATTTAAATTAACCATTCATGCCTAATTAGTGATGTATTATACCTAACCTAACTTAATCTTCAAGAGTGGTAATGGTGAAGAGTGCGACCTACTGGGAATTTTTAGGTAGTAGGTTTAGTGTGTAAGTGGAAGTAATATACTATCGGGGTTCACGCCTTAGTTGTGACACTATTAGGAAGAAAAGAACTTAGTGTGAAACCAACCAGGAATACTGTAATATACCAACCGTGAAATAAAAATATAAAAAATACACACGACTAGGTTGATGAAAAATGCATTACTACAGAGTTCAGGGGACGCCTATAAAATTCCGGACCGTAAAATTAACAGAAATTAATATGTGTAGAACACAACTGAATTGAAATCGAAGTTTACGAGACGTAATCTTGAGAGAAAATAATAGGACGGAACAAAATTGATTAGAATTAAATATCGATGAACGGAAAACGTCCGGAAACTAAAATTCAGGGATGCCAATAAAATCCCGGAATAATGAAATAACCGTATTATTAAATTGAAAGAATTATAAATATATTGAAAACGAAATTCTGAACCGTATAATTCACGGAGTTAATATATTTTGACTGTAATTTGTTTGGAACTTAAGATTAATGAAGAAAATAAAATCGGAAAACTAAATTCTGAAATTTAAATTCGGGACTGTAAAATTAATAGAATATAATTTGTGTAGAATATTAGAAATTTTAGATTACGGAACGTAATAACGAAAGAAAGTAATAAGGCCGAACGTAAATTTACCGGAATTAAATGACAATGACCGTAACACGCCCGGGGAATGTAAACTTCCAAAAAAAATGCAAGAATGATAGTAAAATTTTTGATCAGATATAGTATAGTATATTTTGGTTTTTGACTGGTAAGAATAGGGTGGGATTGAACCAGGGGCGGCTCCAGGGGGGGCTAGGGGCCGCAGCCCCCAAGCTGTAATTCTAAACAATTTAATACTGTTAAAAATAAAATTACAAAAACAATCATTGACATTTTCTGAAAATTATGACTTCCCCCCCCCCCTATCCATGTCTCTGGAGCCGCCCCTGGGTTGAACCAGGTTTCTGTCAGAAAATTGGATTTATAGTATGTCATTTTACTTTAGTGTGGAGTCAAAAGCAAAAATTCAAACTTCCCTGCAGTACTTTTTATTTTTTAAAGTATAATATATAATATTCGTGTGAAACCACCCCTAACTGACATCTCCAAATATTGGACTTTTTTTTGGGAATACAAACTACAATATTCCAACAAACTGAACCCTCCTCTCAACGGTTGTCAACATTTCAGTGACTGAGAATGTCCGGTATCTAGAGGTTTCAATTTATATGTTTTTATTAGTAAATATATCATCCAGATAATGAATAATCGCTTATATTTTAATTCATCACCATACGATTCACGAGAACTGATAAATTGTAATTTGTAGATATATATACCTATCAATATATAGCTCAACAATGTTTACACCTGACTGTCACCTGTATACCGATGTTATGGATCTATAAACTTAAAAAGATACGCTGTCTTACACACGCATAACATAGTAAATTGTACGCTCAGAAAATCACATTTATGTCCATTAGTTTAAAAATTAGAGTGAATTTACCTCTTATAAAATGTAAAGCTAAGATTAATATTTAGGCAATATCATGGGCTTTTTATTATATTTTAATTTTGAAGCGAGTTACATGGATTAGATAACATTGCTATTATTTCGCTTTAGCCACGCGATATCTTATGTACCTATACTAATAATAATAATAGTCCTACCTATAATTTTCCAATACAATTTGTCTTACTTGTATGTGGTTGAAAATAACTCGCAAAATTACTGTGGTCTGTAAGTTACCTATTAAATATTAAAAAGTTCTCCTGTAAAATTTAATATAGGTACCATTTTTTATGAACGGTCCTATTGTATCGACAGTACGATGTTACTAACATCATAGCCGACAAGAAATGTTAGAACAGAACAATATGTTTAGGTAATTAAGTAATTTTAACTTTAGGTATTCGGCGACAAACCAATACGCGCGTGTATCATCAGATGTGGAGATTGATTGCACAGAATGGCTTTGTTTATATTTAAATACTATAATTGAACGTTTTGTTGACATTGATTTGCCTAACCCATAACTGCTTAAATCATTGTAAATCTATTTTCAAAAAAAGCTCCCACCAAAATTTTCTGCCCGGGGAAATCCCCCATGCCCCCCCTAAATACGCCACTGATGTTAGGAAATATTTGGTGAACTAAGCTCTGCAGCCTCAAGTCTCCCCGTGTATAGGCTTACAAACTTTAACAATTTAAATCGAAAAATGCAGCATAGGTACCTACCATATATTTATGCGTGTATTCAATATATGCGTGAGCCAGTGAAACTAGACTTGCTACGATAATATTATGGTGCCGCAGTGGACGTCGATAAGTGCAATATCATAGATAATATCGAAAATACATCAGTAAATTTTGAACAGTTTTATATAATTACTATGTTTATACGTTTCTCATAACTATTTAAGGTGTTCTTTGTTCAATGGCCACCTCCCGCGTGGTGGCGCCATTTCCTTATTTGGGCGCAATAAAAATAGCACAGTTAAATATTTGTCTATATTATCTACAGAAATTGGCAAATCGCTCTACAATAAGCTACATCGTATTGTATTTCGTGCAATATCCGTTAATACTGCAGGGTCAGCCGCATTTTTATAGCGAATTGCCGTTATGCCTGACGACTCGATATAGTTGTTAAAATAAATTTACAAAACGTAGGTATTGTTATGCAATAGGCACCTAATCAAATAAACAAAAATGATTTATAGTTTCAATAAAAATAAATAACTTCACTATAAACTTTCACTATATTAAATTAAATAAATAAATAACTAATTATGTTAATAGGATGTAATGCAATAACAAATAGGTAAGTAAATATTTTTATTAATATTAAAACGATTTTTAATGCATTTAAAAATATCTCTTTCTGCAGATATCTATAACTATGCCCTTTTCGGGGACGCAACTGATCCACTAACAGGTGTACCTTATTGTGCATATATAGGACGCAAACAGTATTCTCTCAACGTGCAACTGTGCAAGGCTTAGGAAGTTATTAGTAAAGTTTGGTATTTCTACTATTAAAGAGGGAGTAGAGTAGACACGCAGTAGGAAAAGTCACTGAATCGGCCCGTTTTCCGTATAATATTTTATACAATATTCTTCAACGGGTAGCGCTGCTGCTGATTTTCCTACACGATCTTATGACTTATTCGTCTGTTTTTCATACAATGACTTACGCCATTTTAAGCAGATCCACGGAATGTTCGTCGCAACAGCGGTATCCCACGCCCCAGCGGTGACCGAGTTTGCGTTCGACAGGTCTTCGTCGACGACATTAAGATTATTAGTTTTGGTGTAGTGTCCTATTAATACTATTATTATTTAATTGTTAAACTATAGGTACGTACAAGTTCAACAAACTCGCGCAGGCCGACGTCGTCATCTCCGAGGACGTGCAACAATAATTTTACACGCGTCATTTGTATAATAACAACAATAATATTATAATATTATAATATTGTTCGCTATTTTCACTATATACATATCTAGACGCGCGCGCATATCGTGGTCACACAATAGGAGACGTCTTAGTACAAACAAATTGCTAGTTTTCCACGTATAGATATTATATTCAATATAATAACAACAATACCAATAATAATAATAATAATATTATTATAAGGACACACGCGGCTGCTACGGGGCCAGCCAGCAGACGATCGCATTATAATATCATCGCGAGCATATTATAATATATAATGACATGTATGCACGCACAATACCTCTGCAGTACACACACACACTATCGAATATTATACTTTAACTAGGCAGGTAGGTGTACCTATAATAATGCTAATATATCTATATTATAATATTATATACACATGGTATTATAATAATATTATTACGATACGTCGTACCCATAGAGGTAGGTAGGTACGCATCGTTATGCAGCTACTGTCTACGGTCGACGTATTGAACGGCGCTGACGAACACTGCACGGCGTGTTTGGACTAGTCTTTTATTATATCGTGTGTGTGTGTGTGTGTGTGTGTGTGTGTGTATAATACATAATATATTATAATATGAATTCGAGACTGTATACTACCTATACACACTTTTGGTATAACGATACGGCGACGGTGGTTGTGCTGTATACACAATATATAATAAATAGGTACATGTGTACACAATATTCGTATTGTTATTTTATCATACGATATACTATAATAATATTTTGTATAGGTACCTTCCTACGCGCGAACGTGAAAGAAAAAAAACCGTGTAATCGTCATCTGACGAGACGTTCGATGAGAACCGTAGAGGATCGTGACTTATCGAAATAATACGCGTGCATAGAAGAACACGAAAACGCCAAGCCCCAGTTGCAGTCACGAGTTGTGTACTTGTGTATGAATATATATATATTATGTGTAAGTATAATATTTTAATAACGTACACACTAATCACTATTGCACATGGCACCTCCTACTATACAATATATTGTCAGTGTATATTTCAATATCATATTATTTATTTTGATACTTCCAATTCCAACTACTGATGTTTCTGCTGCTACTCGATTTTTATTTCATAACTTTGTATCCTTAGTAATTTGCGCGCTTTATATCGGTGTGCAGGATTTATCATAAAAGAACGCTTCTTCGACTTGTCCACAGTATGTCTACTATTGCTGTCAGCGGACTGTTTTTCGGTTCGACTGGAATCAGGGACTCGCTCAAAATGGAGGTTCTGCAATTTCCCCTGTCTTCACATACATAATAATATACAATAAATAAATTATACCTATTTATTCGGCCCACGAGGTGTATTGCTCCCACTCAACCGTACTTGTCACCCACCAAAACTTAACCCATGTAAATTTTGAGTTTAGTATACCTGTCCGAAAATAATGTATAAAAAATATCGATAAGAAAAATTTAATCAACGAGAACAATCACCGCACAGAGCTATTTAGGTAGATATGTTTGCGTTTATCGTGTACGAGTGCACTATTTTCCATCTATCGTGTTTTAAACAGCTGTTATTGTTCTATTTTTTATATATTTTACCTTTCCAACGGCTGTCCGTTCTTCGTTTTTGCAGAATTGGCCACCACCATCGTGCAAATACAAAATACTACGATAACGCAACACAATAACATATGCATCGACATCACACTAGCATGTAAACATATAGTTCAATAATAATAATATAGAGCAATACGCAAATACGACGCACGCAGCGATTTTCATACAAACGTCGAACACAAAACGACTTCATAATCAACAACAGCATATTTTATTATTATTATTATTAACATTGTGCAAGCGACCAGTACAGTATTTTCTGCACGCAATACTGTATTGGTTCTAGTCCGCTAAAAATGATAACAAGTTTCGGAGAAATTTGGCGTATAATGTGTTGCCTATATCTGCGGTTCTCAACTTTTGTGAAGTGGCGACCCAAGATATTTACCAAAATTTGCATGCGACCGTTTTATGATCAATGTTCAATGAAAAGATTACATTTGATAAGCATTTTACTGAGTACCAATTATCAATATTGTGAATGACTTCTAATAGTAACTCTTGGAAGAATTCAAAAAAACTTTATTATTTATAAAACTATTTCATAAAAGTAGCCGGACTCAAAAATAAAAATATTATATCTTCGTTTAAAATTTTTGCCGACCCATTTAACATTATTGGCGACCCGAAATTGGGTCGCTACCCTATGGTTGAGAACCGCTAGCCTATATGGCTGTGTGTCTTTACTACTGCTGTATAATAATATTATATTCAGGTATTTTGGACGATTATCGCGATAATCGGAAAAAAACCGATATAAATCAATATTGTATAATTCAAAATAAACAATATTGTTGGGGAAAAGATAAACAACTCGATACCAACCGTTTTTAAGGAGTTACATATAGGCAATTTTCTAAGACCTACTTTTTGCGTAGAAAGTGATCACTAGTATGATGGTGTGTTTGAATGTATAATTTAAAAGAAATAACGGAGCGTTCCCTCATATGCACGCTAATGTCAATTATTGTCAAGTATTATTATAAATTATAATATCTACTTTGTCTAAAAATTCAATTTTTTGCCAATTGTATTTAGTATTAAGTATTAACTAACCTAGTTATCCGATAAAATGTCTAAAAACTCATTTCAATTCGTCATTACTCGTTCACTTGAAATCAAGTTCTTTAAGTTTTAAAATTGTGATTAATTGATTAATTTTTTTTTTTAATATTATTAACATTTGAAAAGTTAATTTTGAAGTGTTTAAGAGTTCAATTTCAAAAAAGTGAAAATATTATTTTGAAGTAGGTAGTGATGGGTCCGTTCTCCTGTAACTACAAAGTAATGATTACATTTAGTAACGATTTTAGGAACGATTGCATTTGATCGTTACACGAACGTTCTGTCTGTATAAAACAGTTTCAGTACCTACTACTAGGTCCTTTTTTATAGTATCTAGTGGTTAGAAAGTACGAGCAACGGTGGAAGACATTCCGTGCCCCCATGGTCTATATTAAGTAACTACGACCATCAGTAACTTGGACACTTGGTCTATTCAGCGGTCGGGAATTCAGCAACTGGCGCTATTTAGGTGAATTAAGTTTTTTGTAATTAGAAATTCATAGTAATTTGAATTTAAATCGTTAAAGAATAAAAATTTGACATAAACTAAACCATAATATATAATAGAAAGTGTACAATATTTCAACATAAAAATATTAAGAGTAGGTTGGTTTAATTTTGATTTGTAAGTGTTTGAAATTGAAATGTTAACCTGATCAGATATTTGATTGCAAATTCGTAAAACATATATTTTAATATTTAGGTAGCTACAGCGCTACCTTTATATTAATATATTATATATTGTGAACATTATATACATGTTATTACTGCTAGCACATTTACATAAATATGACAGCATGACATTAATCCTAAAATATTTTGAAAATTATACCATGTATAGAATACACTATTATAAAAATTGATAGAATTTCCAAGTATCCACGATTCGTTTTTGAGTTACACCAAGAAAACAAAATCGATTTTGTTAAAAACTGGTTTTTGTAAACAATTCCAGTATTAACGATTATTTAAAAAAAATACTGGGAATTTTTATCTCTCTAAAGTAGCATCTAATATTCAATTTGCTAATTGCTACCACAAACCACCCCCAAGTTGAAAATGTAAGCATTTTTTTCTATTTTTTCTATTTATGTCTTGTATAGTTGTATATAATGAACACAGACACACACATTGCACAAAACAAAAACACATCATTGTAAAATTCAAAGTTTTTCTGAATAGAACTGAGCTTTAATCTGTTCTATAATTTTTAAATTTTTAGATCATTTGTAATTTTATTCTAAGCTAATTACTAATCGTACTTACCCATATTTTTAGTTTTATTAATATAATATAAACTACAAAAGGATGATTTAGATAGTGAACAATTTAAATATAGTTTATTTATTATTCATATAATTTATAGTTAACCTATAGGTACTTATAAAAATAGGAAAAATATTTTTTAGTTTAAATAGATAAAAAAAAAAACAATTCATGTTCTCACAAATAATAATAATAACCATTAATATTAACTTATTGAATATTAATTAATTATAAAATAATGTAGCTTGTAATGAAATGCTCATATTTAAAGTTTAAACATCATATTATATACCATTCTAAATAGTAAATGTTCAATAACAGAAAATGTTAGCTGAATGTACAATTTGAATTGTGAGTTTCTTAACTGTTTAAAGTTATAAATATTCGTTTGTTTAAATTTAAAACTTTAAACAAATTAACTTTTTATTAGTTATTGATCTTAAAATATTTTTTTTAAAACCAAATACGAGTATGTGAATAAAACATATTATAGTTATTGGTTATTGTACACATATTTAACAGTTGATATGCCTACGCAATTTTATACTTGTTATGGAATTGACCATGTTATTGTATACAAGCTATATTATTTTAAACTATTTAAAGTTTTTAAATACTTTAATAATGTACCTAAAATATTACAACACCTTACGTATTATTATGATCAGCAGTCAACAATAATATTTGGCTTACATATAAGTAATTAAACTAATTTGATTTTATTTTAAAAGTTATTAATTAAGAATGTACGAACATAAAAAAATTAATATCGGCTGATTATTTATTTAAAATTTATATCGATGATAAAATTAAAAACGTGGCAACCCTCAAAATGTCCTTATACATAATGTTTAAATGTATCTATTTATAAATATTTGATTAACTGACAAGAGATCACATTGTTTACAGGCTATCGATCTATTTAATTATACCGAAACCGTAAAAACTTCAAACATATAATGTTTGAATAATTTAACTTATTTTATTTTGTTATCCAAAACAAAACTTAGCAATTATTTATGCATATTCTAATGTTATCAATTACCAATTTGTTTATACAAATACCAACTATGTTTATGCTGATAAAATGGTGGAACAATTATGTAGGTATTAATTAAATCACACAAATACTACTATGCGTTTGTAATATTAGTGAGTTTATGGCGAATATTATTCTTTTGACTGACAGTATGCTATGACCTCCAGCTTATATCAACATTTCAATTGATTACAATGTACTCCGATTTCTGTACACATACACTCCAAACATGGATTGGAGAGTTCAGAAATTATTTTTCCCACCCGGTACATACGTCCGTATATATTACAACCAGATATTTTCAGCATGGAAGCCAATAAATTGAACTCTGTATCAACCTTAGTTTTCAGTGGTGTTATCCCAACATTTGGTTTTACATCAGTTTGCTGCATGACTTCAACATCAGCGTGTTGCTTAAAATCGGGATGATGCTTAATTCCTGTCTGTTGTTTAAAATCAAAATAAGGTTGGTTGACTTCAACTTGCTCTTTAACATCAAAGTATTTATTAACTTCACTTTGATGCTTGAAATCAGCATAAATTTTGGCATCAGATTGAAACTTTGAATCCGGATGTGTTTTGAGTTCGGGTTGATCTCTCACGCTGAAGTGTGACTTGACTTCAGTTTGGTGGTTACTAAAGTCTTGGTGTGATGGTTTTACCTCGTCATAAAGCTTTAAATCAAATGGTGATGTAACGTGAACATTTTCTTTAACATCAAAATGTGTCTTAACCTCAGCTTGTTGTTTAGTACCAGATAGTATGGTATCCGGTTTGATTTCTTGATGGGATTTAACGTCAACGGACTGCTTGATTTCTTGATGTGATTTGACGTCAACGTGCTGCTTGATTTCTTGATGTGATTTGACGTCAACGTGCTGCTTGATTCCTGATTGTGGTGGCTTGGTGTCAACGTGCTGCTTGATTCCTGATTGTGGTGGCTTGGTGTCGACGTGATGTTTAGTTTCGGAATTCAGCTTGTCGTTAACGTATTGCTTAGTCTCAGTATTTGGTTTAGATTCTAAAGGTTTGTATACTTCCTGTGGTTCGACTTTGTTATGTTTATCTCCTGAGTGCTGATTTATACCAAAAGATGAGTTTGTATCGTGATGTTCTTTTGGATGCACGTGATGTTCAGTATCTGCTAGGTTCAAATTAGGTTTATGTTGTTGTTTGGGGAGTGACATGAAGTCGGTTTGTCCGTGTTCATCCAAATGAACTTTCTCGTCGATTTCGTCATCTGTTCGATGCTCAATGCGAGTCTCTGATTCCATATTATTTGTGGACGAGGGCAGTGAAGAAGGGGATGATGTTGGTTCTGGTGTATCGCCGTTGAACAAAAATGAAAACATGCTTTCAAAACTATAATCTTCGTCTTCGAGTGGCTTAGGTACAGGTGTTGTGACTTCTGTGCGTTTAATAGTTGCTGAAGTTGAAGAAACTATCAATTTTTCAGTGGTAGGAGCCAAAGTTGCAACCGACTTTATAGTGGACGTGATCGGTTTTAACGAAGGCGTTTCCGAAGACACGTTCATTGGCTTTAGAGTGTTAGGCGATGAAGTTACAACTGGTTTCTCAGTTGATGGTGCAGAATATAATATATGTTCTATAACTGCATCTCTAACGTTTGTTGTGGTTGTGGATGGGGTTGTAATTGTTTCAGATGTAACTCCAATTTGTTTAGTATTCTCAATGGTAATATAATTTTCATATTCATCTGTAATGGGTAAAAAATGGGTTAAAAGTTTTCATTTATGAAGATTTAAAATAATTTAGTCAATAATTAATAAACTTCAACTCTATAAAATAAACTGTAAATCTAGTAAAAATAGAATTGCTTAAATAGAAATAGAATGAAATTGCATTCAAAATGAACCTTAAAAAAATGTTTATACAAGATTTAAAGGATCAGGTATAACATTCTTCATTAGAAAAAACTGAAAAACTTACTGCAAACGATACGGCCACAGCAAGTGCTATTGTTCGGGTCGTTGATTCGCTGGCAGCCTACTTTGACGGTTGGACAATTTGTTTGGCAAACAATTTTGGCGTTTAAGCAAATGCATATGTCGCAAGCACTTGGTTCGGTCAGCAACTCACCGTGTTTGTACTTCTTACCATTGGATATGCACCAAACTGAACATTATTAAAAAAAAAACAAGAAGGATTTAATACTAAGATCGTTATTAGCAATTTAGCATATAGCATATTATGTTCACAATATAAATAAGAATTGTCCTAAAAAACGGTGTCACGTAATATTGAAACTATTATACAATGTATTATTTAATACCTACGTCTATTCAATTAGTCACTGTTTTCTGTGTATAATTAATTAAAATTTTGAGCCAAATAATTAAATTACTATGGACGTAATGAGTTTTATTTTTACATTGAACGTGATTTGAAAGGTTTCAATATTATATTTATATCCCGAAAATTTAACACAAATTTGGCTTTAGATGGGTTTAATTTTAGGGTAATTTTATTTTCCATCAATCTAGTTTGAAAAATGCATTAAGAAATCTACAAAATAAAGTGAAAATGTGAAGAAATATAATATACAATATACCAGTTTAAAAAAAAACATATGGGTGGTCTCTGGGTAAAGAATAATCCAATTACAATAGTTTTAAAGTCTTATGAATGTACCTAATTATTTAACTATTAATTTTAAATTTAAAATAAATAATACAACATGCATTTTTATTGATGGTAAATTAATTTACTAATGACTAATGCAGTAAAGCCTAATACCCATTCTATTGATGTTACCAGTTATTAATTTTATTTTAGACTTTTCTAATTAATCTAGTAATACGATTATTTACAAATTTAAAAATTAATTATAAATTAAACAAAAACACTATGAGAACGACTTAATAAGTTACCAGATCCTATTGGTTGGTGCCCTACAACTGCAGGTTCATCGTGGTGAACAGTAGGCTGTTCCGTTGTCTTTCGAAATTTTTCAGGTAGATATATCGCACCATTTGGAGAATCTTTTGGAATGAATCCACCTAAAAATTATACACAATTATAAAAATCAGATTTTTATATTATTATTTATAAACCTAAGACTGCGAGTATATTTAATTTTAATATTACATACTCTACATCATTGGAGTAAATATTAGATTACGTTATAACAGTATATACATATCATGAAATGTATTAACATTACCCTCAGTCTCAATAGGTGGAGAAAAGCTATTGACAACGGGCAAAGGAGGTACTTCAACGTCTGATACATTGTACACACGTTCTATCACAGGCTGATAATTTTCATAAGTTGCAGTAGGTTCATCAACAACTGCATCCGCTGCAACGAATGGTATGATTCTGCATGTAAGGAATAAAATGTTTATCAAATATTTTATAAATGTAAAAAAAGATGCACAAACAACAAATTATTATTATTAAAAATAAGTGAAAAGTAATTCAAAATTTCAAACTGATATTGTTGAATTTTGTTGTTTATTATGTGAAGTATAATCGGAAGGTTTGGAACAACTTAAATACAATATTAAACAATACAATATTATCTACTTTTCGGTTCCCTTATATTAGGTATAGTTACTAGCTAAATTATTAAAATTTCAAAAAATATTAGTTTTATAACATAAATAATGCAATAATGAAATTAGCACCTTAAACAATATTGGAGAAAACTGAAAAGATTACCTATCTATTTAATTTAATTTTAAAATAAAGTTATAGGTAACATCACATTGTTTGTATTAACTTAATTTGGTTAAAAATACTTAAAGTTTCAATTTTGATCTCTATTTTAAAATTATCTTAATGGCAGTTGGGTCTTTGGTTTACAAAAAATAAATAATAATTAATTACTTGAGGTTTGGTAAAGATGGCGGCAATGTTGGGTCATCATAATCCATTTCAAAGTTGTTAGATTTTTCAGTGACATTCAATCCACCAAAGTCATCGTGCATTAAACTAGCAGGATTAGCATGTCTCGATTCTATGGGTTCTTCTGTAATTTGATCGGTCGCATTCTTTGAATTTACAGTGATACTGGATGTACTATCTGTCTCCACCAACATCTGTTAAACACACTGAAATGTAATTTATGTTGCATAGTGTGTACGCCTTGATGTGAATATTTTAACTCGTGTTACTAAACCTTCTTCGAGGTTACAGAAGAGCGCCGACAAGTCTGGGTATAAATGCAGATTTCATTACAAGTATATATTTTTGAAAATATTATTAATTAATTAAATAGTATTCGAGCAATGGGTTATAAACGAATGGTTTAAGTGAACAGTTAACACCTCTTCGCCAAAGATCTAAAAACCATCCACAGGGAGTACCTATGTATGGTAATTATCTATACTGTTAGGCATTTAATTCAATTTTTAAATACACCAAAATTATATTTTTTTTTAACGTATTGGTTTTTACGTCGAGAACTGTTAACATTTCACTAGGGGAACGCGTCTTGAGAGTTGAGACACAAATAACGGTCTGAAACGTTATAGGTAATAGGTACTTCCCAATAAACACGTAAGCTGTACTATTATATTATAATATACGTGATGATGGTTTTAATCGGATAAAAAACTGCGGTGGTACTAATAAAAGAATAGTTATTATTCATTATTAGTATTATAATTTACCTGGGCCGCCGTAGGCGTTGGCAGCGTCGAAGGCGGTGGCGAACTACTATTAAGCAGGACATCATCATCGACTGCAGTCACGGTGGACGGCTGCGTTGTCGCAACAACACCAGTAGAAGTCGTCGTCGTCGTCGTCGTAGGAGTGACAGTCGGACCGATGTGAGATTCTAGGATGAAAAATGGATCAGTAACGGCGATTTATTATGATATCGTCCGGACGATGCGTGGTGCGTGGTGCAGGGAAAACGAAAAGCGAACGCGCGGGACTTAAACGATGATAATAATATTATCATTCATCATATATTAAAATAATAGGTATGTACGTGTATATACATAATATACATACACGTATATGTATAGGATTAATATTTGTATACATAATATAGTGTAATGGTGTATATAGGTGCGTCGGACAAGTCAGTGACCCTGTGCGGGAAAACGCGCGGCGGCGTCGAGACGTACCGTTGCTGCTGGTGCAGTTGTAGCTCGTCGGGCAGCAGTGCCCTTCCGAGTAGACCGGTCCGCAATTGGGCGATATTTGGGCGCGGATTGGCGGACATATCACCTTGTCACATCGCACCTGACCGTTGATGCAGAAACAAGTTTCGCACGACGACCGCGCCACGCCAATCACGGGCTCTCCGAGCGATATCAGCCGACCGTTTATGCGACAATCTGTGTTTACATAATTATGTGCGAAAAACCAATAATTAATAACCAATGTTATTTTATTTTTTTAATCGATACAACACTGTCAGCCACTTGGTGATATTCTAATTTTGTCTTACGACATCGACAATAAAATTGAATAGATACCAATTTTTATAGATTCAGACCATAATATGTATAAATATTTAACGACAATGCAATGGATGTACCATGCACGTATCATAGATACTACAATAATTATGTTTTTTATGACAATTTCCTAGAGGTATCCATCATTTTTCCATTTTAATGTGCAGCGATAAAATTCTATTAATTTTAGTTTTATAGTGAGATTAAAATCATTTATTATATCGTCCGTACAATATTGTTTTGATACCTTTTAGCCGAGCGGATAAAGAGGAGGCCATTTCAGTGGTTGTCGCATCTGCTGTATTTTTTATCTGTGCATTTTGTAATGGCGAACCTGTAAAATAAATAAATGTAATTAAGCTAAAATAAAAATGTACTCAAATATTCAAATCAGTCAGTTTACAACATTAAAACTATTATAACAATTTAATTATCAAATGGCAAATGCAATATAATTAGTATATTCCTAATCTTAAAAAAAAATGGTCATTATAATAATTGAATTTGTAATAAAGTGATTAAAACTCGTTTATTCTCATACGTACAAATGTGCAATAAAACCATTATTTATATTTATTTCTAATGAATTTAAAAATATGAAAATCATCATATTATACGGTTTTATATAAACTTTTATACTCGCCAACCAAAATAATATTATTTCAAATACCTATTCATATATTATATTCATATCTCGTCATTTACACTTACATTTGTATCTAATTGGGCAACAAGTATGTTTTTTGTATACAGCTGTACAGCCTGGAATAGTTAAAGAACATTGGGGCCGTACGCACTGTTGATGCCCTTTGATGCAGTAACAATATTCACACAGACTGGAACTGTCCATAGCCGAACCTTCCGCGTAAATCGTACCGTTTATCACACATCCTTGCGAATAGAAAAATAATCAAGTTTTTTTTCTAATTGGTGTTTTGAAATTGTTTCAGAATACAATATATTATCCTCGTAAATACCTTTAGGTAAACCGTCAAATGTCACAATTGCAGAATTGTCCATCCTTGCGGGTCCAGACCGATTTTGCAATGAAAATAGTTTGGAATGAACAGCATCAAATTGTTCTACAATCAATGTGGAAATCAGGATTTTAGTTTTATTTTGAAAATTTTGTTGCATTTAATTTATAAAAAAAATATTTTAACCAATCATATAACATTATATTATATTATCAGAAATAAATCAAGGTTAAATTATATTTTAATAAATTAGGTAGGTACCTATTTAATTTAAGACATGAAAATTGAAAAATTTCTACAAAATCAGTTGAAAATAATATTAGGTTGATAAAATTAAATATAAATTAATAAATTATGTTAAGGATAAAAATAAAACAAATAATATTTTTAATTTATGTTAAACTGTATGTTTTATTGTTAATAGTAATTTTACTAAGAATGATTTATTGAATAATTAATTTGATTTTAAAGAGGATAAAATGTTCGTGCAACTGTCAATAACTTATCATCAAAGTTTATTACTATATGTCTACAAGCGTAAGTAATATTATATTCTTATAAATTATGACATTGACTGTATTGATTATTACTTGTAAGTAATTATTAATATAATTAACTGGCAAAGTAAAATCGAATATAATTATTATTGATCTCCTTATACGCTATATTATTACCTATTTATATATTTAACAAATAGGTGCCACAAGTTACATAATAAGTAATACTAACACATTATGGTTTGGTCTAAAAAAATGCTATTTTTTAAATATTTAATGCAAGGAACAATGGTAAAAATTAATTTTCAATCTTTTTACTGACACAGTGACACCCAATACTATTTTCTCTTTTTTCATATAGTATTAGTGTAGTTAATTACACATACCTAATTTCAATGATAACTAAAACTTATAAACTACATGGATATATACATAAATAATACATTCATATTTATTTATATGGATTTCACTTTTTCTATGTAAAAATAAAGTGTTTTGTACCTATCTTAAATTTTGTTTGATGTTCAGCCAATACGGTATGATTAGAGGATTCAAAAACGTATGCAAGTATATCTGACTGATTTTTAAAATTAATGGTATAGCTAACGGGATCCATAAGTCGGGTGTGACTCTTTATATATTATACAGTATAATATCATACGTACTGTATTCATCGAATACAGTTGCGTGTGAATATTTATTCATCGCCAAGCAGCGAAGCTTGTTCATGTGGCAAATAATAAGCTAATATTTATTTTACATTTTTACTGGCTTAGAATTAATGTTATAGAAATCAAAAAATCCTATCATCGCATTATCAATCGTCCATTTATTTATTAACATTTATTTTACTTGTTCAGTCTTAATAATTATATTTTTAGCAAAATATTTAACCATACTATGATGAAAAATTTTGAAAGAAAATAAGAAATAAATAAATGCAGGTAAATAGTTTAAGCTCATTAGAAATTAAATTAAAATAACATTTAGTATTTACACAATTCGTAAATCGTTATTTTTTCTTTTTATTATTTAATTTGTATTTTATAAGCACAATAAAATATATAATATATAAATACAATTATCTACTTATTTCAGCCAAAGCTTGTGATGAAGTAGAGAGTTAACTTTTAACAATCTGAAGTTGGAATAAGAAAGATAATTAAAAATTAAAAATTAAATAGTAAAGAATGATTACAGTTTAGACATAAGTAAACAACAATAAATATAAAATATAATATAAATAATAAGATACAAATATAGGAAAAAAATATCATAGCTTATTTTAGACGAAACATTGTATTAAATTAAAACCATGTATACGTAAAAGTACTCAATAACAATTTATATTAATAATTAAAACCAAAATTAAAAATTAGAAATTAGAAATTAGAAGATAACCAGTGATACACAATTTTTCTCTTATCAAACAAACCGGAGTGAATATTTTTCTTTAAGGTAAGCGGCATTTGGTTAAAAAAATTTAGACCAGATAGTCGACAAAAGATTGGCCAAATGATTTTTTAGCATACTTAACGGGCAGATCATAAGCTCTATGTTCTATAATTTTATGATGTTAAATTTGTAACGGAGTGATGCAGGTATATTGGTTTTATGATAATATCTAGGTTTTTAGTGTCTGATGTTATCTATAGCCTTTATGAGTAGTAAAAATGCTTCAATCTCCAACTTAAAGAATAGATCGTTGTAGTGATTTGAATCTAATATAGTTGGAAATCAACTAAGAAATACTAAAAGATAAAAATTGTAAAAAAACGGCAATAGTTATAGCAGCAACAATATTGTAGATAAAATCAATTATATATTTTTGTAGTGATTGTAAATGAAAGAACCGTAGGGACTTAAACTTTTACGGAATATTTATATTAGCATTTTCTATAGGTACATAATATAATTTTCATAATATCTTAGATTTTTAGAGATAATTATACATTTTTGACATGTTTGACTTGTTCAATTAATGTTAAATATTACATTTTTGATTAAAATCAAAAACCATTAAAATGTAATACTAAGTTCCCCTTACAGCAGTTTAAAATTATCGAAAAAATATATCAACATTTTTTTTACAAGTGTTCGAAGTTTAAATATTTACAAAATTGGTCAAAATCACGAAAATTTGTTAATTATTTTGTAAATTCTTACAATTATTAATTTTTATTTTAAAGGATTGAAATATTAATGCAATATTTTTGATTGTTATTTTTACTGGAATTAAAAAAAGTTTTGCAAAAAGTCTCGTCAATCTTTTAAGAGCTTTTTTATCTTGGTAACTGGATATTTAAATAAAAATAATATTTGTTCCTCTTTAAAATATTAATAGTTATATAGTAAAATTTTTAAATCTCATATGCGTGTGACCCATCGACAAAATGCGCCACCCAAGATTGGGTTGTGACCCATAGGTTGGGAACACTGCATTGCATTGACCTACTCAATTATATGACGAAGTGCACTCAAAATCTACTATACAGCAGAGCGAGTTCCATGGAATTTGTTTCCTGGGTCCGACCCATATTCACTCTTTTCTTCATGTCAGTATATTTTTATTTGTGTAGGTAGCTACAATAATCAGACAGTTTTTAACTGAATATAAATTTTGAGGTAGAATATTAAAAAATGTTGGTAGGAGGTTGACTCGATGTATAATTGAATACTAAAACAGTAATAAGTTGCATAAGTAACATTTTAAATATAATGGAACTTACATCAATCAGCCATTAGTCATTTGCTCACCAACCAATTTTGTTTTTGGTGGAAATGGTACTTAAGTATAATTACATGGTGTAATTAACCGTTATACAAAATAATTATACATTTTTGAAGAATAATAACACCCGTTTCTAGTATCTGTGAACTCGTATGAACATGATGTTTTCTTTAAATAATTTTTAATAATAACAGTACTCATAATACATGTTCAATCAAAAGCATAATATGGTTCAATTAGCATAGTTTATTTTTTTCTTCAAAAATATTAATTTTTGTTATATATATTTTAATTTATTAAATTCAATGTAATTTTTCGTTCGATACAACGAAGACAATGTGATCGAATGTATTGCAAACATACACGATATTATATGTCTCAATTTTCGTTTTATTATTATTTATGATAGCCCATAGATAATTAACTATATTAATATTTAATATATAAATAAGTCTGCTCTATAAATATCTGAAAATTGTTTTCTTTCATGAATGACGATTTTTTTTTCAATATAATTTGAATTTAAATTTGTGTATATTGTAGAGTTATTATTATAAATACTAGTTTTAAAAACTGGCAAAATATATTATTGGCAAGCGCACATCACTCTTTTTACTGGTAAACTGGTCTTGAATGAATGACCTGTGGCAGTGGCGATGAGCGGCGGTCGACCTCAAGGCAATATACAGAAAAGAAGAGGCGATAAAAAATCACCACGTGTACATCCCATTCATAAATCAACCCGAAACACTTGTATTGTCATTTTGCGTGTCTAAACTTATTTAGCATACATATACGATCAAAATTCCTTCATTTAAAACACCTTTCTTTGTCAGTTGTAAAGTCCATTTGTCTTGCCTAGATTTTGCGCGGTGAGCCCAACCTGCAATTCTCGTTGAGCTATTCACTACTGTCCACTGACAGTACATAACGTTTTCACATAGGTCTGATCGGTGATGACTTGATATGCTAAGTATTTAGGTGTTCGGTCACGTGTAAGTATAATTGTACGCAACCATAGTCCATAATAGTAGGTATACAATGCATTTTATTTTTGTATATACAAACAGTAAGTTTACAATTAAAACTTCACATAGTATAGGTTATATGCCCGCGATGACATATTTCAAGTGGCTATAATTTTCATTATTTTTTTTTGTTTATTGTTTATTTAGATATATTATAATAATTGTAATAATACAATTTTAAGAAATGGATTTCAAAAGATGAACTGAAGATAACTTTATCTATAATTATTGTAATATACTTCCTGTATTTAGTAGGTAATAATTTGTATCATGTCGATATTATGAATATTGAACAATATGATATGCAATGACTAATGTTTTTTAACTTTAATTTTAAACATTCATTAGGTAATACACTATAAATATTTTGAAATACGACTATACGAGGTACATAATAATATAATGAATATAATGAATATTATATTCTTATATTCTTCATAATATTAATTTTTAATTTTTTCACAGCTATAATATGTCTAATTGTCCTATGTATATAAATGTAATAAAAATAATTATAGCTCGCTATTATGTTAACATTAAAACAATCGATTCAAAAATGTATGACAGATCAATTATTGTAGTATGATAGTATCTAATAGATATTTTTTATAGAAATTGCTATAAATGTAATAGCTACTAATAGCTTTGTCTGTAATTAACTTAACAATAATATTGACGACTGATTTATTATTTAATGCCCATATAAATACAATATATGGGAAGAGTCTTCATATTTTAGGGTTCATCAAATATATACCTGCCACGATTTGAATGAACCTTTGTGTTTGAAAGTACTGTATTGTTAACTTGTAATATCTTCACTTGAATTTAGTACAGTATTATGGTATTCTAATATCAATTGTATTTAATTAATAAACTAAAGATGGTCTAGAAACATTTTCTACATTTTTACGCCTTTAAAACTACGTTAATTTATCAAAACACCGATGATATTGCTATTTTTACGGTTTAAAGTCACCTAAGACCAGACAATTAGTATTTGATGTTACTTTTGTTTATAAAATCTTGAACGTGTTATAGACTTTCCAGAAATATTACATAAAATTGGTCTTAAAGTAACTCTTTTAATTCCAGAAATAACCGGCCTTTGCTATACATAAGTCTAAAAATACTTATGTCACTAATAGTTCATTATGCCGCCTACCAATAATATGCAAACAAAAAATTTTTTTTTTTATTCATGTTCAAAGTTAAAAATATGTAATTATAATTTAAATAACAGATGTACGTTTTCCATTTTGATGTTATGCACTCCTTTACTAATACCTACCTTAATATTTTACTTAATAATATTAACTTTACTATTCATAATTTACTGTACTTTACCCTCGGAGTGTTATCTATTTATTGATTTTTCTTTACATTCAACCACACAATTATTATATTTATATTATTTTAGAATAATAAATTAAAATATAGGATATTACCTAACTACAATATATTATTGTCCTCAACCAAAATGAGATGTTTATTATTTTATTCTTATCTGCATGAATAACTTATGTTATATTTTGAAAGAGTTTAAAATGTATATTTTACCATAATAACATTGAAGGTGCGCACAACATTTGTTGTTCTTGTGGACTATCACACATCCCTGAGGTGGTGGATCTGGTAATTCTGGGCAAATTTGCAAATGGCATACCAAACTTCCGGTGACACACGTGCATTTTAAGCACGGTTGGTCTGTATTAACCAATGATCCTGGATCATAACTTCGTCCTTTATAATTACACCCAACTGACGCAATTTCTAAATTAAAAAAAAAAAATTAAAAAAAACTTTAGCTAGGTACGACAAAAATATAATACAAATTATTTATTTTTTATTTCTAATATTATGTTAAGTACCTATGTTTAAAATACTTCAAGACGTCAACTCATATGGTCTTATGTATTTATATAATATAAGTGCTTTACAAATAGTTTATAAACAAATAAGACGTTCAATTGGAATGAATGCAACGAATAGCTAATTCCGGTATTTTTATATTTTAATTGAGTTTTTATAATACTACTAACCTATAAAAATAATCAAATATTGGTTATTTATTAAAAAAACGTTGCCGTATTGAACATTTTTCCAAAAATATAAATATAATTTATCCCAATGAAATATGTTAAAATAGTAAAAACTAATAGTAAAAAGTAATGACTGACAATTGAAAGGGTTTTATAAATGAAAATATTATTGAACCAAAAGTTTTCGGGTTTTTTCTTAGTTTAAAATGTTTAAAAAGTGATATGTAATATTATATATCTAGGTACTTATACTGTACATAACTCTGCAATCGTATACCGTAGTATTGTACAACTAATAAATTCAATAAAAACGTAGATCTAAGGTTTTTCTTATGTAAATCACTTTGTAAGAAAATCTGCATGATAAACATAACGCATTTTGTGAGCATTATTTTGTATACAATGTTATGATATATTATGATACTTAATCATTACCATCACGTCTAATGAAAATGTTATATCATTGAGTATTTAGGTGCAGGCAATAAAGAAAAAAAAACAGAGAAGAGTCCGACTAACGGTACACGCATAATATACACACGCCACATTACCTCTTTTTGCCATAGTCCCCAGTGTTTAATTCATTATTATAAATACAGACACACATACACACACACACACACATATATAAAAACATTATACAATGCATAAAATATTAAAATATTTTTGGTACTATACCTACCTAGTACCTATAACTAATATGGAATGACAACAAGCAAATATAAGTAATAGGTATTAGTTACTATTAGTACTACTTGCTAA
The DNA here is from genome assembly GCA_008086715.1 of Sitobion miscanthi. Lineage (NCBI taxonomy): Eukaryota > Metazoa > Arthropoda > Insecta > Hemiptera > Aphididae > Sitobion > Sitobion miscanthi. Next base: position 8,061,153 of record CM017797.1, read on the forward strand.
TAGGTAATAATTAATATTATAGTTTATAGTTTATTTCAGCAAAAACGGAACAATCGTATTACTTTTATTAATGTGGTTCCTGGTTACTATTGTTATAGATGACCACTCTAAATGTAAAATTTCATATTATACTCAACCTGTCACCTTATTGATACTAATATTTCTGTTACCGTATAGCAGTATAGCATTTAATATGACTTGGTAAGATTGATATGCAAATGTATGCACTTATTACGAGCCCTTATATTATATTATTTTGGAGAATACCTATGATTTAATGAAACATATGTACCTAGATACTACATCAAAGTATTATACATTTTTGATAAATATAGGTAAGTAGGCACCTACTTTAAATCGATTATGTAAAAGCATTTTTATTTTTAAATACAAAACAGAAACTATTATTTGAAATTTTAATATGTGATAATTTATTGCCATTGTATTATAATTTGTAACACACAATATAATAGTAATATGTATTAATCAATAAACACAAAAAATAGAACAAAAAGAAAATAAAACAATAAAAAATATTTAAAATACAATTCATAATTTTAAATAAAATATAATTCTATAAAATATCACTATAATTTGTATTTAGTTTATCACCTTCCTATATATCTATTTGAACACATCTTTCATCTCTGTCAACATTTTACAATATAAATAGAAACTATCAATGATCAATTATCTATAAATAATAAACATCTGTTCTGATAAATGATTATGTATTATACATATTATGTACACAAAATCAATAGTAATTGTGTGTATGAGCAGTATTTTTTTAGACCAACTTGAGCCATATAAGTAAAAATGATTACCTAACTAGTACAACATACAGTAAAATAAGTAACTAACCAACCTATGAGTTAAACAACTAAGTTTACTAAATAATTAATGTTTTTATGCGGAACTGCAGATGAGGGCGGCCAATTCAAAACTCTAACTGTCTCGTGGGAACTTTTTTTTTATTCTAAAATCATTCACATACGAATAACGTATTTTAATAATGTTACTATTATTTAGAAAATTATAAGAAAAAAAATACTAACGGTTTTCTTTAACTGTAATACCTACCTACGTTTCAAAATATTAAAGTGAATGCTGCGCCCTTATGTCTCAACAATATTGTTTGCGTGAGTTAAAAAGGCAATGAGATAAGTACTTAGGTACATCTACATAAACTCAATACATATAATATTGTACTGATGTGTATAATCTGCATAATAATGTTAGATACCTATAATATATTGATCATAGACTGAATGTTAATTAATAATTATTTCAAAAACAACTACCTATTTTAAATCATAGTTTTATCAAATTATAACGGTTCTAAAACAATGAAACTCGTGCGAACGCTACATATTATTACCTTGTTTATAAATACTAAACAAAACTTTTAAAGGGTCCATAATATTTTATATCGTAAAGTGCAAAATATGAATTATTGAATTTTAACTAAACAAGAAATCTAAAATGGTATACAACAACTATATCATATACCTATGTCATAATATATATATATATATTATCTATACATTTACCTTCGTAATTTAGTTTATAATATTATATAATACTGTAGAATAAATGATAAAATATTTTAATAAAATGGAGTTTAAAAATATTGTAAACAGCAGCATGATATATTTCCGGTAATATGTAATATGCACTTAATATTCAACTTTGAAAATATCATAACTATTGATCTACCATAAAAAATACACTTATTACAGTTTAAAAATATTGAAATATATTTATGTAAATTATAACATTTTATAAAAAAAACAGAATTTTAGTTTATAATTTATAATGTTATTCCTGACGAGTGATAAATTGCATTAATGAACTTATCAAAAATAAGTGTTGATATAGTATTATTGAATCATCTTAAACTCTACACGTTATAATTATAATCATAATATAATTGTATCTTGACTTATCAATAGTATAAAATAAACTAAAATCTCATACATTTTATACTCGAGACTCCTCACTGCCTTGCCAACAATGAAATTATGAAAATATATGGGTATTAGATAGGTACCATCTATATTATGTAATTCAGTTTAATATGTTGTTTTAGTATTCTGACAGCTTTAGTTCAAGTTGTCAAAATGATAACTCCTACAGTGCCAGTATTTTAGGTACTAAACCCGGTGGTAACCAAACCCAGAATATATTATGGTAAACAACATACACTACTCTGCGGGAACCAAGCAGACGGGACGTACACACACACACACACACACACACACACACACACACAAGGGGTTAATGTACAGTTATACGACGATGTTATCTTGATTTCATAAAACCCAAATTAACGGTGTGTGTTGAATCAAAAACGACCATATACATACAAAAATATAGTATACATATTACACATACACATTGCGATGGAGCAGTTGTGTGTTTGTGTGTGTATGTGAGAGAATATCGTGTTGGGCTCACGTCTGCCTCCAAGGGGTTTCGCGTTCATGGAAGTCTGCCGCCCGTGAGTGGGTTTCCTGCAATTCGTAATTACATCCTTAAGCGGCGTGTGTTAACCGTGAGAAAGTTAATACCCATAATACGCCAACTTAAGATAGGACTATGTAGACTTATATTGTTTCCAAACTTCATAATATCATATGTCTAATTATTCAGATTATTTTTTTAGCGGTTTACCCTTCCGTAAAATAATTATAGATCAACGTTTGCATTGTGCACTAAAAATAACGTTCTGCACTATATATATTATAATGTATACGTTTCTATACGTTTGTATATATTAAAGTATTTAAATGTAGATTGTGTAAACGTCATAATATAGTATTATTTAAGTATATATTATGGTATATTATGTAGTTAAAAGTTTAAATGATCAACGAAATCGCCGGAAGTTTTGCTATTAACGGGTTCACATTCTGCCATATTACCCGCATATACAATTCACAGTGTATTATATATAAATATATTTTTTTCGAAATCGCTAATGTACCTATGTACCGGATTGTAGTACCCGTATTTTTAGTTCGATAATATAAACATTGATAAATGTAGTTAATTTAAATATTACAAATTCCAATTTACAACATAAGTACGTAACACATTTATAGTAAAATAGTAAAATACTTTTCTATAATAAACTTAACTGATTAAAATTAACTTATACATTTCAGTATATTACCTGAGTGGTTACTCGAATTAACTTATTTAAGTATACTTATTCTACAACTGTCTAACTGTTGCTCAGGACTTGCCCTTAAATCATTCTTATACAAATAAATAATAATAATATGTACTAGTGAATTCTTTACGTATTCTGAACCTACTAGCATAATATTATTTAATTTAAATTTTTTTTTTTTCAAACAGGTAATAATAATTTAATTTAAAATAAAATCTATTCATAGATACAAATAGCACCAAAAGGTATGAGAAAAATTCGAATAGAAAATATTCTTAATTGTATCAGAAAAAGAAACTATATTTTTACTCGTTAAAATTATTGTTACTTATATTTTATTTAATATTGTTACACATTTCAACATTTGTGAATGCAAGCCTATAATGTGCGTGTGTATACGAATGTATACAGTTGTGCGTGTTGTACCTATTAACCCGAGTAATACCTATTATTGTATCCTCCATAGATCGATGTGTGGCCGTCTGGAGACATCAGTATTTTTAATTGCGGCGGTGCAATTACAAAAGAAGACGGTAAGACAGAGAAGGCATAGAACATTCCCTGTGCGTTAATTATTTAAAGTGGACCATGTACCGTGTTGGTCATTAACTAATTGCCTGGCCAGAACCGATCGGGCAATCTTTTCTTGAGAAAAATGTCACCGGTCATTTTTTTTTCTCAATCCACCTATACACACGATACTTTTTTCTTCACATTTTTTTTTTCTCTTATACAGTTTCTTCTTATTTCCTGTGGCCGATGGGTTTCCGTTGCTATTTCCTCAATGCTGGATCAACGGTTTCTGATGCAATACATTCACCATAGTATTTCAGAAACGCGTCGATTAAGCATACAGAAATCTCAATAATTGCTATTAAAGTCAATGATTTGTACCTATACTACATAGTACCTAGTACCTACCAACCCCAACATACGTGACTATACAATGCTCAGTGATCCACACACATATTACATGATATATATTGATGGTACATGTTTATATTATATTTAGGTACATAATTACAGAAACACAAACACGTGCTTACGATTTGTATTTGTACATCAAGCTTTGGGCTAAACTAACATTAATATCTAACCATCTAAATTTATAGTCATTATATTTTTACAAATTAAATTTTACAGAACACTGTCTGTATAATGTATATTATAGCAAATGATTTTTTCCAAAAAAATCTTTTGGTTATTTTCATGCAAATTGAAACATTAATCTATAAACGGTAAAATTGTTAATTCTGAAAAAGTAATTATAAAAGTTATAAATAGCTGAAATTGAATATAATATTCATAGTCATCACATACCTACACGAAATACGTATGAAATAACTTTAATTGTCGATTGTCAAATGTTTACTTATACAAAATTATCAAATACTATTGAGAATTTCGTTTTGCTAACCTTGTGTTAAAATTTTAATCAAAAGACCCTAAGACGAGATGTTATATTCGTGTATTTGCCGCCTTACTGATCAAAGAATATAAAAGGTCAAAGAAATGTTCTAATAATATTTGATATTATAATATGATGATTTCAATACTACCATTTTATCAAACAACATCTATAAGACTATAACAATTACCCGTGTTTCACACGTAGAATATTTTTCAATATTTGTATTATCCTGGTCCCTTTAAGGTGGACCTGATGAAAGGAAAATTATAATAAATAATAATACAATAAATATTCACAGACTTGAAAAATGAAAATATTATTATGTCGCCAAAATACAATTAGTGGTAATTTATCAAAACTACTTTATAATAAAGATTAGCTATAGTCAAAAGAATTATTATTACAAATGAAAAAAGAACATTTTCATTGTTATATATTATTTATGATAGTAACAATAGCCATATAATAATATAATATTCAATATTTTATAATGTTTTTAATAACCTTACTCAATTGTATACGTGTTTCCATTTCTATACCAGTAAGTTTTATACTCCATTACTACCTACCTATAGTTATTAGTTAATTCTGTTATATTAACTTCAGTTCTCAGAAAATATCTTTGTTCCAATCGTATATTAACAACATTTTACGATACACAATATTATGTAAATATCAATATTACACACCATATTATAAGATATTTTTTTTTTAACAATTAAATCTAACTTTTCTTACCAAACTTTAAATAATACATAACATTTAGCTGTACATCTAATAATAATGGTAATAAATTAGAAGAAAGCATTAATTGATGTATACAAAGTGTTTGCATTATTTTTATGATTTTTATTATTTAACCGTTATAAAAGAAAATATTAATAAATATTTTCCATTGAAAGCCCAAAACCATACTGAAAATAATTTCATTTTAGCGGAATAAAAACGGCTGACACGAATATAATATAGGTACCAATTATTTTTCTTTAAATTTCTTCTAACACATGATGAAAATTAGGGTGTAGCTAGAGATTACGTTTGTAAATTTACTATTTCTTACAAAAAAAAAACTTTTATTAGTGGTGTAATAAACCATTATAATATAAAATATATATAAAGAAACCATTTTAGACTATTTTTTTCAGTGGTAGGTACCTATAATTTATTTGTACAAAATGTTTTAATTTTTATTAAAATTTTAATTTATAATTGTTAAAAATGTTATGAAAAAAAATATATATATTATTTTTTTGGCAGCAAAGGTAACCATGTCTTAACCTGTTTTGGTTTTCAGTAAAACAAAAAAGATCTATTTGACTAACGACGATTTTTTATTTCTATCTCGTAGGCAGATTTCTGTGTCGCGGGGATGTAGGTACTATAAGTAACATAATATATAATATTATGTAGGTATGTGTTTATTTTTTATAGATTAGTGATGACCGAAGGAAAAATGTTTGTATTCATAAAAAATGTCGTGTCACAATATATTGAATACCTAAATAATAAATATTCTTATCGCATTACCGGTAGCGTTGGCTGAGGCGGTGTCGACGTCGACGTCTTCGTCGGTGGTTGCGGGCGCGACTTCAGCGGCATGGGTGGCTGGCCCGTGGCTGATCCCAAACGACCGTCGGTCCGTAAGCAGCATCAGGAGCGCGACCATCCACGGACGAACCATCGTACGCAAAGTGATGACCATACGACCGCGTGGTCAAGCACAGACTGTTCTAGCGCACACGGCCGGCCACGCGCCTCGTCGCTTCGCCGCATCACATACATCATACGCACGTACGCGCGGTATTGTCGTATGTTACCTCTTCGCGTGCACACCATGTCGCTTGTGGGGTGTGTGTGTGTGTGTGGTGTGTGTGTGTGCGTGTGCGTGCGTGTGCTTTGTGCGTGTAATGTTTTCCAACCAGCAGTTACCGCCGTCACCGTTACCGCCGCACCATTGTCGCTGTCCCGCGAGTGCGGCGGAGGAACGTCGACCACGGCGACCCATCAATAAACGACATGAGTACATGACTATACAGCTCTCGCCGCAAAGGTCACCACCGTCCACCGTACACCACTACGAAGACCGTAGTGTATTCATCTTATCGCTTTTTTAACGCCGCCGCCTTAACGTGGTGTGTGGTCATTGTCGTTTAGTGCAATCCGTCCGGATGTTGCTGTCGTCGTTTATAAAATATCTTTCGATTCGTTTACCACAAACTTACATTAAGGGTAATAATTCAAGGAAAGGCAAGGAATTGCATCACGCATCATCGGCATTTGTTAAATTCGACGCCTTATAGAGCAGGGATCGAGATCGACTGGTCGTCAGCCTTTAGAGGAATATTGGTCGATCTTATTAAAAATTAATTATACCAATATCCTGTTGATTACGTGTGTAAGACTTAAACACACCTTTACGCTTTATAAAAGTTTATTATGCACTAAGTAAAGTATTATTTATTAGCGAAGAAAAACATTCAATTTTCCGACGGAGAGATTAATGAAAGAAGAATATTATGTACTATAAAATGTATAATTATGCTGCATGTAATAATATATAATATAGTGTACCTAAACAAAATAGTGGTAAATCTCACTTTGAAAAGGTTGACGACCCCCTGCCTATTAGAGTATATAAAAAAATTGTATCTAGCAGGAGAAAAGAAAATTGAAAAGGTATAAATAAAAATATTGTCAATTAGTCAACCTATTTCAAATGGTTTCATCAAAACTTATACTGATTAACTTGTACCTTTATTATAATATGATCAGACAAAATGTTATTATTTTGCGTGACGACTGTGCGATGTTCTAATAATAATGTATAGGTTCATCAAATTTAGTTTAATTTGCTGTACAATTGACTGAGATCATGACTATACTAAACTACATTATGCACTGTATGGTACCAAACATATTTTAGTAACGAATAATGTTATACAACTAATATAAGCAAAACTAGACTTAACATTAAAGCAGTTGAACGAATTCACCGATATTATAAAAATTACATACATACCGAGAAGATGAACGATAAACGTCCTAACTGGAATCACAACTTTTTAAAACAAAACCAAATAAACCAGTTACAACAACAAGTATATAGGTACCTACCTACGCTACGTTCTCGTCATTAACACTATCGTTTCATTCATCAAACATTCAAATATATGGATAACCGCTAGTACATTAATTTAACAGTTTATACCTACCACTCAAACGGAAAAGAAAATAACTGATAGATAATATTATAAAGTTACAATTTTTAGTTTCGGAACTAGTGACGTAAAAATTATAGACTATATATGACTGTTTTTTTTTTTATTATTATTAATTTATTAATTTTTACCCAGTTTTTTTGGGTAGAACTATATTGCTGTACGAATCTCATGTGACCCAAGTATTTTATCGAAATCTGAGTGAAGTCAGTAATGAGTGGTTTTCAGAACGCCAGGGTGTTTATCAATTTAATTTCGAACATCACAAATACCACAACATTGCGACAATGTGATATGAGCATACATAAGTGCCACATGTTGTATTCAACAGGCTATTATTATTGGAAACTATTTTAATTTAAAAAAGTTCGGTACTATAATATTATCAACATTTTAAATTCTGAACGGAGCGATGAATGTATGATTTTACAATATTATGCGGGTGTTGTTTTTTTTTAGGTGTGTTTGGTACACGATTTCAAATAGAAAAAAAGCTTTGATATTCTGATTTTCAACGTCAATATCTATTCTGGTAGAAAAGTAAATCTAATTGGTACTTTTAGGAGGTCAATTTTAAAAATGTCCAGTACTTTTTTTAATAATTGGGAAAACCCCCAAAAAACTAACAGGGAAAACGATTTTAAACAGAACTAGCTTTCGACAGTATCAATTTTCTGATTTTTTTGTAATTCAAAATTGAATAACTACCATGCCCAGGTAATTTAAATCTTACATTATAGCATTGTCTATACTTAGTCTAATTTTCAACATATTTTGACTCTTTATTAGTAATTTATAAATATTTAACATTTCCAATTTTAGATTCTGAGTGAAGCGATGAATATATCGATTTTACAATGATGTGTGTTTTTTTTTTTAGTTTTTTTTAAATTTTTTTTATTTTTTTTTTGTCTGTCACCATCTTTTAAGACAGTAAAAGTGCTTGGATTTTCTTCAATAGTAATTTTTCTGATAGGAAAGTGAATCTAGTTGGTACTTTGGAGGGTCAAAAGTAAAAATTTCTCAGTAGTTTTCAAACGCGACGTGAACGAAACAAAGAAAAATTAAAGAAAAACGGGAAATTTTTACACATAATCTGTTTTCGAGAAAATCAATTTTGGTTTTTGGTGTAACTCTAAAACAAAAAACCATAGGTACACGAAATTTCGACTGAATGTTTATATTAGCATTTCCTATACACCATAACATTTTCCAAATATTTTGACAAAATTGTATCTGTTGGGTAAAAAAGCTTGACAATTTAATAGAAGGCTCCTAATAGGTTATTGTTTCAAAGGTAAATTAAAAAAATTAAAAATCCTCAGTCACAGATTTTAATTATAAGCATTTAAAGTTCAAATCTTGACAAAATACGGAAAAATCACGAAAATTAGCAAATTATTTTGAGTTGAGAATTCATAAAAATTTTTGTTTTTAAATCTAAGATTTGAAAATTTAATACAAGATTATCCATAAGTTTGTCTATCTTAATCAAAAAAAAAAAAATATCTACAAGAAAGTCAAATTAAAATTTTAACATTGTAAGTTTTAAATTTTTTAGTTTTTTTTTCTATAAATATCAATAAAATTTTATTTGTTGGGTAAAAAAAGCATGAAAATTTAATGCAAGGTTCCTGATATATTGTTACAATAGCAGTTGAAAAATATTAAAAATACAGAGGCACAATTTTTTTTTATAAGCATTTAAAGTTCAAATTTTGACAAAATGTATCAAATTTAAATTTTAATAATTATTTTGTGGTTAAAAATTTATAAAATGTTCAACTTTTATAGCTAAGGATTGAAAATTTAAAACAAGGTTCCACGTAAATAGTTATATATAAATTACTTAATTCACAATAATATCATCAAATATACTTGGTAATATCATAGGCTGACTGACCATTTTCGCTCAGAATCGTTTTTCTTATACAATGATATTATATCATTGCATTCAAATTTAACATCTTTATGCTGTAGGGATTTTATGCTATAATGCACCATCCATTACAGTGACCCACTTGTAACCTACTGTACAGCAGAGCGACATCCACTTACCCACCTTTTTTTCAGTTTATTTCCGATTAAAAAATTAAAAAATATTCACTCGTCAAAAATCTAGAAAATGTAATACAAGGGACAAAATCAAGAAAGCTAAGGCATGAAAATAATTATTTATTTATTTAATTAATATGATACAAAGTTTCTTATGAGTAGCTTATGATGCCTTATATTGAACTTAGAAAATTTAAAAATATACATACACAATTTATTTTAGAGAAAAATGTCAAAAGTTGTACAAAATTATGTAACAAAGAATAACAATTTAACATTTAGATTAATTTTATCCTATTGACTATTTATATAATAATATGAACGTTTTACGCTAAAACTATAAAAGTTGAGCATTTTATACATTTTTAACAACAAAATAATTTTAAAATTTAAGATTTAATAAATGTTGTCAACATTTGAACTTTAAATGGTCATAAAAAAAATTGTGCCAAAGTATTATTAATATTTTTTTCAAACTTATTGAGTTTAACGCTTAAAAAAATTTAATTTATCTTTCCAGGAGACATTTTTTTTTTTTGATAAACGTTGCAATAATTATGAGAAATCTTGTATTAAATTTTCAATTCATAGATTCAAAAATAATGATTTTTATCTACTTCTAATTCAAAATAATTTGCAAATTTTCGTGATTTTTACGTATTCTGTCAAAATTTGAACTTTAAAAAAATATCATAGTGGCTATGTATTTTAATATTTTTTACATTTTTAACTGCCATTGTAACAATATATTAAGATTCAAGAGCATTGTATTAAATTTTCAAGCTTTTTGAATTAATGAATAAACATTTATTGACATTTATGGAAAAAAAACCAAAAAAAATTGAAAACTGATAATATTTGTAAACAGCTCAAAACAAGTCGAAATATTTTGAAAGTTTTATTGTGTATAGAAAATGCTAATATAAAAATTCAGTGAAAATCTCATGTATCTACATCATGCGGTCAATTGTTTTACAGTTACACCAAAAATTAAAAACCAAAATCGTTTTGTCAAAAACAAAATTATACGTGAAAATTCTCGTTTTTTCTTATTTTTTTTTTTTTGTTTTTCCCGGTGCTTTAAAAATAACAAGGAATTTTTTACTTTTGAACCTCCTCCCCCCCCCCAGCAAAAAAAAGTTCCAACTAGATTCACTTTCCCATCAAATAAGATACTGAAGTTGAAATTTGAAACATTATTTCAACTACTAATCATGTACACTAACACAAAATTAAAAAAAAAAACACTTGCATCATTGTAGAAAATCAACAAAGAAAATCAGAAGCAGAATAGGACTCCAAATTACAAATAGTAAAAAAGGATATTTGTTTTAAAAAAAAGAAATTACTGATGGACCATAGAAAAAGAAGCTTCTAACAGTAGATGTCTGAAGTGTGGCATTATATGGATATAAGTCGTAAGACATGGACAGTATAATTAATAAAAAAGAAAAGGATATGTTGGAGGCTCTAAAAATGTGGTGTTTGAGTAAGGGGTAATAATGAATAAGTTGGACTAAAAGAACAACAAATGAAGACATCTTAAAAAATAAAGACAATTGAAGAAAAACTAACATTAATAAATACTCTAAAGAAAATGAGATGGCAGATAATAGGGCTCGCGCTAAGGTATGCCGAAGGGCGAGAATTACACAGTTTAGTAACTGAGGAACGATTAAGAAACGTGATTAAAAGGAAAATTAGCCAAATAATGAAGGATGCGAGGGTCAATACGTTCAACAACTCAAGATGTGTTAACCAATAGTGAAACATATAAAAAACATTTGTTGTAAATAAATGTATTATAAACTAATATTGAATTGAAAAACTAAAAATGTGTGGTAGGGTGGGATGGGACAATCACCCTAGATAGTCCACACTCGTATCATCGTACCAACTCGTATTATAGTTTGAGTGTCTCTCCGTATTTGTCCTTACTTCTCAGTTCTTACCAATAACTTTTTTCTGGTTAATATATTTTTTGATACGGTTTTTGAACAATATTATTGTATTTTGTATAATATATAAGATAACATAGACAGGTTAAGCTTTGAAGTTGTAAAACTATTTTTTGGTTCATTAAAACGCACAAAAAAAATTAATTATTCTTTCCATTTATATTGTGCTTTGTAAAAATTTAACATACTACGCACATAAACGATTTTAATAGAACCAAAAAATTAGGTAATTTTTTTCTGTTATTAAAAATGTTGTCAAATTATTGTCGATTTAAATGAATCTTTTTGTAAGGTAGTAATCTGTTGTTAATAAGTCGTTTTGGTCAAACTTTTCGATGTTTATTTATTTTATAGGTTAACAAATCCTATTTATTCCTCTATAATACATATTATTAAGTATTGTTCTTGATAATAATATTACCGAAATGTACAGTTTTGAGTTTCGCCTTATTTCTTGTGTATATGCAATCTAACTTGATGGTATGTGAATGTCATATTTTATTACCAACGTACCAACATTGTTAAAAAATTACCTGGTTTTTGTTCCTTAAAATATTTATAACTTTCTTCAAAATTAAAATATTTAAAAAAGCTTACGTAGATCCTCCACGATAATATTCTTATGTTTAAATTTCAAAATGGGAACTATAAAAGTTGATTATTTTATAAATTTTTTACTATAAAATCATTTCAAAATTTTATCAAAATTTGAACTTTAAATGCTTATAAAAAATGTGTGCCTATATATTTTAATATTTTTCTACTGCCATTATAACAATATATTAGGAGCCTTGTATTAAATGTTCAAGCTTTTTTACCCAACAAATAACATTTTATTGACAAATATATAAAAAAAAGCAGGTAAGTGGATTTCGTTCTGCTGTACAGTAGGTTAAGAGTGGATCAAAGTATAATGGATTGTATTGTTTATCATGATATATTATCATTGTATAAGAAAAACGATTCTAAGCGGAGACGATGTGTCTGGATTTTTTATATTGTTATTATTAATTATTATAGCCTGTTAGTTTAGTTGAATTAATATTATAATATTATTACTATTTTTAATACGTTGATCTGGCGATAAACAGTGTTAGAAATTAAAAGCCCATTTTTAACCGGTTTTCGTAATTTGTCGGTAGTTTTTCCTGTGGCATTAAATAACTATTGAGAAAATCGAAAAATGACCTCTTTAAAGTACCATCTTGATTTAATTTGCTAAAAGATAAGGTACTATATGTTGAAATCGAAGCACTCCTTCTGGTAGAAATGTTGTATACAGGATATAAAAAAAAAATAATAATAATAAACACCATTGTAAAACCACTAGCTTCATCGCTCCGCTCAGAATCTAAAAATAAAAAAATTGGAAACTAAAAATCGTAAGCTAAGTCCGTAAATAGTTCAAACCAAATCAAAATTTTTGAAAATGTTATCGTGTATAGAAAATATTTTTGAAAATTTCATATATATACAGTCATTTTTTTGGTCACAAACAAAACCAAAATTGGTTTTTTTTTATTGATCTTTTTAAGCTCGGCGACTAAGGCCATAAGCTAAAAATCGATTTTGTCGAAAACTGACTTTGTGTAAAAATTCCCGTTTTTCCTTAATTTTTATTTGTTTTTCTTCACGCTTTTGAAAAGTATTGGGAATTTTAAATTTTGATCTTCCAAATGCATCAACTAGATTGACTTTCCCATTAAAAAAAATACTGTTGAAGAAAATCAAAGCAGTTTTACTCATAGACGGAAATCCATTAAAATTTCAGGAGGGGAGCTAACATTATTAATATCGTTACATCAATGTGAGTGGGTGGGGGGGGGGCTTCGATCCTACCAAACTAAAAAGGAGGGGGCTTGACAGACTTTTGGGGGTTATGCCCCCCTCCCCCGACATTCGCCAATAGTTCACCGAAACGGTGATGACAAACAGACACAAAAATAAAAAATTTTAAATAAAACACTATTGTAAAATCAATACATTTATCACTCCGCTTAAAATCTAATATATTATAACATATAAAAATCATGTCTTAGTCTTACATTTAATTATTGTATTAAATACTATTAATCAACTATCGTTCCTGTATATCATGCCACACTAATATTATAGTGTTACTAGTATTACTTATTAAAGAAATCGAACTTTTCGCAAAAAATAGCTATTATCCATTACATGTACTTACTTATAATAAGTAACTTATTAGTCATGACGTTTTCAGCAGAGGTGGACTAAATACTATGTGGCCATGTAGGCCGTCAGCAAATACGTCAGATGGGCCTAATTTATTTTAAGAAATAATCAGTTCGAATTAAAAAATGAAACCTTTTATTATGAAATCAATTTCAGTCGTCGTTGCAACTGTCAATTAATTATCTATCCTTATTGGAATTTCGTACTTAGTGGACAAATTCGAAATTCTTTTTATCTAGCTTTTTCATATTTTGGAAAATGTTGAGTAATTTCTTCAAAGTCTGGAGATTTTACAAATTCTCTTTTGGTGCTTAATATTCTAATATTATGAAGATCATAACACATTTTTTTATAGCCTTATTTATTTATTTTAATTTATTTATTAACGCCAAGCTCCAAATTTATAAGTACATTGCAAATAACATAATTGTATAATATAAAAGAGAATTAGACTTAAATAATAACAAATTACTGATGAATTACCATTATACCTATACAATAATCGATAAAATAAGAACTTTCTCTAGGTAATGTAGTTAGTATATACCTACCTATAAGAATATATAAGAGAAAGATACCTATAAACAACAAACTGGTAGGTAAACCGTAAACGGTACCTAATAATTTTTAGATATTCGCAAAACTCACATTTACATTTAAATCAATCATTTCCTTATGCATATTAAGTAAAATATTCTTAATTTTATTCCTATTACAAAAATGTGAGCTAACAGGTAACGCTTTGCTGTACAAAAGCTGTTGTCTAGACTTTAGACTCCTAGAGCGGTCACTGAAATTGATGTGTTTATATTTATGTTTTGTAATTATGGCTATTTTCCATGGGCACCCCGCGCCCATATAAAGGTGCCAAAGTGGACATTATCCCGCTGTGCTTTTTTTTAAACTGGAAAGATATGCATTTAATAATAGCACATATATTGGACACTATAGGTATTTAATTTTATTTTCCGCGGCAGTGATGCGAAAGCAATTCCCGCGGCGCCGTCGGTTACAAACTGAAAAAAAAAAGGTATTTAATTTAGGTATATAAAGTTTCTAATATATTACTAGAATAAAACTTTTTTTCTTTTTATAATATTAAAAAATATTTTGATATTTCCCTGGACTCCTGCAGGCGTGATTGGTATTTTCCGATGACCATTTCACAAAAAGTTACCATTATAGGTGGTCTAAATTAGAACAAATAGTTTCCATTTCCTGAAATTGATCAAATTTGTGTTCATTATATATAATATATGCATGTCCATTACAATGCGTTTAAGAAATATATCGATTATAATAAAATACTGGTGGAGAAAGGCGATTAAAAATGAAAAATAGAGAAAGTTGTTAATATAACCATTTGATGTTTTTATAATATATTATGTTGAAGGAATAGTTAAAGGATATTTAAAAGTAAATTCTTTAAAAGTTTTGATTCATGACGAAAGCCGAAATATAATAACATTTGTTATTGAAATATAATAATATATTTTAATACGATAATACAAATGACTAGTCATAGACTCAAGTGAAAGCCTAAAGCCATGATGTATTTATAGAATAATTATGAAATATAAAGAAATTATGTTCATTTTTCAACTTTATTCCTGTTATCTACATAAAGTGTCTATGTTTTAAACCCTATGTACTATATGTTTACTGTATTGTTTTAAAATTTCAATCTTTAGTTATAAAAACTGAAAATTTTATAAATTTGTAACTAAAAAATAATTTGCACATTTCCGAGATTTGACGAATTTTGTCAAATTTTATGCTTTAAATGCTTACAAAAAAAATCGTGCCTTTGTATCTTTTATATTTTTTAACAGTTATTATAACAGATTATGAAGAACTATGTATTAAGTTTTCAAGCTTTTGATATAACAAAATAAATTTATTGACATTAATAAAAAATTGAGAATGACTATATTAAATATATCAAACCTAGTCTATATATTTTGAAAATTTTATCAGGTATTGAAAATGGTAGAACAAACATTTGGAGAAAATTGCAAGTATCTTCGTAGGTACTACGGTTATTTAGAATTACAACAAAATAATAAAATCATTTGATGAAATTTATTAATTTATGACTGAAAATCCAATGTTAAAAAAAATTGAAACTTCAAACGCTCATAAAAATTATTTTGGATTTACGCTCAACTTATTATGGGTTGGTCAACCCCCCCCCCTTTTCAAAAATGTATATGACGCCACTACTTAGTTTTATATATGATATTATAGCTATTACTAAAATGTTGACCATAACATGGAAAATATAATTTAAATTATCAAAATATATTATGCAATGATATATTAAATCCATTAGTAACGTAGGTAATAAAATAAACTTTATAGTCTATAATCTTTATACCACTATACTTATTACCTAAACTTACGGCTATTCGTCTATACATTAGGTATAGTATAGGTATGCATATTGAATAAATTGACTGGTTTCAAGGCTGATGATCACCTCGAGCATCAAATATTATGATAAATATTACTACTTTCACCTTCAAAGAATTTGGATTAAGGGAATATTAAATACCTACATGCTACTTAGGTACTCAGCAAAGATTCAAAACAAGTTGCAAGTATTTATTATTATACAAGACAGTCAGACGCCAGTACCTATATCTTTTTATGGAAATGGAATTAAAATATTGTATAGGTAAGCTAGTCAATTATTTAATGATTATTTGTTATTTGCTACCTATTTAGTATACAACCGTGGTCCGAGAACATTGAAACATTTCACTAACATTTTTGTTTTATAAAAGAAACGTTTAAAAATGATATTATACACTTGTTGTCTATAAAATAATTTTAATTCAAAATATATATTCAAGTACAAATTTCTTCATAAATTTATCATATTATCATATACATAAGTATTTTTTTACGTTTGACTACAGATTGTAGAATGATAATCGTTTTTGGTAGGTACCTATCCACATACCTATCTTAAATATAGCCTATAGGTTATAGGTACTACGCTTCCAAGCTGGTATTCTGTTCTTCTTATACCTTTAAGAAACATTTTGAAGTTTGCTCCAAGACTTTGGTTGCAGGGTATGCGGCTGATAACATAATGTGCTCTCCAAAAACATAAATGCCCCTAAATAAATGCTCATAATATTGCCATAAAAATATTTATCATATCTATATTTATTATAACTGCAGCTTATCTTATTACCTTACGAGCAAACGCTTACCCTGCATACCCGAGTGCACCCCCTATGTGTATTATTGATCGATAATTCATTCCTCATATATTTTCACAAGTAAACAGAATCACGCCAGAGGCCAAACACAAATCACAACAAATCTCTATGGATTCTCTGTGGTTTGTACAAAATTGTAATACTTTGTATAGTATAGGTATACACGAGTCACATTTATAGGTAAAGAAACTAGTCAATGTGTAAACCACTTATATATTTAAACTTGTAGGTACTTCTAAATTATATTTCGTAATACGTACTTTCTAAGCTAGAAATGTAAATGCAACTATAGATAAATAAATAAACATTGAAATTATTAAAATAAATTATATTATTGTATTCTTTGAATTGAAATATTTAATGTTAAAAAATATATATATAAACAGGATTTAGTAACATATTATTATGTAGTTACTTACATACATTTTATAAATTAGATCATGTTTATTGTTTGTATTATCTTTAGAGCATATGGGTACTACATTAATAAAGACGGTCCATGCATAGAAAGTAAATGTAGGTAAATGTAGGTACAGGCATTTGTCAAAAAAAAAAATAATAATAATAATAATGAAACAGTGGGTGAAAGCACTTTCGTCGAAAAATAAAAATACTTTCTCTGTTAAAAACAAATCGATAACAATATTGCATAAGAGTCGTATTACATAAATGCATAATGTGTCTTAGAACTCAACGTTGAAACATATTAGAAAATAAAAGAACATTATTATTCTAAGTGCGAGTTACTCAGACTTATTTTAGGAAGACAAACTAAATAATATTATGTGTAGACCAAATTAAATTATATTATCGCGTTTTCACTGTTTTCCAACTTGATCAACTTGGGTTTGCAGGTTGCTGACCACCTCTGGAGGTACGTGGTCGCCAAGGATTTCGAACAGGTTGATGGCCTGTGACCCAGGTATCGACTCGTATGCAACAACCTCTACGCCTTCTTGGACCTTCTGAATCTGAGCATTTTGCGGTATAAGATGTGTACTCTGTGCTTGTCTGATGGCTTCGTTTGAGAATATTTCACCATCTTTACCTCCTTGTGGCATTGCCAGGCACACAGCCATCATGCACGTGCCCAAAACCACAGCGGTCATAAACAAATTCATAGTTCTAGTGGGGGAAAAAAATATATATTTAAAAAAACTCGTTATTCCGTGACCCAACATGCTTATAAACACTGTTATTAGAATAGTTAAGTATAAAAGTAAAATATATTAATATGTAATACTATAATAGGTACTATTATACAGTCTATACATAATTATACATTATACAGTCGTGTCAAACACTCTCTAAATTACTACCTATATATATTATATAGCATTATAAACCCCCACTAATTTATAATTTTATGATGTAAATCATATAAAAATAAAAATTTCAATGACGAACTCTTAAGATCAAGTGTACGACCCAAATTGAGTAAATACATCTATCAATTATGAAATATGTAGGTACTTATAACTCATGAACAAAATTAAACATATTATTATGATTTTGTGTTGCCAAATAAAAATGTATACATATTTTATACTGTACCTAATTGATCCACTGTTAGATGCATTATATAATATAAAGTGTTAATAGGGCTTCTCATCCCTTACATGTGTTATCACTTATCACCGTCTTACAATCATACATGCCTCTATGGTACAAACTCCAAGTGTACATCATAGGAAATTTGCGTTCAGCACTTCAACAGAACCAATTATATAATGTTGTTTTGTATTACCTTTAATATTAGAGTGAATTGATGTATAATCTTCAAATTTTTAGTTGAGAAAATTATCTGTGTTTGTATGTTGGTTTTTAACGATATTTTTATTTTTAAGCGAATTACGAGTTAGTATATAAATTATTTAAATTTAAAAATTCTGACAAATTTAAAAAAATTAAAATATCATAAAAACCAACGTACAAATATAGATAATGTTCTTACCTTTAATTTTTATAATTAGTCAATTCAATCTAACAACACAAAATTGGTTGTGGACGTAGTTACTGCGACAACTTCTTAGGTAATCAATAGGTATAATAATTTCCGACATAGGTAAAATAATATTTATGAGGGACGACACTTAATGATGGCTTATTAAAAACATTACTATTTAACAAGCCCACATAATTTACCATGATTTATAAGTTATAAGTTTATAAGCTTATAACTATCTATATGCTACCTATATGCTTACAATTTACTACTTAGGCTCAGACACACATAAATAAAAGAAACATTTTTTATAATAAAAATGATTAAGTAATAATTATTACAATTGTTTGCTTTTAGGAAGTAGGTAGCATACACTTTAATCATCGATATAAAAAATATGTGTTCAATTTAATAACCAAAAGATATTTGAAAATAAATACTGTAACCATATATATAGGAGCATTTTATCAATCAATAAAATGGATCTAAAAAATATTTATAATGCATTTAACTGTTAAATAAAATGTGAATTATTTTTTTCTCTTGTAATATTAACATATTTGATGTAGGTACTTATAATAAACTGTATTCTAATTTATGTCTATAGTTAATTATTTTGAATGCTTGAATAAGTAAATAGACATGGATATGATCTGTTTGCTGATAAATCAACTAACGGTTGCTCGAATTTTATGGTTAAATTTACAATTTCAAAAATATTTGAACAAATTTAAGGTTTAAATGTATTATTCTATAACAATCGTCATTCTTCATTATTATTATTGATTAAATATTTAATTATCAGTATTATCTATTAGAAGAAAATAAATAAATATCGCTTACCTGAGTAAATAAAACAGTTGTTGTCGATGTGTTGACTCTCGAGTCACAACACAATATGAAAGAACACGGTGCGTTTTATAAGAGGACTAAAACAAATCATGTGATGCGAGTACTCAAGTGGGAGTATACTGTCGTTTGTCAGTAACGAATTGAATTACTTTCTCCGGGATAATTTATGAAAAACCTTTCATAAATATAATAAATTAATACGCACGTGTCAGTGTCAGTGGATATTCATTTAATTTTGTTCGGTGCAAGTTTCCAAACAACTGAAGTGTTTTCAATATTGATGTATTAAAAGATTGTTAAAAATATAAAACATCTTTTATTGGTAAAATAATAATTTCTAAAAATCATATAAATTTTTTTTTTTAACAATTTGATCGTTGTGCGCACGACCCGTTCCTAATTCATAAGTACCCATCAATTATCGTAAAAAATAAAACATTGATGTAGCTCACTACTTTACTTATCCAAGTTGAAATATTATATAAATAAATAATCTAGTAGAGAAAACTGCTATTCTTATTTATTTATAATAAATTGTTAGTTGAAGTTTGATTTTAAAAATGCTAAATTCTTTAGACGCCCGTCCATCCACAATCCACAACCAATATAATATCGAAGTATACAATATATGAGTTCTCTATAGCAGGTAATGAACATTTAACAACAATAATCAATAGGCTAATATATAATTTTTATGATGGATTAATTGTGTACAATGTACACTGTACATCTTAGTACTTATAAATACCTAAGTTTATTGTAGTAGGCTTTATACATTATTATAAATTATAATATATTTTATAAATTTACATGAAATCAGCTGAAATTATTTTATATAGTTTATCAAGTTTTGGGCAAAATTTAAACATTGACTAATTTATAACTTTGAGTAACCTACATGATGATGACTGGATTTTTATTGATAATTTAACAGACAATAATAAATCATTGGATACGAAAAAAAGTAAGTACGATTTTGAGCGGAAACGGTCTATCAGCATATATTATGACTATATAACTACAGGTAAATACCTATACTTCATAGTTCATAATATATTTGTATTGTTATTAAGTAATTTATTTTACTGCCTACCTATCAGTAATATGGTGGGTCGAATTAATTTTTACCGAAAACATTGCATTTATTATATTTTTAATTATTACTATAAAATATAATATTATACATTTATATCATAATATATTATTATTATTATTATTATTATTAACTTTTGAAAATATAAATGTGTACCTAGTACCTACATAAAGAAAAATATAACAATACATCACGTAAAAGTTTCAATTCCCTGCAGCTAATAATATTTTTGAATTAAAACAAAAAATTTAAAATCCTTTAAATATCTAATTTCGTCAAAACTTGAACTTCGAATCTCTAAGAACAGTAAGATCAAATTGTGATTAATAGGTATGTTTGTCATTTGATGTATTAATAGGTTTCAGTAAGAACTACTTACAAAAAACCTTCTATTAAATTGTCAAGCCTTTACTTTATTAAAGCATACGGTTGGGTTTAGTATAACCGAATGTTAAATGTTAAATCAAATTTAACTGGACATTGTAATAACGGTCCTAGAGGTCTAGTATCTGTTGATCTATGGTCTATCAATATACATTATTTGTAAAATTGGTAAATTTTTATTAAAAAGTGATTTATAGTGTACCTACCCGTTTAATTTTATCACAATTATTGTCGTAATATTATGTTAAGAACGTAACACAAATATAAAATAAGACAGTAGTATTGGTATATTATTCTTACAAAAAATTAAATAAAAATAATTAGATTATTAGATTTAGATTATTAGAATTTAAAATACTTTACCGAAAAAATTTTACACGGAAATTTACTAGATTCATTATATCATTACTTAGTATAAACATTTTAATAACTCAGAAAATAATAGTTAACATTTTTATTTAGATAAGTACCTACATCAACATTTTCATCCACCAAATAATTTTCAGTAAAAAAAGGGGTTCTCCTTGGAAAAATAAAAGTTTGTGTCGCCATAGGATACTCCTCCTGCAGTAGTTCAAAAATATTAGGAATTTGAAAATATGATTTTTAGATATACTTAAAAATTCTGAAAATCAGAATTTGAATAAAATGTACGATGTGTCGATGTATCATTAAAGTAAAAATGGTGGTGAGTATGCTAGTAGGTATTAAATCGTGTGAGTAGATTTTCATCGATACGTTACCACAGAATTATAGGTAAAACCTATTCTGTGCGTTTACTATAATTATTTAAGTTGGTCACACTGGCTGTCCGGACGGTTACTTTTCAAAACTAACAATTCGATTATCTCGGCCATCGGGTAGTCGTCGTAGTTCCGTATATTTTGATTTATCCTTCATTTTTAAGTTGTTTGATGTTTGATAGTTACTATTGTAATTACTAATTTGTTAGTCTTTCATTCTTTGTGTGTTTTGAGTGTTAAGAAATCTAACAAATATGTATTAGGCACCAATTGACCAATCATATTCATATATACTTTTTTGTAAATGTAGCTAGAGATATCAATTATCATCTACCTATTCATATAGATTCTTTGAATTTCTTTCCTCTCGGTAATTCCGAATTCGATTAACTCGTAAATGCTTGTTATACCTTATGAGTTGTTTTATTAATTTTTAAGGTTGAACCGTTTTTAAAACTCACTTACCTGTATTGCATTTTGATTGACTATGATTTTGTCGTCAATAATGATACATTAACTACACTGTCTATATTATACTGTTTCCACTGGATATATCAATTATATTAGCAAGCAAGTAAGTAAATCATAAAAATCTTTATTAGAATGTTAAGCCTTCAGTCATCCGAAATAATTTATACATTTTAACATGTTTTATATTTTCATAAGATTAATTATATACCTACCTGAAAACAATATCAATACAAATTAGAATTAATTTTATTCTTATTACCTTATTACCTTGGTACCAATCTCATTTCATTTGAAACATTTATCAAAACACATTTTCATAGCATTGTAAATGTTCAAAATCAAACTATTTAAAATGTAGGTATATCATAAAATTAAAAATACTGATAATTAAGTAGGTAGGCCAACACAGATGCTATTAAGTTATATCTATCAATTTGTTTTTACTACAGTTTATTTGTGGTTAATATTAAAGTAATTTTATATATTAAATTTATGATGGATAATATAAACAGCCTGAGCAAAAAGTTTTTATTTTTTTTTTCTAAATGAAATATTAGTAAAGACTAAAATAATTAATTTTTTGAAAAATTTATTTACCTATCTAACTTGTTTTAAAATAAATATTAGAAAATAAAACTGCTCTCAGGCATAGTTTATATTATTCTCATCTACAAATTTAACAATAATAATATGTAAACTTCCTATAATATTAACTGTGGTAAGAATCCGGTACATATATTTGATATGTTACGCGACAATTACTAACAATATTATTATGCGTGTGTACTGTGTAACGCTGTTAAAAAAAAACTAATATATTGGTAATCACTATCATCAATTAAGTAAAGTAGAATTAGCTTATAACAGTTCAAGGTACCTACAAATATAATCTATGTACTGATCAATAAATTATTTTAGATGAAAATGAGTACCTAACATAATGAAATATTGATATATTATATTACTTTCAATTTATTTTTTTTGGTTTTAATTAAATCATCTCCTAAATTTTTTTTTTTAATTTACTTATTAGGTATTATGGTTTACCTATTTTATAAATTGTTGTATTAGGTATTCTATTGAATATAGGTTCACTGAAATTTTAGTAGAAATCTACCCTTACAAAATATAATAATATTGACAATATCCTACTTTTGTACTCTTATATTTTGGTACCTACATGGTTAACAAAATAATATTTATAAAACGTACTGATATTTTTGATAATTTAATCACAGAAATGTCGGAATTATTCTTGGTTCTGTTAAATTGTGAAATGATGTGTAATTGTTTGCTATAGTACCGAGGTTTTTATAAAATATGTACTTATGATTTATAAAAGCAATTAATAATATATATATATTTAAGAAAAATGTAGTTGGATACTTTTATTTTATAAATATTCTTTCCTCTGTATAGGTCCGAGGTGTAGGTATACATCATATTATACTACATAGTGTAAACACTGTATAACATAATAGAGTAAGTTATTAGATACATTATTATCTATATTTTATGATCTATTTATATTAGATATATATTTAATAAGTAATACAGATCATATATTATATTATATTTTAAGAAAAATTATACATACTATACATTTATAATTAGGGAGGTATTTACTTAACAATTAGTAAGATTATTTGATTGCGTTTAAACAGTTTTAAATCCATGGATACTTGTATGTTTACTGGTTAATAAAATAACTCAAGCCATCTGTTAGAAACCAAGTATTTATGGATTTCAAATTATTTTTAACGCCATCATACAAACATTCAACTAGATTTAAGTTAGTTTAAAAATGATACATTTCGAAGTGGACTTAAATTATTACTTGGTTTAGTAGTTGATTGAATTCCAGCTAAATATTTTTCAATTTCTTTATCAGCTTTATAAATTAAATCCAAAGTTGGTAAAGTAACCATTGTTGTTGTTGTATAAACTATGTCTGGGATGCTTGTGTATGTTCTTTTTGTTATAGTCAAAGATGGTCCATTTTGAATTGTTTCAAATTCGTCAGGATATTCTTTAGGATATTTAATTTTTTTAGTTACTGAACGAAGAGAGTCTTGAATTGGTAATAATTTTGTTTCGATAATAAAAGGAGTAGTTGAAGTTGATTCTGATTGTGGGCTGAATAGTTCATCATTTAGTTTTGAAGAATTGGTACAACTATTATTTACACACGATGTAGTATTATTTTGCTCTAATTCCAGAAAATTAGTGTCATTATACATTTCAGTTGCATTATTTGTATTAACAGATACATTTTCTAGATTATATTCTATGTTTTCTGAAATTTTATTTTTAATTTTTTTTATCTTTGAATTGCTGATTGGTCTATTGAGTAATTCATTTTGAGGAGATTCTGTGGTTGTTTCTTTTATACTTTTTAAGGTTGTTATTATGTTAGGTAAAATTGTTGTATAGGTATTTTTTTTAATTTGTGTACTATCTGAATTTGAATCAGAAGATATCTGATGTGTTTGTGTTTTATAGCCAAAGTTTGGTCCAAACATATCTGTTGTATCTTCTAAATCTGTAAATGTATTTTCTGTATTTATCTCATCCTCAATTGTTTTTTTTAGAGTGTCCATAACTAATTTATGAGGTGTACCAATTGTTGATTTATCAGGTGCTCTTGGTGTAGTTGCTTCCCTTGACCCTTCATAATCCATTTCAGTTGTTACATCTATTTCAGATGTTATAGTGGAAAGTTCAATCATTGATTTTTCTGTATCTAATATTAAATCATTTGGATTAAAAATTTCAACCTGAGTACTACTTGTTTCAGGCATTGAGTTACTAATTTCTTCAGTAGCCGGTTTCTCTGTCAACCCTATAATAGTTTCAGTACCATTTTGATCAGTTATAATTACTGAATTATCAATATTTGTTGTAGTATCAAATAATTCTTCAAATTGAGGTACAATTTCTGAAGTTGTATTGTTTGTTATAAAGCTAGTATCAGTGGTTTCTACACTTGTAAAATTATCTATTTCAAAACCTAAAAATAAAGTTTTTGAATTTTCAAAGAGATCACCCACAGTTACTAAATTATTAATATCATCTGATTCGTTAAAAGTAATATTTTTTTCAAGTATTGAATTTGATGTTGAAGCATCTAATTCTTCAAAATAATTATTTGGTAATGAAGTGTGTATGTCCCTAATTACTTTATCAGGGTCATATATAGGCATTGTTGTTACAAAATTTGGAACTGTAGTCAATTCTTGTTTTTGAATTTTTACTGTATCTCTTTTCCAAATGCTGTCATCGTAGTAATTCTGTTCTGTAGTAGGTGACCAGTAATTAATATTTCTACTGTTTGATTTCTTAGAACTAATTGATTCATTTGGTTTTTGTTCTAAAAAAAATTATCTCATTAAATATTATTTTCAAATAATATATCCACACATATATACCTATTGAAGTTGACGAGCAATTATCATATTTAGGACAACAATCTCCTGGTAAATAATATCCTTGACAGTCATTTCTAGTGTAACATACAATAGGAGTGCATACTATTTCTCCGCCATTGCAAAAACACACTCTACAAGCTGATTCATCAGATTTATTAATTTTTTCTCCATTATTATACTGTTTGCCTTTATGTTCACAATCTATTTAACAAAACAAATATATTTGTTATCCTAATATTATATAGTTTTAATTTTAATATTAAATTTCTTATTAAAATCATTAAGTACCACATTTGTACTTTGGACAGCATTTATTTGGTAACTGAATTGTGATGCAACCAGTGTTTATTGGACATTTCATCATTGAACATACGACATTTGGTGGATGGCAAATACATTCTTCACATGGACCTGCTCCAGGTGTATATTCACCTTCTCCATATTTTGAACCATTGACTGTACAGCTTGAGTTAGCTAGTTTTTTATCATATTCTTTTTCGTGTGCTAAATGTTCATTCATAATATTTTCTTGATTTGAATATGACATACTTAATGGCACTGAAATGATAAGTATATTTTAATTAGAAATAAAATAGCCAATTAGTATATAAACTTCCTTTTCTTTTTTCTTAATGTATCATTTATTCATCT
The DNA here is from genome assembly GCA_008086715.1 of Sitobion miscanthi. Classification (NCBI taxonomy): domain Eukaryota; kingdom Metazoa; phylum Arthropoda; class Insecta; order Hemiptera; family Aphididae; genus Sitobion; species Sitobion miscanthi. The sequence continues at coordinate 8,087,966 of CM017797.1, forward strand.
TGTATTAATTATTATCAATATAATATGCATACAATTACCAAATATTTACACTAATCAATAAAACGTACAAATGAATACAATTATTAATTCAATCTGTAGCATTTGTGTTTAATAAAAATTCCTTTTAATAATTATAATATTGCAAGCAACCAATATTAAACATTGCTATGCATTTCTATATAATATTTTTATATTCATTACTATTTATGACATGAAGAAAAAAATTTAAATGTTGTATAATACTATTGTAAAAACAATTACTTTACGTAACTGAATACATAGACAATTTTAAAATTAAATGGACTATATTCAAGACTCAATCTTTCTAGATATACCCAGTATAATGTAGGCATAGTCAGTATAACAATAATATAAGATTCATCAATCCAATTTCAAAATAACTGCTTTTATTACATATTTACGTTACTAATATTAATCAGCCAAAATAATATTTTTCTCTCACCTCCAAATACCACAGTATTTAATGTCAAGAAAATGCTTGAAATAATAATCATACATTTCCATCTTGAACTTATCAACTTATGTCTCATGATGTTCCTATAATAACAAAAAAGAAAAAATATCATATTCAATTATTTACATAGGTAATTGCTGGAAAGTATAATTTAATTAATAAAGAAATATTTAAATTAGGATCAATGGTAAACTAATAAAGATCTAATTATGTTTTAGAATATTAACAGTATTTAATTAAGAAATTGTAGTAAATTATTATAGCTTTTGGCCCAATTTATAATCTTTGATATTATTAAATTTTTTTTGAAAATATTTATGCAGTTTATACTTTCTAACATAATTTGAGATTATAACATTTATTTTTTCAAAAACCCAGTTCAACTCTTTATAATGATTCAATGTATTGTCCATGGTCCATAAAATTAAGTACATATAGTACCCTACCTATATTATTAAATCATTTTAATATAACTATAAAATAATTTTATAGTTTGGATTTTTTCTGTGATATTTAATATCTTTATAACAATAACTATAAATTATCATTACTTGTAATACATATTTATAAATTATTTTATACACAAAAAAACAATATTGGTTCTCAATTGAAATATCAATATTGTTTGTATAACCAAACATTCTAACAATACCTATGTATAAATCGGTACCTACTAATCAGTTTCATGTGTCTTTTAACCACCTGATCACTAGTCATTGTGTTTATTGCTATACATTAAACAAAGTCCGTTTTTAATTTTAAATAATAATATACATTAAAAAATTAGATTTATGCACTACACATTTATAATATTGTAAATAAGTTTTAAGAGGTAAAATAAATAAATAAACTTTAAGGTGTTTTTCGAATAAGTATTTTATTATTAGTAATCTAAAAAATACCAGTCATATATGATAAATAATTACACTGAAAATATTTAGGTATAGTAGAATTAGTTTCTTTGTTTCAGGTAGCTCTATAATTAAAAATTGTTTTTTTCTTTTATTATTGTCATTCATTATAATATTGTACATTGCATTCTGGAAGCTTTCTTTTCAGATGATCAATTCTTGCTTCTGGTTCACTTAAAAATTGTAAATTTTTCAACTCCAAATATTTTAATGCCCTGTAATTCAAATTATTGATTAACATTGATTTTATTGAATAAATTAATCCTATCCTTACTGAGCTGTTCTAATGACATTATTCCTTGATCAGAAACGTTTACACACCCATTAATTTTCAAACTAGTCAAGTAATCTTTCAAGATATTAAGTTTACTTAATGCTTCATTATCAATGGTGTTACATCCAACAAATTCCACTTGAGAAATATTTTTACAGTTTTCTATAAAATTTAAAATTATCATTTATATAAGTCATTAATAACAACCAAAAATAAATTTTATGTTGCAGTAATTGAGGACCCACTAAAATAATTAAATCCTATATGTGAGATTGAAGCTTCTTTTCCAGCATAAACTTGTTCTATTAGAAACTGTCCGAGGTTACATGATGTTATATTAGGTAAGCAATTGTAATGACTGACAAATTCTTTACAACCTTTCCATCTAACTTGTGCACCATTTTTCATAAGCCATTCAGCACATGCCAAGTTAGGGCCAATTTCCTTGATACGATCATCATCCAAACTTTTTTTAACAAAATAATTATTATTATAAAACTAAATAAGTTAATTACTTAATCCTAGTCATTTAATTTTATGTAAAGGCACTTGCCGGTTGAATGTGTCATCAATCCATTGCCATAAACAACGTTTACTCATTCCAATTGTATTTATTTAAAAAAAATGAAATTGTAAAGTTTTTAACATCTTCATCTCACCCAACACGATTGAGACTATTTCGTAATACAACTTTAATTCTTGTTATTGTCAGTCAAACGAATGACAAATGGTAATAGCGTTGATTTTAAAAACAATGGTAATGGTCAATAATAAGTTTAGAAATCATAAATTCACATAATATTATGACATTATGTGCTCTTATGACCTATGTAATAGGATGTTTGTTTGTTTATACCGCGGACTAAGATCTGGTTTGTAATTTGTTAAATGATAATAAGCAATAAACCAGAGAATCTGATAAGTAAAATTGTAAATACTAAATTTTTAACAGACAAACATCAGTGTGACCAATTGATATTCTCCTAATAAATATAAAATGTATAAAAATGTTATATTATAAAAAAAAAAAAAATAGGTAGTAATGTCGTATGTGATCTGTCAAACCATAGAAAAATAGCCAAACTCAATTATTAGCAGTACGCGATCCACCGAAAAATAATATTGAATTACGGAATTATTTATTATAAATAAATTACTCAAATAATATGTTCATATTATATTTTATGATATACCTATTGTTCTTTTATTGTTATAATCACTAGTGTAATTTATACATCACTTTAATAATAATAATATTATATTAACACCATATTATGCAGTCTATAATTCACTTAGGTACTATTTTTTTAAACTAAAAATGTAGTATTCATGTGGGTTAGAAAATCATCAAATTTTTATGTTCATAACTGCTATAAGTGGTTATAGAAAATCATAGTTTGGTTAATTAAAAGACTGTATTTTAAAAATTTTACATCAATTTATAATACATTTTGTACTTTTTTAACATTGAATAATTTAACTAATTTACGTATACCTACCTATATGGTTATATTTTGAGGGCCTTTTAAACTAAAATGCTCGGTAGGCGTTTTAGAGTCAGTCCGGCCCTGCACATTATAAAAATGGACAATGTTCGAGTTCGTTATTAAATATTAATAAATAACACCACTAGCATAACTGCATAAGTAACTCGTAAAATATTAAAATACGTAGTACTTACTGTACGGTAGTACCTACGTCAACTAATTATAATTCTCCGTGTATTACCAGCTCTCTACATTTTAGGTAGGTAATTAATTTTATCTTATCGTATGAATTGGGTTATACGATTGTATATAGGACAGTCTTAAATATATCGTACCTGATTATCGATCGGGTAAAAGTATCAGTGGCGTATCTACGAGAATGATGTTATTGTAGTCATACCCCCTCCCTCTGATACCAAATTTTGTGCATAATACAACTAATTGTTTATAATAATATGAATATATTAATATACTATGTGTTTACTGAATATATCTATTAAAATCTTTATTACCTCCCACCCCATCAGTGAAAAAATCCTAGATACGCTACTGATAGGTAGGTATAATTATACGTTTTTTTTAATTTTGGGAGTTTAGGTGGATCGCGTACACCACTACCAAAAATTGATACAAAGTAAATATGGTAAAGAAAATTGTAAAAAAAAATACACTTAACCCTAATTATATACAAATATTATATTCACTCAAATTTAAGTAACTAAAAAATTAATTATTTAAATTAATAACTCTCATATAACTTATTAGGTAATAAATTTACTTAACAATTCTATAACAATTTAGTTCTATGACGTATATTTACAAAACAAGTATTCACAAAGTATGTTTTGATTCATTTTAACTGGCTTATGTTGAAAACTATCAAGTTCAAGGCCCCGAAAGAGCAGTGATTTTATGTTGTATACGTAGAGATGCAAGAGGGTCATTCTACTGTTGCTATTAACCTATTAGTTACGGTGTACGGTTTTATGCCTGACGTGATATTTCTGTTATTTTTTTTAGATATTTGTCATTGTTTTGGAGCGATTTGCAGTCAAATATTACGTGCCCAAAATAAAAGTATACCGACAATTAGGTATTATTCCAATTTATTGTGTCTCGTCCTGATTTTCCTTATTTTATTACTCGTATTAAAATAATATGTACTAGTTTTAAACTTCTATAGTTCTATATCGCTATTTGAATTATGCAGATTTGGTAATCGGATATATTTTCTAACCATTTATAACCGGTATAGTGTACCTAACAATATACATTATAAAAACGTAACAGAAACTATTACAAATAATAAATTAACATTAGATAAATGTATATTTATTACAATATAAATAAATCGTATTGATTTCTGATTATACTAGAGTCGGGTATATGTGTAATGTATACAATGTATAAACCATAGATTATTTTTGCAATTTGTCTAGTCAAAACGAAATTATATAATATTTAAAAATAGTTATTAATGTTTAAGTCATGGAATGTATTGCTTTAACACTTTCACAATGATATTAATATAAAATAAAAATTTTCCCGGTAATAGGTATGGGTGATAAACCGTGATAACTCTTGGCCAATAAGCGCTATTTTGGTACTTGTTAAGAAGATATGTTGAGTTTTTTTTTATTTATATGTATTTTCAATGGTAACATATATTAACTATTGAGTAATATTTATCCTTGAGTATTAAAGTAATGGACAATCAAGTAATGATTTCAAATTTATAAACGACTTGATTATTATACGGTTAAATAAAATCATATATTAGTGTATTACTATTTTTAAAATAAGTATGTAGTAAAATGTATTATAATTATTAAAAAACACGTATACTTAATTTCATTGATTGATAATTTTCAATAATATTCACTGTTATAGTAAAACACCAAAATACTATGAATTATTTTTTTTCATTTAATATTACTGTGTTTGCTTCTTGTTTATTCTAGACAACAATGAATTCCTTTTATTACATTTTATAAAACAACAGTGGTGTAAACAAAAATAAATTAATTGTTTTCAGGTAGGTAATCAAGTAGGTATTTAACAACTACGATAAGTTAATTTAACTATATTTGACGTATAATATATTTTTTATATAGATATGTCAATATTTGTTTTTTAATTAGTAAATTAACAGACCATTAATAGACACTTTTTATAGTTGCCAGTATATTCATATTTAATAAGAATAAGTTAAAATATTATTTAAATTAATATATGTACTGTTAAGCTTGCAGTATTTTCCTATTTTATCTTTATTAGAAAGCAAGATAAACTGTATAATACAAGGTTAATAATATTACAAAGTATGTAGTGACATTTGTATGTTTTTTGTAAGTAATTTAATTTAGTAAATATGTACGACATTTTATGATTTAACAATTAACATTTAAACTTTTTTCAGTTTTTTGTTTTTTGTTGTTAAGTAAAACCCATAATAAATATGTTTATTTATGAAAGCCACATCAAAAATTATACATTTATAAGAGTTGAATTGGGTATGCAGTAGAGATAAATGTAATTTGACATTATTAATTCCCTCAATTATATATAATACTTAGTCTTACGCTTATCAATTTTTTTAAAGCTAAATTATTATATTTTTTTTGATTGTGAATCTGATATGATCAATATGTTAAATTGTATTTATATATATTACGTATACAAAAATGTAAAAAAAAAAAAATCATGATTTTTAATATTTTCAACATAAAAAAATACCAATATTTTTGTATAATATAATAATTTAAATAATAAATTGTTACTCACATTTTTGACAGATGATCTTAGCCTATTAAATATTCGGTTAAACGTGAGTTAGTTGTATTGGTCTCCTGTTACTGAATAACGATCTGAGGATCTATCTACCTAATGTTGTCGAACAATAAAAAACGAATCGATTCAAATCTAGAGCCTCCAGACTGAAAATCACATCACGCATGCGCAATTTTACACTCGGAAAAAAACGATTTATTTAGTGTAACAAAACATTATTGACATTCACTAAAAAAAAAGTCTATGGATAGTTAATTTTATATTTTATCAATTTGATAATATTTTAGAACCCATTTATGTTTGTGTTATTAGTAAAAACATATTAAACAATGTAACTACAATACTACATAACATTAAAATTAATGCCTGTACTTACTTTACAATTACTACGATATATGTAGAACATATTACTGTGTATAACTTTTTAAGTTCTCGTATTAAAAAAAAAAACAACAACAGTAACTTTACATACCGCTAAATGCTATCTTTTTGATAACTAGTGATTAACCAAACAATAAAGGTTTTAGATCAATTCAACACAATTAATACATATGCGCAATTCTACTATACAAAATTGTATATAATGATAAATAATTATTTTTTGTTACGAAATTAAATCTTTGAAAAAATTGTTGTATTACAAATAAATATTCTTAAACGAACCACGGCAGAAATTATCAGACTGTGCCCTTAGAAATTGTCTCATTACGAGGGTTGTTCTCCTTAGACACATCCAAACAGTATTATCGATCATCATTTCGGTACTACTATGTGCCATGCACCGAGGTTTAAACTTGTGTGTTGTGTCCCAGTGTGAAACAACTTGGCAAAATATAGCATGTCATTTATATTACTCTTACGAATTTCATATTTTGGTTATATAAATTATGAATTTAACTAATAACTCAAATAGGCAACAAAAACCGTGAAGTTTTTTTAATCATTCATGTTTACAATGATTGGTCTAATAAATCGTTAAAAAAATTACTTTGAAATTATTTGACCTTCTTATTTGTAAACCCTGACACAACAAGGTCCTGACAAAAAACAACACAAAAGTACTTTCAAGATTAATTATTTCTATTAAATTTAAAATTTTATTGAAATCATTTTTTTTATTTACACGCTAGACCGCATTGTTATTTTCAAGATAAATGTTGGTATTTGAATTGTTGTATACCTACTCCACATGTTATCCGTTCTAAATAGGAATAAAACTAAACCAACTGATAATTGTTATTTTTGTTGTACTTAAAAATACGAAAAATTGTTCTAAAAAAATTTATGTTTGATTGGGTATACTAAGAACTTAATAAATAATAATTAATCAGCTATAAATATATATTGTTGTATTTTAAAATAATATAAAATTGTTTCGAAAAAATAGGAATTGAGTGATGGTAAAATTATTTTATCTCCACAAGAATGTTATATATTAAATCCCCTCCTCTAGGTATACTTTACAGATAGTAAACTATTTTTTCCATTATGGATATATTTTAGGCATATCAAGATTTAAAAATTGTCGTTCCATATCCGAGTTAAAAAAAAAAGTTTAAACAACTAATCTATTATTCTATGGTGTTATCAATTCGTAATTTTAGAAATAAAACTTCGATTTTTGGAACAAAATACGATTACCTAAGTGATGAATGAATATTATATAAAAAAAATATATTAATAATATATAAATTAACTTTATTGTTTAGCTTAAAAATCTTGTTATTAATGATTTTAACGGGAATGAGAAACATATTAAGTCACCTTTAAAATAGTTTATTATAGGGTGGATTGTTTAAAGCTCAATATACGTTTTCAATACTCATGCTTTACGTTCTAATTCGTGCAACAATCGAAAACTATTGCAATGCGATTCTCGTAAAAAAAATTATAATGCTGCCCTAGAATGACGTTACAAATAAGTTTATTATTTCTGCCTATCACTACGCATAGGTACTTAACAAAGCAAAACCACGTTCCACATACTCCGAACTATTGCTACAGTTCATATTATGTATGTCGAATTTGACGTATTATACATTTTATATATTTATTTATAAAATAAATGTATTTTATGCATTATTGTCTACCCAATATTTTAAGTTTGTGCAAAGTATTATTTTTTGAAATATTGTAAAATTAATTACAACGGAATAAATCGAATTTACACGATAAATTTAATACAATTTGGAGCAAACTAGAATTGTACTATTCTGGATCTTTGATAGGGCAAAGCAACAAATATCTTAAGGCACATTATTATCTTGAAAATACGTATTATAAAATAATAAAACCAATTTTGAATTTTCGTAACTTTTTTTCAAATTGTCAGTGTTATGTCGGAATTAAATAAAACCAGAGTATTGAATACTAACTTGAGCATTCACTTTCACAGTTAATATTTATCTCAAATTTGATATTTTTAGTTGATGTTAAAATACTAAATCTTTAGGGACGCAAATAATTTTTTTAAGCAGTAGACTAGTATGTAGTAGACATTCTTTCGTATTTTAATTACTTTTTTTCTGATCCATGCACCGTGTAATACTGTAATGTATATTATAATATATACATAAAACAATAATGGACCAAATATTTCATTATTATGTCTGAAACGTCATTAATACAATATTGAAATATGAGTATCTCATAAGACCTATGCTCTATTATTAGTTTTTACCTATATACCTTCTTATCGTAATCCATATTTTTATATCGTTTATATGTTACGATAACTTGGAAACATAATAATTTTCAGCTTATAATGATACTTGATTTAGTATCATTGGTGTAACAAAAAAATTTATTTGAAAAATGAACAATAGCTACTCAATTGATATATTTTTTTATAATTATAAAAAAACATATCACAATATCCGACAATATGTAATAATAAATAATGTACATTTATAATATTACATAAAAATTCATATAAAATACAATTTTCAGACGCGGATTTGTTTCCTTCAAAAACAATGGATCAATTATCATTAACCATGAAATATGATGAACATTTCAGACATGTGTTGGCTTTATTGGACACTACTGTGGAAAGAGGTACTTAAAAAAATATGTATTAATTTTATAATTGTTTTGTCCTGTATACATTTAAAAGTACACCCAATTAGATTATCAGTGACATATGTATTTTAATCTTTGGAATAAAAACAATGCATAAAACATACTCTACCTAAAAATGTTTTACAAAATTATGAAAATCAATGAAATTTAAACATATATACTTTTATGTTAAAACATTACATGATGTACCACTATTTGTTTTCAGTATAAATATATCTGTCAATTAGTATGTGTCCTTAGATATAATTATTTTAAAATTAAAAATGTATAAATATTTATATAGATTATAAAGCCAAAATCATATCATTGGATGTACTCAGTGTACAATTTAAAGATCACGGAAGTGACAAAGAAATAATGAAGAAAAAACTACAGGAAATGCGCATTGAGTGCGAACGACTCATGCATAATCTTAAAAGTTCCAATCGATTATTAGATGAAGCAAATAAGGAAAAGAGGCATGCTGAAGTTGAGCGAGACAATATGGTAAAGAGTTACAGTTGGATGGATGCCTTATATGAATTAATGTAATATTTATTGTTATTAAAACTTTAATTAGGCCCAGAAACTTGAAAATTTCTATAGATTATTTAATAGCGCTAATAATTCCAACATAAATCGATCTGGTTCTCCAGTATTTCAATGTGAAGCAGAAAGATTTGATCAAATACCACGTCAAGATACAACTGGTAAAATATTTATATTCATAATTTACAGTTACTTGATTTAAAATTGTTTATTCCAGAATCTGTATTATCGGACATAAGTTATTCAAGGGTAGAAGATAGTTTGGATTCTGACAAGAATTATGAAGATGCTATGGATCGCTGGGAACCTGAAGTATTTGATACTGTAAAAAGAAAACGAACATCTGGTCCTTCGAACCCCAATGGAATGAGGAAAGAAATAGAGGTAAAGTCTATATTATGCTATTTAATTAATATTTAATTAGTATTTGAGTATTAACAAGTCATATGCTTGGGTTACAGACTACTACAACTACCTCATCAACTCAAATAGTTGCAACCACTACTGTTACAATGCAGCCATTCACAAGAAACATCAGTGCAAAATCTGTTATTGAAACCAAACCATCTAACCTTTTTCCAACACCCAGTGCACCACCTATATCTGGTAAGATATCAATAATAATTTACAAACAATAACATTGTATTAACAATATAACTAATATTAAATTTGATTTTTGATTAGACTCTTTGGATTCATTTGACTCTGATCCATATGGTAATGAAAATAATCAAAATATTCCCAACACAATACATTCAAGTTCAGCACTAAATAAATTGAACAATAGAGCTCACAATTTTACCCAAAAAAGTGTTATCATTCCAGAAATATGTGGCCCATGTGGGAAAAAGTAATTTCTATTTTGTATTAAATATACATGTTATTTACTTTGTGCTTTATATTGTTATTGTTATTGATGTATCTAAAAGATATTCTTATCACTATTTGCTAAAAATAAGAAAACATGTTACAGAGTTAAATTCAATCGCGTTGTAGTAAAATGCTTAGATTGCAAAGCAACAGCACATTTGGAACACAAAGATAAAATTCCTTTACCGTGTATTCCTGTAAAAAGTACACCAAGCAAAAATGGCGTAAGTTTTTATCAAATTATAATTTTATAGTTATTATTGTTACCAAATTGGTCCATATAGTTGGTAATTGGTACTTTAGGAAAATGTATAGAACTTTTTTGCTAAAATTAATCTTGTTTTTTTGTTATGAATAAAAAAAAATACAAATAGATACTTGTAATTTTGACAAAATATTTATGTTAGTATTTTCTAGACATGATAACATTTTCAAAATATTTTGGCTCTTTTGAGCAATGTATATTTATTCTACTAGTCTATTCAGTATTTGCGCTGTTCTATGGTACATATCGCCACCATTAGCTGGATTGTAAAGTGGTATACCATATTTTCAGCGAACATTATTCAACCTACCAAATTAAGAAAATTCTTGTAACACTAATTCATAGTGAATTCAAGTATTAATATTGAGTTCGGTTAGAAATAATTATAATTTATACCATCTCTTGAGCAAATTTATTTTATGTATTCAAATTAGTGGTGAGACGTAATAATACATAAATTATTTCACTGTTTTGTTTACAAATATTAGTCCTTAATTATATTCTGTAATGTTTAATATATTTTTAATAAATATTGTATTTAACGTAAATACTAATAATAGGGGCGAATAGCTGATTATTCGCCAATGGTTAATGGCCGCCCAATGATACCTGCATTAGTCATCCATTGTGTGAACGAAATTGAACAAAGAGGATTTGATACTGTTGGACTGTACAGAATACCTGGCTCAGAAAAAGACGTTAAAGCACTGAAGGAAAAATTCCGTAAAGGAGTACCTAATTTGTCTGATGTCGACATACATGTTGTGTGTGGTTGCTTTAAAGATTTCTTGAGGACTCTTGATGATCCACTAATTCCCCACTATGATTGGAAAACTTTTACTGATGCTGTCAGAAATTCAAAAGATGAAACTGAACACAGGCTATATCAAGCCATATCACTATTGCCACCGCCCAATCGTAACACACTCGCATACATAATGTTGCATCTACAAAAGTATGACATTTTGTGTTAACTTGAAGTATAATAACTATATGTATATAATTTGTTTAATCTATAAATTATGTAGAGTTGCTGCAACGCCCGACTGCAAAATGCCTGTTGGAAATTTAGCCCGCGTATTTGGTCCAACAATTGTTGGTTATTCAAGTGAAGTTTCTGAAAATCTGTACTTTGATTGTGAATTGAGTAATAAAGTAAGAACAAAAAAAAATAAATATTTTATACTACTTAATACTTATATATCTTAAAAAATATTAATTAATTTTTTATTACATAGGTCGTTGAAGAAATGCTGAAATTATCGCCTGACTATTGGTCAAATTTTTTAAACAATTTAGTACCTCTGCGTGCACAAAATACACCTGTGAAACGCACATCTTCCCGTCCATTACAGCCCACTCATACTCCAATGTCTAAAAACAACAGAATTTTTGGTTCTAGGTTAGTTAGTTCAAACTATTTAAAATTCAATGAAATTAAATTAAAAATGAATAAATTTATATAAATAAATACATTTTATGAAAACAAAAATTACTTCTAATTGCAGCACAAAAAGACGATATTTGGAATCTCCGCGATCAGTCAAGGCTGCTAGAATCAAACAACTTGAATCAAAAAAAAAATAATTCTTTAGTGATATTTGATAATTATTTTTTTTTTGATTTTTCAGCATACTTATGTTTACTAATACATTTATCTATAATTTTTCAAACAAAACTAATGGAGCTGATGAATATTTATCAGGTTTATTTTTTGTCACATTTAGGAATTTTTTTAAAATGTGCCAACAGAAACACATTTTTACATTACTGTTGTATAATTTTCAATCATCATTGTTTTCAATTTTTTTATAATCTGTGATTTTCTTTTTTACTCTAATTTTAATTTATTTACCTACGAACAAAATATATTTTATTGCTTATAATTTATATAAAAAACCGAACAATATATTATATATTAAGTCTACAATAAGTAATGAACAATTTATACGTATGTTTAAATTAACCTTAGTCTTTAATTTTTTTATATAATATACTATACCAGCACAATAAATAAACATACAATATTGGTATTTAATGTTATTTTCATTATTATTAAAGTTAGCCCTGGATTCTGGGTTTCTGGCTTAAAAATATTTACTTTTATTATAATTATTTACAATTTATTAAATTAAATTATGTGTATTACCTAGATTTATCAATTAATATGTCTATGGTATGATGTTGTGTTGTGTGAATGTTAAGTTCGTGTCAGTGATAGAAAGCCTGAAAGAAGTGGTTAAAGAATGCCTGGAAAAATGAAGAACAATGTTTGGAAGAGGACAAAGGACTTGTAGGTCGTAGGGTCATAGGAGAGACATTTGTGTATGATTTTAGAGGAAGTAATTGATAAATTTATATGTTGCAATATTGAAAGATGATGATGGGAGGAGAAGGTGGGTGAATAAGTTAACTTGACCCATTCAAGTACTTAGGATTGGTGGTACAAAATAATGGTAAATGAGGGGTTCTTTCATCAAAAGTATGTTCTGACCATTGGATACCATTGAGAATTGAGATTAAATATTAGGTTTTATAATGAAGTTGTGAGGACAGTCCTATTTGACGGATCGGAATGTTGGACAGTGGATAATAAAACAAGGGGAGTGAAGCAGAGATGACTAGAGATATGAATGCTAAGGTGTACGGAGTGACTAAAGACGATAAGAATAATACATTGTATTTAAGAAAATTATTAGGGGTAATGTAATGTAAGTAATGTAAATGACACCAATAAAAGACAAAATGGTGAAATAAAACACTCAACATTTTAAGTCTAATTTAGTTTGACGAAGCCAACATTTTCTTTGTTTCTCATCAATTTGTCCAGTAATGTACTGTTAAGTTAAATATGGACAGTTTCATAGAAGTTACAGGTGCTATAATTTTCGATAGAGAAAAAACCAACTTTGATTTAGACATTGGTGAATTTTGAAAACATTGCCATTTTGAAGAATATTATATAATAATGGCTATAATATTATATATAGTCATATAATGGCTATCTATATTAAGTTATAAAATGTTTATTAGTACGAGAGAAATAATTGTTCTGTCAATCAATGATTAATTATTTTGCAAAGTCGTTGTTAAACTGTAGAGACAGTGTATTCCGGACATTAGACTTAACTTAAGACAATAATACTTATTACTGATGCAGTTTTACTTGCCACCTAATATTATGTGCATTTAATTGGTCATGATACCGATTACTGACTACAGAATTAACAATTAAAGTAACAAAGTTGTTAGCAAAGTGAAAACAAATCAAATTACCGTATAACAAAACGGTAGTCAATTACACATTATACAGTAGGTAATTGGAAAGGTTTTCGGAAACGCGATAAACATCGTAAAAAAACTAATGACCAAGCCCGGATTAAGGATAAATTGAGCCCCGGGTTACACTATACACTTAGTGGGCCCCCTTTCAACTTTTAACTTCAAAATTATTGTATCATTATTCATTACATATTAACGACTATATTATTGTATAATTTTTTGCTATACAAAAAATATACAGGAAGTATCTTATGTCATTGTACGCGGCTTTTTTTTAACAATTATGACTCAATGATATGGAATTTCGTTAAAAAAAAACGTTTTTCTCTATTTTTAACACGCAAATGTACCAATAATAAAATCTAATTTATTTTTTCAAATGGTAACCACTATACTTTTTGGTGGATTCTGGTAAAGCTTTTTTTCTGAACATTTTGACAGTAATATAATCAATTTTGTTTTACTAGGTGATCAACTATGGTCCTCTAGATTTTAATATAATATACATTAATACTTTTAACTGAAATACCAAATTTTTATTTATAAAAATAATTAATTATTAAATTTTAAATTTGATAAATTTTGTCAAAATTTGAACTTTAAATGCTTATATAAAAAAATTGTGCCTCTGTATTTTTAATATTTTTCAACTGCTATTGTAACAATATATCAGGAACCTTGCATTAAATTTTCATGCTTTTTTTACCCAACAAATAAAATTTTATTGATATTTATAGAAAAAAAAACTAAAAAATTGAAAACTTACAATGTCCGTAAACAGCTCAAAAAGAGTCAAATTATTTTCAAAATTTTATCTTGTATAGAAAATGCTAATATAAACATTCAGTGAAATTTTCAAGTATCTACAGTCACGTTTTTTAATTACAGCAAAATAAGAAAATCGTTACACGAGAAATTGAGTGAATATCAAATGTTGTAAAAATATGAATTTCAAACCCTCATAAAATTATAATTTGACTTTCTTGTAGATATTTTTTTTTTTTTTGATTAAGATAGACAAACTTATGGATAATCTTGTATTAAATTTTCCAAATCTTAGATTTAAAAAGAAAAATTTTTATGAATTCTCAACTCAAAATAATTTGCTAATTTTCGTGATTTTTCAGTATTTTGTCAAGATTTGAACTTTAAATGCTTATAAATAAAAACTGTGACTAAGAATTTTTAATTTTTTACATCTGCCTTTGAAACAATAACCTAGAAGCCTTCTATTAACTACAAAATAATTATTAAATTATAAATTTTGTCAAAATTTGAACTTTAAATGCTTATAAAAGAAAATCGTGTCTATTTTTTTTAAATATTTTTCAATTGCCATTGTAACAATATATCAGGAGCCTTGCATTAAATTTCCAAGAATTTTTAACCAACTAATAAATTGGTATTTATAGAAAAAAATGTCCGTAAACAGCTCAAAATAAGTCAAAATATTTGGAAAATGTTATGGTGTATAGAAAATGCTAATATAAACATTCAGTCAAACTTTCATGTACCTACGTTCATTTGTTTTAGAGTTGCACCAAAAACCAAAATCGATTTTCTCAAAAACAGATTTTGCGTAAAAATTCCTGATTTTACTTAATTTTTCTTTTGTTTTTCACGTCGCTTTTGAAAACTACTTTTTACTTTTTACTCTTGATCCCCCCCAAAGTACCAACTAGATTCACTTTCCTATCAGAAAAGTTACTGTTGAAGAAAATCCAAGCATTTTTACTGTCCTAAAAGGTGATGACAGACACAAAAAAAAAAATATCATTTTAAAATCAATACATTCATCGCTTCGCTCAGAATCTAAAAATTAAAACTATTTTGGTCATAAATCATACTATTAGTTAGTATTAGTTATTAGATAATTCGCTATAAACGATTACATATTGCTATAACACCTTGCCTATTTTAATTATATTCAAATTGTGTTATCATTCAACCACAATTCATAAATTTTAATCATAAATTGCTTATTTTACTAGATGCCCTAGAAAATGTTGTAATGCAACCAAATATACATATTATAAAGCGCGTACTATTACTAATATTTACATAGGAGAAGAAATTTTTGAACTGTGTTATAAGAATTACAAATTTATAAAATTATAATGGCTTCGATTCAGCGGTAGACACTCGAAACCATCTGACCATCAGTTTATTTAAATACGGTGCAAGGGTACAACAACCCAGTTTCATAATTTTTGGTAGGTAAAGTTTTACGGATTAGAGAATAGTTAGCAGTATTCCTGAACAGCGACCCATATACCTATTATTATACTGATTTTCATAGGAGAAGAAATTACTGAATTTCTAAACTGCGTTATAATTGCTCCAATTTTCACGGTAGACATTCGAAACTAGTGTACAACCCATTCTGCAGTGGTTTCATAATTAGTGTTACGTATCATACGTATCTGAGATTGGAAATTAGAATATAGTAAGATCGGAATTTATAGAATTATAAAAAAAAAATCGGAAAAATAATGTCCGGGAGGATAGGCCCCTATGCCCCTCCTGGATTCGTTCATGTGTATAACGACCATTTTTTCTCAGATAGCTGTAAATATAACAAAATTGTATTGTACAGAATTACAGTATGCACCGTACAAACAACAATTAAAATACTACAACTATTCTTTTTTTCTGTATAGGGGTATAGGGCAGTTATGATAGTTTAAGCATTAATTAACAGTTATTATTTAAAAATGTATAATATTTAAGCTTCAACACTTATTACAAACAGTTTTTAAGCATAAATAAACAACAACAAATTATATTATTATACTTGTTTGTATATTATCGATTTACATTTTTTTTAAAAATAAAGTCATTTAGCAAATATTTTAGTTTTAAAAAAGAGAAAATACATGTTTCTTTTATATTAATATTCATTGTATAACGTAAATAATAAATATTATAATTGTATAACATTTCACAATTTTGCGTTACTTTTTATTTAAACTTAAAATTATAATAATCTTTATAGTTTAAAACACGCTAATATAATGATTAATTATATAATATAATATATTGTTTTTTTTGCAAATTCAATCACTCCAAATAACTATATAATAAATTATTAAAAATAAGATAAAACTATTAAAAACACTCTAAAAATAATGGTTGATTAAAATATTAAATAACTTTATCCAAGAAAACTAGGCAAGAATACAATATACATAAATATATATTAAAAAATATTAAATTTCATAAAAGGATCATTTTTCAAAGAATAACTAAAGTAGGTAGTTTTTAAGTTAGCATAGAAAAATAATATTTCAAGGGTAAATTTATTGTTTTTTTTTTTTTTAACAAATCAATGCTACAAATAAAAATGGTAATATAAATTCAAAACAAAAATGCTCTTGATAATAATTATGAATTATACAGAAATAAAATAGTAATACACAGCCAGCTTGTGTTATTTAATAAGTTTGTTTTGTCTTGAGAATAGGTAAATATATATTTTTGTTTACAAACAGAATACAATAGAAATAAAGGATAAAATACTTAACAATATTAATGATGACATTTTTTTTCTCGAAAAAACCTACTCTTACACATAATATTATATTATATTTATGGGTGTATATTATTAATAAAATCTCTATAATAGAATATATAGTAAAAATAATTCATTAATTCAAAAAAATATAAATACATACAATATATATATTATATATTTAAATGATTATTATGAGTTTATCCAGATCGATCGAAGAACACTCATAGTTTAATTGCTTATCAAGTTTCTTAATATTTGTTATAGAGATGAATGTTCAAATCAACATTCACTCTAGTCTAAATTAATAATGTTCAACGCGATACTTATTATTTAAGCACCCCACCTAAAATTACTTTTATATACTTCATAATGAGATCGATCACAAATTAAATTTCTCTTAAACTTTGGCTTTTGTAAAAGATTTGAATCCAAATTATGCTCCCCTTAATAAAAATGTTATAGAGATCAAAAAAAAAAAACAAAAAAAAAAAATTATACAATAAAAAAAAATGAAGTCTATCAATTTTAGTTTGAACACATCTGAATTATTAAATTCTTAATTCACATTAAGACTTATTTACCTTTTTTTTTTTTTACTTTTTTACATATTTTTATTTCCAGAACAATTTGAGCCTTATAATTAAGAAGCTAATTTGAAAAAAATTATATTTCTTTAGAAAGATATGTTAATTTGGGACAGGAGATTGTCTTAGAGAGCATTTATATAATAATAATGAATATAATTATATACAACCGCATGTGACATAACTAGTTTAATCTTTTAGTATTACCATAGTATTACTTTTGAATGATAATTTAACCAAGTTTTATACACTAAAATTAATGTGTATATTTAGTTTTTTTTATTCATATTAAAAGTCAAATTTAATAATTTGTTTAAAATAGATTTTTTTTTAATAATCAAAAAACTGTCACATGCGTTTAGTATATTTCTTAAAAAATAAATAAATAAATAAATCAAATACAATAAAATAATAATAGTAAATACGAACTCATAGAGCAATTGGTAACTACTTAAAATAATATAACATAATATCATATAAACAATAAATAAATCAAAGTAATACAACCAAATAAAATAATGCAGTTACTTTTGGGAAACAACGTAGTTTGAGAAGCAAAAGTCTAAGTAAAATAAAATGCTTGTTCTCGAAATTTTTCATGTCATTTGAAAATAAATACAAAAATTATTCTGTGCGCATTTAATATGTAAAAAACATTAAGTCTAACCATATCTATAAATATAATTTATTATTTTATTGTTAAAAATTATTGCTTTTTCTTAGGACATTATCTTGTTGTTTTTTATTTATTAAAAACTAATACTTTGTCTTTTTTAAATTTATAAATATGGCTTTTTTGTCTGGTATATAAATATAAATTATCATTTTCATAACAGTCAAATGCATATCAATGCAATAACGGACTTATGAATGAATAAAGTACTTTTCCTAGGAACTTTCCCCCAAGTACTGAAACGTTACAAGTTTTTAAGTATTACGTCGTAGGTATTAGATACGTTAATGTATGTATTTATATGTTTGTATGATTTACAAATGAACTTGGTAGAACAATTATTATTATTATTATGATCATTATATACCTAGGTACATTTATAAACTTATTTTACTAAAAATAAAATAGAAATTTGTTTGTACATAAAACGGGGTACAAACCTCGATGAAAGTTGATATAGAAAAAAAAATAATAAAAGTTGTAAACGCTAGTGTGTCTTGGCGTTTAATAAAAATATAATAATAATAATATAAAAAAAAACATAATAATAATAATAATAATAATAATAAAAGGAAAAACATTTTAATTTTGGCAGTTAGCGTAAATTGGTGCAGATTGTCGGCATCGGCGGTACCCGGTGTGTCGTTTTCATTACGCCAATTGTGCGTTTTCCTGGGACCCGACAAATCTGGTGCACGCTTTCTTCCATTTGCATTGCGTGCACCACTTCTCTCGGTGTTCCATGCCGTATACCTTGCGACACTTTTTCGTTTCACCACGCGCTTTTCTCATAGGGCTACTCGGGAACCTAGGTCCGCCCAAATTCTGATACATCATTTTGATCTGTTTCTGAAAAGGAAAAAAAATACATTAAAAATTTAAACCGTAAATAATGTTAGGTGACGCGTAATTTTCGGGAAAATCAAAATCAAATATTTGTCTGAAGTAAGTGTAATTTTGATGCTAGAAACAATGGTGTTGGTGTATCGTAACTTAACAGGAATTGTAATCGTAAAAATTATTGTGGTCATAAAATCACTCGAAGTTTCATTTTTTCATATTAAATATTTTTGTAATATAAAATCTAATCGTGACAAACAAATTTTACTCGTGTAAATAAACACGACTATAAGCTCATAATAATGGATTGTTAAATAAAACAAATAGATTAATTATGGTTAAATTTTATCACGAAACTTGATATAATTTGTTATTGTCGATATTAAATTTAAAAAAAATCTAAATGACCACAACTTTGATTAGGTTGATTTGTGGTTTTTAACGACTTCAAATGAATACATTATAAGAAAACAGTTTGATTTTTGAAAGATTTTCTAAACTAATATTATTTTCTTTCCCGAAATCATACATTACGCACCTGTCCGTTAAGAGATGCGAACGGCCAGTTGACAGTGGTTCCAGAAGGTATGTTCATCGGGCAAGCGCTGCCAGGACGAGGTATGATCAACGTCTTCTGGTATTCAGGATCTATATTCAACGAAGATAAACCAAAAACAAAACAAAAAATAACAGTTAATGATCATTCGCAGATCAAACAGCGCACACGCGAAATAGTAGTAATACGAATCGTACAAATAATGATCATCTTATTGGGCGCGCATCCTTTACCTTCGTGCGGCGGACGGGCCATGTCCCGGTGCGACAGCGTGGGTGGCGATGAAGCCGCGCCGAGTTCCACTTCCGTGTAATAAAACTCCTCTTCGTGGTCGTCAATCGAGTCGTTCGTGCAATCGTCTGACGGAGATTTGTCAAGTCTCGGTCTGAAAAAGTCGTACCAGAAACATACACACATGAAATTAAAACGATCGAAATTCAAAAATTTATAATAAATAAAAACATTTATTTTTCCTCATCAACCTCAATCATATGAATATTTTATAATATAGCAACCTCTAACCCCCGGCAACGTATCGACAGTCCCGAGGTCGATATCTGCATAATATATATGCATAACGATAATATTAGGTATATATTATTATTTTAGTATTTTATTCCGCAGCGCCCTCGTTATATTGTTTAAAGACGAGGACGCCAACGGTCGTATAGTGCAATAATAATTTAATAATAATATCTAACACTCACGCCTCGCGCATACTAATATAGTTGCAGTTGCAATATAATTATAGCAGCTGCATACATATATACGAAAAAGTGTATTAATAATTGCACTACTTGCTGGTCGCTTACCCAAGGTGATTCTGGCGGACGTGTAATTCGATGGAAGCCACAGTGGTAGTGATCATTACGCATCCGGGCCAAGTGCATTGAAAAACTGTGCGGCAATCCGACTGCAACACAAACGTAAGAAAAGTTCGATTATTATACTATAATAAAATTACTATTTTTATTGTATTCTTACGTCCAACGTTCTACTCCACAAAGAGAGTAACAAACGTTGGCAACGAACAAAATTAATAAAATTCAGTGAGAATAACGAAGACAACAATTATTGTTAAACGTACAATATAATTATATTTAATAAACGGACAATGAGCATTATGACATTTTGTACAAACAAAATATTTCTAGGTCATTTAAGAATTAAGAGATTAAATAATTGTTCTCCAATGTGTTTATTATAAGTAGTGAGAGCATATACGTCGGTATTCATTATATTTTCTAAACCGAAGAAATAGTCACGAGAGCTAAAAGCAGAAGTCTATAACAAGACGACTATTACAATATAATAATATATAATGCGACTGTCAACCATCAAAAAATTATAAGAAACAAATATTACATTTATAAGGCACAACTGAAAGAATTGATTAAATGGTTTGTATAATTATATTAAGTTTAAACTTAAATCATATTGATTTATCACGACAAAATATGACAACGATAAATAATAAAGGGTAACCAACCAAACATCCCGTTTTTAAGCATCATAATATTGTATTCATGCCTCCTTGTTCTAACAAATTTTGAACGGGACGCTGTTTGTCCCGTTTTAATCTCGTTATCTCTATATTATTCTATGAACGTAAAAGAAAAACCTGCACACGAAACAAATACTAAACAATATTTTTACAGTTTTATATTGAATTCTTGAAACCAAAGTTTAAAAGTTAATAGTTACAACTTATTAAAAACCGATTTTGTATAACAAGCGTCAAGTGCAGACGAACAAATATCAGCAATAAGGTTGATACATATGTTGTATTGGCGTATTCCACATCCACAGTGTAATCAAAGATTCACACTGAACCCGTACAGCCGTGGCTAACGCTTTCCAACAACTAACAATATATCTAATATGCAAAAATTATTTTAAAAAAAATTGTCTGTCCCGTTTATTTTATTAACATGGTCACCCTAAATCAATAAAATATATTACGCATATTGGCATATAAGTGTTTTTTACTGTTCACGAGAACTATATTGTATAACTTATACATCTATATAATTATTATTTGAATGTATTATATGAACGCCATTGACAATAACGGGCGAAAGTGTATAGCGTATAATCGCATAATATTATAGTCGTTCAGTGGATGCACGTAGCCACGTAGGAAGTGAAGGTACACCAAAACTGCACCGGTGCACATAATAATATTTCTGCAGCTAAATCGTTGTGCGTCATAATGTAAGTTGGCAGAGGCTAAATGTAGTATTTTCGGAATTGCTTAAACAATAAAACGGAGATAATTTTCGGCAATTCGATGAATTCATGAGACGCGTGATTTATTTATTTTTATTAATATTTTAATATTTATTACATGAATATTGCATTATTCGTAAAAAATTATTTTATTATAAAACGCAAGTGATTATATTCTTTAAAATTTCTAATTAATTTAAAGGAAAACAAATCGTGCAAGCGCTTAAATATACACAACTCTCTCTCTATAATATGTTCTATACTAAATAATATTTACTGTCTGTATAATAGTATGTACTCGGGCGATGGAACGCCTATAATATTGACATTTGACGGTCACGAACAAATTATGGCATTCATTTATCATATAAACATTAATAGCAGCAATACACTATCGTCATGTTAAATTCTTTTTAAATAATTCCAAAAAAACAAGAAGATGATATGATATTGTTATTTAAATGCCGTTGACTGTTATTTTTGGTTTATGGAACAATCGATGACAACGATGACATATAAATACCATTCGGCGGCCTTTACCGAAAGGCCAATTGTGTGATAAATATAATCTAAAATTCTTGGACAAGAATCAATAAAAAAATAATCGGTAACCGCTTCGTGAGAACCATTTTCAGTGCCAATGTATTATGGTTTTAAATATTATATAAATGCAATAAGGTCATTACCGAGAAATATTTGCGTATAACAAAAAGTAGGTTAAAAGGGACACAAAGAAGAACTGGGTTAATAACAGCAATAATATTGTTCGAGGACCGAGGTATGAAATAGTTTCATCGAAAGTTTTAAATCGACATGCCAGATGAGATAGTATAATAGTAGTCATCGATGGGCGAGAAGAGTAAAAATAATAACATATTCGTAGTGAGTACGATAAAGATAATTATTGCGAAGAAAATAAATAATCTATACTTAATGTGTGTAAAAATGCATCAAAGGTCAACCCCAACAGGCAACAACCTGCAAGGCGCACGGCTGCTTCGCCGGTACTCTAATGTTATAAACTATAATATAACATTACATATTATTGCACAATGCATCATCACAATTACAATAATATTATAGTACGATCGTGATGTATCACCAATATAAACTGGAACAGGAACGAAACGTTTCACGCGAACACGCAAGAGACAGCGGTGGCGGTCAAGTGCAGGGGAATAAACCACTGTCGTCAGCAGTTGCGATCGGCGAATGTATTTCGTAATATTATTTTAACGCGCGTACTGCAGCATAGGTAGATTAAAATATTTATTATATTAATATCGTCTGTAGTGCGGGTCGCGATGATGACGTGCGACATGGACATGGTAGGTAATAGGTAGGTTATGCGTACGACAGTGACAAATCCGCGACGGCGAGAGGGACGCCGAAATGAGGCCGGTGCAGCGGCTGAAACCGTGTGTGTACGTCTAAATGGGTCAGGTCGCGAGCGGGGCCGCCGCGCGCGCGTATATGTTAACTGCTGGGAATGGTCCGGGGAAAAATGAGGTCAGTAGGCACGGTAGCCGTCAGTTTTCTGGCGCGCTGGGAACGACGATGACGAATAATATCGGATCGATGAGCGCGCGCGACGGTGGTGATGACAGCGGCGGGACGGAGCCGAGGAACGCGGTACCCACGTGTCAGTTAGCGCGCGCGTGCACGCCGGCCCGCCGCCGCCATCACACGCACACATACACCGACCGGCATATAATATTACATCGGCGCGCGCGTGTGTGCGGCCGGAAAAGCCGACTTTAGCGCGCGCCAATCGCGCTGGGCGCCCCCGCGATAACAAACCGCGGGCGCCGCTGCATCGTCGTCCATTGTTGCCGTATCGATCTTCGGCCGGCCGGATCGGCGTCGGCGGTGGGTAGGATCGCATCGCATACACAACAAAGCCGCTCCCCCCTCAATAGCTTACCCCGTCAAGCGACGAAAGTGTAGTACCAGTGGTGGTGGTAGTGGTGCTGTTATGTTGGCGGTGGAGCGTACCCCCACCCCGCGAGTTTTGTAATCGGGTCAAACGATTAACCCGGTTAACGGAGCGGCCGGGTGCCTGGAAAAACAAACCGAGCGCGCCAACGAAGTTTTCCTGTCTACGGGAGCGCGCCGCGCGTTCAATTATTATGTTACGTCAAACTATATTTAAAAATAATATAGAACACGACAATAACCTAACCATCGCGACGCAAGATAACTCGTATAATAATAATAATAATACATAGTAAGACGATAGTATATTATATTATGTATATTGTATACAAAAATAATATTATGTGTAGTATACGTTATAGGATGAATACCACCACAACAACAACAATAATAATAATAATATATTTCGACGGTTTGAGCTGCGCGATTCAAAACTAGGTCAGCTCGACCCAATTCCAGCGACCGGCGGAGGTTCGCAACGCAAACAAACATTCACTCACTCGCGCGAAGAGACCTAGTTTCGTGTCCTCCCCACCATCACACGTGACACGGGTTTGGCTTCGGTGGGACGCCTCTCCCATCATAATAAGTCTATCAATTACTACCGTATCCGCCGTACGTTGTAAATTATTATTATATATACTACTTAATAATATAATAATACAACGTTTAGTCATTGCGTGCGAAAGAGAGAAAAACGCTACATAGTGTGCGTAATTATTAATACTTCGGACGGATGCGGTTCCGTGATGCACGATGGAGAGGTGCGCGGACGAATGTACTTTACATTTGTATGTATAGGACGAATCACTGTTTTATTTTGTTTTACTACCGCGTTTCAATCGTTAGGCGCGAGCAAAAATAATATAATTAATAGTAGGTGATAAATATATTTATAGGTACGAGATCTTGACGCGAAATCATCAATTTCCATCGTTTAGGTCTCGGCTTACATATTAATATATTAAATAATATAATATATATACGTCCGATTACACATACTATATTATGGTGTGTGCATAACTTACTATACATTACATAAATCAAAATCATTTTGTATATTATCGATACGAACTACGAAAATAAATAAGTATAATACATCATTATTGTATATACATAGAGAAACTCCGGCCAAGGTGTGTGTGGGGGTCAAGGTAGCACGGAAATAAGCTAGCTCAAAATAGCAGCAGTAAGGAAAACGGTTCTCGAATTATAATTATATATATAATATAATAATTGTCGTTACTCGGAAAAGACGACTTATTTTTTGCACAGCGTGTACATAAAAACTGCGTTTGCGTAATGCAATAAGTACGTATGTACATTGTATTTACAGCAAGACCACTGCCAACATTATTCGTCTGTCCCCACCTCGCGACAAATAGACACGGTAAAACGCAACTCAATTTTTTTTACACTGAGCACGGTTCGTGAAACATTTTTAAGGTTTTGTCTATCGTTTATAGAGCTTATATTATTATGCAAAAATCTTCTCGTAGTTTGTCAAAACCATTATTATAAATGATGTAGGTAGCACAGGTATAATAATATATTATATACTTAAAGTTTTCCACAAACGAATTGATTTTTTAAAAGGATTATCATTATATTATGTGACACTAAATTACTATTGACACTATTTTGATGCTCCCGTCACCATTTGGCGTGACATCCAACACAATGTGTAATAATATTCGCGTCACAAATGAAAATGTGGTCGGGTATACGTTTTCAAACAACAGACAAATATAATTTATTGTTTTCGACATTTTAAATTTTAACCAGCAATTTGTTTTTGTTTTTTCCCCCATACAGTGTTTGGGGACCTTTATATTATGTACCTATTTTATCATTCCAATTTTGGTCTATTTAACAGTTAAGTCATACGACGGATCAACATACCACGTTCACCAATGTACGTAACTACTTTTAATCTCACCCTGTTACCTACTACCACAAAGATTGAGGTCGACCGAATTTATGTTGACTGTTTTGCAACGTCGGGCATAATATAAGGGACAACCATACCGATCGATTTTCGGAAAGCGCGCGCACCAAACGCACACACACATAATAATCATTAGATGTAGTCATAATTTTTTTCAACACGCATTTACACTTCATGAACAGTGTTCTGGCAAGCATTTTTTTATGATTTATTCAATTTATATTACATATTTTTATGACGGACGCGTTATAAGAAGAGAATGTCTCGCACATAATTCTATATATACATGTATAATTAGGTATATATGTAGAGAGAAGAGAATTGTGTAACTTTCACTTTCAATTCGAAAGGTTGGAACAACAACTGCTCGCGGTAAACATTAAACACGGTTCCCCGGTAAAAACGGGACTAAAAGCGGTGGCGCAGACGAAGACGTTGGAAACGTGACCGGACCACGGATGAGCAAAAACGATGTAATACATCTGAATTTGTTTACCTTCGCATATACAAATGTTTACATTTATTAGATGAAAAACGCCAATGACAAAAATCCCGACCAAAAAAAATCGATTTTATCCTCCCGAGTAAAGCGTAGGTATATACTGTAATTTAATGTGTGCGTATATTTGTTTGTTTGTGTGCAGTATACATTTCGATCGAAAACGCAACGGCCGCCCACGCTCCACAACCGCCGCCCATCAATGTATTATACCGCCACTTGGCCTACCCTACGGCCTACACGAATCCCTACTTATACTCGTAGTATTCACATCGCGGCGACATTCCACACATAGTTATCAAGACATTTTTTACAGAAAATAATTACACGACGACTTGGTTTTATTTTTATACGCATTTACATAACGTCATCCGAAGATATTAAAATATTAATGAAAATATGTGCGTAAATTAACATTAATATTTAATACCCACACAGTCACACGCGCGTCATATGCTCATATGTCATATATAGATATTGTATAACGAGGTTACGAACCTTTGTGAGTCAACAACCAAAACTATTATATTCCAGTCGTCGTCGTCGACGCTACCGCTGCTCTATACAGGGTCAAGGTTCATCGATCAGAAAAATCTAGCATTAGCAGTTAGCACGCACAATGGACTTTGTAAGCACCTCCTTCTCTATCTATCACCAAACCTGGTCTAAAGTTTAGACTCTAAACGACCGTAAATCAAACAATATTCATAAAGGTATGACACCCATTTATTCCTTCGGAGTTGCCTGGTACATGCGTGCAATTTTATTTCATTATTTTGAAAATGAATTTCCACACATGCTAAATGTGTTATAATAAGCATTATTATTATAACTATTACTACCTACATGACTTCAGGATGTTTTCGACCTATTAATACTCTTCTCGGCGAATTTCCATACAATTTATATTATGCTAATCACACAATGCCATTTGCAAATACCACTGCACTCCAACTCGTATAATATACAATAATATAACTCGTATAATAGCTCCCGGTATTAATAAAAAATTTCAATAATATCACGAAAAAAATTGACCTCAAATGCAGAATAACATTTCAAAGTGTTTTGTATACTTGTAATAAATATATTAGCATATTAAATACAATATACTGCCGGTTTTATCAGCACATACTATAGTTGGGTCTCGTCTAAAAAATTATACTATCGGTATTTACTGTCAGTTAATTTTGAAGGGAACTTTGTGTCTGAGAAAAGTGAAAAAAGTAAGAACAGAGCTTTATGAATTGCTACTTCAAAATCAGCATAAACAGTATGTGGTATAAAATTTAAATTTTGTTTATTGCATTCATTGAGAATATATACGTGTAAAAGTTTGCGAATAACAATATGTACTTTTAAAAGGTAGAAACATAATAGGAATATAGTGATTGTTGCGAATAGTACATTGTATAGGAATTTTACAACTTTTAAATGTACCATCAACATAAATTGTATTAGATTTACATAAAAATTTTAAATTTTCAGTTGTTAGAAAAATTATTATATTTTTACATTGTCATTAATTAATACAGTCTTCATGATGTATTTTGAATTAAAATTTAAAATAGTTTAGTGTTTTATGAATATTGCTTAAACTTTTAGGAATATTCGGTTGAATACTTTTTTTATACCATAGTGCTAATTATTAGAGCATATTTTTTGAAATTAAAGTACAATCGTTTTATGTTATAGTTTCTATGTTATAATTTTGTAACTTAGGTGGCCTTTCACAAGGATTTTCTTTTTAAAGAATTACTCACTGTCTGCCTGGTTAAAATATTTAGTTACGATATTATACTAGATATTACTAGTAGTTTTGTCGGTATTGGTATACCTAAACATTGGGTTTCAACGCATATTATTTTATTGCCAGAAAGTACGTAATTCGTATCATATTTGTATTTTAATTATTACGATACTATGATACGATATAAATTATACGCATAAGCGCAACTAGGGTTAAAATTCTGAGGGGGGAGCTGTGGAGGGGCGTTACAAAACTATTTATTTAAAATAATCCATAGGGGACTTATATCGAAATCAATAAAGGACTTTTGTGGGGGGGGGGGGCTAAATCTTAGTCGGGGAGACTAAGCTCCCCTAGCCCTCCCTAGTTGCGCCAATGATTGTACACGGACCCAATTCGAACACATCATTTTATACGCCCGAATCCATTTCGTACAATTAATATTATTTTCGGACTCAACTCGGATGCAGCCGATTTTATAGGCAAGTTCGTTTATGTGTCAACGCGGTCACTGCACAGCCATTCCAGAAGTCGCTGAATTATAAGCATAAAATAGCAGCTGAAGAAGAAGTGTTGTAACGGTGGTTTTTTCACGATGTACCACTCCTCCGAAACCATGGCCACTGCCAGCGTGCAGTTGGATGACATTGGCCCGAGGTCATTACCCCTCAAACGAAACAGTATAATAATATTATTACATAATAGTAATAATAGTATTACGCAGTATTATACCAGTATACAGTATAATAAACTCGAGATGTAAACACAGACGCCGATCGAGAGTGAAGACTGAAGAGGAGGAAAACGAATAGTAGGACGACGGCACACAGAGAAGAGGTAAGACGTAAGAAGTTATTAATAATAACATCATCGCACTGATTTTAAGGTAATATAATATTATAATATGAGTCGTATCTATACTGTATAATGAAAAAAATTAAAACGCACGTTCGGGAGATAAGACAAACAATAGTTATTAGTATATACAAATTGTAAATTATGCCGAACAGTAATTACGTACGAGTGGCATGGTGCAGTATGGATGTGTGAGCGTGTATATGTAAATGTGTGTGTATGTATGTGTATGTATGTATATGTGTACAGTATACACACGTTTCGGTGTGGATAGGTCGTCGTTTTAAACATTTTAATTGGCATAAAACTGTCAATCGTTATCTCTGGTGAATATAATATTATAATAATAAACTACATAATAATAATATATTATATCACTATAATATTATGGCATATTATACGAAAACCGTTTTCTACGACAATGTTATAATTATTTATTAATCCACCTCCTTCCAAAATACCTTCATAAAAACTCCAGTAGTATATAAATATATAATATTAATACTTATATATTGTTATACTCCTCGCGTACAACGAAAAATTTTTATCAGCCATCGCAGTGATTTGTCGCACACAGTACTTTATTTGTACACAAAAGAAATGCATAACTTATGTAACTATAACTATAATATATTACAATAACGGTCTTTACTCTTTTCTATTCGTTCGAAATTTGTTTTATTATTATTTATTATTATTCTTTTCACAACTGCCAAACGGACCAAATATTGCAGATTTCCATTAGTCAATACACGTTTGCTAAAGGTAGGTCGTTACGATCGGCCTGGGACTTTTTACAAACAGTAATGAGCGCTTAAAAAACCACACGAAAATGAGCGAGTAATTAATCTATACGCAATAGGGTACGAAAATAACAAGATCGTTCACAAGGACAGAAATTAAATTGCACAAGATTTTTTTCCGCGTAGTATTTATTTATTAGCATTTATTAGCTGTTGACGAGAATAAAGGTGTACGATGTATTGAATGTATGTTTATTGTTTATTTAAATTGTTTACGATTTAACTCTAGATAATTATAAAACCAACAAAAACTTACAAAACAAAACATTTCATGCGAAATGGTTTTTATTAAATCTATTATATTGTAATCTTTCATAAAAGTTCATTAATAATAGCGATAACCTTTTTCCAACTTCTAGTGAACTGTTCGGTGTGATTTAACTTTTTCACAGCCGGATTGTGTTGTATTATTAAATGCTCATCTCTAATGGGAATTTTTTTCAATGTCATTACGCCGTCAATCGAACTCGCACGACGTTATAATTGCATAAAATAATATAAACGGCAGCTGTCCGATATTACGTGAGAGCAAATGACCGATGGTGAGACGAGAAAAAAACTATAAAGGTATATTATGTAGAGTGAGAGAGAGGAGTAATATATTTATTATAAAAACTATAAATAAATAAATCCTGGCCCAAGTATTAATATTACAATGTTGCAATCATCTGGTATGCGCGCGACCGCCTGAACCAAAGTACGTATATAAGTATATTAAGAGTTTAGATTCAAATTCGTGAAAGTTGTGACGCGTCATGCACCGCCATCGATATACTGAAAAACACACGTCATATCGTCATATCTATCGGCCTTGTGGTAATTTAAGCGATAATGGTCAATACTGCGCCAGGTTTTCAAATACTGTTCCAACCACA
The DNA here is from genome assembly GCA_008086715.1 of Sitobion miscanthi. Lineage (NCBI taxonomy): Eukaryota > Metazoa > Arthropoda > Insecta > Hemiptera > Aphididae > Sitobion > Sitobion miscanthi. Next base: position 8,118,990 of record CM017797.1, read on the forward strand.
TCGTTGTGTAACAACAATATTGTCATTTAGTAAAACAATAGTCAAACGTATGATAATAATATTTTAAGAACGAAATTTTGTCTCCCTAATCGTATTTTCTTTGTTAAAATTCTTTATCAAGACATTCATATTTTATTTTATCATCTTTAATCAATAAAAAATAATAGTTCTACGCGTGTTTCTGTATATTATCAACATGTATATACAAAATATTATGTAGTGTAAATAAATCACTAATCAGAGTAGTTAAGCACACGCTAACATCAACACATCGTTATAATCATCCTATATAAACCGATAGTAATATGCAGAATACACAATGTACGTACAATCTAGAAGAACGTTTATACAGGATTCAGAATGAACTTTGTTTGTAGAACAACTCAGACGGACGTGTTGCCGGAATTGATAGTTAATAAGCTAATATTCTAAACATTAAAACATTAAACAGACGGGTTATTTATTTATAAACAAACGGTTGTATAATAGCGGTAACTCGGATCATTTAACAAATGACAAAAAAAAATTAAACTATACGTGCCAAAAACAATACTGATTTCCTGGTGCATTTTGATTCTTTTTCGATTTCTGTGACAGCCCAGCTCTAACCGTTGGCAATACATTATAGAAAAGATTTTCGATATTTCGATTTTCGATCAAGTAGTAACAACCCACACACGTACGCACGAGAAGTAGGGGTCGATTACGTAACTGAAATTACACGAATTTATACATTACAATGGAACGATAAAATCTTTTCGTCGTCGACAAAAAGTGACTTGGAGAAAACCGTGTTTTGAAGAATGGAAAAAAAAAACTTCTATCCGTGTAAGACCGCCCGCAGTCAAAAGGTTTAAACACCAGTTGTATACATAAAACGTCACCAAATTCGGACGATGTACGCCTTCCACTTATCGGACGGAAAAAAATCCCTATTTTACGATTGTAATAATTCTACTGCGTCGAAATACATTCGGAGCGGATCCCTCTTATTTTCGGATTATAATATATAAAATATATTATATACGGCTATGATAATGAGAACGCACAACTCGGTGCTGTGCTCCCTTCACAATCCACAGAGTACAGACAATCAATGAAACCCTGAGGGAACGCAATACGGTAGCACGGTATGCAGTTTAGCTGTTTTTCAATGGAAATAAATAATACGATATAATATTATATTGTGTGCGATGTGTGTGTAATGATAACAATAATACTATTATGTGACCCGAAAGACGTGCAGGCACCGAAGACGTACATTAACATGATTTGAATTTTAAAAAAGAACTCTACACCTGCAAAGGTGGACGGAAATCGAAACGAGAAATCGTATATACTAGAAATTCAGACCGGTGACGAGGCAAAGGATACTGAGAAGACGATGGGGCGACGTGTACAACAGAAATCCGACGCCGAGAGAACCCAACAAACGACTGCGACGAATATACCGCGCGCCAGACGGGTTCGTAGGTCGACACAATAATAAGATATAATATTATATAATAATATATATCACGTCGTGTGTCGGCGACGGCAACGACAGGGGTGCGCGCGAGAGTGCATTACACCCAGGACGAGCGACGTCCTTGAGCAACCGGTGGGAAGAAGAGGTCACCGGACTCTCGAACCGCCGCAGACAGTTCTTACCCCAACGGTACGCGCACGCGCATGCCGATTGCCGGACCGACCGTGTAATGACCGGTTAATGGTGGTAGTGCCACAACGGTCGTCACAACATTATTATTATAATAATAATGGTCACAATAATCGCCGAGATAATGATTATTGCTACAAACAATAATAACTGTCAACAATGTCGACGAGTGTAGTACGTGTGTATGACGATGTCGTTTCGTGTCGTAACTCTCTAGATATCACCCCGTTTATCGGACGTGTGATTTTCGCAGTTCGTTTCCGTATTCGCGTCCGACACACGGAAAGCATGTACATAATAATATTATTAATACTGATAGGTATAACAATAATAATAATAATAATAATACTAATAATAAATGATAACAATACGGTATTATACGAAACGGATATAATAGTATTATTGTGCGTAGTGCGTAAATAAATGGTGAAAATAAAATATAAACAACACGCACACAGGGGCAGCGGCGTCAGTGTTCTTGGAGGGGGAGAGAGCGAGCACAGTCATCGGCGGCACGGGTCGCCGAACTCGACGGTGTGTCCCGGTGTTGCATCGGCCTCTCTAGATATTCCGTTCAATCCCTACAACAACGTTCTACGCACACACACGCACATAGACGCACAAGTTCAAGAAACTCTAGAGCCGCCGGCAACAACGGCGACAACGACGACGACCACTAGGACAGGACACGACTACGACGAGACCGCGAAGAGCATTATTTATTATTATTGTTACACAGTTGTATATTACACACACGCGCATAACATATTATATTATTAAATGTGGATATTTATAGATGTTGAACGGGACGACGAAAATAAAATCGTATTCGTTCAAATTTTGTGTACAAATATTATGATAATAATATATACCCGTAGGTATGTTGTGTGCGTAGTGCGTACGTGGATGAATAAATTGAAATAATATACGGCATGCACCGCAACATTGTGATTCGAAGAACACGAGGTAAACGGACCATTTAAAAACGATATTAAATCGATTATTGAGTCGTTACGTTTTGCTTTCTACATACGTAATACTATGTGTATAGGTACACGACCCTGGGACGTTCGCCTTCGCCTTAAAAAAAGCAATTAACACACGTCCGCAAGCCACCGCCACACCAGTAATAGCCAGCAGGTACGCTAAATACCCAAGACCCAAGTACACTATGTTTGAGGAAAAAAAGTATCAAAATGCTAGAGGGCTATTGTATTTTGTATACTTTTTTTTCAAGCAGAGGACTTCATTTTGTTAGAAGAAATTTGGTCAAAAATATATTACTTCTGAACTGTATACTGATTTGGAAATATATTTTACCGGAGGAGTATTTGCTTGGAAAGTTAGAAAAGTATTTTGTTAGAAAATATTATTTTATAATCGTATTTATTTGAAACGTATTAGCTTAGAAACGTAAAAATATTTTATCGCTTAGTATGAACTATGAAGCCACGGACCCCTGAATAAACCTTAAATTGGTCCGGGGTCCCCTTTTTTGTAAATATTTACTTTTCGATTTGAACAAATTGATTATCTACCTTTTTCGCGATAATCGTGTTTCAAACGGAATTTAAAACGATTATGAATTTAATAATTTCACAAAAATGAAAAATCAGTATAGTATTACACAACTTCAGACTCCCAACAACAACACGCGGACTATCAATTGGGGACCACTGCCGTAATATACACTTTTAACAGAATATTTTTCATAAAATTGCATTTCCGCCATGATATATTTTTAACGGATTATAATATTAAATTAATATGATTCAAATAAAATACAATCACAACAATATATTGTTTTAAACAGGATATTTTTCAGCAAAAAAAAATGTATGCGTGCCAGAAAAGCCATCTCCATCCCTTATCATAACTGCGGTTGTCGGATTAGGGTTTCAACAAACAGCGGCGACTGCATTATACAATATACACCGTCCAGTTGTAGCAGCAGTAGTGATCGAAATTCCGTTACAGAATAGTACACACGCACGATGATTTTCTTATTATTTTTTTTTGGCCTATTCGAATCGTCCTCGGTGTTAACAACCTCTCGGCGGCGAATTTTACGGTTTCCATATTACAAACGGGCCGGAACAACGGACGTGAGGTGACGGCGGCATCGGCAGTGACCGGCCACCGCCGCCATTGCGTGGGCATATTATATGTATATCTATCTACCTATATCATTATAATTTATAACGCTCCCTCATCTAACAACAACAATAACAACAACACAACAACAACAACAACAACAACACAACAACAACAACAACAACAACAACAACAACAACGACGACGATGATGGTTGCGTCACGGTTTAAGATGCAGGGTTTTCCCGATGTGGTCCATCCGCCGGAGAGATGCGTTGTATTTTTGCGTCGTATAATAAATTATTAATTTGGTACCGGACCCGGCGGTCGGCCTAGGAACGTCGGTGCGTAGAAGTTGACGACGGTAGGACGAGCGGGAAACGCGCGCGCGGGGGACACGTGTTCATAAGTGCCGGCCGGCAATGATCGATACAGCGCATACGCAGCAGCACGCATCGCGTGAGTCCCGTTATTGTTGTTATCTTTCGCTCGTACATTCGCACGTACGACGTACCTACCTATATTTAAAAATTCAAATGCGCTACGTTTAATAAGTACTTTATTGTTATTATTATTATCATCATCATCGTCATTCGGCGTAGGCACGTATAATATACCGGTTGGTTTGCTTTTAAAATTGGAATCGATTTTCGAATGACAGTTAGGTTTCGATTTCGATAGTTGTCCCCATTTTGGCAATGATGGTTTTTTGACAGCGTTTCCGCCATGAAGCGATTTTTTTTTATTCTAAATGGAGAGAGAAAACTTAAATACGCCATTTTTCCTTTGTCACAACAAGTGTGAGTGCGCGCGCGCGAACGCTATCCCGCTCGCTCAGCCGCGTATACTTTATGGCCGCGTTGTTATGGTATTGCGACGCGGACCAGCGCGCACGCCCCGCGCCATCCACCCTCTTACACACGTGCTAGTCTTCGCTCCACGTGCAACGTCGACAGAACAAAGAACATTCCCGGGCGTGCGCAAAAGGGGCCCCTTATTATTCCTCCGTTGTGTCACCTCCGCCCCGCCACCATAATACGACCACTCGTTACCGAAACGACTTGCCATTCCTCCTCCACAGCTGGTATAAACTGAACGGTGACAGAGAGAGACGCCGAAGCGGTAATAACAGTAGTAGTAATGGAAATATACCAGCGCACCGAACAGCGGCCGGGAAGCGGGATAGGGCGACGACAACGTCCGTGGGCCACGTACGAGCGAATTGCATTGCGAGAAATTTCGCACGGATGACGCGCGTTACGGACGCTGCACGTGTCGCGCATTTCATTGCACTTTTTGACGCCAAGGCCACTTTGTCATCCTTTGTTAGTGCGTTGCACGACCGGTTCTCCGACATATTATTGCAGTTGCAGTTGTAGTTGCTGTTGTGTCCGTAAATCTCATTCGATCGCCAGAAAACTGAATATAATGATATTATTCAGCCGGCAGCATTATATATTACAAATAGAACTAATATGGGAAACAATAAAGTATATTATAAAATTATTATCATCGGAGACACGAATTTGTTTACCAAACAACAATATTATTGAGTGTATACTACAAAATATATTTGTTATAATATGTATGTGTCGATGGTCGGAACGCAATCCCATCATAATGTAATAAATAGTATTCGAATTTGACACAATTCACACTATCGCGAAACACAGCATAATGGGATAACCACGATGGGAACGTATGTTTAATGATACGAATCAAACTTTTAGATTGAAACACCGCAAAAATTATCACCACTGGCGTGCCATAATCGCGATGTGGTGGTTGATGCGTGCAGTTTGTGCCGCAGTATATATAATTTATTTAAATAAAACCGACAACTAGTAGATTGGAAGTAGGAAAAGCGTGTAAAATGACCAACAGCCATCGGGCTTTTTGGGGGACCACCCGTTCCCGTTACGAAACTACGAGAATACACGAAGGTCAGCGGAATTTTTTTCTATTCATCATCGTTTTTTTTATTTAACACTATTATTAGATTATTTAATTTCGTCAAAATTAGACGGACACGGATTATAAAAACGCACCACAAGCGTGTAAACATAATATATAATAATAATAATAATAATAAAGGCGTAATGCGCACGTGCACCACCGCAGCTAGTGCAGTTGCGAAAATTGCAAGGCCAAAGTTGCAACAAAAAGAAAAAAAAATTACATGGAACCGACACGTCCAAGGACTTTCTGACACACGTTGCAGCATGCAATCCGACACTCCAGTGTCCCCTTCACCACCGCCTCATTGTCAGTCGGTGCATACACGCACACAATACATTTTTTTAAAATATTTATTTTTAATAACGCGGAGGTTTTCCAAAGAGGGAAGATGACGATGAGTGTAAAAAGAATATTAAGCTACTGCGTCGTAATTCAAAAACGTAAACAGCTGTTTTTGGGGGGAGCGGCCCAAAACCTACGGAGGAGATATTTAAAAAAAATAAAACCGGTCTTGTCGGGGTGAAATTCCCAGACACAGCCAATCACCACCAATCCCTCCAGCGGTCGGAGGAAATATATTATTATAATATCTATTAGGTACTCCTGTAAAATGCTACTCTCAATGTACCTCTCGGAGGTGGAAAATAAACAGACTTCTACATACATATTGTTAGACACGAACAAATGGATGCATAGAATAAGGATTGATGTATAGTCGCTAACCATATAGTATATTGTATACCACGATTATCTACCTTCTGGGTACGAATTTGCTTCATGTGTATGTACCACGTTATCCGTGTATTGAGGATAACACTATAACTGCAGTGCTGTATACAGAGCTATTTACGTATTTGGGGATGCATCATGCATATGATATATCTATGCAAATGAACACGCGAGTACGTACTTCAACATAAATTTAAAATTTTCAAGTTAATAACTATATACATTTAATGATACGCCTCTCTCGTCGTGGCCATTATATTATATGTGTTCGCATTCTTTTAACGAGCGATTGTAAACGTAACAATACCTCTCACTTTCTCCTTCCATTCGAATCTCAATTTTTATCAATCGACCGTTTATCATAATATTTATAAATATTACGAGGAAAAACGATTTCTTCGGCGGCTTCAGGATGAAAGCTATCGTATTGAATGTTTGTCTAACAAATAATATTTTATTATATATTTGTTTTGTTGCAACTGCTATAGGAAGTATAGGTATAGGTACTTATATCGTGTATGATGCATTAATACATATTATAAGACCTTTGCATAGTTTACATAATATGTATGCCTGGAATAATTGTATCGAAGGTTTTCCCACCCCCGTGGCCATAGCAATTATATATTTTAGCATAATAATATATACCTATTTAAAATTTAGGGAATACAGAACAGGGTTGTAAACTTTACTCTTGTACGCCGTATTTCATGAAAATATATTTTCATTAAAAAAAAACTTTATTAAATGTTATTGATACTTATAAATATTAGATAATAGATCAAAATATGAATCGGTTATTATTGAACTAGCCTATAACACATTATTATCAAATTAAGTGTATAATATAGAGAACATAAATTACTTATAATATCCTAGGTTAATGTAGATGAAGTTAATTATTATTTGTACACGAAACCATTAATGTCTGACATAAAATATAATATACACAAACACTAAGTATAATTATAAATAAATAGCTACTTGCTGTTATTTGAATATAAAAAAAATATATAAATTTGCTTATACTAGTAAGAAATATTTTTAAAAGATACAATAATCTCAAAACTATTTATTCGGTGTATGAATACCGGCTGATGGTTTTTATTTGATTAGAAAAAGTTATTCGTATTCAAGTCAAATTGATTAGATGTAAAACTTTAATTATTTATCGTAATACGACAGTTATTGTTTAAAAAATAAATTTATTCGCCTTCCGGTAATGATTTATGATTGCGTTGGTGCAGTGCGTGGGCGGAGAAACAGTCCACGAGAGAATAAAGTTAACAAATTAAAATTATCGTCACGGCTTACAAGCACCCAACTGAAAATTGTAGTAGATATCTATTACTAACGGATCAGCGCACTTTCGGGGAAAAAAACCTACAGTACTACCGTAATTATTATTATTATGTACACCTAGAAAATTTTAGCTATTGAATAAAAAATAATTAAACAAAATAATACCTACACTAACACCAGAATCAGCATGCGAAAAAAAACAAAGAGCGGATTTTTAACAAGCTGACAGGGGCGTATCCGTTTTATTAGTTTTATATTTCACATATTATCTCTTTTCGTTCGAATTAATGTAATGTTAATATACTTAATAGTACGTACAACGTACACACATATTATACGCATATTCAGGCCCATTTTAGAAAGGAGGAAATATATAATGACGGTCCGCGCGTGTATATACGGATGGACGATGATGGCTATCGGGGCAATTATTCTAAACATTCATCATAATATACCGAGCACAATCGTATCGACGTGAAATTTAATTTTGACGAGCAACGTAGAGATGGTATACGAATTTTCTGTATTCTCAACGAGGGATACGTCATAATATTAAATGAAGTGATACTTTTAGATCAAACTTTAAAATATGCCTGCAGCGGCGTTCTATATATACACATTCGCATATAATTCTAAATTAATATAAGCACCTTTCGCGATGATACGGTGCCAGTGTGTATAATCACTATAATAACGACAATTGAAAAGTTCGTAAATACGCGACGAACTATAATATTATAAACACCAGTTTTTGAAAATATGAAAATATGATGTGAAATGCCACAATTAAACCATTGAAATCTTTGAAACAATATTTTTCAATTACATAATAATAATATTATGTGTAAGTTTCAGGATACACTAAACATAGTAACATATAGTGCTACTGACCTTCTTTCGCTTGGGCACGTCTTCGAAATCATCGTCGGTCAGACCGATACCTTCGTCGACGACCGACGGCAGGCCGCGTCCGCTCCAGGCGGCCGAGGAACTGGACTCGCTCAATGGTGGTGACGGTGAGCTACGACATGAAAAAGCTCCTTCGCTGGACGTGGACGGGCTGGTGGACAGCGACTCGGGTTGTTGGCAGCGTGTGATGCGTCCTGAGCATAATTTGCAAAAAACTTTGTTGTAATTTTTAAAAAAAAAACACGAAAAAATCAAAAATAGCGAGTATAATATATTATTACAGTCGCACACCGGTCAGAAGGTGGTGCGTGGGGGGAGGGCTGGGCGAGCGCAAGAAAATTCGCAGAGACCAAGCGCGCGAGACGGGCGGGCGCTCGCGGGCCCCCACGCAAACGCCAGCCGTTTCCGACCGAAAATAAGCTCGTAGGCGGCCGTGACGTGACGTCATCGAATGACGCTAGTGCCGATACGCGGGGGCGGTGGGTTACTGCTGCTGTCGTCAGGTGGTGAATCGTCGTAGTAGGTTGTAGCGAATTGAATAATAATAATAAAAAAACACGACGTATAGGTACGCATATTATTATTAACACTCGTGTGTTTGTGCAATTGTGCGTGAGCGCGTGTGCGTAAGTCGGTTCACGCGCACAACAACAACGATTCGTCCTTGTGTGAGCGCGAACGTGAATTTCACTGTTTTTTATAGTTTTTGTTTTTAAACCTTCCTAACATTTCGAACAATCGAAATTTGTTTGATATTTGTCAAACGATAGTCATTGTACTTATGTATACGATCGAACTGCACGCATTTCGTACGTGATGGACGTCGACAATGACGCGATTATAATATTATGTACTTTATGAAAAATCATTAATACGACGTCGGCAATGATGACGTCGATTGCGGGTGTTTTACACGCGATTGCCGATTTCCGGATTAAAATCATCAAAGTTGGAATAATCCACCTAAACTTTACGCGATGCCACTGTATAATGCATAATATTATACGTCTCAGAAATCTCATATCGGTCGTCATTGAGATAACGGTCGAGCGATCGAGTGGTGCATACAAAAGTTACATTTGTTATTGAACAAGTTCTAAAACGATCAAACTAATCTCATTATAGAATTATAATATTCTGTTTATGTGCTGCACTTATATAAATAATTATGCGATCGCGGAGTGCCGGTGGCGATTATGCAGTAAAAGCGTGTAAATATTGGCTGTTAGTGCAATATTTAATAAGCACGTGCAGCATAGTAATGAGAATCGACCGATAACAAAATGTTCTGTCGATGTAAGACACAACGTTGTTTACTTTACAGGTACTGAGGTACCACAAGAATCTTACACACACTTACAATATTATCTTGTAAGTTAATATTGAAGACTATAATCCGATGTTAAATCTTTAAAGATGAAAACTTTTGATCGATAAATAAATTTTACTGCAAATAATAATTGATTAAAACCGTACGTTTCCAATGTTGTTTGGATGAGGAATATGATACATTTTACTTTTTAGTGATATTGATTGAATTCATTTTCGAAGATAAAATGTACACTTCTTAGTTAGGTTCTTATTGTATTTTCCCCAGATGATCAGTCACGAACATGGCCTTTCAGGATGACGGGAGTGGAGAGATTATCAACCGGGTTATCATATGAAGTATAATAATATAATATTATAGGTACCTATACCATTTTAGGTCGTGAAAACGCCATTCACGGGGATAGAAAAAATTAGAAGTTTATTGCGCAACGCCATCGTGTATCTCTATATATGTACATTGTACACGGGTGTGGGGACAAAGCGTACAGTAACTATAACTGTTGTGCACTAGTGATCGTTATACAACACCGTTTCTGGTTAAAAAAAAAACTATTTCTATTTCCTCCGACGCGCAAGACCAAAGCTGCGCGAACGTCTTGTAGTCGCGTTATTATATAATAATGAGTGAGTGTTATTCAGACACAATTTTTTGGACGAATTCCTCCTTCTCGTAGTATCATATCTGCGTGTTGCGCGTGATTTGTAGTATTAGTGCATTCGGAAGAAATGACGGATGCGTCACACACTCCGCACGTAGTACGTACACGTTCAAAATATTTTTAACTAAATAATGATGAATCATATAATATAATAGATATACCTATATTCTATAAGTCTGGAAACTATGATATTCATTGGGGTGGGGGCTTTGCTATAGTAATTTTATTATTATGAATTAACGTTCAACGTGTGCGCATAACATACATCTGCCGTTCAGGCGAAAATTATGTGTCACGACTCACGAGTGCCGGCCGGCGACACAGTTTCCGAGCGTGGTCCGTCCTTGTCACGTCCAATGTCGGGCGTTTCGCGCTACTCGCGCGCGTTGGCGGGGCGGGCCGGTGCAGCAGGAGCGCGAGACCGGTTACACCGCGGCGGGCGCGCGCTCTTCGCGTCCTTAACACTGCGTCCCGGTTACGAAATGCCACATAAACGTGTACCCAAGCGCGCTAGCCGAGTCACCACGGCGGTACAGCGCGCGCTGCATAGAAAGCTGGCTTTTCACTTTTACCATTATCATATCTAGGCCACAGTTGGGCAACTCTCTATATAATAAAAATAATAAAACGCGATGGAGAATTATTATTGTTGTTGTTGAGTAACAGACGGCTTGGCAGTGATAAGAACTCCACGCGCCAGATGGTGGCGGAGGTTCAACCGTGCCTCGATCGGCTTGCACAGCGTTTTTTAAATAATACCATCGATTAGTACCTATAATATTTATAAATAATAATACAATATTGACGACGCGGCTAAATAAAAACCGCAAACTCGATCCCATATTATATAATATAATATATATATATAGATATGTGCAGGGTCAAGTGCTTTAAAGAAAAAAATTATCGAGTGCGATACGAAATTCAATAAATTTTAAGATCACTGATACACGCGTCGGCCGTAAGACGTGCAAATGCAGTGTGTGCGTGTAACGCCCGAACCCGGTCAAGTGTTATACACACCGCCGCCCGTTATAATTTATACACGCGACGACCGGATCGTTTAATAATTAGACGTGCGGCCAAGTGCCCCGTTATACACACATTACGCGTAATACATAATATTATATCGGACGACGGACGTTACACGATTACGGTTTTTGCGTTCGATGCTTATATATTAAACGTGGTTTTTCTTTGCGCATTGCTGCTGCAGTAAGGCATTATATATCTATACCACCCATTTATTGTGTATATATGTATATTATATTATAGGTACACCATACTCCGCTGCAGCAGTGGTCAAATCAGAGGTCAACGCACCGCCGCCGGTTAAAGTACATATTATTATTATTTTTTTTTATAGGTATGTGCCATGGCAGTGCGGCGGTGTCAATGCACCGTAAAACAAAAAACAAAAACACGCACGAACCACAACGGCATCCCTGCGACGCAACACATATATGGTATATTATAATATTATAGTGGGCGGCAAACAAAATCGCGTTGATTGCATGTTGTAGCTTCCTGTGCGTAGGTACAGCTGTATACCTAAATATATAATATGCAACATAATGTGTAGCCGGCGTGCCACCCTGTAACACCTGAAGCGCGGAGTCAATAAGCGCGATAGTCGTATTGCCATTATACATGCATAATATTATAATAATATTATTATTACGCCCCCTCCCGTATATTCCATTGTATATTATACGAAATACCTAACTACAACGGTCGCTGCTTTTTAAATCGTTTAATTAATGTTTAGGTTTTTTGGACACGGCGCGATATTGTTGCAATGTGAAACCGTAGAGAAAGGACGTTGCAGAGCATGACTGAAAGTGAAATCCCGCGTATCAACTTCCCCTCCATATCGTATACAATATTATATTATATATAAAAATATCATTTCTCCCCCTATTCATGTACATATACATTTATTATATCGCGCGACTGTACGTATAACTATTTTATCGCCGTGTGCAATCAACAACCCCCCGCCCCATCATCCAGGTCGAGTTACCGACTGCGACCGTTTTACCGAAGATTTCCATTGGGTTTTCTCACGTCCGGAACGCACAAAAAATACAATAAACGGATTCGGGTGAAAGTGCCCGTATGGTAATATACAACGATACACGGAATCGAAAACAATAGCGATTTTATTTAGCTCCGAATGCGATTACGAAAAATATACCGACATACGATCGGTGCAAAAAAGTGCACTTAATTCAATACCGACCTTGTATGGACGGCGAGTGGGGACTGCATGACAGGCTCATCAACACCAAGGCCGCGGTACACTCTGTCATTTCTTCCTCTTTTGGTTCATTATCGTCGTCTTCATCTTTCATTTCCTCTTCACGGGATTCGTCCAAATCTTGGCTACTGCTGGGTCGACGTTTTCGGGACCTGTAGAAATCAGAAAAATCATCAATTTTAATTTCATTGCTAATATTATTAATATAGTACTTAGCGCCATTATTATTAAATAAGTAATAAAAAATAAACAAATAGACTATATCAATAAAAATTCTTCAATAACAACAACATTTTGATTACATTTTAAGATTTTAACCTCAACCATAATATCATGGAAGGTCAGGGTAAGCAACTGGATTCACACCTGGTCTACGAATTCTATTTTTAAACATCAAGGATGACGGAACTAGGTAACAAGTGAGGGTATATTTTAATTCTAATTATTACTATCAAGGTTTAAATTTAAAGCAATGTATTATATAATATTATAAATATATTATGTAAGTATTATCTATCTCCCGAGCTCTTCTGTATTATAAATTAAACTATTATTTCGTTATAATTCGAGCTTAGTTAATCTGACTTTCTAATTTTGATAAATTTTGTCGGGTATCTAGTCCAATTTTTAATATTGCTTTTCTACAAGTACCACAATTATTAGTATTATACTATTGTCCGATACATCAACCGGATTTTCAATACAGAAAAAAAACCTATTAAAATGTTGATCGCCATCAATGTAATTTTATTTTTTTTACATTACACATGCAAATATGCAATCGATAAGTTTAATGCAAACAAGTAACAACAACCAGAGAAACATATATGTAAACAAACCCATACGGAATAACAATCATATAACACCAGTACTACAGATATTACCCGATACACACTGTACATAATATATATTATGTTATACATTATACCTATGTAAATAAACCTCCATTATTGCGTAATTTAACGTAATGGCCGAGTGATTTTATTTGTGCAATTACTATCTGCAAATAGTAAGTTTATTGATATATATATATATATGTATAAACTAATTATATTCCCCTCGTATGCCGGTCCCAAAGTGTTCCGGGACATATATAATATATAATTATGGAAAAAAACCAATAACAATACAACAATGTTAAACGAAGACAATTTTCTCGGATATCACCACGCCCGACGTGACTGAAAAAGCAATAAGTAGGCCAAAACTACAATAACAACCGTCAGCAGTTTGACTCTCATTCATGGTCGCTGGTGTAACCCACACCATTATATAGGTACTACAATATATTCTTTAAAAATCTTGTCGTGTTCGCACTCCGTGCACCTGCGTCGGCGAACAACCTTGCGAAATCGTATTGAACTTGATTGTTTTTAATTTGTGTACGCGTATGCATGCAGTGAAATAACCAGATTTCATAACATATTGGTCACATAAAGGCCGCGACCTAGGGTACGGTTTATTTTTTCACACAACATTGTAACTGTCATTCATATTAAAAAAAAAAATGACGGTGAAAAGCGCCGAATTTGATTTTCACGTCGCCGCGTAATATCTATAATATATGAATTAATCAAAGCATTCAAAGCCAATTTGGATAACAGCATAAACAAAATACCTGTAGGTAACTAAAATTTCGTTATATTTCTTTTGCATGTGGGAATACAATTTATTATTAATTTTTGTCGTTAAATAAAAAAAAATGTTGACGAAAAAACGTGGACAGAACACGCCGATCAATAATGGAATCTACTATTATAGTGCCTATATTATTTAATGGGCCTACAGGCTACGACAAGGACGCGGACCTTTTACGGCACAGTGGCGTACCGTATTCGGATAGTGTGAGCCTATATAGCGTGTATGATGACATGATGTACTATATAACGCTAAATTTAATACAACGCTTTATATAAATACATATTTGCGACACAAGTACTGACAGTGCACCGGTTCTAAATGATTTACCGGCTTACAGCAGTAGAACATCGGCAACATGGCAAGGTCGTTCGTATGTCAACCGACCTTGAATAAAAAAAAATCAGCTGATCCGAGGGCCGCTATTTCTTTTTATTATGTGTTTTTTTTTTTTTGTTACTGTACACCTCCTCTCCGTGTCTCCAATCACCGCCCGAAATACACGCATGTTTTAATAATCTGAAATACGGTTTTACGATGGAACACACAACAAGGTCTACCGGACACAATTTGCATCACGTGAAGGGGGACCACCATTTAAAATACAGAAGTTTATACCTATTTGCAATAACGATATAATATTACGTCGCGTTTATATCGTTTGGGCGTATATGCTACCATGTCGATACACACTTGCGCGGATGTCTGAGAGACAGACGTGCAATCTGTATCGGAGAACGGGATACAATGTTTTTTAAACGACAGATTATGCAGTCTCGGAACCGGAACTCTATTAATGCACATTTTCTTATATACTATTAACCCGCCCGTGTGAGTAAAAGTGAATGGAACTATGCGTGCGCCGAGCGGCGGTGTTGTCGGCACCACCGATGTTATACCTATAGTATTATCGAAAACCGACGGAAACTAATTTAAAGACGTAAAATAGTTTTCTTCGTCCCACGCACATCGAGATGGGAATTTAGCGGAGAAATAAATTTAATACCAGCAGTATAACGAGAGAAAACACCGCGCCAAATACCGTAACTGTATTCTACAGAGCAGATAGTTTTCATTTTCGTATTGCCCACCCTTTCCTTTTACGTTATTTTTTTTCACTCGAACTATTATTATTATTATTATTATTGTGGCATATGATATGTATAATATATTAATACCATACAACTAATGAAAACAATAAATAAAATTCGTACGATAAGCCCAGCCCACACACTCGCATGCTCCATCAAAACATTTCATGTTTACATTTTATATTTATGACACTATATACAGGACGATTTTTATTATTTTTCAACTAAAAAAAAAACTATTTTATTTATTTACCTGAGTACTTACAATCTACTATTATATAATTGCTAAACCATCAATAATTTTCTATTTATAGTGGAAACTGATGCCCGATTAACAAATACGACACCATGCCAAAATAAGTGTACATTTATCATGTCCCAAACGAGTGTCAGGGATCCTGGCACCTCTCATTTAAATAACCGACAGAATTCAGAAGTGAAATGTTGAACTATTACAATGATTATGTTTAACGATATTTTCGGGCTATTGAACTGCTCTATTGTCTTCGTCTTAACTTGTAAGTACATTTTTTATCTCTGCGTTATCTCTGGTTGTATTACGTTGTTCTCATTATAAAATAGCTATCGAACCACACAGAACCACAAATATATATGTTATGCCTAAAAGAAATTTGTTTACTCGAGATCGTTATGTCCAATTGTAGTATTATCAACCAACCAAAGGTTAACCGAAAAAGAAGAAGATATATATGAAATCGCATCGCAATATTAATACAAAAAATCCGATGGAAAATTATAATTTTAATCTAACTTATTTTATACTAACAAAAACTTACCCGCTGATTTCTACAGCATTCTGAGAGGACGAACTACGTTTCCTGTCTGACATGTCTGCCAACCTAGCGAAATCTGTATCCTGGTCCATTAGCCGTGCCGATTTTCTAGATTCCAACACGCGAACATCATCCAATTTCTTTATTACTTCGATGGACCCCTGTAAAAGAAAACAATGGTAAATGGTGGTTGTAAATAAATTGCCTTCGGTAAGGGTAGAAGATGGCTATAATCAAAAATGCATAATTTGCTGGTAGCTGCCGGTAATTATGTATCTTACATTTAATAAACAATAATATAGTCGCAATGCTTTCACTCCACCCGCAAGACCGGTTCGTTTCCTTGTGAAATCGGCGAAATGCATACTCACACACACCCATGTCTCAAAGTTCGCATATATGAAATAATTTTATTTTTCATAAAATTATAAGGAAGTAAAAAAACGAGACGAGTTTTCAGTGGCTTTTTCTATAAACTCAAGGCTCAACATTTTTTTAATGCTTGCAACCGGTTACCACAATGGTGCAAATTACAAGAAAACGCACAAGTGAGGTATATTATAGGTATACTATGCGATTTTCCATGGCCCGACTAGATGACCCGGATTGTAATTCAAGCCTGCGATATCGGTCGCGCACACGCCGCGGCAAAGTCAAGGTCAAGCACAACGCAGTATGTGCATTATTATCTGTACTATATATATTATTAATAAATAATAATAGTAATAATCCTCGTAATAAACATATAAATATAGTACCTAATCGGTTAATCATAATAAAATAGTAAATATTAAATATGCACACAGTTTATTGCTCAAGTTTCGATAACGCGCGCTATCTACGAACTTTTCCCACCTCCGTCAATAGAGCGAATTGTGGTTACGAGTTTCCAGCCGCCAAGTGGTACACAGAAGCGTGCGGCGGAGGCGGTGGCGTTGTGAGGGGGGACGTGTTTGACGCAATTACGATGTCCTTTCGCCAAATCGCGTTCCAACGGAATGTCGCGCACGCTCGCGTACGGCAGGAGAAAGGTATATATTTTTATTGTATACGTGAATATTATATTATTATTGTTATACACACACCGCGGCGGTGATTTGTGATGTAAAAATATAATAATAAAAATGAGGTAGAAAGTATAAGGACCACCCCCTCTCCATGTTGCATCCCGTTCACCCAACTGGTTTCAACTGCGCAGTGAACGGAACCCGCATCGACCCGCGGACACCGCATTTATAGTATAATATTATAATACAATTATTTAAATAATATAATATTTCAATATTTGATTTCAACACTGGAGAAGATGAGTTTCCCACACGGGCTAACGCGTTACCTAAAAAAAAAACACTTGAAAACAATATTCGAATCTGCGGTTCTCAAAAAACCCCGTTTCTGTCGGTTTTTTGGAAGGTCAGAAACTTGAACAACGTCGTTGACAACAGTACGCTCAGTATGTGACGTCTGGGTGTCAAAGGGTGAAAAATAAATAAAATTCCCTAAATGCCACCAACGGGAGGGGTTTCGACCCCGTTGAACAGCAGCTGCCAGCTGTGGCGTGACAGCAGTCGAAAAGGAGATTCCCTATCCGTGTATAATACGTATACAACACGTCAGATTGATACGTATGAATATTATTCAAAAAACGTCATAGTACGCTGATCCCGCTACAGCAGCCGGCCGGCCTCAACGGTAGGTTGGCAACCGTGTCGCCCGCGCATTGCATATAGTAACCACCGCCAACCCGGTGAAATTGGCGTGCCTACGCGGAAAACTGCTGCGCCGCGGATATTTGAGTTCCGTGTACAGGTAACAATTAACAACGGGTAGGTTATTATAATATGCCACCTCGGTTTTTATAAGCACGAAACGCATTAAAATCGCACGGTCAGCCGTGCACTCGCGCCGGCCGGCAACAAGTAACCGGCAGTGGACGCGGGCCAGGGGAGCGACCGAGACTAAAGAAAACATATCCGTTTTGGCGCCAAACACACGGGCTGTCCCGCCGCTATAAAACGCAAACGAGACAGATCGCTTTCTTTTGGTAATACGATCGTTTTTACACAGACCGGCGTAATCGCTATGCAAAGTCGGCAACTATCTCTACAATTCGAATTTATAATTATATTATTATATCCGCTGTCATTCAACACTCACCTCGTGCCCGTGCGGCATTATGGAAACGCGCACTTCTTCAGTGTCCGGTCTGTGGACGACCACGTCACCGCATATCTCGCGACCGTTGAACGTGATGTACACCCGCTGACCGGCCATCAGTCGGAGGTCGGACAGCGTCTGGAAACCGGGGCCGACCAGCTCGGTGGCCCGGTACTCACGCCGGCTACCGGTTCCGTCGTCGAACCGTATTGAATATCCGGTCTCAGAGCCGTCCGCGGCCGTCTTGACCGCGGCGATGATGCCAGCGCACAGCTTGCCATCATCGCCGGACGGCGCGCAGACGCGCGTTCCTATGATGGACCGCTTGGCCAGCCGTTTACCGGCGCCCGGGATCAGCCCGTTCCTGTGCCGCATCGGGATCGCGAACGAAGCGTCCAGCTTGGCGGTGTGGTACGACGTGATTGATCGATATCGATTATCGCGCGTAAGCGCGATCAAGGAAACGGGCGGGGAAAAAATTAAACACGAAACAAAATATGTACCGGCGTCACTCCCGTACAATATCAGTCGACACTCACGCCACCATCGTACCGATTCACAAAATTATAACAGCACATTTTTATCTGCCAAAAAATAGTTTAAGAAAAAAAACTATACTATATAGTATATAATATAATATAGGTATTAATAATTACGTTTATATTCGCGTTATTTAAATAGCACAGATTGAAATCGCAAGAAAAACGCTGAAGTTTTTGAGCGGCGATTTTTTCAAATTGTTTTCGCACGAATGTTTTATTTTTGCGAATTTGAGTTCACACGGAATACACAGTCGACGGGGAAAACGACGACGACGACAACAACAACAACAACAATAATAATCGGTGATTTGAGGCTGAACAGCCGAACAGCGAAGAACTACCGGCTACGACAAGACGTAAAACGGAACTATGGACGTGGTTTGGCACAAATGTTCAACGCCACAGCTGACAATGCCGGTTGCCGGTATCCGCGCAGTGATACCAATTTACCGTACCCTATCGACCCGGTTTTGCGTTCTACGCTTTATTATTATTATTACTATTACGACGCGCATCCTGAATCCGCTTCTCGTTCACAAAGGAAATCAACACCGATTTTCTGCTGTTTTTCCATGAAATATGATATATTCGACATTTTCTTTTGTCCACAAATCTGTATTGGCTTTTGATTCGGTAGCAAGTGCAGCCGCGGTCTGCGTAATATTACAGATATTGTGTTTTTGGTTCACATTAATGACGTCATCACTCTCGTATTATAGAAGTTTTATTTTTTATTTGCGTCGTCATTGGTATTTCCAATAATAATAATTATTGTTGTGTATTGTATTATTTTATGCAATACACTTACACAAGTTAGTAGCTTACAACTTACAACAACATATCAATAAGTTATATTATAATATTATCTAGATACATTATATCCAAATGCATTATACATAATGCCATAATATTATTTATTATATAGCTGGCTGCAGCCTGCTGGTAAGGATATGACATTATATTCCTGAGAACATCACTCTAAAGCCCCATGGTTGATGCGAAATAAATAATTGTGAAACAATGACACGGGATTGCCTTACCTAGTTACCTATCAAGTATCAACAAGGATAATTAACCTATAGAAAAACTCCCACAACAACCAAAATAAAACAAAAAAAGCTCATCATTACAAAATTAGCTAAAAAGTCTAAATCTAGGTTAAAACCATGCCTACCACAAGACATCTTTCTAGAAGACCAATCGGACAACTAATAAAGAGGATATTTTTTATGTTCATTTGTAATTATTGAAAATTATTGTAAACTTATAACATTGTAAAAACAATTGGGTTGTTATAAAAATATTCGTGTTTGGACGATCAAAGTCGAATAATTTGTTACTAAAACGAATGGTAGTGTATAATTATATTTTTACTTGGAAAATAATGTATATGAGAAACAAGCAATAACAATAAAAAGTTTAGATTTAGATTTATTTTTCTACGTATTTGTTACGGGTTGTAGTATTAATATTACGTTTATGTGCATAATGTTACAATACTATAATAACGTGCATAATGCTATAATATATTATATAATATAAGTACATGCATTATTTTGTGCGAAATGTTAAAGGTTGTCAAAGTTAACTAAAGTTTTTAAAGCATTTAAATATTTTAATAGTAACTTTTTCAAAATGTTCACTATAATATGAATAGTCGGACTTTTATCTTCTATCATCGTGTATATATAATTTTTTATTAAACAAAGTCCGCGGTAACTGTGGCCATTGGACTGATATATATAATTGTAATTATAAAATTATCCTTCTATCCAACTTTAAAAAGAATATTACAAAAATCTGAACAAATAATGCATATCATTGTTTTTTTACTTGATTTTAGTATTTATATTCTTTTATAAGTAAAAATCATTTATATTTAAAATTGTTTGATAGAATAATATTTATTGAAATTGTCAATTCAAATGTTAAGCTAAACAATTATGTTAGTCCACCTCGCACTAATCTCCTGAATTAAAAAAAAGCATTTATTTTAGTAAGTTGTGTTATTAAAAAAAACTGTTGCATAGGCATAGTGATTTTTAATTGCTAAATATAAATATAATAGAAAAAATAATTCTGAATAATATGCATAAATTTACATTTACGTGTGATATGTAAATAAAATGAAATGTTAATTCAATGAATACCTAATTTAAAACTCCACCTGTAACGTAATAGCACTCCTTTAAACAGTCCACCGCATTTATTTTATAATACAATAATATTTTAAAACACCCAAACCCTATAGGTAGGGAGGCAGTATAGGTAAATAGAAATAATAATAGTTATAAGCTTATAAAAATTACAATTATAGTCTAACAAAATTATATCAAATTAAAAATGATTACACGTAGGTATAGATACAATGATAGAAATAAAAAGATACAACACCATTTTAACATTGACAATAGCTGCTGATAAAATAATGATTGATGTTTTTAATGATTTGGCATTGCCATTATACAAGCACAATTTATCCTTGTTTATTTAACGTAAAACAAACAACAATAATATAATCACCCTGCGATTCATCTTTCATGATATTTAGTATCGTAGAATTATTCAACAGAATAAACTAAAATCAACCTATAAAATGATGTGTTTTACTTTTTTTTTTTTTACTTTATAGATATAGCTGACATATATAGGCTATATGTATTCATTTATATCGAAGTTTCCACCTAGGAAACAATCTAAATCTATATTATGCTTTCAACGTTAATATTTTTGTAATACGCTTTGAACCCGTAGTATATAAACTATAAGGTGTAATTAAGTCCCCACCCAAACGAAGGTGAAACCCAACAACATAATGGGGCTTTGGAATATTTTTTTTTTGTCTTAAAGCTTTCCATCAACGGCACGCAAACCACATGCATCGACAATGCTTATTGTTTTACTGTTTCTAAAAGCACTGCACACATACATACTTTATATGATATTACACGTAACAAATATTCTAAGGTTATTGGTATTGTGTTAGATTTTTTTCTAGAAAAATTCTCATTTGGAATCTCGTTTACCCCGCACAGAACAAAAACTGTGTAGTTCTATACATTTTATAGGAAAATCATTGTGTTTGTCTTGGTGCGGAATAACAGGTCCATGTAGACAACAGGTCTAAAGCGCATAAGTTCGTATTCTTTTAGCAATTATATAATTAATAAATAAGTAATTAACGCACAAAACATAACGATCGGAGAACTAGCCGCTATTCGCTAATATATATCGCTATAATATTTTGTCATTTCTTTTACACGTATATTAACAATTATATTTACAATGATATAACCTCTGGTAAGCCGTCACTGTAAACGCCAGAACACTGTACATGCAGACATGCAGTCGTTCGAGTTTACGCTAGTACGGTATACGGTACCTATACGGTATATTTAATATATGCCGCGGTATTCACTGTGTCCAACACGTTCTTCCGTAATATTATATTATATATTTATACCTGCATTATAATCGTAATATATTTCATACAATATATTACATGTTTATAATACTCATATAGTGATCGAACAAGCTAAATAATGTTGAAATATTCTGCGCAGTTGTTTGTTTATGTTTAGTTTTGATTTTCTTGTTCGCCTGCATCGATCGCGTTTAATGTGGTACAAATTGTACACTTAATATAATATAATATAAATATACAATATTATATAATATAATATAGATATACAATATTATACATATAAATATTATAATTTTATATATTATATAATAAACAACAGCTACCGAATTTAATAGGAGTGGGACGGGAGTTGGAGAGATTGACTCTCCGCGAGCCATTTCGAGTCCCCAAATCTATAAGTTGATCGTTTCAATTCGTATTTTTGTTTTCAATATTATGATTCCGTAACATTAATAAAATGGTGTGTACGGTTGATCCACGTCACACAGTGAGAGTGAGAAGGGGAGTGACTGAGTGAGGGAGAAGCATCCCGGCTTTATAGTGATTTATGTAATTATGTATTTATGTGCAAGATAATATAATAACATAATGTCATAATGTATACACGATAAATACAAATCTATAATAACATAACATAAAATATTAAAGTATTACAAAGATTACTACAAATGCTGTGGTAAATCAGCGAGACATAATTTTGAACTTTGGGATGTTCAAAAACTTCATTGTTGTCTTTTGCCGTCTTATATACAAATATAAGTAACATAATATATATATATATATATGTACTACTTATACCTATGTATATCGACATCGTGACTGACACACAATCTGCGTGTAATATAAATTCGTTCCTGCGTGTATTACATCTGTATGATATATTATTATTATATGTATATAATATATTATACACAGTGCGGAGCAACGTAACAGACGTAAGACCGACCACCGGGTACCGGAATGACCCACTTTTCGCGGTCAGAGCGAGAGCAAAATGTCCGTCGTGACCGGGTTTTATGTGTTTTGCAAACGGGTCAAAAGAGCCACGGCGAACAAAATGCCAATATATAATAATATAATATAATATAGTGATAATAATAATAATAATAATACGGTAAACCGAAGTGAACCGTGTATAGTATATTACTAGCGGAACGGACGAAACGTACCTAAATGTAGCCATTTATATGCCTATTTTATAAAAATGACTCTTTTTTACTGTACATCTATAAAAGGCAGCACGTGCATAACTCTACGCGGAATTGCGGAAAATCATTCACGGGGAAGTGTGAAAAGTGAAAATATGGATTTCACTCTACCATAAAAAGCTTCTTTAGGTATAGGTTTCAGCGGCGTATAATAGAACTAATAATAGTATTTGTATTATTATGAGTGTGTGTGAGTGGTGCGTACTTTAACAACAATTATTTTACGACGACGAAAAATATGTTGTTGCGCCGGTCGGCCGTGTGTGCGGTTTTATTTGTCCCTATATAAATGATGCGTGCATCGCCGGCCGGCCGGCCGGCGATGGCCGCTCAGCTGACACGCGTAAACACAACTTTCAGCACGATCGGAGGCGGTGGTGGCGAACGGCCGGGCGCGAGGGGAGTCTGCGGTGACCTCGGTACCGTGTTTACATTGGTTGACCCACTTTGGCATCGACTCGGCGCGCGCACAACGCACACACCGACTTGCGCGCACGCGCTTGCCGAAGGTACGCCAGCCCGCGCGCTAACACGCCACCCAGCCCATCAGCCGGCCGGCCGGCCGGTCGCCGTGCCGCTAGCGAAAAACAGCGGCTGCGACGACGATTCGCACGGTGAAAACATTTGCGGCGCGTGCGTCGGCGACACGATAATTATTGTATATTATTGTGGTACGCTGCCGCTTAAAGTGCCGTGACGTAACCGACTTGAACGACGACGACGGCGACTACGACGACGCTCGGTACCACCAGCGAAAGTTTTTTTCCATCATTTCGCTTACTGCGTAATATTTTTAGCGTCCCTACACCGCCGCCCCGTGACCCTTTCGCCGCCACAGCCGCTTGTTCAGCGCACGGCTGCCATCGCGTTTCGCCAACGTCCGCACGCGCTAGCTGGCGAACGCACTCGAGTTGGATCAACGTTGTCGCATACGTTTCGCACGAATGGGCCACACCGCGCCGCGTACAAACAAACGCGTATTTTTGTTGTTTGTTTACGTGGATCGCGACGCCCTACGTTTCGACCAGTATTAATAATAACTCAGTAGCTCACACGACAATAATAATATTATTGCTGTTGATATTACTTGTTGTTATTATTTATGATATTATAATATTGTGTTCGTATATAACTTCACGTCGTGAATGTATGAAATAATATTCTGATACAATGTATACTTTTTGACCAACTTGGTAACATCCTTTAATGTATGTGTATACATATTATAATTTGTAATATTATTTTAACACCGTGTTATTATTTATTTAATAATAACACGTGTCCGACCTATGTATAGGTATAGTAGGTTCAATATGCAATTATATTGTAATAGGTACCCAATACAAGCAATAGGTGCATAATTATAGTACCACCTATGGTTTTATACGATGCATATTATGTGTTGAACGGTATAATTATAATTTGCGTTCGATGTTTAATTTGTTTTTTGACTGGATTTATTGCAAGTAGGTACTTGCTATTTACCTACATACACGCTCCGTTTACGTTTAATGTTTATATGCAGTAGCAGCACACACCCCTAAGACCAAATTGATCTGCAACTCATTTTCAACATGCTATATTTCGTCATTAGTCAAATGTAGGTACCTAATAACAGTACATAATAACTTAAAACTTAAAGTATTGACATTGTACTTTCATAACGAAATAACCACCTTATTCGGCAATTTCTTTGTATGGTGTGCCCGGTGGCTAGCGTATATAGATGTAAAAGTAGGTACCTACATATATACATATTATATTCAACAATTTCGGATGATGTAAGTATCAAACAATTTATTTTACTCAAAACTTAGAAGAAATTATTTTCACTCATCAAGTATCGTGTAAACTTACGTTCAGAGTCCGGAATTATAAACATTTCGTTTCAAACACGGTTTATGTTATGTTCATTCTAATTCATCTTCATACATTTTTCCACATTTAAAAAGTATTAAACATTTATAAAAGGACCTAAAATCATTTTCATATTGTTAAATTATAAATTTTATTTAGTAATTACATTAAATATTATAATGAATATATTGTTTTCAAACAAAATATAAATTCACTTTTAAATATTAATAGGTCATAATATTATATTATTATCTATTGTGTTCACAAAAAAACAAGAGGTAATTTTTTTACTAACATATTTATAAATATAAAATTATTTAGTATTAATAAATTTAGCCCGTTTAAGGTATTTAATATAAAAAAAAAAATTGCGTAAAACTATATGACGTTTATTGTGGCAAATATTATATAAAAACCATAACCATTATATGCACTCTTAAAACAATAAATTAATCTTAAGTATCACAACATCGCATTTAATTGTTTAAGGTATTTTATACTTTTGGATCCTTTTCAATTTCCCAATCTGAAAATAGCTGGGAGTTCGTTAATTGTATAGTTTAAGAAGTACAAAATAAGTAAAAACAACTTAAAATTATTCATGCGAGAAACTTCGTCAATCTCATAGCCAATGAGGAAGCATTGAAACTTAAAAGTGCAGGGAACGTGCAAGATATTTTATAAAATCAGATTTAAAAAATTTTATATGTTAAAAGGTAGGTACTTTTTTGAAATTAATAATAATTTAAATATTTAATATAATATTAATTTTTAATCACAAAAAGTAATTTTCAAATTTCCACATAAAAAAAATACTCGCTCCACTCAGAATCTAAAAAACGTTGGCGTGCATATATTTATATATTATACTTTTTTAGTATAAATGTCAAGTTCAATAATATTATGACAAATGTCGATGTACGGTATTTAGCTGTTATTGGAATTGTATAATATATGTATCTATACGTTATTACGTTAATACGTTAATCATATACCTTACTCGTTCAGTCATTCGCCATTGAACGTTTTCACACAAATCAAGCACATTTTAATACAGAAGCAATTAATAAATAATAATATTATTACTTAGTACCTATTTTCTCCCGGTCATATAATAATAATTATAATCTTTAACATAGTTTTGACTCGTTGTGCAATTACATAATAATATAATAGTATAATACAGTAGGAACCTACACCTATACATTATACAATAATTACTTTTAAAATAATTCGATTGTTCAAGATCAATCCCACTGGGGTTGTTGTTACAGGTATTTTTATTGAGTAGGTATTGTTCTTTTAGCTGATTGCAGTATTGCACTGTAAATGTAAAAACTATTATAATTACTTTATTTGTACACATTCAATAGTTAAAATGTACATTACACATTTATACATATAAACTGATTATATATTACCCAACACAATTTTGTACTTTTGTACCTACTTGGCTACTTATGCTATAAGACTATATTGGCTATTAGGTCGTTATTACTTATTATAGGTATTCACTTAATGTATATATTCTACATTTCTACATATACGATTTATGTACATTTAATTGTTATCATATATTATAATATTATAATAATATATATTAATACCTAGGCAATTTAATGTATATCATCTAAATTAATAAATACAACAAAATATATGTAGATAGGTATGTAATGATATGTCGTTAAAGGCAATAAGGTATAGCTAATGGTATATATAGTATTGAGTAGATGATAAGTAACTGTTTATTATATTTAAAGGTACATTATATTGACGGGTCAATGAAGACACTGTATTTTCGTTAGTCGTTTTTGCATTATAGTTAACTATATAATATATAGGTAGTATAGTAGGTATATGTATTAGATATTACAAACAATATTAAATTTACTTATTTAAATTCTTATAAGAGGATGTCGTACCCACAACCACCATTGTGTCGTATATCCGTCCACGATAATAACATAACAAATGTCACGTTAAGAAGAATCCATGTAACTATGTTTTTTAAAATATATTAGAGTAATAAATAGTGATTGACCTATTATCAAATTTAAAATTATCTAGGAATATCATCTAGGGCATATCGTAGGCTTTTATTTTAATTTTAATTTTAAAGTGAGTGTTATAATAACGTAAAATATTACAGTTTTTAAATGCTCAAAACTAGCTTTAAAATTTAAATATCAATAACAATTAACAGTTTACGATACATCAACTTTTTAGGCTACGAGACGTTCACTTATGATGTCTTAAGTTTTTAAATAAGCAATTTTAACAAATGTTTCTATTGCATTAAAAATTTAACAATTACGTATAATTTTATATTATTTAAATACAAAGAATTATGTTCAATTGGTACTATATATTGTGTTTATATCACTAATCTACCTATAAGTCATTGGAATAATATTTCAAATATATTTTATTCTAAAATATAAATTGCATTATATTCTATCAAGTTTAATATAAACGTAAAACGACCATAATATATAAGTCTGATCACTGAAGTTAAGCAACGTTGGATGAAGTTAGTACTTGAAAGGGTTACTGCTTCAGAACACTAGCTACTTGCAGTGGTTGGCATCTTTTTAATTATATTTTATTGCTTAAATTTTAAGTTTTTGACTTTCTCAATGTAAATATTTATTTTTTAATTTATAAGATATTTACAAAAATTAATTGAATCAATTGAAATTATATTTTTATATAAATACCAGAGTTTAGGACCCCTGGCTTTTTATCGGGCATCTTTTTACCGAGATTTATATTTTAATTACCAGGAATTCATCAACTACTTTCTGATTACCGCACGAAGGACTCAAAAACAAAATTTAATGAAAAAAAAGGGGGGGAGATTGGTAACTCATCATATTTGCTGTACAGCGTGTGCACCTCATCATTGAGTATAAGCCACTGAAATGTATGTGTTAAATTTTAATTCAATAATGCCTCATCCCATGTACGAAAAAGACTACGGGTCTGTCAGCCTATATTGATAAGTATGTAAATTACATGATATGTTTTAGATTCCGAGTGAAGCAATAAAATACTTGATTATAGAATGAAAATACATTGTTTTAGATGTATCTTAACTCTCAACCTATATGACCAGTAAAAATGCTCTAATTTTCAATTTCACTATTCTTTCTGTTTGGAATCTGAATCTATATAGGTAGTTGGGGGGAGGGGTGTGAATAGTGAAAATTTCCTGTAATATTAATAATTGAAAATTTAAAATAAATATTAAAGAAAAATTGAAATTTGTATGCAAACCCAAGCTTTGAAAAAAATTATTTTTTTTGTTGTTGTATAGGTAACTAAAAAATGAATAACCAAATATAATTGAAATTTTCACCAATTATTTATAATAACATTTTCTATACACTTTTTAGCTATTTATAGACATACCTATAGACATTTATTTTTCAGTTTTTTCTACAAAATACAAATAAAAAAAACTTTCCCTACAAATCCATATAAAAATGGTGCCTATGTACATTTTTAATACTTTAAATGGCTATAATAACAACTTATGAGGAACCACTTATATTCAATTTTCAGATCTTATATCCGGTCCACAAAGAACAAAATCAAACATATAATCTCAACTTTTCCCAACACCTCAAGCGTGGACAAAATCTAAGTTATTTTTAAAAACCGAAGCAAAACAAACACTATACTCTGTATTGACCCGGCATTAGGTACCTTTGATTGTATGTATATTAAAAATTGTATGCATTTATAACTACAAAATAATTTGCAAAATGTCGCGATCTCGATAAAATTCGAGATTTTTTATTGCAGGAGTTGTATCATAAATATTTAATTTATCAATGCTAAGAGCTAAGAATCTAAGAACTCAAAATCAAATCATCAGATCAAACATTGAGGTGCCTTACCTAAGCATGGTAGTGCACCACAAAGTGATCATTTTCTCCAAAACTAGTTTAGTATAACCGATTCATATAAGTTATATGATATAACCGATCGTAATCACATACTTGAAATTCGTAACCCAAATCAGTTCCCGGGTGTACCGCTTTTCTAATGCGGGTGTCATGGTAACGTATTAAAGAAGTTATAGGGTATATACTGTCGTAGCGGGGCGTATATTGATTCCACCGATTTAGTAATTTAGTATATCGACTTCGTGCAGCAACTGTTTATAATATCTATAAATTATCGATTCCACCGGATACTCATATTATGTACTTATATTGATTCCATTGAGTCTTAATAGGTTTTAAATATACAAAAACTTTTAAAAATAAAACAAAAAAAACTAAAAATAGAAATTTTATTTTTATTAGTTACAACTATGTAAAAAATTATTTTCAAAAACGTTTATAGTATTTGAAATAATGAGTCATTGATCATTGATCATTCATGATAAAAAAAAATCACTCTGTTAACTTATTAATATTAATCGTCGACAAGTTTTTAATTTTACTGTATGTTTAAAAAAAATTAAGACTCAGTATAGAATCAATAGCCAGTAGAATCAATATCGATATGTATAGATGTTATAAACAGTAGCTTGGGACTAGGGTAATCACAATAGACAGTGAAATCTGTATAAACTCTTTTTCCAAAGCAGGTAGTTTCGGTGGATCAATCTAAATATTTTTCCAGTGCAAGTAGTTTCGGCGGAATTAATAAACATATAGTGGTATGCGCCTCAAACATTTTGTTTAATATTTTATGCTATTGATGACTTTTAAAGTCACATAAATCTAATATCTATTCACTATACTATTGTAATAACCTTTCCGCAGATTCACTATAATATAGTGCCTACTATTAGTGGTGGATTTTCAAAATTTTTCTGGGGTTACTAATCAAATTATTTATAAAAATATGTTGCCAATGTATAGTCGTTATAGGTACCACTATAAAATGTTTAGTGCAATGTACAGCTTATATTCGAGTATTCAACGTACCTAACTGTTATTGAGCAGAAACTTATAAGGTAATTCACGAAAGGTACATACATTTATAAACATTACTTATAGTCGTTTATAAATTATACTGCAGCAAAGCAGCCACTGGCCATGATAAAACAAATTTTGGTAAATTCAAGGATTTTTAAATTCACATTCGAATGTAAATTACAAAATGCATTTATTGTACATTTGTACGTGTATGACTAGGCCAAATAACTTTTAACTAGGTCATTACCGCCTTATTATCAGCGGCATTAAGCTCTCGTGAGTCGTGGAGACAGTCAGAACTTGACAGCAGTGCACCTTAAACAATATTCTTTATTCAAGAAATTTTTTTTCTGCGAGCGTATTACCAAATTACCTGTATATTATTCATAATTCATAAACAATACCTATAGTAGCAGTAATAACTGTTAATTACAGTATAAAACATGATTGTATCTACGTGTTATAATGGAGTATGGAGTAATGGAGTGAGAGCCTATTATATAGGTACCTACCTATCTATTACAGTTTTAAAAACTGTGAACCATAATGGTTTATTGACTTGAAAAAGTTAAGTGCGATTTCAGTAGAAAATTAGTGTATAATTTTACTGAAAAATAATACGCATTATATGCCGTATTATATCTACCGATGTTACTATTTTATAATTGAGATTATAATAATAAATAATTATAAATTATAATTGATATATTATAATAAAACGTCCATTATGCTTTATGCAATTCAAATACCAAGTATAATTATTATTATATTTTGTATTATATCTTAAAAAATTGAACTATTTTGTCTCAACTATCCATCTACCTGGCAAGCTTAATTTTAGATTCTGAGCGAAGCGATGAATGTATTAATTTTACAATGATGTGGGTTTTTTTTTTTATTTTTGTGTCTGTCATCTACACCTTTTAGGACAGTAAAAGTGCTTGGATTTTCTTCAACAGTAACTTTTCTGATAGGAAAGTGAATCTAGTTGGTACTTTGGGGGGTCAAAAGTCAAAATTTCCTAGTAGTTTTCAAAGAAACGTGAAAAACAAAAGAAAAATTAAGGAAAAACGGGAATTTTTACGCAAAATCTGTTTTCGAGAAAATAAATTTTAGTTTTTAGTGTAACTTTAAAACATATGAACGTATATACATGACATTTTCACTGGTTGTTTATATTTGCATTTTCTATATACAATAAAATTTTCAAAATTTTCAAAATATTTCGATTTGTTTTGAACTGTTTAGGAACATTTACAGTTTCCAATTTTATTAGTATTTTTTTCTATGGATGTCAATAAAACTTTATTTGTTAGGTAAAAAAGCTTGAAAATTTAATACAAGGCTCCTACTATATTGTTACAATAACTTTCGAAAAATATTAAAAATCCTTAGTCACAGTTTTTATTTATAAGCATTTAAAGTTCAAATCTTGACAAAATACGGTAAAATCACGAAAATTAGCAAATTACAGTTGAGAATTCATAAAAATTTTTCTTTTTAAATCTAAGGTTTGAAAATGTAATACAATATTATCCATAAGTTTGTCTACCTTATAAAAAAAAAAATGTCTACAAGAAACTCAAATTAAATTTTTATGAGCGTTTGAAATTTATATTTTTACAACATTTGATATTCCCTCGATTTCTTATGTAACGACTTTCTTATTTTGTTCTAATTAAAAAACGTATGACTGTAGATACTTGAAAATTTCACTGAATGTTTATATTAGCATTTCCTATATAAGATAAAATTTTGAAAATAATTTGACTCTTTTTGAGCTGTTTACAGACATTGTAAGTTTTCAATTTTTTAGTTTTTTTTTCTATAAATATCAATAAAATTTATTTGTTGGGTAAAAAAAGCATGAAAATTTAATGCAAGGTTCCTGATATATTGTTACAATAGCAGTTGAAAAATATTAAAAATACAGAGGCACAATTTTTTTTTATAAGCATTTAAAGTTCAAATTTTGACAAAATTTATCAAATTTAAAATTTAATAATTATTTTGTAGTTAAAAATTTATAAAATGTTC
Organism: Sitobion miscanthi; assembly: GCA_008086715.1. Classification (NCBI taxonomy): domain Eukaryota; kingdom Metazoa; phylum Arthropoda; class Insecta; order Hemiptera; family Aphididae; genus Sitobion; species Sitobion miscanthi. The sequence continues at coordinate 8,151,572 of CM017797.1, forward strand.
AACTTTTATAGCTAAGGATTAAAAATGTAAAACAAGGTTCCACGTAAATAGGTTATATATAAATTACTTTATTCACAATAATATCATCAAAGATACTTGATAATATAATAGGCTGACTGACCGTTTTCGCTCAGAATCGTTTTTCTTATACAATGATATTATATCATTGAATTCAAATTTAACACCATCCATTACAGTGACCCATTTGTAACCTACTGTACAGAAGAGCGACATCCACTTGCCCACCTTTTTTACAGTTACGAATAAAATAAACGTTTAGTAATATATTATATAGTGGTGATGGTATAAAGACAAATTAAAATATAATGACATTATTATATTATATTACTAATATATCATTATATTAATAGATAATTATTTAAAATTTATAACATTATCTGAAAATCAAATTTGAGTGACAGTCATAAAAATTAAAAATTATTTTGTATACTAATTACTTATAGTTAAAAATGCATAACATTTAAATATTTTAAAATTTTTAATACCAAAGACTTGAAAATGTAATACAAGATTCCTCATAACTTCATAAGTTTTTCTTATTGGAAAAAGAAACCATTTAAGCGTAAAGCCACATAAGTTTATTATGAGAGATTTTTATGAAGTTAATAAATGTTGACGAAATTGTATATTATTTACACATAAATTAACGATTTTACCTCAAACGATTATTTTAAAATACATTAATCGTTGAAACTTTAAACTTTTTGCAATAACCTATAGTATTGTATTTTTAGACAGAATGCAATCTTCAAAATATTTAAACTTATTTTAAGTTATTTTTACCATGAATCCATTTCTACACCATTCTACGGCATGTCAGTATTGAGTTATATATGTGCAGTTGCGGATTTAGGATTCTTTTATGGTGGGTGCTATGTTGATAATAAAGTTCCTAAGGTACTTATCAACAACAACTTGGGGGTAAAAACAAATTCAACCTATTTTTTGATTGTAGTCTACAACTAATACGTTTAGGTAGTTCTATTTGATACCTGAAAAAAAGTTCAATATTTGGAACGATGTGTGCTTCAGAGTTCAGCTCCCAAGTATCCCCCTAAATCCACCATTGTATTGAGTGTTTATCTTGAACCAACATAACAATAATATATATATATGATATAATAATATAACTTTTTACTGTAGTACTCATAAAAAAATAACTCATTGTAGTATAAATAAATTATATATATAGATACCTACTACGGAATAGATATATACTTAGTTACATATATATTATATAGACTATATATATTTTGATACTCTTACCATTCAAAACCATATATTATGATTCATTATTATATTACAATTTAACACATCCATTATAGTGGCCTACTCATTGATGAGGTATAGCTATAATTATAACTTGCTATACTGTAGCAGAGCGAGTCCTCGGTTTTTAAAAATTATTATTTAATGAACATAGAATAATAACTAGGAACCCGCCGCGGCCATTGGGCGTTGGCTCAGGGTACAGAATTGAAAATTTAGATCTAATTATCGTTGAAGCTACATTATTACTATTAAATTGTTAAACGGGAAACACTGATAACGTGAAAAATTTAATTTGACGACGCTCTTCAAACTTCAACAATACAAAACAATTTTTCAATGTACGCTCAAACTTTTTTACATTTTAGCAACCCTTCTTGTTGCAAACTGCAAGTAGTGATGTCCTATTTCAGCATTTCAAAAGATTAAAAGCATATTTACTAAACACCACGATTTACGATTTCATGAATGAAAATAAATTGAATGGTTTGGCAATGATTTATGATATGAATAATATACACAGATCCCGATGGTATCTTAAATAAATTAGTGACCAAAACAAGAAAATTTCGATTAATATAATTTAAATTATTATTTAATTTTTAATATAATTATAAAGTTCACCATAATTAAAAATTAGCTTTAACTTGTACACTTTAAGTTAAAAACCCGTTGATAAATCCTCGCTACGCCATCGATTGTATATTGCAGTCATTATTTTACTTATTATGTACACACAAGTACTGCACAACGTATACATTTTCGTTATAAAAACGAGTGTACAATAATAATTATTGTAAATGACATATTAGGTTTCCAAAAACAAATAGGTCAATGTCTCGGCTCGTATTCCATTTTTACGGTTAAATGGTGTTCGTTTCCACACACGTCGCGCGTGTGCCTATATATGCCTCTCACGCTGTAGCGTCCGTAGGCGTGAACTTGCCGAGCAATAATAATAATTGTTGGTTTCGTCTTCATCGTCGTATTGGAATTTCGCCTGCAAATGTGTTCAATTAGATTTGTGTGTGTGTGTTTTATTCAATTTTTCCTTAAGTATTTCCACACGAAAAAATGTAGTACATATTTAAAAGAAATAATATTTTGTTCTTTTGAACTACGTACGCATCACGTTTGCGCATGCTTCTTACATAATATAGTAAGTCTGAAAATGTTATTGAAACCGTATTATAATTTATTAATACAATATAAAATATTATTATATTATAATGCAATTTCAAACTTGGTGGGAGACGCATTGTATAGTTCATGTAGGTATATTTTATTATTACATAATATATAGAATATAGGTACCTATATTATACTAGCTACTACCTACACGAAAAGTAAAAAATGTCACCAACTAGGTATCACGACCAGTGATCACCAAATCTAACCGTAATATAAATCAAATAGGATTCCTCACCCATCCCTGTAATTTAGCATATTGTTTGTACACAATAATATAGTACAGTACTACAGTAGTATGATTTCCGATTACTAATTATATTATATATGAATGAGTGTAAAATATTGGTACCTATGTGTTATTCTTTCTTTAATTTTTTACTTTCTTGAACCTATAATCTATATAGATAATATTATGAGAATAATACATAGTCAAATCCTATATAATGTCGATATCGTATTTACATAAGTACAAAGTACCTACCTACGATTTTGTGTTGTCTACCTATATATACCCGCAACAATATAATGTGACAGCAACATATATGGGCAAATTATGTAGAGATCAGTGTGTCAAACCGACGCAAAAGTCATATACATATAATATATCGCGGGCGTTCTATTTTAAAAGGCACCGCCAACTGCCAAGTCACTTTTTCTGAAATGTACAGTAGAGCAAAATCAAAGTTAAATTTTAAATTGAATTTTTAATAGGCGATACAGAGTAGATATAACTGTTTATTTAATCAATGTTAAGTTACGCTAATAACGAAATTAAAAATATTTTATATATTGTAGAATATATTTAAATTATTTATTATTATTTTTTTATCTAAATGCTTTGCCTTATAGCTGCAATTAATCTTATATTTTCTTGTTATTCCTTTCATCAACTCAAAGTTTGGTTGAGATAATTTCTTTTTCAGGTTTCTGGTAAGGTTGTATGTGTCGGTCGTCCTATTTCCTTTTAGCATTTATTTTCCCTTCAATTATATTTAAAATAAATAATTGGAACTCATATAGTTTGTTGAATAAATGTTGTTTTTCTTGTCCCTATCATTCTAATGATCAATTTTCGCTCTTGTACTCTTGCAGTCTTGCACTATGTTTAACATTTGCACTTCTTGATTTGATTTCCTTTCTGTCCTGCTTATCTAATTTTTGAACCCAGGGTAAGGAATCAAGACTCACTTCTGTACAGTGCTATGCTCCAAAAGAAAGTTTTAATAAAAATAATTGCCTGGTTCTAAACTTCTAAATTATAAGTGTTTGCTCGTTAAGTAGGTTTTGTTTCTTGAAAAAGTCTTGCTTATAGCCAAAGTTGTTCTTCTTTTTATTTCTGTAGTATATAATTTATATATTTATGTTGTATAGCGTTATATAATTATTATCTAGTTAGCATTATAAAAAAATTACCCTCTATATACTGATGATAAATCTTCACAAATAGGCTACACAATACATTTTGTCGCGAAACAAGGTAAAAAAGAGGTCCGACCCGGTGGATTCTCTTACAAGGGTTTTAAACAGGGGTCCCGAGTTCAAACCACGGTTTCAATGTACACATATTTTGCATTTTTTTTACATTGTTTTTTTTTCTTAATTTACTTTTATATTTTTCTTCTTTATCTATATATATGAATGTTTGGTTTTTTTAGTAATCGGATTTTACTACTTACGGTTAGGTTAGGATTTTATATTAATTGATTGTATAACTTTAATACTTTAGAGATAAATTATGCACTTACGTACGCACCACGGTGGGTCCGAGATCTACCGCAGGTAAATTGCCTATCTGATAATTTACTGCTCGCATAATCATAAAAACCTAGCAATAACAATACATTGCTGTGTCAACTAGTTTATCTATAAAATAAGTGTTTCTATAAAGTAAACGCGCTTGCGCTATAGTTCGTAGCTACTAACCGACAATCGCACAAAAGTAATGTCACGGCTTTTTAATTTTCGTTAGTCGTATTATATTGAATTACGCGTGTAATATACATTTTATACATACACACAGGCTCGTGTAAGGTACTCTCGTTATACCTACAAAATATATTATTATTATCATTATTATAATGAGTTTGACCGGAAACGTTTTGCGAGTGCAGGCTCAGTACGTAGTTAAGTTAAGTAGTCATATGGCATATAATATATATAGTGTACCTATATTATATAGGTAGGTCGTGTTATAGGTATAATAGGTACCTTATAAGTTATTTTTAACTATACCTAATCGAAACATTGGAATCGTGCTGCAGCAGCGTTTAATATATATACCTATACAGGATTCATCATCATCTATAATCACGATGTTTGATGATATATCATCATCCCATATTCCCATCGATAACTCTTGCATTTCTCTTAACCGATATTTTTTAACTATTCGATTATACGCAGTGGCCAGTGGCGTATGTACTATGTATACAGTAACCATTACAATTTGAGTGGCCTTAGGTAATTTATAAATTGCAAGGCACTGAAAATTAATCAAAAATAACCAATCTAATTTCCCGACATCGCAAATACACATAATACATATTATCACAAAACGTAACGATGCGTCGACGCAAATAGCATTTGAGACTTGGTGAGCTTAGGTCCTACCACCCTGGTGAATGATTGTTGCAAGCCTAGTCCCCAAATAACGGGTCACTAATGTTTTGAGGGAGAGAGAGTTATGCCACGAAGTCCAAGCCCCACTTTGTGTAGATATGTATGGCCAAAAGTAAATCTATAGGTTAGGTATAGGTAATAGGTATCTATACCTATTCTGTATTATCTTATTTTTGTAGATTTAAATCCAATAAGCACGTATTTTAGAGAAATGTAAATAATTCAATTAGTTATAAAATTATAATTAGTACAGTAAAATGGAGTAACTTTGATAATTTTTTACTGTTTTATGACAATTTTACTTTTTATTTTATGGATAACTTCTATAGTATTTACGATAAAACTCTCAAAATTAAGTATTAGTTACAGCTAGTTATGATCAATATTTTAACGTTTTAATTTTTAAATTTCTGATGTTATCTTTTGAGATATCAATCTTTTTAATATGCTATCAAAGTTACATAACGTAATGGGCAACTTTAATACCTATATACTTAATGTGATATCAAAGTAACCCCATTATATGAAAAAAAAATTTAATCATCATGGTATTCTGGTGAATAAAAATATATGGATATCAAAGCTACCCCACGAAATTAATGTTACCCCATTCTACGTACCTACCTCATAAGTTTAAACTTTCACTATTTTTTTATCTTAATTTGTTTCATTTTAAAATTAATGGTTTTTAATATTACAAAATTACTTATTTTTACTTTTTTATCATTAATTAATTTTTAAATATCACAATTCACAACATATTTAATATGTATTAGTTAAAAATATCAAATAACATTTTAGTTTTAAATATTCAAATAATATAAATTTATCATCTTAAAACAAACATATAAATTCCTAGACCATAAAAATGTTGAACTTATTTATTGTCTAATAGTAATGGAATAATATTTTTGAATATAATATTATATTATTCATGATTTTGCTTGTTCATTTTTCCAGACCTTAGACAATTTATTTAACTGGAATAAAAGTTAATACAGATATCATTGTTATTTGTATACCCATGCGGCTCTCTCATAAAAATTCCTGCGATGGTGGAGAATGATGAGTATATAAAACCAACTTTTATTGTATTCGCCAACGTGTCCCGTCCGGACGATAACGGCAGCGTCATCTATATTCTACTATCACGTTTTGAACTATTTAACACTCTAAGATATACTTACGATTTTTGTTAAATATTCAGATTTTCGATTCCATGAAAACGACTATAGGTTTATGCAGATATTAGTTAGGTTAGGTCATTTCAATCATTTTACAATCATTTTAAATCAATATATTTTACACATTTTTTCAGTTTTTTTAAGTACCCATTTATGCTTATTGTTTAACGCAAATACGCGATATTTCTTATTTAATAAATTTAATTTTTATATCTTTGGTCATAGAACGTACAATTTATCAATAAAATAATCTTCATAATTAATCAAAAAATAAACAATTTATATAGTTTCCCCTAATTTTTTCAAACTTTTATGTCCGAAATTTATTTTTTTACAAACTTAACTTTTCCTTTTTCGTTTCATTTCGCTTAAAAATTGACAATATATTATGCCATTTTTAAAAACTTCAAACAATTTCTGGGGAGTAAATATAATAACGGTCCATACCATTTCCTAATTTGTTTTATAAAATAATTAAAATTATCATCTACGTTTAATTATATTTATATATTACGATGAATTGTCATCAATAGTTATATTGCTTAAAGTCTGGTAACAAAATTATTACCTATACAAATATTTTTGCTATGCGTGGAGAACGTATACTTGTTCGCCATCTGGTAGACAAACTTTGATGCAAACTTCGGTAACGATTGACTCGCTTTAATTATTATACCTACCATTAATTTTAAATGCTAATATCTAGATATTTAAAATCAATGATAATACTAGTTAAAATACCAGACAGTGAAAAAACAGTTTAGGTATATCAGCATAACTGGCGTGCCTAACTGGGTAAAAAACTATACATAGGAGCAAAAACATTTGTTCACCAAAATTGAAACCATTAACTAATTGTTCATTTTTACACACAAGTCTTTTACTCGTTGTATGACATAGAAACAAAATAATCGTTATGTAATATTATGTTCATAAAAAAAGTGCTACCTATGGGCTATGACTGGTTTGAAAAAAAAATTTATGATAATTCCTGTTCCTGTAAACATACCTAATTTAAGAAATAATATTATATGCAAGGTGGATTAATAACAATCCATCTTCATTGTGGCCTATTGGGTTATTTTTGTAACCTGGAAAATGCGAAAATGTGGAAAATACGTCAACCTTAGATTTTATACATCGTATATGCTCGAAGACTTCAGTATATTATAAAACAAGAGAAACGAGCAAAAAATGTACTATAATTGTACTTCCTGCAATGATTCGAGGAAAAAAAATATTATCTAATAAATATATGTTAATTGAATTTTTTCCTTATCGTAGAAGATTTAAAGTATAAAGTATAACAATATAATAATATTTATTATTAATATTATAAAATTACTTAATAATATTTAAAGTATAATAAATCCATTGATTTTTTATTGCTTCAAACGTGGAGATAGTAAATAATTATTGAGTATCAACGAATAAAACAGACCGCTGAAAGAAGTAAAAAATTCAAAAACTTTTGAATACAGAAAATCTCTAAAGATCAACGGACCGGCGAAATCATCGTGACTTGCCAACACAAATTTGCAAGTCCGGGCCATTTCTAAGCTCATCGAAAAATCGGTGCATCGTGGTCGATTCGGTGGATGGTGAATGAATCAAGAGTACAAAAAGTACAAAAATTGACTACGAAATTGGCATAACATAGTGTAACACATAGGAAAACTACGGCTATTGAGGGGGGGGGAAATCCCCCTTTGCACCCCTAGATCCGCTACTGTAAATATATATCTTAATACCACAACCATAACATTCGTTAACTATTTACTGGTAATTAACGGACGGACGGACAGACTCGACTTTGTTGTGTTTTGGTACTCTGGGCGTAGATCCGTTATCTACTGTGGAAAACATAATAATATGAATATGAATCGTTGTTCAAACTTAAGAAAATAATTTCTTTAAAACGTTCGCTAAATTATACAGATTAGATAACTAAGGAAGGATTTAATACTTAAATTAAAATAAAAATTTTTGGAGGGGCTAATTTCCTTCAAGATCCCCGGCCCAAATTGCGCTTTGGTCAAGGATAATGAATCGATTGTCCTTTACCTACTACCTACGTAACTAACGAGGATATACTATTTAGTGGCACACTGGCTTATGCCGCACACATAGACCTATTTACTAATTTATAGGTCTATGGCCGCACATATCTTCGTGAGCAGACGGGACTTGCCCCTTCAAAATAATTTGGAGGTAGTTTGGTGGGTTTATGGTGGAACTAGTTTACTGGTATAAGTTATGTTATATACCTCCTATATAATTAATTCATAAATTAGTAAAAAAACATGTTGAGAATTTAAGATGAATAGATGATTAATGATGGATGGTGCAGATGGTGGGTGGGTGGGTCATAGATGCCAGCGGGTAAATTAAAAAAGATATTTGACTTTAATTTTCATAATGTGTGAAATATAATATTATAAAATAATTTACCTAATTTTTGTTACGTTAAAATAATTTTTGAATATTTGAATTGATTCAGAGAATCGGTTAAATTTAATTAACTTAATAGTGATCATATGAATTAATTCACTTAAATACTAAACTGAATTGAAACTTGAAGTTTAAAGTACAAATACTTCTATAAGAGATAGAAACACCATTCACTGGGCAACTAGTGACAGTCAATGTCTAGCCGCCCATACCGTCCAGTTGACGAATCAAAAATACAGTGCCCGGTAACCAGACCACAGAATGTGACCAGACCCTGGTTGCTGATATCATAGATAATAGACATTCTTTGGTTGTTAATCTATGGCTGATATCGCCAATGTCTGGTGATAAAACGGATTGGATGTTCAATATCGATGATAACAGTTATGCCTGTGCCTGTAGAAAAAAGGGCGAAATCAAATCATTAAAAACACTTGTAGAGCTTGTAGAATTTCGAACAATATGCTAATATGCATTAGAACAAAAAATATTAACGTTACCCACCTACACCAATAGTTTTAATGGCCTTTATGTGATCATTGACAATGAAAGTCTGCCTCAGATAGCATTACGGAAAGCAGGTAACAACAACAATCATAATAATGCTAAAAAACCAAAAAAAAAAAAGAAGTCATTCAACAATTTATTTGATAGTGGTTTTGTGCAAAGCACACGGTTATTTGAAATCTTTGTTTGATCAGCAGGAAATGATCTTAAGATGGAGTTTGCTGACAAAATTAGAATACCGAAGTTGAACGGTGTGACTATGAGAGGTCCACACATATCCAACACTAGTACTGGGACACTAGTCATTACTGGTCATCATTTAATATTTTCATCAAGATCTGAGGACGTTGAACTATGGGTAAATAATCAAAGTTGGTTCACTATTTTAATTTCAAATAGTAAAAATAAGTATGTTAGAAAGTTTATATTTTCCAATATTTCCTAATTTTACATTTTCAGTTCTTATAGTTGTATTAGTTGTAATTGTTTACTTTACATTAAGTAAGTGGCAACAATTTTTTATAAATATTACTGAAAATAAAAAACATCATATTATAATGAGTAATAACTATTTCTGATTTAATGACAATTAGTGTTTTAGTTGAAAAAATTACACTATTTATTCTAATATTTAAAACTAATATTTGTAGATTTTGAACCGTAATATTGACATTGTGGAGAAAAAACTAAATACAATTACTTTAAAGTGTAAGGACTTTAGAATTATTGTTTTTGATATGCCGTATATTGAACAAGCTACCTCTGTTGCTGCTTCTATTGAATCACTCATAATGACAGGTTGTTAAAATAACAAAATATGATCCTACAATATTAATATAAATTGGTAATTTTTTTTAAAAATGTTTTGTGAAATTGTTAGATGAAGCAGATTACCTACACCATATGTTTTCAAATAAAAGTAATGAATATCGTTCACCGTTTGATGTGCAATCTCAATGTGAAAAACTAGTTGCTGGTGATTCGATGTGGAGAATATCTCAAGTCAATAAATCTTATAGGGTATGTTTTAAATTTGTTTTTTTATTATAAATATTGTTTTATTTGTCATAAAAATACAATTTATGAACTGACATGGTCATGTAATATGAGTAAAAGATAAGATTTTATCTTATTAAGCTTGTGGACTGTGGTTGTTCATGGGTTTATTATTAATCATTAGTATGACGAAGATTGGCCATGTAATCAAAAAATTTTATATTTTGCACATGACATTTCAGTGTGACATTTATATAAACAATTTCAAAACTAGTGGTAAAATAGATACTTAATAATTGTGTTTCTTACCATCAATATTATATAAAAACTATTTAATGTAGAATTTAAAATTTTTTTAAAAATTAAATTCATGTACCGCATTTAAATCCTAACCCTACTTATAAGTAATACATTTTTAAACATAAATTGATAATTTTTTAGGTTTGTGGTACCTACCCAGAATTGACTGTTGTTCCATCTAATGTTGATGATACCATGTTGATTGCTTCTGCTAAGTTTAGGCAAAATGGTCGATTTCCAGTTTTGAGCTATCGTCATGAAAAAGGCGTAAGTTTTTTATGCTATATATTTTATATCAAAAACTTCAATGCATTTTCTTCTTTTTCTGGGAATTTCAGTAAATATATTCTAATTTAAGAGTAGTTCATGGATTTCAGAGACAATTTTTTCTAGATTGTAGTGGTGTTTTTACTAGGTACTACTTTTGCTGTACTGCTTACCTAACCTAATCCATAATAAAAATCTTTTACTAATAAAAAAAAAAAAACAACTACTGGAAAAAATTATCTGTGAAATCTTCGAACTATTCTTAAATTACACTAATATTAGCATACAACCAAATTGCCAGAAAATAAAGATAGTACCATAACACCCTAACAAAGTTCATACAAACTGCTGTATGGAATTCCTCTTCCTCAGTAAATAATCAACTATGTTTTTTCTTATAAAACTACCTATTCATATGTAATATGTATGTAATTAATTACTAATATACATAGCACTAAATCAATGTAGAAAATCACTAAATACCATCTGAACCTATTATTGGCACACCTAAAAATATAACTTACAAAGTTTAGAATCCAATCATACTCTAACTACAACATATCATCTCTATCCACATTTTTCTAACCTTTGTTCTCTCCCCTATAATACTTGACGGATCATGGTCAGTAGATAAAACAAAAAACACCGAACTCTTTCAAAATTATCTAACCAGTTTTCAAACCCCACAATTGCTAGCCCGTTGTAAAACAATTTAACAACATCAGATTATTTAGATAACTTTTTGCTGCCTCCATACCAAATGACTACCTCATAAACAATTTCACCAACAAAAAAATATTTTTAGTATAATATTAATGATAACTGTCTAAAAAAATTAAACAAATTTATATAATTTATAGAGTGTGTTAATGAGAAGCAGTCAACCTTTAGTTGGTTCAAGTTCTAAACGTTGTAAACAAGATGAACGTGTTATAAACTCTGTACTTGGTCCTGGAAAGAGGGGGTATATAATTGATACCCGCAGTGTTGCTAATGCTACAAATGCTAAAGCTCGTGGAGGTGGATTTGAAATGGAAGCTCACTATCCTCAATGGAGACGAGTAAATTCAGCTCTTGAACGCCATAATGTTTTATTAGACAGCTTGTCAAAAATAGTTGAAGCTTGTAATGATACAACATGTACTATAGAGCGATGGCTTAACAAATTAAATGGTAGTGAATGGTTGTCCCACGTCAAAGATACATTAAATGCAGCTTGTTTAGTTGCACAATGTTTAAATAAAGAGCGAGCTTCAGTATTGGTACATGGATCAGAGAGCACAGATGCGACATTGGTTTTAATATCATTAACTCAATTGATATTAAATCCAGAATGTCGAACAATTGTAGGGTAAGAATTTGTAATATTACATTTTAATACAAATTATAATAATTTTGAAAAACATTTTTAGATTTGAATCACTAATTGAGAGAGAATGGCTTCAAGCTGGACACCCGTTCGAAACTCGCCATAAAAGTGGTTGTTATAATGCAGCTCGTTCAAAAGTATCTTCATCATCTTCATCAAAAGTTTTCCATCATGGATCAGGCGCCACTTTTTTATTATTTCTAGACTGTACATGGCAAATACACAATCAATTTCCATGCTGTTTTGAGTTTTCAACAAATTTTTTATCATCACTAGTTGATCATTCTTACTGTTCAGATTTTAGTACATTTTATGGTAATTGTGAGTCTGATCGAAAAAATAATCAATATGGAAAACCAAATTTATGGTCACACTTTGATCAAAAAATTGATGAAATTATTAATCCTCTATACCTACATACAAATAATGTGATTTGGCCTTCTGTTGCTCCATTTAGTATAGTAAGTATATTTTCATTTAATGCCATATTATTGTTGATCATAATTTGCAAAATATTACTTTTGATAATTACTTCTTTTAATTTATAGTTTACTTTTGTTACTATAAGTATTTTAGATTAAAACTATGTTAAAATTGTATTGTAACTGTGCAATCAAACCAAATTTTTAGGAATTGTGGCGAGATATGTACTTAAGATGGTCTATTGATCAAACACATCAAAAGAAGTATAAAAAATCAATTGATGAATTAATAAAGCGGAACAAGGAATTAAAAGTCTTAGCTACAAAATTACGCAACGAGACTCAAGATTCTGGTAACAAATCTACATAATTAATTAAATATATTTTCTATATTATTCATACAGGTACCAAACGATTATTTAATGATATGTTATTCTTTTTTTATGCCATTTAATTTGTAAATCAACTGTAGAAAATATATTATATATATTATTTATTTCCATTGAAACTATATTGTACCAATTTACCTGAAAATAAATAACTTGATAACCTACATTAGTGTTAAAGAACAAAGGTCACAGTTTTTATATTTACAGTCAAATAATAGATTGGTAACATTAATTTTATTTTTAAATATTTTTTTTTATTTAGTACAAATTGCTTAAGACTACTTATAACAAAAAAATGTTTGCCTACGTTTGTCACAATTATCTTTCTATTTTAGGTATTCAAATTATAATTTATTTTTCCTTTGATTTTGTTATAACTAAATTTTAAGCTTTTTTGATATATTAATTACAGATAGCTAGACGACTAAATCGTAATAATTGTTATATATTTAATAAAGGTGCATATTATAAAAATGTAATTAAAACATTATAATTATCAGTAATAAAATATTATACTTACGTTCAATCATTAGTTATTCAGGATAAAAAATACAGATGTAAGTGGCCTAGTGTTGGACGAGTATTGTTTTTTACTTTCGAGTCGAGTTCTAAATACAATACTCGACAAATGTCAATGTTAAAAAAATTTAAACTCAACAAATGCCGAGTATTCAAAAAAAAGGGTCGAGTACTTTGAATCGCTCTAGTAGGTATTTTAAATTGTACTAGAGATAGATTTTCCAAAAATTTCCTTTCACACAAACCTTCCCCTGACAATTACTAACGTAAACCAAATTTAAACTATCAAGTATCACCATCCTGGTATTCTTATCGGAAATATTTGTATACATAATACTCTTACTTCTAATAGGTCAATTCACTCTTATATTAAACATACCAGAGTTAAATTAGATTATTCAGATGGTACAATTTGCTATTATGAATTTGTAAGACAGAGACATGCGGGTGTAACTTCCTTTTAAACATTTGTATTAATCAATGTAGCCAACATATTTAAAAAATAACTTAACATTAAAATTAGTTTATTTGTTGAAATACATTACAGTTGCATTCTTTTAAGAAAGTAATGCAATTGTTTATAGTTATTAGTTCATGTATATTTTATAATAAGTAATTATTAAAATTGTATATTTAATATTCTTGTGTTTTCCCCCCACAAGACATTTCAAGTCATATTTTACTCATGTCTCAAATTTACTTATTGTACAAATTGTATAGATTGTAAATATGCTTTTCAAATAAATATAAAAAAATAAAAATATTCTTCTTAAAAAGAAGGAAATATTATAGGAACACAAAAAATAATTAATCCGTTATCACATCTAAATAATGAATAATGTTTTATTATTTGTAATAGTTAAATTATATAATATTATATAATTTATAAAACAGTCTATAAAAAAATTGGCAAAGACACGGCAACAATTTACAAAAAATAACATAATCCCCAGTACCCAGTTGTATAATATACAAATAATTAATCATTGAACTTTTTTTTGTATTTTTTTTGTTTCTGGGCTTCCAAGTGTTTTCTTCCTTTGATATACCATATGCATGTACATTTGAGGGAACACTAAAAACAAAATTTTAAATCACTCATAAATTATTAATTTTAAATTACTGGATGTTAACATAATATAAATTATTTTTAAACCGTGTTTATTAAATACTAGTCATTGGTGCCAAATGAAATTAAACTGTAGCAGTTAAAATAGTTTGATTGACTTACCCCTTCAAACATCTGAGAAATGGGTTTAACTAATTAATAATTATGTATAAGTAACTGAGAAACTACTTAAAGCAATCAAGTCATTGGGATTATGTATAAACAAAATAAAACTAAGTATATGATGATGTCGAGGAACATCAGAAAGCAAACAATCTTTTTGTTAGCAATATGAAATTTGAAGTGGTGAATAACTCCTCTTAATACTTAAGAGTAAATATCAATAATAAGAATAATATGCACTAAGAAGCGTATGAAAGAATTACGAGTGGGAACAGGTGTTATTAATAATATATATATTTTTGATGTCCATAAGAGTAGTTTTAATTTTAGTAGTTTCATCAATTTATGTGACGATCAAAACTACACTCCTTTACAAAGGAGAAAAAACCGATCAACAACCAATTTACGTCTGGTGGCCATCCCACCATTTCCCATTGTTAGCGTGATCACATGGTTCTCAACGCACCAATCGAATCATTCGACATGCGCGAAAGCAGTATATTCTCTTTTGAAAAGGATTATACTCTCATGTACATTAAAATCAAGCATTTATCATAGAAACTTAGCGCCCAATAATAATATAAGCATGCGATAAGTGGTCTTTGACAAAAGGAGATGAGAGAAAGTCAATGATATTTGAGAGAATAATAGTCCAGAATATCTATGGGCCACAATTCAACCAAGTAACAAAGACATATGAAAGAAGAAGGAATTACAGAAATTGTACAACAGACCAAATATCATAACATTTATTAGAAATAAACATCTAGTGGTTTTGACTCACTTGGAGATCAGATGGGTAACTAATAAAAAAGTACTTGTTGGAAATATAAACAAAAAAAGACCTCTAGGAACACCCAGAACATAGTGGATCGATGTAAAAACCAGCCGTTTGAAAGAGTTATACCAGAATATGACCTGTGTGTTAACTTACAAGAAATATAGATGGCGAGACCTATCGAAGGCAGAAATGGTCCGGTAAGCTGATGATGAAGAATTTAATGAAATTCCTGTGTTTAATAAAATTATTGCAGAAATATTAGATAGTATAATCCATTATTTTACCATCTGGCACCGCCCACCAAATTTTTTAGGCAATTCTATTTAACCTACCAGGGGTACAGATTCGGTACATATTTCTGCGCCACTGCTTCTTATAAAGAAACAATATGAAGACCGCTTAACCCACCAGGATACCGAATAATTCCTGGTGACCTGATCTATTATCATAATCACTTTCCCTTTCAAAATGTCATAAAAGGTAACTTGAAGATATTGGGGAAAAAATGTAACCTGTACAAACATTTTCTGGCTTGAAATTTTTACTTGGCCATCCTTGACAATTTTTATTTACTAAAATTAATTTGTTTGGATAGGAAATAACATTTTAATGAAGATTTTTTATAGATTAATGAACTTACATGGTATATAAATCAGCATAACCATTGCAATTGCAGACCAAAGACTAAATGCAATATTTAATTTATTAGGCATTTCGATACTCCACATTTTGGTTCTTCCAACATATCCTAATGACGTCCAGTATACTAATAATTCTCCAGTAACACCAACTGGATACAGAACATAGAAGAAAGTATACCTGAAAAATTACATTATCAATGTACAATTCTTTAATAAACCCATTAATAAGACCAACATAATAAATACTACCTTGCCCAAATGATTAGGTAAGGTATATAACCAATAATATTGAAACCATAGTATGAGTATCTGGTTATTTCTGCAAAGCACCAAGCAATTAAGGCCAATGGTAAACCTGGTGAGCCTGATGTCTCTGGTATAAATGCAATAGCAGCAACAATGGCTACACGAGACAGAACTTGTTGAATAGTAACTGCCAAATTAGATTTCACCAAACCAGTAGCTACATTGAATATCTATATTAATAATAATTAAAATACAATTAAACAAATAAAACTTTAATAAAATCTATAAATAGTTTATCTTTTAACTCTTACACTAGAATTTTTAATTGAAAATATTATCAAATAGATACCAAGTATTTAGTTAGTAAAAGTGTGATTAATCAGTTTACTTATCAAGAGTAAAATATTTAATTTTGTTAGTTACTACTTACTACTTACAAGTAAGGTATTCAAATTGATCAATAAATTACTACTTATTAGTATTTTAGGAACTACAGAACTACAATATACTTGACTAAAAATATTTGATAGTAAGTGTTACTTAAGAAAAATTATATACCTATTATATTAATATGGATATTTATACCTATAAACAAAACAAAACCTCTAGATGAAGGATTGCATATTATGATATTGTACATTTATACTATTGCTAGAGAGAGTATTTCTATCTCCAATAATATCAGTGATTTATGATTAATATAATTAAATATTAAAATATATTTCTTGACATAATATTTGGTTTGAGTACTATTGAATAAAACAACAAAAACCTGTTGTTAAATAATTTTTACATTTTACATGCAATATCAGCAGAGTATCTACCTATGTATAAATGATATATTATATGAAAATTAAAACTTGTTATAGACCAACAAGGAACTGTTGACCTTGTATGTGACCTAAAATAGTGAATATTATGAATAATAACTTACAAACCCAATGTCGCTCACTTAATATCAAACAATTTTACACTTAATACATTTATTAATATTTATTCATCACTTCATCAGCAACATAGATATTTAACAACTTAAAATTAATATCTAATACTTGTATTTGATAATTTTAAATGTAATAATAAATCAAGTTTAGAATATTTTTTTCTCTACTCATATCTAGATAAAATCAAAATATATTAATTTAAAAATAATACTATATGCTGATTAACAATAATAGGACATTATACCTGCATGTGTTGTATCCGTCATACAAATGCACAACATGGCAAAAACTGTTTTTGCGCAGGACAACTATGCTCTCTCTGAATTTATAGTACAATTAGAAAAGTTCCACAACGCATAGGGGAGAACTTTATCTGCGTCGTAGCGTTGTTATTATTTGGTATATTAATTAAAGTTATCAGTTTGAGAACATTAAGTTTTTTTTGTTTTTTTCATTTCGTTATTAGAAATTATTGATAAATGTTACAAAAAAAAAAAAACGCTACGACACAGATAAAGTTCTTTCTTAATTATTGAGGAATTAAGGTAATTCTACTATAAATACAGAGTGAGACAAGTTGTCCCACGCAAAACCGTTATCGCTATGCTGTACATTTGTAAGATGGATACAAAGCATACGAGTGTAGCGTTTTCTTAAAACAAAATAAACTTTTATAAAAATTACCTCATTATTTTTCTTAAGCTAAAATTACAATTTATTTTTCATTTCTGTTAAAAAATGTATGTACCAACCTCAATGAACGCAGCGTTTTGGAAAATTCCAACTGTATACTTTACAACGTCCCACAATGATTGAGATTTGGGTGGGTTTGCATAGAAATTAACGATTTGAAATAACAAATAACTCCATCTGAAAATAAAAGTAAAAACCATTAAACTATAGCATTCTGTTGCTCAAGCAAGAAAAATATTTGATTGACAGTAATATATTACCCCAAAATTTGAATGAAATTATATGCGAACAAATACGAATTTACCACCAGACTAGGTTTTTTGTTCGTTTTTCCTTTGGTCACCGCCATTATGTAACACGGTATTATGTTTTAAGAAAATAACAATTTTTTTAAATAAAAATAACAAGACTAGGTAGTAATTAAGTAATTTTAAAACTAGTCAAATTTGACAACCACGTTACGTATGAGATCAACGCAGTGTCGAGTAATTTGTCATTACAACGTAGACGGACAAAAACTGACAACTGTACAAAACAACGAGCGTGGAGCCGGAGCGTAGGGCAAATAAGTAATTAAGGCATTAAGCGCACTGCCGAGCTAAACGATTATCGCTACGCTACTATCACTGGGTAAATTTCAGTGGAAAATCAAAATTCATAATAATATTATCTTTCCCAAGGTGGATAAGTATATCTACCTTGATCATTCCCAAATACCTAATATACGATTTACGAACATCCGAGACACGAGTCAGACGAGTTGGCATCGACGTGTTTGAATGTTACCTCCCCCTGAGTCAACTTTAACGCGGTACAAGACCTAAGGTACGTCCGCAAACAGATGAGCGACCTCATGTGGTGACATCACGCAACAAGTTCGGTAAGTAATGTGAACATAGACCTATAAACAGTAGCGTATCCAGGATTATGACGGCGGGGGGGTTAACACCTGTTTATTTAGCTGCCTACTGCCACTGCCTATTTAGCTATTAATAACTGTAATAAATTATGTTTTATAACCATACGTCTCATAAAGTTATATTTTTTTTATAGCTTTATAGGTAGGTATAATGGTATGTATCAGGTATCTACTATCTACCTGGACTTCCTTGGATCATATGAGTGGTATCTACAGGCTACAGGCAGTCTACACTCTACAGCTAGGTAACTTCTATCTAGTATCTAAAACTTATTTTTTTTTAAGGAGGAACAATATTATGAAACTTTTGGCTTTTATTCAATATAGGTATTACAGACTACAGTACCATGCGGTTGTCGGGCAAAATGCCACAATCTGCATGTAACAATAATACAACTGCTGTATGCCTGTAACCTGTATCGCTGTATGTTTGTTCAGAATTGTTCTCAGTAATAATATAATAGTAAAACAATTTTATTTTAAGGTTTCATTGAAATTGCCTGTACTAGACTCGCAGAGAAACAAATATGGACTGTCTAAAAAACAAAAACTGTAACAATAAAATAAAATAATTAAAAATATTTTAGTACGTCATTCTTGACGTAGAGAACCTAGGTACTTTAATCTTATGTGTGTAAGAATGAAATGAATAGCAAACAATATACAACTGGTTTATAAGTTATAACTTACAAATATAATAATATAATAACCTAATACCTAATCTATACTTTTTTAATCAAGGCTGACTACTGACTGGTATTATTAATGTATATGTTTTTATTATGCAAGACTGGCTGGTAAATGCTATGTGGTAAACCTGAAGTTGTATAAGTATATAAATTTGTATTTTTGATTCTTAGCGGGGCGATGAATGTTTTAACATCACAATGATGTGTGTTTTTTTTATTTTTCATCTCCTTTTAAAGAAGTAAAACTACTTCAATCTTCAACTTCAATACATGCTTGCGCCGAAAGTTTGGTTTTCGATATTGTTGTCGTATAATTATATTATAGTCTAGTTGTTGCATAGATCCCTGCATTACCTTTGCCGAGATCGGTTAATGCTGCAGCGGCGTGACAAAAACAATATGTGTGGCTCGTGCGAGAAGGCAATATCAGTCTTGGGCGAAATGTGGCCCTAGCCTGCGACTGAAATAGCTCACTTCCCGCCCTTGCCACACAATATACTTTAATGTATTAATGTAACAATGTATAAAGCCAATACCCATGTCGCCGAAGCTATAAAATGATCAATTAAAAAAAAAATAATATATTTTTTTTAAAATATTTTAAGCTCTTCCTTATAATGATAGGAACATTTTTTAAATTGTACAACTAAAATATTTTACATTGTTTATTATTAAAATAATATATGTATCAACAATACAGTAATATAAACATTGTTTAAAAAAAATGTTAAACGCCTAATTTAAAAAACCAGGAAACTCCACTGATAACCAAATCTCTATGAAGATATCAAACTACTATAGTATTATATAGCATTATAGGCGTATAGCTCGTTATTATAAGAGATCTGTGATTGGGCTAAACAATAAGCACGATTACCTTGTATGTTTGTAATATAAAATAATATGTAAAAATGTATAAAAAAAACCATGCAAATGTCTAAGTTAAAACCCCTTTAAAGCGGGTGAATAACAATCTGATTACCAGAAGTATAAGCTAAATTGCCTACACACAATCCCTTAGAAATGTGCAAATTTCGAAACACCTCAAAAAAATCTATGGATTTCTTTTACCAGTCTAATTCATTAACCACACTTCCTTCGTTTCAATCAGAGTAACTAAAAATCAAAAACTTTAGGAATAAGTGTATAACAAGTAGTTTAGTAATAGCCATTATTATACTATGACTAAATTATGAAATTATTGTCCGCTCTCTCAAAATCATTACAAGCACATATTATTAAAAATAATAATACAAATTAAGTTCATAGATAATACACTGTTGAAAAATGGTTCTGTAACCTATAAAAAATAAATTCAATAAAATCAGTTTGGTAAATGTAATAACTATAAATGCAAGGAACTTCATCATTATTATTAATTGTATACACTTACATACAAATTTATTAGTCTTATCCATCATAATATGACGCATCGACCATAGTATATATTATTATAGTTACTATAGTAAATATTATTAATTGATAAGTATTTATATTTATTGTTATCAGTGAAACCATTAAAACACATATTTGTAAATTATTTTATTATACTTTTATAATAATGGTAGTCCGAACTCCGAGTGGTATTTAATAAATTAATAATGCTATTAAATGGAATATATTATTTAGTATATTGAAAATTATTTAAAATTTCTACTATAGGCATTATATTATTATTTGAATAAAAAGTTCATATATATGAAATTTGAATTGAGAAAAGATAAATTATGGGTCATCATTAACACTTACATACTTTAATTTTTAAAATGTATTTTATATACCTACTAGCTGATCCCGTGCATTTCGTTGCCCGTTAATGTATCAACTCTATATGACTCAAACTTTGTTCAATTCGTTATTTCTTATTCGGTGTATGGTGTTCAAAATGTATATTAACTTTTCCGTTGCCCAGAATAAAAATTCTGATTCTCAGCAGTACATTATCAGGTAGGCAATCTACTTGCGGTAGATCGCGGACCCCGCTGTGCTGTTTGTACGTAAGTGTATGATTTAACTCTAAAGTATCAAACTTATACCTAGTTAGTCGTTTTTACTTAATTCCACCTACGATGGATTAATATAATCAATTTATACAAAATTTGCAAATTTGATCTTTTACTGATTTTTTCTCAAAAAATATCAGTTATTTTGTAATAAGTTTATAACCCAAAAACTTAATATTGTAGACTTTAGTTTGAAGCTTATCGCTAATAAAATTTATATTTATCATTATTAGGTATATTATAATATTTTAAAAAATAGTATTGTGGATAGGTAGGTAATAATGATAATTATATAAATTGTATTAGCGATGCCTAAGCTTCGAAGTCTCTACAATAATACGTTATACACTTATACGTTTATGGATTATATTATTATAAGTTTATAACAAATACACAATACAACTTTTCAAAATCCTTATACTAATTTTATACTATTATACCACGAATAAAAAATTGTATTGTGGATAGGTAGGTAATAATGATAATTATATAAATTGTATTAGCGATGCCTAAGCTTCGAAGTCTCTACAATAATACGTTATACACTTATACGTTTATGGATTATATTATTATAAGTTTATAACAAATACACAATACAACTTTTCAAAATCCTTATACTAATTTTATACTATTTATACCACAAACCGACGAACATATTCACACTATTCTATAGTACGTCGCCACGACGAATTGTTTTGACTTAAAACGAATGGGAAAAACAGACATATCCTACCACTCTGACCTCGGCGATACTGATACGTACAAAATTCTACACCAAAGAGTACCACTTCGGCACTACGTGTGACGTCTCTACGTATGTCACTTTAGTCGCGTCGTTCCGTCAGATTCTGATATCTGTGACGACGCCAGAACAACAGAGATGTCGTCACGCGGGGAGATAAAAATAATATCGTTCACAAGTAGGTTAATCGAACGGGACAAGCACAAATCGAGTGCAACTGCGTACTGTACATTATAATTGGATAATAATAAAATAATTGTTTATGCTTAAATGCAGTTAATAATAATTCTGTGGTATGCTTTGCGAAAATAAATTACTTACTATACTCACGCGCAGTAGTAAGATCCTATATTATATAGGTATACTAACGTATGCTACGTCATCCATCAGCATCACGACGTAATAATAAAATAATAGAATACGTCGTTGTTTTGGATTATTATTGTTATTTGTTATTACTATTTGATATTTCACAGTTATATACTTATTACTTATTAGTGATAACTGATTACCATTGATAACAAATACTGGAATATATAATAAGTAATATTTATTATCAATGTTTTATTGTTATTACTTTTTAATTACCATCGTTTGTTGATAATTATTATTGTCATTAATCGTAACCTGATAGTATATAGATCAATATTTTGTCATGATTACTCATACAATATTTTCATTTAGGTTATTTTGAGTTTTCTTACTCCCGGATTTTAAAAATAGCAGTATTAGCCATTAGGTAGATATTGTAAATACCTAGTCAGTCACAATGTGCTGGCCGGAAAAATTTCACAATTTAACGTACCTACTTATCTATTTAATATTATTGTTTAGAAAGAATTTGTTTACGATGTTTTGAATAACAATTATACCGAGTAAAGGTCCTCAGACCCCCCACACACTACAGCGGTGACGGTGGCGGTGAATTGCTGCAGGACACATTTCACCGCTCACCGCAGCGGTAAAGCCAAGATAATCTGACAATAGAATTTAACGTCACCGCCTCCGCTGCAGCGTGTGGAGTTCTTTGTCCTCAAGGTGTGCAAAACAGATTTTGCGTAAAAATTCCCGTTTTCCCGTTTTTCCTTAATTTTTCTTTTGTTTTTTACGTCGCGTTTGAAAACTACTGAGAAATTTTTACTTTTGACCCCCCTAAGTACCAACTAGATTCACTTTCCTATCAGAAAAGTTACTGTTGAAGAAAATCCAAGCACTTTTACTGCCCTAAAAGGTGATGACAGACACAAAAAAAAAAATAAAAAAACACACATCATTGTAAAATCAATACATTCATCGCTTCGCTCAGAATCTAAAAACTAAAAAAATTGAAAACTGAAAATGTCCGTAAAAACAGTTCAAAACAAGTCAAAATATTTTTAAAACTGTGGTATATATAAAATGCTAATATAAACACTCAGTGAAAATTTCATGTATCTACTGTTAGGCTAGGTACCAAAACCGATTTTGTTGAAAATACCCGTTTTTCCTTAACTTGTTTTTTGTTTTCCCGGTGCTTTTGAAAACTACTAAGAATTTTAGATTCTGAGCGGAATGATGAATGTATTGTTTTTACAATGATGTGTGTTGCTTTTTTTTGTGTATATGTACACCATAGGGTCTCAAACTTGTTTAATCCACCGCCCACTTTTATAGAAACTATAATTTTTTAAAGTCCCACAACATTTTTTAAGCTTACCGTCTGTTATCTGTAGTGCGTCTACAAACAATACCTATAGTTTTTGTAATTATTGTTATATTTAAATGCGCCATACCTATATCATATATCTGAGTTCAAACATCCAAATTTAATGAGAACAATACAAATATACCTAATTAAAACACATACTTGATCATATTTGAAATTATATCTTTTAAAGTTCAAACATTAATCATTAATCAGAAAAAAATTTTGTAGTTTATCATAGCATCAAGAATGAGACAAATACAATTACCCGTAGGTATAGGAAATATAATATAATGTATAGGTACTCGATGCTAGCTGGTTTTGTATTTTCTGGCGAAAAATCAGATAGCTCCAAAAGAATATTATAATGAATACAATTTAATGGACGCTACACAGACACGCGGTGTCACGGTCATTTTTTGTCTTCATCTTACAAGTGCATAACATAGTAAATTTACGCTCAGGAGAATGCGTTTAGCTCCGTTAGTTTAAAAATAAGAATGAATCGACCTATTATGAAACTTGATGGTAAGTATATTATCTGTGTTTGTATGTGGTTGTTTTACGATTGTTCAATTTTGTAGCAAGTTTTGCGTATATAATATAACGTAAATTAAAAATGCTCATAACTCACTTAAGACTGAATGTTCGTAAAAAACCCACATAGTTTTATTGTAGGTCGATTCACTCAATTTTTTAAACTGACATGATCTGCTGAGCGTAAATTTACTGTTACGCATTTGTAAGACGGAGACAACAAATATCTGTGTATAGTACTAGCGTCCTCTTAACAGAAGGTTATAATAATAATTAAAATATATAATAATATTATACATTTATTTATTTATTTATTCTTCAAAACAATTAATGCCTTAATACCCAATAGGTTATAATATTTCAATATAAATTAGCCACCCCTAAATGGTCCAGAAAATTGGTCAAGGGTATACTTGCCCCCTTCCTGAATACGTGCCTGGGGAAGCCATTAAGCCAAGACAAGTGACAATCACTGCGTCGCACGAAAAATAACTTCTGGTTCCTATATTTACAGTGATTATACCTACATACAGCCATACAGGCTATAATAACAAGAAACATCTACCTACCTAATCTATTTTTGGCCCTACACGGCTACACGTGTATATATTCATTATTCATACAACGAACGTGGCTGCCGGCTGCTATAATTACTATAATTACTACGTCTTAGTTAAAGCTTGTCTATTGTTTAAGTAGTAAGTGTTATAGTGTTAAGGTCAACTGTTTAGTATCTTACTGACTTCAGGCTTACTCTCATGAGTCATGACAATCAGGGACAGCCTGGGAGAAAATTTCAGGCCGGGAAAATATACAACCTAGGCTACATTTGACCTATCTAAACCTACGTCATAACTAGGTGGGTTGCTGTGAGGGGACATTTATCATTTTTTATAAACCCTCCCCCCCACTAAAGTTGAAATATTTTTTATAGTTATTTATTCATCTATAACCTTTTAGTTTGCCTGTATTATAATAATATGTAAGAGGATCACAAAAAAAACATAAATCAGTATCGACATTTTAGTGTGGCTCTACCTCCTATTAATTTCAAATGCCTGGATACGCCCATCTTTATTAATTCTTTAAAAAACATTTAAAAAAAATTCAATTAACAATTTATCAAATGCAATACTATTCTTGAAGCTTTTATAACAGTTCATAATTTATTCTCTTAAATGGACACCATATATCCAAATTTGTCGTCAACGAAACTTAATGGTAGGAATATTACCTGTGTTCGTATGTCGGGTTTTTTTTAAGATAATTCAATTTTTAAGCGAGTTATGAGTATTTTATATACCCAATATTTTCTAGATAACCTAGAAAATTGAATCATCGTAAGAAACCAACATACGAACAAAGATAATGTGCTTACCATTAAGTTTCATAAAACCTATGTCGATTCACTCTAAATTTTAAAGTTTAAAATGTAGCTGCTGAGCATACATTTGCTGATAATTGTTACGCGCTTGTATAGGTAATACGGAAGCAACAAATTCGGTTGTAGTGACCGACTCTTAATACAAACTAAAAAGAATATACATTATTTAGATAATAGTAAATTTAATATTTTAATCAAGTTACATCGAATATTTTTGTAAAAATTGCTGTATAAAGTTGTATCGGACTAAAAATGCGCGAAGAAGTCACAGAATTGATGTCTCTCGGATGAAGCAAATGCAATAATAATAATGCGGTTATGCGTCCCAATCTTAAACCAATCTTGTCTTACCAATCTTAAATGAGTAATTGTTGTTATTATACTTATTAATTATTAGCAAAGTCTTACTTAGAAATTTTGGGGCCCGAGGCTTATTTTTTGATAACTTAACTTAAAATATAAATTCAACATTTTTTTTGTTGCTATTTCGTTTTTTATATTAAATTTATAATTTAAGATTATAAATAAATTATACCGTAATTTTATTATTTATTGTTGACTGATATAAGTAAATCGTGTATTACAGTAATATATAGGCTCTAATTGTGTCGGGGCACGGGGCTGCCTTAAGTAGGGCTCTGGTTGTTAGTAATAACTTTTTGTATAAACTATAAATAAATACTAATTATTTAAAATAACAATTTAATACAGCCGTCATGCCAATGACAAGGCCCAATAGGCCAGGCCACCGGGAACTTCCCGGTATTCCGGTGAGCTTGATGACAATTGACAAATAAGATTTTTTTTATCATGCTTACTATCTTGTATTAACGTATTGGTATAGTGGGTCAGCAGTGGCGTCATTTCAGTTTTTATTAGACTAGGGCAACTTTTCACTGCTTATTTGACTCAACATTTTTTTCACTCAGATTCTCATAGCATAGTGCCATAGCGGTTAAGGTAGTGGTGGGGGGTAGGTAAATATGCCGACTTAAGGTTAATGAAAATACTAGACTGGGGCAAAAGCCCCAGTTGCCACCCCCCAAATGACGCCACTGTGGGTCAGTGTTACAACATGAGTAGTTGATGTAGACTTGTTACTTATAGTCATAGTCATTCTCTGACTCTCAAATCTCAATACTCATAAATTAAAGAATAATATGGTTGTAGTGTAGTTGTACACGGTAGTACGGTACTACGGTGCACCTAAATATGTATATTATTATCATGTTATAGTGTTATTATACACTTATACATCATATTACATAGGTACTGCGCAGTAGACATATTCGCGTTTTTTTCTATTCGATTTCGCGCGCGTGCAACGCTGACGACACGGATTTCCCTTTGATGTTTGGACGGTTGGCTGCACTGTCGTCTTGGTCGGCGGGGGCCGAGGATCGAACCTCCGTTCGCCCCCCTGTCCATCCAAATCGTTGCGCGCATTCACCGCGCACGCCGACAACAACACTGCGGCCTCGTCCTTCAGTGGGCCCGTCCGTAACATTCTGGGTCGTCGTTTCGGCTGGAAATTTTTTTTTAAACGCTTTTTTTTTTCCCATTAACTTTTTTCCGGTCGTCAATCGTCGGCGCTGGACTTTTACACATTTCCGTCGGTCCGTCGCGCTTCGCGTTCCCCGGACAGACAGACGTGCGTGACCAGCCCCACGGCGGCAGCAAATCTCGTCTCGGGGGCCGGACAAATACACGGAAGGACCTACAGCTGTACTACGTCGTCGTCACCGTCGCACCGTTACGTTCTTGGTGAGTTTCCCGACGATCGATTGTTATTATAACGATAGGTATATTGATAATCGCTCAAACGCCAAACGGACAACGGTGATCCGCGATAGGGGTTGCCGCCGTAAAATGTTCATGAGGAATGTCGAAGGCGTGCATTATCGACGGTGTCGTGATAGTGGCGTCCGACGGTCGAGCGCGCGCATCTCGATGCCGCCGCGGGCTCAATATGGCCACCACCTGCATTGCGCGCGATGGGTTCGCGCCATTTTAACAGCCCCGCTGTCGCTGCCTTCGTTAATCGGTTTGGGAACCTCTCGACTTTCAAACGCATTTGATCAAAGCTTGGGGTCTGTAGCAAAACTCACTTGTCGACTATGATCAAACGAACCGATCGCGAACTAACAATCGAGCTAATAACTCTCAAACAAACATAGATAAGATTTTTGAGACCCACTTAATTGTTAACTTTTTTAAGTCTACAAACCCGTATTTAGGCGTTTGCTTTCTGTGCTCTCACCAATAGGACCAAAATCTTAAGAAAAAGTAAACGTCTTATTTAATTGTTTTCTTTATTTACTATACCTATTGAAAATGATGAATATGAAAACTGTATTTTAAACATTTTCTCTTTAAAAATTGATTTCTACCTAAACTAATAATCATTAATAGTGATGAATCCCATTTTAAGACTTTAGGCTACCTAGTTAGAATCAATTGTTTGTTTAATAATTTTGATTTTAGGTACCTACCTATGTCTAACTATTAATCAGATGTTTATTATCTAGATTTCATTCAATGTTTTTTTGTATTTAAGTAGAAAGTATTATTAGTGTCCTATCTGCAAATAATTTAGCTTTCTGGTGTCATACCTTCAAATATTTAGATTGTATTTTGTGATTTTTCTTAGTTGTTTGTCAACTTCTAAAAAGATCTACTGACAACAAACTTAATTTTTCATTTATAGTACCTACTGTTCCTTGTGTAAAACTCAATTCAAATATAATTATAAACCTTAAATTATCTCTTAATATTGAATTTAAAAAAAATTAATTTTATATCAATTACCTACCTACCTGGTAAATATTATTTTATTTATTTTTATACGCCAACCAGCTTTTACAAAAGAGTGAAAAGATAGATAATTTAATACCCAATATAATATGATATTGACAATAATATACCTTGTAATATACATTAAAAATTAGTAATAATTTAAGTATACAGTGATACTACTAATACCGTATAATACAAGTTTGGAATATTAATCGTTATTTGTTTCTATTAAATCAAACAGATACAACTATTCATTATTGTAATGCATTTTTTTTTAAATTTATCTATAATCAGAATTTTGAAGTAAACCAGTTATAACACCCTGTAAAAACCCAGTAAAAAAACACAACAAACAAAATATTAACAAACTTTAAACTACATGTTTATTTTTATTACTTTTTAGTAACATTATAAAACAAAAATATGTAAGCAAAAACATTAAATATTATAATTTTACATTTCTTAATTATAATTAATTTTAAACTACAACAATAAACAATACAAATTAAGTAATAATAATAAAACAACTTATAAGCACTTTTTAATGTTTACTGGTCAATCCTAATAAACAAATTAATTATATAATATTATATAGGTAGATAGGTAGGCACACCAAAACTTTTTATATTTCTTTATAAGTTTCTTAAATATAATATTTACCTATAACTTATAGGTAATAAGTTATATTTAATTTGAAATAAGTGATAGGTTATAGTCATATGTTTTAAGTTTTAATGTTTAGGGAACTGCCCTAGCAAAAAAGTGTCAGGAATCGGCGTTCATTTAAAATTATTAAAACCCATTTAAACTCAACTGGGTTGAGGTTTTTTGAACCCTGTATAAATAACAAGCAACTGATGATAAGTTAATGTACCTATTATATAATAATGTACCTACTTGATGTAATGTACCTAATTACTTAATTAAATATTAATAACAAGTTCATATTTTTTAAAGTACTCAATTAATATTTTATTGTACTGTGTATAATCAAGATAAATTACACTAATAATATAGGACACATTTTGGCATCTGTTATTTTATTATTCCAAAGTCTCAAATAGTTTTGTTATCTAATCTCAATATTACTGACATTGTGTTCAAAATATGCTATGTCTAGTGTGGGCTATGATTATAGTAATTATATAAAGTTCTTTTATGAGTTCTAAATGTTCTTGTTATTGAATAATACTGAATACATTGTTTAAAAAGTTAAATTAAAATGTCAAACTGATCAAATGTTAACTGATAATATATAATATTAGGTACCTAATTATTAGATTACATAAATTATACAAAACAAGATTATTGCTTAGAGTTGCACTTTATTTGTTATTGTTTAGTTACTTAGGTACCTATAATTAATTTGAATATTATCTGAATTGTATCCAGAAATGTATTAACAATATTGCTCATTTTAAAATAGGTGGCATTAATAGGTACCTACAATTAAACAAATTTTTTTTATGGGTAGGAAATTGGAATGGGTTAGGTGTATTATTTTTATTTATTCTATAGTTGTTAATTTATTTTTTAGTGAGTATAGTAATTTAATAAATATCTACTTTTATTTATTGAGGGGTTTTTACTGTAGGTACTTACTATTACAGTATTACCTATAAACGGGATTATATCCTTAGTAATTATATTCTGAGTAAAGGCCATACAATTGTTAAAAATAGGTAGTTATATAAATATATTAATATTGGTTTACTTTTAACATGTGTAGATTTCAGCTAATACCTATATTAAAAACTCATATAAATAGTATTCCTGTCTCCTGGTTTCGACAAACATAATACTTAAAAATTTAAAAAATAAGATGGTATATACAGTGTTGATCTGACTCATGATTAACCCTCTTACAAAATTATTTTAAATTTGACATTGTTTTTTATATTGACGATTTGTTCAATTTATTTAATATTTTAGTATTTGCAGGCTCAGTGAGCTAGAATGCTTGAATAGGTACCACATTACTGTTATTACTTATTGGAATTTTCTTTACTATTATTTCTTTTTAAAATTCAATTGTATTGTTTAAATATCATATTTGAATATAAGAGATCAAACAAATTATAAATTATAGAGCTTAATTTTTTTTTTCTAATCACCTACCTAATATTTGTTGAAAACTTAACTTCATACTATTATTTATGCATTTATAATTAACAACCAATTATTTCAATATTAGATTAATTGATAAATGCATAGGTCTATTTATAATCTGATTTTAATATTAAAGTTTAAGTCAAACATTAACATTTTAAGATTTAAAGATAACTGCATATTAACAAATTACAAAACAGAAAGTAACTCTGTAATAACTAAACAAAACAACAAATTAAACCTAGGTTTAAATATTTTTCTTATATCTATATTTTCTTACTGGTATATATTATATATTTGTTAATTTACCTTGTTAGTAAAACTGTTTTATTATTATTTTTAGTATTCATAACAAGCCTCCTGAATTCAATAGGAAAACACAGAAGCGATTGAGAAAAAATGAATTCCAATACACTTAACTATTAAACGCTGTTCGCTGCATGCAGCGACAACAACAGAATTGTAAAACGTAAGTACCTTAAAGCTATTAATCTGTCTAGTACCCGGTCTAGTCTATTATTATCTATGTAAAATCAACTTACAACATGAATGCCAAAAAAAATTTTCAATTCTTATGAACTAAACAGATAAAATTATTGATTTAGGTAGGTAATGTATGTAGTATTTAAATATTTTACACATCGAGAAATAACTGTTGTTAATATAAAATATCAGGTATCATTTTAAAGAATATATGTACTTATATATGTGTACATTTATATTTGCAACCAGCTTTAAAGAGTTCTAAAAACACACTTGCGCAAATACGTTTTGTGGTTTGGTCTTGGCATGCATGTATGCTATCTGGCATTAATTTTGATTGCACTAAGTTTAAACATATACTTGGTATTAATGTTTTCATTAAATTAAGCATTGTCCTTATTAATATAGCATTAAAATTTCAACTCTGTATTTAAATTAAACTATTATGGTTACTACCTTATTTCTGATATTTTTCATTATTGTACTAAATTCATATCAATAATATTATTATTTTTTTTAAATATTATTCAAATTTAAAATTTATGAAGAGTTAATATTTACTAGGTAGTTACTATTTTATTACAAGTAAAAAAAAATCATCCCAAATTAAGACATTATGTCTTGTTCTTATGAATAAATTACCTATAAACATCAGGGTTGTATTTAGGTTTGGTCACTCTACTAGAAAATCATATAAGTTGCATACCCTACTTAGATTACATTTATTAACATTATGTTTTCCTTTACTTTTTAAAGCAAATGCTCATTTTTAGTCCATCTATTGAAATGTAACCAGCTACAATACAATTTGGACAACAATACATTTATAGGAATATAACTTAAGTTGTAGACCTACTAGACCTTACTTACATTAATTTTAAGCTAAATATTATTACAACAGAAATATAAAAAATGTCTTCTTACAATAATAAATAAATATATTTGAGTTTAAGAAGTAATGATTTAGCCAAGAGTCACTAATGAATGGCTACTTTAATCATACCTTTCATATACTACTCTTATCATATAAAGTTATTGTGCTAATTTGTACAGATTGTTTATTAGGGTGGATCGAATAAATGTAAAAAAAAAAAATTTTTTTTTTGCATATTCTAATAGTACTTAAAAGTTGTGGTTTATACTCAAATAAATGTATACAAAAAATGAAAATGATTCGACCAATTTTAGAGGTGCCGCGACCTATTATAAAATATTAAAAAATATTACAACTTTTTAAAAAAAATATATTGGTTTTAATTGTATTAAAGTGTAATAAATTCATATTTATGAGATTAATACAGATATTTTCATTATTTAATCAATAATAGTCATATTTAAAATGGGTATACAAATCTCTATATAAACTTAATGTAATCGAAAATTTTTTTTTGAATGAAACTGAGGCATAATTCTACGAGATTCAATCCTCGATCTGATAAATCCGTCCCTTCTAGTTTGTCCACAAACGGCTGCAGATGCTTTTATCACAAGTTTCACACTTCTTTCGACAGCTTGAGTATGACAAGGAAAATTAAAAATATCAAAATATTTCTTCTTATTTTGACCTCCAATAATCTATTACAAAAAACGAAGTTAATATAATGAAAATAAATAAAAAACATTTTATTTTACCTGTTTCAATATTTCTTGATCAATTTTCGATGTAATTGGAGGCTCAGTAACTCGATTGATCCAAAATATGCATTTCGTTTAATTACAGGGTCAATAATTTGTTTTAAATTATCAGGTAAATACCGTGAAAATTGTATGGTTTTCCAAAGGTGTTTTAATCCAGATGTACAAGAAGGATTCATTTTTATATAGAACCACATGGGACCATATACTTTTAATATAAACTCAGTTAAAATTTTTAAATTTTCTGTTGGAGATTGCATACTAATATATAAACGTAAAATGCGATTAGCAGTGGTAAGCCATCTAGAGTGTGCTTGCTTCCCTGGATTCCTTCTCGATAAATCAATACTACAATTACCATTAGAAATACTTAGACACATCTCATATAAATATTTTTGATCAGTACTTAATTCAACTTCAATTTTTAAATAAGGTAAGTTACTTTCAATACGAGCAAATTCGACAATTGGTAGTTTATGACATATTCCTAACTGTTTTCCTAATGAACCGGAAAATCCATTGGGCCCAGAAGTTTTTCCGTCTAGGTGTTGAAACAAATGACGTAATGGAAGCTCGTTAGCATGAAGTTGACATATAAACCACTGGATTGGTTTTTTTAAATGTTTTTCTATTTGCCGAATAACTCCCGTTTTAAAACCCGTGTTTAAAACTGTACCATCACAGCCAATCGCAACAATTTCTGAAGTAACAATATTATTTGTTTCCAAAAAATTAATAATACTATTTTTAATTTGTAAGGCAGATCCGTTAGTTGGTGTTGCGTGATCTATATATTTAGATCCTGGTTCTTGAATAAGCGATATATGTTCTTCAGTTATTATTTGCCTGTAATATTTAGTTCCTTCCTTATGGTTTACCATAGTCTTATCTTTTCGCCCATCGAAGTAAAGTCCCAGTATTTTTTTATTTTTTACTTTCTGTAGATCTAAACGTTTGCTTTCCCTTGCTCTGCGAACTTTCATTCTATCTATTAGATTTTTTTTAGTATCAATCGAAATAATACCAACATCTTGAAGTACTGCACTTGCAATAGTGGCAGCAGATCTGTCCGATATTCCAGTTCGATCACAGGCCATTGCTAAAGCTGGTAACTTAAGTCTCATCTGTGAGATTTTTATACTAGGTGACGTCGATGTATTTAAAACAGATAAGATAGGACAACTTGTTAATAGAATAACCCAATAAAACCAGCAAAATAATTGTACTATATTTAAAATGTCTTGCGGCACTTCTTAATCTCATCCTAGGCATATTAAAATTTATATATAGCGTGTAGGGACCAAAACACATATTTCCCCAACTATTAGAAAGTTAATATTTAAGATTCATTTTTTCGATCCACCCTATTGTTTATGTCAAATAAAAATGTAAAAAAGAAGTACCCAATGAGTAGCTAGTGAGCAATTGTATATGTTTTGTCATATTCAAAGATGTGAATGGGACTAGTATATGCTGCCCCTGTATCTGTTCTCTGGCTGACATGGCTGCCAATTATTTATTTATGGGCCTCTCTATAGTTATATTTTCACAAACTAATGATAACATTTTGTTAGTGCATTGCTTAGGTAATTGAATCAATTATGAGTAAATATGTAACAAAAATCAATTAGTATTAATTTTTAGGATCTGTTCATCTTATTCAATGAAACTTTTTTCATACAAATAATCAGTATAATTTTAGTTTTGATGGCTAAAATAAAATAAGTGAGAATATAGACCGGGTTTTGATAAAAAAAAATTGATCAGATTAATCTCCTACTGTTCCTGAAACTGGAGTTTGCCCATACTGTAGTCATATTATTAGTTCAGAAATGTGCACTCCTGTTAGTGATTCTAACCTTTGCCCAACTGGGTAAATATTTATGACAAATATTTATAGTGTGTTTCATTTTTAGTACTACATACATTTTTATTTAGGTGGTTTTAAAAATAAAATCGGTGGCGTAACTAGAATATTTTCCAGAAGGTAGGGGTAGAACTACAAATCTATTATTATCGCAGTATATATAAAAAAA
This sequence comes from Sitobion miscanthi, assembly GCA_008086715.1. Lineage (NCBI taxonomy): Eukaryota > Metazoa > Arthropoda > Insecta > Hemiptera > Aphididae > Sitobion > Sitobion miscanthi. Next base: position 8,186,629 of record CM017797.1, read on the forward strand.
ATATTTATAATAGTGCAAAACCCAATGACATGGAATCCAAAATCTGAGAAATCCTACTAATCGTTGTTATACAATTACTGTTCTAAATTTTCAATTATCCTATCTACAAAAAAAATTTGTCTGAAAAAATTGTATTTATTATTTTTTAATTAATTTGATTTGGATGCGCCACTGAAAAATATCATATGTATCACAGAATTAGATGACTGGTCAGATCTTGTTTATTATAAAAAAAAAAGTTGTGTGGATCACAGGACCCTCAGGAGAAGCAAGCTATGCTTCCAAAGAGAAATAACATTTCTTTCTACTATATAATCTACTATCTACTATAAAATATCATAACATTTTCACTTAGGGGAGAGTGGGTCAGATTTGAATGAAAATAAAATATTTTTTTTAGTTAATTTGAACTGTAGTCCTGTTAGATTCTCATATTATTTTAACATCATACTGTAAATATTTAAACCGTATATTATCAAATAATAATTATTACATAAGAAAATCTAGTAAAAATAAAATATAAAACAACAGTATTTCTGGTAAAAGTAGGTAGTTACTTATCTTCCTGCTTGTAAATAATGAAAATAACAAATTAAATTAGACCATAATGAGTCTTTTAAATGTAACTATGTAGCCTCACTATGGGATATACTATTGTACCACACAGTGCAGGTTTTAATATATTTATCAATAACTGTACAATATACATAAACATAACATTCAATAGTATTTCATTTGAAAGAATACAATATTTTAGTTTAGTATGTACTGAATACTTACTGAATGTAATCTTTTTTTTTTTATTAAATCTCTAAATAAATGGCTAGTAAAATAATAAATAAAAGTTCAAATACAGATTTTTATTTTTTGTTTTAAATATTGATACAGATAGCTGATAAACATATTACTTATTGGGTATAGTATGATAAACCGTCTGTATTTTACTTGAATCTAATTGCTCACTAAAACGAGTATGAAAGAACCATTTTAAATGAACAAAATAGGAAATATAATAGTTAATAGTATATTTGTGAAAGTACTTTTAAGTCAAATGAGTTGAAATGACAAAACACAGAAACTAAAGAATAAAGATGCAAAATAAATAACAAATTATTATTATCACCAATTGTTTGCCGTTATCTTGCTAACATATTTCATGAATATTGAAGAAGTTTATTAAGCCATTTTTATTTCACGTCTTTGGTATTCCCTAGTTAGCTCTTTGTCCTTCTATTTTTTTTTCGTTGACCCCCAGCGCTCAGGTGTCCCATAACAAGCGTAGCTTCAAAAATTTCAAGCTATAGATACCTAAATCTATGTTTACTTATTGAGATCCATTTAAATAAAAATATCGAAATCAACAATTAATAAAATGTTTCATTGTTATATTTTAAATGTTTATGAAATAAATTGTTATTGATTTAAAATTTAGTATTAGATATAAGTAAATAGAATCTAACTGTACCTATATGATAAAATTTATTTTATTGACATTTCCTAGAAGATGTCCACATAGCGGAATTAAAGAATTGTTAAATATTAATATAAATGATAAGTAATACTTGTTGTTTAAGAATAGTAACTATTTTATTTTTTTAACTACTATTCTTGTACCTATATTTTATTACTTAACTTATTATTATTATAAATTATATAAAATACATAACACATCAATTACTGATTTTGTTTTTTTTTTCAGCCAAAGAAAACCAAAAATGCTCCACTAAGCATCTATCCCCTCTTAAAGAAGATGGGATATTCAACTACATACTCATCAGCTCAATAAATAACCTTTTTGGCTGTTTTGTACTTTTTTTTTATTTAGTTAACTTGCATCTTAAATTTTTTTATTCATACTCAATATATTTTAAATTAAAATCATTTTATTTGAAATCTGAAATTACAAGGTAAATTAATTTAAATAAATTTTTAATAAATTGTCATTAGTTTTCTAATAATACATGATTTAATTTTTTCAGTCATAAAAACATCAAAAGTATGTCCCACAGTCATTTTTTAACCAAAGAAAACTTTCCCAGCTTTTGTAAGAAGTTGTCCGAACTGGAGTGGACAATGGATTCAACATGTATGGAAAAACCTGAATCTTCATCTCCTGCCTATTCTTTTTTGCCAACGGCCCGAAATGTACCCAAAAGTGATTATCATCCTAAAGAATCTTACCAACGTTTTTTAATTGATTCTAATGAAGACAACACTTTAATTGAAAAATATCTAAAACAAGAATGTGACACTTATAAGTTGTTTGGCGGTCCACCAATTAATCCGTTATTTACTGATGAAGGACGTGGTTCTAGTATTGAAGATTCCCCAAAATCATTTTCATATTTTTCAAAAACGAATTGCTCTTACATGGATAAAAGTATTTGGGCACAAGATTCTGGTAACGATAGCTGGCCTGATGCTTTTTTGCCATTGGATATTAAAGAAGAAACCACATGGAAAGAATTGAATACTGAAATCAAAAAGGAGCCAATGTCATGGGCAGTTATACAGCGTCCGGCCAAAGAAGATAAATTCAAGCCCATTAATCAATTGGTTGATGCTGGTGCAGCAATTTTCCCAGATGGCTCACAATTTGAAATTGATCTATCATATGAAGCATTTGACGCTGTTGAAGTTGAAGGGAAATTATACATTGGTAAAGATGAATTTAGACGTACAGATGATGGATTGTTGTATAAAGTCTGTAATCAAGATAAAGGTAAACTATTGTTTTATTCTTAGTAAGTAATAAATAAAAATGTTCTATATTATTAAATATTTTTTGAATTTAGGTACTCAAACGGACAGTTGGGATGATGATGAAAATGTTTTAGTAACACGCACTGCTAGACGACATTACCATTTTCCGATATTCCAGAATTGGCACACATCTCAATCAGGCGATAACCAAGATCTGCTTAGTGATTTTTTTAATCCACAGCGTGCACGTGAAGTCAGATGTGACATGGATGATAGACCTCAAATGGTAGATATGCTTCGCAACATTATGGGTATGCAACATATATGGGATAAGCCAACTATGTGCAATGGAATTGATGCTTATCCAGAACAAAACTTGTACATACCAACAACATGCAATGAATTGGCTGCTACCTACACAATGTAAGGTTGAATAATTATATTTCAAATGTCCCAATTATCTAAAAAATATTGGTTTTATTATTAGATTGCAGTCAGATAGTGGTTCAGAAAGTTCAGATGATATAGACAATAACTGTGGTACACTATTCCGTAATTCGCGAACTTAAAAAAGGCATAATTAATTTTGGAACTTGCAAGATTAAATCAACACTGTAATATTTTGTTTTGCCGTGCACCGTTTGTGTTTTTTGTCAAGACATGTTAGACTCATTAAGGTTAGGTTATACATATTTTTTCTTTGGGACAAAAAACTATAATATTTTACATTTGTATGATCTATAACATATAGTTTTGGTCAATAAGTTATTTGTTTAAAATTGTATTTAAAAACAAAATAAAAAAAAGAACAAAACGTCAAAAACCCTTAAAAAAAAAAAAAAAATATTTATATATTAAAAATAAACATACAATAATATATATTTATATCTTATGGATAGACCTAAGGCTCTAAAATATTACCATATGGGTTATTTTCTTAGGTTAAAGAAATTATCCCATTTAAATAATTTGCTTTGATTAATGATGTATTTCTTTTTAATGTGTTCAAAACTGTCAAGACATTTTAAGAATTTATCATTTTATTAGCCCAATGGTAGCAATATTTTGTAATTAATCAATTTTATTTTGAAGTAAAACGATAATAAAAAATATTAAAATAGAGAACTACCCGAAAGTTGAATCTAACAAGATATCAAGAGTTAGGTTAGGTGTCTATGAGCAAAGTACATACTTTATTCAAAAGTGAGGAGCTGGACAAATTTCTCTGGATTTTTTTTATGTGAGAATATTTTGATGAATTCAAGTATTTTAAAATTACTTGACCTTTAAGTTTTATATCTTATTTGGTCTAAAGCATACCTAAAATTTTAAATTTATAAATATTGTGGGTCACATTAAACTTTAAAAAATTTATTTATTCTTGGATTTCATAACTAATCACCATTCATATAAAAGTAATTTTTATTTTGAATCTGTAAATCCTGGTCATAAGTTTGTCCAGTTCAGTTAGAAGATATCAAAAAGACGGGTCCTGATTTTTTTTAAATATGGCGCCCGAAAATTATTTGACACTCGTATATATATATATACACACTCACACTTATATATACATATGTATATATATGTATTTTTTTTTAGTTTAAAGTGAAGTAAAAGTTATTTTTTCTAATAAAACAGTCCGAAAACCGTTTTCGGCCCTGATTTTTAATAAAAAAGCGCCTAGAGTTTTATGTTAACACTAACCATTTTTTTTAAATTATTATTTTTGTTTATTACACACAGTTAACCAAAGTGCCTTTTAGAAACATGTATAAAATTTGAATTTTTCATTTTGTGGAGGGGGTTAATGACTGAATCAATCGCTCTTTTGTTTATCGGTTATTATAAAACTGAATTAAAGCCGATAAATACACGAATAAAATATTTATCAAAAGATGCGCACCCCTTTTTAATTATTATTTATGTATGTGTTAAAATTCATATACACTAAGACCCACATAATATACATAAATACATTTTTTTATTGCTTTTATATGTGTGTATATGTATATATACACATATATTCATGTATAATTTTTTTTTTTTACAAGGCCGAAGGAATATTGTTTTTGTGCATTTGTTTTGTTAAAGTTGTTATTTATTTAAAAATGTTTTTAATACATTTCGTAAGGGATGGAGCACAAAATTATAAGAAAAATGTTTTATAATACATTCTATATAGAACAAATATTACAAGAAATATGTTATTTTATATTCTACCTTGATTGTCTTGACAGTTTAGAACAAATATTATGTTAATCAAGTTTGAAAGAATCTATATAGTATTTAAAAAAAGTACTTAAGAGGTCGTAAGATCTTTTTAGGTAATTAGTAATTACTAACTTATATATATATATATATAAATATAATATATATTATTATATATACACACAAAATGTAGGTTCATATTTTAGTATGTGAATTTACAGTTTTTATTTCAAAAAGAATTAAGTGAAATTTTGTTAGGGCATTAAAAAGAAATAGCATATGTATGTTTTTTTTTTTTTAATTTTACTTATAAACTGCAAATATCTATTGAATTATTTCACTTGAATGGCACAGTTCAAGTATTCAACAGTTAGGAGCTATATAAATTATTATTTAAAAACTAACCTTTATACTTTTTTTTCAAATAATAATGTATTCCCATCCCACCAGTATCTCAGAAACCTGGGTTCTTTTAGGCAGTTCAGGTGAAAACGCCGTTCTTGTGTTAATATATTATTAACGTCTTATACTGCATTGTAAAATGTAATTAAAAGATACTTTGCTGTCCAAATGGAAAATAATAACATTTTCATTATTTATATTCTTATTTTAATTTGTAAAAAATTTGAATTTTATAAATAAATTATATTTGGTTTATATGAGGAATACCATTCTATGCAATTTTAAGTTCAAAATTTTTTTACTCATCAGTGAATATAACTATTTTAACATTGTTCCAAAGTTGGATGTAACATTTTATATCAATACAAAATTTAAAAATGCACTATATCCAACAAAAAAATAGTTATTCAGGTGTTTCAATAAACAATATTAAAATATGTACTCATAATTTCAAAATCCATAGGTTTGACATTTTTATTTAATATCTAAAATTTATGTTTTATATAATTATTACAATGTTTAATTTTTAGAAGGTTAAAAAAATGTAGAGAAAAAAATATATCATCCTTATTTGAATATTTTGCCTTAATTTTTTTTTTAATTTAAGTTTTTTTTTTTTTAAACAAATATTGTAATTACTAATAAGTATACAATCAATATTATTTTAGTAGATAAAATCTTAAATTCATTTAGTAAAATAATTTGTTTTTATTTTTAGTTGTTGTTTAATAATAAATGTTATTATATTGTAGAATATTTATCACTTGACAAATCTTGTCAAAAAAAAGGTTTCATACCAGTTTCTTATGATAAAAATATAAAATACATTTTTATTCCAATAAAATAATTTTTAATAGAATACTGCAAAGAAAAATAACTTTTCAAAAATGTAATCTTGTTTGGTCAACAATCCCTCTACAATTAACTACCTTTTACAATTACCATAACTAAACTATAACTTAAAAATATTTTCCATAAGGAATAAAAGGAATATAATAGTTTGATTGACATCATATTTTATTATAACTGAAATATTATACTATGATAATGAATATTATATAATCATTATTATATAAATTTGATATATTATCCTCTATAAAGTATCTAGTCCAAAACATAAAATTATAATTGTATGTTTTAATTTAATTTCATAAAAAAAAAAAAAATAATAGTAACTAATTTAATATAATCTCCCCAATTTTAATATATAATATCATGATGTACAGTTAAATTACAAAACTTGAAAAAGGTTTTAATATTTAAATCAAACAATTAATTTTTAATTTTAGAATATAAAATTGTATTGTATCTAACAACCTAATTCTTGAATAAAGTATAGTTTATATACACAATATATTCATACATAATCAAGTGTAATCGTTCCTTGTGCACTTGAATTGATTTGTAATCTACTATGTCTTTGCCTGTTTATTTTTATTTTCATCCAGGATTTTTTCCATGATAAAGTAATATTTCCTTTTCATTATATAAAATTTGCTACCAATTTAAAGTAAGAATATTATATTATAAAAATCATATTTTTTGGCGAATTAGATACATTTTTGTTTTTCAAGTGTGTATTTGATAGGCATAAATATGTTTTTTTTTTTGTCGATCATGGAATATTAATATTTAAAAAAAAATTGATTATTACAATTTTGATTTTTAGATAATATGAGTAGATAATGATATAATTGGTTTTTAGTAATCTAATTAAGAAATTTTAATTTTACACTCGATATTTAATATTTATTTTTAATTGTTCAAAGAAAATATTATTAATATAACTATTGCATGTATAAAACATTTAATATAATATATTGTACTCTATATTATGTATAATGTTATTTGGTTGGACAATGGATATGAGACAAATGAAAATGTTCGTCAAAATATTTATGCGGTGTAAACAGAAAATTGATTTAATAAAGTAACTATGAACGGAGTATTATTATTTATGTTTATATTATATCTGTAGACCCTCTTCCCTTGAGTTCAGTTTATGGACCAACAATGTTTTACGGATGAAAAGTGGATACGATTAATATCATTATGTGATATTCAGTTTGTTATTTCTTCGATGGAGGTCTATTATTTTGCTGTTCAAGTGAGCACTTCAAATGTAATAAAGTGTTAACGGATCTGCTTGAAATCTTTCTTTTGTGTATTGAAACCTATAAAATTAAAGGTTTGTATAAACCTCAGGTGGGTATAACATAATATGCTAAGTTAATGACAGCAGTAGGTTGTAACACCCCTACCTTGTTATTTTGAATAAAAGGGCTGGTAATATATAAAATGTATTTAAAACGAACAAACAATTTACAATTTTAAAATTCTTATAACTTGCTTATGCCTAGGTATTTTGTGACTCAATGGGACCTAACAGCATTATTTGCATATATTTTAACAAGTAAACACAACAAAAACCATAATTCCGGGCCCACATAGGACAGTTTAAATTATATTTAAAAAAACAAACAAAACAAAAATCATACTATGTGTTATTACAATGTTTTATAATAATTGTAATTCGATAAATGATTAACTTTTCATTTCAAATTTTTAAACGATTTTTTATGGGGTGCCAAGCACCCCCTTAGTTGTGCCACGGCGTTAATATTATGTTGTGCCCCGCGTTACATAATTTGTAGATCTGGTACTGCACATTCTACTCCTTATCCTTCGGAGAATACGAAGCTCGTCCCACTATAGTCTATATTTATATTATAATTATTATATTATTATCACTATTGGTAAGTTCGGTTAGTTTTATTTTTTTCAATACAGAATAGGCTAAGAATCCATTGACTATTGTGATATCCATGTGGATGTAGAAGAAGTGTTGATCGTTGGATGAAATAGCTCTAAATAATATAAAAATAAAATACAAGAGAATTTAAAAATTTAAAATTGTTAGACAAGTACCAAACGCCATGTGAAAAACCATGACAATTTAAGTAAAATCATAGCCTATATAACTATATAAGTAAACAATTGCATAAATGTAATATACAAGTTTCCCGGGGGCTGGGGAGACTGCTGACTGTTCAATTGATGTGCCGATTTCCGATTCTGAGCGGAGCGATGAATGTATTGATTTTACAATGTGTTTTTTTTTTCAATTTTTGTGTCTCATCACGGTTTGGGGCAGTAAAACTGCTTAAATTTTTTTCAACAGTATCTTGTTCGGTGGGAAAGTGAATCAAGTTGGTGCATTCGGGAGGTCAAATTTTAAAATTCTCAATAGTTTTCAAAAGCGCCGGGAAAAACAACATGAAAATTAAGGAAAAACGGGAATTTTTACGCAAAATCGGTTATAGACAAAATCGATTTTGGTTTTTGGTGTAACATAAAAATAAATGAACGTATATTCATGAAATTTTCAATGGTAGTCAACATTTGCATTTTCTATACACGATAACATTTAAAAAATATTTTGATTTGTTTTGAACTGTTTAGGAACATTTTCAGTTTCCAATTTTATTATTCTTTTTTTTCTATGGATGTCAATAAAATTTTATTTGTTGGGTAAAAAAAGCTTGAAAATTTAATACTAGGCGCCTACTATGATGTTACAATGATATTTGAAAATTATTAAAAATCCTAAATCACAGTTTTTTTTTAATAAGCATTTAAAGTTCAAATTTTGACAAAACACTGAAAAATCACAAAAATTAGCAAATTATTTTAAGTTGAAAATTCATAAAAATGTTTCTTTTTAAATCTAAGGTTTAAAAACGTAATACAAGATCATTCATGACTTTATCTACCTTTATCAAAAAGAAAAATGTCTACAAGCAAATCAAATTTGATTTTTATAAGCGTTTGAAGTTCATATTTTTACAATATTGGATATTCACTCGATTTCTTATGTAGCGATTTTGTTATTTTTTTGTAATTCAAAAACGAATAACTATAGATACACGAAAATTTCACAGAATGTTTATATATACCATACAATTTTGAAAATATTTTGACTCTTTTTGAGCTGTTTACAGGCATTGTTAGTTTTTAATTTTTTTAGTTTTTTTTCTATAAATATCAATAAAATGTTATTTGTTGGGTAAAAAAGTGTGAAAATTTAATGCAAGGCTCCTGGTATATTGTTACAATAGCAGTTGAAAAATATTTAAAATACATAGGCACAATTTTTTTTTATAAGCATTTAAAGTTTGAATTTTGACAAAATGTAATAATTATTTTGTAGTTAAAAATGTATAAAATGTTCAACTTTTATAGCTAAGGATTGAAAATATAAAACAAGGTTCACGTAAATAGGTAAATATATAAATTATTTTATTCACAATAATGGTTGTACTGAGAGAGGCTTATGATAAAAAACCTATCTTTTTTTAGTTGGTGGACGGTGGGTAGGGATAAATGTTTCAATCACTCGCCACAAACCTGATCAAATCACGCCACGTCGCCACTGACGTAGATTTCTAATGTTACGCGGACGTAACATCTAAGTTAAATACAATTATAGTGTTAAGTTCACGTATAGGTATGTCTTGTATATTAAATGAATTTTCGCTGTTCGATTTGGAAAAAATAAATGAATGATTATATTTTTGCTCAGTGGCGGATTTAGGTTTTTATTTCGGTGGTTGCTATGTTATGCTATACAGTAAACGCTCCTTAGGTACTTATTATGAACAACTTTGAGGTAGAAATAATTTTTACCTATACTGTGGTAGTACAATCTACAAATTAATACGTTTACTTATATATGATAGCTGATAGGTAGGTAATTGATATCTAAGCAATTTATCATAAAAAAAGTTCAATATGCTGACCGGCAGTGGTGGATTTACGGGGGGTTTTCAGGCCCCCCTCCCAGGCATTGATATATACATATATAATTGATTATTTTTATAAAAATAAATATAATACGTTTGAATATAATACGCCCCCGTCCCCGAAAATTTTGAAAATCCGCCACTGCAGACCGGTAGCCGGTGGGTGTTTCAGATCCCAAACACCACTCCCCCCTAAATCCGCCACTTTTTGCTCCTTGGAATGGAAGTGTGAAACGTACGTACTACGTACCTACATTTTATAAATGTATATTATACGACATAGATATCTATACTAAATACTAGTACAGACGTACACTGTACAGTAATTACTTATTAGTAGTAAATTAATAATTAATGGGGAATGGCTAATAATTATTTAATATTTACTATTTAGTCAATAATAATTATCATAAACAAATAATCGTATTTTCTGCTTTGTTCTCGTGTAGTCGCATGATTACCAACTTTTAAATCCTAAATCATGCGTGTCACGTCTTTAGTGTCGCGATCTCTTGTTCCATTAATCGTATGTAAAACGTGTCTGTTTAAAGACCCGTATAAAACATACGATTATGTTAATTTAATATAAGAAAAAAAAACATAATATATCCTGTTTCCTTTTCACGATTCCTGAGTAGGAGTGCTACCGCGGTAATTACACCGGATGCAATAAAATGAGCTTATTATTTCCGTATAACAATAGATCTCTAATTTTCTTATAGGTTGTCCGGGTTTCCTAATCGATTTGCCACGATTTAGACACCTGCAACACGGGTCGTTGATCTAAATGATGACAACATAATATATTATATTATATTCAAACTATATCCATCGTTTAACGTGTATAGTTATCAGGAAACAAAAAGGAAACGAATTAATGAATAGCACTTTCAATTAGTGTAACGTACATGGCCGGTGATAGAGTGGTGCATTGTGGGGGGAGAGTGACACCAACCCCCTAAACTCGGTAACTAGATTGTCAAGTCGGCAATTTAAGGATTTTACTCTAAGTCAGCAACCATAATAATTTCTACGTTTTTTTTAAATTGTTTTATTATTATTGCTGTGTAGGTATGGTATATGATTATCGTAATATTACTTAATCTATTATCATTGGTTATAAATATCATAATATTATAATATGTATTAATGTACTATAATAATTGTGTAAACGAAGTAAAACACAACAAGGAATATAAATCAGTATTCGGCGTATAGAGAATTTTATTACACAATACTTTGGCCAAGTTCAGTCGGCATGCGCCATGCTCCCGTGATTGAGCATTTTGCATTTTATGTTTATATATTAGGCATTTTCTATACAATATAAAATTTTCAAAATATTTTGCCTCACGCGTTGAGCTATTTATATGCAATTTTCGCTCGGTTAAAAAACTTAAAAATGAAACAATAGTTGAACTATAGAGAACAATAAACCATAAACTTGTCGCTAAAAAACGAAAATCCTTTTAGGTACTGATACCAGTTTTAGGGGAAATCTTCGATCAAAACAGTTATTTATACATGTTAATACATCCATGAAATGCAGCTATTATACATTAATTGTAATTTATATTTACAGTAATGACTATTAACCTAAGAATTACGATGATCTTGGTTTTAGAACTAACCTCACCGAATTAAAACAAATACCGTCAATCAAAGTATTATAGGCGGTTTGTATACTTAGTATTCTATACTTTCAACAGTATGCGTTGTATACGGCGTAACGCATAGGCAATATAGGTACATCGCTGTAGGGTTTTCATGAATTAATGCTGCATTTATAGTTTTGTGTTATAAAAAAAACCAATTACAATTACAATATGAATTTGAAACGATTACAAAAATAAAACATTTATTATTCACAAAACATTGCTAAATCCATTCAACTCACCTTACAGTACAAGTGTACAACGCTATTACAAAAAAATCGTACTTGACACTTTTTGTATTAGGTAAGCTTATAAAGTGTATGAGAGAGTTAATTTCTAAGAAATTTTAATATAATTAGTATGTATTTGTTATACCTTTTTTTGTAAATATTTAATTCGTGTAAATGTCTTTGCAATTCATACTACATACTAAAATAATGACTGGTAAATAATATGCGGGTGTATGATCGAATATGTAGGGAAAATCTAATTTTTGAGTCTATAATAATACACATATTTATTGGTTCAGTTAATTTCTTAATTAATTGAATGACCTACATTTTTAGAGTATAATACTATAGGTAAATACATGTAATTATGTTTTAACTTTTAATTTTATAATCTTTGTATTGCTAATATTAACTATTAATTGCTCCTAAAAAAATTGTTTCTTAGTTAAATGAATTTTATGATACTCCGTCATAAGAAATTGTACACAACAAACATAATTGAAGTTGGGGTTTAAACCTTATATTAAATACGTTGATTGTTTTCTGTTATCTCGAGGACATACATAAATAATATTATTTTTAAAGTATTTTTCACACATAGTTCATGACATGCAAAATAATAATGTTTTTCATCGTCCCGCATAACCACTTATTCAATTGGTCGTTCATTTCGTATAGGTAATGTCTTCCAATGTTCTATCGTACACTACCTTGGCATAGGTATAATAATATGTATTATATTATGTTCCCTTGTATAATTGTATCTATACTACATTAATGTAATAAAGATAATTTACCTATGTGTGGCAGTGGCCTGTAAGTGTAATAGTATATTATTGCACCATATTAGCGTTGTCTTGCACTAAAACCCCAATATCTAATGATCCACAACGATAACACGGACAAGTGCAACATTTGTATATCCAAGGCCAACTCGGTCTCTAACTTGTACCTACAGATTTTATATCATATCTATGTATTTAATATTTTAATGTATAAAAATGAATGTTTCTTTGTTTGTTTGTCCTCCTCTATATAGGTAGTATATATACTCAAAAATGACTTCAATAAAAATCATATCAATGGATTCTTTGAGATTCGAAAGGCATTTCGTATTTAATAGCTTATTTTTTGTTTATTTAAATAATTAGCATTCGTTATGTCTATAGACTGTATTGCTATTATAATCAGTAGAAATATGGTTTATACATTTTTTTACAAATATATTTAAAAAAAAAAAAATAAGAATATAAGATCAAATACTTATGAACACAATAAAATGATTACTCGTATGATTTCGAATCATGATTTACTTTCTTAATTCTGGAATTATTTTTGATATAGTAAACATAGATATTAATTTTATCGATGTTTGATTTAGTTGTCTTTCAAGCATTCATAGTATCTGTCTCAAGTTTTTGTATTTACATGAAAATTATTTCTCGAATTAAGGAGATTCGATACCATGATTTTCTGTTTTTGTCTAACACACGCGTGACATAGTATTTTAGGCGTGTTTTTTACGAAACATTCCAATTCATCTATTGAAGCGATAAGAAATCTGTAAACAGATTTGAATTTGTCGTCAAGTCTACTTGAAATCAAATTTTCCACATGTTTGATACTATCCCCCCAAATTCCTAAAAATGTCATATTAAAAAAAGTAGGTCAGCGCATTTCGGTGATGGATGTTTGTCCATCGTTCCTTCGGGTCTCGGACAGGATAGTGTAATTTTACTGTATTCGATTTGAATGCAATGATTGCATTCGATTCTGAGCGGACGAGGGAATCTTTTTTATTTAATTTTATTCGTTTCTATGGTGATAAACAAAGCGTTTTAAGAACAGCTTAAGAACAATTTATATAAATAGGTAATTTATAAAATTATAATTATAATTTATAATTAGGAAATACAATAAAAATGAAAAAAAATATAAAATAAAAAAAAAGCTCATAAGTCGCTCAAATATTTTAAAAATTTTACCATGTCTAGGTAAGGCTAATATAATATAAACAATCCAATTTTCAAGTTTTTAATCGAATTACAACAAAAAAAATCCCAAAATTAAAATGTCTATAAATAGCTCAAAAATGGATAAGATTTTCTGAACTTTAAACCGCAAGGAACAAAATTCAAAATACAACAAAAAATATTTCTTGTCATTTTTAATTGGAAGCAATATTTCTGGTAGAAAACGTCGTCCGTAATTATTTAATATTATAAAATCGTGAAATCGTACGTTTTTTCTCCTTTAACCGCTTTTATTCGAGTAGCGTTTCGAAAATCGAAAAATGACTTCTTATAGTACTAGCTCAAGAACATAACCTTTCAGAAAATATGCTATACTTGATACTTTTGAGCAAGTTTAGAGGGAGAAAAAGTGTTTACAGAATAAAAAAGAAAAAGAAATAAACATTATTGTAAAACCATTACATTTCTCGCTCCGCTCAAAATCTAAAAAGTATTTAAAAATTGTCATATTTTAATTTTTGGAGAAGTTAAAATCAAAAATTCAAAAATGTGAGAAAGTCGATTCACGTAGATTTGACGACAAATTCAAATCTGTTTTTAGAATTCTTATCACTTCATAAGATAAATTGGTATGTATGGCAAGGAACCAGTCTAAACCCCTATGCCACGTGTGTGTTAGACAAAATAGAAAATCACGGTAGGTATCGAATCTCCTTAAGAAGTGAAAAAATATCAACTGAAGCAAAACGGATTGCGATTGAATTATAGATTAATTTTAACTCGTGTGAAGATGGGTATCACAGCTACCTAGTTCATTATAATTTATAACAAATAGTTACTACTCACTTGTAATAACCATAAGATATTAAATTAAAATAAAAGGTTGGCAAGGGGTGTCGCTCTACTGTACATTAGGTTACAAGTGAGTCACTTTAATGTCCGTAAACAGCTCAATACAAGTAACAATATTTTCAAAATGTTATGGTGTATAGAAAATGTTAATATAAACATTCAGTCAAAATTTCAAGTATCTACGCCGTATTCTATCGTCATTTGTTTTAAAGTTATACCAAAAACCAAAATCAATTTTTGTCAAAAACTGATTTTGCGTAAAAATTCTCGTTTTTCCTTAATTTTTTTTTAGTTTTTCAAGCGTTTTTTTAAAACTACTGGTATTTTTTATGCAAAACCAGCATTCGATATTTTGACAATATCAATGTTGTTTTGGGTGTTACTCAAAAAAGAGCTTAAGCGTAGACATTTTATTCAATATATTTATCGGTTATAATATGGAAGTGACATTGTTACAACTAACAATCACTTTTCGCGCCTATAGTAGTGAGCAGTGCGACGAAATTCCAGCCAAACGAGTCATGTACGACGCGTAAACTTGAGAGTTTATTATGTACATTTCTCCAACCCCACTCATTTTAAATATTTAGCACTTGATTCAAATGAATTTGATTGATCGTTTTCGAAATTTGTACAGCATCGGTTTACCAGGAAAATTTAATTTTTTAAATGAGAAAAGGCAAATTTTTTTCTTGCGAGTATTTAGCGTAAAATTTGCATTAATTTGCATAGAAAAGTTGGCAAAAAAGTTGTTTTTTGCGTGGGTGTGGCTAGACAAGCGTTTCTCCAAAGAAATGAGACTATGCTATTGTTTAATAAGTATAAAAACTATAAAATTATTGTATTTGATACTAGGAGTTTGTTTTTTCGCATTTGAAATTCATCCATGTAAGTGTGGTATATACACGGATATATATGCGTGCCAAAGATGTTGGTCAATAATTTAACGGCACACAAAAATATTTCTTTTTAATTTTTACATTTTGCGTTTTATGAAAAATATTAGTTAAAAAAAACTTTATTATTTATTAATAATACGTGGTTATTCAAAATGAATCATCCAATACTTTTCACTTGGCTCCATAGGTCACCTGATCTTATGCCATATGACTACTTCTTTTGAGGATATGTTAAAATACTGAATACTGTATACGTTGTACCGTGTACCAACATTACCATTGAACCCAGACGAGTTAAAAAATTAGCGGAGTCAATTACAACGGATATGCATAGAATGAATTTGGGTTCCAACTAGATTTTTTTCATGTGATCAATGGAAGCCACATAGTAGGTACACTATTAAATAAGTTTGAAATATTGTACTTTTTTTTTAATGTATCATATAATATGAATTACTCTAAATCTAAAAACTAAAAATATCCAAGCATTTTATAATGGATGAATCATTTTGAATAACCTATTGTACGCATATAGTATACATATTAGTATAGTTACTAATTAAAAATTGTTCAAAAATTGGAACTCACTTACTCACGTAATAAACACTATAAATAATAAGTAAAGATTGTATAGGATTTTATAATTATTTTTATCTACAAGTAAATTTGTTTTCACTTTTTGAGCAAGGTTTCTAAAATAAAATAAACCAAAAACGTACCCTACCCTTTGCGGCCAAAACAAAAAGTTCAATAATAATTAATTTTATAAGCTTTAGGTTTTTATATTATACTTATAAAAAAATATTAAAAGTATATTATAGTTGTATAAAATAATATATAAATAAATAATAATAATTATAATGATATAAAATTGATTTCAATAATTATTAAATACTAGACCGGAGGGCTTTATTTTATTTATTAATTAACCCGCGGCAACTTAGGTCTTTGGGTGGTTTTTAATTGTGTGGTGTACTGTAGGTTTGAACACGTTTATACAGTTTGGCAGATTTTTTTAGTGGGCACCCGTAGGTATCTGCCATGCCCGGGTGGGGGATGATAGCATTTCTCTCCGGACACCGTGACTTGCCTGAAGAAAAATGCCGCCCGCGGCAGAGGTTTTGAACTGGCGCCGGTGCACGTCGCAACCGACGCCTTAGTCCGTTTGGTCACTCCGTCTCTCGGAGGGCTTTATTAAATATAATAGAAATGTGTTTAATGTGTATAATATATTGAATTATAAAATAATATATAGTTTTGAAAATTATTACAAGTATACATTGCATTAAATACCTATGTAAAATTTATAAATAAATAATAATAACAATAATTATAATATTATATGTATATAACTATTGACAAATTCTAACTTATACTTTTAATAATTTTAATATAATTTTATTTTTTAATATATTTCATCTTTGTAACCGAGTTTTCTCTATCCCATGATTGTAAATAGAATAGGATAGGATATCATACTTATATTATGGTAGTTTAATAATAATATTATGAATACGATACGGTTTGTGAGTTGTTTTGTTTATGTCGAGGACAATAATTCGCGGCGGCAGTGACCCACACGAGAAAAACAGCTGTTGACTGTGAGGAACGCACGCGCCAGCGCGCGTGCGCATCAGTCGAACCGGTCACCCCGCGCAAAGTGCCGTCACCAAAGATCACCTCGGGCGCACGGACCGCAGTAGTAGTAGTGGCGCAGTTAGTCGAGTACGGGGTACTCGAGTAGTCGACGGTTGACTGCCTCCAGCGGCGTTATCGAATCGGTTTTTCGCGCGTGTACGCTCGACTCTGCCACCCCCGCAATTGGCTCGCATATTATAGTACGGTCATTTTTTTCGAATCGTAAATTTTCTTCCGCAGTTTGTCTTTTCAACTTACTAAACCACGAGTGACGAGTACGAGAATCGTAGCTGTACACTTATCGGCAGGGATTAGTAGTTAATAATATTATTCAAGTAAGTAAAATTATGTATACGTTTGGTATTATTATTATTATTATTTTGTGAATTATATTTTTCGATGTTGAACATTACACGCTCTACATATCAGAGAAAAACTAATCGTCCCCTCAAAAATCTCTATTTTTGGTTTTCTAACGGTTTTTTTTTTAGCTCTGTTCATTATCATATCGATTGACCAATCTACTATAATACTACTACAGTATAATACAGTATGTTAAAATGTTATGTATATCTTCTAGTAGATCTTATGTACCTACTTAATACCTATTATAGTATAAATGTATAATATTATGGGTTACCCGAGAGAGCCACTTTTGGAAGACTAGCACGCGTGTAGTACAAGCTGGTTTCATATATTTTTACGGGGAACTGACTTGTGTTATCGAGGAAAAACGGGCACCCGCTTAAGATCCGGGTAAACGATTGTAAACATGCCAAGACACCGGGATTTATGTGCGATTAACATTTTCTCCAATGGCAATAAAAATAATTTAAACACGTTACACGTGCATTAAATATATATATATATATTTTTTTAATATACGACTACTTGAGCCTATAATAAATATTATATTTCCTTACGATCGATTATTCGTCTAACCACGTAATAGTGGTGAATTTGAAAGGATTTCGGTGTGTAGTACTTACGCTTGTTTTAAAATCAAATTCAATTCGGATTTATGCGTTTCTACAAATAATTTATATTATTTTCGTTTGTTAAACATTTTAGACATATTTATCATATTTAAAACGTTCCCTTTAACCTCCACTAAACACCCTAAAAAATAATAATCTTATATCCGACCGTTTGTATTAGTAACTTAAAATCGATGATGAAATTATTTTTAATTTAAATATTCAATAATATAGTCAATGTCTTACTAACTTAAAATATAACATTAAGTTGAAAATTATATGATACAAATGATCATTAATATGTACAGTCAATATTTAAATATACTTTATCCGTATAAATATAAATATATAACAATTTATTTGTGTAGTTAAAACAAATATTCACTAAATTTACAAAACCTCGGCAATATCAATAAATTCTTAGGTTCATTTAAATATTTGAAAAATTCTAATATATTATAGGTACCTATATATCAATCAATTTACAATTAATTTACTTTCATCGTCATAAATCCATCATATTATTATGCATCAATAGATCATAATTTATATTTTATAATTTACATTAATATTATGTATATAGATTAGCAATTAGAGTTGAATTATTTGTATATAAAAGATACACATTATATTGAAAAATTTTAAATGTTCTATTTAAAAATTCTCAATATTTGCTTGTTTATACATAATATACCTACGTAATTTATATATTAATAATTTTCTGTATAGTTCTACTGTATATATTATTTTTTTCTTCCGCTTCAGTAGTTATTACTAGTTAGGTACAGAAATAGGTACGTATAGGTACTAAAATGTCGATCTATCGAAATTCCGGAACCTAATTTACCAAATTGGAAACGAGTCGATTACAATTTCAAGATTTATGTAAAAATGAAACAATTTGAACCTTCTTGTTATTGTCATTGCTTCGATTTACTGGTTTCGAAATTTAAAACTATTAACGGTGATCGATTATGGTTAATATTCGCGGTCGGGTATAAATTATCCAATTCTGAATTCAGAAATACGAGACGATATAGCTTGTTACAACTTATAAGTACTATTATGTAATATATTGATCTCGGGGTGTTAAATAAATAATTATTCGGTATTCCATCAACAGGTATCACTATGTCCGTGTTAAGCGTTGTCAGGTGATTATTTTTATTACTGTCGGACACTAATAATCGTGTATACGGCCTTAGACTAGTGATTGGTTTGGCTGATTCGGCTAATGGATGGTTTGTGATTCGATTTTTAGTAAGATGTAGAGCGGAAACTCTATGGGTATATTAATCCACTTGCGGAGAACCCACCGCTGGGTGGGTCATTGATGATGTTCTTAAGGACATGTCTAGAAACTCAATAAGATATGTATTATTATAATAAAATCTGTGTGCGCGCGCGCGCTCGTGTGTATGTGTGTGTATAGTTATAAAGGATTTATCCCCTTGTAGATGTCCTATCAAGTGGGGGAAAGCGCGCGTGTACTGGGTCATACTTGTACTTTTGGGTGACCGGTTTTGCCGGCAACATTAACATAATGGAGAGATGAAATGAACGGAATTGTGCAGTCCCGATGGAATGACATTTGGCTGCTGAAAATACTGGTTTGCAAACGAGGCACCGGTCCTCCCGTTTTGGAAGTCCGGCGGACACATTAACGTGTATATAACACATATAAAACGGCCGCATAAAAAAATATGTATTTTTTATAAATCTGTATATTCCAGTAGGACGTCCAGTAGAAACAAACACATAAACATATACTTACAGTTTGACCTTTCGAGGCCACCGACGCCATCACCGTCTTCTAATCACATAAGACACACGGAGATTCGAGGGTAGTCAAGATATAGTTATTTAAAAATGTGTACTTCCGCAAAGGCTTTTATTTCTCGCTACTGCTGACATCGTAACCAATAACTTATATATGCGCCACTGTGTAAAAAACTAAAATATGACAAATATATTATTATGTCAGCTGTCAATTGTATTATAATATTATTATGTGTTGATTGTTGAGATGGGGTTTGTAATCTGTAGTAGGTAGTAGGTACATTGACACATTGTACAATTGTATATGCACAGGAAGAATGTTACTTGGTTTTTGGAACAGTAAACTGATTATTGTCGACCAAATATCCGTGATATATCTTGATAATTTAAATATTCTAGATTAAAACATTCGTATTATTATGATTTGAAAACTAACAATTTAACTTTAAATGCCAATATGGTATTAGGTATTCGTTTGTTTTTTAGTTTTTTGTGTAGCATTGTGGTGTTTATGTGTGGATGGAATATTGTGTGGGGTGTGATGACCTCAAATTTAAATACTCATCCCTAAACTTTAATAATATGTTAGTTATAATGTTATTGCTTAGCCATTGTTTAGATATTTTAAAACGTTGTCGACTTGTCGTGTGAAATTAATATTTATATGCCGCACTATATACCTACCGCTATTGGATTTTAAATTTTAATACATGCAAATTGTGTGTTGTTCTGTTTTGTATTAACGATAAAAATATTAAATATATATAAGTACATAAATCTTCGTTCCATTTTGTAATCAACCTATTTAATCTATAATGAAAAAACCTAACCGGGTAAGTCACTCCGCTGTATAGGATGTTTTCAGTGTATCTCGTCATTGAGTAGGTCACTGTAATGGATGTGTTAAATTTGAATTCAATGATAAATCATTCAATCATTGTATACGAAAAACAATTCTGAACGTTGATGGTTAGTCTATATTAATATTTCTAAAAATAATTTATTGTATATTTATATTGTTATTACTATTTATTAGCAATTTAATTTTCTGTTAGTCTTAGTAACAGAAGGTAGGTTGAACTAGTTTTTACCAAAAATGAATTTCACATATCCCATATATTACTATTATTGTTTTAGTTATTAAGTATTTTATTATTATATTACTAGCTGTTATCACTAGTTACAATTCAGTTCCGTAGAACGGTGTGGATAGGTTAGTTAATAGGTATATAGGTTCATGGTACAAATAACTTAAAACTAACCTTATATTTTTAAAAATTAAATTATGTACCTATATAATATGGTAAATAATAATATACCTTATGGCAAAGAGTTTTAATTTCTTACAGATATTATTTTTTAAACTACAATAAAATATCTAAAAATTCACAGATTGGTAAAATTGTGTAAAAAAAATTGTGCATACCTGTGTATTTTAGATATTATCAACTGGTAAATTACAAAATTATATTAATATCTGATTTTTTAATACTTTTTTTGGTTGATTATACCTATTTACGTTCTTATATAGTAATTTGTTTGATTAATTTCTGTGGACACCTATAGCTACCTAACCTATGTCCTATATTCAAAAATATTAAATTGTTATTGAAAATTTTCTAATTGCTGTACACGTTAATATCAATGATGAAAAATTATGTAGAACACCTCCGTCTCATTGATTACGTTTTTTTTGGATTTACATTATTCCCAGAAGGCCAAACAGCCCACCAGTGTCGTGACTAGCCCGCGCGTTTTTAATTATTCTTGAACTTGATCAAACACACCGACACACCCGGCCTCTTTGACGGGTCCAACAGCCGTTGTTGCAAAAGTAAAACTCGTTTGACGTATCTACTGTATTATAATTCAACACGTATAGAATACTCGACATGAACAATTTTCACTCTGATAACAACATCGCGAGATATAGATAACAATACCCGTTATTATTGTCTATTTACATGACGGTTCTTCGGTCTACAGACTACAGTGCATAAAATATTATCATCATCTTATATTATAAAGTGAGCATTCGTCCACCACAAATTATATAGACTTTACAGATATTATGCCTGATAATTAATAAATAACAACGTAAAAATATTTGTCAGGTTAGATATTTTGAAATTGTCTCCACAGAGAGGTCTAGTCTATTGGGAGGTGTCTCTAAATAAATGTCTCTATGCTGATTTAATTTCAGTAGTTCAGCCGATTAAATAATATAAAACATATTTTAGATTTTAACACGTTTTTATTCTATACTTGAAAATTAGTTTGACTTTGCGTAAAAAAATTGGTCATTTTCTGCACGCGTTTCACATATGACTCATATAAGAGTATAAATATATATATGTCCACGGGACCGTATATTTTATGACCGCGTCCATCACTCTTTGATGGTGCCGTTCAAGGACTCCGGGGAACAAGTTGATTCACACACCTCATACAGGGTGTTTCACCATGTTTATCCTTGCAATTAATTAATTTCGTTTTCTTTTGTGTATTTAAAACGATTAAGGTATCCATGTCCATAGATGTTTTTGTATATAAATTATTGATTTGTTTTCTAATTTATTTAGTATCGTTATGCTCAAGAATTTACTATTCATTTATAACTCTAAAATAGTTTATAATAGATTAATACTTATTGGAAATTATAAATTTTAGTTGTTTTAGGAAAACAAAGCTTGAAAATTGAATATTTATTACAATATTTTAAACTAAACAAAAATGATTAATTTTTTTAGTTTTTCTAATAGCTTTAATGAACTTAGTCGAAAAATGTTATTTTCGTAGACGAACATTGGGACTGATGACACATACATGGGTATAGCGATTTCTACATAGGTACCACCTCGAATTGTCTGGTCCGTTGCGGTTTGTCGGTTTGCTGGCATCGAACCTTGACTATAATACCCCCTAGAAAACGTGTGAAATATCCACGCTGTATCGTTGTGCCAGTTAGTTAAATGACGAATACAAATGTAGTCAGACGTCAGGCGTGACAACCCTAACTATACACTTTACAGCTGTGGTGAACCAAATTTATCCTTTTCGACAAGTCGTATATCTATAATCTATAGGAGTCTGTATATATGAACATTTTATCAAGTTTTAATGTTCCCCGCACGGTCGCATGAGAGTGAGTTGGGTTTTATATTATAATATAATACATTATCCTGACAGATTTATACAAGTAAATATTAAAACATAAAAATTATTATTTGAACATAATTGTAATTTACATACGGGGGATAAAATATTCGAGCACCAATATCCTATATATATATAATGTCGGGTCCTGCACCGTATGTGTTTTAATTATAGTATTACGGTGAACACAACAGCCATGCATTCACGTGTATAAATTTGGTTCGTATTCGAATTTTCGGACGATCGGTCACTACCCAATACCCATTTGCTGCAATATGTTTATCGTGTAGTCTTGCTTTGCACCTAGACTCATCCAATGCATATATATATTATACAAGTAAAATAATTCTTCCTAACCCTAACTTTTGTTCAAGTCAATATTTTTTTTTTTTTATTTACTTGTAACCTACTGTACAGCAGAGCGACATCCACTTACCCGCTTTTTATATTAAAACTGAAAATAGAAATTTTTAATCATATTATTTTATAAATGTATATAGGTAATATCATTAATACATTTGTAAATCTGGTTTTTAGAACAATTTTGACTGTAAAAACATTTATTTAAGTCATCATCATGTGCCTTAGTTTATTTCTTACCATTTTTTGAAATCTCATTATTTTTGTTAAGTAAATTTGATTCAATCGTAAAAACACTTCGAACTCAAAAAGTAAAAACATTAAATCTTTTAGGAGAATTTTTAAATAAGTACCTATACCAGTTAAAATCCAAATATTTTTTTAAATGTTATTACTTTTAAATTTAATGAGTTTACTTCAAAATTTTTGACATTTTAAAAAATCATAAAAATAAACCACTCGATTTAGATAAATGTTTTTAGAATCAAAAGTTTTCTAAAAACCAGATTAACAAATTTGCTATTTTGAAATTTTCAAAAAAAAATTTTAATTAGATTTAAATTTGTTTGTTTCCAGTATTTAAAACAAAAATAATAATTGTTATATTATATGTGTAGGGTATGAGTAAATAAATTATATAGAAAAAAAAATTATAAAATATTGATTATAACAAAAATTATTTAATTTTTAGGTCTTCCTGTTACACCCTGTACCTATACAATTTATATACATAAATATTTTAATACATAATAGGTTTGATATTTTCTAGTGTCTGTGTTATACTGTTATTATTACGTCCTGTCACATAACTTATCTATAGACTGAACACGCGTGGTTTTTGCAGATTAAATCCAGCGCGGCGCGGCGTTGCGCAAAAGCGCGTAAAGCAATATAGTAATAATTGCGACACGGCCAGAGAAAGTGCACGTGTGCTCTGTTGGCAGGCTGATTTATTATAATTGATATATCTATTGCGATACAATATGTGTCGCACACAATGTGTCCCGTTATAAATGGACTAAATTACAATATAAAAAATTTTAGGACAACGTGAAATGTCTTCGTGTATAATATATGTACCTATAGGTAGGTACGCGGTCGTATCGTGTAATTTATTTAGAATCAATTGGACGCTCTAAACAAAAGACAACGACCGCGAAGCGCGCGGATTTAAATTATTATTGGCGTATTGCATTGATTATTCGAGTAATAGCAACTGTTTTCGAACATACTGTCCATCACTTTATTATTGATAGATAATATATTAGCAGACGACAGTATCTAAAATAAATATAAAAATACTAATAGTATAATGA
Organism: Sitobion miscanthi; assembly: GCA_008086715.1. Lineage (NCBI taxonomy): Eukaryota > Metazoa > Arthropoda > Insecta > Hemiptera > Aphididae > Sitobion > Sitobion miscanthi. Next base: position 8,211,579 of record CM017797.1, read on the forward strand.
TATTTTGAACGCGACCTCTGTACAGTCTATACTCTATAATATGATGCGTTATTACTTGTTAGGTCATGTTCGTAAATAACAAGCGCCTTCAGAAGACGTATTTTAAGGTCAATGGACGACGACGAGGCGTCCTATTCAATGTCAAGTGCATATATTTAATATGCATATTATATGTGTGTCTCTATTGATAAGTGAACAAAAACAAAAACGAAAGTGTAGTTTAAATCATTGATTTCTTTTTATTCTTAATACTCAAAAGTTCTAGTGCAAAATTTGAAATTTGGACGAGTTTTATTTTAAATCATTACTTTCGTAGTGATATTTAAACTTGCAATTTAATACACGCGTTATATACAGAAATTCAGTGGTTGCGCGTAAACGTCAATATAGTTCTATATTGTTTTTAAATAATATAAAATGTATATACAATTATTAATTAATATACAATTTATAAAGAGTTACATTTGTAATTATTTCTCGTTATTGTTTAATTAAAATGTTTTATCTCTAAAACATATCAGGCTGACCAATGGTTTGTGAATATTGCAGACTGTGCAGTAGATTCTTAACTACAAGCGATATTTCCCTAATATAATAACATATAATATAGATACAACCCACCTACCTACTTTTACTTGTTTTTAGGGTTCCGTACGGTAAAACGGGACCCTATTACTAAAGCAGCGTTGTCCGTCCATCCGTCTGTCACCGGGCTGTATTTCATGAACCATGAAAGTCAAAAAGTTGAAATTTTCACAGATAATCTATTTCTGTTGCCGCTATAACAACAAATACTAAAAATCCTAGAATATATAATATAAGCAGTGTTGCTACATGTTTATAGCTGATGATAGTACGGAACCCTTCGTGCGCGAGTCCAACTAGCACTTGGCCGGTTTTTTTTGATATTTTTGAGAAATAATTTCAGAAAAAAAGTATAAGCTGCAATCTATAGAGTTATTTGTTACTTATAGAGTTCAACAAAAATATCGAATTAATCACCCTGTAATAAAATCGTAGTTAGCATTATCTCATCTGTTTTATTACTATTCTGTACATAAGTAGGTACTACCCCATAAAACGTGTACAATGGTTTAACTTTTTTGTATTTGTTTTATTATATAAATTGTACATATACGAGTACATTGACAGTATTATAAATAAACGATGTATAGGTACATAATAAATAGTATTATAAAACATTTTACGAAAAGAAAATTGGCTATGAAAAATTCAGGCGCCATTATTCGTTCGTTTGAAGCACAAAGATGTATACTGCGTTGACCTATATACAGATGGAAAACATTTGCGCGCTATCGCTGTGCGTACAGATATTTCAAAAATGCTTTATTATAGAATATTATATGCTCCGCTTGAAAATCCCGCGTGGGCCACCTATTATTTGAACAATAAATTTACCAGGCGGTCCCACGGTCACATAATATGGCTCGCAGGTCCATGGCGTTGTAGGTTTTTTCTTTTTTAAAACTAATTTAACGACTTCGTTATTCGCTTTCTAGACCCATTTTTTGGGTTTCCTAGTTAATAGTTTTGACAATATAGTAACTGGTAAATCTATACAAATATACATACTTTATTATATTATATATCACACAATATAATAGTAAATATTAATTGTTGTCGTCCATGTGTACTTGTAGTTACATAATAAGATCGTGGTGTACAGTGTACCTATATCATAAGTCATTTACTATAAATATAATATAATATATAATATTATGTATTTATAGTACACACGTACTCTATTATTTTAATTTTTTATCCCACACACACTGCACACACACGATGTCGATAGCAGCTGAGGTCGTCGATAGTATAAATATTCTCAGCGGGAGATACTGCGATAGCATTATACAAGTAAACCTGCGCGTACAAACATCCCTTACGTCACACACAACGCAGTACGACACACCAAATATTCGTCGTGTATGTTATGTATACTGTATAGTGTATACTAAACACACTACGTTTGGTGCCCTCCCGTCGAGTGTCGAGCATATAGACCGTCTCTCGACGATAAAAATTAATTACGACACACACGATCCGAATAGGCTAGTGCAGCCACCAGGACAAGAGAGCATAATAATAATATATGTTTGCCTCGGAGAGGTCATGATACCACGCGTGTGTGTGTATAATGTCGAGGCAACAGTTATTTTTTCATTTTTTTCCGTTTCCATCTCTCTCGGCAACGACGACGCTAGGCGGTGTCCACAGACATACACACAGAAACATGCACAAGAAGAGTATGTAGGATTTGTGTGCGAGATAAGGATAGGTACTTGCGGATTACTCAACTGCGCGGGGTCCAGTCACGATTTTTAAGTATTAAAAACAGCACGTAGCACGAACGTGAGAGAGAAAGCAACTTTGGTTGTATTATAATATACATCAGTATATCTATAATAGAGGTGCATGAGGCGGCGTCGGTGGCGTATACGAAAAACTACAGCCGACGATATATATGGGTCAAATGCGCCCCGCAGGATAATAACCCAGATCACAACGCATCGAGGATGTCACTTCAAGTCTATCGTACATAATGTATAATAATATTATTGTAGGTAATACATAATCGGAGTCCAGAGATTGATATATATGTCGCTATTGTCGCACTGTTGTTAGTTTCTATATAATAAGAATTTAGTCGATGCAGGTTGCACGGCTTTAGAAGCACTCAATATGCTTAGTTCAAATTTGTTTAAAGTATCATAATAGGTCGATTCACTCTAATTTTTAAGCTAACGGCATAAAACTTAAATTTTTGAGCGTAAATTTGGTATGTTTTTGTTTTTAAGACGGAGACAAAACATGCGGATGTGGCGTCTTCTTAATTATGTACGGATTATTGTTATTGATCTTTCTGGATATCTAATCATGGGCATTGCTAAGTTCAAACACCGAACACAAAATTAAAAATCTTCAATCGAACTTTTCGTATTGATCTCGATCTTTTTTTGTTATTGTTGAGTTTGAGTACCTATGTCCTATATACTCTCAATTTCATATACCTATACTTCATTGTTAATGGTGTGCACTATCATAATTGTTACTACTCAACGACCGGCAAGATTTTGCGAGGGAAAGAGACTAAAACCAACTATGCATGTATATTATAAATATCGTACATGTCATATAATATTAATGATAATAATAATATATTCCACATGGCGAAGGACCGATTTTCACTTTTCATCATTTGTAACGTATAAATAATGATACGATTTTTATTTCATTCAATTTCAAAAACATTATTTGCTGGTAGTGGCTATTTTTTAATTCAAAATTATATAGTGTTATAATTTTTGATAATCGCTCTGTGGTTGACCAATGATGTGATGCTGACCCAGCTTTCACCGATAATGTTCGACTAAAAACGACCACAAACTGTGGTTTTTGTCTTTTTTTTCTGTCTTGACACTTTCGTAACTTCCATAACAATTAATCCAACATATTGCAGCGGTATTCGGTCTGTTTCTTCGTCTTCACTCCAACTTTGTAGCAGCTTAATAATAGTGAAGATTGAAAAAAAAAAACAAAAAAAGAACGTTGACTGTAGCCTGTAGGTAGGTACTGGAATCTGAAAATGTATATTATCATGATATATGTATATATATATATGCATATGTACCGTCAACAGTAACTGTTTTTCGTAAAGTATTTGAATTTTTCATTAGCTCAGAATAGTATAATTTGACGATACCTCCTATCGGAACTCTATTTAATATAACCACACACTATATTATATACTATGTACGATATACGTAGGTACACATATGCGTATATAATATATTATATACATTAATAAATACACCTGTGGACGGCCGCGTGTCACCGGGAGTCATACGATACCGAACTACGGAGAAAGCGGAAAACGCATAATATATAACGCCCGAGTTTATGTGTGATAGGCGCCAAAGTGTTATTCATTATCTCCGCCGATATCTGATTTTGCAGAGAAAAAAAAACTCGTATCCGGTACATAAAATAACCTCGGCGCGGGATAAAACGCGTGCAGTTGAATATTATATTCCTCTCACCCGCGCGATTGTTAGATAACATTTTAATATCGGTACCATTGGTAAATACACGCATAGTATAATATAAAAGTTACATGCCGTCCCCCTGACTATTTTACATCATATACAATTTAATATGTATATTCACTGAAGCATTTATATATATTTTTATAGTTTATTTTGTGGGATCGATGAAATTTCGCAACTACCTTATCGCGGATATCGTGACTACCGAAGTCGCAGTTAGCCCCGGGCAGTGCACCACACATAATTTAATAATAATATATACACACATTACTATCGTATACAATAAAAATTATACGCATTTATACGAATATACGCGTAATGTGTGTATGTAATTATTATATTACATTATTACCTATATGGCTATATAAACATACATATACGTACCTATCGAATGTTATTATTTCTACAATAACCCTCCTGCAAAACGTGCGATAAATTCCCGAACGTGTAATTTTATTTAAACCCACGATAAACGGCTTCTCGTCGATAACATAAGAGTTTTTTTTTAGTACCTAATAAAGATGTCGAAATTATACACAGTACCTACAGGTTAAGCAGACCGAAAAATGATTTTATCAAAATAAGTGAATACCAGTACCACTCACTCTGCTTACATGCGTACAGTGACTTCTACTTTATGGATTATCCTTTTTTTCCGAGTACTGGTAGGTACAATTAAGTATTCGTTTTTGTGTTATTGTTTATAACGTTTTAGCATACACGGAGGATTTGTCGGTCATAAATCAATGTAGGTAGACTATAAAGTATATTTCTATTTATATAAAATATATGGCATGTTAGGTTTTTTAAAACCAACCCGTTTCTGTTCAATAATAGTCAGAAACGATTTTCGTCCAAGCGATTTTTTATCCGTTTTTATTTCTAATGAAATCCGTTGCCTTGTGGTGTTTGGTACATCGAATTGGCAGTAGGCACAACAAACGAGCGGAAGGTAATTTCTTGGACTATTTGGGAGTTTAGGAGTTTACTTTATTTTATTATACATTTATACGTACCTATACAAATCCGTATTTGGGATCTGTATGACTATACGAAAGAAGATTAATTTTCGTTGTAGCGATTATAGTATAGGCGGAATACGCGTACCTATATATCTAAATATAATACACAAATTATTATATTATAATATGACGCATAATGTATAAGTATAACAATTGAAAACCGTATATTATACGAGTACCTAATGCGTTTGTTGGGAGTATCCACAGTTTATGTAACTATGTTGTAAAAATATAAATAAAAAATTTCTCGACGAATTCCGGCGTTTACGTTTAAATTATATTTACCCGCTATATAAATTATATTATACTTGTAAATAGGATTTATAGATATTGGCATCATAAATACAAAAAAAAATTGTAGCAAATTTGACTAATATTCTGATTACCTATTGCTAATATTCCATATTCAAGTACCTACCTATATTACAATACCTATACATGTTATTTATTATTTAATAATTATTTGAATCGAAGAGTTATTCATTTTTTTCAAACTATCCATATTCACTTGTTTTTAAGTGTAGTAAGTAATACTAAGTATCGTATTTCAGTATACCGGTGCCAAAAGGAAAACAAGGCCACACCTACAGAATTCAACATTCATATTTAATATATATATATAAATAATATAACCAATATACATATTATATAGGTTTTAATTTCGGATAACTGTAAAACTTAAAAATTCAGTTTATATCAAGTTTTTATTTAACCATCATGATGTATCCCATTAATAAATGTGTTGGAAATCGCTCACACTTAATTTATTATCGTTTCCCTAGGTAGGAATATGATTATAGTAGGTCGGTATACCCACAATGCCTGTACATATTTTAATGGCATTAGTTAAGTTAGTGATGCCGCCTTAGATCCTATCGACATAGCCAGATATTAAAAATCCATCTCCCTACATAGAAACGTATACATTATACCATAACAGCTATATTCGTACATTAACGTTCACTTAACTTTTTAAGCAACGTATTTAAACGTTGATAAGTTTTGTTTGTTTTTCAATTTACTTAAATTAACTGTAGCGTAGTTTAAACAAAATCTTCACACCAAAAAACGTCGTTTAAAAAAAAAACCGGGATGTCGTTTCACTGTATAGTTATTTTACTGTAGGTGTCGAGTGCACCTAATCATCATTGAGGCCTACTCAGGCCACTATAATGGATGTGTTAAAAACTTAAAGTATACATATCTTTATATAATATTATTGTTGGTAATTTATTTTTCTATTTTAGTAATACTGTAGGTTGAACTAGTTTTAGTCAAAAACAATTCACATAGCTATATCATAGAACTGACTTAAGGTTCTTACTTATATTTTAAAGTGTACGGCAAACATGCATAAAAAAAAAATCATCATTGTAAAATTAATACATCCATTGCTCGGTGACTCGGTATCTAAAAATACAATACTAATACGATTTTCTCTTTTTGCACGTCTGTATATATATATATATATATATTACGTATATTGCATACATCAACGCGCTGTTTATATTCCGACAATCCGACACTTATACTAACTATATAAGAATTCTCACTGTTTTTCGTCTCGTACAGCATATACTTTGTATCGGCGTTATTACTTATTATTATATTATTTAACCGTATCGTATGCCCACACAGCTATACACATTATAATGTGTTTGTGCAGTGGTTGAACTTCCGTCATCGTGGTCGACGCATGTTTCCGTCGACACGACGACGACAATATATATTATAATCTTTGCCGTACATACGCTACAACCATTGTGTATAATATATACGCTTGTGTTTTTTAATTGACCGAACGTGACTTCCTCGACGTTTCGGACACGGGTCGTGCGTGCCACCGTCGTTGGGCAGCCCATGACAGCAAAAAAAATATATATATATGTATAATGTATATTTATAGCAATAGCAGCTGCTGCTGTTGCTGTTGCTATGGCTTTGTTGTAGCTGCTCCTGCGCGGAGAGAAAAACGTGCGTAGATGTTTGTTTGTTTTTTAGCGCAGCGACCGCGATGTCAGTAAGTTGATTTTAAATCGTATTTAGCTGTATACGCATTGCTAAATACTTAAGCACATACATATAACAAGTACAGGGTGAGCCGTGAAAAACGGTTTGTGCGTTATTAAAAAATGTATATAGGTACCTACATAATATAACATTATATTGAATATGCCCCCCTCCCCCATATAAGTATATAAAGGTGTGTGTGTGTGAACGCGCGCGCGTGCCCACATAAAGTCATATTATTCGAGAAACGAATATCTTTGTTTTTTTTTTTGGTTAAAAATAATTAATCTCAAAAGTCAAAACCAATCGCACCTAGTACTATACGAACTGCAGCCGAAAAAAAGTAAATAGTATAATATCTATTATCCAGTGACCAGTTTAACTTAACATTTTCACTTAGATACTTTTAAATCAAATTTATAGGCCATTTGACCGGTTTTGAAATTCAATTTATTCGATTGCATAATTTACCTACAAATAGATGCGTATTGATAAAATAATCCATTGATTCTGCTTGGTAGGAACTCCGAAATTACCTATTGTATATTAGTATTGGTTTGTAATATTGACGTATAACTTAGGCTTATTCTTGATTGGTTGGAAAAGGTTTTCGGAACCATCATATATTTCAAGAAATATTATGGTTGTATCATATTATATGTTTAAAAATGGACGATATATATTGTACGAATATTTATTATGTTAGCAGATAAACTATGAAAAAGTAGAAGTATAAAATAAAAACTATCGATGAATAATTTAAATGTCATAAGTATTTAGAGTTTCAAAAGGTTTTGAACGACTTTTGTCTGTTTGCGCACGCATTTTATTACTCGATGAAAAGTCAAGTCATTGAATTTTTTATACGAACCAACTCGCTTGGGCGTGCAATGACAACACAACAATTAAAATCAGTTTTGATCGGTTGATTGTATATATACCTATTAAAACAATGAAACTCGGCCAAGTGATAATGTCAATTTATCACTGTTAATTTTTTTACGTTTTCTCTAACGGGAGATATCTTTACGGTGAAACGCATCATTATCAAAAATAACAGTCATCTTGTAAATATATTTTAATTGGCAATATTTTTTGGATCATTACCGGCTGTTTAGCACTGGATGAGATTTGGTATGTATTGGTCTAAAGTCTAAAATGTGGCCAGTTAAATTATTTAAAATAAAAAACATTATGATATTATATAGGTGCCTATTTAATATTCAGAATATTTTATCGTTGAATAAACCAAAATATATATTATATTCCATACCGAGAGGCGAGAATCATACAAAAAGCAAAGTTTAATTTTTTTGTAATTAGCATTCGTAATATATTTTAGTACCTAGGTTTATTTGATAATATAGGAATTGTGACATCAATCTATTTGGTATAAATAAACAATAAACTATAGAAATTATAAATAATAAATTATTATACTGACTTATTCACTACTGCAGGGAACTGTGTATTATACATTTATACGAAGGTGTTGTTGCGTATATAAATAAATAAAATTGCCATAATTATACCTTACAGGATTTCACTTATCATGATTTGTCAAAAATAGAAATAAATCTAAAAATCTCTTTTTTAAATTATATTTTTTATCGCGCTTCGATGAATACTTTTTGTATTTGTATTTTATTTTTGCTTGTCGTGGTGCAAATAAATAATTATAATTTAATAGATTTACAACCGGTTTATATTTCCACGTTCGGAATATTATATATATAGGTATTGGGTGTATCATGTTTATACACATTTTATATATTAAGTATACGCATGGTCAGACAGTATTGTTGTGTAAATATGACTTTATTCGATCGCTCCGGATAATTTATCATACGTATATATAATTAATTCGAACAATTACGAGAATTTATTGTTAATTTAAACGCTGAGATCTATAGCACCTTAAAATTCAGTGCAGGCGTTTGAGTTGTATTTAATTACACGTCATGGAGTTTTATAAATCAATCTTAATCTTAATTGAATAAAAATAAATCGTCGACAATCTTCTTATATGATAATCAGATAATATATATCAATCAAATGTCGTAAGTCATAGTTATGACCATAATAGGTAAATATATAATATATAAATCGGCTCAGGTACCCGATATGAAGTCCCGTATTATTAATTCAAATAAATAATAATTTCGTTAGTTTTGGGTGCAATGTATGATGTAGGTACCTACCAAGTATTAACCAGCTCGTACGTGTATCAACGTAAAGCTGTTTGTGGAGGTGCGGTGGCGGCGGGAGAACAGCTTCCGTTATCGGCGGAGAACGGGGTCGGCCGGTAAATCTCTCACGCGGCGGCGCACACCAAAGGAGAAATGTGCTTATACGACTCGATAATAATAATAATAATAATAATATATATATTATGTGAATAATATACACACGTATACTTGACCGAATGATGACCCTCATCCATCTCACTTAGCCGCGTATTATTATTATTATTATTATTATTGTAATCGCCACTGATGCCGCAGTGGTTCGCGCAGTACCTTATACCTACATATATAGACCCGTACACGTATATATTATAAATATAATATGTGTGTGTATTATTGGCCACCGCGTACCGGCAGCCGTGTATCGCAAACACTCGTGGCGAATAGGTATAGGCACTGAATTATCTCGTGTTCATATATTATAATAATACAATATGTGTGTATGCGAATGCGATTATAATACGATCGGTCGCCGTACAAGTTCATATTATATTGTATTATATATTAATATATTACTATATATATGCATTTCTGCGGCCTGGTGCTAAAACCGGTCGGTCACTCGGGATGCGCGATCATCTCTCCTGCTGCGAACATAATACACTCTCATATCTTTGCCTATATACGTATATCTTGTGTTACTCGCACTTTGCCGAGTCCACTCGACCGTCCGAGAATGTATTATATAGATATAAATGTATAATATTATATATTATGTTGGGTCCACACAGAGTCTGGTTTTTGTTTTGTTTCTGTTTTAAAAAAAAACAAATTAGATAGTCCCGTTCGTGTTGGAAAAAGTCGAGTTTATGTTTTGTTTTGTTTTCTTGTGCAGCGTAGTAGTGTATACCCGGCATTATATCGTAAGTACCTATATGTTATAATATCTGTACCAGGTACCTACTAAAAATCCGTTCGGGCAATGCTGCTGTTCGTTTTATATATTTTATATAGTATACTAGCTGTTATAATAGCGATATTACAATTTAAAAATACTCATAAATCGCATAAAAACTGCAATATCATGGTAAAAAAGCCCAACTATAAGCACAGATAATGTTTTTAACTTTAAGTTTGACGATAGATCAATGCATTCTAATTTAACAACACAAGATGGGATCTGCTGGACGCAAATATCTTATGTTACACGTGGATCAGAAAGAGGGAATACAAAAAATGTGCCGACATCCTCTACCCACTACCCTCTGTCTATTACCATTTACCAAGATGGTATAAAAAAATTCAACGAATTATAAAATAGCTTAATCGACTCTGTTGCGCAGCGACGAACTTTATAACATCATATTAGAAGCCATGAACCAAGTGAAACAGGAAGAGGAAGTCCGAGAGCAAGGTATGTAAGACAGATAATGAATGATGCAGATTCCATGTGCTAACATATCTTGACAATTTTCAAGAATCCTGCAAACAATACTGGAGTACATTATGGAGAATTTATTTTGTTGTTCAACAAAACCTGTGGTTTATAACAAAAATAAATAGATCTATACTCTGTACGACTGTACTCGTGTGTATATATTATAACACAGTATACCTACATTACATAGTTATTATACGGACGGATGAGATATTCTGCATCGTACTAAATAATAATAATAATATATATTATGCAATCCATAGATACGAATGCTGCAGGACTTATTATTAAAAGTTAATCTGATTCCCACAAATTCGTTTGTTTTCAAATTACCGTTCAAGGTTATAATAACGTAGGACAATCTCAAGCATGACGTTATAGGTACGCGTATTAAATAATTTATGCATGCCTGCTGCAGGTAAAAGATATTATATCGGTGAGAAAATGAATTCGCTCTGTGATGTCAAGACGTGATTTTTTCGTACGTTATCGACATGGTTTAAGTCACAGGTTATGCAGATTGTGCAGCAATTATACATGAATAATTATTTATATAGGTAAATATTATAATATCGCTAACAGTCCACACGGCAGTAATGTCTTGTCCTATCGGGGATCCCCTAAACGTTAAGTTTATTGAAAACAATTCCTAAATATGCGGTTTGTCACAACGTACCGCATCCATATCAACATTGATCTTAGACGGGTTTCTAGGACCAACTATATCATAATAAATGCATTTAGTGTACTAAAGTAATAAAATAACGTAATAATGTAAAGGTATGAGCGCGTGTGTTGCTACGTTGGTATATAATATAATATAATAAACCAGGACGCCCGGACAAGTAAGTGTAACGATCGAAAGATATTTCATTGTACAAAAAAAAGATGTGCGCACGGCAAAGAACACACCTTCCAATTCCGAACTGGTGTCGTCAATATATTATAAAAACAAGATTATAATGCATAATATAATATAATATAATCAATTAATTAATAATTTCTCGTTCACGCGTTTATTATCATACTGGGCACTGCCATATATTATTATTACTATTAATGGCTATTATAACAATATCATGATCGTTCTTACGATGTTATTACTATTATTATTACTTATAAATTATAACGTTATTATGTAGGCACGTGGAACTGTTACGTGGCGGTATTCTCTTTATTGTGTGTATTTTTTTTAAATGTACCTACGTTTTAATTTTCGGGTTTATATTTTTTTCTTGTAAACCGTACGAGGGGCAACCGCCGTGTAGATTTGATGACCGGGAAGGGTTCTCCCTCGTTGGTGTACAGTTTAACGACGTCCAAATACGGAAGGTTGAAATATTATATTATAATATACGTACCGCGACGGAATCGTATGTAAAGGACTGCCGCCGAGTGTTGTTCTCTTGAGGTTTTATATGGACGACGACCGACGACGGTCGTATTATTATTAATACGACCCTCGAACCCATAACATTTCTTCTACATAATATAGCGTTGGAAATGTTAAGAGCAGACCGAACGGGTTTTACTATATTTTTTAGTTTCATTTATACCCCCCAGGCCCCACCTTCCTATCAATAACCCGAACAATGGTTCGTGTCGTAATAATACTTATATATGTTATGTTCAGCAGATTAAAAGCAATAAATCGGTGGTGAAATTATTATAATAATAAATAATAATATATATATATATATATATATAATATATTGCTCACGGTCACGAAGTGCAGTTCGAACTATTACGGTGCGATTTAATTTAAATCGTGTCAGGGGTTAAAAAATACGTTACATTGTAAAGCGATAAGTAATATCGTATAGATAAGTAATATTTTCATTGTAAATATGCATAGGTGAACCCTTTCACTCACATTGATATTGTCGTAAGAGTCTTAATTAATACAACTTTTTACGATGGTTATTATATGTAAAGTATAATGTTATGTTCCAGCGTTACAACAACAGGAATAATTAATTTATAAGCCTATAGCCTATATAGTTTTATACCCAACATAATATTTTATAAACACTTATTTTTTCAATATACGTTTAAGTATTATATTGTAATCTATATTATACTGTATTAATGTACAGGTTAGGTTAGGTACCTGTAAAAAAAAAGGGTAGGTATAAACATTTAACATAATAAATTACGTTACGTCGTTACTAGTTTACTGCCTAAGTAAATCCTTATAAATTCATGTTACGACGTCGAATAAAGATCGTGTATGAAATATTTGTAAGCTTGAGTGCGGATGGGATATACCTACGTGCTGACTACGTATTTTTTACTTAATCAAGGGCCTACACAATAATAATTACCATTTAATTTACCTTGAGGTTAGAGTTCCCGTATTCAAAATTAAATTATAGCTTCGACTGTGTAATTCATAATATGTATGTTTTTGTGAACAGCGTACGCGTAGGTACCGCACGTATTATCATTTTTCTTATTTAATTACAGCGTGTAATTTTATACGTAAACACGCACTATACGTAAAAATGGCCAAACAACATTCGATTGGAGATTAATGTAAAATTCGTATAATTTTTATAAACATAATTCATAGAAAATAAGTAAACTATAACTTTTGTAGCATCGACGTTTACCGTGTGAACTAATTAATGAACACAGTTTATATTAAACGATATAGTATCTCTTTTCTTAGCATTCATAAACTATAGACTATAGATACCATAATATCGTAAATATGCGCTCTATCGACCTCCTTTATCAGTCCCTGCTCTTGCGGCATGATCGACCTTCGATAAGCGCAGTCATCCGGTATTGTAGACATGTACTCTCACACACACACACAAACAAACACATATCCTTGCACATATGTACAGAGATACACATAGCATTAAAATGGTTAAATACAAAGGAGATATACTTCCCGTTTAGGTAGTTTATTGTGCGTTCCGGGGAAATATGAGACGATGGGAGAATAATGGTCGTTGCTATGTATTTAAGTGTTTTTCTCATCGTTTTTACATGAAAGGAATTTTGGGTACATGGAAGAAGGAGGATGTCACGCCACCCTCTTTGGCTGGAACAGATTTTCACACGATCATTGCGACGTGTACTGCAGCGTATATATAGGCACACCGCGAAGATAATATTTGTGCGAGTTTCGGATTTCCACACTGCTGATGGATGTACACACGCCCGCGTGTTTGTCATGTTTTAACGGCAAATATACTTAGACACCTGTATATACGTTAGTGTACCTATATAATATTATATACGATATAATAGAATATTATATTGGTATTTGATAGACGATAGTCGTATCTATCTGTATGAATAAGAAAAACGCCTCTGGTCAGTGGTCGGTATATCGTGTATTATAATAGGCTATTAATTGGCCGTACGTTCGCTGTGCCGAATTTATATATGTAGTTTTGTTATTATTTTTGGATTTTTTTTACCAGTCCGCGATGTGGGCCGCCCGATTTATTACGACAATTCGGATTTGTTGTTTTCAGTCGGCGGCAGCTGCAGCCTAAATTAATAATTATATTTATTATGCGCGCGCGCGCGGTCCGCAGGGTTGCTGCCATGTGTGCGGTCTCGACGGGCGAGAGCGCGGAAAAACTGGTTTGTGTGTGGAAACAGAATCTGTGGTGGACCTATTGGAAACGGAATCGGTGAGCGAGTGCGTGTGTGTGTGTGTGTGTGAGTAGAGGAACGAGACCCGATTGGTATACGCGATATATATATATATATATATTATACATATTACATATATAATACTCGTGGAATATATCGTATATAATATAATGTATAAACGACGCTTCGAACTAAAACACATAAATCCTTTCGGACGACGACGGCGACGCGTTTTTTATTTCAGTTTTGTATATAATATAATATAATATAATACGCATCCTCGAGACGCGGGACGACCGAGGACGTTCGAGACCCTCGCACAGACAGATTCTCTTTTCACACACACGCGGATTTGCCGGTTATGTGTGACTATAATAGCACGGATGAGGGGATCAATCGTTCTCATTGCACTGAGGTTGTGTATTGTTGAATCATATATTCATAAAATATGAGCAGCTGCAGGTCACGGGGCGAGTATATATAATAATGTCTTATTGATTTCCGATTTTTACGCACGCTCAAGAAAAATATATATTTCATACGATACACTCGATAATGCTCTATTTTAATATTTTTTACAAATGTCGTGTATGCAGGAAAAATAATGATACTAGTAACGACTATATAGCAACACATCATCATATTCATGTACCAACTACAATCGGCATTCAGTACATGGTCAAAATAAAATTACGATTAAATAGTATATGAATGGTGAATACAATGAATATGTTGCATACTCTGTAGCATTCATTGGTAAATATAATATAGTCATAAACGCTATACAGTTTACTGTAGTGATTTGGCGAAGAACTCGTCTGACCGTATATAACATGTATATATTTTTAACACATTTCTGTGTGCGACGACTACTGCGGCAAATGTGTGTAGCAGCAAGCCTGTGTACTGTATAGTATATACACGTGTATATTATACATAATACGTTTCGATAGCACACGTTGGCGATGGCTCAGTCGATTATGATATTTGTGATCCGAGTTGAACGGTAAATCGTCTTCTATACGTGTGCGGTACGGAGGAGTCATCACGGACGCCAAAGTTTTACGACATTATATATAAATATATAATACATATTATTATTATGCCAAGACGACCGGTTAATGAAAAACGGGAAATTTACGTACGACAGAATTATACATGTATAATAATTATTAATAACATCGTTATTCGTTGTCACCCATATCATTAATTTCTATCATATCTATTTATGTTTATATATTAATTTCCTATCATTAATCCGCGATTCTGCAGGTAAATATATTCGTATATTTCCTCGTCGTAATTTTACGGTTTTAATGATCGCTTTCGACTGATTTCAATATATAGGTAAACATAAACCACGGGTTTGTGTGTTTGCTCTGAAGATTACGACGTACCATGGTCATCTGCAGTGTTCATTATTGTGTTTATTATACACGCAACGGTTGTGGCTTTTGTTTTCTTTCATCCCATCAGTTTTCGACTTTTAGTAGATACAGTAAATATTTGGAAAGTTTTTCCTTAATATTGTGTATAATAATAGGGGCTCACTAAAAATAAACGCATGCGTATAATGGCAAATCTGAACGACTGAACGAGTATTTTGGTAACCTTGACACTGGTAACCGCACGCCATATAGTGGTAGTGGAGATTTTAACATTAAAAAAAAACAATTTAAATGACGTCACATCAAATTAGCCGTGAAATTAGCGTAGAGGTTATACCCACTCAAGAGACCGGTTATATTATATATGTGTAATTGTGTACAAACGCGCCGTCTATTAGTCTGGAAAGTCGTTAAAACCGAGTACACTTTACTCTATATCTACATCTTTAACTAGGAATGTGTTACAGAAGCGTCGTATATTTATGTGTATAATATATTATGTGCACACGCACTAATCGATGTAGACGTGTGGCTGTGTGAGTGTCGAAACTCTTGCGGTCTAATTTTGGCCCTAAACTTGTCCCCTTCAAATTTTGAAATAATTTGGTGAGCACTATACTATATATACCGTATAACCACATGTTTAACGAACCTGTTATTATAGTATGTACTATAGAAGTATACATAGCATATATGCGGCATATGCGGCATGTGCGAGACTAACACATTTTCTAACATTAACGTGACAGTAATGTACCAACTCGTGTCCTTTAATATGTGTTTTATGATCTAAAATCCCCAAAACATTATTTTTAAATAATATTGTTTTCTCCAAATATGAGTCGATGACAACTATTCTTGACAACGTAATCGTCATTGTTCTACACTCTTAAAAATTAAGCGCGTAATTATAGTAGAGGGAATACAATAAAAAGTATATTATACCTATTACTTCTTATACTTTTTCTTGTTTACGATGATATTTTAATGGTATATATAATACACACCGTGTATTGTACAACTATGTAGTATACGTTAAAGACCCAGTACTCAATAGTACTTAATATACATTACTACTAATACTACACCATGAAATATGATATGCCTAGATAATTATAGATGTATAATATAATATCATATAATATAGCGTAGTTATACTTATTACTATGCTGTGTTTAAGATGGTAATTTTAAAATAGAAAATTTTTACAACCATATTAATAAGGTTATTCATTGGTAAAATAATATACGGGGTATAAAATAGTGGGCATCTACTCATTTGAGCAAGTGGATAAGTTTTAATACCCAGAAGTCAAAATAAATATAGGCACAAAAAACACGCGCTATGGAAATTCAGTTAAGAATAAGTACTGAAAACAAATCATATTTGACCATGAACACGATACTCAGCTGAGTCAGTTCATCTAGGCTACTGTCCAAAGCTAAAAAAAGAGAAACTGTATAAGTACTTGCTATCTGCCACTGATAGTAATGTATGCAATATGCATGTAAGACATGGGTCACAACACAGGAAGAAGAATTGAAATTACTTACCTTCGAAAGAGAAGTTTTGCAGAAAATGCACAGACCTGTTCGAAATCAAATTAGGAGAGACGAATGGAGACGCCGACGATGATCTAGAAAGGTTTTACAGCAAACCAAATATTAGACTGTTCGTAAAAGAAAATGGTTGGAGTGTGCTGAGCCACTGGTGGCTACGTTTGGCAGGCTGAGGAAAATCTTATATGAAATTTCCTGATCAGAAATCCAACAAGAAAACGAACAAGTGAAAGACCTTGCTAACGGTGCAGGTTAGACAGGGTAAAGAATAGGATATCTCAAATATCGACGAGTCAATAAAAATTGATCATGCAATGGACCGGGATATAGATGGTTAATTTTTATGGAAGTGCGCAAAAGGCCTCAATGGCCTGTATGGCAATAAAATAATAATAATAATATGAAGCATGTATTTTATATAATATGCATGTATATAGAGGAACACATCACACATGTACTGTTTTGTATTTTATGTACCAATAAGACACATAATATACTTATTTTAGATATTGGAACTTCTATTTTTTCCATGTCGTCAGTGATGGCTGATGGAACAACTAGAATTTAATGTACATAGCATATTATACAACCGAATATAATCTATATTATAATAATATATAATTTCTGCCTCAGTGCTCGGAAGTTCGAATTATATTTCGTCGGCAATCTTCTATTTATTTTCTATTTTACACGTGGCTACGAATCTCCGATGATGATGGGGGTTAGGTAATGACTGTGACAGTGTGACTTCCAGTGATGAATGGACAAATATACATGGTTTATTATATAGATGACTTATTGTAGACAAGTTATGATGGCTAAATAAAATACATGGCAGTAAAAGTGTACATTAGGTTTACGCAGCGTACAATAAAATCATACATGGACCGCACGCGTGTTCGACCCGTTATGGAAAAAAATATAGAAAAAAAACTGTTATATATTTGTACGAAAAATAAATATATCATATCTATGTGTATAATACATGCCTTTACCTATAGTTGTTGTCACTAATGAAAACGTCATTTCTGCGAGCCCAGTGGTAATAATATAATGGGACGGGAAACAAATAAATAAAGAAAGAAAACGATTATTGACGTCGTAGAATTCTTTTCGCCTACCTACCCATTTAAATCATTATTATACATAATATATATATACTTGGACCGCTGCGAGCGTAATATGCGAGCACAATACATATAGTTACAGTATATAATATTATATGTATAGGTCGTACCCATATTATTATAACAGTACGTGGTTACCTCGCGTGTGGTACTGTGGTATATTATATTATAGTATATTTATTATATATTACAGACTATACAGTCTATGGGTATATAAAACAACGACGACGGTTCGCTTTCTCGGTAAAATATATGCGCAAACAAAAACACATGGTGCAGTACTACAGTGTATCGTGTATTCGCGTATGTGTGTGTTTATATATAGTATAAACTATATATACTGTATATAGTGCACCTATATAATATAGCGCGTTGTTGTTATTATTATTATTAAATAAACCTCAAACGAAACAACGTTGATTTCAAGTCGTTGAACGATATATCCGAAAAAAATAATTTAATAATTCTAACGGTTCCAGAGCGATATTATATATATACGTCCATCAACTTGCGCGCGCGCCTTATACGTACAATGGCGCGGAATCGAATTAATCATAATTTAATATCTCCTCTCACCTTATCGGCCTCGGGGAAAATGCGTTCCAATCGATCCATATAATGTCCATCTTAACATGTGTGTGCACCTAACTTGTAACCACCGATCTTTTTACCGTATTCATATAAATATAATAATATAATATATTATTATAGGTACTGCGGTAACCATTGCCTACTGCTATTACATTTAGGTATATAGGTATGTAATATATTTTATTTATTTAATATTTACATCAATATATTATATGTAATACCCTTGTGGCTTAGCGCGGCGCATTGGCTGAAATCAATCACGCGACGTGACGCTGCTACTAGTTCCCGGATGGGTGATCACCCAGGTCCATAGTGACAAAAACCTTGCCACACATTCACGTATTGTCAACCAACCGTACCAACCATACAATTCCAACCCTTCCAACCGTATCTCTTACAATATAGCTATATATAGTTGTCGGGCTCCGTAGGTATACCGTGTCCGTACCCTTATATTTTAAATCACTATTTTTTGACATCAAATATTAAAATTTTTGTTCATTATTTTATACTCAAGTCTAGATTCTATATCACTTTTTTCTAGCCGATATCGCGAAGACACATTTTAATTTAGTTGGGAAGTAAAGTGTACCTATAATTTGTTAGCAAATTCGTGCGTATAATATTATTGTTTTATGATTAGATTGCAGCTAACAATTTTAATAATAGATTCATACTATCTTCGGTGACTCGTACCGACGCTTGACTGTGTGAAATAGTTCTTATATATATATATATATACAAAAAAAGCAAAATTTAAATATAAATATTATAATTTATAATATAAACTATAGGTATCTATAAATTTATACTTGCGAAAAATCGATACAGAAATTACTAATTTATCATTTTTAACTTAAAAAACTCAATAATTAAAACTTCTTATAAATAATTAATTTACTTAATTATTCAACAGCTAATTTTTGTTGATTTTTCATCGATTTTTTTTATCGGATGGTGCGTTGAAGTCTCTATACGATTTGTATCTACATTAAAAGTCCGAATAAGAGGATATAATATAATATTAATATATGTCACTCCATTGGTAACGTATATCACACGACATTCCACGCCATATAGACTATAGTACTATACCTACTTAACTACTATAATATAGTAGGTATGTGGTATGTCTTATACGAATACGAGGAATTCTTGCGGCAACGGACAATAACACACTTTTGGTAAAAAATGCATCACGGCGACGACCGCGGCGGTAGGAAATCGGAGGATAGGCGGCATAATAGTGTTTTAAGGCGAACGTGAATTCTCCATAAACGAAAATATTCAAATTTTCCACGTGTACCCATCAATTATTGTATGCATTTAGTCATTACGCTGCCGGTTTTTTTTTATTCCATAGCCACTGTAGCCAACGCGACGTGTCGTAAATACCTATCTACATCGTTCCTATATTATATATGCTATAATCATTATCATAATATATATATATATGTGTGTATACTAAACATACGGGTATAATGGGCTTATATATATAGTTACATATTATTATATCAAGCTCATACAATAATTTTATACAAAAAAGAAACGCTAGAACGCGGCATATAAAATATTTTATATTGTACCTACAGCGGGACCACATTGTATACCTAAACTACACGTGCCTATAACTTAAAACGAATTAAAAAAAAATTTCTGTTTTCGTTACATTCCAGCACCGCTGCAGGTTATGAGTATTGAACATGGATAGCGGCAACGAGACCCTTTTCTCGGAGGACTCATCGCCCGACTCGGCGCCACCACCGTCGCCTAGCAGTGGTCGAGGGAGCCAACAGCCCACGCCAGCGCCCACCCCGCCGCACATCACTTCTTCCTTATCCAAGGTAAACACACATTTTATATTATTATAATGTTTTTCTGTCTGCATCGGTCTTCTGATACTGCAGACGGTGTCTGTATACATACCGCATATTTATAAAAAGGTTTATACGGTTTTGTATCGTCGAAACCCTTTTCTCCCTTTAAAATATTACGTTGGGTTGAAACGACAAGACGACGTCAAGATGTCATGTCGTGTTAGAAAAGACCTGAAACGAAAACGACACCGCAGTATATAATATATTTTCGTGTCTGGGATTTGATAAACGTAAACAATATAAAAGTAAACATAATATTTCACAGTCGATTTGACTGTCATGAATGGCCCTTTATTGTAAACCAAAAATCGAAATAATTTAATAAATACGTTGAAAAAATATTTTAACAACTATTCAAAAATACATAAAATCAAACTAAAACACGCAGTTGTTTACAGTGGTCAGTGGTCGTTCAGTGTTCGTGTTAGTTAAAATTATTATTATTGGACAAAATATTACTGTAAGCAAATATATTTAAAGGCCCGCTTCCCAACAAAAACATGTATCATTTACCTAACTCAATACATTATTAATTTATTTAAAAAAAAAGATTGGAAATAATTTTTCCCTTTATATTGAATGTGTTAACTATTAATACATTGTGTTTAATGGCTCGACATCCACCCCCATAAACAAAATGTCATCTTTTGTTGACTATAATACCAATATAAGTATACTTCAATAATTCTTAATCAAATCGCTGTTGCAGTTTATCAGGTGTCTTTGCATTGATTTGATTTAGATTTAAAATTTAAAATTTAAATGTACTCAATCGATATAATATCTAGATAAAATATAGGAACCAAGAAAACAATTATATTTAATTATTTCGATCACCAAGGAAATATGGAATATATAAATTTAATTAGTCTGGACTTGGGGGTACTATCTGTGTACCTATTCTGCGTGTTCTAATAGATCGAAAAATATCAGATGATTGCGTATTTTTGTACCATAGGTAGGTACCATGGTTCCAAACAATTAATATATAATTACGTGTGCATGCGCACGCGTATTTTGTACCATAACTATCACCGGTTAAGTTTGCCAAAATGATATGTCGTCATTCTTAATTATACATACTAAAAATGAAATGTAGTTACTTGGTACAAATATATTGTTAATGATGGAAAAACATGTCTGTCGGTAATTATCGCCATCCACCGTCCATTATAGAAACATAAAATACTCGTTTTCCGTTTAAAAATATGTAGGTATTGTCTGGGAATATTTCGATTTATAGAGTTTCGAAGTTCGATTTATTAACGGCATGTAACACACATAAACGTATAAGACTTGTATCCATATAGTAGGATTTTAATCGATTTCACCTTGTAAATTCATCTTATTATTAAATGTGACCACCATTTATAGCAACGACGACAGTGTGTAATGTGTATAATATATACTGGGTGATTATTTTAACAGTAAACACCCATTAACTCAAAACGTATTTTTTGCGTACTTTAAATTCATTACAAAATAACATTTTTGTATAAAAATTATTTATTAAATATTTTCATCGTTACTATTGTTCAAGTTTTTACTTTTTGAATGATAACATATTGTTATTTTATACTATTTCGAAGATGAATATTTTTCTGATAGAAAATAACATTTATATAAATAAACAATCAAGTAGAGCATGACACCTCTGAAAAATTATGGTCCACTACATTGTTTGTCAAAACTTTAAACGTGAAAAAATATTTTCAAAAAAGTTAATACTTTTCGAGATGTTAACAGTTATTACTTATTACTATAGTTAAAGTAATCATCCTGTATGATGTACAATATTTATAATGATGTCAAGTACTTAAGTTTAGCAATAAGAAAATGCATCATCTTCAGATTATAATAATATCTCGTGAAAAAGATAATAGTAGCAGTGGCAGCTATAATATGATATTTGGCATTAGATACATTCGGCGTACAATATTTCGTATTTTTAAGGCTGCAGATTATTAAAACAGTTAAATGTTTGGACGAGAAAAAAATGTTTTGAAATCTTTAATGTCTGTATTCAAAGACTAAGCGTTTTTTGCACGTATGTTTTTTTTATATTATACCTTCACTTTCTAATCCTTTTTTTAATGGCGCATTCAAAAAATTGTTTGTATAGATACACGAACATTGCACAGATAGGTTACCTACCTACACGTACAGAGTGATTTTTTAACGTAAGGATGACACTCATTATTATTAAAAAAAATATTAACTATTTTTCAAATTTATGACTTTTTGGAATGAAATCATACATTTTTAATTTCATATTCTTGAGCAAAATGTTTTCCTGATTATTTTGACCATAGAAATCAAATTTTTAATGTGCAGTTAATTAGTTATAACTAGGGAACGAATTTAAATGCTCTAAAAAACAAGAAAAATGCCTTAAAAAAATACGATTTAATGCCTTAAAAAAATGCTTTGACATCAAAAAATGCACTAAAAAAATGCCCTAAAAACTTTAAAAATGGATTTATATTCAATAAAAACAAAATTTTGAATTTAAAACTTATAAAAAACACATTATTATGAAAAATCTAATAAAAAATATTTAAATACAATACAAACTTAATTAATTAACTTTCAATTATCTTCTATCCATCTTCTTTTACCCTAAAAATTTAAAATTTAATAGGTATACCATTTAGATAGGTATATTCGTTATACTTTTACCTTTTACCATTAGGTATTTTATTTTTTTTTTAGAATGAATGTGGAAAAAATGTTGAAAAAATTACTTAAAAACCACAAAATGCACTTAAAATTTCAAAAAATGCTCTAAAAATGCATTTAAGTCTTAAAAATGTAAAAAATGCAAAAAAAATGCAAAATAAAAGTTACATTTTTTAATTCTTTGATGTATGAAATGAACTTTTTGCTTGGAAACCAATATTTTCGGACATTCAGAAAAAAATGCAATTTGCATTCAAATTCGTTCCCTAGTTATAACTTATAAGTAATTCAAGTTTTGATGATTGGAGTGAATAGTGGAGTGACAGGATTATCAGAACAATTTTAATCAACTTTTCTCATCTAAACTTTAAATACTTAAAACTTAATGATTCTAAAAAGCACTAAATATTCATGTATTTATCATTTACGTGCTTAAAAATTACAAATAATGTGCTTTAAAAAAATGAACGTATTTTTTTATAAACAAATATTTCATAAAACTTTAAACAATTAAATTAATTTAATGTGCCTTTATTGTTCCACTCTTAAAAGTACGTAGACGTTATAATAAACACATTTATTTTTAAATATATAAAACATAATTTCTAAAACAACTAGGTAGGTGTACCTACAATAAATAGCTTTAAACATTTTTTCCTTGAATGAACATTTTCTTGTTATTATAATAATATTATTATTATTTCTAATTTTTACAATCTGTTACATATCTGCAAAGTAAATACATAACGGACAAATTATTATGCCCTTATGAGCTCTAAAAACTACAAAAATCACAAAACATGCACTTTAAACTTTTAATATTTTTTCGTAGTGTCTAGAAATGTATTTCAATCTTACTTGAAAATAAATCTAATAGACCACAAAAAACATCACAATGCAACTTCCTAACCCTATACTTAGAAGTTATACCTAACTAATTAAATATACTCAGTGCCGTGCTAACTTTCATTGGTTCCCCAGGGCAATTATATTTGGCCCCCCTAATAAACATACATATTTAAACATCTGCCATCCTTTAAAATGTTACAAGTTTGGCCGCCCTAGGGCACTTGTCCCTTTTGCCACCCATTTAGCACGGCTCTGAATATACTAGTTCGAAATTTTGATTTTTATGTATCGAAATTATCCGTAAAATATTCTTCTTTGGAAAGAGAAATTAAAAATGTTTGCTGCATTTAATAAATTGCAATGTCATAAATAGTAAAAAGTATACCTAATTTTTTTGAAAAATGTTAATAGTTCGAAATATTAAATGTCTATTTTAAAAAAAATTATCCTGTAAGTATATTATAATGAGATTGAACATAATATTTTATACTTAGGTTATAGCCTATAGGTAAGTAGGTACAATGCGTTAAGTATTTTTTAAAATTTTTAATCATAAAATGTATGCGATTCTATTACTTATTTTTACATCTATATTCTCTATATATAAATTATATTGATTGTGTTTTTAATAATACAACGCAACATGACTTGGGGTTATATCTTTGGAAAGTAATAATAATAACGAAAAATTAAAATATTGATCGATGAACAATAAACGAATCACTAAGCTATATACACACAATATATTGTATATTTACCATACCTACCTATACAGCTATTGCTATACATATTACATATAGTTTACTTGTGTAGCATTTTTGCCATGTAACTGTAATATAAATGGTAGTATATTATTATATGTATCTAGTGTGGGGTACTAGAAATACAATTAAAAATTATTCTTATGTTTTACCTGGTTTTTTTACTTGTATAATTCTTGATTCTTCTATCATAAGAACTATCGGGATTTCAACAATACAGTATTTAAAGGTTTAACATTAGTTCGTTTAAATCGTACACTTTTATGGCTACTAAAAATTGTTATTTTTTAAAAGTTAATTAAATAGAAAGTAAAAATTATGTTCATTAATTTATAAATATGGCATGTTTTATCGGTTATTTTACCGCATAAATTGCTGAAACCTCAGTATTTTTTATTCGAAGGTTACACTTTCTGCTAAATGTCAAAACAAATTTAATGCGTCAATAAAACATGGCAATACGTATTGTGTTGTATTTCTTAACGAGTATAAAAGTAAATTGTTATTTCATTGACAAACACACATAACGTAATGTCGTTTTAAAATCGTTCAAAAAATATTATTTATTACGGAGTACGGTCGTACGGATTGCATTTTATTATAAGCCGACCTATCCGATATACCACGTATATAATACCTATACCAAACTACCTTTACCAAATAATACCACCAAAACAATAATTATTTAACTATATTAAATATTAAATTAATTAAATTAATAAACCCAACGTTCACGTCATACTCGAATCGTCGTGGTTTTTTTTTTAATTGTAAAACTAGAAACGCATGTTTTTATAAATGTTGTACTTATACAATTATTTTTCTTATATTAATAAGGGTCGGTGTTCTTTTGTGATCGATGCAAAATATAATTTTGAATATATTTTTTTCCCATATAGACATATGGGAACGGGAACCGTGACATGTATACTATTGTAAATATTGTAAGATTATACACCTATACAGTATATATATTACACATATGTCATATTATATTATATTATTCGTATTTCGTAAGCCACACTAATATACTCTAATACAGTAATACTTATATACGTATTATAAATGGTTGCATGCATGTACCTATTATAATTTTATAACATATAAAAACATAATAATGATAAAATTATATAATATAATGACACTACAGTACTACACTGCAGTTGATATAATAATAACCGACCATTATGACCTTAATAAGAAATGAGATAAAAAAATCTAATAAAAAGCAATTCCTTTCCATTGTGTCTTATGTCCTATAATTATATGAGCTATTCGGCTAGTCGCGTACTCGCGTCGGTATATAATAATGTATTATTATAATATATTATTGATATTATTATTATAATATATTTTAGTCACTGATACGACTCGTCGTTTTCCTTCGTATTATTATTCTTATTTCTACTCTATACGCCGCGGTAAGTCAACACAATCCGTGCGTGTCCTTATAAAATATAGGTGTATTATATCATGTATGCGCTCTTGGCGTAAAAGGAGAGAGGGAGACGAGACTGGTTTAGCACGTGTGTTTAACATATATATATGCTCACATTATTATTATTGTATATTTTATACGCGAGTTTATGATAATATATAATATTATATATTATGTACATTCATTATATATTGTACATAAAATGTAGGTTACGCGGGTGACGTATATAATTTTATAATAATAATAATAATATAATATACCTAAATACCTTCCAGACGTGCTCTACAGTGCAGCTGCAACAAGAACCCGACTAATTGCGTCAGTCGTCAGATTTATTTGTTTACCTTTTCGTTCTGTCCGTTTTTTCGTTCCGCGTGTTGTTTATTTATTTTTTATATATTCTAATCGATTTTTTTCCGAGTTGGAATAATGGACAGCAGTAGTTATTATTACTATATTGCACGACGTACTGCAGTGTACTACACACACAGACAAACTATAAAGTCGTAGCGGGATTGTCAGGATTGATGATCAAACTAATTCACGCCGACGACGATCATGCAGAGATTCATTCAGAATTGTATTCGTTTTTAATATACCACAAACATGGTAAGCACTTTAACCGTTAAATGTGAATTGACAATCGGATATATACGATGATGCATTACTAGAAAAGTACCTATATTGTGCATGGTACGTGTACGTCTTTGTTAGTTTGTTACTACCACTACTACTACTATTGCTGAAACTACTATCGTCCGTGGGTACTATAATGCATAATACTATGCACAACCATGGTTACACTACATTATTGATTATTGTCTGTGGATATAGAAAAAATCGTTCCGGTTGTTCCACCATTTCTCCGTGATCACCGCAATTATAGTTTAAAAACTTACTGTGAAATTTCACAATACCGATTGCATTGAGAAAAATGATTTGGTTGTATACATCTACCTTGAAGATTAAGAAGTAACAACAATAATGGCATTGCAGTTTTTCATCAAACTAGTTCTATTGTAGCAATAATTATTAAGATTTTATAAATTTATAAATTAGTAAAATAATATACTATCTAATCCCTCGCAGGGTTTCTGATATATTATGACTGGACTGCAACTTTATTACGTCGTTAAATCACTCCCCGTCTCTCTCACATCGTTCAAAATCGAAATAATGTATAGTTAATATTATAATTTATATTGTTATAATAATGTATAATATTGTATATTGTTAATACATAAAAGCATACATTTATGACTAATTTATAGATTTTTTAGATTTTTTAGATTTATTAATTAATCATTCTATAAATTACTTAATTTTATAGTAATTACTTGAATGACTATTTTTAGGACTGTTATTTATTTATATTAAAGTGATTCGTGGAAAATACAATTTAAGTTAAAAAGTTGTAGTGTAATTTTTCAATTTCTCAGTACATATATGAAGTTTATACTAGATTCTAGTAGCTAGAACAATCAACTTAAGGGTCTTTTTTCACTTGGTTTTTCCTCCATTGGTTTTTTGTATGCAGGTTTTATACGTCACCGTTTTTCTGTTTCAAAAATTGTTTGTATTTACTATTTTATCTAAATTTTACATTTAAATGAATGGAGTTCCACAAATCTCAAATAACGTGAATAAATATTTTCAAAAACACAAACATTTAAAAGATAAAACTATAAAGAAATGTATATATATATTTTAAAGAAATTATTTCATTTTCGTCTTTCGATACTAATTATACCCATCTAATATATCTCATTTTAATATATTTTGACAAGGGTTTAAACACAAGAGTGTTAAACATGTGTAGTATTAGTATATCACAATATTCAGTAAGTAGTAAATATAGATGCATATAGATATTAAATTGAATACATTCCACACGCTCGAACTCAATCACCGCCTCACTCCGAGATGTCATTTTTTTCCCCTTTCGTTTTTGCCGGTGCCGGAGGAATGAAGTAATGACACGACTAAATGTAGTATAATACCTATGTATTATACGCGCAATTGCACCAGACAAGATTTAGGTATACATATGTGGGAGAGGTGTGTCGGAAATGAAGTATAATTCGAGAGATTTTTTTCCTAAGCTGAAAACCAGTTGCAATATTGATATTTTGGAAAACCAAAAATGACGAAAATATAATTAAATAATAATTATTTGCGAATACAAAACACACATATACGAAATATCAGCGTACAACAACAACTGTACGGGCGCGGGCTTGTGTGTGGTAGCACATATACATATATAATAATATATACATTATGTACGTGTGCATAACAAGGTCCGAGAGCGGAGACGAAAATTATTTACAATCCTCAGCGGCAGTGGCGGGCGGCATTATCTCTCCTCTCGGGGACGGACCGTGGGAATGCGTTAACCGAACGCCCACAGTCGTAGAGTATATTATATACTGACACAGACTGGTTTTTTCTTTTATTATTTCCTTCTCTTCTTTACGTCTGTTGGCCTCTCCTTATCTCCGCGGTCACCACTGATTTCGTCGTCATTTCCCAGTGCACAGTGTCGAATCCCTGTAGCTCATTAAAATGATTATATATGTAATATGTATATTGTATATACTTACTACCTACCTAGGCAAGTTGAAATTCCTTGGAAACTAAAAAGTATGCTACGGTGCGAAATATTTAAATATTTTGGAAAATCAAAACGTTCTACGTATATACAGGCCATCATAGTCAATATATATTACAAAGGTGTGCAAGTATAACTTACCTGCGGAGGTTGCTTGTTTTCAAAACTTTGAAGTCCGGTAAAAGAACCAAGTTATATATTTCTGTTTTTAGTATATTATTTAAAATCAGAACAACTTTATGAAATAATTTGTTTTTAATATTCGTAGAAAATATCCAAAATCGCCTTTTTACTTATAACATTTCTCAAACTTGAAGCATTTATAAGCAATTATATAATATATGTAATAGGTATTATATATTATATTTATAAGCATTTTAAGCAATAATAAAGTATATCTTACCTATGTTTTTTTTGTGGTTGGCACCACTTTTTGGAGCAGAGAATTTACTTCAAATGTCATTATTTATGGTAGTTTTAAGTAGAAAATGATGTTGTTTTAAAGTTGATACTTTGGGACTCGGGTAGTAATAACTCATATAAGTGGGCTGCATGCAAGATTTCGCAAAATTCCAAGTAATTGTTTTAATGGGTAATTGAGAGAAACCCAATTCGTCTGGCAACATTAAATTTTCACCCAAAACTAATTTTAAACTAAATCGATTTTATGATATGTTTTTTTATTTTTATGAATTTTATGAATTTTTTAATGTTTCGTGTCTGTGTACACGATAAGTAGTCGAAATAATTCTTCGATTATCCACTGCAGTGTCTGGTTCGATGTGAAAGTGAATCTAGTTAATGGATTAGGGAGGGCAAAATTTAAAATTCCCAGTAATTTTTAAAAGCGCTGAGTAAAACAAAACAAAAATTAAGGAAAACCGGAAATTTTTACGCAAAATCGGTTTTAGACAAAATCGATTTTGGTTTTTGGTGTAACTTTAAAACAAATGACCGTAAATGCATGCATTTTCAAAATATTTTGATTTGTTTTGAACTGTTTATAGACATTTTCAGTTTCCAATTTTTTAGTCTTTTTTTCTATGAATGTCAGTAAAATTTTATTTTTTGGGTAAAAAAAATTGAGATAATTTAATACCTATATTGTTACGATGACATTTGAAAAATATTAAAATCCATAGTCACAATTTTTTTTATAAGCATAACCTAAATCACGAAAATGTGCAAATTATTTTGTTTTAGAAATTCATAAAAACTTTTCTTTTTAAATCTAAGATTTAAAAATGTAATGCAAAAAGCCTCTTAAGTTTTTCTACCTTAATTAAAAAAAAAAGTCTACCAGAATGTAAAATTAAATTTTTATGAGCGTTTGAAGTTCATATTTTTACAACATTTCATATTCATTTGATTTCTCATATGTAGCCATTTTCTTATTTTGTTGTAATTCAAAAACAAATAACTGTATAAATACATGAAAATTTCTTAGAATGTTTATATTCTCATTTTTTATCCACCATAAAATTTTAAAAATATTTTGACTCGTTTTAAGCTTCACGGACAATTCCAAATTTCAATTTTTTTCACAATTATTTTTAGTTTTTTTATGGTAATTTAAAAAAATATATTAATTGTAGACACTTAAAATATATTAATCATCGAGTAGTTATTTCTTGTGATTTACTAATGACTATTATGTCAACACGTTCAGGGAAAATAAGTCAACGTGCGAATAAGACTTAAATAATTTGATACTTAAGATTGTCTTACAAAATATTTAAAAAAATATATCTATGAGTTATTTCATTTGACGGTGCATTGTGTTCTTTCTTCTATATAAGATAATATGGCAAGATTAATAAGTAGGTAATCATTTTTTGGTGCGATCGAGAAATGCTCACGATAACTATCTAAAAAAAAAAATGAAAGTGAAAATTGTGACATGATATTTTCTATTTTATGTACTTCCTTGTTCCGAGAACGAACATAGACAATCGAAATAAGTACATAACTCGGACAGGTGACATATATGTTCTTCACAAATTGACAACAAAGGTTTATTATGCAATGTACATTTATTTTTATTTTTTAGAAGGGTAATTACAAAAAAATATATACAATGTATAACTATGAATGTAATGAAATAATACACTAATTATGTCACGTGTTTGTATGTGTGCGGTTTTTACTATAATATTAAATGGGTATTACAATACAAGTCATAAACTCATTGTTATGTTACATTCTTTGACGTTTGTCGTAATGGATTGTTATAATATTATATAGTGGCATTGGTGCAGGGCGGTCTTCACAACTCGGACAAGATAATAAATTCATCGATGAGCGAAAAACGTTTTACGCAACGCAACTACACGATTTGACTTCAACAAATCGCCTAATAAAATATATTTTATTGCGATATACATATGCGTACTACACTGATGTATAATCATGGTTGAAACCGTCGTCACGCCGTGATTTATCTATATAGACTATATAATATAATTATAAGGCTCGAATGTCGATGACTCGGAGAAACCGACAAAATTACTATTTGTTAACTGCACTCAGACAATTATTAACAAATTTACAAATCAACTGGCGTAACGTGCAAAAGGTTCTCGGGATGGGCCACCCCCGCCCCCGCACTATATAAGTAAAATTTGAGTATTCATAAAACCATATCAAGTAATACATTTTATTTATTATTATAGTTAATTAGTCAGTCAGTAATAAATATTTTTTTTAATTGTTCGTATGGTTTAACAATAAACTATTGCCAATATAGCCAATAAAAACATAATATTAGCCTTAGCTACGTATAGTAGATGCTTTAGAATTAAACAGTAAAGACAATATTATTATTATTATGTTAAAGTACAGGTAACACATAGTACGCAATAATAATAGATTCAGTACCCATTCGATAACGTTTGCAAGGGCTTAAGAGTTACGTTTACAAAGTCCTCGTAATAATACTATATGCATAATATAATATGTATATTGTATAGGTACTAAACGATAACCGTTCTAGCATGACGTAGTTCTACACTTCTCTGCACGGTATCGTGAAGTAGATATATAAACTAGTATAACATATAACTAATGCACGTGGTAAACTATCTGCCCAAGTGGCAAGTACTAAAGTACCACTACCTACCTATATACGCATAAAATATATTATAAATATATCAACACAATAAATAGTTATTGCTGTGCGGGCCAGCGTGGATCACAATAATTACTGCAGAGAAAGAACCCATATACGTCATCATGTTAAATCAGCTGTACCTTTATTATATGGGTGTCTATTAAATATCATAATTAATGTATAAACTTATGATAAAGCGTCAAAGCGTGTACAGCGTTACTTAATTTATTTTCTTAATCTTTGATCTACATTTATCCCTAGAATAATATACGAACGTTTTCAATGCTCTCCTGCAGCGTTCGTATAGTTCTGAGTTTCTGACCTGTATCTGAATCTTGCACAAGACCGGCACAATATCAATCGCTTTAAAGACACTTTAGACGCGCGTGGCCTCCGGCGTGACGGCTGTGTGTGTGCGTTTTTTTTTTTAATTTTGTTTTTCCACTTTAATAAAACGTCCGTTGGTCGAAATTACAACCTTGCCATACGAGCCTCGGGGTGCCGGTCGCACGACGATGGCGCATATTATTCATAATATATATATTTATATGAGTATAATAATACTAATAATATGTATCTATACAATTTTTTTTTATTTGAGTTCAATTATTAATATTAAAACAGAAAAAAAATTAAGAAAAACCGGAACTTGATTTGGAGGCGGTGTTCCGCACGCGCCCGAAGTTGAAAAATAAAAAGAAAGAATATAATGATATATATGTTATATACTTATATGTATAGGATTATTCGTCGTACGGAGACTGCAACAAACGAAAAACGGGAACGTTATGAGGAAACCGGAAGAACAACATTTAAAAGATTAGATATATCATATCGGCTGATATAAGTATACCTATATCTATTACCTACGACTATTTATGTCGAAAAGAATATTCATATACTGATATACTAATACAGTTATACTATTATATACATATATACTTAATGAGTATATACGTAATAAACGTATTTTCGAATTAATTAATTAAATGTAAAATCAACTAAAGATATCAAAAAAAATACACGAGTATACCTACAATATTTTGATCTATTTTTTGTGGCTGCGTGTATTGTGTTTTGTATTAGATGCGTTTTGAGTATATATGTAATGTTTTTTTTTTTTAGAAGAAGAAGAATTATTTGAGTTATTTTAAACAATTGCACGGTTCAAAAGTTTCATATTATGAAAGATTGCGATCGCAAGTAAACGTCAAATGAGCATGAAAAATATTTGTCGTTACACCATAATTATAGCGTATACTGTGCACTTATGATTATTTTAAGTACAGGTACTAATATAGCCTTTATATAGGTACCTACGTCTATACTTCATATATTATGCAATCAACTTGCAATCAATTAACTACGTACTATGTTACTAAACAATAAGCGCGTGAACCAACAGTTGACCTTTTCCCGCGTAAAACTATACTATTGTCATTTGTCACAATGTCACTGCGGATAATTAAAATATAATATAACATCAAATTTTCTCCCGCAACGTCATAATAGGTACGTCAATGCATGCGTATATTTAATAGTATTGTATTATGTGCACGACGTTGTAGTATGTACCCATTTGATAATAAATAATAATTCATCCACATAACTACTGCCTAACCGACGAATTATTCAAATCGTTTAGATACATCGTATAGTATATAGGTATATAGGTACCTATACGATAATAATAAATCGAAATATTATTTACCGTGTGTCTACCTACCTATATTATAATATATATATATATATACTCATCGTGGACGTTTTATTGCAGGGAAACAGTGTTATTCGTCCAGTGGCCTTCAAGCCGGGTTCAATGAGATTCACCGACAACGGCGAAAGATATGGCTCCACGCCTATCCTGGCCAGATCCTCGCACAGACATCTATACGGCAGTAAGTACATATATATATATATATAATACATATAATGAGATTTTTCTGCGCACATAGCCGTTTGCAAGCTCATAT
Organism: Sitobion miscanthi; assembly: GCA_008086715.1. Taxonomy (NCBI): domain Eukaryota; kingdom Metazoa; phylum Arthropoda; class Insecta; order Hemiptera; family Aphididae; genus Sitobion; species Sitobion miscanthi. The sequence goes on from CM017797.1 coordinate 8,245,879, forward strand.
AATATAATAACAGACACTCGAAAGACCGACGCGATATGAACGAACGCCTATATGCATTAAATACATATTAAATTTATATACCTAACTAGCCGGTATTTTTACAAAAAAGAACTTCAATGGTTGTTTAGGCGGAACAATGAATGTATTGATTTTACAATGATTGTGTTGTTGTTTTTATTTTGTATCTGTTATCACTTTTTACAGCCGTTAAAATGCTTAATTTTTTAGTGTGGTTTCTAGTAGAAAATTAGATATATTTGGTACTTTGGTGTAGATTGAAGAGGGAAGGTGATCGGGGGTTAAAATTATTTCTCGTATTTTTCATAATAATAGGGAAAAGCAACAGAAAAATTATAAAAAAACGGGAATATTTAGTTTTTGAAAAAATCTATTTGGGTTCATTGTTCTAATTCAAAAATCAATAAGCATGGATTTAAAATTTCCTACAAATATTTATAATAGCATTTTTTAGACATGATATATTGAGTCAAAATGTTTATAAAAATATTATGGTTCTTTTTGTGCCCTTTATAGACATTAATATCATTCATCGGGCGAAATTGGAAAAACATTTGTAAAATCAATGCGCTTTAAGATATTGCATTTTTTATCGCACACAGTGCACAGATCAGTATCTGCGTTTGTGCTTCTACTTTAATTCGTAACGTTTTATAGCAAAAATAGGTATTTTATCGTATTTTAGTTGAATTCCATATTTAAGCTACAAACATACGGACATAGATGAATATTTGAATAGGTAACAAACATGAATTATTTATTATTTTCTATTACTATATAAATTGGTTAGGTTGTTACTATATTTTGTGTTACTCGACTTCACTCGGTAAATTTTTTATATTTAAAATTTTATTTTACTGTACCAAATACCAATGGCACTACTGGATTATTCGGGTATTCCTTTTTTTTTTGTATTTTACCTGCCAAAACTTCATATATTATGTGCAACTTTAATTTCGTGAAAATCTACTCTACAATAACTTTTTAATGACGTATCATTTTCTCACTACTATGTAGATTTTCTAGGTACATTGGTGGAGTTATAGATTCGACTAAACGAGTGCTTGCGTAATTGCGTATTAATATATATAGATTTCAAAAGTTCTACTTATCTACTTATTTACTTTTTAAAGGTTTTTTTGAATAATTAATAGTTCACAATATTTTTGGCAAATATTAGTTCAACATACCACACTATAATACTACTCGTATACTAATATACAAATTCATTACTAACGAATTATAATAATGTAAATAAATTTAAAATATCTTTAGAAATAGAGACTAACCACACACTGTCTCGACTTGCAGAATCGTTTTTCAGTTGTAATGATTTATCATTGAATTCAAATTTAACACATATTCTATTACAGTGACCTTCTACCATCTCAATGACGAGGTACCCATTGGTACACTAAAAACATACTATACAGCAGAGTGACTTCTCTGTTTTTTTTTTATAAATTTATAATTTATATAATTATATATGGTATATATATCATATACCTAGTTAGTAGGTAGTATCCGTTACTATGTAAATTAATATGTCGTTATTTCCACACGTTTTTTGTCTATACGACTATTCCGCGCAGAACCACTGCAGCTGCAGATGTTTCTGAGGCCACTATTCGGGATTCAAAGATGTTATTTATTTTTCATCCGACTCGCCTACATATCTAAAATCTAACAGCAGTTTGACACCGACTTGAATTTGATAAAACGGCGAATTAAATTCCCAACACCCGGAATCAAATTGAGTGCCTCTCGTCTTTCTACCGGAACATATTTTAGCAACCGGTCCAATCGGCCACAGGCGAGCTCGATACGCGCACCATCAAATATAATTAATTTGCATTGATACCATTAATTTAGAAATTATTCGTTATTTTTAAAATATTTGGTTGTACTTACATAATATATTAAACTAGAATAATATTTATTAACGGATATCGTTATAGTTTACCAGAAATGTTTAACATACGTCTCACTTCACGTCTTCACAGCATTATGTAAAACCGTGAGTGATAAAATACACGGTTTTTATTGTGTATACATTTAAATGTGTGACTATTAACAAATAACAGTACCTATACATTTTAAATCAAATCTAAACTACTTTGTGACTTTTTCGTTTTTTTATCAATATTTTAAATATACTATAGGTACCAATGAACTGCACCATCAATCTAAGAAACCAAATATGATATCTTCTGGCACGTTGGATCGAAAACTTCGTTCAGCATCTCCAATGGTGATGTCGTCGTTACCGGCTCAAACCAGCTGCAAATTTCGGCTGGGGCAGCAAGACGATTTCAAATCATCCTCTTCATACAGTTCCTATAGAGATTATCGACCTAGGTATAGAACACTAAAATGTTAATATTGTATATACATACGCATCGACATGAAATATTTTATTTTTTTTTAGTTCGAAGTCATTTGCAAGGCTCAGTAAAAGGTGTTCGGCGTCCGAAGGGTCAGCTAGTCTGTTAGACTTGACCCCTTCGCCATCCGAATCTACAATGTTGTCCGAAATGGAAACAGTGTTGAGAGACAGGGACCGTGAATTGAGGCACCTACGGCAAACGATGGAGCACAACGAGCAAGTGATTTTCAGAGTTTACCAGGAGAAGGAAAATGCGTGGGACAGAGAAATGCGGAGGATCAAAGCAATGGGTGAAAATCGGCTCAAGACAGCTGCGCAAAAGTCACTGAAGCTGGAACAGATGCTCATGATGCAGACGTATAAGGTAAATATATCCATCAAGGTGTTTAATATATTTGTGTGCAAAATAATAATACTATTGTACCGTTTGATGTATAATATATATCTAATCATCTTGTACATCAGTTGCAGGATGAAAAAAAGAAATTACAAGAAGAAAACGAGCGTTTGGAATCCGAGACGACGGATTTGAAAAAAGAAGTGGACGAATTGAAGGTTAAACTCGAGGAAACTGAATGGGGACTGTGTCAAAATCCGAGACTACTAGCTCACAAAAAGTCACGTAAAGAAACTCATAATAATCAAGTAAGATAATCTAAGTAAGTATAAGTTAATAATAAGTATTAAGAAGCTACAAAAACCCGTTCGAATATACTCATGTCCATGGGTATGAAGTACTTAACTTAATTCAGGGGTGAGAAAGTTGATTTTTTAACATTTGAAAATATTTATAATCTATAAAATCTAATTTACAAAATAGTTTGTAATAATAATTTGCAACAATTATAGGTAAATAACTAAATTACTTAAATACAAGTATCATTATTTTTCCAAAATCATTAAATTTTACATAATTCAATTTAAGTTACTTATTGTTTCATAAAAATTAAAATTAACTGTTTATTTAACTACCATATACAGTCACTGTATCATAATAAAATAACAAAAAAAGTAACAAGCTAATATCTTAAAATATACTTCAATACAACCAAAATAGTTTATATACAAATTAAAAAAACCAAGACTAAGAGGTAGCGATCGACACTTCAGTCCCCAAAAGACTCTTTTGCATAAATATATATATATATATATAAAGAGTTTTATATTAGGCATACGACATGTCACTATTATTATATTCGTCGGCATTCATTTTCAGAACGAACTTACAACAAAAGGCCACGAAGTGATCACGTTGAAATCGGAAATTCGAGATCTGTTGCAAAAGCTTGAATCAAAAGAACGCCGTATTGACGAAATTGAGGGTAGACGTCCAGAAAGGCGTGACAGCGACAATGTCGGTGACGGCAATTGCTGCGATGACCAATTGGCGGCAGACAAGCTGTGTTCACTCGTCGGACGACTCAACGAACAAGTAAGTTGTTAGATCGTAAACTTTGGCTTTTACAATTCAAACAGCGCGCCATGCGCTTTGAAGTCACGACAATATTATTATTTATAATACCGACACTCTTACTACCTATGTATAGTAACGTAAGTCGTGACGTATAGACAGTATCAATATCACCTAAATGAATATGTATAGTAATGCAATCGACTCGTTTTACGTATGTGCAGGTGGAAATGAGTTGAGCAAATCGAATAAATTATTGTCCGGATGCTACAGTACCGAAGATCTGCATTCGCTGTTTCCGAAGAAGGACACGGAGGCGGATTCACCACTGGAGAGATTTAGAGAACTGGAACGGCACACGGCCAAATTGATCCGGGTGCTGAGCGAGGAACGGAAGAACTGGGACCAGGAGAGGCTGAAGTGGTTCCAGGAGAAGGAGAAAGTGTTATGTTACCAAAGGCAGCTTCAGATGAACTACGTGCAAATGTTCAGGAGGACGCAGGCGTTTGAGGCACAGATCAGAACCTCACCGTCCAAATGACGTGTGCTCGGACCACTGCACTAGTGGCAAAAAACGCCTCTAGAAGACGGGTGCCACCTCAGTGAAGACCATAAACGCCATTAAACTATAGCAAGATTTAGAAGGACTTGTTTTTATTAAAACACGGAGGCGGATTCACCACTGGAGAGATTTAGAGAACTGGAACGGCACACGGCCAAATTGATCCGGGTGCTGAGCGAGGAACGGAAGAACTGGGACCAGGAGAGGCTGAAGTGGTTCCAGGAGAAGGAGAAAGTGTTATGTTACCAAAGGCAGCTTCAGATGAACTACGTGCAAATGTTCAGGAGGACGCAGGCGTTTGAGGCACAGATCGAGAACCTCACCGTCCAAATGAACGTGTGCTCGGACCACTGCACTAGTGGCAAAAACGCCTCTAGAAAGACGGGTGCCACCTCAGTGAAGACCATAAACGCCATTAAACTATAGCAAGATTTAGAAGGACTTGTTTTTATTAAAAGCCCATCACGTGGGAAGTTATATTATATTGTTGTGTGGAGTTTTTACCATTTATTATTAATATTATTATTATTATTATTATGATTTCTTATTATGTTTATATTTTTTATTGTCTTTTATTTTCGACATTATATTATATCATATTGGTAGGTATGCTTTTCTGTATAGTAGCAACATATATTGTGAATACTTATTCGATAAGATACAAAAATCATTTTGTGTTATTAAAAGTACAAGTTTTAACATGATTAGTACTCATTACGATTTACCTTTTTACAAGTATCATTAAAAATATTTTATTAGTTTGTTATTTTAAACGTTCATGATTTGTTTTAATCATTCTGAAATTCGAGAAAAATTGAGAGTAATTTGAATTATGCACTGGCAATTAGGTATTAGTACCTAATTCTATTTATTGATTACCAAAGGTTCTCAACGAAAAAAAAAGTGTTCACAATGATTACAGTACGTTATGAATTCAATTAAATGGCATTTAAGCATAACAATAGATGCTGTATAAATGATATCGTATCGAGAAAGAAACGGTGTTTGTAATTTAATTCGTTCTGTGCGTTAAAAAACTGAACGCGTTTGAGTACACGTTCTTAAAAAAATGAAGACATTCATCTGGTCCTTAATTTTCTTTTAATTATTGTTTAATAAATATTTAAATAAAACTTTGAGAAGGCTTAAATAATTTTTAAATAAGTTTTTTTTGTATACCATCTAAAGATTCAATAAATATATGTATTAAATAATATACAGAATTAGATAATCTATTCTAAAATACCTTAAGCTAAATCCAATATAATAACTGAGGCACTAAATTTACTAAAATCGAGCGGTTATGATGTGAAATATATTTTTAGATAATTTCTGATTGATATGGTTTGAGGAAAGTAGTTTCGCTTGTATTTAATGATACCGCAGAAAAATAAGGTTAATACAGTTTAAAATTTTAATTTTACGGGCAACAAAGTGCACGGGATTAGGTAGTTATATTATAATTTAAATAAAAAATAAAATATAGGCAATATCAGTGAGTATATTATAAAATTATTCTCAATGGTAATACCTATATACATTTAAGTGTATTATTTCTATGAATGCTATGAAATTATTAATGTATTTAGATGGAACTAGATTTAAACAGTGGCTTAATCTGGGGAGGGGCAGGGTGGTGATTTACCCCCCTCCCCCTCCCTTGTCATTAGCGGGCTGGGTATGGGCTAGTTTTGGGCCTTCATATAGTAATATATTCATATAGCTAATAGGTAATATATTTAGGTACCCCTCTACATATGTATTAATTATATAGTCATTATTATCTCTCAAAAAAATGGGTTATTTATGTCTATAATACTACTAGTAAGTATAAAATTATGTAAGAAGGTTATTTGTATTGAGATAAAAATACAATTGTAATGTAATTGTTAGCAAGTGGCTTTTTTTTCAGTTTTATTATGAACAGGTTAAATATTATGTTACCTCCCCTCCCCCCCGTCTAAAGTGACGCCACTGGATTTAAATGGATTATATCCAAACATAGAATATTTGTTTTATTTATCTTATGATTTATTTAAAATATAATTAGGTATATAAATATACTGAAATTTATATGAACCAAATATGAAAATTTTCCATCTTACAAATATAGAAATGGCCAATGGGTAATATAATTATAAAAAAAACAATGGTGCAGTAACCATAGTAAGTAGTAATTAATAAGTGGAACAATACTGCACATGCAAAATAGCATTAAAAAAATAATAAAATTATTATTCTATTCAAAATCTATTAATCATAATACCGGAAAAATTAATTAACCTTAGAAAATAGGTAGGTAATATTTAAAATAAATTATTGTAATTTATACCTAATTATTAAATTATTTTATAAATTTAACAATTTAAGGTAAATTAGATATAACAACTACACTTAAACTGTTTGTGGAGCTGTTAAACGCAGTAAACATGTGCTGTAAAGGTTCAATCGATAATATATTCGAATAAAGATCTGGCGTCCATAAAAATTGGAAATTCAACAAGGGTTTATCAACTACAAAAATGTAAGAAAAATTAAGATTTTGAAAGTTAATGAACATATTATAAAATGTGTATTTTCATAAAATTAAATAACTCAACTCATTTTTATAGGTAGGTGCCTATCATTTTTCAGGATGTTTCATAACTACATGAAGTAGATGATGCAAAGCAGGAAAAAATAAGTCAATTAACTAGACAGTACATTGTGTTTGTTGGCCCAGGACTAATTATTCAAGACTGATTGCCGATTGGGAGTATTGTTGATTGTGTTGTGAACTTGTGATAAACCATTATTTTTAAAATTAGAGAGTGCTCTAAAAGCAGTAGACGTATGTATTTTAAATCATTTTACATTGTGTTTGTTGGCCCAGGACTAATTATTCAAGACTGATTGCCGATTGGGAGTATTGTTGATTGTGTTGTGAACTTGTGATAAACCATTATTTTTAAAATTAGAGAGTGCTCTAAAAGCAGTAGACGTATGTATTTTAAATCATTTTTTGTCCTACACCTTGATTACTCTACTGAAAGTGGAGAATTTCAGCAATTACAACAAATACAACAATATTTTTTCTTGGTACTTATGGGTTATCGCCATTAAGCATTAGCCTTAGTTGTCGAAGAAGAAATGAATAATTTCAAGACCAATAAAAAAAAACAACTGTAAATACTTAATAAATATCTATTATAGTAGTTGTATAATTTAATTTATATTCTTGTCTATTTTTATATAAGCATGTATATTTTTTGTACTTAATACAATTATTACTGAATTCAAGCAATATATAAATTATAATTCAATATAATATATATAACAACAGGAGATGCTTTATTTGTTCGGATGAACTCTCTACATTATTAGATTTTATAAAAGGTTTATGATTTTTCATTCTTTTGATAGTGTAACAGATTCATATGTATGATGTGTTGAACCATTAAATCAAAACGTATATCAAATAGTTACTTTATACTAATAAAAAATATATAATAAGTAGTTTTGCTCAAAGTGAAGTTGGGCAAAAAAATAATAATAAATCAACCTAATAAAAGTATAATATCATATTTTTCGTATTTTGATAACTATGAGACTATTGCCTTTAGGTATTCATTCCGCTCTAAGAGAGTTAGGAGCTATATAATTATATAAAATTTTTTATCCCACGTTTACCACCAGAATTTAGTTTTTCATTAAACAATATTTTTCTTGCACTATTATTTAATTCATTAGAACGTAAAAAGTTTGGAAATAATATGACATTTAGGAAACTCATTTCAGATATTAATTCTTTAAAAAATTAAGGTGTATATTTCTTGGTATACAATAAAAGACAAATTGTTTATTTTAGATTGGCTTTAATTTTAATTTCAAATTTGAAAGGAATTAGATTTATCGACAAAGAAAAGGTCACACCTGGCCATTCTGCTTCTGCCTACCCATCATCTAGGGCCTAGGTTATAGACTACACTAAAAATGGTCCTACGTACTGACGAGGTGGATATAAATATTATACACCTGACAAATTATTAACACTTGTTCTATTCAATATTTTAAATTATATATAGGTAACTTATAGACGATTGCGTTACAAATACAGTAGGTATAACATTTTTATTTTTTATTTTTAATATTGAAATTAAAAATTAAAAATAGTTAATTTGTAAAACTAATTTTTAGACAAATGTTGATTACTGAAACGAAATAATTGTAATAACTTTTTTCAAAATATTCTTTTAAGGATTTTCTGACATACCCAGGTAGATCATAAATTATTTATTATCAATATAATTTACATCTTTTTATCATATGTTTGACTAGTATCAATCTTTCATCTATCATTTGTCAGATCAGGTCAGGTCTTACACCTTATATATAAATTTTTTTACATACTTCACACAAACCTAATGTGTTGCCCGGCGTATCGTATAGGCAAAATAGGTACATTACTGCAGTGTTCAATAATTTAGTTCACTGTCTCGGTTATTTAAACGGTAAGTCGCATGTTTGTAACGATATTGGTTATGGATTATCGTGAGTCAATGAATAACAATTACTGATGTGATTTTTGGGTCGATAGGCCAAATACATCGAAATCCGGGTGCCAGCGTCACGTTAATATAATAATAATATTATTATTATTAATATAATAATCGTTTTTGAATTTTACGGGCGATTTAAAGTTCAAATTTTCACAAAATTTATCAAATTTAAAATTTAATAATTATTTTGTATTTAAAAAATCCATGACGATGAAGAATGACCCACTCCCTAGATGCGTACGTACAGCAGAGCGGTGCCCACCTTCCCACTTTTTTAATTTTAATTATTTTTGTGTTTTATTATTTTTATGTTTTATAGGGCATATTATTAAGCATATTTTAACATTTTATAGAAAATATACTTCAGTTTTCTAAAAAATTAAAGTCTACCCTTTAGTAATTAGTAAATACTATTTAATAACATAAATAATATATTGTGTAGAATAGATTTTCAATAAAAATATTATCTTTGCCAAATTTAAACAAAATACTGGGTTGATATCTAAAAAGCGGTTCTCAAACTTTTCATATCCGTGTACCTACCATTTACACAGTTTGAAAATATTTATGTAGGTACCAACCATGTATCGATATTCGATTTATATTGTATTATATAGTCTGTAGTATAGAGATTAAAAGATTATTATATTATCTTAAATATTGCTACGATTACAAAATATGATCTCCACGCAGTCGATATATTTAAAACTTGATAATATCAAATAAATTAAATGGCAAATAACATCTAATGTAAATAAAGATTAATTCAATTTTTTTTTAATACGGAGAAATTTTTTCGCGTGTCACAGTTTGAGAAACACTGATCTAAAATCGTCTTCTTTTTTTATTCTCTGAGCATTTGAATTTACAAGAGTTGCCAAGATATTAACTTTCGTTAAAAATGTGTGGAAAATAATCCAATGAATAATTGATAAAAACATTTTAATGCCATTATAGTTAAAATTACAAGAAAGAATAAAGCAAAGTTTATGTATAAATAAAAAATGCAATTCAAATGTTTTTCCGCGCATTTATTTTCTGATTATTCTTTACTCCAAGACCATTATGTGCGAATGAACCTTTGATCATATACAATAATCATATGTGTGTATTTCTCGTATACCGAGCTGTGTCCAACATAACCTCCCGCTATCCATTTAATTTCAAGGTACAACGAGTTATTACGCATGCGTTTCGCCAAAAATCACTATAAAATAACTAATAAGTGGGGGGTTATTTTGGACACAGAAAATGATTAAAGTAGCTCTATCCATGATTGTATATGATCTAAAGAGTGAACATTTGAATTTAGCCATGGAATGGACAACCTCAAGTCGGTCACTGGGTAGAAATCACGGACTAATCAAATTTATAATATAGATAACGATTTTTTTTTTTACTTGCAGGTAACCATTTATTTATTACTTGGTTTATTAACAAATTCTTATTGATATAAAATAGTAATTAAATGAAAATAGTTTATTGATCCCAATATTTAAAAATAATGTTTCGAATAAATAATAAAAACAATTTAAGAAATACCTATTAATTAATATGTATTACCTAAATAACAAAATAACTAAATAAATTCGTGTTTTTTTTTAATATTTATAATTCATATTTATACCGATTTTCTACCGATTTATACCGATCTTCTATTTATATTAATAATAATTATAAATATAAATATAGAGCAATAACAAATCAATTTTGAGTAGCGGCCCACCGGGAAAGTTCCCAGTATCCCGCCGGCTCAGTCCGCCCCTGGTTCATATTGTAACCAAAAAATCTAAAAAATCTATTATAAACACAGTTACTTTTAATAGATATTACAAGTTAAAATCTGGACGAAATTACATATTAAAACCAAGAATAACGATTTTAGTTATTTTGTTGTAATTTAAAAATAGTAGGTATTCGATGAAATTTTCAAATGTAATTTTTTAGGCAAAAATTACTTTAACCTACTATTGTAGGTACTAATGCCTAATAGTAAAATAAATTACTTTAATCTCAATATTATTTATTAGTTAACGATGTCTTTGCTCAGAATCGTTTTTCGTTTGTTCTTTTTGTATTTTAATAACTTATACATGGATATATTATTATTACTAATAATTATGGTAGGTGTGTTTGTTTTATTTCATTTATTTATTTAATACTATACCAATAAGTTATATATTAATTAATAATTTTTGAAACATTGTGTTCGAAAAAATAATAATAAATGTAATCTTAATTAGAGTCTTGTAATGTACCTACCTATATGTAAAAAATAAATAAATATAATAACTGTTGAACTTTTAGGGACATAATAGGTAACACATTCGTGTATGTAGTATTACACTATTTATATACCTATACGAGTATATGAGTAGGTGTATTATTCATATGTATATAAGACAAAAATGATCATCACCGAGTGGTAGTTATAAACTGCTATGTTCCTACTTACAAATCATATTAAATAACATTAATCATTATGTATTTTCTTATTTTAATAGGTAGGTATAAATACCTACCTTCCTTCTTATAACAGCATTGATTTCAAATTTCAAAAATTATTCTACTATAACAATAATTTAACAGTTGTAGGCAAAGTATTATAGTTTAAGGTATTTTTCATAATATCCTAATTTTTGTACACCTATAACAACTGGATTTTAAAACTACTCTACGTCTAGCGGGTATATAAGTTTGTCCGACAATAAATATTTACATTAGGTCTACCGCTTCAACAGAGTAGAAAGACAAAACTTACGTAATTATTTATTCTTCCGGCGAAACGCATTCCCTTCGAGTGTAAAATAATATTGTCTAGTGTCAGAGCTGTGCATCTCCGCCAGGGAAAATGCAGTCCGCGTCTTCATATCTCCGATCCAAAAGTTCAGTCTGCAAGTATTGAGATTAATGACATTTATAAAAATAGGCACCGAGCTTAATGACCAGAATGGAACGAAATAATATGTGAGTACGTATTGGAGTAGCTGTTCGTCTCAGACGATTGTCTTTTGCCATAGATTATTTGTAATTATAACCTAACCGTCATAACCGATGGATGATGGATATTTTCACATTATCTTTAAAAAACATTTATTTGTTTCTACTAGACGTAAATGCAGTAAATTTAATTCAAATTTATAATAGATAACGGTTGGTTACTCGGTAACCACTTATTTATTACTTGGTTTATTAACAAATTCTAATTTATATAAAATAATAAATAAATAAAAATAGTTTTATTAATCCCAATATTTAAAAATAATGTTTCGAATAAAATAATAAAAAAAAATTAAGAAATACCTATTAATTAATATTAAATAACAAAATAACTTAATAAATGTTGTATTTATTACTATGCACTAAATCAATAGTGTCTAAAGTTATAAAAAAAACACCGCTTTTTTAACTTATCAGTACTACTTTTTGGATGTTTTAGATTCTGAGCGAAGCCAATGAATGTATTGATTTTACAATGATGTGTGTTTTTTTTTTGTGTGTCTGTCATCACCTTTAAGGTAAATTTAACACCATCCATTACAGTGACCCATTTGTAACCGACTGTACAGCAGAGCGACATCCACTTACCCACCTTTTTTTTTAATGAACTTGTGTGTGTACAAAATTACAAATTCATTGAATAAACCACATTTAAATAACATTCAAATCTTATATAATCGTAAATTTAGTAAAATTCATTTTTCGTGTTTTTTTAAAACATTTTCACGCTTTTTTTAATAGCACTATCCAATCATTTTTTACAAGCGAATGAAAATAAACAAAAAAAACCAAATGTTTAGAAGCATATTTATTTTTTAGTTTAGCTTGGCCCCTGATTTTTATATTTTTTTTTTTTTTTTTTTTTGAAAATTCTATTCTATTTTTTGATTAATAATTTTATTTACAAGATAATAAATGTAATGTAATAATAAGTACGATTAAAGATGGTATACTGTCTGTAGCCGCAATGACAAAGTAATAAGAGGATTTCACACCCACATGCATTGTTTTATTGCCACAAAAGTTGGCCTGATCAATTAAGAATAATAAAAATAAACCTATTGAAAAATAACTAATAAGAAAATACATACCCCGTGTCCAAATCAAAATCGGCTATAAAATTTAGTCTTCGGAACACTGCAACGTTCACTGCACATTTCAGTCTGATTATGATATATTATTTCTAGTTGACAAATCTTTAATGAAGAATACCATTTCTCAAATAACACGCAGCCTACAGTAAGATGTTCAAAATTATTCTTATGACCTAAGCGTTACAGATATTATGGGAGCAATGAATGTTTTGATTTTACAATGATGTGTATATGATTCTCGTATAATGATTTTCTTCTTTTGTTGTTATTCAACAATTATTAACCGTCGGTATTTAAAATGTCCATCAAATGTTTAAACTATGATTTTCTATACATAATAAAATGTTCAAAATATTTCGACTCGTTTTCAGTGATTTATAGACATTTGAATTATGATATGTTTTTAGTTCTGTATTCTATAAATGTCAATAAAATTGGATTCGTTGGGTCAAAAAGCTTAAAAATAATACAAAGTTCCTCGTAAGTTGATATAATAGAAGTTAAAATATATTAGAAGAACAAAGGCACGTTTTTTTTATAGGCATTTAAAGTTCAAATTTCTACAAAATTCATCATAATATCGACAATTTGCAAAATATTTTGTGGTCAGATATTCATCCAAAATTGTCTTTGTTTACTTATAATATGAAAATGTAATACAAGTTTCCTCATAAGTAGTTATATAGTTATATAAGCAATTGAGAAACAGTAAAGATCCATAGGCACGATTTTTTTTATAAGTAATTAAAGTTCAATTTTTAACAAATTATTATTTAGTAGTTAAAAATTTATAAAAAGTTCAACTTTTATTGCTAAGGATTGAAAATTTAAAACAAGTAATTTTACAATGATGTGTTCTTTATTTTTTTAATATTTTTAATTATTTTTTCTTGTGGTCTATGTGTTTGTAATAAAGATTCAATTTTCATATATAATATTAAATTATAGTCACTCAGTATGAAATCAAGATTTTATTTTTAGTTTAGTTGTAGGTATTTAGTAAATAATAATAGGTATACAAAATTGTGTTTTCGAATAAAAATGTATTGTTTATATTAGTACCTATACACCATAATAGGGAACTAAAATGTTATACAATTTTAATTTGGTAGGTGTAGTGTATAAATTATGTACAAATGTATTTTTGGTGTTTTAAGGCTGCTGTAATATCAATTTATGAGAATTTTTGCATTAAACTGCTAGGATTATTTGATATGAATAATTATTTTATAGAAGGTACTTACATATAGGCCTAAGTCGATCAGAAACTATTTACACTGAATGTTAATAGTAAAAAGCTATTAAAATATCTATTATTTGTATTTATTTGTTAATAATAATTAAGACTTAAATATTAGCAGTAATCTTGTTCCTTTCACAAAATGTTTTTTAATTATTCTTAATTTAATTTACATTTATACGTTTGGCATTTATCCCAAAGGAATCCCCGAACAAAAGTCCGGTAAAAATGTCCGATGGAATAAAAGTCCCGAATTTAATAATTATTAAGTTAAGTCACTTAATATTTGATTAGGTCAAGGACTAAGGTTTAACCATATTATTATGTTATATGTTATAGATTATCACTTTATTTTGAAAGTCGTAAATTACAAATTTATTACACCTCAGAACGAATAATATATGTGAATCGTGGAACAATCGCTTCACACACTTAGTAGGACATAGTCATCCAACAATATAGGTGCTAATTCGCAAAATTAAACTCGAGGTTGGAGCCGATGGGGCAAAGATTCCATTAAGTAGCATGAGACAAGCAATAAAAAAATCGAAAACCAGTCAAAAAAATATGAGACTCCAAGCATTATGTGAACGCATTAAAAATTCCGAGTTAAGTGTCAAAGAGTTTTTAACTCAAGTTGAAAACAATATTAGGACACGGCCAAGGTTATAAGCTATTTATTACATTTTTTCATTTAATGAATTATTTATTTTTTATCATATATATACTTTTATTCGCGGACTTTTATCTCATAATATATGTACCTAATATTTTTAATTTTTATTGTATTATTACTGTGTAAATTCCAACCAGATATGTCATTAACATTGATTGATTGAACATATTAATATATTTTTTATTGTATTGTTACTGTGTATTTAATGTGTAATATAAATATAAATTTTTACCGGACTTTTAAGTACGATACCATCCCAAAGTGATCTCTGAATAATCATTCAATGATGAATTTAATAGTTATACATTCTCGGTTACATTGATTGGATTATAAATTGGAATAAACTACAGTTTCCCAGCTTCTACTACAACATCATTTTATATTTTATTTTATGTTTTTAATGTTTAAAATGCAGTCTGCACCTTGTGCCAGTGATTTTACACGTAATATAATAAAATTGATACTAGTGATGGGTTAGGTTTTAAAATTATTTACACGATTTCAATAAAAAAATATCTATGAAGTATAAATATCCGCATTTCTATTAACTATAAATTCCCGGCGTATAGTATAACATGCAAAAAGTTGCGTATTAAACTTGGCGTGGTGAATTGAAGACGGTCTCGCGTATTTTATACATTGCACTTTTGGGATTAAACTTATAAATACTTCTACATAACCCAGGTAACAGATTGTCCGTGGCAATAAATATTTAATTTAAGCCTAAAAAGTAAATGTAAAATAGTAATAATATAAAAACAAACTTACGCGTAAACATCTACTCTTCCGGTGAAACGTAGCTAGAGTGCCGCCGTCGCCGAAGAAACCATCTTTATCCGTCTTCATCTCGCTCCGAACTGAAACTTGAAAGTATCGAAATCATTTTATGAAAATAACCTGAATACCTGATCATAAAGAAATGTGCGAGTTTGTGTTAAATACTATAACTTAAATATTATAATATATAACTGTCCGTATATATTGATGGCTTATTACTTATTTGTTCACTGAAATTATTGGAATTGTCTATCGTCGCCGACGAATGTCGACAATTGACGATTGCCAAAGATATTATAAAATATATTATTTATTTCGATAAATCCATAGAACTTTATATTATACTCAGTATCCATACGGTCTATTGATAAATCGTATGTACTTTTACAGAAAGTAATTTGTGATCAGCAATGTACCTATTCTGGTTATCTATTTCAGTTATAGTTCGTATGTCAAATTTAACTATGCAAAACTGGTCCGCAAGTTTATTGACATTTTATTATTCGAATGCATTATCCCACCAGTTCCTCTAGACACAGTGTTTGAGAAGTTATATTTTTGTGGTAGGTACCTAATTAAATTACAATATGAATTATTATAAGTTACCTATGTAGGTACTTGTCCAAAACTCGACTACCGGGATTTAAATAAAATGATATGATTTATAGGTAATACTATATGTATAGCTATTGATCTATTATAAAATAGAAACTTAACCTAACAATAATATCACGTTTTAACCAGATAGATTTTAGTTTTTGGTGTAACTTTAAGACTAATTACCGTAAATAGGTATATGCAATTTTCCCTGAATGTTTATAATAGCATTTTCTATACACTACCAAAATATTTTGACTTGTTTTGGCTGTTTGTGGACATTTTCAGTTTCCATTTTTTTTAGTTTTATTTTCTATAAATGTCAATAAAATTTTAGTAGCTGGGTCAAAAAGCATGAACATTTAATACAAGGCTCCTGGTATATTGTTACAATAGCAGGTGAATTTTTTTAAAATAGATAGGCACAATTTATGAAATTTAAAATTTAAAAATGATTGTTCGATCCTTTTGATTACGGAGTTGCCGCCATCGGCCGTAATGTTGGCCAAACTGTCGCGATCGCTGGTACCAACGCTCTGCATCGGCCACAGACTTCTATAATACACTAAATAAGTAACTTCTATATATAATTTACATGGCTATGGGTGAAGCTGATAAGGAGGACAGCCGCCATTTTGTCGATTGGCAAAAAATACCGGGCTAATAGTGATTATACTGTGTAGTATATATTATAAAACTAATTTGAGCGTACATTTTAGATGGAAATATTGTAGTAATGAATAAAGCACGGATATTTATGAAATTGCATATTTTTTTTTATTTATCCAATTTAATGCTGACCTGGATACAAGGTTGATTCATGTTCTACTGAATGAAATAATATTATTGTTATTTTGCACGTTTTTGAATATTTTATGGTTTTGTACATTATGTATTTATAATATTTAATTTAATGGTATTATTAATATAAAATTTAATTACTAATAGATGAAAAAAAATAAACATAATATAATCAATTATAGATATACTTAGGGAATAAAAACCACATTTTAAAGATAGGAAATAAATAAATAACATTGAAAATATTGAAACATACCAATTTATTTTTTAAATAAACTTATAAACCTACTTACTATTGGTTATGAAATAAAATTAATTTTGATAACATGTGACGTTTACTAACAGTGGTTACTGTTTTAAACTTTGCAGCATAGTGCAATCGGATTTTCAAGTACAATTTACAGATTAATGTTACTAAATTAAGTTTATGGTTTTCTAAAAAACTATCACCTTCACAACTCAAATACTTAAAAATATTATAATTAAATACATGGTTTTTAGTTTTAATTATTATTTTAGAGCTTAAGCAGGACTTTAATACAGTTAAATTATTTGTAAGTTCGATCAAAGTAAATTCAACAAATGTGACTATTTTCATAACATCAACAGAACTTTTAACCAAACCACCTCTATTTTTTAAATCTACGAATACAGAAAATGAATTCCTATGGCAATAACTATGTATAGTTTGTTCTTCTAAAAGGCTTTCTGCGCATGTTGTACAGTCAATTTGCTTAAAAATTTTTTTTACAATAAAACCACAAATATAATAAAGGACATTATCTTTTAAAACATCAAAACAACCTTTATCTAAATCTAGTTCTGTCAAATTATCATCATCAAAGTTTTCTTCACATTGTGAACTTTCAACTTTCTTTTTTGCCCATCAAATTTCTAATACACTTTCTGTACTGGTACTATCCATTAAAATACAGTTTGCAGAATAGGATGCAGATACTGAATTTTTTAATAACAATTTTTTCATAGCTGTTCGAAATTCAATCACATTTGGATTATTATTATTTCCAGACCGTTGCCGAATTTTTGAAAAAAATATTTCGATGTGATCCTGAGATAACTTAGAAGTCAGGAGATATTTATACTGGGTATTAAAAAATAAATCTTCAGCAATACTAAAAATTGATTTCACAGCTACTGACAATCCTATAAAAAATGTATAATTTAGTTAAATATTTAAAATTATAATTACAATGTATAAATACAACATAATATAGTTGTGTAGTAAGTAAAGAACATAAATATTTATAACATTAAAATATAGAAAAAATAACTAACCGATAACAAATGTTTTTCGTGGAGTTGAACAAATAGGAATACCTTTCACATCAGTGAGTTTCAACAAGTATTCTATTAGTGGTAAATTTATGCCCTTTTGTTTTTCAATATCATTTTGGTACAGAGGTTTCTTAAAGCCTTTTCCAAAAGGACTGCGAGTATTTAAAAAATCAAACAACCGGTCTATAGTACGTATAAACTTAATTGTTTCTTCAACTAAAATTAAAAATATAGAATTTCAACATTTTTAAAATTGCATAGTTAGTAGTTAGTAATTGATAGGTTACCCACCTATTGGTAACCTACTATAATTACTTGATTATACGACTCACTATTTTTAAATTCCGGAACATTAAGACAATTTAATGATTCTAGAGCATCAGCTGTTGACGAGCTCAGTGTTTCAGCAGCTAATTTCACTTTCATAATATTTTTTCGCCAATGTACATGTGATGCACTTATTTTGTTGGCAAAATTCAAACCCATTTTTTGTTGAGCTAAGAGAAATAAATAATATTAAATATAAATAAATATTTAAATATAAAAACACATTGTAATGATTTTTTAAGTAGATAATAGACTGAACAATAGCAAATGAGTTCACAAATTACAATAAAATACTATTACTTTTATGTAACTCTTCAATAAAATTCTAGTTGATAACACCATTTTCATTTTTAAAAATTTTGTACGTTGCTAGGGCATTTCTTGCCAATTTCAAATTATGGCAAGCATCAGGTATGTAATGAATCTATATAAATAAATAGTACTACAATTTAAATAAATACATTATGATACAATATGACATACATAAATGATATTAACTCAGATCACTTATTATTAAAAATATAAAAAATTACCTTCCATTCAATTCCTGGAATATAAAACGATTCCTTTATTTCATTGTAAGTTCCAGTAAGTTTACATCCTAAATGTGTGATCGTGGATAAATTGGAAGCTGTGCCATCACAAGTAACACCCCATACTTTAATTCCAACTGCATGTGCCATAGTAATAGCAGTTTTCACCAAGCCAGCTTGTATAGTAGCTGTAGATTTTGATTGAAAAAAGTAGCCAATTGGCCATTTCCATTTGCCATTCAGACTCACAAGCATAAATACCAAGGCCTCAGAGGCTGGAGTTTCTTGTGATTCCACATGGAAATTTCCAAAATCATAGTAACCCATGAATTTATCACTATTGCAGTCATATATAATTTTTTTCCTGATTGCCATTGCATCAAACGTCAGGTTACAATCACTATCACTTGAGGAAATATTTTTAAGATATTCAAATACTTCTTCCAAAAAACCTGGTTCTGCATCAACAGAAGACGTCCAATGTGTTATAGAAGATGGATGAGGCAGGTTTAATATTGGTTTAAGAAATTTATATATATTTACTGTTATTTTATAATCAAACATAATATATATTTATTACCGGCAAAAGTTATGAGCTCTAGGCGAGTAATAATGAAGCGTCAAAGCAAATTGTCTCATTTCTTTAGTGTACCTTTTACCATTAGTTTTATTATCATTGTTAAACTGGTTTTTGAATAAATCTAACACCATTCCTATTATGAAATTAAGAAAGCGCATAATAAAGCAGAATTTATAATAATTACTATAAGGCAGTACAAGCAATAAGTTCCAACTCTTACCTTTAAAATTAGAAGCAATAATAGTCTGTGGTTCATCTTCAAGAAGGCCTCTGTTTTTTAAATTACTTAATAAGTCTTCTAAATTTTCAATTTTTTATTTTTCCTTCTTAGTTTTTGCTGTAGTATTTTTATTTTATTTTTAAGAATTTCTTCATTTGGATAAAAGGTGTCAGTTTGTACTTTCACAATCTTAAAATTACTAGCTGGATACATGTTGTCGTATTCATTATTATTGTCTTGTAATTGATCTACATTTTTATCTGTATCATACAAATAAAACAAATTGTTAACAAATTAATTTTACATGATTTAGGTATGACAATATACCGTTACTACAAAAGTTCCTTAATGTAGGTGGTTTCCTAGCAATTTTAATTGGTGTTTGAAGGTAGGACGGAAATGATGGGAATACTGATGGAACTGCATTGTCCCTTAACAATAATCTATGTGCACCAGGTCTAACTTGATAGTCTTGTTCTGTAAAATGAACACTCCATATCCGACTCCATTGACTTGCTTCAAATTTTTTTCTTTTTATTGCACTTATCCATTTTTCCATCAACTCGCTGTTAGAAGTGGGAAATCTATGATCATACAATTATAAAATTAAAATAGATATAGAATACATTTTCATTGCCAAAAACCATTTACTTGTTATTTAAAAGTTCAATATCTTTACTAATTGGTTATTATTATAACTTAACTCACCGAAAGAAATTTATATTTTGTCCAGCTTGATATCTGTTTGAGCATCCATAAGCAGCACATAAAACAGGCATTATAATTAATTTTCAAGCAATTGTGCACTTCACTGACTATACTTGTAAAGTTGTAAGTTGTATCTTAATACAATGACGTTAAATTGTATTAAGTAATTAAATAATAAATAATAATAAATTGTTATAGAATATACTAAAGTCTATAATATTATGTAGAATAATCTTAAATATTTTGCCAACCGACAAAATGGCGGAAACTGATATGCCGAGCTTCAATAAATCTCGAGTTACTTATCTAGTGTATTATAGAAGTCTGTGATATTTCTTGACCAAAGGAAAACAGACGTGCCTCTTGCGACGGCCGTGTATCAGTGAAAACAGCGTACAGTCCACCACCTAGCAAGCAGCGCGGCTGTATATAATTTATGAACACGGCGGCCGACGTTTATAATATCGTTGAGCGGTTGATAAGAATATAATAATCTATGGCAGATGACAACCGTCTGAGAAGAACAACGATTCCAATGACTAAGATGAGTAAGACTATATAGTCCGTGGTACTCGCATATTTCGTACCATTCTGGTTATAAAGCTATTTTCATAAATGTCATTAATCTCAAAACATGACGCCATGATGGTCATATTATTATGTCTCAATACTTATTCAGATTGAAATTTTAGATCGGAGATGAAGACACGCGCTCATTTCCCTGACGAAGATGCGCCGCTCTCTTTAGTACTATAGACAATATTATACACTCGTATAGGGTACGTGTTTCGCAGGAGGAATAAATATTTACGTAAGTTTTTACCTTCAACTCTTTTGACGTAGTATATTAAAATATAGGTATATTTATTGTCAGGCAAGCTGGTACCCACCAGACGTAGAGTAATTTTAAAAATCCAGTTATTTTAGGTGTACAAAAATTGTGATGATATTATACAAAATACTTAAAATACTTACTTTATATTATACTACTATACCTACGTTCATTGTTGAAGTAGAATAATTTTTTTAATTCTAACCAATAATTAGGTAATACTTATTACCTACCTATAAAAGAGAACAACGATTCTAGTTAAGCAACCTATCGATTTTTAAAATTTTTTTTTTCCAAAATGTGTGTTTTAGGGTTTTTTATAAGAATGAAAAAAAAAGCCCGGACAAACTTCGTTTTTTTGTTACGCTCATTTTTTTTTAAAAATATACTTATAATTGACTAATTTAAAATTTTTTTTTCAAAATGTGTGGTTTAAAACGCTTAATAGATTGGTAAAATCAAAACTTACCTAACATACTCACTTTTGAAGTTTTTGCGTGTGGTATGGGCACTGCCTATACGCGTATTGCGGCACTCGGCGCCGTCGCTGCGCTCCGCAAATCGAAAATATCCCTCGACTCGCCGTGCAAAAACACCTCAAGTAGATGACAGGGTCAATAAAAATGTGAAAATTAAACTAAAAAAATTACGCGTGTGGTTATTTCATCAATAACTTCAAAACGAAGTTTGTCCGGGCTTTTTTTTTTACATTCTTATAAAACAACTTAAACACACATTTTGGAAAAAAAAAATTTAAAAAATCGATAGGTTGCTAAACTAGAATTATGCCAATATTTATTGCCACGGACAATCTGGTCCTGATTTTTTATTCATTTGTATTTAGAAAATATTAGTACCTAAAAACCTACGATCAATAACAATTTTTTTAAGGAGATTTTCTAAACTAAAATATACACATAGTAAGGCACTGTAGACAATGACAAGCATAGTTCTTAGGCTTATCTAGGTAACCTAACCTAATAAAATAAAACATTTTACTATCCATAGTTGCACATAAATGATAGATTCAAATTGGTATAATAATATATTTTACAATGTTATTTCTATATAATATTTATTATTTTATATTAATCATAGCCGCGGAAAAATTCAAGCTTACTTCTGTATTAAGTTAATATTGCCACTGGATGTTATTAAATAAATTAAAATATAAACACATTTTTGAAAAAAAATCTTTATTTTTATCGTTATCAGTTTTTAAATTGTATACTCTTTTAAATAAATTAAAAAATGCATTTTTTAATTTTTCTTTTTTGTAGCAGGATATTATCGAACTATTTTGAGTATTTCAATCTATAAAAATCCAATTTTGGACAAGTAGTTAATTACCTAGTTCCTTAATCTTATACCTACATATTTTGATTTTTAAATTATTTTTGTCTTTAATGATTTTAAATTATGTAAAAAACATTTGAATCACTAACTGCAGAAAAGGGATGAGTCCATTTTTATCAATTTCGATTTCGTTATCATTTATCATTAAACACGTGGAAATACATCGTTTACTGCAGAAAGGAGTCAAATCCGACTATCCAAACGCTTAATATAGTGTTTGGAAATTTCAGTTTACTACAGAAGAGTTATGATTTCGTTTTTTGTCCCTCCTGAAAAGTTATAAAAATGGACCTATCCCCTTTCTGCAGTTAGCGATTCATTTGCAAAAACATTCAAACTGTCTTAAGTCTTAAGTTAAAATTAATATTTAATATCCAATTGTCATATTAATATACGTCAAGTATACTCGTATTGAATCCGTTAAAAACTTAAAAATATTAATATTATATTACAACATATAGTAGATTATGATGCCAGTACTAAGTACATACAGCATAATATAATAATATATTTATTAGCTAATCTAATATATAAAAATCTCGAGTCACAATGTTTGTTACCAAACTCCTCCGAAACGGCTGGACCGATTTTCATGAAATTTTATATTCATATTCAGTAGGTCTGAGAATCGGCTACTATCTATTTTTCATACCCCTAAATGATAAGGGTTGTCCAGAAAAAAATAAAAATAATATTATTATTAAAATAATAATATTGTATTATATTATATTGGTTGCTATTATTGGTTAATCGGACATGTTTGTTGATTTGTATTATTATTTTTTGTCAATATATATATATGTGAATGTTTGTGTGTAGATTAGACCTCTGGGAAGAAGATAGGCTAATTTAAAAAGGGTTAAATTAGGTTTTTTTTATTAATTGGATTTTAGTACGGTTAGGTTAGGTTAGGATTTTATATTAATTGATTATATTAATCCACCATAGGTAGAATCCCAACTAGCACCAAAATGTTCATAGCTTATGAAATGAATATTCATCTTGTCCAAAAAGAATATTCATATCTTATTTTTGAATAGTCTATCATTCTTCTATCAATCTGATAATATAAACCAAAAATGGTCAAATGCGCCACTTTTAATCATTCTATGAATATGCTATCAATGTGCAATATGCTATCAATAGTTTATATCTTTTATTCATAGTATATTAATAATTAATAATAGAATATTCAAAGTAAATTCAAACTAGAATTACCATAGAATAATATAATAAAAATATGAAGAGACCTGCCAAATCAATGTACTATAAATATTCATTTCATATTAAAATAAATAGGTAGTTCATTCAAAATTGGCCAATCATGGAATAATATAATATTGATATGAAGATATCAATAAAATATACGAACTTTGAATAATCATTTCATATCATGTCTGAATTGAAATATATAATATATCTAATACATTTTTTATTATATTACCTATTATTTTTATATGATTTATGACCAGCTCTCATTAATTTTTAGGAGCTCTAACCATTGTTTTTTTATATAATGAACACTCATCCAGGTTTTCAACTTTATCTAGCTACAACTTATCTTACATACCAAATCTAAATATATTCTTGCGTTGTCTTGCACCAGTAACCTAAGTATCTTAATTTCTAAACTTAAATTTTATTTTAAGTTCCAAGTATACCTAATGTATTTCATTACGTCCATTTCATCTTACCACACTCCCAATTGTAAAAAATTACAAAACTCTGTCTTTACTAATATGTATTGAATATTACTTTAAAAATTAAAAGTATCAACAACCTGATTTAGAATAAAAAAAACAATTTATTTATTATATAAACCTTAATAGGTAGTTATAAAAAAAAATATTTATAATGTTAACATTTAGTGGCCGACCTGGAAACAAAATATTTGCCAAAAATTAGTTAGGTATTAATATTATTTGTTGTGGTCAATCTTAAGTCTTTCGCTCGCTTTTGAAAGCCATATACTTGCGGCAGCTTCAATGTCCTTGATCGAAGTTTGATTAAATTTAGAAGAAGACTGTGTTGCTTCTAAAATAAATTAATACATACAATTATAAATAATTTCTAAATAAAACTAATAGGTATCATGCATATTAACAATCCCAGTTATCCATTTAAGAGATGAGTGCTTCACTCAACATTAATACTTTGTTTTACGCACACATATAATATTATAAATCCTCTCCATACTTCACTCATTACGATTACATTACTGAAATTTAAGTATCAATTAACTATTATAATAATTTTAAAAAATAATATCATCTCTGTTTAACTATATACCTATTTTATTTTTTAATATTTTAATTTTTAAGAAAGATATTAGTGTTTAATTTTTTTAGTTAATTTATAGTTAAACTTTATTATTATATTTTTCTAAAAAATAAAATATTATAATAAGATAATGTTTATATTCTCTATGATTGTTATATAATAAATATTAAATATTATAATAACTTAATTCAATAATATTGAAAATCATTATAGTTTCAAGCATACTATATTATAGTTAATACAAATTATAATTTATTATTACTTGTGAGCAAAGAAGACAAAATTGTTTTGTTGAAAGGTATTTTGTTTCCTTTGTGCTCTGTGTAGCTATATGATTTGGCATACTCATCAGTAATGATTTTTTTTAAAATACGCCTTACTGCTTGTTTATAGTTATCACCACCAATTTTTGATAACATATTTACCTTAAAAATACATATTTAATTTATAGAATCAAAGAAACAATATAATATCTACAATTAGGTATAATTATATATAAAACAGTCCACAAAATTACATAATTATACAATATGTTTATTTACTAATTATTACAATTACTTACAGTTTGATCATATATGGTGTTGTCGTCTGTTAAAGCTTCTTTAAAAATATTTAATTAATCGTTAGTTGAGATTGGCAGCATTTCATATATTTTTTCAAATTGTTGATTAGATGATGGTGGTGGAACTAGAATATAGGTATTTATAGTAAAAAGATTAATGGAATTTAGAATTTAAAAAAATTAATTTATTCAATTGATTTTTGTAAATAAGAGCTCTTATCTTTGAGTATGAAAATATTAACCTTATGTAAATGTTAAATAAAAGTATCACTGTTAAGTGGATGTCACACCCGAACATTCTGTCTCCGTCTTACACATGTACAACGTAGCAAATATTTGTTCAGTTTTCAATAGTGTGCTGTTAGTTTTGAATTAATCTATTATCAAACTTTTAAGTAAGATCTACATATACGGCAAACTTGGTATAACATTGATACTCCAGGGTTAAATCATACACTTACGTACAAACAGCACGGAGTCCGCGATCTACCGCAGGTAGATTGCCTACCTAATGTTAAATATGAGTTGGCCAGAC
Source organism: Sitobion miscanthi (assembly GCA_008086715.1). Lineage (NCBI taxonomy): Eukaryota > Metazoa > Arthropoda > Insecta > Hemiptera > Aphididae > Sitobion > Sitobion miscanthi. The sequence goes on from CM017797.1 coordinate 8,272,208, forward strand.
TGTTCTAGCAGACACTAGGACAAGCGGGGGGTAGTAGCTAGTAGTCTAGTCTAGTCTAGTCGCTCGCGCAGTAACTATCGAGTAACGGATTTTCTCCTTAAAAAAGTGTTTGTGTTTTGTGATAATAAAATAAGTGAACTTAAGAAGTATTTTTTTTGGTTGTACTTTCTTTAAACCCTTTTATTTAATAAAATCAGAAGTGGGATTCGAGGATCCGGTACCACAAGTGGATTCGCGAGTGAACGTATCGCTAAGTGTGGTTCGATCGGTGTCGAACACGTGGAGGTAACGGACTTACGGGAAGACTTCGAACGTGTCGATCGTAGTCGAACGTGGGAGCGAGCGTTGTCTGTTGCAAAAATCGTTACGAGTCGCGTAAAACTTCGTTGCTTACGGAATATCGACACGAGTCTTGTCGGTCAAGGCGAACGTTAAGTGGTACAAGTGTCGTGCATTGGTGAAGTGTCGCGAACTTGGAGGTTAGGTTCGAGTGTCGCGCCGGGGTAAGTGTCGTAACCCAACCAGTTACCGCGACAGATTATCAACTGTACTGATAGTGATAACGATGGGTAATGATAAAGAGACGAGTTCGGATCAACAACCACAACATCAACAACAGGTAAAAGCGCCGACGTACAATGAGTTAATGACGATGATCGAAGATTTACGTGAACGGTTACAAGTTGCCGAAAAAGCAGCGGAACAAATGAAAAGTGGCAATGTGTCAGTTACGAGCGAGAGTACGAGTAAATGTAACGAGATTCGCATGTTCGCAAATTTAGACCACTCCGTAAAAGTGTTTACTGGTAGCGAGTCAAATTATGACGCTGCCGACTGGTTACGATCAGTTGAAAGCATGGCTGACCTGAATGCATGGCCGGTGGCATACAGAATGCAGTTCGTAAGGTGCAATGTGGCGGAAGCGGCAAGAGACTGGTTTATGTATAGAGAGTTCGCAGACTGGGGCGATTTCGTCAAACAATTTCGGGCTACATTCGTGCGTAAAATGTTAGTCTCGGATTGTTGGGATGCGCTGAAAAATCGGAAACAAGGGAAAGAAGAACCTGTCATGAAGTATTTCCAAGAAAAGGTACGTTGGTGTAGAGAACTATCACTTGGCTTTTCCGAAACACGAGACTATGTAATTCGGGGACTGAACAAGTGGGAACTCGCGCAATATGCGTTAGGAAGAGATCACAAAGATCTAGACGAATTATTACATGATTTACTAGATTGGACTCGCATGTACACGGTCCGTGGTGAACAAACGAGGTACGTAAAACCAGATAAGGATGTGGAAAAAGATTTTGGATCGCGAAGTTACAAATTCGTACCAAAATCGAATGACGATGCGGGTGCAAAGGCGACAGAAACGGCTGACATCGCCGGGAGAGCGCCAGAACACGAGCCAAGTTGTTGGAAATGTCATAAAGTAGGACATGTTCCGAAGGACTGTCCTGTGAAACACAAGGGTGCCGTGAAGTGTTTTTCTTGTCAAGAAGAAGGACATTTTGCGAGACAATGTCCGAAGCGGCGGACGACGAATTCGGTGTCAGAACAAAGAGAAATCGCTTCACATCCCTATGAAAAATGTGGGACGGTCAACGGGCAAAGTGTGAAAGTTTTGATTGATACGGGCAGTCATTATTCATTAATAAAGACTTCGATCGCGGAAAAATGTAGACTTCCGATAACTGAAATCAACACCAGGTTGTATGGAATTGGTGACGTGAACAACCCCTCAGTGACTACTAGTGGCAGAATGGTGTCTACAATTGTCGTTGATGAAGTAGAGGCGGGTCCTGTACAGTTGCTGATAGTCCCGGATGATGCACAACGATCAGATGTAATCGTCGGACGGAATTGGCTTGACGATCCGGCAGTACTTTATTGGAAAGAAGATGGACAAATGAAATTAGCAAAGTCGAAGGACCAAATTGGGATTCGAGACACCACAGCTACGAGTGTAGACGGACGTATCGATGTGTTGCAAGTGATCGCGTTGGACGGTGGAGTGGATAGACGACCATTGACCATTGATGATTTCAAGTACGTGAATGCTGAAGTAACATCAAATGAGCGACGTTTGCTGATGGATTTGGCGACTGGCTATCTTCAATTACCATTAACCGAAGACGCTCAAGTGAAGACTGCGTTCGTCACGCCTGACGACACGGGACAGTTCACACGCATGCCGTTTGGGTTGGCGGGCGCACCTGGAGAGTTCACAAGTACTAATGGTACGATCGACAACTTGACAACGTTAGTGCAAATGTTTGGACTGCCCAACCGTTTGGTCACTGACAGAGGGACATGCTTTACGGCCAGAAGGTTTGAAGAGTTCTGCGAAGAGAAAGGGGTACACCATACGTTAACCTCAACGCGAAGACCACAAGCAAATGGGCAATCAACCAAATTGCAAAATAAGTATAGGGGACCATTGACAATCACAGAAGTATTGCCAGGTGATGTCTATCGGGTTGCTCAACTGCAAGAAGATCAGAAAAGACTGTTTACAACAACAGCACATGTATCTCAGCTCAAATCTTGGAGATTGGAGGATGAACCAGAGGAAGCAAGTGATACCAGCGAGGAAGAAGGACGAGGGTCAAGTGGTGCGACCAGTTGTGAAGATGATGCAGATCCATCACCAGAACACAGGAACACCAGCAATGAAGTTAGGAGATCATCCAGGACCAGAAAGAAACCTTCAAGGCTAGATGATTATGTATGATGGCACCTATGATAACTAAGATAATTAATAAATTTTTTTTTGTGTTTTATTATATTTTGTATTAATCTGTTTAATATGCTATGAGGACATAGCTAAGACAGGAAGGCCGAGTGTTAATTATGAGTTGGCCAGACTGTTCTAGCAGACACTAGGACAAGCGGGGGGTAGTAGCTAGTAGTCTAGTCTAGTCTAGTCGCTCGCGCAGTAACTATCGAGTAACGGATTTTCTCCTTAAAAAAAGTGTTTGTGTTTTGTGATAATAAAATAAGTGAACTTAAGAAGTATTTTTTTTGGTTGTACTTTCTTTAAACCCTTTTATTTAATACTAATAATATACTACTGCGAATCAGAATTTTTATTCCGGGCAACAGAAAAGTTAAGATAAATCTAGAACATCGTAAACCGAATATTAAATAACGCATTGAACAAAGTTTGAGTCATATACAGTTTGTACATTTAACGGATAACAAAGTGCACGGGATCAGCTAGTTTTATTATAGAATGTACATTATATTATTAACAATACAAGCTAATTGAGCGCTACTAAGCAATATTGACGGGGATTCTACATTACAAAACCATATTCTAAAATAGAACACTCTAGAAAAAAATATCAAACTACTAAGAAATGTGGAAAAATCAAAATCCTTGGAAAGCTTTACTTTAAACATCGTTCTTCTCATAAAATCGCAGTCTTTTTGGTTTTTTCGATATTTCTTGTTGATAAAATGTTTCGTTCATCAGTCAAAAAGTCTAATCATTCAATACAAGGTTCCTCGTGAGATTTATACACCGGTTACAACAAACCCAAATTCTACCAGTACATTTTAGACACGATTTCCACCGCAGTCCCATAAATTAATTTTACACCCGCAGCGTGTGAATAATATCAAATAAAAACCAAACAAATTACAAATCATAAACGTTTATTAGTTAGATTACGGTTTTATAACAATATTTATATTTTATAGTTAGACATTTGTTTTGGTAGGTACAGGGCTAGAATTCTGACCACAGTAACTATGGCTAATCTTAGGCGATTAAAGGAGGTATCGCAGCGCAGCTGTAACAGATACTGCGCTAATCATTGACTAACGGATATAATATTATATAAGCGAAAACACACTATCGCGACATGGCACAAAACAAGGCGAATATCCGTCAGCAGGCACGGTGCACGAAATACGTGCGGAAAAACCTGCCCTAACGGCTGCAATCAAGCGGAAAACGAACGGGCGAACGCAAGCAATTGAAAGCACGGATTTGAACTATTGTCCGGCGAACAGAATGGCGTCCAACCGGACACAAATGCGCAGAGCGAACTCAGGATAATCGTGCACGGTGATATGTATACTATACAGGCGCGATTAAGGTGATGAAAAGTGTGGGGGCAAACTAAACTAACTTTCAAATCGGTGCCCCCCCCCCCAAACATTCCTTACAAAACTATGTACTTATAATAGAGTATGTCGCGGTTAGCACCGCAGCAAACCATTCGCCGAGCAAATCTCTTCACTCGGCTCCATAGTGAGCGACGTTTAGGTCTGGCGGCGGGTTACTGTAGGTTCCATTTCTGCAGCATCTCCACGGCCGCAAAGAGATTCCATTTCCCGTAAACTGGACGTCTCCAGGTCCAAAGATTTTGTCAAACAATTTTTCGACTCAGCATCTCCAATCAACTGTGGTGTCACGTACTGTATTGGACTAAACTGTTGCGCGTACGGATTCGACCGGCTTAACCAGTGGAAAAGTTAGCAACCGATGTGACCAAAGCAACCACCGTTGCCATAGCAACCGCCGTTTCCATAGCAACCACCGATACCATAGCAACCACCGTTTCCATAGCAACCACCGTTTCCATAGCAACCGTCGTTTCCATAGCAACCGCCGTTACCATAGCAACCGTCGTTTCCATAGCAACCACCGTTTCCATAGCAACCACCGTTTCCATAGCAACCGTCATTTCCATAGCAACCGTCGTTACTATAGCAACCACCGTTTCCATAGCAACCGCCGTTACCATAGCAACCGATGTTACCATAGCAACCGTCGTTTCCATAGCAACCGCCGTTACCATAGCAACCGTCGTTTCCATAGCAACCGCCGTTACCATAGCAACCGATGTTACCATAGCAACCGTCGTTTCCATAGCAACCACCGTTACCATAGCAACCGCCGTTACTATAGCAACCACCGTTTCCATAGCAACCGCCGTTACCATAGCAACCGATGTTACCATAGCAACCACCGTTTCCATAGCAACCGTCGTTTCCATAGCAACCACCGTTTCCATAGCAACCGATGTTACCATAGCAACCACCGTTTCCATAGCAACCGTCGTTTTCATAGCAACCACCGTTACCATAGCAACCGATGTTTTCATAGCAACCACCGTTACCATAGCAACCGCCGTTACCATAGCAACCGATGTTACCATAGCAACCGTCGTTTCCATAGCAACCACCGTTACCATAGCAACCGCCGTTACTATAGCAACCACCGTTTCCATAGCAACCGCCGTTACCATAGCAACCGATGTTACCATAGCAACCACCGTTTACATAGCAACCGTCGTTTTCATAGCAACCACCGTTACCATAGCAACCGATGTTACCATAGCAACCACCGTTTCCATAGCAACCGTCGTTTTCATAGCAACCACCGTTACCATAGCAACCGATGTTTTCATAGCAACCACCGTTTCCATAGCAACCGCCGTTACCATAGCAACCACCGTTACCATAGCAACCGTCGTTTCCATAGCAACCACCGTTTCCATAGCAACCACCGTTTCCATAGCAACCACCGTTTCCATAGCAACCGTCATTTCCATAGCAACCGTCGTTTCCATAGCAACCACCGTTACCATAGCAACCGCCGTTACTATAGCAACCACCGTTTCCATAGCAACCGCCGTTACCATAGCAACCGATGTTACCATAGCAACCACCGTTTACATAGCAACCGTCGTTTTCATAGCAACCACCGTTACCATAGCAACCGATGTTACCATAGCAACCACCGTTTCCATAGCAACCGTCGTTTTCATAGCAACCACCGTTACCATAGCAACCGATGTTTTCATAGCAACCACCGTTTCCATAGCAACCGCCGTTACCATAGCAACCACCGTTACCATAGCAACCGTCGTTTCCATAGCAACCACCGTTTCCATAGCAACCACCGTTTCCATAGCAACCGTCATTTCCATAGCAACCGTCGTTACTATAGCAACCACCGTTTCCATAGCAACCGCCGTTACCATAGCAACCGATGTTACCATAGCAACCACCGTTTCCATAGCAACCGTCATTTTCATAGCAACCACCGTTACCATAGCAACCGATGTTACCATAGCAACCACCGTTTCCATAGCAACCGTCGTTTTCATAGCAACCACCGTTACCATAGCAACCGATGTTACCATAGAAACCGATGTTACCATAGCAACCACCGTTGCCATAGCAACCGTCGTTTCCATAGCAACCACCGTTTCCATAGCAACCACCGATACCATAGCAACCACCGTTACCATAGCAACCGATGTTACCATAGCATCCGTTACTAAAAAAAAATTGAAAGGGGGGGGGGGGTTGGCACCCGCAGGCAAATGCATTTTAGAAACCAAAAAAAAAAAAATATGGAGAAAATTATACGTAAGGAATACACAGGATAAAGAAAAAATTAAATAGTAGGAACACACATTAAAGAGTTCAAACTAAGATGTCCATAATCTTAATCGGAAAAAACTTTTCATAATATTTAGTTCATTAAAGAAGGATTATTCATATGAGTCAAGGTTATCAATGTTCAAGTCTACACGAAAATTCAACTAGAATCAAACTACTAAAAAAAAAAAAATTGAAAGGGGGTGTTGGCGCCCGCAGGCAAATGCATTTTAGATACCAAAAAAAAAATATGGAGAAAATTATACCTTAGGAATACACATGACAAAGCACAAACAAAAATGCCAAATAATTTTAAACAGAAAAACTATTTAAAACATTTAGTTTATTAAAGAAGGATTATTCATAGGGTACCAGATTATCAATGTTCAAGTCTACACAAAAATTCAACTAGTCACATTACTAAAAAAAAAAATTGAAAGGGGGTGTTGGTGCCCGCAGGCAAATGCATTTTAGAAACCAAAAAAAAAATTTAGAAAATATTAAATAGTAGGAACACACATTAAAGAGTTCAAACTAAGATGTCCATAATCTTAAACGGAAAAAACTTTTCATAATATTTAGTTCATTAAAGAAGGATTATTCATAGTGTACCAGATTATTAATGTTCAAGTCTCCACAAAAATTCAACTAGAGTCACACTACTAAAAAAAAAAATTGAAAGGAGGTGTTGGCGCCCGCAGGTAAATGCATTTTAGAAACCAAAAAAAAAAAATATGGAGAAAATTATACTTTAGGAATACACAGGATAAAGTACAAACAAAAATGCCCAATAAATTTAAACAGAAAAACTATTCAAAATATTTAGTTTATTAAAGAAGGATTATTCATAAGGTACCAGATTATCAATGTTCTAGTCTACACAAAAATTCAACTAAAGTCACACTACTAAAAAAAAAAATTGAAAGGGGGTGTTGGCGCCCGCAGGCAAATGCATTTTAGAAACCAAAAAAAAAATTTAGAAAATATTAAATAGTAGGAACACACATTAAAGAGTTCAAACTAAGATGTCCATAATCTTAATCGGAAAAAACTTTTCATAATATTTAGTTCATTAAAGAAGGATTATTCATAGGGTACCAGATTATCAATGTTCAAGTCTACACAAAAATATAACTAGAGTCACATTACTAAAAAAAAAATTTGAAGGTAGGTGTTGGCGCCCGCAAGTAAATGCATTTTAGAAACCAAAAAAAAAAAAATATGGAGAAAATTATACTTTAGGAATACACAGGATAAAGTACAAACAAAAATGCCCAATAAATTTAAACAGAAAAACTATTCAAAATATTTAGTTTATTAAAGAAGGATTATAAACTGAGACGAGTGTGTTGAATGAAATAAATTAAAAAATTGATTAACACAAAAATCGCTTTAAAATTAATTTAATTCAAATAATGAGATGAACCTTATTAGATCATTTAAATTTTCCAGAACAAGCCCCCAGTTGTTGGTCGCATGTCAATTTTAACCATATACTAGACCACAAGTTTATAGACATTCTATAATGCATTCTCCTGCCGGTGGCCCTAGACACTGTTGGAGAGATTAAATTTCTTTAGTAATTAAATTACGGTACGAATTATAATAGTTACGTAGGTACTTGTCCAATACTCGACTATCAGAATTTAAATTAAAGAATGTGATATACCTAGGTAACCTATCGATCGATTCTAAAACAGAAACTTAACCTAGGTACAAATAATATCACAATATCAAATAGTGAAAATTTGAAGAAAATATCCTATAGGTATATCCTGTTAAACTCCCAAAATAAAACGTACGTTTGAGGTGTTCTCTTAAAACCCAAATGTTTAATGCCCGTACCCCATACGCATAGAAAATGTATGTTTCACATTTAACGAAAACTAAAACTATCGTGACGGAACGGAATTACGAAGAACGTATAAGACAAAAATAATCGTCACCGAGTGGTAGGTATAAACTGCTATGTTCCTACTTACAAATCATATTAAATAACATTAATCATCATGTATTTTCTTATTTTAATGGGTATAAATACCTACTTTCCTACTTATAAAAGCATTGCCTAATCATTTATTTTAAATTATAAAAATTATTCTACTATAAAAATGAATTAGCTGTAGGTAGAGTATTATAATTTAAATTATTTTCATAATATCCTAATTTTTGTGCACATATAACAACTGGATTTTTAAAACTATTCTACGTCTGGCGGGTATATAAGTTTGTCTGACAATAAATATTTACATTAGGTCTACCGCGTCAAAAGAGTAGAAGGACAAAACTTACGTAATTATTTATTCTTCCAGCGAAACGCGTTCCCTTCGAGTGTATAATATTGTCTAGTGTCAGAGCTGTGCATATCCGACCAGGAAAATCCGCACGTCTTCATATCTCCGATCCAAAAGTTCAGTCTGGAAGTATTGAGATTAATGACATTTATAAAAATAGGCACCGAGCTTAATGACCAGAATGGAACGAAATAATATGTGAGTACGTATTGGAATCGCTGTTCTTCTCAGACGATTGTCATTTGCCATGGATTATTTATAATTATAACCTAACCGTCCCAACCATAGAAAATACATATATGGTCCTAACCGATGGATGATGGATATTTTTACATTATCTTCAAAAAAACATTTATTTGTTTCTACTAGACGCAAATGCGGTAAATTGAATTCAAATTTATAATATAGATAACGATTTTTTTTTTTTTACTTGCAGGTAACCATTTATTTATTACTTGGTTTATTAACAAATTCTTATTGATATAAAATAGTAATTAAATGAAAATAGTTTTATTGATCCCAATATTTAAAAATAATGTTTCGAATAAAATAATAAAAACAATTTAAGAAATACCTATTAATTAATATGTATTACCTAAATAACAAAATAACTAAATAAATTCGTGTTTTTTTTTTAATATTTATAATTCATATTTATACCGATTTTCTACCGATTTATACCGATCTTCTATTTATATTAATAATAATTATAAATTTAAATATATAGCAATAACAATTCAATTTTGAGTAGCGGCCCACCGGGAAAGTTCCCAGTATCCCGCCGGCTCAGTTCGCCCCTGGTTCATATTGTAACCAAAAAATCTAAAAAATCTATTATAAACACAGTTACTTTTTATAGATATTACAAGTTAACATTTAGACGAAATTACATATTAAAACCAAGAATAACGATTTTAGTTATTTTGTTGTAATTTAAAAAAAGTAGGTATTCGATGACACTTTCAAATGTAATTTTTTGGGAAAAAATGACTTTAACTTACTATTGTAGGTACTAATGCCTACCTATATGTAAAAAATAAAAAATATAATAACTTTTGAACTTTAAGGGACATAATAGGTAATACATCGTGTATGTAGTATTACACTATTTATATACCTATACGAGTATATGAGTAGGTGTATTATTCATATATGCGCACATGTCAGGATAGCCAGTTGACCATTCCGTGAATATTACTTTTATGTGTACATGGTTATAATCCCTAGGATATAGAATATAGATATTAGGTAAACAATAGAAGTTAAGTATGTGACACTAAATTAATAGTTACCTATAACTTTTAACGTTGTATTTGGAAAATAAATTACCAGCTATTAATTAAAATTGTATCTTATGACAATTATCAATTATAAGTTATAACATATATTTCTATAAATTAAACACAAACATATATATATATATATATTAAGAACCCTATATAGGTATGCGCCTATTAATCATAATTATTCTACGAAAGGGAATGGAAAAACGACGACGACGTTTATATCTCGCGTATTTTATACATTTCTAGTTTAGAACTAAAATATGCGCCTACAACACTTGGATAGCACATTTTTCGTGACATTAAATATTTATTTTAAGTCTTAAAAGAAAATTTAAGCCCCTAAAGAATATAAAAACAAACTTACTTTAATTATCGACTCTTTCGGCGGAATCCGTTACGTGTGTGAACTGCGACGCCGATGAGGAAACGCTCCAGAATACAAAACTTCGAATACCGTGATTTATGAAAAATAAAATTATACGAAACGCAGTAAGTTTTTTGTTCATATTTTCTTTGCTTATTGAAAATTTAGAATTTTTAATCGACTGTGTCTTCTGCAACGACTTTGAGATTTGCCATAGATAAATAAATGATAGATATTATACTATACATCGGTACCTACGTCAATATGATGAATCCACGGATATAATATAATGCAACTTTTTATATCAAAGAGTTCTGTGTTAAGAAACAATTTGTTCATTGAAATTTGATATGACAATAAACAAAAAGTTTATAATTTTGAATTTGAATTATAATAATATTATATAGGTATTATTTAAATTATTATTTTCGTTTATTAATTTAATTATTGATTAAGATGGTGAATAGATATTAGAAGTACAAGCATATTTTTATAAAAGCATATTGTATTTTATGAATTATAAATAAAAATGTGATTACTGGATTTTAGAGTTAACATAAAGCCATAAACGTATACAGTAAAATACTATAATACCAACTAGATTTCTAAAACTCCAAGTCTATATTTTAGATTCTGAGCGGATTGATAACTGTATTAATTTTACAATGATGTGTTCTTTATTTTTTTAATATTTTTAATTATTTTTTCTTGTGGTCTGTGTAAACGATAAGTATTCGTAATAAGATTTAATTTTCATATATAATATTATATTATAGGCACTCAGTATGTAATCATAAGTTTATTTTTAGTTTAGTTTAATTATAGGTATTTAGTAAATAATAATAGGTATACGAAATTGTGTTTTCGAATAGCAATTTATTGTTTGTATTAGTATTTAGTAGGTACCTACACCTAATAGGGAACTGAAATGTTGTAAATGATGTACAAATGTATTTTTGGTGTTTAAGGCTGCTATAAAATCAATTTATGAGAATCTTTGCATTAAATTGTTAGATTATTTATATGAATAATTATTTTATAGAAGTACTTACATATAGGTAAGTCGATCAAAAACTATATTTACACTGAATGTTAATAGTAAAATGCTATTCAAATATCTATTATTTGTATTTATTTGTTAATATACTTAAGACTTAAATATTAGCAGTAATCTTGTTCCTTTCCCAACGATTTTTAATTTAATTTACATTTATACGTTTGGAATTTATCCCACAGTGATCCCTGAATAATCATTCAATGATTAATTTAATAGTTACATTCTCGGTTACATTAATTGGATTATAATTAGAATAAAACTACAGTTTCCAGCTTCTATACAACATTATTTTATATTTTAGTTTAATGTTTTTAATTTTTTTAAATGCATCTGTGCACCTTGGTGTCGGTGAATTTTTACCGTAATATAATAAAATTGATACTAGTGATGAGTTAGGTTTTTAAAATTATTTACACGATTTCATTAAAAAATATCTATGAAGTATAAACATCCGCATTTCGAATTAACTATAAATTTATAATTGTATGAGCTATACATATTACATATATTTTTTGAAAAAATTATTTAAAAAAACAAGAATAATTCCTATTGTATGTTACACGCGTTGATCTAGCAACTGACTGCTACGACAACTGTGCAATTTTTTTAAGCACAATCTGTTTGAAACATCCAGAAAAGAGTTTGTTTTAAGACTGTCTATCTTGATTACAACTAACTTAATTTAAAGTGTATTGTTATGTTAAAATATAATGAAAAATAATAATTATAGTTTGGGGGGACGAGGTGGCCGAGTGGTCAACCGCTCGACTTCGGCACAGCCGGTCCGGGTTCGATTCCCGGCCACCGGGCGGCATTTTTCTCCGGGCAGTCACGGTGTCCGGAGAAAGTGCCGCCATCCCCCCACCCGGGCATGGCAGAAACCTACGGGTGCCCCATTAGAAATTCTGCCAAACAACACCCCCACGTGTACCAACCTACCCAATTTAAAAAACCAACAGTTCCCACCCCACACCCAATGGCCTTAGTTGCCGCGGGTCATCTAATAAAAAAAAAAAAAAAAAAAAAAAAAAAAAAAATAATTATAGTAAAATTGCAAAACATTTAATACCTATATCTAACCATCTTGGGTATGAACTACACTAAAATGGTGTAAGTATGCTAATAAAACATATGATGTGTACCTATAATATGTATTTATGTATAAAAATGTAAAGATTAAATAAATAATAACATTATATTGTTTTAAATACTTTGCGCAAACCTAAGGTGATACCCGGCGTTTAGTATAAATGCAAAAAGGTACGTATTAAACTTGTCGCGATGAAACGAAGACGGCCTTTGGACTGTTTGGTCTCGCGTATTTTATACATCGCGCTTTTGGGATTAAACTTATAAATGCTTTTACGTCACCCAGTTTAACAGATTGTCCATGGCAATAAGTATTTAATTTAAGACAAAAAAGTAAATGTAAAAAAGAATTAATATAAAACAAACCTGCGCGTAACATTGACTCTTCTGATGAAACCTAGCTAGAGTGCCGCCATCGCCGAAGAAACAGCTATCTTCATCTCGATCCGATGAGCTTAAACTTGAAAGTATCGAAATATTTTATGAAAATAACCGGAGCATAACGAAATTTGTGAGTTTGTGTTAAAACTTACATTATAATATAATATACGGTTTAACGAACTGTCCGCCTATATTGATGGCTTATTATTTTTTTTGTACACTGAAATCAAATACAATAGTATTTGCTGAAATTATTAGAATTGTTAATCTTCGCCAACGAATTTCGACAATTGACGATTGCCATAGATATTTTAAAAGATATTATTTACTATGATAAATCCATAGAATTTATATATTATACTCAGTGCCTATACGGTATATTGATAAATCGTATGTTATTTTACAGAAATCGTAGTGATTAGCAATGTACCAGTGGCGTGCGGTCAGGACAAGCTAGGTAAGCGGCGCATGCCCAGCCAAAAAGGAAAAAATAAAAAGATTAATATTTCTAATGTTAAATGACAATTTGTTTACATTAAAATTACAAATATTTATTAATTCTTATTTTGTGTTCAATTTAAAAAAAATTATAAAATTTTGAAAGAAATTACATTTTTTTTTTCGTATAGGCAATTCTCTACAGAAGCGCTAGTATTATAGATTGCCTTTCCCATATCGTTATTTAAAGGAATGACTAGTTATGGTAGGAGGGGATTACGCGTTTTTACGTGATGGTTGAAAGCGCTATGCCGAGCGCTTATCGATATTTTTAAAAACGGAATTCAATATTCTTACGATGCATATCGGATTATTTTTGTTATCAATATACTTATTAAATCGTATCAAAGATTTACACAAGGGCAAGAAAGACTTAGTTAATTATCATTAATTTCAATCGAAAAGGAACTCCTGCACAAAGAAAAAAATCATCCAAAATTTTATGATAAAGTTATTAACGAATTTTAAAACAAGAAAGACGAATGGATTTTATCTATAAATAAATTTTAGATTGTAATTTTTATTTTTTATCAATAAAATACCTTTTTTTGTTTTAACTTGAAATTTATTTTAGCGCTTACCCAACATAAAATATCACCGCACGCCACTGCAATGTACCTATTCTGGTTTTCTATTTCAGTTATAGTTCGCATGCCAAGCTTAACTATACAAACTGGTCCGCAAGTTAAAACAATTACAGAACAAACATTAGTATATCTTATAAGTATCTTACAAGTATATCTTATATCAAATTAAAGCACCGATATAAATATGTAAATAAAAAAAAATTATTTTATTTTATTGAAGTAGTATAATATAGATATTAGTAAAATTTTTACCTAAAGGGCTGTATTGCCAAGAAGGTAATACCTTGGTAATACACTATTTTGGTTTAAATGCTAATAAGGCTATAAACTGTATATTATATATTAATATGATTTTAAGGTATAGCATAATTCCTTTAAGTAGGTACCTATTATAATACCTGTGTCCTACTATATTGTATAGGTCATGTTTGTATGTTACGATAGGTATTATTCAGTTATTCAACAAACACTTATGTATCACTTTTTTTCAATAATCTATCATTTATATCCAGTTACTTCTAAGTGTATCTTCCACCTACTAACTAATATTGATTACAACCTGCTAATAGATTATTCCTTTTCAGATCCAAAGATATGATTTAAACAAGTACCTATATTGCTTATATTTTTTTTTTTTACAATAATTGCTTCCTTTACATTTTATTGACTATTTAAATTTTAATCACATCATTAATTTATTTTTGTATTTTAGAATCACTGTCTGGTTGGAAAAATACAACACAAGACAACAAGGTATTTAAAAATATAATATCAAATATTTTGAAACATTGCCGCCAACATCAACATCAAAAAAACTTACAGAAGCAATCACTGGAATAGATTAAAGACTTTTTTTTTATTTAAAATTCATAAGCTGGGATAAGCATATACAGGAATAAAAAAGAAATTTTATAATATTATTTTAAAAATTATATTTTTTCAAATAATAAAAAAATGGTAAATCTTTATTACAGTTCTCCTTAGTGTATCTCACTATTGAATTAGTTACTGTTATAATATATGTATTAAATTTGTGTTACATGAAAGAGAATATTGAAATTAGAAAAACGGTTCTCAACAAAGGAGGTGGATGGCAGTTTGATAAAAAAAAAACATTCTTAATTTGAAGGAGTGGAGTGTTTTCTATTTCTAAATGAATAAATGTATTTTTTTTCAAAATTTTATATACATAATATATTATAAACATTGTTTATTCAAATTTAAATCATATAGTTAAATTTATTATTCAACAATATAATTACAAATTAATGATTTATGATATACTATAATAACCCCCCCCCCCCACAAACACTGAAAATGTCACTGCTGATTTAATTCAATTATGTCTGGTCACTACATTTTAACTTTTGTGGAATCGTAAAAAATAGATGTACAACCGTCCCAACACTAAATTCGCACTTTTGTGGAACTCGGTGCACTCCATTTTAAACCCGGCATGCAAATCACTGATTTAAAAAAAATTAGATAAATTAAAAAATTATACTGTAGGGATATAGTTCAAACTAAAATATCCAGAATCTTAAACAGAAAAAACTAATCGTGGGTCGAGAATGAAAGGGTTCTAAATCGTATTTATAAAATTGTCCAGGAGAGCAATTTTAAGGTTTGAGTTCAAAAGTTTTACTCCTTGAAAAAATTTTTTAAAAATTAAAGTTTTAAAGTACGCAGAAACTTGTATAGTTTAATTCACAACATTAAAATAATAATTTGGTATATTGGTTGATATACAAATTATAAAATGTTTAGTATGAAAAGGTTCCATAAAATTAGAATATTTAGAACCTTTTCATCCTAAAATAAAAAAAAATTATGTTTAATTAGAACTTTTTTCTATATTTATTATTTTTCTTATAGTTAGATAAACCTTTTCTGAATAACGCTTTCTCATTTTTACCAATCTTCTATCAAGAAACAATGTAATAATTATTAGGTTTATTATTGGTATAGTAATTAATTTAATTAGACACATTTCAACCTTTTCTTTTAAAAAAATTGTGAATAATGATCATATAATCATAAATGTTAACATAGAAGATGAACTTCTGCATGTTAAACCATTTTAGTTACAAAGTGACTTTCGAAAAAAATGCGATTTAGAACCTTTGAATTCTAGATCCACGTAAGAGAAATATTTAGTTCATTAAAGAAGGATTATTCATAGGGTACCAGATTATCAATGTTCAATTCTAAACAAAAATTCAACTAGAATCACACTACTAAAAAAAAAAATTGAAAGGGGGTGTTGGCGCCCGCAGGCAAATGCATTTTAGAAACTAAAAAAAAATTTAGAAAAAATTAAATAGTAGGTACACACGTTAAAGAGTTCAAACTAAGATGTCCATAATCTTAAATGAAAAAACTATTAAAAATAATTATAAGTAGTTCATTTAAGAAGGATTATTCATAGTGTACCAGATTATTAATGTTCAAGTCTCCACAAAAATTCAACTAGAGTCACACTACTAAAAAAAAAAAATTGAAAGGGGGTGTTTGCGCCCGCAAGCAAATGCATTTTAGAAACCAAAAAAAAAAATATGGAGAAAATTATACCTAAGGAATACACATGACAAAGCACAAACAAAAATGCCCAATAATTTTAAACAGAAAAACTATTTAAAAACTTTAGTTTATTAAGAAGGATTATTCATAGGGTACCAGATTATCAATGTTCAAGTCTACACAAAAATCATAGGTCACACTACAAAAAAAAAAATTCAACTAGAGTCACACTACTAAAAAAAAAATTGAAGGGGGTGTTGGCGCTAATACTTTATCTACTATGTGCTAGTTGTAAGATGAAAGTTGTATTGAAATTTGCTCTCAATCTCATAAACTAACTTGTCAATTAAGATACCTTATATCGTATATAGGAAAGTCAAACTAAACAAGTAAATTTTAGATCTTAATTCTTAAATCAATATTTTTTTATAGGTAGTAGGTACAATAAATAATAATTACAATTTAACAATTTAACAATTAAATATATTATTACCATTACAAATATTATTAGTAATGCACTTACGTACCTAGATGACGTTAAGATCGACGTTGTACCAACTACTAGCGTTGTACCATGAACTAAGATATAACCTAACTTAATGAAATGAAAAATATTAAATTAATTATTTTTTCTTTTAGTTCTAGTTCTACAGATAGTAATAACGTTTCATTTTCTTCAGCTGATTTTGTTATTCCGTTGTCTGCTACTAAACCTAGGCTAAAAGAAAATGCTATTCCTTCAATGTTTGAAATAAATGGTTAGTGTATGATTTAAGTACATGGATATATAATTAGGAAATATTATAAATTAAATAAATACTATGCATAATATTTTGAAAATAGCTAAAATATGCATTAATAATGTAATATAAATTATAATTTAAAATATTCCTAATTGTACATTCCTAAGTATACATACTCATAACAAATATTTAAAGTTGTGTCTTATATTATAAAAAGTAGGTATAACTAGTGACTACATACATAACTAGGTACTTTTTAATTTAAGTAGATAAAATAAAATATATGAAAGTGCGTTAAATTCCGAGCTGTAATAATAATGTAGTAAATTAATTCGTCACCAGATAGCATAGGTACCGCTTAAAGGTACAAATGTACAATGCGTAACATTGTCTGACCGGCTGACATGGCTCTGTGTCCAGTCCTGTATATCTTGGTTCATGGTCCGTAGTAGAAATTCGCTAGACACGTTAATATATTCTGTGGTCAAAAGTTGAATATATTCAACTATGCGGTATCGTTTGGTAATTGTGGTAACCGTGATTATTTTACACGACATGGTGTAGTGTGAACCCGGCTCAACAACTCTTATCACTCCGGGAGAACTGGCCCTGTATTATTCCTATTTTTCTATCCGTTTTCTTGTGATTCGCTGTTTTGAATTTTTGAATATTTTGATACTCATTACTCAATACTTATGGTTCTTTCGACTGTTTGTACTTTATTAAACCTAATACGATTTTTGACTTCTGTGTTGTAATTTTTGGCTCCGTCTAAATCCCGCTGCTTACTCCTAACAATGGCATCTGGGTCTGAGTCTCTGAAGCAAAAGCCCACAGATCCTGAGTCTGAGTCTCTGAAGCAAAAGCCCACAGGTTCTGGGTCTGAGTCTCCGAAGCAAAAGCCCACAGTTTGGGTCTGAGTCTCCGAAGCAAAAGCCCACAAGTTCTGGGTCTGAGTCTCTGAAGAAAAAGCCCACAGATCCTGGGTCTGAGTCTCTAAAGCGAAAGCCCATAGGTCTTGGGGCTGAGTCTCTGAAGCGAAAGCCCACCGGTCCTGGATCCGAGTCTCTGAAGCGAATGCCCACAAGTTCTGGTTCTGAGTCTCGGAACCGAAAGCCCACAGGTCCTGGGCCTCAGTCTTGGAAGCGAAAGCCCACAGGTCCTGGCTCTGAGTCTCGGAAGCGACAGCCCACAGGTCCGCAGGATTATAACGATGCTGTGTGGAAATTCACAAAAGGAACGGTGGACAAAAAGTTGGAGAAGTCTGAACCTTACAGAATATTTATGTCTCCGATATCCTGTGATCCAGGAACACACACTGAAGAATCAACACTGTCGTTTGCAGGTGTGTATACAGTATATACTAGGTAGGTACTGTGTATTGTAGAAAATAACTTAGGGCCAGTATTACCATCTTTTGCTAAATTTAATGGATACAAAAGGCCAGTATAGTAACTTTTAATCTCTGGTTAAATTTAATTAACTCTTAACCAGCAGAATTCAGCTGGCAATAAAATTTGTTGTTTAAATAATTGTAATACTAGCTCTTAGATGCTGTACTATCCCTTATACACTAATAGAATTTAAGCTGTTAATAATGTTGGTTGTTAACCGCAATACACAAAATCAAATATTTAACTTTTATTATTATTTGTTTCAGAGCTCTTGGACAAAAGTCTCGGTGATTTGACCGAATCACTTCACTTAAACTTCATGGTCGAGCTCGGCTGGCTCTTTGCTCAATATTTTGTTACTGATCAAAGGTAATATGATAATAATTTTAAATAATTATAATAAAAAGAAAATAGAAAAAATAGTCCTAATGTCAATTTTTATTGAGAAGTAATAGTATTTGCTAAAAGATTTTTTATGCTATTTTCTCATTGATATGCATTAAATTTGATTGAATTTCTTTTTTTCAAATATCTTGTACTTTGAATGAATAAAAAAAAAATGTTAATGAATACCTAGATAAGAAATTAAGAAATATACTCTTATTCATTGCATTCATTAAATGTCTTCGTACAAGTTTATTTTATATTTTTATTAATTTATTAGAAGGTTCCAAACAAATTTAAATTTATTGAATCCTATTAATGACTAATGTGTTATATTTTAGCTTAGGTTGCTAATGATTTATATTTTAGAGTTTAGGATATTGAATCAAAATGTATTTTATGGCCTTAGAATTCATAAATGCATCTCAGTGGCTTTGGAATGAAAATTTAAAAAAATATTATTACAGATAGATACGTTCTATTTTTACATGCAATTTCCAAAAATGTATTTATTGTAATTGAACTTTATAGATAGCAGCACATAATTTATAATAGGTATTTAAGTGTTTTATAGTGATTTTATCACATTAGACACAAATAAAAATTAATTAGTAGGAAAAACTACATGCTCTTTTTGGCAGTGCTTTTAAAAAACATATAATATTATATAATCCTACAAACTAAGGGTTATGGAATAATTCCATGCTTATATTACTTAAAATAATAAATTTAAAAAATAAAAAAATGTTTGTACAATATAGTTCTAATTAAAGGTAATTCTTTTTTTTTTAACCATCAGATTGTTCATTAACATATTTATGTTTTTCAGGGGCAAAAATATGACACTTTTATATGAGCGTTGTAATGAAGATATAGATGAGTTACATAAAAAGAAGAAATTACTAAATGTTAGACATAAAAAAATTATTAATAAAATGCTTTTGGTCATCAACATAGGTCAGTAACAATAATTTTTATCTCGTATAAAACCATTGAATACTTTTAATTTTGTTGTATTGAACATTTTAGTAAAGTATCAATGTTTGCTTATGCCGATGGTAGTTTACGAGTAGTAGTTATGTCAGCAAATTTGTGTGAAGATGATTGGACCAAATATGCTCAAGGGTAAGAATAATTACTGTTTATTTTGTTTTTTATTAAATCATTTTATATTTTAGGATTTGGGTAAGCCCAAAATTTCCATTGAAAGAGGATGATAAATCAGATGGAAATTCTAAAACTGATTTTAAAATAGATATTTTGCGATATTTTAATTCTTTTAGAGAACCATCATTAGTTCCTTGGATAAAAAAAATTGAAAAAGTTGATTTTAGTCAAGCAAAGTAAGAGCATATTAAAAGCCATAGTTAGAACCAAAAATACTAAAATATTTTTGTTGTGCAGTGTGTTTTTCATACCTAGTGTTCCAGGGAAGCACACAGAACCACTGTGGGGTCATTTATATTTAAAAAATATTTTGAAAAAACATGCTTGTCTACCATTTAGTGTACCATCAGAATGGCCTATAATAGCTCAATGTTCTTCTTTGGGGTCTTTGGGTACACAGATGAAGAATGGTTGAAATCAGAGTTTGTCGAAAGTCTATCCGCTTCTACCTATTGTGGTGATACTGATACAGACAATGATCCTATTCCCTTCAACTTGGTTAGAGGAACAATAGTTTTAGCATTTAACCTCTAAATAATGAATTGTACTTTATAGATCTTCCCATCCGTGAACAATGTTTTGAATAGTTGGGATGGAGCTTTAGGTGGTATCTGTTTGCCTTACAATGAGATTTTACATGAAAAACAATTGTGGCTTAAAAAATACATGTGGTAAGTATTTTTTAATATCTTGAAAAATGTAAACCTTCTTATATACATAGTTTCTATGTAGATTTTTGATACATTGTTTGACAGCTTGTGGATGTGTCATTCACGAAAACGAACAAAGGCCATGCCTCATATAAAAACCTATTGCAGAATTTCACCATGTTTGACAGAAATGTCATGGTTTTTGATGGGCAGCGCTAATTTATCAAAAGCTGCTTGGGGCAGAAAACTTAAGTCTGATGAACAGAGTAACTTCATAATGGCACACGAGGCTGGAGTTTTGTTCTTACCTCAATTTTTGGTAGTTATATATTTTTAATCTGTTAAATTTTCTTTTGTTCTAAACATTGTTTTTTTGATTTTTTTTGCAGATTGGATCAGATACATTTCCTATAGATGAAACCGAACCAAATAAATTCCCATATTTAGTTTACCTTTTGACTTGCCATTAGCTGGATACTCGGACACTGACCAACCTTGGACTATAAGTACTAAGTAGGTAGATTAGGAATTAAATTTAACATTTGTATGTAATAAATTAATATAGGTATACTTTTTAAAATTAATATACTCATTTTTTTTTTTTGTGCTTTAATTTACCTTGTAATGTTAAAATAATTTTTTAATTTATATTCACTTAAGAATAGGTTTTCAATAGAATATTATTATTTATAGATATTTTTATTTAATTGTATGTAATTTAAAAATACAACAGTTTCCTAAATACTGTATACTTTTGTTTGATTTTATTTAATTCATCAACAATATTATTATAATGCTATTTATTATGTCAATATTTGTTAATAATAGCTAATTATTAATTAATATAAAAAATATAATGTTTTACTCAAATGCAATAAATTGATGGTGGCAATCAATTCATTTGGTAGAAAAATTATAAATTTTTATATGTATATGAAAAAAGAGCACAAGTTTGTGATAAAAAATAATAATTTATCAAGTTAACAATCACTAAACAAAAAAATCTTACTGAGCATCAGATATAATCTATGAAAAGGACATAACATTATTAACTCTCTCGAACTAATAAAAATCTAGTAATGAAGAACATCTTATAGCAGCGGTTCTCAACCTGTGCACCGTGGTGCCCTTAGGGCACCGCGAGCTCATTTAAGGGGCACCACGGCTCATCCGAGAATGAAAAAAGTCATTATATTATATATTAAAAATTTACAATGTATTGTAGTTCAAAAGACAAATATTTCCCTACAGATCGAGAAGTGTTGTTGAAAGACCATGAATGGATACTGAATCCATTTTCGGTTTGTCGAAAACCCTCATGTTTGTCTTTAATTGAATATAAGAGTTTGATCGATATTACTTCAGATTCGACATTGAAATCCACTTTCAGCAGCAATTCTTACGTTCAATTTTGGCTAAATTTGAAAAATACAATTTTTGATGAATTGAGTAGAAAAGCAATAACAATACTCCTACCCTTTGCTACCACTTATTTATGCGAGGCAGGATTTCGGCCTATATGGCTACTAAAACCAAATACCGCAACCGCCTTAATGTAGAACCTGACCTCCGTATCCAGTTGTCTCAAATTGAACCAGATATTGCCAAACTTTCCAAAAATAAGCAGCCTCAAATATCTCATTATAATTAGTTTTTCACAATTAAAGCAGTATTTTTTCTTTTTACTTTCAACTATAAAATTATAATTTGTTAATAATATGTTCAATAAAATTATTTAAATCAGTTATGATTGAATATTAGTGTTTATTTTTATCGCGTTCCTCGTGATATTCACAGAAGGGCACCTAACAAAATTTGTACAAACAAAAGGGCACCGCCAGCTTAAAAGGTTGGGAACCGCTGTCTTATAGTAAATGCAACAATGCATGAGTAACATAATGCATAAGTATTTTCTTTGCTCTCGATTGACTATAGTTTAAAAGAATTTATTACCAGTGTTTAAAAGAAAACTTACAACTGGTTGTGGCTTAAACATAAAACTCCTAACTACGTACAATTTCACCAAACCTCAAAAATAAGTCCATAATAGTTATAATATTTAATTTTAGTTGACATTTTGTTATGGTTGTAACAATTTTTTATTAAATGTAATTATAATAAAAATGTATTTTTTATACAACAAGCAACTAATAAGTAAATAGTTATGTAGGTACCCAGCAATACAAATTAAGTCAAGTGTAAGTCATGAATAAATAACTTATTTAGTCATAGTGTATGCCAGGTGCGTTCACAAAAAAAGAATTCAGGGGAGGGGTCATAGTAGTTTTTAGGGGTGGGGGGTTCATAGTCTATATTATATATAAATAAATTATACAACTATTAATTTTCGGAAGGAGAGGGTTTGAACCCTTAAAACCCCCTGCATACGCACCTGGTGTAAGCTATACTTTGTTCAACTATTAAAAAAAAAAAAGGTGATATTTATAGTCAATTTGTCAACATTTTTAACAATAGTTGGGTAATTGAAAGGTACCTATATAAGCATACTCGCTAAAACATATATTTCAGACTTCAGTATTTAAAAATAAATGTCTAAAAACCAAAATCTATTCAACATCTGAGATTATGAAATGTGCGGTTTTATTTTTGTATTTGTTTTACTTATAAAATATTTATTTGATTTGATTAAACATAAAAATGAAAATTATAACTTTTAATAAATGTGGTGACTATTTTTATGTTATTATATTTATTATTTTAACCATGTTCGCGGTCAAAACATAAGGCACTTATCTCACCCCCGCATAATTGTATAAACCAAGTGAGCAGTCGTGGGCAAGACGTGGTTGCCTATAATAAGCAACGGCAGTTTTTTATATGAATTACCTACTACCTAGGTGCTTTTTTGTAATAAATGTGTTAAGTGGTTTATTATTAAAATAATAAGTATTTAAAAATACACGTTAATTAGAAATAATTAATGATAATCATTTACCACGTATTCAGTGGCGTATTTATGGGGGGGGGGGGGGGGACCCCCCCCCCAAAAAAAATTCTTACATATTTGCAGACCCCGATTTATGTTAGCACGCGCGGACATGGTTTTTTCCCGTGAACAAAATATTTATATGGAATATAGTTTAAAATTAGCCAACGGTCGAACGATCAAAAACCCGCCGCCACGCGTAACTAAACTTTTCCTTGTATTGTATGTATTACCACTTTATAAAATACCTGTATTAGATAAACATCAATAATTCTCGAAACAGTCAAAACATTCTTATCGCAAGGAATTGACGACTCACATCATTCTCCAATAAACTATTTCTATAGGACAATATAGGTGGCTATTATTATATTTGAATTTTTGCTTTGTAAACAAGGCAATTGTCGTAGAACCATTTACTTCATGTTTGTATTTCGTTACTGAACGACGGCGTCGGCTGCAAGTGCGAACTGCATTACACTTCTTCAATAAAATATATTAGATCTATTACGTATGTAAGTACCAATTAAATATATAATAAATTAGTAAATAATAATAATAGCTCATTGATCTGATGTGAGCCGTAAGGAATTTATTATTTTTTATAATAACATGAAACATTAATGTAATTTTTGGAGTCAACTGGCCGACAATTAGTATTCATTTAGAACCATGTTGACCTACATAATATTTATTTTCTGTCCAGAGATTAGCAGAGTGATATGGACGACTGTTGTCAGAATGTCGTATTTCTATAATTTAAACCTTTCATTGTTTGTACGTGTTAACACGAAGTTGACAACATATTATTAAACTGCTATCGAAATAATATTAATTGTCAACGTGTACTGAGAAAAATTATTGATATACGACTATCGGAGCTACGAGGGCACGAGGCATACTTCAATATTCGTTTAACCTATATTATATATTGAACTTTTATCTACAAAATCATATTATTTATTCTTTAAAAATCTATCTGTACTCTGTGTCTCCGTGATGTGTATCGGTTCATAAATGTCTCTAATATAAAATGCATAGGTATTGCATAGAATCGTCTTGCAAATCGTCGAACTTAGTAAAAAAAAAAAGACGCTTAGATTTTGTACTTTAAAATTATAAAATATAATAAAAAAACTATTTTTATTCTTATAATCTATTAAAAACTATTTCTTTATATCAGTACCTATCTATATTATGTTGGAATTATTAGACCACCCCCAGAAAAAAATTGAAAATACGCCACTGCACGTATTATATTATAAGGCATAGGTAGGTAGGTACTATAATAAAATAAAAATAATTATATAAAGGGGTTAACATATGCAACTTATGTACACAATATTTGATAAACATCCACCGTAACCGCCACATTTTTCGGAACTAATCATCAGCGACTCTTATCATTGAGTATTTAAATTTTGAATGTCTCGTCGTTTATACTTTATAGTTTTTGCATAATTATTGTAAGTGGTCGTGAACAAACCCACATACTCAACAGTGAAAGTCTGAAATAATAAAAAATTCACACGTCGGTACGGCAAACAGTACAACTACCTACTATACAAGTTATAACTGACATCGCGGTGACAGACTAAACGGAGCACTATAACACGTTAGATTTTACATTACATTATATGTTACATTATATTTTATTACCTACGAATATAATTTACTAGTTTACAAGTGCTTATGAACGTAAATATTTTAATAATTTGAAATAAAATTTTAATTAATAATAAAAATGTCTATCAAAAAACTTTATGGCGTTCCCGCAATCGATTTTGTAAAAAAGTTTGTTGATCAATATAAAAATGAAATTGATTCAGATTTAAAATTTATAATTGGTTGGTATACCGTAAATAAGAGCCGTAATTTGCATGTATTAATTTTATATGAAACAACGTCTGAAGAATCTGCTGCATCAATCCTCTTACTTTCAAAATGCGATTTTGACCCACTGAGACGACAGAAAAATCCAAATATTCTGGATTTTGTATATACAATTCAATCAAGACGAAGGAAAGGATATGCTGCTCAACTTGTTACAAAAGCTCAACAGGATTTTCAATTCACGGTATTCTGCAAAAATGACAAGACATCCAACTTGTTTGCAAAATTGAAATGTATAAAAAATGATTCTCTAACTAAATCGACTAATTTAGATGTATTCCGTTGGGACATGGCACGTAAAAACTAATAAATGAATGCTATTAATTTTTTATTTTATTACTTAACGAAAAATGTATTTATACATTTAATTTTACTCAAAAACAAATTGACTTCTTACTTAATTTTAAGTGTCTGACTCAAAAGTTATGACAAAGAAGATTGGAAAGTTGGACATAGTTATTTTAATAAATTCAATTATAGATTTAATTGCAAAATTTGTTTCATTAATTATTAACATTGTAATTTTTTTTTGTTTGTCTTCAATACATTTTCTTATACGAATAAAATTTAATTTTGAAATTAATTAAACTATGTCTTAATACATGCACAATTCAGCATAATTTGAAATCTAAAAATTGGTATTTTATGGAATGTGTTTTATTTAATTTTGAGGCAATTTTGAGAAATAACCTAACATAACTGTTGAAACCTAGATAATTCAAATTCAATATTACTGAATGGTCATCAACCATAGTCACCACCAAAGATATAATACACATATTTATATTTTGTCAATGGTCACTATTCACGTGGCCGACTGTTAAAGTTTCTGTAGCAAAATGGCCAAAATGTTTAGCTGAAATTAAAGTAAAACCATAAATTAAGGTAACTTTTTTTAAGATAATAGTATACTGGAAGATACTTAAAACATAATACACTCAATTTCTCAATAATATATATCTGTTTTAAATATGATCAATTTAATATATTTAATATCTGAAATTCTGAAGGAGTTAGAATAATTATAAATGACCGGTTTTATTTATTTAATACTAATTTTGCATGTTATGATATTAGCAACTTATAATGACTAAGAAAACACAGCAAGGGAAAAATAAAAACAAAAACATTTAGCCAAGTAATAAAATAAATATTAATTAATAAAAGTAATTAACGAACCACTTATGAATTAAGAGTGAGTACTTGAGTTACTTAACACTTTTATGTTGTAACTTTACAACAATTTATTATTTTACAGAGATCTTTACAATTTCTCATGTATTCTACATGACTATTTACAGGTGTCTGGTTGTACAGTGGTTACAGCAGCCTACTAAGTAGTAAGTACTAACAGGTGGCTGGTTTCCGTGCGGCGTTAATATTTATTAATATTATGTCCATGTACCCGTGCTATTAGTGTCGCCACCTGTCGCACTTCTATGGTACTACCAAACTTCTGTAATAACCTTACCTATCTTTATTCTATTCTGTGATAGTATGATAATATATTATTATCCATAATATCAATATTATCTATATTATGCTTCAGACATCTGTATCACACACACCATGTAGAGAAGATCTTCTCTACATCGTGATTACACATTTACGCCGAATCGTATTTAGTATTTGTAACTAATACAACTTCAGTAATTTTACGTTGTGTTGTGCAACATCAAAAAGTTAAAATTTAATGCATAGACATTCTTTAACTTTTTTCGTCTGTTCGTTTATTGAAGTACAAAAACGTCGATAATAAAAGTTTAGCCAACACCGTGAGCAGCAAGGCACAAACACAGTCTCAGAATAGGTAATACCTTAGATGATCATGTACAATATGATCTAAGGGTAATACTAATCGTTTTTATTTCATTTGTTCATTACCAAAGAAACATGATCGTTATTTATCACTGATCGGCCTATATGCAATAACAATTTGTCATTTCAGATGGCCAACCTCTATAAAAACTACTTGAAACTGTTGAAGCAATGGCCGTTGGACCCCAGTAAAACCGGCAGGTAGTCAAATCTTTGCTTTTTATGTTTTTCTTTAGTATTTCGAATGTATGCGCTTTAGCGCTTACATAAACATTTCATAACTGAATTTGCAAAATAATATGATTGGTATTAAATATTTCATGTATTGCTTAGAGATCTAGGTGAACACATCCGCAAAGAAGTGGGAGCGGCTTTCAGCTCTGGTGATTCCTTCCGTGGGGATACTACAAAGTGCATAAAAAAATACGAGTCCCTCAAACGTTTGGCAGACAACCACTACTGCAACAAATACAAGCGTTCAATCCAATCTACAGCTTCCGGGCTCAGTAGTCAACATTGCACGGCTGTATTGTCCAGAGAATCTCTAGATATTTTAAATAATCAAAATGAAGGCTTTTTTAAGACAACTTTTAACAAAATCAAGGACAAAATTAGTACGCCAACACAACAGCAGGCCTCACCAGCCAGTACTGCTGGAAGAAGCAATTAGTTATCTATCACCGCAAAAGGGCCACAACATCATAGACATGACATTTGGTGCCGGGGGACATACAGAAAGGATTCTGCAAGAAAATGATACAACAGTTGTTTATTGTTTGGACAGAGACCCAACTGCATGTGCCATGGCAAAACAACTTTCTGAACGTTATCCAAACAGACTGATACCTTTGAAGGGTAAATTTAGTGATTTGCCAGTTCTGTTAAAAAATTTAGGATGCAAAATGAATAGCTTCGATGGTATTTTATTTGATTTTGGTGCTTCTTCTATGCAATTTGATACGGCTTCCAGAGGTTTTTCAATTAGTAAGAATGGCCCTTTAGATATGCGAATGGACCCTGAAGAACAAACTATTACAGCAGCAGACGTGTTAGCAAAAGCTGATCAATCAGATCTTTATAAAATATTTAAAGTATATGGAGAGGAAAAACAATCAAAAAAAATTGCAAATGCTGTAATCGAAGCAAGGTACAATTCCTAATTATTATTTAGTTATAGTTTTGTTATCAATAAATGTTTTTAGAAGTTAAAAATTTAGTCGGGTGCAATAAATATTTTAACCAGTTTGAATTCTCACTATTTACGTTATTTATTTAATTATATTGACAATTAACATAAAATATTTAAATGTTCTGGTTTGAATTGGTAATTTATAATTTATCTACCTATTTCTGTACTTTAGGTATTTATTTAAGCCACTAAAAACTACACGTGATTTTTGTGAGCTTGTGCAAAATGTTTGTGATAATGAGATGAGAAGCGACATGTTGCATAGGCCATCTCATCCGGCTACCAAAGTGTTCCAAGCGTTACGCATATTTGTCAACAATGAATTGAACGAGATCAACCACAGTATAGTGTTGGCGAGCCATTATTTGAAAATGGGCGGAGTCATGGTGACTGTAGCTTTTCATTCTCTCGAAGACACCATAGTGAAACGACATATTCAGGGTAATATCAATGAAAATATGGCTAACACTTTGCCCTTGAAGTATATTAACCCCATGCAGGCCTACGATAAAGAGTTTATGGATGTGGTTAATGACAGTTGTTGGCATCAAATCCACAAGCATGTGATAACTCCAAGTGTTGAAGAAGTTGAATCAAATCCTAGAAGCAGATCAGCACGTCTCAGGGCGGCCGTTCGCATCAAATAGGACTAGTTTTTGTTAGATTTTGTCATCTTATTTTTTTAGATTAAATATAATTATTCTTAAAATAGTATTATTTTATTTACATGCAAATTAATTGGATAAAACTAAAATAACACTAAAAAAATTTTGGCGATCAGAAACAACCCTTTAACACGTTGACATGAGTAACGAGTACCCGTGGCCTGTGTTAATGCATTTCTGACTACAGTAAACTGTTTTGTATTAATTCTTTATTGAGCATCTATAGCAGAACACATTTAAGATTTGTATAGGGCATTCATTAGTGTAAGACTTACTTAAAATCTACCAATTTTACTAGTAGCAACGGACGTCAGCAAGTCAAATTACAGTAGCCACTTGTACGCATATTATATAAAATCGGCATTGACGTTAAATGTGCTTATAAGCATTAAAATTAAAAATAACAAAATGGAAAAATTATATTGTATAACTGAATGAACTGTTACAAAAAAATGATCAAAACTGAAAATTACTATAAAATGTAGGTATATGTGCAATGAGTAACGTCCAAAACCTTGATAAAATTTGGCTCGCTATGTACATATGTAGGTATCGTGTTCGTATAGCAGCCACTGTGAATCTGTATTCTCGTGAAAGAGAAAGATCTTTTGGCGGCCCCCAGTGTATTTATGAAGGTGTAAATTGGTCCACTAACTATAAAAGTTTGGACCACTGTGACCTAAATCATAACTTGTTACATACTAGTTCTAGTCATCACCAAGTCTTAATTGCTAATGTATGTATGGTATAGAATCTGTATATCACTGATATTCAAAATTTGTGTTCAATTTATTTTGGATTTACAATATCTTGTAAGAATTTCCTATAAATTGTAAACCTCAGACTAGCAAATACCAGATACTTAGAAGGTTGATTTTGCCATGAAAATATTTCCAATAAAAATCCAGTACACTTATTGTAAATTATAAGTGTACTGAATTTGTACAGTAACACAACCAAATTTAATTTGCAAAACTAATGCCAGGTTGCATGAAAAATTAAATAATTTAATGTACCAATCATGGGCAACTAAATCATATTTAAGGGGCGATTAGCTCACTGTTTAAAATCAATTGACATGTCAAATTCTTTCTACATGAAAAGCATTTATAATTAATGATTATTTTATAACATATCAGGCTTAGGCCCAAAAACTGAGTTATGGTATTATTTGATATTAAAAAAAAAGTCAACCAATCATTTTTTATGTTATGAACTTGGCTCTATATTTTAAAAGTAATAATAACTATAAGTTATTCAGTTATACGATATCAGATTAAATTGTGATATAATAAATAAAATATGTGATGTAATATGAAATTTATGGAAAATGCCATAATGTATTTATTTAGAAGTTTTAAAATACAAAAAAGAAAACAATTAAAATGTAAAAATGGTATTTGTGTTTCAACAAGAATTTGTATGGCACTAGATCGGTATTGTATAATGGATTTACTAAAATAGACCAATAATTTCTCCTGTTTCAGTATTCAAGTCAATATCGTAGATACTTGGACGAGTAGACAAGCCGGGCATTTTGGATATCTATATTTAAAAAAAAAAATGATTTATTATTATTATTATAATATTATTAATTATGTTGTCAAAATATTATGAATTACTTCTCCAGCTATTGTAACAATGAATCCGGCACCAGCAGATACATAAACATCCACTATTGGTAGAGTGAAGTTTGTAGGTACACCTTTTAGATTTGGATCTCCGCTTAATGACAACGCTGTTTTTGCCACACAAACTGGTAACTTCCCATAACCCTTAATAGTAAAAAAACACATATTATTTAATGATGAGAAAAATGTTTAGAGTGGGTAAAATATGTAATAGATTCTCGATTCCATAAGGGCATACTTAAATTGAATATTATGATGCATTTCATATTATAGAAAAATTATTTTTCTTGGAATATTAAGAAATTATTAAATTTATAAATATGACATGAATTAACACCTTAGATTCATATGTATTCAATTTGTTTAAAACATTTTCATTAAACTCCACAGATTGTGCACCATACATTTCTTTAGCAATAGTTTCAATTTTGAGCTGCAGTGGCATATTCAGGTCGTACAAAAATCTACATTTTAAAACAAAAATTTAATATTTTACGGAAAGACAATTTTACAGAAACTGTATTGTAGATTACTTGAATTTTTCGGAATGATGACTGGCATTAATAACAGCATCAGCTAATTTGATAGCTCCAGACCCACCATTTTCCCAGTGGGTGCTCACAACCGCATCCACAGCACCTGCCTCTAAACTTGCATCTCTAACAATTTTCCATTCGTTTTCAGTGTCAGCCTTCATAGCGTTTATGGCTACAACTACAGGAACACCAAATTTGACGCTATTGCTGATGTGCTTCTGCAAATTTGCCACGCCTTTAATCAATGCTTCCTGTTATAAAAAATTAATGTCATTAGACAATCTTACAAACAAGTTGAACAAAACACAGTTACTTCTTTTTCTACTGGCGTGACGGAGACATTGGGATTGATAGCTCCACCACCATGCATTCTTAAAGCCCTAACAGTACACACTAAAACTATGGTACTTGGCAAAAGACCAGAATATCTGGTTTTAATGTTGAAAAATTTTTCCATTCCTATAAAAAAAAATTCATTCAGAATTTCAAATTTGTTCACTGTCATAATTATTATATAATTTTCTTGTTTAGTTGGCCCTTTTTTTTTTAGACTTACCAATATCTGATCCAAAACCGGCTTCAGTAACAACAAAGCCATCAGGACCTACTAGTTTAGAAGCAAGCAAATCTGCTACAATAGATGACGCACCATGAGCAATATTGGCAAATGGGCCAGCATGCACCAGTACTGGGGTCCCCTCAAGTGTTTGCATCAACGTTGGATTAATAGCATCTTTCAAAAGCACAGCCATTGCACCAGTCATACCTAAGTCATCTGCAGTGACATCTTTACTTGATATAGAATTCTTATCTTGGGCTACTACTATACGTGATAGTCTTTCTTTTAAATCACTGGCATCTTTGGCCAGAGCCAGAATGGCCATAATTTCACTAGCCACAGATATATCAAAACATGTTTGCCGAGTATGGTTTTTCTCAGTTGGTGACTGGCCAATTGTAATTTTACGCAAAAAACGATCATTTGTATCCATTACTAAAAGTGGGAAATATTATTCTTATGAACTTAGTCAAATAAATCTTAGTTTAAAATATAATACCATACACAAATATTATTTAATATTTACCCCTGTTCCATGATATAGTATCTGGATCAATATTTAGCCTGGAAAAAGAAGCAATTTCTTCAGCAGTCAACGTTGATGGGTCAGTTTTGTCGATTCCAAGCTTCTTTAACCTGTTCAGTTGTATTGGAGAGAACTTACGTACACCATTCACAGTTGGTACAAGACGATCATATAAGGCTTGGTCTTTTTGGGTAGCCTCATGGAACATACGAGCATCAATTTGTGCAGCCATCAAATTGTTTGCAGCTGTAACTGCATGTATATCACCAGTCAGATGGAGGTTGAAATCTTCCATTGGTATCACTTGAGAATAACCACCGCCGGCCGCACCACCTAATAAAAGCAGTTGATAAACAAAACCAATTTTAATCCAAAACAAATAAGTGAAATTTACTAATATATTCAAAAACCTTTAATTCCAAATGTTGGTCCTTGTGAGGGCTGTCTCAAACACGCAATAGTATTTTTTTTAGAGTGTGCTGCTAACGCTTGAACGAGACCTACTGTTGTTGTGCTCTTGCCTTCACCAAAAGATGTTGGTGTGATACTGAAATATATATTTTTACATTAGAATATTTCATCATAAAACAAAGTTCCCTATTGATATAGCTTTATTCTAGGAAGAGATTTGAACACAATTTATAAGTTAAATATATATTAAAACTATTTATTTAATAAATCATTAATTAGAAACAAGATAAATATTAAATAGGTAGTATTAATATTTAAATGAATTATTGCCATACATAATATACTATTATAAAATTAAAATATCTTATTTATAATTTGTCATCTTTTAATGTTTCTCAATAGTTTATATTATTAATATAATAATCACTGTGGTGATAAAAAAAATTATTAAAAAAAAAATATTAAGTTAAACATTTATAACAGTGGTGTAATTACAGGGGTGCATGACGGTAAACTTGCACTCCTTGGTATTATGTAGCAGGTGCAAAGATATGCTTTTGCATTTTGTTGTAGCTGAACTTTATACCTATGACAATACAATATTCTAGAAGGAAAGTGAATTTAGTGTTAGTACTTCATTTTCAAAGACGTAAGAAAAAACAAACAAAAAATTAAGAAAAAGCTGAAATTTTTATGCAAAACAAGTTTTTGATAAAATTAATTTTGTTTTTTAGTGTAACTCTAAAAAAAATAATGAATATAAATCAAATATCCACTGAATGTTTATTTAACAATTTCTATACGCGCTATAACATTTTCATAATATTGTGACTCTTTTTCATAACAAATTACGAGTTTTATTAGGTTTTTTTTTTAAACTTGTCGATACAAAATTTTTTGGTTGTTGAAAAATTTTTGAAATATAATAGAATGTTTATCATAAGTTGTTGTTGATTCTCATTAATAGTTCATACTGTAACCAAAAAATCTAAAAATATATTAACAGTTTTTACAGACATTTTACATTTAAATTTGGTCGAAATTACGTGTTAAAACCAAAAATAATGATTTTAGTTGTTTTGTTGTAATTTAAAAATATTATTTGTGGGTACATTGAAACTTCTTAAGTTTATTATTACATACAAATATTGAAATATAATAATATGCAAATAATATTAATTCAACCTACTGGCTACTGGATAAAATCACCCCAAAAAAATTGTGTTAATGGATTTTTAATGTTTTTTAAATGTCATTGTAACGATATAGTATATAGTAGGAGTCTTGCATTCAATTTTCAAGCTTTTTTACCTAACAAATAAAGTTTAATAGACATTCATAGAAAAAAAAAAACTAATAAAATTGGGAACTGAAAATGTCCATAAACAGTTCAAACAAATAAAAATAATTTTATTATATTTAATATTTAATCGTGTATAGAAAATGTGAATATAAACAATCGATGAAAATTTCACGTATAAACGTTCATTTGTTTTAGAGTTAAACCAAAATCGATTTTGCGTGAAAATTCCCATTTTTTGTTAATGTTTATGTTTTTTTTTTCTGGCGCTTTTAATAACTATTGGGAATTTAAAATTTTGATCTCTCAAATGCACTAAATAAGATAATTAAAGCAGTTATACTACCCCACACGGGGACGACACAAAATTAAAAAAAAAACACACATTATTGTAAAATCAATACATTCATCGCTCCGTTCAGAATCTTTAATATATACCTAGTGCACCCGAGCAAAACAATTTGATTTAAATAAGACTTAATTTGTCTTTACGATATTGGTTATAAAAGTTAATAAAATTTTTGCACCTGCTAAAATTTAATGGAATTACGCCAATGATTTATAATATATAAATTATAAACATAAATGAAGACATATTTAAATTGTGTTATGTATGCTGACTGCTGACAGTATATTACTATTTTTAGCATTAATCATTAAAATAGTTTATCAAAGATATTTAAATTAAGTGACAAAAAAAGAATTATATTTACATACCCAGTAACAACAATATATTTTCCGTTTTTTATGTTCTTTAGGCGGTCTAAAGCGGATATACAAATTTTAGCCTTTTGATTACCATACAAAATCACTTCAGATTCGTTTAGACCTATTTCTTTGGCCAACAACATTATATTCTTTGGTTTTTGACTTCTAGCAATTTCAATATCACTGGAAAAAAAAGAAAATATTTTTAACTTTTGTGAGATAACATAACATAATTATCGACTTTACCTAGGCACTGGTCTTTGAAGTTTTAATGGAAGTATGTCTAAATTCCATTGGGTCTTGTAGATATTGCTTGCAACCTTTGTAGCTGCTTGTACAGTATTTGATAGCAACATAGCAACAGTCATAGGTCCAACACCACCAGGCACTGGTGTTATGGCGGATGCTCTTAGAGATGCTGACGCGTAGTGAACATCTCCAACCAAACGGTAACCAGACTTTTTTGAAGAGTCTAAGTAGAAGGTAAACATTTTACACAAATTAAATTGTCAAACTTATAAGGATAATTACCTGGAAGAGAATTGATACCACAATCTATAACTACTGCTCCAGGTTTTATCCATGAACCATGAACAAATTCTGGTTTGCCAATAGCAACCACCAAAATATCTGCTTTGGATACCTGAATACAGTACTTATTATTTAGTTTGAATTGTTTATATATGACAAATAAATTGTATTTTTAAAAGAAAAATAATTGTTACAATAATAATAATATAATGTAACTAGATAAACTGGTTATTAAAAAAGTATATATGTAAATATTAAATTATCAAAATGCATACTATAATATCATATACTATTATCATAGCTAATAATCGTTTTGAAACTCTTGGTAAAAAAAAATAATATTAATTTTTTAAATAAAATGTGGTTTTTTTTTTAAATCATGAGAAGACAAAAATGTTTAAAAGGTTACAAGGGTAGATTTATTTTTATCTATGCTTATAAAGAATTATATTATACTAGACTTTTTAAACATACTTCATTTTCAATGTCCTTAGTTTTGGAATGACAAATTGTAACAGTAGCATTATGCCATAAAAGTAAACTAGCCACAGGTGCCCCAACAATTTTACTGCGACCCAACACCACAGCTCTTGTTCCAGAAATTTTAATCCCACTTCTGGAATTATAATTAACAATATATAAATAATTAGGATTATATCATTTAAATGGTCAAATTTTTTTACCTTTTGATTAGTTGAATAACACCATTTGGAGTGCAAGGAATGAGACCAGTTAGATCACCAATGGCTACGCGACCTTCATTAACAATGTTTAAACTATGTGCATAAACAAAGATACATAAAATATTTAAAATATCCTTCAAATAATTTTAATACTTTAAATAGGGATAGACAGACAGCAAATTTGGGTCCTGACAAATTGTTTTAATTAATACTAATCAAGATGCCCAAAAATTGTGTTTCAATTTCTTGAAACCTGCCTAACAATAGTTATTTACCAATAACACCAGTACAGCACAGATAAGGTAAAAACATAAAACATTTATATGTATGTAGTCTGTAATAGATCAATAGTTATTCATTATTAGAGCTCGGATGTGAATGACCAAAATTTGCCTATTTGTTATCTAGACTTCATGAATAAAATTTATATCAAACTCTGGTGTAATTCTGGCTGTGCGAAAAAAATATAAATATCCGAGCATATAATATTCAAGCATATCGAATATTATAATAAATTATTGATATAGTTATTCATAACATTGAACCTACTGGGTACTATTGAATACTACAGTAATAATATTGTTTAAACCCATACTGTATAGATGACAATTTGTCTATATAACTTACATTTTTTTATTTAACTGCCCTAAATTAAAAAGAGTGACCTTAATAGAATGAATCAGTCGGCTTTAGATACAATATGTATATAATATGAAAATTTACCCATCAACATCCTTTTCAGGAGAAACAGCGTTGGTGATCAAATGTGAATCAATATTTTCTATACAGTCTAACGGCATTTGAACGATAATACCATGTACGGATGAATCATTGTTGTATTTGTTAATTTCTGACAATAACTAATCAACATAAGCAAACAACATAATTATGTTATGATAATGGTTATGTAGGTACAAATATTTTGTAACTGATTCATTCAATTGAAACATAGTTTAATGAAATTTAAAACCATAATAATTCACACCTCATTTTGAGTGATTGTCTTGGGATACTGTACATGTGATGCTTCAACACCCACTTCGGCTGCAGACTTAATTTTCTGCCTGATATAGACATTGGAATCATCACGTCCTCCTACTTGAACAATAACGAGATGAGCTTTAAACCCATTAAAATGTTCAGCAAGTGCAGCCGTTAGTTTTTTTAAGTCGCTTTTCGTTTCCCTAATTCACAAGGAGGAACATATTAATTAGGATATCATCGAATGTGCTAAGCACAAACTATAATCGTATGTAGTTAAATTTTCAACTTACTTGGACAGTTCAGTACCGGACAGTACTTTTGCAACAACTTCTTCGGACATGGCGCTGAAGAGTGCCGACAGTAAAACGAATGGGAAGGAAATACAATTAATCCGAGTATAGTGTATACTGTATACGACTGTCGACTGGTTGAAGTGCAAAGCGAAGGAATGAGGGATTCTAAAGAATGATGGACGAGCTGCAAACTGCAAAGGTTTGAAAATAATTAATTTGGGATTACCACGGTCCACCTGTTGCTCGTTATCAATAAAATGGAAATCGCGTTATCTGCTCGCCGGTATAATATTATATGCGTCCTATTATGTAAATTGAAATTATTTTTCCCACTGCTGCCTGGTCCAGCATACGAATAGTATTAACATTAATATCGAATTCTGATAATTATGGTTCAACAATCAAATTGTTGTATTAAAATACTAGAGGCCATTATTTGTAATCATGTTATTACAGAAGCAGGTTTTATCGCTAGAAAATCGATGATTATAATATTCGTATTTATACGCAATTATAAAATTTAATTACGTTATTGTAATTTATATTTTATTTTTTCTTCTTCAATCCTTCTTGAGTTTTCAAGGTTCATCAACACATCAACAACATTCCTCTATTTGTTCCTGTATTTATATTTTATAATGTACTTAATATTTAATAATGTATTTTTTATCCGTTAAGACGTTTAAGTAATTCAATCCTTTTTAGTTTAGACCGTAATAATGTTTTATTATTAATTATTGGTTATAATAAAAATCAAAATATCCAATTGCAACATAATTATCGTTTTAACTAATATATATAATTAATATATAATAATGTAATGATGTAACTCTGACTAGTATAGATATTAGATAATAGCGAGCGTGCTGAGATGGTAATGTTTAGATTTAAATGTACCTTCTTTTTTTAAAAAATTATTTCAATGTACAAATAGTACTATAATTATAAATTTATATTTTATTAAAACTTATAAGTTATTAACACGTAATAAATAATAAGTGTAATTTAATAGCTGATAAAAGTTGTAAATTATATGGAGCATTCGGAGCTAAACGGAACGATAACTTAGAGTCGCTAATCGACGATTTGCATAAATCTATAAACATTAGAAAATTAAACTATTCTTAAAAGTGGACCACTCAGACTGTCCACATACCTTCCAGCAAGCTGGTTGCGATCATCGTTGCTAGATGACCATCACTGCGAACAGCAGGCCACCAGCGGTCTCACGCTCTGGTACATGGACAAGTCTCATCATCGTGGCTAATGACAACTCCAGATTTGCACCTGGAGGGGACGATGCATACTACAGAAATGATCCTGTGAAGTATGATCTTAATTTGATCGTCGACGCCGGCCCGTACTTATAATGTCCGTCGGCTGCTTAACACGAGATTCCCGCAGACTGGCGCATCAAATATTTGCACTAAGGGAACCGAACTCATTAACTGGAGTGTACTTAGACACACTATTTTTTTTCAATTGAGTGGTCGTTTTGTTAACCGAAATCAAGTACAGCTAATTGGACGTACCGACTTCGACAGCGACGTGATTCAATGCTGCGGCACAGTGGACATTCAACGCTAGAGCTATCTAGCGGCACCCGTCGGCTTAAGTATTATAACTAGTCGTTGTCCACATATTGCTGAGTGTAAATATTTTCGACCAAGATCTATACAAAACGGTGTTGTCACTCTTCTCGAAAGTAATGGATATTTCTTCGTCTTTTTAAATTCAAATATTGCGGCGGATATTGTCCGTCAGGAACGCTAAGAAGGCATATTGCTAACGTACGTGTTTTTGTTTTTGAGTGTGTTTTACACATAGATATTATATAATATATTAATATCTATGGTCTACTCACGGTCTTAGATTATCCTACCTATTACTTTTTTACTTTTACTAGAATATGTTAAATGGAAAATAATATCCTTATGTAATGTATTAATGTGCATATATTATAACACTTATTAACATTTATATAGTTATATATTATTATACCTTGGTCCATAATAGTTACTATTGGTACTATTGGTATTTGGTATTATGGTACCTACCTATACTGTGTTAATTTATAGACATCAATTTTTAATGTCTAGTTTTAAATATCCGCAAATTGAAAAGCCAACATTTTTAATTAACATTATTTCATTCAATAAATAAAATGAACAATTTTTGGTGTATGGTGTACCTAATATAAAATATTTAATGTGATAATTGAAAAGTTCTTTTGTTAAACTTCATTGTCACTCGCAGTAGGTTTTTTAGTATTTATTATTATTGTGTATTTAAATTGTATCACTTCAATGCACAGATTTCTATATAGTGTAGTATAGAAATCTGTGATTCAATGGTAATAAATTAGTAAGTACCATTTTTTATATAGTTCTTAAATATTGTCATTATTATGTAAAGGACGGTATTCGGAAAAAAAAGCCCCTGAAGAAAAAGCCCCAATATCACGGTAGGAAAAGCCCCACCGATAGGAAAAAAAAGCCCCGTACTAACTGAATACAAAACGCATTTTCATTATAGTGTACATTTTATAATTTAATACTTGTATATAGGTAACCTAACCTTTTTTGGACATAGGTATATTCTATAACCATATATATATATATGTATAGTATATAATTTTACATCATAAAAATATTTAAAAAAATAATACACCAAATATTTATTTAACTATAGATATAAATATACATTTGAAATATAAAAGATTAAAATATAGTAGGGTAATAAAAGTAATTGCGAGATAAAAGATTGCAGCTATACTTGTATACTTTATAATAATTAATAAGTAATACATAATATATAATATGTTATTGAACTATTTATTATATATATTTTAATTTATGGTTTATGTTATATTATTTTTTAACTGTGATTTAATTAGTTATTGTTTAATGTCATATACTAGATGTGATTTTTTTTATAGTTACCTTTTAATAAAATAAATGTATAATAAATATTAAATTAGATACATACCTAATAATATAATAATTAATGAACAACAATTGTTACTAAACTAGTATTTTAGAATATTATTTATTTTATTGTTATAGATATTATATTAAAGAAGTGTTAGGTACATTGATAAATGTAATGATTATATTATGATTATAATTAATTATGTAAATCATAATAAAAAAGAATAATGTATTTAGTTGGTACGGAGCTTTTTTTTC
This sequence comes from Sitobion miscanthi, assembly GCA_008086715.1. Taxonomy (NCBI): domain Eukaryota; kingdom Metazoa; phylum Arthropoda; class Insecta; order Hemiptera; family Aphididae; genus Sitobion; species Sitobion miscanthi. The sequence continues at coordinate 8,312,886 of CM017797.1, forward strand.
CAATGAATGTTGTCCGGGGCTTTTTTTTCCTAGATTCGTAAAGGACACGTGCCCTTTTTGCATCTAGTCACTAAATTTTAGTGATTTGTTAGCACGAGTCACGAATTAAGATAATATACTTGGTTCCATTGATTATACAATATAGTACAATACTATGTATTATCAATTTTAGTACCTATAACAATAGATATATAAAAATACAAAACATTTTTATATATCTGTGCCTATAACTTAATTAGTGTTTATTAGTGATATGCTGATAGCCGTCTATAGATGGCTCTGTCGTCAAACACCCAATGAAACGCGTCGTAGTTGACGCTTTTTCAGAATATTTAATAATGTTTTCTTGTATTCCGTAATCCGAACTGACAACACAATCGTTGAAAACGATTTGTCAGGTGATTTTCCAGTTAATAAGTTCGGTTCCTACCGTTCATTCATGTCAAAATCCGATATGCCAATCTCCGGGAATCTCGTGTTAAGCAGCCGACGGACATTATAAGTACGGGCCGGCGTCGACGATCAAGTTAAGATCATACTTCATAGGATCATTTCTGTAGTATGCATCGTCCCCTCCAGGTGCAAATCTGGAGTTGTCATTAGCCACGATGATGAGACTTGTCTATGTACCAGAGCGTGAGACCGCTGGTGGACTGCTGTTCGCAGTAATGGTCATCTAGCAACGATGAACGCAACCAGCTTGCTGGAAGGTGTATGGACAGTCTGAGTGGTCCACTCTATATATTATTAAAACTTGAAGCTTAAAATTACAAACTAACGTTGACGATTTTTTTTATCAACTTTCACGTACTTACTCATTTTAAGGCTTCAAGGGAGTAGGAGACTATGCAAGGAAAAAAAAAAATGGTAGAAATGTAATATTTTTCTGAATGAAACCCATTTCAGAATAGTAGTTATTGTGAAATATGGTATATGCTAATGCTAATCCTTAATGACTATTGTCACGATTAAAGATACTATCTAAAGCCGTGCTATTGTACACTAGTATACAAGTTTTTAGGCCCGTGAATTGGAAAGAAACTCTATCTTATAAGCTACACTATTTTCTTACAATGTGCACCAAAACTATTTTACCACTAACACTGTTACAGTTTTTTTATATCGAGCTCGAAAGCAAAATTTTATCTCGATGTGTACACTAGTACAAATTAAATCGAATACTGCACCAGTAGTCCAAAGTTATCTGAATATTGGTAAAATCAAATCACATCTAATCAAGTCCGTGGTGAATCGAATGATTTTTGCACTCGGACCATGAAGTAATAATTACTCAATGCGTCAATTGTCAAAACGTAAACTATATTAGTTCGTGATGGCCAGATGGCGTGATATTATTTATGATTATAATAATATCATGGTTTCCATTATTTTATACATGAATTAAGATATGTTGGTGACACTGTTGTTTTTTATCTATTATTAAGGTTCAATGTTATCAAAATATTTGTTATATCGTGATTCGTGATAATGATTTATGGATTATCTGTCTATAACATTACAATTTACAATTTAAAACTGTGAGCTATTCATGAACTTCTACGTTTAAGAGTTTAAGACTATCAAACTAATAACTATCAAAGTGTGAAGTGAACAGTGAACAATTATTTTTTTTTTATTATTGCATCTATAACAATTGCAACAATGGTTAAAGTAAAGTCAATAAAAATAGATCCCCATAAAAATTTTTCTAAGGCATTAATGAAAATGAAGTTTATGAATCCGGATATAGACACGAAGGAAGTAGCTGTAACAATTAAATCTGAACATAGACCTAAGAAAAAAGATGTTTCCAAGATTAATAATTGGGAACCGTTTTATGATATTCTACCTATGTCAAGACTATCATTTAACGGTATGAATACTGATGTAGAGAATATGATGAAAAAACTTGGCGTACTCCAGCGTGACCCTCATGAACATGGTAAAATGGACGTGGATATAACGGTTGAAGAAATGATCATAAGAAAAAATAAAATGAAACAGAGGAAAAAGTAAAATGTAATATATTGTATTTTGTATACTTTGTCTTTACATATCTCAATCTTGTATATTATTCTGGGAAAGCTATCATATTCCTATGTATGTTATATTATATTGTTGTATGAATTATTGACTATAAACTAATGCCCTATTAAATTTTATAAAACTGTATTTTTTAAAATTATAATTGTATTTTTGTTTTTTAACTTTTATTTTATAAAATAGAAAAACTTGGCAGATGGTTAATTGAGTATCCAAACTCCAATGGTTACATATCAAATGCAATATACAAATGGTGTTAAAATTGTTACAAAGTTCAAATACTTATGTTGGACATGTTACCTAGGTACCTATAAATTATAATTAAAGTTAATGTACTGACTTTGAACAATATTAAATAGTGATTTTTACCTAGGTAGGTATTATAACAAGTTACTTACATACATAGGTCTATATAATTATTAATATTATCTATTTGATTATATTTAGATTTTAGCTTAAAAAAATAATCTGCATGCCGATCAAAATGTATTCAAATACTTACAGCCAATATGTTAACAATATTGTCTACAATAAAACATGGAGGTTAAAATTTCAATATTGTCCTTCAAATATGAGCAATCTTACTATTCTTATTCACCTACAGGGTCCGTCAGAACAAACGCATGTTTTTCGAAATAATACTACACTAAAAGTAATTTCTGTAAAATAATTTTTATTTCATCAAAAAATGTAGAAACATATGCAATTTTTTTTGTGTATTAAATACACAGCGTATTAATTTTTCTCAGCTCATGATTGAAATTATTGACAATAATGACAACATGGTTTTGTTCATGAGTGACGAGGCTCATTTCCACTTAAATGGTTATGTGAATAAGCAAAATTGTCGCTACTGGTCCCCAGTAAATCCACAACAGTTGCATGAGGAACCTCTGCATACTCCAAAAGTCACAGTTTGGTGTGCAATAGGTGCAACGCAAATTATTGGCCCTTATTTTTTCGAGGACAACGGACAAACAACCACTGTAAATTCAGAACGTTACATCGAAATGCTGACCCAATTTTTTTTTCCTGAGCTTCAACGACGACTTGTCAGTATAAGAAAAGTGTGGTTTCAACAAGACAGGGCAACATCACACACAGCTCGTGCCTCAATGGAGGTTCTTCGCCAAAAATTCCCCGGACGTCTCATTTCACGCTTTGGTGACGTTCCGTGGCCCCCTCGCTCCCCTGACTTGTTATTGTGTGATTTTTTTTTGTGGGGTCACTTAAAATCAAAAGTCTATCAATACAAGCCACAAACCCTAGATGAATTAAAGGACAAGATCACACGAGTTGTGGGTGAAGTTCCGGGACAGATGCTGACTGACGCGATGGACTCGTTTCGGGAGCGCCTGCATTCCTGCATTGCGGCTCAAGGGCGCCATATGACTGACATTATTTTTAAAACCTAAATTTTGTTACAGTAAAAAAAAATTGCATATGTTTCTACATTTTTTGATGAAATAAAAATTATTTTACAGAAATTACTTTTAGTGTAGTATTATTTCGAAAAACATGCGTTTGTTCTGACGGACCCTGTATTTAAAAAAAATAATAATTTCATAATATACCAGTTATGATTTATCAGTGGTATAACAAGTAATTTGGGCGTCTAATACTTAATAATTAGTAAATAGTTATTTTTTTTTATTTGGTCTCCACTCTCCACATACAAGTAAAGTTTACTTCAATACTTCAAGTTGATAACCAATAGTGTACTTATAAGCTATAAACATTTATTAACATAATGCTAACCAATTTATGTAATAAATTCCAACTTATTTAGTAGGCAATAACTAGTTATTTGATTGTATATTTATACAAACTAAATAATATGTGTTATAAAACTTCAATTATTATGTAATTTATGAATATGATTTATTTATTCTATGTATAGCATTATGGGTACTAATAAATGCTGCATTGTTACATTCAGTTTAAATAGGGAACTTGTACAGTCCCATCTAAAACTTAAAAAAAATATTTGTTTATGAAGCGCAATGCTCGCATCTGTTGTATCCATTACACAAACATACAACATGTTAATTTGTGTTTAGCTGTAAGAATTTTGTGTATCAAATTTTAAGAGCACACCTTACCCTCATGTGTTGCCTCCATCTAACACACCTACGACATAGCAAATTTTTGTTCTCCTGTTTCAATGGTGTGCTGATAATTGATATTAGAGTGAATTGACCTATTATAATATTTAAAGGTAAGATTGTTATCTAGGGTACGACCTAGGATTTATTGATATTATTATTATATTATCTACCTATATCATATACGATTGGACATTGGTATTAACTTTTAAGTTTTGAGTACAAGTCAAAACCTATGTAGGTACCATAGAATGGTTGGGTTAGGTTAGGTAAGTACCTACCTATAGATAGGTTCATGGACCCTGGTATAATATATAGCTTAAAGTTGATTTAAATATTTTGAAAAAATCACTGTGTTAATATAAAAAATAATAATACACGTTATTGCGAAATGTTTGAAGTCTACGATTTGAATCACAATAAAATAAACAATTAAATTATTTTAAAATAAATCTCATTCTTACACATATTTTCTTGGTGATGAACGCAAACCATGACCGTCAAATTGATCAAGAAATGTATTACACCTTTGTTTAAATTAATTTTATTTTCGAAAACATAATTTTACAATATTAATAAACTGGAGTATACTCTAGACAGAAGCCTTAGTATTTATACATTTACAAATTAGGTACATTACACCTTGGTGAACTGTATGAAAAGATAGATGGGGTAAAATTATATATTATTTTACAGAGTGTTTAATATTTATACTTTTATAGTTTCAATAGTTTCATACTTTCATAGTTTAAAAAGAATTATAATATAATATTTTAGACTCCGATCAGACTATCGGAAAGATAAATGTGTTAATTTTACAATTTATATACATATATACATAGATACTATAGGTACTAAAACGGCGGATATTTAATCTACGATTACGATTACCAGGGAATGACAAAATACAATTACGAGTTGTAAGACTTTTTACTCGCCAGAATAAGACTTTTGGATAATCTGGTGTATCCTAGGTGTAATTATTAGTGTTCAAATTTTTTTTTTTTGTGGAGGAGGTGTAAGCTCAGGTCTATACTGGATATTTCAATGTATTATGTATAGTAAAGTCATTAGTTTTTGGAGGATCTATAGCAATTACCCCCAGCACCCCTTGTTTGCGCCTATAATGGCCTATGCAGTGGTGTTCGCTGTGTACCGTCAATAAAATGTACTCATTTTCAAAATATTTTGATTTGATTTGACATTTTCACTTTCCAATTTTTTTATTCTTTTTTTCTAAGAATGTCAATACAATTTGTGTATTTAATACAATGCTCTTAATATATTATTACAATGACATTTGAAAAATATTATAAATCCATAGTCACAATGTCATATTTGTACAACATTGTACAACTCAATTTCTCATGTTTGTTATTTTGTACCTAATTCAAAAACTATTAACTGTAAATACATGACAATTTCACTGAATGTTTATATTTTCATTTTCCATAAACCATATAATATAAATATTTTGACTTGTTTTAAGCTATTTATGGAAATTTCAAATTTCAATTTTTTTTCACAATTGATTTTAGTTATTTTATGGTAGGTAATTAAAAAAAAAATATTAATCGTAGACACTTAAAATATATTAATCATCGAGCTTTTTTTTTTTATTTTTCCTGTGATGTAGTGATGACTATTATGACAACACTTTCGGGTAAAATAAGTCAACGTGAGAATAAGACTTAAATAATTTAATACTTAAAATAAAAATTTATTTTTATCATTCAGATTGTCTTACAAGATATTTAAAAGAAAAATATGAGTTGTTTCGTTGATTTTAGTTTTTTTTCTATAAATATCAATACAATTTTATTTGTTGGACCAAAAACTGTGAAATGTAATACAAAGCTACTAATGTGCTGTCACAATAACAGTTGAATATATTAAAAATACATTGGCACAATTAAGGGTTCTTTTACAATATTTTGTATTATTTATGCCCTTGCGTAAATGTGCGTTGAACTGATAAAACATTAATATTTTAAAATGCTCAAAATTCACTTAAAATTAAAATATCGTAAAAAACCAACGAGAGAACACAGCTAATGTTATTACTTGTTAGGTACCTAAAAGTTTGATGATAGGTTAATTCACTCCAATATCAAAACTAGCAGCTCACTATTGAAACAGGCGAACGAAAATTTTCTATGTCGTTCGTGTGTAAGACAACACTGCGGGTGCGACATCCTCTTAAATGTATCACTATTGGTAGGTATATAGTTATTAATTTTTTAAATAAACAAAAGTTTCTGTAAAAAATCCTTCAAAAACAAAAAATAAAGTCAATAAAAAAACAACCACATACATCATTGAAAGCTCCGAATCTAAAATAGATATCCATTATTTAGACATAGGTACAATATTATGGATTTTACACGTGAGCACCTACCTAATTATTATGGCACATTGTTGAAATGCATACAATGTCTGATCACAAAAAGGTTCACTATATGAAATAAGCTCTTATGTAAATTATATAACATAGTATATACCTACTATAATACTATGCACAATTATAACGAAGGTCTATGAACCTATTAATTATTATGTAACTATAACGATAGCAGGATAACTCGATCCTTTCAGACTTTCGTACGCACCTAATGCCTTGAAAAGATATTAGATTACTTGGACGGTTTTGCTATAAGCTTTACCCTTGCTGTAGGTTTTCGCCACATATGAGAATACACTACATATTTGACTGCTAAATCGAGTATAAGCCTATATGAATTCTATTAATCAGTAGACAGCGTGTCGTTTAGTTCATATTATTCTGTTCTTTATAAAAACATATTACAAGTCCACTTTTAATATTGTATCCAGAATCAATTAAGCGTATTATAATATAAGGTACACGTCGATTACGTCGTATATATAGATACCTACCAATCGTTTTTAATAGAATTGAAGGCATATACCGAAAAATGAGTTGTATCAACGGTAAAGATAGAGTCAATGATCAACAAAATAAGTAAGTGTGTTATTTGTGTAAAATAAAGGTTCACTGTTATTCAAAATTAATTTGTTTGCGGTATTTATTTGCATTGTATCAGCAGAAGGTGTAAACAGAATGTAACCGCAGTCAACGGTTATGCAGATTATCTACAACTTGACAAACTTTTAGATTCTCAGACAATGTTAAGTAAGCAAAACGGTAGAGTTTCGTACGACGAGCATCTCTTCATAGTTACTCATCAAGGTAATTAAGGTTTAAAATATACACTTTTTCATCATTTATCTTTTATCATTTCTTATAGCAGATTTCTGCAATATAAACACTCAGCAAGATACCATGAAATAAAATCTACCTAGTGATTATATTTTTGTTTTTATTTATAAAATAAAAAACTTAAACACTATAGTTATTACTTATTACTTATTAGTTAATAGTTAATAGTATATAATGTATAATTATTAAAATATTATTTTGTTATCGGTTCTTCTTGACTTTGGGATTTTACACTGAATTATAATAGGTAATAATTAAGTTTAAAAAAATAAAATAATTATTAATAAGTCTAGACTTAAAAGTCTCTTAATTTAGATATGTATATTTTTTATTAAATCATACAAATTTATGTTATGGGCATTCAAATTATTATAATATTATTCTGAGATAACAAATTCCGTATACAACACACATAATATAGGATTACGGTGAATCGTTTAAAAGTAAATAATAAATTTCTTGAAAAATCTTAACGTTTTTGAAAATATTTTTTAAACTATCAATGACCCGTTTGAAAACAATTATATTTTTTATTATAGTTTTTACTTTTTGGAACAAAAACTTCCATTTTTAACTTTATAGTTTGAATCTGAATATATTTCTGAGAATTTTCATATATAAATACCGTTTTAAACGAGTATTTACGAAGTAAATTAGTTTACGTTTTATAAGTTTAGATGATTAGTGTTATGTTTTTTGAAAATGTTTGGTCAATATGTATTACAGATAATATAGTAAATATTTAAATATTATATCATAATTCGTAATTATCAATATTGTCGATGGGAATTATCAAATTCTTGACATTATCCGTAATATATTATTTCTAGGTACCTATAGTACCTATCTATATAGCTATATACTGATTACTGACTACTGCTCCACTGATCTACACAAAGTACTATACATTGAGTAATAAACTAGGTATTCATTTTGTAAAACTCAATTTTAATATATACAATTTGCAGAAAAATATTCCACTTATGAATATGAAAATAGAAATGTTGTTATTTTTAGAAAGCTAAAAAATTTAAAATTTAAAAATTATAATTTAACCAAAAGTTTTTTATTACTTATCATTTTACTGTCTATTAATTGCACTCATTTCAGCTTACGAGTTGTGGTTCAAGCAGATTTTATTCGAAATGGATATTGTTTGTAAATTATTATCTGCTAACCTTTGGGTATGTACAAGTGTATAAAGTAAAGCGTATATTTTTATACAACTTTGTATAACTTTCCTTAGGTATAACCTTGATATCATTATTAATTAATTGATTAATTTACTTTTCCACTATAAATTATAAAATATATTGAATATTAATTAAATTGTTAAATTCACTTTTCAGAATAACGAGCACGAAATGTTCAACATCTTAAAGCGTTTAGGTAGGATTTCGTCTATTATCAAGGTGAGCTTGTATAAATATACAATATATCTTACGTATTATCAAGATAACTTATTTATAATTTAGATTCATAGATTTAGAAATTAATTACAGAACTTTCACATTCAACTACTATATTTTTAAACACAAAAATATTATTATGAAAACATAAATAAAATAAAATCAATGAAAATAGCATTTTCTCATTTCAGTAAATTTAAAAATATCAAATCAATTATGTTTTGAGAAAAAAAGTCGGTATACATACGAAAATCTTAAGTATACCTACAATGAATAACATTTTTACCGTTATATTATATAATATATTAAAAAAGTTGCTTATTAAATTTGTATGTTTCAAATGGAATTAAATTAATTTCTTGCATTATTGGGGATTTTGACACCACATAAATTCTAAAGTAATATAATGGTAATCCCAGTAAATTTTCAATGTATGCACACTTGCATATACCTATACCTATACGGCTATACAGCTACACCTATAGGTAGTCTGGATAATATTATGTAAATATCTATCATTTCATACAATACATTTAATAATAAGAACTTAATACGTTTATGACTAGTATCTGCATATTATGTTACAATATGGATAATTTTATAAAATACACTTTTAAGGTTTACTTTATTTAAACAGTTCAAATGTCAAATGTCAACATAATAATTGATAAAGTATCTTGTACCTAATTAGTTATATAATTATATACAAATACAATATGCATACACTTGTCAATGTGATTTATAACGTGTGTGATATTTTTATTTGATTAAGTTACTACTAGAACATTTTGGAGTTTTGGAAACCATGACTCCTTACGACTTTGCTGAATTTCGTGATTATCTAAAACCAGCATCAGGGTTCCAGAGTCTTCAATTCCGAATGATTGAAAATAAATTAGGATTAAAAAAGGTAAAATATTCATAATAATAAAAACTATACTATTTACATTTTTAAGAAAAATCTAATGATTTGAATGGATTATCATTTATCACATATAAATGTATGTTACAATATTGTTTTTATAAATGAATGCTGTACAGTAAAATAGTCAATACAATACAATTCGTTATTAAAAATACCCAACCCAATCTGGCTACAAAACGATTGAGGTTAAAACATCCTTTTTACGACACGATTGAGCAAATTTGTCAGTATATCAAAAGATATAGAAATACAAAAGAAAACCTACATGATTGAGCATAAACAATTCTGCGTTGTTGCCATTTTCATTATAATAATTCAAAATATGGTACGAGTTAGAAATTTCCGATAAAATAATTATTATATTATTTATACTCGTATTAACAAATAAACTGAAACTATTTTTTACGCACTATTTGACACGACTTAAGTGATCGAACCCTACATAAACTGAATTATTTCTATAATAGTTTTGGAAATGTTACTTATCTTATATTTTCTACTTATAAATTATAATACTAAATGTTTAAAACGTCGCATCTATAATGGTCAGCATATCACGGATAAAACTAATATTTATTGCTCCGGAACTAATTTATTAATCGATAACATAGTCGATAAAGCTCGGCTCATGGTTCGTTGCTCGTTCAAGTTCAGTATCATAATACAAATTATAAATAATAAACGTGTAATAATACGTGAAAATAGTCAAATACAACATTTCGACAATGTGAATGTGGCAACGTTGCATAAAATATTCTAGGCTCAATTGTGTTGCTAAAAAAGGGTTGCTGCTCAATCGTATTATGCATTTATGCTTAATCGTGCTTTACCACCTAACCCGGCCTTAACATGTTAATATCTTAAAATTTGAATTTCTTAATTTCTTAATTACATATAACACATTTTATTTGTATGCAAATGTTAAGGAAAACCGTGTCAGTTGTTGTAAATCGTACACTGATTGCTTTAGTGCTAAGAAATATGATGAACTCGAACGCATTTCGGCTGAACCTAGCTTATTCACTTTAGTTTGCCATTGGCTCGAATCTACTCCTATGTTAAAAGATAATATCGTGTGGGACCAGTATCGAAGAGCGGCGGATCACTGGTTAGAAGGATCTATTGAGGTATGTTGAATGTTCTAATAATAATACTTATGCAGCTGTATACATTAAATGTACCTAGTTTATTGTTTTAACAATACAAATAAATTTATAAATTAGATTACTTAAATATTCTATACATAATAGGTACATTTGTTAAATTTTAATTTCATTTAGTCTGATATATCTTGTCTGGAAAACGCCGTAAACTTATGGACTCTGTGTTTAAATGTGACCAGCACAAACGCCTAGTCGAACAGGGGAATCGAACGTTTTCTCATATGGCGCTAAAGGGTGCCATAATAGTATATGCATACAGACACGAAAAAGGGTATGCATTGGCCAACCGAATACTAGAAGCATTGGTGGATATCGACACGCTTTTATCAAAATGGAGATGTAAATATTTTATTAATTATAATAATGTTTCAAATTTAAATTTATAAAAGTATAATTAGTTATATTTATATAATACAAGCGCTGTATTATAATGTTCATAATATTATAAAAACGGTTGTATTTTGGATTTGGTTTACGTAAATATTTTGAATTCTAACTGAAATTATTTATTTTTTTACTCTTAACTTTATACTCAAAAATATTAATTGTTATTTAAATAAAGTTATTTAGTTATAACTGTTGAGTTATTTTATAGCTCGGTACTCTATTGTTAATATTTTATATGATAACTGTAAGTAGCCAGTAGGTATCTATACATATTTCATAATATGTAATAATACAATATGATGATCTAGAACGTAAATATTTCGTATGACGATTGGCGGTTAAAATTAATTTCAAGTTATTTTACAGACAGTCATTTCGCTATGGTGCACAAGATGATTGGATCGTTTAGTTCCGGCACGGGTGGTACTTCTGGTTCAGAATATCTAAGATCTACATTATGGTAAGTAGACTTATTATAAATTATAATATAAGTATCCACAAAAAGTAATAAGTAAATACCTTATTCATTAATTTGGACTTGAAACATTTTAAAAAAAAATGTGACCATGTACCTATATTTTATGTCTTTTAAATTCTGTAAGAACAACTTAAGGGAAACTTCTGTAAATTTTCAAGCTTTTAGATTTCCAAACAAATATTTTATAAAATCAAAATTGAAACTAGACTATAAAAAAGTAGAAAAATTCAAACATCTATAAATGGCCCAAAGAGATTCAGAATAATTTGAAAATTATAACATGTTTAGAAAATTAAAATATAAATATGTCATGAAATTCAAGTCTTTAGGGTTTTCAACCAAAAATAAAAAAAAAATTCACTGCCGCTCAGAATCAAAAATAAAATAGAAAATACACACCAAAATTAGTATGTATAGTTTCGTATTCTAATCGTAATGATCATTGATAATTGTATCGATGATAAGGCATTACCTACTTCTAATTTTCTATTGAAAGTGTCTGAATCATCTCGTCTAATATCTATAATAAAATAAAATATTTCATCAGTACTTATTCTTGGTTACTTAACCATAATTTATTTTACTAAATCTTTATTCCTAGTTAATTTTTTATAAATTAAACTATGATACTTTAATACCTATTTATTTATTAAAAAGAGAGAAAATATGTGACATATTATGAACAACGATTATGAATCTGTCAACATATTACCTATATTACTATAGTAGTTGTATCATAATATAATTTATTAATTTTATATTGCTTTAATAGTAATTTATTTAACTATTAATAGGACGGTAGAATTAATTTTGCCGAAAACAATGCATTTATTAGAGAGATTAAAATTGAACATTTTATAATTTTTTTTTAAAATAATAACCATTTTTTTTTTATATACCCATCGTATAGTATATACAGACACAAAAAACCACACAAACATCATTAAAAAATCAATACATCCGTTAAGAATCTATAATGTAGATATATTATAAATATTATGATTTTATAAATCTTAAACAATATTTTTAAGTACTAATACCCGATTGCATTAAAAATGTACTAATATAATGGACTAATAAATAATTTTTGAAGGACCATTAGCTCTCTATTGAATATTGTTTTATTAATTTTTAATTTCAGTGATTCATACCGAATATTCATTGACTTGATCAATCTACCAGCACTAATAATACCTGCTATATACATCCCACCATTAATAAAATGACAAGGTAAATAAAATTACTATTTTTGGATTAAAAATAATATAATGCTTATTAATTTGTGAATTTTAATGATTATATTTTGGATTTAAAAACTATTACATACAATTAGTTAGATTCTTTTAGTCACGGTAATACCTTTCCAAAATGTTTGTTAGTCCTTAAAAATTTAAATATAAGATACCTAATGTTGTTTAAAAAATATAATTAATTGAAGCACATATAAATATTAAATAAATATTTATTTTAACAAGTTTTAAAGAAAGTGTGTATTTTTTAAACTAAGTTTTCTACAATCTGTGTATTTACTTGTTACTATATAAAATAAATATTTACGACTTACCTATAACAACAAACTCTTATATTCACTTATATTAATTTGTAATACTATATTTGTATAATACGATATGAGGTACTGAGCCACAGAGCTACAAAGGTATAAGGCATAAGTTGACACACAAATAAAAGCTATTGATGGGTAGGTAGTTACAGTTCATGAGATGCTGGCCACAGTCACAACTCAACATCACCTGTATGGCTACATGCATATATCATATGATACCCATTCAATATCATATGTAAAACCAAAATAGTGTGATTTACTCTTACACGTGTAATCAAAATAGTTTTATGTCACGCCTACATCGAAAGTTAAGTTTTCGATGACGGTTGAAGCGTCGGAAAGCGACCTTTTTCCATCCAGTGGGTGGTAAAGTGAGAAAGTGAGAATCCCCACAGTGCCGGGTGGTAAAGAGGAAATCCCTAAAAGTGCTACGTTTGTACTGATTTAATATTTGGTAACTAGACGGGTTTTAACTATGCATGTTAATCGTGGATTAAGCCCGAAAAATTCATTAATATACTCATCATTACCTATTTTAATATCAATAAATAAATTTAATAGTTATCATACTGTTTTAAATATCACCAAATATGCTGAAGGTAGCGACAAAATTATGGTAATTTTTGTTATGCTAACCGACAATTTCTAGCAAACAAAAGTGTGAATGCATTAGGTGTATTGTAGCGAATCTATACGTTAATCGATCCCACTAAAGTAGGGTGCTACTGTTGCATCGTTACAATTAGGGTGCTACTCCCGACCACTGAATAATATTATAGTTAGATGGTTGTTTCATGGAATATTATTCGAACATAGTTTAAATACTTGAATTATGAATAAATACGGGGATAACTTGAATATTTGGAAGGAAATTAGGGAAAAAATTGCAATGTGCATGTACTTATTTTAGAGGTAACGATTGATGCAAGACGGTATTTTCGATATAGCCTATAGGTATAGCCGTTAAGGTATTTACTATTTACATTGTTTTAATTGTATATATAGATAGCGCTTAACAAAAAATATTAGTACATTAAGAGGATGTCAGTGCACCATTTGTTTTCTCTCTCTAGCCCACGCGCAACATAGACAAAATGCATTTGCGCAGAACCGTTTTTTCTGTTTTTAAGTAATCCTGGAGTAAAATCACTCATTACAAAAAAGATAGAGAATAATATTTTTGAGGGAATGACATATCGATTTCTCTAAATATTGTTTCAAAACGATTTAAATATAATTTGAATTTACAACATTTTTTTGTTTATTTTGAAAGTCGAATACAAAGTCAAATATCAATAAAATATACAACCGATATGTCATTCCCTCTAAAATATTGTTCTCTATCTATTTGTAATGGGTGATTTTACTCTAAAATTTTACTCTTTCGCCCAATACAGATAAAAAAAATATAATTTATAAGAATTCCGGGAGTACCTACCTATATAATAGTGTATTAGTGTCAATCATTTCTGTAGGTTAGGTACTAATAATCAACGTTTATTTTACCTTTAACGTCACGGCGATTGCTTTAATATGATATAACTAATTCATGTAAGTTGAAAAAGTAGGTACTTATCCTAACACTTGAAATCGTAAACGAGTACCTATCATAAAAGTTCTTGAAACTTAAACAAAATAATATGTACTTTTCATCTTGAGGTGTGATGAGGTATTTTCCCATATTTGTCTTATACTTTGTTGTTGACGTTTATACTTTAAATAGTGCTTCGTTCCACAATGTTATAACTGGTATGATTTAAAGTAAAAGTAGAATGTAGGTAGGTAGGTAATCATCATTATACTACAAGATGAAGTCGAGAAAGCAATATACATAGACATTAATTATAAAAAATAACAATTATTTGGTATTTATTAAAATTTTAAAATTTTAAATTATTAGGGACAAAATTAAAACAAAATAAAGTGAGTCTTAAACATTGAACTTATAATTACATTTTGTCATTGAATAGAAATTTAAATTTCACATATCATAATGGTGTCAATGTTATAGTGAAGTGATCATAATCAGTATTATATTTATACATATTAAATATAGATGGCAAATAATCATACATAATATTATGTGGTAGTAGGTATACTGGCATTAGGCATATTGCATATTATTTGCGTGTTATATTATCCAACAATTTCAATATCTTGTTTAGTACTATCCATTTTTAGAGAATCTATAACATAATATGACAATATATTGATACATTCAGTTTATTAATAATATGTTAAAAAATAGTATAAATTGCATGTAATTATTTAAAAAATACAATTAATATTACATTAGGTACAATAATTTTTAGTATGCTTATTTGTTATTAATTAATTTGTATTCCTACATTAAATGAATACGTACCTATAGGTACGTATATATTTGACTGTATTTTAAAGTGTTATCTTTAGTGATTTTTATCAGTATTATTTTAAGAACCAATAAAATCAAAATAATCGTTAAGTTAATATGTAGTTGTAATAGTTGTATACCAGTTAAAAATATACTGTACCTTTATTTTGCAATGAATTCCAAGGCTGGGTCTCGGCTGAGCCAAATATAATAAAAAACAAATTGGTTATGAATAGCACTATTGCACCACTGATGAACACGATTCGCCATTCCGCAACTGAAGTCTAATATCATATTAATAATTAGTATAACAATACAATAACAATTATTTGATATATTATATAATCAAGTAACCAACATAAACAGAAGTGAAAAATCGTATCGGGTTGATAAGCAGAAATACAAGGTTGATTATCTATACACATACTAATACAGTTCGGTAGGTATTAGTATTAGTAGGTACTAGGTAGATATATGTTTTGTGGACTGTACAAATGGCTTTGACTAGTCTCAGACTTATGTAATGTATGTAAGATTTGAGTCGATTTGTACCTGATCGTCGACAACGAGCCCGACGAACAGAGGGGCGACGATCCCTCCGGAAGCTGCGACTGTATTGGTGATTCCCATTAGGAGCCCTGCGTAGTTCGGCGATAGATCCATGTGATTTATGTTGAACCCGGCGTTTGATGTACATCCTATGGCTACGATGAACACGTAAAGGATGATTGTCAAGTGTGTGTCTTCGATGAAACCTAGTATGACTAAGCCGATGGTGCCACCCCACATGGATATTGTGTTCCAGATTTTTCTAGACACCGTGAGGCTGGTGATTTCGCGTTTATTCAGAAAATCGGCAATAAAGGTGACCGGTATCTGAAGCACAAACATGGCGAAATATGGCAACGAGGATAGGATACCATCATCCTTAATATCGAATTTGAGCACTGTGTGGATGAATGTTGGCATTTCGGTCAACAGTAGCCAAAAGCCCCAGTTATGGCCAATGTGCGCTAAGGCGGTGGCCCACACTGGCAATGACGTGAATATGGATTTCCATGGAGTATCTGACAACTGATCACAAAGGGCAAAAATCAGTTTGTCGTTTTTTACGTTTTTGATATTGAAAATTAAATTAAATTAAGTTTAACATAATAATATATGTGTAATGGAGTCACAACTTACGGTTGTTGCATGTGCGCGCATGTTTAGGGTTTTACCGAGAAAGAGCTGCGAGCGATAACGGAAAATTATACGATGAAAAATATTGAAGGAGTTTTGAAAGTAAACCTATAATAAGTCTTGAAATTGCTCTTAAAATATACATATTATACATGACTAAATTGCTGATATTTTTATCTTCTAACTCTAAATACCTAATAGTAAGTAAGTATTAGGAGGTACCTATTGACTAACAAATTTTAGTCAGAAATTTATAATTTTGATTTTAACGATTTTTTTTTTAAGTAATAATAGAGGTTAAGAAATATAAGGTACATCTGCAGATTAATCTGTGCTATATTTCCAATATGTATTTTTGTAGGATGTGTTTTTTGAAAACTTTATTCTTATAACTTTATTAGTTATGCTAATTCAGTTTGCAACTATTCAAGTGTTATCAGTTTTGTAGAATGGTTTATTAATATTAATAATGTTTATAATGTTTAAGGTTCAGCCTATCAGAATGAGGAGAGGTTTAAATTTAAGATATAATTTTAAATTGCTTTTCTTAACTTATAGTATAAATATTATAATTTATAATAGTTGGTCCTAATGATTTTCTAATCATGGACTTACAGCGCGTTACGTTCACTCATTTGTTCGAAAAATACATACTTTGTAGTTTGTATTATTATGGAGTATTAGAAGTAATACCACAATATATAAATTATAAGATTAAATTCATTGTATTATGATAAATAAATAATATTAATTTATAATAGAAGAAAATATCTTAACTCACTATTGACGACTTTATAGTGTTGTGACTGTTAGTGGGCATTAGGCCACCATTATTATCTAATGGGTATCTATTGTTTTTTTATTTTTGGCGTACGAAAGTCATAAAATATAAACTAAATCAATATAATACTGTCTGATTAAAAATATCACATTGAAAAATAAAATATATGTTATTACCTACTTGTATAACTCGGATTGTAGTTTGCGAAATATTTACAATGCTCTTAGGCCTCTTCGAATTAGTTTATGACATTATAGTATTAGGTATCCTATTGTATAATATTGTATATTTGTATCATATTAATCTTACACAGTTTTAACACAACAATTTAAGTACTAGCCACTAGGGTAGGTATTATAATAATTATCATGCATATTTTATATTATATAAAGTTCTGAAGAAATATTTTCATGGAAATTAAAAAGTTTTGTGAACATTTTTCTAAAACAAATATATAATATACTATACGTTTAAAGTTTAACACTACTTATTTATTAATATCTAACATAAATATTTAGGAATATCAAAAACATTTTATGTTGTAAGTTTTAATTTATTTTTGCACTTCACTGAAGACAATTTGCTTTGCATAGTTTTATTCATTATGATCTATGATGGCATAATATTACATACAACTATATATAGAAGACCAAAGGGATACTACTGATAGATTTTGGCGATTAGTGATTGCAATGTTTTAAGTTCCATCAACTCTAGGCAATAATAAGTATTAAATCCAAAAGGATTGAATATTTTTCTGTTAAAAAGTCATACGCATCTTAATTATATATAATTATGTACTATGGTCCATGGAATTTAATTTATTATCCTTAAGTATAACAAAATAGGGGATTTTTGATTACCTACCCAGGATGTAAGATTTTATACTTTTGATTATTTATATGCAAATGGGTATAAGTAAATGTGATTAAAATTTCAGCAATCTAAATCCCAGACTTAATATTGAATTACATTTTTACGATGTGATAACGTTATCTACAGTTAAAAAACGTCATTGATGAAATTATTATTTAATTTTAAAATCAATAATGTAACTAATCTAGTGTAGTAATTATAATAATATTGTATACATTATAATTTATAGGTACCTACTCTTAATACATTTACCTAGTGGATCCCCTGTTAATTCTTTGTTGATGAAATCGTTGAGGAATTAATATACACATTTAACATTGAAGAGCTTAATTATACATTTATACTTATAACTTCTAAGTTATATTATAACACGTTGTTTAACATTTCATTAACACGCCTTCCCCCTTAACAAATTGCAACTATATGTTAATTGTATTATTATCGAACATAAACTACGAGTATATGTATGATTTTTATAATAAAAAATGGCTAATGATTTCAAAATATTTTCAGTTTTATACTATATTAATATTCATTTTTTTGATTATAAGAAAAAAATGTAAATGTTGTTATATTACTATTTCTACATCTTTATAGTTCTATACTTCTATAAATTGCCAAAACCTTTTTTTTTCATAACTTATAGGTTATTATTATTATTATTATTATTAAATATTTTGTAAAAATATCAAGTCTTTTTAGTTATTAATTTTTATATACCTACAACACAAATACAGCTTTTTTCCGATTATTTTAAAAAGTAGTATTTACAAGAAATTTTTATTTTTGGCTCTTCCAAGTAGGTACGAGTCAGATCCAATTCGCTACAAGATTATCAAAAACCTCCTCTAAGTGAATATTGGAGCATTTTATAGTCATTATACATATCAATCAAAGATTTTTAGGATTAAACTGTAATATGCATATTTTAATATTGTATGCCGCGGAACATGTATACTTTGGAGGTTTTTTAGTGAGTTGAGTTTCGGTGGTTTTCATTATATTTTCGACTACATCACAATTATAAATACATAATATTATGATCACCCGTCTATCGTGGTTGACGGTGTTGGCGAGCGACTTCTGGATGTAGTCCATCTCGGCCTGGCTGACGAACCGGTGCGTGGACAGCGACCCGGAGCCCAGCAGTAGCCAGATGGCCGTCCACGCCAACCCGAAGGCGCCGCTCAGGTAGTAGACGCTCGGCCAGCCCATCGAGCTGCTGCACAGCACACCAGAAACGGCCATCGTGATCATGGTGCCCAGCTGTATTCCACTGTTGATGAACCCGACCAACTGGCCTCGCTCGTGCGGCGGCGCCCACTTGGACATGATGCCGTGCACCATGGGGAACATGAACGCCGACGATAGGCCCTGTGCGAACCGGACGGCCACCAGGGCGGGGGCACCATACGCGTATACCACCGGTGGGCTGATGATGGTCAGCAAAGACGAGGCGGTCATGCTGCACGCCAGTAGCGTCTTGTTGTCGAATCGGCACCCGAGCACGGACGCCGGAAAGTTGGCCAGCAGGTAGCCGACGAAGAACGTGCTGAGCAGCACCGACCGCTGCGAGTTGGTCCACCCGAATATCGGCACGTGGCCGGCCAGTTCTCGAAAGTAGTCCGTCGAGTTGATCACGGGGTTCATGGCCACAATGGTGACGGACAGGTTCACCCGGATCAGGTATCCGCTGACCACGCATAGGAACAGTAGCAAACTCTGCAGGTGCCGGAACCCTATCCCGTGTGAGGAGCCGGCTGCTGGACGTGGCGGGTGAAACGATAACGAGATTATTATTATTAATGTTATCATTATCATCGTGGTCATCACAATACAGATTGCAGATCGGACCCATTTTCAGACCCTCCTGTAATTACTATATAATGTCCCCTGACTGATTTTCGGGCACATTATTAAATATTAATTATATGGAATATGGAATATAGTAATCATATTTTAATCATAACGACTTAGAAGATTTTCGATTTTAATGTTTCGTTTTCAGGTTGGAAAATTCCATTCGTCGTATCTTATAACTTTTCACACTAGCTATCTATAACTTATAATAAGTGTATATAATAATTTGTTGACTACCCAATGTACGATTTATCTGTATTCTATATATAGAAATTTCAATTTATTAGTTTAATTATTCATTTATTCATTATACTTATCTATTAAGACTCAAATATTCCATTTTTTATTGACATACATTAATAAATTATTCGTATGATATTTTATTAGTCGATGTATTTGTATTATTTATTTGATATTAATTAATATATTTATTTCAATTTTGTTATCATACCATTCAACTCTAAAAATACTAAAAATGCTTATGCTTGTACTATT
This sequence comes from Sitobion miscanthi, assembly GCA_008086715.1. NCBI lineage: Eukaryota > Metazoa > Arthropoda > Insecta > Hemiptera > Aphididae > Sitobion > Sitobion miscanthi. Next base: position 8,333,745 of record CM017797.1, read on the forward strand.
TATAACTGGTGTATGTTAATATGGTTTATATAATATACTAGCAATATAATATTGAACTTGAACTTAAAACATGACCCAAATCTCATTTTATACAAGGTAATATAATTTGTAATTTATTTATTATACCTATATTCTACGATGTGTATTATTATTAGTATCTATTTTTTGTTTACATAATTATGAATAACTAGGTATTAGGTATAGATATGCGTTTTATACATCTAATGAATTAATTTAAAATATGATTGTTGCATGAATATTTAATAATGTGCCCTAAATAATTTAAGGGACAAAGTGAAGATGTGCACTACAGAGTCCAACCGAATTCGGGCACTTGTGCCACACCTAAGTTAGGGTCCGTAATACGCACCCGGGCGTCAGATATTCGTTGGTAGTGGAATTCCGAAAGAATCTTTCGTCCACGGAGGGAGGGGTACACCCAATTCCAACGACAGAAAGATTAATTCAGTTTTCGAGAGCAAAAATGATCCAACCATCCCTCCATCCCGGTACAAGATTAAAAATATATAAAATAGGTGGGGTAGCTTAAAAAAAATGTAATTTCAATGATCGTGGCTTAATATATTTTCGATCTAGCTGCATTTTATGATTGTTTTGGAATTCATGTTATAACTTTAGCGAATTCGTTCAATAATTAGAAAAAATTCACTACATTTTATGTTTTGTCCAAACCAGTGTTAGATAAAAATTAAATAATTACGAAATAGTTCTAATATCAGATGTCAATACAGTTAATACGTTTTTATTTACTTTAATGTACCTACCCTATAGTATATTGTATTAGGTACATGTTTTCATTGGATTAAGCTGAAAGTTGAAGTTTGTATTTCATCTGTTCTGTCTTAAACGTTTTATTGTTCAGAGTTTTAGTCATTGTATATTTTGTTTTTAAAACAACTGAAAATAATTAGGTGCTATAAATATTCCCCGGTTATGACTTATGAATATGAATTATACCTAATGATTTTTAAAACAAGTGTCTTAACTTATTATTAATATAAAATCTTTTGAGCTATAGGTAACCACTGTTTAAAGTACCGACATTTAATTGTTGTAATGATGTAATTTACTAACCTTTTTGAATAGAATTCATTTCTTGAGAATTAACCGGTTCTGTCTGTTTATCATCAAGATTTGTCATTTTTATTGTTTTAAAATATGTACCATAGTTATTGAAAAAATTTAATATTGATACTTATCTATTAAAATATTTTTATTTGTACAATTTGAAATTTGTTTAATATTAAAAATAAAAAGTAATTAAAATCATTCAGTATCGATGTAATTGATTTCTATATGATAGAGTAGTGTAATTTAAATGTATCATTTCGGTTTAATACATCATTAAATAAAATATAGGTATTCCTCAGTATACACGCGATAAATAAATAGCGTATTAAAGACTCTGAGCACTTTTATAATAATACAGTGGTTTGAATGACATTAAAAAACTGAAACACTTCACATTTTACAATATCATAATAGTGGGGAATTGGTTAATAACAATTACACTTTAAAAAAATATAACTTAATAATAATTAGAGGTGTGTATATAGATGTACATAATATACTATATACAAAATATTGTAGTATTTAACGCTCGAGTGTGAAAAATGATTTACGTTTTAACATAATAAATTAAGAAATTTGTATAACACAAAAGTTATCGTAAAATATATTAAGTGTGTAGAAAAATAACAAGGTATTTTAAACATGTAAAACGTGTAAATTCACAAACCTTGTCTCATTTAGAAATGCTTTTTGGTAATTATTTTTAAATGCACCGTGGCTACAATATTTAAGTGGCAAATTATATATTAGTATTGTACCTAAGTTGTAAAGAATAAGTTTTAAGATAATATCTATTGTTATATAATTATAAATAAAAACAATAATTTACTATTAATAGATTAAATTATTTATTACCTATAATTTAATTTTTTTGATTCAGATAATCATTGAAATATATAAATTGCTATCGATTTTTTTACAACTAGGTAGTAGGTATATTAGGCAGGTACACTGTGCAGTAGATATTATTGATGAAAATTGGTATAGTTGGAGTTTATAACTATTTGAATCTAATTTTAAAATTTTAATGTACAAAATATATATTAAGTATAATAAGTACCAAAAATACAATATATAAATATATATGATTGTAAACTGTATAATAATATAGTTTAAACCGGAAGTTTGAATTGAGGGATATTTAATGTAATAGTGCAAGGATTGAACCATTTAATTTCATTAAGATGGTCATAGCATCATGTATTCAAGTGTAAGTGTATCTATTAAATAATGATTAATTACCGTGTAATAATAATATTATGAACATTTTATAATCATCCGTAGTTTGTGGTAATGGTACTTATGTCTGAAAATTAAAATCAATAATTAATAAAGTTAAAGTACCATGTCTAAGAGGTATAACTGAAGGTTTAAAAAGTGAGTGATAGTCGACGGATACTACTTATAAGTCGCTTCTGAATCTGCAGAAGAGGATAGAGCAAAAAAGTGTGTAGTAAGATAAAATATAACTGCTTGTGCAGTTTTGTCTACTTCTCCGAGGCAACTGTAATCTTCTTGGGTAGTTCTATCTCTGGGTGAATGGAGTTTTTGAGCGTTGCAACACGAGGGGATGGTCTTACCTTTTTACATAAAACACGATGAACTATAGCCTATAGGTGTCGTCCTTGAAATAAAATTGGTAATGTTACAAATAAATAAGTTAGGAAAGCTCACTTCTACGAGCGTGCCAAAATTCCCGGTTTCTAAACGTATTTTAATACAATAGAATAAATTATGATTCCAAATAATTAATTTAAAAAGAATTTGGAAACCTTTATATTTTAGTATCTATTTTTAATATTTGCCAGTATGAATCTATATTAAATACTCATATTTTGATATTATTTAATACTGACTGGTATGTATTTACTTTTAATAGAACAGTAAATTAAAACTTAATACAAACAATCATTAAATAATAACATTGGTGTATAGACTTTTAAATAAAACATAATAGGTACCTATAGATGGCTACACACGTACCTATACCTACGTAATATGAATACGTATTACTCTGCAGCGTAATAATAAGGTATAGATATTAATACAATAATAAGAAATAATTATAATATAAGCAAAATAATTAAATATATTATATATATATAAATATAATATGTGGTACCGTCAACGATTCACTATAAAATATAATAAAGCAAATACCTAGCCAATATCATTAATTCCTAACACGATATTGTCGATGCCTCATTAACAGACAATACACAGGCAATGTTGTAAAAATCAAATATTTTTTTTAATATGTTTATAACTATGACTACGGAATTTATTACTTTAATTTTACCTACTGGTAAATAATGATATCATTTTTACAACAAAATGTTTATATTATGGGTTAAAAATTTAAATGACGCTGCATATTGCACAGACAATTTGATCGATAATAAGGTATCTTATGTGTTATGCAATATGCAATGTGTTATATAGTACGCGTGCGTACTGCGTGGGTACAAATATTATAGCTAACAAATAAGTTGTCCGTTATCTTAGTTTATATTGTATACTATTACTAAATAGATATATCCGATGGTCGACTATATTTACTCAATACTGTACGATCGTCGACATAAAGCCCGAAAGTATGTTATTACTATAGTACAACTATTAATTAGATAAATCAATTTTACAACGCAGACATGTTTCTAATCCAACAAGCAAACTTAAATATTCATTTTTATCAGTTATGGCTGAAAAAGGCAGGAACTATCGTATCATTACATAGAAAACATCGCTAAACATTGCTAAATGCATCATTGCCTGAAAATAATGGGTATTTACATATACGCAAGTGCACAGACACTGGTTCAGGCCTTCAGGAGCAGCATGCGATTAAATACGGTCCATTTTCCCATAGTATATTTTAAAAATAAAGCTATATTGCCGTACGTTTTTGAAATAGCCAATATTAGGTCACACAAATGTACACTAACTATATTGGCGTAGAGAAAAAATGCAAAATTGATTTTTGTTCATAACTTTAGAAACGTTTCTACATATTTTCTAAAAAATGTATAAAAATTGTTTTAAACTATAAATTATAATATACATTGTTTATACTTTACATAAATATGATTTTATGGAAGTAAAATTTATTGCGACCTATATTACAAAATTCATATTTAAATATTTGGTGGCTGCGACTACCCGAAAAAAAGTTCAGCATATGCTGCATCTACTGTCCCCGTGCGAACGCCTACATTTAAGTATTTCCTACTCAATATCGTATACAGTTAAATTTTATCAGAAATATCGTTATTCACTATTCATTAAAGTTAATTCGGTAGCATATATATATATTGAGAATGTAATCTAGAAAATACCATAATATTAAGTTTAGATAAATTTAAATAGGACTGAAGTGAGGATTTACGTCATATTCTACTGTAGTATTTAAAGTCTTTATTTAAAAGTGAACAGATTTTTATCATGTTTTTCTTTAAAGTACCGTACAGCGGTGTATAGGTGTTACTTGCGTCCCAGAATTAATTTAATAAGTAAGTAGTAAATTGTTAATGTCAAAAACAGATTACCTACTTGTGTCCCAGTGTATCTTTTTTTTAACCTAGTTGCATTCCAAATACATACTAAAAAATCGATTGTACTTCGTTAATATGCGATCATACAATATATCCATATTTTTGCATAGACTCATAGCAGTACTAACTATATATTACAGTTATATAGAGAAATATAGACATATTCCCGTTAAAGTAGGTACCTATGTATTTTTAACTTATTTAGAAATAATAGTTAATAATATGTCACAGCGACACTGCATGTGACTGACGTGGTGTAAGACTATATAGTGACGTCTACAATGTCAATCTTATCTAATGACTGAAATATTTATGTTGTGGTTACAGTAAGCTTACAAAAACCAATTTGTTTAATTGATTAACTCTCAAACGTAGTATTAATGTATAAAATACTTACAATAACTACTTTACCTATACTCTGTCCAAGTTAAGAAACGTAGTCGGCGATCGACCGGCGACTTGTGCTCAAAGACGTGGCAATACTACACAGCAGGTATACAGATAATTAACTGGGTCAGTGGCGGATCCAGGGGGATGGCAAAGGGGGTATATGCCCCCCCTAATCGCCGTAGTTTTCCTTTGTTTTACACTGTGTTTAGCCAATTTTGGAACTTTTTATTTTTTTGCCCCCCCCATGTCCCTCCCAAAATTAAGCCCTGGATCCGCCACTGGACTGGGTGGGGTGTAAACCGGAGTTTTCCTGACTGAGGCTTGACGAAAATTGATCGTTATCGATTACGTTTCTTAACTTGAACAGAGTATAGTTAACGTATTTATTTTACACTTGACTATACTTACTGTTCTTTAATTTATAAATTAACTTGTTATTTCATAGAATATCGCTAATCTAAACTTTAACTGCTTACATATATATATTGTAAGCATGGTGTTTACTGTTATTAATAAATTAATAATAACTCACGATTTATATAGATTATTAGATTTAGTGATAGGATAGCATTGATAATAATGCGGATATAGCCAACTTTCGTCCCCGAAATGAGACTCAAGTTACCTGGCGAATTTACTATACCTATACAATATAGGTACCTTTTTTTGGGATGTAAGTATGCAGATGCTCAGCCTCTAATAGCATTGATTAACATAATAATGTATAAGCAATTCTTATAGGTATACTATATATTTAATATAATAGTATCTATGTATATGATATTATATATAGGTATAGGGTAAAGTTATGACTTATATTATTATTAAATGCGTTTTACTAAATTTTACTTATTTAATGAGTTACTTACCAACTATAACTGCTTATAATATCATTTTCTCATAATATATATTATTAAAATTTTATGATATATTTGAGAATTAAATCTAAATCAGAGAAATTTTATTATTTAACCAATTTTGCGTAAAAATTCCCGTTTCCCCTTAATTTTTCTTTTCTTTTTCCATAATTTTTCGAAAACTATTAGGAATTTTTTATTTTTGACAAATTTTATGTCAATTATACATTTGTTGATTAAATCAACTTCAAAATGTCAATTTACCTGCAATAAGTTATAGTAACATACAGTTAAATTTACATAAACATTTTTTCAAAACAAAAATAACAGAACAGAGATAATAATGATAATAAAACTAGCTTGTTTATCCTTGGTTTAGTGAAATAGAAAAGTGTAACCCAATGGATTTAAATGATTTAATATGCATTATATTTTGTTTCATGGTACGCGCATATAAATCTGAAATGTATTATTGTTTTTATTATCTGGTAGTCGGTAGACACCTCCTATATATAATATATTTTTGTATATGTACCTATATATAAACACGAGTGAATTCAAACTGTTTGATTATATAAAATATAAATGCCTGTACGTATTACGTAAACTATATATAGTTAGGTAATCTTAAAAACACCAAGTTACACTTTGGGGGGTTTATTATGACAAGACCCGGCCGTGTATAATAAAACTATTGTAAACTGCAAGCGTTTACATTGAGTATTGCCCTTGTTTCGTTTAAGACTATTATCGCAGGAGCAGGGCAGTGGGCACCCTATAATTCAGTCATACTTCGAGGTTTACAGCCAACGGTGGGCGGTAGGTAGGTACATGAATATAGTATACCTTGATTTCCTCGACTTCACCACTAGCTCTCTTAAAATGTATTAATAACATTGATGTAAATTGTAAGTATGAATATTGCATAATATTATTATGATTTCATTTTGTTTATAGTAGGTACGTATCTATATAATTTGTTAGATCTAGGATATCTAGGTGGGTAGGTACCTATAACGTTCAGAGACCAATCGAATTTCTGTGATGACCTAAACATTTATCACAATTTGAATATACAGGTAATATTTTTTTAAAAATAATATACCCATGTATACCAAATTTTTATTTACAAACCATTAACTATGCAATATAGTTAATATTATAATGCATATAGTTACAGGACCGTTGACGTGCGCCAGTTGAGTGTTGTTGACCTACTTATTATATTATATAGGTAGGTACAGCGGAACAACTTAAAACATCAAAATGTATTTATTATAATATATAACGTTTCACCTTAATAGTATATAGCACTTAATCATGCAATATATCCTTAACACTGGACAACGTATGTGTAATAGGTTAAACACAATCATAAAGAATAAATTGAAAGAATCACTAGTTAAAAAAACAGAGTAAAAACCATACAAGTATAAAACTGATATATTTACAATTGTATGACATATAGTTAGGTAGAGCATAAATTAATACAATACATTTTAAAACTTTATTAATTATAAAAGTAGAATAGTGCAGATAAATATCTTTTCAATTGTTTCTATTCCAAAAATCCTTATATCTAGGGACCTACCCACAATTTCTAAATTTATATAACAATCAAATCCTGTAAAATGTAAAATTATTAGTTTTTCCTAGAATTCGTTAATTCACCTACAACTTCTAGACAATTTCAATTAAGGAAGTAATTAGTAATTACTATACTTCGCGTGCTTGAAGACCTACAAAACAAATGGCGGCTCACGGCTCACGACATTTTATAAATCAATACAAATGGGTTGTTTTCGTAGTGTGAAATTAACAGTTAACACAAATAATGTATTGCATATTCATATATATCCATTTAAAATTATATATACACTTGGAAAGTAATGGTTTTAAAATCTTTGAATATGATGTATAGTAACAGGTTTGTATATTATCGATATTTGTATTATTTCATTAATAATAATTAATAATTATTATTAAACATATGTAAAAACTTAATCAATACATTTAAAAAATATTTTTCTTATTTTTTTGATTAGTAATTAAACACAATTAAAGTCTTAAAATAAAAATGTGGTTAAAGATTAAATTTAAATAAACTAAATACATGGCGCTTAGACTTTTAAGCTTCAAACACATAATATATACTTATAATATGCATATATAAGCTAAATGTCAACCTATAGGCATATACACTACACACACAACTTGATTTATATATAATATATATATGTATTTTTTTTCTCTCTCTCTCCTTTTCCCTTTAATACTCAAGTAACTATCTTATATTTCAAATGTAATTGGAATTTTTTCCATAATAAACAATATTATTATTATTATATTATAAAATAATGCTAAACCATAGGCTACTATAATATGCATATTGCATATAAATACATATATATATATACAGGGTGATTGATTAAGCGTAAAACACTCATTATCTCAAAAAGTATTCACTTTTTTCAAATTTTTTTTTTTTCAAAATTTTAGATTTACGCTGTTCTAGAATTATATAATAATTTAATATTTTTCACCCTTATATTTATTAGGTAAACCACCATCAACTTTTGATTTTCAAATGGCAACCCATACTAAAAATTTCATAATTTAGTAAGGCTTTTTTTTTTATGAATTATCACGTTTAAATTTTCATTTTCGTTAATCCGTTGACGAGATATAACTCCTCAAAGTTGGGGTGTTTTGGGAGGTGTTTGTGTGTAAATGCGTTATACCTAGTCAGTACTGCGGACCGCAGTAATTGGGGTTTTGTGCTCCGTCGTAAAAAATAATAAACTTTTAAAATCAATTCAGTAAGTACGATAGTTAAGCCTAAGTTTTGCCCCAAAATACCCCATTATGTTGCACAATTCTACCCCACGCTAATAGTGCCACTGGTCATGATATTATTGATATACTTATCGCTTATAAAGACCAGAAGTTACTAGTAATAAATTCGATACCGAAGATATGGTGATAAATGATTATCAGTGTACCTACTTCCGACAATAACTTTTATTGTTATACATACATACCGTCCCCACTACATCCGTCCTTCAAGGCACCTAGTTCAAGATTACAACCACGGCTATAGATACTATATCTATAGCCGTGATTACAACTATACATTCTTATTTTGATCAGCTGTTATGTTTAATGTTCAGTTGTTCTAAGGTTGTAATGATAACAACCTTGTGATATGAACTCGGCTGTTAACACGTTTTTCTAGTACGGGAAACAACATAGATAATAATTAATACATGGATAGGACGTGAATTTATGTTACCGCAATGGTTTTATTCGGTTATAGCTTGTGGTAGCTGATTACGCCAAAAAAATACTATTATCAACTGATAACCCACAGATAATCTGTATTATCTATGTTGATAACGTGGTTTAAGCATAAACCACTACAACTACCATAATATTATCGGTGTTATTTGTTTGATACTTTTAGATATTAAATACTACAATCAAGCTGATTTTTTTTATATAAAATATAAATTATAGTAATCATTCAAAAGTATAGAAAACTGTGCTTAGGCGACACTTAAATTGATTTAAAGTAACACTTATATGATTGTGCATACGAGTACCTAACAATATAATAAAGTTGCAGTGTATGCATATGAAATAATAAATAATAATTTACAAGATGTTATGAACAAGCTGTACAAAGGAAATTAATAATATTTAATATAATATACAGACTGTTTCTGCTTTTTTACCCCATCTAACAACACTAATAACATTCATTAACTTAATGATCATCCATCAAGTTTTTATCATTTAAATAAAATACTAATGCTATAAAAATACTAGTTAGTTCATATTTATTTAATCGTTGTCCACTCAATTTACAATTCTGAATAAAACTATACTAACACATTTAAATAATATTTTGAACAGGTAAATATTACATTACCTATGATAAATAAATTGGCTCTGAACTAATTTTATTCATGACAATTGTCACACATTTTATAACAATTTTCAGTGACGCCGAACCCTATAATAAATATTCAACTAGCTATTTTAACTTATATTGGTGATTGGTAAGTGCGTAAAAATAATGATTTATATTTTGTGCGTATTAATTAGTGATGGGAATAATCGAATGATTAGTAGGTAATCGATACATTTTATAATCGAATGAATCATTTGAATGAATTTTTCACTCGAATGATACAATAATCTAATGCTTTTTACCTCACTAGTCACTACCCTATACTACTGACTACTTTATACTTTTATAGTATTGGTTTTATAAATATAGCCAATAGTCATTACTCATTGGTATAGAATTTACTATTTAGTGTACCTAATGGCTAATACCTATATCAATAAATAATAATACAATTAGGTAATACTCAGTTGGAGTGTATTTACCTATAAATTATAATTATTTTTATCTAAAAATAAATTATAAATTCCCTTATTTGGACAGAAAATCTATAAGATTATTTTATTATTCGAACAATTTTTAAAATAATCGAATGATTCGATTATTTCATTTGATTATTCCCATCATAGTATTAATTATCTTAATGCTAATTTTAGGACTTCAGCGTCACTGTTAATATTATGAACCATTATAAAATTGTACTTTCATTTATCAGCCCAGGACTATGAAAAATCTATTCCAAAATGATGATACAGTTAAATCAAAATTGTCGTTTTGCAGTTTTGCAAAATATGAGTAAAGATATAACATGTATTCAAAAAATTGAAACCAACTTTCCAATAACCCCAGACTTAAAACAAAAGTAAATTTTTAAAATGCTGTTAATAATATTTTAACTCGAATTTAGTACAAATTACTATTTAATGACAACACCAATCATTGACAGAAAAAATTTATATTGAGCAATTACTTAGTAGTCATTTATATAATATGTATATAATAATTAATCACATACCTACTTACTATTTTTTTAATTTTTTATTTGCTTTACGCAATTTACACAATATGTGTAGGTATGTGTATTAAACACAACATACATTTATCTTTTAAGTTGTAATGATTGATGTAGTCACCTCACTTAAATTAATTATAAAATAAAATACAAATTATAAAACATTAACACTAGCAAAATTTTTAGTTTTCAATAAATATCATTGGTTATGTGCAGTTATAGTTGTCCAAATAGATTTTTTCCACTTCTTGCAATTATTAACTTGATAACACCTAAAAAATGTATTTGTCATTATAATAATTACATAATATTACAGTTAAACAAATTAATACTTACTTAATTTATTTTGTAGTCATATTTAAATCCAATATGTGAAGCAATATTTTATTTTTCACTGTTACCAAAATATTATTGGTATTTTTAAATGTAATGGAAATAGTCTGTAGTATGAATATCATTTTAACATTGAGGATATTCCAACTTGTATGTGATAGTAAATTTCACTATGGCATATTCAAATTCTGATTTGGAATCATAATATATTATGTGTAAGTTATAATGTGCAGTTAGTCCTCATAAATTTTTTTCCACTTCTTTGCAATTATTAACTTGATTATCTAAAAAATTGGTTTGTCATTATAATAATTAAATAATATTACAGTTAAACAAATGTATACTTACTTAATTTATTTTGTAGTCATATTTAAATCCAATATGTGAAGCAATATTTTATTTTTCACTGTTACCAAAATATTATTGGTATTTTTAAATGTAATTGGAAATAGTCTGTAGTATGAATATCATTTTAACATAGAGGATCTTCCAAATTATATGTGATAGTAGATTTCACTATGGTATATTCAAATTGCGATTTGGAATCATAATATATTATATGTGTGAATCATTTTATAATCACTTTTGTTATGAATTAACATTATGTGTAGTTTGTATGTTTGTAGTGAATATAAATAATCTAGGACTATCTATGTGCCAAATTGAAATAACGAAACAACAAAACTCAATAACTGGCTGAAACATCTTAGTTGTTAGTAATATTTCTATGTAGTGCTATGCTACTTGATTATATAACAAGGCATTTACTATCCACTAGGTAATAGCGAACCATATGCTATACATTTAAACAATAATTGTAGATGTATAAATGATTAAACTGAAATCAAAATGTTTTAACTTAATGATATATTGTATTATTTATTTAATTGAAGAAACTACTAACTAGTAAAACTTACCAACAAATTGTACATAATATTATTTATATTATGTACCGACTCGCCAAGTATCCAATTGTCATGTGATTTAACAATTTAGGTACTTTCTTATTTGATTAAATTATTAAATAAAATACAATATGTGGTAAATAAGAAAACATATATTCAAGAACTTTGTATAATGTATATATTAAACTTGAACTTTATTATAACATAATAAGTGCATTATTAAAATTTAAACACTTAAAAATGATAAATATTAAAAGTAAAACTTTATTAACATTAACGACTCGATTCGAGCCAATTCAATAATTATTCAATCTTATAATCACATCGTGCTTATAATCTTATAAGTTTATAACATAACCGTTTATCGGATATTCAACGTATGGCCATGTGCTTCACGATAACCAAGTATTGGGTATACTCCATATCATGTAACCATGAACAATGATATCTGTAATCGTGCACAGAACAATACAAATAACAGCTGATGTGAAAATACCTAATACAGTTATTAATAGTCTTATAATATGATATGAAAATACGTCATTGTAGTGAGTAGGTACAAAGATTATCATTTATCACCGATATACCTTGTGGTTGAGCAATATCGAATTTATTACTTATAGCTTCTGGTCTTTGTAACTGATAAGTATTATTATGACCAGTGCCGCAAAACACCTTCAATGGGGTGATCTACATAATAAATGCGAAACCTGATAAATCGGCATTATAAAATACATTTAGGGGCCCAACTTACGTTTACAGTAGGTACTTACTGAATTGATCTGAATAATGTAATATTTTTACCCTAGCGCATACAAATTCTAATTTTCGCGGTAGGTATAAGTGTATAACACATTTACACACAAACACCTCCCAAAACACCCCAACTTTGAGGAGTTATATCTCGTCAACGGATTAACGAAAAATGAAAATTTAAACGTGATAATTCATAAGAAAAAAGCTTTACTAAATTATGAAATTTTTAGTATGGGTTGCTATTTGAAAATCAAAAGTTGATGGTGGTTTTCCTTATAAATATAAGGGTGAAAAATATTAAAAAATTATATAATTCTAGATCAGCGTAAATCTAAAATTTTGAAAAAAAAAAAATTTGAAAAAAGTGAATACTTTTTGAGATAATGAGTGTTTTACGCTTAATCAATCACCCTGTATATATATTATGTGTGTATGTATAGGCATAATTTAGCCTATATATATATATATAAATTGAAAATGTTAACTCCGTTAAAGGACCACTTGGGTTTAAAATTAAGTGCTATTTTGATTTTTATAGAGGACACTTTTGGAGTATCTATTAAAAATGCTCAGATACTGTTTATAGTAGTGCACATTTGACTGACGCTTATAGTTTTATACTGTACTTCAGTTTTTTGAAAAACTTAAGTTCCCTATACTATTAAATATTAAAGGTTATTGTATTTTTCAGTTTATAATATTATCTTCATTGCTCAATGATTTGACCATTGGTTATAACTTTATAAATTCCGTATAGTTTTAATTATTTAATATTTTGTTATGAACTTTTCCCATTTCATTGTCAATAACTCAACAACGTGTACAACACACAAAAAATTCATTTTTATTATTCCTTTAAAAATGGAAAGTTTGTTTAATAAAATCCAGAACTTTTTACGATTTATATGACGGATTTATACCATTTAATTCAAATTTAAGGTAACGAGTAAAATATTAAAATAGTGTTGAATACCTGTATTACAATTTATATACTCGTATATACAATACACAGCGTCCAACTGTGTTTATCCTTGTCAATAACACTTTCTCTTATTTTTAAATGTTTGCACATTGGAATAATGGCTCAATAGGTATATTTATGGTTCATATTCTACTTAATTCTTTGTGTTATTTAAAATTTGTGTATGCCCGATTTAATATAAATATATTTCCTACTAATTTTTAATATCGTAGTAGAGAATGTATAGTATTTAGACATTTAGTCATTGTCTTAGACAGAACCTAGTCAGTGTAGGTTGTATATCCTTATTAGTATAGATACGTGAATAAGTCAATTCAAATATTTTCTACTAAGTGTAAATGCATAATATCATACACGAATCAATGAAAGAATAATAATAATACAATGATTATAGTGTATTACGCGTTATAGTGATTTTATTAATTTACCGTCCTGTACCTATACATTTTTTACTGAACTACATAATACAGCAAAATAGAGGGTAGGTACGTACATAATATGTGGGTATATATTTATACATAGGTATATACTATACATATATATATATTATATAGGTAAACTTTAGACTACCCTATTGCGTGCACATGTATCAAGCACGCACAGTTAGCGAGACAAGAAGTAAAAAAAATACTCGCAGGGTAAAAAAAACCTTAAAATATATGTATAATAGGTACTATTATACAGTGTGATTCACTAATCATGAGCTTTCCCCCTTTTTATCCTTTAATAATGAAAATATTCAAACACTAATTTTTGGAATTTTTATGTTTACCTAAGAATCATATTTTCAAAAAACGAAGATCTTTTTATACAATTTAAGGGGTCTCTTGTGGCCAACTACTTTTTTCAAATCAGACGACTTAACTAATATAGTAATATCTATATTAACATTATATAACAAGTAAAAATTGTCCAAGTATAAGAAATAATGAATCCAATATTACATACATTCTATATTTTTTTTGAAATTATTAGGTTCTATCCTTAATCTTACTCCTTACTCCTTAGTATATACAGCATACATTTTATTAATCCAGAGTCAATTGTACGAACATTTTTCCAAAAAATTATCTGTTTAACAATTTAGAGAAAATAAGGTTGGTTTTCATTTGAAAAAAAAAGTTTGTATCGCCACAAATGTATAGAACACTCCTTAAATATAGAACAAAAAATCTTGATAACTGAAAATATGGTCTTATTATTCCTTAACTGCACCTAAAATTTCAAAAAAATTAGAATTTTAATAAATTCATTATTAAAGGACAAAATGGGGGTGAACATGTTTGGTGAATCATTCTGTATATCTCCTCCTACATTTCAACTATTCGACGAATCATAGTGAATTGTTTGCATATTACCAACGTATGTGTGTCTCGTGTCTGTTGTACACCGTATCCGTAATATTATAACGATATCCATGTACAGACTTGATTCATCGAGAGTGCTCACGTCTTTTTATATTTTAACTATGCATTTATTCAAATTCTGATGTTTGGTATTTTCAAGTACCATTATGGAATACTTTAAAACTATATTACAAAATACATCCTTATTTACTATACATTTTTGAGCATATGATCTTTGAAAATGTTGTTTCATACATAAATCGAAATTATAAATAGTAGTTTCTGAGGTAATGAATTGTATGATATATCAATGCGTAATAGTCCTTATAAGTTATGGTATAATATACGATTTGAATATTATAGAAAATAATTAATATCCACTTAATAATTAAGCTTCTTATTTGAAGAAAAAATTTTTTCACCTCAGGACACTCCTTAAATGTCATAGAAAATCTATGTATTTAAAAATATAGTCTTATGTTATAAGGTAGTACCTAATGAAAAATTCCAAAAATCATACAATTATAGAGAATGCATCATGAGGTTGACCGTGTTTGGGCAGTCACTCCGTATATAAATATTATACTTTACAGAGCTACCTTCCTATACTTACACATCGCATGTATACACACATATACATAATTCAGAGTGCGCTTGAAACACACGAAAAGCGGTGTGTGTATAGTTGCTAGTGCACGCGTTCGCGCCGTTCGACGTAGTCGCTTATTATTAGTGTTGTTTCGACTGTTACTCTTTTCCCCCCCGTTGGACATGACGAGCAACAACAGCAAGCCGTTGAACAGCGTTGGCGGAGGCAGTAAACATGTTCGATCGCATAGTCTGAAAAGCTTTCCGGCAGTTGCCGTGGCGGTTATCGATAATAGGAAACCGCCGGATAACGGTGGCGTGGTGGCTGCCGGGACCGATCCACAAACAACTATGAAAATTTCATCGACGTGGAAACAGGTGTTTATTTTCAATTTTCCGATACTATATTATACGATATAACGTTATAATAGAACGATAAATATTACGGTTTTCTGAATAATATTTTCGTTGATTAGACGAATGGTTACAAATCGCAGGTTATTGATATTTGTAGCACTGAGTAGGTATTACACTACAAGAAAAATCTTTAAACATATTAGTGCGTAGGAGGTGTCAATTTAATTCAAAAACACTTTTGTTCAAATTTTAATTCATCGCATGTAGACTAAACTAGGTAGGTATTATGTAATATTATTTTGAAAATATAGATCATATTGTAATCAGCTTTTATCTTTTTGGAAAAAAAAATAATAATCTATATAAAATGAGACAATTTTAATTATATTTTATTGTACTATTCCATTTATTGCAGTGTGGGTAAATACTTTTAAAAAGTATTGAAAATACGTTACTCGTTACTTCAAATATTTTTATTTAAATTACATTTGCGTTACCTAAAATTATTTTTATCACGTTACATTACTTTTTCATTAATAAAGTAGTCCGTTACAAATAACATTACTTTTTTTTATCATTTTTTTTTAACCATATTCAATTCATATGATTCATTTATTATGTATATATTTTACAATCATAGACCTAGTGATAATAGACCTATATTAGTAATATGTACAAATGTACAATCATCTTACCTATATGGCTATATGACTATTAAGTCATAAATCATAATTAATTTTTATTAAATGTTATTTTTAAACCGAACTCTTTTCTTTTTGCTAATAAAGTGATAACATTTATTCCTGGAATGTTTAGTAATATTGTTAACTATCATCGGAATCAAAAATAAATATAATTGATTTTTAATTTCTCTGGGACATCCTATACCTGTAATACATTCAAAACTATTATTTTAATAACGTGGAAAATAACGCGTTAGTGCGTTGCTTCATAGAAATAACTTTTCAAAAGTAATTTTGTGACAATTGCGTTACTTTAAGTAAAATGTAATGAAATTAATGCTGCGCTGCTGAAAAAGTAATTTCGTTCCAGTAATTTGTAATTTGCGTCACGTTACTACCCAACTGCAGATCTATTGTTCATCGTTTTTATATTAACACATAAATAAAATACTTTTTTTATTCTTGTGACAATATTATATTACTATTTATACATCATATTAAATATCAATTTTAATATTAGTTTTTTAAAAATCTTAAGATAGTTTGACGTACCTACCTAACATAATATGTCCTATATTGTCGGACGTAGCTATGTATAAAAAATGGGTTGTATTAGTTTTTTACACATAAAATAAGTTCATTCATATTAATTGTTAACTGCCTGTCTGCCTATAGTATTATATTCGTGTTTTATAGTCGAAATTAAATAATTTTTTTGATAATATGAAGTATAGTAAGTAAGAAGATTTTTTAAGTTATTTTTTTTTTTATGGTAAAACGTTTAATTTATTATAGTTGTTCCGTGTGGATCAATATTAATTAATTTTTTTTTAAAGTAATATTTTACTATATATTTATATTGCCATTAGTAAATTATTTTTCTATCATAGTAATACGGTAGGTTGACTAATTTTTGACAAATGCCAATCGCATACATTTTATAATAATGATTAGGTATAATATTATTTCATATTATGATATTTCGAGTTGTAATTAACTTATACACCTTATAAAAAAAATAATAATACATATTTTGTAAGAATCTCAAATACATTTTTATTGTACTACTTAAGTCCTAAATATCTTATGATTAATGTGTTTGTGGTTACTGGTTCACTCGTTGGCACCTATAAAAATAACATAATATTAATATTTTATAACATAGTAATATTAACATTATAATTATACATGTATATTGTTTAATGTATAGCATACTTAGTGTATGTACAATATAAGTTATAACAATCGTTAGATGGTTGCATTAATGACATTGTCAGAAACCGAGAATATAATATCATAGATATTTGAATTTGAGGGTCATTAATATAATAAAGCTATTTGAAGCAGATTAAGCATGTCTGAAATCGTTTAAAACTTATTAACATTATAAGATACAACTTGACAGAAATAGATAATATTATTTTATTTATAAAGTATCTAAAAATATGGGGAAATGTAGACGAGTGAACTAAATCAATATCTACCTACGCAAGTACAATATTATGTATCATCGCATAATATAATATAATATGCAACTGAAGCCTAAAATAAAATTATGTAATTTATTTATATTGAAAAATAACATATTAATCGAAAAAGAATTCACTCAAATGCGTCTTTTGTAATCAATGCTTATATAATAGTATTTGAAATATAATATGTTTGTAAATTGTATTATATTCTATCTCTTCGGTAGGTATTTTTTTCCAATTCAATAGCTCATCAACTTGATACAACTCATCAATATGTAACTTACAACAGGCTTTGACCTGATTTATATTTTCTGCACCTTCTTAATTTTTACCTTAATTATCCGTTACCAATACTCAAATAAACTTAATCGGATAAATACATTTAAAAAAAATTTAAGCGTAACATAAATAGGTATACCCATTTTTTAATTACTTGATTAGTTAAATTAAACTAAATTTAATCTAGTTAAATTGTTTTTACAAAATTCTTATTCAGAATTGGTTTTATTTATTTTATCCATAGTAAATCAAAACAAATATTAAATGTTAAGGCATGTGATCGAACTAGAGATCGAACTAAACAACTGTTACGAAGAACTATGTCGTGGAAAAGTAATACGATCATAATGCAGCCCGAAGAACGCAAATCAGAAGAGCCATCCAGTACGTGGGAAATACACGTATGGGGTATGTTTTGTAATAAATTATATTTTTTCTTTGAAAGGACCTTAAACATTTTTTTTAAATAATAGAATGGTCTACCTATTATTATAATGTCCAAATTCTTTGACGCACATGAAGAACTGATACGATATTCATAAATAACTAATAAGCATATAATAATATAGGCAACAACTGCCAAACTGTCCTGTATAATATAATATATACAAACCACAAGGTAAAGGAAACATTTAAATAATATAACATCAGACACCATAGTATTGAGTTTTTAACGTGCGCAAAGCGTATCATTACTATACATTCTGTATAATTTATAATTTATTCAAACTATTGTTTAATTTAGGTCCTAGATGTCCAGATACTATAGAAAATATAAAATAATTTCGTTTAAAATATTCATGTTTATATTCGTAATTTAAAAAAAGTATCAAGAAATTAAACAAATAAACTGATAAGTTACAATAATAGTTACACTAAAAAAATAGGACGTTATTTAATGTGTTCAGTAATATTGAAGCACATGATGAGTATACGTCATATGGTAAACATTTAAAAAAGTGGCTACTATCCTAAAAAAATTATAATATTGACATCATTATTTTTGCTATTTCGGATCACAAAAAAAAATCTATTATATACACAGAATATATTTATAGCTTAAGTGTGTTTTCGGGTACCCCACCCCAGTTGTGTCCTAACAAGTACTAACTAATAGTATTTTTCAAGTTATAAAAATATAAATATTACCTTTTATTTTTGTTTATACTTTTTTAGCATCTTGGATGAAACGTTATGCTAGTGAAGATGAATCAAAAACATTGGATATTCCATTTAAACTATCGCCTTTACAAGAGGAAAAGTTATTGATTTTTTTTAAATATTATTTAGACGGCGATTGCGATGGGTTCGTATTTGAACACGATTTTCATCAGTTTGCTGAGGTATATATAATTGTATAATTTATTAATATATATAATTGTATAATTTATTAATATATATAATTGTATACAATATGACTGTATTAGATAATTGATTGCATTCTATTTTAGTTAATTAATGAAAGTTTAACTGTTTACTGTATAGTCCAGGCTTTAAAGAATAATAATTATAATTTATAAATAATTATTCAATAATGTTCAATTTATTTTTGGTAGATTAATAAATTAATTTGTTTCTCTTCAAATACATTTCCTTTAGCTACCTTGTAGTTTAGTTAACATTGTCAGTAGACAATATTAATATCCATTTATTTAAATGATACCAAAATAATAATTAAGTATAAAATGTTAATTGTTTCTTAGATATTCAGGATTTTGTTGGTTAAAATTTGAATTTTGAATAAATATATCTTTATCATCTTTTGGCTTATAATTAAAACTAACTTATATTATTATTATTCATAAAATATAGAAATTAAGACGTTTTGCTGATTGGTCACCGAATAGTGATGAGTACATAATATTAAAACAAGTTTTAACAGAATTAATTCAAGTATTCATTCAATGTGAAAGCGGCCAAAGTAAGCATGGGACCAAAATTATCTTTATTTATCTCTCTATATTGTTATAACATTGCCCAGTAGGACTTATTGCACTAAAAAAAAAATGGTTTCTACAATATCCAATATATATATAGGGTGTAACAGATAGAACTGACTTTTGGAATAACTTTTGTTCCAATCAATATTTTAAAATTGTTTTTTATATATAATTTATAGCCACTATAGCCACTATAAATTAGCTATAATTTATAGTTATACGTGTAATAAAAAACAGTTATTTTTATTTTTTATATTGAAAATGAAAAGTGAAAAATTTGATTTAAATTGTTTTGAATAAATTCAAAATAGCCAATTTGCGAATCTTATTATAAGAACGATTCGGATGGATTTATCTAAGTCAAGTAGTTTATTTTTTAGAATTTTTTTTGATTAAATTAATTTGGAACGCAATAACTTTTTTAAAAATATCATTTTTGAAATTTGCTAACATGGGTATATTTCTAAAACTATTTAATAATCGTATATTTTTATCAATTTTTGTCAAAGTAGCATCAATCTTTTTTATTTTTTGGTTAGTTTTTCTGTTACACCCTGTATATCTCATATTCTCATCTAACTCTTCTCATTAGATACCATAAATCATTGTTAAAATTATTTAACATGCTCAAAAAATATATTAACGATAGAAAAATTGAATTATTTTGATTCATTATAAATATCAAATGATAAACAGTTCAAATATAAAAATATGGTGTTGCGCTTATGAAAAAATCTGGAAAAAAGGAGTTTAGATACCTGCCTGTTTATTATTAATATAATAATTAATAATATAATATTATTATACATATAGTATAAATTATATGGTATATATATAGTATATATAGTAAATATATTGTATATATTATATGGTATATATAGTATATATAGTATACATATAGTATATAATATCAAACAAGATTATATGTATCAAAAGTGTACAATGGTGGGTTCGGTGGGTCCATTGGGTCACGTAGAAGTGTAGAACTAATTCAAATAGAATGATAATATGGATCCCTTGAGAAACACTGTAAGTCATCTTTGTAAATAATATATAATATACGATATAAAATATAGATACTTCATTATATTTTGGTCGGATAGTTTTAAAATATAATATAAATTAACGTTAATTTTATGATTTGTTCGTTTTAAATTCAGTGTAGGTACAAATTGCTTACGTAACCCCAATTGATCGTATTTACTCTATAAGATCAAACGTTTAAAAATAATAGTTTTTAAAACCATTATATAAGCTTTTTTAAATTATAAATTATTATATACCAACTAGTTTTTTGTAATTCTTAGATGTTTCGTTTACAAGTCTATCAACAGACGACTGGCTTAAAATATGGTGTCAAACATTAAGCAAGTGTACTGTAGCTTCAGACATGCCATTGTGGCTGAAATATTTTCAGAACATATTGTATAAGTCTTTGGATTCAGGTTGTTATGATCATAGTAATATTCGTAATCTTTAAAAGAATAATAGTAATATATTTTAATTTACACAGGTAAAGGCGAAATAGAAAAAGCAAATTTACAAAGATTCTACTGTACGTTTCTCGATTCAAACTGTGAGGAATCTAAACAAGGTGTGATCGATGCGATATACGATTCTCTAACGTCAGTAAGTTATTCACTTTAGTGGAAATGTCTGAATGTCTGATACAATGGTACATAATAACATTAAAATTACCAAAAAAATGCGTTCTGGGTCTATAATTATTTTCCTTGTTAAATGTTATGTGTTAACAGATGCCTAACATAATATTATATAATTAAACCAAACTAATAATTAATAGAATCTAATCTATATTCGCAATAGTTTTATTCAAAAGAAGATTTAAACAATTTATCAATTCGAATCATATACCTGGGAAGGTATATATAGTTATGTCGATGCAGATATGCTGTATACTATTATTTAGCTAGGAAATAGGTAGGTTTTAGTCCGTAGGTATTTAAGAAAAAGTGCTACAGTAGTTATAGGCATCTCTATTTGTTGAGAAATAAATCTTTTATATATAGAAATATAAAATATTGTCCTATCGATTTTCAGGCTGCCAAATTTTAAAGTGTGCCGAAATTTTTCACTTCAGGACCACATGACTATGGAATTGTCAGGATAGGGGCACTAAATAAGTTGTATATTAATCATTATACAAAAGCGTATGAAGATAGATGGTGATTCAATTTTGTTTTGGAATATAAGTTCTATGGAATGGGAACTTGTAAAGTTTATGTTCACTTGTTTACACCATTTCTAATTTTGCTTTTGATTATTGTTTACGTTTTATTTTCGTAAGCAGGAACATTTCTCAATATTTCTCATTTCCTATTCTGAAGAAGAATATTATTCTGGAAAATGTATAAATATAAAGTATACAAAGTACAAATATGATCTGATACTAAACGTACCCAAACATGTTATTCTTATTAGCGTTTAAAGTTTAGTTATATTGAGTGGCAGTAGTACACGGAGAAATATAGGTGCACGCTAATCCACCCATCTAACTTTTTAATCGCCATAGGTAGCCAGGTAGGTACATTATTGTTTCTAATATTTACATTTTACAAGTTACATAGGTAAAATGAATTAACCAAGACCTAAGGGACTCACAACTATTACTAACTTAACTCTACAAATATATATTTTTTTGGTTATCATATTTATTAGCCATTAGGTAATATAGGCACAATATGAGTTTTAAATTTGGGGAAGGGGGCTATTATAATTTACACGTGTATCTATGCCCCAGAGATATATTAATGAGGCATTTTTTTGGTAGGGCAGCCCCTTCCCCAAATTGCGCTATGTACTTAAGTAGTTTTTATTCAAACATAATCATTATTATGTTATTTATTTTTGACTGTAGAATGGAGACTTTAAGCTGGATCACGATATTTGGGGCCAATGTTTTGCGAACTGGTTACTGGGCACCAAACCTAATGGATGTGGTCAATGGTTATTTGGAAAATGTGGTCCAACGCCTGAATTCTTCCCTATCGATTATTCTGCTATGAATTCGACGGTTGATACAAGGGATACTTATTCGCATAAAAGGCGCAGCGATAGACATTCCATTGTGGTCTAAAGAAAACAGTAATAATCAATAGGTACACATTTTTGTTGCCATGTGGACTATGTGTTAAACAGTCCATTAGTGTATATTTTGTATAAAGGAAATATAATCGTCTTGCCGTTTTCACATTTCTAAATGACTACGTTATTTTACTTCCTATAGTAAATAGACAAAAGTGAAAAACCTTTTGACTAAAATCCTTAAGCTACGCCTATGATGATAAGAGGCGAAAAGCCAATTGGCCTATCTTAAGATTTCCGAATCCCTCAATCAGTGAAACACCGAATCATTAATATTTAATACTATTATACTATTCAATATTCATAAGAATATCTCACCAAATACGTACCTATATTCAAGTTATTTAAGAGTTAATTTTAGGTGTATATAGCATTAAGTTATAATTATGATTACAATTTAAAATTAAATGGTCACAGCAGTGGCGTAGCCATGGGGAAGGCTTAGGGGCTATATAGCCCATAGCCTCCCCTCCCATGGGTCGTGATTTTGTATATGTACTATACTAATATTTAGTAGTTTTGTTTTTTGTAAATTAGCATATTGCATCTTATAGATCGTCGTTTCTCTTTATATCTTATATATTTTTAAAAGACAAACTCAAAGATAGTACCTACACTTTATTTCTGAAAATCCGTAAATATATTTTAAATGTTCTACTTTTATTCCTTTTCTCGACTATTTAACGAATCAATGTTAATGAATACTCGACTACGAAATCTAAATTCGTGACCATGAGCCATGAGGTTGGTATATTTGCATATTTTATACATTTAAAATTATTTAAATGCAAAAACATAGTATTTATTTAAAAGTTAACAACAATTACATAGGTACCTAGTTTTTATTTAAACAATTTAATACTCTTGAATATATATTTTATACCAATATATTTATATATATAAAAACGAGTTTATCTATGTAAGTATAGCCGTATAGGCGTAAAAACGCCCGCACTAATTTAAATAAAAGCATGTCACATTTAGATTCATATTTTATTGTGTTTGTGTATCAAGGGTGTCAAAGTGTTATAGCCTATAGGCCACTTTTTATCCCGGAATTCAACCCATAAACTGCCTAATGGGTTCATACTATCAATATGCATTTCATCATTAAAATGATAAAAAACGTAAATACAAAAATTGAATTTTTGTTTGATTATTATTTATTTATTGTTGTCGTAATTGTGTGTAAAAAAATACTGGTGTATGTAAAATATATAATGTAACCATGTAGGTTAATGAATAAATTATAAATTTTAAAGCATGAAACATACACTACCTAGAAACTAGGTAGAAAGCCCTATTTAATTAAAAATAAGTGTAAATTAAAATTTCTAGTTGTATAAAAACAATTAAGTTGACTATTTTGCTACCTACATGCGAAAATAGTGTAATGGCATAATTTCAATGATTTTCAGTATTTTGTATAATTAGATTAGAAAAATAAAGGCCGATATCATTTGCTCAAGATTGTGAATAACACTATTATACTTTTGTCAAAGAAAATTATATAAATACTATTTTTGATATAATGTTTTTTTTCTTGTATTTTATTGGTGGACAACGCTTTGAACCTAATCAGGCGACCGCCGACCGGTCCCTTCAATACAAGGTATCAGTATAGTACATTTCGTAATATTTTTTAGCCTCCCCCCCAAATTTTAGTCCTAGTGTGGGTCAAAGAAGGAAAACAAATAGTGCGCTGACATCCTAACCGACAACTGATCTTTTTATCCTATCCCATAAGTAAAGTTTGTAAACCTATATCAACTGACACCGGTATAGTTTCAGCCAAAGAGTTGAGTGGCCTTTGCAATTCAAGATCCTTACCAATACGTATTCGACATTGTTAACCTAACTATTCTACCTTAACACTTCTTCTTCACCCTTCTCACACAACTATACAGGTTCAGCCAGCCTCTATTCCTGTACCTCCATATCATTGGTATTCAGCCTATCCATCTCTTCTTCAGTGTTCTCACCTCTCACTTTCCCCCTAAATTTACTTCCATTAGTTTCTCTCACTACCTCTTATTATACAGTGACCGAACCACCTCAACCTAGTCTCTCTTGTTTTCACTACATTATATGCCACTCCTACACTACCCTTAATTTATTAATTTCTCATTCTATCCACTTTTGCCTTCACACATCCAACTTAACATTAAAATATCTGCTACACTCACTCTACTAACCAAACCTACCTAACTTTACATTTCTTTTTCATCTTTCCCATTCATACACCAAACAATCTGAAATCCTGTTGACCTCTTTCCTTATCTTTGCCATGTCATACACTTCCTATTCTCCCAGTCTCTAGTTACCTACAAGTCATCGTACTTAATTAAAAGTGAAAATAAGTAAATTCTATTAAAAGAATTACCTACTCACAAAAATGACTTAAAAAATATCATACCTGACCCATTTTATAATTTTTATCACGACTTTATTGCGAGGCACAACGACACGGCGACTTGTCTATGATCTGAGGTACACTCAATACAAAATACACCACGGAGCACCGTATTGTGTAATTGTTCATTTTTTTCCGTTCGAAGTCGAGTATAGTACAGCTAGTGTAATATAACCAAAAAAAACAATTTTTCTATAACAATAATTGCTACGAATAATGCCTGCCTATTATATGAAAAAATAATATGGCTTAACATTTACATCGGCAACGGTTGTTAACGTGTTTTAAAAATATTGTAATAAACATTACCTATTATAATTATTAAACATTATTTTCCGACCATCATACCTGTTCGTTTTGACTTGTCTTATTTTTGAATGGAGATGTATTCGGTTACAATAATATTATTTCTATGTTTCTGCATCTTTTCGGAATCATTGGGTGGGCTCGTGGTTTTGAGTCACGTCCCCCCGAATCCACGGAAGAAGTCCAACCCTGTATCGCAACATTTGGGAGGAATGGAGTATACGACCGCCGATTCAAAATTTCGATCGTCACCGCCATCACCGATCTGCAATTGTTTGCAGGTATCCGAAAACCCTTATCCGTGCGTCGTCGGTTCGCAGATAGCCGGGTGCCGTCCACCGCAGCTCGACGATCCGCAGAAAAACGGATACCGTCCACCCCGCATCAGATGTCCAAAGGAAACCGGATACCGTCCATCGGCGTCAACCAACTGTCCAACGTATGAATGTCCACCTCGACGCACAATGCCTACGTGCCGGACTTGCTGGACTTTACCTCCATGTACCACGTGTCGGACTTCACCATCATGTACCACCTCCCGGACTTTACCACCATGTACCACTTGCCGGACATTACCGGCATGTACTACTTGCCGGACATTACCGGAATGTACCACCTGCCGGCCTACACAGCCTCCTTGTACCAAGTGTCAGACCTTGCCACCTTGCACCAAGTGTCAGACCTCGCCACCTTGCACCAAGTGTCAGACCTTGCCACCTTGCACCAAGTGTCAGACCTTGCCACCTTGCACCAAGCGTCAGACACTTCCACCTTGTACCGCATGCTGAACTCTGACCTCGTGTACTACATGTCGGACAATACGACCTGCCAAGTCGAAATTCCTCAGAGTCTTAACTACACGCCGCCGACGTCAAAAAAAACAATGACTTGAATTATTTACAGAATCGCCATTCTATTTAGCTGCATTAAATATTTAGGTAATAGGTACAATTAAATAAAATAACGATTCTGTAAATAATTCAAATCGTTGTTTTTTTTTTTACGGTGGAGGTGTGTGATTAAGCCACTGAAGAATTTCGACATGTAGGTCGTATTGTCCGACATGTGGTACACGAGGTCAGAGTTCAGCATGCGGTACTAGGTGGAAGTGTCTGACACTGAGGTCGTATTGTGTAGTTTTGTTATTTATAGTGATAGTAAAAAAAATGTTATATATTTAAATATATTATAATGTATATTGTACAATGATTAATTTGTAATATATCTATCTAACTATTATGTGGTTTGTATATTTCTTATTTTTTAAATTTTATTATTTTTATTAGTTGTATCCCTATCTAACGCAAATAAAATTTCTTCACAAGTCACTTATCTACTAGAACTTGACTACCGGAAAAACATTGTAATACTTAATGTTTGTTCATTCGTATTTTAATAGTTTATGCATGGTTTTAATCCTATTACTAATTATAGTAAGCGTGTGTTTACTTTATTTCAACAATTTATAAATACTATACCAATTAATTATAATATATTAATTATTAGTTTTTGAAACAATGTGTTCAATAAATTTAAAATACATGTGATTACAATAAAGCTGCGTTTACCCATGAGCAAAAGCACGGTCGAGCCGTAGTGAGCGCTAGCAAAACATGAGCACTGTGCATATTGTTAAACACTATAAGCGAGCTGACCGGAGCCGTTCTAACTGGCTCAAATTTGTTCACAAGAATTAAATTCAGTTGACAGTGTTGTTCATTACCGACTTAAACGTTGTGCGACTACAGTTTTTTTGCACTCAGTTGCTGATAAGTTTTACCTTAAAACGGCCAATAACGAGCTATTAAAAAAGCATACAATCATCGCAAGCGTGACATTCATAATTTTGAATTCTCTTATAAAAAAAACAAAAAAGACGTTGGTGGATTACTCAATTGTTTAAGAACAGGGACGAGCATGGTGGACTAAATTTAATTAATGATTTGCGGTTTCAAAAAAGTGGATAGTTTGAAAACTTCGTTCTAATGGCTTATTCTGACTTCCAGTATCTGGTGGCATTGATTCGTCCAAAAGTCGAGTTTAGTAATTTATCCACCTACCTCTATATGTAAACAATGAATAAATATAATGATAACTGTTGAATTTGTGGGGACATAATAGTTATCGCATGCGTGAAGGTATGACGTATTACACTATTTGTTTATAAATTATAGTTATTTGTATATAGGTATACGAGTATATATAAGTATATTATTCATAAGTGCGCCCCCGACACGGGATGAGTCGGTATCATAGGCAGTTGACCATTCTTGGTGAACATTTTTTTTAGGCGTACAAGGTTTTACGTGCCTATATGATACCTGTCCTATGGATATTAGGTGAACAATAGAAGTTAGGAAGGTGCCTAGGTATGTTACACTAAATAAATAGTTAACTTTAAATAATGTAAGTATGTAACGTTGGATTTGGAAAAAAAAATTAAAAGTTATAATTATTAAGAATGTATCTTATGACTTATCAGTAAGTTATAACATGCATTTCTATAAATTAAACCAAAACGTAGGTATTTCTATTCAAAATACCTATAAATTATAATTATTCTACATTTCTACAACCGGGGAATGGAAAAACAACGACGGCGTTTGTATTATTCGATCTCGCGTATTTTATACAATTTGAGCTAGAACTAAAATATGCGTCTACGACACTTGGACAGCACATTTTTCGTGTCATTTATTTTAAGTCTAAAAAGAAAATTTAATCAAAAAGATACAAAACAAACTTACTTAAAAATCAACTCTTTCGGTGGTATCCGTGACGTGTGCACTTCGACGACGATGTGGAAACGCTCCAGATACAGATCTGAAAATATTGTGATTTATGAAAAATAAAACCATACGGAACGCAGTATGTTTTTTATTCATGACAGCTGCTTTGCTTACAAACTCTCTCTTACTGCTCTGCAACGACTTTGACTATTGCCATTGAATTTAAATTATAGATATTAATATATTATACTACCTACATAAATATAATGAATCCACAGATAAAATAGAATAATACAAGATTTTATTTAAAGAGTTCCGTATGTTTAGTAACAACTTTTTCATTGAAATTTGAAATTACATATAACCAAAATAGTTTTACAATTTTTAATTTAAATTATAATAGTATAAAATATTACTTATTTCAATTATTATTTTCATTTATTAATTTAATTATTGATTAAGATGGTTCATATTTATAAGTACGACAAGCATATTTTAATAAAAGCATGTTTTTTTGTATGAATCATTAAATAAAATGGTGGTCAAATGTGTATCGCTCTGCTGTACAGTAGGTTACAAGTGGGTCACCGTAATGGATGGTGTTAAATTTGAATTTAATGATATAATATAATTGTATAAGAAAAA
Source organism: Sitobion miscanthi (assembly GCA_008086715.1). Taxonomy (NCBI): domain Eukaryota; kingdom Metazoa; phylum Arthropoda; class Insecta; order Hemiptera; family Aphididae; genus Sitobion; species Sitobion miscanthi. The sequence continues at coordinate 8,363,396 of CM017797.1, forward strand.
CGATTCTGAGTGAAAACGGTCGGTCAGCCTTCTATGATATTACTAAGTATAATATATGATGATATTATTGGGAATAAAGTAATTTATAGAACCTATTTACGTGGAACCTTGTTTTAAATTTTCAATCCTAAACTATAAAAGTTGAACATTTTATACATTTTTAACTACAAAATAATTATTAAATTATAAATTTGAACTTTAAATGCTTATAAAAAAAAATTGTGCCTATGTATTTTTAATATTTTTCTACTGCATTGTAAAAATATATCAGGAGCCTTGTATTAAATTTTCACGCTTTATTTCCCAACAAATAAAATTTTATTGATATTTATAGAAAAAAAAACTAAAAAAATGAAATTGACAATGTCTGTAAACAGCTCAAAAAGAGTCAAAATATCTTCAAAATTGTATGGTGTATAGAAATGAAAATATAAACATTCGGTAAAATATTCATGTATTTACAGTTATTATTGTGTTCCAATCCAAAATCCTCAGACTTATAACCAATTGTCCTCCTTATATCTCTAATCACACTCTTCACACAGATCTCCATATTCCTAAAGTCACTGAAACAGCCAAGCTTTTTTACTCCAAATTCAGAAACCGCCTTCATAACCACACAAACCCTCATGTTAAAAAGTTACTATCCATCTCCATCCCTGGAAATCCTCCTAGAAGACTCAAGCAACAATGGCCTCGAGATCTTATAAATTAAAATCATAAATCATAAAATCATAAATAAATGTAAATTCACGCCGAAGTGCCTTCGTTGGTTGGTTCTTCCCTCAAAATATTCAAGATCATAAATATAATTTAAAAATAACCATCACTTATGCTTATTGTACTTTTTTTTTTTATGTACAGATTGTATAGTTTCTAGATTAAAAATAATAAAAAAAAAAATTTACAGTTATTCGTTTTTGAATAACAACAAAATAACAAAACCACTACATGAGAAATCGAGTGTAGAAAAAATAGTGTATACCTATTGTAAAAATATCTGAAAAACACCGATAAAACCGCCCATTATTACTTTTCTAATAAAACCCATTGCGTTTTCGGGTTTATTGGAGTTTTATTTTGATAAATATAAATTTTGGTTTGGTTTTTTCAATGATAAAAAAAAATACTGATAATTTGATGTTTCTACAGTTGTTTTTTTTTAGTAACTAAGATTTTTACACAAAACCAATTATCAAATGTTTGTTTATTTTTGCGAACATTATTGAAAACTATTGCAAATTTTTACTTTTGACCTTTTGAACTTTTGAAATCGATTTTGGTTTTTGGCATAACTCTAAAACAAATGACCATAGGTACATGACAATTTGACTGAATGTTTATATTAGCAATTTCTATACACCATAAAATTTTGAAAATAATTTGACTCTTTTTGAGCTGTTTACGGACATTGTCAGTTTCCATTTTTTTTAGTTTTCTTTTCTATAAATATCAATAAAATTGTATTTATTGGGTAAAAAAGAGTGAAAATTTTATATAAGGCTCCTGATATATCGTTATAATGGCTGTTGAAAAATATTAAAAATACATTGGCACAATTTTTTTTTATAAGCGTTTAAAGTTCATATTTTGACAACATTTATCAAATTTATAATTTAATAATTATTTTGTGGTTAAAGATTAATAAAATGTTCAACTTTTATAGCTAAAGATTGAAAATTGAAAACAAGGTTCCACGAAATAGGTTATTTATAAATTACTTTATTCACAATAATATCATCAAATATATTTATGTCATGATCTTGAACATTTTTCAGTTAGAAATTCATAAAAGTTTTTCTTTTTATAGCTAAAATTAAAAATTGTTCTACCTTTAACAAAAAAAATGTTTACTGGAAAATTACTCTATAGCTGTAAATATTTTCGATTTTTATTATTTTTTCTTTAGTTCTGAAATTGTATTATGTATACAAGTATGCTAGGATGACATAATGTCTTTTCTCAGAATCTGCAATAGTTTGTCATTGAATTCAAATAAAACATATACATTACAATGACATACTCCAAAACTACTGTACAGCGGAGCGGTACTCACTTGTCAACCTTTTTTAGATTGTTTTTATCAATAAAATATTATCAAACATAATCAACTTATTATGTATAAAATATTAAGATTATATAATGTTCAATTGTTAATGGTGATAAATTATAATTATTGTATAATGTATTCATTTGAGTATAATATATTAATATTAGGGATAGGTACCTAATACAGCCATAATATATACCAATCAGTATATGATGTTTCTTTGGGATTAAAATTGTGTGAAGCACAGATTTGTAAGATAGCATTAAAAAACATATTAATTCATGTAATGTATTAAATTATTTAATTACTCCATGGAATTATAGAATTTATTCAGTAATTTTTTGATTTTACAAAGTTTACTCAGTGTTTGGTTTAATATTCTAATATTTTTAACTGGTCATTAGTAATAACTTTTGCAATTAATATTTGAATATAATATATTATAATAACACTACAAAACGAAAAACAATCATAATTACAAGTAATTAATAATAATTATTAAAAATAATGAAATGAATAATATATTATCTATAGTTATAAAAATAAATTTTGTGAGTAGTTACAGAAAAAATTTTGTACATTCTTAAAAAATAATAATTAACATACATAATAATTTTAATAAAAACTATTTTAACTATTTTAAACTTTAATCTGTTTAATAATTTTAATTATGAAATGATGACAATCTAAAGTTTAAGTCATTGTATAAAAAAATTTCATCATGTTTGGGTATAAACTATCATGTTAAACTAAAAATACGTTTTAACATTCAAATAAATCATTTTATTATTTTGTTATTTACATAACTGAAATATGTTTACGTTTTGCTAGTTTTATTTGTATTTTCAAATCAAGTATGGCCTCTCGTTCTTCTTCTATACTTTTAAATAAGTTCGTTTTCTGGAACTTATAATAAGGCACATAAGTAAATTATTTAATATCATTCAAAATATATACTTACTTGCAGCATTTTATATTCACTTAACAATTCACTGTTATCAACTGTTGTTTCGTCAATCGGATACATAAAATATTCTCTATATAAATAATAAACATTATTTAATAAATCGATAAAAATATTTAGTCTAATAGATATATTAGAATATTCAATTGAATACTATACATGTTAAGGTATTCTTTTTAGGTACTGAGCACTATACTGAAAACCAGATATATGCCAAATATAAATATAAATACCTAGCATTAACAATTATTCCAACTGATGCCAACTTAGTTTGCAACCGATCAATTTCACATTTTTCTTGAACTATATAATCTTTTAAGTTCGCAATGAGTGACATTAATTCTTCAGATTCATACTGTAAAACTAATTCTTCATTATCACTATCTAAAAGTTAATTTGTATGATTACAACAAAAACTTAATTTATCTACAGATCAAAAATATAAGCTTGATAGTAAATTCTCTTTATTACCTGAAGTTGTTGTTTGTATCTCTTCATCAACTAATGAACTCTCACAGTTTGATATGTTAACAGTATCACTTGTTATGGACACTACTTCAGCTTTGCCTGATACACTGTTATTAGAGTTTTTTCTGTTTAGTGCTGTCTGAGTTCCAACTTCTTCAAACTTTCCATTTATCTGGTCTTCTACTTTGGTCTTTTCTTTTGAAACTTTGTGGTTATCTTTTTCCAATACTTTAAGTTTTCTTTTCAATTGTGTAATGATTCTTTGTACATCCCACAACTCTTCTTCCTTAGTTTTACACACAAAGCCAGCATTCATTTCACGGTGTATGTATCCAAGGAGTGATTCTTGTTTTTTTAATTCAATGGTCATTTCTTCTTTACCAGATGGCAAATAAGGGCTTGCACATCTTAAAGGTGGTATATATTTGTGTAAAATGGCACAAGGAAACAAGTAATTTTTGTTTGTGACAAGGAATGAGAATAACTTTTGGGACATTTGAAGAACAGGACATAGAACACAACCAAAGTTTGTAGTGTTCATTTTAGTATATTTTTCCTAATAACAAATAAAAAAATCAGTATTATACTATTAAATATTATGTCATTAACTTACATTTTCTATGATACTAGTAAAATGAACTATTAACCATGTGAGTGTATGCTTATTGCATAGTGGAAGTTCTGAAATTAACAACTTTGCTAATTCATTATTTTGTGTTTCAGCAGCATCTTCAAATTTTGATAATAAATCTGGTGTCAATATAGGATCAGGAAGTTCTCTATAAATTGGTTTTTAATAATCATATTTTTACAAAATATATAAGAATTAAAACACAATACCTTAAATATTGTTTCAATAGACTCGTGACAACAGCTAAATCATAATCAGCCAAATTGACAGATTGCCGTCTATTATACTGAATTTTAAGGCTTTGTACTTTAGATTTCACTCCAGGTACTTTATATACACCATCAGTACATAAACCTAAAATTAAAAAAAATTGATAATTACACATGGTTAGAGCAGGGTTTATAACATGGTTAGAGCGCTGTTTAAAAATCAAAATTGTTGTTTTTGTGTTTTTTAAATCCAATAATATTGGTTTAGGTTTATAATAAATAATTATATATAATTTTATTAAATTCGGGTAGAAAATAATGTATGTACTATGTAACTATATAATTTTTAGATTCCTAGCAGAGCTATGAAAAATATTGGTGTTACAATCATGTGTGTTTTTTATTTTTATTATTTTTCTGTGTCATCGCCTTTAAGTAAGGACAGTAAAAATGCTTGGATTTTCTTTAAGAGTATTTTTTTGGATAGGAAAGTGAATATTGTTTGTACTTTGGAGGGTCAAAAGTAAAAAATCCCCAGCAGTTTTTAAAAGCATCGGGAAAACAAGAAAAAATGGGAATTCTTAAGTTATATGTTTATTTTACCAATTCCTATACTTGATAAAATATTTTGACTCATTTTGAGCTGTTTAAGACATTAAAATTTTTTTTTATTTAAATGTAAACAAGGCTCCTGATATATTGTTACAATAGCAGTTGAATAATATTAAAAAAAACACAGGTACAAATTTTATAAGCATTTAAAGTAAACAATTTATAAAATGTTCAACTTTTATAGCCAAGTATTGTAAATTTATATTACAAGGTTCCACATAAATAGGTAAATAAATTTCTTTATTCACAATAATATTATAAAATATACTTAGTAATATATCATAAGCTGACGTTTAGGTTAGGTTATTTTAACCTAACTGTCTTCGCTTAGAATTGTTTTTCGTATACAATCATATATCTCTGTGAATTCAAAATTTGCACTATCCATTACACTATTACAGTGACCCACTTGTAACCTTCTATGCAGCAGACTTTATGTAGTTAGTAGTTGGGAATGTATAAGGATAAATATTGTAAAACTCAAAATTATAGATGCTTACCATGCATTTGTACATAGTCAATACAATTTCTCATAACTAATGGTAAGTGTATATCGTCATGGCACGGATTTCGTTCAAATGATATTTCTAATGGAACTCCAAAAACAGGTGATCTTCTATATATTAAAACAGTTTATAGATGTTTTTTAAATTTGTTAGTTTATAAAATAAACTTATATTAATTACCGTATAAAGAACCTATGTCAACAGAATCTTTTCCTTCAGATCCTTTTTGTTTCTTTTTTTCTTTTATTTTACTTTTGGGTTTATCTTTCTTTTTGTCTTTATCTCCATCTTTTTTCTTTTCCTTAGGTATGTCTTTAGAATCTTTATCTTTGAGCTTCTCATGCTTCTCTTTTTTTATAGGAAATTTAAAGGGTTTTATCTTTTTTATTTTTGATGGACTTCTGTAATATATTATTATTAATAATTTACATAGGTGATAGTTACATCAGATATTATTCTATTGTCTATTAATTTCATTAATTTGAATAAATATTTATAAAAATGACTTAAAAGTAACTTACAATAAGAAGTAAGAATATTTGATTTATATTCAAGTTTTTAAATTTTTAAATGAAAGTTGTTAGAATTGAAAAAAACATTGATCATAATGCACTATCGCCACTAAGCTTTAATTTCTCAATCATAAGTATTTTAACCATACTTACTTTGCATCAGGCTCTTCTTCCGGAGAACTTTCACCTTCAAGCGCTGCATAACCACGGTCTTTTTTTTCTTTGCGTTTACCTGTAGCCATTAAAATTATAACATTACTGCTAGTTATTGGTACCAAGCTTAAATTAAAGTATGAAAGATATTTATATAGTTTCCAGTACCATCAGAGTCTTTATGTCCAATTTCTGTGGACGCATATAATCCTGGGAAATCCTTCTCGACGTCCGGGCTATCAAAATCCATAGCTTCTCCCAGAAGTAATTAATCGTACTCTAAACTCTTAAAACTGCGATGGACTGGGTGCAGCGGGCTAAGCAAGTTGTGACTTATCAAAACGAAGAGAACTTAGAGATCGTTAAGTTGCACTAAGTTCTACAAAGTTTCAACAGAACAGGCGTCAGGCAGATTAGGCAGAACGGCAGAATAGCAGATCGCAGATGATTGCGTTATCAACACTGCCGTAAACACTAATATTGTAAAATTCAATATTTATAAACAATGCTAAACTTGATTGCTGTTATCACAACCACAACAACAACAACGCCGCGCACGACTGCGCACGATGACGATAAGACATGATGAGTCACCGTGGTCCGGCACAAATTCCATGACGGAGTGGGGAAATGATTCCGTCACGCACTTCAGCCCTACCCTTGTCTTGCCACCGTGCGTATTTGGTAGGAATGAATTTCTACCGTCCGTACCAGTGGCTGGTACGTTGTATCGCTCACCGTGTAAGTTGTGTTCAGTCTCTTATCAGTTCTCATTCACGTGCGGTCTGTCGTTCACGAAATCGACTTTTCCTCTTCCGACGACGTGTTGTTAGCGAAGACATTATAAATTCGTTTGACGCTGACGATAATCGCACACGTCAAATGATCTCTACAAGTGCTGTTTAGGTTTCTATTTTTCATACCAGCGGCTGATATGCCGGTCAAGGTAAAATGGAAAACCGTTTGTGCGGCAGTATTGGTGTTGGCCGTCCAACTGGTCACCGGCATGTTCGTACAGAGACACTGCAATCATTTGTACCCCAAGCCAGACGAGGTAATAAGAATTACAAAGTTTCATAATAATTTTGTGTTATTTTTCTTATATCTGTACGCTATTATACACTGCCACACTGGTAATTATTACGGTGACCGATTTAAATATGCACTCGTTGAAGTCATATTGATTGCAGGAATCCGTAGGGAATTATGGGTTATAGTACTTCCTGTACCTAGCCACCTAAGTATATTATAAGTTTTTGATTGTCACCAGAATCTTACGTATAAGTAGTTATGTGAATTCTGACTAATTTATGTTAAATTACTAGTAAGATTTATAAAGCATTTTTTTGAACCCTGATAGTCAGTCTTGACTAGTTAATATTTGATATATGTGTTAATTAGAGATTAATATTTAATTTTTTGCTGGAAGAATTATTTCTGTCTGATACAAATATGCAATAGATCAAAAACACACGCAATTCCCTAGAGTACCACTACGGTACTACATACTAGAAATATTGTATTTCAATCACCAAATTTCCAAATATGTTTACGCTGTAGCCTCAGTGGTTCCCAATCTTTTTCTACGGCCCCTTTTTCTGGGCCTTTTTCCCCTTAGAGAATACATTTTCAAAAATCTCACGTCCCCTTTAAATTAGAGTTTAGACGACCTTTTTTTAGTGCTATAAAATCACTATATATTAATATATTAAACAACTATACTGACTTACTTCTTTTTTCATCATTTTAAAAATAAAATAATATTAATCAACTTAATAATTAATACCTAATATATTTTTGAATACCTTCAATTTTATAAATATATAAAATATTATAAGTAAAATTAATTTATTGTTTTCAACGAGGTTTACAATTTTGCTGATTGTAAAATGGCATATTTATTTTAAAAACAACATTTTCGTTATTTCATCATCACCATATTATTCCCCCGTGTAGTATCTAAATCCCCCCTCCCACCGATGAGAACCACTGCTGTATCTGATAACCTACAATTGTGGATAACTCAATTGCGCAATTTATAGTTTATAAATAAAACTAATATTTTCCTATTATTGGAGCCTGACATTTTTCTTAATAACATTAATTATTAGAATCAATTTTATAATAAAATTACGAGGCACTAAAATTGAAATTAATTATTATAATTATTTATAAACCTATGAAATTAAGTAGGTACCTAATAATTATTAAAAATAAAGTAGGTACCTATTTGTAGATGAATAGTTAAATCGGGGGTTCAATATTACCTGTACGATTTCATTAGATACAAACGATACAAAAATGTATCTCTGTGTATTTTGTTCTTTATAGTTTATAAAAGTAACGGAACGAAAATACATCTAATACTTAAATACAAATAAATATCACAAATTTGATTAATTCAATTTATATATATAATATAGTACAATGGAAATTCCATATAACGAACTTCCATTTAACAAAATGTTCTGTAACATTTTTATGAAGCAAATCAAATAAGAACCAAATTTATTTAAAACTATTTGACGAAATTCTCTTTGGTAATACGAATTTTATTTGTTGCCCATGAAACTGTAATTTGGAAGTTTCACTGTATTAGGTAAAATATGTTAAAATTATAGGTACTTTATAGGTAGGTACGTAATTTATTTTGAGCTAAAAACAAATCGTATTTTTATTAGCATATTTTTCTTTAAATTATCTATTACTATTTAATTAAAAATGCATAAAAATATTTATTAAGTGTTATATTTAAGTGTTTAATTTTTGGCAGGTTTATAATTAGAATTGATGAATAGGTACCTAATTTTATATTGGTGTACTCTGGTAACCTGTATCTCCCCTCAATATAATTCATAGTATTATTGACAAAATTACAGAACTAATTGTATTGTTATAAAACGAACAAATTATTACAATTTGTTAGAAATCAATAAAATATAGAACAACAAGTTGGTAATACGTAGATAATATAAGAAAGATACAAGTATAGAACGACTTGATTTTATTGTCAAATATGTTTTTAAATCTTTGTAATGAATAAAACATCCTTTAATTGATATTTTTGCATAATATTAGCGTTTATATAGTAATAAAATATACAAACATATTCCAATTGAATTTTAGTTAAGTTAAACATTTATATAGGTAGGTATACTACTACTACCATTAACAAGGAAGTATTTAAAAGTCTGGATAAACTTTAATTTTGACTTTGTTATTAACTTTCTTCATTTTGACGTTTAGTATATTAAGTATGTTTACTTGTATTTAAAAGTTTTTCAATTAAAATTCAAGACATTTTTTTTTCAATTAGAAATTAGAATGCATTTTTGTGTCATGCCATTTTTTGTGGTCACTTATGGTGTGCTCAAGAAATTTCGCACAAGGTTAACTGGGTATAAATTATGTAATTTTTAGTATTACTAAATAAAAAAAATTCAGGTCAAATTCATGTTTATTAATATTTTATCGAATATCGAATATGATTAAAAATCATATGATCATTGTCAGACTTGTTTATGAAAAAATAAATAAAAATTGTATGATTCTACTCTTAATGAGTTTAAAAGATTAAAATCTAATATTATGAATTCAATAATACAGCAAATTATGATTTTTACTAATGTAAAAAATTTAAATTATTTTCAAAAACTAAAACGTGAATTTAAATATTAATTTTATAATTTATAGATATTATATTAGGTAAGTATTATGCTTTCAAGTAATAGAATCCCCTCCATTCATGGACTAATATTTTTCCATTACAATTACCATATTAATGGTGCCATTTGAGTTTTTTATAGTGCTGCCAAAATTTAAACAGGCCTATTTTTTTCATCATCGTAAATATATGTTTTTTATGTATATATAATGTATTGTGCATCTATGGAGTTGAAGGGTTATGTATATCATGTTTTAATAAAATAAGAAATTGGAAAGTTGGATGTTGGATATAGCTTTTGCCATGCATATCAATAATATACATCTATTAATAATAAATATACATTATCTTGTCATACATTACATTATGGTTTCCGTCAGTGCCGTGAAATTTTTTTTTTTTTTTTGGGGGGGGGGGGCACTTAATTGTTTTTTCTAGCCTTTGAAATGCTAGAGTATCTAATTATGGCCCCTTTGTTCATAAAGTGTATCTACTCTTTTTATGACTATATATTTATGTTAATAACTATGGTACCTACATTCAATATATTAATGTATTAATATTATTTAATATTTAAAATTTTATTTTTAGTAATACTAAAGTAAAAGTGAATTTTGAAAAAAAACAATTAATTTGTTACTATACGTCTATACTGATTAAACAACACTACAAATCAAAAATCCATTTCCTGCATAACCTAGAAAAGAGATTAAGAAATTCAAATATGTTTTCAAAATGAACATAGAGCTTTTGGTACCGGGTGAATTTTTCTTCCGCTTTTTGGGAGTTTTGTGGCGCATGGGAGTTGAACATTATTTATCACAAAATATAGTGACGTGACTGCGCGTATGTACGTTACTGAGGTCTAAGAATCTTAGGCGTTGTTTATCCTCAAATTACATAAAGCGTTCGGGGAACTCTCTAACAACATCGTATAATTCCATTTATGTTTCTGAAATACAACATCAAAAGACATTTTTATCAAATATATAATATAATATAAAACAAGCCAAATAAAATTTCGGAGGGGCGCACGTGCCCCCAGTCCCCCCCCTAGATACGGCACTGGTTTCCGTTATATATTTTAACTCTTATGTATCGGAATCGGCGCGTTTGTACATTTTATAGCAGACCAATAAGAAGCAGAAACAATAGGGATTCCGAGGTACACTCGACCTTTGCATTTGATAGTTCATTACTCCTAAAATCTTCAATATATATTTTATTTTTATGTTCTCGTTCCTTAATTTATGGAAAACTTTCATAGATGAGCATTTTCAAATATCAATATTTTACACGCTCATAATTCCCTTAAAAGTTTGATAATATAGATCAATTCACTTTGATATCAAAACCAACAGCACTATTGAAACTGCTGAATTTTCTATGTCCTACACTTGTGTAAGACGGAGACAACACATGCGGGTACTACATCCTCGTAAGAAATATTGATGTTGAATTCTAAAAATAACATTATTATTTGTCATTACAAAACAATGTGTACCGTGCGTTATTAAAAAAAAAAATATGTACCTATTGGTAATTAATATATTATAAATTAATATTTTATTACCTTGTAATATTTAAGTATAAATAATAAATAGGTTATAGGTAATAAAACATAAGAAAATATAAATTGTATTTTTATATGTAGGTAGGTGAGAATAGGTTAGGTTTATTTTATATAGCTTTATATACCAAAATAATATTATATAGGAACTATAGGTACCTACTATTATGTATGACATAAATGTGTCAATCGTATAATGGCGTTGAAAAAGGTCGATTATTCAGAATTTTATGTCTGATATTAAAAAACTTATAAGTTATAAGTTATAAATATAGTTCTTAAAGGTCATTAGGAGATTGGGTCATCAACTCATCTGGAAACCTGTTATCTTACTTGTATATAGTATATTATACTATTATAGGTATGTTGGCATTATTTTCTAGTATGTTTGTAGAATGTAGATTGTAGGTATAAGATATTCAATCAAACAAATTGTTGTTGTTGTTAACCAAAACATATTTTGGTAAACAATCGTTATATTGAACTTGAATTGAGCGCATCACATATTTTGATAATGTAATTTTTATATTTATATCAGATGGTCCATTTTACTACAAAAAGTAATAGAAATGAAGACATTCATTATTTAAAAAACTACTAACGTTTTTGAAAATAAAAAATGCAATTTTAGTTCGTTATTACAAACCATAATATATTTGGAGTACTTCGATACATAAAATATCGTATAAATATATTATTAAGCTTAGATGAGTGGAGCGCAGCTGAGGTGGTACAGATCAGAGTTGGGAAAAATTTTATCTAGATATTCGAATGATTTTTTTTACAATTATTCGAATAAAAAATTATTCAAATCATTTTTTTTATAATTATTCGAATAATTTTCAAACGTAATTATACTCGTAGTGTCTTGTACCAAATATGTATTATAGAATGATTATAAATTATAATTCTTCTAGTATGTCTACACGTATGTAGTATGTGCCTCAATAGTAACTATTTATCGATATTGAAGAAGTTATTATTGTACCTAGTTAATAGTCCAGTTTCAGTTTTATTCACTACTATATTTATGATTGTTGTAATTGTTACGAGATATTATTATTAAATATTGTTCATATTATTATATAATCAAATTATTATTAAAATATGATTAAAAAAATCACATATAATTCTCTTTACTTTCTTCTATAGATCTATATTTGTTTTATTTATAATATTTTTGCATTTTTCCGAATAAAATAATATTAAGTTACAATCGTGTAACTTAAAATACAATTCCAACTATTGTTTATAATATGTGCCTGTTTTAAATTACCAACCATCATATGTTTACTCAAATAAAATAAATGAAAATTATTCGAATAACCATGTTTGAAATTTAGTCAAATAATTTTTTATTCGAATAATCATAGTTAAAAATTATTCGAATAATTTTTAACTCAAATAATAATTGTGAAAAAAATCATCCGAATAATAATTTATTCGAATAAAATGTTATATAAACACAATTTCATTTGAATAACGTTCTACTCTGGTACAGATATACTCCGAAAAATGTTGGTTTACTATTCCACTCATTACTACTTTAAATACTTATAACTTATAACTTAAGTAATAACAAACCACTTATCCAAAATTTGATTTTTATGGATCGAAATACTCCAAATAATATTTTTCTTAGGAATATGAAATTAAAAATGTAAGTCGTCATTCAAAATAGTAAAAACATTTAAAAATAATAAAAATATAATTTTAATATAAATACGGGATAAATATAATTCCAAAAGTGTTGGTGTTTTCTAAATTAATGAATGTCTTACGTTAAATAGATCACTCGATATAAGTATAAAAATTACATTATCAAATTTGTTGATGCAGTCAATTCACTTAAATCACTTGTGCTAAATGACAATAATTTAGATAATATTTTAATATCTGGTGGTCGATGATTTCTAAAATATAGATGATAATAGTTCTAGAAAAATTGTTGTGTAAAAATAATAACATAGTTTCATCCTACATTCCTATATGGTTATTAATTACAATTGTGATTTATAATAGGTATAAATTAATTATTGAGTTTAGAGCTTATGACTAACTTGCTAACACGGCAATGCGTTGCTATTGCTAGGTTTTGGTGATTATGCGAGCAGTATATTCTCAGGTAGGCAATCTACTTTTGGTAGATTGAGGATCCCGCGTCTTACGTTAGTGTATAATTTAACTCTAAAGTATCAAAAAATGCAAAAAAAAATCGGTGCACTGAATCCATGGTTCGAACTCAATACATTCTGTACTAAAAATACACAGGCTTATCGCATTAATAAAAATAATAATAATTATTAAAACCAATATCAACCATTTATATACAAAAATAATAATAATAATCATCTCAAAATCTCTGTTTGAGAGCATCCCCGGGTTAGACCTTTGATTTTCTTTTTTCGCGACAAAATGTAGCCTATCTTCTTCCCCAAGGTCTAATTTATCTCTGTACCAAATTTGATCAAAATCGGATGAACGGCTTAGGAATGCATAAGGACACAGTCAGTCTGTCGCAAACATTTTATATATATAGATAGATTAGATATGTACTTAACTAGGTACCTACTTAATTATTATTACTAAACATTTTTTAAGCAACAAAAATTATTACAGTACTGAAGAATATACTTTTATTATCACCAAATTTTTATTTTATTTAGTTTAATGTTTTTCATAACTTATAAAATTGGTTTAGGTAAACTGCAAGTCGCAAGTATCTTTTCTGTCGTTATTAAACTGTTTTTAATTTACAAAATAATTTCTTACAACTTTGAGTCCATAGCTAATAAAAATAAATTAATTTAGCTTAAATATTTTATTTAAAAGTATAAGTCATACGTTTTTCTTAAAAACCACAAAGCAATAAAATTGCATATTGGAGACCGAATGGGCGTTACACACACGTAGTATTTCCGCGGTAAATCGTGATAGCCTCCAGGTGTATAAAAAGGAACACAACGAACGTTCTGTATAGTATAGTGTCTCTATACCTGTATTAAAAACGTAAAGTAAAACTGAAACCGTCACTACGAGTATACCTACTCTATTAAATAACTTATTGGTGCAACGTGGTGTAGAATATGAAAGTAAAAGCTGGCTTATAGTAAAATAACGGATCGGAATACCATAGTATACAGCCATATATGTATATTGACGAGACCCCGGAACTCTTTAGGCCTCCTCACTCAGGAAGCTGTAATACGCGAAATTATTGTTGTAAATATATGTACATATTACGTAAGAAGACATTTTTGACTTAAAATATTCATGCACCTATAGGTATAAAATTATAGGTGTACCGATATCGCCAAAATAAACAGATAATAAATTATAAGTATCAACTATGTATTATACGTATACAATGTATTTTTATTTTTAAACATCATAATTATTTAAGTATTAATTAAATTAATGTTTGATTTTGATTCCGTTAGTTTCTTAATTTTAACTATAAACATGCATGCTACTTTTTTAAATATTGATAATTTTAACTTGTTTAAGGTTTTAAATTCAAAATATTAACATAAGTACCTTAAAAAAGACTAAACCAAAAAATTGAATCCAGATTTTTTGGTTTGGTTTTTTTTGTTACTATAGTAATGTAATTATATTATTCATCGGTATTTAGGGGCACTTATGTATGAAAACGATATAATATTATTAATTTCATCTGTGCGATATTTTGGTTGATATGGTAATTGTAACGGTCAGAAAAATATGCTGTGTCCAGTCCAAAACAATATAGATAGTAGATTCGTATGTCGATATTTTGTATTTCAAACCTTTAATAAATTAAATTATAAATATTTAAAAAAGTAAAAAGCATGTTTATAGTTTAAATTAAAAAATTAACGGAATCAAAATCAAACATAAATTAAATTAATGCTACTAATAATTACGATATTTGAAAAAAAGTGATTCTCTTAAAAGTAAACAATCTTTATCTCGACAATTATATAAATATTTTTCTTTGTATTTTAAAATCATTAAAAAACAATATTTTTGTAGAGAAAAATTATATTTTATTACTATTTTTTTATCGATCATTATTATAATATTTTTTATATTTTTCGAATACTGACATACATTTATGGCTCTATATTCGTAGATCTAATTTATCAGCTTGTAAATTCAGCTCATCTCAACTTTAAATACTAATAATTGATTACTCGTTCAACATTTGATCAGAAAAATGTTCTGCTTAGGATTATTAAATTAAAAATGTATGTTATTCTTCAAAATATTTTAAATTTTTAAATAATAACGATAAAAAAATAGTACCAAATAGAATTTATCTTTATGACTAAATTATATATAAAAAAAAGTTTTTGAAATAATAAGTGTTAACTGTGAAGAGAATAATCTATTATTTTATTCACTTTTTAAAATAACTAATAGTATGAATTTGACATATATTTCATGAAATGTACCAACTACAAAGTACATAATATATGAGTAATCTGCTGAAGTAACCTAAATATAGATAAACATTATTTAGTAAAATCATAAAAGTAGGTATGGGATGTAGGCGTATAGCTATATCACTCCATTATTCAATACATTTTATAGATATAATCAATGGTATAATGTATACTTGCATTTTTATTAATACAAATATTACCAACGAAGTTCAGTAATATTCTCATAGATGCATATTAAATTGTAATTGTTTACTACTTAATGTAACATCAAAATTAATTTTAATACCAGTACCTATATTCTATTGTTTTGTTAAGTTATGTAATAATTTGAATTTCTAACTAATTATGTAAATTACATAATTTATTTATTTTAACTATTTGGTTTATTAACTTAGGAGGATGTCAGCGCCTCATTTGTTTTCTTTCCCTGATCCAGGCGCTACATAGCAAATTTATGTTATGCAGAACTAACCCTGTGTTGTTACTTTTAATATAAGAGTGAATTCACCTATTATCATACTTAAAGCTAAGAACATTGCATGTGTCCCTACGCTGACTTTTTTATGATGTTTTAATTTTTAAACAATGTATAAGCATTTTGAAATTGTAATAATGTTATAGGTTATGTTCTTAACTTAAAGTTTGATAAGAATTAATAGGTGAATTCACTCTAATATTAAAAGTAATAACACAGGGTTGGTTTTGCTAAATGCACATTTGCTATGTCGCGCGTGGTCAGAGAGAGAAAACAAATAGTGCGCGCTGAAATCCTCTTAAGGCCCATTTGGTAAGTAGGTACGTAATTAAAGAATTAAACATAAATTAATTAAATTTTTTTTCGTTATGAATAGCATAAAATTGTTAAACCATTTTCAATTCGATACTTATTATACACCCACTTTGTGCTATAAATAATAAAATATATTTGTTATTGTTAATTAATTGGTACGTTACCTATCAAATCATTAATAGTTATTATTATTTATATATATATTTCGTCTTCGTAATTCGTTATTTTCCGTAAAATGTAATTTGAAATAATATGAGTTTTCATTTGATTGAACGAACATATAGGAAATAATGAAATGTCAATGTGATTAAATATATGCATTCTATATTATTTTTCCGACATTATAATAATTTTAGACGATGGTATGGATAAATAATACATTTTACCGATGAAAGTCTCATCACTAGATAATATTGCTATTTTACATTAAAAAGAACATGCGAGAAAATCATATGTATGACGAGGAGCACACAATTCGATTTCAACTCAACATTTATTTTTGGCAACCGTTTAAATGGTGTTACAATTCTATCGTGATGATTATTCTTAAAACGTATTTGTTTTCACTTGGCAAAATTTCACAAAATACTTATCAGCTTTTGTCGATCGAGTTTTAAATACTGTTACAAAGAAAACAGTAATGTAACATTAACCTCAATAATAAGATTTCAATTTTGGTTTGTTTCATACTTTAATTGCGTCATTGAATTTCTTAAGCAATTTTCTATAATTTGTGGATGTCTGAAATGTATATTTTAATATTATATGCAATATGTTAATAACTATTTACCTAATTTATTTTATGACACTGTAATAGTCTATGTTTAAAATAATTATATTATAACACTACATAATAATATGTACCAATGTGCCTATTATGTATTATATAGTATGTCCTGTTGTAAGAAAACTTTTTTTTGTTTTATATACATTTATTATAATATACTATTCAATTAGTTATGGATTAATGGATTATTTTTGGATATGGAAAAATTACATAATTCATATTTTAGTTGTATTCTTTAAACTAGGATATTATCGCAAATCACGTTGGTAGATAAAAATATAAATTGTGTAATACAATACAACATTGAACGTTGTATTTACGTCTCTTTTTGTTATAAGTCATTTTAATTGTTATTTGTCGATTTAGTTTCAATGTATCTTATTTTTTAAGGAACTTTAAGTTAAACTAAGCCTGATATGTAAATCAAATTATTGAAATTTTTATTTAGTTACTAAAAATACGTAAATAATAAACAAAAACCTGTTTTTTGTTAAGAATGTTATTACTTATTATACTGTTAGAAGTGTCTTACAATAAAAAAAATAGCAGGAAACCAGTTTTGTTTGCTTATTTTTCTACCAGACTCAGAGAACCGTTATGCAACATTTAGATTCACATTTACAGAAACAAGTGTTCAATATGATATGTCTAAATGGGTGTATGACTGTATAATAGGACAGGGCGAAAAATGAGCTTTCGTAAAGTTCCATTATTTATTTATTTATAATTGATTCTAAATTCCAGTTTAGATAGTTAATAATAACTTTGATAAGTTGATATTTTTTATGTTAACATAAAACATATTTTGAATTAAATTAAGATCTAATTTATTGTCTGTAAAAGTATATCAAAATTTTATATTTTAGAATGTTAAAGTTTAAAAACTAATTGTTAAATTACTGTTTAATTTAAGATCAATAAAATTGTATTTATTAAATATTTGTTTCTGTTGTTAAAATATGTTAGGAGCTTATTGTGATCTTATTTAGATACCTATGGAAATTATTTTTTTTTTTTTTGTCTCGAGGCTTCGACAACTTAGTTCATTAGCCTTTGGTACTGTGGGGGGTGGAACTGTAGGTTTGAAATTATTATTAATTTATATTGTTTGATTTTGGGAATATTTCTTGTATTGCTATAGTTGATGTTATATAATCTATAACATGATATTATTAAACTAACACTGTAACTGATATTTTTAAATGTTAATTAAATAAAGTTTATTACGTTTGTAAAGTGCTAATATCATTATATAATTTGAATCTCTTTATTTATAACTGTAACTGTTATTTTAGTTTGAACACATAATTAAAATGTACGTAATATTACAGAATCATTAGATGTTTGCAATTTTGACTTGTCTAAATTACGTTGTTCAATTTCTTTTCAACGGTAAGATATTTAAGTTTTAAAACTTAGTGCACTTTTACAGTTCAAGCCTGTCCTTGAAATTGTTTTTCAAAAATAAAAATACCTACTCATAAAAAAAGTAAAACATTGAATACTAATACCAATCATTTCCTTTCTCCTGCTCCAAATAAAAAAAAAATGTAGGTGGTATTATTACTGTGGTTAAACAAAACTATTTAAATAATACCAGTGTAGTATATATACATATATAAATATATCTTATCTGTAATTGTTTTGATAATAGATTACATTTTTTGATATTTAAATATTTCATAATTAGATATTATTAATTTATTTTTTACAATGAAACTTTCGTATATCTAGGTTTACTATGCATTATTATAATCCATGGTCTTAGGTGTGTCTACAATATTATTATTATTTGTTGCGTTTTTTTCTATGCTTAGAATCGGTCATTGTTATCCAATTTATATGGTTGTTATTAAAATTTTTTTTTGTTATTCTTTTTTTTTACATTGAATTAATAGAGCCAAGACAAAACGGGTCGCGTATTTATAATAAGTTTAGACATGTTATGTAGAATAATAATAACGATTATAAAATTGTCATGCGCAAATATTATATGCTTGGAAATATCCGTAGTTAATATGATTGATAAATTGTATGTTTATTTTTTTTATAACTGTCAATCATAATCAAGATATAAAATATTTCATATTATTAACATGTTTTTATTTTAAACCTGTTTTTTTTTGTTCCGATAATGTTTTGAAATGTTTACGTTTATTTTAAAGTTGCATTTACCTATATTTATGTACCTATATACCTATAGAGTATAGACGCTGATTCTAAATGTCTAACAACTCGTTTAATATGAATATTAAATTTAGTCATTATTTCTAAACTAACTTTTGATATTGTTATATATTCTTTTGATAGAAGTACATATTTCATAATTCATATTATGTATGTATTATATACATGACTAATGACTATACGAGTAATTTTTATAATATTTTTATTCACCTTTCAATGTTAATGTAGTACATTTATAAGTGCTAGTATTTATACAGTATATGTTTTCTGCAGGTTATATTAGTTACCTTTTAAGTTAAAATTACTATTAAAGTAGGTAGTTTTGACCACTTTCTTATAGATGTCAAGCACCATGATTTTTGGAAAGATTTGACTGATTTATATTGATTATTATAACGACATTCAGAAAACCTCGGAGTGAAAATACTTCAAATAATAAATACTACCGATTATTCATCTTTTGATATATCGTTAATTATTATTTATTGTGCTTTCTTTCTTGAATTACAACAATGAATTGTAAACCATTGTTCTTAAAAAAAAAAAACATTCTTTCGGAATGATTACCTAGACATAATGTAATATATAGTTTTTTCCATAGAATACCAAAATTGTTATTTCCGGATATGCATTGTTCTCGTTGTTGATTACTTCTTTAAATGTAACGTTCCCTATGGTAGGTATATACCTACTACAATAGTACGTATTACTGTTACTTAATTTTTTAGATTTTCCAAAGGTTTTTTCTGCTTTACAATATTCCTATTTAAATTTAATGTATATAGTAACATAAATTGCCAATATCGAAATCTATAATTTTCGATACTATTACTTACATAAAACTCTGAACAATGGACAATTATGGTTGACGCTTGTGTCATCACTCGTTTTAATAACTGTAGTAACTACCGCATTAAAAAAAAAAAAAACTGTTCAATTATTAAGGATTATATTTAAAATTATAAATGATGTATTTTGTATGTTAGTTTTAGTATCTGAGCAATATTTTTATTTCAGCTGGTTTTATTTGTTATCGTTTCGTCTATAGTAGAAGTTATGTTAAATCGAAAGTTTCATCGAGTTAGTACTTTATAGATGTTGTGTTTCAAAATTTTTTATAGTATTCTCCAGAGCAAAAAAAAGAATACCGATAAAAAATAATGAAATTTATGATGAATTTGATTGAACAAACTCTATAATATTAAGTCATGTTATTTTGCTGCACTTTAGAAAAACACTCATAATCGGCTAAGGAATTAAAGTTTAAAAATCACAAGTTTTTATAAAAGAGGCTTAAAATATAACTTTTATATTATTATTATTTTTTAAAACTTAAATTGTGTTTCCTATGTCTCTTGTCATGGCCTACTCTCACCAGTGACATGATCAGCAATCGCATACCAAAATCTGATTCAGCCAAATACATTCGATAAACATCTAACGAGTTCGAACCATTTAACAAAACTAGACGATTTTAATCTAACCAATATACTAGGAAAATAGTGAAAATATGTAAATCCAGGAATGGATTCGTGGGGGGGGAGGGTGCTAGGGTGCTTTAGATGAATATATAAGAATGTACTATGCATGTGGTTTTTAATCTTAATAAATCGTAGTTAATGGATAAAACGTATATAGGTAGTTTTTTCTAACGCTGTTCTTACCGGAAATTTTGTTCTGCCAGTTGAGCATGAAATTCAATTATATATGTGTAAAAAAAAAAACTGTGTTTCAAATAGTTATGTAGTATGTGTTTCTGTATTTCTTGGTCTACAAAATAATTTATATGTTGTAGAAATGTAGACGAAACTATTGTATAATATTCAAATAGCGAACATATTATGTGACTAATTGCGGGGGGGTGGTTGAATGTAGGCATGAATACGAATCGTGTGTATACACAATTTAGTTATGAATTAGGATCTTCCAAACAATAATAATTAATTTGTTCCCGTCTTACTCTTCCTAATTGCATTAACTTTAACACCTCAAAAATTACGAAATTTGATTAGATATCGATTTTATTAACTTTTACATAAGTTTATTTGAACCATGATTGAGTGTTAACTGTAAGTTAATAGTTCCTCAAATATTGAAATTGTATTAAATATTAACTGGAACATTTTGTTTACACGACATATGTTAATTTTCTATAGGCGTATATTCAGAAAACATGAATATTTACTTTTATAACATGTACCTAGTCTCGTTTTGTTTTTACATAATTTATACAAACTATTCAGTACTATCGTATACATATAGACATATAGTTATCGTATACAAACAAGGAATTTCATAAATGTTATAAATAATGTTAATGATACATTTATTATTTTAGTATATAATGCGTAGTTTTATATTTTATGTTCATCCCATTATTTAAGGAAAATTTTCTAATCATTTTCTTTTCATTATAATAAGTAATTAACAGGTAATGTTTCTTTCTTAGACCGTAGACTCTGCAAACTCCCACAACAACAAATAATTACGCGCACTAAACATATTAATTTTTATTTGTTTTTATTTATTTATATCACTAAAACCGAATAATTACAATATATTATAATATATAATGTAAAAATGTGTCAAACTTGTAATAGGTAGGTAAATGAGACATGTTATTATATTGAAATATTTTAAAACAAGATTAAATACAAAATACTAACCTACTTATAATTTATTTATTTTATGATTATTTTAGTTTTATTTATGTTCATATACTATTATACTAACATTAATAATTGCAATTTTTTCTCAAATTAATTATTATAAATATTTCAAATACGTGCGTTTCCACGAATAAAGATTATTTTATTAAAATGGTAAGCCAATAACCATTAACATAAACTATAAATTATCGTATATTTAATATTTATGAAACCTTTTTTGGAAACAGTTTAAGCTTATCTATAGTAGCCAATGTTTGTTTAGTTTAAATTAAGTTGATATTTTAAGAAAAGCATTTTCATTCTTAATAATAATGGTTCAATATTTATAAATAAATTTAAAACTGTTCAATATTTCAATACAACTATTGTTTCTCAGTATTTTCTCATCGAAGCAATAATTTGTACTACGCTAACCATAACCATCTACACATTATAGGAATAACAATAGTCAATAATATTCGTGTCCAACAAATGAATCTTACAACATTCGGTTAATATGTACGTGATGAATCTCTGTATAACGGTTTATAATGCACAATAGAAAGATTGCATAATCACATGGCATAATTCCAGAAGGTACACGGCCAATTTTCCGTCTAAATAATTTTGACAGATAATTATTCAACTCTTCTTTTACTCCTTACTAGAATTGTATATAATATAATATGTTATGTACCTGGTAAATAATTAAATATAGGTAGTGGTACCGATAATAATAATAATGATGAAAAAACACTGTCAGCATGTATTTTATACTGTTTCCATATTTTAAATTTTTATTAGGTATTAAATAGTAAATATTATTATTAATTTATTTTAGATTCTTGGCGGAGCGATGAATGTATAATATTGATTTTATTATGTGTTTTTTACATTTTTAAAATTTTTTTTTGTTTATCCACGATAAGTAGACGAAATGATGCTCCGATTTTTAACTTCAGTATCTTGTTCGATGGGAAAGTGAATCAAGTTGGTGAATTGAGAAGGTCTAAATACCATAACCCCATTAGTGTTCAAAAGCGCCGAGAAAAACAAAAAACAAAATTAAGGAAAACCGGCTATTTTTAAACTAATTTGGTTTTCGACAAAATCGATATTGGTTATTGGTATAACTCTAAACAAATGACTAAATACGTGACATAATAATACAGACATTTTCACTGGTTTATATTTACATTTTCTATATACGATAAAATTTTCAAAATATTTTGATATGTTTTGAACTGTTTACGGATATTTTCAGTTTCCAAATTTTTTAGTTTCTTTTTCTCTGAATGTCTATACAATTTTATTTGTCAGGTAAGAAAGCTTGAAAATTTAATGCAAGGCTCTTAATATATTGTTACAATGACATATGAAAAATATTAAAAATCCACAGTCACATTTTTTTAAGTTCAAATGTTGACAAAACACGTATAAATCGGGAAAATGTGCAAATTATTTTGAGTTAGAAATGTATAAACATTTTTTCTTTATAAATCTAAGATTTGAAAAT
Organism: Sitobion miscanthi; assembly: GCA_008086715.1. Taxonomy (NCBI): domain Eukaryota; kingdom Metazoa; phylum Arthropoda; class Insecta; order Hemiptera; family Aphididae; genus Sitobion; species Sitobion miscanthi. The sequence goes on from CM017797.1 coordinate 8,387,090, forward strand.
AGTTATACAAGATTCTTCATAAGTTTGTCTACATTTATCAAAAAAAATGTAAAAAATTCAATTTTTATGAGCGTTTGAAGTTCATATTTTTACAAGATTGATTCTTATATAGCGATTTTCTTATTTTGTTGTAATTCAAAAACGAAAATCCGTTGACACTGAAATATATCATATGTTTATTTTATCAATTCCAATACTTGATAAAATTTTCAAAATATTTTGACTCGTTTTAAACTGTTTACAAACATTTTCAATTTTCAATTTTTTTTAGTTTTTTTTCCCTTTAAATGTCAATAAAATTTTATTCGTTGAATCCAAAAAGCTTAAAAATATAATATAAGGCTCCTGATATATTGTTTCTGTAGCAGTTGAAAAATATTAAAAATACATAGGCACAATTTTTTTTTACAAGCATTTAAAGTTCGATTTTTCACAAAATTTAATAATTCATTTGTATAGTAATTTATTAACTTTTATAGCTAAGAATTTGAAAATTTAAAATAATATTCCACATAAATAGGTTCTATATATATATATATTTATAAAACAAAGTCCATTTTTCTCTCTGTATGCTTAGATCTTTAAAACTACACGACGGATTTTGATGCGGTTTTTAATTGATAGAATGATTCAAGTGGAAGGTTTATAAGTATATAACAAGCATATTATAGAAGAGAAACACTCCCGGGCGGTGCTCAAACAGGAATTTTGAAGTTTACGATAGAAATTTTTGTTTATTAATGGTTGTTATAGACACAAAAAAATATAAAATATTCAAATTAAAAAAAAATAAGATAGAAAATTCAATAGATTATTACTTGAAAATTGGAGGGTGTATACAGCTTGATTTTTCAACTCTTATAGGTTGTAGATCATAAAGAGTAGCTCGCACATGATTTTTTTTAGCAAACGAAAAAATACATTTTTTTTTTGTCAATCTAAATGGTTGCAATTTGTTACATATTATATTAATATTATAATTATAAGAAATATGGTATATACATTTTGTACAAATATACTTATTAAAAATACAAATCTTTGGCCTGGACAACGTCGGGTGGGACAGCTAGTATTATATAAATTATACTTTATTCATAATAATATCATCTAGTATACTTAGTAATATCAAAGGCTGTCTGATCGTCTCCGCTCAGAATCGTTTTCTTATATAATGATATTATATCATTGAATTCAAATTTAACATCATACATTACAGTGACCCACTTGTAAACTACTAAACAGCAGAGCGATACCCACTTGTCCACCTTTTTTTATATTGTATATCTTATTTTTAACTTAACGCTAAAAAACACTATATTTGCGGTACACGTTTCGGTGGAAAAATTGACTATTTTTCAATGAATGATGTGGTTCCATTTTTCAAGGATTTTAATTTGCAGTTTTCATACAAATTTTTCATCTGGGAAGAAAAATAATTTTTTATTCTCTCTGGCTATTCCATTTAATTTCTCGTCACAGATGACGCTTGTTATTTTATTAAAAATAAAATTACATCGTTGTGTTTGTCTTGACGTGATATTAAATACATATTAATATAACTCACACATTTTACTTCATTGCTAATAAATTATAATAATATCATAACTGATATGTAGCAACTTAATTTTACAATCATTGAATATCTGATTAATATATTGAAACACATTATCACTATAAAAACACAAGCGTAATATTTGGCTCAGCGAGGTGTTACATATAGGAAGTCAACAATGCAACTAAATAAAGTTTCAGTGTATTTTCAGACTCAATAAATTAATTTCTATCACATAATAATATGATTCCGAATTCACTTAGTAATTGCAACTCGCATAATACATATACTGATATATATTAAATATCAATCTATGTGCAGGGTTAATCAATTTCATATTTTTTAAACTCTAAAAAGGATGAACAATTACATAAATTGAGTATTATACTATTTTTATAGCTAAATCATCTATTGACTATTTATATTCATATATAATCTATTTTTAAATTTACCTTTTCTTATTCAAATTCCAACAAGATATTTTATTAATAAGTGTCATAAATCATAATAGTATATTATACTTTATAAGTGTTATATATGAATATTTTAATTAAAACACAGTTAATTGTTCGAAAATAATTATCAGTAAAAGTTCAATTAAGCTGATTATTCTGTTGCTTATTCATTATTAGGTTAATTTAAACTTAAGTTATTTTTAACAGTAGATATAATAGCTTTAAATATATTAAGATGAAAGTAAACCTTATAACTAGAATAATTTTTCATCATGTCATGGATGGTGTTTTTGGGGGGTCAAGTGCAACGCACGAAATACGATTATATTCGGATTTGTATTATTGACCACAATATTAACTAATAGCTATGAAATTATAAAAAATGTAGATATTTTTAATAGTATTAAATTTTTGATTTCTAAAAAATAATATAAACAATAAGCTAAGAAAAACCATGACAATTTATATTAATATATAATTTCACGGATTACCTCAAAGCGTTACTAATATGAAAACATTATATTTATATTACTCAGCTAGACTAGTTTAATTAAATACTTATTATACTGTAATAATCGAAGTTAAATTAAATTTATTAAAATCAATATATTAAAAGGGTTTTGCGTTACACATATCACGTTTATGTTCAATTTTAATCTGCTTTGGATTTAGTTAATTCGGTGTAGTGAAGTGTAATAAAACATGTTTTTAATTCGTAATATAGACTAATATGCATTGTTCATTATTATTAATATTTGATTATTATTCTTATTTACCTATATATATTTTTTTTAACTAATAATTCGTGTAACTAAATGCTTGCTGAATATGCCGTGATTTTTTACTTACTTGCATTTTTAAGTTTTAATAATTTACACACTCATAACTAGTTTTAAAATTAAAATATCGAAAGAGTACCCTTTAAAACATTGACAATGATGCCTTAAAGTTTGTTTTTATGTCGCTATTCACTCTTATAATAAAACTAACGAAGCTAAACGTAAACTACTGACCGAAATTTACTTGTTACGCACTTGTAACACATCTGCTTGTTACTGTAACTTGTAAGATAGGTAGGTACAACAATTATGTAGCATTATTATTTAATAAAGGTAAATGTAATAATTCCATTTTATTACGAATATTGAATGTACACAATATAACTCGCAATATAATACATATCTGTTGTGGTAGGTACGCGAGTATTATGATTATTATTATATTATGCTCTCGGCGCGTTCATATAAATATATAATAAATAGTATGTATGATTGTCTGAGATTATGTGTATGCAAGTATATTGAAAAAATTAATTACGTTTATAATCAATTTTATATTTTGATATAGTTATTATTATTATCAAACTAAATTCATCGTAAAAAAATAAGTTCAATTTCAAGTGTTTGAAGATCAGTAAATTACACGCAATAATAACAATATATAAAACTGAATTGAACTTTTATTGATATACGATATCGTACTTAACGATGGTTACATACAAAGTTGTATTTGTTCCGTGAATAGAAATTATATTATTTAATTTATCGAGATTAGGTTAAAAAATATGTAATTTGAATAGATAATACACTATACACAATATACATTATCCTTAGGTATAATTTAGTCAATAGTCACACTACGTGTAGAATGCAGTATATACATAGTAATACAACTATACATGTATAGAAAAATAACAATGTTTTGTTAAAATCCTAGTCACATAATAATATTCATTAAATTACATAGCTCTATTATTATAGTTAAAATGTCGTAACATCAACTTCCTGTTATAATGGTCAAATTATGGTGGATAAACTGTTGTAACGAGATTTTTTGTTACTTGTTCTGAGTTCTGCGAATGAATAGGTAGGTTACATGAGGATATTTATAAACATAATTTTGGAAAAACATTTCTCATGTATGATTACGTTGACTACAAAAATACCAATATTATTTATGTCCTGAGCGGAGCAATGAATGTATTGGTTTTCATTTTTTCAATCTGTCATCAACTTTTGGAGCTGTGAAAATGCTTCAACTTCTAACTTAAATTTTCAAAAGTAAAAAATGTCCAATACTTTTCTAAATAATCTTGTAAAACTAATGAAAATAAGAATTTTTATGAAAAATCAGCACGTATCATAAGCATGTAAAATTAAAACTGATTATTTTGTATGTAAAATTCATAAAAATTTTAATATTAATGTTGCAAATTTAATATAATATTTCAGATAATTTGGTCTTGTAGGAATTTATAAATATCAAAAACCCTTGGGTACAATTTACTTAAGTAAAGGCATTTGCCATTTGCTTGTAATTCAATAATTAAACGCAATTACGTATGGGTATATTTATTTTCTTTACATATTGAAACCGTAAAATTATTTAAATACAATTTAAGCTATTTAAAAATAGAGGCTGATACAACGTCTCCGCACAGAATTCTAATTAGTAGCCTCGTATAAGTTTATTATATTATGATGTATTACCGATTTCAAATATAACACGCAACTATATTACCATAGAGACTTACTCAATGCCGAGCTACACTCGACACCTACTGTGTAGCTGAGCGACTTCCCTAGGTTTTTTTCGTTATCCTGTGATCAATCTACCTTGACTGCAATTCCGCTTAAACTATAGGAAATAAATAAAAAGGTAAAAGAAATCTACCTATAAGATTACATATTTTTTATTTTGCTTAGCTACTGAATGTTATGTAACATTATGGATTTCTTTTTTGTTTATTCTATTGTACAATTTGGGTCCCTTAAATTTATCTCCGAATTAGGTACGTGTATATTTGTTGTTTTCATAATACATTAAAAAATAATAGAATTGATTATTCAACCAACATCTATTGATATAGACAGTATACACATACGTACCTATTATCTACTATGGGTATTTTATAAGGTTTCCATATGAATAAAATAAACATTTAGTACGTATTATTATACGCCTACAATATGGTTTTTATTAAAAATAATGCCCTAGCACTTTTAAAATAAAATCATTTCCATAAACTTTAAATTCTTTACACATTGAATTATGACGTTGTGTGTTAAAAAAAATGTATGTGTCTGTGAATGAATATTTTTCGGAGTAGTTAAAATGCTTGGGTTTTCCACTTTGGATCGGATTCTGTTATAAAATTGGATCTAGTAGGTACTTTAGGAGTTAAAAAAAAAATTCCCAGTATCAGGAAAAATTATTTAATATAAAAATTGTTTTTCTTGGTCAAAATCCTTGGAAATGTATTACAAGGTTTCACATAAGTTATTCTAATAGAAATTTAAAAATATTAAAAACATTGCAATACATTTTTTTTATTAGCTTTCAAGTTTTGAGAAAACCTGTTAAAATCATGAAAATGTACAAATTATTTTGTAGTTAAAAACGTATTACATTTTCCATTTTAATAGCTAAGGCTTAAAAATTTTATAAAGGATCTATATTAATACATTTTTTTTATAGGGACCTCTATAATATGTCAAAAATACATTTGTACAATTTTTTTTTTATAGATGTTTAATGTTTAAATTTCTAAGAAATTGGATATTAAAATGAAAGATAACGGTTTTAGTTAGTTTGTTGTAATTCGAAAAATATTATTCGTAGGGACTTGAATTTTTTCGCCATTACGTATATTATTATTTACTGAACCCAACGGCATTTTAAAATGTTATGAAATAATATTATAATAATTATTGTATAATATGTGCAATTTTTTCGTAAAAAAATAGTTCAAAATTTAAACTACCATATTACTAGTAGAAAAATAAATTACTAAAACCAATCAAGTATATAATAAAATATCTCTTAGAGATATAGGCTGGCAGATCGTCTCCGTCTCTGCTCTGAATCGTTTTTAATTAGCTATTTATTAATTTAATTGTTTTACACATTAAGTGTTTTTACAATAAATCATTTTAGGTGATTATATACATGAAATTAGATCATAATATAGTTAATTATATGAATTGCTTTTTAATCATGATAAATGATGCTTAAAGTTAATACAAATATTTATATCCATTTTTTTATTGTTATCGCAGGTAATACATGGAGTACACATTGAATCACCGCACATAATGAGAAAAAGAAGTGTGAATCAGCCGCTGCGAATTCTTCTCTATTACGACGAGAGCGTGTACAGGTATATTATTGTGTATATTATTATGATACTATATGTTTATTGTAATTAATGATCATCAATTCACATACTTATATACAATTACGTTAAATTACAATGAATGCTTTTTGTATACGACAAAAAATGAGCAGTTATTTTTTTATTATTGTAATTCTTTTATGTACATATTGCTATAATGGTGTTACAATCTTGAGTCTTGACGTAATCATTTCTCAATGAAATACGTCATGAGCACGCACAGTTGTTATTTTGTATTTACCGACGAGTCGTGATGTTTGGATATTTAATTGAAGATATATTGCAAACAGCCGCATAAGCTATGATCCATCATCATCGTATTTGCAGGTCTCTGATAGATATTTATATCTTTATGTTTTGCTTAGAAGATAATATCCCAATTTAATATTCATTTATATACCCTTCATATAGAATTATCTACCGTATTTGTATCTATAGATAGAAACAGAATAATTTAGAGGTCGTCTTAAGACAAAAACATTTGTAAACAGATATAATTTATCATATTATTATATATTTTATACCATTTGCGTACTTGTTTGACCTGCCCTATTATTAAAGTTAAACACAGTTTTACATACTTTATACCTGTTAACTAAAATAAATTAAAATACAAATGTAAATAGGTAAAGATACCAAATGATATTATGTAAAATGCAGTATGCACAAGTGAAGTTTCTTAGATTTTTGTTGATAGTCATAAAATAAAATTTAAGTATAGGTAACTTACTATTAATTTCAATCCATACCTTTGTCCACAAAAGTGATTTATGTATAAATAATTTATTTATATTTTACAGAATCTAAAAGAATATTTAGGTAATTTTAAACAAAGTTAAGATCTATATATACTAGGTTATTTTTAAATTGAGAATACATTTGTGTATTCTTATTTATTTTAGCAGCTGTATAAAATGCAAATGTAAATTCATGTAACCATATTTTTAAAAACTTTCTTACCAACAGTTTTGAATTACTTTATTAACCGCAATAAAACTTACTATGAACTTCGTCTAATTAACATAAATAATTGTACTAGGTTAAACATAAAAGATTTCTTTAAAATAAGAATTATACTTATTTTCTGTACATTTATTAAACATTTGTTTACTAAGTTATAATTATTCTGTATACTTTTTCTTTATTCAATATTAAATATGTTCAAATATTAATTAACACATCGTTAGTTGTACTAATTCATATTCCATTGGTATTAAAATATATAAATATTTGTTAGTGTTCTATTTATTTATTTTATATGTTATAATTAACATAACTCATTAAACGTGTTCATGTACTTCTATAAACTATATTTATTTCAGTGTAATTATGGTATAAATTTGGCCACTAGAGTAGAATTTCATCTAAACACCCAAGGCCTGAAAACATTTTCCATGCACATTGTTTATAGGGTATTGTGCTTAAGCTTCGGCGATTATTTCAATATTTTAATTTTCAAGACATGGATATGTGAAATATCTCAAATAAAAAATACTCATACTTGGATTGAAAATTAAAACATCGAATATAATCTTAACACTCAACCGTAGATAATGTTCTTACCTAAAAGTTTGATAATAGGTCAATTCACTATAATAACAAAACTAACAGCACACTATTGAAACTAGTTAACGAAAATTTGCCATGTCGTTTGTAAGACGGACACGACAAACTTTTGGGTAGCGTCTTCTAAATATTTTTGAATAGCTATAAATTATAATAACAACTAATAACCTTGTATTAAAATTTCAAGCTTTTTGACCGAGTGAATTATTTTTATTGATAGTTATAGGAAAAAATTTTAAAAAATCGAATTTATTAATTGTCAATAAATAGTTGAATAAGAGTCGAAATACTGTGAAAATTATAGGTATCGTGTGTAGAAATTTCAAATATAAACACTTGCTAAAATTTATATTATCTACAGTTATTCGATTTTTTAATTACAACTAAAAAAAAATCGATTTTGTTGAAAACTAGTTTTACGTAAAAATGTACGCATCTTTTTTTTGTTTTTCCCAGCTCTAAATTTGAACGTATAATGCGAGATATAATGTCTATAAAACGTGTGTATCAGAATGAACCACTTATGACTCAAAAAATATAAAGAATCTTGTATTAAATTGTTAAGTCTAAGCTATAAAAATTGACTTTATTAATTTTTAACTATCTACAAAATAATTTGCAAATGTTTTCAACATTTTAACTTCAAATTTTAAAAGCTTATAAAAAAAAAAATTGTTCCTATGTATATTTAACATTTTTAAATAGCTATAATAAAAACTTATGAGGAATCTTTTACTTCAAGTTTTTTTGACCGAGCGAAATATTTTTATCGTCAGAAAAAATGTCTATAAAATACTCAAAAAGTGTCGCGATTATCGAAAATTATAACAGGCATAGAAAATGCTAAAATAAATATTTTGTGAAGAATTATTATTTTTTGGTTTTTGAATTACAACTAAATAAGAAAATGTATTATTTTTAAAACTAGTTTTGTTCCAAGTTTAAACTTTTAAAGAGTTAATTTTCTATGTAGTTATGGTTCTAATTTATTTGTAATTTTGGATGATAACATTTTAGAATTTAATTCTATATAGATACGTATAATTTAATTTCTATATTCATTGCAATTTAAGATCCTATCATATAAAAATAATTTATGGGTAAATTACAATTTAACAACTTAGTCCTACACAGAATATGTACACACTAATAAAACGAGCTACTCTCAGAGTTGTTTTTTGAATGTGATGATTTATCATTGCTTTCAAATATACTAGTTATCTTGAGTAATATGCATTCCTGTATATTATAATTTTTAATTCACTGCTGTGCATTGATAATATAAGCAAAACGATATTGTTGAAAACCCGATCTCTGTAAATCCTAACTGGCTTTTTTTATACGTAACATGACTTATTAATTTATTTTGACATCGATCTTCTTTTTATGTGTAGATACCTTATCCACTATTATTAACTTCTTTGATTACGATATACAATAAACAATTCTGCATAATATGTTCAATTGCACAATATCCGAATAACAATTTACATAAATTTATATTATAATTAAACTCAACGAACAAATTACCTAAGACGATTTGTTATTTTACATAGGTTAAATCAACTAATTTTTTGATTTTTTGTTCAATATTGATTCAACAAAAGCAAAACCATGGGAGTTCCTATGTATTAGATTTTGAGCGTACCTAGTTATTGAGTAAGTCAGTGTAAGGTAATGGATGTGTTACATTTGAATTCAATGATAAATCGTTTTATACAAAAAAAATCATTCTTAACGAAGCAGACTGGTGGATTAGCATTTTTTTCTGTTAGAATAAAAAAAACATCACATGTGACTTAGTGAATACTGACGTCTATTATAGAAATTTGTATTGTCTACCTATATAAAATAATAATATACAAAATAGTAAAATGTTAACAATTAATATTTTTTTGAAATACAACAAAATAACTAAAATTGTAAAAATCATTATTTTAGATTTGAATACCCAATTTCGTCAAAAAAATAACTTACGATTATATTATAAAAGTTATTTTCTATATTTTTCAACTTAACTATAAGTACAACTTACGAGGAGCCTTATATTACATGTTCATATTATGTATAAAATAGCCAAACAATTTTAATAAATTTAACATGTCTGGGAAACACTAATACAAACATTTGGTGAAAATCTTAAGTCATTATACAGTAAAAAGTTCTGAAAATTTCCTTTTGAACATCGACCTGTTTTTAGCTTGGATGCAACTTATTTTTTTTGTAATCGTTATGATTATTACTGTTCTTTAAACTTGATGATCAACAGTAAAATAACATACATCATTGTAAAAACATACCGTGATTCCTCTCCATTCAGAATATAAATTATACGCTAACTATTATTATTTTTACTTTGTACAAATTTAATGAACATAAAAATAACGTTTTAATATTTAATTTAGGTAGTTATTCAAGTGTGTTTTTTTTTAGAGTTGTACAATCGATTAAGTGTGTAGGTACTTTTTATTGTTTGTATTATGAAGTTTAATAATGAATGTTTCTAAACGATTTTTATTAATATATTGAAATGAAGAATGTTAGTGTGAATAATAATAATTAATATTATGTTAAATTGCAAATCAGTTTTTATAGAATTGTCAGAAAATCTGAGTTGGATGATTCAAGGAGGCTTAAAAAAAATAATCACTATAGTATTGTATATTAGGAATATATTTATGTTTTTAAAATCAGTAGATATTTCTTCCAGCACTCTATCTGAAAAATGGTAAAATTATACGTGACTATAATAATAGTCTCAATTTACTGCCGATTGTGTCAATTAACCTAAAAAAAAAACATCGTATAATAAAGCCTGTTACAATGTGGTTGGGAGGATGATGCAAAGAATATCACGACCGATCACACTATTTAAACCTATATATTATATACCACCGATACTAAACAGTTATAAGATAAAATAGAGTTCTTAAAAATATTAGTTCCCCTTTATTCGTCTTCATATGCTTTCACTGTATATTGTTTTTCTTAGGTACCTACCAATAGTGACCATGGCACATTTGTTTCATTTTTGTATTTGTCGTGTTTGCGAAACTAATCGTGAGCATTAGGTATTCTCTATTCATCTATAAAGAGAAGGTCAGTTAACGAAAAGTAAATAAATATTAGGTACGTTTTTTTTTTAATTTTTACAATGTCAGGTAAATTGATTGGCCATATAAATCAATACGTACATTATTACAGTTAAAACATATAGTAGTAGCAAGAACAATTGATATAAAGGTAAAAGGATCCAACGTTTATGTAGCCATTGTAGTGTTATTACAGTTTATTATTTACTTTATGTTACATGCATTTCGATTTTTCTCGTTTTTGTAATACCTTCTGAGGGTATAGTATATAAGAGTTTTCTATCATGACTTTCTCTATGTATAAGTCAGTATCGATAAGTAAGCAATTTTATTAGTAAGTCAGTTGATCATACATTCATAGCAAAAAATAATAATTACCTACCTGATATTAGTTACATTTGTCAACTCTCATAACTTTTTTTAGCAGTAAGTCAGTATATTTTGTATTAAATACTGGTTTTAGTTGATTACATCATGCAATAATACATTTATTTCTTATCATTAAAATATACGATTAGTATTTAGGACTCAGATATTAATATATTTTTCAAAAATAATAATTTTAGAAATTTGTGTTATGGTTGAATGATATTTATTAAGTTGTAAAAACTTAAGGGTGGAAATGCTTTAAAAATGTATACATTTTGGTTATAGTTTTAGATTCTGAGTGGAACGATAAATGTATTGAATTTACAATGATGTGTTTTTTATTTTTTTTTTGTGTGTCTGTGTACTCAATAAGTAGTCGAAATAATGCTTCGTTTTTCAACTTCAGTATTGTCGATGGGAAAGTGAATATTGTTGGTGCATCGGGGAGATCAAAATTTAAATTCCCAATCGTTTTCAAAAACGCCGGGAAAAACAACATAAAAATGAAGGGAAAACGGGTTTTCCTTTTGGTTTTTGGTGTAACTCTAAAACAAATGAACGTATATACATGACATTTTCACTGGTTGTTTATATTTCCATTTTCTATACACGATAAAATTTTCAACATTTTGAATTGTTTTGAACTGTCTAGGAACATTTTCTGTTTTCAATTTTATTAGTCTTTTTTTCTATGAATGTCAATAAAATTTTATTTGTTAAGTAAAAAAGCTTGAAAATTTAATACAATGCTCCTACTATATTTGGACATTTGAACATTTGAAAAATATTAAAAATCTTTAGTCACAGTTTTTATTTATAAGCATTTGAAGTTCAAATCTTGACAAAATACGGAAAAAACGCGAAAATTAGCAAATTATTTTGAGTTAAGAATATTCATAAAAAATATTTCTTTTTAAATCTAAAATTTGAAAATGTTATATGAGATTCCTCATAAGTATGTCTACTTTTATCAAAAAAAAAAATGTATACAAGCTCATCAAAATAATAATATAGCAATATCATTGATTATAAATACTTATTTACGTATTTCTAATCAATGGTAATATCATAGGCTGACTGACCGTTTTCGCTCAGAATCGTTTTTCTTATACAATGATATTATATCATTGAATTCAAATTCAACACCATCCATTACAGTGACCCATTTGTAAACTTCTGTACAGCAAAGCGACACCCACTTGCCCACCTTTTTAATAATGATTTTAACATACATGTTCCAAAGATATTTATTTTTTGGTGGAAAACTGTAGGTGTGCTGTAATTGTAAAACAATATTGATTCTGTAAGGATAAAAAATAACTGAGAACAAACACGTCCCAGTCCAAATTTTGAAAGGACAATTGAAATTTGATAAGTTTTTACTCACCGCGTGAAATTGTATTTATACGGGTTTTATAGTTACTAACCATAAATATTTTTTTACAATTGTATTGTATAATTTTTTATACCGTGGGTTTTCGATTGTGTAAATAATACAACTTTAGGAAATCTATTTTTGTGAAAAAAAGGTTTACTGAAAATATATTTCATGAGTGTGCTATTGAAATATAGTAGAAAATTCCAATAAATATTTTAAAAAAATTGTATTCATTGTATATTTGTTAATTGCAAATACACTTTATTTATAATTATATATAACAGTTTTTGTTTTAATCTATATCACATATTAATAATTACTATTATACTTACAATATTAATCTGTTTTATTACTATTTAGTACTTAATGAATAGGGCTCGAAATAATACATATATACTATAAACGTGCACGCTCAAATGGATTACCCCAGACAGCATTTTGTAATTATAATAACATACTAATATTATTCATTATTATAATGTTATAATAATATTTAAAAAAAAAAAATTTACAGTGCAAAAGAATAAATAGGTTATAATAATAATAATAATAAGGTAATAGGTGCATAGATAATCGAAATAGACAATAGTTAAATAAATAAAAGGTCATGCTTAAAACATTTAAGTTAATTTAGCTAAACTTTGCTTTAGCCTAGTAATTTTTATATAGAAAATTTAATACTCAGAAACATAAATTTTAAATTAACCAATAACTGTATATAATACAATATGTTATTGGTAATACTTATGTATATATATTATATATATGAGAACACCAAAAATATAACACTATAAATACCTAGTTTAATAATAAACTCAACATCTATGATAACTTAAATTAAATTCTAAAACAATTATATAAAATAACATCCCGAGTCATTTAAGGTTAAACTATTGGCTATAAAAGGTTTCACATGTTAAGTGTATCTTTATTAGTTTTATCTCTCTATAGCTTCCTTCTATTTTCACTTTCTCCTCTTCATTTTTCTTTCTCCAGGAATCATTAGCCAAATGACCTTTACCGTCGGTGCTTTTGATGCGAATTAAAATCAAATTTTGTCCCCTTCTTTGAGGCCTCCTGTATTAAAACCCATTTGTCAATTGAAATTATAAATATGAAAGTCAACCACCTGCCGCAATATGGTTCTAACTAATACCCATTAGATTTCTGTTTAACCATTTGAAAATTAAAGTATGTCGCTTCATAGATCAAATTTTTCTTTTTAATTGTTTAATGATTAGCTAAATATGTTTGCCTACTATACATGTATGGCGTAAGTCATAACTGCATAAGAATGAATAAAATATAAAATCGATAATTATTGTATACCATTTTATACGTAGTATTTAACATAAAAACTTGGTTTAGTTTATTCAACAAGCTCTTCTATGAAACATCATGCAGTAATTGTTATTTTAATTATCATTACGTTTAATAACTTTGATGCAAAGTATATAATATAACTGAGACATGAGATTTTGATTAAACATTTTCCTAGTTAATTTATACTTCAAAATCAATATTAAAAAAAAAAGTTTTATATTTTATTGGTACATAAATATTTAGTAAGTTAATAATGTTGTTGATTTTACAGCGTAGTTAGTAATTCCATATTACATTTTATACATATTTAACATTAAAATTAAATTAATATTTTTTAAATTATGAAATTATTCATTTTATAATTCAAATTGTAATTTAAAAATGCTCGTTAGAGTGCAATATATGATAAAAAATTATTTCTTGAATATTATAGACGAGGGATGGCAAATTATTTTTATGCTACGTACCAAAAATTACTTTTACCTTTTTTTTTGAAAATGTCATTAAATTATGAAAAATATTATATTATATTCAGTATTATAAGAAAAAAATTATCGTAAAATTCATTATCGAATTTTAATTTTTTTAATCTTTTCTGAAAGACGTCAATGATACTAAAAAAGTATAAACATTACGATGTAATTTATTATTAAAAATAAAAATAATATATATAATATTAATATTTTAATTTTTCGTGTGCCACTTCAGGCACGTGTGCAATGGATTAGCCATCCCTGGTATAGACTTTAAGTAGTATATTAAATGTAGGTATAGATAGCCTTTTGATTTTGTCTGGATTGAAAATTCCAATTCTTTTTTACTGTTAAAATTGCAATAAAAAAATTTGGATAAGTAGTTTGGAATGTCCGAATGTATATTGATATTCGTAATTGTATAAAAACTCTGAATGTTATTACTCCAGTTTGAACTAGAAAAAAGGTTTAGGCTGAAAATAGCATTTTTTTCTAGAAAATACAAATATTGTAAATTAAACATTCCAATAGGAATTAGAAGTGTATGTTATATTATTGCATTTTGTATGATTTAAAGTATATTACATATAGTAGATACTAACTACCTAATCTAATAATTGCTATGATATTACATTAATTTATACCTACCTAAAAACATTTTTTTTCAATTTTACATTATTTTGTTTGGTAGGATAAATGCGTGGATGTAAATTATGTAAGTGTATTCATCTATTTTATAGTTATATACCAATAGTACATTTTTGAATTCTTAAACCATAACTGACATTTGTAACCTATAGTAATATTTGAATCTCACTTAATATAATATGTCTTGTGAAAGACGAAAAGTGTTTTCGCGAAACTTGTCCGTTGCAGATCAAATTGAAAACTGACAAAATCCTATTTGATAAATGGTCTGCCATATATCCAACATTTCAATCGTAAATTCATATCTTGTTTGTAGTATTATCTTATTTTTAATATTTAACCAAGTTAGAATTTACTGAAAAAAAGCCAATTCGTTTCAGAAATAAAATAAAATTATGAAAATATTGAAAACAATATAATGTATGTCAGCTAAATCTTATTATGAATATCATGTGAAAAAAATGTTTGATATAGATGATACTGTTTTTTTTTTTTAATGGATGTAACTATTAAATAACTACCTATTTGTATTACCTGGATTTTTCCAAGTTAAAATTAATTTATCTTTCTGTAGTTTTTTTTTTTGCTGCAGTTAAAATATATATAATATAAACACAATTACAATCATTAATTTTATGAGTTTTCACTTGTTTATTCTGGCCTTGTTTTTGATGTAAACGCAAAAAATCGGGAGACAGATTCAATAAATGCTTAGGTCAGGTTAGGTTACAATACAAAACCTAAACTAATCTAACCCTCAAATTATTATTATCTATATGTATAGAAATAAAATTATATATAAAATGTAAATTTTTTATAAATATCTGAAAAGAGTCTATGTATATAAAATGCTAATATAAACATTTCATGTATCTACAAATACAAGTATTCGAATTACAACAAAATAAAAAAATTGTTTGATGATAAATCGTTGTTTTCGCGTGAATATACAATTTTCCATAAAAAATATTTATGGATTTACGCTCAACTTTTTTTTTGAATTCCAATAACAAAACCATATGAAGAACCTTGTTTTCAATTTTTAAACCTTTGGTATGAATAAAAAATAATTTTAAAATTTTAAGAAATTGACGACATTTGTCGACATTTAAACTTTAAAGGTTCATAGAAAATTATTTTTCACTCAAAATGTTTTTCTAAATTCAACTTCTAACAACTTATGAGAAACCTTGTATTAAGTTTTCAAGTTTTATGACAAAGCAAACATTTTTTTTGTGTCAATTATTAAAAAAAAACTTTAATCCAAATAATTTTCTATCCCTGCATATTTTTTCAATTACAATACGTGTGAATGATTGGTCTTCTTGCGGTAGTTTGTGGCCTTCAGTTACACCTTCCATTATAGTATGATGTAATTCTTCATTATGTCGTATTCATCAGTGTCCCTTATTCATATCCTATCGTCGCAGATTTCTTCAACTTGAGTTCTGAATGGTACGATACTATAATTCAATGAAGTAATCTTCATTCGTTTTCCTTTTTGCCCAGCCTATTTTTTTCATACGTCTCTAACACCACATTTCACAAATAAATTATATATTATGTTATAATTTTTTTGTTTTATGGTTTCTTTTTTCTTTTAGTAATTCTTTTGGTAGTTCAAACAAGTTGAATCTTGGCTCAACAATCATCATACCGTAGGTGGTGGGTATTTCTAATATAATAATAAATTACGTAGAAACTTTTAGTAATATTAATAAATTATAAATTATTTTTTAAAAATATAGGCTTAACACCGTCTTCAGTTTCCACTTATGACAGTTGTTTGAATTCAATGATGTTAACATTGAATTCCAATTTAATACATTTATTAGTCATTACAGTGACTTGCTCAATCTACAGTTACAGTATATTTCTGTAGACACAGTACATATTATTTTTATTTTAGTTTCTAAGTGAAGTGAGAAATGTATTGGCTGTCCAATGATATGTGTTTTTATTTTTACTATTTAGTATTTTGTATCTAACGTCACCTTTAGGATTAGCAAAATATTTCAATATTCAACTTTTAGGGGGTTTTTGGTAGGAAATCGGATCTAGTTGGTACTTCAAATCAAAAGTAACAAATCAAGGTACACTCGAAACCTACTATACAGAAAAGCAACATCCCCGAATTTTTAAAATTTATAATTTTTTTGAATTTTCACTGTATTATTAGGTTACTATAATGTCCTCAAAAGACCATTATCATCAGCACGTTAAAAGAATTAAGAGACACCCATATAATTACATTTTTAAATTCGATAGGTAGTTGGTATAAATAATTCTCTCAAATTGAACATCTGTTATCTTGCATGATTCACTTCATTTGAAGTTTACCATTAAGCTTATTAGGTACTCGTATCTATAATAAGGTTGTTTTAAAAATCGATTTCATTTCAAATTTATTCCCATGCAAGTTGAACGACAGAAGTAATTTCAGCTTTTATTTAACTTGTATTTTGTTAAGTGCCCTCCGCGATTATTGTCCATTAGCTTTTCAGTTTGTTGAACTGTGCATTTACGCATTTTCATTGTATTAGGATTATACTATTATTAAACCCCAATGCTTGGAAATGACACGAGGAAAACGTAGTTTACAAAAAATGCTAGTCTACAAACGTTTTACATAAGTCATAAAAAAAAAGAATTTTTTTCGTTTCCATTATCAGAATTCATTGTTACAATATGTTAGGTATAGTTAATAATTTAAATTACGCATTACGGCAAAGCGAATTAAAATAAAACACTGCGCACTACAACTGCACAGTACTAACACGGTGTAAAACTAAAAATGTTTGATTGAATTAAATAATGTTTTAAAGTACTTTTTAAGTATTCTATTTGACGTAATATCAATTTAAAAACAGCCAATATAATTAATGAGTTAAACAATGTGTCTAAATAATTGAGGACTTTGTTCAGCGCGCTTTTTACAAAAAAAAATATATATGTATTTATGTGGCACAGTAGTTTTTCCTTTATAGTTTGTAACCAATACAGTTCAATGTTGTTAATTATTTTTATTTTTTTTTCGTACCTAAATGTTTAATTTTAACAAAATAGAGTTTATTCTGTTCAATGCCTGACTGATTTAATGATAGATGAGATAACTATTAACTAGATTTTTATCCTTAAAATTATAGACCATTATGTTGTATTATAAGTATATTATAAATATATGATGGCTAATGGTTAAGTATTAGGTAACGTTAAGCTGCTTATCTTGTTACATAATATAGAATATTAATTTATTATTTATAAAACCTTTAGTATCATTATAATTATTTAAATTTAAATATTTCAAAAAGTAGTTATATTTTAATAAGTAAAAAGGCAATTATCTTGAACTAAAAGAAATTCCGATTAGGCCGAAGATGAATCAATTTCACACGAGGTGGTTGTTCTTGTAGATGCATAGATAATGTAAGGCCAATTAATAACATACTTAAATACTTAAATTTTTGATATTTTCTATTTTTTTAACGCAGTATTCTTATATCGGTATAATTCGAGGTATAGTTATTTATTGATGTTTTCATCAAATCTAGGCCATTTAAGATGCAAATTAAGGTGGCATAAATGTTTGCTGGGATGAAAAGCCAATATTTAGCAACCGCAGTCATACATACCACAATTATTTATTTTTAAGATACAGTATAAATATATTAGTTTATATAAATACCATACTCTAGCATATATAAGCGAGAGACGTACTTTTATATCACTTCAGTTGTGGTTTTGAGTAGCGTGATAGTAACTAGACATCTTGCATTATATACTATATTAATTATATATTATTAAAGGATTTTGTGGTTTATAAATCGAATGAAGTATAAGTATAAAGTATAAATGTATAATACATGTATAGGCACACCGCGGTTTCGCTCATATAACAATAGTATTAATACATTTCAAAGTGATTGGCACATACACGTGCATAAGTAACATTTAATATTTAAAAAAATACATTTATATAATATTTTTAACATTATGGAGCATATAATATAAGTCTTATCATAGATTATTTGATGCATGTCTTGAACGAAATACTAATTTCAACATCAATCCTATTTAAGTCGTAAAGTCTATGCATATTACTTTGTAAAGTTTTAAGTAGGTAAAAAATGAATTTAAGTTGAAATTACATTGTTGATAAAACTTGTAAGAGCTATAATGCTATATATTATGTTATTAATCTTAAAAAACAATAATAACTACCTACCACTTAAACCAATGACGACCCCGACAGTCCATAACTTAAAAATGTGGGCAAGTGGTTGTCGCTTTGCTGTACAGTAGGTTACAAGTGGGTCACTGTAATGGATTGTGTAAATTTGAGTTCAATGATATAATCAGCTTATGATATTACTAAGTATATTTGATGATATAATTGTGAATAAAGTAATTTATACTTCAACTATTTACGTGGAGCTTTGTTTTAAATTTGTAATCCTTAGCTCTAAAAGTTGAAAATTTTATAAATTTTTAACTACTAAATAATTTGTAAATTTTAAATTTGATAAATTTTGTCAACATTTTAACTTTAAATGATTATTAAAAAAAAAAAAAAAATCGGGCCTATGTATTTTTAATATTTTTCATCTGCTATTGTAATAATAATTTAGGAGCCTTATATTAATTTTTTACGTTTTTTGACCTGAAAAATAAAATTATATTGATATTTATAGAAAAAACAAACTAAAAACATTGAAATTTTAAATTGTCCGTAAACAGCTCAAAACGAGTTAAAATGTTATGCTGTATAGAAAATGAAAATATATACATTTAGTAAAATGTTCATGTACCTACAATTATTGAATTAACCATTTAGATTTACTTTCCCATCAAACAACATACTGAAGTTGAAAATCGAAGCTTTATTTCAACTACTTTTCGTGTACACGGACACAAAAAAAAAATTAAAAAATTAAATCCACACATTGTAAAATCAATACATTCTTCGTTTCACTCAGAATTTAAAATAAATTAATAATAATATTTACTATTTGATACCTGTTTAATACGCGAGTATGACGCCTAAACAATTAACTGACGAATACTTCAAGGTGATTTACCAAACATGCTCATCTTCATTTTTTCTTTGATAATTCCCCATTTATATTCTGATTTTTAAATTATTTAGATTTTCATACCATTTATGGAGTGTGTGTGTCTTTTTTTAAAAGAGAACCAACCTTTTTTATTGTTGAGCAGATTATTTTTTAAATCATTTTTGTGTTCTTATCTATAAATAAAAATTCGAACGAGTAGTTTTAGAGTTATTAAAATGTATAACTATCTATCCTCAAAAATAGTATTACAAAATGTATGAAATGTGAATAGATTAATATTTAAACAATGATGTATTAATTACTGAAATGTTCAAACCATCATAGCCCCCATATCTTCTAAATGTATTCATGGACCTATTATCCAAAATACACTGCAAAGTTAAAAAACGCAATGACTATAGGTACTTGTTTGAATTTGAATTTATATACTTACATCAACATTTAAAAAAAATAATTTACTTAACATTTTGTATATTTTTGCATATTTAAAGGTTTTTTGCCTATTTGTCATATTTATGCATATTTCTATTTTCTCGGGCACATTATACATGATTTTGATATTCCTATTCATAGTATTATGTCAATATGCATTTTTTACGGAAATACTATGAAAGAATCAACATTTGGCGAAAAAAAACGCGATCGTTTATAATTTTTCATTATAATATTATATTATATAATGTTTAGAAATTCGGTCGCAACATAAAATGATTAAAATGAAATAGCTATATAGTAGTAGACTTCATTCATGTTGATCAGTATTTTGGGTACACATCACGATTTTTTTTTTTTTTTTTTAAATAACCATTTATTACAATTTATAATCAAACATCATACAATTACTATGGTTTATCTACCTCCTATAAGCAAAGCTTGTATTGGAGGTAGAGAGTTATTTTGGTGAATTTTAATATTTTACTGATAGGTAATATTATTTATCTAAATATATACTAAAAAAAACTATATTTAACAATAAGAATAGAGAAAAAAAGAAAAATATAAGAACAACAATTTTGAAATTTGAATACATAAAACATATATACTATACATAAAATAATATATTATATAAAGTTTACAAGTATTTTAAAGCTCACATAATAATGATTGACTTATACATCTATTTACATTAATTTTAGTATTATTTCTTGTATTTTTTTACATTTAAGTTTAAAGAGTTGAATATTTTTGGTCCTAGATAGTTAACGAATTTTTGGCCCATATTTTTTTTTTTGCATAATCGATTTTTATGTCATAAGCTATGATTTCACGCTTATTACGTATATCATCCAGTGGAGAACATATTTTAATGTAAAACATATGGCAAATTTTTTCCTACAAAAGACTTATTGGTAAAACATTAAGTTCTACATAATTATCTTTTGTGGATCAGGATTTATTTTTTTTGTTAAGGCAAGTAGAACTGCTTTATTTTGTTGAATGCTTAGTAGATTAAGTATGTTATCTGTTGCACCATCCCATACATTTATTCCATACTGACATATAGATTGGTATAGTGACATATATATAATTCTCATAGTGTCATTAGAAATTATTTTATTTAAGCTATATATTTTAAAAGTAATTGTCCTTAGTCGAGTTTTAATGATTAATACATGCATATTCCATCTCATATTGTAGTCAAACATCAAACCCAAATATTTTATTTTAGTCACTCTATTTATTGTGGAGGAGCTTGGATTGTCTCTTTTATCATAGTTACTTTTAAATGTTGAAATGTAAAATTTGAGAAATTATAAATTGAAAACTCCATAAAGAATGTTTTATTGTAGTTTATTGTTATTAAATTTGAGTGTTTGTATTAAACAAATTAATTAATTCATTGATTGCTTTCGTATGCACTATTTCCCATGTTTATCTGAAAATAATAAAATAGATAGAATAATTCTATTACACTTTAATCGATGCTATAAGCATTTTTTAAGTGCATAATTTTAGATATTTAGTGCATATAAATGCATATTTTTTTAACTTTTCAAGGCATATTTTGCCAATTTTGAGTGCATAAATGCATACTTATTTAGGATTTTTTTGGGGCATGCAATTACGAGCCCTAGGCCACTTATAAATTATAATATATATACTTAACTAATTAACATACAATAATAATGAAAAACGTAAAAAACCTCCAACATTAAAATAATACGGTCCTCTCATTTTATATTTCTTGGAACAAAAACCAATAATGGCAAGAACCCATCTAATCTAACCTTCCACAAAACCCAAAAACATAAAGGGCCTGTTTTACAATCATAGTTTAAACCTCGGTTACGCCTAACCCACTGATTTTACCGGCCGAATTCTGTAGTTTTACCTTAGTTTAACGATTGTAATACGGGCCCAAAGGCTATCCCTGAACGAACATCTATATTTTACAATCGATTCTAGAAAAAACAAAATTCATGTCGAAAAAAAACTGCATCCATTTTTTATACTATCGTAATTGTTATTATTATTTATTATACACATTTTATACATAATATAGTTTCTCTGCAAAATAATATCAAATGATTCCTTCTCTACTCCCCCCCCCCTCCCCCCACATAGCATAAAAATATTTTCAGGAAATTATTTTAGTTATATTCTTTGGGCAAGAAGTTCATATTTTTGAAAATATTTTATAAAAAACATTTACAAAACATTTTAACCATATATTTCCAAAAAACATTTTTACGGAGACTTTATAAAAATATTCAGACAATATTTTTATGCAACCATATTGTACAATATTTTGTTAAAATGAGAAGAAAATACTTATAAAATATTATTAGTCAAATATTCATTATTCATACACTTAAAAATATTTTCATTTCCCAAATGATGTGTGGAATTATGTCACATTGTCACCACTCATGTTATATTAATTTTACTTGATCACCAAATTTACTTATTGGTTTTATATATTATATTATACATAGATTGCAAATAATAAAAATATAAATTTTAAGCACTATATAAAAAACAATTGCAAAACATATCGAAACTATATTTAAAGATCTATAAATTATGTACCTATTCCCATATTGAATTAATATTTTTATCTTGTTTCAGACTTACCGAAGAGAAGTTTCAACTAATAAATGTAAGTATTTTTTAAGTTTTCAACCATTGCCTTCTTATAATAATATTGTCAAGTTTTTATAAATATCTAGATCGTGTATATTTAAGGGGGCACCGTAATTTCTGTTAGCTTTTTTGATAAGATTCCTATTGGAAGAATTAATCTTAAAAATTATTAAATTTAATCATTTTATGATGGTTATCAACTTCACCGTTTCTTATAATATAACTACAATTATTTATTTAGCTATAGTATATAAGTATGAAAAAAAAACATTTTATAAAGTATCTTAATTTATTAATTTAATTATTTCTGTGTATTATATGTTGGTCTTTGTTTTATCTGCGCCCATAGTTACTTAAATCATAATCAATTTAATTTGTTAACATTCACGCGAAATTTATAGATGGGTACCAAGACCATTTGTTATTCTTTATACCTGTTGTATAAAAGTAGATTAACTTTAAAAACTACACAGAATTTCTTTTATGTTAATATTAAAACAATAATACCAAATATATCTTATAGTTAATATACTATTAGAGTAAAAATCCATTTATCCCTTAGCAAATTAAATTTAAAAATATTTGTTAGTAATATTAACGTTTGAAGTAGGAGAGAGGCACATTATATGCCCAATGTCCATGACTCCATATAGTGATGCTATCTGTATATTATGGCCATTATCAAAATCCTTTCTCCAGGTTGTGTGTCCAGTAATGAAAGCCCTTTTGACCCATTACATCACAATCACAGGTGTTTAAAGTGAAATAAATGTTACATGTTTTTATTACAAAATTAGCTTGACTTACTATTTTTCTTTAACTATCTAACATTGTAATTGATAACTTATATACAATTATAAACTTAAGTTTTAACTATAGTTAATTGGAAAATAAAAATATTTGCTATGTCTAAGAATTAGGTAATGATTTATTGATATTAAAATAGACTACTTATAAAGTGAATTTAACCTAACTTAATAACTTCCTAAAATACGTTCTTTGATTAAAATAAAATAACATATTATACAATATTATCCTTTATTATTAATTATTGTGGAGTATAGGTACATTTTTGATGAGTTGTCAGTAGACCGTAGCTTTTCAAGTGTTTTATTGTTATACCTTTTTTACTCATTGTATTCATTGTAAACCGATTGTAAATATTCGTTTTCTAAAAAATAAGTACATTATATTAGTATATTAAATTATGCACCAAATAAATGTATTTAAGGAAAAAATAAATTGAATAAAATTAAAAACTAATCTTGTACCTAATTAATGTATTAATCATAATTTTAAAATAAACACGATACTATATTTAAGTGAGATATAGAGATATATATTTACCTACGTATCTCAACGTACGTAAGATGTATATATATATAATCAAGGTCGTAACCAGGAAAAACTTCTTTTTTTTTGGGAGGAAGGGGAGAGTTAAAGTAATAAACGTTTTTATTTACTATACAACTATACATATGTAGATCCTGAATTGTGTATTGACTCACAAGTAAAAAAATTGTTATAATGTAATAGTATCGTTGTTTTTGTACACTAGAAACACGCGTACGTATATGCAAAAGTACACGGGACGTTATTATTTAATATTTTAGATTCTGAGCGGAGCGATGAATGTATTGATTTTACAATTATGTGTTTTATTTTTTTATATCTATGTGTACACGATTTATAATCAGTAGCGCAAGTAGGGGGGCTTATCCCTCCTATATATGATCTAGCTCCTCCTAAAATATCCCTTATTGATTAAGATATAAACACCCTATGGGTTTCTTTTAATTAATAGTTTTGTTAGTTGGGGCTGTAGTCCCCCAGAATGTTTACCCTAGTTGCACCTATGATTGTACTAGAAAAAATGCTTCAAATTTCAGCTTCGATATCTATAGCTGGTATATTTAAGAGGTAAAATATAAAAAAACTCAGTAGTTAGTTTTCAAAATAGTCGAAAAAATAAAAAAAAACCAGAATTTTTACGCATAATCAATTTTCTAATTTAGTTGTAATTAAAAACACGAAGTAACTGTAGATACTTTAAATGTTTATAATCGAATTTTCTACACATGGTTAAATTTTAAAAATATCTAGACTTTTTGAGCTATTTATAGAAATTTGATCAATTAGATTTTATTTTAGATTCTGAGTGGAACGATGAATGTATTGATTTTACAATGATGTGTGTTTTTTTTTATATTTTTTTTTGTGTCTCATCACCTTTTAGGACAGTTAAAGTGCTTAGATTTTCTTCAACAGTAACTTTTCTGATAGGAAAGTCAATCTAGTTGGTACTTTAGGAGGTCAAAAGAAAAAATTTCCCAGTAGTTTTCAAAAGCGACATGAAAAACAAAAGAAAAATTAAGGAAAAACGGGAATTTTTACGCAAAATCTGTTTTCGAGAAAATCGATTTTGGTTTTTGGTGTAACTCTAAAACAAATGACCGTAGGGACATGGAATTTTGACTGAATGTTTACAATTGCATTTCCTATACAGTATAACATTTTGAAAATAATTTGACTCTTTTTGAGTTGTTTACGGACATTGTCAGTTTCCATTTTTTTTAGTTTTTTTTTCTATAAATATCAATAAAATTTTATTTGTTGAGTAAAAAAGCTTGAAAATTTAATAGAAGGCTCCTAGGTTATTGTTTCAAAGGCAGATGAAAAAAATTAAAAATCCTTAGTCACAGTTTTTATTTAAAAGCATTTAAAGTTCAAATCTTGACAAAATACGGAAAAATCACGAAAATTAGCAAATTATTTTGAGTTGAGAAATCTAAGATTTGAAAATGTAATACAATATTATCCATGGGTTTGTCTACCTTTATCAAAAAAAAAATGTCTTCAAGAAAGTCAAATTAAATTTTTATGAGCGTTTGAAATTCATATTTTTACAATATTTGATATTCACTCAATATCTCATGTAACGATTTTCTTATTTTGTTGTAATTAAAAAACGTATGACTGTAGATACTTGAAAATTTCACTGAATGTTTATATTAGCATTTTTTATACACGATAAAATTTTGAAAATAATTAAACCCTTTTTGAGCTAATTACAGACAGTCAGTTTTCAATTTTTTTAGTTTTTTTTTTTATAAATATCAATACAATTTTATTTGTTGGGTAAAAGAACTTGAAAATTTAATATAAGGCTCCTGATATATCATTCTAATAGTAGTTGAAAAATATTTGAAATACATAGGCACAATTTTTTTTTTATAAGCATTTAAACTTCATATTTTGACAACATTTATCAAATTTATAATTTAAAATTATTTTGTAGTTAAAAATTTATAAAATGTTTTATTTTTATAGCTAAGGATTGAAAATTGTAAACAAGGCTCCACTAATAGGTTATATGTAAATTACTTTATTCACAATAATATCATCAAATATACTTGGTAATATCATAGGCTGACTGACCGTTTTCGCTCAAAATCGTTTTTCTTATACAATGATATTATATCATTGAATTCAAATTTAACACCATCCATTACAGTGACCCATTTGTAAACTTCTGTACAGCAGAGCGACATCCACTTGCCCACCTTTTTTAGTTTTTTTTTCTGTTGAGATATCGAAAAAAAAAGTGGGTAAGTGGGTAACTGCTGTACTTACATTAGGTATCTAGAGATGTCACTGTGTTGGATGTGTTAAATTTGAATAAAATCATATATAAAATCATTGTATACGAAAAACGTTTATAAAATCTTTAAACCCCTATGAGTCTTTAAAAATGATACCTATTTTACTAGTGTAACTGTAGTAAATTTGTCATTGATACACTGATAAAAATGTACTTAAACTTGTTTTACACACTGCTTCCGTATAATATTCAACGTATATATTTAAAAAGTATAAGGAAAATCTATATTGAATTAATTTTGCATTTCCGTGTGACGTATTAAATTATTACTATACAGTGGAATTTATATTTACTATAGGAACCTAGGTGGTACACAATATTCACATTATATACAATATATTATGTACTTATAATATGCAAGTTGGTCCATCGTAACTATGGTCAGTATACGTAGAGTTTCCTAGTAATTCAGTGTTCTATAATACACATGAAAGTTATTATTTACATCATCATCAAGCATTAATCTGTACAGTTTAGATTTTATAACCTTTTCACTGGAGTGCACATTGTTATTATTAAAATAAATATTATGTTTGTTTTGTTAATATTTACGGTACATGCATACTTCAATTTAAAAACAAAGAGGAAATTATATCGGTCAATTGTATAATTAGGGGTTGTGGTGTGGGACGAATTTCTGGAATGCTGGACATTTGGTTGGGTATAAAGTCAGTTTACTGTCGTGACTATTTAGTATTTATCAATATTTAGGATTTTAATTCAACAATATTCGCTATGATATTCCAGAAAATAAAATAGAGAGGAAAAATAGAGATTTAAATTTAATACTAACTGTAAATCGAAAAGCACATAGGTTACTGCATTAATTACTATATTTTTACTGTAAAGTATAGTATATGATTTGGTAATCTTGCAGAGTGCATACATTGTGATAACATTTGTATTGTTTATCAAGCTTGTTTGGATTCATACTATAAACATATATAAATTTGTTGTTAACCTAAGTTTAAATATTAATTTTATGTGTGAATGTACGTTTCTATACTATTCTAGTTTTCTACAAATCATCAGATCACCCATAAAAAAATGCTCTCAGATTGTAAACACTTAAACAAATATAATAAAAATATGTTTAAATTTCTTTACC
The DNA here is from genome assembly GCA_008086715.1 of Sitobion miscanthi. NCBI lineage: Eukaryota > Metazoa > Arthropoda > Insecta > Hemiptera > Aphididae > Sitobion > Sitobion miscanthi. The sequence goes on from CM017797.1 coordinate 8,415,048, forward strand.
ACAATACGATAAATTGTACTTAATTACTTGAATAAATTCTAATATCAATAATATATAATATTATAAATTAGCCCCATTGCCCTAATAATATACATCTTTCAATTACTCAAATTGCACTAGTCATTTTGCACTACAAGTGTATATATATATATTATATATGTTATGCGGGTTCCTTCAAATGTTATATTTTTACATACCTATACTTCACATTTTACTCACCGTGTAGGTAATTTCTGATTATTTATTAGTCATGTTATTAGTGATGCTATTACAACTTATTTAAATTAAAATAAGTTATGTTATGTACATCGTATCCATTAGTAATTATATACCTGTAAAATAAGTTCGATACAAATATTCATCAACTTTGAGATACTCAGTCCACGAATTCAAAAACTTACTCATAATTCTGTAACTTAAGTCTAGTATATTAATGTTGATCAATTTAAAAAACACCAATACTAAACTGAATAGATACAATGTATTTATTTTTATTTTATCTGTGATATTTGAAATTTCCAGATGGTCATAAATCTATAATGTTCAAGATAAAAATCATGAGTAAAAATAATAAGTTTCTATTTTAGAATTTATAAATCTTTATTTACTCTTCAACTTTTAAATAAAAATGTATACAACACTTGCATAGTCTGAAACTGGTCTCTGGTAAACAATTCTATGAATTCAATTGCAACTAAATTTGTTAATATTTTAAAAGCATACATTTTTTATGAGTCAATTATTGTAATAGTATTTTACAATATTTTTATTGAAGTTATTAAATAATATTGTATTATTTTTTACTAATTAACTTTTTTGAAAATATTTTAATAAAAGTTTAATATATAATTCTTATTTTACATAGTATTTATTTATTTTAAAAACGTAGTGTATTTTTAAACTTTTTTATTATGTTTGTAAATATTAATAATGTAATATTAAATTTAATGTTATTAATATTTTAATTTGAATAGGATCACTCGCATAGAATCTAGTATGTACTTATATTAGTATCGTTTTATGAATTGCTGAGTAATTTTCGAAACACCGTGAAAATGATTGTTATTTAATTTAAGATCAAAATCCTGAGTAGTGTATAGTAAACACTGTATATTTTATTTTTTTTTTTTTTTGGGACAACTTTGACAACTGCAAGTTCGAATTTTGATAAAAGGCGTAAAAATCACGAAAATGTGCAGATTATTTTGAGTTAGAAATTCCTAAAAATGTTTCTTTTTAAATCTAAGATTTATTTTAAAATGTAATACAAGATTCCTAATAAGGTTATCTATCTTTTTCAAAAGAATCTATAGTCTATAAGAAATTCAAATTAAATTCTTATGAGCGTTTGAAGTTCAAATTTTTACAATATTGGATATTCACTCGATTCTTCGAGTAGCAATTTTCTTATTTTGTTGTTCTTTAAAAAAAAGAATAACCGTAGACACCTAACATTTATATCATATGTTTATTTTATTAATTCCTATTCTTGATAAAATTTTCAAAATATTTTAACTGTTTTCGAGCTGTTTACGGCCATTTTAAATTGAAAATTGAAAATTTTCTATAAATGTCAATAAAATTGTATTTGTTTGGTCAAAAAGCGTGAAAAATTAATATAAGGCTCCTGATGTATTGTTACAATTTTAGTTAAAAAATATTAAAAACACATAGTCACAATTTTTTTTAAGTATTTAAAGTTCGATTTTTGACAACATTTATCAAATTTAAAAATGTATAAAATATTCAACTTTTATAGCTAAAGATTGAACTTTAAAACAAGGTTCAACGTAAGTAGGTTATTCTGTAACCAAAAAATTTCAAAAATATATAAAAACACCTTTTTTTTTTATAATTATTTTATGTTCAAATTCGAACGAAATTACATATTAAATATCCAAGAATAAAATTTTGGTTATTTTGTTGTCATTTTATAATGTTAATTCAACTTACCGGCTACTGTATTAATAAGTAATAACAATAATAAAATAATAATAATAATAAAATATCCATACCGACAAACCGTCTCCGCTCAGAAAATTATATTGTATAACCTATTGTACAGCAGAACGACATCCACTTACCCACCTTTTTAGAATTGAGATATTAAAATTGAACCCATATACATTTAAATTTGTCCATGAATAACTGTTAGGAACTTTGAACAGATATTTTCATATGCAAAATATATTTGTGTATTTAATTAATATTCCCGTTAAAATAAATTTCTATTCGGGAGTTACGTTGGCATATCCATATAAAATATACACACCCAAACTATTGTAATAACTACGAGCTCGCCTGAAGCTATTTTAGACGCTTTCGATAAACACCGACAATCGGTTTCCGGAGAGTTAGTCCGGAAGTAGTAAAACCATTACACAAACACAATCGCGGAACTGGATCACGAATCTTTTGAGACACTAAGACACTGTACTGGTTCTCCGTTCATGGGCTTATTTAAATATTTATTGTAGTATGTCATGATTATACAACGGCCTAATAAGAAACTTTATTGCAAGTGGGTAGAATCGATAATGACGTGTACCTAAATACGGAGTATAATGGAGGCGTCATGTTTAACGAAAGTGTTTCATGGTACGACCGCTATTAGAAGTGCAGCCAGATTAACTGAATTAATTTTCATGGTTATTCATTTTGGTTTTATGTCGTTATTTCACTCATTTTATAAATAAGTCTGACAATAAAGATGACCGATTGCTCTTTGCTTTTGATATTGAAATTATAAAAATATATTACTACCTATATAAACTATATGTAATAATAGAATATTAGAATTTAGAATATTAGATTAAAATATAAATTATAAATAAGTTCTCAATTTGTATAGCGTATAAAACTGTTATAAAATATACATTAAAATAATAATTATATTTTTCTTTTCAAATGACTTGTCCGTATATGTACCTAAATATAAAAAAAAATAAAATTGTCATACGACTTTGTTGCTTTAAATAATATAATTCGAATTCTATCAATACTTTATTTCTAATTTTTATTTATTTTACTAAAAAAACCGTTTTATATTACATAAATCAATATAAAGTATAAAAAAATATTTATACTATTGAGAGGCTGTCGGTGCACAGTTTGTTTTCTCTTTATGGCCCACGCTCTGAAAAATACGCTAAATCTTGCAGTTAGCTTTAAAATTAGAGTGAATTGACTTATTATCAAACTTAAAATTAGAACATTATCTACCTCATAAACTTTCATTAATATTTTAATATATTAACCTGGGAAATATTACAATTTTAAAATGCTCACATGACTTGCTTTAAAATTTTAATATCACTAAAAACTTATGAGATACGCTAAATAATATTCTTGTCATTCATTTTTTTTTTAATAAAAGTTAATTATCTCCAATATTTATAATAACACAAAATTAGTTCAGTTGTACGCAGATTTTTTGATATGTCACGCGTGGGTCAGAGAGAGAAAACACATTGTGCGCCGACATACTTTAACAATCATTTTTATAAATTTATAAATATGCTAATTATTATTATTATTTTAAGTTATTAATTTAAGGAATAGTTTCTATGGAACATATAGTGAGATTTAAATTATTCGCATTCTCATATTCACATCTATGTTCCGTATTTTAAAAAGTAATTCCTGGTGGATTAATTGTATTAATAAAAAAGAAGGAGTATAAATGACAGAAAATTAAATTAACGAATAGCAGTTTAAAAATTAAGAATGACGATTGATTTTAGTTATTCAAACAACAAAAAAATTAAAAAAATTATAAAACTGCTATGATTTTAAAAAGCTTAATTGTTCATCATTTATATCAGTTAACCCAGTTGTCAAGAAATTATTAATAATACATACAAATCTTCCACAATTTTTCAAATTGGGATTTTGAAGAGAAATATTTTTTAAAAAAAGCGGGTAAGTGGATGTCGCTCAGCTGTATAGTAGGTTATAAATGGGTCACAGTAATGGATGGTGTTATAAAATTTAAAATATTAAAATTTGTTTTGTTTTTTTATACATTTTAATTTAATTTAATTACGTATTGTTTGATATATTATATATTTATACGCATTTTGTATACAATTGTTGTAGTATAATTTAATTTAAATTGTTAATCATACTAATACTAAATCTAAAAAACTACCATTTAATTAACACGCTTTTCTGTTTAACCTAAAACTTATATTACATATATATATATATTTTGTTTATTTTTTTTTTTTTTTTGTTTGTTTTTGAGGCTTCAACAACTTAGGTCATTAGCCTTTGGTACTGTGGGGGGTGGAACTGTAGGTTTGTTTGTTTCATATATGTATTATAAACATATATTAAATACTAACTTATAATTCATAACAAATACAATAAAATATTAAAAAAAATATGTAACAGGATGAAATGACTGCTGGGCGTTATGCAGTGGGCAGGTCAAACGAGTGGGAACTCATCGGTCTTACCTAACTTTGGTGCAAGCCACTTGTTGTATGTTATACAACTTAACGTTAGTAATATTTTCTACGAGTATCAAATTTATTCAATTAGGTAATAAATAATAAATTATTTTACCAACTTTTATAATTATATCTATTATTATATATTCTAGATTTTCAGCGGAGATTTTGATTTTACAATACGATGTGTGTTTTTTTTTTTGCCGGTCTTTTGTGGCAGTAAAAATGTTTTAATTTTCTTCTTCAGCATATTTTTTGTTGAGAGAGCGAATCTAGTTGGTATATTGAGTTGGTCAAAAGTAAAGAGCGCCAAATAAAAACATTGGGAAAAAATAAACAAAACTTAAGAAAAACAGAAATTTTTCCGAAAAACCACATCACAGTTTTGGTGTTACTTAAATACCCGTAGATATCTTAAACTTTGAAAAACTATTTTGAAATGACCATTTTCCTTACATGATAAGATTTTCAAAATATTATGACTCTTTTTAAGCTGCTTTTAGTCATTATACATTTTAGATTCTGAGTGGAACGATGAATGTATTGATTTTACAATGATGTGTGTTTTTTTTTATATTTTTTTTTGTGTCTGTCATCACCTTTTAGGACAGTAAAGGTGCTTGGATTTTCTTAAACAGTAACTTTTCTGATAGGAAAGTGAATCTAGTTAGTACTTTGGGGGGGGTCAAAAGTAAAAATTACCCAGAAGTTTTTAAAAGCGACGTGAAAAACAAAAGAAAAATTAAGGAAAAACGGGAATTTTTACGCAAAATCTATTTTCGAGAAAATCGATTTTAATTTTTGGTGTAACTCTAGAACAAATGACCGTAGGTACATGAAATTTTCATTGGTTGTTTATAATTGCATTTCCTATACACTATAACATTTTGAAAATAATTTGACTCTTTTTGAACTGTTTACGGACATTGTCAGTTTCCATTTTTTTTAGTTTTTTTTTCTATAAATATCAAAAAATATTATTTGTTGGGTAAAAAAGCGTGAAAATTTAATACAAGGCTCCTGATATATTTTTACAATAGCAGTTGAAAAACATTAAAAATACATAGGCACAATTTTTATTTATAAGCATTTAAAGTTCATATTTCGACAAAATGTATAAAATGTTCAACTTTTATAGCTAAGGATTGAAAATTGAAAACAAGGCTCCACGTAAATAGGTTATATATAAATTACTTTATGCACAATAATATCATCAAATATACTTAGTAACATCATAGTTTGACTGACCGTTTTCGCTCACGATCGTTTTTCTTATACAATGATATTATATCAAATTTAACACTATCCATTACAGTGACCCACTTGTAACCACTGTACAGCAGAGTGACATCCACTTACCCACCTTTTTTTTTTTTTTTTTATTGTTGTCGATATTAGTTTTTTGCTTAGTCAAAAAACTTTAAAATGTAATGCAAGGTTCCTAGTAAGTTTTTATTAGTCAAGATAAAAAAAAAAGTTGAATGTAAATTATCAATAATTTTTTTTAGCGTCTGACGATAAAATTTTGACAAAATGAGTCAAAATCACAAATATTTGCAAATTATTTTAAGTTAGAAATTCATAAAAATTATTCTTTTTATAAGTTATTTAAATTTTTTATACGTATTTGAAGCTAAAATTTACACAATCACGATATTGGATATTCATACGTACATTACCTATTTTAAATTCTGAGCGGAGCCAGGAATGTATAGATTTTACAATGTTTTTTTTTTAATTTTTAATTTTTTTTTGTGTTATCACCGTTTATGCATTACAACTGATTCGATTTTATTTTATTTCTTCAACAGTATCTTGTTCGATGGGAAAGTGAATCTAGTTAATGCATTGGAAAGGTCAAAATTTAAAATTCCCAGTAATTTTCCGTAAAATTGGTTTTCGACAAAGTCCATTTTGGTTTTTGGTGTAACTAAAAGATACTTCCAATTTTCACTGAACGTTTACATTAGCGTTTTCTACACATGATCAAATTTTCAAAATATTTTGACTTGTTTTGAGACGTTTACGTACATTTTCAGTTTCCAGTTTTTAGAGTCTGAGCGGAGCGATGAATGTATTAATTTCTCAATGATGTGTATTTTTTTAATAAACAAATTAAATTAATCAGTAATCACAATAGTACAAATACATTTAATATTTAAATACTATCATTTTATTACCATTTTATTGGCATATAATTATAATTTGCCTAATTGAAAAAAAATGAAATATTACAATTTTCTTTTGGTCTTATTAATAAGTATTTTTATTGAAATTATTTATTGAAATCAATAAACGCATTTATTTTAAAAATGTCATAATTTTGAACATTTAACATTGAAATATAATATAGAAACAAAAACAAATGATAAAAAAAAACTTATTTCCAATCAATCAAAAAATAATTATGTTTCTGAAACGTTTAAACGACAATTTATTTTTATCTAAAATATCATTTGACAGACTTTTAATTTTCATAATTAATTATAAATTAAATATTTATTACTATGAATAATTAATTTAAATTTATGTTATACAATCTATACTATAGTGAATCTTCTACTAAAATGTAATTAAAAAATGAATAATTTTATAGTTTCTTTATTATTTTAAATTGTTCATTAAATATATACATAAAATATAAATACCTAACAAAAATTAAACATTAAATTAAATTCTTTATAAAAAAATCCATGCCATTTTTTTTCTTTATAAAATTGTGTTATTAATAATTAAGTGTACTCTTTAAAAAAATATCTTATTGAATTTATAAGTGAATATTTTTTTATAAAATTAGGTTTTGCGTACACAAAATATTTTTTGTATTGAATTAAATGTGCAATACTATTAATTGTGTGTTTTTATCAGAAAGAAATGGAGTTATGTCGTTGCTTCTGGCACTTTCTAAATTACTTTTTCCAATATTTATGAGCATTTGGTCAAGTTATTTATTATTAAAGTAATATCAGCTTAAATACTTCTCCTCTAAAAAAATAAAGAATCATAAAAACATCATACTATTCAGTCGTCTATGTCTATTATTAATTTAAAAGACTACACGCTTAAGACACCAAGTCCAAGTGTGTTCTTTACAATATTTTTATGTATCAAATTATTCATTATTATTTTAATAGATTTTTAAAGCAAGATTTAATAAAAACATATTTCCAAAACATTTTGAGAGGTTTCCAAGAACTGAAGTATATTCAAATTGATGTATAGTATTATTTCTCTTCTTACAGCTCTTATATCTTGAGGAATTTATGGTATAAAATTTCTTATATAATTCGTAAATTTGTTTTTTTAATTTCACTTTTGGTATCCTTTGCATAAATTTTTTTATAACTTTTCTTTAATAAATAAATTTATATTCATACAAATACGCTCCATAGATGGATATAATATAAAAAGTTAAAATTAGTATTCTGTTTGTGTCACGTATTTTATTTCTGAAAATAATAAATACAGGTAAAAAGAAATATTATGTTGTATCTTTTGAACTTTTTAGTCCCTTCATGAATGTAGATTGATGTACTACCTGCCAAATGAACGATCTTCTAAAAATGCAAAGAAAACTCTCTTAATTTTAATCATATTTTTAATATTATCGTGTCAATTTCTGACTTACTATAGGTATTAAAAGCTGTATACCATAGTACATTTAACACCAAGAAAATATATAATTATATTATATAATAGGTACATAGTAAACAAAATTACGAATATCAATGAAGGACCTATAAGTTATTTCATAAAACCTTAGATTAATTAAATGCTCGCTTTATTCTTCAAATAACAAAAATGTATTTTAATTTGTCTTCAGTTCGTGGCCAAGAAAGGGATTTTTAGTCAAATGTTGACATTTAGATTTTTCAATACATTCTAAACTAAAAAAATCCTCTTTTTTGTTAAAAACAAAATTAAGTCATGCTTTAAAGTTAAGTATTAATTAATACTTACCAATAATAATGACGTTTAATTTTCATTTAGGTATACACCAAATTTACAAACATTTTAAAAACCTTATCATTGATAATATATATTGTATATTTAATCAATGATTATACGGAAAACATAGATGTTCCGACAACTTATTTTGTTTGCGCACTAAAGATACATTTTCCCATGTAATTTGAAAATTATTATCATTGAATATTAATACTAAACGTATAAAAAGTAACAAATTACAAATGCATTAGTTACACATTATTTCAATTTAGAAAAGTAACAAATTTAGCCAGCCAACGTCGACATAGTTAATAAGGTATACGACTTAAGAATTTTTTTCGGTTTTTTTTTTTTAATACATAACAATATTTTGTTTCAAAGTAGTCTCGCTACTTTGTAAAATAGCATGTCTTTATTTGGACAACAGTTTGATAAATTGTCATGGATATTCTTATTTTAAAGAATTAATTGGTTTTATACATGACACTAATAATATGTTAGGCGAATAAAAAATATACAGTTATTATTGAATCAGTATTTCCTCGTTAATTTTCCATATCTTTGTTGCAATATAACATAGAGAATACGCGAAGGACTTTTTCCCTTATTACGAAACATCAATTATCCTATTGTCCTTGAAAACTGTTTGAAAATCTAAAAATAATAAAATATATAAGTACAATAATCAAACCTGAATTACTATAGAACGTGCGACCAGTACTCATGAGAGAGCACCTTTCTGCTTTCATAATTTTTCCATTTTAACTGTGAAAATATTTAAAAAAAAAAAATAATATTTACAATAATGCTTAATGAACTTGGACATGCTTCATTTTGTCGTAATATGCCCCAATGGTTGATTTTATTGTATTATTATTTTTATTTCAAAATCTATGATTAATCATTTACTACCGATTTTAATTGAATACGCTTGGGGCAGCTTGTCATAAAGTTTTATTTAACATTTCTAAAAAACCATAGGTGCCTAAGAAATATCCTATTTACATTGAACTACTAGTGTATTGGATCACTACTATACCTACCTACAAATAAGTTTCCAAAAACATCAAAAATATAAAACCAATTTTTTGTTCTATGCAAAATCTGAAACTGTGGGTTAAAGAAACCGCAAATCTATAACATAGTTTTACCCATATCAAAACTGTCAAACAGATTGTTTAGATATAGAATATATTAATATCAAAAAATAGAAATACAGAATTCGTGATTTTATGTGCACTATCAAGATTACACTATTATGTGAAACGATTTTCAATGAGTAACACGTGTCGGTTAACTGGATATTAGAAAGCGTCTAAAGCTAATAATAAGAGTAGGTAATGCTATTGGATAATACCATTGCCTTGTAAGGGGATCACATTGATAACAGTTTCACATTATACTATGCGACCTACTAAATGGCTTAAGAACCCTGTATAATTAGCCAACCGATTAATTGATTTTATTCTCTGGTACTGTCACATTTAAAATGTAATCAGAATTTTGTTGATCATTGTTTCTTTTCTTTTTAGAATACCATACTACCGGAAGCTGTGCGTTTTTGGGAACAAGCACTCATGGTTCGCAAAACCGAAAATGTTATTCGACTCAACCGGTAATTATGTGAAAAAAACTATTTAAAATTAATGATATTCATTAACAAAAGGAAATTATACGAAAACACTAATATAGTATTGAAAATAGGCATACCTATGATGTTTATTCAAAAATATCCATTTAAAATGTGTACTTCCTATTTAAATTTAAGTCATTACAATTTTTACTTAAGTTTATTTAGTAGCAGCTTTTATAACCTATTATAGTCTGATATAACATATTATAAACTATATATTTATAGCGATACTTTATTATCAAAATTATTTGCTGCATAAAGCAATAATTAAAACAAAATATTGCTTGCAAAAGATTGCACAGAGTAGTAAAACAGTGTAGAAATCGCGTCCTAAACTATTACTATATATTATTCTAAAAACAAAGAACTATTATTTGGCCGGAACTATATAACGTTGTCTATATCTAATATACGGTGTATCAGTAACAGATAAATACCTATAATGGAAGAGTACGAAAGAAAAGGATTTTGATGTTACATTAGACAAGACAGTTAGTAAGTTATACCTAGATCCTAGAGCAATTTATAACGTCTATTAATATAAAATATTAAAATGTAATTTTAATAATATATATTAGTTTGCCGATAACCTGGTATGTATACCTGGTATTACACCGAGCAATAGTGATGAAACGGCATACATATTTGTAGCGGGCCGATGGATTATTGTTTTTAATTAAAAACAGTTAGGTGTAGTTGGACAGGGACTCCGTGCTAATAATACTAAACAAATGTAAGATGACCTGATGGCATCCGCGTCTTGATATTATGTATCTACTGTGTATTATTTGTTTATCGTAGTAAAAGATAAATAGCGTAATTGTGGTTCACAGGTAAAGACACCTAGTGGATTTTTTTTATTTCATTCTTGAATTCTTTTACAGAAAATGTGTAAACAATCAAGTTTTTTATCGAAAAGGAGATCCTCATCCATACTGCAAGAACGCGTGTGAAGACCGAACAATGTGTGGTGAAGTACAAGTTCCCGAAGATCATTTGGAGGTAAACCATTTATAATGATAAAAACAAAATATATGTTAGTTAAAATTAAATTTTTTCTAAGACTTGATTTTTCACGGTGTAGGGATCTAATAAAATTCCTGCTGTTACATTTTTAATTTATAAGTAGTTTTAATATCGCATGCATATATGCTATCATTAAGTATATAGTAATAAGTAGTAAGTAGATACCTTAACTAACTTAACATCAACGGTTATATGTGATCGTTGTAACTTGCAGTGTCTTGGAATACAGAACTCAAGAACTGCCGTATCATTATAGCATGATGATATTATAATATACGCGTGGCGCAACTCTATACTCGTACATATAATATACCATGCTAGGTCATGCATTTTAATTTTTAAATGTATTGTATTATAATCATTTGTCTGTGGAACAAATAATCTCCTATTATTTGCAGGCCAGGCTTACGCAAGTGAAATTAGGGTACACGTGCACTTGGCCCCAAACATTTAGGAGACCAATATTACACTTTTTGTTAATATAAAGTTATTCTCTCATTTTTACCTTAAAATTATATAAAATACATTTTTTTAAATATTTAAAATGTTTGTCTTTAATATATGAATATTTTTTCTAATCTGCAACTACATTGATGTTCAAAATAAATATCCAATAAACAAATAAGAAATAATTATTATTTTATCGCCCGTGTTTATAAAATATTTGTGCTTATATACTGTTAAGTTGTAGACTGTACATGAAAAAGAAATAATTGTGGCAATTGTTTTCAAATAAATGTAAAAGTGCAAAACGTTTATTACTAAACTATAAACTCTACCTACTATGTTGATCATATAATCAGATTTATTTAAAAAATTATTTCTCTTCATTACCTAGTTTAAATATGAAAATTTGAGGGGTGGTGAGTATAGGTACATTGTGCCTCAATTTCGTTTAATCGGGCACGGACATTAGCATATTGCAACAGTGATGCGTCCATATTGTTGTGACGCACTTTTCAACTTGTTGACTCTGACCTATAATATTTATTTCAACGCCGGTTCCTTAAATATACCCACATTTAGAGAGTTGCGCGTCTCACCTCATCTCCTTTCCGCAATATACTCCGAGAATATTCTGTACTCTACGCCTGTTACTTATATTTAAGTAAATAATTCAATAATATTTTAGATTTTTCTGAATATTGATTAATTCTTCAATCTCTTCACTCGATATCAAAGCCCGTTGAGTATTCAGACCGTACTAAACATCTTATCACTTGCGTAGTTACAACCAGCAGTATAAGTATTTTTTATAATATATTTATTATTGTATGCGTTTTTCCAAAGGGCCAAAGTGTGCGACCTGTTTTTTGTTCAAAAACATGTCAAAGCTCTCATTTTTTGTAGAGTGATGCGAAGTCGTCCAATACATAATGTAGAAAGTCTTCCTCTATTTCTTACAAAAAAAAAAAAAAAAACATGTATTGAAATCAGACTATTCTACAATAGGTTTTTCCTGTAAACCGTGTTTTGAGAAAAAATCAACAAGAAGTTTTTGAATTATTTAACTTGGTGTGCCTAGGATAATAATGTAATATAGGTCCATGATAATAAGTTTGGATGATTTAAAAATTATAGTAGTTAATATTTTTTAGTTTCGTAAGACCATCTTCAAGGACTATTATCCTTGGTATAAATATTTAAATAACTCAAAAACTGTTTGTTTGGATTTTGATTTAGACACTTCACCCCGCAGAACGGACACTCTTTAAATAGTTAAATACATCAAAGAGTTTTTAATTATTGTCTTTAAGTGTGTTTAAAATATCCAAAAGTCAGAGAATATGCCGTGGGAATCAACCGGTGTATAGCTGATAAAGTGTATAAATAAAAAAACATTTTCATTAACCGGTTGAATTTTTTATCTGTATATATTTAGGCATGTAAGACGTGCAACGCGTCGGGCATGGACTGCGGCACGGGAACGTCTAAATCAGGCGTAGGCATCGAAGGCGCTGACTTCGTGTTCTACGTGAGCGCAATGGAGACGGAACGGTGCCACAAGGGTCTGACAGTGGCGTACGCGGCCCACTGTCAGCAGGAGTCGGCACTGGACCGGCCGATTGCCGGGCACGCCAACTTGTGCCCAGAGAGTATTAGCACCAAGCCGCAAGAGCTTGAGGTGCTCCTGTCTACGGTCAAGCATGAAATATTGCACGCGCTCGGTTTCTCCGTGAGCCTGTTCGCATTTTACCGGGACGCCAACGGGTATCCGCTGACCGCCAGGGAAGACAACGGCAAGCCCAGGCTCAACGAGAAGTATGCTAAATTATCAATATACTTTATACTTATAGGTACTTACCTCGTTCGGTATAGATATCCACCATCGCAATGCGAAATGTTTAATATATTTTAGTGCTATAGTTACCCTCGAGGTTAAAATAAAGTCGATAATTTGTAAACAAATTGCCACCCAACGTTCCCTAAATTTTATCACAAACAAAAATAGAGTCTAGTACTATAGCTGCCTCCCAATGGGCGGGCTATACATGTCGAAGTATTTCTTAAACGATTCAAAAATTGTATACATTTATTATAACATAATATTTATAATTTTAATTATACTACCTAATGGTTTTTTATTGTCTAATTATTACATTATTGTTTTTAATAGTTGAGTATTATTTGTATAAATAGATGTAATGTATACTTAAGACTGTTTTTTTTAAATTTTAGGTACCTACACATAATTCTAAATATTTAAAAAAAACAATCACATTATAATTAATAATTTTAGTATGAAGTTCTTCCTATAGACTTAAAACAAAACCACGATGTTTAATACAATAAAATAGAAATATACCTATATAGTATATACCTATAAGACTAATTTTTAAATGTATAAAATACTTGACTGGTACATGTAGGGGATAGAAAAAACTTAAAATCCAAAATCCGGCACATTGAAAAATAAAGTAGCAGTCATAGTATTATTATATTAATCGAAGGCTGATTCATTAAAAAATACGGTTTGCCCTCCAATATAATATCTGAATTAAATCTAAAACTTAATAGTGAACTTTTTTTATTTTCTACTGCTTAATATATTTTATAATAAATATCACTTAAGAACAAACGTCTGATTATTATAGACTTCAAGCAAGGCAGTGGAGTGATAAAGTAATCAAGACGGTGGTAAGACGCAATTGGACAGTACATGGTGGCGTGGTCGACAAAGAAGTTCAAATGATGGTAACGCCTAGAGTCGTAGAAGAAGTTAGAAAACATTTCAACTGCTCATATTTAGAAGGGGCTGAACTGGAAGACCAAGGGGAAGATGGTACAGCTCTCACGCATTGGGAAAAAAGAATTTTTGAGGTATTTACTTTTAAAATTATAATTGTTTCTGTTCGTTTTAAAACATTTAAATGTACATAATTGCTTATTAATTGATATTAATTACTTTTATCAATTCGTTATAGTATTTATTTTAAGATCGATTATTGTGTTAAAATATTTCATGTTATGTAATATTTCCTCAGTTTTTAAAGTTTCTTTATAAACGAAAATGATGGATTTGAGTACAGCATAATATATTATGGGAAATGTGTTCTACACCTCCTTATTTTTTTCCAATGAGCCTTCTCGACTTTTAAGTTTTTCCAATCGACCAAAGTAATCGGTAAATTGGGTTGTACATCATATGTGATCATTAAACACATAAAATAAAAAAATAAAATTAGCATCAATCATAAAATAAAAAGTCTAATCAATAAACCACTTGTTTAATACATTATACCTACCTGTAAAATTAAATAATATTGTTTTCTTCACTCATAACCAATATATTTAGAACATCTATAGATTGAATTTAAACTTGGAGACTTTTATAAGCTTATAAAATGTTGGATATGTATTGGAAACATGATGTTTTGTATGAAGCTCTTAGTATATTGAAATTGCCAAGAATCAAATTCAATTTAAAAATACCTAGTAATTCTATGTATTAAAAATATGTTCGAACACATTAATTAACACAACGATTATAGCCAACATTACTAAATCAATTTTACTTTCAATAAATAACAATTTTACAATTTTTAATTTGTATGAGCTATTATCTCTAATAAGTAATAACCATAAAGAAAAGTGGTTTTCAAATTATCAATTCTGATTTTTTATTGTAAATTAAAAAATAAATAACCATAAAGACCTGAAATGTTTACAAAATATTTAATTAATAAATAATTTGTATTTTCTAAACATATTATTATCATTTTAAAAATATTTTGGTTCTTTTTGGTCAGTTGAAAGATTGAAAATTTAACACAACGTTCCTCATAAGCTATTCGTACGTCTGCAATTAAAAATATCGAAAATACAGTCACGATTTTTTTTTTTTAGGCGTTTGATGTTAGGTTTGGTTTTTAACTTTTAACGCATCCGTAAAGTAACGTGAATCTAAAACACGAATTATGCTTGGAACATATATGTACACAAAGAGTATAATAATTTTATTGTACAAGTATTTAATTTATTAGTTATATAAGTAACGATTTTTCACACCCTAAAGTACGTACGATACGGTAGTAACTATAATAACCAATTATTTTAATGTATATATACCTACAACTATGAGAAAACTAGCGATAAATTAAATTAAATGGTTATTATTTAATTTATATTTAGGTACCTATTAGATTTACATATATTTATTCTATAAAGCCTATATTGGCTTTATTTTATGATTGTATTGTAAAGTGATATGAACATTTTATTTTATTTCCGCTTTTCTTAATATTTATTTGAATTTATTAAGCAGAATTCGATCAGTCGATCAGACAAAAATGGACACACTTATGTAATAACTAATACTGTGGATGGTTTACTATCTGCAGTCTATCCCGCAACGGCGCAACAGATGTATATAGGTAACAGAGTCCGACTGTAATAAACTTATGGATATTGTGAATAAATTACGTGTGTAAATCCGATCCATAACCTGATCTCGTATAAAATTGTATTTTTTTTGAGAGATGGGGGTAACACGTTTGAGCGCAGTATGAAAAATTTACTGAAAATTGATAACACGTTTGGGCACAGAAAATGAGTAGCACAACATGATAGCATTCCAATTTTTACTTGTATTTCTAATTTTAAATTATTTACTGAAACAAATCATCTTTTTTTCTGGATGGTACATTTTCATTCGCACCAAAATTTTTCTTACAAATGTACACTGTGCGTGTTTGGAAAGAACAAGAACAAATTAATTAAGAACAGAAACCGAAGAAAAATTAAAATGTGTACAAAAATTATAGGAACTCATCTAAAAGAAAAAAAATAATAATAAATTACATACAAAAATTAGGACCCGGACTTACGGTAAAAAATTAATTAATCGCTTCAATATAAATTATAAGTAGAATAAATCGGAAATTTAAAAAAATAAAAATTGGGAAGTTTTTAAAAAAATAAATAAATCTTAATATTTTTAGAAGACTATTTATTGATCCAACCTCCTTGTGACGACTTCTAGGTAACGCTAATAGACTCGAAATTAGTATAATACAAAAATATATACAAGTAAATATATTATGTGCCCAAACATGTTATTAAAAAGGGAAATATTATGCTCAAACTACGTTGTATGGATTTACGCCCAAATCTATTCTATTTTGGGTAAATGTGCCCAAAAGTGTTGCGCTCTAGGAGATACAGTATGACTCTGATATTTAAAAACTAGTTCAACGGTATTTATTTTTTTTTGTTATTATTAATATAATATAATAATAAACAACCCAAAGTATAAAAATACAGATAATATCACAATTAACTATTGAGTTTACAAAATTAATTAAAAGTATTAAAAATATTAATTTTTGTTGAAAACATGATTAAAAATAAGATGACCTACCACCTGATTTTGGAAGGTGGCACCGAACTATTAGAAAAAAAGAGTTAAATATTGAAACTTTTAAATTAACTTTTAATCAAAATTCAGAGCAGCCTACATTTAATGATTTTGTGTAAACAGTGTCCAAACAATCTGCTAGTTGTTAATGTATTGGGTGAATATGTATACTGTATAGTTATATACCGATTGGGTCTAACTTTGTAGGTCAAAATTATTACTTCCGCCCAAACGACCACCGCCTAAAGTTTTTATTCCTAGATTTATAATTATAGCTACCTGCTCAACACTGATTAAACCAATTGGAGTTAAGTACATTTATACTCAGTTTTCACAATGAATTCGCATAATGTTGATTGATACCGGTATTTCAGGAAGTATGTTTCATGAAAATAATAGACTAAAGTGTCTAACTTCAAAAATATTAAACTTAAATATTATATTTGTTAAAGTCCCCCCTTTATAACGTTTTCAATGAATCAGAATAATAATAAATTAAATTGAATAACAATTTCAAATTATTTTATGAATATACTGAAACGATTTCCTTGTTCTCTTTTTGATAAAACAAAAAAATATGCGTCCATCATCTTGTATTAGCTTTGATAATTTCAAAAATTGTATTAATAGTAAGTATTCTGCTCAATTTAATTATCACAATAATAGAAACTTTCAATTAATTGTCTACTAATATAATAAATCAAAAATTGAGAATTTTTCCACACAATATAATTGCGTTCTCGTACAACGAGGAATTGAGATATTCTCACTTTATAATTAAATGCTAGCTGAAGCAACTATGCATTATATCTCACCAATATGCTGAATATTAGTATATTATTATTATTATTATAAATCTGAAAGCTATTATAAATCATTGCTCTTGCAATACAATTATGAGCGTAGCACGATTACCCATTACATTTAATAGATTTTTTTAAATTTTAAATGCTCGTATACATTATTTTCTAGTAATGATTTTTAAAAATGATTGAATAAAATAATAAATATTATATAAGTGACCTTGTAATAATATTAACTTTTAATACTCAAAAAATATAAATTCTATAAAATTAAATCTAAAAAAAGTTTAATATTTTATAATTTTAAACGTTATAAATAAAAAAATGTCCATTCTGGCAATTCATACACTCCAATAGCTATCTTTCCAAAAAAAAAAAAAAAAAAAAAAACGATTTATTTTTTATAATTGCATTAATATATATTTAACATTAGCACAATTATCTAATTAATATGTGTTTATTATATTTGTATATTATTAATAGGGTACCATTAATTTATAAATTAGAATACAAAGGTAGTGATAAATATTTTATGTTTACATATATTAATTGTCGGTCTAAATAATTTTGTTTTCCACAAATAAAAGATTTCCATAAATTAGTTCATTTTAATTCAATACCTATTAATATCTTATAATAAATAATTTTGGAACATGTGACTAGACAAATATACTTTATAGTTAACTAACTTTTAGATCTTCTTCTTGTTGAGAATCTATTTAATCTTTAGTTCCAGGCTTTCGTTTATTAAAATTATTCTTGTTAATTTCTTAAATATAGTTTAATTTTTTTTTAACTTTTAAGTTGTAAGTACCATTAGGTATGCATTACTACTGCATCAGTATTTTTTTGATATGAATTCCTTTATTTCTAAATGTATTGAATAAAAATGTTTCTAAAACCTCTCTGATAATTAAATTATTACTTAACCATGCTGCATTGCTATATATACCCATTATTTTTAACCTAATTTTTCGAGGAAAGTGAAAATGTCAGTCTAAGGTAGGTATAATTATTCCTGAGAGTTAAGTTGGATAGAAGCGTATAATTTTCGAGACTCGAGTCGAGACTTCAGTCACGTACTCACGTTATTTATCATTAAATCGTTGACTGCATTTCCACTTTACTATTATAATACTTTTTTCATTTAAAACTTATTACATTTAAACGTTTTCTAGAACGAAGCAATGACGGGTACTCACACACAGAATCCAGTATATTCGCGATTAACGCTAGCACTGATGGAAGATACTGGATGGTATAAAGCTAATTATTCATTAGCTCAAGATCTCAGCTGGGGCAAAAACTTGGGCTGTGATTTCGTAACAAAAAGCTGTAAACAATGGATGGACATGAAACGTGCTAAAGGTCAATCTATCCATCCGTTTTGTAATAAAGTGAAAAGAGATCCTCTAGAAACAGAGTGTACGGATGATCGTAGCTCGGTAGCCCTATGCAACCTAGTCGAACACGTACAGCCCTTACCAAACTTTTACCAGGTCAGTAACATTTGTAGTTGTTTAACTAATTTAATTTAATTTTCTATGTAACCGGTAAATATTCTGAAAATTTAATTTGATACTACTTAACATATCATATACAACAAAAACTTTATATTATACAGTGAAACCTCAATAACTCAAATCAGTTAAGGCGAAAAAAAATTTGAGTTATCAAAAATTTCAGTTATAGAAAAAATTGTGTGTACTTATTGAAATACAGGAGCGAAAATATTCTTTTGAGTTATCGAAGTTTCACTGTATTATAATTTGTAATTATACATTCTACATGGTGTAAGTAGTGTGAAAATTCGTATTTTTGCGCATTAAATCTAATAAATAAATGTATGTTTATTAGATTTGGTTTAAATGTTTTTTGTGTAGATAATACTTACTTTATGCTTAAGTATATACTTTTACCAGCTGGCAACTCTATAATGATATTTAGAATCAGCTCATAACTGTTATAACTTATAATAAACCGAAATTATATTATACTAAACTACATAGTTATTGAATGGTGGCGCGGTGTGGCGCGGTCTGTACACCCAATTGCGGAAACCCTCTGAGTGTACGTATCAGCCGGTGTTGCTAGCAACAAATCCTTGCCACACATACAAACGTTTTTCAACAAACCGCCCCCCCCCCCCCCCCGGGACAAACAAAAAAACAGCTACTGGTCATAGTTCGATAATTGCCAGGCTTCAGCTTAAAAAAAAGTTATTGAATGATAAATTATCATCTTTGCCTACTTATTTTGGTAATGACATCATCACTTATAAATTGTTTTGAGTAAAATTTAAGTAATAATAATCATTATTATTCATTTATATATAGAAATATAGGATATTATTTTTAGTATTATTTTAACTTTATGAAATACAAAATGATCAAAAAAATAATTTCACGAGAGTACAGTAAAGTACGTTGTAAACATTATAATATCTTGTTTAAACACTTTTAGTATCACCTGTCTTACACTCCTACCTACAATATTTTTAGTAAATAAACATTTACTTGAAAATCACACTAGTTCTGTATAATTCATTAAAATGTAAAAGCAATAATATTTCTTTGAATTCTGAAAACGAACCTTAGAAGTGCTCGGTTTACTTTTATAAGTTCATATAATTTACAGTACTTGGAAAATATGGAAAAATGATTAGTATAACGTTATATTAAAACTTCAAAACCTTAAATACCTAGGTATAACAAAAAATTGAATTTAAAAAAAATATAAAAATATATTGTTGCAATTAAAATTTCAATGATTATAAAAACTTAAAAGTTAAAAAGGAATGTGATGTTAGTGAATTTTTGAATTCTAATTCATATAAATCTTCTATTAAAATAGAAATTTTAGAAATTTAAATTGCAAATTTTATAAAATAGGTAGGTACACATTTTAAGATTTTAATTGATCTTGTCAATTTAATAGTGTCAACATTTTTCAAAAATGATGTTTTTCCTATATGACAATACATAAATAACCTGTTAAATCTGTTTTGGATAGAATATAATTATTTTCTGTAACACATATAATAACCAAAATTAATTATATCTCACAGCGTGTGTTGTATGAATTTCAGTAAATATTTTTGTTTATATAATATATTAAGCCCTGATTCGTTCTCTTAATTATGAAAATTATAACTCACAAAAATACAACCAAAAAAAAAAAAAAAACCGTTTCCGTGAAAAATTAATACATAATAATTATAAACAGGCTTTGCTCAAAAGTAATTAAATTCAAGTTGTACTATTTAATGTTTACTTGCATACAAAAAATGTTTTGCGTTATACAGTCAAAATTTCATATTTATTAAAATAGTTATACTGATCCTATATTATTACAATTATAAAATAATTTGCAACATGTTTAGTAACTAATATTAATTTAATATTTTTTGAACTGCTATTTATTTCATTTAATATTATAAGTATACACCACAGCATATAATCATAGATTTCACTCATTTTAAAATCAGTAGTGTCCATACTTAGTCACTTAGATATTATTATATATTCTCATTTAATTTTTTTAAAAATGATTAACAATGTTTGTAAACTTGAAATTGACCTTGGCTATTATTCCACGTTTCTGTTTTCTTGCTCACGGCTTAGCTCCAGCGTTTTCCGTCGCTTTTCGTTTGCCGAGTTACATTCGCGAAGTTTTAGAAATTGTATATATAGTCTATCTGGCTATATTATACAAGGTGATTCTCAGCATATTCCGTTGTGTTTGGATTTTACGTGACAGATACACGGGATTGCCGTTATTTGTATAGCCCGGTCCCATCTAAACCAATAGAAAATTGGCTATTTGCATTTTAATTTTACCGGCGTAGTATTTTGACAGAAAACGCGTGTTATAGTGTGGGTTAAAACGCGATAGACTTGCCACCGCCGTTGCCACACTTCAAACTTTAATGTTGAGTAATGCGTAAAACCTAGAATACAGTGGACGAAAAGCGACGGAATACGTCGTATAATATAGTCCCAGCAAGGCCAAGAGTTTTTAATTTCCGTAAATCATAATTACCTAACAGTTGTTTACTACTCATTCTTTTGTTACTATTTATTGGTGTTATTATTGTTTAACCCTTTGAGCATTTGGAGAACTCTGAGAGCTAGTTTTACGTATAAAAATTTAGACGAAAATAGTCATTAAAAGTGATTTTTCGTATGTTTAAAATGCCCGTACAATGCAGATATATTGTTGTATTTATTTATTTTAACATAATATTATATTATTGCATTTTTTTTATTATTATTGTGGAATCGCTGATGGCAGAGAGAATTCCTTTAAATCAAATTTTCTGTAAAAAGAAAAAAATAGGATAGAAATTAGTAAGTCATTATTGTATGCAAACATTCCACAATTCATACTTAATAAAATTATGAAAATGTTATATCCTACATAATAATATACTAAACAATAATTATTAAATAGTTCAATTAGAATTATAAAAATGTAGGTACTTAAAACGGTTGAACAGCAGTTATTATACCATTGATTGTAAATACTAGCTATTATTATGTATAAAACGTATAAAACTATACAAAAAAAATAAATTTAATATCCTAACATTTTTTTTTTTTTATCGAGCTAAAGCCCAGCAACTATGGCCGTTAGCTAGATACTAATACCACTATAATGTTGGTATATATTTATTTTTTTGTGTATTTTTATTTAAAGTTTTTTTTTTTATTTTGTAGTTTATTAACAATTAATTCTAAACATTTTTTTTTAGAAAATCCCAATGTAAAATGTTAGTTTTTATTATTTTATCATACTTAATATTATCTAAATGTTGTTTTTAACTTTCACTTATATTTTATTTCATCATATCCATATTATATATTATACAATATTTAGAGCGAGGAAGCTAGTGGTTTTACAATTGTGTTTATTTTTTTTTTATCCTGTATACGGAATTTCTACCAGGAGTGCTTCGATTCCAACATATATCTTATATTTTAGCAAATTGGATCCAAGATGGTACTTTAGGGACGTCATTTTTCGATTTTCTCAATAGTAGTTTAATGCTACGGAAAAAACCGACAAATTACGAAAAACCGCTAAAAACAGGCTTTTAATTTCTAACGGTTTGTTTATCACCATAGAAACGAATAAAAAATTATAATATTATAATATTAATTCAACTTACAAGCTATTATAAAAAATAACAATATAAAATATCCAGACTGACAAACCGTCCCCGCTCAAAATCGTTTTTCTTAAACAATGATTTTATATCATTGAATTCAAGTTTAATACAATCCATTACACATTGACCCACTTGTAACCTACTGTACAGTAAAGCGACATCCACTTACCCGGTTTTTTTTTTTTTAATCATCTTACGTTTTAATTTCATATTCTGAAGCAGAATATTATTTTCAATCTATAAAGATGACAATTCGGACAATTAGTTCATTTGCTATATAGGTACCCAAGCATTTACAATTTATATGAGCGAAGTAGAGTGGTACAGGGGTACTCCTAAGAATGTTGTTCACTATTCTGCTAATCTAAAGTTTAAATACTTATAAGTTATGACTAATGAACTACTTGTCCAACCTTTAAAAGAAAGATGTAATTGTTCGATTCTCTAGGTAGTTTTTCATTGATTTATTTAACGTTATTTTTGTATTGTTGAAATCATATATAGGTATTATAACTTGATTTGCATATGTTTTAAATATAAAGATATTGTATAATGTTACTTGTTGTCTACTACATTAAGCTATCAAGTATTTACATCTATTCTTATTTGTGTTATATTATTTTAGAACTTCGATTACATCCCACATGTAACATCTGGTCGAGAAGCATATTATGGAGGATCTGTAAGTCTTGCGGATTACTGTCCTTACATACAAGAGTTTATATGGAGGTCAAAAAGTGTAGTAATAAGAGGATCACATTGTCAGTATCCAGAAAATAATCCACGTAAGTACATAAATATATTATACTTGAAATAGTATCTATTCAAGTCAATGATAAAAACATTGGATGGCATAATACTATACAATTGTAATATAATATGCATCACTGTATCAGATATAGGATTATATAGGTTAAAGCTACTTAAAAGGTGTATGAAAATGTAATACTAACCAAATGTGTATTAAATGTTTTATTTAATACGTTGTTGAGTTGTATAAAATAAAATGTAAACGCTTATTGCTTTTTAAAGTTCTGCAAACAACCGATTGATGACCAGCGTATAATCTATTTTTTATTTGTATAATGGACTTAGGTTTAAATCCATGTAAATCATAGTAGATAAGTACTTACAATAGTTACAATAGGACCAAAACATAGTCGAAAGAAAAATAGATGCTCCATTATTGTAGTTTTCTTATTTCCGAAGAATATAATATAATTATTTGAGTAGTATATTTTCTCAATACACGCAATTGATAGTTTTGTTTTTTTCTATATAGATCCAGATAAGAACTTTGCATTAGAAGTATACGGAGACAATTCTAAATGTTTCGACCATACTAATCAGATGTGGGAAGAACAAACGTGCAAACAAGTTAGACAATGGCAACACTGGGGCTCTGGATGTTACGAATATAGCTGTCAGAACGGAAGACTTCATATTGTTGTAAGTGATTCACTAATTCAATTATTGAATAGGGCTAAAAGATATATATTTCGAGTGATTTTTAAAAATATTATATCATTAGTATTTATAGATGTTGTTGATTTTTCTCTGTGGCATTTCTTTTTCAAACTGAAATCATAAATTTAAATTATACATTTATATGTTTCGTATAACTTATTTTAAAATTAGACAGTTAAAGACCAGACATTTGAATATAAGTTATAATTTTACGGTATAGTCTGGCATTATATAGGTATCCAATATATTTATGCCTTTTTTGGCTTTGAGTACTAAATGTTAATCCTGATTGACTGTTCGGTGAATTTTTTTTAACGACCTTCTAATTAATTAAGTTTCTTAAGTTGAGTAATATAATTATACTGTTTTTTAAATATTTTATTATGATTACTTATTTTTTTTTTCAGCATTTATTATATAACATCTATTATATAGAAAACGTAATTTTAATTTGCTTAAATAAATTTTTTGTGTAGTAGATAATAAAAAAAAAAAATCAAGATGATTTAATTTTAAAGAATAAAGTACCGATAGGTAATCCTGACTGAGTTTCTTAATAATAATATATCTACCGAGTTTTTTATACGAATAAATGGTTATTTAAATTGGATATCCATTTAGTTTAATTAGGTAGGTAGCTAAAAAAAAAGTCTGAATTTAATTAATTTGCGTTTAAGCTAAATTACTTTATTTAAAAGGTTACTTATATAGTTTTAAAATAAAGTATTGAATTATAAGAAACTTCAAAATAGTTCAAATTAGGTATCAGAAAATTATATTTTACTATACTATAAAGTATTATTCTGTTTTAAACACTACCTACATGATTATTTTCCAAAAAAACAAAGTAAACTATGCATATTTGCTGAGCGTGTACATTGTGTGAAATATCAGTGTATAGTTTATTTTTTTGATCTGAAAATGACAGATTATTTAAATCGGTAAAATAATAGTTATGTAAAATATTTTGAAGTATAGTTTACAAATTAGTAATTACTCTGTAAACTAATTTGTTCGTGAATTAAACTGTTAATTAAAAGTTTTGTATATTTTATCTTCCACATAATGTGATTGCCATGGTAACCAATAAATAGTTAAATTATTATTATTATTAATTAAATACTTAGAGCTCTATTATTTAAAAAAAAGTTTTGCATATTTTATCTTAAGTGGACGCTACACCCTCATGTGTTGTCTCCGTTTTTCAAATGTACAACATAGCAAAAACTGTTTTGCGTGGGATGTGGTTGTAGTGATAGTTAAGACTCCAAATTTATATTCAATATAATTGAGAACATTATCTGTGAAATATAGTTTTTCTAATATCACTTATACGAAAAAAGTTCTTATTGTTTTAAAATCCATTATTTTTTGTGTTTTTCAAACTTCAATAACTTTTTTTGTAGTTCTGATATCGAAAAAATAAGAACGATATTTCACAGCTAAAGTTCTCCTTTTTATTTGGTGAAAATTTCATTTCTTAGTTATTACTGTAGCCTTCTCGGTTCTTTCCCGCGCCAAAACAGTTTTTGCTATGTTTTACATTTGTAAGACGGAGACAACACAATTTCGGGTGTAGCGTCCTCTTAAGGCGCCTCGTTACGGCTATATTTAAGGGGCAACATTTAGGCAATTTCTTATCTCATCTTAGCCATCCGGGAACTATGTGTTAATTGTAAACGATTAAATTAGTGTGAGTGAAATTCAATGCTGGTACCATCCTCGTATGCATGTGCACGATACAGATATCAATAACTCGATGACAATATAAAATTCAATTTACGAATTTTACTACATTGACAAAATTAAAGTTAGTGAATGTTGTCTAATTTTGATTCTGGAAAAATATTTGAATTCAGCAGAATAATGTCTGTGATTGTACAAAACACTTTCCCGTTTTTAATTTTAATTATGATTTGAATAAATCCATATTTACAAGTTTTCAATTACAGTTCACAATAAAATAAGATTTAATTTTTACAAATTGTTCCGTACTATCTATAGAAAATTTTCTAACAAGTTGAATTTTTTTCCCAGAATCAAAATAGGACAACGTAAACTAACTTTAACTTTTTCAAAACTTAAGGTCTCTTGAGGTAAAATGTACGGCTGTAGCGAGGCCCTTTAATATTTTAAACTATAGGTATGACCTGTCTATATATTTATTATTTACGTGGTATAGTATTTATCTTCTTCGTTATCTTAGTGCAATACCCTATAATTTATTATAGTTTGTTTGGCATATTATTGTATAATAATACTATAATAATGTTATTTGACGTATTTGTTTATGTGAACTGCAGGTGTCCAACCACACGTACACGTGCTACTTCCCGGGCCAGGAATTGGTCATCCGGCTGGTGGCCAACGGTTGGCTGCACAAGGGCGTCATCGTGTGTCCGGCGTGCGAGGAGCTGTGCGGCGGCGGGTCGGACGACAACAAGTGCAAGCCGCCGTCGGACGTGCCACTCACCGTACCGTATCACCGCGAACAGCTAGCGTGCGGCGGCACGGCCACAGTCTCCGTCACGGCCGCAGCCGCGGTCACCACGGTAACCGTCGCCACGCTGTTACTCATGATCTCGACGTGAACAAACAACGATATGATAATGTATCGTACATTCCGTTTCTCACTCTCTCACTCTCACTCTCTTTCATTATCTCATTATCTATCTATCTCTTCCTACTTTTTGTTCGTCCCTCTAATTGAGTGTGTGTGTGTATAATATTCCATGTCTGTATATATGAAAAAAAAATAGTTATTTATGATCGTCATCGTAGTCATCAACATTCCTAAATTGTTGCACTCTTCCGGAGCGCAAATTTTATCACACTCTATATTATGTTATTGCGCTGAGTATTAATAATATTATAGATCGACTGCAGCGTTAGTCTGTCGAAAACTATTATTTTTCCAACCAACAACAACTGAGGTATAATATATTAATATAATAATATATCGTGTCGTCAACGTGACGTGCCCAGAAAAAAATTGTACCGCAGTCGTGTCGGTATCTTTAACATATTAATTTATCGGTTTATCGATTTTTTACGCGTGATTTACGAACCGTCATCATCCAGGCTCCAAATTGTATTTACGTTGATTAAAATTGCGAGCGCATGCGCATGTCCGCGGCTGTTTTACGTATACATATTATACATTTCAATTAGAAAAAAAAGATTAAAAAGTGACAATTAACGATTTCATAATATTTTGATGTTTGAACTTGACCATATATTGACTATTTAATAGTATAATGTGCAACGGCTAAACAATATAAATTACGTAAACTACATTATATTTGTTGATGTGGAAATATTGACAATCAAATTAACATTTCTCAAATGCCTACTAATACATGCGTATGTATTTGGTGTATATCGCTTTTCCAAGTTTTTACACGTTATTTATTGTCTCAGCCTACAGTGGTGGCTCCTGGCATTTTTTTTTTTTTTTAGTTTGATAACATGATGTTTTATTTATTATGAAGTTACGATTTTTAAGCCTTTATTGCGTTTCCGCTTATTATTTCTGTGATAGCTATGATTCCATTTTGTCATTTTTATAGCGTACAATGTTCCACTGTAAACATCGGTCACAGTGGCGTCCTCGGATTGGAGGTTTACCTACAACGTTTTCATAATATCTGTGGATAAGGGTCATTGGCCAAAGAACACTAAAGTATGTTTTGCACCAGATTAACACTGAATGCTGTACCTAATAATACGCCACTGTTCAATCGGAATTTTGATGTCCCGATTAGAATCCCTTATTGAAAACATTAAGAATGTTGATTAAATATTAGATGCTAGAATCAATCCCTGTGATTAAAATGCTCATGTATGGATATAAATGTGAAATAAAAAGTAATCCTTTTAATTGTAATAAGTATACGTTAGAAAAAATATTGATGATACCTAAAATAGGTACATCATGTGTCATTATAATGATTTTAATTTATAAAAATTCTCGTAATTCGTGTTTAATATTTTAAATTTTAAATTGAGGCAAGTACCTAATAATAAATTACTTAAGATTCTGTTACTTTGATGTGTATAAAAAAAACTTTGAAGGGGTTCATTGCTACAGAGTATCCGAGTATATTGGTACCTATTTTATCTATAGTAATTGTGTAATTATATGTATTCAGTAGGTAACATTATTATTTTTTTTTTTACTAACTGAATACAAAAAAAAATGTACCAGTCAGAGTTGAAACAGCTATAATACTTGGTAAGCTTAGTCAAGCGTATAACTTTTGATAAAACAATTTTCATAACAAAGGAAAAAAAACAAATGAAGAAAACTGTTTCATAACTAAATTATTAAGCAGTAGTAAAGCTTACAAAAGTTTCTTTTTTGCAATTTCTAACCAACAAGTATCAACGAAAAAACTTGATCATTATTTTTATTCCGTAATATATTAAAACCTCAATAGTAATAAAAGTCTCTTTTATTACTGCCATGGTCAAGATACGTACTCCTATCGGTATTTGCATTTCGTTAAACGTAAACATTCCGGGTATATTATTAGGTAGGTATTATTATTGTGTATTTTACTGTTTTCGTGCATGAATAAAACAGATATTAAAAAATGCTCAAAAATAAATAATAATATTATTCTAACTGATATACTGCAAACAAACATTCCAAACTTCAGTGCATGCAAGTATACAATGCGCATATTTGCATGTACCTACTACCCTATATAGATACTGCTTTATAGTGCTTTAGTATAATTAATTAATTGTTCGTGCGGATGTAAACATTTGCGATTGAAATGGAACATTACACCATCATATTAAGATGATGATTTTTTATTAGTAAATCTTCTATAATTTTATCGTCGGTATCTTTTATATAGTATTATGTATATTCTATCATAGTTACCTACCAATTTGTATTGTATAAAAATATTATTATTTTTTTTAAGTACCTATTGTATTTACCAATATTTATATATAATTATATAATGATATATGTTTATAAGTGTCACTAGACGTTAAGTTGTGAATATGCGTTTTTTTAAAAATTAAGATTAGTATTATAGTGAGTAGGTACGTAAAATTAAAAATAACGCAAATATACTTATTATGTCTGGATAATTTGCCTCAAAACCACACCCTAACAGTATATTTTGTAAAAGAATTTTTGTGGTTATTCCACTGCTAATTATTGTTTATTTGCCCCTTATACAATATTTCTGAATTATACCTGCAAATAATTACATACTATTATCAATAAGTAATAACTATGCATACCTATATAGTACCTAATACTCATATTATATAGAATCATTTATCGTGTAAACCCAATATAATAAAATATGTTTTGTTGTTCCTATAATATATTTAATCGCGTTGTTATTATGTTTATAAATAATAATAATAATAATGAATGACCCAGTCCTGCGCGTGTCGTTTTGGCACGGCGAATTCGGTTTTTATTTTTCCGTTTACTCACACTCTGCGACCACCATCATCGTTAACAGAATACAGAAGATGGTGATGATAATAATATATTATATTATACACGACACTCGATAATATACACATAATATGTTTCGTGCGTGTATATTCCTCTCTGGTTCTAAATATAAAATTCGTATTCTCCCACTTGTGCGCGCCGGCGTCACAGAAAACGCCGTCACGGTGACAAAACGAAAAACGAGAATAAAAAAAAAAAAATTAAATCTTAAAAAACTGAAACGTTTTCGTCAGTCGCGCTCGCAGTGTGTCCGTCGGACAAATGGACCATCATCGTCGCCTTGACGCCGCCGCTGCGCGAGTCGCGCTACAGGTACTCCTACTGTTGTCATCGCCGGCCACTGTCGTCCGAGGTGAGTGAACAGTGAACACCAAATATTAACACAATATTATGATCAGGGTGTAGGCAGTTGAGTAGATGTACTCTGTGAACGTTTTTTTTTTTTTAAAATGTACACAATTATACCTATAATACGTATATTAATATACGTAAAATAATAGTTGTGTTATATAATATGGAATAAGTCTTTTAAATTAATTATTAACGACATTCGATTTGGTAAAAAAAAAAAAAAAGGTAGATTACAAGTTACTAATTTTAGTATCATAGGCGGGAGGCGTGAGATTTAGCGTGTGGCTACTGGTTACTATGATTTCTATTTGAATACTATTCTGCAATAAGTTACCTATATCATAATATATTAGGTATGTAAATTAAAAAATATTTGATTATTATTTTACTTAAAGTCTTATGTGATATACTGCAAATTACAACTCTTTATCTTACACAGTTACGCGGTTGATATGTGCATTTTAGATTGCAAGAGTGATAATAGTGGTTGATAAAAAAAGTTGCCCTTTCCCGGAATAGTTTTCGGAACAGAACTTTGGTAAACATTTTAATACATATACAATACATATATATATATATATATATATATATTATGTATGACTACCATACCGATAATGTCTGAACCCGAGCATGTTTATAATGGTATACACATAATGCAACCAGAACGTCCAGAACTGCACACGACCGCTATTCGGACACTCCGATTACACTTTTACGATGACTAAACGTTTCGCTTTTTTCTCATCACTGTTTGACTACGTTACCTAATACAAGTAACCTTAACGGCTTTACCTTATATATTATAAATTACGACAAATAGTACAAAAACACCGTTGAAGTATTGACCGTCATTGTACTTACGATAATAATAAAACTAGATAAAAAATAAATATTGCTTATACACAATGACAAAAGTATATTGCTCGTTTTTTTTATTTTCTCTTTGATAGGTACTGTTATTTAAATTCTAAGCTATGATGAAAAAATCACTGGTTACATTATTTTACTTATTATAAATCGCACATGTTGTATTGTCTCTTTTAGAAATGAGTCTACCAAATAACGTAATATCTACTCGGAGTCTTGATTTCAAAATCCTAGTTGCGTAACAAACTGTAAATAGGTTATAGGAAGCCCAACATGTTATCATTATTACATCAAAAATTTCTGATTTTATCGCTCAAATAGGCATTTTTTTTTTTTTTATATTTGTGCCTATGCACTTACACCATTAATAATATATTTATATCGACTAACAAAAACAATGAAAAAAAGTCAAGCTGTTTTTTGTGTAAAACAATCATTACGATAATGACATTTGGTGAATAGGTAACAATATTAATTAACCGGACAACACGCTACACCACGCCCACTAAATATATATTTATGTGTATAAATATAATATATAATGTAACTGTCCATTGCTTTGGTGCAGTCCTGTGCGGCCGTCCCGTGTGGCTGACCGACGGCGATACGCTGTACTTGAGATGGCAGAGCGGGCTGGGCTTGTTGGACCATTGCTCCGTGGTGCTGCCCAACGGCACGGAGACGACCCTCCCCGACGCGGCCGGCACCGTCACCCCCGCTAATATCACGTACGTGGGCGACGGTTACCAGTCCGGGCAATGCGGACTCAGGGCCGTGAGTGTGACGCCCGGCGTCGGCAACTGGACGCTAACGGCGTCGTCGGCGGACGGACGACACGGTCGGGACACGAGTCAGGTCACATGCATCGGTAAACGCGGTCAATATATAATATTATTATTATTTACTTTAACGTTGAGTGATGAGTGTATAAATTTATTGCGAGCATAATATTATCCAATCATTGTGGAAATAGGGAACAGGCTCTCGAGCTCTTCAAATTTTAAGTTCCTAATTGAATTCAAACATCCCGAATAGTTCGATCAAAATCATGTTGAACGTGTTCCAGTACGCAGGGCTGGGCAAGTTCACTAATGTGTTTAACTCGTCAGGTTAAGTCAATATAGAAAGGTGTAAATTAAGTTTTAAACCAGTTACCTACATATATTTTTTTAACTGACAAACCATTGTTAAAGCCCTCTGATAAAAGTTTATACAAATAAACAAAATTATACAGTAAAAGAAACACATATAATATAAGTAATATTAACAGACCCTGGGGGTTCTGAATTACTCCCTGATCATTGCTAATAAATATATTAATATTTAACGAAATTTTAAACTGAGGTAAAAATTAAAAAAAAACACTTGGTTTCCGCCTCCCTCTGATGAAATTTTAACTAGCACTTATTAACAGATAAATTAACAGAAGAGAAGACCAAACACTGGTAGATACTATACAGTCACTACTAATGGAAGTAATTTATGATTTAGGTTAATTTTTTAAGGTATTATTTATTGAATTATTAATAAGATAATTAAAAATAGACAATAATGTATTTTTATCACGGAAATAGATACTAGTACATAAACTAGTTGTCGGTGTTATTGTTGAGAGATTTGAAATTGATATGTTTGGATGGGACTGTTAGTTTCTATAGAAATTTATATAAAGTCGTATAAATATAAAAAAAATAGGTTATTATTTGATCCCTATTGAAGTCTATAAATAGTGCTTTCAATAGGTACTACACCAGTCTACAATTTAATATTACAATACATATTATTTTAACATAGGTAAATTAAAAAATACTTTTAATTATTTTATTTTCTTATTTTATCTTTTTATGAAAATAATAAATTTTTTATTACGTTTAATGTTTACAAAATAAAATATATTTTAAATCTATGGAATTCATATATAAAAAAATTAACTTAACAAGACTATATAATTAACTTATTAGTAACTGCATATAAAATATAGAACAAAATTTAACTTGTAAAGTTAGACGTAACTTTTCAAAAAAATAATTAAAATCGTTGATGCTTTATATGCTGTATAGTATATTATGCTTGCAAATTGTAGTTTGTTTTGATTTGGTGTAGTGATATAATATATAGATACGTAACAGTTTTATTGTTTCAGCCTACCAATATATAACTTATTTATTAATTTGAAGGTTGAAACAACATTTTATTGGAAAATAACAATTTATTTTATTTAAATTATATTTTGTTCAAGGTTTGAAAAAGTTTTAAAGTTCAAATAATACTTGAGTTTCAGTTAAAATTTAGATTTTATGAAAACTGAAGTTTGATACACAGGTACTTATAATGGATAATGGCCGTTATAAGTATTATACAACAGTGGAGCACTCGCCACTCAATGGGGGGTAAGATGTCACCCTTCGCCTCCCATCCACGGATGAAATATCTACCTTCGAAAAACTATATTTATACAAAATTCTCTCCTCTGTAATATAAGACATTTTAAATTTGCATAGCTAAGGGTTAATTCATGGACACATGGTTCTTACTGAAACCAAAAATCTTCAAAATATATAAACGTAATTGATTTTTTATAGACATTTTAAGATTACATTTTGACAAAATTGGATATTTAAACGTAAAACTACGCGATTTTTAGTAACTCTGTGACAATTCAAAAATATTATTCATGGAGACTTGAAACTTTTTTACGCATATTATTACCACCTCCGAAAAACATCCTGTGTGCCTTACAACTGCAATACGGTATAGTCAGTGTATAAATGTATAATACTACAAAATAGACACGTCCAGTGGCGTATTTACGGGGGGCCCGTCCAGGGGCACTGGACCCCCCCCCCCCCAGAATCTCCAAAAAAAAAAATTCTTACATATTTGCAGACCCCGATTTATGTAAGCACGCGCGGACATGGTTTTTTCCCGTGAACAAAATATTTTGTTTGAAATATAGTTTAAAATTAGCCAACGGTCGAACGATCAAAAACCTGCCGCCAGGCCTAACTAAACTTTTCCTTGTATTGTATGTATTACCACTTTATAAAATACCCGTATTAAATAAACATCAATAATTCTCGAAACAGTCAAAACATTCTTATCGCAAGGAATTGACGACTGACATCATTCTCCAATAAACTATTTCTATAGGACAATATAGGTAGCTATTATTAATATATTTGAATTTTTGCTTTGTAAACAAGGCAATTGTCGTAGAACCATTTACTTCATGTTTGTATTTCGTTACTGAACGACGGCGTCGGCTACGAGTGCGAACTGCATTACACTTCTTCAATAAAATATATTAGATCTATTACGTATGTAAGCACCAATTAAATATATAATAAATTAGTGAATAATAATAATAGCTCATTGATCTGATGTGAGCCGTAAGGAATTTATTATTTTTTATAATAACATAAAACATAAATGTAATTTTTGGAGTCAACTGGCCGACAATTAGTATTCATTTATAACCATGTTGACCTACATAATATTTATTTTCTGTCCAGAGATTAGCAGAATGATATGGACGACTGTTGTCATAATGTCATATTTCTATAATTTAAACCTTTCATTATTTTTACGTGTTAACACGAAGTTGACAACATATTATTAAACTGCTATCGAAATAATATTAATTGTCAACGTATACTGAGAATAATTATTGATATACGACTATCGGAGTTACGAGGCATACTTCAATATTCGTTTAACCTATATTATATATTGAACTTTTATCTACAAAATCATATTATTTATTCTTTAAAAATCTATCTGTACTCTGTGTCTCTATGATGTGTATCGGTTCATAAATGTCTCTGATATAAAATGCATAGGTATTGCATAGAATCGTCTTGCAAACCGTCGAACTTTGTAAAAAAAAAGACGCTTAGATTTTGTACTTTAAAATTATAAAATATAATAAAAAAACTACTTTTATTCTTATAATCTATTAAAAACTATTTCTTTATATCAGTACCTATCTATATTATGTTGGAATTATTAGACCACCCCCAGAAAAAAATTGAAAATACGCCACTGGACACGTCGAAACGTAAATAATCTATACAATATAATATTTGGCCAAAGCATAGGTAGGTAGTTACTAGTTAAATAAAATAATAATTTTTCTACTGAAAATAAACAATTTAGATTCAAATTTAACAACTCCGTTTGTATACCTACCTACCGTGTCCGTGAAATAAGTGTACACTGTATAATTTAAATTCAAATTATCCAGAACGGAAAAGTACCCAATAAATATTTTTCAATTCTGTTTGCGAGAAATGAAACTAGACTACCTATTAGAGTATCCATATCCTGCAGAGAGAATTCTAAAATATATTTAGGGCACTGAGTAATGTAGGTAACTGAGTTATATAGATTGTACTCAGTTTTCGCGGGCATACTGTATATATAATCGTAATAAATAATATAATTATTGTAAAATGTGAACCTACTCAGTATTTACCAATCACCAGCTATAATTGCTTATGAGCCATTCGACTGGTTATATCTATGGTAATATCCAACTAGATTTTGTGGAATTGTATAAATTTCAAATTTATAATACGCGGGATATGAAAAATATGATAATTCAATTTTTTTTATTTCAAGAAATGTATACAGATAGAATACGGTTGAACACTTGAACATGCTACAACAGTGATATTTTATACTTGAAATTGTACAATATTTATAGCAAGCCTTTTGAAATAAAAAAAAAACCTAATTTTATCAAACGTATAAAAGTTTAACTTGGTTTATTTACGCCGTAAATTAAATAGGTACCTCCTATAGTTTATGTAGGCAACGTTCTTCAACAAAGCAAATAAATTTGGTTAAAAGTTTAAAAGCATTTATATACTTACACAAACGCACATAGGTATACCTGCTTGAAAAATAATTGTATTTATGCTTTATTCTTATTTACCAAACATTTTTTAGTACGGAATAAATTTGAATAAGAAATTAGAATAGGTACATTATGATATATTTATAGTAGTGTGCAGAGTAACTATAATCAAGGAATTATAGCTGTTCTAAGTTGCCTTCATACTTTGTTAAACTGTAAGTCTATAAATGATTACCATTGACTGACAAATTACCGTTAACTGTACGTCAGGATAACTGTCGAGGAAATGATTCACAAGCATTTACATATTTGTATCTTACACGAATTACTAATAGTAATATTTATAAAGGTAAAACCTAACATCTGTTTCATGTATTGTGTGTAAAATAAAGAATGGGTAGCGAAAATTGAAACTTTTGTTTTCAAATTATTTGGGATATATTTATTAGCTTCATATTCATAATTTGTCTTTATTAATATTGTACTGTTCAATGAATTAACGATTTTATGATATTTTATTGTATTTGTTTTGCGTAAAAATATAAATTATAGTTTGATTTTTATCAATAGGTTATTATAATACCTTATTTTAGTATAATAGTATCATTTATCAAGCATAAAATTATAGTTTATTAATTAATTTTGAAATTTCTACGATGGGAGTCACTCATCTCTTTTCTCTTTGTCCTCGCATTCGCTTATTGTTCTTTACCTGAACAGATTATGTAATAAAAAATGTTGTATTTTAAATTTAATTAATTAATAATTAAATCCTCGTAATTTTTAAAAATATATAGTAGTAGCGATGTGCTTTATTTGTACCCTATTTTTTCATCAGTAGTATATTTGTACCTTTTGTGCCTATAAATTCGTATTTTATTACTATAAGTATTTTATTATTATGCATAATAATAGAAATATGTATGACCTATAATTAAAAACTAAATTTTTTTTTTATAGGTACATGAACAATAATATTGTATTTTCAAGTAATTTTTTAAAATGCATTATTTCTCGAGTATTTTACTGACAGCCTCTTTGGAATTTGGAAAAATCTAACCACGCGCATATTTTGTTTTCAACATTTATCCAAAGTTCCTACAAAAAAGGTTCAATTTTAATTTATATAATATCGCGATATTTATTTGAATTTTTTTGACATTCCTACAAGACATTCCATTTTTTTTTATCGTGGTGTTATGAAAATGATTATTCCTAACCTCCCGGAGGTCAAAAATTGTAGATGTAATTTTTTTTATGCCATCATTTAGAACGCTATTGTTTAAAGTTGAATTAATTTAATAGTTTTCAGATTGTTTTGATGTTCCTATTACAGGGTTTATTTTATTTGTTTTAAACTGCTCTAACGTATCTTTATTTAAACTACCAGAGGTCTCTTTGAATGCATAGCATATAAATATATAATGTGTGCAGTATGCATGATAATGTATAATGTAATGGGTAAATATAAGTGTATATGTATGAACATGTTTGGGGTTATACTCCAAATGAGGTAGCCCCTTTACTTAGTCAAAGTCACTTAAAGTAAGTCATGTAGCTTCAAGCGTTTGAGGCCTCTAATGCCAATAGTGTGCAGAGTGCAGCTTTAGTTTATTCGCTTGAGTGTTGACAAACTTTTTTGATTTCGTCCTGAATGAATGATATCCTCAAATCTCGATGGATGACTTCATTCCTGTCGAACCGGTAAGCTGTGACTTGCGAAAATGGTACGAAGAGCAATATTTTAACACCGTTGAATGACTTCGATGTATTCCACTAAACGTTAAAATCGGTTTGATGATAGCTATACATAATAAATTTACCCAAGCTGGTTTGTTAACCAGGTCTAGTGAAGAATGTCTTCCGAAGAGTCAGTATCACATGCAGTATAACTTAAGCGTTATTTCTTGGATTTACAATTTTTCTGGTGGACATGGTGTTTTTAATTCAGGTGGAAATCAAGGTGCATACCCAAATATTTTAGTGGGATTGTCATGCACGATTATATGATTCAGCAGTAAGTACATGGACATTTTTGGTTTTACATGAGTACATAAAATTCATGTGCAACGACTTCTCACTATTGATCTTCAATTTTCTACTCCTCGTCCAATTAGATATGTAGTCGATTAGCGCATTGTTCTGGTGGATTGTTACAAGCTCCAGAACTAGGGTCCGTTTTTTCATGTACCTTTATATATTATTAATATTTCTCAATCGAATATCCAATAATTTACTGTATAGTTGTGCATTACTCTCTTGGAATTCCATCACAAGTTTATTTAATGTTTCATTTTGTATATTCATACCAGAATTTCTTGGTCAACTAAAATGTGTTTTTTAGCGCTGTGTGATGAGCATTGTCAGTCGAATCTTTTGCAGGACGACAGTACGTCGACTTAAATAATTTATTTTGAAACGCTCGACACCTTAACGTTAAAAGCAAAAAATATTATATCGCATAGAAATATTTATTAAACACTTCGCATAATTTTTTTCTCGTTCAACAAACGAAATGCGACTTATTAATTCATAAACTAAAATTCGTCAGTCGAACGTTTTATGTTTCTATTTTGTCATTTTTAGTGTACATTTTTGAACACAACATTTACGGTCGTATTATACAGTGTATTTTAATTTTTAAGAGTTCCATGCAAAATAAGACACATCCAATATTTCATCAAAAATACAGTTTAAATAATATTTGATACAGAAAAAAATCTACTAGTATAATATCATGGCATAAAGAACAAGACAGATGCAATAACCCGTAACTCGTAAGTATAGGTAATATAATATAATGTTAGTAGGTACTCGGTGCTGTCTGGTTTTGTATTTTCTGGCGAAAAATCAGATAGTACCGAGAGAATATTAAATAAAATCAAGCGGACGCTACACGGCCATTTGTCGTCTTCGTCGTAAAAGTGAGTAACATACCAAATTTATACGCTCAGGAGAATGCTTTTAACTCCGTTATAGTTTAAAAACTAGAGTGAATCGACCTATTATGAAACTTGATGGTAAGTACATTGCTGTGCTTGTATATTTTTACGATAGTCCAATTTTTTAGTAAGTTATGCGTATATGATAAAGCGTAAATTAAAAATGCTCATAACTCACTTAAAAACTGAATTATCGTAAAAAAAACTCATACATATAAACCCAGATAATGTTTTTACCATCAAGTTTCGTCGATTCGTCCTTAATTTTTAAGCCATAACTGAGTTTAACGTTTTCTACCGAGCGTAAATTTGCTACGTTATGCACTCGTTGGACGGAGACAACAAATATCTGTGTAGCGTCTTTTTAATGCCTATACTAAGTTTTGGTAAAAATACAAGATAGCTGCAAAAATGAAAACTGTTTGTTTTGAACAGTTTTGAAAAAATTAATCGTCTGGTTTTGCACGGGCTTCTTTATTTTCACGGTTTCGAGTGTTCGGCATCACCGGCATACGCTTAATTATTATTGGTACGAAGGATAAATGCCAACCCGACAATTCAAAGCGGTTTATTCGCCCGCAGGAAGTGTATAATATCTTTGTTCCGCCGGCGAGGATAATGCGTCGATGTGGTGATATTCTATAAACAATAAGATATTATTATGATCGTCCACGTATATAAATAATGTATACATAGGTAAGTGCGTACAATATTGACGCTGTTTGCATTGGCTATATAATTACCCAACTATACCCTAAGGGCCACAATACTAAGCGCCTATGTGAGAGTGTGATGCGATCGATATAATATGAAGTACCTTGTACCTATATAGTGTATAAAATATGCCTAGTGCGTCGTATTTTGAAGTAGATATTATAATTTATAGATACGTTTTGAAGGTTCTAATGTGCTATGTGTATTACAATATTGTTAAAATGATAACATCATGTTGCTGTGTTGGCTTGTTAACTACATGACTGGAGGCATAGGTATTCAAAATGTACACTGGTAATGTTATCGCATTATTAACTATTTATTGTTCTGCGGAAATAGTGTGTACGATGGAATGAATTAATAGTATTTACCGACTGTTAATAGCAATATCGATCGTTGTACATACTGCAATATTCTATATTCTGTGATTATATATATATTATAATATAGGTCTCGTCGAAAATGTATATTGAGAAAATCAAATATTTGAATCTACTAATGTATTAAATCGTAATTAATGACACTCGAGTTATTGCGTAGGTAGCTATGATTCGGTACCTATATAAATAAAATATAATTAGTAACTAATATTGCTTGCCTGTATATTGTTCACCAACCATTTTCAACACAATTTGTCATGTAATAATGAATTTATTCTATTTCAATTTTTTTAATTTTTAAGTATACTTTCTAAGGTGCCTCTAGTGAACGACTTCCTTCATAAATTATTCATGTGAATTTTTTATTATTTACCATGTACCAAATTTACCTATTCTTTTAGTCAACAGATTGTAATATCTTTATAAATAAAAAAACAAGTTCACTTGAGGACCATATAAATATTTTATGTTAAATTATTTAAATTTTTTATACCATTTGATAAGCGTCTGCTGCGGTGATACAAACTTCTTTTTTCAAATGAAAACCAACCTGTCTTACTGTACAATTTCAAGCACCTATAAGCATTATATGCAGATGATTTTTTTTTTCAAAATGTATATGTACCTATCTAAATTAAATTTAAATACGTCCTTAAAAATAGTTTTAAAATACCGAGTGGTCCATTTGACGTAAAACACTAATTATTAAATTTTTTGAAAATATTATGTTTACGTAATTATTTTAAGTCGTTGAACACCGGGAGCATCTAACTGCGCACAAATCCCTACAGTTTTAGAAATAGCACCGAATCTCCGCAATATAAGGTTTTTTTTTACAGCATTTATCAAAAAAATTATATTTTATACCATTGTTTATCTATTTGTTTAATACCTACCTGTTTTAAATTACAACATCCATTTTTAATTCCTTTTTTCAAAGCAGAATTTTTTTGAGTTTATATATACCTACTTTTATAATATATAAAAATCGAATTTTGGACGAGTACCTAGTTTATGAGTATTATTAGTATTTAACGGACTACCTTGATTATCATATGTGATGTACTGAACACTTTCCATTATTGCCCTTACTGTTGTTTTACTTATACTTGCCGATTTCGTCTTGAGTATCATATATCAGCCCAGTTTCATAATACAATAACGAGTGCACGTAATGATACTAAGCGTATTGATACTAGGCGTTCGTGGCAAGATCAGTGAAATTGGTAGGGCATTCAACTTGTTAAGGTTTATATGCACGGAGTGGGGTGGTAAAAGGCCAAAGGGGTACGCCGTAAAATTTTGATTAAAGAAGTACATATTGTCATTCTCAAGCGTAAAAAACTTTTAAGAAAATTATAACGATAAAAAAAAATGTTTCCAAAAATGTTGATTTATAAAACGACTTAAAATCGTGTATAAGACATACTTTCAAAAACGTTTGTGTATTCTGAAATTATTAGGTAGTGTAGTCTTACGTTTAACGAATTACCCCGTATTTTCCCCGCTATTTCGTGGGTCTACCTACTATGCTCGGCGCGCAAAATTAAATAGTTCAAAACCTATAAACGTTCGAATTTCGATTTAGACTCTTCGCATGGTTTGGTTTTCGTCTCTGAATTACGAGTAGGTACCTGTATATCACTAATAATGTAACTTGTAAGAGCATGCTTGGTGAATCATCCTGTACTGTACATATGGTGACCCGACATCGTTGTCCGCATATTCCCGAGTTAGGTAATAAAATGTGAAAACGATAAAACATGACAGGCAATCTCATATACTGATTATATCAAGTAGGAAGTAGGGACCTATAGACATTATTACGGACTGCGTTCAAGCAAAAATGGATTATCCGCAAAGGCGGGTTATACGAAACGCTGTAAAGTGTAAGGGCATTATTATATTATATGCACAAAAGCTGAAAAGCACTCACGCAGATAAAGTATGCCAACGCAGTATATATAAAATACAATATTGTAATTCCGTAAACATTGCAGTATTATATTTTAGTCGGATACAATATTACAATCTAGGTATGTAGCTGTTTGATGAACTCGCAAAACGCCATAGCCATATCATATACGAGCCACTAGGTACTTATTGCTACTTACATCATACACCGTTTGTCCACAGAAACAGGATAGGTACACTCTATGACTTTATATTACTCCCTACCCTATACATATTTTTGAATTCTGTTTACTGGACATTATTGGATCATAAATTTCATTTTTGAAAAAAAAAAAAAAAAAAACTGTGTTTTTTGTTGTAAACTATTTTTTTCTGTTTAAAACGATGTTTTAAATAATTTATTTTAGATAACTATACAATTTTATTTTATTTTATTTTTTTTTTTTTTTTTTTTTATTGGTCTTGAAATCTAAACAATTTCTACTTCGACAACTTGGTCATTAGCATGTTACTATAAACATATGTTTTATATAAATACATAATGTTTATAATAGGAAACAGATCAAAGAATTTTAAAAAAAAAAAGGAGACAATAGAAACAGTTTTAGATTATTTAGTTTGGAAATTTGTACATTAAAAAGGTGTTAACTATAGTAGCTTGAGTAATTTGGTTGATTTAAAGAATTCGATGGTGTTGATCTCACTGTCAGGATTTGGGCTTAGGCTTGCTCCAATTTGATAGCTTATATTGAGCTCCTCTTTTTTTTTTATGTAAATTCTACATTCTTTTTTTATTTTATTATTTATGTAAGTAGGTATATATTTAATAATAATATGAAATCATTTTTACATTAGTCGATTTTAAAAGAAAAAATATTATACCCTTAGAAGATCTTAACACGAACCCAGCTCATCCGTTTACAAGCATACCTATGCTTATTGGATGAGCTTGCAAACCTGTTATCAATATTCTTGTCTATTAACCTTTTATTTTGTTTGTTTTGTTTGCTAAAATATATATATATATTATTATTATTTATTAATCAAAACAATTTTGGCCACCCCTGGTACATAAGCCTATTGATTAAATAATAACTGTGTGTCAATTAATACCAGTAGGTAGTTATTACGCAATAGTATTCAAGTGTTCGGCAAATCTGATGCACACTTTTGCAATATATTGTGACACATTATTGCGCCTATCTATATAGGTAATATACAAGGTGATCATTTTATCTTGAACCAGATACATTTAAGGAAAGAATAAGGAATTTTTAATTATAATTTTAGTTTTTACATTTCATACAATTTTAAAGTTTGAAGTATAAACGTAAGTGGCACAACCAGGATTTGTTTAAGTGGGAGGGATATCATGTAGTTTTCACCAAACATGAACAAATAATTTATACTTACAATGATCAACTAAATGTCAACATTTAAAATTGTACATATATCTAATGAATATCGCATAACACCGAGGAACAGGGCCGGGATTTTGACTTTCAGATGCCCGGGGCAAATCTCTTTTAAAGGCTCCTAGCAGTAAAAAATTAAAAATACCCAGTTTTTAAGTACCTAGTTGAGGAAAAAAATAAAAAATGTACAAACTTGCAACTGGTTATAACTATCTACCTGACCACCTAAAACGTGTTTATTTCAAGTTTGAAATACCACCGTTTATTAAGTATCACTAATTTCAAAATGAATTCAAAGATAGCAATATTATAATAATAATTATAAAACCTTATCGTACATTATCCTATACTCTCTTGGCTGCGTCACTAATAAACGTATGGATATAAACGTAATATTATATACATAATACAACCAGCATAAATTATGACCAGGGCTGGCCGAAGGGCAAACTAAATTTTTAAACAAAGCCAATAATCAAAAATTCAAAATACACGACCGGGCCAAATATAATTATACCGCGTGTTCTCGAAAACGGGGTAGGTACTGCACTGTATAATTAAATTACCCATTTTGTTCCGCATATTGTATATTATTGCATTTTGTTTGCGGGACGTGAAAATAGACTATTGGATCACATCAACCCCTCTGACAGAATTCTTAAATATGTATAGATACCTAGTAGTGAGTAATATAGGTAACCGAGT
Organism: Sitobion miscanthi; assembly: GCA_008086715.1. Taxonomy (NCBI): domain Eukaryota; kingdom Metazoa; phylum Arthropoda; class Insecta; order Hemiptera; family Aphididae; genus Sitobion; species Sitobion miscanthi. Next base: position 8,459,040 of record CM017797.1, read on the forward strand.
TATGGAGTGGATAGGTTACCCAATTTCCGCGGATACACGGTGTGCATGTAATATGTATATTTTATTTACTCCTTATTGTGTTCGGTAAATATATATTATAATAATTTTCTAAATAAATTATACGAAAAAAAACAAAAATAACCGGCACGAAACACCGATACGTCCTATTATATCGTGAAGCGTAATAATATAGCAAATAGGGGTAATATAAATGTTAGTTCTCGCTGCTATACTACCTATATATATATATATACCGCCGAAGCGTATTTCTTATATTTTTTTTCAACTGTTGATGGTTTATTTTATTTTATCGTGATTTGTGGGTCACATATAACACATTGAAAGCAATTACGTGGCCCGGTATAAGCCGCGCAGAGAGCTGCAGATACTGTTTGTGTTCATTCGTGTATAGAGATTAATACAGCAAAAGCTAAGCGTCTTACATTTACGTCGTGTTTGTACAGAGTACATTAGCATTTTACGACCAACGAGCTAGTTCAATATAACTCCGACCTCTATACATGTGCATATTATATCTTATAGCACAATATTTTATGTATATATGCATAATAACAAAAACATAATGATTGCAGTTCAACCGTTTTCTTTGTCAATATCGTTTTCAATCACATCGAATTATGCATTTTGTAGGTACCTAAACTCTAAAGGCTAAAATAACCGTATAGCTCTGTTATATAATAATATACAATCATACGAACTGCGTGTTGAAAAGATTACACAAAAGTTACCAGCTATATAGTGAATCCTCAATCCTTTTATTACGATTTACGAATACCCCGCTCGTTGAATATCATAATTTATATAATAATATGCACCTATTATACCCATAATCGATATACTATATAGGTGCCTATCCTAAAATAAATATATTTATTAAAATCTAATAATCCGCTGCAGTGAAGCTCTTTAGACTCGCCTGTTTGGACTTCAATCAATTACTAACGAGGGTATTTAATAATACATTCGCGGTATGATGAACGCAATATCATTTACAACATATTTTTAAAGATATTTGTTTACTCCTTTGAACCGTCGCCAAAATCACATGGTTGTTAAACATTTTTATGACCTAGTACAGTGGTACCTACAATAATTAAATATTATCGACCGAATAAGTAAATATCGTAATGTCTTGCATTATTATACAGTGGCCTGCTTAACGATTTCGAAAAGGGGATATGAATTTTCGGCTATACTCAAACCCCAGTAAATATACTTTCATTGATTTATTATATATTTTATAATTTATATGAAAAAAATAAACAAAACAAAAGGAGATGGATATGCCACTATTCGTCATAAGCCATTGTTATAGCAACTTGATATTTAAAAACTATAAATATTATAGTTATTACTTATTTGTAATAAGTTATTACTAATGAAAAAAAATTTAAACCCCTGTACGCCTAGGCCTAATATTAATAAGCAACGTAGTCATCCTCTATTTTTTGAACTTTTAATAGTTGACTACTTGTAGGTATACCTAATATAAGAAATATATTATTATTATTTTACGATATCCTTCAAGTATAACTGAAATTAATTCTCCACCACAAAAAAAAATTTTCGAAATAGGTAGCTATCATTAAAGACTATTTTTTAAAATTTAATAGTATAGGTACCTATTGTAGTAGGTACAATTCAAACAAACTAAGTCGACCTACTTATTGATTCTAATACAATAATACAGTTATAACTAAAATACCACGTTATTCTCATTTATGATGATGAATAATAGCCTTCAATAAACCGCGGTTAATTGAAACCTGATTAAATTAATTAATACTTATAAAGTGATTCAACTTTTATCCTATTTTCGGAAGACCATCAAATCTAATCGTTGTAGTAATCACTATTGCTTCGTACGTATTATGATCTGTCTTACTATGATCTTATGGTTTTACTATGATCTGTGGCCTGTTGTAAAACTACTCATTACGTCCGCCTCTAACAACCACACCCTCCAGCCACCACCGCCCACCGAACAATATTAACACGTCCATAGAATATAAAATATTTGAATATTACCGATGTTAAAACAATAATATTCATTTCTTACAATATTATTTTGTAATATATCATAATATTTAGTCAAGACGCGCGTGGTATGTGTGTTTACAGCGAAACAATGGCCCAAGTCGAGCACGATTCGCGTACCCGTAGGTACCGCGGTGAACGTCACGTGCGGACCACCGAATGCGTTATACTGCCGAATGTCAGGCCCGTCCGGCGAAGTGTCCAGGCACAAGGGCCAGTGTTGGGTGCACGTCAAGTCGGTCGGATCGCATCACCTGGACGTGTGGACCTGCTGGTCGGTTACAGCCGAGTCCGCGGCCGAAGTTCAGTACACTCTTCGTCTGCACGCTTACCGAGGTGAACAACAACAGCAACAACAATGACTATACCGCAAAGCGTTTATAACATTCGCTTTCCTCGCCTCGTTCCTCCGCTAACTTTCCCATTTCCCGTCATTGTTATTTGTCGTAGGGTTTTATAAATATGCGGAGGAAAGTTATTTCCTTTTAATCTTTTTTTTTCTTTCCACCATTAGGCGTTTTATTATTAGTTATTAAAGTAATCGTGTAGTATAATATTCTATAACATAATAATATGTTACCTACCGTTACTTCATTGGTGTAGTATTCTACCTACCAAAAAACATTACCGGTGTTTGCCGTAATTTACCTACCTACTGATTATCGGTTAATAAAAATGTTTTTAACTAAAATGTACTTATTGTACTGCTGACGATCATCAAGTAGATATATTTTTAATACGTTATAAATTGTTATGTTGTTCTTACGTCATCCCGCAGAAAACTTCAAATCAATTGTCGTGTTGTTTTAATCGACCGCCACCATTCCCATTTTAGTTGGCGGTCTAAAAAATATATATTTATATATGTTGCTTGACACAGCGAAATGGATGGAACCAACACGGATTAAAATAATATAATATTTAAAAGTAAGTTATCGTGGGTCTTGGTAGATATTTACAAGTTATTACGATTTACGATGGCTATTTAGCTATAATTATATGGTATTGTATCACAGTATCACCGTTATAATATTATGTTGGTTATCTTAATAACTCAAGTCACAGGACAGGTACTTTCCCCTAGTAAAATGAATAATTAAATAAAATTATCAAATAATTTATATAAGATAACGTATGACAGGTAGATATGTCATATTTTCTGGTAGGTAGCAACTATACATAATACATGCGTACAGTTTTTTGGAAGGTATTAGGTAGCCGTAGCATTTTACGGTAGGTAGCATAGTTCATGAGTACCGTTATTAATTATTATAGTTGGGGACCATCCGACCATCATAGCCCATTATATGTATATCAGATATCTCACATATAAAATCTTGTTTTATATCCTGTATAATGTCAATAAATGTTAAATATCCATCATATCTAATGGTTAATACCTACATATAAATCATATAATAGTATAAACCTACAACCTACATTAAATATAAATTAACATACATTTAAAAAATATATTACGAACTTGTTTACAATCTTAATTTGATCATTATATTCTAATTTCTAGCTTACTATATTCATTATTTAAGGATAATGTTGAGGTACCTACTGAATATCTCACTACAAGCCACACTATAAATTCTACTTTTTTTTCTATCGAAAATAGTGAATTAGAATTTTCTACTCACATATAGTAGAACGTATATTATTCTAATAAATTCATAGGTAAAAATAGTCTCTTTATAATAGATATATTAAACAATTCATTATAACGCACGATATATTGCATGACAAAAACTTGTTGAATAGCTTTTATATTCGTAATAAAAATATAATGCATTCAATGGGGAGCTATAGCATATAAGCATATAGCTAAACCTAACCTTTACTCTTTAGTCGCTTTACCCTCTTCTCCGTCCTGGTGAACACTACTTTACGGCGTTGTCATGTTTTTAACCCTTAATAAATACACGAACACGTCCAAGACCACGTGTTTTGCGAACTGTCTGTGTTTTTTTTTTCTTTGGTCACTATACATACAGCCGTCCTCATGTCTAGAGGGCGCAGTAACGGAAGTCGGATGCGACGAAACTCCGTCTGAGGTGCGAGTGTTTTGCAACGTCCGCAATGGTACCGCCACTCCAGACGGCGGCGACGGCAATGCAGTTGGTCGGGACGGTCACTTCCGGTCAAAATACTGCCGGCTTACGTTACCGCGAGACGCAAAGATCCTGTCGCTGGCGTACGGGAGAGGCACAGCCCGATACTCGTATCACGGTGCGACGTACAACGACTGCGGTGTGTCATTCGCAAAACCACTGAGACGGTCCGAGATCGGCCGATGGAAATGCATGAACGCCATGTCCGACGACCGCGTTTATGGCGGGTTCGTCGTCGTCGTGCCACCCAACAATACGAAAGGTATACGACCTACGACTATAATGCCCACTACTGACCACGGTGACGACCATATTTTTATTGCAATACAACTCATATGTAGTCATGTCCGTATATGCATAGTCTCTATCCATGTGTCACATATAAGACATAGTTTAACATGGCTTGTGTGGCGCATAAATTGACTATACATACGGGCATCAATTGATCAATAGGCATTATAATAAATATATACAACATAAATAATTATGTATAACATAAAAATTTTCTATAATTTTAATTTTTTTTTCAAAATTAAACTTTGAAATAATACAAATCAAACACACACTGGCATTCTCTCTGAAACCTATCCACGTATGATGTGTTCTTCTCGATCCACAAAAGTGACTGCTAACTACCTGTACGGTTGTACTAGCTGTATAGGCACGGTTACGGTATACCTATATTACCTACTAATCACTTATATTATTATAATTTATAAGGAATAAGTTTCTTATACGATACGAATTATCAATATAAAAGTTTTTAATTACCTATTTATTCGTTGCAAAATTTGTGCCTCTCATATCCCTGGACCCTGGGCCAATGGTAAACAGTTGTAATTATGTATAATAGAGAATGTGGTTTTATATATAATATTTCCTGATCGTTTTGCACTCTGCAGGTATACCTCCGCTCACGGTGACAACCGGAAAGTCTGTGATGGTGCCCAAGGGCAACACGTTTCATGTGGAGTGCAGTGTACATTCAGAGATCGACTATTGCTGGTTGCGACACCCAAACGGCACTGCTATCCCAGTGACGGTTCCGGACAGCACTGCGGCCGGTGACCCGAAGAGAGTCGGAACTCGGTACCGGTACACGGGCGAAGGGTTGTCGTTCGGCCAATGTCACGTGGCGATCAGCGACGCATCCACGTTGGACACGGGTCCCTGGCTTTGTGCTTTAGGTCTGCGCGACGACCGCCGTGAAATGTACGGTACGATGGACGTTATGGTTTCTGGTAAGTGTATATTATGTACAAATATATAATACAACTATACGCGTGACTGCTCTATACTCTGTGGGACAGTGGAGCACACAGATATTTTGAATAGGATGGGGTTATCAAAGGAGAAAGGAATTAACACCCAAATCTCCCCCCCCTCGTGTGTGTGTGAACACCATTACTGCGGGGTTAACTGCACTACTGCATGTCTGCATAAAATTCGAAATCCTTTCCCTCCAACGTCGTGTATGCATAAGAATGTGATGGAGGATTTTCTCGGAATCGTCATCACATACCCAGCCATATGCGCGGTCATCTATGTGAAATTTGTTGTGAATCCTATTTGCGCAGAGTCCGTGATTGCGGCCCGCCAGGAAGAATTGTACGCGACCGAGGGAACCCAGGTAACGCTGGGATGCGACACGGTCGAGAAGCAGCCTATAGCCTACTGCCGGTTCCTCACGCCGCGTCTACTCGGATTCGCTGTGGACGAGAAATCGGACGCACAGTCACCACCCCGGTACGCGTACTCTGGCCAAGGACTGACGGCCGGCCACTGCGGTTTGTCCGTCAACCGCGTCGACGATTCCGACTACGGAAACTGGACATGCGCCGTGAAAATCCTAGACTCTACTGGATCTGAAGAAGTCAGCACGACCGTTCTGTTGCGGAAACCCGAAGGTATACATTACTACATATTAATAACATGCGTGAAGAAGAACCAATAAGCTATATACAGGCGTACAGACAGTACAGTGACTGTGTCAGGTCAACATTTGTAGACAATCAATTTGTATTTTCAATATAAAATGAGGAGGACTTTGACTTTGATACAATAGTTTTTATTTTTTATTTTTTCGACATCACCAAGAATATTATTGAACATAGAAATAACGAGTTTCAAAACATTTATGACTTTTTTTCGTTTTAATGACAAAATACAAGTATGTTTTTTTAATATAAAACAGGAATACTAAGATCAATGATTAAATAGTTTCCAAGACCCAAGTGGTAAGTGGCTATAGCCTATAGATACTGTTTTTACCCGCACAACACAGTTTCCAACAAACATTTTATGAACTAGTTTCTTTTATATCTATGCTATGTCGCAGGGTTTACAATGATCCAGATCATCGGCATCGTGCTATGCGGCACTATGATATCCATCATGTCGCTGTTCTTTGCCAATCATCTCATCACCAACCCGTCAGCAAAGACGACGAAAAAAATCGAAAAATTAGAAATGCAGCTCGAAGCGGGCGAACAAGGTGCAAGTCGGAGAGTCGGCGCCAGACGAGCGCAGAATAACACGCGCGTGATCAGGACTCAGCCGGGTCGGAGCCAACACGGGTCCATACCTCGGAGAATTTGACCACTGCACTCTATTATTTTAGTGGCTAATATCAGTATACAATTTTTCGAATATCTGTAACGCTAGATCTTTACTGCAGCCTTCTACAATAGGCTTAAGCAAAATCTTTCGATTCCGCTCAATATGATCATTAATAAATGTCTATTGATTCATTCACAATAACAAATAACAATAAACTGACTTCGGCAGATTATATTTTATTATGTTATTAACATTATTTATACACTATTTATTATGTATGGCCAATGGCCCGTGATGCCATGATGGTAAGCAAAATAACAATTAACTTATTCCCTGGTATCAGATTATTCAGACTATGAATTGCTAACGACTTGACTTACGAAAAAATAATTGTATTGTCATATTTTAATTCCCGGTTCCGTAATCGTTAAATGATTGTTAGGATCGATCGCGTGGAATGTTAAAAAAAAACGAAAAAGATACCTACCTTCCTATGTGTTTCTTTAATTTTAAGAGAAATTTCTTTTTTTTTGACAATTTTAAAACTTAAGTACGCTAATGTACCAACTGTAGAACTAGGTAACTTTATTATTTTCAATAGGTTACAAATAACAACTATACTTCGATTTTATTAATCGATTCCGATACCTAGTTGGTACCTAGTGCTTTCAGCTTTTTTCCTGAAAATGTTGATGGTCGATTCACTATTTTATTAACTACAGCCCTCTAAAGTCTGAAACTTATTAATAGTTTTAAATTGTAATTAACTAATTGGAATAAATTTAGTTTTCTACAGGTAAAATTTTTTTTATATATATATTATCTTGAGTATTTTTAACGCGATTTCATAATTCATATCGTTTTATAATGTTACTAAATAGTTAATATAATAATATGAAAAAAAAACATTTTGTTCATTTTTTGGATAGATTGAAGATCCGCATAAAGTGTTAAGTGACTATAAACATAGTTAATTATCATTTAAAATATTATATAACAAATGATTTGATTATAATTTTTGCGAAATTATAGTAATTTACATATTATCGAGATTTAAAGAATTTCGTAAAAATGTCAACTTTAAATGCTTTAAAAGAAATGATGACCATTTATTTTCGATATTTTTTTAATTATGGTTTGAAAAACTTAGGTCGTACCATACAAAAAATTGTATCATAAATAATAAACTTACAAAAGTCAAAATTTAAAATGTCTAAAAAGCACGAAAAGAGCCATAATATTTCTAAAATTATATCATATCTAAAAAATGATAGTATAAACGTTTAACTGAATATTAAAGTCTATATTATTATTTGTAAACAATTAAAAAAAACAAAATGGGTTTAGGTATTATGTTTTTTACCATAAATTTTGAAAGTACTTGCAAACTTTTGATTCCCCCTTCCTTCTTCCCTTAAGTACAAACCTTTCAAAGTTGAAGATTGAAACATTTTATCATTTAAAGGTTAACAACAAACAAAAACAAACCATTGTTAAACCAATACAATCGTCGTGTTCGCTCCACTCAGAATCTACAATTTTTCATCGGGAAATAGAAAAAAATGAATGACTAATTATTAATAATAAACTATCTTATAATACATGAAAATCAAATAAATAATAAAATAATTTTAAACATAAAAAAATATAATTGTATTATTACATAACTATTATAATTTAGGTAACATGTTTTCTTACTGTACAAAATTATTCTAATATAACTGTATAATTTCAACCCACTTTAATCATTAATGTTTACAACAATTTGCTTGATTACTTAATATGAATGTTAATAATATTTAATATTTTATTTTTCATTCCATTGATTTAATACTTTTTTATTTTATCTATACTAACATTTATTTATGTCTTTAACTATAGAGTGAAATTATATGAAATGCTATAGTCTTTACATTAACTAAAATACTTATAAATATTTATAAGTATATATAATATAAGTCCAACAAATTATTTGTGTAATCATTATATTATTTTTTAAGTATAAAACATTTTTATTTAAGTATTAAAAACATAAGATATTCCGATGATGTAAGTTCTAAAAACTAATAGCAAAATTAGCAACTTCTAAAAGTTTAAGTTTATTCAAGAAATGTAGAAAATACCCTGTTAATAAGTGTTTTGAAAGATGAAAATAAATATTAAATTATTATTATATTTTAATAATACATTTTATATTTAATCATAATACAAAAAATATCAAAATTTGTAACGAATATGTGAATTTTATTGATTTATAAGTTGCATGTTTTATCCTTATTACTGACGTACAACACATCAAATTTTTCATTTAATAATTCATTTTTTCTTGTTATTTTTAATATTAGAGTGAATTTATTACCTGTCACAAATTTAAAGGTAAGTATACTTAAGTTATTTAAATTTAAAAAAAAAATTGTTTTTATTAAAAATAAATTAGTTAAAATTTATACATGAGTACAATAAGCAATGTTTATTAACCCATTAAGGGCGTACGTTGCCATATAGCAACATGGATTTTTTACAATTATTTTTATGGTATAACATACGTTTTCAACAAAATGTTGGTTAAAATTGTAAATAAAAAAACTGGTGCTAATGGGTTAAAAGTTAAAAGTAACGGGAATAATTGAATTGGGAAGGCACTCAGAAGTCACCTGACTAACAACAAAAACAAAAATTACAATATTATAAAATGCTCATAAAATCTTTAACATAAAAATATTTGTAGAAGTTAATAATTGTACAATAAATTATGGTATAAAATACTAGTATACTACCTATAACAATACTATAAAATCAATGGCATTAATAGGCATCAATGTTGAGTACCTTTTCGTACTAGCTGAGGAAAGCTGCTCTTTGGTTGTACAGTATTAAATTTTGATGCAATATAAATAAATGGTTCAAATAAACTTGTTCGGTCCAAAGCATTGACTTCAAAATGTTTCATTTTTTCTCTAATAGACCAATGAGAAGCTCGACTTGTAGGACACTCTAAAGTTGGAGCTTTGATATCCATTTCTCGCATTCTATGGCCAACAATGACATAAAAAGTCTAAAATATAAATACATCAAATATAAAATGTATTATTAGTTTAATCTTAAGAATTAAAGAATAAAAAGATTCATTATTTAAATTTCTATTATATTTACATCTTTTTTTTCCTTATTCTTATCAATTTCTTTTTTTAATGTGACCAAGCAATCGAATGTTTCTGGTCGACTTGTATCATATACTAGTATAAAGGCATCTGCAATGGATGCATACTGCTTAGCTATTTGACCAAAAGACAACATAAGCGAAGGATCTGGATTTGAATACAATCCAACCTCAGGTAACTGTGTCAAATCCAAACCAGCAGTATCATAAAAACGAACTTGTTCACGAACCCCTTTGCCAATATCTATAGAAGCCTGGTATATATCCTCGATAGTAGGCCACAGTTTCTACAAACAAAATTAAACAGCGATAATAAATAATATCAATAGGTATTCTATGTTCTAATAAACTCACATAATTTTTACTAAAATGTCCATAAATAGCTTGTTCCAATATTGCTGTCTTGCCAACGCCTTTCACGCCAAATACAACGACACGATAATTTTTTACCATTTTTACTCATACAGTTTAATTGCAATTAAAAATAGTTACAAATAAAGAAAAAAGTTATAATATTGATATTATAATAGGTATCTATATGATCATAAGAAATCTCGACACTGACATGATATATTTATATCAAAATAATTATTATTTGATGATTATTATTTATGACATTGATTCAAAAGTGAAAAGTTAACATCTAGTGGTTATTTCACAATTTTTTTTAAATTCAAGTAATTTCAAAATCATTCATTGTGATTTGTGAATTAATTGTGATAAAGACGTGATCATAAACCACCAGTAAACAAGTCTTATCGGTATAATATATGAGATATTTATATGTACATAAGATATATGTTTAAAACACAAGTATGAATTATGAAATATTTGTATACTTTGTTAGTACCCATCAATATTAATAAAAATAAAATAGTACTTAAATTAATCAAATAGAAATTTCATAATTATGTTTTTACTTTAAATTGTTTAAAGTTTAAAGCAATAATTTGAATTCGTGGTCTAAAGAAAATCTATTGGCCATCTCGTTCCTAACATCCGTTTTAACAGATAACATAAACCGATTTTTTTGTTTATGGGTACAATTTAACCCATGATAGGCACATAGTACATGCAATACTGCATAGTCGTGTAAACGATATATTTCAAAACCATTAATTATAATTTAATAATAATAATAATAAAAAGTATAATATACTATATTATATTATATGTTTTAAATTTATGTATAGTATATTTTTATAAACACATAATCTCTTGACAAGATGTCGGACGACGAAGAAATTACTTATGTAAAAAAACAAAAAACCATACACTACGGTTCGTTAGAAGATCAAGAGCGTATCCGTCTATCTTCTTTAGCCTTCACTGAAAACGATGGTGAATCAAAAGTTGTAGGAGGAAATATTAACGTATCAAATGGTAATAATATTAGATAAAATATAATGATTCCAATTAAAATGAAATGTAAAGTAGGTAGGTATTTTTCAGCAAATTATTAATTACATTGTTGTTGTTGACAGAATATTTTGATTTGGAGGATGCTATATCTAAAGACAAACAAGCTTTACTTGAAGAATTTGAACGTAAAAAGAAAGCCCGGCATGTGCAAGTTTCTACTGATGATGACGAAGTTAAAAAAAACCTCAGAAAGCTTGGACAAGCAATATGCTTGTTTGGGGAAGGACCAGCAGAAAGAAGAAATAGATTGAGAGAACTGCTTTCAAGGTATTTAACATTCATTTTTACTAATGTATTAGTTAATGTCTCGATGAATTAGTAATTACTATTTTGATAACACTAGAATTAACAGACATTGTATAAATATGTTTTAGAGTAGGAGAAGATGTTGTAGCAAAAAAACCAGAAGAAGAAAGAGAGAAACGACAGCAAATCAAAGATCAAGATACAACCTGGTACCATGAAGGGCCACCTTCACTCCTAGATGCACGTTTATTTATGGCAGGTATGTAATATAAATTATAACAGTCTAGTCGCGATAACTCGAAAAACTTGACTACTCAAATTATCGTTTTCCCTTTTTATTAAGTAGATATCTGAAAGTGAATTTGTATCACCCTTCAACTTTGAGTTATCGCGATGAATGTATTATAATATGTTATTTATATAAATAACATTATATTTTTGTACTAAAATGTAATTAATGCAGTCCACACAAACAAAAAAATCATTTTATTTTAATCTTGATAAACAAAGAACTTCCCCTAATATTGTTTATTATTATTAATTAGTTTTAAAATAATTCTTCTAGAGTATTCATTGTTGAGATCTAACTTTCGTTTGGAAAAGCTCAGAGAAGAAGCTAGTATACCTGAATCAACACTTACAGCTCGCTTACAAGATTTACACAAATACACAACATCTCTTTCTATTTATTGTAGTCAAATTGGTGATACTAGACCAATTTCATACTGCCGGTTTAGTCCTGATTCGCAGTTTATAGCTACATCATCTTGGTAAATTATTTTTATTTCTGATGAACTTGCTTATAAATGTCCATTAAAACTTTCATTTAATTATTGTTGTATTTATACATAACTTATTTCAGGAGTGGTTTGTGTAAATTATGGTCAGTTCCCGATTGTTCATTAGTTCAAACATTCAGAGGACATAATTGTAATGTCTGCTCTATCACATTTAATCCACATGCTGGCACTGCAGAAAATGTCTGTGATCTCGTATCATGTGCCAGTGATGGTTCTGTTAAACTGTGGTCCATGGATAGGTAAGCTATTTTACTACTTGTTCATGTAAAATATGGAATGAACATACATTACAATTTTCCAATAATGTTTGTTTTTAGCAAAAAAGAAGAACCTGTAGCAGACCTAGAAGGTCATGCACCATTTAGAGTTTCAAGAGCGGATTTTCATCCATCTGGTAGATTTTTAGGAACTTGCTGTTTTGATAATTCTTGGCGATTATGGGATTTAGAACAAGGGGAAGAAGTTCTCCATCAAGAAGGACATTGTAAACCAGTTTATTGTATGTCGTTTCAGTGTGATGGCTCAATTGTTGCGACTGGGTAAGTACAATTATTTATTAATTATATTTAAATATTTAATATTTTAATAAAATCCTTGTTTTAATATTAATACCATAATTTAATTCATTATTTCTTATATTATGTTAATAGGGGATTGGATGCTTTTGGTCGTGTTTGGGATTTGCGTACAGGACGATGTATTATGTTTATGGAAGGTCATTTAAAGTCTATATATAGTATAGACTTTTCTCCTAATGGGTAATTTTTTATTTAACAAAAGCTTACAAAACAATACTCAACTAAAATTAATTTAATTTTAAGTTATCAAATGGCCACTGGTAGTGAAGATAACACATGTCGTATTTGGGATGTGAGAAAAAGATCATGTCTATACACTATTCCAGCGCACATGAGTCTTGTTTCGGGACTCAGATACCAACCTGAAGGTCATTTTATAGTTACGTCTTCATATGACAACACAATCAAGGTACTTATAGTAAATAAATTGTGTTAATTAGTTTAATAAAAATATTTAATTTTTATAGATTTGGGCAAATAAAACATGGCAAATGTTAAAAACACTATCTGGACATGACAACAAAATAATGGGAGTGGACATATCTCCAGATTCTAAATATATAGCATCTTCATCATATGATAGAACATTTAAATTATGGGCTCCTGAATACTCATCATAACTTTTGAGTTTAACTGATTAAATAATATGTTATTTTATACTTGTTAAAATAATAGTTTTAAAATAAATTGCATATTACATTTTTTTTTATCTTATATTTCTAATTTTTGCTATTACTGATGCTACTTTTGAAGCAGCAATTGATGATGATTTCATTATGTACTCATCACTTTCTAGTCTTAATAAATTCATTATTTGCATAGTAGTTTCATTGAGTTTGACTCCAAGTTCTTCCAACACATATCCCAAGTATTCTGAAATAATATGTTTAAATAAATTAAAAATTAGTAAAAACATACAGATCAGTTGCTGACTATGTATTGTATTCAAGTGTAATTAAAATGCAGTATAAAATAAGGTTTACAATTTTAATTTGTTGTAATATTATATTTAAAAATATATTCTTTTATTTACCAAACAATACTTATATAATAATTTAAAATCCTTTAAAAACTCATGGCATTGAGTAAAAAAATGTATACAGCTGAAATCCTTAGAACTATGCTTTATTTCAAATTAGTCTGGAAAATATCTCATCGTGGTTAGCGCATGTGCAATCTCATTGGCTGCGGTCGACGTGGCCAGCTACTGCAGCCAATCACAGCAGTTCTACCATTCAGGGGCTGTGCCGTTTTTCCAGACTTATTTGGAATAGAGTATAGTCCACCATCCAATTTTATTTGTATACCAACAAATTTTTTATTAATAATCTTCAATATTTTAAAAGCAGTAGCTACTGATTAGAAGGAATTAAAGTAACACTTCCATAACATGTATTTAAAAGTAATTGAATTCATATTGTAATGATTACTAAAACTATAAATAAATAGTATAATGAAAATTAATGAGTAAAAGTAATTTATTTAGTGATTTAACCTACTCAATATTCTATTAATAAGTCATGTCCAATAGTGATTTAAATTAATTCATAAAAGATTTACCAATATCTGCAGCTAGTTGTTGAGCAGCCAAATTATTTATTTCTCTTAATGACTGTATCTGTTCTACATATACATCACATGTATTTCTAGCTAATATCCTTAATAAGACATTTGTAAAACTTTCTTCCAACGAAGCATCTGTGTAACGTCTGTCAGATATACTTAAAACTACAGTTACTGCTTCATTATCTCTCACTAAAAATGGTTCAACATGCTGAGGAAGTGTAATTAAATACTGTCCAATCTATTAAAAATACAAAAAAAATTGTTTACTTAAGATTATTTGTTTTAGAAACACACGGACATAATTATCTATAGTCACATATAACATTACTTGGGTAATATATTCTCGCGGAGAAAGTCTATGAGCATCAGATGTTTCCTTACTAAATTTTACTTTTTCCAGTTGCTCTAAGTAAAATGATATTGGCCTAAATGATATTTTATAAAAAGTTTGGTATATATGAGAACACAATTTTTCTGTCGCTTGAATTGATTCTTTAAATAATTTCCAGTCACTATCTAAAAATAAAATTATGTATTTAATACAAAAAATTACGTACAATAGTTATATGAAAGAAAAGAAAATGTTAATAACTTAGTAAAGCTTTGTGTATGTAAAAAGATTAGAGTCCGTTGATAGAACTCTATAAATAACAAATAAAATAAACACTAAACTTAACAATATTTTTAAAAACTATTAAAGCTTACTAATAAAAAAATAATTTATTAATTGAAAAAATCATACCACTTTTTAATAAATCAATAACATTTTTTAATTCAATTTGCCTATCTTCAAGAAATAAATATTTTGAAACATTTAATGCTCGTTGTTCATTTGTTAAAATACAACTTTTAAATTCAGATTCCACAAAATATAATTCTCGTAAAAATTCTCCTAAAAATACAAAATAATAATTTCAAGTGTTAAATGTATAACAATAATTTTAGGTATTTTGAATAATCACCAGAAGATTGTAAAAATTTTAAACATATTTGAAACAAATTCCAGTTTTCTCCAGGTTTAATGTTAACTAATATTTTTTTTAATACTTCTTTCCCTCCTTCAATAACGTTAGAAAATATCCTCTAAAAATTAAATTATTTTTCATTAAAAATATTTCAATGTATATTAAATAAAATTATTTTTATTACGTTAAGAGCACAGATCATTTCAGGAAAAACACAGTGACTAAAAACAGCACTTCGACGTTTTGCTTCTTCTGATGCTCTAAAAACAGTTAGTTGAGACTGACCAAAAGCTTGAACTACATCTACCAAATCATCTTGGTTTAATGCAAAATCAGTGATTTTTTTTGAATGCTCATATTCAAATTCTTTGTAAGAAACAATTTGTGGTATCAATGGTCTGTATATACTTGTTAATATGTTATCCCAATTAAATGAATCACCTATACAATTGTAATTTGTAATTAAAAGTTAATCAAAATATGTAAATAAAATGCTTACTAATTTTTGAATCATTTTTAATATTTTTAATAAATGCGTCAGTTGTTGTAAATAAATCTAATAGTAAAATCAATGGTTCTTGATGGTTTCTGATAGATACGTCAACCAATTCAAACATTGGAAGTTCTAATATATTAAACAAATCTCCATATGATAAAATTAATTGACATTCTATTTCAGGTTGTACTTCATTATTAAATAACTTTTTGTACAAAATCATCTGTATAATTATTGAAATTCATTATTAAAATTAAACTTATTCAAATTAATACATGATAATTTTAGACACTAATGCAGGGTTGCACTAAACATTTAATGAATCAATAGTGAGCTAATGATCTCTTAAACAAGATTTAGTGGCCCACGATTGGTCCATTAAACTTTTAGTGAACCATTAAAATTAATAAACTGTTTATGCAACCCAGCATAAGTGTTTTTATATTATTTTAAATCATATAAAATGGATAGAGATGTCTAAAAACTTGAGAACATTCATACATTTTTTGTTTATAATAATTCATACTAAACTCTGTCTGGCGAGAGAACACCTCAATTCTGAGCAAGTAGACTGATGGCCGAAACCCCACTTTCCTCTCCAAAGAACCTAACTATTTGGAAGGCGGTTGATCAGGGCATCAGTAGCACATCTGTCATACTGACACCAATTTCAACCGATGAGTGCTGATAACAGCCATCGAGCACTGATGTGGTTTTGGTGGAAACACTAGCTGTGTTTAGTATGGGGATTATGAATACGTAGAACAAACCAATTTTTTTGATAGTGCATTTTCTCACTAGACAGAGTAATAAGTCCCCAAATAAATATTATTATGATATTAAGTAATAAAACTTTTGCAAAGAAACTTGTATATTTTTAACAGTATTTATGTGTTTTAGACTAATTATTAGGTATGTGATACAACCATAATAGTATAATCTATAAATAGTAGTGCTTTAAGCTCCATCCATTGTATATAACTTATAGGTGATGTATCAAATTAGCTTAAATTAGCATAATTAGTAACTTACTTGCTGCTTTTTACTTTCTATTAACGCTTCATAAAAACTTTCAAAAAACATTAAAGGATTTTTAGAATACTCATTGGCATACATTTTTGATGACCACTCTTTGCGTAATCTGTTTTTATTACTTTTTAAATAATATTTAATAATCTGATCATGTTTTTCTAGATCCGTAAATATTTTCACGTAATGTTTTGATTCATCTGTAAAATGAATTTGTAAATATATTTTATACATACTTCTATATTACATGAATACAAATTATTTTAGAAACTGATTTTCATACCAATTTTTTCATTTTCAAAAGCCACATTAACCATTGGAATCAATATTACTTCAAATTTACTTTTTAGCTCTTCCAACTGATTTTTTCTTTCTTCATAATCAGAATTATTTTCTAAGACTGCTAGAGAACGTTGCATTCTAATCAATCTATTAGTTACTTGGTCTATTTCTCCATTATCCATTAACTAAATATAACACATTCATCATTACCTAATATATTTTTTTCTAGTTATAAATTAGTTATTGTTACTAATTACTATTTCAATATCAGTAATAAGTTTTGTCCAATTGTCCGCTTCCTCCAAAGCATTTTTGGTAACTTCCATATTACATTTGATTCCATCATACAATTGAAGTTTTAATAATGATTCACCGGTGTTACTTTTAACCTATTCATCAAATTAAAAAAAATACAACTATAAATATTATTTTTTTTTAATATTAAACCTAGTTAATTACTGTATTAATTTCTTGTTTTAAATCAATAATTTTTTGTTGGATATTTGTCGCTTGATTTTCAAATTTTTCTATATCATTGACAACTTTTGGTAAAGAAGAAAGAACTTGTATTGTTGTTTCGTCTAGTACTTCGTGTACCTGTTCTACACATAATTGTAACTTTTTCAACATAGATGGAATCACCTATTTCAGAAACAAATGTTTATATGTTAATCATAGATTAGTATTTTGTTTTATTTTACCACAGTGATATAGGCATTAATATCCATTTTCATAAATTCATAAAATATACAGTAAATGTGTAGTATAAGTGTATAACATATAATTCACGTCTAATGTCTAAACTATAAATAATATAAAATAATATATAATTTATTATAATTTATACATACTTCACGACATTGATCTGGGGGTTTATCCTTTAATGTATTATTAATCCAATCTACAACACTAAAATCTTTTTCTGAAAATGATGAAATATTCTGTAAAAATAAAATGAAATATACATTTACATGCTACCTATTTATTAACAAACATTATTTATTTTAAAGTCAAAATTACCATTATAATTGATTACCAATGATCCCAATCCCGAAATGCTGTGCCAATACTATCGAATCGTGTCTAAACCCTAAACCACAGAATAAATTAAATGGCTATTCTACGTTACTACTGTGTTGTGCAGCACAGTCGCCACAGATTATAAATTATAATAATATATTGTAGTGTATACCTAGTTGCTTACAGTTGTAGTTGTTGTGTTATAGACGGTTGATATCACGGGCTTATATAGTTATATCACAGAATATTATTATATGCCACGGTTGTAGATAGTAATAAAAAAATATATCTGAAATCGTGTTCTGTGCGAATATTTTATACTTTATAGTGGTTGATAGAAAGATAAAATATATTAAAGAATAATCATGAATTAAAATATACTAGTAATATAATAGTAAATTTTAATTCGTGAGAATAATCATGAAATAAATTATCTAATTGATGATATAAATGATTATAATTCATAATATTTATAAGTTTTTTATAATAAGTTCATGATAATAATCGATAGATATTACAAAAAATAGTATCATTATCATAGAAAAGTATAGACATATACGTTAATAAGTAATATCATAATATAAAGAATGTATTGATTTTACATGATGTGTTTTTTTTTCTGTCAGCATCTTTTTTGATAGAAAAGTGAATCTAGTTGGTACCTTCTTTGGGGAGGTCAAAATTTAAAATTTAAAATAGTTTTAGAAAGCGTCAAGAAATACAATAAATAGTGAAAAATAGTCATTTTAACGCAAACCAATTTTTGAAAAAATCGATTTTTTTGGTACAATTCGAAAACTAATAACCGTAGACATTTGACCTTTGACATTTTTACCAAATATTTATATTATCATTTTTAATGAATGTTAACATTTTTGAAATATTTTGAGTTTTGACTATTTTTGAGCTAGTTATAGTCTTTATAAATTTTTCGAATTTTATATTTTTTTAAAATTATTCTCGATGAAAACTTTATCACTTAGTAAATAAGCTTGAATTTAATGCAAGATTCCTTACAAGTTTTATTAATGTATACTCAAAAATATTAAAAATACAATAGGTACAGGCCGTTTATTTTTCATATGCATTAAATGTTTAAATTTTGACAAAACAAATCTATTTTATAGTTAGAAATTCAAAAAAATTCTTCCTTTCATAGCTGACATTAGAAACTTTGATAGAAAACTCCCCAAAAATGTTCCTACCTTAAACAAAAATGTACATGTACAGGTAACGCCATCTATAGTCATGGTCTGCCGCTAAAACCCAAGACAACTGTTATCTTACGATGCCGTTATCACTTATCGGACATCCAGTTGGAACTTGGGTCTTGGTAGTTGGTGACTAAATTGATATTTTCAATATTATTATTATGCTTAAAAAATTAGAATACACCGTCGCGGTGATGCAACGATTGAACATACCACCACCTCTGCGATTCCATGTAAATTGTAAATAGCTGATTGAATCGGTTCGACAATACTGTTGTACACGCACACCATTTATTCCATCGTAATAACCGCGCGTTCGGCAGCAGTTTCCATCCCGGTCCGTCGTCGCCGACACTGATGGTCGCCCCCGCCCGTTACAGGTTAACATGATCAAGAGGTCCAACGCCAAAGAAATGTTCATCATACGCGCGTTGGAGAAGATTCTTGGGGACAAGGATGTCAAGAAGTCGTATCACGCCGAGTTGCGGAAGGAATGCGAAGCCGCACTGCGTGAGTAATATTTATTGAAATGTGAATGTGTGTAACGCCGCTAAATTGATACATTTATAATTTTCCTACGTTTTTCTAGAGAGTATAAAATCTGAGTGCCAAGCCGAAGAGAAAACGGATACATCATCCGCCTTGCCTTTGCCCAAAGATGGTAGCTCGGCTATATCAGCAGAGAAATACTTCAGACCATTTGAATTAGCTTGTCAAAGTAAGTCGCCCAGAATTGTCGTAACTTCATTGGACTGCTTGCAAGTAAGTCTAATTATTACTTATTTTGTGAGTGCTTACAAAACGATTCGTGAGTTGCTTAATGTTTTATTATTCAATGGTTTCAGAAACTCATTGCATATGGTCACTTAACAGGCAACTGTACCAATGACACAGGCAAGCCACTGATTGATAAGATTGTAGAAACTATCTGTGATTGTTTTACAGGATGTCAAACAGACGAAGGAATTTTATTACAAATCATTAAAGTAAAAATATTGACCATTTTATTTTTGTTAAATAATGTTTCTTTAAAAAATATTTTTTTCAGGCTCTGTTAACTGTAGTTACAAGTCAACACGTTGAAGTGCATGAAGCGACAATCTTAAAAGCAGTTAAAACATGTTATAATATTTATTTAGCTAGTAGAAATTTAGTTAACCAGACAACAGCTCGAGCGACTCTTACTCAAATGTTGAATGTAATCTTTACTCGCATGGAAATGCAAGCAATGGAGGTTGATGTGCCTAAATATGAATCAGAAATTGTAGAATTGTGTGAAGTCGATGAAACAATTCAGAGTGATGACTCACTTAATCAAGATATCGATGAAAGAATTATTTTTGATATTGTCAATACTATATGTGATTCTGCTATAGAAAGTATTGATCAAGGTACCAAAACAAAAGAATTAGCCCAAGATATTGTAAGATCTATGTCACAAGTAAGTAATTGATTATTTGTTGAATTTATATTAAGTTTATTTATACTTAACATTTGTTTAGGAGAGCTTGGAAACTACAAATGAAGCGGAATGTAAAACAATTGCATCTTTTAATCATATTTTACAAAAGGATGCCTTTCTAGTTTTCCGATCTTTATGTAAGTTATCAATGAAACCATTGCCTGAGGGAACACCAGATCCAAAGTAAGGATATTTGTTTAATGATTAGTTCAATAGCTTGTATAATTTGTTTTTAATAATTTATTTTAAGGTCTCATGAACTACGTTCTAAAATCTTGTCTTTACATCTTTTATTATCCATTTTACAAAATGCTGGACCTGTGTTTCGCACCAATCCGATGTTTATAACAGCAATCAAACAGTTTTTATGTGTTGCCTTATCTAATAATGGTACATCATCTGTACCCGAAGTATTTGAACTTTCCCTAGCTATATTTTTATCTTTGCTATCACGATTTAAAACACATTTAAAAATGCAAATTGAGGTAAGCAAAAATGGAATTAATGTTAATTTGATCAAATTTTTATAATTATAATTTTTATTAACAGGTATTCTTCAAAGAAATATTTTTAAATATTTTGGAGACTTCAAGTTCAACCTTTGAACACAAATGGATGGTTATTCAAGCATTAACGCGTATCTGTGCTGATGCTCAAAGTGTAGTTGATATGTATGTCAATTATGATTGCGATTTATCTGCAGCAAATCTCTTTCAAAGGTAAATATTAAACTATTAACTAATAATAAATACAAGTTTTTTTTTGGAATTAATCTTAATAAATATTATTGTGTTATAGGCTAGTTGATGATCTTTCTAAAATTGCACAAGGTCGTCAAGCAATTGAACTAGGTGCTACTCTAAATCAAGAAAAATCCATGCGTATTCGTGGACTCGAATGTTTGGTGTCGATATTGAAGTGCATGGTAGAATGGAGTAAAGATTTATATGTCAATCCTAATTCTCAGACTAATCTGGGTCCAGAAAGAAATGTACGTGAATATGATGCCAATGAGTCAGCTGTTACTCAGGACAGTCTTAACTCGTTTGATGGCAGTGAATCTAGTTTAACATCAAATAGTTCGGGTAACAAAGAAGCTCCAGATATGCCTCAACAATTGCAAGTGCTTAAACATCAGAAAGAAGTATGGGAAACAGGCATACTTATGTAAGTTTTTTAAATAGTTTTATTGAAATCAGTGGCTGCTTTGGTTGGTTAAACAAATGAGGTGGCGCCTAACATAAAATTTAAATTGAATAAAACTCGATAATATATATAATGTTAAGCTCATATTACTATGCCCAAATTCTTTAAATCATTTTAGATGACTTTATTAGCAAAAAGTTCACCTTGTCTAAATAGGTACATAAATGTTTAAGAGAATATCAATGGACTTTTGTTTTTTCTCAACTCGTGCGCAACATAGCTAAATTAAGGTCACCGGATTCAATCTTCTATAGTTAGCTTTTTTAACATTAGAGTGAATTGACATATTACCAAACTTAAAAGTAAGAACTTTATCTGTGTTCTCTTGTAGGTTTTTCATGATAATTTAATTTTTAAGTGGGTTATGAGCATTTTTGAGTATTAATATTTTACACTCATAACTTAAAAATTAAAATATTGTAAAAAGCGAAAAAGAGAACACAGATAATATTCTTATTATTAAGTTTATTTTCTCTTAAAAATTTAAGCTAACCACATAAAATTATAACTGCTGAACGTACATTTTGGTATGTTATGAGTTATGACTTGTAAGGTAGTAAGATGAAGACAACACATTCAGATACAATGTTCACTCAAGCAGGTAATCCTACTAATGTTTTATCGGTTATTCCTTAAAAACAAAATTATGTATTTTTTGTATTTTAATTATTGTTACGTATATGTTAATGTTTTTTTGACAATGATGGCTAATATAGTCAATTTGACTCGATAGAAAATATAGCTAAGACCGCCACTGGTTTAAATACATAATATTTTCTGATAACTGATAACATTTTAGGTTTAATCGCAAGCCTAAACATGGAATAAATTTCCTTCAAGAACAAAAACTTCTTGGAACTAGTCCTTCTGACGTAGCTGAATGGTTTCATGTTGATGAAAGATTAGATAAAACAGCTATTGGAGATTTCCTTGGAGAAAATGAAGACTTTAACAAAGAAGTAATATTATAATCATTTATTGTTTTTATATATCTTAGATCATATAAAATTTATAGAATCATTTATGCCAATGTTATCAACAAATCTTGATGAATAACTTATGCTGTATGCTCTAGTTACTTGTCTCTAATCCATCACAAAATATAATACGTACCAATAGGCAGTTGATAACATGATAGTATTGATATATGCAAAACAGCTTTAACTTAGCTATGTAATGATGGCATCTATTCTACTTGTATCATTTCCAGTATTTCTCAATAGGGGAGAGGGGAGAAAATTCCAAAATTACATGTTTGTTTGTTATTAAACGTTATTTATTTCTTATTCTATTTAAAAATATACTACTTAGTAAAAAATAAATATAAAAATACATTATTGTACCTAGCTATTATTATAATTATAGATACATTTAATTATATTTAAAAAATGAACCACCGGAAAAAAGCCCCAAAATATAAATATAGATATGAATACAATATTATGTATACGTCATGGTATATTGTGTTATAAGTCAAAAAACATAAGTCTTAGGTTACTAAAATATACATACTAAAATTTAAGTACCATCTTCAGAAATGTTACTTAGATATAACATTTTATTCCAAGTAACTTTTTAAGAGAATATTGACTAAAAGATATTAATTTCTATCCCTATAATTTAAGTAGGTGGTAGGTCATTATACTCCAAACATGTTCAATATGTATTGGTTTTAAATTTTTACTACTACCAATCTACCTATTGTATATTATAATTCAAGATAATATATTAAGTACAAATGTGTAATTAATAATTATTATTAACAAATTAATTTTAGGTTATGTACTACTATGTAGATCAAATGAATTTTGTTGGCAAAGATGTTGTTACAGCATTACGATTTTTCCTTGATGGATTTCGGTTGCCGGGCGAAGCTCAAAAAATTGATAGATTATTAGAAAAATTTGCTAGCAGATGGTTTGAATGCAATCCAAAGTAATTATTTTATAGTTAACACTTTTTAGCCATTAAATTAAATAAAAAATTACATTTATGTTATGTTTATTCTTAGTAATGGGCTCTTTGACAGTGCTGATACATTGTACGTGCTTTCCTATTCAATCATTATGTTAACTACAGATTTGCATTCTCCACAAGTCAAAACTAAAATGACCAAAGAGCAATATATAAAAATGAATAGAGGTAGTTGTATATCTGATAATAAAGATTTACCAGAAGAATACTTGAGTAAAATATATGATGACATTGCTGGTCATGAGATTAAGATGAAATCAACAGTAAAACCGGGAAAACAATGTTAGTATTATGGATAGTTAAATCTCTGTTAATATTCCTAACCTAATTTATTTTTTTATGTATCAGTAATACCAAATGAAAAGAGACGGAAAGTATTATGGAATATGGAAATGGAAGCTATAGCAGTAGCGGCTAAAAATCTTATGGAATCTGTTAGTCATGTTCGAGCACCATTTACTGAAGCTAAACATTTGGAACATGTTAAACCCATGTTTAAGGTTTGATATTTTAGTCAATGTTTATTTTTAATTATTATAATCAAGACTTTAGACTTAAAAGCATTTGTTTATTTTTTTGGCTTGACATAAAATCTATGTGGCATATTTTGAAAGTTTTTTTTGCTTATCTCTATGTAATTTTTTAGTACCATGTACTAGTTTCTTCTATTTTGAGATAGTGCAGGTGGGGTTAGGTTATTTTGCCTTATTTTAGTGCTTATTTTTAAGTGTCTTTAATTCTCAACTCTGATTATAAACTACAATTTATTTAATTTCTAGATGACATGGACGCCATTTTTGGCAGCATTCAGTGTTGGATTACAAGATTGTGATGATCTAGAAATAGCTATGTTGTGTTTGGATGGCATACGTTGTGCTATTAGAATCGCTTGTATTTTCCACATGACCGTAAGTTCACATGACATGTGTTTTTGTAAAAAATAAACATGTATTTATTTTAGTTGGAACGAGATGCCTATGTCCAAGCTTTAGCACGTTTTACTCTTTTGACTGCTAATTCACCAGTGACAGAAATGAAAGCTAAGAACATTGAGACAATAAAAACTTTAATAACTGTTGCATACACCGATGGAAATTATTTAGGTACTTCTTGGCTTGATATTATCAAGTGTATCTCACAATTGGAACTTGCTCAGATGGTGGGCACTGGAGTACGACCACAATTTTTATCACAAGTTATTAGCAAAACTTATCCTCCTATTGAAGCCCTTAGTCAAAAGTTAAATTTTACTACATTAGACTGTAAGTTTTATACTATTTATTTTTATTATATTATATACTTATGCCTTTTGATCTTTAGCTAGTGGCAAGGGATCAATAGGAGAGACAAGTAGTCAAAGTGTTGTAGTTGCTGTAGATCGTATATTTACTGGTTCTACGAGACTTGACGGAGATGCCATCGTGGAATTTGTCAAAGCATTATGTCAAGTATGTAGTTTTTTTGTTAAATTATAACATTGCATATGCATTATCCAATTTTATCTTTTAGATTTCTATTAACGAATTAGCCAACTCCACAAATCCCCGTATGTTCAGTTTACAAAAAATTGTAGAAATTTCTTACTATAATATGGGGCGTATTCGACTCCAGTGGTCAAGAATGTGGCAAGTACTAGGTGAACACTTCAACCGCGTAGGCTGTTATCCAAATGAAGATATTGCAACTTTTGCTTTGGACTCGTTACGCCAGTTATCCATGAAATTTATTGAAAAAGGAGAGTTTGCCAACTTTAAATTTCAAAAAGATTTTTTACGTCCATTTGAAATAATTATGAAAAAGAACCATTCCCCAACCATTAGGGATATGGTAGTTAGATGTATTACTCAAATGGTGAATTCACAAGCAGCTAACATTAGATCTGGGTGGAAAAACATATTTGGTGTATTTCATTTGGCGGCTTCTGATCATGATGGAGCTATTGTTGATATGTCATTTCGTACAACACAGCATGTAATCAGTAAGTAACTACAAAATTATTAAATAAAAAACTTATTTTGTTGCATTTTTAATTTTGTTTATTTGAATAGACTTGTTTTATAAACAAAATTGTATAATTATGATGGAATCATTCCAAGATGCTGTAAAATGTTTGTCTGAGTTTGCATGTAATGTTGGTTTCCCAGAAATCAGCATGGAAGCTATACATTTATTGCGTACATGTGCAGATTGTGTTCATGATAAACCTCAAGTAAGTTTACTATTGAACAAAATATGAATAAGTCATACATTATAATATATTGATATTATTTTGTTTTAGATATTTGCAGAACATTTTTCTGAAGAACCGTCTTCTCTAGAAGAAGATGGTGTATGGGTACGAGGATGGTTCCCATTGTTATTTGAATTGTCTTGTATTGTTAGTCGATGTAAACTAGATATACGAACACGTGCCTTAACTGTACTTTTTGAGTTGGTTAAAACTCATGGTACTGTGTTTAAATTAAACTGGTGGAAAGACCTTTTCAATGTTCTATTCCGTATATTTGATAATGTGAAACATCAAGAACACAGCGTTGAGGTAATACGTTTTTAGATTTATTTTAAATTATAACACGTGTATGAATTATAACACTAATTTTACACTTAAAACACAATGTGTTATGTTAGAGGATCGAATGGATGACAATCACATGCAATCATGCCCTGACCTCAATTGTAGATGTTTTTACACAATACTTTGACATACTGTGTGCTGTACTGTTGCAAGATTTATATGCACAACTCCAATGGTGTATTCAACAAGGTATAATCTGTCAATCTGTTTATTCTAATTTTAAATTATTTTATTGATTTATTATTTTATATCATAGACAATGATCAATTAGCTCAGTCAAGTACATACTGTTTAGAAAATTTGATAACATCTAATGGTTCAAAATTTGATAAAGTAAATTGGGATTGTACTTGTCAGACAATTGTATCAATGTTTGACAGTATGATGCCAAAACCAATACAAGAACAGAATTTAAGGTCCGAGGTATGTATATTAAATGTTATTAATTATCTTGACGATTGCGTTGGTGCATTATTAATTTAATCATTATTTATTAGCCTGTTAAACCAGACATCTTAATAACTGCAAAATGTGCTATTCGCCTTGAGCTTATTCGCACTGTAGACAATATTGTGTTCTTTCCCTCCACATCGCGTAAAGAAGATCAGGAGTATTTAGCATTAGCTCAAAATACAACGATTAACCAGAATACTGAAATACTGGAACAACAACAAGAGGAGCAAGGAATGTATAGCAACTTGAGTTCTGAACATTTGTTCATGTTAACTGATTGTCTGTTGCGCGTTCATAATTATACCAAACAATATAATTACACACTATTGCAAAACATTCCACAGCGAAGTTGCGGTTAGTAATAAATTACAAAAATGAATCCTTAATTATCATATTTTATTTATCTTTATACTTCTATAGTTAATGAGGATATATCAAATATGTTGACACAAGAAACTCAAAGTGTAGCTTGTGTATTGAGAATAGCACTGAAAGCTATATGTGATGAGTCACGGCGTGTGCACTGGACACATGCACAAAATGTGGCTAGTACTGTTGTAAATGATTCATTTCAGTATTATTTATCATTGAACAATCATTACCACCGAACTTCGTGGAATCCTATTTTATTGCTCATATTTACAAAACTATACAAATTACCTGAAGACAAGGTACATTCAAATTATTTTAGCCCAATATGATAAGATTTATAAAAATAAAACTTTAATTATTTACAGTTTGCTGTACAATCTTCTACACACTATCCTCTGTTATGTGAAATGATAAGCATTGATCTAAAACCTGAACTGAAGACTGTCCTTGGTAGAATATTTTCACGCATTGGACCAGTTTTTAAAATTACGTAACAATACATTAGCCACAGAACTGTTACATATTTTATTATATTTTTAATCATAATATGAGGTTATTGCTCACTTATTTATTATAGTCTTGTAATACAAAGATTATGATCACCAGACCAACTTAACGGTCAATAGCACACACCCATTGATTACAACTATATAAAAATAAATAAAAACAAACTGTGTTTGTTTTTACTTGTATTACTATTTTCAATTATTTTTGTTAACTTTGCACATTATAAGTATATAAACATTGTGTCGAAGTGTATTATTATTTATTGTGTCACTTGTTTTTTCTAATGAATGTGATTATATTAAATGTAGGTATAGTTTAATCCTTATGAGTTATTTTAATATTTATAGTTTTTTAATTATTGTATTATCTAAACTATTAGAATGTGCTGATACAACCGTCCCAAAATATAATATAATATATTTTTCATCTTGTGAATTTTATTTTATAAGAATTTCACTTTGTGAAAGTCACTGATTGTTTACTATGTGTCTTATTAAATGTTTGTTATATTTTATCTGTTATCGTAAAATTTTATTCAAAAATGTTATCTACAATATAAAATTTGAAATTTTTTTTTAATTTCTGACAGTTCACTCATTGAGCTATTATTATAAGTTACACCTTACACGTAGTTAGACAATGGTATAACGAAAAAACTACGAAACTGATAATTTAACATAAATAATAAAAAAAAATAATTTTAGTATAATCACAGAATATAATCTATAATCTATTTGTTTTATTATCAATAATTCAATGTTATTTTCGCCCTGGAGTGATGTTATGAAGTTTGAACTTAAATCCTCCGTTCTCAAAACAGCTGGGTGTGAAGTAATTTTGTACATTAAGCATTTAAGCATATGCAGGGGGAAGTGCGCCTTGGCAACTCCTGATATTTTGCAATTAGGTCACTACGCCACTACTGTGTTTTAAAGTTTTCAAAAATATGTGATGAAAAAATGAATAAAGTATTCCACGTTATTATAAATAATGACCAAATTTACCTAACTAACGTTCAACATTTTACATTAGCGCGTAAAAAATCACGTTTTTTAATAGGAGAAGTAGGCACCTATGTAACTTGATTCCATAACTAAAACCGTAAGGATCATTAATTTTAGATCCGTACATGTTTTCGCCCAAATGACCTTTTTTTGCCCAAACTCAAAAAAGCGTGATTTGGTTTTCGCCCAAAGAAATATTATTCATAGTAAACGAAAAAATATTTTGGTTACCACTGTCCACTAATGTACCTATACAAAAAATATATGTACTAATGTTATTATAAAACTTTAATGAAAATGACAATACAAAATTACCGTATATATCATGCCATGGGTGAATATTATTCTTGTATGTTAAAAATAGTTAAAATCAGGAGCCTTGAATGAAATTTTTACATATTTTGGCCCAACAATAACATTTTATTGATATTTGTAGAAAAAAATAAAAAATTGAAATTTGAAATTGTCCGTAAGCTCAAACCAAGACAAAATATTTTGAAAAATGTATCAAGTATAGTAATTGATAAAATAAACATATGATATAAATTTAAAGAGTCTACAGTTATTCGTTTTTGAAATTCAACAAAATCAGAAAATCATTAGGTACCTACATGAAAAATTGAGTGAATATCCAATGTTCTAAAAATATAAACTTCAAATGCTCATAAAAATTTAATTTTCTTGTAGACAATTTTTTTTGATAAAGGTAGACAAACTTATAAGTTATCTTATTAAGTTTTCAAATCTTAGATTTAAAAAGAAAATTTTTTTATGAATTAGAGTTTGAGTTAGAAACTCAAAATAATTTGCAAATTTTCGTGATTTTTACGCTTTTTGTCAAAATTCGAACTTTAAATGCTTATGAAAAAAATTTCGACCATGAATTTTTAATATTTTTCAAATGTAATTTTAACAATATTTTAAGAGCCTTGTATTAAACTTTCAAGCTTTTTTACCCATCAAATAAAATTGTATAGACATTCATTGAAAAAAAAAACTAAAAAAATTGGAAACTGAAAATGTCCGTAAACAGTTCAAAACAAATCAAAATATTTTGAAAATTTTATCGTGTATAAAAAATGCTAATATAAACAACCAGTGAAAATTGCATGTATCTACGGTCATTTGTTTAAGAGTTATGCCAAAAACCAAAATCGATTTTGTCGAAAACCAATTTTGCGTAAAAATTCCCGTTTATTCTTAATTGTTATGTCGTTTTTCCTGGCGCTTTTGAAAAATATTGGGAATTTTAAATTTTGACCTCCCGAATGAACCAACTAGATTCACTTTCCCGTCGAAAAAATACTGTTGAAGTTAATCTAAGCGTTTTTACTAATCCAAAAGGTGATAACAGCCACGAAAAAAAACACATCATTGTAAAATAAATACATTCATCATTCCACTCAGAATCTAAAAATATAGTGGTAACCAAAATGTTTTTTCGTGAACTAGGTATGAATAATATTTCTTTGGGCGAAAACCAAATCATTCTTTTTCTCAGTAGAAAAGGTCAGTTGAAGGAAAACCAAAAGGTTGATTTTGGGCGAAAACAAATCTACCCAATTTTAGTAGTTAGTACCTATTAAGGATGTCGGTGCCAGTTTTCTAATTTTCCAAAATCCTATCAAATTGGAAAATTCTATTATATATTTGAGTTACTACCTTAATTATAATACTTTTCCACTAAACTACAACTCAATGCCTATTTATGGGGGGGGGGGGAGAGAGAGGTTTGATACAATGTATTATATTAACTAAAATTCTTCACAGGAAGAACTCACATGCCCTGTAGGATAGTCGGATTTAGTTAATTTTTTTTATTCAAAAAAAGAGAACAGATTTCATATCGGATCAAAGGCCGAATTTTCATTTTAATTAAATTAGTGGTAAAAATTACGTTTGAAAAAGAACAAATATTGTGGATTAATCAAATACATATTTTAGTTTCTATAATAATAATTTTGAAAATTGGGCTTTAATCTGACCTGCAAAATGTTCTCTTCTTTTAAATAAATTAACGAAATCCAACTATTCTACATTTCTACAGGGCGTTAGAGTTTTCCCTGTAAGACTTGTTTTTGTACTAAAGCTGCACAAAATATCGTGTTATATATAGGTACAAGTGTCTAGTTGATACTTGAAGATCCTGTATAATGTATATAGTATCTGAGTACCTACTATCTGTCATCACTTTATCTTAATTCGGAAACACCTAATAAATATTTTATTGGTCCTTCCAATAAAATCATTTGTTTATTATAATATACTAAAAAGGCTCAAATAAACACGGTAAAGAGGGAGTGGGGCTATAGCCCCCTTCGCCCCCTAGCTACGCCTCTTGTAAAAACCGTGATACCTATTCCAGAGGACGTGTTCCAGTTGCCCTCAACCAAATATACCCATTGCACTCATATTCAATTATAAACTTACCCGTAAAATAAGGGTATTAAATATGTAAATAAGTGAAATTAAAAAGAATGTATATGATATAACTATATATTTATTTTAAGCGAAATGATTAATGCAATGTAATTTTTCAAAAAATAGATATATTTGCCATTATATTTTAAACTTTTAAAAATATTTAAATATTTTGCTATTTTTTGACAAACTACTTTGTATAACACTTATATTTTATAATTATATGTATTATATTTATTTATTTATTGTATATGGTTTTTTTATATATTATATAATATATACATATTTTACGGGTTGGTATTATACCTATAACTTATGAGGGTAACTGGTATATTCGTTTGAGGGCGATTGGTACATTTTTAAATGCCGAAAACAGCCACTGAGGACAACTGGTCAACTCCCAATTGTCTCCCATTCCAGATAATATACAACAATCATGACGTTATTCGTGTTAATAACTGTACCTGTATAATATCAGGTTTACTAGTTATAATTTTTTATATTTAATTTATTATACTAATTACTTTTTTAGAAATTCTATTTAATTAATTATTAATATTATTACTGACACTATGGCCTATGTGTATATTTATATGTCCAATATCCATGATTGTCATAGATATTAAAGAAATAATGAATAATAATATCTATGAAGATTATAATATTATATTATCATTGTTAAGTGATAAGTGCATGGATAAGTGTGATAAATTTTCGTATTCCAATTTCCAGCTGTTGTAGTTTTTAAAATTAAAATGTGAATAGTGATTAGTGAATACTGAAACACTGAAGACTGAATTTTTTGAATTGTGGTCTAATGGTGTATCGCGGAATGCGGATATCGGAAGCAGCTCCACTTGTGTCACTACATGACTAAAACCAGTCATCAATTGACGCATTCTTCGGATTGATAATCTGGATTCCGGTTATTATCTTTGATGTTTTATCGGATACTATAATGTCGTGTCGGCTCGCCCAATTCCAATAATTCAATTTAACAATATATTACATAATATATTGATATCACAAATTCACAACTTGATAAAGAGGCATAACATAATAGGTAGTAACTATAAAAAAATACTAACCACCGAGTACATGAAATTTCATATAATATTCTGTGTACTAACTACTGAGTAACTATAGTAAGAATTGTGTTCAATATGCTGAGCTTTTCCACTCTATTGATTACTATTTAGTATTTACTATTCGTTAGGTACCTACTAATATCTTTGTGTGTAGGCGTGTAGCATTGATTAGTGTTGACGTATCCTGGTATAATATTCGTCTACTGGCTACTAGCTAGACAGTTATCTTTACACCATGGACAGAATGATACAGTTGTTGTACACGATGTCTGTCGCACCCTCATCCCCTTGTGAGGGATGCTATGATGCTGAGTGAGATTCTCTAAAAAAAAGTACGAATATATTAATACCTAGAACCTACGATAATATATATACATTTTTTAAGCAATATGATATCCGCATTTTTTTAATATTTTTGTATTATGCTTAACAAAAAATAATGCTACCTATCACAATTTTGGATCCTAAGGAAAAATTTGCATTGTTAATATTTATATCTAAGCTTTAGAATATTATATGTTATGCACAGATACTCAATTGACAAACTTATTATTTTGTAAGAATGCTTTTTAAAATAACTGGAACCATCCAAACTGTATAAGATGCCTCAACTGACATTATTGCCATATTTGATTACTCGGACTTTGTAGTATTTAACTTGTTTATATTTTTATAATATTTCAATATCATATTTATTGCTATATAGTATATTCAATAACATTCTGTATTATTAATGTATATCTTTTATGATTATTCCATAGAAGCCTTTTAGATTCCATCTTCACAATGACATCAATGGAATATAGATTCAAACATTTAGTGTTTGACATACACCCTAAGAACCCACCAGATTGGAACCGTCCTCTTTGTGTAATTGATCAGGGGATTGCGTGTAATGATGACTACTTGTTTAAATACAATCGCTATCGAAAGCATAAGTCTGAGGTCTTTATTTGAAATCTTTAAATTATTACTACTATTTAATTTGCAAACAGTTTTATCTTACATTTTAGGAACTTGCTAATGAGACTCTAAAAAAATATAATTTTATTGCTGATCGTTGGGAAACAATAAAATGTAAAAATTTGCCGACATGTTTTAAGCTAACTTCAATTTTGCTGTCAGGAAATTTAATTATTATTCATGGTGGAAAAGACTTTGAGTACATTAATGAATACTCTTTTCAACTTTTCATCGGTATTTAGTTTATTTGTTTATTAACATTTTAAAATTTAATATTTAACTTAGTTCTAATTTTTATGTTTCATCCTGTAATATTTTGTACCTACTTAGGAAATATATCAAAAAAAAATCAAGACAACTGTGTAGAATTTGAAGAAATTTGTTCTACAGATGGAATACCCATTACTGAATATGGTCAACCAGTTCATATTGATGGACAATTTATATACTTTCTCAATGGAACATCAGAACATAAAAATGAAATGGATGTTTACAGGCTTGATTTGTGTACTAAAAAATGGCAATTATTATGTCAAGCTCGTGGTCAACACCCAAGAACTGATGAAAGTCTTAGACGTGAAGTGGCCTATTATGACAACCATTTGTACATGTTTGGTGGTGCTCATGTCATGATTCTACTAAAAAATATGTTTTTAGACACATTTGAAGTAAGTTCTAATTTAACAGCTTATTTCCAAAATTATCAAAAATTAATACTGATTTTATGATTTTAAGGTTTTGTAATAATATAATGACTTAATTTTAGCTTTAAATAAATTTCCAAAAGTTATTATTTACAGTAATAAACATATCGTTTATTGAATCAAAACATATTATCTACATAAGTGTTTTCATATAATATATTATAAAAAATCTCAATTATTTAATTTTCAAATTTAAAACTATTTTAGTTTAATAAAAATAAAAACATGTTTATGAATACAATCGTAGAATTTTTTTTTGGAAATAACCAACTTAATTCCAAAACATGACTATATGCAAAAATGGAAATCTAAAAATTGCAGGAGGAAAATAATAGTGTGACTGGTAGTCTTACACTCTCACAGTAGATTCTAAAACGATGCATAAATGTATATACCCGCTAACGGGAAAATTATATCAAATGATTAAAAATACAAATAGTCCAGGTACAAAATTACAGTAGTTATAATTATGAGAATGGAAAAAATTAGATTATAACAATATAGTATAGTAAACTAATTTTTAGTAGAGTTTTTAAAAATGTAATTAAAATTAGTTTGTATTTAAATATTATACAACATTTAAAGTATTTAAAGCAATATTTATTAATATATATAAATGATACAGGTCAAACCAAATAAAACAACAAGTAGGATAAGTAATTTTTATTGTTTTATTTTTATGCTGTACGATTAGAAATTAGAGTCGATGAATTTAAAATTGCCCAATAGAATATTGGAGTCAATAATCTCCATTACAAAAATAATAAAATTTTGAATTCAATGATATAATATCATTGTATAAGAAAAACGATTCTGAGCGAAGACGGTCAGTCAGCCTATGATATTACCAAGTATATTTGATGATATTATTGTGAAGTAAGTAATTAATATATAACCTATTAACGTGGAGCCTTGTTTTCAATTTTCAATCCTTAGCTATAAAAGTTGAACATTTTATAAATTTTTAACTACAAAATAATTATTTAAATATAAATTTCATAAATGTTGTCAAAATATATCGAGCCTATGTATTTTTAATGTTTTTCAATTGCTATTAGAACGATGTATCAGAAGCCTTATATTAAGTTTTCATGCTATTTTACCCAACAAATAAAATTGTATTAATATTTATAGAAAAAAAAAACTAAAAAAATTGAAAACTGATAATGTCCGTAAACAGGTCAAAAAGAGTCAAATTATTTTCAAAATGTTGTCGTGTATAGTAAATGTTTATATAAACATTCAGTGAAATTTTCATGTACCTACGATCATTTGTTTTAGAGTTACACCAAAAACCAAAATTGATTTTCCGTAAAAATTCCCGTTTCCCTTACTTTTTCTTTTGTTTTTCACGTCGCTTTTGAAAACTACTTGGAAATTTTTACTTTTGACCTCCCCAAAGTACCAACTAAATTCACTTTCCTATCAGAAAAGTTACTGTTGAAGAAAATCCAAGCTTTTTTACCGTCCTAAAAGGTGACGACAGACACAAAAATAAAAAAACCCACACATTATTGTAAAATCAATACATTCATCACTTCGCTCAGAATTTAAAATAAATGTAATGGTTATAAATACAGACAAAAAAAAATTGATTACTTTTTAAAAGTTAAACAATAACAAAATATGTTTAACCCACATTTATTTTAATTACTTTATATTAATATTTTAAATATTTGCATTAACAATGTTTATTCTAATAGTAACAACTACTGTATCCTTGAACCTTTACTATTTGTATTTTTTTTTTTTTTTTGAGCGCCTATTTAATGTTTTTGAATCTACACTTGATATAGGTTATATTCATAATTATGCAAACAACATTAATATCGAATTCGCCTATGTCTTTTAAAAATATATTAAATAGTTTTATATTATTGAGCACCAAAAAATTCTGCCCTATAAGATTCTAAAAAATTCCTATCTGTTCCTAAGTGTGTTTTGTTGTCCCATTTGGCCCAGTGGTGTCATTTCAGTTTTTAATAGAGTGAGGCAAAATTTTGACCAGCCGATATGAGTAACTTATAAAACAACCGCTCGCTAGCACATATTAATATATTATGTTCCTTTTCCTTCATATAACACATAGGTTATAGCATCATAGGTTATAGGTACATATTTTGATACTACCAATTACTTTCAGGCACGTCCACACGTGCATCTAAATTTAAATATATTCCAATTATTAATTAGTAATTACCAGTTTATCATTATGACAATAATTTCTTAGTACTTACACAATATAATATTTTTCCATAAATATAGGCATGTTTTTATGTTAATTTAATATAATAATTGTTTATCAAAAATTACCGGGTCATTGGGCTGCTTTTAAAATCAGACAGCGGAAAATTTTACATGTTGTGTGTGGGCCCCAGAGTCAGGGTCCACAAATTTGTATCTACCTGTTTAACTTGATTATGCTAAAATTTTTGTTCTTGCAAATTAACATAAGCTTTTCAGCTGTCAGATTATTAGGTTCATATAAAAACAGGCCTTAGATTAGGTTTTGATGAGATTTATAGCTGATGGAGCAATACAATTTTCACATTCCCAGTTGAAGTGATAACAAACCAGTATCAGAGTAATCCTTGTCTTAATTAGATATTTATTTATATATTTTTATAAATGTATGATACTCAGTTTTTTATGTACCTTTAATAATATATTTTTTTTTCTAGGAAATACAAGTGTTTGACATATTAACTAATAAATGGCAATATTTTAAAACTTTGCCTGATCTCCAGAATTCATCATCATCTTATCCTGCAAATCGTTGTTATTATGGTTGGGCACAATGTGTGACCCAACCAGAATATGTATATATGAGTGGTGGTTCTGATAATTACAACTTTTTCTCAGATATCTGGCGACTGAATCTTATTACTCTTCAGTGGTGTAATCTTATGCCATGTAAGCTACCAAAATCCATGTTTCTACATTCATCTACAGTTGTACCATCAGGTCGCATTTACTACTATAATGGAATAGTTAGTACTGATTCAATTGATATACATCAGAAAGATGACATACTGTGTGCATGGGTTAGAATCCCAAAGTTAAAAGCCATGTGTTGGGATGCCATGTTATACTATTTCAAAAACCATATGTTAAAGTCATCTCTAGAAGACTTAAAGAATTTGGGGTTACCATCAGAGTATTATGAGAGCATAATTAAAGCAAAAACTTTAGTATAAATACAATGTATACTTAAAATATTTTATTCATTATCATCCTATTTTAAATGTAAATATATAATTTAATATAAATTTATTGTTTTAGACATTAATATCAAAGTATTATATATATATATATATGTGTGTGTATATTTATTTATTTTGTGTATGTTACTAATTGTGTACTATTGTGTCAAATTAAATATTTGCATTTATCATATTTTTGAATTTTTTATACATTATGCTAATATAATATTGTTAGGTATTTATATTTATAGTTAGTATAAATTAATACCTAATTCATAGAATAACCGCATCATCTATTATAAAATATTAATAAAAAAAAGGCATTCTTAATTATAATGGTTTCCTTCAGAGATGTATACAAGGGGGAGATGTAAGGTCAGACCCTAGGCTTTTTTAAATTTTTATTTCGTCACATCCAACAGACTGCACTCAACTGCACTAATGACTAATCAGTAATCAATTATCATACATTAATTATATAAGAATAAAATTTAACCAACCATCGCTGATAACAACGCTGCAACTACGACGCATGTCTGTGCGGCTAATAATGCATTTTCCTACATCAGAAAAAGTTTTAAGAAAATAATAATAGAACGCTTGGATTGGGTTTCTACTAAAATATTATCAATAATGTATTACCATAGACAATGGAAATACCTATCAAATACAAATTCCTATTAGTGCTGAAGAAGTAATTGATGAAAAAATAAGGAAATTACCTTTGGTAATTTATTTGCTTAATTTAGGGGTGTCATTTAGACTTTTTAAAAAGTATACTAACAACTAGAAATGCCAAAAAAAATTTTATCAGGTTACAAAAAATTTCCTTTGTAATAATCAATATTAGATATATAGATTATATATAAAGATTTTAGTAAATATTGTATACCTAATAAGTAATAATACTAATTTAATACTTAAATTTAAATATTTATAGACATCAGGGGTGGATTTATGATGGGATTGGGATAAAGTGGTGGTCAACTTAGGCTTTTTTTAACGATTTAATTAAGGTAAAGTCTTCATTATACTTTATATATCACTCATAAATATTCCATTTCGCCACCCCTCCCCTTTATCAATCATCAGATCCACCCCGCTACACTATTGTAGTATAAAAACTGGGCCCAGGAGTTCTAAATTACATTATAAGTAGGTGCAGTGCGTATAAAACAAATCACCTCGGTTGTTTATTATTTTAATGTGTAAGCACCTACCACCTAGGTTTAATTTTTTTTTATGATCCTCACATACAAAATTATTAAATTATGCACTTATTCGCCTTATTCTTGATTTAGTTTTTTCCAGTAAAAAAATCTGTTCAAGTTATACAGTCTCCTGACACTAATTCCTCGTGACACATCATCCAACACTACGCTATCCATTTCCTGTTCATTACTCATTAGTTGATAGTTCATTCATTACTCTTATGCTACAATGATTGAAAATTTTACTACAGACAGTCATCACCACCGGCATCGCTAATGTCCTATGGAGGCCGATAATTGAACACTATTGTACAAAAATAATTATTGTTATTATTATGTCAACGTTGACAGCTCAAAACGAGTCAAATTATTTTCAAAATTTTATCATGTAAAGAAAATGCTAATATAAACACTCAGTGAAATTTTTGGAGTATCTACAGTCATACGTTTTTTAGTTACAACAAAATAGGAAAATCGTTACATGAGATATCGAGTGAGTATCAAATGTTGTAAAAATATGAATTTCAAACGCTGATAAAAATTTAATTTGACTTTCTTGTAGACATTTTTTTTTTTTGATTAAGGTAGATAAATTTATGGATAATCTTGTATTACATTTTCAAATCTTAGATTGAAAAAGAAAAATTTTTACGAATACTCAACTCAAAATAATTTGCTAATTTTCGTGATTTTTCGTATTTTGTCAAGATTTGAACTTTAAATGCTTATAAATAAAAACTGTGACTAAGGATTTTTAAGATTTTTCAAATGTCATTGTAACAATATAGTAGGAGCCTTGTATTAAATTTTCAAGCTTTTTTACCAAATAAATAAAATTTTATTGATATTTGTAGAAAAAAAAACTAAAAAAAATGGAAACTGACAATGTCCGTAAACAGCTCAAAATAATTCAAAATATTTGGAAAATATTATGGTGTATCGTGTATAGGAAATGCTAATATAAACATTCAGTCGAAATTCTATGTACCTACGATTATTTGTTTTAGAGTTACACCAAAAACCAAAATCGATTTTCTCGAAAACAGATTTTGCGTATAAATTTCCGTTTTTCCTTAATTTTTCTTTTGTTTTTCATGTCGCTTTTAAAAACTACTGGGAAATTTTTACTTTTGAACCCCAAAGTACCAACTAGATTCACTTTCCTATCAGAAAAGTTACTGTTGAAGAAAATCCAAGCACTTTTACTGTCCTAAAAAGTGATGACAGACACAAAAAAAAATAAAAAAATACACATCATTGTAAAATCAATACATTCATCGCTTCGCTCAGAAACTAAAATACATAAACCCGTTATTTTTTACAGACATTTAAAATTAAAATTTGGACGAAATAACATATTATGATTAAGAATAATAATTTATTTTTAGTTATTTCGTTGTAATTTAAAAATATTATTCGTGGGTACATGGAACTTTTAAAGCATTTAATAATTTTATACACACAATGAAATTTAAAAATGCAATTTTTTGGCAACATTGAATTTAAACTACTTTAGTAGATACCATGGTGTGGCACAACAAAGGACTTTATTTTAGGCTGCACGTGAGGTGTGCCGTTAGCCGTCAGGTGTCCTGGAGACTAGGGGAATTTCATATATAATAAATAATTTATGAAGTACACACTAAGTCAACATTTCACAGTTACCTTTTACATAAATACGTAATTACTTGTATAAGTATTTATAATTTCTTATATAAATTATTGTTTCTCATATAAGTTAATGAAGTTGGCCCTGCCACTGGACTAGATACTTATGCACTTATACCTAATAGCCAATAGGTACTAAAATAAATTACTTAAATCACAATAATATCATAAAATATTAAAATATACCTACTAAGTAATATTATAGGCATTAGGCTGACAGACGTTTTTCGTAAACCTACAATGATATTATATAATTGAATTGAAATTTAACACCAACAATTACAGTGACCCACTTGTAACCTACTGTAAATCAGAGCGATATCCACTTCCCAGCTCTTTTTATTTTTTACGAGGCCTCAACAATTTTAAATCAGGGTATTTCTATTATATTACGCACGATATTATTTTTGCCACCCTTTCCGCCTGGAGCAACTGCTTCTTTTGAACCACCCCCCCCCCCCTTTCTGTGCCACTGGCTCTATGCATTATTCAAGTAAGAAGTTTGGTTTAGCAAAATTATTATTATTATACTATTGACTATAAGGCATTTTATGGTGTAAAATTAGTTCTAAATGTCGACACATATTATCTTTTTTCAGCTGTTTTATCAGCTGATGCCGATGGGCAACCATTATTATCTTTAATTTTGGTTCAAGTTTCTAGCATAACTACATAACTATAGACTATAACACGGGGGGTCGCAATGAGTTCCTAGAGTTTGCAGTGCCCTCTGTTTAGAAGTTAGAACACAGACTAAGATACAAAAGCCAAATAAAACCAGAGGTAGCGCTGAAAACTTTAAGAATAGTATTCTTATCAGCTAGTGACACCTTTTCGTGGCCGACCATATCGTTTTACTCCATGGTATTAAGTCCGTGAGCGTTACCCAAGGTGGTTGCCAACTTCATGCTATAGTTTTATGAACAAAATTTGATAAGAATTTAATTGGAAATTTTCTTAGTAATTTCACAAAAATTATTTTTGATTTAAATTATATTTTTTACTCGTAAACACCAAAATGAAATGCGATACAATTCTTAAGCCCGAAAAATATGGAGCGGGACGTAAGTATTTAAACTAAAAAAAACCGTCCATATTAACATCATTTTTTTTTGCAGTCAAGGGCATTTTCCGTCAAGCTTTGCATGAAATGCCATTGATTACAATATGTTCTCCGTTCTGCATTGTCGGCTTAGGGCTGATTATGTACCATACTTATAGATACGAACAAAATGATGGAAACAATAAGAAATATAAATTCAAATATACCCGTACGTATAATAAATACTAATCCGTAAGCATAGTATAGTTGTACTTAATACATAAGTTTAACTTATGATTATAAAATTATTATTAACTTATCTTCTCCTCAACTACTTTCTCAATAGCTCTTCTTCACAATATTATGTCTGATATGCCCTAAATTATATATCAAGTCTTTGTCCTTTCTCCTTAAGTATTCAAACGCATACTCTACCCGCATCCTCTGGCCCGGCGAGCTACCAAGTTAAACTTGATGGGCCAGCTTAGTAATATATTTGAATATCTAGAACTCTGAACTCTGAACAATGAAATAATAAATGTTATGTCTGTTTGGAAAATGGGCTGTTAATTTTATAGAGCTTGTTAAAATCCTAAAACTTGATGGGTTGATATCTTGCCTATCTAGCGCTCCTCTTCCTCTTTTGTTTACACTTCTATTGATATCCATATCTTAATTTTCAAAATCGAATTTCTAATATAAATTTTGTTAAACTTATTTAAGTAAGCTTCATATCTATTTTATATGAATATAAACTTTTTATGATTTTTTTTAAAACAAATATGGGCATTTTCTAACACTTACACCACTTTTTGTTACTTTACAAATTTTAGTGACATATTTATTAATTTATCATACTGAAATATGAAGATAGTAAATACCAATATAATTTTTAAAACAACCCAATTCATTCCTACTTATACAATATACATATTACCAATATTCAGTATATGCTAATTGTTAGGAATTATTTATTGATTTTTGTTTCATTTTTCAGTTTACCGACCAGATGATCCCAGAGTTCCACACATCAAGAATTGAAAATTAAAAATTGGAATTATTAAGATTGTATGTTGTTGAAATAATAGACGTTAGAAATAATTACAAATAAAATTAAAACAAATCCTTCTAATATTTATGAAAAAAAAACTATGTATAATTATAAATACAGTGCATATTAATTATTAACTACTTTGTTGATTTTTGAAAAAACTCGGACCGTATGATGCAATTTTAGTTGTGTCTGATTTAGCAACATTATCTCGGCCACCTCTTATTTTTAATTGCAATTTAATATTAGAATCTTTGTTGTCACGTTCTAATACCAACTGTAAAACAAAATGTACAGTGTTATTGATTCAAATGGTAGACAATGGACATATGTAATAAAGAATTTATACTAACTCTCATGAGTGGTGGTAACTCGATAGATCCCGGAACAAACTTTTCTCGTGGTTTGCAATTGGCCAATCGATCCCACCACAATTGTTCTTCATCTTTGGGTATTAATCGATAATCAGGTTTGTATGATACACTGTATATTTCAACGGGCTCTTTGTAGTGTTTACCTCGGAATATTTTCTCAGCGTGAACTATTATTTTCCTTGCTTTATCTTCCTGTAACAAAATTCAAGTAATTTATAACTGAAAGTTACAAATTGCAATGATTGCTTACTATTTGTGCAGTGGGTTCAACGGACAAGACTTTGAAAAAGCAAGGTTCTTCATATCGATCATAAGAGTTCCTGGTTACCAGGCGACCAACACCCGTCGTTCTCAGATTGCCTAAAATTTCCCAGAGCGTCTTACCATACAAATTTGTAGTTCTACCAATTAATTTGACAGACATCTCAGCACAATTGGTTTTAGAAATATGGTGTTAGCGAATGTTGTATACCAGTATTCCTTAATAATTTCTGAAAAAATGCTGATATACTCTATAGTCTACAGACCATGAACACATTTACTGTTAATTGTTAGACTACCTATAAAACTATAGTCTATGTAAGTGATAACTTTAAAAAAAATAATT
The DNA here is from genome assembly GCA_008086715.1 of Sitobion miscanthi. Lineage (NCBI taxonomy): Eukaryota > Metazoa > Arthropoda > Insecta > Hemiptera > Aphididae > Sitobion > Sitobion miscanthi. The sequence goes on from CM017797.1 coordinate 8,502,434, forward strand.
AGGTATATTCACAGATATAAATATATACAGCAAGCAATTATTGCAGATAAAGGTACATATTAGTATTTAGTACCACAGAATTTAAAATGTAGAATGTTCATATTGAATTTAATGTAGTAGGACGTATAATAGTATACCCAGTGATAAGAGTATAAAACAATATCATACAATGTAAGCTATATTGATAACTGGTGGGAATTTAACAGCCTCTCCTGTAGCCGCACTGTTTTGTCGTCTGTTATCATTCCACTCCGTGTTAGTAGTCTAAAGCCACAGCATTTTACGTAATTACGTGTTTTTATTTCCTTCCCCAAGTTGAGTCCGTGGTCCGTCGCAAAGTATCTATAGAGCCCACTGCTTACTGCCTAGTAAGTAGTAGTAGCTTGTAGCTACCTAATGCCACTGATATAGTGTCCCTTCGATCGATATTTGGTACGCCTTCTTTTTTTTTACGCCCCAAAGTGGACGAATAATGACATTGTGCAACAGGTGTATTTGAACTTCTGAGCTGTTTCCAACGGCCGATGAGTCCATCATCGTGGAGGTGGTGATAATAATGACACCATCACTTAGCAGTTGACATTCAGATGGAACGAGATCGTCCGATGATGACAAAGTTGGAAATCAAAAGCAAAGTAAGTGATACCAGGAACGATCAGTCTTGTTAACAATTACTTTGGTACTACAGAGTTTCATGTTGTTTTACAGTTTGACGCCGAGTTTCGTCGTATCTCGTTACCCAAAACAGATGTTGGCACTTACGAACAATTCAGAATTCTTATTGAACGTCTACATAAATTAATTGAGGTGCCATTTGTACTGTCGTATACGGATCCAAAAGATGGAGATTTATTACCAATCAACAATGATGATAATCTCGGACGAGCGGTTTTAACAGCCAAACCATTGTTAAGGATAATTGTACAGCGAAAAGGTAAGATTTCCTAAAACAAAATTAAAAATGTTATTATGTGCTAACTTTAACTTCATATTTTAGTATTACCCTGGTATATTGTATCGTTTAAAATAATTGTATAGGATTACAGCACCGGATTAGTATTATGAGGGCCGTAGATACAATTTTATTGGAAAACATTTAAACATTAATCTGTTAATTTATATACGTAGAACTAACATATTAATAATTTATAAAATTATAAATCCAAATTACAATGAAAATAATTTTTTTTTGTTTCGATCTCGCGCAAATGACTACCAATCATGCTAATTTTCTATTAAAATTATTGCAAGGTTCTTAGGACATATTTGGGATATAATGCTTCTGCAGACAGTTTTAATTAATCTAAAGTTTTGAGAATGTTCTTTCTGTTACAGTTACTTGTAATGTAAAGAATAAGTAAAATTATGTTAATAAATCAGAAAAACTAGTAAATGAATAATTTTTTTTTAAATTATTCATATTTTAGTACTCTAAAAAGCGTTGTTATAAACTCTATTACAACATTTAGGATCAGAAGCAAACAAAATTTTAAAAGTTTCATTTTGCCCGGCAAGTTTTGTTGGATTGAAGTCTTTAAATTCATTTCTTAAATTTTTTGCAATCGTACTTATTTGGTTATCAGATAGTACACCAAGTCATAAGATAAAACTAAATAAATCACTAATTGCACCAAGAACTACACATCTTGTTTTCAATAAAAATTGTGTGACATCAGTGTAATTACAGCAATATACAATTTGCATTTCAAAATGATTTCCTTTTGAAAGACAATTGATTTTGACGTTGCTCATTGTAATACTTTTTATTTCTCTTGTGGACTCATTCATTTCCGGAATCACATTCCATCGTAATTTTCTAGAATTAACTCCTTCAATAAAATATTAAGGTTATCATAGAATTTCCTTATACCTTTTTATGAGATTATCAAATTAACAGCCTTTACAATATCACCTTCTAATAATAGTTGTACCTATTTAGATGTTAAATTAATTTTTATCTTCACACATTTCTGACAACCCTCCTTGTCATCTTTAAAGACGCTTGTGTCGTGATCTTTTAATTTCAATTAAAATCAAGTTCTGAAGAGTTCCATAAATAACTCCTTCTTCAAGTTTATCCACTGTTACATATATGTGTACATGTAATCAAAATTACTAATTGTGACTTGTACACAGTGGTGTCAAAACAACATTTTTTTAGGTGTGGCAATGAACAATAACTTATACCTCTATAGGATATTGGAATAGATGCAAATATATGTATATTGTTTGGTTAATGGTTAGAATTTTTTTTTTAGTACTATATGAAGTAAAAATAATTATAATTGCTTTAGTTTTGATGTTAATAATCCTTTATTTAATAGAGAAATAGTTTATATTATATTTATATTGCCGCTATTTAAGTAATTTATTTTACTAATATTAAACAATATGTTGAATTAAATTTTGCGAAAACATTGTATTATACAATTTCATTGTGTATAAATATAGGTAATAATATAAGTAAAAGTTGTAAGTCACCACGAATAATGTTTTGAATTATAACAAAATAACTTTCAACTTTAAATGATTATAAAAAAAACTGTGATTATATTTTTAGTTAAAATATAACCCACTTATGAAAAATCTCGTATTAAATTTCCAATCCCTAGCTATAAAAATTGAACATCTTATACATTTTTAACCAAAAAATGATTTACAAATGTTCGTGATATTAACTAATTTTTTAAAAATCTAAACTTAAAATCTTCATTGTTTCAAAAATGTTATAACCACTTATGAGGAACTTTGTATTGATTGTTCAAGTTTACAGATCGGGGAAAATTGTTTGATCAATAATTAAACGATATAAGTAAAAAAGAGTCGAAATATTTTGAACCTTTAATCATGTAAATCGCTGAAAATCGCTGAAAATCCCACCTTTATTTATATGTAGTTCTGACACTGTGTGTGGAAAATATAAGTTTAGGGAAAACAATTTCAATAGTAATTCTAATAGATTATCAATCAATGTTCTATAAAGAATGTTTCATTTTTAACAAATACAAAATTTTAAATAATGATAAACATTATAATATTAAAGTAATGAATTAAAAATAAAGTGAACTGCCTCAGTGCCAATAGGCATTATAGTACTGTATAATTAAGAAAAATAAAGTGCACAGTTGATGTTCACTCAAGATGGAATTTTTTAAGTAATTATTGGATTTGAGGAAACTATGTTAAAATATTGATTCATTTTTTCAACCAGACCTTTAAAAATATTACTGTTAGGCTTATAGTAGTTATAATATATTATATATAATTTATTTGCTTTAATTTATTTCTAATATGTATTTCCATTTTATATGGTATCACAGAAAACGTGATAAAAATGTGTTCAAATTTCTATTGTTCATTACTTTATTCATTTTAATATAGGTACCTTATATTACATAAAAATTAACATTATAGCACATGCTTAAAAAATAGTAAAATTGTCTTTTATGGTCTATTGAGTATTGATCTACATACCAGGAGTATTCTATTTCAATAACCCAAACATTTCATCTAAATGGTACCCGTATATATGCTCTTCATTGTCTTAAGATAAACAATAATTCATAAACAAATGGCTTCATTGTTCTGAGAACCATTGAAATAAGTTGACAGGTGTTAGGGCGGAGTTCCTGTCAGTTTACAGTAAAAAATCCAAACACAATGAGCATTACACAATATTTTTCATTTAGTTTAATTTTATTACAATATCTTGAGTAGGTAGAATGTTTTATGAATTATATTTAAAATAAAATCTATTTTAATTAAATCTTACATGGTTATATAGGTAGATATAAACTATTTATGCCATATCCAATAAATATTATGTTTACATCATTGTTCTTGTAATTACTCTAAACATTTAACACAATAATCAAAAGGTTTGATAAACTAAAATAAGCCTAAATATTTTTAAAATCTCATTGTGTACAGAAAATTATAATTTAAATAACAGTAGAAATTTCAAATTTCTACTGCGAGTATTTTTTAATTACTTCCAAATACCAATTTTAGCATTTTTTTTTAATTTTATAAAAAAATATAGTTGGTTTATATTTAACTTTTTATTTTAATTCTAGTTAGGACAACTTAATAGAATACCTCATTTTAAGCTTTAAGTATTAAAATTAAAAGTTTTATTTAATTACAAAATAATTTTCAAATTAGGTATGATTTTTTTTATTAGTTTTATACAATTATGATGTAATAATATAAGAAAATTTCCACTTTTGATCCATCAAAATAATAATTTTAGATCCCATTGTTAACCATAAACTACACTCAACATTGACATTTCTCTGCTCTAAAATGTAATGACAGGCAAAATAAATACTTCATTGGAGAGCTCAGAATCTAATATATTTTTATCCATAAAATTAAAATCACCTTTACAAAATGTACCTTCTTCCCTGTATCAATATTTTGAATTTATGTATTTGATAAGTTAAAACATACAAATAATGTAATTTATGTTTTGTTAAATAGTTGGTACCTATTTATTTAATATGAAGATATGAAATCCATTTAATATTTTATCATTAAACATAAAAGAAACTTTATTTCATTGAAAATTACTTTCTAAATTTTAAATTGTGATTTGTTATTTTTAAAGTTGTAACCATCAGTATATTGTAATATTCCTTTTATGGTTTAAACCGCTTCAAGAAAAGAGTTGTTGAGTGAAAATAGTGTGAAATTTGTATTATTATATTATCAGTCTAATTTATCTGAAGAGAATATTGAATAATAATGTTTTGAACATTATATAATAAATAATACATTGTATACAAATTTGTTCCTAGTAAGCCGTTTATTCAGAGTTCAAACAAATGTGTGGGTTTGGCATCTGAATAAAAAAAGATGTTTTTTTTTAAATTTTTTCTTATGAATACAAACAATTATTTTGATTGTGTTCATAATCTCTGTATAGCTATTGTCTATTATATAGTATTATAATATATTAGATTATGTAAATATTATAATAAACACTAAATAAAAATTATATATTTAATCTTATTTATTATTATTTGAGCTATAGCTTAAACTTAGTTATCAGTACACTCGGATTTCAATGCATCTTTTTTTCTGGAATGCTTGACACAATGCTTTTCAAGATATAAATGTTTATCAAATACACACTATGCTAACAAAGAACTTTTTGTTAAAGATTTTTAATTTTTCGAGGTTTTTAAAGTTTTTAGGTCATTATTATTTTTTTTAACCTATTTTTAGTTGAATAACAAAAAAAATATTAAAATACTGGTATTAATAATATATAAATATTAAGTACATATATTTTATTAAAACAATATTACGTAATCTGGTTTTTAAATAAAACTATTCACAAATTTATCTGAATGTCATGCATACCAATTAATTAGCCAATGACCAATAAATTATGAATCCCGGAAAAAATAACCAAAGAAAGTTAATCACGGAAAAAAATAATTTTTAAAAATTAAAATATATTAATTGATTATGAAAATTTAAAAATATTAAGGGGGTATCAATTATCAATAGTATGGAAAATGCTATGAAAATTAATTTTTGTATTTCCAATAATATGGTTTATTAAGCAGTTTGAGAGTAAAAACACCTATTATTTTTTATTGTATAGAAGAGAAGTTAATCTGTGCCTGTTAAAAGTAAATTTTCGATATTTTAATTACTAAACCCAAAAAGTAAAATATCATAAGTTTTAGAGCTAATTGGACATTAGAAATTAAATATCTAAAACCGACTCATACATAACATACTTTGATTATCATTAATTAATTTTTTTAACTTTTTTATTATATTTCAATGTATGTCAAATGATTTATAAAATATTTCGTATAGAAAAGAGAACGAAGAATTTATGTGAATGTATTGACAATTTTAATTATTAACTTTTTTCGTAGGTTTGCAGTGCCGGTAATTAATAGGTATATTTAAAAATTTTAAAAAATTTTCTTTTTTTAACATAAATTATATAGATAGCTGATCATCATTACGTTTTCTTTTCTTACGATAACATTGTTTTGTTGATCCACATTTAAAAAAAAAACATTTTTCGTTATTTTAACGCAATTTTTGAATTTTTAGATCTAAATGCATTTTTTGATATTTTTAGGTTTTTTAAATCCAAGTCCTACTTATCAGCTAAACACAATACCTATATTTTTTGATTGCTTACATATAATTTATTTAATAACTAGATAATCTATATAAGTAATATTAGTACAATATCGTTTCTTTTAAAAAACGTTATTCGTAGTATATCAGCAGTTATTTTATTTCTCTCATTAATGACTATCCAAGGAGCCAACAACAGTGTTTGTGTATGGCAGTGATTTGTAATTATTTAGTTGTCGGTGAAGAATTTTAATTGATGTGGAAGTACGGGTCGTAGCTAGAAAGAAAGGAAAAACCAACATTTGCCAGTTCAGATCCAAGGGAATTTCTCACGGAAACTAGTTTTGTTTCCTAAAGTCATTAAATTCGGTAGAATGTTTTTTTTCTTTGTGCGTGTGTCGTCGGGAATATTGACCATCGAAAAACCCAAACGGAACTTGACATTACGGTTAATTTTCTATTCGGCGACGGTACATTTTTGGGTGTCTGGCGATAATGGACCGTGATGATCCCTGCAGAGGCATATCTCAAAACATGCCTGCACTAAAAATGGTACCGAGAAAAAATAACCCCATATGAAATTTTGCAAAATTATAAAAATCTGGTCATGGGGAAGTGGGGGACAAGGATTAGTATTATTTAATTATTATAATAGTGTATTATCATATCATATGATTATTGTTATTACTTATTTACTCCTGAGTCAATACCACTTATATGATACCACTATCGTAGAACAGTGAGAATGGGTATAAATGTATAATAGATAAAAATAAATGTAAATACTAATTGTGTGTCATATTTATCATTTGGCCTGGCCTAATGACATTTGATAGTTTCTCCTAATAATATACTATAAATTTGCTGATACAAAATTTGACTATTTATTTTATAATTGTATATTATTAATATTGTATTAAAAATATATTATGACCAAAAAATTGACTGTTACCTAAAATGTAGTTAATGTCCAAAACATTTAAGCGTCGATTTTGACTTGGAACTCAATAAGTGTTGTACTATTTAACATAATTAAAATTACTTATAATTATATTATTGTGAGGACAAATACATTATAATGCTATATTAAAGTATATAATATTACACAGGTGTCCCTCGAGGATTTACCCATTGCGATATCCCCTGAGATCTATTTTTGTATTAGATTTACGAGTCGAGGACTACATATATTTTATTTTATGTTTTGGTAAAAAAATTAAAAAAGTTATTTTTATATTTTTTTTAATTTTGAAACAATTGAAAATAACTATGTATAGTTTATTTTTGTGAAAATTTTGATTTTTCAAAATTTAATTTTTATTAATCTCATGATTTTTAATAATTTTTTTAGTTAATAGGTAAAACGGCAAAAAACCGGTTTTTGTTCGGATCACCTATTGTCACAATTTTTTTATAAGCATTTAAAGTACAAATCTTGACTAAATACGGAAAAATCACGAAAATTAGCACATTATTTTGAGTTAAGAATTCATTAAAATTTTTTTTTGAAATCTAAAATTTGAAAATGTAATACAAGATTCCTCATAAGTTTGTCTATTTTTCTACATGAAAATTTTACTGAATGTTTATATTAGCATTTTCTATACACCATAAAATTTTGAAAAATATTTTGACCCTTTTTGGGCTGTTTACGAACATTGTCAGTTTTTAATTTTTTTAGTTTTTTTTTCTGTAAATTATAAATATCAATAAAAGTTTATTTGTTGGGTTAAAAAGCGTGAATATTTAATGCAAGGCTTATGTTACTTAGTTACAATAGCAGTTGAAAAATATAAAAAATATTCGAATTTCAAGATCGTGGGTATTTTGTTATTTTTATATTACTGCGACGTGTTTTTGTACTACACGTCAACTGACACCTGCAGTCTCCGACTCCGGCGTCCGTGTGTAATGTATTCACGACTGACGTCCTATTTCGTATTTTCGTCTCATTGACGATTGACTTGTCCATTGGACGTATCCTGTAATTGGAAGTTGCTCTTTACTGAGTAGGTCACTATAATTGACGTGTTAAATTTGAAATCAATGATAAATCATTGTATATGATAAAACAAATGACCAGAGACGGTCTGTTAGCATATATTTGTCTAAATGTAGTTAGTTATATATTTAAATTGCTTTTGGCGATTAATTTCTTTATAAAGTATATAAGTATCTGCAATCTATATATTATATAAAGTTATAACTTATATTCAATACTAACGTATTGTATGACAATGTGAATAAGTTCTTGGTAGGTATAAATAGCTTAACATTGCATTGTGAATAGGAAACGACATATTATGTATTGGCAAAAAAGTTCAACACGTATCATTATATTGAACCAATACATCGCTCCGCTCAGAATCTAAAATGAAAATTATATTAGCTGCATTTTTACTTAGAGGAGGAAGGTATTAAAATCTATAAAAACCAATTCAAACAATATCTAAGTGTCTAATTGTCAAGTATGTGATACAATTTTACTCGTAATGATTTTAAACTTATTTATATGTGATAATGTCATCCTTAAAATATATTTTACAATTCTTATAATAACTCTAATAGATTATATTGTTGTTTTTTTTTTTTGCTAATAGCTCATAGTAAATGAACAATCGAAAAAAAAATACAATTGAATTTGTCATGATCACTCATAAATGTTGTATCAGCTTATCAAAAATATTTAATATGAGTTTCTATTATAAAGTTTAAGTTATTTTGTATCTAGGTATATAATAACAAAACAATTGGTACAGAACAATTTTACTTTGCCCCTTTTACATACCATTGATTATAAATTATACCTTTGAAATTCCATAGTGAACTTTGCATTATATATTTATATCTTAAATGATAATATTATGAAAACGATGTTCTAAACTGAGCTTGGTTTAAAATTGTGTTAAAAATAAAATCTTATGTGTAAAATTAATAATTATGTGTACCTCCTTTTTAATTTATCTTAAATCTTAGTACAATGTAATTTTCTATGTTCAATAAAATAATTAGATACCTAAATCGTTAATGAGAAAAAGTTTTTCCGGTAGATATCATTTTAAATTTATTTCTCGATATAAATTTTTTTATATAGAAAAAATAGGTACTTATATTATTAAAGTCTATTGAATAGGTTTGTCCAACAATTTTATCTGTATGTTATCTTATACATCAATTAGTTTAAAATAGTTTTCCATATATTTATTGTAATATGAATTTGTTTTGATAAAGTATACACGGTACACAATATATATATAGTACATATTAAGTTCTTAATGTTGATAAATATTAAGTAAAAAAAGGTGGGTGAGTGTATGTCGCTCTGCTGTACAGAAGTTTACAAATGGGTCACTGTAATGGATGGTGTTAAATTTGAATTCAATGATATAATATCATTGTATAAGAAAAACGATTCTGAGCGAAAACGGTCAGTCAGCCTATGATATTACCAAGTATATTTGATGATATTATTGTGAATAAAGTAATTTATATAAACTATTAAGTGGAGCCTTTTTTTAAATTTTGAATCTTTAGCTATAAAAATAGAACATTTTATAAATTTTTAACTACATAATAATTATTATACTATAAATTTAATAAATGTTGTCAAAGTATGAACTTTAAATGCTTATAAAAAAAAATTGTGCCTATACATTTTTAATATTTTTCAACTGCTATTAGATCAATATATCAGGAGCTTTGCATTAAAAATTAAAATTTCGACCATGAATTTTTAATATTTTTCAAATGTAATTTTAACAATATTTTAAGAGCCCTATATTAAATTTTCATGCTTTTTTACCCAACAAAAAAAATTTTATTGATATTTATAGAAAAAAAATTGAAACTGAAAATGTTCCTAAACAGTTTAAAACAAATCAATTTATTTTTAAAACTTTATCCCGATAGAAAATAAAAATATAAACAACCAGTAAAATTTTCAAGTATCTACGATCATTTGTTTTAAAGTTACACTCAAAAACAAAAATCGATTTTCTCGAAAACAGATTTTGCGTAAAAATTTCCGTTTTTCCTTAATTTTTCTATTGTTTTTCACGGCGCTTTTGAAAACTACTGGGAAATTTTTACTTTTGACCCCCCAAAGTACCAAGTAGATTCACTTTCCTCTCAGAAAAGTTACTATTGAAGAAAATCCAAGCTTTTACTGTCCTAAGATTTATTAATTTATAGTTTTTTCATTACATGATGTATTTTTATTTATATAGAAACTGGTTTTATACCCAAAATAATGACAAATCACAAGTAAATATCTTAAAGTATCAAGTTTTGTATAATTAATATAATTATTTCAACATTGCTCAAAAGTCAAAGCTAGAGTCCTTATTAGCGAGATGCATTAAACAGTATAGAAGAAAATAAGGTAGTAGTAGAAAAAAGAACGATAAAGGGAGTTCTTAAATTGACAAGTAGGAACCCTAAAGAGGATATTGACCAAGAGAGTAGGTGAATCAATGAAACCAGATATAAGTTTTAAGAAAAATTATGCCATCTGATGACTGCTCAGACCATATTGATTATTAAATAATTGAATTTATACTTAATAAATTGCATCTAAATCTAATATTATTTTATTGTTTTTTCAGGTGAAAGTCTTGAAGAATTAAATGGGTATGGTTCATATAGGCCTCGAAATATAATATCATCAATTTTGGGTGGTACACCTAGCAAAGCAAAACATCTTTGGATATCAAACCCTCAGGATTTTCGACAGGTAAAATAAATTATTTGTCATGTAAAGGATATTCAAATTTGTATTTAATAATTTTATTTTTAGGTGTCCGCGATTATAGACGTAGACGTAGTTCCAGATACGTGTCGGCGAGTTCGACTACTTAAACATGGTTCAGAACGGCCATTAGGTTTCTATATTAGAGATGGCACAAGTGTGCGAGTTAGTCCTTCTGGTGTGGAAAAGGTCCCTGGTATTTTCATTTCCAGATTAGTTCCAGGAGGCTTGGCAGAAAGTACTGGGCTTTTAGCCGTCAATGATGAGGTTTTAGAAGTAAATGGTATTGAAGTAGCCGGAAAAACTTTGGACCAGGTATATTCAATTTAAATAAAAGATAAATTTTAAATAAAAATTATAGTTTATTATTGAAACTTGTTAAGCTTTTTTACTATGCTGAGAAGTGTTTTTTAGAGAAAAAAATACTATTGTACAACCAATAGCTCTTGTTATATTCTATAGTAGTATTAATATTCATTATATGTTATTATTCTAGGTAACAGATATGATGGTAGCTAATAGTCATAACCTAATTGTTACTGTAAAACCAGCTAATCAGCGAACCACAATGTCAGCACCCCGGCGAGGTTCTTTATCAAGAACATCACAGTTATCTAGTGGATCACAACAATCAGCGCATAGTGCCGCTACCACAGTTAACACTTCTGAAGAAGACGACCAAGATGAAGTGGTAGATTTGACTGCAGGTTTAGCTTTACAAGTAGCAAATGAGTCTACTAGTACTGCAGACCAGTAGGCATAAAAGGTACTTGTTACTGTTTCTCAAAAAATTAACTATGAGTCTAAAAAAGAAATGAGCTTATGAGTTTGTTAAATTAATAGGACATTAGCATTCCAAATAAATTAAATGATAAATAATTAGTTTTATTTATGATGTTAGATAATTTGTCTTCCACTTCATGTTTTCAATTGTTTAATTGTTGTAGTTTAGTATGTGTGTTTTATGAAATGGTTTAACTCGAAAAATTAATACTAACCTATTATTACATCGTAACACTTAATTTAATACTACTCTATGCTACTTGGATTCTATTACCTACAAAATTCCATAGCCCAAATTACATTAAAAAAATAAAAATAAAGTTTCCTTGTGAATGTTTCCTTTATGCTTGCAATTTAAAACTGAACTTTAAAATTAATTTTTTTGATGATGAAACCCCATTTTATTAAATTTCTACATTTCTATTGATAACAATATCAGAATCATTTAATACATTTTTTCATTTCCTTCTGATCTCAAGAAAAAAAAAATTTCATTATAATTTTTATGAAATGTTAGGAATCCAATAAAAATCTGCTTATAACCTTAACATTCCAATATCACACAAAATGTGTAGACTGAAAATAGACAAATTTCCTTTTAGTAAATAATTTTTTTTATCTCGTTAATCTGATCTAATATAATTATTTCCTTATAAAAAAAAAATAATTTTTTAATGTCAATATATGAACATTTAGTGACTGGTTTTGTGATATTATTACACACTATTTTATAACTTACATTTACTCAACATTTTAGTATATTTAACATTCTTGTAGTCTACCACTAAAGGTTAAATAGTGACTAAACAAATTTATATAGTTTTTGATAAAATTTATTTGCATTATTTCTAACAATCTATAATAATTATTTTCAAATAAGTAAAGTTTGCAAACAAATATCCGTCCATTATAGGTATATATTCAGTTCAACTTAAGAAATATATTAGGCATTGACCAATTTTTATCAGGGGTTGGTGAAATAACACCTATTTATTACCCACACTGGTTCAACCAATTGTGGAACTGCCGTGTAGTGAGGTGGGAACAATTTGGCCTCTGAGCATGTTTCATAAGTTGAACAGAGTATAGATATATATTTTTTTTTAATGTTGCATGTACTTTCTGTATACGTCATTTTGTGTTGATCATCATTATTACTTAGTATTATCATTATTATTATTATCATTATTATTATTATTATTATTATTATTATTATTATTATTATTATTATCATCATCATTATTATTATTATAATTATTATTGGAATTATAAATATATCATGTTAATGTCCAAAACAATTGATAAAAAATCATACACATAAAAATTACCAAATAATTTTATGTTTTAAATCACTGTTAATGTTTTTTGTATTAATGTAATCTTTGTAATGAATGTTAATAATATAGTCTAATATTTTGTATATTAACTAGATAAATAAACAAATGAGCATTATAATATTTGTTTAATCAAAGATTGTTGAAAATTAAGTACACTGTATTGATAAAATATATTTTGAATGCGAATTTATTTAAAGAAAACATACCAAATGTACAAATGTATATTTGCATAAAAATAAAAAAATTCTATAAATAATGTTAATTAAAAATAAGCAGATGTGCAAAATTGAAAATAATAATACAATTTAATGTGTTTTGTTACATAAAGTATAAACATATTATAAATAATTAATTTAAGTAGTGAATAGTAAAGTATATAAACATATATCTATACACACACACATACAATATAAAAATTACAATCTTTATTAAAAACTTTTTTTATATCATTTTTCACAAAAGTACTATTGAACAAAATGTTGTTGATTATATCTATCAAAAGCAATAATGAATGTATTCAATGAGCTTAATTTATCGTATTATTATCATAGATAAACAAAACATTTTAATCATTAATAATGACCAAGTAAAATTAATATTGTTAAATTATAATTACTTGATGGACTTAACAAGTTTCGTAAATAGTTGTTAGTAAAATTTTTTTATAATTAAAGTTCCTTAAAACAATACAGCAACAATTATTTCAATATTAATTACATATATTATTTTCATTAATTTTACTGGCTTAATAAGAATGTAATAATGTCAGATCAGTATATTTATAAATTTAATAATTGTAACTAACATACCAACTTATTATTTAAAAGACATTTCAATGAGCAAACAAATTTAAAATATTTTGTATAAAACTAAATTAATAATATTAGATTGGTAAAATAAAAGCTCATGAATGACATTTTAATAGTCTTACATTTTGTAGCTTAACAATTTAATTTTGTTACTCTGTATACTTATTAAAATGTTGTATCATAATTATTTTCTTAAAGTGCAAATTAATTTTACTATATCTACAGCTATATAACAAATAAAATAATATTAATATATTATTCATCATTGTTATTGTATAGTTTTATTTGTTATAGACTGTATTTAAATTATAAGAGAAAATAAAAATGTCATATAAAATAAAACATTCAATAGAATAATATATTGTGTGCAATTGATATATTTTTCCAACTTAGCCTTTATTTAAATTACATTAGGTATATCATTATGTATTTACTTGGTATATATAAATCTGTATAAAACATTATTTTATATTTTAGGTATACAAATATCTATTTTTCTAAATGTAATAAGTATTTAATTTGTATTGCTGAATTCATGTATTATGTGTATTATTATTTATTTTTATTAATTAATTAATTATTGATTATTATCAATATCAGTGTTCTTATTATTGTATTTTGATTTTTGATTTATTATAATTTTTGGAGCGTTTGTTGCCCAATATTCTTATATTTGTATTTTTTATTAAAATTATTTAAAAATAAATCCACGTAGACTGCGACTTATATGGGCTTCTCATATCTGCAACAAAAAATTCACCCTAAACAATAGATTTTACTAACTTCGATTCCTTATTACAAACTTACATCAAACACCTAAATATTAATGCACAAAACCCTTCTCAAACACATATGAACCTACAGCATGCAGCTGTGGGGTTCAGCCAAATCTCCATATGAATTTATTACCACACTCTACAATCTACATAATGATCTTTCTATTCCCCTTCTCCAAAAAGTGGACAGGTCATCTTTGTTCTTAGCACTATGTATTTGATTTTTTTAATTTGAATATACTGAACATTTTGATAATTGTATACAATAAAATCTAACATATTTACGTATACCGTATACGTACTCAAAAATAAAAATAATGGCTGTGTCAGTCTGTAATAGTACCTACCTACTTTGCAGTCTGCACAGAGTGTCACAGATGCACAGTAAATTGAGACCTAAGAATTGGAAAATAATTTTGATTGGTCAGTTAAGGGAAAGCCATAGTATATAGCTGAAATAAAATGAACTGAAGCATGTGACCCTAACAGGTTATTGATTTCGAAGTCATCGATATACATAAAATAGGGGATTGTAATTTTACCACAGTAGGGTACAATTTTTTCTTACCACAATTTTCCTTGAACAAAATGTTTTATTTGTATTGGTAATACTCTATAACTCTTAAAGTTTCAGAAAATGTAATGGCAATAATAATTTGGTTATTATACATAGTTTCACTTGAGTTCGATACTAAGTCAATCTCTTCATTAACAGTAAATTGTTGAATGTTTTCAAATAGGTGATTTTCAATTAACCAATTGTTTGAAGAATATTCAGTATTAAAAAAATTAAATTTATTAGAAATTGCTGTTGTAATTGTTTGAAAAGTTGCTAATACAATTGGTTCTTTAATTGTTTCTTTGGTGAAACTAGTAAGTAAACTCGCAATAATTGGTTCCAATAAACTTATTTTAATTTTTTGCTGTATATCAAAAACATCTTTTCTAGTGAAGTTATTTTTATTAAGTAATGATAAAGTAAATGTAACCGCAGAAATATGAAATGAGTTAATGATACTACTTAAGTCAATGGAACTATAACTTTCTGGAGATGGTGATTGATTATAGTTAGGTATATCATGGCTATAGACAGTTGTATCTACAGGGGTTTGACTTATAGTGCTTGTTTTAACATTGTTAATATTATCGCAAATAGTATTAGAATTATTAAATGTTGATGTAGGTAAACTAAAAGTATTTTTTATGCTTTATTATGACATGTCTTTTAAAACTATATTTAAATTGGGATATATTTGAGTGCATTGATTTTCTATGCATTCATATGAATTTGAAGACTTTAACAAATGAATTATTTTTAAATGAACTATCAGTGCTGGAAAAATTGAAATATCTTGTTTGCAAATAAAACAAATCATAATTGGGTATCAATGGTTGAATAAAATAATTATAAAAATAATAATGCATGAATTACAGAAACTATGAAAATAACATTTATAATTAATATTAATTATTAATTTACTTACTTTTATGTAACACTGTAATATTATAATAAATTATAATATGAAGTATGATACTACCTGATTAGCTTAATAACTAATAAGGACTCTGAACAGTTTCTCTGGAGTTTCTCTGGACTAATTATGTTTTATAACACGAACGACAAAAATGATAATAATGATTAATGAATTGATCAATTCGATTTTTTGTGTATAAATAATTAATCATAATAAATTATCAAATTAATGATACATCAATAATTGTTGTTGATCTGCTACAAATAAAGATATAAATAGAATATGAATTTCGAATTTGGGGAAACTAAGTTAATAATAGCATTTAAAGTCTACTTACTTTAATGTGAAAATACTTATTATTATATTTCAATAAACCCATTCGTTGTTTCTAACATATAATTAATTAAATTAAACATATTTGTAATAAAAATAATAAAGTAACAATTGATTCAATAAATGTTAAATTGTTAAAAATTGATAAATGTTTATTATTAATTTTACTTATAAAATGTCCAACTTTCCGGTATGGATTTTCTTAAAATGATCTTACTTAAGAGTTAAGAACCTTCTCCTCACAATATTAAGACCACAACAAAAAAAGAATTACCCAAATCGGTGCAGCCGTTTACGTGTGATGGAGCGTCCAAGGCAAATTTATATATAGAGATAGATAGAAGGATAGATATAGTAATAGATAGATAATAGATTGTTGATAAAATACACAAAAAAGGTTAGGTTGCAGGTAGCTGGAAACCCTTGGGCCGCCGTGCCGTACCGTATTTCTCGTTATCGGCCGACCAATATTATAATTATGAATATAGATATACAAATTACGCGTAAAAATTCATTTTTACCGATTTCAACCCTTTAAAATTTTACACGGGCAATGTAGTGACACTCAGGAAGGTATTTGGAACAACTCTGTGAAAAAAAATTGGAAAAAAGTTAAATAGGGTCGTCACAAAATGAAAACAAAAAAGGCCTGTTCTATATATATATATAAGGATTATACCTATTGAGTCCGTGAGTGCTAAGCTCAGTGGCGGACGCAGGGGTAAGGGTTCTGGGCCCATATAGGCAGAAATTCATTAAAATTTCGGGGGGGCTAACATTATTAACATCACTGTCCCCTTACATTTTTAAAAAGTAGAAATATAGTGTATAGTGTATATTAAATTCTGAGCGAAGCGATGAATGTATTGATTTTACAAATATGTGTGTTTTTTTTTATTTTTTTTTTGTGTCTGTCATCACCTTTTAGGACAGTAAAAGTGCTTGGATTTCCTTCAACAGTAACTTTTCTGATAGGAAAGTGAATCTTGTTGGTACTTTGGGGGGTCAAAAGTAAAAATTTCTCAGTAGTTTTCAAAAGCGACGTGAAAAACAAAAGAAAAATTAAGAAAAAACGGGAATTTTTACGCAAAATCTGTTTTCGAGAAAATCGATTTTGGTTTTTGGTGTAACTCTAAAACAAATGAACGTATATATAAATGACATTTTCACTGGTTGTTTATATTTGTATTTTCTATCGGGATAAAATTTTAAAAATATATTGATTGTTTTAAACTGTTTAGGAACATTTTCAGTTTTAATTTTATTAGTATTTTTTTCTATGGATGTCAATAAAACTTTATTTGTTGGATAAAAAAGAAGAAACATTTAATGCAAAGCTCCTGATATATTGTTCTAATAGCAGTTGTAAAATATTAAAATTACATGGGCATAATTTTTTTTTATAAGCATTTAAAGTTCATATTTTGACAACATTTATCAAATTTATAATTTAATAATTATTTTGTACTTAAAAATTTATAAAATGTTCAACTTTTATAGCTAAGGATTGAAAATTGAAAACAAGGCTCCACTGAATAGGTTTTATATAAATTACTTTATTCACAATAATATCATCAAATATACTTGGTAACATCATAGCCCATAGGCTGACTGACCGTTTTCGCTCAGAATCGTTTTTTTTATACAATGATATTATATCATTGAATTCAAATTTAACACCATACATTACAGTGACCCATTTATAAACTTATAATTATTATATTTAAATATATTGGCGGGAAACATAATATTGAACGGAAGAAACAATAAATATTGATTTTATCTTCCCAAATACTGGTTTTTGCTTATCAGATGTTGACTTATTTTTTCGCCGTTCAATGGGTATGGAAGGGTGGGTGGGAAGTTGTCCTACCTTATCTTCTAAGACCGTGATAGAATAGATGAAATTTGAAATTGAATACTTCCTCTATTCTCAATTCTGTCACAGGATTTCTGTGATAATTTATATGCTCGATACCACGATTTAAGATAGTGCTTAAAATCGTGCTCGATATTCGAGTACTAGACAGGTGCTGTACCGGTAAATATTCGTTTTATGATCAATCTCGACGAATCACAAGTTTTATGCATTTCAATGGTTGTAAATACCGTAGTCTATTATCGATTAAACGAATATTTTGTCCTTTCTTCAAGATGCCATTTTACGCTGTAATTTTCAAGACTTCGAAAGCCGCTGCAATAGCTAACAACTGGTAAATTTAACTAAAACACTAATATGCATTTCAACACAGGACATAATACTAAATATATAACAAATTGATTATGTTTTAAATTCATGTTTTGTGTTGTAACAGTTCAATACTAATTACTAATTAGTAATTACTGTAAGAATACTGTTCTTTTTTTTCTTGATTGTCATTTTGTGAAATGTTAAATACATTATCTGGCTGCTTCTAATTTCTTATTTCTTATTGTATTATCAATTGGTAGGGAGGAGGCTCGTGGGTTGAGAGATGCTAATCTTAATTCGTATGCCAAGAAATTTGATACAAAAATAGAAGCTGAAAAATATATCCGAGATTTAAAATTAGTGTATGTGGAAAATACACAAAGCACTAATGATCATTTCAAAGGTGTGAAAAGAAAAAGATCTGATAATCCATTATATCCAATCAGCTCAGTGAAAGACCATATAAAAAAAGTATTTACTATATTTATGTTTTAATATATTAAGAAAAAAAGTTGCTAAGACACCACTCTATTTTCTATAGATAAAAATGGCATTCAGTGATTTGCTAGTTGCTGTATCATCATTTTCAGGATTATCGGCGACCTGTGCAGACCAATTGAAGATTTTAAATGATGAAGTTATTGGTAAACTTCATGAAATATTGAATGTGAATGAAACTGAATCCATAGAAGATTTGTCTTTAGTTGCTACAGTAAAGTATGTTTATTGATGACTGTTTAGTATAAAATAATGTTATCTTAGCAATATAAAAGAAAAGATTTATAGGAATGATTTATTTTGTTTCTGTTAAATTTTCTAATTTTCTGAACTCTTGTTAACAGATTTTTTTCATTATTATATTTCCTTATACACTAACTGAAATATTATTTTAGCATAACAATTTGTTACGATTGTTCTTCAGAAATAATATTTAATTCTATAGTATTAGCTATTTCATAGTTAGTATTCCTGGATTGTAACAAACTCATAAATATTTGTATTATTTTAATGTTTTATTAGTACACAGTTAAATAAAAACCTGACATGTTCTTCAAATATTGATGCTATTGATGGTACCAACTTACTCCCGTCTGAACTAGAATCAGCAAGTAATTATAATTGTTCTTAAATGTAACATAATTTAAATAAATAGTAGTTCGTTTGTTTTGATTTTTAAAGTTTATTTCAAAACTTATTTGTTAAACTTCTTTAGCAATATTTAAAATATATTTTTATGAAAAAAAACAACATACTACAACGTAATTTACATTTTAGAAAAATCTTTTACATTTAATGAAAAAAATGAAGTTGTTGTTTATACGGATGGTGCTTGTTCAAACAATGGCTATAAAGGAGCATCTGCAGGGGCAGGAGTATGGTTTGGAAATCATCATCCTCTGTAAGTGTTTTTTGTGATATATCATGTTTTAATCTAATATTGATATTTATACTTTTATTAGGAATTTATCTATAAAAGTACCTGGAATACAAACTAATAACAATGCAGAGATATTTTCGACTATTAAAGCAATTGAACGTGTTTATTCTACTGGTAATTAACAAAAAACATTATTTTTGCAAATTTTCCAAACAGTATTAATTTATGTTTAGGTCTCACTAAAATAAGTATACACACAGATTCCGATTTTGTTATTAAAAGTGTAAATGAATGGATGCCACGTTGGCTGGCTAAAGGATGGAAAACCAGTGCAGGCGCTGAAGTAAAAAACAAAGAAATGTTTATGATATTAAATAAAAGAATCAAGTCCATGGATTCTGTTAGCTGGGTAATACAAATACAATTTTCTTTAAATTTTGTTTAATGTTTAATAAAGATTTTCTTTTTAGACATACGTTCCTGGTCATAAAGGAATTACCGGTAACGAAGAAGCGGATAAGTTAGCTAGGATAGGGGCTAAGATGTAAGCGTAAAAGTTTTAAATTAACTGAACTTTTGTTATTAACCAGTTAAATTTGTATATGTTTCTTATTTCAAATTAACGACAAACATGTGGATATTTATAGTCTCATATCAATTTTGTATTTATTTATTCAATAGTGATAATGTGAGACAAGCAAGATTCAGTTTATGTATATATATATTTAAAAAATAAAAACATAAATTTTATACTTAAAAGAATGGGAATGTATTATTTCTTATATCAGTTTTAACAAAATACATTTTAATAGCCAATAAAACTTAACTTGTTTATTTAATACATAAGTTGAATTGGGATTATTAGTTTAAGTCTTGTATGAAAAAAATATATCTAAATGAGAATTTTTTTTTAAATGTGTAAATATTGTATTAAAATGGAGTTACCAAAGCTTTTTTTTCTAATAGTCAACATTTATTTTTATTTTGTAGATTTAATGATTGAATTATAGTGTCACATAAGTCTAGAAAACACCAATCTGCATTCAAGTCCAAAAGTATCTATATTTTCTAATATTTCGATTTGGCAACATTTAAATAAGCTTGAATAAAAATTAAAAGCTTATTAGGTATTATATATAAATTATTTTTTTTTAGTAGTTAACCCACGGCAACTATGGCCATTGGGTGGTTTTTAAACTGTGGGGGAAGGAACAGTAAGTGTAAAAACGTGTGTGTAGTTTTGGCAGATTTTCAATTGGGCACTCGTAGGTATCTGCCATGCCAGAGCGGGGGATGGTGGCACTTGTTCTCTGGACACCATGACTTGCCTGAAGAAAAATTTCGCCCATGAACCGAGGTTTGAACCAGCGCTGGTGTGCGTCATAACCGGCGCCTAAGTCCGCTTGGCCGAGTGGCCGTTCCCCCATATATATATTTTATATTCTTACTTCTGCTATGTGGATTGTTGATATTTTCAGGTCTAGCTGCCAACGTTGATACACTATTGTTATATTATGAACAGAATACATTTAAGTCACGAGGTTTGGAGTAACTTTATCAAGACTATAGAATTTGTGAACTATAGCACCATGTGTTTTAAATTCTGAACGAAGTGGTTAAAATGTATAGGTTTTACAATGGTGTGTTTTGTTATTTTTTTTTTTGTCAGTCATCACCTTTGGCCTTTTGGAGTAGTATAAATGCATCAATTTTTTACTTCAGCATCTTTTCTGGTAGAAAAGTGAATCGTGTTAGTACTTAGAGGTACTAAAGTAAAAATATAGTAGATTTCAAGTGTCAGGAAAAATCAAATAAACAAAAAAAAATTTCACCGAATGTTTATAATTTTATATTAGTGTTTTCTATTTACCATACAACTTTATAAATATTTTGACTTTTTGAGCTGTTTATAGTCATTTATAGATTTATAAAAATATCAATATTAATAACAGTTTCTTTTTAATTACTGTTGATAAAAAAACTCAAAAATATAAAACAATTATCATCAAAAGTTTTTCTACTTTTAACAAGTTTACGAAAAAGTTAATTAAATTTTTATGAGCATTTGAAGTTGAAGAATCATCCATAAGCTTACAATTGTTTTCTTGTAATTCAAAATGAATAACTGTAGTTACTGGAAATGATCAGTTATTTTTTATAGGTACTTAAGAGGACGTCATACAGGGGGAGTCATATCCCCTCCGGAGACCAAATTTAGTACACAATACGATATATGTGACAATATGAATATAATGTGTAAACTAAAGTCTATTAAAAATTGTATATCTCCTCCTTGGAAAAATTCTAGATACACTACTGCCCCCATAAATTCCAATTTTGAATTGATAGCTTAAATATAAGAACACTATCTGTGTACTCTCGTAGGTTTTAACAATGTTTAAATTTTTAAATGTTCTTACATTTAAAATAACAACACAAAATTAGAATTTTTTTTTTTACACTTATTGAAGCTAAATTATTTAAAGTAATAATTTGTGCATAATCCCATTCTTGATAATTATTTTGAATTTGGGGGGCCGGCCCTGGGCCCGAGTACATTTAAGGGGAGGTCGGCCCACCATGGCCCCAACTGACTACGACAGTCTCTGGCTACTGCACACTCATGTTGTACAATGATTGAATCGTTTACTTGGATTATTAGATTCAAATTTAATATATCCATCACAGTGACCTATTAATTTAAAAGGTTCACTTAACACCTACAATGCAGCAGAGTGAGTTTCCTAATTTTTTTTATATTTTATACTTTTAAAAGTTAAGAACTAAGTTCAATCAGAATTTATAAAACTAATCGGATTTATAAGTTATAGAATCTAATTTTAGTTTATGCATGATAAACATAACATGGTATGATCGGAACTTTTTGTTAGTCAGATCTTTCAGTAGGCACATAGCGTAGTATAGCTACCTATCGTAATGATATTTTTAATTTAAGGGTAAGCAAGTTCCATTTGGGTGGAGTTGAACCAAATCTGGACTTTTGCAATCATTGTTCAATGTTTATATTATTATCATGAGTTTACCAATAAGAATATTAATTAAGTAATCACATTATATTTTTATTTATATTATAAATAAATAAACGTCGCCGATGATCGGACAACACCCTTTTGTCACTCCACCGTGTCAACTATTTATCCACCCGCCGTGTAATATTGCGTAGTAGCTGGCCGCCGCAGGCGTTTCTTATTTTGAACAGAGCATATATTACACTGATTATTACGATTTAAGATAGTATAAAAATTTGTTTTTAACATAACTACGAAATCTAATATAAAACTAACAATTAACATTAAATAAAATTCCTACTACCTACTTTTATTGATTTAGTTGTGTAAACTAATAGTAATAACTAAAAAAACAAGCGACAACCTAAACTTTGAAATATATTTGAATAATACGAATGAAGAATGTTTTTATAATAATAACATTAATTTTTCCATCAGCAGAAAAATTATTTTTACATGTTATAAACAGACCATTTTAATGTCAGAACATTAGTACAAAAATGATCATCTATCCAGCATAAATCTTAGTATTGAGTACTATTTGGAACAGAAGATTTATTTTACCATTTAATTTGAAAATTGTATAAAATAATAATTTCAAATAATAAATAATTACAATTTAGTTAGACATATTGAGTACATAATATATATATTATATAATATAAATAAGTGTATTCATAATTTAATTTATCAATAATTTACTAAAAGTAATATTACACAGGTATAAATTTTTATTATTATTTACTTTTTCTAAACACACCATTGTTATCTAATAAAGTTGGGTTTGAAAATAAAGTGCTTTATAATTAATACATATTATATAAAAGAAAAAAAATCAAAGTCATAAATTAAAAACCTCCTCTAAAGTTACTATTAGGTTGAGGCGCTTGGAATCCATAACTACTCACATAACCTGGAGGTGGATTGCTCATATTAGGTATTTGAACGGGCGGCTGCGACACAAAAGCTGGTTGATGCTGACTAGTAGGTTGGTGCTGCGTTACTTGACTATTATTACTATCTCCCCATCTGCTTGCTCTTTCACGACCCGGAGCAGTTCCATTGTTATTATTACTCATAATGCTGTTAACAGGATTAGTTCCTGTAAATCCACTACGACCTCCCTGATTTCCACTTGTATAGCTATCACGACTAGAACTATGACTTCCACCCAAGTAACCACCTCGACTTCCCCCTCTATATGTACCTCGGCCACCACTACTATAATTTCCACGACTACCACGGTCATGATTACCACGGCCTCGATTATTTTGTCCACCACGATCACGGCTACGATTGGTACGGTCCACTAAAACATTTAAGACATAATTATTATTCAAAGACCTCAAACTATTTAACGGAACATACTCTTTCCAAATACTCCAGCAGCAGCCATTTCTGCAAGTTCAAAAAGTTTTGGATTAACCACTTGTTTAGCTTCTTGTAAGACGGATATGAGATCTTTGGCTTGACGAGCATTGCTGGGGGTAACAAATGTGAATGCTGTTCCAGTACGGCTAGAACGACCAGTTCTACCAATACGATGTACATAATCCTCGGATGAATTTGGGTAATCAAAATTTATCACATATTTGACATCATCCACATCTAATTAAGGATAAAATATTCAATTATTAATATTTAACAAATCAAAATAAAATTACAGAAGATGGGTAATAAAGTGTATTTCATTAATAATAACAATTTTAAATTAATTTAATTTAAAATTTTACAATTTATAAAATTATTCATTATTCATATACATTTTTATGAGCATTCAGTTCTCTAAAATAATTATTCATATACAATAACATTAATAATTTAATAAAAAAAAATTTTAGAAACAATACATATTAACCTATGCAACGAGTTTTTCACAAATTACTAAAAAAATCAAAATACATTAAATTTGTTTAACGAATAAAAATTTACCAGTGACCCTGGTATACCATTTGCCTGTATTAAAATATGACTATGCCCGGATGAAATGCATATAATTTATTTTATTGGAAATACTTTGATTAGAGATTTCTTTTCAATGTGCTATTATTAAGAAGAAAGCATATGTTGGGTTTGTGGTCTTTAGGTCATGCTGTAAATGCAACAGCAGTAGATAGGTATTATTAAGAATCATTTATATTTTGTATGATTAAAAAGAGAAAAATATATCTTGTAACCTTAGTTATGTTGAAAACTTGTATTAAAAATTTTAATATTTGTATTACATGAAAGTAATTGTGTATCAATTAAAAGAAACATGTTTTCTAGTGATAGTTGGACTTAATTTGGCTTTTATATATACTCTGTAGCTTACTAAAATACACCGGTTCACACACTTTTTCTCTTTCCACTGGTACCCATGCTATTATGTGGGAGATATGCGCAGCCGGACGGAAACAGGCCGTCACTGATGTATTCTACTATGAGTTGGAGTAGTTTTAAATGCTTACAAAAAGAATTTATAAATAAAATCATTCAATTTTACTGTTAATCTAGTACCACTCAGTTGCTTGTTCCACACAAAAACTTAGACTTAAAGCAACATAATGGCACGTTTCACAAATACAATTTTTTTTTTAATCCAATTAATACACTACTTAAATATAAATTTAAAAAAAGAATGATTCCTAGATATATGAAGAACTAAAAAAATTAAAATGGATACAAATTAAATACCTCTATAAATGTTTCAAATTTTAAGTTAATGAACTTAAATTCCTTAATAATTGTATGTATACCCAACATTACTTTATTAAATGGTAGTACTAATACTGGGTCATTAGTTATGAATAAATGTAATAAAAATCATCGCTCCTCTCTAAAATATGTTATCAATTAAGCACATTTTTTATGAACATAAATAAAATGTTCCATGTAAAAGTTAAAAGTTCTTCATTATAGTTTGATTAACTTAACCTTAAAATAAGATTCTTCATAAATGTACCTACAGAATATAATTAAAACAAAATATGTATGTATAAATAGGATACAAAATTAAAATATATAATAATTAACTACTTAAAAATGAAATAATATGCTTCAACATTATTCAACTATGGTAATATAACAATAACTGTTATTAGAAATATGAGTATATTAGAACAAAATCACATAATTTAATAAGTATAATGTTATCCTGTAATACATTTTTAAATAATAATATATAAAATTACCAGACTGATTGACATAATATAAAATATTTCAGATGCCTTTATTTAACATGAAGGAGCATTATTTGCTGCATAATATTATACAATATTACAACATAAATTTGTATAATGATTATTATTTATTGATTAGTATTATAATATCATGTTTTAACTTCTAACTTCTTATGATGAGTCTTAACCGTTTCTAAAGGCCAAAATATACTTGCTTTTATAATTAAATAACATTATTATGAAATATAAGCACGTAATATTGCATCAATATATCTTTGATACTTTGAAAAATAATCTTGTGAATATTTAAATTTTATTCACTATATTAAATTTGTTTTCTTTAAAAGTACTCAGTGATGTTGAACTCTACTAGTTATACAAATAAAAAAATTATGCACTTCAAAAATATTTAATAGTAATTAAATACTTATGTTTTATAGTATTATTTAATAAACTACCAACTATTATGTTATTATTATATTTTGTAGCAATAATAAAATTTAAGTAAGCAGCATCCATAATACAATGGTCAATTTGTATATATTGTAATACTTGGTAAATCTTGTACAAATTCTGTAAGTCATATCCAAATAACAAATAATATATACATAGTATATTATTGAAGTGATTATAATTATTATATACACAAGATAATATGTAATATATTAATACCTTTTCATCAGATATAATATTTCTAACTAAGTTTTTTCATCTGAAATTATTTTCTAATAATTTATATAACTAGTGAATTATAAAAATATTAATGAAATGGTTCATACCCAGCTCTAACACTTTAAATATTTCCTATTATTTCAAAATTTTTTAAACTAATTTAATTTATTTTTATTTGGAAAACAAAGTTACCTACTATTAAATAACATAATATAGACTTAGACAATTTTTTATATAATATTTTATAAAATCAATGTTCAATTTAAAATTTAGAAATTAATGTTTGTAATTATATTTTTTAAGTGCAAACTATATAAGAAATATTTAATAATCTAAATAATAGTTTTGTTTACATAAAAATAGTGAAATGTCTAGTTGTTTATATAAAATTTGAGTCTTTATGGTTTTCTTACATTATTATTATTATTATTATTATAGTTACAAATACTTTTTGTTTGGTAAATTCATTCAATGTCGTGTTTAGCATTAATGAAATATTCCTGCTTCATATTTTATGAAGTATTTTCTAAGGTTAATGAACCTTAAGAGGCATGGTTGACAATTGTATATACAATGACCTGTTGTGTTACAAGGGAAGGGTAAAACAAGTACTGTGGTTTCCTATCACATTCTACCCTAGGGGACCAGTAAAAAACATTAAACTGAACCATTAATGGTGCTTGACAATCATAGTCAGGTTTAGTAACAGCTTATCCCACTCAATGACATCGTTCTACTAAATGTTGGTTTTTAAATTTCAATTAAATTAAAAATAAAAGTTGCTTTAACAAATGTATATTGTATGCTATTTATAAAAATATATAATGCTTATCTATGTTGCCTGGCACAAACATCATCATACAAAAGAACATGAATATTTTTCTAGAAGCTATAACATTTTTATTCTCTACTTAATATTTCAATTTTCAATGTAAGATGTTATTAAAATCAATTAGAACTTTGATATTCAACATTTATGAAATATAAAAACAAAAATATTATGATGTATATTTTTTGAACATCAAACATACTACAATATAACTAATATAAATATTGTTATAAATTTGTCCAAGAATTGATTAAGCTCATCAATATTAAAAGCTAAGAATAAAACTTTAAAAAAACGCCTACAAAATAAATATACATAATATAAAAATATATTGCTCCTTCACATTTTTATTTGAATTACTCCTCTACGCCTATCGAGAATGTCTCTTTCAACAGATATACAGTATATTTGCAGTAGAAATTTAGGCATTCGTTAGCGTGTATTCTACCGGTCATTTTAGGGTTTTAGTGTGTGAACTACCAGAAAAAAAATAAAATTTACGTAGGTAAAAAAAATGTATAATATTGAATAAAAAAAATTATTATTATAAAAATGATCATAGAAAATTAAAATATTTAAATTATAAAACACCTTTTATTATATCTTCCAAAAATAATAATTGTTATGAAATCTTTTACAGTACTATAGTGGAACTTAAATAATTCAATACAATTTTATTAAGATAAGGAATTTTTATACTGACCATGAACATTCATTGGGTTTTGTACAAGCCCCATTTAAAGGATTCACAAAATTTTCTGAATGATGA
Organism: Sitobion miscanthi; assembly: GCA_008086715.1. Taxonomy (NCBI): domain Eukaryota; kingdom Metazoa; phylum Arthropoda; class Insecta; order Hemiptera; family Aphididae; genus Sitobion; species Sitobion miscanthi. Next base: position 8,530,834 of record CM017797.1, read on the forward strand.
TCAGTTAAAAATCAAAAAGTTAATAGTTAAAAAAATATAGCCAATATCTTTTACACCGTTATATAGCTTTCATTCATCAGGTACTATAGTAGTATGCGGTAAAATATCTTAATTAAATGATTATTTTGGCCATGTAGATTAAAAGCTTAACGAATGCCCAAATTTAATTATCTGAAAAACCTTTTAGTTAGGTATCTTAAAGTATAATACATTATTTATTAATAATTATAAATATGTAGTAAACTTAGGTAGTCAATAAACATCAAAATCAATTAAGTTTCAGATAATTAAGATTCTACTGCACTAAAATTAGCCTAATTAAGGTCAATTGGTATAACATAGCCTCCTTATTAAGTTTTGGGCTGATGTAATTACTGATCAAATGATTGAGAATTTAAGCGGATCAGAACCGATCAATTTTAAATGAGCTTGAAATCACTACAGAATAACTTGAATCCGCTTACATATTCACATTTCATTTTTGACCAGATTTATATAACCACACAAACAGCGCGATTAAAACACCAGCCCTACACATTGTATGTGTATAGTTCTTTCTTGATTTGGTCATCAAGAATTAAAAAAAAAAAGAAAAAAGAAAAATAGGCTATATTATATTACGTGCCTTGAAAATCATCCGACGTGCTCTCTGTTTTCTTTGACATTAACCCGACCGGCTGAGCGAGTAGATACAAGACCATCGAAGGCATCAATACAATAACAACCAGTCTGGAATCTGGGTTCCACGGTCTGATTTGCTTTCTTTACCGCAACTTACCCAAACCACGAGCAGCTACGTCAGTTGCCACCAGAATATTTGCTTGGCCAGAACGAAATTGATTCAACGTGTGATCGCGTTCATTTTGAGACTTATTACCATGTATTCCAATGGACCTCCATCTTGAGATTTCATAATGATTAACATAATTAACATAATATTACTTATTAATTTATTATACATAATATCATTTATACAAGGCGAATATTTGAAACATAACACACTCATTGTTTCAGTTGATTGTTGTAATTATTAGGTACCATAATGAACTATTATTTTTAGAAATACCAATAAATGTATTGAATATTCATATATTTTGGATACAAATATAAAAATACACCAGTTGTAATAAATGCACCAATTCTTAAAATACAAACAATGATAAATAAGCCACGATTGTTGTGACAGCATTTTCACTATATTCAGAGGTTCTACATTTAGGAGTAGATAATATTATGCTATATATTAAGGTTTGTTTGTGCAAATTTTAGATATCATTCGATTGTGCTGATAGGTTAGGGAATACATAATAGACTACTGGCAACAAGTGGAATGAATCCTTTAAAGGAACTTGGAAGAGAAGATTGCATCCGAACATCAACAAAAGATGGTTGCAATCTCTCAACACTATACTTTGTCCAACAAGATGCGCACTCACTCACGCATCAAAATGAACGCGCTCCGTCAAAGGCCTAAATTCTCCTACCACGGGTTATCTGAATATAATATATACAACGGTGCCACTGCCACTGACAAGTGGCGCTCACGCTAGTTAAGTGGTAATAATTCGAGCAATTATCATATTAGGCTCTTTCGTCAAATGGAGTATAACATCTATTGCATACAATTGTTAACTAGACACTGGTGCTTCAGCACTATCTTCATAAAATGGGAAAGGCTAGCTGACACAGTTAAAACTACAAAACACTGTTACAGTGAAAAAAAAATGATGTTAAGAACATTTTTAGTCCAAATGGCCCAAATTGAGATCTCATTAACAACGGGGAAGCAACTAGTTGGCAATCAAAGTTAAAATTTAGGCATCAGGATAGCCTTCATCAACAAGGATGTGACAAATAACAATGCATATACTGGAGGGAGAATCAAACAAGTAATCTAAAGTAGCGGACTATGAATGCCAGCCTGAAAAGAGTATAATAGATGATAATACAAAGACATTTCAACTGACCCTTTTTAGGGAATACAAAAATTACAATAATTAATATTTCTATATTAGTGGATTTTATAGAAACGGGTGTATATTCAATATGTTATTGTTTAATAACAATGGTGAGCGGAACATTAATAACCTTGGTCTAGTACTTAGTCATTAGTTTGAAAAAAAAGGAGTGCTCATGGAATTAGTGCAGATGTTATTCAATAATTATTCATCAAATAAAGAGATTACATTTTTATTTTTTACTTATGATACTGCTTTTCACTTAAGTGGGAAAATTTTACTAACTGGTCGTGACTCACTTATGGTTGGCTGTATTTAAGTGCCAGAAATCATTATTTTACTATTGGCATATTTAAAATTTGTCATTAGTCAATTGGCAAAAATTGAGTGTTTTAAGTTAAATAATATTACCAAGTAGATATTCTTAGGAAATATAAATATTTTACCCATTCCGATTTACTAATTTCACAATATTATCAACAGAACGTTTAGTTTCTACAAAAATGATAGTTTTGTTATCTGGTTGAGAAAATATGTCTGTTAGCAAAGCATATAGTCTGAAAAAAATGAAAATGAAATTATTTTCAAATAATTTTTTATAATTCTTATACAACTTACTTTTGTTCTTTTTCATAATCATCACACACATCGACTACTTGCGAGATATTATGATTGGCAGACAAATTTAAAGATCCAACATTCACTTGTATGTAATCATCCAAAAACTCTTCAGCTAAATTTTTAACTTCAGGGGGCCATGTTGCTGACCACATCAAAACTTGACGATCCGGCTGTTAAAAATATTGGTTTATATAATTGTATTATAAGATGTATATACAAATTAAAGTTAAATATTTTTACCCTGATCTGTTCAATAATTTTACGTATTTGAGGCTCAAATCCCATATCCAACATACGATCAGCTTCATCTAGTACTAAATATGTGCATCGTTTTAAATTAGTTGTATTCCTTTCCAAGAAGTCAATAAGTCTTCCAGGTGTTGCAATTACAATTTCTACACCCCGTTCTAAATCATCAACTTGAGGACCTTTGGGAGCACCACCAAATACACAAGTGTTTCTAACAAATGTAGAGGTGCCGAACGAAACCGCTACTTGTTGAATTTGCTGAGCAAGCTCACGAGTAGGTGCTAATACTAAAACTATGGGGCCATCATAACGTAAGAGACGAGGCTGATGATTGATGTGTAATATTGCCGGCAACATATACTAAAAATATTAACAGGAACAATAATTACTATATATTAACCATTTTTTAATTTTATTATTTTTCAATATGTCAGAATTTTCAATTTTAAAAATAAGAAGAAAATAAAGTTAGGTTGACATCATTACTTACAATACAGTAATTAACTAACTTTGCTTATTTTAAATTGCAATTCATTCAAATAAATCAGTATGTTTTATAGCAATTTAAAATAAAACAACTAATTTTATTCCAAAAAATAAATACAACTATAAAAATAAAATTATTAAAGAAATATACATTTAGAAAAATAATTAGTTTTCAACTTACAGCAAGAGTTTTTCCAGAACCTGTTTGAGCTATTCCAACCATGTTTCGTCCACTCAACGCAATTGGCCAACTAACTGCTTGAATGGGAGTTGGATTGTTGAATCCTTGTTTTCTAATTTTTATATAAATATATATTATTCATAATATTCTTAATAGCTTATTACCAAAGTACTTACTTTACTTCATTAAATACATAGTCTGGAAGAATGACTTCGTTGAAATTCATTATAGGATCTGGGATTTCACTACCAACATACGAAATTTCTTTTTCCCTAACATAATTTTCCACTTCTAGCCTAGGACTAAATATGAATAAATTTTAGAAATAGAATAAACTTCATATTTTTAAAATATAAATATTGAAAACATACCGATTTAAAACTAATGAATGAGGCGTATAAAAATTTTTTTGGAAAGGTTGAAGTGTTTCATTTTCCCATTTAGGTTTACGAAGAGCCCCGCCAGGTTGCTTACTCTTTAAACTATTAAAACTATTTCCTCCACCTGGCCCACCTCGTCTGTATCCATCACTATCTCCACCGCCACGGCTACCAAAACTTGAGCCACGGCTGCTATAACTTTCGCTTCTATTCATACTGCTGCTACCTCTTGGTGCTCCTCGACTACCACCACCATAACTCGCTCGCCTCATTGAACTGCCGATAAATTGGGTATCAGCTATCTGTGATAAGATTTCTTTATCCTGGATACCACAATTTTCTAGGTCTATTAAATCAAATAAATAATTATTTTAGGGCACATTTTGTTTACAATTTTGGCAGAACTTAATATATAGTTACAATTATCACACATGAAATCATGAAACTTAAATATAAAAGTTACATATATAATAAATAAAATAGTATTTAAAATTTTGAACTGTAGACTTTAAAATAGGTAAGAGAAAATACTAAAATAATAACTAAACAATTAAGTTTAATTTGTTTATTCATCAAATAGGTAGAACAATCTAGTAGGATTTATCACTTTCAAAAAAATACTAAATGCAAATGTTTGCTTTACGTTACACCATACCCTTTACTAACTTTACTATAACGATTTAAATTATTGCCCACTAACCATTAAAAATGTATATTTTATAAACATATTATTAATGATTTATAAAAAAAAAAAAAATATATATTTTTACTAGAAAATTAATATTATATACAATTTTAATGTATGCTTTACATCTAAAATATTAGTTCATATGGAAGTGATGGAATAAGTACATTTACAAATTAGATACCTCCAAAATATCTATACCTTCCTAATAAGTCGGGTTTTTTTTTTATCAAATATAATTTGTACAGTGAACTTTTAATTATCCTTGGTTCTCTACAGTACTAAAAATAATGTTTATGTACAATATATGTTTTTGTGAAAAATAAATGTAAATGTTATAAATATTTTATGAATGTTTAAATAAAAATACAATTTGTACTTATCTAAATTTCTTAAAATACGATAAATTTGTTTTAATAATAGAATTTTTGTTTTAATTTGTATTTTGTGGATTAACCGCGGAATTTGATTTTGTAGTTTCTGTGCTACCATATTCCATAGATAATCGAGTTTACTGTACAAAGCTGATATATACATAACATAACCATACGTCCTCGCTAATGAAACATGCTTTCCCCAAATAACTAAAAAATGTCCCGCTTTGAAAAAAAATACAATCTGCATTTTATCAAAAAAGATTTGTGCTATAAATCTCCATCGGTAAAAGTTATAGAATAATAATTAAATATGTGATAGTAGCCGCTGCTTTGACCACTCTCGTATATAGGTAATATAATATTATATACTATTTAGGTATACAATCACCGATAATATAGCAGTTGAAAATTGTTGGGTGAAACTACTTTAAACTTCTATGTTATTGAGCTTAAGCACGCAAATATTCACATAAATGTAGAGTAAGTACATTTTCGTCTGTCAGGCTACCTGACATTTTAAAGCAGATTTACTCATTCGAAAAAAATATAGAAAACCAACCAACCAAACAGCTCAAGATTTATTCTATTTTAATTTTCTAGTTTTAAATAAATAAACATTGATCATAAAATTTTACTAATTTGGAATAATTTGTTTTATGTTCTTCCGCGTTTTACTAAGTACATTATTTTTACTATTCTCATTTTACACAAACAATAATAAGAAAATTATAAATATGTTAGTGTTTTTCCAATTAAAATCAAAAATATATAATATACAGCAAATAGTATTTAGGTACAGAGTTGAGTGATTTATGGCTGAGTAAATTATTACTCAAAGTAAAACATACCAAATCGCAAATTTATATTTATATTTTATAATTTACATTAAAAAATTGTAATTGTACTTTATCTTCATAAAATATTATACTAGGTAGTTTAGTTTACTTGAGAAATTTTAATATTTTGCAGTATATTTTATAAATTTATAATTGGTAATGTTAAATGTAGTATGCCGAAGATAATATAATTCATACCTAATTAAATATCAATTGGTTTTGATTTTGACCCCACCCAAAATAACGGTATATGCATAAACACAAAATTAAAATACTATTTAAAAACAAAAATTATAAAATAATTGAAGCAGATATTTATTTTTATTGTAAAAACTAACAAAATGATTATAATTAAAAATGATTGTTAGATTTTGCTAGTTAAAAATAGTAAAATGTCCATATGTAGTAAATTTGTTTACTATGTTCACCTCATTATTGGGTATTTATATATTCATACAGTCTTTAAATATTTCTATACACACAAATACCGTAGGCAACTACTTATTTGACTAGTTACACTGCCTTACACAATTTTATAGGAGGATCATGACATTAATACTTAATGATGGACTGACAAATAATGGATAAAAACGTATATACTTACGTGTGGATATCTTTTATGCGAAACTATTTAAACGAGTATATAAAATTTAACAACACACGGTAAATTAAATATTTAATATGAATATATGATAGGTATGATACCTATGTAAGATTGTCAAAAGCAAAACGATCGAAAAGCTCAAAAGCCATTCAAGCTTGTAGCACAACAAAAACTGTATCCGTTCGGCGTTCGTACTTCGTTGCTCTGTTGCTGTTGCACTAAAAAGAAAATTATCAATTATTTCGACAAATGGAAAAAAAAATTTCGAATGACGCCAACTACAACAGACTATTACACATATTATATTATTTGGTAAACACTGTTTACGTAAATGTTGTATAGAAACTCCCTGGATTATGAAACGCGTGACCAACATCGACATAATAATATCATTATCATCATTCGCGCTTTTTTGGCTTTTAAGTTGTGCCTATTCTCTATTTCAAGCTTTACAGTTTTCATAACTCGAACTAAGATATGAATAAGATACATCTTAATTCGTAATGCAGAATAAATAAGCTGTAGTTAATTAAAACTGTGCATAATCAGTGGCGGATTTAAGACTTTTAAGTATTTAACGGAGCGATTGAGCAAATGGGTACTGACTGAGTTCTTGCCAGCGTGAGACCCTGGACTAGGTTACTCACAATTTTTTTTATAACTATCTAAATCAAAACGGAATATTATTCGATTTAATTGATTCTAAGATATATGTGTTATGTGTGCATCAATTGTGAATTACCACAAACAAATAATTATAATGACTACGCGTAGGTACTCAGTTATGAAGTACCTAACTCAAGTATGGAAAATGTATACGCATAATATTTATTTATATTTTATAGTAGATAAATGTACTTTGCTAGTGTAAAATGTTTAAAAAAATTGTACCACCTATTTGATTTAATTAATTCTATTTAGTTATGTGTTGAGTAATTATTTACATATATGTTTTTAATTAGGTACTTTGTACGCGTTGAATTTGTAATTTTTATTTTATTTGAAAATAATTAATAAATTATTTATTTTGAGAACGATGTTCAATTCAAAATCAGTAATTTTTATGGAACACAATTTGTTGTCTTGTATTTGTTTTTCATATGCCATATTTCTATTAATTTTAATATTGATATAATATGTGTAATCAAAGACATTAAACCAATACGAATCTAAGAAAAAAATCTCCAAAGCTATATCTATAACTGTTGGATACAGCTGTCAAAAATTATTATTAATAATAATAAAAAAATATAAATAGGTATAGGTAGGTATACATATTATATTATATGATATTGCTATATAAATATAAATAGTAATAATAGTACAGAAGTGTACAACCAGGATTTTTTCAAGGGAGGTGTCCGCGAGTAGCGTATACAGTAGCTCCCTAAATTTCAGATGACACTATTATTTAATATTCATTGAAAAGTGTATACCCCTTTATATTAAAAAATGCATATTATATTGGATCTAGATAGTACCTATTTATTACACATGGACAATTTTTGCAAATTACGAGTATAAATGTTGTAAGCCTAATAATAATTTATAATTATTTACTAAAATTTTGAAATTAACATAACGTCCGTAGTCCCCATATCTTCCAAAACCTAGACTCATTATTATTTCAACTATTAACCTTATTATAATATTATACTTTTTATACTATTTACGTTATTATAGTAGACGAAGTTAAATATTATGAACTCAAGACTCAAAACTACACTTTCGAATTTTGATTCTGACATGTTAATATTTACAGAATATGATCAGCTAAATAATTAATAGTAGATAAAGGTGGTTTTCACAAAAAATCTCAAAAATTGGAAAATATGACAATTAAGTATAATTATTAAAAATTCCAAAAAATCAGATTTTAAACAACTACATTATTGAAGAAACATGGTGGATCATGCTTGCCGAATCACCCAGTGGCCAGTATACACAAGTTATTCATATGGAATTGAAAAAAAAAGTTAACGATTTTTGTTAATATGATGGTATACCTAAAATATTCAAAAAATAGTATTCACAAAACTTAAAATGACTTCTATGCACCTATGGCTATAGCCCTATAAGGTATATCATTAAACACAAAAATACATTGATCTTTTCGAAATACATATTTAGATTAATATCAATTACATTTAAGCTATATTACCTATTAGCTATCAGATAAATTATATATTTATATCACAAACCTATTTAGCGGTTTTACGATAAATCGGTATTTATTCAAAACTCAGCAAAATTAATAATCATGATAAATTATCTAAATAACATATTGTAATGTAGGTACACCTACTAAATTATAGTAATGATTATTATGATAATAAATAAATTCTATATTTTCTTCAAAAATTAATTCAATCTACTATTTGCTACTATACACAGGTATAAAAAATATTTTTATCAGAAAAGGAAACAAAAACAAAAAAGTTATCGTATGTACTTTTATGCACTAAAATGTGTCAAAATATGACATGCAGGTCGAAAGATAATTTTAGATATTTTGATAAATTTTGTCAACATTTGATCTTTAAAGTTTAAATAAGTACTCATAAAAAAAAATCTTAATTATTGATCTATAATATTTATCAACTGCTATTATAACAACGGATAAGGAACCTTGCATTCAATTTTTGACACAATGAATACAATTTTATTGATATTAATAGAAAAAAAAAATTTAAATAATTGAAAATGTCCGTAAACAAATCAAAAGGAGTCAAAATATTTTGAAAATTTTATCAAATACAGGAATTTGTAAAATAAACATATTATGGTGTATATTTCAAGTATCTGCAACTATTCGTTTTTTAATTACAACAAAATAAGAAAATCAATAAAAAATTAAAATTTTAAAAAATAGACATCATTGTAAAACCAACATCCATTGCAATACCCAGAATCTAAAATAATAATTATGAAAAAAATACACATCATTGTAAAATCAATACATTCATCTCATCGCTCCGCTCAAAAACTAAAATTTTATAATTTTAAAATGTTGCATTTTAGTGGTTACCTGCAGCTGGATAGTATTATTTTAAATTTTTTGCCGTGATTCTCTTCCTTCACGATAATATGTTCTGTGGTTTAGAAGATACTCCATTAATGTGATAATTCTTATCAGGTTATTTGTTTATTTTATGTTTCAATCGAAAATACTGTAGTTCTTTAATGTTATTTAATTTAAATGTATGTATTTTATTTTTAATTGATATAACTTAATCCTAAAAAGTAATTGTCCATTACAAACTGAAATCATGGGGAGACGTTCGATAAATACCACTAAAAGTGGGAAATATATGAATCCCACGGATCAAGCGAGTAAGTACTATACATATTCTATTTAGCATGATTAATTGTCAAATATATAACATGTTAAAACATATTTTGTACAATCTAATAGGGAAGGAAGCCAGGAAAAAAGAATTAAAAAAAAATAAAAAACAGCGTATGATTGTTAGAACTGCTGTACTGAAAGGAAAAGATCCATTACAAATACTTGCTGAAATGGAAAAAATTGATCAAATGGGTAATGTAAAATTAAGTTATACATAACACATTAATGCGAATAAATGCATAATACAATCACGCTATTATTGAAATAATGTGATCAATAATCAATGATACATTACATGTTTATATAGTACCTATAGGGACGGCGCTAGGATTTGCGGGGCCCTGGTCTAAATAAATAACAGCCTATGTGTGGTCTTCGAATACTAAAGAGTAAAGGTACACAAAAACTTTTTCTCTTTGCTCCACTTGAAAATTTGATTACATATCCAAACTAACTAGGTACTTACTAACTTACTAAACCAATTTTATCAAATATCAACCATAATTTTATACATAAATACATAATATGTTATATTTTAATAAATTATTATAAAATTATTTTATAATATGTACAAACTCATGCATAATAATAAAAATATAATACAAGTTAAAAAAAATTAAAAAATGTAATTAATATGACAGAAAGAACAATATTAACAAATAATAAAAATTATTGATTACATTAGTGAATTTTATAAAATTAATACATATTTTTATAACATTACTTTTCTTGATTTTTTTTACAGTAAATTGATTTATAATATCATCATAATCTAGAGATTCAGAAATATTTTTTTCTATTGAAATTACTGAAAGACCAGAAAGGTTTTCTTGACTTAATTTGTTCCTCAAATATGTTTTAATTAATTGACTCAAATGCTCAAAAGACAAATACACACGCAGCACACTAGTGTCACTAGTGGTCATACTTGTCTCTACTCTGTGCTGGTGGTGTAATATACAGTATAATATTGATTATCGTAAAAAACTGAAATATTCATAAAAGTATTAAAAATAGTACCTTATATGTTATAACTTATAAGTAACAACATAATAAAACCCGTACCATCGGACAGACTTTCCAGGCACCACCACCACCAATAAGGCCGTTACAACTAATGTCTAAAAATAGCCATCCCGCAACCGATTCATGGTATAAAGAATTATATTCAACAATAAACTTGCCCCCCTCGCGTCGTCCCTGAGTACCTATTTCATATTATATTATTATAGTTATAACATTTTATAATAAATTTAAACTTAATATGACTATATTTATTTGAATTAACTTTAAGTCAATGATATTTTATAAGATTTTGATTAATGTATGACACTATGACAGTATTATTAAATAAGCAGATATCTTAAAACGGTTGAGTTTTAATGGATAACTGTAAATGTAAGAGTATTCAGATTTACTTGATCGTAGTATATTTTGAATAATTATTATTGGTTTGAGTTATTTTACCAAGTATTTTAATTTTACAGGCCAAACAAATCGTTAATTTTTAAATATTAAATCTTTCAAGTTATTTTGTGTATAGATAACAGTATATATCACAAAAAAAAAATGTAGATGAAAGTTAATAAAGAGAATCGATCAATGAAGTGTAAACAAAAGTGTAACAATTGATTTATTAATGATTATAGACTATAGTAAATGCTAATTTTCTGTTAATTAATATATTTACTTTGAAAAAGTTGTCTAATTAAAGCTGATACTAAAAAAAAAAACAAATTTATAACATAACATTTAATTTTGTATATAGAATACAATGTTGTTCAGCCATCTCCTCTTAATGAAAAAGTATTAAGAGAAAAAAGAAGAAAACTTAAAGAAACATTTGATCGAGTTATGAAAATGTATGTAAGTACCACAACCTATCCTAACAGAATATTTTTATTATAAAAGTTTTCAGTATTTTGATTTAAATTTTGATTTTATTTATTTATTATATAAGATTTTCAGATACTAAATATTAATTATTTTTAGGTAAAAGATGAACTTGATAAATATCATGAAATCAAACGAGCAGAATCGGAATACGAGAAACGTCGTTTCAAGCTAATATCATATTTTGATGCAGTAAAAACAGCTCAACAAGTATCAGTTGATGAAATTCCACTACCTGTTATGACATCAAATATTCCATTACCTGCTTCAGATACAGGATATAATTCTAATGAATTACCATTAGGAATATTGAAAAAGCCCCCATTATACACGTTAGTAATTACCTATTTATATTAATACTGTGTTTTTGTATTAAAACTTACAAGCTAAATATTGTAATTTTTAGTAGTCCACCAATGTCACCAATATCAGGTACTAAAAAACGACCACCGGGTGTACCCCCTGGTGTACCACCCATATTAACAGACGAAGAAAAGGATGATGATGATTATGAAGATGATTCAAGTGATGGAGAAACTGGTTAGTTGATGATATAATTAAATTTATTTTTATTTTTAGTATCATATTTTATTTTATTTTTCTACTTAGCTCCAAAACGTTCCCGCACATTAAGATTTGCTGAACCAGAGGATTCCGGTAAAGAAAATAAAACCACTGATGATATAGAGATGTTCATGAGAGAGGTAAGGAGTAACAAGATAGTAGCTACTAAATACATTTTATGTAACCTTTACTAGTTCAAACAATTTAACTTATTTATAGATTGATGAAGTTCAAAAGAGGAGTTCAACAGGAAAACATGAAGACTCTAATGAAATTCCTTTACCATTACCTGCTCCATCAGGACGCTTACCTCCAGGATTACCACCAAGTATGATAAATATGCAATGTTAAATTATTTAATTAAAACTCAATATTTAACTGTTTTCTAAAATAATTATTTATAAAGGTTTACCAGTGGGTGTTCCTCCTCCTATGCCATATCGTGGACCTGCTGGTAGAATGCCTCCAGGTCCACCTCCTGGTCGACCACCAATGTTACCTCCTGGACCTCCACCTGGTTTACCACCACGTATGCATGTCCGATTACCCCCTGGACCCCCTCCTGGAATGCCGCCAAGAATGATGAGATATAACTCTGGTATGCATAACAATATGAATACAGCTGCAGCAGCTACCGCTGCCACTGCTGCTGTAACACCAAATATTGTGAGTGCGGAACCACAACTTATTAATCGCGATGAAGCTCAACACAATACTGGGTCTACAATTGAAGCAAAACCAAAAATGAGGTATATTTAAAATTGTATATTTATTCTATAATATCTCATTTATGCTGTAAATTATATTTTTCAAAATAGAAATCTCGCTGCTGATATCACACGATTCTTGCCTACATCCATCCGAGTAAAAAGAGATGATGGTAGACCAAACAAGCGAGATAATGCATGGGAACAACATAAAGCTGCAGAATATAAATCTAATATTGCTGCCAGTAACCAACAAGCTGGGCAACAAACTAAAGATGATGCATACATGCAATTTATGCAAGAAATGGAAGGGCTTCTTTGAAGTTGTTCATATTATTATATTTTTTTTTTATTTACAAAATTATAAAACTAGTACATTTTTATACTTAGATATTCATTTATTTCAGTTCAATACTTTTCCAATTAAATTCTTTAAAACAAAAATGCATATTACTGTTACTTAGAAGACCAAGAATTTGAATACAATATTAACTATTTGTTGTTCTAAGCATAACTAAAAAGTCTTCAAAATAATTTTTTTTATAAGAAATTAATTTGTTTTGATCATAGCAAAATTGAGAACTTAACTACTACTATATTAATATATTTTTTTCTTACTATTTATTTTAATAAAATGTGTAATAGGGTTAATCTTATATAGTTTTGTGTTTTCACTATTTCTAAAATAATATTTTTAAAAAAAAAATTCAAATGTGTCAGTATGTGAAATTTTTAATTTTTCAAATTGACATGGTTAGCATATTATGATAATATTGATAAATATTAAATAACATTTAAGGATCTCAAAAGGAAAAATGAAAAAGTTTTATTAAAAAAATGAATTATTTTATAGATTTTTTTAGTTGTAATTAGAATAACGTATATATATAAATAGCCTTGTAAACATTTCAAATCATAGAAATAATAAAAATGTAAAATTTTTAAATAAAACTGTACTAAACTTATTAATGGTGAGAATGTAATCTTTAAATTCAATGTTAATATAAAACCAAAACCAAAATCAATTAAATTTGGCTTAAAACCATGTATGAAAAAATGATTTCTCAAAAAGTTTTGAATAGGAAAATGTTCAATGATTGATAAGATATTAAGATCAAGTTAGGTTTTTATACTAAAAAGTTAAAGGACCAACTTTCTAACCAAGAATAAATTCACTGAGTATTCCTGAATAATTGGTTGTCATTGATATGAATACTTTATTATTAGTATTATATTATTTTGTTAATTTTATTTGTACTATTTTATAATAGTTTACTAAAAGTAGGATATAATTATTTAATTAAATTATGTCACACATGTCAATTAAATATTGTTTATTTCATACATTAATAATATAACCAACAATTATACAGGGGTGAATCACCAAACATGCAGAACCCAATTTTTTTGTTTAATAATGAATTTATTAAATAAGTCATAATTTTCAGAAAAATTATAGTAACAAAATTTTTAGTAGAAAAGTGTAATTCTCATTTGAACAACAGAAGTTGTTTTTAAATCCACAGGATATTTCTTAAAATTCTAAAAATCAGATGTTTAATAAATGCATTATTGAAGAAAAAAAAGTAGAAGCAGCTTGGTGAATCACTCTTTATAGTATATAACAACATGTTAGTATACAATTTGTTGAAAATAGGCTGTAGGTACTGATTGAAAGGATTTATCATCTGCTTTTCTGCATCATATTTTGATAATTGGAAACTTATCAATTTCTATAAAAACATAAAAAAATATTATTAATTTTAATACATAACATAAAACTATTGATAACATATTTACCTGTTTTTTACACTAATTGAAAAAATGTCTCAATTCCATACATGTTTTTAGAATTTTTCAAAAGCTTCTTTACATTATTTCCACGTTTATCAAATATAAAAATCTCCAAAACCATCCAATGGGCTAACTGTACCGTTACAACCGTAACCCCTCACAATAGCTGAGACCATAGATGCCGGGCTCTAGACCAATAAAAAAAAAATCTCCAAAGCCAATACCTGTAACAAATGAAAATAAATACTGAATTATATAAATTAAAAACGTAATTAACTGTCAAATTAATTTTCATAGATTATGAAGTCTTTAAATAGACGACCTATACTCTATTCAGAATAAGAGCGGTACCGGGGAACGACAAGTTTTCGTTGGGCACCGGTGAGATGCTTCTCCCACCAAGTCAACCAACCGGTTTGACATTCGGAATGAAGCCATGCTTGGTACCTCTGTTATTCTGAAAAGAGTATAAGATTTGTATGTTCAAACTCTAAACTAAGAATGTAATAGTAAAATTTATATTTATCTAAATAAATAAAATATAATGAGCAATAACTACTACCTAGCTATTACTTAATACCTAAATTTTAATTATTTTTTTTGTTAGAAGAAATCATATGAATCTTGAAAACATATGCTATGAATATTTTTACACTGTATTAATGTATTCTAATACTATAATTATGAATAATGATTGTTTTATTGTTTTATAAATATTGTCAGAACTAAAATACCAACTTTAAGTCTGCAAATAACTTGTATAGTATTTGCTTTTTAAAACTCCATAACAATAAAAAAATATTTTATTTTATTTAGTTTACTTTAATAGTTATCAACAGGTATGTTCTTGTGCATAATTGTCTGATATTATATTAGCATCAGGTTTAGTCTCTTATCGACACATATATTTACTATTCATTTATGTTTACAGAAATTACATAGATCACAATAATTCAATAAAAAATGTTAAATATAATAGTTTCTTTTAATAGTTAGTAATTGAAGGGTTCAGTGCAACAACCAGACAAGTCCACTTTTATAAATTGTTCAGGAGAAGCAAAACAAAATTCTTTATCTCATTCACCTTTAAGGGCAGGAAATAATTCTTTTTAAGATATCTTTGGAAATTAATAATTAGTAATCAGTGGTGCATCTAGGGCTTAGCCCCCCTGACTAATATTTAGCGCCCCCTCTCAAAAAAAAAATAAACCTTATTGATAGTTATATGCCCTTTACGGGTTATTTTAAATAAATATTTTTGTAAGGTGGGCTCAAGCCCGTCGCAGAATTTTTACCCTAGTTGCGCCTATATATATACTCTGTTCAGTTTAACTTGACCCACCTTCCCATATATACATATTTAGACCCCCTCGGTCGATTCCAAGTTCTCTGTGATTGATCACCGTTAGTCGACAATTGAAGTTACTCCTCACTTTCAAAGGCTGCCGCAGTATATTGTGGGGAGGGGGACCTGTGCAACGGTGATCGTTTTACGTTGGCTAAGTGGATAAATATATACTGAACAGAGTATAGAAGCAAACAAATATTATGATAATTTGTAAATACTGAATAGCCTTCAATAGACTGCATAGCATTTCAATTAGAAAATAAATATTAAATTAATAAAAACTTACCTACATTTCTCAGTTAATAAGATGAATGTATATTGGTTCCATAATTATTCATGACATCAAATTCATTATTTTTACTTGGTGCGCCTAAAGGTGTTATATTCGGTTCCTAAAAATATAATTATATTAATTAATATATGCATATATAATAAGCATCAGCGTGCGCAGATATAATTGGCATGGTAGTCTTAGATAATATAAGAATTCACGTCTAAATTTAAATTCTGATCGAACAGTCATTCAACATTTCAGGAGGGACCAAAGAGAAACATTTAATATTAATTACAAATTTAAAATTATAAATTATGATACTACACTATACTAGTAACTAGTAGGATTACTCTACTCAAAAGAATGTGTCCTGTACCAAGGAAAAAGGATATGTAAGATAAACTAACACCTAATATTTATTACCCATATTAACGATAATCATTCAAATAACAAGAAAAATTTACTGCTGCTAAGAAGACAAGACTCTAGAGCCTGCTTTAACTACCTCATACGCACGCTTTTGCCACTAAGTAATAAATAAAAACCATAGTTTACCTTATCAATCATTTCTGGAAATATAGTACTTAAATTGAAGTTTGTTAAAGTGTTCACATTGCTACTGCTGTTATAATAGTTATTTGTGTTCTGGGTAAAATGTTGAACTGGTTTATTGTAACTTGAACTTGTCATGCTAAATGTTGTAGGTAGAGGTATATAATTTGAAATGTTATGCTTCGTAGTTGTCGGAGGAGTATAGAAATTAGATGGAATTTGATATGAAGATGGCTGTTTGTCTAAATCATTTCTATTTTCATATAGATAATTACTATTGGGTTGATTATAATAATTGCCAAAATTTTCATTGTTATTATAACTTGGTTTTTGGCTTGTTCTATAACAGGTAGTTTGTTTATTAGATACATTTTGATTTTTTGAACCTGATTTTATAATAGAACCATGTTTTTGTTGATGCCTAATTAAAGATTCAGCACTGTGATTTGTTGATCTACTAGAATCGTGTGAATATTTTGATCGTACCCAAGATTGATCTTGTTCAAAGGTATTAATCTCAGGGTAATATTGTTTAGTTTGATTTTGATAGTAATCTTTATCTGTTTTCTGATTTTGGTACACACAACAATAATCCTTAGCACAATTTCTACCTTTTCGTTTATCATTTGACTTGGGTTGTTCTACTAATTGACTGACGGATAGGAAATTTGAATTAACAGAACGAGATTTATAATTGAGCATATTTTGCTCACTACTTGTAACAGGGATTGTATTGTCACTTTTTTTGTTGCATTCATAAACTCTTTGATCAAATGGAGTATTAGAACCTGTATTAATATTCAGAGCTAAATCTCCTACTAGAGTCGGTAATGTTGAAGGCATATTAGTATCCAAATGAGGTAATAAAGGGATAGTTTTAGATGGCGACCATGAATATGTTTGTTTAGGTTCAGGCTGTAAATCAAATGACATATCAAAGTTGTTTTTCTTTTGATAGCTATAGTCATCTTTTTTTGCATAAGAATTTTGACAGCCTTTATCTGTCATCCAGTTAACTGGAACACTCTTTTCATTTTGTTTCTTTTTCTGCTTTGGTTTATGTGGCCAAATTTCTTGATAATTTTCAGTATCAATATATGTAGTTGTATTAGTTGAATTTACTGTATTTAGGTCATATGGTACTACATAAGGAACATTGTTTACAAATGCTGTAGATGTAGATTTATCAGTCTTTTTGATATTTTTATTAAGATTTTTATCAAACGAATTATAACTAGTATACCGCCAAAGATCGGAATTTGATTGAGTGGTTCTATAATAAGAAGAAATATCATTATAAGATGTCTTATGGTAAGTGGAAGCAGTTGGTTGAGGTGGAGGTATTGGTTTTAATTTTTTAACCTCTTTATAACCATAGTGTTGATCATTCTTTTTGCTAATGTCTATATATCCATCATTATAGAATGGTTTGATATTAAAACCAAATTGATCTTTCATTTTATCTTTATTTTGATCCTTTTCACAATCATCATCATTTTTCTGGAATAATTCTGTAGCTGGAGATTCCAAGTTACCAATTTGCAATATTGTTGTGGGTGTAGCTGAATGCATTTCAGCTTGTTCAGATTCATTTAATATATTAGTGTTTTTTGAAGTTGAAACCAGGGGAAATGAAAGAAGAAAAGCTTCTGTCGGAGACATAGAGTCTGCGTGATGTCCTCCAACTGGCCCCTGAAGAGAACTAAACAAATCTGTAGAAAAATCTGTATTTGGTATTGGTAACCGTATGTCATCAAAACAAGAGATAATGTTTTTTGCTGTTTCTATAGATTTTCTTTGATTTTCTTCCGTTAATATACTTAATGGATTAATAATAGTAGATGTAGTTTGAGCCGTTGATAAACACTCAGGCGGATTAGTTATTTTATTATTATCTGTTTCAATGGATTTTAATGTATTTTTATTTCCATCACAAATCGTCATATTTGTTACAATTTCCTCTCTTTCAATAGATTTTTCATTTTTATCTTGATTAATGTCCTTCACTATAGCTTCAATTGTGTGACTTGTTGTTGTACCTCTATTATCATTTGATTTTACTGGTTCTGTACACGTAAGTTTATCACTTTCTTCTATTTTATTTTTGTTTATGTTTTTTTCAACTTTTTGTATATTATTGGATTCATTTTTATTTTCAGATTTACTATTTAGGCTTTTATTGTTAGCTATTTCTACTTTACTATCTTTCAAAAAATTAGTTTCTTTTAATAATCTGTTGTATGTTACTAATGATGGTATAGGTCTCTTGTTCATAGATGTAGTAATAGTTCCATCATTTTTTTTTGGAGCAATTAATATCTCTGAACTTTTATAATCGGGCAACAAAAGTATTTTGGGTATATCAAATATTATCTGTGACTGAGGTATAATAGGTGCAGTATCAATTTTGATCAAATGTCCATTGGGTAAAATAAATGTAGGGTTAGATGAAGTTAAAACTGGTATATTAACAGGTTTAGTAGCTAAAGTAATAGGCCTTACTTTTTGTGCTAATTTTTGTTTGTTTTTAAACTTTTTTACATTACTATTTCTGACACCAGTGTCTTTTTTAGGTTTAGTTTTTGATCTATTTTGAATACTCGTCTTTTTAATAGATCTATCTTTTGGTACTTTAATTTTTGATTCTTTTAAAGTGGATATTAGGTTTTTGATTCTTGTGCATAAATGGGATACTTTATTTTGTAAGCGAATTAATTCCTTTCCTAAGATAAGAAAATATAATTTATATTTGAGATGAATAAGATATTTACAAGTATAGTTGCAAAAAAATCTTACTTACTATGCATACTTGATGTCTTCAGCTTTTCATTTTGTAAGACACGAATTAAATCTATTGCATGGTTAATAATGTCAGCTTTACCTAATGAAGCATTAGAGTCTGATGGTGGAAGAACAGTTCGCAATTCTTCAAAACTAACATTCAAACGATCTCTGCGTTCTTTTTCATATACTCGATTTTTACTATAAAGAAAAAAACACTTAAAATAATTATTCTGATAAAAGATGAATAATAAATACATACGATGGTGCTTTTTTACCACCCATTATATAGTAATAAAAATCCTTGAAACTAAAAATTAAATTTATTTATTAAACAGAAAACATTAAATATCAATTAACACTTCAAAACTTAAGTCTTGGCTGATTATGCATAAAACTATACGATTTATTGTTTAATAATTTTCAATTTTGTAACTACAATAAATAACTAATATTTATAATTATTCAAAACTTCAAAATTAATAACACGAGACATCAATACACTAAGTAAAATACTACAGAGTAATAATAATAAGCTAACCATAACTACTATAGCCTAAACTCTATAGTATAATAGGTAGTATATTAATAATAATAAATAATTATTATTATTATTAATTTTTATAACAGTGATAAGTACTATCTATAACCGTGAAGGCGTAGAATGTAGATAGTACTTATCACTTTAATTAATTATATTTACACTTTACAACTTACAAGAGGTCGTATATGATCATATTGTTCTATGATAAGATCTAAGATTAACACAGATACCTACATAAAAATATTTAAATAATAATTTATAATATATCTGTGGTATCGAGGTCCAATATATTTAGTATAGGCCCTTTTTCTAAAATATCATGGAAGAATACCACGGTATTTAACTCGGCCTCATTGGAAAA
The DNA here is from genome assembly GCA_008086715.1 of Sitobion miscanthi. NCBI lineage: Eukaryota > Metazoa > Arthropoda > Insecta > Hemiptera > Aphididae > Sitobion > Sitobion miscanthi. The sequence continues at coordinate 8,551,378 of CM017797.1, forward strand.
TGATCCTTGGAGTATGTACTAAACTATAAAAAAAAAAATGTAAAACAAAACCGAAAAGTTCAAACATTTTGAAAAAATCGATTACAAATAGTAGAACATTACTATAAAACGGTAAGAGATAGTACAAAAGACATAAGAGATAATGTTGATTCTTGTAACGACTAACGATTTACCTAAACATAATGTGAAAATGCAATATGTATACCGAAGTAAACTTTAAGACATAATACGATAAAACTTTGTACCTAGGTACCTACTGTACTTGTATTTTTATTTTATATTTTGTATACGGGAGCGGACTGGCCCACTGGCCCACTGGTCCTATAGGATAGTAAGCCCTTGTACTATCGGGGCATGGGGTCCTTCATTAATAAGCTCCAAGGGACCATAATTAAGGGATAGCACTTGGCAGAAGGATGCAGCATGTTAAATCTTTATTATCCTCAACTGTAATTTCTGAATTTTTTAATAGAATACCATAAATTGATACTCCTTGATAATATATTTTATTATCGGTGTAGTGTATTTACAGTTGGCATTGTGAATGGTATAATTTATGGTAGATACCTACTAGATTAAGTATTCAAAAATTGTTGAATTTAATAGAATTCACCGTTATTAAGGAATACAATATAGGAAATTAGAATAAGAATAATAAATTGGGGAATAAGAATTGTATGCAAAACTATGAATACCAATTTACATAATATGGATTAGATTATTTATAAATTATAACAAACTTAATCATAATAAACATTAAAAACAGGAGTTGTTTTAAATTAACATTGTTAAAAAAAAATGTTATGTATACAAAACAAATTTATAAATAAGTAAATAACTTTCCACGGGCTGTGCTCAACAAAAAATATACTGATTCCAGAATCGTTTTCCTTATACAAATACAATTATATTATATCATTGAATTCAAATTTAACACTATCCATTACAGTGACCGACCTGTAACCTACTGTACAGGCGTACCTACAGTTAGTTACAAGTGGGTAACTGTAATGGATTGTATTAAATTTAAATTCAAAGGTATAATATCTTAGTATAAGAAAAACGATTCTGAGCGAAGACGGTCAGTCAGCCTATGATATTACCAAGTATATTTGATGATATTATTGTGAATAAAGTAATTTATATATAACCTATTTACGTAGAACCTTGTTTTAAATGTTCAACCCTTAGCTATAAAAATTGAACATTTTATACATTTTTAACTACAAAATATTTATTAAATTTTAAATTTGATGAATTTTGTCCAAATTTGAACTTTAAATGCTTATAAAAAAAAATTATGCCTATGTATTTTTAATATTTTTCAACTGCTATTGTAACAATAAATCAGTAACCTTTTTTAATTTTTCACGCTTTTTGATCCAACAAATTAAAATTTATCGATATTTATAGAAAAAAAAAGAAAATTGAAATTGAAAATTTTAAATAGTCCGTTAACAGCTCAAAATGAGTCAAAATATTTTGAAAATTTTATCATGTATAGAAAATAAAAATATAATGTATCTACAGTTATTCGTTTTTCAATTACAACAAAATAAGAAAATCGCCACATGAGAAATCGAGTGAATATCCAATGTTGTAAAAATATGAACTTCAAACGCTCATAAAAATCTAATTTGACTTTCTTGTTGAGTATTTTTTTTTTTTTTGATAAATGTAGACAAATTTATGATGAATCTTGTAATACAGTTCCAAATCTTAGATTTAAAAAAACAAAATTTTATGAATTTCTAACTCAAATAATTTGCAAATTTTTGTAATTTTTACGTATTTTGTCAAGATTTGATCTTTAAATTCTTATAAATAAAAACTGTGACTAAGGATTTTTAATATTTTTCAAATGTCATTGTAACAATATAGTTGCCTTGTATTAAATGTTCAAGATTTTTACCCAACAAACTAAATTGTATTGACTTTCATATAAAAAAAACTAAAAAAATTTGAAACTGAAAATGTTTGAAACAGTTTCAAACAAATCAAAGTTTTTTGAACATTTTATCGTGTATAGAAAATGCTAATATAAGCACCCAATTAAAATTTCATGTATCTAAAATTTAAAAAATTTTTTTCAGCGCTTTTGAAAACTACTGGGAATTATAAATTTTGACCTCCAGTCCAAGCACCAACAAGATTCACTTTCCCATCGAACAAGATACTGTCAAAGCATTTATCGACTACTCATTGTGTACACTGACACAAGAAAAATAAATTAAAATTAAAAAAACACACATTGTAAAATCAATACGTTCGTTGCTCCGCTCAGAATCTAAAAATAACTTTAGATAGGTACATGGAAGTTTCACCGAATATTTAGAATAGCATTTTGTGTACACCATACGCAGGCTTAAAAATAATTTTAATCTTTTTGAACTATTTATAGGAAATATCAATTTTTTTTTTTAATTGTCAATAAATACATTTTTGTTGGGCCAAAAAACTTGAAAATATATTAATACAAGAATCCGTATAAAATGCTGTTAAGCGAATTTTAAAAAAAAGTTGAGCGTAAATACTAAATCCACAATATACATTTATTTACGTCTGAAGTAAGATCTTTGAAAAACTCGTCAAAATCACAAAAATGTGCGAATTATTTTGAGTTAAAAATTCATAAAATATATTCTATTTATATTTAAGATTAGCTCTAAGTGAAACTCGGGGGCCGTTAGACTCGCTAAGAGTAAGAGTCGTTTGAATTATAAAAGTCGCGACAGTTGAAAGACGAAAGTTTAGGATTTGTGATAAGGATTAGTGATATGGGTTGGAGATAAGGTATGACGTTTTGGCAGGAATGTTTAAAAGTTAGAGTGTCTAGCAATCCGTTACAAACGTTGTAAATGGATAGGCTGGATATGATCTCTTGCTGTTAAAAAGTGAAGAGTCGATAGGTGTATTCGATTGTCTAGCTATCAGTCATCAAATCACATAGGTAGGCAATACGACTTTGTCGGATCGCGGACAATGTGCTACAGCAAATCAGTTAGGCAATCCACCTGCGGTGGATTGCAGACCCGACATCGAGCGGCTATAAGTGAAAACCCTATCACATAACATATGAAATAATTTACGAAAAATACAAACTATCTACAATATACATACAAACAAATATAATATAACAATGAAAATTTTAAGAAATGTGCAATTATAATTCCTAATAAAATAAATAACATATAGATACATAATAATATTGAACCAATAAAATATATAAAAACTATACTGTATAGTGTATATATATTTATATGAAAAAAGACGTGGAAAAAAATGCAAAGACCTGCATGTTTAAGTGTCTAGTAAGTCAGTCATCACCGTCTGAGACGAAACCAAAATGAGCAATCCGTCTACGGCGGATAGAGTGGTAAGTGCCGTCGTATGTCCGGTGCTTTTTCTTATGTAAAAAGTGATAAGTCAAAAACCGTGTTGGAGTGTTTAGCTAGTCAGTCATCTCAAGTCAAAATCGATTAACTTTCAAGTTAGCTACCTAGGTAGGCAATCCGACTTCGTCGGATCGCGAACAATGTGCTTCAACAAATCAGCAGACCCGACGTCGAGCGACTATAAGTGAAAACCCTATCGGCTATCACACAACGACTGAGACACGATTCAGCATAAAACACCTTTTCTGCGATACGATTCACCCAAATTGCTGGCGTATCAAAAGAAATCGGAATACAAAAGAAAATCTACACGATTTAAAAAATTATTACAATATTCTTTATAAGTTGTTATAATAGTAGTTGTAAAAATATTACACATATTAAAAATACATAGATACAATGATTTTTTTTTTAGAAAAATTTTAAGTTAAAATATCGTCAAAATTCATGAAAATCATGAAAATCATGAAAATTAACAAATTATTTTTTTGTTTAAATTTATAAAATGTTTAATATATATAGCTAAAGTTGGAAAATTTAAAATACAATTTTTTATAACTAGTTCATACTATAATCAAAAAATCTAAAGAATATAAGAGCACAGTTGTTTTTATAGATATTTTAAGTACAAATTTGGAGGATATTAGATATTTAAACGAATAATAATGATTTTAGTTATTTTGTTATTATTTAAAAATATTATTCTAGGGTTTCTATGTATAGAAATAGCATTGCAAAATGAGCCAAAATATTTTGAATATTTTATAATATCTAAGAAATATTAATATAAATGTATTATTGTATTGTGAAACATTCAAGTCCCTGGAGTAAGTTACTGACTTTTGATTTCGTAAAAATTCTGGAAAGTCTTGGAAATTAATTTTTTTTCCATAAAAAGATTTTACAGACACATAAAAATTAGCTGAAAATATAAAGATGTAAATAAAAAAAACATAATAAATAATTTTCAAACCAATACATTCAACGCTCTGTTCAGAATCTAATTGGTTTTTGTGGCCACTTCGAATTATCCATCTGGAAAATTTTACCAATTTATTCACCTTTGGAGGTATGACTCACAAAGTTTCCAATGAAAATTTCAAGAGGCGTCGTTGTTACCATTAAAATAATATTTCATATTATAATAAACTAATGACGCCAAATTGCCTACACAATACGCCGTCTGAGATTTATATAATTAAATAAAGGATGTAAAAATACAAAATATATAGGTAAACATTAAAATATTAAACTCTAAAGTTTGACGTAAAGCATTTATTTATTGTATACCTATACAATTATACAATATACGGTGTAAAACATATTTTAAAAAACTTACTTTAACGTAACATCAATATATTTGGGAGCATACGATTTGCAGTCTTCCGGGGATTTCGGAAGCAATTCGAGTACACTATAAATTATAATGCACCCAAAACGTGTCTCGAATTACCACTCAATACCTATCCCCGTGGCTGATAATAACAAATAATTATTTTTTCTTGCGTTTATCAATTCCAAGCAAATATGCAATTATTAATGTGTAGTTATGTTAATATTATTAAAAGCGTGTTAACCATCCTAAAATGTTCAATCTATCATCTAAACATTCCATGAATCGTCATAATTGTTTGATTTTATAAGGCTCAACCATTTTGCCATGTATACTCAGATTTTTATATATAATAGCCGTTATCCGTGGCGTCTATTCTATATTCTAATAGTCTCCCGAGATTCCACATAGTATGTGTGTAAAATTTGGTGTCAATTAGTAAAAATCTGTGGATTTGCATATATGCGTCATATATCTAAATAAGGTATCTCTATTAATAATACCTGTATTATAGCCGACTATCAGCTATTAAAATGTAAATCCATCTATCCGTTGCTTCAGCTGAAATATTTTCAATTGTTTTTTTTAGTTTATATAAATCTCAACTATATACACTTCACCTCTAATACATTTGCAATATGCTATAGGTACATATGTTATTATTTAATTTTATATTTATATAAGATAGATGTATTACCCCAAATTTTGTTTTATATAACACCGTGAGCCCATATTTCTTAAATGGAATATTGGTCTTTTTTTCAAAAAATCTCCCAGATTAATGTATTTTAAACGGAAGCCAGCAGGAAAGAGCGGTACTGTTTAATAAAGTCAATATAATAGTTGTAGCCCGTATGGCTCCCCACCCTATGCGTATTTAGACAGCTTGTTCATTTATTATTATGTTTCAACGCATGTGTTCGCCATAGCCTTCATGAGAGTTAGTTAATATATAGTACTCTCACTATACAGTATACGTACTCTCGCTTTTCAATGTACTTTTTCTTATTTGGTTTTTGTTTATTTTTTGTCTACCAATTGAAGTCCTGAAATGCTGGTATTTTATTTAAATTGGCGATTAGTATAATATATATAAGTGATGTCTGCAGATAGCAGTGTTGTGAAATTATATAAAAGGGGCGCTATTAATAATAACAATAGGGATCACAAATTTAGTATATTATGCAGTGTTCTTCAAAAATAATTGTTAATAATTTTATTAGGTTTACGTAGCAAATATTTTAAACATCATTGTGTTACTATAGGTTATAATGTACATAAACTATAAAAAGTAAAATTATTTTTATTTCTAAAAATGTGAAGTACATCCGAAACTAGTTTTAATCCGATTTAAAATTTACTATATAACTTATATAGGTATATTATTTATTTAACTTTACATAATTTTGCTGACGATTCACTAACTTTCTTTCCACGATATACCAGTCAAAATGTATCAGAATCAAAATTCGTATATTTTTGAGTTATTCATTTTTATGCAATGGCGGATCCAGGGGGGAAAGGGACATTTGCCCCTCCCAATTGCCGTATTTTCCCTTTGTTTTACTCTATGTTCAGCCAATTTTGTAGCCAATTTTTGTACTTTTTGTACTTTTACCCTTTCATGCCCCTCCTGAAATTAAGCCCTGGATTCGCCACTGATTTTATATTCTAAAATCTAAGGATTAAGGATAAAAGGTCCATGGTATAATAGGTTTATAAGATATGGGGATTTGAAAAGTATATAATCATTAATATAAATCTATCAATATTATAATAATTTGTAAAATGGCCCAAGTATGATAAATACTATAGGTTCAGTTTTACGTCTATTTTATATTTATGTAAATCCATTTTTAAGGACTAGGTATATTATCCTTCAAACATTTTAATAACTAAGAAACTACTATTTGGAATTTTGAACTAGGTACCTACTTTAACATATTCAAAAAACTTATCTACTGAATAATTTACATTAAAAAATGGGGGTTTTCATTTGAAAAACATAAGATTGTATCGCCACAGGATATTCTTTAAGTAGTACAAAAAAAATTGAAAATATAGTATATTTAAAAATTCCAAAAATCAGAATTTGAATATATTAATTATTAAAATGGGAACGAGCATGCTTGGTGAATCACCCTGTGTGTATATAATTTAGGTAACTATTAAAATGATGTTATTGGTTTTAATATAATATTTTCAATAGAATCTCAATAATTCGAAGCCCAAAAGATTTCACGTGGAATGATTTTCTCCGAGTTATCGAGAATTTCAACTTATCGAGATTCTACTATGTTATTTAAAAATATACATATAAATTTGGTTTTAGTGCCTAATAATATTCTATGAATTTGTGTACTTTTACAAATTATTTTATTGCTATGAACAGTTATCAATTTAAATTGCAGAAATCCAAAGAACTATAAAAACAAAAATGATAAAAATGCAGTAATTATATAAAATATTTATTTCCCTAAACTCTCCGATTTTCTAAGTTTTAAACAATTATTATAGTTGATTGCATAAGAGTAGTATATATTGTTACACTTTAATTCAATTAAATGCTAGTTATTAATTAATTATATATTTAATATTGAATATTTACAAAAAATCATTACAAATTACAATAATTTAAGTAAAAACTTATGAATTAAAATCAAAAAAGTAAAATATGATAGTAATTACAACAACAACTATATCTATTACTTAAGGTACCTAGATAGAGGATATTTAAAATTTGAGTACTATATGATTACGAAGCTAATGAAGTTGAATTCTGTTTACTTGTGTAAAATTATATATTAACGTTAAGCTGACATGAACTGTTACCTGCTATATCATATAGATTTATCACTTGCTAATCATTCTTGTAATGGAGCTACAGACCAACAAACTATACCTACAGTATTCGATTTGTTTTTGTTATATTTATGTTGATTTTTATATTCAAATTTTGAATTATAAAACAATACTGTATCTAACAGTGATGCACCGATAAGAAATACACATACGAAGCGACGTATAATATTTAATATATGTATATTTATAAACACTACCTACATGTTTATGTCATGCTAACGTCTGTATTATTATTATAATTCATATTATTCTGCTTAGTTTAAAAAGTCGTTGACATTTTACTGGTTGTAGATCAGTTGATAATATTTTCTAGGCTATATTATATTTAAGTCTAGAAATGATGTCATATTACGTAGGTAGGTACATGAATAAAATACGAGATATGTAATATTATATGGTATATTATCATATATATTTTAATTTTACTATATAAGAACTGTAATAATAATTAAACACCATACCTATAATAGGTATATAGGTATATGAATACGATAATATGTTAAGTGATCAACTCACATATATTTTCGGAAAATACAATATTTTATTTTATTTAACTAAGTATAAATTAAACATATTTTTAACAAATTGAATTAGTGTTTTATTTTCGAAAAAAATTCGTAAAAACAGATAAATACTTGGGTAAAATATTTGGATGATGAAAACGTTGTAAACAATACTAATAGGATAGTTTAAATATTTTGTCCATGGGTCATTTATTTCGTTATTTAAACAAAAACCTACACATCCTATAATCGAACTATATTTATTATCTATAGGTATATACGGCGACGGGGCTATTTATTTAATAAAATAATTATTAATTTGTTACATTATGTTTGGTTATATTTATTTGATGATGTGTCAAATTTGTCTGGCCAGGAGGTATTTCGAAGTCATTCATAAATCTTTCGATGACACTAATATCTGGCTCGCACATGTTTCCACCAGCCGCCTCTTGACTTTAGCCTACTAAACAAAACATTCCTAAACATAATTTTGTATCAGACGTTTCACCAACACTATGATGTCTGCATACCATTAGCATTTGAAAAAAAATATTAAATATAAATATATTATAATACATAGCATTTTAATACTATAAAAGGTGAATATATAATAATATACAACTGGATATTTTATAATAAAAATTAATTTTATAACATATAAACAAAAACGTATAATATTTATGAAATTTTAAAATTATTCATACGATTATTAGTTAGTTTTATTAACATTTATAAATCCTAAATATAATAAAATTAATTTGTTTGTTAGTTGTAAAAACTGCATACTGTTAAAAGGACTCGATTATGTGATGATTCAAATACGCTTATATTTCATGAGTTATGACAAACTTTCAAGTAAAACATATCAAATTTACGTTCAGCAGAACCAATTGTCTGCCCTTAACTTTAATTCTCTAATGAATTATCAAACTTAAAGGTAAGAACAATATCTGTTTTTTACTATATTTTAGTTTTTAATCATTATGAAAATTTTTAAATTTCAATATATTCATAACTTGTTTACAAAAAATAAATAGTAAAATGTAAAATCACAGATTATTTTTTGTTTGATAATTGGTCAATTCACTCTAATATTAAAACTATATAACAACACGTCAACACGAAATTGGTTCAGCTGATCACAAATTTGGCATATTTTATGTTTGTAAGGCGGATTCAATAATACACGTGGACGTAACGTCCTCTTAAAAATGATCTATCATAATAACAATTAAAAGAAAATATACTCAAAAATCCCATCATAATATATTAAGTGAGAGCTTCTAACTATTTTATTTATTGTATAAGGTTTGTATTATTTTATTTGACACGTATTAAAAATATATATTTTATATACATATTATTTAATATTCTATAAAAAATAAAATCTCATAGGTTCATCGTTTAATTTCTTATAAGCTTTATATTATAAAAATATAATAAACACTGCATCGTAATCTTATAATGTTGTAGGTACACATAATTGAAGTTTCAGTAAATGTTTCCATTTAATATTGTATTATAACTTTAAAAATTCAATTAGATAACAAATTCAATTATGTATACCTCTATACTTTTTCATTAAAATCTAGATTATAATAAGACGTGTATGGAAAAAACTATGCATTAATATATATTTACTATATACATTTTATGTAATAAATTAGGTTACAATATATAGATATTCTTCATAAATTACCTTTATGTTTAATACTGGATTTTGCGTGTTCGATGATTTATGGGTAACTGAGGACATCATTACCTGACAGTATTAGACATATAAATTGTCACTCTAATCCTGCCCAAGTAAGACGTTAACAGATCCAAAGTAAATACTGCAGGAAATACGGTAACTATATAAGTGTATTAAAGTTATATAAAATATAAACACACAATCTTAATTTAATATCTGAATACAAAAATAAATATATACTTACAAATTAAAATAAATTACTCATATAAAATAATTAAAAACAATTACAATGTTAAGTACGGGGAAATATGGGAATCTTATAAAATTAAATAAAAAATCATCCAGAAATAATTTTAAATACATAATAGAATATAGTTTTATAGGTACCTGTTATTACCGTTCGTTTGAAATAATTTATGACACCACTCTAAAAACATTTAAAAAGCAATCTGCAGTAATAAAATGAAAACTGATAATATCAGTGAATAAAGAATTAAAGTTAAACAGACATTAGCCGTTGTTTGAATTATTTTAATTTAAAATAAATAAACACGTAGATTATAAATATAATAATTAATTTTAATAATAATTCATACAAGGCTTGTACAAATTATAGACAATGAAAAATAAAAATTATAAATTATTAAAATCACATAAGTCATTATCTATTATACATTAAATATTTAATTAATATAATTATTTCACGGTATATAATAAACCAACTAACCTGTGACGAACTGTAGCTGTGAAATGTGAATCGTACAATGTTCTGAACTTGTGGTCGTATTTAAGGGTCCGCCGAGGGATGCCTACGTGTAAAAAGTGTAAAAAAAATATATAATAATAATAGCAATAATATATTACCAAAAGTCATAAACCATCTAGCGACTTTACAGATGTAATTTAAAATACAAATTTGACACGAATAAAAAGTACTATAGAAAACGAAATAATGGTGAACACAGGCTGCCCCAGATCGTTCGGCTATCTGTCCGGCGGAGAACTGGCGCGCTGAGTACGTCGGCTCTTACATAAATATATCGGTTGCGCGCGCAAAGGTCGACGAGCGCTAACGGATGACCTAAGCTGTATCGAGATAACGCGCAAACATGATCTTTGGCCTTTTAGTTAGGGCAAACCTTCTTATCTAATATGATAAAAACAGTGTGAGGTTTCATAGACGTTTAAATCAATATAGCGAGAAACATACAAACATATTAATGCGTGCATATGTTCGTTAGTAATAATATTTCAAACCATCTTTAATTTTTGAGATTAAAAACACACAGGGGGCCAAACATTTGTTACTACATTTATCGACGCTCTTTGTACATAGATTATCAGTTTATTTGTATGAACGAAATCGATGGAAAATATTTAAATAAAATAAAATCGTAATGTACATAATATTAAAGGGCACGTTTGTTTTGTCAAAATGTATTATTTCACTTGTTACTAATACAAATCAACATAATTTATTTTAACGAATAATCGTAGCTATATAAAAATTATAACTTCTTAAAATATATCTGAATTTAATATAGGAAATATATTTATTGCATTGGAATTTTTCTGGATACAAATAACTATAAATTATTTTATTTTTACTGATAATTCTATATAAAAAATATCTAAAACGTTTCAATTATGTCTAAAGTTAATAAAAAAAATTCTGGTGCAAAGATGAATTAATGCAATATATTAAAAGTTGAGCAATTAATTTGATATGAGTTTACTGAGAATTTAATAATTAAACATAAATCTTCTGAGAAATATTTATCGAGTGCCTCAAATTTTATAATTGAACAATACACAAATATATTACTATATAATATAATTTATGTTGAAATATACTATAACTATATATCTAAGTTAAAATTAATTGTATTGATTTCAAAAATGTAACTTAACTTTTTTATTATAAAACAGACTTATTATTATTATTTATACACTTATTCTAGTGCGTTAAATAATTATTCAGTAGAATAACAGAAAACGTTTGCGAAATTGTAAGTATTTTTTATTCATCTCAATGAATTTTACTGTAAACTAGGTAGGTATATAGAATAAGCACAGAATAAAATTAATAAATACACACGTGGTATATTATACAGAATATTATAGTGTTGGAATAAATATTTAAAATCGAACTTGGATCCCGGGTAACTCATTAGTAACGTTGCCACTTGATGATATCCTTTGACCTTTAAGTTGAATATTTACGCAACAGGAAACACCACGGTGCGGAGCCGATACGTACTGCCCGTACTATATGTATGAAAACCGTTTCGACTCGTGAACCATTTAAATAACATTATAATTTTTATAATCGAAAACTGTTTTATTTTTTTACGTCATGAATATTATAGTAATGAAAAAACAAAATCGTTCAATACAATAACAGCGAACATGTATATAGGTATAGGTACAACATTATAATCCATATATGAAATGATTAATTGTAAATAAATTCGGATTGAGTAAACGGTACACGCATACAATATGTATATACGGTATATGTACGCTAGAAAAAAATTATAACACCATGTAATATATGTACTTTAATATATATATATATATATATTGTTTTACAACATTATATTATTGTGCGGCAAACTCGTAATAATAACGTGCACTTGAAAAAAAACCGAATAAACGCACGTCGATAATATTTGACACAGAAAACCAAAACCAGAACGTGCGGTTGACAGACGCGAACTGAAAAAGGCGTGGCCGTCATCAAAAGTGCCTTTGCAACGCGCAAACGGTTCAAATATAATACTCATACATACATATAGCGTTGCGTATCTACAAAAGCTTCACCCGTAATAATATATACACCACGCTCCCCGCCACAATATTATATTATTATTATGTATTTTACTCATCGCATTTTCGTTACACACGTCTGGGAATGCGGTTTCAGCGTTATTTATTATTATTATATATATATTTTTTTTAGCGGGCCTTCTAATCTTATCAACTGCAAACCGAGATAAGAAGATGTGAGCTCTATATTATATTACTCTACACGACCATAATATACAATATTCTGTTTTATGCGGTTGACATTATTTTATTATTATAAATTAAAATATAAATATATATATACTTACGACCGATTGGCGGAAGTAATTGATAAAATGAGGAATCGTTATTATTATGATAGCTGTTTTATTTTATTTTTTCGTTTTCAACGTACAATATTATAACGCAACCAACTGGTTGTCACATTTGCTACATATATGCATGTATAGTTTTAGTATAATGAAATATTCAACATTATTTCTTATAGAAAAATCTGTTATTTAAACAAATGAAAAAAATGCAATTCATTAAACTATTATTACGTACCAATAATAGGTAAACCTACAATTTGATTTTTAGTTAAAGTATTAAAAAAAATCTAATGTCAGAAATATTTTATTGCTTTCAAACCCATGTCAGTAGTTGCATGGATATTATGGAAAAAAATTGTTTGAATATAATCAATGCGTATATAAGGTCAAAGACCAAAGAAAAAAAACCATCAAATCGCGTGTTAAATGAATTACGTGTGTTCATGGTTTTTACTTAAGGTTTTGGTGTTATATTATTTAAATAGGATTTAATTTTGTTCACTCACGAGCACTTTAACCTACATAGAAAAGTATTTCATAAGCTTAAGGTATAATAATTATTAGTTTTTAAGTATAATTTTTAAATAATAAATTAATCGTATAATATAATATAAGAACAATATTTATTTTATATTATTATTTTAAAACTAGCTGTTGATATTTAATTTACAAATTTATGTTAAAATTTAGAATATTCTGGCGGAAAAAACATTCAGATTTGTTATTGAATTAAGTACCTGTGTAATTACTTTATAAATATATGTATATATGTGTGTAATAGAATATACGTCTTATACCATGGTTTAATGTATATTTAATAGATGTTAATATTGGTTCATACACTATGCCGTTGAAAATTTACAACAGTGTAGGAATTGATCAAACATTTTTAAATTAAGCAAAACAAGGTTAACATTTTTATCAATTTTTTTAAATAAACTATAATTTACTCTTAAGAAAAAATATTACTTTTGGATAAAAACAAATCATACACACATATTTTGAACATCACTCTGTATACAATGTACGTAATATAATATTCGTTGTAATAATCTAAGAGTTAAAGCAATAACATATTACTAGTTCAATTTGATTTGTAATAAGGCGCGTCCTTATCGTTTTGCATACTTCTTTCTAGTGTTATCTACGTCAGTTATATATTGTATATAGTGTCTCTCGGAGAGAAATTTTGATTATTACCAGTTTTTCTTCCAATTCTAGAAAGTTTCATTATTTAATTTTGTTAGTTACCTAAGTATACTTGAGTATTATAATACATGTATGCCTATAATGTTTATATTTAACATCGAAAATTCGTACATAAAGAAAATCACTACCTACTGAATACTTAAACAATTCTCAAAATTCTTGTATAGTAGGTGCTTACTATAGTTTTATTATATATACAATTCAGAATAGGTTTTTGGCCTTTTTGGCCTTGTCGATATTATAATTGTTTTTAAATATGCACACTGCACAGTGCACAGCCTGACCAAAGCGATTTGCCCCATACTTAAACATTCAATACAAAACACTAAATGTTTGTATATAATAGGTAGGTAACTATAATCTATATACAATAATAATTATTAAATATTGATATAGTTGGTTGTTAATTTATAATTAATTTATAAAGCGGTCAAAACTGCATAAATAGGTACATAAACAAATTTAAATGCATTTATTTGTAATATTCAGTACTTTAGTTTAAGTGTCGAACAATATTTTTAGAAAATACATATATAGGTATCAACCTATATCGGCTATATCCACAAACGTGTTATAATTTTGAAATTACAAATTCAATTTAATCAGCTTGTAAGTATCAGCTGGTATGTCACATATACAGGATACATACCTATATACTATATTTAGTACAATTTCTATTTACTTCGTAGGAAATTAATTCCTCCTTGGTTAACTCATCAGGTCAGGTTAGGTTAAAATTCTATATCTGTAATAATTTTATTAGTTATTCAAGTAATGTTAACGGTTTTAAATTTGGCATTTTACTTATATCTCCTTATGTAGTGTAGGTATACAGTACATAATATTTCGTAGTCAAATATGAAAATTTTTGAACTACAAACTTCATACCAGTAATATCAAATTTTATATTTTGAATGTACATAAAACATTTATAAATTGTTACAATTCAATTCATGAATATATGTTATCGAGTGCACAAATAATCTAAAACGTATGTAACAATTATTTTTAGGTATATGGAAAAGATAAATCAATGATATACAATTAATAATTGGAATAAAAAAAATAATTAAATTTTAGTTTTGATAATTATGGATTATTATTATAATTAAAGCATATATTTGATTGTGAAATCTAAGACTGAAAGTAATGTTTTTCGTATGTACCAGGGTTCACGCTTGTGTATAATGTACTTATATGTACTTTTATTGGATCATCGTTTTTTTTAAATGATAAAATATTTTCTAACTAATGTAAACTCTTCCAACGATGACGGCATACGGTTAAGAAAAAAACTGATAAATTATGCTCGAAATTAATGATTCTTTGTCAAGAAAAAAATAAATTCATATCGAAAATAGTTCACAATCGTTTGAAAAGTATTACATAATAATATTATATTATAGACTTTTGTGTTATAATATTATAATAGCGCTTCAACGCGATGTCAATACGTATGTATTTATGCTTTATAACAGCTGTGGATAATCTATACAACTAATATGTATAATGACTAATAAACGTGATTAACAATCTGAATTAACTAACTCCTGATAGACATATATATTTTAAATGATATACAACCATAAAAAGGCAATAGCACTCTAGCCTACGGTGAACGCTGCCTGGCATTACATTGGCGTGGGTCGTTTAGTCGCCAAGTTACAGAAGACTGTAAAATGAAACTAAGGGCTCACGCTCGTCCTTGCCCGGTGCATATGTCTGAATGTATCTCTGATATTTTACAAAATGTGTTTTAATAATGTCCACATTGGGTGGGGTTGTATATGTGGTCCGTTATGTAATAATAATATCTTCATTCTATATTTCTATATACAGAACGACATAAACCAAAAGGTAACGTGCTTATCGTATGTTTCATACTTATGCATCTAACTAATTCATTAGACATTCACCACATTACGTATTTAAGTCGTTGGTATAAGAAAAATGTATTTTATTCGTTTATAATTGTTTTTAAATGTTCTAATAATATTTGTGTTTAAAAAGTAATCAAATAGGTATTAAAAAAGTCTTTAAGATACTGCCATATACAAAAAATAATATCAATAACAATAATTACATCAAATACTGAAATATGTGTGATGTAATATTTTACTATCAGTTGTATAAACAATAATATATTATAACTTTAATTTTAAACGTGCATAAAAATTATAAATAAATAGGTAATATTATATATAATTCATATTATACCATAATGGCGGATGTCCAACGGATATTATACTATTATATACATAATTGTTGTACGCTTTGTTTTATGGACTACGGTTCTAGTGTTCTATCTTAGTATCTTTCTAATTAAATGATGTATATTTTTATATGTATATTGTATGTACTATGTATTAGGTAGTACTTTAGTAGGTACCTAGTGACGTGTGACGTGTCCGATAAATAAAACATTGTTTCTAACAGTAAAATAGACCCTTACCAAATTTACAATTTATTGTTCCGTAGCTTAAAATATATACAATATATATATATATACAAAAACGATCGTAAAAAAAACTATTAGGTACGTTTGTAAATTGAGGATAACTAAATTGCCTTCAATATTGCTGTATCTACATTCTACATGCAGTCCCTAACTGTTATATGTTGTCAACCATTTTAATAGGCCCGTTTATTCCAACTATGAATGTTGATGACCCTGATTTCGACCCCTATAAATATACTCGTCGAAACTAATTTGATATTTTTATATGGGTGACGGTGGCTTCCTTTAAACAGACAATTGTTGGGACGGAATATCAAGAAGAAATTTAAAAATTAAAAACCTTTATTCAAGTTTATTGTGTTTCTTAAAATCTTAATGTCAATTAATTAAAACAGTTTGAGTATAGTTGTAGCATATCATGTATAAAAAATATATTTTTATAAATAATAATATTTTCGTATTATAAAACTCGAAAACCGTAATTCAACTATATATTAAAAAAAAAGAGTGGTATACTATTTAAAACTATTAATTATTAGGTTAATTAGTTTTGTAGCCATTTATCCAAGAACTAATTCAATTATATAATATTATTCTATAATAATATATTTAGTAATTCGGTAACTGCTAAGTACTAACTATTTTCCTTATAATTTATTATGTGCACTGCTATTATACAGAACAAATGTGGCTAATATACTATAATATTATAGTGATGCCCGGCGATGGTTTATAATATGAAAATAATATCGATTGCTATTTAGATTATATTATACGAACAACGTATATTTTAATAAATGGTTTATGGTTTTTTTTCTCATTTGATACAGTAATTTTATACAAATTTATTCTCGGGAAAAATTGAAATTACCCGTTCATATCCAAATTATATGCGATCAAACACATTGAAAAAATATCTTGAACTGCCACTCGCAATGGAAGATAATATATAGAATACCTTTACGAATTCCAGACGATTGTATTTTCAGATAACGTCGGTATAACGATATACAAAACGGATTTGTTTCACCCAAATTCGTGTCAACCATGCGACTGTTCGGTTCGTTTTTTAAGCGAATATTTACCGGCGAAACCGGACCGAACTATACTTGCAGCGAAGGCGACGAACAATAACAAAGACATGCGAAATTCGGGAACGTTGAATAATATTTTCGCTATTAATACGATGCCAAGACAAACCTTCCGCCCCCGCCTGTGTCGCAATAATAGATGACGGCACTCGGTGGCAATTATAGTCTTCT
This sequence comes from Sitobion miscanthi, assembly GCA_008086715.1. NCBI lineage: Eukaryota > Metazoa > Arthropoda > Insecta > Hemiptera > Aphididae > Sitobion > Sitobion miscanthi. The sequence continues at coordinate 8,569,215 of CM017797.1, forward strand.
ATTAATACGCAGCGTATGAACGGCGTGGCGCCCACCATCTGAATGTTTTTCGAATTGAAATTAAATGTGATGAAAAACAAAAATCATATAACTAAAATGAATCCCCCACGTAATATTAAGGGTGCTCGAGGTCGAACCTCCGACCCGATATGAGTAGACGGTATAATTTATGCGTACTTATTGTCACAATTTTAAAACCACCTGATGGATCATGTTATTGTATGATTTCTGAATCATTGGTTAAAAAAATAAAATAGGTAGGTACTCGAAATTCAAATACAATAGGTAACCTATCTTATATTACACTCGTAGTTAATGAAATTCCGGCCATGACGGGAAAATGCTAAACCAACAACGATATAATATTGTGTTGTTGTTTTTTCTGACAAAACAGGTCAAAGATCGCGAACGGTCGATATTCACCGTGAACACGGATGGTTGTAAGGATAAATTACCACCATTTAGATTGTTATATTACCTATGCACTATATCCAATGTAGGCCGCACGTATACGATAGGAATATAGAATAAACATAAAAATATTTACTTGTACATATTATAATATTATACAGCCATAATATTACACGCTGATCGGCAGTCAGCGTGGTGTCATTTCCGTCGTCCCTGCAGGTCACCGTGTAAATGTGTAATGTGTACCTATACTGTATAGTGTGTGTGATAAAACATAAATTACGGTTGAAAATTGTTCAAGTTCACAATCCTATGTCGACGCTGAAATCGTATACAGTAATATACAGTAGGATACGCGATTAATACGAATGTACAATACAATAATACATACAGCAACCAGTGTGTGCGGCGAGAGGCCGTGGGTGACATTTTCCCAGGGCGGAGTCTGAAATCGTGGACCCCGTTCGAAGGGTTGCGAATGGCTTTCGTTCGAGATTGCGCGTTCGAGAAAAATATTTTACTGTATAATAATGTACCACCAACGGGAAATCTGATCATGCGCCGAAAAACGGTGCGGAGTGACGTTTATGCAATGACTGTTACATTTATATTGCGTATAAAATATATATAATACTATAACAGTCATACCTATATAGATCGAAGTAACAAACCCAATGCAATCATACACACTCATATACACTATACATTCATATATATATATATATATATGATATATGCGTACATCATATAGTATACATAGGTACTTATTAAAAAATTAATAATCTTCATTTTCATGTTACCTAATGACTATAGTTAATGTGTATAACCAAACAGTTTTTGTAATTGGAATTTAAGCCCATACCTAAAAAAATGCATACGAGTTAAATGTATATAATGTATTACGTTTAATTTTTAAACGCAGAGCCCTTAGTACATTTATATATTATAATCTGATCATATTATTATCTATAAATTATTATTTGAATTTAATGAAATGATTATTTTTAACAGGCCTAGAATAATATATAGGTATACGAGTAGGTACGTTATACGCATATCTCAATTCAACTACCTTTGTACAGAGAAAATAGACGAATTGAACTTAGCCATCTTAGCAACCTAAAATAAACGGTTGTAATTGTTAGGATTACATACGGTACTACGGTTATCACTGGCACTAAGCCAAATAGCAGTCTTACACAATGTCTTTATCACACACAAATGTAATAAAATATACTGATTTTCAGTATATATCAGTTTATTACGTATTTATTGAGTACAATTCAATACGATATTTAGCCATTTAGGGATTCATATTTTCCCTGTAGTTATCCAGTTAGAGAATTAAATAAACTTCACATATATGTACAAACTGTTATCAATATTATAATATTATAAAAAAGAAAAATTGTTAGTCCGTTTGTTTGTAAATAATAATTTCATCATTATTATATAGACATCAAGACATGAAATTCTGTAATTTATTAATTTTACCCGTTTACATTAAGATAATGCCATCGCATGTGTTTCTATTTTACAAACATACAACAAAGCTAATTTGTGTAAAGCAGAATCAATTTTGTGTTGTTAACTTTAATATTAAGAGTGAATTTTATTGACTTGTTAAAGGTAGAAATATCATCTGTGTTTATATTTCGATTTTTAATGATATTTTAATTTTCAACTGAGTTATAAACATTTTTAACATTTTTAACGATATATGGCAAACATAACAAACGTACAAACCAGATATGTTCTTATCTACCTTTAGTTTGATGATGAAATTCATTGTAATATTAAAAAATTAAAAATAGCAATCCAAAATTAAACGCAGACACTAGACAACACAAGTAGTACAATTTTTTTTAAAAGAAACGGGTATTACGTATTTATGTTGTCCTTAATATTCTTTAATCATCGATTTATTGGAAATTTGACAACTGGATATTAATACAAGATACTAGAAAAACAAATAAAAAAAAGCGGGTAAGTAGATGTTGTTCTGCTGTACAGTAGGTTACCAGTAAGTAACTATAATGGATGGTGTTAAATTTAAATTCAATGATATAATTTCATTGTATAAGAAAAACGATTCTGAGCGGTGACTGCCTAAAATATTTTATATTATATTTTTAAGTAGTTATTATTAATACAGTAGCTGGTTAAGTTGAATCATTATTATTTGTTTATTATCATTTTTGAATATAATAATATGCTTTAGAAGTTTCAAGTACCCAAGAATAATATTTTTAAAATATAAAACAAAACTAAAATCATTTTTCTTCGTTTAAATACATAATTTCATTCAAATTTGAACATAAAATAAATATAAAAAAAACTATGTTCTTATATATTTTAGAATTTTTGGTTAAAGAAGGACGTGGGATCTTTTCCTTAGTTATGAAAGTTGAACCTTTTTTACGTATTTTGTCAAAATTTTAACTTTGTAAAAAAAAATTATGACTGTATTTTTAATATTTTTCAACTGTCATTGTAACAATATAATAGGAACCTTTTATTGCATTTTCAAGCTTTTTGACCCAACGAATACAATTGTATTGATATTGAAAAAAAACCAAAATAAATTGGAAACTGAAAATGTCCGTTAACACCTCAAATCAAGTCAAAATACTTTGAAGATTTTATAGTGTAAACAAAATGCAAATATAAACATTCAGTGAAAATCTCATGTAAGTACCTATGATACCATTTGTTTTAGAGTTAATCCAAAAACCAAAATCACTTTGCATCACAAAACCAATTTGTTGAAAACAGAATTTGGGTAAAAATTCCCGTTTTTCCTTAAGTATTTTTTTCCCAGCGTTTTTGAAAACTTTTGACCCCCAAGGTACCAACTAAATTCACGTTCGTATCAGAAAAGATGTTGTTGAAAAAAATCTAAGCATTTTTACTGTACTACAAAGTGATGACAGACAAAAAAAAATTAATTAAAAATTAAAAAACACACTTCATATTGTAAAGCCAATACATTCGTCGTTCCGCTCAGAATCTAAAATTTTGTTTGAACGGTTTGATCGTAATTTTATCACTATTCATTAGTTTATTACTTCTACTTTATAATTAATTAAGAATTTCGTTCTTTGGGGGGCTTCATAAGAATATAATATATTATTATTATTTGTCGGTTTGACTGTAAAAGTGTACCTAAATACTAAATAGATAAAATTCTATAAAATTTTAATTATTTTCAAATTTAAAATATTCTTCAATTATAAATATTTATTATTTAAATTTAAAACTTTTAGGTAGGCAATTTGAAACATAAATATTTTGTATTATATAAAATTACACGTAATAATATATTATACATGAAATAGTGAATAGGTATTAGGTTTAGGTATCCAGTAGACTAGTAGAGTAGTAGACTAGTAGAGTAGTAGACTTAGTATAATGTACCTAGGTACATATTAAAATGATAATAAAAAATGAGTTCCAATGTATTTTATAGTAATTGTCAATTGACATAATATTATCTTATAGCTTATACATTATACATACTTCTCAATACCAGTGTCTAGTATTATTATTTATCTTATAATTTATTTATTTTTCTATAATTTGAATTATTCAAAATGTCTATGGGATATAAAATATGTAATATTATAATAATATCTACAATTAGGAATATTTAATTACAATTAAAGTCCTTACTTTCATTGCGTTTAAAATTCTAAAATATACATTATATAAATTTAACTTTATTTTAGACCAAATATCCTGGAATTGCAGATAATGATTTAAAATGTATTGATTAAATTATCAAACACATTTAGGTATAGATAAGGTAGTCGCATTTTAAATATATTTATAATAGACAACAGGTGATTAATTTTTTAAAAAATAGATCAGTAAAATGAAACGAAAAGATAATTTTAATTAATACTAAACTGATAATGAAAACCTAATAATTTTTTATGATTTTAATATGGTTAGTACTTATTATAGTTTTAATGGTACCTGTATATTTTCATATCGGCATTTTAATTTACACTCCAACTAAAACTATATACCTACACGAGTGTTATTAAAATAAACCAATTTAAAACACAAAATGGTGTATCTTAACATTATTTGAACTTTGTTACGTTTATATATGGATAACTGTTCTTTTCTTCTTAAATCTATATTCTATTCATAATACCCAATTATAATATTTTATATGATCTATTTGCTATCAAAAATGTAATATAGAATTATATAGGTATTCGGTACCTATTTAATTTTGTTCGTACCTAATTCATAATGAATAAAAACACTACATATTTTATGTATTACAATTATTCCGTGTAAGCTTAGTTGTTTAAAACCAGTATAATATATTAATATATCATATTAGGTACCTAAATACCTATAATTTGTACTAAAACGTTTATTCTTTAAATGTTATTTTTATTTCTACCTTAACACGAATTTGTTTTTTTGTTTTGAAATATTGGTACCATGAACCTTTACACATTTTTATGTTTCTAAGGTAAAGCGTCGCATATTGATGTTAGAAATGACAAATCACTTACAATGCCATATTTTATTGTTTTACATATACACACACGACACACGGTGTATAACAAGAAAAATGTCGTTTACTTTGTAATGATAAACGAAATATGAATTCGTCAATAATGTTTTCAAAATGTACCTACTGAATTAATATTTGATTACTCTTATGACCGTTTATATGTTACGAATTCATTTAGATTCAGTGTAACCGTCAGACTTTTTTTACACATATTTGCATAAATGTGTACATAGTATTTTAAATTTCAAAAACAATACTATCCATTATGAGGGGTCAACATTTTCTTCAATTCGAATCATTATTATACGTGATCGATAAAATAAAAATATATATTATACAGACCACCTGCATACAAACTCTTCACGATAACACTATTGGTTCAGGTCAAAAAAATTTGACCCCAAATGATAAAAATGGTACAAACTCCGAATTTCTCTACGAATTTTTATCTTTATTAAACGTACTATAACTGATAGCCGGTTGAGGGCAAATGAAAAAAAAAATTAAATTTATGTGTAATGTATATTATAACGTTACGATGAGGAAAATAAAATATGGACCGTATGTCTATGATCTATCGAATAATGATTGTACTAAAAAGTAATTTTATTGTAAATTATTTATATTATATTGTATAGAGAATATTATGTGGATTATAGATTGTATAAAATTACTTTTTTAAAAAACCACATTTATTATAAAGCCGTATTCTTATTTCTTAAAGACTAATTTATTGTAATGTGTTACAGCAACAGTTTTAGTTGATAAATGTTATTTAACAGAAGTCAGTAAAAAATAAATACTTAAAAACCAAATATCATTAAATTGTTTTCATTATAAGTTATTTTACTAAACGTATTAATAAACAAATCTGGTTAAAAAAAATGTTAGAGAAACCTTATTGTATTATATTTTTTAGCGTTTTAACCAACAAAAATTGTTATTGTCATTTAAAGAAAAAAAACAAATGTTCCTAATGTCAATATACCAATATATTATATACCTAGCCATTAGTATAAATATTATGAAAAATGTCAGTGATTAGAAAATAGCAGACTACTGTAGACTGTAGAAACTATAGTTAATAAATAATTTTTTATAGGTATATTGTTATTTATTACACTAGCACAAAAATTAAATAAAAATTGTCCTTTTTAAATTTAATATGTAAGTACCATTATATTAAGACATTAAGTTAAACACTACAGTAAATGTTATTTTTAAGTTCAAAATACATTTTAACAAAAATAAAAGGTTTGATATTAAATATTAATATCCTTTCCGTATATTATTTATAATTTAGTATGTCTAATATGTTATATACTTATATAGTTATATAATCATATAAAAAAGATACTACAGTATTGTAGTAAATAAATAATAATTTAAGATAACTGTGTTTAGATTTAAATAATATACTATTTAATTTGTTTATGTATCCGGTATAATATATTAATATTGGAGATGTTTTATAAAATACACATTATTATTTATTAATATTTCAATAAAATTCCCTAGATTTTTTAATATACAATTATCAATCGTGTTACTTATTACATGTTACATTAAAAAAACAAAATTGTCAATTAAATTATTGCTGTACAGTGTATATATCTACATATAGATTCAAATACACTAGCCTTGAATAAAATTAGGTTTATTGTTTTTTATTTATATTTTATTATTTTTAATGTTTTTTGAAAATTTAAATTAAATTTTTTATAATGCATAAATGTATAATACATTTTCGTGTTATCCCTCAAACGATTAGAAAGAAAGTTGTAAGTATGAATGTATGGTATAGTGTGCATTTATTTGTGTTTGCATTTTTTATTTATACTAAACATATGTGAGTTAAGCAAACAGCACAAGTAAATCGGGTACAGGAAAAAACCTCAAAAATAATGTTCATCAGACGTTCAAACCACGCCCAGACGAGGGTGTGACACAAAGTAGCTTGGTCGATACAATTATTATAACTAGTTGACATGCAATACGCAACTCTCCAAAATTATTAAAAATCATTATTTCAGTATACTATAATACTATTATCGTAAAATATTTTCGAATACACATCCCTGAGATATGGTTTACATTGCTGGAAAAAAAATTACCAAGTATTCACATTAACATGTAGGTAGTGAATGTTCACAAACAAAAAAATACTTGTGTTTTTGTAATACATTTTATATAGGTACATATTAAACGTTCCGGAGTACCTGTCAATTTTTAGTTAGGCAGGTACGTCAAGTTAATATTGTTTGCCTGTCGTTTTATCTTTAAAGCAGTTAACATTCATATTAGTTAATTATTATAAAATTATTACGAAGCTTGATATTTACACACAAAATAACGATTTCTCCACCAACACTACTTGTAATTTTGTTATAAAAATTAAAAATATATATTTGTAGAAATTTGAAACATTATACTATATAATTTAAAATATTATATTATTATATAGTTCATAAATTTAATTCTCTACGTACATTTCAAAGTATCAAACAATGTACAGTTTATTATTAACTATAATATATAACTATATTAACTATAATGCATAGAGATTGAACGCCAATTACGACAGTAATTGAGCTTAAACATTTATGCTAGATTAATTAAACACGTGAAAATGTGAAATTAAAGTTTATATTCATTAAACATTTAACAATAATGTAGGCGCACTTAAAATTGAATAGATATTATATATACGTAGATGAACATATTGAATACCAGAATACCTAATTAAGAACAATTACGTAATTGTCACTTATTCATAATAATATATTATATCATAGGCCAATGAAGGAAAAACCAATATTATCCAACAAATATTGTTCGGAGATTATGATATTATGACGTGATATACCTAATGTGGACAGACACACGTGTAACACCTACCTAGTAAAGTTTAAAGAACTATTTGTTTGTCGCACGATATATATCGTTGACTCTATACATGAATATCAATAGTAGGTACCTATGATTTTTTTCTGTAGTGTGGAATCTAATTTCTAGTACACTATTGGAATTTTTAAAAATACTCCTATGTACAAACCTACTTTATAATAATTCGATTATTTTTTTTGTAGATACTCTGTATATGAGAGTGAGTGTAATTTATATTATTTTGTATTATGCAGGTACTCTGAAATTTTATAAGAGTCTGGGAAAATTTTAAAACGACGCTGAAGCTTTACAGTGTAGTGCACAATAATATAATATTATCGTATGTTCAAGTCATGTCGAAAACAAATCTTGAGAGATTATAATTTATAATAATTCCGTACTTTCGGCGGTAAACACGCACGCGCTCTCGTTATCTATAAAGGTGTACAGTGTACACTGTAAATATTATAATATATTTACAGCTAAATTATTGTAATAATATGTTAGTCGAAGTACGTTCGTTTTTTTTTCTTTTGAACTTGGACCTCTGCGTACATTTTCACGCGACGCTTATCAATCCTATAATTCCACGTGCGCATTAAAACCGCAGTCCGAAGACCGTGGCATATATAAATAGTATGATCGGTAAAAACCAGTACATCTTAACCGAATATAAATTTATTATATATAGGTATTATGCAAGGTTGCAAAAAAAATGATTAATTTAATGGTTCGTTAAAATTTAATGGAATAATCATGGAAAACTAATCAATGTTTACAGAATCATTAGCTTATTATTGATTCATTAAATGCTCGGTGATTGTTTGTGCAGCCCGGCATTATACGTGAATAGGATGTGAAAAAAAAACAAAAATTTAGTATTTTTTGTGTTATATTTTTGTCCCCTGTCTGGCTGTCTATATATTTTATGGATCACAAACTACAAAGATTATGTGTTACACACACGACACTGTATTGCAATAATAATACTAATGATACATATAATATAATAACATTTTATACATTTACGGAACATTGCTTACCTGCAGCTCCCGGCGCGGCCGTCGACGAAGTTGCTACACCTCGGCGTCCGCGATTCGAAATAATACGTCCGTCGGGTCTCAGGCCGCGCTACGCCGCCGTCTCCGTGCCCGTTATCTTCGCTGCAGTGTCGAAACATATTTCGCCGTCGTCGTAAAATGGGTATATAATATGTTATTATTATTATTATTATTTATTTTTGACTTTCGTCGTATTGCATCGTACGACATTGTACCGTCGAGCGCATGTAAAATATAAGTTATAACGCCGTGCCCAATATAATATAATATAGTATATAATGGTTATATTATAGGGGTTATCAAAACGTCACACGCACGTCAGCTACTTTAGCGCGTGTGTTGCGCGCAAAGCACAGATGTTTGTTCCCCCTCGTCGAGCACCAACGCTGCCGTCGATGTAAGGTCGTAGCGTCGGTACGCTGTGGTTGTCACAGCATATGAATAATAATAATATTATGCATGTGTTTATTGAATGTCAGTTGAAATGGTTTCGGGTGGAGGCAAAGACCGCAACAAGCGGGCCTATATATTTGTACGATGTACATATTATTATATTTTACGCACGTTTCGGAAAATCGAATAATCTGGAGTTGGTTTATAACCGTACAGGCACGGAACTCGATTTTTTTTTGCTCTAGTAAGGGAGGAAGGCAACATTTTACAAATGTCTCAACCCTTTAATTTGTTGAACCACAACGTTTATTAGGTACATAGACAAATAATTTTACCAAATTCTTAAATTATAATATTATAGTCTTAACAGGTAGGTATGTTAGCAAATTATACTAAAATTGACATATTTTAACAATGGTATTAGGTATTGCTTATGTATAGTAGAGTTACTCAGTTAATTAATTTTGTTTTCAAATTATTATAACTAATTGTTTTAAATCTGGTATAATAATTGGTAAATAAAACTCGATTGATAATTATTCTTTGGTGACTAATAGTCTAAACATTACATATAATTAAATCTTCATTGCACACATTTCCCTTTCCTCTCTGAAATCTGGATCCTTACTAGATATAGTAATTAGACTCGAGATACACCAGATACATTCAAAGGTTCTAGTTTCTAACAGGTCAAATTGATAGACATTTATTAAAATGCAGATTTTTTTTCATACACACTTCGTTTATACGTTCACAACGATGCATACAATCAAACATTCAAACACCACTAAACTGACGCGTGATAAATTGTTTTTGACAATCCGCTTTCAATAACGACTTAACACCAGTGCTCGAATTGGGGGGGGACGCGGGCGGACGGAGTCCGCTTTCATTTTTTTCATAGATTTCAGCGTCCCCCTTCATTTAATTAAGCGGGGAACGCTAAAAACGAGTCCCCCTCTGACCCCTGGGGATGCTTACTTTTGAACGGTGTATTTGGATTTTTTTGTTTCGGTTATTATTACCGCCGCGGTGGTTTCATTGGTTGTACACTACCACGATTAAAGATATTATGTCTACCTTATCTCTATTATCTGCAAGTGTAAATTTTGAAGTGATTTCGGTTGTATTGCCGCCGTATACGTGTTTCTACATTCTACTTTTGAGAACTTTTTGTTTAATTTTCACAACGGGTTACTTTACAATTTATTAGCTATGGAACGGTGTTTTTTGAACTAAAACCAGCGTCCGTCCTCAATTTTTTTTCCAATTCGAGCACTGCTTAACACGTAGGTACAGCTTATACAACTTTCGCAATAAGTATTATTATAATTTAATATTTATTATAAATTATAAAAACTCGTTGGCTGTTTATCTTATCATCTTATTATCATATTATGTAGTTCATAATTAACATTAGGTACACATTTTAAAATAATGAATACATGTAGATAGGTTTTTAAATATTTGGATTTAACCGTTGGTTTACTATAAAATATAAATCGTAGTCCGTAGACATCTTTTAACGTCTGATACCAATTAAAAATAAAAATCCATATACATCGCTCTGCCGTATTATATGTAGTATAATGTAGTATAGGTGAACGTATGAACATAAATATTTTACTCTACGATTAATATTTTTAAATTTCAATAGAGTGTCACCAGTGGATGGCTTCTCCTTCATATTTTTCTGGCTGTAATCTTAATTTGTTAACACTTAAGCTTATTATACATAATTTGTATAGATTGTTTAACTCAAGTAAAAAATAAAAAAAAAAAAAAAAAATTTCAATAATAAATAACAGCATCGTTATTAATTTATTATATAGTATCTTTGAATAGCCAATACCGTTAACAATTTAACTTCAATCACTCTTGTAAAATGTATGTGGCTTTACGCTAAACTTTTTTTTTAATTCCCAGAAAAAATAACCTAAGAGGACGCTACACTTGTGTCGTAGTATTTTTATTATTTCGATAACATAAACACAATTAAAGTTATCAGTTTGAGAAAATTAGGTATTATTTGTTTTTTTTGTTTAATTATTAAAAATTATTGATAAGTGCTATCAAAAAAACAAAAACGCTACGACACAGAATACAGATATAGCTCTTCCCTAATGCGTTGTAGAATTTTGGTAATTATTGTAAATACAGAGGGAGTAATGAGTTTAGTTGTCCCACGCAAAACAGTTCTTGCTATGTTCTGCATTGTAAGACGGAAACAACGCAAGCGGGTGTAGCGTCCTCTTGAGAACAATTTTGTATAAGATTTTCAAATCTTAAGTGTAAAAATTAAAAATTTTAAGTATTTTATCTAAAGAATAATTTGCAAATTGTTGAGATTTCTTAGGAAGTTCATAAAATTTGAATTATAAGGGTTAATAAAAAAATATCGGGCTTATATGTTTTATATTTATTAATTGCGGTAAGAAAAACTTATAAAAATACCTCTGTAGTCTTGTATTTTCAATCCTATTGACCGCTTACGATTTAGTTGATTTATCAAAATTTAAATAAAAATATAAAAAGTAGAAAATTTCAAATATTTTAAATATGTAGCTAAAAAGAGCCAAAATATATTTTTAAATCAAATATGTCTAGAAAATGTCGGATTAATATATGTTTTTTGTGAAAACCTCAAGTGTTTATATGTTTTTATAATAGGTATAATAAAAATATACGTAGTTCAGTGATGAAAAGTTTCAAACCTAGTTTCACATACAAATTATTATAATTTTTGAATTACAATAAAATAATTATTCAAATCGTTATTATATGATTAAATATCAGGTTTCATCAAAATTAGAGTTTCAAGTGTCTTTATCAAAATCATGACATTATATTTTCGATATTTTTCGATTACCGGAAGGCCAAATTATAAAGAACATAGCATTCAAGCTTATGATCGAGCGTACAATTTTAATCGTCATATTGTATAAAAAAAAAATCAATAAATTCTAAAATGTAAAATGTCTGTATCTAATTAAAACCTTAAAATTGTTCGGTATATTAAAATTGAAAATTACAGAACAAAAAAAAAAAATTATTTTTAATGATAAATCACTCTGCGATTATTCTAAAAAAAAACATTATAAAAGCGATAATTAAGTAAGATAATTTAAAATCATCATAACCAATTTAATTTATATTTATTTAAAATAAAACAGGCAGAGGAAATGTAAAACATTTGAAATGTTATTTAAAATAATATACCTAGGTATTATATAATACCTACCAACCTATTTCAAAATGTATTTATCATTTTAATTTATTTGAAAAATATTATAATTGATACAAAGTTGAGATAAAGAAATTCATTTAATACAGGTTTAACACGTTAAGTTAAATCATTATAATTCCTAATCCTTCATATTTGATTTGATCATTTTTGTTATCTAATTATAAAATGTTTTATACTTTTATAGTTTTCTAGTTTTCAATACTAATTGCAAAAACCATTAATTTTCGATATGGCTTGATTTAAAATGATATGTTAAAGTAATCTCTTCAATGAACGAGGGTTTTAAATGTATATTAATTGTTGATTTGTAGTTTTAAAATTATTTTAAAAGATGTATCTTATAATATGCTAATATTTATGTAGGCAAATTATTTTATTTGAATGTATGTTGTGTTGATTGATATTATATTTATATTATATTATATTGATTTTACAATGATGTGTATTTTTTTATTTTTTTTTGTGTCTGTCATCACTTTTTAGGACAGTAAAAGTGCTTGGATTTTCTTCAACAGTAAATTTTCTGATAAGAAAGTGAATCTAGTTGGTACTTTGGGGAGTCAAAAGTAAAAATTTCCCAGTATTTTTCAAAAGCGACATGAAAAACAAAAGAAAAATTAAGGAAAAACGGGAATTTTTACGCAAAATATGTTTTCGAGAAAATCGATTTTGGTTTTTGGTGTAACTCTAAAACAAATGACCGTAGGTAGATGCAATTTTCACTGAATGTTTATATTAGCATTATCTATACAGAATAATATTTTCCAAATATTTTGAGCTGTTTACAGACATTTTCAGTTTCCATCTTTTTTAGTTTTTTTTTTCTACAAATATCAATAAAATGTTATTTGTTGGGTAAAAAAGCTTGAAAATTGAATACAAGGCTCTTACTATATTGTTACAATGAAATTTGAAAAATATTAAAAATCCTTAGTCACGGTTATTATTTATAAGCATTTAAAGTTCAAATATTGACAAAAAACGAAAAAATCATCAGAAAAATTTTCTTTTTCAATCTAAGATTTGAAAATGTAATACAAGATTATCCATAAGTTTAGCTACCTTTATAACAAAAAAAAATGTCCACAAGAAAGTCAAATTAAATTTATTATGACCGTTTGAAATTCATATTTTTACAACATTTAAATTTTTTTAGTTTATTACAACAATAATTAAATATTCAACTCTTAAATATTTGTTTTAAGATATAATTTCTTTATTCAAGGTCACAAAGTAACAATTTGATGCATGTTTTACCTCAACTACCCGAGTAACAAATGGCAATCATTTGTAAATAAAAAATCGTTTTCGATTTTCATCATAAATCTCAAAATTCCTGTGAAAGAACCTCTCCGGGAAATTTTTTATTTCCGTAAAAACCTTATCCGGACGATTACGAACATTTAATAAATAAATATGCCAAACTGGACCAGCCGTTTTCAAATGATTACCAACGAACAGCGTTTAATATACATTTTAATTTTAATTTATAAATAATTTTTTATGTTAAGTGACCAATAGGTAATCTGTAACTAATAGCAACCAAAAAAATGTATAATAAGCAATATTTCTACTAATCATAACAGTAATAGTATATAGTATATATATGTAACCAATGGCAACCCTATAAATAAACAAAAATAAAATACTATTTGTGTGGGTCAAAATAAAATTCATGTTTGATCTATCTTCAGTTACCTATAGGAGTTGAACAATACTCTATAATATAGAGTATCTGAGTATAGTCTATGAACTTAAAGACTCAATGATATTTATTCGAATTTAAAACTTAGATTGATGCAACCATACATAAATCAAGATAAAGATTAAGCCTGCAGGCTACAACTAAAATATTTAATTATGATTCTTAGGAATCAAGATGATCTTTTTTGATTGATTCGATTTAACATTTCAAAGATATCTTTTTCAATGCAATATACCTACTAAATAGAGCTATTCAATCAATCATCGAACGATTTATAGACATGATATATGACTTTCTAAACATGACTAAACCTATATATATATTGGATATAGTACCTACATATACTAGTTTTAATTTCTTAATGGTATTCCTAAATTCAAAATTCAGACAAACTCTTAATTCATGAATCAGTGTAAAGATATATCTACACTTAAAGTGTTAAACCATACTCTTATCGCAACGGACAAATTCAAAGTTAAGTTCTTGTTATACTGTGTTTAGTCTTTAATGGTTTTGATGGTGTAGTTGCATGGTTACAAGTATTTTCATTCACTTAAAAATTTTAATAATAACAATAATATCACTAAGTTATGTATACGCAGACTATGGAGTATTGAGTACCTCTTGTAAATGTTGTGATAATGAGATATATTAAAACATATATTTTAAATCAATGATAAATGTATTCATTTGAAGAATTATTCTGATTTCAGTGAAACCACATCTGACATTAATATATAATCACGTTTTTACTTTTTACATTTTTTTTTTTTTTGGTTGCCTATTTTTTTTCTCACGTTTTGAAAAACTACACTAAAAAGTAAAAATAATTTCCTTAAGGTTTTCCTTAATTATTTAAACTTGAAAATAGCTACATATCTATATGATATTTTTAAGAACATCTCCAAAAAAGGCAAAGTATATTTGGACTAGTTTAAAAAAATCATATTGAAAAATTGCAATATCTATTTGGAACTTTCTATAGAATAAGAATATTAAATTATTACAAAATACGGTACATTTTTAAGGAGTTTAATATAGGCAATATAATGAGTACTACTTATGAGCTATGCAACTTTACTGTGCACATAGTAAATTATCATTGTGCACGTATATCCGTATATATATCGACGGGTGTCCACTTGAAAATCTGCCAAAACTACACACACGTGTTTACCAACCAACAGTATCCTCCCCTACAAACAAACAGCTAATGGCCATAATTGCCGGGCTTAGTGATCAATTAAAAAAAAAATCTTTGTATTAGACTTCTGGAAAACTTTGAATTTGTCATAAAATAATCAATTTTACGTTAGAACGACTTTCCGTTTTTTTTTCATTTATTTATTTTATTTCTATATAAATATCTAAATACTTAAATTTTTGAAAATATAATAAATTCGAATGAAGTGAAGAATAAATGTTTAATTTAAAAAGCGAGCAAGTGGATGCAGTGGCGGATAGGCTTATATTTTTTTACCGAGAAGTAATTTGGATAAGGGCCCCCCAAAAATAAGAAGAGCCCAAAAAATAAGACGCGAGTGACATTTTATTTTGATATAACAATACAATACAAAACTATATAATAAGTAATATAGGTACTAATAGTACAGATTTGTTTATTTTTTATTTTATATCTACATTTTTTTAATTTCATACATGAATAATTTTTTTAAAGACTCACTATTTCATGCAACCTTATCAACTACACTATCTGTACTAATAGAAGTTAAAATATTTTTTTCTACACTCATGAGTATAAAACTTTCTAAATGATCTTGAGTAATTGAGTTTCTCAAGTAATTTTTAATATATTTTAATTTAGAAAAACTCCGTTCACTACCCACTTGTGAGACTATAAATGTTAAAAGTAATTTATAACATAAATACAGATCTGGATAAGCATTAGTGTATAAATTATAATTAACTAAGACACTAAAACAACAAAAAACACAACACTTTACAGGTTTGCTATTATCTGCTTGATGAGTGCATGTTTCTTCTGACATATTTTCTGCAATAATAACAAAAAATAAATTGATATTATATATCACTGAAAACATATTTTGTAGCAGCTAAAAATATTGTATGTACTTACAAATTGTGTTATAATATTAATTAATCATTGTTTAAAGACAATATTTTGGAATAATGAATACATACCAGGACTATTTTCTGATTCATCTGCACTTTCTTCAAAACTTTTTTTTTGGAGAATTATATACATTGGTACAATTTATCTTAAGCTTATCCCACTTTGAAACTAAGTCTATGTACTCTAAACGAAGCTGCTCATAAGATATATTAGTTTGAAATGGTACAATTTTTGTAAAAATATTTTTCAATGCATCTTCTGGCAAACAGTCTTTAGTATAAAAATTATTTGGGTCAAGACAATTAAAACCTGCAAACAATTCCTTATGTTTTTCAAATCGTGACTCAATACTTTGGATAACCGAGTCAAATATTACATTACATACATTAACTTCAAATAAATGCAATGAATTCATAATTATATCATCTGTAGATTCGTACGCAAACTGTTTAGTCTTTTTCCTTTGTCGGCTTGGTGCTAAACTATCACTAATTTGAATACTTGTTGTTTCTATTTTGTCTAGTTCATTATTGGCCCATCTAACAAAATTATCAGCAGTCTGTTTGATACTGGTAAAAATCACAATTAATATTTTTTTAAGCTATTGAGAGTTTGATCAACCATCTGAAAAGCAGCTACAAAATTAACACCAAATCCCTGAAGATACTTAGAAAGTTGAGTCGTTATATTAAAAATCCTTAAATATATTTGAGCAGTTAGAATTGTTTTGTACCAGAATTGTGAATAGTTGTACTTTTTTTAATAACTTTGTCTAAATGACCTTTTAAAACTGGATCAAACTTACCCACTAATAGCACCATTTCTAAAAAGTTACCATGATCTAAACTACTGTCACTTAATGTATAAGCAGCTTCAAATTTCTGTCCACGGTAACTAAGACCACGCTTGGCAATTAGTTTTACAATTTCAATTATGCGAGTTAACACAAGCCTATTATTTTCAACTTGGTTTTTTCTAACTGAACTCCGACCATATTTTAAAAGAGAATCAACGGAAGCACAATTTTTTCTCATTATATGAGCTTCAACATTATGTCTATGAGTTAAAGTTACGTCATGCTCTTCAATGCATTCATACACATGTTTCCATTTCATCAAACCAATGGAAAATTTACCAGTACCATCACCGTAAGCCAAACATATACAAAAATACAACGATGAGTTTTTGCAATTATAAGACACCCACATTCGCTTTCCTCTGTCTTTTCGAAAATATGCTTTTAATGGTGAGAATAGAATATTTTTTTCTGGTTGATATAGGTGAAATAGCCAGTACTCAACAAAATTCTCTTCATTAGGTTTTTTGAAATAAACATTATCAAATTCTAAAATTTTAAAATTTGAATAAAAAATAAGTTACCTATATACAATGTAATATTCATTCTTACCATTATTACTTGCAGAATTATCTGTTATCTTGACATTAGAAAAGCTGTTTGTACAATTAATATTTGATGTTGAAACAGTATTATTCTCAATTACATTGTCATTGATTAATACCGATTCGAGTACCCCTGCTACAGATTTATCAACTGTGTTTTTGGAAAGTTTTTCATCTATACTTAAAACATTAATATAACTATAGTAGTAAATAAAAAACAAAAACACATGTTCAAAATAAAAAAAATAAACTAACTACTTGTGCATCGATAGAACCAAACCAAAAAAATATACATAAATTATCAATTTTTTATAAATGTAGTAAAAATTAATGATGCATTTTTAAATTTTGATAGAAAATATTTTATATACAATATAATATTCATTCTTACCATTATTACTTGCAGAATTATCTGTTATCTTGACATTAGAAAAGCTGTTTGTACAATTAATATTTGATGTTGAAACAGTATTATTCAAAATAAAAAAAATTAACTAACTTCTTGTGCATCGACAGAACCAAATCAAAATAATATATATAAATTATCATTTTTTTATAAATGTACTAAAAATTAACGAGGCATTATTAAATGTTAATAGAAATTAGTTGTACCTATATTATAATATTTGTATTATTTATTGTAATATATTATATATATATGATTGATTTGGTTTATGAGTACCTATTAATCTAATAAAAAAAACAATATTTTGTTTTATTAACAATATGAAACTTAATTTTAATTATTAATAAACTTACTTTGGAATTTATTATCTGAAAAAAAAATTGATTTTTGTTTGATTTTTGTCATTTGCACATTGTAGCATTGCCTCTCTATTTTTTTTACTTCGTTTCAATGCTCCTAACTTATATTTTCGTTTTTTGTCAGCGGTATTCATAGTTTAATAATGTTTATAATAATATACAATAATTTATTAATTGACATCAAACAAGTCAATAATAATTAATAAGGTGACAACCGACAACAGCCAACAGGACATAAAAATAAAACTATAAAAGCGTATAACCACCGCAATACTGCATTGGTGCATTATATAGGTAGTACAGCTGTATGCCTGTATTCTACCGATACTATAAATACGGTTTTCTATAACTCTAATCTAAAAATAAATCTCAATGTTCCCAATGATACGGGAACAAAAATAAATATTGTTTATAGCCAAATGATTATGGTATTTTTCTTGTAGAGTGGTTAAAAATATTAAACTAGTCAATTTGAATCTTTATTAAAATGATTATTTTCAATCTTCATTACACAAGGTTCAGTTGGGCCCGGGGGCCCCCATACATTGACACAAGATAGGGCCTACCGGGAAAATCCCGAATTCCCGGTGGGCCTATCCGCCACTGAGTGGATGACGCTCTGTCGTGCAGTAAGCACGGACTAAGATATACATATATATCTTAGTCCATGACAGTAAGGTAACAAGTGGGTCACTGTAATGCCGTAATGGATTATGGTGTTACATTTGAATTCAATGATATCATACGAGGGTGGGCTGATAAGTAATGCCTCTTAACGCGTAGTTTTAAAACTATTGTACATAGAATAATGAATTAAAAACAAGTGTATAGTAAATTAAATGATTTTTATTTACATACTATTATTAGTAGCTTACTCGTATTATCATTGTATACGAAAAAGGATTCTGAGCAGAGACGGTTTGTCAGCCTAGGATATATTTTAGATAGGCAAAGCGATGAATGTATTGATTTTACAATGATGTGTTTTTTTATGGATTTTATCACCTTTTGGTACAGTAAAAATGCTTAGATTTCCTTCAACAGTTTCTTGTTCGATGGGAAAGTGAATCTAGTTGGTGCATTCGGGAGGTCAAAATTTACACTTCCAAGTTGGTTTTTTAAGTGCCGGGAAAAACAAAAAAAAAAATTAAGGAAAAACGGGATTTTTCACGCAAATTCCATTTCAACAAAATCAATTTTGGTTATTAGTGCAACTCTAAAACAAATTACCGTAAATACATGTAATTTTCACTGAATATTTATATAAGTATTTTTTATATTTAATAAAATATAAATATAAATAACATTTTTTTAACTCGTTTTAAGCATTAACAACTACTTAAGAACCTTGTATTACATTTCAAACATGTTTTTATCGATATTAAATTACATTTAATGACTAATGCATATTATATTTTATTTATTTAATATTTATACATAATCATCATTAATCACCGTAATAAAAACTTTTATTTCGTTAGATATTTAGGTTGAAATATGAAATTTATAAAATAGACTTTTAAGATAGTAGCAGACCACGTATATACAAATCAACTAAGTGGTTCAGTGAGGTATTTAAAAATAGGAAACTGATTGAACTTTTTTAACAATGATAATTGTTGTAAAAAAGACGGACAAGTGGGTACACCTAATGCACGTTCATTTTATTTATAAATTATTTAATTCTTGAATGATATAAATAGTTATCTTACTTTAGGTTCAATGATCACGTCATAATATTACATCTTTAGATGTAATCTTTTCATTACCTAAACGGTTAAACATTGTTTTTCTTATAACACTCATGTAAAAATAATCGAAAGATATTAAAAAAAAGTATAGAATAATTAAAACACATTTTGGGTCATTTATTAATTGTGGCCAACTTCATCGGCATGGATTTTTACCGTACTTGTTGGCTTTTGCGATGGCTGCGCACGTGCCGATGGACAAGTGATCTTCGACCGTGTTGGCGAAAGCGGCGGCCACTTGTGGCAGATGCCCCGTGTCCTTTTGACTGTCACGGGACCACGTGGTTATCTTGTACACTTTCACGATGGCCGAACAAAGGCAGTTGGGCCTTAGTACATCGTACGCGATGCTCAGCCTGACCCGGTCCATGACAAAATCGATTACGTGGCCGGGCTGCTGCAGTTCGGCTAGCTCTGAGACGACGTGCAGATTAAACGTACCGTTAAGGTTGTGCAACGTATGTTCGACGGCGACCATTAACACGCCCGTGTTCGGTTCGGTCCACACAGAGTTCACCTTTTGCAACGCGGTGTCCAGGCCGTCGACGAACGGGTCGCTGACTGCGAAGAACCGTCCATTGTCCAGCCGACCGGCGGAGGCCGGGAAGTGTGGGTCTGACCGGTTCCCGTACTGTACATACGGCTGGACTGCCGCTCTGATGGCCGACGTCACGTTCTGTCGTGTCATTTCCAAAACGTAGTCCGCGACGTGTGCAAATGCCACTTCTTCCAAGAAATACCTGTATGGAGCACACATTGAAGAAATAATTTTAATCACGCTTTATAGGCTATAGCCTATAGCTAATGAAATTACTTAAGTTACTTAAATTACTTAAATTACTTACTATATAAATATATCTAAACGGAACTATATGTTTAGAGGGCACCTTTGGGCAGGATTTAAGAGTCATATGGCCCATATCTTATATAGACCTCTACAAATTATTGAAATCAAAATATGGGTCTCTACCATAGACCTTATATCAAATACGGGCAAGTATACCTACTAGGTCTATGGTCTCTATACCCTCTATACAGAAATATTAATTTCCTAATTATATTATAAAAGATGATTCACCAAGCATGCTCACCCTCTATTTTTCTTCTGTCTTCAATACCCACCTAATCCATTTGTTCAAAATTTAACTTTTAAAATTTTCAAATAGGTATACTACTTTAACCTTTTAAAAAAAGAGGGGTTTTAATTAGAAAAACAGAAGTTTGTGTCACCATAGGACACTTCTTATAATTAGTGAAAAATATGTACTTATAAGCAGTCCTGTAAAGTATTTGAGAAAAAGTATTTTTCCAATTACCGTGTAGCTGAAAATCCGTCTGAAATTGCATAGTGACCAGTAAAAGTAGTTCTAAATTTACTATAAGACATGACTGAATTTGGTGCCGACGAAGGATACAATTCTTTGTTTTTGGATAACGGCGTGTCGACCTGATACATAACGTTTTCTACGAACATTTTATACTCGCCAGTTACGTATCTCCACTCGTCTACAAATACATATCTGCCAACAATTTGTAGCTCTTTCCAAGTTATCTCTGTGGATACCTGCATCATATCGACCATACACAGTAAATTATCATTGTCAATAATAGAGAGAGGATATTTTAAATATTCACTTTCTACTAATTATATTCTAGTTCGTAGTTATAACTTATACCTTATAATAATAGAGCACGTTATTTATTATTTTATCATAATTACTTATTTGTTCACCATCTATATAAAACTGTACAAACACCAATACCACTATTATGACTCATTGAAGACTAGACACTGGTCCACTCATTCTATGTTTATGCAACTATTACTTCTCACATTAATATTTAATAAGACATATCACAAATCAGTGGCGTAGCCAGGGGGGCTAAGGGGGCTATAGCTTAAGCCCCCCCCCACATTGACTGTGAACTAACCTAAAAGTGTAAATAAAAGACATATTGTACTTGCAATTTTGTATTTTTTTGTGAGACTTAGTCCCCTCCCACCATACAAAATTCCTGGCTACGCTACTGTCACAAATTATATGACCTGGGTCCTCTTAACTCTTATAGCAATTCCCACGGCCATAACTTACATTATAATATATTCTTAGATTAGTTGAGTTTACGAGTCAAGACACTTTCCTAACATTATGCGATTAATATACATACAATATTAACACAATTTTTTTAACTTTAAACAAAGAATAATTTTAATATAATATTATAGGTACCCGTGTTTGGGTTAGTCATGGTTGATGAATAGGTCTCCATGTTTAGTTATTCTTAATATTATTATGAAGTAGAAGCTCACTGTTATTATTTTAGATATTATAGTTGAGCTACACTAATATCATATATTATTATAACGTATACCTACTAAACTTCGTTGTAATAATTTAAATTTGAAGCTATAGCTTACCAGGTCTTGTGACCATCGTATAACAATATTATTGCTTTTAAAATCCAATAGGCCACTGATGGTATTATTTTCGAATACAATGTTGGAATTTATTAATGATGCTCTGGTCTTAGGTAAAATCAAGGCATCGTTGAAATATCCTAATGGTGTTTCTGCATCATATACGCGACCATTATGTTCTGAAATAACATCATACTGAATTTTATACGCCCAAAACACGGCGTTTTGAATTTCTTCATTTCTATAATATTTGTTGCGCATCAAATCGGGTAACGATTCTGGTACTGTATTATCGTCCACGGTCCAGTTTACAGGAGAATCTAAAAATAATTGCCACATTTTAATAATTAAGTTCTTTTTCTCATCATTTAAAATTAACTGTTACCTGCTGACGACAACACAAAGCACACTGTGATTAAAACCAATAACGATATCATCTTGAACGTAATAAAACGACTATAGACAATGAGTTTATCTATTAAATATCGATACATATCGCATTCTATGCAACCTTATATATAGGTACAGAGTTTCACTCCATACTACAATTTTTGTCCTTGTACATACCTTCCTGCATATTATACTACATACTATATAGTTTAAAGGTATATATATACCCCTCTATAAATTGTCTACTTAAATATTAAGACTCATACATACTATTTAAAATTGAAGTACAAAATTAAATAATCAATTAATTTAGCTCTTAAAATAATTTTTTTAATCGGCTCTTATATAGTTATTGGCTATCCTGAAATTTTAAATAACTCTAAAAAAAAAATATTTTAAGCTTTTTAGATTCTGAGCGGAATGATGAATGTATTATTTTTACAATTATATTGTGTGTTTTAATTTCTGAGCAGAACGATAAAAATAATGATTTTACTATGATAAGTGTTTTTGTGTGTATGCTGTGTGTATAGGTGCACATTTTAAAGTAGAAACAATGCTTAGATCTTTCATTATAAAGGTAGTTTCTGATAGAAAATTTGATCTAGATTGTACTTTGGGAGGTCAAAATGGAGACAGTACTTTTTAAAATAATCGATAAAAATAAAAATAATAAATAAGGAAAAACAAGAATTTCACACAAAACCAGTTATGATAAAATCGATTTTTTTATTTCATTGTGATTCAAAAACAAATACCTGAGATATTTGAAATGTTCATCAAATATTAGCGTATTCTATCCTAATAAAATTCAATTTTTTTTTACTTTTAGAGCTACTTATAATATTCTTATGTTTGATATTTTAGTTTTTTTTTTATAAATGTCGATTAAAAATATAAGATGAACCCGCATGTGTTGCTCCGTTTTAACACACACGTCCGACAAAACGCATTTACTCAGTCAGAGTAGAACTTGCTCCATTTTGGTGTAGTACAACATTAAAAGATGGCAAGACTGTAAGTTTTTTTTAAAAAATTAACATTTTTAAAAGTTAAAGGTCATTTAAAAATGTTGGCATTTTTGCTATTTCTAAACTATAATGCACGTTATATTGAAGATAATGGGAAAATGCACAGTTTCGCTATCATAAATATTGTCACAATTCAATCTTATAATAGGTACCTATATTTACTGTAGAACCAAAATCGGGTGAGTTCTACTCAGACTGCGCAAACACGTTGCTTATTTATACCATTCTACAGTAAATCGGTATTGATTCAAAAGTTAATAACAGTAATAATTTATTAATATTTAAAAATTTAAATATAAATATACACTATTGTAACAGTTAAATATTAATATTATAATAAATGTACCTAATAGTTTTTATTTATAGTACCTATACGGCTATACTATACCTATACTTACCCATATTTCTTTTTAGATAATTTGTTTCTGCAATCATTTATATCTATTTTAATGAAACCATTTATTAGAACAAGAAGTGTCCAACTAGGATAAATATAATGATAACCCTAAGCTAAATATAAATATGTCATAATAAATTTAATTAAATAGGTACCCTTATTTATAGTTATACCTATACTAGATGCTTTGATAAGTAAAATGCAATACGCATTCATATGTTACTGAATTATTTTATGGTAGTCAATAATTAAGTTTCTAAATTAATTCTAATATAGTACCTACCTAATATGTTAATATGTACTACCTAATAGATATACTATATCCATAGACCATAAACCTATATTATACATTATATGTAAACAAGAACAGGCAATTTAATGTGGAATTCTTCTAGATTTTCAAACTAATAATATAAGTATTTAATGTAGTAGGTAATATTATATTAATATGTATCAAGTACCTATATAGACATATTATATTCATTATCTATATAGGTTAGGTTAGGTTAGGTTAATTCTATACAAGTAACTACTATATTATTATGACTATAATAATTAATAATTATATCTATATGGTCAAATGTTGAATTCTTCTTGGTTTTCAAACAGGAAACAGTTACTGGACTTTATTGAAAATGTAATAAATGTACCTACTAAACTGTAGCAGTGGTTTTTCATGGTCACTGTATTATGTGGTAGGTAAATCTATTAAAAGATATTACCTATTTATTTCTATAAGTAAAATTAAATAATATTAATAAAAATATAATTAACTATACTAATATACCTATTACTTACGTATAATAGTGTAATCCGTAATCTTGTGTAGGTATAATTAAATATTTTTACTATTTTTATCGTTATAATATTTTAAGTTTTTACTTTTTTGAATGACTTAATATTTTTTAACTTCATGTTCCAAAGTAAAATGTTATTGGAAGTATGTTAATCTATAAAAATCAATTTTCGGTCAATTAAGTTCACCTGTTATAACAATAAGCATTTAAATTATAGATTAGTGGAGTAGCGGACAACATTTTGCGGGGTAGACGGGCGTAGCCGCGTAGTTATAGCAGGCTGTTCTACTAATTCTGTTCTTAAAATTTGAAACGCTTATAAGTTATAACTAATGAACTAGATACTTGTTCAAAAATTTAACTTTATAGATTGATATACTCCAATAATATTCTTGTTTTAAAATTACATAAAATTATGTAAAAAAATATTTTTAAAAAAGTTGAAACTTTTTGAAATATTGAGTGCAAGAACTTAAATGGATCACCTTATATATTAGGTAAAATCAATAATTGAAAATTTTGAAAAACACCAAAAAAATACCGAAATGAAACTTTGTAAAATAAAATATAGGTAGGCATATTTTATAGAATAGGCGGAACGATAAATGTATCTATTGATTTAACAATGTTCTGACGTCACCATTAAGCAACAATAAAGGTAAAGTTTCAACCACGGAATACCCAAATACGATAGGTATCTTAAGATTTATGCCGGAGGAAACTATCGCCAGAAAACGATTGCTGCTCCAATCGATGGTAAATCGGAACGAGCTGATCGTCATGATCGAATCCATCATGTCAACAAAGAAAGACGACAAACAAGAAGACGAGGCCTACCACAGAGCAGCAACGAACAGGCGAAGAGTGCGGCAAGCTTCAGCCTGAGCCGCAATGGGCCACGATGATGAACGGTCAGTCTCACCCTCGAGTCGCAACTGCGAAACGTTGGAGGTGTCACCGACCACCACGTTCTTCATCAACACTACCAATGACACCACGGGAGGGACGACGATCACTGCAGTGGACTCACCAACGAGTTACCAGGGCGGCGGACTACGTTCGGCTCGCCAAGTCCAGGAGAAAATCCAGAGCAGGAAAAAATGGAAAACTAATCAATGTAAGGGGGGTAAGGTGAGGGACTGTCCCGTCTACCCTCCACTGTGGCGAAAGCCGAATGCGTACATGTTAAACTTTAATGTCTAATAAACGATGACGGCGCTGCGGCAGTGATGCGAAAGCAATTCCCGCGGCGCCGTCGGTTACAAACTAAAAAAAAAAAAAAAAATAAGGTGTCTTAAGATTATTCGTCCATATTTTAACCGTGGATGGTTGTTGATAGGCGATTGCAAATTGAATCCAGTTGGTAACTTGGGTAGTTAAAAGTAAAAAATCCCAAGTATAATGTATATAATATAGTTATACAAATAATACTAGTGGCTTATACCGAAGTATGCAAAAAGACACTTTGATAAATGAAATGCATGCTATCGAATAAGAAATTTAAAGTATTTTTGAACAGTGAAACCTGCAGCAAATGCAAATACCGTCCAAACGGTCTGCCCCAAGGCTCTGTACTCTAGGCCAGTGCTCTTTAATACTTATAAATATTTATCATACAATAAATACAAATGCAAGAAAATTTATGTATGCAGTGGCATAGTACTGGTTGCCCAAGCCGTACTTTAGATACAGTGGAATTGTGGAAACCAAACTAAATCTAGATCTTAATAACTAACTACTATCTCAAAAAAATGTTACCTAACCCTGAACCTGAATAAAACGGTGGCACTGGCTCTTCACTTAAACAACATAGAAGCAGACAGGAAGCTATAAATACAAATTAACGGCACTGCGCCACTGCCATAACAAATAAAGAACGTCCTAGTTATCTCGTACTCTCAGAGTAAAATTTGATAGAGCTTGATATTTAAAAACACTTAGAAGCGTTAAAAAATAAGTTAAAGACGAGGAGCAATATTAATTCAAAACTAGCAGGAACGACCTGGGAAGCCTTAATATACAGTGTAGCTGAATACTGCACCTCAGTTTAGCTTAGGAGTGCAGTAGTGCACACTGCAGTCTGTAAGAAGGTGGATACAGAACTAAACTAAACAATCCAAATTATAACAGACACAGTAAGAACGACCCAAGTACAATGGTTAACAGTACTCGTATTCTCGCAAATATAGCTCCGACCTCCGGCGGATTTACGTAGACTGATAAATTCATAACACAATGCCATAGTTGACAAGATAAAAAAAAACCCTAATCTACCTATTTGTACAAATGTATTGTTTCACACCCCCATAAGAGACTTAAATCGAGACACCCAATATGAGACCTAACATTTTAAGTAGGTAGAATCTTAATCGGAAACATGGAAAACGCGATGAAAGGATTCGAGAGCGCGAGGAGTTACCTTGATCAAAAATCCAGGAACAAGAACCTTCGGATTTGATCTACTATAAGGATAGTTATGGCCAACCTTGAATAGGGTTAAGTTAACTGAGCAAGGCAGATGTAAAAGTTTACTATATAAATGTGGAATAGAACAATCTCCTCTTTGCTCTTACGGAACCGAACAAACAATCAAGCATATAGGGGAAGAATGTCCAAATACCAAATTTGAAGGGGGAATTGCAAAACTACACGAATCTAAGATTGAGGAAATCTATTGGTTAAATACCCTACGAACACCACTTTAGTGAGATTTACAGTTCCTGATTCGACTTACCTTTAAAATTAGAACAGAGTTTGTCATATTTCAAAGATGTATTAATGTAATTAATTATAATTTTTCTTTTATTACTAATAAGCTGATAAGTCATATGCAAAATAAATACCTCAGTGGCGTACTTACCTCAGGAGGGGTAACAGGGGCATTTGCTCCCCCCACTGATAATATATTTTATCATAATTCATAATTAATTTTGCTTTGCTTTTGGATTTTTAATAGTTTTAAGGTGAGGTATAGGTATTTAATAATTTGCCCTATTCCTCCCGAAAATGTTTCACAGGTACGCCCACACACCTACCTAGTGCTTGGTTTTATTCGTATATCCTAAATCATAAAAATACAGATTAAATAATTTTAAAGATTTATATTATTCATACTCATGGATATATTGTATGCGAATAAAGAAGTCATGTATTTAGACATTATCTTTAAATTTAAAAAACGAGTTTTTCTTTAATTATCTCCCTGGTACATACAGACCACAGACGCACCACAGAATAGATAGATAGACAGACGCACAGTGTGGTATTCGTGTTCAGAGATAAGCACAACTTATAATCGATCTTAGTCGTTGATACCGCTAAATCGATCTGCGTTTTTTAGTGATAAGCTAAACCATTATCAGTTATTACTTATCATATAGTGCTAGTGGAAAAAAAAACGGTAAGCATTAGGCACTAAGCAATCCAAAGTTCAAGGATTGAGTTTTAATTTTTAAGTGTGTTAACACATTAATATCAAATATGCGCCGTTTGTTTCTATTTAATATTTAGATCTGTATACGTGAATCTTTATTTTTTAATTTTTTGTGCGCAAACAAATAAAAATGTATTTAATATTTTTGAAACAGTCCTATGTTTAGTCACAATCCCTACGTATCAGTCATCTCATCTCATTAAAATCACCTTTAATTACAATAATAATATTATTAATTGTATTGATTTGCTAACAACAAACTGGTTAAAATCCTACTAGACTATTTGTAAATCAGGTATGAAATAGTTTTCATAATAACTAGTTACGAGTGTTTCTTAATTGGTTTTTTTTATATAATTTTTTAAACTACTGATAGCTAGGTTACAGAATTTTTAATAATTGATATAAGTTTACACAATGGTGTTTGATAACTTATATCTCAATAAGGACCATCTTGATGGGTTTGACAATTACAAAGTAAGTGCTTATTGACACATTTTTAATAAGAATACTTGCATAGTGCTTACTAAAATCATGCTCATTTAGTTATTTAGTAATTAGTAGTATTATGCTTATCATGTTCAATATTTAAATATTGTATTCATATAGTATGATGAATCTTAGTTTAATATAATTATAATTCATAGTCATAAATAATAGTTGTCTATGAATCTTATAAGTAATAGCAATAAAAATAAAACATTTGTTAATTAAGATATGATTTTTTAAACACTTAAATTTCTCGGTTTAGTAATGAATATGTATTTTATAAATTTGTTATATACCACAGTAACAGAATATTGTTTATGATTACAATAGGTACCTATTTTAATTAAAGGACATTTGCAGAAGTTTAATTTTAATATATTTAACATGACTTTACTATGGATTAATCCTTTATTTAATCCTAAGCTCCTTTAATAAATATATTATGCATTATGTTTTGTACTAACCTTGGCCTAAATATTATTCTTTAATTTTAGGAAGTTATTCAGTTATTCCCTAAATTAATAATTATATTATTGTAAAGAATGTATTGTAAAGCCAAAAAAGAATTTTTTTATTTTATAAATCCTCCTAAATTTATTTTTTTTAGTATGTTCTTAAACAATTGTATTAATTTTAACTACTTTTTTTATGGATACTTTAAATTAGGTATAAAATTTAATTTAATAATAATATTTTAAACTTGAAGTATGTGTCAGATAGTTTTGATAAATTAATCAGTATAATAGAAGTTTGTCATACAGGTAAAACTTTTAAGATACAAACATTATTTTTTTTTTAATCTGTAAAGGAGTAGAAAAAAATTCTGATTAAAAAATAATTTATCTCATTGACAGCGCTTCCTTGTTTACAAAATAAAATAATTATTAATTATTATTTAATACAAAACAATGTAATCGGGCTCGTCCTGTTATTAATATAAATAAATAAATAAAATATCAAAATATTTTTTAGTGAATAACAAAGTAGGTACCTATTTTAGCTTTTGTTTGAATATATGTTATATAATAACTAACAGTTTTTTATATTTTTAACAGTTGTATTTATATTTATTTAAATTAACTAACAAAATAAATTATTTTTCAGTATAATGCAATTGATACCAATCCATTGGGTACATATATTATGCATCCATTTTGGAATGCATTAATTAAAGTGAGTGTTATCATTATTATCAAATTAATATTTTATACAATTTGTACTGTATAAGTAGATACTTAATAAAACAAGTTTGTGTATATTTCAAAAATTTAAAATGTTTTCCTTATAATTTTTTTTTTTAAATTTTAGGTTACTCCTCGATGGATTGCACCTAACTTGCTAACTTTTGTTGGTTTTTTGTTTACTGTTGGAGCTTCACTTCTCCTTGCTTATTATGACTATGGTTTCTATGTGTCTGGAATATATTACAAAGGGGATCCGATACCAAGATGGGTGTTTGGTGTTGTGTCTTTATTTATTTTCATATCATATTCACTTGGTATCTATATTTAATCTTTTTAAATACTATAATCAAAACTATAATAATTAATTTAAAAAAAAAATTTTAGATGGGCTTGATGGTAAACAGGCAAGACGTACTGGCACAAGTGGCCCACTAGGTGAACTGTTTGACCACGGTCTGGATTCCTGGACAACTGTTTTTATCCCAACTGCACTTTATTCAATATTTGGGCGTGATGATCCGAATACTATTCAACCAATACGGATGTATTATATTTGTATAATGGTTTTCATTAATTTTTATCTGGCTCATTGGGAAAAGTATAATACTGGAGTATTATATTTGCCGTGGAGTTATGACTTTTCAATGGTTGTAAGTTTAAATTTTAATTAAATTTTTTGTACCTTATTATAATTTAAATATTACTTTTATCACTTCATATTATGTTATATCAATAATAAGTAAACAGTTTTATTTTATACGATAAAACATATCGAATGTCTAAATCTCAAAATCTTGATATTCCAGAAAATTTTATTTCATTTTAGATTTTGATAAAATTACATTGTGGTTTTTTTTGTTCTGTCATCACCTTTTGGGATGGTAAAAATGCTTTAATTTTCAATTTTGAAGGTGGTTTCTGGTAGCAAATTGGATCTAGTTGAAATGTTGAATAATGAATAATGATTTCTTGTCAAATTATTATTGTCTTATTCATTGTAACTCAAAAATTAATAACTGTATATACTTGAAATTTTCACAAAATGTTTATATTAGCATTTTATATACATGATACAATTTTCAAAATATTTTGACTCTGAGCTATGTATTGACATTTTCTAGACATTTTTCTAGAATACAAGGTTCCTGATAAGTTTTTGTTATAGCCATTTATAAATAATAAAGATTCATTAGCACAATTTATTTTTATAAGCATTTAAAGTTCAAATTTTTTAGAAATTAAATATTTAAACACAGAATAATGATTTTAGTTATTTTGTTGTAATTTAAAAATATTTGTGGGTACTTCAAACTCTTATATATAATTTTGTTTCGTATATTTTTATGTTTTATACAACCAATGACATTTTAAATGCAAAGTTTATGGTAAAAATTAATTCAATCTACTAAATCTCATATTACTTATAAGTTATAGTAAAATAAATTACTTTAATAGCAATATAAATATATCATATTATATACTACAGTAAAACTACGCTTTCCTGCATAAGATGCTATTTTCCTGCCGGTCTCTAGACACTATACTAGTTAATGCCCGCATAAGACGCTCTTTTGAACTGGTCCTTTGAAGAGCGCCTTAAGCGAGTTTTTATGTTGTATAAGTCGCCTTACCCAACAAAATGGTTTTGTGCATAAAATGATTTATCGTTGAATTAAAATGTAATATATATTTTATAGTGACTTACTCAATGACGATGTATACGCTACACTCAACATTTACTGTACATCAGAGCAGTTACATACCGTCCCCACTTTTTAAATCAAAAATGTATTATTGTTTTTAGGGATTAGTATTCTTTTTTGGTCTTACTGCTATTTTTGGTCCAGAAAAATGGAAAATGTCTTTGACAGATAATTATTCCTTTGGACATGTCACAGAAATAACATTTTACTTTACCACATTCATTACAAACATTCCAGTTTCAATTTATAATATTTACATGTAAGTAGTAAAAATGTACTTTCTATAAGTTTGTTGATATTTTATTTGTGAATTTAAATATTTATTTTTTTACTTTTACAGAAGCCACAGGGACAAAACAGGCAAAAATTTAACTATTCTAGAAGGTAGTCGACCATTAGTTCCTTTAACCGTCTTTGTGTCTTTATGCTTAATATGGGTAAAAATGTCACCCACAAATATTCTTGAAAGGGATCCGAGAATATTTTTCATGATGAGTGGAGCAATATTTTCAAACATTTGTGTAAGTAAAACATAGGCCGCTTTAAATTAGTAATTTATTATGCTATGTATTAAGCTAATTATGCTTTACATTTATATTTGTCAGTGAACCATGTTTGATGTAGTTCAGACTATTTTGTTTGTATACACACTATACGTTTTTTTATCATTGTTTGATCCATGGCTAAATACACTGGTATGTTCTCATCTTGGTTCTATGCATGTCACGCTGTCTGATTGTTAATATTTTCCACCGCAAAACACTGACATGCTTACCTCATAATTTAAATGGAAATAATAATAACTTGCCTGTGCCAACTATACAATATTTTGTTCAAGTTGAGATCATACCAGTGTATTTAGCTTTGGTTTGACTTATGTTTTACCTATTTCAAATACTGAAAATGGGGCAAAAAATAAACTATTAGTTTTTGTTTCATTTTGGTATGTGTCCGTCTAAACTGGGGTACAGTATATCCAGTATCTATGTACATTGTTTAATCTACAACGAACACTGTTCACTGATGAATACAAGTAGTGTCTTACCAGGTTTATACTTAATTGATTGTACATAACAGTTTTAATGATAATTATTTATACTTTATATTACAGTGTCGTTTAATTGTGGCTCAAATGAGCAAGACCCGTTGTGAAGCACATAACAATTTGTTGTCATTTATGGTTGTAGCTATATTTTTTAGTGTATTTTTACCTCCCATTGAGTTAATTTGTATGTACATAATGGCATTAATAAGCATTGTGACACACATATACTATGGAGGCTGTGTAGTAAGTATTTTTAAATTATTTTTATAAATAATTTATCTGAAATTATTACTGTATAAATTATATTATTTATGTAGTGTCATAATATTTTTAACTTATGTTATATATTTTAGGTGAAACAAATGGCTGATCATTTTAAAATCATGTGTTTCAAAATACCATACAAGAAACATTAAATATAATATATTATTAAAATAATACTTATTTTATTTTATATTATTTTTATCAATTACTTAAATCAATATTAGCATTCGTGAAATAGTTGTTACTAAATTATGTTATTTGTTTTTAAAATCTCATTACAGATTAGCCATACAGATGATGTACTATTATTATTTATATTTTTAGAATTGTTTATACATGTTTTGTATACAAGTTATTATCATTATTAACTCTCGTTAAAAATTGGTATGGTACATTTAATCTCACTAATTGTGCTAATTAAATTATTTTGTATTTCTTATTCATTGAAAAAAATATTATTTCCATTAAACTAAGGTTTAAATAAAACTTTAAAGAGAATAAATTAATTTACCTTTAATTGCAATTAATTCGGGAGTAATGAACAATTAGTGCTGCTCAATCAGATATTGGCAGCTATTTAATTATTTATTGTTATATTATTTTACTACAAACGTTTAATATTAAATATCTATAATTGGTACTTATTTTTTTAAAATGGTTTGTATTATATAATTAGGTATAGTATATAATAATAATTAAAAATAGATTTAAGATTATTAAGGTATCCATACAATGTCCATAATATAACTATACCTGTTAGAACAATTTGTTATTTTGTAATTTATTGAATTATTTGACTTTATTATACAATAGATATTAGTCAATAAGTTAATGAATATCATGAATGACTTAACAGTCTGAGTTTGTATTTACATTGTTTTTTGTTTTTTGAACTTGTGTGTGATAAAAAGATCAATTATATAGTAAATGTATGGTTATATATATTATTACAACATTGAATATTTGAATATATTATATACACATAACATGGTTAAATAATTTTTTTATATAGTACTTGTTACTGGAACTTAAAATTATTTCAAGTGGTATAATATAATATATGAGGGCCTGCCGCCGCTATAAATTACCAAAAATTGACCATTCAAAAATAATCACAAAAATACATAGTGCAAGGAAATATTCATTTTCAATCAATTATAAAATTTAGATGTCATGAACTTATACATGAAATTAGTTATTTATTATAAAAAAGCCGCAGTTTGCTCATTAAATAGACAATAATCAGTTACAGCTTTACACTTAGAGACATTTACATTTTAAACTTCAATATGTTTATTACTTAATGTTAGAAAGTAAATCTAGTCAGTTCTTTGATGAGGGGGGGGGGTTGTCAAACATAAAAAAATGCCCAGTATTTTTCTCAATAATTGGGAAAAATAGGAAATTAGGTAACAGTTCTGCTGTACAGTTGGTATCGAATATACCTTGACATTTAATAATGCCACAATAGTGTAATGCATGTGTTCATTGCAAAACGATTTGGTGTGAAAACAGAATATCAGCTTATATTAAAATTTGAACTTAAAATGCTTTAAAAAAAAAAAAACATGCCTATAGAATTTTTAATAATTTTTAAACTTATTAACTTATTATAGATATATTATTAATATTATCAGTATTTTGTAGCTTTTTGCATTGTATTAATTTACAAACTTGTTAATATTTATATTCCACAATTTGAATATGCATATTTATATTTTGTAAGTTATAAAAACATAATCTACTTAATAATAATAATTATTATTATTACCATTGTTTTATATTATGTATGTTAATAACTATTCACTGTTTTATATTATGTAAGTTAACAACTATTAGCTATTTTATATTTTAATTGTTCATGCATAAATTTGCATGCCTGACTGTCTAGAAAAACTGAACTTACTAAAATCTATAAATCACAATATAATTAATGTGTACAATGCAGTTATTTTCCTTGTAACAAAATTAGGAAATCGTCGTTAACCACAAATACGATCTAAATAGATAGTTCCCACCCATCTCAGAACGTGGTCTTTTTCCAGTAAGGTTTTCTTCTATTACTCTGCGAAATGCGTTTGAGTAGATTTTGGCTACTCCAAGTGTGTCCAGCACTTGTAATCTTTTGTTATTTACCATTTCTAGTTATTAGTATACTGGGTTTATGGAAGTGTTTCTAATTTATCGTTTTTTCTTATTCTCCACTCTCCACTTAGTAAGTACTTTAGTGGTCTAAAAATATTTCGCAGAAGATATTTAGCTCTCTAGAACTAAGAGTTTTCTTTTATCACTTTTTCTTAATGTCCATGTTTTAGCTCAATAAGTAATGACAGGTCGTATTAATGTACTTTCAAATCATAATATATATCTTAGTCCGTGGTTGACATAAAGAGTTGGATATAATCTCATGGTGTCTAGTCTTCCTACGACCATATGCATTCAATTTTGTCCTCGTTGATGTGAAGACGTAACATAGGCGTTACCACCGTAGACACGCCTATGAGACTAAAAACTGTAATACTACACTACAGAATTTATTATTTAAATAGATTTTCAATTTTTTTTTATTCAAGCCATGCTCTTTACGTGTTTTCGATTTGAGTTGGATTACAACATCAAATGATTTTAAAGTGTTTATTGCACTCATACCTCTTGGTGTATATTAGAATGTCAACTTAGTAGTGGATGACGGATATCCCGTGGGAGTGCACATGTTAAGTAAATTTTCTGGTTAGACTTCAATGAGGTATTCATTTTAATTTTTATAGGTTTTTGTCTGAAATTTTTCATTAATTATTAATTTATAACCTAAATCATCATAATTTTAGTATTATGTAGTAACCTGATATAATATTAATTTAAATGATTACTATGATATATCAAGGTATTAAGCACGTATGCATGCATATAACTATATTATAGTTTTGCGGGAATTAATTTTATTTTACCGGGCCTCCCCTATTGGCTAATTTAGTGCACTAACGGGAATGACAACTACTTGAACTACTGACAAAACGTATTGTAGCCTGTAAGAACAGTTTACGTTGGTATTTGTTAATAATTGTTACCTTCGGGCTTCGACCATATAAACTGAGCTAAGCGTCCTTAGTTTATATGGTCGAAGATTGTCACTAATGAGAAATGGAGTGGCATACTGGTATTGAGGATATTTGTGGTTAAAAGTTAAAATAAAAAATAAAAATATATAATTCAATTTGCGCCTTGCATAGTGCGTGGACATCACGATTTAAGATAGTATGGTTGCCCATCGACTACGGTATAATGGTTTATTCGACGACCATCAATATGAATCTAGCAATCAGCTGTTTTAATAGTATAGCGCTTTTGGTGGAGATAATGAGACTACGCAGACGACTTTTACCCCTCAAACTGTAATTTAAACCTATCATGGCAGAACTGATATATAAATATAATAATGCAGTTTAAACAATTAATTATCATTTGATATTTTACTATGTTAATGTAATTTAATAATCAATATAATGCTATAATTTTGGTTTTTTTTTATATTATAATAATAAAAATGGCATGTTGTGTACCTTATTTCCTTATAAGGATTTAAAAACTGTGTTGTTTGGTGTTCCTAAAATTCCTCCTTTAAGGGATGAGTGGGAAAAAGTTTTAGATGTTTTTAAAACTAATTCTAAAGTTGCCGTTACCACTTCAAAAAGAGGATGTAGTTGATACTTGGGAATCTGGTGTAGGTTTTAGGAAGCATACAGTAAGTAAAATAATATTACTATCTTAAATCGTGGTGCATAGTAATAAATACAACATTTATTTAGTTATTTTGTTATTTAATATTAATTAATAGGACAGATATTTCTTAATTTTTTTTATTATTTATTTGAACATTATTTTAAAATTGGGATTAATAAAACTATTTTTTATTTATTTATTATTTTATATAAATTAGAATTGTTAATAAACCAAGTAATAAATATAATGGATACTAAGTAACAAACCATTATCATTATTATAAATTGAATTAAATTTACTGCATTTGTGTAGTATAAACATTAATAAAATGTTTTTAAAGATTATGTGAAAATATCCATCATCCATCGGTTAGGACAGTTAGTGATCTATAGCAATCCATAATCTATGGCAAATGACAATTGTCTGAGACGAACAGCGATTCCAATACGTACCAACAATTCATTCCACTCTGGTTATTAAGCTAGCCGCTAGGTACCTATTTTTATAAATGTCATTAATCTCAATACTTCCAGACTGAACTTTTGAATCGGAGATATGAAGAAGTGCGGATTTTCCTTGTCGGAGATGCACACAGCTCTGACACTAGACAATATTATACACTCGAAGGGAACGCGTTTCACTGGAAAAATAAATAGGTAATTACGTACATTTTGTCCTTTTACTCTTTTGACGCGGTAGACCTAATGTAAATATTATTGTCAGACAAAACTTATATACCCGCCAGACGTAGAATAGTTTTAAAAATCCAGGTTTTTAGGTGCACAAAAATAGGATATTACGAAAATACTTTAAATATAATACTCTACCTACAGCTAATTCATTGTTATAGGAGAATTAATTTTTAAAATTTAAAACCAATGATTTTGCAATGCTTTATAAGTAGGAAGGTAGGTGGTATTTATACCTACCTATTAAATAAGAAAATGTATAATGATTAATGTTATTTAATATTATGATTTGTAAGTAGGTACATAGCAGTTATATACCTACCACTCGCTGACGATTATTTTTGTCTTATACGTTCTTCGTAATTCCGTTCCGTCACGATAGTTTTAGTTTTCGTTAAATAGATCCACCACTATTATGTCCGTATGCATAGTGAATTTATGTGTCACATAACACATACCTAGTTGAACATGTCTCATGTGAAACATAAATGTTCTATCCATACAGGCTACGGGCATTAAACATTTGGGTTTTAAGAGAATTCCTCAAACGCACGTTTTATTTTGGGGGTTTTACGGGATATACCTATAGGACATTTTCTTCAAATTTTCACAATTCACTATTTGATATTGTGATATTATTGGTACCTAGGTTAAGTTTCTGTTTCATAATAGATCGATAGTTTACCTAGGTATACCACATTCTTTAATTTAAATTCCGGTAATCGAGTATTGGATAGTATACCTACGTGACTTATAATTCGTATCGTAATTTAATTACTAAAGAATAAAAATTTCCCTAACAGGTCTAGGGCCACCGGCAGAGAATGCATTATATAGAATGTCTATAAACTTGACGTCTAGTATATGGTTAAAATTGGCATGCGACCAAAGGGGCTTGATCTGGAAAATTTAAATGATTCAATAATGTTCATCTCATTATTTGAATTAAACTTATTTTAAGCGATTGTTGTGAAAATAAATTTTTAATTTATTTCATTCAACACGCTCATCTTAGTTTTCTAATACATGTAAATAATTTAAGAAAATATACTAATGTCAGCAAATTCCCAAAAATGTATTTTTAAAAAAGTTATTACGTTCCAAATAATTTAATAAACAAATTAAAGACATTAAAAGATTCTAAAAAATAAACTACTTGACATATATATTCATTTTTTTAGCATAAAAATTGTTATTATAATCAGATTCACAAATTGGCTATTATGAATTTATCTAAACAAATTTAAATCAAATTTTTTATTTTTTATTTTCAGTAATATAAAAAATAAAAATATATTTTTGTATATTAGACGTGTAGCGCGAGTGACAATAAATTATATACAAAAAAAAACTTTAAAATTTTGTATATAGTAAAAGTATTATGGCATTTGTCAGATCTGGTGGGGGACATACTGTATATACTGAAAATAAGTTCTATGTATTTATCATATTATAATATATTTATGTCATCTGTGGCAATCGCCAATTGTCGACATTCGGCGGAGATGATTCACTATTCTAATAATTATTGCAGTGAACAAAAAAATAAAATAAGCCAACAATTGACGGACAGTTTGTTAAGCAGTATAATATTATAATATAACACGAACTTCCACATTTTGTAACGTTTAGGTTATTTTCATAAAATATTTCCATACTTTCTAGTTTCAATTTGGAGCGAGATGTAGACGGATGAAGATAACGTTTTTTTCGGCGGCAGCGTGTGCTGCAGTACAGCTAAGTTTCACGGAAGAGTCGATGTTTACGCGTAGTTTGCTTTTCATATTATTTTGGGCTTAAATTTATTTTTAGAATTGAATTAAATATTTATTGTCACGAAAAATCTGTTAATTCGGTTACGTAGAGCGTATACGTTACTACCTACCAAAGGCGCAATGTATAATCAATTATACGCCAGTTCGAACAATCCAAACGTTGTTTTCGTTTACCACGACCAATTTATTAATATTTACACACCAATTTAGTATTTTACCATAATTATTATTTAGATTATAATATTATATGATTGTATAGGTATGCTGAAATATTTAATACCATAACCATTTATTACTGGTACATTTTTTCCCAAACCTGAAGTTTAATTTAAGCATTGAGGGTATGTCACTTAACATACGTAATTTTATTTTTCCATTTAATATCTATATCATTGGCACCTACGTATACTGCTGCACACCTAAAATACAAAAGTTTTCAAGGAGTACCTATAGTTCAACTGTCAACTGTCTATCCTGACCACCCATGTGGACGCATATGAATACCTAATATAATTATATACTCGTGTACCTATTTTAATAGTGTAAAACATGAACATGAGTGTTACGTATTTTATTTTTGTTTATTTTTCACATAAAGGTACATTACATAATTGTAATGCATTGTAATCCTATTTATCTCTTGTTTACTTTAACACAATGCTTCAAAAGTTTTATTTAGTTAATTGGTAAATATTTGTAAATTATTGAATTTAACTACACCTACTATAATTAGTAATAGTAATAAATCCGTGTATAAACTATAAAATAAAAATTAAAAAAACATCAAAGAGCACAATATTTTGCCGGTAGTCGAGTTCTAGTTGATAACTGACTGTGAATAAATTAATTTTCGTTAGGTTATAAAACTAATAAATCCTTGAATACAACATTTAAAAAGGTGGGTAAGTGGATGTCGCTCTGCTGTACAGTAGGTACAAGTGGGTCACTGTAATGGATGGTGTTAAATTTGAATTCAATGATATAATATCATTGTATAAGAAAAACGATTCTGAGCGAAAACGGTCAGTCGGACTATGATGTTACTAAGTATATTTGATATATTATTGTGCATAAAGTAATTATATATAACCTATTTACGTGGAGCCTTGTTATCAATTTTCCAATCCCTTAGCTATAAAAGTTGAACATTTTATAATTTTGTTGAAATTCGAACTTAAAATCCTTACAAAAAAAAATTGTGCCTATGTATTTTATTATTTTTCAACTGCTATTGTAACAATATATCAGGAGCCTTGCATTAAATTTTCACGCTTTTTTACCCAAGTTTTCAAAGTTTTCAAAATCGTATGGTATATAGAAAATGCTAATATAAACATTCAGTGAAATTTCAATATCTATAGTCATTCGTTTTTTAATTACAATAAAATAAGAAAATCGTTACATGAGAAATCAAAGTGAATATCAAATGTTGTAAAAATATGAATTTCAAACGCTCATAAAAATTTAATTTGATATGCTTGTAGACATTTTTTTTTTGATATAGAGGTAGACAAACTTATGGGTAATCTTGTATTACATTTTCAAATTTTTGATTTAAAAAGAAAAAATTTTATGAATTCTCAACTGAAAATAATTTGCTAATTTTCGTAATTTTCCGTATTTTATGAAATTTGAACTTAAATGCTTATAAATAAAAACTGTGACTAAGGATTTTTAATTTTTTCATCTGCCTTTTGAAATAATAAACTAGGAGCCTTCTATTAAATTTTCAAGCTTTTTTACTCAACAGATAAAATTTTTTGATATTTATAGAAAAAAAACTAAAAAATTGAAAACTGGCAATGTCCGTAAACAGCTCAAAAAGAGTTAAATTATTTGGAAAATTTTATCGTGTATAGAAAATAAAAATATAAACATTCAGTGGGAAATTTTCAAGTATCTACAGTCATTCGTTTTTTAATTACAATACCTAAAATAAGAAAATCGTTAAATGAGAAACCGAGTGAATATCAAATGTGTGTAAAAATATGAAATTCAAACACTCATAACAATTTAATTGATTTGCTTGTAGTCATTTTTTTTTTGATAAAGGTAGACAAACTTATGGGTAATATTATATTACATTTTCAAATCTTAGATTTAAAAAGAAAATTTCATGAATTCTCAACTGAAAATAATTTGCTAATTTTCGTGATTTTCCGTATTTTGTCAAGATTTGAACTTTAAATGCTTATAAATAAAAACTGTGACTAAGGATTTTTAATTTGTTCATCTGCCTTTGAAACAATAACCTAGGAGCCTTCTATTAAATTTTCAAGCTAAGATAAAATTTTATTGATATTTAATAAAAAAAAACTAAAATAATTGAAAACTGGCAATGTCCGTAAACAGCTCAAAAAGAGTCGATTATTTTCAAAACTTTATCGTGTATATAAAATGAAAATATAAATACCAGTGAAAATTTCATGTATCTATCTACGGTCATTTGTTTTAAAGTTACAACAAAAACCAAATTCAATTTTGTGAAAAATCGATTTTGCGTAAAAAGTCCGCGTTTTTCTTAATTTTTCTTTTGTTTTTCTTGGCGCTTTTGAAAATTACTGGAATTTTAAATTATGACCTCCTCAATGCACCAACGATATTCATTTTCCAATCGAAAAAGATACTGAAGTTGAAAATCGAAGCATTATTTCGACTACTTATCGTGTACACAGACACAAAAAAAAATAAAAAAAAATTTAAAAAAAACACATCATTGTAAAATCAATACATTCATCGTTCCACTCAGAATCTAAAATACTAACTCTGTACCTATAATAAAAATCAATATTATTTATTGGTAGGTTTATATAATATCTACAACGCATGGGGTTATATTTCTTATTTTCGGTAGATTTTTTTTTATTATTGTTAATCGATCAGGAGATGTATTGCCCGCAACTTTTCAATTATATTTATGTAATTACCTATACTGGTATAACTCTATTCTGGCTATCAATAAAGTTGTGATAAAAATTAGAAAATTGGTCAGGTTGATATATTTTTAAGTAATTCTTTTGCGTAGGGAATTCGCTCAATGATATTTAAAATTTCACCTATAATCAAGTACGATGAACTTATATAGGTAACTAGAGACTGAGTGAATAGGAAGTGTGTGATATGGCGAAGATAAGGAAAGAGTTTAACATGCTTTCAGAATATTAGTGTATGAAAGGGAAAGACGAAAAATAATTGGAAGGTTAGGAGGGTAGGTAAGGGGAGATGTGAGTAGCAGATATGAGAAATAAAGTTAGGTATTAGGGTACAAAAGAGAATAGAATAAGAAATAATTAATTAAGGGTAATTTAGGGTAGTGTAAAATTGTAGTGAAAACAAGAGAGAATAGGTTAGGTTGTTCGGTCACTGTATGATAAGAGATAGTGAGAGTGGCTATAGAAGAAGTTAATTTAGGGGGGAAATGAGGGGCGAGAAGATTAGCTGAAGAAGAGATGGATAGACAGAATACCGATCATATGGTGGTGTGGAATGAGAGTGGCTGAACCTGTATATAGCTGTGAGAGACGGGGAAGAGAAAATGTTAAAGGTAGAATAGTTATGTTAACAATGCCGAATACGTAGGAAAAGGATCTTGAATTGCAGAGACCACTGACTGTTTGGGCTGAAACTATACGTTATCAGTTGATATAGGTTTACAACCTTGACTTATAGGATAGAATAAAAAGATCTGTTGCTGGTTGGGATGTCAGCGCACTATTCTTATTTTGACCCACGCGTAGCATACCAAATGTGTGATTAAGAAAACACTAAAATGATTGTGCGTGGGTCAGAGAGAGAAATAAATGGGCGCTAAATGGTGACATCCTCAAGTGTTATCAAGTTGAACAAGCAGTTGATTGTTGACAATTTGACATTTAACATTAACTGTGGTAGGTATTATGATTGGAAGTAGTAAAAGTAATTAGTGGGCTGTGAATTTAATGCAATGAAAAAGTGTTAAATATTTGCCTGCATTGATGCACTAAAAACAGGAAATATATATGCACTGAAATATTCAAAAATATGGCACTTAAAATTCAAAAAAATACTGAATGAAAACGTTCTTAATAGAAATTTTTAAATTAATAATTAATAATCAAATTGGTTGCAAAAAAAAAATTCTTTATTACACACTTGGTAGGTAGGTACCTATTATTTTCTAACGGATGAACCGAAAATATAAAAACATTTTAAGAAAATAAGCCTAAATACGAAGAATTATGAAAACATGCAATTATATATGAACTAACCCAAAAAATAATATGTAAAATAAGATTTTGGCCGAATCCATTTTTATATGGTCACGGTGTAGCCAAAAAAGCATGTAAACGCATTTAATTCACAAGCCCTGGTAATAAGTAATGATTTATCTGTAGTGGAAACCGGGGTACAGTGAGACGCATATTGGTAACGGTGTTGTAATAATAGGGATCTCCCAAAAAAAAATACGTACTAATAGTTCAAACAAATCATAAAAGCCAACTGTAATAACTATAATTTATGAAAAAGTATTT
This sequence comes from Sitobion miscanthi, assembly GCA_008086715.1. NCBI lineage: Eukaryota > Metazoa > Arthropoda > Insecta > Hemiptera > Aphididae > Sitobion > Sitobion miscanthi. Next base: position 8,613,314 of record CM017797.1, read on the forward strand.
TAAAAAGCATTATTATTATAAATGAAACAAAACTATGAACTATGGACCGTAACATAATATAGTATTCTATATTTTTAGCTCCATAATTTCTGTTAAAAATATTAGGGAAATGTATTAAGTACCGTAAAAGTGCTAAATTTGAGCTATTAATTAATTATATATATTATATCATAACAAATTATCGTAGAAGTTTAGATATATGTTATTCCACATACCCATTATCTATTATAGTTTAATTAACTACAACATTCTAGTAGTCTGAAAATATTAGTTCCACGACTCTGATCATGCAAACTTTAAATACTAACTACGGGACTGAAATTTAGTTTATATAGATCTAAATAGTCCAAACATATATTGCTTCAAAATATAAAAATAAAGTGTTTTAGTTTGTAGGTAGGTAACTATCAAAAAAAAAAATCATACTTGACATCTAGTTATAATATACGTATATTGTAATAAATGTTCAAATGTTTATTATAGTACATTATAAAACTAAAATTAAATATATATACATTATAACAGGTGTCAAATGTACATTTCACACTACATATTTTGTTATTTCACACAGTCTCTCTTCATTTCAAATTTTCTTTCAAATATCCCAAATTATCTACAAAATATAAATGTTTAGTAAATGGGAAGACTTGATTAAGTATTTAATCATTTATCTCAAAGAGATGCGCCGGATCGCCACATTACCATATCGAGGGGCCATGGTGCAAGTGCCGTCCATAATATCATAACATATATTATAATAGTTTGCGCCTGTACCGATCCTACGAAGTTGGCGATTGTCGGCAACGACTCGCGATTGTGCTGGGAACAGGAGCGGAAGAGTTACCCAAAAAATATATAATTGCAAATAATAAATGCCTGTATGTATTTGCTTTGTTCGAGACACCAAAATATAAACAATATATTATTATATTAAAACAATCGGCGGTTATAGTACCGAAACAAAAGGGCGCCCAACAAATAACATAATAATACAATTAAGTGTGACAATACAAAATATATGTAAACCTGGTCCGGTGTCGTTGGCGATGGCCGGTGTGTTTCTAACGCTACGGCGACACACACTGGTTGGCGGCGGCACGCAACGGCTAGCGACGGCACACAATCGGTGGCACGGCTGGTCGCCGGCGGCAATGGCAATGGTCAACGGTACAAACAAACGGCACATTCAGCGACAGCCACATCACGAGGTTTTTGGTGTCACGCAATATTAGTGGCGGCACGGCCACTGGTCAGATGGTGGTAATAAAGCCACCGTGGACATAATATTATGCCACTCATTTCTTTCCGGGGACAATTATTTGCCGCACTGCATACCTTGGTATCGGGCCTATCCCGGGTCCCGCAGACGTGGAACGAATCGAAGTACAAAATACAATGAGGCGGGACATAACAACGAGTGCGATTGACGACCAAGGTACCGTGAAAACACGAGACCAACTACATGGTACATGGTACGTTCGCGAATGGACGTGACAGGGCGTCGCGGTCGACCATCTCCATCGAAAACTACATATGGAAACGAATTGTTTGTGAGGTACATACGATACCCATGCTACAAAAACTACAACAAGGACCAAAGGGTCCAATTACGCAAACTAAAAGCTGCAGTCGTACGGTGCTAAATGATCCACAGCGCGCAACATGCCGGTCACAATTATAAGTGCACGTACGGAATCAATTCGTTGATGATAATATCAACAAT